>JAGSMS010000020.1:1550000-6550000 GCA_029286595.1 Bhutanitis thaidina | reverse complement strand
TTTAACTGTAATTTAACTTCTAGGAATGAAGACACAATTTATGATATTCCATCTAATTTTACGTTTTCCTACAAGAATTAAAAAAAAATTAAATAACTTAAATAAATGTATTGTGGTAATGATTATTTCATTTTCAAAACTACTATATTGACTTCGATTGAAGACATTATTTATTATCCATGTAAGCTTGTACAATAAAAACATCAAACTTTTAATATGAAAACCAGATACAGGTAAAATCCAACAAGTAACATTCATTATATATCAACAAAGTTCAAGTAGGCACTTAAAAATTAAAAAAAATAGAGGCTTTGATATTTTTTGCACATTTGAATATTTTTTGTATGAGAATAATTGTATACTAATTAATATAGTTTTTAGCTCAAAGTAAAAGTCATTAATAAAGATTTTTATTGTTACTAAGAAAGAATTTTCGCAATAAATAAATTACTAACGAATTGAGCTTATTTTACATATCTCAACACACTATTAGTTGTATTCTAAACGAAATAACCATTTCATATAAATAATCGAGATTTAAAAAGTAACAAAATGCAGGAGTATTGCATTTAGAGGTCAAAGGTGATGAGAAATTAGGAACGAACTGTCAAGGCACGATTCAGGGAAAAGCTTTCTTGGCGAAAGTTTATCTTCAAGGTATATCAGATTTATGTATGCTCTTTAGCACACTTAGTTTATACGTTCCTTATTACTTACTTATAGTATACACCGGTTAGTAGAGACTTTCTAGAAGACCAAACTAAATTTTTGAGTAATTTTAATTGAAGAATTAGTACAAATACAATAATATGATAGTTATAATATTGATAATTATTAAGTTACCTGTTACATACACACCAATAAGTTTATTAACTCACCTTAACCTTAACAGCCCGTAAATAGTCCACAGAAGGACATGGCCTATGGGCCTCTTCCATAAGAAGGATTTGCCATAATCTCTACGCTCGGCAAGCGGATTGGCGATCCTAGTACCTGACACCGCAGACCTCCGTCGCTACTTCCCGTCATTGGGATGCTAGATTATATGATGCTAGGTATCCAATTTTTCGAGATGTTTATCCCGCAATCAAGCCATTGATATTTCCAGGGTCCTCCCTTAATCGCCTCTTACGACACCTACGCGAAGAAAGGGGGAGGCAGATTCTTGCCATACCACACAGAAAGTTTATAAGTTTATTAATATGATAATATAAGATAGAAGTGAAATTGTTTGATGATACAAATGTCTGTGATAAAATGAAGACGCTGTTCCAAATCTGATGACGATGGTCATCGACACATGCGTCTGATCTTGAGCCGAACCTTAGTCACTGATAGTAGAACTATTCTCAAGAAATCTGCCCCATGAAATAAGTTATATCTGTCACAGGGGTGATAACAGTTGAAGCCTCGTCCTAAGCCCTCGCCACGAACGTGTTTTCGCCTTGTCGTTCCGGGGAGCTCAGTAGCCGTGACACAGTGAACCGAGTGGAATCTACATGGCCGGTCTGGGCTTGAGGAGCCCACATCGGATGCGTTGCCACGAGGACTGTAGCGGAGGTCGCACAGCTGATGCGGCTAAGGTGGAGCCGTGGGGGAAGGTCCGTTATCCATGTGTGCCCATGTTAGAGGCTAAGTTGGAAGGCATGTCTGTATTCCGGCGCGCTTGCCTGCAGGAAAAGGGAGAGCAATTGTCCTTTTTCGAGATGGGGCTGCTTAGAGTGGCCGGCGCTGGTGGGTGTGCAAAAGCATTACCGTGGCCCTGTCGTCATGCGGCGAAGGCATAACACCTTGGGTTTTGGTCAGTGCAAGCTGCCAAATATATGTCATTGTTCCGCTAGGGCACGTCCTAACTATAGAAAACGTTTAAACAAACGCAGCATTGGCCGCCGCTTGGCAACGTGCACAGAAATAAATAATAATAAGCTCTCACGACTCTTAATACTTGAACGAACAGAGATTTACTTTATTTACATTTACATTTACTTTAGTTGTTTCAACCCGCCACAGCTATAGAACAACGTGACATGTCTGACCCTGTCGCTATCTTAGTGTTCAGACCAAGGATATAATCGTACATAAGTGTCGCAAAATCATGGGTATGAGCCCTGACTAGGGTAAGTAACAATTTGTTTGAAATCTTGGTCAATAGACAGCCACGCTCGTAACTATGAGATTATGTTACGGTTTGTTCATTATTTCCATAATAATTCGGATATTTCTGTTACTATGGAGTACGCCCATTCGCTTTCCGTAATTATGATTTACATAATTATGTATTTTCTCTTGCACACGGTTTCTTTCACTTCGTATTAAGTTGTAACATTGGAGTTTAGTTTTTGCGAATACATCGGGTTCACGGCCATCTTTGTTTTATGATTAAATCTTAATAACTCATCGCGGAGGTTTAGCAATATGCTTTGCTTTAGCAACGTCTGTACTTGACCGAATTACCTATACTTTAACTATTCATCCATTTGTGGACAAATCAAAGTAGTACTGAAGAATGACTTAATACTCACTATGGCCCTTTAAATATTTTTGTATTTTATTACACGGCATACAAAGAAACGTTAACACTACGTGGTAGTATTATTATTATCAGCCAGTAAGAAATCAGCAGTAAAAAATATAGTACCAGCCTATAAAAGTCCCACTGCTGGGGAAAGCTCTCCTCTCAATGTCTCAGAGGGTTTTGGAGCCGGGAAGTGTCCGCCATGCCAGTGCGGGTTGGCAGACTTCAGATGAAGATGAAACAATTTTTTTTATTATTTCTCGGTGATGCTCGCTCAATGTGTATTTCTTCTGCCGAGCATGTGGTAAATTCAGCACTTAAAATTGCATTTAACAATTCCATTGTTCCGGGAATTGGGCGCCCTGACGACCACTTCTGCAAACTATTGTGTTAATATCATACAACAGTGTCGTGAGGTATGTACATGAATATGCCATCCCATTTTTTCCCGTTGTTATCGTAATAGACGACTGAGGGAAAAAGCCTTAGAAATCTCATTGTTTTTTTTTGTTTTTATAGTCCTAATCGCATTATAATACACATCGTATTAACACATATTATTGCACTCGATTCAAGAAAAAGAGCATTCATTTGTTGCTAAAGAGAGCCTTTTTAAAACAATAATTTTGTAATACTTATGTTAACAAGCGTGAGAATTGTCTGGGAATAAGCGCAATTGTCTCGAGCCGATTCATCGCAATAATGTTTATAAAGTTCCAACGAGGCGTTAAGGAAGACAGTTTAAATCTAAAGACAAATTAGTTTGCAATGTGAGCCTAGTTTAGTTTTCTTAAGTAATGGTTAGTTAAAGATCTTAATAGACAGCAGTCTCAGTAATAACTATATAAATTTTATCATTAGCCTACTCAAGTACTTTGCTGAACCGTCACCAAAATCCGTGATACATTTCTCGAAAGGATTGCTCGTACTCACCATGCGGATCAAACGGTTTGGTGAGCGCAGTGCCGGTACCCACGCCCTAGTGACGCTGATCCCTATCACTGGTTAGTGGGTTTTGGGTTGGGCAAATTCGGATGGATTTTATACCATTATTCGTCAGAGGATTATATGTTGGTGAAAAATTATAAGAGCTATTAATTATAATTAAGGTAATACATATTTATAGAAAAAAATAGATAATAGATTTACTGTGTAAGAGTATGCCACCACTTTTTCTTCTTAGGCAGAGATTACGAATTTCCATTTAACAACCCACTTTTTGCCTTTGTGAGAGAAAGAACTTGACAGAAAACGACTCTTGTCACAAGTTATTAAAGGCTTTTTTTAAAGTCATCTCTAACTTCACCCAGGGATATCAAGGGATTGCCAGGCTTACATCGTTACCACACGGTACAGAGGATCTTTTGAGAATGATTCTCTTTGAAAATTTGAAAGCAAACAGAATCTGTCATCGGCAGACCCTTGCCCGATTAGTGATAAGTGAATACGATTGGAGCAAGGTTCATGTACATTGTCGAAGTCGTAGGTATTGGAAATCAAGACTTGAATACCAATGATTTGGACGTTGCGTAAGTATTGACTTCGGTTAAGATTTGAAACTTACATTCTTTCCGCGGAAATCAATAATGTCGGTGGTGGCGCGTATTTTATATAAATGCGTTTTCAAATACTTAATATAAGTGACAAACTAACTGGATACTACCATACCGCCCGTATAGCTCAGTGGATAGCGTACCACCCGAACGAGTTGTAGGATTGGTATTCAAGTTTTGTTGTATTGTATTGTTTTGTTATATTTTAAAGTCGCGCCAGTTGATATTCAAAAATTCACATCTGAATACTACGCTCACATCTGTTACCCATCGATATTGCGGATTTATATCTAGTACTACTCAGCGTTGACATACGGGCTTCTCTTAGCAAGTTTGCTCCCGGAGATTGCCATTTCAAGGCTTTTCTTATTTTTTCTCTTAGTCGCTACTTACGAGACCTAGAAGAAAGTGAGTGATCTTCTACCACCTACTTCACCCAAGTTCAATTTTTTCTTCAACTTTTTTCTTCTTAGGCAGAGATTACGAATTTCCATTTAACAACCCACTTTTTGCCTTTGTGAGAGAAAGAACTTGACAGAAAACGACTCTTGTCACAAGTTATTAAAGGCTTTTTTTAAAGTCATCTCTAACTTCACCCAGGGATATCAAGGGATTGCCAGGCTTACATCGTTACCACACGGTACAGAGGATCTTTTGAGAATGATTCTCTTTGAAAATTTGAAAGCAAACAGAATCTGTCATCGGCAGACCCTTGCCCGATTAGTGATAAGTGAATACGATTGGAGCAAGGTTCATGTACATTGTCGAAGTCGTAGGTATTGGAAATCAAGACTTGAATACCAATGATTTGGACGTTGCGTAAGTATTGACTTCGGTTAAGATTTGAAACTTACATTCTTTCCGCGGAAATCAATAATGTCGGTGGTGGCGCGTATTTTATATAAATGCGTTTTCAAATACTTAATATAAGTGACAAACTAACTGGATACTACCATACCGCCCGTATAGCTCAGTGGATAGCGTACCACCCGAACGAGTTGTAGGATTGGTATTCAAGTTTTGTTGTATTGTATTGTTTTGTTATATTTTAAAGTCGCGCCAGTTGATATTCAAAAATTCACATCTGAATACTACGCTCACATCTGTTACCCATCGATATTGCGGATTTATATCTAGTACTACTCAGCGTTGACATACGGGCTTCTCTTAGCAAGTTTGCTCCCGGAGATTGCCATTTCAAGGCTTTTCTTATTTTTTCTCTTAGTCGCTACTTACGAGACCTAGAAGAAAGTGAGTGATCTTCTACCACCTACTTCACCCAAGTTCAATTTTTTTCTTCAACTTTTTTCTTAATTCTTTAAAGCAAAACGTTTAACACTAACTAGCGAATAGTCCCAAATTTCATGATTGCTGTTATGTGTGAAAAAAGAAGTGATATATTAGAATTGTAACATGTATTTTCTATGCAAACTGGTGTTTCACTAGTAGAATTTAGAGCCATAAATAATGTGGTGATAAATATAAATTACATTAATGTTATTTCGTATCTATCTAATTAGAATTTTAAGACTGTATCTAACAATGATCGAATCTCAGTTTTGTAATCTTTGCATTTTCCTGAATGCTAATATTTGACTAGCTGTGCGTATATTGGCGTTTGCTTTTGCATCTTGCTGGTACCGAGATGTAAGTTGATTAATATACCGGGTTAAATCTGATTAAATTTGTTCAAATTTTTATACTTAAGTCGGCAGATACTGTTCTGAACTGTTCACTGTCCATTAAAATAAATAAAATACAACTAAAGTGATACTTGTGATTTTTTTGATACTAATGTTACTATCGATGTGCTCCAAGGAAGTTGTGCGTTCCGACGCTGCTTACGCTGCATTAGCAAGGTACAAATAAAATATATTATTGTTTACGTGTACGAGAATAAATGCCTTGTGCATCTTTCGATATGTACATCTCGACCTTTAACTGTCAACGTTCGCCGATGACTCGCGCGATGAATATTAAACAAGTAGGCTCTATAAAGCTCCTCTTAAGAGCAGTTGCGTAATTATTTGCTGGCGATGACATTAGAGATATAATGAGTGGATATTTTCATGTTTTTTATTGTGAGGATGCTAGACAGATGCATCGAAACTATGATGGAGATTTTATGATGTTTTACACCTTAAATGCTTAATGTATCATATGGCTCTCTTATAAGAATCAGTTGTGTGATTAGTATTTTATTAAGTAAAAACTGCACGAAGGAAATATATAAACAATATTTCAATATATTGATAAAAAGTATGAAACTACGGGAATCGAGATTGTTTTCACAAAAACGTAAGTTTCTCACAGCCTAGGACTAGTTTGTTAAAACTTTGAATTATTTCATATGAACCAATCTAATCCTTCTTGTTCTGTTTATACTTCTTATAAATGACAAGTAATATAGAATCTTCTAATAAATATATAAATGAAAAAATTGGAATATTCTTCAACATAAATCAATTAAAATAGGTTTTTAAGTAATGTAGCGATAATATTAATTTCAGGGTCTGCAATAAATTTAAAAGATGTCTTCGAGGTATTAACGCTTAATACCTCATGGGCATTTCTGTTGCTCTTTTCTAATCTGTAAGTCAATGTAGGTCAAATAAACATTCAAAACTCTAAATTTAAAATGTATTTAAAATAACAAAAGACAGACTGTTTACACCGTTTGAACACAACATTGTTATCTTTATTTAACCGATGTGGTAAGTAGACGGTGCGTTCGATGTTGCGTTGATGTCTTATGAACGGACAAACGCTTGTGTCAATGGTAAACAAATTTTGGTTAATTCCTATTTATCGTAATTTTGTTTAATTGCTCTTATACATTTGTTGATACATTGCGGTTTAAATTTTGCGATTTCCCTTTTTAATATTACTCCACATAATGAAAAGCGTTTTGGATTTATGTTAAATAAACAAAATACAAAGAGGTGTAAATTATTAAGGCGTGAAAAGATTAAACATATTTTTACCCTGTTTCAATACTCTACGTAAATGTTAAAATTGTTTCTTAATTTTATCAATTAGTAGTACACAAGATAATATTTTCCAGCCAGCTAAAGTCATAATACATTAAAAAAAAATTCTGTATAGTTTAAACTCACCTTGCACACACGAAAAATCACGCCACAACGTCACTAGCACTTTTCAAAAGATGCGTTTATGTCCGTAACGCGCGGTGTCTAGGGTCAGAGTGCGTATAGATCGGGGTATCATCCCGCTACTCGAGCGCTCGCGTAGTGAAAGTGCTTATATAGCTTCTGAGATGCAATTCAAGCTTGCGCACTGACATCACATATTCTGCCTGCAACAAATTTATGGGCGGCTGCAACAACGAGTCCTTCTGATAAGCAGGTGTATCGGACATTATGTGATAACTAAGGTTTGTCCTTAGTTATCACTGTCAGGTATATTTCAGATATTTTTTTTTAACCGATTCCTAATATTTGATCTTCAATTTTGTAGAAAATATGTGGCGTTTAGGTCTTTTTAAACCACGGAAATATAAAAGAATCCTTTCTGAAAACTGGTTCTCTGCAACTGCATAGCTTAACTAAAAAAGAGTTCTCGTCAGGAGCAAACGGTACAAAAATGTATGCATATTTAAAAAATAAAAAATTCCCACAGGGTGGATTCTTAGCACTACCGGAGGATAAAACATTATCGTATAATTTCTTACGTCACTTATTTACGACAGTTATTAAAGACACTTCACGGACAAAATTTGAAAGACGTGACTTTTAATACATTTGGAAAATAATTCGTTAGCCATAGGCATCAAAAATAATCTGCGAAATTATAATACTGGTTCCTAAGAGCGTGATATCGGTTTAATTTTAAATTTTTATACATGGATCGTTAGCCACATGATTACCAACCAACCGGTCTAGTGTCCCGCCGCCACATACCTAGGACGGCACAGAATTAATCAATTATCTTTTTAAATTTGGTAATGAAAAGCCCTTGTCAGAAATGTATAGGTTTGGGTGGTACCACCCTCGTACCCATTTATGCCGCCAATCAAATATAATTCTGTTATAACTATTAAAATATGTCTGTTCATATCCTGTAGGGATATCTGCGAGACAAGATTTGTGAGGAAATTGTAATTTTAATTATGAATTTACCACGTGCTCGAGAGCTAGAGAAACCATAGAGAGTAAAACTTCATTCTACGAAAAAATAAAAAAAAATCTGCCCAATACGAGACAATATATTTGTAAATAAGATTGTGTTTTTTTCATTCAGCACGAGATCCATAGCGAGTCCGGTTATTATTATCTACTGTTTTACTTCAGAGTTTGCACTATAATCGCACCTAGTTTGACGCTTGTATATATTACAATTTTTATGACAGAGCAAAAACAAAAAAACGTTGAAATCTCTAGTTTTTTGTATAGGGACTCGCCTTTGTTTGTTAGGATATCCGTTGCAATAACACTAAAAAAAAATAAGCTACTTATTACGGTATATATGTATTCGATGAACTTATTGCTGTTAGCCGTTTTGGCTTTTACAGCTTCATAGGTTTGCGCCTGCATCCTTCAGGCCGCGGGCGTTTAACTTATTACGGTTCAAAAGATACAGCCCTTTAAAGGTAGGACAGACGAACGTACGCACGGACGCTCTGACGGATGGACGAACGTAGACGGCGTTGGCTTAGTTATTCGAAACCATGAAAAGAGCGTATCCAAACCCTCTCAAATACATTGAGAGTGGGTGTTTGTCTGGCAGCGGGACCATTACATGCTGCTAACAAAAGATGTATGAAATAATCTAATGTATCAGAAGTATCTTTAATTCATTACAATAATATTTTGTTATTCAGTAAATCATAAACAACGAGTCAACTATTAAAAATAAATCACTGTTTACTTATAAGGATTCATCGTAATCGCCTTTGTTTGTAATACAGAGTGACGATTCCAGTACCAGACTACTTGGACCTAAGTATCATAAGTTTCTGCATCAGTCTATTTTAGTCCACGGCTGAACATAAGGCACTCCAAGAAAGTGCCATACATTTGTTGCCAAAAGTTGGCATAAATTTTTTGGAAGGTTTGCACACACACCCACCCGGCTGAGTATGGCCACCATGAGGTATATAGGCATACCTTATGAAGGAATAATATGTGCAGAAAGGAAATACTAAGTAAAAATAAATTACTTAACTAATAAATAACTTATAATTTTGAAAGATACGTTTACACTAAACGATTTCTATACAACCCATATTTATTTTTATACAGATATATAAATTATTATCTACTTATATGAGCTTTTACGTTAACGTTAATAGCTTTTACTAACCTAAGGTGTTGTACCCCAAAAAGACGATAAAAATAGGTCTCTTATAGGTGTTATAAAAAAAATTCTTGATATATTTATTATAGTTTATTTACATTTGATTATAATATACACGTGCCATTTTGTTTGATAACTTGTTGCAATTTTGTAGGTAGAGAATAATCCTGTTGCTGTAGAAAGGTTGGGTCTTCTGATGAAAAAACTGCGACTTGTAGTTTTGACAGTCCTCTCTTGATGTTACCCAAACACTACCTAAGTAATTCTGAAGAGACCGAAACAGATGAAACTTTTGCTAGGACCGGGCTTTATGGTGGATGCGTTAACACTTTCCAACAAAGCTGCTCCAATGTTTGCTGAGTGGCTAAAGATGTATGTGGTCTGGCGTTATCGTGATGAAAAACCACACCCTTCCTGTTAATCGATTCCGGCAGTTTCTTCTCTATTTATTGCTTGAGTCTCATCAGTTTTTGGCAGTAGAGATCCGTATCTATGGTTTTGCCCGGCGGTAAAAGCTCGTAATAAACGCTGCCCTTCCAGTCCCACCATATACACACAGCATCACCTTATTGCGAGTTAACGAACGTGGTAGCGCCAAGCGCCGGCTTTTGCAGCTGCTCGAATGGGCCGGCAGGTTAGGGTTGGTACCATGACGTCGCAGAATATCCACGTGAAGTAGAGGCATTCTGTGCTTCTGCGTTTCGATCGGTGAGTAAGGCAACTAAAGGCCCACTGCCCCTCCCTCCCATCTCCCAAATATCCTTAAAGGCCGGCAACGCACCTCTGGTGTTGCAGATGTATATGGGCAACGGTAATCAATTACCATCAACTGAACCGCTTGCTCTTTTGCCGCCTTTCCCATAAAAAAAAAAAAAAAATAATCCAGGCTTCGCTGAGGAGCTTGATTTCCCTTTGACCAAGATCGTCTTCTCGAAAGTATTCCACTTTTCATCACCAGTGATCAATCTTTTCAAAAACGATTCGGTTTCATTATGTTTCCATAAAGAATCATAAATAAGTACACGATTCCTTTGATTTTGATTTTACTGCACTTCACGATTTGATTTTAGTGCAACGTTTTACTTATAAAATACGAAAATTTTTTTCCTAAAATATTGTTATGTACAGGTGACAACTTTTGCTTGTTCAGAAGAAGTTTTAGAAGATATCGTTAAGGTTGATGATCGGTCAAATGAATGGTCAGTTCTATTAATTGGATTGGGGCCACAAACGAACTAATAGTCCATCTGAAGGTATTTGTCCACTGGAGTCCTCTGGAGCCCATGGACATCTGCAAACAAGTTCAAACGAAGAAGGTTACGGATGCCTAGTCCTGATGACTAAGATGGAATGCTTCACAGTCCGTAATTATACTTGCTCTCTATAACTTTTAGACCAGAACACTACAGTAGTTGCTCTGCTGATTGATGGAAGAAATGGGAAAGAGCGTGGTACCTACCCAAGCGACTCCTAGGTTAAGAAGGAGTCTTCCGCCTAGTAATTTCCAATACATCATTTATATTATTTGTAAACTTTATAGCATACATGTTTATAAATAGATCAATTTCTTTGCCTTGGCATATAAAAGTGTTTTTTTTTTTTAAATTTAAACGACAGTAGATAGTAGTATTCTGCCAAATAACCTTGATTGTACTAACTTAATGTAAACACGACTTTCACAATAATTTATCGTGAAGGGACAAACATATTATTGAGAGCCTACCATTTTGTTCCAAAGATCTTACGGAAATAAATATTAATCAAGCTAAAGTGTCCCCAGTAATTAAGGTTTTCTTCTAACCTTTAACAACAAATCGAAGATTGATTATAATTTTTGAGTCTTAGTACTCAAATTAATACATTAACAGCTATGAGTACCTTCATATTTTTTATTTTAATGGAGAGTGGTATCATATAAAGTCTAAATCAGATCTTCAGAGTATAAAACCTTTTTTCTGTAATCTGTCAATCAACTTACTGCATCATATCGAGACTGGTAATGATTATCGATAGTTATTTCAGTGAGCAATACCCTAACAATATAATAATGGCCCATTTACTCAAAAAATGTGTTTTTTCTCTCACGGGCGAAAGGTGCAATCACCTACTAGTCATTGAAGGCAGTGACAGGCTATGTCGGAATCGACAAAAACTCCTTCGATATCAGACATACCCAGCCCGATGACCTTGGCAGCTTCTGCGGTTGAGACTCGCGAGCAGAAGGGCCGTCAGAAAAACATATTTAAGGAGTCGTAAACGAATAGCCCGAGTTTTTTTTCAGTGACTGTTTATGCCTTAGCTTTATATCGTGCATTTAAAGTAACCCTTAAACAGGAATGATATAAGCGCCAGTTGCCTAATGAGGTACTACAAGTAAAAATACTCACGTTTCTCACCCAAAGGTGTAGGAATTAAGGGTTTCTATTGGTCACAATCACCGTAGGCGACCGTGTGATGGAATTTGTTGACTGCGTGGCTTAGTGGTTAGTTACTTGAATGCAAAGCCGAAGGTTCTGGGCACAAATAACCGTTCAATATTAATTAACAATCAACCAGCCAACAAAACACTGGCAACAATTGTTGTATTGCACAAACTATGTAAATTATCATATTCTTTTTATAAAATTTAATTATTTTCATAATTTGAGCAAAATAATAGTTTTTATTTTTTGCCCGGTATATATGCGATAGCATTTCAGCTTGCTAATTCTTAGGGTTATCCTTGTTCTGGTGCTGGATATCGTCATTACAGATTCATTCGGGCAGAGATTCACCGAGCATAGCCCTTTTCATAGCTTGCTAAGCAACTTTGAACTTCCTCATACGGCCTTCAGTGAAAGACTATATCTCGGTTCTGTTAATTAACACATGTACACTTTCCTCTTAAGAGTTTGAGATATTGTCTCTACTCTTCGTCTTTGTTCATGTTCATTTTAAGCCTAACCATTTTAACACTGTTAAGGTCATTGAGCATAGTGCTAAGCTCCTCTAGTAAACCTGCCTGTCTAGTAAGAACTATGAAGTCGGGAAACTGAATGTGTGTGATTTATTCGCTATTGATGTTGATACCGTATTGTTTCTTATGTAGCAGCTTGAAAACATCTTCCAATGCCCTGAACTGTTGCATTGAACGGAAGAGTTTCAGGGTTTGGGGAGTTTCGGTATCTTACACCTTTCTGTAATTGGATGGATTTTGCACTAGTATAGATATCGTAGCCTTATTGTACAAACACCTCAGCATTTTAATATACCAGGAGCTTTCGCTCCGCCCAAATTTCGACCGAATCGAAAGCTTTCTCATAGTCCATATACGCCAGATGTAATGGTAAATTGTATGTGTATTGGTCCTATATTACTTTTGATATATATTTTTCGATTGAATCGAAAGCTTTCTCATAGTCCTCATACGTCATACATAATGGTAAATCATTTGTGTACTATGGTACTACACCCCTTTTGGAAACAGGTTTATTCGCGAGGCTGGAAGTGGTCTGTTTGCTAGACGATTTGTGATGACTCTCGGAACCTGCTGCGCTTTTAAGGGATATACACAAACCAGTAACTCATTTCAATTTGATCGACATCATCCCCCAAAGATATGTCACATGGGCTTTACAGCTCAGAACATAACCGTATAATATAATTGTGAAATGTTCAAATAATATATTTACATTTATTTGAACATAAAATGATCAAAACGTCACTTCTTACGATCATGTGGATAATTGTTGGGCTCGTTAACTGCGTGAAGCCGTTTCCCAAGACTACACAGTGGGAGGGTCTCACAGACTTACTTAATATCGCAAAATGATTTGTAATAACGGAATTTGTAATAAGTTATTTTCCGTAAGTAAAATTTGCCAGCCCTTCTTTCCAATAGACTGGCAGAGAATGCTTTTAGCATTAAGTCTGCCTTTTGATAATTTACCTTACACAAGGTTTAATCAATAAATAACTTTAGTTACCTTAACAATAAGCAAATTTATTAACACAAACCAATAAACGATGGTAATAAATATTCTTTATATATAAATATATTGTGTGCGTCTGTAAGTGATCGTGTAACTTTCGAACGACTTCACTAATGGAGGACATATTCGTACAATATATTTGTACTGTCGATATGATAGTCCACAGCTATGCTAGGATCCGATTGATGGCGCTGTGGCCGAGTTATTAACACATTTTAACGCACCAAATATGATTCATATTCACAATACATGTTAGTTTAGAGTCAAAAATAAAAATAACAAAATCTAGACGCGATAGTTGGAGTTTTGGTCGAGTTATATAAAAACCATTTTGTTTCTCATTCTCATCGCGCCAACTACCGGAAAAGGCAGAATAATGTCTGTCTGACTGGCTAGCCTTCCATAATAATAAATTTTTCTAAAAGTTTTCTTCATATCTAAATTAAACGTAAAATAGATAATGATAGAGTATTTATTACGAACGTTTTTATCAAATTTAATATGATTGATCGATTTGCAAGGTTCTGTAAAAATCTGTCAAGCTGAATTTCGCTGTAGAAAAACCATACGTACAGAACTAGATGTTCGGGGAACACCTGTAAAGCTGGAAATTTCTATATTAGAATTTAGCTGTTTTACCCGATATATTCGTTGCAATATTTAGATAATTTTAGAAATAATATCAGGGATATAGAAATTATAGATGTGCTTCAGTATTAACATTTCCATTATATTAATAAAATGAAATTTATGTTTCTTTAAGTTTAGATTTGCTAAGACTTTTCCTCAATTCATTGGCGCAGAAACTGACTGGCAGAGAAAGACAGGTAAAAAAATAAAAAGTAAATCCGCCCATTGTTACTCTTAATTTAAGGTTGTACTAATAAAAAACAAATAAATATATCATGTACGGGATATGATTTTAAATACAAATCGATAGTTGAAGCACAGAAAATGAAAAATTCGTGGGTTTTCGCTAATGATCTGTTATCAGAACATCCATACGATAAATACAAACACGAAGGAAAAATAAAGTTGTTACGCCAGAGAATTACGCTGGATGAGCCATAATATTCTGAGGCACAGTAATTAGATATTTTGGTTCTATTACTCAACACGTGAAAATCAGTAGCGATACGTGTCTGTTTTACGCTTGTCTTCTGTGAGAGCGCGGTACTTTCCTTGTCCCTTGAATTAAGTAAATTAAATTAGATTATTTAATTATGACATGTAACTTAACCATCTTCGATACAGAGCACCGTAAAATCTCATGTAACTATAACTTTATCGTTGAATGTGATTAAAAGTTAAGTCGTGATAGTTAACTCGGCCTCACAGACAGTAAACTCTTAACAAATAACAATGTTGTCAGACAATGGCGAACGTGGATTTGCTCATCGAAGGCAGATTTGCGATAATAACATCTTAGTCAAAGCAAAGGCGTCCTGCTGTTTCAGTGTTAGGAGATTGCGAAAATTGTGTAATAAAGATAACAACGCTCTTAGCATATAATGAAAGACGTAACGTGAAGCATCACTGTCTAACGTTGCCTTTCATGGATTCATTTTCTCAATATATTTTTATGCTATAAACAAATCGAAGTGGGAGTGTTTATATGGTTATTATTTAAGACCCACGAATACCCCATATCATCAAATGGGTGTCATTGAAGTCGACTAAGGAATGACAGAAATTGTTAATGGTCACCGATACGTCAATTTTTTTATAATATTGATGAGTGGCAGGAAAAACACGTTTGCGGTAAATCTTCCCAGCAGCGGAGTATTTTTAAATAAATAACTATCAGATTTTTTTTCATCTTGAAATGTAATTAACAAGTTTTTTGTACGCGGCTTTTGCTGTTGCTCGAATGGGCCGGCTCGACAGGGGTAGTACCACGGCCTCGCAGAAAACCAGCGTGAAATAGACATCTTGTGTTTCTGCATTTCGTTCGCGAGTAAGTGAGGTAACCGGAGGCTCACTCCCCAACCCCTTTCACCATAATCCCTCCCATCCCCCAAATATACTTTTAAACACCGGCAGCGCACATGCAGCTCCTCTGGTGTAGTAGATATGCGTAGGCGATGAAAGTCACTTACCATCGGGTAGGCGTATTTATCATAAAATAATTTTGTATAAACATATTTAAAAAAAAAAAATATTTCTGTGAACACCTCGTCTGTAGTGTAAATACATTAAACGTTTACCTTTATGAAAACAGTGTAATAGATTGACTACGATCTGCGAAACTAAACGTCGAAGGTTTTAACTACTGTTGAAATTTGTTTTAAGGTTACGTTATAGCCGTTAACGAGAATTCTTTTTATGGTTTATGTTATCTTAGCTTTTTATTTTTATCTACCAATTAAACAACTAAATTCAATTAATAATTAATATGATTAAACAAATTTAAACTTCGCGTAGACATTTTAATATAATTTGAGTAAAAAAAATTAAATTTAAGATTTTATAATAGGGATTAAAGTATGAAATTGTCGTTGTATATTGAAAAATCAAATTTCTTTTTTCTAAAAAAAATAAAATAAATTAGATACATTTAAATATTTTACCTTCACTATCGGAATATTATAGGAAGATCATTTATTCCTTTCCTCTGGGGAGATCCCCAGAGTTCTATCGCTCTACAAGTTCGATAAGACTGGCCAGAGTATTTTGTAACATTTCCTGGGAACAAATTTTTGTTCCTTTCCGGTAATTGTTCAAATTGTGGAAAAATTGGTTATCGGTTGAGGATAAGACTGAAATGTATGGAGAGTTTTTAACTGCAGGTCTTGTAATGTAAAGCGGTTTGGTCTGTTAAAATGTCTTTCAATAATCATCTACTAATGGCAGGGCATGTCTATTTTCAGCCCTTTCTTTGATATTATTGAGGTTTTTAAATGTTTTAAGATGTCTATAATTAACATAGGAAAATTAAAGATATTTCAATTACAATTTGTAAACAATCATGAAATAAACTGGTCAAGTGCTATTACGATGGTTTCGAAGAAAAATTATTTTTGAAATATTATCGCGTTAATTATTTGGAACTTTAGGAATCCAATTCCAATACAATAATAATTTCCAATCCCTGTAACGGTGTGTACGGGGTTGGAAGGGGAAATATAATGTTATTTTCTCCAAATGTCAACATCACCCGCGTACTGTGCACCCTGCAAATCAACGAGCAAGGCTCTGATGACAGACATAGACAGGCGGAAGTACCATCCGTATATACCGAAACCAAATACCCTGACTATTGATGGGGAGCAGCATCACTGGTACGAGGGTACTAGTCATAAGCTCACCTACGCAGCCAGAGTAGTTAGTTTGGGAAAATCTATCGTGCTTGGCACACCGGCTTATGTTTGTGCTTACATGAAATGACCAATGGTTATAGGAGTAGATTAACACAGGCTATTAAAGAAGACGAAATAATAAAAAAATTAAACCATCAAGTGCGAGTAGCGTTCGCTTCGGATTGGAATAAATATAATGTTTGAAAAGTCTATCTTATGGCATTTGGCATTGAATAACAGCTTCAAGGTTTTGAGGACTTTTGGGATCCAATCCCAATACTTAACCTCATCATTCAGATTAATCTAATCATTATCCGATACAGACTGGTAACATTAGGTCAATTACCACGTTTGTAAGGGGCCTCCTCTTCAGCGACGATTAAAAATTTGATTAAGGTAAATGCCAGAATAATCACATGACCCCCAATATATGAAGGAATAACCTTTCTAATATGCACGAATGGTCGTCTAAGATGCAAGGCGTCTTGTAAATCTTGCCATTATGACTGTCAAGGACGATGATAACGCTAAATACAGAGTTTTGAGGATTTCATTCTATCTTATCCAGCAAATCAACAAGTACAGAGATTGAGTACAAAGTCCCTGACAACAGGTTTAAAATATTTTCAAAACAATAAATATATAACAAAGATGGTCCAAAAAGGTTTATTATAATTACCCAACATTACCCAATACATGGATAGTAATAACCCCTGGGAAAGAGTTGATGTCTACCACACTGTTTCCATGAACTTGATTTAATTTTGAGACTACTGCTGATTGTAAAAAAAAATCACATTTAACAAGTGAAATTTGTTTCAATGTCGAAATAATGATTTGATTTTAATTTAATTTTTGATGTTGTATTTCTAATCTAGTTTATGATTTACCTTGTACCTTGCTTGTAAACAACTTATTAACATATTAAAGACTATGATTTCGCCATATTAAAAACGAATCAAAAATCTTAAAATAAATTTCGCATGGTATTTGCATAATTCAAAAATATTATACGAAATTAACTTTATTTATCACTACTATATATCGTTTACATATATACATAAAATGTTTGTAGTTTTTTTTTACTAATAATCGAATTAGCATGAAACACCTATCGAGTTTCTGTGTTGCCTAACACTACGCTTAATACACATCCAAGAGTATCTCGCTCCATGAGATTGTTAATTTTTATTGTATGTACCATTAAGATTGTTAACCTTTTGCTTGTACCGAAATTGCGAGTTACAACGGCCAAAACCAACTTACGTCAACTACGTGTAGACACTTGATAAGATATGTTGCACTCTGTTTATATTAAGTGGCGTCTTACGAAAGGGTATTTTCTAACCATAGAATGTAGTGGCTAAGTTTTTAACGAAACTGCGACGGTAAGAATATAATAAGCGGTCACGCTATGACACGACTCATTCAAAATGTAGCTGTAACGGGCTTCGTTAATCTTTTCACCTCTCCGCGATATAGGACAGATGGCGAGTCTCGACGCGAAGATCCGTTCCCGATCATCACCATGAGGTTGTATTGAATTTTTCTTCAGTCGCCTTACCACACTCACGGGCAGAAAGATGGCGGCATATTCTGATGCAATGGCAAAATTTCATTAAAAATATATTTAAAATATATGTAAGTTCTCATGACCGCATGTGTACCCAATATTGAGGAGGTCAGGGATATTTTACAAAGACATCGCTTTGTCGCCAGTAGATACTCTAGCCACATATATCGTGGCTTGTCTATTAAAAATATAACTGTCAAAACAGACATTTAATAGGATCAAGCTCCACTTTTGACATCTATCAGGAATTCTTAAGAACAAAAAGTAAATCATGACATTACCGGAGGCCCTCTCCTCCTTCCTATCTCCTTTTTGATCCTGCCTCCCATTATCCAAATACCCTTAAAGGCCGGCAACACAACCTACAGAACCTCTGGTGTTGCAGATGTACGTGGGCGACGGTAAGCACTTACCATCAGGTGAACCGCTAGCTCGTTTGCCGACTTTCCCATAAAAAATAATAATTACGATGAGTTCCTAGCCTATTAGCCTAGGCGACTGTTCCCTCACAGACAGTTGTACGGCCTTGCATGGCTATTGTAGATGAATTTTTCCTTAAAAGTTCTGGCGCATTAGAGGTTTAAATAGTCATAATCGACAGCCGCTGGTGGTCGAGCTTTTAATTCTTGACTTTTTGCATCAAGCTCAGAGAGTCGACTATTTCCAAACTTTTTTCAACCAGCCATCTTCACCCGCCGCTAAGGCTTCATGTCTCACATTTTCATATCGGAATAGTTAAATGTCCACAAAAGCTTACGCTCTTCATCTGCTTATTCTGTATACAAGCTGCGTTTGGGCACTCGATCTCATCTGCCACCGCAACATTAGTTCACCTCCTCAATCTGGACATAGATATTTCAATGAAGGTACCAATAAAATGACATCTGCTGCTTTACTGCTCATATTCATCACGCCAGCGCGCACCGGCATAGCTCTTACCAAGCACTCAAGATCCTGCTCCCCATCATAAGACTTAGGAATTTCGGTATATTTAGATGGATTTTCCGCCATCATTAGCCGCTTGCAAGAGAGTCGTCCGTTATTCAACAATTCGAGGAAAGGATTACATGAATATATATTCATATAATCTTATTCTCCAAATTCCCCCTACTATATAGTAGGGGGAATCACTGCTTACATTGCTTGGTTGTAATCACGTGAATCTTATACAGATATAAATTGTATACTTGCAAAATTAAAATTATTCAAACACTTTCAAAAAAATTAATAAATTGAAAATGGAAACGTAAAAGGAAATAATTTTTATTAAGACAAAATATTGAAACATTTTATTAACATTTTTTAGGTTAAAAAAACCTCCTAATGCCGTCTACAGTACGTTTACATTTTATTTTTACAGGAACTTGAATATATCGCTGAGATGTTTTCATCTGAGATAACACTGTCTGTACTAGCCAAAGTATGTATCGAAGAAGGCCGAATTTAAAAGGCTTTTACTTTACTAATCTCGTTAGCTATTTACATATCATATATTTTTCCTACTTTTAATCATTCATCTTCATGTTTGATGACTTTGTTAGAGACGTTTTATCGAATAAAACCACTAAAACGTTGCGAAAACCTAGTGTAAACAGCTGAAGTGTTTAGTCGCTAAACTCTAATATTTTTGAATAACTCGATAATTAATTAATACACAGTAAACCATTAAAGTAAAACTATTATCGTATGATTATAGTATCGTAATATCGATTGAATGACACGAAATACTATTGCACCGACACTTATCATTATTATTAAGACTGCTATTAATGATTATTATTCACACATGATCGTTCCTTTGTACTAACAAACACTTTTTTTTAATCTGTGGTGAATGTCTACACTATTGAGTCAGAGTGTCAAAAGGCAGACAATTATAGGTCGACATTACTCAATACGATGTCGGCATAAAAAAGTTCAATCAGAAAATCATGGACTGATATTGCGTGCGAATTCTACAACTAACATTAGGTATAATAAGTCGTTTTGCTTATTGTTATTCTTGTACATCCCACTCTATACATACATGTGAAAGATTGTTTGATATTTTTTTTATAACATCGGAGTGATAAACGAGCTAACGATTCACCTGATTGTAAGAGGCTACTGAAGCCTATGTACACATGCAAATAACGTCAATCGAAGAAGGTCACAGATACATTGTCACCCCTGGTCACTTAGACTGTAACTATGTTGTTATAAAAATATTTCCTTCTT
Source organism: Bhutanitis thaidina (assembly GCA_029286595.1). NCBI lineage: Eukaryota > Metazoa > Arthropoda > Insecta > Lepidoptera > Papilionidae > Bhutanitis > Bhutanitis thaidina. The sequence continues at coordinate 6,529,556 of JAGSMS010000020.1, read as the reverse complement.
TATTAACCTGTGTTAATCCAATGCTGACCATAACCCTTTAAAGGAACAATAAAAGCAATGGATAGAAGTTGCTCATACTCACCACGCCGGCCAGGCACTATGCTTAACAATTCCTTAAGCGTAGTACCGATACGCTCGCACTAAATATGCGATAACAATTAGTCTGTGCGATTAGGGCTTGGCATCGGCAGATGAATTTTCCCCCATAAGTAGAACGCCAGCATATTGTTTTTTTGTTTTAGCTTCTATTATATTTAAAAAAAATAATAACTCAATAATAAGGTGTGTGATTAAAGGTGATTAAAAGTCTTTTTAGTCTTTTAACCTACAACGTGACAAGTAAGCCTTTCGCCGTCCTAGTGTCCAAGCCAACGATACAAATCGTACACTAGTTTCGAATTACTTATTGGTACGTGCCCTCCACATAGAGGACCGTTCTCACTTCTCCTAATGCAGAGGTGATATAGCCGAGTGGTTAGGGTATATGCCCCACTAGCCACCCGACCATTGAGGCCCTAAAAAATAATACAATTAAAACATAATTATACATTTTTTATACAAAACAGTTTCAGTAAAGTGAATAATGCTCACATTTACTTAAATGTGTATAATGGTTAAGTAGTGTGTAGTATAGAGGTAGCCTAGTGGTCAGGGCGGTCAATTTAGTTTCTCTCTCTATAGTGTCGCCCTCTATAGGGTGATTGAACTAGGCCCAATCCCAGTTGCAGGCATCACTAAAATTTTTAATGATAATTTTAAGTAGTGAATTTATCACGTACTCTGCGGTGAAGGAAAACATCGTGAGGATATCCGAGTATATCCGAGATATAATAACAAATATAATTTCGAGGACATGCGAAGACTGCCAACCCGGATCAGAGTAGCATGGCTGACCCTTCCCGGCTTCAAAAGCTTCTCAGATATTTGAAAAGGATTTAGTTCAGCCGTGGGTATTTACAGGCAGCTACTTTTTTAATTCTTCTAAAAAAGGATCTCTAACAATGAGGTGGGAAGGTGGTTATTATTATGTACGTTGATATTAAATGTGAAAGTTTGGATGTTAGTCGCTCAATATTTTTTGCGGCACTAGCAGATTTATATGAATTGGTTAAAAAGTTAGATAAAGATATGAAGACTGAAGATAAGACCCACACGATTTGTAATAATTTACATTGTCCATGAATCGCAGGAAAAGCTAATCATGATTGTAGATAAACCTTAAAAGATTTATGTATAATAACAGCTCCCTTATACACAACAGGAAATCTTAATAACTTTAAGGAAATATCAGAATGGGCTTCAAAAAATTCTTAACTGGCCTGTGATATTTCTGAAATTAAAACAATAATGTCTGCAAAACGCTTCGTCAAGAAGCTGAATAACATACTTGAAGAACAACCCACCCCGAATCATTCCCGGCTCAAAGGTATCAATAACAACCAACGTTTCTGCACTGGATGACCAAAAGTAACCTTGGGACATTCAACTATACGGTGTGAGGATTACATATTCTCAACAGTCACAGTCTCCTCTCCACATCTCATATAGTCTTGCGCCTCAGTCACCCAAACACCAGAAGTCTCAGTATGAAATTAAATGTTTCTTAAATTAATGATATTATTATCAACCAGTCCACTATGACTCTTCTAAGATAAAAGTACCTAGTTCCTGTAATCTAATTGGCAATTGTAGTACATGTAACTCTCCATCGCCTTCCTGATCATTTAATGTCTGGCTATTTGAGTTAGTTATTCGTTCTCCTGAAAAATATTGGACTAATTCTAAAAATGTTTATGAATCAAAATTAAAAATACACTGGTCAACAAATCATAAACATTTTTATGCACATACAAAGAAGTTATACTAGTTTACGGTTACAGTTTACAATTACTACTTACAGTCCGTCCATATTTCTGTCCATCATTGAACCGTGTGTTCTTATACCGTAATAGATTGCCGTTTGCAGATAACAATACATGGTAAAACAACAAACAATGAAAACCGACCAAGTGTTAATCGGGCTAAAAATTAAATATATAACATATATTTTATTTTTCTGGTGTATGGAATCATCGGTGTGTGAGTGTGACTCACACGTGGTCGGTGTTTTTAGGTTAGTTAATCAGTTGTATTGACACTGTCATATTTGGTTCTTCCTTAATCTGTTTTGGGCCTCACGTCAAGTACCGTTTTTGTTTGATTTCTTCTTCTAAGTGCTATAAATTTAATTTAGAACCTATGTTATAGATATGTTGCATAAGTTATTATAAGTTGTAAACAACCACTGTATATCTCGTATGAAAGGAATGTCAATATACAGTTTTCAACAAAAAAAAGTCCGATACAGATTCTATAAAGTTTTAACTTGTTGTTATTAAGTGTTATTTATTGCTAGGCGATACGTAGTCTTCATAGAGCTGGAATTCGATGACGTGGCGGTTCGTGAGGCTAATGTTTAATATTTTAAAGTACTAGTACGTATTATTATACGTACTAGCATCAAGGACGTGTAAATCCTTACTTCAAATGGTTGTTGTATGAATTCGTTCTGCATGTGAGTTACTGCATAAATTGCTACTTTAGTTATAAATCGAGCGGCTGATATGCAAATTCTAGATCAATATGAGCTTAAAATATAAAGGGAAATGCTATTTTATAATTAAGATTTAGAACTGTGGAATAAATTTAACTGAATGACTTCTGTGGGTTATTAGTCGGCCTTACATTGTTAAAGTTCTCATTTTTTTATGTGATTTTTTCTCTTCAAAAGCATTATTTGATATAAAATTTAAATTACTTATTTATCAACTAGCTTAACATTATTATTTAATTAAGGTTCACAATTTTAACTTTCACTTAACAAGCGCAGCATAAATTTAGTTTTTGGCAAAATACCAATGATCCCAATTTCTCTGGTGCACATGTCAAAGCAGTTAAATTATAAAATTATCCGTACATTTGTACAGTCATTTCGAAGTCATATATATCGAAAGGTGAAAAAGTCTGTTATTTCAAATACTATAAAGGTAAACGATTTATTCTGTTTTATTTAAAATGAAAAAGTTTTCGGTTTCAAGTCGTAAAAGCGTGGAGATAATATTTAAAACTAACCGCTATTATAAATATTATGAATATAGATGTTATATTTCTGAACTGTTCTGTTTCGGCTTGAAGGTACAGAGAACCAGTATAATTACAGAATGTGCGGCATTCTATCTTGGTCCCCAGGGATGACAACGCATCTGTAAACTTCTTTGATTGAAGTTGTTTGCAGGTGTCCCTGAGCTACAGTAGTCGCTTACCATCAGATGGAATGCTAATCCGTTTGTCAGCCAATATAAAATATATATATGTAAATAAGGTCTCACGGCCATATGTCCAATACTGGGGTTGTCAAACGTCTAGTACATTTAAATCCTTTCAACACACCACGAGAACTAATTTGGGTCAACGTGACAGATGGTGAGCCTCTCGCCGTCTCAATATCCATGCCAATGCTACAAATCGTAATATAGTAGTTACGTAAGCTACGAAAAACTCATTAGTATGAGCCCTCCGCATAGGGGAACGAACTCGAGTCACCTGGTTCAAAGGTAGATCCCCTTACCTTTTCGCGACAGTGCCTTATTGATCTGAGTATTAAGGTCTGCTGTATTTGTCTTGTGTGCATATATGTTGTGTAGCGCTGTAAGAAATCTGCCAAACCTTAAGAGTTCTAATACCAGAAAAGTCTAATGGTCATGACATTGATTAATGAAGTGTGCAGGGTCTAACGCATCTAGTACTACGGTTTCTAACCAACTGGGCAAGCGTGGCGATTATGCCAAATGCTTCTTTTGGGTAGGCTACATCCACTGCTGGAGAATATTAATAGGCTGCTTGATGAAAAAGAAAATTATATTTGACGTGGTTATTTCGTCTTCTGTATGTTGTCACAAAATGTTTTCCTTGTCGACTTTTTTGACATCTTCGATACGAGATGTGTTGTTTTATTGACTCAACTGTGTTTTCCGCCGCTTGACGCCTAGTCTTATATAAATCTCATTCATTCATAATTTATCAACCTGTATGTCTACCATCAGCATTAACATCTTCATGTGGATAAATTAGCGCATCCACCGTGTAAATAGTATTTGATTTGAATTCTTTAAATGTTTTATTCCACATAGCTCCTCTGTTTTCTTTTTGTTCCTTTTTTTCTATATTTTTTTTTCAAATTTATAAAGGATTTTATAATCTAATAATATTAAATCGTAAATAATATAATAATATGATTTGAAATGATTAATAATTTACCAGTTCATATTTATATTCTACATTATTACCATTTGATTTTACGGCAAATAAAAAGTAAAGTCAGAAATATCTACGCCTACATGCTCTTTGGTCGTGTAAATACGTGTAAATGGTAGAGTCAGGAGAGGAAGACCTAGGCGAACATTTCACGATCAAATCGGAGACGTTCTGAAAAAAGGCCAGGTCAAGAGTACTCTAAACCAAGGAGTATGCATGAAAAGATGTCTCTGCCTTCCCCGTTGGGAACAAGGCGTGAATATGTACATACATACATGCTCTTTGAGAAGTGACGCTGCAGCTATAGGTCTGTAGCGTAAATATTTAATAATTTACCCGTTCATATTTATCTTCTACAATATTACCATTTAATTTTACGGCAAATTAAAATTAAAGTCAGGAATATCTTCTCGTACGTGCTCTTTGAGAATTTACGTTGCAGGTATAGGTCTAAAGCGTAAATGTTTAATAATTTACCAGTTCATATTTATCTTTTACAATATTACCATTTAATTTCACAGCAAACTCTCTTTGGTATCAAGTCTTCCATTTTCCAAATTAACGACGGTGACTTTAGTTTTGTTTGTGCAAAGTTTAATTTAATTGCTTAAATAGTCCGTTTTAGCTTTTATACAAACTTTATATAATATTTTAGTTTTTTTTTTTACATATTTATAAAACGATGTAAGTGATATTTTGTTATGGTAATAGTCCGCATACCTTTGTCCTATTCGTTTTAATTCCATTGGTCACGAAACCAACATTTATTTACAAATTCAAATACCTATCTAGTAAATACTTTGTTAAATTCGCTGAAGATATGAAAATGTGGAGATGTGCTGTAAATATGTGAGTTTTAATTTAATATTTAGTTTAAATCATTAAATTTTGTTACATGATGTAGTGTTACTGATGTTGGAAAAAGCGACCAATTACGAATCGGACTCGCTACCGAGGGCACCCTACAACCACACAATGTATATATGTTATATCAATTATTTAACATATATACATTGCGTGAAGATAAATGTGTTTCTTTTCATTAAATTCGGGATCTTTAGCGCGAACTCGACTCATACTTGATCCGATTTTATTATTTATTGTTCTACTTTAGTTTGAACTATAATGACACCAAGCTTTCTTTCATTATTTGTATCCATAACATTTTTGAAGTGGTAGAGCCAAGCAGCGGCTTTAGCTGCTGCTCGAATGGGCCGGCTTGACCGGGGTAGTACAACGACCTCGCAAAATACCGGCGTGAAGTAGAGGCATCTTTTACTTCGGTAAATGAAGGTACCGGAGGCCCACTCCTTCCCTTCCAACCCTTCTCCCCACCGTCCAAGTCAAGTCAAAAATCCGGCCAAGTGCAAGTCGGACTTGCACACCGAGGGTTCCATAAAACCACTCAATATATCTGTGTGGTTGTATGGAATACCCGCACTTGAGCGATTTATATTATTTATCGATTTACTTTAGAGTTTGTATTGTAATTACACTAAGTTTGAAACTTGTATGTACTACCATTTTTACGAAAGAGCAAATAATAAAAAAATCGAATAAAACAAGTTGCAAACTTATAAGGGGACACTCCTTTTTTTATGAGAAAGGCGCCAAATGAGCTAGTGGTTCGCCTGATGGTAAGTTAATACCGTCGCCCACGTACATTAGCAACACCAGAGGTAGTGCAGATGCGTTACCGGCCTTTAAGGGTATTAGGGAGAAGGGAGAGAGGATGTGGAAGGGGATGGGAAGGGGGTGTGTGCCACCGGTTACCTCACTCACCGAACGCCACGCAGAAGCACAAGATGCTTCTACTTCACGCCGGTATTCTGCGAGACCGTGGTATCAATACGGTCGAGCCGGCCCATTCGAGCAGCAGCAAAAGCCGCCGCTTGGCTCTATCACGTTTAAAGTTCCTTATTTTAACTTTTTTTATTGATCTTTAGGATATCTACCTCAATAATACATATTCTGTGATAACATAATATAGCCCTTTTAAGGTAAGGTAACAGACAGACGGCCGGACGGACAGACAGTATAGGATTAGTATAAATGCTTCGTACGGAACCCTAAAACGATATGTAAACAAAAATGACTACAATAACTATTAAAACCTGAGAAGAGGCAAGAAAGCTAACATAATCAAATAATTCATTTAACCTATTTACTAAAACAATTCAGGACATACTCGTAATTTTACATAAATATTTATTTGTTTATTACATGCCAGAGAGTTATTCATCTAATGAAATAACATTACTGTATTAAATGCACTAACCGATTGAGATCTAGCAAACGTAAATTGTTTATGGTTGCACAAAGATATATTGCAGGATAATGCGATACAGTATTGTGTAATTTTTTTTGGCAAAGATAGCATCACTTACAGCCAATGCGTTTTCAATTATCGTCCGGCCGCTAACACTCGTGGATGGTTTCTAAACAATACCAATAAAAGCTCGACCTGTCGTAGATTGTGAAATCTAAATGTGCTTGAGCGCACCAGAGAGAGCAAATGTATCTTTAAAAACTATTTCAGTTTAGATTAAACACCGGCAAGACTTAGCAATGACATTTGGAAACCGAACATGCAATGTTCATTACAGTCCATCACATACATCACACTCGTGAATGTGTGCTTGTTAAGTGCCGCTTGTTGGGATCGGTCTGCATGAGTTTACAGTATAGCAGTAGTTTACGATCGCTAGAATATTGGCCGTGACCTAATTGACATGTATTCCGATGAATGTATGCCCAGACACCGCAGGCTAGGCGGGCTGTTAAGCGGAATACCGATACTAAAGGACTAGTAATGCCCCATCATCAGTCTGTCTGTAGAATTTCTATTTAGCATATGTCAATGATCTGAACAAAATAAGAGGGCATTCTCAAAGCACCTCCACGCTGATCTTTCGTGTTTTTCTATATATATATAACAAATCTGTAACTGATCCAAATATTTACATAACACGGATTTTTAAAATGGGAATGAATGCGCTTATTAGAACTGCAGTGGAGACCAAATCAACAATTTATTAAATTTTTGTCTGTCTGTCCATTAATTTGTTTAAGCATTAAGCAAAAACTATACAACGAATTCAGATCAAATTTTGTAGACATATACCTTAAGACCTGAACCTGCATTTGCAATTATTGCGCTTACATATTCAGAAGGTGAGCCGTAGTTTAGTAGCAGTGAAACTACGAGTTTATACCTAAAATGTGTTCCATTCAAAAGGTCGTTGCTTTCATAAAGAGATAAACATTATATAAAAGATGCATATGTTATTCCGTAGTATACATAGGTATCATTTCGCCTTTTTGTTCCGTTATGTGCAAATAAAGTTTAAATAAATAAATATTTATTTAATAAAGGGGAAATAAATAGTCGTTTTTATTACATAGATTTTCACCACTGGGTCCACAATTTGCAAGAAAGTTTAACATCTGGAGATTGTGTATTCGCTCTTACATTCCCGCGGCACGGATGTAGTATTTAATTTATTATTATTGCATAAATTAAATTAAGTAGGTACATAAAATTTATTCCTCCGTTGTTACTATTCTCATAAAATTTACGAAATGAATAAAAAAAACAAACAGGTTACGCTCCGATTCTCGAGAAAAACGGATAGTTTTAGAAAAATTGAATTCCTCGACGATATAGATCTCAGGTATTTTTGTATAACAAAGCAAAGGTGCATTCCAATGCTCGTATTGTTGTCAGCACGCGAAGCAAACCACAACTCCAATACTTTATTTAAAGGCAGTATCGTTTCCTAAAGTCGTTTACCTATATTACTTTATTATGTACACTCAACGTAACTTATTCCAAGGTAAAGGTGTCCTATGATAGAACATCAAAAATAACATTTAACTTCTTTTTCAGCCTCCTACAAGGCTCTGGAAATTATCTGATGGCGAAAAAATTTATCCGATAATACCCAAAATTGAATTTCACAGACTAGTGATGGGCGCAGCTTAGTTTGCGCTTCCATGCTTGGCTGATGAATTAGAAGATATTGTATCTGTCATCTTGGCGTTATTAGAAAGTATAACCATTGGTAATTAAAATTTGCAACCGTGGGTGTCATCAAAGTTGACTAAGGGAAAATCTCGTATCTACAGGTGGTTAAATTGGATATAACATTTTGAAAACGTCTCGATCGCAGTATTACTATTTTGATCGCAATTCCGTTCGCCAAGCTAGGCGATTACAGCAAATCCATAATCCAAAATTGCAAATAAAAATAGAAATTAGAGGGGCCTGTAGACTATTTAGAGTCTGATGAATATAATAATGACAGGTTATATAACCGCCACGTTGTTCCAAATAAGATTCGGTAAAAAGTCTGTTGATACGGCTAAAACAAGTGGCCTCTGGCCACCCCAGTATTGGTTATACGATCGCAAGAGCTAATATTATATTCATCATTTCAGCCTGTCACTGTTCTCTGTTGAACACAGGCCTCCCCCAAATATTCGTGTGCCACCTGCATATTAAGCGTGGTAGAGCCAAGCGGGGGCTTTTGCTGCTTCTCGAATAGGCCGGCTCGACCGGGTTGGTACCACGGCCTCGCAGAATACCGGCGTGAAGTAGAGGCATCTTGTGCTTCTGCGTTTCGTTCGGTGAGTGAGGTAACCGGAGGCCCACTTCCCCTCCTCTTCCATCCCATCTCCCAAATATCCTTAAAGACCGGCAACGCACCTGCAGCATCTATGGTGTTGCAGATGTATGAGGGCGACGGTAATCACTTACCACCAGGTGAACCGCATGTTCGTTTGCTGACTTTTCCATAAAAAAAAAAATATCGATTTCCTGCGACACTGTGCAGGTCTTCACACCATTTTGATTGTCCTACATTACGTTTGCATGTACGAGGTTAACTCGAGAATCTTTCTTCTTCCATGGTTGTCGGTTCTGCAAGTTATATGGCCGGCCCGTTGCCACTTGCTGATCCTTCCTGCAATCTCGGTTATTTTACTTCTGCTGCGGATATTTATTTCGCAGACTCTATTGAGCAAAGAAACACCGATCCCTTTCCATATTATATATTTAATATTTAATTATATAAAACAACATTTAATTATTGTAATCGATTTGCCTAATTAAGAAGAGACATATCTCAAGCTACTAACAGAATTTATTAAGCATCGAAGTAAAATATGTAAACGAAATGAAACTAGATAAGTAATTTTGGTTTCTGTTTTGGTTTAAACATTAGTGATGATCTAATCAAGATTGTGGTGTAAACGGATATTATCGCTAATGTTGAGATAATGTACATACAGTCGGGTAGAAAAGTCTTAAAACTTATTGAAAAATAAGATTGAATACTTTAAGATAGAGGGAGTAAGTTAATTTATGAATAAAGAAATCCTATATATAATAGACGCTGGCTTATAAAATGGTTTTCATTATTAAGAAAGCATGACGTGTACTGGTAGGTTATGAGAACAGATTAATAGTAAGCACCGAGCCATTCTGTCACATCTCAGGGGGTTTTAACATAAAATTACATATTGATTCTTCATATAGGAAACTTGGATAAATTTATGATAACCTATGGTCCCTATGCTTATCCTTAGATAGAACATGTGCTCCGTTCGATAAGCCCTTACTAGATTAAATAAACAAAAATAAAGATTACTGCTGGAACAAAAATATTGTTCTACGCCACTAATATCTCTCGATTTCACTATCAATCCATGTAAGTCCTTTTAAATTGAAAATTATATAAAAGATGTTGAAGAAAATGTTTTTCTTTTTTTCTGAATTCGATTTGGAATGCGTTTATTACGTAAGAAATTTCGATCGATTTGCCGCTCTTTTTTAATTCAACGTGATTGTTAAATTACGATACAGTGAGTCGTTAAATAAAACAGAATTGCAGTGCAAAACAATTTGCACAATGTGGCTATGAAGCCGTCACTAATTTTTAAGATGCTTCAAAAGCTAAGCATCAGCCGTATCTTTAAGTATCACGATTGGCAGGTACATCAACAATTGATCCTAATAACCCGTGCTATTAAGATCACAAGGTTTATTAAGACCAATTGTTGATATTGACCAGTAGGACTGTTAACGCTGTCAACGCCAGAATTCGACGAAACACTATAAGGAAACAAAAGAATATTTAATAATAGGGGCCTGTATCAAAGATTTTGGCGGCCTCTTTGAACAATAAATAATTTTATTTAATAGTTTAGAATTGAAAAATATATACACGCAAGTTTTATTATGCTTACACAGTTTTATTAAAAATATATGCATTTATATGTATACAGTATGATCATTAAAAAATATGTTAGAAAATTAAAACTTTCGCGCTCAACTTTACATTGTATTATTAGCGATTGATATCCTGTTATTAATCATGTACATAACTATTGAAAGCTTCTTCTCATAACATTTTTTTTTGTAATTCACGTTAATTACCTATAAGTTGTATATCTATAGAATAGATTATACCCATTAATTAACAATTTAAATTCATGTGTTATTAGAATCAAAATTTTGTTAGAAACTCGCACAAAAGTTTTAGTCAGCAGGCTACACGGGATGAAATCAAAATTCATATAAAAAGTGAAACAATATCCATTTTCTCAATAAGAATTCTTCAATGAAACTCTATATAGAAAGCGAAACAATTTAAAACTTGTCTTGATTTTTTCCTGAAATCACTCCACTTGATAAACACAACGAAACTATGCGGCTTTTAGTGGTTAGCGTACTTGCGCTGAGCCTTGGGTCCTGGGTAATCCCAGGCGAAGTTAATATTTGTGCAAAACACAAATTATAGGTTTTTGTGTTTCATGTCTCTGTAGAGCATTTGTCTATTCATCTGATCCTAAGACATTACATCGGAAAAGATTTTAAAAACCTGTGTCAAGTACACAGGTTTTTAAAATCTCGTGTAAACTTATTTTTTAATAATATCTCTCACGCAGTTGACAACTGGCCATAATTTTTATTACAATAATAAATTTAATTGAAAAAATTATCGTCAAAATCGATTGACTGATTACTTACACATGTATATTAGTAATATACGTAAGTATGGAAGTATGTATTTATCATTATAGCGAAAAGGTAGTCTTCCAACATTAATCCTATTTTTTTAATGAATTAACCAAAGTTTGACAAAAATCTGTTAAGAGATAGAGTGGTTTTTAACTGTTCAATCATAGTATTCACGTTAGTCTACCTAGAAGAGAAACGGTTTAATATTATAGATTAAAATAAATAAGAAAACATCGCCAAATTGCACCTCCTAATTTACTTCCTTTATTTAATGTTTTCTGTAAGTACTTTTGTTTCGTAGTGTACAAAAAGAGCATATTAATTAATTCAAGAAGCCTATTCACTCGTGTATTAATGAGCCACTTTTTATTGGTTTGGGATTATAATTATATTGCAGTAAAGCATGAACTTTCTTTCATTCTCGCATGAAGGTTTGCCAATATTTCGTTCATAAAATGAAGACATTTTCCTTGTTCAAAAACTAATGTTCTTTTATAATATGTAATGATCTGTGTCGTAGTTTTTAATTAATAGGTATTCAAAATTTGACCGCGTCATCCCGTTTTCCCGTAGACATATTCTCGTTGGATCGAAAAGTATTTCAGCTGAAAAACACCTAGTGCCAAAATATTTACAATAAATTTATGTCTTATTATAATGTAATAAACTTTTTTTAAGTTCGGATTATTTACCATGATATTCCATTCTCCCTTACTTTGGTTCGAATGGTTTCAGCAGCAAAAGTAGCTTAAGTCCCCAGTTCCGATATTACAACGTAAAAATATGTCGTTTCTTTGCTCAGTGGCGCCCTCTACGTATTTCTAACGTATTTTTTTTTCTCCCATTAAATTGATATTTTCTTGCAATAAAAAGTAGCCTATTTTCATCTCCGTCGTCATTCATATATTCAGATCGATCCGTTGCTTCATTGTGGTGTGTAAAAGGCAAACAAACAAATACAACGTCGCATTCATAATGTTAGTTAGGATAAGGAAATTGGAATTATTAGGATTAACTAGTTGGCATAACTAGTTAATCTATACGATACATACAATTTTTTCTACAAGAACGTAGTAACTTTAAGTTAATGGCAGGGTTGCTATTTTTGTTATATTCAGTTTATTAGTATATATTGGTTTATACGGCTAAAAACAAGTAAAATATTTATTATCAAATCTATGTTATAGTATTGTACATAAAAATAGAGGTCTCTATAGGTTTAACATCTTCTACAAACGTCATTGAGCAAGAATTGTTCATAAATTTTAAGCTGAATAATTAAATTAACATTAATTTACAAATCTCATCCGTTAATTTTAGGTCTTTTGAATTTAATGTTATTGAGCAAATGCATTGAGTTCTAAAATTTTGAATAAATTAATTAGACGTGTCTGTCTGTGATTATCAAAAAGAAACATTTTTTTATGAATAATACATTTATTTAATAATAATAATATAAAAATAACATGTCTTAAACAAGTATGATGACGTTGCTATAAGATATCAGGAAATTAAAGACTTTTACGATGTAGCAACACGATATTTATATAAATTAGTAATAATAATTAATTTTAGGTAGGGCAATGCAATTAACAACATACAATGGCATTCAGAAATTATCGGGGTCCTGATCGGAACAAGCATAATATTGGATTAAAAAGAATAAAAATCTTTTAAATATTATAACTAACATACCACTATCAATATTAAGCACGGGACTAACATAGTTAATTTCTTCGCAATACATACTTATTATTATAATTTACGCAAAGTGTATGGGAGAAACATGTTGCATAATAAAATACCTGTCAGACATCTACATGGGTACCAGTCATCGTTTATATAATTCTTATCTGGGTCAGGAATTTTGTAATTTCCGTTCAAAAAGTTTTTGAAGATCTCACACCGTATATTTTTATTATACATAACTAACAATCAATTGTTTATGACCGCTCGGATAAAAAATCAGTGAGACAACCATGTTTACCGTGGATTATTAATCCCCTGTGACTGGGATCCTGTCAGTGTTATGCCATGGTTCGAATTCCGTCTGACACGAGCATATAATTCTAGATTTAATGTGTCATCGTTCTGTTTGAAAGACCGTTGCCATTAGACCGTATACTTTTATGACGAAAATAAATATATAGTTTAAATACACGCTTTTGTCTCCTTCCCTTTCAGGTTCTCGTCATCGAGAAACTAGATAGGTTTACTAGAAGCTATTCAAGGGTTCCTATTACCCATCTTCCTACATCATCAGTACCATAATGCAGAATACCGGCAAGAAGTAGAGGCATATTGTGCTTCTGCGTTTCGTTCGGTGAGTGAAGTAACCGGAGGCCTCTCCACCTACCTCTTTCTTCCATATTCTTAAAGGTTGGCAACGCACCTGCTGCTCCTCTAGTGTTGCATATGTACGAGAGTGTCGGTATTCACTGCGTTGGAGCGGCTTACCTGATTGTAAGTGGTCATCGTCTATCGTCATCTATCTTATCGGTTCTTAATATGTGTGCAAATGCAAAGTGTTCATATTATTCGGACGTGTTATTAAATAAGTGGGTAAACATTTAATTAAAAGTTTCCATTATATTCTATCATACATATATACATACAGGTCAAACTTCTAAAAAGCGAAATGTTAACTTTACCCTATCAATTTACGAAAATATTATGTGTGTGCGTAATCCCTATTCCCAAAGAGAAGTGTCTGACATGATTTTCAATTGAGAAAAAAATATGAACTAAAAAATCCCAAGACAAGGCTATGTAACGTTAAAACATCTTTTATAGGCGAAACATTTTTATAAAAAAATATACTCGATCTTACGAAATACAAATTTAAAATTACATAAAAAAGCGTTAGTACTCCAAAGCTTACTATAGTTTGAACGATTATTTTAATGATAAGGAGGCGAGATAGTACTCAGTTTGACATAAACTATAGTAAATGGTGATATCGCGCTACAATTGTTTGAATAGTTAACGATAATGATTGATTTTGAATATAAAAAAATGTAAAGTCTCGTAGAAATTACAGGTATTTCCGGAATGTAGTTCCAACTTTACTGAAAGTAAAGTTAGAATAACATTCCGCGAACACGTTTGGACTGTCTTAGTGCACTTGAGTGTGATGCACTCATGCTAGCTTTAAAGCCTTTGCTGCGGCGGTGTTGTGCGGTGGGTTGTCCGTTTCCCTTTAATACAGTCGTAGAGGATGATGGCTGCCACGTGCGTCATGCTTTTTTTTTTATTTGACTGGGATGATAAACAAGCCCATCTGATGGTAAGTGGCTACAGCAGCCTGCAGCCTATAGACACGTGCAAACAGCTTTAATAAAAGAACGTTACAGATGCGTTGTCAACTCTGAGAACTAAGATGAGATGCCTCACAGGTACAGCCCGTAAATAGTAACTCTCTATACCTTTCAAACTGGAACACAACAGTTGTTACATACCCAGACGACTTCTGGGCATACCTCCTAGCTTATTTGCTTGTGAACTGGCGCTATTTGCTGTCAGCTCGGGTGTACAAACCCTGCATTCGTTTGTTTTTATTCTTGTTATTTTATTACTTTTTTTATTTGAGAACATGATTCAATTGCCAATGAGAAAATTCGTTTCTTTTTATTTTGAATGTATAAAACTTATTGATAAATTTCATTTGACTTTTTTTAACAAAACGAAATTTGAATTTCATTCATTCATTCACAGAAACAAGTTTTTTGTTCATTACGCTGCTAATACATGGCTACGATAGGCTACGAGTCTCGTATGTATGTAATATGTGAGTGTCTTTATAACATTTTCCATTTGTAAAACATATTAGTTACAAGAAAAAATTAAAACTGCACGTGTGTCACATGACTTGTCATGAAAATAGACAGAGTGTAATGTTAACGAATTAATCTCAACATTTTATCAGACTAAGGCATCTTTAATTTTGACGGTTATTACAGCACGTTCGGTAGGTAGGCGGCTTAAACGAGTGGTCGTGTAAACTTCACACGCGCGTACCGCAGTCAAAAGGGCACATGTGAAGGCTGTGACTTGACCGTATCCGCTTGACGCATCTCTAGTGACTCACACACCCAGATATCGATGTCATGAATATTTATTAAATTGAATATTACACTACCGTTGCCTATTTAATGCTAATAGTCTGCATAGATGAACTCGTGTACTTTATAACTGACAGGTTGTACATCAAAATTATAGTGATGATGAACGATGAACTAAGAGGAATAAGAGTGGTCAATGATTGAGGTTCACATTGGTCCATTCTTTTTGGCGGTCTATAGTGGAAGATGTAGTAACTACTAAATTAATATTACAACTATTTTGCCTTCTTATGTTTCGCACAAAATTCAAGATTGGTGAAGGTTATAATTTTGATATTTATTCATTTTATTAAAAAAAAAACTAAATGTTTAAGGAAGAAAAATTCTCGAGTGGCAACTACAAAGATCAGTCCTGAGCCACCTGCATCCATCGACTTCCCGCAATACTGCGCGTCACTCAGCTTGTGGGGGGTCGTCCCACTCTGCGTTTGCCTGTACGTACGCGTACCACTCGATAACCTTATATATTACTATCAGTATGTACTACTAACTGTTTACGTAAAGTATCAAAATAATAAATATGTCGATGTTTTTGCTTAATTTACTCTAGTACTTCCTTAGCCATAACTTTATAATTTACGATAGCGATTTTTTTAGTGTTGTAATTTTAATACATTTTCTACAGGACTCCCAATTTAATTATATATTCTTTAAATACATATCTTAATGATATTATATTTAAAGTATACGTTAGATCAAATTTATTAAAAACTATTTTTTAAAACGTTTTTACAAGTAGAACTATTTTTATATCTTCTTTTCAGTAAATCAGCTTCTGTCAATGTACAATAGAAGTGAAGAGTTTCAGAAATATAACATCATCTTGTCTTACACGGTACTCGGTTACGGTTCTGTACTCAGATTCTGTATTCTCTGTATCTCTAAAGTATAGACCAAATTTCGACTGAGTCAAAGGCTTTATCTTCAATCACATACGGATAGACAGACAGACATAAGGATAAATAGTATGTTCGAGAACTTCTATCAAGAACACGGCCCTTGAGGCAGGATGTTAACGCATTAAAGGATCAGTTAAGCTATGCGGTAGGTAGTCTATATACGCGTTGTTACGTATGTATCGACGGCGCTGATAAAATCAACGATATAGAAAAACGACTGCCGGAACTCGAAGGGGACAAAGCGGAATGCAGTATGTAAGAGTCTTATTTATTTATTCTTTATTCCCTTAAGCCTAAGGTTACAATGGGCGGGCTTAATGCCAAGTGGCATTCTCTACCAGTCAACCCTTGTTTTGGTGAAAGGTAGTTGGCAGGTATAAAACAAAGAAAAAAAAATAAAAAACTCGAATAAAAATAACTTGATAAGTACATATAAATAAACTATATAATTAAATAATTTTTTTTTAACATAAAATACACAAATACGTATCCAAGTATATAAAAGCATACATAAATAAATATATAATAAAAATCAAAAATAGATAAGCCGAATATTGTCAATGATCTATTATTCTATTAGGTAATTACGAAGTAGACTCTTAAACAGTTTCTTGCTAGGAGCTGCTTTTATCTTATCGGGCATGGCGTTCCAGAGGAGTGTAGCTTGAACAGTAAAAGAAGAGTTATAGTCTCCTGTATTATGTTGTGGAACTCGAATCTTAAATTGGTTTATGGAACGAGGCTCTCTATCATGAGCAGAATAAAGATATTGGAAATTATTCTTAAGATAAGAAGGAGAATTAGGATCAGTTAATACAGAATACAATAAACACAGAATTCTAGAGCTACGCCTTTGACGAATAGGAAGCCAATTAAGCTTGGAACGATAAGAAGAGACGTGATCATATTTACGTAAACCAAAGATAAATCTAATGCAGAAGGCGCTCCAACTTATCGAGACGTGATTGGGATAGGTTCCGGATAACACGCATCGGCATAGTCGATAATGGGTAAAATTAAGGATTGAGTGAGCAAAAGCTTAGTTTTAGCTTAGTTTTTAGTAGTAAGAAATTTTTCCAACGATATAGAGAACGTAAGGTGGCAATGACTTTCCGGCTGACTTCAGCAACCTGAGTCTCCCAACACAATGACTGGTCCAGATGAATGCCTAGATTTTTCACAGTTTTGGAGAAAGGAATTAATGTTCCATTGATATAAACTGGAGCAAGGTTACCATAATCAATCCCTGCAAGCATCCTAGGACCACCCACTATGATTGCTTGACATTTTAATGAGTTGACAGTAACCCCAAATCTGTGCGACCAATCTCTAATAGAGACAAGATTGTCATTTAGCTTCATTATGCAGTTATTGAGGTCGTTACTACCAGATTGTGCATAAAGCTGAAGATCGTCTGCATACAGATGATACGAACAGTCGACAGCGGAGGTGATAGAATTAATAAATAACGAAAACATTATGGGAGAAAGTACCACCTTGCGGTACACCTGTACCAACGTCCGCCCAGGCAGAACACTGCTGTCCTAGACGAACTGACTGTTGGCGGCCGCGAAGATAGGATGAAAACCAGTCCAAGCCTGGGGTTGAAAATCTAAGATAAGTAAGGTAGGATATGAGGATATCGTGGTCAACTGTGTTAAAAGCGTTTGAAAAGTCAACAAGCACCATCACTGTTAACTTTTGTTCATCCATACCCTTTCTTATATCATCGGTGACTTTGATAAGGGCAGTGGCGGTACTGTGACTTGGACGAAACCCAGATTGAAAAACGTTCAATAGGTTATATTTTGTTATAAACACGGAGATTTGCTTATGTGCACAGGCTTCAAGAACTTTGGAAAGGAAAGGAAGTATAGAAATTGGACGAAAATGATTGGGCAAGGAGGGATTGGAGATTTTAGGGAGTGGTAGTACAAAAGCCCTTTTCCACAGGGTCGGATAAATACCGGAGTCCAAGGAGAAATTAATTATGTGAGTAATTGCTGGTAAAAGGTACTCGAGTATCATGGATACCATTTGCTTACTAACCTCGTCACTCCCCACAGCCTTAGATTTGATTGCTAAAACAGCATTTTTAACTTCATTGAGAGCTACCGGTGTGAATTGAAAATCGGGGATTAAAGGAGGAGACATACAACCAATAGAAATTATTGTTTGAGAGCGGACTAAAGGGTCCATAGATGGAGTGGAAGTAAAATGCTGGTTTATGTCATTCAAAGTAAGAGATGAGGCATAGTCAAATGAAGTCGGCTTGGAAATGCCAAGAGATTTAAGAAACTTCCACACGTCAGCGGTAGAAGAGTTAATAATATTTTCATGAATATAACGGCGTTTAGTATTTCGTACCATCTGATTGAGTCTTGTTACTGTTCAAAGTTTTTTGGCAGACATTTTACAATTGCACCCTGTGGAGCAATTATACTGAGAATGTTTATAGCATCCTATGAGTTCAGGGTGTGGCTGTTCCCTGTGGCTATGGATACCAACTACCAACACGTGGTAGAGCGGCAGCTTTTGCTGCTGCTCGAATGGGCTGGCTCGACCGGATTGGTACCACCACTTCGCAGAATATAGGCGTGAAGAAGAGGCCTCTTGTGCTTCTGCGTTTCGTTCGGTGAGTGAGGTAACCGGAGGCCCACCGTCTCGTTCCATCCTCCCTCCTCGTCCTCACTCTTATCTCAGGTCTCTTCGTCAGGTGAACGCTTGCTCGTTTGTCCCCTTTCCCATAAAAAACAACGGTGCCCGTTTGATAGCGCCACATGTATTTTTGCAACATAAACAATCTAAAGAATAAAGGAAACTTTATTACTACTATAAGTTTAACTTTATAACACAGTTTCATGCAAAAGTTACTTTATATGTAAAATTTTATTCATGTATACATGTATAATTGTAATTAAATATCAGGTTAGAACCTAAAATTTTTATGCATCATTTTTTATTTCGCTATATTACTGTGTAGTCTAAAAGTATGTAATTGATGTTATTATTATCTGTTTGTCAAATACATTTATAATATTACTCATGAGTATGAGAACTATACATTGGTACTTTTTTAATCTATGCACAATTTCCACCACACTACACTGATTATACTGAGAATTGTTTACATATCTCATGAAGATTTCTAAAATGTCGCGGCGTACGTCCATCGCCAAAAAATATCTTGCATATGTGTGCGCCACGACTGCGGGGGTGATCAATCCTCCAATTTATATATAATTGAAATGTATCATATATGATATCAGAGTTCTGATATACCTCAAGGCACCTTAAGTTCACGAGCAGTTACTTAATTTTACGGAAATATTCAGTGTTCGACGAATAATATGTAATTGATATATATAATATATGATATCAGAGTTCTGATTTTTGATTATTTTAATCACAGTGGGTGGTATTTTCATAAGAAGAAATAAAGTAGAAGAAAGAAAGAAATAAATCTTACTATATTTTTTTTATTGAATTGGGATGAAAAACGAGCTAACAGTCCATCTGATAGTAAATGGCTACTGCAGCACATGGATACGTGCAAATGAACTTCATTAGAAGAAGGTTACAGATGAGTTGTAACCCCCGAGGACTAAGATCGAGTGCCTCACAGCCCGTAATTATACTGGTCTGCTCTCTAGACCTTTCAAACCGTAACACAACAATAGCAGCTGTTTGGCGGCAGAAATGGCTAAGAGTGTGAGAGTAAGAGAGCGTAAGAGTGTGTGAAGTCGTCTGCGTACTGCGTGCCTGCATAGGCAGAAAATTATCCTACGATTAAAACCGGATGTACAAATAATGAATACAGCAGTCGTGTTTTTGTGGTTTATTTGATTACATCATCATCGCCTAGTGATGGATCACTTGGCCATACACTGTGTATAGGTAAACTGAGTTTCCAATATCTTCATAGAAATGGTCTAAGAGCTGTAACACCGTTGATTACAGAAAAGAGTTTCAGTATCAACTATAGCAGACCGAACTAACAACATGTATATGCAGCATATGACCCCCTATGAATGACTATGAATTTAATCATCAATACGTTTTTAAATTTCAACGTTTATCATAATCTCTGTAGATATAGAATCAAAAGTTTTCAGCAAGTTTTGAAAAAACATGTGGAGTATGTTCAGAGATTTATTCTACTATCTCCATATACTTAGACTCGCGTACGAAAAACATGACGCCTTGCAACTGCTTATTAAAATCAAATAATTAACATTTATCTCTGTCCTTATTTTGTTCATTAAAGTTATTATGCCTTTGAGTGTAATGCACATCGCATATCACAAGTCACTCAAAATTAATGTCGCAATTTAAAAAAAAATGCACATTATTTTTATTTTAATAAATAAAAATTCGATATAGACATAAATATTAATATTAAATATCAATCATTTATATGGTTATGTTACGGTTATTAAACAGAAAACAATAGGAGGTTGCGTAATAAAATTAAGAAAATATACATCTAATAATAACGAAGCGACGTTAATATGTAAATAAGAATTATCAGCTTTAAAATAAGTGAAGGACAGCTAAATGAAGATTATTGATGCGTTATACGCATGTAAACGATTATCTAAATATAATAATAATAACTTCAGTTTTAGCATTTATTCGATTGAGTTAATATAAAAAAAAATGTTCTAGTAGCTTTATTATTATATCGTATTTTTTAGTTACGAAAAGCATAACGTACTTAATGAAAAAATAGTGAAAGCTTGGCTGAATTTATAAACAATGCCTCCTACTGATTCGTAACTAAATATCTGTGAACTTTACCGTATTGGATGTTACCTCTTTGCGATAAACTTTGAATAGGAATTGAATGTAGTGTCATTCACGGACACGATACATCCTGCACCGAAAATTAATAATTTTCATGTTAGTAGTAGTTTGGTTGAGTTAGGGTTCAACCCGTTTTCGAGAAACCTATTACTTATATATATAATAAGCATAATATTACTTATATGTGTATATACATACACAATACATGCATTAGTCTACTTTTTACAAACCTTTCTTATGCCTTAGGATTTGGTTTCGGAATATATGTATATATTCCGAATATATAAAATATTTTTATAGGGTTTTGGAGCCAGGTCACGCTTTTCCAATGCGGGTTGGCAGACATAACATGTTCTCGAAATACAATTTTTCTATTTCTCAGACATGCATGTCTGCATTCCTCATGATGTTTCCCTTAATGCTCTATGCACTGTTGGTAGTTAATACAGCACTTAGGACTTTTATTATTAGGAATTTTAGTGACTACATAGTATGTTTGATGTAGACTGCATATACTCATCACTTATTTATTTTTCGACTAAGTTAAACAAAAACACGCGGTGCATATACCCTGCTGCGAGGATCTGATGATCAGTTTTTTCCGAAAAATCGATCCAACTATGCCCAAATTATATTCCACAGACTAGTGACATTGAAAATTGGAATGAAAAAAAAATTCTTAAAGAAGCAGAATTATACATGTAGACAAAGTTTAATATAACTTCAAAATACAGTAAATAAATTAGTGATTTTCCATGGAAAGTTGTAAAGTACCTAAAAGTGACACACGCGTCTTGCATTTGCAAACTACGTTTCCCTTTGCCTTGGGAACTGAACGTGATATGGACATAAACATATATGAACATCTACATTGATGTACAACCGTATCCTTCTTTACCTGATTTTTATCCTATTAGCCTCTCCGATAAGGAGAATTTATCATTATCGCCACACTCGGGAAGCAGATTCACGATCGCAGTAGCAGACATCTCGCACCTTAGACGCTGCTGTCCGTCATCTAACTGCTTTATTTTGGTTTGGTATTTCGCTTGATGGTTATCTACCATCTGTCGGTAGTCATTGCATTCTCAAGGTCATTCCCTTAGTCGCTTCTTACGAACCCCACAGGAAGAAAGAGGGAGGCATATTCTTACGTCGGTACAAGGCAATCATATAATAAATATTAAATAAATATCCATAACTAGGTTACCTGTTGTATTAGAAACACAAACATGCAACATCCCTGCGATCATTCAACATACATCCCTTGCTCAAAGGTAGGGTCATAACCAAATAGGCTAGCGTGCCGTCATATTAGATAAGAATTTAAATATTTCAATCTTCTTGTTTTTTTAATAAAGTGTCAATTTTAATATTAAACAATTTAAACTTGTTTCTCAGTAATAGGATCACTTAACGTCACAGAGCATTATACAAAGCAATTAATATCGACGAGGGCTTTAGTCATAATAAATCGTGATTTTTACAGACAGCTTACCACGATCTATTGTTAGCAAATTATGTTTTGGTATAATAGCCTTGGCTTATTCTCTTTTATGCTGTCCCCGCTAATTTGATCTTCGAATGGTCACTTTTTGTGACGAATCTAAAGCTTCTCATTGTTGCCTAACAGACCTATTTTCCATAACGATTACTTACAGTGTCGTCAGCGGTTTGAGTATTTCTGTCTAATTATTATTACCATTACAGTCCATTGTTGAAAAAATACTATACACAATAATAATAATATATATAAACAATAATAACAGTGTTGTAATTTTTGAACAAAAGATTAGTAAATTAACAGCTTATCAGGATCCTATTGTTGAAAGAAGGTATAGGTTTTCTCTCATATTTGAAGAGGTATGCAGATGAATTAATTTATCTTTCGGATTAGAGAGAAGATCGTCGATACCAACAATATTGTCTTGCAACCCACAACCACATAAATATTACTTTAGTAAGTCAAAGAGATCGTTCTTATCGATAGACAATTTGAAGGAATATAAAGTCAGTACATTGTGATAAACTTTTTAGCTTTTAAGTTGAACAGTTTAAATAACTTTCTAATCCAACATCTAGTTTAAATACGATAGTAAGTATTTAACTTCCTATCCCCATTAAGAGATACTTAAGGTCAATAAACACTTTAGGTTTTTTTAGTTGTTGTCTAATTGGAAGCCACATAAACTTAGCGCAATTGAAAAACATGGTCATATTTGCAAAGGTCAAATATGAAGCTTATAGCGATTCGTTGAAAACCCTCAGCTTATTCAACCTTGCTAAGATTAGTAAGGCATCATCATAATGATGTAACAAATATTGTAGAGAAGCATTCGAAAACAAACCCTTATTCTTATTCGAAAATAGAATCCAGTTTTTATTAACTTACAGGTTATTAAACAACGGTAAATAAAACTATCCCTTAATAACTTCCATTCCTTAAGGGTTTCTACTCCGCTAAGGGTTGTTTTGCAAAAAGCGCTTATACAGGTATTTTATTATTTAAAAGTATTAGCCAAAATGCCGATTTTAAAAATTCCTTTCAAAACGGATGCCCATACGCTGTTGGGTTCCTAGTAGTACGACGAAGTTAACAGCATTGAAAGGGTTACCAAAATATAGTGATAAGTTAAGGAGCTGGCTTTTGTTCATGTCCAGCGAATAACATCAGCAACTAATCAAAGCATGAACCATCCTATGACCGTCAATACCCTGATTGAAATAGATTATAAAGAGAGTTTTTTACTTAGAAAATTGTTAAGTTCCGCACTTCACCACTGCTGTGTGTATTACTACTTCGACATTGGCATTGGTGGTTTTAGTAAAACAATTCATACTTGTGCTCGTGCTCACCGAGTGACAAACTTGGCGAAACTGCGTTATATTGGGAATTTTTATTAACCTTTGTATCACAATATTTACTTATTACATTATTTATATATTGATATAAACTCTTTTGTACTTATAATAAGTTCCATAAAACAGCATGACTGATTAATGTGTACGAATGCTCTGAAAGCAGAAAACCATTAACGATTGGAGATGTTTTATTTTTGGTTCCGCTGCATAGTTTATAATTTTTACTTATGTGTCTTATGTATAACGTTATCCCACTCGATTGACTATGCTCGTATGCTCGCTTTAGACGTATAATAAATACAAATGTGTGAAGACAGGTAGGCGTTCTTGTAGTAGTTGCAGGTAATTAAAGCTAGTCTTTTGTATTGAGTGCCCCGACGCTTTGTTGCTTAATCCATAAAAAGTATGATTTTAATTAGAGAAAACTAAAAGTAAACAAAATTGTAGATGGTGTACAAACACCTTTTGTTCTATTCACGACGAAAAATTTAAATGTTGATAAATGCTGCGAATAACACTATGTTACAAAATGATAATTTGAACGCTATAAAAATATCATTACCATTATACATTTCGATTGTGTAATATTTAAGAAACAAATATGCGTCCGTGAACTCTGCGGCCCAGTTGAACTTTCAAAGTATTCTTCACGTTAGTCTTCATTGGATGTGATTATGGTTGGCATTTAGCATTGGACTGCCAGTGCCTCTAAAAACTATATGTGTAATGATTTCTTAACTATTTTATGATAATTAAGTGAACTCGTTGGCTCAGTGGCTAATCTGCCCTGCGAGTTCGATTCCCGCTAGGGACAACCATTTATTTTTGACCTTTGGATAAATTATAGTTCCGAGTCTTGAAGTTTTTCGATTTTCAATTTGTGTCGCTAAAACGCTTACGTGAAACAAAATATTAGCCACGTAGGTGTATATTTAACACTTTCACTAAAGATCCTAAAGACCCACTCAAAGGCTTAGGTTTTTTTTAATAATGACGACTTCCCACGTTTTCATTCTCCTTTGCATTAATGTAGAGTTTCTCAACCTTTTCTGGACCACCGCCTTCTTTACTAGATAATAAATCCCAGTTCGCCCTAGTTCATAACAGTTATATTTTCTGAAATATTAAAATAATGTTGCATATTATCTATACCTTATTTATTTATTTCTATACTATTCTAAAAGTCATGAACTAGAAATTAATAAAACTATAACCAAATGTGCAATAAAATATTTATTAGTGTATAGTTAGTATTAATAAAATATTTAATTTTTATTATATTTTAATAGAACGTCCACAATCCAGGGTAGAGAATAGGTATCGTTTTTTGAAGACCAAACTCTATGTTAATGGTAAGGTTTACGAGTTCCTCTTCCAAATTTAGTGATTCTTCAGTATCTGCATTTGCGAAAGGATCTCAAACCCAACTGGGTATATTGATGTTTAAAATGTCTTGTTAAAGTATTGGCCGTAAGGAAGTAAATCTTGGTAATCAGGTATACGAGTACGTATAGCTGGGGCAAATTATCCGATTAGGTAAGTCCAACTTCGACCCAGAGGTCAATCGATGAATCCAACTCGGCTGGGCTGTGTTCGGGAAACTACGTCATATCTTCTCGTCGACTATACCTCAAAACCTTGAAAACTCTAAACAACTGGTGCGTGTTACCAGTGATGACTTACGGAACCGACATTTCGTTTATCATTGCAGGTCGCAGGAGGAACCCCAAAGTTGCATAGTGGGCTATGGAAAGGGCTAAGCTCGGCGTTTCTCTGCCTGATAGAATCTGCCCCGATGATATCCGCAGCAGAACTGAGGTAACCGACATAGCCGTAAGGATCAGCAAGCTGAAGTGGCAATGTGCCGGCCAGATAGTTCGCAGAACTGACAACCGTTGGGGAAAAAAGGTTCTCGAGTGGCAGCCACGTACAGGCAAACGCAGTGTGGGACGACCCCCCACAAGATGGAGTGTCAACCTGTGTAATGTTGCGGGAAGTCGACGGATGCAGGTGGCTTCCACGTCGATAGCCGCGGACTCCGGGTCAAACGACTCGAGCTCATCGGACTCAATGCCCATTGGCTCCGAAGTCGACACGGAAGTCGAACGCGATGTCAACTCCGACGACGGCTTCATGGTCGTCGAAGGTAAAAGGAAGCGCAAGCTGCGCCAAAAGTCAGATTCAGAGGAGATCCGCCCTCCCTGCAAGGTGGCCGCGGCTGCTCCCCCGAGCAAATCGAAGGGAAAAAAAAAAGCCCTCGCCCGCAGCCACGCCGGTCCCTATGGACACGGCCATGCCTTCTGCAGCGAACGCTGCCACTAAATAAACGCCCAAAAGGCCTCCCCCTGTCGTCGTACAGGATAAGGCCGCTTGGGGCAAAATTTCCGCAGTGCTGAACGACAAGCACATTATGTATATAAAGGCAAAGCCAATAGCTACCGGAATTATGGTCACGGTGCCTACACCGCACGACCACAGAGAGCTAACCAAATGGCTTAGTCAAAGGAGGATCAACTTCCATACATGCGCCCTCGAGGAAGAGCGTATCCTCAGAGCGGTCATCAGAGGTATCCCCAAAGAGGTAGACACCGCTGACATACTAGGCGACCTGAAGAATCAAGGGTTGCCCGTTCACAAGGTGTATCGCATGACCAACATGCGCACCTACCCCGACCAGTGCCACCAATGCCAGTTATATGGCCACTCGGCAAGAAATTGCCATTCCCGCCCCCGTTGCGTTAAATGCTTGGGGGACCATATAACGGCGGATTGCACCCGCCCTAAACCCACCGACTTGCCTCCGAGCTGCGTGCTTTGTGGTACGGAGGGCCATCCCGCGAACTATCGCGCATGCCCCTGCGCCCCGCACTGCAAACGCCGCCGAGGAGGCATAATCAAGGGTCAAAGAAGCGCGCCGAACACGGCGGCCTCGTCCGCCCCCATTAGCACAACACAACCTCCCTTTAGGGAATTAGTACCGGCTCCCGCACCGAAATCAAACGCATGGGTAAAACCACTGCCAATGGTCCGCGAGACGCCTACCCCCGCCCGGGCACCTGCACCCGCCCTAGCACCCGCTCCCGCTCCCGCGGCTGCACCTGCGGCTGCACCCGCACGTCCCGCGGCCCCTGCACAACCGAAGCGTCAAGTCGCAACGACAGCGAAGCCACCTAACAGTGACAGCTTCGATATCTTTAGCTACTTCCTAGAAGCAGTCGAGTGCTTCGACATGGAAGTGATCGGCCAGGTAGTGAGCAAGCTCAGGTCAGCTAGCTCAAACAAAGAGTTCCTACAGGTACTCTTCGAAAATAAAGACCTATGTATCGCGGTTAAAAACTTCCGCAATACACATAAATAATCAATAATTGAAACACTAACTCGCGCTTTCAGTTCGCATCCGTGGAGGCTTAACCTCCTAGTCAAGCACACGCAAAAAACCCCCACTAACCTAAAATGGACAACGTCCTAAATAAGGTTAAACCCAAATCTCTGGCTGTCGGCTTCTTTAATGCATTCGGCCTTAAAAAACAGCTGGACGAAGTGAGAGAATTTCTCACCGTCCATCAAACAGATGTTCTGCTAGTACAAGAGACTTTGCTCACGTCTAGCATTCGAGACCCCAAGATAGCTAACTATCGCATAGTTAGGAATGACCGCCCCACTCGCGGGGGCGGTACATTAATCTACTATAAAACTTCTCTTCTCTGTGTGTCGATAGAAGTACCTCCCCTAGAAAACATAGAGGCATCAGTCTGCGGAATCGCTATGACCGGCCATCAGCCCATCACAGGTGATATCTGCATATCTCCCTCCGCGCAAAAAGATAGTAAAGGGCGACATCGAGGCACTGCTAAAATTGAGTGACTCGGTGATCATTGCAGGAGATTTAAATAGCAAGCACTCCGCTTGGAACTCAAACATAGAAAATGGTAACGGACGCGCCCTCCTTACCCATAGCCTAAACCTCAATATAGATATTATAGGTCCCTTAGAAGCGACTAGGATACCTATGCAGGGTAATCACACCCCAGACATCTTAGATATTGCGCTACTAAAGAACGTAACTTTACCGTTGCATTCTATAGAAGTGCACTACGAACTCCATTCTGACCATCGTCCGGTCATCATGTTGCTAGGACAGCCTCACGCTGAAGTCACTAGGACTAAAATCGTTACGGACTGGCGTAAGCTCGAGAAGCATCTCGAGTCTACGAACTCTCTGGAGCTAGCCCACATCCCCGATGAAATAGATAGCACAGAAACGGCCTTAGCAGCCGTAGATCATCTTACCTCTCACATTGAAGCGGCCGTCAGAGCATCCTCAAGGCAGATCAGAATAGCGAACGATCGCCGTTTCGAGCTGCCGGAGGAACTCAGACGACTACTGAGAGAGAAAAATGCCGCCACCATAGCGTTCGACCGACACAGGTCTGACGATAACAGAGTCAGATTGCGCCACCTCCAAAGAGAGGTCAAAGAGCGCATGGCTGATCTCAGGGGCCAAAGATGAGACCACCTGATCGAAGACATCTCGCCATCTCACACCGCCTACTGGCGGCTGGCGAGGTGCCTAAAATCCGAAATGGTTGCGTCGATGCCTCCTCTGATCAGCTCCAATGGTCAGACAGCATTCGATGACAGGGAAAACGCTGAATGCTTAGCCGACAGCCTAGAGCTTCAGTGCTCACCAAGCTCTCAGCTGACCGACCCAGTCCACCTTCAGAAGGTGGATGATGAAGTCAGGAGAAAAACCACGCTGCCACCGACAGGTGATCCACTGCCGCCAAACTCAATAAACGAGGTCAAGGAAATTATCCGCGACCTTAGACTCCGTAAGGCTCCAGGAGCCGACGGAATTTCAAACCAAATAATAAAAGCTCTTCCTAGCCCGCTACTATACTTAATAGTAGCGATATTCAACGCCCTCCTTGCCAGCTGCTCCTTTCCGGACGCCTGGAAGGAGGCCCACGTTATAGGAATTCTCCAAATAGGAAAACCTACAAACCTAGCCTCCAGCTATCGCCCTATCAGTCTCCTCAGCTCTCTGGGGAAAATCTATGAACGCATAGTTCTCAATCGAATTAAGGACAATATTCAGTCCTTAAATCTACTTCCAAACGAGCAGTTTGGCTTTCGAGCCAAACACTCTTGTGTTCAGCAAGTGCACCGCTTCACGGAGCACGTACTCGAGCGCTTTCAAGAAAACCCGAAAAATCGGGTAGGAGCTCTCTTCTTCGATGACGCGAAGGCATTCGACAAAGTTTGGCACAACGGCTTGCTATACAAGCTGTACACTCTAGAAGTGACAGAGAGGCTTGTGCACATCATTCAAGCCTATTTGTCAAATCGCACTTTTCGCTATCTAGTCGAGGGGACCCTCTCGGAACAGCAGGCCCATAAGGGCCGGCGTTCCGCAGGGCTCGGTTCTCTCGTCTATCCTCTACACGCTCTACACGAGCGACATCCCAAAAACCAATAAAGTCGAAACGGCTCTTTTCGCCGACGACACCGCCCTATACGCCTCCGATACTAACGTATCGCGGGTTCACATTCGCCTCCAGGCCGCAGCCAACGCACTTATCGATTGGTTTAGGACATGGAGAATCGATGTCAACCCGGAAAAAAGTAAGGCAGTCCTGTTCGCAAAATACCCCGTTTCCAAACGAAGGGTATCAAGCAAATTCTTAAACAACACTTTTTAAAACAATCTGATACTTGTTAGTATTTATTCTGATCTATTATATATGTATGTATTAATGTGTTTGTATGTATGTATATATCTGT
Source organism: Bhutanitis thaidina (assembly GCA_029286595.1). Taxonomy (NCBI): domain Eukaryota; kingdom Metazoa; phylum Arthropoda; class Insecta; order Lepidoptera; family Papilionidae; genus Bhutanitis; species Bhutanitis thaidina. Next base: position 6,499,767 of record JAGSMS010000020.1, on the reverse strand, counting down.
GTTGTTATTTCTGTATATATTATAGTATGTATTTGTGTATCTATGTGGATGTGTATATATGTATGCCTATACATTTTTATATGTTTTAATTATGTAGTATATTCCTCAATTAGCCTTTCATATTTATATTATTTTAAACTTGATGCACCTATCACCACATTTCTTCACGCCCTGGGTTGACTGTTAGAGAATGCCAAAAGGCATTAAGTCCGCCTTTTGTAATCCTTTTGGTGTAGACAATAAAGCATAAATAAATAAATAAATTCTCTTCGATATCACTATTCGGCAAACCCGTACCATGGGTGTCGGAAGTGAAATATCTAGGTGTAACCCTAGATAACAGACTTAGCTTCACTAAACACATCCGAAACGTAAGAAATAGGGCGGCCTTTGTGTCCGGTCGCCTATATTACCTTACGAACAAAACCAACAAAATGTCACTAAGACATAAATTACTACTATACAAAACTTGCATACGACCTATAATGTCTTACGCAAGCGTAGTATTTGCCCACGTCCCGAAACAGCGACTGAAACCACTCCAAGTGATTCAGAACCGCTACATGCGCCGAGCAACCGGCGCACCTTACTACATGCGGAATGCAGACCTGCACCGCGACTTAAATCTGCATATATATTCGATGAAGTTATTGCTGTTAGCCGCTTTGGCTTTTACAGCTTCATAGGTTTGCGCCTGCGGCCTTGAGGCCGCGGGCGTTTATGTTTTAAATAGATGTACAGGAGTACATCTACTGCTTACCTCTTTATGGTAAGCAATCTAAGGACCGTCCGAGGGAGGTTCGGGCCTCGTCTCGGACGGTCGTGGTGTTTCGGTAGTAATGGGCGGTAAGGACCGCCCTGAATCACGGGTGCAAGGTGTGTACGCGGGTGTTTGATTTGCGCGATACGCTCTTACGCGTCGGCGGGGATTGTGTATGTGACTCTACTCTAACTGTATGTACAGTGTGTACAGGTTGAGTAGTGTTAACCGAACCTGGTTCAGTTTGTCGGTCTGTCGGTGCTGTTACGTCTTCCGGGTCGTCTAATACGTTACGCGGGCGACGGTGACGCACCGTTGCGTTTAATATCGGGGAATATTTGTTGGCGTTTACCACCAGCGGGTTAGGGTGTACGGCGGCCGATTCGAAGTAGCGCCGTGACGTTTCCCTGAAGAATGCTTTGATCGTCGGTATTTTACAGTCCTTGTGTAAGTCGTCGTTACGCTGGTACCAGCTTGCACCGGTGGCGCTACGCAGAAACTTATTTTGGACGGTCTGTAGCGAGGCGATGTGTGTTTTCGCCGCGTGAGCGAAGGCTACCGAGGCATAGGCCATGATAGGTCTTATGCAAGCCTTGTATAGGAGTAATTTGTGTCTAAGTGACATCTTGCTTGAGGAGCAGATCATTGAATGTAGGCGGCCTGCGACGAAGGCGGCCCTGTTCCTGACTGTCCTAATATGGGGGGCGAATGTCATCGCCGCGTCTAAGGTTACCCCTAAGTATTTCGCCTTCCTTTCCCAGGGATCGGTCGATCGAATAGGGTGATAGTGCCTAATTTACGAGATTCGTAATTATGATTGGCCGTGCTCGTTCCCTTGTGAAGAGAACTCCTACGCTTTTTCGGGATTAACCTCAATTCTCCATTTCCGGAACCATTCGCCCAGACGATTGGCAGCGGCTTGGAGTCTTAGGGTGATGCGACCTTTGTGGCGGTCGGAGAAGTATAGGGCCGTGTCGTCCGCGAATAGTGCGAGGTTGACCTGGGGCTCCTTTGGAATGTCACTCGTGTACAGTGAGAAGAGGATCGGGGAGAGGCAGGAGCCTTGAGGGACTCCGGCTTTCAGAGGGCGGATTGAGGATCGCGTGCCCTCTACTCGATAGCGAAAGGTGCGGTTGGACAAGTAGGCTCGTAGGATGTGCACGAGCCTGTCTGGGATATTGAAGTTATACAGTTTATAGATTAAACCGTTGTGCCAGACTTTGTCGAATGCCTTTGCGACATCGAAGAATAGTGCTCCCGTCCTATTGGGCTTGGGGAGAGGTTTAGGTTTTTAATATGTGCTCCGTTAAGCGGTGCACTTGTTGGACGCACGAGTGTTCGGAACGGAAGCCGAATTGCTCGTCTGAATTATGTTGTTCTCAAACACAAATTGTCTGAGTCTTTTCAGGATTATTCTTTCATAGATTTTCCCCATAGAGTTGAGGAGACTTATAGGGCGATAGCTGGAGGCGAGGTTACGGGGCTTGCCTGGTTTCGAATGCCTATGACGTCTGCCTCTTTCAGGCATCCGGGAAGGAGCAGCTGGCGAGGAGTACGTTGAAGATGTTTGCCAGTAGGCATATTAGTGGGGCTGGGAGAGTTTTAAATACCCTGTTGCTTATACCATCCATTCCGGGTGCTGACCGGTTTTTCAGGTTGCTTACTATCTCAGAGACTTCTTTGGGTGTCACTGGCTCTAGTGGATCGTCCACTGGTGGTAACGCGTCCCTACGTGTTACTTCCTCGTCCACCTGCCGCAGGTGGGCCGGATCCGTTGGTTCACGCGAGGGGTGCATTGGCTCTCTAGACTGTCCGCGAGGCATTCGGCCTTTTCGCTGTCGTCGAAGGCCAGCGTATCTAAATCGGGGCGTAATAGCGGGGCATTGTTGCCACGTTCTCTACTTTGAGAGATCGGGCCAGCTGCCAGTAGGCATATTAGTGGGGCTGGGAGAGTTTTAAATACCCTGTTGCTTATACCATCCATTCCGGGTGCTGACCGGTTTTTCAGGTTGCTTACTATCTCAGAGACTTCTTTGGGTGTCACTGGCTCTAGTGGATCGTCCACTGGTGGTAACGCGTCCCTACGTGTTACTTCCTCGTCCACCTGCCGCAGGTGGGCCGGATCCGTTGGTTCACGCGAGGGGGTGCATTGGCTCTCTAGACTGTCCGCGAGGCATTCGGCCTTTTCGCTGTCGTCGAAGGCTAGCGTATCTAAATCGGGGCGTAATAGCGGGGGCATTGTTGCCACGTTCTCTACTTTGAGAGATCGGGCCAGCTGCCAGTAGGCAGTATGCGATGGCTCGATGTCTCCAAGGAGAGAATCCCACCTAGTGTTCCTAAATTCAGTGATGCGCTCTTTACTTGCCTCTGTAGGCGTCGCATGGTTTCGCGGTTTTGTTCCGTTCTATAACGGTCATGTGCTCTAATAGCTGCGTTTTTCTCCTAATTAGGCGTCTAAGACCTGCCGGGAGCTCCATGTGCCGAGCGTTCGGCTCAGGGACCGTCCTTTTGGATTCTTCGACGGCTGACTTGAGATGGTCTGTTAGTGAGTTTATTGCCCTACATGCTATTTCAGGCGAGTCTATCTTGTCCGGTATTTTATCTAGGTGCTGTGATGTCGTAGCTTCGAGTTTGACTTCGAGGGTACGCCAGTCCACGATGGTTTTGGTCTGAGGACCTCACCATGCGGCTGGCCCAGCTTGAGTAAGACCGGTCTGTGGTCTGAGTCGAGTTCGTGAAGCGTATCTATCGAGTTAATAGCTAGGCTTACGTCTTTAAGAATCGCGATATCGAGTACGTCCGCCGCGTGAGTGTGATACGTCGGATATCTCGTAGGCGAGTCGGGTGCGATTACGTCTAACAAGTAGCGGTCCCGTATGTCGGCGAGCACGTTGCCGTTTGTATTATTGACGCGCGAGTTCCAGCTGATGTGTTTGCTGTTTGGGTCGCCGCCTATGATGACGGAGGGCCTAGCTCTGTTAGCGTCCTAATGTCTGACGAATGGAGGGTTTTGTTTGGCGGCAGATAGGCTGATACTAGAACAAGCGGCCTGTGGCCGGTTAGCGCTATTCTACACGCGGAAACTTCGATTGTTATTAGGTCGGGAGGGTCGAGCGGTATGCAATGCAAGGACCTTTTGAAGTAATCAGGGTGCCGCCTTTGGCGGACGTTAACCTGTCATTACGGATGATATTGTAATTTGCTATTTTAGGATCGCGATTGCTAGGCTTCAAGAAGGTTTCTTGCACTAGCATAATGTCGACGTTGTGATCGCGAAGAAACGTAGCGATTTCGTCTTTCTGCGTTTTGAGGCCGTTTGCGTTGAATGCAGCGACAGTCAGAGAGCGCGGTTTTAATCTTCCTACTGCGTTAGCCATTGGAATAATTAGTGTTTGTTAAATTGGGCATGACGCGGGTTTAGGCGCATTGAAACGACCAGATCGCGTCGATAGTGGGCATGTGCTCAATGGTGGCCATGAGTTTGTCCTGGGGTGTCGTTGCCTCGCGTAGTTTGCGGGCTAGGATTGATAGATCAGCAACGTTGATGTTGTTGATGAACCCGCATACTAATGAAAAGTCGGCGGCGAAGTTTGAGGCGCCTTGGGGCGCGGGAGTGGAGGCCGCAGGTCGTGAAGCGACCGCGCTCTTTTGGGTATAACCTAGGGTTTAGCCCAGGCATTGGCTTTCTGCGTGAGTTCAGCAGTGGATTGGCAGGCGCTGGCTTGGCAGGCGCTGGCTTGGCAGGCGCTGGTTTGGCAGGTGCTGGTTTGGCAGGTGCTGGTTTGGCAGATGCCGTTTTGGCAGGCGCTGGCTTGGCAGGCGCTGGCTTGGCAGGCGCTGGCTTGGCAGGCGCTGGCTTGGCAGGCGCAGGGGGTTGGGACCGTGGAGCCCCGGGGCCCTTCCTACGACCGTTCTTTTGGGTGCCGCCACGCTGTTTCTTTCGCGGCGCTCTGTTGCAGCCGCGATAATTCGCGGATGCCCCTGTTCGCCGCACAAGACGCAGCTTGGCGGTTCGGTTGCGTCGCGCGTGCGCTCGCACCCGGAGTGCCGTGGTCTCCGAGGCATTTGACGCAGCGGGACGCGCGAAACAATTTCTGGCCGAGTGGCCGTATAGTTGGCAGCGGTGGCACTGATTTATGATGCCTTTGTTCCGCGGTGCCTCGATGGATAGATTCGTAAGCTTACAAATCGCTTGGATGTTGAATATAGCCTTGCCTTCCGGGGACAGGTCGAGAATGGCTAGGACCAAGTCGTATGGTGACTTTTTCTGTGGGTGGTACATTCGGTGTACCTCCTGCACAGGAATATTTTTTTCGATTAGGTCGTTTTTAATATTTTCGAGGAGGAGCTCCTTAGGGAGTCCGCGAATTACTACGCGGAGACGTCTGTCCTCCTCTAGCGAGTAGGTGTGGAAACTAATGTTTTTGCTTTTAGGTGTCTAGTCACCGTGCGAAAGTCATCTATATTTGTAAGGAATACGCGGATTCCTTGAGCTGTGGTTTGTGCTTTTGGGCACAGAATTTTGTTTTAGTCAGCCATACTGACAGGTCGTTCCAGTGCCCTTTGTCCTGGAGTATGATCGGCGGCGGGGTTTGGGCGTGCGGGCCTGAGGTCGCGGCGGCGTTGGGATTTGACGCGAGTCGGTTTGCTGGGCGGACTGTGCCGGTTTTGTTTTGGGTTCCCGCTTCGCTATTGGCTGGCGGGTTTGCGACGCAGCCTTTTGGATGGCGTGCCTTTCGGAGATAACGACGAGTCCGAGTTAGGCTCGTCCTCGTTTCTAGCGACGCGTTTTCGCCTTTCTCCTGACGACGACCGTGAAGCCGTCGTCCGGAGAGGCGTCCTCAACTTCCATGTCGGACCCGGAGTCCGACAGGTACGCGGCGTGCCCGTTGGCGGCGGGCGACGCGGGAAGGCTAACCTCCGTGGCTACGGGCGACTCAGGGGAGGCGTCCGGAGAGAGGGTTGTCCGTGTCGAACGCCGGGCGCGAGGCGACCTCGGTGTTCGAGCCCAGCCGGAAGGCTTCGAATTTTTCCCAGATATCTGGGAATGCGAATTTAACGAACTTCGCTAGTTCGGAATTTGCGCGATGGTCGGCCATCTTGTCGGCGTCGGCCATCTTGTCGGCGTCGGCCATCTTGGTCGTGTCGGCCATTGAATGGCGTGTGTGAGAGAGATTATAATCCTCCCTACCAAAGGCAGGGAGGTGTGTGCCTACTGGTTCTATACCCCGCGCTTTTAGGTGCGCAGGGATGAGTACCTAGCTGTTGCCTAGCGCAACAAGCGACACAGAATTTTAAAAATAGCCGCCTCTGAGGCGAGAGTTGTGTACGAACTACTTACAGGGCAGGAGTTCCGTAGCACTACACTTTCACAGCGGTTTCCCGCGAAAACTGGACACTATTACTATTGTCACTTGAATTGGCTTCTCGTGAGCACATGGATGCTGTTTGAGAGAACGTCCACTCCGCACGGGCGCGCGTCGCAGACTGCGACTTAAATCTGCCCACACTGAAGGCCCTCTTTAAAGAAATATCCACAAGATATTTCGCAAAGTTGAAGGATCACCCTAATCCGTTAGTAGCAGCGCTAGGAAATTACACTCCTGCGCTTAACGACCCGCCTGACAAAAGGCGCCCCAAGAACGTCCTCATCGACGAGGACGACCTTATCACAAGACACAACAATGCGTTCGCGGACACAACACCCGTTCACATTATCACACAGACTACACAGACAGCTCACATGTCTCACACACACCGCGCTGTTCCCCGTCGAACGCGCGGTCACAAATTCACGCCATACACGAGGATTACTCGTGTGCAAAGGCGTTCTTAACATCAAAGTTTTGCCCAAATTCGATTGCAACCCAAGCCGAGGTTTTACCTCCCTAAGAGGGGCCCTTGGGTTGTCGTCAGCCCCCCGCTAGTTTTTGTCGAGAGTCTTTCTTTCGTTAACAGGAGTCCGAGCGCGACACAGCATCAGCAGCGTCGTCGTTCCTTTTTGTTTATTTAACTTGCGGGCCTTCTGCTCGCGAGTCTTACCGATGTAGCTGTAAAGGCCACTGGGCCAACAGCAGATCTACCGTAGGGGTTTTAGTCGGTCCGGCATCTTTAATGCTGATCCCGACATAACCAGTCACCAGAGACGGTGACGGGTAGGTGCGAGCACCTTTCCCCCACGTTAAACTAAAAAAAAAAAAAAAGCAGGTGGCTGGGACCGAGCTTCGTGGCAATCTTTGGGGGAGGCCTATGTTCAGCAGTGGACTTGTGATAGGCTGCAATGATGATGATGAAGTAAATCTTTTTGTTTTTCAGAGATTGCTGATAATGAGGGAAAGTGTGATTTCGTTTGAATAGAAGAAAATTTCCTGCAAATGTAGATCAATGTGGCAGATAGTAGTAATAGCAGATGTTTGAGTTAAATTCAACTCATCACATGGCAATTGTAAAATAACAGTAATAAAAAGACAAATCTCCGATGAATAATTTAGAGCCTTGATTCCGCTCTATCACTCCTTCAATACAGGTTGTATTAAATATGCTCACAAATTTAGAGATGTATTTGTCAGTTGCTGATAAGCTGACGTGTCAGTTGAAGGCTTCAGCTTCTTCTCCCGCCTGTCTTCCATGCATTTTAGAGTATATGAGAGTTTTGCGGCGAGTCCTGTAAAACTTTCTTCGTTTCTACTAACCTTCTATTCGTATCGTCTACTATAAAGTAATCTTCTGGGCACTTAAAGAGATTATGCTGTATTCGAATTGAAACCTCTCGAGGTTGAGGCACCATATCGCCATCATCAGCACAGAGCCACAAGAGCCGAGTTGCATAAGGTGGGCTTCAATATTTTAAATTACCCACTCTATAGTCCAGACCTGGGTCCGAGTGATTATTACTCTTTCCAGAAATAAAAAAGTAAGAAATTTTCCAACGATGAAGAAGTTAAGAAAGCAGTTTCCACGTATTTTTCCGAAAACATATTTTTTTAATGGAGGTATAAACAAACTAATCGAAAGTTCTCAAAAATTATCCTCTTGCAGGAAAAAATATATAAATATCTATATAATATAAACATAATTTCGAGCTTTAATTTGTCACAGGTACATGTACTCTTCGACAACTCCGACCCTATTGTTCCTAACAACAACTGGTACTAGTGTGACATGAACGTTAGACATTATCTTCGTCTTGTCCATGTTCATCTTAAGACCAACCTGTTGGGAGACACTATTGAAGTCATTGGGCATAGTGCTAAACTCCTCCAGCGATCTTGCCATAAGAACTATGTCGTCGCCAAATCGAAGATGAGTTAGGTATTCACCATTGATGTTCCTTTCCAGTTGAGCTGGTTGTAAACATCTTCCAATGCGATAAAGAATATCGGGGATATGACATCATCCTGTCTTACAGCTATCTGCAGTTGGATTGGTTTTATACTCTGGTTCTGTACTCGGATAGACATCGTAGCCTCACTGTACAAACTCCTATATACCGTGAGTCTATCTGGCACCGCTGAATAATTTAGATGATAACATTAGAATAAGGGATCATCGAATGGTGTTAGTTAAAGTTTTTTCCATGAATTTGTAAATATAAGTATATTGTATTATAATATTAGCGATTTGGGTCAGTAACTCTATTTTTAATAACTGTTACGTATACGTATACGTGTAGATAAACATCTAGGTCAAAACTAAATAATTAGTTATAATTAAATAACTTTACTGTATAACATAGTTAAATACAACATTTACGTCAAACTATGTTCAGAAATTAATGACATATCATTTAAAATTCCTTCCATTCCGTAACTAAATTGTCCGCGGAGATCAAATGCTCTTTCAAAATCTCTGATACTGCAACAGTAAGTATATCCCTTCTTCACATCGCGCCATCCCGGGTTCCTCATCCACTCTGTATCAGTACAGATATCTGTGCATAGCATGTATCCAAAAGCCTCGGATAGAGACAAGTCTGGAACATTAACTTGAATGATAGCTAAAGATGATTTGCTTATTTCATCTTGTACTACCTGCAACAATATTTTAAATTATAATTGCTATTAAAAATAAATAGGCACTATATAAAAAGAATAACATTGTATCACAAAACTCGTAAATCAATTGATTAATTGACTGTGTCGTAAAACATTAATTAAGCGTAGTACATACCTTTTTTTTTAACGGGAATGGTGGCAAACGAAACGAATCCCGTACAAAAACGTATATTGCGACCTAGGATTATATACAACAGTGGTTTATGTACAGTCTGATGATATAAATATATACCTTACCGTTATTCCACTGCTGGTACTCCATAGGCCATTTCATTCGCTGACAAATAACGGAATGACCATCTCAAATATCATTATCTACAGCCTTTATAATTCCATTGCTGAACAAAGAGATTTTTATGAAAACACTAACAAAAGCTAGTAATTTAATCTTGCATGAAAGATCATCGTCGAGTCGTGGTCGTGTAACATACTGATCCTCGCTCTAGAGATCCTGCTTGCCACCATATTCCCCCTATACGCCAGTTAGTATATTTTCCTTTATTTTTTTTGACTTTATTAAATAATGTTGACAATACAAGTACAAGTAACCTCTCATTTAATTGTATCTTATATCTTATCTACTTTAATCGATGTATTAATTACACTTACTTTCCACAAAAACTTTGGAATCTGCTGTGTATTTTTATTCCTGTCACTTATTTGTATGTTGACTTTTGATAATCCTAGAGGCAGTTGAAGATGTCCAGATGTGCCAGTCAGTACAGTGAAATCTCGTTTTGATGATTTTACTAATTCCCTCAACCTTTGTTCCACATCATCCCAATTCTATATTGAGAGAAAGATATTACCATCACAAAGAGAACAGTGTCACACATAATCTATAAAAAAATTAATAGACATTTTATGACTCACTTTAGAAACACAAGTACTCCAATGGGGCATTAAATTTAGATTACTGTATGTTGCTAATTGCGGCAAGCCAGGTGACACATCACGTGAGTTAACTAATTGTCTCTTAGCAAAACAACATTTATCATCTCTATGGAACCATCTGCCTAAATCTAATGAAAGTTTGTTAATTTGATGGCTGCAATCGTAAAGCTCATTGAAATTGTATGGTACAAATTCATTATCAAACCATTTTGGAATTTTTTTTGGTTCAACACCAGCTAATGAGCGAGAAATACGATTTACTGAATATATTGCCTGCTTTTTAAGTTTATCGTAGCAAATTTCGTAAACTTTCAAGAAGGCGCCTGACATTTCATATCCAATTTTCATCATTTCCGTATCACCTCTTGCACAACGACGTGCAGTGCCTTTTATAACTGGTATCACTGATTCGTTGCATCTTATTTCTGAGAAAGAGGTTTCTTTATCTCTAATACTCAGAATAGATTCTCGAACGCAAGTTGCATCAATTTCATTGTTTGGAAAATCGAGAAATCCTCCAGGACAAAAAAGTAATACTGTTTCTCCCCTATGAATACGTTGAACATTGTCAATACTATCAAACGTAGCAAATCTTAAGTCTGTGGATAGAATAGCAGGACTATCTATCGAGGGTTTTCCAATATTTAATAAGCATTCTGAAAACAAAAGTAATGTATAAGATGCTGGTATAAAAATTATCATATTTTCGTGTTTTGCAGACCTACCTCTCGTAGTGATTTCAAAATTTCGTCTTATCGTTCCAAAGCTATTGCTAACTTCACATGAGTACTGCCCAATATTTCTCACAGACATACTGAAAATGTGTATCATGTCTATTACATCTAGTTTTTTGCGGTTATATCGCCAAGTGACCTTCAAAACAGAATTGTAAGAACAGATAAATTCATATCAAAATAAAAGACTTAATATAGAAAGTACGATCACGGCCTCAACTTCCCGAATCTTATCGCCAGATGTCAACTGCATGGGATGTATTTATAGTACCGCAAATGAACGCGCAAATACAGAGACACTTAGTTTACTTAGACCCGATTACATTTGCAAACTATATATACCTACCCATAGATGTGGATTATTTTCTTATACATTATATATCTTACATATAGATTTTTTATAATATGTTTATTTAATATTTTATTTTTCGAACGTCGTATGTTGAAATTTAAATCGTTGAGTGGGTTTTGAGTGGTGGAGTGGCAATTCCGGTTTTTTTCAATAATTCTCAAAAAAAATTCATTCGAAAAATGAACCACCATAATTTTTCCTTGATAAAGTGACAAATAAATAAACTTACAAACAAAATTTCAAACGATTTTTACAGACACATAATCAATCAGGAGTTGATTTCGATCACGGCGACAACTTCCGATTACTCAATAGTAACTGCCAAAGCAGTTGTCCTACTGCGCAGGACTTATTATTTACCGCAACGTAGGTAAGGTAATCAAAAGGTATCCTCTATGCAGGGACCGGCACCTCTTTTTCGTTATTTTGAAAAAAAAAACCTTTGGATAATGTAATTTATATTTCTTCCGTAGGAGAATAAATTTATTTAATTTACTTATTAAATGAAATCGTATTGTAACAATGATATTTTTTTTTAACATCTGCATTCAAGTTAATCTCGTTGTATGCTTAAATTAAAAAAAATAGATAGTACCTTTGGTGGGGGATCTCCAATAGCTACACATGAGAGATAAGCTTCCATTCCTTCGGAAAAATCTACATTCTCATTTTCTTCTGTTAAAAACTTCGGTTTGTATCCAACTATAACTCGCTTTGTTACACTAGTGGCACCAGTGAAAGTACTAACACGGCATGTATAAAGTCCATCGTCTGACTTTTTAGTGTTATTCAAAATCAATTCACCATAAGACACCATTTTGGAATCCTATAAAATTATATCAGATTAATAAAAACCATAAAGTATAATATTAATTAGGAAGAAATGAGCCGGTATCTCACTATATGCGAATGATCTGGGTTTTATTCTCGATGCCACAAAAATTCTTTATTTCAAATTTAACGGCTGAATTTATCACGTTCTCAGTCGGGAAGGAAACTATCAAGCGATACATAGTATGATCTATTTGCAAGGTACAGACATAATAACGTGAGCAAACCTGCGTGTTTGTGAAATAATAAAAATGTGTCAAGAAAAGAAAAGGATAAGAGCAATATCGGCAAAAGACCCAAAAGTCTAGTGTCGCGTTTGGGCTGCCGCTCCAGCTTTTACACAAACGACCACCTACACCACCTAAATCAAGTCATCGAATTCATAAACCCCCGCTATTTAGCCTTTGTAGATAACACAAAGGTTTTGTCTCTCTTAACCATAAAGTAATTTTAATATTACCTACGAATTTAAATTTAGATAATTTTTATTTACATCTTATAATATAAAATTACAGTATAGCATCTATATAAATTCCTACATTTAAAACAGAAAGGGGAGAAACAAGCAGAATCTCTTTCGCCTAAATGATTTACAGCGCATAAGAGGAAATATTTTGAAAGCTATCAGTCTCACGGCATAAGAAAATATCTGAATTTTTTTTTACATTTTCTGAATATGTATATTTTTTGCCTTTATAGAATCATAATTGCAAAAAACTCTCCACGATCTAAGCACAGCAAGCCTTGAGATATTAATGATGAATTGATGAAAGACACAAATCATGAGCCACAATAAGAAATGTATGGGATAGAGGATGATGAACAGAAAATACATTATGTCAATGAGTATATACTTGGGTCTCCAAAGATAATAGACAAATTACGGAAACCAAACGTCGAGCTTACAAGGTCTGTAAAAGTTGGTCTGGCTAATGAAGAATAATCTTCCACACACTCTTCGACATGTATATTCTACCTCTCTTAACCTACGGTGCTCGTTCTTGGACATTTACTAAGCGCCTAAAATTGCCAAAGAGTATGGAACACAACATTCTTGGGATAAAAACTGACAGCATAAGTAACACTACGCTCCGTGCAAAAGTCAGCATTACGGATGTAGGGAAAGAAACTACCAGACTGAAAAGGAACTTACTCACGTCTCTGCTGCCGGCCTAGCAAGAGGTGGCGTGATGACTTAGACTGTTTAAAACAGTTTGGTACGAGATCACATGGAAAAGAGATCGGTGGAAAGAAACAGGAAGATCTTTTCCTTTTTTACTCTGCTACAATATTTGGGTATTATAGCAGAGGGATAGTATGTTATAACGTCACATTAACTTCGCTCAACTTGGCTGAGGTTACAACGATCTCAAAGAATACCAACATAAAGTAGCTGAGCAGCATTACGCTACTAGCTACCAACGTAACGTGATTTTAAGAGTAACTTCCATCCTACTCATATATGCCATAGTACTTCAATTGTCAATCCTCCTATTGAGAAAACTTTGTCTAGCAGTTGACTATTAACGGGTTGATAAAGAAAAATAATTAAACATAAGTGAAATGTAAGGGGGAAAAACATTCCTTGGCTGTATAAAAGTAAAGTCTGTAAGTGCCCACTGCTGCGAAAAGGCCTCTTTCTCAAATACAAGTATGAGAGAGGGTTTTGTAGCCGGGAAGGGCACCCCACGCTACTCCAGTGCGGGTTGACGGGCTTCACATATCCTCAAAATAATATCTTTATTATTTCTCAGACATGCTGGTTTCCTCTCGATGTTTTCTTTCACCGCTGATCTCGTGGTAAAGCAGCATTTAAAATAACCATTAACAATTTTAGTGGTGCCGGCATCGGGGATCGAATCCAGGTCTCTCGCACTCTTTGAAACTAAAGTGAGCGACCTGGTCACTAGGCTACCACGCCTCTCCTTGGCTATATATTTTACCTTATACCATCTTAATAGATCAGTTCGCTTGTGAGGAATAGGACAGTCGATTGGAGTAGATTTTTCAACGTCGACATATACAGTACTGGTTGGTATGCTAGGCCTCGGGTACTCTGAAACAGTTAATAACTATTACTTAAAATATTTGCGCTAAAACAGTACGAAATAGAAAACAAACAAACAACGGAATAACTATCTCAATTTTTGTCATCATCATCCCATGAAAGTATCAACAAAAGCTAGTATGCCCCGATGGACGATTTGCCATATTTAATACTCTAGGTACCTACGCTAGTTGATGTACGTAATGCCGATACCCTCGCACTGTAGATGCTCCTCTTTATTACTAGTTTATCCATAGCATAGTCGGATTTATTTACTGCCAATATCCAGAGAATTTTACGTTGGTTAATAGGGTTTACTGCGTGCAGGTTCTAGTTGTTTTGCACTTGACGTTTGTGTAGAAGGTTGCTAAGGTGCACGGCATCTTAGAGTATAAAGCAATCACCAAACCATCTGCCTAACCTGACGATTGCCTAGCCTTCTTCTATATTCAGCAGTAAAACTACATATTCGTTTTTAACAGTTATGTATGCGACCATTTTTTTTTTGATTTGGATTTACGTCTGTTAGTTAGAAGCAGTTCCTTGGTGAAAACTTGGGCGAATAAGGAATAATATTTAATTTGAGAATAAAAAAACATAATGAATATAATTGAACCGACCTTGCACATTGACTTGAAATGTTTTTACGTCAATTCCTAAAGAATTTTCTGCTGTACACACATATATGCCATCGGAGAAATCATCAATGTTCATTATAATAAGTGTACCATCATCTTCAATTGTATGCCATTCGGTTCCTTTAATAATAATAAGGGTCGTTAAAAAAAACAATATCATGCAATATAAGCCAACTTTCCAGTAAGATAAATAAGGCCTGTAACTGTTACAAACATATCGGTCTGTCTCAGCCCGACATCTGAACTTAAGTAGATCATAGAAATAAATTGGTTTCAAAAGATCATCGGCCACATATCGAAAACCATAAAAGAAAGGAGCCTACCTCGGGCTGTTAGGACCATTGGACAACAACAAAGAAGGTAATATTCAGACACCGTTCATTGGCGATAATTCTTACCCGATTCTGACATGGATTCAAGAATTTAAAATCTTTAGCAAGAAATGTAATGCATGATTAATAAAACAAAATTTCTGCCGATGCGCATTTTAAACAAATAAGTGGTGTGGTTCATGTTGTTTATTTATTATTTATTTACACATAAAAAAAAATTCTCTACCAGCCTAACCTTGAACAGAAAATTTGTCATTGCTGCAGAGTAAAGAATGAGAAACATTTCTTAATTAATTAGGAACACAATAAAAAATAGACACTTTTAATAAATAAAAACAAAGATTCATACCCAATATATAACCCATAAACACATACAAACATACAGATATGCATATATACATAATTAAAAGCATAAACACACATGTGTTGACAGAATCTCTTTAAGCAATAAAAAGTAATAATGGTCTCTAAACGAACTCTAAAGTGTTGTATAATGATGCCTGAGCAAACGTTTGAACGATGCCTTACTTTTTGCAGCGGTGTTAGAGTTCATTTGAGTTAGAGTGAGGTGCAGTGAGTAATTGATTGAAAAACCAGTACGGCAGAAAGGAACATGGAGAGTAAGTTTACACGTAGAACAGAGGTAACGATCGTGTGACCGACACCCTGATACTAAGATTTCCATTTTAAATACACAGGGACAAACTGGTCGTGTAAAATAGTAAATAAGGAAATGAGTGTTCTGAAGGATCTACAGTGATGGAGAGGCAGCCATTTAAGCTGAGAAAGAAAATGATCAAATTAACGTTAGCCGGAAAATAAATACAATAAAATAATACAATTATTGAGAAGAAGATTCTGTTTGTTTAGAAGTTCTTGAGAGGCATCAATACGTCTGCGTGATCCGATGTAGGTAGGCATAGTGTTTGAACTAGGTATAAGTATAAGCTTATCTAAGTCAAAAATATGACTAAACGTAACTGCGAAGCTCTTTCTACCATTATTAGGAAATGTCAAAGTTTAAAAGAAATATTACGGTGCAATACATAAGAAAATTGGTTCTCGAATGAAAACTGCGTGAAGAAACTAGCGCTGCATTTATATTAATATTTACATGGTGATACAGAAGATGCTGCATTTATAGAGTATGTCATAGATTCACGATACTGAGCCAATAAAATTATACTATTATACTTAAGGTACCTCAAATATCAAAGAATTCAGACAAAAGAAGATACTTAAATGTTAGATGCTTAAAATGTGCAGATACTGATTTAAATTAATGTATATATACATATATATAAAACGGTGGTACCTCGTGATATACGTTACATAATATACATATTACATAGTTTATGTATTAATATTATATTATGAATAATAATACTAGTAATTTGTTACCAGAAGCTATATTTAGTCCATTTTTCCCCACGTTATCGTTGGTTTAGGATTTCCTGTAGCTTGACACGGAATTCTTACCACTAAATCACCCACAACAGCCGTGATTGTATCCGACGAAGACAATTTTGAAATAAAAGGCGGAGCTGAAATTTCAGATAATTATGAATAGTTAACCTTTCATCTAGATATTCGTATTTAAATAATAGAAGTTGTTTAAGCAAATTATTCATCGCATTAGATATTGTTATATAATTCGTATAAAAATTACCTAGTACTTGAACTTCATATGTTATATTAGCTGATTCAATATTATTTTTTGCGACGCACACATAAAAACCACTGTGAAGAGTCTGCAAACCTGACAGATGTAGCGCTCCCGAAGCATCACTTGCACTGAAATTGAGTTTTAAAATAAGTAATGTGAATAGACTATAAATATAAACACTATATAAACAAGAAACTCTCTTAACGTGGGACTTACAACATCAATAATTCACTGTTGGACCCATTGCAGGGCAACGAAATTTACATCGATGTAAACAGTGAATATATATATATTCGTTTCATGATAATAGATTGCGAATTTATTGGAAATATAAATTAAAGTTTCGCGATATACAGATGTACCCTTGTGATTTTACTAGCCCTCTTTTCTCCTCTGGATATCCTCTAAATATATAAAACAAATTTTGCGCCAAAGCGGGGTTAGTAAGTTAGCAGAGGTGTCGCCTATTAAACGGAAGAAAACATTTACGAAGAACGGTTTACACTTTGGTGAGAGGGACCAGAGCTATGCATCACTCAAGCTAGCAGAATGCCCATATGAGAAGTGAAGCTAAAACTCCTCATGAATCCTGACTCTGTACGCTATCTAGTCTATGATTCCAAGCGGCTATTCGGCATGGAGAGCATTGGAATCTCCTCTAATGGAATTGTGACGGTCCTGATGAAGACTGCTGAGCGGAAAAAGAACATAGCATGGCTTTGGTATCCGAGGATCGTATTTATGATTTCGCCACATAATAAAAAGTAATTAACATTAACACAAACAAACTGCACCTTCCTACCACATTTAACGCTTAGGCACTGAGATCGGAGGAACTTTCAGACGAATAGTCAGAAACATGGCATAAACATAGTATGCCCAGACCGTTAATCAATGCACTATAAAGTTGTAATAACCAAACATCGGATTAGAAATTTATTGTGATGAACAGGGAAATATATCAACTTTTTCTCCAAGTGTCAACCTGACCTGCACGCAGTGCACCCATTTAATCAAGAAACGAGGCTCTAACGACCGACTGATTTCGGAAAATTCCTCCGATAAACTTAACGCAAATACTAGTGATGGCAAACCTTCTATGCATGGTACGCCGAGTTTTGTTGACAAAGCCTATATTAAAAAGTGGACTTCTACAGGTTGTTGAAGAAGGATAAAGATTTGTTAAGTACAAGTACCTCAGTATCCTTTGGTTAGAATGGCGATCCAAAAATATCCATTTTATCCTAGGAGTCGGGTATCCACTTGCCTCACAAGATAGTGTCAAAGACTTTCCAACTTTTTCTTCCAAATCACTTCGGACGGGCGGTTTGATGTTCACAGGTTCTGAAAGAGACATAACACTTTTATAAACATGGGCAATCCGTTCAAGAAATTAGGAGAGGAGAGGTTCATTGAAGTGGCCGTTGATCGTATTGGGTGCGAATTGGAATCGGATTTTTGATGGTACTGGGAAAATTAGCAAGCGGCTCACCTAATAGTAAGTGATCTTCGCCCACATACATCTGCAACACCAAGGGAGTTGCAGGTGCGTTGCTGGCCTTTAATGACATTCGGGTGATGCGAAGCAATGGAGGAGGATGTTCCACCCGGAGGGTGCGGGAAGAAGGAGGAGCCTCAAGTTGCTTCACTTACCTAACGAAACGTAGAAGCCCAAGATGCCTCTATTTCATGTCAGGATTCTGCGAGGCAGTGGTAATACCCCGGTCGAGCCGGTCTATTTGAATAGCAGCATAAGCTTGGTCTACCACTATTAAATATGTTATACGTTCCATGTTAAGATTTAAGCGGTAAAGGAGAAACTTAGGGCATTCTATTAATCATATTATGTTTAGAATTTACGAATATAATATAATTTATCAGCTTCTTACCAAAAACATTAACTTGAACTATTTTTTTAGAACTCCCTAGCTTGTTAGTTGCTTCACACGAATATATTCCTGCGTAGCGAAGCGAAGCCATAAAACTAGAAATTGAAATAATGTATTAAAGTTCTTTAGGTTAGAAATAGAGTAATATTTGTTAATGATGAAGGCTACCTGACTATTTCGTTTACTGTAACAAGATATTGTCTTACGAAATACTAAAATAACTTTTGAAATTCAATATTGAAAGGCATTTGACGTTGATAATGATTGCAGGCAAACTCGAATTTTGACCGCAATTCAAAAGCACCAAAATCGTTAGTTGCAATTTTAAGTGCTGCTCCACGTACCACGTAGCTGATAGTTTTGTAGTCTATTCTTCGATATTGGACTTCTGTTCAGTTATTTCCATAGTTTCATTTCCAACTAAAGAATGGCGCCTACACTGTCTGACCATGGTCGTCGTAAAAGGGGGCTTAATGTCAAAAAGTCCTGAGGATCAGCAAGCAGAATAAGCGGCCACATAGCTCGCAAAACAACAACATGACAACTGTTGGGGAAGAAAGGTCCTCGAGTGGCAACCACATATAGGCAAACGCAGTGCAAGATGACTCCCGACAAGATCTAGTGACGACCTGCACAGTCCACGGCCCCATCACATATGCACAAATTGTCCACAGGTTGTTCCACATTACGTGGGGACGCACCACACTACTGCGTTTGGCTATAATTAACTCTGCAACTCTACAACTCAAAATCTGTTACCTATCAGTTCTGCGAGCTATCGCGCCATCATACGTAAAATGATTAAAGTATTAGTAACCTTAAAGTATTGTCTCTATATATTCGTTGGTTTAATGAATTTCTAATAACGACTCCATTAAATGTCCATTTCACATCCGGTTTAGGAACTCCGTCGACATTGCATGGTAGCAAAACTTTTTTACCTTTACGAGCGTTCACCGATTTTATTCCATATTTTATAGTTGGTGGATCTAAAATAAGGAATGTTGTTCAAAAACATGTTGTGCGGTTCTTTACAAAATGTTTGTTAATAAATGAAAAAAAAAATCATAAGGAAATGATAAAATCTCATCATACACAGAATAAACTCACGCGGGTTAGACACAGGCTCGGGCGACCGAATGACGGAATATGCATCAAAGCTTGCTGAACCCAAATTCCACTGACTAGTGATGGGGGGCTGCATCTTTAATATAAGAGTACCCGCACTGTGCTTACCAAACCTCTTGCCCAGCATGATGAGTAAGAGTAAAACTGCCAAGGAATGTATTGTCGGCTTTTGGTGGAGGTATTTTAGTAAGGCGTATGTTCAACAGTGAATTAAATCGATCCCTAGCTACAGACCGAGTTAATTCTCCACTCATATATACATAAAGCATGAAAACGTGACAGGCGAATTGCCATTTGTCGCACTTCTGGTAACACGCAATGTACAAAGATGGAAATATATTTGTCATTTTATTCCTTTTTACGTCACTTATGGTTAGATAGGGGGTGGTGTAATTTTTTCTGACACCTGTGACTAACAATCGCAGTAATCTCATTTATCAGCTAGTGTACTACGTGTAGGTGAGATCGGAATTTTAATAAAAGGCTGGTAAATATTACAATGGACTCACCACTTGTTTAGTTCACCAATTATGTTTTTTTTTAAAAGAATTTTACCTTTTACTGACGGAATTACTTGGAGAAACACCTAGACCCGAAACAATTATTTGTAGTCCATACAAATACTAGTCCCGTGCGGAAATCGAACCCGCGACCCACAGCGCCGCAGCTAAACGCTTAGGCATTACGCTTCCGAGACTTCAATACTTAATTTATTTCAATAAATTAAACAATTTACATAAACATTAATAAAAAAAATCTGAAAATACCTACATTCAACTATTAAATCAATATCAAAGACGTCCTTGCCAAATATATTGTGTGCCTCACACCTATATTTGCCCGCATTACTTGCATTAACACCACGTATGTCCAAAATATCCGATTCTTCACGGAGTTCATGAAACTCCTCTCCAGATTGTTGCTTATAAAGCCACCGAACCCATGGCTGCGGTATTCCTTCAATTACCCTGATATTTATAAAGGTGTGGTGTTAAATTAATAAAATACATTTATAAATAAATGAGGAAAAAAGGCAAAAACGAAGCTTTATATCTTACCTACAATTAATAACGACATTTTTTTGTATTTCCACATGATATTCATTGACAGTTTTATTAATTTTTGGCGATGCTGAAATATAAAAATCGAATTAACATAGTTTCTTTAATATAAATAGTTGGTCTCTGATATAAATTTAAATATCTTTAGTTAGTAATTGGTTAAACACACCTATACCAGACATTAAAAGATTTATGAAGAAAATTTTCCTATTAAATTTATTCTTTGCCTCACAAATGTATTTTCCTTCAAATCTTGGTTGCATGCTATTAATAGTAAGAACAGAGCCATCTGATGATTTTTCTATATCATCATCTTCCTTTATTTCCTTTCCTTTGAGATACCAAGTGATGTGAGAAGGTGGATTGGCATCAATTAAGCAATATAATTTGCCCGCATCTTCGTAATCTATAGTAGTATCTGTAAATAAATCCATATAAATCACATTCAATGTCTTAATTTAGAATTTGGTGTAAAATAAAATATACATAAGGTTTCTACTTAGTATTTCCAATAAAAAAATTATCAATAGAAACTACTAGTAATGAATGCTAATTTTTTAGAGTCTTTATGTATTTTTTTTTATTTATATCTGGCAACTAAGATAATGTTATAAATCTTTGAGAGATATATCTTCCTTGATATTAATCAATAGCATCATATTATGAAAAAAAAAAAATAATATTAGTAAAAGTTATACATTCTTTCCTAGACTTTTTTAAGCTAAATAGATATCTTGTTTATACATACATATCCAAATATTAAAAATGAAAGAGTGTGAGACAGTTTTATAAGATGTTGAAAGATTTGCTGCTGGTCAAAGGCCTCATATCAAATAAGAGCAGGGTAGGGTCCGCCACGGTGCTCCTGTGCGGATTTCTCACTTCGAATATCCTCCATATAATATTTTTCATCATTCCTCAGATATGTCGGATTCCTCACGATGTTTTCCTTTACCACCGAGCACAGGTAATTTCAGCACTTAAAATTGGTCAAAAAACTTTAGTAGTGCTTGGGATTAAAATCAGGTCTCGAGTGCTTTCAAATTACAGCTATCCTAACGGCTCACTAATTCGGAGCCTTTCCATGTTCCACGGGTTGGCGGACTTCACACATCCTCGAAATAATATTTTTAATTATCTCTCAGACATGTACGTTTCCTCACGATTTTTTTTCCACCAACAAGGATGTGCCAAATGCAGCACATAAAACTGTAATTAATAATTTTAGTGGTGCTATCATCGGGGATCGAAATCTCTCGCGTATTAATTTCAAATCGTTTAATAATATTTTTAAATAATTTCGATTTTCAATTCTATGTTCTGGCACTCTCTTATATTTAAATAAGAAATTGCCAGTATTTTTAAAATAACCCCAATCCAACATTTGCGTGGACACATATATTACCAGAAAGAATTGATAAACATTTCATAAATTAAATACCTTTTAATCTAACCAATTTTTTCATTACCACACTTATAAAAAGTCATTAATTTCTAGTCAAGTTTTTGATTAATAATTATATTACAAAATATATTTATAATGATTACTTCAGAATCTTGGAAGCTTTGCTAAGTAAATATCAATTGTTGTGTTTCACATTAAATGCAAATTAATGATTTAAAGTAGCATAAACAAACCACTTACCGTTTGAAACGTTTAAGACAGTAAACTTTGTATCTGCTACAACTGCAATAGATTGTTTATCTTCACCATAATCGTTAAAAGCTCGACACTGATATGTAGTATTTTCTTTTGCTTGATCCAAATACAGTACACTTACATAGTCATAAGGAATATCTATTTCCGCATACTATAGTTAAACAAATTATTTGTTAATTTACAAAATTAGTTACGTCAAATTTTATGATATCGACGAATTAAGTCTTAAAATGAATAAAATGTAACCTAAAATTTGTTAAATTTGTAATTTCCTCGGCAACACGTTAAGGTAAAAATCCGTTTTGGTATTTACTACGTTATTCAACCGTAATGTGTTATTTCCATTTCGAGCCAGATTTTTATATATTTTTTATCCTTTCTATGTAATAAATATATAGAATCAAAATACCCTCATAGTAAATGTCTATGCAATTCGCTTTTGATAATGTTAAGAATCCCCGTAAATCCTTTTCTTGCAAAATAATTGGTAATATTATTATTAAGCCACAATATTTGAGCTGTAGTTTTTCGAAACCAATGTACGAATCGTTGACCCGAACACTAATTAAGTAACAGGTTCATAGTTGATCCAATTAAAGTGTGGTGAAATGTGGTTTGTCTTTTGACCACCAGACTTTAGTAAGTGAGTCATAAGAGCTTATATTTTTTTTTTGTATAAATAAGCCGTGGTAGTCTAGTGATCATGGCGCTCATTATAGTTTTATATTTCAAATGCACTATAGTTTTTCATTTACTTTAGCATATCAAATGCCTCTTGTTGAATTTTAAAGCTGATAGATAGCTTGTGGAATTTTAAAGTATTGAATCTATGTCGTTCGCACATATGTACTAGAAATATAATACGAAAAGAATATATGAACAGCAATGGCTATAAATGTGGCATTTCTAAAGTCAGGTTTCTTGAAAATATTGTTTCAAAGCTTTTACCATTGAAGGCAGTGTAGTTCCAGATTTTTCATCTATCCATGTGACTGCCGGCCTGGGATATCCATTAACTTTGCATTTGAGCTGCAAAGCATTACCGTACATAACTCTTCTTAGAGATTCTCCCTCAATAGTAACTGTTGTAGCTTTGTTGACCGTTTTATCTGAATCAAGATTATTTGTTTCCTTGTTCATTATGAAAAACAAACAGTTAAATAGCTAAAAACTTTAATTAATAAAAACCATGAGTTTTTACGGCTTCGTATGGTTTCGTAAAGTCGATGCAGCTAGCCGTATTAGACCTTTACAGTATCATCGGTATTTGATCTTAGAAAAAAAAAATAAGAGCACATCTGCTGTGCACCCATACTTTATAAATATTTAAAAAGTAATCTATGGACTGTAGGTTTTGACCTCCGGTCTTGGTCAGACGAGTGGTGTCGATCGGTTTGGGCGGTGAGTACCCAGGTACGTGGGTGTATCTTGTGTACGCGGTTGTGTTGATGTTTGCGCGACGGGCTATTTGGCGCCGACATAAAGGGTTAAGACGGATTGACCGGGTTTATGTAAGACTATGTTGCGCTGCCATCTTGCACCGTTGGTACTGCGCACAAATTATTCTACACTGTTTGTAGTGCATTGATGAGAAAAGGTGTCGCCTGGGTTAATTAGACGAAAGCATATGCCATTTAGATCTTATGCTAGCCTTGTACAATCGGAGTTTATGAAAATTAAAAATTGAAGGCTTAGGGACAATGTTCTAGCGAACGATGACGGATTGCATTCAATTTAAACTTTTTTACTTTCAGTTGTTTTAATAAATTCCGTAAAATTTGTTTCATGTCAATTTCCAGTAGTCGCGTAAATCGAAGAAATAATCATTTAAAAAACATGTAAAAAAGCTATTAATTATAGTATAAAATAGATCAATATATTGAGGTAAGTACGATACTTCTATTGCTACATTTATTAATGAGAGAGATTAAGAATTTATTACCATAAGAGGGTTTTTGTGGCTCGATTGGCGTTAAAGAAATTCTTCTTATTGGTTCCTTTGTCTTTGTAATATAGCCCTTTATCTGTAATTTTTATTTGTAAGTAATTATATTTCAAAGTGTGAATATAACAACGATAAAGTATTTTATACTCGCCGCTATTTTGAACATATCATTAGGTAGTGTCGTCGGTTCAGTGATATAGAAATTCCCATCAACCTTAGATAAGGGTCGTTCAAAAAGAATATTATTATCCATGTCCAATATTTCCACAATTTGAAGTTCAACATCATTATCTTTATTTAATAACTCTAAAGCTAGATATGATTTTTTATCTGAAAAGTAAAATATATTTATGAAATTTACGAGTTCGGTTGTTTGCGCGTTTTTCACTAATATCAAAAAAACGAGACGAAGGTATATGAAAAATGTTGATGGGGTATTAAGGTAAAATAATACAATTAATTTATAAGAGCATTTCAATTGAGCGTAACACAGGTTGTTATACCTGCTGGTAGTGTGCAATCTTTTTTTTTCTCTTAGAGAAATCTTACATCAATACTCTTTCGTCGTAAGAGCAACAAAGAGATATACTAGACTGGCTTAAAGCTCCTCGGTGTTATACACGTTGATCAATCGTACACAATCAAAATATATCCTACGCATTTCTAGAATTACTTGCTTTGCCCATTACCAAGTTATATCATGACCTACCAGATATCCCAAGTATTTCATCGCTGGTCGTCCCGGCCTCTGAATTCCAAAGTCATCTATAATGCAAGCATAGTAGGTTTAATTTAAAATCAAAACACTACCTGGCACTGGTCTTGTAGTGACTTCTTTAATTGAGGTTGGCTTGAAAATTGAAAAGCCATGTTGGAAATTAACAGTTGTGTCTCCAGTTACAACTGCTGTCGTTTCACTCTCACTGCCTATGTTGACGGTATGAACACCTGGCTCAATATCCGAAACTTTGACAATCTTAAAAAAAGTACATTTGGAAGTTTTGCTTTATTATTTTTGTATTATTACTTATGTAAGAATATGTTCATTTGATCATTGGGTAAAAATATCTTACTTCAATTTTTTCAGTTTTCATAATGTCCTTAGTTTTCGCTACACTTCCTTTGGGTTTGGTAACATTTACTTTTGGTTTTCTGCCTGATACTGAAATAACCACGTCCTTGATTTTCTCATCGACATTATACTGAAAGTGGCATTCATATTAAGTAAATACGGAATATAAATGAAAACCTATACCTTCCTAATATTATAAATATAAAAGTTTGGTTATGCAGATGGATTTACGAGTACCTCAATCACGCTTAAAGAGCTAAACGGATTTGAATGAAATTTGGCAATGAGAAAGATTATGTCAGAGAATCGGATCTATCCGATCTCCCTAGAGGGGGAATTTTATTTTGATCGAGACTTCGTTTGGAACAACATTTATGATTTTTTTTGATTACGCAGGGTAATTTCATAAATTTCAAACGATTGAAAATTATTTACTTACATTTAAAGTGTTGTTGTAACCAGGCGGAAATTTCTTTGAAGTCAGCACGGTTCTTCGACTTTTAACTGTCTCAGCTACGTAAACTAATATCTGTAAATTACAAATCTACATATTTGGAATTGTAAATTTAACATAATATTAAAATTTTAACGTTTTATTCGCATAGCTCACTTTTTTATTATATGTAGTATATGCTTATTGTATTTGCTTGCTATGACTGGGATCCAGGGTTCATATCCCAGCCTACGCGAATATTCAACAAACATACACATTGTCATACGTTTTAAGGTTTTGCATTTCCATTAGTATCTGATCTTTCTCTAATTTTATGGCGTTACATTAAATAGACATTACCTAAAACAGGAAGAGATGATAAAGTATTTTACTGCGATAGATTTTTCTTCCTTTATAAGCTTCTTAACAACCAATAGTTTGACATAGGTCTATACTACTGTGGATTAGGCCGCCGGGCACAACGCTTAGCAGGCGGGTTAGCAATCGAAGCATCTTACACGTAAGGAAATCTGCATGTTTCAATATTTGAAAAGTTTGAGAAGAGCTGGATTAGAATACCAAGTTGCTACAGTGCGGGTTGCCGGAATTCATATTCACATATCCTCAAATAGATTTCCCAAATATGCAAGTTTTGTCAAGATGTTTTCGTTCACTACTTAAAATTGCTTTTCAGAATGTTGGTGGTGCCGGTATTGTGGAACAGAATTCAGATGACTTACGTACTTGAAATTGAAGCATGTATCCTGACTACCAGCCATGGCTGCCAGGCCATGAGTCTGAATAAACATGGTGTTTTAAAAGAGGAAATAAATTGTTACACTTTTGAATATACTTCATTGTTTCAAGATCTTTATGAGTTTATCGCAAGCAACGCCAGCTGGCCTTGACTGCGGTTATAAATAAACAGGAAAATACGTTCATTTATACTAATTGGCAATCCATTATAGTTTGTTGATAGGAACCCACCTACGGCGTCATATAATAATATAAGCTATGTGGTTGTGGCTTTGTGGTGTCGAATACTACAATCGCCAATCCGCTTGCCGAACATGGCGATTATGACAAATCCTCTTAAAGGGAGGGACTTATTACCAGTCTGGTAAAGAATCTTATGTTATTGTTTTGTGATCAAAGGTGGACAATTTTTGTTTTTATGTCTAAAGTGCATTTTCACTTAGTAGTTTAAGTGAAAGATATGGTAAATGTAGATATGGTATTAATTCGCAATAGACTGTTTAACCGACTTTTTTACATCGTAAATGAAATGAGAAATGTTTGCTTCGACTTCCGTTTTGGTAATATCCACACTTCCTCAATGGTATCATATAACCTTTACCCAGTCCGACTTCAATTTTTATTTAGCGATGTAATAAATTGCAAACATACCAATCTTAGGTCCCCCCAAGCCCCAAAATAAATAGTCTGAATTCAAACAAATTACCTTCCCAATTTCATTCTTATCCAAATGAAAAACTTGTCCGAAAGTAGCGTCAGCCAATTGATGATACACGCGATAGGCCGGGTCGTTATCGTTTTCACACATTCCGGTTAGTATAAAAACGACCTGTAACACAAATGTTATTAGGAACGTTAATTCTTCGAACGTTAACTATCGAATTGTGAAATCCTCAGTTCAAATTAAATATACGAATTTACGAATTAAATATGTAATTAAAGGAATTACTGTTTGCGTTAAAATACCGATCTGATTAGTCCCGGTTTTTTCTGGTATTAAAAGTATCGGTAAGTTAAAGTAGTTGTAGTTAAAGTAAGTATTTTGGTGTTTCAGTAATAAGCGTTCGAACAGTGTAAATTTTATTCCAATTGGTTTAAAAGTTTTTACATAAGAATCGTAATTCCGGTATTTTCCCGAGATTTAAATTATCGCAGTTTTGAAGTGTGTAATAAGATTTCTGCAAGATCAGTTCAGTAGTCTTCACGTGTTACCTACACAAACAAGAAAAACCATCAGACTAAAAAAAATAAGGTAAATCGAAACACTACCTGGCTGCAATAGGTAAATTATTAGATCGACCGGAACTGGAATGACCAAGTTTTCATCATATTCAGAATATCGGAGTAAATAAGCAGCATAGCTGCGCTATACATACCTAAGTTTCGCATTTGGTGTAGTAGAAAAGTTATTTAATGAAATCACTCCCTTCGAGAAGTGCGAATACATCCAGTGATAATGTTATAAAAATAAGTAAAAGTAAACATTTAAAATTAATGAAATTTGATTTTAAAAGCGTTTACGTTATTGTTCTCTAGTTTCTTTTTAGACCTACGACTCCTGTTTATGCGAACATAGTTTTACTGAATTCGATTTATTCATTTGGATTTTAAGTTTGCATGAAAAGCCGAGAAGCGTAATTGTACATAACTCAGAACCTATGGATCTACAATGTAAGTGCATATGAGACCTATGTGTCACGCGGGTATGTTATACTGTTATTTTACCTGCGACTGCTTTTTAAGCGCGATACTTTTCACTCTTGGGAAGTTATTACTGTCCTTAGCTGAAGCGTCTGTAAAGATGTAAATGTAGGAGCCCGGGAGGCTCTTTATTAATGCTTCTTCTATTCCCTTCATCGCCATCTCAGGACAGTCATCGCCACCGTCAACTCGTATTGAATATAAAGCTCTTCTGAAATGCTCTTCATCGGTAGTAATTATTGCGGATTTTATACCTGAAAAAAATTATGTTACTCGCCAATTATAAAAACGAAATAAAGTAACTAACAAAATTTAATGTAACAATATGTTAATACCCTAAAAAGGGCGGTGATCATAAGTACTCGTATATACTCTTCGTATACAACCTTAATCTTTCATCATCGTTATCTAAATGAATAGTATAAGGAACGCGGAATAGTGACCAAATTTAATATGAAAAGTTTAATATGAACTATCTTATAACTTGACGCCGCTAGTATCCAAATAGCTAGTATATAATTAATTATTTTGTACATTCTTAATACATTGTTAATGATCACGTAGAAAATTGTGGATTTGCTCTTTGGGAATTTGATAGTGTTTGCTGTAATTGTAATATCCATTTGTATTGTGGACTTGAGTATGTCATGCTTGCTAAAAGGGCCTTTGCTTGTGGCAGCGTCGTGTGGCGGGATGTTCACTTCCCTTTCGTATTGTTAAGGAGGGCGATAGCTGCCACATGCTTCATACTTGCTACAATGCTGGTCTGCTCGAGTTTGCAGTGCAATTGTGCTTTAATTATGTGAATCTCAATATTCTTGTAGTGTGCTTTAAGTTGACTATGGCGCCAATTATGTTATAACATACATTATAATTTAAAAAAGATACCAAAAAGAGGATCTATCTTTATCTTATCCGTCTATCTTTTCCGTCAGAGAAACCTCATTACTAAACAGTGGTACATTGGAAAAAATAAAAATTAAAATCTATATTGGACTAACAAAATTGTCTTTCTTAATTCGAAACATAAATAATTTTCATTTGTTCATTCACAACCACTTGAGACTAGAGCAAAGTTGAGAAATAATCAATTAATCATAATTTTTCATAACATATTTAGTCATAAATATATTTTTTTCCTTTCCCCTCAAAGAACTTTATTTCATGTAATGTTATCTTCAGATCAATTAAGCGATTATAAAATAGTTGAAAATTAAGGATTAATAATATCCAAATTGACCATGTCCTCCCGGCCGATTTCGATCAATGCGACAGCTGTCGGCAGTTGCCAACTACGCCTGTCAAATGTACGCGAAAACACAGAGGCGCTCTCTATAGTTTTTATCTCTCCCATATCCGATGTAACGCTTATGCGTAAAGATCAAAGGCAGACACGGGACGAACACAACACAACTAGACCCAAAAACCAAAAGTTCGTGGTGTTGCACAAATATTGAATTCGGCTGGAATTCGAAATGGAAATGGCTCAGGAATCATTTACGCTAACCACTATGCCACGCGGTTGTCAAATGGAATATCCAAATTACAAGGGGGTAATGATCGGACCACATGACCCCACAGATAATACAAATCTCACTCAAACGTGTTTTTAAACTATTATATAGACGTTAAAATTAGTAATACTAATTATTTTAGGGAACCCTTAATTATTGAAAATTATTATTGTAACGTTAGTTATATATTACACAGTCACATTTGAGAGAGCTTGACCTATCGCACTCTACGCACTTAGATAACGCAAGCGTATCTTTTTATTCGGGGTTTTACTGCTGTCCGTACCAGTAGGAACAAGATGTCATACTTTAAGTGTGCGAGATATTGTTTAAGCATAATTGTGCTATGCAATTTTTTTTAATAAAATCTCTATTTTTGAAGAAAGGGTCACTTTATCAATTTTATGTAGTAGGTGGTTCCCATGGCCTAGAGATATGTTGATATACGTCAAAGTTATACGTAACTATGCTTGCAGTCACAGTAGGTAAGCGTTTGGCTGCGGCGCTGTGAAGCGCGAGCTTGCGTCCTGTATGTGACGAGTATTTTTAAAGCCTAATAATAGTTGTGTCGAGTCTGTATATTCAATGGTATAATGTTCTTTATAAAATGGATGGAAAACTCAACTCAAAATAAAGCCAGACGTAAAATACGTAGACCCTGACCATCTAACTATCTATAAATACTAATCGCCAACCCACTTCAGCCAACATTGGTCGTCATCCAGTGTTCATAGTAAAACGAGTTTATAGGGAATGCCCCAAAGCATAAAGTCTACCCATTGTTATCTCTATGTGCATCTCTTAATGGGATGACTTATCGTATTCGCCATGCATGGCAAGCGGGTTGGCGATCGGAGTAACTTTCACAATGACACAGATGCTGCCGACCGTCAACGATCAGGATCTTGAGCCAAGCATACATGAGAATATTACTCTGTTATCAGCAGGAGCCCACCAGATTTTTCTGGGAAATCATTTAGTCTACTTTTACGATACCAATGAGATAAAATGGAGTGGAAGATTCTCTAAGGCTTCCCCTATGTGGATTATTACAAAATTAGAAATATAGGATTATTAAAAAAAACATTTATTGCATATAACGCTGATATAATGCATTTATACTATTACATTAATATTAAACTAAACAAATCAATTAAACAGATATTTATTATGAGTTTATTTATATTTAGGTATATAAAACGCGTTGCAGATAGAACGCAATTGCATATAGAACGTACTGCATAAAAAACTTTTATGTTCCTTCATATAACACGTACGGGCAAACGCAGTGTAGGACGACCTGCGCAGTGTTGCGGGAAGTCGATGGATGCAGGTGGCTCAGGACCGAGCTTCGTGGCAATCTTTGGGGGAGGCCTATGTTCAGCAGTGGACTTCTAATAGGCTGAAATGATGATGATATAACTCACTCGGATCGTTGAAAGTGACCAAAATAAAGTTCTCTATCTGTGATCTATTTGAATTTAGAACTGTGTCGAATATATCTCTTGCACCACTTTTCACTTGTTCAATATCATTCCACATAGAGCTAGTGTCGTCTATGACAAAAGTCAGACTGCTTTTTAGGCCATCGAATTGCCCCAATGCAAGGAAGCAATTCGAACCAAAAATAATTAAAATGCCGCAACATATTTTTATTAACATAACTGACGACCGTTTGTCAACGATTTCGCGAATACACTGAAGTACACAATGTTTTATTGACAAGCATGTTTTTATTGACTTCTTCATTCTGACTCGCCGTAATTAAGCGTTTCCGCACTTATCAATTATTGTGGGTTTATACTTTTAGGCATTTAAATACTAGGGGTACTAGATTTCAAAAGCTGTTTATTATATCAAGTTTCGCATTGAAAATATACTGTCTTCGATCGAACTTTAATTTTTTTTTAATTATAAACTCGTGTATGTTACAATCACTTTTATAATAATATGCGTTTTAAATTAAAACAAAGGCCTTTTTCTTTTTTAACAATATTTAAAAGTATTTATATTCGAATAGTAAAATAAATCCGTAAATTAAAAGAAATATGTTAATTTAAAGTAGCATAATAATTAAATAATCTATACCGATAAATAAAATTATTTGTATTGTTTATTTGTATTCGTTGAAACATACACATATGTTTCAACGAATTTATCTCGAAACATATTTGATGGGTTGGCGACCACAGTACTAGATGAATTGTTATTAACATCTTACGATAAAACCTTGCGTAGATGTCAATCTATCTGTTCACCATCTGACATATGCCGTGAGGTTATCAAGTCAAATAATTTTATGGCATTTCGCTTTTAAAACTTAAGCATGTTCAGGTTGATCATTCCCTGCTTTGCTAAGTATTTAATAATTCGAGAATTTTATATAAAAAGTAGTATTTATATATTTATTTTGAACCCACCCCCCGTCAGTACAGTAGTGCCAAATAAAAATCTGTTTAAATTTTCGATTGTTCTTACAGTTATGTTTATTTTTTTAAACAAAAACTGAGAGAGGAAATATTATGTTTTTATTACAATATCAGTAAAACCATTTTCCTTATAACAAATCTATAAAGAATTATAACGTCATAAAAATACGTTCTCTATTTGGCTGTCGAACCAAATGTGATTCTCACTTGGAATTTAAATCTACCAGGTCGACTAAGGGAAAAGCGATAAATATTTTCTCGGAGAAATGGTAAGGGTTGCAGAAATATATTTTTGTTTACCTGCCTGTTTTACTTATAATGCTACTATAATATAATGTATGACAACATTATAAGTAAAACGTGAAAAAAATAAAATAACAGTCGTAGAAAAAACCAGCGTTCAGTAGTTAATATTTTACATACTATCGCACCATATCAGTTACAAAATTAATTCTCAGCTACGCGAAAGATGTGTGACCCTATTTGTTTTCATTACCGATTCAAATGCAGATTGCATTATCATCATTCCCAGTAACCAGAAAATATTGCAATACGATATGTTGAGCATAGATACAATTACACTTCCTTTTATCTGACAACAGTGTGAGTTTCGAAAAGATATTATTAAAAAAATGCATTAAATTATAGCTTGAACGTTGGACGAAAATAATCTATATTTTGCTGAGAATGTTGTTTATAATTTACTTAGTTAAATATCTATAATATCAAACCATGTTCTTCTAAACGATCGATCTTAGACTAATAAGCCTGGCCATAATTAAAGTTACATTTTAAAGAGTAAATTTTTTATTAAGTTTTGGAATGCGTTTATTATGGATACTCCGATCAATTTTACAAATACTAGTTTTCACCGTGCTTGTTATGTTACAGCATAGAGTGAAGTGGATAAAAAAACTGAATTGCAGTGATTATTTCAATCAGTCGTTTTTAACTCGCTTTAAAAGCTAGGCATTAGCTGTATGAATCACAATGTTCATATATCGCACAATCGAAAGATACACCAACAATTTCTCTGTTGAACGCCATTAAAGATCGGGGCACTCCGTGCAGTTAGGACCAGACGGGTTGTGAACGTGGTTAAAGCTTGAACTCGATAAATCGCGACGTGAATTATTAAACAAGACCTGAAGCTAGATGCTTACCGTCGAAACACAGAACATGCCCTTAATCAGTCCCTGCAGCTTCAGAGCAGCTCAATACGCCGATGGACGACACAGAAATGTGCTCGATACAGATGAAAACAAAAATACTGCTCAAGATCTCAAGACACGAATTACAAAAACCTGACTCTTGAACAATGTTTCGGATTTCACAAGAGCTGGAGATAATGCATTGGCTCAATTCCTCATGGAGCCAGTGCTTACATCCATAGATTGGTGTCAAAGCCAAAGGGGCCGTTTCAATTTTTATATTTCGATAAATATGTACACATAAGATTGATTATTATTACACTGCTTCTTTGAAAAGGGAACAGAAGTTTTGGCAATCCTAGTTGCTATAGTATGCTAAAGTTTGTATTTATTAGCAACGATAAAGACATCATTCAACACTTATAGTCTCACAAAAGCTAAATTCCGTTTCCTTCTTCGAAGCTCAGAGTAATGAATTTGTATCCCGCGTGGAGCTAAGCTTTTGTATGATGTATATAATAATGTTTGCCACCGAGTTACAGATGTTTATATATTTTGTATATATATATAGATGTAGGTATATGCTTCTCATCACCATCCAGTTACCAAAACTCACACATAAATGAAATACACTGGGAATCCCAGTTTGGGACCGGATGACGTGTAACACGTGTGTGATGAGTTTGATTGAAAACAGAACTTAACTTCATAATAATACTTTAAAAAATGAAACATATTTATTTAAAAACAAGCTTTTTCCTGCGCATTCGCTTGCTTTGAATTCGGGATAGCAGTATATAGCTTTAGTGCCCTATAAAAACAAGCGCACTTTACTTTTGTACGCGCCTTAGATGATATACTTCTTAGGCGTGACAAAACAAAAAAAATATTATACCGCGTGTGGTGACATTTACGCGAAAAACCTTGAAAATTACTCGCACAGAAATAATTTTCAAAAATGTCATGTTGAATTTGAAAATTGATGTTCTTGTTATTAGCACCCCGAGAAAAAAGTAACACCCATGACGATATTTGATAAATTCTATATATGCTATCTTTAATTTGAAAATGGCTGATATTCTCGATATCAGAACCCTAGAAGGTTTCTAGCCTCGTAAATGACACCCATGTCAAAATTTAAATAAAATTTCATGTCTGCCATCTAGGATTTTAAAATTGTTGAAATTCTCGTAACAGAGAGTACACGGTCATTTATCACATGAAAATTTGTCATTATTTACATGAAAAAAATGGTTGTATTTCACATAAAAATACTCTATGTATCATTATTACATACTATATTAATGGTGCCTACCAAGTGACACTGATATTTCTTTATTTTTCTCACACTAGTAAATATTTCCATAAGAAACAACAAGACATTTTTTTGTATTGAATTAAAAGAGATATGCCCGATCGGCCATTATGCAAGTCCATCTTGAAGAACTGTATGAAAGAAACAAAGAAACTTTATTTGTTACATATAGCAAGCACACTAAGCCGTTCCGGCTTATGATTAACATGCAACAAGCCACATTTGTTCAACTTAGATGGCAATGAGGTAACTAAGCGTTCGCTCTGATATACCGGATTTAATATACATAGAAGCCAATGTCGTGGCCCGTCCGCAGAATTGCCCAAATCAAAACGGTCGGTCATGGTGGCATTTTCATGAAATAGTATTAAACTGTCTATTGCCTGCATTATGATGTGCCTTGGCCCGATTAATTAATGGAAACCGTTTGTCCATAGAATCAAAGAAATGCACGCCTGTTTCATAATATGGACAAACATATCGCCAGAAAAAACTTGTTCAAGCTGTGCTGTGCTGTGTGTAAATTTGCAAAAAAAATATATTTATAAAACAAAGCCATACATCGTTAACTCTTCACGTGTCCTAACTTTGAAACAATTGACTAAACACAGACAAACAACGAACAAATGTTTTTACCACGTGCTGGGCGGTGAAGGAAAACAACGTGAGGAAACCAGTACGTCTGAGAAATAATAAAAAAAAATTCGAGGATATGTGAAGCCCGTCAACCACTGGAGTAGGTGGGTCCTTCGCGGCTCCAAAAACCCTGTTAAATATTTGATAAGGAGGCTTTTGGCCAGCCGTGGAAGCACTTAGAAGCTGCTACTTTACATACTTTACCTACAAATAATGCAGTTGTTCGTTGCCATTAACAAACAGATAAAATAGATAAATAGTCACTAATTTACACTAAACAGCTGATTTCCATACAAGTGGTCGAATCTTGGACCCATGGTTAATAATATCGTAACTCTTTTGTAATACGATAACTACTATAATCTATGTATGTAATATTGCCGGCTGGGGCTACTACTGGGACTACTTACTCCAACAGATGAGAAGTTGAAGACGAGAAACATCGATGAACTGGTGGAAGGATCCTTTCTCTCTAAAATAATAATTTGTAACTATATTTTTTTTAATTCAGTAGCAATCTCGTTATTACGAATTCTGCCAATGTCAAGTCAGTTATGGAAGTAACACAAACGTTTTTAGATTATTAACAAAACTATAGTAACTATAATTAAAGGGTTAATTAAAATACTGACTTAATTTTTAATGTTTTGCGAAGACAAAACAACTTCCGCAGTCAATTTATTCTTATTCTTACTTCCATAAATAATTAAAAGAATAATATTATATGTTGTAACCGTTATATTAAAAGTATTCGAAATATTTTAAAATCTTTTCGTAACCTTCACTAAATCGAGCCTTGTAACGAAAGGCACTCTCAAATTCCGTAATGGTACAGCAGAAAATAAATCCATTTTTCACATCGCTCCAATCAATATCTTTCATCCATTGAATTTCGGAACATATGTCAGGGCATATTTTATAATTATTAGCGTTATCTTCATGTAAATCAGGCACGTTGATTTGAATAATTGCCACTGCAGCTCCTGTATAGTAATCTTTTATCACCTGAAAACAAATTCCGTTAAATACTTGAACAACATTCATAAGCCAGAGTTTGAACAACTGCGTCGACTACATTAGATTTGACCTTCAAAGGCAAACAAATACTTCAAAAGTCCAAATTATTTCCATATCATTCACACATGTAATGGCTCAATGTTCCATATTTTCTGTATGTTTTTTTAAATAATGTTTCTTTACCTCCTCATACTAAATTTCACTAATATGCAAAAGATTAGTTTTCCATATTAATTACAATTTACAATTTTCAATTGTAGTTTTATTGTAGTAATCTTTATTCAACTGATGATTCTGAGTTTCTAATTCTTCTAAAGATTAAAATTGCACTCCACTTAATTCTTTCTTTTCTTCTTAATTTTTTTTTTACAATTTTATATAGTATTTATATAGTAGATTAAATAATAATCAATATGTATTAAATTTACTTTGATAGTATTTTCTTTTTTTTTGTAATACATAATAACTATTATTTAAATATTATCAAATAAATCAAAGAAACTGTAATACAAATGTAATTTTAAAGTATTTGCTTAGATTTTGTTTAGAATGAAATACTAACATCTACTCAGTTAAATTTCGTTAAATTCATTATAAGTTTCCATATTATCTCAATAACGAATAAATTAGTAAAGAATTAGAAAATTCAGATCTTAGACATAACTTATTTTTGTGTTTTAATGTTTATTAAAAATTATTAAACTTTTCAAGACCAACCTTCCATAAGAACTCCGGCACTAATCTCTTCACTCCACCCTTGTCTTTAATTTGTAGATAAGTATCAGATTTACTGCCCGGAAAGTTTATTTTGAAAGATATTCCAGTTGTAATGCTCAAAGCACGTTTTATTTTCTTTGTCGCTGCCCTTAGTAACTCTTCTAAGTCATTCCAATTCTAAAAATATATACATATTTTAAATACACAATCCTTTTAAGAGAACATAATAATTCTGAGACTTGAGTCTTAAAACCGTCATTTGCAGAATAGTTCTTAAAATAGTAAGGTACTTGTAGCCATAGTTAGTGATGAGTAAGTCCGCGGAGGCAAACACTCTGTGAGGGGCAAAAAGGTCATCGCACCCAGCAGGGGTGGTTGCACCCACCGGATGCTCTCCTGATTTGCCTGGTGAACCGAAAGTTTCTACACACAACGCCCATGGTGATGTCGAATTAATTTTCACTTCGGTGTGTCCAGTGATAATTGACGTGTAATCGAGAACATACCATCTTTTCTCTAAATATCAACTTCAGGCGCAGCTACCTTTACTAGTTTTACTAGCCTTAACTTTCCCTGCTTGCTAAAGAACGAGGTTCTGGCGACCAATTAATGGCGGAAAATACATCTAAATCTGCCGAATTAAAATTATCCGCAAACACTAAAACCGTCTACTTTAAGCCACAGTGCTTCATATCATTCTACAATGTCTTAAAAATGCGCGTACTTTGTGCGTGCAATAACAGCTGTAAAGATATGACTCGCTCTGAGCGGCCAACAACCTTTACTACTAAAAAAATTCAATAAAATCTAAGAAATTGATAATGAAGATCGACATGTAACCATTCGTTATTTAGCTGAGTTTTTCAAATTAACGATATTTGTATATATATATATATATATTTTAACTCATACCATGAAATGAATAAAAGTGACCACGATTTAGGTATCGCGATATTAATATAGCCCAAAATAAAGCAAAAGCGGACATTTTTAAAATTTGGCACTATTTGAACAAAATTGAAATGCTTTCCGGGAACGATGTGGGACTGTCGATGAATGTGTGTGCATGTGTGCCCTAGAGGTACTTTTGAGACAAGATCAAGTAATTTTTTCAAAAGAGAATCGACCAACTTTCGCGTCAAATAGATTTCATCGTATTGAAAGAGATTACGTTGATAAACAAGTACGATTTACACTTACGTTCTTTGGTTTCCGGGAATATGTTTCCGTCAACCTAGTTATTACGTATTGCACCATTTTTAGGTAAGGTTGTTAAATGAGAATAAGTCCACCACGGTTCACGTACTCGTAGTAATCTTATGTTTTCATTTGAAAGAATAGAACTTACAAATGCAACGGATTGTTTTGATATTGTGCAGAGGTATCGGGTTGATCAAGCACCTCTTGGCAGGAATTATGTTATTTGAAGAATATAGAGAGTACAGTATCATTAACTATATTAAGTAAAAGAGGTATAAGTCAAAAGTGTTCTTACTTTCATATTACAAGAGTTCCAATGTGGTATGACATTCAAAAAGCTATGAGTCGAAAGTTGTGGTAAGCCAGGTGCTACATCCTTCTCATTCACCAACTGCCTCGCGGCAAAACAGCATTTATCTTTCGTATAAAATAGCCCACCTAAAATATTCGATATAAATTTCTTCTGTTGTTCGCAGTCGTACATCTCGTCTACATTGTAATTTATAAAATCACTATGTAACCAAATTTTACTAGTAGTTGATTTCATCCCAGCTGCAAAACCCGTTAAACGGTGATGGGTGTATAGGGGCATTTTCAGTGCTTTATAAAAACATATTTCATAGATTTCCAAAAATTCGCCTTTAATTTTGATACCAACTTTAATAATTTCTGTATTATTAAAGGCGCATGGTTGTCCAGTTTTGAGAGTAACTGGTTGCATTCCTTCTACACATTTGACTTTCGGAAAATCAACAAATTCCTTGTTTATTTTAAATTGTTTACTTTTCACACACATAGCTTTAACATCAGTGCCTGAAAATTTGTTGAAGCCTCCAGGACAATAAAACTGTACGCTCTGGTTTATAGGTATAGCTAAATATCCAAATTTTATTTTAAAATCTGTTAACCGGATGTTGTTGTTTAACACTATAGGATGGTATCTATCAAAATCCTTTTGAATGTCCAGCAAGCAGTCTGAAAATTATAAAATATAATTTCAATACGATCATAAATGGTTGATATTATAACGATTTTTTTCACTATTTAACGTCATTTTTAATTTTGATTCCGTATGGGTTTGTGGCTAGCGCATCCGACTATCTGTAATCAGTTGCGTCAATTAATAAACTATGAGTCTAAGATTCGTATCCTAGACGAAGTTTTCGGGCCTGGTTGTTTTGTTTACCGTACCGTCTCAATGAGACTGCATCTGATCCTTTCTCCGAAATTATAAGCATAAGCGTTACATCGGATACAAAGTAAAGACAAGTGAGTGCTTCTATGTTTGCGGCATACACATGCAACAATATTACATGTCCTGCGCAGTTGGTGCAGATAGTATTCGGAAGTGTTCATGGCAGATAGTATTCGAAATCAGCAAGAAAAGCTTGAAATTTGTTGGACATATCAGATAAACAACCGACCTTGGCTAATAATATCAAATTTTTTTTCAATTTTTCCGAATTTATTTTCAGCAACACACTTATATTCGCCTATGCTTGTAACTCTGTCGTCAAACATGTAAGTCATTTTATTGGTACTCAGTTTTTTATTATTAAGCCACCACGATACCTGCAAAAGAGAAGTTACATTTTTATTCTTTTTTTCGTCTGATGTATTAAAATAACAGTTACAAAACATGTCTCATATTCATTTGGGATCAAAAGTAATCAGAAATATTATAGAAAATACAAACTAAACTACACGTTAATCAATTTAGGGCAGGTGGCCACCTCTACTTGCTGCTATGTGAGCTCCCCGCAGTCACAACTGAGCGTGGACACAGTTCATACAATTTATTAAACTCAATGTTACTTCAACGCTAACGTGAAGCCTATAAAATTAAATGAAAACATAATTTAATTAAATGCTTACTTTGGCTTTTGGGTTCGCAGAATATGAGCAGAATAACAAACGATTTTCATCATCAAACGAATAAGTTTGCAAAAGATTATCATCGTAAGAAAATCTTGGTCTATGTCCGACATCAACGAAAACGCTTCCAGTTTTCGAATGATAAAAATTGCTTACGCGACAAACGTAGAAGCCTTTATTTGCATTCGTGACGTTAGGAAAAATTAACTTTCCTTCTACTATTTTTCTGAAGCTCTGCAAAAGGCCGTTTGATTAATGCGAATATCTTTACAAAGATTAAAAATAAATAAATATATGTGTCGCCTCCCGTTCATCATACATAAAAATAAAATCTAATATTACACAAAATGTTAAAAGTAACACCTATGATACTTCTCCGCAAAGCATTGTTGTAGTATAAGCAGATGGCAGATTCCGGAAAAAAAATTATTAATTATGAAAGTTATACCGCAAACCACCACACTTGATCTGTACGCTCATGAGGCACATTACATTTCACCTCCGCTGATGTACCTTCTTCTAAGCTTATTTTTGCGCTCGGGCATTCAGTTTGGGGAATATCTGCAATAAAAATACTTTGTCATATAACATACAACTCATTGTGTGGTAGCTTTTCAGCAACCGCTGAAAAGCTGCACAAAGTATACCCAAAAAATAGCGAGATTGACCGGTACCGTCTAATTTCTCGGTAACTACTGGGCCGATTTGCAGAGGTTTATGGTGTTCGAAGTTACAAAACTGCGATAGGTTAAAAAAGATCGATAAGATAGTTCGAATATATACTTTTACGGTCATAATGCTTGTTTTTCACCTATTGATGAAATTGATGACTTTGTAATAAACTTCGAATTATTTTTGTAATTATTATGACGACTGCGTTGCTTAGTGGTTAGCCTACCATGCTGCTGAGTCATGGTTCCTGGGTTCAGAACCAGCACGTAGCCTATAATGATGAGAAACTCAAATTTTTGGTTTTCGGGACTGATTATGTTGCGTCTTGTTTTAACACTGCATCTGCATTTTATTATATAAGCGTTATATAGTACATGGTACTATACAACTACATAAGAAAAGACGAATGAGTACCTCTGCATACACTAACAGCAAGTTTATTATCTCCTGCGCAGTTAAGCTCCTGCCGGAACTCTTCACCGGATCGTATTTGGGACTACGGGACAGACTTTTTTGGGATTTTTTTATACGTGGTAGAGCCAAGCGGCAGCTTTGGTTGCTGCTGGAACGGGTTTATACCACGGCCTCGCAGAATACCGACGTGAAGTAGAGGCATCTTGTGCTTCTGCGTTTCATTCAGTAAGTGAGGTAACCGGAGGCCTACTCTCCCTCCCTCCCATCTCACAAAAACCCTTAAAAGGTAAGCAACACACCTGAACCACCTCTGGTGTTGCAGATGAACGTTGGCGACGGTAATCACTTACCGTCAGGTGAACTGCATGCGCGTTTGACGTCTTTCCCATGAAAAAAAAAATTACCAACTATACAAATCGTACGTAAGTTTTGAAATACTCATTGGTACGATCCCTCCACATAGATGATCGAACTCGAATCACCTGATTCGGAGGCATATAAGTTAATTACAATTTTCAAAAGCAATACTTGCATATATGCAATTTTTCCATGACTTCAATCCCATCTGTTCATTCAGTCAAATTACCTATTCACTCTACGCATGATGTATTTATATTTTAAATGATGAAATATAACGCTCCATATGAATTCAAGGTACATGAAAATTTATAATTGTAATAATTTTTGCGCAGTCTTACTAAATTTCACAATAAAATATAAATGAGTGTCTAAAAAACCATGAACAGTTAGGAGAAACAGTGACATTGTAGTGTAGAGTGTGTGGATAAGCCACATTTACCCTTATGTTATATAGAAGCACGTGAAAACGAGCGAGCGATGCGCCTGGTTGTAACAGAACAATAACTAATGCAAATGTCTCAATGTAATAAAGACGTCGAGAATACTGTAGTGTCCTCTTTAACGCGTGCATCAATC
Source organism: Bhutanitis thaidina (assembly GCA_029286595.1). Classification (NCBI taxonomy): domain Eukaryota; kingdom Metazoa; phylum Arthropoda; class Insecta; order Lepidoptera; family Papilionidae; genus Bhutanitis; species Bhutanitis thaidina. Next base: position 6,457,938 of record JAGSMS010000020.1, on the reverse strand, counting down.
ATGCTTTAGTCTTTGATGTATACAGAAACTCCAGCCGGAGGCACCAGGGAGTGTTCCAATTTGTACCCCGGGTAGAGAAGACAGGAGGATCTAATGGGCAGGGTAAAGATCGGAGTAAACTCCTCAGATGTTGCAGATATCCAGAGCTCGCTAGGCAAACTTTGCGGGAGTTTTGTTGCTTAGTTTGCCTAGCGAACATATTGAAGATTTTTATTTTGCCACCTATCAAAGGTTAAGATATTTTAATGACAATACCCTCACTAACAAAATACCTTGACTTTGGTTGAGTTAAACAAACTATATGAACTCTTATGAAAAGACGGTATCAAAATATTGTTAATTAAATAGGTATATGAAAGTTCCCATAATTATTTCTTGTATTTACACGTGTAACCAGAGTTACGAGTAACTATAAAATAAAGAGTAATATTTCAGTCCACAGTCCACGGATACTAAAAGCAACCAAAACGTCGGGAAGTACATAAATAAGTTAAAATTTCATGTGAAAGTTGTCTAATGGCGAATATGAAATGTCATGTTAATTATTGACTTTTTAAATAAATGTAACAATAATTTGGGTTAAAAAGTTTTTCCTGCAGCATAAATATTTGGTGATCCGGAGTAGCTTAGTGGGTAGGGCGGTCCCTTTACCTTCGAGCTATATTGCGAGAGCTGTAGTTCAAGCAATAGACCGAGTGATCTTGATTCAATTTTATTGTTAATATAATTGTTATATGTAGTGCTGTATTTACCACGTGCTTGGCGGTGAAGAAAAACATCGAGAGGAAACCTGCATGTCTAAGAAATAATAAAAAATATTATGTCGAGGATGTGAAGGAAGTGAAGCCCGCCAACCCGCATTGGAGAGCCGTGGCGGGCATTTTCTAGCTCCAAAACCCTCTCAGATACTTGAAAAATGGGCTTTTACTCAGCTGTAGGGCATTTACAGGCGGCTACTTTACATATATTTGGTTTCTGAATAAAATATCATTCTGTAAAAAAATTTGAAAAACTGCTAGTTTTTAGCTTAGAAACTTCCGCTTAGAAGTATCTGAGACTTGCATATTCTACTCGGATGATTTTGCGAGCAGAAGCTAGTATAATACACAATTAGATTGAAACTACCAACAGCTACCTTTACGTGAGCTGAAAGAGAAAGCTATCTCGCACAATTTCGCAGGCATTATCAAACTATTAGACTTAGAGCTCATTTTGAAGATAATTGGGGAGGAAACAAAACATGACCATGAACTTCCATTTATACAAAGTTAATGTTATATGATATTTTTTTTTTTTTATGGAAAAGTCGGCAAACGAGCAAGCGGTTCACCTGATGGTAAGTGATTACCGTCGCCCACATACATCTGCAACACCATAGATGCTGCAGGTGCGTTGCCGGTCTTTAAGGATATATGGGAGATGGGAGGGAAGAGGAGGGGAATAGGGAGGGGGTGTGGGCCTCCGGTTACCTCACTCACCGAACGAAACGCAGAAGCACAAGATCTCTCTACTTCACGCCGGTATTCTGCGAGGCCGTGGTACCAATCCGGTCGAGCCGGCCTATTAGAGCAGCAGCAAAAGCCGCCGCTTGGCTCTACCACGCTTAATAACAAATGAAACTTACATTTGACACTAAGATTGAACGTTTCATATGCAGTATTACAGGAATATATACCAGCAGAGTCTCTAATAACATTTTTAACGATCAGAGTATCATTTTCGTCGACGGAATAAAATTCATTTGCTGAAAAAAAAACAAAATTATTAAAAAGTTTAATACTTATTTAGTTCAAAAGGTTTAAAAAAATCAGCACTGGTTTTCAGCTCTGATTGTACCTACTGTATTGCGTACACTTTCAGTGCTATACAAAACCTCAACAGTATTCGAAGTTGTCGCCGTTGTTGAAATCAGCCAGCACAAGAAAATAAGGATATCAAAAGAAGGAACAAAACCAAAACATTAAGAGACCATTGATGAAATTCTTTAATATCGCCGAGCCATACAGAACATTAAACATTTATATTGAGATTTAAAACTGGTGACCGATATGTGGGGTGGTATTCCCACTAAAATTACTTCGATAGTCGTCTTGGGCTAATACCGGGCAACCATGCGAAACATCTCAGGTGCGAAACATATGAGACAATAATAAAAATGAAAACCTTTCTCATAACAGTTTTACTGTTAGCGGTTAAAAAATATAAAGTTGATTACGTTTTTGCGATAACTTGGCCTGACGCATCTTGTGTGCCTTCATTTTAAATATTACACTTTATATTCACCCATGTGACGACTGCATGGTTAGAAAACTTGAATGCTGAGCCATGAGTTCCGGATGCCATTCGAAGTCAATATATGTGGAAATAAAACTAAAGTTTTCGAGTGATGTTCCCGTGTTCACGTAGTAGCTATCTATTTCCGTGCCTGTGACACTGACCTGGCCCTGAATTATATAGCACAAGCGTTACATCGGATACGGAAAGATTAGAGCCTACGTGTTTGTGTACTCTTGCAGCACTTTAATATCTCCCGCGGTTGACAACTGTCGATAGTCATAGAAGTGGTCGTAATCGGTCAGCAGGACCGATTATGATGAGCAGTTATTGTTATTACCTGTATTTAATACTTTGCCGTCCTTCATCCATATAATTTCTCGTGTATGATTATCAGTAGCTGAACACGGTATCCTTATGGTTCGATCACCGACTACGCCTTTGATTTCTTTTAATACAGTGTAACTATTAATACTTGCGGATGGTCCTGTAAAGTTAAGAGAGAATTATTAAATAGAAAGATATGTATTAAAATTATTATTGGGGAAATAGATATAGTCTGTGGCGATGATGGTCAACATGGACTTTCTGGGGTATGGAAAACTTTATCCGCTAAAGACATAGAAATAGAAACATATGGTGTTCATAACTTTCGAGCTAATTTAGGTCTCAGAAATTATTTGAAAACAGAATATATTTGAAAATTACTTTTTGAGATATAAGTAAGCCAGTATAAGTAAGTAAGAGAAGTAAGTTTGAGATATTATAGAAGCAGATAAAAAAATACTTATGGTCAGTAGGCATGGTGAAAAAGAGTGAATTGTAAAACTTCCAGGTTCGTCGATAATTCAAAGAGTTGGAATTATCACAGATAAGGGGCGAAACAATATTTGATCATCCTTATTTCATTCCATCGTTACATATCATTATTGCTTTAGAAAATGACGTCATAAATAAACTCATTGTAGGAACTATTCAAAGATATCTGAAGGATTTCATAGCTTAGCGGGTTATCCAGCATCACCAGTAAATATTTAAATTAAATAATAAAAACAAAGAAATACACGATATCAGGCCTCTATATACGACAGACTGTCTAAAACCTGAAACAGTCGAGGCGCTGAGATGTAAATTTCGATTGCCTCATCGGATTCAAGCAACCGAAAACCACTTACACCTAAACAAGTCCCTGCACAACTCCAGAAAGAAGGCAAGACTAAATTAGGATAGAACACTGAAGAAGTATAGCAGCCTACGACAAGTGTAAAGTAAGGGTACAAAGCGCCATTAAACTGTCCCTTCTTGCGAAGAATTACTGCTAACATTGACGACCCTTATACTCGTCTAAAAGCACTGTTGCAACAGTGGATTAATAGCGTTCGGCAAGCGCCTAAAAAGAACAGAACATAAGATAATTAATTGCTTGCAATGTGTAGAATGTCCATCAGTTAGTAGAACCATGATAGATGGTCGTAGGCAGCATCGCAGTGTATACCGACCATAACTTATAACTTATGAATAATAAATAGTACGTTGATCCAAATTAATTGCTGGACAAATCGGACAGTTGTTGTACATAAACGACGTTACTGGTATATATATCGTTCATATATATATAGTTTCCTGAGTATGAACAAGTATTCAGTGTCAAAAGAGTATGGAGAATCGGCATACAATTTCAGGTTTAGATACATTTACGACGAGTAGGCGTGTAAGTCCACTCCACTACTTATCGCGCAACTCGGTAACAGGTATTAATTGATCAGTTCTTACATTCACCAGAGTCTAGACCTACAGCAGAGATTACCGCAGAGCTGAAGAACAACATTTACCGTAACTTATAATTAAAGAAGCATCCTGTAAGTGCCCACTGCTGGGCTAAGGCCTCCTTCTCAAATACGTGTATCATAGAGGGTTTCGGAGCCGGGAAGTGCCCGCCATGCTGCTCCAGTCGGGTTGGAGGGCTTCACATATCCTCGAAATTATTTCTCAGACATGCAGGTTTCCTCACGATGTTCCTCAGCACTTAATATTGCTATTAACAAATTTAGTGGTGCCGGCACCGGGGAACGGACACAGGTCACTCCCGCTCTATGAAACTAAAGTGTGTGATCACTAGGCCACCTCGGCTTTTAAATCGGCGGCACGTAACTTTTAAATCTGATATAAATGTAATAATTTATACAATTACCTTCTACATGAACTGAATATTCGAGGCTGGCTGATTCTTCAAGATTTTTTGCTTCGCAGATGTAACTTCCTTCATCACTCAGTTGGATTCGTGACAATACCAACGGACCAGAAACATTGTATTCTCTGTGAGTAAATAACATTGTCAAAAATTGTAACACAAATAACCCATCGTTGTCAAAACTGGGGGAAACACTCATCCAACTGAGTAACGGACGAGGCTCTGAAAAACGACTAATGGTGGAAAATCCATTCGAATATGCCGAGCTCAAATCTCACAGACTAGTGATGGGACCCGCATTTCTAATACAAGGGTACCGGCAAAGCGCTGCCCAGGGTGGCGAGGCAAATTGCACAGTATGCCGACTTTTGTCGGCGCGTTCATGGAAAGGTTTATGTCCAGGTGTGGTTCTTTACTGGATGATAAAGTGAAAGTAATTAAAGTATATAAAATGTTTGTTATGTGTGAAATTAATGTCATGTAAATTTCAATCGCTATTATGCTATCGCATGCATGCATGCTTTGAAAGTAGTAATCCACAATTATCGAATCCAGAATAATTGGAAAAGTAATAAGAACTTCAATAAAACAATTTAAAGCAGTTGATGACGTAATGAGCGTACGTGACTGGCGGAGGCTGCATGATAATGCTAGTCTATATCATTTACGCATATTTCATACACATACATACATAAAATAGAAGTACCCTTTTCGTCTGTAGGAACGGATTTAACTTAAGAACTAGTAAAGCTATTAACTTACATTTTACTAAGGTTAAATTATAAATAATAACTCTAATATCAACTTAAATTATGTTTCGTGTTTGTTTTCAAATTTAAAGTTATGAACATTTTTTCGATAATGTTCCACAGAAATTCACCTATGATACAGTAGCAGAACACTTGACCTATTAAAAACTTTGTCGTGGGCTACTTTATACTTTTCTAATTTTTTTTAAACCCTGTATAAACAACAAGTCCACGCGAAAAAGTTGCAGGTAAGTGTATAAGATCCTTGGGCATTCCTTCCACCTCTCTCTCTCTTGTCTTTTATCTCGTCGTTCAAAAAAGATAGCGATAATAATTTTCATATGTATATGTCTGAATCGTTGCTGATAATGAATAAAATGCGAACCCCACTCCCACTACTACCCCTGCCCATTCTCATCCTCCGTCCCTTCTCCCAAATACCCTTAAAGGCCGGCAACGCACCTGCAGCTCCAGATGAACGTACGGACGACGGTAATCACTTACCATCAGGTGAACCTTTTGCTCGTTTGCCACATTTTCCTTTAAATAAATTTTAATTACTTAATTTTTTTTAAATAAATGGTTAAAAAATGTTATTTTTAAGTTTCTAAAGACATAATATCTATGAAACAGTTTTTTTTATTATGACAAATCTATTTTTTATAGCAAACGATCGATTGTATCGTACCAAAGTTGAAATTATTAGTTCCAAAGGCAACAATCAGCATGGTCAACATCGAAAGTCTAAAACTAGTCTATTCCTGTACGTAACCCGCATGCATATGGGAGGATTTCCAATAATCGCGATGCGTCTCAGACTGTTTGGATGTAACCTTAGACGTTGCTACCGCTCATTGGTCCGAAATTGTACAAGATTTTAATTCTGCTACCTTCCTTGATGTTTATGATATCGACTCTACAGTTCAGATTTGGAGTTAGGCGGTAGGTTAACACCTACCTTTATCGTATATCATTACCATATGGTTAAATATAACAATATGTTTTAAGTAACGCAAAAATAATTTGAAATTTTACTTAAGATTCTTCGTTTCGGATGAAATGAAGCTCCATCTTATTGCTGGGGGAGGGTATCCCTTGGCGGCACAGGTTAGCATCAATTTACTCCCAACTACCACATTTAAATTCGTTTCTTTAGGCATATCTATAGTAATCGATTCTGAAAATAAAAAAAAAGTAATTAATAACGAATTTTAATACGCATATGCAAAAAAAAATCACGTGAATCCACGTGTTTGTGACACATTTTCCGAAGGCTTTGTTGTACGCAGGCACAAAGACACGTGATATCATGCGTAAAACTATCTCATTCTCTCGCAGGCTAAATCCTATTTATGAATATGTTTGTCTCTTTTTACTGTCGCTTTTACGTTTCATCGAATTTTGAAATCGGTGAACATCACAACGGTGCTAAAGAAGTTTCACTTCAAAAATTTCCGGAATAAATCTTAATTACTTAGGCCTAGTGCATCATCATCATCATAATGATCAGTATTCATCTTGTCTTCACTTGTGTTATTAAAAATGACATTCCGTTTGATTGATGATTGGTTACATTTTTTTTATTAGATCTTTGTGACAAGCTAGCTGGTAATCCACCTGGTGGAATGGTGAGTGCCTAATGCGTGCTAATCATTCATACTATCAAACAACTTCAATCGAAGGAGGTTAGAGATGCGTCCCCCTGACAAATGGAGTACCTGACAGTGTTTGCACTGCTGGTTGGCGACAGAAATAGGTAAGAAGCTGGTATCTACCCAGACGGCTCCAAGGTAGAGAAGGAGCCTACCACCTAGTGATTTGCGAAGATGGGAGGATTTGCAGCAATTGCTACGCATAGCAGGTGCATTGGCTATTGCCCGCTACCTTCACATTTGAGATGGTAAGTCCGACATCTAACAATGGTTATAAGAATTTATGTTAGTTTGAACTATAATCAAACTTGGTGTAAGTTTGACACACACATACGGCTTAGTAATAGGTAGCCGCAAGGAACCCTAAAAAGCACTAAACCGCTGTTTCTTTTTCAAGCACATAATTAGAATTCTAATTATGTGCTCGCATGATTACTAACTTACCTAAAACATGTACCGATACGTTCTTTTTAGCGGATCCTAATTTGTTTACAGCTTCACAAGTATATACTCCAGAGGTTTCCAATGACAGCTTAAATCTGTAAAATAATTGAAATTAACCCCAGAAGTCCAATCTATGTTTTTTTACGTACAAACGAAAACATATTCGCGATCTAAAACTTAACGTTAATCGCATAGGTACCCACGATACAGATTATTATCTAGTGTGGGTATCATAGTAAAGCAGACATGATTCCACCACCAGCAAACCAATGTCATCGTGAATTTAAGGCCCTGAATACTTACATCCCTTAGATATAAATATGTTATTTATTTATTTACTACACCTTTATGTATTATATACACACACATATGTATTATTTTAATGTATTTTAAAATCATTTAGTATATTACAGCTAAATTAGCCTAAACATGTTTTAATCTGTTTGTACTTTGTTGTCAGATATTGTTTTTGCTGGAGAAATAATTTTTTTTTTTTTATTTGATTTTGATCTCTTTCCCACACATGCTTCGATCGCCGTGATCGTTTAAGCCAACTGCTAGTGACTGCTGCGTCGCCTTGGTGAGTACCACCGTTTTGTAGTAACCCCACCGTACAATATTGTACGTCAATTTTACGTATGTTTGAACTTTCTGTAACTTTTGCATTCGTTGTATGTTTTTACCGTGTGATGTTTAATAGTGTATATGCCCAAAGGAAATTCAAAGTTCGCGAATCAGTAATTTTCGACATGAATTTGTGGGTGAAGATGGTATTCAGTACATCTCCCCTAGACACGGACTCCATTTCACACCTGTTTACAACCTATGCATTCGATATAGGCTAATGCACACAGACTTCTGCAGACCTACAATTGCACGGTCATGGTCGACAAACAATGGGTACAAGATTAATTTACCCGGCAGCTGCTTGCTCTGCTAGATTATCTAAATGGAAGTTTGGCGACACAGTAATTGCCCGGACATTACAATACAGACGTGGATGCTTTATCACGCATCAAACTCATTTCTTGACTTTCCAGAGGTGGGGGACACCGAAAGTGGATATCTGTTCATCGAAGACTGCTAATGACATTTCATGGTACATATCGGTAGATCCTATATACTAAAAATCCCTATTACATAATGCCTTTCTCCGTCGTTCGGACTACAGACTGTGCTGGCTGTTCCCACCACCCCATTTTATAACCACAAGTGCAGTGTAGCCTTACTTGAATTCAGCTCGCGGTCATTACATTCTTGTAGCCCCGAGGTGGGATAAAGTATTTTGAATTGTGGACACACAAAAACGGACCATTCAGAAACCGTATCAAATACAGGATTTTTCACGAGTGCTGATATATATAAAAATCTACCGGAGGTACAGAACACAGACTTGGAGGCACGGCTGATTTAAGGTGGGCAAATTTAACTAAGGAGTGGTCTGAGAAAGAGAAATCATTGCTCCTAGCTAGCTGGAGAAATTAAGTATCTTCTAATTTCTTCGGAAAACAGATTTTAAGAGCTGTATCGGTCACAAAAACTAAAAATACCAAACTCCCTGTTGGAAATCCTAAAAACGTTTTGGTCTATTTAAGTTTTAAAAGAAAAGAAGTAAATTTATCTTAGAGTATATGATCTCTCTCTCTTTTGAAGTTCAGACCGAAACATCTGATAGATGAAGGAAATTCTATAACACTGTCGCCAACCTTCGGATCACAAACAGCCTCTGCTAACCACAGACAGTCCGGGCAGAGAACACAATGACAAAAAATTTAATATAGTTTTTTGGATCCGCCGGTTATTTGCACCAAAAAGTCGAAATGAAGGTAATGTACATAATTGACTCTCTCAGGTCAATGTAACTTACAACGAGAACGGTTATTGGAGGATGGATTGGGGCTAGGAAGTCGGAATTGAAATGTCTCCTGGATCGATCTTTTTGAATTGTTTGGAAAACTACACAACCGGTCAAATTCTTGTCACAGGAAACTGGAAGCAAGAATATACCTTCAGAAGGTATTATCAAAGACACATAAATCATATCAATATGACATTCTTAACAAAAATATGTACTTGACACATTGTTACGAAACATTATAGGATATCATATTTATAATAGTGTGTGATTATATATCCCCATCACCATCCAGTTAATAAGACATAGGGAATCGGGAGGGTCTGGATCACAAGATGTAGTAAAAAAATTAGATGTCGGAATGTACTTAAATTTTACTTAGCCCTCGGGATACTATTTCTTTTGTCTAATTTTAGGAAATAATGTGTTAAATTAACCTGGACTGGCCAAATGCGTGGTTTGGGATACATGTTTTAAGATTAAACTTCTGCTACATAAAATTAAAAAAAAATACTACTTTCTGCTAAAGTTACAGTTCATCATTGTTTTAAATTAGTGAAATAAGACTTTTATTTATCTACTTCAAGGTATTTTTTCTGTTTATGTAATAATGATGCTCGTCACTTATTGCTATCCCGTTAAATGACCAAGTGACCCGCGGTAACGGCAGTCCATCCACTGGACATGGAAGATTAATTATTTTATCCGCAACATCAATCATCTCAAATGTATCATTCAAATCTTTGATGACAGGAGCATCTGAAAAAAATTAAATATAATTTATTTTATGCAGGATTTTCTTAAATTCTTAAATTAAAGTATTTTTATAGATAAAAAAAGTTTCCCAAGCGTCGGGCGCCTTAGTCGACCCTTCCTTGGAAAAGGTCTACTCCTCTCCCTGTACCTTCAGGTAACGCTCATCAAATGTGTATTTCAACATAGCCAATCCCAAGTTGATAATAGACCCCCGAGTCTGCTTCGGCCATAGATTCAGGAAGGCAAGCACTCGAAAGCACATCTTATAGCGTCGGGATTTTAGACTCCTCTATATTTTTTTTTTGTATAGAACCATCGGGGATACTTTCATGCAATTTCACATTAACATATTAGTACAGAGGTCGATCGCGACTCAAGTACTGTAGTACTGTTATACAATATTAATATTATGAATGTCCCAAATTATGTTCTTTTTTTATGGTAAGGCGTTTTTCGTAATGATGAAGCTTAACGCTTCGTTCAGATGAAACGTACATCAATAACCTTATTATACTTTACGTTCTATAATATATCTATGATATACGTTTCGGTAGATTGACGAACACGTGTCTTAGTATAACGTATTTGACTACTGGGATACTAGATTCGAATCAAAGGCGAAGTCATTGTTGATCCAACACATAAATTCCGTTGCAAATGCCGAGCTTCCAGAGGTAGTTGTGATAATGGAGACTGGAGCAGACGATTTCTCCTCCAAGGCAGAGCTGCTATCACTCCTGGATAAATTTGTAGTCTTACTACTTCTTCATCCTGGAATCAGTTTACTTCGCTTTTTGCAGCAGCTACTCCTCGTCTTGAAAAGACAAAGGCGGTGCATTTAAATCCATTGGAATCAAATGATTGAGGTAGCCAAATGTCGGTCCAAGCGGAGTTGTTGTACTATCACTGTTCTGTGAGCAAATCCGCTTCTGCGGTTCGTTCCGTGTTTAAGGTAACCGGAGCCCTTTTCCCCACTTCCCAATATCGAAATCGGTGCATGTGGCATCGGTGATCACTTACCATCAGGTAAGCCGCAAGATCATTTGCTCCCTTTCCTTAAAAAAAAATCTTGACAGTGAGATTTGGAAAATAAACACTAGGGCTCCCCACGGCCCAAGAAGAACACCAGTGTAGAACCAAGATATTTTGTTACCCCCGGGTTTGCGAGACTTGGTTTAGTCAATTTTACATTCAATATACACTATAATATACATGTTGTACTATAATAGTTAAAAGTTAAAATAATTGATACTTACACTCAACAATTAAGTCTATGACGTGAGTATCATTATAAATTCCATTTGTTGTCACGCATTTATAGGTGCCAACTTTATCGGTGTTCACATTTTCTAAGTGTAAGTTTTCACTAAATCCCTCAATTTGATAAAATAAATCTTTATTTTCACATCTGAAAAACCACTTAATGGTTGACGTTGGCTTTTCTTTCAAGATTCTGAAATGTAAAATTTGTGTACAAAAGATTTATAAATCAGAAGAAAGTACTACATCTACGAGATAGCACTAAAATAGAATACCTGCATGAAATATTCACACTAGAACCCTTAAGGACATAAATTTCAGTTATATTTTTATCTATTTTTGGAACTTCTGCAAAAAAAATATATAAATGTACATTTTAGTGCATTAAACCTACATTTATTACGATTAAATATAGGCGAAAACTAAATCAGGAGGTTCAAGATTGATCCCCTGTGTTAGGGCTCGTACAAAACTCGTATCGACTTTCGCAAAATTTATGGGCGAATTTTACCATTGGCGACAGGCTCAACATCTGCTATACTGTCCCAAATAAGCTCTGTTGAAAAGTGGGTTGAAAGGACTCAAATATCTAGAAATCGATCACGGTTTAAAATTATTATTTCAATTATCAAAAAAGTTAACTGATACAAAATTTCTATTTTGTACTTTATATTATTTTTAAACGGTACTTACCGATTCCTGTAACTGAAAGTTGAATGTAATAAATATGCCTCTTAAATTCGTTTCGCACTTCACAAATAAATTTTCCTGCAAGTTTTGGTTTCATATGCTTGATAACCAAAGAGGATCTATCAGGTGATGTACTAATATCATCGTTTGCCTCAATTTCCTTCCCATTCAAGTACCATGTTATATTTGCAGGAGGGATTGTATTAACTCTGCAGTATAATGTTTCTTCTTTGTTATATTTAACATTTTTGTCTGTCATTAAAAACAAATATTTTATTTATAAATGGAAGTAATTTTGTAAAATTTCAAATAATACCAAACCCTTTTTGTTTGAAAATTCTTGAAACATTAAAAAATGCAGTATTATTTTTGATATCATCAGTATAGGTTCAAAAACGTAGTATATCAAAAACCTGGTCTGATTTGATTGTTCAGATAAAGGTGTGAAAATTTTAATGATATTATCATAATTTTTAGGTTTGTTATAAAGATAGTGATTCTTTATATGTGCTTTAAAGTATTTTTTTTTTCATTGAATTAAACAGCGATATTACTGGAAATCTTTTTTTACACAAACTTTAAACCAAAAATAGTTTAAATCAACCTGTTTTCGGTTCGCTGTTGAGAAAGGGAAAGTTAAAAACGTTCATGAATAAAATATATACAAATGTTTATTTTAACATGAACAAAAAATATTTACCCTCAGAAATGTTTACGACTTCAAAGATAGAATTTGCTTCAATTTCGACGGATTTATTATCACTGCCAAAGTAGTTGTCTGCTTTACAAAGATACGTATTATTCTTAGTTAAGACAGCTATATCCAACACAGTTATATATTCATACGGAAGTTTCATTGGTGCGACCTTACAACAATTGCAAACAGTTAATGTTAAACATATGTCATTATATTTATCCATAATCAATTTCCTCAAATTAAAAGTTACTAGTTTTATAATACCGTAAATGTCAATGATGATCCTAACATGTCTTTCCAGAAAATTTTAGGTTCTGGGTATCCAGATACGCTACATTTCAACTGCAAAGAACCGCCATAATTCGCGTAAATTTTTGATTCACCTAGAATATTTACTGCAGGTGGAGTGTCTTTTATAGATTCTGTTAACAAAAAATATTAAAGAGTTTTAGGAGATATTTATTATACTTATAACATTTCGAAATTCCATTCAAAGAGATAAATTATGACGCCTATGGAAATTTAACGCATTTTAGTTTTATTTGTATATCGGCTTGTTTCCGCCCGGCACCCGTAGTATACGTAGATCATAGACTCAAATAACTCATTAAAGATGTGTTTCACACTTCATCAACAGTGTAGATTCAGAAATATACGTTTCAAAATCCAAGCCGGAATCTCATTGGGTTGTTGAGATAGGGGATGCGAAGTTTATATGACGTTTTCTATATTATATTTTTGAAATATTCTTCAATTCCGTAGTATGTATTTTTTTATAAGAAATGCGCCTAATTGTTTAACAAATACTTCATATCTTTTTAATGTTTTATACTTAGTATCTATATCATAATTAGGGTTTCTTTCCTATGTGAGAATAAAAATCGGAGTATAGTTTTACAAATTTACATATTTAAATATGTATATGCACGATTAAGTAAGGAAATCAAATTTTTTAAAATGTGGATTACAGATTTCGGTTTGCTTTTTTGCGTTTCGTTTTGCACAATGTCATACCGTAGCTTAGCCATGAGTAAGCATATACGTAGTATGCGATGATAGCCGTTTTTTGAGTTGTTGATTTTTAAATTTCTCGGAAATTGCGACAATATTAATTTATTTTCTGTATATGAGCCTTCCAATTTACGTTTGAATCAATGACAATTCCGTGTAACGAAAATGTTGAGACTACTTTGAGTGGGATCCCGTTATAACAAAAGGTAATATTTTTTTGTATACATATCAACTTTTTGATACTGCTGCTATTTACTTATGATTAAACTGCATTATTTGTGTTATGGAAAAATAAATCGCTAAATTGTGGTTATTTATTCAATTTTATTGATATTGTTAACTAATTTACCGTTTATGTTTATATTGTAAAGACCTGACCTAAACAAAAGTTAAAAGTCATCAGCAAACATAAAACAACGTTCGTTCAAAATATATAATGAAGAAGAGGCATCCGATTACGCTTCCTTGTGTTAATAGACCCTGCATTATTTGTACATCTTATAGAGGGGACCACACCAGAGTTTCCATCTATATGTTCAATTTCAACGTATTGCCACGTCGCGAACTCCTATGACGTACAGTTTATTTAGTTATATGGCAAAAGTTACTCTTTCGTATGCCTTAGTCATGTCCACTAACAATCCGACAGCGTACTCTTTGTTAAATAATATAACATAACTAATCCTGTACACATTGCCTTCTCAAACATTTTAGATAAAAAGGGTAATAATGCAATGGGTCGGTAATTATTAGGGTAGTTTCATGAGGTTTTTTTATGCATAGGTTAAGTCAAGCGGCGACTTTTGCTGTTTCTCGAATGGGCCGGGCTTGTCCGGGACAGTTCCATGGCAACACAGATTACCGGCGTGAAGTAGAGGTATCTTGTGCTTCAGCATTTCGTTCGGTGAGTTAGGTAACTGGAACCTACTCCCCCTCCCCTCCTCCTCCTCCCAAACTACCCTTAAAGGTCGGCCACGCATTTTCATCTTCTCTGGTGCACATCTTCGTGGGCGTCGGTAATCACATACCATCAGGTGTGCTGCATGCTCGTTTATATTATATTTCAAAACATAATTGTGTAGTTATTATTATTTTTTCGTAGCAACATATAGCGTATTCAGTTTTAAAATATATATTTTTTTAGTAGTTTAAGCCTTTTTAGTATTAAAAACCCTAATATGTATAATAATTAACGATTACAATATCAATTATTATGAAAAGTAAAAAAAATTAACATGTTTATCTCACCAAATGAATTTCGTTGTGGCTCTACAAGTGTAGTAGAAACTCGTCGTATAGGTTGCCTCGTATCTACATTGTCTCCAATTATCTGCAATATTATCAGTGGTTAAAAGGTCAAAAACCACATTATGTTCTTTTAGGGTTATTAATAAGCACAGAATAGATAATAGTATTTCAGGAAATTACCGCAATTTGAAAGATATCGTTTGGAGGAAGTATTGGTTCTGAAATATAAAATTGATCTTCCGTGTTGACAATTTTCACAGGTTCTTGCAAAAGAACATTGTCGTTCATATCTAACAGTTGAATTTTTGTAAGATTTATATTTTCACCTTTCGTTATGAGTTTAACGCACACATAGGACTTGTGATCTGAAAGACACAAATATTTAATGAAATTCAACAAATAGAATAGGCCCAAATTCAACAAATAGAATAGGCCCAAATTCAACAAATAGAATAGGCCCAAATTCAACAAATAGAATAGGCCCAAATTCAACAAATAGAATAGGCCCAAATTCAACAAATAGAATAGGCCCAAATTCAACAAATAGAATAGGCCCAAATTCAACAAATAGAATAGGCCCAAATTCAACAAATAGAATAGGCCCAAATTCAACAAATAGAATAGGCCCAAATTCAACAAATAGAATAGGCCCAAATTCAACAAATAGAATAGGCCCAAATTCAACAAATAGAATAGGCCCAAATTCAACAAATAGAATAGGCCCAAATTCAACAAATAGAATAGGCCCAAATTCAACAAATAGAATAGGCCCAAATTCAACAAATAGAATAGGCCCAAATTCAACAAATAGAATAGGCCCAAATTCAACAAATAGAATAGGCCCAAATTCAACAAATAGAATAGGCCCAAATTCAACAAATAGAATAGGCCCAAATTCAACAAATAGAATAGGCCCAAATTCAACAAATAGAATAGGCCCAAATTCAACAAATAGAATAGGCCCAAATTCAACAAATAGAATAGGCCCAAATTCAACAAATAGAATAGGCCCAAATTCAACAAATAGAATAGGCCCAAATTCAACAAATAGAATAGGCCCAAATTCAACAAATAGAATAGGCCCAAATTCAACAAATAGAATAGGCCCAAATTCAACAAATAGAATAGGCCCAAATTCAACAAATAGAATAGGCCCAAATTCAACAAATAGAATAGGCCCAAATTCAACAAATAGAATAGGCCCAAATTCAACAAATAGAATAGGCCCAAATTCAACAAATAGAATAGGCCCAAATTCAACAAATAGAATAGGCCCAAATTCAACAAATAGAATAGGCCCAAATTCAACAAATAGAATAGGCCCAAATTCAACAAATAGAATAGGCCCAAATTCAACAAATAGAATAGGCCCAAATTCAACAAATAGAATAGGCCCAAATTCAACAAATAGAATAGGCCCAAATTCAACAAATAGAATAGGCCCAAATTCAACAAATAGAATAGGCCCAAATTCAACAAATAGAATAGGCCCAAATTCAACAAATAGAATAGGCCCAAATTCAACAAATAGAATAGGCCCAAATTCAACAAATAGAATAGGCCCAAATTCAACAAATAGAATAGGCCCAAATTCAACAAATAGAATAGGCCCAAATTCAACAAATAGAATAGGCCCAAATTCAACAAATAGAATAGGCCCAAATTCAACAAATAGAATAGGCCCAAATTCAACAAATAGAATAGGCCCAAATTCAACAAATAGAATAGGCCCAAATTCAACAAATAGAATAGGCCCAAATTCAACAAATAGAATAGGCCCAAATTCAACAAATAGAATAGGCCCAAATTCAACAAATAGAATAGGCCCAAATTCAACAAATAGAATAGGCCCAAATTCAACAAATAGAATAGGCCCAAATTCAACAAATAGAATAGGCCCAAATTCAACAAATAGAATAGGCCCAAATTCAACAAATAGAATAGGCCCAAATTCAACAAATAGAATAGGCCCAAATTCAACAAATAGAATAGGCCCAAATTCAACAAATAGAATAGGCCCAAATTCAACAAATAGAATAGGCCCAAATTCAACAAATAGAATAGGCCCAAATTCAACAAATAGAATAGGCCCAAATTCAACAAATAGAATAGGCCCAAATTCAACAAATAGAATAGGCCCAAATTCAACAAATAGAATAGGCCCAAATTCAACAAATAGAATAGGCCCAAATTCAACAAATAGAATAGGCCCAAATTCAACAAATAGAATAGGCCCAAATTCAACAAATAGAATAGGCCCAAATTCAACAAATAGAATAGGCCCAAATTCAACAAATAGAATAGGCCCAAATTCAACAAATAGAATAGGCCCAAATTCAACAAATAGAATAGGCCCAAATTCAACAAATAGAATAGGCCCAAATTCAACAAATAGAATAGGCCCAAATTCAACAAATAGAATAGGCCCAAATTCAACAAATAGAATAGGCCCAAATTCAACAAATAGAATAGGCCCAAATTCAACAAATAGAATAGGCCCAAATTCAACAAATAGAATAGGCCCAAATTCAACAAATAGAATAGGCCCAAATTCAACAAATAGAATAGGCCCAAATTCAACAAATAGAATAGGCCCAAATTCAACAAATAGAATAGGCCCAAATTCAACAAATAGAATAGGCCCAAATTCAACAAATAGAATAGGCCCAAATTCAACAAATAGAATAGGCCCAAATTCAACAAATAGAATAGGCCCAAATTCAACAAATAGAATAGGCCCAAATTCAACAAATAGAATAGGCCCAAATTCAACAAATAGAATAGGCCCAAATTCAACAAATAGAATAGGCCCAAATTCAACAAATAGAATAGGCCCAAATTCAACAAATAGAATAGGCCCAAATTCAACAAATAGAATAGGCCCAAATTCAACAAATAGAATAGGCCCAAATTCAACAAATAGAATAGGCCCAAATTCAACAAATAGAATAGGCCCAAATTCAACAAATAGAATAGGCCTAAATTGTGGTTATTTATTCAATTTTATTGATATTGTTAACTAATTTACCGTTTATGTTTATATTGTAAAGACCTGACCTAAACAAAAGTTAAAAGTCATCAGCAAACATAAAACAACGTTCGTTCAAAATATATAATGAAGAAGAGGCATCCGATTACGCTTCCTTGTGTTAATAGACCCTGCATTATTTGTGTTATGGAAAATAAATCGCTAAATTGTGGTTATTTATTCAATTTTATTGATATTGTTAACTAATTTACCGTTTATGTTTATATTGTAAAGACCTGACCTAAACAAAAGTTAAAAGTCATCAGCAAACATAAAACAACGTTCGTTCAAAATATATAATGAAGAAGAGGCATCCGATTACGCTTCCTTGTGTTAATAGACCCTGCATTATTTGTGTTATGGAAAATAAATCGCTAAATTGTGGTTATTTATTCAATTTTATTGATATTGTTAACTAATTTACCGTTTATGTTTATATTGTAAAGACCTGACCTAAACAAAAGTTAAAAGTCATCAGCAAACATAAAACAACGTTCGTTCAAAATATATAATGAAGAAGAGGCATCCGATTACGCTTCCTTGTGTTAATAGACCCTGCATTATTTGTGTTATGGAAAAATAAATCGCTAAATTGTGGTTATTTATTCAATTTTATTGATATTGTTAACTAATTTACCGTTTATGTTTATATTGTAAAGACCTGACCTAAACAAAAGTTAAAAGTCATCAGCAAACATAAAACAACGTTCGTTCAAAATATATAATGAAGAAGAGGCATCCGATTACGCTTCCTTGTGTTAATAGACCCTGCATTATTTGTACATCTTATAGAGGGGACCACACCAGAGTTTCCATCTATATGTTCAATTTCAACGTATTGCCACGTCGCGAACTCCTATGACGTACAGTTTATTTAGTTATATGGCAAAAGTTACTCTTTCGTATGCCTTAGTCATGTCCACTAACAATCCGACAGCGTACTCTTTGTTAAATAATATAACATAACTAATCCTGTACACATTGCCTTCTCAAACATTTTAGATAAAAAGGGTAATAATGCAATGGGTCGGTAATTATTAGGGTAGTTTCATGAGGTTTTTTTATGCATAGGTTAAGTCAAGCGGCGACTTTTGCTGTTTCTCGAATGGGCCGGGCTTGTCCGGGACAGTTCCATGGCAACACAGATTACCGGCGTGAAGTAGAGGTATCTTGTGGTTCAGCATTTCGTTCGGTGAGTTAGGTAACTGGAACCTACTCCCCCTCCCCTCCTCCTCCTCCCAAACTACCCTTAAAGGTCGGCCACGCATTTTCATCTTCTCTGGTGCACATCTTCGTGGGCGTCGGTAATCACATACCATCAGGTGTGCTGCATGCTCGTTTATATTATATTTCAAAACATAATTGTGTATTTATTATTATTTTTTCGTAGCAACATATAGCGTATTCAGTTTTAAAATATATATTTTTTAGTAGTTTAAGCCTTTTAGTATTAAAACCCTAATATGTATAATAATTAACGATTACAATATCAATTATTATGAAAAGTAAAAAATTAACATGTTTATCTCACCAAATGAATTTCGTTGTGGTTTACAAGTGTAGTAGAAACTCGTCGTATAGGTTGCCTCGTATCTACATTGTTCCAATTATCTGCAATATTATCAGTGGTTAAAAGGTCAAAAACCACATTATGTTCTTTTAGGGTTATTAATAAGCACAGAATAGATAATAGTATTTCAGGAAATTACCGCAATTTGAAAGATATCGTTTGGAGGAAGTATTGGTTCTGAAATATAAAATTGATCTTCCGTGTTGACAATTTTCACAGGTTCTTGCAAAAGAACATTGTCGTTCATATCTAACAGTTGAATTTTTGTAAGATTTATATTTTCACCTTTCGTTATGAGTTTAACGCACACATAGGACTTGTGATCTGAAAGACACAAATATTTAATGAAATTCAGCAAAGTGTCATAATAAAGGACTAGTAAGGATGAATTGTTGTGTGATGGTGACTACCGTCTAAAAACTGTCAGCCAGTTTCTTCCCAGGGGTGCCGAAAGTGCTGACTAAGGAAAATGTTAAATGTTATTGCTGATTACGTCAAATTCTCCTTATGAAAGAAACCTATGTCCAGCAGTGGACTATTTAAAGGCTGTTGAAGAAGATGACGTAAATACACATCCGTACTTATAGAAGTTACATATACCCTCATGGAGTTGGCGGGGATGCTTATTTATTTATTTTTAATGAGTCGGCAAAAGATACAAAATTAAAAAAAAAAATTGAAACAATAAAAACATTATATCAAGCGTAGTTTTGCATTTTACAGTGTATGATATGCATGTAGCCTTAACACTAGGCAAGCCCGTATCGTCAGGGCCTGGATACGATTGACATTTTTTTAAATGCACCTAGTCTATTGCAATTCGTAATTTGAAACTTGTGACTTTTTAGTTAAAATTTGTGTACGTAGCCTTTACTAGAGTTTAGACATCTATCAACATAAAAATTCAATCATTATAATTCATTATATCACGGGATAAAGTTTTTTCGTTGACAGGTTTCTACATATCGTCGCTCACTTGACTTAGCACATAACCTTTGTAATATATACATTTACATAATATCTATACATTTTTTAAGATTTTATAGAAAAATTTCTATGCACAAATCCGCATGCAAAAATTATAGAATTTTATATATTATCAAGTTCAAAATGAAGAGCTCTCTCTTCCACAAATTCGTCCTTTACTTCTTACAATGTTATTATAAAATTACACATTCACCACAACAATCCACAAAGTAACGCTTGATTATACTAACATATTTGCATGTTAATCATTATATTCTCTTTGTCGCCTTCTACATACTCGATATTAGCTAATGGTGCCATTCTTTAATTTAAACAGCCACGTTGGTTCGCCAGGGCATCGTTTTTCAGTCGAGAATGTGTACCGCGAAATTGGTATTGAGGAAAATGGGTGGTATATGTTTACCTGGTATAGGACGATTCGTCGTATCCTTTTTGGAAGAAGGTTTAATAATAGAGAATCCATATTGAAAATTTACATTAGTCGTACCAAGCACTGTAACCGTCGACTTACTTAAACATTCTACTTTAACGTCATGTGAGCCTGTCTGTGGTTCTTTTGACATGACAACCTGACGAAAAAGATAAACAAGTGTGAAAGCGCCGTCGAATATCTACTCAGCCCCGGGAACAACCTGGCTGGGCCCAAATTCAACAAATAGAATAGGCCCAAATTCAACAATAGAGAGTAGTCTACGCGTGCACTGCACACTATACTGATAGTATCGGCACTATGCATACAAAGCCGCCCATTCAAACTCGCCGAGTATAATCAAATCTTATCCTTATGTGATATGCTAACTTTAGTTGGCGGCTGCTTGGAAGTGATAAGTCACGTAGTGGATCAGACTAACTTTGAGCATTAAGCTTTAAGTGTTCTCTGACGTAAGTGTTGCCTTCTACTTATCAACTAGAAGATATTATCTGCACTGTATACTTGTATTATGGCGCCCCGGCATGTCAAATCTTAGCGCAATTACGTTGGCATTCACTAGCCCTCATGCTCCTGTATCCGATATAGACATAATGCATCACACTCTGAACGGTAACATTTGTGTGTAACCTTAATGCTTCAACTAGGATTCGGAACCAGATCTCGCAGAGCGCTGGTCGGATATCTGACGCTGTCGTTAAATATTACATGTCTGTAACTTGAACTTCATCCTCCTACCTCCATTTTCAATTGCTACTGGATTAGTGGTGAAACAGAATAGGGCGGGAAAACCTGCACGTCTGAGAATTAAGAAAACTATTTCACTGACCTAAACCCGGATTGTGGTTCTTAATTGCAATTTTAGGTACTGATTAGCTAATCGCGATATAGTTGAACATCAATACCCTGCGTAAATGCGTTTATAGACTGGTAAGTTCTTTCTGTGATAACATTATTTCCAATAAACTAACAGCCTCACCTGCACGCGTCGCCGCCTGCTGGCTAACGGACGAGGTTCTGGCGACTGACTGATGTCGATAAATCCATCCGAATATGCCGAAACCAAATCTCACAGATTAGCCAGGGTACCGGCAATAAAAAATAACTAACCCGATTTCCCAGCGTAGTGAGTTTGAGCTTCCATTTGTTTCAAATCTTCCATTGCTAACCATTGTTGACGGTATCATGAAATGACCTACTCATATGTCTGTGGAGGACTTATACAGGCTGATGATGAAGATGAAAATAAATATTAGGTAATTCTGCTAAGTATGAATCCCAGCCAGCGTTGCAGCAATGGCCGAGTCATACTTAACTTACAAACAGGACACTGTTGGCGCTGTATCGCTTTCTATCCAATAGCGAGGTTACGTTTTTTTACATCTAATCCAATTACAACGGTAAGTTTTCGCTTCTACAAACATCCATTATACACTTTAGTAAGGGGGCACCAGTCATCATCATTTTGCGATTGTGCTTTCAATTTAAATTATACCTCAATTAAATTTTTTAATTGTTATGAGTTACGTACTTTCACTTTAGGTAAATTTACAACATCTATAGTTTTAACTTTTTCACCATCGGGACCTGTCATCACCACATGTGGACTATCTCCCGATACGGACACGAAAACGTCTGTAATTGCATCATCCACCGTATACTGAAACCAAAAGAAGGTTTTGCGGTTATATTATTGTATTATATATACTTAGAATACGAATAATTTGAAAATGACTCAAATCAATTCATTTATTATTCGACATAAGAAACATACATTTTGCTTATCAAAACTATTTTTTCATATTTACCACCGTTTCTTAAAGAGGTTCCTCTGACGGAGAAGAAACTTGAGAAAAGAAACTCCGTAAGTATTACATTTTAACTTTTAGAAACAGCTTGGCAGCGATCAACTTATTCCAAGGGATTATTATCATTCATGTATTCTCTTACGACAATATACTCACTACTGTGCAGGTCAGAGGTTCTCTTAAAACGACTTAAATCAATGTTTAGACATTTTCAACATGACATGGTAAAAGTTCTTTTGGAAAATTGGAATAACGTGATCGATAGCCTGTCACCATCTTACCCCTCGTTTACACCAAGGAATAAAACATGTACTCTAGAAGTTGTATTCATTGTTTTCAATTATTGTTAAAATCTCAATACAAATTAGAAAAGAATTTGTATACAATACTATATAAATGAAAAAAAAACTTGAAGGAAATTTGCTACAACAAGAAAAAAAAAAGAAAGAAAGAAATACAATTTATTTACGGTACATGTATAGCCCATTGATTATTACAGAAAGACAAAAAAAAAACATATTGTATGATAAATTAAAATTAGATGTATAAATTAAAAAAATATTCTCAAACTAAAAATAAAATAAACACAAGAACATTAAAAAAACTTGTCTTGTCTATGCCACGATTATCTGTGCTGCAACTTGGCGCTGGTTTTCAGTGAGTCTAGTCATGGACAGCCTATTTCGATTTAGCTGCAATATTTTTACGATAAAAAAACTAAATTTGCCTGTTTCAGCTTAATTCAAGTAAATAATTGCGTATATTGTGTTTGCGTAAACGACAAGATGACACGAATCACTTAAATTTCTAAAGAACGTGAATTACAGAAATTGGAAAAATATGGCGCATTATGAAGTATCTTTTAATTTTCCCTTCAAAATACTGAAATTTGCTGAGAGCTGGCCTCTCCTCTCCATGATACACATCATGGCTGGCCTAATGAATTAATTATTAATTAATTTCATTGTATTAGTCGATTGCAAGTGGCTGTTTTATTAATTATTGTGATGTAAGTAATTTTAATTGCATATAATTTGATTTCAACACTGTCGTAATTTGCAAAAATTGGTAATTATTCAAAAAACATTGATGCATTTGATCTGTTAATAAATAAGTCCTATTTGAGAACATTCCCCTTATTGCCTCAGCCAGTATCGGAATCCTTGGCGTTGACATATCGAGCGACGTTCAGTTCCGTGGTCACTTGGAGGGAAAGGCCAAATTGGCCTCCAAAAAGCTTGGTGTGCTCTGTAGAGCGGGACAGTATTTCATGCCGGTCCACCGTTTGCAACTTTATAAGGCGCAAGTTCGGCCCCACATGGAATACTGTTCTCATCTCTGGGCAGGGGCACCCCAGTACTAACTCCTTCCATTTGGCCGCATCCAACGTCGAGCGGCTCGAATTGTCGGCGACCAAGCTCTCTCTGAATAATAGTATATTTTAAAACTGTGAATTGATTGCAGGCTGCGTATTAGCGGTGGCAAATTGTTATGTGATATTTAGTGGCTGCATACTTGAAGCTTCCATGAAACGCGGCTGTTTTTTCAGTTTGGACAACATGTTTTATTTTATTTATTTATTTAAACTTTATTTGTATAACTTTATAACAGTATTACTGTTTAATCTGTAAATAATTGTGTAAGATAATATAGCAAAATATAGTTTATATCGTCAAACTAGATGGCACTAGTCATACTGTAGTACACGATATGGTTTCGTCTTTCCAATGTTTTTGTATTGTTTTCTGTGCTTGACAATAAATGAGTATGTATTGAGTACACAGTTTGGTGTTTAATTCTAGAGCGCGGACTTAATGTCTAATGTATTCGTTGATTATTGTATTCGAGCTCAACTGAACATGTATTTTGTTTTTCCTACAAGTCTCTTTCTGTTTCGGAAATCAGCATCGGAATCCTTAGCGTTGAGATATAGTGCGACGTTTAGTTCCTTGGTTACCTGGAGGGACCGCCAAATTACCCTCCTCAACGCTTAGCGTGCTCAACATAGCGAGACAGTATTTCTTGTTAATCCATCGATTGCAACTTTAACAGGCGAAGTTTGACACTCACGGGAAGACGGGGTGGCAGATTATTACACCAATACTAGTATAACACGGCTTACCGGAGATATTTACTCAGGCAACGCCCCTTGCACAGTAAACATTGGCTCCTTAATAATTCTATTGTAAAATATGGCTCATTCATTGCTACTTTTATTGTAAACTAACAAGTTCTAAATATTAAGGGAAAAAATTTCAAATCTGAGTGAGAATTAGTATAAAATTACTTTGAACTTGATACAAAACAGTTACAAGTGTATAATGAAAAATGTGGTAAACTAACGATAAATGAACCAAGCTAAATATACACGTATATTATTATTACCACGTTTTAAAATGTTGTCTTTATCACAAAATAAACTTTATTACAAAGTTTTGTTTATGTCTATTTATTTGAAATAGCATCATTATTTCGAGCGCTTATGAGCATGCTAGCCTTTTAATGCAAATGTTCAAATTAGGAAAGTCAATTACTTTTTGTAATATTAAAAAAAATCGTATTAAGTATAAAGCGACCCTCCATAAGACGGAGTGACGACTTGTTAAAATATATACCATCACCACGCGAAGTTCACGGTATTATATTCGACCTAAAACACAAAAAGTGCTAGCTACGATGAACTACTGATGACTTATTGGTTGTTTTCCCATGATCAGATGGAAGAATATATATAATGTGTCTAAGATAATAAAACATACTTCGCACAAGCTTGCTTCCGCTTGCAAAATGTGATAAAATTGTATATATTAACTAATTCGAAGAGAATAAGAACAAACACCTTCCTCCCACAAATGCCTGAACTACTTCTTTCAGAACATGCCACCTTCACTACACCATTCACCCACACCAACACTATTACACAACTATAACCGAGACTAGGTAATTTACAAGTATTTTTCCCGCAAAAAAATCTGCTTTAACAAGAAAAAAAATAAACAAATTGTAAAAAACTCAAACTTACATTAAAATTGTTTTTTCCCGGCGGAAACTTTTTCGCTGCCAATTTAATCTTTTTACTTGTGACAACACTAGCGACGTAATCTAAAATCTTTAAAAATAATATATGTGAAACTGTTGCCGCTGTTGTTCAGTGGCCAATAGATCTTCATACTGTGTCCTGGGTCGAAGGTTTACCATTGTACAATACACAAATTATTCGTTTTATTTTCTTTAATATTTCTCATATTGTAATTATCCAGAATTTCTGCCACTGCATCTGACCATATCTCGAAAACTATCTTATTACGTCAGTTAAGGAAGGGTAGACAGGGTAGAGGGAAAACATGCCCCGCCCTCATAAAAAGAGCTCCCGCCTTGTCGTGATCTGGGGCTTAGTAACCGTGGCTTGGTCTATCACGGTGAACCAAGTGGAACCTGTCGTTACGGGCAGGGCTGGCCCATGGTGGCCGCTACGAGTGTGCTTGGCGAGTCTACTTCGGCTGCGGGTTGATGGACTGTAGTGATGATTTTTTCATACATTAATCTAGTAATTAAAGCACATGCTGTGGCATGATAGCGATATTAAATTACATGTCAACTAATATTGTAATTACAAATATATTCACGCTTCGCAAATATTATGTAATTTTTTTTTCTTTAACAGTGTAAAAAACCACCACTCTTGGGCAAAGACCTTTGCAACAAACCTGCACGAGACGACCTGTCATGCATGTCATGCATAGAAGATTAGCCCATACTTATCACGCTGGACAGGTAGGTTGGTGAGCGCTATGCCGGTACCCGCGCACTACCGATTCTTCAATTTTCCGCCATTATTCGGTCGCCAGAACCTCGTTTGTTAGTCAGCAGTGACGTTGACATTTGGAGAAAAAGTATTATACCCTACCCTCACATCCGTAATATGACATTTACAAAATATTATCTAAGTCGCGAGTAAAATTATATTAAAATAAAATTGTATTGCTTAAAAAGAAAAACAGAGCTTAATTCATACCTTTTGCACGTGGTTCTTCTTCAATTGAAAAACTTGACCAGAGGTAGCTACGGCTAATTTTTCATATAGTTGAAAATCATTAATGTTTGAATTGTTTTTACAACTTGATTCTGTTATTAGGAATACAATCTAAAAGAGGTTAAAATTACCTTTTGAAATAACTATTTATTGAGTTACACTACTCGCTTCTTAAAAGTTATATAAATAAAATAATGAGTAATTTATAAAAAATGTACGAGAAAATTTAAACCGAATAAAACATTTAGGTTGAGATAGTTTTCAAAGTTTTCTTTTCTTATTTTTTTTTCTATTTATTAATAGTTCACTGCTGAAAGTAGTACTCTCCAAATGAGAGGGTTTGCCATTATCGCTATGCTGGCATGCAATTTGGCGAATGCCAAACCTGTATCTTTGACTGAACCTTAGACGCTGTGCTCCCCGTCTTCGGTCAGTGTATTTTCGTTTAGACATTTTTAAGGTGAGCCATGCTAAGAGATTGATATTTTCCAACATTTTTTCTTGTAACAGCTTTAAGCTGTTTGTTATCAATAATCAATATTACCTGTACTTCCATATCCAGAGCTAAATTTTTCACCTCTTCAAACTTGTTTTTATCCGCCGCAATAGCATCAGTTATAACAATTAAAAATGAACCGAGAAGGCTTGATCGAATTCCAAGTTCTATTCCACTCATTGCATATTCGGGACAGTCACCACCGCCGCTAGCGTGTAACGATTTTAATGACTTCTTGAATACATAGGGATCTGTTGTATTTACGCGTAGAAACACTTCTGTGGCTGTGTGATGGGAGAAATTATTTAGAGACCTTAAAATAGGGCATCAGAATTATATACTTAAGCACCCACGACTCATAGATGAAGGCAATCATTCTGGATTTCCATTTTACACCGCTCAACGTAGTTAAACGGTTTAGTTAAACGGGGTCAAGGAACACTTTTCGCCTGTCTGGGGGAAAAGAACGTGACGTATGGTGAACTTTGTCGTCGGATGTACTACCAGACAATACTTTGAGGTTTCAAGACGATTTCCATTTGTATTTCTATGACACAGATAGGAAGAAAGGGTTTAGCCGATTCTTGTGCCGTTACCATACAGCCATCACAATTGGTACTGAAAAAATTCCCCGTTCCGCAAACTATTGATATAGATGAACGTAGATATTTAAATTAAAACTACTTAAAATATCTAAACATTGTAATATTTATTATTGTGTCAAAATATCAACCTAATAACGACTCATGAGGCGTTACTATGTTGATAAGTACTAATTAATTTCATTATTTCCTCCAATATGGCGTTTTTTCCAGGAGTATCGGGCTGATGAGTCTATTGACCGTACACAAAAACTTTAATAGTGCCTAATATAAATATATACGTATTAAAAATACACACTCACCGGGATCATTAAATGTAACAATAATAAAATTTTCTATTTGTGATACATTAGAATTAATAACAGTGTCAAAGATTTTGTCCGACGCGTTTAGCACATTTTCAATTTCCTTCTGCATTGATAAAGTGTCATCGATAACAAAAGTTAAACTACTTTTTAATTCTGTTCGACTGAAAACAACACATGTTTGAAGAATATTCAGTACAATAATACTACGACACACTCTACTAGCCATGGCGACCGATTACTGAATGTGACTGAATACAGCGAAAAACTGTTATATAATCCAACCGAATACCGAACATTCTATACTTTTAAAATATTTTTGCTTTTAGGTCCGAGATTATATTATTTTAGATATTTTGATGTTAATCACCGAAAAGTGAAACAGACAGCTATGGGACTGATACCGCGAATCTTTTTCGAAGCATATAGTATTGTCCGATATAAGACTTTAATAAAAAAAATTTTTGCCAGAAAGTATAAAATTACATAATTTTATAATGTCACTCAAAAGAAATTGGTCAGCGTCATCGGTGAACGCACTTACAAGATCTCTCAGATGTGAGGCATTATTCTGTAAATGTCGTCTGCAGAGCCGTTTGCGAAAAACATTGTAATCTCTAAAGTATATATTTCGGACATGTGTAAGGGTTAGTACCAGAGGAATTACTGGTAAAGGCTTTCAAGAGTTTCGGAATTGTGCGGTGACAGGAAATCATCTGAAAATGTAATAAGCTATTAACAATATTTCTCTGTGTATAACACTTACCGGCGCGGGTTAACTTTTCCTCTTTAGCGGTCCATTGTTTATTGATACTTAGACCTCTTCTAAAAATAAAATTGGATACATGCGGTTGCTCTACTATCGCTTAGCCGCCAGAACGTAGAGAACGTTCACATCAAATTGTTTATATCATTCATGTTACAGAATAAATTCATTCGGGAATATAAAATAACTAGAAATTATATTAATATTCATTCACTTTACGATTGATTTACCTAATAAAAAATGTAAATAATCATTCACATTTTTATTAGGTATACAAGCATCCATTGGGGCCATATCTGTATGTGTGTTAACACGGTACATATACGAAGTTGAATATGGTAGGTATACAAAAATGCATAGTTGCATTAGTAAAAAAAAGGAGGTGTATAACTATAGTAAGGGGTGTATGCACCTATTTTGTGGTTTAATACAGTAAATTAAACAATTAAATACACTAAACTAAATTTTCAAGATTTTCAATGTAGAAGTAAATGTAAAAAATCCAAAGATTATGCTTATTAATTGTTATAAGTAAATATATTTTAAGGGTCAAACATCTTTATAGAAAATATACGAAGATTTAAAATTAAAAATGACATTAAATAGCGTGCTCCCTGGAGCTTACCATAGTTTGAACGATTATTTAATGACGAAGAGGCGTGGTAGACTAATCCAATTTTTTTTCTCATTCTTTATATACATAGACAAACACCCAGACCCGGAATAAAACGTGCGTATCGGCTCATCAGAAGTAAACTGCTGAAAAAAGGTTTCCACTGCAATTTATTTAATGTCGTCATTGAGCTTGATTGGCGATTGTAGTACCCGATAGCAGTGCTATCCGTCACTAACGATACCTATATATTATATAGTTACGATACCTATTTGATGAGACAATGACCTTTTTTCACCTGTACATTGCCAATTGCAAATGAACTATAATACTTAAAATAACAATAATTTTATTATACACTGATATATAGTTACTAGAAACTACTTCAAATAATGAAATTACAACAACATTATTTAAAAAAAAAGACCACACGTGAGTTAAATGATATAACAGACAAAAGCATAATGAAGTCATTGAAATGCAACTATGTATAACTTTATGTTAGTTTAGTTAAGAGGTCAAATGATGCAAGAGGTCAATGAGCAGTATTATTTTATAGGAAAATGGGCTTACTGAATAAGAGGACATAGTCAGAATTTGCAAGCACCAGTATTAAGATTAACAATCGTAAATGCACAACATTGTTAGGTTATCAAATAAATGGTAGTAAAACTATTTATTGCATCTGCATTAAGAGTAAGTGCAATTAGGTAAGTTGGAACTATTAAAAATTTTGGATTTTATAAATCAGTTTTCTTTATTCATCTCCGATGAAACGTCAACACAGTGTAAGAAGAGAAAATAAGTCTTAGATAAAATCATGTTATAATCATAACAGAATCGAAATATATTATCTATTAGCATCTCCGTTTCTATTTTTCGCTTAAACCTAAAATAACTCAATGCAAACTGGCAATGAAGTATGCTTTCGTAGTCCTCTAAGGTGATCCTAGGAATTAATCTTGATAACTGATTTTCTAGAACTAAATAGTTTAGTGGAAAACAGGTCACCCAATTCAGAAAGACTTTCCCTAATCGCTACACTTACATATTATATAACACGTTCGTCACGTCGTTCACAGTGTGATTCCTGGCGCATAGACTGCTTTGTGTAGATCATAATGATTTTGTCGACAGCTCTCCCAATCGCACATAAATAGCTTACGCAATCAACGTTCAATATTGAACATTCGGGAGCACATAAGAGACGTAAACCCGAAACTGTTCACCGCTGCATTGGAAGATGTTTTCAAGCAGCTGAACTGGAAAGGATACGGTATCAACATCAATGGCGAATACATCACTCACCTTCTATTTGCCGACGACATAGTTACTTATGGCAGGATCGCTGGAGGAGCTTAGTACAATGCTCAATGACCCCAATAACGTCTCCCAACAGGTTGGTCTTAAGATGAACATGGACAAGACGAAGTTCATGTCAAACGTCCATGTCACACCCATACCGGTTGTTGTTGGGAACAATAGGCTCGAAGTTGTAGAAGAGTACGTATACCTGGGACAAATTGTCCGATTAGGTAAGTCCAACTTTGACTCAGAGGTCAATCGACGAATCCAACTCGGCTGGGCTGGGTTCGGGAAACTACGTCATATCTTCTCGTCGAGTATACCGCTAAGCCTCAAGACGAAAGTATACAACCAGTGCGTGTTGGCAGTGATGACATACGGATCCGAGATTTGGTCCTTCACTGCAGCCCGTATGAGGAAGCTCAAAGTGGCTCAGCGCGCTATGGAAAGGGCTATGCTCGGTGTTTCTCTGTGTGATAGACTCTGCAACGATGATATCCGCAGCAGAACTGACAACCAGCAAGCAGAAGTGGCAATGGGCCGGCCACATAGCTCGCAGAACTGACAACCGCTGGGGAAAAAAGGTTCTCGAGTGGCAGCCACGTATAGGCAAACGCAGTGAAGGACGACCCCCCACAAGATGGAGTGACGACCTACACAGTGTTGCGGGAAGTCGATGGATGCAGGTAGCTCAGGACCAAGCTTCGTGGCAATCTTTGGGGGAGGCCTATGTTCAGCAGTGGACTTCTGATAGGCTGAAATGATGATGATGATGATGAAGATACGTAAGCACGATGTAATTGTGGATAATAGCCGCCCGTGGTTGAGTTTTGATCTCTTCTGTTTTCTCATGGATTTCTCTAGCTCTGTAATCTTCGATAATAAAGTTTGGTAAAAGGCATACTATTGAACGTAACTGCTGGACAAAGGGATTCACTCAATATATTTGTGTGGCTTTTGGAGCCAAAAGGATCCGGAGCTTAGTGCCATTTAGCTGACTGCACATATCCACTAATATTTTTTTTTCTCGCGCGCACGTTTGCCAAAGCTGTTTTCCTTCCTCGCCGACCACGTGTTAAATTAACTATTTAAATAGCAATTAACAATTTAAGTGGTATCACTGGCAAACAAGAACCCAGATCACTCGCGTTCCGGTTTTTGCCTTCTTGTCCCGTGGGTGCTTAGTAAACGCGGTTTGATTATCCACTTGGTGAGCAAGGTTTACTTAGCAGGGCGGGCGCTCCAAATAGACTTAGCGAACCCTCTTTGGATGCGATTTAGTGGACTGTAGGGGAAGGGGAGGCGTCGATGCTTGCACCGCTCTGTTTCCTGGTCCCCGTGGTGCCTGGGCGGCGGACTTAAGGGAGTCCGTTGCCTACGTGAGAATGGAGGTCTAGTAGGTAGGCGCGCAGGAGCATGCGGAAAAAGATGTGTGCGAAAGAGTTCCCGTGACTCTGCTGATACAAAACATGTCAGGTGCAAGCCCGACATAACCCATCCCTGTCCCCGCAATACGAACGCAGACCCGTTAGGGATATCCCCGCGTCTAAAAAAATGACGCCCACTTTCTATGAAATTAAAGTGAGCACCCTGGCTGCTATCACCCGGCTCCAATAATAATAATTATAAACTCTAATATTTTACTAGTACACCTATGATTCTTTACACCAATGTGTATCAAATTTCAGTTCTCTAAAACTGTTATATCAAACAACTTCAAACGAACAGGTTACACTTGTTCGTTTGAAGTTGTTTTCAGGTGACATCGGTGCCACATCAAGCAGACTGTTTGTTACACTAGTGTTGTAAAAAAAGTTAGCTTTTTAAAATTATGTTTTTTATTCAACGGATTATTTAATTTATTACATTTAAACGTAAAGCTTCTCTTTAATAAGGACTAAGTAGCGTTATAGTTAGATAGTACACGAGTTAGTAGTTCGCGACATTCACAATTGTGTGACGTTTCAAAAATGTATAGAAATTACATTATAATTTATTTGTTTGCTTTCGTCACAGCCAATGAAAAAAAGAGCTTTACTATTGTTCTGGATACGACAAAATCGATGCGTGATGAGATCGATATTTTGAAAACGGGTATAGGGTCGGTAGTAAACGCAAATTTATCCGATATAGAAAGTTATATCTTGGTACCGTTTAATGATCCCGGTGAGTTGATTTTACTAATGTTAAAATACGATAATTCCTGTCAGTATTCTCTATATGGAAGAGTAAACAGTACAGTTTTAAAGAATTCCGTTCAGATGTTAATGTTTAAGTTTTAAATGTTCATTGTCATATTTTTAAATTTCTTTGTTTTCAATTATTAATCATTTAATCATATTTTTTCCGTAAATTCATAACATGTTTCTTTCTTTTTTATTCTTCAACAACCTGTATAAGTCCTCTGCTAGACGTAGCCCATTCCGTGAAAAGACCAATAAAAGTTGAAATGCCATGCATGGAAGACTGAAAGATAAGAAAGAAAGACCGAAGCTCTCCGTCGGCCTGCTGCCGCTAGTTTTTGAGAAAGGTTTTAGGAGAGTTCTGGTTGCACCGTTTGCAGGAGAGGTTGAATTTTGCAGAATAAGTTTATATTTCCCACACATTTCACAACTTCATTTAAACATTTAATAGTAGCTTTTTTATTAAAGTCATTAATAATAATAATAATATTTCTCTGGTCATTACCAGAGACATTTCTCTGCTAACTTTAATTATCATACAGTCTTTAAGTACATATATGATAGTGAATATTCTTCAGTACAAAAAATCACAAACGATTAGTTTATTTACTACTTCTCCGCTTCTAAGCTATTCTGTGGGATACGGATTTGGGAAAGATATTCCCCCATCATACGGTCGTCAGAGCCTCGTTTGTTTGCTAACAGAGTGCACCACGTGCAGGTAAGGTTGGGATTTGGCATAACGGACGACACGGCGCATAACTGTAAATTAAATATGTGTATTATAGAATTCGGCCCAGCCATTACTTTATCAACGCCAGGCGAACTAGTGAACATTATGAGTTTGGTGATGGTTGGTGGTGGAAACGACTGCCCCGAAAGCTCGATGCCGGCTATCGAACTAGCATTGAAATACAGTAAATCAAATTCTTTTATTTTCGTATTTACGGATGGTTACGCGCAAGACTACAATAAACTGAGTACAATTGAGAACTTATGCCGTAATTCACAGAGTCAGGTAATTGTTATTCATACATATCAATTTATTATGAGTTCTTTCAAGAAAATAGTCTTAAAGAGAATAATTTAGTTACTCATTTATGCATGGTACATTCAGAGTTGGAGAGAGACAGAAAGCCCTAGTTAGGTTAGTTTCCATACTTCACATGTTCTTAATCTACTTTTATTATTCAACAAGCGAAAATAATGTTTATAATGTTATATAAACAGAATTTAAAATCCAATGTTACATAGATTATAAGTAGGTAAATACAATCAATATTATTTACTTTTTAAAAAACACTAATCTGTTAATCTTTGTGTGTCTTTTTAATTTGTTTTTAAGTTAATAACTTATTAATTATTATTTCGAAATATTAAAAACGTGACTGTTTTATCAAAAATAAACATTCATTTTTGTTTACTTCATTATGACAGGTGATAATTATTCTTAGCGACAAATGTGTACCAACGGAAAGAAATGCTTCGATCGGTACAATCGATGTTTACTTCGATGTTGCAAAATTATGTTCAGGCTCCGTATTACAATTTGAATTAAATGACTTTCGACAGGTAAGTCATTTATTCTCTGCATCACATTAATCTATGTTACTTCATACTTAGATTAGGTACTTTCACAATTGCGGTGTATAGCGAGTGGTATTTATTTCATAAACGTGTGTATCAAGTGCTAGTAGTCTTAACCGAGTTACATGGACACGAGGTAATCGACCATCTCGTCTCATCCTGTTGGTGCTGTGCGCCATCTAAGTGAAATGCACCTGTGACTGTCATAGATGGTGAGATAATTGTCTTAAAAATGCCAGAGCAATAATACACAAACCATTCTTAGGCAGCCTCTATAGGATGTGTTGTCAAGTACAGCAATTGCGCCGATGGACATATGCTACTCCCAAAAGGAAACTACTTGAGAGTGGTGTTCCAATGGTGTTCGAATCGTAAGTGAGCTTCTTTTTCACTGAAGCAGCAATAATTCTCAGCGTCTGTGGTACGTAGTATTGGTTACTGCAATAACGTCAACTGACTTACTGCTTTAATAAGGGAAATTAACAAAAAGAACTACTTGGGAGCGACGAGTGTCCAAAAGTGAACATTGATATTATCTTTCTTCTCTATTTAACAGACTTTGAATAGTCCACTGCTAGATAAAACCCTCTGTCATAGGAAGGTTTTGACGCAAATCATCACACTTGGCTAGAGGATTAGTTATCGCAGAACTGGACAGTTCGTACGTTAGACGCTGGTGCTGGCCGGCCAGGTTATTTAGGTCAGATGACTACATCACCATGTATCAGTATATTAGTCTGGCATTTCTCTTCGTATTTTATTGCAAGAACATATTAATTTGGCAATGCTTAAAGAAGAATGAAGTATCATTTGATTATTATATAAAAAAATACATCGTTTTACTGTAAAATGGGAATATGTCTAGTTACCTACATTTAAACATTCAACTTATATTAATTATTACTTTACACTCTGTTCTTTTTATCTTATCGTCATTTGTTGAAATCGCAGAAAGTTTCGCGCATACTACTGCAGCCGCAACGAAAAGCCCTCTCCCAATACGTACAATAAGGGTTGAAAGGATGTAAGTAGAGCCTTCCACCTCTTCTTCACCTGCGGGCACCCGAGAACACCATGCAGAGCGCATATTTCGCATGCTTCGTAGCCTAGATATAAGAGACAGATCCACCTCAGTGTCCACCTCCTAGACCTTTTTTCGAGGAATATCTGATTCCGCGCCCATCCTGCCTCAAGGTCAGATGCAAAGCACATGATTTGTCCCTTTATAGCCTTCACGAGCATCATGTGATCAGACGTCTCGAATCACGCAATAGACTACCTCTATCTCCGACGCCTATGCCATTTTTCAGGATGCCTATATAACAAACTACGCCTATGAACTCAGTCTTACACTTTCTACAACTTTCTTTTTTGCCCAGATGACTTGTTAGAACAATAGGAATACAATACATAAGAAAACTATTCCGTGTGTTAATGGGCTCACTCTCGATTAGACAGAATTATTGCCGTCAATATATCATAAAACTTCTCTACCTTTTCAGGTATTTAAATTTATGAAGGAATTCACAAAAAACGATTGGAACGAGGTCAGCATCCATAAAGTATTTATTGGGCCTAAGCAATTTACGGTAAGTGTTTTTAATATATAACAAAAATATTACAAAAATATTTTTATTAAACTTTATTGGCGATCTGTATACTTATATCCAAAAATAATAAATATCAATTTCGTCATATCCAAAAATAAATTACTGAAATGGAATGTAAGTTTCAATCGACATATTTTTTGTGGTCTAGTTTACAATTGATTCGCACACGAAAGAACTTATCGTGGTCGTATCTGGCGCTTATCCAACACTGGAAATCACGGATAAGTACGGCCATAGACCTGCAATAGAGAAGATTATTAATACTCGCCAGTCCCAGGTAAGCAATCCGAATACTCTTACCCGCTCTTATTATTCACTAACCTTAATACACTGACATTAAGTAACCGCCTGACAAATATACCTAATGAAAAGTTTCAAGGAATCTTCGTCTAAGTCCTTAAATATGATAGTTGGCTACAAGAATTGGGCATTCATCGACTTGGTGTGCCCTATGTACACGGAAATTTTAACGTGAGACTAAAAATGTTTAAAATGTAAATAATCCATAAATGTTTATTAAACTACATTAACCGTATGTGTAAACCTCGAAGGTTATCACAAAGGTTATGATGATGTATTCCTGGCCCAATTCGTTTACAGTAGTGTTCTAATCACTAACAGAATATTTGTCCTGGGTATTTTACAAATGTCCTCCAAATGTTCTCACCAACCCGCTTGGCGGGCGAAGTGCGTATATGCAAAACTGGCAAAAATGAAGGCCCGCTTTTGCAGGAGCTTTCTTGGAAAGGATTTTGTTCCGCGGTGGACAAAAACAGCCTGATGTAGAAGTAGTAGTAAATGTTCCCTGTGTGCAGAAACACATACTTATAAGGAAAACGTATAAAAATCCTATTATCAAATTGACGTCCGTGGCATATATTCATATAGAGCACCTCTATGTTGTATGTTACAATTAAAAAGCGACCAGCTTCTAAGCTATTAGCAGACTATGTAACTACTAGATAACAATATAATTAACAGTTCTATTATTATTAAAGTGTAAAAGTAAAATTTATATTACGCTTTAAGCGGAAATGTGTCTGCTGCTGCCTTTGATAAATTATAATAACTAAATGAAATAACATTATGAAGAACGTATGCGAGTTTTTTGATCACTGCATATATTATAAACTACACTATTAAGGAGTTATAACACGATTCACTCGTTAACATTGTTTGATTTAAAAAAATATAGTAATGCGATCAATAACACTTGCACAGTCAGCGTACCTAACTGCTGAAACTTAGACCTAAGGTTCATATTACAGCCGAAGTAAATTATACGTACAAGACTAAAATTATATATTCTTAGTTTGGTTGGATTATTCTGTACACCGTATTTATGACCCTTACATCTTTTTTCCGAACTTATCGCATGAGTATCATATCGAGCAAGGAAAGTTGTACCACTACTAAGTTAGTAAGTGCCTAAATTAGCGCCTCTGTTGATGTGCTAATGCTTAACTTCATTCATTCATTTCGGTCTATCACAAGTCCACTGCTGAACATAGGCCTTTCCCAAAAATTGCCACAAAGCTGGGTCATCTGTCACCTACATTTATCGACTTCCCGCAACACTGAGCAGGTTGTCATTCCATCTTGTGGTCCTTCTAACGAACGTGGCTGCCACTCGAGAATTTTTTTTCCCCTACGGTTTATCAGAAACATATTATATCAACTAATAAATGTCATCGCAGTCGAAACCGGTCAAGGAGCCATTAAAGATATACTTCCGCCTTAACATATTTCTTTGATTTAGGTTATTCGAATGATACAGCCAAATATCGGTGAATACACAGCGGAAATATTGTGTCAAGGTCCAACTGTAACAACATTTTACAAAAGTAAGGAGCTTCAATTCCAATACGGATTTTCGCCTAAACTTCCAAGAAGTATGAAGGAAACAAGTCGTCTGCCATTGCCAGGTAATCTTGATGCTAGATTTATATATGTATATATTCACGCCTTGTTCCCAACGGGGTAGGCAAAGACAATGATGAAAGAAATGTCCAATTCGGTTCATTGCTTGATTATTTATTGTTTTTCATTCATTTGTCTGTCTTACTTCATTTAAAATGTATTTATTTACCCCTGTCACTGTTGCTCGATATTGTAGTTATTTCTCAACAAAAATTTGAGTGCCAATAGCTAAATGCGTATTTGTTAAATTTTCGATTAGCATGAAAATCAATTATCTTCATGAGAATCGTTATGATAAAGAAGATGATTTAAATAATTTGATTTACTAATTACGAGCACTCATATATGGTGGTTTTATTTTCAGATTCCACTAGTTATATATGTTTTGCTGTAGCTGAAATATCGATAGAATTAAATTCCGTTGATGTAATATTTGATGGTCGTAAAGTTAAAAAAATAAACATCGAAATAGTTGATCAAAGCAAAGGATTATACGCCGCTAAAGAATATTTCGAAAGTGGAAAATCATTTAAAATTACGGTAATTGAATTTAATTTGTAACTGCAGAGACATGTTATATTTTAAGAATTTTTCGTAAATTAGTTAACTGGCACTAAGGAATAAGCTTTGAAAATCAGGAAGCAAACCTGGCTACAAGACTTGTTTGTTGATATGGGTAATAGACGTGAGCACTCATATTATGTTCTAACCAATCAAGAGTCGAGTATGGTCTATTTATGTGTCTGGTGAACCTCTTTCGCACCAAAAAATTGTATCACCGTCTTCTTTTCAGCCTATCACAAGTCCACTGCTGAACATAGGCCTCTCCCAATGATTGCCACAAAGCTCGGTCCTGAGCCACCTGCATCCATCGACTTCCCGCAACACTGTGTAGGTCGTCACTCCGTCTTCTGGATGGTCGTCCCACACTGCGTTTGCCTATCCCCAACGTGGCTGCCACTCGAGAACCCTTTTTCCCCAACGGTTGTCAGTTCTGCGAGCTGTGTGGCCGGCTCATTGCCGATCTAGTTTGCTGATCCTTGCGGCTATGTCGGTTACCCTAGTTCTGCTGCGGATATCATCATTGCAGACTCTATCGCGCAGAGAAACTCCGGTCATAGCCTTTCCCATAGCCCTTAGAAAAAAATTGTGTATTGTAATCTATTTGTTTAAATTACTATAGGCGTTCTGTAGACTAACTTTATTCTAAAAATACTTTATCGTTTTAGTTAAATGTTATACTATTTGATATTGATCCGTGGCTGAGTGATAAGAGAGCTTGCTTTAATTTCATAGTACGCGAGTGACCTGGAAGCTTGACCCCGGTGCCAGCACCGCTAAAGTTTGGTACGCACTCAAATTATAAGTTTCCACTTATAAATCAGCTTTTTTCTGCAAGCTTCTTAATAATTGAGATAAGTACATCATCATCATCATCATCTCCATCATCTCAGCCAGTCACAGGTCCTCTGCTGAACAGAGGTCACATCCAAAGATTGCAACAAAGCACTATTCTGAGCGCCTGAATCTTGACTTCACGCAATACTGCAGGTTGTCACATATAACTATTTTCGAAATTCCTAATCTTTTCATCAGTTGTAGAATAATATTTGTTACTTTTTTTTGTCATACTTCTGTTATAGATTTATGGTCGCGATGCGTCTCGTCTAGTCATAAAAGGAACAACTGGAACCCTAAAACCACAGAGGAATGGTATATAATTTTCTTATGTATATTGTCGTGCTGAGAATATTATTCTAGAATTAAACTCAACATTAGAAAACATTACATATACGTCTATTCTTTTGGCACACTGTCGCCTAAACGCCTTGATGTATTTATACATATGAGGTGTCTTTAGATTCATCTTCATTGTGGGAATGACATAGGGTAAAAAATTTATAGCAAAAGCCGGCACTTGGCTCTACCACATACAATTACACACTACAAGTAGTAAACTAAAATATGCTGATGTAGAGAGCTCACTCTTTTTCACCTTCTCATATGCGATGTAACGCATATGTAATACACTCTACGATCAATGGTTTTATTGCCATATTTCCCACTACGTCAGTCTGTCCGCCTGAAGTCTGTGGGATTTGGGTCGTCATTGTCGGATTGTTAGTGTTGCTTAAATGGAAATGTTCAGAGTTGATATTTAATAAAAACTGTTATCTTTCTTCTTTCATAGTTATTCAATATAGGAAAACTATGTTTTCTGTATGAAAATATCACGTCAAATTAATTGTTATAAAAACTTGGAACGGTACACGTTTGATGCAGGATGTTTAATCTCGTTGCCTCACTGGTAATTGGAAAATTTAAGGATAATTATTTTTTTAAATGTTTCTCATGTTTAATGCTATGTTTGAGGGTGAAAATTTAATGTTTGTCATTTAATCAAGGTTTGAAGAACCGAACGTCTATGATCGGTTATGAACGAAATTAGACAGAAACGAATATGGAATGCTTTTTATCTCAAATCAGAATTATCTCAAGACAAATTTTGTGACACCGCGGGCGAAGCCTCGTGTATTCGCTAGGCATAAAATAATTGCTAGTGAAATATAAGCGCAGATGCAGATGTGAATCTTAAATTATTTACTATTGCAGTACTGATGCCTGGCTTAAAAAAACCTAGAATAGAAATGATCGAACCAGAAGTTGCGTTAGTGGAGTATAATACAAATTTCACCATCGCCTGTAAAGTGTCTGGGTTTCCTAAACCTATTATATCCTGGTATGACGACGCAGGGACGACGTTCGATTCAGAGGTAAAATATTTTTTACATTATTACTAAGGTCTTATTTTGTTAAAAAGATAAAAGTTTATGTCCTTGTTGATTTGTCAAAGAATTAACTGAACAGATAAAAAATTATTTCACTGCTATTAAGCTAAATCATAAAGTTTTAAAATGGTTCCGGAAGATCTAGGTCTGTGTGAAGTTTGAAATTGGTAAATCACTAATAATTAATAAGCCAGATTGGTTTATAACATATAAATTCTAGCTTAAGATTGATTTGATTGAAAAGTAGGTATCGTAAGAGGCGACTAAGGTAAAAGCCTTAAAAATCTGATGTTAGTTCTATCTCCCGGAGGTACGAAAAGTGAACTGCGGAAACATGTTTGCTATTCTGAACTCTGCCTACTACAATCAGTAACATGCGTTACAGTGGGGTTTCATGAGGCGTGTTAATAATATAAAATAAACTTCACATTGTGTACACAAAGTTTTCTATCTCATTTTCTAACAAATAAATTAATTATAATTGCTATTACCATACTAATAGATTTAGGCTAAAATTAAACGTCATCTTAACCATCACTTTTTTCTGTATAATAATTAAAATTACAGGATGCTCTTCTCGAAACATCTCCGGTTTTCATAAGTTACGCTACTGTAGAAAAGGTGACTAAAAATAGCACAGTGTATTGCAAGGGTGAAAATTCAGAAGGGCAAGACTCTTTAACCATGGAACTCTCCGTCAATAGAACTTTTTCTTTCGATGTCAAACAATATCCTCAAGGTATGTTTTGAAATATAAATTCTCGGGTGGCATCCCCATACATGCAAACTAAGTGCAACATTATAACCATAAAATGAAATGACAAAATGTAGTGTGAAGGAAGGCTCAGGACAATACTTTGTGGCAATTTGGATTTCTTTGGGGGAAGTCTATCTTCAGTAAACGAATTATGAGAGAGTGTAATGATAGTTATATTATTTGCTAAAGTAGTCGAAGAATAAGGTTTTCAAAATCACAATCAGTATTACCATCATCATCGTCATGAAAGCCATTGTCACCAACATTTTGAAGTTCTTAGTCGCACATAAGCCATTCCTAAAAAGCGCTAGCAAAACCTGAAACGTGCATGCATGTTTGCCTGTACTCACCACGCTCAAAGCATGTTAGTAAGTTTTCTACCATTAAGCATCCCCAGAGTTTTATTTATCTGTCATCAGTCTGTCATCATGTGTAGATGAGTTTGGCATTAGAAGAAAAAGAGTATTACCATACTAAAAAGACAATGTTATTGTTTTATTAATTGTAGGTATTATTTAAATACTATATTTAGTGACATAAAATATGTGCAAAATAGATTTTCAGAAACATTGGAATAAACAAATACTCGTATAACTTAGAGCACAACCAATTAAAAACTATGCATGCCCAATAATATACAGATCAAGATAACATTTAATTTTTAGTTAAAAGGTTTATAATTATACATTTTTAGCCTAAGATAAACTAATTATCGTTACGAAGAATTAAATTAACAAGATTTTTTCTAAATTTAGCCAATGAGTCAGAGTATATGTCTATAAGGGATAATGAAGGTATCATTATCATCATCACCGCCTATCGCAATACTGCAAAACACGTCTACTCCAATTGTGGCAATAAAGCATGATTCTGAGCTACCTGCATCTATTGACAAATGTTCAGAAAAGATAAATCCTTATTCCGTTGAAATAATATCATATTACTAGTGAATTCACAAGAAATTCTTACATAAGAACTAGTCCATTCCTTATCTTAAACACACTCATAAAAGAGGTTTCTACAGTTTAGGACAGTGAACATTACACCTGACTCTTTATAGTAAGCAGCAGTTCAACACCTTCATTAACATCGTTATGAACCTAGGTCATTTTAGTTTAGTCACATATTAATCCCATCGAGAGTAGCATTGCGCGCTTTACCCCACCTGCCTTCTGTGAGCACGGGAAAAATTTCCATCCATATATGCCAGGTATTGACTTAGGTAGGCTGATAGAAGATGAAGAAGGCCTCGTACATTCTCTCTATGTTTTGATATTGCAATTAATGCGAGGTCTATATTTTATTCATATTATATTTTATTTATCATGTTGTTGTAGTCATCTGTTATTAGATTTGTAATGTAATATCGATCAGCAGGACCTTAATTAAATGTCAAGATAAATACAAAAACCCGTGGGTGCATTTATAGTAGAATATCATAATACTTGAAATCTAATTGCAAAATATAGAAGAAGCTATGTGAAACATGTTGCTTTAAATTATTTTTCAGACGCTACTTTCGAATATGGGAGTGAGGGGCAACTTTATTGCGAAGTGGACGCATACCCAGAAGCTTCAGTGAAATGGTATCATAATGATTCACTCGTTATAGACTCTAATGATCTTGAAATTATTCCTGCCGAAAATAAACTATTAATCAAAAACATGTCATTAGAAAATAGTGGTGAATACAAATGTGAAACAAGTAATTCCGTTGAATCAAAATCCTATGTTGCTGTTGTTGACATATCAGGGTTAGGTAAGAATTTAAATTTTCTGCTCTCATCTTTTATATTTGATACAGTTAGTTTATATTTATTGAAGATAAGTAAAATAAACTGATATATCCGCGAAAGTTTTAGAAACGACTATAACATTCAAAATATGTTAAGATGTTACTTTGATATAAAACTAAGTTAATCCCTGCCCATATTAAACAGATTCCATAATCAATATTTCAGAAGCACCAGAAGTAGAGTTAGAGAGTTTAGAACTTGTATTAGAACCAGGCAACTGGGTAAATACTAAATGCACGTGAGTATATACAAAAAAAAATATATGAAATAATATAAGTAAAGAAAGTTACATAATACAATAAATTATAGTATTAGAGGTAGCTGAATTAAGTAAGCCACTTACTTACAATATACTTACAAATATGAGTCCATAAGTATGTATTTGTGCCATTTGCCGGAGAGACGACGTAGGGTGCCCGCGGAATACAATTCTTAAATTAATTATATTCGCTATAAGTCGTAACCACAGATGACAAGATTTTCTTGGTTCAAATCTATAACAAAAAAGTGCCATATAAATATGCCAAATTTAGATTACAAGTAGCTCTACTACTTATAATCTAAATTTGTAAGGAACTCTGAGAGATAAATTTAAAGAAATAAAAATTTTAACCTTGGCCGCTCAATATCTATATAAAAATAAAAATATAAATACATATAATAAGACTAGTGATATTCATAATGTAGATACTAGGAACTCGTTCATTCAATGTATACGTTCACAACAAAATTTTAAGTCTTCCTACGAGTATTAAACGGTTAAAAAAACTTATTAAGCAAAGACTTTATAAAGTCTCATTATAATATAAAGATGATATGGATGATATCCCTTGGGAATCTTAAAGTTGTATTGTGATATTATTTAATATTTTTATAAAATAAAATTAATAAAAACAGAGTATCTTTTGCCTGTTTCTTTTCCATCAGAAGAATCTCATTACGAAGCGGCGGTAGATAAAAAAAGACATTTGTCAAGTGAATTTAAAGAAAAAGTGTAATGTTCCTTCGTCGAAGAATAAAGATTTTGATTTGTTTTAATTTGAGAAAATAGTACATAATATGTGTCCATGTCTATGTAAAATATCACAATCATCACTATACTGGTGATGAAAAACTGCAATAATAATAACATTATAAGTTGTGAAAGCATATTGACTTATTGATTTTTTGTGATTATATTAATTTTAGTTTAGTAGTAATTGAAAACAAATGTGTTCTAGATCTGCAAAACAACAAGCTAATCACATCATCATCTTGTTTTGTTTTTAGTGTTAAAAAAGGTAA
Source organism: Bhutanitis thaidina (assembly GCA_029286595.1). Lineage (NCBI taxonomy): Eukaryota > Metazoa > Arthropoda > Insecta > Lepidoptera > Papilionidae > Bhutanitis > Bhutanitis thaidina. The sequence continues at coordinate 6,413,242 of JAGSMS010000020.1, read as the reverse complement.
ACCGACACCTGTTATTAACTGGAAATTCAAAACAGAGTACGACTTTACGGATATACCAGAAGGCGTTAGTGCTGAATATGATTCCCTAAAAATACCGTCAGTCAAGACCGATCATATGGGTGTTTACAGATGTGAGGCTGTTAATATAGTCGGGTCTGACTCAAGAGAGGTGGTGGTTAAGGTTCAATGTAAGCTATATTAATTACCAGTTTTGCGATTATTATCGAATCATACGTATATTAAAGAAATTAAAAATAGCGTAACAGCCGAATCGGACTAAATTTAATTGTTATTTATTTGTATGTACTTTATAAAAATAACAGAACACGTACGACATGCTTGTCAACCCAGTGGTCCATGGGAGGTTGTAATACTTTATGCATTTTTTATACTAATAAACATAACAACCGACAAAAATCATTTTAAATGAATACTCATTTAATTCCAATCAACAATTGATGTAAGGATATTTCTAAGAACACAGATGACAGGGTAGTCATGGAGAGACATTTGTCAGGGTGGTATCAATTACTTTGCAAGCAGTCTCCAACTAAGAATCTGCCTTTTTCTTTCTGTGAGTATCGTAAGAGGCGACTAAGAGAAAAGCCTTTAAAAACGCAATGGCTACCGACAGATGGCGGATTAACTATCTCGAAAAATCCAGACCAAAAAAAAATCAGCGTACCGATGATTGGCAGCAGCGCGATGGGCTGGGCTTTAATGCGCAAGATTTACAACACCTACAAATACGTTATTTATAGACTGTTGATTATAGACAGAAATAAGTAAGAGGATGTTACTTACCTAGCCAGACGGATCCTATACAGAAAAGAGCTTACCACCTAGTGTTAATAATTTTAAATATAAGAAAATTTATAGTTTAATTATATCAGCAATATTTTATCACACAGATGCTCCAAAAATCAAGATCGATGAAGAGGTGAAAGTAGTGAAAGAAGATGAAACTGTTGAGTTAGTATGCGAAGTAGATGGTATGCCTAAACCACGTGTAAGGTGGGAGTTGACTCAGGACGACGTGATGGTGGCTTTAGATAGTAGACACCAAACTAATGAATGGAATACTCATAAGTGTGTATCACAAAATCACAAATTACTTATATTTTTTAGTTTTTATTTATGAGTTAAATAGTAGTAGTATCGGAAAGTACGAGTGATTTCTACTGAAATTTGCGACTGAAATTAGTTTTTAAAGTAGTCCATCTTAGGCCTACTCGTATTTCACATGTACTAGGTACTCAGTCGAAGGCGGTGGTTGTGCAAGTGCAATTTTGGGTTGTTTAATTCTTGACATTTAGAAACAATAGAAATTATATTTTTATAACACCTGAACGGTAATCTAAAGTCAAATTCGAATTCGTGAGGTAATGCAATATATATAAATATATAAATAGGAGTTAGCGTGAATGAAAAGCCCCAATGTAGTCCCAATAGCCCCAATAATAAAGGCCGGCAGCGCATCTGTAGCTCCTCTGGTGTTGTGGATGTTCGTGGGCGTCGGTGATCACTTACCATCAGGTGAGCCGCAAGCTCGTTTGCCCCCTTCTTCTATAAAAAAAAAAAAAATTCCTAAAAATGTATCAGTAAGTAATATTTAATAACCCTGAGTTTGAATTTTACATATATCCCAGTGTTGTGCTCATTTTTGGGTACAAAAATTGTGTTACCTGGGTCTGATGTTGGCGGAATATGGGCATTTCTATGAAAGCATCAGCAATCAGCAGCTTGAAAGATTTGTTGGGCAAAAATGGGCACCTACGCACTAATGATACTGCTCCCCATCACGAATCTGTGCGCTTTGGGTTCGGTAAATTTGGGTGGATTTTTCGCCGTTATTCTTACTCCAGAGCCTTATTTGTTAGCTTGCAGGTTGCGCCATGTACCTGGTGCATTCCAACCCTTTAAGTATTTTACTTTATGTTAACTGATTTCCATTAATATGTAATTGTAAATATTGTTTATTTAAAAAAAAATATATGAAATATAATTTTTATATCGTACAATCGAAACTGGGACCTAGCATTTATTTGTAGCTTTCGACTCGCCATTAAACGCAAGCGCAGTTATCATAAATCGCACATTATCATATTTTTGATCGAACCTTGTTACAATATTCAAAGAGTATACAAAAACTAATAATATACACAATAAAATGAAAGTGTACTTTAACGTTTGTTATATTTTTTTATCGTCGCAATACTGTTGCTGGATTCTGACTGTAACACATATACAACATTTTTAATAAAAACTACAATATTTAATACAATATTTGACTCAGTTAGACTTGGATAATTCTCCGTAAAATAAGATCACAAGCTGATGTTGGTTAAATTAATATAATCTGCAGGTTTACCGCACTTTCAAGAGATTCCGGAAATTATCGTTGTATTGCTGAGAACACGGTGGGAAGTTCTGAACGAACTATAAGGGTTAATGTTCAAGGTAAGTTTATTTTTTTTATTTAATTTAAAATATTGATTATTATGCATGCTATATAATATTGGTTATATCCGATTTACTTACAGAACCTTAAAATAATTAAATCACACAAAACAGAGTATTTATCGGTTAAAGACATAAGTATTTAACTTAGTTTGTGTGGTAGCGGCGTAAGACAATCTACCAGCCGGTCTCAACCCGTGGGTGTTGTAAGAAACGACGAAGGGAAATACTTGCAAATCTCATAGCTTCCGACGGATGATCTCCTAAAATAATAATCGTAAATACACAGGCCAGCGACAATAAATAAAATTTTGTATACTTTTAAAATTTACTCTACGGCATTGATACTTCACTAGAGTAATACTGCTATGTACATTTGTTGATAACAATGTTTACAATATGCGGCATTTAACTAAAGCAGATTTGCTGATTTGTCGCATTGTTGCTCTTTAATAGTGTATATTAAAGAGTCTGACAAAAAATCATCGAAAAAATTTGCAGGCAGTACCATCACGATATTCTTTCTTTCTCTTTTCTATCTTATGTGTATTGTACACCGTATACCGTGACAGTGAGGAGACACTGTGTCAATAAGGAATTGGATAGTAAATATGACGTCAGGTCACTTCTATTACCTTTATAGCAGAAATTGAGTTCCCCTAGCGAATTTACATTGAAATTAAGAATTTTGAGTACGTTTCAGTGTAGTCACTTTGTACCTAAAAGTAAAGGAAGATATAATTTTTCCATTAAGCGGAAAAATTTAATTTTGTACCTTTTCAGTAATGTAATCTTGTGAAATATGTATAATATTGAGGTTTTTTATGTTCTCTTTAGTAATTTACTAAAAAATTACTTTATGTCATGTACGTACCACCACATTCTTATAATTTAATAATAATAATATTTATCTTACATATAATAAAAAAATTCAAACTTGCACCAAACCTCACTAAATACAATTATCGCTAAACGTCTTCAAATCATCCTTCCGTCTCTTTCAGCTGAAAACAATTGATAGAAATACAATGATGAATTATGTTTAGCGCTAATTCTGCTCAGTAACGAAATACTTATTACTAATATACCGTTATAACGCGTTGTAGCTTATAAAGCTATATTAACTAAATGTAGTATGCTGTTGGTACTGACTCGATAGACTTATAATCTCATTCTTTATCTGCACAGGTAGTAACTTAACCGACCATTGTTTAAGTATCGACGTGCCCTTATGCGAAACCATAACAGGACGGAATTGGTTTTCACATTATCGCTATTACATTTTTCAGTTGAACCGTACATTGAAGCACCTCCGTATAGTGAGATAAAAGTTAGACCACGCTCCAACCTCACATTACCCTGTACTATAAAGGTTGGGAATCCCGTCCCTACGACGAAATGGGAGTTCATAGCTCTAAATGGGACCACCACGACATTATTGAGGTAAATTTATTTTTTATTTGTTATTGTTCCGTATAATCAAAGTTTTATTTAAATCTTGTAACTTTAAACAAGGTTGTTCAATACGTTTTTGGAAACGCAATGAATCAGGAAAAGTATTTCTAATATGTATTTATTTTTCAACGTAACCTTCTAACCTAATACACGTTGAATAACTATTTAAAGGTGCCTCCATTCCCTTTTAAAAAAAAAGTATTGATTCTGGGTATCGAAAAAGGCTTCTACAGCACACATGTCTCATCACCGCTGTCAAATTTAAGCCACGCTAGTGGTTTCGTAAATTGATAAAAAGATGAAAATCACTTGGAGCTAGGTCCCGAGAACAAGGTGGGCGCAGGATCGTCTAAAACCTAGCCGTTCGTATGATGGCAGTGCCTGCAACATCAGACCAATGCGCAGGTGCGCATCGTGATGAAAAAACACTCAGACTCAAATTTCTTGGTCGTTTATTTTTATTTCTACGCGTACTATTATGATCAATGATGCATAATATTTTCCACTTATTGTCTATCCTTTAGTTAAATAATCAGTCATACTGGTACCTTCCGCATCCCAGAAGACCGAAGCCATTATTTTGCTAGCGAACGGAGTTGGCGGAGAGGACGATCTTTCCCAGGGCTTACTTTGATTTTTCGTCGTTTTTGGTTGGTCAAAATGGTCAACCCGCGTATCATCAAAAGTCAAGAAATGTACCTGAAAAGATTTTTAGTCTTCATCAATAATTGCTAAATTTCCTAGTGCAACCTTTAGTACGTCTGTTAACTTTCGAAGATCCCTTTTGAGTTTTAAAGTATGAGTTACAATTAACTAAACTGTCCCAAACGAAAGCGTTAGTAAACTAAATAGTGAATAAACAGGACGGTCTATCTTAAAATTTCTTTTTGTTTTGGTCAGTATCGGCGTTTGTTGGCCGCCCGGAACGAGTCACGTCGTTACAGGCGATTCTGCCGCGTTAAAATTGTGCGCGTCAGTATGCTTCTGCAGAATAAGACGGAAAATGTTTTTTTTTTTAATTTTGACTTCTAATGAGTTTAAGATCTCAACAAAAACTTAATGTAAAGTATTCGATTCCAACCTATTAATCAACCTAGTACAATTCCTCCATGTGCAGAATTTTAAAAACTTATAATACCACTTTTTCTGACATAGGCTCTTTTTTCTTACAAAATCTGAGTTTAAAAATAAAATAATATGAAAATTTTCTGAGTAGACGCCTGTACTACCCTAAGTGACATAAATTTACAAAACCCACAAACACATATACATACAAACCCAAATTTTTTCACGTGGTAGAGCCAAGCGGCGGTTTTGCTACTGCTCGAATGGGCCGACTCGACCGGATTAGTACCACGGCCTCGCAGAATACTGGCGTTAATTAGAGGTATATAAGATACCTACTTCTGCGTTTCGTTCGGTGAGGTAAACGGAGGCCCTCTCTCCCCTCTCCCCTCCCCAAATCGTGGATGCTCAGTCTGCCCCGCGTATTCTGGGAGGGCCGGGGGTGGGGCATAATTCCGCTCTCTATCTATCCTACTCGAGGCAAACGTAGCAAGGAAACTATGGCACCCCCTACCGCGCTCGCCGTGGATTTCTGCAATATCATATCGCAGAAATTATTTTTTTTTTATCTTACCGAGACTCAGAAATCTTCTTCGCCTGATACCTCTTATCTCCATTACCCGGGGTACAAACTGGAACACTCCTTTGTGCCTCAAGCCGGAGTTTGTGTATACGTCAGAGAGGATATCTGTTCTCGACGCCTCGGTAGTCTTGAAGGTATGGACCTATCCAACCTTTGGCTGCGCATCGACAGCGACGACCATCCGTGCGTCTATGCGTGCATTTACAGGTCCCATAGTGGTAATACCGTAACTGACCAACTCATCGACCACATCCAAATGGCTACAGATTCCGTGCTACAACAGATCCCATCAGCAGAGATCGTGATTCTCCGCGATTTTAATACCCACCACACTGATTGGCTCGGTTTACGCATAACCAATCATGCGGGGAGACCTAGTAGTACACAGGTCTCCCCGCATTACTACTCTACATTAGCATATGGCCTGACACAACTGGTAACCTCGCCGACGCGGATCCCAAACGTGGAAGGCGATACACCTTCCCTGTTGGACCTTTTGCTGACCTCACACCCGGACAGATATTTGGCCTTAGTCTATGCCCCTCTTGGCTCGTCGGACCACTGTCTGATCCGGACTGTAGTGCGCCGATCACGCGCCGATCCCGAACGCGATCTGCGGGCTTCCGCCGTGTGTGGCACTATAGGTCGGCAGATTGGGATGGAATGCGGTCTTTCTTTGCTTCCTACCCATGGGGGCAGGTTTGCTTCTCGCTGGATGATCCCAACGCCGTTGCAGATTCTGTCACCGATGTGGTACTTCAGAGAATGGAACTTTTTATTCCATTCTCTGCAGTGCCTGTCGGAGGTAAATCCCAGCCTTGGTTTGGTCGCACCTGCAAAATAGCGTCACGCCGAAAGCGGAAGTGCTACCAGGCCTGGGCCGATGCATCGGCGTCTCGGGATGCAAAAACCAGTGCTCTTAAAAACGAGCACAACGAGCCTCCAGGTCCTTCAAAAGAGTTCGCTGGCCCATACTGCAAAAGAAAAAGCCGATCTCTTGGGCTCTCTTTTTGCATCCAACTCGAGTCTTGATGACCGTGGAAACTCTCCACCTGTAAGTGCTCCATGCCGGAAATTCAGTTTCTGCAGAGCTCAGTGCGAAAGGCACTCCGCTCCCTGGACATTCATAAGTCGAGTGGGCCGGACGGAATCCCTCCAATTGTGCTGAGGATGTGTGTCCCTGAGTTACCACCGGTTCTCACGCGTCTTTTACGGCACTCCTACTCTTCAGGCGTCGTCCCGGAATCTTGGAAGACAGCATTTGTGCATCCAATACCCAAAAAAGGTGACCGCTCTGATCCGTCCAACTACAGGCCTATTGCCATCACCCCCTTGTTATCTAAAATAATGGAGTCACTCATCAACACCCAGCTCCTGAGGTGCCTCAGCTGATCAGTGACCGACAGTACGGTTTCCGTCGCGGACGATCAGCTGGTGATCTTCTAGTTTACCTGACTCACCGATGGGCAGAAGCAATTGAGTCTAAGGGGGAGGCTTTGGCGGTTAGTCTGGACGTAGCGAAAGCATTTGATAGGGTTTGGCATAAAGCGCTTCTTGCAAAGCTTTCATCTTACGGAGTTCCTGAGAGATTGTGAAACTGGGTCACCAGCTTCCGTCACGGATCGGAGCATCAAGGTTGTTATCGACGGTGCATGCTCAGACCCCAAACCCGTGAATGCTGGTGTTCCACAAGGCTGTGTGCTATATCCCACCCTGTTCCTTCTGCATATCAACGACATGCTACAAATCAGTAGCATTCATTCCTATGCAGACGACAGCACGGATATACAGGCCGTGCGAATATTTCTCGGGAACACGTTGACGAGTGCCGGAACAAACTTGTGTCTGAAGTCGAGACCTTGTTATTCAAAGTCACGGATTGGGGTCAACGTAATTTGTATTCAACCCCAAAAAGACACAGGTTTGCGCGTTCATCGCAAAAAAGAATCCCTTTATCGTTTCTCCTCTTTTTGAGAACATTCCCCTTATCGCCTCAGCCAGTGTCAGAATCCTTGGCGTCAACATATCGAGCGACTTGCAGTTCTGTAATGACTTGGAGTGAAAGGCCAAGTTGGCCTCCAAAAAGCTTGGTGTGCTCTGCAGAGCGGGACAGTATTTCATGGCGGTCCACCGATTGCAACTTTATAAGGCGCAAGTTCAGCCCCACATGGAATACTGTTTTCATCTCTAGGCAGGGGCACCCTAGCGCCAACTCCTTCCATTTGATCGCATCCAACGTCGAGCGGCTCGAATTGTCAGCGACCAAGCTCTCTCTGATCGGCTTGATCCTTTGGCCTTGCAAAGAGATGTCGCTTCTCTTTGCATTTTTTAGAAAATTCACCACGGGGAATATTCTCAGGAACTGTTAGTATTGATCACAGCCGCTGAGTTTCACCATCGTACATCGCGAAAGAATTCCAAGTTCCATCAAAACCACCTAGATGGTTGGCATTCCACCATAGTGCGTTTTACTCGAAGTTTTCAGCAACGCACTTCGATTTTGTAGAATCAGCTGTCGCTTCCGAACAATTACGAATTAGGGACCTTCAAGAAAATAGCCTATTCCTTCCTTAAAGGGCGGCAGCGCATCTGTGGCTCCTCTGGTGTTGTGGATGTTCATAGACGTCGGTAATCACTTACCATCAGGTAAGTCGCATGCTATTTTATAAAAAAAATATACACGGAATCACACTTACTTGTGTACATAAATTGTAAGACATGAGAATAATTATTTCTATTTAATATTAGGAAACAAGTAATTGGCTTTGTAATGAGCATATATTTGACCTATTAAATTGTAACTTAGATTAAGTAGTTGGTAGTCTATAAGTGATAATTTAAAATTTCAAAAATTGCCTATGTTACGTTAATTTTCTTGTTACAGAGGTAAATCCACCTGCCCTCTTACATTAAGAAATATTTCTAAAATATATGAAGGGTCATATATCTGTGTAGCAGAAAACGAAGCTGGTTCTGATACTATTAAGATAATAATTAAAGTATTTTAAATACATTATGTGTAAGATTAAAATGAAGACGTATAATTTTATCCATCAAGATAAAATTTCATTGTTTAATTTGTCTTATTCTCCTTTATCAGCCTCTGTAAGCCGACATATCGACATAGGCCTCTCAATGAAAACTCCAACAAAAGCTGACATGTGTCTATGAACTACAATGCTGTCGACACCGGTTGGTGAGCGCCGTGTCGGTATCCTTGAACTAGATCTCTAATCTATTGGTCTATTATTTGGGTTCAGGGTACCAAGATGGAATATACACCGACAGTCGGTTCCCAAGAGACTCGTCCGTTAATCAGTAGTGTGCACCCCGTGCAACAGAGATTGTCGTTTGCAGAAAAATTTGGATTGGTTCCCCTTTACTATTTATTTCCTTCCTTTCCAATATTTGTATACGAAAATTATTTCCTGAGTAACTCCAATCTTCTTAACTTATTATTAGCTACATCGTCGTAACTCATGTTCACGCACTTATACAAAATGAACAAACGAAGCAAGAAAGGAATTCATGTCTATAGGCTTAAATGCATTGAATCCTTACAATATGTTATACTTTGTGTAACTAGATAGGAATGAGTCCCTTTTTCTATTTAATTATGGCACAGGAATCGCCATCAGAGTACTAAATCGGACCCATGTAACATTATTTTAATTATGTACTTATATAGTTAATAATAATCCGCTACGGATTCGAGTTAGCCTAGTGGTTAGAGCATTCGCTTTAATTTCATAGTACGCGAGAGATCTGGGTTCGATCATCAATGCTGGCACCACTAAAACAGGTAACTGCTAAATAATTAGTATAAATGAAACATTTATAAGTGCTTATTCACCACGTACTCGGAGTTGAAGGAAAGCATCGTGAGGAAACTTGCATGTCTAAAAAAAAATAAAAACATTATTTGGATGACGTCCGCCAACGGTCACTAGAGCAGCGTGGCGGATCCTTCACGGCTCCAATCTCTCTCAAAAAAATATTTGGGTAGACGCCTTTGCTCAGCAGTGGGTATTTACAGGCTGGTACTTTTTACAGTACAATATTATAGCTGGAGAAAATCAAAACACCACAGAAAGAGAAGATGCCAACATAGCCGCTCACTCGCTAATAGGTAGTCTGAGCCAATGAACAAGCAGCTGTTATAACATGTTATTCAAATATTTTGATTTAAGCTGGTAAAACATAATGGAAAATTTGTTGATTTGGTGAATGGAAAATGGAAAAAATGGCTTTTCTCTACTGCAACTTAAATACAGCAACGACCTTACTGTGTTTCATTAAGTTAGGAAATATGCCACAGTTAACAGAGAGAATAAAAATCATCGCTAACATTGGAGCTATATGTAATGCGCCAATGGTCCAGCTCGACAGGGGTAGTACAACAGCCTCGCAGAATATAGGCGTTAAGTGAAGGCATCTAATGTTTTGTTCGGTGAGTGAGATAACGGGAGTATAACTCATAATATAGTTAAGTTAGCGCGATTCGATTGTTTCTTGTTTATGAATATTAGTATTATGAATAGCGTAGGTAAAGGTGCAAATAAATTTTAAAGCGTTTACAGCAGTTTCTTGTGTCATTTAAGTACTGTAGCATCCTGTAAATATCCCAATACTAACTGAAATGCTTTTTCTTTATTTTTCAGATATAACAGGTTTCCCCAAGGTTGCAATTTCCCTTAGTTGACACCCACAGGAATCGATGAGGGACGCAGATTTTTTGTGCCAACATCACACAATTTTAAAATATATTGTTTTAGAGTAAACTAAGGGGGATAACTTCGGCCATTTGACACTACTTAAGTACCTGACTTAAGTGACCTGGCAAATAAAAAATCCGTTTATAAATTAAAGTGAAATTTAAAATTTCCTTTAAATGAAAAATAGCCTGCAACGTGTCAAAACGTGTAATACTGACAATTTTAAGCATAACATTACAATAACGTTTAAGAAAAACGTTTAATAACCGATCACGCGCGAAACAAAAAAATAGCAAAACAATAAACAGTAGCTTATGACATAATAAAGTTTAAATCAACTGTAGTACCAAACTAATATATTAATCAAAGTAGCTGTCATTTCCATCGCTTTTTACCTTCCATGTATCTACTACATAAGCTTCTTTGCTGACATAGTCTAATACTTTAACTTTAACTTGCGGGCCTCCTGCTCGCGAGTCTTACCGATGTAGCTGTAAAGGCCACTGGGCCAACAGCAGACCTACCGTGGGGGTTTTAGTCGGTCCGGCATCTTCAATGCTGATCCTGACATAACCAGTCACCGGAGACGGTGACGGGTAGGTGCGAGCACCTTTCCCCCACGTTAAACTAAAAAAAAAAGAAAAAAAGTCTAATACTGTTCACCTTAAGTTGGGATGTTCGATTCACAAAAACATCGACATATCATCATCGATGCTCAATGTTTAGTGTTCATAAACAATTGATGTTGGCCAATTCCAATATTTCTGCACACATCATTAACCAAAACAAAAACTAAAAATGTTGGTGAGCTTATTATAATGATAATAATTATCTAAAGAAAATTACCCTTTCAGATATTATACCAGTACTCTTTACTTAAAAAAATAAAGAATATGTTGTAACATGGTGATATTTTGAATGGTTGACTGACATACTTTTATAAAGGAATTTAAATAAAGTTTAAATAAAAAATAAATAAATGTTTTATGAATGTAATGCATGCGTACTGATTTAAGTACTTGATAAATCGACACTTATTAATGCGCATGTATGGGATTTAGTTGCTTTACTAGTGATTAAACATAGATGACGCGACATCCGCTAAAGTCTTTAAGACATCATTGTTTCAATATTTGACATAGAGCAACATCGATGTTAAAACATCGATAATCACCGAACAACATAGTGGTTGGTTATTAACTTTTGGTGAATTTGATTTTGGTATTTGGTTGGTTAACTACTAAGGTTAAAAAGTGTCAGTCTTATATTTATTTTTTCAAAAATACTTAAAGTGTATAACAAAAAGAAAATGCATGTAAATCATGACTAGTAAACTGCCCCCTTACATACTTCAAGAGCTTTCTGATATTACAGAAATAATAAATTATCCTTTGAGAAATGTCCACCGTATAAAGGTAGGTAATTTTTAGCATCAAATTTAATAAAATTTTAACTTTTGTATTGTTATTGACCTATTGTATTATGTTAAAGAAGATGCATGAATATGCATTTTTACATGAAGATAAATAGGGAATGTTATATATAAATTCTCACACCTAAGACTAGGCAGATATTGCAGAATTTCACTTGGCCAAATGTTTCCACAAGTCTCTTCTTGCCTGTTCAGGAGATAGAATGTGATGGATGGTGACACGCAATGCCAAGTTTGCTTCCAGGGCTTGACATTAGATATTTCAGGATTGTCTGTAAATTTTCTCAGTCAACACCCATGGGAAGAAAGCTGGTTTTTGAAGACCACTTCCAAACTATTGAATAATTATCATTTATGGTAACCAAAATAAGTATATTAATAAGGTACTAAGCATATTACACTCAACAATGTAAACTATTGGGCAATATAGGGAATCTTTTAAGGGTATTATTTGCAAATCTGCCTGTACTACAACTGTATGAATTACATATTTGTTTGTTCCCTCAATAAGTATATACCTTCCATATAACAACTATTTTGTGTTTTGCTTTCAATGTCCTGTTCTTCTTATTTATTGCTAGTTCGACCTTGTCCTGTTACAATTAAAATTAATGTCTTTTTTAAACAAACAGTGCAACAATGATTTTCTTTTTTAAAATGAATACTGGTAATGCTATTTATTAAGTTTATCACTATTACTAATATTCCTGTTAACCCTCCAACTAGGTTTACAGCTTGTATCTGGAGTGGTTCACTACAATAGTCAAATGGCGGGCTTGAACTTACAATGTCATGTTTTGTAGTCCGCACCCTAACCTATTTGGCTATTGGTGCATATATTTATCCAAATCTATGCAATTAATTAAAAAATAAATCTCTCTGGCCAAGAATCTGGATTTATGCACGGTTTCCATGGTACATTTTTAAAAAGTGTATCATTGAGAGTATCTGGATAAACTTTGGCTTAAGTTTTTACTCCTTTTTCAAAAAACTAAGCTTTGTAACTCCTTGTGAGGACATCCTCCCCTAAACTATGATTGATGCAGGATGGTGACCATGTTAAACGTTTCCAGGAGGTTGCAAGACTTAGTAAGAACTGTGAGCATGCACTTTGCCACTTTGCTTGTCAACTGTAAAAATTTGGATCATATAATCTGTAAAAAGCACATTTCTGTGAATTCCACCAGCATATTAAGGAAGCAAGCGTTTTTAGTCAACCACTCTCCTAAGCTGTCTTTAACCTTTAATCATCTTACACATGGAAATTATTAATGTACCTATTGATAGTGTGATACACAAACATATGGCTGATGTCTAGCCTTTGAAGCCTCTTAAAAATGACTGACAGCTCCATAGCCACTTTGTGCAAAGCAAACACTGGAATTGTATTTCCTTTAACGCTCCACTACTTAATGTAATTAAGCAATTATGGTAAAAAATATATGAAAATTGGCAAATCCATCAGTTTCTTAATAACGCATTCCGAATTCGAATGGCAAAAAAAATTAATATTGTAACACTCTAGAGTTAGTATTTATATATTTACTAGCAGCGAAACCCGGCGTTGCACGGGTCATCTAACATATGTGCTTAAATCTTTATACCACTAAATGTATGTTGTATTTAATGTATCCGAATTCAAGTGATTAATTAACTTATTAAAATTATTATGAATTAAATTAGAAAGTAGTTTGTTTAGATAAAAATTGTTTTATTGAACATATACATATATACATATTTACAGTTTTATAAACGATTATATTTTTCAATTTTTGTTTACAACACTTGCTTATGGACTACATTTGTTGGTTTATTATTTGGGCTGCAAATGAACAATGTTTGAGGTGACCCAACTCTGGAACATGCCACGTACAATTAACCGTGTGAAAAGCATGATTCTCTCAAATGAACGCCAAATGTTTGCCCCATGCTTTTATTGATGGCCATACTTGGCTTTGCTTGGCTTATAGCCAACTTGACTGGAAATTGTAATCGCTTAAAATTGAAAGGTAATCCAGTTGATATTAAAGGTATCCGCGGTATAAATACCGTTTGTCCTTTTCCTTTACCCGTTATTATACTGGACTCGATCATGTTATTCTACAGTTGTTTGATATAGTTTTGAGCACTTTGTTTATTGATTAACACTTGAGCGTGGCTAATATCTGACAAAAAAAGCCTTGACTCCCGCAACTGACAGCAATCGAAATTTCTAGTGCCAAAACTTTCTAGAATGCACAACTACACTGAAATTTGACGGCTCGGTGGCGTAGTGGCTTAGCGTTTAGCTGCGACGCTGTGGGTCGCTGGTTCGATTCCCGCACGGGACTAGTATTTGTATGGACTACAAATAATAGTTCCCGGTCTGGGTGTTTGTCCATGTGCAATTCATGTATGTAAACTGCCTCCGCGACACAGGAGAAATCCTACAACGGAAGATAACGTTTTTATTTAAAAAAAGACAAAAAAAAAGAAAATTTAAAAGTCCTTGAAACTTTGCACGGAATCACTTTATGTATATTCCAGAATAGAAATTTCTAGATAATTCTCTTTTCTAAACTGTCGAAAATCATTTTTTAATAATTTTGAACATTCGAATAATCTAGAATGTTTATAATCTAGAATTTTCTAGACCGATAATAATTACTTTTGAATAATTTTTAGTGTTTGGATATGACGGAATTCCCTAGATTATTCATGAAATTTGAAGAAGACTCCAAGACCTCTTAGATCGATTAAAATTATTTTTAATCTATTTAATTTTTTTTATACGGTATTTAATTATACGTGTCGTACAATGTGTTAGAAAAGGATAGAAGTATCTTATTACACACTTTTACCACCCACATCCACCCACTTCCACCTACAGAAACCAAACTCCCTTATTTGCAAGTGCACACATGGGGCCTTCTTCCACTGCAACCACAAGTAGCTGGCAGTGGGTGGGTGGTCATGGAGAAAGAGCTGGAGATACCCTCTAACACAATAGTATGCATATCATAGTATGCATAGATATGCATAATTAGTAACCTGACTTTGATATGACAAATCAAATAATTTATTTTTCAACAAAGTGGCAGTAACCTTCACATTTCCCAGTAGTTTTTTTTAGGTAGATAGAAACAGTTTGAGACTCAACTCATACCCAGGGGCAATCATCCAAGTATACCTTTATATTATAATAACCCTTTTGATACATATCAATATTAATGTATTATAAAGTTTATTTCAATGCAAACTCTTAATAATAATAGGAATAATAGAGTTCTTAATATTTTTCGGTTTCCCAGTTAAAAAAACCTTAGCTTTAGTAACTATAGGGAAAGTGTGTATTATGTTTAAATCTTAGAATAAATTAAAACTTTCTACTTTACAGTTTACCTGCTTTGATTTGTCCAAATCATTGATAGCAATTGGCGCTACAAGCGGTGGTATCTATGTTTACAACAGAAACCCCTGTGAGTTTGTGCAGCTAATACCTAACAAGGTATGGGACTTAATACTTTAAAAATATTAACTATTGTTTTTGTTAATAAAGTTTTGATACTTTCAAATACGTAATACATAATTACTGTAATAATGTATAATGGTATATAATTCAGATATTATCATGTGGTAGTAGCAAAATAAAACTGCCCCCTCTTCCTTTCGTTGACATTTTCATTGTCTTGTTTCATATAATTAATGTAAATCATGGAAATGACGGGTTTTCACAGCAAACCAATCTTATGTACTGCGACTGTGAGACTATATGCAAAGTACGTCACAAAATAGGGGAGGTGCTGACTGAAAATCTACGTTTTAGTTAACCACGCGATACTATGCTGATTTAGTACCGTTTCATTTGACACAGGTCATAAAGTTCAAAGACGGCTGAGGCTTTTCTTAAATTATTTATTGTTTACTTTTACCTTTTATTGTTTTTCTTGTAACTATGTACCTTAGTTTTGTGAAAATTAATAAATCATATTCATATGTATATTATTATTAGGTTGATGGGGCAGGGATAACAAGAAATGCTGATAAAGTAGTGATGGTTTCCTTTACCACATAATCCGTGGGTTACTTACTGTGAATTGCTTATAACTTTAATTTATGTATAAACTTGTTATTTGTACTGTAAAAACGACTGTTTCATTATATTATATTTACTTCCAGAAAAAATTATAAATTAAAACTTTGTTATTTGTGGGAAGGAGACTGAATCCTACGTTCACATTTCCCAAGTAAATACTAGATTTCATAACTTAAGCATAAATTTTTTTCAATATAAATTTTCAGGATGGTCCCATAACCCGCTTAGCAATTTCGACTGATGAAAAACACATTGGGTTTGCCAATGGTAAAGGTACTGTTAAGGTCACTGGGTGTGACCAATCACTAAGCGGTGGATACTCATCTACGGCCTCAAAAGAACACTATGGAAATGAAATTACTGCAATGGTTTGGAATGGGAACATGCTTTTTAGTGGCGACGATGTTGGAAGAGTGTCAGTATTGCAGCTACAAAGTTTCATTGTGAGTATTAATTTTTACTCTAAGTCTATTATAACCCGTAACAGTGTAGTGGAGATTTTTTTCCAATTTTTTCTCTAAATGACACATGTCACCTGCATGTGGTGCATCCTGCTGGCTGATAAATGAGGTTCTGACAATTCCATATAGATGTTTGAAAGAATCGCTCAACTACTAATACACATGGATGTTGCGGAAAAGGGAGGCAAAAATGTTTAATGTCTTGCCTAGATTATTTAATTAGCAGTTCCGAAAAGAAGCGATATGCTGACAGGTTGTCAGCCTAACACCGTTTGCAAGTTTTCGCAACTGCTTATCTTAAGAGGGATTACTGGCATGAGTTATGGTGTAGTGTCTGGTTTTGAGTTTCATATTCTTAACACATCGTTCACATACTACATTAGGAATATTGCCTACAATGTCCTTCTTATACTTAAAATAACTAATGCGCCTTGGTGGACCCTTGCCGGCTCCAAAGTTTTTTTTTGTGGGCTAGCTTTTGCCCTACAGAGAGCTCTTTCAGATTGCTACTCTACCACTTTATATCCATTTTAAAAGGCATGATGCATGCTGCAGTAAGAAAGTCTTACACCCCGTCACATAATCTCTTTAGTTGTAAAAGTCGACTAAGGAGTACGACAACATCTCCGCCAGGTGGTAGAATGAGCAATCTCCGCCAAATATTTATTAAAATAACTGACACAAGCTACACAGGTCGAAGTACGTGTCCCAAGTTAAAGTTGTCGTCAATTGCCAATCCGCCTGCCAACAATATCAATTGAAGAAAATACTCCGAATAAGTGAGGCCACAGCAGTGTATCTGCTAATATCAAGGCTTTTTAAGAAAACTAACAACTAATAGAAGAAAATTAAGTTCAAATTAAAAATTGCAGGGAATGACAATGTTTCACAGTTCATCTCAAATTATTTTGAGTCTGGATTCCCGGATCTGCCAGTTGGACACTAGAGATTGTGTGTTACTTGTATCTACTCTCACGCGCTGCTACATTTGTAATATTATCCAAGAACAATATAGACAGATTGGACAGAAACTGAGAGATGGTGAATTTGGAGCATGTTTTGTTACTGAAGATAAATCTGTTGTAAATGGCACAACTGAATATAATCCGCAGGAATATGCCGAGTTAAAAAAATACAATATTGTAGATGGTTGTGTTGGGTTTACAGTTGGCAAAGAACTTTCCAATACACTAATTTACTGTGCTAGACCATCATCTAGACTCTGGGAAGCTACTATTGATGGTATGGTTAGAAGAACGCATCAATTCAAGCATGTATTAGCCAAGCAGCCTATGAAAGTAATTACAATAGAATCCTACAATAGTGAAAATTTAACGCAGGAAAATTTTGATGCACTGTGCATAGGACAATCTATTAATTTTCCTAAAATATGCTGGATAAATGGTGCCATATTTTCTTTCAGTAAAAATGCCTTATATTTTTTAAATATTCATGACGTTGACAATACCATTTGGACAAATACGTACAAAGATATTATAGATTGCAAAGTATATCATGACATGTTATACATATGGTTAGGCA
The DNA here is from genome assembly GCA_029286595.1 of Bhutanitis thaidina. Lineage (NCBI taxonomy): Eukaryota > Metazoa > Arthropoda > Insecta > Lepidoptera > Papilionidae > Bhutanitis > Bhutanitis thaidina. The sequence continues at coordinate 6,395,454 of JAGSMS010000020.1, read as the reverse complement.
ATGGCTCTGTAATCCATACGAGATTCATGAAGTTAGATAAGTTTTTAGTCAAATGTTACATAGATGAAAAGTTTCTCCTTTGTGCTGACTTATGTGCCTTGTATAGTGATCATTATTTGCAGAGTGATAATTTATCACCGAAATTGCATATTCTGTCCGGATTGAATGATAAGTTACAAAACAGTGCATCTTTGGATACAATAAGTAGCGTTTTAGACAAATTCAATAGTTTAGAATTAAGCGAAGCGACACAGATGAAATCAGGAATTTATGTTGTCGATAACACATATCATACTCAAACTCAACTAGATGACAGCGTGGTTACTAAAACTACAGAAGATAATTTATTTTCAACAATATCACCTGATACCCTACAAGCTTTAAAAGGTATTAGTAGCGCTATGTCAGATAAATTTAGTTCAAGTAAAAAGATGTTAAGAGAAAAATGGGAGGACATTGAAGGAAAAGTAAACAGTCATTTCGGTACAGAAAAATATAATTATCAGGAGTCAACAATCACAAAACATACACAAGAAAAAGAAAGTATACCAAGAAGGAAATCTTATGAAGAGAAATCAGTTATTGATCATCCTTTTCCTTTAGATTATGATATTATATTTAAAGAATCTAGTCAAAAGGCCATAGAAACAGACAATAATACTGTAGAGGAAGAAAGAGTGTGTAGGTCATTATATCAGTACCATAGATTAAGTTTAGTGAATAAGGAATTAGAGCAATCGAATTTAACCTCTGTAATAGAAAACTATTCCTGTGATATTAGTAAGATCTATGATGTAATGTTGGTGTTGGAGAAATATTGTGTTTCAGTGGGAGCCATAGAAGAATCAAAATTTGTTCCTAGTAATATTTTTCTAACCTATTTGAGTGTTTCAATGAAAAAGTGTGATTTATTGGATGATATTATTAAAGATGAAGTACTTTACAAATACTTTGTCGATTCCTGTATATTAATGAATATGAGAACACAGAAACTGTCAAATCTTGGCTGTGAATGTGGCTTTCCTCTGCCTTTCGCTCGGACAAATGAAACACCAGAATTTTCGGATTTAATTGACGAGTTCATAGAGAGACAATGGTCGTGCCAAACCAAAGAACAGTGCTACGATGTTTGTAGAAAAATGCCCTATTTATGGAGGAAGATTTTGTATTTGAGAAGAAATGAAGACCTATTGAATGTTTTGAGGATACTTTTGCAAATGCTAGACGAGACACTCCTGCATTCGTTCTTGCCACAGTTTACATTGGAGACTTGGGATCGGGCGATACAGTTGTACGCTGTTTTGTACGCTAACAAGTGTCTGAATTGTAACAAAACATTTGTACATTTGTCAGTCAAAGACACATTGAGTTGGGACGATTTGGGATCCCTAATAATCAAATCAATTGGTGGTAAGAAAGCTATCGAAGTGATGAAGAGACATGCAAACCTGATTGACATGGGTGCAATAACAATGAAGTTTTATCACACATGTTTGTTGGTATCAATGTATGAGAAATATGATGTAACAATCGTCGCACAATTAGTAGATACAATATACAGTTCATATGAATATGAAGATTCCAGAATGGAGGTAATTATTTTATTTTAATTCATTAAATTTCATGTCCCGTATGGCATCGCTCCTCTAGATAGGTAAATACTTGAATAACGCAACGGCTACCGATAGATGGCAGTATAACCGTATTACAAAAAACCAGATAAAAATTAAGCAGACAGATGAAGGGCTCCATTGATAAAGATGCGTGGTTTGTGGTACTGAGATCGCCAATCCGCTTCCCGAGCGTGGCGATTATGGGAATTCTATATTATGAAAGAGGCCTATGTTTTGCAGTGCAGTATTTTCAGGCTGGTATTGTATGGATAGAAGTTGCATCTACTTTGTCCTGTACACACAGGAGACTTAAATTTTCGATGTTCACGATTTATATAAGTGCGATCTTAATATACTTTGAAAGCTTTGGTATCCTGGTGGTCGGGGTGCTCGCTCTTATTTCATAGCACTCGTGTGATTTGCGTTCGAATTTACTTGCGACCTATTAGTCAAAATCAACATAATACCAAATATCACGAGATAATTCTATCGATGATTCAGTCACGCCTGCTAATTGAATTGAAAATTTCCTGTGTGTTGTCTGTACAACACAATTTTCTTAATATTTTTTTATGAATATTTTGTGTCTGTCTCTTTAACTCCAACTCGGCGCCAGCACTTTCGTCAGTAGTAATAACATTGCATACAGGGATGTTAGAACGTGTTTGTGCTTTGTTTTGCGTGAATAGTTACCGGTATATCGTGATGACAATGATTGGTTGTTAACTAGATGGCGCTATGTTCGCAATTAACATTCGTACGTTATTTAACTTTTCTCCCAATGTTTACATCACCAGCACGCGGACGAATCTCTGGCGATCGAATGCCGGATTTAAAACCCACAGACTAGTGATGGGAAGTAGCATCTTTAGTGCGAGAGTATTGGCATTGCCTAACGTGGTGAATGGCAAATATTCCGTGAACTGCATTCGCTTGATTTCCCTGGTATTTTCTATTAGAGTTCTAGGGCCAGAAAAATTATAATTATTTATTGTTTGCCTTTTTTTCAGATTTGTCAGTTGCTTCGTTGCATGAATAACGGTATCATAAAAAATACAGCCTTACCACTTACTGTGGCAGCCAAGTCGGCTTATTGGGGCTTAAAATCTGTGCACGAGAAATTTCTTCGTTTCGAAAAATCCGAAGGAAGTTCGCAAGCAAAAAGTTTTACTCTTCAAGATATCTTGAAAATAATGCCGGAAATACACAACGACTGTGTGCTATGTGGTCTACCATTGCAAAATCAAGTTCTAATCAAAGATGGCGGCCTATGGACGTTTAGATGTGGACACACTTTTCACGGTGCATGCTTAGATTTGAACAGAATCAAACTGTGTCCGTCTTGTTCCCTACGTTGATTTTAAATGTTGACGTTTTGACGACCGCGTGGTTGGCGTACCCGACCGCTGAGACATCGGTACCAATACCAGCGATAATCAATATTTGTGCAAAAAGCACAAATTAGTAGTTTTCGTTTAATTTTTTCTGACACCTTCCTCCTATCTTATCGCATATGCGTTATGTAGGATACTGAAAGGTAAAGACGAGTGAGTGCCTCTGTGTTTGCACATACTCTTGCGGCGCTATAATATTTCCTGCGCAGTTGACAACTGCCGATATTATTCGGAAGTCGTCATCCTGGTCGAAATCTTCAAGTCTTGTTATGACAGAAGCAATCAAGTTGGTATGCTAACGGATTAGAAAGAAATTAACATATGTATTCAAAATGTATACTCGTCTACCTCGAATATCTGAATTAGTATGGCAAAAACATTCGTTGATTATATTGATATTTCATAATCTCGCCTTTCTACCTGCCTACCCTTAACAGTAGCAGCTTTTATTGCAATTTGAGTACTTAGAACAAATGTTGTTAGTTACTATTAGTTAGAAATATTTTATGTACAAAATAATATAACATTTTTGTAAATGTAATGAATTGTAGTCATATCACAGTGTAAGGATAATTATATAATTATTTTATTCTCATAACAATGTATTAATGAAACTTGTATACTAATAATAAAAAATTATAGTAGACGCTTAAAGTTTATTTTTATTAACCCGTATAGCACAGACCTCCGTCCAAGGTATTAAGTGTCTACGTTGCTTCACTTTGAGTCGATATAATTTAATAACATTCCTTTGCAGGATTCACGGATCGTGCAGCTCGCACGTCTATCGACATTACAGATGGTTAGTTCTGCAAAGTTTCTTAGATTCTTCTCTTCTTTCTTCTACAAATAGTTTGCTGCTAATCATATAACTCTTTTTCTTATTTTTACCGCCTCTTTGCCTAGAACTCTGCCAGTATCAGTCGGTATGAGTGACGAATAGTGAAGTAAATCCTTTATAAATCCCGATGTAAACAAAGAATGTAAATAAAGAAAGCTCTCTGATACTCGCATTTGAGAAGGAGGCTTTTGCCTAGCAGTGGGCCCTTACAGGCTGCTACTTTACTATACTTTTAACAGAAGCTTAGCAGTATCATCTTCAACCAGTCTATTTCACAGCGAATCATATATTAAGTACTAAAAACTTGTAGACTTTCAACTGGGTCTGGCGGACCCGACAAATCTCGGCGAGCAGTCGAGTGTTATGTTTGAAATTTTGAAACTCCATATAGCAGTGGATCGTCACTGATCGGAATCCGTTTGCTTTAATTTACTCATTAAGTAAGCTCTTCCATACAATGGATTTATCAACAGGATGGATGTCGGTTGTGGGTTGAATCCTAACATTCTCTAATCGCTGCTCATCAATAAATTTGATAAAACGGATCAGACACTATTGTTAGGTACATCTGCTAATGGCGTGACCTGCTCGGTTTTTTCTGCAGGAGTGATTTGCAGAGTTAACTATACTGTCAAGCAAACTTATTAATTCAGATTCAACATTTTCTTTATTCACTTAGTTAAAAATATGTTGTTTTGTAACAATTATTATCCAAATATGTAGCGAGCAATAGCGAAGAAAGTAGTTTAAATGAAGGTCCCCAAATCTTGTTTTAAATTATTAGTTGATACATTTTATTGTGGTTTTAAGTGATTCATTAGTGTCTGGTTCACTGTCCTCCCCTTGTAATTGTTGTAGAATGTGTGCTAGTGGAATTATCGATGATATGCTAGTATTACCGGAGACCGGAAACATTACACAATGTTTAATGTTTCCGGTCTCTCTTCAAAAGGTTAAAGAATGGACAATAATTTATTGAGATGCAGCTATTCTTCAGGAGATATTTTTTTGTTGTGTTTACTAGCATACCTTTTTTTTAATAATCCTTTCCAGCATATAGAAAGTACTATTCCACCTGTAAATAAAAGTAAAACGATATTCTCAAATGAAAATTTTGATTTATTTGGATTAACAGACAGTACACACTTTGTGTATTAAACAGAACAGAATTCATTAAAAACGACACAATAGTGCAACAAACACTTGACCATGTACTAAACATTTTTAACATTTGTGAAGCAACATACTAAATGCAGTCCAAATAACATAAGTAGGTAGAAGGTAGATGCTATATTATGCAATTGATGACGAAGAGAGAGAGAGAAAAAATATATGCTAAAGACATGTATTTTTTTATTTGTACTCATTCTCCATTGAGTACACAAATCAATTATTTTTTAAAACTACGGATATTGTGACTGTAAATGTCAATATCATTAAGAATATTATTAAATGACCCGTGGGGGATCTTTTACCAGCGTTTGTTCGACATCTAACAATAATAAATGGAGGGTTGACATGGCCTCTCCGACGTATTGCTGTTCTTGGTACATCATATAATAATTATTATTTTTATTTGTTGTTCCAAAAGAGTACACTAGCATAAACTTAACTAACATGGATAAACATTTTTTTTTAAGTTGCAGATAGAACAATTTTTACTTAGATGTTCACAACAATTCGGAGAGTTCGTCCACTAAGACTGCGAACCTTAAAATATTTTACATTGATTTGTTTCGTTACAAGATTTTAACAATTGTTAGTGTGTATTAGATCATCGTGGTACTAGTATCTAAACTGAACCCTACCTGTATCTTAGACACTAGTTTTTTTCTAAAGATTTATGTAATAGACACTTATTCAATGGTATATTTGTAATGATTCGTGAACACTTACAATATGAATATACATATATATACCTAGTCCATGCCAGTAGGAAGTGAAAATCCATTATTTTGACCTGAATTACGCCTCCTGTGTGTAGGCCATTAAATGTGTGGCATTTTGATACTTAATAAGGAAACATTACTTAAAAAATGGACGGCTGGTTTTACGCATTACCATTAACTTTAATTACCATTTAACGAATTACCTCCTTTTCTTGAATTCGTTTTCTCATCAATGTTACACTTTGCCACTTTTCCTTATTCGCGCCAACTTCATTATAATAACAATTCAATATGTTCATTCTTCAATCTTTAATAGTTTCATAAAAACATACCTACACTGCTAATAATTAAAATTTTCAACTTACAAGTTAAATAAAGAACACTAATAGGAGACGGATGGTGGGGCATTTCCCTTCCCGGGCGACAAATCAAATCATGTGGGTACGCGCTCTGGCCGCTGTCCCACGCTGCGTTGTGATCTTCATTATAACCTCCGAAGCCTACGTTACAAAATTATCGGCGGCCGATAAAACTATATCGGTGTAAAATCAATTGGAAGCTCGACCCCTTTCAGAGTTGAAGTCAAAGCTCCGTAACATCCCTAGTACCTACTACGGACTAAGACCTTAATGTATACTAAACTACGCACTGCTTCGTTAAAAGCTACAAATTAAAAGATCTCCCCGAACAAGGTTTATTGCGTCTTAGGTATTTTATTTTAAACATTAGTTTATAAATTCCGAGTATTGGCGGTGGAAAAGGCAGAAGCATCTAAGGTGAGTGTTGTCCGCGAGGTGATAAATTCTATTGTTATAACACGATGAAATAATTAGGGCTGTGGGCATTCCATCTAAGTCAACAGGGAAGGCAAAAAAGATGTATTTTTTTTTATGTTCTTTTTAACGTGTCTCAGGGTTGCAATAGTCACTAAACTTTCTATCAACGGTACTTTAAGCACGTTTGTCACTCCAATTTCAAACGAAATCATTAAAACTTTTTAAATCATAAATTTTTCCACCGATGGTATTCCCGATGTTTCATTGTATGAAACTGAATTTAAAGTAAAGTAGCAGCCTGTAAGTGCCCACAGCTGGGCAAAGGCCTCCTCAAATATGTGAGTGGGTTTTGGCGCCGGGAAGGGCCCACGATGCTGCTCCAGTGCGGGTTAGTGGGCTTCACATAGCCTCAAAATAATAAAAAATATTATTTTGGCTTCACATATTTTTTGTATTTACCAATACAGCACTTAAAATTGCTATTAACAATTTAAATAAACAAACTGAACTAAATTATTTGTTTTCTTTACTATATAGGTATAGGTGTCATTTATAGGTTCATAACATCGTAAAATAAAACAAGAGACTTCAATATTTACTTTTTATTAAACTTTTGGGTTTTGGCACAATTTTTAATAATGTGACCTGGTTCATACCTATTAGTTAGGTATTAAAACCTAAATTTTACCTACTTAAATACGCTCGTAGAGCAATACGGGAAATTCAACAGAAATAATCTCAATTAATAAAAAAAATAGTTTCGTTTTAAACAAACAATAAACTAACGAGATATAATTTTAAGTACATGCAAAATAATAGTACATTGTATGGGTACTTTTTATTATTGGAGTTGTAGGCATTGTGTATACAAAACGTAAATATATGGCAAGGAGTAAGGTACTATTTTACAGATATAAAAATGTCCCGTTACAACGGCTAAATAAATAATAAGTATGACGTCGACCGAGATCTATGCGATTTGCATACGGATTAAGTATCGATCATTTAAATAACCACAATTACTAAACGTTTACATCAAAATATCGCATATTTACAATTGGGTTCAACATAAAAATAAATAATTTAACGCCACTGTTTCAAAACCTTACACATTAACTATGCAATACTACACACTACATAATCGATAAAACATTAAATCCACGTACACAATAATTTATTTACGCTTACAATACTAACACTGTTTTCACATCTGATATATATTACTGGCATACAATAACAAGGTGACGACACACCAGGTTTTTATGAAAAAAAAAATACAGCTCAACTAACTTATACAAAAGCTATGTTTTGAAATACATCAAATGAATATATCTTTACAAAGACGATCACGATTTCATGGTCAATGTTTATAACATAGAAATAACTAAAAACAATTCGAATAAGAGAACAGATGTGTGTTAATCATCACAGAAAGAAAACAAAATGAAGGTAAAATTAGAAAAATAAATAACAAAATTAAATGGCAATCAACATCACCGACAAACGCGTTCCGTTTTACACAAAATCTGTACAAGTTTGTTTTCTATCACTCAACTAACTATTATATGTACTACATATTATGCTTTTTGCTACTACAACTTAGCGACTATTTCTACTAATTTAAATTGCACGATTCGATAAAGCGAATATTTGATTTTGATTATGTATGTATATACCCACAGAGTTCGGTGGGCTATCTACGCATTGATAAAAACATACTAGATATGTTTATGAGTCGTAAACGAATTGACGATCGACGAATTGACCACCACTAACTAGCAACATCCGTGTAGCAATTTGTTTTTTACCACGGGCAAGTGAATACAATTTCTGTACAATAGTTTTAAATATTTTACATATTTTTAAGACAAAAGCTGCGTTTCTACGTTATTAAAATTGATTTATTACCGACCCCGGCTAAGACTATGAGTATTTGTTGTTATTATGATGTTATATCTCTCACTGGATTTAATAAAGCAGTTTGTGTTCTAAACACTTAAATTTTCAAGCATTTCGCTTCAAATTTTTTGGTTTGATACATTTTAGTACCTTAGTTCTAGAGTTCCTAAATATTAAATAGGTAGATTAAGGTTTATTTAAAATTTATACATGGCCACACGATAGTAAATATGTGATGTAAATACTACCTCTTAAATGTAATGCGTTTATACGAGACATAATTTGAATTAAATCTAAAGACGATCTTCTAGCCAAATATTAAAATAAACACATAATATCTATCTACAAGGGAATCGTGCTTCTTTATTTACAAACGACAATACTTGCCCGTATTGTAACGCAGATCTATTTTACAATGTTTACATAAAATAACTTATTATTAAGTACCTATATACATTTTTCTAATTTTCTAATTGTTGGTATAGAACCTATATAATTGGCACATTCCATTGTAAAGTGAGTGCACTAGAATTACAAGACAGCGATGAGAATGAAGAACACAATTGTTTTAGAAAAAAAAATAAGAAGAATAAAAATGAAGTGCCCGTAGGGTATTCTTAAACCACTAATGGAATAATCTCATATAATAATAGGTATTTGTATAAAAGAGAGATCCGATTGCGACACTGGCATTTAGAGAAAACCTATACTGAAGAAATATACCTAATGAAGGTAGGTACATAAGACGATATCCTAGCATAGATAACAGTTTTCACCTTCAATCCAATCTTCATTTTACATAAAAGGGGCAAACTAGAACGAATTTAGCATTATTGAGATTCAACTCTAAGTCTTCGATCGTTCTCAAGTCTTACCGCGTTACCAAGGATGGTGGGAGGGTGGCAATGGGAGGGGCGCGGCGTGCGGGTAAGGCCAGCCGCGCGCCGCGCCTCAATCTTCCTCTCTTGGTGATAACGGGGGAGAAAACGCTGGGTTCATGTAATTGCCCCCATTTTGAGGTGGAGAAGTGTTAGAAGGGCCTGGAGAGGGGAGAGTCGGGAGGAAACCGAGTTCGCTGCCGCCATCCCGACACCACAGTTGTCGCATTTCTTGCCGGCGAGTACGCATGAGGTTTTTGTATTCCGAAATACGCATCTTCTTGCCGTCTACTATACAAGTTCTTTTTGGCCTTGGGCGGTACCTGAAGATAGAAATGAAAATAATGTTAGCCCGCTAATAAAATATATTAAGAATATGCTAATAATAAAATTAGAAATTCTTCGAATAAATTCGTTCAGATGGTCGGTCGGGCTTCACAGCCAGGATCCAATACGCTCTCAATAAAAGTGATAGGCTTTTGCCCTGTAGGACATTTACAGGCTACTTAGTATGGTTCGGTTGCGCAAGCAAATCGTTGAAGAATATTTATATCGTTAATTAATTATTTTTTCAGTATTTTCTTCATACAAATATTTGTGTTTACTTGCTGTATTTTCTTTAACCCTTAAAGTACAAGAGATTAGAGATTGTTTCAACACGACATGATTTAATGTATTAAACTATGAATAATGTATTGTCATTTACCTATAATCAGGATGCTTTTCCATATGTAATTTAGATAATCTCGACTGTTCTTCATAATAAGGCTGTTTTTCGGCGTTCGACATAGCCTTCCACCTGGCTCCTAAGATCTTTGATATATTGGAGTTATGCATGTCTGGACAGGCTTTCAGGATCTTTCGGCGTTCATCTTTCGCCCAAACCATAAATGCATTCATAGGTCTTTTGATGTGTGGTTTGCCAGACTCGTCGCGTTTGGGCTGGCGAATCAGCTTAGCCTTCTCTGCTTCTTCTGGAGGTGACTGACCCCAAGACGATGCTGAAACATTTAAGCGAAGTTTAGTTTATGGCCGGTAAGATCTTCAAGAAACATGTAAATATGTATAATATGACTAGATTCTGCCAGCACCTTCGCTCGTGTGGTCCCAAATTTTGTCTCAAGTGAACTCTTAATTGAACTAAAAAGTATCCTATATTCAGTTCAATGGGATAACTTACATCCCCGACAAATCCTACATCTACGAAAAACTTCGTTTATAGGCGTTCATTCCTTTAAGTGTGAAGAAAGACAAACACAACCATTCAAATTTGGAATACTAGGTGGAATCAAAACCTTGTTTAAAAAATTTACTTTATTTGTTTACTTAAATATTTGGCCGTCCGGTATAATAGACTTAAAAAGTATTAATGAATGTAGTAATTTATGACTGAAATAAGTTTGAATCAATTTCCGTAAAAACGTTTTTAACTCGTACGTTTATGAATGTGTTAACGTAATTTCAATTAAATTTAAATTCCCAGGTAAATTTACGTAACTGTTAAAAAGAGATTACCACTCTACCGTTAAATTTTTTCCAATCAAAAGTTTCCGACTTTTAAATGGAGATAAGAAATTCTAAGCATTTATAAAACTTTATTGTATCGTCTCACTTGAGCTGAGTAGTCGATCGGAAGCCGGGCTAAGCTGAGCAATAAATAATCGCTGGCAGTGGCTGTAAGCCGTAAAACAATCGTTAAACACAGATTAAGACTTCATGCTACTTGGATATAACAGTCAAAATTAATTGACTATGGATTAATTTGTACTTTTTTACCTTGCGTGTTAACGTTCGATCCAGTTTGAATAAGTTTTTAAAAGGCGGCTTAGTTTCGGGCAAATTCTTAGAAAATAAAGGAAAAATCATATTTGTGAAAAGAAGAAAGAAAGGATTTTTTTTATAAAGAACGAAGATTTATTATTTTTTATAATTGTTTTTATTTTGTTGACGCTGTGACTGAACTGTGATTTCTTAAGATTTCTGCCACCATTTACAACATATTACTTACGATTTTGGATAAACATGCCAGTTACTATACTTAATTATAATACATACATGGATTAATTAATACATTTCTGACATCTATGCACAGCCTATTATTAATTTATTAATCAGTTTCAAAAATAAGTTATACTAATTAACAAGATTATAACTTATAAAAGAATTTAGTACACTTTATTTGTATCTTCATTTTTGAAATGTCGATCGTTACTAAGGTACCTATAAATAATTTGAGCACCGCAGAATGCTATTAGAGAAATGCAAGATGATATTAGCGACAAGACACGAATTCCGAATTCGAAATTACACAATTTTAGTACACTGTCGAACGCACCCCCGCGCGCCTGCAGTCCAGAAATATGTGGGTCAGTCACAGACAGATCCGCTTAACATTTCGCTTGACGGATTCGCAACCAAGTGTCCACACAATTAATAAGCTTGCCCGCACGGAAACATCTCCTCTCAAACTCTGAGCATTCCTCGAATTAATTTGACGCGCTGTTAGATAATTTATAACATCCTACGTTGATTTGCGCGAGATACACAATTTCTGAATGAGCCTTGGACAGTCGCGAAGAAATAAATATATTTATGTTGTTACTTAATTTGTACTTTTTATTATGCTGTCCTTCATTTTGGGATAGATTCTGGGATACTACATCCACAATTACAGCTAAATTCAACGTACAACTCCACTGATAGCAGATAGTGATTTTGAATCTCAATTTTTATAGCTTTTAGTTCTTAGCTTCCTACATCAGTTCATACATCAGTCTAGATTTAATCGATGCATCTAATATGCTTAGGTGTAAATGTATATTATCTATTTCCGATGAAAGCTTTCTCTACTGCATATCTTAGTACTTCGTATTGAAATTCTACAGAATTGTATTCCGAAAACAAGTTTTCACGTTCACGTGTGACATTTTAATTTACTTTTCACTAAAGCTTATATTATTGTATATAAGTTAATAAAAGCTCATTAGGGATAGAACTAACAAACTCCTGATGCGGAGGAAGATCCTCTAACCACTCCGCTATCGAGGTTTCAAGGAATTTCAAAAAAGATTTATTTTGTAGTTATGATATTGCCTGTACCCTGGAGTAGGATCAGCGAAGGGAGCGGAAACGTGCGTCGCGAGCGCCATCTATTTCTCGTTTCATGTAATTCTCTTGTTTTAAAGGAAGCGTAACGACATCGACTATTTTGTAACCATTTCGGTTTGGGTTCGCGCCAACTATTTAAAGTAGCGATCATTTATTTGTTTTACTGTTCGGTTATGTTAAATTTAACAATTTTTATTACAAAAAATCTTTTTGTCGCTTCTTCCATTTCATAATGCGGATAAATTTTTAATTATTGAGACGATTTTCATAAAAGACGTCAACTTCCTGTAGGCGCCTTTGCTTCGATAAATCAGCGAGTTTTTAAATTATTATTTCTGACAAGGCGTAGGCATTTTTAAATCAGTTCTCGTGCAACATATAGGTACGTAAGTGTCGTAAATTTTCTGTCATGGTGAACATAATATATATATGGAATAACTGTAAAGGTATTTTATTTGTTATTGTAATAAGGAAAGAATCAAAGAAGTTTGATCAAACTGGACATTTGAAGTGTTGGAGTCACGTTTTGGTGCGGAATAAAGTTAACGATTTTGTCTCGTAGGCGTGTTAAGACTCGGTGTAGTCGCCCACGTACATCTGCAACACCAGAGGTCCTGCAGGTGCGTTGCCGGCCTTTAAGGGTATTTGGGACATGGGAGGAAGAATGATTAGGGGAATGGGAAGTGGGAGTAGGCCTCCGATTACCTCACTCACCGAACGAAACGCAGAAGCACAAGATCCCTCTACTTCACGCCGGAATTCTGCGAGGCCGTGGCACCAATCCGGTCGAGCCGGCCCATTCGATAAGCAGCAAAAGCCGCTGCTTGGCTCTACCACGTGTACATAAAACGAACGTAGTTAACAATTTCCAATATTAATAGCCGTGGTTGTAATCGACCAGGAGGACAGCAGCAAGAATTACCTTAGCTTTTTCTTCGTCAAGGCTTTATATGATTAGTGACTAACATGACGAACATTTTCGAAACGTTCGTCTTAATATTCTAGTGGTGCGCCCTCCGCCGTTTAATATTCGATTGCTGTAAGTTTATATTTTATAAGTTTGTTCTTCCATGTTACAAACATTTCATCAAGCAGTTGTTATAATATTTGAAATAAATCTGATATATACTAGATACTATTTGTCATACCACGATGATATAGGTATGGTTGAAATGGGTTCATAAACAAAAACATGAAGTTTTGTTAATTAATTCGTGCAGGTTACAGAAAACTCAGATGGTTAACATTCATGGGAGTCATACATGTCCCGATGGGTTGAAAGGGGAAGAATACCATATTTTACTAAATGGTAACCTGATCTGCACGTGGTTTACACTGCAAGCAAACGAACGATGTGGCGACCAACTGATGGCGGAATACCCTCCGAATTTGCCGAACTCAAATCCCATGGGTTGTTTATGGGAGGCAGCATCTTTAATGCGAGGAGGAATACTGACCCGCATGCCGCGCGTGGTGAGTATGTCCGAACCTTTCCATAAATGCATGCCGAGTGTTGTTAGCGCCTTCTGGAAGAGCCCTTAGTTCAGCAGTGGTTATAGTATAAAAAAGTTTACGCTCTAAAGTAGTACAACAAATAATATTCTAGTCTACAATTTTATGCCAAGTCTAACTGTAATCCTGTATTACAAAACAAGAACGAAACGTAAGCGTTTAATGTCTGTGACGCAATAAAAATAAATCTTTTTCAAAGTTTCACGAAACCACTCGTAGATGATTATCGCTTGCAATTAATGTTCCTACGTATGTGGGGCATTGCCCATCTCACAATATTTTGAGGTATTGTGTCATTCTTTAATGGCCCCGACGAAACTTATATAGGTACGTCACGCTCTTACAAATAAAGCTTTATAATAATCTTTTGAATGGAAACTGACGTAACATTGTAATCGCGTCTTGTCGAGATGAAGTTTGTATCTGTAAAATATAAATCTCTGAACAGATTCAAAACAGATAATTTTGCGTCATATAAAATGCCTAATGGTACTACAATAGACGTTGATTTTATGGCAAATACTTCTTTTATGAGTAAACGTTCTAATAAAGAAGATATTGGTATGTATAAAGAGGACTGGTTCTTTTCGCGCTTAAGGGTTAAGTTAAGCATACAGTGTGGAAAAGCATCCAGCGTTTTTGGTACCTATATGCCAAGCGGAATATGGCTTCATAACAGTTTTAATTTTTAGATTGTAGTTATTGTAAATATAATTGTCATATAACTGCAATTAATATTGATTAGAAAAGGAAGCTGTTATATATATATATATATATATATATATATATACGTATAATGGACTATGATGTCAGCAAAAGAGTAGAACACTACTTAATGTTAACTATAATAAGCCCTAATGGAATTCGAGATGAATTAATTATATTTAGTCATTAAAGTGGAACACGAAAATGTTTGGCGGCGACACGCGACATTTCTTCATTTTCGCATTTCAAGTCGCTAATATCTACTTATTCGCTATTCCTTGTTTATTTTCGCACGCAAATTACGTAACACGTCGTATAGCTTGCGGTATTAATATCAATTGAACGTGTTTTAGTTAACGGTCTTTGCTCTACAAAGTATATCCATAAACTGCTTTATTGCCTTAGAGCCTCCTGTGAAGACGCTATATACGTCTTACCTATTTCTGCCGTTAATCAGTAGCACAACCTGTGCCACAACCTGCACACAGTGTGTTCCAGTTTGAATGGCAAGGAGAACCAGTGTAATTACGTGCTGTGGGATATTCCATCCTAGTCTTCTTCTTCTTTAAATTGACAAGTTTCTGTTCAACTTCTATTCTTTCCTTTTATTTTGTCTACTTTAACTCTTATTGACTGATTTACAATCTTTTACGAGCGATTGAATTACTTTCCCGGTGATTTTTTTTCCTACCTTCTAAGTATTTACTTCAGATAACTCTAAACAATTTGATTTACCTGATATTCTTATATATTTGGATCGTCTACGCGCGCGTGAGGTGTTTGCTGCCTGGCTACAATACTGTTTACAAGTTAAGCATGAGCTTTGTTTTCGCACGAAATGTAAACATTTCTTTTAATTATTTTCGACGACATTGATTGCATTATATTAATCATTGTGAAATAAAGAAGGACGTAAATCATATTATAAGAATTGGGTTTGATAGTTTCAGTAAGTAGTTGTTGTATTATGTTCCAATGAGATCGTGATAGACTTCAGAGTACTAGGGTCTTTCATTTATCATGGTTTCCCAAGTAGTAAAGACGAAATCATATACCATTTAACTAAGAAGACTATTTATAATAAAATAAATACTCACAGTTGCAAGAGGCGTTATAGTCATCTTCTTTCTGCATGCTGTACTGCGGATTCTCTTCCATTGGTGGGTATGGGACGAATCGCTGCAGCATGATGGAAGACTGAGCTGGTGATGGTGACCGCTGCTTGCTGAGGTTCAAGGGTGCATCGGGATCAGGTGGCGGAGAGCGGGCAGTTGCCGTTAATTGGGCCAATTGAGCTGTCGCTGGCCATGGAGAACCTTGAACAACCTGGAATCGGAGAACCCTCTATAAGTTACATAATCTATAAAGCGTTATGTATAAATTGTATTTTCTATGACCCTGATGATGCCTAAACATCAATCTCCTTGTGCGTCAGAGTAAAACTCTATCGTAAATACAGTTTCTAACATTTTACAACAATAGATATTGTTATCTATTGTTTTCAGGTGGACTGTGAGCTTGTTTGTACAAACAAGCTCACAGTCCACCTGAAAGTAAGTGATTTCAGCGGCCCATGGGCATCTACATCGATCCTCGATTGATAATCAAAACGAATATGCGTTGTTACTCCTCAACACTAAAATGAAATATCTCGATACCAGTAAATGGGGGTCATCAAATTATCACACATCGAAAGAGACAGGAGAATTATGTTGCTAGCGAGCTGACCCATTCGTCCTGAAGCTATGATTCAACTACAGCATATTAACACAATTTGAGAGGGACCAATCTATACTGGGTATCTTAAATATCACCATCACCTATAATGTTCAATTGCTAAAATATCAACGCGTATAGCACATTTAAAAATATGTGCTAAAAATATTTATTGGTAGGCGTCACGTACTGTGTCTGATCAGTTCCGTATTTTTAAATGTGAATTGCTTTGATGTCGTAAAATCTACATGTACAGCGCAAAATACGAATAAATGCTTGTTCGCACTTCGTTTTGAATCAGAATATGTCCACGAACAAAAAATTTGCAATGGCAGATTATTAATATTGCCACTTTTTCAATCTTCAAATGTTACTGGCCGCGAAAATCAAAGGCGCGTTTTGCTTAATTTATTCGATTTAAATTGACAGTACACACTTCGCAAGCAACTAGGATAGTTTCTAGTTGTAGGTGTCGACTCGATTGATCATTCAATATTATTAGGTTTAAATTTATTAGTCCTGAAATAAAAAAGCAGAGGTAGTTTAGAAGCAGCCCTCAGGTATTTTTCTTATATTATTACTTTCGTATCGGTTCATTTTATATTATTTCGTATCGGTTTTCAGCTGACGATTTTTTACTCAGGAGGTTAAAGTAGACCCTAACAATGTAAACGGTTAATGTATAGTCAAAAGGAATCCGTTCTTAATACTTCTCTATTACGAAAAAAAAACTTGGTTAACATGCGTAAAAATGTAGCTTTAAGAAAAGAGGACAAGAAATGAAAGGCGATAAGGAAAACTTAAAAAGTTTGCTAACATACATACAATTCTATAGAATTTCATTTCAAAGAACCAAGCGATGCAAAGTGCAATTAGTTATTATGAAGTTTTGAACAATCATCATGACATAACAATTTCAAAGGCCGAAGTGCGGAAATTGCGAGAATTTATTTCAAGAAACAACATCAAATGAAATCTTTATAGTTAAAAACTGGATGATGAATGATCCGCGAGCACCCAACGCATCTAATTATACTTTTGCATAATCAACGCCGGTTTTCATTGAGTATTTAGTCCCAGAGCAACTTTCGTTTTTATGATCAAAACAGGACCACAATAATGCCGCGAGGTCTAGTGTTCAGCCTGCCTGCCTCTCTGCCTGTTATTTCACTGGTCTTGGAGTAGTAAGGATTCCGCAGGATCTGAATTTCAACTGAATTTTGTTTCAGTGCCTGTTGTTGTATTGTTTCCGGTGTGTTCTGATTTCAATTTTAATTTCGGACATCCGATTGACGGGTGCCAAGCACGGTAAAGAGAGGTGAAAATGATATTAGAATAATATAAGATAATAAATATAGAACTGGGCCGGCCATTAATTCCTCACTAAAATCACAAAACGGTATGATTTAACTTCGTACGGAATTTTTGTGAAATATTTTGTGGCATAACGGATAAGGCCCCTGATGATAATTTCCAGCAGTTAATTGGAAGATAACTGCTGAGAGGAAATCATCATCATACAAAACATAACGATGCACTTAAATATCTCTTCGGTTTTATTACATTGTCATACAAACATTATTCCGCTTTATTTAGTATTTTGGACGCGTGCCAATCTGGTTCATTCATGGGTGCGGTTTCTCGGATCCAAAAGTACGTTGTACTAATTATTCTGGACACGTAATGCGTTATTACAATATTAAATATATTTTCGGGGCTTCGACTTTCCAAAACTGGTTTCCACCGAGAGCAACTAATTATTGTGTTTATTTATTTGTTGTTGTTAAACAACTTTTCGAAGAGACTGTTGTAGTCTCCGTGAACTTACAAAATTAATTGTAAATTTGGATAAAATATGATAATGATGTTAGTAGTAGTATGATTAAAGATCGTACATTGTATCGTAACAGATTACATAAACTACGACTCAAGACCTGCATAGATAGGCAGATATAACGGATTTCTATTTGGCACGACTTGCTAAACATGGAAGCATGTTCGCCTATAGAAGATAGAACGTGACGGGATCGCCATGAGATCTATTAGTCGCCTCTAACGACACCCACAAACAAAAAGATTCTTTCGAAGCCACTTCACAGCAATTTGTATTATAATTCATTCATAACTATTTTATATTTAAGATGTAAGTGGCCTATCGACATTTAATGTCAAAACCAAACCCACCTGCATCCAGTACACCATACCGGACCGGGAACGGGGTTCTGGTGAATCACTGGATTCCCTTTTAGGGCTGCAGAGGGAAGGTGGCAGCAAATATAACGCCACAAAATGCTGGAACAACCTACCTCCCCCAATTTGCACTCTGAAATCGGTGAATAACTTCAGACTCAAATAATTCAAATTAATTAAGCAGTTATTACCAGCTACCCAACGAAGCGCGGGCACATCGCTCTACACCCGCGACAAATCCTACTACCGGGTAAAATACGCTATAACACTCTTAATGTTGGAAGCCTCTCCGATCGAAGTCGTGTATACGGAGAAATGTTTTGTAGACGTCAAGTACAAGTTGCTTTTCTGCAAAGAACTTCGAAGAAAGGGCAACAAGTCATATTATATCGGGCAGGGTTAGAAGCTAAAGTACACCCTTCCGATCGTTGTGGGGAAGCCCTATTAGTATCCAAGGAGCTCCAGGCTGGGCTTCTTGAAGTTGACAGACTGAGCGAACGACTGATGCATGTCAAGGTGCTGATGTAAGTGAAGGTCGTCAATCCGCAAGTCGGTCGCCCAGTATCGGAAAAGGAAGCCTTCTATGAGCTTTTGGACAGTGTACCCACAATGAAGAGAATTGTGGTTGGTGGGGATCTGAATGGTCACGTTAGATAGGAAAAGCGTGAGTACGAAAGGATTTATGGGGCGTTGTCTTTGGAAAGCCTAATACGGAAAGATCCCGTTTTGGAGTAACACAAAAGTATCAAATTTGCAATGCCAAGATTCGTGGCAGCTTCGGATAACGTGCAAATTCGGATAAACTGCAGGAAAGACGCCCGAGATGGTATGTTCACGTACTCCGGAGGCCTAAGGACTACGTTGGAACAGATGGACTACGTTGGTCTATGAACTAACCCTACTGACTCGCCATAAAAACGAACGCTGCAAGCAGACTTTCCAATGATACACTCAATATCTAACCACAAAATTATTACTGTTTCTAAAATAATACATATTAGCTTTTTATAGTCAATTTTCAGAACTTTGAAAAAGTTTCAGAGATTTTTTTTTACTAAAAGACTGCTGTTCATGCTCTTGTTTATTTATTCCCTTAGTTGATTTGATATCCGCCGGAATAGATAGGGAGAGATTCTCTTACGTCGACACCACCGCAACATAACGTAAATAGAATATTCGTAGTTGCCTAAGGGACATAAACCAAATAGTAACAGTTAATTGTGGGTTTTATAGAATTTATTTTAGAATTTATTTGTTGATGTTTAATGATTACGCCGAGATCACAACGGTAATAACAGAAATGATATAAGTACCTATTTCATCAGCCTATTAATCTTAATCTATCTAGTTCTTTGCATTTGCGAAAACTGATTGATATGTAGAACATGGAGTCCAAAATGGTAAGTTCAAATGAGAAAAAAAAACAAAACTTTACATTTGCTTAAATCGTACTATTTACTGTTTCATTGGAAGTCTGAAAAGGCGTGGAGGCTAACCTCTAAAATCTCACTCACATTAGATTGGACTTGCGGTGGCTGAGGTCGCATCTGTTCCAACAGAGGCAACAAACCCAGTGGGTGTCCAGAATAAAGTCCGTGCTGACCGCGCCTCACTAACTCTTGGCGTCGGAGGTGCTCCTGCTGCAGTCTCTGCAGCTCCATCTCCGCCGACACGTTGCCCATATTCTGCAAAAAGAAACTTTGTGGTAATGATAAAAGATTTGAATTATGGTTTACCCATCGTCACTGTTATAATTTGCAAATAATATGACTAGAGGATGCAGCTGTCTTGATGAGTAGTCTCTGCCATATCGCCTTTTCCATAAAAAAGGGAGTGTCTGCCATTACCGCGTCAGTTAATTCAGTTGAAAGATATTACAGTACGTTTGTATGTTTGTAAAAGTGTTACAACTTACGAAAAAAAAAAACGCATCAAATATTATCGTGAAAAACTTTGTATTGTAAATATTTATAGTTTTTCTAACAATTGATTTGGCAATGTCAAATGTTTGAGTAGTACCATTCATAACCGGAAGCTTATTTTAGCGGAGATGTTAATATAACAATCTAATATTTAACATATAAAATATAATCATGATTAAAAATTAAAGAAACCGCCGTCAAATCGATAATAAGGCTGCATATTAAAAAATTAACACGCGATACCGTTAGGAATATCATAACGCAAGAAGCGTATTTAAACACAAAAATAATGTGTTCTATAAAATCAACCGGTTCGAGAGTTGCGGTACTTAAAGCAATCAGTCTTGAGGAGAAATCTTTCTGCGCAAAATTTGTTCTTAACGATATATTGCACCATCAAACGCTCGCAATGACAAAGAACGTGCTAAGATATGTACACAAATCAAGTAAGAGGACGGCTACTAAATCTTAACGCCTATAAAACGAGCCCAAAAAAAAAAAAAAAAAAACACCGATTAATTGCTCGGGAGTCGTGACGAATACCACAATATACATTTTATCGGCTCTTCATTAAGACTGCATTGAATTGTTAATGGTTGTACAGATCACGACATTATAAGGTGATGAAATCGATACAGCTCGTCGAGACGAGTTTCCGGACGACTGACAACAGTGACGAAAATTATGAAAAATACCGCGAAAATTATAAAAAGAAAACAAACAATTCTTGCGCAAATGTGCCTCTTACGCCGAAAACACTTTAAAGCGAATTGTTGAAGTCGAAGATAAAAACGAAGCGCTAATGGAAGACAAAAGCGATCGCATAAATAAACATGACAAAATCGTGCGAATAAAAAAACTGCGAGTTGTAATAGGTGCCCCTTACAGATACGCGCAGCCACCGGTAATCGACCAAGTTTTTCCATCCAGCAGACAAATTGCCGTCATAACCGAACGGATTAAACTTTTTATTAAAAACAACAAACTGAGCATAATGTATGGCTGTAATCGGCAAGGGACAGATGGTCCCGAATAACGTGCGCGATTTATCTAATGTAAAAATACTTTTATTTAATAGCAGTGCGGAGATGTCCCAGCAATTGGTGTTTATATTTTACAGCGGACCGTCGTTTTAGCATTTCCACCATCCTTTGATAGCATTATAAATGTATGTTATAACATAAAAACGCCAATTTCGATAGAGATAACCAAGTGTAATGTTGCGATTTATTGTACTCCAGGTGTAAGATGTGAAAATGTATGCTTGAGAGCGAGGGAATACGTAGCGATATATAAATATCGAGTCGAATATATCTTTGCCAGTAGCTTTGCTGGCAGGATTAAGCATCACGTGACGTATTGCACCCGCCAATATCCAATCAATAAATATGGCTATGGGTATAAATAACTGGAAAAATGTACACCGTCTGTCATTACGTCCTCATGTATCTGGCGAGTCAGGTGATTTTTAAACACAACAACGCACAACATCCATATTTCATAATTAAATATTAATTCTTAAACCTATAAATTTTGTATAAGCCATTGTCGCAGCGGTAACAAAATGCAGAGATTAAGATGAAAGTAACGACTACGTTAGAGTATTCATCAAAAAATCGTACATTTGAATAAGATAATGTAGTGGAAATTGACACTGAGATCACGGATGAGAACCGGATATGCCATGAGATAATTTATTAAGCCGGCGCCGATATCAAAATAGTGTAATCCCGCTTTTTTTTTTGATATTACAAACGACTTTAATCCTTCTGTAATTGACTTAAGGTTGAAGTGTAATCGTTTGTAAAGATTAGGTGAAAATACACCGAAAGCTGTTTAATGAAACAGACGTCACATTGACGTAAAAGATGCAAGATCTTTGGTGAAATAATAATATTTACTGTCACTGGTCGACATGTCCTCATTCCTATATAGATTAGTCTGGTCTTCAATTTAGAATCTTTGAAATGTGGAAAACGTATAATATTCTATGGTAAGTATTATGACTAAAACATTTGATATTTTGGCATATGCAGTATTATCAAGCAGGAATTAATATTCAAAATAATGTTATGAAATTATTTTTAATTTTTAATATCTTAACGGCTTTATTTATTTCTAGCCATGTAGTAAGAGACAGTCGTAAAAGTTATATTTAGTGTCATTTCTTCATCAGATTTTGTTTCTTTAGGGTGATTATTTACATATTATCGTATTCAAAAGTAAATAGAATAGACGTGAAAATAAAAAAGGCGAAAAGTTCGCAATGTTAACATCAAGGTGCTTATAAATTATAGTTCTCTAAAAGCATTGTATGACAGATGTCACGTGTTTAAAAGCTTTGTGATGTTATGTAGTGGCAATGAATCATAAATGAATTCGTCAAAGATGGATCCAGTTTATTTATGTATGCTTCAACTAAAACATTGCCCTCCCGGTTGCCAGCAGTGAATGTGGCAGATTTAGATGTGTTGATAATGGGTATAGAACGACACAAAAAGGGCTTGAATCGGTTGAAGGGCAACGACAGGGCTCAAAGGGTATTACCGAGTGATGTGATTATAAATCAAAATGAATCGCTAATGCAACGTATCGTGGCTATCTAAGGTGTAGAGAAATTAAAATTAGCAATATGGTCGTCTTTATCTACGCCTTAGTTACTTATATTATATTGAATAATATTGAGATATATTAAGGGATAATTACTAAGTTTATTTAAATTTAGTTGATCTGTATTATAGCCTCAGTACGAATGGATCAGCTAGAGCGAGAAAAGGCCACTCTTTACTGGTTACGATGCATTAATTCTTCTTAAAGTGACAAGACTTCTGTATTTTGATCCACAATCGAGGATAGATAGAAGTATTTATGAGCCAGATCAGATGGATTACCTTTAAATATATAAAAATATGAAATAAAAAATTACATTTTACGCTACCTTTTTCTTCAAATGCCTACTTCATGTGTACGTAGTGCATTTTGGTTGCCAACAAACGAAGCTCTGGCGGTTCCATGTAGTTGTCGTAAATAAAAAAATTGTCTTTATCTGTCTATGAACTTCATGGAAGGCGCTTAATGTGTACATATAAACTGTCACGATTTGTCTCTGTGTACATCTCTTCTCGACAAGAGTTAGTGCGCAAACTGTCAACCAATAATAATTATGTCAGACGATATTTAGAAGTACTGGCATTTGTTGGATTACAGGCACGAAATGTGCTGTTGTGGAAATTTGATCTTTAATCCCAAGAAAATAAGATGGATATGCTGAGAGAATGTTTAAATGTAATTAATATGTAGTTAAATACATAACTGGGGACACTAAAGTTAATTTGCATTTTAAACGCTGCTGTAAATACTTTTAAATTTATTCAACGATCACTGAAACAATAACAGTCTTATTAAGAAACCAAATTCTAAATTAACTCACGTGTTTTTTTTTATTTCATAACGACGAAAGAGGTCTGTGTACGGTACACAGACCACCCATGTGAGAATTGCTTTGGCAAAGTATTCGGCTCCATCCCTTTCTTGAAGGATCAAATTTATTTTAACATCTCGACCAGATTGCACAATAATGCCATGAATTAATTATTACATTGCTGAGTTGCAATATTGCGACTCGTTTTTATCTTGATTTTCCAATCGATCGGTTCGGTGTTAACGGCCTAGCTGGTCGCTTTGTGTCTTATCGAGCTTTTCCGATATGTTTTAGTTTGCTCAAATATCTTTAATTTCATTTAAAAATTTAAGTACGAATATGATGGAATATCGAATGGTTATGAAGTCATAGGAGTAATATAGAGTACTAGGTAGTAAATAATGATTACATATAAGTAAGCAAATCTGCCACCCTATTTCATTCCTTGAGTGTCTTATAAGTGAACTAAGCAAAATGCAAGAAGAGTCTTTTGCCTTCCCATAGGAGGCGAAATCTATCTTAAATATATTTTTCTTCTGCCTGTGTAAGTCCACTGCCAGATATAGGGTTATCCATGAAATCACCTATAAAATCTGGCTTTTCATGCTTGGAAGTTTTACTCGTATTCACCAAGCTCGGCTGGCGGGTTAGCGTGCGCAGTGGCAGCGCAGTAGCACCCTAAAATTACAGATTTTAGAATAAATTAGAATAATATTATAGAATAAATTAATAATGAAATTAGAATTTGCACTTGATACATGTTGAAATTCATTATCAATACTACAATCTGTGGCCCCAACGTCCCGTTGAAATATTGCGTTTCTAACTATAAACGAATTTAAAAGATACGACCTTTTAAATGTGTATGTTTATACTCACTTATTCATAAAATCCTAAAGAGTAGTTCTCGTTGACTTAAAAATCTTTAAATTTGTAGTTATTTACTTTGAAACTTCCAGAGTAGTTGTAGGAAGGATGTTTTTGTAGCTTATGCAAAGTGAAGAACTTCAATATACGCAAAAAGTTTTTGTTCATATTATGACTCTGAGCTACCGGGTACAAAGGTCTAAAGTGTTATTTTACTTTATTCTCGAGTAAAAATAGTGCATTTAAAATTCTAATTTTTCTCAGATTTTACAAGTAAAATAGTATAATTATGAATTCTGTCTTCCTGGAAATAGGGCCAGCGTCAGAAATATTTACTAGTATTTCATGGTTGCAAAATCAGCTCAATTCTGATATCGCTCCTGGTGATGAATCTTGAATTCGCCAAAATTACCCAGAAAATAACCGTTTCAAAATGAACCAACTTGAAAAGCCTACCAAAGTGAAGCGAGCCAGAAGTGCAAAGATTTCGATCGCAAGTTTTTTTTTTCACTTTGACTGGGTATCGCATGTCAAAAGAAATTTAAAATGCCTTAACGCCGTATGTTATGTAACTTTAATTATTGTTTTCTATGGGGGTGTTGTACTGCTAGTAGTTGTTAATAAACTATAAAGTTTTGCATCGCATTGCAGTAATTATAGTAAAATTAAAATTTATTTTGTCATTATTATTAGAAATATCTTCCGTAAAAGAATGTGTTTGTGTGTGTGAATCATGTTTTAGAAGAAATACACTTTAAGATTATTATTTATTTAATAAATTTTTTCATTATAAACTTAGAAATATGTTTCTCAATTCTTATATCAGTGACTCACTAGTTTTGCATTTGAAATGTGATTTTTCAGATTTACAACGCGAACAAGAAACTGATTAAATTCAATAAAAACATTTTGACAACGTTCAATTAAACTGTCAAAGTAATCACGTGAGTCACTATACACGTTCACCCCGATTTCCCCGCGGGTGTCCGTCTGTCCAGCCGCCCGTACATTTATCGCAAGTTTGATCCGCTTATTGTGATGCACGGTGAGTTGCGATTTTTAATGGTTGATGCACTGATCGTATCGGCCATCAGCGGTGCAGTGATTATGCGTTTTGCGGGCGATTTTAATGGGGTCTCCCATGGAACGCCATGTTTGTTATGATTTACACTATGCTAGGAGAAAAGATGCAATTATTAAAGATTCACATACTGCGTTTGAATATTTTTTTCGGTATAGTTGTTGTATATTTTTTCAGAAGTGTCTTCACTCACGTTGGCAGATACTTTATGTTTTATGTCGTCAGTCGGTTTACGGACCGTGTGTCTCATTCATCAACCAACAGATTGCACCACGTATAAGTAAGTTACACATTCAACAAAAAATAACAACAAAGAAAAAAATAGTAGTATACGTTCGTTGTATAAATATAGCATTGTTGTTTGTTTTGCTTTTATTTTAGTAATAAGTTATAAAATTTTATTAGTTATGATATGTATAACTTGTTATATACTACTACAAATCATCAGTCACATTACGCCTACAAAATTAGAAAAAAAAAACAAAACTAGACACGTGCCCGACCGCCGCCCGGTAGAATCACGACACTAATTTGGTACAACCGCAACGATGGGGGCAGCGATCATTCAAAAACAATAAAAGTACTCCTTACAAGAGTGGCCTCTACCTCCCCTTCGCAATTTTTGTCTTTTTGAGAGTTTTGACTCGATTGTTTGTTTTTGTATCTGAGCTTTTTATACAAATACAGATATGTTTTTTTATTTAGTATACAATTTTGCACAGCTAAGGATGGGGAATTGGCATTATTTATTTATTCTTTATTCCACTAAAGGGTTACAATGGGCGGACTTAATGCCTTATGACATCCTCTTCTAGTAAAACTCATGTATTACTTCATTTTATCGTAATAAAATTCAAATCATTAAGATCGCAATGTAACAAACGTGCGCTCTTTGGCCTACAACGACTCATAACTAATCTTATTAAAATAATATTCAGGAGGTATCTAAAATATTTGACAATAAATGGCAAAAGTAGCTTAGCCGGAGAATAGTTCTCGAAGTTTGATGTATTGTGTAGACCGTGGCCATTTTCTTATTTTGAAGGCAAGGTGTTTAAAATTTGACACTACCACATACTGCCAAATTTATGTTCAGTTTAAGTATTTTAAGACATCATCATTATTTAATATTTGTAAAAATTATGTAACTTACTTACACTTAACAATAAACCTACTTTAGTTTTTTTATATAAGTCATGAATGTGTATAGAGCTTCTAACAAATGTATTATTATGATGTTTTTCTAATGAGTTAAGTTTAGCAGAATTTAACTTGATTCAATATATCAAATAAGTAATAAAACAGTTAATAGTACCTACTTTTATAAAACATAATATGAAGTAAATACTATAATCGAAATGACAAGGTGGCTCCGTTAGTGGAATGTTCCATAAATTCTGACGAGTACGAAAAGAACTAAATCAGGAATATCAACGAAATAAAATAACACGACGATCAACAAAGAAGGCCTCTAAACCCTAAGGGACGCCTAGACCGGTATAACTCCCGCGAGATTCGCTCGAACATAGAAAATGACCCCCCTTTTCCATCCCACTCTAACCCCTTACCCCAGCCCCCTTTCTCGCCGGTCTTGCCTCTTGCCCGTTCTTTCCTACCCGGATGCTCGTCTCACTTCAACTTTTCTTTTATTCCATACCTACTCTTGTGTTTATTTTTGTTTTCCGTTAGCCGGCGGAAATAATAACGATGGAATATAGAGGATATTCCTTAATTTTTATTTAAGTGTATATAATATATGCATATTTACACTACTTTACAACAATACAAAACAAGCACTAATTTATAAAAAATATATATTAATACGATGTTTACAAATGATTAATATAATAATTACAGTGGCGGCGTAAGAAAAGAAACACATTGATAACGTGCAGCAATGACTAAGATGAGGGGCGTCTGGTGCTGTGATGATCAACCCGAATGCCATCTAAGGCAAATTATTTAATTATGAGAGACCTATGTCCGGGAGTGGACTATTAATAGACTAATAAAAGTCTAATAAAACAGGAGTTTGTAATTTGTTTTAACTGTAGAACATTTTTCTTCCCAGTATATATTTACTATTTTGCAAATTAATTTTCAGAATGTTTTCAACTAATTTTCAGAGAAAATAATTATATTTCCAAAATTTTAAATAATGATAAATATTTTTTCTTTACAATTGTGACATGTCCATGTTATTCTTACACCCACTCAAGATGATCTTTTGTGGGCGATAGAGTCTGTTGAGAGGCGTCATTATTCTGCTCTGCATTCAATCCTATAATTTACCTCATTTTTAAACAAACCAGCTACCGTATAATATAATTGTGGGTGCACGCCGAGAATAGACACAACGATTCGTTAAATTAAAACAGGTTCGTTCTTTTCTGAGCTTCTCTATGTTGAATGGAGCTGGTAATGTAAGGTAATAAAGTATCGAATCTTATTTTTTATAACTTTTGTAGGTTTCACGGAAAGGTTCAGCAATAACACTATGAAAACTAATGATGAAAAATAATTGGCATACAAACTAAAGTAAATCAAATAAAATTATAATCTTGAATCATTCAATCACATCAACATCAACTATTTTCCGTCATCAGTTTGAACAGTGTTATTACTGAACCTTTCCATGAAAGCGCCAACACAAAATTGGCATGACATGCATGAAAGATTTGCCTATACTTACCGAATTGGGCAGGCGGATTGGTGAGCGCTGTGTAGCTACCCTTTCACTAGAGATGGTGCTCCCCATCAATGGTGAGATTTGGGTTCGACATAATCGTATGAATTGTTCTCCATTGGTCGGGTTCGTTAGAGCCTAGTCCGTTAATTTGTCAGCATGGTAAATTGCGTGCAGGTGTAGCTCAATATATATTACCCCTTACACATTCAAACTACCGTATAAAATGTACTGTATTTTATAACTAACCTCAGCCATTGCAATCACACCATTATTGCGTTATATTCTGCGTTATCGAAAACTGTCGCTTTGCTGTTGTTTCACGCCTATGTTGTCCCTTCTAGATGTTTTTGACACAATAATTTTTATAACAAAAGCTTTAGCATAAAGTTTACTTAGAATGGATTTTTTGTACAGAACACATGCGGTTTGTACACTGCACCATTTTGTCAAAGTTACGTTGTAATAGGACTATCGAATAAAGATAATACTTTGACATACAGTACCGAAATTGTGTCAATATATCCGAAGTGCATCAGATCGAATATTAAAATACACTCAAATCGGTTCAAAAAAGTACAAACTTATAGAGAACTATCTCTTTTGAAGTCTGACGTCATAAAGTTGTAAGTAAATGAATATTTAATAGTGTTTCTATAATATTTTATTCGTGTGATGTTGTAGTTTAGCCCGGGCAAGTAAATAAAAATAATACTTATAATATTAACAAAGCTTAGTCGACGTTGAATGAAGCTGATTCCACAAAAGTGCGAAACCTCAATGCGATGGAAAAGAAAAGATTAATAAAGCTTAGCGCACACTGGCGCAACACCTGTCCTTTGTCGCTAATGGACACAGCTCTAATCTTTAGAAACGAAGAGATGGTGCAGAAAAGGAAAATATAGTTATCATAATAAGTGTGCAGTAGTAAAGATAGGCTAGAACAAAACGAATTACGTAACTGTAAAGTTTTTAAGGAATAATTTTTATTATTTTGGTTAGATTTTTACTGTGCCGATAAATTTAACAATTATTTATTTTAAAATATTTTTTTGTATTCATTATATCATTGAGGATATCCCTCTTGGCGTAGTGGCTATATTTCTTCGATGAATATGTACTTCACCTCTAAGTAAAAAAAAATAACCAGCCATGGGCTACTTAATCTTGAGCAGCAAAGGTTCCTTAAAACCACATAATTTATTTAAGTTATGTATTTACAAAAACATTGTGTTTTCTCTGACTCAGTTCTGTAAATTGTAAGTAAAGTCATGTTACTCATTAAGTAGTACTCAGTACTACTACTACATAAATAGTACAACTACATAAATAGTTTTGTTGGGCACCATGCCGGCAAATAAATCGCTAAAGGTTATGGTAATGTTTGATGAAAACTACGGCGGCATCTTTCGGCTATCTATCGATAAGACCATTGATCAAACAAACGCTGGGTTGATAACCGACAAAGAATATGTTGCAGTGCCGAAAGTATTAGAGAAAACAGATTAATAGAGAAACATTACAAAATTGCAAATAAACATTAGTAACGCTTTTTTTATAACGCTGGAGCAAGGTACGATTGGAGTGACGAGAAGCAAGTTTGTGTTGCATAAATAAAGGCTCCAGATAGTATTCGATCAAAAGGCTGTAGGTCTTTTTAGCCTATGTCTGTATATTTTCACCACTTGCTATGTCAAGTAGGTGGCGTATAAGTCAGAAGTAGCCGTCGGCAATAGATGCAAACCTTGCCTACCAATTACCTAAGAATATTAATGTGGCGTGAAAGACGATATAGTGACACGAATTGAGAAAAGGATGCTGAGCTGGTTTGGACATGTGGAGAGGATGAATGAAAGTAGGTTGACAAAACAAATATATGAGGCAAGTGTAAATGGCAGAGTCTGGAGAGGAAGATCTAGGCGAACATTTCACGATCAAATCGGAGACGTTCTAAAAAGGCCAGGTCAAGAGTACTCTAAACCAACGAGCATGCATGCGAATATTGATGAAAGTGGAAGAAGCGAAAGACGTATGTCAAGACCATAGCAAGTGGAAGAAGATTGTCTCTGCTTTCCCCGTTGGGAACACGGCGTGAATATATACATACATATATTCATTAACTATAAATCGCACTAACTAATTTTTTCTGTCCTAGACGTTTTAATTTTTCTTCGACTCAGTGCACCTACTAACTTAATTAAAAGCGTGTGTATCCTACTAGGATTGTATGATCCGACAGTTCTCTAAAATCTATATCTGCAGTATCAAGTTACAAAATATAAAAATCAAAATTTTCCACTTTCATAACATAGAGTAAATTCTGTACGAAAACCTAAATAGCCTAGAAATTGAAAATTGCTAGAGTCAAACTTCCGAGCTAAAAAAAAATTAAAAAGGAACATTCCTCTTCCAACCGGTTTGAGCCTGAAATAATTGGAGGAGACTCGAGCTAACCACCCGGATGGGGGTAACAAGCGAGTTATCCGGGTAAAAAGGCAAGTTGCAAACCGCCCGGGTAACAAGCCTAGTAGAGCCGGGTAAAGGCTGTGCAGTAACGAGGATGCAACGAAGCAAGCGTCCTTAAGATGGATGTCTGCGCTTTGTGAACCTTTTTATGATGTGTTGGGTCAAATTTTTGTTACAATGTTGTTACATCTTCTATGATGATAAAATTGAAGATGAAAAAGATCTTTATTTATTATTTTAAGCATTCAATTTTACTGTGAACTGGAGCCAAGAGACGGGTTCTTTCCGATCGGAACAAACATAAATATTTCTAATAATTACCATTAGTAAACCATGCAAAAAAGCATTATACTACTTGAAGCTAGAATGTTGTGATAACTAAATCCCGACTTGGAGTCATTTATTTACTAACAACTAAAACACGTGAATTATACTGAACGTACCGTATGTGAAACTTCAAACTTGGTCATTGGGTTATGGAAAGGATTATGCTCGGTGTTACTCTGCAATATAGATGTAACGAATTTAACTACAGCAGAACTAAAGTAAGCAACTAAGGATCGGCTAGCAGAAGTGGCAATAGGTCGGCCACATAGCTAATAGAACTGGTAACCACTGGGAAAGATATATTCTCGAGTATTGAAACTCGAACAGACAAAGTCTATATAGGGCGACCACCACAAGATGAAGCGACGACCTGCACAGTGTTGCGAGGTGTGAGGATCGTGGTTTATGGCAATCTTTGTGAAGACCTATGTTCCGTTGAAGACGTGTGACAGGATATAATTCCGATGATCATAATGATATTGCAATCTGCAGACAAATGATTCGCTGTGTAAAGTTAGTGAAATATTTGTATAGCATATCGACAGTAAAGCATATGTTGAATATATATTGAAATGTAATGGATTTTCATTTCTCTTCGAGAAAAACCGAGAAACTCCTTGAGTATTGGATTTTTAAAATTAAATGTTATAAGCGTTACAAAGTGAACTTCAATCAACGCAGTTATTATATTGTTTTAATAAACAATCAAAATAACACTCGACAAATGAAATATTGCAGATTGACGGTTGTTGATATAAAGGCGGCTTTACATTGAATGTGTTTGACGAGCAGTGTTGAAAATTTTAGAACATAGCGAAGTTATACATTTTAATGTATCTAAATAAATCCAAATTGAAGAAGGTGGAATTATTATACAACACAACATACATAATTATAATTAAGTTTGCGTTAACTTAGGCCACTATTCCCTCACGCCGTAGCGAGTTAACTAAAAAAAACCAATGATAAAAAAAAACAAATAAATACAAAATAATTTCTTGATGTGTTGAATCAAACAAACAAATTATTAGACACGTGAAGGGTTATTCATGTATCAATTCCACTTTGCGTAAATTTGTTAAAATATTTTATTCTAGAAATACTTTCTAATTTACTATTTACTAAAAATTCAAAGGAGAGTTTACATGCCCTCATCGTTTTTAAATTCTAGGTGCAGCAGTTTCGGAAATTAAAGGACATTGGAGGAAATCACTACTTTTTTACATGATGATTACATGACACGCTTTTTCAGTCACTTAATACATAAAATTCTATTTAATTATGATACAGGTATGCGGCAAAAAAAAAGATTTTTGAATTTCTTTTCAATCCTAGTTTTCAATAATATTTGCCTGTGACTTAAACGTTATTTAAAAAAAAATAGATCATAAATCGAACTAGTCTTTATGAACGTAGTGTCGGAATCACGGTACTATTTCATGGTTTCTGAGTTACACGTTATATCCAAAATCTAAGTGAAGAAAATCCTCACAGCTTTTCATAAAAAAAGTTGCAGCCTGTAAGTGCCCACTGCTGGGCAAAGGCCTCCTCCTTCTCAAATATCTGTGAGAGTTTTGGAGCCGGGAAGGTGTAGAAAGTGCAGACTGGCAGGCTTCACATATCCTCGAAATAATATTTTTATTATTTCTCTGACAGGATTCCTCAAGTTGTTTTTCCTTCAGTGAAGTGCAGAGCACATGATAAATACAGCCCTTAAAATTGCTATTAACAAGCTTTAGTGGTGTCGGCTACCAGGGATCGAACCCAGGTTAATCGCGCTCTATGAAACTAAAGCGAGCGCCCTGACCACTAGGCTACCACGGCTTTACCAAAGCTTTTAGTATTACCATATATTTTTTTATAAAGTAAAAAAACTATTCTGGTACAAAAAGCTCTAATTATTTTAATATATTAAACATTTTTTAATTATTTTAAGTTTCTCTCACAATACGATAAGCAAGACGTAGGAAAAGGTTACGTTGACGCACTAAACTCACTTAATCCACAGGCAGCTTTAGTCTGAGACTACTTTAATATCACATTGCTTTAAAATCTGTCTTCAACTTGCAGTAAAAGGTTGTCTATATAGAATAAATATTAATATTCCAATACGAGGTTGCTAAATTGGAATTATTTTAGCAAACGATAGGTTCTGCTTTTCATTGAAAATTGTTCTACGTCTACTCAAAATGGTTTCTGTCCAGAGTGCTAAAAACAAATAAATCTCAATCGTCACTACGAGCTGCCACGTGCTGCTATTTACAAAGATATTAACCTTTCGAAGTCAACAATACGCGGTCAAGAGTAAATATTTATTTTTATACAATTCCACCGAAGGAGCGGTCGAAGTACAAAATTTAAGAATAGTTACCGAATAAAAATTGGAGGATATACACAAAATGCGCTCGCAGCTCGCTTTCAAAATAAACATCGCGGGCTTTGTGATGTACGGACAAACATTACAATAAATGTACGTAGATTGAAACACTTAATAAAATAACAAACAGAGTGCACTGTTCAGTGTTATGTTACGTCCGTATTTAAATACTTCTTTTATCAACTAAACACTGCTCTTTTGTCTATAATACAGTTCGCAAACGGAAAGATAATGTTGTGTTTAAGGAGAAATTATACAATGTATGAACTTGTACTTCTCTTCTGAACAAGTTATACTTATGGATAAAGATTTAACCATTATTGGAAGGGAAATGGAAAAATAAGTCAAATTAGATTTCACTAGTTTAAAAGAACGTATCAAATGCACAACTGATACTAGTCATGGATAGATGGACCAAGTGGAAGAAGATGCAAGATTATTTTAACATTGGATTTGAATGGAAAGTAAACGAACAGTCGTACTAATGGTTAATGATTACAGCGGCCCATGGACACCTGCGAACAACTTCAATCGAAAAGGGTTAAAGCTGCGTTGTTACTCCTGAGGACTAAAATGTAAAGTTTTACAGCTATCAGTTATACTGCCACTTTATATCTTTAAAACCTCAACGCAACAGTAATAGTAGTTGTACTGCTGTTTGGCGGCAAAAATGGAAGAGTGTGGTACCAACCCAGACGAATCCAAGGCAGAGAAGGAATCTACCGCATTTTGAAATACTTCTTCAGCAGCCTATTTTAGCCCACTGCCAACATGTAGTTCCTTAAAGGTTTGTCTATACTCATCACTGAAAATGTGGGTTGGTGAGCGCGATGCCAGCACTGTGGCACTAGTGACGCTGCTTCTCATAAATGGTCTGTGGATTCAAGTTTAGCAAATTTTAATATGTTGTCCGCCTTTCGGTCATGAAGCCTCGTTAGTTGAATAAAAGAGTGCATCACATGCAGGTGAGGTTGGCATTTGAAGAAAAAGATGTATGTTCATCCTTACACTAACATTTGTCATTATGTATTATCATATTTTTAGGCATTGGACCACGAACGAAATAATAATGTAATCGAATGTCATCAATCACAATACAATTGGTTAGATGTCCCCATCAAACAAAACAACACAAATCAAATCGTTAGATTTGAGTCCAAAAATTTTCACTTAGCAAATATTTGCAGATTGTGAATACATTATAAAATAAAATTTAACTGTATTTATACTCGTTAAGTATAACGTAAATGACAAAATCTTAATGCAACATACAATTATTGCCTCTCCCCGTCTCGCCTCTCTAAATTTAAATCTCAATAAAGTGTGAGATTTGTCGGCCATCTTTAAAAAAAAACAAGATATCGAAGCAGAATGGCCGGTGTCATTTTAAAGGAACCCCCTTTCTTCCGTCCACACCGATTTTAATAATAACATCTTCGCGTTTTTTATTCGTTCTTTTGAAATCTCTTTTAAGCTGAAGTAAGTTTATTACTAGTCAGATCAGGAATTTCAATCTCACATCCTGAGTTAACTGTCTTTGATGTAACCGGTAATGTTAGATACGCGATTTGCACTTTTATTACAAGGACATTTAGGTGGTTATTTACATGAGTCATTGGTGATATTCACTTTTCTGAACTGAAATTGCTAGGCGTAACTGAATTTGCACTATGAATGGAGGATCCATTGTGGATCATTAATGTCGGTTCTGCGAAATCCCGCCGCTGAGAGAAGTATTAAATTGTAATAACTGAATTTATTAGAGATTCTGATTAATTTAATTAGAATGCTTTGGTGCCTAAAGTCACTGCCACGTATACCAGAATAAATTACTGCACCAATTTTGGAAATTGAAATAAATCGAGGTAAGATCGCTTAGACAATTCTTTAATTATATTTACTCATAGTTTAGTTATAATATTTGTTTCTATTTCGCTAAATGTATAGAAAAAAGAATTACGGCTTCCTTTAATAATTTTATATATATAGTTACGTACAAGGAAAATTCCCATGCTGTAGATGTGTTTACAAACATAAAAGCATAGTATGCGTATAACAAGAGTCGGTACTATTTGCATATAAAGATATTAATTCTGCGCGGGAATCGACCCAGCGATTTTGAGCGACGGAGCAAATCACTCAGCCTCTATAACAACCGAGTCGACCGAGACCGAGAGAATTAATTCTTAAATAGCATAAGCCCGTCACCACAGAGTGAAAATAGTAGATTGCATTGAATACATTAAACTAAGCGAACCCTAAATAAACGTGTACATGATCTAAACCTATGTTGATCCCAATAGTTTCCAACGGCATTTGAATAGAGGGTATACCTACTAAGTGAGTTGAATTGTATAACGTACGCAAACTGGGTGTATCCTTATTGTGTTTCTCCTTCCGACCGTACATCGACATCCATTTGGGCGGCTGTTATCGAAGTACGATTAGTGATAGAGGAGGCGCTGAACGTATGTTTAACAAATATTAATACGGAATTTCATGTTTCTGGTTAAGATACATTTGAGCCTTTATTATTAAAAATATCAATCTGTTTTGTTAATTCTCATATTCCTGTTAATTTCGGAACAATATGTGTACTTGTTATTTATTTATTTATACTTTATTGGCTAGACCAAAAGGATTACAAAAGGCAGACTTAATGCCTTTTGGCATTCTCTAACACTCAACCCAGGGCGTGAAGAAATGTGGTGATAGGTGCATCTAATTTAAAATAATATAAATATGAAAAGGCTAATTGAGAAATAAACTACATAATTGAAACATATATAAAAGTATAAGCATTCATATCTACACATACACATAGATATACAAATACATACTATAATATATACAGAAATACCAACTCAGATATATACATATATGCAAACAAATTAATAGATACATATATAATAAATCAGAATAAATACTAACAAGTATCAGATGGTTTTAAAAAGTGTTCGCGTACCAATCGTTTGAAATTTATGGGGCTTTTCTAATGTCTTCGGGCAAGGAGTTCCAGAGAAGTGTAGCCTGAACGGTGAAGGAACCACCAACAAATGTTACCATGGGTTTTACCATGGGTAATATGTTGCGGGATACTTATCATATGATTAGCAGAGGAACGAAGGACCCTATCATGGGTAGAAGAGAGAGTTATTCATATTCGCCATGATATTAATTTAAAAATATTAATACTGTCTTTAACGGAGAGAGGTTTTATTCGTTGTCGGATATATCACCAACTATTAAATAAAAAAAATTAAATACAGCCTTGAAATTTGAATACATAAAAATTAAATACAGCCTTGGAATTCAGGCCACTCATTCAGCACCGCTCTTTTGTTATGATGTTAAGCTGTTAGTCAGATTTCGGAAGTAAAGTAAGGTAAAGTAAAGTAGCAGCCTGTCAGTGCCCACAGCTGGGCAAAGGCCTCATTCTCCAATATCTGTAAGGGTTTTGGAGTCGGGAATAGCCCGCCACGCTGCTCCAGTACGAGTTGGCGGGCTTCACAATCCTTGATAAAAAAAATATTATTTCTCAGACATGCAGGTTTCTTCAGGGTGTTTTCCTTCACTGCCGAGCATGTGGTAAATACAGCATTTAAAATTGCTATTAAGAATTTTATTGGTGCCAGCTACTGTTGATCAAACCCAGGTCATTCGCGTTATTTGAAACTAAAGTGGCCATTATCTAGTTATGTCATACACATTTTTCTTGTTAAATAAATTTGAATTATTAACTATAATATGCGTAGACATAAAAACATTTTTAACGAAACTTGCAGCGTCTAATTAATAAAATTTTTCAAATAATAATTATAATAGGCTCATTGACAAAACTCGCTGAAGGTAAAAAAATTAAAAAGATACAATTTCAAAGACAAACAGTTCATTATTCCAAAACCTGTGACATCAAAAGAAAATGTCAATACAGAAGCGATCCTCCTTTATAATAACGTTTATAATGGGGCTCTTGGAAAAATATCCAAAATTAATTTTCCCAATCCAAGTAACTCACACAAAGGAGCCTGTCTCTTTGATAGACTTTTCGTATAAAATAATTTATGCAAGTGGTCAGCGTTGAAAATGAGGGGCCTTTAATCTTAAAGTAATTTCTTTCAATTCAGATTCAATGGTAAGGGCAACTAAGAAACCATTAATAGAATTGTAACAATGTTATATTAAATGTATATAATATTTTTTATTTAATTATATTAGTCGAGTTGTATTTCCATTTCATGAACATTTTTATAGGCATCGAAATTTTATTTTATACGCTCTTAAAAAAGTGCTAATTTTATTTTTATGAAGAAAATTATGAAGGATTGAATTCCATGCTGAATTCGTGAAACGTTAATAAATATTATCACTTTCTAACTGCGATCGATGGTCTTTAATTCATGATCTCGGTTCAAACGATTATATATTTGATTGAAATATTAATAACCAGTTTGTGAAGATCTACAACCCCTCCCGGTTTCTTCGTCCTTCAGACCCCGTAGGAGGAGCTTTCAGATACTTCAGAGATCTAAGTTGAATTAACGTCTTTAAATTCAAAACAAGCAGAGAGAAATGTAAACAGACAATCAGCAACGATTTTAAAGATGGAATTGGAATTCACAAACAAGGGCCCGATGAGGGAGCGCGAGGTAATTTGACAAACGCTTTGAATAGGAACGTTCTCGGGCGGATTTGTGTTTGAATTTGTATATTAGTCTTGCGAGACGTTACTGAATTGCGTTCCCTTGAATACATAAACGTTTACGCAATCAAAGACGCGGAAAGTCAAATGAGTATAGTGGAAGATAATTTACCATCAAATGTATTTATAATGTTTATTGTGTTTTAGTGAAAGCTTGAAATAATTTACATAAATGATATCAATCGTGATGATCTAATACGTGATATTGATAATTCAATTACAATTATCTTATTTTATTTCTGGAATTGCAGCCTGTATACAGTCCACTGCAGGACATAGACACCTCTCCTAAGGAGCATTCGCGACATCAGGCACCACGTTAGACGCTGCAGCCCGCCATTATTTTGTGTTTTCGTTTTTTTTAAAATGCTTATCCTGCCATTTGTCGGTGCCCATTGCGATTTTTAAGGCTTTTGCCTAAGTTGTTTCTTACGACACCCGTGGGTAGAAATGGGGTCGGTTGATTTTTACGCCGGTACTACAAGGAAAAATAGATATATTCGCTTAAAATAACAAGGTTTTAATAAACTGTTTATTTATTGTTTAATAGTAGGAAGAAATTGTCGCCTCCATCATTTGTTGCATGTAGATTAGATTAACAAATGGAAAGTAACCACGATACTATGTACTACCTACATCTCGTCTAGTGGAAAGGTGTTTCATGCTTTACATTTCTAACTCCAAGCTCGCGTAAGTGGAAAGAATCGCCGACAAACAACGCCCCAGACCGCTTTGAAACCAGGCAGTATAATCTGTTTTGTTAATTTCGAACGTCGTTTGTCGGTGTTTTTCATCGAACTCGAGTCGGAGAGGAATGGTTAAGTTTTATTTGCTTTAACCCGGGAATTGTTGAAAGAGTGAAATTACGTCTATGTATATCGTACAAAAGGGACGTTTGATTATTTTATTAATTAGATGATCAATTAACGAGACATAGAAATGAAATACTCTAAAGCTTCTGTATAATCAAACATTTCGAAAAAAAAAAGGGTTTCCGTAACACTCAATGTAAATAATTTGTTTGTCCAATTTAGATAGTGATTGTAACTAAGCAAATGATTCTAACAAGCATCATCTAAGGTGCAGGATGTCTGGTATCGCGATCACCAGTTTGACTAGCGTGGCAGACATGGCAAATACTGCCCTTGGGAGATGCCAATATCCAGCAGTGGACTGACTGATTAACTGACTGATGATGACAAAGAAGAAGAAGAAGTTGGCGCAAAGTTAATTGTCTCACTGATTTGACTAATGTGTTTCCTTTTCAAACTTTCAAGGATAATATAATACGAGTATACATAATTATCGGATGTTGATCTCTACAGTGAAGCATGAAACTACATTTTTGGAACATCACTAATCGAACGAAGTATGTTCGTCAAGACGAACTAAACAATCGTTATGATTCGATAGAAAATTACGCCATTATGTATTAGGGGATGCCTTATTTGAATAAGCGCAAATTGTCAAAGAGATTTTATCTGTTTAAACAAAGATGCTCCTTCTGTTGGCTTTTGCCCCTGCTTAGGGGTGCCTATTAAATGGGATCGGCTAATACGGTTGATGATGCCTCCGATTTCGTTAACCCTCCTCGCTAATAAACAAGGTGTTTTGTCTCCTACTATTAATACATATTTTGTTATAAAGCTATAGGAATTTATAAAAGCTTTTAGGAGATACTGAAATGTAATATCTTTCGACTTTTCGTTTGTGACACATTTTTTTATCTATTATCTGGAGACCTAGTGATAAGTGTTGACTCTGAAACATGTATAGACGTACATGATGTATTAAATAAGATTGGATGATTTTAACAACAAATTAATTTAATAATAATGGTAGAAGTATCAAAATATTTAAAGCAAGAATTGATATAATCTGATAATATATCATGTATGTGGAGAAGAATCTAGTGTATACTAATTGCAACTGTTAGTAGTTCTGCAGATCTAGCATTAAATATAATGCTGATTTCTGAAGATTTAAATAAAACTGGGTTAGAAGTGAGTAAGAATTTGCCATCTCCTTTTTCCCGTCTGGTAAGAGACATCTAAGGGAAAAGCCTTGAAACACTCTTGATAATCTCCAGGCCAAAACCCCACCAAAACGGCTCACCGCCTGCCACGTTCTATCTCACGGAGAAGCAAAGTGCGGGTTGCAGAAGCCCATTAGATTGATATGCTGAGTAGTGCCAAAAAAAACTGTCTACCTGTTTCGGTTTAAGAGGTTATTGATTTATATGAATAATATTTAAGTGAGATTGGATAGGTGGGCTAAATAGCCAGATCCAGTAATGAATTTTAATTACTTTATGGGGATGACGGACGGGTACGAAGAGAAAGTTTTAAAAGGTAGCACGCCGAAATTAATGCCCTTCACAAGGATTAGCCAAATTTACAAAAACTATATGTTGGACATACATATGAATGTTTACATAATAATAACGCGACGTGTAAGAGTATATAACATTATATATTATTATATATTACTACAGAATGTAACTTTCATTGAGGTACACAAGTAAGCACACCAGCAGCGGCCACTTAGAGGCTGTTACTTTTTAATGGTTGTGTATAGTTCTTTATATATGGATTATAATTGTATATATTAATTATAATAACGTCTAGTGCTACGGATTCATGGAATCGTAGTATAGGAGGCATGAGAATATACAATTTATAAAAAATGTGTGGTTGAATTAGACTAGCGAACGCATGTTATTATTTAGACTCAAGCAGAAATGAGATTCACTTAATTCTACTTCTATCATTTCTTGAAACGTTTAACTCAATAAGTACCCTTACTAATTTTTTACATTATTATCTAACTCCATTAAAGGTAAAGTTTGAAAAAGAATAGTCACGGATGATACCATTAAATTCACTAAAAACAATATTAAACAAAGAAATTATGTACTCATCAATCCCAATAAAATGTTCATTAATGCCCAATGTGAGAAAAATCATAGCAATCACCGTACGATTGGCTACAAAGAGTGCTTTCACGACCCCCTTTTTTAAACAAGCATTTTTGTCTCCCCCACGTCAGTCTGACGGAAGATAAGAGATTTTTGCGTCATTAGCGAATGTGCGTCGTCATTCTGCCACGATTTGTCTATGGTTATCTGTGTCTTTTTTTAGGCGCGAACGCGTGGTCGGCGTGTCGTGCGTATACTATATGACTAAATTTTTCGCAGGCTAATGTGTTGGAAGAAACTTTGAGAAGATAAGGTTTGAAATGAAAGCGATTGCTGGCTGGCGTATTTGCAGTTTTTTTTTAAGAAAGAAAAACGTATTTCATTAGATATGAAGTTTTGTTTTGACACTGGTACCTATGTTTAGTTATATAACAGTAATTTGCTCTTCTTTACTACAGTTTGATGTTTTATTATAGGGGTTCTTTTCACCGCAGAGTAAAGATAAAAATCTTTAGAAATGATATAACACAGATAATAATATTCTAATTCGTAAAGGCTTTACGTATTAAAAGTTTACGTATACTGTGAAAGCTAACTCTTTTGTGCGATAAAAAAAAATAAAACCGACCAAACCATTATTTTCGCTGTACGATGTCGTTTCGGCAGCGAGAGCGAAGGGTAAATATAGGCACTAAAAAGCACAAGAGCGCTCGAAATGGCACGCGTCACGAACCACAACAAACGAACGCCGCACGAACAGAACGACAATCGGAATAATTTTAATTAGAGAAAAATTACCGCTGCGAAATGCGCAAGTGCCTCCATACTGGTACCGTCAGACGCGAAAGTTCCAACGAGAGATTGTTCATAAATCAATCAGCAAATTAGACGCCATTTAACATCAAATTGCTAGTTGGGATTCTTGAGTGACCTTATTTTTTTTTTACTGTAATCGTGTCATAATGATTTTATCACTCGATTATTATAGAGAAACAGATTTTATAGTGTTGCCTATAAAGTATCAGACAGTTATAGACTATATTCCACATATAATGTTGAGGATTAAATAATGAAGTACATATTTTTATTTTTAATAACTGTTGCGCATGTTATGTACATACTTTTTGTATCATATTTAAAAGATCCGATGATAAAAAATATTTTCAATAAATTCGGATATAATTTCTTTTCTGACCCTAAAAACTTTGGGGAACAATACTTGACGAACCCTTTCCGCAAACAATTAACGCACAAGTGCACTCTCGGAACAACGGCAATACAGTTCCTGTGAAGCGCATCAAGCGCTACAAACAGCTTCCGACTGGCTGGAAATCGCTTCTGCCTTTGCATTCTCGTTTACCGCCCGCGGAGTCAACCGCGCGACTGTGCTCCTTTTGTTTTTCGATTGTTAAAGGTAGCGTTTATTTTTTAAATTAAATTTAAAAATGCAAGTAAGGATATCTGTGCTTTTGGCTCGGGCGTTTGGTAGGTAAGCAGACACAGACACTATACTTTCGGTTGCAATCTCTGTAATGTACAAGATTTAGTTATGATATCAATTCGAAATTGTCGTTGTTAAGTTTAATGTACACGGGGATTAATATGGAATTTGATTATTTTTTGAATAAGGTGTATGTTTGTATTATGAAATAATGTTTCCTATATCTTTCTAGATATTGATTGAAACTTACTTGGCACGGTAAATATCAATAGATACGAATTAATATTACTTCTTCTACAAGAAAAACTCACTAATCTTCAATAGTCTTAAAAAATAAGTAATAAATATTTACATTATCGTAGAAGAAGTAAAAATATTGGTACTTCACATTTCGAAGTCATAACAAATAAAACTTTCAAAGTTAAGATCTCTATCCCCAGATCAAATGTCCTGCGTCAAAAAATACAACAATATCAAGCTGTATCTTAACTTGGCCACTCGCATTCCACAACGGTAGGGAAACGAGTAAAACACTAAACGAATTTTATATCAGTGGGAATAGAAGGCAAAGCCCTTCTAATTACGAATTTCAGTCTTCGTCTCACTTCTCACCTTATAACGCATGTAATGTGATTCTAGGGATTATTATCTAACTAAAAGCGAAGGCATTTGCCTTCGCTTTATGCCATCAGCTCGTAATTTGGATACCCTTTACCGTCCACTTAGTTAAGAGCTCGACTCTTTCAAACCTTTTAGTATAACTATGGTCTTTAAAGATTGGGCAAAATGGTGTTTGTTATTTTTTCAATGAGATATTTTTATTCAAACGGCATTCTTATTTTGAATTAAGAGAATGGGATATCGTTTAGATGTCATCGTCGCCCACTATTTATACACTTATGTACGTATTTAATGTTCAGTTTAAGGGCACTATGACATTTGACCATGTAAATAGGTCATATAATAAAGTGGTTTTATTATGACTAATGAGTTAACAAAAATAATTTTAGTTGAACGTTAGAAGTCCATATATTTGGCTTGCAGAGAATTTAATCAACGCAAGATTTAGAAAACTAAACATTTTTTAATATCAACGCAAATACGCTCTGTTTTTCCTTTGCATATGCGATATATTTCTTATGCCTCATTAATAATTTGATTATGATAAGTTCAAATGCGGCCTTAACTATCGAAATTTGTTAACTGGGCACGATGCAAGTATTATAACACACACAAACATGGAGACACTCTCTCGACCTCAACTTCTCATACCCGATGTTACATTTATACGATAAGTTCCAAGGAACGGCCGGATAAAGTGTCCAAAACACAAGACATCAAAACACGAAAACCAATAATTTAGGTGTTGTGCAAATACGGGCTTCGAAAAGGATTCGAACTTTGTAACCGCTTCTAAGCAGTCTGTACTTTATTCATTAATTTTCAGTATACAGCTTGGCCGGCTAGTTACTAACGTACAAAGTT
The DNA here is from genome assembly GCA_029286595.1 of Bhutanitis thaidina. NCBI lineage: Eukaryota > Metazoa > Arthropoda > Insecta > Lepidoptera > Papilionidae > Bhutanitis > Bhutanitis thaidina. The sequence goes on along the minus strand of JAGSMS010000020.1, from coordinate 6,351,241 downwards.
CAAAGACTTATAAAAAACAGTGCGAGATTGACAGTGCCAGTTTAGTTTTTTCGGTCGTGGCGCCTTTTACAATAAGGAAACGTGGCGATGAGGTCTTTTACCCTGCCTCCACCACAGATTGCTTCATTGCCATTAGTAACGTAGATTTAGAGAAAAGTGGTTAATTTCGCTTTCTACTCCTTACTCTCTTTCGTAATAATTAATTCCTTCTTAAGACAGTCATTAATACTGCCAACGTGAAACTCTTAAAACCTCTCGGAACATCTAAATCCTCTGCAGAGTACATTGTAATTATTGGATGAAAGTTACCTGCCTGTATGATAAATGAGGTAAAAACAACTGGTCATTGTCTCACGGATAAAAGATTCTTTTGTCTATGGCTCAAGACAAAACCGTCGCTCATTGTCTATGCTCAGCTCAGCTCATTCTTTTGTTGAACGTCGCGATGTATTGTTGTGCCTTGCGTCGGTTAAATCATTAAAGGTATTTAAAAGGACGTTAAAAAACCCTAGCAAATTTTCGCCAAGTTCACATCACATTTACGGGAAGGCTATATTCACAAATAAGTGACAGTAATAATTTCATAAAGTTATGAAACTATTTAGAATTGTAACCTAGTTATTACTATTTTCCTTAGAAAATAAAATATAAATAAAATTGTAAAAATGTGTAACAATAAAGTACAGTAAGTTTTGTTTTCACTTAAAGTAGCAGAATACTACTGGGTCAAGGCCTCCTCACAATTTTTAGGAAATTTTGGGAGCCGGAAAGAGTTTGTTATGCTACTCCTATCCTCAGTTGGCGAAGTCCTCAATTTTTTTATTTCTCCGGCAAGTAGGTTTCTTCACGATGATTTTCTTCAGCGACGATCACGTGGTTAAATTAAAGGTAGTATTTAAAACTGCAATTAGTGGTGCCACCTCCGGGATTCAACGCCAGGTCACGCGTGTGCTATAAAATTAATTGTGTGCACTTTTTCACTAATTCCAATTACTATTTCATAACTACTTATTGACTATTTTAAAATAAGTCGTACATACATATACACTTTGAAGATTCATTAAAATCCTCGACATCGGCGACAAGGAACTCATAAGAGGTTGAGAAATAGCAAGAAAACAATAAGAACCAAGGAGTGCGCTGCCATTTGTTAAGATGCGCGCGCATTCACAAAGCGCTATTGTGCGCCCATATGGGAAAATATTCCTTGTTTTGTCATCTCTATTGTTGTTGACAGACGGACGGACAACTGAAAAGACAGGCTTTGAATAGTTATGTAAGCGGGAAGGCTCTGTTGAATATATCTTAGCGCACAGATTATGCAAAGCAAACTGCGCTTATTTTAACGTTAGGACGTTTGGTCGTCTGTGTGCCGTTTGGTCTTCTGAAGGCAACAGACTTCTTATAATTGATATTAATTAACTAATAGCTGATCTTTTAGTTAGTAGATCAGTGGGGCTTAAGTGTTAGGCGTTGTTTGAACAAAACTAATAACCCGATTTTGAATTACGCTGTGTAAATGCTTATCACGAATTCAACAAATGAGAATTAAGGTTCTGAATGACAATATGACAATAAATATACATATTATTATATTATATTATTATGGCATTGCGCTTAACCCTTTCTTGCTCAGCGGAGTGAGAATGAAGTAAATCCTCCAAAACACGCACGCTGGTGTTTGCTGGCTCATTCTTGAAGTTTCAGTTCAGCAATGAACTTAAAAAGGCTGATTGAGTAAAACATCCATGATAAAGGTTTGCGCCTTTATCATGGATGTTTCATATTCTATATATAAAATGTTGCCTATAGCGAGATTTTAAACCAGCAATCTTTAGAATATTTGTATGATAACTACAAACTAGGCTATATATGAAAAATATTAAATTGATGAAACGTGAAGTTTGTCAATAACAACTGGAATAGTATTATGCATCCTTTACAGCTCCATTACTCTCTCATTAAAGACGAAGGCTCAGTAATCGGAAGTAGAAGACTCCGCGAAGATTCTTACAATGAGATTTACTTTCTGATATTTGCATAAATTGCATAATTATTTTCTTTTAGTCGCTCATCGCTTCCATGCTCAGATAAAAGTGATGTAATTTTAAAATTCTGACAGTCACACGAATGTCACATGACTACACCCAAGCCTCGTTTGTTTGCATATAAGTACAGGATATTTTTCTGTAGATCTCATTGAGGTAAACATCTTCGTTTTTAAATTGTTTGTTACATAAGTATCTAACTATAGACTCAGTTTAAGTAAGAAACGAACAAAACACTCATGAGTTGATAAAAGCTAATTAAAATAACAAATACGGAGGTAATTATTAAAATAATTCAAAATGTTCTTACAGATTACAAAACTCAGTTGCATAGTTAGCCGACACATACCTTTGAAATGTTTGTTCCCTCAAGTCGGGTATCAGTCTAGGCATAAAAATGTCACATTGGCGGCTAATGTATCAATTAATCACAACTCAAACGGCAGTAATATAACGTTGATTCTGATAGAAGAAATTCCTTTTCCACCTGCCATCGACTTCGACTGCCGAAGAAGGAATCTTTATATTCAGCCAGTTGAGAATAAAAAAGATCTGGGTGCGATTAAAAACTTCGATATGGCCTATAAATCATAGAGAGCTATCGTCAGCATTTAAAGGGAAATTTGTTTTAGATGAAGTTAAATAAAAATGAAGCATGAAGCGGAAATCAGATACATCGGGAATTTTTAAACTCTACAGGAGTATATTGAGGTATTTTAATTAATTTATATTTACAATGTCGTTTTGATTTTGTCCATCGTATTAGTTATGCAAGTCTATGTATTAATCTCTGTAAGTATTTTTTTTACCATCACTTTTGTATGCCAAGAGTAAAAAAGGTCCATAGACTTAGTGCACTTACCTTTCCCTAGACGTGGCTCATTGGGTTATTTTTCTCGTTTCAGTGTATTTATTGGATAATGCCTGATAAGGCTCATGGCTCTGTGAGATTTTTTGTATAATTGTTTGCTCCGGGGTAACAATACATCTGTTACCTTCATCGATTGAATATGTTTTCTGGTGTACAGGGGCTGCAGTAGCCACTTACCATCAAGTGGACTGTTATCTCGTTTGTCAATAAACTCCAATAAATAAATATTCAGTAGTGTGCTTATTCAGGCTGATGAAGCACACGAAGAAAAAACGAGCATCAACCAATAATGTTTTTAAGGTCTTAATTTAATAACATAAAATACTTATTATTATTTCTTTAGAGTTTACAGAAATTATAGTGAAGTATCTTATCAATATTTATGTCAGTTATTTTAATAATTTTTCGCTTAGACGCCCCAGTGGGTCTCATATTAGTCGATTCAGTGACTACATTTTGTGTTATTTAATTTAGAAGCCATAATCATGAATATAATATTTGTCAATCGGTTTGTAAAAGTGACACAAAAACTACTCCATGCCTATTACACACTTATCGATTTTAGCCGTGTAATTAATTTTTTCATAAAAGTGTTAAGTAATGGATATTAAAACGAAACATTGAATTTTAATGTCTATTTAATGACGGGGGTTCACAAAGTTTTATGAAAAATATGAATTTAATTCGAAATTGGAATGTTATGGCTCATTTTATTACATACCTAACGACAAGGGCCACATTTGATGTTTAATTTATTTCTTACATATTTACTTTGTTGTGTTTTCATACTTTACTGTAATTTGAATAGGTACGCTATGAACACTACATAGTTAAATCCTCTTCTTTCTTTCCTTAACAATTTTTAAATAATCTGTTGCTGATGCTCGATATAGCACTGATTGCTGGCTAAAATATGAGAAGGGCAATAATATCGATACTATGATGTATCCCGTACTGGCAATCACTTCTTTTTCTTAATCGGAATGTACACCTTGTGTCGAAATCAACGAAGAAGACTTATAGGCGGCATGCACCTGATGGTAAGCGATTACCGTCGCCCACGTGTATCTGGAACTCTAGAGGAGCTGCAGGTGCTTTAAGGATATTTGGATAAGGATCTCCCATCCGACTATGATGGGCAGAGGGATTTTGCGAGGTCGTGGTACAACCCCGGTCGTGCCGACCCATTCGAGTAACAGTAAATGCCGCCGCTTGGCTTTACCGTGTACAAAATTATTGATATCTATAACTTATACTATACATATACTCGGAGAATAGATTATAGTCCTGATCCTTAAGTACTTGGTACCCATTGCAAATATATTAACCTCAATTTTTTCCGCCTTCTTTCCCATAGGACACTCACTCACAAGAGCCGACTAAGGGAAATGCCTTGAACATCTCATGGCAATATTCTAAAAATGTTACGAAAGCCCGCTTATTTAAATTCGTGAGAAAAAGGGATGTCTGCAATCTCTATCTCTGCCTACCCTGGGTTCTTATATCTAGAGGAAATAAATAAAATGAAATTTTTAAAAAACTCCTCACTACTGTTCAGACACTCGTTACGTAAATCAGTAAGAAAACTTAATTATTTTCTTCACTGAAGATTGTAAATAGTCGAAGGCTTCTGACAAAACGCAAAAGAATCAAGAAATCATCATGCTTATTTGTTTTTAATAGACCATACGCGAACTGGTAGTGGTGTAGACAAATTCAAATAATTAAATTAACTTCGCGCCTTTCTAACTGGGAAATGCCTCATTTCCAAATACAGTGATACTATTCTTAATCAAGAAGCGTTTCATTTATTATGTGAAAGGTCAGTAATAAACGTTTACAATGTTCGTTGCATCAACATCTTATTTTCAATCTTAATATTTAACGATAAAATTTATAATTGAATGAATATTTATTTGAATTGATGACATGGACTCGACGCGCACGCATCGTCATGTACAATAGTACGGGTTGAATTATCAGCTTTTATCTCAATAATTCCGAAGCAGTTTTTTTTTAGAATAGCCTTTATTGCCTTGATTTAAGAGTCATTGTAACTTTAATTTCATTGTGTAGGTCGCCTAATGGACAAGTGTACACTGCGGTGCAATTAAAGAGAACTATTAAAAGTGAAATGTTGTAAGCGATCTCGAGTTTCTCGGTACGTTTGTGGGAACTTCGGTTATTAATTACTGGTGGCGACTGTTTTAGGCTCTTGATGGCACTTGACCATCCTAATTTTATCAGATCACATCCCGCTCGTCGCTTTTTATTGGGCGTGTTCGGTGACTTTGTAATTAGCTTTAACGGCAGAGTTGGTTTAACATCGTAACGCAAGTAAGTGTAGGCAATAAAAGTTCAATTATTTGATGTTTTTTAAGTAACTTTTCATTTAGAAAGTAGGTCCTTGAAAGTGATAATTTTTAATTTAAAATAATAAGTTGTAATAAAAGTCATTTAAAAAAATATATAAATTGGAAACTACTATTAATATTATTTAAATTTGAAAATTTGATGAGTCATGTTCGAGGCGGAGTATATCCATGACATCTCTTTGTTATATTTTATCATACTATTAGGCTCCATATTGTTTAAAGGATATGTAGAATATCTAAAGTTATGTGCTTTCGGTAATTTATTTACTTTGATGAATGTAGTTAAGTAACAATAATTAAGTCAAAGTGCAGTAGATATATAAGGTGTTAGAAAATTATGTAAATAGTATAACTTTATTAATTATACTAATTATGATATTCTCAAACATTTAACATGTATATGTATGTTATTACAGTAGTACACGGAAATTAAATTATTAAAAAAATAGTAGCTTAATTGGTTACAACGTAAATTTTAGGGCAAACATGTAACTGAAAAAAAAGATAGAACTTACGGCTTTTATATGGAAAGTTTTAACTGTTTTACTTACCTGTAAAGAAATATAAGTGTTAAAATACAACGCATTAAGACCTTTATATTCATTGAAAATAGAGAAATATTGCTTACGATTTTTACAGAAGAAAATTAAGCTACGGCTTATTTGAAACTGGACATATTTGCAGCATGCGTCATTTTCATTAATTTACACTATGCTTTCACTACCATAGTCCGCTAGAGATCGTAGGTTTTATTTTTTATAATAAGGGTCTGTGTCAACAAACTTAAATAAATACCCACTAATGAGCATAATATTATAATATTGTGCCGACTGAAAAAAAGTCTTGTTAGGTCCACATACAGGGTGTGTCGCTTAAGCAGGGACGCTATTAAATTCTAATGCTACGGTGTGTGCGATAAGCGGGGAGCGGAAGGATATGTATAGCGGCTAGGGAGCCGCATTCCTTTGCAGTTTAGTAACTTGTGAATGTAAGTAATGTTCATATTTTTAATAGGCGTTATATGCAAAATATTTTTTTTTGATTTATTTAAATTTTCTGTACTTTGGTCGTGCTGCTATATGCGTAAATATAATAGAAAACTCATAAGCAAGATCTATAAAGTTTTTCTGTTTCATTTACTGACTTGCTAGCGACTTCCTGCGGCTTCGCCTGTGATCTTAAATTATTTCCCTAGATAGATCTCTTAATCAGAATAATAAGTATCCATATTCTAAGATATACTCAACCTTTTCGAGTTACAATTAATATTTATTCATTCGATGATTTTTAAAGAACTTTATGCAACCAAAAGAACGTTTACGTAACTCATTGTCTATGTTCAGAGTCGCTTTAAGTTTATAGCGAGGGTCATTCCGCAACACTGTTCGCACATTACTCCGTAAAGCCTCCACACATGTTGCCCTCTGAATGCACAAAAGCGAATAATAATCATAAGGCGACTCGCAATTAAAAAATTTAAGGCACTTTGTTGACGCGCTGGCCTTTTGGGAGAAGTTGCTTTTAGAAAATGTAAGCTGTGAGTACGCCGCAGACTTTTAATGGCATTTTCTACTTCAAAGAAAAAAATAGCATTAAGAATTTATTATTTAAAGTTACTACGAGTAACTGTAACAATAAAATAGTGGTCAAACGGTGCCGGTACCTCTGCACTGGTCATGCTGCTCTTCAACACTGGTCTGTGGATTATTATCATATTCGGGTGGATTTCCTGTCATTACTCTATCACCTGAGCCTTGGCTATTAATTAATTAATTAAGACAGTACATTACGCCTTGCCTTACGTGCCTGTAAATAGTCCACTACTGGGCATAGGCATCTCCCGTAAGTAGGATTTGCCATAATCGCCACGCCCAACAAGCGGAATGGTGATCGGAGTACCAGACACCTCGCACCTTAGGTGCTGCTGCCGGTCAACGATCTGTTTATTTTGGTCTGGTATTACCTTGACTTTTTTCTTATTCGCCTTTAATAACACACGGGTAGAATGGCAGATTCTTACGCCGATAACACACAGCCCGCCGGTACAACACGGCCCGTCGTTAAAATTATGAATAAATTTTACGGTTTATATTATATTAATTAATTTACCATTTTTATTTATTGGGATGGCAGAAATGGTTATGAGGTAACTACCCGAACGACTCCTAGGCAGAATACCACCGCCTATTATAAACTGGTAGTAGCATATGAACCATGAATACATAACAGTCTGATATTTTTTTAACTATTGGCTAAGTTCTTTAACATTTTGTATACAGTTTGGTTTTATTTATTTTTATTTGCACCGTAAATTCATATGTACATTTCTACGCTATATTTCTTTAAATAATTTTCATTCCACTTGTTTCATACCTAAGTAATAATAATCATCATCATCATAATTTCAGCCTATCACAAGTCCGCTGCTGAACATAGGCCTCCCCCAAAGATAAGGAGATGGGCAGCAGCATTTTCCTGCATTAGATCAAAAACAAAAAAACTGCGTTTGCCAACCCGCTCGCCAGGCGTGGCAACTAAGGCAAACTCCCCCTCTAAGTAATAATATTATGAAAAAAATATCATTGCAGTATTTACAACTTTAACGAACTATATTTTACGTCTTGCACCATATTTCTTTTGCCGACCTGGTGTCAATGAGTTACAACAAGTAGTGCGTGGACATACAAACGTATTAAGGTGGAAGTTGACTTGCAAAATACCACGCCATCCAATGTATGATGCGCTAATGCGGGTAAACACGCTATTTAACGTGTTTCGTTGAAACAGGTGTGATTCGTTGCGGTTAAAACAATTTATAATTTATACTTGCGATTGTTATCACTGGGTGAAACATAATCACACTGGAAATGATTTTAAATTCTTGAAACTAGCGTTAATAATAATTTCGATTAAAACAATTTCGTTATGAAAACGACAGAAGAATATACATTTCGAATTAGAAGACAACTCAATTAGCGTGCCGGAGCGTGGAGTGTTGTAAGTGGACACAGTTGACGTCAAGTGGCGACAAATTTGATGTCGCGGGGCTTCGCCAGTATGTTTCCAGCTTTACCCTCACTGGATTCCTACACTTTATCGCATGTACGATTGTCAAAAAGGATGCCGACGACACGGGCAATAACGCAACATGCCGAAGACAGATTTGTGGAAATGCCTATTGAGGTGACATGGAAAGCTGTTATCGAGTCGTGTAATAAAATTTCATTACTTATTTTCGAGTTTAAATACCTTTCGCAGTATCGAAGTAAAAAAATATGGTATTTTTTTATTAAAATACATATAATGTATTATGGCGGCGTAAAAGAATTTGCCACCCTATCTAATTTCGTGAACGTTGAAGAATTTAGATACGTTTAGTCGGTGATGATGGTACCATATTAATGTGATATCATATTATGCAATCATCTAACCTAATTTTATACATCTTATTCTTCTTTCTCATTTGCCTGTAAACCTATCTCCAGTAGTGGACTTAATGCATTATCAGTCATTGCATGGAAGCATCAATAAACTACTTACACTACCTGTATGCCAAAAGAATATTTTAATAACAGCCTGTAAACACTAAAGTTTGTAAGAAACATTTAGTAAACTCCAAACGTTTATTATAAAACGGGTACACGTTTGAGTAATTTTGAATGTACTCAAAATAACAAAGCTCATTTAATCCATCCAAAGTTATAAACAAATTAAAATATCAAGAGAATATTTAGTGAAAAACACCCAAATTTTAAACATTCCATCAAATCGTCTGACTTCACTCAAAACTAGTACAGATAAACATAGACTAATAAACAGCAACAAAAGTGTCAGTTCGCGGAATCGTTGCGGAGAATAAAGTGATCGTGTTTCGCAATTGGAAAGGAATACTCGGAAATGCGTTACGATCTCACATCTAGACGGATACGTATCTCCCTCTTTATTATTCCAATAACAATCCGTAATGAGTGCTCTGGTCAAACGTAAATAGCGACTTCATACATTTGAATGATGGCAATGTAAACTCTGATCTACTAGTTACTCTATAACGTAAAGGGTTGATCCAACAACGTATTTGTAATTGATAAAATATTTTCGTCATAAAACATACTTCATCAATCAAAGACAAAATAACTTGAATAATATAAATAAAACTTTCTAAATAACCTCCGGCTAATAGGATCCTTTTAAGTATTACGTACTTAAAAAGGTTTTACCGAGAAATGTTTAGCACATAAAAACTTGGAATTGTGTACCCTACACGTGAAAAAGAAGTGAAATGTACTTCATGGAACGACAGTTTTACGAACGTTTGACTGGTTGCCATAGCGAAGGCGAAGGAAAAAGAAATAATTAAATATAATACGCAAGAAAATGTTAAATTGTCTTTATTCAAAGTGGCATTTTGGTTACTGTGCGATAATTGAAGCAATACCTCAAGATGTAAAAATGCAGCAGATTTCAAAAGATATATTATTAATAATACTCTGTTACTTTCAATGATGTTAAACTTTTTGTTAGACGTTTGTTAAAGGAATGTACAAAATGGATTCAACGGGAGAATTAAAATGGATGTCACAATTTTCAATAAACATGTAAACTGAACACATTAATTGTTTTCGTATTTTTAAATAATTTCACAACCCTGTGCTTCGAACCGGTGAGATCAAAGAAGCACCTCGCGTGCCTCGTTTACATTGTAACCTCTGCTCGCGGCTTGTTTACCCTGTCACTAGACTACTGACCTCTCGCACTCGCGTGCAGTGTCGACACCGGAAATCGATTGTCTCATCGACATATTCACACTTGTTGGACGAGTTGCGAAATGAGCTCTCGACGACATTCAATATCTGTATTATGACACCCGCTTATTTATTATTATAATTTTTTAGTTATGTATTTGAAATAATAATTAATTGTTTATTATTTATTATCAATTAAGAATTATCATTCTCTTCTCCAACTTAAGATGTAGGGAGATATGATGTGTAAGTGACGGAAGAGTAGTAGCATAACATATTTGGTTGCCCGGTAGAGATCGCTTCTAAGCGATAAGGCCGCCAATTGTACCTTTGTGTTTCTTTTTATTTATTTATTTTTTCCTATTTTTGTTATTGGTGTACAATAAAGTGTATTTTCATTTCATTTCATTCATATTTTATTGTCTTTTGACGCTCTCTCCGTACTTCAGAATGAAAAGAAATTAATTAATGAATTGATCCAAGTAAAAACGTAATTGAAGTCATTAATAACATAAATGTTAATTCTTCTAGAGTTATCGTTGAAAACAGTTTGTTTGGTCTGAAAAGCTAAAATTTATGCGTTGCACAAATTTTAGATATACTGACATCTCAATTACTTTTCCAGTAGAGGATGACATAATCAAGTCATAACCAGTCAAGTGGGAAATTATCCAATTATCAAATTCATCTCTTGTTCTCCTTTACTTATTTTTCGTCCATCTTCCAAATACGTGTGGTTTTGCCTGATTGTCTCAATTTCAGAATCGCTGCTTTACTAGCTCATGGGTGTCGTTTAATCTTTAATATCATCAAGCACATATCAAACTGTGTACAGTATCGGATTAACAATAAGAACCTGTCACGTTTCGACGCTGTAATCATTTTGTGGTCAAGAGCGGTCGCTACTGTTGATTTATAAACTTTCACCTTGACCTATATAAAATTAGACTTCTGGACCCCTCCAACAAGTGGTGCATGTGTTTGAGAGAACATTTGTCCAGTGCTTTAACAGTTGAGCTGCATGACCTTCAATAACATTTATAGGGTAACCTATATTCTCAGATTTTCACTCGACTTTGCGACATTCATTTATGTTGCGTCACACACAATAAAGTAGCGGATGTCTTTGTGTAATAAAGGAAACATTAATATTGTATATAGGTATTAAGTTATTTATATTTTTTGGCATAGAACATATAAAAGACGTTGAAAATGTTATGAAAAATTTATTGATATTCTTAATCAGCATTCATCAAATGTGCCGGTAAATGAATTATTATTACATATTTATGCAAAATGTTGGTGATTATTTGCCATTTAGAAATAAAAAATGTAACAGGCATTTTTATGCTTTATCTGTTTTAATTAATGGCTTTTGTAAAATTAGCATTAAGCAAGTATTAAGACGGAATATTATTGACGATTTACTAATTAATTAAATTAACGGTAATAAAATTATGAGTATGTGTTTGTTCAAATTTTTAACGATGTATACTTATGTACTGACAGGCACACGAACAAATAAAATAAAAGCAGCTCCGAAATAAATCAATTATAAATTAAAAATATAATTAATTAAAAAAATAATGAACTAATAACAATGTAATTTTACCTTTATCACCATTTCTAAAGAAATTAAAAGAGACGGCCAATAAAAACGTTTGTATAAGAAAATCTATCAGACAAAGTCTCTCTCTTAAGATAACAGTAAACAAAGTTCGTAACTAAATACGCCACTTTCATGTTATCTTCTGTTTCGTTATGTAACTACTAACTAGTTTGCTTTTCTGGACTTAATCTTTATGTGAATTACATGATGTTTGATTATTCGAACCGCTATTTTTACGTATATTTATATGTATTTAGTATTAACGTGTTAAGTAAAATGAGCTTGTTTTCATAAAATTTGAAATTTTCTTCATTCTTTAAAATTTTGCTAAAATTGTAAACTTAATTATTAACTTGCCCGTGTAGTTATGAAATAAAACAAAAATCTATAGTGCAGGAAAATTGAGTACAGTTTTTAGAACCCTGTTGAAATCTTGCGGGATTTTGTATTCAAGCTCTGCTTTAAAGCCATATTGGATCATGTAATTTTTTATTTATGAACATGATTTTATTAAAAAGAAATATTATACTAATAATAAAGTTATTAAAGTTGTAGAACACTTCATGCTATAGCCTAAGATACGTAAAATTATTTGAACAAACTAAATATACTCCGTAAATAAATTAACGTAAGACTTGAAGACAAGAGATTTTCAAAAAGTTGTAAATTTTATACAAGACGTACAAAATTGATATAAAACTTTAACTATCCGCAGACTTTCCTCTAAAATATGAAATCAAAAACAAACGGTGGACAATAATAAAATGTTTAGCCACAATGGAGTAGCTATCCAATCGTAAATCTGTCTAGAGGAACGAATGAAAAACCTATTTTACTATGAAATTTGGAATGCGTTCAACGACTGCGATGACTAACAGATAGTATGGCTGGGTTAAGGTGATGGTTGTATGGCTTTTTGAATTTCGTATTCAATCATTTTAATATATACAATTTTAATAAACAGTACCCCTATGTAGAATACTAGGTGATAGGTCTCCAATGGATGAGTTGGTCTAAGGTAAGTGCTTCTGCGGTGTCACTTATTGTACCGTCAGTAGTGTACTCGCGTGACTGTGTTTCTGTTTGAAGATTATTGGAGCTGGTGGGATTTATTATCATATGCCGATACTTAATAATTGATACCAGGGTAACGAGTGCAGTGCAGTTCCAAACAAGTCTTTGCAATTAGAAGTTGCTGTTGCCAATGCAACTATTATTCCTTAACAGCCTGCTAATTGCCCAGTGCAGGACATAAGCCTCTTCCTTAAAGATGATTAGCCATAATCGCCACGCATAGCAAGCGGATTGGCGACCGCAGTACCAGACACCTCGTATCTTAGATACTGTAACCCGTCAGCGGTCTGCTTATTTTGGTCTGCTATTATTCGAGATGGTTATCCCGCTATCTGTCGGTAGCCATTACGACTTTCAAGGCTTAGCCGACTCTTACGGCACCTAACTATTATAGCGGATATTTACTCCCATAGTGTTCGTTTAGCAATGAAACAATGTTGGCTCAAACTAATAAGCAAAGCAAACGATTAGTTTGTTGGTGTCTAAGGAGTTTGCTATCACATCTCACCGTAATTTGTATAATTCGGCTAAATGAAATGACAGACAAATCTATACCTCGTGATCTCCGATGACAGAATAACCTTTTCAATTTTATGACATATCTAAGTATCATCAGCAGTTTTTTAGATACAAGATGGCTGACCAGTGTGACGATCACGGCTATTCCCTTCAATGGGAGAGACTTATGTTTTACATGAGCTGCTCGGTTTTTGTATTGTCTCTTGCGACTATGTTTAGAAGCTTCTAAAGAAGAAGAAGAAGATGAGAATCTTTTAAAAATGAGTTTTATGAGCCGCAATGTAAGTAATTGAGTCTCAAGTCCCTTACCTTAAGAATAGTTTCGGCTTTTGGGTCCATTTTATTGCCACAATCAGCATCTATCACTTGATATAACATTCTAAAGAACATTAAATTAATTTTGTTATATTTTGTGCATTCAAAATCTTATTTAAGTAGTTCTAAGCTTCACCAACAGATGGTGACTGTAGTCTACTGCAACGCTTTATCAGATAGCAATTGCTTTACATAACAACCAACGCCTTATTAAAATCTTAGGCCAGTTAACCGACTTCGAAGGAATGGCGATTAGATTAGGAGGAATGGAACTTTCGAATAAGAGCTTTAGAATCCAAATAAGAGAAACTGTATTAAAACTTTCTACATACATACTACATTGGTAAATTAATTTGTTACGAATAACGTGTATCATTGTTATGAATAACATGTATCATTGTTATGAATAATAATAAGGAATACAATGACGATAGATACGAATTGTAATTTAGTATTAAATTACCATCAACATCATAATTACAGCAAGTCCACTGTTTAACAAAGACTTCACTAATTAATAGCTACAAACCACGGTTCTGAGTCATTCATTAACTCACGATGTTATTCGTTTGAACCTAAAATTGATCATCTATGTAATTATAAATAACGTTTTTATGCGTGTGTGACAAGTGACAAGTTTTTTCTAACGTTAAGTTGAATCATTGTTTATTTTAAAACAAGTATATATTATTAAACTTGTAATTTTCTGATTGACTAATCTGAAAGATCGCACCTTAATAATAGCAATAAATATAAAATGAACAAACAGACTAAATAATGGAAGGTTAGTGATTGCAACCTCTGACGTCTATTATACTAATGGTTGTGGATATATAGGAGACCACTGATGACGGATCTACGGCCCACCGGCCAAATAAGTGCAGTGTGGTACAAGTCAGATGCGGAAGGAGGTAACAATGAAAAAGAAGCTAAGTATGTGTTAATATAATTTGTTATTCTTGAACAAGAATTACCGTTTTTATTTTTATGTTTATCGTATTTAAAACTACATTAGCCCCAATGAAATAAAAAAAATTGAATTTTATTACAAATGACTTCTGAAAATAGCTATGTCTAATTCTAATTTGAGTATGTAGAACATATTAATAAAATATTCTGATAAATGAAGTGATATCGCCGTGTGTTGGCACAGAAAAAACCTTAATTATGCTAATCCTCAATTATCCAGTTATGTGTCTCAGATGAGAGCATAATAAATAATAAAATAACGATCGCAGTACTGATCTTAACTTAACTTGGCTGACCAGCGTAGCAATTTTTGCAAAATCACTTACCAGGAGAGGCAAACGACCAGCAGCATAAAAGTTAAAAAAAAATTACGATTCGGACTCGCGCGTCGAAGGTTCAGTCAAACAAACAAAATATATATGCTATACATTTAGGAAATAAATTGTGGTTTCTTTTTCAGTTCGGAATCCTTAACGATGACCGACTCACACTTGACCAGTTTTTACTATCTGTTGTTTTACTTTTTAGTTTGCTCTATAATCACATTAAGCTTTGAAGCTTTTACCTGTTACCATTTTACGGTAAAGTTAACACTTTCACATTTCCTAAATATTTCTTTTTTTTTGTTTTTTATTCTTTCGTAGAATATGCGCCACAATAACACAGATTCTGTGGAAATATCAACATATTACGTTTTAAAAGATACATACCCTTTAAAGTTATCACAGATGGATGGACGGACGGTAGATAATAAGGCTCCGTACAGAACCCAAGAAGTAGATATTTGTTTTAATTTCTGATTAACAATTTATCCTCACAGTAAATAAAAATACCTGTGCAAAAATTACTGAATATTTTGATAATTGAAGTCTTATATAGCTCGGTGGTAACTTGTAACTTTATGTAGCATTAATACTTAACAGCATCGTAGGAGAGAATAATCTGCTCTGGTCTATCTCCAGGAGATACGAAAACTGTTGCGGACGCTTGTTTTGCTACGATGAGTCGTAACAAATAGAACCCCTATGGGTAACTGGCGTTAGTGATTGTTAAAAAATTGCTAGCTCGTCGTTTATACCTTAAGCCGAGGAAAAGAGTTATCGTTCGTTTTTCTTTGTTATGAAATAAATATGACAAATTTATTTGCCTGAGAAATATATAATTGTGCTATGAAAAAAATATGGGTGGCGTTTTAAATTCTATTTAAAATATTCAAGACTATTACCATACAATATGGTTTGTAATTTAATCAGTTTTATAAATTGTTACATTTTTAAATTTTTTCACAGTACGAGTAAAAGTATACTACATCGCACAAGTTAAATAATACGTCACTGGTGTCTCTTTAGCTTTTTCTCTGATGAATTATAACTACGACTTTAGGTGGTAGGTGGTATGCTACTAATCAACAGTGCAACTACTGTTCTCCTCGGGTTTGAAAAGTTTTAGACAAACAATATTATTACAGGCTATGTGGCATTACATCTTAGTCCTCATGGGTGACAACGTTATTTGCGTGTGCCCAGGGTGTGCAGTAGCCCCTTACTATCATCCAATAAAAAAACGTCTCTGATAAAAATAATAAAGTGCATGTCCTAAAGCTATGTATAATTGGAATGAGACTTTCTTATGTCGAAGGCCAAGATAAGGTTTATGCCACTGAGCAGTAACTAGAACAGTGAGTAGATTGAATTTGCACTAATTTCTAAAACAACACAAGATATTTTTAGCTCATACGTAGTTAAAGACGCGGGACGGTTTTGTATTTTCTGATTTTTTATGTCCTTTTTGTGATATGTACAGATAACATAAGTATCAAGTCGATATGAAGAAAATTAAAAACGTTTGGGTAAAATAACGTACGAAGTTTTGCCATGACTTTCAAGATCAAAAACAAAAAGATAAAGCCGCATACCAAGACAGCGCGCTCTTTCGCAAGTTTTAAATCCTTGCGGTTGAGTAACCAACAGATAATAAATTAACGTGAATCCAAGCTGTACAATAAAACGGATTTATTAACATTACATGAAAACAATCCAATTTAGGATTTATTCGAAGAAATAACCAGTGTTAAAACCGGCTTTTGTGACCAATTAATTTGATTATGACGCATTGTATAAAATAGAAGGTTTCATTCAGAGAAATACGTTAATTAGTAAAAATCGGAAAATTCTATTCTAAGTTTGACTTAATGACAAAAAAGCTGTAAAGGAAACCGTCAAAGAGTCTGCGTCAAAGATTAATGCGCCAGAAAATGGTAACGAAAATAGTAATATAGTAAAAAAAAACTACTGGCTCGGTGCGGGTAACGCTATAATATAGAAGAAAAGAAATAAATAACGAGACTCAACAGGATAAGCTGGATATTTAAAATAATCTCATAGGACTGCAGAAACGCGTTCCCACATTCTCGTAAACACAAGCGTACCGCCGACCACCCAACAATGGATGGGCAATTAATAAAAGTATTTTTTAAAAAAAGACACAACGAGACGGCAACTCCCGTACATTTCACGTCAAACGTTGAAACGCATCACGAAATAAATGTTCATCCCAAGACTTCGCACGAGATCACGTTCCACGCATTATTTTGATGAATTCAAGTTTTGGATGCCTAAGGGCACTCCCACACTAGCTATAGTAAAATTCGGTCTGAAAATGTGCTAAAACTTAAGATTTATTAAAAAATTCAAGAAAAGGGAATATATAATATTAAACATCATATACTCAGCCAATATCACATGTAACACATTCGGTGTCTTATGAAGATACAGTCTAATACTGTGTGGTATTGACGCAAGAATCTGCTACCCCATTTTTTCCGTGGGTCCCGTTAGCGGTCGCCTCTTGCCATAAAAACTGAGAACAGAAATGATAAGGAACAAAAAGTTCTTTTTCTTCCTTATGATTTCTGATGTTGTTGCCTTTCCAACATATATAAATACAAAGAAGTGTATATATTGTATATAACAGTACATGTAAAATAGTTAATGGCATTACCGAATGTTCACATGTAAGAGGCTAGTGTCATATCGCCCTAATTAATATCATTTTATGCACAGGGTTTAGGGTTCCCTAGTCCTATATTCCAATAGGTCCAGTTCATTTGACCGTCCGTCCTAGTGTGTTACAGCGTCATAATATGCAGAGTGAGAAATAGAAATTTATCTATTGTAAGAAACTACTTTGGATGAAGATAAAGATCTACAATTTAGGAAAGCGTCCTAATTTTATTCGGATATTATTTAATTAAAATTTTAGAGTTTTGAAGGCGAAAATGCGCAAAGTCAAAATGACAACGATGATTTATATGTGGCCAGCACGTGCAAAGCTTTTTATTTACAAAGTTTGTGCAAGGTGTAAATCAAATGATTTTGTTGATTTAAACGTAATAAGATATAAAACCGTTTCATTCAGTGGCATAAGCCGTGATTATTATTTCCTGGCTTAAACAGACCTGAATGTTTTATTTGTATGTTGCGGGAAGTTTTTTTTCCAAGATTAAGAAAATAAAATCTGTAGCATGTAATACTGGTGATTACTTGCGCTACCTTAATATAAAAACTTCTTTCTTGCCGTTTTATGAACAAAACAATCTATTCAAGAAATTCAAATATATAAAGTAAACGGGGCTCACCTTCGCACTGCTAATTTTTAAAATAAGATTTCTCGGGATAAAAGCTGTCGTAAAAAGAAAGCATGTCTTATTTATATTTAAAACCGAAAACACAAGACTCTTTTGTGCGTGGAAATATAAAAAAGAAAATGGAAAATCCGATTCATCTCGGCACTCGTAGCTCGCGGAGGTCTATTCAGCAACAACTTATTAAATAAATTAACCGCAAGTTGCTAGAAAAGGAAAAACTAAGCGGTTCTCTCATTTACTCGCGGACAAAGCGGGTAATTCCTTAAAACCAGGCGCTATTCTGTTCCGCATTCAGTGCGGACTGTAGCGAAGAAAGCCCGCAAAAATAATTGGAAAGTGACGAGAATAACCAGCCTTCGAGCGAAGTGCTTACGTTTAAGATTACGTTTATCGATATTTTTGTTATCTAAAATTTTATAGCACGACCAATAATATTTTAACACCTAATGAAGACGAATGAGATTCGGTGGTGGCTTCTTAGATATATAAGAGTATATTTAAATACTAGTGTTCAAGGAACTTTCTTTAACGTTATATTAAATTTTTACACTACTCAGATGAAATAATTAAAAATAATACTTACCGATCTATTCTCTATTTATCAAGGAAAGTTATGTGTAAAATATTTTCAAAAGCCTTTCATGCCATATAGCTTAACTATTTTTGTAATATGAATTTTATCGATAGTGTAATCTATGTCGCTTCACTATCCCGCCTCGGGAGCGCGGCCCACATTCCCAACTTTTCATCACTCTCCTTGCCTTCCCGGCTCATTGTGTCCGTGGGAACCTTTATTGCCTCTATAGAAAACTGTGAAAGAGGCCCAAGAAAAGCATTTGTGTGCCTCCGCCTGAATGGGACTGACAAAGCGCCGGGTTTCAGTGTTGATTCGGTACCAGTTTCAGACTTCTTTTCATTCGGCACGTTCCTTTTTTCCGATTCAGGCAACTCTATTGGCTGCTGGCTTGTTTTGTATCGGTAAATGAGTTTGGTTCTGTGGAAAGGTTAATTTGCTTTTCAATTCGATTTTTGTTGTTGCCCCATGACGCGAACGTTACGCTCTTTTTTGTTAAAAACTTCGTCAAATTTCTAATGATATTGACGAGGTTTCATTTAAAATTATCTTATTTACTCTTTAATTTTTTCCTACTACCGACTAATTACAATTAATTATGTCGACCTGAGAGAAATTTCTCTTTCTTATCCTATAGTTCGTTGTCTATCTACCTTATCTATGATCATATGAATCCGTACCGACGTCTATATGTAAGGTTTGCAATAATAAATAATTACAAAATGATACATAATATTTTAACGTTGTTGTTAATGTGTAAAGTAATTGTAAATAGGTTTTCATATGAAATCGATTTGTACAAGATTTTTAGTTTACATTACATTATATAAGTTACGCGTATTGGTAATTTTCAAAGTCTAGTGTGCGAATAAAATTAATGAAATTAAACTTCCTTGTATTCTCAAATGATTAAAAAAATCATTATGGAACTCATCCCGTTAGATGTGACATTTCACTCTTAATTAACAGCAACAGAAGAATAATACGACAAACTTGTAAATTAGTAATGACTCTCGTAATGTTGGTTCTGCCGGGAGAACGCGATTCACAATTTCCCTTACAAAACTTTTACGGCTTCTTCGTGTAACTAAGCGTACACTATTTAATTATGAAACGCCCCCTCCACCCTCCTATATACCCTCTCAACTTCCAGAAAGAGGCTGAAAATATGGTTTTCCCAAAGGTTTTCTTTCAAACAGCTACTTTTATTAGAATGAATTTGAACGAAATGCAACCATTGAAAATCTAGTAATTAAAGGTTCGAATTAAATTTTAATTATAATATCGATGTCTAGAAATGCTTTGACAAATAAAATAAGTCCAAATTTTCATAATTAAATTGTAAATCCTTACGAGTATTTCATTTTATTAAAGAAGCTGATTCATAGATGATATTCCAAATAAAGAATATGTAATTAACATAAGATCGCGTATTTCAGATTAAATATACTTGTCCTGATCAGGAATATCAGCGATTTGTGGTATTTCATATTTCAAATCTGAGCATAGTTTTGATGTTTCTTTACAGGCTGCATATTTCTACTTAGATGGGATGGTACTATAAAATGTAATTTATAAACAAAATTATACTTCACTAGTACCCATCTAAGTAGAAATGTGTGCATACCTGCCGCGCAAACCTGCCTTACAAAGTATACCCAAGTCAATAAAAGCTACGATCCAACGCATTCTGCACTTACAAGAAAAACATACTTTTACAAAGCGTCTAGCTATTGCCTTAGACTGATTTTTTACTCCATCAGGTCCATCTTAACAGTACATAAGATGTAAAACCTCTTGAACTGAATACAATCTCGTCTCTTGATAGCCAGTCATAGATTAATGCGACCATTATATCTGTAGCTACTAGTGTCGACGACAAAGGTGAAATCGTGCTAAGAAGTGCAAGAAGATTATTCCACTTCGTAACCAAGGTCTCACCGTTATAGATATGAGAGCGGCTCGACTTGAACTGTTAATATTATTGATAACAAAGTCATCAACTACATAATACTTCTGTTAGTAGATTTTTTCTAACTAGTCTCCATTTATTCACTTTTAAAGGGCTAGATATGAAAATTTTAGGAAAGCGCCTAGCATAATATATCACACAACAGTATATGAGAATTAATCACACCTTACAAATAATACTCAAACTACACGCTTTTAATTCCTTTGACCGTGATCGCTTAACTTTAGATTACAAATGAAATTTTGGTCACTGTGACGGCCGCTCGCACAGGTGGCCAACTACGAACAGATGTGCTTTATAAATAGCACTCGATACGCAGCCAGTCGAAAAATTTCGTTCGAAATACGAATGTATCATGTTAATAGATTAAAAAAGTAGTCATATCTCTTTACTATTAGCGGAGTACTTGCAGAAGTTTTAAATTCAGAATAAAAAGCTTTTTTAATTTCTTTATCCCGATAAATACTAAGCATAGCACTAAAGAATTGAAAAATTGTCAAGTATTTGACTTCGACGATTGGATGAGCATAAAAGATAACTATTTAACCGATACTCAATATATATGAAATATTTATCTTAAGTGAGCAAATCTAGGGACAGATAAGTTATTGAAATCGGCAACAGGTATCTAAATGCAGTCAACAGGAATATGGTAAGAAAGATTAAAACCACTGTTATTATCTCCATCAGTATCTAAACCATCTACTGCGTGATATATACCTCCCTTCACTTGGAAACATTAACTTTAATTGGTAGGATTTTAGACTGGCATATTTGATATGGTTTTATGACTTTAGCCTGACAACGAGATCTTTTCTGACATTTCCCTTAGTCGAATTCTAATACTTTCACGTGATAAGGCGGGATGCTAAATTCTTTTACATATTCAATCATAGAAATAAACAAACATGTAATATGTAAGTAATCATAAATAAATATCGTGTAGTAGCGACACAAAAAATCAGCTACCCTTTGTTCTAATGGGTGTGGTAAGAGTTGATTAATTAAAAAACCATAAAAAATAACTCCCTAGATTTAATTAAAACAATAATATCATTGAATATGAATAAATTCTGTAATTTTTTTCTTCTCACCACATTTAGCATTTTTGTTTAAGTCATTTTTATTATTGATCAACATAGTGAAGTAACCGCTAAACCGGGGATTCTAGATTTGTGAAATTGTAGACTTGTGTCTGCCTATGTCCAGCAATGGATTACTGACAGGTTAATGAAGAAGATGAATACAATAATTACCAATATGGTGCATGACATTGACTAAACTTTACATAAAATTTCGTATTATAATAATTAAGTAAATAAAGTATTAGCCGCGTAGTACAGGCGTAAGAATCTGCCTTCATTCTTTTTTCACGTGGGTGTCCTAAGATGCAACACAAACAAAAGCCTTTAAGATTGCAATGACTATCGACAGATGATGGGATAACCATCACGACAAATACCAGACCTAGGACGGGCAACAGGGTCTAAGGTACGAAATGTCTGGTACAGCGATCACGAATCCACTTGTCGAGTGTGGCGATTGTGGCAAAGCCTTGTTATGGGAGAAACCTATTTCCTAAGACCGTAAGGAAAGGTAAATAAAGTGTCCTCAGAATGATAAGTAACAGTTTATTGCCGCTGCCGCAATTGACAGATAGGCCCCCAATCTGTCGATTGTGGCAGTTCTCCCCTCACGTGTTACTGCGAAGCAATATTATTTATTGCAATTGAAAAAGAAGACAAAAATGAGTGAGTTTTACTGTTTCCGCGTACACTTGCTGCGGTACTATAATATATCCAGCGCAGGTGACGTTTGCCGATAGTATTCGTAAAGTGCCGTGGTCGAGATCGGCCAGGAAGATACCACAGACCGTTGTTATGTTTACCTTTTAATATGAATTATCACATTATGCGAGACGCCTAATTTAAAAATAGATTTTATTTCTTTATTCAGACACATCATCGCATTCAAGCAGCTAAGTCTCGAGCATCGTATTTGTGATTAGTTCTCTGACAGCACTATTAGGTATTCAAAGCCCGGCGCTTTGATTGGCAGCCACTATCTACACCAATACAGTCCACAGCTCACTTGTCCGCTATTTGCGCATTTCTGACCTGACTGACCACTTACGTGTTTTGCACAAATTAAATTCACCGGTCGTAATCTTAGCTTGAATTGTAATGTCATGTTTAAAAGGTTTAGTGATGTACGCTATTTGGAATTATTTGATAAATATCCTCTACACATGCCCACGGAAAAATATTTTAATGGTATTAATATTTTTCTTTAGTTTCATTCTAGTTAATTTTTCCAGAAATTAACGTTTGCAGTTAAAATTTTAAATTTAAACTAAAATTCCCATCTCATCATCATCATCATTATTCCAAAAATGTTATCTCTAATCTAAGGGTTATCTGAAAAAAGACTGTTAACAAATCTATTGATCTGGGTAATACATATGGTAGAACGCAGAAAAAAGCCGTAGAAAGCATAGATACAACTAGATAGAATTAAACATGGTTATTGCCTATTTTATTAGTAATTTTATTGTGTCGTAACAATTGAGATTTCCTGGTTAATTAATTAGTTACTCATATTCTCACGATTTCCAAATATTTGGTTATATACATAACCTATTTAGATATTGAACAAGACAATTTTATAATAGTTAACGTACGTAATAGTAGACGTATATAATATGTACACACTTTATCATATTTCTAAGTACCTTCGAAGTATACAGATCATCGAGACATACAGATATTTATTTTAGAGAGTATACAATAATTCACTGGCACCGTGAACGTTTCAATGGCAATGAATTAAATGAAATTAAAATAAATTTTTCTTCGACGTAAGAAAATTTTATTTGGTTTGTCAAACATCAATTCAAATTGAGTACAATCTAATTGTTTTCTAATTTTTTTTAATCTTTTACAAATATCGATATTGTCGATTGTTTTTCTAATTATGATATCTGAAAGTCATAACAAGCAGAATGTATTCGTTGCGAAGTTTGATGCCCAATTCGATTAATCAAACGCAACTCTAACAGAAAACCAGTTAAAGAAAATGCATGAGACAACAACATGGATATAGTATAAACACGTTTACGATCATGCTGACCCGATAGCTCAGTGCTCGTAAAAATATGGAAATCTAGAATATTTTCCGCATTAAAATGTATGTTGGGATACTTTTAAAGATTAGGAAAGCATTAGACATGCGCAGTATATTATGTACAAGCTATAAAAATGAAAACGTAATGAAATGGGACGAACGAAGGAAAATTCCAGCGACAAAGGCGTTTCCATTTCCACCGATCATTGTGCTAGAACGCAATGGAAATATGTATCAGTCCTGCTCTAACAAAGACGCCGACGAGCGATGCGCAAAAGAGATAGGCGTCACACAATAGACAATTGTTATCCCTACCACTCTATTGTACTGCCCTAGTAAAAGTTGTCCGTGCAAATTTCATCAGAATTACATATAAATCGGTGGTAGTAAAGTTTATAATACCGTGTTCTAGTATACAGAGTTATGCGGCCAATAATTTGATTCGGTCGTTATCATTGGGAAAACAATGGGTAGGGTAATATGTATAAATAGAGCTATGAAATGGATAGAAAGTGGATTGGTGACGGATATTGTAGGCGTGAGCTTAGAAGCGAGGTTCTCGTTGTTATTCAGCGCATACTTCGGAGGTAGTCAATGAAATTCAATGGTATACGGAAATTGTACTTCTAATAGTTATCTCATAATAATTTTATAACGATTATAACACTTACTTAGTTGCCACTGTTTTTATCTGTTAATGAGAAATAATACAATACAGTTTTTAAGTACGTCCTTTTTTGTATCCAATAGAACGTTTCAGAAATACTTGTATTTTTAAGCTAATAAATTCTGTGATAAAAATATTCAAAGCATGTTTTTGTTATGACTACTGAAACTTCAAAATAGCCTTTACATTAAACATAAATATCATATTTTGTCAACATTCTAGATTCACGTACAAGGTAGACATATTTTGTAAATAACCTAAATACAATTTCTTATTAGCCATTGATAATCCTTCGCTTGATATATAGAGAATATATACTTTACATCCTTTTATATCTATATATTACGATGACCAAGCTGTGGTCTAAAGTTCCATTCAACACAGTCCCCGTTAGTTAAATATTTTTTTTTTTTTATTTAAAATATAAAGACCGCTACTAATGTATCTATAACCTTTTTATATATTAAAGTGATACAATTATTTTTTAATAATATTTTTATAATAATATTTTCTACAATCACAAATTAGGATTCCCTGTGTCTTGGTTACTGGGTGGTGATTTGATTGATTATATATTTACTTACATAAATAAATATTCATGTATAAACAATCACGACTCGGTTACAAACATTCATATTTATCACACAAATGTTTACCCCTTACTGGAGTCGACCTCGCAAGCCGTAGCTTTTAACTAGGCCAACCTACTAGGCTATCGTACCGTCTAAACTCTCTTTCATCCTTTTTAACTCAAAACTCTGTTTCAACACATTCATAATTTTATTCTTATTAGTATTAACAACTGGAACCATAAGGCATTAAACTATTATCTAAAAGAGTAATTATTTCTTGTAATTTTACTTTTAAGCTGATTCGCTAGCCTGTAAATCAAATGTGATAAATGTTTACGCGTCATATATTTTATCTGCAAGTGGCATCAGAAGGCATGTTTAAAAAGAAAAAAATCATCTATATTTTCACTTCCGTCACATAGAATTAATATTAAAGCGTTACACCTCTACGATAGTGACACCGGAGTGTCACTCATTGCCGTAACTTTTTAATATTCTTTTAAAGATTTGAACTTTATTTTAATCAAAAAAAAGGTTGTCACCGTGTCCGTCGGTCCTTCAGCTTTCTTTCAGCAACTAATTGGTCTGACACCGGTAACCCTTGAACGTCGGGAAATACATTTTTTTTCATATGAGAGATTTTTTTTAAAAGGTGCTAGTTGTTGACACGTGTAGTTATACCGCTGGACGATTTAATGCGTGTTTTAGAACGCGCTGTTGAAACGCAGCTAGCGACTCCTGAGTATTCTAGCATGTAAAGAAATTCAAGTAAATATAGATACGTTTGGTTACAGCGTATATATTAATTAAACCTGTAAACTGTAAAACTAGAATATAAACGTTTTAATTAAACTACTTAATTTTACTTAGACCAGAATAACTGTACTGTATCTACTGTTCGCTTCTATGTGCCGTGTACCATCATCGAGATTAAATGAGGAATTATGTAAAAACATCTAATGTTCGCGCTCATGAATAAGAAATGTTTCAAATTCAAATTGAGTTTGGTTTTTAAATATCTCATTAGCAAATGTTCGAGAAACTTTTTGAATATTGCTAATATTTTTAAATTTTGTTTAAATTGTCAGTACCTATGTGCCGACTGTATAATAGGTTAACGAGACCCTACCCATGGTATCCCATCAAAAACAAAGAGAAAAATGCCCACCCCGTTAATTTATTTGTCTTTAATTTTTAAAAATGGAACGCGGAAGCGCACCAATGAGACGCGTCCCTCGGTTGATTGTCAATTAGCGACATCAAACGGGCTTTTTGCGAATTAAGCGGTGTTTGTGTTCATTTTTTGTCCGACTGGCGTCGAGTGCGGACGTTTGATGCGTTTTTCCGTTTCGACGTTTCATTTTCATATTTCCGTTTGTCTGGTCGTCTGGGGGAGTGTGGGGAGGGAGGTTACATTGTGGGGTGTTTTACGTATTTATCAACACTGCTCTCCATTTCGCGTTCTGATATTTAATTCGAATGAGTGCTCTTCCAGACGGATTAAATTTATCTATATGGCTTTGAATATTGCCATTCTTTATTTAATATTTTTATTGTTATTTATTTATAACAACGTAATAAATAATAAGTTACATATTATTTATTTTTTGATGCATAATTTTATTACTAATAAGTGTATTATTTAGACAATTTCAACCTTTCATAATTTATGAGTATTTTTCACAGCGATGGCAACGAAAGAGGATTCATTATACCATCACGTCTTATGCGACTAATGGAATTAATATTCCAGAAAACAAACTATAACATCCTTTTATGCAAACCTTTAGAGAGAGTAAATGTTTACAGACAAATAAATGTGTAATTATTACACTATAAGTAATAAGTTTAAAATATATAATTACGTTCATCCTCCTCAGTCTATTCTGCCTCAAAAAAAACTTACTGGTTTTCATACGATAGGTAACGTCTGAAAATGAAAAACATAAAACCATAGCAGTCGGTATCGACTGCGCCTATTCCGAATGGATCCGGAAGTCAACAAAGGGACGTATTTGAAAAAAAGCGCGCGAATGCGAACGTGAGTCCGCCATTAGCCGCTCCCATTTGCAGTGCATCTATAGCGGCAGGCCTCTTCAATCTGTATCGTCAACAATTGCAGGGATGCCGCTGCGTTTGTGATGGCAAAGAGAAATAATGCGATACAGTTTACAGGCTCGATTTTTTGCTATAGAATAGTTTCTAGCAAACAGAACTCATAATTGGCAGTTCCATTTTTATTTTTACAAAAGTGTAATTTTTTTTAACAATTTAGTAGTTTCTGAATTAAATTTCTATGTTTGAATAATACTTTACAGAAATAAACTTAAACACCTATGTTTAAGGCGAATTCACTTGTTGATACATTTATAGGAATTTAGTTAATTAAAATTGTGAAACCATGAATTACACAAAGAAATCTGATCACGTAGTAATTTATAAGGAAAACATGATTAGATTCCTTCAAACATTATAGGAATAATGTATTTGATAGTTGCATTAATGGCGGAATGTATTGAATACTACTGCAACCTCTTTAAGTGTATATTTATCGCTAGAATAATATAGGGAAACAGACTGACTGGAAAAATAGTCCGACTAATTTTCTTTAACGTTATAAAACTTTCGATAACTTGATACTTGCAGGTTGACGAGGACCATACACACTTGTAATCTACACGAGACGCCTGGCTATAACTTTAATGTTAATGATCCCCATTGATCTTTAAACAAATGTGAAATTATTGCCATCCGATGCCACTTATCAAATTTATTTTGATAATATTTTTATAAATTATGGATTATGGTATTAAGCTTTCTTAACTAATTGCCGAAAATACCGTTTTTACTTAAATGTTTTAAAATAGCATATTATTAATATGTTTCTATTACATTTAAAACAATCCCTATTTCAATGAAATGTATAGCTGTAAATTGGCAGCCCTGAAACAGAGGGTATGTGATCGAGTGTTGTTCGAGTTTTTATCGCTGATTCATTAGTATGAGAGTGTCTTTGTTGCAGACTGCCGGCGCCGTAGCGTAGTCTACACTACGCGCCGTATTCAACGTGAAAATTGATTTGAGATGAAAGGCTTTCAGCCCATTGTGCCGCGCCAGTCAAATTAAAGACAAATTGAACGTCCAATGTACAAACAGTGTTTTATTTCCAATCGGGCGTCTGGATAATTGTGTACGTTTCTATCCAAATTATTTTTGTTTCATTATAATAAGGGTTGTTTTAATCAATATTATTTTATGTACTTGATATTTTGAGAATATTTAAAACAGGAGCACTTTTGTTTTGAATGTTTGTAGCGATGTTTATAGCGTATGTGATGGAAATGTAACATTGGGGCCTTACTTGATACGCTTCTGGTTATTGTGTTCAGTGATACATTTCTGTTTGACACGCACTTGAAATCTTAGATAAGAGGTAATAAGAAGAGATATTAGTTAAGTTCATCATAGTACCGGCTGCTTATATTCCCAAAAAACATCTCGTATATGGCAGAAGCACAAGTTATCCAAACCAGCATGTCGTAACTGCCTAAGCTGAGATGTGTAAGGTGTGAGTTCGCCAATCTACCTATTTCGACGTTTTCCAGATTTAAAGGTATCTCGATATCAATTACAATAAAAATCGGTCCAACCGTTTATGCGTGTTTGAAAAACCATTCGTCCAAACACGTTTACTGTAAAATATAAAATAATAATATTAAGTACGATTTGTAAATTCTGTCTAGTTTTTTCTAATTTCTCGCTTTGTGAATGAAAGCCGAATATTACACACGTATGTTTTTGTTGTCACTTTTAAGTTAAAGGAATATTTAAAAGTCTTCATCATCACTTTGAATTTCCAGATTAGCTGTAAACTAGAAAAGTACAAATGGAAGAGCGTACAAAGGATAAAATCGAATTTGAAGGCAGAATGTAAGCGAGCCCTCTCTTAACTCCGTCGAGAGTAAAGTGGACTTTTTCAAACCGAACCGATGCGAAACAAACCTAATTTACAGAAAGGGTAAACAAAACTCTCTGCAAGATAGAAATTAGAATTCCAAAGAAGACACTTCTTTATTCGAGAGAATGTTCTTAGCGAGACAATTTTGTTTTTATTGCATTTTCATTTTGTGTCGCAGTGCTCATTAAGTACCAATGAAAGAGAAAATTACGCTTAAAAATGCTTATTAAACTGCTTTTCATTGACCATTATCGTGATCTCGGGATCTTAGAAGGGACTAGAGAATAAAAACTACACTAACAAACGTTACTTACGTCCTATTCATTACTTAGGCAACACAGATAACTAACATTTATTTTGTCATGCCATTGCAAGTTGGGAGGAGACTGTGCACGGCTAGATTTTTTTCTTCATTTGTGTGTTTTCGTTTTTATTATATTTTAGAGTTAGCAGACACAACATTACTGAACTAAACTGTCACAATGAACAATGACAGAATGTCACAAAAAAATAATATAATTGTAGGTTAAAAGCTTGGCAACAATGTAATTTCTTCCGAACGGTTTTCACATTTCATGCACACACTACGTACCTTTGCATGCTCCTGTTGCGCCAGCAATTGTTCTCTGACCATCTGAAGTTGCAGGATCATTTCTGATAGCTGCCGCTCTTTTTCTAACACGCTCTCACCAGCCAGTGCTTGAAGAGCCGCTGCATCCAAAACCCCTCGTCGCTCACTAAAGGACAAAAAGAGAAACGTATATGGTGAATATGAAATCTACAACTGAAATCTTGAGACAGCGGAATATGAGGAAGTTCTTCTCCTTTATCAGCCTCTGAGTCCGTGTATATATAATACCTTCCATGAAAGTGCCAATATAAGTTCACATGTTACTCATGAAATAGTCCACCTCCTGTTAAATGGCTACTGCAGCCCAAGCATGCCTTCAAACAACTTCAATCAAAGCACAAAGGCGATGTCATCTCTGTGGACTACATTGGAATGCCTCACAACGTGTATTTATACTAGTCCTTCATACTATTTTAATCGGAGAGCAGTGGTGGCAATGCTGATTGACGGTAGAAATAAGTAAGATTATTATTAGCAATTAGTTAGAAATCAGGCAAGAATTTATTTATTTGCCGATTTTATTTATTAACTAAATAAATTGGAAAAAACTATTAGTTAAGTTTTTCTGCACAAAATTATTGTTCTACTTAGTATATCTTTTTGTTGATAATATAATATATTTTTATTTATTTTATTATGTAAATTGAAAATACACTAAGTAGAGAAAATAATAATTCCATCACAAAAGTACCCGAGAAGTGAGAAATCATATAGTGGTCTCTTTGTTGTATGACATTACACGTGTCGCACACTAATTGGGATTTAGTGGTTTAGGTTGAATAGATGCAAAAGTTAACCGCGTGCATTGGGTTCGTGAAGAAGAGCAGGGATGTGGGATTGATTAACGGGATTGTGGATTTGAATGGTGGTTGTTTGAAAAACTCAGTTCTGTTCCAAGCTTTTAGAATTTTTGATTAAAATCTCCTTTAAACGATTCTCATTATGTTCAAGTATGGCAATATGTCTATTGAAATAAAATAAATTGTGATTGCTGTATTTTAAAAAGTGTGAGTTTCGTTTTAATAAAATGCACTGCAAACTGCATCTTTAATACAGATCAATTATACATTTTTCATTCCGTTAGATATTTGAAGAAATTTTGAATAATAAATTTTTAACGAAATTTTGTGATAAAAACAGTAAATGTATAACAGTCACAGCACTGACTAAAACGTCACCAAATGAAATTGTTTACAGTGAAATATGTATTATACGCGTGGTTCAATAATTCATGACTACCCTGATCCGCAACAACAGTGAACATGTTATTTCTTGTCGGAGCCCTAAAATGTTGTTGAAGACACTTTGATAGTTCCCCGCGCCGACCTGTTATGTTATATTACTAGGAGTGGAACAAGGAAAATATACTAGGCACATTGTATTTATGACTTTGGTTTTAAAACAGCTTGTGTTTATCAGGTATTTTTCGGGCTAAATTTACATGGGTCTATATATTTGAAATGAAACTATTATTTACGTTTTTTATCGCGATTAATTTTGTGTTAGGTGATAGACGTCCAGATGTCATAATCGGGCTACCTTCACTTTTTAATTATCAGTCACCTCAGTTCCCCCGCGACCACGGCTGCTGTAACTGAAAACGTTGGGAATATAAAAACAAAATTAAACGCGATAAAATCAGTAAATGATAATTTCATTTCAAATATGTAGTATTCGCGTAAATACAAGAAATCATTATTGGTCTATATAGTCCCAATATGGAATGGTCAGAGACGAGTCATATTTAATCCACACTTTTCGGCCTTCTTATCACCAGAGCTTATTTGCAACATTATAACCAGTGAGCCTGTAGCCGTCTTAGTGACGGAAAGGCGGCAAACGAGCAAGCGGTTCACCTGATGGTAAGTGATTACCGTCGCCCACGTACATCCGCAACACCAGAGGTGCTGCAGGTGCGTTGCCGACCTTTAAGGGTATTAGGGAGGTGGGAGGGGGGAGGGGGGAAGAGGAGGGGGATGGGAAGGGGTCTGGGCCTCCGGTTCCCTCACTCACAGAACGAAACGCAGAAGCACAAGATGCCTCTACTTCACGCCGGTATTCTGCGAGGCCGTTTTTTTTTTTTTTTTTTTATAGAAGAAGGGGGCAAACGAGCGTGCGGCTCACCTGATGGTAAGTGATCACCGACGCCCACGAACATCCACAACACCAGAGGAGCTACAGATGCGCTGCCGGCCTTTAAGGAAGGAATAAGCTCTTTTCTTGAAGGTCCCTAAGTCGTAACTATTCGGAAATACTGCTGGCGACAGCTGATTCCACAAAGTCGAAGTGCGTGGCAGAAAACTTCGATTAAAACGCACTGTGGTGGAATGCCAACCATCTAGGTGGTATCGATGGAACTTCGAATTCAGTCGCGATGTACGATGGTGAAACTCAGCAGCTGGGATCAATCCGAACAGTTCCTCAGAACATTCCCCGTGGAAAATTTTGTAAAAAATGCAAAGAGAAGCAACATCTCTTCGCAAGGCCAAAGGATCAAGCCGATCAGAGAGAGCTTGGTCACCGACAATTCGAGCCGCTCGACGTTGGATGCGGTCAAATGGAAGGAGTTGGTACTGGGGTGCCCCTGCCCAGAGATGAGAACAGTATTCCGTGGTACCAATCCGGTCGAGCCGGCCCATTCGAGCAGCAGCAAAAGCCACCGCTTGGCTCTACCACGTTAAGAATTGTTGTACGATCGATTAGAGAGTCGACCTAGGGTCTCCAGATTAGAAAGCAGATTCCCTAACCACTTTGCTATTGTAGCTATATGATCATTATCAGTGAATTAAAATGATAGCATAATACAGTATAGCTTCTAGTCTTACGTCAAGCATTACACAATGATGTCACCTTTGTTGAAATCATCTCTAGAAGTACTGCATATTATTCAAAATTTTCTTTAAATACACAGTAACCAAAATAATTTATGAAATTAAACCTTTACGTTTTACAAGTTTTATTTAAAAGTCCTTCTATGTATAAGTTATTTTGTTTCGGAGATATATGCATTGAATAATAAATTATTATGTATTCCCGTAGACTCGTAGTTTCTGCAGTGACGGCACCACAAACAAATGCATCGGAAGCGGAACTGAATTATTAATACGACGCTCAGACTTCAGAGTTAGTTCGCTTCTAAGATGCTGTCATATGAGTTATCTCTTGCTATTTCCTTCTCTATACAGAACGTCTTATCACTTACAAGATGTTGCTTCAGTTTTATGACTATATAATCGCAACATATTATGTTGTAAACCAGATTTAACACTCAATTTTGAAAAACTGCTTTTAGTATTTTCATTTATTCTCTAACTTGGTATTAATTCCTAAGTTATTAATGATGGTATTACAATGGTCGATTTTTTACCACGATGGCAACTTCTGATTCAACTTTATGGGATTGTAGTGATATTTCGTTTTTCTTTTCTTCAACCGATGTATCGCTTATACGATGAGATTTGAAGAGGGGTTCGATGCAAAGTCATAGTCACAAAAACCAATATTTGTGTAGCACAATAAACTGACTTCGGCTTAGAGTTTTGCTCTGTCAACTGAGCAACGCCGTTCTTATGAAATATGCAAAATCAAGCGCGCATTTGCCATAGTCGCCACGCTCGCGGATTGAGGCTCATAATATCAGACACCTCGTAATTTAGACGCTGCTTCTAGAGGGTTATTTCGCCATTTGATTTTCAAGGCTTTTCCCTTATTGTCTCTTACGACACCCACGGGTAGAAAGGACAGGGAGATGACGCCAATAGCACACGGTCAGATTGCCACAAAACAGTATACTACAATGATGATGACTCACACATCATCATCATCATAGTGTACATAATATATTCCCTTTAGAGTCGTGAAGAATTAGAATTAAACCTACTTAAGCTTATGTTTCGTTACAAGGAAATCGATTAGTGCTTTTAAAGTGTGTACGTTTATCATCATCATAATCGTTCACGTCAATCTCTTATCAAATATAAGTCTCTCCTGTTGACAAAGCATTGTTATACGCAGCCTGAATCCTGGAACTTCTCCACATTCGTTTGTAAACGGCCTTATTAAGTTTTAATGTGACCAAACCATTTAAATACGGAGTAAGTTTCCGTGGCTACTTTCATATTTTATTCCACTTAAAACCATGACAACAATCATTTCTCTGCTTTCACTTGTCAGTGTAAAGGGCGCACGTGGACCAGTTCTGGAGCAATCATAATGAGAGCTAATTAAAGCTGCTATTTTTTGTCATGCATTTGGTTTATGCCTTCATTATCATTTTCAAGTTGTTATTTTCGTTCAAAGGAACCTCTTGGACATAATTTATTTGTTTTAATTAACAAATGTGCGCTCGAAATCACTGATTGTAAAAGAAGCATATGTTTAGAGGGTGCTATAGAAGTAAAATAAATTATACGGCAAGCACAGAGGCGATAATTTTCTAGGAAGAGCCAATGCATGATTTAACTGCATAAAATGTATAAATAACATGATTTTAACTAACTTTAGCCATATAATGATAGAAAAGTAAGAATGCATGGGTTCTTCCATGAATCTAATGCCTAGAGGGAGTGGAGAGTTTATTTTCCAGCTCAGTGATATGTCACATACAATTTACAGTCTTAGTTAAAATGGACACACCTGTTAGACTATACTCATATTATCTCGACTGTTTTAAATTTAATAGAATTGATGTAAATAATTGAGAGTAAAGGGTTAACCTGACTTAGGTCACTAAACTAAAATATCTTACTGTTACATTATTACAGTTTTCGGCAGATATTTACTAAAGACTACTACTCTTTAATTTTCAAAATAATCTGGAACTAATGAGAAGGGCTTTACTAACAGTAAACCTCTATTATATTTATCACAAATGATTATTTTTTTATGATATCGAAGAGACATAATTTAGATACGTGCACATCACTACTTAGAAGCTGAAATAAAGACGTAGAAATAAAATAAATGAAACACCGCTTCCTATCTTATCTCTTGTGATAATAAAACACGAGTTCACATTATTCGTAATTATGTTTTTATTAAAATGAGATTCATAAATTTCCGGTTAATATCTAATATTATTTCTGATATCAAACATTCTATAACGGTAATCAACAATGATTACCATGTGTTCCAATCACCACCAGTAGGCAATTTATTCACTGCTACTCTATTTTTTGAACTGTGCTTGCCTTATGGTTTGATTTTCTTTGGGCGCCCGCTTTATATTCATAGTATGCGAATGACCTAGGTTCAAGATCCAGTC
This sequence comes from Bhutanitis thaidina, assembly GCA_029286595.1. Lineage (NCBI taxonomy): Eukaryota > Metazoa > Arthropoda > Insecta > Lepidoptera > Papilionidae > Bhutanitis > Bhutanitis thaidina. The sequence continues at coordinate 6,316,313 of JAGSMS010000020.1, read as the reverse complement.
CTTTCATCACTAAAGTTTTTAACAACAAATTTAAGTGCTGAACCACCTGCTCGGCTGCGAATGATAACTTCTTGAGGAAACCCGCATATTTGAAAAATAATAATCAATATTATTTCGTGGATATGTAAAGTCTGCCATCCAGCACTGCAGCAGCGAAGCGGACCTTTCCTAGCTCCAAAAGCTTTTTTAATATTGAGAGGAGGCCGTTGAATGGTAGTGGGACATTTGCAGGCTGCTTCTTTACTTTATTTACTTTTTACTTTATTTAAAATTTTTATTTAAAAATAAATCAAGTTATAGCGAACTAGAGGTGCCTCTTAATTAAGATACGAGATGCTGATTTCTTTTTTAAAGTAGGATTCAGTAGGAATTTCACCTATGTTATGAAGGTATTTTACATACATTAATTGCACATGGATGTACACTCAGACTCGAGACATTAGTTAATAATATTAGACCATACAAATATTTGTTCCGTGCGCCAAATTAACTCTATATACTTATGTAAAGCGCCGTAGCCAAACGCTTTCATTGTCAACGCGTTGTGCGTGTCGATTTAAAACGTCGGTAAAAGAAAACATCGTATGAACTTACATGGGGAGTACGCCAAAAGTGGAGCACTGTGACAATACGCGCCACACAAATCTCTCCTAAATAGAGAGAGAGCCAGTTATAAAAAAAATTAAAACGTAAAGGGAATTAACTAAACCAAAGTTAAGTGCAGCGGTGAGCCGTGAGTCGGAATAATCGAATCGATTCTATCGAAACATCGAACGATAGTGGATTGCTCTATTAGTCACCCCAGTCAGGGGGCTGATAGAGTTACAAGCTAATGTATTGTTTTAGTGGAGAGGATAACATTTTTAGTTTCCCTTTATTCTTAAACGTATTTACGCGGGGATAACGCAAATCGACAACATTGTTGACGTTGATTTTGCTGCTGTGTATGCTTTTTTAGTTAGGCTAATAATTATAACGATACAAGTTTATTATTTTTAAATTAAGAATCTTCTCTTTATATATGTAATTAATAGAAGCCAAATAGAAGTTTTTTTCATTAGCATGTACATAAATTTGTATAAAAAAGAACACCTGCTTATGCCGTGATAAAAAACAAAGGCAAGTGGCACGCATCATGAATACAACGAAATCTCTCAAGGGTTACGTCTGGAGCAGGGGTGACGTCATTAAAATGGATGTCGGGAAGGGCTGACACGATGAATTTTGACATTATACAGTCTGATTTACAACAACGAAAAAACAAGAAAGGGTAATTTCTGTAACGCAAAATTAAGAGAAATTTTGTTGAAGTAAAATTAAGGAACGTTCAAGATAGAAAAATTTAAGGGTTGAAAAAGTAAATTGATAGTTTCTAATTATCCCATACCCGGTAAGGCCTTTGGGTTATAACATAAATATACTACTTAGTTAAAAAATTGCGTTAAAAAAATATACTGTCCAATTTAAAATAGAAAAAAACCGAAGGATTTCACTGTAGTCGAAATTCTTTGTTCAATATGTCATGTTAATTTCAGCGAAAAATCATATATTTAGTGCTGTAAGTATTAATATGAACAAAGTAATTCACTCGTTTTCACCTTTCTGTGCGCTTTAAAAAACGCATACATTTGAGGAAAGTGCATAGTGACTTGAAAACAAATAATTTACTTAATATATTATCTTTTTTGAAAACCTTAAATTTATGTATCTTTTGCTTGTATTCGAACTTTGAAACCACCTTTAACAGTATTGTATTCGAGTACGCTCAGCCTCGCTACCGACAAAAAAATGTTAAACATTACGAAGTTTTACCTAAGATTACTTCAAATCTAGGACGATTTCTGTCATCTAAAAGAATATATTTGTATATAAGTATCAGTTTAATGCAATTTACGTCTTAAATAAGTTGGACGTAATCAAATTTATATTTAACATCAAATATCATCAGAGGGATGGCATAAAATTATAAAACTTTTTGTTATTAAATGAACACCCTGTCCAATGATCAGGATAAAGTTCGTTTCGCTTTCAAATTTTCCTGTATTCGAAACTTCGATGTCTTTTAAAAGTCTAAGAGAAAAAAACTCCGATCCAATATCGCAGCGATCGCGCCCACCTGACGGCGTCATAATTTTGAAAACATGTCCTTGTGAAACTTCATTCTCTTTACATTGGAAACTGTTCTTTGATTTTTTCGCTCCCTCATTTCGATCAAAATTCTTATCGTTTCTTTGATGGCTTACTGCTAAGAGAACGAAATAAATGAGAAAATAATTGTAGCATTATTATTCGTAGGTAGGGCTTCTTTGAGCTCCAGGAGGAATTATCATTTTTTTCTTGGTTTCATTATCAACTGTCATTAATCGAATACCTACTGATTTTATAAATTAATTATTTGTTAATGTGCTATATGTTCACTCATTGGGATAATTAGGTATAAATCGAGTGTTATTAATCAGTTGCGCAATTCGATTGCTAGTTTTGCTAAGCATGAAAAATTTATCTTGACGGTTGAAATTCGGAGACTCGTATTATGATTATTTCCACTCTCTTGTCTAAATTATCGCATTTCAGTGCACAGTCACTTCTATTTTATTTAAAAGATCTACTTTTTCAAAGTATGAAAAATCATTCTAGATATCTTGACAATGACCAACTGCCTGTACTTGAGTTTACGTTTATCGTAAGCCATCATGTGAACAGCATAAAATATGCAAGAACAGGGGCTGCCACACGCCGACACAATTTGTGGGCAACAATAAAAAATCCCTTAACGCCAGGCAACGGTAACTTGCTAGGGTTATTCATCTTGTTTGCCCCTCGTGAGACATGATTTCGATTTTCATGGATAATCCTTCTGAACTTTATTTTGATAATAATACAAATTAGATATAGACTAATTTAAACAATAGATAACTTATGATCGAGTTTACACAGATGGTCCCGGTACTCGAATTCAAAAAATATGAAAATCCAATCCGCTTGCCAAGCGTGGTGGACGAGTACAAATAAGCGATTTTACATAGGTATTTAAGAATGATCACTCTTTACCGCGATGTAAAAAGCTACAGTGACATCTATCGATAGCAAAACAAAATGTCTTATTCCATTCCTTCTAATACTAGACACAGCATACGAACACAGCAGAAAAATATTATTTAAAAAAAGTAAATGTTATCACAGTGAATATGGTCTTAAATTTTAATTTATTACCTAAATATCTATAAAGAGCCGTGGTACCCTAGTGAGAACAAAGAACGCGAATGATCTGGGTTCGATCCCCTCTACCGGCACCACTATAATTGTTCATAGAAATTTTAAGTGTTGTATTTACCACGTGATAGGTGGTAAAGGACAACATCTTGAGGAAACATGCATGTCTGGGAAATTATAAAAAAAATATTTCGTGGACATGTGAAGTCCGCCAACCCACACAGGAGCAAAACTCTGTCAGATATTCAGACACCCTGACAGACAGAAGGAGGCCTTTGCCCAGCTGTGAGCAATCATAGGCTGCTACTTTAACTAAATATTTACGTTGACGTTTTAAAGTAATATTATTAAGTAATCAAATTTGTTTCAATCGTTCTTAAATATTTAATGTCATTGATTTACAATTATAAATTATGTAAAAAAATTATACTGATAAATGAGTCACTTTGAGATTACATTATTACATTATTATTACAGGTTCCTTAGGGTCGTTCTATTGAGCAGTTTATTATAATACTAGTTGAGTCCCTGTCTATATCGATGACTGGTCTTGATTAAACACCACAGTGGTAATATTTACTATTCACCTTTTCTATGTTTTGTACATGTCGTATCCATACAATTATTTCACTTAACAATGCACTCATTATTATTTTAAAAGGCAGTCGCCGCCGTCGTTCGTCATGTCTTTGCGTTTTTATTGAGGGACGACAGGAGCGTATTGAAGCACCGAGTCGGGGAGCCGACTGATAGCATTTTAAATCAGGTTAAGGTCAGAAAGAAGCCGCTCGGTCGTTTGACGTTCAAAAATTTAAAGCTTTCTTTGAGCGTTGTGTTGGGAAAATTTTGTGAAAAGTTAATATGATAGTTTTTTACATTGTTAAAAATGTTAATATATATAATGAACTTTATAGCATATTTCTTACAACATTAGCATATTTCCTAAAAATTGGTCATAACAGCTGAGTGGTCATCATAATTCATAGTGATATAACAATTTATATATCTATTGTATATTCGTCATTTATTATCGTTATATATGTATTTTATATTGTGTATTATTATATTTTGCTGTTTTTAGTATTGAACCTTATAATGATTTCTTGTATTTACGCGAACACAACACATTTGAAATTAAACTATTATTTACGGATTTTATCGCGTTTAATTTTGTTCTTATATTCCCGACGTTTCGATTGCTTTACAGCAGTCATGGTCACGGGGGAACTGAGGTGTTAGACGTCTAGATGTCATAGTTAACTCGGGATACCTTCAGCTTTTTAATTAATTTTGGTCCGATCTACAAAAAAGGTGTATGACGAATGGCGAAGAGTGGCCGGTGACGTCATCGCTGTTTTCGTCGTCTTAGATTGTCATAAGATTTCAGAAGTATTTCCTCTAGTCATACGGCATTTAATTGAAAAGCGTAGTAAAGAATAGAATCATATCAAGATTAAGGTCCGTTGCTATTCCAAGGAATTCAGATGGATCGCCTTTCTATCAGAGATTGGGTCTTCGGTTCACTTAACAAACGCACCACTATCGTTTTCCTACTTCACACTGGAATTCTGTGATAGAATAATCACCGAAATTTAGCTGATAACTAAATATGAAATACAGGTTAAGAACACAACATTCTCGCATTTTTCGATTACAGTAAAGTGAGTAAGTAAGGATGGAGGAACAGTATTATAAATTTGAATGTGTGTAATATACTCAATACGCTACATTAAAGGGGGCGCACAGGAACAAATAATACTAGATTGCACCTTTCCGTCTGATGCAAAGTCTCAATTTCCTAATATCTAATTTATTAATACAAAGGTACTAAGCATTCTCTAACTGTAATAATGTAGAAAGGAAATGTTTATATTTATCGACGGAGCACTAGATTCCCCATACAGATGAATAGAACAGTTCCAACGTATAATAAAAAATCGTTTTGCAAGAATCGTATCATAAACGTACTATGAATATCACCTCAATAAATAAAATGGACCGGTGCTGTCCAATTCAGTGCTATCAATAAAAATACATACGAAATGTAAACGCGGAGTATTGCATGAATTCTTCATTTCAAATTGTATGGCTGTCCATGTTAGGGCATTATCATTTTTAGTGCTCGCCACACTGTCGGTATATTCAGATAGAATTTTTGATGCACTGGCGACACAGCCGCGCTGCGATTGGCCGTCCTGAATATTGTATGAACCAATCACTGAGTTGCGCTTAACGCTGCATTCCAATTTCAAATGATGAAGGCGGGAAACCGTAGACAGAAAATTCTCTTTTGCAATGTAATAGTATTGCAATAGGCATAATTTGTTACGCAATCAAATCAGTGAATTGAACTGGTAAAGTGACTACCTTTGGACAAAAGTAGGCAGTGGATACAGGTTACATAATTGCTTCGGAATGAGGAGTCATTACGTTTTCTACGCGATTGGCGTAACCGTATATTAAATGCAAGAAATTCTGTTTTAACGAAAAATGTTTGTATATATCTTGACTTGTTTATACAATTTCTATTTATTGAATATTATATTATTAATATTGTTAAATACAATAACAATTTACACTTAACGGAGTGAAAGCTTTAAATGGAAGTAAATTTTTGAATGATTTATTTTTAATATAACATGATAACAAATAAATCTTTTATTTTTATCAATTTTAGGAATAATAATCGCAGTAGTTTCTCAAAAACTTTTTTTAGTTGTTCTGGAGGAATTTTATACTAAATTTCTAGCCTAGTCTAAAATACTCATGAATTTCATTGGTATTATGAGATTTATTAATATTTACTTTTATTCTGCACCAAATCGCAATGTTTTGACCTGACATGTTCGGGATTGGAATTGGTTAAGAAAGTTCACATATTGACACTTTTTTACATAAGCAGCAACAAGCTATGGAGCAATTAAAAAGTCTATAAACGCGTATAAAAAACTAAGGAAAGTCAAAACGTCCAGGGAATAATTGGTCCGAGGTAAAATTTTAATCATAAAGTGTAAGGATTTCATGTTGTTAAAGCGATGGTTAATTTTATCTGAAGGCAACGAAGGAAGGCTTCTAACTTATGCATTGTATTGTAAAGAGCGAAACTCCATTGTGTTAGAATCGTTTAGGGCATCATGGAATACTAATTAAGGTCTAGCCCATTGTAGTCGATGACACTAACAAATGGTTTTCGAATAATTTACCATCTGTCGAAGTTTTATATAGATTGATTGTCTGCATTAGAATAGTACATGTTGTGCTAAATCAATCCATTCATTCTTAACCTCAAGTAAGTAATTTATGTGAAAATATTTGCAATAAATGATCCTAAACTTGCCGTCCTACTTTAGGAATTCAGAGTTATATACGTATTTGTTATACGTTTATTAAGAAATAGTAATTGTCAGTACCAACTTTATCTCTAATTATCAACCTCACCTGCACGCCGACTAATTGCGGATATTCTTTCCGACTACGCCGAACTTTAATCCCACAGACTAGTGTTGGGGAATTGTATCTCTAGTGCGAGAGTATATTTTTTGGAAGGCTTGCTCGTACCACAGTACAAAGGATAGTATCCTTACTCTTTACTTATACTCACCACACTGGGCAAGCGGATCGGTGAGTGCAAACTCATTGTAACTAAATATCCGCAAAGTAACGCCAAATTCTATTGACTATCATTAAGTGTGTGTGTATTATAGTAAATTTAAATTTGTTTCATTTACCCAACTTGTTTTACATGATAAAGGTATTTGAAAGAATTTATATTGTAATAGACTTTAAAAATCAGTTTTCGTCTGTTATTGTGAAATAAGAGATATGCGATAAATAGTTTTCATCTCACAGTGAAAGCAGTGAAAAAGTACAATTTTTATGCTAACCGTGTAACTCAAGAATTGGATGTCCTTTTTTCACAAGATGTCATAAAAGGCGACAAAGGAATACCTTTGAAATCTAATAGCAATATTCGAGAGCATGAGACGGCCCGACAACGTAGTTAATAGTTTCTGTGACTGTGTTGTAACCGAGTCATGGATGTATAATAATTATTTTTCTATGTATGTTTATGTATCTATCTTATGGCCGTCCAGTAACCAAGACAATGAGATTGTTAACTATTTTGTATTTCTTGTGTACAACATATTATACATTAAGTTTAAACACCAGTACCACTAATGCTAAATAATGCTCTTGTTTTTTCCGTGGGGTGGGGACCTGGTGATCTGTAATACAGGCTTTTTATGCCTATCTCAGACACCAGCTCCTCACACATCCTAGACTAGACACACCGATATCTAAATGTATGTACATTTTTCATTAGATAATAATGTATGGTCTGTTTTTGTGGGGAGAAAATAAACAAACAAATATTATTATTATTATATTATATACTAAAGCTACTAACAACTGTTCTATTCTGGTTTTAAAGGTATAGTGGTAGACCCAGTATAATTATGGGCTATAAGACATTCCATCTCAGTACTCAAGGGTGTCGATGCATCTGTAATCTTGGTTGAAATTATTTGCAGGTGTAACCAACGTTCTGTCTCCTGGAGAGACATAAAAGTGAGATGTGGAAGCCCGTTTGGCTACACTGAGTTGTGACAAATGAAAATCATTAGGGCAACCGTCACTTCCTATACCTTCCTGAAGATCCTGTAGGTGGCGGGCGTAAGTGCTTATTTATATATATTTGGCCGTTGTCTGTTTATCGAGAAGTATTATAAGCGTCAGTTTGTCTTGTTGTTCCTATAAATGTATTCTACACTAGTTTAGAGATAAATTTACTGAAGCAGGTCTATACTTATTAGCTTTAAGGGATTGTTTGATTGAGTTGTGATTAAATGATTTAAGCTTTACACAGAAGTATTTCATCTTCTTTTTCCGAGAATATCATAACCAGTGTACCTATAGTCATTTTTCCATGTACTGTTTATGACATAATTAAAAAAAATTACTCAATGTCAGAATACAATGGTTCAACTATTCATATTCAATAAACATAAAACATGAATTTAAATAGACAATTCCATTTAATACAATACACGGTGTTGTTGTTGTTTCCATGTGTGGGGCAAATCTTTGCAGAATGCCACTTTGTCATTGGCCATAAAGCGTCATTGTCGTGTACAAAGGCTTATTGTGTCCAAGCCTTGTCGATTGTCTTGACATGTCTCGGTTAGGTTTGCCTTGACAATATTGTTAGATTGCTCTTGAACTCTTAAGACTGCAGATTTGTCAAACGTTTGCATTTAAATTACGAATTTGAGCGAGATAACGGCATCGATACTGTTACTACTAGTATTGCATGATCGATTTTAAATCGATAATAATCCTGTCTCTCCTATATCCGAAAATATATGAATAATTAATGTTAATGTTTTTCTTTGGTTTAAACTGACAATTGATTTGATGTAATGAAATTGATAGCAATTTAATAAGGAAATTTATGCACCACGAAATACTATATGTAATTTTAAACCACACTCGAAAGCAAATAGCGTTCTAAATCCAACGTTATTATTTTTACAATCTGATTCTCATGTTGATTTATCAAATCTAAATAAAAAGTTTCTAGACGTTATATCTTAACATCGTTTATTTGATGTACGTATTTTAAAATACTTTCAAAATTGTAATTAGGAACGGCCCTGGCACAGTTGTAAATATGAACTGTTTATGTTGCAAGTACCGCCATTTGTATAAACTTCTTAAACCGCAAAAGTGGCAACATCAAACTATTAATATTTTAAAGTTTCCGCGCTCTTACAATTTTCTTATGATACTGTACAGCACCGACATAAAGTAGCCACCTGTAAGTCCCACTGCTAGGCAAAGGCCTCCTTCTCAAATATCTGAGAAGGTGTAGGAGCCGCGAATGGCCCGCCTCGCTGCTACATTGCGGGTTTGCGGGCTTCATATATCCTCGAAATAATATTTTTTTTGTAATTTCTCAGACATGCAGGTTTCCTCACGATGTTTTCCTTCACCACCGAGCACGTGGTAAATATAGCACTTAAAATTGCTATTAACAATTTTACTGGTGCTGGCACCGGGTAACGAACCCACGTCACTTGCGCTCTACGATACTAAAGTGAGCGCCCTGGCCACTAGGCTACCACGGCTCTTCAGCAGCGACATGTCTACTTCTATTCTAAATTTTCGTGACACTATTCTATTTCTCATAAAATGTTCTAACTTTTATCAGTGGATTCGTCAGCTTGCATTTAAGTCGGCAACCTAACCCAATCTCAGTAAGTTTCTTATTTAAAGTCATAATTTTTAACAAGACAAATTTCAGAATCTGATCAGGTGTTATTGAAATACATTGTAAAAACTTTTAGACGTATTGTATAAAAAATACGAACTAAACGGGCTTACAAAGATTATCTTTCAACATTTTCTTACTATAGAAAAGTAGTAATATGTATTGTGTGATGTGGAATGATGATCGACTATATGGATACGTTCAAAAAATTACAGATAATGCGCTAGCTCAATCTTAATCAAAAGATAATTAATCAAAGCAACTGTTATTTACTAATAAAACAAAACTATTACTGGTCCGCAATTGCAGATTACAAAAAGTATTGTTTTAAACACGGAGTACAATAAAAATCGCCCGCAGGTGATCTCTCACAACAATAATAAATATGATATTCACATTAACTAATGTTGCCAGCCTCTTATAATTTCGAATACTTATACTGAGCTTTCAAAATATATATCACTGTACAAATTACGGCTTAGTCCATTGTTGTCAGTCTGTTTAAGGTGTGGCTAAAGTTATAAGCTGACAACTTAGTTAGTCAAATTTAAAACTCTGTTACCTATCTAGTTTCGAACGCAAGTTGTATTCCGAAATCTTATACACTTACCATAAATTGTGGTTAAAATATAAAAACTGGACAAATTTACATCACATAACGGTACGACTTTTAGCTGGGTGCCCTACGAAGCATTCCGTTTTTTAACCAAATAAACAAAGTAAGTAGTTTAGTTCTATATTAAAGAAAAACTAAAATCGATTGGGTTTTATTCCAAGTGTTACAGTAGCGGACGAAATGTTTATCTTTTAGTACGCTTTCGCCTTTAGTGTAAGCTACAAATCATAATATGGGCTCGACACAGCTATAACTGAGATGGATTAAGGCACATTACGCGTTCACGTCTTAATCTGAAGCGATGGCGATTAACACAGCGATTAATTAGTACAACGCCCGCGGGACAATGGACGGGCATTTGTCTTAATAATATTCTAAAACCCGAGAAAGGGTATTATGGTCTATTGTTCGGCAAGAAACGGCCGATGGCTTAATCTATAATTTAAATTGATTGATTTGACAAGTCATTGGAAAACCATTCCGCATACGGATAAGCAGGCAGATGAAAACAAAGTATCCCATAGTAACAGGCACATACATCCGCAGCAACAATCAACATTATCGACAAAAGCTATTAATTACAATGATAAACACTCTTCGTCGACACTGAGAGCACGTAAATACAAATATTGACATAGTTCGCGCTTGACACCGCCTTAACCTCTACAATTATCACCTCTATTATTAAATATTATCTATATCTAATTTTATTGTGAGCAACTACAAAAATACCGTGATCCCTGATAACGTATTGTGCACTAACTCTTAGTAGAATTTTGCTTCAGCTCCAAGAGTGCTCGGGGTCTATATAAAGTGGGGACTAAATCGCAATGAATATGTCCTACAGTTCACAAGTAGATAATGCTTAGACTAAATAAATATCGGACGAGATTATTTCTTCCGTTGGCTAGAATTAGTTGTAAGCGCTTTTTGTTATAGTAACGCATTAATAATTTTTCGTCGCATAAGAATTAAGTCGAATGTAATTTTAAACAGATTGTACACATTTCATTTCACAGTTTCAATTAAATTAGATTGCAATACATAATCAAAACAATTGGTTTAAAGTGATATGTTCCATTGTTACGTTTTTAAAGTTACTTTAGAAACGGTTGATGAAGAAGTGTAGATCTAGGCGAGATAAGAATGTGCAAAAATAATAAACATGCAAATAATAGCATTATTAAAATAATCCACGGAACAAAATGATCATTAATAATATAATATCACAAAAGAATAAACGTTTTGAGTACTTACTTAGTACCATATATACTTCAGTGTACTATCTGGTGCAAAATATTTGGACAATTATGGATAAAAATACCTAAACAAATATTTTAAGTCATATACTTAGCCATACTGATAGATGGTAATTTTGACTTCTGACGTTTCGTCAGCATTGCGGGCAATCCTGTTTTGGCTGAAACTGCTCATGCCATGCAGAGTTCCAGGTATGCAGGCAGTATCAGGTAATGAAGTGAACCCTGTCTCCAAAATAATTTTATTAATCGCTTTTTTTCGCCGAAGAGGATCACCATCCGTCAAGTATTATCTCTCATTGAGGAGAAAATTAGATTGCTGTAGCTAGTTTAGACTACACTGAGTCCAACCAAACGGAAATCTGTAATCTCTGCCTAGCTCTATGTACGGTAGGCGTGAGTGTATACATTTCAAGGTTTTCACAATTAATAAACATCTCCGTCACAAATTACAATAATAAACTATACTAATCTATACTTCATGATATGTATTTCGTTGTACAGGTTCATCATCAAATTCGAAGGAATAATTTTTAGATACGTTATTTGTAATGTTGCTAAGAATATAGGCTAAAGATTCTTTTCAATATTTTCTTCTATATCTTATATTGTTTGTATGTTTGTACATGCTAATCTCAGCGCCTACTAGTCCGATCTGAAAAATGCGTTAGCAATCATATTTGTTAAGGAAGATTATAGGCTAAAAAACATCACGCTACGATCAATAGAAGCGGAGCAGTAACCATAAACCTTGGTCATGCACTTATCATGTGTATAAAACAGGCATGTATAATCAAAATTTGACTTCACCGCGGACAGATAGTCCTATCCATATTTTGCCATTTTCTATTTTCAAATTAGACAAATATATTTCTTGTTTCATTTGTTGCTATGTGAAAGCTTCCTGACTTAAAGTGTACTGTTGAATTTTAATGTAAAAAAAAGTAAAGTATCCGTCTGTAAATGTACCACTGCTGGACAAATACCTACTCTCAAAACTTTTTATGCCAAATTTTTACTGGTAAGTAGTCATCAAATGTATATGACTGTAGGTTAGTTAGTTATTCATAGGTTATATTAAAAATGTTAGTTAGCTTTAATTTTTTTGACGTTATGAATAATTTAGTTTTACAAAAAAGTTGTCAAAATAATTGTATAAGAAGATGCGAGGTTTTAAAATGCTGATACTATATGTCTTTTCTTTTAAAGGGTTCCGTGCGGAGCGGAAATTAAGGAGAGTTCCATATACAAGAAACAATCTTATTTCAAAGTTTTAGTTTTTTTTTCTTCGCAAAAACGGTATACATGCATATATTGAACTTGGTTGATTATAGTGCAAGCTCTGAAGTAAATAAAAAAAAAGAAAAATCGGCCAAGTGTGAATCGGGCTCGCGCTAAGGATCCCGAACTGAGTGAAATAAAACACTTTTTTTGGTAAATACATATTGTGTGGTTGAAAGGAACCTTCGGTGCGAAAGTCCGTCTTGCACTTGGGCCTTTAGTGAAGATTAAATTACTGTAGGAATAATAATGTTAAAAATTCCAGTCAGTCGTCATTTGATGTAACTATATAGTTAATTCTATTAGTTTTGCGTTCTATTAAATGCTTCAATTTTTGACTAGTCTATTTATTTCATTTTATTTAGATCATTTATTTTATAATTATGAATTCGTCAAGATATATTTATCCACAACTGTTAATTTCCAACAATGTATAGATGTACAATCAAACACATCGTTAACAACCGGGTAATGTATGTGATAATAATATTTAGTTAAAATAAACCAAACTCGACCAATGTGAGATGCCTATGGGAGCTTTTTACGACTTCCGTCACAAAACGCTCGTGGACAACTCCCGTTTAAAGTCAAATATCTATAAAAACCTAGTTAAAGCGGCGCTTAACGCTTTTATAGTGAACGTGCGGTGGTCCAACTCTTAACATTGTTTTTAATGAGTCATATTATGGCCAATTAAATTATGTGGATCGTAGCAAGGATAGTCACGTAGTGTCTACGCGCTTTATTTTTAGTGTAAGCGGCGACACTCAAATTTGTTGGTAGCAATTAAAGCGTTACTTTATTATATAATAACAGTTAAGTTACAAAGTATAACAGAAATTTAACAATTAAACTGGTACGGATATTGCACTAAGGTTATTTTATTTATTTACAAAAGGGTTAAGTTTCTATGTTCACCTTCTACGCCCAGGACCGGTTTTATAGCAGTTTATTGTGCTGAGTAATTTCCAAAAGGAAGCGATATTTTAAGAAGAATTAAAAAAGAATCCTCATCACTGGGATAAACTTTCTCGTTTGAGAAAGGTCTCATTAAGAGCCCGCTACGCTGCTCTAGTGTGGCTTGGCGAATACCACATATCCCAAGGTAACTAAAACTGAACTGTTTAAGATAATTTAAACAGTTTTGGTGTTAAACTGGTCATTTTTATCATGTCGTCACCGAGGGTTGAACTTAAATCACATATATGTATATTTTAAATTCAATGAATTTAGTGCTGTTAGCCGTTTTGGCTTTTCCAGCTTCTTCGGATTTTACACTTGCGTCCTCGAGACCGTAAGTTAAATCATCACATGTATACCAATAAAATTAAAGTACACCGTGACCCTATCTAAAACCGCTATACAGGAGGAGGAACTAATAAATCTCGTCGTGTTCGAACAATAAAACTTGCGCTTGTTGTCACTCGGTGAAAGTTCATTATACAGGCATTTATTATGACTTCTTGTACTGGCTTCACAATACATTTTATTTATTTATATAATGAACCAACCGGTTTCGCCGCACCGAATCTTCTTTTTAATTATAATTGAATATTCTGAAGATGCGTACATAAATATACGTTATAAAAATAATAAAATGATGCGTTATATAAAAACAAGTAAATAAAATATCTTGTGAAACTAGTACAAGGGGTTATAATAATTGCCAGAAACTCTTATTCAGATGAAGGGAGAAAATTACCGTATAGTACATCAATTAAAAATGTGTATATTTTTTATTTATAACGTATAGGCGTCGTTACATTACATTCCTTATAATTAAAGTGATAGAGTTATAATATCAAGACACTAGATTTCACAAACGGACACCTTATGTCCAAATATATATTATATAAATAAATAATTCTGATTGGATACGTACTTATATAGCTTTAAGTAAAGTAAAATAGTAGCCTGTTAGTGCCCACCGCTGGGCAAAGGCCTTCTTCTCAAATATCTGAGAGGGTTGTGTGTACGGGAACGGCTCGCCACGCTGCTCCAGTGCGGCTTGGCGGGCTTAGCATATCCTCGAAATATTTTTTATCATTTCTCAAACATGCAGATTTTCTCACGGTGTTTTCCTACATCGCCGAATGTGTGGTAAATACTGCACTTAAAATTTCTATTAATAATTTTAGTGGTTCCGGCACCGGGGATCGAACCCATGTCACTCGCGCTCTACGAAACTAAAGTGAGTGCCCTGACCACTAGGCTATCTCCTTATTTGAAAAAAAATAGAAAACCTAAAAACTGCAAAAAATTTAAATTGGTATGTCTAGCTGAGATTGTGGTTGAAATTATAAAAACAATCTTAATTATGTGACATAGAATGTTTATCAACACAGATTCATAATAGGGTTTATCGGCATTTGAATAATGGTTTCCGTATCATTAGATAAAACGAACCAAACAAAACACTCGATTAATGAACTGACATCGGAAATTGCCAATAATGAAGGTGACTAGAGATCATGCATATCGTAGATTGTAATTGTTAATTACACTGTATCATATAGTTAAGAAACTCGATTTCACTTACTTCATATTATAGAGTAAAACTGTTTAAAACACGTTTCTGTAGGTGTAGCGTCAGAAATAGACAAAAGGCTGTTTCGTACCCAGACGACTCCCAGACTACACAAGGAGTCCTACTTCCTAGTAATATGACAAATCTTTCCATTGGAAGAGACCTATGTTCAACACTGAACTAACAACAAACTGGTGAAGGACAGAAGGGACTTTTTCCTTCTATCTTAATTATATTAAATAAATAACAAAAATATAAATATTCCAAACAAAAGTAGAACTTGATTAAATTACTAGATTACTATTAGTAATTGAGTTACAATAAAAATATTTCTTACTTATGATATAAAGGCTATTTGAAAGAAATGATAAATTGACTCACTTGTTTTGTTTGACCGGCGTCGTAGACGGTGTAGGCCGCTTTTCCTCTTTAATCGTACTGTTATTCATTTTAGATGTTAATCTCTTTAGCACATCATCCATTGACCGTTTGTGAGGAGGTGCAAGTGACAACGCGCTGTTGTGATTCAACAATGAATTATTATTATTGCAAAGTCCTAATACTTTTGCTTCTGCACCGGGGCTACTGCATTCAGAAGAGCCACGCCTTCTCGTCTGCAAATCATTGACTTGGTGCAGGCTAAGGAAAGATGATGGGACTAGAAGATTGTTTGTCATGTCTAATGTTTGTTCGAATCGTTGCTTCTTGATGGGGCGTTCCTCTTCGAAGTTCGAAGGATCTTCTTCACTTATAGAGGTTCTTGTGGAGGAGCTAGGGGAGAATTTGTAGTAATTCTGTTGTTCGTTCTCGTCTGATTCTTGATGATCGAAGAATTCTAAATTGGCTGGGCCGGCTTCAGGTTTTTCGGTGTCGGCGGCTCCTTCTTGCAATTTTGACGGTGGCGATTTTCGTTTAGATGACATGTTTCTGTAAAAAAAGAGCACTATTTATCAAAAGAGTACAGTACAAGTTATTAATGTAAAATAAAAATATCCCAGCGAAGTATTTTGTTTTACACTGTTAAAGAAAAAGAACAAAAATATATAGTTAGCTTAAAACTATTAAGTCAATGAATATAAAACATGTTTACAAATCAATGTTTAAACGCACGTATTCAACTAAGTTGGATAAGAAATATTATTCAATTGATCGTATATTTTCTAGTCGTCTCATGAATTCTAAAAATATCTTTTGTGAAATACAAACATAATGTTCAAACGATTCAACTCAGATCGGACGTCAAACGTCGTATTTGTCACCAAACTCGCCGACTAGTTAGGAAACTCGCTTCGTTAAAGCACCTAATTGGGCTCTGCTAATTGTACTAATTGCAGTTTCTGCCTCCTTTGGACTTAAGGTGTCCGTTAGACTATGTGAGTCGACCAATCATTCTAGACCCCTGAATGTTCCATGAAATATCTGTATTACCATTAACTTTGGAGATGGGGAGCTCTGAATAGGCTAGTAATCTTTCAAGTATCTAACACGATTTGTTAATGTGTGCGTAATATCCGCGAAGACGTTTCTAATAAAGCGTTTGTGATAGGATTGGGCCAAGTTTCTCTCTCTGTCCCTAGAATGTTTGTTGAGGAATTTGTAGTAGTGTGCAATTTGTATATTTATGTAGTTCTCATTGATCTGGATAGGAAGTCTTCATTGGTTGTGCCAACAAACGAATTTCTTGTTCAGACAGTGTCTGGCGTTTCTACTTTGAAGTTTATTTGCCTTCGACTTAGTTGTACACATTCGAGTTAATTTAGTTTAGAATTTCAAGTTAATTCAATATTGTTAGTTGACATCTCGATGATTTTTGTTTGACCTCTCTAACTTTGTTTTAAACGAGTTGAATCTTTACGCTACAAAAATTAATGAACCCAATTACAGCGTATTATATTTCAATAGAAAAAAAATATGTCTCTCAGATTAAAATATTTAAATGAGATTTTATATCACATTAACAAGTTTTCTGATTATGGAATATTAAAATAAAAGGTCTAATTTACGTCTGAAGAAAAATATAGTGGCTAATTTATAATAAAACTTAAAACATATTAATTTAAAACTTATTGAAAATCCAAAGACCACGACAATTAAATTCATAAAACATAGAGAAATATTACTATTAACTATATTAACAGTTTAACAAAAAATAATACCAGATCTAAACTACAATACACAGATCGATTGCGGGGAGCAATGTCTAAGGTACTGCGACCGCTAACCCTGCCAAGCGCGGCGATTGTGGCAAATAAGCACAGGCCTAAGACCAGCGGTGAATTATAACAAAACAGTCTGACGATGAAGAAAAAGATGTAACTTAATGCAACTTTTGTGCGAACATACAATATCATTCATGTGCTATTAGTAAATGAATTTATGATTTATTAACTATTCATAATTAATGAAGCAAGATTAAATTTTTAATTCTCTTTTAGTTAAACTTTGTGATACCCACGCTCCGATACGCCCAGTAAGAATCAGGCATCTCCCTGTTCCTTGGCTTACTGAGGACATAAAGATTTTACAACACAAGAAGAACGTAGCTAAAGCTAAATATAAATCAAACCCTTGTGAAGCCAATCGAGTTAAATATACAAATATTCGGAATCGATGCAACAGGTTGTGTAGAGATAAACAACGACGCCATATCCATAGATCTATACTCGAAGAAAAAGACTCCGGACGAGTGTGGAAATTTTTGAAATCTCTTGGGGTTGGGAAAGCGAGTAGGAATTGTCATTCAAGTATTAGTAATATTGATCTAAACGAGCTAAACCAGCATTTTTCCTCATCTTGCACTATTGATAGTGCCACAAAACAAAAGACAAAAAATCAAATTTTAGCTTTACCAACCTCCGCTCCCGCTTTTATTTTTAGTCAAATCGACTGCAGTGATGTTAGGAGAAGTATTATGGAAGTCAATTCTGATGCCGTTGGTTCAGACTGTATTTGTCGTAAAATGATCACTCCCATCCTTGATTTTTTAGTTCCTGTCATTGTGTCTATCTTTAATCATTCTATCAACACCGGTCTTTTCCCTTCTTCCTGGAAAGATGCACAGATAACTCCTCTACCTAAAAAGTCGAATCCATCCCTTTTCTCCGACTATCGACCTATTTCCATTCTTCCATTCATGTCTAAAGTTTTTGAACGAATTGTTCATAAACAACTGACATTTTTCCTGTCCGTTTTGGTATGGATAACCAGTGTGTAACAGTGTTGACTTTACTGGATTTCAGTAATGCTTTTAATAATGTCGACTACGAGTTGCTTTTAGCAATTCTAATTTCTCTTAACATATCTCCTGCGGTCGTTGACTGGTTTCACAGTTACTTGCATGGGCGCCGGCAACGTATTCGGATCGATGAAAAGTACTCACACTGGTGTTCGATAAATGCCGGGGTACCGCAAGGTGGCGTGTTGTCTCCTCTTCTTTTCTCAATCTTTATAAGTTCCATCACTCACCATTTATCTTCTCTCTACCACCTGTACGCTGATGATGTCCAAATTTACGGTCAATCAAAATTACAGGATTTAACCAAAACAATCAATTCACTAAATAAAGATTTAGATACCATTGTACAGTGGAGCAATTCTCATGGACTAAAGGTAAATCCTTCTAAAACACAAGCGATTATTATAGGAAGTCAAAGGATTGTTTCACGAATTGATTGGACTTCTCTTCCCTGTATTGTTTTTGACGGCGTTCAATTACAATATAGTGACACGGTTAAAAACCTAGGTGTTGTATTTGATAAGTTTCTGTCTTGGGTTCCTCAGATTAGTGAAGTGAGCAGGAAGATGTTTGCGGCTGTTAATTCTCTCCGGAGATTGAGAAACTTTTTACCCATACCGACTAAAATTGCACTCGCGGAATCTCTCCTTTTACCAATTCTTGATTATGCTGATGCATGTTACTTAGACTTAAGTATGGAGCATATAAATAAACTTGAGCGCCTTCAAAATCTGTGTATACGGTTCATATTTGGCCTTCGTAAATATGACCATGTTTCTGCATTTCGAAATAAGCTCGAGTGGCTCCCAATTCGTTTTCGCAGGAATACTCATCTTTTATCACTCTTGTTTTCTGTTCTATTCAATCCAACCACTCCCTTTTATCTAAAAGAGCGGTTTGAGTATCTCTGTGATTTTCACCCTGATCGTTCTCTTCGCTCTGATGACAATTTAATACTCAGAAATCCTTCTCACAGCACTTCTTTTTACTCTAAATCCTTTTCCGTTGAAGCTGTTCGGCTTTGGAACTCTCTTCCAGTTCATATTAAGCGAGCACAATCATTACCTGTTTTCAAGCGCCTGTTAAAAAATACTTTATGCCTCCTTAATCTTTGTTTCCTTTTCCTTAATGTCGTTGACTTGTATCTCTGTAATAGTATATACGTGTGTATGTATTTCATATATTCATATTATGTATATTTTTTGTATTAATTTTATTTGCATATTATGTGTATGTATTATATCTTCACTTTAGTTTATATTATGTGTACACCCGAACCCGATACTTATCATATTTCCTTTTTCTTTCTGGGTTGCCTGGAAGAAATCGCTTCTTAGCGATAAGGCCGCCTATTGTACTTTTTGTTTTTGTTTCCTTATAATCTTTGTATGTTAAATCCTTGTGTGTACAATTAAAGTATATTTCATTCATTCATTCATTCAAGCAAGGAAAAAGAATTAAAAAACTTGTATGGTACACAAAACTAAAATAAAATAAACAATATAAGCGAGTCAGTAGCTTGTGAGTGCGGTGTTATATTGCTCTCCAAATATAATAAAAGTCCCGCTAACACAGTACCACGAAGCCCCGTGTTAGTGCCCTCGTGACAAAAGGGGCGGTGAAGGCATCGATGTACGAAAGACAGAGAACAGATAAATAATGAATTTTGCAATATTTTATACTTATGATGTAGTTATATAAATGTACGATACAAATTTATAATTTTTATGAAATTAATGGAATGTGCTCCATACTGTTTTTATTATCTTTTGAATTGGATGAAAAGGAGCGAATGAGTAAGCAGCTTACCTGATGGTAAGTGATTACCAACCCCCAGGTACATCTGCAACACCAGAGGAGCTGAAGGTGCGTTGCCGGCGCTTAAGGATATCTGAGGGATTCCCATCTGGGAAGGGGAATGATGATGAGGGGGATAGGGGAGTGGGGAAGTGGACCTCCGGTTACGTCGCTCACCGAACGAAACGCTAAAGCACAAGATGCGTCTACTTCACGTCGGTCGAGCCGGCCTATTCGAGCAGTAGCAAAGGCTACCGCTTGGCTCTACCATGTACAAGTAGAAATTAGAGATTATTTTAAAATGACTGTTGTGACACCAAAATTTTCTATAATTATTACAAAGATACAATTTTGTAGTTGAAGTAGAGCATAAAAAACACAAAGCTTGATAATAATATCAAAGACGAGAAAAAAGCTTCGTAGCTCGTAGGCGATAAACTAATTTGTCCGGTTTGCCGCGTCAGCAGCAACTTGCGATAGAATTCTTTGCATCAGCAGAATTATTGCCCGTTGCACGTTAGGGAAAATGTAAACCAATAATTGTGCAAAAACAGAAATGTATTTTATTAACAATCGTTTTGCAGCGCCGCTGCGTGTCTCGGGTTCGTTTTTGGGCTTTTTTATGGGAAAGCGGAGAGCGAGCGGCTCACGTTTTGATAATTGATTACCAACCCCCATATACATCTGCAAAACCAGAGGATATTTGAAGAAGGCAAATGGTGGGAAAGGAAAGGGAAAGTGGGGGAGATGGGAGGGGGGGTTAGGTCCTCCGATTACAATCACCGAACGAAACCCATAGCACAAGATGCCTCTACCTCGGAAAATCCTGCTCATGACAAGAATTCGTATGGCCTTGTGTAATTTATGTCTATAAAACGCCTTCATGAGACAGGGGAAATTCCCAGGTTGAGTGTAACGGTTTTTGGATAATAATAATAAATAAAAATTTATTCAATAATTATGAGAATGATGGTTTAAAGTGTGATGATAGCTGATTTCAGCGGTGATAACTTGTACTCAATAAGATACATGATCATTTATTAAAGATTAATCATAATTAATCTTAATAAATGAACAGACCTCAGTTTTCCATAGCATTGTGCAGGAGTGTGTTGGATGCTGTATATCGTATTATCGATTGGCCTAAACACACGTATTTCTTTTTAATGTAATTTCATTAACATCATTATGTTTGATTTTATAAGATATATTGCTGGGCATTTTATTCGAATCGCTCTACACAGGCATTTTCTTTAATTTACATAGATATTACATGTATGTCTAAGTACCGTCATATATACGTAAATTATTTGAGTATATATATAAACATAATATTTGTGTGCACCCTTTTACATTTACATCTCTGAGTTGTAGATAATTTCTCTTGGCATTAAGTCAGCCTTTTTGTTCTGATATGTGCAAATAAAGTTTAAAGAAATAAATATTATTAATTTAATATATTATCTTCATGTAAGAACATAATTTGAGTTATTTGAGATAGGCTAACAAGTATTAATCGGATTTTCCAGTCACCATGATCAACGGTCTCCCCCTTTTGAGCGTTTCGTTTAACAAAAACAATTTGCCTTCAATTTGGTTATGCTATTGTCCCTCTTCACTTCCCCTACATCGCGAAATTGAAATCAGCTGTGCCCCATTGAACTATTCCTAGACATTTAAATGTGTTGATACATTTCCGATTTTATCGATTGTTTTAGAGATTTTTTAATTATTTAAGCTTAAAAAAATATGTTCTATAACGGTTTTAAAGTCAACTAATTAAGTTTAATAATACAGGTTTCGTTTCCCGGTTTCAGCCCCACTATAATTAATGGAAGATGAAAGAAAACATTGTGAGGAAATCTGCATGTTAGAGAAATAATGAGAAAAATATTTCGAGGTTATTTGAAATCCGCCAATCTGCACTGAAGCAGCGTGGCAGACTTTACACGAATCTATAGTTCC
Organism: Bhutanitis thaidina; assembly: GCA_029286595.1. NCBI lineage: Eukaryota > Metazoa > Arthropoda > Insecta > Lepidoptera > Papilionidae > Bhutanitis > Bhutanitis thaidina. The sequence continues at coordinate 6,294,149 of JAGSMS010000020.1, read as the reverse complement.
CATTAAAATGAGAGGAGGCCCTTGCATAGCAATGAAATATGTAAAGACAGCTACTTTACTTTTTTAAGATTCATTACAGTCTCTATAGGTATCTCTTTTTAATTTATCTTTAGAATAATGAAATATACCCAGAATCTGAAATTTATATATAATTTGATTTAAAGTTTTATAGAATTATGATTTAAGACTTTGACAATAATTTGAAAATCAATAAAGTCAAGAAATCTCTTTACCTTTTATTCTATTTCCCAGAGCAATTGACAATTTTCCCGCCAGTACGACATATTGTTCTCGTCACTGCGTGATGTTATTGTGTTCGTAATGGAAAGGAAATTAATAGTTACAATCCTCATATTTCCAGCACAGTTCATATTAACCTTATGTTTAAGCCATAAAGGCGAAAACGCAATAAATCACTACCCGAGCTGTGCAGCAAGACTGAAACAAACTATTGAGGGTCTAGAATGACGTGAATACAATTGCAAATCGTTTCTATAAATCAGTTTCAAAGTTATTATTGTCAAGTGCAAAATGGATATTCATTTACCATGTTCCGCTTTGAAAATCACTGCTACATCGAAAACGGGGATTTATTATTGTTACATTTACTTTGATTATCCAAATTCTAGTTACACTGCTGTGCTATGCCCTTTCACTATGATGCGGGATTAAGATTCAAGTTGAACGGATTGTCATTGGAATGACCAGGATATTGGTTAAATGTTCTGTTCAGCAGTGGACTTAACAAGACTAATGAAGTAGAGGGGAAAATCCTCATTCGTAATAAAAACAATATTATTTCTGGTAATTTATTTTTCTGGCGGAAATTAAGAAAAAACTAATTAATTTTATTCTGCAATTTAACAAAGTATTATGCGTAACTCATAACGGCAGGTTTTAATGTTCGCTCCTTAGGTTAGGTTTTATTTACCGTTAAAGGACAACTCACACGTCTCCTAATTTATCTAAGAAATTAACACATGTATCCGTTTAGGAACTAATCAGAGACGGAGGGACGGACGGTCCAAGTAATCGTGACGAATCTGTAGTTTCCCAATCTATTAGTTGAAGGAAATTGCCTACGCCCCGTCTTAGATAATCCGACGTGAAACCTTGCTAGAAATGGTATGTCTTCATTAAACAAATTTCGTTATTTGAGATCGATAAAATGGGTAGTCTGGTTTCAATCTATTTAACTTCTGATATGTTCGATTAATCGATTTTGCTTTTCCTGTTTACTGATAGTAATGACAGAGGATCGCATGTCTTTGAACAAAAATCGTCTAGAAACTTCGGCTGCCGAAATGTCGCTTTATAGTGAACGCACTGCTTGTTATAAAATGAAAGGGTAAGTTTAAAGTAAATGATTTATACTATATATGTACTTGTAGCCGAATAGCTTAAATAATGATTTTCAAAATAAATTGTATTATACAGAAAAGTGCTGGTCGAAAAATCTTTCAACAGCAAATACGATGCAAAATTACTAAGACTGTCATATTTTTAAAACACTTTTGTCGGAACAATTCAACGACAGGAAGACGGAAAATAAAAAGTAGAATAAAATGTTCCAATCAAATAAGCAGATAAAACACTCCATAGACGTTCGCTCGCAGTACAATGAAAATAAAAAATTTAATAGAAATATTGTGAGGCGACAGTAATTGAATGAGGAATGCGAAAACATTTCTCTTCCTCTTAAGAAAACTCGAAGAAATTCTCCTCGTGGACCCGTAACTGAATTATTATATTCTATAATAAGTTTATTTACAATAAGCTGCAATAAAATTTTCCTATCTGCACGAAATTGTATTACGATTAGCTATTTCTTTTCTTTGAATACGTAGGTATGCAAGATTTTAGTAAAAAAACTTTTGTTGTTTGGGTGTGTAAAATGGACATATCTAATCTTTTTTTATAACTTAGGTCTTACGAGTTAGTAATGTACGCATATAAATGTTACATCTTTAAAGTATAAGTATTCTTACAGGAGTAGATTGGAATAGAGAAAATGATAATTATTGATGATTAGGGCTTTGATTATTATTATGTTTTCATGGCTGATCTGAACAAAGAAGGCGGCAAAATTAATAGAGTTATACCAATGCTTAACATTATTTCTAACAAGATAGGAAAGATAACAACAATAATATTAATGTTTCCTAAAATTACGAATCTCTTTTATAAACATACACATACATATATTTTTATTTAGGTTAATCTTGATCGATTCATAGTCTTTTGAACAAAAAATTTATCAATTTGGCTGTAGCAAAACATATTCATTTACTAGTTTTTTTTTAACTTATGAAATGTAGTGCACATTCACGTCGGATAGGCAGACGTATTGATGCTCAAAAGAAACGGAAAATAACCTGTCGAAACAACATGCTATTTACACATTTGGCAATTGGCGTCCATTGAGCTCAGCCAAGGGAGGATTATCGGCGGCAAATTACAAGAAAACTCCCTTTCCTAATTTATTTATGTATTGTATCTGTATAAGGCTCCCATAGATCAAATATGTTACGGCGTTCCTACAGGATGCGGCTACGCCATTTTTATGCTATTAAATAAAAAAAGATCTATATAGATGAACTCGATACTACACTACATACAGCTATGGTTACAGTTTACTAGGGTCTTGCGAAAAGTATTATCAGATTTTATCAAAGTTTCGTGGATCCACACTGTTTAAATATTTATTAGATTAAAAAAGAATAATTTAAGTTGCTCAGGGCATTCCAAAATGTTTTATGTTGTTGAATAGAGTACCTCCATATATTTTAGACTTTAAAATATATGGAGGTAAAATATAAGGATTAATATTATTTTCTTTTAGGATTACGAAGAAATAAAAGCCCCGATTGCCGAGTGGTTAGGGGATTTGCTTCCAAATTAGGCTACTTGGATTCAATCTCCGATTCAATAAAAGGGCACGTATCAATGAGTTTTCCGAAACTTATGTACAATTTACATCGTTGGCCTGGAAGGTGATTAGCTTCTTATATTTTCCCAAATAAGCTCTGGTGAAAATACTAAAATGTCTGGACCTCAGATCGTCCCAAGTGACAGTGAAGGTGTATGACCACCCCAGGGTATAAAGGATTCGAGTTCTAGACCAAACTAATATTTTTGTAGCATAGAAGTTATTAATTATAATATTTCTGTACGTGGCAGAGTCATGCGGCAAATTTTGCTGTTTCTCGTATCGGCCGTCTCGTCACAGTCTCTCCATCATCTCCCAAAAAATCTTAAAGGGTGGCATCGCAACTGCAGCTCATCTGGTGGTGTAGATAAACGTGGGCGCTGGTAATGATAATCACTTACCGCCAGGTGACTTGCTAAAAAGTCTATCTATTTTAAATCTTAAGCAATACACAACAATACATAATAATATTGTTTGGAATAACTGCCAGCTTTTTATTAAGCATGCATAATACATTGAAAACAAACGATATGTGCAATATTATTGTCGTATCTAGCTAGTAATGGACGAGATCCTTGTGCGTAAGACTTTCTTGTGATTGACAATGGGGAAAATTACCCATTGGGTGCGCGACAACGTGAAGCAAGTGGGCATGGGATACAAAATTATGGAAACGGAATAAAAGAGTTTATTTTGTATTGACATTCAAATTTAAAATAGACATGAATTGTAATAGATATTTTGTTTTGTAACCAAAAAAAACTTGATGTGACCATTCTACACAGTTAGATTGTTGAGACACGATTGTTATTTAAGATTTAATGAATCTATTAGCATTTCTTCATGTTCAATAATTGTTCAATAAAGAGAAAATAAGTGTTAAATGAAATCATGACTACATACGTAAAAAAGATTTATTAATATTAGAACTCTTATTTAGTATTTATTGATTTAGATTTATATTATATACTTAGTTGTTTCAAACTGAGAAGGATAATACATTTTCAGATGTATGAAGAAGAATGATGTGCGAAGAAGATTCTTCACCCGTAATTTAAGTATACAAAAAAAAAGATATAAATCGCTCTCCATCCTCTGAGGCACGACTTCTGGCGTCCCTCCGAGGGTAATGACGACATTATGATTATTCCGTCGCAAACAATACAGTTAATATCGCTTGAACAATGCTCCAATCACCCGTAAGGACCATTGTTACACAGCGTGTAGCGTCTACATTAATTACTTATATGTGCAGTCTGGTTCAAGTGTTAAACATTTATGTGATCTTTAATAACAGGTTAAAGAAAAGTTCTACGGTTTGATATTGAACAATTGAATCAACCAGCGGTCAAACTCACCTGCACGTGCACTGCGTGCAGATGAGACCTGGATGACTATCAAACGAGGCTTTTGCGACTGACTTATGTAGGAAAATCCACCCAAATATACTAAACCCAAATCTCTCAGATATCATCTTGGGAGCAGCAGCTCTAGTGCGAGGGTGCTGCTCTGCACTCACCAACCCGCTTGCCTGGCGTGGTGAGTGTAGGAAAACCTTCCATGCATTCCTGCTTATGTTGACGCTTGTTCATGAAAATTCCTATGTTTTGCAGTGAATTTATATAAAAGAAGAGATATTCCGTTTGTTCTTTTATATACAAAATATAACATTGCGTATATCACAGAGGCACAGTGGCAAAGCATTTGATAACTGCGTTGCGGGACGAGGGTTTGATTCCCTTAGCCACAATTCTTCGTTTGGACTATGTGTTCTTTGGTGTACATATTGTATGTAACTTTTACAAAACCGCAAAATTGTATTATATGTTCTGCATATCTATATTTTTTAGTTTTTAAATTAAATTAGAAATTAGACAGAATTTATTGAGTTCAATAATAACCGCTCTAGCTGGCCATAGGTTAACTTTTTCCAGCTGAAATTTAGCCAGTCAATTTTACTACACTTTGAGAATTAAATTATAAGTAAAAAACCTTGTAAATTCTAATCACATAATTCGGAACTATTCTCATGATAACCGAGTGTTTAGTCTCCGAAACAGGTCCGATTCGCAATGCCTATGTACGATTTTTTTAAACTTATGTACGATATGAACACTAAGATGGCGAAAGGTTCGCCACCTGTCACATTACAATAAAATATGTTCTTTATTAAGCACTGTAGTACATATACAAAATTCGAAGTCGCAATTTACGGATTCATCCAACCGTTTTGAATGTCGTCTACGACAGTGGACCTAAGGTTACGGACACAATAGCTGTAATACTCATCAGACTCCCTTGTTTTAGGAAACTCACGAAAATATATCCGACAATATTTAGCTTAATTGTTGTTATTTACCGTCATATAATGTCTTTTGATTCAATGGAACATTTACCTTATTACATATTAGATGATGATATAGTGACATTTGTGTTTTAGGCACGAAATCTTTTTTACAACTCTTAATGAAGAAAAACCTCTACCTATACTGTGACGCATTGTAAGCGTCTATGTGTAATGCAAGTAGAACAGTTTATGACATGTCTCATCTCACTCTCCATCTTCATTAGCCTATTTAAATCCACCGTAGAGCTGCCAAAAAGAATTCCAAAAGGGTTTTACCGATATTTACCACGCCGGGCAGATTAATCGCTGAGCACGGAAACCAGAACCTTTACACTAGAAATACTACTTACCATGACTAGTGGTTCCTGTGCAGGTGAGGATGGCATTCGAAAAAAAAGTTGGTATGGAGAATGTACAAACATTATATACTAACGCACACTTCAAACCACATAAGACGATAAATATCACAGTGTTTGTTTAAATCTTCTATTTTAATTTTCTGACTGTTATCAAAATTATGATAACATTAAAAACCTATCGGTAAAATTGTGTTTGTTGTTACGAAAACTCTCACGTTACGTTTGTATCCTAGGCACTCATAATCGAAACAGTAGAAACAAACAGCGGGTACGTAGCTGCGCATGAAAATAAGCGCCAGCTTTGGAGTCAAGATGCCACTACATTTCCGCTCAGTTGCCCGCAAAGCAACGCTCGATGGAGGAATTTTGTTCGAGCATTATAGCAAAAGCAGAGGAAAACTTACTCAAAGGTATTACTTGTACACTGTTGTACGAAACTTGACCGAATGCGGAAATATATGAGTGGTTAATGAGCATTTATTCGATAAGCTTCTGTATTAGCTACATTGCTTGTTTGTATTTATGTTAGGTGAATTAAAATTTTGTATGGACTTCAAATATTAGTTGATGGTCTGGGTGTTTATCCATGTGCAATTTATGTATGTGAATTGCCTTTGCGATACAAGAGAAATTCCTACAGCGGAAAGTAACGTTTTTTTAAAAAAAGAAGAAAGAAGATCTATGATAATGATGATGATAACTGAGCAATTATTATCTTTTTAATATTATTTAGGAAATGAGCCTTAACGTTCTTCTTCAAACAGAGAGAGTCAGTGTTTTTTTTTTCAGGAAACCCGAGTTCGATCGCGTTACGTATTGTATTATTCACTATAAAAACTGGGTTGGATTTAATCTAAATTATCAAGATCTGATCACTTCATAATGGGGTCGGCAGAGCTTATATTTGTATAGAAAAGGGTTGAAAAACGGGCTAAATGGCCACTTGTACACAGAACCGATGTCACCTCCGAAGACTCAGATGGAATGCCTCACTGCTCGTGGTTGTGCTGGCTCTGTCTTTTTAACAGGAATACAACAGTAGTTGCACTGCTGTTTGGCAGCAGGAATGGGTAAGAGTATAGAGTAGGATATCGCTATTGAACATAGACCTATCCAATGTAGGCAGGTGGATTATTTAATAGTTACAGTACGTATCAGTATTCCAACACCCCAGTATCGATTCGCACTTTAGCTGCTACTGCCGGTCATTAATCTGTGTCTTTGTCTGTCTTTCGGTCTGGCATTATTTGAGATAGTTAATCTGCCATTTGTCGAAGGTTTTTCCTTTATTCGGCTCTCATGGCGTCCACGAGAAAAAAAAATTCAAATTAAAACCACGGTAGTTGTACAAATACTAGTTATGAATTGTGTAATATTAATGAATCAAGCATTTTTATCATAGTGCTTAATCTCATAAGATTTAATTGTTATGGATAATCTGCATAAAAATTTAAAAATTAAAAGTGTTAATATCGACCTCTTCCTCCAATAAAGTAACTAAAACGAATTTTAACATTCTCGTACATATAATATCATTATTTTACAATAACCGATTAAGCATGTCATAATGTTTATTTAGCTCCACTCCCCACAAAGTAACCTCTTATAAAACAAACAAGTGCACATCCTTTGACAGAGCAACACAAACAATTGTCCAAATCATAAACAATGGTGTACATCGCAAATATTATCTGCGCCCCACTCAGACTATCCCTAAGTATAATGAACCATTCATACTGCCAAACAAACTCCAACCAACCATATGCAATAATTCCATACAGATCCGTATTAAGCAGAATTGCCATAAACCTCTATCAAATTACAAAGGAATCTCAATCCAAAATAGAAGACAGTAAAATCCAGAATTAAATGACTAACTTTATAGACGTAATTCCTTGAGCGACTGACAAAGAACAGAAGCGATTTCACGACATCAAAGTGGAACACGACATATTACGCTTTAAAATAAACACCAGAATAAATACATCGAAATGTTTGTTCCAAATATTCGGCAATGGGGTGATCATATTCTAAATTATCTGGATACAGAGGGTAGTTCCCAAAACCCTTTTGATAGTGGGGGATTAATTTGCTGTTTATGTATACTGTTTGTCTCTATATCGGGATTGCAATTAAAATAGACAGTGCACGTCCGAATTTTGTCTATTTTGAAAATCATTCCGAGTAGCATAGTCGAGTGAAATACAAACATGCAAAATTTAAAGCGTTCACAATGGACACCATGTTAAAACTTTCTAACGAACATAAATTGTTCACGGCGGCTGCGATGAAATTCGAGCGAGTTTAAAAATGGTAGTCTATAATTTGCACATAAAACACATCCTAATGGGATCGTACGTGATCACTTATTCGGTAGACTCACAAAGCGAGACATCTTCATCTGAAAGCAGACTCTGATTTAAATACATTATTCTTGTAATAACAGCGGCACCGGACGGAGGGACCCCATTGAAGTCGTAGAATACATTATTTTAATTCGTACCACCTCTTTGTGACCCCATCAGAGAATTAATGGATTCAAAGCCTTCTCTTCCGTTCGACAAAGAATAATTTGCTAAGTAAATGAACGGGCAGACAATCCTGTTACGAACCCAAGTTTTGTTTCGATGGAAGATTAAAGAGTGGCGAATCAGTGAAAGGTGCCCCTTTCAATCTGAGCCTTTGTGAACGTTATCTCTGTTAATTTCGGTAGGTCAATGTATAAAGTACACAGTACAATTTTATTATTCATCTTTGAATCCTGATTTGTTCATTTGCTGATGTTTTGAGTAATTGGGGTTGATTTCATTAAATATACAGTAATTAAAAATATTTTCAACTGAATTAATTATTATAAAATATTCATCTTCATATTGTTGAAATTATCACTACAATAATAATTAAAAAAGCAATTATCTAAATTGAAATGTGTAGTCTAAGAAGATGCAAGGAGCTGGCTTCTATTCGAAATTCGTCGGACATAATAAAGGCAACAGAGAATTATTGTCTAATCTCAGGGGTATTTAGAACGAACACTGTTGGCACTTCGATGTAAGAAGGGAAACTAACGCAATATAAGAATTTATTTAACTTTCGTAAGATGTTTTAGCATATAGATACGAATGTATGCGTTACTAGTTTTGAACTATAATGAAATGTGTAGATTTTTTGGATTTATGTAGGGTAGAGCTACTTTGCAGCTTTATTATAACGGCGAATTGCAACACGAATGTAACGGCGCGATTAGGAAAGAACCACACTCTGACAGAACACTACCTGTAAAATAGCAGCTGTGCTGCTGTATTTCATATGGCGATTGATTGAATTGGTGACCTACTACTGGTAACGAAACATTCCAACTCTTTTTGATTCTTAATGTAGAATAAATGTGTCTGTTTTTTGTTACGTTCTTCACGTTACGACTTGTACTGTAATTTCGTCAAAAAATGTTTACAATTAAAATAAACAAAAACTTCTTTCAAAGTTTCTCGTGCATCCGTTGTAACTCAGTGTCTTTGAGTTAAGGGGGACATGGAAGACGATCGTTGCGACCCATGGGATCGCCGGACACTTATTGTGTCGCCGTCCGGTCCCGGACCCCTGACCCCTGACCCCGACAACTTAGTGACCACGTTGGATACGATAATAAATTGCTAGTAAATTAAAAAAATATTAAGTGTAGAATTTTTATTCCATTAATTAGTGAAATATGTGAAGTCGTTTGCCAACCTATATATGTGTAGTGTACCTATATACGTATGAATGTATTCTATATATATATATTCTTTTGAAGGAAGCTGTATTAAGTTTATATGACAACCTTGACTGGTCTGAAACTCTGTTCTCAAAGTTAGCGGGTATAGAATTAAGTTCGTCTATTGTATAGCTTTTTTGGTGCATAAAGAAAAACAAAATTAATGAAAGCTATAAGTATTATATTTAATATTAAATTAAGACGATTACTATTTCTGTATTCAGGTAGTTAAAAAAATTTATCTTTTATTAAAAAAAATATTTGACTTTTTGACCGTATTAAGGTTTTACACATAACAACATGAAAAGAAATAATTACGAAATTAAGAAAACAGTAACGTTATGAATTATCATAGGAAAATACCGAAAGTGGATTCGAATAATACCGAATATTGTATATATATTATGCATAAGGTCGCCTCAGCGTAGCCACTATACCTTTGTGAATAATTTAAGCGATAGACACGTATTATTTTTGCTGGAACCGCGGTCTACCCCCGTGTTTGTTTAATAAAAAAAAATTGTGGGCACAAAGGAACTTTCTGGAAATCTTTGAATATTTTTCATTTTCCTTTTGAAAAAATTCAGTTCATTGAGTTCTTTAACTCTTTACGTAGCATAAATTACTTTAAAAGAACTAGGGGCTCACTGGCTACTTAATGTCGGCCTAAGAAAAACAAAGTTTCAACTATTGCAGGCTTAAATAAAATACGCCAGTTGCGGGTAGAAGTGTCTAAGATGCGAGGTGTTTAGTTCTGCGATGTGACGGCAAGGGCAAGTTGTTCCTTTCCCTGTAGGGAGAGGCCCATGTCTAGAAGTAAATAACAAGGCATTTAAGAAGAAGAAGTTTCTCTCCCTTCTTTATTTCTGTATGGCATACAGACCACCTGCCGCTTAAATATAGAGAATCTCCGATAACAAATCATTATGCAGCATTGTTTATATAAAATCATTATGAACGCGAGTGATATGTTGTATGTTGCAAGTACGAAATGTATGGTACTCCTACTTAACGGAGTCTATCACAAATATAGATGTGAGGAAATATATAAATGTGAGGAAACTTCTAATCCCCATCCTTCCCGTCGAGCTGACTTAATTATGTTCAAGGGCGTGCGTCTACCACATAGAATTAGCATTAAGTTTCTATGAATTGAGCAGAAAGAAAACCGGAGGCATTTTAAGATTACCTTCAATGTTAGAGAAATGGAGAATATGTAGAGTTAACGATTTATTAAAATATTCATTTTTTTAAAATATAAATATTTATTTTTCATGACGCTTCCATTACTTAAAACGGTGAGTGATTTCACGTTGAAGAAAAAGTTGAATTCTAAAAAATACTTGAATTAAGTCATCGGAAATATCACTTATATCTCACTTAGTGGACGTACCTATCTCTCTACAGCAGTCTCCGCAACTATTAATAGTGTACAATCTGGTACCCGACCGTCTTGTTTACCCAAACATAGCGACACAATACCTCAATCTACGTACAAGAGAGCTTTCTAACTGAATTACATTCAGTCTGAGCACAATCCCACGCCTTCGTGCCCATTATTAACCCTTTCAAGGAGTCACAATCACAATTTGCGGTTATTTGTCAACAGTCGCGTAATGCGTTTAACATTTCGTTTAACGCCTCGTTCTAAAGTAAGATTTTCGGCTTAATTTTGTAACGTTTTTGTCGTGTTTAGCGTTGTGGTTACTTTATGATGGTAATCTGCGCTTGTAGGTTGCATAATGTTGTTAATAATCTTTTAATGGTTGTTGATTATTATAACCTTCCTCGTTCTCACGAGACATAAGTGTGTTAGTATATTTTATGCATTGTTTTGTTAATTATTTGTTAGCGATTAATCCTTCTAGTAGCATAATAATAGAATTACAATTTGATCCAACACGACAAGGACTATTCAAAAGTTTGGCGTTTGGCCGCGGCACTGGGGAAGACAGGTGCGATTCCCGCACGCGATCAGTATTTGTTTTGACCACAAATAATTGTTAAGGGCCAGGGTGTCCATGTGCAATTTATGTATGTAAACTGCCAATACAATAATAACATTATAAAAGAGAAATTCCTATTGTGAAAGAACAAAAGATGTCAATCTAACAAACCCGTGACGTTGATGTAGATATATTTTATTTAGGAACAATAACATATTGAACTGAACTCTTGAAAACAAGCTTAGCATTCGTATAGAACAATGATGATTTTAAAGTGTATTAAACCGATGGAAATTAATACCACTAATTTCAAGAAATTCTTTAGAAACTTATGTGGATTATAACTATGTTATTTTTAAATCTCTTATGGCAAGGTATCTTAGACTTTCATGAAGAATGTATTATATTCTAGTTTCGTTTAAAATATTACATTCAAAGGTCTATATACTAATACATCAATAGTAAAATATCGAAATACATTCTTTATGCCATCATACCAATTATTAGGTGTAATGAGTACTTCGTCATAGTGATTGCATAAATATGCGAAGTCACTATTTGAATACATTGAATACCTCTTTAGTAACAACATTTTACAATAGAATTCTCTTTGATTAAGCATACTATAGTCATTAACAACCTGTCTACTCCATATTGGCACTTGTATAGAGAACAATGACCTCCACTATGTCTGTGTTTTGGAAGTCTAACAATTTTACTTAACATACGTCACTTTACATCCTACATAAAATAGGGTGAGTATAAACTTAAAATTAAGTATTTTGTCCGAATGCCCATAGACATTTTTCTAATTTTCATTTATTTTAATCATTACATTAAAAATTACATTTCATGGATATATTAAACGCTGTATTTATAAGCACGTCAAATTGGATTTTTATTATTTTATTTACAAAAACATTACATTCAAGAAAAGCTAGAGTATAAAAAATTCCATTGTATTTATAACACTTTTTCTAACGTGGCAAACTTTTGTCATGCGATTGGAACCAAGGGCTCCCCGCAGCCTTGTTTGTACCCAATAAAAAAGAGATGATGCGGAATAATCGATCCGACAAACAAGAGGGCTCATCTGTAATGCGTCTCGATTCATCGCGATACACAATTCGATGGATCCGAATTAGAATCGATTCTGATTATGCGTTCAACTATGTGCATTTCTGTTATTCCAATTAATAGATAGAAGTACCTAGTTATGTATTCAGAAATGGATTTTTAAGTACAGAAAGTTATAACGATGCGAAATGTGTTGTGTTATAGAATACGTTAGTATTGGCTATTTATTATACTTTTAAGTTTTTAAGTAATTCATTATTTTTTAAAACCCTTGTGTGATATAACATTTGCGTGATATTGCATTTTTACTTACTAAATTTCAGTTTGACCATGACAGACTGGAATATATTCACAGATTTGATTATTGTTATCTCAAAAACTAAATTTTACTCCGTATTTATATGAACTTTTTGAAACAATTGCCTATTCAATGGCAAACTTGTTCAAAGACATACATTTTATGCTGTTAAGTAATTAAATAAAAAGAAATGTACAGTCTATCAAAATATTTATTATTAAGAGGTCATATTTGTAAGATCAGACGAATTTTGTCCATTCAACATCAAAAAGTGACGTATGCTTTCTTCTATGCCATTGATTAGTTTCTCTTGTCACATCAAAGAACCGAGGGTCCATTGTGTGACCTGAAATAATATTTCCATCAATTTATCCTCTGCTTCGATTTATGTCATGTGTTTTGGGATATTGGGAAGTCTCTTATTTCGAAATATATATTTTTACTGCATTAATTTTAAGTGATTGATCAAGCCAAATGTTTGGTTGATATTCAGAGAACAAGAGATAAAGCGGAAACAATTATTTTATTTTGGTCCAGATACATTTGATTTCCTGTAATAACTTTGAATTTTGTAATTCTCAATATAGCGAATCAATTTTTTTCTTCCGTTGTTATTTAAAGTCCAAGGCATTAAGAGTTCAAGTTGGTACGCAAATAGCTGAGCCTCACGAAAAGTAAATATGACACAACAAAAGAAACGATTTTCTAAAATAATAAATGATTAAAATTTCGTTATATGAAAAAAGAAATACATTACACTACATCAAAGGTACGGACACAATATGCTCACAGTGCATTTAAACAATGTAGCGAATCAATGACGCGTATATTTCTTATACGCAGTGCCAAATTTCCCAATAAAAGATATTTGTTTTCAGCGGATGATTAAATATAATAGAGCGAATTTTTTCTATTAGTTAACTCTGTGGTCACGTATGTTGTCATTAGTAAAAACAAACCATGGAAACTTTTTAATTTTAAATAAAGTTATTTAAAAGTCGAATTTTAATTAAGAAAACATTGAACATAATCTAATTTTACGGAATTTATCGCGTTTAATTTTGGCATAACTTGAGATCCGGTGTAAGTAAAATTAAGTCCTAACCTAAGAATACCACTGCATGACCTGAAGATACTATGAGTGTCTTCTGCGTAAATCGGACCATAATAATTAATAATAATAAGATGATGGTAGCCTGAGTTAACTTCAACATCAAGACGTCTAACACCTCGGTACCGTGAGCACAGTGCTGTAAAGTATAAACGCGATACATTCCGTAAAATTTGTTTTATTTCAATGTATACGCCTAAATCGAAGTTATAGTTATAAATAAACTTTCTTTAAATATTTTTTTATTAATTGAAAATCAATAATGAAATAATTGCGATACTCTCCGTTATTTATCTAAAAGTCAGTACTTTTCGAAGACTCAGAATACCTGATATTTGAAATCCGTTGGTGAAGTCAGAAAGTCGATAACATTTCACAGTCGGTCGAGACAATTTTTATTTCGCTCCTCTTAATACATCACGCGAATTATTTCATTACAAATAGACTGAGCGGTTGGCACGCTCTTCTGAAGAGGAAACAAAGCAAATGACAAATAGAATTATGGCCTACACGAAACCTAGTGGCATTATCGTTAACATTGTATTAATATTGAAGCAAGTGGTCAAGCTGCTTTGATATTGCGGTATGTGGAAATCATAGAAAAATCAACTGTTCCTCAGTATTCATAATGATTGCGGACAGATGGAAACATTAAAATTTATGTGTATTGTGAATCTCTAAAGCAACGCAAATTTAGGAAATATAACTTAAACAAGAATTAGTAAAATATGGACACATTTTAAGTGAATTTTAAGACATTAATTATTATAACACTTGTACAAAACTTCTACTATGTGTCATACTTGTGAACGGGTGCTGCTTGTGTAGGCTGATCTACTGTGCTTTAATTTGGAGCTTATCTAAATTATCATGGATCATTGTATTCTAGTAGCCTGCTTTCATTTGTCTATAGAACCATGCCTTGTATTTTTATGACGTGATACGACATTATAATTATTAAAAAAAAAGATACGCATAAGAAGTTTATTTCGCCTGTTTCTTTTGTTAGAGGAACCACACAACGCAACGGTAGAAGTTTATAAAAACAATTAGAAATGACACATGACAAACAAAATCATACGTTGAAGAATATAAAATTGTCATGTGCAGAATTGTCATTGTCATGTTCATTCATTCACTTTTATAATTAATTTAAACTAGAAATATATTTACCAAGCGTTAAGATAAAGGAGTAACAAGCAAGAGAGAGAAAGAGCAACAATTGAACGCGTTTAAGACCAGTGTCGTAGCGCTATATAATTGCTACCACTTCCTGGGGTATCACAAGAGGCAGTTAAGAGAGAAGTCTTGAAAATCTTTTGACAATCTTTGAGAGCAAACTAGGCTCGATCTCCGTTGAGTTTTATCTCCTGGCGAGACGAAAATATACTTAAGGTTGCGGAAGTCCGTTTGGTTACGAGCGATTACAAACAGAAATTATTATTAAAAAAAAATCTATTAATGTCATAGAGTACGACGAATGTAAATTGTGTTTTAATCTACTTTTAAAACGAGCATATTCCACATTTCGACAAATATTTTAACGTAACACGGTTTTTTTGTTCCGAATAACAAACATTTTTCACTGCAGTAGGAAACGGATGTTGTTACATACGACTTTGTCTGAATCACCGTTTATTTTCCAATAAAAATTACCAGACCTACATCCTAGTAAAATATAAAGAGTTGGAAAATATAATACTGTACAAACATTACAGACCCGTGTTACTCGTGGCTCAGAGGCTGGGTGGTCGTTTTATTTTCATACTCCACGAGTGTCCGGGGTTCGAATCCCGGTGCCGGTGCAATAAATTGATAATTAAAAATATAAGTCCTGAATTAACCACGTTCTCTGCGATGAAGGAAATAATATTTAAAAATTATATTTCGAGGATATTTGATCTGGCAACTCGCAGCCTGAGGCAGTGTGGCGGACCATTCCTGGCTCCAGAATCCTCTCAAATATTAGAATGAGGCCTTTGCGAGACATTTTTGTTACAATATTTGGATAAATTAAGGAATACTTTAGACTCACCCGTGCCTGTACATGATTCTAGTCTAATGATAAAAAGGAATACATGGATGATAATGACCCTTGGGCATTCTCGGGGGTTATTATTATCCATGTTTTGAGCGCTCCCAAGCCGTTACTAAAAATAAAGTAATATTATACCACGTTTAGTTTTGAAAACAATTCAAAACTAGGCGAAAGAAACTCCGTAGGTATCTACGGAGTTTCTTTCGCCTGTTTCTTCTCCGTCAGAGGAAACTTATTACGAAACGGTGGTAGATTTAAAAAAAAATACGTTTGACGAGTGGAATGTCTGTTTCTTATGGTGACGAATAAATGATTTAGAATAATATTACAGTAAGGAATTAGTATATCAAGAAATGCGTGTTAGGTTATCAATATACGGCAAATTACCGGAAAGCAAGTTATGAATAGAAATTAACTTTACAGGTAATTTACGAGTATTTACGAGTAATTAAAGGATGATACTCTTTCTAGTGTAAAAGCCAAATTAGCTATTTTACATATTGATAACTTGCAGTATATAAACAATGGAATACCAAATATGTATGATGACAACATTGTATAGATAACATTTGTTTAAAATAAAAAAGGAAATAACAGCTTAAGATAACCTAAAAAGTCAGTAATAAGTTCGTAATATCTTGCAACCGTAGCTTTACTTTTAACCCAGAAACGGGGTAATAATAATGGTGTTAAAAAAATAAGTAGACAACGACAGTGAATCTGTAATACTGTGATTTAAATATTACAGTTTAATATAGGTTAAGAAGCAAATTAACATGTCAATCAATATACATTTCTGGCGTTAAAAGAGATGCTGCATCCAGTTAATCGTCTGTGAGATATCGGTTTGACATACTTAGATGAATTTTCTCCCATGAGTCGGTCACCACAGCATCATCCGTAAGTCAGTACAGGACCGTTGGTTAGGTGAGGTTAGCTTTTTAAGAAAAATATGGTACATTTCCCTTTACACCCCAGTAATTATCTAAATTTACTACATGGCTTATGTTTACCTTACCTTACCAAAACAGCCAAGAAACAGTCGACTGCAGGACATAGGCCTCTCCCATAAGTGCGATTTACCATAATCGCCACACACGGTAAGCAGATTGGCGATGGCAGTACCAGACATCTGGCACTTTAGACGCAGCTGCCCGTTATCGGTGTGCTTCATTTTATTCTGGTGTTTTTCGAGATGGTTATTCCGCCGTCTATCGCTAGCTATTGCTATTTTATAGCTTTTCCCTTAGTCGCCTCTTATAACTCCCACGGGAAGAAAGTGAGTGGCAGTTTCTTACACAGATACCACATTGCGTGTGATTAAATAGATAAAAGTAAATGAAATTAAAAATACGTGAACAAGTTTTAGAATAAAGTGTAAAGATTTTAGAATTTAAAAATAAATTATACACAAAATTGCAAGACTAGTGACGGAGAGCAGCATTTCTCAGCCGGTGTGAGCACTGTGCTCACTAACCAGCCTTCCTAACGTGGCGAGTAAGAAACCAACAACGGTATCCATGCCAGGTTCTGCGGGCGTTTTCTAGTAGTCTTTTTTCCACCCTACTTAGTTGAGGACACATGGACTGATGATGGTAACAAGTACTCTAAATTCAAGTCAAAATTTGTCGGGAACACATATCGCTAGCATAAACTGATTCGTCAGTTATCTTAGCAAAAGTGTTCAATAGATATTCAAATATTATTCAATTCAGTGATAAAAGGTAATCGACAAAATAAAATAATATTCTGGCAACGGAATTATCTCAAGTAACCTAAATTTAACAGACACAATTCAATTGATAATGTCACGAAAATGGAAACAATAAAACAGTTCAACCACAAAAACTCTGTATTATCTACAGGTCACCGATCGGCCAAATGTCTGACCCATATCATATGAGACAAAATTAAATACACAAGTTCGGATAAATATTATTATCTTTTTAATAATATAACCAAATTTTTACTAAAAAAATTATCAACTTTCATAATTAAAACTTAAACACCAATTTCATTAAAAAATAACGTCATAAATGGCTTAAGCTTAGTTTAAACGAAAAATGGTAATGAAATCTTATCCACACTTGAATTATAAATGATGAAACGATTTGAATAACATTTTGTATCTGGTTATTTGTTATTTCTGGTACAGAATATGTTCAACGCGGACAAAGTCGCGGGCGAAAGCTAGTTTGTAATACTGGCCTGCTACTTTTGCCTTTTTTATATATAAAAAGTTTATTTTTGATACCGTTGGAGAGTGACCTTTTCGACACGAATCGGTCCAGTTGAATCTTGCTCACGTCCAATAAGAATAATGTCTACCGCCAACAAAAAGCATTGTGAAAAAGATGTAGCATTAGCTGTTTTGTCCACACCCCAGCACGTGTGATTCGACTACTGAGGAATTCCTACCTTTTGTACCCATTATTTGCATACCAACTGGTTCCGTCTATACGATATTAATCAAAGGTTTTATTAGTGAACATCAAAGAATGAACACAATACTAAGATCTCTTATAAGGTACCCTCAATACCATTGTTACTTTTGTCAGAGGTTGATTTATGAGCGGCCACTGTTGTTGGGCCACTCCGTATTGTGTTGTCAGTTTTTGTTTGGACCTTGCCGACATTGTGTACTACCCCTTTACTTTGGTCCAGCTCCGATGCCTTTATTCGCGCTGATCTCACTTTGATGCTTCTAAACTTGGGTACAATGCTCTAAGCGATTATATGACTCGGATGGCACAGGATTATGCTTATCTATATTATAAATGTCTGACGATTTTCGGAAACAAATTTTTACATTATATATGTAACATATTATACACGATAATATTTTAATGACCTTAAAAAATATTTTTTTGTGGGACTTAATAACCTAATAGAGATAATACAGTTATTTGCAGATTATTTATTACCGAATGCACATAAATACTATGACCTAAACAGTCTCTAAAAAAATATTGTGTAGTTCTTTTTCTGATCTTCAAGAACTTAAACGTTGGCGCAAAGTTCGCAGCTATCTAAAAAAATCTTGCAACCCTTTGTCCTTCAGCATCAAGCCCTTGACCGAGCGTTATGCTTACATTGTGCAATACAAAGGAGCGGCAGCGATTGAGCTCTGCTTTTAATTTTCACGGTTCGCTTCTCGCATTCACGCTTCTACGTCCACTCTCTTCCAAATCATTACGTTCTTTACCACTTTTGTGTCTGCGCTCCCCCATCTTTATTACGAGGTTACACATTTGTATACATCTTATTCTTTAATAGACATCGCATTGTGCGCTTCTGTACGCTCTTGATTGGCTCTTAATGTTTTTTTATCGAATGTTTTGAGACTTGTAGTATTTGCGTCATCAATACTAATGATTGCAACTGGCAGCACAATAGTCATTGTTGTGTAAGCTTTTATATATATGTAAGTAAGGCTTTTTTTCATTCGTAGATTCTACATCGTCATTACATTTAGTTGGTGCACTGTTTTGTTGCCGCGGTTTAATAGCAATAAAATAACAATAATGTCTTGCCTAATTGATAATGTCTGTGAAATAAATTGTACAACGGGTTTATAAGTTATAATCAGAATATACACCTACTAATCAATTCGGTAGTCGAGTGATTTCGATAAACATGCAATTAATTATTTTTTAATTACGTTAATATATGACGAAATTTCATAACACTGAATACATCTGGAAATCATAAGGCCGTTTCATATTACCTCTGGGATTTATATTGATTAACAATAATTTATAACGTAAACTCATTTCAGTTGTTTTCTTTCCGAAATATATTGACTCCAAGAAAGTGCTAAAGATCTAGTAAACTTAAGTTTTTAACAGATCTGTCACAAAATGTTATTTAATCCTTTGTCCTTTCTAATTTCAATTAAATATATGAGATAAGAAAGCTACTTCATTGTTTTAAAAATTAGTATATACAGAAAATGTTTGCGGCTATAAAATGAAAGTAATAAATAATAATCTATGGTAACACTTTGTGAACTATTTCTGCTTAGATATATCGCAATTGAAGCCGTAAAAGTTTAATTTTAATCTCAAAGATAGAAGAACAGACGTGATGGTTGAATACAACGTGGTGAGTGCACACGAGCGTATTGGATATTTAACCCAAACGCGGCAATTTGTTTTTCCGTTAACGCCTGTCGTATTCTTGCAATGATATTCAAGCCTACGTATGGACTTCATAGCATTAGCTAGTCTTGCGTTTTGATTGTAAGTTTTCTGTTATTGACCAAAATTTAATATCACTACGAAATATATGCGTATCCTAAAATGAACTTGTAAGTAGGCAAAATGGTACAGTGACAGCGTTTGGTTTTGGGTTTCATGGGAAATTATTTGTATTGGGTACAATATGCAAGTAGTAATGTAAGTTAAGTTTTAATTATATTTAAAAGAATGTAGACTACTTTAAATTAGGTCTTTCATATCTTTATCATTTAATTTGTATATTCAATCATAGGTTTAAATAATTTATATAATCATTCAAGCTGGTCACCAATACGTTTGGGCAGATTTTAAGGAATTCCTATTTGACACACCTTTACAACCCATTTATCACCTGTACAGGAGATTAGGCATGACGAATGGCGAGTCCCGTTACAGGGTTTGCTCCCAGTGATTGCATAAGATTTTTCAGGCTTTACTCTTAGTCGCCTCATGCGAATTAGTTTATATTTTTGGATTGAGGCGACAAACGAGCTAACAGTCTACCTGATGACAAGTAGCTACTGCGGCCCATGGACAAATGCAAACCTCTTCAGTCGAAGAAGACTACAAATGTTTTTTTTAATCCTGGGGTCTAAGACGGAGTGCTCCTCAAAGCCCAATATTATACTGGCAGTATACCATTTAAACTGGAACACAACAAGAAGAAAGAGAGTGGTACCTACCAAGAAGACTCCTGGTCTAGTTTTATGTCGCTACCATACGGCAATTATACTAAGTTAAATAAAGAATAATTAATACACAACATTATAAAAGTAATTCTTAGTGTGCCATATCTTTTAAAGTCATAGTGTACAAATGCGTGCAAACACATTATGTGAAGACCATGCATTATGTTCTAAATCCGTACACAATCCAGCCATAAAATATGGCTCCAACAATAAAACAAGAGTGGTTCGTTCTACTTCGGCATTAGCGAAAGTGCCCCTATATTCTTAGAAGGATGAAGTTTTTATTACTAAGCGTTATTTAATTTCTTATAATTCAACAAGTCAAATTTGAAATTTTACAATTGAAAATTACGTTTAGTTCCTATCAAAAATGTAGTCTATATACGCAAGGAAATCATCCTGTTTATAATTAGCATTGTAAATTTCAATTACAAAAACGATCAAGTTATGCCTGGTGGTAAGTGTCACGTTTGTCCATAATATTGTATAATAATGAAAATGATAAAAATAAATTGTACAATAGGCTTATAAGTTATTATCAGAATATACTATAATGTCACAGACATTGCAATACGCTATAGCCACCTCTCTGATTGGTGTATTTCTCCAATTTACAATTAAGTACTTGGAATAACAAGTAAATAATGTCTGTCTAATTTATCGTACACCTTCCTGAATCATAATTTGAAGCCTAATTCTACTATATCACCCAGTTTTAGCCCACTGTTAAGCATTGGCCTCTCCAAGAAAGCGCCTATAAAATCCGGCATATATTTGTTGAAAGGTATGTCCATACTCACTACGCTTGGGAAGCGGGTTGGTAAGCGCAGTGCCTGTACCCTTGCACTAGTGATGCTAATACTGCTCCCCGTCACTAGTCTGTGGGATTTATGTTTTGAAATTAGGATGAATATTTCGCCAAAGTTCGGGGGCCAGAGCCTCGTTTTTTCGCTAGTGTGTAAGCACCAAGTGCACGTGAGGTTGGCATTATGAATATAGCATAGAAAGAAAATGTTGGTGTAAGGAAGGATATAAATAAATGTATCGTAATGTAATATAAATACTTAACATAATGATTTTTCGATTTTAAATAAAATGAGAATACAATTTAAAAAAAATGTAAGATGATTTCTTATATTTATCTTATACTAGTAGGTGCATCGAATATAATTTACTTTTAAAATCTGGAACAAAACAAAAAAATGTGATGTTAAAAATTTTTGTAATTGAAAAAAAAAACCGATGACAACTTACCTATGACTCTCCATAGCTGTTGTGATATTACTTAGAAAATGTAACAGTTTGCCATATGCAATTTCTATCGTTTTTTAAGCCAAAAAAATACTATTCTACTACTTTTAATATTTAAGACTGTGTGTTATAGCAATAACCTGTTTATTTAATAGAAGTCTTTGTTTATAACTATTAGGAACTCACTGGTACCAATGTTTAGTTATTTTCGTCAGGTGCCTCGATTCTTTCATTAAATCAACCTACTACTTTTTTATTTCGCCTACATGATGTGATTTTTTTCTTTTAAATAAGCACCGGTAGCATCCATCATGGAGCCGCGTGTTATTGTTCACTGCATGGGAGGGAGACGGGCGATGGCCAGACATTACTCATCGGATTTCGTTTTGTTTCATGGGAACAGCTCGTTTGTGCGGATTAAGATGCTCGTGATGGTACCCCTTATGAAATGCTTGTGAAATATGCTTTAAATAAAGGTTATTGTGTACAAAAAGTGTACATAAGTAAAACCGTATAAAAACAAATTTTAAGGGCTTCAAGAGATAAAATTTAACAGAGGATTTGATTATTGTATGCACACTATAGTAACAAAGACAGAAAAAAATATATTATAATGATGCAATTTAAAATTACGTGAACTTGCAAATTACACAAAGAAGTTAGAAGTAAGTACAAGGAATGTTACGTTTGCTGCTCATTAAACGCCAGTGCTACACAATCCATTAACAATAATCATAGTTAACGCGTAATAAACTACGAAAATCTCGCGCTTAAAGCATATGTGAATGAGAATGAGCGTTATAATATTCGCGTCTACAACCAAAATAAACTAAAAGCCGAACGGAAACGACCGCTATATTATTAGACACGACAATTCTATTATTTTTATTCGTAACACATCTCGGAGATTTGCCCATAAATCTGTGATGGCAGACGTTTCCACCTTTAATAGTATGGAAATGAGGATTCCTAGAACACAAGGCGTTGGTTCACACCCAATTAGTTAGGACGTTAATGGGGAACTTGATTTCTATTTGAATATTTTTACCATAGTCTGTTTTAGTACGCTTTTTAAGACCTATTTTATTACTTTAAAGAGATTCTATGCAAACACTTTCATGATAATTTAAATGTAGGTAGGTCTTTTTTAATTAATGCGACCATAGAATTAAGCAAATAAATTACTGAATGAAATATAATTGTCAACTGTAAAAATCGGTAAAACAATTTTTTAAACAATTTTCGGCTGAGCTTAGTGGTGAACGAGTTGGCTTTTCAAATACACGAATGTAAGAAATACG
The DNA here is from genome assembly GCA_029286595.1 of Bhutanitis thaidina. Classification (NCBI taxonomy): domain Eukaryota; kingdom Metazoa; phylum Arthropoda; class Insecta; order Lepidoptera; family Papilionidae; genus Bhutanitis; species Bhutanitis thaidina. Next base: position 6,270,811 of record JAGSMS010000020.1, on the reverse strand, counting down.
GGTTCATATAAAAAATGTGCAAATAAATTATGAAAATGAACATACAAGTATTTTACTTAACTGGATAAGATGATCGGGCCATTTTGGGATACGGGTTTAATGAAATTAATCCTGAAGAAGTAGTAGCGTTTATTTCGCTATACAAAGCCTGATTATTATTAATATAATTACGTACGGAAGTAAGATAATATTCAGAGGCACTATAAAGTGAGAGAGTTGAGACAGAGAGGTGAACGATAGAGATAGAAAGAGAGAGCTGATGAAAGTGACACACTGGTTGGTAGTCTGTAATGGTGTATATGTGGGATGTTGTACTTTCGCATTTACGAACTAAAGTTAACTATTACGGAAACACGGCTTTGCTAATAACTCTCTAGTTTTTTAAGATAGAATATTAACCGATTTTTACAATGGTTCAATTATTATTTATTGTTAGTGATGGTCAACTAGTTAGTTTACCTTTTAGAACTTCTGTTCTCGACGACACGCATCTATGGTGTGTAATTATACTCATCTTGCTAATTCCAAAAACGTTCGACAAATGCTAGCACGAACAGTAACCTACGCCAATAATTGGCAGAGAAAATACAGTGTCTTTCGTAAATTATTCAGTTGTTTCTCCTTCTTCTGAACACATGCAAATCTTGTACAACATTAATAAAAACAAAAGGCCCTTGAAAATGCGAAGACGAAACAAAAAAAAGAACTACACGTGCAACGAAAATGTAAGCAAAAAAGGTCAACAATATGCCTAATCTACAATCCATGTCACAGGCTAAAGGTTACGGAAGGTTGGACAAAAAATCGTCACAAAACGTACTGTCTCTTTGAAATCGACCGTAAATCCTAGTTTTCAGTCCTTACTTTAAACCTTAATGCAAGGTGAAATAACGTTTAAATTAGTACGGAATAAGAACAGGATCAGAACGCAGCATTGTTCATACCTTAGGGAGCAGTGACAACAGATTTTAGTCATTTTTTTCATTTCACATGTGGCATCGCAATCCTGGACGATATGTGACACATGTGTTGGTTTTGGGTTACTACACAATAATAACCGTCTCTTTAAAGTTTCCCATATCCTTGACATCCATTAAATTTCATGTTTTGAACGGTGTATTATATATTTTAAAACACCGGTGTCAATGTACCTTTCTTCAGCTTTGATGTTCTCAGTTCAGACTTTTTAGTGTTATTTGATCTTAAATTTCGCCAAAGCGTTGTCATTTGCTTAACAACAGGTGACATACAATCCAGCTGGTCCATTTGGAGCAGCGAATATTTCATAGTATATTCAAGGCACAGCGCTTTCTTGAGTTCATCATTATATTTTTACGGCCTGATCCCAACAAAGGCAATAAAAAGTACAGACGTTGGAACTGATAAGTAACCCTATACGAAAAAGCTACTGAAACTTATCTGGCCAATGAATTTGGCTCGACCATAAATAGTACTATAAAAAAGTTTTACGATACACCAAAGAGATACATTAAGACAATGTTACGCATATATTTCACAATGACCACATTATGGGTTAATTGATTCGGCCACAATGCTCTTTATGCGAGCACTCGTCTTTACAAAGATATTATTGTCTATGGCCGGGCAGACGTCTGGTAACACTTGACCAGAGACAAAATGGCTTTGTAATGTTTGCCCGAAAGGCGCCATCCGTAATTCAATATGTATTCTAATTAATACGGTTTGATTTTGAATCATTAATTTAGAGCTGAACGTCTCCTTTTAATACAATTAAATAAAAACAGCAATGTATTTCGATTGATAACTATGTTGTTTCATCGATATATTCTATCTATACATTCGATTATAAAAAGGCTTCTTTAAATGTCTCCTTTGTACCTTACGTCTCCATTTTCTTTTTATTTCAATCATAATATTCTATGACTTTATTATAAAAGGTCAAACCTTTTTAGACGTCAAGAAATCAATAAGGTATATGTATGCTAAGAAAATAATTGTAGACTGCCTGCCAGTCTTTTCAGAATCTTAAAGTAATAACTTACGTAACATTCGCCGTAACTGCCATTTTTAATGGTTCTTACCTGTAATAAAAGACATTTTGTTGCTGTAATTAGATATTTAAACAGTGACTTGTCCCATCGGAAGAGGCTTAAGTCCACAGCTGGACTGTTTAGCGGCTGCTAAGAAAAATAAATAACAATATTAGAACCTGTATCTGATCGTGAGTATTAGTATTTAATACCTAATTATGTAGTTATTTATCTATGTATGTATTTGTCTATTTATTAAATTGAGCACTCGAAGATGTTTCCAAGATTCAGATAGTCATTGCATTGATGTGAGTAATATATTATTACACAATGTGCACACTCGTCTATCTACTTACAAATACGCCTAACATATTTTCAAATTAGGCAACTTCTTTTTTATTATTCTAATTCTGAATCCTGTATATCGGAGGACATACCTTCATTTAATCTCCCATATAAATCTTATAAAGCAAGTCTGAAATGAATACTTAAATATCAATATGCGGTTCGACATTTGAAGTCTTTTGAAAGGAATGTTGGATTGTACAAGAAATTATTTAAATCAGTGATGAATTCCTTTCATGGAACAAAGCATCACCCGTATGGGTGGTAGCGAAAAAAATGGCAAAACGAGAGTCGAGTTTGGAAACTCGATATTTTTTTCTCAGTGCCAAGCGCCCAGATGTGTTAATGTAATGCATGTGCCCGCTTTATCTTTCAGTACAATACGTTTGAGTGCATGTACGGATTCGGTCCCTTGTTCGATATTATTTTTAGAATCGATTATGTTATTTCTAATTGTTCTAATCATTCATTCTTTGTTCCGTTTTTATATTTTAAAACCTTATGCCTTCTATTTTGGGTCAGCAAGAACCAATGGGTGCTACATGTTTGTCCCTCTGTTCACCTTTCCTATATTTTAGTTTATATGGTCTTCTTCAACTATATATGTCCAGGGATGACTGGCAGAAAATGCTAAAGAGCATTAAATCCGCCCATAGTAAATCTTATTTTAAGGTATCTACAATAAGTATATACTAGCTAGCTCGGCAGATATTGTTCTGCCCTTTATGGTATGTGGCGAATTGAGTTTGATTTCTTAATAACTTAACTCAACCACAGCACCACCTATCGGATCCAGATTGTGTGATTTTTTGGTACTAAACCCATATATATTCTGAATATAAGTAATTTTGGTCTATAAATAAAGAATTTGTGAATAACTTGTCTACAGCGCCACTTATTGCATCCTAGCACCAACCATCATGAATATGTTCCCAATGGGTCAAGTCGTTGAGAAGTTACATGATCAATAACACACGCACTAACGATAATATACTATGCATACTTGTAAATGTATTTGCTTATTGTTTCGAAGGGTTTTGGCCGTGTGTCTTCGGTAAAATCGTAGTCGTAAAAGGCGACAAAGGGAAATGCCATTAAAATATCATGACAATGTCCGGGACCAAATGTTGTGCTGAGTCGTTTTCTTACGCGTTGTACTTTGCCTATGCGTTGGGGTGCTAGAGTGCTTATATTACTAATTAACAGAATTAAAGATTTGTAAGTCTGAATTTACGTTAATTTTATTAAAATTTTCTACTGTACAATGTTTTATATGTAATTGTTTATTTTTTTTAGTCTATCTTGAATTACATGGGTGGTAATTATATTCGGATTATAAAAATATCTTTATCCGGTCACTATCAGTCTAAGGTGGAACATAGGCAGCATCGAAAATCAGCGAACATTGCTGTAAATCGAAGAAGGGCGGTATCCAACAGAAGAGTAAGGATAATATCACGTAAAATCACCATCAGTTTCATTAACAGAGCCTCGCAGACATTTGTAACAATAGTATAATTGACTGTAAAATGAACCGGGAGTAGCGCTTCCGAGTTAAAAGAGACATCGGTAAATATGTCAGTATGGCCATAAAAGTTAAACAAAACCGGGAGGCGAGCGAGTTATTTTCAGGAAATGATTTCTGGATAGATACTTTATGTTGGTTGACTATATTAGAAAAGGTATAATTAGAATTATTAGAGGTTAGGAGTAACTATAATTATAAACCTGATATATGTAAAATATATTATATTTCTATTATGATTATTCTTCATATTATGATAGTAAAGTAAAAAGAAGTGAGTTCGTAAACACAGAAACGTTTTACTTTCACAAAAACAAAAAAAATTTATTTATGCTTGGCCTATACTAAAAATTACATTAAAATAAGCATAGTTGATCGTCAGATATAGAATGAGTCATCTGAAATGCAGAAGGAAAATCAAAACGACGTGATTACATTAACAAGAAACTTTAGATTGTAAAAGTAAATTCGTCAACGAATGCTTATTGTGATTCAGATTTGAAGATGTTTGATATTTAAATGTATAAATAGAATAATATATAGATAACTGTGCCTATATTCTAGTATGTAGATAATCGTGGGTACATTTGGCAGACGCCCACGGAAGTTGAGAAACAAACGCGCCCGATTGTTGTTATAACATTTTTTTCCATAAAATTAAACTATCGCTCACGCTCATATTTATAATAAAGAGTTTTATGAGTTTACGCATCGAACGATACTAAAAATATTCACAGGATGCAGGACTAACGGCTTTATTGTAAGAACAATGTGTTTGCTTTTCATCGGAATACCTTTATCGTTAAATGTTATAGTTTTTATATTATCTTCCACTCTGAGTTCATAGAAGGCGCGTTCGAGTGATGTGATGAATATCTGTATCAGTGTTTACGACAGGGGATACCGGTACATCGTTTCTTTATTTTCTCGTTTTCGTCCTAACGCGTTTTAATATATATTTTGGTTATTTTAGCAAATAAAGTTTGCCGAATACTATTTTTTTTTTATTTTCTTTTTACTTTGTTCATGTTAGAAATAACACTATTGTTAGTGTTACGATGTGAAAGAATATTGAAATTTATTTTAAGGTGTTCGTTTAATGGGGTTTATATAAAAAAAGCAAAGTAACAGCCTGTATGTGCCCACTGCTGGGCAAAGGCCTCCTTCTCAAATACTAGTAATCAGAGAAGGTTTAGGAGGCGGGAAGAACCCGCCACGCTGCTCCAGTGCGGTTTGGCGGGCTTCACATATCCTCGAAATCATAATTATTATTTCTCAGACATGCAGGTTTCCTCACCATGCATTTCTTCACCGTTGAGCACATGGTAAATACAGCACTTAAAATTGTTATTAGCAATGGTGGCGCCACCGGGAATCGAACCCAGGTCACTCACGCTCTATGACACTAAAGTGAGCGCCCTGACCACTAAGCTACCACTGGTCACGGGGTTTATATACCATATTGTAATTTAACATTTTTATTTACTACCCCGTTCTATTCTGTATTTACGATAAAAGTCTTTACACTAATATGATGATTGATTCACAGATGTTGTTCCAATGTATCTTCCTTTCCCGTCCTCGCTTGTTAATTTTTTTTTGGTTCATAGATTTTTTTACGAGGGTAACGTCCGTAGTGAAAGTTATCTTGAACTATTTAACGTTATAATTAACCTATCCTAAATCAATCCTGGTACAATACGAAAGCATTATGTCAATCGAGTCTTGTTCCGTCAGCTATTTTTCTCTTGTTCAAACAAACAGATGTCCGTATGACCGGTGCATGTTTGCTTTTAACTGTCTCTTAGTTACGTACAAAATTTAATTGATTAATAGAAATGACATCAATATTTGTTTAGATTCGATAAATTTGGAACACAGATAAAAAAAAAACCCCGTTTGATAAAGTGATGGTGTAGGCGATATTAGTATAAAAAATGTTTGCTATATTTTCATACACATGAGAGATGGTGTGCCGGTCGCCATCTTAGTCTGCAAGCCAGCGATAAAAATCGTACATAAGTTTCTAAAAGCACTATGGTACGACCCCTTTACGGGGTCGAACTCGGGACTCCTGATTTAGGGGCTGATCTCCTAACTACTCGGGTATAGTTGAACGTTATAGTATAATATGGTATACCATAGCGTGCTCAATGTCAGTGTAGTAAATCTGTAGAATTGTCTGGTTCTGGGTTCAATTTTCAATTATGGCCAGTACCACGTTAGTGTGTGGTAGAGCCAAGCGGCGGCTTTTGATGCTGATCGAATGGGCTGGCTCGACCGTGGTAGTACCATGGCCGCACAGAATACCAGCGTGAAGTAGAGGCATCTTGTGCTTCTGTGTTTCGGTCGGTGAGTGAGGTAACCGGAGACCCACTCCGGTTAAACCCCTCCCCCAAACCCCCCCATCTCAGCGTCACTCCCATCTGCCAAATATCCTTATCACACCTCCAGCGCCTCTGGTGTTGCAGATGTACGTGGGCGACGGTAATCACTTATCATCAGGTGAGCCCTTTTCTCGTTTGCCCTTTTGCCATAAAAAAAGTACAGGTGTATCGCACTAATTAATTGGGTCTATTGTACTCGAAATCTACTATGTAATATCCCTTTTTCTCCGATTCTGAATCCGACTGTTTCCGATCTTGTCGGATACGGAAGAAGAGGGAAGGGCCTGTTTTAACGCTTACTTTTGCGGCAACTTCCCATAATAATTGGAATCCGACTTGTCTCTTAAGTGACAATAGCTTCCACAATCACAAGCACTCCATAATACATTAAATTTAAATTAACATTTTAAGAAATTCATATGTATATTGTATAGTTTAAGATTGAGCACAAATAATCTCATGAATTTCGATCTGCCCCACGAAGAGAACCCATTCTCACAGAACACGTGTACATGACGTCTCATTGTCAAGGTGTTATAATAGCCATTTCCTTTAAACAGGGTCGAATGTCGTTTGACAATTGGGTACAGGAAACCCTTTATTTCTCGAATCCAAAGACGCTACGAGAAAGCACGTAGGTATAGAGCTGTGTGAAATGAATGGTTTATCAAAGAATTCGACACGTGTTATTGTTATATCTAGAATTAATGATAATTTCATTAATTCTAGATATACACTATCTTTAAGGGATCGTTATAAAATCAGTTTGTAGTAGTTACACGTACTTTTAAATTTATGTAGTTATACGTACTTTTAAGTTTATCTTTATGTAATGTTCAAATAAGAATTTTTAACACTGTTATTTCTTTAAATCACTTCCAAATTTTTTTTTTTTATTTGCTTAAAACTAATAAATGTTATAAATTAACGTGCCAGTACCAGTGATACATTCATTATCTAAAACAAATGTTATCTATTCGCGCGTATTAAAGCAAACATAAGGACCACGAAACTTTTCTTTTTCCTTAACAATGGGCCTTCCTTAGTATTCATGCGGTGATCGCACAATGTTTGTCCTGTAATTGCACAATAAAACACGTGCTAGCTTACCGGAGGGGTCGGTGCCGTCGAACAATACGCAACTAAAAGTAGATTGCACCTACAACCCCCTAAGAACAATTTTTAACCTATTGTGGCATAAGCGACGAAATTAAGCGATTTAGGTTATAACTAGTTAATGTCAAACTGTAAAGAGATAAAGTAGTTAATTGGCTATCAAAATTTAACCAAATAAATAAAAAGAAGAATGAATAAATGTTCTACAAAAAATATTTAAGTTTACCTATATTATCAGTGGGAAATAAATACAGAGGCACTCTATTGAGATTACATTGCCTTATCCGATTAACGCATAATCCTTTTTTTACGAATTAAAAGAGTTATATGCAGTCTCAGACTCTTGGTGAAAGATATAAATTACTAAAACGAACATAATATTTTTTTTTATTTCATCAATAATTAGCTACATCGGTAGAAGCTAATATTGATGTTAAATTTGTTCTCATAGTAAATGGGTAATCGATGCTTAGATAATACTAATACACTTATTAAATATTTAACATAATATTTAATAAATTTAGGCAATAGAAATTAACGTTTCCTGCAGTAATCGCTTGGAGTACAAGTTGCTTTAGGTCAATCAATTAGTTCAGGAAGGAGCCTACAATTTCCATTAGATAAAACATAGCATTCCCGCAACATTTTATTTTATTACGAATTTTAAGCCAAATAAAAATTTAACGTTTAATTTTTGGTGTGGACTAATGAATATTCATCATACGAAATATTTATTTACGGAATATATTATTAATTTTTACTTTTTATTTCCGACGTTTCTGGTGCTTTACAGTACCCGTGGTCACGAAGAAGTCTTGGATTTAATTTTATTAATTACAGGATTCCAAGTAGGTGCTGGCACCCAGCTATCCATCAGCCATCTTTTCTCTCTTTTCAATAAGGATATGTTTTTATTTCAATAGCCACGCGAATCACCTACTAAAGGGGTAGGAATAAGTGTTCTTTTTCGAAAATTTATGTGATATCTATATATATAGATCTAAATCTGGTGTATCTAATGATTGGGGTGATCTAGACGGCAAACTTCTTAGATCGTCGAAATTTTACATCAGCGGTACTCTGAATAAAAACATACTGAATAGAGAAACAAAAATACATAAAAAAGTAAATATTAAACGCCATAAAATCTGTAAATAATAGTTTCATTTGTGTAGTAGTAGTGTAAATACTAAACATTGTTATTCATACGGAATAGTTAAAGGTACCATAAGGTAATCATACAATTAATTTCATAAGTAATAAAACATCAGCGTTTCGAAACGCTTTGCGATCAAACCGCTGTATATGCCTAAACAGCTAACAGCAATAACTCCACCAAATACATGTTATTTAATTTAATTATAATGCATTACAAATATATATATATGTAACTTATATACTATAGCTGAACCCAGCCACGATTTACAGTCACTACTTTTGTAAGTAGTTATTTTTATCATTTTCTTTTATAGTAAAATCCATTGAGCTGTTTGTGCGTGATTAACAAACATACAATTTTAAATTTATATTATTACTTGAATTATTGCAAGAGATTTCAAACCAACGCCACGTCAATAAGTTGTAAAGGCGTAGATTTCTACAATTTTATCTAGAAACGGGTAACAAGATATAAATAATGTCTGTAGTGTGGTGTGTATGAGTTTATTATATAAGTGTAAAGCTTACACTTTGTACCATAACCTAACAATTTGTCCTTCTACAAGATTGGATATCGAAAGAAACGGAAGACTGTTGTCTACTAGAATCGACATTAGGTACGGAAGGGTTTGAGAATAAGGGGTGAGCTATTGTTATCGGTACAATTAAATTTATTCGCTGTGAAATTCGAATGAATTTGTTTTAATGGAGCCCCAAATCGTGTCACAACACAGCAGTTAGTCCAATCAAGATCGTAGAACTTCTTTCAGAAAGTATTCGGTGTTATATGATGAATGTAATACTCTTGTTTGTTATGAATAGGGTGCTACACGTCATACAACGTTCGTCAAGGAACGCTGCTTTGTGACAATGTTAAAGGGGAGGACTAATTTCAGTAGTGGACTTGTGGTGTATCTAGTAGACAAGCAGAAGCTACAGTTCAAGAATACCGTAAATATTTTTGAAGTTAAACGCAATCAAGAAATATTTTTATTCCTCGATTGTGATTAATTATCTTCACACATTTTCGAAATATTATTTCAAAGACGTTATGATGTGCATATCGTCTTCCTCGGTGAGCATATAACAAATTAAATTAAGTTATTTTATGGCAAAGTGAACTCAGGAATTTGCTACTATGGATTTACCATGTACATAATATTTATACAATCACAAACACAACATGCAATTAATATTTAACATAACACTTTCTAGACGCGGTGAAGTTTGAAATAAATATATAACCTTTATCTTATATTTCGTATTTCTATTACAAACACATTCACAATAGAATGAACAAAGAGACGGTACAGAGACGTGTTGAGAATTAATATAAAAATCGTATAGGGTGAGTATAACGCTCCCAAGTAACGTGAATTACTTGTTACAATTGTAACGTATTACGTGATCCTCCTGCTTGATATAGACGGTTTGCTTTGGTGAATTGTTTTTCAAATCGGTCGTGCGTACTAGAGGCGTGCTGGCATGTTATTATTATTTTATTTTTAAATGTCAAATTCGGATGTAATTATAATTTATTCATAAATTGCACAAAACTAAATAAAATAATAAAATTCGTCATTTATTTGTAAACAAACTTTACTTATGTGAAACTACCAATGGTTTTCTCCTTTTATTTTTACGTTCCATAATATAGTACACTGTTGTTAATTACAACATAAACTGAAAAAAACTTAAGCCGCTTAATTACAATACGTTCAAATTACAGAATACGACTATAGACACAACATCAGAGCAAGCACTCAAATAACATAAACACGAGATAATCAAACGTAAGCGAGTCAGTATGGTTATTCCTAACTTTGCTAAATTGCAATAAAGTCATCGTAAACCTACTTCAGATTCCACACTAGTGGAACATCGAAGGAGTGCTCAAATTAAACAACCAAGACTGAGTACGCAACGACTATTAATTTATTAACTTATGACTCGTTAAATATTTAAAGAGCCGCAGTTTTTTTCTTTTAAGCATAACCTTCTTAAAGGCGAAACCACATCCGATGGATTTTTTCTTTAAAAGTTCATAAATCGGTTATAAAATCGACCGCATCTCATGTGTTTACGGCTGCACTATCTTTGACGTTGCCTATTTAGTATATCTGTTCGGTTAAATAGTTACAATTTTTTTTTAATATCCACTGCATCCGGTGCGTGCTAGGGTTTATATTCGATTGGATTTACGACTGTTTTCATTGCGGGCACTGTTTAATATAAATATGTGAGACGGTTTCCTGCTGGTTAATATGATAAATAATATTTATTAAAAACAATTGCCCGGTTTTTTCTTTTGGTAAACTGTGTCGATATACTTGTACTAGAGCAAGTGAGTACCGAGGTGTTAATTTTTTGTGATTACTATTACGTTACTACGTTATATGTACTTAATAAAACAATATAGTTATTAGTAATAACACAACTTTTACACAACAACTAAGGGCTCAATAAGGTTTCTATACTTTGTTACTCTGAATTGCTTTATTTATGCGCTCTCTCGAAATCAGAGAAGGGTCCTGTCCTGCATAGAAATGTTAGTAAATAATTGTTCCCATTATTAATTTTTTAAGTAACTTTCGCTATGTATTTTCACGTATTTTATTTAGACGATAAGATGTTCCTTAGATTTTATGTTACCTGATCTTTGAGCCGAGTCAACTGTGTCCATTTTTTGGTTTTAACACCTAACACGTTATTCCCACGAAAAGTGGGCGTGGCCTAGATAATTCACTATACACCACTGTTTCATGATACTTCTTTCGTTTCTTATGGCACTCACATAAATAGAGGGATGCCAGAATTCTAAGGCCGCCAAACACGTGGCACTAAGTATCATCCAAATAATCCCATAGGGCCTAACAGTGGCAATAGCCCAGCCTCATATTGTTAGTGTATAGCTTTAAACCAATAAACAGCAACGGTTAGCAAATTTTCTGTGCAAATGGTACTACAGATGTTACCCCCCAGCCCCAGCTAAATGGGGCTTCAGAGAGTCTAAATTTGCGCATGGTCGCTAAATTTACCTGTTTTCTTACAAAGGTTGTTAAATTTATGTTGAGTATTGGACTTAATTTATGTTCAGAAGCACTAGCAAAAACTTTATATTACAATACTATAATATATAATATAAATATATTACTCTCAAGCTATAATTTCAAGATTTCTCTTTTATTTTTTTAAACTACATTTTAGAACAGATACCATTTAGCGGTCGTAGTCAATATCACGTTAATTAAGATATTTCATATGATTTATATTTGCAAAATGATAGGCACATCATTATATCCAATCAATATAACAAATTGAAAATTTCCTAAAGTTATAAAATTTAAAATACAAGTTAACTTTGTATATTTAGAATATATTTGCGTTTATATACATCAGAAAGGATAATATTAGCTATAAATCTTAGCTTATTTGGACGTGTCTACAATGTTAAGTAATAAAATGATAATGAAATTTATATCTGAACAAACAGTAAGTAATTCTACTGGTTTTAGTCGTATTTGAAAAATGCGAAGATGCTCAATAAGATTACAAGTGCACTCTGGACTGTATGCTATTTTATATGTTATTTAATTTGTGTACCTGATTTAATTCTATTATTATTATACCTTCATACAAATTCCTAAAATTAAAGAATATTAAATTGAAAATGAGCAATTTATTATTATTTAATGCAGTTTTATATTATTAAGGTCCTTAGCGTCCGCGATTATTTTTATCACTCCAATACCACATTGGTCATTAAAAAGTAAATTAAAGAATGAGATAAATTCTCACGTGAATGTACAGCCTGAAATATTCCGTCCAACAACCACTCGGTTTACGTTAATTTACCGCCTCCTTAATTTTAAGGAAATTGTAAATACGGTAATTTGGACGTCAACCGGGCGATTCGACAATACCATAATACCGGCGTTCCTTTAAAACTTTACGGCGCCGCGAGCATGCCAGAACGAGAATCGCAATTAGCAATTGTCGCCTATAAAATTTGCGACAAATATTATACTTAACCAAGCGAACGTGTCGATTTTGTTCCTTTCTCAACAAGGCCGTAACGCACAACAGCTGCTCAATTGGAAGTTTTAAAATCCCTTCTTCAAGGGCACTGCGATCAAATGCCGTGTGTGGTAGAGGCGTAAGAATTTTCCATGAAAGCCTAATAGCTATCTCCGGGAACAAGCCCGGCGATGAGGCTCTCATCTCTTTAGTTGCTTTCTATCTCCCGGATAGGTGAAAAACGGGTTGTGACTACGCCGAGTCGCACCAAATATATTTCTGACATCTCTGCCTAAGTATGCGGCTGATCGAATCGAGTCCGAAGCTAATGTTAGAGCAACTAAAAATTATTTTTTGTCTTGGAACCTACGACTCTACGTCAAATACCTCTATCGGTCTTACTCCATGAGCGTTATGCGGAAAAAAGAAGTTTTTTTTTTATAAAAAATAGGCTTGCGTTTAACCTTAATCTGGCCGGATGGAAGGCGAAGATGAGGCCTAGGATGGTACACGCTTGCCTAGATGTCTGTTCACTTTCAAGTCTATGATGTATCAGTGTTCGTGTTTTTGCAGTAAAACATTATTGTTCTATATTGGGCATTTAAATCGGCAAGAAGATATTTATTTTAATTTTACTACTTAACGTTTTAATACCTAGAACCGAAGGAGTGTTTTTTGAATAGAGGTAGCATTGGTAGGCAGCAGTAGCGCATTCCATATTTAAGGATTATATCACTATGAATCTTACGCACCTAGAATAATATTATCTTTAATAATAATATTAAATTTTTATGGGAAAGGGCAAACGAGCCAGCGGCTCACCTGATGATGAGTTGCTGACTACTTCCCACCGGTATTCTGTGTGGCCGTGATACACCCCAGTAGAGCTGTCCTTGTAATAAAAAAGCAGACCCTGCAGATGGATTTACGTGTATTAAAAATCATTAGAATCATAGATCTTTCTCGAATTCTGTTGATTTAAACCAACCTCCACTCCAAACTGTATAGGTGTTATCTCTGCTTACCATACATTATGTAGCCTTTTAACTATTGGACATAGGACTAGAAACACCGCTCTGGGTAAATGAGTTGGTAAATGCCTATACATTTCGAACCCTGGTAGGGTTCGAAGTGTAAGTACCCATCACTACTAAGTGTAATTTGAGTTGGATATATTCAAACATATATTATTCGTATTCACAATCAGACCATCGCCAGATAATTCATTAATAAGATGGTATACCACCAGCGTGTAGACCCGTTCTTTGTTCATAACAGTAACAGCCTGTATTTCGTCCACAGCAGCTCCTAATCACCCCGCTTGGCGCGAGTTGATCACCACCTTCCGGCATGTGGACAGAATCTCGGGAGACGCGTTCGATTATGATATATTTCCCATGCGCGACTTCTTGAAATCTTACAAATTGATTTATTCTGTCCATGTTTTCTTTTTCACTTGTCCCCCTTCCCCCTTGCATCGGGCTGCTTTTCTTTACAGGCATTTTATTCGCATCGCATGTTGTGCCAGGAACGTGAAAACTTCCATATGGTTTCGATATTATTACGGAGATCCTGCTGAACTATTGTACCTTCTTCCACTCTTATAGAGTTTAGCACCTCAACTCTGACATTCGAGTATAAACTGCATTCCCAAAGCACATGGTTTCGACTTTCGCCTGCTTTACTACGTGCACAAGGAGCCGTGTCTGACATGGACAGTTTCGACCAACACAGTCGAGGGCCTCTATGACCAGTAAACATTTAGGAACTCACAATATCCGGTTCAACCCAGCTACGAGAGAACCTTTTTTCTGCAGCCGGTAAAAAACTGGAGCAGTTCGCGGCCGTCCTCCCTCAACTACCAGGAGGTAGAGCCTCAAACTTTGTGTTTAATTTTTCGGTACTCTTTTGGGGCCAGTCTATTACCTTCCTCCGCTATTCGCAAATATTCAGGATTGTTATTAAGCCATCTGTCGGAAGAGATTGTACTAGTATTTACTTTAGCTTTTACGGTACCCACGGGACGAGATGGGGTGGCAGAATTTCTGATACCACTACTACACGGAAAAATTAAAGTGAAAATGTGTACCGTATAGAGAAACTTGTTCAACGATATCAAACGTACGAAGTGATCGAGCCTTCGTCATGCAACGGTAAAAATTAAACGTGTAATAAATCAGAGAGCTTTAGTTGACTTCTAACATCTGCCAAAGTCATTAAAACATTAAAACTGAATGCTACGGCATTTAATTCTGTTGCTTATTTTTTAAATGTCATTTTCTTCATTTTTTATAATCAATAACCGCTTTCTGATTCCTGTGCTCGAATCCTACTCGAAGAGAAAATTAGTACTGCACAAAGAGGTGGTCACTGCAATCCTTGATCAGTTTTAGAAGACTGCAACAGCTTCTGTTATTGTCAGAATATATGCCATTATCTACACAGACAGAAAAAAACACTACGTTTCAACTACGATATGAAACAAGTAGCGTAGTACGTGAAGTAATGCTTGATTAAGGCTATAAGAATTTTAGCGATTTGAAACATAAATGACCAAAATCAGGCAAAATGTGAAAATCAAATTCTTTAACATTTATTCGTTTTTGTCGATATCGTATAGTTTTGTATCTACCGTGTAAGATATAAAAAAATATATTTTTTCATAATTATTCTAGTCTCCTCAAAAATTTTAATTTATCTGATCATTTTCAACTAAAACATCTTAATTCAAAGTATGAGATCTGATAACTGTAAAAAAACCTATAAATATTAATTAGGGGTAATCGATTACATTGGGTTTTTATCAAAGATAATTATTTAAATGTAAGCCATTTCGATATCATCCATAGATTAAGCTTGCATAAATAAAAATAATCATATAAATGTCCCTTTGTCTCTTTTTAATTATTTAAACTAGGCACATAACACATGACTTTAAATATTAACGGTAATCTTTGACTAGAATATGTGACTAATTAAATATTTAACTTTAATTTCTAACCATACAAAGTCTAAATCAAGTAAATTGATATGAAATTATGTGAGTGTTGACATGCATAGTTCGTGTGTCGATTATTTACGATAAAAGTAACGGCATTTCAATGCCCACAAATGGGCAAAGGCCATCTTCTCATATATCTGAGAGGGTTTTGGAGTCGGTAAGGGCCCGCAATGCTGCACCACCGAGCACGTGGTAAATACAGCACTTAAAATCACTATTAAGAATTTTAGTTTACTTTTTTTTTTTTACTTTTTTTTTAGCTGCCATTACGATCTTTTACATTCCTATGTTTTGTCATCATGCATAATGATGTGATAAGCAATAATGTCTATACCTAGACTATGATCCCTAGTCTAATTAAAAAAAATGTCGATAGAGTAGGTAGTAACGGGCGAATTATAAAAAAAATCGAAATTATCTCAGTAACCGCGTTTTGCGTAAACAAATGTACCTGCTCGAATAATGTAGTAAGTAATATTACACGGGCCCTTAACAAGACTACTAATTAAATTTATAACAATTTTTTTATAATCTTTTACCATCTTAATTTTTTTTTTCAATGCGTGTTATGTATACCCTAATTTATTGGTAAAATTAAAATTACCTATACGTGGTCGCATAATTTTATATCAATGATAGTAGTTTTAACTATCACCTATTTATAACCCATAAACAATCATTCAGATAAAACAAATTTGTATGAATTTTTATTGTGTATAATTAGTATTTATTATTATTTCCCGACGTTTCGAGTACTTGATCGCGTCACGAAGGGACAAAGGTATTTGACGTCCTGATGTCACAGTGAACCTCTCAAAAATCAGCATAAAATTGTTGTATTTAAATTTTAAGTATAAGAACAAAAATTTATTATCTTAAATAAGACGTCTGTTTAAAGTTTCTCCCGGTATTATAAATTTTTTATTGCTTTAACCAAAAAAAAAAAGAGAATCGTTAATAAATAATCGAAAACTATTTGAAATACGAATTTTGAAGAGAAGTTTTAAAGGTACGCTAATTGAAAATAGATAAATAAGCAACCCTGTAATCCCTGAATAAGCAAAAGAAAATTCTTAGTCACTGTAGGTGGAGGAATAACCGAGCAGACACTTATGTCATGATGATGATATAAATCTACCACGTGCTCGGCGTTGAAGGAAAACATCGCGGGGAAACCGGCATGTCTGAGAAATAATAAAAAATATTATTTCGAGGGTCTGTGACGTCCACCGACCCTCACTGGGAGCAGCGTGACGGATCCTTCCCGGCTCCAAAACCGTCTCAGATATTTTAAAGCCAGGCCTTTGCTCAGCAGAGGGCATTTACAGGCTGCTAATAAAGTAAAAAGCAGCCTGTAAGTGTTAAAACATAGCACATAGAAAGTAGTCAGACAGTAGCGTATACATTTCGAAGAATGTGATACCTCGATCACTAAATCGCCTTCCGGTTCGCGATTACAGCAAATTCTCCCATTCGTCCAGCAATTACTTCTAAACGGCAGGGAGAATTATTTCTACGTATTATTAATGTCAGTGGATGAGGACAAAATGTAAAATAGCAGCCTGTAAATGGCCCACGGCTGAGGTAAGGCCTCCTCTCAATATTGGAAAATAAGTAACGATATAATACATATTTACGCTCTTATTCTGAGAAATAGTGATCATTCCCGGTCGAGCAAACTCTAAATTAGTTTTGAACCTTCCAAGCAAACTTCTTCGTGGTTGTACCAACTCCATTACGTAAGTGTAAATTTTTAATTTTATTAGTGTAATCACTATATCGACAGCAATTATATCTTGATTTAACTACATATATATATATATAATTATCATTTAAATTTTGTCGAATTTACCTATCGAAATCATGTGAGTGAACCCTAAAATAGAAGACAGAAAAGAAATTCACCTTACTTTAACTACTGTTCAAATAGTATCTCTTACCTAGATATCATAGATTAAAACTGAAACATTAATATGACAAGCCAAGCCTTAAGCCTTAGTTTTCTCATTCGCGCAAGTCCGAGTAATAGCAGAAACTCTTAGTTGACATGTCATAAGTTGGCCAGCGATGGCGGTTGTGAGAACTGGTCCCATTAACATTAACAATAGCTGATGAGCATAGGCATCAGTACGTAATCTACGTTTCATCATACCTACGCATACGAGTTTAATTTTTGAGATTTTATATTATATATCTTCTATCTTATATTAAAAGCCTGTTCGGATATGCTGTTCACGTTATAATTGTAATTAATTTTTACACTCGAATGTCCGGTTTTAATTAATCATATATTTAAAAGTACGGTAAATATATGTATTAGAAGTGGAAACGGACTGGTGTAAATTCACTTATCTGTCTCTACTTCGCTACTACCTACCAATCGGAAAATTTACGAGAAGTTGCAGTAACCTGAAATTTACACGAGACCAGGCATTAGGTTTTTCCCCGTAAAATTGTTGGTCCTCTTGTAAAACCTTCAGGAACTAATACCCATTTGTATAGCAAAATATTGATAATGCATACTAAACTAACTACTAGATAATTTTATAGATATTAGTT
Source organism: Bhutanitis thaidina (assembly GCA_029286595.1). Lineage (NCBI taxonomy): Eukaryota > Metazoa > Arthropoda > Insecta > Lepidoptera > Papilionidae > Bhutanitis > Bhutanitis thaidina. Next base: position 6,252,691 of record JAGSMS010000020.1, on the reverse strand, counting down.
CAGTTTTGTCGAACTTAAAAATGTAAAGCATAGAAATCATTAATACAAATTTATGCGATATACAAAAACATAGCAGTGTCTAAAAATATTCATTGAATTTAATTTAATTAATTTAGATGTAATATTTTACAAAAATTAAACCGGTGGAATTTAAATAATAGATATGTACTTAATTATAATATAGTAATTCACAAATACCTTCAATTGTGTTACCATTGTTCCTATCGCCTTTTGGAACATGCGTGAAACCCAGACAGAAACAAACAATATATAATTGAAAATAGAAAAAAATAAACTAAAATCGGCACATCAAAATCGTCCTGTCACAACGATTCTTTGGCATAATGACACAGTCTTTTCAGTCACTAACACAGCAATAAAAAATGAAAACAAACACAAGGAACAGTTTCGAACACAAAATCGGCGATGTAACAGTTCGTAAGCCGCGATCGTGCGTGAATAACGGGATCTACGTCCGTTCACCACGCGCGGCGAATACACAATGCTGGCAGATCGAAGTGAGCCCACAATACGTGCGCTGTACAATACGACGCCCCGCGCCGCACTCGCGAGCGACAGGGACACACCGACCTAATGTCACTGCCCTGAAAACAATGCCGTCCTTCCAACACCTATGCACTCAAACACTAAATCGAACACTACCTGTCAATACCATAAAACCTGACCTCATCACATTGTCAGCGCCACAGCACAATCTTTTCATCACCACTCTTTAAAAAACGATGCCCACAATCAATTGTCTATAAGGAATAACAGCAGAGAATCTATACAACAAAGCGCTTCAAGCCGTCCTCTTCCATCGCGCAACATTGTGTGCGTTCACGATCCCTCCTCTCTATCTGGCATGCGATTGATGATACCGCTAGACCATGTCCCGTCTCATTCTACGCCCCGCCCAGGTCGGGCGCCTTTGAGTGCGCCGAACGGTGCAGTGTGCGTGATTCGGTGAACAGCCGAGCATTGTGAAAACGTTTCGCACACCACAATGAAACTCAGGTGGGAGTGCGATCTAGTCTGAGGGCGTTTAAAAAGTCGATACAATCGCTTACGTTAGTATTTGTGAAGAAAATTTTCTTTCTTTCGCCGATGGCTGGGCGTGTTGGCATTGTAACGGCAAGGCGTGGCCTGAGGAAAACGTTTCTATTGTGCGGTCCATTCGGATTGTGCGATTGGCGCGGTCTATTGTTGTTACAACAACTGACTTTCCCATCGGACTGACTGCGACCTCAAATACGTCACCAGTGGAGAGTATATTTAGATGAAAGGAGACACCCTAATAAATATTAATATTTGCATGTCATTAAATAACAATAGCAAATGTATCTTAACGACATGCTAAAGTTCGTAACGTAATCATAGGATAAAATTACAGAGTAATATTATGTTTTTTATTATATTACATTTTACCGTATTGTGAAATTTAAAAAATATCACGTGGCGATCCCAACAGTGTGTAAAATAAAGTGTGTTGGCGTTAACTTTTCAACGTCTGTTGATGTCGCTAAAATTAGGCATATTTTAAATAAAGAGCGGATGTTTGTCACCCGATTATGTCATTTAATGTTTATTTGAAATGTGCTTCTGGTCGTCTTATGACAAATTGGGTAACTATAATTTGTAATACATGTCTGTATTTGAGTCCACTACATAGTTCACTGCAGGACAATTATTTGCATAATCGAAATGCTCGCAGTACCAGACATCGCACCTTAGACGATACTGCCCGTCATCGGTCTGCTTAATTTTGTTCTAGTGTTATTCGAGATGGTTATCCCGCCATCTGTCGGGGGCCATTGCGATTTTCAAGTTCTTCCCCTTAGTCGTCTCTTTCGACACTCACGGAAAGAAAAGGGGTGGCAGAATATTACGCTGCCACCACACGGCAAACGCCTCATAAAATATAGACTTTCATGCACCTATAGACACTGGCATGGCTTACATAGGAGATTTGTCTATACTAAAACACTGGGCAAGCGGGTTGGCGAGTGCAGTGCCGGAACTATTGCTTCCCATCGCTTGTCTATGGATACATTTCCCACCATCAGACGGTCGCCAGAGACTCGTTCGTTTAATCAGCAGGGTGCAGGTGAGACTGACCTTAGGAGAAAAGGATTCTGCAAATCTCTCAAACAAAATTTGATTTATTCAAAATTTAAGAACATATTCTAACGTAGAAACATACATACGTATTATGAAATAAATTTCATTGTAGAATTGAAGAAATCTGATTCGAGAGATTAATTTTCAATCATTTTAAACTATATTCTGTGTAAAAATGTTAATAATCGAGAAAAGATTTTTGTATTACAATCCAGCATTTTACCTTAACCGCTGTCCCGTTTTCCGGAGAGCATTCAATACAGTTTCCTTTCAGGCATGGCTTCCTTGTAAACGTAAGGACAATATGACCCATATTAGAGCGCAGCGCAGGCGTGGAAGAATGTGTGTCTCGGGGTATCTGCACACCCCTACCCCTAACCACGTATATGGGGTATTATCTACGTCGGAGTGTGAGGTGACCCCACGTTGGTAGCTTTATTATACTGGTTTCAGCGAAAATTGCTTTTTGTTTGACGTTTAAAGCGTCGGATGGGTCGGATAGCAGGTTTTTATTCGAAACGCTGCTTCTATACACGTAGGAGCGGATGTAGTTTAAGTTTACAACTCGGTCTTTTGTGAGGAACAACTACGGTACAGTACGTGTTTACAGTTTTTGTTAGGAAATACTTCATTTTCTAGAAAAAAAAAACATTGTATGAGATTTTTTCGAAGTATATAATAATTATTATTACAATTGTTATTACATTATTCTATATATTGTTATATTTAATTATTATTACATTAGCCGTTTGGCAAAATTATGGTTTTATTAAATTAACGTGTTTATTTAATAAAATACATATCTTATTTTTTATAACTTTAAGCGAGTTTACCTAGTTTATTTTTTAATATAATACTTAATAACGCAAGATAGAGCCAAAAATTTGACATCGGTGCCAGGTAGACGGTGCGGCGGGATCGCCCTGCCACCCCCACCCTCTTTTGTCCTCAGTAATGAAGATTATCGACGGAGGAAGCGGCGCTACCGATGCCGGGGGTCGACGAGCAATTACTTGATTGGTTTTTGGTGTTTTGTTTGAAGGAAACGAATAAGGGACTTTGTGGAGTGAGGTTCCTTTAGAAGTTTCTTAGTTACAAAGCTTATATGTACTTACTTATACAAGGGAAAGATTATAGATATTATAAGTACTATGAAGTATCGACGTTTAGGTGTTTCTGTGACGTGGTGAAGTTAACATTAACTAATAACTGTTTTGATTTATTAGTATGAATGGTAAAAAGGTTAAATAACCGCTTATAAATATGTAACTGTGTTCTCTAATGTTTTGGTTTTAGAACCGGAAGGCGTTAGTATACACACAATGATCTATTGCGAGTAGGCTGACTTCATAATATGTTTTAATTCTTAGTCGTAGAGAATTTCTCGCGTTATTTTCCTTTATCGCTTAGTACACACTAGATACTACAATTAGCTATTTAGATACGAATACACAGCAAGCACCGAAGAACGTCACAGGTTATTCACTACGTGTATTTAAGGAGAGTGCTCACTCCAGAGCTGCCTAAACATGTAGTTAGAATAGGCTTTCTTCCGAACTAAGAGTCTCTTACACTCTCATATGTGTATTTGGTTTTAAAAATAAATTGGTAGAACTCTCTTTCTCATGTATATTTTTATCTGCTTTTAAAATAGAGCGTCAGAACCATTTACATAAATTTTGGAAACATCCATTATTAAACGATTTTCGTGTAAAATGACTATGTAAATATTGTAAATGAATGCTTAAGAGAAATTTAATTGCAAATGTAAATTGAACGCCATTGTCAGCCTAATTAGAATTAAAAGTATAAGAAAAAAAGAGAGACAGCGCTGAGGCCGGAGGCGGAAATGCCACAATGCGACGTGAACTCGCGCGGATTAGATTCAAAGCGGGCGTTCGGCGATCTTTAAATAGATAGCGCGGACGCGCTAAGTGATGCCAATTAGCCGGAGGCGCGCCCTCCTCTGACACCGGTTAAGGTGAAGCAGCCGGCTCTTTGTCAATCCTGGAATTGCCTCTATTTAGTAAATTCTACCCGTATCTTAAATACCGTGTTATTTTTTAAATTCATTTTTTATGTCACATAGGCCAATGTTTGACCCAAATCTAGACTGTGAGCATTGCAAATAATATTGTTATAATACTATAAAAGGTAAAGATGTCATATTGATCTGGAACAACCGAATCCCGTGTGTTCTATATCTTGCTGTTGGCGCAATAAATCTCAAAGCTTAGATCTATATAAGTTACGATATTGCATAACTTCGAAGCATTTTAAAGAGGTAATTATTAAATTTATAGCTTTGTTCTTAGCATACTGTAAGTTATCAATTAACAGAATTAATGTTTTTGTCTATCAAATAAGTGGTTTAGTTAAATAAAGTAATTGATGCAAACATATATATATATATAAAGATTATTCTGCTAGCGCATTTACGTGCACAGTGATGTTAAATAACCAAAATAGTTATTTAATATAGATTAACGTTTTATATTATAAAAAACTATATACAATTTTGAAACAGTCATGAATGACAAATATTCTTGTTTTAGGTGCGTTTAAAAATGTAGTCTGCATTTTTCGATATGTTTCTCCATAATTACCCACATGATTTATTATTTAATAGATGTAGTAAATTTTATTAACTCTTATATTTTATCCATTAAACAGTAAAAAGTACAAGTTCAATTTACTTTGATAAAAAAAAAACAAAATCAGATTCTACAGAATAAACTCCTATAAGTAGATGTCTAAATCTTAACAGCTTCGTGTAACTTTGGTAAGCTTATACCTACACCTCGTGCGTATTCATTTCATCATAATTAAGTCGGTAAAGTTCAAGATTGTCCCCACGCGCTCCCGAGTCTTTAATGCTCCCCCTCATTTTCAACATAACTGGTTCATTTCACCCTTCCCCTTGTTGCAAGTACTTTCCCATATCAAACTCGCACAAACTAAGTTCATTTTGATGTTGTCTAAAGGAATGTGGATTATATTGGGGCGGGTATGAATTCTACATGTTTGTGCGCAGTTGATGAGGCGTTTTCATTGAAAGCATGATGGATATTATATTATAAATACATCAAATTCGGGGTCCGAGCCTTAATCGAATTGCATCGATTTTGTTAATAATTTTGTATATTTACTGTGGTTAGATAAGTCTTATGTCTTAAAAATGTACAAGTAATATAGATGTCTATAAACCTGGATGACACGCGATATATTTAAATTGCTAGATTTTTAAAAGAAAATGTCGATGTTGAATGACTATTATCAAACCCTTAAGATAAAACAGATCTTTAATTATAAACACAAAAAATATATTTTTGACAAACCTATTCAATATGTTAATTTTTACTAATTATAATTGACTATTCTATTAGTATATTTTGCTATTAATATTTTATTGTATGGATTTGTCATTTTTGTAAATCTTTGGCCTTAGGCCCTAGGATCAGTAGTGGACTTGTGATAGAATGTAATGAAGATGATTTTATTTTAGTAATTTAGAAGTTTTATTATATTCATATAAAATCAACTACGAGTATTTAATTATCAAAAGGTTACACAAGTATTACCGGTAATTTTACCTCATTGATATTTCACTCGCGTCTTTAATTTTAGATGCTATTATTGAATTTATCTATTAATACACAGTTGAGCAAGTACATGTAAATATTTACACTGTCTGTAGATGTATTAGACGTGCTTTATTAATGATAAAAACATGGATGCGAAGCGGATTAAGCTTTTAGTCTTAAGTCCACAGCACCTATTAGTTTAATTTTGGTTTTATTATTCATTATTAACACATTTCTAAAAGTTAAACAGACATCTCTAGCTCTACAGTTTCGCCAGTTCAACTTTAAGATTTTCAAAAATAAAAATTAAAAAAAATTAAAGTTTTTGTCGCTGCAATTAATTAGGCATGTTAAAAGTATTTTTTGTTACAACCACATGGATTGTTTATACTGGATCAGGATGAATAGTTAAATTAAACCTACGCCTATACCTATATAAGGTATCTGTTTCAAAATTTTAATTAAGTAGTATCTATGTTATCTGATGGCCACGTTATTTTTTTGATAAGGCCTATGTTCAGCAGTGGACTTGTTATATGCTGAAATGATGATGATGATGATAATGATGTTATTTGAAGGCACTAAGATACACAATAATAATTACCCATTAGTGTAACCTACCTAGTGGACATCATATTTGCTCTGAAAGTATTTTACGTTAAAATTAATTCATTAAAAAAAGAGAACATATTTTGTAAATGAATTTCACTCGTTTCGGTCATTTCTCAGTCCCGGACGAATGTCAATCGACTTCAATCCCCCTTACCCTTATGGGACGACATTTTTACGCGACTCGACGTAAAAATATCTTCACTAACTTACGCAAATGGATACATTAGTCAGACTAATCTTCATTTGTAGCGACCCCGGCGCTCTGTTAATATTTTGTCTGACTCCGAATAGTATTCAACACAGATGATGTCCGATTCACTTAGTTTTTTAAAAACGATGCTTTTACGGGAAAAATGAGTAGATGTCGCTTCCCATTTGGAGCACTTAAGAGTGGAACCGATTTATGTTTCGCCTTTTTATTACCAAAAGATTTTTATTTAGAGTAAACGTTCTGTTATAGAGCGGTTAGAGGAAGCATTTTTAAAAAAATGTTTTGTTGGAAGCATTTTTAAAATTATGCATTATTAAAAAAAAATGAATGATTAGTTTTTATAATAATAATATTACACACACATGCATATTAAGATATTCCCACTGCAATCTAAGTGTATGTACTACCTAATACGTATTCGTATAGGTATGTTTAGTAATGGCGATTTACGCATCATATTAATAATTTGAGAAACAAATCTAAATATAAAAAAAAAATCAGCTATAAATGGTCATGTTTACTTATTCACCCAATGTACCTAAATTTTACCGTTAAAAGTAAGCTTAGTACCAACACAAGTTGCTAAGTGAACATGTCGAAGGTAGACTTAGTTTTGATTCCTAATTTTTAAACTTTTTGTATGCAATCACTTGATGTGCTTTAAGTACTAATATTTTCGATGAGACAAAAGTCAAATTGTTTTCGTCAGTTTCCCCATGGGCGGTGCGTTCACACAGGTAGCTACGACAATAGGGCATTGTGAAGCGGGCGTGGCCCATTGTGCCCCTCGGCCAATAGCGGCGCCATACTCAACAATAGCGCACCGAATTGGAATGCCGGCTCCGCTCTATTGTCGGATTGGCGTTGTGCGCTTTTCGAATTTCAAATAGTAATGCCAAGTGCGCATTCCCATTTAAAATTCGTATAATTATTATTAACACGATTGTCTCACTCTTTTTTACTATCATGCCAGTGTTACTGTTTCTAAAATAGTGTACGGTTTCGTTTTTATGCAATGTCTAATAAGTAAAAATTTCATTCAAACATTCTATTAATGTTAATCTCATTTATCAACTGCCTATGGAATAGTTAATATTAAGATTATAAAGCTTTTATCATGTCTAGTTATCTATGAATGTTCATAACCGTGCGACCAATAAACCAACTTAACTTTCCAAGATTACCAAACTTGATATATTACACAGTTTATAATTACATAAGCAATTCAACTGGAATACTAAAAGCAGTCGGTCATTAAGAGGCGCACGGCGACCGGATGCTGCGGACAGGTGTTGCTGACTGACCGAGGTACAATTAGCTACATGAAAACAACGTATGGACGCGACTGTACCTACATGTAATACACTCATGTTAGGAATTCTAAGCGTGTAGTCAGTTCATTATGCAAAAGTTATTTATGTCCTAAATAATTAATAAAGGTTTCGTTTTTTTTTTAATTTGAAATCATTTTTGTAATTTTGTTATAAAATGTCTTGGATCGTCAGTCAGACAGAAATAGTTATATTTGCTTACCCATGTATTCCTTTTTATAATCTAAACTCCAAAACTGAATGTTGCTGCTAATGTAACAAGTTACCGCTACGCTTAGCGCGTTGGTGATCTGGTATCTGTGGTATTTCCAAACACCTAACACCCAAGGCGCCGCTTCCATCACCGACACATATATCAGTCTGGCATATTACAGATGGTACTTAATTCCGCAGTCTATTGTTCGAAATGAGATATAACTGGCTGTTTTCTTAGTCGATTATTCCAAAATGTGGTGTTAAATTCTAATACGCTGCCACCATACGACAGAATAGTGTATTTAATAATATTTACTTACAAACTATAAGCCTTGATGCGTTGTGAACGTTATTAAAACACACATACAAATAAGCGTATAAGCGTCTGAGTATTCCTAATATATGCTTCTATTTACATACGCGGCAAAAATGTGTAAACATTTGAATAAGAAATATGCAAATAGTATGCTTAATACCTAGTACCTAAAACAATCGTATATTCAAGTATAGATACCGAGAGCGAACGTTCATTAAGGGAAGAGACCGGATGCCGCGGACAGGTGTCGCTGACTGTCCGACGGCGACAAATAGCCGTGCTATCGAGCTTCGCGCACGAGTGTACATTCAATGATTTTGCAACGCGACTGTACTTCTTATAGTGTGAATAGGCTGTGGGATAATAGCTGATTAGGTGACCTTTTGATGAGAAAATCTTAAAGATTAAGTTTTAAACGTTACTTTATCGCATGAAAATAAAAACGTTTCTTGTTTAATGAAAACACACTAGGAGGTTTGGTATCAGTTTTGCATGAGCGATGTCTCTAAATAAAAGGTCCTTTGATGATGACCGTTTTCGACCATATCGACCACTTTCTACCAAAATCGGTAGTTGTCAACTGCATCAGATAAATTACAGCGATGAGTTTATGTCTATGTTTGCGCGTACACTAATCTCAAACATGTGAACTGACACTTTTTTCTCGTATATTGGATATGAGTTTTACAATTTTTTTTTGTTCCTGTCCTTTAGAGATTTTTGGAGATGGGGAAGAGGAAGGGGGTGAGGGACGAGGTGAGGGAGGGAGAAGTGGGACTTCGGTTACATCACTCACCGAACGAAACGCAGAAGCACAAGATGTCTCTACTTCACGCCGGTATTCTGCGAGACCGTGACACTGCCACGGTCGTGTCGGCTCATTGAAACAAAAGCCGCCGGATTTTAACAACAATTAATGTGTTGCACAAATATTAGCTCCGGATTCGCACCCAGGACCAGCTCAGCTCTCATGTACGCTTAATGCTGAACAATATGACAGTGTCTCCTAAATATCTTATGTTTCTAACGATGTGTTCCAAGCTGATTATGTGCTGTTACGGGTAGCATCGCATCGGGTATGTACATAATTAATGACGCGAGGATCTATGTAAACAACGACGAACTGATTGGTACAATCTAAGGAAGGAGAGTTTGAGAGTTTGATTATTGACACGGCACCAAAAGTCCTCAGATACATTTTTATTTATTTACTTAAACATTATTTAAAATACCTTTGTAAAAGTGTTGCAAAGGACGAACTTAATGCCTTTTGGCATTCTCTGCCAGTCAACCCGAGATATTGTTAAGGTGCATAACATTAAAGTTGTAAAAAAAAACTACTGTTCGATATTAATCGAAATCCGTAAACTGTTACATACAAAATATATAAACAACGAGACTGTATTCAATTATATAACAACTTTTTATTATTTCCAAAGCTAGCAATAACTTGTTACCTGATTTCTTCTTCTTCTTTACACCTTTACCATCTTCGACGAAAATAACAAAAAACAGGTTTATGAGCACAGACCTGTTGTTCCACGGATGTTATATCCCATCACAAGTCCTTGGGTTTTCGGTTCGGTATGTTCGAATAGATTTTCGACCATCAGATGACCAGTAATTATTTTGCCAGGCCCCGCCGCGAGCAGGTTGAGGTTTTAGCTTAAGGACACTTGGGGAAAACTAATAAAGTCTGCATTTTTGATAGCTTGAAAAAAACAATATTACATTGTTTTTTCAAGCTATCAACATTTAGAACTACTGATACAATAAAAACAGTTATAAAGGAAGAATACTCGTTAGTGAGAACGTCTTAAATGTACGTTATAAAGACATTTTCTTGTGAATCTACATACTCATTATGTTGCTTTAGATTTGCTTCATTTCAAATAAACGAGCGCTACACACACGAGAACTGTTAACATACAACAAACCATAATAAAACGACCTCCTTCGTCCTCCCCCTCTTTGTGACCCACTGTTCTTTGAGGGGTGCTGTAATGCACTATCAGAGACCTTTCTTGAATGGACAATGTGTTACAGTTTTAGTAAAATACAAAGATACGATTTTCGGAAAACTCAGATCATATTTCGTTGCGTATAAAGTTAGTTATCGCATGATGAAGTTTTCAGAATTACTTGTACAAAAGTTTGCGGTGCAGATATGTGTGTTTCCCACCTCCACCCCATACTCCGCGCTCCACATGCACCCCTAGAGCATCGTCTTGGAAATGTTTAGTCTCGCCTCTATAGACATTTTGTTTGTCCCGTATTCTCGCTTCGGTGCTTTTAAGTGAAATAGATAGGTACCGTTTTTTGTATTAAAATGTGGTGGTTTTCTTTTCATTGTGTTGGAATGTATAGACTCTTTTGAATTAGAACTGTTTAAGTATATTCCTATAAATAAATAGCAAGTTCTACAAAATATTAGGATTTCAATAGTGTGATGTTTTCAAAACATCTTCGTGAAGTAGATTTCGAATGAGCCGCTTCGACCGGCGTATTATCGACCACGGCCTTTTAGAATACCGGCGTGAAGGAGTGGCATCTTCCGCTTCTGCATTTCGTTCGGTGAGTGATGTAACGGAGGGCCACTCTCTGGCATAAGAATCTGCCACCCTCTACCTACCCTTGTGTAATCACACAATAATATTCTTAATAAAGACGACGGGTGGCTACTTACTAGAGAGACCTAAGTTCCACGCAGCTTTATGTAGTATTATGATCAGATTGCATATAAGCATTTAAAAATAGAAATTTTAAGATTTGTACATCGCGTGATTACTTTCCGTATTTCCGTCACTGCAACCGACACGTCTTATCGCTTCAAATGTTCGTTTCGATTTCGACACGCAAAGAGAAGTGGAAATAATATCACTCACGCATGTCAGCGGAAATAAATAAATGTAATTACACCCTTACACTGCTATCTTTACAAAAACTCCGAATTAATTGGCGGCTTTGAATTTCGATTCCTAATTGCCAAAAATCGCACTAAAGTAATTAAAAACGTAATTTAAATTAATTTGTTGGTAATTGGTGAAACTCCAGGATTAATAAAATTAAAGATTATTGTACTAGTTTACTAATTAGTGAATTGAGAGATGGAATAAAGATATATGTTTTATTTTAACATTGAAACAAATTTATGTTATTTTGGCGTAGTTAACTGAATAATATCTTAAACATAGCTTCAGTATAAATTAAAAAAGGAACGACATATCACAATAATTACATATTGGGCATTATTTACGTAATTCCTTTTTTACATAGTTACCTTGCAACAAGATTCGTATAAGAGAGAAGATATCTAATAAATATACTGAAAATTCATCAAAGAACACAAACATAATTATAACAAAGGCTGTTCGTATGTAGGAGAATGTAAAAATACAAAAATACCCTCACATAGAACAGAGCAAAGAGGACAGAGGCACAGGGGGAGACAAGAGGACCAAAAAATGAAAAGTGGAAGGAAAGAGCGCGGAGGAAGAGAGCAGTCGGGTCTTTGTGTGACACCCTCCTGAAGTAGCGTTTACATAAGTTACTTAATATTTTTTATTAATACAAAGATGTAGTTCTATTGTAAAATGAGTATCAACGATATCGGCAGGTTTTCTCATTAACCATGTAAGAGAAATTACTTTTAACACATACAGAGCATAGCCACGATAGCCGAATGATTAGGGGATATGCAATTGAATTAGAAGACTCGACTCCTACAACTCCACTGGTGTTGCAGATGTACGTGGACTTTGGTAATAACTTACCATCAGGTGAGCTACTTGCTCGCTTATCCCTAAAAACCTCCTCGCAACTTTTCCCATAAAAAAAATCTAAATATACTATAATGTCGTGATTCTTATTTTATTTTTATATGCACATATGCACTCACATAAACTCAAGCCGGTCATTCTTTACGAGGTAAGCAGTGGGACCGACTCTTACGACTTTCGACAGAGAGAGAGAGAGATCTTATTTCTTAACGGTAAAAGCAATTGATTTACACTTGGAAAATAGTTACAATCATCTTCACTTACAAGAAAGTGACTCTGTGCTTTCTTGCTTGCACATGGCAATATATAGTGCAACTCATCGATCAGGGCATAATCATCACCAATCTCATCACTAGTACTTTATTTCACTTAGCAAATTTATTCATATACAATACTTTTATATTTCTGTATTATTTAACATATTTTGGAAGTTAGTGAAAAATAAGTATCAAAAAAGATTTGTTTTTCTGTCGGTACATTGCAGATACAACTTTGTAAAGCTTGTCGGTGGGGAGGTGAAATTAAGAGACACTTTGTGTCGATTCATAAAAGAATGTAAGCATGTGTGGGTATACATTGACGTATATTTTCTTGTTTTTTTTCGATTCTTTATTTTATATTAATTCGCGAAGGAAGAAGCCTAATGAAAATGTTTTTTTTTAGTTAATTTTGAAGATGTCTTTGATATCTGACGACAAGAGGATTATTTTTATGTTTGAAATAAAAATTGTATGAATTTATTATGTAATAGTCTGACTTCAGTGTTTAATTTTTAACATTTAAAAAATTGATTACGTTAATTAATTTATTCTAACATTTGAATTACTTAACCAATTATATATGGTAATTATATAATTTTAAATGTGTCGATTGATATCATTCACGTTAGAATGTTCACTGTGCGGTCATCTGCCACTCCATAAAAGTCAACGACGGATATTACCAGAAAAATCGGATGGCCTCCTACAGGTCTTTGAGTACCCATCTTAAATATAGCAGATGTAAATGATCCAGACCCTACCTTCAAGGTACGAGGTGTCTAGCGCTCCGATCGCCAATTATTGGGGCTAGTATAAACAAATTATCCCAACTCGAAGACGCAAAACATACAGTGTATACGTGCTAACTTTTCGTATAATATAATGATTTCTTCTATATATGCGAACACTACACACCGACTACCAGCCAGAGTTGACTCTGACATCTGGACGTCTGAAATCTCAGACCCCTCATGGCCCCGGGTACTGTAAAGCACTGGAAACGTCAGGAATATCATCATCATCATCATCATTTCAGCCTATCAGAAGTCCACTGCTGAACATAGGCCTCCCCCAAAGATTGCCACGAAGCTCGGTCCTGAGCCACCTGCATCCATCGACTTCCTGCAACACTGCGCAGGTCGTCACTCCATCTTGTGGGGGGTCGTCCTACACTGCGTTTGCCTGTACGTGGCTGCCAATCGAGAACCTTATTTTCCCAACGGTTGTCAGTTCTGCGCAATGTGGCCAGCCCTTTGCCACTTCAGCTTGCTGATCTTTACGGCTATGTCGGTTACCTTAGTTCTGCAGCGGATATCATCATTGCAGACTGTATCACGCAGAGAAACACCGAGCATAGCCCTTTCCATAGCGCGCTGAGGAACTTTGAGCTTCCTCATACGGCCTGCAGTGAAGGACCTAGTCTCGGATCCGTGTCAGGACTATAGCAACTAAAATTAAACATGATCGTAAATAAGAGCTCTCGTATAATAATTAATTTCCATATTTTTAATTTACAGTAAAAGCTATTTCTAGAATTGAAGTGTAAGAATTAAAAAGGTGATGGTGATAAAAAAATCAAGGTTCAGAATTTAATTAAAGGTATCCTCACCTATTTAAAAAGGAAGGTGATAAGGGTAGCAACTTCAATGCAAGGTTAGAGTAAGTGCTCTTACCAAACCTATTGTAGAATGCTTGGTAGTTTTTTCGTGTGCTTGTCACAAAATCCATACAAGTCTATCTGTAGATTTGAAACTTCAATGAAATATATACTTATAACAACTCAACCTTTTTTCTATAACCTATCTTAATTACATTCGTGATAGACTGAACTGACGCGGGGTGGGCAGATACGCAAATTATAATAATTTACGACCAATTAGCTTCGGAGTTAGGGCACTAAGCGGCCCAAATGGCCTATGTATAATGGCCTGCGCTTATTTATTGAGAGAATTATTATTTATTAATTTATTTTGGGCATTTATTGGTGTCATCTGACATAATAATGGCATGTGTCGGTTAGCACGATGTAATTGTTAATTAAGACTTGAATAAATGTTTCATTTAGTGCTATTTTCAGATAGATTAGTGTTAAATTTAAGTAATGCTTTGGCATTTGAAGAACTATTACACAACGAAAACTGTGATAGATTTTTTTTTACATCAGTTATGACATAATCATGGAAGATGAGATATTATTGTAAAGTTAAGTGTAAAAGGTTAATGGAAAGGTTAAATTAAAATTACAACCACATGTTTAAAAATGCACTAGTATTTTAATTGTTCTCATGTTACAATCTATGTCATCAGCTCGACGGGCATTTTTATGAAAAAAAAGGAAGAGACGTTGAAAATTTAACCGAATCTTTCAAGAATATAATAGATAGTTAAATAGTTACCGGGCTACTACCTCGGTCGAGCCGTCCTGGTAGAATATCGCCGTGAAGTAGAGTCATCTGGTGTTACTGCGTTTCGTTCGGTGTGTGTGGTAACCGGATACTCACTCCCACCTCCTCAACTCCTTTCTCCCTCACATCACCCAAATATCCTTAAAGGCCGGCAATAAACTTGCAGCTCTTCTGGTTTGCAGATGCAAGAGAGGGAAGGCAATCACTTACCATCAGGTTTTATCCCTTTATCATAAAAAAAAACGTCTTAACGAATTTTCCTTTAAATTTTGATCGATTTCGATTTTGATTAGGTTAAACAAAGCTTAAAGAATGAACATACGAGATATTCAATAAAAGTTTACCTAGTAAAAATCGTGCCACTACAAAGAGCGAAACAAAAATTCCTCTGAGCTTCATTTACACTATTTTATAGACCTAGATACTCCACATTAATTATCTTTTATCTTATGTCTTTACATGAACTTAGTACCGCCTTGACTACCTTAACATCTAATAAAATAATATTTAATGGGTTTATTAGAGGGCCATAATTACGTATTAACATATCTTAAAAGAAGTTAAGTACGATTCCAAAGTTATAAAGAGAATAATGATATAACTTAAAAAATAAATACTCCCCGGCGGGGAATCGAACCCCGGTCTCCCGCGTGACAGGCGGGGATACTTACCACTATACTACCGAGGACCACATATGAATTGGTGAAAATATCGAATAAGACACAATTTGTACATATGTCAATGTGAGTACATTAATATATTAATTAAAAACTAGTTTTGATATTGGAAAATTGATTAATGTAAAAAGTTTCAGTTATCCTTTTTGTAAAGGAGTACATTTTTTTTTGGTACTAAATTATGTATCTTCTAATAATGAAAAAAAAAAAAACAATTACAATTACCTTTATAGACGCACGTTTATGCAAATAAAATATAATTCTCAACGGGGGTTCAACGACGACGGTGCGGAGTCGGAGAGCATAATTGCGGTGCCGTTAATAGACAACGATAACGTTTCAAAAACAGTTATTAATAAAAAAAAAAGTGTCTAACGATATGTAAGGTGCGAAGTGTCTGGGTCTGCGATCACCAATCCGCTTGCCAAGCGGCTCACCTGGTGGTAGTTGATTATAGTCGCCCACGTACATCTGCAATACCATAGGAGCTGCAGGTACGTTGCTGGTATTTGAGAATATTTGGGAAATGGGAGAGAGGATAAAGAGGGGGAATGGGAACGGGGACTGGGCCTAAAGAGAAATCATGGAGAATAAGAAATTAAATTAGGTTTTGGTTATACTTTTAACTAAATGGCTTAGTTTTAGTAAGTGGATATTTAACTTGATAAATGTATGTATAAGATATACCAATGATATTAAAACACAGGAATATCTTTGGTTAATTATTTCCTCCTTTACTTTCTTTATGTTATCACGGAGTATTCTCTAAACTCATGTCGTGAATTATGATTGGCATGACTTGAAGCTGTGTGGAAACTTGTAAATCATTTCTTTGATTATTGCATTGAAATGAAACTAAATTTACGGAATTTAACACATAATTTTTTTTTAATTACTCAGTGTGTTAATGAATGTGAATTCTGAATATATTTATTATTATATAAAAATTACAAATACTGTAATTCGCGCAAATACTAGAAATAATTATATTTTATCGTATATATAATTTAGCTATTGTTTGTGATATAATATACGTGTACAATAAAATAAGTTTTTTGATTTGAAATAAATAAAAGTTTTTTTTTCCTATTGTCACTTGCGTTCAATTAGGAACGGAGGTGCGAAAAGAAGTACATCACTCAGCACTGGGAAAGAAGAGTTTGAGATTTCTTTATGAATAAGGAATTTGATACTTAGACTACAAAGCCATTTTATAAGATAATCTATCAAATCTCGTCGTGAAATATGCCAGAAAATTACGTAGTCTTTGAAATTGTCGGAATAAATAACTTTCCATCTAACGTAACTATAAATTAAAGTGTCACTTTCATGTAAAATATTGTATATGATCTATGTCTCTGTACTTTCTTCTATTGAAAATTATATTGAATCATTAAAAACGTTGGCGAAGAAAAAAACAACAAAATATGTACAAGTTCTTATTAACTAGCATAAATTTAAGCTTTAATAGCTTCGGAGACATTTTGCGAGTATTTCTAGATACAATAACACATAGATAATGGGCCCGCAATGTCACTCTATACCATTGATTAATTATCGCAGCGTTGTTTAAATATCTGTCCTCATTCAAAGTTCATTCTATCCTGTTCTACTTCAAGAGATAATTGTTGATCTGCGAAAGGCGAGCATAACCGAGTTGAACATCGATCAATAATTATCTCTATTACGTTATTTTATTTAACTGCGTTATCTGTGGTATTTTATCAAGTCTAGTTTGCTTTTATTACAGAAAGAAGTTCATAGCCAAAATATTATTGTATATCTATATTAATCTTTTCTTTTTCCTTTGTTGTGAAGTTCGTGGTAAAATTTTTAATCCGTTTTTATTCAATTAACAGTATTCATATACTTCGTTTGAAACGAACAAAAGTTGGCATGGCGTCCATTTGACCATTGACCATACTCAACGCGCTCGCAGTGCACTGCTCTCCACCACTACTCTGTGCAATATGAGTTCATCACAGTCGGATTTATTTTCCGCAATCAATCGGTCGCCAGAGCTACGTTTGTCATTCAGTATACCGCGAGCAGATGCGGTAGATACCTGGAGAAAAAAAAATTAGTAAAGTCCTCTTAATTATTTCCTTCATTTCCTAATATTTTTAATAGATTTTGTAATTAATTTATGTACAGCATACAATTCTTTTTATTGCTATGAATGCTATTTATGGTGTGTCGTACTTAGTCATTTTATAACGGTGACAAAAACTTTTATTAAAATTATTACACCAAACTAATGCATATTAACGATTTAGAATTAATTTAGGTAGGTATATCCTCATAACAAAAAAAAATTAATGATTACTCTAAGGAGGTATTGAAAGTGTGCCTTTTTTTCTATGGGAAAGGCGGCAAACGGGCAATGGGTTCACCTAATGGTAAGTGATTACCGTCGCCTACGTACATTACAATACCAGAGGTGCTTCAGGTGCGTTGCCGGCCTATTAGGATATTTGGGAGATGGGAGGGAGAATGAGGAGGGGGATGGATAGGGGGATGCCTCTACATAACCCCAGTATTCCGCGAGGCTATGGTACCTTCTCTAGCTCGACCGGCCCATTAGAGCAACAGCAAAGGCAGCCTCTTGGCTATACCAAGTTTTGAATATATTTATTGTTAACTGTTTTAAAAATAATCGATTATAGTAAGGGCATTTATTTTTATCGTATTTTTACATTACTTTTATTCCTTTATTCAACTTCCAGGTTAGGATCCATTGAAACGGTCCGCACGTGTTGGAAGCGAAATTTTCAAATAACGTGTCTTTAATACATACGTAAGTATATACATGCTTTCTTTAAATATTGACGTAAACCAAGAATTTTGAATATTTTATATTTTCTGATTCTAAAGTAGGCGTATATTTCTTAAATGTACCCTTTTTATAGTCACTGTATTTCATAAATATTTTTTTATGGGAAAGGCGGTAAACGAGCAATCGGTTCATCTGATGGTAAGTGATTACCGTCGCCCACATACATCTGCTACACCAGACGTGCTACAGGTGCGTTGCCGGGCTTTAAGGGTATTTGGGAGAAGGGAGGGAGGATTGAGACGGGGATGGGAAGGGGGAGTGGGCCTCCGGTTACCTCACTCACCGAACGAAACGCAGAAGCACAAGATGCCTCTACTTCACGCCGATATTCTGCGAGGCCGTGGTACCAATCTGTTCGAGCCGGCCCATTCGAGCAGCAGCAAATGCCGCCGCTTGGCTCTACCACGCTTAAAAAAATTTTCAGCTTAACCGAAGTTCAAATTAATTATATATTAATTTATATAAAATTTCGTTGTCTATATAGTGTGAGATTGCAGTTTAACTTTCCCAAGTAGCAGCAATACGCTAAAGTGCACGAGCATCTGATAGGAATCGCCACTACCGTGAATAATTAAGGGCTGTCTAAAACGAATGAAGACAGTGTGTTTCAGTGCCCGAGAGATTTATTTGCTTTGTTATCTATGTAACGTCACAGAGTAGAGAACACGAGAGAGATCACATCGAATTACTAAAGTTTCTGGTCAGTATGAACCAAAGAATAAGAATTTATATAATTATGCTATTTAATAGTTTTATGGTATGAACATATACTATATTTAATGAATACTTTTCTATTTAATGAAAATATCTAAAATGTTCATCACAGCATATTACATCCGGGGTAAATAGTTTTATATTACGTAAGCAATGATGTAATTATGTAATCCTATTTGATTTTTATCAGGTTTTTGTAGTATACGAATAAATTTATAATATTCATATAAGAATAAATTTATTTATAGAATCAATATCAGAATACATTTTCTGCTTAATTACTGGTCTGCGTCTAATGGATTTAATAATATAAATAGTTGAAAAACAACGTAAACAATTTTTTTTAGTGACAATGCGCTTTAACCTGTGGCTGCACTCAAAATTCCTTTGAAAGCCGATCCAGTCCCTTAGCATAATAACAACGTCTTCTTTATAATTAATATCCTTCATGCACACAATAAGACCTGACTTTGACATTGGCATCCGTTTTATGTCTGACTTATGGCGAACAAAGTCAATTGTCTGAGCTAAATCTGGTCTGAAATAAAGCAAAAACTGATCGGTGCCGACTTTGTAGCGGTGAAGCGATGATATTTTATGCTATTCATATTTCTTTGATAAAGAACCAGTTGCAAAACTTTATGCGCATTCAATAATAAAGACATTTGTTTTAAGATTTCAATCTAAAATGTTAATTATTAAATCCGCTATATGGAATTTTACCTTTAACATGTTTTAATTTTAAAAGCTCTGATACACAATCATCCAGGCTGACGTTTAATATTCGAAATGACATTGATGTATTATCGATTTCTTGACACGAAGTAATGAAACAATAAAAATTGTTAAAAATGTTTATCAGCTTGTTTTCTTTTTTTTACCTTTATAACATCCCAGTTTTAATAACCGGGTTTATGTATTGGATTATTGAGAAAAATAACGAGTTAATAGTTATTACTTTTTATAGTAGATACAATTCGACATAGATTCATTCCAGAAAAATATTAAGGATACCAACCAACGACTGAACAATTATCTTAAGTATACAAGAATTACATAGATTATCTGGGAGAGGCCTATGTCACAGCAGTGGACTTATTACAGACTATTAAAGAGAATCAGAAGAGTACATGCTGTCACACGTGGATAATGGTTTCTCTTGTAGATGTATTTGCCTTGGCAATTGAGTTGAAAGTCTCGTACGGCTTCTTTTAAAAAAAAAACTTTCACTGTCATTGTCCTGTGTCGCGGGAAGCAGTTTACATACATAAACTTATTATTCGTGGTCTATACAAATACGGGTACAAATACGTGTGGGAATCGGACCCGTGACCCATAGCGCCGCAGCTAAACGCTTAACCTCTACGCCACTCAGCCGTCGATTATATTATCTAGCTGATTATTCTAGCCATTCTAAAACGATGTTTTTTTTATTATTGCCCTTTATTAACAATACACACCGGATGAGATAGGATGGTGGATTATACAACCACTAAGTGGTTTATGACAATCGTTAATTTACCCATCATCGTTCGCTTTTCCCAACCTCATCTAACCATTTAGAACTTTCAAGAAAATACCAAGACTTGCTAAATTTTTGTGCGTATCCAGACACTCACATTATAAGGTTGTCAGTCACGAAGCTTGGTCACTAGTCTTCCAATTAAAATCATTATTATTGCGCCCTAATTCGTGAGTTCCTTTACAAAAGTAGTTTACTTTTTTTATGATAAAGGGGCAAACAAGCAAGCGCTTCACCTGATGGTAAGTGATAACAAACCCCCCCATACATACAGACCAGACGAGCTGCAGGTGCGTTAGCGGCCTTTAAGGATATTTGGAAGATAGAAGTGAAGATGGGGAGGAGGGTTGGGTTACCTCTCTCGCTGAGAGAAACGAAACACAGAAGCACAGAGTGCCTCTACTTAACGCCGGTATTCTGCGAGGTCGTAGTACTTACCACCCCGGCGAAAGCGCATAAAAATATATATCATAAATAATAGATATTACTTTGCATCTAAAAATAATCTTTGATCCTATTCTGTCACTTGATTTAAATTAAAGCTATGCGCAATGTACATAGCATTGACTTCTCACAGTACAACATGCCTGACTTAAGGCTAAAACGGGGTTTATTCCAAGGCAAGGCATGCGCGACTTTCTTAAATTACTAGTGACTTCTCACGACACTGAGTATGTTAAACTTTCAATTTCCCAGCCTGTGTTGTATTCCTTTTATAATTATAAATCATCACTTATACGGCATAAGTAACTTAGTTTGAAGAAGTGACATATCTCAGAAATAAGGTATGTGAATAATTAGCTCATATAACTATTTCGGGTTTGAATATTATTAAAACAAGCTTGATTGTGAATGTGGTCTCTCCTACATAGGGCAAACTAAAATATCTGTAAGGACCCGCGTAAAAGAACACATAGCTGACATGAAACATCGACGCTCTAAGAAGTCTACAGTCTGTGATCATATCCTTGATCGCCCCAACTATTACATCAGATTTGATAAACCACAAATACTCTCAAAAGAACACCGATTCCTGCCAATGATGATTCGCGAGGCTATTGAAATCAACCTTAAACATCCTTATTTCAATAGATAAGATGGCTAGGTACTACGCCCGGCTTGGGATACAGTAATAAACAAAATTAAATCTAAAACCAAGCATACCACTGCATGACTTCAAGATACTGTGAGCACATTCTGCGTAGATCGGACCAAAATATATAAATAAAAGCTGAAGGTAGCCCGAGTTAACTATTACATCTAAACGTCTACCACCGCAGTCCTCCGTGACCACGGCTGCTGTAAAGAACTCGAAACGCCGGGAATATAAAATCATAATTGAACGCGATGAAATCCGTAAATAGCGGGTTCATTACAAATGTATAGTAAAATTGTTTATTTCGTGAATATTTTAGTTAAGTATAACTAATAGACACATAATCCATAATATGTAGCAAGCTGAGTATTCGGTGAACATGTTACAGTGTTGTTTATTACACGCATCCCTTCCTAGAAGATGTTCTGGCAAGTGCACGAAATGACAATGCCGTTATTGTACGACGACGACGCCGAGACGGACAGAAAGACAGCTTTACAGCATGTTGATATGATTGAAGCAGAACACAGTGTGCTGAAGATAAATATGTCATCTTGGGAAATGTTAAAT
Source organism: Bhutanitis thaidina (assembly GCA_029286595.1). Taxonomy (NCBI): domain Eukaryota; kingdom Metazoa; phylum Arthropoda; class Insecta; order Lepidoptera; family Papilionidae; genus Bhutanitis; species Bhutanitis thaidina. The sequence continues at coordinate 6,230,462 of JAGSMS010000020.1, read as the reverse complement.
TTACATTGTAACACGGAAAACTTCTTATATTTTGATTTCTTATGACTTTATACTATTTACTTTTATACGCAATAAGCATCTTAAATCTATGGTAATAGGCTTATCATAGATTTAAGATGTTTATGGATACAGCAATAATAAATGGAAGAAAATGAATGTTTGTATTTCAAATATTACAGTTGTTTTCAATGTTTAAAATACACCACGGTGTTTAAATTATTGAAATTAAACACGTCTTTATATTCATAATTATATACGTTTGAAGTAAAATAAAAAAAACTCGCCATGTGCTCGTCGGAAGTGAAATTCGCACCGAGGGTTCCGTACAACCACACAGTAATTGAAATAAGCCAAATATTTCTGTGTTATGTACTTACCAAAAAATGTGTTTTATTTCATTCAGCTAGGGAACCTTAGCGCTCGACACACACTAGGCCGGCTTTATCATTTGTTATTTTACTTTAAGCTTTGCACTGTAATCACACCAATTTTAACGCTAGTACCTATTACCGTTTTTACGACAGAGCGAAATAATGATAACGTTAGAAAAACGCGTTTCTTACACGGGAAGCTTTTATTTTTATTATTTGTATCCGCCATAATGACGCCATCCGCATATTCTGTGAAAACGTAAACCGGCAACCCATTACGATTCAAAAGATATAGCCCTTTATAGATAAATTATTTAATGTATATAAAAAATATTTATACGTATGTAATATATATACACCCCAAATGTAGACCTGAGATATAGGTATGAAATACAGACGGATGAACGGACATACCTCGTAGGTTTAGTACTAGGGCTTGGTACGGAAACCTAAAAAGTAAGCAAGACTACATATGATACAAAAAAAACGGCGTTAGAAAGCCACATTTCTTCACTAGGTGGGTGGCGAAGAAGCAACTATTGGAAAATCCTTGAAGATCTCAAGGCATTCTCGGTGAGGAAGCTTGCGATACTGATTCATCAAAGAATAACGCAGAATTGCCGTTTTGCAATTTTATCACGTCTAATCGAATACGACTGAAAATATAATCGTAAGGGATCAAAGCGTATTAAATATGATATGATTATTCCTTTCATGCGACGCATTCGCCTTTCTTTCCCGTGATATATCTGTCAATCGGCGCATTACGCTGGAATATACGGTATACAGTGCACAACGCGAGACTTGCCCACACCGTTCTGGCAACGTTTCCGCTTATTATTGCAGCCGCGACGTCAGAAGCGCGCTTTGTTTGAAGTCACTGTGATGCGCCCAGTGTGTATTGGTACAAGTATGTATTATTTCAAACAAAACTATTTATTCTGATTGGTGTACATAAAAAATTGGCCAAATTGGCCTCCAAAAAGCTTGGTGTGCTCTGTAGAGCGGGACAGTATTTCATGCCGGTCCACCGTTTGCAACTTTATAAGGCGCAAGTTCGGCCCCACATGGAATACTGTTCTCATCTCTGGGCAGGGGCACCCCAGTACCAACTCCTTCCATTTGACCGCATCCAACGTCGAGCGGCTCGAATTGTCGGCGACCAAGCTCTCTCTGATCGGCTTGATCCTTTGGCCTTGCGAAGAGATGTTGCTTCTCTTTGCATTTTTTACAAAATTTTCCACGGGGAATGTTCTGAGGAACTGTTCGGATTGATCCCAGCTGCTGAGTTTCACCATCGTACATCGCGACTGAATTCGAAGTTCCATCGATACCACCTAGATGGTTGGCATTCCACCACAGTGCGTTTTAATCGAAGTTTTCTGCCACGCACTTCGACTTTGTGGAATCAGCTGTCGCCAGCAGTATTTCCGAATAGTTACGACTTAGGGACCTTCAAGAAAAGAGCTTATTCCTTCCTTAAAGGCCGGCAGCGCATCTGTAGCTCCTCTGGTGTTGTGGATGTTCGTGGGCGTCGGTGCTCACTTACCATCAGGTGAGCCGCACGCTCGTTTGCCCCCTTCTTCTATAAAAAAAAAAAAAAAAAAAAGCAAAAAAATATTACATTCGTTACAAACGTCAAATACGTAATAAACCCATATGGTTTTATTATATTTATTATTACATTATATTTTACAGAGTAGAAGAAAATATAAATAAAGAAAATGCCCTCTCTATCGAATATTAATTCATTCAGGGAGTGAATGAATTAATATTACAACATAAAACAAAAAAAAGGAATATAGTTAGGGTTTAGTGACTCTTATACGCTCTTATCACTAGAGCTTATTAGGGACAACGTAACCGGCGGTGAGTCTGTCGCCGTCTCAGTATCCAAGCCAACGATACAAAACGTACATAAATCCATCTTCATAGCGGATCGAACTCACTTCTTCTGATTGGGAGGACTCCTAGACTCACTAACCACTCACCCATCGTGGCTTTAAATGTCTTTACTTCTTCTTTACGTCTTACAATAAAAAGAAATTGATATTACGTATATTGAGATAAATGTTATGAATCCTTTGTAAATTTTAGTCTTATCAGGAACTCAAGTAACATCAACACTTTGATAGCTTTCAACCCCAATCCATCTATTATAATCTAGCTAATCATTTTACCTTTACAAAGATTAAAATTAAAGTACGGTTCAACGTTTTTGCTATCGCTTTACATTTAGATTCCCTGCATATTAATTTAACCCAGAAAACACATTAAAATGTAGTATTAAAGTTCATGGTCTACTTATAACATAATATTAAAAGGTGGTCAGAGATGTAGACATTTGTTTTTAGGCGTTGCAAAAAACATTGCAACCGAGCTTGTTTTGAATACCGTGACAGTTAGTCTGTCGCCATTTTATTATCCAGTTCAACAATAGATATCGCACTTAAGTTTCGAAAACCTCATTGATACCATATCCTAAACATATTGGATCGAACTCGGGTCACCTGGTTCGGAAGCAGATAACTAGCAAACAACTCTGTTATCGTGGCCGTTTAACTTGAAACTAATCCCACACAGTAATTGAAATAAGCCCACTTCTGTAGTACCTTCTCCTCGATTACTTTTGCATTTGAACTGAGTCATCAATTAAATAATTTTAGGCCAATACGAATCATCCTAACTACGGTATTATCGACGAGCGCACGCGCATAACGGTTATGAATTATTGTGATCTATTCTCAGTGCTGCGCTCTCTTAAGAATGGACACTGCATGAGCACGAGTGTGTTTATGCACTCCATTTCTGTAAAGGATGCGCTCTCTTATTGATTTTATTTAAAGTTAAGAATGGATCAGTTTGCGCTACTGAGTCAATAATTTAGGAACGAAATGGTCTTTGGTAATCTATTATTTCATGGTCAAAGAAACAATGTAATATATAATGATCTGATTGAATTGAAGGATGAATCGTGAGGCTATTATTATAAAACAAAACGTACCTATTGATTTCATTCGAGAAGATGGCTGGGTGCTACCTATTGCTTGGGATCATGTGATAATCAATTTACTGTGACCTCTTTCTGTGTAGGTCGATCTAAATGAAAAAAAAAAATTGAAAATTCTTTAAATTAGTTTCCTTTCAATATAATAGCGATATTATTTATTTACAATCCATTATTTTTTTATGTTGAATAATTATTTTATTGTTATCAGACGTAAAGCAGTTAACAGATATTTAAGTTCTATACTAATTAAAAATTAATACATGTGTACTTTCGCTTTAAAAAATTTATATTCATAAACATTAAGTAATATTCATTATTTAAAATATCTTGGAGTCAACGTGCAGTATCGTATATATACAAAAATATTTTTTACAAATGGCGGATGCGTTGTTGCATACGTGCGTAATTCCGTCGAGTCGCCAACCAAGCGCACAATCACCGCTTCCGGTGCGCGCACGGATTTAGTCGTCTTCACGTACTCGATCCGTCATACTTAGTAAATATTAAAGAGTTATTTTACAAATGATTTATTTTTTTGTTTATCATTCAAAACTGTGACAAATTGGTTGTGAGCTTTTAGATAATATATAAATAATTGTACACTGTACATAAGGAAAACAATAATATTTTTATATTTTTTTCTCCTGTGCCGTAAATGCATTTACAGATATACTCGCAAGTGTCACATGCACAGACACGCAGATCCTGAATAAGTATCTGTAGGCAATAAAAGTGGTAACCGTGTGCCGTGTGTTATCGGCGTAAGAATCTACCACCCCTTTTTCCCCATGGGTGTCGTAAGACGACTAAAGGAAAACTTTGAAATTCGTAATGGCTAGTGACCGATGGCGGGATAATCATCAGACTCCTCGCTTGCCAAACCGCTTGCCGATCGTGATGGTTATAGCAAATCCTCTTTGTGGGAGAGAAAGTTTTCTTCTTCGTCAGCGCATTTAGTTACGTGATAATGACACGTTATCACAAAATACCAGCGTAAGGCTGCACCGTTTTGGAGCGGGATTAGAGAGAACTGGATATTAAATAATTGACGACATGTCATGACAACGAAATATCCTGTCTTATTGCTCATGGGTGACAACTTCATCATGGGTAGATAGGTTTACATAGGCCGTAGAGACCATTGACCATGAGAAAACATTTGTCATTTGACCGCTGAACTTACCAAATTACCTCGAATACTACTGAACTTTCAAACACGTCAGTAACTTGTTGAGCCCACTGTCGAATCACTTTACAGCTAGATAAATGTTTGCCCGTCACCCCTATTATTTGGGGTTGCATTGTTCATAGGGTTGTCGCGTTCCTAATAAAATTGTTGAGAAATTACTTATATTTTTAACAGGTTAGTTTATTCATATCATATATTTGTTAAAATTTTTTAGTTATGGTAATAAAAAATTATGTTCCTCGTATTGGTAATATTTTGTATATTTAAAAACCATTTTATTATATTTCCACTGCCAAGTCACGGGCCAAATGTTTCTACGCAAATCTCCAGAGGAAATTTATATACTTCAGTGAACTGTAAAGGGCAATAATGATGATATAGTGAAGTTTTCTATATATCGTGCCGATTTTAATGTATACTGGCAATCGTATTACCATTACACATCTTATTTTGTGTCCCGCATCCTAATCCATTAGGCTTTAAAATATTAGTACATCTAAAAATATTCTAAATTGCTTAATAAATATTGAATATATTAATTGTGTTTAATTTTTATCACTTTATAATGAGTAACAAAATGTTTTTAAAACACTGCAACTGTGTGGTAACTTTTGGCAACCCTGAACTAACACGTCGTATCACGAAGGGCACACTTGTTGCTCCCCTAACAATGAATTTATTTCAATTTGATAAAAGGCCCCGCTCACACCTTATCTACTAGAAGTTTAAACGTTGAAATCTCACAAGTATTTTATTTCGTCAAATGTAGGACGGTTAGACATAATTGTTTATTTTTTTTATTTCAGAAAAGGCTGTTTTTTAAATTAAAGAAAGAACGTTGTTCCCACTATAGTATATCTCGTATCGTGAATAGTAATAATATAGAAATTGCATGTAGACTAACACTCAGACCTAGAACAATTTGTTTATAGGGCATACATATTTGTTGAGTCCGGGATTCGATCACGTTACCTATAGCAATGAAACCAATAGCTTAACCACTGTGCCGAGATGCTGCAACAAATGGTAAGTGATACTGGAGTGTACCTTCAAAAACTGTATTTAGTATAATCAAAACAAAGGTGCGGAGGTTATAGGTTCTCGTCATTCACCTTGTTAATCATAGGAGCGTTATGCGTTGACAATTGCGTGGCTTAGTGTTAACCATATCAGATTGTCTAGCCGTGGTTCCTGGGTTCAAACCCTAGCCGTGGTTAATATTTTTACATTGCACAAATTGCTGGTTTTATATTGTCTCTGACCTTGTATCTGACCAATCCTCCGGTTTTATCACATAAGCGTGATATCAGACAGTGAGGGTGCCTCAATGTTTGAGTGTACAGTTGCGAAACTCTAATATATTTTGTACGTGGTAAAACCAAGCGACGGCTTGTGCTGCTGCTTGAATTGGGCAGCTCGACCAGGACCGCGGCCTCGCGGAATAGCGGCGTGACATAGAGACATCTTGTGTTTCTGCATTTCATTCGGTGAGTGAGGTAACCTGAGGCCCACTTACACTCCCCTCCCAACTCTCCTCCATAAATATCCTTAAAAGCTGGCAACGCACCTGCATCTCCTCTGATGTTGTAAATGTACGTAGGCGTCGGTGATCACTTAGCATCAAGAGACCCGCTTGCTAGTTTGCTAACAATATTCAAAATATCCTACGAAGTTGAAAATTTCTTATTGTATTTGGCAGTTGTCGCCGTGGCCGGAATCTGCCAACAGAGCGAATCGTTGTCTATCTGTAGATTATCTAACGATGTTTATCTCCCAACCTAAGCACGTGATTAATCTATATTTAAAATGAATACTTTAATTACATATTGATAAAATTTTACCTCCTACTGCTCCATTGCGTATATAAAAGGCTGCAAAGTCCGAGCCTTGTTCAGACTATTGACCGTCATAAAAACCTATCATTGCATATTAATTACTATTAAGTCATCTTCTGTTAACTAAAATGGAGTTGCCTCGGTCAGCTTCTCATTGTAACTTGGTCAACATTCTTAGTATGAAAACCAGCAATTTATTAGATTAATTAATTGATTAATTGAACAGTGTTTGCACTATTTATTTTTAACAATGTTTACAACTTTAGCATGACATCTATTATCCACGTAAAAACTTTATCTAACTAATAGACAATCCATGAAATTTTAATTGCGATATACTTGTATCTGATTCTCGATCGGCCGGTCAATAATCCACTACTGGACATTGGGCTCATCCAATGGGAAAATTTGCATCAAAGTTATAATGGATAAGCTTTACTAATTAAGCATGAGAGGGTTTTGAAGGGGGAAACAATATATTTTTCTCCAAATGTTAACCTCACGTGCCCATGGTGTGTCTTGCTAACTAACAAACGAAGATCTAGCGATATATTTCGGAAAATTGATCCGAACCCAAATCTCACAGAAAAATGATCACCATCACCAGTGCAAGAGTACCGGTACTGCGCTCACTCATCTGTTTGTGTGATGACTATAGCAAACCCTCCAAAAATTAATATCAGCTTCCCGGCGATTTTCTCGAGAGTTCTGTGTTCAGCAGTGGACCAAAATAAGCAGTAGAAAAACGAATTAGAGAAGAGCAATAAAGGTAGCAACAGAAAAGTATACAATTGGTTGTACTTTGAGGTCATGGAAGCGTTTTGAAGAAATTAATATAAATTTGTTCAATTAAACCAAATCAAAGATATCAAGAACAGGAACAACTATTAGCAGATCATACAAATAGTTGTCCCGTGTGGTAATCAAACCCGCGACCGCAGACCCGTAGTCAAACGCTTAGCCGCTACACCATCGAACTTGAAATTATTTATCAAAATATAAATAGATAAATAATTAACACTGGTAACGCTAATGTCACTTAATTTTTATTTTATTTATATAAATTTTCTAGAGCAATGCAACAAACAACCTTGCTACGTATTGTATCCAATAAATATAAATTAGAACAACACTAGCGAATCCAATCCGACAACTCTAAGCACAGGATTAGGCCATGTTTACCCAATACGAAAATGTATCAAACCATCTATTGTGGGCAAGGTTTGTTCGACGCTAAATTCAAAATGTTGCCTACTTTATGAGTACATGCGGCGCAACAAGTGAAACAACATGCAATTGAGATGTCGAACTACCCACGCGCTATTGTACCACACTAAGTGCAAGATATTGAGCGTCAAAGCAACAAAAACGTGATTTGTTTGCATTTACCTATAAATTTTGTTTATGGCATGTATCCTATTGCAAGAACTTTTTTTTGTCAACCGAAGGTTTTACGGTCAAAATCGTGACCGTCAACGTCATGAGTTTTTATTACAAATCCATTTAACGCTTAAATTTTTTAATTCAGGTTCTCTTATTTTTGAATATGATATTGGTCTGAGACACTGCATGCGCGGACAGGTGTTAATTTGTTCACGCATACATTCCCGACTGAAAATATTTTTTAATAAAGATCAATTAAGGTTATTATTATTTGATGACGCGATCGAAAATGGTCAGAAAGATGTAGCAGAAGATACTGGATATAAGACAGATAGATCTTTGAATTCGTCTCATTTATATTCCTGAAAAAAAGGCGATACCAGATTTATGCAGGAATTTCTGATGGTCGATGATTGTATACAATTGTATATTAGCTAGAAAAGGCACGTCATAAAATCGATTCCTACGATTAAAATGTAGATAAAAGTCAGTTAGATTCTTAAAAAATCAAATGAAGTATGCAATACTTAATTAAATAGCCCCGAATCCAGTTAAGGCCTGCAAAGAACTCAAACAATCCTTTAACTTCTTCTCTATAAGGTAACCATGATGACTTTTTAATTACGTATTCATAGCGCGTTCTTCTTCTCAACCAGAAATGGATTACAAGCGTGACTTTGTGTTATGTATGTTTATTCAATCCATTAAATTTACTGAACTTTAACTAAAATAGACCGAATGATGATTTAATACTTATAATGCACATTAAGTGATTGTCGTATCAAATTCAGACGAGATCGGCTTTACCAGATTTTATGGGCATCGTGCGCTCACGCAAATGTTTTCAACTTTTGCCACGATCCGAACGACATAATATAATTGTCGATGTCAATTGAAGTTATCGCTACTTCACGATCGAAGATCGTTTATGATTCGTATAGAAAGTTCACTTGCAATTACCGTATATTATTAAATATGTTGTTAACGATAACCATATGGTGAATAATTTATTTCTGAATGCGAATCGTGGATTTTCTTCACACATTGGAAATTGGACACACCAATTTCCTTACCTTCATGCTACAACTTAATATGTATAAGGAATGTAATGAAAGAAAAAGTATTATTTAAGAATTTTAATAAAACTCTAAAAATTAAAGGTTTTAAAAATTGGATAGAATTTTAAGAGGATATCATATTTTTTTAGTAATATCGATTTCTTATATATTTATTTTTTCATGTAAATGACAGAGAATTGGACACGATGAAATAATCAAGTCGTTCTTTGAAGCTAAACCTCTACGTGATGAGTTTCTAAACTGTGCGCAAGCTTAACCTTAAATAGATGCTCATATACTAACTGCTGATGTAAATTAAGTTAAGACGTTTATTGGTTAGTAAAACGAAGCATCCGTGTCCTCGTATTCAGTGCGTTAATGTCTATTGCTAATAGTAAACTATTGTTTATGTTCAACTGTATTTATTCTCGTTAAGTTTATTTTAATAGTTATGTTATGTCTAACTATCCTAATAATAAATATATTTGTTATTTAAAAGATCACACCTAGTGTATTATGATAAATATCTTAACCATACCTATATGTTAAGAAAGTAAAAGACAAGCATTAAAACCATCTTCCTTTTTTTGTATTTCTTTCAGTATCATAATATAAAGGAAAATTAATATTAGGTAGTCTATATTATTAATGTGCATTAGCAATGACCCCCCAAATAATTGAAGATTCTTTATAATTTCAATATTTGAACTTTGTCTTTGCAGTGAGACGTTTTCAACTAAGGATTTATTTAATTACCTTTCTTAGATGCTGTCATACTACTCAATTTCTACCACGACGTAATCATATGTGTAATACATACAAAATCTATTATCTACCTTCCCCTATCCGATTAATTATGTGATTAGTCTGTAGTAACAGTGTACTTACGAATTCAAGTAGAAATCTTAATATAATAACTAGTGTTGTATAAAAGAATCTAAGACACGATAGCCAGATAGGCGTACTTGCCGTTGAGCTACCCAGTTATCTCTTTTGTGATGTTTTGTAGATAAGCGTTCAATGTTCTAGCATTAATTTTATTTATCAATTATGTTAATATTATAGAAAGGCGTTGACCGTATGGTATCGATATTAGAATCTACTGTCTCCTTTCTTTCCGTGAGTGTCGAAAGAGACGACTAAGGGAAAGAACTCGAAAATCGCAATGGCTCCCGACAGATGGCGGTATTACCATCTTGAAAAATACCAGAATAAAATAAGGCAGACCAGTGAAGGGCAGTAGCGTCTAAAGTGCGAGGTGTCAGGTGGTAGCGAGATCGCCAATCTGCTTGCCGAGCGTAGTGATTATGGTAAATCTTCCTTATCGGAGAGATCTATACCCTGCAGTTGACTATTTGCAGGCTGTTAAGGTAAAGATAAAGTATAGAAAGACGAGACCGCGTGCCGTAGTAGTTAGCGTACCTGACTAGCTAACCAGCTGAGTCATTATTCTGGGTTCGAAATCGGTAATGGAAACTAAATTCCTGCCGGAGTCAAAGGTCCGGTGATATTATACTGTGTCCTGTTATTTTTTTTTATTGTAATTGGTGTAACAAACCAGCTAACTATCCACTTGATGGTAAGTGGGTTCAGAAGCCAATGGACACCAGTAAATAACCTGAATCGAAGAAGGTTACAGTTCTGTTGTCGACACTGTGAATTAACACGGAATGTCTCACACAACTTACATAACAAAATTCAATATAAAGACAGTTCAATAAGAAATTGCTTTAATTATTTATAGTATGTGCTCTAGTTATATTTGTACAAAAAAATGGTTTAAATGCTGTCCACGTAATGTATCAGTTATGTCTAATGTTTAGGAATCCTAACGAGTTCTTAGTAATCATCATGTTTGTAAAAAAATAACATTTTATAATTATAGGAGAATTTAGAGGCCCTTAATGTAACGTTCAATGATTTAGATAAAAGTGGGTATTTTTTGTTGTTTTTGTGTTAAAACTGAATTATCCACAAAATTTTATAACAGATTCATTCGGATGAATAGACGATCCCGTAATAATATTTAAAATATAATGAAAATGCTAATCAAAGCTTTACTTTCAGCCTTCGTGGTTCTAGACAGACCAATGTGTTATTTGTCTTGACACAATTGAAATGTATCCCTAACTACCGCCAAAGATATATACGTATCTGACATTTCTATACATGTAAGCACAGAATCCCAACTGACACCCGAAAAGTTTTAACTTTAATGACATATTAATTTAATGCGTTGTGATTTGTAAGTCCACTTTTTTATTACTCTTGTACCCTCTTTAGAAATCATAATGTGAATTCAGAACTTTTTATTCAAAAGCTACAGTTAAGGAGCAACCCATCAGCCGTAATTAAATTATAATGGTGATTAATGCGAACCGCTTACAGAATTGCACACTGGCAACTGACCTCTCAGTTGGCAGTATCACCAAGACTCATTAACCGCTACCAACTTGAGGATTGACAAAATTATATTCACTCACTACTTGGCTTCATATCCAACGGTATTGCAAAACGATGAAATGAACCTTTCATTCAGGGAATTCTCTGTGTTTGTGCGAGACAGATATATCAACGGGTTAGCAGTGGGAATGAACTAGGAGATGTCCTTACCTCGTTTCTTGGCAATTGTCCACCGGAAGACGGTACAAAGCAATAAGACAACATTGAATATGAAACTGAAATACAAAGGCCCATTGAATCGACTGATGGGGAAAGTGTGTGATTATTTTGGATAAATTCGTTAAAATCACTTTAAAAATGTATTGTTAAGATCATATGGGTTTAACATTTTTTAGAGTTTTGTACTATAAATACACACCTTTTACAGGATAAAGAACTTTCGTCTATTCGTCTCCCTCGGGGATAAGTTTGAAATTTATAATGAATACTGAAGTCTAACTATAATGTTTTAAGCAAATACGGCATTTCAAATTCATATTTTAATACATACTGACTCACTCATAAAAACTTCTGAGTAGTAGGTTAGTTACCGGCCCTGGAAAGCAATAAGCTGTAATATTACAATACTATATGAAAATATCCAGATAACTCTCAAGTAAACAAGGTAAGTTGAATTTACTCTAAATATTACTTGTCTAATCTATTATTTTTTTTACACACATTAATGATAATATCTTCAAATTATAAGTTATATTTTATTGGTAAGGAGCCGAAACGAAAGGAGGAGCTACTCTAATGTAAATACGAGTACTTTATTTGCTTTAAACTCACGCTTGACCATCTCCTTTATAACTCCTTATTAACGCATTATATGAATTTTAAGCATTTGCTTTTGCTTTATTGCAAGACATTGTAAGACGTAATTGCGCAAGTCAATAGGTATAAAATAACTAATTTACAAATGACTACCAGTATACAAATTACGTAGGCTTTGAGATTTCGAATAACGTTCTAATAAAAAACATGCAATACTTGGTTATAATGACCATATTAATGGGATATAAAATTTCCCGTCTGCAATTAAAAACGTAGGTGCCAGAAACTCTTTCTATAGTATCATCAGAGAGTTGTTCACAAATGCGTTTAAATCGACGATCAATCAAGCTTTGTCTGTTCACCCAATGGAATTTTAAATTGGATTCCTGTTAACAATACATGGATTAGAGTGCGCTTACATTTTGTTGAACATCGCACAAACGAAAACGATTTATCCCATATTTAGCTTTGATTATCATTCATTGACGAGTTAGTACATAAAATACACGCATCGTGTCATCAGAATGACGTAATGTAGAAGTTTCTATTGTTTTGTATAGAGTTTGAACGATTGTCTTGGTACATTACATAAAAGCTTGCTTTACTGGCGTAAGGATTATAGGTTGTTTATGGGGAATTTTGTAATGAGATTTAAACCTTGGAAATTTAAGATATAATTAGTTTCCTATGTAGTTGACTAGTATTAGACAACAAGTATAGATTAGTAAATTGTTGTTGTGGTCGAAATCGGCCTGGAGGCTTTTGCCTTCATGGTAGTAGTGTTAAAGAATTATGTTTTTCCAGAAATAATTTTCCCTACTGTGTTTTGACTTGCTGTTTTACGATATAAAAAACGTAAAAGTTTTATTTTTGTATTTTGGTGGATTTTTGTATGTATATTCATATTCGTGAGCACTGTACAGCATAAAGCACCCGAAACGTCGGTTAATATAACAACACAATTAAACGCAATAAAATCCGTAAATAATAGTTTCATTTCAGATATTAACACCTTAACTAGAAACTTATCATAGTGGTGTAAATTGGAAAATGTAATTATCTCCGAATGAAACCTACACTTGTATGCGTATTTACCACATACACTGATAATACATTTTCGGTTGCATAGATGTTCAACGAGCAGTATTAGTTAGGCTTCTGCAATGGATAATCATGATTAACAGCCAATCTTATGCCTAAATTACTATATCGTGAATCAATTGGAAAATATCTCTCTCCAATGTCCTCTTTTTTTTTAATGGGGTAGTGGCTCACCTGATGATAAGTGATCACCAACGACGCCCATGCTTCCCTAGTATTGCAGATACACCGGCAATACTAGAGAAGCTGCAGGAGCGTTGTCTGCCTTTAAGGATATCTGCGAAGGAGGAGAGGAGAAGGGGGGTGGACTTCCTGTTACCACACAATGAAAAGAAGAAGCACAAGATGCCTCTGCCTCTTTTGCGAGGCCGTGATCCTGCCCAGGTCGAGTTAGCATATACGAGCAGCAGCTAAAGCCACGGCTTGGCTCTGCCACGTAAACTCACTAATTTTACCTTATATGTACTTATACCAGATATATGAATATATGCCGATAGGATGATTTATAATAACAGTATCCAATTTTGCGAGAATGAAACATTTTTCCTTAATTTTTCTCATACTATCTACTTTCATATACTCAATAAATACATGTAAGTGTATGATTTTACTATTGGGCAAAAACATAAAGAAATATTGACGTTTTACAACCCCAATTTTGCTTACTCTAAAAGCTTACGCCAAACAAACCTGTAGTAAAATATTACGGGCCTATAAAGTCTACAATACTGTACAGCACTCGCTTCGATTATCTCCTGTATTTGTCTGTACTTTATAGCGGTATCGCTCCCGCTTTTATTGCTTTTCGATATTATTTCGCATTTTTTTCGCTCCGTAGTCTATTGCGACGCTCTTCCGCAGTAAGAATATTATGGACATGACGTTCTAATAATTTTACTTTATTCCTTTCGTTTTACAGAAGAATGTTTTAGCTATTTTATACGAATTAATGTTGTTTTATGACGTAAAGTTGTCTTTTTAACTTAGCATTTTGTAACATAACAATTTGGAATTGTGTGTTGTGTGTGTGCACATATATGTAAAACTATACATATTATTATTAAACTAACTATTTTAGTCGTTTCACATTATTTTTCCCATCTCCTTATCCAAGCCAATGATATAAATCGTACATCAGTTTCAAAAAACTGTTTGGTACGAGCTCTCCACATACGGGATTAAACTCGAGTCTCTTGATGCGAAGAGACTCTAATTACGCAGCTATCGTGGCACGGGTACCAAATATTATATTATTGATTTGTTATAGTTATGTTCTACGCGTGTTATTGTCAATATTAGTTTCTTATCTTAGCTAAAGACGAGCGAGTGCCACTTTGTTTGCGCGTACACAGCAGTATAATCCTACGCAATTGACAACTACTTGTAGCACGAGTATTTGGAAGTTGCCGCCGTGGTATAAATCGTCCAGGAAGATAATTTTAATCATATATTATAAACAGGAGTAGTAAAATCCTAGAAATAACCTGTCTATGGTTTTCAAACGTGCTCTTACACTGTCCTCTCCACAATACCTCTTGAACCTATCGGGCATTTGAAAAAAAATGTTAAAATCACCCCCAAGCCCCATAGAGACTCGTAAACTAGCCCGACCGCGTCCGCGCCAATTAAATATGAATGTACTGGCCCACTCTCATTACTACGTGAAATTTTTAGTCCGCTGAACCCTCCTTTATTTTTTTGTTTATGTTTATAGTACCTTTGTGGTTCTTGTATAGAATAGGTCAGTCTTATACATAATTTAGATTGTATTGGCGTTAATGTGAATTTTCTGAATCATGAACACAATATTTACTTTTTTTCTTAAAGGGTGGAAAGCAATCCAATAAAGACCATTATGTTGCAGTGTAAGATAATATAAAAAGCACCTGTACAACATAATGTAGATAAATGCTAACGCATTTTTATTTTCCACTATCGTTCTTTGCCATTAATGTAGTAATGATTAAAATTAAAGAAATTAATATGTTTAAAAGCGAGTATGCATGCGAAGATTGATGAAAGTGGAAGAAGCGAAAGACGTATGTCAGGACCGTGGACAAGTGGAAGAAGGTTGTCTCTGCCTACCCCGTTGGGAACAAGGCGTGAATATATGCATAAATAAAGCTTATATTTAGGTAAATAATGAAGACGGGATAATGATTTGTAAAATTACCAGACCAAAAATCGACGGACGGATGGTGGGCAGCAACGTCTAAGGTTCGATGTGTACTGCGAACGTCAATCGTATCGTGCGTGGCGATTATTGCAAATCCTTTTTAAAGCTGAGGCCTATGTCCTGAAGTGGACTGTTTACAGGCTATTAAGGTAAGGTAATCTAAGGTAAGGTATGGTAAACAACATCAGTCTATGAAAGAGAAATTAAAAGGAGTTTTTTAAGAGACAAATTAGTGTTAATAAAGCGGCAAAGGGAAAAAAATTATCACCTACCTTTACGAATAACGACCATTGAAATAGTCTTAAACAATCCAAAAGCTGACGTGTTTTTGTTACCACCTTCCTATGTACAGGTTTTAACGCATCTGCGTTCTTAATTTTTACCAAATCTCTTTTAAATTTTGGACCTTACGCTTCAGTTATAAAGCTCATGTCTTAATTTATGACTGCAAAGATGTCTATGCTGAGATATATAAGGGGCGTCATAATTGCGAAGTGAGACAAAGTCGCTTCAAAGGCATTGTAGGCGTTGTATAGAATGTACACTCTCTTAAACATTTGAGTTGACGTCAACCACACTTTGTCGTTTCGTAATTATACGATCATCGTAGTGCGGGGCTCGGTGCAAATATTTTAATATTTGCCTTGGTAAGAGAATTTTAAATAAAACAAAACTAAAAATTACGGATATTTAAGCACTTTTCGACTTTTTAATTTTCGACATTTCGAGAGCTTTGGAGCTTACGTAGTCACAGGAGACTGAAATATTTGACGTCCTGATCCCACTTTAAACTAGGCCCATTTATTATTTTAGTTCGATACATGTTAAAGGACCTCAAAGTTTTTTTTTTTATGAAAAAGATGGCAAACGACCATGCTACTCACCTGATGGTAAGTTATTACCGTCGCCCGATGTACGCATCTGTAACACCAGAGGGTCTGCAGGTGCGTTACTGGTCTTTTAGGATATTTGGAGGATGAGAGAAATGATGAAAAGTGGGCCTTCGGTTACCTCACTTATCGAACAAAACGCAGAAGCACACGATGCCTCTGCCTCTTCTGCGAGGTCGTGGTACTACCCCGGTCGAGCCGGCCCATTTGAACAGCAGCAAAAACTGCTGCTTGTCTCGACCACGTTCACATCGACTACAAAGTATTTTAAAGTATTTTATGGGTATGTTTGGCTTTGGATTGTTGCCGTTGATTTATTTTTATTTCAATAGCCTCGGGAATTATCTTTAAGTAGTAATCTGTGTTTTATGGGAGAATTTGTGATCGATTTAGAATCTGATAGCTGAGACTCTTGTACCGCCGTTGTTTCCCGTCAGCTATGTGCTCTTTTACGCGGGTAAAATGCTAAAAGTTTTGCAGTGCTTAAACAGATTCATATAAACTCAAACCAACTCAAATTGAGGTTAAGTTAAGAACATACTCGAACATGATATATTTTTAAGGAAAACAAGTTTTCATCCTGAAGGCCCAGTGCATATTTATCTATTATACTCGGCTAAATTATTTTGTATTTTATAGATATTCATTTTATAAGATATATTTAGTCTGGAGGGCACTCGCTTAGCTTGAAGCTGTTTTTTGATTAGTTATTTCATTTTCATACGTATTATTTATAATTCATGATAATATACATAAATAAGAAAGTTATAATTCGAAAAGATTCAATTAGCAAAATAAAAAATACTTGTGTAATTTAATAGAGTTTTTTCAAAAGTTATTTCACATCACTAGAGCTTCTTCAACGAGACCGTATACACAATGAGTCTCCGAAAAAAAAGATAAATTAATGAGAATTTTCTTTCTTACAGACAGACTGTCATTCGACTTTTATCAATACAAAACAGTAGTTTTGAATTGTATAGTAATATAACATGTAAACTGCTTTTACGTTACGTTCATATCAATTTACAATTCTATAGAATTCATTGTCTATATAAATGGTAATTATATTTGCAATGGATAATTATAATACTCGATATAAACAACATGTGACATCATTGCTTTTGACAATTATTATTATCTTTTGTACTTTTGGATGGTAATAAAGTAATATTTTTACAATATTTTTTATATATTTTCTTTTACCGATGGATAAGAATACGTACATATAATTTATAGAAGTTGTAAAGAATGTTGCCTTATCTTATAACAAAGTACACGTGACTAATGATGACTACTTGTAATAATAACTGTAATAAGTTTTATCGTTTATTGGCAATAATTTTCGCGCTATTATAAAGATATAAATATATGAAAAGTAAATGATTTTTTTTTAAATTTAAATTACAATTATTACGTAAATGCTAAAAGGTTAAAGTTGATTTTTTTTGGACAGGGCCTAGAAAAAAGTAAAGTTGCAGCTTATAATAGCAAAGACCTCCTTCTCAAATATCTAAGAGGGTTGTGGGAGGTTCGCAAATTCAGCTCTTATATGTTTAAAATGTTTAATGGTGTGGGCACCGTGGATTGAACCCAGGTCACTCGCGCTCTATGAAACTAAAGCGAGCGCCCTTATCACTAGGTTACTGCGGCTACCACGGGCATATATACATAGCCTGCAATTATGACCTTCAACGTCTCTTAGGTAGAAAAGGAGCCTACCGCCTAATGGTCGCAATACAATAAATGAACAATAAGAGAATGGATATTAACTATTTTCTTATGTTTTAAATTGATTTTATTTTATAGTGCACAAGTATTCATTTACATAAATACAATTTTATCCCGCAGTACACATTTAGGAAGGACTACGGTGACGACTTTCAAATACTGTCCGTTGTTATCGAATGCGTTTATTGAATTGGGGTGAATAACGTCCTACCAGTGCACATGATGGTAAGTTGCTGCTGCAGCTAATGAGCACCTGCAAACGCACCACAATCGAGGAAGGTTACAGATGCGTTGTCACCCCTGGGGACTAAGATGGAATGCCTGACAGCCAGTAATTATACTGGCTCTCTATGCCTTACAAAACAGAACACGACTGTTGTTTCACCGCTGTTTGGCGGCAGAAATGGGTAAGAGTGTGCTACATGCCCAGACGACTCCTAGGCAGAGGAAGAGCCTAACCAAGTTAATAATTTTTGCCTTACCATACTGATGTTTGCTTTATCATTGGAGGTCAAACGCTACATAGCAAAACAAGAACTAGAAACCAATCATTTTGGTTTTGCACAAATATCGACCGGGTATCGAACCGAGGACCCATGGCTCAGCAGTCAGTTGAGCAAACTACTAAGGCACGCAGTCGTTAATAATAAGTTAAGGAGATAATAAGGGGTTATCTGTTTTTTATACAGAACAGATAAAATTAAGAAGAGATTTATTTAAATTTACAACTGTGAGTGCACGCGTGTAAGTAAAATAAATTATTGCTTGTATATAAAAATTTAATATTTTATTCTGCATTGTCTGCATAACGCAGCATATTTTACTTTGGTCGTATTGCAACCTATCCTATTATTACCGGAGAAAGGCTCCGTACACTAATTACGGCGGTAGAGAATGGGGGTCGCGCTCAGGTGTCTGGGGTCGGATATTGTACAACTAAAAGTTATTATCCGCGATACAGGTAAATTTCAAACTACTTTACAAACAAAAAACTTTTACCACAGTTAAAAGTGTAGTTTGTTCATTAAAAGTATTAAATAATTAATTGATTACACTGAAATATAATTTTGATTCATCATCATCATCATCATCATTTCAGCCTATCAGAAGTCCACTGCTGAACATAGGCCTCCCCCAAAGATTACCACGAAGCTCGGTCCTGAGCCAGCTGCATCCATCGACTTCCCGCAAGACTGCGCAGGTCGTCATTAATTTTGATTGTTTGGTGTAAAATGAAAGTTAAAAATGACATTGATATACAGTAGGTCAATATTTTACCATAGTAACAGTTATTCTGTCGTCAAATAGTCGCGATGAAGCTTAATTATTTTTCAATTGATGAGCACAGAAGCTAATAAAATTGAAGTGTGACACTCATGTTATAATATGAGTGACTTTTTTTTTTATAGAAGAAGGGGGCAAACGAGCGTGCGGCTCACCTGATGGTAAGTGATCACCGACGCCCACGAACATCCACAACACCAGAGGAGCTACAGATGCGCTGCCGGCCTTTAAGGAAGGAATAAGCTCTTTTCTTGAAGGTCCCTAAGTCGAAACTGTTCGGAAATACTGCTGGCGACAGCTGATTCCACAAAATCGAAGTGCGTGGCAGAAAACTTCGATTAAAACGCACTGTAGTGGAATGCCAACCATCTAGGTGGTATCGATGGAACTTCGAATTCTGTCGCGATGTACGATGGTGAAACCCAGCAGCTGGGATCAATCCGAACAGTTCCTCAGAACATTCCCCGTGGAAAATTTTGTAAAAAATGCAAAGAGAAGCAACATCTCTTCGCAAGGCCAAAGGATCAAGCCGATCAGAGAGAGCTTGGTCGCCGACAATTCGTGCCGCTCGACGTTGGATGCGGTCAAATGGAAGGAGTTGGTACTGGGGTGCCCCTGCCCAGAGATGAGAACAGTATTCCATGTGGGGCCGAACTTGCGCCTTATGAAGTTGCAAACGGTGGACCGGCATGAAATACTGTCCCGCTCTGCAGAGCACATCAAGCTTTTTGGAGGCCAATTTGGCCTTTCCCTCTAAGTGACCACGGAACTGAACGTCGCTCGATATGTCAACGCCAAGGATTCTGATACTGGCTGAGGCAATAAGGGGAATGTTCTCAAAAAGAGGAGAAACAACAAAGGGATTCTTTTCAGCGGTGAACGCGCAAACCTGTGTCTTTTTGGGGTTGAATAGGACCTGTGTCTTTTTGGGGTTGATTAGGACTTGGGAAAAATCCAACCCACTTATCCCACCATTTGACGTATGACTTTTACGACACGCATAGGACAAGAGGTAGCGGTAGGTGCTCTCACAGTGCCACCACATTATTATTATTATCTTAACAAATTTTTAATCAAAGGTTGGGAATTTTGGAATTTAATTATTTTCAGCAATACATAGAAAAATTATAAACTCAAAGAAAATATAATCCACCTATTAACATCATTAAATAAAAATAGCCCCACTTAAACGCTTACTCTGTCATATAAAATGTCATAATGGGTCTTAAGACTAATCTCTTTAAATGAAATATATATTCTCTGCGTGACTTTCACTAAGTATTTCTTAAATCATTTTTCTTACAATCCCCGCATATTATTGTATTTTTAGTATTGTATTAGCCTCGTTTATTTCATTTTATGAATTAAGTTTGAAACACATTTTTATCAGTTAAAATGATTGTCTATAAATGATATTACTAGAATAAAAAGAAAATGAGATTCTAATATTTTCACTCGCTCAAAACGGTATTGGTGTAATCTCACACTTCTCTTGCATGAGGTGCACCCTGTTGGCTAACAAACGTTACTCAGGCGACCGAATGTTGATTGAAAATAACTTGCTGAACCCAAATCCATCCGACAAGTGAAGAGGACCAGGATTATTATTGCCAGAGTTCCGGAGCTTGGCAGCGTGGTGAGTATGGACAAACCTTTCAAAAAATGTATGCCTGCATTTGCTGGTGCTTTCTTGCAAAATTCTATGTTCAGCAGTAAGCTTATATAGGATGAGGGTGTAGAAGAAAAAGAAGCACTTAAAATACAAAATAAGTATTTGTACGAGCTGTCTATCTCAGTCTTGCATTGTTATCAAAATAAATGATGAAGTCTCTTGGCCGGTTTCGTCTACGGCTATAACCTCCGAATGCTATAGCTAGTTTTTTCAACAGTGCAAAAGATATTTTAAGTTATAAGTGTACGCGCAAACACAGAGGCTCACTAACTCACTCATCTTCACGTTCGCTTAATGAGAATATTGGAGCAAAGATCACATACAGTGTCAGAGATAAGAGACGCACATATTACAACCAGATCTGAATAGCAATAATTTGTGCTTAGCACAAATATGGGCTTCGGCGGGGATTAGAATCCAAAACCTATGCCTCAGCAGTCTGGAAAGCTAACCTGCAAGCGACGCGGTTGTTACTAGTTATATCGAAATATGTAATTAATGACTGAATATATATTATCATAGACGTAAAGGATCAGGTGATAGTAAATTCATCATATGGTTTACTCGTTGTGGTTTGTTCATTTCTGCGCTGGTCGATGCGACCCCGTTACAATTACAATAAATAATAGAGGACGTTTCATCTAAATAGCAATTTTACTGCGCTATTAGTTCCAAGCTGTCCGTTGACAGTTCGGACCGCATATCGGGCTTTGTGGCCTGCTCCAATGTGGGATAGCGTTGGATCAATTTTGCTAAAGTCTTATTAGAATTATTTGATACGTATATAAATTTGAACGAATGTAATTCTGTAAAGACAGTAAATTGAATCAAGCGTTACTTTGTGGAAATCGAAAAATAAATCCGAAAATTATTTAACTTTCTCATGAAAAAATAATGAAATGGTATATATTACCTAGTCCGAAAAAAAGAAGGTGTTCATGGCCTGAAGAAAGTACTGCAAAGTAATTTAGTTTAGTTCTTTAGAATGTAATTTTGATTATAAAGATGAAATCGCCTACTACACTACGACTTTAGTCTATTTTAGTCACCTGCTGAAAATAGCCACACCTAGAAAGCCTCAATTAAAAGCTGGCAGACAGATCTTGTAATATTTTCCAATACTACCCAGCTGAGGGCAGTGCTGATACCCTCGCCCTAGTGACGCTGCACCATGACACTATTCTATGAATTTGGGGTCGACTGAAATAGTTTCGTTAGAATTCCTCGTTTGGTTGCACGGTTCACCATGTGCAAGTGAGGTTGGCATTTGGAGAAAGAGATTATGCTTTTCCCCTTTCACTCCAACTTCGAATAATCAAACATAATTATCGATCGTCTGGTGCATCATCATCCAAACGTATTTAGTTCACTAAATAATAATTTTCGAAGAGATGAGAGACATAGTTCCTGGTGTCGAACATCAGTGGAATCAACATTTTCACATAAAACATCCGTTTGGTATTTGGGCTGTAAAGAGTAATAAACAACTTTTTACTTATGAAACTTTTCTAACCTCATCTTTTCCTTCGAATTACTGGCACTGCCTCTACTAGACATTACAAACATGATTTTTTTATTGTGTTATATCTTCTTCATCAGCTTATCAGACAACAGCTGGACATAGGCTTTTTTACAAAAGCGCAAAAGTTTGCTTACCATGTCATTGAAGATTTGCCCACGCTGCAGTTAGGCGAGTTAGTGAGCGAAGCGCCGGTACTCTCGCACTTGAGATTCTGCTTCCGATCTCCTGAGTAGTCTGTGGGATTTGAGTTCGGCATACATGGAAGAATTTTACGCCATTAGGCGGTCGCCACAACCTTGTTCGTCAGTCAGCAAGCTGCATCGCATGTAGATGAGGTTGATATTTGGAGAGAAAGATATTAAAGGGGAACTTATATCCCATTTCATTGTATAACTATTATAATTTATATTACTATATCTACAATTTATTGCGACTATCGTATTGTCTAAATTACCCCATCCGGTCACACTTGTAGTAGGCACTGCATTTATAAAATCTTTTTTTGTAAACCGGATGACATCGATCTTAACGAAATCCGTCAAATTTAGAAGTTACCTGCAACAAAAGAAATTACATTGTTTTAAAAATCAAAACAACTCAAACTTAAACACGCACATCAAATATTTGAACAAATATTTATACGATGCTCACAAACGGTGCGTCACATACTGTGGCTTCGCAATCAATTGTCTTCGCAAAGAGAGGCGCATAAATTTTACAGTACTAAGCGCATCCCTAATTAACCCTTAACAAACGTCGTGGGCCGCGTGGGCCGCCGCGTAAATCAGCCGGGAACGTGGCGTGGATGTCTCGGTGTCTTTAATTGAGACCGGGACCGTAAATATGGCTGCATGGACCAAAGCTTTAATTGTTGTCGTTTTTTTCTTCGCTGAGAAAGTTTAAAATATATTTTCACATCTTAACCACGTACTGTGAGTGTACCGTCAGAAATATGACTTTGTTAACGTACGTTTTGAGAAAGCATGACAGTAATACAGAATCTATTTACATCCAAACCACTTTTTCAAATAATGTTTATTACCATGCAGATTATAGATATTTAAGATTTTTTAAGCGAATGTTCATAACTTAAGAGAAACCTATGTTCCGTTCTGACTTATCAATCCTTGGGTTCCTGCCCCCTAGTTTGTCTAAGGTCTTGTTTAAAAGAGGTCACGGAGCGGAAAAGCGTCGTGACGTCGAGAATCGTGTTGGCGCCACCAGCGACGTTGTTTTTTATTTTAATTTACTTCTGAGGCTTCTGCTCTCAAGGCTGTTCCTCCGAAGCTTTTAAGGCCGCCGGGACAACAGTGTATCTCTTTTCCGTGGTGTATGTTCTGTATAAGACTTATTTCATAGTGTTTTATGAACATTAAAAATACCTGCATTTACAAGATAAACTATGCTACAAACTCAAGCTCTTGTTATACTTTCAGGTCAGGTTTTCAGGTCAATAAAATTCTCGTGTTTGGACGACCATAGGGCCAGACCATAGAGATTGACGTACCTTACGCTTCAATAATAGGTATATGGTCGCTATGGTTTCAAATGTCAATCGTAAATATTTGTGCATCACGTAAATTATTGGTTTTGAAAGTTGTGTTCTATTGCACTGTTCTTATTTGACCCTTCCTTCGATGTTACTGCATTATACTTAGATCGGATATGGTGAGGTAAAGACGACTGAGTGCCTGTGTGATTACGCTGTAATATTTCCTGTGGAGTTGACAGCTGCCGAAAGTATTCGGATCTTAAAGTAATGATCTTTGAATAATATCTTTAACGTACCTTTGATATGACTGCCAACCTTTCCATAGATTGTTGCCGCTCTGATAGGTTTTGACAAGTTGTAAAAAATTTCGCGTGTCGGTCAATTATTCTCTCATTCCTCAGTAAAAGCGACATTGAAGGAGTTCAAAAGGATGTTTTGTTTTGAGCGAGCAAATTTGTGGGTTAAAAACGTCGCACCGCTACTTTATTGTTATATTAAAATCTTTCTGGCTACGAAATTATTTGGCTCTGGTTTTGGACTTGATTTATTTTATGTGGACGCAACTTGGCGCCTCGTTAATTGTTGCATTTTAGGGTTAAATGTACCGTTTTGTTATTCGTTTATTTTTCAGATCTGTTTTTGTGAATAATTATAGTAATTGTGGTAGAAAGTTGGTATTATGACAAAGTTGTTATGAATAATGAACATAAATATAATGCTCAATAATGACATTATTTCTCTGATTTGCAGTGATTTGCACGGCTAAAGGTATTAATAGAGTTTTGAGTGCGAACATTTTTAAATGCAGTATGGAATTTCTCTTTGATGAATGTTAGTTTGACCTACTTGTGTTTATCCGCTTCATGAATTGAATTGGGTTCAGAAATTTGTGTCGTTCACGTTTTTCTGGGTTCAGGGTGTTTGTGGTTATTATTTGTTTTGAAAAACGAAATAGAAAATCCGTTAAGTGTTTCTATTCAGTAACAATAACAAAACATTGGCCTAGTGCGAGTCGGACTCGCGCTTTGTCGATTCCATTCAACTGGTTACCTATTACGATAGAAAAATAATAGTAAGCCCTTTTAATGTAGGATATACAGACAGGTGAACAGACGGCGTAGACTTAGTAATAGGGATCCGTACGGAACCCTTAAAAAGGCAAACGAGTTTACGGCTCACCTGATGGTAAGTGACGAGCAGAAGCTCAAGATCCATCTCCTTCACGCCGGTATTCCGGGAGACCGTGGTAACGCCGTTGTTATATATGCTATATGAGCCTACTAGTATTCTACTGTTGTAGGTTTTGGAGCCGAGAAGAATTCACTATACTGTCAATGCGGGTTTCTGAATTTCTTAGACATTCGATGTTTTCCTTCAATGCCCAACGTGAGGTAAATTTAGCATTTAAGTTCGATAATTAACAATTTTAGTAGAGCCGGCACCTAGTTTCGAAACTAAGTCACTTGTGTACTATGAAAGACTGATCTTCTCATTTACGTAAAAACAATTCTGATTGTAAAATATACAGAATTGTAATTATGCGAATGTTAACAATACGCTTTGTTTGAAAACACCACTTACTTTTTTTATTTCTTGTAAATAATAAATGTTAGGAAATAATAATGTAATATAATTTAAAAAAGATGTTGCTCATTTACGAGAGAAAGTAATTGAAAAAAAAATTTGTTATAATGTACTTGGGTACAGTAGGATGGGAGATTCTAAAGCAGGTTTCCCTTTCAAGCAAAACGGCTAGCAGAGACGTCATTCATCAATCGCCGACATTTGCGAAAGGGTACGAGTAAGTATTGTTGCAATAAGTTCTTCTTAAGTTTTCAGCTCGTCATCGTTAAAATATATTTGTGTTTACTTAACAATGAAAGTTGTAAAGAAAAAGAAATTGAATGTTTAATGTTAATATTTTTTTTTTTTGCTATATCAAACTGTTGAATTACCACTTACCTTAAACTGTGGTCAATTATAATAATTCTAACGAATAATCTGTACGTCTGTCGTATTGTAAATTTAAATAATATACAGATATCAAGGAAATTCTGCTTATCGATAGTGTTCTGTATTATAAAACACACACGAGTTGGCGTAGTAGCTAAACTGCCTTCCGCAACCCATTTTTTGCCTCTTGAGGAGATACGATTTGAAGGGTTGGGAGCCTTGACACCGGGTTTGCTTTGATTGCTATGAGATTTTACAAAGCTTTCCTTAGTTACCACTTGCGACACCCACGGGATGAAAGGCAGTGGTAGAGGTCTCATGTAGTTACCGCAGGGTATGACTTTATAATTAAATATATGAAAAATAAAAACGAAATAAATACAACCACTTGTAAACAAAACAAGCAAATAATATATTGAGGAAACTTTCGAACTTAACTCATTAACAATGTTTTTATCAGCTACTGTGTTACGTCTGCAAGTCATTGCTTCAAATTAAACGAATCTTGTAATGCTCTAACAAGTGGGTTTGTTGCATTTTTTTTAAAGTCAAAGGGTGCAACTTTGAGAAGTTAGCAAGTAAGACCTTTTTATGTTAATTCTTATAAAGTTAAATATACGGGGGATGTGATATAGTTGTTGTAGTTAAATTTTACAATGTAATTAAGCGATTAGCTGGTATTAATTTATGGTAAGAATATAAAACAAAAAACTTATTTTTTGTCACTGTTTTCCTGCCATATGAATATACAGGGGATATATACTCGTACATATGACAGGTCTTTCCTGTCCCTTACGGAATGAGACGTTGAAGCCGATTTTTTTATGACGCGACCCCACAGAGAAAACGAATATGTGGTATATCTCGTATTTTGCCTGGATTTGTTCGCGGAGGTCTTTGCAGCGTCAGCGGAAGAATCTTACTTCAAAAGAAAAGTTAATATACAAATATACATAACATGATTTATTTCGCTAAAATACATTAACATATACAAATACATTTCCTAATAGTTAATAAGGAACACAATCCTCAAATAGCCGCCTAATCCTAATGATGGACAAAGAAAGCCAGCTATTATTAATTGTCCGAAAACCTGTTATTTATGGTAAGAAGTCGCTTTTGTCTACGATAGACTAAAATAGATCGCTGGCCCACCCATAGAGAATAACAATATCGTTTATTTATAAAGACACATTTGTTCCTATTTTAATGGTTTTAATTACTTGAATCTAACAGAGAAAAATCTTCAATGATCTGTCGACGTTTGTAATAAAATTTTGTGTTCATTTGTCCAGCAGAGAAACATTAGTAGACTGTTACTTTGTACAGACAGTTGACATTGCATAATATTATAATTATGAATTAACTATTTTTAAAAATGAATATATATGTTTGTGTACTAATCTCCCGACCTTTTTCTTAGCTTAAATTGATTTCTCATGGCAATCTTAGCCAGGGCTATTATACTTACCACCCGTCTTGTCCTATCTCCCGAAAATGCGAAAAGTGGGTTGCGGACGACCGTTTCGCTGCGCTAAGTCTGCCTATCCCTGGCGGTCACAGGCGTAAGCGCTTTTAAAAAGAATACATATGTAATAATAATATATGTAGATATAATTCGCGACTCGCAGCGTCCCAGGTCCAATTTGAATGGGACAAGAATTTCTTCGATTTCAGAATCAAATTATAATGCTCTTTAATTTAGTATTGCCAAGCAGAATAATTAGGAAAACAACTCTCAATTATAATAGCAGTGATAATATAAACAGCACGATAGCCAAGTTGGTAGTGAACCCGACTTCGAAGCTGAGGTTTGCGGGTTCGAATCCCGCTTGGGGCAAATATTTGTATAATGCATATTAATCTTTGTAACCCAGTCATGGATGTTCATATATGTATATATGATTATTAATATATGTAGGTGGATCTATGTTCTCACCATCTAGTTATCATGACACAGAGAATCCTAGTTAGGGACTGAAAGATGTGTGAGATTGTTGAAATATTATTACTATTATTATTATTATTAGATAAACAAAGTCTCAAACAAAGTTTGAACAAAGAAGTCCCATTCTATTCACGAATCTTTTCGCGCCACTTTCGACGACAGCCTGTCACCAGACCAAAAAAAAATCTTATTAAAATTTTTTCTTTTTATTATTGTCGGTAGAAGTTTTTCTGTGGTATGCAAAAGAGAAACTGTAACAACGTTTTGCATAGGCTTATTCATTCAATATTTGTTTGTTTACATAAAAGGTATTTTTAGCTTTTAAAATGACGCACAGCATTCCTAAGCAATGTTGCTTATAATCAGATCATCCAAATTAGAATACTAATAAGTTTCCGTTAACAAACAGCTTGTTAGTTTCGTGATTTTCTATTCAGGAAATTCCCTATGAACGCTGCTTGAAGATGAAAAATGGTCTCTGACATATTCGCCGTCGGAATATTATTTTAGCTTCATATGTCAACATTTCATCTTTTAAAATTTTCACTTATCTTCAACACTGTGGAATGCGCGGAAGTTTATTTGGACGATTTAAATCATACATTACATTTCCCTGTTGCGTACAGGATGAAAGATAGAATGCAAGAAGATATATTTAATTGCAATTATAAACATCATTCGAATTTCGAATTCTCACAATAAAGATAATTTATAATTTTCTCCAAATGCCAACCTTTCCTGCTTATGGTGCCTCACACGGCTAGGTATCAAGCGAGGCTCTCGCTACCCGATATTGTAAGAAAAACCATCCGAATTTACCGAACCTAAATTTGGCACACTGGTGATGCAAGTAACACTCCATTCTAGACTCTTCATTTTAGATTTGTATCTGAAGAAGAAGAATAAAATCAAGGATACAACTATATACGTGACAATGCGTAAGTATAATCTAATGTTTAAAAGTTTTAACACAGTAGCTATGCTAGAGCATGTGGCTGTGTATATAGGTACTCGTACAGTAGCCAGTTATTATAACATTAAATTTATTGTATGTACATGTATTTTTTTTACATTTTGTGGTTCATTCCTTATACTAAAGAGTTAGTGCTCACTGATGCGATAAAACTAACCTTGTTCGCCTCCTCGACGCTGAGGTTCGTGGCCTAATTGCATGGTCTGTTCTTTAACGAAGGTCTCTATGAATGATACTTTTATTGTTCACCACAAAACAAAAGGTTACAGAAAACATTAAAAAATAAGCAAGCAAATTAGAAGGTACAATTTGGCTTATCTCTATGAATAAGAGTTATGTTTAAATATAATTAAAAATATGTTGAATACATTAAAGAGCAATGTTTTGAAATATAAATTGAGTAATTTGCAATTTAAGGTTATATATAATCTTTCTTTTTTAATGCCAGCCTCACCCCCTCGAGATGCACCCAGCTAGATAACGAACGAGCTTCGACGATCGACTGATGGCGGGAAAGCCATCTGAATTAGCCGAACCAACATTTTACAGATTTGTGATGGTAAGCAAACGACAGTTCACCTGATTGTAACTGGCGACTGGAGCCCACGCACACCGGGCAACAACTTCAATCGAAGTTGCTCACAGATATGTTGTCACCACAGAGGACTAGGATGCAATGCCTTACCGCCCCTTAGTTATACTGGATCTCTACTTCTCAAACCAGAACACAACACGGAATTGGAAAAAGTTTGATACCAGACAACACCTAGGCAGAGAAGGAATCTATCGCCTATTTTCATTTTCCATAATATTTGTTGTTTTTTCTGAGCATAATTTACCCAACAGTTCATAAATTATCCTAAAGTTAATTATTCATTAGGACTTAACCTTATGGAGTGTTATAAAACGTTAGTTTCGTTACCATTGAATGACGCCCTCGTTGGGCCTTTACAATAAAACCCAATTTCGCTTTAACAAATTTGTCATTTAGTTGTCATTGTTACAAATTACATGTCTTGATATTAGAATGATAATTCAATAGAAATTATTATTAGAAGGAAAATAATTTGGTCAGTTTTATAAAATAAACTTTAATAATTCCTCCTCC
This sequence comes from Bhutanitis thaidina, assembly GCA_029286595.1. NCBI lineage: Eukaryota > Metazoa > Arthropoda > Insecta > Lepidoptera > Papilionidae > Bhutanitis > Bhutanitis thaidina. Next base: position 6,200,547 of record JAGSMS010000020.1, on the reverse strand, counting down.
TTTGGGGTGCCAAATACCCTTAAAGGGTGGTGACGCAACTGCAGCTCCTCTGGTGTTGAAGATGTACTTGGGCGTCGGTAATAACTTACCATCAGGTGAGCCTCTTGCTCGTTTACCCCCATTCATAGTAAAGTAAAAAGTAAAGTAGCAACCTGTAAATGTCCCACAATTGAACAAAAGCTCCGCCACGCTGCTCCAGTACAGGTTACTTCATATGACCTCGAAATATTTTTTTTTTATAATTTCTAACACATGCAGGTTTCCTCACTATGATCACCTCAGCGAGCCGAGGACGTTGTGAATTCAGCAATTAAAATTGCAATTTAGAATTACAGTGGTGACGGCACTCGCGTACTGTGAAATTAAAGCGAGCTCTCTGACCACTATCTACCACGGCTACGTTACAACACATAGATAAAACTTTATCCACACATGTATAAACATAATTCATCTTTATGATACAAATAATTATGGCCAATATCTAGGCCATAAAGGATTTTCTACGTTTGTATTTGTTTACAGTTCAGCAGAAATGGATTTTTTTAAAGATCGCGTTCATAACTGGCCTTAAGACTAAGGTATTTAACATTTAGCTGTGGTGTCAAGAACAATGTATTATTTTTTTTAAATAATAACCATGACAAAATAATTATCAGCTGTCACACTTTTATACACATAACCACCACCATAACTATCGTAGTTCTTATTCTATGTAAAAAAGTATATTTTACGAGTATAGATACGATTGTTCACACTTGCTTAAACTTCGTCATTGAGGACTATGATTAATTTGTTAAATGTAATTTGAAAAAAGGGAAAAGACCACTTTTCAAACATTTTTTCATAATCACCGACAATTCAGCACTTAAAATTTCTATTAACAATTTTTGTGGTGTCGGCATACCCAAGTGACTATGAAATTAAAATGAGCACAGTGACCACTGGGCAACAACGCTTCTAAAACCTTGTGAAAATTCGAAATAGTCGCATTTAAACAATCATCGTTGGTTACTTCATTACGTTACTCGCATCTTGTCGCCCTGGATATGTCTCGTTAAGAGCTTTTGTCTCTCACTTCTTGCAAATTTGACAGATAGCCGTAATTGTGAACTCGGTACAGTACACCAGAAATAAGATTAGATTCCGTTGCTGGCTGCTGCCCGGCTGAAGACGTATTGTGTGTCCAATTAGTAACGTAGCGGCCCACACCGCCGCGTTATTTCTAAAAATACTTAAAAACACTCTGTTACCATTTGTCACGGCACACCCTGTATTTATCAAGATACCGTTCCGCATCTATTGGTACAGGATGCGGGGGGAAAGGAACGAGAACTGCCTCAGCTAAAATATAAGACAATTATGCTTTATTAAAACACTGCTTTGTTATAAATGTGTTAATAATTACCTCACACTGAAAACAAACTCGGTATGTTTTTTTATGAACTGATATTTAAAATAATGCTAATGAAACAGTTAATTCGATATGCCATATGGTCACTGTGTAAGAAAATCCATTACTTAATTTAAACTCATCTGGGGGAGATGTAGGTAGGTTCTAGTTTTAAGAGTAAGTTAAGTGGTGAAAGTGTATAAAACACTGATGATTAAGGCAATGGGGACTGCATTCACGTGAACTTAGTACAAACCGAATAAGAAGATCAAAAAAAAGACCAAACTATTTGCCATCGCAGTGCCACCATGCAGCAGTAGAAATTTCTCAGCGTTTGAAAGTAAATAGCTGATGTTAATTGGAGGGACTTAAGAACGGATGGGTTATATGCAGCGATTCATTACTGCCTCATTTATGATTTTTTTCCGTAGATTAAATTCGCAACCCCTTTTCTAAGTGTGGTCAGTATGAGCAAACATTTCATGATGTATACAAGCTTTTTGGTTTGTAGAGTCTGGAGAACTGGAACGACTATTGACGATAACTGGTGGTGCAGTGCCCCATTACCCTACCATAACGGCCTGTAAATATTCCACTACAGGATAAAGACCTCTCTCATAAGGAAGATTTTCCATAATAAATACCATAGACAAGCGAATATGCGATCGCAGTTCCAAGCTCCAAGAACTTTAGACACCGCTGCCCATCAGCGGGCTGCTTATTTTTGGTCTGGTATTTTTTGAGATGTTTATCCCGCAACATTGTGCAGTTCGTCACTCCATGATGTGGGACGTCGTCCTCCATTATGTTTGATTGTACGAGATTGCCTCTCGAGTAAGTTTTCCCAATGGTTGTTGGTTCTGAAACATTTGTAGCCGGGCCATCGCTATTTCAGCACATCCCTATAGTATGCCCCCATATTCTGACGCAGATAACGTTGCAGATTCTGTCACGAAGAGAATCATTAAGTGTTCTCGTTTTTATTGCTCGCTGACCAACTCTGACTCTCCTCATACTTTATTTAACAGCCAATAAATAGTCCATTGCAAGGCTAAGTCTTCTTCCACAAGGAAAATTAGCCATAACCGCCATGCTCGGGAAACGGATAGGTGATCGCATTACCAGACCCCTCGCGCCTTATGCGCTGCTAAGTGTATGGGTTCTAATTAATTTTGATGTGATATTATTGAAATGCTTATTCCGCCATCAGTCGGAAGCATTTACCAAAAAAGTGCTAATTAGTCCGCCACTACAACTCGGCTCATAAGGTTTACTTAAATTACATAATGATAACGAATTTACTTATATGCATACATAAATGCGATCACAAGATGTGTTAGTTTAGAAGATTGAGTTATGCATGAATATACTACACTAGTTACAAAAGTTATTAATATCCGCGTAGCACAGTGGTTAGCGTAACTGAATATGGGACGCTGTAATATACCTGGATGGTTCGCAACTACTGATAGTATTCAGAAGTTGTCGTAGTCGCAAACGGCTAACAATATCCCGGATCAAATCAGTTACGAAAAATAGTAATTAAAAATGCTGAATTCGAAAAAATGAGTGCTAAACTCCGGCCACCCTGTAACAGATGTGGTAGCTATAGAAATAAACACGGTTAACATTCCTATAAACAAGATTGTTGCGGCTCGAGGCCCGGTGATTGATGGTGATGCGCGCGCGCCCCGCCGCCGCTATTAGTGACGCTTTATGAGGAAAAAATACTATTATACAGAAATATAATGTATCTACTTTAGAAATAAAACACGTGTCGCTTAGAAAACTATTAGCAGCAAATGCAAAATACATTATCATAGATTTCTTCTAGCATGCATGGTGCTTATGTAAGGTTTTCTTGTAAGTGATTTCTTATGATACCAATGTATATGACATGTGTACTTTAAGACTTTGGCGACTGTGAGTCATGGATTTTAGAGTACAGGGATGTGCCATGGGTCGTGGGACGAATTGCAGTCGATGCTAATGTGTGCAACACACAAATTGTTGGTATTAGAGTGTGGTTGGTATAACATAACATAACATAACCATGTTGCGTCCCCTGACGTTGCATTTGACCTTTATCGCAACCTTATCACATAAGCGTTACATCAAATACGGGAAGGTAAAGTGTGATGAGATTGATTTTGTGTTTGCGCGGACACTTGCGGCACTACTATATTTTCTGCGCAGTTGATAACTCCCGAGAGTATTTGGCGGTTGTCGCCGTGGTTAAAATTAACCAGGAGCACATCAGTCTAAATTTAAAGACTTAAACATTTATGTTCAATGTACTGAGCATGCAATCGCAACTATTTTAGTAAGGATGTTCCTTACTTAAGAAACCTACCTTACTAAATGTTAAGAAATTAAATAAAAAACTTCGAATTTACCGAAGAAGGAGAAAAACCGCTACGAATTTAGGAGAACCAGCAGAAATTGCCAAAAGTCATTAAGTCCGCCCTTTGTAATCATTTTTAAAGGCAGCAATGAAGTTAAAATAGATAAATAAATAAATCAATCAAATAAAAAAATTGTAATTCTGCCAAAATTAAAATACAAGCATTACAGACAACTATAGTATGTAAGTACTTTCGGCTATGCCAAAGTTTCTGCGAAGTTTTCTTCGAAACTGTCTGTATCGTAAGCTCATAAGTATATAGGAATAGTCGAAGGCACTCGCTCAATATTACCATCTTATCACCTTATTCGATGTAGATCTACTGCTGTACGAGGAAAAAGATTCAGATGCAGTATCGGAGACACAACAACATTATGGTAGGTGTTATAATGTTGCGACTGGCCCAACTGGCCCTGGGCTGAATGACGTGGCTGTGGCTTTAGTACATGCCATTAAACATGTATCGTTTGTTTCATATCATACAATTTTAACCCTTATGCCTATCGCCCATTAGTGTAGTTGCCAAATTACCATTTTGCACGTCTCAGCGCTGACGATTATCAGCGCTCAGGACGCTTGACAACTATTTCACTTCTAAGGGATATATAAAGCGACGGGAGCCGAGCCTTGACGCTGGTTCTGCTCTTTGTGATTGCCATCTGATATTCAAAGTCATGAAAATTTAGTACTTGCAATGAAACGTCTCCCGTGTCAATTCAAGATTTTTTTTTAATAAACCGATACGTAAGAAATCGGGTACAAACGACATATAAAAATTTTCAAAATGATGTAGCTAGTTCGTTGAAAGTTCGTTGTCAAAGTAACAGTTATTCCAAAGTAACGAAATTCATAAGTAGCATAACCCAGATATCGAGTGTTTGTCGTCGCATCTTATTATTCTCATTTATGTTTGACATCTATTTTTCAACGCTCTTCAATATTTTTGTACGGCTATTTTTGTTGCAAGACCGCCTCTCGGTTGCTCAAAGAATATGTGAGTGCTAGCTAGATATTTTCGTTTCGTCACCTTTGTGATATAATTAGTCTGTGGTTTTCGACGGTTACGTGGTTCATTCGCATAGTTTAATTTAAAAAGACGGGGAGTATTGCACACAGTAATGTTTTCAACACTTAGACAATTTTTTTCTTAATTCCACAGATTACCGATGGGAAGTAGTATCTCTAGTGCGGTTACTAACCCGCCTGTCTAATATAATCTTTAAAGAATGGCATGACTCCTTTAATGGAAACATTAGTAATTTAGCGCTTTAGTGGAAAAGCCTGTATCATATAGAGGACTAAACATACTGATAAAGAAATAGATGCAGCTTTCTCTTATTTTTCCAGAGAGTTATGAAGTTAGCTCTTCCCACCGCGCTACTCCAGTGCTAGCGGGTAGTCTTTATATGTCCTATGAATATTTTTTTTTATTATCAAACTTTAACTTAAAGTTACTCGCTCTCTATACAATTTAACGCAAGTGATCTTGAGAGACCCAGACAGTGGAAAGATTAGTGCATATAGTAGATATGTGTATTATGAAACGTTGAAAATAAATTTGGAAACCTGGATTTGTTTAGTACTAATCCGATAGAAGTTATAAATATTATGATAATGAGATAGTAAAAGAATAGTAAAAAAGAAATAGAAGAAAGAGAAAAAGGTTTGAAGTAGTTAACATTTTTACCTAATCGAATATCTGTTCTCGTTTAATCTACTTTTTCACACTTCAGCCACAATGTCATTTTGTGGTCTATTCTTTAGCTCTTTATAGTCGCTCCACCATTGTTTATTTAAACAATAACTGGGTATTTTTATTACGGCGGCAGTTTAACGATTATATACGATAGCATAATGTTACCATCTTCAACGTGGAATGTGTATGTCTCTTAAAAACCACATTTATTTTGTTTATTGTTTACGGGACTGTTGTATCTTGTAATCTTTATATTCAGCTGTCTTTCGTGTAGTCTATAATTTTAAAATTTTTATTCTTAAGACTTTCTAGTCTGCGATTAATTATTGTGAATGGTTAGTTTATTTGCATTTTATTGTAAAGATAAAAATATTTTAAATTACAAAACAAATTTTAAGGTATTAGTAAATAATAGAAAAAATACTAATATAAGCTCCTTTCTTTATACCCAATTCAAGGATGGTCAGAGGTTTAGACATTTGTTTTTTATAGTGTTACTGTTTTTTTAAATACATTTACTCGTGTATATTATTATTTTCTTCTCTTTTTCATATTTTCGATAAGTTTTCTATTTCTTAGAAGTAGGCCACTTTGTACGAATCCCTTTGTTCGAAACTCATGTAACTAATGTTTATTAACTTACAATGTGAATCGCTGGCCTAAACATAAAGACTACAACATGCTTATCCTCTGTCACATTGTTTTTAATAATCTCTGGGGAGTAATAAATATTCCAAAATGAGGATTTCCCATACTTGTCAAGCTGGTTAGTGATCTTTGATGGGTCTGCGTAGTTTACGTCAATACGTCATACGTCGGTTAATCATAGTAGTTCTGATATCATTAACCGATCTGATGGAAGCATTTAGGAAACTTACATAAGGGACGGATGGAGGATTAAATTAAATGTTTTTTTCGTTAGTCAATACTTACGACACCGATGAGAAGAAAGTGGTGGCAGCCTAAGTTACCGTTTTGCAACTAATTATAAACTAGCTGTATGTCTAGAATATGGTCGAGGTTACTGTTACTGTTCCACCCCTGTGTGTCCGGCTCCGTAGCGTGATGATATATAACCTTCCCAAATAAACGAGCTACCTAACTCAAATATGATCTTTCAAATCGGACGGGTTTATGCCTTCGGACCTAAGATTAACGCCTTCAGTCATACTCAAACTCTTCAACTTTATAATAAAAAGTTTGATTAAAACGTAGATTTGAAACAAAACAAACCGATATACCTTCAGTAGTGTACTAATAGAGGCAACAATAGTAACAATGTAGTTTAAACACGCGATGATTTTACGCTGTAACATAAATTCAAACAGTGTAATAGATGGTGAGAATGTGATTATTAGACTTGTGAATATCTGCAAGGCATTTTGCAGCTTTTCACGATAACAAAGCACATTTCTTTTCATTTAATATGTTTGTTTTGACTTTCCACTATATTCTGGTATTCAAAGTATCAGTAACAAATCACACAGACACCTGCCACACTTGAACGACGCCAAAAATATCTGTGCTATTGTTTTGTGTATAGAATAGAATTCGATGTTCAGAAAAATATTTACTCTTCATTTTTAAATCTACTTTAGAAAACTGTTCTTAATAAGTATTAAAATAGACTGAGAAACATTTTAGTTATTAGATTCATTTCTCATTGACGTAGGTGTGCGTTATGACGCTTTGGTCCTAATATGGTTTTTGCCATGATGACAATAGGCTGGGACTGTTGACAAGCAATGATCGTAAAGAAACTTAGCGGAGAAAATTACTGTTGATATTAGAATTAAACGTCAAACTATGATGACTGATAAATTACCTAAATATTTCTAGCACATTGTTCTTTGAAGCGACGCATTAAATTTGAATATATTCGTTTTCATACGGTGTAGGTAATCTGTTTCGTGAGGATGATGAACAACAGCATTATATTATTATAATGTGGATGTTCTGCATGAGTTATTATGACATTTAAACTTCTTTATTTACTGCTTTTGTTACAGACTCCATTTTGGCGAGATCGGAGGAATTCTTTCATATCGTACCATATCGATAACTAATTGTATTTTCAGTGCTTTGAAGCGTATAATCATAACACATACGAACGCAACCCAGTAATATATTGAAAGATTATTTTAAGATGCTACTTATTTTTCTTTGTTGGGTACGTTGGGTCGTTTTTGTAGATGCTTTAATCTAGGGGCTTATAATATCAAGGCGACTGTCACCAGAAGCGTACTATGACAGTGCGATACGTGCCTTCGTTTATTTATTTCATTATGTCACTAGCAAAAGCATTGGACGAGGGAAAGTAATTAATTCAAAGTCTTAACATTTTACTGCAACAGACATTAGGAATAAAATAAACATCTTTAAAAATATCACACTTTTCTTTTGTAACTTGCCATTGGGTAACTGCTTTAAATAATTCAATAACCTATATTTCATTACTGTGGTGTCATTAGAGTGTATAATAGAACTGCAGCTGTCTTTAATTTCTTCAGTTATATTTATTTTATATTATTGGATGTTACTATAGTCGATAATAAGAATGCAGAACTATTAATGTGTTAGGGCAATAGATTTCCAACTGTCGCTTTTACATGTGACTAACAAATTTTATTTAAATTCCGTGTAGCATAGCTGGAATTTACAAGAAATGCAAGACGTTACAGATACCTTTTTTTATATTGTAATAGTTTTTTTTTTTGGAAGAATAGGCAACTTTGATGAAAGGGTAGGTACCAATCAGATCGACGTGTTTGTGATTTGGTGAGGCGATCAAGTGCTTGTATATGCAAGTCTTGAAACCTTTCACGATTACCATACACCATATTCTTTAGTATTTGCCAAGGTCTCTGCCTCTCATGCAAGGAAATAACAGCATGAATAACCGTAATTAATGCACATCACTTATTATACGCAGCAGTGTGAATAATAATAATATAATTAATAGTTATTTTATTTTTATTTTGCTCCCACTAGTTTATAAAGATTAATCTTATTTTTACAATAACTTGAGGTTAGTACTAGGTAATCATCAGACTTACGTCCTATAAAAGTAGCATTATAATGAATATAACATTATAGCAATACATTTACCTAAAAAAAATGCATGAATTTGTGTGTGTGAGAGAGAGAGAGTCAGTGAGTGCGTGAATGTGTGTGAGTTTACTGTTCATACATCGGCTTCCGTGAGATTAGGTTAAGGGTGTCATTAAAAATTCAGTTGTAAGTCCAGACTTAACAATTATTCATTTAAATATTTTTTAAGCAATATCTATGCTTGCAATATATTGGTTATATTTTATTTACTTTGTTATTACAAAGGTAACAAAAAGGTTCTTGTCTCGACCTTTTGTCACAGTTTACAAAAGGTCGAGACAAAAACAAATATTTCTACCCTTTCTTGAATACGCTACGCTGAATATAATGTGATATTGAATGGAAGGGATAAATGTTTTTCTAAAATAGTTTGTAAGATGAAAACTAGTGTGAGTGAACTACTTTAAGACTAGAACTACTCTTTGTGCGCGTTCTACTTCTAGAAAGTGTGTTTTTGCCGCACCACCCTATGAAGTAATGCAATACACTAAGATAGATTGAATCAAACCAAAAAGTTTTCTCAGTCTAGTGGTTAGGTTAGCAAAGTGGGGTTGAAAAGTTAGTCGATTGTCTATGATGACACCAAGATATTTAATATGGTCAGTTAGTTGAAGATTTGGGCAAGAACAGCATTTATGTGGATATGTAGATAAATATGATGGTTACTAGATGTGGAGAATGAGGTCATAAAACACGCGTTAAATTTCACTTGTAAATTATCTACTGTTGGTTGATCTCGTTGTCTAATTGAAATGGATATAATTTTTTTTTAATATATAGCGTAAGGACATTCTTGCTAAGCCATCTTATTACTTAAGTCCTGTCTGTGGATTGTCAAACGTTTGAGACCAAGAATCGCTGAAAAAGAGCAGTGTAGTGACGTCAGCAATAATAACAATTTCTCCATTCACGAGACCAATGTTGCACAACTCATTTATGTACACTAGAAATATAGTTAGGCCTATTATACTACCTTGGGGTAAACTAAACTGACTGGCGGCTCGTCACTAATTAAGTCCTGCATATTAACACACTGAGATGTATTTACTAAATAATCACTAAAAATATTCAGCGGAAGATCTGGGACACGGAAAACTTCAAATTTATTGATAAGAAACTGTGTCTAAAACATTAGCTAAGTCTAGGAAGATGACAAGTACTTTTTTTTTTCATTCTTTCATCTAGTTTATTAAAAATAGAATCTGTCAATTTGTGAACAGCCATCTCCGTAGACATGCCAGACTTAAAACCGTATTGATTACCAGAAAGTAGTTTATTAATCTCAATATATTTATTCAGTCTGATGTTCATGAGTTGCTCAAGGATCTTGGATAAAGCAGGAAGAATGGATATAGGCATTTAGATATGAACACACTTTTAATAGTATAATTGACTTTTTTAACGCCTTGGGAACGACAGATGTAGAAAAGAAAAGATTACGAATATACCTAATTGGCGCAACAAGAGTTTACTGGTAGTCCTTAACGAATCAATTCGATATGTTATCTAAACCAACTGCTCTATTGCTATTTATATTACAAATGAGGGATTAAATTTCAGAACCAGTAGTAGGTAAAAGCACAAATGAAGAAGAAAGCATGATAGGGTTATTAAAAGACGATAATTCAGGATACACGAGCAATATTTTTTCAACTAATGATTTACCTACGTTGGAACAGAACCAATTGAAGTTGCTGACAGACATTTTAGGATTTCGAATTCACTTCGTCTGACGGAGGCAATATTTGTTTCTTTGAATTTGTTATTTTTTTGATGGACCGTGATTTTAATTATTATATTTCTTCTTTTGTATTTCGATTTTTTCATATTCCACTTCTAAGTCTTTTGTTAATGTTACTTTTAAAATTTAATTTTCCATGTCTTTTTTTTATTTTTATGCAGTTTATCTCTATACCTCATTCACTTTAGTAGCCAGGAGTTATCCACAGTTTCATTATTCTTTTACGGTTTGAAAGTAAATGATATTACTTTACATGGTAATTTGCGAGGATATTTTTTTATAGTCGAGCCGAACAACTTACGCGCTACGTATTTGAATACTTGATGTCGGTGTAGTTCTATCAAGTTATGAATGTGGTACTTCTACTCATATCTTAGAGATTAAGAAGTTCACCACGCTGCCTAACTAACTGTTTATTTAATTATTGCTTTTTGTAATAAAGTTGCCGGCATTGCTTATATTTTAAGTTCAAATTTACCATATGCACAGCAGCGAAGGAGAGCATAGAAAAATTGCATTCATAGAAATAATAAAAAAAACATCGTTGTCTTTAGAGACTGGAACACGCAAGAGAGCAGCGTGGCGGATCCTTCACGGCTTAAAATTCCGCTCAATAAATTAATTCGTGACGTGTTGTAACAATAGAAATTCTACGAGAAGGGTTGAGAGGTGGCCATCTCCTTGTGAATTAAAATTACTTGGCGTGTTAATTATTATAACAGTATTTATTTTTCATGCTACATGTGTTTTAATATTATTCGGTTTAATTTGTGTTGTTAAAGTAATATGTGTTCAAGTGAGATGCCGTGCTTTAGTAAAATTCGAAATAACAGTATGTTTTGACGTCACAAAATACAAACTGCAGTAAAATTGGATAAACAAGTAATTAATCGTTTGCTAGAAGCAATTAATATGTGGCTCCGTATAATATATTTAGGAGTATTGTTGACGTCTGACAACTGTTCCACTTTTTGTATTTTTTGTATTAAGACTCCTACGACATAACTCTTCTATAATGTGACGCTCTGATTTGTTTTAAGGCGTATATCTATCCATACAGCAATTGTTTTATTCGAGACGAATAATTTTTTTAAAGTTCGTAATTTTAGTAAATTTAGTTAACTTTGTCCACTAACACTTTAAAGTATCTGTTACAAAGAGTTATTCTTCAATAAGCTTATCTTCCTGTATATAAAAATCTTTGTAAGTGTCTTTGTACGCGGTAGAGCCAAGTGGCGGCTTTTGGTGCTGGTCGAATGGGCCTGCTCAACCGGGGTAGTACCGCGGTTTTGCGAATACCGCAAGAAGAAGAGGGATCTTGTACTCCTACGTTTCGTTCGGTGACTGAGGTAACAGGAGGCCCACTTCCTCTTCCAACTCTCTTCTCATCATCCCTCCTATCCTGCAAAAATGTTTAAAGACCGGCAACGCACTTGCAGCTCTTCCGGTGTTGCAGATATACGTGACGGTAATCACTTACCATCAGGTGAGCGCGCAGAGGATTTTGATGAAATGTTATTTAATTTTCAAAATTGTTTTTTCATACTTTATGTTTCAAATATGGAAGTTTGTACGTTTGTCGTTTAATCACGCGTAAAGTACTGAACGAATTTAAACGAAATTTGGCAGAGAAGTAGATTATGCCATGGAATAGAATTTAAGACTTTTTTCTGATTTTTATCTCAATTGAAAGTTCTCTTGGGGCAAAGTTTGTGATCACATGGGCGAAGCCGTGGGCAGCATCCAGTAAAATTATAAGGTTTGATAATGAGTAAAGATAAATTTCAGTCATCATGTTTCGTAAATTTATTAATAATCATTTGTCATTTAATATTAATCATATTTAAAAGTTTTTATTGTTTTAAACAATGAAGCGCGCAAAGAACACGTACTTCTCCTTAACGTATTAGATAATAGTTGCATTTTAAAATATTAATAAAATAATGCTTTGTATATTTCACGAACGAATTTTCGGCCCACCATAGCACACGTTCCCCGTTTATCTTCATTTTCGATGTTTATATTATCTTCCCATTTTATGTTATAATTTACATTAAATGCTTGTATCTAATAACCGAATTTATTACAATTGCTTTTTATAATAAGCGGTTACGAGAATAGAAAACTTATGTCCTGAGTAAATATAAGTGTACGCCCATTGGATGCTGCGATGTAGATCTTGTCATAAATTTGAATTTCGAAGTATCACAAAACATGCCAGAAATGTTTTTTTTTGAAACGTTTCAGTTATTTTTCGTGATGTGGTTGATAGTTAAAGCAGGCTATAGACAAAATTACGTACAAGGGAATAAAATAATAAATTGCAACTATATATTGGACACACACGACTACTCGTCTCTCAATAGGACTATGTCTTGGTAAATGCTGATGAGGTAGGTATTTGGAGAAAATTACATATTCTTCCTTATCCTCATATATATGATCGTGTGTAAAATCATCACACAAAATGTTTGACTCTAACGGGATTCCAACCCGTGACTATCAGCTTCCAAAGCAGGGCCACAAACGATTAGGTAATTGGACTGTCATAGAAATATTATTATTCGATGAAGAAAATTTACCTTATACCTTATTTAAGTCCACAGCTGAACATTTACCCTTGCACTAGTGACGCTTACCATCACTAGTCTGCCAAACTTGCGTGCGTCTAATTCGGACAGATTTTTTTAACTTATTTTGACATTCGTACAAAAAAATACTACTTTCCTGAAAAAAAAAAACAGGAACAAATCGCTAATTTTTCAGAAGAAACCTGCAAGAAGTCCGATTTATTACCTGATTTTATAAAAAAAATAACAGCACGGATGTTCTTATCTAATTTTTATATCATGAGACTTTTGGCAGATCACTCTTTGGCGTATCTCTCCTAAGGAAAAATATACCGGTCGGTACGACCAAACATAATATTTCATGATGTGAAATCAATTAACCCCCCCGTAATGAAGCAGATTCTCCAAGGCCAAGTCTCAAAAGTTAAAAGACGCGTAGAAAAAGAGGCATAGTTTTATTTAGTTCAGTCGTTTAAAATTTTGGTGATGACCTCCACATAAGGGACCTTGGGTCTCCTGATTGATGAACATTTATGCGTCACTTGACTTTTATTTAAAAACCACATGCATTCGTTTAGGTTCAGACTATTGGCAATTTTCACGTGTACACACTAATATAATTTATTAGAGTGTACGATTATTTTTATACTTCATCGGCTTAAAATCCCTGGCGTGCCAATCAAAAGCACATTTCAACGCTAAAGTACACTCGTGGGCATAAACTTCGTTTAATAAAACATAAACATGACGTGTCATAATCGAATCTTTCGCGTTGTCACGTTATAGGTCGTATTTTCTCATGAAATATCCAATTTGGGCGCGTAAAATTAGCACCCGGCGATACAAAGCGTAAAAAAGTGTATTCTTTATGAATTTTTTGACTCACTTTTTGTTTGATTTTCGTTTTGTTATGTGTAATTGTAGACAGGTTTATATTCATGTTGTGTAGTTATTTAAAAATTCTTAAAGTACCAAGAAAAATAAACACTAACTTTTATTAACATTAAAATACACCGCCGTCACTTCATATTTAGTAAGTAATTTAAGAAAGCCATTACTAGAGTGATCAGAGATCTAGACATTTTAGTCTTTTCAACCCATATTACACCAGAGCTTCTTTGGGCCAACGTGACATGTGTTGTAGCAGTCTTCCGTCCAAGCCAACTTTACACGTGATACGAAAGTTTGGAAAAACGAATTGGCACGTGCGCTACACACTGGGGATCGAACTCAAGTCTCCTGATTCGAGATCTCTAACCATTTACAGTAAACAACTAGCGCATTTCAGAAAACATTTAAATGTATAAATCGTAATTAATATTCGTTACACTATTTCAACTTACGTTATACGTTTCAACAACAAAATCTCAGTAAGTCTTTCTATTTAATATTATATTTGTAAAGTGTATTATAGAATATTCTGAAATACATTATTGTAATATTGTATTATTAAACCGTCTTAATTTGAAAAAAAAAAAGGTTACAACAAAGAAGATATCCACGGAGTTTCTTTCGCCTGTTTCTTTTCCGTCAGAGGAACCTCATTATGTTTCTTATGTTGATAAATAAATGATTTGATTTGACAACTATGCATTGTATAAAAAATACATGTGAAGTAATTTTTCGACAAAATCTTACAGTTATTTTTAAACATGGTACACCAATAAACGAAATCATGATTGGATGTGAATGATCCTATCGGCGAATTGGAATTTTTTGAGAAATTTGTTATGGCATACCGAAAAAGGGTATAGAAGATAATTTTGTGGCTTCTGGCAGATAGAAGATAGAATAAATATTTCGAAAAGTTATAGCCTAAAAACATACAGACCGTCGTACAAGTTGCGAGGTGTCTGATACAGCGATCGCCAATCTGCCGTCAATAAACGTGGCGATTGACGGCGTTGGAAGAGGCCTATAGTCCAACAGTGTACTATTGTCAGAAAAACGAAGAAAGATATAAAAATGAGAAACACGGGTTAACTATGATTTTTGACTACAACATCGAAGGTAGTGATAAATAAGAAGGTCTTATTCCTTTGTTTCGACATACACAGGTTTCATACCGCATACGCCATACCGCGTTGCTGAGTGTTTAGCGTACCTACCTGCTGAGCCTTAGGTGAAATAAAGTAGTAGACTGTAAGTACCCGGGCAAAGGCCTCCTTCTCAAATATCTGTGAGGATTTTGAATCCAGGAAAGGCTCGCCACGCTACTCCAGTGCGGGTTGAAAGACTTCATATTCCTTGAAATAATATTTTATATTATTTCTCAGATATGCAGGTTTCCTCTCGTTTTTTCCTTCACCATCGAGCATGTGGTAAATACAGAACTTAAAATTGCTATTAACAATTTTCGTGGTGTCGGCACATGGGTTCGAACCCAGGTCACTCGCGCTCTGTGAAACTAAATTGAGCAATCTGACCACTAGACTACCAAGGCCCTACTAGGCTACCACGGCTCTAAGCAGCTCTAGCCTTAGATCCTGGGTTCAAATACCAGACGGTGTCGATATTTTGGTTTTCGGGTTTAAGTGTATTGAATACCCTCTCCTCTTATCGCATAAGCGTTACAACGTATCGGCCGTGTGATTATTTTGCAGTATCTGCGCATACCTACACTTGTAGCACTATATTATACTCTACGCGGTTGCCATTGGTAAAATTGTCCAGGATGACTTCATCGTCATTATTCATATGAAAGCTTTCGTTCTTATTGAGATAAAATACTTCATAAAAACTATGAACTTCTAATAAGTATTACAAATATTAACACAGGTTATATAAACGCCATAAACTAAAGTTACTATTAAACCTATATAAAAACACAATTATATAGAGCAGTAGCACCCGAAAACAAAAAAACAATGCCAACGTAACCCGTCATTTGGCAAACCCATCAATAATCGGGCTCCCACTCCAGCACCCCCCCCCTTCCCTATTTCCAGCAAATTACGCGGGGTGCGCCGGGCTTGACGCAATTATTGCCGCGATCCATCATCGGGAGTGACGTGAAACACAACTAAATAATTTTCGGGTTAAACATTTAATCCTATGACTACAAAATAAGTTTTCTATTGAAACACTTATGTGCACGGAAGATAAACTATGTAGGTATTGTAATATATACTAATATATAAGTATAAAATTATTTGTATGTATGTTTGAAGGGATTTAACTCAGAAGTAATTTTAACTTTTATAATAATGTATGCCACTTATTATTATAAAAGTTTGAATGTTTGTCGTTCAATCGCGCTTTAAGGTCAGGTAGAGATTATGGATTTTGAATTGGCACGATCCTGTGACACATCTCGCCACGTTCACAGCCAAGTATAGATAGTGGAAGGTTCTTTCTCTACCTACAAGTCGCCTGGGTAGGTATATGTGAAACCACTGTTGATTTAACATTTAAATGGTATACGGAGTCAGTAGAATTACTGGCTGTGAGGTATTTGATCTTAGTCCTCAGGGGTGATAACTCACCTTCTCTCCTTCGATTTAAGTTGTTTACAGGTGCTCACGGGTTTCAGTACAACCAAAATTGTTAATATCGATTTTAAGTGTTGAATTTACTCCGTCCTTGGCGATGAAACAACACATGGTGAGGAAAACTGCATGTCTTAGAAAAAAATATTTCAAGACCGTGTGAAGTCCTTCAACTCGCACTGGGGTAGCGTGGCGGACGCTTCCCGGTTCCAAGCTCTCTTATATAACGATTTGAAAGGAGCCTTTTAACCAACTGTGGATATTTACAGGCCGCTACTTTACTTTACTTTTTAATTTGGAATAAAGCAACCTAAATTTAGAATTTGCTGTCATCGCCACGCTTGGCAGGCGGGTCGGCAACCGCAGTACCAGTTACTTCGCACCTTAGACACTGCGACCCGTTACCAACTACGTCATATTGGATTTGGCATTTTTTGAGATAAATACGCATTATGTTTAGAACAGACTACATATTGTACTCTTGTATTTATTAAAAGCAGTCCACAAAATCAACACCGACCATACTAATACACCTCTATTACAAAACGCTAAGCCGAAAACTCGCAGTGAACCCGACGAAAAACAAATTATCCCTAGCATTCCAACATACAATAAGCTTTCCCGTAATAAAAGCGGTAACAAAGCGCCCCCTAGCGGTACCCTGCGTAATCTCTATTCAACCCACTGGCAATCTGTCAAGAGATGGCGCCACAATGGGGGATTAGCGGTCGTTATTACGTCACCTTTGTGGTTCGAGTCTGTTATGATCGAGAGCTCGCGAATATTAGGGATTATGACGGCTCCCCTTTTCTTTACGTGAGGCGGTGATTGTATTGGGTGAGAACTAGGTATGTGTGATATATAGCAGTTATTAAAAATGTGCATAATATTTTAAAAATAAATGTCTGGAGCTCTTATACTCCTGTGTATTATTCAATTTGACATTAATGACTAATAAAAAACGGATATAAAATTTTATAAAACTAAATATTTTTTATTTTTTTACAACGTTCTCACCTATTGAAGTAATTTTTCCTGTGCCCCAGAATCAGTTTGCGTGCATAAATTGGACGAAAACACCCAAACCCAGAAAAATTATTTGTATGTATAGACATACTTGTGCCGTGCAGTCTAACGGGAATCCGTCACCGAATTTTTATAACCAAAAATGTTTGGTTACCGTGTTTTAAATACCATCAAATACTTGGACCTCTGCAAACTTGTTGGTTCGCCGCTTTATAGTCTCATATTGGTTTTCGCAAATTTCACGCAGACGGCTTTTGTAGTCAATAGAGTTTATTTTGCATTCAAAAGACCTGTATTTATACACTTCTTTAAATTTTAGTCTAGTATTCATTATTATTGTTGTATTTGTTTCACTATTTAAAGTAATAGTTAATTTAAAATCCCATCAAATATATAAAATTGTTATAAACAAAAAAAATAGAAAATTTATTAATAAAAAATAAAATTAAACTAAATATAAAAATAAAATTAAACGCGATAAAATCCGTAAATAATAGTTTTATTACAAAAGCCGCCGGTCGGCTCTGCCTACTGCTACCCGTTACGAGCTGTGTATTTCCAGTATGATATACTCGTATATTCGTTATGGCTATTCCGCCATCTATTGTATGCCAGGAGATTTATCAGGGTGGCAGATTCTTACGTCGCTACCACACGATAACTTATTTATTGACCTCATGGCCACGATAGCCGTGTGATTAGAGGATCTACCTCTGTATCAGGAGACTCAAGTGCGATGCCTAATATTCAGGATCCGTACCTATGAGATTTTTGAAGCTTTTTTACTATTTGTATCCTTCAAGGCATCGACAGGTTCACCACCTATCACGTTGTTCCAAATAGTATATTTGATTTTTTTTCTAGTAACTAAATCGACTCACACGACTCGAATACTTTCTCAATTATCAATTTATATAATGATTTCTTGTATTTACGCGAACACTACACAATTGAAATGAAACTATTATTTACGGATATTATCAAGTTTAATTTTGTTTTCAGTCAGCCCCCCCGTGACCACGGCTGCTGTAAAGAACTCGAAACCTATTTATAAAAACAAAATTAAAGGCGATAAATCCATAGATAATAGTATCATTTGACATATTAATTTATTAACCATCACGTAAATTCTTTAACTATACATATAAAGATATATTGATCTAATTTTTGGTAGATCATACATTTTATCATATGTATTTATTAATCCAATTTCATGATATTATTATTTTAAAGATTTACTATTTTCTCTTTTAAACATATTTGCATACATTTCGCTAAAAACTATTGTTTGATCTGTCTGCGAACAATAATTACCAAGTACTACAAGTATGTACTTCCTCTCGTCTAACTACCAAACAACCATAATCTATCCCCGGCTGATTCCAGGCAATCATTCTTAACGACACGATAATAAAGGCATTACACTTCCCTCGAAGTTTGATTAAGAATAGTTAAACCCTATAATAATAAGGCTTCTGTCGCATTATTATGCGAAAATTCTCTTATTAGACTTTAATATATATATATATATATATATTCGTATATGTTTTCTCCTGAATGTACTTATTGGTGAAATATACGCTTATTTTAGCATGTGTGTTTAATAATAATAATGTAGTGATGTCCAAAATTATAATTAAGTTTGTTAAATATATAGCTATGCACTTTCACTGGCTGAAAGTCGGTTTTTTGATTAAACAATTATTACTATATGTACTATCATGTCAGCCCTTGAAGTTCATGATACACCATTAGCGTCAACATCGGGGTAATTTTTCAAAACTAGTCATATTTTAGTAAGCAGGATGGCAATGAAAACTTAATGAATTACGCACAGTATATCGCTGTAATCTTGTGGCCTATAAAGTATTATAATCTTAAGACATAGATATCTGAAGCTATGATTTCCGAGTCGTAATGGGATCTTCCTCCGAATCATGGGACAACTATGAGTCTTTCGAAACTATAACTTAAATATACGGTAAATACTTTAATATATTATATATAAATATATTTACCGTATATATATATATATATATATACATAAAAATAAAATATATATCTATATACATAATGAAAATTATTTACTATATGTCCGAATTTGACATTCGACAACTGTCAATCACTGCACACTGCAAAGGTAGTTTCGAAGCGAATTAACATTTTGTTTAATTTTTTATATAAATGTGGCCACTATGCTCGTTCAACATAACTATGGCAATAAACATGTGGACTTACATTAACCAAATTAGTAATATACGGCGATAAAACCAATAAACTAATAAAAGTAAAAACTAAACGACAAACAGTCATGTTTACAGGAATATTCCTGTCAGATGCATATGACAGCGCTAGTTATATAATTTACGAGGCATCACATTCCGAAAATTTTGTTTATAATATTGTCAAGGCGGGCGTATTATAAAAATTATTTATTGCGGGGTGAGCATAACAATCGTATATATACTAATAAAACGTGTCAGCGGCGGAATAATTGGAGCGGAAAATTATTATAATATTATAAATAGTTTAGAAACTGGAAATAATTTTATACATGTCGTATAAGAGCAGGCCACGGTCGTAATTCATAATTCTGATTAGGGCGCTCGGTTTATTTTGATATTCACTGGTATAAAGAGAAAAAGTAAGTTTTATGTGTCACTGGCTTTAACGGAACATACACCCTTATTCACAAACAAACCTTATTGACCAATTAAAGAACCAAAGTAAGGCATTTCACTATGCTTTCTTATACGATTTTGTGGGATAGTAACGTTTGTGAATAGTAATATTAATATTCAACTACGATAATTACCACGCAATCATGTTGTTCTAAGCTGAAGAAAATTCACCAAATCCAAGTGTTCCATTATATCACATTGTATTATTCCTAGATATTATGCCACACAAATGCCACTAAAAACCACTATCTCTATTTGGGTTCCCCATATTCGGATGGATGTTCCGCGATCAGTCGATTCGGCACTGCTCACCAACTCATCCGTCCAAGTTGGTGAGTATAAGTAAGTCTTGCAGCACTTACTGTTGGTGCTTTCCTTGAAAGCCCTATATCCAGCAGTTGACTTGTGCAGGCTTAATAATAAGAAACATTACCATTCCTGCAGACATTTAAAAATAAAATAGATTAAACCTATTATACGTTTCAACTAATTCGTGATGCCATCCGAGTCTTGTTTCAAACAAGAGTTTTAAATAATCTCATACAATATACAGCTGTTACATTTAAATGCTACAAATTTATTTTTTTGACGAGGAATAATGAAACCCATGACAAACATATTATCTTCTAAATATCAAGACTAGCCAATCCAGTTACAACCCGACAAGGATTTTATTGTAGTCGATAATAAAATAATTTATAAGAATAAAAAATTATTATTTATACCGTTACGTCTGAAACTACACGACAGAATGTGCGATAATTTTATAGTTTTATTGGAATTTCTCGGGAGAAAATATCAAGAAGAGGCGGTTACCAGTACGATTTATTGAGCGTTTTATTTTTTGTTTCCGCTGTTAATAAATTCAGATATTCTTTCGTCATGGATAAAACTGTATTTCTTTTGATGTTATTCTTACGAGTTCGACTTTTGGATTTCCTTTTCACATTGTTTATGTTTTAATATATGCTTGATTAAAATTTTTGATTTGCTTTAGTAATAACGTCTCAAATAAAGTTTTAGAATATGTATAAACAACGTTGAAAAGCGTCCCGGAGAACATAATTAGACAGACACATTTAAGATCGTGTCCGGTACTCAATTTGTTAGAACAAGGCTGATTATAAATATGACTAATGATGACTCTTCACTTAGTAAACAATGATTACAATGTGATATGTAGATGAATAAATGTAATCTACAGAGATTATATTACGCCCAACACAATAACAAAGTTCGTCACGTACTACATGAACTTCCTAACATTCGCACAACTTTGATTAGATCGCTCGCGTAATCCAAGAGATTGTGCGATATACGTAGAGTTATTAGCGAAGGAATTAAGTGCAAAAGTTTTTTTTTTCCCCTATATTTACCAAAGATTCCTCTTTTAGTCGTGAATATATTTTGATCAAAATCCAGAGAAGCCGTACCAATGAGTTTTTCGAAGCATCTATCGTTGACCTGAACACTAAGACGGTGACAGGCTCGCCATAAATTACGTTGTTCCAAATAAACTCGTGGGTAAAACGACCACACCTCAAAGGGTATATGTCACTGTGTGTGGAAGAAGTAGGTGCAGTTAGCCGTTTTGAATTTTACAGCTTCAACGGAGGCCGCAAGCGTTTTTAATGTAGTTGCACTGTGTACATCTACTGCTTATCTTTGATTGATAATCTATTTTTGGACCGTTCAAGATGAGGTTCGAGCGAGTCGAGTGTGGCAAATCTTGGCTGATCTAGAGAACCGCCCTAGTACGCGGATGTAACGTTTGCGCGATGCGCTCTAAGGCGTCGGCGGGATGACCGTGAGAGCCTATAGTTTACTTATGTTTTCTACGGTGTTCGTTTCTTATGGTAGTCTAGTGGTCGGTGCGCTCGCGTATCACATAGCGCGAGTGATCTGGGTTTGGTACCACGGCTTCGCAGAATACCGGCTTGAAGTAGAGGCATCTTGTGCTTCTGCGTTTCGTTCGGTAAGTGAGGTAACCGGAGGCCCACTCCCTTTCCTCATCCTCCTCCTCATACTCCTTCTCATCTCTCAAATAGCCTTAAAGGCCGGCAACGCACCTGCAGCACCTCTGGTGTTGCAGACGTACGTGGGCGACGGTAATCACTTACCATCAGGTGAACCGCTTGCTCGTTTGCAGCCTTTCTCATACAAAAAAAACTGGGTTCGATTCTCGGTGCCGGCACTACTAAAATCGTTAATAGGGATTTTAACTTCTGAATTTGCCACGTGTTTAGTGGTGAAGGAAAACTTCTAGAGGATATCTGCATGTCTGAGTAATAATAAAAAATATCGAAGGATATGTGAAGCCCGCCAACCTGGAGCAGCGTGGCGGGCCTTTCTCGACTCCAAAACCCTCTCAGATATTTAAGAAGGGGAGGCTTTTGCCCAACAGTGGACACTGATTTGTTGCTACTTTACTTTACTTTACATCAATTAGCCTAATAAATATATTTATAACATTTGTATAACTGGCAGTGATTAGTAAAGCATAATAGTGAACCATAATTGTTATTCAAATAAGAGTAAAAGGCAATCGAGAGAAACTGCTTCCAACTTCAACATCTCACGGGACTGCGCCCCTGGTTGTAAATATAAAGTTCATAAATTTCAAATTAGCATCAACCCTTCGCCTTGAAGGGCCGTTTATGTTTATAAATAAGTCCAACAGGAAAAAATTGCTGGACAAAAAACCTCCCCAACAATTAACAAATCGGTAGCAGTTTAAGGGATAATTTTAACCAGTTCCTGCTGTTGTGAAATGTAATTTTTTTTGAAGAGTAATTCGATGCCTTTTTGAAACAATAAATAGTGAGTGACAAATAAAATACTGAAGAAGGTGCGTTGTAAGTTTAAGACCCATTCACAATGTATTTGTTTAAATATTATAAAACTTAAATTCTTCGTTCTAGGTCTCATAGTTCTATCCCCCATGGGAAGAGAGAATGGGCTAAATGGTAAGATGTGCCGTAATCACCACACCACCATCACACGCGGGTTGGTGATCGCAACACCAGACTGTTTTTTCACTTATTATTTGAAACTTTATTTATTTTTCTTTTATTCGACATTTATTGCCAGTAAGACAGTTATTTACTAAGTAAAATACAGAAGTACAAGCGTTATATTGGATAACTTAAAGTGAAGAAAAGCATGTATTGCATATCTGTTCAATACAGAGTATTTGCACAGACAAGTTATTTTGGGACTTATTATAGATCCTGAACCCAGAGAAAATAAAATAATAAACTCCTCCAACGTTAGCGGTTTGACATATATAATACAACTACGCACCGAACATTTTACACAGCTTCTAACAACGGTGGTTAAATTTTAGTTTCGAATTACAAATTTTAATGCCCTGCCGCTACAATTTTTTTTTATGAATGGGAATCCGGTTACCTCACTCACCGAACGAAACGCAGAAGCACAAGATGCCTCTACTTCACTCCGGTATTCTGCGAGGCCGTGGTACTAACCCGGTCGAGCCGGCCCATTTGAGCTACAGCAAAAGCCGCCGCTTGGCCCT
This sequence comes from Bhutanitis thaidina, assembly GCA_029286595.1. Lineage (NCBI taxonomy): Eukaryota > Metazoa > Arthropoda > Insecta > Lepidoptera > Papilionidae > Bhutanitis > Bhutanitis thaidina. Next base: position 6,176,902 of record JAGSMS010000020.1, on the reverse strand, counting down.
ACCACGTACAATGTATTAGTAATATAATATATAAATAAAAAAATAAATAAACGAATTAAACAAAGGTGATCCGTGAACCGTCATGATATGCAGGAACTCGTCTAGCTACTCACTGCAGTATCAGTATTCTGCTGTCAATTTATATTGGGCTAGCCATGATTGCGTTCCAATTGTCCTCAAAATCAAATTTTACTTTTTTAGCTTCTTCTGAAGCTAGTAAAATTTCTGGGCACATGAGACTTCCAAATTGATATATCAGTGCAGAGTAACATTGGACTTAACATTATTATCCTTTGTTCTGGTCACCTATAGATGAAAAGGAAACATGTTACTTTTTTAATTGCAAAAAGTATTTACGCAACACAGGCGGTACAAATCTATGGTCTGAAGATGACTTAACCCGTTACTCGAGCCGACGTTTTTTACAACCCAAACATCTGTTTGTTATTCTTTCTATTTTAGAACATCCGAGTGTTTTATTCGTCCCCTGTCATTGTGACTCAATTAAGAACTCGCATTTCGTTTTAATGGCTTAAGTTATATTACAATATTGCGCGGTAACATTTTTAATGCGAAGTTTTTCTTTTAATTATTTCTTTAATTGTGTAATTTATGGTACTGTAACATTTACGGCTTGTTTAAGTATTCTACCAGTATACAACTCGTATTATCAAAACCTTGTTTAATAAAGTCCTGCAATTTGGGGTTAATTTATTAGGGTTTACTGTCGCGAATTACCATTTCGACCAAAAAGGAATATTTAATTGTTATTATTAAAAATTTATCGTTTGGTAATATTTGAAATATATGTAGCAATTTTTTGCTTTTTTTTATTTTATGCATCTTATTATTAAAGTGCCAACGAACGATAATCATATAAATTTAAATTAATTTACTACTTGTGAAAATGAGGAAAATTCTTGATTAGTGTATAGCTGTGGCCAGATGATGTTGATAATGTTTAACTTATTTATTTATTATGGAAACTGTAATGAAATCGCAGTTATTGGATATTTTTTTTAGTTTTGGATTATTACTTTGACATTAAACAAATGAATTAAATCAAAGTATAACAGAAACATCCGACTTTTGACTGCTAAGTTAACAGGAGCCCGATATGAAACTTTAACCCGTATTTTCCCACCCTTAAAGGTGGTACCTATTATATATACACGTAGTATACGTACAATACAGTCGAAGTGATACCCTTCTTCCTTATTTTGAAGTGCGTTGAAAAGAGAGAAAAAGAATTATTACTGAAGTTAATGTCAGTAACTTAAAATTCAGGAAGTAAAAGTAAATTTAAAGCTGCTACATCAAGTCGGTTACTTATTCAAATACTAATATTAGGTCTCAATCTATTTCTTAAATAGTATTTGAAATCTTTTCGGTACATAGTAACCGGAGTGGCAGACTTTTGGACGTGGATGAAACGATTTCCCGTTCAATGCAATGAGATTTTTGCTATCTGCAACTATTTTTAGATAAGAGGAGCGGGGAAATATAGGTTTTAAAAATTTTAACGTTATCGGAGTAAGTTACCCTGACTGCTAATATCAATAGAAGTAATGAAAAAACCATAGGAATATACAAAACAAACGTAACCCAAAATTCAGATTCGTTAGTCAAGTGTTATTTTTTTAATCTACCACCGTTTCGTAATAGAAAGAAAGAAACTAGTATATAGAATTAGTACCGTTGGTACCCCTTTTTTAACACAAATTTTGTATATTACAAATAATACAACAAAAAATAAAATACAGCAAATAAGTGACGGGGAGGTTAATATGTTTTACGAACGCAGTGCAGTGCAGGTATCCTAACCTGCACTGCACTGTGTTCAACCTCTCTGCTAAGCGTAGTGAATATGGGTAAATCTTCCATGTTAGACATGCTAGGTTTTGTTAGTGCATTCTTCGAAAAGCACTTACGCAGCTGTGGACTTATACGGATTAATAAAAACGAAGAAGGGAGTACAACAAGGACACAGTACACACGTGAAGTAGAAATACTGGCTCTAACCCTACCTCCATAATTAAGAAAAATTAGGATAGTACTCGCCTTAGAAATTTTTTTTTATTCTCTTCTTTCTTTCTCTCTATTTTATCTCTCGTAAAATACTAACTATTAACTATACTTCAAGTAAAAACTATTTCTTTGTGTTACGGGTATATGTAACATGTATTATATGTACACGTGTATATTTTGGTGTATATTATATATTAGACGTGCAAAATAATGTGTATTATCCGCTTATGCTATTAGGATGGCCTTTTAGTATTGAGCGCTGTTTGTCGTCAACTGTCAGCTGTCAGTAACGTCTGTAATGCTCTGTTAATAATATTGTTTCAGTTATTTATTTTTGCATTGTATTTATTTATGTTACTTTCTGGCCAAAATAATAAGGTCAACATTAAATACACAATTACGACTTGAAATATTATAGATATAAATATTTTCAATAAAAGTAGTCAAATGTTGTTAACGTTTATTTTTTCCTATGACAACCATTACAAATCTTGCATTAACAATACTTCTTACAACTACATTTACTGATTAACTTCACCCAATTGCTGCCTGACACTACACGGAATCACTGCCGCGTGACGCAGTTACCGAAGGTCCTTTCCTAATAGCATTTGAAACGAATAATATATTATCAATTAATTCATTTCTGGTTCACTTTAGTGACTCCATGGTGCACCCATGTAGTATAGTGAACCAGTTCATAGCAATTAATATTTTTTTATTTATAATATTAATTTTCTATTTGAATATCTAAGTAATTGAAAATATATTTGTCACTGTGGTGTGTACAATAATAACTGCATTGATATAGTAATTAAAAACCATGTGATTTATATAAGAGGGATAAACAACGTTTTTTTTTCAACACATAAAATTCTATTTTTGATAATCAAATTTCTTAATCACAATCCTTCTATGTTCTTCAGCCATTAAAGTTTTATAAATAATTAAATTCAACAGTAACAGTAGTTTTACTAAAATTAACCTTTTCAATTAAATTAACACGAAATGTCATCTGTGACAGCTGAAGACAAATAACGTTAACAGTTGACAATGTAGTAATTCTTACGACAGCTACTAGAAAGATGTTTTAATAAAGTTTAGAAATAGAAGTGACAATGCTATGCCATATTTTCAGGAATTAACGTTCTGTGGTATACGACGAATATTACCAAATAATAATAGGGGTTAAAAGTAAGAAGTTGTCGTTTTAATGGAGTGGCCACTTTGAATTTAAATGGAACCTGCATGGTCCAAGATTCGTGATTAAAACTTTTTATAGAGATCTTAAACATTTTATGACATCCTATTGAATGAATTTCAATTGTTTTTAAATTTAGTACCTCATGTTTAACCTTAAAATAATGAATAATTTTTAAATACGATTTTCGACGTGGTTCTAACGCAGTAGAGACAGCTCTCAATATCGATGCTGCGTTTGAAAGGATACGACTAATGTACGTACTGTACGTTTTTGGTTAAATCACTTTCGTAGTAGAAATTTAGACTTGAAGAATGAAACACGAGAAAGACCAGACATTAAGGTTGTAACGAGGTTGCTTGGTGGTTAGGGATTGTGGGTTGCGTTCTCCCGGACCTTCGGATCTTTCTCTTACCATGCCCGGCAACAAAACCGAAAATTTGGATGCCAAAGTGTTTCTTTAGTACTATGAGAAGGATAAATAAAATTGTTTAATACAGTTACATACAATATTTACACAAGTATACAGTGCCTTAGGGAGGAAGGGAATCCGTAGAAGCTTGACTTGCTTTGATTTCAGAAATTAAGGGATTTTGTATAGAATTGTGGCGTGTGATGAAAAGTGAATTCTCTTCGATAATCGCAAGCGAAAAATCCAGTAACTGAACCCAGGTCAAATTTTGGAACAATTCCCTAAAGCCAAACTTACCCACAGAAAAGTAATGGTAACAGTTTGGTGGTCACTTCATAGTGTAATTCACAATTTGAAAAAGTTATATTTGTATGAAGCGGTACAAAATGTCTATAAAATGAATCGCAAAGGCATAAATGATCTTCCCCCGAAGTGCAAGAAATGTATAGATAACGACAACATTAACTAAAAGAGATATGATAAAAAACATTGTTTCATAAAACTTGTCGTTCCTCGATAACATTAAACATTGTTATTTTTTGTATATTTCTAAGACATGGCTACAATTAAACGGAATCATGTCTTTGATAAGCAAAAAGATCTTAGAAAATGACACTGCAGTTTTGTGAAATAATTTATCTCAGAGCATATGACACCTGGCCATGTGTCGGACAAAGTGAAAAATCTGTTTAATATCTTTGGGATGTTTTTTGCAGTATCCGTACCCTATAAGTTTTTAACTATTACTGCAGATTTTGCGTTTATTCAAGACTATCCTTAGAATTTATGTGAAAACAGATTAGTTTCCCGAAATATCTAAACATATGTTTTTAGTTTCCTTAATAATTGTTATTAAACGCACAGTCTGTAGTTATTTATTGTTAAAAAAATTATAGTCTTTTAAATAAAATAAAATGATCATGTAAAAAGTACATGTTATTAAGGCAATAATGTAAAGTCAAGTTATCGATTATTAAAAATATTAGTTTATCTATAATTTAGAATAATTGTAGTCAAACTTGTGACTCGAAGCGAAATGGTTACATACCATTTTGCTCAAATTTTCGCAAGTAGTGGCTATTTAATTAATGCTTAAGTCTGAATTCTGTGCATGAACTAAATAGTATTTTAGTCCACGGATGCATTAGGTAACAGCTGATCAACCAGCGAGATGCGCGCGAGACCCCCGCGGCGCTCGCGCATCGGATCTGGCTAACGAGCCACCGAACAATGTCTCTATTAGCTTATTCTGGGATTTTAGACCGGAACAGGAAAACTGTGAAGTAGATGTAAAACACATTTAAACTAGTTTAATTTCCATATTGGGTATTAACATGTAATAATTGTTTTTTTTTATTTAAGTCTATTTTTCTAACAATTATTTAAGACCTTAAATATTAAAAGAAACAAGAAACATGGCTTAGAAATTAAACACTTTGCTATTATGGTAAGTGACTGCAGCAGGGACAGCCCAAGGATACATGTAAACAACTTCTAACGTTATAGATAGAAGAAGGTTATAGATGCGTCACCCTTAAGATAGAAAATCTCGTGACCTGATATTATGCTAGCTCCCCGTACCTTTCAAATCGGAAGACAACAGTTGTTGCACTGCTAACTGATGCCAGAAATAGTCAAGAGCCACCTTCTCACCCAGAGACTACTAGGTAGAGAAATAATCTATTTATCTACGGATTTTCTACAACGCAACATTTTTAATAAATTTCTATTAACATTGAATGCTCCATCTATTAATGAATAATTATTCTGTCAGCTGCGAGTTAGAAGGATGTACACCACTGTCTACCCTGTGTAGGATTAGAGGCGCGGTTTATTATTATTGCTCTTTTACTTTACATTGTGACAACAAAAAACATAGACGTAACAAATAATCTTAAATTTACATTTTCGGTATAATAACACATTTGGTGATGGGCAAAGAAAAAAATAAAAAAAATGTTACTCATTTAGTCACAATAAATCTCCTTTCTATGCTCTGTGCAATCTAAAGAGAAGCATTCTCCTTATTTCACTATGCAAATAAAGTTGGTAGCAAAAACAAAGCGAAACGCGGTAATTACACTTGCCGGAAAATTAACCGGCATCGATACGGAGAACATGCTGCTGGGCCGTGAACGTTAAGGACGTAATGAGTTTAGATATCGCTGTTTCAATGCATTCTAGTGTAGTTAAGATGGAATGAGAACGTTTTGTGTTATATCTTCTGGTAAATGTATCTTTATGCCCCACATTGTCTTTATTTGGATTCATAGCCTTTCGATAAATAGTAGTGTTTTTTAAGTAAATTAATGATAAATGTTACACCAATTTAGTCAGGCATGTAACATTTAAATGTGTGACATACGTACGGAGCGTCTTTCGGCTGTTTCTTCTCCGTTAAAGGAACATCATTACGAAACTAAGGTTCATTTTAAAGAATAAAAGATTATTAGAATTGTGTCACACACAATACAATTTTTCAAACAAAATTATCTTCTTTCTTCTGCAATTCATATACAAGTCATTCAGAATATATATTATTACCACCGAGATATACAGTAACTATAAATGAAATGAAAAAAACAAAAAAACAATTTGCACGATAAACATTTAGATTTACTTCTTACGAGAAAAGAATTCACAAAAATTATTCTTTCATCAAAGATTTATGTAATGGTTACATGGAATTCCTACATAAGATAATTAACTATCAAAACACTTTTTCACTCAATATGATGCGGTCGTTTTTATCAGCATCTAATTAGATCACTGCTAGATGCAGGCCTCATAAAGGAAAACATAAAACTTCAAATTTTGACAGTTCGTCATTCACTTTTACGTTAAGCAGTTACATTATAAGAATTCGTAAAGATATAAGTGAAATGTATGTTCTTATTCAACATAAGAAACTTACATTTCACTTGTCAAACGTCATTTCTTTTTAAATTTACCATCGTTTCGTAATGATGTTCCTCTGACGGAGAACAAACAGGCGAAAGAAACTCCGTTAACGCGCTTCGCATCCAGTAAGACCACTAATTTTCTTTTTTATCTTAATTTTACCTTTAAAAATCAAAGTGCGATACCCTGGACCATTTAAGCGACGTTTATAAAGAAACCTCTCACGGTTTGTGTGCTTTTTTAGTGTGACGTGAAGTCATTTACGTAGGCGTCTAATTAAAATTTGAATATTTTATTCAATTAAGACGAGTAGTAATAGAGTAATTCTAAATCAATAAAGATTTAGCCCTTAATGCACAAAAACTTCATTAAATTATCATAATTGTATAATTGAGTGGAATCGTATTATCATAAATATTTATTTTAATCTCTTAATTGTATCTTTGTGAACAATATTTATTAAAATAATCAAAATGAATATCTCGCTTTGGTTGACGGTCTCTCTGGTTGTGGGAAACTGGCGATATGGCACAGCTTGACAACGGATAACCTTATCGGTATCTTACGTAGCACGTGGCGTTTGAAATATATTCTTTTTAAAATGAAACATTGCCTATTATTTGCCTATTGTAGAATTCTTCTTCTTCTTTTCAATGAGTCTCTATTAATAGTTCATTCACTGACACGGGCATCGGCCAATGTGAGAATTGACCAAAATCTCCCCGAGAGGTTGGCGAATTAATTAATGCAATACCGGATATGGTGCTCCCCATAATTAGTCTGTAGTCTCTTTTTTTAAATTTAAGTGATTATCAGTGTCATTTTGTTCTCGCAAAATCACAATATAGCAGGCAGCTATTTACTTGAATTAAGTTGAAACACAGGCAATATTTTTATATCGCATAAATATTGTTTGATAAATGACTGGTCTCACTGAAAATCAGCGCCAAGGCAAGGAAGGACCTTTACAAGACAATGTTGCAGCACAGATAAATCAGACAGTATACAAATTTTATAGCAGCTTTTTGTTTTCGACTCTTTGCCTAGTTTTTATTATTGTTGTATTATTTAATTTTAAGTTAATAAATATTTAATCTTTGTTTATTTTTGCTGATTTTTTGCATTTATTTTTTTTTCCTCTCAATCTTGTGTTGTGTTGTACTCGTGAATAAATTGTTTTTCTTTCTTTTAATTTTGCTTTCGGCATATTCGTACGGATTTTTTTCCATCGATCGGTTGCCAGAAGCCTTTTCCGCTTTACCACAAAAACATTTTACAAAAATTCCATGTGACTTCATTCTGAGATAAAGTTGTACTAAATTATTTATATTAATAAATAGGCATAACGCCCCCCTTATGCCTATATTTATAAAATATGTATATTCCTCACTACCTTCATACTCCCTTCTCCCTCCCGCCTCTTACGACAATCACGGAAAAAACGGGGTGGCAGATTATTCCGTCAATACCACGCGGCAGTAGCACAAGTAATGAGAAAGAAACTTGCTTAGCATAATATTCTATATACACAGATGTCTAGTGAAATAGCGATCGGTCTAGATACGTTTTAGTTTCTTAAAGCTTACAACTAAGAACTTTTATGGACCACCACGATCTATTCTCGTAAGTAATTTATAAAATAAAGAAACGCGATCTTTTCTGCATGTGAGGGTTAACCCAACGAACGCCACATAAATCTGCACCAAAAGGGTTGTAAATTCACTACCCGACCCTAACGGAGTGATCTACGTCTATCCATTTATTTTGACCTGCCACCCCCTTCAAATGACATTGGAAATAAGCTTAGAAGGGGATAAGCAATCACGTGTAAGGGTTCTTGTTTATCTGGCCAGTAGTTTATAAATACGAATGAAAATTTCAAGGAGCTTTTAAGATATGGTCTAGCCCACCCTTTTTTACTTTATTTTGTAAAGTGATATCAGTATTGGGATCGTTTATTTTGTTAAAAAAAATATATCAAATAGGCCTATCCATAATAGATCAAACTAAACAATATGAATATAAAAATGTTCGTCCTCTGTACGCTTTAAAACTTTTGTACTCAAGTAGAGCCAATCGTACTCTATGACTGAGCAAAATCGGAGAAACATGAGTATATAAGAGATTTACCAGATAATATGACGACGATGTCCTCATTATGGAGTCATAAATGTCTGAGCAAACATTAAGGTTCACTTTCCTGTATCCGATGTATCGCTTATGCGATAAGACCGGAGGAATGGTCAGATGCAGTGCCAGAAACACGAGACACAACACAATAGAACCATACCCGAAGATCAGTTTGTGTGTAGCGAAAAATTTTGACTTCGACTGTCATTCGAACCCTGGACTCGTGGCTCAGCCGTCAGTAACAACAACAACTACTAACTAACCAAATGACATATCAGAAATGTCTACCCGGACTATTTTTTTATATTTTTAATAGAGGACGGAATTTTTTTAAACCATTTTTGTATAGACAGAATTTTGAAAGCGTAAATAAAAATATGATATATTTAATGTTTATAGCTTAAATTCACGTATAGGTCTCAGTTAATTACTAAAATATCCATGCATATTTAAATATTTTCTCCATAAAACATATACTTACTGTATATGTATTTTTGTTTGTAAAATAAATATACAGTAAGTATTGTATTGTTTGTCAAACGACAGAATACAACGATGGTTTAGTAGAAAACCCTACAATGTATAATTGATTCAAGATAAGTCGGTTTTTGTATATTTGCAATGGAAGTTTAACTGAGTATATGCGCAGAAAAAGACCACTATTTTTTAACATTTCTTAAAAACATAAGACGTAGCTTTTAATCATAAAAATGTGGTGGTAAGGAATAAATTTCTAGGAACTTCACAGACACACTATTTGAGTATTCAGGGTAGAAAACAAGTTTTTATGTGCTTTCGTCCAAACGATTTTCTATTTCCCAAGCACCGGAGCCCATTTTTTACTTTTTGGAGTATCGCAGGTGAAAACGTGGGCCCCATTAAGGTATTGACGCGGCGAGTTTGGCTCTGTGAGCGAGCCTCGCAATAATTCACAAAGAAAGCCTACCTGCAATATAAGAGTAGTGTTTGTGCAAAGACTAAATAAGCGATTTATTGTAGAGGTGTCAGTGAGATATCCTACGCGTAAACTTTTAATAATAAAATAGTTATCAATTGAGTCATCGGTGTATAGAAATCTTCAACCAGTTGAAATATTTATAATTTTTTTGGTATAACCTATATTTTTGTATAAGATAATAAATAAACATTAAGACTATTTGTATATTTTTTTTATTGGTACCTACAAAGGTAAACAATAATTATATATATAAAGCTAAAATACATTTTTTTTAGAATGGCGATGAATTATCATTTCTAATTCTTTAATACTTATCTGTTGTAACGTCGCTCTTCATAAACCTAATGATTATGAATGCTTTTCGTTTCTTCCTTATTTTTAATTTGTATTTCTTTAGTTATTCTTCCCGTGGGTGTCGTAAGGCGTAGCTACCGACAAATGGCCGAATGACCATCTCAAAAAATAAAATCTCCGGTCGCCGAGCGTGTCGATTAAGGAAAATCCTCTTCATGCGAGAGGGTTATATCCTGTACCGGACTTTACAGACTGTTAAGAGTTAAGGATTTCCTACGTAAAAAAGAATGAAGTTAAAAAACGTGTTCACGAAATTAGTTGATAATGAATTACAGAGAGGCAGAGTATTCAACGCGAATATAGTGCAAAGTGCAATAGAAATATCATCAACAGATCTGATACTGCAACCATGAATGACGATTATAAGAAATCCACTAGTACACAGGATGTAAATAGATTTAGAGGCTTATAACGAAAATTCTTAAGTAATGAAAGCTGCAATCGTTATTTTTCTCGTGTCATACGACTCATGATAATAGAATTTTATTTTTTTTTGAAGTTATGACACCTATCTTGTAAGTGGTCTCGCAGAATACCGACTGCAAGTTGAGGCATCTTGTGCTTCTGCGTTTCGTTCGGCGCACTCACCTCACTAGCTAACCTGTGTCTCATTCCCGTCTCCATCTCTCCGTCCCATTTCCCTCCGTCCCAAAATATCCTCTAAGGTCAGTAACGCACCTGCAGCTCCTCTGGTGTTGCAGATATACATGCGCGCCGGTAATCACCTACCGTCAGATGAGCCGCTTGCTCGTTTGCCCCAATTACCATTTAAAAAAAAAACAAGAACGATGGAAGGACATTCGATAGCTTTCTCGCGTTCGTACTAACAGTAAAAAACTTAATATTTTTTAGTTAAGAATAGCTTGACAGGTTACTCATTCGTATCTTTCATTTGAGACTAGCTCAATACACACAGAAAGCTCATATTTGAAGACTATGTTAAAATGTTATAATCGAATTTTCGTATATTTTTCCATGAGAACTCTATGAATATAAAATGCCATAACCATAAGTCAAGCACGATATAAAATACTGATCGCTATTTGATCGAGCAGGGGATAGATACCTTTACTTTTCTAGTAAAATATGAAGTGAATAAGCAAATGGCAACAAAACGCATTTTTCATTGTATTGAAAGGATTTCCGATCTTAAAAGTGTGTCAACTTATGAATCATCATGTCAGCCTATCAAAAGTCCACTGCTGAACATAGGCCTCCCCCAAAGATTGCCACAAAGCTCGGTCCTGAGCCACCTGCATTCATCGACTTTCCGCAACACTGCGCAGGTCGTCACTCCATTTTGTGGGGGTATCATCGTACCACACTGCGTGCCTGTACGTGGCTGCCACTCGAGAACCTTTTTTCCCCAATGGTTGTCAGTTCTGCGTGCTATATGGCCGGCCCATTCCCACTTTAGCTTGCTGATCCTTATGGCTATGTCGTTTACCTTAGTTCTGCTGCAGATATCATCGTTGCGTACTCTATTACGCAGAGAAACACCGAGCATAGGCCTTTCCATAGCGCGCTGAGCAACTTTGAGCTTCCTGCATACGGGCTGCAGTGAAGAACCAAGTCTTAGTTCCGTAAATCATCATTGGCAACACGGAATATACTTTCCTCGTGAAGAGGTCCCGAACGCAGCCCAGCAGAGTTGGCAGGTTAGCACTATTCTTAGCTCCTCCAGCGATCCTTCCGTAAGACTGAATCGAAGGCTTTATCATAGTCCACAACTTATGAATAATTTATCCTAATCAAATTTGTATCAACTAAGTACCTAGTTATTATATTAGATTTTGATAATTTTAGTTATTGTTTTTATTTCAAACAAATTTGATAAGATCCTTTGCTCAAATAATATTTAATATACTGTGCATTTGTGAAAGTAATCTAAAATTAGTTATTAATAGAAGAAATATCTCCAGGTCGTACAAATACTACTTTCGCGCTGAATTTGAACTGGCGACTTGCATCGTAAATGCTTATCGTTTAGCCACTGTGCCAATAGAAGTAAAAATATTTACAGACACCGTTAAGGTTTCTAAAAAACAAAAAATTTAAGCATGATAAACGCAGCTGAGTTTGTTCAGTTCATATTATCATAAAAATAAGGTTTTAAGGCTTGACAACGTTTCCGTCAGGTACTTATTGTGTTAATAACTGTCAGTTTGAATTCGCTTCTTTCTTAACGCCTCATTTTCATAAATATCTTTATATACTAATACCTTATAAAAGACTTGTGTGTAGAATTCGAATAACTTTGCATGTTCCATTGTCGCAAATATGAATTGTATAATTAAATGCGGCATACCGTTTTGTAAAGAACGAAATAAATTATTGGTAAAAACGGATGTCGGAGTCTGAGCATAAATTAATAAATTAGCAGTTTCATCGAAAAAAACAATTTCTGCATCATGTCAGTATAAATAAAACACTAATTTTGATAAAAATACGATTAAAATGTTATGGAAATAAGCATTATACGCATACGCTTCAGACCTTTATAGGTCTAACTTTAACAACATGTACCTAGTAGGCCATAAGTTCTGTTACACATAAAAATTCATATAATTTTTAAAGAAGCAGTGTAAAGTGCGATACATATACGTACGGTAGTTGTCTAGCTTTTGAAGCGTCTTAAAAATGTCTGACGGTTTCATAACCACTTTGTGCAAAGCAGACACTGTAAATCTGTTTTCAAAACGCCCCACTACTATGTATGCGCCCCACTACAATGTAATTTAAAAATTACGGTGAGGCCAATCTATGGAATTTTCTTACATAATAAACGCATTGCAAACTTAAATTTACACCTTATTTATTTCACCTATGCATCGCCCAAATAGTGGTAGAGAATGGTTCTGCCATTAAGTCTGCCTATATACATTCTCCTGTATAAGAAGTTTAATAAATAAATAAAAATACATAAGCTGATACGTCTATCACCCTTACGAGTAAGACAGAAATTGAGAATAACTATTTGTCACGATAAATTTTCGCTTCTTTACTAAATTAAATATACACTCAATTTTATGCTAATATTTTCGAGTTGGAAGTGATGTTCTTAATTCAAAACAAAAATGGGAAACACGTAAAACATACTTAAACACTATTAACTTTTGAAACATCATCAATAAAGTCTCATCTACACATATTAAGCTGTTGGCATTTGATTAACTATGTTGGTGCTAATAATATATAAATTTTATTAACAAACGGTACTAAAAAAAGGGAAACTATATTTACAAGGAATATAAAAAGAAATGTTGAAAAATAAATGCTAGTCATATTTCGGAAGGAAAATATACCAAAAAAAGTTAAGCATGTTCCGTAAAAACTATAACTATAGGTACATGACTAATACGTTAAATAATGAGACATACTCTTTCATAACTTATAAATGTTAGTGGTTGAGAGAGTGCTTGGCATCTTGGTATCTTTGTCAATCTAGAAAAAGATCTAATAGGAACTTGCATTTTCATAATGTATTATATAGTTATCAAAGTGTTCATAATTTTATATTTTGTTTTAGTACTTAACAAGAGCATATCGAAATTGATAAAAAAAAACATTATTTTATTTAAAGAATGATATTTTGTTTTGAATATAAAGTCGAGTCTGGTTTTACAAGGCCCGTAAATTTTCGGAGTTGAAACACGATTATGCTAATCTCAAATCGACGTCCGACATTTTTTTGAATTTCTCACGGCTCGGCGACATTTTGTCTAGCTCAAAAGTCATCGACCTTCGGGAAATTAAAGAAAAAGCAGGAGTTTTATTAATTGCTTTCATGAATTTAAAATTTATTTAAATATTGATGAGTGAGATTTCGTTGTTGAGCGAGCTTCACATCACATCGTTTTTAATGTTAATTTGCCTTATTGTTATTACCGAACTTTTCTAGTTTGTCTATAATATTTTAGTTATTAAAATTTGTGGTGTAAGTAGCCATATTCTTTCCTTAACTTAAACCTCATCTGCACGCGGTGTACACTGCTGATTAACGAACTATATCCCACAGAGTAGAGATGGGGGGCAGTATATCTAATAGAAGGGCACTACGCTTACGCTCACTCACCCGCCCTCGTGGTAAGGGCAGTACGAATTATCCGCTCGTTCGTGTAAGGGCTAAACTGTCACAGAGTACCTTCGTAAATTAGACAGATAATGTTTATTTATATGCATACATATGCATTTCAACTCCTAATCGAGGGTAGCTGTATATATGTGTCTATAGGACTGTACAACCTGTCATTAACAGGGTGGACTGTGTGGACGATTGCTGAGACATGGTACCTTCGAATCCCAGCCTAAGTCGATATTTGTGTAAAAACATAAATTATTGGTTTTCGGGTCTGTTCGTGTTGTGTCGTGTCACGTGTCTCTGACACTGCATCTTACCCTTCCTTCGATCCTATCGCATACGAGTAGAGCGCCTTTGTGTTTGCGCGTTCACTTGCGGCACAATAATATCTCCTGCACAGTTGACAAATTCCGATAGTAATTGGAAGTTATCGCCGTTATCGAAATCGGCCAGGATGAAAAAAGTAAGAAAATATAAGTATTTACTTTTGTTATATAGTCTTCAAAGGTAATCGTGATCAGGTAGTTCTTTAGTTTAGATATTCACATTAAACAGAAGTGATGATCCGCGCAGTCTATTTTTGTTTCATAATTTACGTTTTTCTTTTTTCTGACTCACCCGGATCTGGTCTAGTCTGATTGAAAATGGCATGTTTTTTTTCTCACACACGTGGAGCAGTATCAAAGTTTTTCGCTCGCAACCCACAGAGCCTTTCGCGGTATGGTAATTAGCAAATGGCCGAAGATCGGTCCCGATATCGGCTGATACATTTTGTACTTTTTCTTCAGCTATACTGGATTTGAATAAGGAATTCGAATGCTTGCGTCGAAATTTTCAGGGATTTTGTATAAAGTTGTCATGCGGTCATAGTGATTGCGGTATTATTTGATTTAAATGAAGTCACTTAATTACTGACGTTAGTACTGTACTGAGTATTATTGATTATGTTCCCCTGGGTGATTTAGAAGACAACTTCCAGATACTAATGGCAGTGGTCAACTGCGCAGGACATGTTATAGGGCCGTAAGTGTATACACAAACATAGAGGCGCTCTTTCCTCGCGTCTTTACCTTCCCATATCCGATGTAACGCTTATGCAATAAGATGCAAGGAAGGTTCAGATGCAGTGGCAGAGACACGGGACGCACATAACTAAGCCACTCAGTCGTCAATCTATTATTATACAAGGTTCTAAATTTATCTATTGATAGCTGAATTTGAACTATAATCTATGGAGCTGATAGATTGAACCCATCGATCCTAAAATGTACACACATTAAGTTCCCAACGCTCAATTCAAAAATTACGCACCTCGATCGTTGTTTCTTCGGCACGAGGATAGTAGCGGCGCGACGATTATTTTGAACACCAGAAAAGTTTGTGACAGCCGATAACAGTGGTTGTGGTAGAAGTCCCCCAATTGCGCTAAAGCTTTCTTCTTTGCTATTGAACGCGCGGGCGGCGGGAACGAACCCTCACGTTCCATTGGTTGCCACGGCTTTGTCGGAAATTCTTAGCCGGGCGAGAGCACATAATACGTGTACAACCACTTTAATATTTAAACTAATAATAAAGGTGTTATAGATGTAAACCTTAATCACGAAAAGTTCCAATAAATTTTTGTGATAATCGCTTTTAAATCGATTTAGAAGTTTAGAAGTTATAATAGAAGACACAGATAATGTTGGTTTTATTCTCGTACAATTTAAAGATAGATTAAAGCATAGAAAAACGATCCAAGTTGCAACACTTCTGTTAGCTTGTTTTAAAGTTCGTTTATGTCAGAATCAGGAAGACATAGTTTTAACACGCCAAAAATAGCTAATATTTTTTTGAAAACTCAGATTAAGTAATGGATATTTCACCGATGGAAACTTGTCAATACACTATATATTTTAAAAGAATATGTAACCCTGACAATATGACCGCCTAGCTTAGTGATTAGTGTACACGAATAGTGTAGAAATATAATTTTTGAATTTATTGGTGCAGGGTTTGAACTCCTCTTGAAGCTAATATTTTAGCTACCTAAAAGTTATTGGTTTTTAGGTTCTGGCTGTGTTGTGTTGCGTCCCTCGTATTTCAGACACAGCTTCTAACATTCTTATTCTGACCAACACATCATCGTAAAAACGTCATATTAAAAACGGGAAGGATAAGACGATTTTTTTTGGATTTTTGGATTTGATTTGGATGAAAAACGTGCTCCCAGTAGTGGGGGCCACCCCACCTGCATGTCGATTATTTTCAGTTACAGATACGTTGACACCCCGGAGAAGCAATAGAAATAAAAGAAAAGGAAGAGAGCTGGTTGGAAAATTAAAGTCTATTTGTGAGGTCAAATCAGACATGAAAAATTTTAAATCCATATAAGCCTCCGACTTTATCTGACGACTTCTAGCTAAATATACAAGACGTTAAGCTCTCTCTCAAAGCATAGTAATTTATTTATTTTGTTTCTTTTTTATGTAAATATGTTTCGTTAAAATGTTGCTCAGTCATTTTAACAGAATAAACTGTATTCTAACTTTGGTTAGTTAGAATACAGTTTATTCTGGTAATGGTATTACTAGAAATCTTATAATAATAGTTACCGTCTAACATACCTCAATAACAATCGTAAATATCGTATTAAGACATAAAGTTAGAAGACAACATCCCGGCGTCCATCTTTAAAGAACCAGTGTAAGCCAACCTCCCACAGCCTTAAAACGATGAACTATCATAGGTCAACGTCGCAGGACAACTTAAATGTTGCCATAATTGGAAAATAAAATTTTACAGTAAAACTGTAGACTAAAAAGCAATCAGAATAGGACGTAATCAAATAACTTTGTTGTTTTAATAATTTAACGTAACGCTGTAAATCGTTCTTCGAAATTAACGGTATGGGGTAATGTTTATGAACCGATTATTGAATAATTTATCCGCCATTGAGTTTTATGGAGGCCTAATGAAATAATTATTAAGATTGTACTTCGAAAATTTATTCATAATGTGATTTTAAGGATAACATTGATTGGAGTGTTTTTTTACATCATTGCACCGACACAGCTCTTACAAACGTACAAATTATACTCATAGGTGTTCTATATCTAACCAGTACAAATGGAACGGTTCAACCAGGGAAGGTCCACAATCTCCTAGAACACCAGCGTAAGCGAATAATGCTACTGTATTTTTTACGGTAACTTATGATTGAACCGAAGACCCATGTATTGATAACGAGGTATACCGTCACAGCCCTCGGGTGTGACGACATTCAGCCACAGCAGTTACGGTGCAGGTTTCATTACAATGTTTTCTACTTAGTAGTATAAACACTTAATAATATCCTTTAAATATTACCGATAAAAACTTTTTTCGAATATTTTTGATTTTAGCTGTAACAAAAAAACAAACAATCAAACATCAGTTAATACAATTAAATGAAAAATTTACAACTTATTTTATGTTTGTACTTCGCAGATACTAGGCATTGTAATGGAACAAATTTTACGGAAAAGTTCACTCTTCATTTTGATTTTTTTTAATTTTGGACGTAATGTGACCACACGTGCTGTAATGCATCCAAAACGGCCGGAAGTAAAAAAGTTAAAAATTAAAAGCGAAAAGTTCCGTACACAGTTTCATTTTAAATACAAATTTAATAAAGTGTGTGTTAATCAAGAGTAACCCGCCTTAACTCTTCCTAGCGTAGAAGTCTCGTTGCATTTTGAGGAGGAATATCAATGTACGTATAAACTCCTTTCATAGATTATAATTTAAATAAATAAGTTCTCACATTATAACCAGTACTGTGGTTGTCGGGCATTTAAGACATTCCTTTGAACTCAATTTTTACCAGAGCTTATTTGGAACAACGTGACTGGTGGTGAAAGTATCATCGTCTTAGACTCTAGGCCATTGATACAAATCGTATATAAAAGTTGAATCGTTATACCTATAGTCTAAAAGTCATTGTCACCAGCCCTTTACATAGGAGATTGAACTCTTACTTCCTTAGAGGAGAAGGATACCAAACCTCTTTTTTTTAGTATATATAATAATAACACTATTACTATTATAGAAGTTGTAAACGTCGCTATTTTTCTTTGTATACAGCAAGTAACAAATAACTCTTGCAGGAGGGACATCTGTCCAATTACAGACAACTAAGCATTCCATATTAATCTTTAGAGATAGCAACGTACACATTAAATGTATTCGTTAACCCTACGTATTAGCCGCAGTGAACGTTTAATATTGGTTGATATTTGACCCCTAGTTTATATAAGAATTGTAAAATGACACTTCAACTAAATCCAAGGACGGAATCCAAAAAGAGTGTTCGTGATAAATGAATAAAATGCACTTGATACTCAGTTCCCATCACTCAAACGAGTTATGCTTTGAGTTTCACCGTGTAAATTCTGATCGCAATGCCTTCAAGCCGCAATCGATTCTTGAAGGTGGATAATTTAAAAAAAAACGCATGCAATGAAACAAAGGAGCCGCCTCTTTGGCGAAATTTGCAGATTACCCGGGCATCCGATAAACCAATAACGCGTATAATGGTCCCATTACGAATTGGCTACTGCGTGATCGAAATGGTATACAACCCAATATTAAAAGTAGTTTATGTCCATTCGTCTCCGTATGGTACATATTATGACTGTAACAACAAATAATTATCTCGTAGTAATACCATAAATATTTTTATGTAATTGAATTAATATTAATTTTAAATAATAACGTATTTCAGACAATATTTTGAAAAATACACGCATGTCCGATGACATAAATTTAAAACTCTTTTTTAGATTGTTGTTTCTGAAGTTGCATGAAGTTATGGGATTAAAACATTTTATTTTTAAAAATATATAGGTCGATTCATTGCGAGTTGTTTATTCTATAGAGTATTTAGATAAATAATTTTGTAAAATATTCTTTCTGTTCTTCTATTTATTTTGTATTATTGGCTTATATTTTTGTATATCACACGAATACCTCAAAATTAGGAATGTAAAGAAGTAATAATAGTTGTAGATTTAAAATACTGAGTGGATAAATATTCAAAATAAAGTTAAAAATTAATCTAGATTCCCAGAAAGAGTCCTTTATAATTACGACAATTTTTAATCGAACAAAACGCCCGCCAAGGCCAGTACGCGCCGACGTCAGTTTAAAAGACAAAGTGTCAAGATGAAAGGGCCCGCCGCCGATTGTCGCAGCATTGTAGCGTCACTCGTTAGTCCGGCATTATCGTACTAAGATTTATTTTAACGATTACCCTCGAGACGCAAGGCAGAAGCGCGTGGCGGTGGGATGACATTACTTCAGCATTAAGTCCGGTATATCCAATATTTACAACGTTCAGTTATTCTTTAAAATATTATTTCTGATTTTATTGAAGTAACAAAAAAATACGTATTTGCGCTAATAACTTATGATGTAAATAAACAAATAAAAAAATCGCAGTAAGCGTAAATCAAAAAATCAAATCTAATTATTGATGAAAGTTTTGTTTATTACATTGTTACCTTGATTACATAACGTAATAAGCTATATTGAATATTAATTTAGGGAAAATCTTACTAATATTCCTGTTAACGAATCCAACTAAATATTACAGCTTGTATCTGGACTGGTTCACAACAACAGTCGAATGGTGGGCTCGAACCTGCGACACCGTATTTCGCAGTCCTTAATCCATTTGGCGCCTATTGGCGCTTTTAAATGTTACATTTTAAATGTAATAATGTGCAATAACTTACTAGTAATCATCATCAATTACGTCAAATACCTATCCGTGAAATAAACAATAATATATAAATATACTTAACTGTATTTCAGTTTACCAAGCTGTATTATTCTGAATTTCATGAGATATGTATTCACGCTTACGAACATGCATAGAAAAGGTAACGCGTAACTGTAAGCAAATTTCCCTATGCAAAGAAGTTTAACTTCAATGAAGATAAAAAACCTGATGGAAACCCTGGAGCAATGTTCGCTTGGTACATATTGTTGTTCGTGTTTTATAGCATGAACAATTATTTAGTGATAAAATACATGGAATGAAAATAATTTTGAATTGCACCAACCATTTATCCAACGATTATCGCTTATAACAGCTATCATTAAACTGCATTTGGTTTCCATTCGTTTGTGTATTTATACCATTTAGCATACCACAGCTATTGTTGTAGTGAAACAACGGCGATCTAGAATGAATAAAATAAGAAACAGATCGTAGTTTAGCTGTAACTTTACATTATATAGGGTATGTTTTTTTAATGGATTTGGGTGAAAAACGAGCTATCTGTCCACCTGATGGTAAGCGGCTACTGCAGCTCAGAGACTTTAATTGAAGAAGGTTATAGATGCGTTGTCACCCCCAGGACTAGAGTGCCCCTGCTTCACTGATTTGAGGAAGAAATTAGAATGAGCCTAGCAAGGTTAGGTACCTACTCTCATTCTAATTTCCAGGCTAGAGAGTTTTAGAGCATTCATTTACGTCTCTAATGGTACAAAAAGTTATTAACGATACACGCCTAATCTTATCACCGAATACAGAAAATAATGTCGTGTGTGAACTTCTATTTTAAATACTTTATTTTAGAAATACGTTATATGGTTTCTGTTGTATATGTACGATGATAATATCTCACTTCCTGACCACGGTGACAATTTCCGATAACTAATCTTGGAAGTTGGAAGAAGCACTGGACATATTAGACACTACCGCAAGTATGTCTCTGTCTTTCCTCTCTGTGATTATCAAAAAGATATTTACAGTCTATTATCTCTTTGTGTCAGATGTGACGTTTATGCGATAAGATCGTAGATTCAGATGGAGTATTAGAAACAAGAACACAATCTTATTTAGTTATTGTGCCGAGGTCTAAATCTAACTGAAGAACGTCCTTATCAAATTTTAATGGATCGTTTGACACAGTGTGAACGCGTATGATTTCAACACTTCAGGTAGTTTTATTCCCGCATAGATGAAATAATATTTGGTCCACAGTTAGTTGTTCCGAGTCTAGTCTAGTCTGTTTGTGCACATGCGATTTATATTTAACAATCATAATGAGAATAAAAGAAAATAAAAAAGAAATAAAAAAGTACAGTCGACTGCTTAACAGGAGTAGTATACAAGCGTTACTGCATGCGTCTTTACGCGTGTCTTAAATCTACAATAATGACATTATTATGTGCATGTGATGTATTTTTATTGATGCTAAGAACGGTTGCGTTAATAATAGTAGCATGTGCCTTGAATTTTTTTAACATTCATTCATATTTTTTTTTGTTAAACTGGAATTTTTAAGCCGACTTTTGCCACTTTAATGGCGTATATAATTGGAACAATAAAATTTTAAGCACTTCATGGCCCAAATAGCGTGTGTATAATAAAATTTCGATTACTGTACCGACGCTTACGAATAAAGCAATTTGTTATATAGCAAGATGTTACTTTCCATTTAGGTTTCATGTAGAATACAGACGGATCTTACAATAAAGAGACAGCATTGGAACTTTTTCTGATAATGATGTGGCGACAATGAAACAACGTCGAGTTCAGACGACAACTCCCTTTATTTTTAAATACCTAATAGTTATACGAAAGTCCTCTTTGGACTACACTCAACACCTTTCCCTTAAAAATAACGAAAAACACATCAATCATCAAACAATGAATAAAATAATGAACAAATAATTAAGTACCTATTTAATATGATTACTAAACGTTAACCTAACCCTTTATTTCTTATAAAAGTTATTATAAAAGTAGATTAAATAGTATATACACAAATAATATATAAGATTAATTCATTATTATTTTTATTTTAAGGACTAATAGTAATGAAATAGTCCTCATCCATAAGGAGGATAAGCCGTAATCACCACGCTCGGCAAGCGAATTGGCGATCACAGTACCAGACAACTCGAACCTTAAAGGCTGCTGCCCATATCGGTCTCCTTATTTTTGGTCTGGTATATTTTGAGACAGTAATTCTGCCATCTGCCGGTAGCGATTATTAAAGCTTTTCCCATAGTTGCCCTTAACGTCACCCAAGGTGTAGCAGACCACCCCAGGGGGTAGCAGGTTCTTACGGTGATAGCACAAGCGTATATGTATATATAATATACGTAACTTAAAAAAAATATCATGATCGTGTCGTGAAGTCCACCAAACATAAATTGTGAAACAGTAGTATACATGAATAAATATTCCTACAAATTTACACATGTGGTAACAGTTTCTCTTAAACACAAAAATACTGAATAGAGCATTAGCATTGCAAGAATTATGAGCAGTTACTTTACTTTTTAATTTAATATATTATTCGTTACCATGTTTTGGCTCTAATAAATCTTACTTACTATCTTCCGATTTTAATATTCAACTCTTAATGTATAATGAAACATTACTCTAACTTACCTATTATAGATACCTACTATTAAAAAGCCATAATTCTATTTACTAACCTTATTGGTTTTAGAAGATATCTAATCACATTGGTTGTGTCACTTTACAGTTAACAGCCAGATTGCACCTGCTCTTCGAAACGCTGGCATACAAAATAAACCATTATTAATTAATCTTAATCTTTATCTTGGACCGGTTCCTGCGAGATTTTTGACTGCCTTGTCTTAGTGTAGGTATAAGATATTGAGTCACGTATCTTGTATTGTAAGCGTAATTTTAAGATATTTCCGAAGGATTTGTTTACAATTAATTGGAAATAGGTAAACTTTTGGATTCTCTCATATTAACGGAGCGTTCATGATATCTCGTTATAATTCTGACGTTACTAGAGAAGTTAACATAGAGTGCTTTAACAGATTAATTTGGTAAGTATGTTTGTAGTTTGTTAATATTAATAACTCTTAACGAACCTATAGTAAACTGATATACATTTCTTGGAAGGTTTGCCAGGCTGGGTAACCGGGCTGGGCTGTCTCGTTGTAGTAAATGGGTTCCATGGTAACCGCCAGAGACACGTGCACCATGTGCAAGTGAGATTGACGTTTGGAGAAAAAGATGGCTGGATAGATTTAATACAATTTAGTTGAATGATTTAGTTTTTTGCACTTTCAAGGTAATTTAAGTTTAGTTTTCGTGGTGATAATTTTCTTGAGGTATAAAGGATAAATTACGAAGAGAACTTGTACTTCTTTAGCATTTATGTAAGTACAATAATAGTTATAGAGATGTTCCAACATATTTATAAATAATTATATTTTACAACTGAACAACATGCAACTGATTAACATATTTCACTCATAGTATTAATTGCTTTTTAAAGAATTTCGATGAAAAATAATTTCGTATGTCTCTGTTCTTATTGTAAATTGATCCACCCTACGATTACCACAATGTTTATTGCGTAAGGTGCTGGTACAAAGTATAAACTAATTTTAAAAGTAGAAGGACAAATTCGTTTCTACGAATTGATGGTACTGATAGGATTATCTAATGGCGGTAGTGTACCTTTAGCGACTATCTGATTTTCATGTCGTCCGTAAAGTTAACCTACATATCTGAGAAATAATAAAAATAAAATACGTGAAATTCATTAAGATGGACTCGAGCAACGTGGCGTATTCTTCCCGGCTCTAAACCTCTCAAATATTGGGTATTTCTTCAAACTGGTATATTATGCTACGCGGGCATATCCAATACATCTTTAATACTGCACTCAGTAGAAAAAATATTAAACCTTAAAAGAAGTCATAGTTCTAAGAGGTAGAAAGACATTTATATAATTAAGTGACCATAACCAAACGTGAGATTACTAAGGAAGACGATTGTCGGCATTCAACAAAGCAATTGTTTCTGCACCGATGACTGCCAGATTACATCCAATTGCATCCATTAAGAGGAAGCCAGTTACATTTTATTCTCTCGTTACGTATTTATTAAAAGCCACAAATAACGGTTTAATTCATACTAATTTCTCGCTTTTTATCAGACCAGTTCGACTAAAGAAGTTAAAGTTTTAAATTGTCAATAACTTTTTAACCTCAAATTAATCAGGTATGTTACTGAAGATGCTTCAATATTTTATGTAATAGAAATACATGCTTGTTTTTACGTGTTTGACAAAGTTTAAGAGTAAAGTTAGTTTATTAATTGGATAGTTATGATAATAACTGGTCATAATTAACGCAGAATAAAATTAGTCGTATACATTTGTTTACAGAGATTAATAACGCTTATTAATTATTTGTTAAATATAAAATGATTAATATGGTTGTAATTTATTGAGAGACCAAACCGGAGGCAGTCAACTGGTAAATGTAAGCTTTGAATCGTTCTCTTCCATTTCAGCATTTTAAAAATAGAAAGACTTATACTTGAATTTATTTCGAAATAGCTATTTTGCAGTCTAGTGAACTCAAACATACCTACCTAAACCATAATTTACAAATAGAATATTTATGATGTAATAGATATAGAGATGAACCTGGTATATTTCCACCAGTTTTTCTCCTCTTTACCTGATGTGAGTGGGGCTCCAGTTACCTTACTCACCGAACGAAACGCAGAAGCACAAGATGCTACTTCCTATCCTGTCTAATTCATGTCCATAAAATACATAAAGTTTTATTTTCAATAAAACTTTCCTTTCTTGTCCTGATCGATACATTTTTTAACTATTTTTACGGTGCATAGATTTGGAATAGATCCCTTTTTTAAAATAGAACAAAACTGAATCACTTTTTCCATCAATGGGAACTTTCAAAAATCTATTTCCCGTCTGGACGCCCTTCCGGCGATGGCGTCTCGCATTTTCCGGTTGCTTTCGAATGCTATTATTTTCTTGAATGAAGGGTGAATTGTTGTTTAGTAGCTTGTACGAAAACATACCCTAATGAAGGTAGCGTCATTTTATGTGTATAATAAAATGAACTGAGATGTTCGTGCCCGCCATTCGACTATTGTGGTGAACCACTCCAGATATGTGGATCCACACCTGCAAGCCGTATGCTTAGTTGGAGGGTTAACAGGAATATTAGTAATGTTATTTAATAAATAGCATTGCTTGTATTCTTTTCAAAAAAAAAAAAGGATTTAACAGTTTTAAGTACTTACCAAATGCGATTACATATTAGATATAAAAGTAATATGTAAAACACACATAAGTACAAGTATTTATCTCCTTCAAATAAGTATTACTAACGTTAGAAAAGGGATAGACGTTAGATGTAGTAATAAAAATAATCCATAATGTTAGAAAAAAAAAATTATTGGATATCAACGACAAATCTCTAAAAATTACTCAAAACTTCACCTTTTTATTTAGACGTTGCAGCAGATATAGACGATGACGAGTAAGACAACTTGTAACATTAAGCTAAAGGTAATGCCTCGTTTTAAATGAAGGAAAAAAATCCCTGTAAAATAAACTTCATGGCATCCGGTAGGACTCGACTTGCTTTAACATTTGAACACCGTTCCAATAGAAAACGACTGGATTTAAACTAAACAAATGCTATCAACCAACATGTAAACATTGAAGCCACCGCCCGCTGACGCCACACGCTACGTGAGAAACGCGACAAATTACTCTATAATGTATTCGAAATGAGGTTCTGTGTTATTGATAAAACACCAGATTAACAAGACCTCCTACAATTTCTCATCTACACCCTCACGTTAGGGCATTTGAAACGATGTCTCTAAGTTCACATAAAAATGGGTAATGGAATATTAGGGATAAATTGTAGGGAGTCGATGGTTGAAAGAATAATCAACTTCATCAATAGGGGGTCGCTAATTAAATAATTTCCCGTCATTTATACGTATGGTTACAAACAGTGTTTACCATACAAACAATCTTAACTAATGGTTATGGCTGCTATGAAGTATGGTTGCCGACGCCATATGAAATTCGATATGGAAATAAACGAGTTATTAATGGGTTTTGTTGGCGTTTTGAGTTGTAACGGTAAAATGGAGTCTGGGGAGTAAGTACTTATAAGTTGATATTAAAAAAGATAAAGCCTTTAATATAAAATGTACCACCCATGATTACAGAAAATTTATATACTCCAGACTTTGTCTTGTAACTTGAGGTGGAAATTTAAAGAGTTTTAAATACACAATTTTTTTTTAAATAAGTAAATCATTTTACGGGGGTGTAGCCTTATACACACATCATATTTATTTAAAGCCGTCGTTCAATAAATCCTTTACGATATTATTTTTGATTGAGAACTATTAAATACTTGTTACGACACACCTGTAGAAGGCACGCTCAAACTGCTATAATATGTATTCGTGAGTATAAGAGAGTCAAAATGCCCGATCATTCCTTTTATCGCAAGCAATGGCTTAGCTCCAGCCATCGCTCTTCTGAGTATTGTCTGACTACTCAAACCTAGCTACCTGTCAGCAGACGAGGGGTTTTCCTTTTACCTCTCGGGCTTCTGGAAGCCTCTTCGGCTCGTCAACGCGTACTGAAGCTATACTAACTGAGGGGTCGTGAGTGACAGCAACACCATCCTGCAACTTTCTGGGTACGTTGCCACATAATAGATCCGCGGACCTCTAGCCACGTTGCAGCGACACACCCAAGGCTCAGGGACGGTACCTGAGCCATCGAGTCTCGAAGCTGTCAAGGTTATTGGCCAACACCGTATCTGCTTTCGCTAATTTTGTGGGGCTTTTAGTCGGTCCGACATTTTGCTGATTCGGAAATAACCAGACCTACCTTCAGTGACAGGAGAAATAGTTCATAAATTTCCCCCAAAAGACACAAAAATGTTTAGGATTTTTTATAATCTAAATTAATTAGGCGTGATGTCCCTACGCGGTCGTCGCAGATTGCATAACGTAATTTTTTTTAAAGGTACCATTTACAGTGAGTTACTCCAAAATCTTAAACTTCTCATCCCACATGAGTTACCCTGAAAACCTATCACGAGTGTTTTCTACACTCACCGCAGTAGAACCAACGTCGGTAGACACGCACCTGTCTCTGAAATTCTAATGGTTTTAATGAAACTATAGTTAAGTTGCCAGATATAGAGAAGTCCTTTAAAAGCAAAATTCTTAATTATTACACGTCGAAATAGCCTTGTCTAAATCAGCGATAAATAAAGAAAGACGTGTTATTCTTTTTGGAATCATTCTAGTTACGAATTTCTAAAATTTTTCCAATTTTTATTTTTAACAGTAATATTATTCTTATTTCGTTTGAAATTAATTTCGGTCAGATGTCAATGATACTTTATTTTCGACCAATTTTAAGTGTATAAGAACATTGGTATTGAGATAAATGTGTAAAAATCTATTATATATGTTTTAAATTGTGCCACTCACTACCTTCGGATGAGTGTCGTGAGACTAAGTGAAAAACCTAGAAAATCTCATGACGTCGGACAGGTGGCGGATTAATCACCTTAAAAATGCCACACCTGAAATACACAGTGCAATGACATGTATTGCGATCGCCTGTTCACTTGCCAAGCGTGCCAATTATAGCTTCTATGAATACTGATTTTGAAAGAGGCCTGTGTCCAACAATGTATTATTAAGAATGAAAACTTGCATATATTAATATTTTTAAATATACAGTCTCCACATATTCTCGATAAACTCATAAAAATGCACTATCTATGTCATATAATATAAATTTTATCATTTTATGACCATAAAATTTGCTGCAACCAGAATAACGAAATAGTTTAACAAGATATTAAATTTATGGATACCTTTATTAAGCCGTTAAAATTAAGAATTTCACGGTTTACGGTCAACTATTTCTATTAAATTATAATTGAAGACGTTTTTATTTTATCGCTAACACATAAATTATAAAGACTGTCTACGTCATAAATCTAAGTGCGCTGTATTTGTTTACTGTGCTGAATCTACCTACTTAACGGTGTTATATGTAATTACTATTCCGTATTAGATTTATTGTAATTAACTATTTTATTTTTGTCTAGTTATCAAAAGTTCAAGTTAACAAAAAAAAGTGGCAATTTTAAAAACATTTACTTCTGTTATGCTTATAACAAGCTACTCGCGTCTTTCTCCGCGTGATTATTAAGTTATAGTACACGAGAAGTTAGACATAAAAGTATCGTATATGTTATACTCGTACCATGTTCACATATTCGAACTCCTGCCAAGCTTTTCTAAAAAAGCCTATCAGTTCTATGGCCGTGATCATGCGACACGGTAGCTCAAAACGTTCTATACGTTAGTTTTTGTTTAATTATCCCTTCACATGTCACAATTTTGAAACAATAGAAGTTTTATTGGTGTGAGTCATATTAGGATCAGAGCAATGTTATTTGATCAGATTTTTCACGTGTCATAACAATATAATTTACTCTAATCTAATAAATTTAAGTAAACGAAACAATCGCAAACTGAATATCTACAAAATTAAAAAAAAAATCAGTGCAGACCGTTAAAACGGATATCACTATTAGCACAGGAATCTAAGGTGGCCATTTTTTGGTATTATTTAATTTAAACGCTTAAAACGCTAAATTTGATTACAACCAGTATTTGAAAAATTACTTTTAGGGGGGTAGAAAAGGCGTTGAAACTTTGTAAGGAAAGAAATATTCCCTGTTATTATTAACTTTAAAGGCAGTAAAAATAATCTTCAATGTAAAAGGTTCGATTTTTAAAATAATATAAAAAATTTGTACAAATTATGTAACGTTTTTTGCGAGTAACAGATAGTTTAGTATTTATATCTCTTGATACTATCCTGTTATTTTATTAGTACCGACAGAGTACGTTTACTCTGCTTGGCTCTAATTACTGTGAATATATGAGAGAACGTAAAACTCGTATTATATAACATATCTTTGTAATGTTTTAAACACCAGTGTGTTTCGAACATTGATTTTTATGAATCGCGTGAATGAATGAAGTGAAGTAAGAGTACTTTTGATCACGCAGAAGCCTCAAAATAAACATCTCTAAAAACGCTTAACATCCAAAATGCCTTATAATTCCACAAACGCAGACGTTTTATTTCTTATTTATGTTAATTCGATAGAAATATGTGTGGCTATAAGAAACCCAATTCATCTGTATGAATCACAAAAGATCCGCTTACTAAAACAACATCTATTTGATAAATCTAAACACGGACACAGTCTCTTATTACATAATATTAACAAATCAATTTCCAAAATAACAAAAAAAAGCTAGTTGTCACACAAAACCAAACTGGGTTTCGAACGTTTCCCAAGAAAGAATCATGATAAATTATACTTTATCTATAACGAAGCGACACCTAAAATCAATATCCCGCAGGTCACTGCTTTGTGTTATCTGAGGTCGCACTTACTATGCATAAATACATTTTAAAACAGTAGTAAACATACTAAAAGTTTCTGTGCATTTTCAACGTTAATAGCTGCTAAATCTGTAGTGCTTAAGTTGTGCGTCTTAAGGTCTGTTTAAGCGTGACTAAATGTGCATGAAAGTTAGGAAAAAATGTGGTTATGGTCAGACAAACGGGCGCGGAATGAGTTTGTAAATATTTCAAACGCAATCTCGAGTCGTTGCCCACTAAAGTTGCTATTGTTCGGAATACGAGAGACGTGTTATGCGAATGCTCTACTTTAAATTTTGCATTTAATACTTAAAAAAACCCACGATAGCCTAGTGGTTAGTGGGTATGTCTCCGAATGGTGATACCTGAATTCGTTCCCCCGTGCGGAGAGCTCGTACCAATGTTTTCAAAACTTATGTATAATTTGTATCGTTGGCTTGAATAATAAGATGCCGACAGGTTCACACTTGGTCACGTTGTTTCAAATGTGCTCTGGTTAAAAGAACTAAAATAAATGATCTCTGACCACTCCAGTCTTGGGTAAACGGTCGTGATAGCTTGATGTTTTAATAATTTTTATTTCATGATTGTATTTTTTAAATAATTTAGATGACGCCACTTTCTGAGCATCGTGTTGTATATTGAGTTACTTTGAATGTGATTTTCTTATCTAGTCATCTTTGAATAACATTAATATTAGAATCTATTATAAAGGTTAAGCATAAGTTATCATAAAACTACCGGTTTTGTAGAGCATACTTTTTATAAATGAAGAAGCTCCGCAAACAATTGATAACTTAAAAATAACGAAAGTAGAAAAGTTTTGAATTGCAAGAGATTTGAATTACTGTAAAAGTCATTTCTATTATTGTTATTACTGTATATTTTTAACAAACTTTAATAAAAATACAGAATTTTTTATAATTTACGATTAGTAAAATACTACAAGCCTATTCGATCATAAACTTGCATATTATTTATTGGTTATGTAAGTAGAGCAATATTTCCTACAGCAGTTCAAGTCAACAACTTGTCACTAGTTGCTAAAAACAAACAACAATAGAGAGCCTCTCTCCATACAATATCCTTTGTCAACCTTTTTATCAGACCAAAGGAACACAGAAATAAGTTGAGTCGTAACAGTCGTATAACATTCACTTCTGCTTTAAACAATAAAACGAAAAGTTTTATCACTATCGTCATTCATGATGCCATTAAAGTAGCAGCCTATAAATGTCCACAGCTGGGCAAAGGCTTCTTTCTCTCATATCTGATAGTTTCCTTAATATGTTTTCCTTCACCGTTTAGCACGTGGTAATCGGCTCTTGAAATACCACAAAATAACAATTTTTGTGGTGCCGGCACCTAGGCTACCATTGCTTTGTGACAAACTAAATATTAATTAACTATGAAAAAATATTCTATCACCCCCTTTCTCTTGCGGATGACGTAGTCGTCTAGGTGAAATGACAGAAAAATTGCTCGTTTAATGTTTTTAAGGTAGATTTTTCACCAAGACACGGAGGCTAAAATATCGTTTGTCAGCCAGCAGAGTGTACCACCTGCAGAAAGTTAAATCTAGTAAACTCTCTCTCTTCGTCCCATTTGTTCTAGACTAAACTGTTCCTACTAAAAACCTTACATTATCTGACAACGGGAACGCAAAAAATTTAGTGTGAACAAAAATAATTATTATTTCTCTAAAAGCCATCATGGCGCGAAAGTGATTGAAAATATTAGTGCTAATACTGAGACAGCAGCCGTGAATGTACGATATAAAAGAATGCAGATTATAAAATAAACGGTGTTCAATGACAATTACATAAGACGTATGTATTAGATAAAACTTAAATGGATCGCCTAAAGAAAACCGCTATTTGAAAAGTGAACGGAATATTGTTCTAATAAATGGACTTGATGATAAATGAATAAACCATTACAACAGACGTTTTTCTATGTCAAGGCCGAAACACCATGTATATGTGGAGAATGGTCACGGGTAGGCATTCTAATATGACATGCCAATACATTTAATTGGGTGTATTTGCATAATCTGTCTATAAATGTCTTTACATTATACCTTTGCGTTACTTTATTAAAATTAATAACATCGGTTAGTTTGTATTGTTTTTTTAACTGAATAGTTTCACTAATGAGCAGCTTATTATCGTCTATTGCTAATCATGGATCCTGTAATGAGACACCTTAAAGACTCTCTGTAATAAGTATCTGAACCTTACGGTACTAAATAAATTTAATCTTAATGCGTCATCGACAGTCTCTGTCCCAGTACTTTAGCTCAAATCTGGCGCAAGCATTCAAGACTTGCAAGTGGACACAAGTACGCATTGTTATGTTAGTCGTTGATAAAATAGTTGCAAGCACCTTCCGTTTCGTTTTGAAATTTTATCCTTGTGTATTGGTCATAGAGTTGTAGCTAGGTTGATTCGACATTGGCTTTTGGAGTTTCTTAAGAGATGAAGTTGCTTTTGTTGCGAAAAATTGATTTACGCACTACATCAACCGAGCGCTCGCTGTGAGGTTTAGTGCTATATTCTTATGGTAAGTTATGTTACTAAAACGACGGCTAGGCAACGGTGTGAAAGTAAGAATTGATTTAAGGCACATTTCCTGAGTGCTAGAATATCGAGATTGTTAGTTTTGTTTTAATTTATTTTCTAACGTTACTAGACTTATTTTTATGATAATAGCTTGTGGTTGAAGTTCGACCGTTCTTACCTGAGCTATGAGGAAAAAGGAACTTACAGAGTACTGCGTAACACTTTTTGTATAGAAAATTCATGTGTGTTCACTTTATTTTTCGCTATTTAACAGTTTCATATCTTTACTATTATAATAAATACTATATAAATGTGCCACAATTTTCGATGCACGATATTAATATAATTATATATTTTTGACAATCTGTATCCGATCTATCACTACATCTTTCCTAACATTATAGATGCGTAAGTAAATCTGTATATCTGTCTATTAAGTTTAGACGAGTAAACTGCTAATCCACTTGATTGACTTGACAGATACCTATAGAAAATAAATGTCAATATTTTACCAGGAAGCTACAGGAAAAAACTCAGTCGGTAGGTAAAACTCATGAAGAGTTCACAGAAATGCTATGACTAAATCCTTGTATACCTAAAATAAAGATATGTGTGGGATCTCAAAATGCTACATTATGAACGTATTATTTGTACCAGATCCAAAAATAAAATAGTGGTTGCTTCATTTAAACTAAAATTTGTCTGTGATTATGTTTGTGTTAACCTAGTGATTAATAGGAGTCGGATTAATTAGAGATGTATGAAAACACGAGATACGGATTTGTACAGACAGGCGTCCGTACAGTTGATAATAAAGAATGAAATATTTCCGATAGATTCACGTTATTATATATGGCCTTGGACCTTGATGTCATTGCTTGGACAATAGAGAATATGTGTGCATTCGTTAAGTATTTATGTACCTTAGGAGCTTACAGTGAGAGTTTAACACTGCATACAATTATTAGTTTAAATAAAATTGTAACGCAGAAACAATGTCAAATTTCATGTAATGTTACTTGTTGTTGTGGACCATCGTCCCTATTTATATTACACGAACTCTCAGATTCATGAATTCCTAGAATTCTATAATTGTTCCCCAAGTAGTTGAAGTTGAAAATGTTGCAGTCATAACTCTTAACTAGTTTACCCTTAAAACACTTTTAACTTACGCAGTGAGTACTTTTTCCAAAACCGTATATTTTTATACAGTTTTAACAAAAGTTATATGACGATATTAACTTTGGATCGCTGTCGTTTACTTCATGATTCTGCATGCACCTGATACATAATAAAAATACCAGAGATTATTGTTTTTGATGTTGACAATTTAAATTAAATATAGATTATTTGAATACTAAGAAAGAATCACCTTTAAAATAAATACGTCACATCAACTTATGTGCATCAAGTATCGAGTACTCGATTAATTATCGATGCACGTCAAATCGATTGTGGGGTGACAAGCAATCGATCATAGTGTTGGCTATAGAGGCGCCGGACTGATCGATTGTTCTCGATATTTGTGAATAAATTAAAAAATGATTGTTGTTTTTACCGCGTCGGCTTTCTAAGAGAAATCTGTTTGGTCATTATTTTTACTAACGTTGACCGATGTCTTGTTTATTAAAGACGTACCAAAGTTTTTCTTTGATTATAAATAATTAATTTTGGAAACTTACTTGCCTCATTTTTCTTTTCTTCGGATATATATTTAGATACCAAAAGATTGTACACTAATAGTTTATATTGTTTAAGATTTTGTTTTGTAAGATCAATTTTGCATACTTCTTTCATAGGAGATTTAGATGATGATTATAATCTTACATAAGCTACAATCACAATATTTTCTAAACTCTAACTATCAAGAGTGTACTTTTTATTTCAGTTCAGCCCAAAAGTCATTTTAAAAAATAACAGTCATCCTCTCTAACTGCCTGTATTGTATAAGACCACAGTGTTTGTAAAAACCGGCTTCATTAAATTACCGGAAATTGCAAAGGAAAATACTTCCAATTATGAATCTTACGAACGTGAGGTATTTAGGTAAATTATGTATTGTGATACATTACTTAAAGCAGATGAATTGTTCTTGCAGAACCATGTACTTACAATAAAAATAAATATCTACCCTTAAGTGTGTGAACAAGTATTACCCTAGAGGACTAAGACGGAATGCTAACAGCTTGTAATTACCTTGGCTCTATACCAAGCAGATGTAGGTAAAAGGGTGGTACCTAACTAGGGAGACCTAATCAGAGAACGAGCATACCGTTTTATACGTTGTAGAGCCAAGCGGCTCCTTTTACTGCTGCTCGAATGGGCTGGCTCGACAGGGTTGGTACGACGGCCTCTCAAAATACCGGAGTGAAGAAGAGGCATCTTGTGCTTCTGCGTTTCGTTCGGTGAGTGAGGTTACCGGAGGCCCACTCACCTTCTCCATCCCCCACCTCATCCGCCGTCTTATCTCCCAAATACCCTTAAACGCTGGCAACCCTCCTGCAGCTCCTCTGGTATTGCAGATGTACATGGGTGACGGTAATAACTACCACCAGGTGAGCTTATTGCTCGTTTGCCGCCTTTCCCATAAAAAAAAACCATGTAGCAAAATCGGTAACATTTCCCGAACAAGTATGTGGTGGCATCGCTTATTGAGAATGATAAAATTATTTCGAGATTTCTTAAACAGCAGGTGAAATTGTATAACCCAATTACGTATTACTACCGTCCGCTGTTGATTTCTCACAATAAATTATGCTCGTAATGAAGTGGAGCAACTTGACTTACGTTATTCTATTTTATACATTATACAACCTGATGTTATATATCTAAAAAAAAATATTCCGAGGAACTAAGTTAATATCTATATGTTAAATTAAAATAGAGTGTATCACCTAGTTTAGGTATCAATTAGTAGATTGTATTAAAAATTTACAGTTGATTATGAATTTCTTATGTCAAATAGAGAATTTTCATTCATTCATTTGACCACCTTCCATCCATAAGTGCATGCGGTACTACCTTCAGCATCACCATGCACCACCACCACTTGTCCCGCATTAAGTGGTATCGTAGCCTCACAACGAGGTATGTTCGAGCGAAGGGATGGTCAACGCTATCAGCACTCCTTTTTTATGGGACAGGGGCAAATGACCTTGCGACTCACCTGATGGTATGAGTTTAACGATATCCACATACATCTGCAACACCAGAGGAGAACCGGCATTTAAGAATATTTTTAAGGGGTAGGGGATATTAAGGGGCAGGGGTAGGGAAAGTGGGCCTACGGTTACTTCACTCACCGAACAAAACGCAGAAGCAGAAAATGTTTCTACTTTACGCCAGTATTCTGTGAGGCCGCTACCACGTATAAACGAATAACCTAGTGTCAGGGACTCGGAAAAACAGCAGCAAGTACTAAGACGGGGTTATGTTTCGTGTGGTGAGAACAGGGGAACCAATTTCTGATCCGTAAGATACATTTCATCATAGTGCTTGAGATTAATGACACACTTCTATTTTTTCAAAGTCCCGTACAGTATACAGTTCCAAAAAAGCAGGCCATAGTGCTAATTCAACTGAAAACTAATAAATATCATGAATATTATCAGAGATCAAGACGTTTTTATCTCGCGTTAAGATGATGTCATTTATAAAAAAAAACCTATTATGCTCCTATATCGGTTTTATACCATTTTACACGCCTCAGAGAGCCACCAAATTAGTCCCCATCTCTCGACTCTCCTGACTGATTTTCATTTTACACTTCTCAGATCAGCCAAACGCGTCCTCGCCTCTCACCAGGAGACGCTTGACACACGGAAAGGCCGGCTTTGATGTTTGCTGTTCCTAGTCGACTCTCAACACACCCCCGGGAAGGAAGGGGTGGAAGATTCTTCTGCGTCACTACTAGCTGACAGAAATTTTGACACATCTTCCGACTGCGAATAACAACAATCACTACGCAATTATGAACCTTACAAATGTTTTTCTTATAAATCATACATATATTTAAAAAGTTAACAACCGTGAAACTATAAGAATACATATTAAAACTAAGTCGAACAGATCTGCGTTACACGAACGATGGTCACACGTTCTCAATTAAATAATACGTCGACTTTCTAAACACGCTGTAGATGGGTATTCGCAAGTATCGGTTGTACTCGATCGAGAGTGGACGCTCCAACTTGCGAAAGAGCGAAACAATCGAGTCTCTGTAACTGCTTAGATAACTATTTCTTTTTTAAACTAGTATATATAATGTTGTTTTAGAAATCGTACATAAGAGGCAGAGGGTAATTAAATTGTGCAAACATTAATTTACATTTATTACTTACTAACTTTTGATACACTAAAGTAAAAGTAGGTGTCCCCCAAAGGCCTTATTCCCAAGTTAAAATTTTGAGTGGTGCTGGCACCGGGGATCAAGCCCAGGGTACTCGCGCTCAATGAAACCGAAGCGAGCGCCCTGACAACAAGGCTACCACACCTCTCAACTAAAGTAGTTTGGCCATTGACCAGGGCGCTAGCTATAAATTTCATAATATGCGAATGATCCGCTTTCAATTCTCGGGTTCGGCACCTCTATGATTGTTAATTGCAATTTAAATGCTGAATTTACTACTTGCTCGGCGGGGAAGGGGGACATTGCGTGTAAACCTGCATGCTAGAGAAATAGGAATAAAATATTATAAGGCCGAAAATGCGACGAACTGTTATCCTGAACTGAACAGTAGTTCTTGCACTGAAGCAGCATTTCGGACCTTAATGGCACCAAAACACTGTAAACTTAGAAATTTAAAGAAGGTATCCATTAAATTCCTCATCCTTCCTTTGCACATTACATACTTTTTTATCATTCTGAAATTCTCATTGTAATCTAACATAACTTTGACATGCAATACATTCGGTTCCTTGTTTTCGATTGTACAATACATTCACTGGCATTTTTTTCTCCACGTACCAACCACTTGGTGGTCAAATAACTCGGCAAGTGGATTGGCGATGATAGTTCGTACGGCAGACGCTGCCGCTCGTCCGCTCGTGTCTCTTGTTTATCCCGTCCTGTATCTGTCGGTGGCTTATGTGATTTTCAAAGTTTTTCCCGTAGACGCCTCTTACGACATCCACGGGAAGAAAGGGGGTTTCAGTTTCTTAGTTTCAGATTCTTACGCATCAGCGAGGTATCAACCACACTACCACATTTATATATTGCTTTAAAAATGCTATGCTATCCACTTGGCTAAACAGGGCCTTAAAATGTTATTAGATTTTGATCTTCTAATGAGATAGTTGTGTCACGCAAAATGTTTATGCTGCAATAATTGATTACGCTCCAAACTTTTTTCACTCTCAAAAACGATCTTTCCTCAATCAATCTATCAATCAAACATTATTTCTCAATCTTAAGATAAGTCAATGTAGTACTTTCCTGTTCAGTTTGAATTATTCAATCAATTTAACCAAGTAACTTTTATTGATAATTACATTTGCAAATACGTACGCGTTTAGACTAATTAAGGCTTTAAAATAGGATTTATTTATTTTTATTATGGCGATGAAGTAACTTAATGGTCGCAAGGAGAAAAGAAAAAAATTCAAAACATCGAAGTTATTAGTAGTAACTGTACAAACCTAAAATAACCTCACACACATTTATATATATAACTTTTACTAAAAGCTTTTAAATTACATTTTTATTTTTATTGTATATCATAGAAGACATAGATTGAGATGTTACATGTATAGTTTCCCCCTAGCTTATATTGAGATGGACAAAAAAATCATTGGGTGTGTGTTTTAGTTCACTATACTTTGTAGCCACGTCAATTATAAACTTGTATTTATAGTAATTGATTGGTGATCGAGGTGTATCAATTATAAATGAATAATCGAAAAGAATTACTATAATTTGGTATAGATTTGTAATGAAATTTAAATTTTGTATTGAATTTGATTAGCCAATTTTTTTCTGAAATATTGAAGATAATGGTGAAAATCCATATATATAAATATCACATGATAGACTTTAAATATACACCTAATCAGAACATCGCCAAACCGACCTATTGACCTATTAATTTAATTAATAAAAACGAAGCTGAAACTAAATAATCAGTATTATTTAAATAAAATTATGTTGCCAGGTATATCAGTAGTGACACTGAAAGTAATTTTTTTTTATTATTTCCGACCCTCACGCTAATTTATGTATAAAACCTATTATTTACTTGAAATTTTTCTTTAAAAGAGCGGGTCTACATACAAAATGTAAATAATTACGTTATTGCCTTTAGGGGTTATGCTCTGTGTCCCAACACGGGTAAAGTGGATTTCACGAGAATAATCTTTACGATCTTGCATCTTTGTAATTCTGAAAGCCAATTAACATATTTAATACTGACACTTAAAACATAAGTAAAATTATATCTTCCGTTGCACTATGTCGCTGTAACTGAAAAGACAAAAATATGATGAAACATTTTAGTTTTGAAGATCTTAGCGAGTAAGCGGTTCACCTGGTGATAAGTGATTACCGTCACCCACGTACGTTAACCCTTAAATCAATCTCACTTTGGGAGATGGGAGGGAGGATGAGGATGGGGATGGGGAGAGAGAATGGGCTTCCGGTAACCTCACTCACCAATCGAAACGCAAAAGCATAAGATGCCTCTACTTCACGCCCGTATTCTGCGAGGCCGTGGTACTAACCCTGTCGAGCCGGCCCATACGAGCAGCAGCAAAAGTCGCCGCTTGGCTCTACTGCGTAGTCTTGATATGAATATTAGTTGTCTTGGAAGAGGACATGGATTATATTTTATGCCGATAATACTTCCTCTGGGACTTGAGTATAACCGCGGGCGACACTCAGTAGTCAATAAAAATCTAGTTATTCAAAGAAGATATATTTTATTTATTTTTATATTTTTGTAGACATTTAAGAGCTAGGGACTATAAATATGCTGACAACAAGAATAATGACCATAAATGTCAGAATACAAGTATATTTTTGTATAAAGCATAGCTCTATATGCGGCAATGTATAAAATGTGACATAATAAATTTTAACAAATGCTTTCGACGATTACTTTCTCGGAAAGATCCTTAAATAATAATTTATCGATTGTGTTTTAATATCATCACGGATATTGTATAGTATTACGTAATAACTTATGTCTATGTTTAAGAATGTAAATTTTACACATTGTGCTGTCTTTTGTGGTCCATTTAAATTATATTTATTGTTATAAACGGCTGCAAATATTCCTTTAGTGATATTACCAACTGATTTGCTCTTATGCATTCTCTAATATGAAATGATGATGAACATGTTCTCATTGCTAAAAAATATTAATATATTCTAGTGTATATTAGTATTTTCTTCCACGGGTGATGCTTTTGTGCAGATAAAGTTTTTCCTGACCCATGATTATATTGATGAATATGTAATGGCATGAAGGACACGGTATCTCCGTACTTCCAGAAGTAGCTTCGTTATTCTGTTTCCGAGAAAAGATATTTCCCGTGACACCAAGTGGTAGATGAAGAATTTTAATATTTCTAGCATTTGATGGCGTAAAAGAATCCATTACTCCATTACCGTTTGGGGTGTCTTACTAGGCAACAAGGAGAAACACCAAAAAAATCGAAATTGTGGAATTGGAGAGGTTGGTATATGAAGAAAATACCACAAAATGTGCTGTAACCCCTCATCCCTATAATCACGCGGTAGAGCCAGGCGGCGGCTTTTGCTGCTGCTCGAAAGGGCCGGCTCGACCGGGTTGGTACCACGCCCTCGCAGAATCCCGACGTGAAGTAGAAGCATCTTGTGTTTTGTTCGGTGAGTGTGGTAACCGGAGTCCCACTCCCCCTTTCTATACCCTCCTAATCCTCCCTCCCATCTCCCAAATACCCTTAAAGGCCGGCAACGCACCTGCAGCACCTCTAGTGTTGCAGATGTACGTGGGTTACGGTAATCACTTACCGTCAGGTGAACCACTTGCTCGTTTGGCGCCTTTCCCATAAAAAAAAGAAAAAAAAAATCCGCTTTTTAAGTATGTCAATTACTAAAATTTCTCCCTTGGTAAGTCCAAGTGTTTACAGGTTGAAGGGGAACGGTGACAAGCACGCAAGAGAAGATTATTCAATGCAAATAAATACCTTACTGATTACCTTAACATCTCGTCAATAGCCCATGGCCTAAAATACTTTTGCTAGGGTTTTTTTACTTTATAACGTCATACCTACAAAAATAACAAATTAATTAGTTTTGATATGATTGGTACAAAATGTCTATGCTACATTATGAGTAAATATCGTGCGGCGGTGACGTTAAATAAATCCGCCACGTTCGAGTGGGTATTTAAAAATCAACTAGAGGAAAGCTCTTCGAAATCTCATGACATCTGATAGATGATGGATTAATCATCTAAAAAGATACCACACCGAAAACATACAGGCCGATAACGAACAGATACTACTGCTCATTATCGGCCTGCTCGTTATCGGCCTGAATGTGTGTGAAATGTTTGGTACTGCAGACGCCAAACTCGCTTACCAAGCGTGCCTATGCCAGAACTGTAAGCCTATGCTTATTAAAGGCCTGATGAAGAAGATCTAATGGAATGACAGATTAGGTAATTTCAATAGCGATATTCTCGGAGTAATGTGCCAAAAAATCTGTTTAGAATTAAAACAAAGGAAGCGAAGTTTGGATAGCTAGTTCTCAGTGCTGTGTTTTTAGTAACGCTTTACTTTTAGATTTATCGTCGATAGTGTTATTTGCCAGACATGCAGACGTGCATATCAACATTCCTTACTACCGCCGTGGATTGGTCAAAATTTGTCAGTTGCGAGAGTTTATTTAAAAATACAAATATCATTTGATGAACTTAATATTTCTCTAATCTACTTCCGTTTCGTTATGAATAGCCTCTGATTTTTGTGTAACTTTTATATAAATACTATACTAAGAATTGAAAACATAATTTAATGCTTGATGTAATCAGAAAATAGTGCAAATACTGTATTTCTTATTTTCTACAATTTATAACATTTAAAATCTTAACGCAATCCTTATTGATTGATGTATAAAGTAATATTTATTGGAACGGCATTTTAAATCGAGCCGTGTTCAATATATAACATACAGATTGGCGATTTTTACACGTTAATGAATGGTATTCATTATTATTGCCTAACACAATGCCTTGAAACAATTTAAAAGATGCGAGAGGCACGATTCAATGAACACGATCGCAACTAATTCTAATATTTAAACAGCCTCAAAACGATAGGTACTTTTCGGAGCATCATTAAAGACTATTTCTAGATCATGTCATATCAGGGTATTGACGACGTAGAAAAAGTTGTCACTACGTTTCATCCGGCGGCGTAAGAATAAACTAATAGAAATTCAATCGTGGCTTTCGAAAGAAAGTCATATATTCTTCTAGCAAAATGTCAGGCTGAAAATACACTAATCGGTGACGTAAGTGCGAGTAAGTAAGTGTCTAAGGTGCAAGGAGGAGGAGGATTGACCACAGCTGGTGCTTTGCGGTACACGAGAAGTCTATATTCATCAAATAACTGTTTACAGACTAAAAAAAAGAATAAATGAAAGAGGTCATATCTGTAATAAAGAAAAATCGAATTGGCTCCATAACAATAGGTTGTTAGCGTATTCATAACAATATAATTTACTTTGTTTCGACACACAAGAGTTAAATTCTTAGAGTCAAAATTTGCCTTCAATAATTTACTAAATTTAAGCTGCTAATAATCAGATAAAGATTACATATTCATCATATG
The DNA here is from genome assembly GCA_029286595.1 of Bhutanitis thaidina. Classification (NCBI taxonomy): domain Eukaryota; kingdom Metazoa; phylum Arthropoda; class Insecta; order Lepidoptera; family Papilionidae; genus Bhutanitis; species Bhutanitis thaidina. The sequence goes on along the minus strand of JAGSMS010000020.1, from coordinate 6,135,158 downwards.
ATGGCTGTGGTGATGTTTTTGAGACATTTTTACCATGTTTTTCGTACTGTACCTGAACCAATATTCTGAACTTACCAACATACTTTAGCGTGAGTATTAATTATATATTCTTCGCGGCATCGCTTGCGTTGAATTCAGATTAGGGATTTAACATTAGCTGCCCTGGTAAAAAAAAATTATATGGGAGGCCTAGAGGTGGATCACTTTCATTTCTGTGCCTTACTATTCTAGACATTTATTTATCAAAATCATTTATGAAGTCATACAATAGTTACTACTAAAAAAGAAAACTCATAAACCTCCGTTTTACCCCAGCGAAATTGACCAGGTTCAGAAAAATCTTGCATACCGAACGAAACGCGAACACACATTCTCAACTCCAAAAATCTCTGATTTAGAAAATATGTGGAATGGGCTGTAGGTGTCACCTACATAGGAGGGACCACTTATTTTTTCTCAAAATTATTAGAATTGCAGATATCACTTTACTACAGATTTATTGTACGTATAGATCGCCGATGCCGTAAAAAGCACTGTAATATAACCTGTAAAGATTAAGACTTTGGCATTTTAGCCGTTTTCTAAGAATAATGTAATTTTTAATTCAATTATGAATCAAAGCCAAAATAAACTGTAAACATAATAAATTACAAAAGGCAGATAATATATTATATATATTGTTCTTAACATTATAATGATTGTTAAATAATTAACACATTTTGCTAAATTAGTTGAAACGAGTTAGTAAGATTCGTAACTTATTTTTTATTTATTATGCACTAATTCGTACTTATGGCGGACTTAATGCCTAGAGGCATTCTCTCCCAGTCAACCATTAGGCTAAGCAGAGATATATACATAATAGAGGCGATACAGCTAAGAGAAAAAAACCAGTAAAAACTTATGTACCTAAAATTCCATTCCATTTAAATCCCGCGTAAAGGACTCGCGATGACTGGATTTTACAAAGAAGTGTTGAAGGCCCCAGTAAATTTAGAACAAAGAGACCTAAAATGAGGCTCTTTGAATTATGTATAGCCTAAACTTAATAACAAAAATAAAGTGTCATTATGTCATATTGGTATTATGTCAATAATACCAATATGGTGTAAAAGCTTACATAAAAGCAGTAAATTGGAGTGGATCAATCATTTCTAAAGATGATATAAAAAAAAATTAAAGTTATTTTATTGTTTCATTTATTGTATTATATATATATATATATATTATACGATAGGTTAAGGCAATAAATTGCATCGTTATACATATCTGTCCATATAAAAGCGAATTACTCACAGACTATTCAAGTACTAAAAACCCTTCAAACTTGAAACATTGACGGTATATTCCTTATAGGGTGTGATTATTTAATTTAATAAATTTTATTCAATAATGTCAAACATTTAATTTAGTCTGAATTTTAATCTGATGAAGATTGTAAAAATGATACATAAATTTAAAAAATGGGTTAATGTCTTATGAACTAGCATACCCACTGACATTATTTGTAGCACCTGAAAGGGTAAATAAATCGAAAGCACATCATTATATCCAGATCCGTTATGTAAACACGTAGGTGCCAATAAATACCTTAACTTGACTTGACATCCGCTAAGAAGGGTTTTCCAAACAATAAAGAGGTGGAATGGGTTTAGAGGGCTGTATGAACGCTGTCCTACGTTTGTGAAGTTCCATACATTAAAATCGTGATTTGGGTTAATATTTTTAAACAATGAAATACCAGTATAAGCTCTTTTATAAAAACAACCCTAAGAGACGTGGTTTTATTAACGGTTTTTATTAATTTAAATCTTAACTAAATTAGGTACTCAGCTAAACATATTTCATACGATTTTTAAATAAGGAACAATTAATTTTCGGAAAAAATAAAGACAACACAAACCAAAAAAAAATTAATAAGAAACTGCTCTCTCTTCATTATTTTATTTCTTCATAAAAGCGCTTATTAAATCTAAAAAAAGTATTTTGTCATCGGTGCTTAAGGCGCTGTTTTAGCTCCGCAACTTTTTATTATTATAACTGTTCAACCTCATTTGTGTCTATTTTTTTACAATCTATTCTATATGGTGACTCAACAAAGGTTCGCAAACAATGGACACGGATTTGGAAAATACCATCCACACTTGAGTCATGACAACATATGAACTTAAGTCAGACATTGCCACTGTTGTAATTTAATTTCATTACGTTGTCTTATCTTAATTTAAAAATAGCACACATAAGAATTATCAAAAAAAAAATAATAATAGTAAAATAAGAGCATTAAATATGCCTTTTATGATTTGATAAAAAATCTTATGGCTTTTTAATCACAAATGTGAAACATAACATCACCAAATACAATGATTTCTTGTATTTACGCGAATATTACACAGTGAAATGAAACTATATTCCGTAAGGTATGCGGGTGACAATATTTTTTTTTTTTTTTTATGAAAAAATAGGCCTGCGTTTGACCTCAATCTTGCCCGATGGAAAGCGAAGATGAGGCCTAGGATGGTACACGCTTGCCTAGATGTCTGTTCACTTTGGCCTTGAAGATATCCAGATATTATCTTTTTCTCCAAATGACTACCTTCCCTGCTCGTGTTGCAACCTGTTATCTAAAATACGAGGCACTGGTGACCGAGTGATGTTGGAAAATTTGTCAAATTTTCCGAATCCAAATCCTCTTGACAAATTATGGAGAGCAGCATCTCCAGTGTGAGGCTACAGGAATTGCGCTCACCAACCCGATATTCCAGTGAGTACTCATTATCCTTTCGAGAAATGCAGGCTGTATTTTACTGAGGCTTACTTGGAGAGGCTTATGTTCAGTTGGAGACTTAAATAAGTCGATGATAAGATATGAAATGTTCCTTCTTAAATAAATATTAATCACTTTTACGGCGAGAACGTGACACTCTGGTTGAGCCGACTTTTCATCAGGTATTGCAGGAAAGATCTGCAGAAAAGAGGTATGAGGAAGCCTAAAGTTTCTCTGCGGGGCTGCGCAAGGGCTATTATTTGTATTATTCTGCGAGACAGAATTTGCAACGATGGTGATATCCCCAAGCAGAACTAGCGTAACCGACATCCCTTTAAGCATCAGTAAGGTGAAATGGTCATGAGCTGGCCACATAACTCGCATAATTAATAACCGTTGGGGAAGAAAAGACCTTGAATGAAGCAATCTCGTAAAGGCAAGTGCAGTATAGAACGACCACCCACCACAAGATGGAGTGACATCCACAGTGTTGCGAAAAGTCTATGCATACAAGAGGCCCTCTTTTGTGACAGTCTTGTACTATGTAGTAAGATGACCATCAACAGTCACATCAAAAAATAAAAAAAAAGAAACACTATGTGAAATAGCTTATTTTTTATAATTCATTACAAAATATATAATCTCCTAAAAATTTAATAACGTATACTAATATCCATCTACCAAAGTCTATTGCAACGTAGCGCAAGTTAATTCTTCAAATGTGATTGACAGCTGATGTTTCTATTGCACAGTGCACTATTATCTTTTTGATATTAATGGATTGCCAATAAAATATTAGCAGTACATTATACAGGTCAAATTAAAAATAGATAATGTTGTAATTTATTATTTGTACAGTTTAATGTTGTGGTGTAATATAATAAACGACATTAATTACGAATAGTTTCAGTGTAACAGGGAAAAAAAACGTGTCGTTTACGTTTCGTAAGTTCGCACAATTTTAATTACACTGGCTAAAAACATAGGCTTATTAAATATTTGTATCGATGTGTGTGTGACCTAGTGTTGAGTGTATCTGTAAGATGAGGTTCTTCCTAAATATTCTTACAACACAACTAAACGTGGTAGAGCCAAGTGGCGGCTTTTGCTGCTGCTCGAATGGGCCGGCTCGACCGATGTCGTAAGACGGCCTCGCAGAATACCGACGTGAAGTAGTGGCATTTTGTGCTTCTGTGTTTCGTTCGGTGAGCAAGGTAACCGGAGAGCCATTCCCCGTCCCTAACCCCCTCCTCATCCTCCTTCTCATCTCACAAATATCTTCAAAGGCCGGCAACGCGCCTGCAGCACCTCTGGTGTTGCAGATGTACGTGGGCGACGGTAATCACTTACCATCAGGTGAACCGCTTGCTGGTTTGTCGCCTTTCCCAAAAAAACAAACGTTCTAGGTTCTAGAGTCTGTCTATATTGTGATATATCCCCTTTACTATCCTGCGACGATTATTACAAATTTCTTAAAAATAGGATTTGTTTTTCCGCTTGCAGTCGACAACTTGAAAACTACTGAATTTGCAACTTACGAAGATAAGGTAGATAAAGATAGATAAAAGGTAGCTGCAAAACTGAATTCGTAAATGATTTTTGCTTTATGAAAAAAAAAACTGAATTCATAATTAATTGTTGGGACATGGTGACAACAATCGCAACAAGATGAATAATCTTCAATAGGAATTCATATAGTTCACGCAAAGTATACAACAATTATCATACACAGATATTCAAAGTATAACTTAAAAATTGACGTCATAAAATTTTATACCTAATGTCTTCACATTAATTGTATAAATTTTAGGCACCTTTCATTGCTACAGACTTCTTAACAACGCTTTAAAATCTTTTGTAAAAACTAACGATCAAAGCTTAAGAAGCACAATCTAATCCAACTGGAGGATGTTTCCAAAGTTCACTTGACCTTTAGAAGAAAAACAACATATTCGCATCGTTATTGTAACAATTGACTCGATTTGACTCAATAAATCACTTGAATAATGTACTTTATACCACTGTAATAAAGTTCAAATCTGTTAAGATTTAAATGAAGTAAAAAAGTGTCAAGAGACGTATTGACATGTGATAAATTACCGCCCCATACTGCTGGTCATTTAAAATCACTCCGGCTCTGATATAACAGGTATGTATGAATAATTATGTGATGGACAAGCTTTTTATAATGCATAGCAACAGTTGTAACTGTGAAAGTTTGTAAGGCAAAAGATGTAAAATGTAAGGTGCGACAATATGATCATGATTGAGATTGATAATGTTACGAATACATAAGTAATTGTGTTAATGATACCTTTTATATAGCTTTGCATTATATTTGATACAAGCTGCGTAGTGCTTTTTATTCATGCTTTAGTTATTTCATAGTTTGAAAACGTATGTACGTTTCATGTAATTTTCGTTAGTCATTTCTGAAGGATTTCGAATATGGAGCAATTGTCCTATATTTAAAGCACGACATGAATACCAAGACGGTCATAGGCTCACCTGCCTTGTTCTCACAAATAAAAGGTAAATCTGTGGAGAAAAGTGGGTTGAAAAGACTAAAATGTTTAGACCCCTGACCACCCAAGTATTGAGTATACAGTCGCGATTATAATAAGCATAATATTAATAGTGAACGCCATTGCCCTCTGATATCCCTCGGTCGGTTCTGTAATTAATGTAAATGTGTTATACATCTAAACACGCCTCGTGAAATTTTCTAGACTATGGTAAAAACCGCTTTAAAATTCACTTAGAAGCTTAGAAGTTATAAGCGAATACACAGACAAACACGTCAATTCAATTATATACTATTCAAAGATTATTTATTTTCATTACTGTATTGCCCGCAAATATCTTTATTTTTCACAAATAACCAAACTTTTTGGTCGCATAACCCCGGGCGGACTAATTGTTTACCCATACCAGTGTTTGCACATTTTGTTTCGTAATTGAGACCGATAGTTGAGGGTACTCAGGGCGTAGTCAAGTGCGAGCCGCACTACATCGTCAACTGTGCTTAACACAGTTAACACAATGTGTCGATGACACGCAGTAAGCGGTTAATGTTTATGAAAAAAAGTTAAGTGGTGAGTGGGGACTTTTGTTCTCACTTGCATCATATGTTGAAGATGGACGCGATGATTGCAGTATTTTTTTTTAAATTACATTTAACTGTTAGAGTTTGAAATCGTTATTGTTAATCTTAGTTTATAAAAGCAAAACCAAGACCGTGACGAGTCCGGTGATGAAAGTGAGAATAGTATTGAATGCATCAGATTAATTGTATTTGTAATTAATGTATTAAATGAAACGTTTTCCCAAAAAATTTTTTTTTTTGTAATTTTTATGAAACTTCTTTCAAGTTAGGTGACATACAAATATGTTACTGTCTTAATTTTCAAGCGTCCCTAGCATTCCTTTTTCTTATCACATTTTTAAATATATGAGATCGATGATTTCTCCGGGATTCACCACACATTTGAAATGAAACTATTGTATATTTATATATTACATCGGTTTTGGTCTTATCTAGCAGAACGGACTAAAATTTATAATTAAAAGCTTAAAGTCTCCCGTGACATCAATCACATTACAAAATCATGATAAATTAAATTAAACGCGATGAAATTCGTAAATAATAGTTAAATTTCAAATATACGACCCTGCCTGTTGAGGATTCAAATGTATGCTACTGTTAATTCAGCTTTTAAATCTTGTAGATAAAGCAGAAAGATAAGAAGGTATGCTACATGACTTGAACCCTGAGCTTATACAACTTTCGCCTCATCCATTTTCATCAACGGCCATAGTAAACAGCTACATTGGCGACTGAATTTTTATTACGTTGAATGCTGTCAAATGCTGCTGATGAAATGCACAAAAAAAATTGCGTAATTTGACAATTTGATTTGTTGTCAATATATTAAATGAAATCAAAACTGTACTGATGTCATGTTACGATATACTCCCATTAATGTCAAAAATACTAAATATATGACTTTGAATGTCGTTCGATGTGTTATTACAAGGTGACCTAAATTTAAGTATCATATTATATAAAATATGTTTCTTATTTTAACACAATACATCAAATAGCAAAAATAAAATCTTAGTTAAATGGTTAAAAATTTACAATGTTTTTGAAATATACTTTAAAGTAAATCGAAAAATATGTTAGTTTATTGATTGGTTACTTTCATATGTATTTGTGCTTTTTTCTTAAATATTTAAAGTAAATATCATCGAAGGCTTCTTTATAATATCACTAATTGCAATAACATAATCAACTCTACACAAATCAAGTTTTTTTCACCATAACCGTTAAATACCTTTCACGTCTTCCAGTTAATTGTGAAAGTTGCTTAAACAAAAGGTAATACAAACGAGTAAGGCGCATGACACTATGGTGGTCTCGACAATAGCAAGACCACCGTAACGATTGTTCGAACCCACAGCGTGTTTTCTTGTTTGCTTAGCGTCCAGAGGTTGTTTGTTATGTGGACAAAGCAAATATGCTCGTAAGCCTATGTTCACACGCGAATGGACTTGTGCAGTGCGAACTTAATTTCGTAAAATCTATGATGGTGTGATGTATTTGTCCGTGATTGCGGGTACTTTACATTGCTTATTGTTTTACGTTAATAACTTTATTTAGCGTTGGTTGGCTTTTGGTTGTATATAACTAGAAATGGTTGCCTGATTTACAACGATTTCCGTCTGTTTTGGAACCAGGATGAAAATTCTCAAATCTTTACTGCGTTTGCCTTAATTAATATCGTGGTCTCCGTGCCCGGACACAGCGATTGAGGTTATTTCTGCGACTTATGTTATCCAGGTCATTGCTCTTTTAGTTTTCAGTCTCCTACTTGGAAGGCAATAAAAGTAAAAGTACAGTAGCAGTCTGAAAGTGCCCACGACTGGGCAAAGGCCTCCTTCTCAAATGTCTAAGAGGGTTTCGGGGCCGGCAAGGGCCCGCCAAGGTGCTCCAGTGCGGGTAGGCGGGCTTCACATATCCTCGAAAAAATTATTTTCTTATTTCTCAGACATGTTGGTTTCCTAACGGTGTTTTCATTCACCGCCGAGCACGTGTTAAATTATTTTTTAATTATTAAACAGCTATTAACAATCCTCCCATGCCATGATGGTGCCAGCCATCGGGGATCGAACCCAGATCACTCGCGATCTATGATATTAAAGTGAACGCCCTAGCCGCTAGGCTATCACGGCTCTCTTGGAAGGCAATATTGGAAACTAATTCTTCGGTGGATCTAATTAAAGAAAATCGATACTCGATGCTTCGTCAGTCAGAGGCTTATTTTTGTATTGTCGCAAAGGCTCCGCGATCTTTTTCTGACTTACAGCTAAAAGACAAATGTACTATTACGTACACATTTGATTAAATTTCTAACTTTCAGAGCCGTCGTCAGTAGTAGTTTAGTATGAATGAATGAAATGAATAGTAGTATAAATCCACTACACTACTATTCATATGTCTAAAGTCAAGGCCATGGATATAAATCCTTCATAATTTTCGAGGATCATAGTGATTTAGTCTTGGAGGCAAATCTTCTAAGCCTCGAACACCGTAGACGAGTGCCTCTATGTTTTTAATCGGATTCATTTCGGAGAGTGTGCGGAGGTTTTGCACCCGATATGCCCTTCCCCTTTCCATCACCGAACGACTAGGCGCGGCGAGCAATCTCACCCTTATGTTGTAGACATTCCTCCATTACGCACGAAGCGGTTTGCCTCTTCTTTCATTATGCGGACGGCTAAGGAGTGGAACTCTCTGCCGAGGTCAGTTTTTCCGGAACACTATAATCTGGACATCTTTAAGGCCAAAGTGAACTGACACCTTCTAGGCAAACGTCTACCATCCTAGGCCTCATCTTCGCCTTCCATCAAGCAAGATTGAGGTCAAACGTAAGCTTATTTTATATTACAAAAAAAAGTTTCGAAAAAGTCACTGGTACTTATATGGTGGATAGGAGATCGAATTCAAGTACCCGATCCGTGATAGGATCCCTTTACCACTCGGATGTTATATACAACACAACTAAACACTGCTCATTAACGAAAACGCAATTTTTATATTTAGTATATTATAAAACTTGGGTGTACAATATACCAAAGCTTACAACATCAGCTACGATCATTATTATATCACAACCATCTAACAGGCATCATGAGCATATTGACTGTATTTGCACTGACAGACACTTAGCGGTCAAGTAAAATCTCGGCAGCGCGGGTCAGAAGCAAGGGCAAAGCCACGGGCGGTCGCTAGTGTTCAACGCACTCGTGTACTAAAATAAACAACAATTATAAACGGACACTCAGCATTCTAAATGTAAAGGTCACTAACCATTGTGCATTTCAAAAAAGTCTAACGGCCATCATAACTTGATCCCCACGGTCTTCCCGTCAAATATGTATTAACTCACGTAATGCTTATTATGCAAAACAATTAATTTATTTAATTTTAAATTTTTCCTTATTTATTCAATTCGGGACGTTGATAATTAACTTTACTTACGATATTATTTTAAGAAACATATCGGAAACTACTATTATATTTTGCGCACCAAAATGACACTGATAGAAGGCAGAAAAAAAGTAATTTAATATCATAAAATTGTGTTTCAGTAGATTTGTACGGTTACAAGCGGTGGCTTTTGCTACTGCTAGAATGGGAAGGCTCGACTAGGGTACGCCGGTTCGTAGAATAGCATTTCATTCGATGTGTGCGGTTCCCCGAGGCCCTCACGCTTCCTCCTTAGAGCCCGGCAACGCACCTGCAGCTCCTCTGGTAACCACTGACGTCGGTAACCACTTATCATCTGGTTATAGACTTCCTTTTTGCCCCTTTTGCTATAAAACATCAAAAAATCTCTAATTTATGAGCACTCATGCTTGTCACCCATAGGACTGGCAGATATTATGCATTTCTATTTGGGATGACTGAACCAACCCTTTCTTGTCATCTCTCCGGGAGACAACAAATGAGGGCTGGCAAGCAACAAGTGAGGGAATCGCCGCATTTACTCCTGAAATTGCTATGAGATTTTAAAGCTTTTTTCTTAAACGAGTCTTACGTCACTCAGGGAAGGCGTTGAAGTTACACGAAATAAATTTTGGTTATTATGGTATATATGCGAAGAATGAGAAAGTTATTAAAGTCATGACAATGTTTTCCGATTTTGATCAGAGCAACAATTTACAGCTCTGCAAGTGTACGGACATTTACATGGGATACGGGAAGTACCTTCCCGTATCCCATGTAAATGTATTTTATCTTAACGAACTAGAGCCTTGGTAGCTCAAGAGAGTAGTACTGGCAAACTAAAAATGAAAAACAAATTTTTGGGGACGTTTTTGTGATAAGATCTGAAGATGGATTCATATGTTGTGTTAGAGACACGGAAGCAACACTAAACAACAGGCCAAAAACAATTATTGGAATGTTGCACAAATACTGAGTAGTAGAGTAGAGAGTGTAGTTGGAACAATACACCTAGGTAACAATAGTCTGAAAGTGGCCACAAATGCTACCATTGTATTAAAATATCAGCGGCGTCCTTTTAAAGATATCATCGAGTTTGTCTTCATACATCATTGTAAACTCATTTGGCTATGAACAAGGCAAAGACGGAAACCAATTCGGTAAAATAATCTTGATCTTTCTGAATAATATAATCTTCAATTAAAACATACCGTATTAAGTTGTTCCTCAACTGAATAAGTATCTTAACTATTGTCGGCAAAATTTGCTCAGTACTACAATTTATAAAAAAATGGAAAAGCACAAGTTTTGTAACTTACTAATAATTTTAAATAACATTATATTTAACTTCCTTATTTCACTCGTATGTAATTTTTTTAATAAACTTTATTGGTTTATTGGTATATTGGATACTCTCACGCGTCTTTCATTCTCAAACCAGGATTCCCTGTGTTGTAAATGAATTGTGATAAGATACATATACGTACATAAATAAATACATTCACGACCAAACGGATGTAACTGATAGAAATAATTGGTGAACGTACGGAGTTATTACTGTATGAACTAACAGATAAATTGTAATTGCGTTAAAGTTTAATAACTTAGTTAACAAACTATGAAGCCAACCTGATTGCGAAATCTGAGCAATTAGATTTCATGTTCTTATTTCAATTGTCCATTTTATTTTTTGTGATGAACTTTTAGTGTTAATTTCGTTAACAGACAATAAAAGAAAGAAGAAGGAAAACTTTGCATAATTCCGCATGAAAAAAAATGGCATGTTTTACCCAGTCCGAAGAGAAGAAGAGCACCACCTCCTGCACTACAACTATCACCCACATAAGCACTACACTCGTATAGGTTATATATTTAATAAAGTATATAGTTAATAAAAATAAAATTCTCTTTATAAATTGGCAATTGTTCCATGAAAAAGTATGTGTTAAAAGGTAGGATACCTAACAATTACTTATATCAACGATCTTATAAATTAAAGTGTATGTCACGACATAAATTAGTTAAGAACAATAGAAAGATATTTAATATAGCATTGCGCCCATAAACGTTAAGTGCACTAGTGTCTAGCTAAATTGGTGAAGTAAAATTTTAAAACCAGTGTCAGAGGTTAAGCATAATCTTATGTTAATGCATAGTCCGACGCGGCGTAAATCAATTATGTTACGTGACCCATAGAGGTCGCGGCGCTGGTTCGATTCCCGGGCGAACTTGCGCTTTTACACCTATTAGCGTTATGTAAGCTTTTAGAATGCGAATTTACCGTTGCTGAGGGCTGCGTTCCGTAAGATATAGATATAGTTATTAAATTGAGGGATACATGAGCATTAGATAGATTTAAGCATAAATTTATCTTCGGGAAAGAAACGGGAGTACATCCAGAATCTTGCCTAAAAGCCAATTAAAAAAATTACGTCATGTTTCTGCTAAAAAGTTTTTACTGCACCCGAAAGTACTTTTAATAAGTACTTCAGTTACTAGTAGTAAAGTAAATAAATATCTTTAAGGTTCCTACTATAAAACTTCTGGTTCCGAAGAACATCGCAAAGATAACAAAACAATAACAAAAGCTTCCGACAACAGAAACACTTGGTTCACTTCACTCGCCAGCAACAATGTTCCTAATCGCGATGACTGAGCAATATACACTTGATAATCTAATTGTCAGATTGTATTCTGATTTGTTGATTGTATAAGCACGATGTTAAAAAGTAACGTTAGCAAGTGTCTCTTGAAATAACTACCAGTAATCTCTAAGAATAAAATAACTGAAAAGAGTACTTGTGTTGGTTTAAATACATTAGCAGTTGCATCCATAATCTTCAATGTATTATATAATTTATTCCTCATTAAAACATAGCTCAATGACGTAATATAGTTAAAACAATATGCACCTGTAATATTTTATCAATGTAAACTCCAAAAGTGAAGTGCAGTGTTCCAAAATATATCTATTGATCAAAAATACGTCTGAGTAAAAACTTGAAACTCAATACTGAGGTGGTTAGAGGACAGACATTTAGGTCCTTTCAACCTACCTTTCACGAAAGCTTTTTTAGGAAAATTTGACGCCGTCTTAGTTTCCAAGCCTACGATAGAAATCGAACGTAAGTTTCAAAAAACTCATTGGTACGAGCCCTCTACACAGGGGATCCAACTTGAGTCTTTTGATTCAAAGGCAGATTCCTAATTCCTGTAAACGTAGCTATGAAAACTAAAATCTACATGACTGTAATTTCTAATTACTGTTTGGTATAGTGTAAGAGTAATACAACATAGTTGCAAAAACTACTTAAATATCTCCTTTTAACTATGTGTTCCTGATGATAGTGACTAGTTTTAAATAATAATAAATAAACTTTTCCTAAAAGATAAAGGAAATTCTCGTACAACAAACGTTCTTTTGGGCATTTCTACGCTTCAAAACGGTTATTTCTATACGACAATAGTTTGAACGTTTACCATGTTTCTGCTGACCGTACACAATACCAAATATAAATGATTACTTAGTGCGTTTTAACCTTAACGCTGTCGATCGATCAGAAGTAGGAGTAACAATTGTCAGAAATAATATACTATTTGGCAACAAATGTGTACAGATTGATCAAGTTATAATAATATTGTCATTAGTCTCAACAAGATGGAAACCCAACACTTTTTATACGTTTTAATTCGAGGATTAGTTTTTGTAGCGTTTCATTCTTGTTGTTGTAATGAAGATCGTTAATGCTCATTTGATTCTGTTTAAGGTTCGATGAACTGTTTACAATGTCGTTCCGAAATAAATGCTTGATAAAATTACACTTGATGAATACTATAATAATTTATAAATTTTGCCGTGTTCGTTAATATTGTGAGTTGTCTCTACTGCGTTAGAACCACGACGGAACACATATTCGAAAAATATTTCATATTTATTAAATCTCCTTGTTTAAGTCAAATACTGAATGTAAAAACAATTGTAAGTCAAACAATAGAATGTCATAAAAGTTTTGAATTTAGAATATTTTGGCTTTTGTGTTAAAAAAAAAATTGTCACATATGACCGTGAAAGTTACATTTTAATTAAAAGTGACCGCTCCACGCGATGTAAGAAATACTTACACCCTCTTTCCTATGGGTGGCACAAAGACAAAAGCCTATAAAATGACATAGCAACAGACAGATGGCGGATTAAGCATTTTCAAAATTGCCAGACAAACAAACAGACAAGTACACAGATTAATTATAGGCAGCAGCATACGTGCTACCCACCTGACCAGCGTGGCGATTTTGGCGAATTCATTGTGAGAGAGATGTATGTTAAAAAACAATGAACTAAAACAACAGGCGGTAATGAAGTTATTGTGATATAAGATTATGTAGAAGATACACGTTCAAAGACTTTTCAATTAATCGGTTTTAAAACTTATAAAATAATAGCTATACTATTAATACTCATACAGATCACATAGAATCGCGACACCAGAAGAGAAACACTTTGTTGGTCTTCTCGTAGGTATGATGCTCAATTTGTTAGCAGAACGATGTTTGATTTCACACTAGTGCTACGCTCAGTTCCAAGTACTGGTGCAAGTTGTAAACTGTTCCCCTGCTCAATATTTATTACTACTGCAGTGCTACGGAAATTTTTGTTCATTCATCGCTAAAGTGAGTAAATTAATAAGTTTCTTAATTATAGCTATTAAATGCAAAAACTGAAGTCGAAATCTTTGGAGAGTCTTTAAAAGCTTAAGATTACACACAAAAAATTGTCGTATATTTTATAATGTATGGTTTACATATTAACCAAGACCAGAAAAAAAAGGTTCTCGCAACGTACAGGCAAACGCAGTGTCGGACGATCCCTCACAAGATGAAATGACGACCTGCGCAGTGTTGCGGTAAGTCGGTGGATACAGGTGGCTCAGAACAGAGCTTTGTGCAATTTTTGGGGGAGCCCTATATTCAGTAGTGGACTTGTGACAGGCTGAAATGATGATGATGATGAATGATGAAACCCAGTTCGGGTTCTATGGTGTAAGCCCCGTGGTGGTATCACTTTAATTGTCTATACAATTACAATTCGTTTCACTATGATATTGAATTTCCATAACACAGGAAAAGCCTGGTTCTCCTATATACTCTCTAACACTAGAGGTGGTCTGTGCATAGCACTCGGAAATTTATAGAATATCACCTAAACTGTTATCTATACGGTAAAGAGAAACAGTAGTTCAATTCTAATATAAATACCTGTTAATGATTATATCTCTCCAAATTACTATTAATAGTAAAACACATTCAATATACCTGTGTAACATATTCTAGATTAGTTTCAGTTCTGTAGACCCTAATCATTCTTGTCTGTTTAATATTTATCAACTTTAGTTGTGTTGGAGAATGATTGGGATACTACACGACAGAAAATCGGTTACTAATTGATTTCAAATTAAACCGCTTTTGTAATAAAAAGAGGAAAACGTACCTGGAGGAAAACGCTTCTCGCTTCTTATTTAAGACGAGCTAGCAGCTGCCCATTGCTCCGTACATACATCAATCATAGCCGTGAAACAATCGTGCCAGTCGAGGTCAGGAGTTTTATATCGATGACAGACTGTCAGTGGGCACTGAGCTATTGGATGTAATGCGCTTGTAATTTGCGCGTCATGTCTGTTGTTTTAATATGGTTTTTGTTGCTACGTATTGCTGGTGGTATATTTTAATGTTCTCAAAGTTTAGGCAGCTTTCAGGAATACGTCTGAATTAAACTATGAAGATAATACTTAAAATTAATTATTGCTACAATTGCTTACAGAGATGTTTAAGGGTTGCGTAAGGAATTACTTTGTATTGATTAAAGAAGTTGAGTTAATTATATCATATTTAATTAAGTATAATAAATATTAGTCATAAATTAAGGTTCATTCAATTAAGTTAACTAAGGGTTTAATCACATTAACCGAGTAATCATTAAAGTTCGGATCGTGATCGGACACGGGTAGGCGAAATTTAGGACTTCGGAGGCATTTTTGCCTACGCTTAGTTGCACCAAATAGAAATTCGCTCACGCTGCTTATCCCTATGGGCAACAGCCATGAGTCTTTATATTATATTAAATGCCTCTGAGAACTATGCGTTCCGAATCGAAACAAAGCGAAAACAAAAAATTAAATACGTATATTCAATTATCGGAGGTTGCACAAAAAATACAGGCTCAGCTAGAATTATCTAAATAGTTTTAGTTTAAAAGAATAAAAAGGTTCCCTAGAAATAACTAGGGCAAAGGACTTAAAGCAAAAAGAGAAAAGACATCTTCTTTATCGGCTTGCTTAAATCCACTGCTGGACAAGTCGTTGGCTTACCGTAAAAGCGCCAATCTGGCATGCCATGGGGAAGATTTGCACATACTCGTTACGCTGAGGGGCGGGTTGATTGGTTGAGACATAAGGAAAAGAGAAGAAACAATTGATACGTTCCTCCTTACACCCCGTAATGTAACTCTTTACAATTTAATGTAAGTAATAAAAGAAAAATTCAGTCATACTAGAATTGAGGTAAATTGTACCAACTAGAAGTTTATTAGGATTAGCAGCAATGGCTTTGACATACGTACTTACATTTTTTTATCGGCATGTAGTGACAAGATTAAACACAGTGAAATATATGGAGATACTTTTTTACTATCATCATAGCAACATTGTACTGCCTGTTGTAGGTTACACATAAGATATATATAGCGTAGTATACAATTTAATGGTTGTTAAAATGTAATCTGTAATGGTTGACTTACCTATCATTAGCTATGTAATCGGCAAAACGGTTGTAAAATTTACTAGAAAATATTTTTATGATCGGCTAATGAAAGTCACTTCTATGCTAGGCATTATTACAGAAAAACGTTTTTTAATACTCATAAAATCCCCATTGTACAGATAATACAGGTTTGTCTGTTTTTATTTATAGTGTTTTTATACACATTATGATGTAAAGCATATAATAAATTGGGCTCTAATGTGTTTGCAGATACCTAAACCGAAGCCATTGCCGTCGCTTGAATATAATTTTGATTATATTAGATGGAGATAGCAAGAACGATAGCATAGGGATACTAGGAATCAATTAAAATTGATAAATTTTGCCCTTACAATTAAAATTGCTCAATGATAAACTGTAAAATGGGAACAATTAATTTTTAGGAAAACTTTACTTGTTAGAGTCATGTAACATTACTATATTTGAATAACGCAAAACACTATAGTTTCCATGTTTTTTTTTTTTAATTTAAATAACGAAAAACGAGATAGACATCAATCAACCTTGATTGGAAAATGTTACAGATTCGTTGTCACCTCTAAAAACTAAGATGGAATGCCTCTCAGCCGGTAATTGGAATACATCTGATGTTACACTGCTGTTTATCAAAAGAAGATGGTACCTACCAAGACGACTCCTAGGCAGAGAAGTAGCCTAACATCTAGTAAAATGTAAATTCACACGTCACAAAAATTCACGTGTCACAAAATTTCTCACCACTGCTTTCACATCACGAATCACAGTTCATTACCTCACTCACTGAACGAAACGTAAAAGCATAAGATACATTTATTTCACATCGGTATTCTTGCGTGGCGGTAGAGTAGTATCAGGGTCGAGCAGGCCCACTCGAGCAGCAGTAAAAACCGCCGCTTGGCTCTACCACGTACAAGATTATAGTTCTTAGCAGATGTTCGATTCTCATATCTAACCTTTATAAGGGTACAAATTACCATACATATATATGCTAATTCATATAAACACGCGGAATTGTTGTTTCGGTAACCTACATATCAATAGTATCAAGTTATTAAATACTAACATAATTTTTAAATACTAAGATACGTTACTATATAGTCACGTTCGTAGCCCAAAGGGATAGATAGAGATTACGGATTTTCATTTGGCACGACTCTACTCAGCAAATGGGCTTCCACAATCGAATTTATTGCATATTCGGGTTATTAAATGTGTCAGGTTGGCGGGCCACGTCAACGGGTTTTTCCACGAAATTGCTGTGATATTTTCAACCATTTGCCTTAGTCGCTTCTAACGACACCCAGGGGAAGTAAGGAAGTCAGGTTCTTACGCCGCTACCACATTGCCACTAATAAACAGTTAACTTATTTTTGTTTCACCATTAACTTATTTTCGACATCATCCCGTTGTAATTATTTCACACGACTGACGCGTCTAACACTAATTTAACTATAAATATTTTAAATTTCTTCCAACCACGTGCTGTTGAAACCAGTATAAAGTTTAATGCTCTGCCGTCTAGACAAATGAAAGTATGATTAATGCAGTGTGTACACATCTTTCCTCAGAATACCTATATATGACTATACAAGAGACCATCACTCGTCTCTGCGTGAATAACTGGTTAAGAAAGTTCAACATTACACATAAGAAAAAGTGCTATTCGTTAATAGCGAACTGAGGTAGAAACTAACATGCGATTTTGCAGTTTTATTGTGATAATAAAAAGGGGAATTTCGTTTTGATTTATGGTTAATATTGGTAACATTAAAAACTTTTTAGATGTAATTAAATGTAATTTTTAAT
Organism: Bhutanitis thaidina; assembly: GCA_029286595.1. Lineage (NCBI taxonomy): Eukaryota > Metazoa > Arthropoda > Insecta > Lepidoptera > Papilionidae > Bhutanitis > Bhutanitis thaidina. The sequence goes on along the minus strand of JAGSMS010000020.1, from coordinate 6,117,282 downwards.
GTGTTTACAACATTTCTATGCGGGTTTAGATTTACACAAATGCAGCACAATGTTCCAATCTCTTTAACTTCTGTTCGTAAACGACTTCGGCAACTTCCAAGCTTAGAGGATCAACGATGGCAATGCTTACTTCGAATGTGTTTTACAAAATGACATATTTTGTCCAGATGAAACTAATTGTACTTCTAGTGACAACGTAAGGGCAACTTACTTTACTTTACTTATGCAATTAATAGAAGTTGTACTTCACGGGTCAGACATTCGTTTTAAATTTCAAAGGGGGTTTCTAAAAATGTGCATGGTGTTAAAAAAAAACATATTATCAAGAAATTCACTTATCTTAAAAACCAAATATTTTGATGTCTTCTAAAGTTCTAAAACTTACACTGAATCAGAGGTAGCAGACACCTACTGACACATAAGCTCTTTGCCTGGTTGGATTTTAACTTTATATAGATACGTGGTAGCTTCGAAGAGCCGTGGTACCATATTGGTGAGGGCACGCCTTAATTTCATAGGATGCGTGTGACATGGGTTCAAATCCCTGTGTCGACACCGCTAAACTTGTTAATAGCAATGTTAAGCGCTTAACTTATTACGTGCTTGGCGTTGTAGGAAAACATCGAGTGGAAACCTGTAAGTGTATATACAAAACAGTATTTCGAGGAGATGTGAAGTTTGCTACACGCTAGACGGGACATTCACAGGATGGTACTTTACTTTTAAGCATGATCAAAATTATTGTAGTCCGTAAATAGTCGATTATACGTCTGATAATAATTTAAAAATAGAATTGTCGAATAAATGTACATACAAAAAGGTCAAAATAGACCCAATCGCTAAAACTCTGAAAACAAACAGTGATTTTAAAAAGAAATACTCCGAAAATAATCTACATTCAACTCGACAATACCAACATGTGCCAAACTAACTAAGTTTTCAAAGTTATCAAAAATATACAAGACAGATGCTTCACTACGTTTAAAACCAAATCGACTCACCAACATGAAGATTAGCTCAACATGTAGCGAATATACTATCAGATACGCTCAGAGAACACAAAAGCTCACACAAACTATTCCTACCATTTTGTCAGTGACATGAAAGATCTACGTCTTACTGACAATAAAACCATGGTCCGTTTTGATGTCCAATCTCTATTCACAGGAAGGCTGCATCTCAATTGTAAGTAGAAAGCTAGCAGAGAACAACATGCCACCAGAATATGAAGTATGACATGGACATTGCCTCACATCTGGCTATCAGTTTTGGAAGGAAGAGTTCCACAGACAAGTAGACGGTGTCGCTGATATATTGATAGAAGACTCTGAGACTACTTCTCCCGTAAATCCTAGACTGTACAAGCAGTACGTAGACGATCCTTTCATAATTTTACCATAAGATAAAGTCTTACATTATTTTTAGAGAATATTAACTCTTTAGCTTTCCTAGATGTATTGTGACTATGCTGACGTATAACATAGACGCTTTGGGAAGTTTGCTTTTTTACTTTAAGAAGTATGATCATATTTTGTATCGCCCCAACCATTACATTAGAAAAGTAAGAAAAGTAAACACATTTATAATATTTTCTAAGAAATTGGTAACTTAAAACAAAAAATAAATATACATATCAAAACAAAATCGAAATCAAAACCTAAAATGAAAAAATTGAGTGGAACTGTACGTCGCATTTCCTGCAAACGAGGTTGGTCTCTTAGCATTATGCTACGCTAAAAATCAATTCCGACATAGCACTGTTTTTAGGCCAACTATTATTATTCGATGCTAACTATTATAGCAAATAGAGTCAACTATTTGCTATTCAATTATTTTCGCGTGGCAATTTCAATAGAGACTATGGCTAGGTGCTATCATCTGCTTGGGATCCGGTACTTAATCAAACTTAAGGTCTAAGAACCAGGCATACCACTGCACGACTTCAAGATACTGTGAGCTCATTTTACATAGATCGGACCAAAAATGAATAATAAGAAAGCTGTTGGTAGCCGGGTTAAAATGACATCTGGAAGTCAAAAAGCTCTGTCTCTCCGCGACCACAGGTGCTGATAAAGCACCCGTAACGTCAGGATTAAAATTTCGAGAGTAAAGTTAAATGCTACAAAATCCATAAATAATAGTTTCATTTCAAATGTGTAGTATTCGCGTAGAAATCTTTATGTAATCGTCTGTGTTGTTTTGCCATCCTAAAAAATTTAGGAGGAGGCGATCTGTGCACTTCTCCGTCATAAAAAGCGACTCAACGCAAGTTCGCACACTCGCACACAGACATCAAATCAACGGACCGAGAGCCGGTCGTATGTGTTGTCATACTACTTTCTACATAATTTTTTACACCAACAACTCTATAGTGTTGTCATGTTTTGAGTATGGTTTATGTTAAAGTATATTTTGTAATAATAATACTTATATTAAAAAAGAGATTGAAAATTGTTTCAGTTCCCTTTAAAATCATTTAATTCAACAATAAATAACTTTTATTTTTTAAGTTAACATGAATTTTACTATATGGTATATAAACATAGTTTTATTTACCGTGGTCACGTTATCTCTCGGTCTCACAATTTTTTAAATAGATTCTCAAAGAATATTAATAAAAATTGCAATCGAATTTACTAGTCTGGACTATGAATAGGCCGCATCTATAAACCTGACTGGTCAACTTTTCTATTTGCATTGCAAGAGTAATATGAACAAATCAGAATCTTGAGATGTATCTCGAGATTGGGGACCAAAGTTATATAAAGTGTTATAAGTATTTGTAATTAGGTACTTAGATAATTGAATTTAGTTTTTTTCAAGAAACGCAAAAACGAGGAATTTCTTATCTAAAAGGTAAATAGTAAAAAGGTATCCTCGTGCTTATTTAAAACTGTATACAGTTTTAAATAAATCTGAATGCATTATATTAAGCTATTATGAAAAAAATAATCTCAAAATAAAACTAAAATATATAATTGCGCGCATTAATTTTTATTTGCAAATCGACCACCATCTTTTAAGTTATGCGTTTTTAATACAAACAAGTAAGAGAAAAACGTTATACGTAATAAAGACGTTCATATAAAACAAGTAGACGACGAATCAATTGGCAATAATTCATTTAAATTGAATCACTCAGACTCGTACAGCTTCCTAGAAGTTTGACAGCTCGGTCATTAGTGAAGTGATAGAGAAACATGATTAAAACAGTGGATTAATAAATACCGCCTGATAGTTGGAAAACAAAAAGAGAAGTATGATTCTCGATTACTATTATCAAATATACTTGTATTTGGTTATTTCGTGTTTAATTCTGTTTTTTTTTTTTGTTTAACTAGTGAGAAAATTGTGGTTTTAAACAAAAATTATAGTTTTCTAGATGCTTGTAGCCATTATTTGCAAATATTGATTTGAGATTAATTATTTTGTTAATTTTGATATAAAATTTTTATTTTTCGCTTTAGGTTATACCTGAAACATTGAATGTTATTAATTTTAATGAACATAAATGCTTTGTTACACCTAAGTAATAAAATGGTGTGTCTCCATACGAGTAAGTGGATCACTATTACTGATAGCATAAGGCAAAAAAGTTAGCCATTTTATGCTGTTTTTACTTTATCCTAGTAATCTGTATTATTCCTAGATAGTGTGATGATACACTGATTGAGCTAACCCATTTTTGTGCTATTGCATAAAAGTATGAAATAAGGAGATAAATCTTTAATTTATACATATAGTCTAATGTCATTGCTTTCTTGACTATACTAAACTATTTGTTTTTATTATGGGGCGATCCCAAGATGTTAATCTGTGGACAAATCATCATATGTATGATACGCACACAGACGCATGGAGTGCGGTGAGAAACTAACGCACCTGTACCGGTCGACCTGTCGGTTATAGTGCTGTGATTACGTTTGAAATATCGATATTACATTTGTATTAGACGCTTAAAATAATACGTAACTTCTTTGTAATCTTATTTGGCACCTAAATAGCCTTAGTGAACAAGACTTCTAAAACAGCTTAAAATAAAAAGTATACAGTAACTATTGTAATTGTTGTTTAAGGCTTAGTCCCTCTAAGCCTTAAACAACAATTATCTCTTAGTGTGTCATAAAAATATATTTTTTGTTATTACAACACGTCATGTTTTATTAGAAATTTATCTCATCCTAACAGCATTACCATTTTTATTTCAGAAATAATTACAATGTCCGAAAGACATAATAATCCTAATTTTCCTACTTCACAATAATTTATTAATTAATAACATTGATATTTAATATCGCATTAAAAACTTTGATATCGACAACTAATTTGGCCTCACCTAGGTCTCACGCTGCGCTGCCCCGGTTCATCGGAGCCCGTTCGCTTCACGACTCACATCATAAATCACGCACTAATAGCCGGTAAACTCATTCGCTAATCCGAATCGAACAAGTACGCGATGCGCTTACACTGCGAATGGGCTGCTGCCGACTTTGGAAGTAGAATACAATTTTTTTTCACGATGTCGTCTTTTACGTAATAGGCTGATTATAAAACAATATATTGAAAATATTTTAACGGACTTGTGACTATCCATGATATGTTATCCAACATTTTCTAAGTTACAGTTGTAGTTTTCTGTACGAATAAAACAAACTATTCAAATTTAAAAAAAAATTTATACTTTAATATATTTACTTGTGTTTTTAAACTCATAGAAAACTCTCTCTTTATAGCGTTCATTTAACAGTAAAATTAAACAATTTTAATTTACGGTAGGAAAACTTAATGTTGAGAAAAGTTGTTCATTTTTGCGAACATTAAAATATGCCTAAATTGGATAAAGAAGAAAAACAAGCTTTAACCTGGTCACTGCTGCACGGACATGGATCTTTCCCTTTACAACGAAATAAGGTGACGGTGTAGATTCTGTGAATTTTTTTATTTAGTAGATAAAAATTATGATTCATAATATTGTATAGAACTATAACGGTGTTGTATAAATATCAGGCAGTACTCATATATGTATAATGAGGTTAATGGCCTTTGTTACATAAATTGAAGAAACTTACTTAAACATTAACTTTAATATCTTTATGTCGTTGTATTTGTTGTTATAACTAAGTTAGTAAAAATAACTAAATAGATTACCAGGTATATCTACAGCAAAGCTTTCTTGGCAATGACGTAATTTTTTCTGCGAGTCATTTAAATCTACAAAAAAAAACACATTTAGTGACAAACGATAATCAAATTAAATATTGTTCTTAAAAATATTCAATATATTCTCAGATAATTATATACACGACATTTTTTTCAATGGATCCAAGGATCTGCAAGAATCCTTGAATCCATTGAATCACATGACCTTCGATAGATGGTGGAAAAATTATGTCAAATATGCCACACTTAAAATTTCTAGATCGATGACAAGCACCTTCGTGCTGCAATCGCCAAATCACTGGAGATAATACCAACACCTCCGCGTGGGAAGGGCTTATGTTCAGCAGTGGACAATTAAAAATCTATGTTTCCTACGTGGCATAACAGATTTTTTTATTGAAATGGGTGCAAACGAGTAAAGGAGTCACCTGATGGTAAGTGGTTACATCACCCTCGTACATCTACAACATCAGAGGAGCCGCAGGTGCGATGCCGGCATTTATGGACATTTGGGATTTGGGAGGGAGGATGAGAATAGGGGTTTGGGGAGGGGGAGTGGGTCTCCACTTTTTTTAAGAAATACTAGCAATGCTATTTATGTAATATTACAAATATTCCTGTTAAACCTCCAACTAAGCCTTACAGCTTGTATCAGGAGCGGGTACATGAGCGTCATGTTTCGTAGTCTGCACCCTATCCCAGTAGGCTATTGGCGCTCAAGTAAATATAAATATAATAGAATTTTTCCACTCGACTTTTTTCATGAACCATCACTTAACACACGATTTACATTATTAAATTTGTTAACTGTGTATGTAAATATTAGTTATATATAGTATATAATATTCAAGTAAGTGGTGACCACGATAGCAGAGTGGTTAGGTGACCTAACTCCTAACCAGGAGACCCGAGTTCGATGTGGAGGGCATCTATATATTTACGAAAAGTGGGATTAAAGGGCTAAAACGTCTAGACCTCTGACCATTCCAATATCGGGAGGGCGGCCGTGAAAGCTTATAATATATAATTATATATATTATAAGTGGTGACCTTGATCATACACGTTAGTTAGTGGTTCTTATTATTCTGTGTCAGCCTTCGAGCAGTCTGCGATTCTTTACTGCAAGTTGTATGAGAAAGCTCAAAGTTGCTCTGCTGGCTGTGGGAGGGTTATTATTTCTAAGAAAAACAGGTACTCTAGCCTATGAGCTACCACGGTACATATAAATATCTATACAAATTTATTTAAAGCATAGATAGACTAAACCATAGATAAAAGTGTCTTCCTACGCAGCGGACGGACGGGAATGACCGGTCGAGTTTGTAAAGTATAATGAAAAATATCTCCCGTTTCCACCGTAATCACGTTGGACATTGGAAACTATACACTAGTCTCCATTGATATATACGGTACGCATTTCAGATTGTATTGCTTATTTTAAACCTAAAACATGAAACAGTTAATTTAATTAAGGTTTTGAATGGGACAAGAAAGGAATTAGAGATATGTAATATAACGTTTGTACAAAAAATGGTACAACATAACTGGATATATATATATATATTGAAAAAAATAATTAAAATAGTTCTTAAGGTTTAATGAATAGTTACATTAAACCTTAAGAATTAGTTTTTACTAATTGTTGGTAATCTGTGATACTTGCTGAGATAGACACTAATCTCTCTCAAAAAAAAACATTCTTAGGAGGCGTTTGCCCAAAAATGTTTTAAAGGCTGCTACTTTACTGTGATACTGACCCAAAAGTAATTTTTTTTTATTGATCTTAAGCTTAATTCAACCTGGTTCAATTGAATTCCACCTGGTATTAAGTGCTGATAAAGCGTTTGGTCCTTGATAGCGCACTGGTTCGGTAAGAGCCTATTCGCTCTACTCTTGAAGACACCCATGTTATGAACGGTAAGAAAAACAAATTAATTATAATGAAAACTTACGTTAACTTTACCTTTACTGGACAGTAGGCTCCTTTTGACAAGGAATCGTCTGATTCTCTTACCCATGTCTTATACTAAACAGTAGCGTGGCAACTGTTATGTTCCGGTTAGAAATGTATAGAGAGCCAGTATGATTACGGACTGTGAGGCTATCCATATTAATCTTCATGGGTGAGAAGGCATCTGTAATCTTCTTCGATTCAAGTTTTTGCTGGTGTCTATGGGTGCAGTACTTACCTACCGGTGGATATCAGCTCATTTTTTATCTCAAAAATTTAAAAGAGTAAACTTTTGCAACATCATTTGGACTGATCAGCTTATTCACAAAAGCATTGATAGTGTACTTTAATCAATTCTTTATATATTATAATGTTTCTTTGTTTGTCCCTTATAGACTCGCAAGTCACTCAACTCAATTGAGCTCGATTTATGAGTTTTATTCGACTTTTCAATGGAAAAATTTAAAACGAAAAACAATAAAAAAATACGGTACTTACAAATATAGTCACTGCGAATCGAAATGGGGTAACTATTTGTTTCAATTTGCTTTTAGCTTGGCACCCAATTTACTTCATAATCAGTCTGCATAAATTCCTGGCTGACCATTAGAATTTCCTTGAAAGCGCCAACAAAACCTAGCATATCTTTCATGAAAGATTTCACCTTACTTACCCCCCTGGGTAGATACAGTGCCGATACGTTCTACCAGAAATGCTGGTATTTCGTCACTAGTCAGTGAGATTTGGGTTCGGTGTGTTTGGATAGATTTAACGCCATTAGTTGGTCGCGAGCCCCGCTCGTTCGTTAACAGGGTCTTCCGCGTGAAGGGAAGGTTGACTTATAGACTTATTACGCGTTAAAAAATCGTTAAAAAAAGGTGAGTTTCTGTAATTGCATTGTTTAAAGTTATATGTCATTACAAAGTCGTACAAGGTCGACTAACGTAAGCTCCGTATCAAGCCTGATGGAAGTTCTCACTTTCGTTTAAAACTAGTTATGGCACGCTGACTTCCCTGCGTGGGTGTTTGTTTGTGAATGCTGCACCGTACGTATTTGGTGCGACCCGCAGTGTCAGTTATAATTAATCAGAAAATAAAAATTTATATTTTTCAATCGAACGGGTTTATGTAGCCAATTCTATTTTTAGATTTAACTATAGTACCTTAAAGATATTTTTTAAATATTAACTGTAGATAAATAGTTTAATTTAATTTACATTTATCAGGAGCCGTGGTAGCCTAGTGGTCGAGATGCTCACTTTAGTCTCATAGAGCGCTAGTGACCTGGGTTCGATGCCGGCACTATTAAAATTTGTTAATAGCAATTTTAAATGCTGTGTTTACCACTAGCTCGGCGGTTGAGGAAAACATCGTGTGGAAATCTGCATGTCTGAGAAATAATAAAAAATATTATTTCGGGATATTTGAAGCCCGCTAACCCGCACTGGAGCAACGTGGCGGTCCCTTCCGGCTCCAAAACCCTCTCAGATATTTGAGAATCAGGCATTTGGATAGCAGGTGCCCACTGGCACTGATGCAGTACAGCACACTATACTATTTTACATTTATTAAACTTCAAGGCCAAATTACGGGCAAACCTTCTAAGAAATGCAGGCCGGTTTTTGCTGGTGCTTTCTTAGGGCGGCCTTTGTAGGAGAGCTGAGCGAGAGATGTGTGAGAGTTGTGCACTTAAATAAACTGCTGAAGATGAAGGTGAACATCGATCAGATATTTGAAAAATAGATGTTAAACTCCAACTTACACCAGAGTATTAGTATTTAAGAGGGTTTTTGATTAGTTTAAATATTTTAAAAATCATTAATCACGAATATCTTTCCTTTTTTTGTTAAATTATTTCGTAACGCGTCAAGGCTATATTGATTCGGTTTTTGGTGATTTTGGAGCTCAGGTTAATATTTGTGTATATTCGTAGGTTTCATGTGATTTATGTACAAATGGGCTTAATGGCGATGAATGACAATAAAATAAGTAGTAAGTTAATAGAAACTAATGAAAAATTGTTTTTTGGATATTATTATTTATTAAAAATATGACAGAAATTTATCTGATTAATGAAGTCCTGTTTATGTTTCAATATTATAATATCAATTAAAATTCCCGTGGTGCAACGGGAACGGTCAACAAATCGGGCATTAAAATAATTACGAATCGCTCCTCGGTTATAATTGGCGGTTGTTACGCGAGGCGCTTTACATCGCGCGGCGCGCCTGCGCCCGCGCACGCGTAGTTGCGCTATAAACTACATAGTGATGGGAATATATTTCATCGATATAACAATTACAAATACAGTCAACTGATTGTATTCGATTAGGGCTTCAGTTAAACACTGAAAAGGGTAGATAGGGTCGACGTCGAAGGAAATGAAATCAAAGATTGTTATTTTATTAGGTATCTTATGAAAATACTGATACTTGATTGGTATTACAGAACCTATTACTGCTCGGATGCTATTGGCTAAACTTATAAACTGGTGTACTGATGTTGTGTAAATTTAAGCTATAATAACACGAAATTAAGGATGCGGGCGTAACCATCGTACTAATTTATGTTAGGTTCAATCTTTTTCTAAATTAATTTTAATACAAGGTTAATCAGTGTCAAGAAAATACAACAATTGGAAAAATTTCATGTCTGTGGTTTTCATCTAACTTTTACATGTTACTAATAACGTATTACAACAAATAGAAGTTCCCTTGTAATGTCACGTTAAGAGATAAGAATACTTGCGATTTATTTTGTTCTTATTTGATTTATGTCACGTCCAAAATAATTATTACGTAGGGCTTAATATAATTTTTTTATTCAAAGTAAAAATTCCAATAAAAAAAATATATCAAAAATCGGAAGAAAACATAAATACTCGTATTTCAACAGAGTGGTGCCATCACTAGAAACATAATTAATATGAATATTGCAAACAGCTAAGTTCCATTCGTAAGTTTCTGAAATTGATTGATCGAGGATTCGTTTTACGAGATCTAGATGAGTTTACCAATTTGAAGTAGTAGGTATACTTTACAATTTTTCATGGGCTGTAAACTTTATCTACTCTTGATGAACGAATAAATTTGTATTATTTTGTGTTTTTAAGCTATCAGAGCGTCTTTTAATTGAAAGTTTATAGTGTAATCAATAGAGATTTCTAATTGAATTTCATCGTAATTTTTGGTGAATTATTAATTTAAAATAAAACTTTTATTTTCGGATTGTACTGCGTTTGTTTACCTGTAAACAATAGTTTTATTTCAAATGTGTAGTATTCGCGTAAATATAAGAAATCATTATAATTAAGAATATTTACACAATTAGTAATAAAAGTTTGCAACGTTTTTGTGAAATGCATTTTTTCTTTTTAAGTCTTTTGATTTGTCTATATTAGGGGAGACAACATAATTTTTTTTTAAAATCGACGTCACGTGCACCGTTCTGACTAACACTCACGGGGCTCTGATGACCGACTGACAGAGAAAGATCCACGTAATGACACTGTCTTTTAACCATAGTTTTCTATCCAGAAAAGACCTGTTAGTTTTTTTATAATTTTATTATATCCTCGCAGACAAGGATAACCCCGATCTACCTAAACTTAAAATCTTAAAAATAAGATAGTTTTTCATTTATTTAAAAAAAGTGCAAAATCATATTTTCGAGTATAAATTTTAATAAGTTCGAAGCCAAGCTCTACTATAAGAAGCTATATTAAAAGCACACCCATCTTCGCTATGGAGAGTGTGATATGTCTAGAACCACGCTTTATTTTTTAGCGGAAAAAGTTCACATATCTTTATTACTTGAAAATTATTAATACTGAACACCATTTGAATTGTTTCTGCATATCAAAACTAAGATATCTGCTAGTAAAAAGCAGACAGATATTTACACCTCAGTAAATCAAAACAATTAAGAAGTTACATCAAAGCATTTGTTAAGTAACATAACATTTTTAAGGCAATCGAGGAAAAGTTGAAAATATTAAAATCAGGAATGTCATCCAATTTATTAATATTGTTTGCGTATCAGATGAAAATTGAATTTTGCTTATATTTTAAGCAATCGAGATAGTCGTGTGGTTAAGGGACTTGTCTCTTTTGATGAAAAGACACCACTCTTTGATGGACTCGTACCAATCACTTTTTCTGTACGATATGTAGTACGACGGCGACGAGCTCATCACGTCACTTTGTCGCAAGTAAGCTCTGCTGAAAAGTGGGTCGAATAGACAAAAAGGTCTGTCTAGAACTCTGCTCACCCCGGTATGTGGGTACACGATTGTGAGAGGTAATTTTTTAAATTATTTTAACGGTTTTGCATTTTAATTTTTCAAAATAGGCATTTATATAGTTTTACAAATAACATGGTACCTATTTTAAACCAGTATTAAATTGTTAAACATATTATGTTCTGACCTACATAACGTTGAGTGCCACAGACAAGATTTCATTTCCATTTCTATCCGATTAAGTTGCTTAGTATCTCTATGACTTTAGTGTTTGCAAATTCAATAGTACCTGTTTAAATAAGTTAGCCTGCTTTATTGTATCGAGATAGATATAAATATTTCACTTAGCGGTCGGTACAGGTTCGGAGCCGTACAAACATTGTCGGGCTACAATGTGAGCCGGTCGAAATGGTAAGGTCCGCACTAAACATTGATTTTACGACACACTCGCGGTTTACACTTGTGTGGTATACGCGATATGATAACTGGAAGGGGCTGGATAGTATAATTACTGTTTAATGTTATTTTCTCATAAAGTTTCGGTATTGCATAAAGTGTTTACTTACAAGTAGTCTATAGTTAAAGTAATTGTTAGAAATCTTAACTTTTATACAAAACTAAACAGATTTAAATTAAACCTAGCTAAATATATTTTAATTGTTTTTGAAAGTCATCAAAATCATTTTACAGGTATTAAATACGTAAAAATATTTAATGAAATTAAATCTGTTTAAACATAAGATTGAGCTAAAATACATCCAAAAAAGTATGAACGTCAATAAAGTATTTTTGAGGTCCATTCCCTAGGTAGTTAAATAAATCTTACATAGAAGAAGATGACCATGTATCTATTATATAATAAGCAATATTTTAATTGTACTTAAATTGCAATTGAATTGTAAATTAAAAAAAAACAAAAACAAATACTATACAATTTTATTAATCGGAGCCTTGTTATTAAAATTATATATTTAAGGCCCGCACATTTCAATTTACAACTAGTTAACATTTGTTAAGAAATAATTCCAATAATAATATTTTGATCGTAGGCGATATTTTCCGACACGCCTATTCGCAAACTGGTCTCATTTAGGCGTTCTATAGCTAAGTAAATCCTATTTGCGTGTGCAGGTTACATACTTCTATGACATTACGCCTTTGTTAAGCGGGAGTGGGCAGACAAAAGCTTGCGAGTGTGTGCTAACCGATATATTTACTCGTTCGAGAATGCTTTTAGTCGCCTATTTTGTGGATATGGCATAATTTGCATTTATAATAGACAACAGCGACGATCATACGAAGATAAGTATCTTTTAAATTTTGGTCAGCAGCACATTAAGTATTATATGTGTATAATGTAGTAGTATAATTTAGAGTATATAAACATATTTATTATACGTAAATAAATCAGTGAAACAATATTCTGACATATTTGGTAAGAAGTTAGAATTACCATATACTCGTATAAAGTAGATGGAAATTCTCACTTACTTTATATGAATTTTTAAGTTAGCGACCGTGTAGCAAAGTAGTTAACTCGCTGCTGAGCAATGGGTCCTGGGTTTATATCTCCGACGGATATCCGCAAGGTGGAACGTGTCAGATGGCGAGTCTCGTCACCGGGTATGCTCTCGCAGATTGCCATTAGAATTTGACCTTATTCGTCGCCGCCCTTAGTCGTCTACGGCACGGTGTGGGTGATTGTTATGATGAACGTATACGGTGTGATAGAAGTAGTGATAGATAGATTTATGATAGAGAGGGTGGTCCCCTTCTTCTTTTCGAATTAAGTGATATATGTCATTTCATTGTTATTGCGTGTGGAATTATGCAAAATACTTTATTTTTTCGAATATTTTCAAAACAAACTAACACCAGGTTCTAATTACATTTGGGATTAAATAATTAAGGCTCAATGCTCATTATTTCTGGTTGAGATGAAACAATTGAAACTCTTTTTAACGTCAATTTGTTATTATGTTAATCATTCTAAAAATGTATAAAAGTAGTGATATACATTGATTTCTTGTTGCAACATGTCCAAATTACAACCTAGTTTCATTATTCTAAACTCTGAATAAATACTATAGAAGCTAGCAGTCAAGAGGTGTAGTGTTTACGGAGTGCGCTGTTTACTCTCAGTGGACAAAAGCTTGAGTTGCGTCATTGAACGTGTGCTAGGCTACTAGGGCTACGGTTTAGCAACACGTTTATGATGAACACCAATATTTTAGATAGAAATACAGGGTTTATTTTTTAGTTTAAATTTATGTTCAAATTTGTGCCTTTCAAACATTTGACCTTCGCCGACCCGAATTTGCATTTTGTGCTTCATTGTATCAAATGATAGCTAAAAACTCTAAAGCACGACAGAAATTTTTCGTGTTGTATCTGAATTAATGTTTAGGCGGAAAAGGAGTAATAAAATCTCAAATGTAATAAAGATGATAATACTTCATCTAAAACATTAATCATATGCAATTGTATTTCATAATCTTGAGTGATTTGAAGATATTGATGTGTCGAAGGAAGGACTTTCTTATTACATAGCACGGGAGCAAGCAAAGATTTCGTAAACGTGCAAGTATATTATGCGCAATATATGTCCAGAAAGATATGTGACCAGAAACTGCGTGTTAGAGAAGATCTGTGCCAAGCAGTGGGATGTACTTTTCAATTTATGTTTCATTACTTTACTTTAAAATGATGAAACTGGTGCTACAAATTATAGTGCCTTTAGAAATAATGCAAATACTAACTTAGTCTCGCATAATTCTGTCCTGTCCGATAAAATTAATAAAATGGGAGGCGCATGATTAGCAAAAATCTGTGTCTTGCAGAAATGTTGAACGCAGTTGAAATTCGGACGATACCCACAACTCAACATGCATGTGACCATAAGCACAAATTCTAAATAAAAATTAAACCAAATTCCTAAACATAAATACATCCAAGGAACAAGTTACGTTTCTGATTTCGACGATATAGGCTTAGAGCGTAATTCGTGGACGTAAGATGCACGGATAAAGCTATTCCAACTATCTGTAATATCTTAACCATTAGAAACAATTAAAAAAACACCTGACATAGGACAAAGCGCACCCACATATCGAGTACAGTAGACGTTAACATTCCTCAGCGGGCTCCGTACGATGTATTAATAAATCGAAAGGCCCATTAAAATCCTAAATGTCGTTTATCTTGATTAAGATTTATGATAAGTGGTTTAACGACAAGATTGAGACACTGTTTTGTCGCTCGCACAGCCGCTGTCTTCTATGACGAATGTTCTATATGCTTTTTGGCAAGTAGATGGTGAAATTAATTTGCCCATTGATGTTATGAACGTTAATGAGTGTTGTGAAGTTACCTTGAGAGCCTATTTCGATACGGTACAAATTTAGTAGACTTGTCTGTCAAAATGTTTTGAAATGTTGATACGCGGTAATTGAGTTGTAACGTAACACTACAAAGCGCATAAGTGGTTTAATTAATATAACTGGATATGTGTATGATAATAATACATTGGCACAATGCCATCGATAAATAGACGACAAAATTATACATTTCGTTTTTCTCTAACGCAAAACTGCAATTAAATACAACCTTCCATTTTGTTTTTCTAGGAAAGTCTTTATTATTCAGTTACATAACATTAATAGAATCATAATACCTATGGACGTAACTTCAATTTATTTTTTCGAATATTAGTTATTGTAATGCCTGTAAATCTACATCTCACATAAAAAAACGTTTAATTATAAAGGTTAACTTTTTCAGTAAAAATATTAGCTTTTTCAGTTATTGTAAGGACATAACTTAAATCTGATTTACGTTGGAGATTTTTTTAAATATCAAAAGTTTTGTGCAATCAATACTATTGTAAGAACGTTAACATGTCCTACAAAACAGCTTCGTAACTATTGCGTAAAAAATGTCAGTATTAGAAACAGAGAGAGTTGCTACCGAAGCTGCAGGTGCTTTGTTACTGATCAGATTCTAAGATGCGATGCCCTAATCTCTTTGTGACGTTTGTTCGCCTGTCTGACCTCCTTAGCGTCGAAGATTTATCTCATGTCTTGAAACAATGCTGAGCTTTATATAAATATCGTCGCACTCTATGTATTTATGACTATCCTAGACAAAATTTAATGTCCATTACAATCTATTCTCATTTATTTATTAGATGCAATAATGAATTTGAGTAGTTGTAAGTAATGCATACACTTAATGTAATGTAATCTAATAAAACATAATAGGGAGTACGTACATCAAATACATTATTATGAAGTATCATTATATATTACGTAGAGTAAACTAGCATAAGTTATTTGGTGATAATCTCTGTAGAATATTTTTTAAAATACAAGTGACACTTAACTATTGAAATATTAATGAATATTAACAATATATTAAAATTTTTGAATATTAATGTAAAGTAGTAAGAAGAAAAATACGGAGAAATTTATTTTCTTTTACGGAACAAACGACCATAAATAAGCCCAAATTTATAATCATTTATTCAGAAACCTATTGCCGTTATTTATATAAATGTTTGTTAAACGTTAAATTATTAAACGACCTTGGCATATTAAAAAAAACCGGTTAAATTTATAGTTTTGCACTAACAATCTACCCATCGACAATAGTAGGCCTAAGACGATTACTACACTAATGTCGATTACATTTAACGATTCGTTTCGTATAAAATATCGAATGAATTCAACACAAAGCCTTATTTTCGTGCGTCGATAGTCGATTCGAATCGCTGAATGTGAATCGTAAATCGAATGAGATTAGCTACCAAAATGTATTGACGATTAATCACTCGTATCTACAATGCTGTGTGCTTTCTACTCGTTGTGGACAAAACGGATTTCACCTCGATTAGGTTATTTATATGGGCCGGTAAAACAGGTGTGTGGATGCGTGGATATACAGAATGTGCTTTTGTTAAGTACGTTAGATAGTTGAATTTGGAATTTTTTTTAGATATTTTTAAGTAACAGTAAGTTATAAATAACTTAAATAAAACATATACCTAAATGTAAACTTATTCTTAAATCTATATTAGAAGCAATATTGTTTAACGAATATTAGTTTAACGTTAACAATAAAATTTTATTAATTCAAATTTTCGGTTCCATAACGGTCATCTTAGTCATGTAACAGGGTTAAAACATTTGAAAAAACGTTTATAAGCTTGAAATATCAGAAAAAAAATATAATACATGAACTACAATGGCATTTGCTTATATACTTCAAAATAAATTATGCTGTAGAGTAGAGTGCTTATTCCAGCGATCAAATAATATTCTTGTTACAATCTTCCTCATACATCAACCTATAGAAGGATCAACAGCAGTGTCTAGAGAAATGTTATTAATTTGGAATTTGTTACACCCTATACTTAAGTCTCGATATCGCCGTAAAGCCTTCCCGCATAAATATGAATACATCACAATCTCTCTTTCTATTGTACCCCGTATGGACGTGAGAAAAACACGTATAATAGATAAGCTATAGGTAAGTTGTTATTCTCCTAAAATTTGACGTAATAGCCTCGCAGGCAAAAAGTGCTTTCGGCGATTGCTCTTGACTTCAATTTTATTACTTTTGTACAATGGAGGTTATTTTTTAAGTATGGGTGTATCGAAAGCGGATTATTTAAAATTGGAATAAAGCGAGTTTTTATTCAAATGTAGTCCAGTAATTTTTTTTATGTCTGGATTAGACTATATTTTTGCAATTTAACTTACAATCCGTGTAGTAAAAAAAGGAACGTTAATTATAAAAGTTAATTCAATACAAAATTAATTCAATAGTATGCTAATTTAATACTACAAATTTGCTTGCTAAATAATAAGTGCTGCTTTAGTTTGTTCTAGAAAAAAAATGGAAATATGCACAATGCACAGGGCATTGCAGAATTAAAAACCTTTTTTATCCTCTCCTATGAACCTGATAACATTTTTAGCAGATATGACATATAATATTAACTTTTGAAATTAAGCTATTATTTAAAGACTTTATCGCGTTTAATTTTGTTTTCATATTCCCGACCTTTCAAGTGCTTTACAGCAGCCCTGGTCACGGGGGGACTGTGGTGTTAGACTTCAAGATGCCACAGTCAACTCGGGCTTCCTTCAGCTTTGAAGTATAAATTTTGTCGATATAATATAACCTTTTTTTTAAACGGCAACCTCTCGTAGTCGTATTTTACTCTGTTCGCTGACCTGGCGTTTTTTCAAACTCACGTGTTATACAAAATAGTAAAAGCTTCTAATTGTCCCAAGATTTCGGCCACGGCAACTATTTTAAGCTACCACAACAGTACCACGTGCTCGGCGGTGAAGGAAAACATCGTGAGGAAACCTGCATGTCTGAGAAATAATAAAAAATATTATTTCGAGGTATTGTGAAGCCCGCCACACACGAGCCGCGTAGCGGACCCCTCCGTCTCTAAAAAACCCCGATATTTTAGAAGGAAGCCTTTGCCCAGCTGTGGGCACTTACAGGCTGCTACGTTTTTACATATGCTATAATTGGTTCTTTTCACGTAAATTGTTATCGAATGTTTGCAAAGTGATGTAATTACTGCATTGATTCCTTATATTGATATCATATATAAGGTTAATAATTTTGAAAAATTTGTACAAAAGATCAAACCTTCACCGAAAATGTGTTATAGACGTATATTTTGAAAACTCACGTATATTTGTAGTCTACAAGTGCATATAACGGAAGATGCCCGAAGAAAATATATTTGTAATCAATTCGTATTGGTTACTGTTGATTTCGTAGCTACACGCCAGCACATAAATTTTGTTTATAGCTTTTATTAATCTTTGAACAATAGATTAATTTCTGTGGGGTCAATGATCAGAGAGGAGCGAAGGCTTGAGCTTTGTGAGAAGGAAAAATTCGAAGCGATGCGATCTGTGACTAACCTTGCGTAACCTTTGGAAGTATATAATTAAAAGGACTGTATGTATTTGTATAATACATTTTTTTCAATAAGTAATTTTATATTATCACGTTTAGAATATTTACAAATATATATTAAATGATATTTATCTAAAGGATATTTTAATAAATGTTGCACAATCCAAAATATATCCAAATATGAATGAAAAATTGTGAAACAATCCATTTGTCATTAATCATTCATCATTACACCATTACTAGTATAATCAAATAAGTTTTCAGTGACTGTATTCTAATGGAAACGTATATTATGGAGACATATAATGATAGTTTAGGGTCTAGGGTATACAATTGAGGTATAAAGAAATATAACCGTGCTTTACTATCTACTGTATAAGTTAAATGGTCAACGCCTAGCAGCAGTTGCGAAGGAAACGGTATTAATATTAGAAACTAAGCGTCCGTCGCTCGACAAGCGTTTCGTAAGAAAAGGATTTGTCCCGACGATTATGAGTCACGTTACATGTGAGAATGTGAGCCGACGAGTTTCGCGAAGAAAAATCTCGCATAGTGGTTGTTTCGTAACCGAGGGAAGTGGCGACGATGTTTGCGTAAACGCGTAACTCGGATGTCGGCTATTACGTCCTGTGGAAGCCAAGTGCTGTGTTTATACACTCGGGCAAGTAGCTGGAAGAAATGCGTGTTATAAATAGCTTTCTTTGATAATATCTTAGAAAAACTAGGAGAATTTTGGAAGTATGTGAACATGACGTGTCTGGTTCTCTGATCGTCAAACCAATTTGCCTTGCTTCATGATTACGGCATTACCTTCTTTTGGGAGGGATTCATCTGTAGCAGTGGATTACTTACAGACTATTAAAAAAGATGGAAAAAGTAATATTTAGGAGTAGGTATTAAAATTAATACACTTTTAGAGAATATATCTAACGATGCTCAACGAAATTCAACAGCTCCGAGTTGTTCAAATAATTATATGAGAATGCGCTTTGGTCTACCAGTCATTAGATCAACAATTGATTGAATATTTGTTGCCTGATTAAAGGGATTACGATAAGTATAGGGCACCTAAGTAGATGTTACGCAATATTCACTTAAGAACCTTTGGCTTGTGTAACAGCAAATTACTGTATTTTAAGTGTATAAATTTTAACTTTTTATATTGGTGATATAGCATATGAGAAAAATCCTAAATGTTTCTCTATTTCTTCCTAATAAAAAATAAAAATTAATTGTAAATAACCTCGTCTTCACAATTTATAAAAAAAAAATCTGTACTTTAATTGATTGCTAATATCCATGCCAACATAAAAAATATGTTAGATGCGCATTCGATTGTACGTCGCAGTCGAATCACTTGATGCCTGATAATCCCTTGCCTTGAAATACGTGACGCGTATTGTCCAGGGTAGTGCCAATGTCGGCGATTGCTATGGCCAAGGTGAATAATGTGGAAGCAGTATATAGTACACGTTTTTGTGGAGGGTTGAGGTACTTCTTCTCTTCGAACTTGATCAATAATTAATTGGAAAAATAATAAATTGATATATTATATATATCTTAAGTTTTTGAGCTAAAGAGAGCTAAATTAATAATTTTTAACTTCTTTGGAACCTCTATTTTCCGCTGTTTCCTTGTTTTTCATTATTTACAACACTGTTAGGAGTTTAAAAAATGTCTTTATGTTGAAGAAGTAACTAACAAGTAATTGTTAACTATAAAATATTTTCTGATAAGAAAGGAAGCAGCCACAATTAAAGTTTCACTTTTGGATACGAATAAAAGCTATCTTTAATTCATTACCCAAAGACAATAAAAAGACAAAAAGTCAATCGAGTCTCAGCCGGCCATTTATATGAACCGTGAAAAAGATAACAAGTCTATACATAAAAAATGTAGCGGTTCGGATTGACATCTGTCCATCGTAGAGACTTCTTACGCTCCGTTGGACAAAATCAAGTACCTATTACAATTAAATTAAAAATCACTCACGCAGAGTAATTAGTTAAAAAAAACATTAGATACCGACAGCAAATATAGATGAAAAATCAATTGATTTTTTGTGTGTGTTGTTATTGTTTTTTATTATTCATTTTATAGAAAAAGAGTTCTAATATTTGGAAAGTCTGCACTTCTTTTCTACGTAGGAAAATCTGCCACTCCCTTACTTGCCGTGCCTGCCGTAGTAGTCTGTTTAAGGAAAAGCCTCGAGAATATTTATCTACAAAACGCCGTTTAACACATTGCAAATAAACCATCTCAAAATATGTCAGACCGAAGATACACAGATCTATTTGTCCAAACAGCATCTAAGGGGTAAGGCGTCTGAGATCAGATCTACCTATTGGGAAAGCCAAGTCCTTTTCGAGAAAACATCAATAAAAGCTAGCAAATATTTCTGGGAATTGAATATAGTTGACTAACTTTTCAAGGCTATTTCAAGCGTGTATTTAGTTTCAATTTAAACGACTATATGAATTTTAAACGATCTTCGTTGTTAATAATAGTAAAATGTCCCGTTAATATGTTATTATAAGTAAAGCTGATGATAAGATATTTGACAATTTTGTTGACGCTACATTTAATGGTAGAATGATTCAATTGAATCCGCGGTATGCGTTAGTTTCCAGTCATTGTAGACCGCACGGTGTTGACGACTTTCTATCTACATTACGCACACAGATGCACACAGATCTACATACATACAATAAGGTGTCACATTGCCCAATCTGTCGGATCGCGGTTTGTCGTCGACAGGTGAATGACAACGATATTTTTTCTACTAAGAAAATTATAGTTATTCAAGATTACACGCTTTGCTATACATAATAAGATCTAAGAGTTATTTAAGACACTTTGATGATTACAAAAATGTAATGCTTGTCCATTAGTAGCATAAGAAATTAAATTGGATTGATTTTTAAAACATCTATAGTAGTGAAACAGTGTTATCATTTTTCCAAAAACTCAGCGTAATTATGCTATACACAAATAGTAGGTCGTGGAATATAACACCGTATCTACCGATTATAAAGCTGAGATAGTAATTGCTAAGTACTTGCTTGTTAAAAAAAGAATTTTGTCAGACCATACAAGTAATGATTTTTTTTTGTAAGTGTATGGCTACTGCAGTCCATAGACACCTGCAAACGTTTTAAATCGAAGAAGTTTAAAGATGCGTTGTCACCTCTGAGGACTAAGATGGAGTGCCTCACAGCTTTTCATTGCACTGGCTCTCTATACCTTTCAAAGCGGAACACAATAGGCGGTGGAAATGGGTAAAAGGGTGGCACCTTTTTTTATGGGACAGGCGGCAAACGAGCAATAGGTTCACGTGATGGTAGGTGATTACAGTCATCCATATACATCTGTAACACCAGACGAGCTACAGGTGCGTTGCCGGCCTTTAAGAGTATTTGGGAGATAGGAGGGAGGATAAGGAGTGGAATGGGGAGGGAGGTTGGCCTCCGGTTACTTCACTCATCGAACGAAACGCAGAAGCACAAAATGCCTCTACTTCGCGCCGGTATTCTGCGAGGTCGTGGTATTAATCCGGTCGAGCCGGCCCATTCGAGCAGCAGCTAAAGCCGCCGCTTGGCTCTACCACGTTAAAAACCTACCTACACCAGACGACTCCCAAGCAGAGAAGGTATATACCACCTAGTAAATGGTGGTAGGTTTTATTCCATATTTTTAGTAAGCAAAACCGATCTTAGATAGAATATAGAGGCCTGCGAACGTAATAAAACTCCGGTTTCACTGCGTTTAATAAATTGTTTTTTTAAGAAAACTAGTAAATTCTGCAATTTCCTTACTCGTATAAATGCTTAACTCAAGACGTTGCTACAATGTAAATTCAATTGTTATGTCAAGTTCATTCTTATTTATTATTTATGACCGTTTTCGATATCTTTGAATTAAGAGGTATTCTTTCGAAACTAAACAATCGATCTATTAATATAGTATTGCGCGTTGCCTATTAAAATTATTTTATAGACCCAAAGTCTGTTATTAACAATATCCGGCTATGATTTAATGAAATAATACTTTTTTTTACAGACACCGTACCAATTAAGATATTGCTTTTGTATCGCATGTGAAAGTAATCGATTTAATTAACAACTGAACACTAATTAATACGAATGGACGGGTTTTGTTCAGCGTGTGATACAAAAAAAAACTACTCGAATGTAAGGTTTGCAGGAAGAGATTTTAAGTTTTATGGCTTCAACATACAAGTGCTGTCAATCAAACACTGTTATTAAAGTAAATCAAAGCTGTATAATCTCGGTTATTTATATACTTTCGATAAAATTGCTCCCATGGGCGTCACACTAATCTATCAAAACAGGTCTTTTCTAATAGCTGACGGTGTTAAAGCCGTAATTTTGCAAATGGCCGCGCACCTATACGATCTAACGAAAACAATTCCGCTGTAATTACTTTTACAATATACATCGATTAGCAGCTTATTATTATGACCCGCTCGCCTCTGTAATATCTTAAACCGTTATGATTTTATGTTTCGAATTATTACATTTTATTTCTAAACATAAAATTATCTAATATGTTTCTTCAAAGCACTTAAGCTTAACACTTTTAATTTACTCGTTCAACTTGGTGTAGTTGAACACTGAATGACGGAGCCGGGGTTAGATTTCTAATGTTTGGATAAAAAACTTGCTTTGTTTGCGTTAGTAGCACAGTTGCGTGGAGTTCGCTTTAAGTTTCATAATACAATTTACTCAACATCCGCAAACCACGACTCGGAAATGTAGAAAACTTGTCATCCTGAATTACAGAGAAATATAAAAAGTTCCACTCGACCCGTTCTCGCTCTTACAATTAAGATCAGATCTTTGCCCAGCAGTGGATATTTTATATTGCAGAAATTATGTTTTCCCATTTTGACACAAGTCATGTAGAACCAAGCTAAACGGACTTTTGCAATTAACTTTTCGGGGGATAGAATATGATAAATAGCGAGCCTCGTTGCCGGGCTTACTCCCGGAGATTCTTTACACCTCCTGCCCATTCTCAGGCTCTGGAAACTCAGTTGAGTTCAGATGTCCCTTCCTATAATCCCGTACATGATGCGTTTTAACAATTACACACTAAGACTTGTCACGGCAGAGGAACACTCGTGTGGAATTCAGATATTTTAGGAGTTGAGGGTTTGGGTTTTTCAGCCCGGCCGATCTCTACCTTTCACTTAGCAGTGGCTGATTGCGCCATTTGGTGGAAGATAGAGTCATCAAATTTCTACGCTTCTTAGTTGAATATTTTAACGGTATTTTATTTACTTAGAAGTTTGGATAACAAATAAGTACAATCTTTACAAGAAAATATATTTCAAATACAGTTAAGCTATATAAAAAAATCAGAAAACGAATCTAAAATGATGGTCTCCGTAACATAATATAGGCGTGCCGCGAGTTTATACGTAGATCGCTTTAGGGAGTATTTTGTGCTTATTGATACTTTATTATAAATAACAATCTATACAATAGAAAGCTATTTTAAATTATGACACGAAGATATAGCAATTTGGGCGTCACTAAAGTTCATTTAATTCGGTATTTGTAATTGAAACAATACGAATGGTCGTAATAAATTTAAGAAACTGTCTAAGAATTTAATAGAGGAACATGCTCTGGGTTGGTGGTCGTTAAGATCGATGGGCTTTGTTCTGATTTAATTTGAAGAACGCATTTTATTTGGCCACTATTCAAATTCGAAAGTTGTTCGCATTTTTAATTAGTGAAATATCGTGACACATACAAAAAGTTGTTTATTCATTTTAAATATATTATATGTGTTATAAATTTAAAAATAATGTTTTTATTTCAATATTGGACGAACTACTTCTTTATTAGTTAATGTCCACTACTGAACATAGGCCACTCCAGATAAGTACTGGCAACGTCTTAAATGCGTTTCTTGAAAGGTTTGCCCATACTCATTACGCTAGGCCTGTACCTAGTTTCATTTCTAGATCCACCAGCCTTCTTTTTCATTATCATCTTCTGTATTCCAAATAATGAATTTTACTGCACAACGGTTAATGATTTAATTTTATCATAAAACGATTAAGTGCAATAAGTGGATGCATGCAATACAGGATATCCTTAATTTATTAATAAGATCGACCTCCCCATACCAACGAGGAACATTGTATACAACCTTATACATTCTATAAATATACCAGCTTTTATTGGATGTTTTTAGTAATACATTACATCGATATTTCCTTATCTTTAAATAAATTGCCAAATATTTCGTACAACTGATAATAAACACTCGGTGCGTTTTAATTCAATGCGTATATTTAATACTTAACTTAATATTTATACAGTGTATATTAACTGATACGCACCGAACAACAAAAAAAAAAAACAATTTATTTAATTCAATAATCAAAGTGCTTCTGAACTGAAATATATTTAGAAAAATTATAACTACAAGACAAGGGACTACTCATTCGTTATAAGCTATTTATATGTCACAATGACCGACGTTCAACTCAGATCGCCAATTAACAATCGAAAGAAAGTGTCGGCTTAGTTTTTTTTTTAATACAAAACAAGGTCTTAATTCCGTACGTTAGTAGCGCTGATGCAACAACCAATTTGTGATTATGATTGATACTAATCCGCTTGATCCCGGTTGCCGTCTGTCCGAACGCTCGCTCTTCAGCGGCTGATCGATTTGACAATGAATAGTGAAGGTACAAACGCATAGACGGACAAGAAAGGCTCCGATATAAAGCATTTATTAATGTGCAGCCAGACCCGTGCGATTTATGAAAGTGTGCCAATCGATTTTAAGCTGAAATAAATTAAAAGGTGTGGCTTATTTTGAAAGTTTAGGCGTTAATTAAAGGAACATAAAGTAGCCGAACGTTACCATTGTGGCAATGTGGGGCAACTATTAATCGGTTTTTCCTTCAATACATGCATACGTTTCTATTGCAATGTGTGTGTGCTCAAATAGATTTTAAGATAGCGGCGCCATTTATTTCTTGACCATATTATCAAGATAATACAAGTAAATTCTTAACAACTATTATTCCTTCTACTTGAACATACCATAGATACCTCGATTTTTAGAGATATTAAATGCTTACTACCATCTGTGTCTTTTTTTTAGTTACTCCACGTGATAGTCGTCGTTTAAGATAAACAGGATGTCTCTTATTAAAAAAAATAGAAAACTCTTTTCCTAATATGCTGTTTTATTCTGAGTTTTAGCTTGTCTCTTTGTTGTTTTCTGTGTAATATACGATATGTACTTTTAACCAATCCCTTTTAACAGGATTTCAGATATTGTTTTTTGAGTCTCTATTATGTCTAATAATATATTTACATTAGTACAGTCTCTACCACAAGTTACTGCGCTTCTAAACGAAATAAGAAAGAACTGGAAAAACATCGTTATGCACGATCTTTCCCACATTTATTCGTGTTATATGTAATTATAGTACTTAGTACTTTTGCTGGTGATCGAGTCTAAGACATCGGGTACGTGCGCTGACCACTGTGTCACGTGGCCGTCAAGTGGATGCTGCGTTGCAGACTATCGATTTAGAATCGTATCGTAACAATGAAATATGACAATACGCAATCAGTGTTTTTATAAATAACCATTCAATTCCTATCCTTTAGATAATATACAGACTCGGGCAAACAAAAACTATTCCAACTTCAAATCTAAATTTTTGTTCATTGTCGGCGTTAAGGTTGTGTTCAAGGTTCAAAGACAAAATGAAAAAGAGCTAATACTATGTCGATAAGTAATTATGTTTTTGTGTTATATTTTCTGTTGTATCATTGATATTAATGGATTGGATTGATTTATTATCGGCTTGTATGTTGCAATAGTTTTTGTTGCTGCAATTATTGGCATACCTAAGTATGCAGTTCACGAATTAATTCCTAGTATCTAAAAGCAACTACATTAATAAAGGTAGTAAAATATAACAAACTGGCAGGCTAAGCAGACGTTGTTCTGGCCATTCCAATAAGTAGCGCAATGAGTTCTGTTTCATAATTACTTAATAACTGGACCAAAGCGCTACCTCTCGGGTCCAGATAATGTTTTTTTTTTAATTTTTAATACGAAATCAATATATATGAAGAGTCATTTTAGTCCATAAATATATTATTTGTTAATAATATATCTATCGGAAACATTGTCTCGACAAAACAAATACATTGTGTGAATATGATCTCAACCGCTCAAGTCGTTCAGATGTTTCTCGATCTTACAGATTTATAAAGATAGAGTGAGAGCACCAATGATAATATATATAAAGATATCAACACAAACATTGAACTTTCCTATGTACATCTCTCGATAAACAGTATACTTCATCCTCTGCTTTATCATGAGTCCGTAGAAGTTAATAGAGATATAAGAAGTAATGATTATAGAGCCTTCCATGAAAACGCCAGTAAATACTGGGCAGACGTGTTGGTAAGCGTAGTGCCGGTACCCGTAATATGAGCGTTATGCTAGATAGCACCAAACAAAATAAATACTATTATTTAAAGATCTGAAATTTAATAGTTTAAGTAGGACTTCTAATAAAATTTTATCAAAAAACTGTAATAAATTGTAACAAAGTCTCAGATTATGTTGAGTTATTAATGCAACATTTTAACAGCCAGTAGAAGTACCCGTAGCAGTTGTTTTTTTTTACAAGAGTTTTGAGCCAGATTGTTCGGATTAAACAATAAAATATTCATAAATCTGAAACAACGGACGTCAAAACAAAAGCCGCTCCACGGGGTATGCCGTTCCTTTTTTTTTCTATAACTTATAATTGATATAAATAAAGACAGGTGCAGTTAGTAGGTGGGTTCGGTATTGATTGGTGTACTTAATATTTAAAAAAAAAACACGCTTGTTTATGACTCACGACATGACGAATAAGTTCCTGACGTTATTAGCATTTTGTTTATACAATTATTAAGTAAGAAATGATGGTAAGTTGATGATAGATGGAGCGTTCAATCTGCAAATTTTTTTTCTTATAGATGTCGTACGAATCATTTAAGTAAATATCTTTAAAGTATCATGGCATCCGAAAGATGGCGGATAAATGCCTCGTCATGCCTAAAAATACAGTCTGATGATACGCACCAGCGTTTACGCGAATCCGCTGGAAAAGCGCGGTGGTTATGATAAATTGTCCGATTGTGCCAATGCCAGCTGTGGATTATTTCCAGACTGAAATGAAAAGGTCATTAATTCGTCAAAAATTACCTTTAAATATTTAAATATAAATCATGTTTTTAGTTATATTTTAGAGGTTTTTGTGAGTGGCGAGAAAGTTTTATTTATTTTTATAACATAAGTAACTTACTTCAACAAGTCAAGTTGCTTTATATTTACGTTTCTATATAAACAACTTTGAGCAAAGTTTTATTAAACAGATTATTATTAACGCAGAGGAACAAAAAAGGGTTGTTTCTTGAAGCAGAAAAGACCGCACGTTTGTTACTTAACGATAATATGAACGAAACATCAGACGGAAGCTTGTAGGGATTAACGGGTATAAAACATAAGGCGACACGTATTTGACATAATAATTCGGTTCCACTAAAGTTTATTGAGTGCATTTTGAAATGTGAGACATAAGTCGAATGTGTAACGTAAGAAAGCTGGTTTGAGTTGATCCGATTCTTTTGATAAATGCTCACAATCATCATATTATTAACACGGTTCTCATAGTATGGATACACAAAATACTTCGGCTGAATTAATTACTTCCTTTCGCTGTTTTTTAAATTAATTTTTAATGTTCCCTTACTTTAATACAGAACACTGCATCCAAAACTCGTTTTGTGTTAGTTTTACTAAAATATATATATGTAAAACTGGAAAAGAAGTAAGTTAATTAATGCCTTTTTTTAATTAAAGCTTGGGTTATTTTATTGGGTACTTAACGTAAATAGTCGAAAACTGTACGGGCTACAAGGTTTTCTGCCAGAAAAAAATCATGATCACCGATAAATGGCGGACAAAATAAAAAACACAGCATTAAAATAAAAAAAAGAACCTATGACAGGCTGCAGCATCCAATGTTCAAGGCATTTGATACAGAGTATGTCAACTCGTTTACCCAACGGGAGGAGACTGGCAGGCTTATATTCAGCAGTGGATTAGTAAGGCTGGTGACATAGAGAAAGAAGAACGAATTTTGTACCTTATCTACCCGTTGTTTCTTTTAACCCACTGCAGAATAAAGACCTCTCCAAAAACCCGCGAGCAAATGCTTTCGATATTTCTTAGAGGTTTTGCCTAGAGGATTACGAGATGTAAAATGTTAGTGATGTTTATTATATTTTTATAATAGGATAAGATTGAATTTGGAGAGAGAGATTAGTAGGGAGTATACCATCTCTTTCTCTAAATGGCAACCTCACCTGCACGCGGTCCAACTAGTAAGTCTCTAGCGACCTAATGATACCGGAATATCTATCAAAATTTGTCTAACCCAAATTCCAAAGACAAGCGATGGGACTTGCCATCAGGTGGAGTACCTGATGGTAAGTGGCTACTGCAGCCCCTGAACACTTGCAAAGAAAAAATAATGTACTCACTGTTATACCGAAGAGTATAAATCGGTATTATTGATAAATACAGATCAATAATAGTTACAGAATTTGTTATATCAAACTTTACACGATTACCGGTAAAAATATGATAAAGTGTGTAAACTGGACTTTTCTATTTATATGTTGTGTTATAAATATTAACGATATATTTTCGGGAGAAGCGAAAGACATGTCAGGACCGTAGCAAGTGGAAGAAGATTGTCTCTGGCAAGGCGTGAATACATATATACATAAATATTAACAACTTGTTAAAATTACAAATAATGCTGGACAAATCAGGTGAGTGATTTCCTATTCAAATACTTTTTTTTTCTCTTTATTTATTAATTAGGGGTTTGACACGCAGTGACCACGTCACCCCAATCGTGCTACTTACAACAATCTTCTCTTAAAATACTTAGACACTAATTTATAGAGTACTTTAGCTTCTTCTGCAATTGGAAAAGCAAGAATACTGTTAAAAACACCAACATTTTCTTGTTTAAAATTTGGAAAACGTATGAAAAAATTACATCTTTTATCTTCGGACCGCAGACATTCGTTTAACATATGATGTACATCATTTTATTTTACACATTCATTCAAATACTTAGTAATTATTTTCTGCGCTAATACGTAATCATGTCATATAGCCGATTAAAATTTTTAAAAGGGTACTTGAACGCTTTGAAAGTTCAGTGAACGCGTCAAGAAACAAAAATTAAATTTATTGAAAACCAATTTAAATTGCTCCTATGTCCACTTGTCAATTAAAAAGCTGTTAACATCGATCTTTGAGTGTGTGTACACGTAGAAATCGATACATCGATGTATTGATTATAAAGAGACATTCGTCTTTGTTGAGTGTCATTCGATCTCTATCTCGGTGAGATAAGAACGACGACATATTTTTCATCCAGTGATCTTTGACCTAAGTCCGGGTTGAACTTCTTATCTATTAGTTTACCTTAAAAGTAGAATGCGAAATGACAAATAGCCTCAGACTAACAGTAGGATAAATATGACGAAATGCAATGTTGGTCGAAATGGTTATTAATAATATTATTTTCATTAATTTATTGATTTCTTTTATGATTAAATATTCAATTAAATTTGTATGTATTCAAAATTTGAATACAAGGAATAACAATATTTACTTAACAATATTTATTTACCACAATAACAATATTTTTGTAGAAGTGAAAATATAAATAAATGTATATAATAATAGAAATAAATATATAAATGATTTACTCCTTGGAACGTTGTCATTTGAGTCTTTCCTTCGACTTACCTTTACTTTCGTTCTCAGCATCTGACATGAAAGCGGTATTCTCAAAATTCTTTAAAAAGTGTTCTTAAAAGGAATTAGAAGACGGTTGTTGCTGTCACCTTTATAAAAGGAGACAATAAACGATATTATTTTACTTACCATTCATATACTATACCATAAAATTATGGTAACGCTTTCGATATTGACAACTTTTTTGTTAAAACTGTCTACAATAAATTAGTTCTAACAGTTCTTATGTCAATTTACCTGTCGTAGGTCTATTTAATATAAAACATATATTGATAAATGAATGTACAAAAACGTCAGGTCCCGCACAACTTTGTCGATAATCATACACAGGTAACTTTTTATTAATAAATTACAAATCAATTTGTCATGGAGTTGATACGATAACACTGCTCCCACAGCATCGGAACGTGTTTCCCGGTTCAGTAACGTTTCAGTAGGCGCTACAGATAAAATATTATATTTTAAAATATACCGATTGTGTTACATTCTTAGTCGGGAATCACATTTTGTAAAATTTAAATTCAATTTAAAATGAAAGAACGGATGTAAATTCATGAAATATGGTCGAGTTAGTAAAGATTCCATTGGTTTTCAACAATGCAAGCTGAGATAGAGTCATTTCGTCAATGATTCCGTTTGAACATTCTCAACGTATTAGAATATATTAAAGTGTATTCCGTCACGTTTTCTCACACGCTATGGAAATTACGCGGCAGGAAAAAACCTTACTTTTATATTAATTTACTTATGGCATGGCATACCTAACACGATAGGTTACACGTTAAAGATCATGACTTTTTATACCCGTATATATTTTTATTTCGGAATTGAGGATTAAATTTATTACTAATTTATTTTGCATGATTAAAGAATCTAATTAACATATGCTTAGTGAAGTTTGTTAATTGATGTTATTGTATAATAAAAAAGTAAATCAAAAAGCAATTATTCTAGACAACAATGATTGAACAAGGATATCCCGATCATCAAGCAGACGTTATATAAACTTAACGAGAGAAACTATCATAGAGGTTTATACATCCATGCATCAGCTATTTCTCGGTTACCGCTTTAACTTGACTTACGACTAGAACAATGTCCAATGCCTCAACGGCTCATTCTTGTGTGGTAAGTTGGTATAATTTCTAAAGTAACTTGACCTCTATTGTGGATATAAAATACGCTTTATTACAGGTCATAATGTAGTGGTGATTATACCGCAAGGTGTAACGTTATACGGCTAAATAGAATGTGAGTTTATAACTGATTCTTCATTTACAGGTTGGAAAGGATACAGTAAGTGTCTGTAGTGAAAGGTTCTGTGATCTATTGAGGAAATGAAGTAGTTAGTAACAATGTAAACATATTGGACCAGTTCCTGGTATAGTCTAGTGTCTTAATTTGCTCAAGTCTACAACTACAACTTAGATAGAAATTCTAATTGAAAGTCTAAGATTCGTTTTTTTTATGGGTAAGGGGGCTAACGCACTTGTGGCTTATCTGATGGTGAGTGATTACCGACGCCCAGGTACAACTGCTGCAGAGGATCTGCAGGTGCGATGCAGGCCTTTAAGGATAGGGGGTGACAAGGGGGAGTGGGTCTCTGGTTATCTCACTCACCGAACGATATACAGAAGTACAAGATGCCTCTACTTCATGCCGATATTCTGTGAGGCTATGGTACTGCAACGGTCTAGCCGACCCATTCGAGCAGCAGCAAAAGCCGTCACTTGGCTCTTATACGTACGATATGTACGTATGTAATAGTTATCACTATTATAATACTGTCTTCTGTGTCATGGAGGTTACAGGCGTAAATTGCAAGTGAACAAACACTCATGAATCCGGAACTGTAGTCCATACAAATACTTGTCCCATGCGTAAAACGAAATTGCAACCTGCAGCGCCGCAGCCAATCGTGGGTCCACTGCGCCATGATGCGAGCCGACATGATGACAGATAAATAAATAACATCAGTTGGAATACACCATCACTTTCTCCAAAGGTCAACCTCACAGTAAGCGATGAAGCACCCTGCTGGTTAACTGACTAGATTCTGGCGACCGAATGACAGCGGAAAATTCATCTGAACGAGCCGGATCCAAAACCCCCAGACTTCACTAATCTGTACAGTTGTCTCAAGTGCGATGATACCGGCAATGTACTCACGAATCCTGGACGTATTCACATAGTTAATAATAATGACATGGCATTGCCCTTATGGGCAAATCTTAGATGCATGGTTAGTTTATGTTGTTGATTTCATAGAAAAGCCATTACAACCAAGCATTAGAGCTTCTATCTATTAGTATCAGTGGTTCATGACAATAAGCGAATGGCAGGCTCTAATCTACGATGTCAGAATTCACATTCCGCACCCTAACTCATTGGGCTATTGACGCTTACGCATTATAGAGAACTTCTATGATTTTTCTTAATTTCTTCTTTCAATTTCTTAACACTTTTTTTAACAGTTGAAGAAATTCAGTTATAAATATTATCCATGATATTATTCGTATTAGGTTGTATAACACAGTAATATTTTATTTACTTAAAATAGCGTCACAGGTGAAGCCAGAATATAAGGTACCTGCGGCTTCACATGAATTGAGACTCGAGAGAGATTATTTTGCATTTCACGATTAACAGTTCTATCGAAATCCATGAAAATGCTTTTAAGTTAAATCTGTTTAAAAATTACAAAGAACTACTACGTACTATGTCACAAACACAAAGCGTTTTGCCAACATTAGGGATAAATATATCTTCGACTATAGAGGCGAGAAAATTGCCAGCGTCGCCAACCTTGTTAGGAAACTGAGTCGTGACCTAAAATTACTTGAACACGACCACGCATAAATATACTTACATTTGGCGACAGGCGTAATAAGATGGATAGTTCAACTTTCAAAGGATAATAGGCGTGTTAATTATAGATAGTTATAGGCGTGTAATCACTTCCATATACTAATTCACGCAAAATACAGAATTTTCAATGAAAACACAACAATAAATTAAATATGAACGTCAACAAATAATAAAATGACAGGTTATATACTCACCAATAAAACAAAAAAAATCGCAACGTACCTATTTGGACTTTGGTTTCTTTTTTTAGTATCAATAATTTTATATTTATAGATTTTTATTACCAACAAAATGTTAAACAGTCAAAATCTTAACTGATATCTACCACTATAAAATTAATACATTAAAAATGTAAACGAATGCATTTATTGCGTATATTAGCCACATATAAGAAACTATAATCCCGTAGCACGACCACCTACTGCAGAAAACAATTTGAGTGAGAGCAGGCAAATACTTGAAATTACCTTATTATTGAACAGGTGGCTGCCCTGCCAACCGTTATCATTGTAAATGATCCAACAATTTGCCTGCAACCCTGGCTTCCTTGTTCGTCAGTTTGCGCATTACAGTCTTCATTTGACTTCATTCCCGTGATATAGAACGGAAGTGAATAGACATTTGTTGTAGAATTAAGTAAATAAAACAAAATATTTAATTTGTGTGTGTGTTTTTGTGTGTTCGCAAACATAGGGCGTTACTTATGTGATATACTTTAGCGGTTAGGAGATTTGCCTTTGTATTAGAAGACTCGAGTTGGAAGCCCTATATGGAAGGCTGGTATCAATGAGTTTTTCGAAACTGACGTACGATTTGTATCGTTGGCTGGGACACTAAGACGGTGACAGGCTCACCACATGTCACGTTGTCGCAAGTAAGCTTAGGAGAAAATTGTGTTGAAAGGAATAAAAATGTACAGACTTCTGACCACCCCTGTATTAAATTCAATTTATATTAAATTACGGTTGTGAGAGCTTTAAATTAAACATGTAGAATTTTAACATAAATGTTGCCAATAATCGTTACATGTAAACCTCTGACATCCGTAACTTATCACGTTTCTTCTCTATAGGCTTATATAAGGGCTGATTTAAGGGGTCCAAAAATCTACAATATTGAAGCTGTAAGTTTTTTTTTATATAGAAGAAGGAGGCAAGCGTGTATGTTGCTCACCTGATGGTAAGTGATCTCCGACGGCCACGAACATCCGCAAAACCAGACGAGCTACAGATGCGCTGCTGGCCTTTAAGATAAGTTTATCATAAATACGTAGACAAATATTGCCTTCTCATAATATTAATCTGAATGGGAACTTGTTTTGTAACGTAATGTATATTTCTTTTTAATTAAAATACAAATTTAAAAATGCTGAAGAATATATAAAACACGGTGATCACTGCATAACTAGAAGGATTAGAGATGGCATGATTGGGAGATCTCATGTCGATCATTTGTCTGTTTAGTGTCTGTAAGGAAGAAGGATGCAGTGCTAGAACCTTAGAATCATTTACAACGTCACTAAGATAAAATTTTGTAAATTGTACAAATATTTTAGCTGGCATTTAAATACACCGTTACCACCACTATCGTCTTATTAAAAATTAAAGAAGAGTTTTACGTAATTGTACTCTCTGTAGGCGTACTGTTCAAGCTATTGATTTCAACAGGTTCGATTCCCGGATATTGCAAGTATTTGCATGGCCTATGTATAATTATTCCGGGTTTATACGTTTGTGCCTATGTAATTTATGTCAATAAACACCTTGTGTCAAATGTAAGTCTCACATGAAAGAAAATTAAAAATAAATCGGCGACAGTCTCGTTATTACAAATAGACTCAGGTGGGTCGAAACGAATAAAAAAAATTTTGTCTTTACCTCTTTTATTTTGTTGACGGCAATGGGAGCTTCTTCATACTTATTAATATAAAAAATGAATGCTTAATTATAACATAGACGTGACGTTAACTTGTACAATCAATAAAGCTAAAGCCAATCAAAGATCGGACTTTTAAATGGATCTGTTTATTGTCGATAATCATCTTGTTTATCTCTAATGTGCTCTTCATTGAGACAGTCCGCAATCAATTTCATTATTGTCCGTTTCCGTTTCTAAGAAAAAACAACGCCCTGGTTTTCCAGCTGCTGATAAATACTGCACTCAATTTTCTACGAAATATTATGCACATAATAATCAACTTTAGAAGCTAAACAAACTTTCTTTTGTTAACGTGTGCATATAGGTATACGTGAAATTACATCGAAAACTAACATTAAATTCAAAATTACCTGTTCTTTTTCATTTTTCACTTTTTGCGGTATAGCGGATAAGGATGTCTAGAAATTGTGAAGTCATGTTCTATCCCCAGGAGAGGCATACAGTGGATTGCTTAATCCCGTTCTTCTCCGTCAGGAATCTTATTACAAAACAGTGGTAGATTAAAAAAAAGAATGACTTTTGAAAGGTAAAATTTATTTCCCATCTCAAAGCATTAAAAAAAAATATTTGATTTCCAAAATTGTGCCTTTAAAGCTCGTCAACATTGTGAAATATTGTCTTCGTTCATCACGTTAGACCGCAGAAGAAACCTTCAATCTGTCACATGGGTTTGGCTCATTGTCTGTAATCAGGTCGTCAGAGATTCATTCGCCAAGTGCACACTATTTGGAAGTGACGAAAAGTAACTTCAGCATATAATGCCGAATGCATTAGAAAGTAAAAATAGAGGCATTCTTGTTAAACAGTTAAACCAGAAATCGCGGTTTTTTTTTAGATACATGAAGTCCCGTACTAAGCAGGAACGAACCAATTGTAGTTAATACGATAGAATATCAAATTAATAACAAAATGGTAATGAAATTGTTGTTATATGTTTAATATTTTGTGTATCATTTCAGTATGACCGCTCAGACAAAAATACATTGAATAGACATATCGGTACATTCGGTAACCGATAAACTATTCGTCTTTTCATTTTGTAGGAGTTATCAGTCGTATTTCATTACTTATAAATCATTGGATGACGTATCGCATTACAATTGATAGTTTTTACGCCTCTGCGGCAGATGGAGCTTAAAGGCCGCTGTGGGGACTCATTTGCGCCTACGCAAGTTGTTTGACGGTTGTCGTTTGTAACCGTGGCTCAGTATCGTTTCATTTTTATCGCCTGTCTTTCAAATTGAGCAATACAGACGTCATATCTATATTATACTTGTTTTATGGGACTTTCTAAGTGTAACATATTTTATAGATCAGAAAATAAATTTTAAAGGAATGGTGACGATTTTGATCCCTATGTCTTCTAATTAACGACCCGGAGTTTCAACCGGCTTTCAACCTTATAAATATTATAGTACTGTAATTTTAATTTATTAAATGTTTTAATATGGTGATAGCTCAGTGATTAGCTTTAATTTCGTGGTACGCGCGTGACCTGGCTTCGAAACCCGATGTTATAAAATATATTTTTTTTTTTGGAAACATACATTTCATTAATTCAAAATTATAAGCTAGGATTAAAACTGATTTTTGTCTTATTTATGACATGCACCGGGGATGAGCATATTTTCACACACATCACGTAACGTTTATGCGATAAGATAGCGGTTAGGTGCTGAAACACAAGATCATAACAACAGGTCCAGAAGTCAAAGCCAATGTGTTTCACAAATAATGCCTTTGACTCTTAGAGTGGGTACCTACATAAGAATATAATTTATAGCAATTTTTTTTTATTAATATAAAACATGTAACCTTTCTAATAATTTGCATTTAACTTTTAACAAATACTCGTAAAACAAGGCAGTGCTAATTTTAGTTACGCATTCCTTGTACAATAACATACTTAGCGTTAAAATTTTATTAGCTCATTTTGTAATCCAAACATGGGAACTGTTTTGAAAACCAAATTTCCGATCGACAACCGTGTCAAAAACTTACACCACGGGTGTTCGAATGACTTGCGCGAATATATTTTTGTTTTTACTGTCGGAATCATGTTTGGAACATAAAATCGTTGTAATTAATAGCCTCAATCCATTAATTAAATAAATCAAAGCCTCGCGAGTTTTAAAGTTTACTGCACAAATAAAACCATAAACTAAAATCCGTAAGACGTTCAATGGACAAAACTTAAGCTCTTGGGATTTAACAACTATGGCGAGTTATAAAATTAATGTATAACTTTGTTGTTGAAATATGATTTTGAAAACCAAACTGCTGGTTATTTTCTTGACGAACGTTTTGATTAATATCGACAGTTACAAAATATTTAAATTAATTAATGAAACAAAAAATGTAAAAGTTCATCTACTCAGATACGTTGTTCCCCAGGTAGTTAACTAACACGGCAATATCTATTAGTTACGAGCATAACTGATAACTGCATATATGAAAGAGTACTGTTTAAGATTCAAACTGATAGAAAACTACAGCAGATAGAATCGAAGAATATTTAGGATTTTATGTAAAAAGAGAAAAATACTGTATATTGTAGGTGCACAAATAAGATATTTTTTAATATAAATCAGTTGATAATTGAATATTTAGGGTAATATTTTTAGAAATAATTAGCCCATTGTGGCTAGTTAAAATATTTTAGCCGAGCGGTTAGGCATCTGTCTATGAAACAGGAGACTCGAGTTCGATCCCATATGTGGTGGGCTCGTAGTGATGGGTTTTACGAAATTTACGTACGATTCGTACCCTTGGCATGAACACAATGATGGCGACAGGCTCACGACCTGTCACGTTGTCCCTCCCGTGAAGCTCCGGTAAAATACTTTTCAACGTACTGGTTGAAAGGATTAAAATGTATTCACCTGAGTATACCCCCCAATACGATTCGTAAGAGCTTATTTATAATTTTATTTTAAGAAATTATACGCGGTAGAGCCAAGGCGCAGCTTTTGCTGCTACTCAAATAGGCCTGCTCGACCGGGGTAGTACCACAACATCAACGTACCATCACGTGAGCGGCTTGCTCATTTACCCCTAGTGCCGTAAAAATAAAAAATATTAATCTATTTTAAGAAGTTTTGTAAAAAAAATTATATCAACATCATTATTATTAGATCGTAAACCGTTCAATAGACTGGACATGTAAATAAACTGTTTACAAAGTTTGCATAATAATCTAAAATTAATTGTTTGCTCAACTTTTACAAACTCAATTATACCCTTTAATACTTTTAGATTTTAACCTCCAATGATGTACCAGCCCTGGTGCAGTCACATGCGATGAGTCGACAGGTGCACGCATTATTATGATTGAGCTATTGTTTCCCACGACCCACCATTACCGGTATTATTATAGCGGAGATGCCTACGTACCTCTGTTTCTTGTTACTGCTCTTCGAAACTGAAGTTAAACAAAGGTATTGTATGATCATCGAGTATTACGTATATGTATATATGTATTATCATATATATAATGTAATAATGTGAATGAATACATGCATGAAAATAAACCCTAGTAATGAGTTAATCGCTAGACTAGTGACTAGACAAAAACAAAAAAGATATTTACAGAATTTCTTTCGCCTGTTTCTCCGTCAGAGAAACCTCATTAAGAAATGGCAGTAGAATTAAAAAAATTACGTATGACAAGTGAATTTATTTTTCTTTTGTGGAGAAATAAATTATTTGATTGATTTGATTATATTGACATGATTATAACGGGGAATATTTGAATTATTTTCGCAAAATAAAAAGGCACTGTCGATTCCATGTGATATCGGAATTTACGAATTCAAGTGATCAAGTGAAATGCCACATACTGAATGCGTTACATAAACCTTTTTAAAAGCGCTGATGGGCCTGGACCTGGAATACCAGTCACGATTAGATGTAAAAATTTTTTTTTTTTTGGAAATTGTAGGTTGAAGTTCCTACTGTCAAATAGTTGAAAATATTAGCACAACTGCCTACCTCGTTACCAAATTAGAGAAATCTGTTGTGTTTATACATAAATGTGTTAGTTTGTGTGTGTGTGTGTTTTTTGTCTAGTATATATGTCATTAATAATAAAAGA
The DNA here is from genome assembly GCA_029286595.1 of Bhutanitis thaidina. NCBI lineage: Eukaryota > Metazoa > Arthropoda > Insecta > Lepidoptera > Papilionidae > Bhutanitis > Bhutanitis thaidina. Next base: position 6,078,182 of record JAGSMS010000020.1, on the reverse strand, counting down.
GCGGAGTATGGCTACAGCTACCTAATGTCAGCATTAATATAGTTCAAAAATACAACTCCTTAATGTCAAGTCTCCAGGAAGTCGATGCATGCAGGTGTCGATTTTTGGGGAAGCTCCACGTTCAGCAGAGGCAGAGGTTCATTATAAACTGCAATGTAAATGATGATGAATAAGAATATTTAAATAACAAATTTACGATCTAAAATAAAATGATTATTGCAATCTAGGTACTTAAATATTCAATATCGGACGGTCAGACCTTTAGAAAATCTTGAACAACTAGTCGTGACTAAGTAAATAAAATGTTTTCTATGTTTATTACATGTATGGATATTCCTTGTAATAGATTATAATGGTCCATTGTGTGAGGAACAATAAGGAAAATATTATAATGGTTAAAAGTGGCACCATATTACTTGACTGTATAATTATTTGCATGTCACGGAAATTTCATATTACCTACTTAACTATTATTTTATGCAGAAATATTATTACGTATATTTAATAGTCTCATACTTTAAATGTCACTCATTCGTATTATGCTTTGTAAATGAAACTTGTGTATCAAATAACGTCTATTAGTTTTTCTTAATAACATGATCTTTTGTTTCACAGCTTGACATGTTTCAATGACGTTTCTAAGAGACAGTAACATGTTTGAAATTTAATGCGTAGTCTCAGCAAGGTGCTAATTCACTAGGGTGCTCAATGTAAGTAAGTAGACATAAGGTAGTGCGTACTAAGAAATAATGAGGTGCAATAATAAGTTAATCGCCGCTGACGCTGATAAATGGCGCCTAAGTGTAACGTTATTTCTTGCGCTAGCTCCGATCGTATAGTAGGTAACTGTGTACGCAATCGAACATAACTTCTAATAATATTCATTCAACCTTAGCCGGACGCCTCGTGTTAATATGCCCTAAATCTTTCTATTATGGCTTGCGTGTTGAGCAACATCCTTTGTCTAATTCATTGAACAATCATAAAACAGCGAATCAAAAGCAAAAATACCAAAGTAGTTTAGTAACTTAGGCGTTTATTATACCATAATAGCATTTATTATACTAACTTTTCTTGCTTAATCCTAACCTTACCTTTACCCAGGCGCACACTATGATGTTTGACAAACGCAGTACTGGTGACCGGGGCTAATTAATAAAAAAATAAGCAAAAACTCACAGTTTACCAGTGATTGTGTAGTAGACTAACCTTAATATATTCTAATATAAATACAAAAGTAAATCTGTCTGTTTGTTACATTTTCAAGGCTAAAAATCCAAACCATTTGTCATAAAATTTTGTAAGGAGATACATTAAACACAAGTTATGGTCATAGGCAGTTTTTTAAGGAAATTAGCGGTTTAATTTTCCACACGGACGATGTCGCAAACTGAAGCCAGTGCTTTTTCGTCTATAAGTGAGTCTAGTTGAACTTATGCCACAGTTCCAGAACATTAAGGAAGGAATCTTTTCCCGACACGGTAGCTGGAAAATATTCTACACAAACGGTGGTGCAGGCAAGAGCCAGTAGTCTATGAGTGAGTCTTATGCCAATAGTTCCAGAATCTAAAGGAAGGACCTAGACTATATTTTTCCCACAGCGGTAAAATTTTCTACACGGACGAAGTCGCAGGAGAAATCCAGTAGTCTATAAATGGTTTTGTTGCACTTGTGCGATTATTCCAGAATCCAAGGGTCCTTCCCTTACTTACCCTACTTTTTTCCCGGAACGGTAGTGGAAATGTTCCACACGGACGAAGTCGTAGGCGAAAACTACTAGTTCATGAGTATAATTGCACTTGTGCGATAGTTCGAGCACTGCACCTAACAAGCCGCAAGGCCAGCTAGATGAGTACGGGCAATTTTTCCGTTGCGTGGCATTGTAAAGCCAATAGTTTTACAGATGGTTTCAATTTAAAACCCATTTCCAGTGGTGGTGGTGAAAAAGTCTCATAGTGGCATTGATGATGATGCTTGACTCTTTAGCAATAGCTCCTTGCTTCGAATACCATTGTAAGAATATATTTGTGCTAGATACAAATTATTATTTTGAGGATTTGAGATTTGTTTTTTTATTGTCACTGTATCCTTCGTCCGATCGCATTACGTAAATATTACATTGAATATAGAGGTGTGAGCGGGATGATTCTGCGCAACTGACATCTTTTGGTAGTAATCTGTTGTTGTAATCATCATTCTATAGAACATTATTCTCAATACATAAATTTTATTTCAAATGTTTCTTTTCAAAATTGCATGAAGCGAAATCGTAGTAGTTTATATATAGCAGTTTATATAAAATCTTTAATTACTTAATCAACATGATATTGTGTTTATGCTTTGAAATATATTGGTCTTTCGGAAATACAAACATACATACTTTAAGTAAGTACGTTATTTACGCCTAGCTCCGCACCGTCCATCACTGACAAACATACTGAGTGACGTTTTATTTACACGCAGTAGGGCGCCCGTGCAATAATTAATATTACAATGACGTAACATATGAGCTCCTTAGTCCAAGTAATTTCGTGTTAAGATATTCGTACAACTTTACAGTTGGTTTGTAAATTATGTGTCAAATAATAATTAAAATGATTGTCTAATGACTAAATAACCATCACAAATCGTAAATACTCAGACCGGTGAAGAACACTAGCGTCTACAGTGGAAGTGACTACTGATGTACTCCAGTACCCATTTCAACCACGGCGGAAACTTTATTAACGTTAGTTGTCAACTTCGCAGGAGGTATTATAGTGCCGCAAGTGTACGCGCAAAGACAGAGGCACCCACACGCCCTTACCTTCCCATATCCGATGTAACGCCTAATGATAAGAACGGAGGGAGTGTCGGATGTAGTGACAGAGACACGGAACACAACACAACGTACACTAACCACAATGGGATTATGGTAAATATAGCATGATGATAATCGGGTAAGCAGACATGTAGATTTCCTCATGACTAGCATTATGATGATCATGTGATAAATTAACCACGAAGTTGTTTCAGTAACCTAAAGCACAAATTTTCGTCACAGAAACGTGAAGTTGCTAAAGACTATCCTATCCACTCTTAAGATTGTTAACTATAATAACCTGGCACACTGGAATCTGAAAGATGGGTCTGATGGTGTAAAATAATACCCCGCTGTTAAAGACTGTCTAAATTAAAATTTTCATGGTACCAGGTGCACTCTAAAACTGTTGTAAAAATATGAAACTCGAATTACATTTACAGCTAGAGATGTTAACGCACCAGCATCTTAATATAAAAAAAATTGATTTATATGCTTTTTCCCGCCTTTTTAAGTCATAGTCGTAATACAATCTATTAAGTTCAGTCCAGTTGCATTATTTAAAATTCCGTTACACTCTCGAACATGAGAGAGGTACATAACCCCTTACTCCTGATTGTCATTACTGAAAATAAATTTATGCTTCATTTCTAGTAATCAAAGTCTAAAAAGCGTGGGTCTTCTTTTAGACACATCGAGCAATCGTAGTTAAGCCGCGAATGTTCTTAATGGAAGTGTTGCTAGAAGAATTAAAATATAATAACTATCTTGCAACATTTTTGTAATTACAACAAACAATCCTGTGGTACAAGATAAACAGTATTGTCTTGTACTCTTATAAGCGACACATATAAATAAAAATTAATGAACATAAAAAAGCTAAAGCTCCATTCTTCAAAAGAGAAAGCCTGGTGTAGCGGGATGTATAACTGTCCATATTATTGATATCTGTTACAATATGGATGACATCATTATATTCGCCTATAAATAGCGCAAAACGTTATTTTATTTGATATTTGGCTAAAATAAACGACCATTTAAGGTTACAACTAGCAATCTTTGTGTAAAAATACACACTGATACAGAACTCTCCAAATACATCTATAAAGAGCCTTACCTGTTTTTCCTGATTTGCATTTTAACAAGTAACTTCAATATCAATAGAAAACAATAATCAATTATAGCTCTAAATGTTACAAAACATCGTACGGCTGAAAATCCCGTAACCGTGCCAGTCTTTACTAGCACCGACACATTGGAAACGTCAGAATCGTAATTCTAATAAGCCCATTAGTTGAATGTTGCGATGTACGGGGCTAATAAAGCAGTTGGATGCGGCATTAACAGCATTAACAGGGGAAACGCGACCACTGAAATAACTGACCACTATTTAGCTTTGGTTATTAAACGGCGTTCTGTCGTTTAATTGCAGGAAGCTATTTGACATTTTGGTTTATTAAGACAATGTTTAATGCCAGATTTTGTAGAGTATAAATTATTATATGTGAAATATCAACGTGATAAAGCATAAACAAAGTTTTAAAATGCTTATATGAGCACAAAAATAAATATAACTTTTATTCTAATGTGATAACAAAAATTAATTTCCGCCATTATTTTAAATAGTGCAACTAAATTTGTTACCATAGTGTTTATAGGTACATTTTATTACATTAATACTCGATGTAATTTATACATTAAATAACCCCGAATGTCTTAACATAGTGATAAGTACTCGTATATAATAATGATTTCAAAGTTTAAGACATTGATATATGTTATCGAATAAATAACCTTAAAAAAGAAGTAAAAACGATTTGCCACAGACGTAAACAATTTCCCAACAGGAAGAAACCCATTTCAGTCACAAAAAAACCTAAGCCATTGAAGTCCTCATCCATAGCGAATACGTTTCACGTCAGCCGACAATCAAGCCTGGCTGGCATGAAAACCGCTCTGACGTAATGCCATATAAGGGCCTGCAGCGAGATCCTCTAAAAACTGGTACGTCAGTAGCTGCCTTAGACGTGGCGGTTGTAAACTAACGCGCTGCACTGCAACGGTTCATCTATTCCTTATCTTCCTACTCGATTGCGGAGGAAAAAAGCAATTCTTATTTTTCTTATTGACAATGATGGATATGGTATGTTAGCGAAGATCGACATCACGGTTATTGTTAGAAGTCGTCGTATTTTCTTAGAGGAATCTTCTAGCTTGTTAATTTATACAATACTAGCTGATGTACCTGCGGTTCGCTACAGAAATCCCTATTATATACGATGGAGGCCAGTTTTAGACGGTTAAGAGCTATGAGCTATGATTTAAAATATCCTTAGTTAAATTCTGTGAAGTAAATGAACTTTTACAGTAAATTTCATCTCTCTTATCTCATATATGTTATAATAGATTTTTATGGTTCGTGACCAGTCTGTGTCTTGAATCATGTCTCATCTTTTACATAGGTGTACATATTGATGCAACCCTGCTTCGGTATGAATTTCTATTATTTTATGTATAATATAAATTAGGGGTGTGATGGATTACGAAATTCCTACGGCATCTTCAATAGCACAATTATAGTATCTAAATTTAACAGAATAGTCACGGGAAGTTACATGGAGTTCTGGAACAGGCAATGTGCTCAAAAATCCAGCTTCAATGCTTTTACAGACATTTTTTTAAGGAAATGCAGTCCAGGAGTTAGTGAAACTGAAGAAAAAAGGATAAAGTTCCCAGCATCTCCCAAACCCTCACAGATATTTGAGAAGAGGCCTTTATCCACCAGTGTGAATTTACAGGCTTCTACTTTACTACTTTTTAATATATTGTTGAGCACGAGCCGTAATATTAATATACCAATGAAAACGAGTGATTGTTATAAATTTGTGACAACAAAACTGGTTTGAATCACCAATCATCATTACATAATATACATACTGTATAAATTTCAAACGTGCAAATGTTAAAGAAGACAAGGGATTTCCATTAACATTTGTAATGTTCTTGATTAAACTTTAGACGTATACGGAGACGTAAATGTATTAGAACATTAGTTTGTTGTAATTTATGTGCAGCCTTAAAGATAATCTGAGAATAATTGGAAACAATGGGATAGAGAGATAATTCAGTGTAATACTTACATCTAGCAATATGGACGGAGATGTATTACGGTACGGTATTTTGTTATGTTCTAAAGCTTTTGCTTGTCTATAATCTTACTTGGTGTTAAGTAGAGAGGAATCCTTTGACTAATCTTACTCATATTCATACTTCTCTTACGAATACGGAAACACTATTAAAGATAAATGAAAGGATTGAAACCTTTACTGTACGCTTTATTGTACGTGGTAGAGCCAAATGGCTTTTTGCTGCTTATCGATTGACCGGGGTAGTACCTGACAGAATACCGCTAGTAGGGGCATCTTGTGCTTCTGCGTTCGGTGAGTGAGGTTACCGTAGTCCTACTCCCCTTTTCCTCTACTTTCCCCTCTTTAAATATTCATTTAACCTCATATTTTACATACTATTTCTAATTTATATGCCAATCCTGCGAGGTTGCCGCTCTTATCGGACTCAGTAAACTATTAGTCATGACAAACAGAGCTTGCGTTTTGTTTGTATTATTACTATTGAATTTGTTTAAAAAAAAAAGGATTTTTTTCGTTTCTTTCGTAACTGTTTTTCAGTGTTTCCAAATATATTATGACCACTTGTACTAATATTTTTTTTAATGAATACCAGTAATGTCGCACGCAGCCTGTATTTTAAATAGTGTGTAAAAAATGTGCACTGAGTGCAACAAAGTTTACCTGAAGTTCCTTTACGTTAACACGAAGTTATTTAAAATAGAATCGATAGCTAGAATAATTCACGTTAAATATTTAAGATTAAAATGAAATAAGATTTAGATATAATGACTACAACGGAATGCCTTACCTGTTGCCAATTGCCGATAATACGAACTACGGTTCTCTATTTCTCACCATATTAAACCAACCAGATTCTTATTTAACGCTGTTTGGATCACTCTTGGTTTAAACCCAACCATTAATTTCATTGTAATGTAGTAAAAAATACTATTTTGACTTTTTTGACTCCAACTGCAACCTTGCATTATTACGTAAACGTCTTCCAATTTTTCTTATATGGTGTAATCTTTATTTTTTAAGTTTTTCAAACGACTAAAAAAATAACCCAGTCTATGTATGCGTTAAAATTAAAAATATGTTTAAAAAATCGTCCAAGTGCAAGTTGAACTCGTGCACCGAGGTTTTTGTATAGCACACAACATCAGTGTTAAGTATTTACCAAAAAATTTGAAAAAAATTCTTTCACGGTTAAAAATGAATTTCAAAATCCTAAATGCGGGCGCAACTCACGCTTGGCTGGTTTTAATTACTTGTTGTTTTATTTTAGAGTTTTTACTATAATTTCACTTAGTTTGGTTCTTATAAGTATTACAGTCTTACGATAGAGCAAAACAAAACGTTTTTGCCCTTGTTTAAATCCCTAACTAAACGTTTTTTTTATGTATAATGAGTATTTTGTTTTTTAATTGTTTGAATATGCGCCATAACAACACGAATTCTGTTAAAATTTCTATCTATTAGGGCTCAAAAAATACTGCCCTTTAAAGGCAGGTCACATCGACGCACGGACGCACAGACGGCCTAGGCTTATTAATAGAGCTCCTTCCGGGACTCTAAAAACTGTTCTTTATGGAATGTTTGAAACATATATAATATACAAGCATTGTTAAAGTGATCTGGACCCGTTGTCAACGACCCTTATTTCTTTGTATTGAATTTTCACTTCAGTTGGTCCTTAAATAGCTGATCTAAAAACACGTTCGACTTCACCTTATCGTATTCGATGCTGGAAGAAGAAGACAATTGAGAGATGTATTTGCTCAATGCATTCAACTCTATAAAAACCCTGCAACTTTTATATTTAAACAAAAGTTGTCGCCGGTGTCGTAATTGGTCGGGTGTTTATCATTCAACTTGTGATAATACTTTAACTTCAAATGTTTCATACCACGCTGGTTGAGTTAGGGAGTCCAGAATAATTTTATTACGTTAAGTGGACACCAGTTTGCCGGGTTTACTTAATCACGTGACCAAAACTATGAAATTTTATTTACATTAAATGATGATTTTTTGTTTGGACGCAAGAGGGAATCCATCAAGTTTTTCAAATTTCAATCTCAACTGCTTTTGGTGCAACCTGATAGCTCCTGCAACCTTAGCCTCTAGGGATCCAATTTATCGATCGTAAATTTCAAACAGAGATCAGAGCAGAGATCGGGAGCAGCATCAATAGAGCGTGAAGAGTAGCTATACCCATCCCCATGTAAATCACTTAAGAAACGCATACCGGCTTGGCTCGGCTTTAGTTGGCGATTTCTTGAAACGTCAATAAAATAAATATGTAGTAGAATTAAACAAATTGATTAGAATAAGGTAATCTTGCTGTGTAAGTCTTCATTCCTGCGGTAATTAAAAGATTTTTGGGATAAGAATCATGCAGAGCGCAATGGACAATTTAGAAGGTTGATTATATTAGTTTAATTATTATTTTATTAGTTTAATTAACTATTAGTAAAAGCTGCAACCATTACTCTGGTATTCTAGACTGAGTTTGTTACCACGAGCCACAATTGAAAATTATTGCTTGTATTATGGGCAAACAGGTACCTATAACATCGAAATTAGGATCTAGCCATGCTATTCTGCATATATTTTCTAAATATTTTGATGTCGCAAAACAAGCCTATATTTACATATTATATATATTATGAACATAAAACTTTGCATGGGGAAAGTTTTTATTTAAAAAAAAGATTTGATTCATTGAAATAGATGAAGAAAGCAACATACGTTATGTCAAAAATGTCCATACACTTATAACATATTGCGTCAATCCACTGCCAAATAAGAAACCATATCGCGTTTTTTAAACTTAAAGAAATCAATTTGTTACAACAGTCGCCAACAAAAATGTTATATAAATGTTATATTGATCATCGAATTTATTTTCTCAAAGAAGAAGCCTTGACAGTTTTATCTTTGTCACCAAAATCGATACGAACTTATGTTGCGTATTAAAAAGGCATACAAAACAAGTTTGATAAAGGAAAAGTAGGTTCTAAATAATTGATATAATAACAATACTGTTCGGAAAAAATGAAAAATGAAATATTTAATTTTGGTTTATCAGAACGTGCTTCATCTTACATAACGTCATATTTAGCACGCATTGAGATTATCAAGAGAATAGCCTCTCACTTATACTTGGGAAACAAAAATGAATTTATTTAAATACTTATTCATCTCACAGAGTATCAATTAAAGGTGTATTTATAGCATTAACGAAGGTTAGTCACCTTTCCAAGTTATATTTTTCGTTAGTTGTTTAACTTGTTTCCCAATTGGCCATGTTTAATTTAATCTAGGGTCCTTACATGGCATCATTTTTTTTAGCAAAAAGTACAGAAACGATTGATTTTTAATTTAAAAGTATTCAAACAGACTCAGCTGTTTACGAATGAATAGATGAATGAAATGTCAAATCTTTTTTTTTTATTCTACGAAGTCCTCTGGCGGTAAGGAAACAGGCGAAGGAAACTGCGTGGATATCCTATATTTAAAATTTTTTTTTCAATATGTAGGGATATTAAAAAAATAATTTAATTTACCTCCTAGTATTTTTGTTTGGCTAATTTTCTGCCAATATTATCTAACAACTAGTGAAGAAATACGATTAGAGACGGCGCTTTCTTGGAGAAGCCTATATTCTAAAGTGGACCAATATAATTTAAATTTCATACGATTACCCAGATTATATACATATGTACTCTGAAGTGCACGTGTTACCGCGCAGGGGGACAGGGAGAGGATGTATTCTCTCCTGAAGAGGAGCCGCTTAGCACGGTTGAGGCTGGTGGGGTCGCAGATGTATCCGAAACCGTTAGCGTGCCCTGCCGATATGCTACGAAAGTGAAACACCGTGGGGTTTGGTTGGTGTAAGTCCGATATGAGTTATATAGTCCTTGCCCTCTCAAGATAACAATGAGCGTATTTAAAATCTTGACATTCTCTGTCAGTTTTCCGTCGCAGTAGTTAAAATAAAAAAAATATGACATCATACGGTAGGAGCGCTTTTTAAAAAAACCAAGCTAATTAAGAAATAACATTTCCTTAATAAAGTCATTATCAATCAAGCTTAGAACGGTAAAATAATATACAGATAACAAGCTCGAACTTACTTAAAAAAAATTGAGGTAGATATGAGTAATGTATATGCGTATCAATGCTTAAAAGAATGGGGGTGAGTTAAGCCAAGCTTTGACCCTAAAAGCAAGAATTTTTGAGATGATTCAAATTATAAGGTTTTTTTAATTTTTAAATTTTTAATTTCTGATATCAAAAGTAATCTTTCACTTACCTTAAAAGTTACTTTCGTTAAAAACATTTAGTTAAGTTAACGATCTTTTACATAATACTGGAGTGTGACTGGAAGATCTGTACATTTATTTTATTCCTTTCAACCAACTTTTCACTAGAGCTTATCTGTAACAACGTGACAGGTGGTGAGACATTAGTCGTATTAGTTTCCATACCAACGATATAATTTGTAAATAAGTTTTAAGAAAATCTCATTGATACCAACTCTTCATATGAGAGATGAAACTCTGATCCCCTAATTCGGATGCAGATCCAACCAATCTGTAGCCTATCATGACCAAACAAATCGCATCCAAATAAACTCGCAGATAGTCCTAACTGTGAATTTTTTTCTATATAATATCGAACAATCTGTTACGACTTCCACTCCTAAACTAGGATTATATGGATTATTGATCAAAATTCGAAAATTTATAATCTAAAATAAAATACTGCAATTGTAATCAGGCCTAATACATGTTTTAAATTTATTTACGAATTTGTTAATGTAATTTAAAATATCAATACTAAACTACCAATTAATATCACAGATGCGATCGGTTCTTCAAATATTTTAAAACTGTACACAGTCGCACGCGTTGTCATTATGGAACTACCATTAAACATACTTTAGTAGGGAAACGGCGAGGCAATATGGTTACAGGTGAAAGGTCGTACGCCATGACAATATAACAGGTATATTAATAAAAGTCTTTATAAACATATTGTAATATATCTAAAGCTTAAACGGCTAATATTTTGAAATTGCTTTGTGATTTGGGAAAGTAGATATAAATTTTATTGAAGCATAACTAAATGTGGTTTTATTGTGTTGAATAATGAATGTATCGAATAGTGAATTATAGATTATTGGTGTTCATTTGATGATTATTTATTTTTTACGGTGAATTGTTGCTATGAAATCTTGCAAACATCACAAATTTACTAGCTCTTTCTCGTTATCAAAAGTATCTGTATATATGTCTTTTCAAAAAACGCGGTAAAAATAACAGGTGTGTTTTCCGAGAAAGATTTACCTATAATTCCGATTATAGACGCTGGTTGTCACGCAGTGCCTAACCGATTAGCCTCCATGTGTACGCCAAGTTAAGAGTACCTCAAACCAGCATTCGTTCATTCGAATGGTCACTTTCCGCAAGAGGTATTTTATTATTTGACATGGAAATCAACTGTAAAACATATAGTCACATAATAGTTAATAATTGTGTATATTTCATATTATTATCGCTCATTTTTTTAAAAAGTAATCAATTTTATTATTTTCTCTGACGTCATTTAACAATGGAATAACAACACGCAATAAAAAGAACACAAAACAAATGTAGGAGCTGACACAAAAGAAGGTCCGCCGGGTCGTAAAGAAGTAAAATAAAATGAAATACAAAATTGTATTAGTGTGTATTAATAAAAACAAGTCGAGTACTATAAACAAGTGTGTATGTGTGAATTTCTGTGTTAAGTGAAACCACGCTTATAAGAAATGAGTATCGGAGGAGCAAAAACGGTTTCTTTGTCATATTATTAAACAAATAGGCACCACAATAAAAGATTGTTAAAAATAAAATTCTGACGGTTATTTTCAATTATTGAACATAGACTTAATCGTAGATTGTGCTCGAGCCCATAGTATAATTGGCTCAAAACGTTTAATTGTAAAATATACTTGTTATAATAAAACTGATTTCTCAGACATATAGGTTTCCTCACGATGTTTTCCTTTACCGTCGAGCTCTATGAAATGCCAGGAGTCCGCGACATGACCACTAGGCTACCACGGCTAAAATATGCAGGTCTCATTGAAGCAAAAGTGATGGATTTCATAATATGTAGATAACCAAACAACAACAAAAAAAAAATAGAAATATGTTTAAATGGTCATCGTTTATTGGAAACACAAAATATTGCTTTTCGCCTCTTCCACGAAGGTGCAGACATTTACACTGAATTTTATCCTCTGATTGTATGACATAAGTATTATACCAATAGCGGGAATATGAAGACGAATGAATGTATACTTGTGTTAATTTTAACACCACTATAATATTACGTCTTCACAAAAAAATTCTGAGTACTGGTTGTTATCCAAAACATATGTGGTGGTCGAAGTCGACCCGATAATTTTACTTTTTCTAGATCTTATAAATGTTTAATAATACCCTTAATAACACCTTTTTTATTTAAGATAACAATAAAGTATTAATAATTTAAGAGGTTTCAGGATTGTTCAAATCCTATTTTATTTACACAAACTAACATAAACGTACATAATTTCATATCGCACGCTTATATCTACCAGCTCATAATTTTTATTTATAGCCTCGCCTTTAAGGTAATTTAAGATTATTTCTTACCATAAATAGAAGTGTGTTATTGGTAGCAAGTGTTATACGTCGAACTTATGATTTCATTAATAACATTGAATTAAATGAACGGTTAATAAAATGTAAATTTCGTCTCACTGTTTAAAATCGAAATATTTTACAAAAATCAAGATGCATTCCTACTAATGAAAATATAAATTAAAAAAGATATAAAATGAAGGCTGTGCTTTGCGTGCCGCCTTCTTGCGCTCCATTTTGCACAGAAGGTGTTCTGACTTTTTTGTAACATGCGATAATCGAGATGTATATTGAAACTTCTCCCGATTGCATTGAATATGGGATCGATTTAATGTTGCCGTCTATTTTAGATCATTTAATCATTTTGCATTCAATTATTCGCGAATAGTTATTCGTGTTCTAAAATGTCCTCAACTATGGACGTGTACACGTTTTAGAACAGATAGATTTTGTATTTTAATTGCCGCTCGTTAAACAAATAAAATGTTTATGTTATGTTATTATGAGTGAGTCTTAGCACTTACACAGAATAGATAGATATAGCTTTATTTTAACTTTAATATGAAATACAACTACTTTCTTCGTTAATTGTATTGATTATATTTAAAAGCTACAAATTTTATTACTAAAGTCTGTTATTGATTTTATGTATCAAAATAATACAACCTTCTATAACATTCTTTACTCCTAACATGTTAATTGTGTTTATTGAAATCGTCGATCTTAAGAGTTATATGTTATATGAAAAGTTGATGAAGTTATTACTGTTATTTGTAATTAGTTTAAAGTTTAGTTTGGCTCTTCTAGCCTATACTTTATGCCATTAAAGTATTACTAAAGTCTGTTATTGATATTATGTATCAAAATAATACAACCTTCTATAACATTCTTTACTCCTAACATGTTAATTGTGTTTATTGAAATCGTCGATCTTAAGAGTTATATGAAAAGTTGATCAAGTTATTACTGTTATTTGTTATTAGTTTAAAGTTTGGTTTGGCTCTTCTAGCCTATACTTTAATGGCATAACCTTAACAGCCTGCAAATAGTTCACAGCAAGCCATAACTCTATCGCAAAAGGAGGATTTGCTATAATCTCCACGCATGGCAAGCGGATTGGCGATCACAGTACCAGACACCTCGCACCTTATTTTTTCGTAATATGCTGAGGCTATTCTTGTTGTTAGTAGTAATAATAAATACTATACTTTCTTCGGTTAATTTTGTAACGATTTAAAACGAGTTCACACAATACCTAGAAATCAACTTATAAAGGAACGTACGTCACTAAGGAAGTAGGGAACATAGTATAAGTAGTGAATTGTAATCATAATAAAGTTAAAGTAATAATTAAAATAAAAATATTTTTATTATACATGTAAATCTATGAATCATCATCATCATCATCATCATTTCAGCCTCTTAGAAGTCCACTGCTGAACATAGGCCTCCCCCAAAGATTGCCACGAAGCACGGTCCTGAGCCACCTGCATCCATCGACTTCCCGCAACACTGCGCAGGTCGTCACTCCATCTTGTGGGGGGTCGTCCTACACTGCGTACAATCTATGAATACACTACAGTAAAAACAATTGTATATCAGACGTAGCTATTTTAGGCATATTGTGCGATAAAAAGGTTTACATCACGTGAATTTATTATTTATTTATTAGCATGTATACATAGCATAACATTAGATATTTATATAAAAATATTAACTTAAAAATACCAACAGCATTGGAATGAAAGCAACTACATTTTTGATATAAAGCATGAATGGTTCATGGTCCCCCTTGAAAAAGATCTCAACGCGTTGTGTTTTGCGACGCAATGATTTTAACGATAAATATTATTTTTATTCGATTATGACCTGGGGTTATATATAGCGAATCGAGAGGTATAGTTTAAAGTACAATTTATACTTGAGATTGTTCTCACTTGGTGAAACTTCATCATACTGACAATTATAACAAACTCTTGTAACAGTTTCACAAAAAAAAATATTTTCATTTGGAACCGATCAGTTTCTCCTTCGGTTATCTTCAGGGTATTCAATTATAATACGACATTGAACTAACAAACTTTTATTGAGTCTACAGAAGGTAGGTAGTAAAGTAGGGATCGTCATCAAATTTTGCCATTAGAATTGGCGGAAAGGTACTAAAGAATAATCAAAGTAATAAACCATTAACATTAAATTAAATAAACTAACGTTAACTGTGTAAAATATTATACAAATAATTTGAACATATTATTAACTTACAAATAAGTATCATGTGTCATCCCTACATAAAAATATATTTCATATTTTTATTTCAACAGGTCGGTTCTTTATATGAATAAATAAAAAAATATTTATTATTTTGAAACTATTATTATTTTAGTGGTTATAATGTACTTTCCGTAACTGTGTAACGATTAAAGTAAACGTTTTTGGTTCAAACCTTGGTTTCTTGTACATTTTTACCAACTTTTTACCAACAACTTTGTGTACAATAAACAATCTTCGTCAAACTGTAGGACCCAACTACTAATCTTATTATCTCATAAGTGAACTTTGTAAGTTTTTGTTAATAAATAAATTTATTAAACCTGAAACAAACTTAATTTTATTAAGTATTTAGCTGTTTCTATTTATTGGTAACATCATTCTTCTTAATCAGTCTAGATAAGTCCATTGCTAGACATGAGCCTTTTAATGAAAGCTCCAACAAAAGCGGGTATGACATGAATGTAAGTAACTGTATGTATGAAAAGTGTAGCATCCACAATAAAACAAAATATTAATATTATGAACACATTTCTTCATTCTACTGTAAATAATATTATCATACTGTACATAATATTGTACTTGTGAGTCTTTGATATCGTTTCAAGATTACTTGAACAGAGGTGTGGTATCTAATGGATGTTAACCGCAGAACCCACACCGCTTTAAGCAATTTGAACAAGAACCATACGAGTACTTTTATGAATTTAAGTTGCAGCATAGCGCTCATGATAGCCAATGTAAGCATAAAATATACTCTATACTAATAATCAATAATAGGATGAGACGTGAAGAGATAAGAAAAATTATATAAGCTTATTTGCATGTGGTAGGTTGAATTTTTTTTCGCTTATACATAAACAGCGCAGTAGCCATACAACCAGCCATATTACGTGAAACACAGGATAATAAAGCAGGGGTTTCTCTTAGATATGCACCGTATACCGTGACACATTTATGTAAATGTTAAATTGTTTGATAACACTATCGTTTTGCTCAAGTAGTTAAACGAACAAAAATAATGTTAATTAACAAGCAGGAAAAGTAATATAGTTTCAAAAGATAATGTGATAATTACTTCCGTGAAAATCATAATTATAAATTTTGGCTCTTTTAGTATGAAACAAATTATAATTTATGTTATTTATCATATAGTTTAGCGTACTTAAAAACCACGTTGTGATTGTCATTAAAAACGAGTCAATGAATTACAAAAAAGACACAAAAAACTTTTGTGGCTCTAACGTTTGATATTATATTTAAATCACAAAAGCTAAAACTATACACATGTTATAAGCTAGCTCATATTTAGTATTATGATTATAACAGTAGCATGTACTTGGCGCATATTATAAGATATTTAAAAAAAAATATGTATACAATAATAACAATGGATACAGGAGATCACTATTTCTTTCTTTTTTCTTTTAAAAAAAATGTTACCTTCCGCTGCAGGAATTTCTCCTGTGTCGCGGATTCAATTTACATACATGAATTGCACATAGACAAACACCCAGACCGGGAACTATTATTTGTAATCCATACAAATACTAGTCCCGTGCGGGAATCGCACCCGCGACTCAAAGCGCCGCAGCTAAACGCTTAGCCACTACGCCACCCAGCCGTCAAATACTATATTCTTCTTCTTATATTTAATTTGCTCGAATTAAGATTGTAAGTTAAAATAGTATAGAACTTGGATGTTGTTGAACAATTACTCTGCAGAGTGTCCTGTGCAATCTTCTTACATACTATTTATGTGTTTTTCTCCTTTCTATTCCTCTGACCGAAGTAACATGAGTTTTAAGTCTAAGAATAAAGTCACTAAAATATTTTTCACAATAATTAATACGACTACCTGTCACTGTAATGAAACGTCGCTTTATTTTAATCCACAGTAGGGTTCTGTCTGCTTCAACTTAGCATGGTTAGAGTGAGATGTAAGATTGGAGCTGCGTGTTTGACTTAAGCAATGTAATTTAAATTATATTGTTATGACACGTAAAGAGATAAGGTAAAAGATTTTTGCAGAGAAAACCATAACACTTACGATATTTCATCCTCGTGGAAATTATCATTTAAGCTCAATGTCTGTGTATATGTTTCGTGTCGTATCGGCGTAAGAATATCTGCCAGTTGCTTTCTTCTCGTGGGTGACGTAAGAACCCTTTAAAATATTATGGTTATCTCCGGGAGCAGAATCGAGAGACGAAAAGTGATTTACGGAAGACCGTTTGGCTATGTTGAGGCTTCCTTAACGACAATCCGTAATCTACGACTACTCCTATAAGTGACAGTAGTCATAGTACCTATTGAGTCCTAGTGTCTGTTCAATAAATTAACACGATGTATTTTTTGTTACAGATCTCTAACCAACCAAATTTTCTTTTCGGTTCCTAATAAAAGTTATCATCACGTATACACGTCAAATACATGTACTGTATTCTTAATTAAAGGTGAAAGTAAACATAATTTCAAACCCAAATACTTACCTACATATAAGTTACTATTAAGGAAAACTATTTATATTTAAATCCAAACAAGTTCAGGATTTATTCGTTAATTATTAAAAGAAATAAAAGAATTATCATTATTATTTTAAAATCATACAAAGCAAACATTTTCATTGTTCTCTATTAAAAATAAAACCTGAAACTATGTATGTGCGTTTTTTATTTCGTTATTTAACATTAGTAGTATTCCATAATATCATATTATAGTATCCAGTTAAATCTGATGATCAACGGTTGAGGATATGTATTAAAAGAAGTGGAGGTAACGAATCTTTCAAAGCACATACGAATGTCTAGTTTTGATATAATAAGGGTACTTTATTTAATATAGCAGTAACATAATTGTTTAAACTGAAAAATGTGGTACCTATATACATGAACAATTAATATATAAATAGATCATGAAGTTTATTGTGGTTCATGCTAAGGAATTATTTAAAAATTACCCAGGAAATATCACTAATGAATTAGACCTGAAAATTGGAAAAAGTAATTTTTACAAATCACAAAGAATAATTTAATAACTTATTCGATCCTTTTAAAAGTTCTAATATTTGTTTGATGATAGATTCGTATTAGAATCTAATTGGCGCGCATTATAAAAAAATACTCACCTTTCAAGCCCAGACCCGATTGAGCGGCAACTGCACTTCACAGTTAATCAAAATAAAAAAAACTCACAAGTCACAGACTTTAAAAAGGTACTCGTACATCCGCTACAGACGCATTCAATACACATGTCAACACAAAGTATTAGCAACGTAACTTATAAAAGTACACTCTTCTAAATTAAGCATACGTTTCATTCACTAGTAACCACTCGATACATTTACAGCGAAAGTTTGCTTTTAAGATAGTTTGAAAATCTTACACTTCAATAGAAAATGTCAAACCTCATAGTGTGTCATTCCGTCACTTACATAGTCCTTAGTTCCGGAAAATTGGGAAATCGATATCGGAACATGCCGGACTATTTTTCCGACATCGCGATTTCGAATTGTGCGCGCATTAACGCGCTTGTGTGTGTAACAACCTGACCATAAGCTTGCGTAGACGCAACTGAAATCACCTTGCAAGGCCCACTATATCCATCTCACTCTGGACATGTTTCCACCTCACTCTAGCGGGCATTGTGCCGAGTCCGGCGACTGGCTTACACGGCTTGACAATAAATTACCTATAGGAATCTAATCAGTTTAATAGATGTGTGATTTTTTTCAATCCCAACCGTTTTAATGGCACCGTACAATGATCGTTCCTTGTCTATAGGCATTAATTATCAAAAGTTAAAAACCTCAACGATTTTGCGGTAGTTCGGGGTCATCTGTCGACTGCTGGCAAATATTTTTATAGAGGTTCATTAATCAACATAATTTATTTTCTCAGCCATTTTACTTTAAATGAGGTTTTTGGACTTTTATGCAACGTATAAAAAGCTTATAGACGTATTTTTTTTAATAACGTAAAATAAAATAAATATTCATATAAATATTATAACACTGATTAACCATATCTATCTTTTATTTCATCATATAATCTAAAAGTTATGTTCGGTCTCTATATTCCAAGTAAATTTATTCCGTATTTTTAAGTATCTATACCCTTTCAAATATTGAGGAGAGGCCTTTGGCCAGCAGTGCCTTTATACCTGAAGCAAGTAATAGAAAATCAAAACAATATTCTGTATACTGGTTAAACGACTCTAATAAGTAAAAATAATTCAAATGTAAAAAAAAATTGTACAACTGATTATCGATTCAATTCTGTCTTTAGCGCGCAGACATTAAGCAAATAGATTATTGTTATGGGACCCGGATTTAAGTGCCATTGTTAATGTACACAGTTACATAGCGACAGTTCAAACACCATCACCAAGCAAAGTCCAAACTTGAACGGCTTACATTTTTTTTTATTACAATATTTTAGATGTGATCGGGGTACTCGCTTTAATTTCATAATACCCGTGGCCAGGGTTCGAATGCGAGTGCCGGAACCGCTAATATTGTTAAAAATTAAAAATACTGCACTTACCAGAAGCTCGGCGGTAAAGGAAAACATCGTGCGGAAACCAGCATTTATTTACAATATTGAGTGACAAACGAGTTAACAGTCGATCTGATGATGAGTGACTGCCTGTAGAGACCTGCAAAGAACTTCGATCGAATACGGCTACATACTTCGTCAACCATCAGAAATAAAATCGAATATATTACAGCCTGTAATTATACTGGCTCTTTATCCTCAAACCGGAATACAACAGTAGCTACATTAGTGATTAGCGGCAGAAATAGGTACCTACCCAGATGACAAGTAGTCCACCAGTGCATGTCTCAGAAATACTAAAAAATGTTATGAATAGAGTACACATAGAGACCGCCAACTCGCACTGAAACAGCGTGCCTGATTCACCCTCTCCCATCCCCATCCATCCATCAAAATCCTCTTAAATATTGAACATTTGCGCAGTATTTGGACATTTCAAGGGTGCTACTAGTCTTTTTTACTCTACTGCATTATTTTAGTCGTAATTGTCATCAAAAAACAGCGGTATTTATAGACTTAGTATAACAAAAACTAACGGTAATAATATCATCACAAATTGCATAATAAATTATATCAACCGAGTATTGAATGAAAATCCATCACAGGCCGTAGTCATCATCGACTATGGGAAATCACTAGAAAATCATCACTTAGCTTTCGACTTAAGATCTAGTAATAATCTTTAAAAATTCCCAGACCGAAAATACGGGGAATAGTGCAGCAGTCCTTTAAGCGTCGATTGTTGCGTATTGAAATCATCAGTCCGCCTGCCAAGCGTGGATATTAGTAGATCCTTCTATATTGCGTGATCCTCTGTACTAAAACATATCTGAGATTAATAGACTGATGATGATAAAAACAATCTCAAGACATTTCGACTCTGAATTTTTGTAGTAGTGTCAAGCGGCGGTTTCGCTGCTCGAATGGGCCGGCTCGTCCGCGGTACTAGTACTTGTTTTTATCATTTACCATCAGATGAGCCGCATGATGGTTTACCTCCTTTTCCCATCTTTTTGAGATTAGTCATTCTGATTGAATGCACAATTTGTTACAAGCCGCGTCACGGCTGCTGTAAAACACTGAGCCCGACACCCCGTGATGTTAATTGGTAAGTATATTTTGCTCTATAGTTTCACTGTCTACTCTGTTCTTCAAACTGGAACATAATTATGTGTGTACGGTACTATTAGGAATGCAGATATTGTGCATATGTAGCAGTATGGTGGTGCTGACTCTCTTTTACTTATTTACAAACTTTCTTCACAGTGTTTTCCTTTACCGCTCAGTACGCGGTAAACCAAAGTTCTGGCTTCAAAGCGTACTTAAATTTCAAATAAATTATTAAAAATAACGCTGATATCCGTAATCGAATTCAAGTGATTCCATGAAATAAATATAAGCACCCGATCTCAGAGTTATCAAGATTTTTATCTTTAAAATGTTATCTAAAATCAGTAAGCTTAAGGTTACAATGTAAACCAGCATCCTTAAATAAAAGAGAAAATTGCAGAAAACGTAAAGTAAAAAAACATCGATGTTCGACATTTAAATGGTAGCATTTGTATGCTAAGCTTATTGCGCAGCCTTAACTGGTTGAGACGAGACCGTAAAGATCAAGCTTCGATTCCCGGGTCAGGTTGACCAATGGCTTTATGGCTTGGGTACTATGTTTTCCCTCATTACGTATTCTATTCGGATAATTTTCTCGTTCGAAGTACAAGAGGAATGGAGATAATGAGGTTTAACACATTACACTTCTTGAAATTGTATGTACCACGTACGTATGTATTTACTGTGTATTACTTAAGCTTGTTTTCTGTTGTATTTGTTTATCTCTAAAGGCAAGCTCTTACATTATTATTTCGGTCGAGACTTATTTGTAATGTTTAAACATATAGTTACTATGTACTTTTTAAATATCATCTCTTTAAATATTTTCGATGATGTTATATATCGAATTCGAAAAACTATAATTTTATCTATTATAGATAAAAGCATATAAAAGATAATAAATCTGTTATAAACTCATGCATGCTTAAATAAAGTCATTAAAAGAAATACCTCAAGCTTTTACTGGGGGTATTAGTTCCAATATTTCTCCTCCTATTTTTGAGTAGTTTAAAGCCGGGAACAGTTCGCCACGCTACTCCAGTGCAGGTTAAGAGACTATACATAATGTGAAAAACTTAAAAATATTTTTTTTTCATTTCACAGACACGCAGGTTTCCTCACTCTCAATGGCGGGGTAAATTCAAAATTTAAAACTGCTATTAATTATAATGATATTAGCACGGGAATTCGCATTCAACTCACAAAGCGAGTACCCTGTCCCCTGAGTTATCACGACTCAATCAAATATTATCCAATTATAGTAGTATTATGTACTTCTGAATAATAGACCATTAAACAATCATTAAGCTACCATTCAGTATTGATTGAAAACGAACTAAGTCATTATCAGCCTATATCCACCTTCCTATGCTTGCCAGGAAGTTTGGCGATTGCTATAGCAGACCTACAAGGAGATGATCTGGATTATACATATCTGGCTTTTTAATAGTTTCAAGCGGAGTCCTTTTACTAAACCTACGCCACCTGACCGTCCGTCTGTCTGTCTGTCCTTCCTTCTTTCTTTCTCTTCTGTTAACGTTAAAGGTAACTGGTTGAAATTTATGTATGTATTATTATTTATCGATAGAGATCCTATAAAATAACAAAAAGTTAAAATTAAGGAGAGTCCCTTACAAGAAACGTGTTTTTAAACGTTTGTTAGTTTGCGCTAATAGATGCATGCGACAAACGTAAATATACATTTAGTTTTTTTTTTTTTTTTTTATAAAAATAGGCTAACGTTTGACTTCAATCTCGCTTGATGGAAGATGAGGCCTTGGGTGGTATACGTTTACCTAGAAGGTCTGTTCACTTTGGCCTTAAAGATCTTCAGATTATAGAGTTCCGGAAAAACTGTAGTAAGTATACTTTAGAGTTTGTATTATTACAAACTCTAAAGTAAAACAGCAAATAATAAAATCCGGCCAAATTTGAGTTGGGTTCGCGATAACAATTCCGATAAAACTTATTGGTTACATACTCGTGGATCCCGAACTGAATGAAAAAACGAATGATTTTTGGTAAATAAATAACATAGATATATTGTGTCGTTATACGGAACCCTCGATGCGAGACCGAGTCGCACGTGGACGGGCCGGTTTTTCCGCCGTATTTCGGTATGCAACGCCTTCTGAAAGTTGCGTTGCGTTGCAGATAGAACTTAATGTCTAAGATCTGTAAGAGTTTTAAATGAGCCTAAATTGAAAACAAAGTTTAGACTTTTACTTGAAACAGAAGAAAATATTAAGAAGTATTTATTAACAGAAGCAATTATAGAATCATTACATTATTTTTCTACGCATTCATTCGTAAATATAAAAAAATTTAATTCAATGAAATGGTACACATCAAATGCATTTATGCATTCCAATAAACAATTTGATCAAAATCTAAAAATAACATTGACATATTGACCAAAACCAATAAAATTTGATGTAAAGGACAGACTGTCCTTTACATCAAATTTTGTACTTGTTTTATTTTAAGTATAAAATGTAAAGTTTCGGAAATTTACAAGTTTATGTTGTCCTAAAAAAGCATCGTAAGTTGATCTTTCCAGAGGCCTCAATATACGGTAGATCTATAAGTTCTTTGAAATGCAATGGAACTACAGAAGAATATTTTTAAATTGTATTTATTTGACAACTGAATCACTTTCTAAGGTAAAATACCTAGGATAACGTTGTAAAAATTGATCAATTCCCTTGGAAAAAAAAAACTTGATCCTTGCTACCGAAAAGTCTTTACAGCACACATGACCTCATCATCTCCGTCAAATTTTATGCCATGTGCTTTTTCAAATTGGTATAAGAGTGAAAATCACTAGGATATTCTCCAGGCTTGAGAGACCTCTGGAGAATATGATGGGTGAAACCTCAAAGCCGTTCGGACGATAGCTCCGACGACATCGTGTCGGATGCACGTTCAGATCATGTGCATCATGATGAAAAAGTATTTCGGTACGCCACTTTCCTAGTCGTTTATTTTTATTTCTTACATTATTTTTTAGATCATTATTATTGTCTGTCCTTCGGTTAAGCAACCGACCATAACGATACTTTTCGCATCACAGCAGACAGAGGCTATGTCTATGGATATATCTTGCCACCAGATGCAGGTCTTCAGTTATTAGGCTGTCGACATATTTTTCCAGAGCTTACTTTAGTTTTTTGTCTCCGGGTCAAAATGGCGAACCCACGTTTCATCAACGGGCACGAAACGTACTCGAAAATATTCTAAGTCTTCATCAATTATTGGCAAATTTTTCCAACGCTTACAGAAAGTAAATTTGTCCGTTTGTAAATATTCGACGCAACCAAACCCTTTTGAATTTTAAGGTATGAGTTAAATTAACTGAATTGTTCTAAACTAAAGCTTTAGAATTTTAACTAAATAGCAAATAGACGTCAATCAGTTCTAAGTATAACTTATTTTTTTATATTTTGTCCAGTGGAGGTGGTTGTTGGCCGTCCGGAGCGAGTTTCGTTGTTACAAACGGTTCTGTCGCGTTTAAATTCGCGCACCAGAACCTATGCTTCTGCAGAATAAAATTGTCTCCCAAAATAAACTGCAATTCATCAAATATACAAATGGATATACGAAATCAAATAAAAAAAATCTCCGGTAGAAATATTTAATAACCGTAAGAAAGTAATAAATTCTATCTGTACTATTATTGTATTAAAAAAAATTTGACTATATTAAAATTATATTTTTTTGATATTTTTTCTTTTGTCTATATTCCAACTCTTGGTTCATCTTTTGTTATATTTATTAAATACTCGTAATTCTAGCACTATATTTAAAAAAAAACTAATACTTATTTAACAGCTACACTACGTATTCGTGAATGACTTCAATTGTAAACGCACAGCGAACGTTTTTATTACTCTTTATTTTAATGAAAACAATAGTAGCTAACCGGAAGTTATAAAATAAGTTAATTGGCTTTTAACAGAGAAGAATAAATTTCAAAAACGGAGAATTAACACTAAATCTTGAGGGGATGTCGAATTGAATCCACGATGCCTCAGTTATCCATCACGAATAACCATATAAGGTGAATATTACAATTTGTAATACAATGCCGGCGCACGTACGCGGTACACTCGGTGCAAAAACTAGGCGTGCCCCAAATGGTGCATCGTCACTCGGCTGTTGACTCTCGCAGTTCCTTTCCAGTGTACCGGAGGTCGTTATTCACCGATTACAAGCATGGACTTGATGTAACTGCAGATATCTTGAATTGCGTCGTCCTCCGTAATTGTTAGACTTGGAGACGTGCGTTGTTAGCCGCAGGGGCTTATTTATTAGCCAACGTTAATCACAAAAAAGGTTACATAAAACTGTTCATTGCTTCTCCGTCAAGTGAAACAAATTGACTGTTTTATGTTCTCAGTAAAATGAAAGAACGGTTTACTTAATATCAGGCTATATTTCAAGTAATTTAAATTGATGACGTGGGCATTATTATTAACAATATTATAATGATAATTGATAAGGCCTCTCACGTTCGACGTCTAGAGCACAACATATTCTAATTATGAGATGAACACTTATGTTATAGCAACATCGTCATCTAGATCGGTTTCGAAATGTTGTTCATTTGCACTAGCCTAATATATTGATTGAATACTAAATGGACATCTCAAAACAACAATTGATTTATAGTCGAAGATTATGATTTTCAACGTTAAAAAATTAAAATCATTACATAATCCGCAACTGAATATCAGAATTTAACACATAAAAATATAAATCTGTCGTATTTATTTCACCTCAAAACTATTTTATGATTGCTGCATATTTTAACAATCGTCAATTAATAATTGAAATTCTTTATTCAACGATTAGTTCAAATGTATGATAGAATTTTGATTCAAACCTGCGAATTATATCACCGGACGTGGTTCGCATACCAAGTGCACGGACGTGATAACGGCATTAAAGCATTATAAAATAAAATAAAGGACGCTGAGTTTTCCTCGAATTGACCAAACAGTCATTTCTGCAAATCCGTCGAATATAAGCAAATCCAGTTTTAGATGAATATAACCTATTTTAAAGTATTTTGAGGAAATTACCTCAGTTTATTGATTATTGTGTTTTACGAAACATATTCATTTTGTTAAAGCACGCAAAGAGTGAAAGAGAATGCCACTTTGTGCTTGAACCGGTGGATCAAAGACTCCCGCCTCCTATTATAGTACGATGTCCAGTCCAAAATTATTTGAAATTCAAATTTCCGTTACATCAAGTGAAGAAGAAATATAGAGATACAAGCATATCTTTGGTCAGTTGAAACGAACTGGAATAGTTTTGCTTCTGTAACTCTCACATTACTGAGACATCTGTCACCCAACAATTGTAAGTTGTTCTTTAATTTGTGATTTTCTGCAAAAATAAAAATTTACTCAAAGAAATATTAATATTGTTATAGCTATAAGGTGACTGTCTGATAATAGCCCATTCATTTTAGGTGTCAATGATGTATATTTTTCAAAGATCATAAAACAATCATTTGAAACTATTTAGGGTCAGAATAAGGGCTACATAATAGGATGGTACATACAAGGCTTAACGTTAAGATAATGCTTAGAGACCTAGCGAATGTTTTTCGACTCAAGACTCCTTTGAAAAATGAGATAGGGACCTAGCCCATACGTTGGACATCGGTATCGTCTCGTATATTTGGATGGATTTTCCATCAGCCGGTCGCCAAAACCCCTTCAACTAATGGCCAATCAGTTACCAGGGTGCACCGCGAGCAGGTGAGGTTGACCTCGGCATCTTGTCGAAATTATTAAATTATATCTTACTAAAAAGCTACCTCCACTGTTATTTAACCTATCGTATTTTAGAGCCACGGAGCCTAGTAAAGCCACGGTAGGCTAGTGGTCAGGGCGCTCGCTTTAGTTTCATAGAGCGCGATCGACCTGGGTTCGATCCCCGAAGGCGACACGATTTAAATTGTTAATAGCGATTTTAAATGGTGAATTTACCACGTGCTCGGAGGTGTAGGAGGAAACCACATGTTTAGTCCCTCAAACCGCATTTGAGCAGCGTGTCGGACTCTTGCCGGCTCCGAAAACCCTCTTTAGATATTTGAGAATTAGGCCTTTCCCCAGCAGTGGGTATTTACAGGCTGCTACATTTACCAACACTATGAAATGTATAATCAATTTCGCTTCCACCTGCAGAACAAAATACCGATAACACTTGCATACCGTTAAATCGTACCGAAAGATCGAAACAATGAAATTGCCTCGATCCACCCACTACTCGGAGAGCGCGTATAAATCAATACCAAACATAATTACACAAAATTACACCCGCGCTTATAATTAAAAAAATAAGTGATATATCACGAGTATGTCAATTAAAAACAAACACTTATTGGACCACCTCAAAGGTTTTTTGTTAAGGTTTTGTTTTAATAAAAATATTTTCACTTTCGCTTCATTCAGTATTTAATAGTATTCCTGTGCATTACAAGCACATCTGTTTGGTTTGGAATCAAAACCAAAATGTATAATTCTAAACCTAACACTTAACACACATACTCGAGATACAAAGCTAAGGCGAATAAAGGTAGGAGTACAACACCTAGTAAGAATGAAAGGAGGTCCTTTAACAATCAATCAAGCACCTAATTGCAATTTAAATCTAACGCACATTTTTTACCATCGTATATTTTACACAGGGTTGATCAGAGGTAGTGGTAAGGCACGTGACACGTACCCATAAAAACTTTTTTGACACTTAAGTACGAATTTTTATAGTTGACTTGTCGTCAAATGCCTAGTTCTTTTAATAAATTTAATCCACTTTTCACCAGGGTTTAAATAAAACAGCGTGATAGGTGTCACGGTCTCAGTGTTCAAGTCAACGATAAAGTTTCGTAAAGGTTATTTGTACGTGGCCTCCACATAGGGAGACATCGTGATTTATCCATATATGATATAACTTAAGTTTTGAATCAACGTTACCCATTATAATAACCGGTTACAGATAGTTTTAATAATGAGATCAATAAAAGAAATACTCTTTATATATATATATATATATATATCTTCTAATGTGAATTTAGAATCCGTAAAACGTAACGTACGCTTTAATTAAAAAAAATACTAACGGAAGCAATGTAATAGCCTCGGATATCATCTATTACAGATAATATCGCATACATCTGAGGTTTCTATTTGGTATTGCTAATTAAAATTGATGATTATCTAATAGACATAAAAATATTGTTTATCTTTCTTTCATCTAAACAATATTAGCCGAATATAACGTAATCTTCGGAAATTAATTAATGCCTACGTGAAAAGTTACAATAACAATATTTTAGGGATCAGTAGAGAAAATTACACAAATAGAAAAAATATTTATGTCAAGATTAAATTGAATGGTGTGGAATGATAGCGGAATATTCATTTGAATATGCGGAACCCAAATCTTACAGACTTCACGGTATCAGCAGTGGCACTACTGCGAGTGCACCGGCACTGTGCTCACCAACCCGCTACACCAGCGTGGTGAGTATGGGCAACACTTCTAAGAAATGTTTGCTCCCGTTTACTGGAGCTTGCTTTGAGAGGCCTATGTTCAGCACTGAACTGTACAGAGCTACTAGGTATTTAATTCCTTTCTTTCTTTCTTTTTCTATATTTTTTTCTTTCACTATCGTACCAAAGAGCGATTTAGTGTGTCTTTGTTATTCTAACCCCTTTAGTTGCCTCACAGTTACCATGATACCATGCAGTTTGCTAACTAGTTGGTAAGTATTGTGTATAAAAAATATGATGTATTTTTAGTATCGATGCTACGTACTATGTTTTAAAGACGGTAGAGCCAAGCGGCAGCTTTTGCTGCTGCTTGAATGGGCGACTCGACCGGCATAGTACTACGGCCACGCAGAAGACAGGTAGGAAGACGTGAAGGAGAACCATCTTGTGCTTCTGCGTTTCGATCGGTGACTGAGTTAACCGAAAGGCCACTTCCTCCTCCCCCATCCCTTACCCTCATACTTTCTCCCATTCCCTAAATATCCTTAAAGGCCGGCAACGTAGCTGCAGCTTCTCTGAAATTGGAGACGTACGTGGGCGATGGTTATCACCTACCACCAGATGAGTTGCTTGCTCGTTTGCCTCTTTTTCCATAAAGAAGGCTGTCGTCATTGTACGATACAAAATAACTAATAAAATTAATAACTTTTCTCTGATTCCGTCCAATTGCCATCGTTATTTCGCCCCAAAGCTGGAATGTATTTAAAAAGTTTTAATAAAAAGAGGCCTTGATGTCAGTAACGAAGCGCGTACATATATGATATCACAACACATTTCTATTCACAATGGTTATATTCCATTTTAATAATCTAAATATTGGTCATTTTTAACCAGAAACATGATAAGTAAAGAAATAAGTGGCCTAACAGTAAACACGGGAAAGTTCAGAAAAAAGCCGGCCCGTCCGAAACTCAATTATCTATACGACCAATTGTCCGGGGCCCGGTCCAATAAAATTAATCTCGACATAGCCAACGCCATTACGTACGGGACCGTATTAATCTCAAAGCGTTGATTAGTAAAACTATAAAAGCGGAAGTATCACAGGAATGCGGTTAATGAGAGGCTGAAACCCGATTTTATGGTTGATCGTTAAAATGGCCGACAATTGTCTAATTGTTGCCTACCAAACAACCACCATCGTGGGAAGAGGCGGGCGAACTGACGGTGAAAGTCAAAAATACGACGCTTTATAGCGTCGCCTGAATTCTAAATTCGAATTGTAATCGTAACAACGAATCGCTTTTAAGATATATATATTTGAAATTAGAAATCAATTTGTTTTTATTGCGCGAATCGACTTTTACTGCTTTACGAAGTAGTAGAGATTCTTTAATTTGTTGACAAATACTGGCAGTAAAATTATACGGTGTAAAGACGTTTCCCGGTATTGAAATTTCTATGGACGTATTATTTAAATTTATTAGGTTACACTTTCTTTTATTTCCACATGAAATGACGAAACATTATTAGGGTCGTTAAGCCGGTGTTGATCCGCGTATCGGCCTTCTGTATGTATCTTGGGTTCGGAAGCCATCGAAGACATAAATAACAGTATCTAATGAACATACAATTAATAGAATTGCAGGTCAGAATGTATTATGCCTTTTGATACTAAAATTATAAAACGAGTGACGTGCTACTGTGTTTGCGCTGGCACAAATAGAAGCCTTGCCTAGAGCCCTGCCCAAAATGAAAGATTAGATTAACTGTATTTTCTGATTGAAATTTATTCTATTGATGTTTACAATGTTGCGTCTAGGTAAAGTGATCAAAAGAAGAAAACAATGCAATGACTAAGACACAAATATAATAGATCTTAACTCGATAACCATAAATGAGATCTTCCACGGATATAAACTCCAACTTAGACTTCATAAATCGCGGATATCTCACGGGACAACCTGAGATGCTAATAGTTTTGGCAGTCAACGAACAAATATCGTTGATAGTTGGGAGATTAAATCTTGCCCAAGATTATGAGCACTCATGCTTGTGGCACGACTCACAGCCATACGGGCTTCTACATCTCCCATTACACCTTTCCAGTAAATAAAACATGACAATTGGTAATCCTAGTATCAGTTTAGCTCCCGGAGATTGTGATGAAGTTTTCACGCGTTTGTCCTTCGTCGCCTCGTACGACACCGACGGGATAAAAGGGGTGGTAGATTCTTACCGCTATTCTTATTCTACTATATGGCAGAATATATGTAGATTGAGACAAAAACTCATGATAATCTGACATAAACAATCTAACTTATAGTCAAATAATCTGATGTAAACAACATAAAAAACTAACAAATATACGCTAAAAAAGAATTATACATTTCCCTCAATTAATTTTAAATAATCGAATTGAAAAAAAATGCAGCACATTCAAACAGGGTCCCTATTCAAAAGACGCCGGCAACATCGTGCGCGACACCGACAATACGTCGACCAACGCGTCCGCTAAGAGTGGCGTGCATGTCGATTCTATGCCACTTATCGGTTTAATTGGCCGTTTCATTTGCTTTAGAATAGCTGTGGTCACTTACATATTTCTAAACCATACATTTGTCTATCTATAAATTATCTTTTTTGCTGTCAGTACAAAAAAAATACAAGACGGCAGTAGGAGATGAATTTTCACACATTGAAGAAACATGCGAAAATCAAAATTTTCGATTTTGAAACCTTCAAGAACAGCGTTTATTATTAAGAATTATCTTGTAATTTTACTTTTCAAAACATTTCCAAAAAAGTAAGAGAAAGGAAAAGTAACTCGTAATATAGTTATACCGAACATGTAATTTAGTTTACTAATAATATTACTAATACTAATGATGACAAAAAGTGTTTATTTCTAATTATAACAATTGAATATAACATATTAGATATTATAGCTATAGAACATCCTAATCCATTCCGAACATTTTAAATTTAAAATTGTTATTACGAGTACTTATTTCCCCACCAACTCTTTAAACTTACTCAATCGGAAAACACATTCATAAAATGTAATTACGTTCAACACCTCGTAAACTTTATAAACATGTTTAATTCACGTTGGGAACATTAACAACGTTTTTGTTTGGCCAATCATCAACAATCATCCCAGAATTACACGCTCTGTTAACCCTGTAATTGTGCAAATAAAAACACAGGCACGTGTGTTCGTTCAAGTCAGTGTAGAAATAACTTTAGAGGAACTTTGTGTTGAATAAAACTTGTCTTAGCTAAATTGGTTTAAAACTCTGGTAAGAGATAACGAGCAAGGCGACACTTACAAAATAATCGTTCTAATTGTATAATGTTCGAGTTTTATTTTTTGTTGTAAAATTTTGAAAATAATGAACTAGGTAATAGATAATGATGTCAGTGTGTAAACACACTATATGAGATTTGCGTGATTAGATTAACGCTAACATCTCATTACAAAAATATTTTTTTTTATTTCCGAAAAATATAATTTAAAGGCCATTATGTCCTTCACAAATGACTCTGCTAGCGGTTTTGTCGGAATAACTCCTCAACATCTGAAACATGATGAAAGCCTGTCCGGTTTTGAGTGACAATATATGATTTTATGTTTTCAGGCAACCCTAATTTTATTAAAGTCTTATATAGGGTAAAACTATGTGTCTAAAAATGGACTATGGGACGGATTCTGTTATGAATCCGATCCTATAGCTGCCGGTTCCATTTTTCGGAGTCAACGATTTTGTACTGGAAGTTAACCAACATAAATTGGGATAAATCTCGTTGGTTTATAATGTACAGAAATGTTCATAATGTTTTAGAAATGTACAGAAACATTTTCGCAGTGACTGAGACCGTGCCTTCTTTTTAGATGTTTTGACGAAGGAATTTAGTTACCGACTAAACGCTTTACCATCAAGTTATCTTGGTAAATTACTTGATGGCGAACGCTTAATTATACATAGCCGTTGGCATCCGATTAGCAGCGTTGTTCTGTCAACTACATCGTTGTCCTTGTGGTAGCGGTGTCAACGAGTTGGGCCTCCACGCGCCTTTTTATCAAAAACTTGTCGACATATTGTCTCGTCACGGCACATTAAATGACGTCATCCGTAGGCCTATTTTAGAGCCCTGCAGAGTTTTTAGGTTAGAGACTTGAAAACATGACTTGGTTGAGTTGTGACGGTACTTGCTATGTTGCAGCTAAATTGGGTAAGTGGCGCAAATATGAGTCTCTAAGAAGATATATTTGTGCTGTTTGCCGTAGAGACGACTGGTACATGGGGTCCCCGCGCGGTGCAATCCCTAAAGGAATTATACCCGCGGCACATCGTAGCCGTCGACGACAAGAGGGCTGGATGTTTTCTCGTTCAAAGGTTAAGTTTTCATGTTTCGATAACATGCCATGAGGAATAAGGCTTTACGATGATTTAAATTTTTAGATTAATAGTTAAATGTTATGATATAATAAACATTTGACATTGAATATTGTATAAGACTGACTGGTTAGATTTATAAGAAACAAATTCTCATGCTAAAATATTTTGCGAATGTATGCTTACACTAATTTACTGAATTGTGAAAGTATATCCTATCAAAGTTGTTTCATAAATTATATATAATATGGGACATAATATTAAGAATTAACAACGACATAATAATTTATAAATGAATTTTCGACTCGTATTTGCTGTTAATATGAACACGGTACTTAAAAGGACATAAACTTAATCAACACAGATATTTGATCTTTATCACGCAAAGAATAAATGATATTTTCGTAAAGCATTTAAAATTCGGTACGCATTGAAGCGTAAAGCTGTACTCATTTTGGTTTGGAACGTGCTGGGGTGTTGTGCTTAATTGACCTGAAAATTGTATACAATTCGCATTTAATTTGTTCTGTATATAGCTAAAGTGTGTAAGTTACCCGTCAATTAGTAAGATAGTTATCGCAAACTATTGCATACTATGATATTACTCACAGAAGGAACACTAGTTAAAGAAATATCCATACATGAGTAATAAACAGAAATTAAAAATTTGCATGCTTAATTACTTTCATTGATATAACTAACTTCACTTTAACTACTTATCTAGGATCAGTAGAATATGAGTTAAAAATATTTTTTTATACCATAGACAAGATTCAACGTAGAAAGAGATATTTTTCTTCTTCATCAGCCGGTTGGTACGTCCTGTTGTCTTGTTTTTTATGGGAAAGGGAAAATGAGCAAGCGGCTCATCTGATGGTAAGTGATTACCGACGCCATGTACATCTGCAACACCTGAGGAGCTGCAGATTGCGTTGGCGGCCATTAGAGATATTTAGGTATATCTGGAGGAGGCGGAGGAGGAGGCGGTGGAGGAGGCGCTGGAGGAGGTGGAGGAGGAGGTGAGAGGAGGAGTGGGCCTCGGAGGCTGGGATATACGTGGCAAGCCTCGTTGGTCTCGAAATTGACACAATATCGTAATGGATGCCTTTAGTGGCAATTTTACGATACCTACCCGAAGAAGAGAGTCGGTAGATTCTTACACCGCTACAACATTGATTTTGCAAAAATAACCTCGGGTTATTTCTAACAAACGTCTATTATAATGAAACGGGTGATAAGTTAATGCGTAAAAAAGTGGACTAAGCGTGTTGACTTACGTACTTTACAACGTTACACGTACGTACAAAAATGGATACCCGTACAATAAAAATACAATTAATAACAATAACAATTAATGTAATCACGACATGATATAATATAAGCCTTAATAATAATAGTTTTAAAAGGTATTTTTGAATTTTTACTATCGAAATACTACGGTAAATAATTATTACTATATCATTACAAGCTATAAAGTTAATCGGAGGCACATGCTGGAGCTCACTGTTATTACAATTGATATGCTTCAATTATGATTTATTTGATTGTTATATAAGTAAATTGAAAAAAATATGTAATATTTTAGAACTAGTATTTATATAATGATTTGAAGAACCCCCAGCCTTCTTAACTAGCGGGCCTTCTACTCGCGAGCCTCTTTCGCCGAAGCTGTAAAGATCATTTAGTCGGTCGGGCCTCTTCAATATTGATCCCGATATAACCAATCTTTTAAATTTGACTCAAGTCAAATGTAAAAGATAATTGAATATAACATAAATTAGAATTTCATTGATATACATAAAAACTAAAGTTATTTAGTCAAATTCAATTGTCAATTTTAAGGAGAACAACAGAGGATAAATGAATAAAAATCAACTCTCGTAGTAGCGTGAAACTAACACTTTACTCTGGTTTCGTGCGAAAACGCAGTCACCATTCGAGTCGAACCACAGCTTGGCTACAACGTACTAATTATCCAGTAAAGGTGTTCTATAAAGGAACTTTTCTCAGATCTAACTATAATGTGCTAAATTATTACACTGAAAAAAAGAAACACATCTTGTAAATGTTTGATTGATCAACATTTTTGATATATGCGATCATAATAAAGCAAAAAGAGCGGCTACGGACTTCAGACGTCGTCACGGAATTATTCAAAAGCTTATAAACTATCTCTTAGAGCTATCGGATTGTATTCCCATGTCACATCGACCATTTGTATAAGTTCACAGCTCTTGCTAGTTAGTACTTATCCATTGATCCGTCCGTCCGCCCAACCGACAATGGCACGAATAACGCCCGAGACCATTTAGCATCGGGGCTTTTTGCGACGAGAACCTCAAAGGCCGTGCAGAAGTAGTGATAGATGATTTTGTTCAATAATTGGGAAAACTTAAATAACAACCTATACCTCAAGCTTCGGCTCTCTTTGAAATTCAAACGTGCGTTAAAACTGCGACAGTATTTTATCTTGTTTATAGCGCAATATGAATATAAGTTGTAAAGTGGAGTAATGGGCAATTTATTATCTTTTTATCCTAAGTTTAATATTGCCGTATGGCATAAGAATTAGCCACCACCAATATTCCCGGGTATGGTCATAAGAGGCGAAAAAAAGATTTTTTTTTAAAATCCAAATGGCTACCGACAGGTGGCGGTAAAACCATCTCGAAGTTAAACAGACCGATGACGGGCAGCAGTGCAGTGCAGAGTAAGGTTCGGGGTGTCTGGTTCGGCGATTGCTAATCCGCTTGCCGAGAATGGCGATACGGGTAATGAGAAAAAAAGAGGCCTGCCTGCAGTGGACTATTTACAGGTTGTTAAGGTTAATATCATTTTCACGCGTTGCCGTCTGCTGATGCACGCACGTGGCTCAGGCGACTGTTGGCGAAAAATCAATCAGAATGCACCGATCCTCAGTCCCAAAGACTAGTGATTAAGCAGTGTATCTAATGTGTGTGTATCGGCATGTCTTCTATCAATGGCAAGCCAGGTTTTGGTGGCGTTCTCATGTAAATGTCTATGTTGAGTTGTGGACTTACATACATAATGCCAGCGTTTCGTCGTCGGTTCAGAAATCTTTAGATTACCTTAAACATGAACCTTGAAATCATTATTCCAGGATCTTAAACCTATAAGTTTTAAAACTAGATGCTGGAATAAGCTTCATTGTACTTAGGAAACTGTACGGAGGTGCGTTGTCATGGTGCCGCAAGATCCTTCTTACGTTAACTATATTTCCAATAAAAACTTCTATTTACGGTTCTGAATTGATTTTCTACAATTCTACTAATTAACTAACAACCAATTTTATTACTAACGTTCCGAGACTGTCGCATTTAGTTGGTGATTGTTCATCCTCAAACAACCACACCAACGAGGCGCGCGGCTAATCAAGCTCTTGGTTCGCCAAATTTTAAAAATCGTACGCTCACACACCTCACCAAGTTCCAAAGCATGATCTTTATTATCGGCAATGGATATGTCTAGTTTACATATTTCATGCAGGTTTACCTCAGTCATCAGCTATGCTGCCGAGTCGAAAATGTTGCTGAATTACATACAAACTGACACATTTCAGAGCCGAGTAATTTGGCAACATTTCGGCATTTACATAAAGAAAGAATCTTTTGAATTAAAAACATCTTAAAAAGGCTGCCGTAAGCGTGCTGTAACGAAAGTTTAACGTATTTACAATTTTAGTTAGAGCAAGTTTGTTATTATAGAAGCTTTGAAATGACGAAGTGTATTTTTTTATTTACCTACAGTAAATTGTCACTTTGAAAAAGGTATTTTGTAAATATGTCTATTTAAAATTCGTTTTTCAAAACATATAATATTATTATGTAAACTTTCGCGACATAAACATTAAGTAAAAAGGACCATAAAAAGGCCTCGTATATTAGAGTTTCTTTTTCAATGTACACTGTACTTTAAACTTTACATGGCTATAATCGTTTCGCTTGTTTAGATTTTATAAAAATACATAAAAATAAACTTGATATTACTACCATCTCATATTGCGCCGGTAGTTTAGTCGATAGGGAAAATAATATCCAGTCCGATGCTCCGACTGTTTACCACTAAATAAGTACGAACATTAAATGTATGTCTTTTTGTTTATCAATTTGTATTTGTCTCCATATTATCAGCTACACACCGGTCGGCGTACTTCAGAAGATTGTATGTGGATCTACACAGAGGTGCTTTTACCTTACTTTTTTTCTAACTAAACTCGTAACATTTTCAATATAATGTTTGAAATTGTTTATTCTACTTTCTATTTTTAAATTGAAAACATCAAAGTCAAAATCTAAACTTTTTATTCATAAGTTGAATAAAGCTCTAATGAACGTCAAAACCTACATCATGAATAATATTCAAACACTTAAATTCTCATAAGGCGTATCTCCTAGTACCCAGACTCTCCTGTGATACATGGAGATAACATAAAATACAAATACATACATACTTAAACATAAACAAACTCTCTGGCATCCATCCATAGTCACACACACATACACAAACACATAACTACTGGTTCCGACGGAATTATTTTCTGAATTTACATTAATTAAATAGCTCGTATTTACTAAATGTCTAAAATTTGTGAATTCAATCGGGTAATGCAAACACTTAAACTTATTCCACTGATTTATTACTCATATGGTAACACCTGTCCGGTGTTTAACAAGTTAATGCCTTGGTTGCCAAATGCCAAATGCTTTAATGCCAAACAGCGTAATGTTAAAGGTTTAAAATGTATAAGTTTAAACCGAAACGTTTGTTAAGAGGTATTGTGAATTTAATCATGTTACACGCTATTCCAATCTCCCTTACAATATTAATTTAAAAAATATTTTTTATAATTGACAAGCGAACCCTCTGGTTTTTACTTCCTTCTCTATCTGGGTTGTCGGGTAAGGTACCACACTCTACATCTACCCCCAAACAGAAGATAAATCCAATTATTGATGTGTTCCAAATTTAACGTAGATCCAAGCAGTGGCTTTTGGTGCTGCTTGAATGGGCCGGCTCGACAGGGGTACGGCCACGACCTTGCAGTACACCGGTGTGAAGTAGAGGCATCTGGTGCTGTGTTTCGTTCGGTGAGTGAGGTAATCGGAGGCCCAGTCCCCCTCCTCATCCTCCCTCTCTCCCAAATATCCTTAAAGGCCGGCAACGCACCTGCAGCGCCTCTGGTTTTGCAGATGTATGCGGGCGACAGTAATCAGTTACCATCAGGTGAGCCGCTTTCTCGTTTGCCGCCGTTCCAATTTTTTTTTAATAATTGTTGATTTCTGAGGCAGTCTTTTTAGTCCGCCTTATTTTAGTCCTCGTGGGTGGGTTTATAGGTGTCCTGCATGGGCTGCATTATCGCTCTTACAATCAGGTGGACTGATAGCGCGTTCTTCCCGTTTAGTCTAATCCAATAAAAGAAACCCCGCCGATTTCTCTCGGACAGATCAATATGTATAAATAAAATGTAATAAATTAGCACTTACGACCGTATAATCTTTATTGGGGTGGTCAGAGGTCTAGACATTTTTAGACCTTTCAACCCACTTATCACCAGAGCTCATTTGGGTCCACCTGTATGGTGACCATGTCGCTGTCATAGTGCCTAGGCCTGCGATATAAAACGTAAATAAGTTCCAAAAAACTCATTAGTAAGCCAATATAGATCTACATACACATCTGCCTGATGTAACATATAAACCCTCTATATGTTTAGAAGTTATAAGTGATAACATAGATAAAATCGGAGTGTCTTTGTTTTAAAGATTTTCATAATTTAAAGATTTTCATAATTTAAAGATTGTTATAAACTGTTGACTATGTGGTAATCAACCATGCAATTAAATCAGTTTCTTCGCCTTAGTATCGATTAGCCACGATACCAAATACCAAAGAAATGGGTTTCAAAGGCGTTCTAAAATTAATTGTTTGTTTAATAATAATATTTATACCACTACCCTAACGGTAAAATTAGTATAATATTTTATTTTATTTCTATAAAAGTAGCAGCGTGGTAGTATCACCTCTAGATGTACCCGTTTAAAGTATCGACATTTCTCATATGGGTTACTACCGTCGCGGTTCATCGCACCTTTTATTGAGCGACGTTTGTTACCCAGATAAGTTTTGTATTAGCTTTTACAATACTATCTTTGGAATACACAGCATATAGAATAAATAAGTGCGCCATGATGGACTATAATGCTTTAATGTAAATTGAGAGCAAAACCTTTATTCTTATTTGAATAATAATCGAGAAATGGAATCGTTAAAAGAAAAATGTAATTACATACAAGTATCATTGTATAACAGTTAAGTAATTATTCGTTCTCGGTTATTTCTTTAAATGTCAACTTAACCAGTAAATGAAACCCACAGTTGGACAAAAGATTATCAACCGTCAATTGGTACATAATCTATCCAAAAATGTCGTAACCCTAATCTTGCAGACTAGTGATTGGGTGCAGTATCATAAGCACGCGCCAACCCATTTATTAGTTATTACTGGTACTTTTATGACAGAGGTCTAATATGATCATCATCATGATATTCATCGTAGTGCACTTCTGAACATAGATGTTCCATTTAGACTGCCACAAAGGTTGATCTTGACCCCCTCCATTGATTCCCCAGACTGTATTTGAGTATTAAAGGAGTCATCCCAGCGGCTGTTAGTACCAGGTCGCTTAGGAAGCATATTTCTTTTTCAACAGCTATCATTTCTTCGAGTACGTTTAATTGTCATCTAAATACTAATTGAAATGTAAAGTCTAATTTTAATAGCCTTTCCTTCGTAACGAAAGTTTAGTTTCATATTAAATATTCTGTTTTAGTTCACTGCTGCACCAAACAAAGCTTGTTTGAAAGATTTCTCTTAACTCACCACTCTTTCCAGGCGGGTTGGTGAGAGTAGCACCGGTACCTTCGTACTGGTGATGGTGATCCCCGTCACTAGTCTGCGGGATTTAAATTAGGCGTTTTAGTATAAGTTTTTAAAACACTGTACCACTCACGACGCTTATATCTTTCACTTATTAAAACCGCTTCGCTTGAAAACTTCAACTTAAGATAATAAATAAATAGGTATCTTAAAAAAGCGTAATATACGATTGGATATCAAAACGGATAATACAGTTGCTAATAACAAATTGCGTACGTTATCGTCGTTCAGTTGTTTCGAAATGACAAGTAGTACTTTACGGAATAGGAAGATATCGTTTGTATTTATTGTTTTAAGTTGTTCACGGGGAGTTAGATAGAGCGTTTCTAATATCTTTTTATAGTAATAAATAACGATTTCGACGGACAGCTATTGATAGGCACTATTCAATGCACCGATAAGAATGCTTAAAGCACGAAGGTAAATACAAGCAACCGTTACAACAAACAATACTTATTGCCGTGTTATCCCGTGAGGTGATAATGTACCTAAAAGAATTTGCCACCCCATCACATCTCGTGGGTGTGGCAATAGTTGATAACGGGAAAAATCTTGTGACCTACGATAGATAACCATGTATAATATAAAGTCAGACATGATCATATGTTTAATACGCATCACACCTACCAAGTGTGGCTGTTACGAAAAAGCCTCGCTTAATGAAATGACTGTAAGGAATTTATATTATTTAATAGAAGAATATATTAAATAATATAAATTATTAAGGAAGAAGGTAAAAAAAATTACAGACTGCTATGTTAAGAAAATGTAAATGTTCCACGAGTACCGTTAGGCAAAAGCCTACCATATTCCAGAGAATATTGGAGCCGAGAAGACTCCAACGTGGCCAAATTTCACATGTCCTATCTCCTAGAGATGTTGGTTTGGATCATGGCATGAAACTGCACTGTTGCCGGTGTATGAAACCCGATTACAGCCCTCGAAATTCTATACTTATATATATATAAAGGCTTTCTTTCAGATTCTATCACGACTCTATTAGTATGAGGGCATTGTAGGAATTGGTTTGTTCTTAACTAGATTGTTCGAACGTTTCGATTTAAAAAATTAATTTATGAAATAATGTTTACAAATCTATTAAACATACTCAACAAAAATCATATATGATACGCTCCGACATGCGTTAACTGCGAATTATCGTGAAATCTCAAACTTAGCAACATTATTCCAACTTCTAATAAGTAGCAAGGATAAAACCAAGAGCTGTCAAAGTGCTAACGTAAGTGTAGGGATATCTATCAACGATGTTTCGAGTTAAAATCGAATGAGCACTGACATGACAAAAAAAAAGTCACCTTACTTAATGAGTTGCGTGAAGATAAAAAAGCCGCCGCGGCTCCGCACAAAGGAAATGGGCAGAGCAAATAAAAGATCGCGGGCAATGTGAAAACCTTTGCGCATTGTCTTATAATAAAGTGAAACAACAATAGGTAGCCTTTCAATGGGCTACGCCGCCACAATGAACGATGTTAAGGTCGTGACTACATGCGTCCATGTAACAAGTAAAAGTGTGTTTTCAGATTGTGTGAAACGTTTTACGCATGTACATATAGATTTCAACATTATCATGTTTTAACAAAATCTATCTAAAAAAATATTACAGTGTATATCACTTATTTAGAGGTATATTTGACCATATTCAATTACATCAATGACTGCTGTCATCCTTGTCACTAATGTCATACCATACTATCACAAAACATGAAAAATAACAAATCACTGATGTAAGTGCGGGTTGGTTTAAATTTCGTTTCTTTAATTCAAATACTGTACGTAGCAGAGCCAAGTGGCAGCTTTTGCTACGACACGTATGGAATAAATTACTCTTCATCAAAGTAATGGAGCTAAAACACTTTGAACCATCAAACACCTAGTGTAATAAGTAAACTACACCGATTATTTTTGAGAGTCGTATTATCTAGATTCAGTCTAATATTCATAAGTAAATTTATGAATCTTAAGAATAAATCAAACATATCACACATAATGTATGATTGAAATAAAATACCCACATGTAAACCACGCCTTTCACGATTCCGAACATGAGTGGACAATAGCAGACAACATTTACCTTGTGAACATAATGTTAATGTGAAATACAACATCTCATTGTTCCGTCACCTGCCCTCACCGCCCGCCACTTTATCCCTGTCCCCTGTGTCGTCTTTCCGACCACTGTTTTCATTACTGTCTATCGCTGAGGACACGATTTATACTTTTTGTCTTACTAAAAAGTGACTTCCTTGATTTGTTATTCAATAATAGTTATAACACTTGCCTTACCTTAATAGTTTGAAAATAGTCCATTGCTGGACAGAGGCTCCTCTAATAAGAAGGATTTGCCGTAATTGGTACACTTAGCAGTCGGATTGCCGATATCAGTACCAGGCGACAAGGTCAAGCTGGAAGTACTTGATAGATAGACGTCAGCAACATGACGCGCCTAACAACTTAGATGCGGCTTTCCTTTATCGACTAGAGTGTTTTTAAGTCTGATATATTTAAGAGATTATATCATTTAATGATTTTTAGTATTTAGCCGAATACATATGAAATTACATAACTAAATAAAAATATATAAAAAATACATTTGAAATGAACCTAATATTTTAGGGATTTTATCACGTATAATTATACCATCTACTTATGAGATGTGATAAATGATCTTTGGTGTCACAAGAGCACCCAAACTTAAAATTGAAACTCCTGAGCGCAATGAAATGCACTTCTCACCTTGAGATATCGTTCATTATGTAATATCAACTACTTCATTGCAACCGAAACAAAGTTATTCTTTTGTACTACTGTGTGGAAGTAGAATATATGGTGTACTTTTTTCACCATTTCTTATAATACCACTAAGAGCAAGTACATAGAAGCCAATAAAAGTAGAGTAAGTAAGTAAGTAGTATATATAAGTAAGTAATAGTTGTTGATAATGGTTTTGATAAATATAAATATTCAAATGAAGGAACAATTTATATATATATGTTTTTTTTTGGGAAAACGGGCAAGCGAGCAAGTGGCTCACCTGTTGGTAAGTAATTACCGTCCCACACATACATCTGCAACACCAGAGAAACTGCAGGTGCATTACCGGACTGTAAGGATATTTGGGGATGTGAGCGATAGGGAAGGCGTTAGAGGAAGAGGGGAGTGGGCCTCCGGTTACCTCACTTACCAAACGAAACGCAGAAGTACAAGATGTCTCTACTTCACGCCGGTATTCTGCGAGGTCGTGGTACTAACCAGTAGAGCCGGCCCTTTTGAACAGTAGCTGTAGCCGCCGCTTGGCTCTACCACGTAACACACATAAATAGCATCCTTGTATTATCTAAGCGAATTTTTCTATGAAATAACCCCATTCCAACAATCCCGTATCTCTAAACGGTAGTTGATATCTTCACGTCATCTTTAACCTTTTCACTTACTCCTAGATTTTGGTTAAAGGTTTATCTTCACAAGGGTCAAAGAGGTTTAATATCGTATGTGAACGCAGCACCCGCCTCCGTCGCATCTCACAACTTACGTACGTCAGATCCCACGTACACAGATAAGTAACGGAGTCCACGGTAATTACTGCTAATGGTCGCGATTACGTTGTGACAAATGAAAATGCCGATGGAGACGGCCGCGAACGGCCAGTATCAAACGTTTTAAGCAGCGATATCGATTGTCGGATATTTCTTTTCTGCTTGCGCTGGGCGGTCTTCTTGTGCAAGGAAAGACTCGGTTGGTTTTTAGCTTTGTTACTACTGTAGCCTAACTGGCTGGATAAAATAAATAGTGTAGAATTTAGATAATCTGTGTCCTTTGTCATTCCTTTACATGAGACTTGGCTTTTAATGACTGAAGTAAGATGATATTATAACGATGTAGTAATTTGAGAATTTGAGATTTGAACTTAGAAAGTTCAAATCTCAGACCATGCCACATTCTTCACTACACGCATGTGGTGTTCATTTATTGTATTTTGTCTGCCTCCGTGTCTCTAACACTGCGTATGCCCATCTTTCCCATCGCTATCTTATCGCATAAACATTAAATTTATTCGACACGTTAACGTAAAAGCGTGTATATGCATACACGCATACTTTACCTCTGTAATCACAACTGGGATAAACAAAGGTGTCTTGACTTCTAATACGAATCTGTTCGTCTATGGTTGAACCAACCACTCTTGAGAAAAATTGTAAATAATGTCACCCGAACTTTTTTTCTGTTTCACTGCACCGACAGCCAATTTAATATCTGTAATACTCGTTTTGTTAATTAAAAACGATACCTCCCACTACAGGCTGTTCTCTTGTGTCAGTGAGGCAGTTTACATAAATAAATAGCATATGAACAAACATCCAGACTCAGAGCAATTATTTGTAATTTATACAAATACTTGTTCCGTGTGGAAATCGAACCCGCGACCCGTTGCACCGCAACCAAATCCTTAGTCATTACGTGACGTAGCCGTCGAATATTTTAATAAATGAAAAATTTAATTAAATCGAAAACATAAATATTACAGTATTTATGAATAATAAGTCCTATAATAACTACTAATAATGTTGTGTTATTGTTTAAATTGTTAATTACCAACTGTTTCATGCTAGTTACCCGTCAAAAATATGACTATATAATTTTTAATAAGTATCAATGTTATCATTGGATTTGTGAATGAAGTTTATTAGGAAAAATCAGCATAAATGTAAACATACCTATCAAATTGTGTCATAAATTTAAAAATCGATTCAGACCGCTTACTGGTCAATTTAATATTAAAGATCGAAAGTGGTACTCGGTTTTTGAAAAATAATTTGGCGTCTTTCATTACACCTAAACACGAGCATAATTTTATAAAACACCTATATGATTACGAGATATACAAAAAGGAATTTTCATTTTGTCAATCCAATAAACATCAAACGATCTTTATTTACAACATGAATTGTTAACTTGATTACAACCAAATATGCAATCGGTGCAATATTAATAAAATGTAACAAGGAGAGCCTTATGAAACTTTATAAAATTTCACGGGATCGTCATCGAATCTTGGAATGGTTTTTGTTTTTTTTTGTGTCTTGGTCAGTCGTGTCAGTTGTTTAGAGGTTGAGTATCTGGCTGCTCATTTACTGACCGGATTAACAATAAAAACGAAATTTGATCATTGCGGCCGGCCCGATGGTGTCTCCTTAAGGGCAAGCTGTACCATTGACATCTTTAGTTACGAAAAATGTATTTATACTATGTAAGACGTGTTATCGTGTATAAAAAACAATAGTAAAGTTTTTTTAACTTAAACCTCTATTATATACTCAGTGATATTACATTGCGCTTATGTTATGTAACATTTCCTTAATTTTTTACCATTCACCTTTCATCCGACTGCTGTAAATTGATTCTGTTTGTGATCGAAACCGACAGTATCAGGGCTTCAAAGATCCAGTAGCAGCATGTCTATTAAACTAAATATAATCTCCTCTT
Source organism: Bhutanitis thaidina (assembly GCA_029286595.1). Classification (NCBI taxonomy): domain Eukaryota; kingdom Metazoa; phylum Arthropoda; class Insecta; order Lepidoptera; family Papilionidae; genus Bhutanitis; species Bhutanitis thaidina. The sequence goes on along the minus strand of JAGSMS010000020.1, from coordinate 6,033,275 downwards.
GGTCAAGTTCGCTCGGCAACGACTTTCAAATACTATAAGCACTTATTAACAGAGCTGTATATTACAGTGCCGCAAATGCACGCGCAAACACTGAGTGACTCTCTTGTATTTAACTTCCCATATCAGATAAAGCGCTTATATCCTGTGTTGCTGGGATTCGAACTGAGAACTTTGAAGTTCGAATGGGGTAAGGTATTCTTATAAATGTGTTTTTATTAGCGCTATTAATACATTGTAATCTAAACCATAATGAGTAAACAATTAATATTAACATTATAATGAAGTTCCTTTTTCTTTTTTCTTTTAAATAATATTATTAGCGGTTTGTCACTTAAGCAAAAATAAAGTTAAAAATGCAAACCTCTAAAAAATGTAAATTATTTCATTAACGCACCGCACCTTAAGACGACATTTGCCGCGTTATCAGATCATCTCCTCCGCCTGTCTCACGTGAATAAATCCAATATTTTACTGCCCCTCCATTGTTATCCTCATTAACCCTTTGTCTCATTAGACCCCCGGCTTCATATTCTTCGTTATTTTCCTCGATGACAGCACAGATTAGATTCGTTTTTTTTTAATTTAGTTCAAAAAGTTTCGAGCTTCAACCTTTTCGGGATAGTGTTACAAATAAAGGGCAAATGCGGCCAGTCTTTTATACTATGTATTTATACTATGTAAGACGTGTTATCGTGTATAAAAAACAATAGTAAAGTTTTTTAACTTAAACCTCTATTATATACTCAGTGATATTACATTGCGCTTATGTTATGTAACATTTCCTTAATTTTTTACCATTCACCTTTCATCCGACTGCTGTAAATTGATTCTGTTTGTGATCGAAACCGACAGTATCAGGGCTTCAAAGATCCAGTAGCAGCATGTCTATTAAACTAAATATAATCTCCTCTTGGTCAAGTTCGCTCGGCAACGACTTTCAAATACTATAAGCACTTATTAACAGAGCTGTATATTACAGTGCCGCAAATGCACGCGCAAACACTGAGTGACTCTCTTGTATTTAACTTCCCATATCAGATAAAGCGCTTATATCCTGTGTTGCTGGGATTCGAACTGAGAACTTTGAAGTTCGAATGGGGTAAGGTATTCTTATAAATGTGTTTTTATTAGCGCTATTAATACATTGTAATCTAAACCATAATGAGTAAACAATTAATATTAACATTATAATGAAGTTCCTTTTTCTTTTTTCTTTTAAATAATATTATTAGCGGTTTGTCACTTAAGCAAAAATAAAGTTAAAAATGCAAACCTCTAAAAAATGTAAATTATTTCATTAACGCACCGCACCTTAAGACGACATTTGCCGCGTTATCAGATCATCTCCTCCGCCTGTCTCACGTGAATAAATCCAATATTTTACTGCCCCTCCATTGTTATCCTCATTAACCCTTTGTCTCATTAGACCCCCGGCTTCATATTCTTCGTTATTTTCCTCGATGACAGCACAGATTAGATTCGTTTTTTTTTAATTTAGTTCAAAAAGTTTCGAGCTTCAACCTTTTTCGGGATAGTGTTACAAATAAAGGGCAAATGCGGCCAGTCTTTTATACTATGGTTTTTATGACTAAGGATCTTATTTTTTTTTTGTTATAGCAAAGACAATGTCATGTAAATTCTGCTTTTAATTGGTATTGTTATTTTTTATATTTTGTTGTTGAGAATTTAAAATGTTGTGCTTTTAAAGTAACGATAATATAAATTATAATAAGCTGTAAGCAATAACCTGTAGTTTAACATTGTACGATATTTTTATATTTATAGAACTATACGGAATGAAAGTCAAATCCAGCTGATTAGTGATGGATAGTGTCTCTAGTGCGAGCGTGTCGGCGCTGCCCTCGCTAATCTGCATGTCCAACGTGGTGAGTACGGGCAAATCTTTGATGCATACCAAGTCAGGTTTTTGTTGGTGCTTAGATGCAAAGGCCGGTTATACCAGCTGTAAACATACACAAACTGTTAAAAAAGAAGAATGGATTAAACTTTTCTTTTACAAAATGGCATGGTACCATACATTCAATGTTATCATAGACTTATACTCAATTACTAATGTATGTTAAACATTTTCATCGGCAACATACAACATTTACACCATTATGTCGTCTAGCATCTTTTTGTCGGTAACCGTCGTCTGTTTGCTTTGTGTTCGGATTGGAATGACTAACGAGTTAAGACGGAAACGAAGTCCAACTTATGATAACTGGTAACTGCAGCTCATACAACCTGCGAACGTTTTCAATCGAAGAAGGTTACAGGTGCGTTGTCGTCCCTGAAGACTAAGATGGAATCCCTCACATCTCAGACCATGACCATGCCTTGCAAACCGGAACACAACAGAAGTTGCACTACCAATTGACGGCAGAAAAAGGTAAAATGAGCCGTTCGTCCAGTATACTACAGTAGTTCTCACTTCACTTTCTTTCCATCCAAATGATACTTATAAGATATGGAATAAAATTTATAATTTTAAGTAAAAAATTTAAATTCGCTTTTGAATGAAGACGAGAGCGAAGCGCATAGTTTTAAATTACAAAGCGTGAAACATAAATTTGAACAAAAATACAAGCATACAAGCATGCAGAACACTGTCATTCTAAATAGCATTACATGCCACTAAAGCGAACTCGAAATAGCATCTACACTATATATACTTGCCAATCCGGTGGATCATCTGTCAGTCTATAAGGAGATAATATGCAACAAATTGACACAACTTTTACGTCAATGTTCTCTTAAAGCATTACCGCCACTTTACAAGCAATAGTATAACAATACTATGAAGATTTGATTTTATTAGAGTATATTTGGTAGCTACAAGAGCCGTGGTAGCCTAGTGGTCAGGGCGCTCAATTTAGTATCATAGAGCGCAAGAGACCTGGGTTCGATCCCCGGTGCGCGCACCACCAAAATTGTTAATAGCAATTTTAAGTGTTTTATTTGCCACGTGCTCGGTGGTGAAGGAAAACATCGTGAGGAAACCTGCATATCTGAGAAATAATAAAAAAAAATATTTCGAGGATATGTGAAGCCCGCCAACCCGCAATGGAGCAGCGTGGCGGGCCATTCGCGGCTCCGACACTCTCTCAGGTATTTGAGAAGGAGGCTTTTACCCAGCAGTGGGCACTTACAGGCTGCTATTTTTACATTTGGTAGCTTAGTTGTAGAGCCGTGGTAGCCTAGTGGTCAGAGCATTCGCTATAATATATATATATTTTTTATGGTTAAGAAGGTAAACGAGCAAGCGGCTCACCTGGTGGTAAGTGATTACCGTCGCCCACGTACACCTGTAACACCAGAGGAGCTGCAGGTGCGTGCCGGCTTTTAATGATATTTAGGATTGGGAGGGGGTTAGGGGAGGAAGGGGAGGAAGTGAGGAGGGTAGTGCCACCGGTTACCTCACTAAACGCAGAAGCACAAGACATCTCTACTTCGCGCCGGTATTCTGTGAGGTCGTGGTACTAAACGTGGTACTACTATCAGCTGAAGCCGCAACTTGGCTCTACAACGTTAAAAATAAATATAATATAATGTTATTAACAAATATAATAATACGCACGCGTGTGAGATGGATTCGATCCCCGCTGGCGTCACATCTAAAATTGTTAATAGAAATTTTAAGTTCTAAATTTAACACGTGCGTGGTGGAGTAGGAAAACATCGTGAAATAATAATAAAAAAAAAATTTCAAGGACGTATGAAGTCCCCCAACTCTCACTGAATCAGCGTGGCGTCAAAAAAATATTTAAGACGCGGCCTTTGCCCAGCTGTGGGAATTTACAGGCTGCTACTTTTTACAATTGTAGCTACAATTATTAACAAAGGGATACCAATAAGTATTTTTTGTTTCTCGCATCTTGATCCTACAATTTCTGTACTATAAGTGTTAGTTAGTGTTGTTTTAGTACTTATGCCGCTCACACGTATTTACACGTTCTATAACTATATATAGTTTTTATATTTATTTGGTACAACTGTGTTTAAAAACAAATTAGTTTGTAACATATAAATATTATTCAACAAACAATTACAACTACACATACAAATGCTACACAAAATATTATACAATATTCTGTGTAGCATAAATTTCTATTACTTAAGTTATGTTATTAAAATACAGAGCCTGTAATATTATGCTCAATTATTTCAAATTAAAATTAAAATCCACATATGAATTTGAAAAGTAACTATGAAATCTTATAACTTAGACCATTGACGATTCTCGTAGCGGCGCGGATGAAAGACTGTTTAAGCGGGTGCGACAACACCTGTTTGTCCATTTATGCATTGAGCGTCTCCACTCCAACACTGTCCTCGGCGTGAATACTTTATTAAATAGTTTTAATTATGTTTTTCCCGTATAAATTATTATTAATACTTGGTTTATAAAAAATATGAAATTTCATAACTGAAAAAACTAGAATTACAGCAATGTTTTAAAACAAGCAATTTTTGGCTTACTTAATATTATAATACAACTAAGTATCTAAGAGTTACTTTTAATTTTTAAATAGTATGTTATGTAGTTTAAATAGTATAAGCATGTTATATTACAAATACATCATACTATACATGTGCAATATCCACAATATTAAAGATTTTACAGTCACTAGCTACCATTATACAAATTACAGTCGAAGAACCTTTATTAAATTTATGGTTTTCCCCTCTGTAATTTTTTATTACTGATAACGCGTTAATTGCCGCAGTGCACATACATTATAGTCAATTAGCACGGCCACCCTAAAAATTAAAACAGCAATATATTTTTTAATTTCGCTACGTATAATTCATGTTGTGTTGAATTTACAAATTTGTTATGAATCGCTACTGTCTGAGTCGTTATTAGAGATTGCGCGTCTTTTTCTTATTCTCATTAAGTAGGTGACCGATTTCGTAAATGTAGGTCCTTTCTGGGCCGATACAGTTCGGCACAATTCCAACATGAGGCAACATAAATAGTTTAACAATAATAACATTGTTTATATTACTAATTCTTGATTGATATGATCTGTTGTACTATGAGCTAAATGAAATACCGGGATGCCGAGAACCATGCGGAGCTGTTCAGTCAAATGCATCAATATTCTTTCTCTTATTCGTTTCCTTTTTCCCAATGACAACCAGTTATACCAGGTAGCCTAGTGGTCAGGGCGCTCGCTTTAGTTTCATGGAGCGCGAGAGAGACTTGGGTTCCGGTGCCCGCACCACTAAAATTGTTAATAGCAATTTTAAGTACTGTATTTACCACGTGTTCGGCATTGAAAAAAAACATCGTGAGGCAACCTGCATGTCTGAGAAATAAGAAACAATATTGTTTCGAGGATATATGCAGTCCGCCAACCCGCACAGATATCTACTCGATTTTAAAATCCTTGAAAAATCCATCGATATTGAGATCGATACCTGCATAATGATAGACATGACTACATTAGAAATATACGAATCACATCAGTTATTAAGGGGCGAGCATCGAACGCCGCCTTATTATATATTCAAATTAAAAGATAACGTCAATCAAGATAATTATTCCAAACCTTATCTACCAAGTAGCAATATCGATGACAGTTTAGAACGCGTAAATGATTTTTATTTTCCAAAGTATACGGATATTTTAATGACGACAATAAAATGCAGAGAGATGAAGATTTCAGATTTTGATGTTACGATAATGATTGTAAAGTGAATTGAGGTTTATATTTCGCGGTTGTTGTAATATACTGTGAACCACAGTTAACTCGTTTCATGTTACCAAACAGAAAAAACGTTTTTTTTAACTCATTTATTACCTTACCTTACCTTAACAGCCTGTAAATAGTCCACTATGGGACATAAACCTCTCCCATAAGGAAGGAAAATCTTCGACTGTATTTTTTTTGTATATATGTTACGTGATATACGAGTATTTGTCGATTGTAAACCTATTTTAATGATTTTGATTCCCTGGTCCCTTTCAAAATTAAAGAAAATATTCCACCCTTTCGGATGGGAAAATAGGGGATGAAGTTTCATATTGAACTCCCGTTAACCCAGAAGTCAGAATCTGACTATATTAATTTATTGAAATCAGTTATTTCTCTAAAACTTTGATTTGATTCCCTTATCGAAGAATAATGGTCAGCCTTTATTACAAGTTTGCTACTGGCAAAAATGCCGCCCTAGGCAATAATTAATGACCCAAAAATATTTAATACATATAAAATTGTGCGTTATGATTGACATTAACTTTTTTAACCCACTGCAACCATGGTTGGCTTTTTTATAACATTTGAATAGTTGGCTATTGTTTATAATGAGCTGATAGTCCACCTGATGGTAAATGATTACTCCAGCCCATAGACACTCACAACTGAATTCTTATACAGGTGGCTCCAGGTAGGCTAGAGGTAACAACGTTTATCTCTAAGGAGTAAAATGGAATCCCACCCAGCCCGTTATATATATATATTAGATCACCATATACATTAATGCGAATGACGATAGTAGTTGCACTGTTACTTATTTGTTTATTCATACTTTATTATACCTTATTCAAAATATAGCATCAAAAGGCGAACATATTGGTAAAAGGATTCTCAACATATAAACCTTAGAGAGTGGTAAAACATCGAAGGTGGTAACTGGATAAGTAATGGAAAATTAAAAGTAAAGGTTAATATTAAATTAATCAATAATATAATATACACTCATATCTATGTAATATATGAATAAATTATATACGAATATAATTCATATACAAATTGTAACCATTTCCTCAACTACGAGTTGATGATGAATTATCAAAAAGTATGAACAATGTTTAGGAAAAAAACCTGAATATACTTTTTTAAATGTATATTTACTGACGGGTTGTCTCAACTATTCAGGTTTCGAGTTTTAAATTAACAAAAGGAGGGTACGCACGACGCCATATATATCCTAATATGACAATGTAGGTATAGGAATATACATCTAACTTTGACAACGTAACAACATTTAAAATGAGGGCTAAAGTGCTACGCGAACAAGTGAGCACTAGTGACACCTGGGGAAGGTTGAGATGCCGCGGAAAAAGAAAATACTGCTTTTATAAAGGCTTTAGCTGGAATTGGATTTCAGGAACGGTGCAGACAAGAGCCACTGAGATGCTAGAATAAATAGTCAATTTACGTCTCAAATTAAAAAGTAAATAAAATATGTTTTAAATGTTTTTTCTTGCCTGTGTCTAGTCTTCATACGATTTTTATCTTTTATAACAGTGTGTCATACTGGACGAAGTTAGTCAAGAAATTTGTAACATTATATTTAAATACACTATTATATTATAAGGTTGACTGGTAACCTTTTAATTGTCTATTAGTTTCACAATTTATTTTATGCCTTTTATTTAAATTTCTCGTTTGTAGATGCCCGACAAATGACAAAATATATTTTTGTATTTTAATATGCGGATACTGGTAAAATGTTTTTCGAAAAGCAATTTAAATAACATATTATGTTTTGGTGACTGATTTATAGCAGCACAGTTCAGGTTTTACAGGAGATCAGGGTTTTATTGTTAATTCTCAATCTAATATCTAAATTTTGTAAATATAATGTTTTTTATAGGACTGGAGCGACACACGAGCTAACAGGCCACCAGATGGTCAGTATCTGCAATCTATGGAAACCTGCAAATAACTTTAATCGAAGGTGGTTACAGACACGTCGCCTAAGTGGTATACTAGAGTTCTATACCTGGTTGAATTTGTATCAGAACATAATGACCATGCCACATGTCACCTATCAAATTTAAACTAATCTTATCGCTGAATTATACTAACTCTTACGGGATTTGTTGTGATTAATTTAACTAAGTTACGTCTACGTTCTGATGAAATACTTTAACGTTAAATGCGATAAACTCCGTAAAAAATTGTACTTATGTCAATGTTTGGTATTCGCGTAAATTTAAGAAATCATAATCTAAAAACTCTTGAGATACTAAAGAAGCAAATATACTATTAAGAGCATCAGTGTTGTTCTTCTAAAAGTTAGGGAAACAAAACATGAATAACTGACATAATTCTTCTTCGATTTGACTTCGACTTCGTCTCGACCTCGATTTCTTTGATATGTATACGTCTTATGTGAAGTTATAATTTCTTTTTTTTTTTTTTTCAACAACGCTACCTTCCGCTGTAGGAATTTCTCCTGTGTCGCGGAGGCAGTTTACATACACGAATTACACATGGACAAACACCCAGACCGGGAACTATTATTTGTAGTCCATACAGATACTAGTCCCGTGCGGGAATCGAACCCGCGACCCGCAGCGCCGCAGCTAAACGCTTAACCACTACGCCACCGAGCCGTCGATTGATGATTCTGTTCTGCTTCTTTATATCATAGTGAAAAGTTATTACTTAACATAGTCCGCATCAAAGTGAGATACGAATGCTAGATCCACTAAACAAATAGCACGATGACCCCTGAGTTATGTAAACCGTTACATTTAAACATATATTAAATATCTATGAGCCTACGCAGACAAGGGCTCTACTAAAATTTCCTAATACATAAATAATCTGTAATTCACCACTATATTTGTAAAGAAATAATAAAAATAAAACTATTTAGAGGACATTGACACATATTGTCCGATTAGGTAGGTCCACTGTAGTCCAACTTCGACCCAGAGGTCAATCGTCGAATCCAACTCGGCAGGGCTGCGTTCGGGAAACTACGTCATATCTTCTCGTCGAGTATACCATAAAACCTCAAGAGGAAAGTATACAAACAGTGCGTGTTGCCAGTGATGACTTACGGAACTGAGACTTGGTCCTTCTCTGCAGGTCGTATGAGGAACCTCAAATTTGTTTAGTCATGGAAAGGGCTATGCTCGGTGTTTCTCTGCACGAAATAGTCTGCAACGATGTTATCTGCAGCAGAACTAGAGTAACCAACATAGCCTTTGGGATCAGCAAGCTGAACTGGCAACGGGCCGGCCACATAATAGGGTTGACTGGTAGAGAAAGCCAAAAGGCATTAAGTCCGGCCATTGTATTCCTTTCTTTATTTAGGGACACAATAAAGAATAAATAAATAACTCGCAGAACTGACAACCATTGGGGGAAAAAAGATCTCAAATGGCAGCTACGTACAGGCAAACGCAGTGTGGGACAACAAGACGGAGTGACGACCTGCGCAGTGAAGTCAATGTATGCAGGTGGCCCAGGATCGAGCTTTGTGGCAATCTTTGGGAGAGGCCTATGTTCAACAGTAGACTCGTGAAAGGCTGAAATAAAAACCAGGACATTGGAGCCCGCCAACCTGCATTGGAGCATCGCGGCGGACGCAGTGGCACATTTATTTGACTTCTTACTATTAACATATTAATTCTTCAAATTACTTATTATGTTCATTAAAAGTTACATAGTTATACACACTTCTTACATATTAATGATCGCTCAATAGCAAATTCGCTGCATAACGTGGCGACGGAAGTTACGATCAATATCGTCCAGTTCACGAGGTCGTAATTGTGATATGGGCCGTGAGAATATTCAATTAAGCCGACGAACTTAATTGCAACTTGATAAAGTTAAGTTAGCTCTAAGTGAACTATCTTCCGAACTCAGTTAACTGACCATTATCTTTGCCTTTGTGCTGTAGTAGCTCCGTACTCACCTAATTGGGGGTAGTAAGACGAAATCTTAGTGTGGATATGACGATGAATTAAGTTAACTATAGCTTAGAATATCAGTTCTTCAGAAGCTTGTCACCAAATTTACTCGAGTTTTCGTTGAAGCATCGTAGCTTTGTTGATAAATGTTTGGTTTACCTTATGTATGTTAATATGTCTGAATAAGAGGTACGCAGATCTTTTTCTGAATAGAGATAAATCTCGTATGAGATGTTTGGAAGTTACTCTACACATAACTAAAAAAATAATATTTTGTATACACTAAAATAGACTGTACTAATAGCATTTATTTGTTTTCTACTATTTCAATTAAAATTAAGTATTTTTCCTTTAAATAAATTACAAATGGTACAAGTAAATTACTAATTGTTATACTTCATGGACTTTTGCTGCTGCCTTAGTTATTAATCTATTTAATTATGCAATTATTTAAAAAGTTATAAGACTTTTCTACTTATTGTTTATTGTCATAAGACGTACTGTTGCTTTGAAAGTAAGCAATATTTAACAGCGCACAAGTTCTTTAAAAATCTAATGTCAACTAGTAACGTCCACACTAATCAAATATGGGCCATGTCCGGCCACCGTCGGTCGCTCTAATCGAGTTATTGTGAACGGCACAATGCGGCAATCAGTGGTGCAGTGGCTGCGGCTGGCCGGCACTTCGCAGGTGCTATACTAAGCTAGACATTTTCAAATGAAATTCTTCATAGGTTCAAATTTATAATAAAGATTTCATATTAATTTAAAAAAAATATTGTGGATTGTAACAGACACCATAAAAAAATGGTCAAGTTTAAGTGTAAAAAGTTTGGGTGTAATGTTTTCGTTATATTTTCAAGAAGGAAATTAATTATTAGCGTGTCGCAACAATAGAAATATCTATTTTTATGATATTCGAAGGGATAAGATATGATAATGTTAATAATATTAATCCGTATTTTTCTCAGATCTTACATATTTCTGATGTAAGTAAAGTAATCGCCTTCAAATGTTCCACTAATACACAAAGGTACTCCTCATGTGAGGGTCTTAAAAAAAAACTTCGCGTCGCTGCTACAGTTCGGCGCAACTCACACGTCATTGAACTACTATTTTTTTAATCTCAGATGTGCTGCTCATATCAAAATATTTTCCTTCACCGACGAGCACGAGGTAAATTTAGAACTAACAATTTTATTTACCAATCCTAGTAGTGCCAGCAACGAAAGTAAATTATAATAAATAGCCAACTGCTCCGGATCTTTTTATTTTATGGTATCGTTATGACCAATTTTTACATTTTGAATCTCACGTGATCGACTCGTTTCTACCAAGGAGTCGCTCCAATTGTAAAAAAAAAACAATGTTTAAGATATATTTATACAACAGAGGTGCCTACTTGTAGCCCACCGCACGCAACAATAAACAAACAATAAAAGAAGAAAAAAGGCAACAACTGGTTGCAAAACAATAGTCGTGGCGGGATTCTTGACGTTTTTATCATTTCGAGCTAAGAACAAAAGCTGCAGGCTTCCTGTAGAGGCTGCATCACCATTCTCGCAAAGCGAACTTATTGACGTGCTATAAGTTTAGCGAGCAATTTAAAGCATGAAATGAAAGCGTGAACAAAATACGTTGTTCTTAAAGTTTTAGTAACTATTGAATTATGTATTTATCTATCAATTGTTAACTGCGGAAATCGAATTATACACTAAGCCGAATTTCAATTCAAATCTTGAGTGTTTGGAACATAAATAATCTGGACAAGCCAAATGTCTGTTTGTACACTATGACAAATAATTCGACATTGCAGCGGGATTTGTGTGTGACATATCTCCGCTTCACTGTTTCAATCGGAGACCGTCAGACGGCGTCTCGGCCACGCATCATTATAATTTATAAATTAATACAACGCTGGACAATGATCTTATCAACCTATGTAAACTTGCACGCCATGAATGAAAGATTTGCACGTACTCAGTACGTGGGGCTGGTGAGCACATTGCTGACAATCAGTGAATGAAATCTTGCATCAGTGATGCTGCTCCCCGATCATTTCGTGCGTAATTTAAAACCCATCGACCCACACACACCGAAATTTGACACTATGATTGTAATTAGCCTTCTGTCATTTTTGCTGTTAATTTTTTCTTTGCCTTAACTGAATTTTCAATTATCATTGGCTTAGGGAACTTTACAGCTGTGTGTAGTCTGTCTCGGTAAGTCGTGCCTCACAGCATTAACTTACAATAGAGGTGGACGTTCTATTCATCGTCGCCACAATACACCATGATCGCTTCGATCGGCTCCTATCGGTTGGGTGAAGTCCGCGCGTGATGCCAATGCGAATCGTATGGAAATTCCGGACCAGATTATTCCACTTCTTATCCCAGACACTCCCTTCCTGCTTTGTAACGTTCACAGGACCATTGAACTGGCAGCCACATCTGGTATTTTGTCGGCTGTAGTAAAATAATCGCCTTCCATTCATAAGCAAATGTCTTAAAAAATATAAATAAAAAAAATAATAACAAAAAAAAGTTAAAAATTACAATGTATTTTCCTTCCATATCTTCAAAATCTAGGCCCTAAAGTAATAGTTAATATCAAAATTACTGAACGGCTTTGCAGGTTAGATTCTAATTAATAATATGTATGAATAATTTTTTTGTATCCTATAGGACTTAATGATTTTTAAGCTTTATGTTTTCTTATTATAGACGTTGGGTGTATGGAGAAATACACAATTCTCTAAAATACCTTTTCTCTGAATGCCTCATGCTGCTAGTTAAAAAACAATCGAGGCTCTGGCAACGACCGAATGATGGATATCGTTCCTCAGACTCGTGGTGGAAGCAGCATCAATAGTGCGTGGGTCGTCACTAAGCTCACCAACCTGTTTGCCCAGCGTGGTGAGTATGTGCATACTTCTCAGGAAATAATGTTGACATTGGCTGACGCTTTCTTGGAAAGGCCTATGTTCAGCAGTGGACTTTATAAATAGGCTGAAGAATGAAAAATACAATACACTTATTGTATACCAAAGAAAATAATACAATAATATATATGAATACATAATGACAAAAATAGGCGAAAGACGTTCTTGCTACACAGCATTTCTTCCAGGCAACCCAAGGAAATTTTAAATTCTTTAGGAGGTGTGAGACCCGGCTTTGATTTCCATCGATAAGTGTGAGAGACAGATAATATTCATTAACCTGTCTTTAAAAAGATTCTAAGGCTTGTAGACGTGACACACAGAAACTGGTACTCCAGAGAAAGATTTACATAGAACAAATAATATATCTAAATATACTAGTATTTAAGCTCACACGATCGAACCCAGTATTGAGATGGTCAGAGCTCTACTCAATTTAGTTCTTTCAACCTACTTTTCACCAGAGCTTATATGCCTATCGCCGTCTTAGAATTTAGACTAATGATCCTTAACACCCAAGTTTCGAAAAACTCATTCTTACGAGCTCTCGGATCTCCAGATCTATCTTCAAATCGTAGTACAGGTATATGTACGTATATTTATCTTATTATAATATACTGGATGATGTATTTATTACAGTGCCGTAAATAAAAGTAAACAAATGTACACGTTGATACAATAAAATCAAGTACATTCATTTTGAAATTCAGACAGATGTACTAAACCATTTAAATATTTTAATGTCCATCGAAACCTCATGTAGCGTTAACAGAAAGTTCAAAGCTCCTGAATTTCCAGTGGGCATTGTCCGATACTTGTTTCTACTCGATGCGTCTAAATTGAAGCCGCTCTTATAACAAATCGATGTGACGTGCCAACCGCAAACCGCGACATAAAATCATAATCGACGACCGGTTGTCTATTAATTGCTTTATATTTAACTTTACAATACTTTTTATAGAACTCAATAAAGTTATAATATAATAAAAGACTATTTACCTATGGTGTAATATTAATTTAGGACTGTTGTAACTAAATGTTGAATATTTGTGAGAAAAAGTTAAGTGGGTCTAATTAAGCATTAGTCTCTAAAAACACGATTTCGACAGTGGCGACACTGATTTAAATGAATTAGCCTGAAAACCATCGGAAAGGTTTTCGTGTCATTCTTTAAAATACTGCATTATATAGAATCAGATTCATAACCTTGAGACATAGAGTACATGTTTTGTTAAAGCATTGAAACCTTCATTCAATACCTCATCTCATTAATTCTAAATACCGTAAACCATAAATAAATCAAACACTAGGAACAATAATGAACAACAAAAGTCAAAATTTTAACACATATTGATTGTTACTGATTTTACCAAGGATATTTAAAATAATTTGCTATATTAATGTTTAAAATAATGTTTAATGCATTTTTACATTGGTCTTAATTAAAAACAAATAAATATGTAATTAATTTCAGATTATATTAATAATTAAACTTTGTAGTTTTTGATTATTTGGTCTCAATGGTTTTAACATATTTCTTAAGATCAAGAACTCTTAAAGCATGTAACCGATAACCAGATACCAGTTGTTCTCTACACTGATAAATTAATAGATTGTCTATCCAGCCGAAAAACGAAACAATGAACCGAAAGACATATAATCGGCGTGAGGGCAAGCAACATCGTTGTATTAACGAGCGATGCGCCCGCGCATTTGTCAAAAGAAAACACAATAACTGTAATGGATAACCGATAGTTTGTTGCTTAGTTAGGCGTAACGACCGATCGTGGTATGTACTAAAGTAAGTTTGTGGCACACAAGGAGTAAAACGACTATGAAATATACACACATCATAAATTTAATTAAATTAGCAAGCCTCCCCTCCTCTTTGCCCCCTTCCACAAATATACTTAAAGACCGGCAACACACTTACAGCTTCTCTGGTGGTGCTAGATGTACGAGTGTGGTAATGGCTTACCATCAGGTGTGCCGCTTGCTTGTTTGGTCCCTTTCGAATAAAAATGGTGAATAAAGTAAGTAAAAAACCTCTAAAGCATTGGTGTAGCAGTGGTATTAGTACCCACTTAATGGATGTCTTAAAAATAACTTGGAAAGATTCTTTCATAGTGTTCACAGACCATAAATACGAGAGTCACTGGAACTTATCAAAGAAATCGTAATAATTCATAAAGTATTAGATAAATTCCATAGTTTATGCGTACAAATTCCAACCATACTATGTTTTCATATCATACGATGATTTTTGAGCAATTCGTCTTATCTGACTAAATATAACAATATATCGCGTGCAAGTTTCCATTAGCAGTATAACATAAACCACACTCAGTGTCCCTTCAGGCTGCTGCAGCGCAAAGCATGCGCGCAATACAAATGCGTGCTGGCGGGGGGCATGCGACCGAAACGCGCATTGTTGCTCGTTACCGACCGACAAATTGCCGTGACCCGCCCTATCGCAAGGGACGACGATTTGCAATAGAACCGTTAACTTTGGCAATGTTTAAGCGACTTTGAATATTTGCCTATTTATGTGTGCTTAAAGCCAAAAACGCCCCTATGGTATTTCAAACAACTGTGAAAAGTCTTATTTTTGCAATTCCCCGTGTAACCCTCTACACTCTCAAATTAATTAAGTCGTGTCATTACGTTTTCACGTTTTACACAGATACGTATTATACAAACATAAACCACTTATAACCAGGTGTAGGTTAACAAAAAATGTTTTTATCCTGATAAGATCTCCATGTTTAAAATCTAAATAGATTAAAACACCTGAAATATTCCTTTTGTAATATACTCGTTCCCGTTATTATCCAAGATGTCAAACCAACGTAGGTTTACATTTTAGTCCAAAAATTTTAACAATCGAGAGAAGGCTCTGTACAAGCAGGGAGGTAATAAATAAGTTTCAAAAAAAGCCTAACTTAAAATTTTACTAAACGGGAATTTTCTTCATTGATAAGTTATAATTAAGTAATTAAATAAATCATAACAAATCAATTAATTTTAATTAACACCGTAAAATTTCACACAACACATATACTTTTTGCATGTTAATGAATTTTAAATTACGTATATAGAATTAAACAATAATTATTACTAATTTGATAGTGGACAAGGATATAATGTCCTTGCCAACCAGTTCTTTGCCAAAGATTTCAAGATATACCTGAATTGTGTTAAAATTGTACAATAGAAAATAATCTTTATATTCTCTCACATAACTTTGGCTTCAAAGAATCTTTAGAAAGAAGTGTAGTTTTTCTTCAGAATTGGTAACAATTACTGAGAGTTCTTGCCGTACACTATATAAAGTCTCAAAAATATTAAGAAGTAACAGCCACGTACATAATTATAATATTTGAAAATTCAAACAATACGTGACCAGTAATATTGAAATCAAAATTTGAATTTCAAAAAAGAACGTTATGTTTTTAAAGTCGCATTCCAGAAAACAATTCGAAATTGACGCGCCAGCCTTAAGGCTGCGAATGCATTAACGAACTACACCTTCTTTGATATGAAGCGTATTATTTTTAACTTTTTTCTTTTTTTCTCCCTTTGTATGACGGTACTGGTAGCTCTCCGAGTCGCCCGGAGCAAATCGCGGTTTATTACCCACCGCCTGGTAATTTATTATTGTATTTTTTGTATTATCAATAGCCCATGGTTTTTTACTTTTTTGATATTAAAATGGCTATTGTTTATAAAAAATCGCTAAGAGATCTTATCGGTGGATGCTCGGTCGAGTTTTTTTTTAACAAAAACACGATCAAAAATACTGCTCCCGTTTCTCTTACAAATTTAAAAACTTGTTATTTAACTTATTTATAAACCGATTTTCTGTTACTTTCTTGGAATTTAATATTATTTGCAGTTCAACGCCTGCCTGTCTTTAAATGAAATAAGTGCTTATCAACTTAGGACGCTAAAAACAAACCACAAAGTAATAATGACGATCGGCGTCTTCACAATTTTCTCAATTTGCCAACGACGGAAACAAATGAAAAAAAGCCCGAATACGTAACGAATTGTTCTCTTCCACCATATTTGGTAACCACAGAGGCCACGACAAAAGAGGTTTGACGTCGCGACTACTGGTCTTCACTTAAGTGACAAACCGCTTGCATGACTTAACTGGCCCAATTTGGGTCCGAGTCGAGAAAAAATAAGAGCCCGCGGAAAGCAATGGCCATTGTCCGTTCCAAATTCAAAATGAGGAAGACGCGGGAATAAATGGCGCAAGTTCTTGAAACAGGAACGTCGAGTTTTAAAAAAGGAATCGGTTAAACGGAGACCGTTCGCAGGTAATCACAGGCGACGTGCACCGAACCTTAGGATGCGTTCACATCTATGTTTCCTTTTATTCCTAAATCTATGAAATTTATTTTCCTATATATACTATTTCCTGTATCTCCTATAGAAAAACGAACTTGCTTTATTTTAATTATCATCCCTAACTAAACAAAATCTGAAAATATGAGAAGTGAGTAGAATTGAGTGACGTCACCTCTAATTATTAATTTGCGATATCTAATGAAGTGCTGAATTTACCACATCCTGAGCCGTGAACGGAAACATCGGGCATATCTAAAACAATAAAAAGAATAATTAAAACCCGCTAGCACACTTTAGAGTTGTGTGGTGGACTATTCCTGGTTCCAAAACTAATCAAAGTACTCTCCTTTGCTTAATAGTGACTAGAGTTTATAGGCTGCTAATGTAAGTTATAGATAAAAGCGATAAATCATAAATTTATTTTATTACCAGACTGAAAGGCCCAATGAGATCATAATCTTAGTAGTCCATTACATGTAGGCTGCAGAAGTTTGCATGTATGTATATTCAAAACCTCTTAACACATATTGTAGGTATTTTGACTAACGGGGGTTATACGAATTCGCTATACTCTGATATCACACTAAATGCAAGTTCATATAAGATAGACATATTAAACGGCAGTATCACGTGTTCAAGTTCAAAACGAAATACATAATATATTGTACATTATTACATTTATTTTCCTGCAATTTTAATAAAATTTTATATTAACTTTCTACTTTTAGTTTCTAAGTGCATATAGACAATATATTTCTGTAAATAAAATTTCATAAACCAATAAAGTAATATTTCTTCTTGACTGTGACAAGTACACGCGACTTTACATCGCGTGCATTAAGTTACAGGTGCGCGGGCCGGAGCGACGCCCCCGCACTCTTCATTCATTGTTACTTGCAGTAGGACTTGGCTGATACAGTAATAATGTTTTTCAGTTCGACGCTTAATAAATAATGCAATCGCTTGCTTAGCCGGTAACTTATAAAATTTTCTATGCATAAATTGAGGATGAAGCTCTGTACTAACCTTACTCTGTATATCTGTTTTTTATTTATTTAAAAAACTTTATTGCTCACACCTTATAATTTGAGGTTAAGGGCGGACTTAATGCCTATTGGCATTCTCTGCCAGTCAACCCATGGGTTGGTGAGATAGCCGTAGCAGGTGTATTTATTTATTTATATTATATGTACATGATGATGATGAATATCGCTCTTTTTTCATACATGGTGATTGCGAAGGTGTGTGTTTGTAAACAGCGGCATCCAGCGGTGGATCTATCACTGAATAGGATCTACCACAATTCGAAGAAAAAGTTGCGAATCGCCATACTAAAACTCCTCTTCCCGCCCTAGGCTGTGTCGGGAGAGGAGAGTAGCGCCAAGTAACGATGCAAACACTCTACCCACAGTTCATTAACCCGCCTCCGAAGTTAGCTTGCCATGCTCACTCGGAGGTGCCACCTCGGGCCAGCCATCCCTGTAAGATAGGCCCGCCATATAGGTTCTTCTTGGTTCACCGTGGGAGACCAAGCCACGGTTAATAAACCCCCCGTTACGAAAAGGCGGGAACCCGTTCAGGCGATGATGAATAGACCTCTCCCCAAATTTATCACAAATCACGGTCCTGAGTCACGTACATCCATCGTATTCCCGTAATTCCATCTCATGGGTACGTATATATACATAGTACCTGGCCATTTTCAGTGTTATGCTATTGACTTAATGGGAGAGCGGCCCTCCGGTTACCTCACTCACTGAACGAAACGGAGAAGCACAAGATACCTCTACTTCACGCCGGTTTTCTTTGAGGCCATCGTACTACCCTGATCCAGCAGTAGCAACGGCTTTTGGTCGATCGGCTCTACCGCGTACAAAAGTAAAGCTAATACGATAAGATCGGAGGAAATAATTAATATAACAAGATTAAACAAATTTCAACATTAATATTAAGCTTTAATATCACCATTAAATTACAATTAAATTTGTCAACGTACATTTAAATTTTATATCCAATATGGGACACATATAATTTGTAATAATTTAATTAGTATAATTTTTTAAATAGTTCTGCTATGCAACATCTGATTATAAATTAAATAACTATAACCATACCCTACAAATCGTCCAGTGTCACGTTTGGAGAGGAAGCTATTTGTAACATAAATAAAATAATTACAACGTCAGTGCCGCGTCGGATGTAGTGGGAATGTAGATTATCAGTCATGTCTATAGCAGTGCGATTAAGTTGGTTCATTGGAGCCACTCTGACGGATCAGACGTGTCCATGTTTTAGACATCACAACATTACTGTTACTCCTCAGAATAGAATTTTGATTAATTGCATTATTTTAAGCAAATGTCCAATGTATTTGTTTTACTTTTTAAGGAATATTATTTACAACACTTTTCTTACCGTATTGCGTAGTGATATAATATATTTCCTTAATTTTACACATACACATGCACATATATACAGTAATCTATAAATATATGAATAAATATCACAGAATATATCAAATATAAATGTATTATAAAATAACATTATACGTAACCGTTATGCTCGTTTGAGCGGATCGGATAAGAACATAAATTGAATTGTCAGTAATTACAGGTGAGCATTACAGGTCAGAAGTTTCTTCAGATAGCACCAGCACTTCGTTATTTATGTGAGTGAGAGATAATTAAACTGCTTGAAAGCGAATCGAAACTTCTTTTTAAAATAAAATTTAATATTTAATTTAACAGTAAAATAGAATAAATTTGTATGAAGAGGAATATATCAGATTCTTCTGCCAATAGGGTGCATTTCGGACTAACGAATAAGGTTCTGGTGACCAACGGATGGCGTAATCTAACCGAACAGGCTTAACCCAAATCCCTCAGGTCGGCGATGGCGCAGTGCTCAAAAATCCACCAACTCATCATATGGGCAAATCGTCCATTCATGGAATATCATATTTTGTTGGCGCTATCGTGTAAAGGTATATAGGCTAGAAAGCTCCTGCGACGGACTTGTAATGGCTGATAAATCTTACTAAATAATATTTGTATGTTACCGTTATCTTTGGATGTAATATATAATGAAAAATTATTTTTTCCACTATTCGATATCATCGAAATGTACTTGTAAAACTTCAAAATACCGTGTGATGGCGGCGTAAAATAATCTGCTACCCTATTTAATCCCAAAAGAGAAATACCAGATACATCAGGATTCCGATACACGGCGTCAGACACAGAAGCTGTCAATTGGTGAAAAATAAATAAAATAATTTGCGGTTAATATTATTTATGTTATTTTATTAGGTTTATAATAATATTTATTATATTCTATTTATTAATATCATAATTACAGTTTGTATAATTTAAACAGCCTTCAGAAATTGCACGAGTATTCAAAACAGTTCTAAAACTGTTACTAAAACTAAAACTTTAAACACAAAGCTTCAGGCATATAAACGGGTGAATTCCTAATCAAAATCTCCCGCAGACTGTAATTAATGACAGAGGTACATTATTGTGCAGTCCAAAAGCCATTATTTAAAATTTACATCGATAGGAAATTGCCAAAGTGCTGGCACAAAGGCCTCGCACTGCGCTCGCGTGGTTCGTAACTTATGAAGTTATTATTTTGGTATCTCCTGTATTTTAGCAGGAAGTTTTATTTGAGTAAAGTATCTATATTCACCTTAGGAAGTTAATTGTGAAAATACATAAAAATAAATACGGCTTTTTAATGAAAACGGTTTACAGTGTTTAAGACTTAATTTAAAGTAATTATATGCAGTTTTCCGTGAAGATATAATTTTTTTTGACCAAGCTTCAAGAGCATATTAAAAAAAAAATCTCACGACCATATATTCAATAAGGGGGGTAGAACATTAAGAAATTTTAGTCCTTTCAAACTACCTTTCATCAGAGCTCTTTTGGAGCAACATAACCGTTATTGAACAGGTAATATAAATCGCACGTAAATTTGGTAAACCTCATTGGTACGACTCTTACATATTCGGGATCGAACTCGAGTCTCCTGATCCTCTACCCATTCACTTATCGCTTTTTAATTTCAAAATATAGCACAATAAGACTATTATCAACCATGAGCGAATATCTAGCTGATCACTTATACTATACAGTGGTATACGCCCTCTGAAATTAAAGGCATGACCCGGTAATTTGCTCGTTAGGTCAGTTAATAACCCCTTAACTAATAGAGATTGCTCTTCCGTCTCTGTTAACAAAGTCACCAAAACACACAGCTGTGTACAGACTCGCGTTGATTCAGACATGTTAGCGAACATTCACCATTTTTACTGAGCTCTGCATCTTAAATTACGGAATTTATTTTTACAAAACTATTGTTGGACAGTTTGCAATTTTCCTTGCGATTGTTTTCATTACGTTTCTTTTAAATATTCGTTTTTTTTTAAATAGTTAGTGCATATTTTTCAGTTTTCCGTAATAGAGTCGTCGTTCGCAGACTCTTGAGCTATTATGGCACTCAAACTCTTTATTACTGGACCTTCACTTTGAAATAGCAACTGACTTTTTGCCTATCTTATCGGGTTGTTTGTATCGGGTGATAGAAGCGAACTCATACGAGCTTCTATACGAGCAGTTTTTATGGTACTACTGTTTCCTACGGTGATCACAAATTGTTTGTAGGCCGGAAGGTATCCTCATGATCGATACCGGCCAGTAATACCACCTAATACATTGTGTATTTAAGAAAAATATATTATAAGCACATATTGTAAAACTATAGACGATTATGAAATAAAAAAATATAGTAGCAATCGCAAATCGCAATATAACGAAGCGTTCGTATTTAAGTAGGTAAGCGTATCCAATGATGAAGATTTTTAAACTTCTCATTACTGTTGGCGATTTGTTCCACCAATCCGTCAGTCGTCGGCCACTGCGATGCCAAAACGTTTATCCGCATTAATCAAACGACGCATATAATTTCTCACGTGCAGCTATGTTCCCACGTGTCAGTGTCCATAGTGGTGTGCTTTTGTTGTTGAATATAATAAATTTATAAACCTTTTGCACGTCATTAAGAATTTTTTGGCAATGACAAACATAATAATGCTAAATTTACTTACGCTTACTAAAGTTCCTTTTTTTATACAGTAATATTATGAAAATAAATAAAAGGGATTGCGTCTACCAACGCACATCGCCAACAGCGGCCTGGTGAGTTTATGCAAACCTTCCATGTAATGACTGATGCAGAAGATACTCGTACTTAACCTTATGCCTTGAAAATAATTTGAATATATATACATGTTTGAAGGGATTTAACTTAAAGGGAATTATACGAATTTTGATAAAACTTTGTTTTAATGTTTTTTTTATTCTGGAAATGCTGTAAGCTATGTTTTATCCTTCTTAATACTACGAATGTAAAAGTTTTAGTCTGAACCAATATATAAATGAAACTTTTTATCTCAATTAATAGTTCTCGTGGGAAACATATATGATCATGCGGACGTGGGCAGCCGCTAACAGTTTATAAAAACGCGATAAATCGTTTAAGAAATTGTATCGTCTGGCGACTACAATTCTAATAATTTTTCCAAAGAACTAAAAAAAATTGCATAAATCGTCTTCATCACTAATATCTATTACCAGCTCAATGCACATAGGCCTCCTGTTATTTACATTCCCGAAGCACCTCCAACCTTTGACTTCAAAACTGTGCAAGGTGTCTCCGTCTTCATTTTGTGGTGTGTTGTCATACGTTGCGTATGCCTATACGACTCTGTGATGTCGACCATAAACATAAAAATAAACAAAAACATTATAAATTCAAAAATCGGACACATTGTGAACATCACTAGCAGTAAAAGATATTAAGTAAAAGATGGCTGCCGCGCGTCCGCGCAACTAATGCTAATGTCTAGCGAGAGATATGATATATTGACAGCAATGGACAGACAGATACACGTACATTGCGCTGTATGTGTGCTTCTACGTAAGTTAGTGCACTAACTACTCGTAGCGTGTTATTATTTTGTAATTTGTGACGGTGGAAAGTGGAAGCATGCTTTGCAGTGGCAATAAATATTGTTACGTAGCTAATTTTTATTGAAGGTTAAAAAAATTGCTACTATTACTCAGCAGTGAAACTGTCTTTAGTTATAATAACATAAATTAGACATAAGTCCAAATTAGATAGTTGATATACGATTGATAATAATTAGACATGAAATCGAAAAATCCTCAAAACTATACAAAATTTGAGAGACACTGAACTAGTATGTCTACTTTATAATAAGTATATAGAATATCATACGATGTTATTAAACCAACCATATGCAATCTTTCATCACCTACACCTACATAAATGGTTCATAACATTTCTGGTTGTAGAATCTGCTATCAGACCGACCGGGAAAGTAAGTATAACAATCTCGCAGAATAAATATGTAAATTAGAAGAATAACACTACTGCGCTTCATATAGTGATTGATGAGAACCGTAGACCCATTTAACGTTCTTTTATGTAATTCCTTACGCGTGACCACGCCACACATATTTTGTTTCTTTATCAAGCATGGATGTGTAGATATTTGATCTTTTACCGCCATTAATATCTTATAGAATATCATATATCTCAGTTGTCCTACTACCCTGGTTATATTATGAAATGGTATTTGTTGATGTGGAAGTTTCTTACTCAATTAAAATTTATACGATTTGAATAAAATTTAAATATTATGCACCGTGACCTGACCTACCACATAATATATTTTTTTTAATAACTAGCGGAAAATTATCTTTTGCTGGCTCTATTTTAATACTCAAAGTAGATAAAATACATACATATACCTATTTTTAACATAAACAGACACTTCAACTATGATACCTTAATCAGAGAACAGGTTTATCGAAAATATATCCAAGGAACGTGTCTAATTTATTCAACAATATGTCAAGTCACACCAATCTTAGCAGCCATCATTATTTCGCATTCATTTCGTGCCTGCCAATAGGAAACAAGATGGCGCCTCCCGCGGATTTCTTAACCAATGGCGTCTCTATATTTGAAAAACAATAGAACATAAAAAGTCTCGTCACACCGTTATGCGCACGAGTCGACGTTGTAATTCGTGACGGTTTCAATAACGTGAAATTAACGAGCACTTTACACCCACTGGTGTGTCATTTTACGCTTAAGTGTACAATGTTGTTTGTTCTGAATTATTTTTTAATAGTGTTGTTAATAGGTCAGAATTTTCAGTCCTTAAAATTTTCCGGCACCACAATAGTGACCCAAGACCTTGGAAGATATCAGTGGCAAAAATTATAATACAAGTATTTTCACAAACGTTACAGTGGAATCATTGCAGAATATTCAAATACAGAAAATATTAAATTACATTGAACTTAACAACGTAGAAAGCTTTTAACTCATTGCAAATACATCTACACACTGCAAAAGTAAAATAAAACCTATCAGATTTTTAAAAAAACAGTGTCGTTTTCTTAAACGTATGTTAAATATGTGCAAATATTTAATAAAAACTAAGGATACAAGGTATAGAGACCTATTGAAGCCTATGATAGACTTAAAAATAAGAATGAAATATAAGTAAGTACAATTAATAAGAGCAAATAGTAGTAATTTAAGCATGGTCTATTTAATTAGTAACAACAGTCGTTAGAAAC
The DNA here is from genome assembly GCA_029286595.1 of Bhutanitis thaidina. Lineage (NCBI taxonomy): Eukaryota > Metazoa > Arthropoda > Insecta > Lepidoptera > Papilionidae > Bhutanitis > Bhutanitis thaidina. The sequence continues at coordinate 6,008,635 of JAGSMS010000020.1, read as the reverse complement.
AAATGGCACAGGGGTTATATGTACAAAAACATTTTCTGTTCGCGATATAGAATGGAAACCAGACAGGGATTCCAACACCTAAGCGTTCCTAATTAGGGATGGGAACAGCACCTGCAGGACACTCCTAACGCCTTGGCGTAAAATGTTAGGGCTTCCAATTTTCTAATAAAAGCATTAAATAAATTTTCGTATTTCTCGGTAGATATACTAGTATGCACATTTTCTTAAATAAGTATATTATTACATGTATATAAATAATTTATTAAATTAAGAACTTTTGATGTAATAAACAATCAACATGACAGTATTTGTATAAGGTATCGGAACATTCAAAAACACGATCATACGTCATGGTGATTGTCCAGTTTCCTCGTCTTCTGATGGTGAACAAAAAATCTTGAAACTAATGGTATGCACTACTGTAGTCTGTGGTATTCTAGGAAGTCTTTTTTTACGACGATATTTCTGACAGTGAAACCTTTTTGTAACGTAATTTTGAATTCTCGAGCACTTAAAATTTTGTTAACAGTGGAAATTCTCGGCGCCATCCCTATCATACTAAAGGCGTTGCGTGTAATTAGAGATTGTATACATTAGCAAATACAAATAAAGCACAATGCGGCGAGCAGGTCCCGGCGCGAACATTAGTCTTGCGAGAGGTCGAGGAATTGCCCCTTGTATCCGTGGCCCGGCAGTACTGCGGAATGTATCTTGATTTAATCTCGGTTTATTCATTGACGCCTAATGACTGCATATTCCTTCACCTACTGATTTAGATTTATTTTAAAGTAATGTAGATAATTTATTTTGACATCCAAATCATTCGGTACAATAATGAAAAGGCGGGATGATTTACACTGAAATAATGCGAAAAATTAAATTGTATTTTACTTAATAATCTCTAGCAACTTCTATATAATATACTGCACATTGATTCGGATGCACCCGAAATGTAAGCAACATAAAATTAAAATAACAATGAACTTCATGAAATCCGTAAATAATGTTTTAATTTTAATTGTTTTTACTTATTTGTCCGCATTATTCGTTACACAATGAGTGACATTGCGTTATTCAAATCGGTCACAGCTCTATATTACTGAACATATGCTTCTCTCAATTCTCTATTTATGAGATGTTGTAACAAATGGCACTTGTGGTAGTAGTATAATCATCGCATATGACTTTCTTACGTTACGTTGATGAATATTGATATAATAAATACCTACCTATTAATAAAGTTATTTTAACACAATAAATACTATGAGTCAGTGTCTAAACTGAAATTTAATGAAATGGTGGCTCTGGCCCGATCCGCTCGCCACAGTGGCATGGACCCACTCCAATTAACATAAACACCAACTTGCCAGTTATTTATATGTATAGCCGCTACACTCGTATATTTATTTAAACCAACAGCAACCGGCGCGAAGTAATTATTCACGGTGGGAAATTGTTACTAAATTAATCTAGATTTTATCAGCGACTGAAAGACAGGGCTAGAGATAGACTAAGTCTGAACAGAGTAATTTTTTTTAATTCAGAGAGTTAGCCTAGTGATCTGGGCAATCATTTTAGTTTCATAGAGCGCGAGTCATCTGGGTTGGATCCCCGGTGCCGGCACCATTAAAATTGTTAATAGAAATTTTTAGTGTTGTATTTACTACGTGCTCGTTGGTAAAGGAAAACATCGTGAGGAAACCTGCATGTCTGAGAAATAGTAAAAAAATTTTTTCGAGGATATCTGAAGCACTGGAGCATCGTGATGGACCTTTCCCGGCTACAAAACCAGCTCAGATATTTGAAAAGGAGGTCTTTGCTCAGTAGTGTGCACTTACAGGCTGCTACTTTATTTACTTTTACTTTCAGAGAGGTCAGATCATTGACAGTCAATATTTAAAGTTCTTTAATTAAAACTAAATATGTGTCGTATAAAATTTATGCAAAGAAATAAAGTTAAGGAATACCTTTTTTTATTTTTTATTTATATTTGTTTACAAAATAATAACAAAAGTAAACCTAGCGTCATTTTAATCTACATATAACAAGAACTAAATTAACTTTTTTTGCCGTATAGGTCAGTGGTATCGGCGAAAGAATCTGCCACCCTCCTTTCTCCACGTAGGTGTCGTCAGAGTCGACTAAGGGAAAAGCCTTAAAATCGAAATGGCTACCATCAGATGGTGGGAGCGCGGCGATTATGATTTGTTCAGAAATGTAAATTTTAGGTACGTATATAAGTACATGTATCAGTACGTTACGTAAGATACGTTTTTGTATCAGTAATCGGGTTTCCGATTTTCATGTGAAATGCTCGAGAAAACCGAGAACCCAACAACTTTCTGATTAGTGTCTTATCAACACCAATCCGCTGATCGGTATCCGACGCCGATCCTATGCTATAGGCTCAATTGGTGCAGTACATCGAACCCGCGACCCTTAGACGCTATTTACGCACGGAGCAAGTTATGTGGCCTACAGATAATTGATTATTTTACGGGAAATTTCACAGCTGGGCAATATTTTATTAAAGAATAGAAGAAAAAATATGTAATGTAATCTTATAACAGAAAGAAATATTCTGACTACTTAGGTTACTCATTAAAATCGAAACTAATTTATTTATAAAGCAAAGCACAATGGCGTAATCAATTCAAACCATTTACGTAGGACTCAAACCATCCCGGGGCTAAAATCCAGTAGCATCTCTAATCACGCAAGCCTAATTAAATATGCTGATATAACTACCGCCAGGAATTTATTATATCCGGGGCTTTAAAAGGAGCTAACTTGTTTTGTCCTGTCTGAGAAAATTGGCCATAGCTGGGAGCTAGGCCATTGTTATGGTAAATTATCTCTATGTTTGATATTTATAAGTTTAGATTTATTTATCATAACAAAAGTGATTTCAAGGCACGAAGTAGAACTATTGTTTTGAGACATCTTTGTATTTCCAGTTTTTTGGCACGGTATGTACTGAAATAATAAAAGAAAATTAAAGTTCCTAATATAAAATGAAGAAGCCGTAACAAATAATATTACATAATCAAATGCCTATGTTCAGCAGTGGACTTCTGATAGGCTGAAATGATGATGATATGATAATCAAATGCCGTGTGGTTGGGACGTAAGCAAATATGCCATCGAAATTCTACCCGATTTTTTATTCTTTACAGGGAGTCTCAGTTTGCCAGAGTCGACAAAAGAAAAAAATAGCTTAAAAAAATAACGTTTCTACGTTAAAATAAAAATACGTAGACATTGATTGGTGTATTATCGTTTGCATCAACGTCTTTAGTACGAGACGCCTTGTACGGTGCAAATGTGGTGATTACGGCATGTCCCAATGTGGGAGAAGTTTATGTCCAATAGTGGACCAAGGACTAACACTCTAATAACAAACAAGAAGAAACACTTACTGATGAGATTAAATAATAAATAAATAATGAACATACATATATAAACATAAATAATCATCTGGATCTTATATTATTTAAATTGCACTATTGAACAGTTTTCGAATAGCTTTGCAGGTAGGACACAGTAAGTAAGAATTGATATTCCCATTTTTTAGCCAAGTGCTACTACTGCCTGATAAATTATTCTTTGGAGATTGTCTTAAGGTGGAAGTTCCCCTCGGAAATGCAGTTGACCGAATTTTAGAAACTTGTTTACACCATTTATCAGAAATGAAAATGAAAATTAGAAACGGTGGTTAAAAAAATCTATTCACAATTTATAATAACATTCCGGCGTTTCACAAATAACAGATAAACTATACACTGGTCAACCATAAACAGAACGCATAGCATTTTCAATAAAACATTTCGTGATTACGTACGTATTTGTATTTCTAAACTCTTATTTCATAGTAGGGTTCCCACAGCTAATATATTGTCGTATACAAAACAGCACATGGATTTATGAAGTGGTTGTGTACTATTCTCGAACTTGCACGCGAGGCTCCGGGCTCGTAGATCAACGGAGCAGAACAAGCGGGTGCATTTTTCATAAATAAATTTAATATCCGTCAACGAACAATAAATCCCACGAGATAAAGTGTACAGTAGCGTTGCTCTCACGCGAGCTAATTAATATGGAGTAAGCATCGATTTATTGGCGATTGACTTGAAGTTACGCGATGTACTGTATTACTGCTTACGGGCAGATATGTAAACAAGCTAATGTACTAAAAATATTTAGAAAACATTTCTCGTCTCTAATATTTTATGGTAAAAGCAGAAGTGTCCAAACTTTCAACTGCCATCGGACAGTATTATTGGTTACTAGTTGGAGTATTTAATGTTGGAAAAAATTAAAAACTGCATCTGAACGCCAGAGATTATCAGTCCAATCGCCACTACTCTAATACAGAATAAAAAAAGCAAATATGTTTTGTGAAACTTATAATTTATCTTCTCCTTTTACGACACCCATGATCAGATAGGGTTCTAAACTTCTAAATATCAAAGAATATTTAATCGTGTATACCTAAATACCCTTAAATAAATTCGCATTTCTTTTATTTTTAATTCCATTAAATAAATCACTATCGTAGTTCGTTATTTTCACAGTCCGTATGTATCGGCAGTAAAGCATAAACGGGCTCACATTACACCGTTGTCTACAAGGTCCCATAGACACAAATTGTAGATACGATCAGGCGGTAGTCCTTGTATATGAAATTAAATACGTGTTGGTGATGACGCCAATAGATATGGTGAGAAAATTATCCTAAATGCCGAAACAGTATTTAATTGATTACTTAAATATTATACGAACAACATACATTTTATTTCTACACCTAAGTAATTATAAGAGCCGTATGGCAGTGGAGTCTATCTGGCTACCTACCATAAATCTACCATTCGAATACAAAAAACTATTAAATAATCTATGTTAATACGACCAATTAAAATACTTATGAAATACTCAAAATTTAAGACACGTCCGCGTGGTTCATTAATCACAACATCTAAATTCTTATTGAACTTGAATCCACTAATTATTCGTATTCGAATCTCAAACAGCCGTGTCTCCAAATGTCCATCCTGATCTTGAATTCGGTAGCTTTATTACATGCAGTTGATGACAAGTGTGTGAAAAGTTTTTGCACAAACAATCACGTAATTAAATGAATTGAAGAAGTGGTATAAATCATGGTACGAATGAGCAACCAGCAATAAACCAGCGACTAAAACTAAATTATATTATAATTCGCAGCCTGCGAGTGCCACAAGTACAGAAAGTAAACATAGCTATTAGCAAATTTAGTGGTACCGGCACAGGGGATGGAACCCTGGTCACTCGCGGTCTTTGAAACTAAAGCGAGCGCCTTGACCACTAGGGTACCACAAACTAATAAATCAATTCATATTTAGAGTAACAAACAAAGAGCAGAAGATGACCTTATAATTACAAACATTGAAACTCAAACATTATTAGAAATATGTCAGAATAAGCTACAGAAACTTGAAAAAAAATGTTAAAGGCTTAGTTTTTTTAATACATGTTTGAGCAGTCTACATTAAAATGCAACGTCCGGACACGTCGCCGCGGTTTCACATTCAATTGGAGCGCTCTCGTGTCGCAATTTCATCAATTTATTGCCCTCCAGGCGTACAATACGATAGCGGTGCTGATCTAATAAGCTGATAGGGGACTTTTTCACTTATAATTTAGAGGCGAGATAATTTGATACCAATCTGTGATCATATCTCGTAATCTTTACGCTAACAACTTCTACAGTTCTTAAATTATAACAAAGTGTGCTTGTTTATTTTAACTGCTTTAAAGTATGAAGGTTTTTTTGCTTCGTTATATTAAAATTCATTTAATGTTCACTTTGATTAAATATTTCTTATACGTATACCCAATATCATCTACTTTAGTCCTTTCAACACACTTTTTATTAGAGTTTATTTGGAAGATTATCATAGGTGGTGAGCCTGTCGCTATCTTAGTGTCCAAGAACAAGACCGAAACGAACCGAAGGAATGGGCATCCGGTTTCCTCACTCACCGAATGAAATGCAGAAGCACAAGATTCCTCTACTGCACGCCGATACCGTGGTACCACGACCATGGCTCTAGCACACGTATAATACTTATAATATTAATGAATATTAGCCAAAGCATTTCAAAGGCCATCAGCACTACAGCATCACACAACATCAGCCTATTTTAGTCTACTGCTAAATCTCTCCAAGAAAGCAAAAGCCGGCGTATGTTTTTTGGGGGTCAAGCCCATACTCGCCGCTAGACAGGAGGGTTGGTGAGCGCAGTACCAGTACGTCTGCACTAGTACTCTGCTTCACTAGTATATGGTATTTGGGTTCGGCAAAATCGGATGGATATTCCACTATCATTCGGCCGCTAGAAAGGTGCAAGTAAGGTTGGCATTTGGAGAAATTACACTCCGTATGTATGTACGGAGAATACAACATCTCTTTACATTTATTGTACACTACTTCGTTGATATTCTGTGAAGTGCTGAACTAATGAAAAATCAATATGCTTACTAATATTATAAACACATAGTGTGTGTTTGTATCTGTGGGGTAATCTACGAAACTACAGCACCGATTTTAAAAAAGTCTTTCACTGTTTGAAGGGTGATATGTTTGAATAAAAAAATGGAAAATTACTAAAATGTATCCTTCTTTCTTGTTCTTTAACAGTCTACGTTGCTCAAACTCACCTCGCTGGGTTGGCAGGTTGGTGAGCACAGAACCGGTACACTCGTGCCAGTTGGTTCATACATTAGATGCATTTTTCGCATCAGACGGACGCCAAAGCCTCGTTCGTTTGTTAGCAGCAGTTTGTATAGGTGTGGATGACTTCTGGAGAAAAGCTATGATCCCGTGTTTTTGTTTTTTGGCATCGATTATGCTATAAAGTTTTAATAAAAATTTGGCATACACTTAATAAATGTGGTATTGAAGTAGAGGTAAGTACAAATCAATATAACTTATAATGATAAAGACTGGGAATCGTATGGTTTTCATACAAGAACTACGAAATAGCTTACGAAGCAATTTTACTAACGACAGAAAGCCAGCCCTCCTTGCTGGCTTTCTGAAGATATCAAAGAGCCAAAATGTGCTGCCCGGTACTAATAAAAATAAGGCTGTATTAATACTCGTAGATGAAGTTATAGAGCGACTCCAAGTCAGCTGCATTTTCTTAAAGGAACCAAGAAAATGATGTCCGATCATACGACATATTTATGTGGACATGAATCTATTTAGATGTTTATATATTAAACTTCTTTTGAATATTATTAAAATTTCGTTAGTGGATGCTTTCTTTATTCTGTTCCTTTTTAATGTTATGATTTAATAAATAAACTCATGGTAATAACCACTTATTACCAATAATCAGAGTGTAAAGCCTAAAGAAAAAAATCACATCGAAAATTTATTTATGAGTTTATTCTTCATTGTTAACACCTTAAACTAACTAAAAATCAAATAAATAAGTATGTGTATATTATTTATTATATATAACAATGTAAATTAATTAGTAATATCAAATTCATAATACTTATAATATACGTACATACATATTTCTTACTTAATATACTATATATACACATTTAATACAGACATAAATATCTTGCAATACATATTTTTATTATGGAAATATGGAGTGTAAAGTAGTAACTTTATATTGGTGACTGCACACAGAACCAAATAATTTTATCCTATCCTTAAATATGAAACTAATGAGAGAGCCTTTATTCCGGGTCGCGGGCTCTTTTTTGGAGAGGTCTAAGTGAACTTAAGTACCCTGATGAAGAAGAAAAAGATGCTAAACATCTTGTGTGAGAAAACTATTAATAATTATTATTATTATTTATGTCAACATATTCAATGCATAATCATAAAAAAGAAAAAAGGCAAAAGGAATTCAGTCGTCTCTACCTTCCCATATCCGATGTAACACTTATGCGATAAGATCAGATGCAGTGTCAGAAACACATCATAGCACCACCAGGGCTGAAATCCTGTAATTTACGCTTTTGCACAACTATTGGCTTCGGATACGATTCGAATCCAGGACCTTTGGCTCAGCAGTCTGGTATTAATAACGTCACTAAGTCACGCTTTTGATATACAATTATTTTCAAGACTTGTTCTCTTCCGACGAATAAGACTGCAATGTCAGTTGACTGGCAGATGTACATATTGTACACCGTAATGTAAAAACGATAGCTGTTATTTACATAAGACAGACGAATGATCATAATGTACTTTCAAAATTCAACGCGTACTCATTATTACCGCTGCAATGTTTTTAGTCATATCCCCATTCATATCGTCATTGCGAGTTCATAACGCCAGCGTCGGATAAAATTGCACGTAGCATAAAGGAAAGCGGGCGGATATAGAAAATCTCTCAATACCAGCCGTTGGATTGAAGCTCAAAGCCGTGACTCATGTCCATGTTGTAATAACTTCTTAGACATCGGGCGTTTGCGACCTTGTTTGACGTCAGTCTTAAGAAAAATTATATTTTATGCAACTTTGTACTTGAGAACGTTATCGATGTTAGTTTTATCCTCGATATAACTTGGACCTTCCCTGATGGGTGTTTTAGACCCTTTTTACATCAGTAAACCGTAGAGACGTAGTCCAAGATAATGAATATGTTTGCTTTTGTGATACAGGTATCATATAAGGTAAATGAAAAAGAACTGGCCAGACTCCTGAACCATAAAATAACTTCAGTCGTGAACATTGTTCAGCTTATTTTCAAGGTCATTTGTCACGATTACAGCACTGAATACAATTATGAGTTAAGACTTAAACGGATTACATCGACCACTTGAAATACTTTTTTTTAGCGATGTTTGTCTTTTTATTTGCCTCATTACTTACATTAGAAACCGCCTGAAGTACATAGTGGAACAACATATTCTGTATCTATATACTCTATTACTTCTACCGAAGCCTACTTTGGCCCACTGTTGAACATTGACCAAGAAAGCGCGAGTAATAACCTGTATATATTTCTAGGAAGTTTTTCCCAAACTTTTCACGCTGGGCAGGCAGCCTGGTGATGCATTGCTCCCGATCACTAGTCTATAGGATTTGGGTTCGGCAAACTTGGACAGATATTTCGTATCTCCTTAACAGGGTTCACTATAAAAATAGTAGAACGAAATAACATTATCGTACGAAAGCGAGAATTTAAGATTTTAATATCTGAGTATTTAACCTAGATTATAAAATATTATCTTTGAAACGTAAGACGTACGAAAAGTTAACAATTTCTTTTAAAAAAAAAGCAATATATTTCCGAAATTATTTCGTAATACAATCAATTACATCGAAACTGTCAAAGCGAAAACTTCTATCGCTATAACAGGTAGAGCACGAAATATAAAACAGCCGAATGCCGAAACGGGAACAAAGCTGTGATTAATGACAAAATGCACTTGAAAACAAACTGTCGAACTTCTTCAAATTCGCGATACAAATGCCTTTGGTATAACCCCTCGCAAATAATGGTTTCCTTTATGGAGGCACTTGCTTTTACCTTAACTACAATAAATTTCGCATTTTAATTCGAACTTTAACACATATTGATAAAAGTACAAAATGCTACAACTGCTATTCCTGGGTAAAGGCGCCAAGGTTGACACGAGATTTTCTTAGCTAAGTTTTTGTTCCCTTTTTTTTGTTGTGACTCGGAAACGGAAGTGGCGTGTAGGGACGTGTGTTTCCTCCTTTTTTGTTGGGAAATTGTTTCGGTCCCATTAAGCCGTTGACAGATCACCAGTCTTTGAGTAATGCCTTTAGATTGTTTACGTCGATTGTTGTAATGGGGCTGAGAAAAATAGACGACAATCAATATTATGAAATCAATTGAGTTCTCAAACACGTATAATAAACAAAATTTGTTTGGCAAATGAGGTGCATAGGTACCGACGTAGCTAAGGACTCGAACGCTCTACTACCATAATGTAGTACGCGATTGAACAGAGTTCGATCCCCGATACCAGTACTATTGAATATAAGTTTTTACAACTATTAAAAGTGATTTATCACATGCTCGGTGGTAAGACACTGCAGCGAAATCTACATGTGAGAAAAAAAGGAATCAACTCTCACCACGAACCATAACTGGACCAACTTAGCGGAATCTTATCTGCTCCCTGACCCACTCAGAAACGACAGGAGACCTTCATAGCTGAGGCAGCAACGCTACATTTATAGGCTGCTATTTTACATAAAGATATATTGTACTTAAGAAGGACGGGCCGGTGGCTTAGTGGCTGTGATACTGCGGGACGCAGGTTTGAATCCCGCACGAATCGAGTATATCTATGAACTACAAATAACAATTCCGGATCTGGGTGCTTGTCCAAGTGCAATGTATGTATATAAACTGCTACCGTGACACAGAAAGAAATTCGGTCGGAGGCGAGATCGTTTTTTAAATTAAAAAAAAAAAAATTATGATGACACATATGAGCGTGGGCATCTACAATTTATCATCACGTTAATTTCATACATGAAATGTACATGTGAAAAATATTTCACACTAATGTTTGGTTAATTACCAAGATTTAGAATATACAAGCTTCGAGAAGACGGAAGCTTGCTGACGTTCGATACTCGCATGATATCTATAGTCATGAAAGAATTATCACTAGAAGTGTTGCTTACGGTTTAACCAGAACTTTCGAAAGTGACAACAGTGTTTCGTGTAAACAATAGCTGAGAAAAACCATAGATGTACGTCACTGTGTAATAAATCTATGGATATAACAGACAGTTATACCGTATTGGGTGTACCCGTGGCGGAAATATCAGTTGTGTTATGTATCAATTATTGTATTGACGATGCCGTTTAAGAATAGTGGTAGCATAGTGGTCACGGCGGTCGCTTTAATTTCATAAAAGGCTACCAATCTAGTAGAGTACCTTAAAGGCGATGATTTGCTTGAATGAATGGGAATGAAAATTATTTCGCAGATTTCAGCATACAAAATTGTAACCCATTTTCATAATAATGGATTTCTGCAAATTATCTTTCAATAACCGATACCTATCAACGATATTCATATAGTTAACAGGTATCGTAACCAATTATGGGTTCCGGTATTGGGGTAAAAATCTGGTACCTTAGGCTTCTACTTATTTGACCACTTACAAAGGTGCAGAGTGTCTTCACCGATGCGCTCTCTATCTATCGCACGTGATCTTCTACGGTAATTTCTGCCGGTAATAAATTCTGTCTCTGTCTGAACTGCAACAGCAGAGGTTCTGCAAGTGCGTTGCCGGCGTTTGAGGGTATTTAGGAGATGGGAGGGAGAATAAGGAGGGGGATGGGAAGTGGGTGTGGGCCTCCGGTTACCTCACTCACCGAACGAAACGCAGAAGGGCAGAAGATGCCTCTACTTCAAGCCGGTATTTTGCGAAGCCGTAGTACCAATCCGGTCGAGCCGGCCCATTCGAGCAGCAGGAAAAGCCGTGGCTCGACTCTACCACGTTTAAACTCCTTGTCGTTTTTCTCTGTTTTCTTTATTTCTTCCTTTTTGTCTTCCTTATCCTCTTGGTCTTATCGGGCATTCGTGACATTATATATATATATATATTATCTACATCTCACTATATTTAAAATATGATTTAACAACAAAAAGATAAATTTAAAACTAGTATCGATTACTTAAAATAAATTGCCGATGACAAATTTTGATTTTTTACCATGAGGCATTACATTTTTATTCAATAAAATAAATTTCTCACGCTAAATTACAATGTTCAACATATCGAGAAGATATTTTAAATCATTGTAAATCGAATTTCATTCGTATGAACAGGTAAATAAATACTGTAGTCGCATATACGTGTATTTCACTCCAGCACAAATAGAAATGATGCAAGGTGTACAAATAATAAAATCAAACGTGTAATATATCACAAAACCCATGTCCACAAGTGCCGACTCTCGTTCCCCATAACTCTTTAATGTTTTAACATTCAATATGGCATTGACTTTAATATTTAAAGCTAAGCGATAATTTATAAACATCGAACACTAGAAAAATAGAGAAACGTGTGTGTAACACAGTGTGTGAGTGAGTGTGAGTTTCTAACTATTACTAGAGACTGAGTTTGTTTGCAATTTGTATGATAACTTAATCCTCCTCGTGGATAGTTTGAGAATCTATGAATGTTTTTATAGAAATTACTAGTAAATGGCAAAGGAACTGTCAATAGTAGACTTGAGAATGCTTGAAAGTAAGAAGGAATATCTAAAAGTACACTCCACGAAGTTACTTCTACTAAATTTGCAGGCCAGAGATACCAGTAGTGGTAAATTAGTCTTCCTACCTACATTTCCTTACATTGTCAATAAACTCGATCTTAGTTCTTTTATCTAACTTATAATTTCGTTATGTTCTGTCTGTAACTCAAATCATTGCTAATACAATTTGTCATTTCTTTGTAATTAAGTATCATTACGTATACCTCATCTTGTTTTCGGTTCCGCTTTCCGCTTCACTTATCACAGCACGCTTCTTCATGGGGTTAGAAGCCATAGCTCGTATAATCCCACTCGAATTTTATCTCAATTGTAATCTTGTTAAGTGACTGCTTGAACGCTTCACAAGATATACGGCGCTATTGATATAATTTCCAATACGTTACCAGTTATTTAGTACAGGGCTATGTTTTAAGCCTCCGCTTACAGTTACGGAGGTAAATGTTCCGTCTATTTCATTGAAATTCATTACTAAGTTTTGAATAAACATTGATTATTCGAAACGATAACGTGATAGGTTTTCGTTTGTTGTAATTCTTTAAAAGCTTTACGCAACTGATTTAATTAATAATTACATAATATATAACGTAAGTTATCACGACCGTATATCTTACTGGGGTATTCAGAGGTCTAGACATTTTTACCCGGCAATTATTCGTCGAGTATATCTTGAACTCAAGATCAAAGCACGTACGTGATGAAAGTGATGACTAACGGAGACGAGACAGCTTGAAAGAAAATACAACTATGATATCCGCAGCTGAACTAGAGTAACACGGGGTAATAGTAAGATGACTTACTAGAAGATGGTGTGAAATCCTGCACAGTGATGGATGCATTAAATTAACAATTGAATATAGGCGGATTTTTGGAACCGCATTCTACAGATTTTGACATTCATTACGCTTGTAATAATTCAGATACCAATGCCTACACAGTTTTTTTGTCTGCAAATAGTAACTTTAAAGCAGTTTAACTGGTGTCAGACCACTTCTCTGCCTTGGAGTTGTCTGGGTAGGTATCACACTCTTACTTATTACTGTCACCAAAAAGCAGTTTCTGTTGTGTTCCGGTTTGAAAGGTATAGACGGTCAGTATAATTACGGACCGAGAGGCATTCCATCTTAGTCCAAAGGGCATCTAGAACATTCTTCGATTCAAGTTGTTTGCAGGTGTGCCAGCGCCATGAAAAAGCAGTTGCCAGTTACAATCAGATGGAGTGTTAGCTCATTTTTTAACCCAATCTAATTTAAAAAATTACAATTTCGTGTTCTTAATACAGCCACAAAATAAAAAAAAGACAAGAAAAAATTAACAACTTATTAATAAGATGAGATCCCTGTAAATCATTTGTATAAAAGGTTTAATTACCTTATTTAAAAAATCCATAACGAGACATTAATGCGGTCAACGAACTGATAGATCATTCTAAGAAATCTCAACTAATTCATTTACCTTTAGTAAAGTATATGGTAATGATTTAATAGGAAAGACATGCTGATCATAATCGTCGTTCTTCGCGCATTAGTCACGTTCTATAGCCATGTAGGAAAATGCAAATATTCCACATATGGAATATATTTCCGGAAAAACTGCATACGTTCAATTGAGCTTTATTTGAAACATCTTACAACTCCGCGCTTCATCGAATAGTGGCGAACCGCCCTGCTTCGTACGCGCATATCCATACCTTAGGAAACCACATTTTGCTTAATGAAACCTAAAAATACTTTTTGTACTTATTTCGTAACGCCACTGCAATTGGTGCAATCACTAGATGAAAGGGAAAAAATTCGGCGGATCGAGTAACACAGACCCACAAAAATATCCCCCTTTCTATACCTGCCTTAACAGCTACATAATTTTGTTTCATCATATCTATAACACATACTGTGTTATATATATGGTGTATAGTTAATTCCTCTTCTTTTATAATAAATTCAAAAATAGGTACAATATCGATGTTTTCGATCTCATTAATGTAACGATCTCTAACAGTTTCTACCGTGTAAGGTAAATAAATCAATTCTGTTGTTTTCTCCAGTTTAAGATGCAAACAAGGCCGTATCTTACATGTGATAGTTAGAATTATTTAAATTTGTACGAAATCAGCACTGTAGACCTTCAAGCATATAACCTTTCCATTCGCTGGCATTAATTATTATTCTGAGAAGTATTGAATTTAATTCTTACAAACAAACGTACATTACTTTTATAATGTTAGTACAGATGAACGCAAACTTGTCTAGACTCCCAAACCAAATTGAGAAAATTGTAAAGTAATATCTCATTAAGGCCATTTAAAACCTAAAGAGTCAACATTATGTTATATTTTTTTTAATTATAAATGATTTTAGTATTCTTAACTTAAATCAAAAATATTATTTTCGCCAGTCACCCTCAGATAGCCTAAATGCACAGTCTCAACCCTACAGCATTTATTTCCTAAAAAATATTAACAAATCCAGCATCTGCATTTATTACATCCAAAACTAGCGTTATATTTCTCATAGAAATGCAATTCTGTTTTAAATTACCAAACTAAAATTTCTATACGTTTAAAGCGGTCAAGAAAACGAAATAGGGATGGCAGCTTTAAGGACGAACGCGCGATCGGTTGTAATTGGCGTGGACTGATGGATGAGACGATCCGATTCTCATTACAGAGAAACCACGTTATTTCTGCGGTGAATGAATGGAAAAATATGCCTTAATACCTTGCTCTGAAAGATACTTCGAAATTTGACCATTCGATACTATGTCATAGCTGAAAGTGGTAAGCGACTGGTAATTATTACAAACCCTACAAAGTGCTTTATCCATGAAAGGTTACTTTCTTCCTGACAGCTTCTGTAATAAAAATAGTAATATTTATGTGCAAGTAATAAAAACATGTCCGTTAATTATTTATCAGTAATCATTTTCCATATTCAAATAACTACTGTACTACAATAACATTAAAACTTTCCTCTATTACAAAGAAGAGGACTTTAAGGGGTAAACAGAGGTCTCAATCCCTACTAGGCACACAAACCAAGACAAAGTACAAAGTCATAACTCCTAGATAGTAGGAGCATCCACTATTATACCAGAACAATGCCTCAAAATGTCAGACAATCAGTCAGTTTTGTGTTTATCGTAAGTCGTCTTATAGTGCACCAAGAGTAGCACTCGTGATGCAATTCTTTATAAAAAAATATGTTTTATAAATTTACCTTACCCTGTAAATAGTTCTCTGTAGGCTAAAGGGCTCTGCCATAAGCCAAATTCGCCACGCCGAGCGAGCGGTTTGGCGATTGTCGTAACAGATTTCTCGCATAAGACGCTGCTGCCCGTCATCGGTATGCTTATTTTTGGTTTGCTATTTTCCTCGATCGTTATCCCGCCATCTGTCGATAGTCATTGCAATATTCTAGGCTTTTTTCTTAGTCACCCTTGTGACACCCACGAGAATAAAGGGGGTGGCAGATTCTTGCGACGATATCACACGTCAATTTCTTTAATTTAGTCTGATTTGTTGTGATATGTTATAAAAATTACAACCTTTTATGAAAAAAATATACTTGTATATTCACGCCTATCAATGTTTTTGAGCATGTGCAGTCAAATAAGCCATCATAACATACTTAGAGTCTCTAGCCTAGTGGTTTGGGATAGACGGACAGATAATCAGACGCGTGAGTTGTTTTTGTGTTTGCTTTGAAGGTTCGAATCCCTAAAGAACTGAAACACTAGCATTTTCAACCCTATTATATTACATAATATTGAATCATTATAATTTAATAACGTGGATCTACTTAATTATACTTTAATTAATAACATTATTTTCAAATTTCTAAATTAAAAAGACCGACATCAAAAAAACTAATCGATTAATGGTATAAACTCTGACTAATTGAATAATATAAGACGCCACGTGAACAAATGTTTAATTTTATATTTAAAATACTATTTTATACCATCTTATCAAAGAAAATAATCTATAATTTAGTAATTTAAAATTATCATTTCATCGAAATTGAAATCATAAATTTGTATTACTCGTAACATTTCTACAAAATTTATTTATTATGTAAATGTTCGTTTAGAAACGAGTAATTAATAAATATTGATTTATTAATACGCTTCTCTTTGGCAATGTTATTTTATGAAGCAACCGGCTTAGTGATAATGTAAAGCGATCGAAGGAAACACAGCCCAGTTATAAGAGAGATTAGCATTTGAAATAGGCGATGTCGTTCCTATTAAGCGGCAGCACGTATGTTTAGGTGAAGCGAGTTAATCAGATATCACTTTCTTAAATCCAAAGGAAATTAATTAGTCACAACTGTCTATACACAGACTTGTAGCCCGATGCAACAAACGCGTTGCATAAATGTTAAGCCAAATCCGTTCGTAAATAAATAAAATACGACCTCTCTCACATGCGGCAATTAAATCTTGCTTTAAAAATCATAAAAAGTAGACTACTGATAATTGTGGAATTATACTCTATTATTATTTAAGCAAAAAAGTAGGTCGAAAAATGGTTATAAACAAAATTTTTGTCAGTTGCGGGAAGACAAGTTTAGTTGCTTTAATGCCCAAAGTCCTAAGAGTACGTTACATAGCAAGAAAGTCTTATAGCGACGTAGCAGACATGACGAACCTTAGACTAGTTATCTATCAATGGTTTGGAACGATTTGGGTATGGAATACTCGCCCGCTGAATAGTATACGTGTGATATGGGTTCGGATTCCGGAGTCGGCACGACTTAAAAAAATTGTTACAATTTTAAGTGCTTAATTTACCAAGTACTCAGTGGTGAAGAAAAACATCGTGAGAAATCCTGCATTTCTGTACTAGGCTCGAAAAAGTCTTTCAAAAATTGTACTTGTGATAGTTATTTCCTAAACTTTTATGTTCTAAGCTTGTCTTTTCCAAGGATTTCTCGAAATTGTCGATGTTTGAGAGTCAGCTTGAGCTCGTAATGAGATATAGACACATAATATATCGCACCTAAGATCGCGATGGTACCGTTACGGTATTTTATGGATGATAATTTTTAAGATAGTTATTCCGCGAATTTCGGACAACAACGGAAAACGTCTGCCCATTTGTTTGCTAGACAACAGATAAAACGACTAACTTTTTAATTTTGACACCATGACTCAAAATTGATTCTATTCTGAATTACATTAATTTATAAACCCGCTCGTGCAATAGTCAAAGTTTGTTTGTTTGATCATCATCATCATCATCATTTCAGCCTATCACAAGTCCACTGCTGAACAAAGGCCTCCCCCAAAGATTGCCACGAAGCACGGTCCTGAGCCACCTGCATCCATCGACTTCCCGCAACACTGCGCAGGTCGTCACTCCATCTTGTGGGGGGTCGTCCTACACTGCGTTTGCCCGTACGTGGCTGCCACTCGAGAACCTTTTTTCCCCAGCGGTTGTCAGTTCTGCGAGCTATGTGGCCGGCCCATTGCCACTTCAGCTTGCTGATCTTTACGGCTATGTCGGTTACCTTAGTTCTGCTGCGGATATTATCGTTGCAGACTCTATCACGCAGAGAAACACCGAGCATAGCCCTTTCCATAGCGCGCTGAGCAACTTTGAGCTTCCTCATACGGGCTGCAGTGAAGGACCAAGTCTCGGATCCGTATGTCATCACTGGCAACACGCACTGATTGTATACTTTCGTCTTGAGGCTTTGCGGTATACTCGACGAGAAGATATGACGTAGTTTCCCGAACGCAGCCCAGCCGAGTTGGATTCGTCGATTGACCTCTGAGTCGAAGTTGGACTTACCTAATCGGACAATTTGTCCCAGGTATACGTACTCGTCTACAACTTCGAGCCTATTGTTCCCAACAACAACCGGTATTGGTGTGACATGGACGTTTGACATGAACTTCGTCTTGTCCATGTTCATCTTAAGACCAACCTGTTGGGAGACGTTATTGAGGTCATTGAGCATTGTACTAAGCTCCTCCAGCGATCCTGCCATAAGAACTATGTCGTCGGCAAATCGAAGGTGAGTGATGTATTCGCCATTGATGTTGATACCGTATCCTTTCCAGTTCAGCTGCTTGAAAACATCTTCCAATGCAGCGGTGAAGAGTTTCGGGGATATGACATCACCCTGTCTTACACCTTTCTGCAGTTGGATTGGTTTCGTACTCTGATTCTGTACTCGGATAGACATCGTAGCCTCATTGTACAAACACCTCAGCACCTCGATATACCGAGAGTCTATCTGGCACCGCTGGAGAGACTGTAGCACCGCCCAAATTTCGACTGAATCGAAGGCTTTCTCATAGTCCACATACGCCAGACATAATGGCAAGTTGTACTCCTCGGCCTTCTGTACAATCTGGCGAAGAGTATGTATGTGGTCTATGGTACTATAGCCTTTTCGGAATCCGGCTTGTTCGGGAGGCTGGAAGTCGTCAAGTCTGTTCACTAGACGATTTGAGATGACTCTCGAAAACAGCACGTAGACGCGGCTTAGAAGCGATATCGGTCTATAATTCTTCAAAAGGCAGTTATCCCTTTCTTGAAGAATAGGACAACCACGCTTCTACTCCACGCTTTCGGCGTAACACCGCCATGAATGACGGAATTAAACAGCTTCTGAAGGACAACAAGTATCGGTTTTCCACCCGCTTTCAGAAGCTCAGCTGTAATTCCGTCCTCACCCGGCGCCTTGCCGTTTTTCAGCTGTTTGAGAGCCATCCTAATCTCGCTCAGACTGACGTCCGGGATGTTATCGGAGTAATGTCGGATAAGCTTGGCTCTTGGGTCGTTACTCACATCAGTGTGTGGTTTCAACGACGTTGTGTACAGCTGTCCGTAAAATCTCTCGATCTCACTCAAAATCTCGGCTCCAGCGGAAATGACTGCGCCGCTTTCGGTCTTCAGCTTGGTCAGTTGGCTCTTTCCGATAGACAGATCTCTGGCGAAGACTTTGGAGCCTTGGTTCCGCTCTATCGCTTTTCAATACAGGCTGTATTGAATTTGCGTAAGTCTTGCCTCATACATTTGGAGATCTGTCTATTCAGTAGCCGATACGCTGACGCATCCGTTGTAGACTGCAGCTTTATCTCACGCCTGGCTTTCATGAGTTTAAGAGTGTGATCAGAGAGCTTTTGGGGCTTGTTCGTGCGGCGGGTCCTGCAAAACTTAGCTCCTACCGCATGGACAGTTTCCACTAGCCTGCTATTCGTATCGTCCACTGTAACGCAATCGTCTAGGCACTGAAAGCGATTATGCAATTCGAGCTGAAAGCTCTCGGGGTTCTGGATAAGGGCACGTGGTGGGCGGAGCGTAGACTTCACCAGACGAGACCGCTCGAGCCTAATGTTAAGGTTCAGTGTGCCTCTTACCATTCGGTGATCACTGCCGGTTTTACCCTAGTGATCACAGAGACATCACTGAACAGCTGACGCTTGGTCGTCATGATGAAGTCGATCTCATTTTTGTGGTACCGTCCGGGCTCATCCATGTCCACTTCCTGTGGGGCCGCTTCTGGAAATAGGAGTTCATCATAAAGAATCCCTCCTTTGCCATGAAGTCAGCCAGCTGTTGCCCTCTTGGGTTCCGTTGCCCTACTCCAAAGTTCCCCACTATCAGCTCATCGCCTTTTTCGTACCTAGTTTTGCGTTAAAGTCTCCCATCAACACCGTGTAGTGAGTCTTAGAGCAATGCATGGCTCTTGAAATATCCTCATACATTGCCTCCACTTCATCATCAGGGTGTGTCGAGGTTGGTGCGTATACCTGTATGACCTTCAGCGAATACCTTTTGGTTATTCTGAGTATAAGGTACGCGACCCTACTCGACACACTTCCGATCTCGATCACGTTGTTGATGAGAGACCTGTGGACGATAAACCCGACACCTCCTTGGGACAGATGGTCACCCTGCCGGTAGTAGAACAAGTTACCGGATTTTAGGGTTATAGAGTCATCTCCCTGTCTCCTGACTTCAGACAACCCTATAATACTCCAGTGTAACTTGCTTACTTCTTCTTCCAGTTCTAGTATCTTCTCGTCGGTCCTCAATGTGCGTGCGTTATATGTTGCCAGGTCCAGTCGTTTGGGTTGGCAGCTAGAAATCAGCCGGTGATTCTTCGCACCCCCTGCCTCGCCGTTACCATGGCTGCCACCATAGCCAGGACTAGCGAGGCCGCCGGGGACTGGGGGCCATTGCTTTTTTCTATCTCTCATCATGGGGGGGTTTGCCTTAGTTGCCACGCCTGGCGAGCGGGTTGGCAACCGCAGTTTTTTTTTTTTTTTTGTTCTAGTGCAGGAAGATGCTGCTGCCCATCTCCTAATATAATTTTTACCATTAGTCGCCTTTTACGACACCCATGGTTAGACAGGGTTGGCGCTATTCTTTACTTCCGACAGCCACACGGAACATATCGTTTGTTTGATAGCAGATTGTTATATAAATTTGCATAAAATATGAATCGATTTTGGGGAGTTACAAGTAAGCAACTATGATTGGTTCGCTCGAAGTGGTTGGGTACAAAATATACAGTAATCGGTACTTCACAATTAGTTAATATACTCCTGATTAATATCCAGCAGATTAATAATAGATGCTTGTATTGATATAACAAACTGTTCAGAATTGTATTAAAATATTTATTTTCCGTTCTTTTATAATGCACTGAGATGTTTCTATCACTATATTGTACCAGCCATTTCGTTGCATTTTATAACGAGCATTACCACCTTGGATTTGATCCGGGGCTATGTTCTAAATTTAAAAAATCTCAGGGATCTTTACTGCAATTTACCTTACCTTACCTTAACAGCCGGTAAATAGTCCACTGGAGGAGATAAGTAGGATTTGCAATAATCGCCACACTCGTTAAGTGGATTGAAGATCGTACTAAAAGACTCCTCCCACCTTAAGCGCTGAAGCCCGATGTCAGTTTGCTTATTTTAGATCTGGTATTTTAAGAGATAATTATCACCCCATCTATCGGTAACTAATGAAAATTTAAGGGACATGTCTCTTAACTCCTCTTACGAAACTACGGGCAGAAAGGAGGAGGCAGATTCTAATACTACACGGCAAATACTATATTTATATGTATATATACTATAATTGGTAACCTCAGAATTTTTTTTGAGGCTGTCTGGAAAACACGACTTTTTCTTAAATGTATCTATTTATGTCTATGTATTAATTTTAAAAGAAAAATCTCGATTTTAAAGATTATTGATGAAAGTTAGTTCGTTCATTTTAGGCTGACGTTCATTCATCGTTTTCATTTTAGGCTGACGATTAGAGAATACCAAAGAATAACCTACGTAACTCTTTCAAACATGCTATGTTTCGTTTCAAAGTATATCATGTGTTTGAGAGTTTATACTCTATTGCAAGGTTTATCTCTTTTTTAAAAAGGTTCGAGGTTTAAATAGCGCACTACTAGTTAAGTTATCTTTTATATGTTGAATCTCTAACTCCAAACATAACAATATCAAGATAAAACAAGATAACATCAATTCCTTAAATTTGAATCACTTTGCAACATGGCAAACTACGAAATCATCCATCAAGGGATTTGTCTATTTAAATAAGATATTTTAAAATTCAATGTTAAGTTTATGGTAACAAAGTTTAATATTCAGTGAAAAAGCAACCACCCTCGCATAATTATGTGCATTATTAAACAGTGATTTTGTGACCCCATTCGAAACGCATTAGATAGGGTATTATGGCTAATTTGCTTGTTTTAATTCAGTTTTGATTATAACAAAGTTTGCTGTTTAATTATTCAATAAAAAGCTCAGTCGGTCTCAGGAGGGCTGAGATGTAATTCTAAAATTGAGTGTCGGGAGTACTTTGACATTACTATATTTGTTCTGTTTTTATCATTAATTTTTATTCTGTAATTTCACATGTTAAAATCATTAATGCTTAAGGTACAATAATCAAAATTAAATTAAAATGAGATAAAATGAACACAGAATTATTATAAATAAAAATTATTTTAAGAGGAATTTCTGTAACAGTCACGAGAAAATACAATTTTTCTACTTACTATCTAATTAACTATTTTACCACTTCTTAAGCATCTTATAATTTATATTAGAAAGAGTTAAGAAATTTACACGTTTGAACCAACTATTCACCACAAATTATATGGTTCAATGTGACAGGTGGTGACCCTGTTACTGTCTTAGCGTTCAGGCGAACATTAAAAATCGTACATAAGTTTCACGCTTGGAAGGTGGATTGGCGATAGTAATAACGAACCTTAGACGAAACGCTTTATACGCTGCTCTTTGTACATCATTACTCTGTAATTTTTGTAGTGATAACCAGTTCGGTTATTATACCATCTATCTGAAACCACGAAATTTTTTCAAGGCTTATACTTTAGCCGTCACTTGCGACACCCCTGATTTCGTAGATTTTAATATGACAGCACTACACGGTGCGTATACCGATACGAATCAAAAATTGCCAACAAAAGCCATAACGTCGACTGCGTGTAAAAACAAACGTCATCTCCCGGAGTTAACCCTTGCGCTGCGATATCAATTAATCGGCTCAATTTATGAATTATTGCCAGCAAACGACCCCCGTGTTACACGGAATAAATAATCAGTTGGATGCATCACGATATATAATGGAATTTATGCAGAATTTGTGCAACTAGTACTTTGTATTTCGATATTGTAAATATACAAATTTTCATGTATATTTCAATTGTGTAATTTTACTTAATACATCATGTGTTAATGATTAATACATCTGCATTAGTATTTGGTGGCAAAATAAGTGTCTTGTATGCTTATTTAATGACTTATGTAAGCCGGACAACCTACAAAGGAACAGTAAGATCGACCATACACGGCACCAAAAAACCCTCTCAATTATAAAACTCCTTTAATAAGAAATATTTACTCAATTGTGGGATATTTGTAAGATGCTACTTTAATTTATTTACTTTATATTTATGTAATCTTCTTTAGTAGAAAAAAATGGGTTTGTTATAATACTGACGCCTGTTTTTAATTTAAATATAAATAAAAAAATTGAGTTGTTAGTATTTAAATTCAGATTTCATTTACTGGTAGATGTTAGAAAACGACCACCAATTGTATATTTGATGAATGAAATAATGAAAGTAGTTTTATGAACACATTTCATTATTACGCACACGTAGCGTTTTAGTGTTGTTCAGTTTTAATTAAAATTACCATAAAGAACAATCTAGTTTATAAGTCAAAGTGAGAAAGGAAAAACTGTTAGTCGCTCGAGAAATTTAAAAGTTCTTAAAGGCCTATAGAATAATTAAAACGAAAGTTTCTACTGTAAATGCATAAGTAAAGTAGCGATCGCTTACATACGAATACTTTGTGCAAATAAATCATGTGGTACAGTAATCTGCGGCCATTTTGATGTACAACAGCGCCATCTGTGTCAACTGGATGAGTTATTATCCTGATATGTTAGGGTTGTAACGCTAGTAACTATTTTAATTTAGTGAAATTTAATATTGTTAGTAAAATATTAAAAGGTATTACAGATAAATAAATAGATATGTTATCAAAATACCGAATTAGTCTGTTGCTACTACATTATTGTGTTGCATGTTTTCATACCGAATTTACATAAAAATATAGAGCTATAAATAATGTTTGGAGGTTTGTTCATTTGTAATTTCAGGTATAAATTATAAACGCCTCCAGGATACAGAACAAATTAATACAATTAAGGGAAAGGTTTTATACATAATAATGTAACAAAAAGAAAAGTTCTCTGAAAAATAGCAAGCAACTCGATTTTTTTTAACTATTCGGTTTTTAAAAGCTTTACTTAGAAAAAATATGAGAAATCTATACCTGCTACTGCACCTGCATTTTGTGTATATACAATAGGCAGATATGTATGAGATATATCTCAGTAAAATGACAACATTCCTTGCCATCCTTAGGCAACTAAAGTGAACATGATTTATAGCCCAACCCTTTAGCGAGATTAACCCTTTATCGCGGGTCATATGACACAAGGCGCGCGGGGTCATACACACCCCGGACACTTCAATTCAATTTAATAATTTATTGTCTTTCTTTATGCTTCAAAGTGCTTAAAAGACCCAACGGCATATTAAAACAATTATAAATAAATTTCCGCAAATAATATTTACGGTTCAGTATTTTGAGAACAACTCTATTTATTTTACTTGGCAATATGATACAAAACTATTTACATATACATAAAGATGGTAATAGTAGTAGAGATTAATATTTAAAAGCATACTACAGTAAAATAAAAAATTTGAAACAATTATACCAAACACTAAGTCATTACGAGATATACTCGTACGTAAATATTTTAACAGAATGTTACCTCTTATAGATTCATTTAAAATACTATCACAGTATCACTTAATATCAGTCAAGTTATATTAATGTTTATTTTAATGACGAAACTCAACACTCATGACTGTAAAGAGCATCGTAATGGAAGCCATGATTCAAATTGATTACAACATCCCTGCCAATGCCCAAGATACAAACCGTGAAGGTGTATTCTTTTAATAACCATTTCCACGCACTGTACTTCACAAACTGCTAAAAGATTAAAAACTGTGTACGGTTCGCAGAAGCAATGGTTAAATTATAAAACGGTATCCCACTCATTGCCTGATTGCGAAATGTCCAGATCGGATAAACCTGGAAAGATGAAATTTGTTACATACATACATACATCGTCATCTTGTACCCTAGAGGTATTCACTCTAAAGCCTAAACTGATTATAATGACAATTAGCTTAGTAATAAATATATCAATTCCACCCGATTAATAATCTTGACTTATTCCGTACACGGTGATGTCTTCCAATCATCAAACAGAGTTTGTTACAATATAATATAGAACCGAAGTACTCGCTTATGTTCACATTCCCTTATTCAATGTAACGATCAAGCGAATACGTCAAAGGAGGAGTTGAGTACAACCTCAAAGACCAAAGATGAGCATTTTTTTTGATGCACGAAATATCGACATCAGCTGATAATCAAACTAAGATAACATGGAGAATTTAGCTGAAATAAATTTAATCCAAAATAAGGCTTTGATTTAACTTCATCATCATCATCATCATTTCAGCCTATCAGAAGTCCACTGCTGAACATAAGCCTCCCCCAAAGATTGCCATGATTGATTTAAGTTATATCAGCCTATTTTAGTCCTCTACTGATTATAGACTTCACTAAGAGTGTTGTGTTCCCTGTAACAATTACAAACTTACAACTTACCTCACGCATATCATCCATAGCGGTAGGCAGATATTAAGGAATTCCATTAGGTAAAAACAAAAAAAACTCTCCACAGCGATGAAAAGGGAGGTATATTTTATGACGCTACTTAAAATAAAAATTCAAGACAAACATTGACTTAAATAGCGTTTTATTAAATCCCTAGTAAACCTGTATTTTATTACAAATATTATTGTTCACACCAAAAATATTAACAATTTAAAAAAAATTACTACACTTAGTCGCATCTAACCACAGACAGAATATTTTACATCCGTTAATTATAGCAATAAAGAAAGTTAGTCTACAAGAGCGGAACAATTTAGCAAAGTACTTAGATATTTCAAAGGATTTTAAGTTTGTTTTAAAATACATGCAAGAGGATCTCCGTCACTCTTCCATTAGCATTAAAATTAAATCAGACAAGAAAATTCAGAAAACATAGTCGATTAGTTTTGAATCCTTTTATGTTTAAGTTCTATGCAAGATTAAAAATATATGTTTTGTGTTTCTTCTTTGTGAACGTTACTGTATAATGTTGCAGGAGGAACTGCGCGGGCGCTTCTCAGATAGCTTGATTTAGTGCAGTCTTAATGAAACCTGTTATGTAACTGGAATTATTTATTATTAAGACCTAAGAACGACTCTCAGGAAATTACTGGCTACTGTATTAGATAATAATTAACTTTATCAAACCAGGTATACCTAGTCGTCTACTTATTTAAAAAGAGCAAAGAGGAAAAACAAGGACCTAAAATATTTACTTCGATGACGGTGTTTAGTTCATGTCAAGCAATTTCCATTTTTTTTATACTTAGTTTATTTTTCTCTAAATGCCAACCACACCAGCAGAGGAATAAAAATTAAAGAAAGAGCCATAAAATATTTGGTAATAACTAAAATATGTATACATATGTATAGTATCAAAGACAGAATGTTTGAATATAATTGTCATAGTAAGGAAGTCAATTTTATTTGATTTAAATCAAGGTTAAAAGAGGCTTTCGATAAACAAGCTTCTTCAAAACTTAATTATGTTATAAAAAGAGAAAAGGTGTCTTCTATAGACATATTGTCGGCTATGAGTTTTATGATGGTCATTAAAAACACGTATCTAAGTATCTTACGAAGTCTATCGCATGTACAGCTAAGGACCGTAATTAATTTTGTTAAAAAGTCCACTTTAAAAATTCGAGGCATTCGCGAGTTCTGTTCGGCGCATTCGTGGGATTGATAAAGAGTTGACACTCTGAGTATATTTTTAAAAATCTATTCACATATCTATGAGAATGTTGAAAGTAAAGGCGTTTCTATCTAACCATATTTTTGTAGGTGGTAGAGCCAAGTGGGGGCTTTTGATTCAGCGATAATGTCAACACCAGCTAAAAATCAACAACTTTAACGCTGATGTATTGAAAAAGTTAGTACGATGAAAATTTTAATATCAATTTGAAGTGCTCAACTGCCCACGAGCTCGGCGGTGAAGAAAAACATCGTAAGTAATATCGTAAATAATATTATCTCGAGGACATGTGAAGTCTGCTGCTGTTCGAATTGACCGGCTCGACCGGGGTAGCACCACAGCCTCGCAGAATATCGGCGTGAAGTTGAGGCATCTTGTGCTTCTATGTATCTTTCTGTGAGGGAGATTCTCCAAATATCTTTTAAGGTCGGCAACGCACCTGCAGCTCATCTGATGTAGCAGATGTACGTGGACGACGGTAATCACTTATCATCAGATTAACCGCTTGCTCGTTGGGATCCAATGAAAAAAACGTACAGTGAAACTCAAAGACAACTAATGTTAAAATTTGCGTGCAGTATTTAATAAGCAGTGACTGGCTGATATCATCAAAATATTTTAAAGATGTAAATAATTTCCGTTAAGACACACTCTTCACAAAAATAGTTTCTCCGAAATGTTAGCGGTGCCTTTTGGAAGCCAGGAGTGGGGAACGTGGAGTGGCCGTGCTGGTGGTCTCTCCGTGGTTCCGTTGGGGCGTGCCGTCCGCCGAGTGGAAATCCGCTGGAGATTAACAAACGAGCTGGCAGTGACATCGAAGGTTTCAACTGGTCTTCTACCTATTCGGGCGGCTTAGTAACTCCCTGGGCAACGCCTTGCTCGTCGCTCGGGTCAGGCATGAATCGGTGCTTAGTATGTGCTGGGATATGTCCGTACTTTGTAAAGTACTTGTTGCTAGGCGCTACACGAACGCTTCCAAGTATACTTGTTTTAGATACCTTTGGATCGTAGCACTAACCAGTAAGGTCCAATAATGGTTCGCAGGTTTTTGTTCTCCTATGCTTGGAGAGTCTTCCTATTCACCGCGTTGGTAAGTGCAAACCATGCGCAGCGTATGTCCCTCACATACTACATAGATATAGTCCTACATAGATACCACTACTTTAAATAATTATGTATTATATAATGTAAGATATCTACATTAACAATTATTTTAAAGAATTTTAATTAAAATGCGTATTGCTTTAAATATGTTTTTTTATAGAAACGTCCTAATTTATAAATTATGTTTTAGCCACTCAAAGCAGGTATACGCAACGCGCATTGTTTTACGTAAAGACATCCGAATGCCGTGTCGGCAGGAATCATTTTTTTCAAGCCGATCGCATCTCCAACCAAACTCACCGGTACTTATTTATTGTACAATTCCGCTTCACCTTTTTACCTTTATTAAATAAGCAATTTATTAATGAAACAATTAATTAAGCTTTATCGAATCGGTATCGCAAAGGCTTTTTTGGTTTTGTCCGAGTTCTTCAAGATACCGACTTACGATTTCGAAGCTCAAACAAAATTCAAGCAGTGTTTTTGGTTACAAGTAAATGTATAAAAATATTCAAGTGATTGAAAAATGTTAGAAAAAAAAGTTCCCAAAAAATTAAAAAAATTGGTGCTTAAAAGATAATGAATATGTACTGAAATTTATCCAAGACGTCTTAATTAATAGCGAGAATGTAATCTATAACTACTTGCAACCATTAAAGCACAACACAGCGCACTGCGCCAAACTGGACTCAATGATTGGTTAGAATTTTCTCGGATCTCTGTTTGGTATGCGTCGTCTCTCTGGGACCTGACGAGTAACAAGCCTCGTCACCATATTTACGCCCGAAGATGGCTGTGATATTTTCAAGGCTTTTCTCTTAACCACCTCTTACGAACCCCTCGGAAAAAACACTTCTTTTGTTGGCCTTCTTCACACGAAGAATTCAAATTACGTCACGCAGAGCAACTTCAAGCAAAAACTCGTCTACATAACTCAATGCAGCAAGCTCAAAACGATCACGTTTGGTTTTCGTAAGATAAGTAGCAATAATCAGCGCTAAAAAATTGTAACAAGAAACCATTTTTTGAACCTTAGAAACAAATAAAATCTCCTCATAGTCAAAGAGATTGTAAGTCAGAAGCTAGATAACAAAGGCGCATCTCTAATTAAGTAGGTCGAAGCAAAAACTGGGCGCCCGGCCACCGGCGTTCAGTATTCCGAACAAGTTGAGAAGATCTTACTGGAGACATTCCCACATCTAGTTGACTTTATGTGTATCGCCGTAGACGTCGACACGATGTGGAAAATGCTTAGTTGTTTTTAATTGTATAGATAACCCGGTGAGTGATGTCAGGTTCTTTCCTAAGGGTCAAGTGAAGGGTTTTGCCTTAAAATACTCATGGCAACCTCCGGGACCAAACCTATCGAAAAGGTTCATTTCCCCTTAATGTCTCCTGGAGAGGCAAAAGGGTAATTGCGGTAAGGTGTACCATGTAGTCTTCTATCAAATCCGTAGTCTCTGCCTACCTCTAAGGATTTCAGTTAAATATAGCTGAAATAACACTGGTGCCGATTATTGATAAACATGTAATGTAATAATAAAAAATTACACCTAGACATTATTTTCAATCGAATATACAATAATAAATCATAGGTGATTTACTATAACACATTATCAACTGCTTCAAAAGAGCAAACATGTATTCACTCTACATTATAACTTAAGTATATTTAAAGTGAATTATCAAATCTCTACCGAATTAACAAGATATCTCACTTTAAGGGAGAATATGATTTTGGAATAAAAAAAGAATAATCGGAATATAGAGATGCAAACACATAATAAGGTACCTTTTCCTTATTTGAACTTTGCTGTTAAAATTATTCATACATACGACGTGTCGGCAACATCGGTCAATAACAATGTTGAGGTTTTCTCTCAAATGGTATCAGACCATGACAGACCAATCGATGTATGTAGATTTTCCCCACAATTTACATATGCCACGTCTATTATTTCAGGAATTTAGCATGCGTGGTGGGTGCATGTCTGTTGTTTGTTGAATTCTTGTTACACAAATTGAATACGCTTATTGCATTTACAATTCATTTAATTAAGCGTTTATTTATGCATTTGAACGGTTCAGCTGCTTAAAATATTTAAGAAAATATCATGTATTTAATGTATATATTTTTTTTTATTGGACTGCTGTGAGAAACGTGTTAACAGTCCACCTGTTGATAAGGGACGGATGCAGCCCTATGGACAGACACCTACGGACGAATATAGATGCGTTGTCACTGCTTGGCGGAATGCCTCATCCCGTAATTAGGGCAGGCTTCCTATCTTTCAAGCCTGATTACAACAGTAACTGCTGTTTCGTGGCTGAAATGGTAAAGAGTATGGTACCTACCCAGACGACATCTACGCAGAGAAAGAGTCTACCAACTACAAAAAGGAAAATGTAATTAAAATGAAAATGTAATCCTGTGTATTTAAATGAATATAAAGTATAAACCATATTTTATCAACTCCACGAGATGCACCCTGCTGGCTAACTAAAGAGGCTCTGGCGACTGACTGAAGGCTGAAAATCCGATCAAATTTGCCGAACTCGAATTTCATAGACCAGTTATGGGGAGTAGCATCACCAATATGGAGTTCCGGCTCTACGCCCACCAACCCGCTTGCCGAAAATGGTGAGTATACGAATACCATATAGATTATATAAAAAAAATTAGATTATATAATATATGGAATATATTATCGCTCGCCTCACGTTGTTTTACCTAACCGCCGTGCAGGTCTTAAATTGTGGATTTAAAATTGAAATTCACAAATTAAGTGATCGATACGATTCGAACCTTGGTCATTACACGTACAAAGAAGTTAAAGCGAGCTCTGACCCCTGTGATGGTTTTTGTATGTATTATAATACTTGATGTTGAATAATGTAAATCAACTCTTTAATATATTATTGAAACCGTTGAAAGAAATCATCGAGGCGATTGCGTCAAGAATGAATTTTGAGAAATAAACATACAAATGTTAAATAGAATTATCAAAAGTGTAGTTATTTAAATAAATTATACATTAATTTTCTCAGAAACATTATGAAAGTGCATCGCAGTAGGTGAGCTCCTGTTATAAAGGAAGTTACACACTCGTATATCTGTTGGGTTATCACCCTATCACTTATGTCGACCGGCGCTTTCCTTCGTCTGTGCATGTAGATTGAATATATGAGCAGATAAGGTCTTACATATTCAACCTGATTTCCTTAATGATTACGGATTAAGTTATGATGTCTATATTATATTATCAGTATGTTCTATACAGGATGACTCGATAGAAAATTTATTGAGCAATCAATACAAAAATATAGTTAGTTTATCATAAACTTAGGTGAAACGTAAGATTTACACAATTACTATAACAATGAGGCTAATAGTTCTAGGCTTCATAAAACTAACCAATTTAAGAATGAGAAAAGGAAATGTTAAAGCTCGAAGTTCTACATAGAATTCTAACAATCTCGAAAGGCGGCAAATTTGTGACACTTGTATATTTATTATTCTAATTATAATTATAAATATATTAAGACATGCTACCAACCTGGGTGGGTATCGTGAAATCGACGAAGGAAATACCAGAACCACAAATCTCTTGGTCTCCACGTATTTTGTCTCCATCGCGTAGGATTGAGAATCCTTCGTGGCATGAAGTCCGCCCATTGTAAACTTTTATTATAGGGTATGAACAACAAAGCATAAACCAATTAAAATAATGGTCTCCGGCAGACGGTAAGATAATCATCTCACATATGGCAAACGAAGTTTAGTTTATGAAGTATGGCAAGGAACACGTATCAGTGGTACAAAATGTCTGGTATTACCATTCCTGATATCATACAAGCGTGACAATTCCGGTAAATTCTGGCATTGGATAGGATTAATATTTCTAATTTACACCCATATACATAAAATCAAAATACTTACAAATAAAATTAAACTTTATCAACGAAACTTAAAGTTTATACTTAAACCAAGTTTAAATCAAACAGCAACATAGAATAATCTTAGTTGGTGCTTACAGCTATGATGATATTATAAGAGCTATCATATACTCTCTGTCTGAGCGATATAACTATTTTTCAAATGTCGTGCAAATGTCGGTCTATAAGCTCTTGATAAAACATCCATGATATGCTACAGTATTTAAGAAGCTGGAATATTGCTTGCGCAACTTTAAATACATTGTTGTATTGCACAAGGAATACATTGTACGAACGTTGCTTATAATTAATTTAATAATTTTCTTAATCACCTGATTTATTGTCTAAGCATCATCCTGCAGCATCCTACACGGATGCTGCTCAGTTTAGTCATCAAGCTATTAATATAGAAATTAAACAGTGTCGGCGAAGTTAAACCACCTTATCTCACACCACGTTGCAGTTTATATTCATATGAAATAGTATCTTACCACTTTGTACAATTAATTTAATTGTTATTCCAATATCGGAACATAAATAAGTTCTTTAGGTACATCAGTTTTATCTAAATTATTCCGTAGTCAGTCATAAATAACTCGATAAAAAGTTTGAAAAGGTTCAAAACACAGGCATATACGAGCTTTATAATAAGAAACAGCGTGTTTTAAACTAAGAGTTGCTATCTTGGTTGACAATTTTTGACGAAAGCCAAATTAGGCATCATTTAACTGAAAACATTTGGACAACCTTTCATCCTGTAACTTATCCAGTACTTTGACTAGAATAGTGGCTAACGATATAGGACTATAAATATTGGCAGATAATATATCACCTATTTTATTTTTAATAATAGGAACGCTATAGATTTTTATTAAGTCTGGTGGCAAGTAGCAATGAGTTATAAATTTTATAGATAGTAAGCAACATGCTTTAGTTATGCCCGGGATATATTATAAGATACATATTGCTTCCAGAAATACCAATCGGGGAAATGTTCGAACGCAGTGTAAGACTTGAAGACATAAGGACACAGTGACATTACATCTAAACAAGACAACAAATACTCTGTGTTATATATCTATATTAACTTTAAATTGAACCCAAGATCTGCAGACAACAGGCTCCATACCACACAATCGCTTGTTAAAACTATATTTTTCAATGAAGTACGCCAATTAATTTTATTGTACACAATCAAATTAATTGGCGTCAAGCCACTATCGGGGCTTGATTGAATAATTATACCAACTGATTTAATTTTATAAATAACTTATATTATTGAGCGTGTAATAAGACCGAAGGAAATAATCGATCTGCTTAAGATTTTCTCTCCACCACACCCAGCAATATCGCTCCTATCATTAAACTTAACAAGCGTTTAAAAGGATATGTCGTTCATACATGTCAGCAGTAATTTCTACTATGTGTAAAATAGTCCAACTTTCTACTAAAACTAGTCTCTCGCCACTAACGATGCTGTGTTACTATTATTTTCGATTGTATTCGATATTTCAATACAAACGCGCCGTGTTTAGTCGTATCCCTGTTTCTGAACACAAAAGCTATAACGATCGAGTTGTCTACAGGAATTGGTGTTAGCGGTCTGTGAGTTATGCATCGTTCTTGTTGTTACTTTCTATTATGTGTTTACTACAAGTTTTGGCTGCATCTTTTATTACAATACACTAAAATACAGACCATTTGTACATAAATTATTAAATAAATAAAATAAATAAATAAAATATTCATATTTAATATAAAGGTTACTTGATAGTACCGCATAGGTAGCAACACGTAGGGAAACAAAAACCTATATAAGCCCATTGAGTAAAGCTTTACGTTGCTTCTTCACTTAGACTATCCTATTAGGCTATCCAAGTGTATCTGGGTATCCAAGTGTGTGTAAATATTGTTTGATGATTGATGTAGATAAAAATTAGGCCTGTTTTTTGACTAGTAAAATTAGATTGTTTTAAATAAAATAAAAATTAGCTACGATGACTGTAAGTATATCAAATACACTTATAGTCGTTACGACCCACTTTTCACCTGGGTACAGCGTGACAGCCTATTAAAGTCTTAGTGTCCAGTTCTACGATACAAATCGGACGTAAGTTTTGGGATTGAACACGAGTCTCCCTGATTTGAAGGTGATCCCTTATCTATTCGGCTGTCGTGGCGGCTACATTGTTTTAAGGACATACAAACAATGCTTATTACATACACCACTCACGGTGTATGTGTACTGTGTACCGCCATCACGCCCGCCATGTATGGTGAATATGGCCAAATCTTCCATTCACACTAAGTACTTTAGTATATAATTCATACGTCTGACCTATAAATGAGGATTATCTCGACAACCCTGTCGGGGACAAGTGTAAACACTATATAAACCGACAAACATCCGCTTAACTGCCTGATAAATCGATTCGATTGACAATCACTATAGCGGGAACAACGCTTTAACGACGCCCAGGGTTGTGAAGTACAATTGCCTCTACTAATTTAAAACGCGGTGCCTTATAAAGTGACTGGAGCGTTAAGAATCCACACTTGATCGGCGTTTGTATGAGTGTAGCTTAAGAGTATCTCTTTGACGAATGCGCGTTAACCAAATAGGGTTGGCTGTGTAGTGAAAAATTTGCTCTTCAACCCTCCTTAATTGGGTGTCGTGTTGTTTTGAATGTTACACTGATACATGTAGTTTGGCAAGCCCTTTTGTTTATTTTTCCATGAGATGATTTCATAGGAAAAACAATAGCGTAACTGTAATGAAACGTTTCATATTATAGAAGATATTTTTTATTTCAAGATCATAAATGGTTAAACTAATGAAACTTCGGAACAATGGATATAAAACACCAACAACAATTGTATTAAACACTCTCGCCTGTCACTCATAGGGGAAGAAAAAATGATTTCCAATTAGCATGGTTCAGCATAACCTAGCGGGTTTCCGTAATCCACTTTTCATCTCTCTGTGCGGTAGACCATAACGAGTGGCGAGTCTCATCGCCGGGTCTACTACAGGAGATTGCCATGAAAATTTCAAGGCTTTACTCTGAATTGCCTCTTATATCTCTCACAGGAAGAAACAGGATGGAAGATACTTACGCTGCTACTACAGAATATGTAAATTATTTTATTTTATTAATTTTAAAGGCTGGTAACGGACACAACAATGTCACCTACTATTAAGTTGCGATGAAGTCGTCGTAGTCGTAGTGAAGTGGTGCTATCTGAACACAGGAGCAGTATATCGCACATATACAGGGCTGTCACTGATTTGTTGTCGAGATGTTTCTTTTAACTCGTGATGTGGCGCTGATTGCGATGTACGACGTGTTTGTACCTGCGATTGTTTGTTTTCATTTTTTTATGTGCTAATGAGTAGCTCGCGATTCCGATGGGATACATATTGATACGAATCAATCAGAAGTAAGTATGCACAAGATCCGGCCGATTTGAAGAAATACCGTTTTATGTCATTGACGTATTGGAAATACGTTACATATTTAAAAAAAATCTTACGAAGCTTTATAAAATTAACAAGGGTACACTGTAGCGCGACGTTGTTGTTGGATATTTTTCCAAGAGAAAGGCTACAAAAGCAGGTTGCTCTTACTGCCCAATAAAACTATATGATGCTGGTTGAAACTGTTGGTATCTCCGGTACCCAGTCGGAAAGTATAGACGTCTGATGTAACGCTTATGCGATAAGGTTCAAAAATAGTGCCAGGGATACGGTAAGTAATACAACACAAACATTTCAAACATTTTTACTCAAATATTTACTTCAAGGATTCAAACAGTCTAAATAAGTCTTGAGCCCGGGTAGTCTAGCGGTCACGACTAGGGTTCGATCACCCGTGCCTGCACCACTAAAATTAATTAAATAGGAATATTAAGTGCTGAATTTACTATGTGTTCCGCGGCGAAGGAAAATATCTGGAAAATGTTTGAGAAATATGAAAAAAAAATATTTTGAAATCGGGTGAAGGAAGCCTTTGCCCAACATTGGGCATTTACTTACTTACTTAAGTTTACTTACTCTAACTAAAAAACCGCGTTGGGCAATTACTTAAATGTATAATGCTAATAACGCATAGCATTTTCCTCTTTAGATCATAAACATGTGATGATTCATAATTGGATTCAGAAATTGAAAATTTTTAATGATCACTGCAGTTGATTGAAAGTTATATAGTCTCCAACAACTTCGTATTCAGATACCAATTTTGAGCGCAATCAAAGCTATGTTCAAGTAACGGTATTCTGTATAACACAGGAAGACATGGAGAACACTACATACGCAATGAATTAGATATATTGAAATGCAGAACCTGGCCATGTGGGCTTAAGAACTGGAACCAAACGTAATCCTTGATTATAAAGACGAGACATAACTGCTTTATATCCTTTGATTTTAATTGGTGTACTTACCAGGAAAAGTAAACGACTCGAGTTGGTATTTGCGGTTGTCTTGTAACGGATAACTCGATTAGGTCGTGAATAAATTTTATTAGTGATTCAAGAATGCGTGTATAGTTGTTATTACTCAATTTATCTGTTACTGGCGTGCCCTCTTACAAATCAAATTTGGTAAGGAGTACTTAGAATGCAACTATATTTTTATTAGCGGTTGGTTTTAATCTATTACAAAATAAACCTAATTAAAGTAGCTAAGAAAAAAATGGAGTATAGGTAAGCAATACAATTGTTTTCTCTTCATGTCAACCTTACATTACGACCGAGTGGCTTAGTTTTTTTTTTAATTCTTGATTTAAAAATTGTCTAACTAAATACTATCTCATGGAACAAACGTCGCCCTAAATAGAAACGCGTTGACGCGGACAAATTGATGAGGAGTGTCGCACCTATATACTGTGATTTGTATTCTTGATATTTTTCATTGTGTTTTATATCAATAATAAATGAATAAATAAGCTCTCACGATCGTTTACCCAATAAAGTGGTGGTTCGAAGTTTTAGTCCTTTCTACTTTTTTTTTTCACTAGAACATGTTTGAAACAACGGGTATGGTGGTGAACCTTGTCACCGAATCACTGTCCAAGACAACGATACAATTCTTACATAAGTTTACCATAAAAATCTCATTGGTACGAGCCCTCCACATAGAGTATACCAAGTTTGTTATTATTACATAATTTTATATTTCTTTATAGTTATGCCCCCATAGTTTGCTTATACCTATCCTATCTCTTAACCGTTTCTGCCACTAAATAGCAGTGCAACTACTGTTGTGTTCCAATTTGATCTGTGAGACATTCCATCTTCCGTCCACAGAGATGACACCGTATCTGTAACATTTTTCGATTGAAGTTGTTTGCAGGTATACATGGGCTACCATTTCACTATCAGATGAACAATTTTCTCGTATCTCACTCCAATCCGATAAAGAATATAACTTGCCCGTGTCAGTATTTACATTCGCAGTAAACGTGGTATATTCTAAAGAAGAGTGAATAAATAATAAGAATTAATCCTTCATTTTGATTGTAATCAACCTCTTTTTTTTGATTTTTATTTTCTTTTCTTTGGTTAAGAAAAAAGCTTAATATAACTATATGCCATTAATTATCTATTTATTTAAAAAGAATATAACAACATTAAAAAGATAATTTCCATCCTACACGAGGAGTTTTGTAACGTACCTGCAGCGTGTAAGAATTTCCGTATAGAAAGCTGTGCCATTCTACTGGTTGACAAGTATGCTTGCCAGTGTATGAAGTTATTATAATATAGAAGTGAACATCTGTTGCATAACACAAGGACCGGTGGAGCAGGGCCCACGTTAGCTAATTTAGACACGAATAGCGGTCTTCCACCTCATTTAGATACGAGTTGTAAGGGACGAATGGCAAATTACTTGTAAATTAGGTACGTAAATGATTATTACTTAATAAAAGTAAAGCGGATGTGCAACTTTTAATGTTAAAATTATCTGTTAATTTACGTGTTAAATAAAGGCATTGGTATCATCTGATATGATGATGATGATGAGATTTTTTAACGTTTTTTTTTTTCATTACTTCGATGTTATCTTTCAAAGTATTGATTTGAAGTAACATTTAAAAAAACTCTTAATATCTTAGTACTCGCAGAAAAATAACTTTAAGATTAACTTGAATATTATTATAACGGCAAATAGTTTACAATTTAAACGGCAAAAAGTCTAAAATCATTTACAAGATTTTTCGAATGTTAAAATTATAAAGTAGAAATTTAGGTTAACATTTGTTAATAAACGTAATCATAATACCAAATTATATAACCTACAAAAAATTGATAACCTCTACCACTTAAGTTGATTTTACTGTTAACCTTTAAAAGGAAACAATTATTCGACATAAGTAAAAAAAATTGCACTGCAACATCAAATTACATGGATTATAAAATGTTTACTACCGGAAAACTCTCAGGCTAGACTAAATATGATATGTAATTGTCAAAACACTACGTTAATTTAGACACCTCTGGTGACACCATTAAACTAAGACATAGAGAACAATACTACTAAGTAATTGAAAACTTTGTACATGTCTACTAAAATACTTTGGAAGTGTATAAATATATCACAGTATCAACTATCAAAACTCACGAGTCCGTACGTCGTACCGTGTGCGGAAACAATAGGGGGATCAAGTTTACAAGCGGCTCAATTGGCCGGTTGTAATTTCGTCCCATTGTCTCTATTTATCCCCTGTTCCCATCCATCGTTCCCCAGTTCCCCTGCTGAACCGGGGGGACGTCGTTACGTCCTTTGTACTAACATATTTATGAGAGCGATGAAAGAAACGGCGATTATTGTTGCTAAATTGATGGGACATCTTTAGAAGAAGGTTCTTGGCATTGGCTTATACTGTCGTAAATTTTCTATTCAAGAAACGTGCAATTAAGTAAATTTATAATACAATATTTGTATACTCCGAGTTTCCCTGGTGAATAAGGTTCTTAAAAAATAAACACGTCTAAGCCTTCCAAGGATGCAAGCTGAAGCTTTAATACATTTCAGAAATGACCATAATTGGTATAGACACGTTCTGGTTTTGGAGATTGAGCTTTAGGAAATAGAGTATAATGACCCTTCCATATGGCATCTGTCAACTCGAAACCCAATGCTTAAAAACCAAATATTGCTGCATCTAGCGCTTGATTAGTGAAACCAATGTTAGGTAATGCACTTGAAACTATAAGTTAGTGGTTATGTAGTATTAGATTATAAAATTAACATTAAAAAACTTCTATGAAATTCATATTTGTTAGGAGGCGAACGAAAATTACAAATGTTGTTTGAATCTTTAACCCACAGAGAGTCAGTATACAATAACAATATTTCCGGAATAAATATAATGATCACAACCTAACCAGTATCGGTTATACTAGCTGATAGATAAATCTATAATTTGTAATATAATATAATCTATCAAATTCCACAGCCTAATGATACTGCAACGGCACTACCAGTGCAATGGTAAGGAATGTGTAAAACTTCTAAGTAATACATCCCGTTTTGCGTATTGCTGTTGTTTTATAGGAGTAGCCTTAATTTCCTATTCTGATATTTAGCCACCAATCAACAAATATATCTGTTTGGATTTATAGTGAACCAGTAAATGCTATGCGTTTGTATTCATAACCAAGTTAATCATTGATTATTTTCTATTGTATCCCTATCACTTTTCTTATACAGATATTTTATTCCTGTATCTTATCATTATTACGAAATAGTTAATGGCTTTAAAACACGCTACACTGCAAGCTGAAAATTAACAAACGAGTTAGACTACAAAGAAAATAAGAACTAATGTTGGCACGTCACAATCACCTGTACCCATAAACAGGTTTCAGAAGACTAGTCTAAATATAACTTCTTTTAACTGATTAAAATACTCCGTATGCTCACAAAGTGACAATAACAAATCTATACACGCGACGCTTCTGAATGTGGACAAAGAGCAAAGTCGGCTGATTTCAAAAACCCAAAGACAAAAGAGGATTTTACTGTGTTAGTCAGTTACTAATGGAGTAGCGAGGCGGCAATCGCGAGGACAGATCTTAGCTTGAGAGCAATTAAAGCATACGAGATTCCTCCGGAGACGGCCACCGGAGGCAATCAAAATAATCGCAGCGATTCAACACTTTCCTACCTCGAGATACGCGATAAGTCCAACTTGTTACTGTTAAAAAGGGATTACGAGTTCGGACTTCAGTTGCAGAAACGCAATAACATTTGTGAGAATGTGTTTAGAAATCAAGTTATTTGGGTTCAAATTATTTGACTCTCGTCATTTTATCTTTGTTTATGACCAGTCGTTATCTATTTATAATATGAGGATAACATCACACCTGTAACTTCGAACGGGTCAATTCTCCCAGTTGGAGTGCGGGGGCAAGCGAGCATGCGGCTCACCTGAGGGTAAGTGATCACCGACACCCACGAACATCCGCAACACCAGAGGAGCTACAGATGCGCTGCCGGCCTTTAAGGAAGGAATAGGCTCTTTTCTTGAAGGTCCCTAAGTGTGTGTGTGTGGATTCCATAAAGTTGAAGTGTGTGGCAGAAAACTTCGAGAATAACGCACAGTGGTGGAATGCAACCATCTAGGTAGTACAGGTGGATCTTGGAAATCTGTCGCGAAAAAAACATGTATATAGCATCAAAACTTGACAGTTTGTCAAGCCATCACTGCCTTTAGATATTCCACAAAATAAAAAAATCTTTTAAGCTTTTTTGGCATAATTCGTCAGTTAGAGGAGACAAACTTTTTTAATTTTAACAGCCATAATTCAATATAGTTTTCAGAAAGGTGTCACTATAACGAATTTGGAGAAAAATGTTATGTAGTCTTTCTTATGAAGTACATAAAGCTGTCACTTTTTATTTAGCCT
The DNA here is from genome assembly GCA_029286595.1 of Bhutanitis thaidina. Lineage (NCBI taxonomy): Eukaryota > Metazoa > Arthropoda > Insecta > Lepidoptera > Papilionidae > Bhutanitis > Bhutanitis thaidina. The sequence continues at coordinate 5,967,883 of JAGSMS010000020.1, read as the reverse complement.
CGTATATATAGAAATTAAATAGAACGACTCTAATCAACGACTATTCAAGCAACTGAACTACTACTGACAGCACTTGCAGCTTTAATTCTTAGGTATTTAAATTATACAGATCAATTTCCGCCTTTAAGGAATTAGCGATTGTTAACCGGAAGATGCATGAAAATGGATGTCCGTCAGGAATACATAATCATTATAACATTATATAACATTAACAAGATTGTGTTCCATCTGGGTGTCTACTATTTTTTGTTTATTAATAAACGAGCGTGAGAACGCATGATAAGAGTTCAACATTACGTGCCCATAATCCTATCGGAAGCCTGACGTTATCTTTGCTTCAGAAAGCATGGCCATTATCGCCTTACTTACTAACGAATTGATAAACATTACAATTTATTTTTAATTTACAAATGCATTTTTGCATGCAGTAGTCGAATGCAAATTGGAACTCAAGCCAGCGCCCTCTGCTGCAATTTTATTTTTATATCTTTATTCTTTTAAAGCAGTCTTTATTTATCTTTTAAGGTCCCATCCCGATGTCGTGCAGGTTGATTGCGTTCGTGAGTAGCGCGATATATTGTTCTTTTAAAAGAAGCCGCTTGATTGAAAGCTTTTTGAAGTAACTTTAAGTAGTACGCGAATGCATTGTAAACGATAACTATTGTCTTGTACATTGTATTAAAAAGTATAGAACCTTATTTTCGATTACATATGAACTAATTTTGAATACAAATTTTTAAATACTTTAAATACGTTTTTAAAGAAATTGCGGCCGCTTTTTTATCAGATATGAAGATGTACATAAATAAAAATACGGACCAAAATGGCTCAAGATTTTTTAGCAGTTTTATGTAATAAATTGAAAATTTGATGAAACATTTAAGATATTTCAACGATTGCGTTGTAGTTTATTCAACCACTGAGTTGTATTTTCAATTCTCTATTTTAGACTGGTTTAATTCTGTCAGCTAAAAACTATTTAAGTTACACGTATCAAATTTCAAATGATGAAGATGATTTCAACTATAGGTAGACCTGCGGTCATTTCACTCAGATCTTACATATTTAATTTATAAGTAAAATTAAATGTTCTCTTGTAATTTTTTTTAGCACAAAATCAAGTAGAATGCGATACTTTTCCTTTGGTTACAGCGTAAAGTGTAACCTTGTGAAAGAAACAAGCTAAGCATCGACAAGGTTTAGAGCTTGGTTCTTCGCCAAGAACCAAGCTTCAATGAAAATCCCATTCAAAACTTGAACAGTTTAGGTGGTAAAGAGTAACAACACCAAAAGCAACTGTAATTTATTAGTAGAAGTGATAAGATTCTTACCACTACTACGATGAAACTAAAACGAATATGACGTAAGAACTTACTCATGTGTATGTCTCGCGAAAAAAAAAGGAAATCGCAAACCATAATTATGATTAAAACTGTCGCAAGGACTTAGCTGTACTACGTTGCATAATATGTAGTGACTATAATCTAGATTCTAGGTCTTCCCCAATTAAAATGCGTAAATCCGAACCACCTACCGTTGATGTAAAATGTCGCGTATTGCCAAACGCGTGCGACAGTGCAACGACCCGCATACCGACAACCTGATCTATGTGATGACAGAGTAGTTGTTAGCATTATCTTTGTAGTTCAACTCATAAGTGACTAGCGAAATTGCAAATATTTTTAACAAGCTGGAATCATTTCTATGCGGGAATTTGCAATGTCGGCTGAGTGACGACCTCATGTATTAGTGGTTAGCGTATCTAACTGCTGAGACAAATTGAGAGACTGGCTTCAAATTCCTGCCGATGGTAATATTTGTGCAGAACGCAAATTATTGGTTTTCGGGTCTGGTCGATGTTGTTTTGCGTCCACTCTGACATTGCATCTGACCCTTCTTACTATCTTATCGCATAAGCATTACATACAGCAGGAACATGAACACGTTTGTGCTTCTATGCTTGCGAGTTCATGAAATCAAGCGAGAGCACAGGGGAATCAAATATCAGTGTGCAAACATCAGATTGTTTCGATTTGAATGAAGGCAGCAGAATTCTAAGGCGTATGAGACTTCATACAACATGTGACGTATTAGGATGATGGCACGAGATATATGTCTTGAGTTTGACGTATCTAGTGGGTATAGGGTAGGCCTACTAGATGGTAGTAGGGCCGAAAGGACTATAATATCGTAGTATATACTACTATAATACTAGACCTCTGATATTGGGTATACGGGAGAGCTTATTATTATTATTTATGTTTATAGGGAGGTGGAAGGTCATTGACCTGATAGCACTGGCCATTAACCATCAAGCGAACGATTAGCAGGTCTCGTCACTTAATTTGTGGTTCAGAAAAACATAACATGTTAAAAAAGATCTGCTGTACTTATAGATTTTTATGATGGTATGAAGGCATGGCACAAGCAATGGACCATTTCGTAAATCTTTTAATTTTTTTAAATATTATTAGGATATAATCTAGATGTTGGGAATCTGGGTTCGTATCCCAGCCGAATTAAATACTTGTGAATGGGCAATACTTCAAAGAGATGTATACGATATCTTGTAAGCGCTCGCTAAACCTTAAAACAAATATTCATCGTCGTATGCCTTGTGCCGCCAACGCATAAACACACAGTCCGTTCATTTTTAAGACGGATAAAAGCTATAAAATCTGTTTCGTCATACGTCTCCAGCTCGTAACATTTACAATGTCGGCCACATCAAATACGAAACGAGTTCATCGAATCAACAGATTCTTTCTAGTACATAAAACTAAGAGCGTATCAATAAATCACTAACACAGTTACCTATGAACAGTTACACATACATGTAAAAAACAAGTTTTTTTCTTTAATATATGATAATATATTAGGTACCAACTCCTATGTGTTCCTAAAATTAGAGGTTCTCTTATCTTGTTAAACTTTAACGTGCTATTACAATATAATTTCTAGTGTTGTTAAACTTCAAGAATTGATATAATAATTAAAAATTGTCACGTCGTCTGTTCATGGTATTGTATATGTTAATTACGTGGTAGAGTCGAGTGGGAATTTTCATTTGCTCGAATGGGCCGGTTCGACCGGAATAGTACCATAACCTCACTTGATATCGGCGTGAAGTAGACCTTATACTTCTATGTCTCTCTCCTCTCCCCAACCCTCCCAAATTCTTTTAATGTTATAACCAATCTTGTCTTTAAGTAAAACAGAGCGATCAGGGTGACCCTAGCAATGACGTTATATATAATATGCTAGTAATGAATAAAAGTAAGAAGTAATATTATGAATGAATAATTTTTTTTTATTACATAACTATAATCTCAACAAGTTTTTATTCAATTACCGTTTTTACGTAAGGCGAAAACAAAATAACGATGAAAGAAGCTCGTTTTTGTTCCTTCCTTAGTTTTTAACTTTTTTATAATTTGTTAGGATATCCGCCATATTAACATATTCTGTGTAAATTTCAGCCAGCTACCAATTACAGTTCAAAGGATACAGACAGTCCTTTAAACGCAGTACAGACAGATCGACGGACGGACGGCGAAGGCTTAGTAATAGGGCTCGTAACGGTACTCTATAAACGAGGCTCTGACGACCGATCGGTGCCGGAAAGTCCATCCGAATACGTCGAACTCAAGACATAGGGCAGTATCACTACTGCGAAGGTCTACGCTCACTAACCCTCCTGCCCAGCCTAGTGAGTATGGCCAAATCTTTAATAAAGGGCTTTTAGTTGGCGCTAAAGCTGTAGACAAAAAAAAGCTGTTGAAGAAGAGGAACTAATAAGGCAGCAGAAGCGCAGGTTTAGATTTAATTATTGTAGAATCGTGTACAGGATTAGATCTCTTGAAAGGAAAAGCTGGCTTTTGACACTCTTGCCATCCCATTTCATAATCTCTCCCAAATTTCCTTCATATTCGTTCAATCCTTTAATGATTGAGCGACAAACATACAAACTTTCACATCACGTCATCACAGCTTCCGGAGTCACGAGGAACATTTGAAAAAAATATCCCGTGACATTGCTTTTATGTTAAAATGTTCAAATGTACATACATATATATAGGGATACAAAGACAAACAACGTCTACTGTAAGATACAAACTAAACACCTTACTGTATCCACAAAAGACAGGATAGTTAATTATTCACCAGTTAAACGCTACAAAGTACAAATTGATTTTATGTTTAAGGAATTAATTGAATCGCGGAACTGAATCGATCTTGCTGTAGATCAAACTATAATGAACGAACAAGCTATGCGTGAAAATTGTTGTCATTATTACTGGAATACTGCAAATTTAGATAAGTACTTATAAATGTAGAGATGTACCCTATGCGTTGTGACTGCCTATTATTTTTAGATTTAATAAAATCGGGAATATTTCATCTCTGTTTCAGTGCGGATGACCGAAATCCTTATCAGGCTTTTTTTAAGGAATTCCAAATCTTCTCACTACGCTATTACTACACCAAAGCACATATAAGTACATTTCCACAGTCACGAAATAGATATAATTAAAGCTCAACCGGACTGCAAACTCGAGCAGACTAACTTTTATATTATTATAACCAGCAACTGTTGAAGCAGACTTACAAAGTTTTGACCATAATCAGCTGATACGATACCCCGGGTCTTCCCGGGTGTCTTTCTTAAGAGGGTGATAGATTTTCTTATCACCACCAAACGACGCCAGTTGTGATTACTTTATTCCATTCACACTTTTTTCGACACTTACAATTAAGATGTCGCCTTTTATTACCAACGTCATAAGTAATAGATAATACATTCACACCTGTTGCTTTCAAAAAGTATAGAAAGGTATCGTATAGGATATATGGATATACAGAGCTACGAATGTCCAATGTACCCAACACCTTAAATTAAATAACTTCAACTAAAAATGCACCTTACTTGACAACATATCTATCATTAGTCATATGAGATTTATCTTCTTAAACCTCCCCTCTTTTAGCTGCGCCCAAGTCAAAGTAATTAGCGTGAAACAGCGTACACGGTCTCAGCCCGGGAGCAATATTTACATGCAACATAACAATAAATCACCCGGTTCACTTTCCTAAATTGATATTGTAATCCGTTTCGATTGCTTTTTGTTTTTGTTTCTTATTGAATAAATGAAGACGTTGCCGTGATGCGGCTTCGTTAAATTGCCATCGCCTGCTTTAAAACTCCAGTGGAGTAGTGTTGTGTTAAATATATAAACAAGAAGATTTTTTGTTCTATTTGCATTTATTAATTTTGATCATTAGGATCCTATGGACGTTTTGCAATTATTGATATATTATTCATAAGTATTCTACTTTAGTCATATTTATTTTCTTAATTTATTTCACTTTTGTTATGGACAAAGATACATTTATTACCAACATTAAAAAATATATAAACAATGCCCCAAGAAATGGATTTAACACAAATAGAACCTTTTCAAAAACGTCTTCGGCTCCGCGGTTCTTTTGTTCTCACTTATCGCATACTCCAATACAAAATGGAGAATCACGATCAACAGAAGCGGCTGACTTATGTCCCGGTCCCATTCCCCGTGATATGTTCATCTTAACAATAAATATCGTTGGCCAATTAAAGGCAGCACTGCTACAGTAGCGGGCAGGAGTAGGGTGGTTATGACACATGGCCTTATAAGGCGGTCGGTGATTGTTTACGATGAAATAAACAAAAAAATTATATTCATGTGCATCTTCAAAAATTAAACCAGAGTTTAATTTTAAATGTTTTTATTTACGCAAACAAAGTTAAGCTTCATCTTCTTACAGCTAAAATATGTTTTGTAGTGATACGAGTATCTGCTGAACATAAAGGTTGATTATGATCATTATTCTCATCAAGCTTTATGTGTTATTTAGTTATTCACTACTAAACATAGGCCTCATACAATTCTATAAAAAAAGGAATTGGATCACCTGCATTCAATCACTTCTTTCCATTAAAATGACGGGTCGTCGCTACATTTAGTCATCTAGTGAGGGTATTCTAACACTACGTTTGTACCGTAAATATTTCCAGTACTTGAACTTAAAAACATCTTCTGAATCATTGATGACAAATAACATTACTTCTTCTTTTATCTAACTGCTATTGGTTCAGTTTCATTTGTACTTTGGCTCCATACTCGGATAGAATAAACAGTACAAACACTTCTACTTCAGCACTACGTTACACAGACAGTCAATCTGGAACCAATGAAGAGTGAAGAACCACGTAAAAGTCGACAGAATTTCAGTCATTCTCATAAGCCAAATATAAACGCAGATTATATATATTCTGACATAGTTTTGTGGAGTTATTATTTCTAGGGATTGGCAACTTAATAAAATTTATTATTAATAATGATATCAATAGGTACTCGTACATTAATAAAGAAATACTCTGATTTTGCTTTTTCTAATCATACAGGAACATTACATTATGATAGGAAGAACGTAAGTCGTATAAGAGCACAATTATTAATTCATCATTGGTTTACAAAATCGATTAATATACATCGATCCTATTCTAGATATATTATTTCTCTCTTTCTCATTCGCCGCCTTTGAATATCTTTATTATCTATTTCCATTAACATCTATTGCTAAGGCTTGTTTCATTGTAAAGATATGTAGAGATGTACAGCGTGAGATTCTACTGGGTTTATTTTTATGTTAGATTTTAAAATATACAATATTTAACGTTCCCTGTTATGAAATAGAAAACACTGCACGTTGATCCAAATAAAATTATGTTGATAATATTCTGTTAGTTGATATTCACTAAAGCGGTCATACAGTAAGAAGAATACAGTAGAATGATAAATCATTGAAAACTAGCTTTTATTTATGTCTTTATATGTATATGTAAATTATATGAAAAGCTCTTGCTTTCCAAAACTTATTCTAAGTGCCTAAAATTTATACCTAATTTTTTTGTACCATTGAAAATTTCCACAAAATATTAATTTTATTTGTGGGCTAAAAGTGAATAGTAATTAATGTTTTTGTATATTTTTAAACTCACTTGTTAAAATAATTAATGTCTTAGCTTCTTCTTTTTGATTTATTTTAAGACTTGATTAACCGTAAAAATATTAGTTGAAACGTTAATAGAGCGTTAAAATCTTTGACAGCACATGTTATAACATGCCAACGAAGCAGCTATCACGAAACTTGCATATAGTAAGCGTATAAACAAATTATAAAATGTTAATAGAATCGAACCTTTGACTCTGAGCTACAATACATCATTGTCAGGCCGTTAGTGTGGCCGGTTTTGAATGCATAAAGATCAACGTGTACTTACAGTTTCAAATATTTTCAAAAATGTTCTTGTGTCACACATAAACTTTTATTTATTATTTTAATTACAATGTATGTGTGTCAATGTTTACATTTCTCTGTTAGATTTAATTTTCTTAGTTGTTATTTTTCGATTGCATTTGCCAATATTTTCTGTATATCCCTGGGTTGACGGGCAGATCATGCCATAAGTCCGCCCGTTGTAGCCCTCAGTGTTTGGAATGAAGTGTAAATAAATAAATTAAATTTAACAATATTAATATTTTTGCTTTTAAATATTTGCTCACAGAAATATAGTATAAAAACATGATATATAACAGACATAAACTACATTCCTATATTCGCGTTATTTAAGCTTAGGAAACAATAATTGAAAAGGTACAATTTATTTATACTTTTTGGTTACTATCTATTTTAAGCGCAAAAAAAAGCGATAATTTTGTAGATTGGCAATATTAAAATAATTATTTTAAACTTGTTTTAACTAGAAAAACTTTTAAAAATCTCAAAAATAAAATTTAAGAAATTACAACACAAAAACATTTTTTTTATTCGTGTTAAATATAATTTTATCACTTCAGTGTCCGTTGCATATTAAATTTCTATTAAAGATAGTCAATCGCTCAGTTCCCACATTAGAGTGAGACATCACACAGACATGTACGAAAATTTTATGCTCTCCTCTAATAGCACCATCGTTTTTTTATTAATCTTGTATGCTAATAAACAACAATTATTTTTTTAGGTTCATGCATATATTATATTTAATAAAATCTCATATTTTTTATTTCTTAAGGTATAATGTACCTAACTGATATTATAATTATTATAATATTAATAAGAAAAGCTAAAGCTTAATTATTTATGTCTTTACAGTATCGACCCTTTGGTGCCTTAGTAGAAGGGAAAAAGAATCTACTACTGTATACTGTATTAGTCTACTGCTGTACATAAGCCTCTTCAGGAAAGCGTTACTCTAAGTAAGCTTAACTTTCTTGGAAGGTTTTTCCATACTCACCTTGGGGAAAGCGGGTTGATGAGCGCAGTGCTGCACTAGTTATAAGCCCATGACTTGTTTGTGGGATTTGGTTACGTTAAATTCGAATGAATATTCCGTCATCACGTGCAGTTGAGGTTGGCGTTTGGAGATAAAAATGGTGTATTCCCCTTATAAGGGATTAAAGATGGCGGATTAACCATCTCTAAAATTGCCAAACAGAAAATAAGACGGGCAGCAGCGTCTGAGGTGTGAAGAGTCTAGTGCTTTCACAGCTACCGACCTTACATGCGTGGCGATTGTGAGTAGTAGTATTAACAGGCATGAACAAAAGTTATTTATGTCATTGTAAATGTGCGTATGTATATATTCACGCCTTGTTCCCAACGGGGTAGGCAGAGACAACCTTCTTCCACTTGCTACGATCCTGACATACGTCTTTTGCTTCTTCCACTTTCATCAATCTTCGCATGCATTCGACTCTTTAAACCCGATACAGTGTCATCAGTGTGCTTAGCGGCAAATAGATAAAAGCTGATCTAGTCAGAGAGCTCCTAAGTAAGAAAAAGAGTTCAAACTATACTAAATATAGAACTTATATTATAAATGCTGATATAATTCATGACGTATTGTAACTGGAAAATTGTTATGACCCGTAATTTGTTCATCTTAGATGTAGATTGCAACCTAAAACTTACTTTAAATACAAAGAATAATGTGCCACGAAACCCTAAACACGAGTTTAACTTACATGTTTTTAGGTAATTGAGTATGAATCATGAACAGATAGTTAACCTGTTTTGTAGCTTATACCTAAACAAAACAGCAGCATTATGTTGCTATTTCCGATGTTATTCTATGACTACGCCAAAGTAGCCTAAACTAGTGACTAGTTTTAGTGATATAGTAATGTCGCTTCAAATGTATGCGAACTAAAATACCTACTCGGAACTGGCAACAATAAAATAGTGTTGAACTTTTAAAACCGATTATTACAGATAATGAGGCAATTAATAACTAATACTCGAAAAAAATTAGAGTACATCTAACATAAGATTCGATGTGATATTTCAAATAAAAAGAAACAGTTACATTTGTTGGAAAAAAAACCAGCCAGTTACGTAACACAATTTTCAATGACAACCGTAGAAAAATTTGTAGTTATTTATGTGTACTTCATTACACTTGTTAAGATTACATGTAAAATATATCTTGCCTTGACTAATTGGGTATTTATCACAATGTTTTAAGTTAGTAACTATCATCCATAGCATGGGAACCAATAAATCCGATTAAATAAACGCTTCTGTATAAGTGTCATGGGAACAGTGTTGCTAGGAGAAAACCAGAAGTAGCTTGTTAGCTATTAAAATCCAAAGTTACTTGAAACATGGAAATAATTCATGTCCCCATTAAAATGTTTAGTTAGCTACTTACTTCCTATTAAAACAAGTTGCGTTTCAAGTAATGACGACGGAATAGAAAAAAAAATTATCGTCTTGTTTTCGTCTGCAAGTTATATATGTATTCACTTTTTCACCAGAGCATGTAATGTAATGAATAATATATTGATGCAGTTACACAATAAAGATTTTCAGTGTGTAACTGCATTAGCTGCTTATTCTTATTAAAATAATAAAGCTGAGATTGTTTCTATTAAATTAAGGTAATATATGCATATGCTTAACTTTACCGCCCTTACTTTGAGAAAATTTAGTAATAGAGACCAAAACTTCTTCATAACTAGACAATCCACAATATTGTGGATTGTCCATAGTATCATATGATAGCAGAGGACCCATTCAAAAACGTGGGACTTAAATTGCACAGACTAGCGGTGAGGTCAAGCCTCAACTCATTTCCAGCAGTGGACTTAAACAGGCAGTTCATGATAAAAAAGAAATGCTAATGTTCTCACCTCATCATCTGATGAAATAGGATATAAGTCTCGTCACAAAAAGAAATTACAAGTGTAAAGTATAAACTAAAACATCTCCCAAAATATATATCGCATTTACACCCCGCAGACAATCGGGCTGAAGGCCACGCATTGCGCTGCCGAGTCGGGAGCGAACGCCGCCGGCGCGCGCCACTCTTTATAATTTGATCACATTTGTATCGCAGACAATGCCGGCCTAAAGCGCAAGACGACAGATGGACAGTGGAATGATGGAGCTGTATTGAGTTTGTCATAATTCATGATAAATGTGATACAAAAGCTTAAAAGCTTTGTATTATACACTCTGCTACACGAAGATCATCAACAACCAGCAACTGTAGGATATTCACTACACATGTCGTAGCATCAGCGATTAGCAGGCGCTATATCGCTACTCGTCACTTTGCACCCAAGACTCTTTTTCTCATGGTTTGGTATTTTCATCAGACTAAATGTGAAATGTTAATACTGTTATATGTCGAATCATTACTCAACTCTTACCACACCTCCAAAATGTATGGGAGATGCAAGCTCTTACGCTTTCTTTAGGTGAGTCTTTTTCTGTATAATTTACTCCATATTCCTTACTATTGCTGGACCTGTTTAAATATATAGGCTATTATCACTCATGAATTAGGCCGCCCGTGGTTTATTTTCAGACAATTAGGTTAGCGCTACCCTGTTATTTCTCTATTTTATGGGAAATGGGCCACCGAGCAAGCGGTTCATCTGATGGTAAGTAACTACCGTCGCCCACGTACATCTGCAACATCAGAGCTGCAAGTGCGTTGCTGGCCTTTAAAGGTATTTGGCAGATGGGAGGGAGGGGGGGGGGAGAGGGATGGGGAAGGGAGATGGTCCTCCGGTTACCTCACTCACCGAACGAAACACAGAGTCACAAGACGCCTCTACTTCTGCGAGGTATTCTGCGATGCCGTGGAACTAACCCGGTCGAGCCGGCCCATTCCAGCAGCAGCAAAAATCTCCGCTTGGCTCTACCACTGTTAGTAGTCAGAAGTTATTCCATACTCACAACAGAGTTTAACATCTCATCATCTTATACATTTCGCACATACATCATTTTAGCTTGAATCCATAAATTTTGTAATCATAATTCAGATCCCTTGTGACGTCCAAGTAATGTGATAAAAATAAAAAGGGATTACTTTGAACAAGTTTACACGTGTCTCTGTGGCGCAGAGGATAGCGCGTTGGACTTCTAATCCAAAGGTCGTGGGTTCGATCCCCACCAGGGATGATTCTAATTTGTGAGTGACTTTTGAAATATATTGTTTAAAGTTAAAAGTTTTATTTTAATAAGCACGAAACCAATTCGACATAAACGTTATTAAAAAGAAAGTATTGAATTGGAACTATGCCCTTTCAACCTGTAGCTATATTTATTTTACATTTAATAATACTTTTCAATGCTCACACCCTTTTTTATTAGTCTCTTGGAGTAAAAAACTAGATAACATTACATCTGATGGTAAATGGAGACGCAGCCCATAGACGGCTGCAAACTTCAATCGAGGAAGGTTACAGATGCGTTATCACCCCACAGGACTAAGATGGAATGTAATTTTATGTTGAAATACCTTTCAAACCGAAACGCAACTATTGTTATACTGCTGTTTGGTGACAAAAATGGTTATGAGAGTGGTACCTACTCGGACGACTCTCGTAAGCAGAGTAGACCAAGTAGATTCTAACTCTACGCTTATCGCACAAACGGGGAAAGTAAAGACGTGTGCATCTGTTCATACACTTGCGAAACCATTTTTCCTGCGCAGTTGACAACTGCCGATAGCATTTTGATTTCAGAAAATTCTTCTGACCTCACCCTGGTCGAACCCAGGAGGACGTCACTATCATCTTGTGCAAAAAAAAACTACACTACATTTTATACATAAACAACTTTTAACTCGAACAAAGTGATTGTGTAAGAACAACATTGTATTTGATAAGGACAAAATCACAACGAAGGTACTCCACGCACGCCACAAAGCATTTCACAAGCACGACTCCTTCAGTGGAGTGGCCCGGGGCGCTCCACAATGGCCGCTACTTTTTCCTGCGCCATAATAAACATTGGTATTCTGATCTCGTAGTCTGCGCAAGCAAATTTGGCCCCGGGTGTCGTACTGTATGCTCGACATAGATAATATTCGTTCACTGTAAATCGCAATTTAAAATCTTTACAAAATTTTGACCACCGTGATTTCTACAGTATTCTAAAACGTTATACAAAGCCGTGGTAAAACAGAACTGGGCTCTGTCCTTTATGCAACTTACTTGGATTCTATCCACGCTCCTGGCACCTCTATAGTTGTTATTTTTACAGTGACTTATCGGTGAAGAAAAACATCTTGCGGAGACCTGCATGTCTGAAATATTTGAAAGCATTATTAAGTGCACCCATACTAGAAAATCTGCCAACACCTTCTTCCCGTGGCCTTAATTACATCATATACTAGGTATGTGATGACTGTGTTCAATCACGAGAACATCTTCTGGTTAAAAGAACAAAATGTCGTTATCTGCGCAAGACATGGTGACGTTAGTGTTAGTTGAAAAATAGAGTTATTCACTTACTAAATCCTACCCATATAATCCTAATCCTAATAAAGCATAATCAATATAATGGTTAGTAGTAATTGAAACGAATCATCGGATCTTCATCAATTTCACAATTACTGTATATATTTTAGAATAAAAGAACTAGATTCATTGAATTGGGACCTCCTTCTTTTCGGGAGTCCGTTAAAAGTTGTACTTGTTTTTAATAAACAAGTACAACTTATTACAATAATGTGATGTAAGTGTGTGTATGGGTGTGTGTCACTGTTATTTTTTAAGAATTTAGGGAGAACACTTAATTTCTATCAAGAATAATTTCTATATTATTCATATCAATATTGTAACTAAATTACGCAAGTAACCGTTAGTTTATCTTATTTTCCAGGGTACTGGTATTATTAAATCCAATACTAATCAATAACAAAACTAGAAACATTGTTAATAAAAATATCACTCTAACTGATACGACAAGAAAATCTACGTTATTTTGAGCCGTTACCCACATGTCCCTGTGGCGCAGAGGATAGCGCGTTGGACTTCTAATCCAAAGGTCGTGGGTTCGATCCCCACCAGGGATGAAAATTGATTTCGGTTTATAAAATATTTTATAATGACAAAACTATTTTTATATGTTTTAAGCTGATTCCGTTGTTTTTTAGGCCTTTCCATAAAAACACCAATTAAAGCAGACTTTTCATACATGGAAGATTTATGCATTCTCACCACGCCGAGCACTAGGATTCGTATTCGTGGCAAATCTATCCGAATTTTCTGAACCCCGATTAGTGATAGGAAGCAGCATCACTATTAAAAGGGAACTAATGCCCTGCGTGGTAAGTATGAGCAAACCTTTCAAGAAATGCATGCCAGTTTTTGCTGTGTCTTTCTTAGGCCTATGTTCAGTAGCAGACTTAAATAGGTCTATAATAAAGAAATATTTAATTAACTCATTTAAATTATTAGAAGGTAAAAATTATTCTTAATATCTGCTACATAATGCATTTTTAGAATGTGACAAATGTGACTCTACTAATAAAGTTTCTTAAATGCATTAAAATCTCCTATTCGTGTAGTGATAAGGTGCACTTAACGAAATTTTCTCATTACCGTAAATTTTTGGTAGGAGATTGTATCGGATAGGGTAAAGGTAACCAGCCTCTCCTTGGTTACGGATTTTGAGTAAATATTGTATAATGAGACCTCACATAAAATGTTATACATGATTAAAATCTTTTCCTTAAACACAACGTATTTTTAATGTAGTACATCTACAAATTTTTATTACTTCTAAATTTTAAATGCATCTGCTTTATTTGCATCCAGTATTTCTTTCATATAACTTTAAACTATATAAGTTATATTCTTACAGTCGATATGATGATTATGTTTTGACTAACTAAACTGTAATAATGTTTTGATCTTTAAAATAGCTTTGTTACTCTTCGCTTTTGTAAACTTGGGCTAAATACTAAAAAATAAACTTACATTTAATAATTAAGATTTATTTATTTTGTAAATTTTCACACGATTGACTATTCTATTAATGCAATTTAGATATGTAGTATTACATACCTTTTCTTTCCATAAATAATGTTTAATGTTTACATTTGTTTTACAATAACCATTTAATTCAGTAATAAAATTATAATAACAATTAAAATGTTGGAAAAACAAAATTAAAAAAATAATACAGTATATTATCGATCGGCCAAAGGTGATTTTACCCTACGTAGGTTGCACGCTACCCATTAGAATTCGTTTTTATTATGAGAATCCTACTATTAATGTGCTCCATGGCGCATTATTTAAGGTGTTATTACACGAAACTTTACGATATTTTTGTATGATTGCGATTTATGCCTAAAGAGCATAATAAGTATATTCTGGATTTTTATTTTTATTAGATTATCATGAAAGTAATTTAATAAGAGAGATATTGAATATTTTAATAAAAGAACTATTATAACCATATTTGATATTTTATGAAACTATGCTGAATTGATTTTTTTGCTAAATAGTTCATTATTATTTTTTAACATTTTTTTTTACAAAAGATGATCACGAACGAGTTTTCTTTTCTTAGTATAAGTAAAGATTTACTATGAGTTATTTTTTATGTTCTGTCACGCGGGGTAAAGGTATAAAAAAGACACGCCAACTACCTGTCACAGAAGGCAATGACAGGTTAAGTTGGCATCAGCCATAACTTCCGGACTAACTAAAACCCCCACGGAACTAGATACGTCGCCGGAAGAGATACTAAGCAATGGCATAAAAAAACTCTTAAGTACCGGTGAGCAGAGCATAATTAGTGGTGGTCTTTGCGCTGCAATTTCATGAAAATTCCTGAGAATTGTTGAGTTCCTCAGGCTGTTGCCGAGAATGGAAGCTCAGTGGAAGGCATTTGTATCAGATATAATGTATATGCCGTACTATCAGATGTAGGGTAGAAGACACCAGGCACAATATACAAAAGATACAATGTACTAACCTTATCAACCTATCAAGTTATTAGCTTTAGAAAACATAAGCCAAAACACTTTATTCAGCTATCGAAATGAGGTTACCTCCTAGATAAAATAATAAAACTAAATAACATAAATATCAACATACATGTACATTTAATTTCTAGTCTAATAGGCTTCTATAACTTACTAAGAGGTTCCCACCTTGTTTTTTTTTTTGTTAATTTAGATTATCCTGCTTATGGAAGTATCAGAGGCTGCACGCGGTTTCGTACGCAGGTTGTTAAATTGTATTGTAAGGTAGCTTGATTGAGATATAAGGTATCCAATATTTTACTCAATGCTATAATCCGGCTGGATTTGATTTAAATTCATTAAGGCCTTTAGGAACGATTTTGAGGTTATGATTCTATTACATCAATTTTCATATTTAAAGGAATATAGGATGGATACGTACTATGTATGAAAGTTAGAAAAAGTACGTACTGTACATGCTAATCCTTTTCATCTATGTATGAATAGCGGCCCCGCGATCCGCGACGGACATCAGCTTTTAGGGAAGAAGTATCTTGTACCGCGATTCCTGATCCACTTGCCATGCTTGGCGGTTATGGCAAATCCTTCCTATAGGAGAGATGTATTTCCAGCATTGAACTGTTCATAGAACTAAAAGAAAGAAGAAACATACTTAAATTGCAGTTAAAGGGTTTACTAAAAACTAAGGGGGCTGCATAGGTACTAAAAAACCGACCAAGAGCAAGTCGAACTTACGCACCAAGGGATCCTACATATTTTATTTCCATTGTTACTTTTGGTTTTTTTATTCTTTGTTAAGAAAACCTTTACAATGTCATCACATATTCTGTGAAAATTTCGACCAGCTACCTATTACGGTCTAAAAGGTAGTACAGACACGGACAAACGGCTTAATTATAGCTTAATAATACGACGGCTTTATGATAAGTCTGTATCGACCCCTAATTTCTACAGTTTTGTCTTTTATGAGTTATTTATATCATTATGTATAATATAACCACGCTACAGTAACGCATCTGCATTTAGATTGTTAACCGAGGATAGATATAGGTATGCCATAGAATTCCAGCATGCAATAGAGGTATCTGACGTTTGGTGAGTGAGGTAACCGGAGGCCCTCTCCCTCCTCTCCAATCTCTCCTCACATCATCCTTCCCATTCTCCAAATAAACTTAAAGCCCGGTAATGCACGTGCAGCTCCTCCGGTGATGGAATTGTACGGGAGTGACGGCAATCACTTACCATCATGTGAACCGCTTGCACGTTTGCCCTCTATCCAATAAAAAAAAAGATGTCAATGGACCACGGCGACTACTTATGATGGTAAGCAGGCTATGTTACTCGTTCGTTACCTTTGTTGTATAAAAAAATGGCTTACTTGAATCAATTGCTACGTGTATTATTGACTGCATGAAACATGGTGCATGTTTTGCATTTGCCATAATTAGAAAGTCCCCCAATATGGAAAACCAGTCAATTCTTATAAGGTCGGAGAAGAACAACTTACAATTAGACCTTTTAAGTTTTCGGTGAACGTACTATACAAGTTTAAATAAAGAAATCAACATCGATTTTCTCCGCAAAAAACTTAATGATCGACGAAAGTTTACGCAACAAAATAAACCTGTAATGCTTTTGCTTTTTACTTTAAAAAAAATGCATTTACTTTATTGAGTATAATCCACCGTCATTTAATTTAATTAATAATTACCGAATTAAGTTTATTTACTTTCCTTATTAAATTTAAAGACCCCGAATGTTCTAGTCAAATTAAAAACCAAAATACGAGAGTGCTAATCTGCGAAGATATGCATAAGTTTTTTTTAATAACATTTTGTTAAAGGTAGCAATTGACGTTATACTTCAGAAAAAAAATTAATAACCAGAAGATTTAATAATCCTTATGTCCAGGATGGCTGACGGAATAAAATACTTGCACCAATCTTGTCAGAAGTTAAGTAATATTAATGAAAATTCTATCTCGTGACTTATCACAAGTCCTGTTCTGAAAATTATATGCGTTCGCATATAGAGACATCGTAATAAAAACAGCCATTTCATTGTGTGCCGTAAGTATATATTTATGTATTGTGGCCTCCGATAGACGGAATACCATCTCAAATGTACTGAATCTCTAAGCGTGACGCTTACGGCAAATCATCCTATTATATGGTTATGTTCAGCGGTAGACCTTAAATAATAATTAAAAACGAATATGTTCAATATGCAACATGAAACAATATATTTTACAACAAATTAGTCGTCCGACGCTTAAGATGCTTAAATTTAAAGTTAGAGGAACGAGTAATAATTATGTAGGACACCGTAAACTTGTCATTGAACTACTAGATGCAGAAGTTAAACACATCTTTCAACAACTTTACTAGTGATGGAGAGTGAGTATAAGTCTTCTCCATTAGTATTAATTTATTTCTCTACTGCACATCTCTTCTAATAACTCCCGTCCGTTCGTTTGTTCGTGATGCTTCTCTTGACACAGCAAGTAACTCAGCCGCAATAAAAGAAGTAGTATAATCGTTCACGTAAAATAAAAAATACTGATAAACAACGATCACTAAATTATTGTCAGTTAACATTATTAAAATAATGGCGTTTTTAAATTCGCCTTGCTATAACCGCTCGTTACGAGCGAACAAAAGAACGAACATCTGAATATACTCACCAAATTAATGTTATTTTGGCGTTCTTACTCTATAATAACTACATGATCTCGAATAAACGTCATCTGCGAGTTCGATTTGGGTACCGTGGGTTCTTTACATATTGAACATTTCAGACTTTTGTAAATTCTTTGGCTTTTGGAAGGATAAGTCAAGCACATTATCGTTGAATAATAATTTAAATGTAAAAAATATGATCACATTAAATAATTTCGAATTCCGCATAGCAAAATTGGTAGTTCCTCCCTTAATAGCCAAGGAAAACTAAGTTCGAGTGCAATTTACCCATTTGTATGAATAACATGAATATTTGTATTTGTGTCTTCATCATCATCATCATCATTTCAGCCTATCACAAGTCCACTGCTGTACATAGGCCTCCCCCAAAGATTGCCACGAAGCTCGGTCCTGAGCCACCGGCATCCTTCGACTTTCCGCAACACTGCGCAGGTCTATCTTGTGGGGGTCGTCCTACACTGCGTTTGCCTGTACGTGGCTCCCACTCCAGAACCTTTTTTCCCCAACAGGTTCTGTATCTTATTGTACATTAAATACATTTTATCATGAACTTATGAAGTACTGCACGTAGTGCATCCGGCTAACATACAAACGAGTTTTTTAAACTAATTTACCGAACCCAAATCCACAGGCTAATGATTGTAGCAGCACCACTAGTGCGAGGGAACGGGACTGAGCTCACCAACCCGCTTGCTCATCATATTATATATTATATGCCTTTCCTTATATTATATGTTCTATGTTCAGCAGTGGAGTCTAATCTAGTAGTAGTAATTTGGGCACTGAATATGATAAATACATACCCATGATTCAGAGAATCCTAGTTTGGATCTGAATGAAGTATGTGAGAGTTAAAAAAGACCATAAAATGGTCGCGTCGCTTCCCGCGTTTCTTCGCGTTCATCGTCTCGCGCCTCGTCAAACACCTCCGGATCACCGGATATTGGCTCCTCGGACTAGGTGTTCATGGACACGGTGGCTGAAACAGAGATTGAGCTCTAACGATGGCTTCACAGTCGTGGAAAGGAAGTGAAAACACCGACAAAAGGCAAAGTCTTTTCTTTACAGAGACCAAAACCTCCCTCGCGGAATTAGAGATACGATGTTGGCCCGTTGAAGTTGAGAGCATGGACGGAAGAGACACGCGTGCAGAAGGCACCTTCTAACATCGTGCAAAATTTACATATATTCCCATAGGGTTGAAACCTGTTGTACGTAAAAATTAGGGATAAAAATAATGTACACATAGTATGAAAATGAGCATTTGCAATGTCAAAATATTGAGTTTCATTTGATGCAATAACGTAAATAATTATTTGTGAATACCTGACTGCTGCGCCATGGGTTCCAATTTTAGCTGAAGTGAATATGTATGCAAAAACACAAATTATTGGTTTTCTGTTCTTTGTTCTGGTGCTGCTGTGTTCGTTCCGTGTCTCTGACACATACGTACAAACATACATACATTCATTCACAGTTTTTATTTTGAATAAATGTGATAGGTAGTTTCTCATTTGCCTCTGGGCGGCTTTGGAAGGAGGAGAGTCTGAGAGGGTTGCTTTTTAGGAACTCCGCTGTGTTCCATTTTGCCTTCACTGCAGTAGATTGCCTTGCGGGGCGTTAAGGCATCCGTGATAATTCGCAGGGTGTTTCGTACAGCACGCAGCTCAAGGGCTTGTCCGTGAGTTTTGGGCGGGGGCAATCCGGCAAGCATTTTTCTCATCGTGACCGTGAGAGGCAATTTCTTGCAGTGTGGTCATATAGTTGAAATTTGTCCATGGAGGACCGCTACACACTTTAGTCTAGGTGTACAAGCACCCGGTAGTATGGCCGTTTGGTTAGCATATTTGTTTGTTTGGTGTGCTTTAACATGCGAAGCACCTCCAGGACTGAGAGACCTTAAGATTTAAGGATTTTTGACGTCTCCAATTCCTTGAGAACACCGCGGATTACGGAGGATGCGCGCTCAAGAGCGTAAGTGTAGAAGTTTATGTACCTGACGCTAATCAGCTCCCGGTGATGGTTCGGTGGTGAAACTGTGCCCTGGATGCCGGTCGCTTGGTTTTAGCGAAGTAGATGTGCTTTTCATTAAACGCACCCGAGATTTTGCCCCAGGTAGTCTTGTCCTGTACTATTACAGACGGAAGCTTCTTGGAGGATTTCGGAGCACCGGTGGCTGTAGATGGCGCGGCCGTGTCCATTCGCACGTACATGATCGTGGGCTGTTTCTTATCTATTGGCTTTCGAGGGGAGCCGCCGCGTCTACCTTACGGGGCAGAGTAAACGTAAGGTAAAGGTAAAAACTAACGATTAGTTTATCACTAATTTACGTACAACAAATGTCAACTTGGTACAATTAGTACAATGGTAACTCTGTCCCTATGGTAATATGTATATATTTTGCACGAAATTAGAAGGGGTATTCTTCTCGCGAGTCACTTCTGTCGAAATTGTCATGGCCAACGAGTTAACAGCGTATCTCTAATTCCGTAAACCTCCCGTTTTGGACTTTAGGCTTACTTATCTATGTTTTCAAGTTATGAACCAAGACCAGTGTTGTGTAAGTGCTAATCACGGTTAAGCTTGGAACTTTAAACTTAACACATTATGTAAATTTCATTAAAGCAAATAAATTATAGTAATAATTACAACTTTAAGCCCATATCACATATGAGTGCTATAAATTCCATTCCATACTAAATCGTCACTATAAATTAATGAACAATTACTCATTATTGTGTTACTAGAAATTTTATGTCAATATTCACAAATTGTTTCTATACAAGCAAACAAACCAAAGCAACTCGTTAAAGTAAATGCCAAGTCAAAACAAAACGTAATGTATAAGTGTGAAGCGAAAGGCAACATAAATCTGTTGAGCCTCACTCGCACTAAATGACGATGCCTTAGGCCACAATATAGCATTTGCATGTTCCGACCAGTAGCCATCCCAGATTGCACTTTCAAATTCCAAATTAAGACTTGTTGCTTCCTCTTTTGATCCAATTTTAAATATGTCCACAGCATGATCTAAAGTTTTAGTAATTAAGCTAAATTCCATTTTACTTCTATAACTGTCGATATAAAATAAGGCTCAAATTTCCTCAAACGTCCGCGATGCCTTCCTTTTGTTTTAGTGCTACTGAGACAGCCTTCACACGGTACGTTAGTTAAGAATTTATGCCTACAATGGAATCAGCACGAAATGGTTTCTTAGCCTCAAGGAGAATAGTGGTTAAGTTATTGCCTGGTAGCGTTACTTGCTCAGAATCACTCACTATCTTTCCATCTGGTTCCATTCTGACATACTTTACAATCAGGGCTGTGCCTCTGATTTTATTAGTTGATTCTTTAATGACGCTTGGTTTATGCATATCGTATTTCGTAGCTCTTATCTTGCCTTATCGTTTGATGAAGTTGGAATACAAATATTTCCTATACTATCCGTATTAAAATAACCATTTGGATAGATATACATGCACAGATTAAGTATAAGTAACAACTTAATTTAAAGATTTTTGGTGGTTTTATTTTCAAAGGAAGCAGCCTTTTATTTCCAGCAAAGATGATGGGATTTCCTGTAAACAAGATTTTTTCGGTATTATCTAATTAAGGTTTTTGAAGTCAAAACTCATTTATCTCTCTCCTTTTTCTTCTTCTTCATTAGCTTCTTAATAGTCCACAGCAGGACTTGGACTTTGGACCTTGAATTATCCGGGTCCAGCGAGAGGATATGACATAATCGTCACAATTACTTTATTATGTGTTGTTTTGCGAACCGTGCTTCTGACACTGCAGCTGACCCTACCTTCAATCTCATAGTTACATCTGGCTGACGGCACTATAATGTCTCCTGCGCAGTTGAGGATTGTCGATAGTATTTGCCATGGTCGAAAAAGGCCAGTAGAGCATAGTTACAGTAAACGATTCGGTTAGAAACAAAAATAAATCGCTTTTTCAAACTTAGTTTCGATATTCTTATATGGACAATCTTAATTCTTCTGGCAACCCTGCAAAGCGCCAATGCTGTTTCCTGCATTGTGTCTGCAAGCTGACAAAGCGGCGGGTTTATGCAACAGATTGATTTGCATAGCAGAGCGCTTATTAGATTTTATTTTAGTGTCTAACGAGGAAATTGCAACAATTCAGCATTGTGGCGACCAACCTAAGATAATTTACGACAAGGCCGCTTATTATAATTATTCTGTTGGGCAATTTTTGATTATAGCTCTTTTAGTAGTTTCCGCTGTTATTTTTATTTATGGTGTAGTTCACTTTTAGTTTCGTTATCTTAGTTCTGTCGTCATGGCATAGCGACCGCCACTCTCGTGGTACTATTTCAACTCACAACTACGGCCGAAGTCGCAGACCGTTTACTATGGAAACATTTTTCTTGCATGTGTGTTGTTTACGTGTCGAAAAAGTGTCAAGTGACATTTGCGCCACATGTCAACAACATTTTGTTTAACAAAATCATCTTAAATGAAAATAAGTTTGCGTGATAGACTTTTATGCGTTCACCCATTAATCATCCGTTTAAGATACAACTTTATATAGTTGTCATTGGCACTTGCATGAATTTTTTTTACGTAGTGCCATCAAAGATATAATAGCTGCCGAGCGATCGTAGTAAGAACTTAGTATATTTTGTAGTTTAACTGCAGTTCGTGTGTTTTTGTTGTATAACTACAAGTAAATATATTAACGCATTAAATTGTAGACTACGCGAGCGAAGTCGCGGGCAGCAGCTAGTTTGTTATAAATTTACAAAAGTATAGAATTTCGGTTATTGTGATGCAATAGCTTTTTTTACAATTGGTAAAGTAACAGACAACCGCTAGTGTGTCCTCGTATCTAATCGTATAATCGTAACATCGGATACTAAAATCCAAATACAAGTACCGCAAGTGTGTACACAAACACCGAAGGTGAGAACACAATATGATAAATCCTGCGCAGTTGACATCTGCCGAAAGTATTCAAAAGTTGCAACCGCGGTGGTAAAAGGACAGGAAGTACATTAGCATCAAAGTAAAACAAATTAAAAGATTAAAACATCATATTTCATGTTGCATATTTCTTTATTTTGGTATTTTTTTTAACCTTACTCCAAGAATGGTATTGTTGGACAAAATTTGTATGTAATTAGTTTCGAAGCTCAACATTCTGTATTTCAAACCTCATTTTGCACATTTGGCGAAGAAGTAGTATCGGTAATTTACTTTATGTATCGATCACTGATTAGTGCTTTAAGCATTTGTTCCGAACGTATAATGCGACTTATGTATAAAGTTAATTGTTATAACACTAACAAATTATGCTATTAATACTCATAACTATGTACAAGTTACATATGTAACAAAAAGTTTAATTTCGTATACGATTATATCTCTTGTAAATATACGTATGGATAATTGTAAGGATTACAGCGAGTTTTGATATGTCCTACTTTCGCGGCTGTTTCTGTTGCAATTTCTTTGAACTGAACCTATTTCAAATTAGGTTATCGTCTCTGCTACTTCACTACTCCTCAGAGTTTAGATTAATTAATAATAAAAATCAAAATACGATATTACACACCGACAACGTTACTTTGAAAGAAATGATTTTCTTATATAAGTACGGGTTTAATTTTCAACCTTAGCGTCTATATTAAAATATATGGTATTGGAAATTTTTTTAGTAGCCTAATATGACACCCACAGGAAGAAAGGTGGTGGTAGAACCTTACGCTGCTACTACACAATAATACTTTAAAGCATGTAATAAAAAATTTCAGCAAAGCATTACCTAATTTTATAGCTATTTTAAACAAATGATATAATATAAACAGCTACCTCGAAATCATAGAAAGATAAATGACTGTTGCGTTTTGGAGCAATACTAAACAGCGTTGCGTGTTTACCTAGAAACGATAAATCAGACACCCTATTATTTACCTCTAAAGAGACCTCTAGGCTGTATTAGGGATTAAACATATTTACAAGATATTAACAGAGTAATTTATGGTAAACTAGTTCCATCAACCTGTTTAATTTTTTAAATTGTTTATAGCATAAAAAGTAGATAAACAATTTATTTATTTAAACTTTATGCACAAAGTGGTACACATGGCAGATTTAATACCTTTATTGTTGCGGCCTGAAGATTTCCCACCGCTGGGCAAAATGTTGCCTCAATACATACATTTGAAAAGATGAGGAGAATATTAAAAGTGTTTCAGTAAATAATAAATCAACCTTAAGTTACGCCTAAATACAATCCGGCTCGGATCGGCCACGCAGCTCCAGTGTACAGACTTCTTAATTTTATATGATTTATATTCCTACTTATTTAAATTTTTCAGATATGTCAATTTCCTCGTGATGCTTTACTTAGCTTACAAAGCTTATTTAAACGAACTTTAAACTGCAATCATTTAATAAGAGTTCAGAGAATTAACACAACATAATCAGACTCAAGAACCAATCATTTGTGTTTTGCACAAAATATGAGTTTGGCTGGAATTCGAACCCAGGACCAATCGCACAGCAGTCATGTACAGTAATCTCTCGGTCGTCAAAGAGATTCCTCCTTTACCATACCGTATTTCACCCGGACTAGGCTCTGGTGACCGAATGAGGGCGAAATATCCATACGAATTTACCGAACCAAAATCCCCCAGATTGGTGATGGACAGCGCCAGTGCTGCGAGGATACTGGCTCACCGACCCGCATGCCCAGAGTTGAGAGTATACGCAAACCTTCCAAGAAATATATGCCGGGTTTGCTGGAGTTTTCTTGGAGAGCTTATGTTCAGAAGTAAACTTAAATAGACTATTTAGTAATGTAGTGGTAGTAACAAAATTTAAATAACTAAAATAATTATACATTTTAACACAGTTAATAAATTCATCAAGATATCTATTATGAGTGTGCCGCGTTAAGTAGCTTTTGAATAATATATAGACTTTAACTCAATAAATTCTCAATTGTAAGCAATTATAATCAAAACAATTTTCTGTACCGATTTCAAAATAAAACATTTCAAAGGTCTTCTACTTGTAACCAAAGTATATATGTATGTATGTATATATTCACGCCTTGTTTCCAACAGGGTAGGTAGAGACAATCTTCTTCCACTTGCGACGGTCCTGACATACGTCTTTCGCTTCTTCCACTTTCATCAATCTTCGCATGCATGCTCGTTGGTTAAAAGTACTCTTGACCTGGCCTTTTTTCAGAACGTCTCCGATTTGATCGTGAGATGTTCGCCTAGGGCTTCCTCTCCCAACTCTACCATTTACACTCGCCTCATATATTTGTTTCGTCAACCTACTTTCATTCATCCTTTCCACATGTGCAACCCAGCTCAGCATTTCTCAATTCGTGTCACTACATCGTCTGTCACGCCAAAACGCTCACTGATCACATTATTTCGAACTGTTATATGAAATGTAGAATACTTTGGAATGTGGCCGCCATGAGTTTGTGGAAGTCTAGGTAGGAAATTTGCGTCTGTTACGTCACACAACGTTGTGCGAAATAGTTTAAAAGTTATTACTACATTGTAATAAATCACATATTATTTAAAAAATAAAAGTAACGACCTGTATGTGTACCACCGCTGGGCAAAAGGCCCCTCGCAATATTAGAGACGGTATTAAAGATAGGAAGGGTCCGTCAGCTGCTCCTGTGCGGGTTGGCGGACTCAAATCTTCAAAATATGTATTTATTTTATTAAACGTACCAATATATGCCATATCTTTAATTTAACATCATCACGTTTCTATTTTAAATTAAATACAAAGTAGTAGGGAATTCCTAGAGTTTGTATTAATAGACTAACTATGTTATATTGGTTTATTAATAAAACATTTCTAACTTATTTGAGTACATTATAATATTATATGCTATGAGTATAATAGCCACAACCCAAAAATCAAACTTACACATAATAATATTTTGGCAACCTTTATTATTTAGAAAATTTATAAGTGAAATATGTAATGTTTACTTTCGATTGTTACTTACATAAGTATATAAAAGAAATTGTGTTGCGAAACTAGTACAAGTGATAATAATAATTATCATTAATAAGTGAAACTTTCTTCTTTATTTTCGACATCATTTAAAATATAACTAACTGAAAGCGTATTTGCATATGTTTTCGAATCAAAATCTCAAACTTCATAATGGAATCGATTTGCACAAAACAAGTAAAAGTATAACGAGGTATGTGTTAGGGCACTTATGTGCTAATCGAGTCCTTGTATGCCGTAAGTTAATACATACATAATAAGTGTGATTAGCTAAGACGGGCGCCCGGAGCAACGGTAGCCGAGATGTGCCAATCTTTTCCTCGTTCACGCTCGGTTTACATGCCGTCGGTTTCATAAGTTATTATAAAATATTCAAGGACCAGTTTAAAAAGATACTGGTTGACAAAGAATACTTAAAGTTTTTGTGCCTCCGGTTTCTTTTTTTTTTCAATTAAAATCTCTGAAGTTAATAAAATTTATAATAATTTACTTAGAAGCAGGACTTGAGCTCTTAAGATAACCACAAGGGAAAAAAGTTGTAATTTAATTTTTTTTTGAAGCGACTCCAAAAGTGTGAGATTTCAACAGGCAAATTTTTCTCAAAGCTTAATACAAAAAGTTTGTAAACAGCTTATACTGTATTAACCTATTGAACCTAAATAATGTACGTCGCTGCTGCTCCTATGAGGGAACTCAAAGTAACAACTGAGTAATTATGGAGAATGTGATAGAACCATTTTATAGGTATTACAAATGAGTTGGTTTGACTTAACCGAAGAAGCCAAAGAACATCAGTGCGGCTATCATGTGTTAAATAAGATGAATGTCAAGAACGGGATAGTTTCCTCCCGTGACATCATCTGCGTAAAAAAACAACCACGGCCTATGAGTGAAAAAAGTAGCTTATGTCCTTCCCCGTAGTGTACGTAGTATCTTATGAAGATCAGCTTTCATCAAAATGGGTTTTACGACTTAGCCACAAAACCGTAATAGACAGACGAAGTTACTAACGCGTTTATAATATTAAGTATGGAGTATTAGTATAGCACTAGTATGAACTAGAGCATTATTTGTTCATAATCTTGAAAAACTTCTCCTATATACAATAAAATCCATCTTCGCTCCATAGAAACCGACCACCTCCGTGGAGCGTACGCAATATACTATTAAAAGGAGTCAACGCACTCGACTGTATGTATGTGGTGGGTAATAATAATAACAGCTACTGTTTACCAGTACCAGTGGGACCGGCAGCGACAACTTACAGGAGACCTGCCATGATAATGCGTCTAGTACAGACTTGATGATACTCGTTGTATAAGGCGAACGGTAAATGGAACTTTCATTAGGAATTAGAATTTTATAGTTATTATATATAATAGCAGGATCAGTGTTTGGTGATTATAAATTGTGTTTATATTAATTTCATATCTGTGAAAATTATTTTATTCGAATTTTCAGTATTAAGAAGTCAGTAAAAAGTTAATTAGATTGTATAGGTAGCTAAGTTTTAGGTAGGTAGTTGTAGGAATTAAATGTATCATAAAAAATTAGCTCACACGACTGTACACCCATTGCAGGGTGGTGGCCCAATTCAACCCACTTTTCACCAGAGCTTATTTGGTACAACATGACAGGTACCTGTCGCTATCTTAGTGCCCATGCGTATATGCGTACAAATCGTACCTATGTTTCGTCAACCTTATTATATTATATAAATATTATATTAAAGAAATATTTGAATATCATATAAAACGTATTTTTTTTAATTGTCTAATTTATTAAAATTATATTACGTCATATTATAACTGGTAACGTTTCTATATGTTGGAGTAATGCTACAGCTAGTACCTGGGGTGGTATGAATGGGTCGTCTCAACCGGGGAAGAACCATAGTATCATAAAAGTCCAGCGTAAAATAGCAACGTAACACTGCTGTATTTTGCTTGTTAAGTGATAGTACTAACTGGAGAATCAGAATTGTAATATTAAACTTACCTCAGCTGAACACAGACCCTCTGCCTAGAGAGTCATAACCGCCATGCACGGCAAGTGGATCGGTGATCGCAATACCAGACACCTTGCACCTTAGACGCTGCAGCCCATCATCAGTCTACATAATTTCGAACTGTTATTTTTGGAGACAGTTATTCCGTTCTCTGTCGGCAATCATTGCAATTTTTCATTTAGTCGCTAGAGGCGACTAAAGAAAACGTCTTAAAAGTCTTCTATAATTTTGTTAGAAGGAGTATTACGCGACATCTTCACCCATAGTCGACCAATTTTGATGATTCCTTGTTCATTGAATAGATTATACTCGAAGGTAAGTTCCATTAAAATATTGAGATGGCATTGCACCCCTACGGGTGAGTAAAGGCTGTTGAAATCCGTGGTTTCTCTGAACCGTGTTTTTAACGTGGTAGAGCCAAGCGGCGGCTTTTGCTGTCGCAGGAATGGGCCGGCTCGTCCGGATAAGTACCACGGCCTCGCAGAATACCGGCGTGAAGTAGAGGCATCTTGTGCTTCTGCGTTTCGTGCGGTGAGTGAGGTAACCGGAGGCCCTCTCCCCCCTCCCCCCTTCCCAAATATGGTAGCGGTATATAATTTTGAGCTACCCCAGGAGGGTACTAGTACCTACGGTTCTGGAGAATCCCTCACTGAGCATCCACGTTCAGGCTTTCCTACGCTACCTAATCGTGGATGCTCAGTCTGCCCCGCGTATTCTGGGGCAATATTCCGCTCTCTTTCTTTCCTACTCGAGGCAAACGCAGCAAGGAAACTATGGCATCCCCTACCGCGCTCGCCGTGGATTTCTGCAATATCAGGGGACTCCACTCGAACCTTAGCGCCGTTCATTACCATCTTGAAACGGCGAAGCCAGCCTTGCTTTTTCTTACAGAGACTCAGATATCGTCTCCAGCTGATACCTCTTATCTCCATTACCCGGGGTACAAACTGGAACACTCCTTTGTGCCCCGTGCCGGAGTTTGCGTATACGTCAGAGATGATATCTGTTCTCGACGCCTCGGTAGTCTTGAAGGTTTGGACCTATCTACCTGGCCTGGGTTTGGACCTATCTACCTATCTGGCTGCGCATCGACAGCGACGACCATCCGCGCGTCTATGCGTGCCTTTACAGGTCCCATAGCGGTAATACCGTAACTGACCGACTCATCGACCACATCCAAATGGCTACAGATTCCGTGCTACAACAGATCCCATCCGCAGAGATCGTGATTCTCGGCGATTTTAATGCCCACCACACCGATTGGCTCGGTTCTCGCATAACCGATCATGCGGGGGAGATCGGTTCACGACTTTGCATTAGCATATGGCCTGACACAACTGGTAACCTCGCCGACGCGGATCCCAGACGTGGAAGGTCATACACCTTCCCTGTTGGACCTTTTGCTGACCTCACACCCGGACGGATATTTGGTCTCAGTCGATGCCCCTCTTGGCTCGTCGGACCACTGTCTGATCCGGAGTGTAGTGCCTATCACGCGCCGATCCCGAACGCGATCTGCGGGGTTCCGCCGTGTGTGGCACTATAGGTCGGCAGATTGGGATGGAATGCGGTCTTTCTTTGCTTCCTACCCATGGGGCAGGTTTGCTTCTCGCTGGATGATCCCAACGTCGTTGCAGATTCTGTCACCGATGTGGTACTTCAGGGAATGGAACTTTTTATTCCGTTCTCTGCAGTGCCTGTCGGAGGTAAATCCCAGCCTTGGTTTGGTCGCATCTGCAAAATAGCGTCACGCCGAAAGCGGAAGTGCTACCAGGCCTGGGCCGATGCATCGGCGTCTCGGGATGCAAAACCAGTGCTTTTAAAACGAGTACAACTCTGCCTCCAGGTCCTTCAAAAGAGTTATCGCTGCGGCAAAGTTAAAGCACATTGGCAGATTTGGCGAGAGACTAGTTCGCCTCCCATCGGGATCCCGCGCATTCTGGTCTCTCGCCAAGGCTGTCCAGGGAATTTCTGTCAGCCATCTCTCCCATCTCTACACAAGGACGATGATTCGCTGGCCCATACTGCAAAGAAAGCCGATCTCTTGGGCTCCTTTTTGCATCCAACTCGACTCTTGATGACCGGGGAAACTCTCCACCTACCATCCCGTGGTGTAAGTGCTCCATGCCGGAAATTCAGTTTCTGCAGAGCTCAGTGCGAAAGGCACTCCGCTCCTGGACATTCATAAGTCGAGTGGGCCGGACGTAATCCCTCCAATTGTGCTGAGGATGTGTGCCCCTGAGTTGGCACCGGTTCTCACGCCGCTTTTCCGGCACTCCTACTCTTCAGGCGTCGTCCCGGAATCTTGAAAGACAGCATTTGTGCATCCAATACCCAAAAAAGGCGACCGCTCTGATCCGTCCAACTACAGGCCTATTGCCATCACCCCCTTGTTATCTTAAATAATGGAGTCACTCATCAACACCCAGCTCCTGAGGTACCTGGAGGAACACCAGCTGATCAGTGACCGACAGTACGGTTTCCGTCGCGGACGATCAGCTGGTGATCTTCTAGTTTACCTGACTCACCGATGGGCAGAAGCAGTTGAGTCTAAGGGGGAGGCTTTGGCGGTTAGTCTGGACGTAGCGAAAGCATTTGATAGGGTTTGGCATAAAGCGCTTCTTTCAAAGCTTTCATCTTACGGGGTTCCTGAGAGATTGTGCAACTGGGTCACCAGCTTCCTCACGGATCGGAGCATCAAGGTTGTTGTCGACGGTGCATGCTCGGACCCCAAACCCGTGAATGCTGGTGTTCCACAAGGCTGTGTGCTATCTCCCACTCTGTTCCTTCTGCATATCAACGACATGCTACAAATCAGTAGCATTCATTGCTATGCAGACGACAGCACGGGTGATGCCCTATATACAGGCCGTGCAAATATTTCTTGGGAACACGTCGACGAGTGCCGGAACAAACTTGTGTCTGAAGTCGAGACCTTGTTATTCAAAGTCTCGGATTGGGGTCGACGTAATTTGGTCCTATTCAACCCCAAAAAGACACAGGTTTGCGCGTTCACCGCTAAAAGAATCCTTTGTCGTTTCTCCTCTTTTGAGAACATTCCCCTTATTGCCTCAGCCAGTATCAGAATCCTTGGCGTTGACATATCGAGCGACGTTCAGTTCCGTGGTCACTTGGAGGAAAGGCCAAATTGGCCTCCAAAAGCTTGGTGTGCTCTGTAGAGCGGGACAGTATTTCATGC
This sequence comes from Bhutanitis thaidina, assembly GCA_029286595.1. NCBI lineage: Eukaryota > Metazoa > Arthropoda > Insecta > Lepidoptera > Papilionidae > Bhutanitis > Bhutanitis thaidina. The sequence goes on along the minus strand of JAGSMS010000020.1, from coordinate 5,936,619 downwards.
CGGTCCACCGTTTGCAACTTTATAAGGCGCAAGTTCGGCCCCACATGGAATACTGTTCTCATCTCTGGGCAGGGGCACCCCAGTACCAACTCCTTCCATTTGACCGCATCCAACGTCGAGCGGCTCGAATTGTCGGCGACCAAGCTCTCTCTGATCGGCTTGATCCTTTGGCCTTGCGAAGAGATGTTGCTTCTCTTTGCATTTTTTACAAAATTTTCCACGGGGAATGTTCTGAGGAACTGTTCGGATTGATCCCAGCTGCTGAGTTTCACCATCGTACATCGCGACTGAATTCGAAGTTCCATCGATACCACCTAGATGGTTGGCATTCCACCACAGTGCGTTTTAATCGAAGTTTTCTGCCACGCACTTCGACTTTGTGGAATCAGCTGTCGCCAGCAGTATTTCCGAATAGTTACGACTTAGGGACCTTCAAGAAAAGAGCTTATTCCTTCCTTAAAGGCCGGCAGCGCATCTGTAGCTCCTCTGGTGTTGTGGATGTTCGTAGGCGTCGGTGATCACTTACCATCAGGTGAGCCGCACGATCGTTTGCCCCCTTCTTCTATAAAAAAAAAACCTTTTTTTTTAAGTCTTCGAAGTAGATTATGTTATGTATATTAATTGACATTACTTGAAAATAAAAAGTCCGGAGGCGTAAATTAAAATAGGAAATATTTATGTTCAAGGTTTCATAATATTATGCAATTTAAAAGCAATATGATAATAATATTGAAACGAATTTAAACTTACTAAAACAATAAGAACATTAGTATGGACATTATAGCGCGAGAGACAGACAATCAATTTGCAACGACCTAACCAGTAGCTGCGTACCCGCTGTTACGATAACATCATAAGAAATATACGAGAATAATGATTGTAGCAGCGAAATGAACTTATAAATTGCAAATACCACTATAATGCGACTATTCATATTGTATCGGTTACTTGATATGCGGTTCAAGATTTAAGATTCAGGTTAAGCGTAATGAAACTGATCTGCTATGCTACCTACTTAGAGCTGTTATGTTAATGCATTCACTTAATTCACGAAAACTCGGAACGTCATTTAGTGTGATAAAATAAAAAATATTATTTTGGCACGTCTTCATTTTGCGAGCGGATCGGTGAGTGGAGTACAGGTGCCTACTCTTTGATATTGCCCCCATTACTAGTATGTGAGATTTGGGCACGGTAAATTCGAATTAAAATCCACTTGTCTAACCCGTCTGCCCCACGTGTTGGGTATAGGTAAAATTACATCTTCATCATCATCATCATCATTTCAGCCTATCAGAAGTCCACTGCTGAACATAGGCCTCCCCCAAAGATTGCCACGAAGCTCGGTCCTGAGCCACCTGCATCCATCGACTTCCCGCAACACTGCGCAGGTCGTCACTCCATCTTGTGGTCATCATGGTCTTACATTTCATGTTCATTACATCTTTATGAACATGAAATGTAACTAATTTACGGATTGTATCACGTTTAATTAGCTTTTTTAAACCCCTGGACGTTTCGCGTGCTCTACAGCACACGTGGTCACGAGGGCACAGTGTAACCTTGACAAATAATAATTTAATTTGCAAACACTTGCACTTTAACATTCGACCTACATTAAGCAACACTATAAATTAATTTATGTCAAAGTTTCTTAATATTATATAAGGTATAGTAATTTAATTTAATTCTTTTTTATGGGAAAGGCGAGAAACGAGCAAGCGGTTCACCTGATGGTAAGTGACTACCGTGGCCCACGTACATCTGCAAAGACAGAGGTGCTTCAGGTACGTTGCCGGCCATTAAGGATATTTGGGAGGATGAGGAGGGGGGTGGGGAAGGGGAGTGAGCCTCCGGATACCTCAATCACCGAACGAAACGCAGAAGCATAAGATGCCTCTACTTCACGCCGGTATTCTGCAAGGTAGTGGTACCAACCCGGTCGGACCAGCCCATTCGAGCAGCAGCAAAAGCCGCTCCTTGGCTCTACCACGTTTAAAAAGTGTCAAAGCTAATTCATCGTCATCATCAATATAAACAATACATTACTAGACGTTGTTATTAACAACGCTCCAATGTTGTTCCTTAACACCCTGAATATAGTCCACTGTATAGACCTCTCCCATAATGATATTCGCCATAATCGCCATAATCGCCACGCTCGGTAATCGAGCGGATCGGCGATCACAGCACCACACACCTCACACCTTAGACGCTGCTGACCGTTATTAGTCTACTTATTGTTACTCCGGTCGGTAGCCTTTGCGATTTTCAATGATTCTCCCACAATTGCCTCTTACGACAACCACGGAAAGAAAATTGGCATACCATTTAATTAATAACATTACTTCCCCGAATCAAGAAGGTACGGTAACGGTTTTCAGTATTCATTAACTCTCTGTACTCTATAATTCATTTTCTGTAAATTAAACTTTTATTTTAATTAAAATAGAATATATGGATGGAAAATATAACTGTTCAAATAGTAATAAAATACCCCGTTCATTTAGCAAGAGCAAGAACTGCTCTTTCCCAATTAAATTTCGTCTTTATACATCAGACAACAAACAAGTAATAAATTCTAGCTGTAATTGACTGAGTAACATCAAACAAATGGTTATATTGACGTAACACAATACCCATTCTGGGATAACGATTCAGAAATGGAAATACATGTTTCAAATGTCAGAATACATACAAATGTTAGATGTGTGGCAACCCTGGGCCCGTCTCGGCTTCCTGCTCATATTTTTCTTATATCTCGCGTGTAGAGAACTTATCACAATTTACATACAAATTATTAATAATATGCGTTTTATTACATTTTAATGTCTATAATTTTTGTCTCGCTTCCATTAATATATCCTGCTCAGTCTTAATGCTCTGTTAAGGTGATTTGCGATAAAGAGATAATTAAAATAAACTATGGAAAGCACTTTGATTAACAACAGTATCTAAAGTTATAGATTTGAGATCGGTTTCCCACGAACTTCTTTTCTTCGTGTGCTTCTACAGAAGTCGTAAAATGAATGTTATCGATAAATAATTTATGTAACGACCGTAGTTTTATAACTTAATAATTTGAAAATGTTAGTATACTCACAAAATAATTGTGAAACATTAAATCGTTGAATTAACATAATAATGAGGAAATTAAAAATAACGATAAGTCCATAATCATCCTGTTAAAGTCCACAGCTGGACATAGGCCTTTCTATGAGAGAACCGTCATAAACTGGCACGCTGTGCAATTATTAGCCCATACTCACCACGCAAGGTGAGCGGATCGGTGAGTGCAGCTACTCTACATCTAGTTAGTGTGTAGTTGGCGTAGTCGGATGGATTCGCCGTCACAAATCGGTCATCCCTTAGTCAGCAGTTAGTTGCTTCACGTGCGAAAGCAAAAAAGGTTCCTATTATATCCGATACGGGAAGGTGAACGACTGTGTCCCTCTGTGTTTGTCTGTACGATTGTAGCACTACAATATGCAATGAAATCAGACGTTAGTCTGTTTCGTTTTGTAAAACGCGTGTCTTATTAGTAACGTTCTTCTAACAGTTAATAACTACTAGAGGACAGACAACATCCTCGTCTACATGTTCAACTTTAATGCTGAAGTATCGAAAAAGTTAGTACGATGAAAAGTTTTAATATCAATTTGAAATGCTCAACTGACCACGAGCTCGGCGGTGAAGGAAACCGGCAAGTCTGAGAAATAATATTATCTCGAGGACATGTGAAATCTGCTGCTGTTTGAATGGGCCGGCACGACCGGGGTAGTACCACGGTGTCGCAGAATATAGGCGTGAAGTAGATGCATCTTGTGCTACTGCGTTTCGCTCGTTGAGTGTGGTAACACAATACAACAGGTTGAGGATCAAAGAAACAAACATTGGTGTATTATGAAAAAAACAAGATACGATACTAAACATTGCAATACGTAAGCGTTGCATAGCGAAATATGTACTTAAATATTTCGATAATAACCACGGATATCATTGCACTGAGTGGGCTGTGAAAAGTTGTCTATACTACAATAAAGTAACGCTCAAGCTCCTGTGGTGCGTAATAGATGATGTAACAACAGGTTGTGTTTATTTGTCAGTTGTTCTGCCGGCCGCACAATAACCGCTACTTGCGTGAGACTAGAGTCCTAGTGATATATACAGAGTTGTAATTACATAATAATTTCTGAATAATTTGGAGCGCGGGAACCACATGCAGTGAAATTCTTATAGGGATTATATTTACACCCGTTGTGCCGCCAGTGAGAGAGCTGGTTCGTTTCTAGCTCTAGAAATGCGGACAGCTCTTGGTACCATGCGACGTGGAAAAGAACTTTACGATAATTAAAAATTTAGGAAAATATATAATTATCTTTCAATATCGATCACAGATACAGTATATTATAGTATTCATAACCAACAGCCTTTATACGTTTAATTTTTAACACAGATATTTATTGAGAAGCTAGCATTCAACTTAGGATATCATAAAAACTTCGTAAGTATTGAAGACGAGCAGTTGGTTTTCTAAAAGAAGTGCTGACCCACTCACACTACTGATGCTTTGCCCCATAATTACGTCTGTGGGTTTTGGGTCTGCACTGTGGATGCACTTTCTTCCACTTAGAAGTGAAATTGCCATTTGGAGAAAAAAAACTGGCTTATTTACACCCCATAGTAGAGTTCTCTCATCTCCTCATAGTTGATAGCAAATTTTGAATGCAAATATATGCTTATGTATGATTTAAATGGGGGTCGACTCAGCTCTATGTCAATAAACGACTGACTGCAATTAGATTGTCAATGGACAAGTGTCGCGGGGACTCGTTCGTTGCGATGCTGTGGTTTAGAAAAGCCGGTTACCGCAATAAACAACCATAGGTACGTATCCAATAATTATCAACGAGTTTTCTAGTATTTATACTTTCTTCGGTGTTGTGGGTCGTTGAACTGAGACAAATAACGCTTTTACTCGAACCGGCTAGGAAAATATTAAATAAATAATGTTGCGAAAAATGTAAACTTGACCAAATCTTTATTGAGTGCAAAATCAATGTCATGGAGCAATTCTTTTTTAATATTTACGGTTTAGTCATGATTATTATGTATTTTACAAATGGAACATTTTCCATTAACACATTATAATGCATCTACACATGACGTCTGTAGTATCATAACAATATAATTTACATTGTTGCGACACGGCACGGTTTCGTTTTTTTTTAATATCAAACTTCTATTTATAAAAGATGACGCGTTTATGAAAGACCTGAAAATAATCCCCTTCTAGAAAGTGTCAAAAACAGCCAGAAAGCATTGCATGGAGTGTTTTCCCGCACTTACTGAGCTAGATAGACGGGTTGGTGTGTTCAGTGCCCGTGGAATCTAACTGTCTACGATCCCTGTTATATAATACCGCGTGTGGGTGTGGTTGATATTTAGAGAAAAAGTTAGTATATTCCTCTTCAAAATGAGTTTGAAGGGGAATATACTAACTTTTTCTTATGAAATTATATTATGAAAATCGTTAGACTTTAAACTTATTAGAGAGTAAAATTGAGGTAAATCGTACTTTACAATTAGAAAAAATACCTATTTATTGTAATTATAAATCCTAGCATGTGCATCATATTCATGTAAATTTTCTTATTCGTACGACGGTTTTTTTTTTTTATTTTATCTTATTTATACTTTATTGTGTAAACCAAAAGAAATACAAAAGGCGGACTTAATGCTTTTTGGCATTCTCTAACAGTCAACCCAGGGCGTGAAGAAATATTGTGATAGGTGCATCAAATTTAAAATAATATAAATAGCAAAAAAACTAATCGAGTAATATACTATATAATTAAAACATATTTAAATGTATAGGTATACATATCTACACAAATACATAAATATCCAAATACATACTGTAATATATACATACATACAAACACAAATACATACAAATATAATAAATCAGAGTAAATACCAACAAGTATCAGATGGTTTTAAAAAGTGTTCGCGTACCAATCGTTTGAAAGACACTTTGTGGCTTCTGTAAGAAATATATTCCGTTTAAATTAAACATTTTACTAATTGCATATACAACAAAACCTTATTACACTGAATATTATGCAATCTATATGGAACGTATATCTACATTCTATTTTCCTCTTACATTGCTACTTAAAATCATTTGACTTACGAAGGGTGGGGAAATAAAGTTCTCCAGATTACAAATACCCATCTTGTACTCCAGTCACTAATCCGCCTATCAAGTAGGAGTGTACCACAAATTCTTCCTTTCGGTACAAGCATATGTCCAGCAGTAGGTTGCGTAGAACCCGATGATCACAGTGATGATTAAATATTATGTGTAGAGTGTAATCAACAATGCTTGATTTTTGTTTTTAGTATTAGTACATTGTAATATGTATTTTTGGCGACGAAACAAAAGATAGGTCAGAAAATTGTGTGTACTTCGGGTATATTTGTCAGTGTATTCACCTTCTAACCTAATAAGCTTCGAACAACGTTTCGAAAGATTGTCTCCATTTTCACGAAAATTTTATTCCCGCCAAATTCACACAAAACGGACAAAAAAGTAGGTCAACTTTTAATTTCTTTTATTTCTACCTTTTGACTAGGTCATGGTCTAACGACTTGAAGCCACCAATGAAATAAAATATCTATCTATCCCCATATGATTACAAAAATATATTGCTGAAACTAGTAATGGCCCGAACAATACTGTTATGAATAGATGTAGACAACACAATACAAAATAGAGATAAAACTTATCAAATGTTACTTCGAGTTGATTACGAAATGGACGTGGTTGTAATTTTTGACTTTATACTGTTATGAGCGTCCGACCTTTTCGGACTACAATGTTATTTACAATTCTCCAAATGATTACAATGACAAATGTACATTTTAATAATTAATGTCATAGATGATATATCACATATGAGAAGTTAATCAAATGAGAGCTAATATAATCGGCGAACTTCTACTTTGGCTGTTAACCATAAAATGTTTCTGTGGTCGAAATTTCACAATAATTTTTGTATCATATTTTGGACCTTAGGTATAGGTAACGTCAATTATTGTAAATCCAGTGTTTATAAGAATTGATGTTAACAAAGAGCTGACCACACAGAAGATAGTAATCGACGGTAATCTCAGTAGTACTACAGATGATTGCCGTACGTGCAAGGCAGCGCAGTAGACCGCTATTGTTTGCATGTGCTGCCATTGCGGGGAAATTGGACAGTTTCTCTGGACTCAGGTGTACGCGACTGAATTACGCAGAGTTGAATGTACGTAAGAGTACTATGGATTGGTCTTGTCTGTCTATTTGGATGTTACCCTGGCTAAGGTGTAAGCATACAAAGTAAATAAAATTTACATTAAGAAGCATTAGATAAGATGTAGAAATTCGACATATTTTTTAGTAGTATAATTTTTGACAATATTTGCATTTATTATGAGAAATGTATATGTATATGTATATAAGGACAAATATTTTAAAAATACATATTTAAATTCTATAACAGTGCTTAAAATAAGAAACTGTAGAAAAAAAGCAGCTTATACGTAGCGTTTACGTACCGTTATATTGTTTAAAGCAAAATTCCAATTTAGATACAGTTTACACAGTTTTGCGATTTTTCATTAATTATTTAAATACACGCTAGATGGGATTTTTAAGATCGTTTTTGTACCTATTTCTGGCATATTATTTAAATTGTAAATTTGTCATAATGTGTACAATAAAGAGTAAAGAATATTATGAAAAAGGACATCGGTTTTAAAAAAAGTTTTAACGGTTACGATTATTTCAAACTATAACATATATCTCTAAATCTACTAAGATACGATGTGATTAAGTGATAAAAGGGTCAATTTAAGTGATTGATTTGTAAATGAAGTAAACACTTGCATAATTTATTACGGGCAGATCTTTAATGTATAAACTAAATGTGAATGTACGTGTAAATTCACCCCGTGAACCTTGGTATATGGTAGATATCGATTACCTAGGTTAATTTAATAACTATTTGGTTGCGGTTGAAGTTTATGACATCTGTAAGGGCTTCTGCTCTAAATTAGTGATCTTAAAATTATGTGACTTAATGTCGAGATTTGGTTCAATTTAATACATATAAACTTATCACATGAAATGTTTTAAATAATGGTAAAAACCACATTGAAATCCACTAAAAGTTTAGGAATTATAAACGAGTACATAGAAAATAGGTGGATTGCGACTAACGAAACTATTAATAATTACTAGTGTTCCTCTAAAAACGTGATCGCCCAAGGTTTACCACAAAAGAATCAAAAGCTTAAAATCTATCTAAAGCTTAAAAAGGCTGCATCTATAGCAACAGACACGAGCTTATACGCGCATATCAATGCAATTTTTGGGGATTTAAATATTGCACCATTTAAGATTAAATTAGTATTTTATCGCGTTTAACTAATACTATTTTTTATTCCTGTCGTTTCGTGTGGTTTACAGCACTCGTGATCACGGGGTAAGGTGTTGCGCTGTGGGACACAGTGACCGAATGCAGGCTGCCACGGTCGAGAGAGTGCCTGCTGTATTATCGTTATATTAGTGGCGTCACGGAGAATGTTGGCTAAATTTTAAAGTGAGCTTTGATTAAAACTTTTTACAAGCCTTCGAGAAAGATTAGTCAGTTGTTACCGTCTGTCAAGTGTAATATGCAGAAGTGTAAATAATAGTTTCATTTCATTTAAATTCGTAATAAATACGATAAATAATTGTAGATTTTAATCAAATTACTTAATACGAGCTCTAGTCAGACTTTAGGCAGAACAGTAAATGCCTAGTCTGTATATTATTACAAAATATATTATTATAAAGAGAAGGTATAAGGTTGTATATAATTAATGTTGGGTAATCTCCGGGACCGATTGATCGATTTTAAAAAAAACCTTTCACTGTTCGAAACCTACATTACTCCAGATGGTCATAGCCTTTTGCACGAAAACACTATGTGATCCGTAAGAAAATCTTAGTAGCCACATAGTTCTACATAGCAATTAATATATATATTTTAATATATATTTAAAATATATTTTTTGTAAAAAATGACATAAAAATTTGAATTAAATGGATCTTATAGATACGTCCGTCCGAAGCCGGCACTAAGAACTAGTCTATCGATAAGACTATCGCTTGCCACACATTGATTATGGACAATGATGGAGACTGCCGCTTCTGACGTTACGTTGCGTCGAAAATTGAACGTTTTCAAAACAAATCGTTCTATTACATTCAGCTGACTATATTATGTATGTACGATCTTTTGTTAGATAAAGGTTTCGCTTTAAAACCGGTGCTGTATTCAATTGAAACATTGCATACAATGTGGTCCCTACAATCGCAATGTAATTGAAATACATTGTGACTGTAAAGGCTCGTTTGTCATTACTTGTCTGTGAGAAAATTTGCGATTTGTTTAAAATACGGTGCTTTTGTTTCTTCGGTTCTTTCCCTAACAATAATCCATATAATAAGTTTAACGTTACTATTTATTTATCCATAACATGTAGTTATATCTTCAAATATAACAATTCAGCGTGAAAATTCTGTCATTGTTTTTCTACAGAACACGATGAAAAAAATACATTAGATTTTAAGGATAGTTCTAGTCTATAAAAATAATTTTGAAATTGATGTCTCGTAGATAGAAGACAAGAGATCCACGAACAGGTTACATACTTAATAAATCGACAATCTCTCGTAACTAAATAACGTTCATTTTTGAACTTTTATTGGTTTCAATATTAAATGATTCAGAAGAATAAAACTAAACTAATAAACAGAAGCCGATTTTTTCCAAGCAAATCATAAAATTATCTGAAAACTAACTGCAGGGTATCGTCATATTACGTCACAGAGTACGACAAAAAACTTTATTTCAGAATATCGACGTTTAAAAAGTCCTGAATGTAAACCAAGATAATCTAGCGTACTTTCAATCGCTTAAAGACTCTTATATCGTTTTCCATACACATGCTAATGTATGCTATTGCTCACCAAATCGATTTCGTTCGCTCGCCCATTGGATGTTTCGGTCATCAATCACGGGGTAAGATTGAGAATCTTCTGCTTTATATCAGAGAACATCTTTTATTATCTGTTGCATGTTTTGCATTTCCAAGTGGATTTTTTTTATTCTATATACAGTTCTATAGTTTACAATATAGTTATATATTTTTATTAAAACTTCTAAAAAATCATCCAGATTATAAATGAAATAATATTTTTTTCTAACTAGCTAATATAATCAATCGATAAAGTTATTTAACATATTTTTTAAATTGCTGTTTCTTCATCAGATTACTTGAGACTTTAGGAGTCATTATTAAATTTTTACTCGCTTATTCCAGTGGCGATTGCGTGCCCTAGTTTTTGAAATTCTTGACTTTGGAGTCATGGGTCGAAAGTAATAAATAAAGCTGAAGGTAGCTCGATTTAACTATCATCTCTTACGGGGGGAACGTCGGGAACATAACAACAAAAATTAAACGCGATAAAATCCGTAAATAATAGTTTTATTTCAAATATATTATTTGAGGATTTCCTTTAGAGTTTGCACTCATATCACTAATAATTTAACATTTTTTTTATCACATTAAGGATATCAGCCTTAATAATACATGTTCTGTGAAAACTTCAAGCGGCTGCCTATTATGGTTCAAAAGATACAGCCCTTTAAAGATAGCAAAGACAAATAGACAGAAAGATGGCGAAGGCTTAGTAACAGAGCTCCCTTTTTTGCAAACAATAATCTCCAGAGCTATTGAGTTGCCATAATCACCACGCTTGGCCGGCCAGTTGCGATCGTAGTACCAGACATCTCGCGCCTTCAATGATGCTAAATTTCGAATTTAGTTTCGAATTTGAAACCCGCTAGGTGCAAACATTTGTATGATGAATATGAATGCTGTTACTAATGTTATTATGGTTATGATTATATATGTAAGTAGGTATATGTATATCTGTCTTATCACCATTCAGTTACCAAGACACAGGGAATCCTTAGATCATTTGAATTTTGAGACTCGATGACGTGTGTGATTCTTTAAACAAAAATAGTTAATTCACATATATCGGAAGCCATAAGAGTTTTCGAACATTTTCCTAAATCAACTCTCAATGCACCAACAGCATGGATGGTAGATATTCTAACACCACTCGGCGAACATAACTGTCATTATTAAAATATTTTTGAACATACCTACAATGTAGAAAATGGAAGTCGACACCTAGCTGCATTGTAAAACAAATGGAACTTGAAATATAAAATCCCAAGTGAAGAACGGTAACAAACCCTAATGGTATTAAAGAATCCGTTTTACAACTCCGAAGGTTTGGATACGATAGCACTAAAATAAAAATTATCGCTCAAGACACCGTGTGGTGAGACGTTGTCCCTATAATATATGTTAATTCGATGCATCTGCCACAGAATATCTAAATACAGAATATCGTTCCCACGTCTAAGAGCTGTTTAATACGAAATATGTCATTATGTAAATGGTAATTAAGTAAGAATGGTGTAGTGAAAGAAAGGTCTCTTTGAAAAAGCAGGTGCTGGGAAAAAAATCTAAAAAATTTAAGTTTAAATGTCTCCCTATTCCAAGATTTCGATTCGTATTTTTAAAGGCCTCCAAAACGTATTTAAACGTCGTAACAAATTCATGTCTAGTAAATAATGAATACTTATGACGTATGTATGACGACCGCGTTGCATAGTGTTGCAAGTATAGCATACTTGCCTGTTGAGTTTTAGGTCCTTTATTCGATTACAAGCCGGGTCAATGTTTGTGGGACACATTAATTATTGTTTTTTGGATCTAGTCACTTGTCTTGCGTCACGTATACTGCATCTCATCCTGCCTCCAATCTTATCAAGTGTCTTCTTTGTCATTGTGTTTTAAAAATCTATTCTGAATATGCAGTATGCTAAAGGTTTCGTTGTGGTCGAAATCCGTCATGAGGACATCAACGTATAACTTAATAGGTAGTGATATTTAAGGTCATACGGCTTGCTGTAACGTCTTTCTGTAATTTTTATCGTAAGAAAATTGCCACGCTGTCACATACCGTAAATACATATAAATTTAAACTGGGGGAATCTCCTGAAAAATCTTTTGGCTTTTATCAGAATATCGAGAAACCCTTTTCAACTTCAGAAGAAAGATGAAAAATGTTTAGGCCCGTGAGTGGCAGGAGCTTCCGCAGCGCGATTTATCTGGTACCACGATCGCCAATCCATTTGCAAGGTGTGGCGATTATGCCTAATCCTCCCTAGGGAAAGTTTATATATAGCAATAGAATTTTAACAGGTACATATATTTAATTAATATTGCACCTTTTATGTCATTATACGTGAACACTGCGGATACAGTTGGATCCCCAGTGCTGACACTAAGATTACTACTGACAATTTCAACATGCCATGTGGTCAGCGATTTTCATACAAGAAAGAAAGAAAGATATAAACAGTTATTGGTACAGTATAAACAGAGAACACACACAGAACATGTTAATCAATAATAATAATAAAAAATGCATAAGGTACAAAATAAATCAAAAGTTAGGTCAGACTTCACAATTAAAGAAAAATCATAATATACCCATGTCTCGTTTACTAGGTAAATTTTTTCATGATCATATACCTACTCAGATTGATTTCTCGTTAAAGTTTCTATTCTATATTAAACGAATATACATTATTTAGACTTTTATCCAAATGTCCGAATCGATGTTCCGTCATTTACGGCAGCCCTGTACTTGAATGAAGATTAAACGACATGTTGGTTTTCTTTAGAATTGCGGAAATGGGATCGGCACTATGCAATCTTTTAAGAAAGTAAATTATTAAATTAAGTTATCTAGCTTCCGGCCACCTGCTAACATTAATCATTAATTAATTTGGCTATCTCAAAACGGATGTTTACCTCGATTAATTAAGCATTATACCCATGTGATTACTTAAGACTTATACTGGTACTCCCATCAAAGTAAACAGAAAACCAGCGTAAAGTAGTTTGAATAGGCAGGGATGGCCGAAATCTCTCAACAATATGAGACATGTCTATCAAAGGTCTATCTCAGAATCTATATCTTTCATCGCAAATGTTGAAACGAAAGGTCTTGTCGTGTGGTGCTTGTGGAAAAAATTACACCACATTTATTTCCGTCGATATCAAAAACTGTTTGGCCCTACCGATAGGAGAGTCCTGTGACCATGCTATCATAATCACGCTTTATATAAACAAAAAAATATTTACACTCGCTCTAATCGAGATCGAATTTATATACGTATATTTACAATATTTTAATAGATTTATATAATTTAAAGCATTTTAAAATAGCAGATTATCGTATTCCTAGAATACTTACTCCCCTTTGTGTTGTCTTCCTCGTCGATATTAATCAAGACGATAATATTACTTAATAACTAGATTTGTTATTCAAACAATTATTCTTATATAATATATTATTATGATAACGATAAGTCTTCCCTTCTTAATTGGTTAAAAATGTATTAAACAAAAAACTTCTAAAAGAGTTGTTATGTGGAATAGTGGTATGCTGCCTAGCTATTCCTGATTATTTGGTTTTATAATATAATTTTAGAAAAATTATTGATAAAAATGGCAAAAATTTAATACATGCGGAGTTTCTTTTCTATCCGAGGAACCATATCCATGTAACTAATACAGAACCGTTACACTATTCGTGATTCATATCCCATCGTTGGTTTTTACTGAAGCGCTATTTTTAAGTTCACTTTAGTAATAGTATTTTCAATGTTATTTATTTTAATTCACACAGATTAAAAAAAAAGTGCAACATAAGTTGAAATCGGTTGTCTTGTGTAGAAGATAACATTTCAAAGAACGCCTCTACAGATATAAGCATATTAGGTTTAAATAGAAGTATTTTTATATTTGAAAGTGAGAAGAATTTTTATATGGAATGTATTAGAAGTTGCGTATACATTGCTTCGAATAGATTCTTATCAAATAATCAGTCAATTTATCTCGGAAATGTGCAGATAATTTCATGGTTAATGTTATAAACAAACGTAAAATTTAACGAAAGAACTAAGTTGGAATGTATTTCTGTAAGAATTTTTGTAATAATATTACGATATCATAGGCATATTAGATTTTAAGTTTCTCTTTACATACATAGCCAAGGTGTACTGCCCGCTATTGGAATAACCCGTGAACCTGTAAGCAATACCCAAGGTATATGTTCTAGGGTCTGATTTACGAACAACTCATGTATATTTATTTATTTAATATTCTGTAGACATTATAATGACTCCCTAAATATTTTTTTATTGGTTTATAATATGTACATATATTACGTGAAACAATTATAAGTGACATGTAATAAGTTTCATAACGATGTGGTTTCACCAAATTACAACAATTGCAACTTTAAATAACTCTTACCAGACTAATAAGTAATAAATTCACTGCTGAACATAGGCGTTTCTCTATCTGAAAAGTATAAATTCTATAGAATTTACATTTAAAGTGTGTCTAAAGTAAAGTTTGGTGATACTTCTGCTAGCAAAGTTTCTTGTACTTTCATGTATGTAATATATTTATTATTACCTTTGATTGTAAATGTAAATAAATCTATCGAGTCATATCAGAGACTATCATCAAAGTTGACTAGATAAAATATCGGAAAAGACAGATGTCGGAATATCTATCACCAATACGAGTATACCAGATTGAAATACTCACATCTGTTAGTAGTTTGTCATCTGAGGGAGACGTGAGATACTGAATTTGTCAATCCACCTGCTAAGCAAGCGAGTGTCTAAAGTAATAATGCACCAACATGCTTAAATTTTGATTCCTTATTGAAGATGATGTAGATGTATATGTTTTACTATGTATGTATATGGTTAATAATAATCATGAGATAGTTTGTTGCTCTTAATAAATATAAAGCACTAAAAACAAGTCCTTGC
Organism: Bhutanitis thaidina; assembly: GCA_029286595.1. Classification (NCBI taxonomy): domain Eukaryota; kingdom Metazoa; phylum Arthropoda; class Insecta; order Lepidoptera; family Papilionidae; genus Bhutanitis; species Bhutanitis thaidina. The sequence continues at coordinate 5,921,584 of JAGSMS010000020.1, read as the reverse complement.
CGACACTGGTTTCATCCCAACAGCAGGAACTCGCACCTTGCCGCAATCATCACACAATAAGCAATCAAACATGAATCCTTTTATACATACAATAACATATCTAAGTCATTCAAATCATAACGTTTCTAATGTTCAGTTTCCTTTGATACTTGCTTTATAGAAACTAGCAGTAAAAGGGCATACAAATTTACACGAGGAACTGAATCTTCATCAAGGATTCAATAAAACCCCTTATGTCCATGTATTAAGACTCACAATGACGGCGTTTAATAATATTTAGTAGCATAACTATGTGCTACTGTTGTGCCACCGATAGATGCGCCCTTTGTCCATTTCTTTATTGAATACCGAACGCATAATCGTAAAGTTATAAATACGTAGAACCGATATTCAAATTGGCGACCATTGCGACTTAGAATGGCAACACGAGTACGAATATTACAATACTTCTGTAGATGTTATGCATTTTATTACTCATTTTTATCTTACTCAAAAGATAACTCTCTATGTGAGTGAGAGAGAAGGCTTTTGCCTATTAAAATATTTATATGTGGATATCAAATACACTTTTATAATATTGTATTAAAAATAAAGTGATAATGGAGTTAACTCTTTTTATTGATAAAGCCTCACCTGCAAGCGGCACTTATCACCAAGTAATACATAATAATAAATAATACTGGCATAAAATCCATTCGAATTCGCTGAACCTCAAATTCCAGAAATGGGGAGCAGCATTACCAGTACTATAGTAATGGCACTGCACTCACCGTCTCTCTTGCCCACTGTGATAAATATAGGTTAATCGTCCATTCATGATAGACCAGCGTTTGTTGGCGTTTTCAAGGAAAGATCTATATCCAGTCGTTAACCGGGCTAATGATGATATTGCTGTGTGGTATCAGGGTAACAATTTTCCACTCCGACCGAGCCAGAAGGAGATATTATCCGTGAGTAAATCTTGAAATATTCCAGCATTGATTCTTTTTGCATTTTACCAAAAGCAAGAATAAGATCACTACGATTACAACCATTTATATCGACCGTCTTGCGGGAGAAGCGACTTTACTTGAAATTAAAAAAAACTGTCGGGTGGCGTAAGCATCTGCCATGCCATTTCCTTCCTTCCTGTGAGTGTCACTGAGGAAAAAGCCTTGTTGCATCGAGACTTGTCAGTCGTTGCAACCGTGAGTACTTATATTTATATAATCAATTAATAACTGATGTCTGTCATGTTTTACTAAACTGTAGACGTGAAAAATAAATTAGCGATGAACTTGTTTGACTTAACTAGATACGTCAAAAACATTATCTCATTTTGGTAGTTGACATATCAGCTTTATTCATAGTTCATCCAGGAACTGCTTATTCCTTAGATTAGTAGAGTGGTATAGTAAAGGACATTGATGATATCTTAGTATAAAAATCTTAGATTAGTGACTCGGGAGTAACGCAATGATTCATCTAGAAGTTCTTAAAGTCGAATAACTATAATCCTTGAATACTATGTCGCAACAAAAACATATGTAAGCATCAGAAATTGTCGGTTGATAGCTTGGCTTTCGGCTATGATTCAAAACTAGGATCAGCTGTATCAGTTATACATGTACCGGGCCATACTTAGGTATTCTAACCACCAAGGCTAATAAAAATAAGTGTATTATCTAATAATCGTCTCTGATCTTGATGCAATAAAGTTAAATGAATATCTTCTTAATCAGCCTATTTAAGTCCAGTAATGAATATAGGCCTTTTCTAGGAAGCACCAGCAAGTCGGCGCACATTTCTTGAAGGGTTTGTCCATACTTGCCACTTGAAGGAGACAGGCTAGCGACCGCAACCAACACTCTCACTAGTTTGTTAGTGGTTTCGGCAAGTTTAGATGGATTTTACACCATCAGTCTGTCGGCATACGATAAACGATTTACGCAGGTGGGTTGGTATTTGTAGATAAAGTTAATATACCCTAATGGGTAAGGGGAAACGAACATTTTCAATCAAAATTTTTATAACACTATTCTTTATGTGTTAACTGTTTACTTATGGACTCGCGTCCAATAAGTTAATAGTTTACCACCCAAAAATATTATTAAGGCCATTCTAATTATGATTATGCAAAAGATTTTCAATACGGAAACAATTTCATTCTTGTAACAGAAAATTGCTCGCGATCCCGTACCGCACGTCGTGCTGTCGCACGTCGGTGGATATGGTACAAATTATGCGAAACGGCCGCCTGCAGTGGAGATAATGTATTCGATTCAAAGTAAGACGATCGCATCGTTCACGCGAGCTTTGGATATTACCGGACTTTTAGTAACACTTACTACGATTTCTCGATGATGGAACTCGACACCAATGTTCACGTCTCAGTAGATTTTTCGATAATATCTAGTTTAAATGGAATTCCGAGAAATACATTAATTAGTTTTTGAATAAAATTAAGAATTTGTGGTAATACTAGAAACTATTAACTATTCTTCGACTTGGATGAATTTTAATGTTGCCTTCGTAAACCAGGAGTAGAAACTTTGGACTCTTATACAATACTTACAGAATTCGCGATTGTATCAATTCACGAGTGCAAATGTTTCGTATATTGAGCAAACCATGTCAACCGAGCATTGACACCCAATAAAATAACAATATCGGATCGGATCGTCTGACATTCTTGTAATATCTGTTTAATTGGTTAAAATACTTGAGAACATTATAACCATTATTTGATTATACCACATTTAGAAGAACATACAATATCAACATTAATTACTGTTGTTTGAGGAACATTTTCCATTCTAAAGGATTAGGTTATGTTTGTTTTTAAGTAAAGACGTAATTTACACCACACTGTTAAAATTACTGGATAATAAAGGGGATTAAACCATATTGTTTTCTCAAAATGGCAGCCTCTCATCGTCAACATTATTACAGCTTGTTATAAGTCCACGGCTGGACATGGCCATCCCCAAATATTTCCACAGAGCACGGTCTAAAGCCTCCTGTATTCACTGACTTCAATACTAATCGGGGACCTTTCTTCTCCAATAGGTCACTATCCTCAGGAAACCTGAGAGTGAATAGATAATAATACAAAAAAAATATTTGGTAAATCACACTGAAGAAACGATTTACACTACTCGTAAATATCTCTCGTTATCAAATACAGCTGACCAAACGATTAAACTACTTTATATGGAAAACCAGCCTGATGTTCTTTACGCATTTTACAAATCTCGTAAGCCCGTTTTCCTGGGCCGTCTTTCTCTTGCCTCGTTCTTATCTATCAGGTAATCTTCATTTTAAATCCCAAACCCAATCAATATACAGGTGCACAGCGTTTTAGTTGTGAAGATAAATTTTATTACTCAAGGCGGTACTCGTTGGGTAAATTTTATACCTGTTGTTGATATTGAGCTACACTGGCCAATCTCCATCAGATGGAGGATTTGTCTGTCAGTCACTTGTTACCGTTAAAACGCCTTTGGTTTCCCCCACAGATAAGCACTTACTCTGTATTGAATTGAAAAGATCAATTAGGATCGAAATTTCTAGACACGTTAAGGTCAAATTAAGACAATTAACCCTACCTCGTGTTCAGGTGCCGTAAATAGAAGCTACCGGTGACTGGATCGACTAATGAGTTATTAGAGTCGCACCGTGCATTGAAAAACCACATCCCGATCGATAGAGAGGAATAAAATCACTGTCGATATTTTCAAAACAAAGTGTGTTTCATATTAAAGATTTGTGATACATTAATAATTCATATTCTTTATTATCAAAGATTAAATGAAATATATAAATTATGAGCTTCTTGACAAAAGAAGGTTCTGTGGTGATATACCACACTCTTTTCATCACACCCATTCCTGCCGCGAACTTGTTGGAAATCCTGAGAGATCCTAAGGAATCCGGAGATATGTTCTTGACTTCATCTGTATATAATACTGGATAGACATAGTTATACACGATCTACACAGTTCTTGAAATCAATTCAAGATTGTTTCATCGTTTTAAGTGAGATCTTGCAAAAGAGGATTTTTGCTGTCAAACATTTAGTTGGTCGATTTTTTATTATTCTTGGAGTCATCAGGGGTCGTCGTCGTCTTGGAGGTAAGCCACACTAAGAGTGGCCCATTTCTTCCGCCAGACAGCAGTGCAACTATTGTTTTGTTCTGGTTGGATAGGAATAAAGAGCCAGTATGATTCCAGGCTGTGAGGCATTCCATATTTGTCATCAGAAGTATACAACGCATCTCTGTACTTCTTTGATTTAGGTTATTTGCGGTGTCTAATGGGTTGCATCAGCCACTTACCATCAGATGGACTGTTAGAACGTTTTTCACCACACTCCAAAAAAAAAATGTTTTCAGTAAGTCTTTTCTACAGTCTACCACTATTTCATAATGAGGATTCTTTAATGGAAAAGAAACACGTTAAAGATAAGCTTATATTTATGTAAGATTAGCACAATTATATAATTCTTGTAATACAATGTTATACATAAAGGAATAGCCATGCAAGGCATGCTTATTATTTATACCGATAACAAAGGTAAGTATATTTCATGCTTGAGCAGAGCTGCTTTTACAAGCAGGACCTGTTCACAAAGATGATCCATATGACAGACATCATCCTCATCAATCATACCTCAGATATAAAGAACTGTGGACTACACGAAATATAAAGCTGCCATAGTCTTTCAGAGAGCGAAACACCAAGTCTTTCCACAAAAAGACGATACTAGGACACATCTATACAGACCTTACTTGTACTTTCTTTAGTCAGCAATAGAAAAATTGTACTGTCTAAATATCCCCACAAAAAATACTTTACATAATTTCTATTATTCTAAAAAAAATTATATTAAAGCAATTTAATTATTATATATTTTATTTCATACAACTACTAGTTCAATTATTACGTGACACAACAAAAACAATTTTTTTTCTCGATATAGTATTTCACAGGGGCTCATCTCTAATGCAAGTGCTGGTCCACAGAGCAGTTGTTGGACGCGTAGTGCCACTGCTAGTGCAGTAATTGGTTTGCTCAACCGCTATTCGCTGATTTTTATCTCCGATTATTGAGTTTTCACGCCAATTAAATATTATCTCGCTTCCTGCGGAAGACGGGTTTATACAGGCTGATATATTGTTAGATTATCAGAATATTCTCCTTGTTAAGGGAAAGACCGCAAAGTAATTTTAACAAATAATTAAATCCATAAACGTAGACTAAAACGCTATGTATTTTATACCCTGAAATGCATGAGAAGCGTTGTGTCCAAATTATTTTACCAAATCATTTATGTAATAGTTTTGATAATCTTCATCCCTATATTTTCTTTAGTTCTCTTTCAAAATTTTAACTATAATACTCACAATAGAAATTCTAGCTTCATTATCAGCTTATATTCGAATCTCACAGGTTTTTTTTGTATCACGTGTCCAGTTAGTGGAAGCCGCCTTTTATAGATTGACACTCGTTCTATGTAACGGACGTCCATCACTACGCTGGCCTAAACAGAGTCTCCACTCTAGAATGTGAGACTAGGCTTCTCCAATGCCCGCTTCGGCGACGTATTTGATTGGATGCTATATATATATGAAGGTAAATAACTTCAGCTTTACCACAGTCGTCCTTGGCCTCTGACGGACATTCGGATTTAAGGTTATTAGATGATATTTCTCCATTTCCGCCTAGGAGCCTTCTGGGTACGTACCAACATCTGTCTGTCTCATCTCTTTCTGCCGCCAATGAGTAGTGCAATCACTGATGTTTAGCGGTTCGAAGTGTAAAGAGAGGCAGGATATTCAAAGGCAATGTATCTGTAACTTTTTTTAATGAATTTGTTTGCAGGTATTACGTTACCTCGTTTGTCAATCGAAACGTTTGTTTGAATTCTAGCCAAAACTAATACTAATGCAAATTATTCCAAATTCCTTGTTATTCCAAATAAGCTTGGATGAAAATTGGTTGGAAGGACAAAAAAATGTTTAGACTTTTGACCACCTCAGTATTGGGTACACGGTCGTGAAAGCGTAATTTTTATGAATAAATTAAGTTCGTGTCTAATATACAAAGAAAAAGGAACATGTATGAAAGTACTATTGTAGTTTATACCTTATTCTCCTTAATAGTCTAAACGCATCTATTTGCTTTTACTACTTGAAGCATCTCAACATGTCCTCTGGATACTGCAGTGTCAACGAGGAAGGTTAACTTTCCCGCTACTATTAACGTCTATGCGTTCATTACATTGTTGCTTATCTCTGATACTCTCTAATACTATGCATTATTTATCTATATACCTGTTTATTAAGTAAAACCCTACTTCTGCATTATCGTATGTTTATAATAAACATCTGACGATGTTGCAACTTTCCATTCATTATTCGTTGTTTACTATTTATAAAATCTGACTCTCCATACATTACGTTCTTTAATCTACTAGGAAACGTGGCTTACATTTAAACTTAAATGCAATGACAAATATTTTTTAAATGTTTAAAATAATAAAAATGTTATAAAGCGTTTTCCCAAAGGCTTAAATATCTTTTTCAAGTTAAGCTTGTATTTTGCTCATATGTACGTCAACATCAACACGTATTTGAAAAAGAAGACCTTCTCAGATCAGGAACACATCACAGAACACATCTAACATTCCTGCAAGTTTCAGGAATGTAAGATGTGTTTTTTTCCAGTGCCATGTTACAATGATATTTACAACTTATAATAAAATCATTAGTCTTATCAGTTATTCTGTCAACAAAAGTATCACTAACACACTTTTCTCAAACAATCTTAATATCAAATCTATACTCAGTGTTTAAATTCTTCAGTATCGATGTTTGAAACCAGATTTTAAAGGTTTCATGGTTTTTGTGATTATCTATACGTTATCCTTCTGTAATACATTATTTTATGTGATGACTCAAATACATTTCTCATTACAATACAAAAGAGCATATTTATTATGATCTTTGCATTCCTGTTTCTTACGCACATTATTGTAGCCTGGTTCAGAATAAACTACAACAATAATATAAATATTATTAACGTCTCCGCATATTGTTCTCTCGTGGCTCAGCCACAGCGTTTCATTTTAACCAAAGAATTATCTACAATAATAACTTGACTGGATTGAGTCGAACAATACACAAGCGGACGTGTAGGCGGATAGTATCGAACTATTAATGACGTGTATTCACCTAGAGTTGATATAAAATAAATAAGTCCATAAAATTTAACAAAATATTGGTGATATCGAACATAAAAGATTTTAATAATCCTATACAGTGCAAATCCTACCAAATATACAATACAGTGCAAGTACCTAGTAATACTAGTACCTGGAAAACAAGGTGCTCCTTACACCTACATAACTACTTACTGCACTTAATATACTTACGAAAATGTCAACCTAACCTGCACGCGATGCTCCTTGCTAATTAAAGATTAAAGAACGAGTCTCTGGCGATCGACTGATGGCGGTAAATCCTTTCGAATACACCAAACTCAAGCTTCAGTAGCCACGTATCATTAGGTGGACTGTGAGTTCGTTTTTCTCCCCAGTATTGGCAAATATTCCATGGCAACAAAAGTTGACCATAACTAGTCAACTTTTGTTGCCGTTTCCATGGAAAGACCTTTGCTCAGCACTTTTACAGACTAATGAAAAGAAGAAAATACAGTAACATTTAAGCCATTACTCATCATGAAGCCTCCAAACAGTCCATTCTGAACATAGAATATATGAACTCTCCTAATTTGTAAGAACTTCTCCTAATCACTACGCTTGACTAGTAAAACTAGATACCTCTCTTCTTCCTTCCATTTTCAATAGTCTTAATTATTAACGCCCAGTCACATTGCAAAATTTAGGTCTCGACGTATCAGATCACATATTTTCATTATCTGAGCTCCTTTTATATCCGCGAGTCTTGCAGCTACGCCACTGTGGTTAATTTTAGATGCCAATAATATAAAAAAATATTGATAATTTTATATTTGTATGCCGTTTTGCACGGGATTATTTCTTTCTATTATTAATATAATAACACAATTGCAATAGTTTCAATGGTGTCAGCGTCGGGATTAGTAACCAGGCTCATCGCTTCCTTCAGATCAAAGGTAAACGTGCCTGAGCTATCACAGCACAGCAGATTTAGATACTTAAAACAACCTTGCTTTTATTATTTCATATTCGGTAATATCATCTCTATAAATTAAGTATCAAGAAGCCATTGTAACAGCAACTTCGTCTGATTTAATTGTGGGTAGCATTAATTGGCCATTGTCCAGCATATTGGTTTGCCCTCAGCTGCCCTTCGGTTAACTAAAGCCTATTGTTTTTATGGACCTTCACTAAAACGTTTAAAGTGAAACGAAACAATTAACATTGCCCATAACTGATTTTGTAAAGTACGAAAATTGACCTGTTACAGTTTTTTCTTATCTCCTATATCATCATCGCTCAAAGAATATTATTTAAATTACTTGTAATATTCTTTATTAATTTTAGAATAAATAGAATCTGTCTAATTTTTTTTTGTCAACTTAACTAGGAAATAAAATTACTGTAACTGGTGCATTTTCGTACTTTACTTAAATTAGTTAAATATGTACAATCATTTGCAAAATTAAAATAAATATTCAATTCTTAAAGAAAAAAAAAATATTTTTAAGACAACTATATCCTGCTTGAATTTTACTACATAAATAACTAAATACTTGCAATATGCTGTTACTACAAAGTTTCCGTTTACTTATTTATGAATTAAATAAAAACCTCAAAAGTTCCCAAACTATTCGGTTGGAGCGCTTACAAATTTTCATTCAAATTGACAGTAAACGTAAACCACGTAGGAGTACTCTTTCGCCGAAGCAGTCAGGGCCACCAGGCGAACAGCGTATATTTAATTCCGCGGGGGATTTAGTCAGTCCGGTACTATTTGCTGATCCCGACATAACCTGTCACTGCCTTCAGTGACCAGTAGGTGGCGTGCACCTTTCCCCCACTTGATTAAAAAATACCATATAGGGTACAAATAGTTAAAAACTCACACTTGGAGTGTTCATGCTAATGCACTGTATACTCATGGCAGACCTCGAGCATGGTGTTCGAATCCGTGTTTAATGGATGACATAGTGTTTATAAATTTGCCTAACGCAGTAAGGCTGATATCCTAAGGTGAACTGGAGAGACTAGAATTAAAATCTGAAGACGTGTTCGATATTCGCCAAAAGTGTCATCGCCTAGTATACTAAAAAATATTTTAACTACGTCATTGTTACATAAAACATCCTTGAAACCAAAAAAAAAACTTGCAAAGAAATTTATGACGAAAAGAAAATTCACTAAAAAGAATTACAACACATAAGACACATTAAAACAATGCTTTATTATGCAGTATTTTTAATTCAGCCATTTAAAGGCCAAGGACACTATGTTCGCAGGTTAGTAACGGTACGCTTCTTTATTTAACTACGCCGCCCCACTTATTAGTCCCGCAATATCCCCAGAACTGATAAAAAGATACACTTGGATCTCCAAGATAACACCTTAACTACCTCAGCGGGCGCGAAACGCCATTACATCTTCCGGTAAGCTATACGTCTGGGTAACAAAGGCGTTTAGCTGAAACCAAGACCGCTCCGTTCTTTGAAACATTTTCATAATCATAATAATTATGTAGCAATATGCAGCTACCTTATCAGCGGGACGTATAGATGAGGCAAATGACCAGAGAATATGATTGAACGTCACTTGACTGATACTGTGTTCGTCGCCTTTACACGGCGACTTTACCTCTAGAAATTTATTTGGGTAGTATAAATAAAGAACGCAATGGTTAGCGTGCTTATAAATATGCTTGTGTATATTCAATTATGTGGTGAAGTAATATGTCAGAGCGGGAACCTGTTAGGCAAATTATCGGCAGAGAATCAGTGACTCCACCTGCCGTCCCCGTCTTCATTTATTTATTCATGCGTGCAGAGTTTGTTGTTGACTGGTTATGAGTATATGACGTTTAGTCAATTGTATTTTGTATTTTATATATGACTTGGTAATTTTCCCCTTCTTAAGGCTTTAAGTTTTATTATTATTAAATGCAAGTGATCTGACGGATTGTTTCCGGCACTAAAACCCTTTCAAAATTGAGAAGTCTGGTCCCAGCTATTGGACCAGATTTATAGGAAGTTACGTTTTTATTTTATTTAATAAGAATATGACTTCTAGAGATTGATAATATTAGTAGTATTTGTCAACTCAAAATTTAGTAATGTTTAAATCATAAAAGATCTTATTCCATTATTAACTTTATTTGTTTTTTTTACTTTATTTATTTTGTATAATATATCCACTCAGACTTTTCAGTCGAAGGTGAAGTTGAAGGATTTTCTTTTATGGGCAAGAAGGCAAATGAGCTAGCGGCTCACCCGATGGTACGTGATTACCGACGCCCACGTACATCTGCAATGCCAGAGAAGCTGCTGGTGAGTTGCCGGCCTTTAAGGATGTTTAGGGATGATGAAGGGGAAGAGGAGATTGCGTCTCCGGTTACCGAAAGGGTACGCGCGAACGCGCAACGCAGAGTCACAAGATGCATCCTCTTCAGGACGGTGTTCTGGGTGGTTGTGGTACTACCGTAAAGGAAACAATTTTTACTGAAATAACTATTTGGGAGTGCAGTTTCGGACAGTAGGCTGTAATATCTAAAACTACATAGCACAGCATATTTATGTCATCACGATGAGCGAAAACTCAAAAACCATATTCATATATTCATGTCTGTGGACGCTAGACCTACTACACTATAAGAATAATATTGTTCTCTAAACCATTCGGTTATCAAGGCTTAGTAAGCAAACAGAATATAATTGCATTATTACTATGGAAATTACGCATAAATGCCATTGTAAAATCTTCCTTTATTATTATCCGACAAACGCTTGTTATTTTACTCTATTGTACCGATAGACCTTGAAAACAAGATGGTGTTCTGCAGATACATTAATTGAATGCTATTTATAACGCTGGCATATTAATACGTAAAGGACATTGTAAGATAAAGATAAATTGAATCCTACATTTAGACGATTATCTGAAAATCTTTAAACATATTTTTATTGATTTAAGTTCATCCATAAACCATTTTTATATCCGATACTTGAAAAACAGGTTATTAAAGTCTGACAAAAGATGATGGTGGTATAGTGTTATAAAGACCATCAAATTTATTTAAATTGACAAACGAGTGGACACATGTAAAAACCTTAAATTTCAGAAGGTTACAGATGCATTATCATGGGCCCTATACAAAGCGGAACACACAAGCGCATTCATTAGTGACAGAAATATTTAAGAGGGTGGTCCTTGTCTAGCCTTGTCATGATATGTGCCGCTAAATTTTCCCAAAGTAAATACCAGAAAAATCTCGTGTCCTCCGATAGGGGTCTTATCCGCTATATCACCAAAATGTTTTACATAAAATTATACCGTGTTACATTTTTCACACATTTTCACTTGCAAGACATTATTAAGTTTTTTGCTAAATGTGTGGGATAAACAAATCCATGTTAAAAAACAATACAGTGTGATTTTATGGATGATGTCACGAGGAATTTTTGTGGTATATATAAGGTTCCAGATTTTGAACTTACCATTACAATTATGCCTGAAGTAGTGCGTGCATATTCAATCTAAACTAAGTAACAAGCTATCCACAGTGGCGCCACCCAAGCGTAACGATTAAGACAAATCCTACAAAGAGACTTTAGTCTAACTGTAGACTACTTAATGGTTGACGAGGGCGCGGCTCTAGTACCAATCAGGGTTTTCAATATTATGTTTTTTTTTTATAATACACACGTCATCCAGTCCCAAACCAGGATTCAAAGCCCTGTCTTCGTTACTGGGTGGTGATATACATATACCTTAATAAATAGATTATCAAATATACATACAAAAACATCCATGGCTCGGTAAGAAGCATTTAATTTTTTATAATTTTTCATTACACAAATATTTTCCCCCGATGAGATTCTAATCCACAACACCGACTAGGCTATCTGGCCGTCAACATGCTTTAGAAATGCAACTACTTTTGTTGCATGTAAAAATGAACACTTAATTCAATCCGGCATCGTATTTAAGCGTTTATTTTTTAATGACAATCCAGTTCCAGTCGCTAAATATAGTTATTTTACATTTTTGCCTCCCCATACTGTTAGCAGCTAATTTTAAACTTCTAATAAATTGAACTTACATCGAACTTTAATGTTAGTAACCAGTTATTTAAATTACCATTATTAATGTACGAGATAGAGTACGACTCTGTTTTATGCGATTCTTTATATCATAATATACTCTCATTGCGATAATGCAGAAAATTATTGTTATTGTTAATGCGTATCTAACATTTGATTGATTTTTGTTACAACCATAATAATCAGAGAATAATTGAGCATAACGATTTTAATAATTTGTAAATTTTCTACGAAACAAACTAACGATAATTTAGGGCTTGAGGAGACGTAGGGAAGAACGAGATTTTTCAATCAGCTGCGCAGCGTGAGACCTTATTAAAAGTATAAAGCTCTCGATCCTTTGTTATTATGAATGCACTTTAAATATTTTATTTGTTTCAAAACAAACTTTGTTTAACTACTAATGTGTAGCTTTAAATTGAGAGACACAAAGTATCGGAATAAAATATAAAAAATAATAATTAACTTAGATAACAGCTTAAATTCATAGCGTAAATTATATACTTTAAAATACCTTATTTTCCAACACAATACGACACCGTAAGCTTCCTTTCAGCGTATTATTAATATTTAGGGAGTGTCTGGACATTAGTGGAATACTTAGATATTTCATTTTAAGTTTAGTATTATACATGATGATTCATAGTTCCTATGTTGAAATCCCTGTAGAAGCTAATCGTGTAACTGAGATACCTAAGTATGACAGGACTTCTTGTCTGGGCGTTGTTATACTTGTAAGATTATTGTACGTCTTAGTTTTGAGACACTTTCTTCGATAAGTATTATCTCATACGTCTTTAATATCATTATCATCATCATTTCAGCCTATCACAAGACCAGAGCTCTCACAAAGCTCGGTCTTGAGCCACTTACATACATCGACTTCCCGCAACATTGCGCAGGTTGTCACTCCATCTTGTCATGCAATATATTATATACTGCACAGATAACAACTTTCGGTAGTAATTCAATAATATTACCTCGAATGTTATAACAAAGTCTCGTCATTGAAGGTTCGATACTCGCATTCTAATATAAGATTGAATTTTTATATGTAATAGAGCCTAGAGTTATGCGTTTCGTTCAGTAAGTGAGGTAGCCGGAGGCCTACTTCCTCCCTCCTCATCCTCCACCCTCATGAAAGTACTATGTCTTGCACTAGACCTTCACAGCCTGGAAAATAATAGAAAAAAGAGAATACAGCGGACTGTAAAATGTATAGTTGGCTCTCTTGTATTCAGTTTAGTTTCGATCTTTAAAAATACTTCGTAATAACCTATGCAAATAATTAAAAATAAATTATTTCTATATACTAATATTTTTTTTTTACATTGTTAAAATAGACTGTTTTGAAATAGTTATTTTAATATGCAGGAATATATTAGACTACAATTGCTAAAAACGTAGCGATACGATAACGCTGTCACGGTTTCTACAATAAAAACGTGGTAAATAAAAATTCAATATAATCAGCCTCTGGGGGAATCCTATATTCTTCGACAAACTAGAAGTTCGGAGATAAAGAGTAAAAATTATAATGAGCAAACGTTTTAGTAAAAGTATTTACACATTTCAAATTACACGTAACCTAAATCGTGCGTTCTCTCACGACTTATGAATAATTAATAAACGGGCACTAATCGAAATTACTGCATTGCTCTTCACTCTACATTTTCCTAGAAACTAACATATGTGAAAACGGATCATCTATCAAAGTCGCGCGTAAATCACGCTTCGTTGGTATGTCAAGCGTCTTAAATCTCGTATTAGCTGATATTGGGTATTGATAGGTAATTATGTACATTTCTTCACGCTTGTAATTTATTATGAAATTGGAAATGAATTTCATTTAAAAAAAAAAACTGAAAAGTATTATGGTGATGTGGTTTAAAGGGCTTTGTGGAAATCTTTTGTTTCGGAAGTGAATATTTAAATGTAATAACTTTGTTAAAGTTCACGGAATGTGATTGCTTTTTTTAAAGCCTATTTAGCCTTAAAATTCCATGTATTTGCAGTAAACGCATGGCGGACAAATCAGTGATAACATTTATTTCGTAAGTAAAAACCATTTACAAAACATCGCACAATCAATTAGTTTTAAACAAAATTATAAAAGTAAAAATGTGCCAAGCAACTTACCAACATAAAAACCAGCATAAAAAGTAACGAAAAAGTATAATACAATATATAAATAGCAACATAATTATATGCATACTTTTTTTGTGTAGTTCATGACTCAAAGAAATGTTAATAAATACTAGTGATACAAGATTTAAAAAAAATCGCCACATACGTGTAAATAAAACCTTTAAATTAAGTCCGGTATTTTTTCGTAATTTAACGTACCCGCGTAAACATTTACTTAACGTAAATGGTAAACAGAATATGACTATTAATTGTAAATACGAATCAATTAAAAACGAGCCGGCGAATGTAAACTAGTAAGATAAATGTACTTTACTACTATTTTATTGTCGATTATTAATTAGCATTCAACGAGCGTTTAAAAATTTATGGGTTGATGTACTCGTATAGATTGATTATTCAAATTATCTATTTGCAGACTAAATGATTACCATGCATCATAAATACTTCCTTATATTACTTTATCTTACCAGCCTGTAAATTGTCCATTGCAGGACATAAGTCTTTCCCACGGGGAGGATCTGTCATAATTGCCACGCTCGCCAAGCGTATCACCAGACACCTCGCAACTTGGACACTGCTGCCCACCATCGTCCTGCTTAATACTGAATTGATTTTTTCGAGAAAGTTATACCGCCATCTATCGGTAACTATTGCGTTTTCAACGTTATGTTACCTTAGTCGCCTCTTACGACAGCCACGTAAAAAAAAAGTGGTGGCAGATTCTTACGCCGATACCACAGGGTACAGGATACATTTAATTAATTTCATAAATTCAGACGATAAGGAGTGAGGCGTATCTTTATACCGAAACTCTTCTTTCCCTGAGACTCAACCTCGGCTGTAAAAGGCAGAGAGAGACCCGAGAAATATAGGGGACCCAAATTATTCGAACACATATCAGCTAGCAGAGTCTATTTTCGTAAGATTAAACTCCGATCACCAACCCAGGCCGGTCACCAGCAGTCGGCCACGCCAAGTTTGACTTTGACCAATCGTATTCTGTCATTCAGAGTTCTGACATTCAGAGTCCAATTTTTATTCGATAACAAGATAAGGGAGGACCCTTTAATATTTACAGTTAACGATTCTTTTTAATTAAAAAGTTAACTAATTAAAATGTTAAGGAGGTAGAACAGTAATTGCGTTTCAGATAAATATCCGATAGCCTTGACAGTTCTGTGAAAACTGTATTCGCCTTAAAAATGGCATATTTAATGTTATACCCACTATATTCATAACGCTAATTGTATCGTTAATAATTTTAACATTTACTCGCTGTCGCTCTTTCTCAGCGAATTTCGATCACGGTATATTATAGAGACTACTAAGATTCTGAAACACAATTACAATTCGTTATAATATTTCAAGCTGGAACCGCTTCACGAGCTCCAAGACAAGTGAAGCTGTGAAAGCGAACCGAAAAATAGTTCTGCATTATCAGAATCCAAAAACAAATAATTGGTTCGTCTTTCGATTTTCTTTGTTTTATTTATTTGTGTTGGAAAATAAAAAATAACTCTTCACCAAAGCAGTCTTGGAACATCGTGACAAGTGGTGAGACTGTGACCTTCTTAGTGTTCAGGTCAATGATACAAATCGTATATAAGTTTCAAAAAACTGATAAGTACGAGACGTCCAAATAGGGGGTCTAAGTCGGATCTCCTAATTCGGAGACAAGATTGACCCCTAATCATTCAGCTATCGTAGCATTATGGTCAATGCAAAAGCTCATGGCTACATCGCTGAGTAAAGCAGCCCAAAAAGAATTTGTAAAAATAATTGTTCCTGTGCTCAGCGTTTGTCTTTGTACAATTTATGGCTGTAAAATACCTCCATGAATCAGGAGAAAAGCTCAAACTCAGGAGTAAATCCCGAAAAGAGAGTTTACCTTACTAAAATAATGATTTAAGAACTATTTTCCTTTCAAAATTTTGAACTGTATCACTCATTTTTTAAATAAAAAGTATTGATAACTATTTTTTTAAATAAACGTAGGAATGCCTAGGAATTGTAACACGGCCTTATTTAATGATAACCTACGTTTGATTTGGTCTCGGGTTACTTCACTCACCCAACGAGTACAACTTCACGTCAGTATTCTGCGAAGCGAGGTACTTCAAGCCGACATTCGAGCATTAGCAAAAGCCGCCGCTAGGCTCTACCACGTCCAAATATTTTAACGGATGCCTTTCTTCAGCATTGCTACTATACTTCACATTTTACAGAAATTCAACCTGTCACCAGCGGCGGTGTAACGAAAAACTTAGCCAATATTAAGTCTTCGTGCCAGCCATCTTTATGTGTGGCTGGCACGAATTAACTACCTTTGTAGGGAGAGACTACGGATTTTCATTTGTCATGACTCAACGTAGCCAAATGAACCTCCGCAATCATTGTTTCGATACTGAGAGACTCAACGAGACAGATTATAACCTTCTTCCATATGTAATTACGGCCGATCATCCTTATTTTCGTGTGGTTTTAGAACATAAAAGAATATATAGGAAAATTCTTGCGTCACTTAAAATATATGAAATATGTTCTTGTAAAATTCCCTGTCTTACAAATATTCCAAGTTTTCCTAGAGTCTTCAATTGCAACACGTTTAGCAACTCTGCGTACCCACGCAGCTAAGTTATTGTCCGTTTTACTTTAAACAGTTAACACCTAGTATCGTAATTAAGAACTCAATGAGTTTCGAGTCTCAATGGTTAACTATCGGGCGCCTAATATCGCAGCTCATTCTGAAATGATTAGTGTTGTACTTACTAGCTAATAGTTATGCTATAGTGAGTAGTAATTTTATATTAATGTTAAAGGCATCAAAATCAACATCACATGTTAATAACTACCAGTGTTCCCACACTTGCCAGAATTTTAACTTGAAATTAAATGCTACACGCGAGATAGACACAGTCTTGCTTTATGGGGTTTCCCGTAATTAAGTTTTTTACCTGTAGGTATCAAGTTTTGATTACATTTTATCTATTCTGTATATGACAACAATGGTTTTATGTCTACGTTTCTTAATTATTTAGTATCGACAGTAAAAAAAAATCTTATTATTTTAATTTATTTACCCGCTTTTAAATGTTTAAAAATCCCGATATGCCCGAAAAACAAAATCTGGTAACGCTGCTATCTTTGATTAGATTCTTAAGACATGATGTGTTGCACCAATTTAATTCTTTTTTTTAAAGTATATAATTTACTGGCAAAAGAATTTAAGATCGCATTAATTTTCTAAGCGTTTTTGATCTTTGTGTTTTCAGAAAAGTAATTACTACTTAAACACACTATCAACTATCTAGTTGTTAAAATTATCATAAAGGCCAGATTTTCATGGCATAGTACTAAGAACTCTGACTGCTTTTCGACGCTTAAAAATTGGCTTCAACAATATTACATCTGCCTAGTAAATAGCGATGATAGGTTAACAAAATAAAAGCTTTCTTCTATTAAATCTATTTTAGAACACTTAAATATTTCTACAGTAAAGAACACCTTCTTTCATTTGAATACAGCTAACTGTTTATCGGTGTTAATAAAATCAAAATCGAACGACTTCGATTCCTACCATTCCTGTCAGCCATTATCATCACCTGATTGCACTCTTAACTGACAGGGAGACATATCAACGATAACAGCTAAATCTACTTAATATTCAAGCAACTATAAATGTGTTTGATTTGAAAAAGCACTGGCTCAAAACAACATGAGTAATCTTCTCCACTATTGAAAAATACATGTCACGTCGAAAATCTCAATAATACGTAATTAGCAAAAATGTATGTCTACTTATATGTATGACATTTTATATCCATATTGTATGACTTTTCATGTTACATTACGGTTCAGTTGAATTATTTTTAATTATAATAATACTGGAGACCTGCTTCACACGATTCCAACTGTAAATCGCAAAATATATTAATAAAAAAAGTTTATCCATCTGCAATAACATGATTTACGTAATGACTGATTAATTGAAATTGACCCCATGTGATTTTAAAAACAAACTTACTCTCTTAATAATGTTAATAAAGTTCATATATAAATTAGTGATTAAATTATAAACAGTGACATAGTTGTAAATTTAATTTAAATTGTTTAAAGAATAATTTCATCTACCTTTTGATAGATCGATTCTTAACAATATTTTCTTTTATTAATAAATAATAACAAGCATCAAAATATTAAATAAGAATAGTATGATTTAATAAAACGATTTAAAAGCCCTTGTTTATTTTTCGACCAGTAATATTAACAAAAAAATATTTAATACTCTTTGTAGAAAAAAGCAAAACCAAAGATGTCGAGGGACATTTTATAAAGGATAATAAAGGACACAAATGAAATCGCACACTTAGCCGTATCTTTGTTAAGATACAGATGATGTGAAGAGACAAAGTGGTGGACATAAGACTAAGTCTACACGGTGCAAAAAAAACACATTTGTGATTATTCTGATTCCGGTTTTTACTTTTGCCTTCGCCTCTAATTTTTTGTAATAACGTTAATAATCGTAAAATAACGGCCGATGGTCGACACAGTCCCACTGTAGGGCACAGATCTAGTCTATTTTAGGTCTTCTTCACTACAAACTTCTAAGCTGTGAGCTGTGAGGTGTGAGCTTCTAAATTTACTCCAAAATATTGACTATTAACTATTGAACAAATATTAAATGACCATATTTTTTTTAGGTTAGGTAAAATAAAATAACAATGCATATATAAATGCGGTAGACCGAGCTGCGTGTAGTTTTTCTAAATAAATGAAATTTAAATAATGAAACAAATAGATCATGTACCATGTGCACTAGCCCACGAAGTATGAAAGGCAAGAGCATACCTAGTATCGTAATATTTGCGAATAATCCGCAAACAGGTAATAGTATCCAGGGACTGAGAACACTGAGAACTCTCAGATAAAGAAAATATCAAGACTATTACAGCCCGTCGCACGCACGTCGCTCTTGCGATTGCGTAGTGTGGATATGACCTCTTTATATTATTACCAAAAGTTTTTGTTTGATTAACTGACATAGCTCAAAAATTACCGATGATTTTTAATGTTTGTACTCTGGTGTATTTCCTAATCTAATGAAAGTAAGGTTGCATCTGTATTCTAATCAGGCCGTTTAATTATCATCATATTTCTGTCTTGCCAGTCTAAAGAAAAAAATTAAAAACAATATTTTAAAACAGATACGTGTTTATTGTAATGTAAATAAAATTTTAAATGACAAGCAATTTGGCTTTATAAAAGTAAGACAGTAGGGAAATGGACTGGGAAGAAATCCATAACACTGTCGGTGTCTTATGTGATGTTTCAAAAACCTTTGATTGTGAAAATCATAAGATTTTAGCTTGTGAGTGTTTTCCTTAATTATACTACTCACTGAACTAAATATGTAACTTAAATACTTGATTTGTGTTTTTACCAAAATATTCGTGTGTAAATTTAAAGTAACACATTTTCTTGAAATGTTTAATTCAAAAATAGCGATATATAATTTTTATATTAAAATTAATCTTGTCAATTCCTTACTGGTATTAACGTCACGCTTGACCGTATCTTTTGTAGTTTCGCATCCACTGGCCTGTCATACAGCGGGTCTTAGCGAATTAACACCAGAGTAAAGTTGCATTACTTGTATATGGAGGGCCTTTTATAACACCGCGTCTTTGGGAAGCTCTTTCGTAGATATATATGTATTTATTTCGTTGTTGTTCGCTTGTGTAAGTCATTATTTTTTTTTTTTGTATTAAATATTTTTTATAGTGGTAAACTGTAACAACAATTATAAGAAAAAGTTTTGAGATTAATACAAAATAAGGTCTATTTTATTTCTTTGTACGTAAGGTAATGAGTAAGGATTTCTTGTATTTACGCGTATACTACACAATTCAAATGAGCATGATTTACCGTCTTAGGTAAGTAATTATGTAATGCATCTAAAATGCAATTTTGGCGTTTTTGTCATTCCCTTTGGGATTCTAAGCGCGAGCCCGACTCACACTTGGCGGATTTTATTATATCTTGTTGTTTTACACTATAGTCACATCTTGTATGTATTACCGTTTTTACGATAGAGTAAAAACAAAAATTGTTGGAAAGTAATAGGTTTCTTGTATGAATTCCCTTAACACCTATTTTTTAATATTTATTAGAATATCCACCATAATACGCTATCTGTGAGGGTTCAAATTACATTTAAAGGTAAAACTGAGGAGAGGAGAGAGGAGCTACAGACCGACAAACTGAACTAGTTTCGGTTAACACTACTCAACCTGAACACACTGTACATACAGTTAGGAGTAGAGTCACATACACAATCCCCCGCCGTCGCGTAAGAGCGTATCGTGCAAATCAAACACCCGCGTACACACCGTGCACCCGGGATTCAGGGCGGTCCTTACCGCCCATTACTACCGAAACACCACGACCATCCGAGACGAGGCCCGAACCTCCCTCGGACGGTCCTTAGATTGCTTACCATAAAGAGGTAAGCAGTAGATGTACTCCTGTACATCTACTTAAAGCATAAACGCCCGCGGCCTCAAGGACGCAGGCGCAAACCTATGAAGCTGTAAAAGCCAAAACGGCTAACAGCAATAACTTCATCGAATACATATAGAGAGAGGAGCGGCGGACGGGCAAAAAAGTAAATTTAATCCATACTATACTAACTATATTATGTACCTAATATTCCTAATGCGATAATAACTCAGTCTGTATATCTGTCTGTAACGATTTCACGAATAAACTGCTAAACCTTGAACACCGGGGAAAGACCATGTGGTCGAAGTCGTGGTCGGCAGTGAGTTTTAAATAAGTAACTGTGTTTGTTACGATACGTTTTCACAGCTAAACATTTTAATAAATTTTGATAAAACATAGAATGGACCTTGACCTAGGGGAATAATAGAGGCTAAGAATTATCCAGGGTAAATTGTACGCCGTTACGTGTACCTATTTTATTATATAGAGCCAACTCTCAAAAATTAGACGAGCCTTTTTTATTAGGTTTGTTACAGGATGGGAGCCCGTCACTCGGCTCCAATAGCTGATTATGTCCTCAAAAATGTATTGTTTCATTTTGAGGACATGTATCTTTTCATGATTTTTTTTTTGCCATAAGCCCTTGTTAGTTCAGTACTTTATGTTCCAATAAACAGTTATTTATGTTGGCCTCGAGGTATGAACCTAGGATAGTTGCGTATTATGAAAACAATGTAAAGATACAAAATACATTACAGCTTCTTACATATACATGAAACAGAAAAATTAATGAAGCGAATACATTTAAATATGTTTTGCGCTTAGTAATTTTCGATTAGAGTTACAAACCATATTTCTTCACTTTTACATTTGATCTTTATGCAAGCGGCATATTAAACTTCTTGCGGAGTTTACACTCGTTAATTATCAGAATTATATTATTGCATTCAGCTGTATATTACGTTTATCTACATCATGATAATCTATCCATTGTAAAGTAGATAGAGTTCGAGAAAGGACAAAGTCTATCTGGATCATTGTGTTTTTATTATTATATTTACTTTTAAAAAAATAGCGACCCACTAAAGTGTAAAACAAAACTACTGGTTAAAAGACTTCTTTAATTTTAAAGGGTTTTGAAACCGAGAAGAGTCCACCACACCGCATCAATGTTGGCACGTTTGGTAAACAACATGCGTCTTCGAAATTGGTACATACACGAGAGATCTTATAAGGGGTATTTTCCTTCTTCTTCTTCTTCATCAGCCCATGCATAGCCTATTACTTCATAGAGGCCTGTTCCAGTGAGATCATTTGCCATAATCGCCACGCTTGGCTTGGGTTGGCGATCACTGCCACGCACCTTAGACGCGTTCTGATATTTCTATTACAGTTGATTCGGCAATATTAAAAAGCCAATATTTGTTTTTTGCAAAGGGTGCGGCTCACCTGATGGTAGAGGGCTGCAAATGCGTTACCATCCTTTAAGGATATTTGGGAGTTGGGGGGAGGATGAGGTTGGGGTATGGGGAGCGGGAAAAGGTCTCCGGTTACCTCACTCACCGAATGAAACGCAGAAACACCTGATGGCTCTACTCGTATATATTGCGTCCTGTCTCCCAGATCGTAGCTACCCTAATCTTCGATCGAACGTTAGTCCGCACATCATGCGTGTCCGTACGTCAAATGCTTTCCACTTGCAATGATCTTGAGCATGATGATGATCTTTTGTATCCTTTATTTCGATGTTTCTAATGTAGACCAATAATAGAAATATATTAAAATCTGTGTCAGAGTTCTATTAACTTTCATAATCGTCATCATAACAACCTGTCATAAGTCGACTGCTGACCACAAAGCAAGGTCCAAAAGCAAACCATCTGCATCTATATTAAAAAAAAACTGATCTCAACAAATACATTGTTGCGATCTTGTTATAAGTACATATATGAGTAGATACCTGTTACAAGAAATCCCCCTCTTCCATAGTCATGTTCTGTTAGTTTATTACTAGAATTTAATGTCTGTTAATATTATTCATATTAGCTTAACAACACATAATTTTTAACACAAACGGAGCCTAAATTACTTTATTTTTCTGTATTATCTTCAGAATTAATTAAACATATCTCCAGTTAAAGATGACAATCAACAAATATTCACAAAAAATGTACGATATTAATATGCAACAATTCAACATGAATGCAAACTCCAGCTTCATTGGTAAAGGTCTCATTAATAGACATAAAATTCTTAGGTTTCCATTAATTAGTCGGCTTAAAGCCTTCAGTCGTCCTTATTTTACCAATTAGGAAGTGCATGTTAATCGGTCATAAATAAACAAACAATCGCGTATTAAAACAATAACGGTATTGTCAAGCTGCACACATAACAATTAATGAAGTAACAATCATTTAAAACCACATTTTTTATTGTTATTCAGCTTTTCACATGCATAAAGCGATTCACCTTAATTAATACAATTAAAATAATTTTTGAATAAAATTTTACTGTTTGGAAACATTTGCTAAATTTTTCAAATTATTTACTCACTGAAGTAACCTGTGTTGCCCGGGGTTTATGGAAAGGTGGTAGCGATTAGTTTTTATAAGTCGCATAAAAACAATGTCCTTCCTCTTGCTATAAGGATCCAGTGTGATTTTTTTATTGATCATGCTCTCAATAAAACTGTGTATATATGTATTACTTGTTGCCTTCTACCATACCTACCTTGGTATCCCGACTAATGGTAAAGCCTAGACATTTCATGACAAACTCCTTGAGCAAATCCCGTGAAGATGCGTTGATTCATATTGTCATTGCTGTAGCAAAACCTATGAAATCTCAGAAGCTCTAAGACATAAATTAACTTCAAGAAGGAAATCACATCTCAAGATGACGCGATCTGTAATACATCATGCGATCCATAATAGCACTTTTTATAGCTATTTAAAATAACTCACCTATAGGTGTTATTTGGAATATATTGCAAATAACACCTTAGTGGAGACGTCTTTCCCAGGTTAAAAAAACCCGACCTGGCGGGTAGCTATCGTTTTCCTGCTGCTCTTTATAAGGGTTGTAGGTGATGCCTTTATAGTATAACACATTAGCCCAGCGAGATGGTGCTCGTTTTAAATTTGAGGGTGCTTTCAAATGCACACCTGAGTTTGATTCCTAGTCCCACTGATTTTGATAATTTTATCTATAGATTTACCAGGTGATAGGCTTTAAAGGAAACTTGCATGGAAGAGAAAATAAAGGTTAGACCGGAAACTCACAGGGCAGAAGCGTAGCGTACTCTATTCTCTTCCCTATGTTAGGAAAGGACGGTACAATATATCGCTTAATGTATCAGTTAAAAACGTACGGCTTACATATACTTAATACTTTTAAATTTTTGTCAACGTATTTACATTGTCTAAATATTTTATAAAGCTGCTTTTGTCTATTTCCAAAGAATGAAGGGATTCATATTTACGCACATACATAATATTTTCGTAAATTTAGTGTATTATCCAAGATGAACAGTGTTAAAGTAGTACAGTATCATCAGCGAACAGTATTAGAACCTCACTACTATGAAATATACATGTAATCATCTATCTGTACATATACAATATTACAAATACACAAATTACACCGATAAGTAGGTGCGTTAACATAAACTATATAAATTATCGGCTGTATCGAGATGTCTAAACCAGAGTCAGAAGTTAAAGCACTTAAAATTATACTGGATATCCTGTTGGCACATTTTAAGACTACGACTATAAACATAAATCATGCATTGTTATGGAATATCTCTATAAATAATAATAAGTACAGTATCAGTCCGGATAAAATTAATATGTAATAAGTGTGGTCAAAGGGGGAACATATGATACTTTTATCTAAAAGCCAGCTCTAACCTGCACGAGGTTTATCTCGCAGAATATCAGAGTGAGATAGAGGCATCTTGTGCTTCTGCATTTCGTTCGGTGTGTAGTGTGAGGTAACCGGAGGACCACTCCTCTCTGGTACTGGCCCAGCCCGCCATCCTATCACCATAATAGCAAATCCTGCCATTGGAAGAGGTATATGCCAAGCAGTGGACTATTGTTAGGCTAATGATGAAGCTAAAGGGATTGCAACCATTCATGATTAAGTAGTGTAAGAAAACCCATTACGGTATTTCAAAACTTGATACGGGTAGCAGAAAAACCATCCTTAATATGTTGTTTCTAAAACTATCCTGAACCGTAACTTCTAAGGCGCCTGGTACTGGCACAATGTTTGTTAGATGGCAAGCATATTGACTGCGATTTTACTTAAAAAAAGATGACGTTGACACGATATCAATATCATGTCGCGCTCGAACACGGTGACATATTCTTTGCAACAAGCAGAAGTCGTCATCTGGGCATACGTTATACAGATATTATATGCATTATATTGTTGTGATATTTATCAGGCTGATTTAGATCATAGCGACCGCTTTCGAGAACTTTCGATTGTCAACTGAGCGGGGTGTATTATATTCCCGCGAGTGTCCGCGCAAACACAGAGGTATTTACTTTTATGTATTCGATGTAACACTTCTGCCAAAAGATCCTAAGGAAGAGTCAGATGCAGGCAGGGTCATAGATACCAGAAAACTCAACATCAGCTGACCAGAAAACAGAATTTGTGTGTTCGAATCCCAATCTAATCAATCTGAGCCAAGTCTTTATAACTATTATCAATCTGAGCCAAGTCTTTATAACTATTATACAAATATTGGCTCAGATTGGGATTCGAAACTAATTAGCATTATGATATAAGTACATTACAAACACAGATGTACACATGTACTAACTCTTTCTCTCCTTATATGATATGGTTAAAGTATATGTTGGTGTTTTAATACTAATCCCACTAAAACCCGACCACTTACATTTATGGCTTTGTAGTGGTGAAAACGCACATGAAATCATGTAATAAACGATATTTAACTTTGATTTTGAACTTACTGTTCTGTCCGAAATATCTGTTCAGTATATATAGACGCCTTGAACCATGTTGTTACTTCTATATAGATATAAATTAAGTAATAATGTACAAGTAATAAGTGCAAAGGTAATCGTCGTGTGATAACAGTGTCTTAAAGAGTCGACTAAAGAAAACTTTAGATAATACACTATGACTTGAATTTTGTTGAACAGAATAATATTGTATGTTATGCTTTACATCATATGCAAGGTCAATGTATCTCAACACAACGTATAATCGAGATCATAAAGCGCGCTTTATAAGGAATATTATTGCAGAATAACAATTAAGCCGTGTGATACGGCGTAATCATTAGTCATTCTCTTTTTTTGCTGGGGGCGTCGTAGGAGGCGATTAGGATAACAGCCTTGAAATACTTCTGGCAATATCCAGGAGCAAACCAGATGACGAGCCTCGCTACAGGGTACCTCTATTTCCCAGATATGTGAGAAGTGGGTTGCCGATGCCTGTTTGATTGTACTAAGCCAAGAGAAGGACCATAGTTTCTACGTACTTCTTTTGATGACTGGCATACGTGTCTGACACCCAGTCGTTAATATGTACACAAGTTATAAATAAAAAAATATTTAAAATAAATGGATGAAAGCGATCAAATTCCTTGTAATATTTAATTAAATCTTTTAAAAAGAATAAATAATGAAATGAAATAATTTTAAGAAGTTACTTATTTAAAACATTTTTAAGTTTATACAATCATAACATATCGCACAAACAAACATCAAACCAAATAGATATTCAATAAGACTTAACTGAAAAGACTCAGATAACCGTTGGTTAGTTCAGATAACTGTTAGCCTAGTCCTACTGAGTTGCGTCGCCACAATAGCGTATAGTATCGTATAAAAATATCAAGTCGCTTCACTGCGCCTTATATGCGGTACAATGGCGTACGTGCTTTGCTGGACCGGTGCAATAGTACGTAAACTTTAACGTAAAAACTTAATCTACATTCATACCACAGAGTAAGGATTAGTAGTGATAAATTCTTTATACTGTTATTAATGTATTTAGGGGGAAATACACCACCTGTCACTTTAAATGTTAACCTCTCATGCACATGGTGCACCCTGATAGCAATCACAAGGCGAGCGTATAATTTCGGAATATCCGTCCGAATTTGCCGAATCCACAACCCTCAGACTAGTCAAACACTGGGTCCGCCTGTACAGCGCTCTCTTGGTGAGGCATGTTTGGCAAAGGTCTAAAATAGGCTGATGTAAATAAAAAAACCCATTAGAAATTACATTATCTACTTCTCGGCTCCATCAAGAGACCAGCTCAATGGTACCATATTATAAGGTATCGGTACATCTAAGGACTGCCAGTCATCGAATTATCTTAAATCAGCACACGTTACATAGCAGCTTTGTTATGCAACCTTACATAGGTGTGTTATTTGTTCGTAAGTATATATATTTATGTGTGTGTGTATTTTCTCAACATATATAAATATATTGAGAAAAGTTACATAAGTATTTTTTTGTGTTAAATTTATAGACCTAATATTGCGGCTTCATTATTCTTGCTACATTTTATTACCTGGGCATAAACTATAGTACAGTTTTATGATAAGGAAGAAGTGTTAGGAAAGTGTTTAATGTGTAAATCGTAGTTTGGTCTTCACGGTATAGGCTCGCCTAGTGCGAAGACCATAGATTATGTTAAAATTTTCTACAATCATAGACATAAAGAATTGGTTTAGAATATTATAATTATGGTAGCAAATAAAATATGTTTTCTTAATTTTTTCTTCTTGTTTCAGTGTTCCTAAAATATATTATCAGGTTATA
Source organism: Bhutanitis thaidina (assembly GCA_029286595.1). Taxonomy (NCBI): domain Eukaryota; kingdom Metazoa; phylum Arthropoda; class Insecta; order Lepidoptera; family Papilionidae; genus Bhutanitis; species Bhutanitis thaidina. The sequence goes on along the minus strand of JAGSMS010000020.1, from coordinate 5,893,835 downwards.
TTGCTTTATGGCTGGATAACTCAAGTACTTAAACAATGAATAAAAATAAAAGAAATACTTTTACTCATCGTAAGATAATTTTGTTTGTCAAACCTTCAATTCTTATTTTTACTGACTTTTTTACTTTTACCACCGGTTCGTTAGGTTTTGCGATTATTTTAATATTACCCAAACTTTGGTGTGGCATATGGCTTACAATGAACTACCTACTGATAATAATGATGATGATTTTTTCGTAAGCATCAGTCGCAAAATAAAGTATAAGTAATTATAAACGATTATTGAAAAAAAATCTCTTCAAGCTGATAACCATTTTTTTTAATTGATTTTCTATCTGATTGCAATTTTTTTTATTTTAAATACATTCAATCTGTATTTGTTTTTGATTGCAGCTGTGTAGTGTTTCTAAATTATACTTTTGTAATAATTTTGTTATAGTTATATAAAATTAAAACGCACAAGTTTACGTTCTATTGCGGTGTGTACAGCAGGGAGAAACGCGAAAATCACTATTTATTGTCTAAGTGACGAGCTATAAATTTACGGGACAACTGCCTGACGGTCAGCCATTGTGATCTATTGTGGTCTTATTGGCCTCGGCTTATTGAAAACCCGACCCTTGGAATTATTAAGGAAATACTGAGATTGCAACACAGCGGTATAAGTTTTTGTATTTACCACACGATTTAACTAAAGTGCCGGTGGTAAAGCAAGCAAGGGAAATATTTCGAATAGTGAGTTTAAAAATTTTCTAATGATTTATTTAATAAATGTACCATTTTTTAAACATTCCTTCACCCCAGGAACCTTTGAACGAATAAATATATTTTAATCTCTAAAAACTGTATTATTCGGCGTCCAGTGTATCTATCTTGAAGACATATTTTGAATAGGAGAACTCATAGTACTCCTATCAGGATTGGATAGACACGTTTGTGTTTTGATGATATAGAATTTCACAAGATTGCCTTCGCCCCACTTGAAGAATGCTTGCAAGTTAGATTCACTTGCTTTGCCAAGTCCTACCGTTCAGATGGTTTATTAACGTTGTAGAGCCAAGCGGCGGCCTTAGCTTCTGTTCATATGGGCCGGCTCAACCGGGTTAATACCACGACCTCGCAGAATACCGGCGTTAAGTAGAAGCATCTTGTGCTTCTGCGTTTCGTTCGGTGAGTGAGGTCCCTCTCCCCCTCCCCATTCCCCTCCTCATCCTGCCTCCCATCTCCCAAATACCCTTAAAGGCCGGCAACGTACCTCTGGTGTTGCAGATGTATGTGGGCAACGGTAATCACTTACCATCAGGTGAACCGATTGTACGTTTACCGCCTTTCCCATAAAAAAAATGCTACCTGATCCCAACTAGCCTCGATAGATATCTTTTCACAAATGTTCTCATATCTGCATTTTGTAACTATGCTCTAGCAGAGTATTAATATGTAGCATGAAGAGAGTTGCAGAGAGAACTAACCTCTAAGGAATTTTGGAAATTCATCGCCATTGCATCAAACGAGTAGCCTCTCTGTCTATATGAGTATATCTAAGCGATCTGTCTAGCACAAATGCCATGATTCTGATAGAGCTTACTTAGCTATCAAAAGCCTAAAACGCAAACTATTTAGTAATAGTATGGTCATATCTTACACAAGACTATCACCTGTCCAGTTTGTTTAATAACAATATAACTTATAGAAAACATTCTTTTTATATAAAATGATCAATTAACTACAAATTCTGTGAGGTTTTGCTTGAAGGAGATTTATTTCACTTGAAGCTTGTCAGTTGCCCTGTGCCACTTCGAATAATTCTCGATTCAACCTCCAAGTCCTCGTCGCATAAATTAACACTCTCGACGGGATCGCGTGGTGTTTTCGTTATTCACTTTGTTTTAATGAGGTTTTACTGTGGCGCAAAATTTACTTATTCACATTACTGCTGTTTTCAGAACAATGCGATTTTTTTCTCAAACAATTATACATTAAAAACAGGACTCGCTTTGTGTGTTAATTTCCATTTTTCTAATATTCACTCTGGAAGGCAAAAGATACCTAAAGCGAATCAATAAATTGGAACTGAACATTGTTTATATTCTTCATCAGGCTATTACATAATGGCCTACTATTGGACATTAGTGTGTACATTAGTACTTTCAATGGGAGGATTTGGTATAATCGCCAAGCTTAGCAGGATTTTTTTACACTGCCACCACAGAGAAACTTAGAGATGGTGGAATGACTATCTGACATAAACATCACAAAGTTATTGGTCAGACAACAGCATTTATGATACAAGTAGTACACATGGGGACAAGCCGTAATTTTTTTTATGGGAAAGGGGGCAAAGGCGCACCCGGCTTACCTGATGGTAAGGGATTACCTTCGCCCACGAACATCGGCAACACCAAGGGAACGGCAGGTGAGTTGCCGGCCTTTGAGGATATTTGGAGAAAAGGAGGGATGACGGGGATTGGGATTGGGAGAGATGAGAGTGGGCCTCCGGATACCTCACTCACCGAACTAAACGCAGAAGAACAAGCTGCCACTACTTCACGCCCGTATATTGCGAGGCCGTGGTACTACCCCGGTCGAGCCGCTCCATTCGAGCAACAGCACAAGCCGTCGCTTGGCTCTACCACTTTTTACTTCATACTTACTTTCGCCCGCGATTTCGTCCGTGTAGAAAAGTTTCTGGTGGCCCTATGTCCCTAGGTACAAGGTTTCATACGATTTGTTTTCAGAGGTACATTCGCATTTGTTATATTAATATGGATACTTTTTGTATAGATAATAATAATATTATTAATATTAAGCTGTAATCTGCAGATACCGCAGTACCCTTTGATTAGCATTTGTGTTTATTTGAAATCGTAATTGCTCTATGAGTAAGCTTGGTTGTCCCAGCAATACCTGTTAAGTATGCCCTTTCAAGTAACAAGAGTTTATATGGACAATCAGTGAGTGCCTTGACCATTTGTTTTAAACAATACATATAAAATAGTATAGGAGCTAGCAATGATGAAAGAACGTTTGAAACGTTCGTTTATAAGTAATTTTTATTTTAAGCATATCGCATGAATATCACAATTAAAGAATTACATCTGAAGGTGAACAATAGCAAATAATGCTATTGTGTGCAGTATCAAAGGAGCAATGATGCGCATACTGTGGGACACGTCATAGTGGTATATACGATTCTAGTGGCACGAATACCGGTCGTCACCCAGTACAGTCGACGCGCTGTGACAAATTACTAGCGAGAAATAGCAACAAAATGCTGCTACATTTCGTATGGTTTGTTAGTGATTGACCCAAAACCCAATTAACTGGTAACGAGGCATTCCTTCTTAGTACTCAGGGGAAAGAACACAACGTTTTGATTTTTAATCGAGGATAGATAATAGATAACCACTTGCCCTTAGGTGGGCTGTGTGCTCGCTTTTTACTCTTATAAGAATAAAAAAAACTGTGAATTAAGTTAGGCAGAGATATGCATTTCTCTGCGTACCCTAGAAGAATTATATGCGTGAATAAGTTTTACATTTTGTGTAAATTTTACAGTTTTTTTTTACTTGTTATGGCTAGTAAAAAAACTATGTAAATCACTTGCACACTAAGACTAACAATTTGTAGTAAAGATGATCATTACATGCTCTTAGTCTATGAATTGTCGTAAAGCTAAAAATAACTCTAAATACGGTACCAAAGCACTACTCCTTAATCGTTCCCTATGAATATATATTTATAAGCATCGTAGGAACAAATAAAATTACATTTTTATACTCCTCTGTGCAGGCGACAATCGTTTTAATTTTATTACAATTGTAATTTAATCGTGTTTCTGTAATTATCTCTCGAGTGAGTACGCGGCTTTTCGAACGCGATGACTTTTATTACCATCGTTCCGTACAAAAGATTCAACGGCGACGAAACAACGAGAATAATCATGACTTTTACAAGTCTCATATCGGATCGGATTAGTTAGTTTATTAAAACGTATGAAAGATGAAATACAAGTGGCGTTTATATATCGAGTTTATCACGATTTAGTGGTCAGCGCACCTGCTTTAACGACCATGTGACTTTGTGGTTAGCCCACCTGATTATTGAACCATGGATCCTGAATTTAAGTCCCAGCCGAAGCAAATATTTATCCAACTTAAATTATTGGTGTTATGGATCTGGTTGTGTACTGTAGCATCGTATAATTCTGCACACAATAGCATCTGACAGTGCATTTTATTCTTCCTCCAATTGACGTATACTAAGATAAAAGTTAGTTACGGTAATTGATGTTTTTTTTATATATATAGTTATTTAAACAAGTGATGTTGTTTTATATTATATGATGATTATTGATGACCAATACACAGCCGATCATAGTTTGTGAAGAGATGACGAGCGTGTGTCCGTTATTAGGTCACATACATTATGTAATTATAAATATAGGCAATAATATTTAAATTAGTTGGCTCTTTATAACTTAAATTTAAACACCAGTACCACTAATGCTAAATAATGCTCTTGTTTTTTCCGTGGGGTGGGGACCTGGTGATCTGTAATACAGGCTTTTTATGCCTATCTCAGACACCAGCTCCTAACACATCCTAGACTATTAACACACCGATATCTAAATGTATATTAATTTTTCATTAGATAATAATGTATGGTCTGTTTTTGTGGGGAGAAAATAAACAAATATTATTATTATTTTTATATTAATTATCTAGGTGGTAGGCTTCGTCTCTGCCTAGGAATCTGGGTAGGTACCACCCTCATACCTTTTTATTTATATACATAATAATTATTAAAAAAAAAACTAAAAGGACCTACGGAGTTTCTTCCGCCTGTTTCTTCTCCGTCGGAGGAAGCTCATTACGGAGAGATGGGAAATTGTACAAAAAAACAATAATAAGACTTGACAACAAACGAAATTATCTTTCTTACGTCGAAGAATAAAGAATATTCATTTATTTTCATTTCATTCATTAATCCATACCCATTTCAGCCGTGTAATAAGCCCTTGGGACCTAGATAAGCCGTGTTATTGGCTTATCTAGGTCCCAAGGGTGACAGCGCATCTGTAACCTTCTTCGGTTGAAGTTGTTCACAGGCGTCCTTGGGCTGCAGTAGTTACTGTTGGTAGTTGGATTGTAAGCAGTTTATTGAATAACGCTCATGCTTTAAGATCGATTGTTAGAGCCATAACACAATATAACCAAATCCAAACCCGTTAATTTATGTTATTCAAATTATGGTACCGGTTGGAATTTGGACTAAAGATTCATAGCTTATTAATCACGTAGAATGCACTGAAGGCTAAGCCACAGTGTTATCAATTGTGAACATTGACTGTATCGCTTCGGCATTCCAAAAAATATAATTTTACTACGAGTCGGTACTCCTACTACCTTTAACCTTTTTCTGCCAAGGAACCGACTTGATAGTAGCGACCCTCCCACAAAATTTTAATCTACACCTTTAGCTGTTGATAATCAACAATTAATAACATTAATTAGTAAACATCAAAACATCAAAGATTTGCAATTTTGCAAACGATGAAATAAACTGAATTTAAGAAAGTTAAAATAAAAAAAATATGATAATCACAGTTTAAACCTCAAGGGCAAGCGCACTTTGGAAACATTTTGTTTTAAAATTGTATATAGGCTTCACAACAAACTTAAGATAACATAATTACCCCAAGCATTATACATCATGAACAATTAACGTCTATCAAGTCACGATGCCTCGGGCATGTTCGGGTTTACGCGGGCACGGTCGGTAATTGTGGTGCGCAGGCGCAGCGCTTCGGGCGAGCGCCACTGCCACTGCTGCACCGGGGGAAAACAATTTGACATTTGTAAATACAGAAAACAATTTGTTACACTGCCTCATTATCTATTATTAATATTTTAATTGGTTGGCGTTACCGACATTTAACGAATTAATAATGTTTGTGTAGTAGGTGTTCGCTTTGAAGTTCATTGTTTAAGACTAATTAATCAGACGTCGAGGATAGGCGTAAAAGCTTTAAGAAATAAATTTAGTATTTTGACTGCGGCGCTGTGGGTCGCGGGTTCGATTCCCGCACGGGACTAGTATTTGTATTGACTACAAATAATAGTTCTCGGTGTGGGTGTTTGTCGATGTGCAATTCATGTATGTAAACTGCTTCCGCGACACAGGAGAAATCCTGCAGCGGAAGATAACGTTTTTTAAAAAAAAAACAGTATTTTTAATTTTGACGAATTGAGAGAAGTTAACATCTAAGAAGGCGTGTATTGTATCCTCGTATCTACGGGGTACCTGCACGTGGTGTACCAATGGGTCTCTGGCCACTGAATAATAACGGAATATCCATCCGAATGTGCCGAACCCAAATCCACTACTTAGTAGTAGTCCACCAGACTAATTACGGGACTCTCATCACTAGAGCGTAAGTAGTGGCACTGCGCTCACCAACCCTAATGCACAGCGTGGTTAGTATGGGCAAACTTACACTTAAACTTCAATGAAAAGTATACTAGTTATTGTGTCAAAGGAAGGCCTATGTTCAGCATAAAATATCCTATAGGATATATAATTACATATATGTATGGTATGCTGAACAAAGCTGATTGCGACATTACGACATTATATTGAACCTAGACGCCACATTAGAAAACAGTGTTTTATTAGAAAAATAGCCACTTCCATGCGAAGATGGATTCAGCTAGAATAATATAAAATATAAAGTATGCATTTCAAAACTTGAGCACGTCCTGTAAAGTAATCTCCAATAAGCTTTTTATAATAAGTAAAGTTAAAAATACTAAAATGATTTCTCTAGACCTGTGACTTTGAATATGTGAATGTGTGTTTTGTGTGATTTTTTTTAATTTATGAGAGGATTTTGGGAACGAGAAGTTTGATAAAATGTGATGCATTGTAAAACACGTCGCCCAATTTGGTGTACGCTATTTGCGCTGGCAGGAACAAGTTTGCAACTGACATCCCACTCGGCTCACATTGCTCCTCAAAAAACTTGTCGCGATGCATCCTCTGGAGGCCGAGCATATGTCGAGGGTTTTTAACACCTGTGTGACATCGAACAAAAATGTCGTAGAACTCACAGTAAGTGCCGGAACAAATTCTCAAAACATTTCCGCAAATAACCTGACGCAGTTTTTTTTCTCAACGGTACAACATGTCCTATTTGAATGTCGAGCTTTTCACTTTTGGCATGGTAAGTCAATATGGAGACAATACTAAATAAAAAGTAACAGTATCTATGAGTAGAAGTAAAGAGTAGGTAGGGATTTCTTTAAAAACTGTATGCAAGATTGTTCGTTACCTATAGTATTAGGGTTAAGTAGTGTTCTAAGAATTCTTAAATTGTATTCGATGATTGGATCTGGAGATACGGTCCTCAGATATGACAACGCATTTGATGCCTTATCGAGGACAGATGCACGCATAGAATATAATTATATATGTTGCAAGTGTGTAAGACTTGCAACTTGCAACTTTACGGCCATAGCGTCGCAATGACCATTTGCCATCAGAAGGACTGTGTGCTCGTTTGTTGAACTCATTTAAATAAAAAAAATATATTAGCCTCTGAGATTTAATGGCTTGACTTGACAACTACCTGGCACTTACAATATTCGGAAGTTGTCAACGTGGAGGACATTATTGTCTATAGGATTAGTTGAGCTAATTCGGCCACCAGAGCTTCGTCTATTGGTCAACAAACTGTATGATGCAGATATCCTGATGAGGTAAGAATATTGACAGTAAGAGACCATTTAATCTACAGTCAGTCATAAATGTCAGCCCATAAAATGCTTAGCTAGACGTGAACATTTCTATGAAAGCACAGAGTATGAGAACGCATTCAATTCTCCTTCATGAGGATAACTTCAATTTTCTTTATTCATTCAATTCATTCATGACCGAGTGCCTCATACTTTAAACAGTCTGAAAATTTGTAATACACTACGAAGTAATAGTTTCTTTACGTCTTCTTTTACCATTCAAGATACACTACATACATCATATACTAGAAAAGAAAACCAGTTCACCACTAAGCAATACTTACCATTACTTACGGAAAATTACTCGCGTGCGGACGCATGTTGTTCTTGTGCGTGAGTGAATTCCATCGCGAATTCAGTTCAAACTTGTTCCTTTAATTGCCAGGAGTACCGTGCGTGTGGTTATATTTGGCAAATTGTGTTTATAACCGTTTTCTAAATCAAATTACGTATTGCCTTGGGTCTTTTGTATATTATTTAGAACACCAAACCATACTTTATTCATAAATTCAAAATTTAACAGTATTCCAAAAAAGTATTTGATGACTGAATTACATAATAATGACAGAAGACTAACTAAAGGTAGAAGTGAGAATATATTATCTTTTTCTTCAAATGCCAACCTCATCTGTTCTTGATGTATTCTGCTAACTACCAAACGAGACTCTGAAGACCAAATTATGGCAGAATATAAATTCAAATCTGTCGCACCCAAATCACACAGAATGGTGATTAGAAGGTTTAGCTAGCGCTTTCTCGGAGAGGCTTAGGTCCAGCTGTGGACCTCATTAGGCTAATAAAGAAGAATGAAGATCCCCCGTCTGGTTTCTATCATCATCTTTCAGAGGCAATAAGATGTTAAGTCTTAGGAAGTTAAATTTAAATACAAACACGTACCGCCTTACCGTTCCTGCTATTTCACCAAATGGTAGAGCCACGTGGCAGGACTGTATTATAGCTGTAACACGAAAGGGTTTGCTCGATCAGGGAAAGGACCACACTCACAGAATGTGTGAAATAGCGGCATAATAAGGCTATGTTTCGTATGGTAAGAGATTGAATCGGATTAACTTGTGAGTTGCGTTTAACTAGAGGTCGAACTCTTGCCAGGCAAATAGTTGCTGACACTTAATTTTAATTCAAAATATATAGTGGTGGAAATTATCCTTTAGGCAATTAACCTTTAACAATTACTCTGACGATGGTCTTAAGATAGTTATCGATCAATCTATCTAGCAAACACCTCCCACAGGTAATGAACTTTAAAATGGTGTACTATTTATTTTTTAAACTTCGATAGTTTTTTAAGTTAAGTAGGTTAGATAAATATGTGTAATAGTGGTGTTTCTCATCTGAAACACATTTTGGTAACAAAAATATTTTGCTGAATAATTTGCTACATTATTTCTGATATTTACTCAGTGTTATCTTCCACAAACTTATTTCATTAGTTCACATCTAGCGTTAAAAACTTTTAAATTGTCTTCTTATCATGATTTATATCGAGTTTTTAAATAAATAAAAAAAAACATTATATGGTACTAAACTAGGTAGGATTACTTTTCTGGGTAGGTTGGTCTTTAATCAACAGTGCAATATCTTGTATGTTCCGGTTTGAAGGTTATAGAAAGACTGTATCGGCTGTGAGTTATTCCACCAGGAGTGATAACGTATCTGTTAAATTGAATGAAGATGTTTGGAGGTGTCTATTGGACGCAGTAGCCACTTACCATCAGGTGGACTGATACCTCATTTTTCACACCAACGGTATAAAAATATATAACAAATGAATTTTGAATATCGTGTAAAACCATACTTATTATTAAAAAATATGGTGGTTACAAATTTGCCAAGTGGTGGCAGCCTAAAAATATCTACCAATCTATCTTGTTTCACGTTACGAAGCTTGACTGGTAGAGAATACCACTTGGTATTAAGTCCGCCCATTCTAACTTTTAGCTTAAGGTCAACAGTAAAGAATAAATAAATTTCTGGTACCGCGATCGTCAATCTAAGCGAGGTGATCATGGCAAATACTACATTTAGGACAGGCCTATATTTTGCAACAGACTGTTAAAAAGTTACCAAGTCATGTTGGATGTTATGATATCAAATTTCAAAAACGTTACTCACACTTTAGAATTGTCTTCTATGTTGGGTTATATTACATAAATTATACACGAACAAACAACCAGTCCCTCTTTTACTTGCGGGCCTTCTGCTCTTGTGTGGAAGATACACTCTCGTGTCAAAACTATCGGGCCAACAGCATGTCTCTGATTACATGGGGCTTTTAGTCGGTCCGACACAACCGGCCACAGCCTTCAGTGACAGGTAGGTGTTTGGAGATTTCCCGCGAAAATATTTATCACAAACGAACAGATCTCCTGAACAAACAATTCATTACAATTATAAAAGTATGATTACAATTCATAGCTTTTTAACGGACTAGTGTATCAAAGGCCTTTTATGCAATTGGCTATTTTTTTGATTTTTCACTAAGATCAATCACTACGATCTTTCACCTGAACTTAACAACTAGAATTGGCTGCAATCCTGACAAATTCTCTAATTACTTTCGTATGTACGGAGCAGTCTTCTAAGTCACGACAACAAAGTCCCTGTCCAAGTAATCAATGTGTTGATCTTTTTCTTTACTTTATTCATACTATCGCACCTGGTTTATTGTCTAGGATAGGCAGAGACATCTTTAAATAAGAAAAAAGAAAAATCTAAAGTTTGTCGGCTCAATAGCGCAATAGCCGTCGCCTGCAATATACACTTTCACAGATGTATACCCAATAATGAGGAGGTTAGAGATACACAGAACCCACTATTCACCAGAATTTATTTGGTACAACTTAATAGGAAGAGAGCCTATCGCCATCTTAGTATTAAGGACTTATTGACGAGAGTCAAGCAGTGGGTTTAGCTGCTGCTCGAATGGGCTGGGCCGGCTGAAGTAGTACCACGACCTCGCAGAATACCGGTGTGAAGTAGAGGCTACTTGTGCTTGTGCTTTTCATTCGATGAGTAAGGTGACCAGAGGCCCACAGTCTCCACTTACAAAATGTTTCATTTTCGAATATATCTGAATTACTCATCAATTTTTTTTTACTGGATTAGGTTAACAAATGACCTAACAGTTCATTATGATAAGCGACTACTGCAGCGTATGAACACCTGCAAAGAAATTCAAATTAAGAAGGTTAACGGTGCGTTGTTACTCTTGAGGATTATAATGGAATGCCTTACAGCCTTGAATTATACTAACTCAGTTTATTTTTAAACCGGAACAAGACTGCCGCTGGGCAAGGGGGTGGAACCTACGCAGACAGAAAATGAGCCTTCCATCATTGATCGAATGTATTCATAAAAGATATTTAGAAACGAAATACTGAATTGAATTTTGTCCTTATTATATATGATTGCATTAATTTTTATATCGTATATTATGTTAGATAAATAAAAGCAACGAATTAAATCAATAAGCAAGGTTGAATATGCCATCTTTTTCTCCAAATGCCAACCTGATCTACACGTAGTGCACCATGCAAACTATTGAAAAAGGCAGGAAATTTATCCAAATTCTCCAAACATAAACCCTACAGACTTAGTAATAGGAAGCAGCATCACCAATGCGAGGGTGCCAGCACAGCGCTCGCCAACCTGCTTGCCGAGCGCGGTGAGTACCGGCGTTTACCTTGAATACCTTAATAAGAAGGCTTTAGAGGTATTGTTAAAGAACTTGGTGACACGTCTATGATCTCTAGAACAACATGGCACAGAAAGATGAAACTTGTAAGCTACTTTTCAAGCTTTTAGAAAATTTGTGCGTTAAACTAAATAAAAGTAGCAGTCATAGCCGTATACAATTTAAAATGAAGAAAGCACGAGTAAAGAAGGTATGTTACGTATGTATGTGCTAGAAATCTAATGTTATATTAAAGATGGTTAAAAAGTGTGATTTAAAACCGAAATATGGCCAGTAGTATATAGGGCGGTTGTTGCAGTTGACCCCGGTCATCTTACCTCTGCACCCTCGTCTCAGTGGACCAGCATTCGAAGCTTCGGCGGAAGTGACTCGCTTGAAGGAGACTAACAAGTAGAAAGTAATAACAGCACCGACGCTGCAGTGTTGACTCAATGGCTTTGCTATACTTTAATGAAAATTACTACTGACAACTAGAGGGGGCTCGCGGCAACCCAAGGGTCACTTTTAAGGAGGTACGTGACCTCGGCTTAGGTTACCATCAAATTAATATATCCCAAAATTTAAACCCTCTTTTTCATCTTTTCTTTTAGATATGATAACCTTATTTCTGTATTTCAGTGTAACTTAAATTATTCGAATTCCCTTTTTCCAATATTATTTCACCAATTTTGCTTGGTACTTTATATTAATATACCACAAAATCTTCCCAAAAATCACAAAATACCTTAGGCGATAAATTCTGAAAATTTTGTTAACACTTCTACCAATAAGAACTTAAATATCTGTGAATATGGACTATTCCATGATTTCGACCATTAAAGCTCTCCACTGTTTCATATATCCCTTGTTTTGTTCGATATTTCGACAGCCTGATTAAATTTACAATTTAAATATGTCAATTTACACGCTTAGCATTCGTTCTAAAGACAAAAGCTAAATGAATACCGGCAAAACATGGGTTGAATTGCCAGGTAAAGTGTACTTGACACGTGATGTGGAGAACACAAAACAAAGAAAAACAATTTAAAATGCAATACAATAATGTTACTTGCAGCTTAAGACATCAAGCAACATATTGTAATAGTAGAAAGATAATAATTATTTACCATTACTTTATCAATTAAAGGATAAGTACACGACTTTTATAAAAACCCAATATAACAATCAATAACTCAGACAAGTTGGAGTTGACACGTGGTTTCACCAACAGCAGTCGAGTTGAACAATTTTCATGTGCAGTGCAAACGCTACGGTTCAAATAATAAGATACTCGTACTATTTAAGGTATTTGCAGATTCTTTATAATTCAGTGGTGACTTTAAAATAAAACGCTCTAACGTCTTCGGCCATTTTACCATTTCTTATTCATATTTCTTTTTATGAATCAGTGATTAAATCGAAGTGTAAGTGGGTACTGCAGTCCATGCAAATTCATTTTGTATATATTATATTCTTTATCTAAAATGCTGATTACATTTAATAATTGATATCAAATATTTCTCAATTAAAAATTTCAATGGATCATCCTGATCTATTATGGTACCTGCCGTTTTTATTAATTTGGAAGATGACATCAACTCCGGACATTCCATCTTTGGCTTTGTTTCATTTGTAAAGTTATTATTTACCACTTTACCTTAAACCAGGCCAATCAAACTTAGTTTTTACCGCTCTCTTTACCGTTTTCTACCAGAAGAACTAATCCTTTCATTTATACGCTGAAGAAATCAACACCAATCAGTAAACTTTTTTCCACACCATTGTCATTAAATTAGTTTTTGCTAATAAATTGTTTTAACTTAACAGACTGGTTAACATAAGAGCGTTTACGCCTCACGGCTATTCATACAAACTTTCAAAATGTGTTCTACTAACGTTTAGACCTATATATCCTACTTATTTTGCACTTACCATTTTCAATAAAATAGGATTATACATTTAGAATTTTGTACTTCTTCTTCACAAAGCTGTGTGGCGTTAACGTTCTTAATATCATCAGTTTAATAATTTGGAATACTATAGCAGATTAATTTATGACCTAATGCCATTATATTATCACCAAAAGAGTTATCTGACTTCCTAAAATTGATATTGTAAAGTTTGTGCAATTGAGAATGTGTCTGGAACTCCCAAATAAGTTACGATATATACTTAAACTGATATTCTCTTGTTTTTACAATGAACCTTAACAGACAAAGTCTGTAGCAAAGAAACCTGAGGTGATCGTGATTGTAGGTAATATTTCATTTCCAGTGTTGAATTTGCTTGAGCTGCATATAAAAGTTAACTATATTTTATTACAGATCATACAATTTATGAAAGTTTTGTGGAAAACTTTTCCATAAATGTGCTTTCTGTAAACAATTGTTACAAGCTCTCTTTTCTAATAACATTTTCTATCTTTGGTATACTGACAGCTTATGTAGTTTGTATCATTATATGCTGCTGTAGTTATGTTCATTGCAGCATTTGTAAATTGCTTTTACTTGACGACTTCTTACGGCAGATGTTGTCAAACAACTGGCTATTGTTTGAGTAACTTCATGGATGGATCTTGTCATGAGTACATTGAAAATTTTTTGTTGTGCCAGTTTAGTTCTTCGACCCCTTCCCATTTATTATTGTATCAAAGCTAATGCTTATCCAGTTATTTATCAATTTTACTTTCTTGTGTACCAGATTTCTGTCAATTTTATAAAGTTTCAAGCGGAAGTGTAGATTCTATCATAGGTAATATAAACACTGGGTGATCTTTTGACGTCCTTCTTGTTCTTAATTAAGGCTTTTTTATAAAGAATTTTAATTCAGATGCGACTGAACGCTCTAATATCTTCGGCGATTATAAAAAAAGTTCCTCTTCGTTAGTATTACATTACATACTATCTTTACTCTGTATTATTACTCAATGGATAGAATTTACTGTATGATTTGTTTTTCATATTACTATTTATCTGAGCTTTTTATACATAGAAGTATCTGTATTTTCGTATATTTTAAATCAATGTTTTTTATAACGGAGTGATTAAATCGTCTTTATTACATTTCGATATCTGAGGAGCTGCTGATGCTTGCGAGAAAAGGAATGACCACAGATGAATAAGGAATGTACGGAATAGCCTGACATTTTGATCCCCTTGTTATCCCGGATCTCAGATTATCGCAGTCTGAGAACCCACGACACAAATTATTTCAAATGAGGGACGCATCATACTTAGAGGTGTGTCGTAATGAATAATTACTAGTTCGGAAATAAATATATTACCAAGTTTTAAATATTTTATTTATAATTTACAATACAAGTTAAGTGAATAATTATTAAGATCACTGTAAACCTTTTTTATTTCTCTCGTGTGTGGTAATGCCCTTTCCTTTATAAAACAATACCTGAGCTTGTCAAGCCGATCGTGCCAATGTAAGTTAATTAATTCCCAACAAACTATATCGACGATGTTGCGTATGTATACCGTATCCTACAAGAAAAAACTGATCTGTATTCCAATTTCTCGGAACAAAATTTTAATTAAACTCGTCGTACCGTGTTCCTTTTATCTGTCTCGAAAACAATGAAGCCAACAATTACAATGGCCCTCGTGAGCCTTACGGGACTTGAAAGAATAAAAAATTCGAAAACTCGACCCTAATTGCCGCTTTTTGTACGAACAGGTCCGATAATGGCCGAAATTTGCCGAAAGCAAAGTACATTTTCGGGTCAATTTGATTTATCTGCAGTTTGATACAGTTCCGCTTACTTTCTTGTTCGACAGTGTGACATGGATTGATGAAGCATGGGAAAGGGAAGTATGGTGAAGGGCACCTTAAGTCATAACGAAAATTTCGTTTTAGTTCATTATTAAGGTAAAAGAAGTTGTATATTTTGTCGTAAAGGTCGTAAAGCTGCCATTTCGAATTATGATTGAAATAACTTCAGTTTGTCGCTCTATCTGTCCCTGTGATAAGGGCCAGAGCTAAACGATAGAATACTTAATACTAATAACGTAGCTTAGCAAAGGTTTAAGATCTCTTGATTTCCAGGATTAACTTTTTTATACATTTTGGCTTTCTAAATATTATAAGCCGGTGTGATAACAATAATTTTTAATGTTAAAACTGTAACTGTACTTACACTTAAAAGTAATTATAGCACACTTGCGAATTATCACAGCACAATATCACAGATAAGATAAGATAATAGCCAGACTGATTCACTATCTAAGAAGGCGACAAATGAGCACACCGATAATACGGTGGTCTCTCACCATCATCATGACCAATACTCACCTTCATTCATTGAAAAATAAAAACTTAAAATACCAATGCGCTGTCTCCTTTAATGTATTTGTACTGTAAAATCCTGTGAGACTATTTATTGGTAGCTCAAGTAATTGGGTGTTTATTCCTCGTGCGCGAATTGAGCCAGCCTGATGCTTCTATATTGAAACCGCAATTCTATATTTTACAATATCCGAAGATATAGAATAAAAGTAACACAGCCATGTTAATAATTTTAATGTCATGTCATTGTGCATATTTTTTTCTTTGCAAAATAGTTACCCCCAGCGAGACCTGATTTCATATTCAACATTTAACTTAACATATAACTATATTTCATAACCCAGATGCGAAATAAGTGGGTAACATCCTAACTTAGATTTATAAATTTCTAGTTATTATTAAAAGCGATATTATCAGTTAAAAATTTTTATAAACTGGTTCGACATTCTATCTACATGAATAAATGAAATTCTACATACATTAGCTATACCGGAAATAAACCACTTCAATATGTAACCTCTATTAAGTCTGGTAGAATATATGAATGATTTAAGTATTCCTCTTTATTGCAATTTGTCAGCGGAACGAGGGTTTAAACTTATTCTAATTACCAACCATTGGAAGTTAGGGCTGTGCACAACTAATTTACAGACTTATAAAATACTCTTGTCTAATATCTATAATAATCACTCAATGTAATCGATATCACAACGGAAATAACAAACACACCACCTATAATGATTTCTTGTAATTACGCGAACACTACACATATGAAATGAAACTATTATTTACTGATTTTAAAACTAATATAGAACACCGATTCCAGCCAAGGATGATTTGGGAGGCCATTGAAATCAAAAAACATCCAAATTTATATTTAGAAGCTACCGCTACCCCTACCGGCTTTTGATCCAGTAAGGAATAAAATTAAATATAAAGGCAAGCATACCACTGCACTACCTCATGGTACTGTGAGCACATTCTGCGTAGATCGGACCAAAATAAATAAATAAAAGGTGAAGGTAGCCCGAGTTATTACAGCGTGACGTCCTCCCGTCACTACGGGTGCTGTAAAGCACTCGAATCGTCGGGAACATAAAAACACTACACGTGTTCAACACCGGAAAAGTTAGCGAAAGGCAAGGAGTAGGAGTCTAAGTTCAGCTTTGTGCAAATTAAGTTGAAGTTTATTTTAGCATATTTCATATGATTCATTACTGATGACTGATCTTCTCCGTAGGTAATTTGCCATAAGTACCACGCTTGACATGGAGGTAGATAAACAACTATGATAGTTTGATGTTACCCAGCAGTCAGTTACACTCGCTTTTATTTATTATGAAACTTTTACTTCTTTCTCCTGTATGTGTTACATAAACTAATGTCTTTAGTATAATCAAAAGTAGTGATATTATTAACGTAATATTACGTACACTATTATTCTAATAATGTACACTCTCGTAAGACAACCCTAAATTGTAACTTGCCGCCATTGAGTCGCTCTGCGATTTTGTTTTGTTTCCCGCGCGCGCCATATTTATGAATGTACGCATTCAACTATCAATAGAGGCTCCATTGATAAATAGATGGAAAACACGCCGGGAGCATAGTGTTAAGCAATGGAAAGCTAAATTTATTTACTTAAATAGCGTGGGAATATTAAATTCCTTCGAATACAAACGTAGATTATAAAAAGTATCAATGTTTGTAATTTAAGATATGACGTATTTTTACGGATATTTTTTTTTTATTTTAGGAATTTCTAATACTTATTATGTTTGTTGAAGTTCCATTGCAAAAAGTATTTTGTTCCGACACATTTGTTCCTTCAGCCAATTTAAATCATATCCGCAATAGAATTGCTCAAACAGGGCGTACAAGGGGATATTGCCAAAATTTGTTTTGAAACTTTTTGATTGATATCCTAATTGATTGACAGGATGGGTGCTCCTGTATAATGTACAAAAACATACTTCTACCGAACCAAGGATGACGAGACAAAATGACGCTAATGGTAAAATAGTTTCATTTTAAATTTCTAGTGTATGTTTTGACACAATTTGGCATTTCTGTCACGTAACATATTTTTATATATACGAGTACAATCGTTAGTGCGTCACACGGTATATTTGATTTGTTGAGACGATGTTCATAGCTAGGTATGGTATATGTTGGTTTGGTGCCAGAGATTCTGATACTTTTTTAAATTTCCTAAACAGAAATATAAAATTGGGAGAAAAGAAAGAAATTCCGTCCTTTTTGAGATTTAACAAATCACACATAGGAAATAGTTAGGTCTCTGTAATAACGCAAAAATATAATTATTTATATGTCCGTCGATTCGAAGCAGCGGACTATTCCTCATTCCTTAACCCTCTAAAATATTGAGAAGAGGTTTTTGGTCAGCAATGTAATATTTACAAGTTGCTATCTATTTGTTTTCTTTTTTATATTACTTTAAACACATTAATTGTAATTTGGAGTGTAATTAAGAAGTCACCGTCTTTTTCTCCAAAGTTCAAACTCATCAGTACGGAATATACTTGCGACTAAAAGAACTATTCAGCGTTCTAAAGAATTTCTGTACATAAGTTATTGAAGAAAATTTTGACGCAAATCGCATCATACACCCCACAGCAGGAATAGCATCACTTAAGCCAGTAAATGCCGCGATTGTGAGTAACAAGTGCACCGGAGAATGGCAATCCGACCTATTTCCGTTGCTTTCCCACAATCAACCTCGCTGGCGAAGAATTTCCGTCGCGTCTCGTGATTGACGGGAATAATGAAAATTTACTAGCTTGTTGTTAGGATAGTTATGGTGGCGAAAGATTTAATAACGGATGCTGGTAAGTATGCATTTAAGTTTTTAATAAGGTATCTAAGTATACGCTTTCAGATGTACTGTTATTCAACAAAACTTATAGTACTTCGTATTCGTACTTCGTACATGGCGTATGCATACCAAAGTAAACAAATGGAATACAGTGGGTCTCATATTCTCAACTTTGTGTCATAAATCATGCAATATGTGGAATGTGCTTTTATAGACATATTCGTTTGCGTTACTTACAGCTAGTAAATATGGCAAAAGATTTGCTGTAATTTATTTCCATGCGCTGCACTGAACGCGTAACAATAAATAGAGTACTGATAAAATTCATTATTTTTTATTAACTTTCTTTCTTATATATCATTTTCGTTTCATAAACTATTATGAATAAATATGTAATATTAGGCCTATGTTCAGCAGTGGACTTCTGATAGGCTGAAATGATGATGATGATGATGTAATATTTATAGAATAATTGAAAGTTATTGCTACACTCAAGAAATTATGAACCGCGGTAGCAAAGGTTTGTTTTGCTATTATTTTCATAGTGTGCGTTCTGGGTTCGATTTACGCTACAGGCGCAACTAAAACTTTAGAAAGTTAATAATTGTGACGAATTTCTATGATGCAATGAAAATATTTCGAAGTCGGCTAACCCTTACTGGAATAGCATGGCGGAATTTTCACGCCACCCACAGCCATCTCGAAAGTGAGTACTTTCTGCCCGAAAGAGGGACACAACCTGCTACTAATGAAATTAAACGACTACACATAAACAAGAGTTATCGCCTAGCTTGTTATTCTCGCATAGACTGATGGATTTATCTCTGCAACGATTGTATTGAGTCTGTTGCATCACGACTTCAGTCTACGAATGGACGATAAGTGAACCTTATTCCGTAACTCGCCGCACATTCCCCGAACTTATATGGTAACTTAACATTGTCGAATGTAAAACAAACTGCTTTGGAAAACCAACCATAGTACAATTTTCGCGCGGACCTAAAGTGGGTTACATGCATAATCAGTTAGGTAGAAAAGGGAAAATATCTTGTATAGAACAAAGTGCTTGTATAATTGTTCAACTTTTCCTATTTATCCCTAAATGCCGAGCATAAACGTCGTCATAGATGAAATAAATTTTATGAGAAATGAGCAAGCGGCTTACCTGAGTAAGTAATTATCGTTGCCCACGTACATTAGCAACACCAAAGCCGCTGCGGGTGCGTTGGCGACCCTTAAGGATATTTGGGAGATGGGAGAGAGGATGAGGATGGAAGGATGGAGAGGAGAAGTGGGCTTCCGGTTACCTCACTCACCGAACAAAATGCAGATACCTCTACTTCACGCCGGTATTCTGCGAAGTTGTGGTCACCCCGGTCGAGCCGGGCCATTCGAGCAGCAGCAAAAGCCACTGCTTGTCTCTACCATGTTATTGGCATATTAACTGTATTTGAACTCATTTTTACTTAGACTTTTCTAGTTAGGCCGAGGGCTGCTTTCCATCATCGTCTGCTTTATCACGTTTTACCGACATAGCCGTCATGATTAGCAAGTTCTGCTTGCTGATCATAACGGCAATGATGGTTGACAATAGGCCGGCCACATATCTTGCAAAACTAACAACCGTTGAGGGAAAAAGGTCTCGAGTGCCAGCCACGTACAGGCAAACATCGTGTGGGACGACGACTCCCCACAAGATGGAGTGACGACCTGCACGGTGTCGCGGGAAGTCGATGGATGCAAGTGCCATAGTTTACAGCTGATTCTGATCTAGCAAAATGATTTTTGTGACCTCTTTAATAACTAAACGACGGGACGCTTTACAAACTAAAAGAAATTTTTGTCATGTGGACATAATCAGGCACTTTGTCATCCCGTGAGTGTCACATGGTATTCGGAATTACCATTTCAAATATATATAAGAAATTAATTTTCTAAACTGTGACAGGAAGCAGCGTTTTGGTTTGCGGGATGCCTGGTAATGTCTTCCTGCTGTCAACTATGGAGATATTATAGTATCGAAAGTGTGCGCCCAAACACCATAGCAGTCATCCATCTTTGTCTATCTTTGTATTTTCTGTGCATTAATAGAATGAGATTCGATATCTATTTCGATATTGTCCGAAACTTCAAAATTCTTTGCACAAAATTTAACATTTTTAAGTTGTTTGAAGGTCTCGATTTATAATCCTAGAGTAAAAATAACAACGACTATCGTATGTTACTATGCATATATGCGCGGTCACTAACATAAGTAAGAACTACCTATTTGTCATATGATAGAAGCTATATGATAATGTAATGAACCGTCACATTAAAGGCTTTGTGACACTTTTTTATTATGCAAGCTATCATAATTAATAATTTAACAGTGGAGTTCGCATCGAGTACACTTTTTTGTAATACTTTAAATGAAATTCTTAAAAACTACTTAAGACTTACAATTTAGACTTTAACTAAAAAAAACCGAACCTAGTTGTGGGATTTGCATGCTTGAATGCAATTTCATTAGAGTCTGAACTAAACCTATACCATGGGACGTATTCTATGAAATGCTTTTTATCACACCTGCACCCGACGTAATTGTGGAATATTTACAACCTTCTCGTGTCATAAGTCCTGATATGACTCATAGCAAAAGAGTTTAAATTTCTTCAAAGCTAAGAAGGCTCGTGAAGGGATAAAACAAAAGATGAGACGTTACGTGATTGTTTCTCTTAAACGTCGATCTCTAAAAATAGCACTCAAAATTTGCTATCACAGTTCGCAATAAAGCATCGCAAAGCGCTCATTAAGTGTTAAAAGAACGCGTCAGACCTCTGTTTGTTTAAACGGTAATAAATAATCACAACAAAGTCGATAACAAGTCAGAATTACGACATAGTCGGCTCGCACCTTAAATTAGCTTACCATTAGCTTTGACCATCCAGAAAGAACACACAATATGAAACGTTAAAAACAGAATGTACATATATGGAAAAAAAATTACATTTTATTCATAAGTTACGTTACGTTGTCAGTTGACAATACGTTTTAATACTATGTTGTGATGTTTGCTCTTGAACTAATTCATAGAGTTGTCTTTCACCTAGTTTACTCATCGATAATTCGAAAATTAATGTCCTTTTTTATTTTTATTTATTTATATATTGGAGGTACTTTTATATGATCTGAAATTTACTTCCATAGTCTTATCTTGTTTTTATACGAAGTCAAAATTTTATCTTCTGATCAAATTTGGATGATATTTCAATGATCCGATTTTAATTTGGTGAAGGACAATGAAATGCACTTTTGAGTTGGAACATTCTGCGTGAAAATGTTTTTTTGATTAAGTAAACATTGTATATCGTACTTTATTTATCAATGAATTGAAAAAAATATAACAGCACACTATCCAAACGTTCTTAACTCTGCATCAATGTGTGCAGTATCCTTTTTGACTTACGACAATGTTCACTGCCTCGCAAATCCATCCGAGGGTCTGCTCGGCCTTCGTTACGAAGGTTCGTTGGTTATTAAAAAAAATATGAAAAAATAATGCACAACGTATCCGCGGTTCATGTCATGTAATGAGAACTCATAAATTGGCACCATAAACTATGTAACAGACACAAAAATAGTCTATTATAATTTACAGCATTATAATAAATTTTCCATATCTTTTTTTTTTAAAAAAAAAACATTACCTTCCACTGTAGGAATTTCTCCTGTGTCCCGGAGGCAGTCTACATACATAAACTGCACATGGATAATTTCATGTACCCGAGTAATCTGAGTTCCAACCACTAAAAATGTATATTACATATAGCTATTTTATATGATGAATTTACCACGTGCTATGCGCACCGTGAAGAAACTTGCATGCGTGAGAAATAGTAAAAAAAATCGAGGACATGTGATGTCCACCACTCACTCACCACTAGCGCCTTAAGAGCAGCATGGCGCACTCTACTCGGCGTATAAGCGATTTATTACATTGAATATGGGAAGGTAAAGTCGAGTTTGTGTTTGTGCGTAGACTTACGGCACTATAACATCTCCTGCGCAGTTGACAATTGGAGGAAAATTGAAAGTTTATATTAAGTCTTTATATTAATGTGTTGTGTCATGTCTTTGTTCGTATGGCCAAGAACAAAGTCAATCAACAAATAACGAAACTGTATAACAAATTTGTCAGACATTAAATACATAGAGCCCAAATTTGCTTCTAGGGTCAGGTTACAAATCAGGCGCGCAATATAGCGACTACATATTCACCAGCTATGTTATGCTATAGAGAGAATTCCAAAGGTACACGGGAGATGCCTATGTTTTGCAGGCGGCAAGACGATCACAATACCGGTTGCCCGTCGCCAATCTGGATAATTTAGGTCTCACCGTAAACGGGGGAACTCAGTACCTATGGCTGAAGAGGCACCTACTGCCGAGGCGAGTCGGCTCAAGGTTTTTATGGGAACGAACATGCAGCTCACCAGATAATGAGTGATTACCGACGTCCACGTACATGTACAATACCAGAGAAGCTGCAGATGCGTCGTGGGCCTTCTTCAGACAAGTATTCTGCGAAGCTGTGGAGCTTCATCGGTCGAGCCGGCTCATTAGAGCAGCAGCAAAAGCCATCGCTTGGCCCTACCAAGTATAAAAAGGTAGCCTCTACGATGCGAGTTGGTGGACTGTTGGGGGGAGGGGGGTGATGCACCGGTCCAAGTACACCACTGGGGGCAAGAAGAGATGCTGCCTCCGAGTGCTCCCGAAACAGGCTTTGTTCCTTGTGGGATTCGAGGCCATAAATATATCAGGGGTCAGGTTGCGTTATGTTGCGTTCCGTGTCTTCGATGCTGCCTCTGACCCTTCCTCCTATCTTATCATATAAACTTTATATCAAATAGGGGAAGCTGAAGACGAGTAAGTACTTCTGTGTCTGCGCGTAGGTTTATATTTTTTTGATATATCTGTCATAATATATATTGAGCAGTTGAAAACTACTAATACTATTCCGAAGTTGTCACCGTGCACGAATCCCGCCAGGAGATCATCATCACCATCATCATGAGGCAGTATCCAAAGAATAGTTAACGGTCAGAAGAATTGATACATCAACCTGCCCCATGAGGACATGGAATCTTTTTTTATAGTTTTCTTTAATTTTCATTTCATTATAGTTATGACTTACGAAAACTTTTTGCATATAAGTATAGTCCTCTCTAAATATATTAAGTAATAGAAATTTGAGGATTATGTTAAATGATCCCCCTCAATATGTAGTGACGACCTGCACAATGTAACAAGAAATGTATACAAACGGGCTTCTATAAGCCACTTTTGGTCTTGTCGCCTTTCAAAGAAGAATATTATAAATTTCAGTTAACAGTCTGTGTGTATAAAATTTGAATATTTAACTAATTAATTATGTAACATAATGAGGAAATTTGTTAAAACTTAAAGAGTCTTACGCATTATGCAAGTAGCTTGCATGCAAATTGCCAGGTCGCCAGTAATTGCATCCAAGCAAGCTATAATTACACATGTGACGTGAATAACCTAACTGGTGGCATAAGATTAAGCTCGTTTTCTTACTTATTATTATGCTTATGGTAAGGTGTAAGGTAAGTGATTATTTTCTTACCGTGAGCAAATGTACTAAACGTGTTACTTAAATTTTGGAGTAAAGATTTGCACGATTTAATTGTTGCAACCGGATAACACCTCTAGCAAGCGCCAGTTTGCAAATTCGTTTTGTGCACTTGTCACGATAATATATACGAGTAGATATAAACTTACAAGCTACTTGCATTATGAAAACCCTCCTTAAGTTATTGTTTCTACTGTAATATTTAAAAAAAGTTTTATATTGCATAAAATATGGCTGACGGTTGGCACATGAATTTTTAGAGTGGATGGCTCTATTTACATAAGTACTCAAGACGAGACTACTTTTCCGCCGAAGCGCGAAGCTGTAAAGGCCCCCGCACCAACATAGCGTATCTCTGATCCGCACTTAATGCTGATCCCGACATAACCGGTCACTGCCTTCAGTGACAGGTAGGTGACGAGCACCTTTCACCTGCGTGAAAAAAAAAAGACGAGACTTCGAGCTCTTTCACCGATATATTAATACAATATCTAAGTACGACCTCACACAAACCTTGCCAATATCCAGTTAAGTATAAACTGCTTTTACAGTAACGGTAATACGGTGTTAATGCGCCTCAACAGCGCTCGTATTATGCGAGGTAATTATAATATATATGCATATATTTTGTGCTCTAAATTAAGAACACCTGTACTCCTTAAGTTCGTTACACAGTAAAAGCGAAGGCGAAGCGTTTCTATAGATCAGAATATTTTTGGAGGTTAATCACTCAGTCTCTAGCCTTTTTATTAGTAACATTACGCCTAAACCTATACAATTAATAATAGAATTTGCTTGAGTTTTTGTTATTTTGCTGGAATTATTCATAAATTTCATTCTATTTGTTTATCGTTGTATTAGTGACGCTACTTATTTGTCTTATTTTAAGGGGGTGACGGAGCCGTGGATAATCCTTTGATCCAGTGCGAATTAGATGCAGTCTTCTCCGCCAATTTAGTAGTTTCAACGAAGAGTGGGCGGTAAATCAACTCCCTATAGATATGATTAAAAAAAATTTTGGTATTTGACATAAGGAGTTCAAATTAAGCTTGTTTTTCTACAATTCAGGTGTATGCTACCTTCAAAAGCTCAGCTGTTTTGTGAAAAAATTGGATTAATGTTGTCAAGCAATTAGAGACCTACACATTCCTTGAAATATGAAATGTAACTTTCCACGCTATTTATTTGTACAGCACTAAGAATCAAACCCTTTATCAAAAACTTTATGTGAAATAAAGCCAGTGTCCGTCACTTGAGCTAACATCTTAAATTTTTTAATAAAAGAATAGCCATTAGACTTTTTATAACTGTACATACGACCTAAAATGACCACCCGATTGTGTTGCCTCATAAATATTTTTTCGAAAGATGATTTATATGTCAGGCAGGTCTAATTATTTGGGCCGTGCCTTTTCGAGATCAACTTTTTTTTCACGTCTCTGAAAACAAAAAGGCAATACCGGGAATCGTACGTATAATCATGCATTTAACAACGCATATAGTAATTGTGGGTGATTGTAAGAGAAACATTTTACGTGTGAGTTTTTTTTTAATGAACGAAAGCCATCCGTGAAAGGAATAATGCGGCAAATGCAAATTATGGTTTATGTGAAATGAAATTGTCACAATAATTCCGTGAGCGCACGAAAGTAACGGTTAATGAAAGTCTACGAAACAAGTTTTTATACGCATGCTTTACTTCTTTCTTTCTTTAATGACCTTCAAACTATCCACTGGAGTAGGCTGACATAAGTTTTTCCCAATGTCCGGATATAATTTTATTTTCACGCATCATGTAGCTGCAGTACAATAGTACCAGACACTACGCACCATGGACACTGTAGTCCCACAGAAAACTGAATCGTTTAGTTGAGAGAAGTATCCCAGAATAATAATAATAAATATAAATACAATTTTTAAAGAAATAGTTGTAAAAGTTTTAAGTTTGAAATGGTTATTACGCCATCTGCTTAAGACCTCGAGATTTTTCCGGCTTATCTCTTAGACGACTTATACGGCACCTATATTTGGGACAACGTGACAGGTAGTGAGCCTGCCGCCGCCTAATGTCTAGGACATACAAATAGTATATAAGTTACGGAAAACACACATAGAACTCGAGTCTCTTCATTCGGAGGTAAATCCGCTAACCATGCTATCGTACCGGCTTTGGGTAAGGTTATTTGGGGGGTTTCATCATCTTGCGCGGTTCCCGCACGGCAACGGCCAGTACGTTAAAATTGATACATACATTTTTATTGTGTATTACTTACACTTATGGTTTATATAATATACATCGTATCGGCTTACTAGACGAACTTGCATCGTTGCAACACGTCTAGTAACTAAATGTTAAATTAAAGTAAAATTACGTTTTAAAGAGAGTAATCACATTTTTGGTTCCTATTTTTAGCTGTTTGCTCTACTCTCTAGAGTACAATTGTCCACAATTACTAAGCAAGTTCTGTTTAAAATATCCGTTAAAACACCTCGATAATAGTGAGTTTTATATGTACCTTCATCAAATGAACGGAGTTCGGTATTATTTTCGATAACAATTTGTGAGACTCAATTTGTATCATTCATCTTGTTTGGTTAATTACTTGTAGTTATTTAACTTGTTTAGCTTCTATAATATATGGGAACTGCTGTTTATGTCTTTAGTTTGACATTATTTAGTTTTATATGTTAGTTGCAAAGTGTTGCATCTAGTCTATGTACTGGCTGTATTTCTCCTTAAATGTGAAAAAAGTTCCTGTTCCGGTTTGGCATCAGACTTTAGCTTATTTTTTTACAGCTAGTGAAAAAAAATTAACATCTCAAGTTTGCAATGTAAGCCGATCCACCGTTACAACAAATATCTAATATAGCATCATAATCCACGTATATCATATACGAGTAACAATATTGCCGAGCACACATCTCTAAGCCATTATGCGCCGGTTCACATCTTAATCTAAAGGTTAACCGTGTGTCTGTTACTGTCAGTGGTCGCGCCCCGCTGCGCTGCGCCTGCGCCTCTTTTCATGCGGTTTGGTACAAGTGAAAGACAAAGTAAAAATATCTTAGTATATTTACTACACAAACTACTTATTATAACAGAGAAAAAAAAACGAAAAATAAATCATACGAGCATTTGCTTTGTTCCAGTAAAATATTTAACCTTACGGACAAATAGATTTATTATTTGTAGCAACTGCACCAAAACTGTAACCATCCAAAAAATTACATCGGGTTGTGTATGCATAATTTTCTTATGTCCGACGGGGACCTAAAAAAATTATGCATACACAATTCAGAAGTCATTAAGCCAACAAGTTTACATTTTAAAGTAACCAATCCAAGTCTTTGCAATCGCTAATGACTCGTAACTTCCAGCGCTTCGTTATAATTTGTTCAACTAAATTGTCTGTAAAACTTACGCACAGAACGTAATGTTTAATAACTTGTGCCATGGGAGGCTGATTTGTAATTGTACGCCTGTTTCGTGCAACGATAGTTTAGAACAAATAACCTTTTGTACGTTGCTTGTATGATATTACAAGGGCTCCTTCAAAACAAGACAAGGTATCACGAAGTTATGAGAGCATTGTCACGAAACGTGTCAAATGATACATTTTGGAGGAGGGAGCTGTTTCCTCGTGCACATAGTAGTACAGAAATCCTTATCCTTTTTTCTTTACAGCCTGTAATTTTTTTTGTCCGCGGTAGAACCAAGCGGCGCCAAGAACCAAGTCATATCACAGCCTCGCAGAATACCGACGTGAAGGAGAAATTTTGTGCTTCTGCGTTCCGTTCGGTGTCCATTAGGGTACTCCCTACTTCCCCCTACTCAAATATCTTTAAAGACCGGCAATGCACCTGCAGCTCCTGTAGTGTGGCAGTTGTAGGTGGGCGTCGATAATCTCTTAACATCAAATGAGCCACTTGCTCGTTTGTATTATGACGAACTTTGCCGTACAAAAACGAAACAAGCAAACCTGACATCTTCTTTACCAGCTTCACAAAATCATTCTAGGACTAACTCCTTTCTTCCATGAAAGCACCATCAGGAACTGGTATGCAATACATGAAAGTCTTTACGTTTAGAGATTTGGTAATTGCAGAACCAGATACCTTCGCACTAAAGATGCTGCTCCCCATCAGTGGTTTATCGTATTTGAGTCCCGCATATTCGGATGGATTTTTCGATTAGCTGATCGCAAGAGCCTCGTCCGATACTTAGCAAAGAGCACCGTTTCTGTATGAGTTGAGCTTTAGAGAAAACAAAATGTTACATTACTCCTTCCAATCTACAACTAATTAGTGGATGTAACTAATATTTCATATTTGCGCTGGCAATATAAATAATAAATGAAAAAAGACGTCTATTGTTGTTTATAGTCTGTTTGTTTGAGCACGAACTGACGAAAAACAATGAGTGACAAAAGACGTGAAAAATATTAACGTGAATAAAACACAACTTTAAAAATGCCTTAGTATACGAAAATTTGAGCCGTGGTAGCCTGGGTCAGTGGTCAGGGCGCTCACTTTAGTTTCATAGAGCGCGAGTAACCTGGCTTTGATTCCCGATGCCGGTACCACTAAAATTGTTAATAGCAATTTTAAGTGCTGTATTTACCTTTTGCTCAGCTGTGAAGGAAAACATCGTGAGGAAACCTGCATGCCTGAGAAATCATAAAAAAAAAAAAATATTTTGAGGATATATGAAGCCCACCAACCCGCACTGGAACAGCCACCGACAAACCGAACCAGTTTTGGTTAACACTACTCAAGAACACACTGTACACACAGTTAGGAGTAGAGACACGTACACAATCCCCCGCCGACGCCTAAGAGCGTATCGTGCAAACCGAACACCCGCGTACACACCGTACACCCGGGATTCAGGGCGGTCCTTACCGCCCAATACTACCGAAACACAACGACCGTCTGAGACGAGGCCCGAACCTCCCTCGGACGGTCCTTAGATTGCTTACCATAAAGAGGTGAGCAGTAGATGTACTCTTGCACATCTACTTAAAGCATAAACGCCCGCGGCCTCAAGGACGCAGGCGCAAACCTATGAAGCTGTAAAAGCCAAAACGGCTAACAGCAATAACTTCATCGAATACATATACATATGGCTGAAACAGCGTGGCGGCCCCTTCCCGGCTCCTAAACCCTTTCTTATCCTCGTAGTTGAGAAGGAGGCCTTTGCCCAGCTGTGGGCACTTACAGGCTGCTACTTTACTTTACTTTTATACGAAAATTTCATGGCCATCTCCGGGAGCAAGCTCGGTGATTAGGCTTGCCGTACAAAAAGTGAGATGCTGAACCACGTTCAGCTTTTCTGAGCCTAATACCAGGCGAGCCACATCTAAACATTTTTAAAATTCGACCTCACTATGTTTTTTTTCACGATTTCCTTTAGCCGTGGCCAAATATTTACTACACCCTTGAATAAGGTTCCTCATTTGATGCTTCTGTACAGCTGTTTCTATGGTAAGATGCTAACAATCTTGGTAGCAGCTAGTTGTTCTGGGGGACTTCAACGCCCACCACCAGGAGTGGCTGTACCCATACCTAAACACTGACCATGCCGGGAGATTAGCATACGCATTTGCTCTACCGCTAGGTCTCTCCCAAGTGGTAGCTGGCGCTACTCGGATACCTGATATTGATGGCCACACGGCCAATTGCTTGGACCTTCTGATGACAACTGATCCAGACCGATATCAAGTTGCAGTCTCCTCCCCGTTAGGTAGCTCCGACCACTGTCTGGAGAAATCTGTGTCTGTCTACTCGCCACCTGAACCCGAACACATGGGGACTAGGCGTGTATGGCGATACAAGTCAGCTGATTGGGATGAGATGCGGCATTTCTTTGCATCCTACCCATGGCAGCACTTATGCTTCTCTTCAAACGACCCGGCGTGCTGCGCGGATGCTGTTTCTGGAGTGATATATCAGGCTATGGAATATTTTGTTCCATATTCTGATATCTCACTCCATGTGAGAGCCCGCCCTTGGTTCAACTCTGAGTGTGATAGTGCCGAAGCACTTAAGCACTTAGCTTACCAAGAGTGGGCGGATGCTCGAGCCCGCAAAGCACCGAATGTCCCGAAACTGAAAAGAGCCTACAATAGTGCTGCTAAGTCCTGCAAACGTGCTCTCCGCAAGGCCCGCTTCGACCATATTGGCCGTATTGGAGCCAAACTAGCGTCTTACCCATCCGGGAGTAAAGCTTTCTGGTCTCTTGCCAAATCGGTCGAAGCCAATTTCTGCCGGTCTTCTTTCCCGCCATTGCAGAAGTCTGATGGCTCATTAGCTCACACCGCCAAAGAGAAAGCAGACATGTTTGCCTCTCTATTTGCGAAGAATTCACAACTAGATGCAGCTGATAACTGCCCACCTTTGCTACCTCGTTGTGATTCTGCAATGCCTGAGGTACACATTCGGCAAAAGAGGTACTCAAAATACTCAGAACTCTAGATGTGAATAAGGCTAGTGGGCCTGACGGCATTCCTGCCATTGTCTTGCGGTCATGTGCGCCTGAGTTGTCTCCTGTTCTGACTCGCCTCTATCGCTTGTCCCTGAGGACTGGTCAAGTTCCGAAGTCCTGGAAGATTGCCAATGTCCAACCTGTACCTAAGAAAGGAAGTCGTGCCGACCCTGCCAACTACCGACCTATCGCAATCACCTCCATACTCTGTAAGGTTATGGAGCGCGTTTTAAACAACCGCCTCCTTGCATACCTGGAGGACAACGACATCCTCAGTTACCGTCAATTCGGGTTTCGTCGAGGCCGATCTACTGGGGATCTTCTTGTGTATGCTATTCACCACTGGAGCGAAGCCATTGAGAGACACGGTGAAGCTCTTGCCGTGTCTCTTGATATCTCTAAGGCTTTCGACAGGGTCTGGCACGCAAGTCTCATTGGCAAGCTTCCGGCATATGGTATTGCTCCCGAGCTTTGCATCTGGATCGAGGATTTCCTGAGGAACAGATCGATTCAGGTTGTCGTTAATGGCGCCTCGTCCGATCTCCATGATATTAATGCCGGTGTGCCTCAGGGTCTGTGCTCTCCGCGACTCTTTTTGCTGCACATCAACGACCTGCTGGTAACACCCGATATCTTTGGGTATGCAGATGACAGCACAGTCTCGGGGAGATACTTGTCCGATGCGAAGTCTGGGGCAAAAGTCCAGTCTTTCAGAGAATCGATGATTGAGGGGGTGAACTCGACTTTGGAGGCTGTTTCCCAATGGGGTGATGCCAATTTGGTCGAGTTTAACCCCTCTAAAACACAGGCTTGTCTTTTTTCGGCGAAACGGAGTCCATTCCAACTGACTCCGACTTTCCGGAATGTCTCCGTTCCGGTAAATGACCGTCTTGCGCTCTTAGGTCTAGATCTCTCTTCTAACCTAAATTTCGGTCGTTACATCGAGTCCATAGCAAACACTGCCGCCAAAAAACTTAGTATCCTCTCGGGGGTGAGACGGTACTTCACATCGGAGCTCTTAAATCTATACAAAGCTCAAGTCCGCTCTTGCATGGAATACTGTTCCCACCTCTGGGATGGTTCGGCTAAACATCAGCTTGATGCTTTGGACTCGTTGGAGCGCCGAGCGAAGAAGATCATAGGCAGTGACTCACTAGTAGAGGCAAAACTTCAAAGCCTCGAACACCGTAGACGAGTGGCCTGCCTCTCGGTTTTTTATCGAATTCATTTCGGAGAGTGTGCGGTTTTGCATAACCTAATACCCTCTTACCCTTTCCATCACCGAACGACTAGACGCGGCGAGAAGTTCCACCCTTATGTTGTAGACATTCCTCCATTACGCACGAGGCGGTTTGCCTCTTCTTTCTTTGTGCGGACGGCTAAGGAGTGGAACTCTCTGCCGAGGTCGGTTTTTCCGGAGGTCTATAACCTGGATATCTTCAAGGCCAAAGTGAACAGACATCTAGGCAAGCGTGTACCATCCTAGGCCTCATCTTCGCTTTCCATCGGGCAAGATTGAGGTCAAACGCAGGCCTATTTTTTCATAAAAAAAAAAAAAAAGCTAATAAACTCTTAACCTTCATCATTGGTTTACATCAGACAAACTCAAGTTAATTATTGAAAAGTCCTACTTTAAAATATGATCAGTATATAGCATGAAAAAGATTCTGGATTATTCTCTGTCGTCTGATATATTAACCGTTACTTTGTGATTGACCCCGGTTCAATTTCCCAAGTCTCCAAACATAAATTACTAGCAATGATGTCTGACAAATCGATGACAGTGCGAATCTGCTCGTGTGATGGTTATTGACAGTGACGTCACGGACTAGTAATGTCTAGCTGTTATCCGCACATGATTCTGTGGATGGATTACATGTACTTGCAAAAAA
Organism: Bhutanitis thaidina; assembly: GCA_029286595.1. NCBI lineage: Eukaryota > Metazoa > Arthropoda > Insecta > Lepidoptera > Papilionidae > Bhutanitis > Bhutanitis thaidina. The sequence goes on along the minus strand of JAGSMS010000020.1, from coordinate 5,861,209 downwards.
ACGTATTCTCATAATTTTTTTAATAAATACTTTTTAAATATAATCTAAAGTAAATCGTTAAGAAGGTGTTTTTTATTGAGTCATGATTACGTACACTTTTTTTTTTCTATGTCGCTTTATGAAGGCAGTGACAATTCTTATTAACATATAAACAACAATATAGTATATGCGAGCGAAGGAGACGTTTTAAAATACGATAAAGGCATAAACGGTACTCCAGGTTAGCGTAGCGTATTGTCCGAAATCCGAGCACTCTATATTTTTTTATTATCAAAAATTTTGTACAAGAAACATCACTATCATAAACTGTCTAAGAATTTGTAAAAACAATTTCTAACCACACATGCAACATCAAAACTTATAAATTCTTTTCGAACTTAGCTTTTTTTGCACTAAGTTATACAGCGTATTCTCGAGTATAAAATATACTTGCCCCATTATCCGATGCTGACTATAATCCTCGTCCTACACATTGAACAATTTTCTCAGTGTCTCCGCTAGCTGCCGAATGATATTATGCAGAAATAAAGCATCTTGCTTTATTACTACTCTAAATATTTAAAAAAAAAGTTGTTATCTGCATATGCCTATAACTTCTAAACTTCTAAATAGATTTCAATTCCTTTTTGTCATCATTTAGAGAGAAAGAGACATTTTCAAACATTCACGTTTAGTCTATATATGTACTAGAGACCTGTCCGTCTTCTCCCGGTGTTTCGGTAGTTATATGAATACACTCAACATTTTACTTATACATTTTAACTTTTTTATTACTATTGCAAACAATACGTTCAATGCATGATTTAGATATATCTATTTCAATGTCGTTAAATCGGGAGTGTTGAAACGAGTGTCTCTCTATTTGCGCGTACACTTTTGGCACAATAATATGTCATGCGCCGTTGACCATTTTGCTTTACTGCTGATATCACGAGATATTACATGAAAGTTTGCAATAACCATCATCATTATCATTACAAACTATCATAATTATATAGCCCTATAGGCCAATGCATTTCCTTTGTATTCGTGACATTTTATACTAAATTATCTAAATTACTACTTCATTCTCGAATACGACATTCCACATATGAACAGCAATCCGATCTAGTTACGAAAATGATTGTGATAGGATTATCCGAGTCGTTCATGGCCACAATATATGATCTCCATCTCGCTCTCACATTGTTAACTCCGTGAAAATATGTCCCATTGCACATCATTATATAAATTACAATGATCAAATCGAATTCACTGCGGACGTGTATCGATTGGAGAGTTTTGTATGATAGTCATTACGTAGGCGATAGAATATTTTATAAGGCAAAAACTGTGCCGGCAACTTAGTTCGTGTGTAAGTTAAATTTTCTGTAAAATCATAACTTTTTGAGACCTTTACTACTAATGTTACTTAAATAACATTGCGAAAGTTGGTCGGATTGGAATACCAGCGCGATGTACTGGAGCATTGTCTTGATGAAAAAAAGTCGGAATGGCTGGGAATCACGGTTATTTTTTTTATTTTTACATTTGCGTGACAAACGAGCTTACAGTCCACCTAGTGGTAAGTGGCAAACAACTTCAGACGAAGAAGGTAACAGAAGCGTTGTCACCTCTTCTACACCTTTCAAATAAACAAAAAAACCTTCTACACATCAGCGGTTATACTTCTAATTGGCGGAATAATAGAGTAAGAGAGTGGCAACTACCCAGTCGACTCCTAGGCAGAGAACGAGTTTCTATTTTTTATCGGAAAGGCGACAAACGAGCAAGCGGTTCATCTGATGGTAAGTGATTGCCGACGCCCACGTCCATCTGCAAAATCCAGATACTTGGGAGATGGGGTCTATGGGAGGGAGTATGAGGAGGGGGATGGAGGAAAGGAAGTGGGCCTCCTGCTACCTCGCTCTCCGATCGAAACGCCTCTACTTCACGGCGGTATTCTGCGAAGCCGTGATACTACACCGATCGAGCAGGCCAGATCGGCAGGAACATCTGCGACGCTATTTGATGAATATTTTTGGACTCGTCAACTAGTTTCACAAACGACTGTAACATAGTTATTATATATTTATTCATATATTTTAGTTTTTTTTTAATAAATTAATGTTTGGCACCCTTACTATATCTTTCCACGCCCCGGGTTGACTGGCAGAGAATGCCAAGAGGCATTAAGTCCGCTCTTTGTAATACTTTTGATAAAGGTATTTAAATAAAGTTTAAATAAATAAAATAAATAAATAGTTTGTCTATAGAGCGGTGTACAAGAGTAGTCCGGAGCGGGTGACACCGAGCGTTTAAATATTTGTCGCTGAGCGCTCGTTCTCTGGCCGGGCTGGTTTCCGTCAGACTTCATCCAATTAATGTGATTTCTTCAATCGATAGATACGACATCTCTCCGAATCACTAAGTCGAGGTTTGGTTAATCTCGGCGCGGGTTTCGTGATGGATCACTAGCTTTGCCTCGGCAGCCTTAAAATAACGTTAACTTTATTTTAAGGCTGCCAAGGCTAAAAAATATTCGCTAACTTCAATCATAAGGGATTGAATACACAGATTGACAATACTGTAAAATTCCCAAAAAATATTATGTTCACGCTTCGGCTATTCGTGAGAAAAGGATAGAACTCGATGGTATAATCTTATGTATCTATGGTATCATAACATTATTTTCTTATATTATACATTGATGCATTTATATTATCATTACACTATGCATGGATATTATGGTCACTTTTATTTATCTATAACACCTAGCTTTTTTTTCTCTTTAGTATATGCCTTATTAATCTGTAATTGTAATGAAGATGTGCCCGCGTGAATTAAAATCACGTTTGTGCGATCTTACAGGCATGCATGTAACTAATAACGATGGTATTGTGGGGCACATGATTTATGTCATCACTCGTTATATAACAAGTGATGCCTCATCCATAGTTATATAACGTCAGAATATTCTCTCAAAACAGTCTAAATAAGTTCGTATCTTCGATCTGATGAACGCCGTTTTATTTAAGTACGGCAAAATTGTATTCTTTTTTTTTTGTTTTTAGGTAAACAAATATCATGTAAAAAAGTACTACAGGCACCATTTACTTATCTGTTATAATGTGTGGGGTGGATAAATAAATTATCATTGCCACGTTACATACATTACAAAGTTTATTTTAGTTACACGTTTAAGTTATTTTACTTTAAAAAGTGTTTCCTGTGTCGCGCTTCTACTGAGACTATATTTTTGCTGCCTTTGCTAACTAAGTTAGAGTTGTCAGCATGTTAGGAGAACACTATATTAATTTTAAATTCGCGTAGTTTTCATTCTGCCCTTAATATCATAATCAGGTCAAAATCAATCATGACCAAGTCGGTGGATTTAATAAAGTTACATCGCTTTTGAACGGTCAGATGATTATAACGGCAAAATTATCAAAATCATCACTTGCTTTTTTTGCTGTTTACCATCTTTTAAACCGGTACTTTTCATAACCTGTTTATAGTAAGTTCTCGGAATTGAGTTATAATTAACCAATTTATCAAAATTAAGTTTACCTTCTTTTAATTCAACTTTCGATGGTTTACTTTTACTTATAAGTTCAGAGTGTAAAAATGGATCGTTTCGACTACTTTATGTATTCTTTTTAGTGTAGATAGGCCTATTATAACTATCAGGAAACGACGATAACACTTTATGAGAATAATATATGGACTACAAAGAGAATGGGAATCTGTAAGTATAAAATCGTTTAGTTTTTTTTCCACCGCCTTTATCTCGACTTCGAAATAGGATAGCGACTAGAAATTTGTTGTGTACTTCTGAACCTATGCAGTTAATAACAAAAATGCTTAAACATATTTTTCAATTGGTTTATAAATGTAAACTGTTCTAAAGGTAACATATATAACTGTCAATATTTATTTATTTCAATTTTTATTTATTTGGCAATCCAACAGCGATTTACAAAACAACAATAAATATAGCAAATAATATGAAACCGCTTCAACATTTAACAACTCTGTGACCAATTAATACTACAAAGACTTTGTGACCAACGCTATAAAAACCTTCCACGCCCCTTATCTGGACAACAAAATGGGATAAAATCTTATAATTTGATATTTCTGAACCTACGCATAGTTAATGTCAAAGACGCAATAATATATTGTTTTAATTGTTTGTACTATTCGTTAGGTATTTAAGATGACCTTTTAAAGAATGATAAAATCTAACCATATATGACCGTTAGCACACTAGTTAATGTACACGGCACTCAAAAAAGTCTAATAAGTTCAATACTTATTAGTCCACTGCTGAACACAAATATAAGTTGCGGCAGAAGTATTATCTTACGGTGCTTAGGTAAACCATACCGTGTTTAAAAGTACTACTAGCGCCATCTATTTATCTGATTTCGCGTCTGGTCAACACTTTTGAGGTTATTTCTCAATCTACTTTGTGTGTGGAATAAATTAAATTATCATTGTGCTATTACATCGTTTATTTTAGATGAACCTTTAACTTAAATTATAATAAGTTGCAAATGGGGCGTAAGGACTAATATAGCATATCTTTTCCAAACGTCAAACTCACCAGCACATCCTACAACCTACTAACAAACAAAGGAGACACTGGCGCTCGAATGATGGCGGAATATCCATCCGAATTTGTCGAACTCAAATCCGTAGACACTAGATGGGGAGCAACATTACAAGTGCGAAGGTACTGCACTACGCTGCCAGTCCGCTTGCCGAGCGTGGTGAGTATGGGCAAACCTTTCTAGAAACATATGCCGGCTTAGGCAGGCACTTTCTAAGAGAGGCCTATGTTCAGCATTGGACTAAAATTGGCTGATGTAGAAACTTGACTTTTTACCCACGTCAGTCTTGAATCATTGGCACTTAGGTTGTACTAGGATATAATATTGGTTGGCCAAATTTTAACTTCCTGTCTTTAATATACTCGTAAAGGTCACTATGATACCATCCGCATCATTGAAGACATCTTGCTAGGGAACCTTCTGCGTTCACACAGTAAAATAACATCTACGGAGTTAACATACGATGTTTACTTTTACGGTCGATGAATTTGACGATATTTTGGATCCTTGCTTGTGTATGATGCAAGATGTGTATGACCTATTATATGTGGACGGAAGTACAACAACATATTTAAAACTATGTAGTGGAATCTATATGGTACCTATTGAAACACGGGGGGTTCTGGATTGGAATTACAGACAACGTTATATTTCTTTAATATCCTTCAAACATGGCAATGCTAATCCTAGACCTCTCCCATAGGAAGAATTTATAGTAATTCCAAATCACTTATTAGTACTAAAGTAGTGTGTTAACAGCTATAGAATTTGACTCGACTCTTGTGTAAACAGACTTCTCGAAAACATTAGACAAAATTTATTATGACACTATACATTCGTTGATAGAGAAGCTATGGGAGATAAGTGTTTCTGGCAGCCTCTAGCACTGGATTGACGAGTATAAAAATCAAAAGTCAGGACACGACTAAGGATAATTTCCGGATTTCCTTAAAATAACATAAGGAGTACCTCAAAGTAGCCATCTCAGGCCGTTACTATTTAATATCAAATATACGAAGATATTCCTTTGTTAATACTCAACAACTATTAACATGCAAACGACGACTAGGTATTCAGGAGGTACTGAGTTACACATATCTTTGATAATTGCCTCCTACTTTATTACTAGATGAATTAAACATTGTTTGAAAATCAACATTTTTTTTAAATCGACTAGTGTGTCGTTATTACGCCCGTATATTAGGCCTATATTCAGTTGCTACACTATAAACAATCACACATTTGCACTTGTAAATTCTTGTAAATACAAAAAAAAAAAATTTTTTCATTTATATATTTGCACTTAGGTAAAATTATAAAAACCAAAGTGTTATAAATAGAAACACTACACATTATAAAGTTATCTAAACGTTTTTGTTCTTCATAAGGCGAACAAAAATTATGCACGAAAACATTTTGTAATAATACGAAGTGTAATTTGAAAGATCGTTTATAAAATATATACATAGAAAGAATGTATGAGGAGTGAAAAAGCAATTTTTTGCCGCAGAAGTGTGTGTGTAAGTGAGAGTATAAAAACTGAAGAAGGACCAAATTAAGGGTTCACATAATCGAAGAGCGAGTATGCTTAAATTGCGCGAGAAAGATGTGTAAGAATCACCCGAAATAAAAATTCATAATTTGATTATGAATAAAGATTTCGGAAAAGCAAATACTAAACAAATTCGAAATTTGTCACCATCTTTGGTAATGACTGTCTACTATTGTGTATGTATTAATCACTACTAACGAAATCGATTTTATGTAAAAAAAAACAATACCATAGTAAAACGACAAAGGCCTTCTCAAATATCTGAGCGGGTTTTTGGAGCCGGGAAGGGCCCGCCACAGTGCTTCAGTGCGGGTTCCAGTCCAGAAAACGATACCATACTTATATTTTATTACTCGTAGACCCCATACCTACAACTAACACTTCAGATTACAATCTTCCTTATAGTTTTTTGTTTACAATTAAATTTCCTCTTTTTATAAAACCTCTTTCATTCTACTTACTACTAACATTCGTAATATGTATGAAATATAAAACCCAAACATATTTGCGTACCAGGAATACATAACTTCACTTCATTCCTTCATTCCAAGTTTTAGAAACCATAACATAGCAGTCAATGGCTAAACTATACAAGCATACCTCCCATTTGTACAACAAATATTAACATTACAATAAACCGCCTTGAAGTCATGCATTCAAATGACACATTGCCTATAATGGTGGCAGCGACATTTGCCTTATTGTTAGCGATGCCATCAATTATATTATTCTTAGTAAACACCAATAAGGACTGCAGTATGAATATGCAATATCGCTACGAGAGATCGAAAACAGGTCTTTATCTGGTGGCTTGCCATCCTGTCAAATAGACTAAGATCGAGTGCCGCCTAGGAGATTTTAATAGAATGCATGTTAAACTATGGTACTTATTTATTTATATATTTTCTGCATACTTTCGTCTGACTAAAGATTATAAATTGTTTTTGTTCCTGTTCGTTATGTATTTCCCAATTTGACAAGAAACGTTAAAGTTAGGTATGGTCTGCAATATTACTAACCAAGAAGAATCTAAACTTGCATTCTAACTATTATATTTCTTCTTTAGCAGTGTGTTATAGTCCACTGCTGGACATATGCCCTTCCCAATGGGAAGTTATAACATCACGGCGGGTTTCAGCAGCGCGCCTTAGACGCTGCTGAACCACCTTCCATTTGTGTATTTTGATGGGTAAACTGCCATCTATTAATCGCAAATGATATTTTCAACCCAGAGTAGAAAGGAGGAGGTAAATTTGACGCACTGCCTCAATTGGAAATTAAACCACTTCTAGAACTAAAGGTTTCTTGAGGAGGAGCAACGTTTTGAGCAGACCATGTCCTCTAATACAGTCCACAATTTGTATTCTGTTGTTGGGCTCAGACCTAGACTGTACGAAAGACAGTCTTCAGCTCTTATGAACTCCGGAACGTTGTTTTTGAGACCGATTTGAGTTGTTCGTGACTTGTGACCGGGAGCTGAGTGTTGTTGGAAAATTCAAGGTATATTTTTGAAAAATGAGTCTTAACTATACCATCCTTGATAAACTTTGCCCAAAATCTTTAGACCTATTTTTACAAATACTTCTTGCCTTTCTCTTATTCGCCTATGGACAAAAAAGAGTGAATGCAAATGATTCAGTTATTTAATTAGTTCAACACTAAACACTTAAAAAATCAACCAGCGACAAATGGAAATGTGTTCATTATAATATTTATATGCTTGTTTACTTTTGACTTATGCTCATTATGTATTCTGACTTTTACCATATTCGTGAATAAATGAATGACGTCGCGAAACAAATACATTGTTCTAATGTTTATTTAGAAATACTAGCTGCAGAATGTTATTATTACAACTTGTACATGTGTTAATATGTGAATATCTTTTAATTTTAAATATTGGTATTTTATGAATTATTGATAAAAATATTTCGTAAAGTTTAATTATTCTGTTTATAGAAACATTTTCCAAGGAAACATCAGTACAAAGAAATAAAATTAATTATTTTCTATCCAACTGACATAAATTGCACAAACAGAAAATGTTACATTACGCAGATCCACAACAACGGAATAATGAATACGTCGTTTATATCCACAACACATCAACATACATGCTATTGTTAGGGGTTGAAAAGCTTATTCACTCCTCCTTTAAAGTTTTACATGGTTGAATGGAAAGGGCGGATAGAGAAGAGCCACGGGGCGATATGTGTATGAGGACAAGGAGGAAAACTTTTTTTTCTAGCTTTTGTGATGGCGTTTTTACTTGACGTTGCCCTTGTTTAATACCCTAAACAACTCTCTTAAAGGATCGAAGAAGGTATCGGATGTATCGCTATCTATCTATTGATCTCCTATCACAACAATGTAGGCAAAATGATTTTTTCATTTCCTTTCCGAAAGCTTTTCCTTTTTTACTTTTCAGGCAATTTCGAGAAGGGGTGACCAGAGAAACATGATCACACTATTAAATTTTCTGTTACCTAAGATTTGCAATGTTCTTGAAAAGTTACCGTGGATGGATAGTCTAGACAGAGGCAACACACTCCGAGGCATATGCATGGATAAAACGCATTACCGCCAGTGAATTTATCATACCAACGTTTACTTTAGTTTTGGGAACTATCATTTCATTAAGTCGCCTTCTGCAATCACCTATAGCATCTGCCACTCATGCAGTCAAATATGTACTCTTAGTATTGCAAAAAAAACAAAGATGATGCTATATCTGTGTTCGGAAATATATAAGTGAAGGCAGAAGAAACGGCCGACATATTGGATGTAGGAATTATAAGACCACGTAAGCCCGTAGATTCGTCTATAACCACCCAACCGCCGATCGAAACCCGCCGAATTTTTGTGAAATTGTTTATTCGTAAATATTGTAGATATAAAAATAATATGATTTATAATATAACACTTAAATAAAACCAACCCGGTTGTCAAAACCTTCCATTGACTGTGGACTATTAACCAGTTAAACGAATGAGAAAAAAAATTATATACAGTCCACACAATTACCTACAACGAAATAAATATTTTTAGCTAACTTCAAATTCATGGTTAAATGGCATAAGTTTATCACAAAAATTAAATATTATTAATTCTACGGGAGTGATACTTATTACGAGTAATAAATCGGTTTCATCAAAACATTTCAAATAATATAAAACAATGAAAAAGTACATAGCTTTTTATCTATTTTATTAAAACGTCATCTGTAGGAATTTTCGAGGAACGGTTGACGAGGCTAGCAAGGTGCAAACAAATATTTCAATAGATAATTATGTTTCTTAACATTTCTAAAAGTAATATAGATGGCTCTCATTTTGAGTCGATAGTTTGTACTAAAAGAACGCGGTAATGCTATTATATTCATGAAGTAATACTAGGTGGCGTGGTAGGATAATTGGAAATTTCGATATCGTTAAAATAAGATATGAACTAAATTTAAAAATTATTTATTCCTTTAAAAGTTTTATTACTTATGTTGACCATGTCTACAAGGTGACGTTTTATTTGGGATATATTTAACGATGAAATAGCTTCAATATTCTACGCGTTAAAGATTTATTTTCTGAAACCCTGAAGTATGTGGTAGTTCCATCTATTGCCGCTAGATAGCACTGAACATTACTCGAATACGATTAATAAAAGAACAGGAGTAAAATAGTTCTTTCCTTTTAAAAAGATAAATATTTGTTTTCTGTAGCGCTTATTAAGGTTTTTACGAATTTTAAGTAACATGAACGAGGCCCGCCTAATAATGATTGTGGTTTGTAATTTTAATGGTTTTGGTTTGTAATCGGCGCGGGGCACAAGCGTCAAGCTGCGATCAGACGATTTTGTCTGTGTGTGTATTTTATACATTTTGTACTCCGATCGATATTCCGTCTATGACAAACTGTTACAAAATTTAATTATTTTCCGTCGAAGAGCCATGGTAGTCTTGTGGTCAGGGCGCTGGTTTTAATTTCATACTACGTACCTAGGTTAGATCCCTATGCCGGCAGCATTGTACTTATTAATAGCAATTTTAAGTGCTAAATTTATCACATGGTTACACATCAGCGGTGAAGAACAACATCGTTGATTTTATTGTAAATTAAAAATTATAACATGACGTTAAAAAAAAGACCCATAAGAGTCTAACCTAAGATCTTAGATCTTGCGAACCAGCGTAGATCATGACGTTAATAAGAGGTTCAAGCAAGCCTAAATTGAATAAAAAGTTTTGGCTCTCTCTTTTAACTTGTAACTTTGAATCCCGGCTGAGTTTTCCGATAGATGGCGGAATAACCATCTCGCAATAACTATTTGAAAAGGCAGCAGTATCTATAGTATGAAGTGTCCGATGCTGCGATTGCCAATCCACCTGCTAAAGGGCGATGACGTCATATCTTTCTTGTGGATGGCTCTTAGTTTAGCCTCTGCTAAACTAAGAGCCATCTCTCTAACAATGTACTCCGTAAAAGAAGTTTAGGTACAATTTTTTATTTGATCTTGAACATAAAATATTTACATGATATTGAACTATTAATATAATTTATTTCCGCTTTAACTTGAAAATAACAACCCTTTACTATGTAGGTATATTGATTTAATGTTTTATTGGCTTTGTAATGTGCAGGTGGATTCCGTAAGGAGACTGGTGCACTAGGTATTTCAATTACACGTCGCATAGATAGCAGCAAAGACATTCCTACCAATTGTCGGTTTCCTCACTACTGAAGTGTGGATACTTGTGCCTGTATGCTTCTTTGATTCAAGTATAGGTACAAATACTGAGATACTACTAGTATGCTGGTAATAATTATTATCAGCCTATTATACAAGAATGCGTTTTCAAAGAATTACAACGCGAGGGTAGCGTGTTGTTGAGCGCAGTGCCGGTACTCTCGCACGAGTGATGCTGCGCACCATCACTAGTCTGAAGAATTCGGGTTCAGCAAAACTCGGATGGGTATTCCACCACAGCTCATTATTTTGACGTTTATTAGAGCGTTACACAAGCCTTTGAACGGTTTAACTTTATCTTTGTGTTAGTTAGTAAACCAATGTATAGATGGCGCTACCGTATATGAAAAGAGTCATATCTTGTGAATTAATAAAACTTTTCCATCTGTCTGGTGACCACATTAAATATTACTCAAACGTGGTTGTTGCGGATGTATGAATATATCATATAAGAGACAGAAGGATAACATAGGGAGTAGTAAGTTAATAAAGGGTAGGTAATATCTAGGTATGATTATGTTGAGAGTGGGAAAAAAAATCAATGAAATATATTGAGATGAAATTCCGCAGACATTTTTTTATATTTTGGGGGGGGAGGTGCCAACACCTAAACACCTGGCACCTGATACCGACATAAGATGTAACTGAAGGCTGTGACAGTTTATGTCGGGAAGAATCCCACGGAATTAGAGAGATGCTGTTAACGTGGGTGAGAGTTCTTAACGTGGTAGAGCCAAGCGGCGGCTTATGCTGCTGCTCGATTGGGCCGGCACGACCGAGGTAGTACCACGGCCTCGCGGCATTCTTACCGGCGTGAAATAGCGGCTTCTTGTGCTTCTGCGTTTTGTTCGGTGAGTGAGGTCACCGGAATAGCCAGAATATTATAAATATACAAACATTCACGCCTGTCATTTGGCATCATTTAGCATACCTAGCCACTTTACCTGGTTTTCTCCCGGAGATGAAGAATTAATCAAGTATTAATATTTTATGTTCGGTAAAAAAAAGTATGTACGTACATTAGTGTGGTCAAAACTAAATACACAGTGACAATATCGCCATCTATTATCAAAGGTGCGAAACAACATTAGTAATATATACATGATTGCACAAAGATAACGTACACCCACAACCAAATAGATCATGTTAATTATGAAAAATACACACAGGCATAATACAAAATTGAAATAACATTTTTTTGTTCATAAGATTAATTTTCTCTTTACAAACATTGGTAAGTCAGTGGAGTACACTCGAGCGTTCGAGTGGCCCGCAACGAAATGAGCAGACCACTTAGACGTTGTAATAAACCACTTGAAAATATTCACAGAAAGATATTTCCATTCGTTTCCTTCCGCAAAGTTTTTATGTTTAGCCGGAATGATGTTTTAATGCCTACAGAGAAATTCCGATACGATGTGATGATCGCAAGTACGAAAGTAGTCGAATTCCTTATTATTTACTATTACTATTATTGGTTATTCTTATATTGTTTATTGCAATTTAATTGTCTTTTATACCTTTTTATTGTCGGTGAAAAACATCGTTATGTTATCTGCCTTGGCCTTTAGATATTTGCTATTGCACATAAATATTTAACAAAGATTCCCTGTGAAGTCACTCCTCAATATCACAAAGTGTTATTTTTCACGCACCGGTAGTTTAATGATAACAATAATTTATGTAATTCCATGTTTCCAAAAGTATCTATGTCATTAAAACGAATCGTAGTAAATTTATTCGAAATTACCTGAATAACTTCAGCAGTTATATTAGTAAATAACTCACAGATATTTTATATTAAATATAATATATGAAATACAATAAAAGTTTAAGTACAATCTATACAATTGTAAAAAATATTGATATTTAAAAAACATTTAGGCTTAACGCCTAATACGAAACATATTTTTTTTTAATTTTGGATTTTTTGTCCGTTTATTATCTGTTTGTTCAGACAAAAGCTACTGGGCTGATTTTGTTGCGGTTTGCACTCTTCAGTTGTAACTTATTATTATTTTTTTACAATCTACCACAGTTTCGTAATGAGGTTACTCTGAAGGAGAAGAAACAGGCGAAAGGAACACCGTAGGTATACTCTTTTTAAGATAGTTTTTTCTTTATAATTTTATTGTTTATGTAATATAAAATAAAACGTCTCATTGCAAACCGAAAACATCCTAAATAACACGATGCCTTTTTTTCTAAAAAACACGATCTCTTACTGTTGGACACAACACAGTTTCTCCTGTGTTGCGCAGTATACTCAGTATAATACATTCACTGTTCGAAAGCCAGAAAGTGTATTTTTATTAAGAGGCAACATTGCAAATAACTATACTGTACTCATAGACTAAACGGGGATGATATCGCGTACAGAGGCTAGTATTGAATATGTGTATGTGTTAGCGATTTTCAGTATGTATATCATGACGTCAAAAGCGCATTAAGGAGTCTGCTTATTTCGTTTTATTTGCGCTTAGTAGGTTTCGTAAATACCGCAACAATCGGTGATGGAATAATCATATTGAGTGGGTTTTATATTATTGGATTGTTATTTATTATTATTATTGAGAAAAAGAGGTACACCTGATGGCAAGTGGCTACTGAAGCCCATGGATTGGTTACCGTATCCTGGTATCTATACTTATATATGCTAATAGGCAGGTTTAGTATTACTGAATTTTACAATTGTCTGTAAGTGAACGACGTTTCAACGGATACTTTGTAATTGATTTTGATGGATTTCTTTTAATGTTCCTTACGATTCCAGAAATGTTGTAGGCCATTAATTGAACGGCAAACATTCAAATGGGAAAGTTTGAAAGCCTGTCAGTTAATCTGCCACGCGTGAAGGACTAAACTTATATTAACGAAATCTGGCAGAGATGTAGACTTTGTCGTGGTATAGGATATAGGATACTTTTTCTCTCAATTGAGAGAAATTTGTAACCACGCGGGTGAACACTCGAGCAGACGCTTCTATTTAAAGATTTGCCTGCACAACCAAGCACAATTAGTTACATGTTATATTAGTATAGAGTATACTAATTAGTATAGAGTAAACAAAGATCAGCAAGCTGAAGTGGCAATGGGCCGGCCACATAGCTCGCAGAACTGACAACCGCTGGGGAAAAAAGGTTCTCGAGTGGCAGCCACGTACAGGCAAACGCAGTGTAGGACGACCTCCCACAAGATGGAGTGACGCCCTGCGCAGTGTTGCGGGAAGTCGATGGATGCAGGTGGCTCAGAACCGAGCTTCGTGGCAATCTTTGGGGGAGGCCTATGTTCAGCAGTGGACTTCTGATAGGCTGAAATGATGATGATGATGAAACAAAGATCCCGGATTTTCATTTGGCACCACTAAGCGTAGCCAAAACGAACTTCCGCAACCCACATTGTGGCAGAGCAATGTCCAACAGAAGACTATTAATAGGGTAATGAAGAAGAATACAACGAAACTCACAGACTGACACTTCAGCGATATATATGTCTACTATTTCACGATACACGAGTGATTCTTATTCTGTCATAATTCGCAAACAGCGTTCTTCTTTCTTAATTTTTGGCATCACTTGATAGATTTCTGCCAATGTCAAGCCAGTCGCTTACAAGGTTAAAACTGCATGAAATACTTCAATTGAATGTTTACGATTTATTAGCGACCAGCTCGATTAATTCGAAATACATAACATATAATTGTAACGTCTACGTCGTCTTAATCAGTATTTATTGTGATAAATTTTCTTTTTATTTGTATTTAACTTTTTTATAAGAATGTCTCATTATATACACGAACATATGTAAGAATAAATTTTTTTTTTGTCTTAAGGATATTTTATCTATGTAAGTATAATTTGAATAAGAAACTTTAATTTATGTAGTATATTTTTTGTATTTACCCATTTTTATATACACCGCCGACTTAATGTGTTATATTCGATATATTGAAGAGATCGCTGTTCTTGATAATACAGCCCATTGTAATTATGGTGTTCAATGAAGTGAAGAAAATAAATAATTGCATATTAATGCACACCATTCATTGTAATACATACAAAAATGTACAGTGCGGTCATGTATACGAATACTATATCAGTCAGTTCATATCATCATACCGTAACAATTTTTTTATTACTTAATATACAATATTTTATGAAAAATAAATGCAATTACTTTATGTAATAACGTAACAAAATTAAAAGCTACTAGACAAAGTCAAGTGTATTACTTATGGTAACAAATTAGAAAAGTTTTTTGACCTGATGAGTTCAAACGAGGTCAAATATCGCCGAAGCCATTTGCTATTTAAAAACTGAATTTAAAAATAAGCATTCTTTATTAGAATGGTAGTCATAGATACGAAAACATTAATTGAATACATCTAGAAAAATTGAAAATTTGACACAGATCTTGCGTTTTTTGTCTAAAAATAATTGAATATTGGAAAAATAAATGATGCTTGGTGATGAAGAAATAAAAGAAAGTAGTCTCCTGAGACCGGGCGATGAAATTATAAGGTTTGATTTTCAATTATTTTTACAAATATTACTTGACCACAGTGAATTAGATGTTTTATTGTTTGTTTTTACGTTTGTGCGTTGTTGCAGTATACACGAAGTTTGTTTGACTGACAAGTATTATAAAAAGGAGTTGGGATTTGGAAATGAACCTCTTTTTTCAAATTCGACCAAAAATGAAGTAAGCTTTTTTTGTTTTATTTTAGGGAATATTTTTTTAATTGAAGAATTTTCAAGGTCTTTACAGGTAAAGGTACATAAAACTCTTTGATCACTATACTAAAAGCAGTTTAGCCCACTGCTGTAGCTAAACCAACTCTCTGAATTTTGAAAGAGTTATAGACTTGGGGAAAGTTCGCCTCCCTTCTCCTTTGCGGAAGCGCAGACTTAACATATGTTCGAATTTTTTTTTATTCTTTTTTTTTATAATTTTTTCAACATGTTTTCTTTCACCGCCGAGCACGTGGTAAAATCACTACTTAAAATTGCTATAAAGAATTTAAGTGATACCGTGAATCGAAGAGAAAAAGACACACAAGCACCACTAAAATAAGCTAGTATCCCCTGAGGTACTACGGCTACTAATTATATGTTATTGGACCTAAATAGAGCTTGCTTAACGACATATGTATGCAATTTGGAGGTGCCTCGTTTTCTTCGTGATGGCTTCTTCCCCGACGGTCCGGAGCAACAGCAAGCTCGATTTGCGTGGACGGAGGAGGATGGAAACATCGCATCCCTGGTTTCCGAGCCAGGTTTCGGAACAACTGGGCAGACCACATTTGGCAAAGACTTGGATGCGGCCCTGAAAACTGAACAGAAGGTAAGGTTACCAGTACGTTAATAATAATTGTCCGCTCGGTTGGATCAGTGTCATACAGTCGCAGGTTCAATTCCCGTTCGGAAAATGATTGTGTGTGTGTACAATTTACTGTCTTTATAGGCAACGATGCATTCTATCGTAGTTCAAGATTCGTTATCAAGGAGTAACATTATATGAACTGAGTGCATACTTATTGACTCTTCTTGATCGAGCATATTTTCTTGGGGGAGTTTGCCCATGCTTACTTCGCTGGGCCTACAGGCTGTTAAGGGCGGTATTGGCGGTATTTTATGAAGTTACTTTGAACAACTCACCTTTGAAATCTATTTCAAATGTATCTGTCAGGAAGGCTCTGAGCTCTCCTTCAGGAGGTTCTCGTACACATCCCGCTGGGCAGACGTATATGTTAAATTTTCTTTACGTGTTAAACTCGCTTTTACATTGTTCTTAGCCATTGGATGACTAATTGATTCAAAAAGCGATCAAAAATTACTGATATGTCAAAAACGGAGCAACTTTCTCGCATGACTCTTTTCTCTTTCTCACTTCTCATTATAATTCGGCTGTTAAGCCGGAGAGTCCGTTACCCTGCTCCAGTGCCAACCCGACAGACTACATGTCAGAGGTCTAGTGAAACCAAAATATCTCCCTAAAATATTTTAATAAAAATTTACTGACACAATATGCTTTTTTTTCATTTTAGGAGGCAGATACATCAAGCACTATGTTCCAACCTTCAGATCGAAACGTTTTTTCATTTCCGAAGAAATCTTATAAGGAAAACCACACCGTGACATCCACATCTACCTCTAATACTAGCCTAGGTAAATGCTGTCTTAATTTCATCTGCCTAGGAGTCATCTGGGTAGGTACCACCTTCTTACCCAAATTGTTCCACCAAACAGCAGAGTAACCACTGTTGAATTCTGGTTCGTAAGATTCTGGTCCCCTGAACTCAAGTTCCCCAATGAAGTTGTTTGCATGGGTATAAGGTATCTATGCAGTGGCCACTTACCATCAGGTGGTCTGTTAGCTCGTTTGTCACCCCAAACTAATGAAACGCCAAGAGCCAGATGGGTTATCAGTTCAGCAAGCTATAGGCGGCCCATAATCACTAAAGCATGCTGATCTACTAATACCCGGCTATTAGTTCTGCTGCGCATGTCATCAGTACAGATTCTATCTTGCAGAGAAATACCATGCATAGTCTTTTGCACGGCCCGCTGAGCAATTATGCAGAATAGCGTGTATTTATATTCACCTATTCGACGAGGACGAGTAAAAATATATTTGAGGAATCGAATATTGTTTGATAGCGCAATTCTATTTTGCTTTATATATTTATATGTTACGTTATATCGGTGTACCGATCATATTTCATCTCATGTTATATTGTTAAAATTTGTTACTAGGCAAGCCCAATCAAGGCACTTGTAAAATAGATAAAGCAGATCCGAGGTCCAGATATCATTACGTGAAGTATGTTAAGAGACACGGACGGACGGTCAAGCTTTGGGAATGTGGTATATGTAAGTAACCTTGCATAGTTATTGAATCTTACATCTCTATATTCCGATTTTATTAATATTGGCTGGCTAAATTTGACCATTTTAGTCATAGATTAGCCACCGATACGAAAAAGTAAAGTAAGTTTTCTTAGATTAGTATTAGTATAATATATAGTTAAGATTACAATTACTTAATTTATTAGACGCGGAAATGGTATGTTGGAAAAGAAATTCAAGTTCTGAAATATGAAAAAAAAAATATCTGAATACGAAAAAAAATATACTAAATATACTAAGTAGTACCTAGTAGTATTACCTTATTTCAATTTCATAGCTACTAATACAGATATCTTACAAAAGACAATAAGACCTTATTAAGATCTTACTATGGAAGACATATATTACTGTGGAAGTAGATGGATTAACGCTTCTTATCACGCGTACCCCTGTAGTGGTACGCCTGTACCCACATACTACTAATTGAGATACCGCAATTCCACGACTGTTCATATTCCTATTAACTTATTCAAATGGACTAAAAATTTCTTAAACGACTTAGATTGAATAATTTTTGTTAATCTTAGGTAGCCGGGAGTTTCAACACCAGTATACGCTAATGCGCCACTTACCGACACACACTGATGAAAGGAACTTCCATTGTGCTGCGTGCGGAAAGAGTTTTAGGCAGCTATCTACCCTGAGTCAACATCGCGCGATACATTCGGCTGAGAGACCATACGCTTGTGCGGTAACAATGACTTACTGCTTTTAACATAAACAGTATGTATGAGTCTACCGCTGGACATATAGCTTTTCATTAAAACGCTAACAAAAACTGGAGTGCCATGGATGGATAATTTGCCCATACTTACTTATCCGGGCTGTTGCGTTGGTAAGCGCAGTACTACTAGAAATACTACTCCGCATCACGAGTCTATGTGATTTGGGTTCGGCATAGATAGATGGATTCATCAGCAGCTCCTCCGGAGTTGTAGAAGTACGTGGTTAAAGGTTATCACATCGGTGAGTATCAGATGAGCCGCTGCTCGTTTGTCCCCTTTACCATAAAAGAAACTCTGATTTCTGAACTACTTATATCACATTAAGATGGCTAATTGGTGTAACTGTTTTATATTATGTTATTAGTTCAAGAGAAATTTGACTAAAATTGATTTACTAAAGCCACTGTAACGAGCCGAGTTCTCTCGTCTGGTTCGGTTTTATTTATGTATCAATTTATGCTATTATATGTTTATTTATCGTTGTATAATGTAGGTACATCAAAGTGTTTAGTAAAAAATGTATTGTACGCTATCGTATTTTATATATTTGCACATGTTTCAACCACATGAATTTAATATACAAATATCCCAAAGTAATAATAACAGATGCCTAAAATTCTACCTTGAGTCCGTGAAAAATATCTGGCCACGGTTGGGGGCGGAAAGGCATTCACATTACAAACTTACTCGACTAAAAAGGCTAAGCTGATACTGGACGTAACAGCATTCAGAACGTCCGTCAATGGATGAGAGTCGGCAAACTCGAAGATATTTCAGCCGATCAATGGGGTAAGAAGGGGGCGGATAATAATTTGTGGCTTCGCGCAACAACTGTGTACCCTGTCTTCAACGAATCAATAAATAACGATAGACAATGCAAAAGGTCAACTGAAGAACTTAAGGAGTTTTACTACTTTAAAGAACGGTCAGGAGCACCCTAAACTTTTTACAGTGAGAACCCCTACCAATCACAATATTCATATAAGTAGGATGGAAACACATTTTTGAATCGCCAATAGCCTAATAGGTTAGGGTGCGGACTGCGAAACATGACGTCGCAGGTTCGTGCCCACCATTCGACTATTGTCGTGAACCACTCCGAATACAAACTGTAATGCTTAGTTGGAGGGTTAACAGGAATATTAGTAATACTAGTAAAATAGCATTGCTAGTTTTCTTTCAAAAAAAAAAAGCTTATAAGAATATAACAATGTGTTTTAAACACAATATTATAGTACAATAACAAAAAGACCGGCTAACTAAGCAGAATGTATACCACCAACAGTGAAATGTAAAATGATCTTAATTGATCAGACCAGGTATTCGGACACAACAGACAAGATCGACACATACAAAACACGCAACAACACCCGACATGCAACAGTCATTTAACACCCTATATTCATCAAACACCATGCATACATCGAACATACGATAGTCAATAAGTAATAACCAAAGACGTACATAGACGAAGAAGGAGAAGATAAACTTACTTTCGTAATTTTACTTATAACATATTTATTCAGCAAACTGCATTAAAAAGTATAACTTATTATAGATATAATCGGGGACGGGATTCAAGAAAGCAAAACATTAATATATCATGTACACATAATCCAATTTCAAACTAAGATTTCTATGTTAGGCACTGGAAGGCGATAAAAAAAAGGAAAGATAAAGAATATTGTTTGTAAATCTTTATTTAACACACAGGTATGCACAAAGACGTTCAATCGAGTTTCCACCCTGATATCCCATCGCAAGACCCACTCTGATGAAAAGCCCTACAGGTGTCACATCTGTCCTAAAGGATTCCATCAGAAAGGTTAACTTCCTATTATAATCCTTATCCTGAACCCATAAGTTGATTTCCCGCCACAGTTCTAGTTTTAGTTTAGTTTTCTATATTTAAAGGTTTTTACTAATAAAAATAAATTAAATACAATAAAATTAAATTTCTTTTTTAGACAAAACAATTTATTTTAATTAATTGTATGTAATTTGTTGACGGATTTTTTTCTGTTGTCTTTGAATTGAAGGAAATCTTCGCAACCACCTATTTACACACACAAACGAGAGACCCTACCGATGTAACATTTGTTTCAAGGGATTCAATCAACAGTCTAATCTCGTGTGCCATAAAAATAAGGTAAGTTTGTATCGAAAGGGACATTTTTTAAATATTTTTAAGTACATTGGATTTTAAGTGCAAATGGTTCCTAAATCACAGAAATTACTGCACTTATACATTTGCATAGTCCTCTTTACTATCATCTATAGACTATAAATTAATCTACGGCTGGGTATATACCTATTGCAAGAAACGAGGATTTGGTATAATGGCCACGATTGTAATTCAGTGTATTGTTAATAATGAGTTTATCCTATTTTTAATTTTATAGCCTATGACATATATTTAACTCAATCAAATGCTTAAGGATATATTGTACAAGTATTTATACATCGAAATAAAATTGATCGATCGAAGCTTTTTAGCTTGCTTTCCTGCTGGAAGACACTTAAATATGCTCTGTGAAAAATATTTCACATGTCAGTGATCTTATTTAAAAAAATGTAGATATACGCTCTATTTATCTGGTAAGTCACCAGCAAGACTCTCCTCCTCGTCAAAAGGCACGAGTAACTCAAACCTGTCTCAAAAAAAATGTTCCGAACTTCTTAAGAGCTGAAGACTGGCCTCCGCCCAAAGATCTCTTAAGAAGGCTGAATTCCCAACGGCGATAATGGTAATCCATAAGTTCGTGGCCCGAGAGTCTGTATCAAAGCGGAAAAACAGCCACTTTGAATCAAATTATTAAAATTAATAGCATAGACTTTAAAAAATATGTACACACCCGTTTAAACATTATTACACTGTTTCTTTAAAAAAATACATGCATTTTAATATCAAAGAGAACTTATGACCTTACTAGGAACACTACATATTCGTATCTCAAATGTAACACAAATTTCAGGCGCATCTAGATGAAAACGGTAGCAGTGCTACTAGTGGTGGTGGACATAATGTTACTCGTGTGACAAGATCTGCTTCTGTTGCCGAAAGTCAAGCGGATACTTCGAGGCGAGTTCATGAGATAAAGTAGGAAAAAAAAATATTAAATTCTTTTATTCAGTAAATATAAAATAAACCTTTAACTCTGCCAGTTACGTTGCGTGCCTCGGGAGGCACGCAACGTAACTGGCAAATGAAATCCCAGATGATGCAATTTTATTTCTGTTCAAGTGGAAGGTAGGACTTTCTCCTGGGTTATGGTAACGTTTACCTTTGGCAAGTCGCTTAGAAATTAAGGTTACTTTGTTGTTAATTTATCTATTAAACTCGATAGGCCTTAGCAACCGACTGATAATAACTGATAACCCTAGTGCCAGGCTAGAGACGAGTAGCAACATATCTAGTGCAAGGTTTCCGGCACTCCACTTATTAACCCGCTAACCTAGCGTGGTGAGTATGGGTGAATCTCCCAAGTTTTGGATGATGTCAGCTTTTGTAGTCGTTTTCACGGGAAGGCAACCAATGGGCTTTCCTGGCAGATAAAGTAATGTAAAATAAAGAAGTGACTTGATTTCAGATCATCAAGTGAGCAGTGTGAAGTGAGCTCCACAGTCAGTTCTACAGTCGGTACTTCTACCGCATCTTCATCCTGGAATCCAAAGGAAAGCCCTTGGGAAATTCTCAAGTTCTTTTCGGAGCCGATTGATGCCTGGTGCTACACCAATCCGTGGAGTGCGATGGGCAACGGTGTCATTGTTGATCCTATAAAAACCTACCATATGACTGTCGCTTTGGCAACGAAGCAGACACCCTTTGCTTTGCTAAAGCCAGATAACGGTGCTCCAGTATTAGTTAAAGTTATCGATACGAAGTTTCCCGGCGGTAAGCAGGTCAGCTTTCAATAATGTTTTTAATAATCATAAATATTAAAAAATAATTGTTATTATTCTCAGAAGTTCTGCTATTTCTTATTAAATGAAATAATGTAAATATCATTACATTTACAGATGTTGGTACCAGCTACCGCTGAAGACTTAAGGGACGGTGGTAGAATTATTGTGAATAACGATGACAACTCTGAATCTCAGGTAATTCTTGTGAGGGAGACCAGCTCATGCTTTTTTATCAAGATTATTAGAGTAATAATACTGATGATAAACTATACGTTAGTAGGTAATAAATATTTCGACGATTGACTTGTTTTGATTGAAATTTAATTCCTTATTTTTCTTTCGATTTGGTGAACTCATTGCGTATATTTTATAACTTAGAGATACAACAATAATTATTCTTTTCTCTCTCTAAGGGTCCTGAAGTTGAGGCAAGATCTGAGGACAACGGCGCAGTTCAAATCCGTGTGCCGGTTGTGGCGATTGTAGTGCCGCGAATCCAACCCGGCGGCCGACTGCAGTTGTGCGTCGAGGAACCTCACCATGCTTACCATACTGCATTGTCTACTGAAGGTAATTTTATGTCTACTCATATATAAGGTATTACTATCTATTAAGTGTGTTCAGTGTTTGGGAGTCGAAATGTAAATTAAATTTCGAGATTCAATCTGAAAATCAAACTAATATTCAAAAAATTATGATCTTAATTGATATTTAAAGATATAATTAGGAACCGATACTGTCACATCGTTTACTTAAAAAGTTCAATGTTACTACGGCTGTTCACAAAATCAATGGGTCTACATTAAAGGCATTTGTTTATCGCAGCAGGTGAAGTAAACGTCGAATCATGCATAAATCATACGATGTCTCGTCCAGTCGCTTCTAACACGGCGCCTTCTCATGAGGTTTCGAATAGATTCGGAGATCATGTAACACTACCAGGTATCTGAAATCTATATACTCTTAGAGAATTAAAAGGTCAGCTGCTAGTGACGATGGTCAGATATTTCCTGCAGACAGTAAATACTGCCAGCTTATCCATACGAATTTCGGAACGGTACTCCTGCAGATTAGCAATTAGAAGCATCGTCCTCACTACTACAAAAAGAGCCTATGGTCACCAACCTACTTGCTCAACGTTATATTTTAAGCACGCCGATGATGAAGAAGGGGAATCGCATGAATATTTT
Organism: Bhutanitis thaidina; assembly: GCA_029286595.1. Lineage (NCBI taxonomy): Eukaryota > Metazoa > Arthropoda > Insecta > Lepidoptera > Papilionidae > Bhutanitis > Bhutanitis thaidina. The sequence continues at coordinate 5,837,593 of JAGSMS010000020.1, read as the reverse complement.
ATTGTTTATTTTACTCGTTCTCCCTTCCACTGTGCATACCAAAGTCGGCTTATCAACCTTAGTAGATTGGCTAACCGACTCTTTGAATAGAACTTTGATTTTCATATTAGTCGATCATACTTTCTTTCGCACTACAAAATAAACTTGTTAGACTTACAGTATTGACATAAATAGATATAAACATTGCCCAGTTTTCTTCCTCAAGAAGATAAAAAAAATTCCCTACCTTCAGCTCCCTGTATTTCTTCATCATGCGCTTTACCTCCTCCGGCACCGTCACCACCGTTGGATCTAATCACAATGGACTTGTTCGAGCCAATAGATGGCTTGCCCATGGGTAAGTTACTTTCAGTTATCTTTATAGTCATCGTATTAATATTGGTACAAATTTTTGGTTTGTTATTTAGTAAACTTTATGTCAACTTCTCTCTATTATACTCGTACATGCATTGTTATGTGTTGGCTGTAAGGGGAAAATATACCATCTCTTCCTTCAAATACCAACCACACGGTACGTAGTGCATCTTGCTAGCTAACAAACTAGGATCTGGGTATCGAATTATAGCGAAATATCTATTCGAATTTGCTAAACCCTTAAACGTGGTAGAGCCACGCGGCGGCTTTTGCTGCTGTTCGAATGGGCCGGCTCGACCTGTTGTCGACGTGGTACCAACCACGGTCTCGCAGAATACCGGCGTGAAGTAGAGGCATCTTGTGCTTCTGCGTTTCGTTCGGTGAGTGAGGTAACCGGAGGCTCACACCCCCTCCCTATTCCCCTCCTCTTCCCTCCCATCTCCCAAATATCCTTAAAGACCGGCAACGCACCTGCAGCATCTAAGGGGCTACAGATGTATGTGCGCGACGGTAATAACTTACCATCAGGTGAACCGCTTGCTCGTTTGCCGTCTCTTCCATAAAATAAAAAAATAAAAAACAAACTTTAAACTAAATGGTTTTTAAAGATAAACTTATGTTAACGTTAAAAATTATGTACATTAATTATAAGCAAAATCTTTCATATTGTTTACAGATATTGCTTAAACTTTTATCTCGTTTATTTGGGGATCACAGGTCCTCAAATCACTGCGGTGGACAATGTGCATCAGCCACCCGGCTCAGACGACTCCGACATTTTTATTAGGAAATTTGAAGTAAGTTTTATATAACATTCATTTATTATAACATTAGAACGTTAATTGAAAAATAAATACTGCAAATATAAAATTAAACATTTAGCATAACAATCATTATTTAACAAAACGCCATTATTTTTTTTAAACGGTATTTTTATATTCCACAAATCATACTCGTCCATGCCTATGAAATGTTTTTGGATGATTCTGTCCGATTCTGGCAATTAGCTCGTAAGATATAAGTTACAGGTAGGACGATAGTATCGAATATTTTTCGTTCGTCGCTTGATGACTACCTGATGTTATTTGGTAATTAATTCGGTTCTCGGTAGTACAGAAAAAGATCGGTTTCACGTTTGCCTTTTGGCTTAATAAAAAACAACTTGTGGTGTAAAATATAAGAATCGGGGAAATTCCCGCGAATTGCCCTAGCCTCCATCAGATGTTGTAATAATTATTTCAAGTATCTTCTTCATTAGTCTATCTAAGTACTTTGCTAAATTTACATATACTTCAGAAGAAAAAGACTCGAGCCCATACTCACCATTTTAGATTTGTGAGGGCAGTACCAATAGCCTCGCATGATGTTACCTCTTTAGAACGTGAGAATTAGGTTCAGTAATTTCGGATGTTTTTCCAACAATTTCTCTTTCGTTAACTAGAAGGGACATCGCGTACAGGTGAAGTTATTATTTAGATTTAAATTCTCGTCTTTTTCTTCTTATACCATTTTTATTATTAAATATATTAATTTAAACTTTACTTCCAGGAAAGTATCCCGCTATCTGATTCCGACTGAAAGAATTTAAAATTGAATTTTTTTGATTTTGTGAACGCACAGCCCTTGAAGATTTTTTTTTATTTACTTAGCGATAAGCAAAACTTTGTTAACTTTGTTATTGTGTAATACATAAATATTTATATAACAGAAATGTTTCTAATTTTATATAGTACCACCGGATTTTACGTTGATTAAAATTTTTTGAAATCAAAAGAATGGAAAGCGTAAAAGTAACATAAAACGTTGGAGATGGGAATCAAAATGATAGAAAACTACTAAAGAGAAACTAGAAAACATTTCTCCTCAATAGTAGTTGCAAAAGTAAACTACTCATTCACGAAATTCCTATTGCGGTTTTGCAAATTTAAGTTTTTTTAAATATATATATATAAATTAAAATGTAATTATCTAACTGTAAATAAAAAAAAGATGAAAAAAAATTTAAAAAGACATATCTCTTATTTACTAGGAGGTTTGATTCCTTTTTCTTAGTCTAAACCCCTCTAGAGGTATTCGTTTGTGTACAAAGGTCTTACCTCCTAAGAATATCGCTGAATTTCTGCCAAGCAGCAAGCAGCACTGTAACTACTGATGTTTTTTTGGGTTGAAGGGTATAAAGAGCCAGTACAATTACAGGTTATGATTATGAGCCATTCAGTCTTAGTACCCTGAGGTGAACACGGACTTATTTCTTTAAAGTATTTACAGCCGTCTAGGAACTGGAGTAACCACTTACTATGAGTTGGATCAACCAGATAACATAAATTAGGAACATTTTAGATAACGTCACAAACAAAAGATCTAACTACTCTTGAAACTACCATTTACACTGTGACAGTGTTTCTATCAAAATTTGTCCACAGATTCGAAGTTTTCGTGTTAAGACAACCTCGTTTACTGCTAAGCTCCTTTAATATGTGGCACATAAAAAAAATTTAAAACGCGAAATTAAGAGTTATGTGGCCTTCAGGAAAGATCTAAATAGAGAGTCAGCCAAAGAGAGTTGAGTTGCTTCAAGGGGCTTGGTTGTACTGTAAGAAGCTAATTTATCCCCACTCAATTGGTTCAGGTGTCCATGGGCTCCAGTAGCCACATACCAGGTGAACTGTTTTACATCAAATTTCAATTATAAAAAAAAAGAATGCAACAATAATTTTTATCGTGGTAAAGCCAAGCGGTGTCATTAGCCGCTGCTCGAATGGGCCGGCTCAACCGGGTTGGTACCACGGCCTCGCAGAATACCGCCGTGAAGTAAAGGCATCTTATGGTTCTGCGTTTCGTTCGGTGAGTGAGGTAACCGGAGGCCCACTCCCTCTCCCCATCCCTATACTCACCCTCCTTCCATATCCTCCCTCCCATATCCCGAACACCCTCAAAGGCAACGCTCCTGCAGCACCTCTGGTGTTGCAGATGTACGTGGGCCACGGTAATCACTTACCATCAGGTGTACCGTATAAAAAAAATTTCAAGAAATCAGCATCTACATTATTTTAATAACATCGAGAAGAACATTTTCTTAAATACATACGTGTATATATTGTGGGCTCGGTGGGGTAGCGGCTAATCGTTTGGTGGGTTCTATTCCCGTACGGAACAAGTAATTGGTTTTGTTTGGGATACAAATAATTGTTCCGAGGTCGGGTGTTTGTTCATGTACAATTTATGTATGTAAACTGCCTACGGGACTCAGAAAAAATTCCTACAGTAGAGGTAACGTCTGTAAAATACAAAAGAAAAGAATACGTTACTGCATAATATATTTATTGTTATTGCATTATGTGAGGTCCGAGTACTGCAACAATAAGTAGCTAAAAGTTAACAATTTTTTTTAATACTGTAATTTTATTATACGGAAGTGAAAAATAAATGCAATTAGTTTAAATAGTTTTTACTTGACGAGCAAGTGACGTCAAATACTATAGAAGCCATTTGAGATTTAAAAAGTGAATTTAAAAAGAAGCATTCGTTATTGGAATGGTAGTCATAGATATGAAAATATCTAATAGAAAGTATTCTCTGTATATTATATAGTATTAATCTATGAAAAACTGAAAGTTTGACACAGATCTTGTGTTTCATGTCTAAAAGTTGTTGAATATTGGAACAATATTGATGCTTGGTGATGAAGTAAGAAGCAAAAGAAGTAAAAGAAAGAAGCCTTATGAGACCGGGCGATAAAATGATAAGGTTTGATTTTTAATGAATTTAGCGTGGAAACAAAATATTACTTGACCACGGTGACTTAGATGTTTTGTTGTTTGTTTTTACGTTTGTGTTTTGTTGCAGTATACATGAAGTTTGTTTGACTGATAAATATTATAAAATGGAGTTATTTGGAAATGAACCTCTTATTTGAAATTCGACTAAAATATAGTATGCTTATTTTACCTTGCTTTTACTTTTTTTAAATAAAAAAAATTGAAATGTAATTTCTTATGTTTACTTTCAGATTTTATGAACAAATCAAAACTAAGGTTAATTTATTGTTCAACAATAACTATTATTTTCTCTCTAACGGCGCAGTTCAAATCCGTGTGTCGATTGTGGCGATTGTAGTGGCGCGATTCCAACCCGGCGGCCGACTGCAGTTGTCCGTCGAGGAACCTCATCATGCTTATCATGCTGCATTGTCTACTGAAGGTAATTTTATTACTATAATCTGATATTGTTAACTATTAAGTACTTCAGTACTTGGCAGTGTCGAAATAAAATTTCAATTTAGAATTTCGGAGTCGGATTCCGGCATGTTCCTTCTGAACTCTTTCTCCTCATGCCTCTAGAATGAACTGCACCACATGTGTTTTTTAGACTAATTATTTCTACTTCTAACTCCCTCCCCCTCCCCACCCCTCCTCGCCCTCCTCGCCCTCCTTCCCAGCTCCCAAATGTCCTTAAAGGCCGACAAGGCAACTGCAGCTCCTTTGGTGTTACAAAGGTACATGGGCGACGGCAATCACTTACCGACAGGTGTGCCGCATGTTCGTTTGCCCTGCATTATATATGCACCATAAATAAAAAAAAAATAACTGTTTCTTCCAGGAAAGTATCTGATTTCGAATGAAAGTAAAAATAAGATTCTTATTATTTTGTAAGCGCATGCCTTGAGGAAATATGTTTATTTACTTAGCGATAAACAAAACTTTGTTATTGTTTAATATACATAAATTTATGTATCAAAAATGTGTTTCATTTAAAGATATTATTATTTCACCATACACAATTATATTGATTTTCGCTGATTAAAATTTTATGGAATTCAGAGAATGTAAGTGGGAGACTGTCAATAAATATGACATGCTAAAGGTATTAATAAATATAAAAAACGATAATGTAAGTCAAATATCTGTGGACGAAGAAGCAGTAAAATCTGGGAAGATTAAGCAAAACCTAATAAGAAATATATCGAGTTATAGAATCCAATTTAGAGAAGAATAGAAAGTGGAAAATAATGTATAGATACATGTTTCTTCTATAAAATAATTTTTTACTCAAATATAAGTTACATTGACGTTAAAGATGTGAGGGCACAGACAGAAAAGGCAATTTCCTGTCGTCGATGTTAATAACGCGATATTATGATGTCGTTATGATGGGTCTATTGTCGTCCTCGTATCGCAGTCGTATCGTATTGTTGTCGACACGTGGACGGAAATAGCTGCTTTGAGGGTGACGGAGCCCTCTTTATAGTTCGTTGAAATAACGATAGATGGCGTTACACGTAAAATTTCTATAGTGTCTGAGTATTGTCCATTGATAAATATAACACAAAGTTCTATTATAAATTTATTTTCTTTATAATACTAGAATCGTTTATATACAATAGGTACATACAATCAAGGGATATTTAATCTATTAATAGGAGCTAAAAATAAAGTGGCAATTCGAACTTTTCTGTGTTGAATACATAAATTCAAAACTTGTGTGAAAGAATAAGCATGTAGATTTCCATCATTCAATCATTTACGCATTTAGTTTATCTTACCGTGCGAAGCCACCGCGATTCGCTAGTAAATAATAATGGATAATCGTGTAATAGCAATAAATTAACTTTTTACGTAAATTTTATTAAAGATAACCTAAATGAGTTTGAATACATAAGGTGATGTGGCTTAGGGACAAGGCGCTTGCATAGCCTTTAATTATTTGATCTCCGATGTTGGAACTGAAATTACAGAAAAATCATATTGCCTCCGACAAAAGGAGCGATTACAATAACCAAAAATATGCCTGATGCCTAAATTTTGCAGACCGACGATGGGCAGTAGTGTCCGTGGTATAAGGTGTACGGTACGGCAATCACCAATCCGCATGCTAAGCATGTCGATCACAGCTTATCCTATTCTTAGTAAACTGTTTAGAGGTTGGTACTTTACTTGGATTAATCGCACAGTTTTTAGTCTCAATAATTTAATCCGTAATTAATATACTACGAAGCTTTTTACTCGATGAATAAAAAAATCATATTTCTTTAAAGAAACTCACAATGGGAATCATTAGGACAGTGGCAAATTAAAATTTATACATTCTAACGCCTTGTTAGAGTTGCTCAGTCAATTTACAACTAATGATAGTACAGCCAGTTGCACACAACCGCAAAAAACGTAAATCGTAGACGCAATAGCGTTTAACGACTAGAAAGCGACAATAAAACGCGAATTACTCTGGACCTATTTTTTACCAAAGCAAAACGCGTGGCGGACACACGACCGAAAATATTAAAACTGGTGTTGGAGCTGACACGAGGCTTTTCCCACCAATAAATAGAGAAATCTCTTGATAGCCCTATTTTATTAAACCACAGATAATCAACAAACGAAACGCAACCTTGCTGCTTGCATTTCTGAGCCGTATTTGTCCAGGCACACATTAAAAGGTCAGTCAGAAAACAGTCATTCCTAATTATACCAAACTTTGTACACGTTTGAGTTGAAATTGCCTTGGATAGGGTTGAGTTAAAATTAGGGTTGTCGTCAATGGTTCAATACCGCCCCCGACGGTTATCGAATAATGCGTCGGCACGTGTGCGCTGGCGTTTTTTTATCGAATTTTTATTTCGGCGTGCGAACTTAGAAGTGGCGTCTGGTGCAGACTTTGCCTTACAATGGTAGTGTACGTATTGTGTGAGACTTAAAAGATTTACGATAGAATATTTTCTCGTTATCAATTTTTTGATTTCAATTAAAGGATTATGTAACGGAAGATAATATCGAGTTTCGATTTTAAAATGTATTGATGAATCTTATTTGAAATCCTTTACTGTGTACACTGAAATGTCAAATAGTTTATATAATTTATCATAAAAATATTAACTATGTTCTATCACATTCCACGTTAAACATAGACAATACTTACGACTTTTGTAGTAAAGACAATGTATTTGCGTTGATGGTAGTTTTTCAAATAACAAACAAAGCTAATATTACATGAGATTTTAATAACATTACTCTTATAACAAACAAGCAGCGTAGATTTCAAAACATACATGAAATTATCAATAACACTATTGAACAAACATTCAATTTAATAAAACATCATTAAAACAAACAAACACGAGGCGATAACTAATCCCTCTCAAGGGTGAAATACACCCCTAGAATATCATTTCATATTTTGATTATGATATCAATGTCGCCCACTCGCATTACTCGGGTTTTTTATAGCCATTGTTCGTTAATACACATATTAACCCATTAACAGTCGCGTGGCGACATAATGTTATATTTCATACGTATAATGAAATTGTTTTATGCGTTATGAATGTTCTTTTGTCATGAGAAATGTCATTTTTATCTTTGTATAATCCGCCCAGACTCACTTACAAAACTATCTCGATTTAGTATTTTAAATAAGTTATGTTAAAGCATTCGTTACTTTATTTCCATTATTGATAGGGAAAGATATTGTGATCAACCATATTTTTTTTTTAAAAAGGTGCTGTGTATTGGTGGTTTTGATAAAGATATTATGACCAAGCGGCGTCCTTTGCTACTGCTCGAATCGGCCGGCTCGACCGGGTTGGACCACAGCCTCAAAGACTACCGGCGTGAAGTAGAGGTATCTTGTGCTTCTGCGTTTCGTTCGGTGAGTGAGGAAATCGGAGGCCCACTCCCCCAACCCCTTTCCCTCCCCGTCCTTCCTTCCTTCTCCCATATATCCTTAAGGACCGGCAACGCACCTGCAGCACCTCTGATGCTGCCGATGTACGTGGGCGACGGTAATCAGTTACAATCAGGTGATCCGCCTGATTCCTTAGCTGCATTTCCTAAAAAAAAAATATCGATAATATAATTTGATGATATATGGTAATACTGATTAGTGATACAGAATTAGTGATTTCTCATCGTAATATTTGTACTATTACTACTAATGCTTACTATATACTACTAATAATACTAATACTAGTACTTTAATATTATACTTGTCAAACAGCACAATTAGTTTGGTAGGATAGGGAATAAATTTGGTTTATTATAAGATGTTAAAAGTGTAAGAAATGTTTTTTTTCCAAAGACACTATAAAATTACATGCGGCTCATCTGGTGGTAAGTGATCACCGACGTCCACCAATATGCGCAACACCAGAGTAGCTATAGATTTGGTAAATATTGAAAGAGTGGTGATAGTAATAAAATTTTTGCAATGTCGTGGCGATTAATGTAGAAAATACACTTTCCAATCACTTTTTTCCGTAAATATCGAAGAGCCGATTGCGATCCGCAAGGCGGATTATTCATCGGCATCTACACAAATTTATTACGAGCAGCGGCTCTGACTACGCTCATCAACCCGTTTGCCGAGCCTATCCAACAATATCCAAGAAATCTATTCCGGCTTTTACTGACGTTTTCTTGGAGAGTCCTATGTTCAGCAGTGAACTATAATAGGGAGATGTTGTATGCCCAACAGTTGACTATTAACAGGCTGACGAATATGTACAACTAATTTATTTAAAAAGTAAAGCATGGTTAGCTTCGTCTATTCGTTACTAGATGGCGTAAGGAGTCGCGAAGATGAGAAGTAAACTTCAATACCCAACAATACCATGTGTATTTCGTTTAAATTTATTTATTATTTAGGGTTACCCTAAGCGGTCGAGTAGCAGCGGCTAAGGTTCAAAGCATTACCGTGAATGCTAATTTATCTGCCACGTATGACCATTACGGTAAATCCCTTCCCTAGGCAGATGTCCACCAATACTTTTATTACACTAAACTGGGAAACGAATTTACCGTTCAGCTGACGGTAGGTGGCTTCTGCAGCCCATGGGCACCTGCAAACAAATTCCATTGAAGAATGTTACAGTTACAGATACAGTCGTGAGCCCTGAGAACTAAGATGTGTGTATATCTTACATCCTGTAATTATACCGGCTCTCTTTACCTATCAAACTGAAAGACAGCAGTGGTTGCACTGCTGATAAGCATCAGAAATAGGTAAGTGACCTACTCAGATAACGTCTGGGCAGGTAAAGGACCCTACCAACTCGTAATGCCAGTTGATAGGCTGATTTATTTCCTTAACATCAGCACTGAAGAGGACTGGTTTTAAATCCTAGCCAAGATCAATATGTTCGCCTTATTTAGTATTAGTTTTAATTATGTACTATGATTGCACACGTATCTCTGGTTTGCATGAAAGTCATTCCGCCGATACCGCTTAAAACATTGATGACAGTTAAAAAGGTGTAAAGCTCTCGATTTCGGTGATGAGTTGTTATGCTATAACTTTCTGGTAGTAACCATAGAATCTAGAAAAATGCGTAAGTAAGTCTCTGTATAAGACTAATACCACGGGTGTCACACGAATCAAATAAGGAAAAAACCACGTGGTTTATAACGCTGAGACAGATGAGGGACGGCGTGTTGTAGGTGCAGTGTTTTGTGCTGGGATTTTGAATTGTATTCAAGCTAAGCAACTGGAAAATGTTGTTATGGCTTAAAACATTTTCAAAAGAAGTCTTAGAATTCTGTAGACTATTTTAAAGCCTCATTTTGCCACTTTTTCTAATTCATGGCTGTAAAATACTTAATTGTGTTGAGCGTCACTCAGCTTCCATAATCAACGAGGGCCGCCCGTCGGCAACAGACGAGTGACAGTCGCGCCACGCGGCCGCCACGCGTCGCGGATCAGAACGTTTGGTCACATACCGTGCACGACATCTCAATCCAAACGGATTTGTTGCAGTTGCTGTGCAGTAATGAGGTATGACATTGCATTTTTACACTCTTCTGTAATTTTGGCCTTTAATAATATAATTTTAGAGATTTATCTTGATTAACATATAATGTGGCACGATCATAAGAAGGCTCGGATGCAAATTTAGGAACACGAGGGAAGTTATACAATCCGACCACCAATTCAAATACATGAGTAAAATGGCATGTATTAGATGTCATGATAAGTAATCATACACATAATTTAAAAAATACTAAATAATACTTCGTATATATGATATATATGATTCGACACGGATTCAACCCGCAATTCTGAGCTTTGAACGTAAGGCCACCGGCTAGGCTATTGGGCCGTCGACTGAAGTGTCAATGGCCCTCCTTATTTCCACTTGACTCGAGTTGATATTCAATCGAATTATCAAAGCCCCAGTCGAACAGATATGTACACGTTGTCGGTGCTATGCCTGGTTGGTTGGTGGTCGATCCTTTGTTGCTTGTCCATTTTATTTCGCAAGTGCTGAGCGAGTCTCAGACGTGGACTCACGGGTAGAGATAAAATGGGTCAACTTGGCTCCCTAGCTCGAGTAATAACTTGCGGGACTCCTGCTCGCGAGTCTCTATCGATGTAGCTGTAAAGGCTACTAGGCCAACAGCTGATCTACCGTGGGTGTTTTAGTCGGTCTGGCATCTTCAATGCTGATCCCGACATAACCAGTCACCGGAGACGGTGACGGGTAGGTGGGAGCACCTTGCCTCCAAGTTAAACTAAAAAAAAAAATCCCTAGCTCGAGTTTCCGCCGAACTACTTTTACACAATTTAAATTAGAACTAGGGATTTAGCGTTAATAATTTTCATGAGAACATTTTTTTTATTCGTACATTTTAAATTGACGTTATTTAATTGATTGTTGTGTGCGACCGGCACACATATGTCCTGTGTGCCGGTCGCACACAACACAGACACCGAAAACCAACAAATTGTGTTTTGCACAAATATTAACTGCAGCTGGAATTTTAGCGCAGGAACCATTAAGCCAGGTGGACGTAATCTAATAAGCACTTACAGGAAGAAAAATGTACCATGTCATGTCATCTCGTAATTATAGTAAAAGTCGATTAAGGGAAATGCCAAGGAATAATTATTCTCCGATAGATGGCGACATAATCAACTCAAACATGACAAGTTATGGTTGCATAAGACTATTTATAGAGGTGTGTTCTGGATGAAAAAGTTCGTTAATTTTTTTAAAAATCCAATATAGCCGTCATGACGATCATGATGATAATAAAAAAAACAGCAAAAAAAGGTAACTGTGTCCGACCACCATTTAGTTCGCGTGGAAAATGTACAAAGGAACGTAACAAACAAACAGACAGAGTCACTTTCGTATACAGCAACTATAACCTAGTTACCATGAGTAGGTTATATAATATAATACACTTAGTATTAGTATTATAAGGTACTCATAGTTGCCGTGTTGATTATGATATGGTTATCATCATTCCAGTAGCAATCGGAATTAAATAAAAATAGTTAGTAGTACTGACTACTACAGTAAAAATAAGCAAGATAACAGTTTTTGATGTGACTGACCAAAAGACAATGAATAACACTATATTCAAATATTCAATTCGCAACCATGACTATTAAAATATGGAACTTTAAAAAATCAATCATAGAGGAGCAGTCGGCATCGAGCAGATTACTCCGCCATACATCGCGCATGGCCAGAGAGGCAAATTGTTCTCTAACCTGATTACAACTGCTAGTTCGACATTGTCTTTACCCCTCCCCCACTCCCCCCTTTGCTATGTACCCTGTAGCAGTGGGGTGCAATTGTTGTAGGTCATTATTTGTCTAGATGTGGTTATTTTTGTAATTTTGCTATACTTTTTTATGGAGAAGTTTTGCAATGCTTTTAATATTTACATACCATACCAATATAATGTTCCTATACCTGTTAAATATTCACTGTGTAGTGTCGATGTGAAACATACTGTGCAATACCCACATATTAGTCGATTAGGGGAAAAGCCTTGAAAATCTCATGGCATCCGACAGATGCTGATGGCCAATTTCAAAAAAGTTAAGTCAAATGGCAGCATTAAAAGTGCGAGGAGTCTGAATTTCTAATGGCCAACTCGCTTGCCAAGCGTAGCGATTATAGCGAATTGCGGGAGAGATCCAGCAGTGGACTATTAGCAGGTTGATGAAGAAATATTGTACCTGTTAATATATCTGATAACATATATACTATCAGATATTTTATATGACGGGGTGTTAAGTGATATATAACAATTTTTTCTCCAAATTTCAACTTCATCTGCACGCGGATAGTCCAGCTGATCGTAGAAAATATATCCAAAACCAAATCCCACAGACTAGTGATGGAGAGCAGTGGTAGTGCAAGGGTAACGTCACTGCGCTCAACGAACCACCTGCATATTGTGGTGCGTATGGGAGAGTCTTCCGTGCATGGTGTATGCCAGCTTTCGTTGGCACATATCCGGTAAGGCCAATGTCCAGCAGTGGACATATACAGACTTGATAAAGAAATAGACAGATATCTGATAAACACTCCAAGTAATGAAATGTTAATGAAAGGTTTTAAGATAATTTTAGATGTATCATTGGAATAGATAAAGAAAGCTTTTCTAGACCCTCTTACTCAATGACCAATCTCTGCTAGTTTTCTATATAAATTCATTATATTTCAATAGACTGCGAGCGGTTTTGAGTAATTCAATTTGGATGTGGTTAGGAATCGTCTATTGTACTTTTTATTCGTTTGTTATTTGATTACTTTTATATAAAAATTATTGGTCGTTATTAAGCTTCAATGATTATAACATAAAAACTGGTAGAGTGCATGTGTTTTATGTAGGTATAAGCATGAAATGTAACTAACACGTTATTTCTTAATATTCCTGCTACTCGATGATGATACTTATGTAGCGTTACTCTACTATATAACTGAACGCAGAGGCAGCCTTTATATCTCCCACTGCTGGGCAAAAGTCTCTTATTTTTTACTGAGCTCTAATTTAGTTATTTCTTATACATGCAGCATGCTTGGTAAATTTAGAATTAAAAAATAATGGAGATCGAGCTCAAATTGCCTTATTCGGAAACAGATGCCGTAACCGCACGGCTATGTTGGCCATTGCGGCTATAGAAACTCTAATCTAAATCTAATCTAATTTCAAAAAAAACTAAATTCCAAAGAGAAGATACCCTACCCTGATTAATAGACGACGCTCTGCCGACCGCTTGAAAGCGAGACGTTAACCTTAAAAGAAATAATGAGTATTTCCCATAATCGCCATCCTCGCCAAGCTGATTGGCGATGGCAGTACCTGACACCTCTGTTATGCTTTGACGGCTCGGTGGCGTAGTGGCTAAGCGTTTAGCTGCGGCGCTGTGGGTCTCGGGTTCGATTCCCGCACGAGACTAGTATTTGTATGGACTAAAAATAATAGTTCCAGGTCTGGGTGTTTGTCCATGTGCAATTCATGTATGTAAACTGCCTCCGCGACTCAGGAGAAATTCCTACAGCGGAAGGTAACGTTTTAAAATAAAAGAAAAAAATCTTTATTATACAGTGATCGGTGAGTGAGTGAGCGACATTTGTTATTTTATATATTTCCATATAAAATCGTTGTTATCTTCACTGGATATTTAATAGTATACTTAAGTAAATTCTTATTTTAATACTGCTGATTATAATAAACAGAGACAAACGGCTACCCCTCATGGTTAACGCAATTAAGGATAACCCTTAAGGGGAGTCCTTTATGCAATGAATTCGTCCACCTAATGCAATTTTTTATTTTGATCTTATTCTTTCATTGATTGTACTAGCCTTGAGGCATTATTAGCCATTTTATTTATGATTTATAGTGATCTTACAGAGTAGTTTTTTTTTTTAATTTTTGATATTAAATATTGTATTGTCGGTAAATAAATCTCATTATTCAAATTTCATAAGTATAAAATTTCCATTTGTTTGAAATAAACTGATTGTTTAAAGACAAATAGGTATTAGAAGAACTGTACTGGCTTAAGGGTCAGGATGCACACTGTAATTTTATAATAGGATTGCCTTTGGTGTGTATAGTTGTGTGCGGGCACCACAAAATTTTTTTTAAATGCGCTTTTAAATGCAGAATTTACCACAAGTCCTGCGCTGAAGGAAAACATCGTGAAAAAGAAGAAATTAGATGAAATATTTTTCCAGAGGATTCCAGAGGAAGTTCAGAAATCCGCACTGGAATCGCGTGGTGGGCCCTTCGCGGCTTTCCCTTCCAAAACTTTTTCAAATATTGCTCAGCAGCGGGAAATTAACAAAATACTTTTTAATTTAAATAGCATTTCAAAAATCTGTGGTGATATTTGCTCTGCATTAGACTGTTACTTAATTTTTGCACAAACTTAATTATCTCTACTTAAGCTATGAATATGTATCATTGTTTTTATGCCATCTCATATAAACAAAATTCAAAGACCCTGTGTATTGGGAAAGAGAACTAATTAAAATTCAAAAAGCCGATCTTGAAAACGCTAAAATCTCGTCTCTTTGCAATTTGTATAATTTACAGTACTTTCACAATACTCGTATGTAAGAGACACTCTATTTTCAAAGGTAAAAGAGTACAAGTATTGTGTAGTATACGTTTTTTTGATAACGAAGTAATTCCAATGAATTACTTCAGAAAAATAATTAAGTGATTTTGCTTAGAGTTAAAAGTTTAATATTGCAAAACTAGTCTGTATTACAAAAGTATTTTTAAAAATATCAAAATATTTATACATAAATTAAACACAATAAAATAAATAAGTTATCTTTAAATATATTATAATTAAAATACTTAAAGTAAAATAAATTAAATAAATAAATTATAACCCAACCAGACGGAAACCCTCGACCGGGGAGACCACACGGCCGAGGATTAGGGGGAAAGGGAAAGAAACCGGCGGACGATGCGAGCGGTATCCAGAAGCACCGCCTTCTGCATTTGAACTCGGAGCGTTCCGTCACGGAGTCCCAGCTGCCTCAGATGTTCTGAGAGGCTGACTGGGATTAACCCATTTGTAGAGACGACTATCGGAATAATTTCGGTCGGCTTACCATCCCACATGTCGCTCACCTCGTGAGCCAAGTCCAAATATTTCATTTTCTTATCTGTTTCAGCTTTCACGAGGCTCGTCATATGGAATGGTGCTGCCGAACAAAAATATCCTCGAAGGTGCCCGGTCCATCAAAATGATATCAGGCTTGTTCGCAAGAATCGTCCTGTCCGTGATGATGGACCGATCCCAATAGAGCCTCGCGCGGTCATTTTCGAGCACGGCTTCCGGCGAGTACTTATAGTAAGGTAGTCTCCGATCCAAAAGATCGTATTCCAGAGCGAGCTTCTGTTGTGGAATCCTGGCTACTAGGTTGTGTCTGTGCAGATACTCAGAGTTATAAAGCGCGAACAACCGGAGATGACATGCCGAAGCGTCTCCCTGGGACGGCGACAAGCTCGACAGATGTCGACAGTGCTGTCCCTTAGGATGTATTCCCGATAGTTGTTAGTCTTAATAACCTGATCCTGTATCGCACAGACAAAACCCTCGGTTTCCCCAAAGAGGTCACCGAAACGCGGCCAGTTGAGGGAGGCGACGGTATCTACGAAAGGCTCATGGAGAGCCTGGCGGAACCTCCCAAGGAGCTCTTTCTCCTTCCATACGGTCTCCCGGTCGGAGACGCTCTGTACTGCCGGGTCCATTGCTCGTTGGCGAAGGATAGAGGGGTAATCCCTTTATCAGCTAATGACGTCCGAACAGAAGGACTGTTATTAGTTATTATTATAAGAAGAGGAAGAGCAAGGGAGGCGAAAAACCCACCTGACAATGCTGAACCTCAATTCCATAGACAAGAAATTGGTAGCAGCATAAATTTTGCTATTTATCCTGTGTGACATAACTTAAAAAAGACATAACAAAATATTTTGGGCCCTTGTCTAGCAAATGACCCGTTAAATAAGTTAATTACATTGACTTAAAATAGAAGAACAATTTTACACTAAAAAGAGTAGTTTTAATTCTATAATGAATAATAAAAATTTGGTATCCGATACCGATGTGATACGTTTTCTATTTATCAAGCATTTTCTTGAGGAAACATCTACATTCAGTAGACGAGATCCTTTCGTCAAATAGAAATCGAGTTCGAGAATCAATTTGTCTACCCCCGGGCAGAACAAATATTCAGGTAAAACACTAAAAACACCGCAAGGAATAATACAAACAGATGAATCACATTTTATCATTTAATTATCTAAATGAGATTTAATTGTCTTGTAATGTAATCTTTAAATAAAATAAAACAAAAGCGCAATCTTCGCTTTTCTGTGGATTCGCAGCTTTTTAAAAAAATCGTTTTAATGCAGTTTCATCATGACTCACAACATTTCATGAAGAAGATGTATGTGTTTAACACACATACGATTATCTAATATGACTTTATTAATATTGTATATTAGCTTTTAATGTGTTAAAAAAGGGTACATAAAAATCATGATTATTATATAACATGCGAAAAATATAATATAATGGTGTGTCTGCGAGGACTATAGGCGGTGGAGGCAATTAATTATTGCGAAAGGCTAGATGGTGTAGCCAACATACTAAAAATAGCTCAGGCCCCATTAGACGCTGATTCAATATAATTAGGAAGGACCAGCGGGACCAGGACCTTACCTGTATCACATGTAATCCATCGAATGAAAGATGATACTCAATCCAACAGTTGGGTTTGTCTGCGGCTTTCTGGCGATAGCACCAGGAATATGTGTTCATCAGGTCTTGGTTTCACTGGTATCATTTTTTTCGCAAAGACCTATCACCTAGCCGAAGGGGTAAATGTTACTGCCGCGCGCTGAATTTCGTTCATAACATAGTGATTGTGGCCGAGAGGTGGCGTCACCTGTACGTTCTTTACTTCACAAGCAATTCCTGCAATGATATTGAATTATTTGACATAATATACGGACAGCTGCGGCGGCGTGTCCAAATATGATAAACAATAATTGAATTTGAAACTTCGTATTTCATATTATCATTTCGAAATATTTAATAAAATAAATTACTTATATCTGGTCCATTATTAAAATTGATTTTCTAGGTTCGTATGCCCTTTACATGTCATTATAATAGAATTTCTATTGAGTTGAGTGTTTCAACACGTCAAGAATTATTAAATCGTAGGAACAATCTTCACCGCATTAAGCTAAGCTGTGAGAACTGAAGTTAATATAAATTTAATCGAATTACTTAGATGTATTAAAATGACAACAATCCAAAAGGACCTTAACGTAAAATTAAATCAAGATAAAGTGATGTCAAGAAAATATGCATAATAATTCCTTACAAACTGTCTGTTCTACAAAACTTTCGTCTTTGACATTGGGCGCCGTCTGGAAGCAGCGTGAAATCAGTTCAAGCCTAGATTTAGTAAATTTAGTAAATTTAAAGTCTTCGCCAGTTTCTTGGGGAGCGCTATGCAAATCCTGTTCCTTAACGCACTACACACGAAAACCGTTGATCGTTTTCTTATTTTTAAATATTTTTTTTTCTACTTTATCAGTCTGCAAAGTCACGGCTGGACATAGGTTTCTTTTAAGAAAGCGCCAACAAAAGCCGGCATGCCAAGCATGAAAGATTTATCTATACTCACAACACTGAGTGGGATTGGTGAGCGCAGTACCCATGCTCCAGTGATGTTGCTGCCAGACACTAGTCTGTGGTATTTTGGTTCAGAATATTCAGATGAATTTTCCACCTTCGGGTGGTCACAGCCTTGTTCGTTTATGAGCAGAGCGCACTACGTGCAGGTTAGGTTGATATTTGGAGAAAAAAGATAAGGCTGTTAGTCTTCCTAATTATTTATACGCGTATATCTACTACGCGGTGGCCCCTTGGCGTAGTAGCTAAGCGTTTAGTGGTCTCATCTATGGCCTAGTCGTTGGTGAGAAGAAGAAAAAAAACTAATTTTCATCTGAATATCTAATAATAATATCTAGTCAACTAGTTCAACTGCTAGACCTATGTCTTACCAAGATTGGGCTAACCAAACCTGACATGACTTCAGTAGAGGATATGCCTTCATTCCCCACGCGGGTCAAATGGGTCGGTAAACGAAATGACAGAAACGTTTTTTGCTATCAGTTCATAGCCTATGCCTCATTTCTAATCTCAGCTCTCATGTGCTTCAATGATGGCTCACATGAGACATCATTGAACTCTACTAGCTGTAGTAGAGTTCAACGATGCATCAATGTACATTATATTTATTAGCTTGTAACGTAAAGAAAGCAAAAAAACTGTTCAAAATACCGAATTTTAACCGCAGCGGTGAAACGACATAGTGCGTCGCCACCAGTAAATCTCGACTGAATTTTCAATGAGGACGTCACGGAAGGGTTGACTCTGTGACATTTGCTCGTGGCAGCGCTCTGTTTGGACAAAAGGATTTTTTGGAGCCGGAAGAAAATCCAGTGCCTCGATCTCGTTGACTTATTGCCGGATTATTTTATTAAAGCGTGATTCTAAATTCGAAATACGTCTTCATATAACGAGATTGTATAAGTAATGTGAATATAAAATTACTTCACATTGTATTCAAATGTGTTACACATGTTAGTAATGGATTTAAAAGCCGTTGTATATCTTCGTAATAGATTTTAAAAGCAAAATACTGACTGCCTATTCACGTCAAACTGGAAAACAGTGGCAATAAGCGGCAGATAATTGTATGAGTGGGGTATCACAGCTTTAAATTTCTCAAATTTTGATGTCTGTATCAATGTGTAAGCTGCTTGCGTATTTCATTATTTGAGACTTTTCAAAAACCTTCTGCAGGTAAACAACATCAAGTTTTACCGCCTTTACGTTTATTTCCATTTCATTGTGTCTGGTATTGTCTCGTTAAACATATTAATATGCAGACTTCTTGTATTTTAGTTTCAATTAATATTACAAAAATATAAAACATAAATACACGCCTATAATCCTTCACGAGATAGACGGGGAATCAATGCTATTACTGTGAACGGCTGTTCTTTGAGAGTTGGAAGAGTTATTGACAAAGAAAATTATAGCATCGAAATATGAAAAATTGTTATCCCGCTATTAGATACTGTACAGTCTACAAATACAATTGCATTACTACTAAACACGTAAGTCGTGTACTAACTATGGTGTATATCTAGCAGATAATTGTTTTTCAAAATGATTATGTAATGTCATTAATTTTAAATAGTAGTCTCTTAAAATCAACATTTGTTTTTTTAATTTAGTTATGTTTGTTATTTTCTTTTTTTTTTTGTTTCACCGGTGTCTGTTTAACCGTTTCCGAATTTTGATATTGAACAAGGGCAGCGGCAGAATATCAGCGCTTTCGGTGCTATAACACAACATATTGTATTATCTATTATTTCTTTGTTGTGTTTTAGCATCGAATAAACATTGTTTCTTTCTTTATATTGTGCCTTTAACACTCTGTATTAAAATGCATTGTATAAATTCAAAGCGCGTATAGCATATAACATACGTACGAGTACAACTAAATAAAACTTAACTAATCATCAATTAGATTAAGAAGTTATAAGAATATAACTTCTCAATCTAAGGATGCGCCCAGATATTTTATTGAACTCTCAAGTAAGTAATAGCCTCAACATATTTAAATCGGCAATCGTAGGCGTAATAATTGCGAGCAATAATCAGAGGCATAACACAATGTAGGCGCCCCGGGGTTCTTTTCTGTAAAATTAAAAACAAAATTCGCATCGAAATCGTCGCGCATTCCGCACGAGTGGCCGGGCAAAATGGAAACTTAACAACCGCGGTAAATAACCACAAATCACCGCTTCCTAACACCCGAGGCGAGATTTAAATTCACGCGCGGATGTAGCCATCGGGTCCCGCAGCGCGTTTCCATTGTCACTTCATAGATTATTTGATTACTAATATGTTTCCGTCAACGTTATCTATAAAGTTTTATCTGAAAATTATTAAAATCTAAATAATTTTAATTAAAAAAATAACATTCCTTAAAATACAAAAAAAAACATATTCAAAAACCCTGAAATTACTTTTGAAGTCTGTTATTCAAAGTATACAAAAAAAATAGTTATACAAAAATAGTAGTAATAAGAAATTATTTTACAAACTTATTAATAATAACATTAAACGGGGCTCCGGTTCATCATTCACCGTACGAAATAAAGCAGTAATATTCAGCTTTATGACGCTAGTATTCCATGTCTTGCAGTATGATCTACGCTGACGATATTGGTGACAGTAATAATGAAATAAAATCTTGACGACCGATAGTTTCTATTTTTTTTTCTTCTCTCGGAACAATGGAAAACGTCTAAAAACACGTACACACTCATCAAATTCAACGTACGAACGTAATATGTATTACGCAACACTGAATCAAAAAGACAGAGGGACTCGGCGATGACGTATTATTATTTTTAAATTCATACACGCCACAAATTTTGGCAACGTCGCATTTTGTATTATATTTTTTTTGCCAAACAATTCTCAATCTAACGTGCTATTATTAGGGATGCGCTTAGCAAATTTTAATAGGAAATTATGTTTGTGGAGGTTGAGCTAATGACGTCATTGTTGCACTTGCAGCTTCGTGGGTGTAAGCGCGGTCGGTGCGTGGCGAATTGGCGGTTTTTACAATTTGAATTACGAAGAGAATTTTGTTTCGACCGTAACTAAATAGAATCAAAATTTCATTGTTATGAAGCTTTGTATAGATATCAAGTGGACGCTGTTAATATGTACACAAAAAAAATCATTATTTGAATAATCATAAAATGTATTCAATAATTTTAAATAAAACTTTTATTATGGATACTAAGATGTCTCATTATAAATTATCTAGCTTCATTATAAATTATTTTTAAGTATTAAGTATTTTGGCATTTATGAAGATAAGATGATCTAAAAATATGAGTTACTTTATCTGATGATCTGTACCTGAAGATTGTGGAAGTGTCATCCACGTGCCGCTGAGAAGTAGTAGTAGAAGTGGAGATTATTCTAATAAAGAAAATTAATCGCGATAAAATCTTTAAAATTATTTTAAATGTGTAGTATTCGCGTTAATATAAGACTTCATTGTGTATTCAATAAATTGAATACATTTGTTTTAAAGTAAATTTGTGCCGCAGCCAAAAGTAAGTAAGTATAAAAAGATAGATGTTAAAACATTTAAAATTGTTGTGTAACGAACGTGCTATGAATCCATATGCGATTACTATGAAGAACATTCAAAAGATTATCAATATTAGTTCAATGATATATAGATACATATATCGGGATTTTTCCTTAGTCACCTCTTATGCCACAATTGAGAAGAATGTTACTTATACGAGTTATTTTACTATTATTTTCTTAGACAGGTTTCCCTCATGATATTTACCATAAAAATTATTACATTTCTTTGTTCGCCTGGACTGATTGTGCTTAAATTGGTGGGTTATTTTCAACTTATCACTGGAAAGGTTTGGAACGAAAAAAAGTATTAAATTTGTACTTTTAATGATAGTCTATGTAAAGAGGGACAGCGTTTAGCTAGTATGTCATAATGACGACTCCTTGGTATACAAATAAATAATAAAGTAGTCAAAAACTGTGCCATCATTAGATATACTCGTAAACCTCTTCTATAAGAGGACGGGCTGCAATCGCCACGATTGTCCGACCGTGACAAGATACCTCGGTCTCACAAAATGGACGCAACTACTCGTCGCCGATATACACCGGGAATAATCTAGATCTGCCATTTTTCTGGCTTTTAGTCGACTTTTACGAGACCCACAGGGTTGGCATATTCATATTACATATTTACACCGCCACTACACTGCTAGAAAAAGACAATATACACAATTTGTCACTGCAATTACGGCCATAAAATTTGTGTTTTAACTTACAGGTCTTTTTTTTTTTAACTTGCTTATTTGTTTTATTGCCGCACCTGTAGTGATAAATTGTGTAAAGTATAATTTCAAATAAATTGTTGCATGTCTGGCTGCTCTGTCAGTTCTCAACACACATAAATAAAAAGTAATTTAATGCGTCATTTGGCTCTATATTCGTGGTTAAAGTGTCCGTGTTTTTCACGTTAGGTCCTATACCTAATTACACATTCTCTGTTTCGGTCTTACCGCCCGCCGCGACTCAGTGGGGCGTAAACGTTTGTCACAATGGATGGGTCCGCATCCGACGCGCGCGCACCGCTTCCGCTCGGCTTAATGTCTCGAATATATCCGAATGCGATTTATCTGACATTCGAATAATATTGTGGTTAATGCCTGCGGTTAATAGGATATTTATTCAGCCTCCCACCTAATCAAGATGAAATATTTTGTACGTATTCAAAACTATCTATAGTATTAAATATCACTTAAATAATAATTATACTTTAAGAATCGAATATACCTTGGACTCTTACGTATAAGGCAAATCGGTATGATTCATGGTTTCTTACGACAACACCAAAATTGACATTTTATGTCCTTCTAAATTCCTCTCACTAATAAATGTCACAACACTGCCACAACTTCGTTCACGAGGTAAACTTTTCCGCAGCTTTTCCAGGATAAAACGTAGCTTACCCTTGCGGCTGTCCTTTCCTGGGGTTCAAGACCAACCAATTCAAGACCGACCAAACAAAATGAGAAAATATATATTAATTAATTCTTCTGCACATTTCTGGCATCTGGATTCCTTATCTACAAATTTCTGTCATCTCGGGAGAAGATCTTTTATGCCTTTGCGCTAAAACTCTGCGGACCTAAACTTTAAAGCCTATGAAGGTATTTTATACCGCTTCTTGATAATATTTTTTTTCCTTGGACGCTTTGTCTAAATTGCAGAATAAATGGTAATCGGATGAGGTAAGTTCTTACGAGTCCAGATAATATTGTATGGTTTCTAACAGGTCTTGTTATGTTAAAACGGTTATTCGGGCAGTGTGCGGACTTGCGTTATAATAGCGAAGATCGCATGATGAGTCGGGTTTCCTTTCTCTTCGAGTTTCGCCATCATTGTTCGAAGTTCCTCACAATAGACTTCTGCTGTTATTGATCCGGATCTCAAAAAGCTATAGTGAATTACACCATGAAGTGACCAACAAACAGTTACCATTACTCCCCTATGGTTGGCATTGTGCCGGTATTTGACCTGGATTCAGCCATTGCGGTTTACGCTTGCGATTATCGTATAGAATCCACTTTTCATCACACATCATGATTCTGTTCAAAACCTCTTAATTGCCGTAGGTACAGACTAAAGCACAAGCAGTTTATAGTATTTAAAATGCATGTGTCACTCCATTGTACGGTGTTTACTTTATTTAAAAATTTAAGGAAAAAAATATTAATTTAACACGTAATGAAATCATTGTGACTAAGGTTTGAAATTCGGTGAATAAAAAAAAACATCTTATCACAGTGTTATTTCCCATTTGAGCATTTTTTATTATTATGCAACGGCATGTTTACACTGAACATGTATTTGAACGAAACATGTATAAACACAGTACAATAGGTATTCGGGTAACGAGATGAACATGTTCGCAAATAGGCTTAGCTCTCAGCCCCGCTGTAGTTCATTAAGCAACAGTTTAAGATGTTAAATAAACATTCAAAATATTATTGAATAACTGAATGATGTTATGCAATAAGAAGTAGTTAAAGTTAGTATCGAACATCCTACTCATATTTTGAAACATATGGATTAGTTTTTTAGAAACAGTAGTTTTTTTAACTGGTTTTTGTTTTATTTGTGACACGCACAAACGATCTATTTTCTTTATTATTTTTAAAGTTTTTCACTTAAACAACTGCTGTAACTTTTACGACATTTAAATAAACAGATAGTAATTTTTTTTTAAAACTTTAAATTATTTAGTACGGTATATAATATTATTATATTGAAATGATGCATTGGGACAAAATTAAAATATTTACTCAAATGGCATATCGTCGTCTAAGCATCCCTCGTAGATTAAGAACGCTAATCAGTGAGGGTGCAAACTACGTCGTGCTACCCCACACTTGCTGCAACGAGGGTGAAGTGTTAAAAACACAATAAGATATAATACATCGATGCCCGAATTAAAATAACAATAATTTCTTTGGTGTCATACAATTTTAAACTCTGTATATTTGAAGATACTAGAAACAGAGTTAAGGCTTAGTTTTTCGGCTGCAAATATAATTTTGCGATATAGCAAAATAATTCGCAACGCCCCCGAAGTGTCATATCATTCATAGTGTCACAAAATACATATTTTGTGTTGCACTATTATATCTGACGTATCTAAAGGGTGTGCTTTTGTTCCCTGGATTTTATGATAGCATTTTAAAAGCAATAAATAGTGTGTCGTGTAATCGTTATGAATGAAAAGGGTTTTTATTAACTGCAACATTTAAATTGTTTGTTTTAGTTTTATACTATTAACACTCGGAACATACTCGCACTTGTCTAGAATGTCATTTATGCGTCTTTAAACAATATAATTATGTAGAGGCATTTATTTAGAGAAATATGGATACATTTTTAGTGTGAATTGGTTTATACATTTTCGTTACATATTTTTGATTTAAAGCTAACCCTCTAAAGTGAAATAGGTATGTTTTTTTCTATTATTATAACGGTAGGATCTACAGGGCAGAAAAGAGAATTAACAGTCTTGTGCTGTTTTTGCTAAAAATATAATTCAAAATAGGATCGACATAGTATTTGAACGTAACTTACCTCCTGTTGCAACAGAGAAATTCTATTATTATGACACGTCGTTAACAAATTAATCTGTAGTTTTTAAGGTAACCTCATCAGGTAGAAACACACATAGTTTGCCTGAGCCAACTTTAGTAATTGGTCCAGGGTTCGAATCACGGCCAAAAGTCAACATTTGTGTAAAAACACAAATTATTGATTTTCGGGCATGGTTGTGTTGTTTTCACCCATATCTCTGACAATACATCTGGCTCTTCCTCCAATCTAATTGCATAAGCGTTACATCGGATATGTAAAGACAAGTGAGTGTCTCTACAGTATCTCGAATCTCTACTAAATGCACTCTAATATTTCCCGCGCAGTTGACAACTGCCGATAGTATTCGAAATTTGTCGCCGTGATCAAACTTGGCCAGGAGGACATCATCATGGCTACGTGGCTACAGTGTAGTTATAACGCAACAAAATGTAATTTTCTTTCTTCTGTGTTAACGGGTCCAAGGTTACTCTACATTGACCTTTTGTAAGAATAGGAAAATAATTTGCCCATTCTTATGATGCTGATCAGGTGAATTAATAAGCGCAGGGCTTGGTAGCTTTTTAATAGTGGTGTTCCACATGCAAAATATATATTACACCTCACATACTCATAAAAGTAGAGTAACAGCCTTCAGGTGGACAAATGCCACCTCTCAATTATTTGAGAAAGTTTTACAACCGTGAAGAGTTTCGTGGGCCGATGGTGGAACGATAATTTCCTTCCCCACTAAGCACGTGGTAAATACAGTACCTAATATTGCTATTAACTTTTAGTCACTCGCGTACTATGAAACTCATATTGACACATTATATACATACACATTTACACATACGCTACACTAACATAGACCCAAAAAACAAACAGAAATATATAATGTTCCGTACGATTATTATTTAAATTTTCCGTGGCGAAGTGTCGGGATGCGTCGGGCCGAATTTCAATGACAATAGGCCGCCCATTCTGAGCAGGAGGTCGGGTCTTGGATTTGGCAGAACTTTTCATTTTACGACCGTTTTAAAATTATAATACAATTCCCAGTTTCGTATGGGCTTGAAAAGTTTTCTGAGGGTAAAGCTAAAAAGAAAATGTACAAAAAAATATCTAAGTTTAGGTTTGAAATTGTAATAGATAGATATATCTTTGTAAAATTACAAAATACGCGTTCAAATTATTGTTTATTTTTGTCATAGATACATTTAAATTTTAGTATATTGTGTAATATTTTAATAACAAAGGAATGTATTGTAATGTAATGTTTTTGTTCTCTTATTATAAGGATCTAACGTGAAAGATGTAAGGGATGTGGTAAGAGAGAATAAACCATGTTTTTTCCCAATGCCAATATTATCTTCACAATGCCTAACCTGGTAGCTAATAAACAAGAATCTGGCGACCGACTAATGGTGAAAAATCAATCAAAATTTACAGACTCCAATTTTCATTTTACTATACTCACCAATTCCTCTGTAAAACGTGTGAGTATAGACAAATGTTTCATGCACGGTATGCTAGATCGGTTTGCGCTTTAATGTCCAGAAGTAGACTAATACAAAGTGAGAAAGAAGAAGAAAAACATCAGTTACCTAGAGTGGCAGAGACTCGACCCCGAATGTCGTAATATCAAAAACTGTGCGAATAGAAAAATGCTCGAGCAACAAACTCGTACTGGAAAATTTAGACTAATACGACCTCGGCAAGATAAAATGACGACCTGACCAAGCCTGGAGTTGATAAAAGGTTACTCTGGACCATCATCATCGTCTCAGCATCCCCCCAAAAATTGACACAATGCATTTATTTAAATTTCAATGTTATAGCAGTCTTATATCAATAAAAGTATCAGTCAGCACAGTTTTGGCAGCACCGTGCAAGTGAAGTTGGAATTTCCAGATACTTAATGCAGCCTACCAATATCTCACTGCTGGGAATTAGGGTTTTGTAGCTTGGAAAGGTCCATCGTGATGGACTATATCGTTCGCTTCCAAGTACCCCGGTGTTTCAGAGCAGTTTGACGGATTTCTCATGTTAGCAACTATTTTTTAAAATTTCATATATTACAGTTTTCTTACGATATTTTCCTTCACCGCCCAGCATGTGGTGAGTTCAGCGCTTTAAATATCCATTGACATTTATATTGAGCCGGTACCGGAATTCGAATCGATGTCACTCGCGTACTACGAAATTAAAGCGCCCTAACCCCTGGATATCAAGGCATTAGTGCAATAGTTTAATTTTGATAGCCGAATTAAAATTTAAAAGTATGTATTAAGCCTTATATGAGTCCTGCAGCATCGTTACATCGCGATCAACGATATAGGCGAGTAATAGATTACGTCCGTCCGTCAGAACGTTAGCGGGTTCGTTTCCGTAGAGACACGTGGCCGCTTTAAAATAAATGCCTATTAGTTTTTGCATATTTCAAAGGGTCGTAATACTTAAACAACAATAGTACCATATTTTAAACATATAGCGTTGAAGTTTATTTTCTATGTATTTGCTAAAGGAGCATTTGAAATTTAGTCAGTGATAAAAAGAAATCACTATATTTTTAAATTAAAAAATTGTAGTTATATAGTCGACAATGACTGTAGTGTTTTGACAAAATTGTTCGTTAGTCGACGTGATGGTAACTGAAACCTGGAAATAGATTCAATCGAAGAAGGTTGCAGGTACGTTATGGTCCTTAGGATTAATGCCTCACAGCTTGCAATTGTACTGGCTCTCCATGCCTTTCAAATTACAATAAACCACGAGCGTGTACAGCTAGAATATATCATAATAATTATAGCTTTTTACTAGGCGGTAGATACCTTCTCTCCCTAGGAGTCGTCTGGGTAAGTACCACCCTCTTACCCATTTTAGCAGCAAAGCAGCAGTGTAAAAACTGTTGTGTTCCAGCTTCAAAGGTACAGAGAGCCAGGATAGTTACGGCCTACGAGGTATTACATCTCAGTCCTCAGGTATTACATCTCAGGGGTGACAACGCACCTGTAAACTTCGTCGACTAAAGCTCTCCATGTGTCACTTACCATAAATCCGTTAATCTAAAGCTTATCGCAAGTACAATGTGGAAATTTAACCTTCCGTATATTCCTCCTAATATGATCTTAAGCTACCGAAATCCATTCAATCCGATGATCTTGTTGAAGATGGTCAACTGCTATGGTCAGTAGGAACCTTTTTTTCTCTCAACAGTTGTCTGAGAGCATGATGATCGGCCTTTTGTTACTTTAGCCTCACTACAGCTTATTTATTGATCGATTCACTTCATCTCTTTTTACTATACGCTTTCTGTATAGAGCTACGTATATCTATGTATATAGCTGTATAGCATTGAAGCCTCGCATCGGAGTTGTGAGTTATTAGTTAGTATACATTTATTAACTCGACCACAAAAATTATTAAACCTTTACTACACATTTATTATACACAATGGTAACGCATTGTATTCTGCAGTTTCCTGTAGCTAACCATAGATGTCGCTATAGTTACAGTTCCACATGCATGTAATCATCGAAATCATCATTATCGAAAAACGAATTAATAAAAAAATTTGTTCATTCTAGATTTTACATCCCATAAAATATTATATGTGATTTTAACTTTTTCTGGCCGAATCAACTGTTAGAATTTAATAATAATAAAAAAAATATTAACATTTTATGAATATCCCATTTGAAGTATATCGTTGAACTTGCCATACCCAACCCTAAAATCGATCCAAAAGAAGACTAATCCGCCGCCAAGAAAAAAGACGACCAAGAAATCTTTTCATTTCCTACAATAACGCACGTCAAGTGTAAAGCGAATGGAAGTAAAAACGCGCAATACGATGGGATTGAAAACCATCGGAGCGAGCAACGCTGGGCTATGAGCATTGTATTACGCGGCCGCGGTATTGTGCCTCTGCTTTGTTATTAAAATAGGTGTATTATTAGACATGACTGTTATTCGTGATGAAGGGAATCGAGTTAATTGTTTTGATATTGACAATAATCGAAAAGCTTGACACAGAATTTTCATCTTGTTTGAGATAACGGGGACAATTTTTTTGAATCACGAGGAACCATTGTGGAACCATGTATCCTATAAAAAAATATTTATTATAAAATCAACCGGTTTCGCTCAACGGTCTCGTTAAGGCTAACAGACTACATTCAACATTCTATTTTAATTACACATAATTTTTTTTTATCCAAAGACTTTAAGGTACTATATAGTAGTTTTAATCCTTTATAATAGTTTTAAGCCTAACCTTCAGAAAACAAGGTGTAACTAGAAAAAAATTAGATTTTTAGGTTAATAGAAAAATACTTACGGTACTTAAATTTGCAATTAACAGTTTTGGAGTACCGGCACTTGGAATCGAACCCAGACCACTTGTTTATTATGTACTCGAATGAGTCAGGATAAGCCTTTGTTTACCACAGAATTTTTTACAACATAAGAAATTTTAACTCGAATCCACGTATTATTATCCAACATATTTGTACATGAAGTATTTGATAGATATGGCGTTTGCAGTTAAGTTCATAAGCCACGGAACAGATGTGCAACATACAACAGTGGGTTGATGCGATTTGCGTGAACATTTCGTTACGCACGTCCGTAAGCCCCCTATATACTGCCTTGTGCAAATTA
The DNA here is from genome assembly GCA_029286595.1 of Bhutanitis thaidina. Taxonomy (NCBI): domain Eukaryota; kingdom Metazoa; phylum Arthropoda; class Insecta; order Lepidoptera; family Papilionidae; genus Bhutanitis; species Bhutanitis thaidina. The sequence continues at coordinate 5,808,010 of JAGSMS010000020.1, read as the reverse complement.
TGTAGTACCGTCGAGTTCATTTAATCTTATTACGTAATGAAATGCAACTTCAATTGGTTTCTTTATTAATATATACGTTATGGGGATTGAGCGCCCTTTTATTTCGTTATTGCTCAAAATAAATAGAGTCGTTCTTTTCGAAGAGAATAATTAAAATTTCAGATTAGTTGGTCATATTTTTACATCATATGTCTGTACATTTATTATATATTAATACATAAATATATAATTTTATCATCCGTAGGGTTAGGATTTCCATACAATTTAGTGCAGCTTTGCTACCTACTTTTCGCTTCTCCAGGAGATAGAATATGACGGATTCACTTGTGGTTTTTTAACAAATGAATTAAGATAAAGTTTCTGAGAAACAACAAACTTTTTCTCCCAAACCAACCCAAACCCCCTTTTTCTCCCTCTTCTAGATTTGCAGCATTTTATTTATTAATTAAATTTTTATTTACACTTAAAATAGTAAAAACTTAAAATTTAAATAGGATGAGACTAGAGGTAAAGCCTACTAAATAAAAAAAATCATCAAAATCTGTTCACAATCGGTGAAGACATCGCGTTTAATACGTAAAAAAACTTGATAATCCTCTATTAGTAGCCGGCAGAAATTAAAAATTAGCCTCTAACTTTAACAAATTTATAAATCTATATCTCGTTCCTAAATCTAGGCCTAGAATTGTAAAGACATTACGAATATTCAAGATTTATAAACCGACTTCTTATCATCATTGTTTAGTATAGATTACACCCTTGGGTTGCGACTAAATTGCGCTTCTTGAAGCCAGACCCCACTTCTAGAATTGTCTTCTCTAACGGTTGTCACCTTGTAACAAAGACACAGAACAATTCACTTCTTTGTGGCACTAACATCCTAGTACTTCAACAATAATTGATACGAGTGTCTTAGGCAATACTTCAGTCACCATAAGACAAGCCTTCATTTCAAAGCTTATAAAAGTGTGACCAGCTCATTACAACAGCAGTTAACCAAAAAAAAAACTATAACTTAGGACATGCTACGTCATACTTTTTTTTGGTTTGGCCACTTTAATCAGTTACCAATCAAGTTATCAAATTTAAAAAACGTGACCATTGCATTATTTACTCGTGCACCTCCAAAGAAATTATGAATTTATGTATAAGCCAAGGTGATGCCAAGTTCCACGTAATGTCTGTAGTTCTCGCATTGAAAATAAATGGTCTTTAAGACTATATCTGTAGCCTGTCTGCATATCACATAAAGAACAATCGTGTTGACCTACGTCGGTTTCTGTTGTTCGGACCTTCCGATGAAAAAATTAAACACAATTTTCTATATTCACCATGTAATTGTGCGCATACAAGCTGTTGCCTATAGAAATTTTTGTATGTGAAAGAAAACAAATCTTTTTCCTTTTAATTTGCCTGTATAGGCAACGCATCGAGATGTAAAACTTTTCAAACGTTTCGAATACAGAATGCACGTACTGCGTCCCTATCCTACCATTAACCTAAAAACAGACCTTCGCTAAAATTCTCCGCCTCCTAAATCCGAACGAAAACTTTCGAGATTCGCCGTTCTTACACGAAAAACCATCTGCATAGCAATCTTGGAAATGCATTTCCAAGTAGGCGTGGTTTAAATCAGCCAATGTGCACTCAGGCGATATATAGTGCAACCATGTCAGCCTGAACCGCCCCGTCTCTCTCTTTACCCGTGTATAGTAGATATAATGGGAGTTGTTCCGCGAGTTTCCACAGCTCTCCCTATAATAGTTAGGATGTAGGCTCCGCCTATCGGCACGCTTGGTCGATTTCGCAGCGTGCGAGACAAGAAGGGAAATACAAATTAGAATGAAATAAACGCGGCTTTTCTTGCAGATAGTTGGCAGATAGGCGACATTGTCGGTATGCACGTGGAGGCTCGTGCGGCAGTGTTGCTATGCTAATGAGGATGTTATTTATGATCCGTTGTTGTCACAAATTGGTGTCACATCGGAAAATATGGGAGAAGTTGGGTCTGTTGCGGTGAAGATAGCTCGGTAACGATCGTAATTTATGGCTATTCTCAAATAAAATTCAATTGATATTGAGGCACAAAGATTCATTACAATAACCCATATCTAAAATAATAAGCAATGGTGCCTAATACCTCATAGAGGTGTAGGAGGGGCAGAGATTACATATTTCTAATTGGCACGACTCGTCGTAGCCAAACGGGCATTGTAAACTCATTTTGTCACTTCTACAGGAGATAAAACAAGACGGGACTTTTTTTTATTTCATTGTGTAAAAACATATAAAAAGACCATTGGAAATAGATGTCAGCTGAGATAACGATTAACTCGAGTATTACCATACCAGACGAAGTGTCAAAAATTTTTTTTGGTGCTTTATTAGTTGCTTAACTTCGTGAACAACTAATTCTTATGTAATTTGTGTACATCTCAGTGTTTAATGTGTGTTCTTGGTATATAAAAACAGTAGAGTAACGAGTCGAAGTTAAGAAGAAATAGGAATCTAGCATTCCATTTATTCGCACAATTTGAATCAAGATATTCGACATTTGGAACCTAGAGCCTCCAACATTCTATCCATTGACGGCCTGATACCCAGCTTATTAATGACCCAGCTAGATACCGAAGGTTAATTCGAACCACCCCAGATACAAGCTGTAAGCTTAGTTGGAGGGTTAACAGGAATATTAGTATGTATGTATATATTCACGCCTTGTTCCCAACGGAGTAGGCAGATACAATCTTCCTCCACTTGCTACGGTCCCGACACACGTCTTTCGCTTCTTCCACTTTCAACAATCTTCGCATGCATGCACGTTGGTTTAGAGTACTCTTGACCTGCCCTTTTTTCAGAATGTTTCCGATTTGAGCGTGAAATGTTCGCCTAGGTCTTCCTCTCCCGACTCTACCATTTAGACCCGCCTCATATATTTGTTTCGTCAACCTACTTTCATTCATCGTCTCCACATGTCCAAACCAGCTCAGCATCCCTTTTAATTCGTGTCACTACATCGTCTTTCACGCCACAACGCTCTCTGATATATCTCTAAATGAATATTAGTTATGTTAGTTAATAAATAGCATTGCTATACATATTTTATTTATTTATTTATTTAATCTTTATGCACAAATTGGTACACATAGTGGACTTAATGCCTAGAGGTATTCTCTCCCAGTCAACCATTAGGCTAAGCGGAGATATATACGTAATAGAGGCGATACAGCGAAGAGAATAAAACAAGTAAAATGATATAAATATCAAAATATATACTTACAGAATATATATTGTATTCTTTATAAAAAAAAATTCTAGCCTTCAGGGGGGACAATGCATCTGTACCCTCTTCGGACTGAAGCTGTCTGCAGGTCTACATAGTCAGTATTAGCCCTTATCATCCGGTGGACTGTCACCCCAATCCAATTAAAGAACTTAGTTATGAATGTTTATCCAACATATTATTATATAATGTGATTATTTATCCAATCGCCATCCAATACAAAATAATTATAGTGGGGATTTCTTTAATCGTAGTAATTATTTTTGAATAGTAGAGCCGCGCTACAAGTAATACTGATTATAGAAAATAAAAACGTCCGCTCAACCGGAGAATTACCACAGAATACCAGCAAAAAGTAGCACCGCTTCTGCATTACTGAATTACGCTTGGTATCTGACCAGAACCGGAGACCCCATTTAATTTTATAATACACCTACAACCCACAGATCCGAAAGCAGGGTCGGACAGTTAATAGCCGATATATGTATATATATTTACAGATGAACAAACACCTAGGCCAGAAACAATTATTTTTAGACCTAATCGAGCCTGTATTTTCATTATGTTAAAAGACAACCTTAAAAAAATTACATTTTAAAAGAGATAGATGCAAAGAAATTCGCGTCATTCTTTATAACGATCGTAAAAGAAGGCGGTCGATGCGAGGGATGTTAGGTGATTTGCATGTATGTGGGGAGAGCGGGGTGAACGGGTCGAGAGGAAATTCTAAACTATTTTGAGGGAGGAAACATCTAGTCGGTAAGAATACGCAAGGGGAACTTTTAGTATTGTTGTCGAATTTAAAACGGAATTCGAGACGAAACTTTGAGATCTTACGGTTATCGACGAATATTTCCCGTTATTTATTTGTATAATGTTTTCTACTTAATATTGTAATGTCTGTCTAGGAAAGTATCTTTTTATGTAGTATTAGCATAAATACTACGGCAATAGTGTTCTAACGACGCACCCACACGGGGAATTAAGAATTATTTAAAATATTAATCGACATCAGCGTGTGGTGGCAACGAATCTGCCTGAAATGCTAGAAAAGTCTCGAGGCCTTTATCAGATGGTGAAATGACCGTAACATATATGTCAAACATTAATTATCCAGATCGGTTGCGGAATCGGCATCCGTAGGCAGGTTGGCGAACCCAAAACCTTGGGTATGTAACTACGGTATTTGACTTTATGATATCTTTATTAGAATAGGCTTTTATGCAGCTATAGACTATTAGAAACTTTCTTGCCAGAATTATACTTTATGGCTTTCAACGGTTCTCTGAACGAAAATAAGTGAAAGGTACTTTTTTAGAGAAATTTCTTTTCGTTTTACGTGGGGAAATGGTGCAAACATCTACCAGTTACCGAAGGCGGTAACCGCGGGTTTAATGATAGAAGCCGTAGCATTCTTTTAGAGACGTCGGCAGGACACCCAAACATATATGACCCTTCATCTTAGAAATTCCTTCACCCCACACTTTTAGGAACAAGTCTGCGTTAAGAAGCATACGAATGAGTATTTAAGAAGTCTTTAGCTGTGACGTTTTTAAAAGAACTATATTCACTGTTGGTGATCGCTTCTGGTTCGGTCTTTATACAATACCGAACCAGACTACTACAGTACAAGATACTACAGCATACAAAATACCGTAGCATATAGAAGTATGTAGCGCGATAATGATATTCGCATAACGGTATGCGATACGCTTGTCCAGTCCATAATGGTTGCTTTAGCACCCAGAACTAAATATTGTTAAGTCCCCTATGGCATTACGCTACTCTTGTAGCCCTGAACTTATTTATTTAATCTCATTAGTCCAGGAACTACAATAGCAACTCCTTGACATACCCCAGAAAAAAAAACATTATTAATTGTGACTTAATTAATGTAAAACATTAGTGCCGTCTAGTAGCACCGTAAGAATTTGCCTTCACCTTTCTTTCCGGGCGTTTTGTAAAAGAGAACTAAGGAACTTGAATTAAAAAATCTCTTGGAAATCTCCAGGAGGCAACACGGCGGCCATGATCACCACTCGTCACGTTCTGGCGTCGTGTTAAATGGAAATCGTAGTGCGTAACGTAGTCTCTGCCTACCCTTATAGGTGGCAGGTACGACTGCTAATATATTTTACTACAATATAACATTAGCGTAATACTAAATCGCCATAGTAATTGCGAGTGAATAAAAAATATCCGGCATTTAACTAAACCTAAAATCAGTTTAATTCGTAATATTCGAAATAAATCTCAAAGCTAACTGTGTGGCAGTGGCAGAATTCTTATTATAATACTTTGCGGCACAATGTTTCTTAGTTTTTATGACATGGGTGAAATACGGTTATGGCTCGAGTTAACCAAGTCTCCCCCTACGCCGTTGGGGAGGGATAACGCGTATGGAGATTTCAACCCTCTTAAATTGTTATATTTTTTAGTGAAGTTGATCAAGTTTTAGAAACAGCCAGAAGGCGTCAGATAATGCTTTTTATTACAATTTGATTATTTATTTTCGTGAAAAAATTGTGTTCTCCCAAGATTTAGTAACAATCTATAACAGTTTTTTACTTTCTTCTATTAGCAAAAAGGAAGTGATTTCTGCAATTGCCCTTCATGTATGTATATCTCTCAAATTATTTCTGAAATACATGCAGCCACAGGTCTTTTACAACTTTGAGTCGATATCAGTAGTAGGTCGTTGAGGAAAAATATAGTTACATACAGACAGACAACAAAGACTCACCATAACTCCTGTGTTCTTTTAGGCTTGAAACCCCAGAAAAATCTATAAATAAATATATTTACGAGTACATTCCAAGTTAATCGTAACGTAAAGCTTGTTTATTTATTTTATACATTCAAATGTAGCATTAAAATACTTGTGAATGGCATTAATCTTGGCAGTATATAGAGATGTGTGCCTCGTACATACGGATAACCGCACTAAATCTGACGGCGCAGTGGATCAGCCATTACTGCTAATGACTTCGCCACGGTACCTGCTCTGTACTGTTACAGGGCTGTCCAAGAAAGCTTTCTAGGCCTCGTAAGTTATTTTAGACGTCTGAAGCGACTAAGGTAGTAAATAACCTAAAAGCTTAGAACACGTATGTTTAAGAAATACTACAATTGTTTGTTTGTTTAAAATACAATCACACACACGTACACAGCTTCCAATGCCAAACTAGGATTCCCTGAGTCTCGTTTACTAGATAGTGATAGATATACGTGTACCTACATAAATAAATAATCATATTTACATATATAAACATCTATGACTTGGTTACAAACATTTATATCCAGCTAGCGGGATTTAAGGCCCAACCCTTCAGTTTCGAAAGCTATCAACTAGGCTATCGGGGTCATCGGAGTATTAAATAATGTTAGTTAGTATAGATGAATATCTAAGCCAAATAAGTTTTCAAATATAATAAAGGAATTACAAGATAATGAAGATAAAATTGCAAAAAACTATCATGATCATGTATTCAGCATCCTTAGAACGTAAACATATACTACTCGTTTACGAACCCGAATATATATACTATAATCTATACTACGCTTGGCGATTGTTTAACGATTGCCTCAAACTTTAGAAACATTAGCTGCTTCCGTCACCGTTTCTGGTATTTTAGGATAAATATTTAAGATAGTTTTAGCTGCTTCCCCTATTGTTTCTGCTATTTTAAAGACTTATAAAAGATCTATGTTTCAATATTCTAAAATCCGCCTAGAGAGTTTCATGAACGTTCTTGCAGTTCACTTTCACGACACGAAACGAGACCGGAACTTGTAATCACGAAACTGACGTCACATAAAATTTTGAATTAAAATATAACAGAAGGCAACCCTAGCAGGCTCGCTGCATCAATGCATTCGGCATATTGCGAGCAACATACATAAGCACGGTGCGACGGTACGTCGGGCTGGCGTAAACATCGCTACGGGTCTCTTCGACCCACTGATTGGATTTATGCGCGCTGACGGGTTACTGCTGTCATATTCGTAGCTACGTACGTAACCGCTCAAGTTCGGAGTAAGTATATAATTTTTACATCGCTGCGGGTTTTTAGTTAATATTTTTTTTGATTGGTAACTAAAAATTTACGAATTATGATTGAATATTATAATTTACTTAATTAATTATCCATAAAAAAATATGTATACACAATTTGTTTTAAATGACAATAGATCTCACTGATCTCTAAAGATCTAAACAATCGCTTACTACAATATTTTGTTTTTCTTTTTTACAATAAAATTTACATAGAAAGAAAATCTTATATCGTAGTACCTATGAAAAATTGCCACGGACGAAGAGACAAAAAAAACCAGGTAAACTTCTAAAGTGGACACATTTTATCAAGTGGTAATTATACCGTGCGGCAAAGCTTTTCGTTCGTCGCTGTCGGTGTACGAACAAAGGGCGGGCATGATAGGCCTAACAGGCGTAAAGTGTAAAATTCTCGAGCTGAATGATCACACTGATCGCTGCCTACCCTGCGACCGGATCGGAGCCTGTTACGCTGTTTAGTTGGCGTGAAATGCAGTCAGCGGGTGGGAAATGATGACCAGGAAACTGACGTGTTAGCGTGACCCGAGCTTTAAATTTGCAACTCAGTTAAGTTTCAACGGAAATAAAAACATCGGATGCGTACCTTTCTGAAGAAGTTTTATGCAATTTTTATGTGAATATTAAATTTTTGTCGCAAATGTATTCGAATGGCGAATTTACATGTTTTTTAACCATATTAACAAAAACTGATTAAAAAATATTTTGTCATAGATTTATAACGTTTAATACGTCGTATTTTATTTAATTGTCGTATACGTCACATTGTTGTATGATGGCAACGTTAAAAAATCTGTTGCTTCTACATACCATGTGGGGAGAAGCCCTGTCCTAAGATAAGTAATTAAAGGCTTAATTCTTGTCGTTTTGAAACAATAGAATTTCTTTTGTAGATGACACGTAAAGGCTTAAGAGAAAAAGATTGAAACACATAACATTTCAATTTGTGAGAAATTTGCTCTTCTCCGAATCCCAACCTCATCCGCAAGTTGTGCAACCTGCTTGTAACCAAACGAGCACTGACAAACGATTGATGAGTGATAATCCATACGAAAACCATACCTCAGATACTAGTGATGAGGAGTAGGATCACTGGTATAATGGTGCCGGTATTCCGCACACTCTTATAAATGTGAAATCTATACCGGATCGCTGGTATATTCTGACAGGGGTCTATGTTCAGCAGTATACTTTAATAGGATGATGAAGAAGCAGTTGAAAATATTAATTTAATTGACGGACTTTGATGGTCAAAAAAATATAACAAATACTAATTTTGTCATAAACTAAGGCAGCGCATATAGTATGACGTGAGGTAATTGCCTTAATAAAGAACACGCAACGGCCGCACTGCATAAAGTCCAGTTTATAGGACCGGAAAACTCGCAGTTATTAATAAAGCCAACTATGGTTGGCTCCAATCTTTGTCATAGCCGCCTCTACCCATCGGCGCGTATGTGACTTGCCAGCCCGGTGCATATACATACCTTGAACAACAAAACGTATTATACGCCACCGCAATTCAATGCAATTTGAAACTGATGCATAACTTTTGTGTTATTCAAATTGGAGTGTCGTCGTGTATTACATGGTTGATTTTACGCAGGTGGTACTCCTGTGCTCGACAATAATGCATGGCTGAGCTAATATTTGCTTTGTATCAAGCTACACTAGTTATGTTGACCACGGTCCGCTCGGGGCGTGAATGTATAATTTGAACAGCGGTACAGAATAGTCAATTAAAGAGGCTCATGAATTTTGTATGTATGCGAGATTATTCATATTGTGGCAAAATTATGATTCCTATTGACTCCGATTCTTATTCTAGACAGTACTTATCTCTCAATAGGTAATTAAGACCTTTGTTCGTTAAAGTTTAAATTGTTTATTTATTGATCGGCGAACGCCAACCATAATAGGTAAGTCTGCTGGAGCTAGAGTTAATTTTTGTGCTGCACATTAGTAATTGTTTTGCGGTTACGGTTGTAATGGGAAGATATTTTATTGTCGATATTACTTTAAGACAAACGACCGTTAACTTAAGGCTAGTTAAGGCTACAAAGCCTTTGTCTAGCCAGCTCCTGTCCAACCAGTATACCTACATCTGAACGCGATTCTCAATCTCTACCTTCCGCTCAATTTTTACACCCAGTCTTTTCAAAATAAGTTAATATGTTTGTTACGCCCAAATTTAATATTTTGAAATATTAAACAAAATAAAAAATAGTGAAGTGAAGAAATATTAGTAATGTATAATTACTAGATAGCACTGGACCTGCGTGTCGGTGCGGACCCTTTCCGGCAATATTGAGAGGTATTTGCATAGCTGTGGGACATTTTGCTACTTTACTAGAAAGATAAAGGTTCCATTTTAAGGCTCTGGAACCGCGAGAATACACCCTGTTATACCAGCGCATGGTTTCTAACTTCATAATGCCTATGATTTTTTAATCTCTTTGACTTTAGATTTCCAAACGATGTTCGTTTTGGCAGACCGATTCGTGGTAAATTAGAAATAAAACAGGAAATCAGTTTTCACATGTAACATATATATCACAGGTTATTCGCGTTGAGTTCAAGCGTGTACGAGGCGATACAAATTCAAGCTGTCTCACTAATAATAATATAAACTGAAGTAATTCGTCATTTGAAAACGATTTTCAAATTAATTAGTTTTTGAAGTTCTCATAGACAGGGACATTGGAATAGCGCTCCTCTGAAGCCTATGTGCGATCAACACAATGCCTCTTGTAAATGCAGAACACCATAAAATACGTGTCCTGCGGTCAACAGATTGATTGAAGACCTACGAATTGCACAGAGAGGCAAATTCATTTTAATTTTACAATTTTCGAAGTCATAGATGTTTCAGTGAAATTTCCTCTTAACGTATTATTAACAAACATTATTTTAAATTTTAAAATAATTTTACTATGAGACTAGATACAGTATTTTATTACTGCAGTTCAGTGGCTGTCGACTAAGTGACACCAGTCCTCCTAACTGACTTTCTGTGTATGGATTTTCCTTTTGTATCTCTGCTAAAGCCCATATGAGGAAAACACACAATAGATTGATTTTAGAATTAGGATGTTATGGCGATTAATGTACAGTATCTAGGTTTGTTTTAATTCTTCTCGTTCCATGTTATGCTAACTCTACAAGTGGATATAGGCATTATCATGAAAGCGGTACAAAGGTTAGTATCATGCGTACGTATCATAAAAGATTTGGCCATACTTATCGCACTGAGAAAGGAGGTTGGTGGGCGGAGTGCTAGCTTGCATTACTTATTTTATTATTAGTCTGTGGGGTTTGGGTTTGACATATTCGAATGGCAGTGTACAGGTAAGGTCGATATTTATATAGATCATTAAACCCTGTGTGAAACAATTCTCCGGTCAACATCCAACAGTCAAATTAAAAAAAATATCTATTCAATATTTCACCCCAAATATACTCAAATACCACGAACTAGTGACGGGGGGCAGCATCACTAGCGTGAGGGTATCTCATGGGCAAACCAAACGCTTTCTTCTAGAAGCCCGAGTTCAGCAGTGAACTTATATAGACTGATGTAGTAGTAGTATTTAATATTGAACTCGATGTTGTTATTATTTAAATTCCTTCTATACTGTTATTCGTCTATGGATAGTGAGGTAATGGCGATTCATTCGGCAGCCGACGCACGTCGAGACCTCATACACTGCATAGACATTTACACATACCTACACAAGTGCATGTATATCTTCCCAGACATGCTTTACTAAATAACATGGAGATTCAACTTGTTTTTATTATTAAATTATAATAGAGTCTGTAAAAGAATTTTGAAATCCTATAATGTTGCTAACAGTTTCAAAGCCTACCTTAGTTTTTTTTTAATTGTACACTGTTCACCAGGTTGATTCTGAAACCATCGATATATAACATAGGTAATATTAATGGTAAGAGTTTTCTTCCAGCAAACCTCAGAGAGGGAAGAGTGAATACGTGTTTTTATCCGACCTTACAAACATACAGTTTCATACATCTACTATAATTAGCAGATTTGCTCATACTCACCTTTTGATAAGCTGATAGTGCAGAGTACAGTGTCGAGACTCTTGCGCTAGTGATGCTGCTCGCCATCACTAGTTTGTGGGATTTGGGTATATTTGGGTAGGAATATTGAACATATATTAGTATCATATAGTTAAGAATTTAATGAAATGATTATTTTTTTGTTTTATTACAGCATGTGAATATTATCTCATTTATGATTACGTGTTCTTCCTTTGGTCGATTCACTCTGGAATAATAGAATAATTATTATGATCTAACCAGCATTACTCAAGTATTTGTAATCAGTCAGCTGATTATTGAAATCACTATTTATGTAAATTTAAATTCTCATACAAACACTAATTCCCTAAACCAATAATTAAGGTTAGAGATATGAATGATTTTTAATTAAATAAACAGTATCATTAGCTTTATGTAGATTTTCATTGTCTTCATCATCATCATTTCAGCCTATCAGAAGTCCACTGCTGAACATAGGCCTCCCCCAAAGATTGCCACGAAGCTCGGTCCTGAGCCACCTGCATCCATCGACTTCCCGCAACACTGCGCAGGTCGTCACTCCATCTTGTGGGGGGTCGTCCTACTCTGCGTTTGCCTGTACGTGGCTGCCACTCGAGAACCTTTTTTCCCCAGCGGTTGTCAGTTCCGCGAGCTGTGTGGCCGACCCATTGCCATTCAGCTTGCTGATCTTTATTCATTGTCTTAAATCCAGTTAAATTCGAGTAAGTGCAATATAAGTACCTAAATGAAAACTATGTTAAATACGTAGTGTTACTTTAGACACATATAGTTGCCATTTTCCATACAGACGATCGGTCCGTGGACTTCTAAACGCGTTAACGTTAACGTTATAAATATAATTGTGGTATCGTACTGTCCATAAAAGCGGTATTAATGGAAATAAAAAAAAATAGGCTCTATAATTATACTAAAGTTGTTTATAAAGCTCAAATAATTAACAAGGATTACTTGTTACTTCATATAATTGAATTTCACGTACAAATGAATTATGAATTTACATATGAATATGTATTTCAATGAAATTAGCGTTGAACATGCTTTAAATATCCTGTCTCATTCTCAAAACTCCTGTCTTCTACTTCAAACACAACTGTATGTATTTGAAATAGAAGACACAACACAAAGACATAATGATTGTTTGATGAGATATGTTTAGCGCTTATTATATATATGTATATATTAACTAAGTAGTACTGCCAGTATTTTATATATAAGGCCGTAAACACCATCGTTGATACAGTTCTCTTGTTATGACAAGTCAATGGTTAAAATGTTAAACAGTTGTTAAAGAAGTTTAAACATACTAATATATTACTCATCCTTCATAAAACACAGCAGGTAAGAATATATCTAGGTATATATAGTACACAAGGGTCTACGTGCCGTGCGTCCGCCCTGGCATGATTTTCACGCTCCCTGGCCACGGAGCAGATATGGGGTTGAATTTTATGCAAAAGATTTTTTATTTTCGTTCTTCACACAGGAGTATTTTTAGCTGGCGCTAGTTAAAACGTACCTATGTTCCGAATTCAGCGAAATGCTTTTATTATTAAAATACTCGACAACAAATCAGAAAAAAAATTCTCGCCTCTTTAGAAGACAAATTTATGTAATTACATGTACACAACATGGAGTGACGACCTGCACAGTGTTGCGGGAAGTCGATGAGATGGTTCAGGACCGAGCTTTATGGCAATCTTTTGGGTGAGGCCTATGTCCAGCCGTGGACTTGTGTTAGACTGAACTGATGATGATGAACTGATTGTCGGATGGCCCGCGTCCAGATGAGGTTTCACTTTAGGGAAAATACCTGGTATTATTTTAAATGATATTGTATGATATATACACACGTTTCATTTAGAAGCTATTCACGCGTGTTATTCTATTATTAAACCTTTTTCAATATCATTTAGCATTATATCCCTAAAAGTGAAGTAATATACAGAATTAATATACGACTTCGGTTTAATGTTTGACTTTATATTCATATAAATAATAATAGTCAAGGATTTTAAAGAGATTTAAAGTTTAAAAAAAAAAAGTTTCAAGATTTCTCCTTATTATTCTCCCTCAATGTATCGTCTATGTACCAACAAAAGCAAGCATGTCTTAAATGAAAGATTTGACCATTTTATGCATAATTATTTTATAATACCCCGAGGTTTATAAAGCGTATATGTTTCAAATATAAGGAATTAATTGATAAAGTTGTGAGGGCTATAAGAGCATTTGAAAATATCCATGGACCATAGTATGTGTGCCCATTGATAGTTATCAAAACTCTGCACGATCGAAACATTCGGGGGAGGGTGTGGAGCGAACCGTGAAAACTGAAATTATTTGGACATATGCCAGGGAGCGGACTTCGTGCCTGGTTTTCACAAATTAACATAATGTTTAGCGAAAACATTACAAATACATATTTTGTCCAATGTAATGAATGAATGAAAAGAATAAAAATTCTTTATTCTTCAACGTAAGAAAGACAATTTCGTTACCTAATCGATATTATTCTTTATTTATTTAAAACTTTAAGATTTAAATTGATGAAATTTAAGGCGGCACTCACCACGCTGGTGCAAGGCAGGTCGGTAAGCGCAGTGTTGGTACCCTCGCACTTGTGATGCTGCGCCGCATCACTAGTCTGTGATATTCAAGTTGGGAAAATTACAATGGATTTTCCACCAGCGTTCGGGCGCCAGAGCCTCGTTTGTTGGCTAGAAGGGTGCACCAGGTAGATGGTATATTCTCTCTGACACCCAATGTTTTGATAGAACCCTTTTAATTCGCAACTAAAAGTTAGATACACTTACAGAACTTTAAATTTTATACTTACAAGGAATACATTTCGCTGTATATCGTAATATATTAACGTATGAAGATTTAGCTGTATACGATTTCGTCAAAGTAACAAGTAGCGCTAAATGAACATAGTTTTACCACATCGCGTAACACGTCGGCAATCACGGCTTAGACAACGTAGTGTAACCATTACTCTGACTTTAGTTTAATTCAATACATTTTACGTTGAAATACCTATTAGAAGTCAGCGTTTAAAGTGAACATCATTCTTCTTGATTACTTATTTGTTTTCTTTCTCGGGTAACATTTACGAATAAGTGCAATTGTACACTCATACAAACATAAGATAGTATAAAGAATTACTTATGTTTTACCTCTACCCCAGAACTATGACACGCTGCTACGGAATGGTTGTAATTGTAAACATGGAACCGGTACTGCGATTACTAATCCGCCAGCAAGGCGTGGTGATTGTGGCCATTGGGAGAAACTTATTCAGCAGTGAAATATTGGCGGTTGAAAAAGGAGATGGAACTGGATTAGATAATCAACTAAGCTACAGACTTAATCAGAAGGTCGATTATTTATAATTCACTATAGATATCATTTCATATCAATCCAATTTATTTAATGAATAGTCTTATTAAAATAATGTAGTAGTTCTAAATGAAACTAGTCAATACACAAATTCAAAATCAATTATTATTAAATACGTTTAACTGGACATTAACTTGCCTAACAATAGATGGTGTCACCTGGCCAAAACCTCTGTAGTTCTACCGGTAAATATTGGCAGGCTGAGGGCAAATTATGAAGACGAAGGTCTTTGATCACACTTGCAAGTCAAATTGGCGGCTTGCGGTGATGCTCACATACTTGTAAATAAATTCACTGATATTCTCTCCCATGTGTAAGTTTATGAAACCACGTCTGCCTTTAAGTTGAGAGCACGTTTCTAGTTTATGTCTACTAATAAGGCATTTTAACCCACAACTTGGAATTAATTAAAACATAACTTTGTATGTTATAGTTAATTGCATAACTTTTTGTTTATTTAAATGCGTATTTTTTTATGGGAAAACGGCTCACCTGATGGTTAGTGATTACCGTCATCTGAAACATCAGCGGAGCTACTGGTGTGTTGTTGCCATCAGACACGACGCCACTACCTCTCACCAGTATTCTGCAAGGCTGTGGTACTACCTCGGTCGAGAAGCATTCCAGAAGTAGCAGAAGCCGCCGCTTGGCTCTACCACGTATTATTGAATGGATTTTATTCAGTGTCTGATTTGAGCACTGAAAAATGTATTTTCCGTTTAATTCGTATACTTCTACCACGTAATCGTTACTCTTTGCCTCTCCTTAATCGAATATTAGTAAAAAAAATAATATATAGGCAGATATAGATCTCAGAACTAAATAAGTATCTAAGATTGATATATTAAGGGTCAAACAACGCTGTCGCACGCGTCTCCTTAAATATTGTCCCAACGAAACCCATGATGGAGATCCGTGAAGTGTCATATGTTTTATTCCATGAGATAATCAAACATTTAAGTTCAATTTAAATCCATTCAGTACTTTAGGTGACAAACATCCAAGCATACAAACTTTGCATACATGCTTGGATAGTTTGTTTGTATTGTATACCCTTAGTAATACAAATATTAAAGTTTTTATAACGTATCCTATACGACATAGTACAATTTGTTGCATAGCTTTGTTACAACTTTTTTGTGGAATTTATATAGAAAAG
This sequence comes from Bhutanitis thaidina, assembly GCA_029286595.1. Lineage (NCBI taxonomy): Eukaryota > Metazoa > Arthropoda > Insecta > Lepidoptera > Papilionidae > Bhutanitis > Bhutanitis thaidina. The sequence continues at coordinate 5,792,011 of JAGSMS010000020.1, read as the reverse complement.
GTGCAAATATGCGAATTTTTTTTTATTTAATATTCTGTTTAACATTTAATTAAAATAAAACGTAGCGCTTCGTTATTTATCGATAGTATAAAACCTTTTCTAAATATAAAATTTGATAAAGTATATATTAATAAATTATAAATTCTGCGGGGTATCCCATTGGTTCAGAATATACAGAAACAATTGATCAAGAATTTTCGCTGTGGCCGAGACCGAGCCTGCTTTCTTGATGTATCAGAGAAGGTATCCAGTTACTGGCTACTCGCTTTACCATCAAGTGATCTTGGTACATTATCCGATGGCAAAAGAATCCGAATAGGAGAGTTGATCTGACAACAACATCGATGTCCTTGTGGTAGCGACGTCGAGGTGGGGCTCCATGGCATTTCCTCTCAAAAAAGTGTCGGCAGACCGTCACGACATGGCTCATTAAATAGCGTGATCCGTAGGGCTCTTGTCTCCATAAACATTCCTTTGGTTTCAGAACATTGCGGAATTTTTAGGGATGCCGGCAAGAGTATACACTTCGGTCCCTTTGGAGATAGGCAAAATTGACTTCCAACATTTGTTTACAAATTCAGTTACAGACAAAAACCTTTCATCATATTTAATAATAGGTATATGTGCTTCAATGTCTTTGGTTACAGATGAACAAACTTAGTTGCTTCACTTTAGAACCTTGCTTCACCTGTACCCACTCGTAAATTTGTTATGTTTAGCATTCATGCTTATACTCGTAACTATACGCAAAAATAGTTACATATTACATAACCGAAATAGACGAACATTTGTAATCAATCCATCGAGTTAACGGTCCGCTCTGTTTCCACCCTAATTAATAAAATCACTGCGACATTTCACCGCCGATGCGCTGGGAGCATGCAGCCGCTGCGTGTTGCTGACGTGTCTTCACGCATCGCCAGTTTGGATTCTGGTGGGTTGCTAAAGTAAATAGTAAAAACTACGTAAGTAAGACTTTAGACGTTGGTTCATATTTATGTCACTACTGCTTTTCTCAGTATGCTATCACCTTGAAATTAATGTAAAACTTATTAAATTATGTACATATATTTACGACAACAGTATACGCGCCTGCAATAACTAACTTGCATTGCACTTGTGGCCATACTTCCAAGTGTCAGTGTACAAATTTCTTCATTATTTCTTGAAGCACTCACTCTCAGGTAGCTGCTGCTCAATGTCCCACTGTTAGGCCAAGGCCTCCTCTCAATATTTGAGAGGATAGCTATTGGTGTCAAGAAATCCTTCTTGCTCGATCGCCATATTGCTCGCTGTGGAGTGGCGGACTTCACATGTCCTCGAAATAATGTTTTTTTATTATATCTCAGGCATGTTTCCTGGCGATGTTTCCCTTTGTTGAGCACGTGGTAAATTCCGCACCTAAAAATTCTATTAACTTTTTAAATGGTACCGATATCGGTTACATGGTAATAAACCCAAGACACTCGCGTACTTTGAAATTAAAATGACCGTGCTCACACTAACCTAACACGTTTCATGCCGCCATGCTAATGGCAGAATACTCTTAAGATATTTTTGCATTTTGATAGAAGTGTAAGTGGGAATATACATTTTCTCCAATTATCAACCACACCTGCACGAGGTTCGCCCTGCTGACCAAGGAATGAGACTCTGGCGAACGACTATGAGGAAACCCAATTCCCTAGGGCGAGAGTACCGGCACTGTGCTCACGATCCCACCTGGCCAGAGTATTGAGTAATGGCAAATCTTCCATGCATGGTATGATGGCTTTTGTTGGCGTTTTAATAGTTAGGCCTATGTCCAGCGGTAGACTTAAACATGCTGTGTGGTTTAAGAGGTAACTCAGGCAAAAGCCTTGAAAATCGCAATAGCAACCGACAGACGGCGAGATAAGTTTCTCCACAAATACCGGACCAAAATTAACAGACAGACAGACAGATGATGGGTAGCAGCGTCCGACCGGCAGTTTGTCTTTCGCGAATTATCACAATACTTTACTTTACCTTTACTTGCAGGACATAGGCCTCTCGCATTCCATAATCGCTACGTTGGGCAAGCGGATTGGTGATCCCAGTACCAGACACCCCGCACAGTGTTAATTTTGATATAGGTCATGGAATCGCTTATGAGACTTGATTGGATAAACTTTGTAAAAGTTTCGGTTGCCGTAATATGTCCAAAATTATTACCTTCCTTATGCCTTCTGTCCTCCTTATATGGTAACGATTTATATAAAAAAAAACATTTTACAATTTATTTCGACTCATTGCTCAAAAGTTATTAATAAGTGTGTTATTTTATAGCTATTAATTTGTTTCATCTTTATAACATGTAATATATTAATAAACTTTAATAAACAATAAACTTAAACTTTAAACAATAAAAGTAAAGTTAATTATTTAAATGAATAATTTAAACAATTAACTTTTGCAACTTTTCAAACATTTTACATGAAAATAGGATCACTTTTAAATTCGCCCCTTCCATGCTGTCCGCACCAATCAATAGTCGATTAATCAGTCGCAGCGAGCGCCGCGTGCGCAGCCGCGCGGAAAATCTTACAAAAAATAGGGGGCCCACGGCGAAGAGAGGCGCGGGGCAACTGCGAACTTACGCACTACCGGACTTGCGATTTAGGCCGTGAATATGGGTGCTATAGAGAGTGCTACATTAAAATATACATTACACATTTGTTTAGGGTATGATATACGTTACTATTTATTGAATGTATGTTATTTAATATGTTTTTGTTTGCTGCATGCAGCATACATATTATTATCATATATGTTTCTTTACTACAATATATAACTAAGCAGAATAAGAAGACCTGTTTACCCACTATGACTGTTTTTAATTTTATTGTAGTTATAGTAATGCTTACCGCCATAAGCCACATTCTTCAATATCGGACGATGACTGGTCATGTAATAGGTTGTTGAGGTTGCAGTAAAATGATATTAAAATAAAAAAATTACAACACTAAAATGGCGACTCTATGCCTTTCACTCGATCGACAGGAGAAGGGTAGGCTGCGGCGTGTCGATAACAGAGCTCCATAAATCATTGCCTAGCAAATGTCTCGTACTTGCTTGCAGCCGACAATTTGCCTGCCCCGCCTTCGATAAACTACTCCTGTCGGACACCGCGGATATCACAAATCGAACTTATGTAGTGTTAATAAATGTAAATAATGTACCATAAGCTATTCTTTTTAACTAAAAAATTGTATATATTAAGGTATTAATACATCGAAGCAATGATAATATAAAAACAAAAGTATCAAGATATTTTTAAATATTTTTACCAAATGTTGTTACTGTTTCGCGTACGTTTTAGGGTTTCATGTATTTACATGTACATGTTTAGGTACAATAAACTCATAATTCAGCGCTACAGTAAATCGAAGTTAATATACATATCTTTCTTTATTATACTAGTTGTTGTGATCTTTTTTTTGGTACATTCACGAAATTATGGTGTCCTTTTAATCGTTGCAAAACATTAAAAACCAATTTTGGTTGGCCAGCCAGCAATGCACGTAGCTGATTATTTTACGTATATAATTCCAAGTGAGACGGTGTACTAACGTAAACAGAATTTCACACAAGAGTTACTTGTAACAAAGTGAAATAAGCTTCCCACGGTAAATGTTCAAATATTTTTTTTATAAATCTGGGTTAACCTTCAAAGAAGTCATATCATTAGAGCCTACTTTACATCGTATCCTAATCCCTCAGACCGTGTACTCACGGCTGACGTCACTAAATAATTTAATATGTTACACCGTGTGACGTCACGCGTGTAGGTATGTCTGTCTGTAGCACGCGAGGCCCGTAAATCATTACGCCCTGTTGGCCCGTTTAATTAATTCTCAAATAACTGAATTCGCAACATATTTCGTATTACTAAAATTGCTTTTATTAAATATACTTGTTATTTGTGATAAAATTATTATAATTGTATTTCGAGACTGTGTCTTCCTGGTCGATTTACATCATAGAAACATAATTTATGCCTCTCGACATCCGAAGTATCGATAGGAATTTGCCCTCCTTTTCTTCCCGTAGATGTCGTAAAGGTAAAGCCAGGAAACTCTTGAGGCAATATCCTGAAGGAAATCTACGAAATGACGATGTCTTTCTATTTGCCAGTCACGGTTTGATAAAAAGTTTGCGTTCAGGGTGAAGAGGCCCATTGCGACTTCAGTTGACAGCCTATTACAACCTTTTCGTAGTTACCTTGCTATAGAAGCCGTGGGTGGCGGGTTCAAATTCGCTGGAAGCAAAGATTTACAAGGTTACTTAAATCATGTATGTTTATTAAAGATTATGAATTAATTTTATCACCATCCAGGGCACAAGATATAGGTAACCTTAGTTTTTTAGTGGATGTCGTATATGAGTGTGCGGTCTATTATAATACTTTAAATATTTGGTTGTAGGATTAAATACCGGGAAAGGGGAAGTGGTGATGATGACCAGGGAAGGTGATCTACCACTTCTGTCTAGGAGTCATCTGGGGTGGTACCACATTCTTACCAATTTCTGCCGCTTAACACCGGTTTTAAGGGTACAGAGAGCCAGTATAATCACGGGTTGTGAATCATTCCATCTTAGTACTCAGAAGGTCACACTACATAGGGACCTTCTCCTTATCCTGGACCTCCATTGGCTGCAATAGACACTAACCTTAAGGTGGAGAACAAACGATTTCAAACATGGGCTTTCAAATTATGTACTCTAAGAATGACGACTTTTCCTGGTTGCTAAACCAAGAAGAATGGCGATCAACCAGCCACAAAATTGTGCATAATCCCAGCCACTACTCAATGTTAAGTAGAATTTGCTAGACCGGTTCCACGCCGGTGTTCCTCGAAGGCCGAGGTAATCCTTTATGTGTGAAACCATAAACGGATCAAGGATCGGAACCCATACATAATGGCCCGATGTTCCCGACGTCGCTTGAATGGAGCGGGAGTACGAAAAATCATCGGGACCAAACCTGTGATAGGGCTCACTACATTGTATGTTCTATCTCGAAAACGAGTTTGGGGTAGTCGTGAAAAATCTATAGTCTCTATCTACCCCTATGGCTTAACGGAAATTATGTCTATGGCACATCGTTGGTCCACCCAACTGGGAAAGCTCTATGCTCCTACACGATACCCTAAAGCAGCTGCGTGTCGTGATTTCGCATCTGCTTTTGCAAATGTAATCGGAAACCCCTTATTCACAACGAAGCATTCTATCTTAGGTAGCTACATTTTACATCATGTTTCTAGGGGATGGAGGTGCATTCTAGCTTTCCACTCCTTTACCATAATCACAACTACTAGCAGACGGATAAGTGATCTGAAATGAAGTTTGGCTGCAAGGCTAAGAGTCGCGGGTGCGATATCCGAAAAAGAATTTGCATTCTTGCATAACATAAATGGTCTAGAGTTGGATACTTGTCTATGCGCAATTTATTACTGCTAAATGCCTCCACGTTTTTGGAGTATATCCTAGAAAAGCGGTAACATTGTATAGAGTTGTTGTCTCCGGTTACCTGACTCAACGACTGAAACCCAGAAGGACAAGATGCCTCTTATACTGTGAGGTCGTGGTACTACCGTGGTCGAGCCGAGCCACTCGAGCAGCACCACGTACAAAATGCATGGTGAGTATGGGCAAGTCTTCCATGCATGACGTTTTAGTTTTTGTGGGAACTTTCATGGAACGACCTATGTCCAGCGGTGGACTTATATAGGCTGTATAAGTCCAAACCTAAATAACAATAAATTAACTTCCAACTTGATGTAAAGTCATTGTTTAACTGGCATATAGTCACATTATACATATATATGATTATATTAAATTAAGGTAGGCGATCTAGAGTTCCCCACGGCTTCGTCCCTTATATCCCAATTTACAAGGTATTCCGTTAAAAGGGAACATCAATTTGCGTTAAGGGCCCGACCGAATTGTCTTATATTGGGGATTTCATCACTGTCCCGATTCAATTACGTGTGTTTGCGCCCTTATATCAGGGAACCGCTTAATTACGCTGATGAACTGAATCATTCAATGAATTATTTGTTTGAAATAATAATGAGTATCACGACTTCAAAGTATTATTCTGAGCTACGATTTTTTTTAATAGACACTACAATTGCACGCTTGACTCATGAGTTGGAGATCCAAGGGTTTAACATTTCCAACAAGTTGCGAGGTATCTTTAGAGCTGTATGTGCTACTGTGTACTTTTCCATTTTGCTTGTTGGGGGGCTCTTCGATCGTATTTTCTTTTTTTAAAAACACATTTCTGTTTCGTCCACTAGTGTAGCCAGACAGCAAGTGTTTGGACCGATTCACTGTTTTAAGTCGCAGCTAGCCTAGCCTAGCTTTAGATCTTATATTTTCGTCGGGTCTTAATAGCATGATTTCAGGAGCAGACAGGCTGCCACCCCCAATCTTATATGGTCTTCGACATAGGAATTGTTGGTGAACCTATAGATAATGCTGATGCCTAACTTTCAAAACATCTTATAAATGATAGACGGCTCCATACCCACTTTGTTCAAAGCAATTACTGAAATTTTCTTCTATTTAATACCCCACACCACAATGTAATTTATGGCGGCAAATCGATCATCATCATCATCATCATCATTTCAGCCTATCAGAAGTCCACTGCTGAACATAGGCCTCCCCCAAAGATTGCCACGAAGCTCGGTCCTGTGCCACCTGCATCCATAAAAAAAATGGCAAATCGATGCAATAAACCTGGCACTAATTTCGACATATGAGAATCTATATCACAGTTGTATTGAATATAATATTTCATAATATATTATATTAGTTGTGGTTCGCTTCTTCTCTTACACCGAAGCTGTTGAAGCCGCCGAGCCATCAGCGTATATTCTATCCGTTGGATTTTAGTCGGTACGGCACTTAATTCTGATCCCAACATATACATAACTAGTCACTGCCTTCAGTGACAGGTGGATGAAATCATCGTATCCCCACGGCAAGAAATTAATTATTCTATAAGCAAGTTTCAAATTTGCTATTGGAAAATTTCTGCAAATTTGATATCACCAAGAAAAGTAAAAAAAAAAAATTAGTACGTTAACACAAGGTAAGAAATATTAAATTTTAAACTTTTAATCATGAAATGTCGTAAAATTGATAAAACGTCTCAGTTTGTAGGGCAGGGATGAAACGTAAAATGTACATTGCAACTAGGGGGAAATATCTTTTATTTTTATAGTTATTTTTTACACTCATTACTATAGCGGTTTTCTTTTTTTTTTTGCCATTCCTCACTGAAAGAGATAAAAAATGGAGATGAACTGGCGAGGTGCACAGTAAATACGGGATCAAATAGTGATGTATTGAGAGATAATATATATCGATTGGGAATTAAAGAAATATGCATCAAAATTCAATCAACAATTAAGTTACAGGTCGGATATATGTTGTTTCGTTTACTCAAGTACTTAAAACTATGTATTCTTTAGAACCATCACACAGTTTTGCTAATGGTAAATTTTTGTGCTCCTTTCTTTGCTAAAAAAAATTATATGATATTACTTTTATGAGATGAGGTCTCCGGCTTAAATCGAGGGGTGTAAGAGTGATATTGCCATCTTTTTCTCCTATTCAGAAAATTCATCAACTTATATTGAACCCGAATCCCACAACTTAGTGGTGAGGAGCAGCATTTGGAGTACGAGGGTATCGGCAATACGCTCACCCAACCGCCTACCCAGCAACGTAAAAATGGGAATATCTTCCATGCGTGGCATAACACCGTAATTATAATATTTACATAGAAAGTCTTGATGAAGAAGAAGGAAAAGGTCTCCTACTATCGCCACTCATAATCACTAATCTCATATCATCTTTTCCACTACTATTCCGTAAAAGGATTCCGCTCCGTGTGGGCTTGGCGCGCTCACTTCGGATGCAATTTGGTGGACTGTGGGGGTGACTGTTTCCACGATTCTCCCTCCCTCCCCCTCCAAATTCCGCCGTTCTCCATATCCTCCAAGACTCTGGCAAAGCACACAACAAAAACATATGAAAGCACCTAGTGGTAACCTAACTGCCAAGAGAAGAAGCCTTATGTCTGAAAGTGGATTTGTAGTGTGAAGTGAATATTATTTATGTTATTCTGTATCATAAAAATTTTGGGCATAAATTCTATTATTCGTATTTTGATGTTACCAAATTAGAATTAAAATAAATTAAAATAAATTAAAAAATTATGCCCGCCTCGGCCTTTAGGAAATTTCCTTTCCTCTGACTTTACACTGAAAAAATTTAAGCTCAAATAAACGTTAGACTCGCGGTTGATTTCGTTTCATGGCTCTTCCCTAGTCATCTTTTCGACGAAACCAACGTGAAGAAAAAGGCGCGAAATCAAAAAGTAATGATTGGTTCTTGAGTTAAATTTTATTATTATATCTGTATGCGAAAACTACGAGTCTGAGAATGAATAAACCACACAAATTAATCAAAATGTACTATCGATAAATATCGATACAACGTTTTCTATCCATCCCAGCTCTATCACATCGACCGCAGACCGCACGGGCCGGTAGGCACGAAAAGTCGCTCCCAGCAAATATATTAGAATATACATTACCCTACGTGACTTCGGTGAAATGAATGGCCGTACTGTCTACCTCTGTCCTACGCTCGTGTATCTGCTTGATATATATACTCGTATATTTTACATACGCTTTTAACATGCCCTTGTAGATTGAAAAGCTGCTTAAAGGTACTCTCTCTTAATACGAGACCTGTTACAGATAAATTTTGTTTAGGAGAAATTAATGTTTCAAATATTGCTAAATAATGCTAACTTTATGTTTATTGTTTATAATTTACACGTTGAAACACAAATGTAAATATTTCGAACATTTCTTAACAACCTATAATTCAATTAACGGAAGAGAATATTTTTAATATATAGTCATTTAATATTTTTAATATTTAATATACAGTAGGTACTCTTGAGAGTATTTTCAGATTCGTTCTTTTCAGAACGGTGAAGCCGCAGTAGTACAATATTTAAAAATAAAGGGGCTATCCAGATTTAATTACCAAATTCATTTTGTTTTACTGGTAACTGGATAAATAACCATTTTCTCAAACGTTTTCGAGCCGAATTTACATGTACTTTAATCGTAAGTTTGTGGAAAGTTATTTCAAGAAGTCAAGTAACAGCAGTTAGCAAATACTTGAGCAGTTAACTCGCAATACCGAGCTCCGTGCAGACATGAGCAGTGTGAATTACTCCGTAGGTAAAAGTTTCTCTCTTACAAAGGAGGACTCTGCATTCATTACCATTCGGCTTTCTTCATCCATGGAATGCTTCTTGCTTTTTGATGGTATTACAAGATAGTACATACTGAGCCATACGCGAGTGACCCAAACCGCCACCGCTAAATTTATATATATATGGGATTGACTTAATTATTTGCATTTGGGAATGAAGGAAAATATCGTTAGGTAACTTGCATGTCTCAGAAATGATAAGAAATATATTCGCAGTCATCTGAAAACCGCCAACTCGCTCTGCAGTACCGTGGCGGACCCTTACCGACTTCCTCTCTCGAAATCCTCTCAAAGACCTTTGCCCAGCTGTCGCTGTGACAGTTTTACATATTTAGGCATCATCGGTACATCACTAAGCCAGAATCCCGGAAATCACTCAAAAAACAGTTATAAATAGAATTTAAAATAGACATTAAAAATGCGGGCAAAAACACTATCAGAATTTGCATTAAAGCATTCTTGATATGCTTATATGAGTGTATAAAAGTTTTTAAAGGAAATCCTTTCATTATTTTCCATTGAACGTTACGCGCCAAGCATTGCGAGTAATTTTTAATCTCCGTGTCTTATTGAAAGTCCATAACGAATATCTCTTTAATGTTTTTCTGGTCTTTGCTTATCGTCACAGATTAAATTTTCACCTTCAGCTAACTGAAAAAATCCATTACTTCCGCCAGATGTCACCGAAATCAAATGTCGTTGGAACAATTGTGAAGTGGAGAAGACTTTTTCATTTCAATACAAATTTATTTAGGCAAAGAAAAGGTTTGCCTTATTAAATTATATAAATATATGATTAAAATTTGTCATTAAAAAATCTCCGAGCTGGACTTCTCTTCAGGTTTTATCATTTTCTTGATCAGCCATTTAATAGACCGCATAGGATATAGGCCTTTCCTGTTTACCCAGCGTGACGTTGCTGAAAACATATCAATGTGGGTGGACCATCGCAGTACCACAGGCCTCGCATCATGGGTGCTGGTGCCCGACGTTGGTTTGAAGTTTTCTGAAATCTTTCGGCCCCCATTCGTTTTGCAAGGCAAAATATTTTTTTCATGTTTAATGTATTACAAAAGATGTTCATTGATGTTATTTTGCTTGTAACTTAACAAAGCTTTTCAGGTATTGGAATATTAACTTATACAAAATAAAATTATAATAATTATATTTAAATTGACATTATCCATGTTGATAAATATCCCCTTAGTAGATCTCTTACGCCACTCGGGCAGATTTTCTTACGCCCACTCTACGCGGCCAAATAATTGGCCAAAAAAGCTGCTAAAAAAATGTAAAAAAAATTGTTACGCTGAATGACACTTTATTTTTAATTAGCAGCGATTTAAGGGAGAATATTTTCTTCCAGATGCCGAACTCACTCTTGTAGATGGTTGCAACCTGCTGACTGGGAAGCAAGGAATGGTGGAAAATCCATTACAATCTGCCGAATGCATAAATCCCACAAGCTAGTGAAGGTATCCCACAGGCAGCATCACTTGTGCAAGAATACCGGCACTGCGCTCACCAGCCCGCTCGCCCAACGTGGAGGGTATGGTTTTATTTTAAGGTTAAGAGCAACTATTCGGTGTGGAAATGCAGCCAGCGTACAAGAGATGAGCCATTGTGATAATTTTCATTATTAGATTATAATTATAAATTAGATTCCGTAAATAAATTGTATTGTTTTAAGTTATTTAATTGTTAAATAATGAATAGTTACACAGTGTTACCAAATGTTAATGAAATAAATTTTTAATACCTCATTAATATATTCGCAGACATTATAATTTTTTTCATTCGTCTCTACGCACTCTGTTGTTTTAGCGATATCACTGAAACACAAAGTTTTTTTTAAATCGACGCAGACAGACGTACAGACATTAATCAACGTCGATCAGCAACAGGCAACGGTTTTCTGCGCAAAAAATTGGACTACCATCTCACCATCGTAGGTTTGTTTTTATTGATTCCATTGTCTTTATGTAAAATCCGATAATAAACCAGCGAAATAAATTAAACATTTCCGAAATTGATTTAAAATTTTTAATAGATTGGATTAAGCTGAATATTTTTGCATAGATTAAGTATCTTCATATTTTCCGTAAGTATACACACAGACACACACCCAACTAAGGTCAGTAATCCCTGATAGAACAGACAGAGACGGAAACGTGTGCCTGTGGCTCAGGTTCGCATCTTTTGCTAAAAAAAAATACGAGCACTGCCTTTCGATTGCTCTCTTAGCACCGTCAGTTGCACCATATAATATACAATACGACTTGACACATTGGTCAAGAAAAAATCTTAAGGCATATTTAAAGTAGTAAACTCTATAAAAGTCTGTAATCTAATGAAGTCATCCTTTCAATGTGAGAGGGTGTTCAAAGCTGGCTTCACATATAATCGAAATTAAACTTGTATTATTTCTTAAACATGGAAGTTCCTTACGACGTTTTCTTTCATCGACGAGCATGTGGTAAATTCAGAACTTAAAATTGCAATTACCAATATTTTACTGGTAGCGGCACCGGTATAATAAAGGCTTTACTTAATTTCATCTATTGTATTCTACGTATTAACTCATTTGTATTTTAACATCTTAGCATAACCTCGCATGTTCTGAATCTCAAGACTTCAATAAACTTAATAACATTTAACAAAATTAACATTTCGCTCTCAATTTTCGCGAATGACATAACGAATATGAAATTCTTCATCTAAAATTCTAATTATTCCCGCAGCGCAGGGAATTAAAACCGATTTCGAGGTTCTCGAGTTAAATCAACAAAATGCGAGACAACAAACTTTGCATATTTCGCTATTAATAATTAGGGATTCATCGTTGCGACTAATGCGATTTATTTTGATTTTAAAGTTTGACGTAGCCTTTCAGAATACGCTGTACTATCTGTTTATACCTTTAAATTACAATTTGTTGGCAAATATTTGTAAGAAAGATGCCGCGTGGCGGAAGGTCAGAAAAATTTCACCTTCTGTCTTCCGTCGGTGGGAAAAGATAAAAATCAATTAGATCGTCCGACAGAGGCCGGATTAACTACATCAAAAAATGCCAGACCAAAAATACATAAATCATTGACTGGTAACAGGTGCGAGGCGTCTTTTGCGACCGAAAAACGGGCTTCTAATCGTGGTGATTGCGGCAGATCTTCTTACCGAGATAGGCCTAACCAGCAATGGTCTATTGATTGGTTAATTTATTGAAGAAGAATTCTTACAGTTATACGAAATCCACTTTCCTAGTCTCCGATAGAACCTGATGGGCGCTTCCGAATTTGCTCTCAGGAGTCGCCACAAGATTTTTATGACTTTTCTCTTAGGCGCAGATTCTTACGCTGCTACCACACGGCAAACATAAACTATAATATATATATTTTTTATGGAAATGACGGCAAACGAGCAAGCGGTTCACCTGATGGTAAGTGATTACCGTCCCCCACATACATCTGCAACACCATAGATGCTGCAGGTGCGTTGCCGGTCTTTAAGGATATTTGGGAGATGGGAGGGAAAAGGAGGGGAATAGGGAGGGGATGTGGGCCTCCGTTTACCTCACTCACCGAACGAAACGCAGAAACACAAGATGCCTCTACTCCACGCCGGTATTCTGCGAGGTCGTGGTATCAATCCGGTCGAGCCGGCCCATTCGAGCAACAGCTAAAGCCGGCGCTTGGCTCTACCACGCAGAAAATATCTAAACATTATAATTCTTTCACATTATCTTAGTTTGTGTAGGACTTGTTTTCTTAACTTACATTCTTTCAAAGATTTGCAAGAGTGATTACACGAACACCCACACACAGACACATAATCACACATACACACCGATATACACTCACTCATGCACACACCTACACGTACGCATAACTAATATATTCTCTGACACTCACATGCGTGCGCACATACACACACACTTACTGGTACGCACACACGCTCATGTGAGTAGCATTTCGCTACTCATACTGTGCGTGCGGGTGTAAAGGAATTTTCCTTTAACTACTATGGTATTAGTAGCTATTAACGACCGCTTAGTGGTTAGCGTAGTTGACTGCTGCGCCATGAGACCTGTATTTGAATCCCAGCCCAAGCCAATATTTGTAAAACAAGCTACACCGTAGCAAAGTATTTACGCGGGTGCTACGAGTTACATCGTAAGTATTTTCGTTTATTACACTTTACACACTAGTGTTTGAAGCCAGTACTGAATATGCATAATTAAATTTAATTATGCATTTTGTAGTGAGACATAAAATTACTAAAATCTGAAAAGTACTGTGTTGAAATTATAATGTTCTACATCATTGATAATAATTTAAATGCATATATATATATATATATATATATATATATATATACATATATATCTGTAATGTATAACTTTTCTTTAATTAAATATCGCAAAAACTTCTGTATCCATTATAATTTACCCTGTCAACATTCTAGGTTAGGTTAAAACAATAATAGAATTTAAGTTACATTTAATGCTTCGCGCTAAAACATAGTCGTCTTATAGATATATAAAGTTGAAACTGCCGTGAACCTTGCTAGTAGTGGTTATACTGCATATCACTAGCCTGGGAGATTTTGCATCAGCATATTCTGATGGATGCCCAGCCATGAACCGGTATACAACCACATGTGTCACTAATTAGAATGATTTGCGGTCTGATGAAATTTAGAGCAGTTTATATAATTTAAAAAATAAAAATTTTTTTCTTAAACACACGCTTCATTTTTAAGACCTGTCTGCAAAAAAATTCGCAATTTACTTCCAATCTTTTGTTTATAATTCCTCATATCACCGCGTGTAGTCAAACGCCAGTATCACGGCTGTCATTCTGTGCAACTGGTGATAGATTCCCCCTAAATTGTCAATTAAAAAATTAACAGGAATAAATTCCAATAGAAAGTCTTTATTTACACGCAGAATCTGTTTCGAGCCGGCGTAGCGTGTAGCCGTGTTAAGAAGTGAAGTAAGTCGACAGACGTTTGAAAGTTTGCTCGCACGGGAAATGTCTCACGGGATGTCAGCAAGAGTTGTTCCATCTAATGACATTTATTAATTTAAAAAAATACATATTTTACAAGTAAATCGAGCAACAAAGAAATATACAGTCTTCCTGAGAGCATATTTTGAGATATGTGTGATCCAAACACCTACACTCTATTCCTTACGAGAAATCGAGATGTACGAGGAGCTACATCTTTTAACTAGTTGTTTTTTAAAAACAATGTCCATGAAATTCTTGGTAACTTTTACATTGTCAAGTCAAAATTTAATTGTATAATTATATTTCACCACTTTACTTATATGAGGCTGGCCACCCCTCATCTCGCCTTACAGAGAGGCGAAAAGTCAGTCGCGCACGCCCGTTTGACTACGTTGAGGCTTGTTTTGACAAGCACGTATTACGGAATTTCACAAATGAAACGTGTCTACCTTTATAATCACTCAGGCGTGATTGCTTATATAGAAAGAGAAAAAGAAAATACGTTTATTCTCTGCACTTATTAAATTCATTAAAAATCACAATGTGAAAAAATAACCTTATATATAATATTCATTCCTAAATTACGCCGGAAGACAATTGCGACATAGTACTGTACGTATCACGTAATTTTCTTATTGACTGTCTAAGTATTGAAATAATCTCTAACAGTGAATAACTGAGCGTTCTCAGTAGAACATGCTCGTATTCATCTTCATCATAAGTTATGTAACGTTTGTTGTATGTAACGTAACGTAAACTTTACATAACTTATGATGAAGATGATGATGAACGTTTACGTTACATAACTTAAAATATAACGTTAAAATAAAAATATAACGTTACGTCACAGTATCGAAGAAAAAGTCAGTTTCTTGTCTAATTATTGGTTTCTCCCATCGCTGAGTAACGCGATCGTGACGCTTATATTTGTATTAGGATAAGCTAATCATCTCCTATTATTAGGTTTGATATTGCCAAAACCAGTGTGACGTACATCCCTCTCTCTATTAACCTCTTATTCGTGAGAGAAGCTTAGTGGTGAAACGTTTTATTTTGGCTTAAAGCCTAGACAAGGTGGTACAAAAATGAGTATTTGACATGGTCATGACTTTGACAATATAGAACACAAAGAATACAAAAAGCTATAGAAAGTAATCATGAACCTGTGTTGTACCAGTTTTTGTACGTAAAATGCAAGCGGTATAACAGCTCTGTATGTTATCACCTGAAATCCCAGAGATGCAGCGAGGCGTCGAGGACGCGGACGTGACGACTTCCGGCCTCGAGGCGGCATCAACCTGCGCACTGCCGTTTGATTTATTTTATGTGTCAGCAGACTTTTCGCGGCTTCATGTCTTCGTCTTATTTCTTATGACGAGTTTATGATTAACCAGAATGTTTTAAACAATTATTTCATTCTGGTGAATCAATTTTGAGTGATTTCTTATTCGCACTAAGTCTCTAAACATTTTTAAACTTTGAACAAGACTCAGATTGGTCTTTTGTTTTACTGAAATGAATATTGGTGAGGCCTAAGTTATTGAGTCAATGTTCGATAAGGTCAAAATATTAAACAATCTATTGCATAGACATCATTCATATAAGACAACTGCTGGACACATGCCTTTGTTAGAAAGAGCTATGGTTTCAAAAGTATGCAATCTTGGGCACGCTGGGTAGGTAATTTGATAAGTAATGTAGCAATATCACACCCGATATTCTAGTATCTATTACCAGTCTATGAGTGTTAGGTTTATTAGAGATAAATATTGCATCCTAAAGTCGTTATACCACCGTTCATCCAGGACGCTGTATTGAGTGCAAAGTAGTGCTGATAATAAATCATGTTTTAATACTGTATACATATTTATTACAGAAGGTGTCCCGTCCCATTTGTCAACAAATTAGAACTGTCCATTTAGCTCTTGCTCATTGGTTATTATATCCTCTGGAAAGTGGTTGCCTGGTAGAGATTTTAAGCGATAAGGCCACCAATGGTACCTTTCTATATGTAATGTAATTTTTTTTTTTTTTTTTCTGTTTTTGTTAATTGGTGTACAATAAAGTATGCAAAAAATTAAGAACTGTTAACAATATTAACTGGTTAACATGATATAAAAACTTTCATAATATCAATTGTTATTAATGTTAACTAGTCTTAATTCTTAACTTAAATAATATTTTTTAACTATAAATGCGATAGGATATAGAAACATACTACAAATATATACATATATAAAATAAAAATAATGACTTGAACATTGGTGATGTCAATTGAAGGCAAATCAAGCGTCCACATGAAAGTCGATACCTCATTTTTCCTTGAACTGAACTCTATAGAATATCGCATTCAGAAAGGTCTTCGCCAAGTTTTCATATTTATTAATAATTTTTTTTTATTTATAAATTTTCTATGTTTTGTTTTACAAATAGTAAATCGTTGACCGTTTACGGAGGGTGGAACCAAAGTTCTTTATCTGAGCAGGAGCCTAAATTTAAGTCACGCTGACAAAATTATTTTTACACAATATTTGTCCATTCCTCCCATTTAAAGAACGGAAAAGTAAAACCCGCGTTTTAAATGGTCAAATATGAGTCTGTTCATGTAATGGCCAGATATGTGTAGTATAATAAAATTAATAGTTAGTTTAGACAAAGAATTATCATCATTTCGGTCTATCACAAGTCCACTGCTGCACATGGCCTATGTTCTCTTAAAATTTTACTTTATTTCAATTAAGTTGTTTAAAACAAGGGCACGAGGAACGCTATCGTGTGTAACGATTATGTAATCTGTGTGTGTGTCTAGTATTCCATTTAGGGAAAAACGAAGAAGCAGCCAGATTCTGAGCTCTCAAGACCAAACCTAAACTGCCTCTATGTTTCAAGAAACAATAAATACCTTTTTGAGAGCTCTGAAATGAAGAAAAAAATACTTGATGATTTATTTGTAATATTCGCATGATGTACTTAAAATTTTGACAGTTTATGAAAAAAAAAATTTGAATGAATTATAATCATTATTTAATTTAATGTTAAATTTATGTTTATATATTTTTAATAATATTTGCATTAAAAATATGACACACAAACACAAACAAAAATGGACAAGTTCATAGTCTTTAAGGTGAAAGAAACAATTTCCTTCGCGGCAGGATATCGATATATACGCTTAGAAATATAATTTAATCCGAACACAATACTCGTGAAGCACATTGCGTGGACCGACGCGCCGCCCAACGAGGGGCGGGCGGAGATTCAACGGGGTATTATTCTTAAGTATAATACAGAAAAAAAATACTTTACATTTATTTCATCATCATCATCATCATCATTTCAGCCTATTAGAAGTCCACTGCTGAACATAGGCCTCCCCCAAAGATTGCCACGAAGCACGGTCCTGAGCCACCTGCATCCATCGACTTCCCGCAACATTTATTTACTTAAATTAATTTAATTTTAATTTTCTTTCTTTTCTACTAAATCTGAACCTCGCCGTCAATTACACTATGTGTGCATGTTGTTAAGTTATCATCATCATAAGAAGATTTTTTGTAAAGGTGGTGGAATAAACAAATAAAAATCTAGACTAAGAATGTTCAAACGATGACGGAAAATAGCGAGAAAGAATTGAAATCAACAATCAGATTGATAAACATGCCCTTTGGAAGATCTTCTAAATCAGGGCTAGGTCTATGGATAACTTCTACATTTCTAGGACTACACATATCACAGAAATAATATTTTATCAGTTTCCTCATGGTGTCTCCTTCACCGCCAAACAAGTGTTAAACTCAGCACCTAAAATTTCTATTACCTGTACCGGAGGTCAAACCTGCAGGTCACTCGCGCTCTATGAAATTAAAGGGAGCGCCCTGACCAATGGGCTACCACGACTCAATATTAAGACTTAATTATTCTTACCATTTTAGATCAATATTAATTCCAAACCAATTTATATTTCTTATAAACTTTCAAGACTCTTGAATTTTCTATTCAGTAGATCTCAACCGTACAAAAACTACTGAAATTACACAATAAAGTTACCAGTATTTCTGAAAATAAAAGAAAACCGAGTAATATTTGGAAAGTAAATTCGGTGCGACACAAATACGTAAGTCGATTTGAGCGTATCCCGTAAACGCCGAAAATTCAGTCCGCGCCCTCACCGTCTGTCGATCGACGCAATAAGATTTGAGATCACCGCGGTTTGTATTCAGTCGGCTCGCTAGACCCCGATGGTACATGGATACCAAAATACTAGAAGAAAGAATCGATATTTCTTTAAAAAAGCAATCGATTTCATCTGCAATGAATTCACCTCTTTTACTTCTGTAGTTAAGTGAGACATCAATTCTACATTTGGTAGGATTGGTGGTGGCAGCGTCAGACAATCTGTCAACTGGGGTTGGCAGATTGTCTGACGCTGCCTGATGGTGGTGGGCCTTTGGGTGGTATAGGCGAAAGTAACGGTGCAAGCCATGTAGCAAAAATAAAAATATAAATTCCTATTAAATCGACGACAATCCTCTCGTTGAGAAAGGAATATTCTCAATAGTGAACTGTGGGACAGTAAGGTCATTACAATATACTATACATACATGTTGATAATCCATCTGAAACGGGTGTACTCGTAATCTGTCTATAATTAAACAGAATAAACAATCCATTCCTCAAAAAAAAAAATATATGTAAAAAAGTAAAATATGAGTTACCATCCATTGGTCTATAATCTTTGACCTGAACAAAAGAATTGAGCACGTGCTGTTGTCACGCGGCTTTGCTCACGTATAGAGCCTTCAGCGGCTCTACGGCTATGTATGGTATAGAATAATATGACATCCACTGCCTATTGTACGCATACAATAGAGGAGAGGATTATTTTTTATTAAAGATCAAATCATATCCTCTTCCATTTATGTCTTCATATTCCGTGGAGGTCGATTGAGATTGAATTAACAGTCGTTATTTTTTTGGAGGCTTTTTATTTGATACATATACTAAATATGCAAAGTTTTCGGATTTTAATAAGCTTCGTAGTGGTGGTTCACTCATAGTAAGAAGCGATTACGTGCCTCAGTAATTAGCGACGTTATCAGCCTGCCAAGTACAAGACCTGACTTTTCGAAGCCATTCGTTGTGATAATCAAAATGCGCAACCTTAAGTATTGTGCTTTTGCATAAATCGACTGAGCCTACGAATGCCTCGAAAGTTTTGTTTTCAATACTCAATATTTTTACTAACCGCAAATTTTGATGAAAAGGTGTTATTAAAAGAAGAGGTGTGGTCTGACTTTGTTTAGTATATTTAGAAGAGTGGAGGAATAATTTCATATAAGATCATCAACACAATTAATTAGGCAGACGCCTCTGTATCAATCCTTACTCTCAATCTAAATCAAGACCGAACTTTGCGTCTTTTTTTTATGGGAATGGCGGCAAACGAGCAAGCGGTTCACCCGATGGTGAGTGATTCGCCCACGTACATCTGCAACACCAGAGGTACTGCAAGTGCGTTGCCGGCCTTTAAGGGTATTTGGGTGATGGGACGCAAGATGAGGAGGGCGGTATAGGGAAAGGAGGGAGTGGACCTCCGGTTACCTCACTCACCGAAAGAAACGCAGAAACAGAAAATACCAACCCGGTCGAGCCAGCCCACTCGAACAGCAGCAAAAGCCGCCGCTTGGTTTTACCACGTTTACAAAACGTCTTTAGGACGGAAGCTCACTAAAGGACTATCTAGTGACGATGATGATGAATGGCTTTGGTAGTATCTACATACTTTAACAAGAATAATGTTGTACTAACAAGATCCTGCAATTATTTTCTCTCTACGGCAAAATGATTTATATACAGAAGAGATCACGTACACAACGCTTTAATATCCCGGCCTACATAAGTAAGTAATAGCATTTCCAAGGTATAAAGTCAAAGAGCTTCCTGCATCCTCTCCCTGCGCTCCTACACCCCTCCACCTGCTTCGGTGTCGCAATAAACTTAATTACACTAATACCGACCTCAATACGTGACGTCTGTGTGATAGGATGCTCTTAAATTTGGGGAATTGTAGGAATGACAATTTTTAACTTCATATTTAATTCCTTAACGAACATTCAAGAGAAATCTCTCAATCAAATGTTGCGATGTAAAATCTTAATACTAATTAGACCTATTTATTGAAAATAATGATTACTGTTTAATCAGAAATCTGATCGCTATGCAGTATTTCTAAAGTGCATCTACAAAAATACATCTTCACTAAATTTTCCCGGGACGTCACTATAACGAAATCCTTCTGGAAACAAAAGCTCATATAAATTGATATAGGATCGCCAGAGTAATCAATCGATGAGCAGTGATTATAAAATTGAGACTCTTCTCTTTTTTTGAACGTGTAGGTAGCGATTTGAATTGGGTTAAAATAAATAGCGAATAAATATTAGCTTATGGTGTTAAAGATTAGTAAAAAAAAAACTTTGGCAGATGATGATACTAATATTTAAAAGTTCTTATATATATATATATATTTATATATACGTAAATAACAGTATGCAGTAGATAATTTTATATAACCTTATGAAATGAAATAATTCATTCTCCTTAATTATGAAACTTAATTTTTCCTTGTCAATCTTCTAATTTTTTTTTATGCTACTATCGTTTCTTTCGTAATGAGGTTCCTCTGACTAAAAAGAGACAGGTGAAATAAACAACGTAGATTGTTTCTTAAGCCGAATTCTTCATCGTTGTAATTTTTTGGTCGTTGCCTGACAAAAATATGAAATTATAATACATAACATCAAAAAAAATTGTATTCGTTAATTTTTGATAATAACCCTTTTTACAAAGTCTTGTGTGTAATAATCACGTTTATAAAGTTCAGCTCTGTATTAGAATCATATTGTAATGGTGATAGAAAACGTCATATTTTAAATAGTTTCCAAAAAAACATACCGCCTAATAGTAAATGCATGCTCACACCACGGCACATGTAATTACGTGCTAATTACGCACTCTAGGCGAGCGTGACAAATGCGAGCCCCGTCGCGACTTGCCTAACTATCACTATAAGTCGGTACGTATTTATTTGATTTAATTAAATACATTAAATCAAATAAATAATTAGTTTAATTTGTTTAATTTAATTAATTTTCGTTGTAAATTTAATAATAGATTGGTAATGCTTTCACGTGCCACTCCTGTTCAAAAGTAGTCATTAAATTCGCTCAGTTTATAACTCGACATTTAGTCCTTTCAACTCACTTATCACCAGTGCTTATTTGGGGAAAACGACTGATAGTGAGCCTCTAGCCGTCTTAGTGTCTAAGTCAACGATAGAAGTCGTACGATAATTCATTCATTTATGGTCATTGGTAGCCCTCCGAATAGGGGATCGAAATCAAGTTTTGAGATTCGAAATCAGATCCCCGTAAAGGCTCGGCTATCGTAGTTAACTACTTGAAATTTTGTAACTACTTGAAAGTTTATCTTTTTTTAATTAAATTGAGCTGATATTTATTTGGTAACTACATTAAGTAACTTTGGTGGTAGATTTCGAAATTACCGCATAGCTATTAAAATTTGTCCAGTCCATTATTTTAGTTGTGCGGAAATAACACACGCATTGTCGTTTATTTATTTTATTTCATACTTTTCTTTAGGCACAAACACTATTAACTTAATTGCAACTTTATGTACATGTGACACTGGCGCTGCTCCTTATGGCTAGTGTGTGGGATTTTGGTTCAGATAGTAAATAGAATCAGGCGTTACTTTGGGGAAACCTATTATCTGAAATTTGTTAAAAATAATATTTTGCACAATTCCGCTCTGTAGCGCTTGTGTGGGTGATAGTTGTGGTGTTTTATATATAGTGGTATAATAGTGGTGCTCTTCTTCTCTTCAGACTGGGTAATACATGCCATTTTGTAGTTTTCTTCATGCGAAATTGAGCAAAGTAATTTTTTCCAACATCTTTAAAGGAATTTAAGGATCTGAATTCAAAGTGTCGCCGGTCGTTAATCACCTCCACATGTTGCCTAAATGGCTTGTTGCCATTTATAGAAAATGCCCATATTACTATTTATTTCCCAGATATTTGTTACAAAAATAAATGATAAACTTGTTATCTTTATGCAGAAACTAATAACTTGTGTGTTGTAAAAGATGCAATTTATTTTTTGGGTTTAGCTGTTGAGGACGGGAGTGTCTGGGGTTAAAATCCCTATACCAGCACCACTAAAATTGTTGATTGGAATTTTAAGTACTGAATTTACTATGTGCTCCGGGGTGAATAAAAGCACAAAACGCTCTTTTTATTACCGTGGCGATATTGTTCGTTACTGACGACTACGGAAGCCTAGAAAATTTCATGGCATTTTTCGGAAGCATATCTGGCGACGACTTTCGCCATTGTCACGTTCTTAATCTTGGAGAGGTGGAAAAGTAGTCAAAAGCCCGTTTGACTACACTGAGTTGTGCCAAATGGAAAACCGTTATCTCTGCCTACCCCTATGGACTCTTACGAAAGCCATTGATTAGAGGAATTAAATTATTTGACACCAAATAAATTTAGTACAACAAAATCGAAATAATTTGAGCGAAAATTCATTCAATCAATGCATCCCAGACAGACACGTAGAATAAGATTCGATTTGTTAAAAGAATTGCCTGAAAATAGAAAAAAAAATCGAAACCCATTACTCCAGTAATCAGGCAATTCTCGTATCTCAGAAACCCATTTTGCGTTGCATGCAATTACGTCAGCGTTCGATTGCCTGCTTCGTAGGTGCAGCCGATATCACGAGCGACTGCGTGCGATCACCGCCTGATGAGAAATTTGCCGCGCGACCACTCGGAAATATTGCGGCGACGGAAACGCCTGTACTCTACAGCTTACCTTCTAAAATTTGTTTTAATACTCTGTGTAAGGTTAACATATTCATTAGTGCTGACAAATTTAAAGTTGATTAGTAAAACCAACATACTAGTTCGCTTAAGCCTAGTGCGGGGAGTGTGACAAATACCCTTTCTTAGAAATACCTATTTCCAGATGTGGAATTTGATTATGATCAGGACTATTACTCTGTATGGGGTAAACAGAGTAATATTCCTCGTCATTGAATTTTCCTTATTTCTGAAAGTTCGTAGAACATACACTCCTGTCCGCCGTCTTCTTACTATTTGATTATTAATCGAATTCTCCACAGCGAGATCTTTCGAAAAGACGTCGACGAGTTGTCACTGAGGCTTATAATTTATATATGTTCTGATGTAGTATAGTTATATAGTATATCTTTATAGGTATATATCTATATAGGTATGGTGCAGTTTTAAAGATACTGCACATGTTATATAGACGCTGCTGTCAATTAGCGGCTTAGATAGTTTCAGCATATGCGAGATGGTCTTTCTGCCATTTGCTTAGTGCTTCCTTCTGACATTCCTTAGTCGTCACTTACGACACACACCGTACGACAAAACCACACAAAATATCGTAGCATAAAGTTTGAGTATTTTGAGTCCCAGAATAGACACATGAGAAAATTAACCAACACTCCCTTGTTCCATTCCGAGGTTTTTACTATTATTTCGGTAAGAATTCTTTTCAAACCACACGCCAATTAATGTATCTTTATATAGATAATGTTTGTTTTCACCTATTTAATTTTGTTTTTGTAGCCCATGAATCTTCTGTATTCACATTTTCGGTCTCTGCACTTTTTACGAGTGACTAGGATTCTTTTAAGTTTGCCAATCCATCTAAAAGCAGTTGTTTATGGCGGAGGTAAGTCCTCGCTTATTTGAAAGGTCTTATCATGACTCTTCAACTACCTCAATTAAAATTAAAATCATACACACTGTTGTTCTCCATTTTCCACGTATTAGATCCATAATTGCCTAATTGATACGAGCTATAATACGAAAAACAATTACGTAAATTAAATTTTGTATTAAAGGCAATTTAATTTACTTTTAAATAGGTTTTAATGCAAATGTATTTCCAATTTCCAGTGTCACTTTCGTTATGTTATGCATAAATGATATTAAAAACTAAAATGAATAACCCCACCTATTTAACAACGATAAAACTCAAACATGTGTTCTAATAATCGCTTGCAAGCACTTTGCAGTTTGGGACGGCTCGTTGCGAACACCATGTAACATTCACAAGTTCATCTCTATTACACCCCACTCGTGACGTGTGTCGAGCTCTCGTTACACTACAAGTGTAATCGCATGTTTTCACTTCAATGGGACCGCAGTTGCTTGCAATGGATTCGAGTTTTGTAAATACTCTTTCATTAATTTAATCGTTAATGATTGAACACGGTTCGCTGAGTGAACCTTGATGTTCGATTATTTCGTACAACTGTTGTTTTGTTGTAACTAGATGGTTAGCGATGCTGCCAATTGCCGGCCGTATGTACTCCGCTACCCAGAGTCTGATTTAAACGATGACCATAATTGAAGAACTTTAGCCTCCATCCGTGTGGTAACGGTGTAAGACTCTGTCACCTCTTGCTTCTCGTGTGTGACTTAAAAGTCGACTTAGTTAAAAATCTTCGAAATTCCGGGGTAAACCTACGTATCTGCAAAGAAAGCTTCAGTAAAATTCAGCATATATTTAGGTCCGGTATAGTTAGGTTAGGTTCCCCCCGAATCCCCCCGAATGGGTTCCCACCTTGTCGTGGCGGGGGTGCTTAGTAACCGTGGCTTGGTCTCCCATGGTGAACCAAGTGGAACTTACATGGCCGGCCTGTCTGCCGGGACGGCTGGCCCGAGGCGGCCACTCCGAGTGGGCTTGGTGAGCCCACTTCGGATGCGTGTTGGTGGACTGTGGGGGGAGTGTTAGTTTAGCACTCTCCTGGCCCCCCACAGCCAAGGTGGAGTCGTGGGGGAAGAGGAGTTTTGGTACTACGTTTCGCCATTCTCCCTATCCTCCGTGACTCTGGCGGGGGCCGCACTGCTGATGCGGCCGTGGTGGAGCCGCGGGGGGAGAGGAGTGTCGGTATTACGATGGCCGTTCTCCCTGCCTTCCGCGGGCGAAACGTGGTCGGCGGCGGAGCCATAGACCAGATCCGCTGGTGGTGCCGGGAAGGCTGGTGCTTATGAGCGCCTACAGCGGCCGGCGCTGGTGGCGTCGCGGATGTGTGCGAAAGCGTTCCCGTGACCCTGCCAACATGCGACGAAGGTGGAACACCATGGGGCTATAGTCGGCGCGAACCCGACATAACACGTCCTTGCCCCCGAGAGGGCGGGTATGCGTCAAGCATTTCCCCGTGTAAATAAAAAAAGTTTACCTATACATACTACGCTCGTACCCTCGCACTGGAGATGCTCCCATCACTAGTCTGTGAGATTAGGGTAAGATAAATTCAAATGGAGTCATCATTCGTTCGCCAGTGCCTCGTTCTTTGTCAAGCAGACTACCACGTGCAGGTGAGCTAAGTAATTGGAGAGAGAGGTGGGATATTCCCCCTTACGGGGTGTAAGCTGTAAAATATGTTTGATGTAAAATCAAACTTTATAAAAAACATTGATTTTAAGAAAAATTGCAAGATGAAACAACATACCGTATAACTAATCCTTTCCCTCCCTACACATTTGCGTCGCAAACCATGACAAAGCACAACGTGCTGTAATTTGTCTCGAATGTAAAACTGACCTGATCGGGCTTCGAATCGGGATAAGCACGACTCTATACTTTACGTCTAATCGACCGTACAGGCGAGATTAACAAATGACGCTGAAATTTAACCTTTTTTCGGCCACGCTAATGGCGCGGTAATAATTATTTGCCTCTTTTTTTAAACGGCGTACAGCGCGATTTATCTGTTAAATCTGTTGGCTTCTGAATAAATTATCAGCTGAAGAAGGTGCTTAAGATGATTATTACGGCTAATTGGACAACATACTGCATGGATGGCGTTCTGCTAAAATATGTAGTGATGAAGAAAGCACAAAAAGAAAAAGGCTTTAAGAACAATTAAAGTAAAACTGACAGCACGAGCTACTGATTAAAGTATTTAGTTAGATATATAATACACGACTAAATTTTGTGTTTAGCAATATTAAGGGTAAAAGTATGAAATTGTCGTTTTGTATTGAACATACCTACAAACATTTTTTTTACCTATTATTATCTTCATCTTTAACTGAACGTAAAAACAGTTGAGTAAATTATGTAAATTTTTGAATTTTTAATGGTATTGTGTAAAAAACTTTTTCATCACTAATCTAGACCATACTAATTTAATTTTAATTCAATATGGCCCCTCCATTAAAACGGCAACTTCATACTTTCATTATTTCCTGTTATACAGTTTAAGTATATCTTAGTAGTCCTCGTACAGTACAGGCAAACACAGAGTAGTAAGACCCCCAACAACATGAAGTGACCTGCACAGTATTGCGGGAAGTCGATTCATGCAATTGGCACAGGATCGTGTTTAGGTGGACGATGTTAAATCAAATTAAATAATTTATTCGTCGACGTAAGATTACTTAAATATCACGTTAGTGGTAGTTTTTTTTAAATCTACTATATGGATAAGAAACAGGCGAAAGAAACTCTGTAGGTACACTCTTAATTTGAGGGATTTTTAAAAATTATTTTTATTTTTTTAATGATACAATTTCACAAATGTTTTTTTAGAAACAGCTTGGGAGCGATCAAGTTATTCCCCAAGGTTGTTATCGTCCATGTATACCTTTTTTATTATAATAACCCTTCGTCATTCTTCTTATTGTCCTTACAGCATATGCTACAGAGCTAAGTTTGTCAGCAAGTATTGCATCAAAAGTTATTCCAAGAAATACACTGTATTATTCCACAGTATCAAACAAAGTCTAACTCACACCCATTTATAAGTACTTTGGTATCTAAATGAATTTTTACTAACGAAGAAAATTTTAACGTTATACCAATTAACTATTTTTAACATAGCATGTCGTGTGTATCATGTTGACATTTATTTTCGAAATAATACTGTATCATGTTTATAGCAGATAAACATGATACAGTATTATTTTTTAAATTAAACTAAAGTACAACAAACAAAAATTAAGTAAAGTAAGTCATTTTCGAAAGTA
The DNA here is from genome assembly GCA_029286595.1 of Bhutanitis thaidina. NCBI lineage: Eukaryota > Metazoa > Arthropoda > Insecta > Lepidoptera > Papilionidae > Bhutanitis > Bhutanitis thaidina. The sequence goes on along the minus strand of JAGSMS010000020.1, from coordinate 5,764,577 downwards.
AGAAATATATATGGGCCGTGAATCAAACCGTGCGGAAAGCCCATCGATACTGTCGATCCGGAAGAACTTGCACCATTGATAACAATTTTTCGAATTATTTTGCTCAAATACTAGATAACAATAGGCGGTGTACTTTTTAATGCTATAATGATGTAGTTTCCTAATAATTTCCTAAAAATTGTGCGACCTGCACACTTTATCGTTTGCCACTCGAGAAACTTTAGTTTACTATTCGAAACAGCAAGTCCACTGCAAAAAAACTGTAACCGCTCCTGAAAGAATGGGTCTAAACCTTACATGCATAGACTACTCACAAAACCAGACGAGTCATCACTCCAAGGGGTCATTTGGCATTTTTTGCCACTACGAGGCTTACTACTCTGTTACTTCTGCTCCCTCACCTAGTTTGATCTATGAGCTATGCGGCCATACTATCGCACCATACCACTTCATAATCTCACTGGCGACAAAAACTGATTTCAATGCCCTCACGTTCATTAAACGGAATCAGACAGTTTAAATAAGTACAAGGAGGGAGAAAAATAAATTATCATGTCAAATCTGATCATGATAATGTCAAATATTGTCTGTCTCTCACTCTCACCATCTTCCGGGGTAAATACACTTTAACCTATGTAAATAGGTTAAAGTTTATTACTGCCCTAGAAGTAACTGAAACCTCTTTGGGTTTACTAGTTCATGCGACTATAATCGCTATTTTTTTTTAATTAGTATGTGATAATAGTAATAATAATACAGATGGCATCAGAATTCTAAAACTACGACAAAGTATTAATGCACTTCAAATGAAAAATCTTCATTAAAAGATTAATACAAGAAATAAGACGATAGATTTCTCATTTTATTTAATTTTGAATATAATATCATAATAGGTATTTACAATAGGTGATACAATATGCAATAAATGTATTCAAATACTATAAATAAAATAATGTGTGTACAACCAATATTTTACTAAACAACATAGATAACGTGAGTATAAAGCAGACTTACGTTTTAAATCATTTTATATTTTGAATATTGAACTGAGCGTTTATAAAGATAAGGTATGAAATTAGGTATATAAATATAATTAAAAGCGTACTTCTACATTTATTTAAAGTTCGATTCAACGGCAGTGAATTATAATTTACACATAATTTAATTGCTACGTAATGTCCCGACACAATATTTTAAAATTATTGTTATAATTATATCTAAATTATATTTTCTTTGGTATCCACGGGGATCTTTTTCATGAAATGAACGTGCTAATAAAAGTTATGAGTCCCTAAATTATATTTGTATAATGAGCTGTAAGTCGTACATACGCATGTAGATAGATAACTCAATTATGATTTCTCCATTACTATAATATATGTTAATATATAAAATAGAAAGCGTATATTATTATGCATGGATGTGAACACAATGGACTTGAGTAAGGTTGATTTATTTTTTATAAATACTTTGGGTTTAAGTATGCTTGCTATTAGATTGAATGTAATGTTCTAACAATGCAGTATCGTTTCAAACCATGAAATGAAACCTGTAAAAAAATAGAATTGCGAGTAAACGAGTTGAGACATAACAAATTACATTATACATTTAGAAAAAAATGTCATTAAGGAGATGTGACCGTGAACAAACAAATTAATTCGGCATATATATAAACGTGCCATAGACACATACTAAGGGACGGTAACACGTTACAAAAGTATATTTTTAATTTAAAATTAACCACAAAGTACTAAAATAAATTTCAAAAATGATAAGCATTCACTGCACTTTCTTGAGAATTATATTTGTTTCTATATTGGCGTTTGTTACCTGTATTATTGCATTTTGGCACGCGTTCATATTATATTTATAATTATGTATTATTAATTATTACTTATATAAATATTATCAATAATTTAATTTAATAACTTCAACATCGTTAGATACGTTTTATAAATTTAATACAATGACAATTCAACTAGATCCAACGTTACATATTATTACATATAAAAAGCTGTATATGTGTAACCAAAGTAAATAATTTAAATATATAAAGAAGCGTAGAGGTATATTGAAATATGAAAAAAAAAGAAAACAAAATTGTTGAATCAATTTTACTTTTTATATCGTATCACATAGATTACAAAAATCTCGAAACATAATCAGACTTTATTATCTTCATAGATTAAAAATAAGGCCATGCGTAGACTAAAATTTCAACAGCCTAATCGAACATCGTGTAATACAATAACAACGAAGTTAGTTACTTTGAGCAAAACTTTGCAATAATTGAAGTAAACATGAACAAAAAGTCTAATATTTTTTGTCATTTGAGACATATTTATTGTACGCATACGATTCTCACTATATTAACTATTAGCAAATTTATATCGGAAGCTCAGTTTATAACACAATTAGCAACCACGTTAATAAGACCTCGCTTGATTAAGGAACAGAGGCAGATTGCAATATTTTTATTAGTGACAAGGAAGCTCTCTTTAACATGGTTATCATATTGCATTGCTGAGTTAAATAACGTTTAACATTCCTTTGATATGTTTAATGTACTATAAGTTAAATGAGCTCTTCATTATGTGGTCATAAGATGTGTCTATGCAACAACCGTCTGTAAAAATCTATGCACTCGCTTACAATCCAACTATATACATCACTAACATATACGACACTGGTAATTGGTAACACATCTATAACTTTAATAACTATAATCGAGATAATTTTAGGCCTACATATTATCAATATTATTTCTATTATCGATACAAGGAAAATAATTTGCAGTCCAAATTAAAGTAGAAATACGTTGAAATTTATTATTTCCGAGTACTTTTTTATGCAACAGTATGGAACTAATTAACCAAAAACAATCAGTAACATTTAAAGAAACAAAAATGTACAATCATTAAAACTACTATCAACATAACAACCTACAAATATTTACTATCCAATAGTAACATCGTGTATTTATCAAATATAAATACAAAAAGTAGCCATAAATAAGGTCAGAGGACATTAAAAGCAGTGTCAAAATCGAAATTCAAATAAGTTTAAACGTCACAATAAACATTTTTTTTTATTAATTATCTTTATTATTCGAGAATTTTATGACATTAAGGTTAGACATATTCGGTTACGTGATTGATATGGCGTCTACACTGACCTACAAAAACCACTTGTTAGTAGTATAACAATTGTAATACAATTAAAGCCTCCCCACAAATTACGCAATCGTTTTACTATTCATAGCCAATATGTATTCGGAAGACAATGTCTTGATCCGAGCTCGTAAGCCGATTTTAGGCCTGTTAATTAAGGTTCTAATTTCATTTTTTAAAAAAAGCTGCAATTAAATAAATAACACACAAATTTAAGATTATATAAATTAGGTTTTGCAGTCTGATAAATCTAAAATCCATTTTACTAATAAAATTATATTATTGATAAATAGGTAAATGACCCCATAAATGAATTATTCGTCTCATTCATCAGCAAAATGTATACAAAATTTATTCAATAAGAAAATATTTTCAAATCCGTTATTCATAAATATTTAACAGAAGCTTAAATATATCTTCTGTGTACAATAAAAATTATAAATGGATCTAAAAACAACATTCGAAATCTCTATTGAAAATTTATTTCATAAAATACTTGAACTTCTTTCACAATTCTTCCGTAGATGCAATGGGTGCTTTCAAAAGAGGTGTCCTGGGGCTTCTAGATCCATCGGAATTCCTAGACGCTGACTGGAAGTCTTCGTTCGACAGCGAAGCAGGAATGGGTGCAATTTTTAATTGATGACCATTTAATTTGATCTCTGTAATGGAATGTGACCTCCCGTGATTCATGTTAGGCTTCTCTTTGTTGCTGGTTGTCATGGGGTCATGTGTTGGGGTTTTAGCCAATGATTGCGTGACCTTCGCTCTATTCGATTGTTCCCTAAGGGCCATTTGGTAAGCCACTTCGAACGCCTCGCCTAAGGTTAAGATAACTTCGGTAGCTTGATCCTGGAATATATGAAACTGATGTCAATTTTACTTTTAATCACAACGTTACAATCAACGACGTAATAGGACTTTGTGTTCGATTTCAAACATAAAAAACACTTTTCGGTTAGCAATCGGAGATCACCTTCACAGAAAATATTATGGTGTGGTAAACATTAGTACTTACGTTATTTAATAAGGAATATTTGCCATAAACGCCACGCTTGGGCTTGCCAATTGGGATTGGCGATATTTCTGTTAGTAGTACTAGCACAGAAATCTTCACTCGCCTTTAACTCTCCGGTAGGATTGCAGGAATATTACACACAGTGTCATAGACAAGTGACACGGAACAGTACAATCAGTACACGAAGAATCTGTTATTGTTCTTGTATACTTAATAATTATTACAGATCAATGTCTACAATTTGAAAATTGCACTCACCATTGTGGCAACCCGAAATACGTGGCAATAGTGACTTCTCGTGTTGTGATCTTTAGTGATGTACGCAAAGTGAGTGAGATCGTCGGCGTCCTGACACGCGCAGTGAATGTTACGTATTTCGTGCTCGCATATCAGCTCCTAATAACAATACAAATTAATATAACTTTATGATATAGTATAAATCCAGGCATATTTTAATGAAGCAGATGACGCTGCCCTATCACGGTGTGAAACCGTCAGTAGTTGAAATGTCGTCGACAGTGGTGAGGCAATAACCATCTCTAATATGCCACAATGTGCAAATATTATGCAACAATTTCCTTAAAAAGGCATGCTTATTTTCTGATAAGTGTAAGGAAAAACGAATACTTGCGAAGCTCGGGAATGGCATTTAAAGCCGTTACTCTCCATCACTTTTATCCGAATTGGTCATTTAGGTATCAAAATCAGTACCGTGTACTGAATGTAGAATGGGCGACTTGGCTGGGGCAGGACAAAGCTCCTACATTAAGTGATAATAGTCTGGGGTGCCCTTAGAAATGGTTCTATTCAAATTCCCCCTGAGAATTTACCACCATACCTTTCTCTAAATCCCAATAATTTTGTCTATGGCGAAATACCCATTCGAATTTGCGGAACCCAAATCCCACCGACTAGTGACGGAGAGTAGCGTCACTAGTGCGAGAGTACCAGCACTGCGCTCACCAACCCGCTCGTGGTGAGTGTATTCAAAGCTTCCAAGAAAAATACGCCGGTTTCCGTTGGGGTTTTTTTTGGAGATGTCTGATGTTTGTCAGTGGATTAAAACAGGCATGCGTTGTAATCGTGTAGCAATAGCCCGCATATCACTACACCCTAGAATTTACCAATGGTACATGTTGTAAAAACTTTTCCTGCTGCTAGAATGGCCCGCACGTCCGGGGTAGTAACACTCCTATGCCCCAAATATCCTTAAAGCCTGGCAACACACTTGCCGCTCCTCTAGAGTTTCAAATGTACGTGTGGCGACGGTAATCACTTTCCATCGGGTGAGCCGCATGCTCGTTTGCCCCCCTTTACCACAAAAAAATCTTGATTTTTCAACGAGGTTATACGTAAACTTACAATAACCACTTATCGTATTATGTAATCTGTGCTTGTTTGTAAACAGTTACCTAATGTTACAAAATACACAGAACATACAATGCGTTTTTTGTTAAAGATCAACTACCCGGAAAAATTATGTACATTTACTCAGTGTATTTATAAATAATATTAAACAACCCACTAAACTTCATTAAAACATAGCAAAGTCCACATCAAAAAAATTACTAATTATCCGACGTAACTAACCGTGAAGAGTTCTGGGATTGATCTCGTCCCACAAAAGGACGAAAAAAAAACAATCCTTTTTTTCCGTAAGAAATACAAAGGCAAGATTCGTGCGAGGTCCGATGAAGTGTGAAGACTGATCCATAATTAAAAATCAAGCGGGCAAAGTCAGGTCTTTTGTTTAGTGGACCCCAGTTTGGGATTCTCGGGGGTTGTTTGCCCTCCGCACGCTTGGTTGCCTATCAAAGACCAAATAGTCTTTTATGGAAATATTTTTTTGATGTAAATATACGGTCGCTATCTTTATTATTAGAATGAATACTATGTATATGAAAGTTTTTATGTTTGAATGTTTAACACTTAATCATGATGTCATGATTGCACGGATTTAAATGAAATTTGACCTGCCTGGGAACGAAGAGAGACATACGATAGTTTTATCACAATCAAGAGTTCCTTCGGTACAAAATTTTATTAAACGATTTTTTTTCTTCTATCTAAAAAAAAAAATGTTACACTCATTGTAGGAATTTCTCCTGTGTCGAGAAGGCAGTTAACAAACATAAGTTGCACGTGAACAAACACCCAGACCCGGAATATTATTTGTAGTTTAAGTCCAAATAATCTTGCGGCGAGTTTCGAAATTCGATCTATTCTTGATCTTAACTTAATGTAAGTAGTAACACATACGGAGTTTAAGTCAAATATCTTTCTTTAGAGTGTAAATACATCGATGTATTATTGAATATTTAAATCAGACGTTAATCCAAGTCTTTTAAAATAATACTTTACACGTAGATAAAAAACTAATTTAGAAGTAACGTTTCTAAAATTTTTTTGCGACAAATGACATAAGGAAATTTGCTCTACAACTTTGCCAAATATAGTACTACTCATAAAAAGTGAGGTGTCATACAGACAAATGACGAAGTCACGCACATCGTAGGTTCGGAACTATACGGAACTTATCTTAATTTAAAAGGTATCCTATGTCTGTTCAGTACTAGACTGTTTAGATCTCGATGAAGATATTCTTATATTATTTACGTAAACTATTTATAAAAGTTTTGTACACCTTATATAGTTTCCAAACATTCTTACCCTGGTAATAGTGTTAAGGAACTTGACCCCTCTGTAACTAATGGAAAGAATGATGTCCGGGGAATCCCGCGGCTCCTTGGTCGTCTTCTTTAGCTTCTGTATTGACTTCTTTGTAGATTCTGTGCCCCGGAGCTCTTTCACTACCGTTGATCCCAGATACTAAATTAAAATAAAATGCAAAAAATTATCTAACTGAAATTTGGGCTTTACATAATTTTGGTTAATGTAACAACGGCAAGATCTCTTTTAAACCTAATTTATCAACATTTATTAAAAAATGTTTTCAAAAAAGTTTACTTTTCATTAATTCTTTTTTTGGATTGGGGTGAAGTACGAGCTCAAATTCCACCTACTGCTGAATGGCTATTGCAGCACAACTGCAAAAAATATTTAATCAACAAAGGATGCATTGTCACCTTTGATGCCAAATGCCTCACAGTCCGTAATTATATTGGCTTTTTATATCATTCAAACGGAATACAACAGAACTGCTGGCTGGCGGTAGAAATAGTTAGGAATATGATACCCAGATGACTCCTAGACAGATACGGAATATACCCTTATACTATAAATATAATATTATAATGCTTACATTAGCAACATACGTTACAGCACCAGTCACCAAAACAAATGGCTGATGTTTCCACTGTGTCTTCAATGCTCCTGGCACCCCTACTAACAATTCTGATGGCGCCCTGATCTCCAAATCCGATGGTCTAGGTGGTTGAGGAGCTGGTCTATTCTTCTTACTTCGTTTAAGCGTCTCACCGCCGGGGGGCGCTAAGTTAGGAACTACTGGAGGCGGTACAGGTTTTAAGTTTTCAGAAGGCGGTAACTTCTCCTTGATTTCTTCGTTTAATTGTTGTATATTGTTTTTCTGCGGACAAAGCGAACATGTGTAAATAGTAGTTATAAGTAAGTGAATGATTAATAGGTATATAAGGATAACAAAGATTTAATTACGTCAGAAATTGTGTAAAATAATTAAAGATCTAAAAAAGTAATTTTCTCATTATTCCTCATTAACTCATTCCAGTTCAAAAAAAGAGGAACGCTTGGGCGAGCCGGAGAAAGCTGTTATGCTTTTACCTTACTATTTTGACTCCTAAATATTATTTGATGAGACGTAGGTTCTTATTTAATAAATTAAGAAAAGTAACAAAAAACGCCTGTAATACATTAAAAAAGAGAAAATAAATACTTATGATTAATATGTTATAATAATAAGTATAATGTTAATTACATAAATATATACTTTAAATAAGGATAGAGCTAAAATGATCCAATGAAAACAAAACAAAAAAAAATAGACACCTGAAAAAGCACCATGACTAATTGAAACAGTGTTTGTCGAGGCTAATAATAATAGACAAAAAGAGAAAATGGCATTCGTGCGACAGTTCACACTTCAGAAGTGTAAAACAAAAGTAATGATGCAAAACAAAAATAAAAACGCGGCGAACAAGCAAGCGTAAAATTTTAATTAAGGCCCTAAAGAATAAAAGGACAAGAGGAATATAATTGACAGCGTGAACCATCTAATTTGTTGCGAGTGTCATTTGCTGGCAATAAAAGTAGAAGAGGCAACAGACGTATTCAGGCTTTAGTGAATGGAATAATGTTCCGTTGCGATGGGTTTGAATGGTAATAGGGAGGTCGAATCAACCCTACCCGCGCTAGTTTCAGTAGCAAACTGCAGGTTTTCGAATGACTTTTAAGTAGGGTTACCCTGATAAGGCACTTATCTCACAACAGTGTAAAATTTTCTGTTAAAACAAATACATTGAGGTATACGTCTTAAAGGTCGATGGTTTAGGAAAAGAAAACACAAGAATACTAAAAGAAATATCACTAGGTAGTAATTGCCAGGAGTATATATAAGATCCTAAAACACGCCTGAAAAATGTATAGTATATATCAAAGAGTATGTGTCATATAGTAGTACGAGTATGTAACAAATACTCTTTGATCAAACCAAAAAACCCATTACATTCATTGCCAAATTTGGAGCGAAACATAAATGTGTGCATTTTTGGGCTGACATTACAAATTCGCTCGATTTAGGTAATTATTCAAAGATTTGATATCTTTGGACAAATATCTGAATTTCTATAACCCTAATTGCATACGAGATATCAGCCGTCTACGTTTTGGAAGCGGGTTTGCAGATAATATAATTAGATTACTTCGATTAAATTATATTTTTTAATTACTATAAGATTTCACATAAAAAATATTAATATAGGTTAATAACTATAAAAATTCCCGTTCACTAATTTTCATGGCGGAAATTGGAAATTTGTCAGAAAAATTTCCCATTCACTTATTAATAGCAACGCGTGGGTATGGGTATCGTGTTTTAGTGGCGTTTCGCTTCGTAACGAAAACCACGCCGCGTGGCCACAGAGTGCCTCACTCGGCGTATGAATGGTGAGCTTTGAATAGGTCTCGGATTGAGCACTAATTACCTATACGAGGTTGGCGACGTGTGAAATTAAAAAAAAAGACTCCGCCCGCTACATGCCTACGTGCGCTCACAATTACTTGTACATTTGAATTTATAAACTAGTGTGTTATTTACCCGTTATATAGAATTTTCTGTTGGGTAATTTGAATGCATTTAAAGTCAGTCTCTAGTGAGACCTTTAAGGGGGGTTGTGGCAGGTCACCGTCAAAAAAATTTGCTTTCAAGTAGTGGTTAAGGCATTTTTGGATTCGAAAACCAGAAATGCCTTAACCCAAAAATATGTTATCATTGGTATAAATTTATCATGCAGTCTACGGTAAAGGAAACATGTCAAGGAGCCCAAATAATTCCACCAATCAACAGTAAAATAGCGGTATGGAGCAGGGCTCCAATATCCATCTTCAATTATTAAAATAAAAAAAATACATAAGGTCTCACGTCTAGACATTTTAGTCCTTTCAACAAACTTTTCACCAGAATTTCTCACCAGGCACAACGTGACAGGTGGTGAACTGGTCGTCGTCTTAGTGCCTTAGCCAACGATGAAAACCGTAAATAACTTTCGAATAACTAAATAGTACGAGTCCTCCACTTAGGAGATCGAACACGAGTCTCCTGAGTCGAAGGCAGATCCTTTAACTACTCGGCTATCGACTCCTTGCCTTTCTACTTCTTCAGTTCATTGTTTTTTTATTCAGTCCTATTAGTTTGAGAGGAAGTCTGTTCTGGGTCGTGTAAATACTGATTAATACGTTATTATTACTGTTGTCTGAGAGAGTTTAATTCTATGTAATTCATATATTCAGTAAGGCAGACAAGAACTACAAGCGAAGAACACAACCAACAGCAACGCTTCCAGATATTATCACCATAATGTGAAAAAGAGCCGCGTCAGTGGTGAGCCGGTGATGAACGAACGATGAATGTTCTTTTATTGTACACCACAAAACAAAGGATACAGAAAACAATAAATAATCAAGGCAATTAGAAGGTACCATTTGACGACCTTATAGTCGTGATGCGAGAGAGCTCCAATAGCATTCTGAGAGTATTAACATAAAAAATAGATAACCCTTTTGTTATGCACTGGATACACATGTCGCTATACGCTGCACTACAAAACCGCCTGATTCCCATTAAAGTCCTTTTGATAAAATTATATATTTATGAATTAAATTAAAATATTCAGTTTATTTTATAATTATAATAATTATAATTAATAACAAAGGTGTTTAAGATATTAGGTCTGAAATAAAGTTTTATTGTTATTATTATTTATAAATCGCTCTTGTAACAGCCCTATTTCAGTAACCAAATAAATAGCTGAGTGAAGGTATATGAGAAAAAATATAGTTGGTTTGAATCCACTAATGGATTAATGTTGAAAACCATCTAGCATACGCTTTTCAGTCAAAACGAAAGGGAAGGTCTCGTGTTACAGAATAATATATCGAGCCATCCTTTTTAGTTAATAACGTATAACATCCACAATAAAACTGATCTGTTTTGTATTGCAAACGTTATTTTTACTAATAATAAGAATTATACACTTTAATAACACACATTTTTACATTGATATGTTTTAATATTGTTCAGTAAAATTTTTGAACAATTATGAACAACAATAGTAAAATTATTATTTAATAATCCAAAATCAACCTTAGGGCTCTATCCTAATTAATTCATTACTGTATTATGTTTACATGACTAATAAAATCTGACATTTAATTAAAAATTACTAAAAGGCTAATCACCAAAAAGTCGTCACTGCCGTCTACCCCTTAATTCTGGAGCCATCTTATTTCGCTTGAGCGGTATATTATCACACCTGTAGGGGGTTGCCTGGTTACCCCTACTACACGTGCATGATGCTAATTAAGAGCAAGATGAGCAATTTAACAGGGATTAGTCATTTTAATCTTGTCACATACTTTGCAGCGGAAGTAAACATGATTTACACGACGTAGGGAAAGGTATTGTAAAGGTACCTACATATTGTACGTTATTTGAGCACTGCATTATTAAAACGGTGCATTGGAATACATATCCTCACTATACATATGTAACCATGCGACACTTATTTTATATGATGTACGCGTATTAGTTATTTTGCTACGCTAATTTGACTACACTGCGTCGTGCAGAATGAAAATATTTAATCTCTGCCGACCTCTATGTTTGAGTGGTGTGAGTGTTGTTGTATATTAGGCATTTAAGTTGTAAAAAAAGTAAAATAACAGCATATAAATATCCAACTCTTGGGCATAAGCCTCCTTTAAATTTTAAATATCTACATAGCTACATTAGCTTTTTCCTAGATTGCTGCCTTCTACAACACTCACAGAAAGAAAAGGATGGCAGATTGAAACTCCTTTATCACACGGCGAATACACAATCAGAGCACATTCTTCTGAATATTGTTTTAGAAAGTTATTTTGGAAATCTGCCAGCCTCGTAAAGACAGTAATAAGATAAAATGTATGCATTATAGGGCCTAAGTAAGATGCATGCATAAAATATTCATAAACGCAACCTAATAGACTATTGATAAATTATCCAAGGTAATATAAAATAATACAGTGATATCATAACCCCGACGCTAAGTCATTAAAGCTAATATGAACAAAGGAAATCCTCTTTGCATTAATTCAACGTTCGTGATGCACAATGAAATTGCTCCTTTATGCACGCCAGAAGGGGACAAATGCATTTCAAGTGACAGGAATATAAAACATGACAGTTTAAAACATAGAATAATAACTTATATATAAAAATTAATGCGAAGTTAGCGTCGTATCCATCCCCTGATCGCGTTATTTTCGAAAAACTCAATACAGGAAATAATAAACTGTCCTTAGAAGCAAGTGTTCGCCTACCAGGAATCTTGGTCTGATAACCAGTAGTTGGTCAAACGATATGTCAAGTAGTAACCTAAAGTGTGCCCGTGCACACTACTGGGCAAAGGCCTCCGGGAAGGATCCGCCATGCTGCTCCAGTGCGGGTCGGCAGACTTCACATATCGTCCTAATAATATTTGCTTATTATTTCTCAGTGATGCAATGTTTCCTCACAATGTTTTCCTTCAGCTCAGCGGGAGCACGTGGTAAATTCATCACTTTAAATTTCTATTAACAATTTTAGTGGTGCCGGCACCGGGAATCGAACTCTGGTCACTCGCGCTCTATGAAACTAAAGCGAACGGCGTGACTACTAGGTTACGTCTCACAAAAGATACCTACTATACCATTTCTTATTTTGTGTCTGGATTAATAATGACTTTTCATCTCACAGGGTCGACAGTTCCGCCTAATGTAACCTATAGCTTAAGGAGTTGTAAAAAATAAGCAATAAAATGAACAATTTCACAGTCACTGGCAAACGGACATGATTAATTTATATATATATATTTACTAGATTTCGTGACAAAATAGCATCTCTAAGTACGTAAGTAAGCATGTATCCAGCTCTAACAGATGATTACGTTACTTTTCATTTTCACATTTATGATTATGATTAATTTACATTCAGCGAAGATCATTAAAAATTCTATGGAGCTTCATAACAATTTCCTCGATCGTTATAAATTAATTTTCAACTCAACGCTGCGCACTCGGATATCCTTATTAAAGACATTCGATTGAATAGATAGTGCTGTTGCCTGCCTCAATAGCATTTTGATGTGGTATTACATATTTCGGTATAATGTACTATAGTTATTATACGTTTACAAAAACGCATTAAAAAAAACAATGTCTATGACAACTACAACCTACATGGACTTTTAGCTCGTTAGTCACTCTAATATCGGCTACAGCAGCCTATACACACATGCAAAGAACCTCAGTCGAAGAATGCCTCATAGCCCGTAATTACACTGGATCTCTATACATTTCAACCCGAACCACAACAGAAGTTGCACTGCTGTTTGAAGGCAGAAATGATTTCTGGGTAAGCCCAGGTGACTCCTAGACAGAGAAGAAGTATACCACTAGTAAATTCGCCATAATAACACATAGTCTTTGATAATTTTACCGGATTACATATTACAATTTAAAAAATACATCGATTTAAAGATCAGAAAGAGGACAGTCGGACGGACGTATGGCGTGATATTAGTAACAGGGCTCTGTACGGAACCCTAAAAAACAAGAACAATCGTGTTAGCAAGCAATACCACCACCCGGGCAATAATGATGCTATTTCCCGTCAACCTTGATAATATCACCGTGATCGAAATATGTCATAATGATATCTTCTTTTGATCGGCTTTCAAAAAGCCCACTGCCACACCTGGACATAAGCCTCTCCGAATGAGTTGGAGGTGCCATAATCGCATCAGTCTGAACTTTTTTGAGATAGTTATCTGTCGCTATCTAAATTATAATTAGTTCGGGTTACAGAAACACTTTTTGTAACATGAGTGGAAAAATTGCAATTTCAAATTATTATGTGAAGAACAATGAAATAGACTAGTTTTACATTTTTATCTATTCTACGGTAAAAGAAAACATGCATGAGAATCAAAAGAATACACACTCATAAACGTGACTGCACTTTGGCATGTTATCACTTCCAAAGAGTGGATCGATTGCTTATTGACTATCGTATGTCTTATAGCAAGGCCAAGTAGTGCATATCGAAAAACAATAGGAAACAACTTAACATTTTTCTTTGATTCAGAATCAAGATAGCATATCATAAAACATTTATTACAAAGCCTTAGCTGCAAATTCTTGAGTTTGTTGTGATGTTATTATACTAATAATAAATGATTATCGCTTTCGAGCTAACAAAAAATTTTATGGAAAGTTTTCAAAAAAATATAGCTTTGTATAGGGTTAAAAACCTTCACGCTGTGAAACACAGCCGTTCTTTTCCAAGTATTCCTTGCAACCTTCACCTTAGATTCAATAAACCACCCAAAGTAAAACGATCGGCGTATCCCAAATATGTATTTGAAAAGTAGATGCCACGATGACTGGGTCGCTTTTAGTGGTGAGAGTGGACACGTTTGTGATTCGTGAAAGCTAAAACCAAGCATACCACTGCACGACCTCGAGATACTGTGATATCCTTCTGCGTAGATCGTACCAAAATTAGCAATTAAACGCTGACGGTAGTCCGAAATATAAAAGACTAATATTAAACGAGACAAAATCCGTAAGTAATAGTTTCATTTCAAATGATAAATTTAGTTTAAACGGTGGTGGAAAACGCGGTATGTATTCAGCTAGTTCTCAATCTGACGATCAACTTACCACGAAAAATCCATCAAACAATGAAACCTAAACCTACTGATTTGGAGCAGCATTACTTTTAGCGATTGTAGTTGTGTTGCGTTCACCAGCCTGATTCTCTAGCGTGGTGAAAGTTCATTCAAGAAATGTCTACCTTATTTTATAGCTGCTAGAGACAAAAATAGTATATATATAGGCTAGGCAGAATTGTGTAAAGTAATATTTCCCACATCTTTAAAATAATGGATTTTCGCAACGTTACGCCTGATTCCATTCAATATACTAAATGACATCGCCGTGGGCCATTTAAAGATATCTCGTCCATATCTATATCAAATCATTATTTAAGACGTAAAAATTTATTCCAAAATAAATACCGCAATGAACCTTGTACTTGTACTTAAATTTATAATAATCTTTTTATCATATTTATCACTATAAACCCCGTTTGCCTTGAATATTTAGCTACTTTTAGCAATCAAGTTTGACCAGTTTTAATAAAGTAGAAATAAAATATATTTAAATGGCAATAAATGACTTACCAAAGTATTGAGATCAGCATTAATATCTTCGATGTGGTTCAATGGACCATTTTGTTCTCCAGAAACTGAGCACAGAATTCGTTTTCTATGCCCAGGCTTTTGTATTTCTAGTACAGCTGTCAATTCAACTTCCCAAATCCTCCTTACTCTATCCATATCTACATATAAATGTTTTCTGAACGTATCACTATATTTCTCTAAATTAATATTCCTTAGCCATTCTTCTACAGTTTCATTTTGGTTTTTACTTATATTATTATTGTTATAGTTATTGCTTATTTCCGCTATTTTAAGAGGTAATTGTTTCGCCGACTCCAGTATTTTTTGTCTGTCGTTTTCTTCGATTCCCATTTCGCGCAGGTCATTGTCATCGAGTATGCCATTCTGAAAGCAAATACCGAATTACCAAAGCTGAATGCGGAAATAACGAGTTCTTTAGTTGCCATTAAATTGTCTGCGCCTCTTTCATTTATGGATGTACTTACAATGCCAATTAAAATACTTAACACGTTCCTCACTACCGGGTGAACTAACAAGATCCATCCATTCATGCCTTAAATTCTGGTTAGCTCAATGATACACCAAATAATTTATGAAAGAATCAAAAAGTGAAAATTAAATGTTCAATATTTGTTTTTTTTTAAATATACATATATAAAATTGAAGTAAAATTAACGTTTTCGGTGGCGAAAGAAAATATCACGAAGACACCAGCATGTAATAGCAATTAGAAATCTCGGCTCCAGTGCGGGTCGGAGTCCACAAACCCGTACTGGAGCCAAATGGCAGTTTTCCTCGTTCTAAAGCTCTCTCATTGGAGTAGTTGTCCAGCAGTGGAAAGTTTATAGGTAATTACTCTTTAAAATCGACAGATACTATGCTCTGGAGTAAATCGGATTATTTTAGGTTACAGAATTAACATTATAGATTTATAAAGATACTTACAATAAAGTCGATATCGTTGTAACCACTCTCAATAAAGAGAGGTTCGTAATCATGCAGTCCGAGACTGGACAACCAGTAACCCAAGTTCGAGGCTACCGATGGGCTCAGACTAGATTCGGAGCAGCTTAAACCCAGCCTTGAAGTGAACTCTTGTTCCAGCTCAGAGACGAATACTGATTCCCGAACAAGTTTGCTGCCAAATGACGCCATTATTTCGGAGATTTTCGCCCATTCCTCCTGTTGAAATAAAAAAATTTTTTTTAGCGAATAGTGTATAAAATTACGAGAACAAAAGCTGGCATACAAATTTATTTTTAGTTTTTGTACATTTACGTTGGACAAGCGGGTTGTTAAACGCAGTGCCATTACCCGCGGATTTTTAATGCTACTCCCCATCACTATAGTATGAGGGACTTGAGTTAGCTAATGCATCGGATGGATATTTCGCTATTATTCCTTCGCCAGAGTCTGGCTTGTTTGCAAGCATCAACATCACGTGCAGGTTAGGTTGGCATTTAACGAATTATATTTTTTCTTAATTCAACGCAGGAAATTATATTGTTAATTGCTAAAAAATAAATAATTACTAATGATCTAAGTTCGAAGCTTTATAACTATTCTTTTCATTAAAGCAGGGTATTAGAGCAAAGCTCGCTGGTATAGTCTAGTGGAATTTTACATTCCCTTGAATAAGGTCTTTTTGGAGTTTAGTCTGACACTTTACTATTGATAGGCTGGTATAGTATGTATGAATGAAGTTTTAAGTATGTTTTCCGCTATTTATCTTTAATTAGGTGTTGTGAAGTGACATTTAACATTAGAATAACCCAGTGCACACGGTACAATGTCTGGAGTAAATACAAATTTCAAACGTAAGTTTTTATTTATAATTAATACGATTTTATCGATTAATTAGCTCCATTCAGGTTTGTCAATCATCATCCTAAGATACGTGACTCCGAAAATGCTGAACTATAGAGAAATATACGTAATGAAATAATAAAGAGGAAAAATATGTGGGTTTGTTTGTTTTTCTAGTAAAGCTATAATATGTTAATCTCAGAAAGTACTAATATACTAAATATTAAAGTAAAGTAGCTTTTGAATATCCACTGCTGAGCAAATGCCTCCTTCTCAAATATCTGAGAGGGTTTTGGAGCCGGGAAGGGTCCGCAACGCTGCTCCAAAGCGGG
This sequence comes from Bhutanitis thaidina, assembly GCA_029286595.1. Taxonomy (NCBI): domain Eukaryota; kingdom Metazoa; phylum Arthropoda; class Insecta; order Lepidoptera; family Papilionidae; genus Bhutanitis; species Bhutanitis thaidina. Next base: position 5,747,335 of record JAGSMS010000020.1, on the reverse strand, counting down.
ACGGCGGACTTCAGATGTCCTCGAAATAATTTATTTTATTATTTCTCAAACATGCAGATTTCTTCACGATGTTTTCCATCACCGCCGCGTACGTAGTAAATTCAGCACTTAAATTGCTATTAACAATTTTAGTGGTGCCGGTAGCGGGAATGGAAACCAGGTCATTTGTTCTCTATGAAACTAAAGCTCGCCCCATAACCACTAGACTACCTGCGCTCTCATTATTTGCTACTCATAGCAATGAACATTGTTTTAATTAAAAACATGCTCTGTAAGATATAAATCCACCCGTCCGAAGATAAACATTATGTCTAAATCGTTGCATGCAACTCAATGCTTTCTCATAACTTTGGCGCGGGAACACCTGCGGCTATCAACAAAACCTTGCTAAAAACAGCCTACCTGCATGCTACGTGTAACATTTGAAAACATCTGCTTAACTTTACGTTGCATGCAATACTTAAAAACACCTGCTTGTCCACATGTCGCTTGTGGTGTTAAATATTCAAAAATACGTACTTTAATTTAACACACTTATGTTTTAATATTCCTTAAAAGCATTGTAATTATTTTTCTCCAAACTATATAAAAATTGGCAAAAATGTTTTGTTTTTCGAGTGCATTAATTAAATTCTTAGCTTTATCCTTCGACGTAAGAAAGACAATTTTGTTTGTCAAATGTCAATTCTCATATTTTTTTTAACAATCTACCATCATTTCATAATGAATCTCCTCTGACGGAAGAGAAACAGGCGAAATAAAGTCAGTAATGATACGGAGTTTCTTCGGAAAAAAATAATTATATAAATAATGATTTATATAATAATTTTTTCAATAACTGTAATGCATATAATGTCATAAAATAAATGGTATGCCCGCCCCAATAAAAGGTAACTGAAAGCATGCTACAAGAACATAGTGTCAGACCCTTCCCAGCACAAAATTTTCCTAAACAGTGGGCGGAAGCTTTTGTCCAGCTGTGGGATATTTAGATGCTGGTACTTTTACTTTTAGTGTTCGTGTGGAGCCCTATAGGCTTAGTAGCCTACACGGTACATCACATTTCACAGAATATGTGTTATTATGGTGGATATCCTAACATAAGATAAGAAAAAATAAAAGTAAAATTACAGGGACACGAAACGTGTTTTTTTTTCAAAGTCATTTTCTACAGAATAAACAGTAATATAAGCATTAAAACTTGGTGTGATTCTAGAAAAACATCTAAAGCAAAACAACAAACAATAAAAACAATTGTATGTCAGGCACGTGCTATGGAATCCAAAGTGAATGAAAGAAAACAAACACAACAATTTTTTTGGTATATACATAACGAACCCATTTGTTGATTTGGTGTGGTCCATTTGGACCCATTTTGGTTAGAGAGATTTTTTTTTTAATTTTGGCGTCCAAATTACATCGTATTTTGTCATTTACATTTATTAGAAGAAATCTATCGTATATCCAATCCTCTCAGTACATGAATGGCTTTTTATTTTCTTTTTACTTTGGAAAAAGCTAATGGAAATGTAGTGTTATTTTTTCTATTTTCCGTTTTCTTCCGGGCTATTAAAATGATGGTTATTACGTATTCATATGCTTTTAAACAAACTTGTTGCGTTTGTCGTGAATTTGCATATTTGAATATGCAGACAGTTTTTCGTGTCAGGGCATCATTATCACTGTACCCTTGAATTTTGCATCGTATAAATTGTAAACAGAGACGCGAAAAGATTAAATAACAATTATCGATAAAGTGGAAATAGATTAACGAGTGTAAATCGCGAATCTATCTTTACAATTGTTTTTGAAATTGATGATGTCCTCTTCGTCGATTTTGGACAAAAGACAACTTTCGAATATTGTCGGCATGTGTCAATTGCGCAGGATATAAATGTACGCGCACACACAGTGGCACTCGATGATTTTACCTTCTCGTATTAGATGTAACTATAGTCGATATACATATACATGAGATAAGATCAGAGGAAGTGTCAGACGCGAAAAACCTATAATTTGGGGCTATCCAAATACACTTATAATTTATCCTTTGCAATTTGTTCATTTTTAATCATTTATTGTATTCGTCTATAATATAAGCATTTAATATTACAAATTTGTAATAATTAAACAGCTGTTTTATACTTTTGTAAATTCAGACATACAAAGACTATTTGTCACCACTTACATTTTCACAGTTCAATATTAATACGTATTTAACCGGCTGTACGAACATCGATACTAATTCTATCGATAATTTTTAACATTACATCACTACTCGTGATATAATCACGGGTATTCAAACTGAGTACTAATTTCCACCTCTTCCTTGCATTGTAACACTCGGCTGCTACTTTACAGCCATTGGTTGCGCGTCATGGAAATTCAGCTTACTCGTTTGCACAAAATCCTAAACTGCGGTTCGTGATACTTTAGTAATTTTGAAATGCGGAAAAAGTATGTAATGTTGACTAAAAAAAAGTAAATGTAGCACTACTGGGCATGTGCCTACTCTCCATATATTTGAGAGGTTTTTGAAGCCAGGAATTGTCTGCTATGTTACTACAGTGCAGGCGATTGTTATAGTTCACAATTCCGGGAAACAATATTAATGGCCAATAAATTAGATGTTTAAAAATGTGTGCAGTCTCTGCTCAAGATGAACTTAATATGCTTCGCCTTTATACACGCTTTTACTAAAGTGTTTGCATTAGTATCCACCCTAACGTATTTGCCACAAAGCTATTAGGAACAAAAGCAGAGTTACTATCATATAAAATTTCTTGCTATAAGAAAGTATATAATTAAAGCTTACCTGCTCATCAAACGGACTGAGTATCGACAGAGACTTGTCCCCACTGTGAGTTGAACACGTTGTGTTGCTACGTCTCCTAACTTCGTCCTCGACACCGTTGACATTCCTCTCCATCTGTCCATTGCTGTTTAGGTTCGTGTTGGTTATGGTCGGTGGATCTGTTGGCGACGCGTCGTATACTGACTTCAGTTTCCGTAACGTCTTCGGCCTTTCGGCAGGCATCGGCCGCAAACCGATCCCGTCGAGCGTTGTGGTTGAGCCTTTGAAGAGGCCTGCAGACAAAGATACGAAAAATAATTGTAGAGTGGACAGCTTATCACAATATACATAAAAAATAAACGTGAACGGGAACTACGAAATGATTTTCTCCTGGTCAAACATGATTTCTTTGAGATGTTTCGTTCATAAGCTAGAACTTATCATCTGTATAAGATTTATTATAGTGTAATAAGTATTAAGTGCAAGCAAAGAGGCGCTAGTTGGTTGGTCGGTTCGTGACGCAATGCAACACATATGCGATAAAGTAGAATGAACGGTCAGTTACAATGTCAGGACAATCACGAACGTTGACGACTGAAAATTAAGTCTTGTTTGTTGTTTTCTTTATAGCAGTCCCTAATCTATGTGTTCATCAATATTGCGTTAAATGAACTAAGATCGCATTGCATACATTAAAACCCTAACAATATGTGTTTTTATGCAACATTAAAAAGTAAAATGTGCACTGACGCGCCTACATTTGCACGCTTTTTCCTTCGGGTTTAGCCTAACTTAAACAAGGTTAGAAGCACTAAAGTCGACATTCGCCAGATTCGAGAATCGTGTTAGCCTAGCGGTCAGGGTACTAACTTTAATTTCATAGTACTCGAGTTACCTGGATTCGATCTCCGGTGCCGGCACCACAGAAATTGTTAAAAGCAATCGTATTTTTTGCGGTGACAGAAAAACTTAATAAAGAAATCATCATATCAGAAATAATAAATAAAGTCGCAGCAGCGAGGCGGCCTCTTCCCGGCTCCAAGACTCTCTCTAATATATTGATAGGATGCCTTTTTCCAGCAGTGGTCATTTACAAGCTGCTACTTTTTACTTTTTCCCAGGTCTTCCTATTAACTAGAGACATTATTTTTATACGTAGCAGAGCCAAGCGGCAGCTTTTGCAGCTGCTGGAAATGGTCGGCTGCACCGGGCTTATACGATGACCTCGCAGAATACCGGCGAAGTAGAGGTATCTTGTGTGTCTGTGTTGCATTCCCCCATCCTCGTCCTCACTCCCATCTCCCAAATATCCTTCAAGGTCGGCGAAGCACCTGCAGCTCCTCTGGTACTGCAGATGTATGTGAGCGACGGTTATTATTTACAATCAGGAGAGCCGCATTCTCCACACACTCGCATGTCCGCTGACATAAAAAAAACATACATTCTATCCCATTTGTTTTCTGTTTTTATGCCTCTTATTAAACTGAGCCCTTTATAAGCACATTAATAATGAACTTAGAGATATAACGTAATATTTTCAACATAAAACAAAATAGGCAAATACGCTAGCGATTATTTTGTTTTAAGTAAAAGTATTGAATTATACATAATTGTTTAAGTACCTCAGTTTTTTAAATTAATGTAAAAATACGAATAATATACTTCCTTATTGGATGTACAACAAAATTGAGCATAACTTTACGAGTAAATGACATTTTCAAAACATTAGCATAAGTGAAATTTTAATTGGCTGTTTGCCTTTCCAGGTGTATAAGAACTAACGGGTTAGCAGCAGGTGAAAATGTTAAAAATTAACGCAGGTGTTACAACTGAGCACTTTTAAAGGTTAATGTTATGTTCAATTAACAAAAGGTTTCATTTTTAACTTGAAAATTTAACAATGTTTCTACTCGATAAAAATGACTAAAAAACATACAATTTATCGTAAATTCATTTTTTTTACGATTGTAATGTAGTGTTAAAGGATACATTTACTATGGAATTGAATATCCAAAAAGTTACAATAACGAACAAATGAAATAGTTCAACTAATGTAAAGAGCATCAATTGCCTACATACACCTTTATCCAATCTTAATGAAAACTAGAACTACTAAACAAGCACTACGATAGAATGATTGTATATTACAACTAAAGAGGCATTGAGGTTTTTCTTTATGAGCAAAGGGGCAAACGAGCAATCCCATTTGATGGTAAGTAATTAGCGCCGCCTACTTACATCTGCACCACCAGAGGAACTACAGGTGCTTTAAACCTTTAACGATATTTCGGACAAAGAGCAACGCATAAGCGAAAGATGCCTCTACTTCGCGCCGGTAATCTGCGAGTCCGAGCAAGTCGCCGTGTGGCTCCACCACGTACTAAAGTATTCCATCAATAATTTTAGTGTTCATCACTCATCATAAAAAACACAGCATTAGGCTACATCTCTAATAACATTTGATATTTCTCCTGCCGAGACGACACATATAATTAGGTGCTACAGCTGATGAATCTACTCCATAAACTTTTTTATAGTTCGATTGCAACTGGAACGTTGAACCTTTTTTTTAACAACTCGTGATTTATTACAATAGAAAAAAACTATTGTAGATCATAGCGAGACAGTTTCCAACAAAGCTCTGCTGTATGAACAGGAAAATTTTAAAACGAGTGTACAATAACAAATAGTAGGTAATGTATACAAATGTAACATTAAAAAACAGGTCAGCGAAATAGAATGCGAATATCTAGGCTACAGAGATATAAATGACTGTTTAAAACACCGTTCTTTAGAAAAAAAATCAGCATGGAAAAGTGAAACTACTGACCATTAGTTGATATCCGTGCCAAGGTTTGTTTGATTGGGATATCATAACAAAGTGGCTATATCGGAACTAGTGCATACCAAATACTTTTCTGTTTAATTTTTTACATAGCTTAAACCGTCTTTGTATAAGGGGAATTCGTCACCTGTAAAATATAGAGAAATAGCGCACATACTCGTCTGCTTAAAATGAACAATGATGCGGCATTCGTAGCTATAACTACTCTAAGAAAAGAATTGCTATATAAAAATTCGGCTACATATATTACTTCTCAGTTAGCATAATCGCTGATTTGAGAGCCTGTCTGTGTGTTTCTAACTCATAAACTACATAAGATATTTACCCTTCGTAAGTTATAAACTGGTAAATGTCCTTTCACATACAACAATGATCTCATTACCGTTTTTTAAAACATTGGAGTTTCATGCAGTTTAAAAACGCTCATTTTAACCCTTTAGGAATGAATTTACAAAATATCCTCTGGAATTTCCAAAAAAATTCAAGTTACTGTGATTCCGTGATTAGTCAGTGAGTGGTATTTCGCTTTTATACATAGGTGTATTACAAATATTTATGAATAAAAAAAATAAATATACTTATAGTTTGATCGCATATAAATATGAAAATGTAAATTTTTGACAAATTTTAAAGGTTGTGTGTCCTAAGCCGAGCCACAATTAGTTCTTAATAAAATTAAATTATAGATATTTTAAATTTGTTAATATTTTAAGCTGGTATCCTTATGAAACTATAATGAACTCAATTAAATGTAATGCTATAAAAACATCATGTAGATGGCGACTAACATTGGTTTGAAATAGCAGATCGGTATTGCAATCGGAAGCTAGGCGATAATTTTGTAACACATTTAAGTAATAATTGACAGACGTAACTACATTGCTAATATAATTATAAGACGTTTTAGATGAGGTAAAGGAATATTTAATAATACTTTGGATTATAACGAATACCGAATATTTATATATCAAAGCTTAGAAAGATTAAAGGTTAAAACACCATAGCCTCTGAATATTATTCTTGATGTCACAAAAATCCACGAGTGTTATTTTAAAATTTTAAGTTTAATGTAAGTGAAGGCAGAAAGCACGCATCTATATTGATATTATTTGGTCCTTGTACACGCATCCTCTACGATGAATCAAGATGTGTGTTGTTAGTATAAACGATCAAATCGCTTTTATATTAAATTGTAAATAATGGACTAATTATACAGATCATTAGTCCATTTATGATGAAACCAATTAAATACACAAAAAATTAAAGATTACTTATTTCGAGGTCATGTGATGACCACCAACCCGCACTGAACCAGCGTGGCGGTCCCTTTTTAGCTTCAATATCGTCTAGAACAACGACGGAAAGACTTGGCCCAGTTGTGGAAGATTTACAAGCTGATTCTTTTTAACATTTCCGTATACCTACATAAAAAAGTTGATCGTCATGTGTTTGATATGAACCTTTTTTATAATTATTCGCCAGTATTTGTTTTACAATAAATGTACAACCAATTATTTTAAAACAAATACTGGCGGATGTGACTTCGTTATCACGTAATCAATATTTTAAAAATATTAATACTCTTTACATCAAACATAAAATATGAAAGAAAAATTATAACAAAAGGTTCATATCAAACACATGATGATACAGTAGAAGTTAATAAAAGCGTTATTTGAGTAGTTAGTGACCCCTTACTTTCCATGGGTGTAGCAATGGGTGTCTAAGAAGGTCTTATATCATGGCGTCTGACAGATGACAGATTAATAATCTGAAAAAATATCAGACGTAAAAAAAATGGAGCATCATCTGTTTCCTACTCCCAACTCGCCAACTCGTATGTCAGACGTGGACATTATTACAACTCTTACCATTTGGAGAGGTTTACGTTTTTTAGGGAATATTATTTAAAGGCTGTTAAATAAAAAGAAAACGTACGATGATAATGCTAAAAAGTCGATCGAGTGCAGAGCTTGAGACGTGCGCAATTTCGGAACCATATATATTTTTTAAAACTATTTAAATTTCTAGTAATCGATTCGTTAATCGATTCCAAACACTTCGTTACATTTTACATGTAAGCTTCACTTATAGTTTAAACATGCAATCTGTTAAGTCCAAACTGAATAATTTAACGGTACGACAAGTAAATCAAGATTAAAACACGTACAAAATAAAGGGAGCATGCTCGTAAATAGTACTTGAACTAACCGCAACTGTTCCTCTGTAAACCCATAAAAGTGATAATATGGTACTGACACATCAAGCTGTATTCTTATGAGAACCGGAAGCCGGTGCAATTCAAACCAATTTGAAGGCAATGAGGAATCGAGTGCTGAGCGATGTACACCGAACATTGAACAAACGCCATGGACAACGCCGTTTGTAATTCGAACAGAATTAATAGAACGCTAAATGATTTAGTATTTTTAAAGCGTTCTACAGCAGTTTATTTTGTAATACCTCTATTTAACATACTTTTTTTTGCAATAGTGTTAAGGATGCTAATAAGCCAATGGACCGTAGCCGTCTCGCTGCAGTGAGTTACGGGTTCGATATTGGTTTTTTAATGTTTTTTTTAGACATATTGAATTATTACGTTGTGAAACAAATATATTTTTTGTATCATTCGTATTCAAATAAGCGAGCGAAGCTAGCAATAAAATTTTCAATATTTTCGGTTTTATAAATGATGTGACAGCAGCGTAAGTATCTGGGACCCTTTCTTATCATGTGTCTGATAAGAAGCGATTATCTTCGCAACTCTTACATCTCATTAAGCCTTCAATCTCTGGCATTAAGCCCGGTGACAACGATTTTACAAACCGTCACGTTTTATCTCCCAGAGGGATGAAAAATCAGATTTTGAATCCCGTTTTGCTACATTAAGTCGTACCAAGACTCATGAGAATCATAATTTATGAGTATCAAGATTTGTGGATATGTCAAAGAGGTTTTGAAAAACTTTTTAAGAGCTAACTTAAATAGAACCAAACACGTAACTTTGTACAACAGTAAAAAGGGAACAAAAAATGTTAATACACCCAAATGTCGGTCTACGCGTTCATCAAATAACGATGCGTGCAGCTGCATTGCAGGATGAAACAATCGATTTTTTACTTTACGTGCGGGTGACAAAGTTCAAAATGCTTTCTAAAATTATAACAGTACATGTAAACATAAGACGGCGAAGTGACAGTGGTGGCTACCATGAACAATGGCGCATTGTGCCCCAACGTGACACGTTGATTGTTAGAGATGTTACCCGACTCAGTCAGATGTTATTATGATAACGAACGTTTTAGACCTGAACATGAAATGAACATCTACTCTGAAGTGAAAGTTACTATCTTTTACGAATTTAAGCATAACGAACGAGCACATATTGTAGGTATTCCGCGGTCGAGTATGCTCTTAACCTTTTTCGAAGATAATATGGGTTTTTAGTGTCTAATGGAATGTTCATCGTTATTCCGGCTGATATACTCATGACATATAGCCACAGATTTTTATTTTAGTATTAGCAAAAGTAGCATTATATAGAAAACTGCAAAAAGCAAGTTAGTTATAAATTATTAATTTTATTCGTTTGCAAGTGGTTAAGAATTGTGCTTTGAGGCCTCTGTTTCGCAATGAACTTGCGATAGGCTTTAATGATACCCATAGAGATATAGTCGGAATACCGTGATAAAATTAAGTCCATGTTCAGATGCAATAACACGGGAATAAAACACATTACAGAGTAATTACACTGATAGCCAATAACCAAGATATTGTTGTGATTTTTAATTAAAACTTCTAAATTGAGGTGGCTAATTCTTCTGTCAATTGCAATTTACATTCCATGAGATTGCGTGAATCAGGGAGGCTATGTTCAGTAGTGGTTTGTAATCGTAAAACTTTACATTAAATTAAAAGTAATGAAAACTTTTATACTAAATTTACTTCGCATACACGTACATTGCATAACTTATAAAAAAAAATCATAAGGTAAATTGTACACTGACAACATTTTACTCGATGACTAACAATACTCGAAGATGTGAGTAATCAGTTTGAGAATAGAAGTATAACGTAACATGAATCCTATAGAATCATTTCCAAATCACTTACAATTTCCCATCAGTGTGGTGATCATTAAACATACGGAAGGAATTCACCGACGTCATGTCTACATTAGTCACGCTTATTTCTAGTGACACTTTTATATTCACGATATTAAATGTTTATTCACATATTTCAGGTCCGTTATTACTTAATGACACAACTCATCAACTAACCACAGGAGAAAAGCTTAACGCATACTCTATCCTATCGAACCATCGAAATAAAAACAACTTTAAAAAACCGTAGGTCAAATAAACATCGAAGATGAACAAAAAAGTTGGCACAATACGAACGCTCGATTAGGCGTACGCGAAGCAACTGTCGAAGTGAATTGCAAGTGAAGTAATATTGATAAGGCAGTCGTAGGTACGTCACATTTCGTCGACCAATTTAATGCTCTGCATCAATTTATTCATGGAGACAATTGATGGAGCTACGTCCACTAAAGTATTTCGCAGTCGCGCCGGAAATTAGGGAATGCGAGACGACGGTTGCGTACCGAGGATCCTTGTTGACTAATTTTAAGAACCTTTCGAGTTTTGAAACGATGCATTGTTGTGGCACGGTCACTTTATTTTGATAAGAGGCAGTTTACAAAGTTGTAAAGATAGGATCGGTAAAAACGTCGACATCATCAAGACAGCGTCGTCCATCCCTTATCTACTACTTTAAAGTCATTGCCAAAATGATGGCACTTAGTTCTGTTGATTGTTATTCTACACTAAGCACATGACGATAAGTATAATTTAATACTATCATTATAATGTATATTTACTATCTGTATATCGCAGTAAGGTAGGTAACGCCGTGATATAATTATATCCCTTGTAATATAATCATATTCCGGATGACTTTTGTACGATAGTGTCTCATAGCTATCTCACTAGGGATGTAACTATAACCCTGTCTCAATCTTGTGATGTAACTATATCCCTAAGCTAATCTGGTGAAATAGTTAAAAACCAACCGAAGGATAAAATAAAAATAATTTGTTATTAACTTAACAACGAATTAAAAAAAGTGGTCAACGGGTGGTACGGTGAGGCGTATTTGGAACCTATACCTTAACATAACGCTCGTGACGTTAGTTGATACGAAATCTGTGACTTCTTTTTTAATTTATTTATTTAATAATTCATGTACGTACATACAAGTAAATGAAAAGAAGAAATATGACAGTAGGATATTAAACAGCAGACATTAAATCCTAGTCATTCTTCGAAAACTAATTGGGACCCACTTGAGGTCCTTGCGAAGATGAGAAACATGGCAAACTTCACTGCTATAACCTAACCTAACCAACCTAAACCTACTAAATATGGCTTTAGTATTGTAACGAATGCCCGATAAAGTCTTGTCATTCGATGGGAATATTCTGGAATAATCGAAAATAAAAAGACGATCGATGGTGATTTCTGAAGTAAGTGGAGGATGAAGGTGGATTGGTTGCAGACAGGAAAACCCGTGGAAGATCACATGCGAGGGATAGCGCATCGGGAAGAAACTCGGCACTCTTTGTAAGTGCTAAAAATTAATAGAAGTTTGTGATACCGGTCTTTTACTTAAATCTCGCAACCAGTACCTAGTAACCGAATTTTTAATGTATATAAGAGCCTAACACTATAGGACATTGGCTGAAGGTGTAGATTCCATATATGTCAGGAGGAGAGCGTCCCGCAACCCGCATCCTTCTCGTTCTGTACGATCGTTCATTTATTTCAATAAAATTATCTAGTAATATGATTATACTTATAGACACGGGTCATGTTATAGTTATATCCATAGCAAGATTGTAATTATTTGGTTTCGTACAACTACCATCCGGCATAACATTATACCACCTATTGTACGTTGATGGTGCTATATCGTTGATGTACAAAAATTCAACACAGTTGGATGAACGATACGCAACAGCATAGAACACACAAACATTAATTTTTATGTATAACAAACTAAACCGTGCCACGCTTCGCAGATGCTTATTATATTATTATTTTTCCAGTAATGAATTGAACATAACCTATAAACGTGAGCTCAATCGATCAAGTGTTTTACAAGTCTATAAGACATAAACAAAGGAATATTCGCGTTTAATTATAAAGATAGAAGATGAGTATCTATCGACAAATGGCCGATACTCGAAATTGAAAGGTCCAAAACTAGGCAGACCGATGACGTCTAAGGTGCGAGATGTTTGGTACTACGATCGCTTATCCGTTTACCGAGCGTGGCGATTATGACAAATTGGAAAGGCCTATGTCCTGCAGTGGACCATTTACAGGGTGTAAGGGTAGGGTAGGGTATTTAGAAGATATTGTACGTGAATATAAACTACTAAAAGTTACGTTCAGATGTCAGATGTAGCTCCACTATTTTATAACCAATAACAAATTCAGATTTAATTCCGTTACTCTGATCTATAGTCAATTAAGCATATTAAAGAATTAAGTGCAATAATAACCTATCTTCAGATGCATTAAAGCTAGTCGCGAGTGTAACCAGTTATAAGATTTACATATCAAACTGAGCGACGAGTTAAAGTTATGGTAAGCGTTAAATCAACTACAGGAGATTTATTAACTTGCTCGATCTCACCGTAACATTAGCTGCCATGGTACTTAAACATTTTAAGTTACACCTATTTTAATACTTTTTTTCATAATTTTTCATTATTATACCTAATAAGAATTTTAGTGTGAAATTTTATGAAAAACACAGTTTTATGATATCAAAAGATAAAGTTAGTATGGTAAGCATTCATGTGTACAACTGGCCATAATGAGGATAAATGTGATTATTAACAGCAAAATATAAAATTAAAAACTTAACTTTTTCGACATGTATGTCATGCCAGTTATATTCGGGCTTTTAAGGACCGGCGAGACTGGCGAGATACCGCACAAGATCGCGACCAGAGGCGATTTCGGGTATCGCGGGCACTTTGGGTCGTTGAGCCAGAGGAGTAATTATAATGGTAAAGCCTATAAGTTCCCATAAGTCCTGCAATGGACTGATGGGAACAGGAATGGCAAGGCATTCCCTTTTGACAGGTCACTGTTATTAAACTATTAAACTATGTTCCTTTTGCTTTAGAATCTGGCTATATAATTTTAGAACAGTTTTAGATACTACTTAATATATATACAAATATATATATAAATAGCTTAGCTTTAGTTATTTTAAGTAAATGTAAATAAGTTAAGTTAGTCTAAATGTTACTCTGTAATCCGTGAATTGTCAAATCCGAAGATTTTTTAAGTTTCCATACGTTCAGACAAGCATTGAAGAAACACGTTTAGTACCTCTTTATTCATAATTATTATTTATTTTTATTATTAGCATTTAAATGCAAATAACGCGCGAATATATTATTGACACAATCTCCATAGTAAACAAACCGCCTTCGGTCTCGCCTTAACACGACGCCAGTTTAAAACAGAAAGGCATGTGGAGACGCACAAGGTCAATGTCATTCGGATCTCCGATACGACCGTTCTTGGAACTCGGCGCATTGCTGGACTTTGCACCGGTCCATACGTGGCTAAGGAAAGTGTGCTCGGATGTTTTTTTTATAATAGCATGACGTTGTCCCGAGCCTTATCGTAGTAACTAATTTGTTATCTAGAAATGACAAATTTCCTATACCTATTGTCTTTCTAACAACTTTTAATTACCTTCAGATTATAATTACCTTATGTCATAAAAGTCATTCATTGTGTACATACTTAACAAAAAGGACTTTTTGTTAATTAAGTACTCAGTGAATTAGTGGACATTAAATTAATTTACTTTGAAACATTTTATATATTTGTTTTATTTAAGAACGCCGAAATATATTAAATATGTCTCCTTAATGTTATATTAGTGAGTGTTCATGATCCCAGCCGATTTCAGTCAGTTAGATTTCAGCTGTCAACGCTGGATATATTATAGTGGTGCAGGTGTATGCGCTAACGGAGAGGCACCCACTCATCTCAGCCTTTCGTATCCGATGTGAAGCTTAAGCGATATGGCCGGAAAGAGGTTCAGATGCGCTGTTAGAGATACCGGATGAAATACAACCACAGATTAGATAATAATTACACACAACACAAACAGTCAGATAGGCTAACCACTAAGCCCCGCGCTCTTACAGCCGAAGTAAATGACTATTTCCAGACATCTTATCTTTAGGTTCTAAAAATTCTCGAGTAGACATTATGTCTACTCTAGAATTTTCTTAGATCAAGTTTACAAAATACCGTCCATAAAATAAGCCGCGGTATCTCCGGCATTAGTAACTCGCTTTTATAACATTGTCCGCGAGTTACCTGGGTTCGAATATCGATGTCGGCACCACTAAGATTATTAATTGGAATTTTAAGGGCTGAATTTACCACGTGTTCAGAGGTGAACGAAAACATCACGAGGAAGCATGAATGTGTGAAAAATAATAAAAAAATATATTTTGAAGAAGTGCGATGCCCGCCAACCTGCAATGGAGCACCGAGTCTTCCAGGCTTAAATCCACTCAAAAATGAGGAGAGGCCAGCAGTGAGATATTTAACGGTTGCTACTTTATTTTTTTATTTGTTACTACATAATAAACCAACTCTGAAGATTGACAAAAACTCGCGTTGTGCCTTTAGTAACGACTAGAAATAAAATTGTTATTGCAATTTATTTTTAATAAACGTAATGGAATGAAATGACGAACATGAATTAATAAAATAAAAAATCAGGATATGATACGATCTAAGAACATTACATACATACATACATACAAAATTTCACGCCTTGTTCCCAACGGGGTAGGCAGAGACCATCTCCTTCCACTTGCTACGGTCCTGACACACGTCTTTCGCTTCTTCCACTTTCATCAATCTTCGCATGCATGCTCGTTGGTTTAGAATATCGTGAAATGTTCGCCTAGGTCTTCCTCTCCCGACTCTACCATTTAGTCTAAGAACATTCAGAGTAGATAATGTCTAAAAATAATAAACGCTAACTTGCTTTCATGCATCAACCAAACAGGAAACCGTTTTTATTAATAAATACCAAAACAACCCTTATTAAATAGAACAGTCTGTAATCTTTTATTGATTTTTTTACAAAACGTCACAATTTGTTTCTATATAAAATAAACGTGCCTCGGAATGTGTTAACGAAATTTCAATTTTAAGTCCTTTACAACTAGAGTCTTTTTCAATGTATCGGATGTCGTAATAATAATTAAGCTATAATGTTAAAATAGTTGAAACTCGATAGCGGTAGTGTAGACTTTTTTCAAAGCATTTTTTGTGGAATAATAACTCGACCCAGATGTGGTTTGAGGGATATTTTGAACTGAAATATTTTGTTGCTCAAAACTTTAAGACGGAAGTACAAAACCAGTACATGTTTTCAGTAATGACTTACGGACGCGAGACGTGGTCTTTCACTGCAGGCGGTATGAGGGGCGAGTCTGCGTGTCATAGCCAATAATACACATCTATATATAACTTTCCTTACAAAGGTATTTGCTACAACCAATTTATCCAGCAAAATAAAGGTAACCATCCAAAAATCAATAAGTGGTTAAGTTATACCAATTCTATCAACTCAATGTTGCGGGAACTTTACTGTGCTTTGTGAAAGGAGTACACTTGTATGTAGAAGGTAGTAAAGGAGCAAGCGGCTCACCTCACTCACGTAGATCTGCAGCACCAGACGAGCTCAAGGTGCGTTGGCGGCCTTAACGGATATTTATGGGATGGGAGGGAGGAGGGGAAGTATGAGAAAAAAGAGAGAGTTGGCCTCAGGGCTACCTCACTCACCGAACGAAACGCAGAAGCACAAGATGGCTCTACTTCACGCCGGTATTCTGCGAGGTCACGGCACTACACCTATCGAGCCGACCCATTCAAGCAGCAGCTTGGCTATACCACGGACATCCATTTTATTTATAGGAGTTCGTTGTGATTATGTGAAAGCGTGTGTATTTAAAGGAGGATAATGTTCTCGATGCTCACGGTAGTTCCAAATATTGTTTCCATTGATTTTAAATGTACTACTAAAGTGGAAATTACATAAACGTTGATAAAGATTAAACGATAAACAAAATGTCGTCACGCATGACATATCATGTTCAATACTGCAATTCTGCGAAACCCGAAGTGATGTTGATTATCAAAGATTTTTGCGAAACACGTTTTCCTTTTATGACTTCGCTTTAAAGGAATTCTAGTATCAAAGTTTAACACTACACTTTCTTAAGATTTTTATCGCTAAACTAGTCTCGGTCGACTTGCTCAGCGTTTGGCACAACCACTAGGCGCAGTCTAAACTCAATGCTAAAACATTTGCGATGTTACACAAGATTTTGCTTTGAGTTTCCTGACGAGTGGTCAGACTTTTGAACAAACAGTGACACTGCGTTGATCACTACGTATGCATGATAACAAACAAACAAAAAAAAATGCACTATTAACTAAATACCACGAGTTAGTATATCCTCAAAAAGCGTGCCTTATATTGAAATTTATTATAGTGAAGATGAATTTAAAAAATTGCGAATAAGTCACAGAACAATAATCATTTCAATAATTTTATATACATAAAATAGTATAGATAGCATATATAGCAGTATAGGTTTACCTGCAATTCCATAATATTATGTAAAACTATTAACTAACATCTCTATAAAAATACCAAATAAGCTTAAATGATAGGATGGTGGTTATGGTTCACATTGTCGAGTCAGGCTTAAAAAAACTAACGGTAGCCGTAACGTAAGTTACTTGCAAAACAATAACCTCGTAATCGTCACGCCGTCTGCATAAATTAGATAAACCAGAATCTGCTCCCGATACTGACCAGTGATTCACAAACACGCTCCGTTTTATGACTCACCTGCACTTACTCACAAGCGGTAAAAACTGCTAAATATTTGATAACAACACAGGATTCTTAGCAATGAATATAACCTGGTTATTTCACGTTTCTAGTGTATAATGTATAGTTGATCTGGAGGAAGGTCAATTTCGTAAGAATCATATTTAACCTGTCTAAAGAAATATTTTAATTATTAAATTGTGCACCTAAATTAAATAATGTAAAAAAACAAAAAAAAAATCTTTTTACGTCAGTATCTAATTTCAACCAAGAGTGGACGCTACTCGGTACCCTAAATTTTTTGGATTTGGATCCGGCGTATTCGAACGGATTTTTCGCCATCAAGGGCGTCTTCTATATGTCAGCAGAAAGCACCGCGTGCGTCAGGTGGTTCTTGCATCCAATATAATTATAATAAAGAAGAAGAAAAAAAATAATTTGATGAAAACGCATATTTGTATAAAGTGGGGGGAATAAAAAAGTTTGGACTTTGACTTAGAAAACAAACGCTCTATAACTTTTCGACGCTGTTTCACTGCTGAAGATACCGACAAAACTACGACTAATATACGAGACGACATGTCTTTATTGAAAGGTTCATCCATTCCTACTCACCAGGCTGGGCAAGCGGGTTGGCGAGCACAGTGCTGGAATTCATTTAAAAATAAATAATGTTCAACTACATTCAAGCGGCGGCGAATTGCTACTGTTGCGAATTGGCCGTGAAGTAGACGCATCTCGTGCTTCTGCGTTTCGTTCGAAGAGTTTTCCACTCCCCTTTCCCCTTCCCCAAATATACTTAAAGGCCGATAACGCACCTCCAGCTCCCCTGGTGTTGCAGATATACGTGGGCATCAGTAATCACTTACCATCAGGTAAGCCGCTTGCACGTTTGCCGCCTGTCCAATATGTATATATATATACAGTGCCAGGTAGATGAAGATTATTAACGGGAGAGGTAAGGTGCGGTGTCCTCGATGTGTAATATTGTAATAGAAGTAAACTAAAGTATCAGCGGTTTTCTCACGATGTTTTCCTTCACCGCCGGGCAAGTGGTAATTTCTGCACTTAACATTTCTATTCGAAATTTATGCGGCACTGCTACCGGGGATTGAACCCAGATCACTCACCTGACTATGCTGGCTACCATGGCTCTATTGTATATAATAATAATTCTTACATTCCAGCCCAGAACCCACGTTAACATGTACCACTATAGTAAGAAATGGTGCAGCAGTATAAATCTTGTCAAGGCCCACTATCTATCTTTGTAACTTCGTTTATTTAGACAGTTCTTTTACATATGTATTGATTTAGTCTATTTATGTTTATTTATTTTTAAAATGTGTATAATCTCTATAATATGCGTATATTATTTATCATGTACTTTCATTTTTTGTATATTAATTGCTTTTATGCAACTTCTAAATTCATTTATAACAATCCTGTCCACCCAAAGGTTGTCTGGAAGAGATCGCTTTTAGCGATAAGACCGCCCATTGTTCCTCCTCTCATGTCTAATTACGTTTTTGTACTATATTATTTTTCTGTTTTTGTTGTGTAATAAAGCGTATTCTATATATCTATCTATATAGTATTTTGTTACTTTGTTGTTTTAAGGACTCGTTGTAGCACTGTTCCACAACTAGTAAGAGATGTATTACAATTTAATTGTAAACAACAGTTTTGTCGAAAAATAAAATTGGTGGGCAAGGTTTCTTCTTTATTTAATATTTAAGTAAACACAAGTCAATCAGAAGATGATGGCAGGAGATGGTCTGTACAAAGATACTGCTTATTTCTTAAGAAATTTCTTCCAGCAGACCTGCGAACGGAGAATGGTTACCGAATCGTAGATTGTGCGCGTACAACACAAAAAAAACCTATGCAATACATTTTATATAAATCTACATACACCTATATTACAAAAATATATATAGTTTTCTTTGTAGCAATAACAACACGTGAAATGTCAGAAGTTATAAACTTTATCACAAGGGCAAAGTTTGGAGATCGGCAATAACTTTGAGTATTTCAACATTTATAAAGTTGTGGTATATATGTTCTTTAATATATAATCATACTACCGCTGTGTTCGTGTTTGTATTTAATTTTATGCTCATTAAAATACAAAAAAAATAAGTCTTTTATTTTATTATTATGTCTGAGTTAGCTATGTCTACTACTGTAATATGTGTGAGTTTCGTATAAATGGTTAACAACTTTTACTTTCGATCGGATTGACAGGCGGAAGTTTCTTTTTTTGAAGGGGGGCAAACAAGCGAACGCTCACCTGATGGTAAGTAATCATCGACATTCAGAAACATCTACAACACCAGAAGAGTTGCTAGTGCGTTGTCGGCCTTGAAAGAAGTAGGCTCCTAAGTCGTATCTGTTTGGAAATACCCCTGACGAAACCTGATTCCACAAAGTATAAGTACGTGGCAGATAATACTAACCTATCAAAGCAGCTATCAGCATTATTTTGAAATATCCAAATATGCTTAAACATGAGAAATAAGGCGACAAAGAAGAAGTTAATACATTCGTCACACATATCGTTAACAGGATATTGAACGACATTAAACACAAAAACACATCAAATGTATTTTTATTTTAAATTCAAATTAAGTGTTAATCTAGAAATAGCTTAAGGAATGAACCAATAACATGCATGATTTAGGTTAGGATATCGTTGCTGTAGTTCGCGCGGCGTAAACCCAAGACGCGTGCAGTAAAATTACGACCGCCATAAAGGGTGGACAAAGAAGGTTCGATGACATTAAAGATGCGCAGTTCCGTTGTTGATAACTCTGTAACTAATTCATTTTGAATAAATCTATGCTTTTATATGCATCCACATCACCACCTCGACCAATGTATCCAAAACCGTTTTACAGTTTTAATAATAATGCAACAATATTCGATAAATTTATTACAAAAATTGGACAAACTATTACCAAAAGCCAAAGAGCAAAAGTCAAACTTCATGACGACGGGCAGCATAGCTTAGAAGCTGCCCGTCGTCATTCATAATTGACAGAGGCCATAGATCATAGACCAGCCACGCCATATACAGGTTGATGATATTAATGATAAAGTAACAAAAAATATTCAAAAACTAATAATAACTGGTTGACTATAAAATATAATAAATAAGCAACTCGATCTTTTATAAAAAAAAAACACGAAATTGTTAAATTATAATGACTGAATAAATGCTTTTTGCAATAATTTAGCCTTACAACAGCAGCGAATTTCTATATAAATACAGTTATAAGCACAAGGTTTTAAAATTTTATTTACGTTTTATGCGAAATATTTAATTTTGCATTTATAGATATAAATGATTAATAGCTCCGTTTGATATTTCACCATTCATTTAGATATTTTATTTATTCGAATATAATGTAATAGCTTTTTTATAATGTTTCGAATATAAAGAATGCAATCTTGTCGATATTTTAAGAGTAATCGTACGAAATCTCGTGAGATTACGAGTCGGAGATTCGACTAAATATCACGAAGATTTAGAAGAGTTTTCGCATGATGAAACCTTTCAATTATCCCTGAAATGTTACATGACGTAAAATTTAAATACTAATCTAGCGTACGCTCTACACTCTCGGATTAAAAAGTAGATACATTTATACAGGGCCAGAGGGTCTAAGGGTACTAAGGTCCTTCAATGAGCCAACCATCATTTGCTCTCTGTGGTGCCCTTTTAGTAGAGGCTGAAAGAGTGTGTGTCAGCTTGTAAAAATAGAAACCGTTTGTCACACGACACATTGCATAATTAAACTTTCTTAAAAAAAATATTTTAAAATAGTGCTATATTAACATAATATATAGGAGTTTTTAACTCCTTCAAACGTCTGATTCGTCAATATTTTCTGCAGACTATTGCAGTCTAATTAATTCCTCGTAATATTTTACTTACATATAAATATAAATATTTATGTAATATTAGTATATGTCTATACAGTTACGAACGTTTTTAAAAATTATAGTGCACTTTTATTTATTTTAATTATTATTAAAAAGTGTGTTAATGTTAACATTTCTCTGTTTGATTAAATTTTTTTTTGTTGTTTTTTTCCGATTGCACCTTCCAATATTGTTCTTTATCTCCCTGGGTTGTTTAGCAGAGAATGCCACAAGGCATTAAGTCCGCCCATTGTAGCCCTTGGTGTATGCAAAGAAATGTAAATAAATAAATAAATATTTTTCTTGTAAAAATTTGTTATAAAAATAAATCTAACTGTGGTAATTTACGAGATCTCCCGAGATTTCATTCTCCAATAACAGCGTCTATCGAAATTATTACCACTATTCTAATATACAAAATGGAAAGTCAAATATATATGAGATATTTTATATCAGTCGGATTATCTTCACACTAAAACCAACTTTGTTTAAAATTTTGTTTTTGTGACAATCAAAATAAGAAAACATAACCAGGCATTAGGTAGTCATTTATTTTTCTTTATCAAACATTGACAACCTCAATATCAGGTAATATAAAAAACCGAAACAAGTTATGACGCTTAACCATGACAACGGATGGCTTAAAGTAGTTGCCAGCTTTTAAGCAATTCTCGTATCGTGTTGAACAAAGGAGCTACGCGGCGATGTTGTTGTACCGGCTCTGCGGAACCACCTGCTAACCTTGCACTAGCTTTATTCGCCAGCGTGGCATAGCGCCTCATGTAATATTTATTATCTGCAGATTTACATCTGCGGCCGGTCCGTCTCACTGTAACTATGGACACAGCAGACTGAACTCGGGTTATGTTATTTTTGAATTTAGTAATATCAGCCTGTAAAAGCCCACTAAGCAAATACCTTGTACTAAATATTTAAGAGAGCTTTGAAGCCATGCTGCTCCAGTGCGGATTGGCAGAATTCACAGATCCTCGTAATATTATTTTTATTAGTGCCGTTAATCGTTGATCGAACCCAGGTCACTCGCGTACTACTACATTAAAGCGCTTTAATTCAGTAGTACGCGAGTAGCATACACTCGTGTAACATATAGAAATAAATCTAATATCATGACGCAGAAGTTCTTTTTATTCTTTAATGTGCAGGTCAGATGCAGAGTCAAAGATACGTGTCACAAAACAAATACAACAGACCTGAAGAACCGATGCCTAAAATATAATATTGTAACTAACATTCGCTTCGGCTGGTATTCCAAACCAGGACTCGGGCTTCAATAGTCTGGTACGCTAACCACTAGACCATGCGAACGTCAGCAGTAGACTATTCACAAGCTGATGTTGATGAAGAAGAAAAATGTTAAAATATTATTATTTCAATTTCAATGCGTGGAAACCGTTGCGTTGCATAAATATGCTAAATCACATTTATTACCTAAAATGTTTACACTGTTTGTTACATATGCACACAATGTTAGAATGTCATAACGACCTACTTGCACAGATAAGGCGCTAATGACAGAACGTATACAAAGTGTATGGTTCCACAATAAGCGGGTTTTGTCACCAACGAAAGCGTATTGCGGTAATTTTTTTTTTTTCGTAATGCATATCTAAAGTTTCAATTACTGGAATTCTCGTTTATTACTACAAATAAGCAGACATTTCGTGATCTACTCAGTTCTTCAATCTGTTTTAGTCCACAGCTGAAACATAGAAGGTGCCAGGGAAAACCGGCATCTATTTCTCGGAATGTTTGCCCATACTCAACACGCTGGGCAAGCGGATTGGTGACTGCAGGGTCATATGCCGTCGGTACTCTTGCACTTGTGATGCTGATCTACATCACTAGTCTGTGGGATTTGGGTTCTTCAAATTCGGATCGATATTCCGCTATCATTCGGTCGTTAGAGCTACGTTTGTTGGCTTGCAGGGTGCACCAAGTGCACGTGAGGTTAATGTATTGAGAAAAAGATTTTGTATTCCCCCTATTATCCTTTAGAATTTAATAAAGTGATGTAAGTCACTTATGATCATAAATATTCGAGACGACAAATTAAACTAAATTGACAATTATTTCAACGCGCGGAGAAGAGACTCACTTTTAGGTACTAGGGTAACAACATCAGAAGGTATCTCAAAACACAAGCATTCCTAAAGTTTCCAAACCAAATGACCTTCTTCGACACCAAAGAAATCATTCACGACACCAATTTATGTACATTTTTAAGCGTGGTAGAGTTGTTTGTATATGGTAATGCATATATGCAGCTAAAACAAAAGCATATAAAATCTCAATAACACTTGAATAAACAAAGAACAAACAAACACAATGAATGGCATAATGCACCGGAAGTTGCAGGTAGGACCCCCTTCTTCCGGTTTTCGGATTTCGAATCTGGATACACCGGATATAGCGTGGCTCTCATTGTTCGCGCTAAACTATCGATATATTATGTATTTGCAACGAGCAATGGGTCCTTTGTGGTGTATTAGGGGTCCATTACCATTATTTATATATTAATATAATCATTAACGATAATATTAAAGTGCTGTGAATAGGATACGTTCAAATGATTTAATTGATATTTTGTGTGTCGCCTTTCTCATTGGCACTATTGTCGTACACTGTATTAAGATCAATATATAAATAATGCATACAGGATATAAAGTGCTACTATTACCGAGCGGCTAGGGATCTACCTCCGAATCAGAAAACTCGAGTTCGATCCCCGTCGTGGACAGCTCGTACCAATGAGTTCTAAAAAACTTATGTAAGATTTGTATCGTTGGCACTGACACACTGACGTCGTCACTAATAAGTTTTAATGAAACTTGGATTGAAAAAAATAAATTGTCTAGACCGAGAGATGACTGAAATTTTATTTTTATATTGAAACAGAAGCATCCGAGGTGTCTGAAAATTATCTATACTGATAATAGACAGTAGCACACCAGGTGTCTGGTACTGTGACAGTTAAAACGCATAATTATGGTCGCGATTACAAAGTGATACTTATTTAGCCGCCAACCGCATAAGGATTACAAGAAGATTCAATTCGATCCAAATTGATTTTTGTAGTTCTGTTGTTAGAACTACGAAGAGAGATCATCATTGAGAAGTGATATGACTTTTTTGTAAAGTATACAGAAAATAATAAGTTAATATTAATAATAAGTTATAATAACCATTAAGTTTGCCACTCGATCAATTGATGAAATTAGCTGAAGTTTTATTGGCATTTGTTATAAAATGTTTGTTCATCGTATTTTTTATTATGGCCTATTAAGAGCAAATTTATACATTAATGATTTTTTTAGTAGACTTAAAACGTTGTCACTTCCAATTTCAAATGTATTCTTCGTTTAAAAACTGTAACTTTCAATCATTCTCCAAACGAACCATGATGGGTCTAAATTTCCGATAGCGCATGTCTTTGAAATCATGACGACTTAAGTCATCTGTTCCTTGAAACGTATGATGCACATGAAGTTAGTTGCACATGTAGTTAACAATTTTGTTTAGGTGTATATTCATACACATGGAAAAATTATATAAATTTTCGTTATATATTTCTTTAATAATGCCTATATAGAATATAGTTACGAATTATTGTTTCTGTGCTGCCTAAAATATACCGTATTAGTTTTAAATGTATAAAACCTGGCGTCGCCGAACTTACAAATTATTTGTACCATAAAATTACGCTGAGAAAGCTAAAGCCAAACTAAAAAAGGAAACTATTTCATAAAATTTGAAGGAAAAACATTTTTTTACATTTATTTAAGATACAGTATATAAGGGCGATATACTGCTACCCATCAGCAAGTTTCAATGTAATGTACTTAAAACAAAACATAAACTCCCATACAAATGCTTTATAATATCATTGTTCACGTCTATAGAAATAAGACGGAAACAATGAAAAGTAATGAATTAAATGAAAAAAAAAAACAAAAACCTTCTTCTGGATTTCAATTCATCGTCATTTTATTGTTTCGTATAAGGACACGTAACAAAAATGTACTCATAAAGAAAGTGAGGAAAAAAATTAATTCTGTTCCCGTCCTTATGCCAGATCAAAACGAATGATATACAACGCGCTTCTGTAAAGCCTTTATGGAACTTTGAACTTTAAACATAAGCTATATGGTTAAAATTTCTTTACCATCTAGTTTACATCTGGTTTTATAACAAAGTCAGGTTAAATCATGTCTCAAAATCAAGTACAATAAAGTTTAATTCATATTGACGATGCTTTGGGAAATTGTTTCAAATGTACATTTATGGGAAATTATATCCTATAGCAATGAGAAAAGACACTCTTAAGCATATTAAACCCACGTATTTTTTCGTGCTACGAACACAATGGCCAATTCCACACATTCAGTTCCAAATATGTTTCGACGCAAATGGTCCTTTTAATTTAGAAAACTACCTCAGCACGTGTGGCTTACAATATTGTATTGTTCAATTGTAGATACTACTTCGTTAACACTCGTCTTACGACTACAGAACTTTCAAGAACAGTGGTGGGATTTGGAAGCAAACAAATAAGCTAAATTGATGTGCCTGTTAAAAAAAAGGCAATATTTTATTCCTTTACACTATGATGTCACTCTCTTCTGCTGGCCGTGTAAACGTCGATTAAGGAGAAGGTTAGGATAATCCCGTAGCCATGGCAGAATAATCATCTAAATTATATCAAACCGGTGACAAACGTGGGAAACGATTGGTGTTGAACCAACCTGACGCCACTGGCTTACCGGCTCGCCGGTGAACTGCTTGCAGCAGATGATGGAGATTTAATATCTGTTATTTAAGTCAAGTCAAAGGAAGTCATAAATTTAATATAGATTTTGGAACGATATTCGATTGTCGCAAAACAATTGCACAAAAGTTTATAAGTTATTACAACTCTTCATAATATGTTACCGTAAAAAATACTTGATAATTTTAATACGTTAAAACTAGTTTTAATTTTTATCAATAAAAGTATGACTAACTTCAGTCCCAAAACAACGAAAATTCGGTTACAATTAAATATCAACACAAATTATAACTTGAATGCAAAAGCGGTTCCCATAAACTCATATTGTATCAGTACATTACAGATTATAAAAAGATCTTACCCATCTGGCCCTCGATCGCAGCGTAGTCCGGAATTTTTAGGCCGCGTAAGCAACCGTTCACTGAGAATCACTAAGCATTTTACGTCAACACTTTTTAAAATTCACTTAAACTCATTTTCTGCGATTCTATTCTTTTAAACACATAAGAAAACATTTAATAGGTTTTTAGGTCTTGAGATATTATTTTTGCAGGAAACCTTAGAGAATATAAAACGTCAATCTACCTTAAAATAACAGTCTACAAATGTCTCACTGCTCAGCAAATGCCTTCTCTCAACTCTTGTGAGAGTTTTTGGAGCAGAGAAGGGTCCGCCGCGTTGCTCCGGATTGGCGGACTTCAAGTGTCCTCGAAATATTGCTTTATTATTTCTCGTGGTAAATTCAGCAAAATTGAAATTATTTTAGTGATGTCGGTAACGGGCATCGAACCCAGGTTACACGCATAAAAAAAACTTAAAACGAGCGTCTGTCTCCTGAGCCATGGCTCTATAAATATTTAAATCTACCGTAGAAAAACTAATTGTGGTGTAATCGAATTATACTTCTAAAATGATGACTGTTTAATAAATACCACAATTCCATACCAACACCAAAGACCTCACTTAACCCGTTAAATAAAAAAATAATCTATATTTTAATTTCACTAAATCTATGATGTTATGGACATTTTATGATATATAACTTGAATTCTATCCACACTTTAAGACACTGCGCAGTACATTCTCTAAGATGACAAACAACGAATGAAAGTGGTTTGTGATTAACATTACCCATCAATTTTAAAGATAATTATAAACAATGGCCAATTCATCTTCATCACAGATTTATGTCACAATACAATTGTATACGTAATAGATTAATCATAAAGTAAATTACTTTGATAGGTTATTTATAACGCCTTGATTGAAGGCTGCCAATGCCAGTAGCTTTATAATATTAATAATAAAGTTTTAATAAAGACTAAACAAGGGTCCTGTTACTTACAATGTGGGAACATTAAGCTTGGACTATTTCAGTTCAATGTCTTTTGTTACTGTATTATTTTATTATGCCAGTAGTAATTGATAACACTTTATCAACTTTATTTGTATCGGTTATACCTATTACATAATGACAATTTAAAAAGGTAATCCAACAGTTGATCAAGGAATAACTTGTGTTTTATGCGATTAAAGAATATGATACCTATTACAAACCAAAAAAAACAATCAATGTCTTTGATTTCTTTTAACGGTTAAGACTCTGCTGCAGTATTGAATAAAATAGTTCTAATAAAGGTAATTAAAGGCTAAAGTGGCAAGACTGTCGACAAAAACAATAAGAAGCCATCGGCCGGGAGTTCAGTGTTCGAGAATAGAACAAGTTCTAAATTTAAACCGGGCACTAGTGAGGCGCTAGGGAAGCGCAGTTCTAAATTTAAGTATTGAAAGTTTTAATACTAGTATTTCGTCACGTTCAAGGCCATAATAAAATTTTGGCGAGAATGATATGATTGTTGTGGACACAGAAGTAAATAAAAAGCGCACTTTAGTGTTATTTGTATCGAATTTTTCATTATACGTCGTCTCCTAAAGCTTCATTACTTGGAAGATTTGCACAAACTAATTATTTTGGATAGATGGATTGTGGCGCGCAGTGCCGGCATTTTCTGCATCTCATTTTAGTGGTTCTACTTCGCATCAGTAGCCTATGGGATTTGAGGACTTGAGGAAAATATGGGAAAAAATTAGGACATATTTGGGTAGATTTTCTATCAACAGTCAAATGCTAGAGCCTCGTGTGTGTCATAAATTTATACAAACACATAAAACACATGAAATAGTCCCTTATAATCTTAAGATTTTGTTCGATAACACAAAAACTGAATTTTCCCTAAAACGTGAATAAAAAAAAAATATATTCGTTAGATTCGTTAATCGACGGATAGATTTAAGGAAGGGGAACGTTTATTTACTTAAAAACGAAACATGTGGCATTGAGACCGCATCTGCACTTATTATAATTAAAAAAAATCTCTATGCATAACGAACTCGCGTCACACAATATGTCAGTTGTTATTCACGTTTGGATGTATAGTGATTATCTTTGATCTTAGACGCAACGAATCTTATTGATACGTGTAACTGAGGTCGCAGTTAACAGCTCTGAGAGTTTGACGGGAAGTTTGAATTAGGTCATAATGCACACGTATATTATTCAGAGTATACAGACAAAGCATTTCACACAGAGCTTTATGCGTAGGAGCTAACTCCATAAATATTCCCGATACTTCGTTTACGTTATAAGAGGATAGCAGCTGTCGTTTTTGAGTCATATAACAGTAGCGGTTTGAGAAATATAAATTTAAAATTGTTCCCTTTCTGTAAACGATCGTCTAATTATTTGTTTAGTAACCCAGCCTTGGCGCTATCTCGGATCGCGTGGGCTGCGGCGTCCCAGCTTATTACGCCGTTTTAACGAGAAACAATTTCTGGATAACTTTCAATAGTATCTGTTATATTTATGACCGATAAAAAATAAAATGTGGGACATATAAACCGCATTTAAGTACTGGATGAATTTCAAAGTAAATGTGCAAATGTTTTTGACTTCCATGTTAAATACTGATTCTTTTGGTATCGAGTCCTTAAGAAAACAGTTGCGTGTGTGTGTGTTCTGTGTAAATAAAATAATGTACAACTATAATTTGACTTTTATCATATGGCAGGAAGAAAAGTACTTCTAGAATGACTCAACGTTTACGAGTTTACCCGCCCTATGGTATTAATATCGCCAAACATAGATTGAAGGAATGTCAATTCCGACCAAAATTGGGGAAACCAAAATAGATTTAAAATTTCCTTACCCTGTTGACAGACAGACAAATTACTTTTCTGAATTACGTTCTGCTTTAAATTTAGGTTTCCAAATTAAAACTCATCGTACTTATCCTTTGTGGCTACAACTAGCTTTCATGAGGCGAAAGATTGAAAATGTTTTGTTATATCTTTTGAAAAAAATAACGTATTGTGAATTTGAGCTATATAGAAAATAATAGGCAAATCTTCCATATATAGAAAAGACCTACGTCCGGCAGTGGTAAGTATGTATTTACTTGACGACTGCATGTCTCAGTGATCAGCATTTCTGAATCATGGATTCTAATCGCA
Source organism: Bhutanitis thaidina (assembly GCA_029286595.1). Classification (NCBI taxonomy): domain Eukaryota; kingdom Metazoa; phylum Arthropoda; class Insecta; order Lepidoptera; family Papilionidae; genus Bhutanitis; species Bhutanitis thaidina. The sequence continues at coordinate 5,718,514 of JAGSMS010000020.1, read as the reverse complement.
GCCAATGCCAATGTTACCACAACAAATAAAGTTTTAGTTTTCGTAGTCCGGTTGCAATGTGGAGTTCCGTATCTCTGACAGTACAGTACCTTACCTAATGATATAGGACGGTACAGTACCTTGCGCTAATGATGCAATGAAGGAACATGTAGAGCACCTTACTGCTGTTTATAACGATAGAATAATCATTTAATCAAAAACTCAACTTCTGCGTAATATCTCCGAAGTGCATTATCAGATCTCCACCTTTGGTACAAAAAAGAACCATCCAACTATGAAATGCGAGTGATCATCGAACATACAAAGAAATTATGTTAATAAAACTGTCGAATTGACCGCACCTCCTTGTTCGTAGTCGGCAATTTTTTTTAAAGCATATTGTAACAATAAAACTTCTACTAACATTTACAAAAGTCTGACCACATCGCCTGTACCTATATCTTCTGTACCTATTAAATATGATAACGATTCAATGTGTCAAAGAAGTCAGGATCCATGGTTCGTTAAGTTTTTAAATTTCTTTTTTAGTTTATTAAACAAAATGGTTGTTGTTGCTAAGGTAGTTTTAGATAACACAAAGGTTGAATTTTTGAAATAGCTCCTATATTTATTATGAACCAAACTTTAACTTTCTATCTCTTTTAGATCTGGAAATATTATAATTGGTGAGTGATATTTGGTTTTTATATAGATAACATAAGAAAAAAACTTTTTCAAGTTATAAAATATCACTGCCATAGAAATACGAAACAAGCTATCAATAACTATAATTTATTATGCAAAACATTGTGACAAACCCTACATTTATTATAGCTAGGAGATAAATAAACCCAAGCTCTGGACACTGACGAAAGACATTAAATTTGAGCGGGACAAAACTCGACACGTGCTCGTGCTCTGAATTTTTTTGTAACCGTTACTTCGTTCAACTTTAACACAGGAATATCGAGGCATAAGTTAGTTTAAAATGATAATGATATTTTAGATCCACGGACAATTTATAAATCGTTGCATTATTTTAAGAACATATTTCACAACTTGCAATCCAAATAAAAAAAGAGTATAGATGAAAACTGGTGTTCACGATTACATAAAAGGGTTGAGAACCATCGTGAAGTTTCAGTAATTGTATAACAAATGAGGAATTAGGAAATAACGAAGTATGCCCGTTATTTTATTTCCGTTCACTTTAAAATTCATCACAGGTAATCCAAACCGACGGTTGATATGGTAAACAAATTGCAAAATTCTTTTAAAAGAATTGTCAATAATGGAGCTTTTTGGCAGAGGCCTCTATGCGGGCAAACCTTCTTAGTTAAGGCATGATATAAGTTAGCGTCTATAATCTGAGGTAAGTTACACTTCATTCCAATTTGTTTTATATGATTCCATTGTTTAATATCCATAAAAGGAAAACTGTATTATGATAATATGAAAATTGCATATTTGTCTATATGTAATTTTTTCAACAACTAAATGATTGAATTTCAATATGGTATATTATATCTTTAGATATAGTATATATCTAGTTAAAATTTAAAAATAAAACTTCTACTAACATTTACAAAAGTCTGACCACATCGCCTGTACCTATATCTTCTGTACCTATTAAATATGATAACGATTCAATGTGTCAATGAAGTCAGGATCCATGGTTCGTTAAGTTTTAAATTTCTTTTTTAGTTTATTAAACAAAATGGTTGTTGTTGCTAAGGTAGTTTTAGATAACACAAAGGTTGAATTTTTGAAATAGCTCCTATATTTATTATGAACCAAACTTTAACTTTCTATCTCTTTTAGATCTGGAAATATTATAATTGGTGAGTGATATTTGGTTTTATATAGATAACATAAGAAAAAACTTTTCAAGTTATAAAATATCACTGCCATAGAAATACGAAACAAGCTATCAATAACTATAATTTATTATGCAAAACATTGTGACAAACCCTACATTTATTATAGCTAGGAGATAAATAAACCCAAGCTCTGGACACTGACGAAAGACATTAAATTTGAGCGGGACAAAACTCGACACGTGCTCGTGCTCTGAATTTTTTTTTGTAACCGTTACTTCGTTCAACTTTAACACAGGAATATCGAGGCATAAGTTAGTTTAAAATGATAATGATATTTTAGATCCACGGACAATTTATAAATCGTTGCATTATTTTAAGAACATATTTCACAACTTGCAATCCAAATAAAAAAAGAGTATAGATGAAAACTGGTGTTCACGATTACATAAAAGGGTTGAGAACCATCGTGAAGTTTCAGTAATTGTATAACAAATGAGGAATTAGGAAATAACGAAGTATGCCCGTTATTTTATTTCCGTTCACTTTAAAATTCATCACAGGTAATCCAAACCGACGGTTGATATGGTAAACAAATTGCAAAATTCTTTTAAAAGAATTGTCAATAATGGAGCTTTTTGGCAGAGGCCTCTATGCGGGCAAACCTTCTTAGTTAAGGCATGATATAAGTTAGCGTCTATAATCTGAGGTAAGTTACACTTCATTCCAATTTGTTTTATATGATTCCATTGTTTAATATCCATAAAAGGAAAACTGTATTATGATAATATGAAAATTGCATATTTGTCTATATGTAATTTTTTCAACAACTAAATGATTGAATTTCAATATGGTATATTATATCTTTAGATATAGTATATATCTAGTTAAAATTTAAAAATAAACACGACATCAGAATAAAAGATTGTAACTTTTCAAAGATCATATCATAAACATTTTTTTTATATTTTTAATAAATATTATTATAAAAACTGAAAGGTAAAGAGGGAATCCTAATGTCAAAAACGAATGAACTTCAATTTTAAGAAATTTAGGATTTCAGACTTAATTGGAAATTACATGAAATTATATATGAATGTTTACTAATTAATGTTAACAAGTCACCGTTTTGTTTACGTTTGGCTGCAATAAAAAAAGAAATAAACTCTCGAGACCCGCAGTTATAATTTTACAATATATTTTGTGGCTTGTGGTAAGAAACGTTGATGGGTTTTTTTTTTAATTACTGAAAAGCGCAGCGCACAGTTTCGTTAATTCAAACAAAAATGGTATTTACTGTTACCTGTGTTTCTAAACCGTGGGTGCAATGTCAACACTCAAGTCAGCAGTGATTTGAGTGTGTATATATAAAGTCCACTATAAAAAGTCCTGCTGTTATATTTTAACGGGTTTGGTGTAGGAACATGGCGTGTCAAAATGTTTGCGAACCAACATCTAACTTATGCACCCCCTCATATAGATAAACTTTTCTCTTTTGATTTGTTTGATGTTTAAAACGATATTTATGAAACTTTTCTATAGATAGATAGATAGAATACGCTTTATTGCACACCAAAGACAGGAAAATAATGTAATAGTACAAAAACGTAATTAGACATGAGAGGAGGAACAATGGGCGGTCTTATCGCTAAAAGCGATCTCTTCCAGACAACCTTTGGATGGACAGGATTGTTATAAATGAATTTGGAAGTTGCATAAAAGCAATTGACATACAAATAAAACAGTACATAAAAAATAATATACATATATTATAGAAATACATGTATGTTTTATAAATACCTATTATATATGTATACATATACATAAATAGACTAAATCAATACAAATATAAAAGAACTGTCTAAGTAACAGAAGTATATCAACAAGAATATCTCAATTGAGCTGCCGATAAATAAAAGTAAACCTTTCTCCTGTTACTTTCATATCAGCCGCAGATAGGATTTTATAGACCACTTTTTTCTTCTCAATTCCGCATATTAAAAAATACAATCTTCTGAAAAATCACGCGAATCTTCGCCTCGAAATGATAAAATCTTCAAAAAGAAACTCGGTTAATAAACGAGTCCCACTTAAGGACAATAACAGCAACAGTGTCACGAGAGCACGCTTGCGCCGTTACATGCATTTAATTGGCCAGGACCTTTTAACGGGACGAGGTTAAGGTAGCCAGGATTCGTGATATATTCGGACATACTATGACTTATTAAACACATGTTAAGAAATGTATACTTATTACGGCTGATGATTTAATATTTATCCTTATTCTATTTTTAGGTTTATATTTATGTATACCCCAATACCCGTGTTCCTTTTAAAGAGAAATAGAGTATAAAAAAGTTGATGCTAATTGTGATCCCGAGGATTTTGAACATCTTCAGCCAAGTCGTTCCGTTTAAAAGTGTCAAATGCAGCATTCTGCAATAATGATCACGTGGGTGCTTGCCCGCATTAGAAGGACTTTATTGTTTATCCGCCTTTTTTTAAACAAAAATAATCATGAAAAATAAAATAATAATACCCGAAAATTTGCTCGTACATTTGGTAACCGTATACAGGGAAAGCGAGCTGGCTCACCGCTGTACACATTCATTAGCATGATTCGAACCCGAACCGGGGTGTTAACTCGGTTTGAGCTTTGGGGTCCATGGCTCTAATATTTTGAAATAGGTCAGAGACGCAAAGTTTACGAACTTTAACTACGGTTCAACTCACACTAGACTAAGTTCAACTTCACGGCCTCTCTCTCTAATTCTAGATTTTTTTACTTGAATACTTAGTTTATAAATCAGGCATCAAATTAAAAGCCTATAAACTTACTTAATGGCACATAAAATTGTATTTTTTATGTAAGGTATACACTTTTTGTTAGTTTCGAAAGGGACATAACTTTAAAATTTTATGAGTCAACAAAAATTAAACAGCCGATTAAGAAATAAATGATAATACAGACTACAATTTGTGTCTTGGTTACTAAATGGCTCGTCGACTGATTAGCGATCAACGTAAATAGTTCCCGTTATTTTACAGAGAAAACTTCTTACACTTAATAAGTTTATCCTCTAACACTTTTCCTTAGGATAATAAAGTGAAAACGACTCAGGACATTTGTGCAAGCACTTTACATTAATGAAAAGTTTTAAACGAAGGATTAAAAAAAGGTTACAGTACCAAAGTAAATTTTCCATGAGTTCTTTAGCTGAACTAATTTTCAGACATCGTTTCAGAATTTCTCGAAAGTGTTCAGCCGAACAAACTGGCTAGTAAGTTTAAAAATCTGTCAGCCACATTCTTCCCTTGGGTGACGTAAAAGGCCCCTGAGAGAAAAACTTTAAAAACCTCATGACAATCGCCGGGAACAAATACGGCAACGAAGGTCACCTTCCGTCATGTTCTATATCTTGGAGAGACGAAAAGTCTGAGGCTGATTCTTGCTAAATAAAAATCCGTAATCTCTGTCTACCACCGGAGTAGTTAAGCGAGCTTTTACGTTGTATAATATAATTAATAATACGATCACAATTTTCATCCGGTCACTAACTGGGATTCCCAGTGTCTTGGTAATAGGATGATAACAAGATAGATATACCTACTCGTACATAGATAAATAAGTATATTTACTTATATATCCTGACACGATTACACACATTCCTATTTATCATACAAATGTTTGCCCCCCGCGAGCTTCGAACCCGCAACCCTAAGCTTCTCTTCTTCGGAGGCAGGATTACTACCCACTAGGTCGTCAGATATATATTTGAAAATTGTGTAACAATTCGAGGAGTGTTTCAATACAAATTTACTTTCACACATTATAGTTTGATCGTATTGTTTTTGGACATATTACAAAAATTCAAAACCCATCTCTACACTTTAACAACACGCCGTTGCATTTGTAAGTGAAACTATACATTCATATCTTAGAAATTATTTGTACAAAAAAGCACCTTATTTTTGAGTGGATAATCGAGCTGAAGAGCATCTCACTAAATATTTTGATTTCTCAAACAAGCAGATGTGTACTAAAATAATTATCAGTAAAGCCTACGAATGCGAAGGGCGAATTCCTGTGCTCACTACTACTGTAATTTTAGAACTCAAATGTCTAATATTTAAAAATCTTTTCAAAGGGTAAAATATGAACCAGTATATGTTAACTCTTAGCTCTCTAGAGCCGTGGTAGCCTAGACGTCAGAGCGTTCACTTTAGTTTCAAAGAGCGCGAGTGTCCTAGGTTCCGATCCTAAACCGACACTAAAATTGTTAACAGTAATTTTAAGTGCTGTATTTACCACGAGCTAGGCGGTGAAGTAAAACATCGTGAGGAAACCTGCATATCTGAGAAAGAATAAAAAATATTATTTCGAGGATATGTGAGGCTCGCCAACCCGCACTGGAGCAGCGTGGCGGGCCCTTCCCGGCTCCAAAGCCCTCTCAGATACTCATATTTCAGAAGGAGGTCTTTGCTCGGTAGTGGACACTTAGAGCTAATTTACAGCTGCTATTTTACTTTTTTTTTAGCTCTCTAGATGTTCTGGAATTTTGATAAGTGCATAAGTGGTATTTAACTTTTACTATTTTAGCAATGCAAACATACTTTCTAATTATCAGACTTCACATTTATAATTACCGTCACGATGATACAGTAAAGTGGACCAGGAAATATTGGCGTGCATACAGTAATGCAACCTGAATAAAGGCGGGGTTTAATTACTGATGTGCAGTGTTTGCGATGGCGCCGGACAATGTGCCCGATGCCCGGGAAGGAACAAAAAGGTTGGAAGCGACGCCGGCGCCGAGATGCCGCCATTTTAGTCGTTTTATTAGTCGTTCTGCGCAAGGATCGAGATGTTTGACGCATCTTTTAACAGTTGTTTTTTCAGTATGAATTTTATGTAAGGATAAGTCGATTATGGACGTATGTAATTATTATACTCAGTATTTATTTGTAATAATCTAAAGTAAGAATAAACTAAATGCTGCTCATGACTTTTTAGTCGAGTAATTAATCGAGCATCTAATGTATAACAACTAAAGCATCCTGCACTTGCTGCTGCGTGTTATGAACAAAAACTTCTCTATAAATCTATTAGGTGAACAGAATGTTTTTTCAATGTTCAAATTTATTAATATTCTTAAAAAAAATCCCAACGTAGTCGGTAAAATATAAAAATTTAAGTATATTTAATGTGAGCCAGTGGGACATCTTTTCAAACTAACTTAACCCGGAAAGAATGAAATATACGTAAACAAAACAAGTATATCGCCGCATACACAACTTCTAAACAGTGAAATTGTCAAACAAATCATTAATAGATCTTATAGCAGGAGTTTCCATACGAGCGGCGAGCCAGCACGTTCCTTACAGGGTCACCATCATTCGTCCTGTGTAAGGATTTTTTTTTATGGTAAAGGGGGCAAACATGCAAACGGGTATGGTAAGTTATTACCGTCACCAACGGACATCTGCATCACCAGAGGAGCTGCAGGTGCGTTGCCGGTCTTTTAGGATATTAGTGTGATGGGAGGGATGGCAGGGAGAGGAGAGGGGAGTGGGCCTGTGGAATTTAAGACCACAATGAATATGAGCACAATTAACGTTCCAGCCAATATCTTGCGCAGCACGGCATTATAACGCATAAAAATTAACCCTTACTTAAAAAATAAAAATAAAACAATGAGAAGTGATTGTTGTGTCTTTAAATGTTTAATAATAATAGTATATTTTACTGCAAGTGCTCGTGAATGTATAAATTAATTGGAAAGTTTCAAAAGCTTTCAAAGAATCCACATTGCAATTTCGACGTAAATCTATGGCAGATACTGACACTGGGAAAAAGTTAATGATCATTGATCGTAGCTATAAGGGAGCTTTGTGCTGGCGAAGACAAGAAATAATAGCAATAGTCTGAAATTGGTCCGTTAAGGTGGTATCCCTACACACGTCGTCATGCAAGAGACGTTGCGTCACAGACGGAGGCACATACAAATGTAATCGTCCCTATTTGCATAACAACCGACTTTACATTCTTTGGTGGCGCACAAATAGAATGAACTCTTATACAATACCGGACGCTGAACCTATAGTAAGATGTGAAAAGTTAAACTGAAACTTATCACGAATTTAAAAATAAAGATCATTAATCACAGCGTTATTAAGGTGTATCAATTAGGGTTTTCGGTTGCGTTCAAAGGGAATTTGAAGTCTTCTGGAAAGAGGCCGCCACGTTGCTCCAGTGTAAGTTGGCGGATTCCTCATGTGCAATGGTTTCTCACAAATTTTGATTACCTCAGAATGTTTCTCTTCGTCAATAAACATGTGGAAAGAGTAGTATATAAAATTTTTATTTATAATTTGTTCGTTGCAGGAATCAAACATAGGGCGTGTATTATAAAATAAAATTTTTCTCTAAGGGGTAGACAAGTAATTAACTGCATGTCAATTCTCTGCCAAATATCGCATTACTATTCTGCGTGGGTGCCTATACCAGAAAATGTCTCTAAGATAATATATAATTTTTAGATCTTTATTTTTCTATGTCGTTATCTTGTGTGTTGTGTTGACTATGTGGGTACACCACCCTAGTTGCTGTCAGCATCAGAGTTGTACCTTCTCGTTAATCGATAGCTGTGCCATTTCACACTACGTTCGCAAGAAATAATTCTATAATAAAAAGAGTGCATACTTTTGCATATTGTGAAGGAGAGAATATCCAACATTACACATTCTTTCGTTTATTTTGGTCTTTTTGTATGTGAAAGTGTTATAAGGATATTATATTATAAGTATAAGAAATAGTAGTAATTCATATATTTTTCTGCTTCTTTCTAGGAGAATATTAAAATGAGTAAAACCTACGTAACGACTAAATTACCGGTTTCTGAAGAAAAAATTAAGTACACAACTACCTACTTGAATAATAATAATAGTTTTCTCTTTCCTCATGGGTTTGCTGGAAGAGAACTCTGCTTAGGGTTAAGCTCGCCTTTGTGCATTTATTTTGTATATTATTAAACTTGTAAATTTTTCATAATGTGTACAATAAAGAATAAAAAAAAAAAAAGTTACTTAGTAAGCATACCTTTACAAATGTTTGAGGTTCATTCTATATCACGTTAAATGAAAGTTTCTCCATAAGGACATGTTTAACAAACATCACGATATTGCTACTGAATCACGAAATTGATATTACCGTACTGTATTACGAATATTCGTGACCCCTAGTGTCATTACAACAACATCACGATACCACGAAATCACGTGATTTCAAATAACGTGACGGTTATATTTCTTAGCACAGAATCCACAAAACACGAATGTTCGTTATTACTAATAACCTAGTTTACCACAAATCAGGATACCTAGAAAAACATAAGCAATATACCCTGCAACAATTGTAATTACTCGTACAATGTTTGTATGAGGTATGATCAAATTCTACAGAACCAATTTTTTTTTTGTACAAGTTTTCTATAGGAAAGAACTACCTTCGTTTTTTTTTAAAACTACCTGAGTCTTACAAATATCGTCATGGGTATTATCTTACTAGCTATTGTTCAAGATATTAACAAAGAAATTGAAAGGTTATTTATGAACAATGTGATGGAAAATCCCGCACGTTATGTTCAGATTCTACATAGCCCATTGCTGTATAGTAATGATCCCCTTAGGACCTGGATTGGCGATCGTTGTAACTGACACGTCGCACTTTAGACTCTCCATATTTGGGTACCCATTCTAACCCCAAGATGCCAAATTTAGGGTGAGTGTTAACAATAAAGATGAAATAAGTAAATCATCACTCATCCGGTACTGAAATCACAATCGAGTTAGCATATTCAATTTAGTCCTAATTATTAAATAAAGTATAATTAGACATAAATGTGTCCGAAGTAGATTAACAGAAAGAATAATTTCTACAACTGTAATTGTTTTTAATCTTTGATACTAATACTAATTTCATTCATTCATCGTGGAAATATACATTCAATTAATTAAACAAGCAAAGTGATCTACGAAGAATATTTTAAGAAAAATCTTCAACTATATTCTAAAACAGAAATGGATAATCTGTGTTCATTAAAGTTTATTTCAAGAGCCATCAAATTACTGCTTTCTTGCATGCATTTTAATGATTTGGACGAATTGAACACTTATGAAAGTATAAACAAAAAACTAACTTTTAGATGATACTAAATGCAAAAGGATAACGAAAATAACTAAATGAATTTTCTGGATAAAGAGTTAGATTTTGGAATCTTTATCCAAATCAACCAAGCAGTGGCTACTGTAACTAATATTCTCGCCTTTCACAGTTCAATTAGTAATTATGTCAATACCTATCGTAATAAGTACCTGGTGGCAGTTGTGTATGCCAGAACAGTATTGATTATCCTTAAAATCCCACTAAGAGAGCTAGGACGTTCAATTTGTTACAACACATGAAAAATATGAAAAATACATCATCTATAGACATCTGAACCGATTAATCATCATTCTGTTGCGTAACAAACGATTGGTAAAAATGTGTTATTCTGAATTATTGTAATGAGGATGCCAGTAATGATGATGATAATGTTAACGATGATGATGGATATAATCATGGTGATAATATACCGATACTGAAGTGTCTTTCAAACGTAATAAACTACGTCTTTTGGCTACAAATATAGCGTTTTCATTCAAAGCAAAAAGTAATTATATAACTGTCAAAAAGATAAAAATAACTTTACACCGCGGTTTAACAATTCGTCAGTTCTAAATAAGGAGGCAATTAATTAAGTTGCTGCATGGGAAGATAGTACACAGTTTCTAATTTTAAAACATGAATGTATAATTCTTATGTAAGTCGGACATGAATACGGTAAAACATAGTATTCTCATACTTGTGGTACTTAATTTAGAAACAAGACTTATATCAATTATTAAAATGTAAATACATTATTATACATAAATTATAAATTTCGGTGTTTCTTCTCTTCGTTTTAAATATAACTATAAGAAAAAACATTCAGTATATTCTATGGGATACACCTATTGTATGGGAAATTAAGTATTTAAATAAATATAAAACAAATTTAAATTTGAATCTAGCATCAAATTCTCATTCCAGTTTTCTCAATCCAGACCCAAGTATAGACATGTAGTGAGAGGATTAGATGAAGTCGTCACGTAAAAGTTCCTTTCTGTGGCTACCTTAGCCCACTCTTATCCGTTTATGCCGCCAAACAGTAGGTTAACAACTGTTGTGTTCCGGTATAGAGAGCCAGTATAACAAGGGGGCTGTAGAGGCATTCCATCTTAGTCCTCAGGGGTGACAATGCATCTGTAACCTTCTTCGATTGACGTTGGTTGCAGGTGTACATAAGCTGGAATAGCCACTTAGCAGTAGGCAGACATTTAGCTCATTTTTTCACCCAAATCTAATAACAAAAAATGTACCTGAAAGATACCTAAAACCCATGAATAAGAAGTTTAAAACCCAGAGTAACAGGTAAAGTCAAGTACACAGTAGAACAGTAATTTGTAATAATTTCCATTACATATTTAAGTTTATTTTAACGTGGATGGGATGTAATGATTTCTTGTATTTACGAGCATACTACACATTGAAATTATTATTTTTTCCACAGACACTATATTACGCGTTGATCGGATTAAAATCAATAATTAAAATGCTCAAAATAGCCCGAGTTAACTATGACATCAGAACATCTATCTTGCAGTGATCATGGGTGCAGTAAAGCTGCAAAACAAAAAAAAGTAAAATTTAACTCCATTAAACCTATAAATATAAGTCTCATATCAAGATGGGATAGAAATTTTTAGAAAGTACAAATTGTTATACACGTTTCAGCTAAAATGAAAAAAAAGGATGGAAATGTCTAGCCCATGCCACACGGCACAAAAATAATGTAGGATACCATAATCGGAGATAGTTATCATATATTGATTGTTGTTTAAACATCAACAACTCATAATTTGAAACAGGTTATTTTTAAATAATTGTGCTACGTCTACGTCTTACTACGTTCGCCAGCTCACGTACAACATTATGATGAAAAATTCTTAAAATAATACGTGCGTACGTGTTTCAAAGAACTATATAGTACGCTGCTAGTAACCCTGACACGATTTTTATCGACCTTCATAGGTAACACTACAATTACAATAACTAATTCTAATCTTTTTTAATTGGAATGGGGTGAAAAACTAGCTAACGGTCCACCTGATGATAAGTGGATACTGGAGCCCATGGACATCTAGAAACAACCTCAGTCGAAGAAGGTTACAGATACGTTGTCACCCTTGAGGAGTAAGATGGAAAATCTCCCAGCCCGTAATTATCACAATCACAGATCATCTGTAACTTTCTTCGAATGAGGTTGACTTTAGGACTAAGATGGACTGCCTCACAGGTCGTAATTATACTGGCTTTCTGTACCTTTCAAACCAAAACATTACAATGATGTTTGGCAGCAGAAATGAGTAACTGGAACTAAAAAATGTTTCGACGATCAAGAGGCCCAGCGTCGGTCGTAGCCGCTTATTAATCGTGTCTATTTTCACCGAAGCAAATAAATAATATTATCAAGTTAGGTTATGGGAAAGTGCAGACGAGCCATGATACCCCATTTCTCAACAAGTTAAAACAGTTGTAAATGTTTTAAAGTGATTTCACGAATTGTAAATTTAGTCCATAAATATCAAAGAAGATCGAAACATTCCAAAAGAAAACATAGTCGGTATAAAAATAATGTAGGAAGGCACTAAATTCCTTTCAATTGCAATTAATTGTTGTAATCAAGCAATTGCGCGGAGGGTTACGCTGCTAAAATGAACGAAAATATACAAAGAAACAATTGTAATAGACCTTAAGTAACTAACGACAGGGTTCAGATTCGAAGCAATTAGGATAGGACAAATAGTCAAGTAGAAGACACGGAGACAAATGACATCCGTTTAGGGCCTAATAGCCCTTAAAAGTCTATTGCAAAACTGTCATTTCCGAAAGATGACGTGATGAAAATTAAGCGATCGATATGCCAGAGGTATAGTGCCAATGTTTGCAATAATTTACTGACTTACAACTCTTTCATAACATTATATCATAAAAACAAATGACATATTCGTCGGGGATATGTTGCTATCTATCGGTCGACTGGGAAAACTGCAGACTATACAGCTCTTTACGTCAAGTTGTCGTCCTTTTAAATATTATATATTTGTTCTACCTTCTAGTCAAATGTACAGTAAGACCTAAATTCTACGAAAATACGCCCAAAAAGCATGTATAAACGAGTGCTTATCACTTTTTCTTGCATTCTGCAAAATGAAAGATTGAGATGTGTGAGTCCGGTGGCTTTTTCTATATAAACATACATACATGCTTGCACCTAACGACTATAGGTGTAGGCAGAGGTGGACGAATATTCATTTGGCACGACTTTCAAGAGCGTAGCTTCCATAACCCAGTTTTCGCCTCTTCCGGAGAAAAAGAGACAGGTTACAAAATGTTCAGAACTAAACTTTTATTAAAGAACTTCTTATCGTTGCAAAATACTTAATATTTATTTTTAAGTAGTAGAAATCAGGATTAAATTCGAAGGTCGTGGCCTGCATAGAGTAAATGATATCACATAATGGCCACCATAAACCAGCAGCGTTGAATTGGAGTTCAGCAAACGACCGCTTAGAATATAACAATAACAAAGTACAAACTTATTCTCATATAGAGTCCAATTATGGTTGAACAGAGGATTGCATGGGAGGTCAAAGATGATTGGTCGATGATGAATCATCATGTAATTGTAATGATAAAATGAGAGCACATGATGTGTTAACGCGTAGTACTCGTATTGTTATTGTGTTGAATGTCATGTCATATGAATTTGTGTGACGAATGACGATGAAAATAATGTGACGAAATGAGTACACCAGGTACCGCATACCTCACCGAACGAATACACGAAGCTAAAAATAGTACGTGATGTTAGATAATAGGCGATCAAATTTTATTTCTGTGCATTATAACCTTACGGCGCATATTGCGATGAATCGCAGCCATTGAATTAATAGAAAATTTGTATTTTGCAGAGTTAACATCCTTAAGAGAAGAATATTAAATAGAATGTTTACTACATGATAAAAACCCACGTTTATGACATTTTATAACGTCTTAAGAAATGTGCACTGGAGGATAGTTATCGTATTGTTTGAGAATTTCTATAAATTTCACGCATGGTCTGTACCAGAAGCTCAAAGTCTCTAAGTCAGCTATAGAGAGGATATGAGTATTCGCAACACGACCAGGGTCGTCTCGAGAATGAGTAAATAGAAGTGGAAATAGTTCGACCAGCTCATAGATCCGATAAACGCTGTGAAAGAAATATTCATGAGTGACAACCTCCAAGATAGGACCTTGAGATGCACCGTAAAGACGAAAATTATTGGCATATTAAGTTATTATATAGAATTCACAGACAGCTGTGGTTGGTGCAAAGCGGCGGATTCTTTTCAGCTTCATGACGCTCTCGAAATAGGAAGCCCAGTAGTGGGACATTTAAAAGCTGCTAAATATTTATATTTTACTTACAGTATTCCTTACATTTATCTATACGATCTAATAGTAATACACGTCATGACCTAAGAATATGTTCGTAGTTTTAACTTTTTCGGACACACTTCAAGCGTGTTTCCTTCGCCGTTGTTTGTTAAATACCTGACACATTGCATCCGCTGGCGAAACTCTGATAAAAGATGTTGCCTCATTCTGTGCGCCAAGGGAATAATGTAAATATGCCACAATCGCTCTAATGCTAGAGTGTCATCCATTTTATCAATGTTTATCTGTTTGACATACGTTTCCTCTTTTAAATTCATATGACGTTTGCTTTGATGATATCGTAGAGATCTTCATAATATTTAAATTTACATCATGTAAAAATATGTCCGACTGTTTCATTCCCAATAATTGTCATTAAAAATATAAGTTACTTGAAGACAATGTACGCTACATTGCAATCTAAATTGGAGTAAAATTAAATAATTCAGAAATATTGTAGAAAATCTTTTAAGCTTTTCTCAGGTGGACAGGTATAGTAATACACTACCTTAAAATAAACTACTTTAAATAATAATACATAACTAAGCATGTTATTACAAATTATTTATTTAATTTAACAATCCAAATAAATTATTTCTAACGCAAAAGTTTTATGAGTCTTTCAAATGTAGTATGTACAAAAGTTATAGAGGATCTTGCAAGTTATAATTAGTAGTTTAATCTATTTCAAAATTTATTGAGGCGAGAAAACAAGAGATAAAATAATCACTTTTCAAGGATAATCTCTGCTATGGGTCACACACACCCTTGGTCTTATATCTGTGTAGGGAATAAGTTATCCAAAAGATGGAGACACAGACAATTTGAAGTATGACAAAAGAAAGGTATCAAAGTATGGATTACCTATTAACAAATTCATTGATTCAAATGAGGTATAGATTTATATATAGTGCTTTATACCCTCTTAAAGGTAATAGACAGTGACATGCGAAGTTACGAAGCGTAGTTCCCTTTGAATACAAAATGACTATAATTCGAAAGGTTGTCACAGCTAACTCGGCAGTTCATGTAACTATGCATTGACATACAATGGAACAAAAATTTTGAGTAAGAATTATAAAACTTAACAATTTAGTAGCTTATGGTCAAATTGTGGTTTTCGTGAAATTTCTGCATTGTCAACATTGAAAAAGTAAATATGGCGGAAAGGAAATTTTATTATAGGAAAGTCACGTTATAAAAGTGTAAAAGAAAAAGATTCAATCCATACTCAATGTACAATGTTTAATTTGTAAATGGTAATGGATTAAAAATAGTACGTTGTCGTTAACCAAATTATAATAATCGAAAAATTGCGAAACACTATGTAGTATGAGTAGTTATCCAAAATTGTAAATATTAAAAAAATAATTGGATGTAAGCAAATGAAGGATTGACCACTTTTCATTAAAATCCCAATTAAACTTAAATAAGTAAATAAATAGTCAATTAAAGAAAATACGTGGCAATCACATTAAAAATATGTATATAGCTAACAACAAACTGCTTATCATTTGTTCGATCCTTATCCTCACCCGCATGTAGAGCCGTCACATGGTCATTCGTTAAGTCTTTTTATCTATTATGTCAAACATCTGCGTCGTTTGCTCTCGGGGGACCGTTTTCATGGTCATTGGTTTCCTTACTGTCGCGTGTAAACTTATTTGTTAGTATATCTGAAAAATAAACAAGAACCGACTGGTCTGCAGTTTAAAAAGAACACACAGCTGTTGATGTCTTGTGAGGCTACTGAATATATTAAAGTGATACAAAACGAATTGTATTTTCTTTTCCATTTCAGGGTTTCTTACAAAACATATTATGAGGTCATTTTGTTGTTCGTTTGTTCGTCTGTTAGTCTGAGTGTCTGTCTATCCAACGATACATAAGTACAAATCAGTGGATTGCAAAAAATAATCTCATTAACTTATATTACACCATTACCTGAAATAAATTAAATAACATAAAGCAGATCTTATCGACGCTCCCAAACCGTATATGTCGTATAAATTTTAAGTCCAAACTGATTGACAATCGATCAAAAAGTTGTGTGAAATCTGAATAGCTTTCAAGCCTTTTACATAAAACACGTTTCAGAACTAATATAGATAAAAGCTTAAGATTTATTGACCAATTACTTTTAAATTTTTTGAATATTAAAATTAAATCGTAAGTGTACGGAGTGTCTGGTGCTGCGTTAAATTGCCTATTATAAATCTTTAACGCAGTTAGGACGATACTACATGCAAATTAAACTAACCGGTTTAAACTAGAAAGCCCTTAATACTACGCGAAGGGATTTAAGAGTGTATATTTACCCAAATTCGTATGGGAAGAATAAATGAATGTCGCTAAAAAAAAAACATTTCAGCGTTGTACGTAATATTTTTTGCCGTTGCAGTCGGAACTGAGGGATACAATATTAATCGTTACCATCCGGCAGGGAGCACTTGAGTGCCGGATACTCTCCAGAAATTGATAAAGGAACACCTAACAAGGAACTGTTTGAAAGTTTCGTAGCAGTCATGTTTGATGAGCCTAATTATAATCATGCAGCGGATGTATCAAATACTGTTAATGTCTATCAGTAATAGGCAGCGACAGTGTATGGTACGAGTGTTCGAAATAAACATATACATGGAATAATTATTTTAGGAAAATACAAAAAGGTATATATTTAGGTGTATTTGATATAGTCAAATCGAAATAATTATTGTGTCGATTTGGCGAAAATTGGCTAGCACGTTAATTTAGTATGCTGCTTGAGTTTAATCTCGCCAGATATTGAGGGTAGAAATCGAATGAACATTGGTTAATCAAAAATGTTTGTCTGTATGTCCGAATGATTACAACTCGATAAATTCTTAAGGTATAGGACGTTAAGCATTAGGGTTTTATAGTAAGAAACTCCTGAAACTGGATAGTAACTTTTTACAGTAAGCAAAACGTTTCAGATTTATATGAATATGCAGTGAACAAAGTCACAAATAAATATATATATATATTGAAACCTTCCGATAGCGCAGGCCTATGCCGTTATATCTTGGGTTATCCAAATGTTTGTAAAGAAAACACATCAACTGCTTAGCAAAACATTGACTAAAATCAACACTAATGATTCATCGCGGAGACCGGACTGGCTTCAGTAGTGATAGGAGATAGCTTATATAACAATAAATGATAGTGAAATAATATTTTCTAACACATAACAAAACTGAATACGGACATTTAATTCAATGCCTAATTTATATATAACGTTACAAAAATAAACAATGTCTATGTTACATTTTTTGTGACGCAAAAAGAACGTAGCTGCTTAATGTGGTCAATTAATTATAAGAGAAATATGATAACTTGATTTTAATTTGCAACGCGTCCTATTTAGGTATACCTACTGATTCACATTATCAGTGCAGTACTGGTAATTAATTCGTTCCAAACAATGTAGGTATTTTAATAGAATATTAGAGATATACGTAGTCATAAATTTTAATTTATTTGCAATAACTTAATGCAATGTGAGTTAATTATGATAATTAAAATACAATTTATTACAAGGTTTTACTGGCGCTGTCTTGTAGATGCCTAAATATGTTAAGCCGTGGATTGACTAGGAGAGAAGAAAAAAGAAGAAAGAACAAAGGCAGATAAAAAGAAATGTTATACTACCACCAGCAATGACCTTTTACTTGTTATAAGAATTATAAAAATATATTTTCTTTCTTCGGAGTATAGATTAGGTACCTATATTATGTAGGTATAAATATTGGAAATAAAAATATTATTTCTATTTTTGGATTGCCAGAGCTAGCGTAATAAGTTAGTAAATGTAAATATTTCATGAAATCTTTGGACGCGATATAATGAGTCATAGATATTATAATTAAGATATAATGGAATGTGTTAATAAGAAACCCATGGAAAGATTAATAAATACTTAAGTGTTATATGACATATGACTTGCCTTGACATATTGATTTAAAGACAACAATGTTTTATATTAGGGTAATAGGTATTGTAACATAAATACTGTGCTGACTCAATAATATTTCGGAAACAGCAACAGTCCAATAAAACCTTAAGTAGGAAATTTACGAACACCTTTTCGGAATGTCGCCCAAACCACTATCACTCTTATCTCGTTGATAATAAATAATTAAATTGCTACTGACTTGATAGCGAAAAATTACACGAAACGTAATTATCGTAGATTCGTCGAAAACTCACTCGTTTTCCTCACTAAAATTAAACGAACCGTTTGAGAACTATCACTACCACAATCGGAGCATTTAAGAGAGCTAATAAAATACCACGGAATCCAAAAAAGGCGCCGTTTTCGATCGATGCGCGCGAGCAACTGAACTGACATACGAAATCATCGGCCCATGCGCCGGCGCAGGTATAATCCGACCAATTTTAAAACTACTTGAATACACAGTAATTGTTAGAACACAAACGATTTTGGAATAGGACGTAAAATTGTGTGTTTATTCAATGTATCCGATGTATTTTAAGTAAATAGGCAGGGGCAGGTAGCAGCCTCGATAGGGCCAAGGGCTTCAATTTTATGTACATCAGTTTATTAGAGTTAGATTTACCTATGTTGTGGGTTTTTTAAATTACTATGATACTGCACAGTTCAATAATGGCCAAGCAAATGAATGTTACCTATATTTCCATATGACGCGTCGGAATTATTGTGATATTATATACAGTAAATTAGAAGCCAGCTTTTGTTGCCACTATTATAAAAATGGTCTTTGTTCTTTATTTAAAGAGCCTAGTAAAGAAAAAAAAACAAATATGTTTGAACTCCACTTTACTCAAATGAAGACGGTTATCTGAGCTGACGAACACTGCTAAAGAGTTAACTACCTTTCCTTTTACTAATATTATTATAGAACATCAAAAACAGCTATTTATAAACACTTCCGATTATTCGCGCTCAAAACAGATCGAGGACAAGAACCGTGTTGGTTTGTTATCGAAATGGGGCCATTGATCTTATTCCGTAGATCGCTGGGGGATCGATTTGGATCAATACGGAACGGGACGGTGTCATTGCACTTCGCCCACCGGCTCGCGCCAAAGGACGAATTGAGAGACGTCAAATGTGTCAAACTAGGAACTGGCGAACGGAACGACGCCATGATTTATGATAGCGAGATTTTGCGGAAAGGTTTCTTAAGGACTTGATGCGAGTCATTTGTTTCTGGATAGAATTTTAAAAGAGTATCGGCTTTAAATAAACAAAATATTCGCTAATCAGAGCCCTCAAAACTATAAATTCAAGATTTATTTACTGTATTAAGGTGGAGCGAAATTAAAAATACGAGTAAGTTCTTTAAAAACATTGCGAATAACACTATAATCAAAGTAACATATGTAACATACAACGATAATAATTAAAGTAAAAATTAAAAAAACCTGAGAACCGTGGTTGCAAAGGCACTCGCTTTATGTTTCATAGAACGCAAGGTACCACCAAGACTGGCAAATGCAGAGTACGTGCACTTTGCGGGAAAGGAAAACTTCATGGGTAAAACTCCACTTCTAAAAAATAATTAAAAAGAAGACGTGGCAGAGCAGATAAGGCCTCTGTAAATTCCATATGTTACATATTTAATTTGTGTTGTTACGGGAACGCAGTTCTACATACATAAGAAAGCGTCACCTGCTACCCTCGTGTTATGTGACTGTGTTGTGATTAACCGGTTGAGCAAACAGATGTGAACTGTAGCACATAACTACAGTTCACAATATGACTCTCTAACGTACAAAATCATGAACATTAACGAAGACTGGGAAGACAGTCCAATAATTAAATATTTGAAAGATCGACCAGTGTATCTAATTTATCAATGTAAATAATTTATAAAAAAACAACTTACTAAAGCGGTTTTTTTTTCTAACGTGATAAACGAGCTAAAAGTACTCCTGATAGTAAGTAGCTACTACAGTTCGTGCATAAAAACTCAAAGAAGGTCGCGGATGGGTTGACGTCCCTGAGGATTAAGAAAAAAAAAGGGACTAACACGGAATGCGTTACAACCAACAATTACACACGCTCTTCATACCTTACAAACCGAAACACGTGGTTACGATGCTGATTGGAAGCAGAAATGAGTAGAAGGGTGGTATTACACTGGTTCTCTTTTCCCAACAAATCGAAACTCATTTTCAAGTCAGCTCTGTAAGTGAGCGATACTGAGCCGGTGGCGTCAGAGTGCCTTCGCCAGGGCCACGTCAGTCAGACTCGGACGCCAGAGTATATTCGTTGTCGGTTAATATCCTCTCAACCCCTAACATAAAGTGGTTAGAGTAAAACACAAAGTACTGGTGGTTGGTTCAGTAAATACGGAGCTTCGTTTAATCCGCGTCATTAAGTATTCCCAAACATACAGAAAGAGATAACGTAAGTGCCTATCTATCAGTTTGTCCCCTTGGCAGATCCGAACACGGTGACGAGTTTCCGTTATTATGATACCTACACGTGCCCTAAAAGTTCCTGAAACTGCCATCCTTTTCAAAATACTTAGAGGCGATCAGTGTCACTATTACTTTACTATACTATATACGTAAAAACATTTTTTTTAATTTTAATTATGAGGTACTTATTTGGATTTTTTTTCGGAGACTTTAGGTGTGTTCTAGCATTTTCCTTATTCGACTTTACGACACCATCGGCATAAAAAGAGTAGATGCCTAAGCCGCCAAAACACGGCAACTTCTTCCAATCAACAATACAACTTCCACAGAAAAAAAAATTTATTAATTGCGTTCAAGTATCCTTTAACTGTATTTATAAACTTATTTCTCTTAAACCATATTCGGAAATAATTAATTCATTCTACTCACTCTTCGAATGACAACTTTATTAAGGCGATATTAAATGTGGCGAATGCTAAAGTAATACACCATGCAATAAATACTATACAGATAGCTATCGATACTTGATTATTCATCGCCTGGGGCCACACCGTCCAGACGGGAAGGATACATCTGCAAATTTTATTTGCAATCAACTAAATACCCCTAAACTTTAAGCCAATGTAATTAAAGGTCATTTTGGATAGTAACGATCAAAATTAAATGCAAATTGGAATAGTTTTCGTGAGACGCCGGCGCGACGCCGAAGAAATCGAGGCGACAATCGCAACTCGTGCGCGGCCCGTGACTATTTAAGGGTTCTTGAATGTTAAATTATACAGTTTTAATAATTGATATATTAACGATGGTACTATATAAGAATGTTATTCGATAATAATTAATTCGTTATAATTTACTGGCCGACGTCGACCACATCCTCGGCAATTGTCCACTGCTCAAGATACATTACACTGCCGCAAGGGTATGCGTAAACTTATCTTCACCTTCCCGTACCTGTGTGTAAATCTTATACGATAAGTTAAGGAAGGAACTGATACAGTTTCATTGACTGGATAACTTAGTAAAGATGATGAGAAGCAGAAAATATTAAAATCTTTTTTGGATTGGAGTTTATGAGATAAATTAAAATTGCAGTTTTTTAAAACATAACAAAACACATAATTATTAGATATAATATTTACATGTTTTGATTATTTTAATATATCCTATCCAGCAATTTTTTTTTATTGGACGTATGATTCACGATCTTACAGTCCATCTGATGGTAAGTGAGCTAGTTTTTTTTTTTTTATGGAAAAGACGGCAAAAGAGCAAGCGGTTCACCTGCTGGTAAGTGATTACCGTCGCCCACAAATATCTACCCAGGGAGTACCCTCTGCCGCTGATTACAGCCAGAGGGTACTCACTTGGTAGACCCTCCACCCTCTGAGTCTGGACTCTGGCTGAGGAGGTGTCTACAACTTATTAAAATCATAACAACACTCAATCTTTGTCGTGTTCTTTTTCTTTTCTTAATCTTGAAAGTTTGCAATATTAGTGTACGGGGAAATATGAGAATCTGTGAATGCAAATATTCAATATTGTGGTCAGTTTGTTCAAGAATCACGCAAAAGCTTTTCATAATTCGAATGCTACAATTTAAAACTGGCTGGCTGGAAATGACTAAAATCTCGGCATGCGGATTAGCGATCGCAGCACCAGACACCTCGAACCTTAAACGCTGCTGCGCGTCATCGGTCTTATTCATTTTGGTATGATATTTTTCGAGATGGTTATCCCGCCATCTGTCGGTGGTCTTTGCGATTTTCAAAGCTTTTTCCTTAGTTTCCTCTCGCGACAACCACGGGACGAAATTGGTGACAGATACCTACGCCGATACCACAGGGCAAATTTGTCGATTCCTCGGCTTAGTTCGAGTTAAATTGGCACATAAAATTAAAATATACTTAGTTTAAAACAGAAATAACCAAACTTTTTTTCTCATAGACATACATTTCAACCATAATCTCAAAACTCGACAAAAAATGTGATGATTAGATCTAACTATGGAAATTTGCGTTGCGGCTGAGTTCCATCCACGAATTAACAACTTTTTCTGACACTGGCAAACATTAACATAAATTCACTTTACTTTACTTTTCTTTACGGAATTACAAGCAACAGTCGCTGAGCTTCTTAAAATATTATTTGCCTACATTGATAGGTGAAGTCAAACCAACATTTTAGTTGTTCACTATCGAAAGCAAATAAATGTTCGAGATTACGAATTATGAAACCCCTTTTTTTGTCACACCAACGTAGACCCCCGTCGAGTCTCCCGTGGACCCTACGGGGTCCACCTGGACCATTTTGCACTAAGGGTTTAAAACGAATGTACACGCTTTTCTCTTCCCCCTTTCGCCAAGTCCTCGACATTAGATGGAATTAATAGGACTAGTTAAGACAAATCTGATGAGCCCAAACTCGACGACGCTCTGACCCTAGTGGACGCCCCTATCACGGCTCTGAAGTCTTAATGCAGTTAAATTCTAATTGTTTTTTTATTAAATAATTGTTATTTTTTTCTCCGCTAAAGTAATGAATTGATTCGAATGGCGCTTCCATTGCCAAATGTATCTACGACAATGTTTTAGTACATATTGCGTTAAAGTCGTAAAACTACTTATAAAGAACAAGGTATCACGCTCTTGATTTTTACAAACAAATAACGATCAAGACAATTTACGAGAATGTAGTGACCCTAATAACATTCTGACTGAAGCAGGTTGCTTGTAGTTTATGAAAGCAAGTCTCCTTAACATCTGAAACGTTAATAAACAGTTATTATTCATGATAACAATAATATACTAATTACATCTCATAAAAATAATAATATTTAATCTCATTATTTCCATATCTGCGTAATGGTGGCGCTTGTAATTTTCCGAATGGTTTGTATATACTAGTAATTCGATGTTTATTCAGGTAATCGTTAAATCGATATGCGTAATTTATACTGGTTTTGTAAAAAATCGATACAATGACTGTAAAGGTTACTGAATTGTATATTGAACAGATTGTAAGATAGCCAAAATAAATAAAGTTGAATTGTTTTATTTGTTCGAGCCACGATAGACCAGTGGTTAGGGATGTGCCTCCGAATCAAGAGAAACGAGATTTATAAAACTTAAGTACGATTTGTATCGTTGACCTGATCACTAACATAGCTCACAGGACAGGTTCCCCGCCGGCCATGATATAAAATAAGCTCCGAGGCCATAATCCCTATGCCAAAAACAATTCCTCAAACATTTCAAGTGACATTCTATAAAATCATACAGTGTTATTTTTTAACATGATTTCACCTATCAAAGAAATGATTAACAATCATACTATTGTATTATATTTCATATCAATTGTCTTGGATATGAAATATAACACAGTAGTATGATTTTATCAAGCAATAACTTCACATGAAATTGTTTTGAAATATTTTTATGGCTTAACGGATAAGATCCCAATTAAAAAATAATCTTCTCGTCCAACGCTAGTAGGCTAGGTGGTGGTCCAGCATTCCCCATAAATACGAAGTGGGCCAGGTAAATTATACTCCAGTGAATTACTTCTTTACATTTATAATTTATATTGAACCTTGGTAGTCTAGTGGACAGAGCGCTCGCTTGAATTTCATAATACGTGAGTGACCTGAATCTGATCCCCCGTGCCGGCACCACTAAAATTGTTCATAGTAATTTTATGTGCTGAATTTACCAAGTAGTCGACAATGAAGGAAAAGATGGGGAGGAATCCTGCGTGTATGAGAAATAATAAAAAATGAAACAGGTGGAAGGGCAAATGAAGTCTGCAAAACCGCACAGCAACGTGGCGGGCCCTACCTGGCTCCAAAACCTTCTCTAACATGGAATATAGGCTTTAACAGCAGTGGGGCATATAACATATAAGGCTGCTTCTTTACTTTACTTACCTTACAGTGGTGAGGTAAAGTCTTAATTTTACATTGCAAATGGCAACATTGAGTTTTGCGAAACGCACAGTAACACGATCGCATGTTACGTCAGAATATATTAACACTTAAAACGAACGACCTTCGCTGTTACGTTAAAAATACGCATAATAATATTTCCTCCACGTTAATTGCCATGTAGCAGTGTAGCCAGATGTGCAAATTTCACCAGAATTGCCAGTTATTCTTACTATGACTGAAAACGTTAAAATTCTCGTACACCAACGAAATATTTTACAAATGTTTAGTATATAAATTATAATCTGATTTTAACTAAGTATGCATTTCAGAGGATTGGATTTGATCAAATTGACTTGGAGCCACGATAGCCGATCACGGTAAGGGATCTGTTTCCGAATCAGGAGACTCGAGTTCAATCCCCTGTGTGGAGAGCTCGTACTAATGATAATAACCATTGGCCTGACCACTTAGACGGCGACAGGATCACTACCTGTCAGGTACCAAAAAAACTCCAATAAAAAATGGATTAAAACTACTATAATAAATATCTGGACCTCTGACCACTTCATAATTGGGTATACAGTCATGAGAGCTTATTATATATATTTTAATTAAAGCTTATATTATTTACGTATATATGTATTTTAATTTCTACAAAATAATTACTTTTCTACTATTTTTAGCGATGTTCTACGGTTAATATACTTATACAAATTGAAATTAAAGTTTTGTTTATAAGGACTGTACTTACATCTGTAATACAGATGTCTCGCTCTTCCATAACAAATATTACGTTTCCACCCTTAAATAAAAATGTAATTTAAGACGTCGATACCAATACTTACTCTTCGAATATCAGGGCATTCTCGTAAGTTTTCTCAATCAAGGAAAGTGTGTCAATCAGTCAAAATTTCCGTGTACTCACGGAAAGCTTATCGGATGTCACTTCTAGAGCAATTCCATTTATTTTAAATATTTTTATGTTTTTGGTATTTAGTTTAACCTACTGTGCGAGGACAGTACAGTATTCCTAATCACGTTAACGTATAAAAATGCTTATCCAAGCTTAAGGGAATGATTATTAGATATTCATGTCGAAAGGTGACTGGTATTTTCTTTGATTAAGTCAAATTTGATCAAGATAAATTGAGACGCGTCGCTTAATTCCTTGGTCCAAATATATCAACTCATAATTTCTAAAATACAGTTACCGTTGTTTCACATCAAATTAATGTGCCTAAATTCCTCATACGTTCACTTTCCATTTATTAAACTGGCGAAAAGTTATCTGGTAACCCTGCGAGTAGTAGACAAACTAAAATGGAGGAAAGTAAAAAGATCAAAAGATGTTACAGCGGCTCGCCGGCGCCTGCGCATCATGTCGCGTTGCACTTTTTGCTTCCCGGAGATATCGCACGGTGCGATTGTCATGCTCGGTACTCGACATGCTTCGTCTATTTAATGTTACTAATTCCTTTGTTTGAAGAACAGGTATTCTATTTGCACCGAGCAAGAGGATAAACGGATAATTAGTATGTATACTGTTAGGCTCCTTGCAAAGAAACTAGAAGGGAATAAAAATAAAATACCGACTTCTTATCCTTATCTGTTGTTTTTAAATCATAACCAAAGAAGTGATCTGGAAGTGATTTCCGATACCATTACATATTCATTTACCGGTGGTGATATACGTTGTTCAATCTATCTATGTATGTTCCTAAAAATTTCTGATGAAAAAAGAAAAAGAAAAGAAGGAACTAAGAGGACTAAAATGTCCAGACCTCTGACCACCCCAGTATTGAGTATATGGTTATGAAAACTTATTTTTCTATCTATCCCATTCCATACTATATCTTGTATTTATATATGTCTACATTTAACTGGTAGAAAATACTGGTTGAATTATTTCTAAAATCTTACTTTCTGATTGTTACACAGCTATATCCAAAATATTTAACCATGTATACTATATTTAAAAATTATTATGCGGTACGATGCTGGGTCGAATCGCGAGTGGTCTATAAAAGCAATCAATGTTTCTGATTTTTAATATTTTTTTTGAGGCTAACAACAGTAACGAATTGTTGTTACTTTCATAGCTAAAATATAACACATGTATTATGTAACTAATATCCATACAGTATCAACATATTAACCTACGTTACAAAATAAAAATGAGATAAGACACGTAGTTTTCATAACGCGATTTGGATCTAAACGTGACTGCATCATCCCTTATACAATTAACGACAACAATAGCATTGTTTCTGTCATGTACTATAATGAAGTAAGAACTCGAAAGGTATTGCGTAACCCATTATGCTGCTTTCGGATCTTTGTTTGGACTATCAGTAAGAAAGAATAACAAAACAATTGAATGCTTGCGGTGTGACACTGCCAACAGCGGGAAGAAAAAAAATAACAACCGATCCAGGCGAAACCATAGTTGAAATCAAGATGGTTTCTTTGTTCTATACTAGTACAAGACAATAACCTATTTTAGTCCACTGGCTGGACATGGACCTCTCCAAGACAACTCCGGACAAAACCATCATACATTTCTTGGAGGGTTTGCCAATACCAACCACGCTAGGAATAATTGTCTGTATAATAATATTGGTCTGGTATATTTTGAGATCGGTAATCCGCCATCTATGGTTACGACATCTTGCAAGAGTTTGCTCTCAGTCGACTTTTATGATACCCACGGAATGTGGCAGTGTGGCAGATACGCCGCCACCACGCGGTAAGTTATATCACATTGGGTAGAAATATTATAATTAGGTGTCAATAATGTCTTGCGGTTATCAGGTAATTGGCAGTGAAGGCAAATAATTTCCTTCACCGCCATTTCCTTCAATATATATTGACGAAACCTGCATATAATAAGGCATGTGGCCTGCAGCACGTCGAGTATAGACGACGGCCACGTGACTTGGCGTACTTGACAACTGAGACGTTACGCTGAGACCGAAGACAGTATTTCAAAATACACAAATAAACAAATTATTGATTTTCTGATCTGATCGTGATGTGTTTCATCCCGTAAACTGTTATTGCGCTTGCGGCAATCTAATATCTCGCAGTTGATAACTGCCGATGGTATTAGGAAGTTGACGCCGAGAGCGAAATCGGCCCGGAGGAAATCATCATCATAGGCTGGCACTTCTTGTCAGATTCAAATATTCTGTATCGGTGACGGTTTACATCTGCTCTACATCTGATTCTAAGGTACGAAGTGTCCGCTAGTGCTATCGCCAAATTATATTATGGCAATTGGGAGAACCGTTGGTAGACGTCTGACGAGAGAGAGAGAGTTAAGTTTAATGCCACAACAGCGAAGGATAACACCATCCTTTTATTATTAATGTGTCTAATTTCAAAGGTATAACGCAAGTGACTGCCACCTACGAGAATATCACACTCAGTCTTTTTAGAAACAGGGCTCCAAAAATCCCATCAAGACATCGCCGTAACTTAAGTAGGTATAATAAACAAAGTTATGCGGCTCCGACAGAGTGGAAACTAGTGGTAAAATTTTGTAATGAGAGAAGGATGCATTTGTGGTTTCCCGGCTAATGTTGCTTAAAGCGAATAAATCAAGTTTTAGTGGAGGTATGAGGAAACCGGCGGCTTCTGGCTTGCGGTTCCCTGCGCCTTGACTGTGTCTCTAATCAATAAGTTGACATTTCACGTGTGGTTTTATATAATTGGTAATCTGATATATTGATTAGTTTCATATTCTTTGTGCATATTTATTTGATAAAGTTGAATTAAAAGATAGTAAGGTGTCTGCTAGATACTCGTACTTATCGCATAATATTGTTTTTTTTTTTTTCATTTTTATAAATAGTTCTTTACGTGGTAATAAACCTCGTTACGTTAAATTATAATTACAATTTGTATAACATAAAGAGATTGTTGGACAGAAGATTAAAACATTTTCACAGAAATTCGCATAAAGGCCATGTCACGACAAAACTAATTCCACTTGAACCATGTGAAAAAGTTCCTTGCCTGCAGCCTGTAAGTGCCTACAGCTGGGCAAAGTACTTCTTCTCAAATATTTGAGGGGGGTTTTGGAGCCGGTAATGGCGGTTGTCGGCCTTCACATATCCTCGAAATAATATATTTTAATATTTCTCACGATCCTCACGATGTTTTCCTTCACCGCTGAGCACGTGGTAAATACGGCACTTAAAATTACTGTTAACAATTTTAGCGGTACCGGCACCGGGCCTCGAACCCTGGTCACTTCTGACTGACTTGCCTGACTGTCACATTCCTACAACATATTAATACTGCCGAGACGATGGTTCATAGTTATGCTGGGACCCGATAAGTGGTGCTGTGGTCGAGTTTATTTATGGTCCGAAATTACTTATTTTCACTATATATGTTAATTAAGGGATAAAAAGAAACTATCAAAATCTAGCCTCTATAGGTGGTGCTTTGGTTGAGTTATTAACAAATGTTATTTTTCATACTTATCGCGCCACCTACCGGAAATGGCAGAACTACGTCTGCCAGGTTAGATTGTTTATTATATAGTGTTTATTGACTACGTTGTTATAGTTACTTTAGATTTAAAGATGTTTCCTAGTCGAAGAAGTTCCAGACACTGTGCCAGCGACAAACAAAACACAGGACATGCTCATGACATGATTCGGTAGATATACAGTTACCTCCCACTGTAAGTACCATAATTGTTGAGGAGGTATAACAAGCTTGAATGTCTGAAGTTTTTCGGAGAAATTTCTTTGCTTCAAATCGAAGGTCTCCATGTGAAATTACAACACAACTGAATGACCTCCGCCCAGCAATATTTATGTTAGACCGCAATAACAATCACAAATAAATAACAGTATTTGTAGGTACCTTTAATGGACGACAACACGAGATAGGGTAATAAAAATTTGTAAGTGTTCACGACTATACCATGTAATGACGATGAGCATTAAAATGCTGCTATAGTTTTATTTATGTTGTTTCTAAACTTAAAATTATTTTAAAGTTTTTATTGTTTGCTGTATTTTTGCATAAAAATCAAAAATCAATCCCGGGATTTAAAGTATCGCAGTTTTTATGATGAACCTTTAAAAAATGATAACCGCATCAAAATCGGTCCGGAAGTTATTCTCTTTTTACAATATTCTTTATTTATATTTTTTTTTTAGAAACAGCTTAGGACCAATTAACACAGTCCCTGGGGTTAATATCATTCATCTTTACCTTTATATTAGAAAGATCTTTTTGATAAAGTCTTTTTGATACGTTTTTTAAACCTATTAATAGGAAGACTGCACTCTTACTAGGATTTTGTTGTAGAAGCGTATATATAACCTGTTACTGACTTTATACAACTGACAGATAAAAAGAGACAAACAGAGAAATATTTCAATTTTTTTTTATCCTATATTTTATCCCATAAGGTTTTTTATTCAATATCTTCAAAGAACAGAGACGGCTATTTTAATAATTTTATAATAGTGTATAAGATAATATTATAAATAAAACTATACTGTGCCTATAGACAATATGCGGTAAAATACGCGGGTAAAAGACATTGTGTTGTATGTTTATTACTAAATGTCCATAGTTTAGAGTATATAATCACTCATGCTATTGAATGATACAAATCTTAGAAAACTCGAATAACATTACATTAACACACAAGTTGTGTATAAAAAATATTTCTATTAAAATCAAAGTTCGATTAACTATGTTATAAAAAAACCAACGATGCAACATTTTGGTGGCGACGACAAATTTTGACGTTATTATCACGTCTATCATATTATTCTAAGGCGTGAAGAATTGTTGACTTAATAGTGGTGCATTCAGGTCAAAGCTTAGCGCAATACAAAGCACGTCTTTCGATCTACTAGATAGGAACAAGTTTTTGTACGCGTTTGTGAAGTTACAGATGATGACTATCATAATTTAGAAATAGATAATATATGATTTTTGTATAATATACGAATCATAAATTTCAAAGAAATGACACATATTTATGTTACTTATTCATATGAGATGTTAGAAGATGGTATCTGGTAACTTACTCAGTAAGCTGAATTATTATAATATTCAAAATTAATGCAAATTTATAATATACATCAGTCTTATGTTTGTACCGCGAAATAAATTACCAAAATCTTGTAATTTGAAGTTAGCACGAAAGAAAATTTTTGTTTCATGGTCATACCTCAAAATGTTCTGCATTACAACTTAAATTTTAAAGTTTAACAAATTGAATTGTCTAACATTTAGAAATAAAGAAACAAGTTTATTCACGGTCTAGGTAGATACAACACATTATACCGAAAAATTACAACGCTTAAAAATCGAAATTTTACCAAAAATCTTGAACGAATGAAAATATCATACAAAAATAGCACTAAGTCTGTGCTGCAGCATAAGATCGCGAAATGGACTGTACTCAGTAACAGTCGAGATTCGAAATCTAAACCCCGACACTGACTTGAGTCCGGCCCGCAATTCGTGGCAACTCGGGCGGCTGCGTGCATGCTCTTCTCAAATCCCATTAATGTAAAATTTTACAACGTTATAGCAGAGCAAAGTGTAATTACATTTAGCTACTTCATTTACATAAAAGTTGGATGTTACTGGTCTAGCGTAGGTAACTCGATGCGCAGTAATCATTACATATATGTTACTAAGTATTGAATATGAACAAACAAACTGTTTTTTTTATAAAATATAGTTTCGTTTCTTATACTTATTTTGTTATTTCACTGTAATCTATATTTATAGGTACTTTGTTGTATTTTTAACCACAATCTCATGGATGTAAAACATTAATTAAATACCAGGCCGGTTCTTCCGAATTAGTGTACCCCTGTGTTCTCCAGAATCATAACTAGTGAACTCTTTACATACTAATGATATATTCATCTAATGCATACTAATGCCTTTTTCCAATAAATGTAAGCAATATTCTGAAGCTTTCGTCTCGTCCACATTTACTAACCAATTTTGCACTATATTACTTTTGAATACTCTTAAGATGAAGTCCGCTACTCAATTATCGAAAGCTCTCGGATACCAACTCCTCAACTCACGCTCTTCTTGGCGTATCGTTAATCTGGGTTTCGTAATTATCTCAACATACCTTACTCAATCCACTGCTGAATTTTTCTTCACTCCACAACGCCTTTATCATACTGACCTTTATTTTATTACTCACAATCAAACCACGCGTACTTCTCAAAGCTCTCATCTCTTTCACATTAAATCGGCTTTCATGTTTCTTTTACACACACCTGACTTTTACTACCATACGTACTGGCTGTTCTTGAAGGATCGCTTCTTGCTGCAGTCGTGTATAAAAAAAGTATTAATTCGTGTTTACCTGTTAATATATTCTGGTTTAAAATATTATATTCTGTCTAAATAATAAATTTACTACATTCCCTTCCTCTCTCCCGTCTCATTGAATTAAAAAATTTGAATACTCAATTTTCCAGATTTTTCTTTTATGTACACCGCAAATACGGAAACATGGAGCAGGCCACCGGGCTGGCAGACTGTAAACACAGAATTCAACGTTGTCGACCGAATATTCCGCAATAAAATATTTTACCACTATTTGATTGGATTTCGGACGCGTTTAATTTTGACAGTTCTAAAAAGAATTTTTGGTGCGTTGTGTTTGGATAACTTTTAGCTCATCGATATTCTGAGTTTATATATATATATATATATATATATATATATATAATCCAAGAATTATATCAGTGTTACAATTAGTATTTTATTAAAGTTAAAATTTTGTGAAGATTCAAAGAAACAGACTATAAAAGGAATATCACTGTATTTTTGAAATAATCGATAGTTTGCCAGGATGAACCAGACCGTGTTGGCAGACTTAAAAAATACAAATAATTTGCCCACAAATCCTTCCGCGTTTAATGTACTCCTATAAGTATGGTACAATTTTATGTTTATTCATCATATTATACCGAACCCAAACCCTATAGATCAGTAATGTTGAGCAGCATAATATCTAATGTGAGGGTACGAGTACTTCGCTCACTAACTGGCCTACACACGCAGAGTATGATCAAACTCTGCAAGAAATGTAAGGCGGCTTAATGGCGCTTTGGTAACCTAGTGGCCAGGGCGCTCACTTTAGTATCAAAGAGCCCGAGTGACCTGGGTGCCGGCACCACTAAATTCGATAATAGTAATTTTAAGACCTGCATTTACCACGTGCTCGGCGGTGAAGGCAATTATCGTATTGAGGTTTCCTCACGATAATTGCCTTCGTCAAATCTGAGAAAAAGATATAACTTCGAGGATATGTGAAGCCTGTCAACCCGCACTGGACCAGCGTGGCGGGCCATTCTCGGCTCCAAAACCCACTCAGACATTTGTGAAGGAGATCTTTGCCCAGCAGCGGGCACTTACAGGCTGCAACTTTCATTACTGGCGCTTTCATGGATAGGACAGCAGAGGATTTATAGGAGAAGAAGATATTCGGAAAAGAATAATCTCGTCCTATATATTTCATTATAGATAAACTTTGGTTACATTTTTAGAAAGGAGTATTATTCAAAATGGAACGGTACATGTACGATAGTTTCGTGAATCGGTGCTTTTTAACTTAATCAAAACATCTACACATCTACGTATGAACACACGCAGTCTTCATAACGTTACAACTAACGCAATACGAAATTACCATTTTTTATAACCAATTAATCTCTATCAAGACTTACCGCTATTAGCAATAAGCCTTATGAAAGGAATTATGAAATACGCGCACAGACTGGGAATGAATGCAATAAAATTAATGATTTACGATTGTAGATGCAGTGTAGGGCAACTTGACACGTGGTTCCTTAACCTTTTAGGTAATTATTTAAAATGTTTACCTTCATTAGTCTGTGTAATGCGTGCTTATTTGATAATATTCCTTTTTATATAGGTCATGTAGAGATTTGTGTTGAGTAATGTCTTTGTTTGCCTTTAAATACATTGACTTGCCGCTAATGTCTTATAATTAACGGTAACTAAGGCTTTGTGTTGACAGGTTTGACATATTCATAATAGACAAATATTATTTTTAAAATATTTTAGCATTCACATTTCCGTACAATTAGGCTGTTTACTTCATCAATTATTTCTTCTACAGCCTGTAATCAGTCAATCTCCACTGTTGGACAAAAGCCTGAATTTGTTATGATCGACACGCTTTGCTGATGAGTTGGCTCAGTACCAGACACTTCGCAAAGAAGTCGCTGCCACCTGATACCGATTTGGACATTTTTCTGACATTAAACGAATGTCAGAAAAATGTCCAAATGTTGACTTTTGCTCATCTTTTGACCTCGGGATTAGATGACAGATTCTCTCATGCCGCCACTACATGACTAATTATTTAACATCGTCGTAGTATTTTCATTTACTATTATTATTTTTTATTAATCTTTGTCTTTATTTAATAGTATAAAACAAAGCCATCGGAGAATCATCATTGTTTGTGTATTCGCTTATAACTTTTAAACTTCTAAGTGAATTTGAATGTGGTTTTCACCATTATCTGCGACAATTCTGAGGAAGGTTTCAATATAAATGTAATTTCTCCAAAGAAATTGTTGAATGTTTTCTTTCATAACGGACGTTTAACTTATGAAGTATCTTTTTTAGAAATAAATGCGTCGAAATCCGAAATTGGTTTCTTGTTATCCTGCCTCTAAAATGCTTTAATCAATTATTTAGTACAAATACCAAACTAGGTACTAAATTTTAAACATCTTTGTAATTAGTTCTACTTACCAGCAAAAGGAACATCGCACACGTACTCCTCCACCCAGTTGTCAGTGTTTCCGCTTCGATCCGTGGCGCCACTGGCGACTGATGCAACCGAAGTGGCGCGAAGCAGACACATTTCAGTTTCAGTCTGGCTGTCTCGCAGCATTGATCTCCGCTTGTACTCCTGTTAAATAGAATATATACAATAATAATAATTATTATTATTATTTTCAGCCTGACCGCCCAGATGGTAGTGACCGTGCCTTTGCGGCCGTGTGACACGGCTTCAAATCCCGCTGGGGTCAAACATTTTTATGATGAATATAAATGTTTGTACTCGAGCCATCTATGTTAATAAAAAATATATACTCGATGTATATATTACCTGACCTTTTCTTGGGCTTGTAGCCTGTAAAAAGGCCACTACAGGACATAGGTTTCTACCATAATAGGGATCTGCCGTAAACGCCACGCTCGGCAAGCGGATTGGCGTTCGCAGTACCAGCCACCTCGTACCTTTAGGCGATGCTGCCCGTTACCGGTATGTTTAATTTTGTACTGTTGATTTTCGAGGTGGTTATGCCATCATCTGTCCATTGCAATTTTCAAGGATTTTCTTTAGTTGCCTTAGTCGCCTTTTACGAGACCCACGACAATGCCTTTTATTTTATGTCAAAAACAAAAATGAGAATATCTACGGAGTATCTTTTGTCTGTTTTTTATGCATAAAAGCAAGCTCAAAGACAGTTCAGAGGAATGGTCGGATTGAAGAATTTGCATCATGTACAATTACTAGCTTTCCGCCCGTGACTTGGTCCACATGGATCTTTGAATAAGCAACGTAAAATATAATGGTGGAAGTATTTGACGGCCCGATAGCCTAGTTGTTAGTGAACCTGCCTTCGAAGCTGAGAGTTGCGCGTTGGATCACGTTAGGGGCAAATATTTGTATGATGAATATAAATCATTGTAACCAAGTCATTGCATATATGATTATTTACCTATGTATGTATATGTACCTTATCACCATCTAGTTGCCAAAACACGAGGAAATCTAGTTAGGAACGGGATGACGTGTGTGATTGTGCGATTATTATGTTGGAATATTTATCTATTCTCATTTAGTTAGTTTGTACATAGAAATATAAATAAGACACAAAAATTAATAATAAAATACGTATAAAATAAATAACGATAAATATAAATGTACCCAAGCAAACGGAAGCCCTCGACGGAGGGGATCAGACGGCCTAAGGTTAGGGGGAGAGACTTAAGGAAAGAAAGCGGCGGACGATGAGAGCAGTTCGTATCGCGGAGCACCGCCTTCTGCAGAGGTCGTCGCGGTCTATCACCGAGTCCCAGCCGCCTCAGATGTCCCTTGACGCTGACTGGGATTAACTTATTCGCACGTCTATCGGAATAATTTCAGTAGGCACACCACGCCACATCTCGGTTACCTCGGTAGCCAGATCCAGATATTTTGTCTTCTTGTCTGTTTCGGCTTTCATGAGGTGCTCGTCATATGGAATGGTGATGTCGATCAAAAATATCCACGACTGTGCCCGAATATCAGACTTGTACACAAGAATTGTCCTGTCCGTCATGATGAACCGGTCTAAAAGATTCTGGCGCGGCCACTTTCGAGTACAGTTTCCGGCCAGTACGTATAGTAAGGTAGCCTACAATCCACAAGACCGTATTTCAGAGCGAGCTCCTGATGTAGAATCCCCTCTACAAAGTTGTGTCTGTCTAGATACTAAGAGTTAGAAAGCGACGAACAACCGGAAATCATATCCTGAAGCGACTCCACGGGACGGCTTCAAGCTCGTCAGATGTCGATCATGACTATTATTGTTATAGGAAGAAAGAGAGAAAGACGTTTTTTCACGGTCTTAATAAATACTACACATAATACGGAAAAAGACATAAAGCAAAAATAACCCGTATGATCGAAAATATAAAACAAAACAAAGTCGGTGCTGCAGCATAAGACCGCGAAATGGACAGGACTTAGGTAATAGTCGAGATTCGAAAGATTCTAAATCTACTCTTTGCACTCACGTAGTAGATATGACCGCTCGGGCTGGAGCTAAGCATGTATAATTTTGTTTTATTTGCGCCAATCAAAAGACCCGACAAAACAGAAACATATCATTTCTCTACACAGTCAGTTTTAAAAATAAATATAACTTTGTATTGCAATCGTTTAAGGTGATTAGATATAGGTATACGGAACTACCATTAATTATTTATCCCATTCATTCTTTCAATCAAAAGGCTACCAACTTTCATGGCTTTAACTTTTTACTACAATAAATATCAGAATTTCTACA
Organism: Bhutanitis thaidina; assembly: GCA_029286595.1. Classification (NCBI taxonomy): domain Eukaryota; kingdom Metazoa; phylum Arthropoda; class Insecta; order Lepidoptera; family Papilionidae; genus Bhutanitis; species Bhutanitis thaidina. The sequence goes on along the minus strand of JAGSMS010000020.1, from coordinate 5,681,632 downwards.
TGAACTTTCATTTCTTATTTTACCTACTTATGGGATTTTTTAAAACTTCTGAAACATGTGCTCTCTGTATCTAACTAAAAGTTTAAATGACATAAATAATTTACTCGGATTTACCATCATAAATGAAGGATGCTCATACAAACTTACATCCGCGTTTTTACACCCAAAAAAAACCTATACAAACTTTATATAATATAGATAAAGACCTAATGTCTATTTTTATAGATTTACCTTTAAAAATTGAGAATTTTCGTGCCTTCCCTTAAGAAAATCGTAATTTCTTAGTGGTTGCTTACATTACAAAAGAAACCAACTGTTAAAATTATATAATATAAAGATTAACTTCGGCTGATTCGAATCCTGGAAGAGTAGGATTTAGAAGACAGATAATTAATGCTGAGCTACACGAATGGCAACATAAATTATTGTCAAACTAATTAATCTAATATAATGGATAATTACATCACTGGCATTTAATTTAATATATAATGTATCAATGCATTTAATTTTTATAGGAAAGATACAAATCGTTCATAAATTAATGATTTAAAATGTTGCGTTACACTAATGTCGGTTTCTAATATCACGTAAGTAAATAGCGCAATCATGGACGTGCCTTACATCATTTGAATTCGGACGTATATGTATGTCTTATATATTACACATATTTCACGACCACGGCTTTCTAGTTGGCATATATAACCACTGAGCCATGAGTCCGAATTCCAGCCGTAGCCGATATTTATGCAATCAGCAAATTATTAGTTTTCGGGCTTTATTGTATTGTTTTGCGTCCCGTGTCTCTGACCCTTCCCCCAATATTATACCTTAAGAGTTACATCAGATAACGGAAATTGAAGACGAGTGCATTTTTATTTGCGCGTACTCTTGCAGCACTATAATTTATCCTATGCATTTGACAACCGTCGACTACGGCGACAACTTCCGAATACTATCGACGGTTGCCAACTGCAGTGGATATTATCTATACAGATTGTATAACGTAAGCGGTTTATTGCAAGTAAAAAAAACTAAATAGCAGAATGCCCCACAGCTGGGCAAAAGGTTTTTGAGGCGAGAATGGATGATGAAGTAGAATGTTTTCTAACCTGTCTACGACAGCCAAATTTGTATCTGTTCATTTGGTTGCATCGCTTGTCACCGAACGGGACAATTATTTGCATGATCTATAAATTCCGGTCTAATTTTGTTCATTTACAATCTAAAAATATTTTAGTAATGAAAATGATGTAAATTATCGAGCAGTGATTACTGCTCGATAATTTTTGAAAACGGTAAAAAGAAGGCAATGGAAGTTTAAATAACAGCAATTAAAAACAGTTTTATATTGAAGTTTAAATACTGAAGTTTAAATTTGAAACTCGGTGAAGATTCTTGCTTTATTTTGTTCGGTTCGAAATCATGAAATTGCTGTTAAATTCTATCAGGCGCTACATGTTTTTTTTAAAATATTATATCAAGAATTTAGAAAAAGGCAAATGGAACATATAATGGTTACTTGTCACGAATCATAATAACAGAATTTCTATTGATTCGACACGTCAACAATTAAGAAGAATACTTACGCACATTCTAGTCTCTATTCTATTTAGATGAACTGTCCATCTACAGCTTTAGACACACATTGCATGTTTTTTAACATTCTTTATTTTTTTTCCAAATTTCAACCTGGACAATGCCATTCGGACGAGTCCGACAACGGGTTAACGGCGATAAATCTATACGACAGGACTATTTCACATAAAAAAATAATTAATTATTTAGGAACATGGAGTTCTGTTGCTGTGGAATTTTTTATTTTCTCTGTCATTTTATTTTAGTGTAACTTTGAAAATTGCGTGTTCGTGTAAGGTTAGATTGAACCTTCTCTAGTATTTTTACGATTTGCGTCAATAAGAAATTTGCCGGATTAATTCAGCACGTGATGAAGTTACATATCGTAACTCTATATAAGCACTTCTAGTACAATACAATGCAGACGTAGACTAGTTCATTCCAATGAAGCCCGGCAGGTCGCAGCGGTAACCGAAAGTGATGTTGACGCTGTTCGACTACTGATCGGATGCAAATTTGTACAACATCACGCGTTATGAGATGAATACCGCAAAGGTTAACTTCAAAAACGATAGCGTGTACACTGGACAATGGTTAGATGTGTATCCTGTCGACGAAAACAAGGAACTTAAAAAAAAAACAATCAAAATAATGGGTATTTCCTTCAGAGGATTTGCCGATGAAAGTTAAGAAAGAAAAAATATTGTTATTTGTTTTGTTTTTTTTTTTGTTGTTGCCGATACGGGACGTAACACCACGATTTTACTTGTCAACTAAAAAAAAACAGTATCTTCAGATCCGTATGTTAACGCTTACTAGCTTAGTATTTCAGAAAAGTACTAGTAGCTAAGTGGTAAGGAAAAGTGTTCTTGCAACAGAGTAGTCCTTAACCACGACAAGTTGCGTTGATTGGGTTTCTAGAGGCAATAGAAGGGATCTGCAACGAAGACTGCTGTTTTCGCAAAGGTTTCAAAGAATGCAAACGTGAACAAATAGACAGGTAACATACTTGGAATAACAATCAATACGACATAACTATTGTAAGTGAAGTATAAAACCTTAATAAGAACCCAAAAATGTTGTCATACTTAAGTAATGCTTATTGCAAATGACTATACCTAATTTATTTCTCATAACACTGCAGATGTGTTTTATTCGAAGCATGTCTTCAATTCTTTAAAAAGCAAAATGTACCTTTTTTTAGTTACACTTGTCCATGAATGCAAAACCAACAAAATCAAAATTAGGACAGACTTCCTGATCTTTACTATAAGCGTTAAAGTTTTAATTATAAACAGAGTCGATCTGATAATATTGCAAGGATTCCCTTTCCGAAAAAATTAACTAATTCCGGGGGTTATGCCGCCCAAGGATTATTACGAATCACGGTCCTGAGCCACCTGCATCCACACTGCATCTTGCAAGTGTGTTCCTAAGCTCCTCTTTTTATTACATTTCACTCTTCATCAAATGCCGATAAAGTTACGACACGCAAATTATATAGTCCTGTCTGTCCGGAGCAGTTTCTGGCAATATATAAGAAAACAACTAGGCATGCATTTGTTATCTTGAACATTAATTAATGCTATTTTTTTATGGGTTTGGGGGTAAACAAGCAAGTGGCTCACCTTATGGTAAATAATTACCGATGCCCACGTTCATCTGAAATACCAGAGGAGCTGTAGGTGCTTTGTCAGCCTTTAAGGATATGTGGGGAGGGGGAAGAGAAGAGGGTCCTCCGGTTATCTCACTCACCGATCGAAACGCAGAAGCACAAGATGGCCCTACTTCCCGTCGGTATTCTGCGAGGTCGCAGTACTATCCCGGTCGAGCCACCGCTTGGCTCTACCATCATACCATCTTAACTCGGCGTATATCTTCTTCCTCCTCATCAGCCTATATACGTCCACTGCAGGACACAGGCCTTTTCATAAGAGCGCAAACAAAATGGCATGCATGGAGAATTAGCACTTACCACAGTAGTCAACATCGTTAGCGAATATGCTTTACTACTAAATAGATCATGTAGACGACACAGCCAACCCAATTTTCAGGCTAATAATCGCAGTCATAAAGCACGACATAAGCTAAAACTTCGAAATAGCATAGGGAAGCTCTTACAGGATCCAAGGTAACATTTGATTTATTTTTTCACTTCGTGGATTGGTATAGTTATTACTTTTGTCTTGCAGCAGAGAAAATTAAAAGCTGATGTTCGTCACCGCATTTAACTCTAACAGCCTCTTACAGCCACTAGATGTGTGCCGCTCCTTATAGCAGAGATTTTGTTTATCGTAAATAATCCAAGTCAAAATGTCTTTTCTGTCTTAAAGAGTCCTCTGTTGTACTGGGTTGGGAAGTTTGACGGAGGTAATGTGAGCACCGGAAAAAAAGGAGCATAAAACTCCATACGCCTCCAGGGTACGTCTACCACGTACGGATCAAATCAATCAGTGTCTAGACATTCGATGGTAAACTGCAGATAGACTACGACGTAGGAATGACAATGAAATTTAAGAATAACATACATTATTTACGGATAACATATAAAATTGTGACAGACGGCAACTCTACTCCGTAATTTCTGTTACACAGAGTTTCAGCTCGATAAAGATTTAGGACCTATTAAAGAAAAATTTGAGAGCGCCAGATTCATGACTTATTTTTCTTTTGTTAAAAACACTTTATCATTGTAAATAAACAAAAATATGACATTCTTTTGTTTGTTTTATCATGTTATGTTTTTTCTTTTGTGTAGTAGTATTTGAGTTAAACATGGAGACCTCAAAAATTAGACTAATTTTAAAATACGAGTTCCTACGTGGTTCTAACGCAGCAGAAGGAGTTCGCAATATCAATTCTTCTTGTGAAGAGAATACGGCTAACGAACGCACTGCGTTTTTGGTTTAATCGCTTTCGTAGTGGAAAATTCGACATGAGTGGTTCATCCACGAGGAAGATGGTTGAGTAGTTAAAGGTAAATATCGATGAATAATGAAAAAACTTATCAAACTACCAAGGAATTAGCGTCGTGGTTTGACATTTGTTTACATATAACATTAATTTGCACCAATTGGTAAATTAAAAAAAATCGAGAAATGAGTGCCTCGTGAATTAGCACATTAAAGCTTGCCTTGTTTTGATGAGCAGGTACAGAAATGAAGGGATTTTAGACAGAATTGTGACGTGTGTGAAGGTAACTTCATGATGTGATTCACTACAGCTTTTTAAGATCCGACTGCAGAGGAAGTGGTGCTGATATGCGTTGATTGTTTTGATAGAAAATAAAAATACATTATCTATCATTATATACCCAAGTCCATTGGATGCATAAAAAATATTAAGTCAATTGATTACTGACAAATTGAAAAAAAAATAGCTATTATGTTCAATTAATTAAAAATAGGCAGCTCCTTCAACATTACACACAAAAGGTACATAAATCACAAACATTCATCATTATAACACGCCCACAGGTGGACACAAGTCTCAGTGCAGGTCATCGCTCTAGCTTGTGAGGTGTCGTCCTACACTGCGTTTACATGTCGGCGATCGCCACTCGGGAACTTATTCAACGTTTATAAGTTCTGCGAGTTATGTGGCTGGCCAATTGCCACTTGAGATTACTATGGCTATGACGGATTGGGGCCGACAATATCTAGTACAATTAAACCCCAAAAAGACAGGTTTACGCGGGACAAAGAATCCCTTTGTCACTTCTCTTATTTTTAAGAACACTCTTGTTGCCTCAACCAGTACTGGAATCCTTGACTTTCACATATCGAGGGACTGTCAGTTCCGTGATCACCTGGATGATGTTCAAATTGACCTCTCAAAAGCTTGGTATGCTCAAAAGAAGTGGACAGTATTTCATGCCGGTCAACGATTGTAAGTTTATAAGGCGCAAGTTCGACCCCACGTAGAATACTGTTCTCATCTCTGGGCCGGGGCATCCACTGGCTGCTCCTTTTATTTGACCGCATCTAAAGAAAAGCGACTCAAATTATCAACGACCAAGTTCTCTCTGATCAGTCTGATCCAGTGGTCTTGCAAACAGATGTTGCATTTCTATAAATTTTTTACCGTATTTACCACGATCAGTGTTCTGTGGAACTGTTCGGAACGATCCCAGCCGCTGAGTTTCACCGTCGTAGATCGGTACAGAATACTAAGTACCTCCAACACCATCTAGATGATTAACAATCCACCACAGTGAGTTTCTCCCGGAACTATTTGCCATGCACTTCCATTTTTTTGAAAACAGCTGTCACCAGCGGTATTCCCGCTGTCACAGTTACGACCAAGGGACCTTCAAAAATATATTCGTTTCCCAAAGGCCGGCAACGCACCTGCAACTTTTTTGGTGTTGCGGATGTTAGTGAGCGCTGGTTATCACTCACCATTAAGTGAGTCGGTTGGTAGTTTGCCCCCTCTTCTTTAATAAAATAACCTTCTTTCACGAATGGGGGAAATTAAAATTCTTTAAACATTACCTAACACAAAAGTTAAATTACAAAAAACTGAACCACACCATTTCAAACCTAATAAAATTAGCCATAAATATATAAAAATAATAAAACGTAAAAAAATAAAACAACAGAAATGACAAATTATATTTTTTTTATTAAAATAATAAACTAAATAAAATCGAAAATAACACAAATAACTAAATTAAAACATAAGAAAAACAATACGAAATGCCTGTTATATTTGACTTATTTTATTTCAGTCTAAATTACAATCAAATATAACGCCTCAACCAATGAAAGTTGGACGATTTAATACTAGAATTGTAACGAAACCACACGATAAAAGATTATTTACATTGCTTTAACTTCCTAAACTAAATGATACTGTCATGTTGGTAATAATAACATTAAAAATATGACGTTAACAATCTTAAATCATAAGGCCCAAGAGCGTTAGCATAGACGCTGTTCATTTTGAATGATATCTCTGACGTTACATAAAAATTGTACAGCGGTTGTATTAGCGCTCTAGTGTAAACAGACCCTGATTTGAGTTAATATTAATTTCTTACACACCTCAGATTTCTTTTTATTCCAACTTAGTTCTCCAAGTTGATCAAGAAAATACACACTTTTTTCGCTGTGACAAATTTCATATGTTTGTAGTATTTTAATGTTTAAATAAAAAGTACATTATTGTAATACAAGTAGTATTACACTAATAGTTTTAAAGGCTGACTGTAAGGAGTCCGACCTTTCTTTTTATTTGTATATTTACGGTGTTTAACTCAATTCCAACAATATCTGGTAACGTTTAAACTAATAAGCATTTTCCGATGTAGTTCTGTATTATTGGATAGATATTGCAATGTTTAGAAGAATGGTTGTCAAAACGTCTCGACATTTATTTATCGATATTTTTTTCCGTATACTCAAACAGGTGTTAATACATAGATACATTTACGTCACTTAACTCGATCGCATAAACTAGAACTAATTAGATAATGTTTCTAATGTTGGACGTTAACAATACATTGACATTCACGAAATACCTCGTAGTTGATTGAATGTCACACAAGCTTTTACTCATCTCGGCACAATGCAGCATAGATCCTCCATTAATAAAATACTTTTTAAATTCCAATACTAGTGAATAATAAAAAAAATATTAAGTTAAACATTTTTATACTACTCAAATAGCACCTTAACATTTAGGAATTTTGTTTGTACAGATAATAAAACTTAAGTTAGTTAGTTGAAGTTCAGAGCACCACACGCTAAGACTAGGGTGCTTAAGACAGCTGATATTTGAAAAATATCACAGAGCTTTTTTAATACCCTGAAATTAGCTTTTACATTAGCTATTGGTGACATCGCCCTGCGATTTTTTCCTAATTCTTATCTCTTCTACAACCTCCATAATTAGCTGAAATATTTGAAAAGTCTTTGAAAATACAATAAAACAAAAATATTGTTGCGTGTTAAATACATGCTCATGCATCTTAGTTTCGTTTTCATTTTTATGTTCCCTCTAAAAAAAGTTTTAAATAATTTACTTTATTAAAAAAATATTTTCTAAACTATAAATAGTCCATTGATTTAGTTACTTATCTCATTGTTTATTGGTTTATAAAACAATAAAAATCTAGCGTAAAGTAAACAAAAAAAGAAAACTATTTTATCCATGAAGTAGAATTCGATATTTTAGTTGATATGTGATTCATTGGCATGCATCGAGACAAACTCTGACCGACGGTGTGCAGTAACATAGATACTTACATATTTCTACAATTACATAAAAAAAAAACCGTGTACATGTATATCAATCAGGACTAACCTGACTGAGCGGCCTGATCCTTTCATGAATGCTGTTCTCGGCTTGTTTTGCTGACGGTGGTGGATGGTCAGGAGTAGGAGGTTGATTGTATTGCGTTGGCGATAAGGGAATGTCGGGTTTATGCCTGTCGAAGTACCGTTCACATTCGCTTGGGCTTTTCATCGATTGGTCATCTAATAGACTCTCAAGGGAAGACCTGTCTTTCTTACTGTTTGAATACTTTCTGGTTCTGCTATCGCTCATTCTGACTTCGAAATTTTCGTAAGGCGGCGCGTAGTTTCTCCGGAGTTTCCGTCTAGGGTTTTGTTCCTTTATGACGACATTCTCGTACATAGCCGTGATGGCGACGGGTTGCGAACGGTGTTTCAGGCTGGGCCGGGGATTGGGGACTGGGACAGCCCTTGGCGAGTTGTGATTCTCTTCATATTCAGGGTAGGAAAGTTTACCGTCTACGTATTGGTCTACCGATCGTCCGAGTTTGAGGTAATTTTTAGCACCCTGTAACAAAAGAAACGTACTCAGATTTCTTAAACTATGCAAATACCTATTTAGTACTGAGATCTGACGTAAATATGAGGCAAAATAAACTAGCTCAATTGAGACTGACGTAAGAATAACTTGAATTTTAAATAGTTAACATATTCATATGCGCAGGCTTCATTAAGTTTATGTTATTCTATGGTATGTTTAACTTGTATTTCACCGGCTAAATCGACTCATTCCTTTATAATACTGAAAGGAATGCTAAGATAGACCCAGAATTACTATCTTCTGCTTGTACATCAGCCTGTATAAGTGCACTGGACAAGCATATGTCCACTGGACATATGCTTGTCCATATGCTAGCGCCAACTATAGCTAGGCATGTCATGCATGGAAGATTTGAGAGTTGGCGCAGTGCCGTTAGCTTCACTCTAGAGGTACTCCCAAAAACCTCCAAAGGGAAAGGCCGAACTCCATACTGATTCCCATAAACGGCAAAGTAAGCATCTCAAATATGCTAGACGCAAATTACCCAGACCGGTGACAGGCAGCAGCGCAAAATGCGAGGTGACCGGTATTCCGATCGACAAACCGTTAGCCAGGTGTGGGGAGTAGGTAAGACGATTCCACACCATGTGAAAGGTGCCCTACCCACTGTAGGCAGTCTGTCTATTTTCAGCATGCAGTACGGAAGAATAAAAGAAGTTAAACTGAGAAACAAAACAAAACTTTTAAATTTATCTCTTCGGTTTTCACCAAAGATCTGCTTAAAATTGTAAACCTTTAATCGGCTGTAACTTTTTACTTTTTACTTGAACTTATTTTGTTATTTTTACATCATCGTCATCATTACTGCCTGCCACACCAGGGATAAAGAAATCTGTCACGAAAATTGAAACGTATGTTGGTATATTATCATCATCTGTCACAGGTGTGTGTGTCACAGGTGTGTGTGTCACAGCTGAACATAGGCCTTGCCGTAACACTGTTCAGATTGTCCTACATCTTGTGTGTATAATTGTAAGATATTACCAAAACATGTCGAATATTTGAATCCTGAAGATGAAACCTACCATAGTATCAAGCTTTCATCAGTCAGTAGTTAGTGTCGGTGCATGTGTAGATAAGATAAATGTTTTGTGTCCGATGAGGTGGAACGGGGAATATGCCGTCTCTTCCTCCAAACTGTAATCTTTCGTGCATCTGGAGCACACTATTAACTAACAAACGGCTCTGGCGAACGAGTAAAGGATAAAAATCTACTCAATCCCACACTGGTAATGGGGAGCAGCATCACTTACATCACATAGTTCGAGGGTGCCGGCAATGCGCTCACCAATCCACTTTTGCCCAGTGTGTTGAATATGGGAAAATCTGGCTGGCTTTCTTGGAGAGCCATAAGCACCTAACATTGGTTATGTCTTAACATAGGTACAGCAGTGGACTTGTATATGTAGATGATGAAGAAAAATTTTATAACTACGTCAAAGCCTAAACCGTTTTCCAGATGGCGTTACCTGTATATCATCCAAGTCATCCTGACTTCTCGCGTGGGCCCTTAGTTCATAGCTGTATCCGGAGGAGGGAGAATTGGCGTGGGTGGGGGACACTGACAGGTTCCGCCTGGGAGGTTTCTTGGGGGGTGTAGGCTGCAAATGCAAGCACAGCCTCAGTTTTCAAACTATGTAATTTTGATAAAAATAAGAGAGGGAATGGTAAATATTGGGACTAATAATTGCACCAGATATAAAAATATATATAAATACGTACACGTAATACACGAGGAAAAGAAAAAAATATAATGCACTCATGTATTGCCACGATTTCTGGAAAAGAAACTTTTTTTATATAATCTCTGAAAGCCCTTTCTGAAAGGGCTTTCAGAGATTACATGCTCGAACAGTCGTCTTAAGATGCGAAGAATTTCCTTTATACTATACAGTTCTAAATCAACACTTAAATAAATAATTCATGTTGTTTCATATTGCACGCACACAAACTATTGCCCACATACATAGATCTTTCAATGAAAGTTTAACTTTGTAAATTCAAAGTCCTCTCTAATTCTTAGTTTGCTTTGCTAAACCGATCTTTGCCATGGAATGTTAAGTACCCGATATTAATTACTTTGGTCGCATATAAGCTTTAATTTTATATCTCGGACGTTTAGTAAAAGTAAAGTAGTAGCTTGTAAATGTCTCATTGCTGGTCATAGGTCCTCCTCGTCATCTCAATATTGGTGAAAGTTTTAAAGCTTTGAAAGATCCATGTCATCCATGCCGCCATGATTGAACCCTTGTCACTGACGGATAATGAAATTAAAAAAAGTGGTCCCACTTTGATAGCACGGCTCACTGCTTAGTTTATTATCAAATATGAAAACTTTAATATCAATAATACCGATGTATAATAATATAAACATCTTAATTATTCCCACAAATAGCTTTAGATCTAATCAACATTGTGAAGTACTTTCGAGACGAATTATATTTTTAGCTCATCTTCATTGTCATCACACAACCGAGCGATAAGTGCCCGCAATTGCGTAATTGGGAATTTGAATGGTAGCGTGGAAAACATTTATGTGTAGTCCAAGATGGAAAATCGGTCGAGGCATATTTGAAGTTGACATTTTATTAACTAACGAAACTATTCTTTACGGATTTTATTGCGTCCACATTATCATCCACATTAGGGATGTCCAAATTATTATAAGCGAAACCATGCTACAAGATAGCAGTAAATACTACACGTTCGGTATTTAATGAAATGAAACAACAGTTTGTCTGTTGGAACACGCTTATCTATTGCCCAAAGGCAATTAATTGATTAGGCTCAAGAACCTAATCATCTTCAAGTAACTGTAAGATTCATCTTATTAAAATAAGTCTTAATTTCTCAGATCTACTAAGTTATCTCGTGTAATAAATAGACCTTCAGGAAAAGTCCGTTTCTAGATAATTAATTCTTTTTATTTTGACATATTTTTAAACTACAAATACACGAAGAATCCTTGTATCATAATACTTTATACTCAATATTATATAAAGATACCTAAAAATTATATTATTCGCCCTTTGAATATTTTTTTTATATTATTGATTAAATTTATTCATTGAGTATATAACATAGACCATACACCCTTGCCCGAGTGGATCGAGTAATTCAATATAGGGCCGCGGATGAGGAGTAAATTGGTAGCAGCCGGCCACTGAATGGACAATTTTCTACACAAAAGCTTGTTACGACACGACGCTACAACTAGACCCGCCTCTAATACGCTTAAAGACAAAACATTTCATTGCTAATCCTTTCATAAAATGTCTACAGAGTAGTTTAAGAACAATACACCACTTGTGACAAACACGAAAACTAAACTTCCATTTTATTTTATTAAATAATTTATGTATATCCAAAATAAGAAATATGATAACAGAAAATCTGTACAAACATACCAATTTCATTCTTAATGAATGTTATATACAGAAGTATGAAATGTAGATACTTATATAAAAAGCAATAGAATTATTATCTCAGTGAAGTTGAGATGTACGGATCATATTTATGCCTTTCAGTTTCAATTCGTTAACTGTGGCAACAGACAAAAAATTATGAGAAAATAATGGAACAATAGATTATCTTTGTATTCATTAATTACAAAATACAACAGTAAAATATATACAGCTTCTCTAACAGTATATGGGTTGACTAGTGGAGAATGCCAAAAAGCGTTAAGTCCGCTTTTTATCGTCATTTTGGTGTACAATATAAAGTATAAGTAAATAACTGATACTTAAGAATGTAACACTTATTTTAACAGAAAGAATGACACGACGAAAATGCTGACCAGAACCAACTATCCTAAAACATATTTCGCATTATAACTGAAAGTAAGTAGTTTTAGATAGAGTGACGTGCATTCCATATAGGCATAAATGTAGTACCGACCCCAGCTAATTTCTTAAGCAAGAGGAACCCGCGGTGTTTGTAAAAATACTTAATACGCAACAAATACTTTGCTTTTTATACCTACTGCCCCATCCTGGAAGAAACCCTTATGCACGCCACGTACAAATCTTTTTGTACAATTGATATACAAAGAGATAAGGATACTATCGAGAAAAAACGAAGACAATCAATGGCATCAATTAAGGCAAATCCTTGGTAGCATCCGCAAGTTGGAAGAGCCACAAGACCTGCAGTGGCTTGCTGAGGATGCACATTCTAATTCACCATCATTGATAGCATTCAAGCAAATTGCTTCGTGTGGATAAGTTTACAGTAGATGCAGATATTAAAACTTTGATGTAAAATTACTATAATTTTGATCTATCGTTCGACTACTACATACTTTGCGTTTTACTATAACATAAAGAAATCAATACAAACGACACGATATTACTTAACTTTTAAAGGATAATTGCTAATTTGAAAACAGAGTAATTGACTGTTAACAAATATGTTACGCGTTATTAATATTAATGAGTGGTGCACGCACTTATGAAATATGAATTTTTCACGCGAACAAAATTAACGACCATTTAACAGTTAAAAAGTTCCGCTTTAATTCACCGTATTTCTGTACAATAAAAATAAGGTTGGGAAATATTTACATTTTATAGTAGGATCATTCAGGCTAAAAACACATTTTTTAAAATGGCGGGGAATTCACTATAACCTCGAAGTATTACAAGATCATAATGGCACAGAGATCAGATGAATATGACTTTACATTTTCACGTGATCGAAACCATAAGCAATGCAATCAGAGGTACGATATGAAAACAAATACAAAGTATTGGCTTCTCCTAGTATTAGAACTAAGGACGCAGTTTAGGTTCGGCTTCGGGCGGGCTAATATTATATCCGTTGATAATAACCCTAAGCGAAACCTGGCATGGGAATTTATAATTAATAGATAGATAAGAAATGAAATAAACTATAATAATAATATTGTTATAGCAGACTACATAATCCAACCAAAGTATGTAAACCCCAAGACGAAACATAAAAAAAACCTAATAATAAAGAAGCGAAATAGAAAATTACCATTATTCGTCATAAAATATACTCGAATCTTATTTACAACATAGAGAAGTATTTTGTTCATTGGATATCTGTTAAATGTGCTTAACGTGGACAAAGTCATAAACAATTAGGTTCAAAGCATTAAGATCAATTAATACGTGAAAGATGTAAAAGTTCACAGCAGCCGCTTCAAAGGCAACAGATTCCATGAAACAATGAATTCAGAAAGACAAAGAACATCAAAGGGCTTGTAAATAAGACTCGAAGGTTGCGAGTTGTAACGTAGCTATGAGCGGAAAGTTTTAAAAACTTTATCATACTTTCAATTTGGCGACATCTGAAACACTACAGAAGATAACTTAGGCTATAAATAAACTGAAGGATACACTGCAGTATTATTTTGGGCGGAGGCGGTTGCTAACTCGCCAAATGTAGGGTACATTTTCATGAGTCAATTTATAAGAGAGGTGGCCTCTTTTGTAAATAAATTGATGAGGTTATGCCTCATAGAGAACACTTCTTAGAAGTGTAGTCGTGGGTTCTAGTTTCCAATCCTCGCCAATGCAAGTTGTGTAAAACTACAAACGGTTTTATATATTTTGTGCAGATAATAACTTTTTTATGTATTATATATAAAGTACTAATCGAAAGGATATTGGGCAGGGCATGATGTGCCATAATGTGCTGCTGACTCGAAGGCCTTTGAACAACGTTTTCACAAAAGTATCGTGCGAGCAATAACCTGTATAATTTGGTATCAATGTAACAAAAAAAAGACAAGGCTCTCGGAGTTAAGCGCTTTCACAAACACTACATAACAGATTGAAAATGATATTGAATCCGTAGTTCGTAAGACTATAAAAATTAAAAGACATGTACGGTAACCGCTAATGCTAATAGATCATGTTCTGCTTGCTTACAACGATCGCTCGTAACTTCGCTATCGCTCTCTAGTATATCAGAGGTCCTACGAGTAGATGCGCAAGCGCGTCCGTCACGCCACCGATACACATCAATAAGGCCCCAATGTGGTCCGAGACGCCATTGCCTGGAGCTAATGGTAACTGTTTAAGGCTCATCGACCGTGACCGATGGGGGTTCTTGAATTGTACAGTGAATCATCGATTTGTCACTTGTAATTGGGCGTAGATGACACGGCTTGGCCGTTTGATTGTTTGTTTTTGGTGATACAATAAAAACAACTTGGAGAGTATTAATTATTTCAAGACGAACGAAATAAAACAACATAAACGTGAATCAGCCGACTCCCATACCATAATAATAATCTTGGCTTCGTAGTCCGATCGGTTAAACGTTAGCTAAAATATTTTTTTACAGCATAGATCCTGATTTGCGAGCTTTTTCAATTATTATAGGCCTTTTAAAACAGAATATAAAGAATAAAAGTTTTGTAGCTGATTCCATATTTTCTGAAGTTGTAAAATGACGCTTTAGTGTTTATGCAGTCCTCGTCAAAGGGTTAAGACCAAGAACAAGATCTTAGAACATACAGTGACGAGTTGCAAAGCGAAAACACAACTAGCCTAGATCCAGGAGATGTCGCAATGAAGTTCACTTCAGCGCCTTCGGAATCTATACACACTGTTTGAAAGTGATTACGAATTACAGATACACGCTACATTTGAGGGCCGGCATACTAAACCAACGGTACGAACATTTGTGTGCAGTTATGTGTTATGCATTTTATGCGTGCGTTTCCTGTGTAATTGCAGTCAAACATTCCTCCGGTCATATTTATTGGTGTTTGCCCTGGATTTAATGTACGCCAAAAGACGCACTAATTATTAAGTTTATCGTATTGCAATTAATATGATGTTCATTTGATATTTACCATAAACCCTGTCACGGAATGTGGAATATTCCACCATTCTGCGCTAACGCGAACCTAACTTGCACCCTGCCGGCTATCAAACGAGGCTCTGGCAACCGAAGGATGTCGGAAAATCCCACAAACTAGTAATGAGGAGTAGCATCCCTAATGCGAGGGTACCGGCACGGTGCTCACCAATCCGCAAACCGTGCATGGTGAGTATAGGTAAACCTTTTAAGAAATACATGCCGGTTTTTGTTATGTTCAGCAGTAGACTTAAATAGGCTGAAGAAGAAAATAAATCAAGTCACGCTGTAGCTTGTTAACTAGTTTGAAATGGGAAACATTATTGATGACTTTACTTGGGCTTAGTATTGCGCGCGACACAGCAACGATAATAATTCAGTAACTAAAAGGTTTTATCATTCACTAGGATTATAAGAAACGATTATATCAGATAGAGATTTCTTGCTTCAAAAGAAAGAAAAGGTTAATCAGAAACAGTTAGACGAAACCATCTGTGCTTTACTTGTTGTAATAGCGAAAAGTTGACATAAGACCGGACGTAGGCGATCAACGTCATATGAAATCAACGTTGCATTGCGTGCAAGAGGATTAGGGTCAACATGCGTCCAGGTTACGCCTAGAACCGCATATATTGCATTTTAATGAACGCTAGTCCAGTTTATACACAACTTAATCGTGGTAATCTTCACAATGTTCTAGATATGACTTACATAAAACAAACGGGGTAACAGGTAATTGACTATACACTTATATAAATAAATCTTGCGCTTCTGCGTTTCGTTAGGTCCAACCACAGGCCCACTCCTCCTCTTCATCCCTCGAAACTCCCAAATATCCTTAAAGGCTGGTAACGCCACCCCAGCCCCTCTGGAGTTGCAGATATGGACGACGGTAATCACTTACCATCAGGTGAGCCGCTTGCTCGTTTGCCCCTTTTACCAATAAAAAAAAAAGAAAATCCCAGTTATAATCAATCCAGTGGGTGACATAAGAGTAGACTAAGAGAATTGCTTGGAAATTTTTGAGCCTTCCAACAAAAAATGGAACTTTGCAAACTGTAAGGACGAAAATACACTGAACAGCAGCGTCTAAGGTTCGTGGTGCCTAGTACTATGATCGTCAAACGGCGAATGGGAGAGGCGGGTTATGTTCAACAGTAAACTATTTATAGGCAGAAATTCACCTATGGAAGAGGCCTATTTACTAGTGAACTAGTCACAGCCTAAAGACGCGATGACGACAACTTTGTGAATGACCGCAATGGTAATGGAAATGTAATGGTAATGAAAAGGTTTATTTTAATGACATTGATTTCATGACAACACATGAAATGAATGTTTTACAGGTTTATTACCTGTAGAGTATTTCCATGACTGTCGTTATCGATACAGTCTTTTACTTTGCCATTAACTTTACAGAATACACATTGACTGAAAGAAGTACTTACTTTTCTAGGTACCAATTCTCATGAAAATACTTATGCAAGTACGTCTATTAGCGAGTTTCCAGTAACATGAAGCAATATTAAACGAATAAATGTGTCAAGAGTTTCGTAGATTTTACAACTTTGTTGTAGCAATCTCCGGTGTTTTGGCAACGGTAACAAATAGTAAATAACGTTTTACCAGTTTACGTGCGTCCGGATTTCTGCCTGACGTATTACGCTACTTGCGTCTATTTTTAATACTGAATACCCGGGTTTTATTGGATTTCTAGATCAGACAACTGCTAACATGGTGTCTCAATCAAAATAACCAGATGACGTTTCTATTAGGTTCCCAAACCAGTATAATCAATGGAATCTTAACGCTGAGACTTCGTATAAGGTCTGTATTTGTACCAAGCAAAGAAAACCTGAGGTCTGAGAGACCATGACAGCCGTCCTAGACCGTGATGATAGAAGTCGCACCGTCTATTCCATATCGCAGAAAGTAAATGTGCATGCAATGGCCTGACCCCAATAGGCCCGATGTCGTACAAATTTTTTTTTTAATATAGAATTCCACCTTGAAAAACAAATTTATTTGGTACCTACAACTTTTTTATGATGAATTGTCATGGGTGTCTCAAAAAAAAACATTTCAAGTATACACCTCCTCAAAAACAACTTCAGATTCCTACGTGCTCTGGCCAGTCAGAATTCAATGCTCGGTCATTGATATGCGTAGGGTAAAACTACACTCTGGTTTCGGCTTATTGATGGCTTTATAATTCTGTCGTGTATCCGGTAATTAAAACAACAACTTACCCTGCAGTTAGGCAACAATAGTTACCTCTCTCACCGAACGAAACGCAGAAGCACAAGATGCTAAATACACATTTATCTTGGTATTGTAGTTTCAAGATGGCCTACATGTATGTACGTAGCTGTGCTCACTGGCGTCTCGCCAAGCGTAGTCCATCAGAACTATTTCCGTGGACATTGAAATTCAGAAAATTCACAGCCAAAATCAATCTTTAGATGCATTATGTAATCAAAAATTACATGACCCGGAAATTGGATTCTACTCGGAATTATTATGTTTCATAAAAATAAACGTAAAAAAATTATTTTAACACATATATTTTTTTTTTTACGTTTATTAGGTCCTTAATAATTGGCGTTTTATCGAACTGGCCACTTTGATCTCAAATAATCTGGCGTTTAGTTAGGAATGCCAAATTCAAATGTATTTCAAATTTAGGCATGTGCATTTGTGTTTCGAATTTAGTGATTCATTTGTTTTCGCGCCATTTATTTTTTCTTTGACATCCTTCTGTTAACAAAATGGAATTCAGAAAATATTCTACCGTAGCACCAGTGCTACAGAAACATCTGGAAGGATTAATTATGTGTATGGGGAAGCTACTGTAAAAGAAAGCACGGTACTTTTTTGGTTCCAACGTTTTCGTTCTCGCAAAACAAACCCTGCGGACGGCCGGAGATCCAAGCTAACAATGAAGAATAAAAGGTGATCCTGGAATCGGATCTATCGCTAACCACGTCAGAGTTAGCGGCAGGCTTCGGTGTGAGTGACAAAACAATTTTAATTCACTTAAAACAAATCAGAAAAGCAAAAAAGCTCGAGAAATGGCAATGGTATAAATTACTTGCGAGGAACCCAAAACCAAACCGCTTTCAAAGATTTTATTGATTCTCGCTCTAAATGGCGAGAGTTCATAGATAACAATGGTACATACTTCGATTGGTTAAAAGAATAATTTCGTAAAAATAAAAACTTTTTTACTTTTTTCTTATAATACGCAAATTTCATATATAAGAACCTAACATTTTTTAACTTTGCCGTGCTCTGAAATTAACAAAACACGTAATTAACGTGGGAAAGTTTCGAATCAAGGAAATATAATTGTTCCAGACTTCTTTTGATGTAACTTTTACTCTGGTCGTCTGAGCCTTGTTTGTTATATTACCGCTAGCACCCTATTTATACTAAAGCCTAGGGCAGCGGTGGGCGTGTTTTTTTTTTGGGTGGGTAGGAGAGAGAATAAAAATAATCACGTTACAATAATATAATAAAATGATTATAGTACAAGGTAAATGGTAATAATAATAATGGAATGGTCGCTCAGGAAACGGAGTAGACGAGGAGCTTGTTAGAGGAGGCGATTCTGAAAATGCGTGAAACGCTGCTAGTGTCGGCCACAACCCCCATACCCTTAAGCAAGCGATATCGGGCCGTCTATATTTTGAAAATCTTGCAGCAGGCGTATTACAGATCAACCGTGGGAGTACTTGCGCCCGCGGGCGCCCGGCCACCTCTGGCCTAGGCTATAGCTGAACACAAAATAATTTGTTTCAGGATGACACCGCCTGATTGGAATCAGCTAGGTAATGCCTCTATTTCGCCATGATTGTCACGGAATACAACGAGCGGTAATTATAGCTACATAGCATATTTTCTGCAGAGTCACAATCTTTGGGACAGTGTAAGTTGTGACAAACCTTTTTAATGGATAAAATCAGCAGGATTTCAACCACTATCCTGATAACAATAAGAAGTTGACATTTGACGCCGGATACATTAGACATTAGCGCAAGCTCGGAGAAACATTAGCTCATCATCACCTTATCGTGCCGCGTACCCAATAAAGTCGAGGAAAAACGTAAAGTAAACGTTCAACTGCTGAAAAAAGGCTTCGACGAGAAGTCCGCAGCGCTGCAATGCGGTATGGCGGACTTCACATGTCCTGGAAATATTTTTTTTATTATGTCACTGACATGTTGGTTTTCTCGCGGTATTTTCCTTTCACCGTCGAGCACGTGGTAAATTCACAATATTCGCACATTCACCCAACAATTTTAGTGGCGCCGGCACTGAGATTCAAACCCATGTCACTCGCGTACTATAAAATTAAAGCGAACGCCTTCATGCTACAACGTAAATAGAATAATATATAAAGTATTCAGCGGAACTGTATGCGTTCCTTTTTGTGAAGTACCTAGCTAGCCACATGCTGAATTGCGAAGTATCTCAAATTAGGTCATCGAGTCCTTGGCATGCATATTTTATAGCGCGATGTTTTCTTTGTAAATACCTGGACAATTGTTTACATTATAGATTACATGATCATGACTACGTTCGATGTTCTTTGGGGGAGGCCTATGTTCAGCAGTGGACTTCTGATAGGCTGAAATGATGATGATGATGATGACTACGTTCGATACTTATTTATTTTAGTTATTTTAAAACGAAAAATGTCTTGAGTCACTTAACGTAACAAATCTTACTAGAGGTGTTATAAATTTGTTCTAAACAAAAATGTTTGTTTAATTTAATAAATATTTTGATGATTGTAATCCATTAATATTTTAAAGATTTGCTTCTGTTACTGGAAAGAGAAGTTATGAATGGCCGTGACTGGGGACTTCGATATGTTATGCAAAATCTATTTAAGATTTCAGAAGAATACACTTAATACCCACCAAACAGCAAAAGAAAATACAACGAAGAAATGCGTTGTTATTTTCGTGACTTAACGTAACTTTCCTTTCAGAATTAATAATCACATTTGTTTTATTAAACTTTCTCACCTACTTTGTATTTAACTAGATTTCTATTAAATCACAGATAAAAATAAATACATTTTACGACACTTACATTAATATTTTATCTCTGTCACTCCACAGATAACTCACAAAGACAACA
The DNA here is from genome assembly GCA_029286595.1 of Bhutanitis thaidina. Classification (NCBI taxonomy): domain Eukaryota; kingdom Metazoa; phylum Arthropoda; class Insecta; order Lepidoptera; family Papilionidae; genus Bhutanitis; species Bhutanitis thaidina. Next base: position 5,661,235 of record JAGSMS010000020.1, on the reverse strand, counting down.
TACACACTTAGTTAATTAGAATTAACACGACTCGAAAACCTAACAATCTCTACAAATCTAGGGCTCAAACGACTAAACACGTGAGATCATCTTACGACGCAAGCACCGGTTGCGTGCGCGACGAAGCGACTGACCGACTAATTTCTTCGCGTCATCGCGACGCCGCCCATAACGACGTCTGGCCATATGGGATCCGATTATATGTAGGAATATTAACGTAATGATCGCTTCCATCATTGATACAATATACTCAATGAGGTTTAGTAGTATGATTACTTGCGATTTTTTTTTAAAATCATTTATAACATTTAAGTTTTTTATTAGTTTAAAATAATAAAAAAGCTATTTCGCAAAATTACGCATTCAAAAATAATATAGTTTACCTACTTCAAATATTACCTCGTTTAAAAAGACGAAGAGCACCACCATCTCTCAATTACCAATACCAGGGTATTATAAACAACCATGGTTTAAAGGGTGTTTCACCTCGCAACAAGTCAAAAGCGTTGAAGTAAAATGAAAGTGAAAGTGGTACATTGGCTAAGCGATAGGCTTCAACGTTTCGAGTCACGGGTCCGGTACCCGGTTGATATTGATATCTGACAGTAAACGAAGCCACGCTGCAGGGGCTATCTTAAAATGGAACAATGTTCTTATCTATAGTAATATATAAAAACGTAACTAACTGTGCAGGGTAATCTTTAAATCAATCCACTGGACCGATTTAGATCTGATTTTTTTTAGATACGCTTTAGGTTCTTATGATGTTGTTCTTATTGTGATGCCTTTGCCCTTCTGTTGTACCCGGCGATGCCCAACCCTTCCAATATTCAACTCTAGTAGTAATAGTAATTGCGATCGGTTTTGATTTAGAGTTACGCCGGACTCGACAATCAATCGCTGTTACAAATACCACCAAAGTTACTCAATAGACCCGCAGAAACCAAACATAAGTTTTATTCTTTAATATAAAAATTACAACAAATTCACTCATAGACGTCATAACTGAATATCCATAAAGTGTTCCACGATGTTTTGCATACGTAACAGTAAACTGAAGCAACACTGATTATAAGTACCTAGTATGCATTTTAGATCAAACAAAGTGTTGCCATGTGGGAAGCATTAAGGCGGGAATATCTACACATACATATTATATACACACGTATGCAACATATTAAAATAGGTAAGTAAGAAGTCGAGGATCTTAACTGCGACTTCAGTACATGTTCATAGTAAAGGCCACTATAGCCTATCTATTTAGTTATATTAGATGGTTCCTCCGAAACAAGAGACACGAGTTCGATCTCGAGAGCTCGTACCAATAAGTTCTTCGAAACTTACGTACGATGTTTATCGTTGGCCCGGGCTCTAAGTAGACACGCTCACCGTTCCTGCAACTTTGGTCCAAATACGCTCTGGTGAAACGACTAAAATAAATGTCTACAGGTCTGTCTACACGTCTGTCTACTCCAGTATTGGGTATACAATTATAAAAGCTTTTTATATTATAATGACAAAGAAACTTGGTAGCCGAGAGCGCTCGGTTTAATTTCCTCTCATTTCGATCCGTGGTGCAGCGGCATAAAACATCTGCCACCACCACCACCACCATTCTTTGCGTGGAAAGGTAAAGGAAAAGCCTAGATAATCTCGTGGCGTCCGACAGGTGGCGGATTAGACACTAATGTACTAGACCGAAGATACACAGGCCGATGACGGATGGCAGTGTCTAAGGTGCGAGATGTCTGCTACTGCATTGGCCATTGACTTAATGGTTAGCTCACCTGCTACTGAGCAATAGATATTGGGAATCCCAGCAGAACGCAATATTGTGCAAAACATAAATTATTGATTCCGGGTCGTGTTGTGTCGCGTGCGTAGTATCTGACAATGCATCTGACCCTTCCGCCGATATGAGCAGGTAAGTGCCGCTGTGTTTGCGGTACTATAATATTTCCTGCGCAGTTCAAGAACTTGTCGCATGGTCTTAATCGGCTAGGAGGAAATCTTAAGAAGTATACGAAAGTAATTTAGGTAATAGGTCAAATGTACGATTACTCCATTACTAGATGCATCACAGTTTTATTTTTTGTTATTCATCATGGAAATGTTCTTTAAGGAAGTTCTTTGTAAGAAGCAATTTTTGGTGCTGAATTTTCCACTTGCTCAACGGTGGACGAAAACATCGTCAGGAAACTGACATGCAATCTGAGAAATAATAATAAAAAATTTCGAGTACATGTGAGATTCTCCTACTGAAGAAGCGTGGCGGACTCTTCCTGGCTCCAGAACTATCTCAAATATTTGATATCTTTGTGCAGCAGTAGGCATTTACTAGCTTCTACTGTACGGTAATTTTTGTAACTCTAAATAAAGAAATTTAGTAAAGTCTCCAATGACACAATAATCTATGAGGGTTAATGGCACAATTCCAGCTCAACAGGATAGTTTTAAATTCATTTACCTAACCCGGCCAACACTAAGTGCATTATAAACAAATTAAAATAATTAAAATAAAAGTGACATGTTTCAAAATTGGTAAAGAGATAGATCCAATGTAAATAATACAAATACAACTAACTTACCGAAACTTTACTGTACTCGTGTTGATGCGCCAAGTGCAATGGCGCACAGCTGGATGCAGCGCTAGAGACGCTGAGAGCGTCTCCTTCGCTTGTCCCTTCAGCCTCGTCCCACCGCCGCCTCCCCGACCCGCTGCGAACATCCCCGACCACCGCCCTTTCCCGCTCAAGCAAAGCATAGTCAAGCGACACATCATCCCCAACTCTCGGAACACCACTGTCAGCCTCGTAAACAGACGAAGAACTTTCAGAACTCTCATCACCAATACCGCTCTCGTATTTCGACTCCTTCAAATAGCCCTCGATATCCTCTGAAATAATATCAATTTCAAACTTGGAATCTCTGCTTCCAAATCTGAATGAGTCACTATGTACCCAAGGTCGCTTCGTGGTGCTTATATCCGATTTGACAGTTTCCGCATCTGAAGTTTCTTCGTCTGAATGCGAGTTGCCATCAGAATCTTCCTCGGTAGACTCTTCGAGACACGTTTTGAATGACGCGTCCGATTTAATGGTAACATTGGAGTTGCAGGATTGCAATGACCAGTGACCAGAGTGTTCCGACGAGCTTGATTTATTTAGCGTTAAATGCAGAGTATCAAAAGCACACGATGGGTTAGTGTCGGCTGATGTTGAATGACTACCTAATGAAATTACTTCAGCTATATCTTTAACAGAATAACGCCCATAAGACGATGAAATCGAAGAGTGTGGAGACATTGTCACGTATGTTGTACTGTCCAATATCTTACCGTTATTATGATTATCTAAGATAATATTTCTAGGAGCGATATTTTCAACGCCAACAACGGAATCAGGTTTTTGTAGGTTTGATGGAACGGACTTAATTTTTGACAATCCCGTTTTTAGTACTGTCGAAGAAGGAGAAAGTTCAAGTGTGATGTCAGGTGTGGAAATACTTTTTTTTAGAGCAGAAAACTTGATAGCGAAACCAGCATCAGTTTTCCGCCGATCATCGTGCAAAATACAAGTTTTAGTGTCGCAGAAGCAACGAAAAGATGCAGATCTCAATTCAATTTTTTTTTTAAAAGCGTCCATATCTATTGTTACCTTTTCTTCTTCAACCTGATTATTTATCAACAGATCTTCGGCACTAGCGTGGTACTTAGGCGGTCTCGGTTTGCAAAAACATATTGCAGTTTCAAAATAACTACCTCTTTTATCATTAGGTTCCTCAACATTTTGGTAAAGCGTATCTCTATTGAAAATATAAATAAATTCTTGCACTGTTGGAGCTTTATAAATGCAGTGTCCAGTTCCTCTGATATGAAAATTTGGAAGTGTCTCTTTTAAGAACAAGCTGTTCCATCTAGGTAAATCTCTAACGCTAGTCGAATTTCTATCTACTTCAATGTTAGTAAATGTTTTATGCCTAAAAAGTACTTTTTTACCACCAATTATTTGAGTTTTCTGGTTTGGTACGGTACCAGTCATAGATAAATAAATATTTTTTTCATCGACATCGCCACTACAGTCAACGTTTTCTAAGGCACTAGCTTCTGTTTGATCAGATGCATCCGATGCATCTGAAGCAGCCCTTTGGAGACAATTTGAATTACTATACAATGCGGTGGTATTTGTGTGACGAAATGATTTCGACTTTGAGGATAAAAAAATGTCTTCTAAATTTGATTCGTCAACCAAAGAATCAGACGAAAATGTTGAAGATCTACTTCTGTTGGGTGATGAGCCATTTGATTTGTTTTGTGTACTTACTATATTTCGTTTTGGAATCTCAAGTGGTTTTTTTTGTTTGCTTAAAGATAAGTTTTCATACACAGGTTTTTCTTGTGAATCATTCAAATGGTTTTTAGCAGGAACGTGAGTTCTTACAGCAGGAGTGGGACGAGAACCTTTATTTTCTAAAATAATATTTTCATATATTGTACGATCATTACCAGCTGTACTAGCAATTACAAGTGATCGTGGTGGTGGCTTAGGTATTTCTACTTCGTTTTCTGAGCATTCTTTATCTAAAGATTCTATGCAGATGTTTTTTTTTGGAGAAAACTCATAAGATTCATAACATTCGTTGATTAACGTAGCGGACTCTAAAGATGTTGTAGAAACTAAAGATTTTCTATTCGTTGTCTCCCTTGGTTCAAATATATTTATCCTAGCATTATAATTAACAGTTTCCGTCGGTAGCTGAAAATTAAAATTGTTTTTGTAACAATCAGCATCGGTGACTACAGAAAAATCAGCGATAGATTCGTGGGAATCACTGAGTTCGTTGTTTTCAGATATGTTAGGCAATGACGTTTTAAAACCAGGACAACTTCGATTACTTCTGTTGACTGAAGAATCTCTATTTAATGTTCCTAATCTATCTAACGAAATGGTATCGAACTCGTCGTTACATACTATTTCGCCAGACTCCTCTTTCTTCGACAGTATTTTAAAAAATTTACTATTACCAATATGCAAAGTGTTCACAGAATTTTTATTATCCGCATGTTTCAATTTAACATCAGATACCGACTCTAATCCCGAACTGTTAGAAATATTAGGAGCAGAATTAAACTTCGCTTTGAGGCCCAAGCATTTCGAAGCAAACTTTTTAACAAAACTTTGAGGAGTGTTTTTTGTTAGAGATGATGAAGATGGAAATAAGCGTTCACTTTTGTTAGTATTTTTCGGGGTCTCGGGAGCTTTCCTGTAAAGCACATAAAGCAACAAAATGAAATAAGTCAAAATTCTTAACAATATAGTAGTTATTATATCTAGTTGTTATTTAAAAAGAAACTAATTTTTATCCACACCAAAAGCAAGGGTGCGAATGAGGTTATGAAATATGTCAGTTACTGATGTATTGTGCCTACCATTCGATAATAAGTTGTTTTACATGATCAAACTTTTTTTTGAATTAACTTATTACTTTGCCTTGTTCTTTGTTCAATTTAATAGAGGAAGTACTTCCTTGCGCCGATTCGTCAAGTAAATTATCTTGTACTTTTCACAATTCTTATTCATATTCATAGTTGTTATTCGAAAATTGTGTACAAAGTTTCTTTTTTCATTTTTGAGAAATGGATAAGCATGTGCCTTCAACTTGGCCATTTATAATATCAATGTTGACGTAATTGTGTTATTCTGGTTTTAATATAGTAGTTTTTTTTTCAATTTGCGTAATTGCGTACCTATCTTTCATAGCTGTGACATATGTGTAATCAACATTATTAAAGTCTGAAATATCATCAGTTTGTGTATTATAAAAATTCATATGTGGCGAAGATTGTTCTCTTTTTAGGTTATTAGTACCAGTCATGCATAAGTAAGTTTCTGGTTTAAGAATTTTTTGAGAAAGCTCTTCAGTTATTTTTGATATCTTAACTTTGACATCGTCAGACATGTTTATTAGTGGTAAGGTTGAGGACGGCGCTTTACTAATACTGCCAATACTATGGACTGGGGATAAGGGAACTACACACTCGGTTAGTTGAGATTTTTTTAAAATACTATTATCATACTCATTTTCGATTCTAGAGAAGTTTGGCTTGGGTAAAAGGCTGGGTTTCTTAAATGAATTAGAGTTCGATAATATTATATTTGCATTCGCGGAATTCGTCGCATTATTTTGAATTTCTAAGGAATTTTGTCTAAGGTTTTCATATAGCCCAGTGCAAATTTTTTGATGTATTTTCATTGGATAACTCGTGTAAATTCTCGTACAAAGGTTTTTCATTGTTGTTTTCTGTAGTGAAGTCACAATTTTCATATATAATTGATGTGCCGTATACATGAGTCATATCTAAGAATGCGACATGTTGATCAGCGTTAGAATCATGAGATTCAAGATTAGTATGTTCAGTGTTAATTGAAACTACTCCACTGTTAGTGCTAAGCGACAAGAAATTAGCGAAAGCTTCGTATTGAATATCATGAAATCTGAAAATTAAATATTTCTGCATTGTTGAATGCTATACTGTCGTATTAGGGATTTATAATATCAATGTTGACGTAATTGTGTTATTCTGGTTTTAATATAGTAGTTTTTTTTTCAATTTGCGTAATTGCGTACCTATCTTTCATAGCTGTGACATATGTGTAATCAACATTATTAAAGTCTGAAATATCATCAGTTTGTGTATTATAAAAATTCATATGTGGCGAAGATTGTTCTCTTTTTAGGTTATTAGTACCAGTCATGCATAAGTAAGTTTCTGGTTTAAGAATTTTTTGAGAAAGCTCTTCAGTTATTTTTGATATCTTAACTTTGACATCGTCAGACATGTTTATTAGTGGTAAGGTTGAGGACGGCGCTTTACTAATACTGCCAATACTATGGACTGGGGATAAGGGAACTACACACTCGGTTAGTTGAGATTTTTTTAAAATACTATTATCATACTCATTTTCGATTCTAGAGAAGTTTGGCTTGGGTAAAAGGCTGGGTTTCTTAAATGAATTAGAGTTCGATAATATTATATTTGCATTCGCGGAATTCGTCGCATTATTTTGAATTTCTAAGGAATTTTGTCTAAGGTTTTCATATAGCCCAGTGCAAATTTTTTTTGATGTATTTTCATTGGATAACTCGTGTAAATTCTCGTACAAAGGTTTTTCATTGTTGTTTTCTGTAGTGAAGTCACAATTTTCATATATAATTGATGTGCCGTATACATGAGTCATATCTAAGAATGCGACATGTTGATCAGCGTTAGAATCATGAGATTCAAGATTAGTATGTTCAGTGTTAATTGAAACTACTCCACTGTTAGTGCTAAGCGACAAGAAATTAGCGAAAGCTTCGTATTGAATATCATGAAATCTGAAAATTAAATATTTCTGCATTGTTGAATGCTATACTGTCGTATTAGGGATTTAGAACATTTTTAAATCAGTAATTATTAAACATTTATTACACATAGTGAATTTTCTTATACCAATAAATTGTTTCATTTAACTTCCGAGCGAATTCAAAGGATCATCTTTTTAGTTTAATTTCAAATGGTTCCTCTCAAGTTCTTTTTCCTTTATCAAAGGACGTCTACGCGGGCAACTTTTACTCTCCTCGTGCCGTACAAACGCGTACCTGACCATTGCTAGACAAAATCAAAGACATGGAAGATTTTAATGAGGGGTTTCCGCATTTTCAGTTTTTGTTTTGGATCTTTTCTGTACACAAAACTGCAGACTCTTTTCAGTGAAAAGGCAAACATTGTCCAATACTAAATAACTAGATTTTTAAAATACTATTATCATACTCATTTTCGATTCTAGAAGTTTGGCTTGGGTAAAAGGCTGGGTTTCTTAAATGAATTAGAGTTCGATAATATTATATTTGCATTCGCGGAATTCGTCGCATTATTTTGAATTTCTAAGGAATTTTGTCTAAGGTTTTCATATAGCCCAGTGCAAATTTTTTTTGATGTATTTTCATTGGATAACTCGTGTAAATTCTCGTACAAAGGTTTTTCATTGTTGTTTTCTGTAGTGAAGTCACAATTTTCATATATAATTGATGTGCCGTATACATGAGTCATATCTAAGAATGCGACATGTTGATCAGCGTTAGAATCATGAGATTCAAGATTAGTATGTTCAGTGTTAATTGAAACTACTCCACTGTTAGTGCTAAGCGACAAGAAATTAGCGAAAGCTTCGTATTGAATATCATGAAATCTGAAAATTAAATATTTCTGCATTGTTGAATGCTATACTGTCGTATTAGGGATTTAGAACATTTTTTTAAATCAGTAATTATTAAACATTTATTACACATAGTGAATTTTCTTATACCAATAAATTGTTTCATTTAACTTCCGAGCGAATTCAAAGGATCATCTTTTTAGTTTAATTTCAAATGGTTCCTCTCAAGTTCTTTTTCCTTTATCAAAGGACGTCTACGCGGGCAACTTTTACTCTCCTCGTGCCGTACAAACGCGTACCTGACCATTGCTAGACAAAATCAAAGACATGGAAGATTTTAATGAGGGGTTTCCGCATTTTCAGTTTTTGTTTTGGATCTTTTCTGTACACAAAACTGCAGACTCTTTTCAGTGAAAAGGCAAACATTGTCCAATACTAAATAACTAGATTTTTAAATATCAGCGTCTTACATTTTAACTATTTTCTGCTATAACAAAAGCTCATAAGTTGAATAAATAGTGCATATAAATTTACTTATATGCAACTTGTATTTTGTTTACTCAAGGTGCCGAGTACTTGTGAGTTTAAGGTCGATATTTAATTATTATATGACTGTTAAATTAAGATAAACAAAAACATAATAAATATACATTGCAAATAAATTGTAATTTTATTTTTTTAATATTTAAGTCAAAATACAAAACATTAATATTACGTTAATTATACGTTATATTTAGAGTAACAAAGACGTTAGTATTTGTGTGGAAAATACAAAATAAACCCCATAAAAAAGAAAAAAAGAATGAGATTCAAACGACACAAAAAGAGCACCCCGCAAGATAGCAATCAAGAGTTCAAAGGTTGACATGTCGTGTGTTATAATTGAGATGTCGCTCTCCAATTAAAACCGAATGTTTAGAGCCTCTTCTATAGCGGATCTTTGAATAATTACAGTGAAATTTCTTTAGCGGCATCCACTCGGCATGGACATTTAGTAGAGTCAAACGCGGTATAAAAGCGTTAAAAAAACTTTGAAAGGGACGTTTAGACGCAATTCTTATATATTACTCGGTTTATACTCAGTCACTTTAAATATTGAATGATGAAACTTGAAATATTGACTTCACGGAAATGAAACAAGTTTTTTTAATTCTCCTTTTAATTTGGCCAACGCAAGATTTGTTACAGAGAAATAAAGCGACACAGCAAACACCAAACCCAACATGTCACACAAAACAATATTAATTAAATGTATCACCAATGAACCAGGGATAATGCATTACAGTAAATGAAATATATTTTAAGGATGGTATGCAAATGTAAATCGGCTTTAAAATCGATCGACGTAAATCGACATTGACAGGACCTCCTCTAACTTGGAATTTTATAACCATTTGGATTTCGCGTAGAAATAAAGTATATTCAAAAAAAATCAGCATACAAAGTTTTTGTATAGTTAAAGAAAAAACAATGCTGACAGAAGTACTTACACATTTATTTTTTAAGTGTAAAATTAACTGCAATCTATTTTGAAAACGAGTTCATTTGCAAGCCATATCTAATACTAAGACGTAGTATTTTACTATGTTCAATAATATTTTATAATTAATGCACATAATAAATAATATCTGGAAGTAACTAGGAACCAGATTCCGAAGTATATTTCTTTTTTATTTCATTAGGTGAAAAACTAGCTAACAGTCCACCTGATGGTAAGTGGCTACTGTAGCCCATGGACAACTGCAAACAACTTCAATAGAAAAAGGTTACAGTTGCGTTGTCACCCCTGAGGACTACGATGGAATGCCTCACAGCCCGTATTTATACTGGTTCTCTATACCATTCAAAGCGGAATACAAGAGTCACACTGACATTTAGCAGCAGAAATGGATAAGAGTTACCCAATGTACTCATCTGTTAATGGAATGATTTCTTTCACAATCTTCCCTAACTATTGAAGAGATGTGCCTACACGTAACCAAATGAAATTGAAATTTTTATTTTACGGAAGGCTATATTGGACCCTCACAAATATCAAATATAACGGTTTCAAAAATTATATTTCCACTTTAATTCTTGATAATTTATTTATAATTATTCATGAAATATTTTGTGACTTGTGTATTGAATCATCCTGTGTGAAAAATATTACAAAATCCAAAAATAAAACTTACATGACAGCGGAGTTGGGGAAACTGGTGGGACTGTAACCCTGCACTGGGAAAGGCGGAAGATCCTCTTCGCTTTCGTGGTAGTTTCTTTCATACTCTGTTAATTTCATAGAAGGTTCAGTTACACGGATAGGCAAATATCGATAATTTGTAGCATATTAAATTATAAAATAATAATTTAATCATGCTTGTTTAAACGCTCAAGTACTTACCACGAATAACACTCCTAACTTTTTTAATAGCCTCTCCAGAGTACTCGCCTAGTAGATCTTCTACTGTCCTTCCTCTGGAGTCCACAGCGTGAAGATCAGCACCCTTCACTAACAATAAGCGGACCACGGAGGACTTGCCGAAGCAAGCGGCCTCGTGTAACGGTGTGCCGCCACTCGTCAGGACATTGGGATCGAAACCGGCAACTAGTAGCGCTGACACTACGCTCCTGGGGAAGGTAAATAAGAGTCAGCAGACCAACACAATAATTATAATAATTGGGGTCTTGTGATCTTTACAAAGAATTAAACATGTGTTTAAAATTTTGTGTTTATTGACAATACCGCCGTATGGTGCCGTGCAGCATAAGAGTATCCACCGCACCATCGTATCCGGTGGGTATCAATGGCCGCCGACTGACTAAGTCCTAGGTTCCTTCTCTGCTTAGAACTCATCACGGTACCCAGCTCTATTTCACCCTCTTACCTATTTAAGTAAGAACATAAATAGAAAACTGGTAAAACAGACAGAAATCTACTTCCAATCAGCAGTATAACCACTTTTAAGTATTCGGTTTGAAAGGTATAGAAAGCCTGTACAATTACAGGCTGATAAGCATTCTGTTTCAGACTGGGGTGACAAACGAACTAACAGTCCATCTGATGGTCTACTTTTTTTATTTACGCTATATTTTCATTTATAATTTAAGATAATATCAATACAATGACAATCATAGTATAATCCATACAATTTTTTAATGTCAATTTTCAATAGTCAAAGGACCTGTGTGTGCAGAGCATGACCTATTTCCACACATCTTTGTACTACTAATACTACTCCTACCAAACCAGAATCCAACAATAATAGCACTACTGTTTGGCGGTATAAATGTTATACCAATACAAGCAGCTCCTAGGCAGAGGATTCCACCATCCGCTAAAGGTAGTATGTCAAACATAGACTAAGAAAGCACCAGCAATTAACCACGTGAAGGTGAGATTGGCAATTGAAGAAAGAGATAGTACCCACCCCCTTACACTATACAACAAATTTGTTACGAGAATCCGTTCGCCTGAAAATTGCAATCATTGCTGTCACAAAAACGACTCAAAAAAATTTAACTACACAAGCTCTGTTGATTGGGAGTGCATTCCTAAAGCGATTCGGTGATGCATATTCATCAGAACATGCAGAACACGCGTAAACTAACAAATCAGGGGAAATATCACATGTCAGTGATCGGCTCCCATCGTTCGTCCGTCACGTCGGAATATCTAAAATATATGAAAATGGAAATATAATACATGAATAAATGAAAATCCAAGATATCTTTGTAATGTAATTTGTTTTTTTTTTTATTCAATCGAAATAGGGCTCGTTTCTTTGATCGAAATCATAATTAAATTACACGAAACTAAAAACTAGGACTGTACGTATATAATTAGATATTTACATTTTGCTTCGCGCTACTCTGACACGCAACTGATACTATTAAGAGTTCCATTATGGACGTAGTGGAGGGTAGCAGCGGCATTAGCTGCTGTTCTCATGAGCCGGCTCGACCGGGGTAGTACCACGACCTCTCAGAATATCGCCGTGAAGTAGAGGTATGTTGTGTTTCTGCGTTTCGATCGGTGAGTGAGGTAACCGGAGGCGCACTGCCCGAAATACCCTTAAAGGCCGGCAACGCACCTGCAGCTCCTCTGGTATTGCAGATGCACGTGGGCGACGGTAATCACTTACCATCTGGTAAGCCGCTAGCTCCTTTGCTCCCTATTTACAATACCCTTAAAACCAGGGCCAGATTTAATCATGTCGAGGTCCCTGGTCAATGTAAAACTTGTGGACCCCTACTGCATTTCTCTACCTTCCTTCAGATTTCTTTTTACATTAAGATAACTTTCTTTTCATTTTGCGTACGTAGAGCCCCCTAATGGTAATAGTTTATATAACGTATAAGTCTCTAAATAACTAACTACCTAAAATATTTATTCCCGGACCGCGGGGCCACTAAGGAATGCTGGGCACATAGGCATAGTTGCCTACTTTGCCTTTAGGTAAATCCAGTACTGCTAAAACTAAGCTATTTTAACGTGTGGTACAGCGTAAGAAAGTCTGCCACTACCTGTCTTCTCGCGGGTGTCGTAAGTAAATCTCTTGACTTTTGTCCGATGACGTATTAACCGTTTTAAAAAAACTTTATTGCTCTACTGAATATACAGACCGTCGATGGATGGAGCAGCGTCAAATATGCGCGGCGTCTAGTATACTGTGATCGCCAACCCACGGCCAAGCGTTTCGATTATAGCAAACTCTGTCGGTGGGATGTGCCTATGTCCAGCCGTTGACAATTAATAAAGCAAATTTAAGGAATTAATCTCATACTGGCTTCGTTTACCTTGCAGTTACCCAATATAAATAAACATTTACAGCGATCACCAGTAACATGTTATAATTCGCAGACAAAGCGATTGGAGCGTTATAACGAACGAATGAATATGAATACGTTACGATTGCCGCGTGTGTACGCGCCTTTACATTAGCATAAAATTAATATGCGGTGGTAAATTGGCAGCGACAAGTGAACGCTTTGAGGGCGCAGATGTAATACGTTATTAAGATGTCAACAAAATTACGGATTCCATAACAAATTAATACAATATAGAAAAAACTTCAGAAATAAGTGAAATTATTTAGTGTAAATCGAACCTCATCATTTACTTAACGCCTAAGTATTATAAGTCGAAAGCCTTGTAATTTGAATCATTCATAATAATTTAATGATAAAATATACTTAATATGCTGTAATCAACTAGGAAAAATCTAAATCAGATTACCTACAAGACAGGTTTTAATAATAATAATACAATACAATAATGTTGACATTTACAAATCATTCATGTGGTCAATTTCAGCCCCCGCTTGTAGAACAGATACCAAATAGTGTCATGTCAGTGGTGTAGACAGTTTGTAATCGTTTCAACCCACTTTTCACCGGAGCTTATTCGGTACAATGTGACAAGAGTCGCCGCCTTAGCGTCAAAGCCCCCGATAAAGTCCATAAAAACTCTTTGGTACGAGCCCTCCGAGTAGGGGATCGTCTTCTGATTCGTAAAAAGATCCGATAACGTGACAGATCTAGGAGCGGCTATCGTGGCCACTCGGTGAAAATTTATTTAGAAATAATGCAGTCGAATTTTCATCCTACTTTTTGAAGTCGGTTATTCAATATGGCCGGGAGGACGCGTTACGCTGCAGTTCTTATAGTAACCGTTTCTATAAAAGAGTACAAGGAGAAAAAACACAATACTCACTTATGTCCGTTCTTACTGGCGCGATGCAAGGGTGTTCCGAATGAGAATATCTTTTCCCTGCTGTTTGGATACTTGTAAGGATGAACGAGCAGTGGTCTTACTCGAAGCATATGCTGAACCGTCTCCAATCTGTTTAAAGCCAAAAGTTGTATTATGTTGGTGGTTCGGAGGGCCAGCGATCGTTCTAATCTTTACTGTAAAGCGAGTGACCCGGGTTCAAATTGACCTGGAAATATCGTTGCAGTTTAAGTTGAACACCTTGTGTTGTGAAGGAAAACCTTGCGATGAAACATGCCTAAGAAATAATAAAAAATATAGTCAACACTCGATTGTTCTCCTCTGGTGGAATTCCATAATAGATTACTCATTATTCTATACTACATTTTATACTAGTTAGTTTTAGTTAAAAGGCGAAAAAGACGCGTGAAGTCCGCTAACACAGATTGGTTCTATACGTACGTATTATTAAATAAACCGATACTAGCTAGTCCAGTCCACGCTAATACAACTGGTATATTTTCCTGCCAGTTGCCCCTAATATCATTTTGCCCGTCCCTTTAACCACAAAACTGACACATAACAGTAACAGACTTCCACTTACGAACAGAAACTGTACAAAGGAGTTCAGTTAGAATAAGTATCGCTAACTTTGGCAGCCTGCGGCGTGAACTTACGCCGCGGCGTTAGTAAGCTCGGTAAAGTTGTTTAGAGGTTCTCTGGAGCCTACAGTCAGTTTTCTTCTCGAAACTTGCCAAGTTAGCACACGTTAACTTAATGAATTTATTTCCATGGAACATAGTGCGTGTTTTATCTGCTAGGACAGCAAAACGAAATAAAACATATCTATTACATTTATCTGAATAAATTGACCGCATAGCTCGCAAAACTAACAAAAGTTGGGGACGAAAGGCTCTCGAGTTGCATTCTCGTAGAGGTAAGCGCCGTCTACCACGAAGACGACGTGCGCAGCGTTGCGAAAGTCGATGGAGAGTGATTTGTGGTAATCTTTGTGGGAGGCCTATGTTGAGCATAGGACTTGTGACAGGCTGTAATGATGATAATGATGTAAGCATTGACGATATAAGATAAATAAATAATATTCTAAGTAACATAGTAAATAGATGTAACTTGGATTACAGAGTACCGATAGAAAATAAATAAAAGGGTTTCAATTCTTTATCACCCAAGTTTTCTCTTCGCCTAACGACTAAAATCCAACGGCGAGGAATCACGGAAGTTCTGTTGGGAACCCTGCAGTGCCTTAAAGTTTGGCTAAGATAGTACCGTCCGTGCCGTGACAATAAATGTTACATTATATACTATCATGTACACCGCGAGATCACGGGATCACCGACGCTTTACTGAGCGTTTCCCATTTACCTACAATCCCAAAGACCACGTCTATAATTGAGGAATACCGTTGATGCCAAGCGGTCTCCAATGGAGATCTAACGGAGTGCTGGTAGCGAGAGGTTCCATTCTAAGTGGCTCACCGGGATTCTCTGCTCCGCTTCCCAAAGTAAACACCGCCAATGCAATGCAATGCATGTGATGCGGAATCTTGCACCCAGGTGGGTGCGGAATCCTGCATCCAGCGGTACTTTACGCACTTCATGTCCTTACATTAACCACTGCGGACCACGGCAGGGATCTGTGATTAGCGTGTCTTCAGTCATATCTGAGGTAGCGTAGTGGTCAGGGCGCTCACTTTAGTATCATAGAGCGTGAGTGACCTAGGTTCGATCCCCGGTGCCGGCACCACGATGAAGGAAAACATCGTGAGGAAACCTTCATGTCTGAAAAATAATTATTATTATTTCGAGGATATGTGAAGCCCGCCAACCCGCACTGGAGCAGCGTGGCGGGTACTTCCCGGCTCCTAAACCTTCTCTGATAACTAGTATTTGAGAAGGAGGCCTTTGCCCAGCAGTGGGCACTTACTGGCTGTTACTTTACTTTTACTTTACAGTCATGTCTCAGGTCTTTTTTTAAACCTAATCGAAGCAAATTGTCTGCACACTTGAACTACCTGTTTTTGGGTCAGGCTATTGTAGTGTTGATACATTATCAGACGCTTCCCATAGCGACTTCGGATATGAGAAGGTCAAAGTGAGTTTTTGACCTTTGAGCGATCAAGAGCTTATGATATAGTGCCACTGCACTATATCATAAGCTCTGTCTTCCGACATAACCGAAAGATGACGCCATATTCAAAATCGACCAGGAAGACACCACTACACTGGCGCGGATATAGATGGAGACTCACCGTCCGTACTGCGCGGCGAGGTCCAACGCGCTCTCATTTTTCAAATTTCTTAGGTCTGCATCGGCTCTCTTAGCCAACAGCTGAGCTACGACATCCACGTGGCCGAACTGAGCGGCAATAAGCAGCGCCGTCTCTTGGTCTAATGTCTGATTGAGAAAAAGAACGTTGTTAGATTTGGATTGTGGTGACAGACGAACTAAAAGCCCACCACAGGGTAAGTGTCTACTGATAGCAAATCGCTACTGAAGCCCATGAGCATTTGCACCACCTTTATTTCTTATTAATATTTTTAGTCCTCTGCTGGAGAGAACTTCATCGTAGATTTGCACATACTGACCACGCTGGACAAGTGGCTCTTTTACTTTCTATTTTACATTTATGAATCCTCTCAAAAGTAGAGGAATACCTCTCAGTATATTAATACTTCTTACGTTTTAATGAATATTAAAACTTAATTTTATCTGTGTACAAAATTGCTCTATACAAAATCACAGGCACTTTGAATAAAATCTTGAAGTAATGGACTTGGATTTAGTATTACAAAAGATGATATAGAAAGGTGAACATACCATCACTTTCTGCAAATCACTAGTGCTGGGCAGCACCATCTATGGATACCGGTACTCCGCTCACCAACCAGCTTGCCCAATGTGGTGAGTATGGGCTAACTATGCAAGAAACGTATGTTTGCTTTTGCTGACGCTTCCTGGGAGAGATCTATGTTCAGCAGTTGACTAAAATAGGCCGATGTAGCAGTAGTAACTATATAAATATGTATATAAACAATCAAAAAGTTTTACTTCTAGAATACTGATTTAGATTACCCTCTTTAACTATTGACATCGTAAGATAATATTTTGACTAACTTTGTCTATTGAGATCGTAACATGGTAACGGTAGAATTAAATACTGTTCTCAGTATACTCGGGTGATAACCGACATTGGTGACCCGCCGAATACACTCGATATTTCCATATAATATTTATTTTAATAAGAGGGTTTACTTCCAGATATTGTTAGAGGCAAAAAATGGATTCGGGAAGCTCCTTTGGCTACGCTGAGCCGTGCCAAATTGAAATCTGTAATGTCTGCCAGCGCCTAAGGGTAACAGGCGTGAGATAAATAGGAGATGAAAATTGCCCGTTGTTACATACACCATAACGGTCGAGCGAATCACTAATTCATTAATATCTACCTCCGAATTAACCTAACTACAGGTTGGAACCTACACCTATCTAGAAAATCCGGCGATAGATAAGACATAGAAATCAGCCGTAAAAGTATGCAATATTAAGTATATACATATGCAATATAAGTAAGGGTGATCCAAATGTATATTTAATATACTAGTATATTCGCGTATTTATAATACTCAAAAGAAATCTATATATTTTCGCCAACGAACTGCATATCAAAAATGTCTTCGCACGCTGGATGCCGAGAATTTTAGCCGAGAAGTAAAAGAAGAGACTAGTTGACGTTCAAGGGCTTATCTTGAAAAGTACAAAGTACAAGCTAACAAAGAATTTTTTTTGTGGCGATTATTGACTACGGTCGAAACCCGGGATCCATCAATTTGATCCCGGGACCAAACGACAGCTGTTGGCTTGGAAACGAGCATCTTCACCGACAACGCAGAATTTCAAAGTGACAAGCTCGGCGGGAAAGGTTATAGGGTCCGTTTTTTGGGCTTCGTACTACGTAGACCAAATAAGAAAATTGGAGAAAGACATGAGAAAAAGATGCGGGACGAGCTACGTGCAGGAGTCTTGTTTCACCAAGATAACTCCCACTCGCACACAAAGCTGAATTAGCTATAGCTGCCATTCGAGAAGCAGGTTACGAACTGCCCTACGAGAGCCAAGACGAAGATTTGTTCCTAAAGGTATTCCCGCTGTGACGGTATTTTTGGAGAGACAAGACAAAGATTATTTTTAAGGTATACACCCTGATAGCATGGACTTGAAATAAAAATAATTGGATCGCCCCCACAGGAACTTATTCTCCACCTACCAAGTGGTCAATGTTAACTGGCGGGTTGTTATGCGCTAAGAGCATAGATACAATGTCAGCGTCTCCCGTCCACGCCGCCAGGTGGAGCGGCGTCGCCCCCTTCTTGTCCACGACGCACGGTAGCGCGTCCACAGATAGAAGAAGGCGAACTATCTCCCTAAAAAGAAAAAAATATGTTATGCCAAGTAATCCTTACACGATAATTCTAAAATAAAAAAATACTAATAGAAGTTAGTTTCAAGATTCTGTTTTTTTCGTTTGCAATCATTAAATGCAATACTTAAAGTAACAGAACTCGGCCATACGGCGTTATTATAGTATTTCTTATTTATTAAACAGTGATGCTTTTATTTGTTTAGTCCTGCAAAGAGTTCACAATTTAACCTCTCCCATATGGATTTGCCTTAATCGTCACGCATGGTACTACTACTGCGATCGCCCGATCGCTGCACTGCAGCCCGTCACCAGTTTACTTTTTTTTTTTTTGGGCTGGCATATTTGAGACGGTTAGTACGCCGCTCTTACAAGACCCGCAGGTTGATTCGGAGTACGACAGACGGACGGGCAGACACTGTAGGCTTCGTAATAGGAACCCTAAAAAGTGTAAAAAAAAACCGTAGTAACGCGCACATTACACAAATCTAAATATCTTATCGATGGAATTATTAACATACAATAGATAACATGCTCGAATAACGAAAAGTGATACTAAACAGACAAACAGAACAATATCTGAAATTAGTCAACCACAAACATATGTATACAAATCAGTAACGACATTCGCTTAATGAAATGTTGAACGTAAATACCTATATTGCTATTTTATGATCGATTTATTGCCTTGAACTACACTTAACGGCCAACGAATACTACGTACGGTTTACACACTTATTATTTAAAAAAAAAAAAAACAAAACATAAAAAGGAAGAGAATGAAATATATTGAATAAAAAAATATAAGTAGGTTCAGAAAAAAAAAACATTTTTAACACATTTTTAGTACATATAATAGTTCCACTTACTTATGACCTCGTAAGCAGGCGTGGTGAAGTGCAGTGTATCCATTGACATCTTGGACGTTGACACCGGCGCCTCTCCGTAAACTGAAACAAAACATAAAATAAAAAAAGTTCGCAGTCGGCAGGATTCGAACCTACGCTCCCAGAGGGAATCTGATTTCTAGTCAGACGCCTTAACCGCTCGGCCACGACTGCAGATAGTAAGATCCGTAAAAGTGCCTATCATTATATTACGATAAGTTTATGATATGAGTCATAAGAATAGCAATTCGATTATGTTCGACAGTCAACAATTCGAGACTTAAAAATACGCTTTACTGTTATCCAATAAAAAAAAGTGTTACTACTGTGTGTGTTACTAAGTGGTGTACTACACCACTGTCCCCCCCGTGACCATGTCGGGAATCAAATGTTAAACTTACTTGAACGCGATAGAATCCGTAAATAATAGTTTCATTTCAGATTCAGAACACTGTAGCCATAACCTGCCTGTGAAGTCGTGAGTTCAAAACCAAAAAAACGTAAAATATTTGGTTTCTTTTTCTTATAATTATCCCATGCCTATTGGCATCCGGCCCTTCTTCTTCTATTCTTCTTCTTATTGCATAAAGGTGCTCGCAAAATAGTATTTTGATTTTATTTTTAATTAGTGAAATACTAAATATGAATGTTTAGTTCCGAAAATAGTGCACATGCAAAAGGATAATATATTCAGAATAATAAAAATAAACCGTTAAGACATATTCCTTCATGTGTATCCTCAAAATCAACACAGGAGTTCCATCACATACGTACGCAGAAGGAAGACTAGAAACGAAACGCTCGAAATCGAATACACATCTGTTGGCCATACATTTTGTTCCGATTGCAGATTTAAGCTAACGGTGATCATCTCAGTTACCAAACACTACCGTTATAAGTATTCATTAAATGCGACCTAAAAAATTATATATAAATATATTATACATAAATAACAAATGGTTATTTTAATGCCTTTTAACAGAACCAAGAGTTTTTTTGTTTCATTAGTTCTCACGATTGCGGCCTTGACATGGTCTTTCCAACACTATAAGTTCGTAACGCATGGAGTCAATGAACTTTCAAGACAATGCGTCTTTATAGACAAAAATAACTAGATTAAGTAAGTGTAAAAGCAGTTTTAAATTAGACTTTTAAGGTTGATTTTATATTGCAACAGTTAGGTACAGTTACTCTATTATAATTCAGCTGTGTCAACATAACATTATAGAACAACTCCTCTTAAATATTTAAGTAAATTACTGCGATATTATGGTCTTACAGATACTATCTTTGAGTACTTACGGAAAATAGAGTTTTAGATTTTATGATATTCTTCGCGTAGATTCAATAAATTTTATAGACGAAACATAATTCTTCAAATCATAATAGATTCATTGAGAATACCGCACCTACGTCTTAATAATTAATTATTACTTACTTATAAATGGGGATAAGTTAGGCCTTGTGAATACCACAATTTGTCTTGGAATAACTATAGATCCAAAGTTTCGTTGGATATAGTATGTTAAGCCATTTATCCTAACTGGCTGGCAGACTCTCTGCTCTTGTCTATCCTTGTTATAATGTTTTATGGTATTTTGCTGTGGGGATATGAAACTGATATAGAAACAATACAGATTTGCAAAACATAAATATATAAGAGCTAAATTTATTTTATTTTAAAGAAAGAAATATTGTAACCTTAGTTTCTCAATGCATATATGAAAATTTTATATATGTACAGAAAACCATAAATACATTTAATAACAAAAGGGGTATACATAATTTAAATACTGGGAACAAACGCAAGCTTGTGATGCCTGTTACTAGACTCCAATGAGTCAGTAACGTGTTCATTGGGTTATACATTTCTACAATAAAATCCCAGAAAGAGTGCAGTCTTTCTATCAAAAGGTTTAAAAATATATTTAAAAAATGCTTTATGAAAAGGGTTATTATAATATTCAGTAATACATGGATGTTAATAACCCCCTAGAATAAATTAATCGTTCCCAATAGGTTTCGAAAAATTTAATTGAAGGAATTGAATTGCAATTTGAAGGATTGTACTACAATTTTTTTTATTTTAAAAAAATCACAAGAGGTCATGTACCGAGTTTGTTATCCGTTAGCTGGACCTCATTACGAGACGGTGGTAGATTTAGGTGGAGATGGAGTCCAGTGAAACTTATGTGAGGTGAATAAATGGTTTGATTCGATAGCGGCTTGCCATCGTTACTAGCAAAAACAACCTAAATTTTATTATAAATCACAAAACAAACGAAATAATTTATTTTTCAGTGGTAAAAACCATGTTACGTTTATCAGATGTCTTTTTGTCACTATAATGGGCCAGCTGCTGAAGAATAAAAAGATCTATTTTAACTCTCTTCATCTTTATCACCAGATAATGAAAAATCTAGGCAACTCTTACAATAGATAAACAAGTATTATGGTTAATCTAATTCATCATCATCATCTGCCTAGGTATTTAAGTCCACTGCTGAACATAGGCCGCTCCAAGAAAAAACCAGAAAACCTACATACATGTCTTAAAAGGTTTGCCCATGGATTTTCCGCCATCATTCGGTTGCCAGAGGCAAGTTTTTTTAGCTAGCAGTGTGCGTCAAGTGTAGAAGAAGTTAGCATAAGGAGAAAAAGATGGTATTCTTCTTTCCCTCAGATTATAATTTAAGT
The DNA here is from genome assembly GCA_029286595.1 of Bhutanitis thaidina. NCBI lineage: Eukaryota > Metazoa > Arthropoda > Insecta > Lepidoptera > Papilionidae > Bhutanitis > Bhutanitis thaidina. Next base: position 5,639,326 of record JAGSMS010000020.1, on the reverse strand, counting down.
GCCCGGTCGAGTTGACCCATTTGTGCACGTGACACGTTTAAGACACGTGCCGTGACACAATATCACGTTAAATACAGAACCGGAAACTATAAATGTGTTGCGTATATTTATTTTATATATTCAGTAAAGCGAATACACTGAACACTCAACATTGGCATTATCTAACTTGAGAAAATTTTAACCCGGCGCGGTATGTTGTACGGCGATAGGCAACCCAACTTGGAAGTTAAGCATTAAAATACAGAAATTAGAAACTGAGCCGTGTGGTACCGAATTAAGAATCTGCTCCTTTTTTCCTGTGAGTGTCGTAAGGGAAAAACCTTGAAAACTCTCATTGCTCTCCGAGAGCAAACCCGGCGACACTAACTTAGAAAGGCGAAAACTGGCTTGCTGGCTTTGGAAACCGGTTTTTTTTACGCTGACTCGTACCAAATGGAAATCCGTAATATTTGCCTACCCCTATCTGAGCGATCCGAGTAATTGGTGTGTATGCCTACATAAATATAAATTGACAACCTTCTACTAATCCTTCGGGTGGAGAGGATTCCTTATCCGCACTCTTGCGAGGTTGAGATAGTGGCAGAGGTCGCAGTGATCGAGGTTTTTCACTGGTTTCGCTTACTTACGGAAATGGACATATACAGGCTACAAGAGAAGAAGAAAGATTTACATTGCACCTCTAAACATAGCAGGCTGTTAATGTAAGGTCTAACAGCCTGTATATGTTCACAGCTAGAAGGGGATGAGTTATCGCCATCACAAGGTGACTTGCTAGTGAAGTTTGGCAGGCGGGTTGGTGAGCGCATTGCCGGTACCCTCGCACTAGCCATTTTTAAGTACAAAACCTAAGTGGGGGGCCATAGAGAGACGCTTAGAGCTACCGATGCCTCTCATATGCCAATAATCGAAATAAAACGATTTTTTTTTATTATTACATACATATTATACATCTGTATAACATATAAATCATATTTTATTTATTTGTATAAATACATATTATGTTAATATATATGAAAGTGTGTGTGTGTGGGATATTAACAATTTGTTAAGTAATTTGTTATATAAATTTTGTAGTTCATATTTTTTACAGTATTGCATTGCAATAAGTAAATTAATAGATGCAGCTTATTATACTATGTATTATAAGATGTATAGTTACAACAATAAATATTTAATACTGTGTAAATATGTAATAATAATAATAAGTGGTTATAGATCAACCAGTTGGCATTCCAAAGATGAGATAGCAACATGATTAATATATTTACGAATTATTGCATACAGATTATCATTGCTAAATAAATGTAATAATCTTTCAGGTTCCACTGCATTGACTCCCTAATCTAGAAAGAAGTCCACTGTTTTCTAAATGGGTTTCGATTGTCGGAGATCAATGTCGGAGAGAAACAAGAGTTTGTGGTTGTCACATTGAACCTGATCAAAAGACTAGTCAAAGTTTATCATTTAGTGAAATTTTCTCGACCTTTTCTGAATCTAACAGGAACAATACATATTAATATTATAATTTAAAAAGACAATTTAGTCATCAGCAATATTATTCAATTGGAACAATGTAAAAACTAATAACATTCATCTTAATGACATACAAAAAAAGGAATGTTGGCAGTGAGCACATTATTTGCCATGTCTTATTAGACAATCTTACCACAATTAATAAAATAGCTCACAATAATAAGATGTTGGGTGTGTTTGAGTAACTTAACATAGATGCAACAGTAACTAATTGAAGCTGATCATAATCATGGCATGTCTGCTACAGCTCCTCAACAATCTTCATTGTATACTTCAGATTCAGTGCTTCAATGTTAATAATTACCCCTGACTCGATTGCCCCTCAAAAGCTATGACACAATATTTTTAAGCAAACCAAAAGAATTTTTTGTTTCTTTAAGAGTGTGTTAAGGTTAAGTGTTTTAAAGAAATGTTTATTGCTTTTGATTTTATACAATGTTTTTTCAAGTATATGACAGATTGACCTACCACCTATTACGATGTACGGCTCCCCATCTCTAGCATGCGAGAACAAGACACCTGGAATGTAATAAATTCCCCACACTTTAGAGGCCTTTCCTGCTATGGCAAAAGCGATTTCACAAAAATTCCGTGATCACCTAGAAAATCATAGCATGTTATATTTAACAGGGTTTAGTTTAACCAAGACATGGTTTAACCAAGTTTTGGATCTGAAAAATAACACGGTAAGATTTTATGGAGGAATAACTTCACAAGGAATTTTGGTGAAATAATTTAATGCCATAGCGGATAAGGCTCCAGAAAGTAAATAACTTTCTGTAATTTTTAAATATTCGTATGAGCACATGTGTACTTATAGTTCCCAATAAAATGACAACCTATATATACGTCGGAGCTGTAGTCTGCGTGCACTCACCACCCTTTACTCTATCACGATCTCACACGCTCCTCCTGCAAATTTATCGCCCCACTAATTTATCTTTGCTTCGACCACACAAGAAACCTCCTCTCATGCAATAACCAACTACTTCTGTCACCCTCTGACAGCTCTGACTTCCCTATCCATACGTTATTCTGTGGAACGCACGCACACTAAAAATAAGCACTGCTGTCCTGAACATTTAAGGTTAAGTTTAAGGAACGGTTTCTTATCATAATGCCTACTAACGGTATTATTTCGTACATATTATTATGCGAGTTGTTTACAATACTGTAATGCACGCAGGTAAACTGGTAGAGAATGCCTCAGATATCGAGTCCGCTTATATGAACTATAAGTAACAAATAAACTTAAAAATAAAAATTCTTAAGTAATCGGCACAATCATTATAAGTTCACGAATAAAGTAACATAGTAGCCTAACGTATGACTGAACGTTAAAACGACTCACCTATCAACGTCAAACATTTTTGCACAGAGCTTCTTCGTTTTGATCCACCTCCTCTGAAAACTGAACATCAAATCGGACAAGTTGACAGACAAATTTATAACACAACACATGGCCGGTCTATCAACATCACTCATATTACGGAATACCGTTTCACTGTCATTAAACATCAGAAATTACAACCGCGTTTATTGAATGCACAAAGAAGACTAACGATAGTCTAAGGCGTGACTAACATAAGGCACTTTCCGACAAAACCGTAACAGGTTCGGGGGACGAACCACACTACCTGCTGGTCCTCAAACCGCACTAATTGTTTGATCGCGTCTTTCCAAGATTAGATTTGAATAGTCCAATAATAAATAGATAAGATACGCGAAATGGTCCAAGGAAAGGAAATATAGCGAAATAACATAACGTTGATAGCATAGATTTGAAACGAAAGTAATCGGCGATACAAGCCGATAAAAAAAATGACAAAGGCAAGATAAAATTTTATTTGATAAACAATTAGTCGTAAATAGTGCGTAATTAATTTACCATTGTAGTGATTTAACTTAATAATCTGTAAATAGTCCACTGCAGGACATACATCTCTCCCACAAGGAGGATGATACGTTATAATCGCCACGCATGACAATTGGATTGGCGATCACAGTAGCAGACGCAACTCAGACGCTGCTGCACGTCAACGGTCTACTTATTCTTAGTGTATTTATTCCGCTATCTGTAGCCATTGCAATTTACAAGCCTTCTTCCTTCACATCCACAGGAAGAAAAGGGTGGCAGATTCTTACGCCGATATAGAAATATATATATATCGGTCGCAACGGTTGCTACCACTATCCATCTTGCGAAGGTAGGCTAGGTGGAGGTGTTTTTATTATTCCATTATTCAGAGAAAAATGCAAATAGACCGAATATAACTACCCTTCACCTCCATTTTCTGATTAAAAACAAACTGTGGACACGTTTACGCGTGTATTTTTGGATTTACAGACTTTATATTGTGGACATGTTCATTATGAACGAGTACTTACAAGGCGAGCAGTGGTAGCCTAGTGGTCAGGGCGCTCACTTTAGTTTCATAGAGCATGAGTGACCTGGGTTCGATCCCCGTTGCCGGCACCACTAAAATTGTTAATAGCCATTTTAAGTGCTGTATTTACCACGTGCTCAGAGGTGGAGGAAAACATCGTTAGGAAACCCACATGTCTGAGAAACAATAAAAAATATTATTAATACGAGGATATGTGAAGCCCGCCAACCCGCACTGGAATGGCAGCGTGCCGGGCCCTTCCCGGCTCCTAAACCTTCTCTGATACTCGTATTTGAGAAGGAGGCCTTTGCCCAGCAGAGGGCACTTACAGGCTGCTACTTTACTTTACTTTTACTTACAAGACAACTTTTGGAAACTACCGGTAGTTGTTAAACGCAGGATATATTATAAGATGACATTTATTTCACTGTTCAAATGAATGTGGGTGAATCAAAAACAGTAGTAAAGTAAGTTTACAATAAAACTGAAGATTATTTTTTGAAATCAATAAAATAAAGTCGATAAATATTAATGGTCGACTACGGCACAGCGGCGGCTTAGGAGTGAAAGAGCTTGGCGAGTGTTGAGGCGATATGTGGGAACGATGCAGTATCTAAACCTGCGCAGCCCGCCCGGGATACCTAATATGTAGAATATTCAGATTTTCTTACATTTTATATTTGTTTTACATTTTGACTGCATCTATGTTTTATAAACAACGTTAAATTTTATCGTTTATAATTCAAAGTATTATTGTGTTATAATGCGATTTTAAGCGCGGGGCCTCTGCACGCGAGTTCCTTACTCCGAAGCTGTCAATGCCATCGGATCAACGGAGTATTGGTAAATCCGTGGGGGTTTTGGTCGGTAAGGGACTACCTTCTTCCTTCCGGTCACTACCTTCAGTGACAGATATGTGTTTGCACTTTTCCCCCGCGAGAGAAATAAAAAAATATAGTGCGGCAAGTGTATGCCTAAATACAGGCATACACAGGATGAGATCGAAGGAAAGGACAGATTCAGTGTCAGAGATACCGGACACAACATGGTACACCCTTCTTCGTCTTTCGATTTGAAAGTTATAGAAAGACTGTACAATTACAAGCTGTGTGGCATTCCATCTTAGTCCTCAAGGGTGACAACGCAAAGGAGGTAACTGTCCTTTGATTGAAGTTGTTTTTACGTGTGTATAGGCTGCATTAGTTACTTAGCATCATACGGATTGTTAGATCGTTTGTAACCGACCTAATAAATAATATCAAATAAATAATAATATAAAATCACCCGGACACGTAATTCCAAAAAAAAACTTTAACTTTGAAGGAGATCAAGAGTAGATAATATTTTTTTCTTTCAGTCGTTACGATTATGCGATGGCCAATATGGGCCGATTCTCTGCTAAATTTGATTTGGCTTGTTTACGAAATGCCGCTGATTTCCGCTCGATGTTTGTTTGCTAAATAATACGATAAAAGGAAATACTGTTTTAGCCGTCAACGCGACCTTTGAGTAAGACGCAGCTACCGCGGATCTGGCACTGGACTTTTGTACAGGTTTCATTTGTGTGGGGAAACAATGTGAAAGTTAATCGGAGATTGAACATATTTTTTCTCTCATACCTGTAGAAAAATAAGTTATCTCATTGTAGGGATCTCTCTTGTGCCATGGAGGCGTTTCAGATATAAATTGCACATTGATAATCACACAGGTACAATCCATTGTAGGTCATATAAAGACTTTTGCCGGGCGGTAATCGGACCCGCGACCGACTTAGTCACTGCGCCACGAAGCGCTAAACCTACAAAAAAACGATTAAGAAAAAACCAAACAGTCATACTTACAAAATATGTGGTTTATCCAAAAATTAAAGAATGTTGAATAGTTAACATAAACAGATGAATAAATTAATTTCCGAGTCACCGGAAATCAATTGAATTGCATGAGATCATTGTAAATAATTTTTATTATCTATTTATTAATTGAAACTTACAACTATCATTACAGGAATTTAGTACCTAATGCGATAGTGTAGTTCTATTATATCACGTAGCAAAATATAATTCTTAACAGCTAAGTATAACAAATTACATACAATGCTACCCTAGTGAATTCACTCAGAGTGCAACAGAACAGGTCAAATACTTCAACTATTCTACTAACAGTGCGTAATGTTCGCCTTATCAAGGAAATTTGTACGACTGTGGTAGGGCCAGCAGCCGCGACCGCCGTCGTCTACATACGAACCCATTCGGAACACCAAAGCAGTCGAATTCGCCTCAGTACGTCGCTATTAGATATTTTTCCACATAGTAATGAATGTACTGTTTCCCTACCAACATACACTGTCCACTACTGAACATAGACCTCTACAAAATAGCACAGCCAAACCCCGGCGAACATTTCATGGAAATGTATGTCCTTCCATAATCACCACACTGGACAAGCGGGTTGGCGAGCGCAGTGCCGGTACCTAGTACTCGCGATAGTGATGCTGCTCACTGGTTTGAAGAATTTGCCAATTCGGGTGGATATTCTACCATCATTCGATCGCCAAAGCCTTGTATATTTACTGGCAGGGTACCCCACGCGTATGCAGAACGAGGGAAACAAGAAAGTATGGGGCAAGACTTTCTTTTTTCTCTTTTTTTCTTCCAGTAACATCGTTAATCAAGATTATTTATACCTTATCAGGTAATGTGTAAGTAATATTTGTTTATTCTGTATTTGACGTTATCGGAGGAATTTTGAGAAGAGGTATTTGGCCATCAGTGGGTATTTGCAGATTGCTACTTTACTTTTATACATTTCATCATCATCATCATCATCATTTCAGCCTATCAGAAGTCCACTGCTGAACATAGGCCTCCCCCAAAGATTGCCACGAAGCTCGGTCCTGAGCCACCTACATCCATCGACTTCCCGCAACACTGCGCAGGTCGTCACTCCATCTTGTGAGGGGTTCGTCCTACACTGGGTTTGCCTGTACGTGGCTGCCACTCGAGAACCTTTTTTCCCCTTTTTTTTTATACATTTACTGTTAATAAATTAACAGTTGATCCATTGACCAACAGTACCAGATCAAGTGATTTAGCAATTCGTACGTGAGTATGCGGGTGCTAACGTTTGCACTGCACTGAGAGATTTATGAAACAGCAATAATTAACTGTTCATTCTTATCATAAATATTCGTTGCAGACATATATCAATGAAATAAAAAAGTGTAGATTTTGAGTAAAGTAAGTGTTAAAAATTCCTTGATTCAGTTTTAAACAATTACTATGCAATTTAATTAGCTACGTCGCCATTATTTTTCTTTAGATCAAAATTAGACTTTTTTTTTTGAGATTACGAAATTTTGAAACCGGTTGCAAAAACACATTTTATATCACCGCTAAAAGAGAGAAACAACAATATTAAAAATAAACATGTTCATTCACTCACAGCTTATGAACTCAAAACGCAATAGACACAGGCCAATAATACATGTCACGTCGTGTAGCTAACAGGTTTCCCTTACATAAGTTTAGGGAAAACCAACATGGTCACCAGTAATTATTCAGTTTTGACACGACTTGGTTAAAATAAACGGTCATATGTGAGGTTGACGAATATTTTATAATTTTTATTACTATTAACCCCGAGCCAAACCTTCTTTCTCTAGACTTTCTCTAGATAGACAATGAGGACTAATTAGTACAATTAGTCTTAGGTCTATTTTTAGTGTTAGTAGGTTCTATTAGGCAGTTCTTATTAGGGTCCGTTCTTAATAGTAAAGTGACCGTTAAAATAATCCAAGTCCTGTCAAAACAATATAATTAATTAATTCTCAGTCTTTCTTGGGTTCTTTTAAGGTTTTTTTTTGAGAGTTGGTGCAAAGCAGGCAATAGCAGTTTTTGATCACACGTAATTTATTTAAATTATAATTGAAACTAGACATTACATTATTTTAATATTCAACGCTACGCAACACTAATTACTGTATTATAATTACACCTACAGGAATGTTGTGCGTTCAATGCTTAACATCCAAAGGCGGCAAATTTGTGACTGCACCACCAATAATATTGATGCAATCAATTTCCAACATCGACGGAAGGCTCTTATTTTTCGTGATATTCCTGAGGCCTCGGAGATAAATATGCAACCTGTATATATAATATGTAATACTGCAAATTCTGTATATCAGGATGGGTCTTCCACATTTCACTGACACTTCCATTAAACAGGGCCACAGACTTGGTGTCAATAGCGGGGATCGTGCTAGGCCAATTGTCATGCATTTTGATAACCATCACACAAAAACAGAGGTTTGGATGGATGAAAATGCGTATGGTATTGACAACTTTCAATGATTTGCAACCATGGAATTGGTAAGTTCTGAATATATTCTAGTATGAACTATGTTCATGAAAGGAATATCAATTTATTGGAAGCGATTGTTTATACTTATCGGTATGACTATAGCTTTTGTTTTGGGCTTTGGTATTTGTTATATTTTATATGATGAATGGTTATTATTAACGCTGGTCGTGCATTCATAAATTTTGGTTTTCATTATCTTTAGCTAAATTTTCTTCGTATCTTCGCGGGCAACAGCAGTCCGTTTACGAGAGGCAAAAGTCATCTCAGTGGGCTGAACTTGATTCTGGCGTGCCGCAAGGCGGTATACTTTCTCCTATATTTTTAAAATTTTTATTTACTCTGTTACGCCCACTGTTAATTGTTCGTACCATCTGTACGCAGATGACCTTCAGATTTACGTGCAATCAGATATTGATAATTTTCATAATGCGATCATCATCATTCATCATTTCAGCCTATCACAAGTCCACTGCTGAACATAGGCCTCCCCCAAAGATTGCCACGAAGCTCGGTCCTGAGCCACCTGCATCCATCGACTTCCCGCAGCACTGGGCAGGTCGTCACTCCGCGTGCAATAATGCGATTGCTGACCTGAATGTTAACCTAAAACATACCTATAACTGGTCATCATGCTGTGAAGTCTCTGTGAGTCCTTCGAAACGCCAAGCTATACTTATGTATATAATATTGAATGCGTTATAATAACATTGAGATACCGTTCTCTAGTTCCGTAAAGAACCTTGGGTTCTAGGTTAGAAAACATGTTACAGAAGTTAGCCGTAAGATCTCGGCTGCGCTTCGAGTACTCTATAGGCATAAGAATTTTCTTCCATTTAAGAATAAGCTTTTGCTTGTCAAGACACTCGTTCCTCCGATCATTAATTATACTAAAGTGTACTACTCGGACCAGAGCAAAGGTTTCCTTCACAAGCTACATCGTCTTGTCAATAACTGCACCCGAAATATTTTTAACCTTCGTAAATATGATCATATATTTCAATACCGTTCTCGTTCCTTTAATGGCTCATGAATCAACAGAGACTTAACTTCAGACTTCTACTTGTTCTCTTCTCCATCTTAAACGATTCAACATCACCTTCTTATCTTACGGTTACATTTCATTATCTGTCTCCGTTCCTCTTCTAATTATAAGATTATCATCCCTCAACATTTTACCGATTTCGTTGGAAGCTCTTTTACCGTTCAGGGTACACAGATGCCAGATGACATCAGAAAAGTAAGTAATAAATTATACTTCAAACGACTGATACGTTAACACCTTTTGATGACACTTGTTATCAGTAAGAATTGACAATGTAGCATAGGGTATTGCAGTAATATGTATATTATATGTGATATATAGATGTAGGTTGGTGTATGTATGTATATACTATGTACGAACGTATCAAAGTAACTATATTTTTATTAACCTCATATCCATTTATCTGTGTGTGTGTTTGTATATTAATATAGTTAAGTTCTAATTATTTTACTAAAATATAAGACGAATTCTTAAATGCATCTATTACATTATTTTTCCTTACCCCGGGTTGTCTGGCAGAGAATGCTAAAAGGCATTAAGTCCGTCCTTTGTAACAATTTTTAAACTTGATAGCAATAAAGTTTGAATAAATAAATAAATATAATGATTTATTTTTGCTTTCCGAGATACAAAAGTAAAGTAGTAGCCCCTCGGCTGGGCAAAGGCCTCCTATCAATATTCAGATACGCTGGTTTCCTTACGGTCTTTTCCCATCATCGCTGTGCACATGATAAATTCAACACTTAAAATTGCAACTTATACAATTTTAGTAGTGCTGGAACCGGTATTTGAACCGAGATCATTCGTGTACTATGAAATTAAAGCGAGCACATATCGACAGTATATATCTATATCACAATATATACGTCTTTAAGGCCACAATGACCTTAAAGGTGACTTGCAAATGATTAATTCTACAATTGGAAGAAACAAGTTTTCTCTGAGACGGATCTGCAATTAAACTTCGCAAATCAATATTTAATACAGAAATTTTATTTAACTTCTTATTATAACTTAGATTATATCCGTCAATGGTAAGGTATCTAAGGTTATATACATGATGGTACACAAATTTAGAAGATATTACGAATTAATATAGGAGTGCAGCTGTGGTGCATTCTTCGCTAGCACAACTGCCCGGAATTTTGTAGGCGTGGTCAAGTCTATTTGCAAACTGCAAAACTAAAACAAATTCCCCACTGACCTCAAAAGTTTAAAATGTTAAAAGATAAGAACGATGTTCTTTCTCAAATGTTTACCAAAGTATGTCACTTTAACTGCAGCAAAAAAAAAACATGAAAATTAAATAAAAAAATATTAAAATTGCCTTTGCTTGATATTTAAACCGGGTACCTTGATCGTCCTACGATCCTTACCAAATAAGATAGGTCAGGACCTATTTCAACCACGACTACAACTTCCGAATACTGTTGGCAACTACGCAAGATATCATCTTATAATATTATAGTGCCACAGGTTAAGCGCAGACACAGAAGTAATCACGCGTCTTTACCTTCCCGTACGTGATATATCTCAGATGCAGTGTCAGAGACACGGGATGCAACACAACATGACTAGACCCGAAAACCAACAACTTGTTGCACAATACACAAATATTGGCTACATCGGGGATTCGAATCCATGACGTGTCTTAACTATCAGCAACGCTAACCACTAAACAAGAGTTCGTCCCACCAAATAAAATCAATAAACGATAATGCAAATTGCGTCAGACACACAATCATAATATAAATGTTTTTATTTACAACATAATGCATCCATTACTAAGTCGAGACACAAACAATCAAACATCCGCACTATCACCTGTCCTTGTAAAGGCGTAACAATGGAGTTTCGTATAGAGTCTATGTTTAACAACATTTCTTCTTATAAGGGCCTGTACATACAAGGGAAAGCGTTTTCGTCTCATCGACATGCATTCAAATCACATTAAATGAAATATCAAATAATCAGGCCATTAATAATGTAACAATTTAAAAGCTTTTTTTTAATTAAAATTTAGAATGAGTACTATGTAAAAAAAATTCGATCGAAAGTCGTGACTTTTGGCGCCAATTCGTAAAGTTATGGAGGTCATGAATTTAATTTTATAATTTCTGTTATTCTGTTTTTTTTATATAAATTTTTGATGTGTAATACTGATAATGTATTATGCCGCAAGTGCTTGTGAATGTGTACAGTAATTGGAAAATTCCATTGAGGGTCGGAAATCGTTGATTTTCGATTTGGAGCCATCAGTTCGAGAAATCTGTAGTAGAAGTTGACTGTCGATATACTTGAAGAAGTAGTTTTCAAGCTCGATTGAATTTATATCCGAAAATTGTTAACTGTTGTGCTGCACCAACCTTTAACTGGTATTTCCACGACAGAACGGTACTCTTTTATTTATGAGTAAGACTTATGTGGTCACTGTGACCCAACACCAACAATCGTCTTAAAATAAAAATCGATGCTACGATAACCAATCTATGTATGGTCGCAAGAGGTCGACTAAAAATCTGCGACTATCTTTTTGTTTCAGCTCATGGGCAAACAACTTCTATGAAAGGAATTTACAGATGCGTTGTCACCCTTGAGAGGTACGATGGAATGCCTCACAGTTTGTAATTATACTGGCTCAGTGTACACCTTTTAAACCGGAACTCAACAGTGGCTGTACTGCTGATTGGCGGTAGTAGGTAGTTTCAAATAGCTAAGCGGATGGTACGTAACCAGTAGACATTTAATCAAAATGAAATATTTATAATATTATAAAGAGAAAATGAAAGTATTTATAAGAAAAAATATATACTATTGTTAATAGCCTACACATTTTTTGAAATTTACCATAAGTGCCAATTTTTGGATATCTTTGAAAGTCTGATAGCTTGTATTACAATCTAAATCAAGATTAAAAAAAACAAATACTTATACATTATACTATTTCTTTATTTGGGCCACTTTACATTCATCACTGAGAAAACTCTTGCAGTGAGAGCTGAGGTTGAGGCAAAAAGAAAGCAGAGAACTTATGACGTGTTGTAACAATAGATATTATATCGTTATAACACTTTAATAAGAAAGTCTTTGACATTTGACTTCGACGGTTCTAACATCTGCCGTTTCGTTCAATAAGTTTTGATGTTTGAAAACAATTTAAATTCTATTATTATGACGCGAGAAAGGATAATCACTGTTAAACGTGCCCCTTCACATAACTAAAGCATTTCTTAGAATAGAATGTGAACAATTAAATGTTCCATTTTGTTTTAACTTAGGCATCGATAAATCGTTCGGTAGTTACGTGTGTGTAGTAATTTGTTTCGTTCCGTGCATCACAATAAAGACTCTAAATAAAGTATTTTCGTATTATTTTTGTATAAGCAACTTTTTGTTAAAGTATAAAGTATAATCATAGCAGGATACGTAATAATAAAGTATCGTTAGCAGCCCTACTATCCAGACGACTCCAAGGCAGAAAAGTAATCGACAGCCTAGTAGCCTAGTCCCTTCCGCCGCTTCATTGCAACACAACACCACTTCTTGATTTCCTAATCTTATTTTTATTTTTATATATACATATAAACCAGTTATTGGTGGTCACCCCGAATGGGGGTTACCGAGTTAGAGTTAAAAAAATATTTCGTGTACACTATCCCAACCTGCACTGCAGAAACTTTGCGGACCCTTCCTAACTTCAAAACATCTCGCAATTGCTTAAAGGAGGCCTTGCTCCGCAGTACAACCGCAGGCAGACTACTGAAGCAGCAGTATGACTTTACTTTTATGAAATACACAACTTGGTTACAAAAATGCAAGAAACAGAGCAAATTTAGTGGGTGTCAGAATTCTTTTCCAGAGTTTTTTCAATCAGTAAATTTTACCTTTAGATCCCTATGGTAAAGAACACTAAGAAACTTGTGACATCTCTAAATAGTATGAGAACAAATTCTCATACTATTTAGAGATGTCACAATGTCGCAGTGCGCGTTAGGCTGTGTATTCCTCTTATTATACGCACTTCCAAGCCTATTCAATAAATTGTAAGAGCATTTCGATTTGTTTATCGATCATTCAGAAAATTTCACGTTGAAATTTTTATTTATAAGATTTTCACATTCACATTTAATTAATATATTACAGATATGTCCATGCGAAGCCGGCACGGTTAGCTCGTTGTTATATAAAAACCTCAGGCAACGTCGACTTACGCACATTGATCTATATATACATTAAAATGGGATTTTCCTTAACAGCTCGTAGTAAAAGTTATTACAGCCATGCCATTTCATAATGATCACCTCTTTGTCAAAAATCTTGGGGCGCGACGCAGAACTTCATTGTGCGAGATACGATACTGTCTGTTACTAGTATATACATTATTCCAGATGTACATAGGCAGACTCTATTTAGATTAAAATACTACCATCCAAGATTTTTTGAGAAATATTTTTTTCTTTTCTTTGGGGAATAATCGGGGAATTTAACAATTAATATATATCACCCTTTTTGTTATATGTTCTGCTATTAATGTATGTATAGTTACCTATTTTGCATTGTATTACTTCCATATTTAATTAATACCTGTATTTTAATCCACCCAAACAATATCTCACCACGCCTCAGGTTTACTGGAAAAATGTATTAAGTATTGTTTTTATAAATGTAATCTTTAAATGAATAAAACTTTGTGGGTGATCTTAGAAATTAAAAACAACGGTAAAATTCAATGTTAGAATTGATGTTTTTTTCTAGAATACAATCAGTACGTACAAATTGCGTAAAGCTATTACGAGTGTGCTTTTAACTTTCCTAAAAATCATTAAGGACGGAATTAATCTCTTCCTAGTACATCTTAGCGTAATCTATAACAAGTTCCTTTATTATATCACGTGTTACCAGTCACCAGTCACCAAATTGAAAACCTTCGCTAGGAATACAATTTGCCTTGGCAGGTCTACCAGTGCTAGTATATGCCCGCACCAGATAAGCTAACCTTCTCGTGTAATTTGGGTTCATAGAATTCTGATGGATTCTCTACAAGTCGGTTGCCAAAGCTTCGTCTGCACTTGACGCACTATTTGCAGATTTCGGGTTGCAATTGGTGAAAAAGATAATATGTTCCATATTATCTTATATTTATTTTTATTATTTATATTATCATATATGGAATGTATTATCTTTTTCACACACACACACACACCTTTTTACTACTTATAACTAACCGTTTACCTCTAAGCGTTTCTAAGTAATAAGTAGAAATTGCGAAGCTTAAAAATAAAAAAAATAATCTCACCTCAGCTTTAATTTTAATTGCCAGTATAAACTGTTCTCTTCTGTCATATACGGAACTGTAAACTTCATTTTGAACACACAAATTTACAGAGTTAAAAAAGAGCCGCATCACTCAATCAATAAACTACTTCATAGGAATAATCATTTAAAGCGGCAGCTCCAATCGTACAACCAGTAATTCTCCAGTTAAATATTTACGGGAGAGTGAACCGTGCATAGATAGCGTTGGCCGCTGGTGACTAACTTAAAAACAGGCAAACGTTTCGGATGAATCATAGGAACAGGCAAGTTACTTTAGTTAGAACGAACATTGCGGTATATTTTTTTGCACATAACAGTATAATCGAGTTTTCGGAAGCAAAGGTTCACTATATTTATCGCACATTCTAATTTCAAAGTAATTCGGATGATTTTTTTTATATTTACCGTAAATGTATGTGTTGCATTATTATCTATTCTGTGGTATAAGTGACCGTTATGATGTTTTAATGTAAGTTATAAGAAATACAATGTCTTAAATGTCACGTCACGAATGTCAGAAAATGATGTAAATGAAGTAAGGCAAAATAATAGGCATATACTAAAATATACAGTAGGAGGTACTCTCCTCAGTTATAATGCGAAAGCGTTTGGCGAGTGCATTATTATCGACATTTCAAGGTCACGGGATTTCTCAACTTAAATGGCTTCTACCATTTAATACTGAATTATAGCATAAAAAACTTTTTTTTTCATCGTGTACTCTATAATTAATACGCCTGATGTATTTTCAAAACATTACGTTTAGATTAATATAAAAAATATTCGATGTCGTCAATTGATCTGGATGTAGGGTATGTAATCACCAAAGTACGAAAAACTAAAAATCCAATCAAGATCAAAGTTCCAATTTTTTTTATATTAGCTTCAGATTCAAGTAGAATAGGATTATTTTGAAAATCCCTACTCTAGTCCTTTCAGTTTGTTTATAACAATTTAAATAACCGAACAACTCGCACCCTTGACGCTGCTGCCCGTCATTGGTCTGCTTATTTTTGGTCAGGTATTTTTTGAGAAGGTTAAACCGCCATCTGTCGCACAAATCGCAATGTCTTGATTTTCAAGGTTGTTCCCTTAACCGCCTCTTACGACACCCA
This sequence comes from Bhutanitis thaidina, assembly GCA_029286595.1. Taxonomy (NCBI): domain Eukaryota; kingdom Metazoa; phylum Arthropoda; class Insecta; order Lepidoptera; family Papilionidae; genus Bhutanitis; species Bhutanitis thaidina. Next base: position 5,623,571 of record JAGSMS010000020.1, on the reverse strand, counting down.
CGGGAAGAAAGAGGGTGGCAGATTCTTATGAGAATCTTTACATCTCCCAGCTGACCTGTACCAAATGGCGATTTTGCCGTAACACGCTTGTCGATCTCAGTACCAGACATATGCGAAATGGTGTTAAAAGGCAGCAACGAGCTGACGTGACCCGCTGCTACCCTTCGTAGTAAAAAGAATAGAACCATCACAAATATGCCAAATCTAAATTATACAGACCAGTGACGGACAGTTCATAAGCATCTAAAGTTTAGCGGAACGATTACCAATCCTTCTCCCACTTTGCAAATCATCCCTTTGGGAGAAGTGCTCACTCAGTATTGAACTATTGGCAGATTGTTAAAGAAGAAGAATGTGGGATACCAAACATGCTTTGCTTGGCCGTGAAGTGATACAAGCAAAGTACGAAACCGTATGTTCCACACCTGACACAGATTGCTGTATGCAATCGACTAAGACACCTGCAACTGTATACTCCGCCCCACTGTCCATACAAAACAATCTCAAATAATCTCCGTAGGCTAGCTAGACCAAATATAGTAGAAGCACACAGTTAATAAAGATAAAAATCTCATTATTGTTTTTTCTACTCCGATTCCTGCCAAGGATGATTCACGAGGCTATTGAAATTAAAAATCATCCTAATTTGTGACTTGATTCTGCGTATATCAGACAAAAAATTTATAATCATGTAGCTGAAGGTAGCAGGTTAACTTTGACATCAGGACGTCAAACACCTCAGTACCCCCATGACCCTGCGTTCTGTTAAGCATCCGGATCGTCGGGATTTAAAAAAATATAATCTGTAAATAATAGTTTTATTTAAAATATTAATAATTATTAAAATAAATATTAAATGTACATTACTACAATAAGCATGTGTCCATAACTAATGAAATCAAAGTGTGCTTCCAACCAATTAATTTAAAACTCCAACAAGATACATTTCCGAGCCAGGCTTGAATTTATTAATTACGAAGAGTGAAACTGTACTTGTACGAATACAATAGTCGCATAATGCGACTGCTTGAACTAGTTCTCAGAATGAATAATACAATGAAACAATATAATACCGATCGCTTTAACAAAACACAGCACGCTTTAATGAATATTTTTTATGCAAAACTAGATGAAGCGTTCGTTGCGCGGTTTTTCATGCCATTTTCCGTATGTTAGGCAAATGTTTGATATAGCAGAATATTTTTTGTAACTTTGCAGATAATGAGTATACTATTCTGATACGAGATACCTATTCGTAGCCCCAGTATCACCAGGTTTCCCACCTTTAAAACTTAATTTGGTATTTAATTTATATTTAAGGGGCGGATAATAGGGACGTTACTCGCAGTACCTGCTGACATTATGGGCAAACATTCTGGGACCGGCTTATGATAATGAATAGTTAAGCAGCTACACCATATGCTATGTTGTGAAAGAAAACATTATAACAAAACCTGTATTTCCATCACCATTAGCCGGTAATATATTTCTCATCGGTTGAGAAGTTCGACGGTCGTGGTACCGGTCATAACGCACGCAAGGCGGCTACTTCACACGTCGTTGTAAGGTTGGATTTTTATTTTATTGGACTGGGATTACATATGTACTAAATAACGTGATGGTAAGTGTCTACTGCAACCCATGGTTAGCTGCATATAACATAATTCAAAATAAGGTTATAGATGCGTTGCCACACAGCCTGTAATTATCCAAGTTTGATATGCCTTTTACACCTGAACACAACAGTTGATGTATTGCTGCTTGGCAGTAGAAGTAAGTAAACCCAGCTAGAGATGCTTCCAGGTAGAGATGAAGCCTACCACGTAGCCAGTGCGTTGCAGGTACCATGGAAATCTATAATCACTGTCAACCCCTATTGGTGACAGGCGACAGACACACGTCTTTATATATATACAAATCAAATGTACACAACAACTTAATCTCTTACAATAGTATATATGTACTAAGCTAATACACTATTTACTACGTAAAAAACTAAAAATGAAACGACATACATTTGTTTTTGGTATCTATGATATTACTTCCCGGAATTTCAGCGGTCGATGACTAAACAGGGCGTTCGTTCTTATCATATAGTCGGTAGATAAAAGTAAATATAATACCAAAAGCATTAAGCATTTCAACTCAGATTTCTTTCAAGATAAGTAAGGCTTTTTCATTTTAGATGGAAGATTCATGATAAGTTAGACATTTTTTAAGCTATAAGACAAACGTTAGGGAGTTCTCACAGTAAGAGCGAAAGCACGGAGATATAGAAACCTATATGAATACATTGAGAATCTCCTTACTTTACAGTGTAGTTTCTTTAAATTGTCAAGTAACGTTTTTGAATTCAGATATGGGTTATGAAAGTGAAGGAACGAGGGTAATTTATCTGCTTTTTCTCTAAAAAACAATAAATTTCCAAAAATAATGTTTCTTTTTTTCATTTACAATAGACTGGTCTTTCTTGCTACCTGATTAACAGTATCGTTAATTACTCTCTGAATATTAGAATTATGTAATAAATTTCAAGTCGGTTGTAGGTACCTCATATTTCGCGGTTTACATCGGTTGTTACTAAACTCTGTGTTCCAGTTATAAAGGTACAGAGAGCCAGTATAATTACGGGTTGGGTGGCTTCCACATTAGTCCTCAGAGGGTGACAACGCATCTGTAACCTTCTATATTGAAGTTGTTTGCAGGTTATACGGGCTACAGTATCGACTTACCATCAGGTGGACTGTTTACTCGTCTTTCACATCAATCCAAAAAAAAAAAATATTGGTAAAAGTTATTATTTAATAATATGTAATACACGCAGAGAATAACAGGAGAGGTAGCAATTAACCTAAAAAAGTTCTGGTGCTAGGTAACAAAAAGTGTACTAATGACCACAGGCACACACACACGCACAGTCAGCAGGCCGTTACATGACCTAAGCATTATAAGCTATACATCAACAACTTTTTTTTGTTTTTACTATTAAATAACTTAAATACACGAGAATACACGTTGAAATTGTGACATGTAGTTGTACTTTGCCATTTGTAGCTGTGAATCTCAGTAAACGATTCTTCGTTCGTAGTCACCAGGATCTCGAAAATATCTTCTTCTTCTTCACATAAAGTCAATGCTCTATATATACTACACTCTTCTCTATACATACTCACTATATAATTCTATAATACTACTCACTCTCTGACTCACTAATCAATGTATCTCAAGGACAACAGGGCCTAGAATGTTGAAATTTAATAAACAGATTCATCTTGTGCCTATAAGAACAGTCTATTAAATTTGAAAATTAGCTTACCCATTACACAGAATTTGGTGTAAACGTCACTCTCGGCAAGCGGATTGGCGCATTTGCTCGTCATCGGTATGCATAATTTTGGTGTGGTATTTTTCGAGATTGTTATCCCGACATCTGTCGGTAGCTATTGCGATTTGCAAGACTTTTCCCTCGGTCGCCTCTCACGACACCCACGGAAAAAAAGAGGCTGGCAGGTTCTAACGCCGATAACGCACAGCCTAGCCGTATACAATGTCAGAATTCAGAGAACAGGTGCATCTGCTACTTATAAGTAGATATAGTAAAGATGAACTAGCTACTTCTATCGTTAACTCACTGTACATGCGAGCGTGTATCGCGTGACAAATGAAGTTTATGCTTAAGTGATAAAAAATATAATCAACTACTTCACTAATTAGTAACCTTCAGTCAACAAGGTAATTGAGTGTAATTAGGTACCCATTTAAGATTTAAACCAGAAGGGCGATTTAAGCCCAATAACGAAATACACAAAGCGATAAAAGCGTAAACTATTTGAGCTTGTTTGCGAATGAAGCGTGAAGTTATAGGCAACACGTGTAGCAAATACTGTGACACATATTTGAAAACATAGCGGGACATTTGCAGTTTAGATAACTGACAGCACATCATTATCATTACAGCATGCCACAATTTCACTGCCGAACACGGGCCTCCCCCAGTTTGCCACAAAGAAAGGTATTGTCTCTCCAACATCTATTTATTTACGCAACAGTGTGAAGGTCGTCACTCCACAAGTATGATTTTTTTGTCTTGCAACTGGTACGTAATCGAGCCTTGTAATTAAATTATAATTATCAATGATATAGCTCTTGAACCAAGCCATCATACAATAAATGAACAGATTAGGTAAACAGAACAAGGTCAATTTCCCTACACATGGCAAAAATTTCTTTAGTGGAAATTTCGAATGTCATGCTGGCATACATATAATTTATACTCTAATTGAAGTAATAAGCTACATACTGTTACAGTACTATTAATGCGATGAATTTACGCAAAAAAATTGCCTGATTGTAGTCTAGCTTAAGACCAATCGGAATAATAGTGCCTGTACACTACTATCCAGTAGCAATGGATTTCCGCAAAATATTTTCCGATTGTAGTCTAGCTTAAGATCGTTCGGGATAGTTTCTGTATACTCCCGATGGTAATTCTATGAATTTCGGAGACTTATTTCCCGATTGTAGTCTAGTTTAATATCGATCGCGATAGTAGTGTCTGTACACTACTATACTGATGCTAATGCGATGGATGTCCACAAAATATTACCGAGCTCGAGTTAAAATCATGTACCTACCAAAGTTTTGTAAAGATTTGGCGTTTCCCTTCCCGCATTTAGGTCTGAAGCTATTTGTAGGCGATCTTACTGGGCCTCACTTAGTCCTAACACCGTGGCAGACATAGGTTCTTTTAAGTTTGACCTACCGTGGTCTCTCATGTTGCTTTGAACAAGTGCTGCTGGTGGAGACTGAACATCATTAAATCACCATTATTTGTATTTATAAAAACAACTAAATTAGGGCTGCCATACTTCCCGGTACAACGAGACATGTAACTTTAAGTCATTTCGTTGATTAAAGTGTTCTAAACTATAAAAAAAGAGTTTATATTCTCCAGAATATGAACATGTTTTGTAAAGAAAAAGCTGTCACTCTTGATCGAATTACTGCACCCATGGTATCATGGTAGCCGTAAACATCTTCTAAAAAAGTTTACTCCTTCAGCTTCAGAGTGTTAGCAATCGCCTTCAATAGCTTTTAATTATACGTATTAAATAAAGTGTTAATAATATTCGTATACTAAAACAATTAATTTAGTTTGATGCAGCAAAACGATACTTAATTTATGTCAAGACCAGTCAAGTGCATGCAAGTACAGCATGCCGCTATGTAGGTGAATAGGATATAGGTACGGACAGACATTCAGACAAAAGTTCAATGCACCAACAACATCGATTGGCGTCTGGCCCGCGTCCAAGTACTTCACTTTTATGGTTGAGTTATCCCAACTTCCTTAAATAGACGGCCACTTGATAGCCACCTCTCATTTTTGAAATTGCAATTTCGAATAAGTACCACCTGTCTATTTTTAAATTCGATGTTTTTACGTAGTATCGGCTCCGTGACTAAGCGTTTGACCGTGGCCGCTGCGGGTTGCCAGTTCGATTCCCGCACGGGACAAGTATTTGTATGGGCTACAAATAATTGTTCCAAGTCTGGATTTTATATATGTAAACCGCTTTCACAGCACAAATGTAAATCCTACTGTTTTGATTTTTGGTCAACAGTAATGGTAAAAAAGGCTGAACCTACTGTGACGGTTCTTACATCGGAAAGGTAATTTGTAACAATTATTTTGTGGTGTAAGGTGATGTTACCCTGTAAACCTATTAAGAATACTTGAGCGAAAATTATAATCTCTCAAATGGCTTTCTATTTGTAAATTCCAAAGGGTAACAGGTAACAACTAGTAAAGTAGTAAGTATATACTTATATGGAGGACCGATTTCTTACCAAAATAAGCTACCTCACAAAAGAAATGGTCTAAGTTAACCTTCCTATCCAAAAGGTAAGACCAGCTAAGAGAGAGTCAAACTCACGTGACAAAGCTTCGTATCTTATTTATCATTAACAATATAAGTCTCCGAAAAACTTTTTTAATTTTCATGGAAGATTTGAGGGAGGTGGCGGTCGAAATCATAAAAAGTAAATTAATTCTTGACGCGATGAGGCAATTAAATTTCTATATTTATGACACATGAACGGGGAGGATTTAAAAAAAATAAAAATTATGTAGTAGGTATAGGTAGGTATGAAAATTGACATACAAAATTCGAAGAACTATCATCATTATGATTACTTCGACCTTGTACGTAATACCTAATAATGAACCTACGTACGAATAAAAAAGAAAAGAATATTGAATGCCTCATACAAGAAAAGGTTAAAATTGTTACTATATCTGATTTGTTTAATATTGTCCAAGTAAACACTACTTGCCTGAATGTAATATCTACTAATAACATGAACGATTTTACAACAGATTCTTAAATTGGTAGTTGTTTAGGTCGTCTTGAATATACGAACCTGTCCTTATCCGTTTTAAAATAGACATGGAACCTCCGGAAAAGATAAGACATGGAAATCATAGAATTGATAGGATCATAAACAAAGGTAAACTAACTTTATTTGCAGTATATACTTAAACACAATTTCGATGTACTCGTTTATTAACTTGTTCTTTACTTCATAAGGTTAAATAATGTTAGTAAATAAATCTACAGAAGTGCACAATTTTGTCCTTATTTTGCATAACATGAATGCACGTACCTTGTAAATGGACCACTCCTTTTAGTTATTTGACCAAGTATTTTCTCGACAATCCTCCTGTCACCTTCACGCGCTGCATCTAATAACTCCTGGCCTCTTCCCATGGCCCATTTATTGGCTAATACCATACACAAAAACTAACACACAGTTCGATCATTTCAATTTTTTACACTAGACTTCACTATACACTACTACTTCATTGATCGTGCCGCCATATTTAGAATTAGACGTGAGTGCGCTCTAGCGGCCAACAGTGGAATCGATAACGAGATGCTTACAAAGTCGGTCACATGCACTTCACAAATTATAGTTCCTTGTACACAACAGCAGCACTAATCATGAAAGTAGACGAACCTGCTTAAACAGTCGTAAAGGCCAAAAATAAGTAATTTATAGTCACAAAAGTAGGCACATGTGGTTAGAAAATACAAGAATCATTTCATTTTCAACATCAATGACACGTAGGTAGAGAGTACGAAGATTGTAGAACTACGTAGCTGCCATCTCTTTCACACTTGTACAAGTCCTTTTGCTTTCTCTGTTTCTCACATTCATGTTTTTTCCATTCGTTCGCAGCTTGTTCAATCTTCCATTCGCTAAATCAGAGTCGATTTGCTTATTTTGTTATCATATATACATACATGATTCTTTTTTTATCACATTTTAAGTTTATTGAATTGGTAATGTTGAGACAAAGTACTAATTTCATTCGGAATTAAATTAGCCCACTGTAATGTTACAAAGTGTATGATTTATGAATTTTGCATCTGTCAAATGAACAGCTGATAAATTTGACAGACTAAGTTGTTTATAATTTTTCGCAGAGTTGTAGCTTGTGCTATTATTGTTGTGTTTTTAAATATTTAAACATGATTAACAAAAATTAAGTTCAATATGCAATCAAATGTTTTTTGTAACAATCTAATTATAATTTTAGCTGTATCTGCCGTAATAGTCAAAACTCAAAGTAAGTATATTTTAATTTTATTCCTTTCGTACAAATAATTGCGATAATCTGGTTGTTTTTATCAAAAACTACCGATTAGGTATTATTTTAATTAATTTTAAGATGAGTAACTTATAATTATGAATGTAGTGGCATGAAAAATTACATCCCTGTAAAAAGGTTTCCTAAGGATTTTCCCAAATACTCCCTAAAACTGCATTTACTGGTTTTTTTTTAATGAGAATACCAGAAGTAAGTTATACCACATTACCTTCCACTTAAATTATATTATTTTTATTTTGATATCAATGTATCTATACAGATATCATAATTAACACACATACTGATGTAAGTTATACCTAATAAAACTTAGGTGAAAGAAAAACTCCATTTAAATACATTGCTTACCAATATAAGCAATGCATTTAATATACAATACACATTTAAAAGAAAGAAAATAAATCAAAGAGCCTAAGAAATAAAAAACAGTCTATATTAGTGTGGCATTAAAACAGATCTCTCCTGTGTTGATATACACTTTAGAATGATTGTAAATTATTTTTGCGATATCTAATGCTAATGTACTTACTAGTTAATTGTGTTCCAACTACTGTACCAATTTTTAAGTTAGAAATGTCCAGCCAGGTGAACAGGCAGAGTATTTTTAACATCATCAAATGGAAAGTGTGCCATCCGTTCATTACTTCATCTCGCCTCTTGGTTGTGTATGGAATAAATAAATTATGGGATGAATAACAGTATTGCATAAGACATTGTATGGTTTTAAGAATTAAGTTTATTCAGGCCCAGCCAGCCAGGCCACTACCAACTAATATAAGTTGCTAGTGACCCTGCTTTCAAAGATGAAGGTGGAGGATTAGGGCATAAATTCTGCTATAAACAATCATTTGTTAGGTACAAACAACAGTACATAGACAGATAAAAAAATATTTAAACAATGGATATGTATAAATTTTAAATGACGCATTTTTCTTAAACAGGGGTATTCTTATAAATCTTAAAAGTATCACCCTGTAAGCGCCCACTACTGAGCAAAGGCCTCCTTCTCAAATATCTAAGAAGGTTTTAGAACTGGGAAGGATCTGCCACGCTGCTCCAGTGTGGGTTGATGGACTTTAAATGTTGTCAAAGTAATATTTTTTATTATTTCTCAGTCATGCAGGTTTTCTCACGATGTTTTTAATCACCGCCGAGCATATGGTAAAGATTAAAGTACGTGGTGCCGTCACCGGCGATTGAACCATGGTCACTTGCGCTCTTTGATACAAAAGTGAGTGCTGTGACCACTAGGCTACCATGGCTTAATAAATAAGATAAAAATAACTAAATGTTACATAAGATAAAAAACATCAATCAGGTAATACTTGGTTTAATTGCAGTTGTGAATGATGAAGAAAATATGTAGTCTATGTCAAAAATATTTTTATTATTAAATATTAAATGTAAATTTTTATATTTAACTACTTTTTATTTCCTCTTGAACTAGAGAGGTGGAGTGGTCAAAAATGATTGAAAGGTTTTATTTATGTAACACTTAAACCCCTCTAACTCCTCATGAGAATTTGATATGAATTATAACAGGCAGCTGTGTGTAGAGGGTGTTGTTTGATACTATGATTGAGTGAGTGAATATTTGATATATGTTAATACTGATTTGAGGATTCTATGACTCAGGGGCCACTGTGTCTGCCATCTGAGTCATGGTTCCTAGATATCAATCTCACCCAATGCCAATTTATTTTCAACTATGTGGTTTTCATTCTGGTTGTCAATACAATGCCGTGTAGAATGTAAACCAATGCTTACATCTCATACCTGTGGCAATGTATTTGATCGTTCCTATGATCTTTCTGTATAAACATTTCATAATGTGTTGAATCATTTCATTTCATATCATCATTATGAAATGCTTATACAATAGTGATAGCTATAAGCTTATGATCTGCATTAAATATTTTCATGTAACATTTTGAGCCATTTATGCATTGTTCATAAATTACATCATGCTTTAATACAAATAGGTAATAAATATCTATACTGTGTTTTCAGATGTGACAATTACAGTACCTTTGAATAAAACAACAGATTGGTCAAACAAAGAATTATTTGGAGAGTATGTAAATCTCAATGCCTCGTCAACACTCCAAGTAGGCTTCGTAAACGTTTCAAACTCTTTATCTTTCATAATATTTCAAGTCCATAGTCACTTATATAATATTACAGTATACAACAATACATTAAGTAGAAGCTCATCTGTGTATGGCACTAACGTTGGAATGTACAGTGCTGTAAACACCAGTTTAGATAAGTTTTTTGTTTACAACCAAAATGCGATTAACATAAAACTTTACATCTCAGTACATGGATATGATGCCCAAGGTATATCTTTTTATTTTATGATTATCAGCTTAAGATTCTGCCACCGCCTTTCTTCCCGTGGGTGTCGTATAAGGCAACTAAAAGAGAATCCTAGAAAATCACAATGCACCAGACCAAGCAGCAGCGTCTAAGTCAGGTCTGGTGTCTGGAACAGCGATCGCCAATACGCTTGCAGAGCGTGGCGATGATTGCAAATCGTCTTTATGGCAGAGGCCTATTGCCGCAGTGAACTATTTACAAGCTGTTTATGGATATGATGCCCAAGGTATATCCTTTAATTGTGTGATTTATAATTAAGTAAGAGTAATCTCGTGCTGGCTGACAGTTTTCAACTGCGCAGGAGATATTATAGTACCGTAAGTGGACGCACAAACACAGAAGCACTTACTCTTCTTTCATCATCATCATCATCATTTCAGCCTATCAGAAGTCCACTGCTGAACATAGGCCTCCCCCAAAGATTGCCACGAAGCTCGCTCCTGAGCCACCTGCATACATCGACTTCCCGCAACACTTACTCTTCTTTACCTTCCCATTTTCGATGTAACGCTTATGCGGTAAGATCGATGGCACTTTCAGAGACCCGAGATGCACCCAACAGAATCAGACCCTCAAATCAATAATTTGTGCTTAGCGCAAATACTGGTATTCGAACCCAGGACCCATGGCTCAGCAGTCAGGTACGAACCACGAGGTCGTCATAAGTTTGAGAAAATGTCTAAGTAAACCTTGAAGAATAACTTATTTTCTAATATGATCACGATTGTTCAAGATCCGATACCAGGTGGCTGTAACATGGAATTCCAACCACCGATCTCAGCGAACATACATACGTCATACAATAATGACTATGTCCTCGTTGAGGCTGCATCAGCTAAAGACTCTGCAGACCTCAAATGCACTGCGATATATGATGCTACAGTAGTCTTTTATCTGATGTATTTACCGGAGAGGATTTTTGATTCGGATACTTATTTTGAAGGAATTCAGAATATGATGACTTTGGACAATATCTCCGAAAATGGTGAAATAGTAAGTTCTAATCTTAAAATTTTAATGAAAAACTCATTTTGTTGTAGTGTATGTGTATGTTATGACTGGGTAATAAGTATAAGTTTTCAAAGATATCACATAATCTTAAAATACTTAATATTTATGTTTTTATAATCGGTGGAAGTTAGTGACATTTTTTACTGTCTAAGAGACGAAAACACCCCTAAGATAACCACGGAAAATATTTTTTACATTGTTTCATAATTGATTATATCAGAATTAAAAACGAAAATTACTTTTAAAATCATTATTATTCATCTCATTATCATGTAATATTTAATATTACGGAAAATAAATATTTTATAATAAGGTTAGCCTCATGGTTATGTAACATTTGTAGATTTTTATCAGATTTAAATTTTAAATGATATTGCCCCTTGATATATAACCAAATCATAGTTCAAGGTTATGTTGTCTTTGTTTATCATACGTATATACGTATATTTCTTATTTCATGATTTTAAACAAAAACTTTAACATAGCATGGTTTTTTTACATACAAACTTGTAATAGACAAACTCACATAATTCAATGTCGGACAAATATATTTTAAGCAATAATCACAACTCCATATTTTAAATTTTTATGTTGCAAATAAACTCAGCGTCAAAAAAATCGCACCTTTTGGTATTTTGACTTCAAGCAACTATAAACCCTATTTCATCTATGGTAAGGTATAAGTGTGGGGCCTCATTTTAAAGGTTATTGAATCCTTTAAATAATAAAACTGTGATAGTGATTACTAAGTATATAAAAAAAAATTTTCATGAAAAAAGGAAAATCATTTATTCACGCCAAAATTACTTAACATAACAAAATTAAAAAATATAGTAAAACAATATCTTAAAACTAAACTTAGAACCCAGTGTTACCTCCCTTAGCCCTAATTACAGCCTCCATGCGATCCTTCATTGACCTCACCAACGTCACGATGCGTTCTTGAGGAATGTCACTCCACTCCTCGACGACGGTGTCCCGAAGCTGTTCAATGGTGGCACGGGCAGTATCACGAGACCGCACCCGGCGTTTCAGATCATCCCGAAGGTGCTCTATGGGATTCAGGTCAGGACTTCTCGCTGGCCACTGCATCGCGGGGATCCCAACCTGATTCAGGTAGTCCCGAACAATGATTGCCGTATGGGAGCGGGCGTTGTCGTGCATGAATTCAGGCCCGACAAAACCAGCATACGGGACCACATGGTCCTCCAGTATCTCTGTGATGTACCGATGAGCAGTCAGGGACGCCTGGCCACGTGCACCTCCAGTGCAGGAGACGCACACAAGGTCGGTTTTTCCTTGGATTGAAATTCCGCCTCAGAACATGCAGGATCCTCCTCTGTAGCTGACGGTTTCTTCAAAGCAAAAGGCCTGTGAGTACCGTTCCCCCTGCCTCCTGTACACTCTTCTACGCCTATCATTGCAGAAAAGGCATACCCTAGTCTCGTCGGAGAAGAGGACAGACTTCCATTGGTCGAACGTCCAATCCACGTGGTCTCGGGCAAACTGAAGTCTGACTCGCCTATGCTCTGCTGTCAATTTGGGGCCAGTAGCAGCCCTACAGGCCTGGATTTTCTTCTCTCGCAGCCTTTTTCTTATTATGGAGACGCTCACCTACGTCCTCCGAGGTGTTCCGAGCTGCTGTTGCAGCTCAACAGCGTTGGAGAATCGGTTACGCAAAGACGTCGACACAATATAGCGGTCGTCTCTGTCGGAAGTGCAACGTCGTCTTCCGGATCCATGCTTCCTGATGTAGCCTCCAGTCTCCTCGAACCGCTGGGATACTCGTTTCATCCGTAAACGGCTAATGTTGAGTTGTCGAGCAATATCAACTTGGCGTAGTCCTGATTGCAGTAGTGCTACCACTTGAGCTGCTTCTTCTGACGTGGTATCCATTTTTCAGGGTTTTTTTCTTACTGGAGCTGTTCAGGTGTGACTTCTGTGATGTCTGGATAGCTAATGACCCATAATTAATTATTACCCCCCCTTTTATTCGTGTCTAAGGTGGCACAAGTAGTGAGTCCTCTAATGAGCTTTTCAGCCCTTTTTTTTTAAAGACCCTAACGTTTTGTGATTATTGTTTTTACAGAAAAGAACGATACGCGTTTTTAAAGTGTATTAATTGTGCTTTCAAATGATATTAATTTTGGTAGGGTACAATAAATAAGTTAAGAGTATTATTCGCTTGAAGTCAAAATTTCAAAAGGTGCGATTTTTTTGACGCCTAGTGTATGTGCGACCTCACTTTCTCGTGCCGGTCCTCAAAAAAAGTATAGGATCTTTAGGAGAACTGGTCTATTTTACTACCGACTACAAAAAAGGAGCATTAATTAGACTGCATTTTTTTGTGTGTAACGACCATATCTGCGCTTTTGATGAATTTTTTTTACCGAATAATCTCAGGGTGTTCCCATTTAAATTTCAACAAAATATTAGGTGGGAAAATAGGAGTTGAAATCGGTTGTTTCTCTAAAACCTTGTTTTAATTCACTTCTGAGACTTGTCCGCACACATGTGGTCCGCACACACAACAGGAACATTACCTGTTACAACCTACAACTGTAGTATGTAAAAGGAATGTTCTTTAAACAATACTCTAGTAAATAATTGACGATAGTCGTCAACGGCTTGCGGTTTGAACATACTTCATTTACGTTGAAACCAAACCGTTCATGATCTTTATCAATCAGCCTTTTGAAGTCCACTGCTGCCGAACATAGGCTGCCTCAAGAACGCACCTGCCAGACGGTATGCATTTATTTTAATGCCTATACTACAGTCAGTACAGTTCCGTTAGACAGTTAGATGGAAGGGCAGGTACCATCGTGCTAGGGTTGCCAACCGTGCTGTAATGTATGGTATTGTACTGTATTTTGGAGTTATTATACTGTAAAAAAAAATAGTATATTTCAGATAGATTGATTACTCTTTTTTCAACGTCGAAACTAATAACAAACAAACCTTCATACTCTTTCCTATGAATCCTATATTTTTTTGAAGTGTACTAGTATTCTATAGCTTATTCGAAAAAATACTATAATCAGCCGAAACAATCTTGGGAACCCCTATGGTACAGGTGATGGTGCTTCCCGTCACTAGGCTGTAGGATTTGGGTATAGAAATTTCTTAGAATCGAATAAGGGTGCAGTTGTTCTCGTGTCTCTTGAATCATGGATCCAAACCTTACGTAGACTTCGGTCTCGGCTATGGCTTTTCATCCTACATGTTAAAGTGAGGTCGCGCTTACATGGCCTTGCAATATATAGTTATCGCCATGTTGAAAATTGTATCTCTTGAATTTATATTTAGGGCATTGTACCACGTAAATTAGGATGCACATATGACACTCGCTTTAATTTCATAATTCGGTATACATATACCTAATTCATTTTTTTTCATTTCTAGTTGATTACCTAATGGTTTGTTACGAAATTATATATGTTGCAACACAATAATATTCATCACATTTTAGGTTGATGACATAAAATAAATATGCACGACATGGTTAACCTTTGATTAGACTTGAACTAGAAAAAGAATTTGTTTTTTTATCCTTAATAAATAAATTATACGAGAGTGATTCGAATCATAATGTTAATAGTAACTTTAAGTGCTGAATTTACCACGTACTCGGCTGTGAAGGAAAACATCGTGTTTTAGAATTAATAAAAAATATTTCGAAATCCCCCAACTGGCACTGGAGCATCGCGACGGACTATTTCAAGTATTCCGAGGAGATCTTTACCCAGCAGTGGAACATTTACAGAATGCTTTGATTTTACTCACGCATAATCGCCGGAGCTGAAACATGGATACTTTTTGTTTTAGTTTCAAATGGTCACATAGTCTTACTTAAGGTAAGTGGTTAATGTAGACCAGGGATTCCCAAACGATTTTGAGCAAGAAACCCCTTTTCTAAAATGAACTGATACCTCAGACCCCCATAACTAAATTTCTTATAAATCCTATCTCTGTTATTCTATTGATACAAAATATTTACAAATCCTATTGATACAAAATAATTTACCCATTGGGATATCGACCCCTTGGGGAATCCCTGCTGTAGACCATGCATAAGTGCGCTATGCCATAAATTTATTTCACAAAAATTCCGTGTGAAGTCATTCCTCGATAAATTCATACCGTTGTATTGGTTTCGGTTACCGATAACCATGTCTTAGATAAACGAAATCATGTTAAAAATAACACTATGATTTTATCGGGGAATGAACTCACATGGAATTTTTGGTATCATTCCCTCTAACCTGGATCATAGTATCTTATATTAACGGTGACACTAAGTCAGTGATTGGAACTTGGCCCGTTTCATTCAAAACAGGCCAAGTTTAGAATGATTATGCCTACGTCCGGCGTACGCCATTCTCGAGTGTTGAGTATAAAGATCGGAGGATGTACATTATAGCGGTTCATTGCCTCCCACACTTGCAAACTCATCATTATTTTTAATAAATGGCTGGTTATTACTTACGGTCGACAGATTTACGCACTTACGCAGATTGTAATGTCCTGCCCGGATTTCATCCCGGCATCCATGTAATACGAGCGTGGTCTCTCAAAGGTCAAGGCGCTCGCTTTAATTTCATCGTTTTTTTTGAAAACACGTGGCAAATGAGCTAGCGGCTCACCTGATGGTAAGATGATTACCATCGCCCACGTACATTTGCAACACCAAAGGAGCTGCAGGTGCGTTGCCGGCCTTTAAGTATATTTGGAGAATCGGAGGGATGACGGGAATGTGGGTTGGGGGAGAAGAGAGAGGGCCTCCGGATACCTCACTCACCGAACGAAACGCAGATACACATGATGCCCTTACATCACGCCGGTATTCTGCGAGGCCGTGGTACTAACACCCCACTCGAGCCGGCCCATTCAAGCAATAGCAGAAGCCGTCGCATGGCTCTACCACAAATAAAATCACATTATCGAGTGGCCTGCGTTCGAATCCTGGTGCCGCCACTTCTACAATTGCCAATCGCAATGCTGAATTGAATGCTGAATGCTTGAATGCTGCTCGGCAAAGGATAAAATCGCGGGGAGACCTATACGTCAGAGAAATATTGAAACAAATAAATTTGGTGTCATGTGAGTTTGAAGCAACGTGGTGGCGGTCTCTTCTCAGTTTCATAAAAAATAAGGAAAATAAAAAAAATACTCGTTACCTAATTCGAATTCAATGAAGAGATGAGCACTAGCCACCTCCCCACCCCAAAAGCGTAAGCACCCAGAGTTTCTTGATAATGTTCCAAGCGATACCATTTGCGCTCTCATCGGTGGTGGTTTTACAAAAGTGGCGACCCCGCAAAATTTAATTGTGGGTGCGTCGGTAAATTCAAATGCTGGTAGTGAAATTCAGATGATCGATAAAGTCTTTGACCTTGTTGTCTGTTGTCCAGATTTATTTGCGATATTAGTATGTCTACAAACTTTTTATATTATCCTCTGACTAAATTAGTGTACTCATACAATTGATATTTGGTGTAGGTATGACTTATAATTATATTGTATATATTTTTTCGCTAAATGTAAAAAGGTCGCATCCGACCTATATAGGTATACAATATATATAACGGATTGAACTTCCTTTTGGTTACGCCGAGAATTTGACACGACTCTGCAACCTACTTTCAGGGAAGTAAAGGACGGCGAGCCTCGACGCCATTTGTTTTATAAATAGATATAATTAAAACAGTTCGTAGAAACAAGACTTTATTACAATATTTTACGAGCAAATGTACAATAGATTGCAATTTTTAATAGATACCTCAAACGTCATGGAGGATGCGACGTATGCTAAGCGCGTACCCCGGCACCGGGTCCATATACGTAGCAATCGCTTACAGTGCACACAATAGCAGCGCTTACTCAATTTACGTGCCAACATACAGCTATGCCTGTTCACCATTGGAGGAGACCGGCTGTGAATTACTCGGTAAAGATTTCTTGTCTTATCAGGTCATAGTTTTTTTTTAAACTTTATTTAATGACTGCTTTGTTCGAATGTACCATACATGTCACCCTCTTTGTAGTATGTGCAAGGATATGTGATAAAATACTTAAATATTTTTTTTTTTAAATCTGTCGATTGTTATAGTTTTCTAACGACTTTTGTACCGGAACATTTTTCCAAATATAATATTTTGCCAAAAATTTTGACAACTGGTCGGCCATTCTTTCTCAACAACAACTTTCGTGCTTTAACTGTTTTCCAAAAAACTTTGCTTGCAGTTTTTCCACAGCCAAGAGAGACAGCGCGCGATAGGAAATTTTTTTTAATACGCTCCACTACTGTGGAAAAAATATAATTTTACTAAATTATATTTTTTTTTTCTAATTACCCGGCATGCATCTAATGTAATATTATAATCAAAGACAAGCGAAGTGAAAACGATATTACAGTTTTTTTTTTTATTTTATGTCGGTGATGATATTGTATGTTCATAATAAAAAAGGAACAAGTAATTTTTTTGTGCTTTCTGTTTTAGACGATGTACTGTCACAATTATTGTGTGCATCTCTACTATTCTTCGGTCTGTTCCTGTGCTATTTTGGACACCGGTTTTTCAAGACTGAAATGTTCCTGGTCGGTTTGATCAGTGGTGTTGTTATCACATATATAATTATATCACTGATATCGGAATTGGAAAGACCTGGTAAGGCTTAAATCAGCGATATTTCATATTTGTACACATTGTATACACGTTCATTTCATTCACTGTAATAGTTAATTACAGTCGAACTAAATTCGATTATCAAAAATTATATACTAGTGACAATCGAGTCGTATTAATAACAGCATATGTAGATACAGAAGTGTAAGAGGAATATAGCATCTATATCTCCAACTGTCAACCTCTCGAGCACGGAGTGTACCCTGCTACTGTTACTACTGAAGAACCAGGCTCTGGCGTGGCGACCGACTAATGGTCCGCTAAGCATCCGGCTATGTCGAAACCAAATTTCATACCTCCTCCTATGAAGTTTGGTTGATATGGGTTAGCATCTCTAGTGTGAGAATACCTTTACTGCCCTCACTTATCCACCTGCTCGGCATGATGAGTTTGGGCAAACCATTCAATGAATGCATGCCAGTTTTTGCTGGCGCTTCTTCCTTGAAGAGGCCTATATGAATTACAAGACAGTTCAACTAACATGAGAACATAATTTAGGCTAATATAAAATCATTACTTAAACGTTACCACTTTTGTAACATACTAAAGAGAGGTAGTAAAATAATAATTTATATCATGTTGATAACTACTACCCAGACTATCACAATCTCGAGCATAGATGGACATCGCACTGCACAGATATAAAATACTAGTCTGCTCGAATAACAATGTAGATATATAAGTGAAAGGGGAATTATACCACCTTGGTCTCCAATTGTCAACCTCTCATGCACACGGTATACCCTGCTGACTAAAGAACTACTATGCCGAAATCAAATTTCATACACGAGTGATGGGGTAGCAGCTCTAATGTGAAAATACCGGTACTACCCTCACTAATCCTTCTGCCCAGCGTAGAGTTTGGGCAAACCTTAAAAAATGCATACTGGTTTTGTAAGCTTCTCATGGAATGGCAGTGGACTTGTACAGGCTGAAAAAGAAGAAATAAGAACAATATAAATTTGCTTATTCCATTTTCCTTTACTGATAACAATTAATTTAATTGTGTGTATAATTTCAGCGCTTTTAGGTGCAGCGATTTTATCAGGACTGGGTTTCGGTGCAATCTGGTTGCTGTTCTGGTGGTTTTACGGAATACCAGTGTTAGCTGTACTGTTGTCTACTTTGAATCTTGGATTTTTATTCGCCGCTTTAGTTTATTTCGGAATGCCAGGTAACAATCCACGAACGTTTACTGTAGAAGTTATTTTACAAGACTTTTGTTCATATAAGTTAAGAGCCGATGTGCTAGAATTGTAGTGTATTTGGTTAAGGCTAGTTAAACCTTCAAAGATCTTTTCTTATTTCTTGACATGTCGCAACAATAAATAATCGATAGTTATGACACTTGTAGGGTTATTGTTCACCTCTAGTTCATAATAGTATCTGTTTATCAAATTTTCAACTTTCTAGACCTCTTTGTTGTCGAGGTAGTGTATCAATGAGTGAGTGAGTTGTAGATATTTAGATTTTTATTTTTCCATTATATTATATGTATTATGCCTTTTTTTATTTAAGTAATTAAAAAGTTGTCCAAATGTTTCAGGCGGTTTCACAGCACTCCAAATTGACTACAACTTCTGGACCGTGTTTATAATAATTATGATGGTTACATCACTCATACTGCTGTCCATGACTTTCCTGTCAAATATAATGTGCTGCGCGATATTGGGCGCTTACGCGACTGTGTACCCTATTGACTACTACTCAGGGTCCTGTTTGAAGTACATCATTATCAATACTATTAGGAGGGCGGTGGTGCCAAATTTTAACAATGCTGTGCTATTGCCGCCTTTCGGCTTGAGGGGTAATTATATATATTTTTTTATAGTTATAATTGTTACCTTACCTAACCTTAATAAGTATTATTAAATAATTTTAAGTAGTAATTTTCAATCAATTCTTTAATAATAAATGTTTTACCGGAGTTATTTTAATCTGAGGAGGATTCTGAAACATTATTTTGAAAAAAAAAATTTTAATTTGTTAAGTAAAGTTAAGGAAAAAACTATAATATTAAAAAAAAAGTAATTTTTAACTAATTTTATTTCTATGTAACGAGAAATGACACATATGCATGCGCAACATACTTACACACGCATTCTGTCTGTCTTACACATAGAAGCGCAGCAGTGGAGGAAATATTTTACAAATTATTTTCTTTTACCATAAAAGTAACTTTGTCATCATTTACGACTGTCTGCAGACGCTGTAGTGACGCTGCTATGGCTGACGCTCGCCATCACGGGCTTCCTGTTCCAGCACTACCAAAACCGCGGCAGACCACCTTTCCCGCCACCACCTAGAAGTAACAGACCTACCGTGCCCGGTATCTCATATGGGACTACGGGAGACAGAAGGTATGGTGGTATTATGAAAGAAGATAGCGATTATTAGTTATTATTAGCTCTAGATACATTCATCCATATATAGATACATTTATCTCTTTAGACACTTAAGTTAAGAGATAGATGTATCAATAGAGTATAGGTAGGAAATAATTGCTTCTAGTCGTTTAAAGTGGCCGAACTCCTTTTCTGCTATTCTAAGCCTATCCAGGGTATTTCTATAGTCTGGGTAGGAATCACTTACCTTTTTCTGCCCGTTAGTCAAAAGTGTAACCGCTGTTATGTTCCTGTTTGAAAAGTGTAGAAAGCCAATATAATTAAGGGCTGAGTCATACTATCTTAGATCTCAGAGGGGACAACGCATCTGTAACCTTCTTCGATTGAAGTTGTTTGCAGGTGTCCATGGATTGGCGTAGCCACTTACCATCAGGTGCAATGTTAGCTGGATTGTCACTCTTGCCAACCAAGGCTGATGAAGAACGTACGTGGTAGAGCCAAGCGGCCGCTTTTGCTGCTGCTCGAACGGGCCGGCTCGACCGGGGGAGCACCACGGCCTTGCAGAATACCGGCATCTTGGGCATCTGCGTTTCGTTCGGCGTGTGTGGTAAACGGATACCCCCCTCCCCCTCCCCTAGCATCTTTGAGGGCCGGCAACGAACCTGCAGCTCCTCTACTGTTGCATATGTATGTGGGCGTGGGAAATAACTTACCGTCTGGTAAGCGGCTTGCCCCGTTCCTATAAAAAACTATACAGTGTACTGCGGACCCTTTCCCAACTCGTACTGCGGGCCCTTTCCCAACTCATCAACTTAGACTACTTTATAATATTAGATGGTACCTCAGCGACAGGTGACCTGATGTGTCACGACGTGACTCAGTTGTGTTGTTGGAGAGAAGAGAATATGATTAGGTACAGCTATTAGCATTATCCCCGTGTCTCTGGCAGTACTTTCTCATGCTTCTGAATGAATGAAATGAATGAAAAGCGGTTATAGTGTCCTAAATAGAGGGTCAGAGTATTTAAGTCCACTGCAGAACATCTGCCTCTCTAAGCAAGCCCCAGCAAAAGCCATTATGATTTTTTTTAAGGATTTACTCACACTCAGCACGCTGGGCAAGAAGCTTGGCGAGTGTCCTAGCACTAATAATGCTGCTTCACATCGCTATTTTGGGGAAAACCCGATGTGAAGCAATCATTTTCGAAAAAGATCATACTAATTCTCCGAAAACAATGACAGTTTATTACTTTTCTAATATTTATTTTTGGTTTTTCAGATATGGCAATGTTATGCAAAGACCGCTCATGCCCACGCGTGGAATTTACAGCGAATATACTCCATTAATATCGTAGACTCTTCCTGATAAGGAAAATTCATACAGATAAATTTTTGGCATATAGTGTTTATATAAGACATTAATGTTATTGGCTAAAAATTTTTTTTTGGCATTTTATTAATGTTATCTCTGAGATGTTTCAGCTGCAATCGATGTTTTATGTCTCGTTTATTTTTTTTATGAGTCATTGCTCAAATTTTACCGACTAGTTAAAATATATACACATCAAAAATATATAAACGAACATCATTTGTGGCAATAGAATTTTTCCTGTTGAGATACGTACCTACAAACATAAACATAACAGCCTACATTAATACAAATTAAAGTATGATTTCATTATCTAGTACCAAAGTTAACTCTGGTCAATCCTTGGATAAGAAAATAAAAGACAAAAAGAAAGAGGCGGCGAGCTCCCCGCCACCTGTCATGTCGATCCAACTTAGCCATGGTGCAATGTGAGTATAATAAATGTCTAGACTTCTGACCCCACATATTATTGGGTATGCGGTCGTGAGATTTATTAATTATTATAATGTAAAATACTTATTATTCTTCATTGTTGTCTAAGTTTTTACTATATAAATCCCACTTTGTTCATTCAACTACCGCCATCTACATTTTCCCGTACTCAACGTAAATTTGACAGATATTTAAAATTTATAGAAAGTGTTTGTTAATTTGAAGATGTCAATATTTTACCTGATTCTAGAAACAATTTTGTACAAGACTGGTTAATATTTCAACGCTCATGTATTGAAAATATAAATTTAATAAAGACATTGTTTTGCATATTGTTTACTTATTAAATCACAATATTATAAATAAATTAAACAGAAACGCATTTGTAACGTTAAGGATAAGCGAATTGAAATCAAACGCAGTCGTCCTCTCCCGTGCAATAAACGAGGGGACACAGACGGACTAAATCTAAACCAATTATAAGCGTCGATAATCTGGACAATTGGTGTGTACTCGGATGGCGGAGAGACGAGTTTTACAGAATACTTGTCTGTTTTCGTTAGAATTCCGTTGTTGTGCTGTACAGGATGTTCTAAAAGACTGAATGAATGAATATTACAGCATGTGTCGATATTTTATTCAACTTACTGAGCGAATTCGCGTAGCTTTTTTTTTATGTAAACAGCTTATATCGATTTGAAATAATGTAGCTATATTATAGTGGAAAGATTTTGAAAAGCGGTCCGAAGAATTATAAACAAAAAAAAAAATTCGCAGTCTACCATCTTCTTTAATAGCCCAGTATATGTACACTGTTCAACATAGGTATTTATATGAAAGGTACAACAAAAGTAAGTGTGTCATGCGTCATGCATGGAATATTTTCCCATATTCACCACGCTGGACATGTTTGGTGAGCGCAGTGCCGGCCCCTTCGCACTAAAGACGCTGCTCTCCACCACTAAAATTTTGGTTCAAGATATTGTAATCATCATTCAACATTAATAATTTTTCACGTTACTGGTATTTGTGTTTGCCATTTGAGATATAGTGTTAAAGGAGCTATACCCGCGTGATATGAGAAGTACTGTACGAAGCATTTAGTTACACAGGCATTATTAACTCCAAATTTTATTTCAACAATTATAAATCAGCCTGTATAGTTCTGGCCATAGTCTCGACAGAGTTTAGATCAGTATAATGCCTACAACACATTTAATCCCATCCCATTGTACTCCACCCTCCACGTTTCGAGATCTAGGGGTAAATGCATTTGTGTGCGATATCCATGTATAAAACAGCATTTGGATTATAAAGAGCTAACACGCAAAATTAATATGTACCGCCCAAATATAGTTAACGGAATAATTTTCCCGGGAAATTGTGTTGGGGTCCAACCAGGGTTTGTGCAATAGAGTCCCATATTGCTCGCTTCTGTACCATCTGTCGGAGACCGAGTTGGGAATAATAATATTGTGTACCATTCTTCATTGCCCTATTGTTACCTTATTAGATACAGTCGAGTGTTCATTTATGTCAAATTGAGTTATGAATTAAGAATCGATATTGCTTGACACTTGTGTATGTAAATTGACGACCGCGTTAATTATATGTTTCAATCTCTGACAGCATCCAACACTTCTTCCGATCTTATCGCCTCAACCTTACAACGGTCATGAAAAAGGTAAATCTTCGGAGAACGTGGTTTCCTTATTGCGCGTACACTTTGCGGCTCCAAATATACCAGGAGTTAAAATCGGCAAGGAAGCATAAGTAAAAGATTGAAATAATGGTTAATGCAATATTTATTAATAAATTTCACTGTAATCTCCCCAATCTATATGCACTTATAATCGATTAATAATTTATTTTACACTTATGTTCAAATTAAATTACATAATATCCTCTACGCTTTCCGTATTGCATGACATTGCCTTTGCAAAGAATCTAACTTGTGCTGTGAAACCAGCATCGTTAAATCCAAAATTTTACTATGTTACACAGAATATACAAATGGGATTTTGACAAAATAGAAAACATTTTAATATCCAATGCCCGGAATTTTGAAATATTTACACTGTTTTAACGTTTTTCAATTTTAAATTCAATTAAGGTTCACATTAACAAAATATCGTAGATAAAAATAAATCTAATTAACTACTTTAATCACAGCAATATTGATCTCCTTAGTTTTTATAAGAAATAAATAGGTAACATAAATTAAATTGTATCGAAAAAGTGTGCCACAATAAAATTGCAATTACAAAGTACAACATCCATTATTACAATATTATTATACAAGAATACAAACATGCTTAGTTCGTATGACAATTTGTTGGCACACGCAGGGGTGGCCAACAAATCGTCGTAACGAAGCTTATTGCCACGTTTTCCTCTGTAGCATTAATATTTCTCACCCCTATTGCATAGATCAAAGAAATGAAAGGGTTGTGCTCGCTAAGGGCGTATAACACTCAATTATTACAAACGTTGGCACAAACGATTTACATTTATTTTTTCCCTGGAGATGCGTAGACAGACATCGCTAAGGAAACTTTCTCTACTCAACAATAGATGGCGCTTATCTATATTTACATTATTTTGCTACCGTATTCCTAGCCTATTTAACCATACACAAGGAAATACGTAGCTTTGTTGTTATATTATATACATTATTGTTTGTAATAAGCAAATAAGTATCATGAACATATTTATGAAATTTGGCTAGATGCAACATGTTTCCTTGTACGTGATTACATGATACTTACTACTAGGTTTGAACATCATCAGTTGCTTCTTACACATAACTGGTATTGTTTAGATTTAAAACCCAATAATACAAATTATAAAAACTTGCACCATTTAAACATTGAGAAAAGAAATCACTTGGTTAATATTGCAAGAAAATATAATAGTCTCAAACACTTACGTCACGGAGTTTTGTTCTTGTTGCATTTCTCCCGCCAAAACTGTGGCGTCGTGGCCGGCTGTCATGTTGAGAGCAGCGTTCATAGACAAGTGTGAATCTGCATAGTTGTGCGCTATCTCTCCGCTAGATGGAGGCTCCGGTACGTTGGTCGGGTTCTCAGGCATCGAAAGTAGTCGATGCGGGAACCCGAATAGCTGAGATCACTGAAGCCTTCCCCAGTAATTTGATGCGAGGTCTGGCCCCTGCGACGGTATTTGGACAGGCACACTTACGCCCGCTGATATCACACCTACGAAAAAAGTATAATAACTTAAAAATTTCGTTCATAAAATATATAAATATTTAATTTTACTACTGCTTTGTTAAATTGTTATCACAGCTGAACTTGGGACTCTGATGAACGCAAGCGGTATTTTTTTCTTGGAGGATTTTCTTATATCTATCACGCTGGGGAGACGGGTTGGTGAACGCAGTCCCGGTCCCATTCCCAATGCACTAGTGATATTTAGGTTAGTATTACTCCCTATCACAAGTCTGTGTGATTTAAGTTCGGTAGATTCGGATGGATTTTCCAGGATGCACATGCAAACCAATATCTGTTCAAAGTTATTGGTTTACGGGCCTGAATGTATTGTACTGTATTACATTCCGTGCCTCTGTTACTCTATTACATCGGATACGGGAAGAGAAGACGAGTGTCTTTGCCATTGCACAAATACTCAAATACTAACTGCAGTATAATACTTATGTTAATCCTGCGTTGATGACATCCGAATAAATCGGAAGATATCACCATGCACAAAATCAGCCACGAATAGATACTCGTATTTACGTACTCTACGAATACATATTTATATTCTCGCTCATAAGAAAGATGTTTTCGGCAGGTGTTAATCAATTACATCAAAGTAGATGTACGCTAACATAATCTAAAGTGAAACCTAGTAACGTCATGTATCAATATCAGCTCAGCCATATGTCTAATAGGATTCCAATTGCGTTCCGTTTATTACACACAATCGCGTTATCTGGGTACGGTATGTTCGCTCAGTTCGATTATATCCCGCCGCAGTCATAAAGCTATCAACACGTCAATGGATGAGATATAGGCTGTAGTGTACGTATATAATACCGCTTGGTCTATAGGGGCGCAGTAAATGAAATTAAGCCTCACTTTATTGCAAACCGAAGACGCAATTACTTGTGATTTATAAGAATAACATACATAATTTAATGACTAATATTTTAAAATTTCTATGTTAAATAAGTTAAAATTCACCTTGTAAGTAATAAAAGTTATTTAAGGAAAGACAAAAAAATCTGTTGCAGTCGCTGTCATCCGTACTGAAGTCCGCCTAGGTGTTAGTGGATGCTATACCCGCCGAATTCTCCGGACTTAGCTCCTTGTGATTTTCACTTTTTAACAGATTCGAAAAAGCACTTGCTTGGTAAAAAATATTGACGGAAATAATGTGGTCATGTGGGCTGTAGAGGCCTTTTTCAGTACCCAGGATCGAGCCTTTTTTCCAAGGGAATTGAGCAAGTTTCGAAACGTTATTCAAGGTGCATTAGGTTACGAACCTTGAAAAAGAAAAAGGTGAGAGAGAATGTGACGGAGGCGCGTCGCCTAGTTTGTCATAAGATTTGTCAATGATTTTCCCTTAGGGGCCTCCTACGACACACACTGGCAGATTCATACCGCACGGCACACTGAACGAAATCTCGATAAATAGGAATATTGATCCAGAACGATGGCTAGTCACAAGGTCTGAGCGATGGTCTGGTTTTTCAATAACCAATTCAATGCCGTAATTCCCCTGCAGTGTATGTTAATCATACAATGCAGGGGAATTACGGCTAACTCTCTCAGTGTTCCCAGTTCAGACAGTCTATCTCCAATAGTGGATTTTTAAGGGCTGCTAAAAAGAATATGTAAGCTTATAGAAGTAGCTTAAGTATTCAACTTTAATAAATTTTTGCATTATTATCTTTACAAAGTTTTCGATAAGTTCAAAACCGATGAACCGTGAACTGTAAATGTTTCACACATCAAAATGGTAAAGAGCAAAGAAAGCATAGTAAAACCATAACTTTAAGTTTATGTAGGTATCGTTGTTAGGGGTTTCAAATGCGCTCTATGAATGCATCACTAGTGTCTGAAGTCTCGTTACGGCCGCTACATAACTTCCCGATGGCACGGCGCGCCCCGGCCGCCGCGTGCGAGCCGCCGATAACAGTCTGCCGTTCCGCGCCGCGACGAAGGGGTAGCGTTTACATTCATTACACGTTATTATCGCCTCTAAACAGCGCTCCTGCGAGACTCGTTTGCTCAATGGTTTGTGTCTGACCGCCCGCTTGTTTACGGCCCCTACAATGTTGTCAACAGTGAAAACGCTACCATTATTTTAAGATTTACATAGAATACTTTAACATGGTTCGTAAAAGTAAAAAGCTGATAATATTGATTAAGTTGAAAAGTATTTTATAATTTCTGCTATTGAAGGTTAAAGATTGTTAAATTTCTTAAATGAATATAAAATTTTATTTGATTAATATGATACAGTTCAAACAATTGCAGCTACACATATATTTGCCAAATATGAGAATGAAGCACAAAAACCAAAAGTAGACCAGGCCTGTATTATTTAATACCGCGCGAAGCTGAAAATGCAGCAGTCGAAAGAGCGCAAAAGGGTAAATGAAACGAGAGCGTGCGTTTTGAATTGCGAAAAACTCTTTTGTTCGCCACTGCTGCTGGAAACTGCGCGCCGAACAATGCGAGGAACGCCTCAAACAACAATAATTCATACCGCTTTCCGCCACCTACGGCTAAAAATGTCCGCCGCATGATATATAATATGAAATAGAAAAGAAACGGATTTTTAAAACAATAGAGACGTCATTGGTTCGTGCTCTGCTCTTTTTGTGAATATTAATAAATCTGATATGTGCACATTACCCGCGTGTGTGTATGTGTGTATGTTACGAGATAGATGAAGATAGATGTATATTAAAGTTTTTACCGCTTGCTTTTGGGTGCGTGCCAATGGAAATTAAAAAGCTCAGATTCTACTATTTGTTAACGAAAGCATCCGATATTCAAAATCAATTTAAAAGCCATTTGTAAGGAACAGACAACGGCAAATCCAATCGGGACGCGAGCTTCTATTTTTCCCCTCTTTTTCCCTTTTATTTTTTGTTTCCCCGTCATGTCGCGGTCTTGTGCGCCAGACGCCCCTTGCTCTTGAGTCAGCATTTTTTACATTTTATTACGAAGTAGGTAAATATTTTCCGAAGTCCGATTTCTTAAATTTTTATTTAAAAAATCTCAATTGTTACGTACTTTTTTTCAATTGAATTAAAATGTAAATAAATATACATGACAAAAATACATTAGTGATATTGAAAATATCTAATTCGATCGATTAGTCGATTGGATGAGGCGTCTAAGGGGAAAGCCGTATTTTAGTCGTAACGTTGTGACTATATTATGCATATCTATCTTTCAATGAGATACAAATAAAATTCAAGTATATATATTATCATAATGAACAGAGTGAGTCTGTGACTATCAGATGCTACCCTTAAGAGCATCTCGATTCAGCACAGCCCAATCAGCTCAGAAAATTGTTTATTCCTTGTAACAAGAAGATGACCAAATCTAAAAACAAACAATGAAAAAATAGAAAAAGATATGATTATATTTCTTGCGTTCGTTTTGTAATTTGTACTTACCGGTACTCCCAGCGGCTTGCGGCTGGGAATAGCCAGGGTGCTGCTGGTGGGCCGCCGGCGCTCGCGAATAGCCGCCGCCGAGCACGTCGCCGAACATATACGGGTAGCCGCCGTCGCGCTGTTGCAGGCACGATGACGACAAGCCCCCCGACATCGAACTGGAACCAAGTGCACTGTCAATACCATTCACGTAATTTCTTGTTAGACCAGAATAGTAATTACTCTTATTGTGTTGACCATTGATTTGCGACACGTTTCAGTATTGCCGACAAATTGTGACAAGGTGCTAAATTGAACTTTATTATATTTATCTTCTTCATCAGCCTATTCTAGTTCACTGCTGAACATAGGCTTATGTAAGAAAGCTTTAGCAACAGCCAGCATACATTTCATGAAAGGTTTACCCATACGTAGGTCGGCATCCACGCATTAGTGACGCTGCTCCCCATTACTACTAGTGTGAGATTTGGGTACAGCGAATTCGGACGGATATTCTGTTATGATACGATCGCCAGCCTCGTCTCTTGACTAGCAGGGTGACCACATGCAAAAGTGATTGAAATTTGAAAGAAAGATACGGTATATTCTCCCTTACATACCATCTAAAAGTCCATATCTAAATACGTTATCTAAAATAACGTAAAGAAAAATATTGCTGTAAAAAAGGTATAAAAAAAAAACCACCGTTTACCGTTGAAGGAACTAAAGGGAAACTTCTCGTCTCAGTAAGTTAATTTGCACGACAAAAGCTAAAGCCCGTAGTTCACTATTAAAAATCAATCCAAGTGGAAAGGCGGCCGACCTTCGGCTCCGTAGTTCGGAACGTCTCGGTGCAATGGCGGGAAACGCAAGAAGGCGCGATCTTTGCTGCTCGATTTCGCGCGTTATTAAATTAATGTCGCCTCTCGATGATAGATGGCGCTACCTTCTGGCAACTAACATAAATTCAATGTGTTTAAGCTAACATTCGAAAGTTTCGACATTTTTAATTTAACTCATTTTATTGAATTATAAAATAAAATGAATACGACTTATAAAACGTCCGTATACTAGAGACCAGAGAGAGAGGTGGCCAGAGATCGGCATTGGCTCTAGGCATCTTACTCCTTTCAACCATTTCTCCAGAGATGCTGATACATAACCGATAAGGAATCGACGCTTTTTACTAACTTGTGACGACAGTGACAGCTTCTTGTCATCTACTTTTAAAGTAAGTTAGTAACTAAACCGGGTAAGTGGCTAGTAACCATAGATCCACCTACACCCGGATAAAAAAAAATCATGTCTTAATAACTCACCTATATGTGTCGCTCATGGTGGCGATGGGCTGCGGTATCGGACTGTACATGGAGTTGAAACCGCCGTTTAACGGCAGGCGGGGTGCGGGCGGGGCGGGGGGCGAGGCCGCCGGGGCCTCCCGCCGTTGACTGCGGAGTTTCTCCTCCCGTCGCCATTTCGCGCGGCGGTTTGAGAACCACACCTGGTGATGAACAAAATAGTTAGATGGTGGTTTCTTACTTTTTATTCGGAGGTCGGATGTAGGTTTCCATGTGCTGGAGTAGTAAAACAAGGCGTTGTCACCACGGAATACTAAGATCTAATGCTCTAACTCTAATGGGTCTTCTGCCGTAATGCAACAGAGGTTGGACTGATGTTCGTTATAAACTTTTCGTTACTTTTTAGGGCTCCGTAAGGAGCCCTATTACTAAGCCTACGCCTTCAGTGCGAGCGTCCGTCTGTCCTACATTTAAAGTGATCTTTTGAACCGTAACAGATAGCCGGTTGAAGTTTTCACAGAATATGTGTTGTTTTGGTTGATATATGTATATATAAATTAACGGGGACCCCTTACGTTTTTGTATATTTCTGCTCTATCGAGAAAACGGTAATGCATACAAGAGCCAAACTTGATGTGATTATAGTGCATGCTTTAAAGTAAAACAACAAATAATACAAACAGGCCAAGTGTGAGACAGACTCACGCTAAGGATCCCGAATTTAATGAAAGATAACACAATTTATTTATTTTTGGTAAATACGTAACACAGATATATTTTGTGGTTGTACGGAACCCTCCGAGTGCGAGTCCGACTTGCACTAGGTCGATTATGTAATATATGATTGGATGACATATTTATACAAGACTTACGTGTTAAATTAAATTAAACACTTTTTTGTACGTTTTTATTTCGTGTATCTACAAAAAGCTTCGATATATTTATTTTCAAATACTGTGGTGACAAGAAGCTAACAGTCTTCGATACCAAGTGGCTCTTGCAGCTCATGGACATTTGCAAACTTCAATCGAAGAAGATTACAGACACGTTTTCACCTCTGATGACTAAAGTGGAATGCACCACAGCCTGTAATTATATTGGCTTTATACCGAAGGGTGCAACCGCTGTTGATTAGCGGAAGAAGTTGGTAAGTGATTTACCATTTTTGACAGAAAGGACATCTTTTAAGTATTTTTTTCTATTAATATTACTGAGGTTCTTACTTATTATTTTAGCAAGTATTTAGATAGTTATATAGTTTCGCTTTTTATTTAAAAAAAATAGTCATTAGTTAACTTCTCCACACAAGTAAATCTACAAAGTAATATGAAAATAACCTCTCACGATGTACCTAGTAATGAGGTGGTCAGAGTCTAGACATTTATTCTAGTCGACCCATATAAATATCCTCTATATACCTTAGTATATAGTAGATATTTATCGGGATGACTTATCATGGGCCTGGAGAGTCAAATGGATCCCGACAGATATTGAAACAATCGCCAAGGACAATGCCAACCCGAAAATACGAAGACCGTTGACGGGCAGCAGTGTCTGAAGAAGGGAGGTGTTTGGTACTGCAGTCGACAATCCGACAGGCATTCGTTGCAATTATGGATAATTTTCCGTATAGACCTTCGGTAAGAAGCAATGTTCGGTAAGTCCAGCAGTGAAGAAGAAGAAGACGAAGAAGGATAACATTTTTTTAACGCACCACCTTGTGTGACACGGAAAGGTTTTTTTTATGATGCACTATTTTTATATCAACCTTTGTTTCACCCTCTTTTTATTGTGCAGTGTTTTTTTAGAAGTAATAATAATAATAATAACCACAACCTGGCACTACCTAGTAGCCAGGATCTTACACCAGGAGCTCGCTCTGAAGTGCGGTCTCGTCGATCGGAGACTGCCTTACTATAAATACACGCCGGAAGCCGTGCTCGAAAATAACCGCGCTAGGCTCTGTTGGGACCGGTCCATTATCACGGATAGGACGATTCATGCAAATAAGCCTGACATCGTGTTGATGGACCGAGCACAGTCGAGGATATTTTTGGTCGACATCACCATTCCATATGACGAGAACCTTGTGAAAGCCGAAACAGACAAGAAGACAAAATATCTGGACCTGGCTCACGAGGTAACCGACATGTGGGGTGGTATGCCGACCGAAATTATTCCGATCGTCGTCTCTGCGATTGGGTTAATTCCAGTCAGCCTCTAGGAACATCTGAGGCGGCTGGGTCTCCGTGACGGACCGCTCCGAGCTCAAATGCAGAAGGCAGTGCTACTCGATACCGCTCGCATTGTCCGCCGGTTTCTTTCCCTTTCTCCCTAACCCTCGGCCGTCTGGTCTCCCCTGCCGGGGGCTACCATCTGGTTGGGTTTTAATTATCTATTTAATTTTATTATATATATATTTTATAAAATATTACTTATATATGTACTTATATATGTATTTATTTATACAACCCAACCAGATGAGTAAATATAGAAATACCCCAAAATAATAATAATAATAATAATTTGTAATGGTAAATACAAAATTATTGTTGTATATAGCATATCACGTAGTTAAATTTGTTAGATTAAACACACTGGCCTTTCATCTCTACATAATTTAATATAACAAATTGGAGTCGAAATATAATTTTACAACAAAATATTTCAAATCTAAGCTTTGTAAACATTGAACACCGTGTGTAACATTTCTATAATTTTAAATATTTTACAAATATTTCAGCTATATTACATACGATCATATTTTGACTCGAATTTCTAATATTAAATTCATGTTACTTTTAAACCAAAAACTCGTTTACTTCTCAAAATAGGAAAAAATGCGCGGAAAATAAAACGTTTCTTTTCGCGAATTTAAAGTTTCAATTAATCAGATTGTAGATATTATATTGTGACGTTGAAGCGTGTGAACGGAACGGAATGCTGCTCCGGAAGTAGCCCTCACGTGCGCGTCACTTCCGCCACCGACAGTCATGGCGACGCGAAGGCAACCTGGCGCTTATACTTTTCCGCTCTTTACTAAAGATTGTTTGATTCTAGCAAATAGATATTGTATGATTTAAAATATCTCGTATTTTCAGATGCAACTGATTCATTGATTTCATTTACAATATAATAAAAGATTGTCCGTTGATTGTAAGAACTATTGACAATTCTTTAACACTCCGTGAGAAATTAGGTTACAGTAGGTAAGTTTAAATAGGCGTCTTATTTATCATAAAAAGCAACAATTTTTAAAAAAATTGTTTTATTTATTTTTTCATTATTTCACGTATTTCCCTATATGTTTCTCAAGCAAATATTACATCACAAAACCCGATAAAGAAATATAAAGGACTTATATTGCTTGGAAAGTAATAGTAGTAAAGCTAAGTTATATTTACCTAAAATTGCCTACCGAAAAGAAAATAGGGAAACCCGAAAAACCAGGCGCGCTCAAAGAGGTCGCGCAAGAGGCAATATGTCATAATATTATTGCTTCAGCCTCCAACAAAATCTCCGGAATGTTGCCGACAATATTTTATTTGAACCTTCACAAAAACTCAACCGTATATATACACAAAAAAGGACTGCTTGAGCCAAGTACACACGGTAATAAATTTTAGGATAGATGAACAGAAACCAAAAAAGTATATACAAAGTAAAAAGTGTGTTAATTACAGTTACATATATTTACGATATTAATATGATGTTGATAATTACTACTCTGTTCATATATTTGTAATAAGCACAGTAGATTCGACGATTCGTATCGTTGGGATTAAATAAGAAAATAGTTGAACGCGATAAAATCCGTAAATTATAGTTTTATTTCAAATGTTTTCGCGTAAATACTATAAATCATTAATGTAGATAATTTATAAATATAGTTGGGTTGATTAAAAAATACATATTCAATCATTAATTTTATTCTCTCCGCTCCGGTTAATGTATCTACTAGTTAATACAGCGACCTAGTTAATACAGTCTAAATTATCTAACCCTATTTAATTAGTATTTGTAGTAAAAATATTATATAATCTTTTCCCTTCATTTTACTGTTTTAACAAATTCCTGTGTTAAAAAATATTAATTTTCCAAGTTGACTTTACTTTGCCCTTGTATAACAAGTCCTAATGTTACAGTGAAATATTATGACATCTCCGTTTTTTCCTTCTGTCCATAGATATTTCTCCGTGACAGCGATGACAGGCCTTTTTCCCGCCTTCACGTCATTTCCCGTTGGCCTTTTATAAATTGTGCTGCTACCCTCATAGTTGACGAAATATTATTACCTACAGTGGGGTTCCTTAGCAAATGAGATTAACCATAATTTTGTTATTGCGCCAACAAGTTCCCGCAAACATAGGAAATTTCAGCACTGTTTTATATTTTAGTTAGCTGTTTTTTTTAAATAATATTACTTATAAACTGTAAAATCCGTTGCCACGTTACTAAAATTTTTAATAAATAAAGTCTAAAATCTGTTTATTATATAGATTCTTAATATGATAAATAGACTTTTTAGACAAACGCTGAGTTGGTATTGTGAAGTTTACTTATGTTCGAAGACGATATTTGAATCTAAATGCAATCTGAATATTCTTAGAAGTGAATACACTTATATGCATTGGTTAATAATTTAAACGAATTAAAAAAAGTAGCTCTACTTACAACTCGATAAATCAAATCAAAACAAGTCTGAAGTAGTCTTCTAAATTTTAATAGTTTTGTGAACCCTCGATGTCTTAAGAAAAAGTTGCTACAATGTTCAAAAACGTAATAGTTTTTGAATGTATTTGGCATATTTTTTGTTAAAAAATCTTAAAAAAAATACCTACTTCAGCTTCTAAAATTGTACTTTGTTTTGGAGTTTTGTTTATTTTCCAAACAGCGAGTGTTAGGTATTTTTATGATTTTTTAATTATTTGGGAAAAGCCAATAAAAAAATATGCAGGTGAGCCGTTCTCTCAGTGATTACTGTCGCCCAAGTACATCTGCAACACCAGAGGAGTCGCAGGTGCGTTGCTGGCTTTTAAGGATATTTGGGATGTAGGAGGGAGGAAAAGAAGGGGGATAGGGGAGGGGGGGAAGTTGTCCTCCGGTTACCTCACTCATCGAACGAAACGCAGGAGCACAAAATGATTCTACTTCACGCTGGTATTCTGGAAAATCGTGGTATTACCCCGGACGAGCCGGCTGATTCGGGTAATAGCAAAAGCAACCGCTTGGCTTCACCACTTAGAACAAACGCACCCGTCAACCACTAAAACTATTTAAAGTAACTTCACTTCTATGTAATTACAGTTAATAATATTAAAAGTCAGATCAAGCCAGAACCTAACATACATAACATAACGTTAGGTTTCGCAGTCAATAGTATTAGGTGTTAAATTTAAAATTTTATTTGTGTCGGAATAGGATTTAACGATAATTCAGTGATATACTAATAAAGTTGTAATTTGAAACAGAAAAGTACCAGTAAATATTTATTATTTCTACTTTACTATGTACTACCATTTTGTCTTGAATATAATTTACATTTTTATATAAATTACAAACGTGGTAGAGCCAAGCGGCGTCTTTAGCTGCTGCTCGAATGGGCCGGCTCGACCGGGTTAATACCACGACCTCGCAGAATACCGGCGTGAATTAGAGGGAGTGAGTAAGGCCGGCAACGCACCTGCAGCACCTCTGGTGTTGCAGATGTACGTGGGCGACGGTAATCACTTACCATCAGGTGAACCGCATGCTCGTTTGCCGCCTTTCCCATAAAAAAAACTTTTACTTAGTAGTAAACCATTTATCGCAATGGATTTCATTCCATTGACTTACATGTTTACAAACGTATCAGAGCTCACGCAAGCCTATGGCATTTACTATACAGTATACATTGTTCACAAATAAACCGGGCAAGTGTTTACCTACATAGTTTCAATTAGTTCATTGTGTAAACTGTTTTGCGTTCACCATTCAGCAATCACGGGAAAAATATCTTTAAATGAACAAAACTAACTTACGAACATCTATAGGCATCGCATAGGATACAAAATGAAATACTACATAAATCAGAGCATAGCTAGAACACCGCGAAACACTTTTCATTTATTCAAACGTCAACGTAAAGGTACTTTACATTTCCTAAAGTTGAGTGGGATAGATTTGAAATTCGCCAGTTTTGTTGATAAAAAGCTTGTTTTGCGTCGGGTGCCAATTTTTCAAAACACACCCTCCCGACAGGAAACTCGCCCCCGCTTACTATAGGCTGGGGGATCGATACTCGGTCCCTTAGTATACGGTGACTACGTATTTATAGGAAAACACGAGACGATTTAAGTTATTACAAAGTTTGTGTAATAACACTTTTAGTTCGGACTTTATGTTTAACATTTCCAAAAAGAGTTCCGTAACAACTAACTTATTACTATAGAGCTGAGGTCAATAACATGTATACTAAAGTAGTTATTACTCGCTCATTTTAGGTTTTAGGACTTTAGTAATATACTTTGGAAGTTTTTAGGATAGCGAAGTAAAATTCAGGATAATAGAAACAATATATAGGACATAGCCGTAAGGATCAGCAAGCTGAAGTGGCAATAGGCCGGCCATATAGCTCGCAGAACTGACCACCGTTGGGGAAAAAAGGTTCTCGAGTGACGACGACCTGCGCAGTGTTGCGGGAAGTCGATAGATGCAGGTGGCTCAGGAGAGACCTTCGTGGCAATCTTTGGGGGAGGCCTATGTTCAGCTGTGGCCTGAAATGCTGATGATGATGATGATAATAGGACAGTGACAGTTATTTCAACGTACAATCAAGATATAGCAACAAATTATATAAAAAAGTTTTAAAAGAGCTTTATTATTTACCTGCAAATATAATTAAAAAAAATTAAGGGTTATTAGATAAATATCGAGTTTAAATTTAATACATGGCAAACTAACTGAATTGTAATTTAAAATATGAATAATGTATTATGTAACATTACATTATGATTCTTTATTGAAACTCCTTAGTGACCACTGAATATCAGGGTATTATTTTTTCTTAAATAGGTACCTACTAAAGCAAAATAGTTCGTTTTCTGCTTTTACTTTTTAGTACAAAACGTTTGGAGATATATTAGTATTTTATAATCTAAGAACGATATCAAACTTTATGAGCATTTTTAAAGCTTTATTTTAAGTCTACCGATTAAAAATAAAACTTCATGGATTGCCTACACCCATTCCGACACAGCCTTGAACCCCAAGCCCAGGGCAACACGTGGCGGCGGTCGCTCGAATACGAAACGATTTCAGACCCTCCTTGAAAGCCTCTCTACGTACGCAAATAAACAAAACCGAACTTTACACATTAGCGATAAAGACTAATGTAGCTTGGGGATCTTTTACGTTTTCATTTAGGGCTGACGAAATCGGTTACAAAATTACTCTTTAATTTTTCTTTAATTTCATAAGTTTGAGAATCTGGTAAGAAATGTTTATTCTAATAATAACACCTATTTAGTATTTTAATACTAACACGATTCCTTCCTCCGATCCTTTTGAACAAGCGCTACACGGGAAGGTGCATAAGGCAAGTACCTCTTTATTCGCATTTATTACGACTAAGGGATTTTCCAATAAAATCGTAACCTGAGACAGGTAGTGAAATCCGTTACATAAACGCCAGACCTTAAAACTTCCTGCCGAATTCGATGGAGGCGAAAAGTAAATTCGAACTTTGAACCAAAAATTGCAGCGGGCTGTTACATATACGATAAATGTAAAAGAAAATTCAGGCAATAGACAAATGTGCCGATCCATTATTTGAATTTTCATTAACAACTAGTAGCCCTAAAGTATTTCAAGTACTTGTTGACCGTGCGGACCAACATTGCACCGACGTGGTAGCTCCCACGAATGTTAAATAACGGCCGACGACGAGAGGTTAATGTAAGAGCTTAGCCCCGCTCTGCCGCTGAAAACAATGTCGCCGCCATTTTGCTTTTTTTTTGTCGCCGAACAAGAAAACTCTTACTCCGCCTCGAAAAAGAAAAGTTTTGAATGGTTCGTATTTCCTCTGTAGTATTCATGGACGTTGCAGAGATATTTATTTGTACGAATGTAATAAAAGGATACTTAAAGTTTTCTTTTTTTTCTTACTAATAAACAAGCTTCCGCGGTGGTTGTATTTGCATGAAAAACATTTGTTTGGGCGTCGTTGTTCTTTTATTGTAATGTTGTTTTCATTTTCCAGAAACAGTTTTACTAGTATCTAATAAAGTTTACCACTTAAATAAATATAAGTAAATTAAGATCCCTTTGAAAAATTATAATTTTAATTTTGACAAAGTGATAATTTAACTTATTTTAAAGTAATTTAATTTGTTCGGTACATTTTATTCCTAAGTGCTTCGAATAGTTAAAAGGTTTCAGTCGAAATTGCATTAAACCATTACAAAACTTGCGCCAAGTTGCCCCGACGTGATAAACGATCTTTTAAACTGTTGGCAACGACAAGTGTGGCGATGGCGACTGGCTAAGTGGAGCAGGAATACTTTTACACGCTTCGGTAGAATATGAAACTGATGCGATTCCGAAACGAACATTTATAGCATTTAAAAAAATTTAAATATATGTACTACTATACATAAAATTGAAAATCGCCTTTATGCCCTGTTATAATATCTTGAAGACACGATGTGATTATATATACGATGTAATATACGATCGGTTAGGGGATCTGACTCTGAATCAGAAGACCCGAGTTCGAACCCGTAAGTGGAGGGCAGGTTCCGAAGAGCTTTTCGAAAGTTATGGTCGATTTATTTCGTTCGCCTGAACACTAAGAAGGCGACAGTACTATCAGCTGTTCCAAATAAGCTCCGATGAACAGTTAGTCGAAACGACTCAAATAAGTTAGATCTCTAATCACCTCAGTATTGGCTTTACAGTCGTGAGAGCTTAATAACGTCTTCTTTAAAATTCTGAAGTACTAAGTTCTATATGAAACTTGAGTTGCCTTTCCTACTTTATAAGTAAAGAATTGAAATCTAATATTGTCTATGATTTTTGTTACGACTATTTTACATTTTTACGTTTTTGAAACAGAAAGGAGATCGTAGATTTTAAAAAGTGGAGCTCTATATTTTAAGTTCTTTTTATTTCCCATAAAAAAAAACTTACAAAGGTTAGGTTAGGTTAAGGTTGCAAACGTGCAAAAAGTTGACCTGATGGTAAGTGATTACCGGTTCCCACGTACATCTGCAAACACCAGAGAAGCTGAAGATGCGTTGCAAGCCTTTAAGGAGGGATGGAGGAGGGAGGAGTGATTCGCCGGTTACATCACTCACCGAACGAAACGTAAAAGCACAGGATGCGTCTACTTCACGCCGGAATTCTGCGAAGTCGTGGCACTCGGTCGAGCCGCCTCATTCGAGCAGCAGCCACCGGTTGGCTCTACCACGGTACAAAACGTAACTTAATTCATTACTAATATCTATTAGATATGCTATAACAGATTGATTTGGCATTACAGATTGCTTAATAGCTCGCGTCATGATACAAAGTTGTATAGAAGATTCATATCACGTCAGCATCTTAATATTCCTCTGAAGATTTGAGGTTTGAGTTGCTATTATCGCCAAAATCGACGGACCCATCGTACCCTGGTGGAAAGGACTCTTTAATCAGTGTAGGTAGTTGCCACCATAGTTCCCGTTATTCTGTTGCTAAGCAGAATTGTGCTAGCTAAGGTGTAAGAATTATACAGTTTCGGTCCCAGGGAAGGTCTTAATGAATAATATTTCAGGATAACAAGGATACTGTATTTTGCACTGCAACAAGCAGTTAGTCGCCGGATCCTAGTCTGGGAGTCAGCAGGGTGTCACAGTGTGCAGATAAGATTGAAGTTTGAAAAAAGAACAGCCACATCTTATTTTATATACCTTTTCATGAACTCAACCAATCAATCATATTGTGTGTCACTTTAACAAGTCAGCGCTAGCAAATTTCTATTTTAGTTCTCAAAGGAAATAACACAGTTATAGCGTTTTTTGTGGAATTGAAAAAAAAACTAGACGCTGCTTCACTTAACTGCTCTGGATATAAATTTTCCAAAATCTGGTATACTGAAAGTGGTCTTCCATTTTCTGGTAAACGGAAACAACGCGGTTTCCTTTTTTTTACCGCTATTTCGTTTATAAAACTACATTACATTAATTCTAATATGAAAATTACGTGATTTATTTATAAAGTCAATCGAAGCCAAAACTTATCGTAAACAAAAAAGCTGCGTACACACAGGAGGTAAACACGATCCATTGTTAATTTGGTACAATAAAAACATGCTTTATAATATCATACCCTCGTATTATTCAGACATATTTACGTTGAGTATATATGTATTTATATATTATGTTAGCATACATACGAATGTTTACACTTCGACGTTGGTGGGGATATTAGTATCCCTTGTTTTTTTAGATTGTTTGCTAAAGACGCATCTACATGCCGCCCGTGCCTATATAAACACACAGTGTAAACAGGCCCTTGAACGCATCGACCGCTTTTAATGAATTATCCTGATTTCTTTTTTATGTAGAAATTATATGTGAATAGATTTAGGTCTGAATAGACATAAAAATAATCAATTAGGCATGGGTTTTCACTATATCATACAAGAGTATTATAAAAGATAAGATAACAAAAATGTTAAAACACAATATTAAAAATAAAGAAGCTATTTTTAATTTTGTGTATTATATATAATTATGTTTTAATATGCATAATTATTTTATTATAATATATAATTATATCTTAAAAAAATTATTTCTGTAAACGTTATTTTATTATACGATAACTGAAACAGAGATCAAATTTAAAGTATTTTCATAATATCTTATAAAATAATACCTATAATACCGCATAAAATAAAGTAGAAACAAATTTCAAGTTCCGGTTAAGCTTTTAGGTTTCCTAGGCGATAGACTCCTTCTCTGTGTAGGGGTAGCAGTAGTGGGTAGGTGGGTACGTCGGCAGTGCATGTTTTGGTTTGTACACAACAAGCTGTATGGCATATTATCTTAGTCCTCGGGGGTGATAAAATAACTGTAACACTTTCCATTGAAGTAGTTACTACAGGTGTTAATGAGCTGAAATAGGCACTTACCATCAGTAACAGTCAACTTGATAGTAAATGGCTACTGGAGTTCGTTTATCGCCTAATCCAATTAAAAAAAACGTGTTACCTGAAAACGATAAGTTTTCTCTCATTCAATTATTTTTTCAGTTGTTTAAAATGAGTTTTGTTACGTTTATTTTAGTTTGGCTATTAATAACGTTATCCTAAACAAGATATTGTTATTTTTGTAGAAAATAGAAACAAAAGATACCGAAGAATATTAGTAACAAGAAAAGTTTCCCTTCAACATTGGCGTCCATATTGTGCGAGCCGCCATTTTCCATAGTTAGTGAGGCACAGACAATATCGATACAGCCATCTTACCGCGTTGTAAACTGGAGTTTATTTTACCTGGATACGTGCCTCAGGCAATCCGATCTTTTCAGCCAGTCGCTCCCGCGCGAACACGTCCGGGTAGTGCGTTCGCTCGAATTCTGACAACAACCACATAACATTAATATTATAAATAGGCATGTTTTTAGACAGATAATGTTTAAAAGAGTCAATTTAGTTAATTTTAGTCAGAATTATACATTTTCACAGATAAATTATGTATATGTTTTTAATTACATGAGATCCATCCACTTTTATACCTACATAATATAGGAAGTCACGTTTTTAAAAATAGTTTATTCAAAATTATGAGTACATTTTCATTGTCTTGAACACTTTAACATTTTACACATACAATTAATAACTTAAGCAACCACAAAAAAAAAAATTTCATTTTTTCGTTTTTCTAGATGCTCCGATCAGTACACCATTAAAGGCTATCTTAAATTAATTACCTAATTATTATTTGTGTAGAAAGATAAAGTGTTCAAGACCATGCAAATGTGCTCATCTTTTTGTATAACATATTTAAAAATGATTGATAGGTGGTTTTAAAAAGGAAATAAGAAAAAAATATTTTCATTATCTTTAGTATAGTAGTAGCCCACCAAACAGAGAACAATACAGGCTAATCGCTAAATTATATTTCTATTACTTTCTAATGTATGCTTAATTTATCGATACCAGCCATCTCTATTACCACACAGTAAATTAAAAGTCTTATAATACATTTTGTTTTATCAGTGACTAGTTATCGCATTCGGATATATTATAAAACAAATAAATGTGCTCATTACTGCTGATAGACGGAATGTTAAACCTTAGTTACCTATACTATAGTTATCATTCTAATAATATTTATTTAAAGCCTGTAATACATTACTTTTAACACAATCTTTAAGCACAATTGCCTACCCCGTGAAGGATTATGGCGTGAATATTAAACCACTAAAATTAGACTGTACACATTAAGTCGAATTCTTACTGACCTAGTTAAGAAAATACCGCGGAAATAGAATCTCGTATATTATGACGACATCAGAAAGAAAAGCAATAAACGACGCTATAGAGTAAAAGCAAACAAACAAGCAACAAAAAGTGAGATTAACGCGGGCCAACATCAATAATTGGGCGCTCCGCCACCGGCCGAGAGCTCGGCAAACATCGGGGGACAATATTTATTTATTTACTAATAACCGTGTTGTATCACGACAAACAATAAATAAGATGAAAGGAACATTGGGAAATAGGTTTATGAAGGCTCTGGGGAGTGCTTATGGCGGAGCGTTGGCGTGTCCTTAACTTTATTACTACTTTACAATACTAGATGTGTAATAGAATGACTGACGTATTGACTGACAGAGCAGGGTTATTTAAAGCACCCGTACGGTCACCGTATTATAAAAATACATACAAATGAATATCACCAAAATCTCTTTTATTTTATTCTACGGCTTTTTTAAAAGTTTGAACTTATAGCAAAAATTAAAAAAAAATCATATCTATATGGTCAGTGGTCTAGACATTTTAGTCCTTTCAAGCCACATTTCAACAGAGCTTACAGATAATAAATAATTCTTACCTTTTTCCAAACTATCGATCTGGTCGTTCGTGAAGGAGGTTCTATTCCTCTGTAACTTCCTCTTCAGTCGAAGTCTCATCTGGGAGTCCTCGTCGCCGGAGGACGCATGCTCACTATTCCCGTCCGACCCAGCTTCTGACTGCAGCGGATCTACTAACAAAGTATTATAGGTTGGAATCATGTCGTTTTAAGAAATGTGACGTAATTGTTCTGGATGAAACGTGTGTATACGGCTCCGTAGCCGCTGGGTAAAGCGAGTGCATAATATTTTTGAGCTTTGATTTATGAGCTTTTCCTACACTCATTGACGGTTAATCAGTTTGTAAAGTATTGAAAAGCTTGTATTAGGGATTCTCTGTTTAAATCCATGCGTTTTATTCACTTTACATACGTAATAGCATTAAAAAAAACTTTATCTTTATTATAAATCAATTGCTTTTTTTTTAATAGCGTGACCGCCACGATGACTTAGTGGTATAGGTGATTTGCCTCCGATTGAATTCGAGTCTACTAGACTCGAATTCGAGTCCACAAAGAGGATACAAATAGTATATAAGTTTTTCAAAACTTATGTACTATTTGGAAAGTTGGCCTGCTGGAAAGGTGCTTGAATCTGGATATAGCCATGACATTTTAAAGTTTTCCATTAGTCACCTCCTCATAGTAGCCAGATTCTTACGCCTTCCATTCGGGATCTTTATTATTGCATAGAGAATGTTAGTAATGCAGCGTCCACACTTAGCCGTTTCCATAATCATGTTAGCGAGCGTAATCGTATGCTGCACAATGTTCAAAAATTAACAGAATGCTTTTAAGCTGAGGGTCTTTAAGCTCTTCATCATAAACTATCAACACAAGGCGCTCGAACAAAACACACTCAACGACTATCAAGCAAATGCGTCAGCAGAATTGTTCAATTGCACCCTAGAATTACAGACAAAAATGTAACAACAACCAGTCACAACGACCCGCCTTCACATACGTTGAGCACTTCTGTAAAGGTCTTATAACAATGGATGTTTCCATCCCCTAAATAAGGGTGGTTGCAAAATTAAACGTTACTCGTAATGTTGTCGACATGCCCCCGGCTAATTGATTAATTTGCTTTATGGTCGAACCACTTGAGCCCGGGTTCGGTTCCAGAGTCGGTAATGTGCGTACGGGTTGCTGATTTCTTTGAATAGGAGGACTGTTACGCAATCTGTCACATTTTTGCTCCGATACATCGCTTTTATGGCTGTGGGTTAATATTTCTAATGATATCTACGTAGTCTAAAAGGAATTGAAAGAAAGTTTTGTATGGACGTCCGCTGTATTAATATATCTTTTAAAACATTTAGAAATAGACATAGAGAATT
Source organism: Bhutanitis thaidina (assembly GCA_029286595.1). NCBI lineage: Eukaryota > Metazoa > Arthropoda > Insecta > Lepidoptera > Papilionidae > Bhutanitis > Bhutanitis thaidina. Next base: position 5,579,297 of record JAGSMS010000020.1, on the reverse strand, counting down.
GGATTAGATTATTTTTTGGTATATATTATGAATATGATTACTTAATTCATCATTTGACTCAATTACAGATAAGGCAATGTGCCTTACCTGTACACAAACTGCAAATTTTCTAAATTAGTAAATAAATTGTTACGTATAACGTGTTGGTTGGTTTATGTAGCATAAATATAAGTAAAGTAGATTAAGTTTAATTGTCAAACCCTGCCGAAAAATTACATTAAAATTATCTTTGACAGTGTACGAAAATGCTCATATACAGTTTATAACACCCGGTTTAATAGCGGCGCCCGTCTCGCGACATGATTGATGTACGACAGCCGCTCAGCGAAACATGGCGGACTTTCCAATCGGGTGACAATTTTGATTGATCGGTTGCTCTGACACATCGCCGCGGTGTGTGCACGCCTTTATCACTTCGACGAATGCAAAAATGTCATTAGTTATGAAACAATTGTCTTTGTTTCGCGAAGACGAAGAAAATTTTCACATTTTGTAAATTCATAACGTTATGTAAAATAAAATAATTTTTGACACCGTAGTTTATGTATTATAAATTAAAATAAGCCTAGAAATAATTGGTAATAGATTGAAGCCTTTTAATTTTAATTAAAACGTATACAACTAATCAGACTAACACTTCATGTGTTACAATTCACAGCAATTCTGTTCACAAAAAATATTTTATTGTTTCAACACGTCAATAATTAACGTCCTTTACAATAATTTAATTACGTATTAACTGCGAAATAAACTTGATATTAGAAAATGCCACATTGTATTCGGATTTAATGATTCACCTTTTTCATTGTTTATCGCAGTGCCCGAACATAAAGAACGATATCATTAAGAAAAAAGCAAAACGAGACCGCGGCGCACTTAGCCACAATTCTTCCAATAACGACCTACAAATTATTGAAGAAAATACCGATAGCAGACAGGCTTCGCAAGCGGGGTGAAACACGAGAAATACATAAGAGAAATAATAGTAAGAAAATAAGAAAACGAACAAAACAAAAGTGGGGGCGGTGGAAAAAATTGGAGAAAACAAGTAGAAAGGGGAGCGAAGAAAGTCGGGAGCGGAGAGATAAAGCGGAATTGGAGTTATCGGGGCGGACATGACGGTCGTAGGTGGGGGGCGATTGCCTCTGCGCGATTATATGAGATCGATACTGTCACTCAACTGTGGGACGTCGATTGGGAAAGGTGAGCGGGCTGTCGTAGAGGTTTCCATTTTAATCGATAAAAAAGTTTTCAGTATTAATCAATATTTCTTTTTCATATTAGGCGACTTCGTTAAGAGTAAAGTAAACAGTTGTTTTTAAAAAATTAGTGTGCTCATATTTTTTGAATCTTTTTTTTATATTTATGTTTATACGACAAAAATACGTCAGTTTCTATTTGTTTGGTTATTTGCTATAATTTATATAGCAATTTTAATATTATTTAAATTAATAAATAACCTAGGTAAAAAAATCAAGTTCGATAAGTTAACGTAACGATACTTTAATTCTGTGGATTATTAAAAAGAATAATAATTTTAAAAAAATCTCTATTCATATGATTAAGAAAATAAAGTCTAAAGCAAATTATAAAATTAAATGATGTAGTTGTGCCCGCTTTCGCTTATGTTTCGCGCCATGTTCAAGTTCGCGCCCTCAGCCTGCGGCCGGACAAGGCGCGATCCGCCTAATTCGCTACGCTTCCGCATCTGAATATTGCCACCACTTTTTTAACGTCCAAAAATATTAAAAATCTACAAAAATAAGTATTATGCCAAAAATTTTAAAAAGTGAAGTCTTTGGTTAATTATTAAACGAAACGAGAAACATTGAAAGCTCATGCTCTTTCAGCGAAATGAATAATATATTTTTTATTTCAATTAATTACGCAGTCTTATGTAAATTTGTTTCTTTATGTAATTTTTCATTTCCAACACAAGGAAAGGTCATTGTCAACTTAAAATTTCGAAAAATCCAATACTTCTGAGAAGCACGGAAATTGGAAAAAACGTGTTTTTATATAATATTTTCGTTAGTATTGTGTTATCAAAAAGTAATGTAGGAACGTCCTATATATTTAAACCAATATAACATGATGATAAACGAGAATTAAATGATCCAGAGGAGTTGTAACAGCCCACCCTAATAAAGACATTATTATTATCCAAGATTAACCATTGGGACAAGACCTTACATGCCGACACTCATTCGTAACGCGCGTTTATTAGCGTCGGGGGAGGTGCAGGGGTCACCGTAGATTGGATGTTTGTAATCAACCATTCGCTTTATAGCCCCAGCAGGGTCATCTAAATTACTTAGCGTTGGGGCAGATAAGGTTTAGTTTTTATTATTGTGACTTCAAGTGCGGCAATTGATGGGTAATGTGTGTCTTTTTTGGACATGGGGGATCGTACCTACTCATGTTTATTTGTAAAGTAATATCTGTAATTATACGAAAAGGTTAAGGTTTTCCCTTTTTATTTGCTTAATATATTATTGACATTTACAGAAACTGTGTTATCTATTGAAGTCTTCATTATTACACACTCCAATTTTTTTTTTATACAAGTAGGGGGCAAACGAGCGTGCGGCTCACCTGATGGTAAGTGATCACCGACGCCCACGAACATATATACAGTAAAGGTACTATTATTCCTAAAGGTAGGAATCTCATATAGGAGCTTCGCAATAAAAGTTGTAGCAATAGTTTGGTGAGCAGGGAATAGTTGATTAATAAGTACTAACTGTCGCCTACCCCTGCCCAATATCCGTAACTAAAAATCTCTTCGAACCAAAACCTCATCGCAATCAATCCTACTTGTAAAACAACGCCATTAAACTCTTTAAACACGTGTTACTTTTAACATGAAGCGCTCTTTGATTTTAAAGTCAATTACACTGCGAACGAGACCACTCCACAAGTCCAATTAAATCGCTATTGTTGCCATATAACCTTTCGAAAGTTAACTGAGTGCGCTCCAACTAAAGTGATCGGCACGGGCCTGTAACCGATAGTTTGAAAGAGCCATTTTAATGCATTGTGTGAATTTTTTTTTTGTTATTATATTTTTACACAATGACACCTGGACAATTGAAACATTTGAATGCATGAGCATTAACAGTGACAATTAATTATGAATTAAGATTTCTTAATTGCTACAAGTAAAGAGGAGGAAACAGCGTCTGTTGTAGCAGTTGCTGATGCTGGCCAACCGTCTGCCAAGCACGGCGAATATGGAAAATTGTCTTAATTTAGAAGACGGCTGCGTCCGGCAGAGAACTGTTTAAGGGCTAGCGAACCAGATGAAGTTACTAATTAATCGGTTTCATAACCCTGTGGATTTCCTTCTCTCTCTCTCAACTAATATAATTACCGTGTTGAATTTCATTGTCAATTTACTCCAAATGGGATCCAGGTCATTCTAAGGTAAGAGTCCTGCGTCGAACTTGACTAAAATTGATTGCAATAAAAGAAATATATGCTCTCATTACCGTATATCATGTGGTCAGATACATTTCACCAGAGCTTATTCGGGATAACGTGACTAGTGGCAAGCTTGATACATAAGTTTCGAAAAATATGTTATAACATGGGATCAAACTGATTCACAGCCAGATCCAGTGACCGCTCGGCTATCGTGGCAATATATGGTATAAAACTGATCACGAGTGCCTATACATTCGTGTGTGTGTAAAAGTCTGACTACATTTGATCACTACTTTTACAAAAAAGAAATATTCCACTATAGGAACGCAGCGCGTCAGTGATTCGTTGGTAAGCCAATATTTACGCGGCGGTATGATATCCGCCTCCCTGCCCCGAGGTCAATCCGTTCGCTTTTTACTGTATCAAACTGGATCCTAATCTGCTACGCCTCAAACAATTTCACCTATATATATTGTACTGTGTCATTATTTAATAACCATCTCTATGCGAAAAATAAGACTATAGTTTTATCGAGGAATAACTTCATACGGAATTGTTGTGAAATAATTTTATGTCATAGCGGATAAGGCTCCTGTGTAGACTGCACATACTATGACTGAATGTTAAACCACGGAACTAATGTCCAACGCGATAATCAAATGAACCGAGTTAAAAGATTACTCTGTGGCATTCTAGGTTTGTTACGAATGAAGACGTGTTATTTGAAACTGTTGACTGTAGTTGGGTTTCATTCTTCGCCCCGATCGAGGTCCTGCTTTATGGCGTGGCTTGGTTACCCTCGGTGAACGAAGAGTTTTGTACCACTCTCCCAGCCAGCTGTAGCCAAGGTACAGTCCCAAAGGGAGACGAGTTTTGGAATTACGATGGGATATTCTCCCAATATGTTTCGAGCATGGTCTCCGATGGGGTCGCGAATGAGTGCAAAAGCGTTCCCGTGGACCTTCTGATATGCAGCGAAGGTGAAATACCGTGGGGTTTCGGTCAGTGCAAGGCTTTGCATGACCCGCGAGGGCAGGAAGGATTTATGTATTTCCTCATGTATAAAAAAAGAACGATTTAATTCTAACCTGCACAACTTATACAAGAGCTCGACTAACTAAATGATAAAGTATAAATAATTGAATATGCCACGTCTTTATCAAAATGCCAACCTCACCTGAACGTGGTGCATGTTGCTAGCTAGCGAACGGGGCTTCGTTGACCGAATGATGGCGGAATATCCATTCGGATTTGCCGAACTCAAATCCCACAGACTAGCGGCGGGGAGTAAAATATAAAATGATTAAAATATGCCGTTGTAGTACGGCCGCGTAGAGATTTAGTAGATGGCATAATGGTTAGCGTACCAGACTGGTGACCAATGGGTCTTCTGTTCAAACCAGAATCAAAATTTGATTACCATATAAATCATTGGCGGGTTACAATACGATATAACTAGGTCGGTTCTGGTTATGTCGTGTTCCATCTCGTGAGTCTATCACTTTGATCAAATCGCATTAGCACCTCATCGACTAAGTAAGACTCATTTAAGAAATGTGAATGCCCTGCGTACAATGCCAAGGGTACACATTTGCGGCACTATAACCTTTCACGTGTCATAAGTCCTGACTCAAGAAAAGAATTGCAATTGTTTCAAAGTTATGTCACGAGAAGGGATAACATAATAGCATACTCGATTTAAAACTGTCGTTCATCATCATCATCGTCTACGAACTTAGAGTAAGGTTCTGCTAAAAAACAAATAATACTCGTAATGTGTTTGCAGTTGTAATAAAATATAGGTAATACATATGACTACATACAGAGCTGCCTAACATGCACTAAACAATGGAACCACAGTATCCACAGCTGTTTATTATATCCTAAACCGGTTTGATCGGGAAATTCGCGCGATTATCTGTTTGACCGCTAACTGTTCAACAAGTTTTGTGTGATTTTGTGAACATATGTGGTTTTATAAGCAATTTTATGCATTATCGATGCAGAAGCGTTGGCGGAGCTTTAATAGTTTGCAATATAACTTCCTTATGCAAGTCTTCCATCCTGTTACTAACTTAATTATAATTATAATTTAATTTTAGATACACGGTTATGGCAATGGGTCAGCTACTCAGCTACTGGCACGGATGTACCTCGTATATTGCTTTGTGCCAATCTTTGGAGGAGACCAATGTCCAATAGTGGCACAACAACAACAGAATGATGGTCATTCATACTTACCAATACTACAGACATGCACACAAATTGTTTATTTAAAAGTAATATCATGAAACGTGGCAGTATCATACTATATTTGTTGAACATTTTGTTCGCTTCTGCTATGTGAAATATCTCTAATCATTTAAGAATGCCACTGATAACATGAAACACTGTTTCTAAACAAAGTTTTAGATCGACCGTTTTTAAACGAAAACAGATCGGCCATTTCCTTTTTTTTTCAACTGCGTACTTCCGAAACATTGGCAGAGCCCGTCGAGCCATGAACAACACAGTCAGTTGAAATTTAAAATTTGTAGGCCAGTGAACATGATGGAGAATATTTAATACCACAGATTAATTTAGATGGACGCTTTTATATTTGTTAAAATACTATATGTAGGGTATTAGTACATAAGTATTGCAGTTAGGGGTTCATTCAAATACGACTGACAGTTTAAAGATTTAAAAAGAACATTAAATTTGAAATGTTTATGAACTTAATAACATGGTTATTACAAACCTAGCCATAACAGATCAAAATAATTATATATATAATAACACAACTAGAAATCTTAACTTTCAGTACAAAAGCAAGTTTTTCAAGATTTTCGAGATTCAACAAGCTAGTAACAGATTATAAATATCAAGGCAATGCTCAGAGAGCCCTGCAGTCGAATTTGTTAAACAGAGTGCTGCAGCCAAAGTTAATTAAGTCGCCGTGCCGTGACAAATACACACAGCTTCAGTATTAAACGTATAAAAATATATTACGCTATGTCCAGAGCAGGTGCTCACGTAGCATAAGAAGCAATAGTAGTATTTGGTTTCGTTAAAACGTGGAAAAAGAAAATGAATTACCTACCCGAAATATTGGAATTCATACATACATACATACATTCCGTTTACTTTTATTCTTTTTTAGTAAAGTACTTTTAAAAAGAAACATTTAAATAAAGCGTTAGTAACAAACATCAAAAGATTTTTTAAGGACCGAAAGACAACAAGCGACCATTGTCCACTGAACAGTAAAACCTCAGCCGAAAGTCAGATCACGTGCGGCTTCACTACGCTTACGTGAAAAGTGCCGCCCTGAAGAAGCACACTTAACAAATTTAATCTGAAAGGTCTCTGTTTAGAAGTTAATTCGTAACGTTGGCAGCATGCGCCCATGTGCTACGTGCGTACACATTTTAATGATGTTGATTAAAAAACAAACACAGACATAACTAATGTACTATTTAAGCTTAGCTTTTAGATAAAAATGTATTAAAGGTCAGGAAAGTTTCTACGAAATTGTTATACTTATAACTCTCATCTAACCTACTATGAAATCTCCATTAGTGTAAATTATATTAGATAGTTTGCATTGCAAAAAAGACGAAATGACGTTTCGTAAGCATTAGGCGAAAATTGTGCGGCTTAAAATAACATTTAAATATATTGTTCATAAAACACGATAATTTTACAATTTATTCTATTAAAATTCAATAGAATATTTATTTCTTAAAATTGCATTTTAACTAAATCTAATTACAATTATAAATTGGTTAAATTAAGGCGGGTAGCCTGGACTGTACAAGTAGCCTAGCCTAGTAAATATTATTTACTAGGCGGTAGGCTCCCTCTCTATCTATGAGTCGTCTGGGTAGGTCCGCCAACCAGCAGTGCAACTACTGTTGAGTTCCGGTTTGAAGGGCATGCTGATCCGATCTAATTACAGGCCGTGCGGCATTCTATCTCAGTACTCAGGGGTAACAACGCATCTGCAACCTCCTTCGACAGAAGTTGTAAGTTGTTTGCAAGTACCAATGGGCTCCAGTTTCAGTAACCACTTACCATCAGGTGGACTGTAAGGTCTCCCCTATTCCTCAAAAATGATATTTCTCTGTAACAAAACCATTCAAGTCCTTACTGTGATACTTTTAAGCGTGGTAGAGCCAAGCGGCGGGTTTAGCTGCTGCTCGACGGGACCGGCTCGACCAGATTGGTCCCACGGCCTTGCAGAATCCCGGCGTGATGTAAGGCATCTTGTGCTTCTGCGTTTCGTTTGGTTAGTGAGGTAACTGGAGGCCCACACCCTCTCCCTATTCCCCTCCTCTTCCCCCCCCCCCCCATCTCCCAAATATCCTTAACGGCCGGCAACGCACCTGCAGCATCTATGGTGTTGCAGATGTATGTGGGCGACGATAATCACTTACCATCAGATGAACCGCTTGCTCGATTGCCGTCTTTTCCATAAAAAAAAAAACTTTGAATATTTATAGAGTCTTTGAAGAACCGTATCTGAATATAAGCACTTAGGTCTGTCAACTTCCCGCTGGTTACGCACTATATTTTAGAACTTTGATAACGGCGAAACCGGTCAGGGGTTAGCATAAACGTAATAAATATGTAGAATAAGTACAAGTGTTTGTGTTGTTCTGAATCTACTATGGAATTCCACCAAGAGACAGCAATCGGAAGTATTAAATTTTTAAGTAGAATATTATGGAAGAAAACTTAATTGTGGATCTACAATCCCATGTTTTCTTTGAAACCTAACATGTTTCGAAAAAATAAAATTAATTTCCCAATTAGCCTAGGTGCTGTAATCCACTTTACTCCGTCAAACGAAAATTCTAATGAATTTCTCTGCAAAACTTTATTTTTTACGTTCATGCATAAATGTTTTAAGAATAGACGAAACATTTTTTTTGTTAAATAACGAAGTTTATTTTAATTGGTTTATCATGTAATATTAAGTTTCACTATGTTGTTTTATTTCTCTTTTAATGTATTGTTATTTTATTCCAATTACTTTTTAGGTTTCCTCGTTTACAATCTCTGGATGTTTATGTCTCGTTGTAATCGTTAATAATTTTTTCATACTATAATTTAACTAAATATTACGAACATATAGATTTTCTTTATAATTAGAACGAAATCAAATGAAACTCGACTGGACGAAATGAAATAAGAACAAAAATTCTCACCAAATTGAGGAACACTAAGTTAGAAACGAAGTTACGCCGCAGCAAACGTCGTAATTCTGCAGCTCATATTTTCAGTTGTTCGTGGAAATTGGTAAAGGCATTAAATTTACAGAGTTGCACTGCCGGTTCAACAAGAATTGCACGAAGTTGGTATTGGCGTTAGAGGAGGCGGAGGCGGAGGCGAAGGCGGAAGCGGAGGCGGCCACGACTTCAAGATTTTAAAAGGTCTGGCCTTTTACATATTGACTTCTTTAGTACTACTAACTAACTAACAACAGTTTTCATTTACTTTGTTATAAAACTATCGAGTAACAATGGGCTCAGTGTTAACTCAAAGCTTTAGTGTTTGTGCGTAATACAAAATAATTTAAAATATATGCTTCGTGCTAATTCTAGTCTTGGGCGGAAACTTCGACCTTCAAGTCTTCAATCAAACAATTTTTTTTCTGTTTCATAAGAGTTTTATGTCACAAATATCTTCATAAAAAAAAGAAAGTCCACTCATTCTCAAAATCACGTATCTACTGGTGTCAAAGGTAACGATACAGAGCAAATATAGAAAAAAATGGACGTATACATAAAATAGCACCGATACAAGGCTCCGAGGTGTTCCTGGAGGAACGTAACAACGGGACTCCCACTTCCCCCTTTTAAACCTCCCGCACCACTACCGCCATTCAAGGAAATTGCGGAAGGTGCACACAGGGTTACGTTTTGAATTTGTTGTGTGAAATTTGTGAAATTTCAAAATACGAAGTTTAAAATAATTCAACACATTATTTTTGGTTAGAACAATAGCAGTCTAGACAGCGTAGATACTTTGAGCTTACCTAACAAAAGCTTTGATAAGCGACCTTCATCGCTTGGTTCAGATGTCATGGTAGTGACAGTTGGTCTTGTTACTTCTTTTTGCTTTTCTTGTGATGTTTCAGGGTATCTTGCTCCTTCCAAATGGTTACCTGCTATTGCAATACCTACAGCTCAAAACCTTGCTAAAAAACGCAAAATTAAAACCCCATTCGTATCCGTTTTGTTGTTTTTGGAAGAGAAAAGTAATAAATAGAAGCTTTTGTTAATAAATAAAGAAAAAACCAAGTGATTACTATCATAATATAGTATCTTTCAGTGTGTGATGCAAGAGATTAAAACAAAATTCAGAGTTAGATAACTCTCACTCACTCGGTTTAATACAGCAACATTTAAGAGCGTTTACTCGTCACGGCTTTTCATAGAAACTTTCATGTCCAAAACTTTCAAAATTATTTTTTTTAAATAAAAAAACCGATTTTAATAAAACTTTGTACGCACAAGTAAGATACATTCTATAAAGTTAGTAGAAAATTGATTTTTGAAAAACTCTATTAAAGCTAAATTAGAGCGATTTTCATTTTTCCATAAGTACAGATCATTTCAATTATCGCCCCTTTAACAAGGCATTTCGTAAATGTGTACTACTAACTTTTTAGACTTCCTGGTTTTTGATTTCCAAGATTTGTAAAATTAAACTTTCACTTTAATACTTCAATGCCGAGGCAACCCTATCCCGTTCGGTTCCCAAAGGCACTCGTGAGTCACGTTCAAAGAGATGTAGAAAAAGAACATCGTCCCACTGTCGCCCCGCAATGTGCTAGCCTGTACAACCTGTGCCGGTTTGCGACTGTTGTGGAGGCCCCAGTGCTTGTTTCAAACACGTAAGTGGATAGAAATGCTTTATACGTAACCTAGTTATGACTTTATCGACGAAGGTTAGGGCTTAGATGTGTTATAATGGCGAAACGGAGAGCATATTTTTTCTGAATCCTAAATTTAAATCCCGAAAGAAAGTTAATTTTTAAGTTTGCTCTAATTTACACGACGAAAATCTGTATTTAATTATATAAGGTAGGACGTATGGACAATGATAAAGCTAAGATATAAAAGAGATGATTTTCTATGTAAAATGTAAACGGAAAGATAGACGACAGATGGACAGGTATTTACATCTACTCTATTTCTTCGATCGTAATGTTAGATCCGTTAATATTTGCAAGAGTAAATAAAATATACAATCAGTCCAATTGTACTCTTGAAAAGAAAAAAATATTTAATTTGTGTAGTTTAAATATTTTCACTAACCTCTCTTATGCTCCTCCGTTGTCCTGTTGAGTTGTGGTGGTAAAGGAGCTGGTATTGCCGGGGCTGCTGGCGCTGTTGGTAGCCCAGGGTACCACCAGCCCGTTGCCGCTTGTCCATTGAACATCCTAAGCTTCTCGTACACACTGTCGTTCTGCGCCGAAGCCGCTTGCTCTTTCTGGGACGCCAGGTTCCGTAGTACTCGATTTATTGATGACACCTGATGGATGTTAGATAGAAATGTCGTTAATTATCCCGAAGTATTTTCAGAATTATATGCAAAGATCTGAAGATATGGATAGAAAATTAAGTTGTTATAAATAAAAGGGAAATAAATAAGTATCGTCTAAAATTTTAAAGAGAACTTGCATTTTCTTTAAAAAAATTTCGTCTATAAAATGTTGCTGTTGCACAAATCTTATAAGACAATTAAATATCCTAATAATTGTTAAATTAAATTTAACTTATACACAGGCGATAGAATTATACAAAATTCTTGATTTAAAATAAAACAGACATTCTTTTGCGAAATGACAATGACTTAGTTAATCAACGAACGAAACGAATTTAAAGAAGAATCACATTATCTACAACGATTAAATTTGTGATGACATGAATAAGTTTAACATGGCGTGCCGAAACCAATTCTCATTATAAATAATTCGATACAAACAAAATTTCCGTCTCCACCAAACTGTAAACAACTATCTAATAGGAAATAAATTGCCGAGCGGCTCCCCTCCCTTTAAAGTTTCGTGCACGTGTAATTTAAAATCTAATATGATTACTAAATTCCAATCGGGAGCCTCAAAGGGACACAGATTAGGGACCCGCCACCCCACCCTCCCCACCCCTGCAGAGCCTAAAAACCCCAATATCTATCTACTTTCGGCGAAAAACCACGCATGCGTGAAAAACCTGGCACACACAAATATAACACCCTATGTATGCCCATTTTAACACGTAGGTCCTCTGTTGTACTCCTAGCTATGTATTACACCGGTGGGGCGTCCCTAGATATAATATCTGTTTTCTTGTTGCCATTGGCAACGAGGAAAATGTATTTTTCCCTGATCCGGGGCGGGAAGTCGACCGATGTGGGGAGGTTGCGATTTTATTATCGCGAATGTGCGCTTCGTAAAAAGCAAGGTTGCGTCGAAATGTTTTGATAATCGATTCTGGTCTAACTTTCGTTATTTCTCGGACACTTTAATCTATTGTTGTGCGGAGATAGAGTTTCACAGACAGATTTAAATTATCGATGGTTTCTCGACGTATTGTTTCTAAGTAAATGGTATGTTTTTTTCTCTATCTATATTTACGTAAGGAACATTTTGACCTTATTTAATCTATTATTTAACAAGTGTATTAAAATTTATAGTAGCTCTTACAAATAATTTTTTTTGCTCCAACTCCAAATAATGTTTTATTATTACAAAGGATAACAGAGGACGTAAATGAATTAACATATTAAGCGAACAAGGTTAGACAATATTAAAGTTATCTATGTAAATTCCGTAATTTATAATACGCGTCTATGGTTAAACGTAAAACAGAAATACGTACATGTGAAAAGTTTAAGTTAATAGATCCTAATAAATGAAGTTAAAATTTGCAGCGAGATGTTGCCAAATAAAAGCTGAAATGAAATTTTGTTAATAACATTAGTGTTTCTGGTACAAACACCGTGGATGGTATCATCCAATAATTATGAATTTAGTAAAGTATGTTTTTAGACTAGGTACTTATGAAAGAGTCGGTAAATATTTTAGAGTCATACACAGACAGTATACAGTTAATTAAGATAATGGAACCATTGTATCTACCCAATCCATCGATTGAAATTAGAAAATAATGGAATGTGTAATACAGTATGTATTACAGAACAAGTAAAATAAATATTTCTGTTACGAGGACAGTGTAATGCAAAGTGCTTATCACATACGAAAAAGATAATTAAAGTGTTATTAATGCTACAAATGTTAATCGTAAAACCCGACGACAAGGCGTCCTAACCGACGTTCTAAAATATCTTCCGGAGAGGCGAAACGTGTATAAAAGTAGAAATTCGTACCCTCTGCCTGCATCTATGGGTGAAAAGCGCTAGTCACTATATTACGTAATGTTAAATGTTAATATTTTTGTGCAAGTATTTACAGTTACGTTCTATCACTTATTTATATATATTTACACAAACAATATTTTCAAACGACATACATATTCACGTATGTTAGCAGGGATGAACAAGTTACTATACCTTTTTATGGATATTGTAACACATATACGAATATAGGCTATTTATTATAACATTAGTTGTGGAACTGAAAGTCATAATGTTTATTTTGTTCAATGTACTTTGAACCAAAAGTTCCGACACTATATAATTTCAGATACTCACAACATAGCTTATAATATATTACACACAAGAATCCATACACTAATTACGAAACAATATCTTTACTTCTGCAAACGTACTTAAAACATTGACTTAGCGCGACACGGGCCTCATACAATATCATTTACAATTGAACGATTCAGACATAAAGCGTGTAATTTGTTTACTATATTTTGGTTAGATTTTATGTTTCATAATCTTTAAGTTAACATATAGTATTCAAAATAGTAAGTTGTTTTAGCAAGAATTACCTAGATGGCGACAGTTGTGTGTCAGTTGTGTTATATAGATTTCAATTGACGAAGCAACCATTATTCTTATTTTCTGTATGCTGTTAGGTTTGCCACAGCCCGGCTTGTATAGTGACTGAGAATACAATTTTTATTTGGTCGTTAATATACATTGAAGATAAAAGCATATATAGTGTGATTGAATGTACCTAAGTGTGTTTCATTGCGGTGTCCCCTACATTGAGGACGTAATCGTTCAAATAGTTTAAATTTAATTAGTTATCGGAGTTATTAGAGATTTTTATTTAAGTTATTATAGTAAGTAATGCCTGTGTACATAGCATGGGACTAACATACTATTAGGTGATACGCCATAGATATTTATTATTAAAATAACTTTTTGATAATTCGACGTGGTCTGTTCATTAATCCGTTACATATTATAAAAGCGGGCGTATATTTTGTAACAGAATAGATTTTGTACAGAACTGCTCTACCTAGTGCATAGTTCGTCTGTTTAATCCCTTGTACCGCTAATGGAAGGTAATGTACGCACAGGCTAGACAAGAACGGGATGGAGTGTATGAGATAAAAAACCTACATGCATTTTAATCTTCTATACGGGATATAAGCTGTGGTTTTTATCTATTTTCTTTGTGAAAGTAATGAACGCCTTATTAGAGGTTTTTTTTGTGTAGTTCACTTAATTAAAATGTAAATAACAGGGTTATTTACTTAACTTTTTTTATAATGAAATAACGTAATGGAATTCAAAAAAATGCTTTTTATATTAGTTACCTATACAGTGTACTGTTTAATTCTAGGTATAATTAAATAATAATAATGTATCGGACAACCACAGACTTCACCCCAAACTAGATATCCCTGTGTATGTGTAAGTGAAAACAAGGTAAATGGATGGTATAAGAGAGAGACATATAGAGACAAAAATCCTATAAAAATTTCAAAAAACTAAGTCTCAATTGATCTCTCTACAAGCACAGCAAACAAGTATTGCAGCAAAGATCACGTGAAATCAAACTCACATGTGCCATTTACTGTATCAACAAAAAACCAATTCCAATTACAAAATTCCTTTTTATAGTCAGATGTCACAGAAAAAACATTTTCTAATTTTGTACACATAAACGGCCAATAGGAGAGGTACATTTAAAACACGAACTCTGTTTTTGACAGCTCTTTAACCAATCAGATCGGAACGGGGAAAGATTAAAGAGCGACTGTATGTACGTGTGTCCTATTAGAATCAAAAAGGATTTATTTTTTTATCTTTTAGAATGGGAGAAGTGTTAATTTAATGGAAACTTGAATACAGTTCGAGTTAGCTTTATTAATCGTTACGAGATTTTTTTTTAATATAAAGCTTTTAATACTTTAAATATAGCGAGCGGTGAAATCATACAATTGAGTATTTGATTCAATCAGCAATGTCAGAAAAAGTATAGACCATTTGGGATTATAAAAATCGACATTGCTGACCCTGCAGACGTCTCCCACGGCTGGGCAAGGTATTGGAGCCAGACTCGAACACTCCATTGCAGGTTCATGCGTTCTGTAAATATATATTTTTAATATTTTAAATGAAAACATCGTAAGGAAACCTGCATATCCTCAGATAATTCATTTATTTACCACGTAGCAAATTCAGAACTCTTTTTATTTACCTAAAATCTTAATTTCAAATGATTAACCTTTTGGCAGGCATATAGAACATACAAAAAATATTTAAAGCAGTAAACAGTGATAAAGTATATGCATATTATTTTTCTTGTAAAGCAATGCAATGAGTCAGCGTAGATGCCTATTTCGAGACAACATTCATTTATACCTAGCCTAGCAAAATTTGCTCCGAGAACTGTTATTCTCAACGGGGGCGTGATTGGTTTTACAAGTGTTCGAGGGTAAATCAAAGGTATTTTGAAACTAAACCTGCATAGAATATCCGGACAGTCATTTCATTTCAGACAGAAATAAAAAAGGAGATCACAACGTCACGAAAGCTAGCACATTTTAAAATATCGCAGACTATCCGCATACGATGGAATATTTTTTTAAACGAGCACTATGAGATAAATTGCTTTCGTAACTGCTCGAGTCTATGTGAATGTGTAATTAATCAAAAATACTTAAAATTATAATAAACAAAATGTGATAAACAAAGATATCAGATATTCCTAGATAAGAGACATCTTTCATTCTATCTGTTATTAACTGTATATTTTGTGTTCGACGACGCGGCTCGCAAGCCGTCACATTTTGTCTCCCGGAAAGGGTAATAGTGTTGCAGGCTGCATATGCGGGAGGCATCATTATATAGCGATACGGGCATCCGTTTGGCTTAGCTCAATCGCACCATATGGAAATCCATGAGATCTGTCTACCCCTGTGATGACAAGCGGGGACGCTATAAATTTTTTTTGCTTATTTCGACCCAATTGGAGAATAAATGGAGTTTTGGTATTTCGTCTAACAGTATTAAAGTCAATACAATTGATTAAAATATAATTACGTGAAAAAGCAAAGGCTCTATAATCAAGTTACGAGAGTTCTTTTTTCGTTTTGTTGACTTACAATCTAAATTCTTTTCAAATTGATCCCTCATTTATGTTTGCTCAGATGTCACCGCAGTCGTGGATTTTTTGGCCGTGTGCTCGGATTATTACGCAACGTTGCGCCCAGCTGCTGCCTTTGCTCTCCGTACGAAAAAGTTACGTCAATAATTTCTATGTTAATAATTTATACATGTTGCGCTGTTGGGCTGTGTTTCGCGCAGTTGTCAGAATGAAATTATCAAATCACGTGTCGCAGAACTCAACTTTTCTTTTTCTTCTTAAGCCTATTAAAGTCCACTGCTGAACATAGGCTTCTCGAATAAAGTGTCAACAAAATTCGGTATGCATTTCTGAAGGTATATCTTTTATTGGATTAAGGATTCAAATAAACTAACAATCGACCTGATGGTGAGTAGGTAGAGAAGCTCATGGGCGCCTGGCAGAAAATCTATGGACATTGAGCAGCATCTCTAATGTGAAGCCACAAATTTGTTCTCAGGTAGGGGGTATAAAATGTCTTCATAGACTTTGTAGCGTTCAGATCCATCAGAGGTCTATCAGAAAAGCGTAAATGATTTTCCCTTGAAGTGGCAGAAACTTATTGATAATTATGTAAATAAATGATTTTTTATTAACGGAGAAGATGTAAAATCTTTAAAATTACTTTAAACGGTAATTTGATACTTTAACCACTAATGTCTGAATATATCGTAACCAGATGCATGTAACATGATTTTTATTCTGTAACTAGCAGCTCACCTGCGACTTAGACAGTGTGACAATGTGAATTGTAAATTTCAGGCGGCTTACGGGATAAAAAGTAAAAAGTCTATGTTCAAGGTGCCTTCCTCTGGGTGCAAGGTGTCTCAACAACAAATTTCAAAAGAACCTCTAGAACATACATTTAAAAAAAATGTCAAATCGGTCCAGCCGTTCTCAAGTGATAAGCTTACCAACGAACAGCATTTAATTTTTATTTATATAAGATATGCGACCAACGGACATTTGCACTCAGGAAGAGACGTGTCTAAATGTAAAATGATAATTCCACATGAATTAAAATTAAACAAGGCAATATCATTTGCGGCATAAAATAAAGTTACATAGACTTGAAGTTTTAATTAAATTGTTTACACGAAATTTTAATGGTAATTTAAAAACAAAATATTTGTAATAGGTATCCTGTTTACAGCGCAGTTATTAAATTTCATGTACACAAAGACTTCAAAGCAGTCAGCGTTTCTATATGATTGTACTATTCTATTATTCTGCGGCATAAATCCAATGCGGTAAAATCAAAGCCATCATTATTGCAATAGATAAAAAAAAATTTTTTTTTGTTACCTCCGCACTACATGCCTCTGATACTACATCTGCATCTTTTATCGTTTAAGCTTTTCATCGCCTATGGAAAGGGACGAGAAACTAGACACTTGAGTATACACTAACTAAATTTTTAAAGAAAATATCTCAACAAATAGTAATAGTGAAAAAGATCAATTTAAATTCTGAAATCATCGTTTTTGAACTTAAATAACCGGAACACTAGAGCTCTTTAAAATACATCATCCACGGAGTTCTTTCACACCGCTCGCTTTTTCATTAACAGTGACATTAACATAATATGTATTTCAATGGTGAATGAAACCGGTATAGGCGGGAAATCATGGCGCAGGGAATATATCATGTTTCGCGACAAGAGCAGTGATAGTGCTTGATAGGGTTGCCATGTGATAGATTATACGTGTGTTTTAGTAATAGCGAGCATTGCTAGTACATTAAAGGTTCTGCGGTCTTTACAACAAGTTTCATGTCGTAAGTATTATGTAGTTTTTAAAAGAGAAATTTTATAACATCTTTGGTAACGTAAATGGAAATACAAACGACAACCTCTGTCAACCTTAATTCCATTTGATGGGTAGCTTACAGTGCTTGTACAGTTGTAAAAGTTATTGGGTTATTATTTTAAAATAATTGTTTTCATTTGAAATACCTACATTTTGTTTCCGTGCCTTGCAAAGTACGTAAAACTCTTTTTTCTGACCTTTTTGGCTACTTAGCAGAAGTTGCTGCGCTGAGTCCGTGGATTCCTATACAAGTGAAATAGACTCTCCTTGCCACTTATTACGACGCACGCACACGATCGGAACTTATATTAAAAATGAGAAAATATTGGTTTTTCTAATTTTTAAGCTGTGCCTAAATGATTATTCTTTATAGACGAGGCAGATGATCTCAATTTAAACAGAATAAGCAAAAATGGATTTTCATTTAAATTCATGTAAATAAGAATGGTTTTTTTTTTTTTTTGTAGTGTCCCTCTGAAGTATGCCAGCTATAGCTATCCTGTTTTTTGTTATTATATCCGAAAAAGGGGAGGTAAAATTAAAAAGAAATTAAAGTTACAAATTATGATTATTAGCAGATTTCATAAGGATTCAGACTTATTATTTCTAAAGGGCAGCCCTATCTGCCATAGATCTGTGTAAAGTGCGCGGGCGTTCCCGCGTCACTATGACACTGACAGGTGTCACGTGGGTCGCGCGCGCACCTCATTACCCCGCTCCGGACAAGCGATAGATCATCGATCCAGTGCAGGGTTAGAGATCCATCGGCCTTGGTGGTCCGTGCACATAAAAACGAGTCCGTACAAGATCTGCATTTACGCGGATAATCGATTTTGTTGTTGATCGATTGGTTTTTTCACTTGTTTGGAATGTTAGATTTAGTAACAAATTTTCAAATGTTGTAAAATTTTGTACTAAGTTTGTACAAACTGTAAAAACGAAAACATTTTTATACTCCAATAATTTTAACTTCAAATACATAAAAATTATTTAGTTATTTTTAAGTGTATGTATATTGGGTAGTATATGGGGAACCATATTAAAATTGTAAAGTTAAAGGAAAAGAAAAAAATCTTATACATATGGAAGAAGGAGCCCCTCGTACTATTTAGCTTCACTTTTCCTCGTCCATTCAACGACAAACAGATACCTAAGAGCTAAGAGGCATCCGGACAAAAGCTATTACGTTCAATACAAATTCCGTCAGTTAGGGGATCGCGGAACCCCACTCAGAATTACGAACTCTATTACCTACATTGGTATTATCTATAAACATTTTAACGTACGGGCTTAACCCGCGGAGACCTGCGTTTGATTCCCCGGCGAAAAGCGGTTTTAGGGGTGCGGTTAAGACCGGAGGGCGATTTTTTGTAATTCCCATAGGATGCTGAGATTAGTTAGTTTCGCGGTATATTATTCGATCTCATAAAAGCAAAAGAGTTATCTCATTTTCTAGATTTAGGACAATTTGTTTTTGTTGATTGTTTACGCTATTAATTTAAATCTTTTAATAGTTTTATGCGATTGTAAGTTGGCGTTAAAATATCCGGCTGAGCCTTAAACGTTTTTTCGTACCCTTAGCTTATGCAGTGTGGTATTTACGTTGATGTTGTTATAATGTAGCCACACACGCGATCGTATCAAATTTTGAGACACTTAAAACCTTTTAAAAATTGCTGTGGTCTTATATAGGTATAGTACTTATATAGTTACAGCGTATAGGAAAGGAGATAGGAGTTAAGCCTCATAATGTTACAAAATTTACATCTTATACGCCACTCCTATGATAAAGGAATGAGTAGTTTAAATTAAATATAATTAAAATAAATTGTTAGCGTTCGAGTTGTATTAATGAAGTTCTTAATTCCTTTAACGGTTTCTTAATAAGTAAATTTTAACGAAATAACAAATTGCGTACTGCAACGAAGTATTATTATATTGTAATGATGCGTGTCATCGTTGACGCGCGATAGTCTATTGCTTTAGATCTGTACATATCAAGTTTCAAACGGCTTCTGTCTGCTCCGCGAAATTTTAAAGCTCAACGTATGCGCATGTAGAAATCTACTCCCGTGAAAAGACCCTTACTTTGTCTTCAACACCGAGAGCATTATCTAATGGAGATAATATGTCACAGTACGTAGGAAGCAAGTGAGCGCAACCTTCCATGACGGAGAGGGCACCGTACCGAGCACCACGCGTCGGGGCACGTGTTATAGGAAAAATCGATTTTGTCACTATTAACTAGTGGAGATGGCACGATTAATCGATTATCTTTATAAGTTTCATAAGACACTTGTCTGACTGTTATTTCTTATTACTTTCAAACAGGTTATAAAGCGGGTAATTAATATTATTTATTATAAAGAACAAAGGCTATTTGTTTATTGATAGGTATATTTAGAATTTACACATTTCGTCGGTACTGAGGGTGTAAGGGCATGCCAACCTCTCCCGCTCGTGGTGCTTGCTATTAGCAAGCAAACTTTCTATAAAAAGCAAATTGAATTGGCTAATCCAAATCCATAGACTAGTGATGGGGGCGCAGCATCACTTGTGCTAGGTTACCGGCACTGCGCTAACAGATCCGTTTACCGGATTTGTCTGGGGTTTTCTAGGAGAGGTCCGTTTTAAGCAGTGGATTAGTATAGGCTTATGTATACATTGTGTGCGAGTAACCTGATTTTCGATTCCCGGTGTCGGTATCACCCGAATCGTTAAATGTTAAAAGAAAAGATGGTGAAGAAACTTGCATGACTGTCATTGAAGCATGCATGACTATTTGAAGTCCGGCAACCCGCACAGTAAAATTCATTCAAATATAAATGAAGCTCTGTGTCCGGCAGTGAAGCTTCTGTAGGCTGTTTAGTAAGTTTATTGTTTCAAAATAGGACAAGACACCCTCTTACTGAATAGTGAGTAGCATCGTGCTTAATATTATAAGAACGTTCACCGCACAATCACGCCTTTACAATAGATCTAATTTAAACTAGTGAATGAAATTTGGAACATATATAGACCATAGAAGAATAGGACAGGACATGCAGCGGGCGGTTAATAGAAAAGTAGTATAAATACCCACCTTTGATAAGATATTAAGCGTAAAAAAAATGCTACAGCTATTTGAATTGATGGAGTTTAGCAACCATGAAAGAATCAGTTCGGTTGTTTCAGAAGTTCTACGAACAAACTCACAACATAACACTTTGCAATAGTAAAACTAATAAAAAATATAAGTACAATGTAGATTAAACTGTTCGATCAAACATGACCTAATTAGTCCTGTGATGTGTTTCTATACAGCTCGATATATTCTTACGTGTTGTTACGAAGCCAGTAAATCTTTATCGTGCTAAGCAAAACATATGTCACGAAAAGTCAGGACTGTAATGACAATGTATTGTAATTTTCAATTGCATTAACATGAGACGCGTGTTCATTAACTTGTCAATTTATAACAATCATACCAGCGTAATAATTTTGATACAAAGCGACATTCCCTTCATAAAGTAAGTGTGCAGTAAACAAGTATTTCATCAAATAACGAAGTTCGTGGTGACATTTTAATCGACTTTAAATTTATGTAGTAAAATAATCTCCAATTACGGCCGTTTGCGTGTAAACGAAAACGAAACCGGGCTACATACGGCTACGTGTTACTGTACACGGCGTGCAGAAGCCCCGAAACTGCTAGTCGGTAGCGTTTCGGTGGTATCGGATTGCAACACTGTCGCACGAAGCGAGTGAGCTACAACGAGAATTCCGAATTTGAATTAGGCGTATCCATGGGCGCTCATAGAATTCTTGATTGCTATGATCCGAGTTTTCTTTTAACGGAAACGTTTAACCGTAACTAAATGTACATTTATTGAATCCGTATATCAGACTCTTAACAAAGTTATTATAAAACGTAAATAATATTAAGTATACCATAGTTATTCTTATCATATGCCTATGTAGACTATAATGTCCTTGCATAAGTCAAATACAAACATTTTCGTGAATATCTCCGGACTTTACCATCAATTCCTATGTCATCGCTAGTTGTTGAGGTTAATGCGTTGGACGAGGGCGGCGATATAGCCTGATGCAGATCTTTATTCGATCCCCGTAAGTGTGAATGCGACAACAAATTTTCTGTGCATTCACGCGTAAAACGTAGCTTTATAGTATAAAGGAAGGAGATCATAACGGCGTAAGAGACAATCTTAGTGGACTCATTTTGTTATAAATACGACATAAAGACATTGCAATTTCATTGTGACTTATTTTATCCCTAATTTCTAATTTAGTTAGTATTAAAATCCGAACATTGCCACTTACGAAACTTGACCAAAATGTAATCAGGTAGACAATCTTTTTTTTTTCAAGTTTTGTAGCAATATTTTATGAAACAACGAAGTCATGTTCAACGAGATGTTTAAAAAATAAAATAGGAGAAATAATCTGTTTCTTCTGTATGGAGACTTACGACGTTACGGTGTCGGACACGAATCGATTGTCCCGCGTATTTTTGTTCCGCGTCGGTAAGAAACAGAACGCCCATTCGACCGTTACGTTGAGTCTATACGCAGCGGTGCGCTTCCATCTCCCTCTTACACATATGTGAGTATATTATCCATTTCTCTCACCTATTTGCCCAGTGGGCCATTGCGTGGGTAGTCATAAAAATAGCCCCTTTGGCGCCGAATCTTCCAAACCCTCGGTATTTCAATTTTGCGTCCATTCTCTTGTTATACGGTGTAGGTATATTGATATCATTTAGTGCGCGATATGTTCCCATTGCAAATACGAACTACGAAGTTGTGAACTCTTTTTTAAAATACATTGTAAATATTTACTTCAAAGCATGATGTATCCTTACTGTATAATGAAAAGAATATTGTATGACATAAACATAAAATTTATTTTTACACTTTCAAATAGGGTTGATTTTACAGTTAGGCAAATTATTCTTGTTTAATTAATATTGAGAAGTTTATTTTGCTTCTAATAAATAATATACATTAGATATGAGAACTTTTAATCGTAGAATCATAATAAGTTGTAATTGTTTTTTTTTTAAATATAAAAAATTAAGTTGTCACTACGGTTTACCCAATACTTTGTAGTCCTTTCAACCCTCTTTATCGAATGCTCACGTGACAGGTGGTGAGCCTGTCGCCGTCTGGGTGTCCAAGTCAACGATAGAAATCGTAGGTAAGCTGCGAAAACTGATTGGTACGAGCCCTTTAGGTAGGGGAATCGAGCTCCAGTCTTCTGATTCGAAGGTAGATCCCCTCACCACTCGGTTACCGTAGCTATATTTTTTTAAATAAATAAGCAGCAATAAGTAATTAATAAGACGATGTAATTGTCAAACCCAAACATTTATTTAATTTTTAGTAATGCCCTTCTGACATCCTAGGCGATAGTGACGCTGTGTTCAATGCTACGGTTTATATGTTCTAATTCTGTTTGTACCTAATTCATGAATGTTTAAAGTAGCAGCCTATAAGTGTCCACGGCTGGGCAAAGGCCCGCTTTCTCAAATACGAGTATCATGAAGGGATTAGGAGCCGGGAAGAGCCCGCCACGCTGCTCCAGTGCGGGTTAGCGGGCTTCACATTTCCTCGAAATAATATATATTTTTTATTATTTCTCAGACATGCAGGTTTCCTCACGATGTTTTCCTTCACCGCTGAGCACGTGGTAAATACAGCACTTAAAATTTCTATTAACAATCTTAGTGGTGCCGGCACCGGGGATCGAACCCAGGTCACTCGCGCTCTATGAAACTAAAGTGAGCGTCCTGACCACTAGGCTACCACGGCTCGAATGTTTATTTAATATATATGAAATATTCATGTATGTTTGTATATTGACCATATCACCGTACGGTTACGAAAATTCGAGTTCAGGACTGGACGACGTGTGTGTGCATGTGTAGATTATTGTTTCTAGTATGGTTATCGTAGCTTATAGTTAACCGACCACGGTGTCGTTTTTTGGTTAACAACGAGAAGTTACGATCTGCACAGGACCAATTATAGTGACGTCTGTTTGTTTCAACGAAAATTATTATAGTTAAATCTGCACTTGAAATTGCAATTAATAAATTTAAACTTGCCGATACCCGGATTCGTACTTGGGTCACTCGCGTACTATGAAGCATTGAGCGCAGTGGCCTATGAATTTTCCTACCTTATGTAATATTTTGTGAAAAATAATTAGAACTTCTTGTTTATATATCGTGATTATGATGTTAATTGTAGTTAAGTATAAAAATTAATATGTATTAAAAAGATTGAGAAGAAAAGAGATCAACGCGCTGAAATCAAATCCTAAAAATTCAAGAATTTGATTATTTTTCATGATATTGTAAATTCTTTGACGTTTTTCTGACTAAACAATGTCATCAATTCGTCCTTTTATAACTCACTTTATAATTATCACTACAAAACCAATAACTTATACACTCGAAATAGATTTTTTTTTGCAATACCTCAACCTTCTTTGTGTCACCAAGTGTTTACATCATGCTGTAAGAGGTTCGCGAAACCATTTTCGAGTTTTGACATTATTAACAGAAAAATTGGCTGGATGAATGATGTTGGAAAAAAAAATACAATATACCTTTGATATTTTTTGCGTCCGTCGGTCGGCAGATGTCGTTTCAAAGTGTCTGGTTCGATTACCGCCGGTGTCACGTCGAGTACAGCTTTATTTAACGTGTTGTATTTGATATTTTTCATAGGGATCGCCAGCTTATATATTATCTTTGTGTCATGTCATTAAACTTTGCATTATACACTTTATTTAATATTTTATAAATTAATAAAAGTTTACATAATTTGTACATGAGATTGTTGTCACTTGATTGATCGAACTACGTAGTTTTATTCCATAACCGCACCCAGAAATAAGTTGTTTTTGGACCGGGTTTTAATTTTAATTCTATTATAGTCTATAATTGTAGACAGACAATTATCCACCGGAAATCGATACAAATTGTGCATCGGAACTTAGCCGATTTGCATTTCATAGCTAGTAAATTTTCTAAAACCTTTGAGGTTTTCCAATGTTACTTTAAAATATCCAGTGGTTTTCGATATTATACATAAAACCTTATATTTACAATAACTACATCAATAATTCTTCTAATAGTCCAAAATGATCATGAAACTATTGTTGATTTTTTCAAAGGTTGTATTTAGTTTATTGAAATTTTAGCATTATCACTATTATCATAAGAATAAATGATTATACGGGTATTATTTACAAATATGTCGAGAAGGTGAAGAAGATTCATCCTCAACGGATCACTATTATTACTTATTCTTATTCTATGGTTTCTTTTCATTAGCATTGGTTATGTTGAATGATTTCGGTGAATCTCAATGTGAACCATATTAAACATTTTTAATTGTAAATTTTGTTATTTTTTCGTGGTTAAAAGCTTAGTTGATTTATATTTTGATATCTAACTAGAAAATTCTATTGAAAATCAATTAAATCCCTAGATTTCTGCCAGATAAGGTAAACTTAAAATACTCATCATCTGTATGTGAATGTCCCTTTTTGAGTAAAATAGTGAACAGCTACTGCATAACCATGCCATTTTTTCTTAAATTGTGAAATTGAACAAATAAGGACGGTCCAAATTGAATAACGTATCTGTTGTTGTGCCTGACAAAGAACTAATAAAATTTGAACATCAAACATCGTAAAATATATTTTATAAACCGTCATCCGTAATGTTCGCAGAATAGACTCCGTTGCATTATGTCAGCGTCCATCTTGAAAGGGATCGACTGGACAAAGAGCTCAGGCATGGGTCCGAAACATTTGGTCCGTTTACAATTTTTAATGTGGCAAAATTGGATTAAGGGCAAAGTATTGTCGCTTATATTATCCAATTGTAGTTTGGAGAATACTCATGGTGTGACCATGATAAATAAATAAATATTTAAAACCAGACTACAATCCATGCATTTAAACTAGTTTAAAACTTTAACTAAGAACTTCTAACTAGAAACATAAAATTGACACTGGCGCTACTTTTTATCGAAACCGATGTTAACAAAATGTGGTAATTTTAAATATTATAAATGTTAAAATAAAATCCTAGTAAATATTTTCGCACATGTATCAAAACGTGATAAAGTGTGGTCATCCGAAATCACACAATAGATGCGGAACATATGTTTGGCAAATTTAATTAAATTCAACAAATATTGAAACATGTTTTGACGTTGACGTTGTTGCATTTGATACTTGCTAGTATTTTTTGATTAGATTCCCTTTCAAAAGACGTACAAAGGCTGGCATGGAGAAATAGAGGGACAAAAAGACATAGTTGAGGAATATTTTTTTTGATACTTTGAATATTTTAGGAATGCATAAACGTATTCAAAAGACGAAGATCTGATGATCCCAATTACTACAAGCGATGATGGTAACCAACCTGTGGGTAATTTCTATATGCGAGATTTTGTTAGTGCTTTCTACTTATATCCGATGATGAAAAAGATGAATAAACAAGTTGAAATAGGAATTATGTTTATTGAAATTGAATTAATATTTATTTGTATGTTAGAAAGCTTAAGTGGTATCAACAGGGAAATATTCCAAAGCCATGTCCATGACACGGAGATGCTGCCACTGCACTCGATAGAGATGACATAGACAAATAAATAATTCTATTTAATTTCAGATAATCACGTGTGTTGCACCGAGTTGAGATACGAGTTCAACGAGATCAGAGCGTTTTTTTTAGTTTTAGGTTTCATACAAAAAAAATTATAACAAATAACTGTAAATAGTCTCGAAGCTTTATAAAGTATTTCCTTCACAAAGTAATATCGCAACTAAGTCATAATAAAGATAATATCTCAAAATGCATAAATGTTTAGTATTGTACTCATGTTTATTTCATTCAAACAAACGGACAAACTGTTGGACCCTGCTCGATTAAACTTGTAAGTCTCAACTTTTAGTATTTGCTAGAACTTTGTAGCTTAAAGCGTTTGAAATAATTGTTTGTCTGCAGGTTGCGTTACAAAAATATGAGTACTTTTAGTTAGCTACACAAAAATATTATCAAATAATTAGTTACATTGTATTTATACTATTAAAATATTTTGAAGTTTATAGTAATTGTACACTGTTTACTTCTAACTTTGACAAATTATTCTGACTTCAAATCATATAACATTCATTCATCATTCAAAATAACTGACACTTCAAATGACTTCTAATATCGAGGATATATATGGACGAAAATATAAAATTCATATTAAAACTAAAAGCTGTTGAAATGTTAAAACCAGTGTCAGGGTTCAGTTATTTTGTATGCGAAAAAATAACTAGCCTATATATATAATTATATATTTCCGAGCGTTCATGCGGACAGTTGACAAATGTTGGTAATAAAAAAAATGTACTAGGTAATTTACTCACGCTAGGTATATTGTCGTTATTGCACACGTTCTCGCTGAGAAGACGATCCCTGATCTCCCACGCGAAGATGGAGGGGCACTCCCTCTTGTAGTCCGCGATCTTCTGGACCACCGGGGTTGTCGCCACGCGCGGTTTGGAGCCCCCAATAGCGCGGGGCTTTATCGACCCCGTCTCGTAATATCTGCGTGCGAAGCTGAACTTAGTTTGGATTGCGGAAAGTGGCGAAAGCGTAGTACACGAAAATGTAACTTTCACACCGAGATGGATATTTGTTTTCAATATGTGCATAACATTTGAATAACGTGCATTAAAGTTGTAAGTGTCATTATTCAAAACGAAATTGTGTTTGTTGGAATGAAATAAAGAAAATATAAATTACTAAGAGGGCCCGGCTTTTATCTCATAGCAAGCGAACAATTCAAGTTAGAATACCG
Organism: Bhutanitis thaidina; assembly: GCA_029286595.1. Lineage (NCBI taxonomy): Eukaryota > Metazoa > Arthropoda > Insecta > Lepidoptera > Papilionidae > Bhutanitis > Bhutanitis thaidina. The sequence continues at coordinate 5,551,647 of JAGSMS010000020.1, read as the reverse complement.
GTAAATATAACATCGCTACTCACGCCTGTCACCCAAAGGGATAGGCAGAGATTGTTGATTACCTTTTGGCACGACTTAGCTTAACATAACGAGATTCCGTTACCCACTTTTTGCCTCTCCGGGACATAGATCGTTACAGAGTTAGTTCCAAGTAATAGCCATGACATATTCACGGTTTTCCCCTTCTTTCTCTTCGCCTCTTATGACACCCACGCGAAGAGGTTGACAGATTCTTACTTCCACTTTGCTATATCGTGAGGAATAAAAAAACGATGTCTTGTGAACAACCTCAACTGCGTGACAGCTCCCTTTGGTTCCACAACCCCAAAAGAATATGATCCATTGATCGCTTATACACTATGATGATATAAATGTGTTTTACGGCGTAGGATGTTTTTTTCTTTCCGTTTATGATGGGATTAAAAACGAAGAGATTTAACTCGTTCAGATCTTATCTCGATTGCTTTGTAACCGTAAAGTCTGTTATTTTAGAACAAAGAAGTCATCCTTTTTAGATTAGGTTTCATGGAGCCATTTTATAGTTCGCTCAGCGAACTTTTGAAAAAGTAAACAAGTTCTAAAATTATAATAGACGTAAATATACTGTACGTCTGTCTATTAGTCTATTATAGTTGGCTATTTTAATGAAAATAATATATCTACATTAGATACAATGTACAAGATCTTTTCGATTACGCTCTTACTTTGCTATTGTAAATATTCCAGCAGCTTCCTCACCGTCCCACTCAAAAGGCATTAGTACACAATTACCAATATAATCTCCCAAACTATCCCCTTAACTTGAAGTACCTATACAAACTTTCGGGTCCAACTTAAATTTGGCTCAACTGTATAAAGTACTATGCTAAAATGAGTCTTAAGGTGTATGTCATAAAGACTGTGGCGAAATTTAATGATTTTGTAGATAATTTGGCGCGGAAACAGGATGTACTCAAAGCTATGGCATTGTTGGTTAGACATATGTCCGCATCTAGAGTAAAATTCCAACGGATTTAACGAAATTGTAATTATTAAAGGTTGTTACGCAGTACATCTGGCTGTATTTCATATTACTAAATTCTTTAAAAACTTAGGGTAAAAGTAAATTGGTTAGTAAAAAGGTTATATTTACATTGATAAAAAAATAAAAAAATAACTAAAGAAAATATACTTTACCATAACTTATATTAATATAAAATGACGGAGAAGTAGAACGTAATATTTTCATTGAACTTATTGTGTTTAATATTATAGCAGCATACGTTACAGATAGAACAATACCAGGTTAAAAAAATAAGAATGAAAAAATCGAATAGTCGAAAACTATAGCTCATAAAAACATTAGCTTAAAATAACAGCAAACAATGTCAACGTGTGTCTAAACAATATTGGATGGAAGCGCGCGTGTCATCTGTCGATAATACTTGAGTCGACATTGTGGAGGACTATTACTGTGTCGAGGGTCGTTGCCGCTGGCAACGGATAATCGGTTTCGCCTTGGGCGGTGGATTTCGGAATAGGTCTCGCTGCGTGCGTAAAACTACAGTTTAATTGAGTAGTAGAGATTCCCGATGTCCAACCACTTTTGACATAATTGCAGCTTGAAACGAAAAAGATTTTGATTGAATATTTTTGACAAATATTTTATTTATTAAAAATATATGTATGTGTATTAATTAATAAATTTCTATTGATATTTAAAATGCTGACTATCGCGAATGAATGCTGGTCGGTAGCGCTTTTTGAGTACTCTTGCTCGATATGATGCTCGAAATGTGAATGTGAATGGATCATCCAGTAAACATCCAGTAAGTCGACAGCTAGTCATGAATATAGATTTCTCGTGTTGACCATTCATAGTTCAAGAGCCAATCCTAACCCTTGTAACGAAGCACCAGACGTCTCAAGTCTGAAACGCTGTAGCTCGTTACCGGCATTACAAATTATATATGGTTATTCGGGCATCTGTAAGTCTCCAATACTTTTTTCAACTTTTGACCTTCTCGTAGTTAATGCCTATGACTCTAACGGAAAAAGATAGATTAAGTGATTTTCTAATATCAATTCATATTTTATTAAAATATAAATAACAATAAGCTGTTATTTTAAGTAAAGTAAACCTTCCTTAAACTTTCCGTTGATGTTCTTGCGGCATTCCTCCTCAACAATGATGGTCTCTTCCAAAGCGGTGTTGAAAGAATAACGACGTGCGTCTAAGAGACTCTAAACGGGCCAAAATGACTAATAACCATTTTAAATTGAAATTAGATTTGGCTTAGCTTAAATGCCCTTTAATGTCTCATGTGAAATCGTTAATATATAAAAATATTTCATGGAACCAATAAGTCGCCTCAAAATGGATCAACTGTATTGAAATTGTGAACAATTTGCCGTCCAACCGCGCGGTTATCGCAAAGGACAACAGTAAATTGATCGTAATAATACATTCGCTAACGTTAACCACCATTAGCTTCGTGCTACCAATGCATTTCTACTTTTGTTTTGTTAGGAAATATCATGTTTTTCTGGCGACGCACTTGTATATAGCCGTAGGGGGTCAAAGATTAGATTCAGATTTTCCGGGGCCAAATTAATGGAGCTCTTATAGTAAATTGTTTTTGAGGAGGTTATTCCATAAGTTGTTGACTATACTAGATTAAATAATACAAACGAATCGGTTTTTAGTCGTTGCATATCTAATCTAAATTTAAATAATACTGTTTTTATGAAGTATTGTTTAATTTAAAAATACGTTACTTTCAATTAACATATATTTTAGTGTGATGCTTAATTAGTGAAAAGTTAAAACATTGCTATACCAAAGAAATTAACCAAATAATAGGATTTTAAATACAACTGTCGAAATATGACTTAATTCTGCAATGGGTACATAAAAATGATATTAAATGACTACATAATATTTTTTTACTAGAAATTAGTCACATGACCGTTAATCTTCAACACACATCGCCAAAAACCAAACCAGTTGAAAACAAAATCAAGAATAAAATGCCGAACAGCAGGGGTGCTTCTTAATTAGGAGTCCCGCCACGCATGCCTTTCTGTAGACCCTAAGAACCACGTAACCCCTTTCAGTAATTGGCACGATAAGAATGTCTAGGGGCGTGTGGGAAAAATACCACTAGGAGCATTTGCAGCCATATTGTAGCACGGAGCCGGATTGACGTCTTACTTTTGATTTTATTCGGAAAACTTTCACTCGTACTCCCCGAATATGCACTAGAGATACAGGAGTAGATCTGTTTGTATTTTAACCGATTAAATAAAAGGACGAGGTTATCATATTTTCGCCGTTTTTGGACTGAATTTTTATTGTATAGGCTAGGCTATGTCGAGGGTGGTTTTATTTAAATTTGAAGAAAATATTTTACCGCTAAGGGAAAGGAAATAGGGGCCGAAGTTGTTCTCTAAAACTTTGCTTTGAAAACACCAATTTTTTTGTCCCATCTTCACTTTCTTAATAAGGTCGACAAACGAGCAAGTAATCTGAAGGTAGTAACTTTGAGCGATAGACGTCATTGAAAAATCTAAAAGTAGGTATCAGCTGTTATCAATGGATGAACCTACATTTAACTACTAAATGTACAATTTTCCTTGTCAGTAATTTGGTGTTCAACTCTCGACATTTTTATCACATGAAACCCAAGCAGTGTTATGTTTCATTACGCTGATAAAAAAGATCCTTCGTTCACGCCGATTCAGTGTGATTGTGATTTAAAAAAAAGCAAGTGTTAAATGTAAAACAATAATTAGGTTTTAATATAAATCCTAAAACGATAGCAAGAAAAGAGATCTTTATAACGTTGCTCATGCGCATTTAGACTTTAATACCAACGATAATGATAAATATCAACGAAAATTTTTTTTGTAAATTAAATTATATCCAGATTTTAACGTTTTGCTTGCTTTTTTGTAATTTAATGTAATGCCTGCTTTAAATTACAAAAGAAAAATTTGTCAATAATAGCTTTTCTAGCCTAAACAATAATCTTACACGTGTAACATTTATGTAATCAAGTTACGGCGTAATACGAAATTGTAATGAAGGAAACAGCTTTCTTGTCAGTTTTACTTGCTTGGTCATAGTTTTTGATAAGTTATAATTTCTTTTAATGTTTGGAGAACTCTATAATTGTAAAGTAATACTTAAAATTTCAAAAGTGAAAGTATAACTATCCACATTGCATTAAATTAATGGGAATTTTATTAATGGGATTTTTTTTTAATAATTAAAATAATGTAAGGTACAAGTCGCGACGAAATTATTAAATACCAATTTTCGATTAGTAAAATATTTCTTATCTTATATATATATATTTTACTGGAACTTCTCGCTAGTTGAATGTTGTTTCTCTCATATTAACAATAAAATACTATTTGCTTCATTACCATCAACAAGCAAAGCTTTACAATTACAAGGGCCGCGGGCCAAAAGTTATGTTCGCCCCAAACAATTTACTTTCCTATAAGATCTCTTGAAGTGGCGTCAAGCAGTCTGCCACAGTAGGGGCGCCAATTACCACGAAATAATGTTTTATTTTGATTTTTATTTAGGGGCGCGGTCGTGGGACAGCCCTGCAAGGCACACCCTGCATTAGAATGGCCAGTTTCTTTGATTGACACGTCAACACAATTCTTTAATATTATTTTATTGTTCTCAATTGACTATGCGTTTATTTTATTATTTGTTTAATGATCTTAATGAAGTTCTTTGAAATTTAAATATTTATTTTAGATTTAAACTTTATTAGCATAGTGATTTAATTTATACGTTTCTATATGAGCATAATGAAAATAAATCTTTGAAAATTTGTTATGTGAAATAATATAATTGTTAAATATTTTACATTATGTTTTTAAGTTGTTGATATTTTCATTTTAATGATTGATCTGTCGATATGTATTGTTAGGGTTAAGTCTTGACATGCTGAAACAATTCAAGTTCTATGTTTTGCCACGAAACGGTTTAAAAGTTGTTGAGCTGTTCGTTACTTGAGTCAACTACATGTTTCATGTAAATCGTTAAATTGGCTTTATTTCAGACAACGCTATTAAAATTTTACTTAAATGCTCAGAAATATTAATTCATATATTTAAATGTATTTAAGGTATTGGTTTAGTTTTAAGAGCAAACTGTCTAGCACACAAATTGAGTTGTGCATAAGCATTTTCAATGAGCAATCAAGAGCCAGGGCCCAAATCCTCCCCGACTCGATAAAATCGCAATCAAACAATAAATCGGCGAGAAATTAGAGCTGGCACCCCATAGCACCCTGTGTCGATTCCCACCTCGCCCGCGGAGCGCACGTCCTTTCAACCAAAAACAATACTCTATGGGAATGCAAACTCGAACTATAATATCGCATTGTATTGATTAAGTCATTGAAATATTCCTTAATTCTGTCCGCGACGAGCATTGTTCCGCCATTGTGCCTTACCTTGGGCGGTATTATGGGAACTACGTCAATTTGCTAACGCGTGGCTCAAGAATTGGACCCCATCTCTTAAATAGTTGACATAATCGATTCTTGCGTTTTGTTGACGCTACAATGCAAACTGCCTTTCTTATTTCTTTTTCATTAATACTATACTTTATTGTAATGGGTGCTTGCGTTTGATGTTCTACGAATTGACTGCTGTAATTTAAAGTGTAAGTACTCATAATCTGCTGCCTTACTTCTTCATGTTTTCTTTGAACAGTCTAGAATTTAAAATTACTAACACAAAATTTGCAAGTTTTTGTCCATATTCGTTAGCAATATTAGTCAAGAGTATATACTAATACTTACTGAAAAGTGCGAAATTAGTATTAAATAAATTTGAGCGAAAACCCCTTTCTATCCCGTTGGTTGGTTTGCCACTGTTGGGATTTTTTTAAACTAATAATTGTCACAAACAAGCAAGTCATTCTCTAGTCTCGATTGAGAATCAAAACGCAGATAAACTGACAACACTGAGGACTAGGACGAAATATAATATTACCAGCAAATGAGTCTCCGACACAATCACTCACATTATCACTATGGGATAAGAATCACATTATCATTATGCTACTATTTTATCCAGGTTTTATTTACATAAACTACACTTTTACAAGTGTAGTCCTTCTGCACTTCTAAAAGTGTAGTTTGTGAGACATCCCATTTTTGCAGCTGTAATGCTAATAATAATATAGCTGCAGCGTGTCTTCGAATGTAGTATACAGATGCAGGCAAGGAGTGGCAAGCTTTATCAAAGATCAGATCAGCAAATAATTGTGTGAGAAATATAGACATTGGAAAGGATTTATCAACAGGGTCTCAACTCCATACTTTAAACAATGAATTAATTCGTTACCTTTGAAATTTGTAAGTCGCTTCTGATGACACAAGGTGACGCCGTCCATGTCTGCCAGATTTATGATATCTAGTCACAATTGTATCAATTATTGACCCTTAAGCCATAAACTGACCTGCCGAGTATTTTGGAGACGCAGCCATTGGAGACCTGCAGGATGCGGCTGATGTCGCAGGGCCGCGCACCGGAGTGCGCCAACTCCACGATCTTTTGCCGCGTGGAGTCCGGTAGCGGTCTACCGTTGACGTACACTCCTCCCAGTTGGTTGATGCCGCTGTGACCGGCTGATGAGCACCCAAAGAGGGCACCACTGCCCATCGCCGCACTATGCATCAGCTCATCTAGAATGAAAGCTTCTATTAGAAATAATAGCGTGTTTGAATAAATTGGAAGTAAGCACTCACGCCTGTCACCTAAAGGGGTAAGCATAGATTACGGGTTTCCATTTGGCACGACTAAATGTAGCCAAATGGGCTTCCGCAAAATATTTTCGCCTCACTAGGAATAATAAAGTGACGGGTGAAGAGCCTCGTCGCTTATAATGAATTAAACGTATTTCCGCGTGGCTCGAGACTACTCCGTCACCGTCACCGTCATCCTCGAGGTCGTTTTACTGGACATCGGTTGTCCACGACCCCAGAGCCCTCGTTTTCCCCCCTTGCCCTTTGCAAGGGCGGGTGTATGCTAGGTATTTTGAAGGGTGGTGGGGCCAAGCGGCGGCTTTTGCTACTGCTCGAATGGGCCGGCTCGTCCAGGTTGGTACCACGGCCACGCAGAATACCGGCGTGAAGTAGATGCATCTTGTGCTTCTGCGTTTCGTTTGGTGACGGAGTTAACCGGAGGCCCACTTCCCCTCCCCATCTCCCAAATTTCCTTATAGGTGGGCAACGCTTCGGCAGCACCTATGGTGTTGCAGATGTATGTGGGCGACGGTAATCACTTACCATCAGGTGAACCGCTTGCTCGTTTGCCGCCTTTCCAATAAGAAAAAGAAATTTTCCCACGTATAAAGAAAGGTTTGATTCTTTGTGTAGGCAGTGCTAAAATTATTATATGTACTTAAATACTGATTCATAAATTAAACATTGCTTAAAAAGATGCATAAACGTCAAAAGAGCCCATAAATTTCCCACTATTGCTTTGTAAATGTCCCATTCCTCCCCTGGCACTGAAATTCAAACCGACGACACACGCGTACTATGAAATGAAAGCGAGCGTCTTGACTCTTGAGCTACCACGAGTTTTAAATACATATATTATATGTTTTAATATTAAAAATATTAAAGCTGCTTAAAATAAAAAAAGGTTTGTAATCCACATCTGTCCCAATCGCACTAAAAACTCAAGAACTCCACACAAGCACTCTTACCCGAAAATCCAAAAAGCTTTGACGAAATAATTTCAAAGAGTTCCTTTAAGACAGGAATACCTCCACAAAAGTGGTCAGGTACCTGTAAGTTTTCATAGATATATCGCACACCTTCCTAACAAAAGTATTAAAAAACTTAACCCGTTTAAAAAAATAATCCGCTTGGCGAAAATAAAAAAGGACTTCACAAAAAAGGGGTTTCGCGGCGCTCGAAAGAAAACCGCAAATTATTATCTAATCCCCGTTGAGATGAAGATACCTTAGCGTTATTGTAACAGAGGATCCGTTATTTTTAGCATTTTAAGGCTCGTTAAGAATTGTAAAAATCTTATTTAACATTTTTTAATCTTTGAATATGCCGTAAAAAGAAAAATCAATCAGAGATTAAGTTGAGCTAACTGTTAAGAAAATTACCTCTTAATCCTCCTTTTAACATCGAATAAAAAAGCTTGTAGCATACAATTAGCTACATATAGCTTTAAATCATATGTTGTATACAAATAAATTTAGAGTTTATAATAAAAAAGTTCGAACTACCAAAATTATATTTCTTACCTAACATTACATTCGATTTGGATTAACTTTTCGATTAGCCACGATGACTGATTGGCAGGGGGTTTTGCCTCTAAACCAAGAGACTCGAGTTCAATCCACAATGTGGTACCAATAACTTTTTCAAAACTTATACACAGTTTGTGTCATTGGCCTTGACATTAAGACGGCGACAGGCTCACCACCGGTGATGGTCTTCCAAATAAGCTTTGTTGAGAAATGAAGTGACAGCTTTTAAATATTTTTATATATTTATCTGCTTGTTTGAAACCTTAAAGCATTAGTTTAATGAAAAAGAGATATTTAACACTTTTTCTTATTATATCTTTTAGAATAAGAGCACGGGTAAGCCGATAACTATAAAATCAGACTACTAGAAAGAGATACTAAGCTGTGTTGGTTAAAGTTAAACTTCTTCATATCTACGGTATCATTCATACAGTATTTGGACTAAATTAAGTCTTATGTTTATACATAATTTAGTTGCTCGTATAAGGCTTATCCATTTAAACTAGCGTACAATTTAAATAAGTATAATTTTTAATCCTAATTAGTTCATCTGAATACTCTCGAAAGACTCGATACTCGTTAATAGGATGAATTACGTTGCCTTTAATCCTAACAAAATTACAGATGTCCATGTCGTCACCGCCAGTTGTCGATTCACAATTATAAACGTTCCTCGCTTTTTCCCGCCAATAGACATCAATGGATGCATTAGATCGGATGCGTTCAGCCAACGGACAGATAATTCCTTTTTTAACCACCCCTTACAAACACGCCTCGCGGTAAAAAGTGAACAATTGAATGCAATTTGTGGGCGAATTTAGGGCAGGGCTTGATTAAGGCCTTAAAGAGTGGGGGGTCGCCGGAAAGTTCATTGTTTTCGCCCTTTTTTTTTTGCGGTCATACCGATTGTAATATTCATACCGAGATTGGATTGGAATATCCTTAATTTAATATTTCTTTTGTTTCTCTATTGCATTAAGTAAGATAAGACATTGTCGTGTCAAGCCACAACTGAGGGGCGCGCAGGACTGACTTCCTCAATAGGAAAAGTTTTGTGTACGTTGTTAGTATCGTTCGTGAAGCATTTTACATAATCGCTACGCTTGACGGGTTGTCGATTGCCGACTTCAGCCAATGTTTCAATATCTATGCATTCACATTAATACTGTTGTAATCAAAGACATCTGTAGTATCATCGAAGTCTATGGAAATAATAGGTAGGACAGTTTCAGACTGATTTCGCTTGTGACCCCTGCATACATCATAGGGTTATTTATTTTCTTACTAAGACGAAAAAGATCATTTTATACACTATCGTACCGCTCAAATTTCAGAATAAGATGACATGTCTGATAGGTATTATCTTTATATCCGAAATTTTTAAATGCACCAATAAGTTATCGTGTACAATAAGTAAGTGATAGGCCAAACACAGACAATCTGACGCAAAACCTAAGCAACATAAATATAGGTTACGATACCGTCATTCTTTTTCATTAAATACTCATAAAAAGTACCTTAGCGTAACATAAATTCATCATAATTATTCAAACCAATATACGCAAGAGGTTGGTTATTAAAAATATCTAACAATAGAAATGTTTTTGCCGCGTTCATTGCCTCGCGACACGAATTAACTGCGCCGCCGTTCGCCAATTAAGTGACGTATTTTCACGCCGAAACCCGTTATTAATAACACCTCTTGGTGCTTACCTTTCGTCGTCAACTGTTGGTCGCGCACTAACAAGCGGGCGGCTGTTAAAAGAACAATGGACAATCGCTAGGGTAGACCCCAGCACCCGCCTAACGCGGACGCAAATGACAAGCTCTAGCGGCAGCGGCGCCGAAAGTGCATAAAACACTAATGCGATTTGTGCTAATTGGATGGCTAGATGGATAAAAATATTACCGTAACCATAATTACAACCCATTATAGTCTTGCTTTGTAAGGATATCAAGAAGCACGCAGGCCTTCCATCTATTCCTGGCAAAAAACCATGATAAGTACATTCTCAGTTGTAACAACTGATAGCACTGTGTCGCCTAAGATGAATTCATTTTTATCAGTAGGTCACCGGTTCTCATCACTTAAAATTCGAATCGCGGTAAAATTGTGTCGGTAATAAACTGGTGATGAGTTAGAACGTAATATTTTCCTGGTGTGGTAAACATTGGCTACGTTAAATCTATATTGTATAAAGTTGGTTCATTATCTTATTTATGTCTGTAGTTACCTCTTCACACAAAAACATTACAGTCATTAGACAAAATACGGTACTATTTACACGTAAATCACAAATTATTTATGAATATTATCAAGTAAAGACTAAATATAATTGAACAGACAAACGCCTGTTACTTACACCACGCTCGTACAGCCCAAGTACGCGTGTCGTGCGAGGGAGTGTTTTAATTTCAGAGGTGCAATTTATTCGAGCGATTTATTTTTAATCCTCGTTTTTATGGGCGCGACTCTATAAATTTATGTATAGTTGTAGGTTTATTTTTATTATTTTATACTATTATTTCCTACGGTGCAATTTCGTCTAGCGCAGTGTGCACTACATGTGCAGTGTTTGGGAACGCGTAACTTGTGTAATCGACGATATGTGTTAATGCCTGAGAAATCCGATCTATATTTAACCTGCATGATAGCTGAGTGGTTAAAGGTACGCCTCCAAACCAGGAGACCTAAGTTCGATATCTCATGTGGAGAACTCGTACCAACGAAGTTTTCGTAACTATTTGAAATTCTATGTAACAATTTGTATCTTTGGCTTGAAGACTAAGACGGCGACGGGCTCACCACCTGTCGCGTTGTTCCTAAGAAACTGTGTTATAAAGTGGGTTGAACGGACTAAAAGTAAAAAAAATATCAAGACCTCTGACCACTAGAGTATTGGATATGCGGTCGTAAGAGCTTATTATTATATTAAATTATACATCCATAAATTTACTATATGATTTTTTTTTATCTTATTTACTTACTGTTTATTTACACCTAGTAGTGCGTCTGAAGTGCGAGGTATCTAGTACTGGGATCGCCAATCCGTTTGTCGAGCGAGGCGATTATGGTAAATCTTTCTTATGGGAGAAGTCTACGTACTGGAGTTGAATATTTACAGGATGTTAAGGTAAGGTAAGTAGCGGTCGTGTTAGAAACTTTACCACCCAGTTCTACCCCGTGGGTGTCGTAAAAGACGAGTCAGGAAAATTCCTGGATAATCCGGTAGTATCCGAGGTCCAGCGGAGTCATGAACTCGAAAGTTACCCAATTAGATAGCCTAAGCTAGATGATTGATTAAATCCTTTTTAGGTGATGCCTATGTCCAGCAGTGGACTATTTTCATACAGATCATCAATATGACTAATATTTTATGTCAAGACGATGTCTTAGACAACTAAATGTAATTAAAACAATAATTTATATTTTTATTTATAATTTAGGGCATTGCAAACGCTTAAGCTGCTGTACTTTAATTAATCCATTTTATTTATTAGTGTAAAGGAAAAAATAACTCTTATATTGATAAGTAATTGTTTTGATAACGCATCAGTGTACATTAATAATTAGCCAAAGATTTAATACAATCTTAAGGTGAAAAACCCAACTTCAGTGCTAACTATTTGACTACCTATCCATTTTAAATACAAAATGTATGCATTAAACATTTATTAAATACTTTGTATATATTGTGATTAAGTAAATAAGGGACGTAACCCTGCTTATGACAGTCCACACCTGGTGGCAGACAACCCCCACTTAACTACCCCTCTTATTATTATTTTGTATCTGTTCTTGAATTGCTTAAATCTATAGGGGAAGTTTAATTGTGACAGTAAACGCCATTTTGGATGCACCAAATCCCGTTTGGTCTTTAGGCGGGGTTCTACATACATTTTAATTTTAACCCTTACTTAATGTTCACAGTTTCGATTTTGATACTTGTAGTTGCATATATAATTAAAAACAGTAAAATTTTTATTGTTCTTATGTAACATTTAATTAATCTCTTAAAATATAAATGCAAGTATCATATTTCGCCGCAATAAAGTTATATATCAAGGAAATTTATGTTTTAAATCATAAAGCATTAAATTAAATATGTATATGAACACATATAAGTGTAAATTTGTTTATATGCAAATAAGGGATGTAAGGGAAATATACCATATCTTAATCCAAATACCAAAGCTGTTTTTTTTTATGAGAAAGGCGGCAAACGAGCAAGCGGTTCACCTGATGGTAAGTGATTACCGTCGCCCACGTACATTTGCAACACCAGAGGTGCTGCAGGTGCGTTGCCGGCCTCTAAGGGTATTTAGGAGATGGAAGGGAGAATGAGGAGGGGGATGGGGAGGGAGGCCTCCGGATACCTCACTTACCGAACGAAACGCAGAAGCATAAGATGCCTCTACTTCACGCCGGTATAAAAAAAGTGTGAAGATCTCAGGGTGACAAGGACAGTGCAACAGGGCTTTGCCAATTTAAAGTACTGAGCGGAACTCTAGGTGTTACAGGCAAACGTGAACGACTTGCTCATTTCGTCACTTGGACATATATAAAAAACCAAAGTATAACTCGCAATAGCACTCGATCGTGTGAAAAGTCTTTCATGGTATGGTCTGATAAATTGAAAACTACGTTTCTTAAAAAAAGTCTATTTTGTATAACGATATGTTTAATGTGAATAGATACTTAATTTCTAACCCTGCTTGCCTTCTACTACAAATTTTTACAGATATCACCAGTTCAAAAAAAAAACAGCCAATGTGACTTTATCACGTATCAACAATACATTCTGCTATCATATTAACAATGTGCACGTATTTTTTTTTCGTTAAAATAACACACTTTAGACCTCCATTCATGCATTCAGTAACGGCGGATCGTTTGTTTCGCCTTGACATAATTTATGGCGCATATCGTCAACCACGCCCCTTTTAGTGGATGGGCTGAGAGAAAAAATATCGCTATTGATAAACGATGCTGCGTTTACGAGAGTTATTGCGAAAGCTTCTGACACCGATCTGCCTTAAACGAAAAAAAGGTTCGCGATATCTGGCCAAAAGAGTATTACATTATATTTATTTAGCCACGCAAGCCGAGTGCTTAGGTATCTGCAGCTTAGGTATCTGCACTCGAATCTGGAGATCCGAGTTAGATTCTCTACTTAGAAGGCTTGTACAAATGTCTTTTTCAACACTTATGTGTGAGATATATCATTCGCCTGAACATTACGAAACCGTATAGGCTTTACGTCAGTGAACATTTTTGGGGACCTCTGTGACTGCGAATTGCGTCTTATCATTAAACTAATAGTTAAATATGACACGCACCTCAGTATTCGATAATTGGCAAGTAATTAGAATAAAAAGAAAAAATAGAAAATACAATTTAACGATACGTATCGTATCGTCTAAATAAATAAAATTAGGACATTCTTTAAAAAACGAACTGGAACTTCGGTATATTTTCAACCTCAGAACTGAGGACCCACCTGTAAATGCCCACTCTTGGGCAAAAGCCTACTTCTCAAATATCTGAGAGTTTCATATATGATAGAGAGATAGAGATAGAGACTCAAATATGTGAGATGTTTTCCTCCACCGTCACGTGGTAAATACAGCACTCAAAATTGTTATTAACCAGTGCACCGACTATGCACCGGTGATCCAACCCAGGTCGCTTACGCTCTATGAAACTAAAGCGAGCTATTGTGAAATGCGCATAAACCTGACGTTTACTTTGTGTATGTGTCTGATTTTCAGTAAACACTACATTCGTAAACATGCCCATCACACCTTTTACCCAAAATTTATTGTATGTTTACTTTCTCATCCTTAACTTACTCGTTTAGTATATTACCAGAAATATTTAAAACACTCTTGACTTTCCTATTTTTTTATTGTATCTTATTTTACTCTTACAATGCGTATTTATTCCTTGTACTATAATAGTGATACTTATTTTTTTGTATCGTCATTATAACCAATAATTACAGTTTTACACAAGTCCATTGCTAAAGGAAGACATTCCTCTAAATTGATTCAAAACTATAAAAAATTGTATTTATCAACATTTAAACATACCCTTAAATTGTTTTGAAAACACAAGACTTAGGACTTCCTTCAATAAGTAAACTTCGAGCCGTGGGCTTCGAAAGAGAAAGCGTTACTAGATTTTCTAGTAATACAAGTAGTCTATTCGATTAGAAACTAACCCTTGGACTAGTCGTCCTTTCAAGTCTACCTTATCATCATACAGCTTATTCTTTCTTTAATCGTATTTACAAAACAATTCAATTTATAAAGTTTGTACGTAAACTTGATGCGTTATAATATATTTTTTTTGTTGTTGTTGGTACCATACTCCATACCATTTTATTCAATTACTGTTCTGTACCGGTTTGAAAACTAGATAGGAAGGCAAGAGAGCCATCTTAGTCCGCAGGGTTGACAAAGCATCTGTAACCTTCTTCTATTGAAGTTGTTTGCAGAGGTCCATGGGCTCCAGTAGCCATTTACCATCAAGTGGACTGTTAAATCATATGTCCAATAAAAAAATTCTGCCCAGCTGAAAACTGCCGATAATATTTGGAAGTTGTCGTGGTGGGTTGAAATCGGTCGGTACCACATCGTCAATAAATTATTTACTAGCTTTGCTCCTTTAAAATAAAAAAATACTTTTTAAACCATAAATACTTTTTATGGTGCCTGAAAAGTTTTTCAGTTTTACTTTATTCTTAAATTAAAATTAAATAGTTAAATTAAAGTTATATAATAAAAAATTAAAAAGTAGGTAGCAACTTTCATACATTTTTTTTAAAGTAAATAGTGTTCGTAAATGTAATATATTATTATTATTTCTAATTTTATGTTTTTTGTTTGTTGGTGGATCAAATTCATTCCAAGAAGTGAAAAAATTAGGCCCTTATCATTTTATAAAATACCCGTCAACGAGACGTCACCGGTTAGTAAAAAAAAGGTTTGGCGCATGCGTCCCAACCGCTCCTTTGTTTATTTTTTACGGTGCTTACGTGGACAACCCGGCTATGGTCTTTTAAATCATTCTGCTGTATTAATTTAGCATATTAAGATTATTAGTACCATTATTTATTATAAAAATAGTGAACAGTTAAATAAATATTTCTGTTTATTATTCTATTCTACACTACTAGGTATTTCAAATAATTGTTGGCATGGACATGCACTAAGACGGTGACAGGCTCATCATCTGTCTAGTTGTCCCAAATAAGCTCAGAAGAAAATTGGGTTGAAAAAACTAAAATGTCTTCTCTCCTCCTCGGAATCTTTCTATCTATAATTATTAAGTAAAAAGGAATAATCTTCGTTGACCAACATGATGGTACACACTGTACATGTCTGTGCTTTAATTCGAAACTTGATTGAAATCTTTATTTAGGCTTATAATTAATAAGATTAAAGCATCGAAGAAGAAAATGAATTGCAGTTCATTGTTTCATTTCCATTTTAAATACAATTTTTAATTTACAAACTCAAAATAACAAGTCTGTTTCAAGTATACACGGTCTGCAGAATCGACGAGGTACTTAATCATTAAAATTCCTTTAACGGCTTGACAAAGAAAACTCTGTTTATCTCCCTCTTACAACCGATTTTCCGGTCTATTTGTCTTTATCTGTCGCTTAATGTGACACAATCGTCGCATGCTCGGTTTGCTTGGCTTGGCTTCGGTATGGCGAGGCATAATTATATTTCTGTTATGCCACGCTCGAAGCCAAGACGATAACCGAATTTAAATTTTATTTCAAAAATAATTTCTATTTTTAATCGGCACTACAGTTTGCCAAACCGCAGACACTCATTGCAAATGGCATGACACGTGTTTTAGTTTCTTTCTTCTTTCTTTAACAGTTTTAAGCAGTCACTACTGGACACATGTAAACCGAGTATATCGGTCGACGTATTAGACGCTCGCCGAAAAATAATTTGGTATATATTTTTCGACGGGTATTTCTCAACGAGACTTTACAAACGTTTCCCTAAGGCTCTATTGTTCACAAACAAATGAACATTCCGTTAATATATAATAAATCGTTTTATTATAAGGAAACAGGAGCTCAACGACTTTTTGTCATTAATTATCCGTTAATTTATTGAAGAACTCGCGCCTTAGTAGTGAGTGCTCTAGCGTCACTAGACATGGGGCGAGTTGGCAAATTTTCTGACCGCCGCCACCAGACGGCGATATAAATATGCATTGTTTAGTTATAAATCAACTTTATAAATAAAGAAATCAAGCGAATGTCAATAACTCGAATGAGTGTGTTTGTTGCAAAATGCAAAAATGCCGCCGGAACAGTTTAGTAAGGTTAGGCGAAGTTCTTCAAAGTTCGACTTTAACGAAACTTTTATCGGTAACTTTTAAATTTATTTCTGGTGTTGACTTGATAGTTTATTAACTTCTGTTTCAAACAACTAAACGTTTATTTCATATTAACATTATAGTTTTAATTTCCCGCTGTTTGTTGGCAGCAGTGGGGAATCTACGATTACGTCATAGTCTTGAGTTTTAAAGCTTACCAATCTAGATACCCGCAGAAGACGTTACCACTAATTCTTTTTCACAAATTGTTTTCAGATGCAATGGACTCATTGTTAAAAAAAATCTTTCTTAGATAAACTTGTATACCAATTTTTAGGCCTGGATCTTTTGTAAACAATTATTGAGTGGGATCGATTTCAAATAAAATTAAATTTTATAATTTAATTAGTGCGTTATCTACGTGTATCATGTTTAGAATCTCTCTTTATTGTTTTCGAATTATTTCTAATTTATTTAAATTTAAAGCATGACTTCTATTTATTTTGAAATATGGCTCTGGTTATATACAAAACGACTTCCAGTTCTTAAATGAGCATAAAAAATGCGTATATTATATAAAGATATTATACTAAATTATTATTATAAAGATGCTGTCTAAAATTTACAGAGTTTGCTCACTAGTTTCCTATGTCATGATTCGTAAAGAAGTAGTACAAAATTAAGAAAATAATGATCCATATAGCATTTTTTATCTATAGCAAAATCATGACTTCGATTACACTTTTTTTGTTCCATGAATGTTGCAATAATTACGACTAAAGACTAAGATATTCCATAAACAATATGCACGGACATTAATTATCCCAAATCCAATAAGTCACATGATAATGTCGATTGAAAGTATTATATTACGTTTATAATATTTTTTTTTATATTTAATTTTGTTTAATTTAGTTATTTACATTCGTTTCTATACGTTTGTATACAATTGTCATCATCATCATTATTTGAGCATAAGTCTACTGCTGAACAAAGGGCTTCCCCAAAGATTGCTGCAAAGCTCAGTCCTGAGTTACCTGCAGTTATCGACTTCCAACACTATGCAGGTCGTCATTCCATCTTGTGGGGGTTGTCCTACACTGCGTTCGAGTAATAACTGTACGAGTACACAAACTATATATAAATCTAAACATATTTAGCCACAGTAGTTTTAATTACCTTCAGTACTACAAACTTCGTACTCAAAACCAAAGCGAAGATGCACATCGAATCATTATAACTCGTGAGTTACCAGAACCTCGTCAAGATTGTATCATAGAGGAAACTACAGGCACCAATATTGTTAACTTGTAAACTATTGTCGACTTGTAACGCTACAAGGAGCTAACTTTGCTTCTAGTTAGTACTTGCTTTATTACTGAAATTGGAGTGAAGTTGGCAGCAGTGAAGTTGTAGCTTTAACACGACGTTAGTTTCTGTTTGAGAGTTGCGATGTTTTAGACGAGTTTAAAGTTCTTGAAGAAACTGGGGTGTTACTATAGGTCAAATTTAACTATTATACTATAATACGCTGCAAAATAAATCAACGTATTTAAATCTTGTAAAGGTCTAAACACATGACCAGTCATCACTATCCATACAGCCGACCACAGACAAGTCCACAGCTTGCCATGAACTTCCGATAGGTAGGGTATAAAGCATAGTCCTGAACCACTTCAACATTACTTCGGAATTACGTATGCCGGTTGTGAATATCACTTTATTTCCAGAGTTATGAGACCGGACCATTATTAATTTGGTTTACTTTATTTAAGAGTATGTCACTCACTTCAGTCCTGTGTTTTATTTGTGTTCTTACATAATAAAGTAGGAGAAATAATTTGACAATAACCTATATAATGACATCTAGCTCCCAAGACCTAATTTATTCCCTTACTTGTTAAAATATGACACGTTCGCGTATCTGCAAAGAAAATGCTATAAAAACTGAGCATAGATAAACCTAACAATACTTACAAATTAACACGGACAAAATAAAGACAATTTGTAGATACGCATATAGGTAATTAAAGTAAATGAGGTGTTGTAAGAGTATACTAGGACAAATGCCTGAAAAATGTGATGCCCTCAAACAGTTGACAAAATAACTATCTTAAATATGTAAGACAGAAAGCTCGGCGTTGGGATAATTAGAGGCTGAATTAAAAGAGACAGAGAAATTCTTCTCATTGAAATAATTACCTTTATGCGGCATCTTCCAGAAGGCCTCTGCCGCCGTGGTGGGTTCCCGCGGCGGCGGCACCAGCCCGCCGACCAGCGTGGTGGCGGCGTGCGCGGGCGCCGGCGCCCGCCCCCAGCCCCCGTGCAGCGCCACCACGACGCCTTGCTGCGCTCTGCCACCACCACCGACTGACGACTGCGATCCTCACTCTGAGGAATTTAGAACATCCGCGATTCTGTGAACAAATGTCTGACTGAGGATGACTTCTTTACAAAATAATAAATACAAGTAAAGTATAGTAACAGCTCGTTATTGCCCACAGCTGGGGAAAGGCCTCCTCCCAAATATATTATTTTGAGAAGCGAGTGCGCGTTGGCTGATTTCACACGTCCTCTAAATAATATGTTTTTATTTCTTAGACCGGCAGATTACCTCACACAAGCTGAGATACAACACAATAAATATGTACCAGCTGTTACGGGAGCATTTATGGTTACCCTATCGGTTAATTTTGAGTTATTTCATGTCACCTAAACGGTTTTGAACCTTTAATTAATTACAGAATTATAGGAGACAATTACAAAATTAAAGAAGCCAATAGTACCTGGCTATGTAATATAAACTTAAAAATGTTTAGCTACTGCATAAGTATAATATACAAAAGTCTTGTTTTACGGTCTACATTTGTACAAATAAGTTATAAACATTCCTTTTGTAGTAGTGATGAATATAATATGGTGCGTTTCATTTTATATTCAATGGATACAACACATTATTATATTTGGTCATTGCTGTGTCTTTGGAACAATTACAAGAAAATTCTTAGTTTGATATCAGCAGTGATCAAAAAATATGGCAATATCGCTCAAACTGCGCATCAACCTCAATAAATGAAACAATCGAATCATCAATTACAATCAAGACTGCATCCAGCTTCTCACGAGAGAAAAAAGGTTGGATGCTAATTGGTAGATGATTCTGAACTGTGTTGGAGAGCGCCATCTATTGTTGCATAGTAGAAATAGTTGCGGCGTTCGTGAGGATCGATAGTGATCGATGAATCACGTTAATGAAGCGATGGGGAAACGATAGCTGGGAGCCGTACCACCCATCACGCTAGCAACTGAACGGTAGTCGGACTTGTATGTCAAACTGTCGGGTGATTTGTTTTTTTTTTATTGTTTGAGTAAGATGTTGGCAGTGTTTATTAACGAGAAACGAATCTGTCTTCACAACAACACGAAGGGGAAGTATTTGTAAGTTCTGTTCGCTCTGCCCAGATCTGCACTTCTTCTTTGTCGTTACTTAGCATTTTTTTCTCTTTAACAAGTGGGTACCAAGCTTTTATTCACAACGTTATTTGAAACATTTTTAACCAAAGAATCCAAATAAGTAGACAAAGTTCTAGCGTCATATTACATAAATACTGAAAGAAATTTTTGTAATGACAAGCGAATAAATTTATGTATTATTCATTTGAAAAGCTTGTCTAATTATATGTGTCAAATCTTGTTTTCAATGATAGTAGTGTCGCCATTTGTTGCAATTAATTCAAATAATTATCAAAGTAATTAACACTTAAGATATGTCAAATTATCAACAATATAAGATTTAATGAAATTTCATATAAATGTTAAACAAATTTTGTTGTATAAATCTTAAAGTGTTTCGCGCGAACATTTATTGAAAGACATGACATAGCAGCGTTAGAAAATCTGCAACCCCCTTTCTTGCCATCCACATTTTTCCCATTGGTATCATAAGATCTCGTCGTCCCGTCGACTAATCGTCTCGACTAAAGAGCATCGACCTCTCAACAAAAAGAAAAAGGTCTATTAAAATATTACATTAGTAATATTTTGACAACATATTTGGTTTATATATATTAATAGAATAAGCGTAAACGGATAATATGCCAAAGATATTTTTATATTCAAAGTATTAAAAATATTTCATACATAAATCAAAATCACAATTTAAAGTTTCTTACATTAAGGACTTAATCAGTAAATTAAACGTTTTGAGGAGAGATAATGAAAACCAGTGAATAATTAAATAAACAAATGTCTGTGTATATGTAATTCCATATATACACATACACTATATGAATTCGCGCCAATAAGTCCCCAAGCACTTTGACATTGCTGAAAAAAAGTGTAATAGCGAAGGCATAATAAAAGTCACAGGTACTCAAATATCGGGACACGTATTTGATCTTTTCAAGTCCCAATCGAATGAGTCTACTTTGATATTTCCCCTCGTGGCGCACAATGGGCCAAAGGTTCAACCTGAGGGTCGATAGACTCGCTTTAAGTCTAGTCAAAGGGAGTGCCTTCTAAATTGGATTCTGAGTAATGTGGAACCGTAGAGGTCGCGTGGACACTAACACAGCGCTCCTTGAATTCCGCAATTTAATAATGACACCAAATTTTAATGATGTAGGTGTATCAATTGCTCCGTAATAAAAGGAGGATTTTTTAAAAAAAAACTTTAGTAGGTATTGCCTAGTGGTAACCTAGTGGAAAGGGCGCTCGCTTTTATTTCGGTACCACACTAAAAAAAATTATAGCGGTTTTTAGAGGTAAATTTACCATGTGCTCGTCAGTGAAGGACTACATCGTGAGGAAACCTGCATGTCTGAGAAATAATAATAAAATATATATTATTTTGAAGACGTGTGAAGTCCGCCAACCCTGCGCTGGAACAGCGTGGCGAACTCTTCTCTGCTCCAAAGTTAAAGAACTTTTTATTTGAGAACGGTTTTTGCCTCGCCTTTGCCCAGCGGTGGGAATTTACCGACTGCTACTGTACGCTACTAGATATTGCTCAAAACTATGTGTATGTATTAGCAGCGTCCAGAGCTATAGAGATGATCCCAGAGTTTGGTAGTTTTTTTGTTTTTGCAGTGGCGTGTCTACATACTGAGTTGAGGATTCTAAAAGTTTTTTTTTCAGAAAGCCACGCATCGGAGTTGAAAATCCTGCGATCGCACGAATTGTAAAAAGTAATTTTAAATGAAGTAATTTATATAGAATATAAGAAGGGTACCGTCAGCATTTGTGCGATCCTAAATAACGCTAAATTCAGATCGGAAGTGCGGTGTCAGAGGCACGGGAGAATGCGTCCAGAATAGTAAAATTAATAATTTGATGGCTCGGTAGATGTAGTGGCTAAGTGTTCGGCTCTGGCGCTGCGGGTCACGAGTTACGTTCCCGCACGGGATAAGTATTTATATGGCCTTGATTTCGGTTTTAGGTGTTTGTCGATATATCGTCTGTAAGACGTCTCTACGAATCAGGAAGAAATCCTAGTACTAGTGAGAGCATAATTTTATTCTAATTCGAAGCTAGGACCAAAAACTTAGCGGGCAAGCACGCTAACTACGGAGCATTCAAAGACACCGAAACAACAAATCGATTTTCGCATAAATTACATCGTAAATTTCACTGTTGCACGTCAAAGTCGAAAACGTCGTGAAGATATTCGCCGCAACAGGCATCCCGACATCATAACAAATATAATACATCACGGGCAATCAAACGTCCGCTTATCGCGCGCTGCGATCGGCGGGCGCCTTTATAAAGTTCTCGTTATCAGTCACACTCGGCGAAGTATCGGCTTACTTCGGCATGTACAAAAAGTTGTTTCTAATTAGGCTAATTAGCTATAGACTCGGCTTGTGGTTGTGGAGTAGCCCCGCCGGACGCCTGTGGGAAAAGTTGTGAGAAGCACTTGCGATTAATTTTTAAAGTCTAAGGACGGACTCCTTCCGGCTCAGTCGTATTTTAAATATTAATAAATGCGCATATGAATGTACGTATACCTTGATGCGTTCATAGTGTTGCAATGGAACGTTAAAAACATCATTCAATTTCATCGATCAGGATACTTTTACATCCATATACTTTTTAACAACATCTAATTATACCTTTTACCTTTACCTATTAGCGGTATAAATATGCTTAAAGAGACTTAAGTATATGTGGCCATGTGCAATCGCATGACATGCTTTTCATGGATAACACTAGAAAGATTATAGCATGGTGGCTTGGTTAGCTCCAATCACTAGTCTGTGCTATATGAGTTTAGCATTCAGCTGTATTCTCCACAGACCAATGTACGTACTTTCTCTTGGAGAATCATGTATCATGAGGCCGTTTTGACATGTACTCGTATAGACCGTAATTATTCTTTATATAAAGTACAGTTCAAAATCACCTCAATAAACATAACGAAAAATCAAAATTTTAAGAAAACAGATACGGAAATAAAACATTAGAAAAGATCTGCCATGCTAAGTAAGAGTATGCAAATGTTGGAAATGTTGAAAAAACAGTTACCCCGTGTAAGTGGCCGTCTGAGAACGTCAAAGGCTCCAACTCGGCATGCGGAGCACTCTAAACGGGTATAAAGTCGTTGCCGACGATTTATAAATTCCAGCTAAGCTGGAGCTGGAGACGGGATGTCGATAGAGCTGTTTGTCTAAGTGATATTCTGTTGAATTCTTTGTCATATTTATACATAATCTGTATTAAAGATTACCTGTCCGTTGTGTTCCGGTGGACTTAAAACGGCGGGAGAATCCTTTAATTTACGGTAAGTATCATAATGAAATATAATCAGCAGTTTTTTAAATGAAAAATAATTTTATTGATGCTAGTTCGGTTGATGACAGTGATAATTAAAAATAGTTAGAGATTTACTGCCAACTCTTTGTATTTGTCGAGTTTTGTTTCAGTTAACCCTTAAATACTAAAGTTTTTTCCAAATTCAAACTAAAAACCAAATAACTGTGCGAGCAACAATCTATATGAACTTATGTACAAAACACATAGGCGTATACTAATAAATATAATATAATAACGTCATATAGCTTTTAATGAAATTTATTAATTATAGTAGTAATATATGCAAAATTTGAAAACTCCTTTATCACAGATTAATGACAAGACCCGACCAAATTGTATGAGATTTTCTTATGTTCTATGCGGGATAGATACTAGATGCCGTTAGTAAACAGATAAAATTTGAAAAATATTCTTTCTGTCTGTCGGCGGAATATATGTCAATACATGCGAGGTTGCTGACACTGCCCTCCATTCAGTGCGGCGAATACGGGCAAATGAATCGCCACCGAAATGTACAGCAGCAGATGTAAAATATTTGATGAGGAAGAAGATGGCAGAAAGATAACAAAAAAAAAACAATGATAATAAAAACCACTTTAGTCCTGGATCAGACACATCGTAGTTAGATGAGTAATTGATAATTATAACTCTTAAGTATTACATAATTAAATAAATTTAATTTATGTTTATTATTTATTTATTTATTAGAGACCACTAAAGGATTTAAAATATCATGGCGTCCGATAAAGAAATGCCTAACCGAAATAAATGGACCGTGGACGGACAACAGCGTCTAGGGTTCGAAGCGTCTGGTACTACGATCGGCTGGTGTCCAGCAGTGGACTATTAACAGGCTATTTCGTTAATCTTGTCTCCACAACTACTAGTTAAACTTGATGATTAAACACATAATCATCAATAATTTACCAAAACGTGATTTTAAAACTGGAATGTAATGCTCGTGAAAACTTTCTTAAAACTACAAACTGCAACGTTCAAAAAACATCGAGGCATCTGTAAAGAATCTATTTCACAGCACTAAGCGCGTTTCCACGAGTTCTCTTAAAGATCGGATGTCTGGTAGGTTCCGCTTGCGCACACCTCATTAGTTCCCACTTTGATTCAGCGCCGATCGTCGGGACGCAGGTGGCGCTAATGCTTCGCTCTTTACTGAATAGATTTACTAATCGAATTTCGGCATACTTTCTTTCAACATCTGACACTTACATATGTCTTTTTTTTGGTTATAGCTACAGCTTAGGTTTAGCTTATATATGTTTTTTCTATAGAGAAGGGTCAAACGTGACGAGTCTTTACACTAGATTTATAGTAGAGATCGGCTTCAAGGCCCCTTAAATGGTGGTATCACACTCTTACCCATTTCTGCCACCAAACAACAGTGCACCTTCTGTTGTTTTGCGGTATAGAAGCCCAGTAGAATTATGGTCTGTGAAGCATTCCATCTTAGCCTCCAGGGGTAGCGACGCATCTGTGACCTCCTGCGATTGAGGTCGTTTGCAGGTGTCCATGGGCTGCACTTCATACCAATAAGAAATATGTTTTCTTCAAATGACACGCCCGTGGTTGCAAACACAAATCCCATAGATTAGTGATAAAAAGCGTCACTAGTAAGAGAGTCCGCTACTCACTCCGCTCACTAACCCGCTCGCCCTGCGTGGTGAGGCTTTTCTTGGAGACGCCCTTGTTTAGTAAAGCCGCCTGTTAAACCCTCTAAGTGCCCACAGCTGGGCAAAGGACTCCTTTGAAAATATCTAGAAGAGTTTTGGCGCCGGGAAGGACCCGCAACGCTGATCTAGTGCGTGATGACGGGCTTCACATTACCTTGAAATAATATTTTTCAGACATGCTGGTTTCCTCACGATATTTCCTTCACCGCAGAGGGTATTAACAATTTTATTGACGTTGGCAAGATGGATCAAACCCAGGTCACACGGGCTCTGTGAAACTAAACCGTTACTAGTCTACCACGGTTCTTTATTCAGTGTATGACATAAATAGGTTGATGGTGAAGAAGATTAAATTTACAAAAATAATGTCGTAGAAGTGACGTTTAACTTATAAATATAACTTAATAAATATTTATTATTTTCAATTAATATTTTCATAAAACCAATATATCGAATATCAATAACAGAGACTTAAAGAATCTTCATCTGATGTTCATGATGAAGATCCAGGTGCCTCTAAACTACTCAGAAGTTTCTCCCAAGTAAGTAGAATTTGCTGAAATCGCCAGGCCAGCTGGCGGATTGGCGATTACAATAAAAGAAATATGTGAGGAACATTTGGGATGATTATTTAAAAATTATCGTTGCTAATGGCTCAGGGCCGCGCTTTTCGGGGAAGTCATATGTTCAGAAGTGAATTTGTGACATGCTATAAGGCCGAGCAAGATAATGATGATTTGAAAAAAATAAGTTTTGTTTATTTCTCGTTTAAAATTTAGAACTTTATCTCCTATTTAATCATATGACTATTGAGATTGTACGAACCCTATCTGCCAGAGAAGACGACCAGTGGCAAATGTGCTTGACATCGTTGCATATTGTCAATATCAGCTGCATTACAATGTTGCCAAGAGAGATTGCACTAGTTTCAAACAAACTGTACATTGAGCATGTGAAGTATTAGCACCTATACCTACTTCGTTAAGGTTACGTGTAGGCATGTGTGCCTGTTCGTATTGTTTAGAGTCGCGTGGAACGTTACTGGTGACATTGAAGCTAGGGATGACTGATGTTTTGTCGCAACCGTGCTCAAATTTATATCAAATTCAAAGTAATTTGAAAGTGCGTGCTTTGTGAAAACATATAACCCATTCCGCTGAGTGCACTTACTCGTTTAGGTTTGAAACGTCAAAGGCGCTCTTCCTTTTCACTGCGTTTTTATAAAATAAAGCGAAGCGGGGCGCTTTCTGTATACTTACATAATTAACAGGGATGTGACGTATCCGTTAACTTTTTAAAGTTAGTACGTATGCATGGTTAGTGGGCTCTTTGAATTGTCAAGTATCATAATGATCGTTTGATGTTTTTTGCCTTTAGGTTTTCTTTTTCAAAATTTGAATTTATGTATTTATATGGCCACTATATTGTAGGTTGTCTGTACTGGGGTTGTCAGGTGTTTAACATTAAACGAATGTTTCCATTTAAATTGCTTCTTTTAATCAAAGTTTTGAAGATGATACGTTCGTTCATGTCTTTAATGTTTTTGTTAATTAATGCAAATACAAACCGTACCTGTTCTAGTACGTAGAGTTTCACCAAAATTATCTGTACGACCCTAGAACACTTCTTGCATAAAGCAAAGAGCTTTTCTTTGTTATGATTTCGTTTTGACATCCTGTAAAGCTTTTGAATTGTTTCCGGCGTCTGTTATTGAAACGCAATTTCAGTTTTAAAAGATTGTGGTTGTAGCATTTTGATGAAAATACTTATAGTTATTATCATTAGACACACACAGAAATTATTTTTAGGTTAAATATTTAGTGAGAATATAAATACACATACAATCATACAAGTAATTTTAAAGCAGAAGATCTTGAATATACTTAAAAATAATATACGATAACTTTATATCGTTTATTTTTTATATTATTGTTACAGATGCAGAGCTAAGACGGTACTTAGTGTTTCCTTAGTCAGTTCTCTTTTAATGCATTCAATTGATTTGTGTTCATACTCTTATGATATGAGATCTGAGATCTGTCAATTCAGAATCAGTCTAATAACTAGGCTTTCCTACCGATAATTAATCATGACACGTATTATGTCTGTACGTAGTGTATTTATGTGTCTTTTAAGATATAATTATATTAGCATCAGTATTATTTAATGGCCAAATAAAATTAAAACATATTTATATAATACTAGCTTCCGCCCTCGGCTGCTTTCACGTAGAAAAAAATTCCGAGGCTTTCTCGTGATCGAGAGCCTATTTCTTTTTTCACCGGGGGCATATACAATACATAACAAATATCATCAAAATTGGTACACCGATAAACTTCTGTCTGTCTGTAACATTTTCACGACTTTTGACGACCTTTAGACAGACCGAGTTACTTTCGCATTCATAATATTATATCAACATAACCTATTTCTAAATCACATTTGTTTAAATTAAACAAAAGGAAGAATGATTGCTATTAGTTTAATTCCTCTCATATAACAAGATCGGTAGTTAACATACGGAGGCTGCGTATAGCGAAAGCCCCCAGGGAGTTAAATCTTGTATAACACTCAGGTGTAGTCCTAATAGAAATAAATTAGAATGTCTTACAGACGTCCGTCTGTACGGCCAGCGCAAAGCGGGCGGCGATTTGTAACCGTGATTCAGAAATGACGGGTAGCGTCAGTACATTACATACAGATTATAAAAAAAAATTCTGTGTTGTATTTAAATAAATGTGGTAGTAGTTTAGTAATATAACTACAATTACATTTTCGCCATTTAAGGTGTCGTGAAAAATATTACCATAAAATATTACGTTAAAGATTTATTTATTTATTGTATTGTTTTCCTTCTCTATCTTTCTTCATTAGTCTACTAAAAGTCAACTGCTGGAGACATAGGCCCCTCCTGAGAAGATTGCTTGTAAACACCATAAGCATAATCACCAATTTCGCCACGGTTTATTTGGCATTTTCCTTAATAATCCGAACAGCTATTTCTCAATGATTTAATAAGATATCACGTAGATGTTGTATATAGGAGACCGACTGTGCGATATAGTATTTTTTTATTAGTTTATATCGTGACAGTGTAATTATGGTT
This sequence comes from Bhutanitis thaidina, assembly GCA_029286595.1. NCBI lineage: Eukaryota > Metazoa > Arthropoda > Insecta > Lepidoptera > Papilionidae > Bhutanitis > Bhutanitis thaidina. The sequence goes on along the minus strand of JAGSMS010000020.1, from coordinate 5,523,406 downwards.
TGCAAGAAATTGGTACATTAAAAATTAAATTTAAAGTAACTTATTTTACGCTTGATTTAATTGTTTAAGTTTTACTTAAATTGTTAAGTTTTATTTAGAGAAACTTATTAGGACGTACGTAGAACTTTATAAACAATGTTTTACCAGTATTTAAAAAAAACACTAATATTTCATATACATTTCATTATATCTCAAAATTTATTATTATTTAGACCTGGTACATCAAGATGATAAATCCGCCACGATTATTATTATTCGACATTTACGTCACCCACGGGTCGAGCCGTGTACTTTACTCAAAAAACAAATATTAGTTTCAATTAACATTTTTCTTCTATCCGTACTCGAATAGCGTATGCTTCCACAGCGCACATGAGCAACACCAATACAACAGCGGCACTATAAATCAATCTGCTACTATTGTGATGCATTCAATACAGAATCTTCACCTTTCTCGTGAGCTACCAGGCCCGCCAGTCAATGCAGCCGAAATATGTTGCCGGTGAAATAATGAGGTGTACCAACCTTGCGGCGAGTATGCGGTGTTTGAGCTTTGATGTTATTAAATGTGATACTTTTGGTGGTTTTGATTATCTTAATTTAACTTGTATTTAAGTTTATTGATGGTAACATGTTAAAATTTAATTTGTTAATATATTTCATAGTTCGCGAGCTAAAAATGAGATTTTTATTTGACTATCGCATAAAAGACAAGTATTTCCATTTGTCTATAAGAAGTGAAAAAATATCAACCAGCAAATGAACAGCAACATTATCTTAAACATATCATACTCCAGTTGCCAACCCTTCAACCAAATGTGGCTTGGGAAATATCAAAAAGCTGAGGTTTATAGTCAAAATTTCAGTAATACTGAAATATACATAACTATTATTTAACCTTGTCTTATTTATATTGCCACTAATAGTAATGAGTCATTAGTCTCTAAATAGTTCACTGCTGGACATAGCCCTCTCTCAAATAAGGAAACTTTGCCATTATCGTCACGCTTGACGAACGAATTTGTGATGACGTGGCTATTTATTTAAAAAAATATCTATATCTCGTTTTGGAAACTTTTTTTCATTGGATTGGGCTGATAAACTCGAAATCACAGTGTCTAACAGTCGGTACATATTTAAAATGTAAGCTAAGGAACATATCCTTAACAAAATGGCAGAATCATCTCAGTAATAGTCTATTTTTATATATTTAATATTTAAGTTATTAATATATTTAAATAAATATAAATGTATGTATGTACGTGTGTATGTAGTTATTATTATATATGTATTTATTAGTGTATGTGTATTTAAATATTGTATCTATATATAGATGTACATTTATTATAATTTTTTTTCATCACTTTAGTTCTCTCTATTCTATCACCTACACCTACTACATTTCATCTCTGCGTCGTCCAAAGATTGACTGGTAGTTAATGCTTCTAGCATTAAGTCCGTCTATATACATTTATATGAAGTTTAATAAGTAAATAAATAAATAAAGGAGCTAATAGTCTACCTGATGGTACGTGGCATCTGCAGCCTATGTACACCTGAAAACAACTTTAATCGAAGGTTACAGATACGTTGCCAACCTAAGAATGAACGCTATGCCTCACAGCCTGGAACTACACGGGCACAGTATATCTCGTACGTGAGTTTCTGCTAGGGTTTAGATTCCACTATTTATGGAGGTTAAATTTTTTCTATCACTTCCATAATTACAATTATTATAACGCTGTCATCACACTGCGAGAGTGTATGTGAAGAATTTTAAATGATTTAAAACATAAATCAAGATGTACATTTTCTTCATTCATAAGAATATAATAATATATGTTATTTTGCCGGAGCTGTGTATGAATCTGGCACTCCTTGTTTCCCTTGGGATACCCATGATTAAGAGTCGAAGAAAGTAAAAACTTTAAAATTGTAATCTCCGGGCGCAAAAAGGGTTTCGAGGGAGATCGAAAAGTGGCTTGCGAAAGCCCGTTGGGCTATGATGTGTCGTGCCAAATCGAAATCTGCAATCTCTGACTACCCCTATGGGTAACATCGCCTAAATACTTATTATATTATAAAATGTTCAATAATAAAATACTAGAACAACATTTGACATAAGAATTTCATTCACCGTTGATTAAGATTTTCTATATAATACGAGATACCTTTGTTTCGTGCCTAATTTATAAATACATGTAATTAATTTATACAGATAAAGTAGGCATGTGATAAACGACAATTTGAATGTCATCGATGAATCCATAACGACAGACAGCCGCCATAAAAATAAAAATATCGTAAGCGGAATACACGAGAAGCTTTTTACTTTTAAAAAGGCTCTATCTTAATCCTTATTAAGCCTCATCGTCAGAAGGGTGAGGCTTGGAGGCTATTGAGACCGAAGAGGTGTTATTTTGAGCCCATCAGGGATTACTTTATTTTATATTTTTGGCCGAAGTACTTTGGTTTCGTAACACTGGAAGTTCGGCATCTCGGATGAGAATTAAGTAGATTTTAATATACTTGATGCAGCATACGGTAATATAAATATTTTATTGTATAAAAATAAAGTATGTATAATCAAATTTTAAAAATGTAGACGTAGCAAGTTGTACTCGCGTCTTTGTTCGCGTCAACTTAAATTTAGTAGATCAGATCAGATAGACTATTATTAGAAGAGATTAGAAGTAGTGTTTAAACTGCACAATGGTAGAGACATTTAGCAGACGTGTTTAATATTGTATACCGATATAAAAGGGTTATGTGATAAGAGATGAAATATATATTTTTTTTAATTATAAATACCATTATATAGTGCATTACGTAAACATTAATGTAATAAATAAATAAAATTATAAAAAATACAATATTTATTTTAATTTTTTAACCCAAAAAAGCTTTTCTCTTGACATTGTCGTGATTGCCGACCGTGTCGAAGGAGCTTTTACAAATTTACAGCCGTGTAATGACAGCATGTGAGAACTGGTGTAAACTGTCAATGGTTGTGTCTCTCTTTGTAAGGAATATGTCATTAACGAGTACAAAAAAATTATCAAAGTGCTCGCAAAGCACCCCAGAGAGTTGTTACATAATAGAGATGTCAACACTCGACTCAATGGCTTTTCAAGTGTAAATAATAGTCGCATTTGTGTAGCAATATAGCTTACATCTCTAGACATTTTGTCGGCACGTTTGATGCCAATTGTTCGATTCAATTTATTGATTTAGAGACTGCATTTTTGATATCGTTTGCAGAGATGTTATGTATAGAATTTTTAAAGCATTTATTAGTTGATCGCGTATGTTAAACCAACTGTATTGAGAATGAATCGACACAATTATTTTTAATGTCAAAATCAGACATTAAAAACTCAGAAGTTTATTTCTGTATTTAAAAACCTTTTAACGATGATCTATAAATGGTACATGATTAGTAATTCAACAATTTTTTTGATTTAGACGGATGTTTTAAAAGTGTTTCGTATGGTTCCAGAAGCCCGATTGGTTAGGTTTTATCCTTCCGTATATTAGAAATTTGAAATTTGTAATTTTATTGGACCATCACGTATAATACTGAACGGAAATATCGCAGGTATATAGACTATATGAAATAGGACATGAGAAACATTGTAATTATTAAAGAATAATATTAAATTTAATACAAAAGATATTTCTTATTACAATCAAGAGTTACTCTTAGGACGCCAAGATTTGTGACTACGAGGGCGCAGCCGTGGGCAGCTGCTGGTTTTTAAATAAATTAAATTAACCTTTCATTTAAAATCATAAATTTTTATTAATTTTGCATTTGCACAATATTTTATTTACAGGGTTTATTCTATGGGTTTGTTACAAATAACCTTTAGCATAATAGAGTTTTTAAAATGTGAGCATTCATAACACTGCGAAAATATGAAAGAAATTTATATTTAGCCGTCGAAATCTGTCTTAGCCAATTTCATAAAAAGCACAAAAAAGGTATTGACACGCTACTCTAATGCATTACAAAATTACTCGGCCCCACATCAACGTCAGCCTTTGTGGCCCAAGTATCGGTTACCGCAAAAATTATTCGCTCACAACAATAACTTTCGAGATCTCTATTTAACAAAATTACAAATTTTCGGACGCGACCGGTTACGACAATGGCGCCCTTTCTTGGACATGTTGAATAAAGATATCTTATCTATTTTGTGATACTATAATTATATATATTCCATAAATATCAAAAATTTATCTGGCTCTTTTATTTATTTGTAATTTAATTTAATTTTAAATTTCAAAATTAATTTTCAAGCACCAAAGTTTTTTCTTTTAATTTTTGTTTCAAATTCATAATATATTTAAAATTTTATAACCACGACAGAGATGATATTTAAGTTCAATTGATGTTTCCATTATTATGATTTTAATAAAATAACGAACCGTTTTAAAAGCTTATTAAATATATATTATCCATATTTATTTTATTTTTCATTTTCAGAATTAAGTATTATTTTAGAATAATTAATAATGTAATATGATACGTCATATAATATAATACTAATAGTAATCAGTATAATTATTTCTTAAACGCAGAAATATATTTTTTTAATAATTTAAATTAAAAAATCAAAATTATGTATTTAGATCCATTAGACCTAGCGTATATTATTTTGTTGTTTATTGATTACCGAGCTGACGACTTAGTGGCTCTGTTATTGTACCAATCTACTCAGCCACAGGTATTAGGTTCGAAATCTAGCCGAAGCCAATATTCGTGTCACACACATTTCTGGCCCCTTCTACTTGTATTGAGCTGTGCCCCGATTTCCTTATCAGCAATCTCCGGCAAGATCGTAGCCGGGGTTAGATACCCCAGTTAGGGTAACATCGGATAAGGAAAGATTAAGACAACTTAGTGCCCCTGCGTTTGCGCGTACTAAGTTAGAAAGATTTTATCTATGCTCTAGCTATGCTTATCTACGCTGGGCAAGTTGGTGAGCGCAGTTGCAGTCGGAACCCTCGCACTATTGGTGCTGCACTTAATCACTAATCTGTGCGTTTTGCGTTTGGCTAATTAGGATAGATATGATGCTATCATTCGGTCACCATAGCCTCGTTCGTTTGCCAGCAGGATGCACCATGTGCCTGAGAGGTTGGCATTTGGAGAAAGAATTGATCTATTCCCCATTATACTCCTTATTATAATTATTTTAAAAACTATATTAACAAAGATAATAAAATTCTAGCCTTTTCCTTATTTGTTAGACTTGTATTTCAGTTTTATTCTTGGAAATATTATAGGCCTCACGCCTATCACTAACAGGGGTTAGGTAGAGATTATGTTTTTTTTTGGTACGACTCAGTGTAGTTTCTGTAACTTTTCGCTTCTGTATATAATTTAGCTTCTCTATATTGATACCAAATTTTTAAAATAAATGAGTCATTAACAATTTTATAAATATAGGAAGTACTGACGAAAATAAACTCAGTGATTGCAATCACAAAAAATGTAAAATAAACTGTGGATACTTTTTAGTAAATATTAACTTAGAAAAAAACTCACAATGGAGTGAGGTCTACCTAGATGTTTACTGTTGCAAATTATCGACAACAATACATTTTGATGATTGAACTGCAAACAGAAAACCCGCATTGGGCGCTTTATTTGAACAAAATATCGTGTTACATAGGGAGGATCCATGGGCCGATATAAAAACCGATTATTAAATAAGTATTAATTTTTAAAGGACTTTACATTCTCATATTTATTTCAATTATAAATTGGATTTTAAATATTTTTAACGTTATTTGTGCTTCACATAATTTCTTTGACATCCAGAGAAAGCTTGGTATATCAGGTAATAGTGAACATTTGTGTCATATTAACATTAGGTACCTTTTTAACTAAATTTAGACTGGTAATTTTAATATGGATAAGAATAAATAGGTTATACATCCTTTATTTTAGTGAAAATAAATATCATGATGATGATGAACTGTTCAATATATTTGATGTTTGCTTAATAGTAAAAATATTTATAAGTATTAAAAAGTAGTGTAAGATGGTCGCATTTGCCATTAGCTTTCGGATTAAATTAATATTTAGAGAAGAGTTATTTATTATTTTAACTGTTAAATAATAAAAATGTTTGACATTTTCTTAATAGTAATTAAATATTTAAAAGTATAGCATTTCCCATTTGTTTTCGGATTTTCGTCATGAAGACACTGTTATGTTCATTATGAATAACAATGAAGCTTATATTCGCAATTTAAATCCAAGGAAGCGGTTATTGAACCTACCTAATACGTTGTGCGTCGGCATGAAGAAAACGTTGCAAAATCACAAACAGTCCGCACCACAGAAAACACAAACTTATTACGATCACAGTCCGTTGAATCGCTTAGCCTAGCTATCAACCGGTATTCTTTAATTCGACAAGTTTCTAAGTAACCGAATGATCAGTGTAGCGCGTAATCATCGAATGCCCTAAGTATTGGGTGGGAGCGCGTTCGGAAGCTCCGAAGCGTTCTCGATGTCACGGCTCGGTTGCGACTGGCCGAGCCATCTGATTCCAAGTCAGCCGTGTGAGCATCGCAGGGGCGGGGCCTAGTGGGGCCCTAACTCACCCTAGGGTGGGTGCCGCACACAGACGCAGGCACACATTGAAACAGCGTATACACGCCCACATTCGAACGGTACGCGATGCTCGCTCCCAGAAGCATGCTGTATGACTTCGCGAGTCGAATGTTTTTTGAATTTCGAACGCTAAGTACGTTTTTCAGTTTCTGGTTTTTTTATTGGCAGTATTGGGTGATAAATTTTATTTTCTTATGAATACACCTTATACTTTTGAAACAAAAATATTTTATTTACTATGTAACGAACATGTTATGCAAATGACGTGTATATTTAAACAATAACCTTAAATAATTAACCTTATTAAAGTGATTTAAAACGAAGCAGTAAATTTTTCCAACCCTTAAAAAATACAATGGTGCCTTTAGCATTAAAACTTATTTTTTACACAGTTTAAAATAAAGTAAAAATCAAGGCTCGATAATAGTTTAATAAGTTCTGAAACTTTTTTAAACAAAGAAGCAATATATAAATATGTTACTTTTACACAAGGTTTACTATATCTAAGATTTCATTGTATAAATTTATTGAAAGCTATTTAAAATTATTTTCTTATTTATGCAAATATATCATAGTTTCATGGTTTTCTGAAGCAGCAGTCGAGTAACGATGAGTTTTTACGTTTGATTTCATGAATAGTTTTTAATTAAGAGTATATGATCCCACTGTCACTGAATACAAATAGTGTCTCTCTTACAGCTGAATGTATTTGCACATCATCCCCTCACAGGGGAGGGACTAAAAGCGTGGATTTTCTTTTCGTTGATCAAAATATTCACAATATGACATGAAAAGAGAGTCGGAGAGATATCGGAGGTAGAGTCACTGACTCCACCTCCGCTCCATACTCCGCTCAAGTCATACTTAGTCATCGAAAATTCCACAAAGGTCAAATAAAGTTTACGCCAGTGATTATTAGTAATATTAAGTAATAATTAGATACCCTAAAAAAATTCTTGAAACTATATTTTGATTGAATAAAATACTATTTTGAACTGGGTTTTAAACGTATCCTTTACATGTTTATGATTAGATAGATCCTACAAAAGTCTTACAAAATCGTTTGTTTTTTATCTGTATTATATATTATGTCTATGAATAGGTCTGTAGCGCGTCGTAAACTGCGTCTAGGTTTTATTGCAGACCCCGCCATGCCTCGTGGTAATGTTCACGACTTTAGGTATTGTAACATACTTGGTTTGTGGGTTATATTCCTATATTTATTATAAAAAAATTATCATGTCAAGGAAAATGTGTCTTATCAATTAGTAAGATGCATTATAAATTCTAATAATGAAAAGTATTTACCTAATTAGTTTCGCACAAATTCGTATTGACATCATTTACCTTCGTTTTTCCAGATCTCTACTAATAAATGTGTTTGAAAACTACTTTACGACAAACAATTTTGTTTACTTTTACTTTCCTCTTCTGCCTGTTTAGGTCCACTACTGACAAGCATTTCTTCGAAATTGTGTCCATGCTTACGAACACGTCAGGGAGATCGGAGATGCAGTGTACCAGACTCAACGGACAGTACACAGCATATTTTTTTAGGAGAAAGGAGGCAAACAATCAGCTCACCTGATGGAAATTGAATAGTGGGTCAATACGTACATCTACAACACCAGAGGAGCTGAATATGCGTTGCCGGCCTTTACGTATATTTTGGGCAAGGGTTGGGGGATAGGGGAATGGGCTTCTTTCTCATTACCTTACTCACCGAATGAAACTAAAAAGCATATGGCGTGGCCGTGGTACCCTGGTCGACCATTCGAGCAGCAGCATACGCCGCCGCTTGGCTCCGCCTAGTACTGAAGCTTTTTTTTTTTTTTTTTTATAGAAAAGACGGCAAACGAGCAAGCGGTTCACCTGATGGTAAGTGATTACCGTCGCCCATATACATCTGCAACACCATAGATGCTGCAGGTGCGTTGCCGGTCTTTAAGGATATTTGGGAGATGGGAGGGAAGAGGAGGGGAACAGGGAGAGGGAGTGGGCCTCCGGTTACCTCACTCACCGATCGAAACGCAGAAGCACAAGATGCCTCTACTTCACGTCGGTATTCTGCGAGGCCGTGGTACCAACCCGGTGGAGCCGGCCCATTCGAGCAGCAGCAAAAGCCGCCGCTTGGCTCTACCACGCTTAAAAAGCTCCGTTAGGTACGCTAGCCGCTGAACAATACAGGCGTATAGCAGACGTATGCTATGGTGGCGGATTAGTGCTAACACTGCGGCTCTGCTACTTACCTATGTTTTAAGATTGGAGGAAGACTTACAAGATATTGAAATGTGTTAAATGCTATTTATAACCAGACCTTAGTATGGAGACACGCATAGTTCAAGAATTCAAAAGTGGTAGGGCAAAGCAGCGGCTTTGGCTGCTGCTCGAATGGGCCGGCCCGACCGGTTCGGTACCACTACCTCGCAGAATGCCGGCGTGAAGTAGAGGCATATTATGCTTCTGCGTTTCGTTCGGTGAGTGAGGTATCCGGAGGACCTCTCCCCCTCCCCATCCCCCTCCTTAACCTCCCTTCCATCTCCTAAATATCCTTAAAGGCCGGCAAGGAACCTGCAGGACCTCTGGTGCTGCAGATGTATGTGGGCGACGGTAATCACTTACCATCAGGTGAACTGCTTGCTCGTTTGCCGCCTTTCCCCTAAAAAAAAATTAATTAATACAATAAAATATGCTACATTGCACACCAAATAACAAACATAATACTTGCATGTCGGAAACAAATGTCGACTGTTAAATGCAATAGTGCAAATGTCATACTTTAGTATCTTTATTGCATAGGACTAATTAAAAGGATGGTTGAAGAATTATTTAATAATTGTTAAAACATGGCAAGGTTATTAGGTACAAAAATATATTAAACTAATAACAATTGTTTTTAGTTGTCTTTTAAATTTTTTATCGTGTTCATATGTAAATTGCAAATAAGTCAGTAAGTATTATTCACATAAAACAAAGTTATTACTTACAAATCGGTTCACACACAATTAATTGAGAGCAGCAAGTATAATCATAACGTTCGCCCGCCGAAATGTAATAACCTAAAATCAACAAGAACGTTTACGCGCGTTACGTCACAACAATGGCGGACACGCGGCGATCTTCACGCCGCTCGCGCGTTGAATGACTTAGCCCTAATTTATACAAGCCTAATTTCACGGTCGCTCTTAGTTATTGTGAGATTTTGCGATACCATGTCACGCTATTCGTCTCGGCTGGTTACAGCTTTACGATTGAGTCGTCATTTTTTTCCCAAACAAAAAACGCAAGGTCACAAGCCATACGCTTTAAAATAAGTTTTTTCCTTTTTTCGGATAAACTTCATTTTATACTACTTTCAACTCGACTGTGATTTTAACGCTAATTTAAAGGTAAATTAATTCGAGCGTTATGAATCTTTGCCCTTGACAATACCCGCGGTCGATATACGAAAAAATATAATGGAACTTTTTCTCCTGTAAAGAAAGTGTTTGTCTAAGAACAATATGGAACACCGCAGCGGGACATCTAGATACGCGGGGCCAAAGTATTTTCTTTACATCGTATTTTTTTTTATATTTGCACTCATGCCTTGGTTGAATAGCATCGGATTCTTAATTTACGCACCGATAGATTTATTCTGTAGTTTCGCATTTGTATGGGATTGTTCTTGGACCGTTTCGTAACATTGCATTTTCATGTTGCTATTGTGCAAAGATTTTTATTAAGACTCTAAATAATTGCATTGTTCAGGCTCGATTATGAAGTATTGTACCTACAGTATTTAATGAGACTTGCCTTATAGTTAGTTATTAGAGAATAAAAGTCATAAAACAACAGCATTAAGATGGAGCTTAATTTATAAATTCCAAAATGTTTTTTTTTTGATCAGATACAAGCATGACACAAATACGAATATTTTGAATATATGTAAATGCAATCCTTAAATTTTTATTTATTGTATCACAATTCAGGAAAACTATTACAATAATTTCAAAAGTCTAAACGAGATCTCATCGCTTCTTAATATGCCGTAAAATGTTTTAAAGTTTCGCGTTCTCTGGACGCATGTATTATTCCTCAAGACAAACTTCAAACAAACAAAAACCAATTAATTTTTATTTTTAATTTAATTCACATTTACAATGCGTTCGCATCACATTCCTAATTGGTTTCTTCTTCATCAGCCTATTTACACCCACTACTGAACATAGAACCGGCATGCATTTCTTGAAATGTTGACTCATTTTCTGGCGAGTTTGTGAGCGCTGTGCCTTTACATATACGAATCATTATTATAATACTCCTTCCCCTGCTTTAATTTCGGCGAAGTTAGTGCTGCTAGCCTCTGGCTTTCACAGCTTCGTCGGATGTTGCGGATGTTCGGTTTCAAAGTAGCTGTCATATTGTACTCTACTGCATATCTTTAGTTGATAAGCGATCTACTAAAGATGAGCAGTGGGGGACCGTCCAACAGAGATTCGGACCTCGTCTTGAACTATCGAGTTCTGTCGATCTGTTCGGGCGGTGCGAATCGCTCTGACACGCGAGTATATCTTGTGTACATTCGGATGGATTTGCCGTTAAGGCGTAACATCGTTTGTTAACTTGTTGAGTATAAGTCGTGGTGCGAGTGTGTAAGAAGTGCCAGGGAGGAGAGGAAGGAGAAGTCCTCCGGTTACCTAACTTGCGGAACGATAGGAAGAAAGCACAAGTTGCCTCAACTTCACGTCCGTATTCTGCGAGGCCGTGATACTTCCCCGATTGAGCCGGCCCATTCGTGATTCAACACACCTCGATTCTTAAACGAGTATGGTTGTAAATTGTCTTACGAACCTAATTCGTATAACGAAGTAATTTCTTCATTATGCACGTTATATCAATATACCCTTACTTAAAACTATTCGACAAATTTGAGTGTTTGTAGAGACGCATATATCGCAGAGCAAATTGTATACTACTGAGCAACCATTTTAAAAGAACACTTAATTCTAATAAATATATTAAAAAAAATTATAAAATATATTTTTATAGTCTTATTTATTAAGCGATAATCGCATCATTTTTATCACTCCGTTTATATTACAAGCACCGACATACAAAATAAGCCAGTTGATAATTCGAAATGGTTAAATTCTTCATAAAAAAAAATTAATACTTAAGTTTTCTTTTCGCTAAAAAGTTACAGCGTCATAACCAAATCGATTGAACTTACACCACAACCTTTGGTGAAACCTATAGAAAAACGCACATATTCGCAAGCATTAGCCCCAGCATATCCAGCCCCTCGACTGCGCCGCAGCTGCGTCTCCTTACACGCATCACTGGCGGCTCACAACATCCCGCGCTCTAAGTAACGAATGCTTTGTGCATGCCGATAGATTAGGTGGCGCAAGCGATGAGAGCCAGCGAAACTACTTCAAGCCAATGAGAAAAAAATCCGATAAGGTTAATTATCTTTTAAAGATCAAAAATAATTTGCGATAAAGGGACTAAATAAGTAAAGATACATATAAGCTATTAGTAGGAAAGTCATATCGGTGACTTCCACTTGCGTAGTAGATGATTTCTAGGTGTTGTTTCGTAATAGCCACCACGGCAAAGCGTGTGCCGGTATCTATCTTCTATATTTCATAGTTTGCGGCTAATCTTTTTCAGATTTTGAAGGTTGAGATTCAGTGGCCAGTGTCGGCAATACTAGATGAATAATAAATGCGTAATACAAACACCCAAACGCTCTAGAACTCTAGAGCAGCGTAGGGTACGCTGGTTAACTTCTTGGTTAAAGGTAAAGATGTTATGCATTCATAGGCTTCTAATTACTATTCTCCAGTTGGAATAAAGAGCACACAAAGATGCCAGTCACTCGCTTATCGATTGACATACAAAGTCGACAACATAGGCCGTGGCTGATATACAAACAAAAAAAACTAAAGAGGAAGTTCATCATAAGAATTATTCAACATTAGCATAATAGAAATTTTGTACTTAAACACATAAACTACTTCATTGAAATAACGATAGCTCCTTTAACTTGGACCACGATATCACATTAAAAAAGGATGAGAATCCCTTTCACCGATAGGTTACAGATTAGATCAGGCCGCGGCCAATTTGACGCGCGCTGCCTTCCGCAAACCGCGCTTTTTGTGCTTTATACACTTAGCTACGTTACTTTGATGCAAGACGATGTTGCAGTAAATAGTTGCACATCTATTTAAATTAATTCAAACGCTAAAGCTATTTCGTTGCTTTATAAATTTTATGACAAGTGAAGTATTATTTTTAAGATTAAATTTAAAGCCGTAAGCTCTTCCTCTCTCTGAGGGTGACTGGAGTAGCTGTGTTTCCTGATAAAACACATATTGTATCATATCAATTTTGTCCATTTTTATTATTATCGTACGGTAGGTTAACGATAGATAAGTCTAGTAGTATTGAACGATAGGGACCTACCTTAGGATGAGAGTCTCTCCCGATAAGGTAGAAACTTCCCTTACTTTGAAACCTAACCTAAAACTTTTAAAACTTTGAAGACACCATCCTGTGCTTATTTGGGAATTTTTGGTTAGCTGCATTTAATATCAGTAATCTGTCACCGGTCGCGGATTTAGTTTTAACTTAATTTTGCATTATTTTAATAAAAAAAAACATTTTACCGGATGACATTTACACACAGCTCATCCTCTGGTGCCTACAGCAAATAAACTTTGTACAAATAATTTTCGATATTTACATATTTAATAACATTGATATTCCCTGTTACGTTAGGTATATACAATGTCTCCCCTTCCCTGTCCTCTGGGTTATTTAAAGACCGCGAAACAAAAACAATGGATTTAATATTTTCGAAATAATGATATGTACCCTTCGCCGCCTCTAGCAATGAATTCATAAACAAAGAACTCTGAATGTATAATCGTGTTGCATTTGTAATAATTTCCAAAGGGAACAATTCCGGCCTCAAAAATCCTAATGGATGATCGTTTCGAGTTAAATATCCATATAATCTACACTTAAATGCCAATTCAGTAACTATGTACACATTAATAATAAAAAAATTGTTAATTTTGCTATAGAACATAAACATTTTTTTATATTAATTTAGGTATTTCTAAACCTCACATGATGCATTGGCATTTACAATTCAAAAGTATTTTGAAAGGTCCTCAAGACTTCTAATATAATTGACAACTGTAATCCCTGTCTGATAAATTCATAAGAGCTTATAGGTCTTACTTTAAATAAATAAAAAAAGAAATCATAATGATTCAAGTAAATATTGAACAAATATTAATTATATATTATAATAATTATCCAATAATCATGTACCCTTTTTACAAGTTAAGATAGGTAACTATTCATTGAAAAAAACATTTTTACCACCGTGAAGCTTTAGTTATACATCAAAGTAGCACACGTCAAGAATAAAAAAAAAAAATTAAAAATATTGTTGATAATACTTTATTTTTTAAAGAACATCTTCAATTAAGATTTTTAATTATTCACATTTATCGCAAAACAATTACTTTTATATTCTTAATAAATTAATAAGACAGACTTTAAAAACAGCATACAAGAGATCACACACTTTTATACCTCCTCCTATCTAAAAAAAATCGAACAGTAACCGATGCTAAAACAACACGATGCATCATAATTTCCCCCGCCAATGTGTACAATATTCCCGCGCACGCATGTTCTCTATCTCTTTCTACTACACAAGGTTCCGCGTTAGTTCTATCGCACCCGCATCGGGGCGTGTTCTGCTATGTGATTGGTGGAGGGGAAAATGGCGTTCGGCGCCGTCGGCAACCGCCCGTCGGCATTTTCCCGACGCCGGGCGTTCGAAAATCGAAAATTGCGCCCGTGGATGAAATTCTTTGGTGTTTATTAAAAATATTTTTGTGACCTACGAATTAAACTGTTATACCCTTCTAATTATTACTTAGGTATTGATAACTGAAATATTGTGTAGGCAGTGAAAGATCGATGAGATGAAAGATATAGTTGTATAGTGATACTTGTATGTTTATTTTAAGATCCTTTAAAATAACATTATATTTGATGGACTGAGAAGTTAGGATTTTGTGTAAATGACAATGTAGGTATTCTCAAGAAGAAAGACCTTTCATTACTTCATATTAACATTAAACATATTGTTTTTATTCAATGTAACTACATTAATATATGTATGTCCAATATACTTATTATATTATGTTAAGAAAAACCTAAGTTTTTGAATCCACGTGTCACATTTCTTATTATATCGATCATAGAAGAAAATTTCACTACTTTTCGGAGTCAAAAGAAGAAAAAAACATCCTACTATTATTGTACTATTATTTATATATGGGTTATTTGACTAGTTGAACTTACCCCCTTGTAATAAAGTAAACTTTGTTTGCACACAATTTAATTGCATGGATTTAACTATTTCAGTGTTAAATAATTATACGACGACTTAGATCGTTAGAATTTAAACTAAGTTCTTTGCGTCAACTAGTGATAGAATTTCGAAGCTCGATTTTATAATGAAAAATATCTATTTAAGACACATGAGCCTGGGCTGAGGTTCTTCTCTCTGGAGAGAAGGGCAGTAGAAATACCTCAGGATTAAGGTGGAGGACTCATACAGATGAGTTTTTCGAAACTTACGTACGTTTCGCATCGTTGACCTGATCATATATCATATCATATCATCATGGCGATCATATATGGCGGCGATAGGCTCACCACCTGTCACGTAGTATTAATTTCAGTTGAAAACCGATGTTGTACTTGCCTCTGTAGCTAGTGTTTTTTTTTATGAAAGGATGTTGATTTCCATCCTTCGTTTTGTTTTCTTAAGCTTCCTCTAACCACATCGAAGCGACAAGACATAGAGATAGATGCAGAATTAAATGTGTCTTCTCTTGTTATAAGATAAAAGGAATTTGCGACAAATCTTACGGAAGGGAGCATCAAAAGAGTGATGAGTTATGAACTAATAAGCGGCGTTTGTGCAACAGTAGACAGGTGATAATGATCCGAATTTTACGAGACTTATTCGACTTTTACGGTAAAAGATACAGTAAAAGATTCTCTTATGCCGCTTTAAAGTGTGGAATAAACACTAATCCCTAACACAAATGAATCAAATGATGAATGAATGAAAGTCATACTAAATTTATGAAACTCAATTATGTCGCTTCACGACAATTATAGAAACCTAGTTTTATAATCGAACATAATTAACATCATATCGTCTTAAAGGTATCTAAGTGTACTACACTATACACATGTAAACAAAATATTTGATCTAAAACCAATAGTCCGTTGACCGCATATTGAAGTGGCGCGCGCTAAGGGTGAGCGCACACGACACGCAGTCAATTATAGAGTTATACGGCTGGGAGCACACTGCGAAGGTACTGTTGCGTACGCGCATCGGATCGTGACGTATTTGCAGACAAATATAGCGTACTATTTATACTAAACCAATTATTTAATACTTAAATATTAACAATATGTTTAAACAAATTGTACAATCTATAACAATTTACCTACACCATACGCTTGTAAGAAACCTTAAATTTTATTTACTTTCAATATAGTATCATAATGTAAGGTAAATAAATAAAAATAAAACTACAGTAATAAGTAAAACTAACAGAAAAAGTTAAAAATCGACAAGAAAAAATATTGCGTGGCTCCTCACTGCATGTCTGAACCCTTTCGATGACATTGAAATAACTTCTTCAGTCGGAACATAGAATGCTGATTATAAACCATCTCGTGTCAAAACTATTGATATGAAAAATAAATACAAAAGAATAAGCTTTATGATTCACATTCACAGTAGTGGGATGGTCAGAGCTCTACACATTTCAGTCCATTCAATCCATATTTCACCTATGCTTATATAGGACAACATTATAGGCGGTAAGCCTGTCGCCGTCTTGGTGTCCAGGGCAACGATAAGAATCATACGCTTCGAAAACCTTATATACGAAAAAATTAGACGTACTCATTGGATCGAACTTGACGGATCTACCTCCTGATCCGGAGGTAGATCCTTTTAACACTCGGCGTGTGTTAGTGTGTCTAAGAACTGTTTGTGTATCGAAATTTTCTCTTGCAACCAGTCTCTACTTATGTAGATTGTTTATAAGCGTACATTATCACCAACAATCGTTCAAATTTGTATGTTTTTTGTAATAAATACAATTATTTGTTTACGCAGTGTGGGACGACCCCCTACAAGATGGAGTGACGACCTGAGCAGTATTGCGGGAAGTTGATGAATACAGGTAGCTCCGAACAGAGCTTTGTGGCAATCTTTGGGAGAGGCCTATGGTTCTGCACTGGACTTGTGATAGGATGAAATGATGATAATAATAATAAATTGTTTATGGTACTAACATTGCTATGGAACATCATAAAGCTAAAATAAACCTGTGAAAAAAAAACAACTCAATTTGCAAATTTAATTCTGCTAAGGATAGCAGAATTAGCAGATAGGAATCGATATACATAAGATGTCATTAAATACATTTAGAATGTACACTACTGCAAGTTCAGAGACAAAGACAATTTATAATATCGTTCAGATTTGTTAACGACGTAATTTTCTTTTTTGTTTGGATTGTTTATTAGCATAATTTTAGATTAGTATGCTTAACACTAATATATATGTACCTATAATTGGCTCGGGTATCAGAATTTTTATTAACAAGTATCTCAAAAAAATTGTAGATATGTATGCTGGTGGTACATCAAAAAAAGGAAATAAAAAATATAGTAATGTACCTATATAGTACGCCTCCACGAGTATAAACCATACATGAATGTTCGAGTCAATCGTAATAGTCGTATAGAATTGTACCAGCTTTTATATGGTCCAATGCAGGATACATGACTCTCCCATAAGGAGAATTTCCCACAATCGCTACGCTCGGTGCACCTTTGATGCTACCGCCTTTCATCGGCTGCTTAATTTCGGTCTGGTATTTTTCGAGATCGTTATCCTGCCATCGGTAGCCATAGTAATTTTCAAGGTTTTTTCCTTAGTCTTTTAGAAAGATGGTGGTAAATTCTTAAGCTCACACAGTCATAGCTGTGTTGAAATTCCGAGAAGCGCAGTGTGTTTTGGCAGAGCCTGTTTGACTACATTGGGTCTATAGAAATTCGCAATCTCTACCTATCCCATAACCAACGAGCGAGAATGCTTATTTATGATACTCGTAAGTATCAATCTAAATATTCGAGCTGTAAACCACAAGTCGGATTTTAATTATAGGTTGTCATCACAAAGCATGTTACTGACCCACCTGCATCCACAGAATTTCCGCAACGCTGTGCACGGCTTCGCTCCAACTAATGGGTTCTCGACGAGGTCGTCGCACGGAAACCTTTTACCCAAATAATTAGCAGTCTTACGGGCTACGCAGCCAAACCATTGCCACTGCAACGTATGCCACACGATGCAATTAAACAGTGATGAACCTGCAACGCAACTTACTAACCTATGCACGCTGTCTTATATGAAAAAAGACATGTTGCAACTAGTTTTAAACGCGTAACTGGTCAATTGCACTGAAACCCTCTTGCGATAATTACGTGCCACGAGTTGCCAAAAAAATTGGCGCTCTTTCACAATGAACAAACAAAGAATTTTTTTTTGTGTTAGAGGTTAACTAATCCATGTCTGTATAATGCAAGTTTATGTATCTCCTCCCGAAAGACAGATATAGATAAAGCAGGGTAATGAGTTGAAAAAACAATGATAATTAAAGGTGAGTTTTGTTTTACAATATCAATATAAAGATGTACTACATCGTTCTTCTCATACGTTTCCTTCTTTCTCGAAGATTCAAATATATTACAATAATGTCCACATTACTTGAAAGCAACATATTGAACACATCTACCCTCAAAGAGAACTGAAACTAATGTTAGAGAATTTCATCTCACCTGATTGCGCCGTCTATGGATCACTGTTTCAAACTGATTTCAAACTAGAGTTGGAAACGAATTTCAATGTACTTGCTTTTCATCGTGTGTTCTAGGCCATACTGTACTTTAACTGTAAATAATAGTTACCGCGTAAGTCACTAAATAATAATTAAAAAGATAGTTTTAAATGAGTTCAACGAGCTATTTTTGGTAGTTACTCCGCTTCCTCCCCCTGGTAATGCCTACCGCTGGTGCAAAGAAAGTTGTATTTGTTCTCTCTCTAAGATAATATAACATCAGTTCTACGTCGAAATGCAGTTAGCGCGTTCATTTCTGAAAGCAGCTTCTTTTATATATTCAAGTAAAATGAGCCGATTTAAGAAATAAAAGCGTAGGCTGCCTATGTCGTTGAACTGCCTTGTCGTTCCGCCGCGGTTCCTAAGGTAGTCATCACCTCATGTATGAGTTTGTAAGACAGCTATTGTTGTAACCATTTTGCAATTTTTTTTAAGAAGTATTTTATGTGTATCCTATATATGTACAAATAAAACAATATGATTCTTAATTTTTAAATGCCATACCAAAGTTTATCGTTTTTTATTAATACTTGGCGAATATAATTTGAGATTTATTTCAATTAATTATTTTAGAGTGAAAATTTTAACTATATCAGTTTTAGAACTTATTTAAAAATTACTCGGTGCAAATTCTAAGCCTTTTCTATAAGTCGGGAATGGAGTCGTTTCCAAAGCATTCATACAAAAATCACACCTCACTAAGAGCATTACGGAGAGCGTTCATAATCGGCTAAATATCGAATTGTTCCATCTATTGTTTGAAGGGCTTAAACCTCCCGAACCCTCCAGAATTGGTTTCGAGAGTTTTAAGCCTACCGCCTTCGGAAAAACTTTCCTAAAACAATAAGATTTAGACCCTATTCAAAACCACGTGAAGTTCAGTTTCAAGCGATGAAGTATCTAAAATAATTCCTGAAAAGTGAAAGCTTTCCTACGCAAGGTATTTAGGTTTAAACTCCTATTGAAAGAGGTGAAAGTTTGGGGGTGTAATGGTTAAAATAATTTAAACTTTAATTACATAAATATAGAGTGTATTTTGGTGATTTCCGAGACTTGAATTCGGAGGAGTGTTGAGAAGATTGTGCAGTAACGAGTCTCCACACTGAGAGTAATTGTATCGGGGATCAGGATCGACCCGCTCACGCATAGGGAGGGGAAACCATCGGAGATTGTAATATGTGTCTAAAGAATTTTGATTCTTATTGCCAAGATGCAGATTATTTTAAGTAATTTAGGTACCAAAGCCTACCGTCAACCGTATCTATAACACTTTCTATGCGTGGTGCTACCAGTTGTAGTTCCAGTAGTCCCATGTTTAATAGTTGTATTTAGATCTCTAGTAGTACCTTGGGCAATTTATATTCATGGTGCAAATTATTAATTTAAAATAAAATAAGTGATAACAAATGTATTTTTTTAACAGTGATAACTGAATGATATAAAAACCCAAATAGATATGTCGCACAGTTTTTTTTAATTGCCACTGGTAGCTTCAATGTAAAGTTAATCGTTATTTATGTGTTCTATTTGGATGCGTCTGATACTGTCATCCCATTCTATTTATTTCTTTCTTTTGGTAATTTATATAAAATTTTCATACTTGCCTCATCTTGTATGTTTTCTAGTTATTAGTTCTAGTGGTAGTTCTTAGCTAGTAGTTTAGTAGGCTTATAGATGAATCTGTCTATCTCAAAAAACTAATCTTTAAAGATTTAGGCCGGTCACTTTGGACGCAGAACTACAACCGTTGGGGAAGAAAGTTTCTCGAGTGGCAACTTCGTACATGCAGATGGAGTGTTGGACGATCTACAAAGTGTCGCGGGAAGTCTATATAGGTTGCAGAGGACGTGCTTGGTGGCAATCTCTGGGTGTGGGCTATGTTCAGCAGAGGACTCAGTGATTGTCTGTAACAAAAATGTATTTGTTCTATAGCTGTGTTTTATCCAAGTCCGGCTACATATCGTAGAAATTTATTTTTTCAAATACCTGATCTCAGCGCTCACAATAAATTTTTTTTTCTTCAAAAATAAATGAAACTTTTTAACGATAATATATATTTATACGCTACCAACACATCAGTCAATAACTTAAACTGGTGGGAAAGTAGGTACAATTGCATCGATAGAATAGCTTACTACAGTTGTATTATTTACTACACCTTTAAAATTATTATTTTATGTCATCAATATATCATATTTTTCTCCTAGTACTAACTATGTTACTTGATACGAGTAGGTCAGAGGGTGGTCCTACCCAGACGGCTCCTAGCCAGAGAAGAATAAATGTTTACTTTGTAGTGATTACTAGAATATGTTTGCTTACTAGTGAAAAATCACGTGGAGGTTGACATAGTATACACTAAAATTACATATATTATATCAATTAGAGGCTTTATGACCTAAATTGTCCCATGGACTGGTTAGACTATTTGTGAGAAAACTATTTATGCTAGATAACACTAAAATTTGTAACATTAGTAAGCAAAAATAAAAAAAAATCTTTTCATAGTTAATTTCTTGATAAATAAATAATTTGTTGCATTTCCTTCATCATTTTTAAAACATTTCTTCTTTTATTTTGTATTTGATTGTGTTGTTTATAACACTCTCTTTCAGTACAACCTATCGTTATAACCGATATTTACATAATATAGGTTTGAACCTAAATTTGAATAAATATAGTTTAATACATAAAGTCCAATTTTGCCTGTAGATTTTTTATCGATAGGTTAGTCGCAACGCAGCGAACGCGTCGCGTCACTATTTTTACAAAAGGGGTCCGTCCGTCCCCGTGGTAAGCCAAGAAGGGCGACAGCGGCACGGGGGCGACTATTTATTGAAGTGTGCCGTTTTATTTTTATTTGTTTCATCCTTTGTTATAATTGTTGCTTAATGATCGGCCGATCGGATGGGTCCTGTTGATTGGACGACAACGTGAGTGACAGTGATACACGTAAATTCCGGAATAAAGAAACCAAAAAATATATATAAGTGTATGATAATAAACATAGCTATAGTTAAATATTTTATTCACATCGAACAATAATTATTGATAAACGTTTGAGTAACAAAAGCACGGGTGTGCTACTTTGTTTTATATACTGTTATAATTCGATAGATAATGATTTGAAATACGTAATACTTAAAAATAAGATTGAGTTAGTATCAGATTACTATAATAATTATATGTGCAAATCGATAAAGTAAATTAGAAGCGTTTGTCGTCGCCATACTGTTGGGATATTTTATTTCCGGTATAGTTACTGAGCTATAGTAGACGCTGTTCCAGTTCCAGTGTCATTCTTTATTTTATTTTTTTGAGCTCGAACTAACATCGCTAGTGTTCTATGAAATTAAAGGTAATTGCGAGGCCGCTAGCACCATAGCCATGATATATATTCTGGGTAGATTCTGGGTAGTAGGTTGTCTACCTCCTGAACAGTGCTAGGCAAAAATGGCAGATTTGGAACATTTCTCTTGGCACGCAGGTCAGCTATCGCAGCACTGTATACAGTTTGTAATTTTTTAGAGATGGTTATTCCACCATCCATTGAACGCTTTAAGATTTTAAAGGTTTGTCAACTCTTCGGGAAGAAAGGGGGAGGCATATTGTACGCCTCCATCACATGGAAACAGTAAACTAACTAATCGGTCGAAAATATGTTGACCTTTAACGTTAATATAAAACCTATATCGTATTTGTAGGCGCATAAGCAATCGCTTTTATTTTGTAGTTTTAAAATCATGCGTAACAATAGAGTATATTTAGTAAAAGCAAGAAAATTTTTCCTATATTTAGAACAGGAACGGTAGAGATAGTTCGTTTCGTTTCTGAGGATTACGATGCCCTATTGCCATGGCTCTCCCTCTTCCGTTCCTAATACTCACTATGACCACCTTTGCCACCGAGAACATGGTAAATCAGTACTTACAATTACCATTAACAATGTTTGTGATGCCGGCAACGGGACGCGAACCCACAAATCGAATAAAATTTAAGGCGAGGCTACCGCGAATCGGGAAAAAGGTGATATCTTACTGGTTCTCCGAGATTAGAACAGTGTACACTAATATAATACATTATGGCGTTTATTTGTCATTGATAATTAAACAGTACAGAAAGTAAAATCGTACTTTGCTACTATACTTTCCGCGCCTACTGTGCTCTTATTCAATTCTGAACATTGGCGGTACTAATATTACAAATGCGAAAGTAATCCTCTCTGTCTGTCTGTTATGTTTTCACGTCTAAACTGCTGAACAGATTTGGATGATACGCTACTTTAGATCCCGGGTAAGACGTAGGAAAATATTCCGAGGGGACGATGACCCGGGCGGAAGCTAGTCTTTAATAAGTTAGGAATATAATTAATTAATATTTTTGAAAACGCATCAAGTAGCATATGACAGAATATCTAGTTCAGGTTTAACTAGTTAGTAACTGTTAGCGACATCTTCTTTAATATTTAACAAACTAAAAATGCTGGATATAAAGACAATTGCGAAATTAACAGAAGAGGGACAGAGGGCTGAGGTTAGAGGATCTCATTTTGCTACCATCCTACAGATGGCGCTATATTAACGCATATATTTATATTAAAGTTACTTACATAGTAAACAATGAAATATATATTATTCGTCCATGGATATTTAATAAACATATTTTGTAATAACGATACTATATTTATTTCATCGTTAATAATACAGCTTCCTTACGGTTTAATGTTATGTGATTTACCAATTACCGAAAAATGCTGTGCTTGTATAAACGAAAACTATCGTTTGAAAGTATTCTTAAATTAAGTGAAATATTTCGCACCAGACAAGGATAAGTGACGTTCTATCGGGTCGAAGTCCTCCACCCTGTTTCTGCCATAAAAGTAATAATTATTATTAGAATGTATTTTTTTATTCTATATTTATAATTGTGTTATAATCCAAGAGATTTCTCAAATAAGCGCACAGTACTGCGATATTGACAATTCCAATCATTAGTTTTTAGCTTAATGATAAGTGACATTGACCTCTCGCTGCTTCGTATCCAGGATGGCGTGCAAACTTGGACCAAAGTGCCTCTTGGTCCGTTCTTCGGCTATCGGCAGCTGATGTTAGCTAAGCAAAGAACCACACTTCCTAGCCAGAAGTTTCACCGACCATTGTTTTTATAAGCGAGGACTCCACTCCAAAGTATGCATAATTGACGTTACATATGCATTGTGTCAGAGTCAGAGAGTGTTAGTCACTATAACTATATTAAAGTGATCCACAACTATAAACGACTTGAATTGAATAAAAAAGAGACCAAAGAGTGAGTTTTTAACTATTATTGAAAATTAAAATAGTTTTTAAATTTTTGAAATGAAACCATTATTTACATTTTATTTCATCGGGCTTAATTATGTTTTTATATACCCGACGTTTCGATTGCTTTACAGCAGCCGTGGTCACGGTGGTACCGAGGTGTTAGACGTTCAGATGTCATAGTTAACACGGGCTACCTTCAGCTTTTATTTATTAATTTTGGTCCGATCTACGCAGAGTGTGCTCCCAGTATCATGAGGTCGTGCAGGGGAATGCTCGGTTTCAGATTTAATTTTGTTTAGATCTCAAACCGGTGGTAGTTTCTTAAGCTATGTTAGAGCGCTGTTTCGATTTTGTATAAATTGTAACCTTTTAAGTGAGTTTGTGTCGTAGAAGATGGCTGAATAACCGACGTATATCAATTATCCCGACCAGAGATGGAGGTTTTGATATAAGGCGTTTGGTAACCCGCTTGCTAATAGTGATGATTTCACCAAATCCTACCATTGCAATAGGCTTCTTCCAGTTGTGGTTTCCTCATAACTGTTAAATAACACTTTTTAAGATATAACGGAAAAGAACGCTGTGTGTGAACAGTTGTGTTGGTGTCTTCTCTTTACTTTCATCAACAGACCATAAGTAGAATACTGCTGAATATAGGCCTCTCCCAATAGTGGGGTTTTTAATAATCGCATTGGCAGGAGTGTTGATGATTTCAATACCAGATATCTCGCTCGTAGTTGCCCTAAAGGGCCCGTGTAGTGTAATTTTGTACTGGTATGTTTTCAGGTGTTTAATTCGCCATCAGTCACACGCTATGAGTATTTCAAGGCCTTTCCTTTAGTTGACACTTACGACACCCACGGGAAAAGGTGGTTTCTTATGCCGCCATCACGCTGCGGTAACGATGTATAAGAGCTGCCACGTATCTTATAAGTCAGCTATGTGAAATGCATAGAAAACCTTGTAGTAATCCGATGGCTAAACTAATATCCCTAATATATCTCTCTATTTAAGCTCCACTTCTGAAAATAGGTTTTTCCGAGTAAGCGCCAGTAATATCTCGCGTGCATTGTGCTCGCACTGGTGATTCTGCTCCCTATCACTAGTATGCAGAATTTTGTTTCGGCAGATTCGCGTGGTTTTGTTTTGTTCGCAATTATTCGGTCGCCAAAGTCATGTTTGCCAGCATAAGTGAGGTGCAGTGGTGGTTGGCATTTGGAGAAAGAGCCATATTAATTAATAAATGTTACATAACCAGTATGGCATTTACGGTAAATCCTATCAACTATGGATAGAAAATTACAAGCAAATCGACGCCTTCACGCAAACAGACCTGAACCTATTAAAATTGTTATCTGTGCAGCTCTGTACAGTACTTTCAATAAACTTGTTTAATCTCGCGAGCAGGTTATTCAGATTTGTTAAAAAATGTATTAAACAGCCACCACAAACACAGCGCATATGAGGCATTGGAAGGTTTATAACAACAATTCTTTGTCGGCTTGTCGGTCCGATTGTGTCGGTGCGTTTGGGCGGCTGCATCTATACGGTGATTATCTGCGTGCGCTTGCGCAACAAAGCGATAGGTTTGTTAATCTTTGTCTATTGTGCTATGAATTGTGTGAAAATATTAGTGTGCGTTGAATTTTCAGCTTCGCTTGTCTCGTATACGCTTTGGTACCGATATCGATTAGAAACCAAAAATATAGCAATTATATTTAGAATAACTATAAGCTGAAAAATTTAATTACCGTTAAGTCCTATTCGTCTCATCATGGAACCTCTTATCCTCCTCTCGGCAAGAACGCTGGTTGTATTTCCACACTAAATGGTAAAAATTAACCTCTGAGCGAGAAAACAAACAGCCGTTCCTTTAGGCATTGCACCGCGTGGGAGGAATAGGGAAATCTTTTAAAAATTAAAAAAAAATTGCACATCCAGAATTTCGATTTACTAACTGAAACAAAAATTTACATGTGTCACCAATATTGTTAACGGTGGTTTTAATCATGAACAGTAAATGAATCTCGAAAACAACTACATTGATTCTAAAAATGTCTTCGAATGTTAGCAAGACATTCGTGAAAACAGAATTGTGTACAATTCGAGAAACCAGACGCATCCACATGCTTACATTTTAAACACAAGTTATCTATTGCGCGGGATGTTCCACTAGGATTTCTCACTATTTTATCTATTTGTACAGCTTGAGTATAATATAAGATCTTAATTATAAAAGAGCTACAGTCTCCCTGCACTGCATAGTGGCATGCATAATTGTTTTTAACAATTATTAGATTAAATAATAATACATAATGATTCACCATTAATTTACAATATCTTTTCGGCCGCACATATGTACGTCTGGTAAGCATACACATCCAGACACGGAACGAACCTTTGGTTCATGATGTTAAAGCAAACAGTGTACTGTTTTCATTAACCATTGCACCAACCGAACCGTCATTGGTTTTCGTTTTGATAGTTCTCTCCTCTAAAATTACTCAACGAACTTAATGAAACTTCATGGTTTCGATAGAAAACTTCGGTACATATTATAATCTGCCAACGTATGTGCAAATCTTATTGCTTTCATGCTAAGGGAATTAGTTGATTCAGAGCGATTTTTTAAGTCGGTTTAGGTGGTTAAGAGCTTAGCGGCAGCTTTTGCTGCAGTTCAAATGGGTCGGCTCGACCGGGGTAGGACCACGCCCTCCCAGAATACCGGTGTGAAGTGGAGACATTTTCTTCTTCTGCATTTCGTCCGGTGAGTGTGGTAACCGAACCCATCCTCCTTCCTTCTCCCTCTCCTACCACGTTCCCCAAATATTCTTAAAGGTCGGTATCACACCTACAGCTTCTATGGTGCACCAGATGTACGTGGGCGTCATGGATCACTTACCATCACGTGAACCGCAGACTTGTTTACAGTTTTGTAAGGTAAACCATAAAAAAAATACTACTAGTATTAGCAGTATTTTTTAAATAATCCTATTTACGTCCACATTATTATTTTTTTATTCATTATTCTCTTATAGCACTATTAAAAATTCTTACAGTAGAGTAAAACGGTTGGAACCGTAGGCGATCCTATACCTCTGTAAGTAACTTCTGTGTGTTTCTTCCAGACAACTCTTGTTGAATCAAAAAATTCTTTTAACTATTTCTTTGTTCTACGCGCATATATCTTTGGTTGGTGAACGCAGTGTCGGAAAGCTCGCACTGATGATGCTGCTCCCCATCGCTAGTATGTGGGATTTGAATTCGGCAAATGCTAATGGAACTCCGCAATCATTCAAGAAATAACTTTAAATATTTACCAAAAGCAATCAAATAAATCAAACACTTTTTGATTCATTATGTTATGTGACATTCAAAGTAATTATTTCCAAACATACTGGCTGCGTACTTAATTATCCAGCTGTCTTGCCTACAGCTATCAGTTTTTGATAATCTTCATAATCCCACCCCGTTACCTGGAGTGTTATTAAGGAGGGGTTCGGGGGGACAGGGGTGCCGTAAAGAAATCCTATTTTCATAGTTCACTTCACACACCAACGTAATTTCGTTATTACGCATCAGCGCATTGGGCTTCTGTAGTATAGAAGGCTCATGAAGTTTTAATATTTGAATAGCCTTTTTAGACAATTTTTTTTTCAGTTGACACAAATAGAAGAAATGAGTAATTCTCATCTTCCCGCATCTAATATGAAGTTTTAAACTTAATCGAAAAAAAGTCTCAATGAAGTGTTATAGTCACTGACGGTAATAATAAACAGTAAAGTATGTACTCGCGATTATAATATTTTGGTGGAACTCAACTTGTTACACACTACAAGTTAATGTTTAAAAAATTATATTACATTATTTTATTACTATATATTTTTTAAGAAAACACATATAGTGTGTGAAAAATAATAAACACAGACCGTAAAACCAATTACTTGCTTAATAAAATAAACGAACTGTCTTGTAACTTGACGCTACTTTTTGTAACTAGTACGAGCATATAATTAATTCGTATCATTTATTAATGTACATTCACATCGTTGAAAATTGTAGATTTCGTTCATATCGTAGGATGGGTTGAAATTAATTCATGGTTTTTTCAATAGTCAATTAGGTCCTATTGCATAAATTATAATAAGATCAATATTTATTTTTTAGATATTCTATTCAACCTTTCTACCCGTTGACATATAAACGCAAATATGAATAAAATATGAATATGGACAATATTACAAAAATATTGAAGTATACTCAATGTTTTAGTAATATTATTCTTGATATTGGTGTAAAATAAAATGAATGAATGAAATTGATGAAAATTTCTTGCGATAGATATAAGGAGATAATTTCTTTTCTAAATTTATATTTTTTTTAGAATCTACCATCATTTCGTAATGGAATTCCTCTGACGGAGAAAACAGGCGTAAGAAACTCCGAAGGCATCCTGTTGTTTGATTATTTTGATTTCAATAATTGTAATGTATATATATATCAAATAAATACTAACAATAGGTAACTATTTACACAGAACGCGGGTTTTATTTGAGTATATCAAATATCAAGACTGTGAGGGAGAAGTACGAATGTCTTAGATGTTTACAAAGTTATTCCATATTTTCAATTTAAACAGGCTGCGCGGGTGTGGGAAGGCGGTTTGTTTCCCTTTCCGCCTATGAAACACCTTCGGCTCTTTAAGCTTAATACAACGAGGCATATACATGCACTTTTTTACAAACTAGAACAATTTTTGTTAGCTATTTCAGAACCATTTTCGTTTATACCCAATACAATTACATATAAAACTTAATTTTGTAACTTAAAGATTTAAAATAACAAACGAAAGATGTTAAAACCGTAATTGATGACCTTAAAATTAAGAAATATCAATATATTTAGTTCAATAACTAGTGTTACTGAGCATTTTATACTCGCACTCCACATACTATCACACTGCTCTACTGATGATTGTGCCAATTTTATGGCCAAGACTATCCTTTCTTAAAGTGTAATAAAGATGGAAGGCTGCTGGGCTTACGGAAGTATTTTTTTTATGGGAAAAACGGCAATCGAGCAAGCGGTTCACCACAACAGATGGTAAGTGATTATCGTCGTCCACGTACAACTGCAACACCAGAGGTGCTGCATGCGATGGGAGGGAGGATGGGGAAGTGGATGGGGAGGAGGAGTGGGCCTCCGGTTACCTCACTCTCCAAACGAAACGCAGTAACACAAGATGCCTCTACTTCACGACGGTATTCTACGAGGCCGTGGTAGTAAACCGGTCGCACCGGCCCATTCGAGCAGCAGCAAAAGCCGCCGCTTGACTATACCACATCTACTAAAATAGGTCCCAGCTTACCATTCTACGAAGGATTTTTTCTTCTCACAATAGAGCACTTTCACCTTCTTGTAATACGTTATGTATACCAGCACACTTTACTGAGTTGGTAACTTCATTATCGCACAAGTGACATGTCGACGATATTAGAACAGATCCCAGAAGATGCGGCTTTAAACGGTTGGTTCGTGAGTATTAAACCTTAAATTAAATCCTTAAATTATCCATGGTAGTGAGTGCTTAGTGGTTATCCAATGTTTAATTTATATTTGTTTATTTTTTGTGTATGTTCATTTTAATTTGATGATTCTTTCTCGTACCTTTTTTGCATCTATAACAATTCCTCACAGACTCCTGTCAACCCAAATGTCAGTTTGTTCTTTTGCGGCTTTTTCATTAAGGTCGTGCAATATAAATAAATATGACTATTATAGATGACAGGTATCAGTGCTTATATGTATTAACGCTGGTATTTCGAGAACAGAGTACATTCTTCCCGGTTTTACAAAAACAAACGTGAATCAGTCAGGTACCAGATCGGACCTGTAATTATTATCTTGGTAAGTACTCTTTAAGGACTCGCTAACGCTGCAACGACATTGGACTAACTATATTCACAACAATTTTTTTTTGATTATTAAAATACAGAAAATGTTCATCTGAAATATTGCTTATAAAATAGTAAAAGAATTTTAGAATCAGTCCTGTAGTTTTCAAATATCCTTCTTACAAACAAACTAATTATTTTTATTAAATATAAGTATTCAAATATGCATATCTAATGAGAAATATATCGATACATGATGGTGTAGTAGCTGGCGAGCCATGTGGTTGCGCCATTCAAAAACGTGCCCCAATAATTCCTACTGCACTTTACTCGACCAATTAACCGTTAATAATTATTTTGAAAATATAATGCGTGCTTTCCGCCAGTTATGCGTATCTTGTCACCGCACGTCGTGTATAAAAGATGTCTGTCCTAAACCCTCCTGTCTGTCGGAGTAATGGAGCGTTTGGGTAGATAATGATCTACATCCGCAGCGTACATTATTATCTTGCGAAAATATGACGCTCGAATATTATCGAGTTTTTTTAAAACTACGACAGACAAAACAAAAATAGGCGTTTCGACTAAGGCGACAACTGTCGAATTCAGCGGTTCCCAACTGGGCAGGATATGTTATAAGAGCACAGGTGAAGTAACTTGAAGTAACTTAATCCATAGTTAAAAAAAATACTCGCCTATGTTCCCATACCCGATGTAGCACTTATGCAATAATATCGGAGGAAGGGTCAGACATGTAACGTAACACGACACAACCAGCCTCGAGAATCAATCATAAGTACCTTGCACTTCATCTGAGTTTCGTATCCAGGACTCATGTTTCAGAAGACAAGTACGTCCATGGGCTGCACTAGCCACTTACCATTAGGTAAACTGCATATATCTTTACCATTCCATATTATTATATATTTAATATAATGTATTTAAACGCGAACGCTTTTTTTAGTATTTGTTATAAAAGGAAAGGAATGAAACTAAAATCATTCCAAAGGTACTTTACCATCGATGTGCACAAAAAAGAAATCATGTGTGTTTGTTGAGATGTCCATAACAAACACATCAAACAATTAAATGAAAGCTCCAGATTATCTAAAAAAAAACAATTTAATTTCGTTACTTTACAAGCACAATTGGCCGAATTTCGTCATGAAGCCATGTTAATTTAATTTACAATGAATTGGCGACAATACAGTAGGATATCTCCAATACCACGACAGCTTTGTTAACATAATCGAAATATCGTGATAAGAAAAACAATAGAAATTCAATTTCACGTAACTCTAATCAATTTAATAACTAAATTGCAAATATCAAATTAATATACGAGAGCGCAGAAGATTCTTCCAAGAAGGTAGGAGCAACGTTCTCGCCCGCGCAGAGCCGCGGCGCGCCCGCGTGGAAACTGTCACGAGTTGACGTTCCACTTGACACGACGCCATATTCAAACAGCCCGCCTTTTATTTTTCTTCTTTATCGCCGTCTCAATCTAGTGTAGGTACACCATGTGTCTTATAGTAGTTTATTATTTATTAAAATGTATTGATGCGATATAAGAATCTGTTTCCATTAGGAAATTAAGTAGTTGTAGAAATAATATAAGTTTTTATACTGAGTTATTAAAAATAACCTGCACTCTATTGTGTTTGACTTATAATTTTTTTTATTAACTTATTGATTATCCAAAACATAAAGGTCAAAAAAAATTATGATAGCGCTACATTTTCCTTACTCTACAAACCACTCGTCAATGATCTAGAGACAATTGTAACACAGCATGACATTGACTTTAATGCACTTTCCAAACAGAAAATGTTTTCTGATAATGTTTTGAAAATATTAGATAATAGAAAAATTTACACAAAAAATGTGTCAAAACTTTATATTCCGAAAATCGCTTTTCAGAGTGAGAGCAGAATCTTACATTCCTAACAAGGAATAACACTAAAATTTGTACGTAAGTTTCGAAATTTCGACTTATTGGTACAAGCAATATCGACTTGGGTTTTCTGATTCGGATGCAGATCTCCTAACCACTTGACTATCATTGCCCAAATCAAATATATATATATATATCTTGTCACCCCATTATAGGGTTTACGGTCGCGAGAGGTTTGTAGGTCCGTATACCGAGGAGGTGACGTAGTCCAAAATGTCCCAGAATATTAAAAATCATGGACGCGCCAGTGTAATGAAATGTTCCTTTAAAAATCAACCTTTAAGTTCAAAGCAATAAGATCGTTAAAAGTTAATAAATAATTATGAATACGACTTTTAATCGGTCTATATCTGAATAACCTGTTGTGGGATATTTCATTTCATTTCGTGCATCCGAAGCGATGAATGCATAATTAAGTGGAAGAGTTTCTGTAGTTTTGTTTAGCTAAGCAGCGCTAAGTGTGACTCATACCATAATTAACTTGTTTTATAAAAATCACAAATTGAAATAGAACTATTTGCATCCGAAAGTTTAAAACTTTTGAATAAATTGAATTAAAATGTGGTAACGTGTGGTAATGGTATTGAATCTCTATCTTAACTGGGGTGGAGACAGATAGAACCAACTTTCCCCAAAACCTTAAAAAAACCACTGTATACCGAAATATGGTGGTCCTGATCACAGACATCGAAAAAGCCTTTATTAAATAGTTAATACATAATCTCCTGATATGATTCCGGGATCACATCAGGATCGCACCACCGATTGATTCACCAGCCTTGAATAGCCAGAATTTCCAAGGTACTTGGGAGATACCTATGTGTTCTTTGTTGTCCTGCTGATAGTCTGCTGCTGGATATGTGCCTCACCAGCTTTCCTCTCCTACTATCTGCCATAATCGCAGTACCAGAAACTTCGTACGCTGCTGCTCGTCAACGTTATGTGTATTCTCGGTCTAACCTTTTTTGAGATGGTTATCCGCCATCTGGCGGATACCATGCGATTTTAAGGCTTTTCCTTTACTTAGTTTACTCTTACGTCACACGGGAATAAAGGTGGCGCAGATTTTCTTATGCCGCCACCAAAAAACATGATGCATATTTGATGATGTAGACCTACTCATGGTCGATTGCGTCCACGTTGATAACTCCCGAATACTATCGGCAGTTGTCAACAGCGTTGAATAGCTATATAGTGCCGTACGTATATTTACAAATGACTGTGGACGGGGGGGGCGTTGTCGTCGTAGCTTTGCTTCGCTCTCCCCTGTAGCCGAGGTGGAGTCACGGGGGAAGAGGAGTCTTGGTATTGAGGTGTGCCATTCTTCCTATACTTCAGGACTCTGACATTTCGCACTACTGTTGCGGCCGCTAGAGAAGGGGAGTGTTGGTAATACGCGGCGTTTTTGAGTACTTTTAAGTACTTGTATTTTTGATCCTTGTGGTCTCTGGGTAGCGGACTCAAAGTATTTTCCCGAGGAGTGGTTCTCTGCTGCACACCTTCAGATCTCCAGTGTTGCTAGATGTCTTAACTATCCATTATCAGGTTGTGTCTAACATACGGCATTATCTCTGGTTGAAATTTCATTTTAATTTCAGTCGTAATGCCTGGTCGTTGCAAAGTAAAGGCGCATTACCATTTGACCTCTTCTTAAAAATATCATCAGTGCCTTTTTAAAAATAGAGGCATGAGCAGTGAGCGTTTAAAAATAATCGCTGTTATTTTATGTTACTAAGTATACACCATGGTGTATAATATGGTAATACGCTGATAAAGCAGAATTGTAAAACGCATTACTCAATAAAGGCACGCCGCTATAAACTGGTAAATCTGGTCGTAACGTTGCTAGCGCCTTTCCTATAATGTTTAACACAATTTCTAGAATACTGCCTACGTTGCAAGACATTGCATGTGTGTATTCATACAGAACAAACCGACTTAGCCACATTATTTGAAAGAAAGTAAAACCTCGTCTGACCTTTTTTAAATGGCCGCTGACACTACCCGTCACGTTTGAATTCCGAACACGTGGAACTTCTTTTATAAAAAAAGGGAGTGAGCATTTTTTTTTACCGCCGGCCGCGGAACCCGATCCCCGAAATTCACTTGCTACCAAGTTTATTATTTGATACTCGGGATGGATTATAATTTTTTTATACTTCTTTACGGCGTCGGCATCGCTTTAGTTTTTTTTTTAACTTTATGTTACCAGGTATTGATGTGTGGATTACTATTTATTTGAAAATTATATGTGTTTCAATGTTTGTAAAAAATGGGTTCATAATAATAAAACCTTTTTTTTTTTTTTACTTTATGTTACCAGGTATTGATGTGTGGATTACTATTTATTTGAAAATTATATGTGTTTCAATGTTTGTAAAAAATGGGTTCATAATAATAAAACCTTTTTTTTTAAATAAAATGTTGTGAAGAATTAAATCGGAATCTTTAAGTTTAAGTTTCATTTTCGTAACCTATACTTTTGTAAAATTTTACACGTGTTAGAGCCAAGCGGCGGCTTTTGCTGCAGCTCGAATGGGCCGGCTCGTCCGGTTTGGTACCACGGCCTCGCAGAATACCGGCGTGAAGTAGAGACATCTTGTGCTTCTGTGTTTCGTTCGGTGAGTGAGGTAACCGGAGGCCCACACCGCCTTTCCATCCCCCTCCTCATCCCGTCTCCCAAATACCCTTAAATTTCGGCAACGCACCTGCAGCACCTCTGGTGTTGCAGATGTACGTGGGCGACGGTAATCACTTACAATCAGGTGAATCACTAGCACGTTTGCCAACTATCCCATAAAAATCTGTTATATTTAAATAAACAAAATCAATTTGCCACCAAATTAAAAAAATCATTAGTTATTCCTTTTGTAGCTTAACTAATTTCTGAAATATTTCCCCACTAATTGTAATTTAAACTATCTTTATCGGAGTTCGTATCTCTACAACCGCGGGACACCGCATGGTGGTCTTCAAAGAGAGCTGGCACTTTCTTGAGGAACAAAATTGTCAAAATGTCGACCGATCACGATAATATTACAGATATAGCCTTTCGGTTCAACTACAACCGCTTTCCTTCACATAAGCTTTATATCTAAAAGAATAAGAACACTTTTAGAACGTTATTTAAATGAGAGATGGTAAATATAAAGAAACAACGACAAAAAGTCGACGATCGTAAGATAAGACATGAAAGACGCTGTCTCAGAAATTAGCTTTAGTATTTTTGAGAATATTTTAGAATACGGAAATAATTGGACATTTCATAAATGCTTTCATAACTTAGACGTATTTTCTATTTATATGTTACATTTAACCATAGACTCAGTATAAAGTACCCACCCTAGGGTGTTGCATTACCACCTAACTTAGACCTTTATATTGTAGTGTGATTGTGAAGGTTTCTTGATACTCCTCACCAATTTTATGAATACTAAATAATTTATGGTTTACACAAACAAATGACTCTCGCTAAGCGTCAACCACACGGTCGGCATCGTACCGCCTAATCTGATATATTCGTAGGTTGATATATTTCTTATTGATACAACAATGGAACATTAAGTAAATTAATAAAAACCCGCCAAGTGTGAACCGGAAACACCCACCATGTGTTCCATCACAAAATATATTTACAAAAAATATTGTGATTTCTTTCGTTTAGTTCGGGATCCTTAGCGCAAGCCCGAATCACAACTTGGCCAGTTTTTATTTTTAGTTGTTTAAATTTTGAGCTTCACTATTCACAATATTTTTCACTAGAATCGATAGAGCAAAATACATTGAAACAACACGTTTATTATAAATTTTGCAAAAGATTCTCATAGCCTAAGTTTGCCGCATTAATTCTTTAATGTCCATCTTAATTATTATTCTGGATCTTTAATATTTTTATTTACTAATATCAAAAGAAAAAAACCCGAGGAAAGAACTAACAAACAATAACTAACATTGATAGTAAATAGATGACAATATATGGCCATATAGGTATGTGTTGGTGTGAAGGGTTAGCTTGTGTGCGTAAAGTCGAGTGAGGTCAACCTAATTATTCGGAATAATCGTCGTGTAGCGATCTATCGATAATTAGTCGCGACGACGCCGTCGCGCGACCGCACGCAACTTAGCCGCTTCTCAAACTTAAAGATATATAATTTTAAATATTCGTGTTTAGAGTAATTTAAAATATCTGTGTTGCCGTGTGGTATCGGCGTAAGAATCTGCCACACGTGCATCTTAAAGGTGGTAGAGCCAAGCGGCGGCTTTTGCTGCTGCTCGAATGGGCCGGCTCGACCGGTTTGGTACCATGGCCTCGCAGAATACCGGCGTGAAGTAGAGGCACCTTGTGCTTCTGCGTTTCGTTCGGTGAGTGAGGTAACCGGAAGCCCCCTCCTCCTCCCCATCCCCTTCCTGATCCTCCCTTCCATCACCTAAATACCCTTAAATGCCGGCAACGCACCTACAGCACCCCTTGTGTTGTAGATGTATATGGGCGACGGTAATCACTTACCATCAGGTGAACCGCTTGCTTGTGTGCCGCCTTTCTTATAAAAAAAAAACACGCGTTCTTCCCACGAATGTAATTAGAGACGACTAAGGGAAAAGCCTTTAAAAATCGCAATGGCTACTGACAGATGGCGGGATAACCATTTCGAAAAATACCAGATCCAAAGGAAGCAGACGGGTAGCAGAGACAGGTCTGCGAGGTATATTGTACTGCGATCGCTGATACGCAGCCTTAGCGTGGCGGCAAATACTTTATATGGAAGAAGCCTATGTCCCTCAATGAACTATTAACAGTCTGTTAACGTTAAGGTAAGGTGTTTTTCA
The DNA here is from genome assembly GCA_029286595.1 of Bhutanitis thaidina. Taxonomy (NCBI): domain Eukaryota; kingdom Metazoa; phylum Arthropoda; class Insecta; order Lepidoptera; family Papilionidae; genus Bhutanitis; species Bhutanitis thaidina. The sequence goes on along the minus strand of JAGSMS010000020.1, from coordinate 5,486,786 downwards.
AAAATTCTAATTTGCGAAATATTATGGAATAAAGTTTCTTCTAAAGAAGAAGATTCGTTATCAGGCTATTTATGTCCACAGCTGAACCTGTAGGCCTATAGTGGGGAGATTATCTTTATTCAAAAGTTTGTCCATATGCATTACGCTAGGCGAATGGGTTACTGAGCGCAGTGCCAGTACCGTGGCGCTAGTGATGCTACTTTTTTAAAACTGCAACATTTAAAATAAATGACTTAATGGCAATACTTTACAGAAAAGGAAAGCAACTAATTTATTAAATTTTCTTTATCGCTAACGTTTAATATAGTATATATAACAAGTTAATTATCTGAAACATCACCGTTTAAACATGTGTCTATGGGCCACAGTGGTCATTTATCATCAGATGGACTGTGTGCTCGTTTGTTACCTTTACATTTATTCTCAGCCTTTCAAAACTCAAAAGAAGACCTTTCCTTTGCAAAGGTCTTTTTTTTGTAAATAATTTAGAACCGAAAACCTTGTCCGCGCAATATTTTTAAAATAAACCATGTCTGACATAAACCCTTCATGAGGTTTTCTCTCACATATTGGTAAACCGGCACTTAAAATTGCAATTAATTAAAAATTCCACATTGTACATAAATGCTTAAAACATTTTTGAAATAAAAATCACATGATTTTAAGGATACCCACTTACCGTTTGTTTATAAAGTTTGAACATCATTAAAATAATTTGGATCAAAGCATGATGGATCGGCGGTCGGCGATGAGGTGTCGAAGCAGGACGCGGACTTTTCTGTAATCGAATAATAATCGTTATCGCATAATCGATTCACTCGTCCCGAAACAGTTTCGGGTCTTTTGAAATTAATGAATCGGAATTGCTTATTTTTTATTTCTTGCGGTATGAGATGACTTGTATGACATTCCTTAATATAAACATGGTCGATATGCAATGCGAAATAAAGTTCTTCAAGGAGATCAGTCTTTAAATTTATTATATATTAGTAAGTTACTATAGGCAAAGATTATAGATTTTCATTTGACACAACTCAGCGTAGCCATACGAACAGCCACGACTAACTTGTCACCTCTCCGGTAGAAAGAATGTGATAGGTTCCGAGCCTCTCCACTAGGTTCAGTCCATTTTTTAATTACCATGTTTTGACGAAATTTGAAATTTTGAATAGTCTGATGAGATGATTAGCTTTGCTTTCGTAACATAAATTTTCCGTGAATTTCTGAAACATATTTGTTGAAATAAATGGAGAGAAATGATACCACAGAATTACATAAATGAACAAGCTCTCACGACCATGTACCCAATGCTGCGATGGTCAGATGTCTAGATATTTTATAGTTCTTTTGGAATAACGTGATAGGTGAGTCTATCGCCGTCTAAGCGTCCAGGTCACGATACAAATCGTGAAAAAGTTTCATGAAACTTATTAGTACGAGCCCCCCACAAAAGGAATCGAACTCAAGTCTTTTGATTCGGTGGTAGATTCCCTAACCACTCGGCTATCGTATTTGCTTATTATATATAGGTATGTTTAATTTACATTATACGTTTATATCATCATTCCTTCAAAGCTTGGTACAAAACGCTTTCTTTTATAGCACAACAACTATGTGACTACGTGACGCATAATAAATTCAAAATAACGTTTTGTTCATAAAGCAATATATAATATACCAGAACTAAAATACCCGACCGACGACTTTGATAATCTATCTGAAATTTAATTATAAAAGTGGACAGAAGCAAACCTTCTAAACGTAGCTATTTCACCAAATTTTACAATTTGGGAGAGAACTGTATGTACTGTTCATGAGCTGATGATGAAGACGTGACTAAAATAACTATTCCAGATTCTAGAAAGTGTCAATGGAAGGACATTAGCCCAGCAGTGTAAAAATGTATGCATGGGGTACGAGTATGTAATTCAACTTAAAAGCTCTAAATGTTATACGCATCTGTTGATTTATCTAATACGCTAGTGTCAGTTAGTAATTAACGATATTATTGTAATACATTACCTATACGTAGATACCTTAAAGTTTGAGAGTCACTGTGAATAAAGACGTTGTCACCTCCGAGCATGCGTAGGCGCAGGACGCGACACACCGTTCAAGCGTAGCAACCTATTTGTTCAACCGGCGCTTTGCGACGCTTTTCAGCTGTGAAGCGTTTACCGGCTATTACAGATAACTTAAGAAAATATTTCAAATGATAACAAATTTAATTTTAATCAATATATATTCCTAATTAAGAATAAACCATCAGTTTGACCATAACCTAATAATTATAAAGACGATGAGACAATGTTTGCAAAATCAAAATGTTTTTTTTGAATGGTCATCATCGTCTCACATATGCAAACAGAGTATTTAGTAGTAGACTACTACTAAATTCTCTTTTAAAAGCAACTAGATGACGAGGTCAAGACCGATCACACAAGGTCCGCTCTTTTAATCGTGAATCCCAATCAGAACTAAAACTCTGTACCTACACTTGGATACAGATTCAAAAAAGGCCCGTTGTCACACTTAAGTACCAAGTTGGAATTCTTCAATATCAGTAATTGGGTCTCGTTCTCAACGTAGCTCTTTTTTAGATCGTGCCCACTGTCCTTCTCACGAAATCGTTAGATCCACTTTCGTTGGGCTACAGAGAGCCCCACGTGGAATTGAGAAAAAAATCTGGTTCTCTTGATAATTAGTTTGAATATGAGAAATATATGCTCCTGGTGAGCAAGGGGAATCCCTTCTCAAATCAAGAAATGTCATAACTTTTTTTATCTGCACCGACCGCCCAGTAGCAACCATACCATGCCATATTAACTTACTTTTGTTAAAAATCATCGAGCAAAACCGATTTTCACATTCAAAAACTCTCCTTTTCGATGCCCAACAAAATTATTTTATTTTTGACTCTTAACATTGGATACAAAAAATTGTTTGTCGAGTTGTCTGTAACAAAGGAATGTCATTAGGATAATCCTCTTCAACGTCCCTTATTTTATTTAAGTTATACTTACTTGTTGTTTGTGCATTGTTACATTGTTTAAAAGATACTTCTTAGAAAATTAAGACGTTTAAAATTCTTAGTTTACAGCTATGTTGCGTTGATTTTGTTTTTTAAACTTTTTATGTACATGTAATATAGGTGATGGGAGATACCTGAAAAGGATCTTGAAATCAAAATGTAATTTAATGAGTTTTCTTAAACTTTTTCCGGGCCGATTTACATTCATTTACGCAGGATATGTTGCAGTGCTTCCGTATCTACCTAGAGGCACTCACTGGTCTTTACCTTTCAGAAATTATACAACGCCTATGCGACAGTAACGAGAAAACGTGAGCCACGTGACATCTGGGTTCTATCAACGGACCGGGAATCTTCAGTAGCCTCTCCAAAAGGGAGGAATTGCTACAATTGTAGGCAATTATAGCAATTCCTCGGGTTGACTAAAGTAATACCAGATATCACGCACGTTTGCCTCATTCAACTCTGGATAATTTAGGTCTAGCATATTTGAGATTGTCGGACGGACATGAGATTTTCAAAGGAATAGCAGATTCCCGATACCCTACCACCACGGCAAAGCGAGACACAAATCACACGTAAAGACGTGACGTAAAAGAAACATATATTTAAATTAAAAGTAAAAAGTAGACCTTGCCTTTCATTATTAATTTAGTTTATCTTTGTTAAAGATAATTAAAAGCAATGCTGAAATTCAAGTAAGTGGAACACTTGACTATTATATAAGTACCGTTATAACAACATTTGCAGGCCAAAAACTGGAACTTTATATTGCAGTTAAATTCTTAAAGAGTTTTCTCAAATTATTGCCAAATTGCGGAAACTCGAGAAAGTAGAGTAAAGAACACGTCAAGTTTACAATATTTACAGCCAAATGATTGTTGGTGCCAAGTTATTATTTTTGAAACTCATATTCTTAACAATGTTACTTTGTTGAGGGCAGCCTCTAAATAGTTCACTGCTGAACATAGACCTTTTGCAAGAGTAAGGCCTAAGCCGTAAAGCTTGGCGGGATGGGTTAGCGATCACCAGACACCTTACACCATAGATGCAGCTATTCATCTAAAGTTCTAAACGATTTATCTCTAACACTACACTTGTCACTACTACTAAATGTATGTAATCTACCATATTTTTCTCCTAATGTCAACCACATCCGCACGAGGTATTTTCCTGGCATGTTGATAGTCAACAAACGACACTCTAGCGACCAACTGAAGACGGAAAATCCATCAGAGCATCCGAACCCAATGTTTACAGCCTAGACGGCGAGTAGCATCTCTAGGGCGAGGTGACTGACACACATGGAGAGGCTGCTGTCCATCAGCGGACGATTATAGGCTGGTGAAGCGGACTGATGAAGAAGGTGGTTGGTCCCGCTATCTATCGACCGCTTGGCATAGTGGTTAGAGTAGCTGACTGCTGAAATATGAGTCCTAAATTTCAAATCCCAGCGGAGTCAATATTTGTCCAGAACACAAATGTTAAGTTTCTTGTTTGGTTGTGTCGTACTGAGTCCCTTATCTCTGATACTGCATCTGGAGGAATGTAAAGACTGGCGAGTGCCTCTGTATTTGGGCGTACACTTAAGACGGTATTTATATCTCCTGCGCAGTTCACTATTCCCGACAGTAATCTGTAGTTGTCGCGGTGGTCGAAAAACTGGTGGTGGCCAGGAGTAAATAAAAGATATTCGGCTAGCCACTAGATTTTTCTAGAAATCTGTAATTTTCTTTAAGTTTAGGTGGCAGATATTTATATAGATTATCGTCCTTTGTCGAGGCAGATTGTTACCGCTTTGAATGACAGAAGTCGGGTCCAAAAAGTGACGACGCTACTGAACCTCACTTTTTAGTAACCAAGCCCGTCTGCGAGGCTGGTTTTGACCTAATATGAAAGTACTCTATTCGCGATGTAGAATATGTACGTTCCAAATTTAAACTTCTCTCACATTTTTAACGAACTAATCGCAAATACTTATTGTGTCTGGGCTGAAAAAAGAAGCAGCGTTGATAACATTGTCTCGCCGTGATTTTTTTTTTGGCAAATGTCACTTAAAACCGAAGGAATCTTTTGATAAACTCTTAAGGCATTTGAGCCATCCAGTCTAAGGCTAACTGTATATCGTTAATACAATGGATTTCAATGCGGTTGTGACAGGTATCAAACTGTGTAAAAAAATCTAATGTAGACTGAATATGAAACATTTAGTCACGCATTGAGGTTCACCTTAATACAAACAATGAAAAACAGGAAAGAAAAATAATTTAAAGCGCGATGTATCCGATTGTCGTTACACGCAACAAATTATTCTAAATCTTCTTATGTTGTTTTCCATTTATGCTTCGGATGAAGTATTATTGATAGTATTAGTAAATATGTTGATAGGTTCATTATAGTTTGAAACTTTGGATAAAACTAAAATCTATGAATTATCTGAGTTTTTTTTCCTCGTGCGCTTTTGGATTTTACTAACTTTTTCTTCGTTTGATCTAAAAACACGGACGTGAGCAATTTTCAAAAACACATCTCCCACAGAAATGAGTGTGCTACTTGTGCATAGTGTTTAATCTGTTACTTTATAAAAGTCACTGATAGTGCAGAGATCAACGACCGTTTCATACATCACAGTCGCCGTTGGAATGATCCATCGACACCTTGCGATTGACAGCTACCAGGGTAAGCAAACGCACTGGAGTAGACCTGAAGTCTTTCCGTTCATCAGATATGTCACAAAACAGATTAATTATTAATACGCTTCGCAAATTTAAGTATTCACATACACTTGAACTGTTGTAATTTCATAGTACTATGAAATGAAGGCCGTACCGCCTCCACTAAAATTTATTAATAATTTTAATGTATAATAATATAAGAAAGATAATATTAATAAAATATATAATATTATTAATAGTTTAAGTGCTGAATTTACCACATGCCCGGCGGTATAGGAAAACATATGGAGAAATCTTGCATATCAGATAATCATTAAAAAAATATATATTTCGAGTACATATCAAGTCCACCAACTCGCACTGGAAAAGCGAGGTGAACACTTTCCGGCACCAAAACCCTCACGAATATTTGAAGGAGGCCTTTAAACGTAGCCTTTAAAAGTAACGACTGTAAGGTAAGGCCTTTGGCCTCATTTACAGTCGTTACTTTACTTTTTACGTGTTGCAGATGTACGTGAGCGTTAGTAGTCACTTACCGTCAAGAGAGGCACTTGCTCATTTGCAGGGTTCCCTATGAAAAAAACACTTATCAGAATGTATTTTCAGGAAATATAAAGTTTTTATAACGGTTTCCAGCTTTAAAAATCCAGCAGAGGAATAACACTTTTCTTAGAAAACTGTATTAATATTAATACAAAGATGTATTAATTATGCATGCACAAGAATATAATTCAAAGAAAAAGGGAATGAAGTAGTAGATAAAGTAATACTTTTTTTTAACACAGAACAGTCATTGGCGTAACACGTGCACTTGAGGAACGGTGTTTTGAACATTATATAATCTGAAAATTATCAGAACAATAAAAATTATTCGCAAATTATATTTATTCAATCACATTCTGTATTCCAGATACTTCTATATGCAAAAGCAAAAACATGTCCATTCCAGTGGTTCAGAGACTGTACACACTGACGAGAGACCCGGCCACACAAAATTAACAAACTCATTGGTGTGTCGTCCCTCCCGCAGTTCAGAAGCAGAGGTCAAATTGTAATTTAATTAATTCTACACCCATAGCAATACATTAAGATTCGATTTATTCGATTCACTAGGTATCGCTTCTTGATGAAGAACTCAGTGTAACCGTTTTGTAATGTACTAGATTACATGAAGATGAAAGGTTAATTTAATACAACATTTGTTAGTATGGTTTGCGCACTCGTTAAGCGATCGGCGTCACCGAAAAGAGCAATTAGTTTGATTCGCTCGAGGAAGAAATCCCTATTAACGCTCCATATCAGAACAACTACAGTGGAGCAATGTTTAATTAATAATGAACTTTAGCCTTTTTATCTAGAATTGGAATTGGACATAGTCCAAATAAAAAAGAGAAAAACTTTTGCTACTGTTAAGATAATAGCAATAATTATAAAAATAAAATTTTGCACGAAACACTTCAGCAAAAGCACACAATCACACATACAATTTCTATGTTCATAATGTTATGTTACTTATGATGAGGAAAGAAAACAGGAAACCCAATACTAATAACGTAAAGTACCAGTATAATTTCAAGTCACAAATGTGGATACCCAATACTGACAACGTAAAGTCCCAGTATAATGACATGTCACATATGATGAGGAAACAGTACAGTATACCCAATAAAGACAACGTAAAGAAGCAGTATTATGCTATGTTAAGTATGATAAGGAAAGAGAACATGGAATTCAATACTGACAAAGTAAAGTCGCAAAATAATGCCATGTAGCTTTACAATCACCCACACGTACACACAAGCACGTGAACAAATGCATATCTCTAGCATCTACCTCTATTTTAGCCATTAATTTTGTACTATGACACTTGACATAGCACAATTAATAAATGTAAGGATAATCTTTAGCAATCGATAACAACAGCTTATTATCATGAAAACCTTAATACAAGGAATCCTAGTTGGGGCTTCTGTCTTCCACATCAACAGATATGTAAAATTTATAATTTCTCTCTATATAACATCTGAACGAATAGTTTTGTGACTTATAAATGTGTGTAAAAACATATTTTTTTTCTATCGAACGTCGATTACTGTGTCATTTCCCGAATTAAAACCAGAACAAACATGTGGGAACTCTTATTTTTACTTTAATTTTCAGCCACTGCTGCACGGTCTATTCATGAAAGCGCCACCAAAAGCCGGCATCCTTTCATAGAAGATTAGCTCATATTCACCACACCAGGCAAATTGTTACACACTGTGCAGTTACCGTCTTGCTAGGGATGCTGCTCCCCGTCACCATTCTGTGGGAATTGGATTCTGAAAATTCTGATGGATTTTGTGCCGTCATTCGGACGCCAGAGCCTAGTTTGTTACCAATCAGGGTGTACCACGTGCAGGTGACCTCGACATAAGACATGAGATGTATTACCGATTTCACTCCGTACAAAGGAATTCAGTCGTCTTCAATTTACCGAATCCAATGCTAAAATTCTGTGATCAGTTATGAAAAAGAAGAAGAAGTTGAGCAAAGAACCCAGGCAACACATATCTATCGTAAGTGCCATTTAGAAACGTTCCTTACGTGAATATGTATAAAATGATATGTATCCATAGGACATAAGAAATTTTAACTACGTTTGGCTATTGTTATCAATTTTATTAATAATACACCGTACATTTATTCATCCGGCAGAGAAGAAACAGGCGAAAGAAACTCCGCAAATGAGAATATGTTTTTAAATTTACATTTTTCGGAAACAGCTGGGAGGCGATCTGTGGTGATCGCCATCAAAGTCATCATCATCATCCATCACCGCAGCCTTCGTCGCGATAAACAAAAGATAATTAGACTAACAAACACATTAACCGCTCAGCATACTGAGAAATTCACTTATTGCCTTCTCAATTCTAATCAGTCGCCTTTGATTTCGTGTGCCAACCCCCGCTGCGTTCACGAGATTGATGATAAACACTGCTTATTATACATCGACAGTTAAAATAAATAAAACGCAACTGAATATCAACGGATCAATGACTCCTGATATAAGTAACATGATTTGTGACGGGGAAAGTGATTCATCAAATCTATTTAAATGTCACGCGAATATTTTTTTGTGTGTTTGTTCACTGTTGTGAGCTACAAAAGTAAAAACTGTAGAATGTAGGCCACGAAATTTATTTTTGGAGATTTTTTTTGAGAATATGGAGCTTGCAATACTGATACTGATTAGCTGACTTTAATACTTCATAATTTTTTAAGCATTTTTTTATTTTACCATACTTTTAAACAATTTACGTTTTTAGTCGTATCGACACCGGTATTCGAACCAAGTCTTATGATTTATTATTTATTTCATGTATTCTTTATGTAAATCTGAATTATATTATTTGTACAGTTTTTACCATTACAAAGCCACACTGCTACTAGGTATATAAAACACATGTGGCGGTTCTACCGCGCCAGCGCACAGTAGCAATATACTGCTGTATTTCGTATAGCAATTGATGAGAACCTGTAACTCATGGCAGAGTTATATTAAGATCACTCATATATTAAAGAAGAAGAAGTAATTGCGGCGATAAAGTGGCTGCCAAAGTCCTAGCCAAACTTGGCAATTATATCAAGTCCAATTAGAAGACGCCTGGATACAAGCCAATAGTAGGACTCTTTTAAGAAGTTGAAGGTGAAGAAAAAGAATGAATATCTTTCAATTCTGATGTTATAATTTTTAAAGCAATTAAAATTAAGACATAATAGATTAGTAAAAATACTAACGTAAACAACTCCACACGTTGGCTAGTGTGTCCGCGACCTGGCGCTTGACGCGACGCAGCCGAGCGAAAACTAAGATATAGCTCCCACGATACGTTCCTGACGAAGTATGTCATAAATGGATGCTGCAAATTTATTTATAATAAGTATCTACTTGAATTTCATGTGGAAATGGTCCTTCGTCTAGCCTTGATCCTAATTATATCAGGTATATATTTTAATCAAACTAAAAATTTAAAAAATCCTTTCGCCGTATTTTCGCCGTAAAAGATATTGATTTGTATAATATGAATCAAGTCTACTAATTTTATTATAAACGTCAAATTATTAAGTTTACATTTTTTTGGCGGTTTGGTGAAGTTCTGTTATATAATAGTTGTAATAGATAATTCACAATCAGCATTGTCTGCTGAGTGTGAATTATCATCAGAGTCTGATCTCTGTCGCACATAAATATCTTCATCGTTACGGTCTGTGGCAACATTAGCCAATAATTGCTACAAAATATCACTCTCGTCTTGTGGGGAATCGTCCTACACTGCGTTTGCCTATACGAGGTTGCAACTCGAGAAGCTTTCTTCTCCAATAGTTCAACTATATTTATCGCTCGTGATTGAGCGATAAAGGACTAAACTGAAATTTACCAGAGAGGTAGATTATGTCGTAGAATAAAATAAAGAATTTTTTTTTAGTCCTATTATTTAATTATATAATTCTTGGGATATGGTATTATTTACCAAGTCAATTGTACGGTTAATAACTAAACCCTTACAATTGGCTTAAGATAAAGGAGAAAAATTCAGACATATGGAAAATGGTAACCAGGTTGAAGCTAAAACTAGTTGAAGTCCATTCTTGTCTTACTGGAAGATTTATATTTTATGGGAAAGGCGACAAACGAGCAAGCGGTTCACCTGGTAAGTGATTACCGTCGCCCACGTACATCTGCAACACCAGAGTTCCTGCAGGTGCGTTGCTGGCCTGGTAAGGGAGGATGAGGAGGGGGAAGGGGAGAGGAATGGGCCTCTGGGTACCTCACTCACTGAACGAAACGCAGAAGCATAAGCCTTTACTTCACGCCGCTCGTATTCTGCGAGGCCGTGGTACCAACCTGGTCGTGCGCGCCCATTCGAGCAGCAGCAAAAGCCGCCGCTTAGCTAAAGTAAAAAAAAACAGGGAGAAAAAGAACGATTGTTCGATCTATACTGGTCATTTAATCACGCCCATGGAACAAAAGTTGTCTCAAATTTGTCCGTTCAGATTTAGTTTATGTTGATTATTTCATTTCTAACGGCGTTCACAATACGGCGACAGTTGGTGGCGACAGTGGTCATCACGATGTAACATGCGAAAGACTTCGATAACAATAATATTTGAAGGTGTCGGCTCGCCAAACAAATGCAAACCCATTTATGCTCTAGTGCATATCCATTACATGCAACAATTGCGATTTCTAATCCCTCTTAAAAGCTCATTGCAGAACGCCGATTCCTTAGCCCTGAAAAAAGAATTAAAGTGACCATTGGCGCGTATTAGTTTGAAATTGCCGCCATTTTTTTTATGCGTTTACTTCTTCGATATAATACATTTTAGTTAAATCTTGTAGGTACATTACGCGTTCTCTCAAAAATGTAACGCATTGGTACGATTCTAATTTGGCGATGTACTCGAAGATTTTAAAAAGAATTCACCAGACATTGTCAGTGTAAATGTAGAGTATGTGTTGATTTTAATCGTAAGCGTTGGTTCTTGAAATTTACCCTCGCTGGTTGATTCTGAATCGATTTACATTTGTTTTGTTCGAGTAAGTGTAACCCATTGTAGATATACTCCGTTTACTGAATTTGCATACTTGCAAAAACAAACATATAAGATTAAATTTATTGTCGGTTTATTTGTCATAGAAATTTATGTATTTAAAGTATCCTAGTGGTCAGAGCGCTCACTTTAGTTTCATAAAGAGCGAGTGACCTGGGTTCGATCCCGGTGCCGGCACCACTAAAATTGTCAATATCAATTTTTAGTGCTGTATTTACCATGTGTTCAGCGGTGAAAGAAAACATCGTGAGGAAACCTGCATGTCTGAGAAATAATAAAAAATATTATTACAAGGATATCCTAGAAATAATCCGCACTGGAGCAGTGTGGCGGGACCTTCCCGGCTCCTAAACTCTCTCTGATTTGAGAAGGCCTTTGCCCAGCAGTAGGCATTTACAGGCTGCTACTTTACTTTCTTTTTAAGTATTTACATCAACATCTTTTCAAATCTCGCAATCCAAAGGTAAACGCGTTCCATTTTTAATAAAAAGTTAACTATATTTAAATATGAACATATATCTAGTAGCTCAAATTTATGTTTCGAACGTTTTTCTATATGTTGTATTTCATAGTATGTTGTGACGACACATACAATAAGAAAACAAAATAATTCGTTTTCTATAGCTGAATTCATGGCGACGCCTTGAGCAGGTAGGAGGTGTTGTTTCTTAAAAAACAGAAACCAAATTCGAATCTATTGCAGAATGAAATGAATAGAGCCTGCCTTGAAAAAAAAATCTTAGAGGATAAGTAACGTAAAGTAACCGACAAACAGTGGCGGGGTGTGTCTTGCAATGCCACAAAGCAAGGCTTGCAGAATGTTGGGATAATCCCACAAAGTGCCGCAACCTCCCAAGTCGCGTGGCGGTTTCCAAAACTTAGAAAATAAATTTATAAACAGACAAACAAATCTCAAAGTGAAAGATGTTCAATTCCTAATTATTACATTACATGTCATGGTAGCTTATGGTGCACGCTTTACTTTCTTAGTGCACGGATACGGTACCGGGTATTTAACCCATTTTAATTGATTATTCCAGTTTAATTTAGCGTGGTGGTATCAGCGTAAGAATCTGTCACTCCCCTTCTTTCCGTGGATGTAGTAAACTGCGACTAAAGGTCTAAAAGCCTTGAAAAAAATCGCAATGGCTGGATATTGACAATTTCAAAAATACCAGACCGATGTCGGGCAGCAGGGTCTGAGGTGCGAGGTGTCCGGTACTGTTGTCGACTTTCGCTTGCCGTGCTTGGCGATTGTGGCAAATCGTCCTTATGGGATAGGGCTATCTCCTACAGTGAATTGTTTACAGGCTGGTACAAGTAAGGTATTGAGGTTGAGACATCATTTTAACTGATGTTTACCACGGACGGACGGCTGGACGATGAAGAAACATATTTCAATATCATTAAAATAAAAAACTTACAATTGACAAACGAAATCTTCTTACGTCAAATAAAGGTTTTTCATTTCATTTCATATCATAATTTTTGACCATAGCTGGAATCCGCGGACCCGCTATGGTGGATTCTTTTCAGCCTTATTAGATAGTTTCAATCGCAATTACAGTCATCTTTGGTGCGAATTATGAGTAATACTCGGTATGTTCTTTGCTTCAGACTCTGCGGTTGCCTCTAGAAGCCATGGATTCAAAGAACATATGAGTTCTATTATGCAAAATTGCAAAGTCATATCTCCTAATCGAACTGGCATTATAAATAATTCCTATACATTATACATATTTTATTTAAAAATTCAATATGAGGAAAAAAAAAGGGACGCAAAGAAGTTTTTAATGTTTTTTGTATGAAACTTCTTTGTATAAAGTTTATATTTTGGTTAAGGCGAAATATCAATGAACGTATAAAACGCGTAAATTTTCCAAGGTTAAAACATTATCATTAAATAATTTTTATAGCAATATACGATGATTTTGACTGTTGTTATGGAATAAGAAGAGTATATATAATAATAAATTGTGTAAAATACAAAAGCTATAGAATGTTTTACCTCCTTACAAACGAGTCAAAGAATGTCTTTCAATCGCAACAAGTAGAAAGTATCATTGTAACACGAGCTTAATTATCAATTGAAAATCAAGTAATGAATACAGTACAATGTGCGATTAGGGTGACCATTCTTTAGCATTAAATCTTAAGTTTGCAGCGATATTATGTATGTTGGTATGAGTTTACTGCAGTTAATAAATATTAGCGATGAAGAATCAAGATTAGGACTCCGGTTTTCGTCATACATACATACGAACCGTTAAACACTCCAATATGTGTGTGAACACAAGTGTTCAGCGTTTCGTATTATCCTATTTAGACTGTGATTCTTTCCGGATCAGGTAATGAGTGTAGGTAATGCTAGACTCTCCTGCGTAAAACTTTTTAGATCATAATGTATTTACATTTGGTTAAATAGTTATACTTCTTTTGGCGCGTTCCGGAAAAATTATAATAGTGAATTCTTACACCTTAAAGCAACACCATGAAGTTGGTTAGTAATTGTCTCTCAAGTTTTCGTGAGAACTGATAAATATATTCAAGGTCATAGGTAATATATATGAATCTACAATACGTGTTTTATATCAGTGGAGATAAAACAAATATATTCATATATATACAATAGATATGAATGATGAATGATAATTTATTATAAGTACAATTCGTGATACAAGTGTTTTTATATAATATAAGCTTTTTAAAGTGGGTTTATAGATTTGAGGTTAACTGTCGCTATGTATTCTTTTTATTTGTTTACTTTATAAATTATTACTATTTAATTAAACCGTTATAAATTGCCTTTAATGTCTTTTTTTTACAAACAAAGAGTACTGGCACACCAGGATCAAATTTTTAGTTGTTTTTGTTTTGTTATGCTAAAAAAGTATAACTTACGTGCATACATTAGAATAATAAGTACACACACACGTTTCTTTTTATTCGTATACATTGCATTTATAACTCAGGAATACATTTCGTACATATAAAGGTTCATATTGATTTAAATTTATCGTTGTCTAATTGTAATTGTCCTACAAATATTGTTACCATACAAATTCTGTGTATAATCGGTAGCGCACAAAGCGGTGCATCAAAGATGGCGGCGTCATTGATGTGCGCGGGCGCGGTCGGCTTGGACGAAGCGCTCTCTTTTCGATATCCAATCGCCTTTTAATTCGACCCGACGTCAAAAGACCACTTTGAAAATTTCGGGTTAAAACATTGAGGCGTCATTAATATAGAAACTGAATGAAGGTTTTGTAACAACAAAATTATATCAATGCATCTAAGTAGGCATAATATCTACTTTATGGTTAAAAACATCTGGATTTCTAACGTGGTTCAATTATTATTCAAAGGTATTTTTTTAATCTGCCACAGTTTCGTAAAGAGGTTCCTCTGACATTAAAGAAAAAGGCGAAATAAATTTCTAGGTATCCTCTTTTCGGAATTTTTTTTTCGTGAACATGTTTAATAACAGTATATTACAATAAAATATTTAAGAAACAGCTTGGGAGCGATCAAGTAGTTCCAAGGCGTTATAATCACCATTTATCCGTTAACATATACTTACCCTTTCCATAACGTGTTCACTTTTATTGTAGAAACCTATACATTGCCCCATGAACGAATTACAAATATTTTTGAGTCTAGTAAACAGTTTTTGACTATTTCCAGTACCTATTTATATATATATATATATATATATATATATATATATCATGTGTAAAGTATTTTTTCATTAATTTATCTCAAAATGCTTAAGAGTTTTAGTTAGTTTAGTTACAAGCGGCTCTAATAGCGCCCTTTTTCAAAATATACAGTTATAACTTTATTTTTTAATTTAGAGCTTTTTTCCCACAGCTAAGTACCACGTTTTTTCAATACTAAATTATTCTAAGTTATTAAGTACAAGATACCATATTATTACCGCTAGCTTGTTTGCCCCCAATACCATGAAGAAAAAGCCTACCCGCTTCCTTGGCGTGGTGAGTACGGGCGAAACTTCCACGCTTGGCATGCCAACTTAAGTTGGCGCTAGTTCGTATGATAGAAAGGCCTGTGTTCAGGAGTGGACTTATGAAGAGTATAAAAGAAAAACAAAAAAAACCAATGGAACATTTAAAATATTAAAGAAGTTAACCAATACATCTGTATAATCAATCCATTATCTTCAAATTATACGACCTTAAATATTTATATTTTAATAGGGCTTATTATTTATTTTCTCACATTCCAAAGATACATTCGCCGACCGTCGCGAGCGGGGTATCGGTAGATTGAAGCGGCTCCTGACAGCGGGAGTTGAACCCGAGACCTCGCCACTGTCACTGCCTTCCAAGGTACCGTCAGACAAAAAATATTAAATTATAATTTAAATAAAAATTAAATAAAGGATTGACAATGGTATAATCCTATCTCAACTTTTCATAACATAAACTTCATCTGCACGTGATGTATGAATCGAAATACTATAGACCAGTGCGATGCGATGGATTTGGATAACGGAGAAAAATATTTAATAAATGCAAAATGTTCAAATGTACGATGAGCTCTTTGAAAGTTTGAAATTCTTTATGTCCAGCTATATACTCAAAATACGGTCGTGCGGTTATACTTAACGACAGTAGAGTGTAACTGAGAATTGGGTGTTATTGGGAATATACTAACTATTGCCACAAACCCCCACATGGTGCACTTTGCTACCAAATGGATGTGGCTCTGTCGAAAGACTGATGGCGGAAATGGATCTAAATATGTCGAGTACAAAACCCACAGATTAGAGATAGGGTGCAGCATCACTAGTACCTGGGTTACCGTCACTGTTCTCACAAACCCACGTGCCGAGATTGGTGAGTAAGAGAAAACCTTCCAAGAAATGTATACATTGCGAATGTTAGCGTTTTAGCTTTTATATGTGGTAGAGCTAAGCGGCGGCTTTTGTTGCTGCTCGAATGGGCCGAGTTGAATATTCTGAAGTATTATGGTGAATTAGAGGCTTCTTGCGCATCTGCGTTTCGTTCGGTAATTGAGGTAACCGGAGGCTTACTCCCCGTCTACGACGATAGATATCTCAGTAAGAATATCAACAAAGCCAGGCCTACAATACCCTGGATAATGATGGTTGAATTTGTCACTACAATGCGATTATGGATAATCCAAGCATCATCAACATCATCACCATTTCAGACTATCACAAGTCCACTGCTGAACAAGGGACTACCCCAAAGATTGCTATATAGAGTGATAAAACTATCCTGTTTGTGAACCTTCAAACGACAATTCGATAATATCGTCACTTACATCTCGACAAAAATAACCCACATTTTTAAAAAATTCAAATACTTTTTTTTCTATCAGTACCCGCGCAGCGCATGTGAACAGGAGCTACACATGACGAGCGCAGCATGGGGCCAATCTCTGTTTGTGGAGATAATCTCACTGTCCGTTACGTACCGTGTGGGCAACTCACCTACGTACCTACCTGAATAATAATTACATATAAGATGGATACATGTACGTATCTACAGTTGATTTTGTACGCACAGAATGTGAGCTACAGTCTGTGCGTACAAAATCAGTTAATAGCGAGAAGGTAATATTAACTATGTAAATTATATATTTAGAAGGAGTGTAAGGGGGAATGTACCAAATCTTTAATACACACCGCTAGGCAACAAACGAGACTCTGGCGAACGAATGATGGCGGAAAATCCATCCGACTATGCCGAACCCATAGATATTTGTCTATGTACCATTTATATATGTTAACTGCCTCCACGGAACAGGTGAAATTCCTAGTGAGGGACTAAAGAGAAAAAAGGCGATGGGAAACAGCTTCTCTAGTTCGAGGGTACCGTAAATCTTCAATGCCAGTTTTCGTTGGTGCTTTCTTGGACAGGCCTATGTCCAGTTGTGGACTAAAAGATTTTCGGAGGTCGGCAGATTTTCTTACACTGTAGCCTTTTACAGTAGGAAAATAATCACCTATTGCTATGGTCTCTTTGTTGTTGTTGACCAACCCTCGCATAGCTCTGGTGATAAGTTTTAAACATTATATTTTAAATATTACTTTAATGTCATGATTATGTTTAAAATTGTATAATACGAAGTTGCAATACACGTTTGTCTATGTACTTAAAGTAAAGTAGCAGTCTGTAACTGTCCTACTGCTGGGCAAAGGCCTCGTCTGAACATGTGCCGGTGTATTTCGCTTATGTATTCTAATCTTAGATTTTAATGCGATTTTCACCATCATTTATAATAGAATGCGGAAGTTTTATATTTATAAAAATTAGTACTCTCAATCACGTAATGTAAATTGGTAGAGATGTATAAAAAGTTGAATAAAACGAAGAATGGTAACGTGAGAATAAAATGTTGAAAGTTCCATCTATATTAATCACGGGTTCCTTTGGCATAAAATTTAAAGCCACTCTGGCGATGTCGCGAATCATTATTAGATAAATCCATTTGTCTTGTGATCTTATCGAACCGGCGTAGCATCGAATACAGGAAGCTGAAGATTCGTCGGTGACGTTACCGGTTGGTGGTGGTTTTAAGAGAATCTACCGTGCCCCATCATCCCGTGGATATGGTAAATAACGTGTCTTCTCCAGCGATTGACTACAAAACCATTATTCTATTAATGGTAATAAAAATAAATAAAAACGTTAGGAAAATAAATCATACTTACATTCGAAGAGTCAATTAAATGCTGAATTTTACATCTAATTGCGTAGTATTACAAACAATCAATTAATATTAACGACTGGTGTAACTGAATAAATTTTCTGTACAAGCGTTAAAAAGACTAATAGTAGTGTAGTCTGAAATACTAATAGTAAACACACATGAAGAAGGCAGTGACGGGAGCAATGGTATATTCTAGAATGACGTTTATTTTTTTTTTATCATTTGGTATCAGGTAACTAGGACCAATAGGAAATGCAATACATATAATGACCATAAGACAAGATGTGCTAAGGTTCTATTTTACGTCGTTATAACACGGCAAATTCTTCAAATACAAAGGTGACACTTAAGAAACCCACGATTATTAAAAGATAGACTTCTATTTTTCAGTATGACATAGAAAGAGTAAACAAGAGCAAATCAATCTTTTTACGACAGTCGCGGCATTATTCTTCTTTCTTCGCACTCTCCACCTTCGCACCGTCCATTTGTGTTTTAAGCTTCTCAATTTGAGCCTTTGCTTCCTGAGTGAAACAACCTTCGGCATACTTTTGGCAGGGATGGATGAAACCAGGCATTTTAATAGACTGTATATCGTGTTCCTTCAAAAGTTCTTTTGTGCTGGGCTTTTTCTCTGCTTGCATCCTGCTGTGGGTCACATTTTGCTCAAATTGTCCTCTGATAACCGTGAAACAATAAGGCGACGGATGTATGGTCAAATTTGAAGGCACTTTACATGGATTCTTCGGACAAATTTGAGTGAAAAAATTTACCATAGCTGATCACTGGTACTTGACATTTCATCATTTAGAATTTGGACGCTACGTCTATGATCGCGAAATTAATTTAAAATATATTTAATCAATATTCATTTAACGCCGTTTTTATTACTAGATAATTTAGGAACATACTCAAAATGTGCTCAGAAAAGAAGTTGAATGTCAATGTCAGTGTCCAAATGACGTCATTATCATGCAAACTAAGCAGGAAAAACCTTGTGGCAGATGTCAATAAAGAAAGAAAGAAACATTTATTGCACAAATACGCCACTCGATAACAAACAAACATTGCAACACATTTAATCAAACAGTTATTTACACAAACAATGTTTAACGTTGCCTCCTCTAGACGCATTGCGTGGCGCATGGGGCAAACAGATCACACTCAGCTTAATGCTGCAGTTGAGACTGCAGCGCTGGTTTTCAGTGGGCCTGTGTGTCGAGTGATGTACGGAGGTTCGTATAAATACGGGGAAAGTTATTTTCAACTATATTGTACATAGCATAAGAAATAGCAGTAACAATAATAAAATGAAAACTAACTTAACTGTAATCAATGATAAATAGATTTAATAAATAAAAGAGTATCTACATGTATTTAATTACAGGATGTAAGGGAGAATATGCCTCATCTACACGTAGCGCACCCAGCTAGGGCACAAACGAGGCTCTGGCGACCGTATGATGGTGGAAAAACGATCCGAATTTGAGATGGTGATGAGTGATCGCGGTCAGTAACACAAGTGCGAAAGTACAGGCACTACGAATACCAATCCACCTGCTCAGTGGGTTGAGTATGGATAAACCTCTCAAGAAATGCTGGTTTTCTTGAAGATAGGCTTCTTCATACAAATAGACCTAAATAGGCTGATGAATTAGAAGAATGTACGTATGTAAAGATCGTAAAATAATTTGAAATTAAACAATTATTTACGGATTTTATCGCGTTTAATTTACTTTTTCAATACCAACGTTTCGTGTTGGGATTGGCGGATTGATTTCACATGTCCTTGAAATGTTTTTTTTATTATTATCACCACCGATACCGAGGATTGAACCCGATCACTCACGTACTATGAAATGAAAGCGAGCTCCCGTGCTACTAGGCTGCCGCAGCTTACCGTATGTCATACGGGATATATACTCGTATTATCCTATGAGTAAGCATCATAAGCGGACTTGCACGCGGAGTTTGCGAGGAGCTATATAGAGATATAGTTTATTATTTACGATGAATCCTAACAATTCCACGTTAGCCTTGGCTCCTCGCGTACCACAGTACCACATACTTACAGATATTACAACAGATCAGTGATATGTTCTGGAATGATTTACCACAACCTCTACGAAATATAATGTACCATCGAGTATTCACAAGCAAATGTAAAATTATTCAAAAAAAAAAAACAGGCAAATATTTTTATGAGTTGAAATACCTTAACATAGGAGCGCCACGGTCTTTGCATTTCTATGCATTGCTAATACTGAGTCTTACTAATTATGTATGTCTATGCGTGTATATGCATTATTATACGTATATTACTCATGTATGTTTTAAATATAAGTTAAAGAAGAAGTTTAAAGTACTTCAGTGAATTTGTTTCGATTTATTTTAATTATATCTCAATAATAGTTAGTTTTGGTTCCTTTGGCTATTACTTCAATTTTATCCCAAGGCTACCATGGATATAATAATTACTAGTTAATGAGATTACAGCTGCAGGCTGAAAACCAGTCCGGAATGAGGTTTATGTATAGTTTACACTTTCTCAGAAATAAGATAAGCCAGTTCCTTTTGCCACTTTTATAGATTTTCTTTTTTCTTTAACTTTAAATCATTTTAATAGTCTTGTAACGTAACAACATGAAAACGCAATAATTCACATTATGAAATAGGATAATATAATTTGCAGTTACATAATAAGTAACAAAAATTTTAGAACATATTTAATTAAGCAATTTTTTGTATTCAAAGTTCACTTGTCAGTCTTTTCTTTTTGCGATATTTCCAATGATTCATCAGATTGTAATTTCTTTTTTATCTTTTTCAGCTGCTCCTTCTGTTTTTTGAAGAAGTAGCTTTCTTCCTGCGCCGCAGCGAATTCTCCAAGACTACCTCCTGATTCTCTCACTGATCCACCGCCTCCACCTCCTCTACCAGCTCCAGATCCTGGTAAACCTGAGGCGTAGGTTCTTGTTTGATTGTTATAAAATTCTGTTGCTTTTATTTCATTTTTGGACAAACAATTCCATGGAGACTGAATGTATGAATTCAAAGATAAGTTGTGTTTAATTTGTTTACACAAAGATGAGATTCGTCTGCAAGCTTCCATATTTTTTTGCATAATTTGTACAAATTTTTTCTGACAATTA
Organism: Bhutanitis thaidina; assembly: GCA_029286595.1. Classification (NCBI taxonomy): domain Eukaryota; kingdom Metazoa; phylum Arthropoda; class Insecta; order Lepidoptera; family Papilionidae; genus Bhutanitis; species Bhutanitis thaidina. Next base: position 5,465,631 of record JAGSMS010000020.1, on the reverse strand, counting down.
TCTGTCAGATTTATCGTTCCCATTGGTCACAGATAAGATACCAAAATACTTTTAAAATAAGTAAGGAGTTATTTTAACCAGTAATTTATAAAATATAAGTTACAAAAATAGTTTATTTTTTTACTCTTTTAATTTGTGTCCTACAAGCATACACTAATAATAAATACAAACGAAAAATTTTCGTAAAACCATACTTAACACGGTGACGCGTGATGAGTGTGTTGTGAGGATCTGTGCGAGCTGTGTGACTCTTTTGGAGTTGTCTATGTCCAGCAGTGGACTGTTTAAAGGCTATTTAAGGGCGAAAAGAATTTGAAAGCCTTCAACGTAATTAAAATATGTATGAAATATCATCGGATACCGATACATTATTCCGAGTTATAATATGTAGGCGCGAACTAAATCTGTAAGCAATTAGTGAAGAAACTAATTTGCAAATATGATTTAATTGTCGCCAAAGATCTACGAAACGGGTTTCGCCATAATATAATTTGTTTCGGTTTAATGAAACGTTTTAATTATCGCACTAATTAATAAATCTGAGTTTGTATATAAACAAAATTCTAAACCTACCAGTCGAAAGAATGGTGTTTTAATATGCAACATGGATTTCACTAAGGTTGGTAGTATTAAATTTTTCAATAAAATTACTCATATCTTCGATCTTCCGATAGCATAGAGCATATAGGGTGCGCATTTTTTTTTAAATGTTTCTTGTATTTAAGCAAATATTACAAATTTAAAATGAAACTATTAAGTTTAATTTTAGATTTTTATTTTCTCAAAGTTTCGGATGCTTTACAGCACCCGGTCACGGGGGAACTGAGGTGACAGAGATCCTGACGTCATAGTTATCTCGCGCCACCGTCAACTTTTGTTTCTTAATTTTGATCTGTTCTACGCAGACAGCGCTCACGGTATTTTGAGGTCGCGCACTATGCTTAGGGATTTAATTTAATTTATTACAGGATCCCAAGCCCCCATCTACCAGTCGACTTCTGCATTGAAATATGGATGTTTTATCTTTTCAATAGCCTCGCGTTTCATCCTTGGCAGGAATCGGTGTTCTTTTGCGAGGATTTGTGACCTATCAAATTTGATGTAATGATTGTAGCGATTTTGAATATGATCACAGACTGCTAACTTCCTAAAGCGTCGATGTTTCACAATAGCTCTTTTACGCGGACCCTTACAAATCTCTTAGTTTGTTTATTTTATATTTTATTTCTACATTTTTGATATTTTATAAAAAAAAAAAATTATTATGTGTGTTAATTGTATTGTATGATATGGTACCTTGCTCAAGTTATAGTTTACACTAGCTTGGGACTTGATGACGTGTACGTGTGGTCGTTTGAAGGTAAACCCTTTCAAACTTGAATGTGCGTCATCGACAAAGACCTTAAGAAAGCCCAAGTAAATCTACGACGTCCTAGAACCGATACGAAGTAACATCCCACCTTCGTATCGGGAGGCCCGAGTTCGATCTCATATCTCTATATTATGGAGCGCTCGTGCTCTCGTGCGCACCCCATAAGTTTTTCGAAACATAGGTATGTATCTATTGTTTATCGAGACACTACGGGAGCGGCTGGCTAACCAACTGTCACACAGGTTAATGAGCTCTGATGAAATAAGAGTTGTAACGACTGAAATAATTGTCTTGATCTGTCCACTATATTATTGAGTATACGGTAGTAAGTGCTCATTAATTTTTTTTCCATATTTCATTCTGATTTCAATATATATTATCTACTATATTTTTTGTCTTCTGACATTTGCCAAGTAGTTATTCCTAACTATACCACCTTACTCCATTGCGTTGTAATCAAATCGAATCATACGACATTGACAAAATTAATTATCTTATTTCAGTTCGTCCTTTTGTTTTGCTTGATTTCGATTTCTCTGTGTACAAGGTAAGCACTAAATATAATCATCATAATTACTCTTAACATTGAACAAGATATATAAAATAAAATGATTTATATATAAAGTAAAACTAGTTATTTAAACTCTGTTATTATTATTATCGTCTATTAATATAATCCATTACTAATTTTTAGACAAACTCAAGGCTATGTTCAACCGAATACAGTGGATGAACCGAAAAACCCATTGCAATGGCTGGCTCGTCCTTCCGTGAGCCATCCGAATTATGGATTTTTTAGAAGGATGAACAAGTTAACGAATAACTTAAGACAATGTTTTTGCTTCCTACAAAAACCGACTGGTATACCCGTTACACAAAAATTGAATCCCGGCGATGAAAACTTGGAGAGATTAGTTTTGTACTTGTACAGAGACACGTCTTCTGCAGACATTAAATTATATTTGCCAAATATTGAAAAACAACACATGATACCCGATTTAGCATTCGATGATGGAGACCGCTTAGAAACACTTTCTACAGAAAGTGCAGAGGCTCTGTTTACTACACACTCAGAACTAGTCACGGATCGCGATCAGTTTAATACTCCCGACATAGCATATATACGACCCGAAAAGGTTAACAAAAAGGTGAACACGCCCGGGCTTCTGGATATTTTAGAAGCATCATTACCGAAAGAATTAATATTTATTAATGAACAAGAAAATCCCGTTGAAACAGAAAATATAATGAATCCTGGTAACGAAGCTATAACAAACGGTAAAAATAAACAAATACGTTTAGATTTTGAACATGTCGCCTACAAAACTGATACAGAAAATAGAACAGGTGACAATTTAAATGTTGTATCTCAACCGCATAATATTTTAAAAGAAGATGAAACTATACAAACGGACATTGACCTCGAAATGGATTATCTTAATAGCTTTCCGGAAGAACCCGAAATGCTTAACTTAAATTATGTAAAAGATCATGAATCAGAAGAAGTAAATACAAGTACAGATGAGGAAACAGAACAGCTAAAGCTAAATTTAGAATTCGATCTTGATCCCGAAGATTATGAAGTAAAAACAGATGTTGAAACTGAACAGCCAAACGTAAATTTAGACCTAAATTCTGAATGGGACTTAAATGTTATAGCAGATGATGAAACTGAAAATGAAAATTTTAATTTAGACTTTAGCTTTGGTTCACAAGAGTCAAGTACTATATCCGAATCTGTTAGACCGAAGCATGAATTAGATGAACCAGAAGATTTGAATATCATTACAAAATACGGATCAGTAGCAACGACCGAACCAAATTTAGAAAAGGATCCTAAACCAGATAATCTTAATATTATTGTTGAGGACGGAAATAATCGGCAGAAAATTGAGTTAAATCATAAACCTGAAGATTTCAAGCCAAGACCGGACCTTGTAGTCGAGGAAATATACAAAATTATTGAAAAACCAAATGCTATGAAATACAAAAAACCAACACTAATCTCATTAAATAATGTTAATAAAGATTTTATGACTAGTGAACTGGCTAACGGCAAAGAAACCCCAACGGAATCCTTCGAAAATTCCAAGAAGCAAGTATTGCATAGTAACGCGCTAGATCCACGTGAATTATCTCTTATTACTCTGCACCCACAGAGATTAGTAAAAAAGCATCAAAAAAGTAATCAATACAAACCTAAAGAACTGAAGTTTCGAGACAAATTCGATGTCTGGTTTAATGACCAATTAAAACGAGTTCATTTTGATGATTCGGAAGTGTCAAACTCGATAGATATTCATACGTTTAAATACCTTATAGAAAAGACACTACATGATAGCGGATTGTTCATAACCGAGAAAGGTTTTCTTTTAGATTTGGAGGGTAACTTCTTCGATTTGACAAACATAAAAATGCGACCAATTTTAATAGGAAATTCTGTTGAATACAAAAACTTGTTACAAGGTAAACTCAGTTCATTTACACTACCGACAGGCATGCCGTATTTGGAAGCTGTTTTAATTACTTCAATAAATCCTCAAAAGATACTGGGAATTATTCCTTTAGGAAAGACGTATCTTCCTAAAAGCTATAGGAAACCTTTGGCATTATACATTGAAGATGAACAGTCTCCTATTAGATTCGCGAAGCCGAACTGTGATCGTGCCTGTAAAATAAGAAAATATTTAATGGACGGACATCGTCATAATCCCGCCAAGCGTATCGGAACTCAACAGCATGAACTCTTCAGGCCTATACCAAATAAGCCAGTGTCTTCTAAACTATCAGCTAAAAATAATTACCGCAAATTATCGGAACAACCACCAAAAATCTCAAATATAAGATATGATTCCCAAGAAGTATTTCCATTCGATCAAGTGAAAACGATAATAAATAGATATCATAACATTCGTAAACCACAAGATAAAACCGAATTTAAACACGGAAATCGAGATTTTGTTCTAAAATTAAAAAAAAAACCAGTTACTACCGTGATTGAACCCAAGTATCCTGTAGTAATGCCTAAGGTGAAACCAGGTTTTCGGATAATCGGTGGTAATGCTGCCACCAGCAGTGGAACTCCATTAAGCACTAAAGGGCGGTCTGGCTACATTTCTTCAGAAATTAATTACGATTTTTCAGATGACTATGCTATATAAACTACTGCAACGATTTTATTACGTCGACGAAGTCGCGGATAACAGTTAGTGTATAATATATAGATAATGGCCTCCCTCTAATAATTATTTTGCAGAGAGCGAGCTAGCCCCATCGGTTATATATTTATTAAACAATAAAAATCATTGTATGGGTACTCGTTTTTTTTAAATAATTTTAGAATTAGGTATGTACCCATAAAACTTCTTCTTCTTCTCATATGCCTATTTATATCTGTTGAAATGCCTATGTATGTGAATGAAACTCACAACGGTCAGGAGGATTGGAGAGCGCAGTAACATTAGCCTCTAACTAGAGACGCATCTCGCCATGACTAGTTTGTATAATTTGAGCGTAGGAAACTGTTGCCTTATTGTTAAACCTTTTTTAAAAAAAGGAAAGCAATTTCTTGAAAATACCCATGCGTGTTGCCGTTGATGACATGTGGAACTGAGACATGGTCCTTCACTGCAGGACGGATGAGGAAGCTCAAAGTTGCTCAGCGCGCTATGGGAAGTTTCTCTACGCGATAGAGTCTGCAACGATGATATCCGCAGCATAACTAAGGTAACCGATATAGTAGCAAGGATCAGCAAGCTGAAGTGGCAATGGGCCGGCCACATAGTACCCAGAACCGACAATCGTTGGGGAAAAAAGGTTCTCGATTGGCAGCCACGTACAGGCAAACGCAGTCTTGGACGTCCCACAAGATGGAGTGACTATCTGCGCAATGTTGCAGGAAGTCGATGGATGCAGGTAGCTCAGGACCGAGCTTCGTGGCAATCTTTGGGGGATGCCTATGTTCAGCAGTGGACTTGTGGTAGGCTGAAACGATGATGATGATCCATGCAATACTTATTGATTATTAAGGAAATCGATAATATAGTTTATACGTATTACAAGTTACTTAATATTAGCATTTATGATTAATGCTATTTACTGCATAGTGCTTTTTTCAAGTCTTTTTTAGCAAAGTGACTAAATTTAATAATTATTTCTCGTTAGTCGTTTGCTTAGTGACATCTCTTGATACATTGAAACATTACATAAAGGTATAATATTATACTTCATAAATAGGACAAGAGATGTCGCTTCCGACAAATTACTGGAAAATCTTTAGATACATACATACATGTAATGTTATACACTTATGCGCCGTAGAAGTGTCTTAAAAACTTACTAGATGTCGTTGTATTTAAATTTATTGTTAATTTAATAGATGGCGTACATTCAAATTCCTCAAAAATAATGTAATTTGTAAATAAATATCTAAAGAAAATAGCAAATATTATAACACACTGATTAAAATATGCAAAAGTAAATATGTATTAAATTTATTGGTATAATTCGAAAGACTAGCATGTGCATTTATTTAAAGTTAACAACAAATTCAAACAAATCAAGTCGAGCAAGTTTGGTTTAGTCAGTCAGTTCAGTTCAGTCACAGTCAGTGACCGAAACAGATCGTGATAGGGGTGCTTCTACCTTACTCTAAAAATATACCGTAACAATCGTTTTAAATAAGACATCAGCTTAGTTTCCTGTAAGAACTTAAAATGAATAAATAGAGATTAAAAATAAAATAGTTCGTTTATGAAATAATTCGCAGAACATATTGGTACGAAAGTTATGATTGTTTGACTTTTATCAAATAAAATTTTAATTTGCTGTGGATTCGCGGCATTCTTACAGTGTTATACTATTGTTTGTGAATGGATAACCATATGCCTGTGTAATTATGGTAATATGTTAACATTTGGACGCCAGATTAAATTACCATATTTTTAAAATTGGATGGGATTGCACTACTGGTAAGTTTTAAATAAATTATATTGTTTTTAAATAATTCATGCCGATACTTACGATGGATCTTAAGATAACATAGATATTACAATAACTATCTAATATTAAATAACTACATTTTATGTTACAAGGATTAAGGTGATTCCAGATTTAATTCGTAACTTGAGATCATTTTATGCGAATGATTGGTTTTGTTAAGATGTACTTCCGATTGACAGAGGTTTCTTAAAGTTGGAAAACTACCTTTTACCTATATTTCAGGATAATGAAGGTATTTAAAAGAAGCCAATATTTAAAAATTGTCACACTGTTCTAAGTAGTCTAATTTATCAGCGGATTTATACCTCCTACAGTTACATCATAAGTAATTAAATGTTTAATTCATAACATAACATAATTAAACTTGGCTTGGTGAGCCCGGTGGCTAAGCGTTTGCCCGCAGCGCTGCGGGTCGTGGGATCGATTCCCGCATAATTATTTCTATGGGCTACAAATAATTGTTCCCGGGCCGAGTGTTTGTCCATGTGCAATTTATGTGTGTAAACTGCCTCCACGTTTATCCAAGGCGAAATTCCTGCTGTAGGGTTAACGTTTTCTGGAGAAGAAAATAAATAATGACCTATAATAACTCTTGACATCTTAAAACAAATTCTATTGCTATGGCACGAGAATGAATATTGAAGTTCCTATCAGCGTATGGAATAAAGGTTTATTAGTTAGTAAGCACTCTAACATCCAAGAAGACGGTCAGACTCCCGTCAGAAAGCCTAAGACTCCGAGATGACCATGACAGGTTTTCGCTCGGGCAGGCCTTGGCGTTGTCGCTATGATTGGGTACCTTCGCAAAATATATACTTAAGCGCAGGGCTGTCACTACAATAATTTAATTTTAACTTCAAATTACCTATATTATTTTCTTCTTGAGTTAATTCGATGAATTAAAAAAAAACTTAGTTACAATTTTGTTCCTCTATTTATATTAATAAAATACAGTATTAATCGGCACTGGAAGTCTCTACCCAGCTTCGAAACCCTCGTAAAAAAATATATGAGGCCTATGCCCAGCTGTCGGATTAGGTTGCCCCGTCTTCGCAGACTATAAAACAATTAGTAGTGAGAACCTCATTTATAGTTCGGGAACAGAACGCTTAAAATATTATAGAGTGACGGGAGTATTCAATCACCACGCAATCTCCAGGAGATACTCCCGGAGAGTCGAAAATAGGGTTGCAGAAGTCGTCGGCTACGGCGCGTCTTAGCAAACGGATTTCGATTAATAATTGATGCCGTACAGGCCTCCATGGAAATGCCAAACGTAAATTGGTAATCTCTGCCGACCCCTATGTCACGTACGACACCAGTGATTAAGTAGTGGTACCTCTATGGAAATACCAAACAGAAATTGGTAATCTCTGTTTACCCCTGTATCATATAGGACACCCTAGGTCAGTTAGGGGTGCCTCCATTCTTTATTTGCGACAACTACACGGAATAACAAAAGCCACGTTACTCTGCCAAAAGTACGTACCACTTTATTTCCGTAGTAATTTAAAGATATACTTACAATTATTATTAAATCAAAATTAATATATTTTCTTTAAATTTTAATGAACCTTCCATTCGTTTTTAAGTCACTATTAACCTTATGTATGCGAACGTGCGACAGTTAGATAGTAATTCCACTTAACTTAATTTTTCTTTGGATTCAAATTCAAATTCAACAACAAATTCTTTTAGTTTTTATAACTAAAAATGAACTTACCGAACTTACCTTAAAAATGAACCCGATAAATATTTTAAATAGTTTTGTAATTTTTTTTATTGACGTACAACCTTGTAATGTCACGTATATGTATAACATTAAAACAGTTTTATGCAAGGTAAGAATATAAATAAAGAAAAATAAATATAACAAAACTAGATCATAATTTTTGGTAGTTATCTAATGTATCTAATACAATCTACAGTTAAAACTGTGTGATTTTTTAGTTAGTCTTTTCAGTTTTACCTTTCGTTGGTGCAGCCCATACACTCTCAGTTAAAACAGTGCAATTAAATTTACGTTCTCATGGTCTCCATGGACGATGCTTTCGCAGTTGTATGAGCAGGTGTATTGCGAGATAATATAACATGATAATAAAAATTTAGAAAAAAAACGTGAACTATGGAGTAATTGGTACATCTGCTGTCATCAGAGACACCATTAAAACAAAAACAAGACAATATTGAGGAATGCTATATCACCTTATGGCTCGCAAAGTTTTACACGCCTGATCTGTACTTCGATGCCGTGAACTTGTTATATGCACAGAGTAGATCATTAATTTACTTTGTAACAGCCTCTTTATTACTTTTAGGATCTATATAAGTCTGAATCTTTTTTGACGCGATTATGTTATGCTTTACTTTTGACTTTCCACAACCAAGGCACGGTTTAGTATTTTTGTATAAACTGTTCCAGTCAGCCACGTTGATTAGTCGCCATGATCGAATCTCTACAGATACCAATGACATACTTTTAAAAAAGTATAGTAATTAAGTAAAAACATCTGTTTAAAAGAGAGGATACGTACGGAGTTTCTTTCGCCTGTTTACTCCCCATGAGGAACAGGAACCTAACGAGGTGGTAAATAAAAATAAAATTATAAACGTATTTCTTACGTTAAATAAAGAGTTTTCATTTCATTCATTTTATTTCATACTCAAAAAATACGTGTACGCCGATGCGCTGATGCGGCGAAACTGTGCAGTTTGTCTGCTACACAAGCTCAGTTGTTACTTTACACTTATAACAATTTAGTTTTAAATAATGGTATTTTAATCAGTTGTCACATCAACTGTACAGTTCGCGTGTTTGTTCTACACACCTAACATATAGGGATTGTAGTATCCTAGGGTACTTACCTATTTAGTTTTTTCTCAGAGACGAATTATCATTAATTCTTTGGTTTTGATTGATTGAATTTGATAACGAAATGAAATATTTTTTACCGGGCTACAATAGGCAAATAAAAGTAAATAAAATATATACAATAGGCAAATAAAATGAAGGTAAATAAAAGTTTAAAAAAATAATACAATAAATTAAGATAAAAATATTTCCATGCATGGAGCCATGCTCCACAAAAAAAAAGAAGTTTAGAATTTGTTTACATAAATTTATTGCAGTCAAGTAATAAATAAATATTGAAGTAACATATTTAAGCCGAATCCTTTTTTAAGTACCTACCCTTTCCTGTTTAAGCGTATTATTATTAGCGACGTTATGGTCTTCAACCCACCCTCTTCCCGTGAGTGTTGATTGTTTATCCACATTTTCTATTGTACTACCCGCATGGTCTTATAAGATGCATAAGAATCATCCCTCATGTTCTGAACTTATATGTTCTTTGAGGACCAACCAAAAACGCCATGACATTGTCAGGATTGAAAATTAAAGTTATTTTAAAATGCATTATGCTTCATGTAACCACTTCACTGTGTAACTATAATTGATAAGGTTGTGTATCTTACCATTGACTAGACAAAATTTGTTCAGTACCCTGCATAGGTACAGCACCCGCTATCCTAAGACTTAAGTTATTAACATGCTGTAAGCTTACCGTTGAATGGCAGACAGTTGTTACATTGCGATGGTACATATCTAACCGGACTATCGGATAATAATAACCATAAAAGACTTTATAACAAGACGTGGGAGTCCTGCTCGCAGATCTCGTCTGACGAGGCGTAAAGGCGCCGACAGTATTAGTATTTTACTGCGGTGTTTTAGCGGGTTCAAGCCCGATATAAATCGTTCTCAATGATGTAGATCTGGGTATGCGTTTCAGGTATTTCCCCCCACAGATTATTATCGTGGCGGATATTTAGATTGTGAAATGCTCTGTGACCTCTGATAGACGATGTTTTGCTAAAACAATGTACTTTGATCCTCGAAGACGGTTAAGGAAAAATAAATTTCAATGAATCATTCTTCGGGTGATATCAGTATGGATGTAATTACGCTTTGCGAACTTATTGTTAATAATTATGGGCAATCATTCTAATAAAATAAAGTCTTCCTATCTTATTCATTGGTTAAACGAAAACGAAAGATTCCCTTTGCAGGTATCCACTTTCGAGTCTTTATTTTTCTGTATTTATTTACTAGATAACATATAATATACTTATAGATATGCACTAACTCCGGTCATCCACAGGAAAAGGTAGAGACGACGGACATTTGATACAATTCTACGTATCCAAATGTGTTTCTTTAGTGGTTTTTCGCTTCTCCGGGCTATAGAAAACGATGGGTAGCTCGCGTCGACGCCGTGTCTGCCTGTTTTTGGTGTTTTACGACCCGGGTATTACGAGATCCACGAAATAAAGAGGTAGGCAGATCCTTATGCTGCTATCACAATCATACGAGTATATATTATACAGATGTCAACTGGCGTCTGACTTCAGTTTAGCACGGCGTCCAATTCTTCGCATGCCATCGTTTATACATTTCCGCTTTAGATAGATGGCCTTTCGGAAAACCAGGTATTCAATTAAAAACTAGGTTGGACAATAGGCACGGATAAAAAATAGTTCTTATAAAAAAAAACTTCGACTCAAATGATTATCACTGAATGAGATAGTTCCATAATAAGTTCGTTGGCTTCTTTACAGTCTGTAGCACGTGTTTTTTTATTAACTTAAATAATTTGAATACCTGACCAAAATAGTGTTTTTTTTGTCCTATTTATGATTTTTTCAATTAATTTTATAGAAAATACTCATACTCAGTAGTTATCTTTCTCTCTCTTTTCTTCTCCATCAGCCATGGGAGAATTTACCGTACCCGCCAAGTAGGCTCCTTCTACTGGGTGGAAGAGTCCTTGTCTGCTATCTCCAATCAGCAGTGGTTCTATGTTCCGCTTTGAAAGGTACACTAAGGCAGTAAAATAGCTGGGTGGGAGGGATTCCATCTTAGTCATTTTTAACATTTTCAAAAGTTATAGAGTTGTAGGCGTTCGGATAGATCGTTATGCAGAATTTGTTTTACACCTGATTTGGTTCAGTACCTATGTATAGGTAAAAACCTATTTCACTTTGTTTTCCTTTATGAGGTACAAACATTTTATATCACAAGCCGATACTCTTGTCGTTTATTCACTTGTATGATAGTGTATATGAATTATCAATGCTGTATATATACAGCATTGATAATTCATGGTAAACAGCGTAGCTTCTTTAAAAAAACGCGTTGGCATTTCCTAAGGGCTTTATTTAAATCAGCATAATATTATTATTGACACTCGACAATCTTTAATTACCCAATTATCTTAAGTTTGTTCTTAAAATTAAGTAAATAGAACTATATGCATGCAATTTCAAAATATTTACGTGTTTTCGTGTATTAATGAATGAATATGTTTACTCGACTTAAACTCACTTCGACTCTACTTCAAAAAAGAAGACATTTTACTATTAGTCTGTAATTTTTTTTTTAGTTTGGTCGAGTATATTATATATACGAGTATGTATGAGCTGTGGTAGCCTAGATGTCAGGGTGCTCGCTTTAGTTTCATGAGTGCGAGTGACCTGAGTGAGTGGTTGGATCCCCAGTGCCGGCACCACTAAAATTGTAAATGACAGCATTGTGAGGAAACCTGCGTTTCTGGGAAATGAAAAAAAATATTTCGAGGATAAGTTGCCCAGCTGTGGGCACTTGCAGGCTGCTACTTTATTTTTACGAGTATGTTAAATATCTTCGACGATTGCGAACAGATTATGATGATTCTTTTTTATTGAATTATCCTGTACCTTAAAGGTAAAATATTCTATCTCCAAAGGTTTATGGAAAACAGAGGTTGAAGTCTGTTGTTTCTCTAAAGCTTTGATGCAAATTCACTTGTTATTGAAACTATACACATATTTGGAGTATGAGTGAATATAGCTTCCTTTTTCCAAGTCCCAACCTCTCCTGCAGGTAATGTAGGGTGCATTACCTGCAGGAGAGGTTGGGACTAGCTATTAATCATATTACCTGTGTATAATAAAGATCGGTGGCATCTCGAGGTTGATATTATCCATAAATTTAATTAATCTTTGCCGGCAACACTAAGATTATTGATAGCATGATTGCAAACATCACATCGAGATTGCGAATTAATAAATAAATTTCGAAGCCATGTGAAGTCCGCCATATCGCACTGAACTGTCGCGGCTCCAAAACCTTCTCAAATATTGAGAGGAGGCCTCTGCCGAGCTTCATTTACAGGCTGCAACTTTACATTTACAACCAAGTCTGTTAATAGTCCACAGCTGGACCTACTCTGTTGGAAGGATATTGCCATTTAATCGTAATGCTTGGCTGGCGGATTGGTAATCGCATTACCAATCATTTACACACTGTATACTCTATCTCTGGCATAGTCTGGCTTTCTGTTATTGATATGAAAGAGTGAAGTGTGTTGTTGTCCCAACACGATATTTTACAAACCCATAAAGTCTTCCACACGATATTTACTGCGAAGTAAATACGATCACGGTACTTTCGCTAACATATACTGTTGAAAGTAACAATGTGAACGGTCCTCACCAGAGTACGCGATGAGACCGTGGTACTCCAATGACATTACTTAATGAAATCTCAAGTATACATTCACGTTTTAATGATCGAAGACGACACTCGAGAATGTCATTAGCTTGTCTTGTGATTAGACAGCGTGTGAAGTTTCAGTACGTATGATATCGCATATAAAATGACGTAAATAAACGATTGCGCGCGTTAATAGTGCAGATAGTACGTTTGTGCGTCGTATAACATTTTATCGGTCAAGACCGAATCGGAAACCCAACTTGCTTCAAAGTTCTATCCAACGGTTCTATCAAAATGTGCCAACAGCATCAGGGAATTGGTGATTCTAATTTTAATTGTTGATTTATTAAGATGATCTGCAAGTACTGGTGTTAGCTGCTCCGCCCTTCGATGTTTCACAATATGTAGTAACAGATTGACAGAGTGCATAATGAAGTGATTTTATGATATGTTATTAAGATATGTTCAGACCAGTGTGTCTAAGTTACCATAACTAGTTTTCTTTATCACCAAATATATCTATCAAACGGGTAAATATTGAATACTAATGTTGTAATTGTTAAAAACAAGTTTTCTGTGTCCTTCGTTTGAAATGTCACACTCATCTGATTCACATTAACTTCAAACGCATAAATATTTATTATTTGATATTGATTATTTTGTAACTTCGAATTTTTATTTTTTCGATAAATTTTTGATTATTACCATTTTACATCACGGTCATTTTCATCATTGGAATTTCACCCAGTCATATAAAGTAAATTAGCAGCGTATAAGTGCCCACTGCTGGGCAAAGGCCTCCTACTCAAATATCTGAGAGGGTGCAGGAGCCGGGAATAACCCGCCACGCTGCTCCATTGCGGGTTGGCGGGCTTCACATGTCCTCAAAATAACACAGACATGCAGGTTTCCTCACGATGTTTTCCTTCACCGGCAAGCACGAGGTGAATACAGCACTTGAAATTGCTATTAACAATTTTAGTGGTGCCGGCACCGGGGATCGAACCCAGGTCACTTGCGCTCTATGATACTAAAGTGAGCGCCTTGAGCACCAGGCTACCACGGCTCCTCCAGTCATATAATTGCGATAAATTGTTGGTCATGACGAAGATGTTCTCGTTTCCGATTTCGACCAGCGACAACAATCGTCTGCTGTTTTAAATTCTCAACTGTGCAGTATACACCATAATGTACAATGTTCTCTTCAGTTTACCGTAACTAAAAGGTCATAGAACCCTTGTGTACTTCGACGTCTCTCTGTACAACACCGCCTTTTTACTTGTCTCCTTTATCTCCCTACAAAGTGGGACGTGAATACCACCTGGGCTGCGCAAAAATCATAATATTTGCCTTCCTCTATAGGTGAACGGCGTAACTGATTTAATAAAAGTTCGTTAACACAGTGACAAGTAAACTTCGTTCCAATTAAATTAAGACGTGTTTTAGTGAAAAGTAGACTTACAGAAGGACACAGCCATATATATAAAGCAATTATAATTTTTGGGCTTAAGATTATTATAATTGAGAAATAATACTTAACCTAGCAAGAGCAAGTACTAATTCATGATATTTTTTTTTAAGTTAAGAATTTATTTTGCGCCATGAAAATATTTCGGTCCAAATTTAATTTGATTAGGAAGATAAAAATATCGAATGATAATCCAAGCGTCATTTATCTCTTGAGTGAATATTATTTAATTTAATTAATGTCTTTGTTATCCAGCAGACCCAGATACTGTATTGTAGTTATGCATGGCAGTTACCTTTTATTAACCGCGACCCGCGTGTTTGTGTTAGTCAACGTACAAAGACAATGGTTCATAAAAAGCATTCAGACTTCTTGAAGTAGTTGTCTGCCTATAGTCTAAAATCCTAATAAGGTACATATACAATATTTTAATTTTGAGTAAAGTAACAAGACACAATACATCCTTAACGCGTAACTTATTACAAAAATTTCCACAACAATTGACTATGAAAATTAAAGTGTCTGTTGCATTCGACGTAGTCGGATAAATAGTTCGCCATCATTCGGTCGCCACCAACGTGGGCGTCGGTAATCACTTACCATCAGCTGAGCCGCTTGCTCGTTTGCCCTCTTACCGATAAAAAAAAAACATGAAATACAGATGAATTGATTTAGGACCTCTACCGTTTTGGAAGTCGATGGAAAAAATTGTATAACCCTTATATACCATTAGTCAACCGCGAAATATTTATTTATCATTTGGCGAATAAATTAACATCAGCTTAAACTTATTGTTTCATTTCGGCCATTTCTCTTCCCAGGCACAGATTTCTGGATCGTGCGTAACGAACAATTTCGGTCTTGCGTCTTCTATTGTATGATGCGAAAACGTTTCGCCGTCATTGTAAGTAGACAATCAATTCTGCTAACAGTAACTCGTGATTATCAAACACGATCGCATCTCGTGAATACTCAACCATTCTCGAATTTTGACTGGCTGTTTCTTTTAAACGGAGAATCGAGTACATAATAATACCGCGTATTCTCACCGCGGCGAGGACATAGTTGCTAAACCTGCCACGTTGTTTTGAGTATTGGAATTAATTGAGATATTGGCGATTGAAGTTTGAGGCGACCGCCTTTTTGTAAATATTATTAGTAAAAGCTTCGAGCCATCAAGGCTTCAGCGTCAGCTAGTTAAACATTAATATGTAAAGATTATTATCAAGAGTCTGAATATTTCACAGGAGTACAAATTTCTCTATTCTTATTTAAAGACATTTATTTCAATCCAATGAACGTAAACATTATCTTACAGATTTATTTTTCATCAATATTACGAAAAGTCGGGTTTAATTTCATGGTCATTTTCATCGTTTGATTTTCACCTAGTCTTGCGGAAACATAATTACGATAAATTGTTTGTCAATTTATAAGATATTGCAAAAGGTTGGACAAACATTATGATATATATATATATATATATATATATTATATATATATACCTATATATATTCATATTGGTTTATATGTATTTATTCCGTCAGTATGTACCTAAATGTAAGTGTTAATTATTCATGTATTTTATTTTTTTTAACAAATTTAATGTTTGGCACCCTTACAATATCTCTCCACGCCCCGGGTTGACTGGTAGAGAATGCCAAGAGGCATTAAGTCCGCCCTTTGTAACACTTTTATTTAAAGGTATTCAAATAAAGTTTAAATAAATAAATATTTCGATGTTTCGATTTTTTAAATACAGAAAGTCATAAATAGAAAGTTTTGTTATGTTTCGGTACCTATTGTAAGGATGAATACTTACCAGTTAAATGAGAGGCCTTGAAAATCTAGTGTAACCCGGCGTCGGGGCTTGCCATCCCATGCCAACCGGCCAAGTGCGAGCCAGATTCGCGGTCCGAGAGTTGCGTACAACCACACAACATATCGGTGTAACCAAGGTAGGACAGCCAGACATAACTGTATCTTTATATATTTATTGTTTTTAATATTTGTTATGCACAGTACCCAAACGCAAAATCTGTTTTGAAAACGCAAAATCTGGTCTGTCTGCTTGTCTCATTGTTCGGGCATATCTTGGAAAAGGTTGAACAGTTGAACCGTTTTACGGGACTTTCACGTGAAGCCTCTTCCTTTTCTCTGTTAGAAGTAATTAAGATTCCTTTTACCCGGGAAATATTGATGGTTCCTGCGCGAACATAAAAGTATAAAAAGGCCGGCATATTCCTTAAAGGCCGGCAGCGCATCTGTAGCTCCTCTGATGTTGTGGATGTTCGTGGGCGTCGGTGATCACTTACCATCAGGTGAGCCGCACGCTCGTTTGCCCCTTCTTCTATAAAAATGAAATAAATAAAAAAAAAAAATTAAGTTGTGGTTAAAACTGCTAGTATCAAATAAAAGTCTGTCATCCGATTCGATTCCACAATTCTTGTACTTCAATGACATAATTTCTTCTTTTTCGTATACCCATTATATTACAAGATCTTTTCTATTTGCATTTAAGACCTTGCAATGCTAACGAATACAGTTTTTAGAGAAACGAATATGTTGAGGTAAGAAAAAACTTGTTTGAAAATCAAAACAAATTTCATCACAGATCGGCCGGTGTCACCTCGACCTTATTGTATTAAAGTCGCAAGCCATCTGTCATTGTTGGTGTCCGAACAATGAATGTGGGTTAAAAGATCAACTGCCAATATAGCTTTGTGCTTACCCACGTTCAGACAAACGGGAAGAGCCAATTTAAAAGAATCGTACGAGGTCAATTGTCTGGTAACTGATGGTCCAGACAGGCGATCACTCACTTTTGTTGTACCACAGACCTTATCCCCTATGCCACTAAAATATTTCACAACAATTGTGTGCGACATCATTCCTCGGTAAAATCATACCGTGTTATTTTTATCATCCAAGACATGGTTTCCATTGGTACTGGTAACCTTATCTTGGATAAAGCCAAGTTAAAAGATACATTTTTTCGGAGGAATTCTCATACGGAATTTTTGGTACGCGCTAGAATGATAGTATAAAATCCATTAGCATTTACCGAACTCTAATATCACAGACTAGTAACGAAGAGCAACATCACTAGTGCAAGGATACCGGCACTGTGCTCTCCAACTCACTTACCCAATGAGTTGAGTAAACCTTAAAAGAAATTTTTAGTAATATTTCTTATTCTTATTTTAGTACAATTATGCCGTATCCAAAAACGAAACGAGGGTGAGTCCTATCTGTCTCTAAACGAACCTGGGGTGCTGTTGGAGTCGCTGCGGATACTCGAGAGCCCCGGTAGCCACGGGAGAGCCACGGTAGCCACGGCAGAGCCACCCCGCGTAGCTACCCCGCGAGTATTTGGGGACAAGTGTGAAGCTAACCCACATTCCGCACGTGTTGACAGAATGCTTTAAAAATTCCTATTTTAACTTGTTTAAAATGCAAATCTGCGGGCAAACACGTTATAACGCACAGCGATCGACCTACGTTCCATTTCTATGTCAATAGTCATTTAAATCATCAGTGACCCAATGATCTAAGAATTTAAACTTATGAACCTTACTAAGGGGTGTACCGTACAGCGACTTTTCTGGCCAGATTGAGTGTGATATGGCGCATACTTTTAAAGTCACAAGGTAGCTCTTTTTACTATTATACTGACTTGAGTAAGGGTCATCGCGTACTACTCGCAAATAACCAGAAGCTTCTTCAATGCGCCAATTGATAGGCTCGGCAGCGCCATGTCATCAGCGTAGCTAATATTGTTAATGCAGACTCATCAATATAGCATCCAACATTGGTGCTACAGAGCTCATCAATCAGCCGATACATGAAGAAGTTGTATCGCTCCGCATCTCAATCCATACTCGTGGAGAAATATTCTCTCCACTTAATTCTAAATCTCGAACTAGTATACCAAAATGTATACAGTGATACAATTCCTGGAGGAACAGTAGTTTCTCATTCTAGATTGTACCACAACACATCATGGTTAACTAGATCAAATGCCGAGGGCATAAATTAATAAATATAATTATTAACTCGACAGATCCAAAAAAACAAGCAAAAGTCAAAAAACAGTCAGTTTGAGTTAAAATATTGCACTTTCTGCAGACAGCCCTGTTTTGAAACCGAACTGTGATGCATAGCGCCAGATGTTTGTCTTGCAGACTATTGAATACCTTAGCCGTTATTGTCGCTAGTGGAATCGGCCTGTAGTTGGAAGGCCTCAGCAGCAATCCTCGTTTTTTATTTAATATTGGCACTACTATTGTATGCGTAAGCTCATCGGGTAAATTATTGTGTCTGATGCATAAATCTAAAAACATAGCAAGCACTCGTGGCAAGTTTACAACTGCGCTTTTTGGAGACACCTAGAACCTCAGTAAACCGTTATTTAAAACTTTCACCTGTCCGAACTAATCTTAAAAACGTATGAACCGCTTTTGACAGAACGTTCAAAGGAAGGTTACATGTTACCCTGGTAATATTTAAGGCATAACTGCATAAAGTTTCAAAGCTCTTGAAGAAGGCTCATCACATACAAATCTCTTTTTTAGTTATTGATTTTTATTAAACCTTCCTGCGTTGTATTGTATGTTTTATGACAAGTTACTATTGTGTTTGATCTGTCCCTTACAATGCTGAATACTGTGAAACTGACCTCTACTGGTGTCCACTGGATGATATCTGTAGAAATCGGCTCCGGTGAAGTGAATTCAAATTACATGTACGTTGTTACTACCGCCAATAGCCAGTAGTCTGTAGCGACGCGACTGTGCTCCGCAGCCAGAGGCAAAGCCGCTAGTTATATAGTTAATAATGTGATTTTATTTTAAGCAATTAAAATCGTCGGAAAAGTTACGCAATCAACTTTCGCGTTAGTTTTTTTTAGTTAGTTGTAGATGCTTTTTTTTCTGTTAATAATAATGTGGTTCTGTAAAACTTCGACACCAGCGAAAACTTCCGGTAAACAACCAAGTTAAATAATCATCGAAGTAGAATAGAGTGTCGTTATTTTATCATAAATACTTTTCTCCGTATTATAATCTCTTAAGATCAGACAGATCAGATCTATAAACATTTCAAGAAATCTGTAATGTTTAAACTGGCATTGAAGCACGTTTTTAATTTCACTCTAGTTTTTGTGTTACCTGATATCACCGACGTTACTGAACCGACATAGATTATATAGAATATAAGAACAAATATACTTACTTTGCTTTTCCATCTACACTTTTTATACATTTTATTTTGAGTTTTGGAGTATTACGGGGAGTATTGGAAAAATATTGATTTATTAGGGTACCGCATTTAGTGTATCTTCTTTCACACTCAATTAAATATTTTATCTCTACAATGAAAGTTATAAATTCAAATGCACATATTACAGAATATATTTACTTGGAACATTATTTATCTAAAATATCAGGTACGTATTTACCTGTTGAAACAATAGAGATTATATTGTTATGACACGTAATGGAAACGTATGTAAACAACAATTGTCAACATCGACATCGACTAAATTAAGCTTATTCAAGGAAATAAACAGCATAGGAAATACTATTTTTTCGATAAAAGTAAGACGTTTATACCAAATTATGCCTTGCAAGAATTTCAGAATACCTCCATAACATCATGGACGGTAAAGGCCTGTCTTTAGATAATTGAGAAGGTGATTTTTTAAAAAATCGATTTTCAGAGCTTTAAGTATAGCTCTTCTATCTATCCAGTATCATCTATCGTTATCAAATTAAATCTGAGGTTAAGTGATTATTTAATCGAAAAAACCGACTTTCTTCAATCCGAGACACATATGGATTTATGTTTGTAGGATGTGTTCAGAATCTAAATAAATTATATATCTGTGGTTCAAACTATCGATGGTGAGATATGATTGACTTTGTGGCTCATAAGAGCTGTCTTATTTGGGATCATGCTGTGACTAAACTCATATTCAAAAATAGAACGGATTTTCCACGGTATCTCCAAGACAATCACATGAAGAAAGTTTAATTACAGAAAAACAAATGAAAGACATAAAAAACGCCGAGGATACATTTTGTTTTATTTTCTATTTGAATAGAATGTATAGAAACTATAAGTGGCCAGAATTAAAAATGGGGTCCAATCTTTCTTTTCAAAGGTTTTATTTTTAAGACAATCTCATTAAAAAATTTAGACATAAAAACAAACATAGCTATTAGCATTTTGCTCTATTTTGAAAATGGAATTGGTACAGTACGTATTGAAACCAAAATTGGCCAGTAACAGTATCAGACATTTCCTAGTACCGATATAAAAAAAACTACACTAATTTTTTGCGACTGTTAATAAAACAGGTGAATATTTATTTCCGTTCATTTAACATAAATTGGAGATTTTGTGAGAAGGCTACGCGAACCGGTCGTTGTGCATTTAAATGAAGACTCAAAGGTCAACGCAGTGTCGCAAGAGTTGATCAGCTTCATCCTCGAATAATCATACTTAGCGTGCAAATCCTCAATTACTTCGTGTGTGTTAAGGTCGAATGCAATTTAAGTTGCTGTACTATTACGTGTTAGATATTCCTCGATTCAATACTTCCCATAAGGCCCTCGCCTGCTAACTGCTGAGCCAAGGGGCCTAGCTTCAAATCCCACAAATATTTGTCTATCATTATACATGTGTATGGGTCTGGCTGTATTGTGTCGTGACTCGCGTTTCTGTCACGCTAAAGAGCTAGCAATTCATGGAACACTAGTGAGTGCCTTTGTAGTTGCGGCACTATTGTATATTCTGCATAGCTGACAACTGGCGATAGAAATTGGAAGGACATCATGACTCTTTACACTACCCACTAACGGTACTCCTATACCATAATATACAAAATAGAGTTGGAACCGACAGAATTTTAAGGCAAGTGCTAAGCTCTTGATTGAGTCTAAACCGTGACCTTTGATATACCTAATTTATTACGATTAGTTTATCTTAAGTCGAGTGGCTCTAAATCTATGTCAATTTAGGCATTCGTTTGATCTGTGGGTGTACCATTAGTGCATATTTCTTTAATAAAAACTGGACTAATTTGTTTTCTTTTCTTTTAGTGCCGATTTTATCATAATGTGCTCTCAAAAGCTTTTAAAGATTTGTTGTAAGTCAACTAATACTACTTAGAGGCGTTATCACTATTTTTGACCCTTTCCCAAAAGATTTTTTTTTACTTAAATAATCAAATCTGAATTGTAATTATCTTTTAAACTAAAACCAATACTTCATATTTTTTAGGATCCTTTGTATTTGGAATCTTTAAATTTGCTTTTGCAATAAATACTTTTAATAACTCGCATATTGTATTGCAATTAAGGTATTTTTATTTAATTTTGAGCATCATGGAAAAGTATTGGTATATAGAAAACTCTGATTTTTTGTTAATTTTACAAAAAAACAATTAAAAAAAGTTTATTAAAAAAACGCGGAAAATTGGCATTCCTTCCAATTTATAATTTTGTCTAAACTAACGGTGTTAACACTACGAATGAAAATGAGATATTAACGTTTTATAATGAGATAAAGTAATATTAGTCAAGACTATGTAGAAAAAAACATCTTATTAATTTACTTGTGTGAGTCAAAGTCTATTATGGCTATAAATTATGTTGAAATGTTGAATATTTTTTTACAGTTTATGCATTTATCGAAGTCTAGGCTATTAATTATAAAACTTTTATTCAAAGTGGTCGACTTTATTAATTTACACATGTCTCCATAAGGAATTTAGCCACTGCTACTCTAAATATTTCTTGAGAGACTCAATGTCGGAGTAATATTTTGAGCAGGCTATGTGCTCTGGTGCTAACCACAGTTCGTAGTCCGACGAGTTCAAAAAGCTCTTTTGAAGTCCTGTTCATTATTCTCATGCCAGTTTTGAGTTGTTCCTGCTCTGTGGCCAGGAGCAGAGACACGCTGAAAAGTTCACAGTATATTTTTGAAAAGTATATCACTGAGAGGCTTCACTACACCACCCAAGACTCTTTCTTGATAAACTTTGGCGGAAATCTTTACTCCTTTTTCACCAAACTGAAGCATCGTGACTCCTTGGTAGGAGTCCCCGTACCGAACTACGGTTGGTGCAAGATGATGACCACGTACAGCTGTGTGGATACACTTTATCAATTTAATCGTGGTAATGCTCTGTAATGATGATATCCGCAGCAGAACTAAGGTAACTGACATAGCCGTAAGATCGGCAAGCTAAAGTGGAAATGAGCCGGCCACAGAGCTCGCAGAACTGACAACCGTTGGGGAAAGAAGGCTCTCGAGTGGCAGTCACATTCAGGCAAGCGCATTGTAGGACGACCCCCCACAAGATGGAGTAACGACCAACGCAGTGTTGCGGGAAGTCGATGGATGCAGTTGGCTCAGGATCGAGCTTCGTGTTAGAATTCAGCAGTTGACTTGTGATAGGCTGAAATGATGAATGCTTTGTATAGAGCACATTTCAGTATCTTCCACCAGCCTATCGTGACAGCAAGCGCTTTGATCGATCCATTAACCTGCAGCAGGGACTGATTATTCAGGGCATGCTCTAATGCCCTGAATATCGTCGTTCAGCACCTAGGCTTAAGCCATATTTATGTCTTGTCGTCAAATTCTGACTTTGACAGCATTCATCTGCGCATACTCAATGGAATTGTTGGTGTACCTGCCAAAAGTGCTATACACAAACACGCGACTTATGCCCAGCTTTTGAAGAAAACTGAACATGACCGATAGTTCCATGTTCACTTTGTGCAAAGCAATCACTACAATTCCGTTTTCTTGAACGCCTTAAGTAATTTCACATTCACGGTAAATGTGTAATGGTGGCAAATCGATGTTTGGCATAAAAAACGAATTACAAACTTCAATTCAGAAAAAAGAAAAAAGTTTCTTTTTAATTGTTGCATTATTTATGGCCAGACAAGTTATAATGCTCTCAAAACTATGGTAAGAAAGAAAGCCCATTCGATCTTGCTTATTTTTCTTTTTTTTGTCTTTAATTTATCATACAAACAGAATAATTAAAAATATCCCATTTATGCTTTTTCTCACATACATTATACGCTCATAAGTCGTCATAACCAACAGGGTAAATGACAGGCTTGCGGAATTTTAAACAGGTCTTTTCATTTAAATATATTTTTAATTATGTTTGTTCCCTAAATAAAATTCTTTGAATGGCAATAAGTATACAAATTCTCGGTAAAATCTAACCGGTGTTGTCTTCCTTGCAATATAGTTGAACGGGGTATGGTGTTGCCGGTCGGACATTTCGTGAGGGTTCATCGTGCTATGCATACTAATAAGTATTGCCACATTGTCGACTTTTTTTTCTTAATTCTTATTCACCATACGTGAAAGAGAATTAGAGGCCATGTGTAGATGCGGGCGTCGAAATTGTTTTTTCGAGCCTTGTTAGCTTGTTTCGAAGGTTAAAAACATTGCGTATTTAAAATAGCCACTTGTTACACCACTTGTTACAATTTTTTTTGTAAAAAAAATTTGACTTATGAAATTAGTTATCGCCTTATAACAACTAAAAAATGTGTCTAAAAATTAGAATCAATTTGTTTTTATTGTACTACTTAACATACATAACATGGAAAAATTATAATGATGCAAATTTCCATTAACATAACTCTTTTGAAACCTTGTTAAATCGTCATTTACTTTTGATATTTACTGTACACTAAAAAGCTGCAATATGGTTCCGACTAGGAATTGAACCCAGAACCCACATCTTAGAGGATAGGTAGGCCGGCCACTGAGCCATGCCGTCGGTGCTTTTACTATGTAGTTACATAGTAGTACTAAATCGAAAAAGGTGATAGAAAGTTGTCTAAAGTCTTAAGAGGTTCACTTTGTGTTAACTAGAGTGCCCGTTGTATAGATAACGGCATGCTTTTTGTATGGAGCCGACCCATTTCCCCCTTTTGATATCTTAAAACAAAAAAAAATATGAGGATCGAGGTACTTTGTATTTTAATAACGAAAATGTATAACGCTTTCGTAGCTGATGTCCAACGTTAGACATATGTTTCTCTGGTGTATGTGTAGCGAGTATATAATAGCAGCCTATAAATGGGCATACTATTGGGCAAAGTGGGCGGGACATGTGTCCCCTAAATATCAATGTTTTTATAATTTCTCCAACATGGTTCCTCAAGGTGTTTCTCATCACCGCTGAGCACGTGGTAAATTTACTACTTAAATTGCAGTTATCAATTTTATTGGCTGCTGGGCGGTGATTCAAACCCAGGTCACTTACGTACAATGAAACCAATGCGAACGACCTGGCCCCTGAGCTACCACAGCTATATATAATGATATTCATTACAAGCTTTCATTAGAGTAGATTCATTATTCAGGCTACGGCCAGGCCAAATAGTTTCGTATAAAATCGACAGTCGACTGCTTTTAATTGTTTGTCGATGGAGGGTGAAAACGAAAAAATATAGAACCGGCGAAAAATTATTAGTACAGTGTTTAGCGCAGATTAAGTACTATCTCAGAATTTCAATGCAATAAGTGTTGATTTTGATTTTAATAATTACATGGTCAGACGAAGGAAAGTTCGATGACAAGGATTATTTAAAAGTTTCTACGTTTATTAAAGTTGTACTTAAATCAGCACGAATATCACAGCGAGCGACAGCGCATGCGCACTTCTGACAACCCGACCAATTCTGGAGCGCATGAGCTCTGACGCCGTCCGCGCTCTCTGTAGGTAAATACATCATCATTGGATCAAACATTTGAACGAGAAAAATTTAGACCGAAAGCCATATTTTACCAAGCGAAGTTTAAGCCAATCACGCATTTCGGAAATGTAGTGGGTGTCGACTAAATCTGGAAAGCGCAGGACTTGCTGAAACATTGCAACAACAACAAACAAAAATCCTTTATGGTATATGCATAATGCGATGCAAAGGCTTACATGTATAATTCATAATACCGCTTCCTAAGATACAAAATGAGACGCTTTATTTTTTTTATAAATACATTATACAAGTAATAATGTATTCAGCGAAAACTCACGAAGACGAGACCTTACGCTAACGTTATCAGTCCATTCAAGTGTTAGTAAAAGGAGCAGTCCTTGACAGAATAACATGAACTACTGTGAAGTACTCTTCTGTTGTAACTAGAAGCCAATGTCACATTTAATTATTAACCTCAGAAACGGGTATGTTCGCTACTAAAACAAAAAAAATCCAACGAGGAACAGCAGAACAGGACCGTATTTCATTCGTGAAAACTTTTCTTTGCAATACTATCGAAAATAATTAATTAATATGAACAAGAAGTTTCATTTTAACGTACACCTACAATAATTTCAATCATTACGTTACACTTGTATATGAGGTTGTTAGTTTAGACATTGTTAAGCGAATATTTGATTACATAGCCGCTTACTTTAATGTTTTGCAATTACTTGGCAACCTTCAAGGAGAAAGGCTTTTGACCACGTGTCGGCCAGTAACAGGCTAATTCCGTTATAATTAAATATTAACTATGCATATTATCCGTCATATGATATTAGTATTACACACAATGTGGTAGGGTTATCAGCTCATACAAAAAACAAAAGATAATTTTGGTTATTTTGTGTTATTTTCTGCCAAGCTAATAAATAATACACAGCCGTACTGTGGCAGGCGTATTGACGATTGAGCCCTTTACGGTCTGTACATTTTTGGCATTACCTTATTTGATATAGTTATTATTTGGATCGTCGGAAGTAATGAGATTTTCTAGGCGTTCCTCCTGTCGACACCCACCGAATATTCTTATATGATATTATTATAGGGAAATACTATTATTATTAGAATATAATTATTGAGAAATATAAAATTTTCAACATGGATACGACGAAGATCATATCTAACGTCCATGTCACACTAATTCCGGTTGTTGTTGGAAACACTAGGCTCGAAGTTGTCGACGAGTTCGTATACCTGGGACAAATTGACCGGTTAGGCAAGTCCAGCTTCGGTCCCGACGACAATTGACGAATCCAACTCGACTGAGTTGCGTTCGGGCAACTACTTCACATCTTCTCGTCGAGTATACCACAAAACCTGAAGAGCTAAGTATACAACCAGTGCGTGTTGTCAGTGACGACTTACGGAACTGACACGAGGACTTTCACTGTAAGCCGTATGACGAAGCTCAAAGTTGCTCAGCGGGCTATGCTCGGTGTTTCTCTGCGCGATAGAGGCAGCAACGATAAATAAATGAAAAATAAAAAATATCCGCAGTAGAACTAAGGTAGCCGACATAGCCGTTAAGATCAGGAAGCTGAAGTGACAATGGGGCGGCCGCGTAGCTCGCTGAACTACCAACCGTTGGGGGCGAAAGTTTCTCGAGTGGCAACCATATACAGGGAAACACAGTGTTGGGTTGACCCCCTACAAGATGGAGGGACGACCTGCGCAGTGTTGGGGGAAGTCGGTACAGATGGCTCAGGACCATGCTTTGAAGCAATCTTTGCGGGAGGCATATGTTGAGCAGTGGACTTATCACAGGATGAAATGATGAAACGTCTCAGAAGGCTGAGACGCTGAGTGGCGCTCACAATTAGCAACCAATCGCAATCGATATTTGGGGCATCCCTCATGGAGGAAGAATCGGGAGGCAGAATAATGGACGGTTACCTCACTCGCCGTACGAAACGCAGAATCACAAAACACCACTACTTCACGCCGGTATTTTGCGGTATAACTCCTGTCGAGCCGACCTATTCAGGCTGGTACAAAAGCTACCGCTTAGCTCTACGACATACAAAAATTATCAATAAGCCACGGAGTCGTCATTAAATTCATACAATACTACTGACCGTACCGTGTCTGTACGTCGTACGATGCGTTTTCTTCTCGACTGGTTGTTGAACGGGTGCAATCATGCAATGGAAACCATCAACTGTTATTAAATAATTATGAGCTCTATTTATTTAAAGACAAGGTTAAAATTTAATGCCCAAAATAACTTAAAGTTCGTTGTTGCGTCATCGCGCACGTTTTTGCCACGGAGTTCCGTGTTATGACATCGGTCACGTTCGGCCAATTCTGCCAAACACGTTTTTAATACTAATTGCAGACGAATATAATGTTTTTGCTGCTAAAGATAAGAGCTTAAATAGATTGCAACGTCGCAAGGTCGTTTATAGGAGAACGAGGCACTTACTAAAGTTCCTAAAATCTTAGAATATCTCCGTAAAGGTCGAAAGATCTATTAATCAAAGTTAAAACGTTAGATTTTTGATATATAAAAAAAACGTGTTCTTCTCTGTGTGTCTGATCGAATGTATATAACTTTAAAACTACTTAAGCTATTCGGATTAAATTTGATTAAATTATACATTTTAATATTTTTTCAGGTGGGCACAAAAGGTAAAACGCAGCCCTACTGTATGCACGTCTGTATATCCTGGATCTCTAGCTCTCGAACGAAATGTGTACGAACCTGAAATTTATATATTAACCCGAAATCGTATATTGAATTTTCCGAAAAAAAAATATTTTCCTTACCTCAGTTTGTAGGATATCATTGTTTAGAGCGAATTGAGTACAGTACATTTTTTTTATTCTTTTATATCTTCAAAAACTAAGATATAGAGGGTAGTTAAACTTGTCAGTTTAGACCGTTTTTGGTACGGGGTCTAACTCAAAAACGAAAATATTTAGGAACTTGGAATTTCTATAGATATGCACCATACTGTACTTAAACAACAAATACTGAAAAAATCGATTCACATTGTACTTTGTGAGCTGTGACCAAAACAGAAGAACATTTATTTAAGGGTTTTTATAGATCATATGTACGAAACCCTAACAGCGAGGCCCGCCTCGCAGTTGTCCGGTTTTTTTACTTAATATTACGGCTAAAGAAAATATGATGTTTTCATCGCTTTTCCAAAACTCAAAGTCAGCGCGACAAAGTAGAGGACATCGCTTATCTTTACTTATTCGTATATAAATTGTAAAACTTGTGTGATTGTTTATTTGTTAAGGTACTTAACATATCGTATCGCATTTGTTACTTATATAATATTCAGCGTATTTTACAATATGTTTTATGTTTCTACAAATACTCAAATAACACATGACGCACACGTAACGCCAAATAATAAATACTGACAAAGTTGTTTGTCTATTCAAAAAGCAAGTCATGTATTTGTAATTTGACTCGAGAACTACTAGACGTATTATATATTTTTTTTCTGAACCGCTATAAATATCGTAATGTGCAATGTTTGAATCTTCATTTCAGCCTACCACATGTCCACTGCGGAAAATAGGCTTCCCCCAAAAAGTGCCACAAAGCACGGTCCTGGTCTTGCATCCATCGACTGCCCACAACACTGTTTGGATGTTAGACTTCAGATCAAGCCTTAAGGGCAAAAAAATCATTAAGGTATCTTAAGTGTTATGAAATAAAACATTGAATACTTTTTCACATCTAATTAAGTTCACAGGTGACAAAACTTAAAGTCACCTGGGCTAGACTGGCTGGAATAAAGTTACATTATTCTAAATGGGCAAAAACTATAATTTTACGTTTAAACATATTTAAAAGATTTCACTACTAGTGCGAAGCCCGGCGGGCGGGTCAGACGTTGGTTACAAACAACGCAAACTTTATGCTTAATGAAGATGCATATCTTGTATTACGTTCTTATATGAGAACACTCCACAGTCCTATTAAACTAGATTCGAAGTGTACTGGCCGAAGACATTGACCGACTTGTCTTACGTAACCGCCACTATAATTTCGCAGTTAGGTAGCTCGCACTCGCAGCATTTATTAGTTAACTTGCATCCGAAACTATGTGCGCAAAGTACCTACCTAATCGGTGTTTATATTTCTCATAATAATTTTTTCAATTTAAAATGAAATTATTATTTACGAATTTTGTTTTTATATTCCCCACGTTTCGACTGCTTTACAGCAGCCGTGGTCTCGGGGGGACTGAGGTGTTAGACGTCCAGATGTCATAGTTAACTCGTTAAGGTAGCCACCTTCAGCATTTATTTAGTAATTTTTGATCCGATCTACGCAGAATGTTGCTCACAGTATCTTGAGGTCGTACAGTGGTATGCTTAGTTTTAGATTTAATTTTGTTTATTACAGGGTCCCAAGCCGGTGGTAGCACCCAGCCATCTCCTCTATTGAAATTAGGATGTTTTATGATTTTAATGGCCTCGCGAATCATCCTAGGCAGAAATGGGTCTGCAGTCTGTGATCATATCCTTGATCGCCCCATCTATTACATCAGATTTGATAGATCACAAATGCTTCTTTCTTCTTCTTCAAATTTGTAATGTTCTCGTAAATACAATAAATCATTATTTGTAAATTTAATTTGAATACTGGTTTGCTTTTAAAAGTTTTGGAGTGTTTCCTTTCCTCCTAAGATCCTATAAATATTGCATCTCTAGTTAGTTGGAAGTGAAACTAATGTTTAAAAATTTCAAAATCAATCATCACAGAAACATTTATTACAAATTGAAAGGACAAAGTCGCAGAAGGAATGACTAAACAGAAGTTTTAAACAATTATCCATAAAACTTTCTCTGTCGTCGATTCGTTATTGCATTTCCCCACTGCAAATACTAATATATAAAAGGTCAGTGTATCCTGTTTTTACCATTCCACAGACCGACAAACTGAACTAGTTTCGGTTAACACTACTCAAGAACACACTGTACACACAGTTAGGAGTAGAGACACGTACACAATCCCCCGCCGACGCATAAGAGCGTATCGTGCAAACCGAACACCCGCGTACACACCGTACACCCGGGATTCAGGGCGGTCCTTACCGCCCAATTCTACCGAAATACCACGACCGTCCGAGGGAGTCCCGAACCTCCCTCGGACGGTCCTTAGATTGCTTACCATAAAGAGGTAAGCAGTAGTTGTACTCTTGTACATCTACTTAAAGCATAAACCCCCGCGGCCTCAAGGACGCAGGCGCAAACCTATGAAGCTGTAAAAGCAAAAACGGCTAACGTGTTCGTTAATGCTAATATGACAGAAAATCTTCAAACATCGGTCATAAATCTTCTTTTTTTGCTCTGTTTGTTGACAATAAGTACTTAAGGAGAGTGATCGCGATTTTGTAATACCTAGCTACTGTATATATGTATATGTAACACTGAGCTAGTTCAGTTACTTGTTTTATGGAACATAAACTAGGCTTTGTGCCTTCTGAAGTTTTAAGTGGTACTATTCATTGTACTCTTGAAGATACCCACATTGACTTAAATTAACCAAACCTTTACTCTATGCATTAGATTTTATTAATTTCAGTCGTAATACGTTTACAAATCATTAAGAACGGATGAATCTATTTTTGTAAGGGAAGTCCGTAAAAACACAACTGATTTTAGCTTACCGTGCTAACAATTATCCGATTTTAATTAAATCAATTAGGTCGAAATTATAATTACTAGGTGAGATAATAAGTTTCCTATCCATTATCCACATCCATTTTAGTCTACAGCTGAACATATGTCTACTCAAAGAAAGTGCAATCAAAAGCCGGCTCTGGTTTCTTAGGAGGTTGGCTCTCACCACGCTGGGCAAGCGGGTTGGTGGGCGTGCCTGTACCCTCACACTAGTGATGCAGCTCCCCTTCACTGTCTGTGGCATTTGGCTCGGCAAATTCAAATAGATATTCCCGCATTCATTCGGCTCTGGCAGCTTTGTTTATTTATCATCTTCGTGATATGCTCAAAGCAAAGAATTATATTTCGTACCAAAATTAATCTTTTACTATAAATTATATTTCAAAACCTCGATTTTTCTATCTTTTTTATTACTTGAACTTTGTTGATAGTTATATGCTATTACCGACTATTTTGCTGAACTATTTAAGAGCAACATTATTGTCATACATTATTTTCAACAATCGCTAACTCTTTACGCAGCGCACGGTAAAATGTCTCTCGGACGTTTGCAATTTTGGCAACTTCACGAAAGTTATTTAAATTATTCAGAAATCGTTTCAAAAAATTTCTATAAACTATGTATCTACTAATGTTTAGAACCTTTCTCTTGAAACACTCTGTGCATCAGTAGTTTCCAAGAAAATTGAGCACAGACAGACGGGGGACTATGTTTAAACAGTTGAAGTTTGACTAGTGGATGCTGTTCTATTGGCGCTTACACTTGAGACCAGTTGACAACTACCGATAGTATTCAGAAGTTGTAGAAATCGGCTAAAAAAGGACATCACTCTGTTCAAATTTATGTAACATATTTCTATAGATTGGAATTTGCTTTGTCTCTCTCATGTATGAGTTTTGCAGCACGATAACAAGAAATAACTGATTATTATATAACTCATTTGTTTACACGAAACTAATGGCCTTAATAGAGCACGTTTGAACTACGTGAGATATCTTTTTCGTGTTGCACTTATTAGCACCCGTTGATTATAGAGCGCTTAAACAAAACAAAATTGGTTAAGTTACGCTGTTTTAGCTAATAACGATGTTATTTATGTACTCCTGGTTGCTTATAATTTAATATATTATAGTGCAGACCTACAGAAACTCAGGGGAATGATCTGAGGAACTGTTCGGATTGATCCCAGCCGCTGAGTTTCACCATCGTACATCACGACAAAATTCCAAGGCCGGCAGCTATCTGTAGATCTTTTGGTGTTGCGGATGTTCATGGGCGTCGGTGATCACTTACCATCAGGTGAGCCGTATGCTTGTTTGCCCCCTTCTTCTATAAAAAAAAACTCTATTGTTGACAGACATTATGGCTCTTACATTATATTATAAGAACCCTGAACGTTATCAATGTCACAAAAATTCTATGTGAAATAATAATAAACATAGAAAAAAGTAAAACTCATCCAGGATTTGTGAACCCGTGCTGACCAGCCCTCGCCAGCAGCACCAGTTCACCCTTCCTCCTCAAACTATATTAGAGGAAGTGGGCGACCCGTCACACAACACCGCCGTAAGCTAAGACTTTTAACGATCATAGCATACTTGAAGTCCACCAACCACAATGATAGTTTACTCGTGTTCGCCGAACGTTGTTGGAACTTAACTGAACATACTTGTAATTTCTATGAGACGATTCACAATTTTGAGGAAAATCAAACAAACAATGTACTTATTATGCAATTATTATAATACCTTCATCATGTAGATATTGACAGGAATCGAACACGGATCTTAAGCGATGTCTAAGTCTAGCAAACAGAAGTTGACAGTTTTGAAACTGATATATGAATATAAGTGATCTTCGATAAAAAATCTCACTTGTACTTTTTTTTATTAGAGAGGGGTAAAAAACGACCTCACAGCTCACCTGGTGGTCAGTGGCTACTGCTGCCTATGGACACCTGCAAATAACTTCAATCGAATAAGGTTACAGATGCGTTGACAACCCTAAGGACAAAAATAATATAAATGCCTCTGTACCTTTCAAACCTTAACACAATAGTAATAGCACTGATGTATGGCGGAAGAAATGGGTAAGAGTGTGGCACCTACCCAGCGAACTCCTAGACAGAGAAAGGATCTACCACCTGTTACACCTCAAAACAAAAACGATTTCGACAAGATGATAATGTTACGTCACTTGTTACGTCAACCGGCGCCAGCGCTCGTCGATCAATGTCACGTAATACGCCCATTTTTTTCCACTGGGTCATTATTAATA
Organism: Bhutanitis thaidina; assembly: GCA_029286595.1. NCBI lineage: Eukaryota > Metazoa > Arthropoda > Insecta > Lepidoptera > Papilionidae > Bhutanitis > Bhutanitis thaidina. Next base: position 5,432,529 of record JAGSMS010000020.1, on the reverse strand, counting down.
TATACGCGCTGGATTAAGCAATTGATTTATCAGTATGGAAGTTCTTTGTTACGTGTATCCGTATGATATGAACCTTTATGGCGAAAAGTTCTCAACTGCACAGATTATATAACTGTCGTAAATCTTAGAGAAAATACAGGCAAATTGTATTTACCTTCCTGTTGCCGATCCAATAAGGTTGGAATCCGAAATCTTCGATTGAAATAACTTTGAAATTAAGTTCTGCAATTTACGCAATTAGAAGTATTAGATAGAGAATTGACTGATGAAACAATCGCTAATTTAGTCTACTATGCTTACTTCCACAGTATGACATTCCTGATTGCTGACCATTCCTGACCATTGACATCGGATTGGAAACAATATTATTTTTGCAAAAGCATCCGACATGGGCGATCTATAACTTGGGTCACGAGTCACTACGCGACCTTTTTAAGGAAACTTTGTGGTTTCGACACTTCCGTCGTTGTTTATCTTTGACAACATTATGTACTTATGGGAAAATATTAACTTATTTAATAAAAAAACGTGTCAAGGTGTTATGCTGAAGTTTCCTAAATTTATATTGGCTAAAACTAGAAATTCTTTTCTAAGTAATGATATAAAATTTTGCAACAAAAGCTCCAAAAATAAAGTGCAACAATCTGACATAAAATTTAATAAACTTGTTAAACGAACTGTTGAAAAAGGGCTGCTATAAAGTAGATCAATATATCGAGGATAGTGATGTCTGGACAAAACTCTGTCTGCATTTGCAAGCTCCTGGCTAGTGGCTACTGACACATTGTAAATATTTACATTTAGACAAATTATATGACTTCATGAAAATCATGAAGTCATATAATTTGTTTTTGACTTTATTTTATTCTAAATTTGATTGTAACAAGGCATTAAAACAAAAAGAAGATCCCCGAGTTTCTTGCCGGTTCTGCACTGTGAAGGTCATGCTTTGCTAACCGATGTAGATTTTGACGCCCATAATGAACAAAAAGTTGACTAATAATAGTGACAGATAAAGTTGTGGCTTTGACTAAGCTCAGCAGGTAAGTATGCTAAGCGCTGGACTACAAGGTTGCCAAAAATATGAATACAAATTATAGTAAATTTACATTTTGTTTTCGCCATATTGAACTAAGTATTTATGTATATACATAATGTGTATTGTTAAAATGCAACAAGCTGTTGCGATGTCATGTGGAAATATGAACAAACCTACATGCATACTATATCTACGTCAGCCTATTTAAGTCCACCATATTTGGGCACGACAAATTCGGATGTATATTTCGTCGTCAAACGTTTAGAGTAAGAGGTAAAATAGCAACTCTGTCCTCAAATGGCAACGTCCTCTACACGTGGTTCATCCATGCATGTAGCATTAACTGCTAAAATCATAATGTCCTGCCGTAATCTGTCTATCTGCATGTGGAGACTACTTATCATTAAATCAGTCCCCATTTACAGTAATCGTTTACATAATATTTCCAGCGTAGTTGTCAGATTCTAGTTCATCATCACCATTAGACTGATAATAGGCTACTGCTGGACATGGACTTCTTCCAATCTGAAAAACTGCATCGCCCGCATGGCTTGGCGATTTATAGTGGTTCAATTTCTCCAAGATACCATGATCTAATGAAGGGAACCACGTCTTGTATATGATAGGACGGTATTTTTTTTTTGGAGAATAGTTATTTTATTAATTGAATTATTTGATTATGCCGACGTATGTTAGCCAGATCTGAACCAAGATCTTCTCAATAAGCTAGAGCGCCTTCTTAATAACTGTATTCGTTTTATGTTTATGGTCTTCGTAAGTATGACCACATCTCTGAATTCCGTATTCGCCTTAAATGGCTTACTATCCAACAGAGGCGTCACTCTAGTTACTCTCTATTCCATCCTTAATGATGTAAATTCCCCGGCGTATCTTCAAGAAATATGTTGTCACCATTTCTTAACGCACGACAGAAAGCTTCGATCTTCATCTAATTTTAAGATTAGTATTCCACAACACTTCACTGGTTGGGTCGGCAACTCTTTTAGGGTTCAGGCTATACTGCTCTGCAACTCCCTGCCCGAAGAAGTTAAGAAATCGACAAGCATGAACTCTTTTAAAAGATCCGTTAGAGAACATTTTTTATATTTAAATGGACTTATTTAGTTATTATTGTGTATCTTATTTATATTTATTTATCTGTCTACATTTAAAATAGTATATTATTATGTATATCATATATATTATTTTATATTTTTATACATTTATTTTATTATATTTATTTATCTGTCTACATTTAAAATAGTATATTATTATGTATATCATATATATTATTTTATATTTTTATACATTTATTTTATTATATTTATTTATATTTGTTTATAGTTATTTTAAAATTCTTTTTTGTTAGTTAATTTACTAAGTTAATAAAATACGACTGGTACGGCTATCTCACCAAACCATGGGTTGACTGGCAGAGAATGCCAATAGGCATTAAGTCTTTGTCACCTCATATTATAAGATGTGTAAGCAAAAAAGTTTTTAAATAAAAAAAAAATAACTTCACACGAAATTATTATGAAATATTTTTATGGATAAGGCCTGTAACGAAAATATTCACAGGTGGCTGGTTCTGTGGCTGTTGCCAAACTATGTCTGTTGGGCCAACAGCAAAGTGGTGACGGAGCCCCAATAAAATTGCCCATCGAGAAATAATAAAAAAGAAATATTTCGAGGATATGTGAAGCTCGCCAACCGCAATGGAGTAGTGCGGCGAGCCCTTCCTGGTTCCAAAAACCCTCTCAAATGTTTGAGAAGGAGGTATTTGTCCAGCAGTGGGCACTTACGGGCTGCTAATTTACTCTGCTACCGCTGCCAAGTTCGCTAAGTTAGTCTGTACAAACAAAGCGGCCTTACATCTCAATCGCTTGTTATTTCTCCAATGTTTAGACTTGCAGTTTCCGGGTACGGAACGACCGCGCCGCTCATCCGGAATGTTGCTTTTGGTATTCGTGTTCGGTTGTAACGCGCTAGCTGTTATTTCGTACCAATTTAGTAGAGCTAGTTTAATTTACATTAGAGAAATCCATTACAGATTTCGATATTACTTTACTTCAGGTTGGTAAAATAGTTACAATTACATAAAAGATATACATTTTATAAACACAAGAAATATCTTTTCACTTTAGATTAGTTTAGATTAAAAAAAATACACGATGTGGCTTTTCGTAACGATCCTAAACGAATCGTTACGCCACGTTTCGTCAACAGCGTTTCTTATTATTGTTTCGCTCCACTTTGATCCCAGCGTTGATGAAAATTGCCTTATTTGTTAATCAGTGTTACCAACTTCTCAGACTTTAAAAGATTAGTGACAGTACAAGCAACTAGTAACCATATTCCATAGTAAAAGAATATTTTATTTTTAATACGAAGCACATCGACATTAAAGTTAAAAACATTATAGGGATTTACACTCAAGAATCGTGATGTTTTCCTTTCCCATGCTATATGAATGAATAGGAGGATATGTAAAGCCCGCCAACCCGCAATGGAGACGAGTGGCGGGCCTTTCCCGGCTCCAAAGGCCTCTTAGACATTTAAGAGGTTGGCCTTTTCCCAGCAGTGGGCACTCCAAAGCTACTACTTTTACAATATCCTAGTTATACTATGTATTTATATATATTGAAAATAGATGTAGTACATTGTCCGGTAGTTATCTATGTCCAGGTGTGGGGTGTTAGATGAGTGAGTGAGTGTCTCTGTGTTTGCGAGTACACTAACAGCAATTTTAATATATTCTGCGTAGTTGACAAATGACGATAGATTCAAAGGTTGTCGCCGCGGGTGAAATCGACCAGAGGCCTAACCCGCTTAAAAAATATTTCACAAAAATTTCGTGAGGCGTCGTGATTCCTGACAACATCGTACCGTGTAATTACGTAACATACCTGACATGGTTTCGTTTATCCAAGATATGGTTATCAATAAACGAAATATATGAGGCATAGCCCATTTATGTGCAAGGCCCCAGGAACATATCATCACTTCTGTTAAGCTTCAGTAACACAGGCACTTTGTTAAGCTTTTTATACGTGGTAGAGGCAAGCGGCGGCTTTTGCTGCTGCTCGAATGGGCCGGCACGACCGGGTTAGTACCACGGCTTCGCAGAATACCGGCGTGAAGTAGAGTCATCTTGTGCTTCTGCGTTTCGTTCGGTGAGTGGTAACCGGAGGCCCACTCCTTTTTCCCATCTCCCCTTCCCATCCTACCTCCCATTTACCAAATACCCTTGAAGGCTGGCAACGCACCTGCAGCACCCAGAGGTGCAACACCAGAGTGGTGCAGACGTACGTGGGCGACGGTAATCACTTAACATCAGGTAATCCGATTTCTCGTTTGCCCCCTTTCCCATTAAAAAAAAATTCTTTGACCAAATAATTGACGTTATGCCTGCCTACATAAAATGAATGTTAGGTAAAATAAATAATAGCTATTTGATTTGGTGTATTTTAAATATTGTTATTACATTTTACAATGAAATCACAGATCGAAAAACGTAAGCAAATATTTAATATCTTTTCATCACTTTATTTTTTAAATTGTCTTATGAACGTAATGTTAAATTATGTATACTATGAGATAAAATTCCCCATCCTTTTTTTTCTCCCGGAGATGTGAAAAGTATTTGGCTATATAGAGTCGTGTCAAATAGAAATCCACAATCTCTGCCTACCTTTACGGTGCCTTAAAAATATTCTGTATAATACGAGGATGTTCGTAAAAAAATATATTTTATATACCATTATTTTACAGTTGTTATTAATATAAAAATTTTGTTAGTTTGTTTAATTATCAAAATAATAACAATTAAAATTATTTTGTTGTGATATTGTTATTGTTATGATACGTAAAGGGTTAAGAAAATAAATTATTCCAATACTTCGTTTACATATTTGATCGCAGATTTTATTTTAAACTGCAAATGTTAATATGAGTATATAACTATCTCACTTGATAGTTAGAATTTAGAATAATAATCTATCTCGCTAGATAGATCTATATGTATCTATAAATTTATGCATAGAAAAATACGATACGTACCAACCTTGAACACGGACTAAATAAAACAGGTTATTCTAATGTCTAAAAGAAAACAATACAACAGCAGGTGCTATCTCAAATAAAATGATAATTTTCCATGTAAATCTAATGCAAATGTTGTTTATTGCGTACTTTACTCTTGTCTGTATTTATGTTTGGATTTTCCATTATCTAGAAATCTCAGAGCGCAAATAGTAATGTTATGTAACCTTTTATTATGCTGTGATTTACTTGTGTTTAGACTATGGAAGTAAATCACGACTATGTGGCTCAGTGGTAGTAGCCTGCAGAGTTATGAGACCTGGGTGTTGGTTATAACGCTTTCGATTTGATTGTATTGCGTTACATTGAATACGGCACGGGATGTGAGGGTACTTCAGTGTTTACTTACGGCACTACATTATTCTGCAGTTGATATTTTCACGTTATTACTTGAGGATTCGTCTTCAAAACCTGCCAGGATCGACATCATTATATAACATCTTTTATAAATATTTTAATTGTGGAAAAACTACAAGTGTGTGACTATTTAACAAAACTTTTACAGTGATTCCCACTGCTGAACAAAGCCAAAGCCCTTTGCGAGAAAACTTTTACAAAATCTAGCACATATTTCAAGGGAGTTTGATTGATATGCGTGGTGCGTTAAACGCAGTGGGTAGCTTTTACTGATGTTGAAGCGTCCAGACCTGTTGCGAGTAGAACCATCTAAGAATATTTGAATGAATCACAAGTTTGGTATTTACAGAAAAATATGATTTTGTAACGCCTTATTTCGTTTCACGTCGTTAATCATTATCTTTGTATAACCTACTTCCTATGAAACATAAATAACCCCATCATTGATAAATACATAAAATTCACGAGCAATATCCATAAACGATACTTCCTAACGCATTTGCTATAAATCACAGTTTAACAATCGATATTCCCAACGGGTCTCACACACCGTTATCCCATCAATTAAACAAGAAACTGTCTAGAAACATGAACGGTCCGTTATCGGCTCAATATACAAGCATACCAGTTTTTTCCGTTGGACCCATTTGTAGACATAGTAGCTACTGTTTTTCTTCATCAGCGTGGGCAAATTATTTTAATTTACCCACGACCTGTATATGATTGCGCGCTATACCATAGTTGCAGCAACGCGGTGTACAATTAAGGAACGGAGGCGATTGAGATCTAAATTTTAGGACCATTTCTCATTGCGATACGAGTAGTTTTACTTCTATTGTCTCAAGCAAATTAGTTTATTACAGGAACAGCGGTTTTTTTTATTTGAAAAGACATCATCATATGGTTCGTATCGATGTGATACAATACGAATTTGTTTGTTCTTGTCGCCTCGTGTAAAATTAACAATCCAATAATCGTACAATATTTTTGATGTCTTTGGGGCATATATTTAAAAAAATTGATTTATCGCTATTTAATAGTTACGTCATAAATTTTTAGGTTTTTCTGGGAGTTTACCGAATCATACGTTAATCTTATTTATACCAAAAAAAAGTCTCAAAATGAAGTCAATAACTTAGCAAAATCTAGTGGCTTTAATATTTTTTCATCACAAAATCTAACCAATCTTCGAGCATTTTAGCTCAGAGCTCCGAGATACCCGAGAGATTAGGGAATCTGCTTCTAAATTAGGAGAACTAAGTTCGAAGGTGAAAGGGTTCTACCAAAGAAGTTTTCGGAACTTATGTGTTTTATACCATTAGCCTGGACACTAACTGGCGACATGTATTACGTTTCGTGCAAATAAGCTTAGGTAAAAAGTAGGTTGAAACTAAATAAATGTCCTGCGCTCTAACCAACCTATTATTGGGTAAATGATCGTGAGATGTTATTTCTTTTTATTGGTATTGCAAATGTAACAATGAAGCATAGCGAATTCAAAAATTACATTACGCTTCAGTAAATGTCTGTTCTCATTATTATTTATCTGATCAATATAAAAATGCTAAGTGGAACAGGTCCTGTTCAACTTAGCTGGTTAATCGAAGTAGAAGTTGTTACACCAAAAATATTAATAATAGCAGCCTGTAAGTGCCCAATGCTAGGCAAATGCCTCCTTCTCAAATACCTGAGAGGGTTTTCGAGCCGGGAAGGGCCTGCCACGCTGGTCCAGTGTAGATTGTCGGGGTTCATATATCGGCTCGGGCTCGAAACAATATAATTTTATTATTTCTTAGACATATAGGTTTCCCCCCGATGTTTTCCTTAATAGAACAATTTAAAAACTAACAAAGATTTTTTTTAAATAAATGAAACAATCGAGCTCGTATATGAGTCTTTGTCTTTGGCATGTGAAATTATATCGCTACAAGTACCGCTTACTCCTCTACCATTTAGAATAGAATACCTCCGTAGATTCCACATTAAGATCACAACGGCCTGACCACATTTAGCGTGTATATAGTGTAGCAATCGGACTTAATAATAGCACTGTGTGTGATTAAGTTTTTTAATGATTACGTGGTCGCGTCTTAAATATCACGCCTACAGATGTTAGCGAGACATCAATGACAGGACCTCAAGTAAGTTTCCTTATACCAAAAAAGGTTTGGACGCAAGGGGAACAACTCGTTATGCTTGTAGAGTCTGTTATGTTATCATCCTGTTGTCTATGGCTGTCCACGCTTTACGTGGTACAGTTGCGTGCAATGAAATAAATAAATTACATAAAATGTATGAACAGTAGTGAACTCATCTTTATATAAAATTTACAAACTTTCGAAATCGCATACATGTTATTGCATTGTACACTGTTATGCAAAAGAGAGTTTTACATTTGCATGGATACAGTCATATTTTATGATAATTTTTATTGCTCAGTAATCTTGGTACGCAGTAGTGATAGGAATAGCCTGCTGGTATTCATTTTGTTTGCAGAAAATTGTCAAAGTTTTATATAGAAGACGGTGTGTTTTAACGCCCGGAACTATTTGAATTTTCGGAGTAAATTCATAAACATGGTCATCCCTTATCTCCCACATTCGGTTCTTCACGCTTATGACTCGGGTAACTACAAATAACTTTTTTAGTCACTAACGACTTCACCTGTTTCTTACAGGTTTCATATCTGTGATATATAAACTGAATTTGACTGTGATGTTCATATAAATAAACTTTCCTCACAAAATAATAAAATCCACTTAGAAGCTTAGAAGTTATAAGCGAATATACAGACAAACGCTGATTGCGACTTTATTTAGCACTATTATTGTAGAACAGAACAGATAGACAGTTAGAATTATCTATAATTTATTGCTATTTAACTTTGTTAACTTTCCAGATCTCATTTAAACCACATACGCTCAAACGTGCTGAGTTCAAGCTCCACAAGAACTACGCTCCCACAGAATACCAGAGTAACGTAGATACGCAACACAGGTGTCTTTTGTAGAGCATAAGAAACAGAAAACCTTGATATGATTACATTCCGCATTACTTATCAGAGAGGACAACATCGTGATTCTTCATCGAAATATGTTGGTAGAAAAGAGTATTTGCCACTTTTCAATAATGTAAAACATCTTTCGCATCTTGACTTAAAACAAATTAACACATCGTATTAATACATATGAACATGTTAACACATTCTAAAACCGTGTACCGGTGACATTATAAAATTTGCCACTCCCCTTCTACCAGTACTGCGATCGCTGACCCGACTACTGAGTGTGGCGATTAGAAGAAAAACATTACGTTGACTAAAAATTAAATTCCAACCCTACAAAGTGAGATGTCTTGCTTCGATTTCTAGACTCATTTATCTGTTTCTTCAAATGCCAACCTCTTCTGCACGCGGTGCTGCGTCTTGTTTCAGTTACTTGGCTCATTCGGAGTTCACCAGTTTGCTAAGCAAAGGTTGTAAGGGGGGATATACTTACTTATTCTGCAAATACCACCCTTACCTGCATGAGGTGCACCCTGCTGAGGAACGCGCATGGTATTGCGGCTGGCATTGCCGCTTTCATGGAGAAGCCAATGTCTAGCAATGGACTTTTACAGGCTGATAAGTAAAATAAACCAGCTTACTAAAGGTTTAATAAATTAGCTCGAAATGCTCTGTGACACAAGAGTCTGAGAAAACAGAAGTGAAAACGTGACATCTTGCAATCAACGGTTTTTTCTGAATTGAAATAATAAACTTTCTAAAATTTGCCGGATTGCGGATGAACCATGTCAAAACGCCAGACCATACCTATATCATTGTGTAAGGATGGTAGTGGGTATAAAGACCGATGAGGCTGGTACTGGGATCGCTAACCGGTCTGCTAAGCGTGATGATTATGGTAAATCGTCGCTGAACTTTTAACATGCCGACAATAAAGAAGAACATTCTATTGCCTAGAAACCAACCTACTAAACCGTAACATCTTGGTTCGATACCTACCAGAAAACATTATGAGTGCAACTTGGCATTAATGTTGGTTCCCAGTGTCTTTAACACTGCTTCTTAAGCTTCCATTGGTCACGCAATTAAATCTATCCACACAAAGCTTCCTAAATCAGAAGTTGCAACTGTATTTATACTGCCGTGATCTAGTTTTCAGCCTTCCCCGTTGACCTCCTACAAGCTTTGTTTTATTCAAGTGTAACTCAAAGCATGAATAGTAAATTCACGCTTACAATATCCTTTAACAAATTCCTCTCACGAGTTTTTCAAAGACAAATCGTGCAAGGAATTTCCTTTAATGTGAATGTAGATCTTATTTAAATAGACATTCTTTTACGCAACCTGATGTTGGAGTTGAACCTGGAGTTGAAAATTGCACTAAAGTTATAGAATGTTAAATCTCACTATCTCCAATATATGACGGAATAACTATAGTAACACAGTTTGCTACCGATTGTCCGGTATAGCGTTCGCTGAGCGCGGCGGTTGTGTTAAATCTTCCCAATATGTTCCCAATAGCCTCTGAATGGTAATATGTACAGCAGTGGACCATTTAGAGGCGCAGAGTGGATCCTTGAGAAAGGCTTGTACCGGACAGTGGACTGTTGTGGATACTAATAAAAGCAAAGGAAAGAACAAGGACTTGTAAATCGATCAAATTCTTATTTCTGTTTTTTAAGTCCTTATATTACTGTACACTATTTGTGTCGATAAATGGTCTCAATACGGAATGTGCAGAGTATACCTACGCAAGTTGACGAATTAAGTGTCAAATGACACCTGTTGCTGAATTAAATTTACGATTAACGTAACAACATGCTTTGCCGATAATGTTTGGGACACCTTAATAAGTGTGAGAGGATAATGCGTATTAGGAAGAGACAAATTTTATTATTGTAAGAAATATTCTTGGTTAAAAAAAATCTTCCAAAAATTAAGAAAGACTCTAAGTCGCTTTGGTGCGTGAGTTTGATATATGATGTGCAATATTTACATTGCTCTTCTCGTGACAATACAAAGGACAGCAAATCTAAAAAAATCGTATATTGCTCAAGATTGATGTGCTGAAGTTGCAATTGGTCGACGTAAAATAGCCTTGGCTTAGTTAACCCTATTAGCAATTATTCGACTTAAACAAAAGCCCAGGACTATTGCATTATATTGGCAATCGATCAACGTAAACCATAGCCGTGATTTAATAAAGTATATTGGCAATTTATAGACTTGAAATATTACCAAGGTTTGGTAAGCTGAAATGGCAATTGACCAATGTAAACCATAGTACAGGTTAAGTAATGTCCAACGTAAACAATAGCCCAGGCTCAGTAACTTAATAGTCAGGGCATTTGGTAGCTGTGGCTTGGTCTCCACAGCCTCCAGAAGTAGGCTTGGCACAGCCCCCGCATCGACTTTGGATTAGTGGAATGCGGGGGTCATTGCCTTCTTCCGCTGTCCTTGCAGACAGAGTAGATCCGGCGGTATTTGCCAGAAGGGAGAGGAAGAGGCGAAAAACCGTGGCGTTTTTAGTCGGTGCAAGTCCGCAACCTTTTCTTGGCCTCGCGAGGACAGATGAAAGCTAAGTATTTCCCCATGTATAAAAAGAATAGGTTCAGTAAGTTTGTGTACCAATTGGACAATAGATACACACATCTTCTTGTTTAAACCCAATGGCGATATGGCGTGGAGCAAATTATTTTGGCTACTTACGCTATGGGAGCATTGTCCATAATTTAAGAAAAAATTATGGTGTTTACAGTTATATTAAGCCATCGTCTAACTAGATCGATTTCATCGCGTCCTTTCACTGCGCTATTGCCTAATGTTTTGGTGCTGAAGGCTTTTATAACCGCTGCCGTGTTTACTTTAATTCTGGTACGCCTGAGCTTAAATGAGTTATAATATACGTAATCACATATTGTCAATAGCGTAATGACTTTGGATGGAATTCAAGCCCAGGACCCATGGCTCAGTAGACAGGTACGCTACCTACTCGTTCCCATCAATATTTCACCAGCAATATTTGTGTAAATTTTTCAGGTCTGGTTCTATTGTGTGCGTCCCGTGTCTCTGATACTGCCTCTGACCCCCTCCTCCGATCTTGTCGCATAAGCTTTACATCGGATATGTTGAAATAGCCAGGAGTACATCGGAGTTCAGGTTGCAGTATATGAAATTTACATAGCAGGCACGGATTTGCTTTTATTTGATTTAGTGTTACCTCAATGAGCTTTTTCATAAATAAAGTTTGCATGTTTGCCGGATAAATATAATCTTGAATGAATAATGTCAACGTTTCCTAAAACGATTTACGAATCCGAGTTACTATTGTTCAACCTCTTGGGACACAGTCATGCTCGATAGCAATTTACACCAACGCACATGTGCAAGTATAAAACATTAAAACAAATAAAGCCTGGTATCGGACGAGAAAGTCGTCCAGGAAGTCATTCGGAGGTCGCCAGCTTGCTAAGTTTCCTAATAATTTATTTGCTCGAAATGCACTGTGACATAAGCGTGCACAAATTACACAAGTACACGAAGCCCAAGGTCGTGATTTCCTCGAAACATATGTTTATTCTAAGCTGAAGGTTGGAAGACGTACATATCGTTTTTATGTTTTTAAAATTTACCTTGTGGTAGCGGCGTATGAATTTACCTACCCTTTTCTCCCCGTGGGTGTCGTAAGAGATCTGCAGCAACAAACCCGGACACGAAGCTTTCTACCACGTTCTGTCTCCCGGAGAGGCGTAAAGAGTTGTGCCATAATGGATATCCGTAATCTCTGTCTACCTCTATAGGTGACAGGCGTAAGTGCTTATTTATGTTTTCGGATCTAGATATAACATGATGATCCCCGCGTCACCGCATCTATATATATAGAGATAAATATCTTTCAAAATATCTCGATTCAATTTCTACGTTTGCATTGTTTTTGTGTAGGTGAAGGTAGTCATGCGCTTCAATTTCGTTATCAAGGAACTTGTTCGTAACTAATAGCTTCATTATTTTCCTTCCTCGATACTCTCGGTTAAGGATAGAACTATATTATTTTAAGGATCTGTAAGCTGAAGTAGTAATGGATAGGTACTTGTAGATGGTGGATGGAGAAGATAAGTTCTTGCTTTTTCTCCACGACATGGAGCGAAGACCTGCCTGAAATTGTGGGAATTCGTTGCATGAAGGCGGATTAAACTGTAACTTGTAGCAGAGTCTATAGATGAGCTCCATGATCACCGGTGACCACATACAATAAGAAATTATGTATATATCTAAAGGGTATCCACAAAGGTTAAAAAATAATGTTTCAGACTTTTATTTTCAAATTATTATGCCAACATTTCGCAATAAGTCAAGTAGAGTTTCGCAGTATCTCTTCTGAAACCTTCAACCATTCATTTAGTCTTTTCTTTGAAATATTTCAAGAGTTTCTTCTAACGAATGAATTCTATGCCTTTGGTCGCAGATCAAAGAATATATTAGGTCAGGGAAAAAGTTTTTACAGTAAAATTTCTTTGGTAGTGCTGTTTTATTTCTGGCTGGTTGTGATACTATTAAATAAATGACATTTTAAATACAGAAAAGTAAGAAGTAAAAACGGTTACACGCCATTTTTTTTATTGTTTTTCTATCCGCCAATATGAGTAGATCTAACGAACAAATTCGGTACATTTCGAGGTTGTTTTACAAAAAAGGAAAAATGCGACACACGCCAATAAAAAAAGTTGTAGCATTTATGGACTTAACACAGTGTCAGTAAGAGTAGCACAAAATTTTTTCAAGCGTTGTCGGTCCGGGAATTTTGATGAAATTCGCCCTGGTCGATCTTTTACGGATAAAGTCGATGCGATTTTTGAAATAATGGAGCAAGATTAGTATATTAGTAGCCAATCAGCAAATATTGAGAGAGCTTGATTGGAAAAAGTTAATGCATCCCCTATATAGACCTAACCTTGCACCCTTAAATTTTTACCAGTTTCGTTATATTCAGAATTATTATGTAAAGATACATAATAATTTTAAAGATACATAATAATTGTAAAGATACATAATAATTCTGGTTAACATCAAGAGAGGACTGTCAAAACTACAAGTCGCAGTTTTTTTGATCAGAAGTCCTAAAACTTCTACAACAATGGAATAACAACAATGTAAATATACTAAGATATAAAATATCTAGAATTTCTGTATAAAATATGAGAAATTTTTTTCCCCGACCTATTATAAAACCACTATCGCAGGCTCACTCGAATCGAATATTTATCCTATTATTTCGTCGCAAAAAGTGTTGTTACAATATGTGGTACCAATATCTTACCATTACAGCTATAATTTATTTTAAAGACAACTAATTTAAAGAATTTTCACAAACAACTAATCTTAAGAATAACTTGAACATTACGATCTTTAAGATTCTTAGTGGCAAAGAAGAAACAGATAATAATTATAATTATTTATTGGTATACAACAAGACATTCGAGCTGTAATTATCTGAACGATTACTACTTACAAATTCCACGCAATCTGTCCTGTAATTAAATAAATATAATTGAAATAATATTTTAGTTACTGCCATGTATGTATGAGTGACGACCTGCGCAGTGTTGCGGGAAGGCGATAGATGCAGGTGGCTCAGGACCGAGCTTCGTGGCAATCTTTGGGGGAGGCCTATGTTCATCAGTGGACTTCTGATAGGCTGAAATGATGATGATGATATACACTGCATAAGAATCTGCCACCTCCTTTTTTACCATGGATGTCGTGAGGCACGACTAAGGGTTGGGATAAGCATCTCGAAAATTATCAGACCGAAGTTTAGCAGACTGATTACGAGGGCAGCAGCGTCTAATATGCTAGATGTCTGGTACTGAGATCGCCAAACGGCTTGCCGAGCGTGGCGATTATGGCAAACACTCTTTACGGGAGAGGCGTATGTCCAGCGGTGGACTATTAACAGTCTGGTACTACCAGTCATCTGTTTATTTTGAACGTTTAGCTTGCACTTTGTAAGGTTTGTCAGAATTGGCATACAGACGGATTGGTAACCACAGTACCAAAGACGCCTCGCACCTCATAAGCTGCATCCCGTCACAGTCCACTGTTGGACGTAGGCATATTTCAATTTAGAACTATTTGTTGTAAATGCCACGCTTAGCGGACGGGTGGCAATCGCAACACCTCGCCTCTCATCTCACACTGACATAGACAATCTGCCCGACGCCGATCTGTGTAATTAAGACCTCGCATATACTCGTAAGAGATGAGCCGTGGTAGCTTAGTGGTCTATGTTAATTTCATTTAACGCGTGTGTCCTAAGTTCGATACCACTAAAATAGTTAATAACAATTCCACGTCCTCGTAGATGAAGGAATAATAAAAAATATTATTTCGAGGGCATGTACAGTCCGCCGCATGTCCGTTTCCAAACCTCTATCAAGTATTTGAGAGTAGGCCCTTGCATTTACAGGCAGCTACTTTAATTCCGCTTAGAAACAAAGTAAAGAAAAAGAGAAACATTATTTGTTGCACCATATCTGAGAAAATAAACAAATATAGTAAAGATACATTAAGAAACAAATAATATTTTTATTAGATGGCTACATTACTACTGCCTCAGAGTATATAACAAAAGATTCTACGCACAGTCATATAAGACATGGTTGCTCCGCTTAGCTGCGGGCCTTCTGCTCGCGACTCTCTGCCGTCGAAACTGTCAACTGTATCGTGGGAGTTTTTTTTTGGTCCGGCTTATTGCTGATCCCCTCATGAACTGTCACTGCATTCAGTGGCAGGAAGGTGTTTATATCTTTCCTCAACGTGAAAAAAAAACAACTACCAGGGGCCCTGAGATTCTGGCACCACCCTTTTTCAATTTTTTCGTCGCCTATGGAATGAGTAAAGGGGTGGTAAAATTTCATGCGCCTCCACTATAGATGTTGTTGGCACATAGAATTTTACATAAAGAAGAGTAGAGTAAATTTTAATAAAGTAAATACAATATTTTTCACAGATTACAAATACGTTGTTAAAAGTTATCAGTCAGTGTTAGTTGGTACTATACGAGTATGTAGACAAATTCTAAAATTAACACAAACAAAGCAGAATTCACAACGTATTTTCACATAACAATGGTGATATTAGTGTCTGTAAGTTTAAAGCATAGTGTCCATTTTGTTTAGACGCACATACAAAGCGGCTGAGATCCGCATTAATGATGTTTCTCCATGCAATGTGGCTATTTTGCAACGCGCGCCTCAGACGGACATACGTCGCGAAATGTAAAGAGTCGCCTCGCCCAGTCGGCAGGGTTACCAGATCTGAATTAATATATTTATTAATTATTTTCTAGAAACGCACCACGATAACGGACGGGAAGATACTATATCTTAGTTACCACTCTTTAAAAAGTTCACTGCTGGATATAGGCATCGCATAGTAGGATCATTTACCGTAACCGCCACGCTTGGCGGAATCTTTAGTGATTGCAGCACCAGTAACCTGGTAACTCTGGACGCTGTGGCCCGTCGTCGTTCTGTATATTTTAGATCTGATATTTTGTGCAGTGGATAATCCCCAGATGGAAATAGACAAATGTTATTTTTAGATACGATCTAGGAGTTTACTGCTTTTGTCGGAGTTTAGTTTACTTCTTACAGTGCGTCATGCTTCTCAAATCTTGCATGTGATGTGAGACTATTAATTTCTTTTAAATTGTACAAATTGTTTTGTATATTATATAAAATGTGTAAAATAAGGGATAGGATACCTACGAACTTTCTATCGTCAGTTTCTTCTTCGTCAGAGGAACCTCATCATGAAACGGCGATAATGTATATATATTTTTCTATAGATATAGATATACATAATTTTAAATAACATGGAATAACTTGCTTCTTTCAAAAGTGCTGCATTCAACTTGCTATCTTGTTGAGACGATTACTAATATAATATTCTTTATTACAGTAATAATAATATTACTAGCCGTGTGCCTTATGGGATTTAGCATCGACAACTATGAAATTATACAACCATATTTCTACCTTAACAAATTACGAGCTTCCATACAAACTTCCTGGATTTAATTTAACTACCAATTTTTTTAAATTCTTTCTTAGTACTTAACTACGTTACTTTAGGAAAGCCGGTTTAGGTTGTGCGTTCTCTGTTAGCCATTCCGTTCAGTTTTATTAACTAGATTTAGTAGTGGAACCACTGGGGTAAGAGGGCTAGCTTTTATTATAAATATTTAAAAAATTAAAAAACAGCATATGTAATAATTACGTTAACATAAATTTTAAAAGACAGCACCGAATTCATCTTAAAAATGCTAATTAAAAAGCAGGTGATTAACAACAACAAACCTGGCAATGGCAACCCTATGTTGATCGTAAAATCACAAAGAATACCGCCTCGCTCAGTCTTGATATACCTAACTCATGAGTGAGAAGCAAGGTCCGTGGCCTAAGTACTTTTTTATTTGTGAATAATTCGAGGTCATTGCTTTTTAGCATCAGATTATTGCTTCAAGCGCTATGAAACGGAAAAATGTTCGTCTATTTAAATATTTTCAAAAAAAACTGGCTAAATAAAATAATTGATTAAAAAACGTATTATTTTACCGGCAATTTTAGCTGAAGTATAGTTAATCGTAATAAGGTAATAAGTTGTTTGTATCAATAATTTGAAATGTTATAAAAAGATATATATTTAAGCTATTTTTATATTCCGAACAGCATTAAATACATACATACTTATACTTACATAGTAATTTGCATGTTTCAAATTCATTTTATATGCGAAAGTAGGTTTTATTGGATTAAGGGGCATGCATATCTGCAGATATTAAACTAATTAATTCATTGAAAGTAAACTTAGTTAGATTATTTCATAAATTTATTATTCATTCTTCCCTTGAACGTTTGCACGTAATTTAATATTTCAAGATACTAAAGCTTCTCAGAATTTTGCAACAAACTGTTCACTGTTCATTGAAATTGTGGTTAGACATAAAATACATGATTTAAAATCTGCTTACCGCATTTTGTGGATTCGTCTTATAAAATAAGATAAAAGACGTCATTCGATCGTGTGACACAACGTTTTAATTAGTGATTATCTATATTATCTCTTTGATAATAGTGCATTTATTACATAGACTTAACGGTTTTGCTAAATGTAATACGTATATAACTTCTGGACTGTCTCAAAAATCTTTCGATTTAATTTAATAATAGTTACGGAATCAAGGTTTTATCTGTATTCTTTAATGCTATGCAGATTAATTTTTTTAATGTATTTATTTTCATTTGTATGAATATTTTATATTTTTAACAAATTCACGTTTTGTTACGTCAATCAGTACGGCATCAAAATTATAGGTTATTTTGGTCAAGTGATTGTATGAAATATTCAGTATTGTTAGCTTGACGCCGTGGCGCAGGCTATGAAACGCAAATGTCATGGTGCACTATAATTTGAGGTCTCTTTCTTGCGCATGCGCCTGCGTTTACCCATAGAAAAGGTCGTCTTTGTTCTTGAACGAACGCGCTGTTGAACGAACGTATCGGCATAAAACCAGGAATGATATAGGTGAAATATCAGTATTTGTACGTATGATTTATAGTTTATACATTCATGGTTGTCGCCCATAGGAAAATTCACTACAGTCAGCGTTTCCAGGAGATGAAACGTAACGGGAGGCAAGCTTCGCTACTGGATTTGCTCCCAGAACTTGAGACTACTAAAGGTTATCCCTTAGTCATCTCTTCACCCACAGAAAGAATGGGGGTGGCAGATTATTGCACAATAGGTGGAGGAGAGGCGGGGGAGGGGGCAAAATATCATGATTATTCTTTTTCTTATCGATCAGCCTATTTAAGTCTACTGCTAAGCATAGGCCTCTTTAAGAAATAGTCTATAAAAGCCGGCATGCATTTTATTGAAGATTTTATTACAGGAACCTTGGTGCGTATGCGGTAAAAGTTGGTGAGCGCAGTGCCGGTGCCCTCTCAATACCGATGCTCTCCATCTCTATAGTCTTTGGAATTTGAGTTTGGCAAATTCAGATGGTTTTTCCGCCATCATTCGGTCGCCAGAGTCTCGTTTCTTAGCCAGCAGGGTGCACCTCGTGCTGGTTGGCTATTAGAGAAAAATATTCAACTTTACATTTCTTTTTTAATTTTCTTGACCAGCCCCCAGCCCAATGCTAAGCATATTTAGACAGGGTGGTGATCACAGTTACACGGCCAGCACTTTAAACGCTGTTGTCCATCGCCAGTAGACAGGGTGGCTGTTATAGATCTGAACTTATACATATATTATATTGTTACAGGTAAGTTAAAAAATGGACCTCAACAGACGTCTCTATCATCAGCAGGACCAAGTCTACACTGTTGGACACCTATGCTTTTCTAACAACTGGCATGCATTTCTTTAAAATATTACTCATACCACGCTGCGCTTGCTTGGTAAGCGCAGTGGCGGTAACTTCGCAATGGGTCACAGCACTAGTCTGAGGTTTTTGGAACTGTAAGCTCAGACTCAACTGTTAACTCGGAGAAAAACCTGGAAATGCCTTGATCGTAAACAGGCAACAGCGTGATGTTTGGTACTGGTACTCCGATCGCCCATCCGCTCGATACTAGTGGCGATTACAGCAAATTCTCCCCATAAGAGAAACCTAGTCCATTATTGGACTGTATTCAGGTCAGATGATACGGATGATGACGATGTCTTCGTATGTTATGCATATAGGATTCATATACGCCGTGTCGAGATACCTTATCCGTCTTTTAATGAATCTGTAACCTATTTCTATGATTTAAAAAATCAAGATCATTTTTATTGTTTTGTTCTGTTCATGACACAGATGCTAAACCTTGACACTATGGTAATGCTTGACAGCGCGTATTAATATAATGCAACGCGCGATAATCAATTCTCTATGGCCAGTTCGTTCCTGACCGGTTTTTTTATGGTCATTAAATATTTTATACTGTTGCGTAACTGTGTTACTCATCTTTGTTACACATTATGTCGGATCGTTGATATACAAGTAGAATAGTTCAAGGAAAAATAACAGTACTTGAGTTACATATCAAAAAGAGAATGGATTATTTCCTTTTAAATAAATGTTATATTAATTTAAAATGTTAGTAAAATATTAAGTTGAAACTTATCTAATATATGGTAATATTGTTCTATGTTTCATTGACAAGGACAATAATAATAATATTTAGAATTTGTACATCCCTCTGATTAAGGTTGCTAACTATTTTATAAATAATTTAGATACTCACTTCAGGGAAAGGTAAATAAAAAGTATTGTTTCTAAGCGATTAGCATTTATTGACTCAAACAAAAGTATATATATAAATAACATAGGATACTTCCCACTCTTCTTTTAAATGTTAAGTTTTAAAGATTACTAGAGAGATCACTAGAGTTTTCACATAGAAATCAAGAGTCCGGATGTAGTGCTCCTAAGTTGTATTTGTTATTTTGTTCTCGAAGCCGGGAGAGCTATACGGTTGTAGGATTTACCTCCAAATCAGAAGACACACAATGAGTTTTCGAAACTTATGTACGGTTTAAATCGTTGGCCTGAACATTAAGACTCAGACACTGAGACGGCGAAAGGCTCACCTCCAATTCGTGCCTGTCCGAACTTCCAAATCAACTTCTGGTGAAAAGTGGGTGGACTTGGTGGTACCCCTGAACACCGCAGCATTGGTTATAGGTCATGAGAGATTATATTTTTTTACTTGATCTTCATTACCCAAAGTCAATCAATTAGTCGCAAAAATACTACATAGTCTTCAATAAATTTTATCCTCGAAGCGCTCATAACCGTCCTCGACTCGTATCGATAAATTAGCTTAATTATCGATTCGTTATTGTTAATTACATTGCCACAAGTAATATAACGAGCTTACCTTCCTAGTATTTCTTACCTGCTAGTACTCTTTATCATTATAAAACAAAAAGGAAATGAAAGAAAATTAAAAACGATACACAAGGCTCTAGCGATTAAGTGACCTAATCTCAAATAGTACACACACTGTTAAAAAAAAGTTCCTTTTGTTTTCTTTTCTAAAATGATATTGGCAATAATATTAACGTAATTAAAATTCCTATTAACCACTAAGATTAAGTGCTTGTGACTAGAGAGGTTTGCGACAATAGTGCGTATTTTCCATTCATCCATACAGATGGTGTTGATCCATTTGATTGATAACTAGACTGGCCAGATCCTCGTACGCTAGCCAGCGAAGTTAACCATTTGTCAAAGAAACTTCCTATCTCATCTGTCTCGAAATATAGGTATAGGTCTCAACCGGTATTGCACGTCTCATGGCGCGAAGCGTCGTGAAATACTGCTTTATACCCGATATGTCAAGGTCAAGTGATTCGGCGGTCTTCAAATGCCTCTATCGCAATTATATTGGGCTTATATGCTAATTTGAATAGACTCATATCAAGAAAACACTTTAATTAATTCATTAAAATGATTTTAAAAAAACTTTAAAAAAAAAACAATTAAAAAAAAATTTGACGTCTGAATTTTTTTTAGGACGGTAACTCCCGAAAAAATTATGTATCGAGACCGGGTTTTTTTACCGTGTCCAGAATTTTATCTACTGGTTTCCTATGTCATATAAAAAGTCTAGCACTCGAAGTTATTTTGTTATTATTTTTATCATATAGTTTTCATCTGAGATGGAAATGACTCGAAATGTTTGAACATCCAAACGATTTTTTTTTCTTAAGAGTTAAATGAGCGTCATGAGACGTGCACTTTTGGATTTGCCAAATTTTTAACTGCACAGAATATAGACTATATTCTGTGCTGCTAATGTGCACACCCAAATTGCACTTCGTCTTCGCCACCCTGCACTCGAAATAACCGACCTACAAACAAATGAATATGTTATGTGTGCCGACTTAGGTAAGTACAATCATAACACCCAACCAACTACATCCTGATCCTATGACCTATAAATTAATTTTATCGTTGAACATATAAAACAAGGTAGTTCTAAATAGCTACGTCAAAATATTACGTCTAAATCATTATATTTTGCAAAGACTCTAAGCCATAAAGTAAGATTTATTACATCGCTTTATAGGCCATAGACAATCCTATACAAACTTGAATATCTACTTTCTGCTCTAGTATTATCCACTGAGCTACTTGACGACCGCGTGGCTTAGTGGTTAGCGTAACTGACTGAGCCATTGATGCCTGTTGGGAATCTCAGCCGAAGACAAATGATTGATTTTCGGGTCTGGTCGTTTTGTTTTTTTTTTGTCTCTGACCCTGCACTTGACTCTTCCTCCGATCTTATCGCTTGAGCGTTACATCGGATATGGGAAGGTAAAGACGTGTGAGTATCTCTGTGTTTGCACGTACTTTTACGCCACTATAATATATCAGTAGTTTACAACTGTCGATAGTATTGGGAAGTTGTCGTCGTGGTCGAAAGGTCGAGAACTGTTAGCTCTCACACTTTAACTTTGTTGAAGGTATTGCTCTTGGTACAGCCCCCCCCCCCCCCTCTGCTTTTATAAAAAAATATTCTTTCCTCCCTTTCTTCCCGTGGGTTTCGTAAGTGTTGACTAAGGGAAAAGTCTTAAAAGTCTCATGTAGTCGGACAGATAGTAAAAGTACCTCAAAATTACCAGGAGACGAGAAGAAGTCTGAAGGGCGAGACTTCCGGTTCTGCTATCACCAATCAAGGCGGTCAAGCTTGCCGATTGTATTTGGGAGAGGTCTGTCTAACGAAACCACGTTAAAAAATAACACGATATAATTTTAACGGAGTACGACGTCACACGGAAATTTTGTGGTTTCTTTAGGGCATAACGAAAATAAAACAAAATATATATTCAAACTGTTTGAGTTGTTCTAATTTTATTTTTTCTGTAACAGCGTTATAATGGATCACTGCGGAAAAAAGGCCACCGAGGAGGATTAAAATTTTAAAATATGAACAGTGCATAGGAGCGGAATCTAATAGATAGTAATTAACACGTTTGCAGATGGCATTTGACTTACATAGATAACACATTCCGATTAGTAATTAGATCGAGTAGCGCGTAACATGTTCTAATGACCTAATAGAATATTTATTATTGTTATATGTCGTAGAGGTATAGTGTCGTAGAGCTGTATAATAGCCGCCGCACAAATGAGTTTGCTCGACCGGGGAAAGAACACTATGAGAGTCACAGAATACTACACTAAAATAACAAAAAATGCTAATTTCGGATTAGGTCTCAAGGCCCTGTAAGACACGACGTTAGTTCGTAATTGAGTCAAGGATTTCAGAATTAGAACTTCAACAAAGCCGTGTGGTACCAGCGGAAGAATCTGCTACCAACTTTCTTCCCGTGTGTCGTAGTAGAGGCGATTAAAGCTAAAGAAAGCCTTAAATCCTGTGGGGAATCTCCAGGAGTACGCCCGGCGATGAGACTTGCCCCTGTCTCGTTCTATCTCTCAGAGAGGCGAAAAGTGGGTTGCGGATGCCCGTTAGGGTATGGAGGCCAAACTCCTCATATCTGCCCACCGGTCGGAGCAGCGTGTGCGCTTATGGTATTATGTTTATTTTTCAGTTTTTACAGAAAGATTCTATGTTACAAGAGACAATCAAAAAGTGTTTCGTCAAGTTCATCGAATGCTTACGATAGTTATTGCAGGTAAATTACATACGAATTCCCTGTATTTTTTTTTTGAAACGCGATTCCTAATTAAAACATCTCGGGCTCTCATGCTATGTCATTAATCACACTTAAAACACGGTTAAACCATACTTATAATCGAATGAAATTCAAATACTCGTTGAGGTTTTAAATGGAGCTTGCATGTTTACTTTAGTTTTTGTGTGCCATCTTCAGAAAATGTATAAAAACAATTGGTTAAGCGTTAACATGTGGCATAAACTGCAAATACCTATCACTTCGCTTCTGTATCGCAAAAAAGGGCTTATTATTCTACTCACGGCACTTTAAAACGCCGCATCTTCGTGAGTTTATTTTTTTGTCCTTTATGTTAACTTCAACTCTTGGTTAAGAATGCAATGGTCGATTTACGCGTAATGCTAATTGTCATTCTCTGCCAGTCAAACCTGTCTGAAAGGTGAAAATTCTGGGACAGGTGCGAACTATCGAATCAAAAACTAAAGTAATTAATACATTTATAGCATTTGTCACGTACAGTGTTCCGGGGCACTGTTCGGAGTATTCCTAGTTGCTAAGTTCCACTAATTTCATCTAGAAGATTGACAATACACCGCATTTTTCACGGATTTTGTTTACCACGCCCTTCTACTTTGCGGAATTAGCTGTCGCTTGCGGTATTTCCGGACAGATACCACTACGGGACCTTGAAGAAAAGGGCCTACACATTTCTTAAAGGCCAGCAATGCACATGCTACTCCTCTGATATTGTAAACAATTAATACATACTGAACTGAAGACCAATTTATTATCGTTTTAAAACCTTTTGCCGTGTGTCGTGGAGTTCTTTCAGTAGGATAATCACCCAGATCCGGAACAATTATTTGCAGACCATACAAATACTTGTTCCGTGCAAGAATCGGACCCATAGCACCTCAGCGAAACACCAAAAGCAATAATGTAGTCTTCCTCTTATTCGATAGACTCTCGTCGTGTTAAGCTGTACGGAACGTAGAACACCTAATATCAAATACTCAATCAAAAGTATCAACACGTCTCCTCACTAGCCACGAATCCAATGCCCCATTGTTTCTACAAACACAATCATCGATGTTCTACTACTCGAAACGCGACGCTTACAACTCAAAACAATCTCGAATTTCTCCTTCGAAGTTATTCGCTGGCGTGTTATCATCTTTCGCTTACTTTTACATTCGCGTTATCTAATACTTGTTTATAAACATTAGGCAACAAGTGATCACGAGTTCCTTTGCTCGTGGGAACGCGAAGTGTTACTGATAAACTATTATTGAGTTGCATTGTAAGAACGTTGACACTTAGATCTATACAGAGAAAATAGTGTTGTGCCTATCGAATCGTGAAAATAAGTTGTTTTTATTATTATGTCTCGATATTTTACAGGAGGGATACATCACGATGGTAATCGTACAATGGCACATATTCATATTCTCGACTTCTATGACGACTATAACCGACTGACAACTGTAAATAAAATTTGTAAAAACATGAAGAATGTTTACACAATTTCAATGAACACAAATACGTTGTGTATATTTCCCCTTACACCGCAACATATCTTTCTCCGGTCTCGCACGTGGTGCGCCTTACTAACTAACGAAGCCAGCCATCAGACGGGAGCCAGAGCGACTGATGGCGGAAAATTTATCCGAATATGCCGAACCCCAATCCCATAGACTAGTGATGGAAGCAGTATCTCGAAGGTGAGAATACCGTTACTGCACTCTCAAACCTGTCTGCCCAGCGTACTATGAATGCTCCAACAAAAGCGATGGCACGCTTTAGTTGTAGCTTTAATGGAAAGGCGTATGCCCAGCTGTGGATATTCAGGCTAAGAAAGGGAATAAAAAAATATTATGTCATTTAATTTCATTAAACAGACAAGCAACTGCAAACTAACGATGACAGAGTAAATGTATCTTTGTTCCGAAATCCCAAACTCATTTGCACCTAGTGCACCCTACTAGCCCAGGGGTCGGCAACCTTTCGAGTCGGTAGAGTTAAAAATTACAATTTACAAAATTTAAAGAGTCACAAAAATTTTTCTTGCTAACAATAAATAGTACTTGTATAATAAAGATTTTTGATAAAAAAAACTAACTGCGTATGGACTAGAATAGAAAATAGAAGAGCCGCAGGTTGCCGACTAGCCAATAAACGATCCTCTGACGGCCAAATGATAGCGGAATATCGATCGGTCGGGGAGAAGGCATAGGAATAGTAACAGTATTACACGCGGAACCCTAAAAAGCTCACTTTAACCCCGGTTTACTATGGCATCAGGACGTATTACACCTCAATCCCCCTGCGACCAAAGCACCCAAAACGTCGGATATTAGGTAATTTATATTTAAACTAAACATGATTCTAGAATCAATCGTTGCACAGTCGCGCGCGCTATATACTGGACTTTGGTTTGATGGAAGGCCATTTTTTTATTAATTTAATGCCATTTGTCATTTCAAAAGCCCGTAAAATTGTTTTTATTAAGCCATTATATTACACAGCTTGAATCTAATTTCACTAATTTATTACATATGTATATGCGTGAGGTACGCATTTAGCAGCAAGCGTAGCCAAACGCGCTTCAAACCCACTTTTCGTCTCTCCAGGAGATACGTAACGGTAGGCGAGACAAGTTTATAGTAATGTAAAGTAAAATAAAGTAGCAGCCTGTAATTGCCCACTGCTGGCCAAAGGCCTCCTTTTCAAATACGAGTATCTGAGAGGGTTTTGAAGCAGGGAAGGGCCCACCCCGCTGCTCCCGTGCAGGTTGGCGGGCGGGTCACATATCTTTGAAATAATGTTTTGTTTTATTATTTCTCAGATATACAGGTATCCTCACGAGCTTTCAGCCTTCACCGCTGAGCACGTACATATTTAAAATTGCTATTAACAATTTTAGTGGTGCTGGCGCTACTGGGGCTCGTATCCACTAGGACCACTACGCTACCACGGCTCTAGTCTATGGTCTATAGTATCTGTAGTCTTAGAATACAAGCAGGTAGCGTGACAAAGGTGCGCCACGATCCCGTTTCACGCTCGCCACGGTCTGCTGCGTGCCATGAGCCCGCCCACACAATTGTGACTCATTTTGCTGATGATGAACTCATAAATATGATATGTGCAATTTATTTAATGTTTTCCTTAGGTGTTTAATACTCGAGCATTTTCTATCCGGTATAAACTAAGTCTCTGATTATGCCGTATGCGTTAAGTGTATGTGCAAACACAGAGGCACTCATTCGTCTTTACCTACACATGTCCGATGTAAAGCTTCTGCGATAAGATCGGAGGAACCTTAACTTTAACCCCTATTAAAAACCTCTTGCCACAGAGGTTTGATAATGCAACATTCTTATTCCTTTTACGTAGAACGTGAACTATACTAACGATAAAAAAAATATAATATTCGTATAAGTTCTTATTCTATGGTGGTATCCTCCAGGAGCCTTATCCACTAATAACACCATAAAACATTCCACAAAATTCCATGTGACTCTAACAAAATCATACCGTTTTATTATTTAACATGGTTTATTTTAACATGAATATTAATATATAAACGAAACCCTATCTTGGATGTAAGTAAAACAAAATATGATTTTACCGAGGAATGACATCATGCGGAATTTTCGTGAAATATGTTTGTGGATAAGTGGATATATAGTGGAATATAGTCCCACACCTATTTCGACGTCGTTTTTATGCACGATTGAATAGGGTAAAATAACAGCTTATAAATTTCCCTCAGCTGGGTAACTGTAAATTTAAGAGCATTAGCCTCTTTTTTTGGTGGTTAAAAATATTAAAAGAGAAACTTTCCTTGAATATATCTTTTTTCCCACGTGGTAGAGCCAAGCGGCGGCTTTTGCTGCTGCTCGAATGGGCCGTCTCGACCGGGTCGGTACCACGGCCTCGCAGAATACCGGCGTGAAGTAGAGGCAACTTGTGCTTCTGCGTTTCGTTCGGTGAGTGAGGTAATCGGAGGCCCCCTCCCCCTCCCCCTCCTCATCCTCCCTCCCATCTCCCATCTTAAAAATTAAAGGCCGGCAACGCACCTGTAGCACCTCTGGTATTTCAGATGAACGTAGGCGACGGTATTCAGTTACCATCAGGTGAACCGCTTACTCGTTTGCCGCCTTTCCCATAGAAAAAAATATTAAAAGGGAAATACAAAACTTGGTAATGGTATAGGCAAAGATTCAATTAAAGTTTTTCATGCATACCTTTTGCTTCTCGCACAATATCTACTTGTCTGTTTGTCACGCATAGCTCAGACATGTGCATAACTTTGTCTATACAAATATTATATTCGAGTTACATAAACAAATAACCAGTTAACAATAATTTATGATATATTTTATCTGTTGTTTACTCACTTCTGATAATACTTACCTGTTTCGCCTCGAAATCTAGACTTAGATAAAATTTTACCATGCACGCAATCAATACGACAAGGCTACGACATAATCTTTAGACATTAAATAATATATTATGTCGTTGAAAGTCTAAATAAAGTTTCCGTCGTATTATTACAAGATAGCCGGGTGTTGGCCACGACACTTGGGCGTAGTGGTAAACGTCCGTAGTTAATGGGCGTGTATACCTTAATTTTCGTTCACAGGACAAAAAAATGCAAATTCTAACCAAACAGATCGCAAAAAATTCTGCGCAACATTAAAAATGCCTGGCTAAAATTATGGCTTCCAACGGCGGAATAACCATATCGAATATGCCAGACCGGTGATGGGTACCGTTTAAGGTGCCAATCCGCCTGCAAAGAGCGGCGATTAAAGCAAAACCTCCGTATGTTAAGCGGTGGACCATTTACAGACTGTTAAAGAAGAAAAAGAATTTAAATATAATGTATAATCATTACTTTCGCATACATCAACATCATACGCTCAACAACGCCATCTAGTATCTAGTTCACGTGGTACATATGAATTGCTTATATCATTTGGTCAGGTCGCGTGCACTCAGTCATTAATCTATGAAGATGAAGTCCACACATTTTAGTCGTAAACTTTTTTTTTTTTTTAACCAAATTACTTTAAACCACTGCTATGTCATAGGCTCGAAGTGAAATAACTGTTTCGGAACCGCAACTCGGAACACGGAGTGACATGCGGTTTCTAATGAACGAATCATCTAGTAAACAGTATGTACGTAATTTACTTAACATCTAGATCGTTAACTTTGTTTAAAATGTTTCAATATGCCAATGCTAAAGTGTGTATTTCTACATGTTAAATTCTAATGTCTCTTATAAAACCGCCCGTTATTGGAAATACATAATACGTAACTAATGTAATAATGAAGATTTTTTGCACATCAAGTCGCGGGTCAATTGCTTCTACTTTAATCTAATAATTCTCTCAGGTGCGACTAGTAAACAAAACATTGAATGTAACCTGTTTCTAGATTGTGTTCCACTTAAAACGACTTCGCAATTCTATCGCCGCCATAGACTACCGCTAGTATTAGTACCGTGCTAGACAGATATGTTATGTATATATATATATATGGAATCAATACAGTTAAGGCATTTTCATACACAAGTTATATTATTAATAGACATTAGTATTACATAGAAGTGTTCAGAAAATGTTTTCCTTTAATCACTTGTTTCCATGTTTCTAACACTGCATCCGATCTCTTTGCATTAAGCATCGTAAGCATCGGGCACAGGTTGGTAAAAAAACGAGTGTATATGTTTTATTTATTTATTTAAAAAACTTTACTGCTTTATTGCACCTTATTATATGAGGCGACAAAGGGCGTACTTAATGCCAGGTGTTTTTATTTAACTTAATAAATAGCATATACGTGTATGCACCTAATAATAGAGGGATCAGAGGTAACACACTGAATGAAACGCACACATCAATTCTAGTACCTGGGTGACCGAGCTACGCTCGGCGTCTTTCGAGTTTACCGTGGGAATGAATCGTTCCCAATAATAATACCATCTGCTGTTGCTAACTGCAGCGCTGGCTAACATACTGGTACCTTAATATTCTATGAGATGTCAGAAAAAATTATGTACTTATCTAGATAAACTTGGAAAGTTACCTAGAACGGTACATAACACTAAACATTAATACTAAACATTATCTAAATACAACATTTTATTACAATCGTTAATCTTTTCCGAGAAATCACTTATCACAATATATATGTATAACTCAAGAACTTTAAGCAAGAAATTCTTGAATTATATTTCCAAGAATTTCTTGCTTAAAGATATAGCATTCCTTTTGTTTCACTCTACTCCAAAAAAGAGGGTTATTAATTAGACAGTACTTTCTTTTTGTATTTGTGTTACGCGATATATTCGCCAATTGATAACCAATTTTGATAACTCTTTTCTTATTGAATAGGTCCCAAAAAATATATCACCCCAAACAGTGGGAAAATTGGTGTTGAAGTCGGTATTCCTACAAGGTGACAGGTGTTCGAGAGATATGGATTTTAATTATTCAAATGTTATTTAAATATATTTCGAATCGCGTCATTATTTTTGTCGTATTTGATGTATACTATATCAGTTATGTTTATCATCAAAACGCCTATTTCAGTGCTTACGCTTAAAGGTTTAAGTTTTCCAAGAAAGCACTAAAAGCATAATGAATAGATGAATGAATAGTGGCAATCATTATAAATTATAACACATGAAGTAAAACATTAGCACATGAAAAAAATAACCTCTCAAGGCCGTATACCCAATACTGGGGTTGTGAGTGGTCTAGATATTTTACACCCTTTTATTTTCACTTTTCACCTGTGCTTATTTGAAACCACGTCACAGCTGGTGAGCCTCTCTCTCCGTCTTAGTGTCCAAGCCAACGACACAAATCGTACTGAAGTTTAAAATAACTCATTGGTAGGAACCTGGACATTAGGGATTTGAACTCAAGTCTCATGATTCGGAGGGAGAACCCTTAACCACTCTGCTATCGTGGCAATAAATCCCAAAGCTAATGTAGAAAAAAAAACTTTAAAATCAATTAATATTAAATAGATTTGGTCATGCGAAAGTTCATAGTATCTATTGAATTCACAACAAAAATAAAAAAATAATTGTCGATAGTGCATGACGATCCTAAAGCCGGAGACATTCACCTCCAATTTAGCATTTGAACAGGAAATGGCTTGACTCAGGCGTACGCAACCTGCCTTAAAGTTCTTTGTTATCTTAATACATGTATTTAACTATGCTTTACATTCATAATATGTCCGAATATACCTGTTGGAAACCACCAGCGGGAGAGATGACAAAATTGTGCCCCGGCTCGTGAGATCCTATTTTGACACTAAACGACAATATTAAAGAGATATTGATGGCAATATAAACAGTACCGTTATGTTAATTATAAATAAATATTATAACTAAAAATAAAATGTCATTTCTAATGTGTACAGCAAAGGATTGTAATAATCTAGTTTTGAAAAGAGGCAATCTTATAACCGAGTTAATGCGTTGGCACGTAGTACCTAAAGTACCTATAGACTTCATTTAATACCTAAAGACTGTATACAAGCACTGTCTCCTGTTTCTTGCTATTGCTATCATTCATGATGTAAAGAATAACGTATCGTTATAGATATTTCCCGCCATCTTTTGCTTTATACTTAACGTGTACTAGAAACAAAAAAAAAGAAACAGGTACGGTTCTTTAGTAACACCTAGATTACATTGTTTCTCTGTAAGGTGACTAAAAATGCTCTCGTTAGCTAAGTTACGTGGTAAAGTAAAGCCGCAGCTTTTGCTGTTGCTCGAATGGGGCGCCTCGACCGGGGTACCACGATCTCGCAGAATACCGGCGTGAAGAAGAAGCATCTTGTGCTTCTGCGTTACGTATGGTGAGTGAGGTAACTGAAAGCCTCCCTCTCCAAATATCCTTTACGGCCGGCAACGCACCTGCAGCTTCTCTGGTGTTGCAGATGTACGTGGGCGACGGTAATGACTTACCATCAGGAGAGCCACTTGCTCGTTTGCCTATCCAATAAAAAGAAAGATTTTCTTGGAGATGCCAATATTCAAGAGTAGGCTTAAGTAAGCTAATGATGAAGAAGAAGCTACTCCAGCATAAGTGCACATGGCGTCAAAAATCTAAATAGGGGATAGCAATTAGGTTTTCGTTAACGTAATTTGTTACTCTAATTGGTTCTGCGTGAAGAACACGTGAAACGTAAATTAGTGAACTATTTTTACTTCTTGCACGTATTTCTAGTTTATTTGTAACGTTTGTATCTGACCTAAATGTTCGCGACTCTGTCTTTGGATTATATAAAATGCCATGTATGAACTGAAAAATTTCCCATGTATGAACACAATATTTAGCGTCATTAAGTGATGAGAACTGCGTAACATGACGTCGCATGTTCGAGCCCGCCATTCCACTATTGTCGTGAACCGCTCCAGATACAAGCTCTAATGGTCAGTTGGAGTGGTCAATAGTTATGTTAAAAGCAATGCCAACATTCTGTTTAAAAATTAGACGCTAGTCGCTCAACCTTGCGGCTGTCAATCTGACGTCATCTTACTGCATATCCTTCTCCCACAGTGAAGAGGATAAGCGAATTGGCACCGCATTCCCAGACACCTCGCACCTACAGCGCTGCTACTTGTAACCAGTCTGCGTATGTAATGTCTGATGTATTTGAATGTGTTTTCCCGCCATCTATCGGAAGCTCGAGAGATTTTGTTTATTTACCGTAGTCGACTATTAAAAGATCCCCGGGACCTAGCAGCCTGCAAGGCAAATACATAGTTATCACTGGAACCTTATGTGGTGCGAACTTGTAAAGCCATCACATAATAACCGCCAAATAACAACAATCACTAGTATATTTACATTATACAAAAAGCTTTCCTCCATAGTGTGACTACGGTGAAAACACACCTTATCCACTATGCCACAGAAATGTTTCACAAAAATTCCGTGTGATCATGTAGATATGTTTATGAACATTGTAGATATGTTTGCGTTTATTGCTAACAATATCTTGGACGAAAGGAGGAATATACAATCTTTTTCCGAACGCCAACCTCGCTAGCCAATAAAGGCTCTGTCGACCGAGTGATGGCGGAATATCTCTATAATTTGGCAACCCCAAATCCTGTAAACTAGTGATGGGAAGCAGCATCACCTGTGCGAGGATATCGGTACTGCTTTCACCAACCCGCTTGCCCAGCGTCGTGAGTATGGATAATCCATCCAAGAACTGTATGTCAGCTGTTATTGGTACTTTCTAGGAGAGACCTATTGTCAGTAGTGGACTAAAATACGCTTCGGTAGTAGTAGTTAGCTGCAGCGGTAAGCAGATAGGCCAACTGCTTATTTGTCGACCGCATCGCTTAGTGATTAGCGTACCTGACTGCTGAGCCATTGGTGTTGAGTTCGAATCCCAGTCGAAATGAAAGTTAGTGCAAAAACATAAGTTATTGGTTTTCGGGTCCGTATGTATTGTAGCGTCTCTGCCAATACATCTAGACCTTCCTCCGATCTCGTCGTATATGCTTTATATAGGATACGGAATACGTACGGAGGACATTATTATATAAAAAACATCTCGAGCAAACGAATCGATAACACATCGATTATATCAAAAGACGTTAAAAAAATCCGGCACCTGTCGTTAAAATGAGATTTAAAAAACATAAAATTATTAGTGGCAGCCTCTGATGATTATTATTTTTAACCTCTTTGAAGCCGGCCATGTTTACTAGGGATCCAATTAGGAGTTAAATGCTAATGCGTGAAATCCGGTGTGCCTCTGGTACTGATAGCCGCCAAAATAATTTAGACTATGCGTTTTTTAGTGATAGTAAAAAAATTTAGTTTCCCATTATTTACTGTAAGTACTTTTATTAAATACGTATGTGTGGATGTTAAATTGCTAAATTTCTCACTATTAGGCGAAGGCTCTCTCTTATTTTTTTCTTTATGTTTTCCTGATGATGTTTTTCTCACCGTCGAACACGTATCAAGTTCAGCACCTTAAAAGTGCAATTTCAGAAGTTGCAACACAGGAATTCGAGTCCAGGTCAATCGCGTACTATGCGTTTAAAAAACATGGCTTCCAGTCTTTTACTAGGATTGCCTGAATCGTGGTAACTGGGTCACGATAAGATACATATACCTACAAAGGTACAAACTCTGGTACAAACATTTGTATAATGAATACAAATGTTTGCAGGATCTGCACTATGCAACCCTCTGCAGAGTTGCGGCTATATGAAATCGAAGCAAGCACCCTAACTTCAAGAAGGCTAACCGAAGGCACCATGCTTGCTGCGCGGATTATAGAACTATTTTAATTAAGAATTCGAACGTAGATCGATCACTTTTAAGCGTAACGACCCACATGTTTGTGTTTGTTATAGGAACAGCAATCTTTCTTCTTTTTCGTGTGTAAGTCAGCTGCAGACCATAAGGCTATTCTGGACGGTAAAAGCTGCTGCTTGTCTCTACCACGTACACAAATCAAAGGGATATTCTCACTTACATTTAACTAAAAAGATTAAAATTGTAACGAAATATTATGAATTAACGATACACAACTAAATAAATAGAACTCGATAGGTACCCAATTGTTTCTGCAACCAGTACCAGCAGATGCGCACGATTCGGTCGCTTGTCGTTTCTCGAACTATAAATACCGCGCACCCGCTCCGAGTGATGGAAGCGCTTATGCCTTACTAGCATACTGAGTAAGCGACTACACGCAATCTACTTTGCTTTTTTTTATTAAACAAGTTGTGATTGCGACTTTTATTGTAGACCTTTTAAGATGTCAATGATAGACTTCACCAGTCATAGATAAGACCTCCGCAAATCGGAGGATATGCTATGATCGATCTTTGAACCCGCCTGGCAAGCCTGATTGCTGTACGAATAGACACCATAGACGATGCTGGCCATCATAGATCCGTGTATGTTTCGTCTGGTAATTAATGCCGTTAATCCGCCATCTTTGCGGACGCCATGACACGTTGAAGATCAATAATTAATAGTTACTCTTACTTTACTTTAAATTAACCTTA
Organism: Bhutanitis thaidina; assembly: GCA_029286595.1. NCBI lineage: Eukaryota > Metazoa > Arthropoda > Insecta > Lepidoptera > Papilionidae > Bhutanitis > Bhutanitis thaidina. The sequence goes on along the minus strand of JAGSMS010000020.1, from coordinate 5,398,254 downwards.
GTCGACTCTTACCCAAAGACAGAAAGAGGGTGGCAGAATCTCCTACAAATTTGACATTTGGCATCCAGGTTCCTTACAGGATGTATGCATCCGTTATTTTTAGAACTCGCATGGCGTTTGTTACTCCTAGGTGCCAATAAATTACTAATTACAATGTTAGTGCTGGTGCTAATTTAGCACGTGATGAACGGTGAAGGGATAATCTTGAGGAAACCTACTAAGAAGTAAATATTTGGACGACGTATTAAGTTAGTAAATCGTATGGGGAAAAGAGACGGATAAGCCCCACTCAAAAATAAGAGGTAACAAACAACAAATACGTAATAAATTAATCTATGTAATTCATAAAGCCCTGGTGTCTCAGCCAGGAGTCAATGGTCGCTTTAATTTCATAGTAAGCTAGTGATCTGGTTGCGAGTCACATTACTGGCACCACTAAAATTTTTAATAACTATTTTAAGTTTCGAATGTACCACGGTCTAGGAAATACCGTGAGCAAACCTGCAGATCTAGGAAATTATAAAATATACATTTCGTGGACTTTCCCACCAACACGCACTAAAGCAGCATGGTGGTTTCTTCCCGGCTCTAAAACCTTTTTAAAAATGAGAGGAGGCCTGCTGTGGGACGTTTATAATTTGGTACATTACTTTGTGGTATACCTAAAACAGTATACTGCTGAAGAATACAAAAATATTCCACAAAAACTTTGATTTGCCACATAATGCCACACAAATAGTAGAGCTCCTAACCACGCAACGTAAACGCCAGAAATGCTTAATATTGATTGTTTGCAGCGTGTTATTATCTAAATTTGTTTCTGGTAACGTGCATTTAATGGGTCGATTGCAACATCTCAGTCTCGAGTGGAGCCTCGAGAGCACTCCATGGTTTGAATCCAGATTAATTACTGTATTCGAAATTTTGCTTGCAATCTCGCGAAGTACTCGAATGGTACGACTATACGCGTACTTGTTCGAGTACTGCGAGAAGGTATCACAATTCGTAATGTTTTAATTAAAATTTGGGTGCGTCCTTGTTTGTTGTCTTTCTGAAATAAGGGACGTTTCAAGAGTGTTTCTGAAACCTGTCTAACGGACATACATCTCTAACGTTATGGTTAGCTCTAGAGGAAGGGGAGTTAATATAATGGTTATGGCAAGGGGTTGCTTTTTATTTTTTAATTTTCTGATATTATCGCATTGACATGTTTAATTACAATTTCACAACAATAGTTAAAAGAACTCGTAATGAGAAAAACAAATAAGTTTATGCGATAGATATAGTTCATTATCACCATAGTCTGGAAGCAATCCAGCGATCTGGAGATAAACATTAGGCGGGATCCGTTCGATTATCACACACCAAACAGACACATCGCACTTTAAGTGCTGCTTGCTTTAGAGATGCAGTTTCAAGTTTTAATGTTTATGGGAGAATATAGCATCTATTTCACCATCTATAATGCTAGCTTCACTTGCATTCGGAATTTGGCGAACCCAAATCCTACAGACTAGTGATGGGGATAATCATCACAAGCGAGAGGGTACCGGCGCCACGCTCAGCAACCTGATAGCGTGGTGTATATGGGCAAGCCTTCTACTTAAAACAAAATTAAGCAATGGTAGTAAGTTTGAAATGGTTATTCTACCATCTGACGGAGGCTGCTGTTTACATGAACCGTTCAGAAAATTACATTCAAATCCAATTTACGTAAAACAATTGATGTCATTTAGATACTTGTTGCGAATAATCAGGCCAAGGGTCGGCAGCAACTGCTTGTTTATACCATTTCTAGAGATTATATTGGTTATTGCAAAAGATCATTAACTCGATAAGCGTTACTGCGAAATATGTTCTGTTGTTATTTCACGCTAGTGGTTTTTATAATCATTAATAACCTCTATCAATGATCCTAAAGCTTCAATGATGTTGTTAATTAATAAGTCGTGCTCATTACTCGTTTTGAAGAAAATCCAGAATTCAGATTCAAAGTCCAGAAAGTTATAAGAATTACCATTGAAATTAATTCTGACATTACTAAGACTTTATTAAAACAAATATTTAGAAGTTATATATTTTTATTACTTATATTCTGATCTTCAGGGCACACATAGTCGATTTTAAGAACCTAATCTGTAATCAGCGATGGCTCCGAGGCCAGACGCTCGTCTAAATTTCATAGTACGGGTGACTTTGATTCGATTCTCAATGCCAGTCAGCACTAAAATTGGTACGTTTTAAGTACAAATACCACTTTAAAAACTGTTCGTGTGCATAATATGCAATTCGCTTTAACACGCTCTGTTGTAGTGTGTGAGCCTGCACCCGGCTCCGTATTCCTTACAAGCTGATACTTTAAAGATTCATAGAGTTAATACTCTATCGGAAAAGTATCTGAATATAAAAAAATCAAAATAACGAATGCATTTTTCTTTTAATTTTTACATCATGGTGAAGTGTTTGGCGGCCTGAGAGTTTCTATCCGTGAACATAACTATTCAAAAATATTGTTTAGTTGATTTTCTCTTTTACCTACCCTCAGTCAGGGAATAGTCACTTACGTGTATAATAGGTATGCGGTAACGTAATCATAGTTATTTCTACCCTCAAATGAATTTGAACCAGCAATAGAAAAATAAACGATTCAACTCAATACTAGAACGCTTTATAGAAACATCTGAGCATTTGATTACAAATTATCTGTTTAGAAATTACAGGTTCTTTTACTAATGATTTTGGAGATTATTTAACATTTCGATGGACCTACGAGTAGCTTAGAGATTGTGCAATGTACTATTTAGCGGCCCTCGGTTCCAATCATAGCTGAAACCAATTTTTTGTGCAAGATACAAATTATTGGTTTTACTCAATACTCATTATCTGGTCCTCCTTCCGATCTAATAAAGACGAGTGAGTGCCTCTGTATTTACGCTTACACCTACGGCACTATAATATGTACTGTCTGTAGCATTCGGAATTTGACGCCGTCGACGATATTGACGAGGAAAACATCATTATATTTGTTGTATAAATCACGAGCCAATTGCACCAAATGAGCAATTGATTCAATTGTTGAAGTAATATTTTGGTATTATTTTCAACTACTGAAAATCATTAAAACAATTAATATAAATAGATTTTTTTACAAAACCACTTTAAGTCCGGTCCTATATGCTTAAGGGTAGGTCATCAAAATTCTTACAATACTCAAAAAAAAATCGCTACTTCATTGGTAAATAACTCCAAGGTACCGACATTAAATTATTAGGGAAATTACAGCACGGGGGTTTTTTTTATGAGTAAGGCGGCAAACGATCTAGCGGTTCACCTGATGGTAAGTGATTACCGTCGCCCACGTACATCTGCAACACCAGAGGTGCTGCATGTGCGTTGCCGGCCTTTAAGGGTATTTGGGAAAAGGGTGACAGGATAGGGAGGGGCAGGGGAGGGTGTAGGGGGTCCAGTCCATAATGATTTAGCAATAACTCAGACTAACATTTAAATTTCTAATTAAAATATACAATTATAAAAATCTTTGCAATAAGTAGCTACTATACATTTTGCTAAGGTACGTCTGAACTTAAGTATTTAAAACGGTGGTAACTTAATACCCTGCTGAGATTCTTACTTTGTAGCGTATTACCATTATTATAAAGAACTAATTACAAATAAAGTTATAGCAGTACTATCAATGTGTGTAAATATTTCAAAACAGAATTAGATAATGGTTGTACAATAGCGCCATCTAGTTATAAATTAATGTAATAAAACGAGTTTTGAATTTGTTCTCATATTTCGCTGTGACAGACAACTGTCAGGATGGCCGAGCGGTCTAAGGCGCCAGACTCAAGGTTTACCTTGCCTGTTAAACAGGATATATGATATATGTGTGTTCTGGTCCTCTCTGAGGGCGTGGGTTCGAATCCCACTTCTGACAAATATTTTTACTATTTATTTAAGTCTTTTAAACATAATGTATTTTGTTAAGTAAAATGTGAAAAGTTATAAAAAGCAAAATCATATCCAATATATATATATATATATATATACATCAATACATAAAAATGACAAGATTTTTATCTACTTTAAATATTCATATAATATTTTCTTTCTTCTTTATTTGATAACCTAGGAAATATATATTAGGAACCACAGTTTTTGAATAAAAAAGTAAATAATAAAACAAAAATTACGTGTGTAATTTCGCGGTTTATGCAGCTTTTGAAGTATTATACAGCATCATTTGTTTTTGTAATCAGTTTTATGAATGTAGTTTAGTATTTATAATATAATAATTTCGATATGCAAACATAATCCTCGGTAGTATAGTGGTAAGTATCCCCGCCTGTCACGCGGGAGACCGGGGTTCGATTCCCCGCCGTGGAGATTTCTTTTTGTTTTGTTATGATCTGGATTAGGCAAATATTCAGCTGTCGTTTAATCGCTTGAAGTTCGTTTCTTACATAACCTTCTTAGTCATTAGGAGAGAAGAATATTTTTGTGAGAAATAATTTATATAATAATAATTAAATATAGCCGGAGTTATTTCTGCAGTAATTTTGATTTAGAACACTCCTTTTTTAAAATCGTTCCAGTAGTTCTGGAGATTATCTCACACCTATAATTTCACTCTCTCTCACGTTATAATAAAATCTTCACCTGCCTGGTCACAATTTTTTACCGTAAGAGAACTCTTTAGTGAAATAAAAGGTATCCTATATTATTCTACACCATAGCATGATTTAAACAGCAAATAGCACCGCGCGAACAGTAGCGCGAATAGTAAGTAACATTTTAGCAAAATTGCCATTAAAATCCGTGAAATTGCCTTTAAGTGGAATTCGTTCAAACATACACACATACAATACATTTGATTTATGTTTATACATAAGTACATAAAAATACACGCGATACTGGTACGTACACCCAGTCGATTACAGGATGGCAAAATCTGTATTGCGAGAGCATCGGCACTGCCGGCACCATCAGCCTCCAAGAATACCGGCATGAAGTAGAAGCATCTGCGTCTCTTTCGGTGAATTAGGTACCCGTAGATCCACTGCCCTCCCCATACGCCTCTGCAAACATCATCAAAGGCAATTGCAATGCACCTGCAGCTCCTCAGATATTGCAGATGTACGTGGGCGTCGGTAATCACTTACCATCAGATGAAACGCTTGCTCGTTTGCTCCCATTCCTATAAAATCTCCTGTCTCCTGAGAATGGGTAAATCTTTCACGCCAACTTTTGTTGGTGCTATCGTAGATAGGCCTATGACCAGCAGTGGACTTATACAGGCTAATGAATATATAAATAACGCAACGTGTTCCGTTTGTTCACAGGCGCGTAGTGTCGGTGTGATGGTGCGTGAGGCCACAGTGCTGCTGCTGGCGGTAGCACTGTGCCGCGCAGCCACCACACTCGACTCCGAACTTGGCGTCGGAAAGGCCATTAACATCTTCATGAGGTGAGGAAAAGAGATAGTTAGTCTCCGTAATATTATGGCTGTTTTTTTTTTGTGTCTCGCAGGGGAAAGGTACTAACATCTTCCTGTCACTGAAGGCAGTGACCACGGTTCTATCGTGATCAGCAATAAGTGCCGCACTGACTAACCCTCCCCCCTCCCCCCTCCCCCCTCCCTCTCGGGACTAGAGATACGATGTTGACGCGGTGGCCTTGTCAGCTTCGGTGGAAGAAACTCGCGAACAGAAGACTCGCAAGTAACAATAATTTAAGGAGCAGCGCCGCTGCTGCCTGCTGCTGTGTATTAAAGAGGTGCGAGAACACGGCTTGGGTTACCGCAGACTGGGGCAGTAGATGCGTCAGAGATGTGTGTGTCATTTTTAGTTATATGTGTAAAGTAATCGTTGTTGTGTTTGTCTCCGTGTCTCTGACATTATGTCCGAGCCTCCCCCCGATCGTATCTATGACAGCCTAGGAATGATGGTGACGATGATGACCACCTGACCGAATGCGACCACGGCGACAACTTCCGAATGCAATTCCGACCATTGACAATTGCCGATAGCATTCGAAAGTGCACCATGTATTATAGTGCAATAAATGTACGCGACTAACCAGACTCCGAAGACGAATACTTTATATTAGTGGGATCTGAGATTCAAACCCAGGACCTCAGCTCAGTATTCAGGTAGGAGGTAGACAGGTTGTCTATTTCGTCTATAAATAATCCACTGCTGACACAGGCCTAAGAAAACCAAAGCTATATTAATCTGATAAGATGGGATACAGTTACGTTATTCATTTTACCTGCTCAAATCGGGCAAGAAATCATCAAAGTTGCAAATTAAGAACAGACCGTCTTTTATTTTATTTTTATATAAGTGTGTTGATTATAATTCTATTATTGAAAAAAATATCAAAAAATAAACCTACGGAGTTTCTTTCGCGCTGCTTCTTCTTCATTAGAGATACCTCATTACGCAATGGAGGTAAATTGTAAAAAAATAAGAAATTGAAGAATATCTACAATTGCATTTAAAACTTCCTCCTATTTTTTAGTCGGTTGAAAATAGACTATTCGCAAACCATTATTTCCTCTGCATCTTCAGATATGGGTACCTCAGCATATGCATGCGCGTTGTGCCGCGCAACGACACCGACAGCTGGTTGTTCCGGGAGCCCACGGTCAGCGTGTTCCGCGACGTGGAGCGCTACGCCATCGCGCCGAAACCCCGGCAGCCCAAAACGCTCTTCGACGGCGATTTTCACATGGAGTTCTGCGATAACTTGAAACAGTTGCTCCAGGCTTACTTCAGAGACTTCAGTTTTGAGAGGTGAGCGTATTCTAGAATTTTAACGTAGCTGAAAAATCTTTTATTAAATCATTTAATTTGAAGAAGGCCCGGCCATAACTTCACCTTATAATGATGTTGTAATGGTAATTTCGAGCTCAGCGACAACTTACGTATATTTTAAGTAGCAATCAACGGTAGTAGTAGGTAGTAGTAAGTATCGGTAGCAGTCAACTGCGCAGAATGTATTATAGTGCTGTAAGTGAATGCGCAAAGACCGGCACTCGCTCGTATCCAATCGTCTCCAATGCTTCCTTATGCGATAATAATAATAAGATATGTTATTTATTTTATAGTGTTTTATGTATGTACATATTTATATATACCACCCAACAAGATGAGTACATATGTAAATAACCTTATAATAATTGTATTACCTCATCATAATCAATACACAAATCATTGGAAAGTTATAAATTAACAGAATTAAGGCAAAATGAACGGGCCCAGCTTGTTGGTGTATTAAGACCAAAGCCCTACATTTCAGCCGATACCGTTGCTTACAGAGACGTTATGTTAATAAATTTATTTTTTAATAATAATTTGCATATTGTATAAATTTTAGCTACGGCTGAGATTTGAACCCAGGAATGTCGAATGCCTCTAAATAAGCCACGCGGTTGTCTTAAGGTAGTGAGCCTATGTTGCCCATGACAACAGGCATGCCTTGATAAAAATGTGTCTGCAGAAACCGTCCGTCAGATCTAGATTTTAGGTATTGCGGATCTAGAGAGTGGAAAAAAGATGGTGAAGAACGGGTACGGCTGGAAAAGAGATAAGGCACTGTACATTTGTTTTTCTTGCAAAACAAAAGTGTATTGAGTATTGAGATTTTTTTTAAAAGATTACAACAAAATCCTTCAACCTTATAACAATACTGGTGATAGACATTTATTTTAGTCGTTTCAACCCACTTCTCACCGGGGCTTATTTGGAACAACGTTACAGGAGTTGAGCCTATCGCCGTCTTAGTGGCCTGGCCAACGATACAAATCGTACTTTCATTTCTAACAACTCATTGGTACGAGCCCTCCACATAGGGGTTCGAACTGGAGACTCTTCATTCACCTTACCACTCGGCTATCGTGGTGGTCGTTTTTTTTTAAACTTTCGTAATAAATTTGATTTAACTTTACTTCAGATTGGAGCGACCGTGGCGTGCTTTCACGGCCGGCTGGCCAACCGATATCATGGCGAGGAACTTGGGGATCAATTCCTCCTTCATCACCGGCGATCACTGCTATGTCCTCGTGAGGGTGTCCAGGTATGAATATAATTAATTGTATGGTTTTACGATCAAGATACTTGTCTAAGTCTTGTTCTAATTATTTCAGGTTTCGCGAGACCGCCAAATTAAGCGATTTGCCGCCAAACATATCGGTGGAGGACGTGGTGTTCGAGGCTATTCAAGAGTCGGCGATAGGAGATACCGTGTCCATTGCTGATTTCATAAGGAAGTACGGTTCACACTACATCGCGTCTTACGTCACTGGTAATTCATTGTATCAGGTGAGAAATATTTCACAGCAGTTTTTTTTTTATTTTTTTTTATTTTAACTAGAATACTTTCCTTCGATTACGCAAAAGAAACAATGCTATTTCTACAACCCAAAGAGAAACAACACACTGACAGTTAAAAGTAAAGAAAAAACAAACAGTTATTAGACAAAAAGGTAATACGGCCTTGCCCTTGTAGATTGGCTACCCATTCTTAGAAGTCTCAGATTCATAGGAGTCCCATTTTATCTTGCAGACAAAAGATTTCAGGCCGCTGCCAGTTGATTGCCATTCCTACTAACTCAGAATAGGCTTAAATCCACAACTGGATCCTTTACAGGCCGATGATGTATAATATTAATTCATTAAATTGTGTATGAATTATTTATTTTTTTAATTTATTTATTTAAACTTTATTTGAATACCTTTAAATAAAAGTATTACAAAGGGCGGACTTAATGCCTCTTGGCATTCTCTGCCAGTCAACCCGGGGCGTGGAGAGATATTGTAAGGGTGCCAAACATTTAATGTGTTAAAAAAACGAACTAAAATACATGAATAATATTAATAATTATATTATGTTAGATAACCAACAAAAGTTTGCAATAATGTTTCAAAACCTAACATGCTTGAGTCACAGTATATAACAGTCGTGAAATAATATTTTTGTTCGCGTAGCATGGGCCCGCATAGTCACGTGAGAGGCTAGAGTAAGCGTAAACGTGACATCGAGTTTACAGAGGAACGTGTACCGTTTTCTAAACAAACCGATAGAGTCGATTATATCGATAGCCGCCTTCATTACTTGTTGCCGTGCGTAAATACAGACTTAGTGAACAGTATTCCTAAGTACCTACGCCGCATTACGAAGTTTTCTTCGTTACAAATAAAAGAAGATATCACGATAGGATAGGATAACCCAATACAGGGGTGATCACAGGTCTAGACATATTAGTCGTTTCAACCCATTTTTCACCAAAGCTTATATACAAATCGTACATAACTTTCGAAATCATCATTGGTACGAGTCTCCTAATGATTCGTCGGCAGATCCCTAACCACGAAAATCGTGGCCGTTTTCTTTGATTTACCAGAATCGATAGCTAGATGGCGCTGTCGAAGATTGATAATTTCAAAATAACTCTGAAGTCTGAAGTAAACGTTATTCTTGTGATTGTGAATAAATGGAAGAAAATATTCTTATTTTTCTGCCCTTTCGGTCAGGCTATCCGGCGTGAAAGTATAGTTTTTTTTAACGCTGCTAACATTTGTTTAATAAAAATATTTTAATATTGGTTGCATCACTGAACATTATTATATAAGTCGAATATCACGAATAGACAACATACTATTATGGTTGTTAACCATAGAGATAACTCGAGTTACGGTATATAGTATTTAACTTATTTTTTACATTTCGTCAGGTATTTGTATTCTCTCGAGGAGTGTACTCGAGGATAAAGGAGCGAGTGAAGTCGCAAGGCGTCACAGATATTCCACCAAGCGAGATGAATAACTTCTTCTCTCCGTTCTTTGCCGAGCACGTCGGCGCGGTCAAGGTTTGGATCGATCAATCAAGTGGCCTGCTTCTATAGTATATAAATAACCTAAATAAAACAAATCACAATAATTAATGTGGATAAAAAGCAACTAAAAGAAAATATGTTTTGGATGGTCCAAATGGTCATTAATTAATTTTCACAACGGATATTCCAACGAAATGATAAATCGATTTCTTTTTATATATTATTCTATCCATAATTTTAAAAATCTGTAACTTACCGTATAGAATCAGGTCACAAAATTTATGAATCATCCAAAAGGCATGCACCAAGAGACATGGGAATGTTGCTTCAGACATGGCATTATTCATTCTGCATCAAAGACTTCTTTTCTCTATTTATTGATTCATTACTCTTAGCATGCCCATATAACATTATCAGTTTATTTCTTTCCATCATAAACACAACGCGTACTATCTGAGTTACGTTAGTAGGTAATACAATGAAATGTCGTTAAAATAAAATACGTTTATCTATAACTTCTTAATAATTAATATTGTTCTAAATTCAAATTATAATAGTTTTACCTTGTAATGATTTTTCATACTTAATTTTTTTATGGCGGTATCAAACCACAAAGTCATAAATTTTAAAGTGTTTTCTTTTTTGTACAAAAAGGACTCGAGCATCTACATGAATCGTCCTTATCGTCACCATTGTACCCATTATTGCACAGATAATATTTGTGAAACACAAAACTTGATTCTAGAAAAGAAGTTTTTTGCGATCCAAATTTTGGCCGCAATTATATTTATATTCTCAAAGATATCCAAGAGTACACTTTCGCAGACCAATAGTATGAATAAAAAATTGTGTCTGCTCTCACCTCCAGGTGTTTGTGTTCTCTAGAACCGCATACTCTATGATAAAAGAAAGATTAAAAAGCAAGGGAGTAGCTGATATTACTGCTAAGGAGTTAGAAGGATACTTCTCGCCATGGCATGCTAAACATATAGGCCAAATTAAGGTAAAAAAGAAACCTAATAAGACTAATTAACATTTTCCGTTTTTATTGACTTGAAAGTCTAATGGCGTCCGACAGATGGCGGAAAAACCATTTCGAAAATGCCAGAACGAAATTAAAGATGATGGTGTACCGCAGAGACTAAGGAGCGAGGCGTCTGCTACTCTGGTAGTTCGTCAAACCGCATACCAAGCGTGGCGACTACATCAAATTCTCCTGTTAGGATAAATCTGAATTTGCTTATCAACATAATATAGTACGCTTTATATCACAGTAAATAATGGATGTTTCCAAAGTAAATTAAAAATGTGATTTCTCTTTCTGTTTTTTCTAGATATGAATCGCTTTGTTTTTCGCCCAATCATTCACTATCTCATCGTTATCCAACTAGTTTATGCTTGTCTCAAACAAACCATACAACTTTATTCTGCACAATTTCAAACCACAATTCATTTTATCATGTACATCTTTTCTAACTATTGTTATTATAAAATATACGTGGAGAATGAAAGATCAGAGTTTTTTTGTCAATGTTCACATAAATAAATTCAATAATTATCAAATCAAAAATTTCAACAAGTCCAAGTCACGAACATTATTTATTCTTCTTCTTTTTTACATTTCAATCGTGTTGTTAATAACGTTATATGTTTTAATTTTTAACATGACATTGATATATTACTTATATTATAATGAATTTTCTCCAGGTGGCCAGCGGTAACAAAACAGTGGAAAGTTGGGCCATGAAACGCCTTCGAGTCCACTACTACATTTTTTCTTACCCCAGCCTATTAAAACTACATGGGGAGCCGACATTGTTAAGAAATTTAGACACGCTTTTGGGAAATGAAGCGTTATTACAATTAGAATTAAAGACATTATCACCCGCTTTTAAAGACGCAAAGAAGAAAAAGTGGTTTGAGGAAGTGATAGACAATTATTTAAAACTATGGGAGAGTAATATGTGATGAAGGATGTTCCTTGCTTCAACTTAACAAAATGGACAAAAGTTTTATTAAAAAACTTCAAAAAATTAAATTCAGATCCCAGTTCTTAGCCATATTTTTTTGTTTTTAAAAAAAAAGTTTTACCGTTCAACATTTTGTTTGTTTTCTAATTTCTGAAAATCAAATCAAAAAATAAAAAGAAATCTATTAACTTTTTTATAATGTTGATTTTTGTATTAAATTAAACTTAAACAATTTTTTCTTACTTTTTACTTATATTATCAAAATTCCCCAAGGAGTTTAATAAAGTTGGAAAAAACCTTGACCAAAAAACAAAACAGAACACATGAACTATCTAAAATGAAACACAAATTATATAAAAACCATATAAATATTACGACGCAGCTAAAGCTAATCCAGATTAAATACATCTGGATTCATCCATCAATGTTGTCAATTATTATCAATATTTATTTATTTATTTCACGATATGTTAATGGAAATGAATTTGTATTATTATAGTGTAAAAATGTGATCGTACATTTAAGGTATACAGTGAAGAATCTACTTATTGTCTAGACTAAGATGAAATTTAATTATTTTTGTAAATAAGTCTTTTATTGGTGCCTTAAAAAATATGTGACACATAATTTATCATCATCAGGAAGTATTTAAAAACTGTGTGACATTACACAAAAAGTAAAAAAGACAATAAGTATGTATTATAATAATGTTATGTCTACTTACGTACAAAAAGTACCTAAAGTAAGTAGTCTTACCACAAAAATATATTATAATTAATATTTAGACACGTGTTTAGTTATTCAAAATATCTAAGGCAGATACAAATGCTTAATTATATTTAAATATTGAACAATAGTTTACCTAACCACCACTTAATTTGACGACAAAAACGTGTATTATTATGGAGAGTGTAATGAATATTAACGTAATGTAAAATGTGACAGGTATCAAAATTTTATTCATGTGTAAATTCTATCAAGGGATCAAATTTGAAATACCTTTATGAAATCACAGATAAATAATTAGGCTCGTTTATGTTTTGTGGTAAGACTGCTATAGTTTAAATATTAAACAATAGTTTTACGTGCAATACAATAAAAGAACGTTCGGGTAAATTCTCATACAGTTCTATGCGTGATCAAAATTGAGAATGCATTTATATTATAGCGTAATTTGAATTAGATGCAGATGGTGTACATATTTTGAGGGAACATGTTTAGGATGAAATAAAGTTGTTTTGTGATTGAATACAATTTTTTTCATTTACCTGCGTCGAGTGAGACATATTTATGATAAGCAATACTAATGAACGTATAGTATACGAGGGGTATTAAAAAAAATCTTCAAAAGTCAGCCTCACCTACACTTGGTAATTACTGACGGACGGTCTCAGGCGACCGAATAATTGATGAACATCCATCCGAATAGACTGAACCCAAATCCCAGTGACCGCGAGCAGCATCTCTAGTGCGAGCACAGTCACACTGCACTGCGTACACCAATCCGTCTGTCCAGCGTACTGAGTGTGGGCAAATCTTCAGTGCATGCAGTGCATCAATTTACAAGAGATGGAAGGTACGAATGTGACAGGGAAAGGAGAGCGATGGCAGGTAATTTGGTGAATGGGGCATTGCATACATTTATGAACAGCCAGACGATTTCTCACAAAGCTCGTTTGGCTGTGCATAGAGGGGTATTGGTACCAACACTAACATATGGAAGTGAATGGGCAGATGAGGCATGAAAGCAGGATAAATTCAGTAGAAATGAGAGCGTTAAGAAGTATGATTGATGTGAAGATAACTGACAGGGTTCGAAATAATGTGATCAGAGAGCGATGTGGCGTGAAAGACGATGTAGTGACACGAATTGAGAAAGGGATACCGAGCTGATTTAGACATGTGGAGAGGATGAATGAAAGTAAGTTGACGAAACAAATATATGAGGCGAGTGTAAATGGTAGAGCCGGGAGAGGGAGATCTAGGCGAACATTTCACGATCAAATCGGAGACGTTCCTAAAAAAGTCCAGGTCAAGAATACTCTAAACCAACGAGCATGCATGCGAAGATTTATGAAAGTGGGAGAAGCGAAAGACGTATGTCAGGACCGTAGCAAGTGGAAGAAGATTGTCTCTGCCTACCCCGTTGAGAACAAGGCGTGAATACATATACATGCCAGCTGTTGTTGACGCTTTAATTGCAAAACGATTGCAAGCATTAATAGCAGGACGATTTGGCGCGATCTCGGAAAGTGGTTGTTTCTTTTTGTTATTGCTGTTTCTTTCTACTTTGAGTTTTGATATTTAACTAGTTCGGCGTAGACGGATGACTTCTAAAATGGTTTCACTCGAACCACTTCTAGATCTTATAAGGTTGCAGTCAATCGCTTTACTTCAAACACTTATATCTATATCAGGCGTCCCACAGACCTCTATCTAGTGATGATTGTCTAATGTCGCAGTGAAATTAGTGTTCACCGTGGTGTTGATGATAGAATTATTCCACGTACTTATTGCGATCTTCTTCGTGCTAGGTTAAACTTACTGTTTTAACTTTTGTGTGCTTTTGTTTTTAGCGAATCAATCTCATTTTTCATTTTATATTTGGTTTGAATCGTAATTTTTACAGGACTACAGTCAAGCCGTTCCTAAAAAAGTCAAGAGAGACAGACACCAAACTGTTCCTAGGTATAAAGATCTATTTAAACAAAAAGCGTGGCGCGTGCAGGTGAGGTTGATCTTGAGGTAAAAAAATTATAAACTCTCCTCTACAGCGTTTATTTAAACATAATTTTTTGAAAACGATTTATAAGAAACCAGCTTACTAATCTAAAATATATAATGTACACGTAAGTACTTATTTTAAAATATGCCTAACGTTACAAGAAGATAAAAACGAGGCCATTGCCTGAATCATAGACTACTTTGTTTTTTTATCGCAAAAGTAAACCCGCGTATGTGTTTGATAGTGTGTCATTGAACCTCTTAAAAAATCTTACAACTTCCTTCATGGCGTAACAATCCTTTCTCTTGTCACTTCGCTTATCTGTTTCTGTTTCTTTGGTAAAAAAAAATCCTACGCCAATCCCTATAAACGCTCCTAATCTTAATATACCCTTAAATAGGCACTTCTGGTTGTGTTTTTACGAAGTATGAATTTAATGTTGAACAGTATGCCTGTTCGAACCCAATAATCTCATTGGAATGAATATCTAAAATGTCTAATACATATATTATTACTTTCAGAATGTCAGTCGACGTATATTTCTCGAAAGATATGCGCATACTCAGCACGCTGGGCATACGGGTCGGTGACCATACCTCGCACTAGCGATGCTGCTCCTCATCAGTAAGTTGTCCATGGTATTGGGTTTAGGAGATTTGCATGGTTATGTCGCTATTATTCGATAACCACGGTCTCTATCTAACGTGGACTATTCAACGTGGCAGTTGCTATAAAAGTATTACATCGCCCCTATGTGATAACATTGGTGTCGTAGAAAACGACGTCGAGAAATTTGCATAACATATAAACTAAGCACTCACACATGCACCCGTAGGTTCTTTTTTTATTTAAAAAAAAATTCTCGTGACATAGTGGTAGTTTACAAATACAAATTGCACATGTGCGAATACCTAGACCTGAAACAATTATTTTTAGTCCAAACAAATACTTCTCTAACGCGGGTATCGAACCCGCAGCGCCGCGGCCGACCACTTAATTGCTGCTCAATGACTTGGGAAACAGCTCGCCACGCCGGGAGATAGAATGAGTGACGATCGGTGAACCACGTCGGAGATTGTCATGGGATTTTCAAAGTATTACCCGTAGTCACCTCTTGCGACTTGGGGAAGAAAGGGGAGCTTCTTACAGCGGTGTAAGAATCTGCCGGTGACACGATTAACATCTTTGTATATTATGTGCAGTATCAGAAGAGCAGCGATGGACAGACCACAATTCGCACATTTTCGAATACTTACCAAATAATTTAAATACCTTTTAAAATGTCAGATACTTTTATTCACGAGCACGGTTCGAAAGGTTATCATGGAACGAGACAACCTAACGCAATAGTCAACGGACCTTGATTCTTGTAGATGTATCGATGGAATGGACTACAAACGACATCAACATGATGGTGTCCTATTTTGGATCACCCGATAGGAGTTATCGTGGACATTTGCAACACACGACTGAACTGGAAATATATTATCGGCTTCTTAAAAATACCACGCACTATGGTGCGTAAATAAACAACGTAGAGAGCTGAAATTTGGAACATAGATTCATCGTATGGCTTGGAAAGGGTTTTTAGGTCGAAATATGGATTTAGCAGTATATTATTCCGAAATGCGTATATAACTCAGGGCACTACATGTCCTGAACAGATCTTAGCAGACTCTAAACATAATAAATATAGATTATTCAATGTTCAGATTTGGAGAGGCTGTAAAGGCCCCTGCCAATGAGCGCGTTTGCTGTAATCGCCGCGCTCGGCTCGCACCGAAGACCCTGCTGCTTCCAGACAGAATTATCTAAGTTTTGTATATTTGGAATGGTTATGTCGCGATTCGTCAGCAATCACGAGATTTATCTGTTACTTCACTCAGTCGACTTTTACAACACTCAAGGGATGAGAAGGGATGGTAGATTCTGTCACCATTGTCAACGTGATCTCAGTATAGAAAATACTTTTCGACCTAAGTAAAAGTAGCGCCTTTCAGTAAAAGGAGGAAATAAATCACTTGTTCATTGCACCGTTTAGCATTGTCCAGACTGTAATATAAAAATAAAGGAAACCCAATATTGGTTAGTCAGAAGTCCAGACACTTTTTTCCTTTCAACCGACTTTTCACTAGAGCTTTTTTAGGACAGCGTGACATGTGGTGAGCCTGTCGCCGTCTTAACATCTAAGCAATTACATATCTTACATAAGTTTCGAAAAACTCATTAGTACGAGTTCTCCAGATTGGGGATCAAACTCGTGTCTACTGATTCGAAGGCCAATCCCCTAATCACTCGGCTAACGACAGCTCTATATTAGACAAAACTAAACGTCTATTTATCTATACCGAATATGCAAGTACGAGTTTCTGTACATAACACGGATGTTTAAATGCTGACACAATAGTGACATCAAATTATTTTAGTGACGTATATAAAACAAAATACAACTCGGTTAGGCATTTACAGTTAGTAGATTTAGAAATTATTTATTAATTAACAATAAATAAGAACACTATTAAATAAATATTATTGATTTAAACTTTAAACCGATATCTTGAAGATCGTTAATCGAACGGAGTCTACAATCAACTAATGCTCTTTTAAATGATCAATCAATTTAAGTAATAAGACCAACTTTAGTGACCTATAACATATTTTTATTGTTTTTGAGTCAGGAATTTGCGTACACAAAGGAAAATTAATAATCGGTGTAAAATTTTTCCCTGAATCAGCACGGTTTCTATTACGCTAGTTGAATATAAATATAACAGTAAAAAAAACTTAGTTTTTTATTACATGTAAACGGCGGCAACGTATGTTCAAATTCAGCCAACAGTTTCGTGAACAAAACCGACTCAAGAGCGTTGTGTAGTTTGTAACGTGCGCGACCAAACTAATCTCTCAGGTCAAGTTCATTCAGTGTTTACTCCGTGTTAATATTAGCAAAATGAACAAAAAAAAATCCAGTTGATATGCCGCCTTCACGCGGCATGCTTAATTAAAACATGAATAATTAGTTCAAAATGTCATTCTGGCTACTTTTCGCGATTTATCTGTGTTGTGGTTTGTGCGAGAGCGAGGAGAGTGATCTGGGATACGGTTTGGACATTGGTAATGCCATAGATGTTTTTGCTAAGTAAGTATTCATTCGGTGACACATTTACACCATATGTTGTAAATAATAAGATATAAACCGATAACGTTGCTCCAAACATATATACTTTCACTTTCGTCATTGTAATATGTTTAAGTTGTGATAAAAATGGGGGAAAAAACTACGAGTATTTTATTCAAAAAAAAGAACCTAAAATTTCAGAAACATTGCTTCTCATAAATTTCCCTGCTTGGACATTTAGCATTCTAACAAGAACAACCAAGTTTATTATGAACCAAAAATTATCCACATCATGTCAAGTTATTCTACTTCTTTATTGTTCACCAGCCAGTCTTCACCGGCCTAGCAGTTTGTATATCCTAGTGTCGTCGACCGAACAGTTTGGTGGTTTGCGTACCTGGTCCTGGACTCGAACCAATTTTATATTGCCAATATTTGTGCAAAACAGAAATTACGTATTGGTTTTCGGGTTGTCTTGCGTTCCGTGTCGATGCCACTGCATCTGAACCTTCCTCAGATCTTATCGCATAATGCATCGCATCGAATATGGGAAAGTGAAGACCAGTGAGTGCCTCTGTGTTTGCGAGTGCACTTACGGCACTATAATATTTCCCGCGCAGTTGACAACTACCGATAGTGTTCGAGACATCAGCGTAAAAGATCGAATCGGCCTTTAGGACGTCTACCTAGTAGCGATCCGCTATAGATCCGTACATATTGAAATCATCACGTTCTATCCTACGGAAAAAATTTAAAAGAAAACGGTAAACTGCCTACTCCTATGGGTGAAAAGCGTGAGTTCGTAAGTATATTATATACTAATTTTTTTATGGTGAAGGGGGCCAAAGTACATACGGCTCTCTTGATGGGAAGTACTCCCGTCGCCCACGTGCATCTGCAACCCCAGAGGAGCTGCAGGTGCATTCCCGACTTCAGGATATTTGAAAGATGAGAGGGATGTTTGGAAGTTGAGGAAGAAGATGGTGGAGTGGGCCCTCGGTACCTCACTCAGCGAACGAAACGCAGAAGCACAAGATGCCTATACTTCACGCCGGTATTCTGCAAGGCGGCGTATCGAGCAGCAGCAAAAGCTGCTGCTTGGCCCTACCATGTACAATACCATACATACCATATATAAATACATTTGTTTCAGCTATGGGGACCTGGCGCAAGTCACACAAGTCGTATCCTCTAGTTACGAGGATGAGAGTCCATCGCGCGTCGAGCCCTTCAGAGAGAAGAACATCCGCCTGTTCCTCAACGTTAGCAGCCGTCAGACCAGCGGAGATACAATGGTCGATATGAAGATCCTGCTCTGTGAGACATTTGATGATCTCTTAGCCACGTATTTTCAGAATTTTAGAATAGAAGGGTGAGTCTCGATTGGACATACAGGTTTCAATAGCGGTAACACAAAATTTAAAAAATAAAAGAAGCTAATAAGTTAGGAAATATGTTATCAATTATACTTTACTTGAAAAATTCAAATCATTGTAAGAATTAATTCAATAAATGTCTTTGACGATTGACATATTAATGGCAAAATATAAAGAAAAATTATAAATCTCCTCTACGGGACGTGCTAGAAGGATCTCAGCTGTTATATTAACTCCAGCCCGTTTTCTCCAAGTGGGTCGATTACTACTAACGATTAAGAAACGTTTATGTTTTTGATAAACACAGTGTGATAATAATAAAACTTATGTGCTGATTTGTATCGAAGTCTAAGCGATTACCTTTCCATACTCTAACAGCCTGTAGAACATACGCCTCTCCCATAAGGAGGATTTGCCGTAATCGCTACGCTCGGCTAGCGGATTGGCGATCACAGTACAGGCCACCCTGAACTGTAGACGCTGCTGCCCCTCATTGGTCTACGTCGTAGGTCGTAAGAGGCGACTAAGAGAAAAGCTTTGAAAATCGCAATGACTACCGATAGATGGCGGGATAATCATCTCGCAAAATTCAGATCAAAATTGACCGACGACGGAAACAAACAGACCGATGACGGGCAGCAGCGTCTATGATCCTCCTTCTCTTAATTCTATAAATTCTGGCTTCGAAAACGTCCACATGCCGTCTGGTCCGAACGAACGGGGTCGCCACGATTTGACATAGGATTAGTTCGACAGAGGTATTGTTGGCGTACCTGTCGATAGAGCGATACACAAAGATTATTTTCGGTCCGGTTGATGCCCCAGCTTTTGAAGCACTCTAAAAATTACTGACGGCTTAATTACCACCTTGTGCAAAGCAATTACTGCAATTACTTTTTCTTTAACACCCCACATAATTTAATTTAACAAACACGATAGAAAACAATGTGTGCAGAGCACTTCTGGAATGGCATAGAACATGTTTTAAAATGCTCCTTCAAAATGCGAAATTGCTGTAGAACATACGGAGATGCCCTTGTGTTCCATCCGTTCAAACATACGTATTAATAAAATATTTTATAAAAAACATCATTTCCAGAACAGACAAACCATGGAAAGCATTCTTAGGCGACAGGATATTGGACGAAATAATGCGCGCATTCGGAATCGAATACGACTCAAAACCGGACAATTGTTGCTACGTACTTGTGAAATTAACGAAAGTACACAAGTCCGTTCAATTGGACAACATGCAGTACGCCGCTGTTAAAGATAACGTTAAACGTGCGATTGACAACTTGAACGTAAGCAACCCCACCGACATGAGGCGATTCATGAAAAGCTACGGGACGCATTACATCGACTCGTATGTAACGGGTAATTTTATTTACCAAGTGAGTATATAATGTACGAGTATTAGTGAACCCCTTCGGACAGTGTTTAAATCCGCACCGGAGCTGTATGACAGTCGCTTCCCGACTCCAAAACCCCGTCAAACATGAGAGGTCTTTTCCCAGTAGTTCCATGTTTATAGATAGAAGAAAAGAACAGCTTGTTTCCCCCCACGACCTGTAGGTTTTAATTACTTAGCACTGATACCTACCTTTTTGTATTTGATTAGGCTAGCTAGTTTCAGTTTATTGTTGATGTCTTAGCCTCTATAAATCGGCGGCCACGACGTCATCCGATTTATAAGAATAATCGCATGCAGAGTTAGATGCTGGAACAAGCACAATACTTTCCAGTCCTGAAATCCAGGATCCACGGCTAGCACTGGTGTACAGTTAGCACAAAAGTCGATCGACTCGTCCGGAAAGGACTAGGCTCCACTCCAATAGAATACCAGCGTAAAGTGCAGAGGATTTGCAGTCGGTACGTTAGGTAGAATCCATGCAGATGTAGACCAGTGACCAACAGGTGTAGTGGACGGACTGGCCTTTCGTTAGTCACAAGTAGTATTTTATTGTTAATAAACCAGTGTGATCCAGACCCCAGCCAATGATAAGTTATGATAAGATTGTAAAAAATGCGGCAGCCCTCTTATATATAAATTTCGATTAAATTAGTAGCTACCATCCAAAAGACCTCGCATGCATGTTAAGTTTTTTTGTGCTTCTGATGATACTTAGAATATTACTACATACTTACTTTCAATAGAAACAAACGGCATCATACAATACAAGTCTCTTAGTTGGAAAAAATATCATGTATTCATAATGGTATAAACAATTCTTTTAGGTATTTAAATACAAGCGGATCGGTTACAATCTTCTACGTGCGTATATACGGCAGCGTAACACGCGCCAGTCCAGCTCCGACAACCTGAGGTACTACTTCTCATCGTATTTCCTCAAGCAAGTTGGTGAAATTAAGGTGAGCAATGCTTCTAATAAGATCAAGAGCCGTCAAAAAATCTTTTTTGTTCAATTATATCATCAAACTGCTCATAACCATTTTTCAAACAAGCATACGAATAGCGAAATTAATAGTTTACTAACCACGGCAAGATCGGCATCAGGGCAGGGTTCCTTCGTCCGCTTGAGGTCACTTAAAACTTATAAGCCTGTATTAAGAGTCAATTTGCAATTTAGAAAATTAAAGAATATGCAAAAGTATGATATTCAGTTAATCGATATATTATTGTGTATTATATTATTTCCTTATTTTAAACAAGTTAGTTTTCATAGGATTTTTTTTAGTTTTTATTTCCTTGATTATACTTGATGATCAATCCAAGCCGACTCATCTACAGAGAAGTAGGAGACTTTACCAAGATCGCTCTTGCCGATTCATTATGAAAAGCGCTTGTTTCATTTTGGAATCGTGTTCCATTTAAAATGTTTGTCTAAAGATTATTTTCAGTTCACTATTTTCAAATAATTCCGATCACCAGTACTAACCACCGTGTTGCCATTTAATGTCGTACCCACGCATTCATTTTGTATAACAGATAACGGGTTGTTAATAACGAACCAATGAATATCGATTTGCAGATTGCCAGCGGCAACAAGATAGTTGAGACATGGGCGAAGCGAAATCTTCGGGACAGCCAATATTTATACTCCAGGCCGAGCCTTCTGCGTCTCCATTACAACCCGGTCCTGGCTTTCAAGCTGCACGACTTACTGGACAACGGGGCGTTATTGGGTCTCGGTCTGAGAACACTTAGACCACTGTTCAAAGACCAGCGCTACGCGGAGATGTACGCCGAAATCGTCGAGAATGATATGAAACTATGGGAAGTGAACGCTTGACGAAAGTTAGTAGTAATTGAATTCAATAAATTACGGGTATCAAAATTTTCAATATTTAACTTGTTTGCCACTAGACACTAAAGTAGTATACCTATTTATAAACCGTTTAATAGATTACATATACATGCAAAAAAAAGAGAACACAAGGAAATTTTTTTATAACAGTAATTTAAAAAAAGAACGCTTTTCAAAAAAATGTTTTATTTACGTGAATATTGGTTACAGATAAAGGTTTCATACTACATACGTCACGTTTATTGACAATTTGAATGAGATTACAAAAATGATTGTAAGTTATATATTAGTCAAAACAATTTGGTGGTTCAAAAATGAGACCTTCTAATTCATATAATATACGGACTCAAATTTGTTACTCATAGGGATAGGCAGAGAGTACGGATATCCATCTGGCTCGGCGATGTCAAGCGGGCTTCTGCAAACCACTTTTCACCTCTCCGGGAGATAGAACGTGATGCCTCTTTCGGAGAAGCCATGTTTGAGATTTGTATCTTTCTGAATGATGATCTTCTTGATCATCTTTAATCGCCATTAGTATTTGCGCAAACAAATTCATTTACTCCTTTCCTTTCAGTATTTAACATGACTTTTGTCTTGTGCGATATGATCACAATACATCAAAGCCCATGGCATGAGTGCTTACACATAACGTTAAAACTATCAATTTCATGCAGTAAGGAAAAACGGACCAACGTAATAAATATCAAATATGCGCCTGCCTCTGCGCTAAATGCATCCAAATAATTGCAATGCAACTATAATACAGTACGAATTTTTACACTTCCGAAGTTTGCAACGAACGGACGGAGCGTCGCAACAGTAGCTGTTAGGTGCGGACGCATGCGCAATACGATCTCACTGACTCACGAGGCTCGTATGCGATTGATTGACGCACATGCGCCGCTCTCTCCGTGCAGTTGACAGTCGATGCAAAAAGTGTTTCACATTCTCTTGTCCGTTTTTCATTGTTATTTCTGCAACTGTTTTGATGATTTAGATTTTAATGCGGTACATAGTTAAGTATTAAATTTTGGCTAGTGTCTCTTCTTTTTAATCTTACTAACATCCGATATATAACGTACCCTGTCACTTTTTAATGTAACTGTTCATGCACGATCGCTCCGAAAACTTGGTCTCAGAGTGGTAAAGTTGTAATACTGTTACTATATTTTTTTTAATGGACTTATCATTACCAATTTAATATTATTAATTATAATATTATACACCGAGATCAGAATAATAAGATTAATAATAATTGCATATATAGTAAGCTTTAATACTACTAAAAAGTAATAATACATATTAATTAGGCCATTCATATTTCAGTCAGACTCTTTTACAGGTGTTTCATCATATGTTTCGTCTTTCAGTTTGCATCATGTATATGACCAGGGACGTGCATAGAATTACGATCCGGAGTAAGCAGTGGCTATAAAAATCAAAGTATTTGTAACACGAAAAACGATTTTACACACGTTTTCAAAACGTTCTTAAGAGATCAACTAGGATCGAAACTTAATTTTTGCCTATACAGTATGGAATGCACGCCTCTGTATGTGACACAAAAGAGATTAAATAACGACCCTGTCCCCGTTTTTCCACAATTTCCTACTCACATACTACGATTCCATAAGAAACTTCTTGTCAAATTGTTATTCTAAATGTCATATACTTCACATAGATATGTTTTCTACATAATTACTTACTGAAACATTTAATAATATTTTTCGTTTATATAATAGTTTTAGAATCAAGATTTTCAAAATACTTTTACTGTGTAAGCAAACGTTTGTGCTTTAAATATCAACATCGACAATCGTGTATTGTCACATAATAAAAACAAAGAATACAAAAATAGGTTTAAATTTAATGTGAGAAAATAAGTGCAGTCTTTATAAATAATATGTTACTCAATTTTTGACAAATAAAGTAGCTTCATCATAAAACGATACATATTTAAAACATAAATACGTCTCTATTGGGGCTAACTGTGCGTTTACGTTTTTGTTTTCAAGACTAAACGAGTTTAAGAAAAAACTTAATTGATGAAAATCATCAAATCAAGTAGTGGGTACTACATGACATCTAATCACAGACATTCAATAAAGTAGCAGACTAAACATGACAGTTAACAAAAAAAGTGACTAAAAACGCACAATAATAAGCCACTCCCACTAATATACAGAACCGTGTGCCAAATGATAGAAAAAAAAAATTGTCCAGATATATTTTCACACGTGTAGGCACGACGTTCAATCATTTTGTTTTAATACTGACAATCGTTTTTTCATCACGTTAATAGTTTCGCAATTCAACGTCATTCAGCTTACTAAGCTGAATATTATGGGCGACTTGTAAAAAAACAGGGCACGTTCATATATTCTAGTAGTATCCTCGTGTCATTGTAGTAGTGAATGTCGCTACATGTGAAAAAAAATGTCATAAGCGTGTACTGAATAAGATATATGTAATATAGCATTGAAAAGATATATATTAGTCTACTACTATGTTAAATGTCTGTGTATCTACCGATTAAATATGTTTAAGCTTTGCATGTAAGAAGTTATAAGTTAATAGTAAGCGACGCGTTCGCTACGCGTGTTAGAAATAATCGATATGTATAATATAGACACATAAGACAATTTTACTACTTCACTATGTTACATCCTTCATATTTTCACATCCAGATATCCAATTATTATGTTTACATCAACTTAATTATTCATCTATTGTGGATACCGATCTGTGAAAACATCGCCATGTCTGTGCCGTGTCAACTCTAATCGGACTGTCGAATTGGGGCGTATCACTCTATGGACGATAGTTCGCTGTGAAGTCCCTCAACATCTGAGTCAGTCAGTGTATCTCGTAGGTGCTGGTGACGCGGGTGCACGCGAACTGATGTCTCCCCACTCTCCGGCCGTTGACAAGCAGCAGCATTGGGTTGTTCAGCCTCAATGACTTGAAGTTGTAGGTCTAAAATTAAAACATTTTTTTTAATGTAAAAGAACACCGCAGATCTGTAAGAGGCTCTTTCTCTGCATGGAGCCAAGAGTCGTCTGGCAGGTACCCTAACCAGCAGTGTAGTATCGGTTGTGTTCCGGTTTAAAGGGTATAGCGAGCCGGTATAATTAGAGACTGTGAGGCATTCTATCTTAGTTCACAAAGGTGGCGATGCGTCTGTAATCTTATTGGAATGAAGTTGATTGCAGGTGTCCATGGGCTGCAATAGCCACTTACCATCAGGTGGTCTGTTGGCTAGTTTCTCATGCTGAACCGATAAAAAAGGTCATGTGGAAGAGTCTATAGCATTATATTGTTATAGCGCAGTATTCTTGATGTGTCTTTTGATATCACACATGAAGAGTTGAATGAAATTCATTGCAGTACAATTAAAGCAGTCTAACGCACGTAATCTCATTGAAATTAGTATACCTGACATTCTTTGTCTATAGGAGGCCCTGTTGTTCATATATTCTAGTAGTGAATATATTCTCTGAAAAGGAAGCATTCCATCTGAATGTAGTCAGAAGTCTATGGTTTAGAACCATAGAGACGATCTACCACCCAGTTAATCACTCTTACTCAAAACAACGATATATATATCCAATATTGCATGCTGACACGCATTTTCAACTTACCGCCATTTTAGAATCAAGTTTGTGCGTTTTCAGATTTGGCTCGGGTATGGCAACACAGTCACCGATTATTGCTCCGCGCCCATCTGCCCAGTTGTACACGGTGACACAAAAGCACTCCATGCTCTCGCCCACTATGGCGAATGTGCTTCAAAAATTATAGAGGTTTTATTTTTAAGACTGTAGCAGGAGTAGGTCATAGGTCGCTTGTGTTTAGTAATAGTATACAAGAATTGTTGTGTTAGTGATTAGTGAGAATTAAGAGCCGATCAGGTGCTCGCTTTAATTTCATAGTACGCGAGTGGCCTGGGTTCGATCCCCGGTAACGGCACCACTATCGTGTAGAAACGCACACCAGCAAGCCGCGGGTCGGACCTTTCCATTCCATCTTCATAATAAACCAGGAGTTGGACATTTACTGGCTGTTTTGCTCTTTTTCTACGAGAATTTACTAACTATGCAGTAAACTCTCGCTGATCAGCCGCTCGGTTATCCGACGTTTTTGGTAAGTCTGGAATGGTCGAGATTGTTCCGTTCTATTCGGGTATGCTCTGGATGTCGTTGATATTTATATTAAACTGGCATAAGAAAATGAAATGTCATGGGACATTGTTACAAATTTACACAAAATACCATTAACCAAGTTATGAAGAAAATTTCATTCAAGAAAACATTCTGGAAAAAAACCTGCCAAATTAGAAAACACTTTTCTGAACTTGATTGTTTATTTTCACATAAATTCATAATTATATATCAAAATTTCATTCACTATGGTTGTACATATATAAATACTATATATACTCCACAGATTTCACTCCTGTATTGGACAGGATTTTGGGAACTAACTTTTTCTCCAAATATTAGCTTCGCCTACATGGGGTGCATATGGTATCTGGCAGAAGATCAGACAGACAAATGGCTGAAAATCCGAACCCAAGGCACTGCGCTCACCAACCCGCCTCTACCTGCACACGGTGTCTTGTGCCTTCCTTTATAAATGTGTTTATTATTATTAAAATGGATTTAAGGTGACGTAGCATCTAGTGATTATACTTACAAAGGGACAGCATTCTCATTGTGGATAGATCCGACTACTTTTCCCAGAATAACCTTGCCTTCGTTGGCACCTTCCGCTAACGCGTCCAACCGCGAATACTCCAAGGTGACATTCCGCCTTGTGCCGAATGTATGGAAATTGGCCGGACCGTAAACACCCAGCATCTTTTTATCAATGGACTAAAAATAATGGAAATTATATTACATTATTCTTGTTATAAAATTATATTATTAGAAGAATAGAAGACCACCACTTTCCCTCCCATCTCCCTCCAAAATTGCGCGCACTAATCTTTGGTGTTTGCGGCAATGCTGCCAACCTTTGAAATCTACCTAAGTAGACTGTTTATGTCCTCCTGACCGACTTTGACCACAACGCCAACTTGCGAATACTAACGGCGGTTGTTAACTGCGCAGTATATAATAATAGTGCCTCATAATTTTAACAGGTGATAGATTCCTTCTCTGCCTAGAAGTCGTCCGGTTTCGAACCACACTCTTACCCAAACAGCGGGGAATTACTGCTGTGAACCAGTTGATAAGCCGATAAATATCGGTTTGAAAGATATAGATAGCCAGTATAATTACGGGATGTAAGGCATTCCATTTTAGTCCTCCGGGGTGACCACACATCTGTGACATTCTTCGATTGAAGTGGTTTGCAGGTGTTCATGGGCTGCAGTAGCCACTTACCATCGGGTAGACTATTCATTTGTTTTTCACCTCAATACAAAGAAAAGGCACACTCGTCTTTACCTTTCTCATGCTTTTGCGCTAAGGTCAGAAGTGTCAGAGACTATAAAGTATAAACAAGCTCATTATGTGTTGCACAAAAAATGGCAATGTCTGGAATTCGAACGACTATTCAAGTCTTCAAATGACTAAGCCTACAAATCAAAGGGACCATAGCAACACACCTGCACCATTTGTGTCAGGCGCTTGGTCTTCAGCTTGCCGCGTGTGCGCACCAATTCGTTTGTAGCATTCAGATATTGCACCAATTTAGTCCGTTCGGTTTGCGGAGGCTCCCATATCGGATCCAAACGGCAAGCATAATCGAAATTATCTAAAGCCTGGTCATAATTCTCTTCATATTTCAATGCCTGTAAATGTATTAACAAGTTATGAACATCATAGAGGAAGACACAGAATCAATCATTCTCGTCGTCATTACAGCACATAGGAAGTCCACTGCTGGGCACAGTAGCGTGCATAGGGTGTGTGACCCTGGGTAGGCAATAGGAATAAAAAGCAAAGTATCTGTATCATTAAGAAATTACCCAGGGTCAGAACTACCTTTATGGTTATATAGAATACACACCACTGACTGGACATAGGCTAATCCCACAGAAAACCACGAAACACGGTTCTGAGCTGCCTACATCCATTGCCTTCCGCAAAATTCATCACGCCATCTATTAAAGAATTGTGCATATTAGAGTGTTTCCTAAGACCCAGTTTTCTCTAACAATTGTTGGTTCTCCTTTATGCCTTTTGAACTGTATAAATTTCTCTGTATCGTGTAGAAAAATTATTTATAGGCCATACAGCAGCCCTGCATTGTCAGTTTTGTGATTTACAGGCTTTTAATTCTTCATACATACCAAGTCGATCTTTGAATTAAACTGTGTGTAACATTCATAACTCAAATCCACCAAACTTATGCATTGAAATTTGATTCCTTTAAAACAACAAACCTGGAAAAAGTTCAGAATAACTATAAATAAATAAAAATGTACTCACAATTCCTTTATTATAATACAAATCAGGCTGCCCCTTTGCGATTGGATCCAACCAGGCCTGCTTGTAAGCACTCATGCATGATTTCAAGGTAGTGGGTTCTTGTGCAACCACAAAGAATTGGCAAAGATAGGCATTGCCCAAAACTGTCCATGAAACTCCATCTTTGATATCCTGCGCAACTGCTTCCTTGGCTAACTCAACACTCTTTAGGATCAGAGGAGCAGCTTCGCTGCGCTTTTTGCCTTCGCTTTCTTGTCGAAGAATGATTGACAGGCAGCGGAGGGAGAGACGGTTGCGCTCCTGTTGTATAACAAAGTGACATTAAGTCCTACATGTTAATTAATAAATAAATAAAAAAGAACGTTTGAATTTCTACTCTAGTTCTGTGATAGATAACTAACAAAATTATCATACTGCTGGATATCCTCTACACATCGCTATTTTGATATTTTGTAGGTTACTAGTGTTCACCACTAACTCATTTCATCATATTGACTTCTGAATAATTTACTTCTTAAGATAGCCTAGTGCTGAGCTAACTGCCACTCCAGGGCTAGATTCGTAATAACACCTTTACACCAAAAATCATTTTTTGTAGAGTATGCTAAGTTTACTTTCAAATCATTAAGTTTGACAGCTATTTATGGCTCAGAAGTAAAGGAGCAGTAAAGACATATGATATTAGTTATGAGTACTCTAAATCAACACCAGATAATGTTTCTTCTACATCAAAGACCCACTTAAACTAAAACTAAAAAAGCTATTGGTAATTCATATTATCTCATCTATCAGTCTACTAAAGGCGAGCGTGATGGATGAGCCATGACGTTGGCGAGCTCTCCTAATTCTGACGAACTTACATGTTGAAGTAATGAAATGTGTTGTGACTTGGGATATGACTTCGATGAAAGTTTTTTTATATAGTAGTCTTTTTTTTTTATATAGAAATAACAAGCTATCGTTTACCGACGTCCACGTACCTGCATGAGATGCAACTTCTCTTGGCCTGGTCAATGGATCAAGCAGATCTTGGTCGCCGACGATTCGAGCCGCTCTTAGTTGAATGCGGATGAAGGGCCCAGAGATGAGAACAATATTACGTGTGGGACCGAACTTGTGCCTTATAAAGTTGCTATAGTACGAATCATTCGACACGACACTAGGCTGCGATTTGCTACCAACGTGCATTGCAGAGAATGGAATGAAGTTTGCAATTCCCTGATGTGGTAACAAATGGAGTTGAGTCTCCTGATGTTGCAGAAGTTCAAGGCAAGCATAGCATGATATATATAAGTAACTTCAACAAGGAAGGTTATTTCTCATTTTTCTATATGTATCTCTCCTATCAGAGAATGGAAATGTACACTTTTAATTTTTTTTTTAAAACTATTAAAAATAAAAAGGACTTACATGCTTTAGTGCACCTTCAAAACTGGCCTTTGCATCTTTAACATTCATATTTTTCCAGTAGCACTCCCCTAATTCATTCCAAGCATCTCCTAGATGTGGGTTCAATTTTACAGCTTTGCTAAGACATTGGGATGCCTTTGAATCATAAGTAGGACTGATGTTATAGCATCGCCCTTTCAAATAGAGGTACTGAGCTCTCAATGCAAAAGGAATTTGTGTATCAACTAAAACAAAGCGAGCAAGTCATAGAAATTTATCAGAATTTATTGAAGAGAACTAAAGACACATTCACACACAGAACAACAGGAGTATGCACAACTAAAAGGGATGCAGGTACATATGTGCATGTCATAGGTACAAATACCAAAAACAAAGATTTCACACCAAAAGCATTTAAATATTTACTTAATTATTTATTTAAATGTGAACATTAACTGAGAAAAACGTAATTGAATTTTGATTGTTTCAGCTCAGCTCTTTTGCCTTTATTACAAACTACTTACACTTTTTGTTTATTTTTTTGATATTCACACTTTATTAACTTTTTTCATTATAACAGTACCTCTCTTTTTTTTAAATGAACTAATGCTCTTTAAAAATTTAATAACGTCCAATATTATAATATTATATTATACATTATATATAACTTGATCAAACACCACAAAATTATGTCTTACCATCTATAGATTCAAACTTTTCAACAAGCACCTTCTTTTTCTCTTCTACAAAATTATTCTTTTCTGTAGCTAATTCAAGAGAATGGTTTTCAAAAAACAGATCTCTAAATTCATACAGCTCTTGCAGCTCTTTCTGAAAGAAATAAATAAGATATAAAAAAACGGAATTTAAAAGGTCAATAAAATCAATATTTCCCACAGAATTTGAATTATATATAAAGTTGAAAAATAGTAATGGAAAATAAACAATCAGGATCCGATAATAAAAACACTTTACTGATAGTTCATCCATAACTTCGGTAATATTCTCCAAAACTTCGACGACATCCTCAGAGTCTAAAGCCATCGCTGTATCGGGATGGGTATTGGGTAGTAACAAGCTTTCTACAAGACTGTGAAATAGCAAAAATGTTAAGAAAAATCTCATAAAAATTATAGTTTTTAATCCAAGACCGAATAGTTTATATAAATACCTACAGAGGTTGATGTTGTTATTGTATGTATATTGTTCGGTTTTCGCCGTTCGTAGTGATTACCTACATTATCTTTGGTTTCGTTATAAAACACAGAGTACTAGTATACTCTATGCACAGAACATAACCAAAAAGTAAAGAAAAGAGTATACTAACCACTGACCCTGATGACCTCTAAAGGGGCGTGAATTGATGATGATGATGAATTACAATATCGACATATCACATCGATATTGTAATAGTCACATCACATTGATATTTTCCAACTTTGCAGCATAGAGCAAAAGCATTTTAAGCATATCGAACCAATTAATCGCTTTCGTAGTGGAAACTTCGACTTGAAGAAGGAACCACGATTAAGGCCGGACACTAAGATAAATGACTATGAATTAAAAGTAATGGTGTAAGCCGATCCTTATCAAACAACCAAGGAATTATCGTCGTGGTTTGACGTTAGTTACCCAGAATATTGACTGATTTTGTTCTCAGCAAGCAGTACCAATACCTTCAAAGACTTTGTAGGGGACTTGTTATATAATAAAGGGTAAATAACTTATATAATACTTGGGTTAAATAAATCTATTTTGACATTTTGCATGTAGGTCTTTAATGACTTTTCTATCATTAACTGCTGCGATTTCTTTTCTGATTTAGTAAACACGAAACATTTACATGTTGTCAGTATGATTGTCTTATGTTATATTCACAATTTTATGATTACAAATAACAAAATTAAATTTGCATACAAAAACTTGTCACGCATTTGAAGCTCTCACTGTAACAAGTGTAATAATTAGTCTCAGATGACAGCAATCAAGTTCTTAACTTAAAGACATAAAATGACAAAAAATTAAAATAAATATCAAGTGTAATTATTAATACAAATTACGTATATTTTCTTTTACTTACAACAATGATACTTCCCATTATAATATTAGACATTCTTATAACAAGTTGGTACACGTAACACAATTTTTACAGTATCTTGAAAGTTTAAACAGGAACTTGTGTAAATTAATAGGGGTCGATTTTGAGACCACGTCGACCTCAAAAATCAGTTTTCGTTTAAGTCGACCCCCGGAAAAAAACCGTTTTTGGAATTCCTGGTTTAAACCCTCTTTGTCACTCTCGCTTAAAATTGGCAGAATTCTACAAAAACAGAGCTATAAATTAAGAAAGAAGAAGAAGATTTCAAGGAAGTAATACAATATTACGAAGAATATTAAAAAAGTTAGACATTCTAACACTAACTCTACTAGATTCTAACACTTTCAGTCTAAGCGCGGTTTTAATATAACGGCATATTGAATGGTTCAGGGAAGGAGCTGATCAATGCCGCTTTCATAAGACATTATAAAAAGTATCAAAGTAATACCAGTCTATGCAGTTGATGAATTGTTAAAACGACATAAGTGCGAAGTGATAAGTATTGAAGAAGACGTTACCTTTGTGATCTTAACAAAAGACGCGATGCTGAATAAAATTTTAGTCAAGGTTCACAAAACAAATAATGTAATTAATTAATACGCTTTTGCAAGCTTCACACCCCAACGACTTACACGTAGAGCATATTGAAGATTAATTCTTTAAAAATGATGGGCTGATTGACGTGGAAAATAGACAGTCATATCACCAAGCTAAATAAACACTGAATCTGATCATAACAGTAATTTTCTAGAAGTAAGTGATACCGATTGCGATATGTATGTAATTATTAACCATAACCATTGCAAAAAAAATATTTTACTAACCAAATAAATAAAATTTTTACTTGTTTAATTTTAAGTCTACTTTATACTGAGATGCTAGCTTCACGCAACTAGCAGTTTTATTGATTATATAGATACAATTATGGGCTAGAAACCATATACATTCTTGCTTGCCGCATCTGTCGGACAGGTCTAGACTACCTGTATAAAGGATTACACTAGAAGTCGGCGTTACTCCAGCAGCAGATATTTTGGGATATTATTTTGAAGTTATACTTCTTTTGGTCCGTTAGGTAAAAATGATGAGAGTGAATTTTTACGATGCGCGTGCGCTTCGACAACAAAAAGCGACACCATGAAGTTGGTTGGTAATTGTCCCTCAAGTTTACGTGAGAACTGAAAACTGATATTATTCAAACGTATATCAATTTACAACACCTGTTTTATATCAGTGGAGATAAAAAATATATTCATACATTAATATTCATGTGTATTTGTGTGTAATTTTAAATTATATATGCTGGTGAATGATAATTTATTGTGAGTATTCGTGATAAAAGTGTTTTTTTTTATATTAAAAACTTTTTTAAGCGGGTTTATACTTATAGTCGGTATAATAATAATAATTTACTCATTTCTTTTACAAAATTCTTCGTTAATAATGAGCTGTGGCTGAAGTCTCCTTTTAAGCATGTTATGTCTATCCCAGGAGACTCCGCTCTCCCATAACTGCACGGTTCATATAAAAGAAATGTATGTACATAGATGGTTAAATTATGTGTAAATCGTTATTAGTATAAAAATGCTTGCGTTTGTGTGTTTGTGCGTTATGCATGGATATATCAGTGTATGTATTCTTTTTATTTGTTTACATCGTAAATGATTATTATTACACTATTATTTTATAAATATTTTATTCCTCTTTTTTTTGGTATCTTACTTGATTCTGTATACAGATATATAGAAAATGAATTATCTTTTGATGTTTTAAGCCACTGGCTTAACAAACAGTAGCTTAGTTACATGTAGTTGATGATAAAAATTAAAAACTATATGTTGATTTTTATTTTAAGTTCCGAGGCTGGATTACAGAGGCGTTCGTTTTTATAGGTCAAAAAATTAGACTAGAGTGGGCACTCTGTTTCTGTATTTAAGTATTACTCTATGGGATAATGTTCTGTGGTCAATGTCATTAATTTTTGTCAAAGATATTTTATTCAGCTTTTCATTACAGGCAAACAGAAATGTATTTTTGCTGTAGTACGAAATTATAAGTATAATAATTCATTTGGTGTACTCTGTAGTCCCATTTATTCAAACCGAAGAACTTTTCAAAATGAAAACAAATCTGCTTTTGGGAATTATCGCAAATTCGAAAACGCGAGTTCGTTGCGTTTTTTGCGGAGTGTTTATACCTAAGGCAAATAAGTGCATCGATGAACATATAAATGGGTCTAAACACAAGGAGAACATAGAGTTGATGACCGACAATGGAATATCCTTTAATACTGACATCTTGTACTGTAAGCCTTGCAAGGTATATTTGCCCGACAATGAATCTGTGACGAAACACATCGAAAGCGATGGTCATGCGAACTGGGTGGCTGCTATGGACGACTTGGTAGAAGGTGAATTCATTAACCTTAATGCTTATTTATCCTCTGAGATTGAAGACGTTTTTTGCGAAGTTTGCCAATCCAACATTCATTGCACTCTCCAAAATATAGAAGAACATGTTAATGGGCTTATCCATCGCGGAAGCATCGCTGAGAGGCTTAAACCACTCAATGGAATATTCCGAGTTGAAAATGACGATGAGGTATGGTGCAAAGTGTGCGATGCATACATTGATAACACAGTACCTAATATCCTGGAACATATAGATGAGGATGAGCAACATATGGAATGGTTTGTAGAGATTGAAGATCTAATTGAAGAACAAGATATGTCGATTGTGAATTATTTAGCGAATGAATTTGAAAATTCTGCTTATTGCAATAAGTGTAATGTTAAAATCACTTGCAATGCTCAAAGCATTGAACAGCATGTTAACAGCGAGTCACACTTGAATCATTTTGGTTAATTTGGTTTCACTTGTCCATTTCCATACTGAATTAATTTTATTGATATTAGTTAAGTAAATATTTAAATGTTTGTTTCATAATTTAGTAAAATAGATCTGAAAATATTTTAATCACATTAAATAGGAATAATAAATATAGTAATACTTCTGAGAAGAATACTTCTCTTGAATATTTGTGTTGCTCCTTTTATATTTATGTAAAATCATGTACATTTCATACTAGGTAAATAAATTTTGAAGAAAATCACAGATACATTCCATTTGCCAGCTTGTGTTCAATTAGTGTTATTGTTTATTAATTATTATCCTTTGTTGCTTTTATCAACAACTTTGTTATCAATTGATTATCTATTTTGACCAGATAAAAGTCCATATTTAAATAATTCAAGAATTAATAATATGTCAAATATAAATTATAGGAATTAAAAAAAATGTTTACTGTTTTACATATTTGATGTTATAAGAATATAAATAGTTTACATGATATAATCACACATAATAATCCGTTGTCTTAAATACTTGTAGGTGAGAATTGTAATAGTCAAAACTGCTTTACTTTCAATTAATTTATTTATAATTTTATTTTATTGAGCCATGGTAGCTTAGTGGTCAGGGCAATGCATTTAGTTTCATAGAGTGTGGGTGACCTGGGTTCAATCCCACGTCTAAAAATTATAATAACAATTTTAAGTGCTGAATTTAACATATGCTCTGTGATAAAGGAAAACATTGTAAGGAAACCTGCATGAGAGAAAAGTAATAAAAAATATTATTGATGACATGTCAAGTTCGCCATCCCGCACTGGAGCAGGGTGGAATATCTGAGATATTTGGGAAGGCCTTTGCCCAGCTGTGGGCACTTACTGGCTGCTACTTTATAACTTTGTTTAAAAGTAGGTGAAATTTCAAATTCATAAATTTTTACATGAAATATGTGGTTTTACAATTCATCATAATCCTCACCATCCATAGAACTTTCAGAGTAATGAAACCTGATAGTATTTCCTGTATCCTTGAAATGACTTAGCAAATTTTCAATTGTAGCACCAGACTGCTTACACCATAAATGGTGCCTCCCATCACAAGACATATTAGGTCTGACATATTTTAGACTGGAGCAGCGTGGCGGGCCCTTCCTGACTCCTAAACCCTCTCTGATACTCTTATTTGAGAAGGAGGCCTCTGCCTAGCAGTGGACACTTACAGGCTGCTACTTTACTTTACTTTTATTTTAGATTACTTTTCACATTGTATCCATTAGATTTCTTATTCACCTTAATTTAAACTTAGGACTATTTAGGGGCTAGACGAGATGATGATGAATTTTCATACACTGTTGACCTTACATAGTGGTTATTAAATTGTCAGTATTACTGGGACATTTCAAGAATCTTTAAAAGAAAACTTGCTATATTTAACTGTGCTTTAAATACAATTTGCTTAAATAAGTATAGTGCTGCACTTTCAATAAATGTCATATAAAACTGGATGTTTTTAAATGTCTTCCATATTCAATGTAACAATTATAATATTTAACACTTCCATTAGGTGCAGAATTGATCTATAACTACCAATTGTTTCAAAATAAATACTATAATTAAAAATACAATAAATTTATTGGTGTTGGGTGTAAAGGTAATTATATATTTTTTCCTAAATTCCTAAAAAAAAACACAGCGTTCAATCAACCGACGCTCTTAACTCATTCTATGTATTAAAATTATGTCAATTGGCACATTACTAGTGGCACAATGAATGTGAAGAAAAAATTGCACAGTTACTACGGCATTGGTTTCCTAAGGATCAATCTGTTGGTTTCCTCTATCGGTTGACTCGAATAAAGGAAAGGTCTAAAAGCTTTGTGACATTGCTCTTAAAAGCGGTCAGGAAATCTGCTGCCGTCGATTGGGGTGGACAAAGCTACCATTTGCTGTATAATATATATCCCTTCACGTGTCTCAATAATAGAATTTCTACAGTTGCAACATGTGAATTTTATGTTGAATGAGTATTACCGATTTTCACATGGCTTGATCAGCGCAATCAAAGGGGATGTTCCTTTTTGTTTGTAAGTCATCTTTCGCCTCTCCAGGAGCTAAACGTGACGGGTGGCGAGCTTCGCTTGTAGACGCCTTAACCCTCTATCGTTCGGACGCTGTACTATATTCAAGGCACGACACCCACGGAAAGAAACATATTTACAGACTATTTTAGTTTAAGTACTTTTTTTACATATATATGGACACACATTTCAAAGTGTGTTTCGAACTTGGAGTTTCCCCCCCCCGTAGGATATATTACGGCAGCCTTTTCGCTCAGAGGCACTATACGAGTAGGTCTTCTTCGGTGTGCAATTTACATCTGTAAAAGACCTCCACGACACAGGAAAGGTACGGGCCAAAGTTTGAAAGTTCTACCCTTACTGCATCATGGAACGACATTTAAAGACGGATTTTCCACCAGGATGCACCTGCTAGTAGGTGAAATTGACATTGAAGAACAATTGGTTGAGTCCATTACAACCCTACGGGCCTACTAAGAGAGGCCATATACTAAATAAAGAAGAAAAACCCTACGCCCTAAGCGTCTCGTAGCTTTGCTAAACGCCGAATGATTATATTATATTACTATAGCTTTCCAGATTGTCGTAAGATGCTGGTCAAACCATATGGGGCGCAACCGGGGATGTGAAGTTATCGGCACCGACGCCTTGTGTGTGTCTATACAACCTTTATTGATACACGTTAATTGTTATTAAAAAATGAAAAAGATTAAATTTTGTTCAATAATAATATAATAAATTAAAAATGTAATGGATCATTTTCGTCTTCTTCTGTTATAGCTTCTAGAGGGAAGTCCATTTGCCTCTGGGGCTGTTGAGATCGATGAGGTGTCGAAGCAGTGTTCATTGCACTATTAGTTGTAGCTGGCTCTTTTCCTAAACGAGCACTTAGTCTGTCTTGATCTATTCTCACTACTTGCATTATATCTTCCGCATAACACTCTATATGCGCTAAGGCGCTTCTGATATGATTTTGTAGTGACCTGAAATAGGTGGTTTCTATCAATCAACAACAACAACAACAACAACAACAACAACAGGAAAAAAAATCATTAATTTTTTCAAAAGATTGATTTGACTGTAAAGTCCAGTGACTGTTTAAAAAGTGAGTGTTTAACAGGTGGTAAACTCCTCGACGTCCTCAGAAATGGTCCAGGTACATTTCTGCAACCGAACAGCCTAATAGATTAGGGTGCGGACTGCGAAACATGACGTCGTATGCACAAGCCCGCCATTCGAATATTTTCGTGAACGACTCCAGATACACGCTGTAATGCTTAGTTGGAGGGTTAATACTCCTGGTATTACTAATGTTACTAGCAATGCTATTTACATTGCTAGTATTTTTTTTTAAACAAAATACTGTTGGGTTCCGGTTTGAAAGGTATAGAGAGCCAGTATAATTACGGGCTGTGAGGCATTCCATCATAGTCCTCAGTGGTGGTTGCAGTAGCTACTTTCCATCAGGTGGACGGTTCGCTTGTTTTTCACCCATATTCCAATAAAAAAAACCATCAAAGATAATTGTTTTTGGTTCTGGGATACATTGTCAACTCACTGTGTATGATAGTTTCATACTGGAAACAAGGTATAAGCGTCTCTGGTACCGATTATGGTACTACTTTAGGCTGTTATTTTGTTAGAGCGTAACACAAGACCTTCCACGGACGAACCAACGAATGTACGTGGAAAGAGTTTATTAGCTATGTCCCTCTCGCGTCATGCTGGTGGTAATGGTAGCGATCGGTTTCTATTGGTTTCTATATACGCCTGGTTTGTCAGAATGTTTTGTTTTCTAACCCTAGCATGCGTGGTGTTATTGTCTAGAGCTCATTAAGTAGATTGAAATATGTTTTATTTATTCATAGACCCAAAATTAGAATATGTTATGTGATTTTTTGACCAAAATGAACATGGAACGGAAGCGAGTTGGACTCGCGCATGGCCGGTTTTACTTTTGTACATATTTATCGAAGTCTAAGCGATTAATAACCTCTAACCCACCAATCCGTGATTGATGCAGCATATCCTGTGTATCGACGGTAAGCAGCTAGCCTAGTTTCGCAGGTCTTGTTTATTTATACGCGACAGAATCTTAGTCGAAATTTTCATTTCACGACAATATTCTGTTTCCTTATAGGATTTCGCCAAATTCTGGCTTTCACAGACCTAACGCGATACACAGACTATTTTTTGTAGTGTATTTATTTCCCTGGTGCCTAGTTTTTGTACCGTCCGACGGCTCCTTACCCACTTTGTGCAAAGCAAATACAATTAATACATTAATGCAATATAACATCCACGGTGAAAAATAATATGTGAAAATATCGAAGTTCTGAGACAGAAGAATCTTATACAACGAACAAAAAAAAAAGGAAAAAACTTTTCAAATTGTAACAATATTTATAGCTAGGCTAGTTAATTAAAGCGAGTGCCCTGACCCCTAAGCTGGCACGACTTACTCCTCTGTACACACCGTTTATTTTTTGGGAGCTAATTGAATTTTACCTTCACAATATTCGTATAACTTACGTAATCCTCTCAAGATTAGTCCTCAAGTCTTTTGTAAATTTTCTTAGTTTTCCCAGTTCAAAACGCAGCTGATGACTTACGCCATCAGTAGTGTGCTCTCCAACTGGCCGAAGTACTCTATCAGCAAGCCTACCTTCTACATTCTTCTGTCTGTCCATCGTATCAAAGAGACTTTTTTCGGTAGCCGAAAGTTCGTTTTTCAATGATTTTAAATCATATATAGCCTATTGAAAAAAGGGTATAATGCATTAAATTCATTTAGCTAATATGCAGATACCTTATAGTTGGTTAAATTTTATGTTTCACACTGGTCAATTCATTTAAAATTTTGTCATATTCATGACGTGATTAGCGACGTTCGTATATAGGAACTAATTCGCAAAAATTTTATATTAAATAGTTTAAATTAAAATGCTTTTCTTTAAGAACATTTTTATCAAGGTCAGGGTCAAGAGGAATATACATATCAACAACATATAGTAAGGGTGATTCAGTTAGATAATACACTTTCATGAAATTTTGTAATATATCTGAATCTTTAAAATTTATAATATATTGTAAGCTATACATCGAAACGTTATAGGTAGATGTCTCACCTCCTCTCTCTGCCAATTAAGGTCTTGTAATTTTATAATGTTTGAGTGCAAGCGTCTTCTTAGCGCAGAGTCAACTCTTGTCCCGTATGCCTGAGCTGTAATAGAAAGCTGCACTCTTGCCGCTCTAATCTGATTATTGAGAGTTAAATATTTGAAAATAATAGAAGGGTGTAACGGGGAACATAACATTATAGCACATTCTGCTGAATAATGAACGAGGCTCTGAAAAGGCCATATCCTACTATGTCAGCAACCCAAATTCTAAAGACCAATGAAGGGGAGCAGCATCTTTAGTGCGGTGTACCGGCAACAATCTTCCAAGAAATACATGACGCTTTTGCGGACGCTCTCTTGGAGAGCTTAAAATACGCTGATGTGGTAGTAGTGTGGCTCTTTTCTTCCCGCGGGTATCGTAAGAGGCTCGTAGCCTCGAAAATCTCATGGCATTTCAATTGATAGGCATTCACCATCTCATACATGCCAGATGGAAAATGTACAGAACGATGTCGTGCAGCGCAGTCTATGGTGCGAGATATCTGATATTGCGATGACCAACCAGCGTGGCGATACGTAAAATTCAATATAAAGCCTATGTTCACTAGTGGGCTATAGGCGGGCTGATGATAATGTGGTGAGTCTGTCGCCACCTTAGTGTCCAGGCCAACTATACAAATCGTACATAAGTTTCGAAAAACTGATTAGTACGAGCTCTGTAAAGGCGATCGAACACGAGTCTATTGATTAGGAAGCAGATCCTCTAACCACTCGGCTGTCGTGGCGTAATAAATTACTTGTTTGTATTACAAATAAAATAAATGAGAAAACTGGAACATAAATAACATGTGATATCTTTTTCGACTCAATGTCACGTGCACTAACATTTCGCTTTTCGACAACTTTTGATCCTTATCACAACGATGTAACAGACGAAAGTTTCTAGAATTGTATACTTGTCAGAAACAACAACAACACAACTTGCGCCTGTCATCCCTTAGGGCAGAGAATTTGAACCAATGGCACGACTTGAACACGAGAAGAAATTGAGAGCACGGCATAAATTGGCGAAACTTATCAGAATATTTTTTTAGGATTTCCTGACAAACAGTTATTACCGTTATTAGCATGACAGACCTCATTCGAGCTTTTCAGGTTAAACAGAAAACAACAATTGTTGATGGTTAGAGCACCCTCTTTAAGAAACACGATTAAAATAAGACAGGTATCAACCCAAAGAAAATAGACGATATGATGTTTTTCAGTGTTCCCAGACAAGAGTCTCACGATTCTTGAATTCCGAACCACACGGAATGGCTAGGGCATCATTTACCTTATCTTACCTGTCTGTAAATAGTCTACTGCAGGACACAGGCCTTTCCCAGATAAGGAGGATTTGCCAGAATGGCCACGCTTGGCTGCGGATTGGCAATCGCAGTACCAGACACCTCGCACCAGAGACGCTGCTGCACGCCATCGGTCTGCTTAATTTTGGTCTGGTAATTGTCGAGATGGTTATCTCACTATCTTTCGGTAGCTATTACGATTTTCAAAGCTTTTCCTTATGTCGCCTGGCCTCTTACGACACCCACTGGAAGAAAGATACTGACAGATACTTACGCCGATACCACACTGCCAACAAGGGCATCATTTGTTAGTTTCTAAATAGTGCAAGCTAACTATATACATGCCCA
The DNA here is from genome assembly GCA_029286595.1 of Bhutanitis thaidina. NCBI lineage: Eukaryota > Metazoa > Arthropoda > Insecta > Lepidoptera > Papilionidae > Bhutanitis > Bhutanitis thaidina. Next base: position 5,356,285 of record JAGSMS010000020.1, on the reverse strand, counting down.
ATTGTAGAGCTTTCGTTACAATCGCCACTTTTATTGGAATTAGGTAAGAAACCAGCTAATAGCCCACCCGACAAACACCTGCAAGCAAAGTCAAACGAAGAAGGTAACAGATGCGTTGTCACCCCCGAGGACTAATGGGGAATGCCTCACAGCTCGTAATTATACTGGCTATCTATACGTTTCAAACCGGAACACAACAGTAGTTGCACTGAACGTCGCAAATGGTTAAGAGAGTGGCACCTGCCCAGACGACTCCCCGTACTATCTGTATCGCTGACGGACGCTGAAGTCTAAGGTCTTGCATTACAGAATAATGTGTTATACATCAGCCAAAAATTAATTTTGCTTCAAATTTTAATTTTTCGATTGTATTACCAGGCACCTCGCACCTTATACGCCACTTTAGGTCTATCGAAAACTACGAGATTTTATCAGCATTTCCCTAAATCGTTACCTACAGCACCCATGAGATGAGACGAGATGTCAGATTTTCTTACTCAGGCACCACACATTTGGTTATAATAATAATAAAATAAACTTAAGATTTTTTTAATTTAAATAATTAAGCTCTTACTCTACTGTAAATCCAATATTGGGTTGGTCAGAGATACTTTCAACCCACTTTTCATTTGTTTATTTAAGACAACGTGACAGGTTCTAAGTCTGTAGCCGGCTTAGTGTTCAAGCCAACGATATGAACAATGAGTTTTATATGTGATTTGTGCCCTCCACATAGGGGATCGCCTTTTCCTGGATAGGATTTTCATTAGGCATAGAGCACGAAGGCATAGTCTCTACCAACTAGATGTTGTACCAGTATTGACAGTGATATGAATACATTATAGGAGATATACGAAAGTTCGTTTCACATTCGCTGAAGTAAATTATTAATAAATTATTACTACAATATAGCCGAAGCCCATACTCGTGATCGTCGAATCGTAAAGCTCATGATAGAAGAAATTAATAAAATTTGTATTTGTTAGGAAGAAATAAATGATTTAATTTGACTTGATAAGCCAAGTGGGCGGCAATAAAAACTTCCCAGAGTGTATGTTCTTCTATAGAGGATCTTACACAAAAAATAATTATCATAATGTATACCTTCTGTCGTGTTATAATTGCGTGCCTTAATGCATTGATTCCCGATTCTTTTAACGATGAACAACGTTTTTCCCATCGTGAAAGAGACAAACACCTGAGTAGTAAATTCAATATTTTTATAAGTACTATCAACATTAGTCGCACCGAAAACAGTTTGGCTCTATATGCATTCGACAGTTATATGACTTTTACATAACACTATTGTGCTAAAACTATCCACAGTCAAATATTTTACGTTCAAGTTCAATTGAGAAGCGTTGAAATGTAAATGTTAAACATACATACATTAAATTAAATTAACGCACAAAATTTTAACAAAATAGAAAAATTATAGTTACTTCTTCTTTTTCCTGATTTTATTCTTTTCGAAGTTAACGGAACTGTAATCGTTATGGTAACACGCTTCGTCAATAGACATGGCTTGATATTTATTTAAAGCGTCATTTTCTATTTTGGTCTTAATTTTCCCAAGTCCTTCTGTTTGTCTGTCAGTTTGGTGAACAATCTCGTCGAATCTTTTTTTCTCTCTTTGTAGAAAAGCTAATTCCTGCAATACCAACAAAACCACTTTAGCTGCAACGATGACTTCTAGGAGGTTCATTTCGTCTATAGATATTGTCTTTAGTCATATTATAAGTGCCAAAAGTACAAGTGTATAGAGAGATACTCAATACTTTTCGTTTTCCCGTTTCTGAGGTAAATTAAGCAGAAAAATCGGAGACAATATTTCGGGAATTATAAATTATAATTTTGTATTCATTAGTCTACCATTAACAAAAACAAAAATAATTTTGCTTAAATTATTTAAATATGGTGTTCGATTAGGCTTCGAATTAAATTATAATAAAAGTCCAGGATCTACCACGGATACGTTGATCACTAAGCTGAACGGATGTCATTAGTTAGCAGTGATAAATATTGATTAGCCTTAGTTGGTTGAGTTTGAAGTTATCTACCTGATTAATAACTTCTTCTACGTGATCCACCAATGGACATAAGGCCCCTGGTTTTGCGTCGTAACTAGTAGCTGTATTAATTTCATCATCTATTCTTTGCACTACTACATGCAAAGTATCACTTTCATGTTTAAGAGCTTCAATTGAATCATCCAGACGTTTTGCAAGATCATCCAGAACCAAACGCCATGAAGCAACATCTGAAATTCTTGTAATGATATTTTTAAATCAGTTTAATTAAACTGTTTTGTTGTTATGTCTTACCCTGTGGCCACGATATGTGAGTCCATTACCTCACCTAGGCTCATGTGAATGATAAAAGTCCACACACATACGAAACCGGTCCGGTCATTATATAAATAAATAAAATGTGTTGTGAAAATAGGTAATAATAATTTATGTATGTTTTTTATGGAAACGGCGGCAAACGAGCAAGCGGTTCACCTGATGGAAAGTGATTACCGTCGCCTATAATAAGTTTTTCTATAATTCTCTTTCTATAATAAGTTTCGCAAAGCAAGAACTAGTGTCGTGAATAAATGGTTTTTCTTTCTAAGTATACCCCATAGAATTAGAACTTATACATCTAGTATACACGAAAAAATAATAATAACAATAATGTATTTAGTATTTAACTTATTAAAATGAAATGGGTACCTATAGTATAACCTACCCAGACGACTCTCAGGCTGAGAAGGAACCTACCACACACTGCTTCTATCTACTTTACTGTTACTATATACTGCTCCTCATCACTAGTCTATGGATTTTTGGGTCCGGCATATTCGAATAGATTTTTCGCCGACAGTGAATAGACAGAGCCATGTCCGTAAGGCTTGCCGGAGACTGATAATGATCAGGTGTGAAATTATTAATTTCCTTTATAATTAAAAAAAATATGTAAACAATAATCCGTACCGAAGAGCCTAACATCTCCGGCTTTATAATTAACCTTATACATAAGACGATGTACCTTATAATGGTACAGCTAGTTGTTATTTTATGGTGCCTACCTTTCCTGAAAGCATTTTTTAAGTTGATATTCATTGGATTCATTCATGAAACTACTTATCATCACAAGTTCCTGAGTATCGTTTACTTGTTCCACTACCTTCGTGTTTAGCTCATCGTTCAAACTCCTGAGTTCACTTAGTGGCTCTGTGAAGCCATATAACGCGACTTGGGAAAACATTGATAAATAACTACAAACAGGAGTTAGAAAAATAAACTATACGCAAAGTGAGGTAAAGACAGAGTGTAAAAAAGATGTGGGTTATAAATTTTGACATTTAGTTGTTGTTTTATATTGTTTGACATTTCATTTTGGCCAGATTGATACTCTTTTCATACAACACGACGCTAGTGTAAATTATCGTATATCTAATGTGTATACAATTCACTAGCGTGATGTGAAAATTTACTGAACCCAAAGGTGTGAATGTGACCGAAGTGTCACGCCCACCTTGCGTGGTAAGTATTGGCAAATCGGTCATGTCTGCTTTTGTTGGCGCTTTCATGGAAAGGCTTGAAAGTGGGCTTTTACAGGCCGATGATAATGATAATGTCCCTTACTCAAATATCACCACAACATGGTTATCTGGTAAGCCTTTGAGTCCTTTTGGTAAGAATACCTGTTATTCATAATTTATCGATAACAGCAAAATTAAATAGTTAAACATACATAATAAAATATGTTGAAGAAGTACGATATTATTTAGTCGATACAAAGCAAAAAAAAAGCACTTAACTGAACTGGTTATTTTTCCAGGAATTAAATGCAAAAAGTTCCCACACCTTGTGGCGTCGTAAGGAAATCTGGCACCCTATCTCATCTCGCGGGTTTTGTAAGAGTCAATTAAGGGAAATGCTCAAAAAAATCTCAAAACTTTGCTTAGCGGAATAACAATCTAGAAATATACCAGTTCGTAAGCGACTGACCGTATGCTGACCAGTGATTGACAGCAGTGTCTAAAGTAATGTGATTCCCCGATCGCCAGCTCGCTTCTCAAACGTGGCACTTACAACAAATCTTTCCATTGGGAGCCATATGTCTAGCAGTGTAATATTTATAACGTTTTAATGACGAATAAGAGGTAGACGAAGTGGGTTCGATCCGCCGAATAGAATTTGTTCAAAACACAAATGGTTGGTTTTCGGATTTGGATTTATTTTGACAGCTATGTGTCTGACATTGCCTCTTATGGTTCCTCTAATATTATCGCATAAACTCAGAATCGAATAATGGTCAGAACTAGCCAGGACCGATATTCATACTATCGTTTCTCTTTGTAATTGGTCCCACTTTTTAAATTAGTATCCTAAAAAAGAAAGATTTTCTTCTTCTTTATCAGTCCGTATAATTCCATCGCAGAACACATAGGCCTTTCTATGAAAGCGCCAATAAAGGCGGGCACGCTATGCATGAAATATTCGGCTATACTCATCATTCTGGACAGACGGGTTAGAAAGCACAGAACAAGTATACAAGAGAGCTCATCTCTCTTAGATAGATAGAGCTCGCTACATAGTGCGAGGGATTTGAGTTCTACAGCGAATGGACAGACTCTGCACCATAAGGCGGTCCGTTAGTCATCACCGCATGTAGGAGAAGCTACTACTAGCTTCAACTGATTCTCCAAATATCTAACTACTTTTGAGAGGGTTATGGTGCCGGGAGAAATAAAGTTAGTAATTCAAAACTAACTTCTTTTGCTAAAATTAAAAATTAAAAAGTAACATCTCTGTGTGTCTATTAAGTTTTAAGGCGAAAACGCTGAATTGATTTCGATGAAAATTTGGTACGGAAATACCTTAAACCTGGAAGGATGTAGGATATTTTTATTCCGGTCAAACAGTGGTTAATTTCGGCAGAAACTAGCTTAAACTATTCACGGGCAGGATTTTTGCTTCTGGACTATGACTTTTTAAATACAATAATTAATTAGGTACAGTTTAATCAATCAAATCTCGCATTATTAATATTAAGTATACAGTAATTGTATAGTAAAAGATAGTTAAGTAATAAAACGAGGTAGTTATAAATATAGAACAATTTGTAAGTTCAGTTATTTAATTAGACTTGTAACATTGTAACATGGCTTCTTCAATCAACAATTAAAAAATAGACAAATTAAAATAAAAAAAACACTCTTATAAACTTTTATTGCATTAAGCTTTTCATAACATTAATAAAAAGGGATGTGAAATTGATTATTAAATTTAGCGATAAAAACAAGTTATTGAATTCCTTTGAAACTTTCTTTTAATGCCAAGTGGACTGGTTTTAGGAGTACAAAGTAAACTAATTCGGCGACGCTGATGATGCTGAACCCGAGGAAGAGGCTGAGCAAGCCCCCTATTGCACCTGAAATAAGTTTATGGGTATCTTCTATTACTTAATCAGCCTATTTGTTTCCGCTATTGGACATATCAGCAAACCGCTGCAAACTTTAAAAGGGTTTGTCTTTGTGTTCACAGCACCAGTAACAGCACCCTCGCACTGCTTCCCAGTGTCTTTGGTTCGGCAAATTCGTGTGTAGACGTTAGCTAGTAGGGTGTACCGAGTCCAAATGATGTCGGCATTTGTGCAAAAGGTGGTATATTCTGTCTTACACCCATATACTACAACGTCAGTCTATTTTAATCCACTGATGAATATAAGGCTTTCCAAGAAAGCGCATTCACAAGTCGGCATATATTTCTCGGAAGGTATGCCCATACTCACCACGCTGTGGAAGGGGTCTGTGTGATTAGGGTTCAACAAATTCATCATTCATTCAAAACTGTCATCATTCGGCCACATCATACACAGTATCTATTTATATAAATTGAGATTAAGAACATCTTCGGAATGACATTTGACACATGAAAGAATAACCATCTGAAAATGTGCTAGACCGAAATTTCGAGTGGAGACGAAGATCAGTATTTTTTCACCAAAGCCCAATGACTCATCGTTTATTTCTCATAACGCTTAATATCGTAGTCAACAGCTTTGACGCTATGTACCGTCACTGCCTTGCTAATTGTTTGGAAATTCTTTTGTCTAGTGGTGTAGTAACTTAGGCTGAGAACAAACAAACAATAATTAATGAGAGCTAATGAAGAAGTAATTCATTACTTATTTAATAATTTTATTGTCCTCATATCATTTAGTTAAACTGTTTTAGAAATAGTGAATCGTAGGAATTGATTATAATACTTCATTCATATATATTCTATAGTCAGTACTGTATTTTACATACATATATATATAAAATGTACCATTACTATATTATAAACAAATATAGCAATCAAAAAGCTATTATAAGATTTTCTTTATTTAACCCTAACAGAGTGTTCTTCGGCACTGAAGCCGAGTCACCATAGTTTAGCTTCAGAAGCTATAGTTTTGTTTAATTACAAAGAGGATGCCTGATCAATTAAGTAACCACTTATCTACAACTTATTTTTATTGTTTAATTAGTACTTGTGATCTTGTTATGATCTTAATACATTATCTTGGCTATCAATCTCACCTGCAAAATAGTAATCATCGTACTGAGTGTGACGATGCTGACCCAAGAATATGTCATCATAAAAATGCACGTTGATCCGCGTCACCTCGCCTCTGTAATCAGAATGTAATGAATAGTTCCAATCGTGCAACAGCAGTGTCGATTGTCGTTTAACTTAATTCGAAAGATTGTATTACTTTACAACTATGCCACATTCTGAATAAATTAACTGCTTGGATAAATTAGGTAATTCTATTTTAATTATAAAAATAAAATTTTATTCAAATTATTTATAACCCCACCATACAACGCCTTTTAAAATAAAGGCTAAAACAACGTTATACACTCGTTGCGATTGAATGAAAGTTTTAAGAACTCTCTGTTTAAATGATGTAGTTTTGTTCACACATTGGGAACTGCGTGATTATGAGTCATCATTATGGTATTACAAGGTTTTCACATTTTACTACACATAACAAAAATGTCGCGGCATCCTGTAGGCATATGTATATAACGAAATAACTGGCAGACGTAGGCCAGACGTAAATGATCCCTGGATCCCTGGCAGAAAGGTGACGAGCAGTAGCGCTAAGGTGCGTGATGTCTGATACTACGATCTCCAACTCACCAAACGCGATTAAGGCGAATCCAGCGAATGGTATGTTCAGCAGTGGACTAATTACAGGCTGTTAAATAAGAAGATGATATAGCTACATATGTTAATCCTAGGAGGGGCGCTAGTATATGCATTATTTACTCTTTGAACTCCCAATCGGGCTCTGGTCGTCCTGGTATGCTAACGAGATCGGAGTAGAACACTTGACTGGAGTACAAGATGTCGTTGCACGCTGGGTAACAGGAAGCAGAGTCGCTTTGCGCTGTCCTTTCCTCCTGACTGTCTTCATAATATGCGTACGTCAATTGCTCTTCAACTTTTTCTAAAATGTCAAACGTCACGTGTTGGAAGGCACCAATGAATTATGAATCTATTATACATTATACGTTTAAACGTTATAGCTATTTAATATTTTACAGCAGTTGCTATTTATGATAAATATAGCCGGAAATAATTATTGTAAAATACTTTGAAATTTATTTGAAATGCGTTATGAATATGCTTATAAAAGTACGATAAATTTATATTACCGCGAACTTCTGCCATGCAGCGAAAATCTGATTTAGTTGAACATATCGACTCCCAAATATAAAGTCCTGTGAAAGAAATAAATCCGTTATCGTCGTGATGCCCCCAAAGAAAGCTATTTAGGTAAAAAAAATTCACGTACTCGGCCAATTGAATAGAATACAGTTACATGTCTTCTTAACTTCACGCATCCAAAGATCGTGCTTGCAATTACTGTCAGTGTAGAATTCGTAATACTTCAGTTTCCTCTCATCTTGGAAGTAGCATTGTCTTTGGTACGGGGGTAGTGCTCTCAGTGCAGTGTCCGTTTTGTAAGTGATCGGTGAAACTTCGATTGTAGTCATCTTATTCATTGGCAGGCGAAGTACGGTGCTGGTATATACGTGGTCAGTTGGCGAACTGATCAAAACCTAAAAATTATAATAACATAAAATCGTATAAAAAAATTTAAGATCTGGTATGATAAGATTTATGTACTCGCGAAATGATCTTTTGATTAAGTTCGTTAGCTGTGCGTACCAGTGAGGTTTAATAAAAGTTTATGGGACTATAAATAATTTTAGTCCCACTATAAAGTTTTCCCCGCACTACACATCGCTAGCAATTAGATTCACTTCTTCTTTTTATATGAGTTATTCAAATCGGTAAAATATGAATACATTTAAAAAGTATATTCAACTTAAATATAGAATTATATTATAAGATTAGAAAAAAAGCTTGAAACTCACATTAAAACCCATGTTATTCCCATCGCAACCGAACTGATGTTCACTTGTATTTACGTACAACTCTACACCCAAACCATGAACTTCACCTGATGCCATCACCCTGAATGGGATCATGCTGGGGTCTGGTGGAAATACTTTCGGATACCCGGTATCAAAACTCCATTTCAGAGGCACTGAAGATGCGTACTGATTAAACGTCCTTTGCCAATGCACTGTATCGTTAGTCCTGAAAGTTCAGATTCAGAATAATGTAGGTATGTTCAGATTAATGATTGACCCTCGTTTGTTTTTAATCTATCATTAGTTCATAATATAACTCAAATTTTGTAAATTTTACTTCACTGAAAAAATAACGTAAAATCTAATATTGAGCATTTTTAGATTATTATTATTTTAAGACTCATTTTATATACCAAAATACTTACATGCTGTTTAACGGTAGACTGTTAAATGCATAACAAAGTCCATAATCCGTAAATATTGGCTTAAACATCTTCTCACAGCATTCCTTGGTGAACCACTCTGTGTCGTGAGTTGGCTTCCAGTAGCAAGATTTCACTACATCCGTGCATTTAGGGGATCCCTGAGATAAATTGGCCACTGCTCAGTTTTAAAATGATGCATAAGAAATAGTTGATCATTGTCTTGATTTAAGAACCCGAAAAAGTTCGTTGTAATTTAATACACATTTTCTTCATGTTTAACAGTCTGTAAACTCATGTACATGGCCGCTCCCATTGGGAGGATTTGACGTAATAGTCACGCCAGGCATGCGGTTTGACGATCGCAGTAACAGACGTTGCTGTCTTTTTGTTCTTTAACGTTTTATTAAGTAGAGGCTTGAAAAAAAAATTCATGCGATGTGACAAACGGGGACGGAGGAGTCACTTATAAGGGGAAGCTACAATACGTATGAATTTATGAATTGCACTTAAGACAATAAATAAGAACTACTATATGTAATGTCTTTACATTCTGTGCATTGACATTCAATCGGTGTAACTTTTTGACTTTAATAGCTGAGTTAATAACCACAAGTTCTTACCTTCACGATAAACTCCTGCATTATTTTATTTTGTTCTGGATTTAAGCGGTGCGTTAGCGCTCTCTTTTCGAATGACATTTGGGGACACACCAGAGAAGCAAAAAAATGGTCTAAACTATAACCAAATATAAAATATACACCTCAAAACCAATATCTATTAGTAATATAAAATATAATAGTAAACTAAAAAAGTATGATGCGTTTGGTCTATTTTGTTATACGTGAGAGACCACAAGATTTTTCCCAGTATTTCTCTTAGAAGACTTTTACTACTTCCTAAGACGAGATGGAATGACGCTCTCTGTAATGCATATAATGCTTTCTGTAATGTATTCCGTAAAGTACTGTAATAATATAAGCTTTTAAGCCTGTCAGCTATAGGTAGCAGAGTGGCTTTTCACCTATCTAAACGATGAAACGTGGTGGCCAATGACATCACCGGGTTTACTTCCGGAGATTGCCATTAAACATTTCTGACTTTTCCCTTACTCCTCACTTGCGATACCCACGGGAAGAAATGGGAATGGCAGATTCTTTCACCACTACCACACGGCAAAATACCATTATAACATTATTATTATTATACTTTTTACGTACTTACTCATCAAGTTCAGAGACGTTAGCGTATGATAATTGGACATGTAACTGAGGACACAGCACCACTGTTGGGAAAGGGACTGCCCAAATAGGCGAAGGCAAGGAGTCAATGACGTTGACAAATGGTGTCGAAGTCCATTTGCAGAAGAGCTGTATGATGTTAACGGCACATATGGCAATGCTGATAACTACAATCATTATCCAAATAACTCTTTCTTTGAGGCTGAATGTTGGCTCGAAGATGTATCTGTAAATAAAAATATATAAGAAGAGGGATTCCCCCTTACACCCCTGTAATGTAAAAGGTTTTTTTATATTGTAATAAGATGAAAAAAAAAGCGAACAGTCCACCTGATGGTAAGTGGCTACTGCAGCCCATTGACACCTGCAAAAACCTCAATCGAAGGTCACAGATGCATTGTCACCCCAGAGGACTAAGATGGAATGCCTCACAGCATTAATTACACTGGCGCCATATGCCTTTCCAACTGGAACACATCAGTAGTTGCACTGCGGCTTAGCGGCAGAAATGGGTAAAAGTGTGGTACCTACCCAGACGACTCCTAGGTAGAGAAGGAGTCTACCACCGCTTAATAGAACGATAACTTTTTTTTTAATAACTGTCATAATGGCACCATTATGGCGCGCCTAGTCGCCGGGTTTGCTCCTAGACATTGACACGACGTTTTAAAGGCCCCTTATTTCCCTTATTTGCCTCTTACGGTACTTACGGGAAGAAAGGGGGTGGATTCGTATGCGGTTACTACACGAGCAATGACTATGAAGAAGTATAAAATCCAATATTAATATTATATATACTATGCAGTTGCGTGATTTCTGCCACAATCAGCAGTCGCTAGCGGTATTTCCGAACAGTTACGACATAAAGACATACAAAAAAGTAGCATACTCCTTACTTAAGGGCCGGTAACACACCTGCAGCTCCTTTGGTACTGCGGATGTTCGTGGGAGTCGGTAAGCACTTACCATCAGGTAGCCGCTTACTCGATTCCACCTCTTATATCTATATATATAGATACAAATAGGTACTTATTCAACGAAATGTCAAAGTGAGAATTACAAGTACTTGAGAAGTAAATTTTTTTTTATGCGAAAGGCGGCAAACGTGCAATCGGCTAACCTGATGGTCCGATGCCCACGTACATCTGCAACAACAGAGGTGGTGCAGGTGCGTTGCACCGTTGTTTGTTCATTTGAGAGATGGGAAGGAATTCTCATCCCTAACTTCCTTTTCCTTGATTTTGTTATATTACACGTATTTTAATTTTTTATACTATGTTGTATACCTTGCGATAGATGAACCCAATCTTCTGAAAGTAATTTAGTGTCCAACAATTTGTGTATAGTTAATACGAAACATTAGATATGTGACATATTAGTATTTCTCAATTGAAAGATTTAGGACACATAACTTTGTAACAGACTTACTTAACTCCATGTAGGGATCCCTCGTACAAGAATTGTTTCAACCCTTTCATCACCTCCGCGCACCACAAACGCGCGAATAATTTGCAACTTCCCTCATTGTTCTGTTTCGATATAGTGACGAAATTGCTTGTCCCTTTACTCCGTCGCAAAACTTCTGGACTTATGTATTTGAAGTCTTTCAAGTAATAATTTCCGACATATTCGAAACTTGGTAAGGATTCCAAGTTACTTTTTCTAGGAAAATTCAAATGTCGCGTCTTTATTTTGCGTATAGCGCTAGGCATTTTTACGATTTTTTTTTTCTTTCCTAAAGTATTTTAAAACACATTAGACAGTTGAAGAGGCGAGCTTTTAAGTGTCAAAGTGTTAACAGTGCATGATGTTAGGTGCATACAATTCCGATAATTGTTTGATCGAATCAACCCTATTAATTAAAATGGTTTGTATGTATTTCTGTCTTTGAATTTTTACGGTCATCAAGCAGTATTGACCAGTATTATATTTTCAAGATGAAAATGTTAGTGATATTGAAGTCGAACGATTAAGTCACTAAACCTACTTGGTGGAAGGCTTCTTCTCTGTCGGTAGGGCCAGTATAATTATGGGTTTTGAGGCATTCTGTCTTACTTCTCTGTCCTTCTTCGATTGAAGTTGTTTCGAGGTGAACATGGCCTTTTACCATAAGGTGGACTAATAACTCCTTTTTCACCCCAATCCAATAAAAAAAAAACAACAGAAAATGGCACACAAATGGAATCTACAATAATGTGATTTACTATAGTTTTCGTAGCAGATCTTAAGTACTGAGCACATAATGAGCGCTTGTTTACGCAGACGATTACCAAATCTTATCTTTAACTATGGTATGGTAATATTCTTCTACTGACGATCAAGTAACGGTACAATCGCACATTGACAATGGGGAAGGACCTTTCCCCACTGTCAATGTGCGATTGTACGATTGTACCGCGCGTCATCTTCGGCCATCTCATCCTCAACATAGACCTACATCTTCTATTGAGCAAAAGTGACCCTAGTGAGACACATAATTCTTTCCTTTTTATATTTTTTATATTCTATTTTCATTCATTCATTTTTTTTATATTGTATCCGTATTCATATTCTATTATTTCCATCATCAAATGTTCCATTTTTACTAATTAAATACTCAATTATTATTTAAAACCAGTTTTTAGTGTTTAAAATTATTGTATGCTAAATATTTGTTTCCTCATGTTCATAGTATTAATTATAAACGATGCTGTTTACTGTTAGACTGTAAGCTTCGGGCAAGCATCGCTAAGTCACAGAACTAGTTAAGCAAGTGGTTAACTTAACGACACATCGCTCGGCCGTCGAATGCACTTAACCGTATTACTGTTATTTAACGATTACAACGTCAATATAATGTTTTAGCTAATAGGCTTTAGATTCTCTTGCAAACAAAGAAGTAAAAAAAAAGTTTTTTCATTATTATTCCAACTATTATCACTTGTGGTCGAAAAACACCAAATTGGCGTTTGTAAGGTATCGAAATTCAACGTATTGCATTTATTATTAAAAAGTTATATATTTTTTTACACTTTATTTTATCTTAACAGCAAGCAACATACACACATCATTTCTTTTTCGTGCACAGTACTTTTCAAATTATTATATCATTCCTCATCTCTCTTTTGTAAAAAATACTATATATAAAAAAACTATATATAAAAGAAGGTACTTGTAAGTAACTTCTTTTAGTATTTTCGATGTTAACGTTTTGTTTTATGGGAAAGGGGTCAAACGAGCAAGCGACTCACCTGATAGTAAGTGATAATCGTTGCCCACGTACATATGCAACACCAAAGGAGCTACAAGTGCGTTGCCGGCTTTAAAGGATATTTGGGAGTTGTGAGTGAGGATGCGGTTGGAGGACGGGGAGGGGAAGTGGGACTCCGGTTAACACACTCACAGAACGAAACGCAGAATCACATGATGCTTCTGCTTCACGCCGGTATTATGCGAAATCGTGGAACTAGCCTGGCCGATCGGCAGCAGAAGCCATTGCTTGGCTCTACAACGTACAAAATAAAAACGTATTAATTTTCGTTTTTCGACAATTTCATTGTCCATTTTGCATTGTTCTGCAATACAGTATTATTTTTATGTAATCTATTACTTTTTCTTGTTTTTCAACCTGTCTGACTTCACAGCTGGACTCATGCGTTATATATATGGGCACTTACAAAAGTTTGCTTGCTTTACATGGAAGACTTGCCACGACGCTTGGCGATTGGTCAGCGCAGAGCCGATTCTCTCGCCCTAGGGATTATCATCGCTCGCATCACATGAATTATCTGTGAAATTCTTTTATATGAACTTTCTGAATTTGTGAGGGTGTAGGAGTAAGGAGGATCCGTTAGTTCGTTCACCATGATTAGGATAGTATTTTTTTACCATCTCCATGTTTCAATCGCCAACCACGTTTCCTAGGAACTATACTTAGGCTGCTACGTCGAAGAAAATACTATGTAATTATTCTTTTTAAGATGTTATGTGCCTATGAAACACTATTTTAAAGGCCGGCAGCGCATCTGTAGCTCCTCTGGTGTTGTGGATGTTCGTGGGCGTCGGTGATCACTTACCATCAGGTGAGCCGCACGCTCGTTTGCCCCCTTCTTCTATAAAAAAAAAAAAAAACACAAGGAGGCTTATCAACAACGGCATGATCTCTATATTTTTATATCTTTTGGTTGTTAAAAAGTTGAATAGCATTCTATCGCCGAAGGCGCCACGCCACCCGTTCTTTGATAGGAGTTTGATAAATCTTGTGCTTGTATCGTCATTTCGACGATAAAAACTTTGATTTAACTTTAGATGAGAAGTGTTGCTTTTCCTTTTTTGAAGAATGCTTATGGAACGTGATTATTTTTGAATGTAGAATGAGTAGTCATAGAAATTGAAAGTCGACGGGTGCGGCGCGTCTGCAGGTGCGTGGGGACATATTTCTATTTTTATGTAATCTTATACAACAAAATCCTCTTAATTCTAAATCTCCTCTTAATACTCTTCTTCGTAAAATGTCGTCGTCATGTCTGTGCAAGTTAATGAACAAGTATAGCGATCACATCGACGTTCATGCTAACTCGCTTAACAAGCTCGGCAGGCAAAACTCCTGACCAATGGAAATTTGTCAGGAGACAGGTTATGTTCATTCATAACATATTTTTGTTAATATCATATTTGTGTTAAATTTTTTTGAATTTTTGTTGTTTTGTGAATTTTGATTGTTTGTGAAAATTGTTGATCATATTGTATTTACCTGTAAGTATTTGTTAAACTAAACTTAGACATAACACTTACATTACATATCATGTGCCTGTGTAAACAAATGTCATTAAATTAATAAGTAATCGAGGGATTTTTATTTAAATGCAGCGATGATTTAGGGATTTCTTTCATTATAATTTTATTTATTGGATAATTACCTACATATTTGGAGTCCTTTAAAAAATTGTTGTAGAAAAGTTGATTATCACCCATTTCAACCTACAGCGTCGTTTTGACACTTTGAACACAACAACAACCAAAGTACAACTAAAAGGAGGCATCGAGCAGAGTCAGATACTTTTTTTTTTTTTATAGAAGAAGGGGGCAAACGAGCGTGCGGCTCACCATTAGAACCATTTACGACGATATACCGAAAGACTTATCGCTTCGTGTCTCGTATGAAATCTAATGAATAGAAATGGTACTAAGGGTGTGTAATCATATTTTGAAATAAAACTTTTTTGGGCGTGATGAGACTAAAATATTAAGGTCGAATTTCAGTGCAACGTTTCGGTTACCGGTGTGTCTTGAATTTTAAATTAAAAGTGTGTAATTGTAGTATACGTATGTCAACAGTGAGTAATACTTATTGTTAACTAATATTTATGGTTTAATTAATAATTGCTTGTACTAAGCAGTTATTTTCTTAAATATATTTATTAAAAATACTTATTTATTTCTCTATCAATAGCAGACGCATCGTGTAATAAACTACTATGTAACAAACTAAATGCTACAAAAATTTTCAAATTCTGAAATTATAGAAAGAGACTCACTTAAACTTCTGGTAATAATAAAATTAGCCGTGTGGTAGCTTTAAAAATAATCTGCATTATCCTTTCTATCCTGAGAGTCGATTGAGCATCTTATGACGTCCGATAGACGGAGAAAAGTTTTTCTGTCATATACCAGACCGAAAATAGTAGACTAATAACAAGCAGCCAAGATCTGAGCAGTGTGGCAGCGACCGACAAAGTGGCAATTACGGTAAATCCCGCTGATGTGCGAGGCCTATGTCCTGTAGTGGACTATTAACAGGCTGTCAAATAAGAAAGAAAAAGAATTACAAATCAATACAAAAAATATTTTAGTTTTGCCAATTAAAAAACTATTGTTAAAGTATCAAGTGGTCACAGCGTGCTATGTCCTGAAGCCATACAACAGTGGTAAGGATGAAATAATAGGTTTAAAGGATTCTATTCATACATTGCGAGGTACCTTTGTTTACTTTCACTAGACAATGCAAATGTATGAATGCAGTATTTTTTCTTTCTAACAGCCGATTGTCTGTAAGTGAGAATTTACGATCTTTTTCTCTAAATTACATCCTCGCCCTGCTGCGTAAACCCTGGTAGCAAAGAAACGAAGCTCTGACGACGGAATAATCGTGGAATTTACATCTTAATTAAAGAGCACCATCGCTTGTGTCAGGGTACCGAGTTCCACTAACCCACTTTCACAGCGTTGTGAGCATGGGCATAACTTCCAGAAAATGTTTACCGGCTTTATTTGGTGCTTTTTGGAGAGGCCTATGTACAGCAGTGGGCTAAACTGCGTATGTAAACTGGGCTGACATACTAGACGTAGTAGTCTGATGATGTAACGTTGACCTATACCGAATGCAGTCACCCAGAATTCTACATTTGAAAGATTTACGTGACTCGCTCACCTTAAGACATCATTTGTTAATTCTCATTTGCCCTGTACTTTCACTGGCTAAATTATCAAACCGGATCACAGTAATGTTTTCATAGTAATATTTGGCTTCAGAATAAATTAAATGGCTGGTCGGCCATAAAATAAATGTCGGCGTAAGACCCTGTTACTTCCTTTCTTCCCATGGTTGCCAAAAGAGGCGAGTAAGAGAAAAGCCTTGAAAATTGCAATGGCTACCGATAGATGGCAGGATAATCATCTCAAAAAGTACGTGACCAAAATTATAGGTGTATAACGTGAGAGGAGTCTCAAAATCAAAATCTTTTCAGTTTGAGACACCTCTTATGTTTTCATTCAAAACTAAAATTTAAACTATTGAAGTTCTATTGCTATGAGTCATATTAGGAGTTTGACACTTTTTGTACGTGGTAGAGCCTAGCCCGACGCTTTTGCTTCTCGAATGAGCTGGGTTGACCAGGCGAGATGGTCCAGCAAAATACCGGGCATCTTATATTTATCCGTTTAGTTCGGCGAGTGAGGTAACCGGAGGACCATTTCTCATCTCCATCTCCTCAGATCATCCTCTCACCAATCTCCCAAATATACTAAAAGGTCGACGACGCATCTGTAGCTCCTCACACCTCTCGAATGTGTTTTTAAAAATTAGATTAGATTCGAACCAAGGATTTAAGACTTTGTACGTAAATGCACTGACATCGTTGAGAGAGAGAGAGAGAAACAGATATTATGCCTACGTCGCTATGCTATGTTCTCCTAAGTCGGCGACTATATATAGGTTAGATCATGTTATTTTCTAAATATGGTTCTTCTTATCTCGCCTAACTTATAACCATTTTGTTATTTCAAATTACTTACGTTTAGGGAATCCATCTCGACACATCTCGGGTCAACGATGGATGATAAACTTATTAACCAACTGTTTTAAAACATAGATATTTGATTTGTTTTACGATACAACACTGGCAGCTTGTTTAAACGGTGCAAGAAATTTTTTTTTTGACTTTTATGTAAAAAGCACCCTGTTAATACCCACAGCTGGGCTAAGCCTGGAAGGGTCCGCCGCGCTGCTCCAGTGCAGATGGACGTCACATGTGTGCTAAATAATATTTTTTTGTGATGTGTCCGATATGAATGTTTCCTCGCGATATTTTCCTTCACAGCCGCGGACGTGGTAAATTCAGCACTTAAAATTGTTATTAACAATTTTAGTGGTGCCGACACTGTGGATCGGATTGTTTGACTTTGATTCGCTTTTAATCTTCCTTATTTTCTTCAGCTACACGGTTCACTGTTGGACATAGGGCATTCAGAATTATGAATGTTAAATATAATTTTTCTACATTTTTCATCCGAAATACTTGACTCGTGCGGGAGACGAATCCTCTACCTAAACTAGCCACTACATCAACTAAGCCGTCTCAAAATATACTTTTTATTGACTATCAAGATCACGCGGTCGTTGTAGCTAATGGAAACACTCATCTTATGTCGTAGTTGTTATCGCATTACTCCAGTTAACACAGTAGTTACTATTCTTTACTTGGAGCGAACGTACAAAGTTCAAAAGAAGTTATATTGCGTTATCCAATATTAACCAACGGATTTTAGGGTAACTATTGAAATACTTAAAATCTATGTACTTCTTATTATCGACGTGAAGTTTACGAAAAAGTGGAATCTCTTCGTAAAGTGGTGATGAGGTAATGATAGCGATGATTTTTTATTTATATTCGATGAAGTTATTGCTGTTAGCCGTTTTGGCTTTTACAGCTTCATAGGTTTGCGCCTGCGGCCTTGAGGCCGCGGGCGTTTATGTTTTAAATAGATGTACAGGAGTACATCTACTGCTTACCTCTTTATGGTAAGCAATCTAAGGACCGTCCGAGGGAGGTTCGGGCCTCGTCTCGGACGGTCGTGGTGTTTCGGTAGTAAGGGGCGGTGAGGACCGCCCTGAATCCCGGGTGCAAGGTGTGTACGCGGGTGTTTGATTTGCACGATACGCTCTTACGCGTCGGCGGGGGATTGTGTATGTGACTCTACTCCTAACTGTATGTACAGTGTGTTCAGGTTGAGTAGTGTTAACCGAAACTAGTTCAGTTTGTCGGTCTGTCGGTGCTGTTACGTCTTCCGGGTCGTCTAATACGTTACGCGGGCGACGGTGACGCACCGTTGCGTTTAATATCGGGGAATATTTGTTGGCGTTTACCACCAGCGGGTTAGGGTGTACGGCGGCCGATTCGAAGTAGCGCCGTGACGTTTCCCTGAAGAATGCTTTGATCGTCGGTATTTTACAGTCCTTGTGTAAGTCGTCGTTACGCTGGTACCAGCTTGCACCGGTGGCGCTACGCAGAAACTTATTTTGGACGGTCTGTAGCGAGGCGATGTGTGTTTTCGCCGCGTGAGCGAAGGCTACCGAGGCATAGGCCATGATAGGTCTTATGCAAGCCTTGTATAGGAGTAATTTGTGTCTAAGTGACATCTTGCTTGAGGAGCAGATCATTGAATGTAGGCGGCCTGCGACGAAGGCGGCCCTGTTCCTGACTGTCCTAATATGGGGGGCGAATGTCATCGCCGCGTCTAAGGTTACTCCTAAGTATTTCGCCTTCCTTTCCCAAGGGATCGGTCGGTCGAATAGGGTGATAGTGCCTAATTTACGAGATTCGTAATTATGATTGGCCGTGCTCGTTCCCCTTGTGAAGAGAACTCCTACGCTTTTTTCGGGATTAACCTCAATTCTCCATTTCCGGAACCATTCGCCTAGACGATTGGCAGCGGCTTGGAGTCTTAGGGTGATGCGACCTTTGTGGCGGTCGGAGAAGTATAGGGCCGTGTCGTCCGCGAATAGTGCGAGGTTGACCTGGGGCTCCTTTGGAATGTCACTCGTGTACAGTGAGAAGAGGATCGGGGAGAGGCAGGAGCCTTGAGGGACTCCGGCTTTCAGAGGGCGGATTGAGGATCGCGTGCCCTCTACTCGATAGCGAAAGGTGCGGTTGGACAAGTAGGCTCGTAGGATGTGCACGAGCCTGTCTGGGATATTGAAGTTATACAGTTTATAGATTAAACCGTTGTGCCAGACTTTATCGAATGCCTTTGCGACATCGAAGAATAGTGCTCCCGTCCTATTGGGCTTGGGGGAGAGGTTTAGGTTTTTTAATATGTGCTCCGTTAAGCGGTGCACTTGTTGAACGCACGAGTGTTCGGAACGGAAGCCGAATTGCTCGTCTGGAATTAAGTTGTTCTCAAACACAAATTGTCTGAGTCTTTTCAGGATTATTCTTTCATAGATTTTCCCCATAGAGTTGAGGAGACTTATAGGGCGATAGCTGGAGGCGAGGTTACGGGGCTTGCCTGGTTTCGGAATGCCTATGACGTCTGCCTCTTTCCAGGCATCCGGGAAGGAGCAGCTGGCGAGGAGTACGTTGAAGATGTTTGCCAGTAGGCATATTAGTGGGGCTGGGAGAGTTTTAAATACCCTGTTGCTTATACCATCCATTCCGGTGCTGACCGGTTTTTCAGGTTGCTTACTATCTCAGAGACTTCTTTGGGTGTCACTGGCTCTAGTGGATCGTCCACTGGTGGTAACGCGTCCCTACGTGTTACTTCCTCGTCCACCTGCCGCAGGTGGGCCGGATCCGTTGGTTCACGCGAGGGGGTGCATTGGCTCTCTAGACTGTCCGCGAGGCATTCGGCCTTTTCGCTGTCGTCGAAGGCTAGCGTGTCTAAATCGGGGCGTAATAGCGGGGGCATTGTTGCCACGTTCTCTACTTTGAGAGATCGGGCCAGCTGCCAGTAGGCAGTATGCGATGGCTCGATGTCTCCAAGGAGAGAATCCCACCTAGTGTTCCTAAATTCAGTGATGCGCTCTTTAACTTGCCTCTGTAGGCGTCGCATGGTTTCGCGGTTTTGTTCCGTTCTATAACGGTCATGTGCTCTAATAGCTGCGTTTTTTCTCCTAATTAGGCGTCTAAGACCTGCCGGGAGCTCCATGTGCCGAGCGTTCGACTCAGGGACCGTCCTTTTGGATTCTTCGACGGCTGACTTGAGATGGTCTGTTAGTGAGTTTATTGCCCTACATGCTATTTCAGGCGAGTCTATCTTGTCCGGTATTTTATCTAGGTGCTGTGATGTCGTAGCTTCGAGTTTGACTTCGAGGGTACGCCAGTCCACGATGGTTTTGGTCTGAGGACCTCACCATGCGGCTGGCCCAGCTTGAGTAAGACCGGTCTGTGGTCTGAGTCGAGTTCGTGAAGCGTATCTATCGAGTTAATAGCTAGGCTTACGTCTTTAAGAATCGCGATATCGAGTACGTCCGCCGCGTGAGTGTGATACGTCGGATATCTCGTAGGCGTGTCGGGTGCGATTACGTCTAACAAGTAGCGGTCCCGTATGTCGGCGAGCACGTTGCCGTTTGTATTATTGACGCGCGAGTTCCAGCTGATGTGTTTGCTGTTTGGGTCGCCGCCTATGATGACGGAGGGCCTAGCTCTGTTAGCGTCCTAATGTCTGACGAATGGAGGGTTTTGTTTGGCGGCAGATAGGCTGATACTAGAACAAGCGGCCTGTGGCCGGTTAGCGCTATTCTACACGCGGAAACTTCGATTGTTATTAGGTCGGGAGGGTCGAGCGGTATGCAATGCAAGGACCTTTTGAAGTAAATCAGGGTGCCGCCTTTGGCGAACGTTAACCTGTCATTACGGATGATATTGTAATTTGCTATTTTAGGATCGCGATTGCTAGGCTTCAAGAAGGTTTCTTGCACTAGCATAATGTCGACGTTGTGATCGCGAAGAAACGTAGCGATTTCGTCTTTCTGCGTTTTGAGGCCGTTTGCGTTGAATGCAGCGACAGTCAGAGAGCGCGGTTTTAATCTTCCTACTGCGTTAGCCATTGGAATAATTAGTGTTTGTTAAATTGGGCATGACGCGGGTTTAGGCGCATTGAAACGACCAGATCGCGTCGATAGTGGGCATGTGCTCAATGGTGGCCATGAGTTTGTCCTGGGGTGTCGTTGCCTCGCGTAGTTTGCGGGCTAGGATTGATAGATCAGCAACGTTGATGTTGTTGATGAAGCCGCATACTAATGAAAAGTCGGCGGCGAAGTTTGAGGCGCCTTGGGGCGCGGGAGTGGAGGCCGCAGGTCGTGAAGCGACCGCGCTCTTTTGGGTATAACCTAGGGTTTAGCCCAGGCATTGGCTTTCTGCGTGAGTTCAGCAGTGGGATTGGCAGGCGCTGGCTTGGCAGGCGCTGGCTTGGCAGGCGCTGGTTTGGCAGGTGCTGGTTTGGCAGATGCCGTTTTGGCAGGCGCTGGCTTGGCAGGCGCTGGCTTGGCAGGCGCTGGCTTGGCAGGCGCTGGTTTGGCAGATGCCGTTTTGGCAGGCGCTGGCTTGGCAGGCGCTGGTTTGGCAGATGCCGTTTTGGCAGGCGCTGGTTTGGCAGATGCCGTTTTGGCAGGCGCTGGTTTGGCAGATGCCGTTTTGGCAGGCGCTGGCTTGGCAGGCGCTGGCTTGGCAGGCGCTGGTTTGGCAGATGCCGTTTTGGCAGGCGCTGGCTTGGCAGGCGCTGGCTTGGCAGGCGCTGGTTTGGCAGATGCCGTTTTGGCAGGCGCTGGCTTGGCAGGCGCAGGAGGTTGGGACCGTGGAGCCCCGGGGCCCTTCCTACGACCGTTCTTTTGGGTGCCGCCACGCTGTTTCTTTCGCGGCGCTCTGTTGCAGCCGCGATAATTCGCGGATGCCCTGTTCGCCGCACAAGACGCAGCTTGGCGGTTCGGTTGCGTCGCGCGTGCGCTCGCACTCCGGAGTGCCGTGGTCTCCGAGGCATTTGACGCAGCGGGGACGCGCGAAACAATTTCTGGCCGAGTGGCCGTATAGTTGGCAGCGGTGGCACTGATTTATGATGCCTTTGTTCCGCGGTGCCTCGATGGATAGATTCGTAAGCTTACAAATCGCTTGGATGTTGAATATAGCCTTGCCTTCCGGGGACAGGTCGAGAATGGCTAGGACCAAGTCGTATGGTGACTTTTTCTGTGGGTGGTACATTCGGTGTACCTCCTGCACAGGAATATTTTTTTCGATTAGGTCGTTTTTAATATTTTCTAGGAGGAGCTCCTTAGGGAGTCCGCGAATTACTACGCGGAGACGTCTGTCCTCCTCTAGCGAGTAGGTGTGGAAACTAATGTTTTTGCTTTTTAGGTGTCTAGTCACCGTGCGAAAGTCATCTATATTTGTAAGGAATACGCGGATTCCTTGAGCTGTGGTTTGTGCTTTTGGGCACAGAATTTTGTTTTTAGTCAGCCATACTGACAGGTCGTTCCAGTGCCCTTTGTCCTGGAGTATGATCGGCGGCGGGGGTTTGGGCGCGCGGGCCCCTGCGGTCGCGGCGGCGTTGGGTTTTGACGCGAGTCGGGTTGTTTGAACGGACTTTGCCGGTTTGGTTTTGGATTTGGATTCCCGCTTCGGTATTGGCTGGCGGGTTTGCGACGCAGCCTTTTTGGCTGGCGTGCCTTTCGGCGATAATGACGAATCCGAGTTAGGCTCGTCCTCGTATTTTGCAACGCGTTTTTTCGACTTTCTCCTGACGACGACCGTGAAGCCGTCGTCCGGAGAGGCGTCCTCGACTTCCATGTCGGACCCGGAGTCCGACAGGTACGCGGCGTGCCCGTTGGCGGCGGGCGACGCGGGAAGGCTAACCTCCGTGGCTACGGGCGACTCAGGGGGAGGCGTCCGGAGAGAGAGGGCTGTCCGTGTCGAACGCCGGGCGCGAGGCGACCTCGGTGTTCGAGCCCAGCCGGAAGGCTTCGAATTTTTCCCAGATATCTGGGAATGCGAATTTAACGAACTTCGCTAGTTCGGAATCTGCGCGATGGTCGGCCATCTTGTCGGCGTCGGCCATCTTGTCGGCGTCGGCCATCTTGTCGGCGTCGGCCATCTTGTCGGCGTCGGCCATCTTGTCGGCGTCGGCCATCTTGGTCGTGTCGGCCATTGAATGGCGTGTGTGCGAGAGATTCTAAACCTCCTACCAAAGGCAGGGAGGTGTGTGCCTACTGGTTCTATACCCCGCGCTTTTAGGTGCGCAGGGATGAGTACCTAGCTGTTGCCTAGCGCAACAAGCGACACAGAAATTTAAAAATAGCCGCCTCTGAGGCGAGAGTTGTGTACGAACTACTTACAGGGCAGGAGTTCAGTAGCACTACACTTTCACAGCGGTTTCCCGCGAAAACTGGACACTATTACTATTGTCACTTGAATTGGCTTCTCGTGAGCACATGGGTGCTGTTTGAGAGAACGTCCACTCCGCACGGGCGCGCGTCGCAGACTGTGTGATAGCGATGATGAGCTGTGTGATGGCTTATAGGCGTCTATAAGCTATTACACATGGCCACTGGCCATTGGCGGGAAAAGCTTGACATTAGCTAACAGTTCCATTTTAATGATGACATTCACAGCAAAACGTATTTACTTTTACTGTATTTGGATGTAATTCATTAGATCTAAATAATACAGAATTAGTTTCTGTTCAACTAACTGTATATTTACGGTTTATTGGTTACGTTTTAATTAAATAAAGTGATCCTAAATTTACACTACACAGTGTTAGAGGAAGTAGACGGATGCAAGTGGATCAGTACCGTGCTTTGTCTTTTTTTTTTTTTTTTTTTTTATGGAAAAGACGGCAAACGAGCAAGCGGTTCACCTGATAGTAAGTTATACCGTCGCCCACATACATCTGCAACACCATAGATGCTGCAGGTGCGTTGCCGGTCTTTAAGGATATTTGGGAGATGGGAGGGAAGAGGAGGGGAATAGGGAGGGGATGTGGGCCTCCGGTTACCTCACTCACCGTACGAAACGCAGAAGCACAAGATACCTCTACTTCACGCCGGTATTCTGCGAGGCCGTGGTATTAATCCGGTCGAGCCGGCCCATTCGAGCAGCAGCTAAAGCCGCCGCTTGGCTCTACCACGCTTAGAAATGTCGCAATGTTTGGGGTATGTTCATACTTAGCTGTGGAATTGACAGGCTGTAACCATGATAGCAAAGATGAAGGTTCATCTTAGTGTAAGTTATGTAAACTTTATTTATTAAGGTGTCACATGACATGTAGATTCTTCTTTGTTTAACGTGGGTGACTAAGCCTCCGCTATGACAAAGCAATAGAAGTATTTCCAAGGTAGTGCAAGAAATTTGAAAAGTTTTCAACGTTTTGTTCAAACATTATAATGCTCCAACCCTAGCACTACTAACGTTGCTTCCCATCACTTACTTTTATCGAATTTGACGCTATCACTCGGTCGCCAGTCTCGTCTGTCTGAAGCATTGCTGGCAGACTGGCTGCGTTTTGATGATTTTAAAATTTGGAGAAGTAATGATATTCCTTTTTACTCCCATATAATTTCTAATCGTAAGTTTATTATTTTTAATCATTTAAAAATGGAATTAACTAGCGGTACACTGCACACTGTGCAATTTATTTTTTTCAGAACTAATGGCGTTTAACAACATTTTAGTATTCTCCATTATACTAGTGACATCTTTAGTTAGTAATGGTATGTTTCATTTTGTATTAGTACAAAGATATAGATATAGTTAAGATAAGATTTAGGTCATAAAATATCTTAAGGTTTCAGTTTAGTTAAGATATGTGTATTTTTGTTTTATTTACAACTTTTATGTTTTGCACCTTAACAATATCTCTCCACGCCTCGGGATAATTGGCAGAGAATGCCAAAAGGCATTAAGTCCGCCCTTTGTAATACTGTTATAAAGGTAAACAAATAAAGTTGAAATAAATAATATAAAAGATATAAAAAATTATCTACGTTGATTTAAACACCTAGTTCTCCCACTGGCTTAATTTTTATAGCAATATGTTTTCTTCTCCTGTGACGACAAGAGACGCCTAAGGGAAAAGCGTTTTTAATCTCATCGCTATCTCCGGGAGTACGCCCGGTGACGAGGATTGTCATTCGTTTTCTTTTATCTCCCGGAGAGGCGAAAAGTGGTTTACAGTGACTGGCCTTACGCGCATTATATTTAAGAGCGTTTAGGGGCAGTACAAAAGAGGTGTATATAGTTATATAATCACTTATTTTACTATACAGCATGCTTCTATACCCTTGCAGAAGTAAATTTCATTTATTTTGAATAAATTAGGTATATTTCAAATGAAATGTTTGTATCATCTACCGTTTATTTAAACTCTGATTCTAAAATGTTTAAATATTTGTTTTGATAGACGTAGACGAACCTAGTTAATCATTATACATATATTTTTCCTAATTTTTCCAGTGTGGTGTATCCGTTGCTATTATTGCAACAGCGCTAACAATACGGCTTGTCTGGATGTGAACCTGTATAAGGAAGACATACGATCACGTATTATACCAGTGGTCAATTGCGAAACCGCTATCCCAAGTCCCGGAGGCTACAACTTCTTCTGCAGGAAGATTGTTCAGACCAGTAAGCTATATTTTAGTATAAAAGTGTTAAGAGATTTCATGGGTTAAGTAAATAAAAATTACAATAAATCTCCCACTGCTAGGCAATGATGTCTTTTCATTATATGATAGGGTTTTGACGCCACACTCCTCCTTGAGTCTGTTCCATCCATCTCCTCCGTCACCTCCATCGACTTCACATTTTCTCAAATAATATATTTTTTTATTATTTCTCAACATGCAAGTTTCCACGTAATGTTTTCCTGCACCGTCGAATACGTGGTAAATTCAGCACTGAAAATAGCTTTTTAGAAACACCAATAGATAATTTTAGTGGTGTCCGGCATCGGGAATCAAACATAGGTTACTTGTGTATTATTAAATTATCGTGGCTAATGGCTAATACAATATTTGAAATATATACTCGTATATACGAGATATAAGCACTCACGCCTGTCACTAATTGCGGTAGCTAAACGAACTACTGCGAATCACTTTTCACCATTAATACATTTTTATCTTGTTAATTAATTAAATATAATGGTACAAAACAATTTATAAAAAGATTAAAAAGCTTAAACTATGCAAATAATTATTAAAGTATATATTTTCAGTTTTCCATCCGCACCGAGAGTCTGATGTTCGAGTGACCCGCGGCTGCGGCTGGGTGCGTCACGAGAAACCCTGCTATAGGGACGACAATGGTGATCACTTGGGTACCGTCTGCCAATGCTTCGAGGACTATTGTAACGCTTCCGATCGGCTGGAACCCGCCACCATGGCAGGCTTGTTCTTTTTGTTCGCCGGTGTTTTGTATTTTTGGCGTTGATTAAATGATATTTTATTTTTATTCTTTTTAATTTCGTGCATTATGTGTACATTGCAATTAGCCAACTTGACTATGAAAAAGATTCAAAAGATAAACTTTTTTTTAATAGAGAAACATATGTATTCTAAATTTAAAACGATGACAACATTTAACTATTTGACTTACAATTTTTTTAACGTCCACCGTTGAAATACCTATTGAGGGTATAAAGGGAAATATATCATCTCTTTCTCCGTGAATCTCATCTGCACGTGATGCAGCCGGCTAGCTAACAAACGAAGCTCTGCTCGAATTTGCCGAACCTACCATCCGTACCACTAACAAAAAAAATTGGCCTCCAAAAAGCTTGGTGTGCTCTGTAGAGCGGGACAGTATTTCATGCCGGTCCACCGTTTGCAACTTTATAAGGCGCAAGTTCGGCCCCACATGGAATACTGTTCTCATCTCTGGGCAGGGGCACCCCAGTACCAACTCCTTCCATTTGACCGCATCCAACGTCGAGCGGCTCGAATTGTCGGCGACCAAGCTCTCTCTGATCGGCTTGATCCTTTGGCCTTGCGAAGAGATGTTGCTTCTCTTTGCATTTTTTACAAAATTTTCCACGGGGAATGTTCTGAGGAACTGTTCGGATTGATCCCAGCTGCTGAGTTTCACCATCGTACATCGCGACTGAATTCGAAGTTCCATCGATACCACCTAGATGGTTGGCATTCCACCACAGTACGTTTTAATCGAAGTTTTCTGCCACGCACTTCGACTTTGTGGAATCAGCTGTCGCCAGCAGTATTTCCGAATAGTTACGACTTAGGGACCTTCAAGAAAAGAGCTTATTCCTTCCTTAAAGGCCGGCAGCGCATCTGTAGCTCCTCTGGTGTTGTGGATGTTCGTGGGCGTCGGTGATCACTTACCATCAGGTGAGCCGCACGCTCGTTTGCCCCCTTCTTCTATAAAAAAAAAAAAAAAAAAAATAACACTGTGGGAAACACACATCTGTGAGAGTTGCCCACAGATTAGCGATGGAGAGCAGTATCACTAGTGCCAGGGAATTGGGACTGCGCTCACATACCAGCTTGCCAAACGTGATGACAATGGGGAAACCTTCTAATAAATGACTTTTATACTGGCGCTAGGCCAAGAAAGCGCCGTAGAAGTAGTTGTAATGGGTAGACATTGAAATATTGAAAATTCGGGTAATGTTTAAACAAAAGTTTTGACGTAAGGCTAACGTGGCATAAACTACTTGTAATGTCAATACTGAGTTAAAAACTACGCAGAAACATACATTTCGATCGATCTTGTACAACGAGAACGTTCCATTGTGTCAATCAAGCATAATTACGGTCCTGATTGCAATCGAGAAAAGCATAACAGGGCTAGCAGCAGATAACCCGAAGGCGGCTCACTCAGTATCACACCCCGTTGCGAAAGCAGATCATCAATTTGACATTTCGGGGAGGTTATAGCTATTCTTGCTAACTACTTAGCTGTTGAAGGCAATAGTGTGAAATTTTGTGAGTTATTTTTGGGCCCGCGCTCTGCCCCTGATTAAAGCCGGTTTTCTTATATCTCTTACCATATGGACTGTAGACGTTATATGACCATGACCTATGCAAATAATTTTTATGCAGATTTAAGTATATATCTACCTTTTCTACCTATTTTACATCGCTTTTCTACCTATTTAATTTTTTTTTGTCTAAGAGAAATATTCAGAAACCCTTATGACTTCCGACAGATAGTGCAATAAGTAATCCACGGAATATAATAGACTGCAGCACACCGTACGAAGTATTACTCTATGGCAACACCTAAGGTATAGGCAAGGTCTGGCATATGTGTAGAGCTGATGTCTGAATGGAGTAGTCAGAGTTATTTATATAGTTTTAGTCGTTTGAACTCACATTTCATAATTGCCTAATTGGAACGACGTGAACGAGGTGGTGAGCATGTCACCGTTTTAGTGTTCAGGTCAATGACACAAATCGTTCAACGAGTAAATCACTACTGGCTAGAAAGTGGCGAAAAAGAAGATATTAATCAAAACAATCATAAATATTACACTAGTATTCTCAAAACAACACGACGTATTTAAAATAAACGTAAAAAGTTCATACTGCGAATATCATTCATCGGAACTAGAAAAAACATTGAAAAGTAAATAGTGCAAGCATAATTTCTAAAACAAAACGAATCGTTATTAATAACCATCAATATATGTAGAATACGTCTGGTAATCCAAACAAAGCAAAAGAAAATATTGATGAGGCCTGGGCCGGGGGCGCTAGGGGGCGAAGCTCCCGCGGTGTCCGGCGCACACGCTTTGATGTTTACTTGCTACTTATTTAATAAAACTAGTGCATGGTCCGACTAACAGCGTGCTGTGGATTATTATTTTCCCAACAACATTCTATTATTACAAACGAGGTATTTAGAATTAATGTTATATTTACGTTTTGGTTTAGTGTTTCTCTAACCGTAACAAAAAAATCATAAGGGGCCTTCTTAGCCGATTTCGATCACAGTGACAACTTCTAGATACGGCAGTTGGCAACTGCGCGGGAAATATTTTAATGCCGCAAGTGTGAGCCAAATAACAAATAATTAAAACCGGCCCAAGGTGAGTTGGGTTCGCGCTAAGGATCTCGATCATAATTGATGATTTTACCCCGGCGGAATTGACGTGGTGAGTTTTGGACTCTTTTCCCCCTCGGCTCCTTGGTTTCGTCGCTCCACTCCTTCACAATCAACGAATAGGATACAAGTTGTATCCAAAGTGAGCTCGCCGAGCCTAGTCTGATTTTTTAAATTCAACTCACAATTATTGTTTTTATATATAAATATATGTGTATGTTTGTGAATGCTTCGCTGCTGTCACCCGTTAAATATTACCAGTTGGTACGAATTAGCTATTCTTTTTGCCTTTTCATGAAATAGAACGAGTCTCGTAGGCGATATTTTATTTACTAAACTACTATATTTCCTAAAATAAGAGACAATAGGAATAAACTGTTGACGTTCTAATATTACGAATATATACCTAAAATGTACGTTATGATTTGGTTGGGATTGCGTTGCCCATTTGTGGCGACTGGGGAGGCGTCGCCAAAGCCCTTGTGGCAGCGTTCATACACGTCTGTCCATTATATCAAATGTTATGTATATTTTGTAATGGATCATTGTTAGAGCGGTATTATCATCGGCACGTGTAATTCAGATAGAGTTGTACTATTGTATATTGAGGTGTACATTTAGTAAAAGTAAAGTAGCAGCTTGTAAACCACCACGGCAAGTCCACGGCTGGGCGAAGGTCTTCTTCACAAATATCTGAGAGAGTTTTGGAGCCGAGAAGGACCCGTCACACTGCTCCAGTGTCAGGTGGCGGGCTTCACATAACCTCGAATTTTTTTTTTCATTTTGCAGATATGCAGGTTTCCTCACGATGTTTTCCTTTACCGTCGAGCACATGGTTTAGTACTGACGTTTAAATAGTATTTCGAGAAAAAGATGGTACGGCCGGGTCCGTGTTGTTAGCACGTGTTTTGCTCGACCTGGCCTGGGGCACTGCCGTGCGTAAAACAAAATTGTAATCCGCGTTTTAATTTGTCTATAACTTCTTAACTTCTATGTGGATTTCAATGCAGCTTCACAGAGATTTAGAACATTTTATGAGTGAAAAAACATTCATATTTATAAATTACAGATCTGTCCGTGCGAAACAGGCGAGGTTCGCTAAGTAACTATAAGCGATTTTGCCAGTTCTATTACTGTGTTTAAAATTGTAATCAATACTTACCAGGGGTCAGGGTTCAGGGCGCGCGCTTTAATTTCATAATACGTGATCTGTGTTCGCTTCCCGCTAACATTATTAATTGTAATTAAAGGTGCTGAATTTTCTACGTGGTTTGCTGAAAAACTTAGTCAGGAAAGATCCGAGGGAACTTTGAGAAATAATTAAAACATGTTTCGAGGACATGTGAAGTCTGTCGACCCGCATTCGAACAACGTAGCGGACACTCGACGACTCTAAAACCGATATGTACGGGATCTATAGAACCTAAAATTATTTCAATACAGACTGCAGTTAGATAAATTAATACCTATTTTAACATTTTATTATCAAAGGTTACGTCACGTGTCTTAGTGGGACTCTTCAGTCACGGGTTCGGGGTTCGAATCCAAGCCGAAGCCAATATTTGTACAACAAATTATTTGTTTTCACGATCTGCATCTCAGCCTACCTCCGATTTAATCGAGAGTGCTCTGTGCTTGCGCGTACGCATGCAGTCCTTTGTTACATCCTGCACAGTTGGCAGCCTATATACGGAAGTTAATGTCGTGCTTGCGCCAGCCAGAAGGACATGAGCAGTAACGACTCGCGCGCATGAGGGCAGACCATGGCGTGACACATTGCATTACAAAAATCCTTGTATCGTTTTCGTATATTTTGTATGAACAATCGGATACTTCAAGCAGACTGCACCGGCCCGCAGGGTAACGCACTAGCAGTTCGCTCGCTATCCCGCCATGTGTTTGTGTGCGGTCGATGTGCTTTGAGATTGCGATGAGGCCCGCCTTTGTGTTTTGTGCGTTAGAATTTTTGATGGTATTGAAGACAACTAGCGAATGTGATGCGGGCAAAATGGCGCCACTTGATGCACTGTACAGAGAAGCACTCTATGCTTTTTATTTGACATTCTGAAACATTGAAAACTTTTTTCTTTTTATAAACCCACGACACAAGAGAATGTTAAGAGCGCATTCACAAAGACAACCCTAAGTTAGTAGAATAGGAAATCAATGTTTGTTAAGAAAAAAAATTATTTAAAAAAATATCTTTACGGTTTTAAAGTAAAAATATTTTATTTACCTAATTTAGTTATTTCATGTAAGAGAATTTCTTTTCTTGCATCTTGTCATGTCTTGTCTTGTGTCTTAAGATGAAATGACGACCTGCGTAGTATTGCGGGAAGTAATCGTTGTATGCAAGTGGCTAAGGACCGTGCTTTGTGACAATATTTGGAGGAGGCCTATGTTCAGCAGTGGACTTTTAATAGGCTTTAATAATAATTATTATGATAGCGTTTCCTGTTACTTTGTATTTTAACTCCTCATCAAACACATGTTGAAATAAATGTAGCTCTGCATCTGTCATATCTATTATTGCATTGTTATGGATACAAGTAATCTAAATTGGTAAAAGACTTGTACAAATGACTTTGTCCAAACTCCTAACGCACAACTTTTCTGCAAATGAGCAAACGCTGAAATTAGTTTCGGATTTTGCATGAACTTGAAATTGTGTGAAACTGGATTTGATTGACCAGTGAACGGTCATGCTCGATCTGCCCTAGAACCATTCTGGGACTGGCGCAGACATAAAAGTAATTCAAAAGATTCAAGTTTCGGAAGAAGTTCCAGACTCTGTTCTATTAAATCAGTCATCTGTGACAGCTCTGTCAATAGTCTACTGCTCGACTTAGGCCTCTCAGATAGAGAGAATTTGCTATATTTCTCGCTTGGCAAGCGTATTGACAATAATAGCACCAGACTACTCAGCATTTAGACACTGCTCCCCGTTATCTGTGTGTGTATATTCGATAAGGTGTTTTAACGAGATGAATATTGCGCCATCTTGCGGACATCAGTAGCCTTTCCAGGCATATCCCTCAGTCGTCTCTTACGACTTCCACGGGAAGTAAGGGCGTGGCAGAATATCTTCAGCCACACTCCTTTGCTTCACGCAAAATTAAATAATGGGAAGACGTCTGCACTTAGCACTTCATGGACTGATACTTTATAGCGTTGTACTTTAGCTCATTCATAATCAAAGAGAATGTATATTATAATGTGTACATTTATTTTTCCTATAAGGTATAACGTAAATCTAAGTAATATGTAAGGCTTTAATGAAAAGTCATTTATAAAGTCAAGGTTGCATAACATTTTTATAATGTCTAATTCATATGTGCACAATAGTCAATATTACGCCATATTAAAACATACAGAGGAAGATATTTTGCCATAATTATTTCATGGATCACAAAGTATTTCAATCCACACAGCCTTCGAAACAATCAAGGCAAAACATTCGCAAAATACGTTCAATACCAACGAGTACCTAATATTACAAAAAATGGCGACATAGTTCCGACTTATGTAAATACAAAATGCAAAATTTAATGTTGTCTTAAAAATTGACAGTCAAATATAAATATTTATCATCATTATCAAATATAACACTATAAGTATTCGGGCAAGTGTCACTACAACACAATTATTTAAGACATCTTTAAAAACAGGTCAGACTGAAATGAGCATTAACATAAAGTATATTTTTGGAAGTGTACATTTGTAATTACAGTTTATTCCAAGCTTAAACGAGTATGTATTGGTTAGGTATGTTTCATGGTACGATAAAAAAACTTTTAGCTTTAGCGAGAAACGAGAGAAAAATAATTGGCCTAAGTTTTGACTCTATTGTGTGATAGTCGATTTCGTGTTTGTGACATGTTATGCATGTTATGCTATCGTAAAAGGTTGGTTTATCAATTCTTGGAGTAGAAACAAATGTAGTAATGTGATATCCCTCTGCTAGATGGCGTTATAACATTATCTTATAACCACCCAAATAATAATTGTTTGAACTTTAGTTTAGGTTTTTTTGTCAAAGCGGAAGCTAAGTTAAATGTTTTCAATGCTACTTAATACTCTCCTGGCTTTGAGATGCTTACGGTAGGAATTGAGTTAATTCAAATTGCAGCAATAATGACGAGTATCAAAATTACGCTTGGTTCGTTTGCCTTTTCTTTCTTTCAACGTTGACAGCTTCTGTTTCTTCGGGGTCGCTTCGATCGATTCTCTCATTTTGATTGTCGATATCTATAGAAAATAGAACCTTATATATTTATTTCAAATATTACTCCATAAGTAGTTTAGAAAATTCTTTCTCCTAATACCTTTAGTAAGTAGAAACAATTCATTTCTTCCTCTTCTTTCTCATCAAACTGTTACTCGTCCGACGGATAGACCTCTGCCAATGGGACGGTTTGCCAGAATGTTTGGCAGACGGATTATCTTTAACCTTACACTTATTGTATACTTTGCGAAAGTGATGGGGAGCAGCATCTCTAGTACGAGTGTACTATACCGGCACTGAGCACTCCAACCCGGTGGTGACTATAAGAAAACCGTCCAAGAATTGGCTTGCTAGCTTTATTGGCGCTTTCTTGGAACAGCCCATTTTCAGCTTACACAGTATAATGAAACAATGCACAATTATAATGTTTTTAAATCTACTTTACAAAATCATAAACAAAACTGCCCATAAGGTTTTATAGAAATAGTGTCAAATGTTCAGTCTGTGATCCAAGCTCTAGATCTCCTAACCTGGGGATAGTTCTAAAATCATCTCACCATCGTTATTGTTGGAAGCCCTGCCAACGCGTGGGCCAAACCACATCCCACCGCTGGAGCTTTCGCTTGAACGTTTCATGTAATCGCGGCTCCGCGGTTGTCCGAACAGCAGTTCTTCTAAGCGAATATTCAGACGGTTCAAGTTGTGCTGGTACTGCTCCGAATGTTGTCCGAAGTCGCTGCGGCCGACGCGTGGGAATGCGTAAAGTTGACGTTTCGACGTCAGTTCTGGTTCTGTGAATTAGGGAAACGTTAAATTCTATTTTATTACATATTCACGTAGTGCTCGTTGTTCAGATGAGATCTTGAACTGCAAGCGACCTTTAAATTTTTTGCCATATGTCTAAGCCATTGCCATATGCTTATCTATCATGTGCTAACGGTGTAAAATAAACCATTGTAAGGCTTATACCTGTTAGATAAATACGACTAACGCCAAGTAAATAACAATTAAATAAATAATGCAATTGCTATGACGATCAGTAGAATTATATCATTATCTAAAAGAATTACCGGCTGAAACCTTCAATCTCTTTACCTCTTTGAAGTTTTGTGACACTTAAAAAAATTCTATATTTTCACGAACATCGCCAATTTGATGAGATATTCCTGAATTCCGAAAGGTGCTAATGCAAGGAAATTATTTACAAATTGATTCAAATGTTCAGCTTGGAAATTTCACGGAAATCAGGCTTAAATAAAGTAAACTCTGGTTTGCTTGTTGTTAGTGTATTCTTATCGTGAAAAAGTTCATATCTTAGTGATGGTGTATTTTAACAGTATTTTTATGAATATACTAGCCGCTGAAACCGCTTTATAAAGCGGATTGCTCATGGAGCGCGAGTGACCAGGTTTCAATCACCGGTGGTGAATTCCCCGAACTCAAATCAAAAGACGAATATACCATAAATGAAATATACAGACTAGTGATATGAAGCGATATCTCTAGTGCGAAGGTACTGCGCTCAACCAACTAAACCGCCACCACAGCCCGATGAGTAAGTGCAAAGAAATGTGGTGAAAGAAAAATTAAGTGGAAAAAAAAAAGAAAAGTAAGATGAGTATGACATGTATGCCTGCGTTTTCTTGAAAAAGTTTATGTTCAGTATGAAGATTAAATTATAATAATAGTTATATTTATGTAGTATAAATCACTTAATATACTACATATTTTGACTCTGAGCTTGACATAGTTTTAAATAAATTAATACATATTATAATAATTGGACAGAATCTGTCTCTATATCAGTATATAAAAATTACCTACATTAAAAAAACATCCTCTGGCCTTTTTGTACAGAATATTAAACTCGAGTAAAATTAGCGCTACATAATTTTTTATCATTAGATTATTTCATGACCTTTTCTGCTTTACCTGTTTTTTGTTTATTAGTGACAGTAATGATACGCTCCCGATTTTTCAAAGAGATTATAGCATGGTGTAATTATTAAATCCGGAGAAAGAGTCACAACAACATACATCTAAACTGAAAATAAAATTTCAAAATTCGAACCCACTAATTTTTTCGCCGCTAACGGGGTTTTAACACACTCCCTCTACTTAAGTTTTCTTTCTATAAATCCACGAATAAATTGTGATAAATATAGACTTGAACCTATTCGAGCTTATATTTAACTCAGTAAGAACCTACCCTTACTGAGCTAGTGTTTCATAGCCGTTGAACACCAGATGGGATTGTTTTATGCACCATCGTAGGCCAATGATAAAAAAAATATACATACCGAAATATTCATCGTTGACTGGCACCTGCCAAGTGTGATGCGCGCGCCCGACCCTGGGGAAAGGGTACAGGTTCAAGACACCGTCACGACGGAGTTTCGCGCTGCTGGCTGTAAACAAACGCTACGTGAGAAAGAAAAAAATTAAAGGACCGAATTTGCATGGTAGGCCAGGTTATATTTACGCTTTAATGGATATGCCTGTGTCTAGCTTTGTAGTTGTACAGGGTGATGAAGATGAACAAGATGATATTAACCATTATCACTAGACAACACGCGTTGGGGGCATTTAATTGTTCCGGAAGATGAAAATTAGCTATCTTTGTGTCCTGTCCTCAGGCCCCCGGAAGAGGCTGGTTCAATATATATATACAAAGGACCTAAGGGCAATTACACGTAAATTCTCACCAGTGTCATGGCGATACGTTACACAGAATGTGTATTATGACGAATTATTTGACATAATATACAGACAGCTATTTTGGCGTGTCCAATCACCATTAGTATCCCACCAGTGGGAGTATACATGGGGGAAAGACCTAACGTAACGCAGCCTATGTATGTCGGACTTTCTCCGACTAAAACCCCACGGTGCTTCACTTTCGTACCTTCGCCGGAACGCACCTTTAACAACACAGAAGCCCCCGTTCCCTCTTGATTCGCCTTAGGTGACCAACCTACAGCTACCAAGCCTCCCCTGTCTCCCGCCTCGACAAGGAGGAAACCCGGGGGTATCAGTATAGGCCTTTCATAAGTCTTCTGTTGATCATACGAGTACGCTTAAACACAGTCCTTTTAGCCATTTGCAAGCATCGACTTTCGGTAACACAATGAATTTGGAGAAGTAATAATATATAAACATGTAATACAAATTATTCTCTAAATTTTAAAATTTGATATCAAATTTTAATTACGAATCGAGACTCGCATTTCTTAATTAAATTAAATAAATATTTCGTTGGAGATAACGTCCTCTCTTCAATCGGGAGTGCAATGGTGATGCAAATGCCCACCGGTTGCGGAAAATTCTACAAACAACGCGACAAATGACGCGAGTATCACGCCTGACTATAAATAAATGTAATCCAGGCTATTCGTATCAATCCGACACTTAATGGTACAGAATATATTTAAATAATAGATTTAAATATGTCCAATTCTTGAATGTAAAGCAGGAATAAAAATACTGAAATCTCACAAGCAATCGCTAGTGCTATAGAAATATGTCAGTTTTGAATCAGTTCAATAGAAGAAGAAATTAGAACTGAAACTAATATATATTTAATTATTGCATATGTCGGAGACGAGAGACGTCGAGCGTCAACAAACGACACACAATTGCTTTTTAAAAATTGCAAACTTTAATCTAATATGCGTACTTAGTTCCACATATTATTGATTACTAACAACGGGAAGTAATTTTAATATGGACGTATTATACGGTACGACTATGTAAATCTTTCGCTATGTTATATTTTGTTGATACTTAATAAATTATATAGATTATCAAATGTAACTACTCGGTGGAAAAGGAACTAAAACGTTCATACTAAAATTGTTTTAACTTTAGTAAAATGTTTAATGTTGCATGAAAGAGCAAATATGTAATGATAAAACCAATATTAATAATAACAATAATTTACGATTTAGAGTCTATTAGAAGTAGATATATGTCTGTGAAGTTTGTTTTCCCTGCTGCTTTACTTTTAGTCATGCTTTACTAAGTGAAGCTTAAATTTATGAAGGCAAACTTTGACATTAATAAGCGCACTTTGCGATGATGACATTTACTGTATAGTAAAGTTGCGTTTATGTATCTGGCCCCATGTCATTATTTTGTGCTGTACTTATGTACTAGTCAATGTAACGTACATTGACATATTTTTATTACTTTGACACAATAAAAAAATATTTACAAATAGTTTTTTTTACTCTTCAAATTTCGTAAAAAGTTATAAAAATGGGTCAATGTACGTTATTGCGAATTTTAAAGGTTGGTAACTTTCGTAGCGTCCTTGTAGCGCTATCGTAGCGGTCTCGTAGACTTGACACATGTTCTCGTATGCTAAACTTCTCCACAATTTAACTGAAATAAAGTTTATACACCTTTACGAGAAACATTTTAATCATAAAATTTGTTAAGTATTTACTTTCCATATAATGAAAACGATCGTTTAAATGATTGGAAACTATTAATAGAAAACTATCACAATGAACCAACTTTTCGTTGTAGGCGTCAGCTTTCAATTGACCGCAAATAGTTTCGGCAGTCTAGTAAACCTTCTATTAAAAGACTTATATTAAACGACCATATTCTACTAAATTAATAATATCGTATATTAAAATCATTAGCACAATTTATTAATGTAGACAACTTGTGTGTCTTTCATATTATGTTGTGTTCGACCGTGTTCGATTGTGTTGAAACACACAGGACATTCTTCAGAATGTCAAACTTTTTTATTTTTTTAATTTTTGTTCTTCAGGCAACCTTTAAAAAAATAAAAAAGTAATATACTACATATGTCCCGTATAGCACACGCCTCGTCTTATTTTAGAGTTTGGGTCGGTGAATTTCAAATAACACTAAATTATTTTATTTTTCCGACATGCCTGCCGATTCTCTGGTAAATCAGCATTTAAAATTACCGAAACTAAATCCCGCAGACAAGTGATGAGAAGCAACAGCACAAGTGCGAAGTTATCGGTGTACTGTATGGGAAATGGAAACCCTCCAAGAAATGTACACCACACTCGGTGGTGCTTTTTTGGAGACCTAAGTTCAACAGTGGACTTAAATAGGCTAATGAACAAGAGGCCCACTTAATATGAACTCGTTCATTATAACTGGTTAGAGTAATTATACTATTCGTTGTAGTTGCTACAGTAGTTAACGAATTTAATACATGCAGGTTTGTTAAATATGATAGAATTTATTATAACTCCATAAAGAGCTTTCGGTTTCTTTGTTGATACAAAATCAGAATAAGCTAAGTTAAATCTTCCATCTCACAAAATATTTGCGTACGGTTATTTCCAAAGCCAGTAGACTTCGCGAGAAATTCAAATATAATCTTTACATTCGATTATTGTAGAATATGTTTAATATGTTGAACACAAAAATCGCTTCCTTTACGTGATAAAGCTATTCTGCGACGAGATATTAGATGTACGTATGTAGGTCAGCTCGTGAAGGTACAGATCGAGCGGTCACGGCAGCAGTATAGTGCTGCACTTGACCGAGGGCCATTCACCTTACTTTAATAAGATGTATGCCACATTTCGTACTTGTAAACAGATACTACTTATAACAGTATTCTGAAATTAGTTTGAGTTAATTTTTTTAAGAATTCTTAGATTCTTATTCTACTGTCGGCTGTACCTTTTTTGTATGTAATAAATTGTATGAATTAAAAATAAAGAGAACTATAACAGAATTTCTTTCGTAATTTTCGATTCACGATTTTTAATTTTTTAATTACGATTCATAAAATACTTACACGAAGCAGTGGATACTGCTGAAATCAGCACGCACATGGACAGGGCGATTCTCGCTGCTGACTGCATGGTTCCTAGAAACAATAACATTTATTTTAATTTGATCAAGATTTTTTTAGGTTACAATCATGTACGTTTCAATTATAGTACGGCAGTGATCTTAAATTCCCGTTGCCGCCACAACGAAAGTTGTTGACTGCAATTGTAGCGTCGCATCTACCAAGTGCTGGTCAGTGAAGGAAAACATTACGAGGAAACTTGCATGCCGAAGAAATAATAAGAAAAACATTTCGAGTGTATGTGAAGTCCACCAAAAGGCACAAAGTTACATTACGGACTCATCCCAGCTTTGCTAATTTGGTTGTCAAAATAGAGATGATTAAAATACATAAGAGTTTATATATATCAGTTGTACAAAACAAAAATTGTTGGACAAAAGACATAACCTTAAAACAATAGTAAGAAATAGTCCTCAGGTTGTAGCATTCTTAAAGCTTCTTCTTTAGAAGCCTGAATAAGTCCACTACGGCACAGACGCCTTTCAATGTGAGCACCAAATAATGCTGGCTTGCCTTGGATGGAAATGGTGTCGCAAATGGTGCTCCTACATCATTAGTCTCTGGAATTTGAGTTTTTCATATTCTAATGACTTTTTCGCTATTCGCCGGAAACCAGAACCTCGTCAGTAAGGCAAAAGAGGGCCCGGCTTTAAGGATATTTTGGAGATAGGAGGTAGGAAGAAGAGGTGATGAGGAGGAGGTGTGGGCCTCCGGGTACCTCACTCACCGAACGAAACGCAGAAACACAAGATGCCTCTACTTCACACCGGTGTTCTGCAAGGTCGTGGTACTACCCCGGTCGAGCCAGCTCACTCGAGCAGTAATAAAAGCCATTGCGTGGCTCCACCACATAAGACATATATTTGAAGAAACAGTTGGTATATTCATTCACATTATAACATTCAATTAAAGTTTTTAAATTTTAAACTGTCCAAGCACTTAAGTTAACAGTTTTAAAAGTTGAAAAAAAAACCTATGTAGGCATTATATTCTCTACTAATTTCGAATTATTATCAATCATTAAAAAAAACAAATTTAATAGTCGTTAATAATTTCCAAAACTACATGAATTAAATTCCTATTTCATCTTATCTAAGATTACGTTTTGTAACATTTTCAAGCCACTAAGATCTTCACATATTCACTGTGTGTTAAGCGATTTTGTTTCAAAGCGATTATTATCTTTAATCAGGCAATATAAGTTAGTGAAATATAAATACTTTAAACATCAGTCTATGATTAAGTAATAACAAATGTGTTAAAAATAATATAACATCAAATATATTTCAAAGTTTTTAGAATTTAAAAATAGGAATACAGGGACAACTGGGTCACCGAAAGCTGCTAACTAACGCTGCTTGAAATTGAAAAACAATCTGTCACCCGAGAATTACGGGGTTTTTAATAAATCGCTATTAATTAACAAGAAATAAAAATGAATTTATAAACATTAAAAGCGAACCCAAGAAACAAAAACAAATTTCAGAAAAAAATTGACAAATCGGCAGTAAAGATAGCCGTAGATTTTAAAAGTAAATACCAAATTAAAAGAGATGAGACATTATTAAAAAGTCTCAGTCCAACAGCGAAGCTTGAATTAAAAAACAGCGCGAAGTATGGCTGTAGGGCAGCTTATCCCTCTAGAGGGCTCTCTCGTGCTCAATTACCTACCGTTAAACAATCACAGTTGAAATTGTTTGTACAAGGTGTATGCCGTGACATTTAATCACTATGTAGATTAAGCGGTATTTATGTTGGAAGTGTTTATTTTTAGTATTTTACATTTAAATATTTTGCCGCGTGATATCGGCGTAAGAATTCACCCTCTTCTGGGCTCACGGCTAAGGGAAAACCCTGATGGCAGGATAACAATCTCAAAAAATATCCAAAAAAAATAAACAGGCCGTTGACGGCCAGCAGTATCTCAGATGCGTGGATTCTGGTATTGCGATTGCTAATCCGATGCCGAGCATGCCGTTTATGGAAAATTCTCCTTATATAAGAGGCCTATGTTCTATAAAGGAAATTTACAGCCAGGTAACGTAAAGTAAGGTAAATGATGCCCTGGCCCATTCCATGTGGATATCGAATACAAGAACTATGACACCCCTATTTGGCGATTGTGGCCAATCATACTAATGGGAGTGACCAATGTCCTGCAGTGGTCTATTTACGATTTGTTTACCAGTGCTGTGTGCTAGTCGCTATAACGATACGTTTACGATTTACGATTTCTTTAGACCCTTGCCGCGTAGTACTGGCTACTGCCACCGCATTTGGCATAAGAGGTGACAAAACGAACACCCTTAAAAATCGAATGATAATCTCCGAGAGCAAACACGCAGAGCTCGCCTAGCATCAAGTGATGTCTTCCGCAGAGGCGAAAAGAGGATTGCGGAAAACCGCAAAGCAGCGCTGAGTAGTGATAAATTTAATTCCATAATCTCCGACCACGCCTATGTGTATCAGTCGTGATATATATATATGTATGTATGTATATTAAAATTGTGTTGTAATGGTAATGAAG
Source organism: Bhutanitis thaidina (assembly GCA_029286595.1). Lineage (NCBI taxonomy): Eukaryota > Metazoa > Arthropoda > Insecta > Lepidoptera > Papilionidae > Bhutanitis > Bhutanitis thaidina. The sequence continues at coordinate 5,314,278 of JAGSMS010000020.1, read as the reverse complement.
ACAATGCTACTAAAGCTACTAAGAACTAATATGAACATAAAACAAGTGGAGGCTTGGGTGACCAGCGCGCGTTATCGGAATGAAAGAATTTTACCACAATACGGCCATGGGTTTCGTAAAAGCAACAACGGGAATATGCCTAACCTTTTAGTGTCGGCAGTTTTAAAAGAGTAGTATCCTCTAAACCAATCACAAGGGGTTTCAAATTATCACTTTGAAAGTATTGGCGCCTCTGCTTACTCTGTTAGGGATATTAGAGGTTACTTAAGTAACATAACCAATATTTTATTTAAACATCACTGTTTGTGTGATAAAAACCTCTTCTCTTTTTATAAAATATTAGGAATTGGAAGGTCCGGCACAATGTTTCAGCATAGTTTTACAGACATTACATGTCCTCGATTTTTTTGAATGCTACTCTTTTCTCCCGTTGTTTTCCTTCACCGCTTAGCACTTGGTAAATTTAGTACATAAAATGCAATTAACAATTTTAGAGGTGCCAACGTCGGAATACGAACCCAGGTACCACTAGTACTACTACAACATCTGCCTGTTAATATAATTGTTAATAAAGACTTATTAACAATTATACCTGCAGCCTTTTAAGTCACAATCTGAATGTAATAGTAATTACAAATATTTTTCACAACTTTTTTCTTAGATTGATATTTAACATACTATTACCTACTAAATACTACATCGGCCTATTTTAGTCCACAGCTGAACATAGGCCTATCCAAGAAAGCGCCAGCATATATGTCTGGGAAGCTTAGCCCATACTCAACACGCTGGGTAAGCCAGTTGATGAGCGTAGTATTGACTGCTCGTCATCACTAGGTTGAGAGATTCAATATCCATTATTCACCAATCAGATCGATTGCCAGAGCCTCGTCTGCTTGCAAGCAGGATGCACCACGTGAGATAAAAATTGTATGATCCATCTTTCAGCCCAACTCGCGAAACCCCAACCTAAATCGCGTCTTATGAAATTAAATATGTCAATATTATTAAAAATTATGATTATGTAAATTTAAAAACGTCTGATAAAGCGATCACTCGGCCCTTAGGCTTTAACTGATATATATTAAAATCTCACTCAAACCACATTAATCTATAATATGTATGAGATGCGCTTCCCAAATGACATTTAGTAGGACAAAATAGAGAATGTAAGCCAACTGCCGTTAAAATTAATTTTAAAAGTTCATAATTATCTTAGTTCATATAAGGTTGAATAGCTTTTCATCGATAGAATCAGAATAACGACAGGCCAATAATATTTAATCAGAATATTTATTCGCATTAACAAATGTTTTTTCATGTTGATATGCATGTTACGAATAAGGCACTTACATCGATTAGTTTTCCTCTAAAAAAAAAGCTTTTTTTAATTCACTTTAGGTATTAATATTTTGTAACGAACTGCTATCACAAAGCAAATGCGTAAAGTTTTATGGTAAATTTAAATTTACGCATAATTTTAGAAAGTAACAAAATGTAATACAAAAAACATTTATTACATAATTTTACGTAAATGTTAAAGCAACTAAAGTATATCTTTTTTTTTCATCAAATGTAAAATTGAAGATAAAGAATTAAATGTTGTCTCACAAATATTTAAATAAACACTGATTTAAAATATCCATTTTCACTGAATAAAATATGAGTTATTTAAATTATAAGAATTAAAAACATGAAAACCGGCAGAAAGTGAAGAGCACAGGACTTACCTCCGTGTGGTACCTGTTGCGTCGAGAATGCTCACTCTTGGTCTGCAGACCACTTTATATAGGACAGTACGCCCGCGCGTCAGCGTCGGTCAAACTTTGATAAATTGCCGGAGTGTTTAGCAAATAGAGCTTCAATTTGAAATGTAGGAGTAGAAACTACAATACTTTTGCGTATAAAAATAGTGTTTATAGTTATTTTTCATCCGACTTCAAAGAGGTTACCACTTCGACTGTATTTTTTTTCTGTGCCAAAACGTTGTTATCAACTAGAATAAAAATAAGGCTTGTGCTCAGTAAATTTTACGTTATAATTAAGCACTTGAGTCATATTCAGTAAGTCTAATTAGCGTTCCTTTTATAATTTTATGTAAAGGTTTCAAATTAAAAAAAATATGTTTATTATTTCGTATTACGTGTAGGTTGTTGACGATGTTCGATGGTCGAAAGCTGTATTGCTGTTCTTACTGGAGCGTTGGCGGTTGAGCAGAGTACTGAAAAGCTGGAGCGTTAGGAATTATATTTAACTATTAATTGGAAAAATGTATGGAAGAAAAATTCAATATTTTTTAGTATTTCATAAATAACTGTACATTATGTGGAAGGTTAAAATCATAGAAAAATTCGAACTTTTTGAGTTACTTCTCGAGACAGAATAATCATTTATTTGCTTGACATGAACAATATTTGATTCATAATATCGAGTCAGGAGTGTCCTTTGTAAGAGATGTGTTTGAACTCCGGTTCAAAGAGACAAAACTACTACTGTCATTTCATGGATTTTCCTAGAATATTGATAATAATGTGACCACAAGCCGAAATTTTCTCAAAAATTAAATCATGAGAAAGTAATTAAAATACAAATACAGAACGTGCACAATGTCTAATGATAGGCATCGATGAGCTGGGAAATATGAGTATTTGTTCTTTGATATTTGGAGCATATACAACTCGTAATACACGCACGTACGCAAAGAGTACCGCGGGGTTTAGTGGTTAACGTACCTGACTGCCGAGCCTTGGGTCCTATATTCGAATCCTTGGTAGTCTCTGACACTGCAATTGACTCTTTCTCCTAGACTAGACTAGTGAGTGCCGGTGTGTTTGCTACACTGTAATGCCAAGTTAGCTATACTACATATTTGCAAATATTCGTATTGCTATGAACTTACCGAAGTAAGTTCATAGTAAGTCCATTCGATTTTTTTTTATTTTTACTGTATATTTATGTTATATAATTCCATTGAATTAAGACAGTTACGTTATTTAAAATTTAGTACAACTTCTCACTGATCAATTGTTATCTGTTCAAAACAGATGTAATAAAATATTGAAGAATAAACGTAATACCAAAGTGAACCATACAGTTTGGGATTCACTGTATTCAGAAGGCATCACGTCCACAGTGTTTAAACCTAATTCGTTTGCGTTTCATCCTACCAACTATACTGTAATTTTCTAATTCAGGGTTACCACTAGGTTAACACTGGGTTTCACACACTGGGAAGAAAGTTTCTTCGACCTCATTTAGTCTAGTAATTTTAAGGCTTTGTGAATTCACATAATTTCCGGAAAATATTGATATATTATCGCCGATATCAAATCACGCATCTCACTTTAGTCTCACGCATTTACTTTAAGTGGATGTCGATTAATGACATTTAAGCTCTTTACGAAGAGTAAAGTTATTTTTAGTAATAATTATTAAGGTATTTTTTCTTGTGGGGTCATTATTTTTTTTATGGGAAAGGCGAAGCAAACGAGCAAGCAGTTCACCTGATGGTAAGTGATTACCGTCGCCCAGGTACATCTGCAACACCAGAGGTGCTGCAGGTGCGTTTCCGGCCTGTAAGGCTATTTGGGAGATTGAAGGGAGTATGAGGAGTGATAGTTTGTAATTCGTAGCTGTAATAGTATTACTTTATGGTCATTAATCTCTCGCTACGTCTATGATTAAATAGTCGCGTGTACATATTATATTGTTTTTAATTCGCATTTTTTAATTTTTCACTAACAACGTACTTCCTGTAATGGGACCGTGTCCGACCCTTCCTTCTATCATTTATAACACTCAAATTATGGGTTTTTTGGCGCTGGCTTCAAAGTTTTACGTTCCGTGTCTCTGACGTTGCATTTAACCCTTCTTATCTTATCGCTTAAGCGTCCATCGTGTTCGATAAGGTAAAGACGAGTAGAGAATCACTATAATAAAGGATGTCTCAGAATGTTTTTCGTTTTAATAACTCGCTGGAGCATCGCTCTTGGAATAGAGTTGATTTCTTCAGTGATTCTTTGCTTCAAAACATTCAGGTTAGGTGGCAATGGATTGTAAACTTTGCTTTTTAGGTAGCCCCATAGGAAGAAATCAGCAGGCGTTAAATCAGGGCTCTTCGGTGGCCAATTGATGTCTCCTCGGCGACTTATCACTCTTCCAGGGAATAAATCGAGACACTCTTTATATTCTGCGCAATTGACTATTTCCTTTAGGATTTGAAAGTTGTCCCCATGGTCGAATTTGGTAAAGGGGCCTTCTCCACTATGTCACAAAAATATTTCACAAACATTTCGTGTGAATATTCTATCCTCGATAATAGCATGTCGTGTTATTTTTCAAAGTATGGCTTCGTTTATTGGTTCATCATCATCATCATCATCATCATTTCAGCCTATTAGAAGTCCACTGCTGAACATAGGCCTATTGTTTATTGGTTATGTCTTGGATAAACAAAACTATGTAAAAAAAGTAACATAGTATGATTTTATCGGGAAATGATTTCACACCCATGAATTCACCCGTCAAGCATGGCGATAACGACATTCCTCTCCACTCGGGGAGGCCTAACTTCAGCTGTGGACTATTTTCAAACTAACAAGGTCCATGGGTTTTTATGTATTTTCATAGTTTGTATTCCACTCATTCAAAATGCGAGCGCACGCAAACTTGGTTAGTCGATATTTCCGTAGCTTTTAGTGAACTTTGCGAGGCAGGGGTCGCCGAGTGCTTACACGCGCCGGCGACGCATTGTAATGAAAGCCTTCCTGCCTAGCTTCGGGCCTGCGTAGTAATTAGCTTATACCTTATCACAGCGTAATTGCGTGCAACGTTCGTCTATTTTTAGTGTCCGTTAGTAAAATATTTGAAACGACCGGCGATCACATTTCCGGTTTTAATTATATTGTCTAAGTATAATACAATCAATGGAAGGTTATCTAACGACTTCGCATGTTGAAGCTTCCTCGAGTGACGTAAATGAATATGAGTGAAAGTATTCCGTGCTTCTCAATCACCACCTGCAACTCCTCTGGTGTTGCCGAGGAGTCGGTAATCACTTGCCATCAGGTGAACCGCTTGCTCGTTTGCTCCCTGTACCATAAAGAAACCATTTACGCTCCAGCCCGTTGCCGGTATAGATAATTTAGGTTTGGTATATTTGAGAATGTCATTCCGCCATTTTTCAGAGGTCACAAACTTCACATTATATGACAGGGTGTTGAATTCTGCAACGGGTAACCACACGGCGACTTGAATAATTGAATATTACTGGAAACAATTCTTTTCGCCAACAACATACAAAGAAAAATAAGTGATGTGCCACCTGTACGCTGTTGGATTGCCTAATAAATAAAAATGTAAATGAAATTGGTCCGATCTAGTCGCATAGACACGGACCAACACAGTATAATCAGATCGAATAACTAACTATTTATGTGTCGCATAAATATTGCCACAGGCCCAAGCCGAATCCTAATTCGGTAGATACGCTAACCACTGAGGCACACGGTCGACTTTACCTTGCCTTAACGACCTAGAAAGAGTCCACTGCAGGACATAGACCTCAATCATACGGAGGACTTGCAATAAACGCCACGCTCGGCAAGCGGAATGGCGATCACAGTACCGGACACCTCACATTATTAGACGCTGTTGTCCTGCTCTCGAAAAATACCAGACTGAAATAAAGCAGACCGATGCTTCATTTCAGTCTGGTATTTTTCGAGATGGTTATCCCGCCATCTATCGGTAGCCATTGCTATTTTCCAGGGTTTCCCTTAGTCGCCTCTTACGACACTCACGGGAAGAAAGGGATGACAGCTTCTTACGCTGATACCACATCGATAATTTAAAGGTTAATGCATTCGTCTGCTGAAGTCTAATATACTCTGCACTAATTACAATTTCTGATATTAGATTTTACGTAAGCTTTTCTGGATGAGCCGCTAGTACATTGAATTTAACCACATATTCTACTAGCTATTACCAAGTCATCCACCAAATATAATAGTACAGTTTGCTCACAGGAGAATTTTTGAGTTTTTGCTATTTTGCCTCAGGATGTATTTGCGCTGCAAGTTAACTAGGTCATCGACACCCAGGTCAGAGACCTTATTGGTTGTCCGCACCGGCGACCGCTTCTCGCGTTCCATTTGGATAATAAGGTATTTTTTTTTGCTATAACGATTTTTTTCATTTCTTCGGTAAAAAGAAATCACTAATTTCAAATAAATATAACCACTAGTACTAATTATGTTTTATTAAACGGCACTAAGGTCGCATCCAGTCTTTACAATGATTTATAAATTAATAATGAGAATGAAATTTAAGAAAAAAGTAATGTGTAATGCTAATAAACACGTTAATTAAGCTACTGCTTTACAAACTTGCCATACTGTGAAAATAAATTAAATTCCTTTATTTAATATTGACATGAATTTACTATATTTAATTACTTAGACTAGACATTAAACACATACAGTGGAATTTTAATCTCTGGCTAAAGGTGAAGTTCGAACATTCAGTAAATATTTTTTTTTTTGAGATGTTTGAAGAAGTGTAGTAACTACATAAAACGCAGTGAAGTTATTGAAAAATAAATAATAAAGCTGAATGGGACTGGCGGTGTAACAGAATGTACAATTAGATTTCACCCTGCCTTTAGCCTAAAACTAAAAAGAAACTAAAAAGTGACCAGAAATAGTACCAGAGACATTATCCAGAGCAGTGGATATAGCCGTAGTAGTGTAGTGTTTAGGAAGCTCGCTTTGATGTCATAGTACGCATGGGACTTGAATTCTAACCCCGGCACCACTAAATCGTTAATTACTATTTTAGCATGCGATAGGCCATGAAGGAAAACATCGTGAGGAAACATGTATTTCAGAGAAATAATAAAAATATATTACTCGAGGACATGTGAAGTCCGTCAAACTGCACTGAGGCAGCATGGCAGACCATACTCGGCTCCAAAGTCCTCAAAAAAATATAAATATTGTGCCTTTACCCTGCAATGGGACTTTTACAGGCCGATTCTTTTAGATTTTCTTGACCGCAAGCTGGCTCCTGTCCAAACCTGCTCCTGTGCAACACGGTCGATTGTAAAATACGATCTCCAATCCACCTGCTAACATAGAGTTGCTCTTTGTCACACTAGGTTTGAAAGTCTAAACAAAATACCACGTTGCCACTAATTCTTGTAAAACTCTATGCTGGAAATCTGTGAAGGCATGTTACTTCCCTAGTCGAGCCGTATTGAGCCGTGTTGAGTCTGCCATGCATGATGAGCCTGACGACAGCCGGTCGAATTTGTGAGTGCAGTGTCAGTATTTTTGCACCAGAGATGCTACTCCTCATCACTAGTCCGTAGGATTTGGGTTCGGCATTTTCAGAAAAATTTGCTGCTATCAGTCGATTGCTAGAACTTTGTTCATCAGTCAACCGGGTGCACCACGTGATGGTGAGGGATAGGGAAAAATAGTATGAATCTTATAAGAAAGATTTTCAGTTTAAGTATTACTAATAAACTTTTACATGACAAAGTTCATATCTTTTATGTTCTTAATTAGTTACAAATAGAAATATGTCAAATTAAAAAAGATTAGATAATTAACATAAGAAAGTAGTTTTCCAGTAACTTTTTTGAAAACCGCTATGTGTTTTCAAAAAAATTTATATTCTTTTAAATTTCTTAAGGGCAGAATAGATATTCGCTGTGGACTATAAAACAAAAAACCTAACTCAATTTTCCCGTATTCAGAAACTTGAAGATTAAACAAAACTTTTAAATACATTTACAATGACATTAAAAGTTAAGCGAAATCTTTATTTTAGCTTTTGATCAGGTTTGAATAAAGATGGGAAACAAGAGGAAACAATATTAAATTACGCAGGTCATTAAAAATTCTTTTTTCTAAATTAGGGGGTAGCAAGTAGCAAGTACCAGAATTTAAAAATACGTTTAAGCTACGGATTCATTAAAGATTCTACTGTTCTCTGTGGTAATTTAATAACACTTATTCTGTTGTAAATTCTTTTCGTAATTTAATAATCGTCCGGTTCTAGTAGTTTACATAATTTGTATTGGAAACGGAATCAAATACCTCTGACAAATATTTAGAGAACCTTTCCCGTGATTTCTCATCGTGGTGAAGGGCTAAACCAAACAGACGAAGAGTATAAAGAGTGGTGCTCAGTGTACAAAGTGTGTACAGAATGCAGAGAAGTGCAGTGCATGATGGTAATGTTGTTTCTCTCCACCAATGTTTTACAAACAAAAGGGTTGGGCGCCCAGTACGGCGAAGCTGAGGAAGAAAATGGCGAGAAGGAGTAGTCTCGCGAGGGGTGCTGAGGCAGCGACTATCTTATTCAACCGACAGCACTGATGGCGAGCATTATGGGTTTTAGTCGGAAGGAATCCAACATAGCCTCATTTTAGTAATTTCTCTACTTTAAAAAAGGTATATTAGAGTCGGCTTTCTCGCCATCTGTTGGAAGCCACGACAGTCGACATATTGTCTTCTTTTTACGACATATTCTCTTGCACCGCCACCACACGGCAACTCATTAAAACTTTCGGCGACCGGGTTACCACCCATCGCGTTCCAAATAAGCTTTGTGGGTTTAAATAACTGAATATGCTAATAGACGTCTAACTACCATAGTATAGTCTAGTCGCGAGAGTTTATTAAATTATTTTTTTATTCCATTGTATTTTTATCCAGTGTCTGCAAATCTTTTCATTTATCCTGTTGTGGACAGTGTTTATCTTCCTGTATATTCATAAACCTGTTTGTTGAATCTGAAATCAATGCAATATTTACGTCGCTTTAAGACACGTAGGGACGCAAATTAAGAGTGAGTGCCGGATACCGTACGTGATCATGTTAAAATACGACCGCGTATGGTAGATGTGAGCAACTTAAGCGTTAGATTGGAGGTATTGCAGTTAGTGACTTGTACGTGGTTGCCGCGTGGGTGAAACTTTATAGTTAGAGGAAAGATTGTTGGGTGTAAAGAAATAATGGAGTATTCATTCAAGAGTAAAACTAAGATTGGTGTTCTTTTTCTGTCAAAACGATTAATTAAATAACCCTAAACTAAAGCCGTTTAATTTAACTTAAGCATCATCAAAATATCTCAATATTGATCTAAGCACGTCGTGAGTATGTTCGTAAATTATAGTAAAGCTTTTGTACTGTAAGCCATACTCTGATGTTAAATAAGCTTTCGCGCATTGGTTACGCTGGATTAGCATACTTTTGCCCGTTTGCACTGAAGTCGAATTAGGCCTTATGACTCCGTACAAAGAAAAGCTTATAACTAAGTTAAGACATGCAACTTCGTTTGCACCAAAATGTTTGCTTTTTTATGGGAAAGGGGACAAACGAGCAAGCAGCTCACCTGATGTTAAGTGATTACCGTCGCCAAGGTACATTTGTAACACCAGAGGAGCTGCAGATGCATTCCCTATGATGATATTTGAGAGATGGGAGGGAGGATGAGGAGCCTGAGGAAGTGGCCTCCGTAAAATGACTCCTGCCATACGCGCTTCCTAAAACCTTAATAGTCGATGGCTCTTGTTTGTCATAGCTTACTCGTGCTCTTACTCTATGCCAAGAGACATTGATAATTGAAAATTGTCAATTTATACCCAAGAGTACATAACCACCACGTTTTAAAGCTTAATTATTCTTAACAACGAATGCAATATGTAGTGTCCACCAAGTGGCTTAGTGGTTAGGGTACCTGATCACTGAGATATTGGTTAGAATCCTGGTCTAAGCCATTTTATTTGTGCACAAAACACAAATTATAGATTTTCAGATATGCTCGTATTGTGTCTCATCTGTGGAGGGCAAGGAGAGCGGTAACAAGTAACGACACAATCACTCCCCTCACAGTCCACCAACCCACATCCGAAGTAGGCTTCGTATGCACTTCGGGCCACCCATCCCCGCTAACTTAGGCCGGCCATGTAGATTCCTCTTGGTTCAACGTGGGAGACCAAGCCACGGCTACTAAGCCCCTTCGCCATGACAAGGCGGGAACCCTTTCGGAGGGACTCTTCGTTGTTCCTTTTTTTTTCCTTGGGGAAATGCCTAACGCATACCCACCCTCTCGGAGGCAAGGACAGGTATGTCGGGCTTGCAACGATTAAATCCCCATGGTGTTCCACCTTCGCCGCATGTCGGCAGGGTCACGGGAACGCTTACGCATACATCCGCGACCCCACCAGCGACGACTACTAACGGCGGCCCCTTCTCGGGAGAAAGCATATCCTCGCCCACTCCGTCCTGGCTAGACGCGCCGGAACACAGACGTGCCTACTTTCTCAGCCTCCAAACCCGCGAGGGTAGCGGACCCCTTGAGGCCGCCACCCGGAGGTCACGAAGATCAGAAAGTCTGGTGCTCGTAACCAACAGCCTTCCCGGCACCCCGTGGCGGATCTGGTCTATGGCTCCGCTGCCGACCATATTTCGGCCGCGGAGGGTAGGGAGAATAACCATCGTAATACCAACTCTCCTCTCCCCCCCGCGGCCGCATCAGGGTGCGGCCCCCGCCAGAGTAGCGGGGAATAGGGAGAATGGCGAAACGAAATACCAAAACTCCTCTTCCCCCGCGACTCCACCTCGGCTGTGGAGGGTGCTAAGCTTCCACAGTCCGCCAACACGCATCTGAAGTGGGCTCACCAAGCCCACTCGGAGGGGACATCTCGAGTCGGCCATCCCCGCAAAGACAGGCCGGATCTAGGTTCCTCTTGGTTCACCGTGGGAGACCAAGCCACGGTTAGTAAGCCCCCCCGCCACGACAAGGCGGGAACCAATTCGGTGGGGGTCTCTTCGTTGTCCCTACGACAACATGTTCAAGTTTGAGAAATTTACACGGTTTTCATTTTATCTACCATAACATTGAAGGCATTGCACATATGCTTATAAAACAGCCGACCATTGAACGAGAGATAAAAATTGTAGACAAAGTATTCACCTCTAATGCTAAAATCTGTTAGCTAAATCTAAAATCGATGAAATATTTACATTGCTTAATACACGTAGGCACGCAAATTGAGAATGAGTGCCGGATACCCTACGTGATCATATTAAGATATGACCGCGTATGGTACAGGTCAACAGCACAAGCGATAATTTGAATTTAATACCCACATATTAAAGTTTCTTCTGTGATAAAAGTTGAAATTGAATTGTTATACAGCCAAAAAATGTGTACTTAATAAAATTTATATTATTTTGTATATATTTTTTAATAAAATATAATTCACATATTTTTGTATGCCCGAACTCACTCACTCATCAATATAGTGAAGGGTAGGTAGTGATGTGGTAGCCTTTTTGTTTTCTTGAATCACAGAGCGAAGTGTATTGTCGAACTATCCTTCTGTTTTTTTTTAGGCTTACGTTTGACCTCAATCTCGCTTGATGGAAGGCGAAGATGAGGCCTATGGTGGTATATGTTTGCCTAGAAGGTGTCTGTTCACTTTGGCCTTAAATATTTTCAGATTATAGTGTTCCGGAAAAACTGACCTCGGCAGAGACTTCCACTCCTTAGCCATCCGCATAATGAAAGAAGAGGCAAACCGCTTCGTGCGTAATGGAGGAATGTCTACAACATAAAGGTGAAACTGCTCGCCGCGCCTAGTCGTTCGGTGATGAAAAGGGGAAGAGGGTATCAGGTTATGCAAAACCTCCGAACACTCTCCGAAATGTATCCGATATAAAACCGAGAGGCAGGCCACTCGTCTATGTTGTTCGAGGCTTAGAAGATCTTCTAACTTCTCGTGGACGAGTGAGTCACTGCCTATGATCCTCTTCGGTCGGCGCTCCAACGAGTCGAAAGCATCCAGCTGATATTTAGCAGAACCATCTCAGAGATGGGAACAGTATTCCATGCAAGAGCGGACTTGAGCTTTGTATAGATTTAAGAGCTGCTCCGATGTGAAGTACCGTCTCACCCCGGATTTTTGGCTAGTAAGTTTTTTTTGGCAGCAAACACTGCTGGATCTAGGTCTCTCCCAATGGAAGAATATGCCGTAGTTTTATCCCACAGCTTGCGGCACGACTTGTTTGGTTATTTTAAGGATGGCATTTATGAAATGTTTATTCTGACTGATGTTAGGAGCCAGGATATTTCTCTGGCATTTCGACTTATTACACCTATGAGTTGAAATGGGGTGGAAAACTATCGGGGGATTTAATTGGCGTTCTAATACACATCAATAAAGTTTAAATAAAAAAAACTGTAGCAGTATCATTATCGCTATCGCTTTTAAATTAATTCTGTTGACCTTTTTATTAGGCTAGATATAAATTTTCACAAATAGATATTTTATACTTCCTAACAAAAAAAAACATTATTCTACTGAAACGCACGATGGCATTAAGTTTCGCGTAGTTTGAATAAAGAACGCAGGATTATACGTCCGCGACCCACACTACTCTGTACGCTCAATTTGTTATAATGTACACTCGGTTTTAACGTTGAATATAAAGTTCTCGAAGGGTAAATAATGACACGACTTTTTGAATTTTCGTAATATATTTATACCTTTTTTATGTAAGTTTTCATCTTTATTTTTACCTAGAATAATCAACGTCTATATCAATTGCATCTCTATCTCTCTTTTGCATACTTCCACAATAAAACACCTTTACAGTGTTACGGTAAGGGGCTCGATAATATGAATTTTCCTAATACACATTTTGTGTGTAAGTTTTTGTCTTTATTTATACGTGGAATATTCTAAGTCAATATTAATTGCATCTCTATTTCTATTTTGCATACTTCCACAATAAAAACCTCCTTACGGTGTTACGGTTAGAATCAATAGTAGTAGTAGTCGGATTGATAGCAAAAATTTTTTCTGCAAAAATTACTTATTTTGCAGAAAAAAATTGGAAAATCTGTTCTCTTTTGTGGTTCTCGCGTGTTGCTATATGAAATACTAATATTGCATATTTTACTGTTTCAAAGCTATTACGCCAGATGGCCACAGACCATGTTTGATGTCATAAAAATTAGGAACATTATCTTTATTAGCTTTAATTTCAAAGTACTCGAGTGAATGTGAATTTCGTGGCCGGACCGCAAAAATAATTAATTTCAATTTTAAATGGTGAATTTACCGCTTGCTCGGAGGAAATCATCGTGAGGAAACTTTATATATTTGAGAAATTAAAAAAAATATTTTGTAGACATATGAAGTCCGCCAAACCGCATAGGAGCAGCGTGGCAGACCTTTCCTGGTTTTGGAAGCACTCAAATATTGAGAGGAGGCCTTTGTCCGGCAGCGGGACTTTTACAGGCTGTTTATTTTTTTAATAAGAGATCTAAGAGTATGTTAAGATTGGCCAAAACTAGAAAGTATTATGTAAAAGCGGAGTTCTTCCATGGACGAATCTACTTGTACAATGTTATTTATAGGATATGGCCATTTTTTTCAAATGTGGCCACACTTACCCGCCCAAGCAGTGGCCAGTATGTTATTATTTTACTTTAAAAAAATTCTACCCGCCGTCTTAATGAGGGGGTATGTGTAGTATTCAGAAGTCCACGAGGTTATATATATATCGGCGGGTACGGGTAAAAGGAAAAGGAATAAGAAAGTGTCTGGAAAAATTAACATGATTGTAGACGAATTAGAATATTTTGACTGAGGGGAATATGAATAGCGTGGTGCGCCCTACAACTTAACAAGGAAGTCTCTGGCGACCGACTGATGGCGAAATGCCCATCCCAAATCTTAAAGATATATGATGGGGACCAGCATCACTAAAAAAAAGGAAAGTAGCAACAACTGGGTAAAGGCCGCCATCTCTAATATTTGTGAGTGTTTTAAAGCCGGCAAGGCACGCCCCGCTGCTACACTGCGGGTAGACGGGCTTCATATATCCACGAAATAATATTTTGTTTTCCTTCAACGCCGAGCACGTGATAAATACAGCACTTAAAATTGCACTGGGGATCAAACCCAGGTCACACGCGCTCTATGAAACTAAAGCGAGCGCCCTGACTTCTAGGTACTAGAGTACGGACAAAACTTTCAAGAAATGCCGGCTCTCATGGGAAGACGTAGGTCTTCATAAAAATAGTTTTAGCAGTGAATTTAAATAAGCTGATTAAGAAAATAAGGTTGATACCTGTGTTTTAATCAGACTGAAGAATTATACCGTAATGGCAAAATATTATTTCTTTCGATGAGTCAATGCGATGCTACACTCGGTAGGGTGTTTTGTAAAAAAAACTGTACCTACACTGGGAGACATCTGCATATTAAGTAGAAAGTATTTTAAACGAGACGATACAAAATGCATTTAAGATGCAAATTCATTTCATTAACAACGACTCATTTTACTACATAAATAGTAAAACGACGATCGTTTACAAGTAAATTTTAATTAAAAACTAAGGTTTTCTTTTGAAGATAAGGTAGTTTTAAAAGTAGCGGAGCCTATCGCAATGTATTGTTTTAGAAATAATACTATTAAAAGACAGCTAAGTAATAATAATACAAAGTTCAGTTTAACACTCGGGTTTTTTAAATTGTGGACAAAAATTATTGCAGAGACATCTATACATAACTCTCAAAACGCAGTTGCAGTATTACTATCGTTAGTTCCGAGCATCTGCCTCTTCTAAACTACGGTAGCTAGATGGCGCTAGATGTGACTGCATGTCACATCTACCGCCATCTAGCCGAAGAGAGTAGAGAAAAGATTTATAACCTCGTTACAAGATGGCTGTTACAGTTGTGGTAATTCAAAATTCGCATTTTGTACCGTCACCAGATAACAAAATATTTTTCCTTGCAAGAAAGTGTCCAACTACTGGTAATATTGCGCATAAACTAACATCAAACATCATCAAGACGCTAATTCCTTGGCTGTTTGATAAGGATGGGCATCCACCATTATTTTTTATTTATCGTTATTTAGTTTAGTGTCTGGTCTTCCTCGTGGTTCATTCTTTAAATTAAAGTTTCCATTACAAAAGCGATTAAACAAAAGACGCACAGTTCGTTTGTACGTTTTATCCTCTCCAAACGCAGCATTCGTACTGCGATCTGCTGCGTTAGAACCACGTCGGACCTCCTCCTCCTCCTGCCCTGTTGATAGACTTTATAAGATAGAGCAACTCTGCAGCTGTATTATAGCAGCAGCACGAATGACAAAGTACAACACCCTCACAGAATACCGAGCGGTTAGGGACCAATAAGTTTATCAAACTTATCTACGATTTGTATCGTTGACTTGAACACTAACATGCGACACGCGACTGGTTCACCTCTTGATACGTTGTCCCTAATAAGCTCTCGTGAAAAGCGGGTTGGAAAGACTAAAATGTGGTCGTATGGTAATATGGTCGTGAGAGCTTATACATTTTTTTAGAATACCAGTGTTACATCATCTTCGCCATGCTTTTTTTTTTTTATAGAAGAAGGGGGCAAACGAGCGTGCGGCTCACCTGATGGTAAGTGATCACCGACGCCCACGAACATCCACAACACTAACTACAGATGCGCTGCCGGCCTTTAAGGAAGGAATAAGCTCTTTTCTTGAAGGTCCCTAAGTCGTAACTATTCGGAAATACTGATGGCGACAGCTGATTCCACAAAGTCGAAATGCGTGGCAGAAAACTTCGATTAAAACGCACTGTGGTGGAATGCCAACCATCTAGGTGGTATCGAGGGAACTTCGAATTCTGTCGCGATGTACGATGGTGAAACTCAGCAGCTGGGATCAATCCGAACAGTTCCTCAGAACATTCCCCGTGGAAAATTTTGTAAAAAATGCAAAGAGAAGCAACATCTCTTCGCAAGGCCAAAGGATCAAGCCGATCAGAGAGAGCTTGGTCGCCGACAATTCGAGCCGCTCGACGTTGGATGCGGTCAAATGGAAGGAGTTGGTACTGGGGTGCCCCTGCCCAGAGATGAGAACAGTATTCCATGTGGAGCCGAACTTGCGCCTTATAAAGTTGCAAACGGTGGACCGGCATGAAATACTGTCCCGCTCTACAGATCACACCAAGCTTTTTGGAGGCCAATTTGGCTTTTCCCTCCAAGTGACCACGGAACTGAACGTCGCTCGATATGTCAACGCCAAGGATTCTGATACTGGCTGAGGCAATAAGGGAATGTTCTCAAAAGAGGAGAAACGACAAAGGGATTCTTTTTAGCGGTGAACGCGCAAACCTGTGTCTTTTTGGGGTTGAATAGGACCAAATTACGTCGACCCCAATCCGAGACTTTGAATAACAAGGTCTCGACTTCAGACACAAGTTTGTTCCGGCACTCGTCGACGTGTTCCCGAGAAATATTCGCTCGGCCTGTATATAGGGCATCACCCGTGCTGTCGTCTGCATAGCAATGAATGCTACTGATTTGTAGCATGTCGTTGATATGCAGAAGGAACAGAGTGGGAGATAGCACACAGCCTTGTGGAACACCAGCATTCACGGGTTTGTGGTCCGAGCATGCACCGACGACAACAACCTTGATGCTCCGATCCGTGAGGAAGCTGGTGACCCAGTTGCACAATCTCTCAGGAACCCCGTAAGATGAAAGCTTTGAAAGAAGCGCTTTATGCCAAACCCTATCAAATGCTTTCGCTACGTCCAGACTAACCGCCAAAGCCTCCCCCTTAGACTCAACTGCTTCTGCCCATCGGTGAGTCAGGTAAACTAGAAGATCACCAGCTGATCGTCCGCGACGGAAACCGTACTGATCAGCTGGTGTTCCTCCAGGTACCTCAGGAGCTGGGTGTTGATGAGTGACTCCATTATTTTAGATAACAAGGGGGTGATGGCAATAGGCCTGTAGTTGGACGGATCAGAGCGGTCGCCTTTTTTGGGTATTGGATGCACAAATGCTGTCTTCCAAGATTCCGGGACGACGCCTGAAGAGTAGGAGTGCCGGAAAAGACGCGTGAGAACCGGTGCCAACTCAGGGGCACACATCCTCAGCACAATTGGAGGGATTCCGTCCGGCCCACTCGACTCCGGCCAGCTCTGCAGAAACTGAATTTCCGGCATGGAGCACTTACACCACGGGATGGTAGGTGGAGAGTTTCCGCGGTCATCAAGAGTCGAGTTGGATGCAAAAAGAGAGCCCAAGAGATCGGCTTTCTCTTTTGCAGTATGGGCCAGCGAATCATCCTCCTTGTGTAGAGATGGGAGAGATGGCTGACAGAAATTCCCCTGGACAGCCTTGGCGAGAGACCAGAATGCGCGGGATCCCGATGGGAGGCGAACTAGTCTCTCGCCAATTCTGCCAATGTGCTTTAACTTTGCCGCAGCGATAACTCTTTTGAAGGACCTGGAGGCAGAGTTATACTCGTTTTTAAGAGCACTGGTTTTTGCATCCCGAGACGCCGAGAAACCAAGGCTGGGATTTACCTCCGACAGGCACTGCAGAGAACGGAATAAAAAGTTCCATTCCCTGAAGTACCACATCGGTGACAGAATCTGCAACGACGTTGGGATCATCCAGCGAGAAGCAAACCTGCCCCCATGGGTAGGAAGCAAAGAAAGACCGCATTCCATCCCAATCTGCCGACCTATAGTGCCACACACGGCGGAAGTCCGCAGATCGCGTTCGGGATCGGCGCGCGATTGGCACTACACTCCGGATCAGACAGTGGTCCGACGAGCCAAGAGGGGCATCGACTGAGACCAAATATCCGTCCGGGTGTGAGGTCAGCAAAAGGTCCAACATGGAAGGTGTATGACCTTCCACGTCTGGGATCCGCGTCGGCGAGGTTACCAGTTGTGTCAGGCCATATGCTAATGCAAAGTCGTGAACAGATCTCCCCGCATGATCGGTTATGCGAGAACCGAGCCAATCGGTGTGGTGGGCATTAAAATCGCCGAGAATCACGATCTCTGCGGATGGGATCTGTTGTAGCACGGAATCTGTAGCCATTTGGATGTGGTCGATGAGTCGGTCAGTTACGGTATTACCGCTATGGGACCTGTAAAGGCACGCATAGACGCGCGGATGGTCGTCGCTGTCGATGCGCAGCCAAAGGGTAGATAGGTCCAAACCTTCCAGACTACCGAGGCGTCGAGAACAGATATCATCTCTGACGTATACGCAAACTCCGGCACGGGGCACAAAGGAGTGTTCCAGTTTGTACCCCGGGTAATGGAGATAAGAGGTATCAGCCGGAGACGATATCTGAGTCTCTGTAAGAAAAAGCAAGGCCGGCTTCGCCGTTTCAAGATGGTAATGAACGGCGCTAAGGTTCGAGTGGAGTCCCCTGATATTGCAGAAATCCACGGCGAGCGCGGTAGGGGATGCCATAGTTTCCTTGCTGCGTTTGCCTCGAGTAGGAAAGAAAGAGAGCGGAATATTGCCCCCCCCAGAATACGCGGGGCAGACTGAGCATCCACGATTAGGTAGCGTAGGAAAGCCTGAACGTGGATGCTCAGTGAGGGATTCTCCAGAACCGTAGGTACTGGTACCCTCCTGGGGTAGCTCAAAATTATATACCGCTACCATATTTGGGGAGGGGGGACGGGGGAGAGGGCCTCCGGTTACCTCACTCACCGCACGAAACGCAGAAGCACAAGTTGCCTCTACTTCACGCCGGTATTCTGCGAGGCCGTGGTACTTATCCGGACGAGCCGGCCCATTCCTGCGACAGCAAAAGCCGCCGCTTGGCTCTACCAAATGCTGCTGTGATTCGTACGCTGATTGATTGAACCGAAGACTTTATATATTGGTTATTTTCGTAAGTTAGTACCAAATACGTAGTAGTGCAAGTAAGCTATCTTATATTTTTATCGAATTGCATGTTTTTTTATGCAATGAGACGTCGCTCCAAGTTTGTAGTATTTTCAGAAACTAGCAGTATTCCTTATGGAAAGTAAAACCTATATTTAGATGAATAGTCAGTAACGAAATATGTATTTGAAATGCCGTATGTGTTAATGAGAAAAAATAAATGCTTGTTATTATCAGTATTACCAAGAAGTACAGATAAATGTAATCTGTCTCCAAATCAAATCGCTATCATCTCGACATAAAATGTTGTGTTCTCCGCTAGATGGCGGAATAATCATCGCAAAACTGGTAGAACTATAATATTCAGATATGTGACTGGCAGCAGCTTCTATGGTGTAAGGCATTAGGTACTACGATCGCCTATTCGCAGACCTAGCGGTCTAACCATTATACCGCTTACAACCTTATGATGATGATAAAGTCTTTAATACGTCAGACATCACCATATATTACCAATAATTTTTAATTTCTATTCGAGAGTAATTGCCCTTAAATATACATATATAGGATATTTGTTTTTTATTTTTTTTTTGTGAAACGCACGCTGATGTTTTTCTTGATTTGTTTTGGTTCTATTTTTTTAATTTTTGTAGATTCTCTTTTTCGAGATGGGTATTCTGCTCAACTGTTACAATAATTTAACAACTGTGTATCTTTTGTTTTTACTAATAATGCTTTTTTATGCTTCTTGTCCGGTTGTTCGTGAAGTCAATGAAAGACCCGACTGAAAAACAGTGCTGTGATATCACTGAGACGGGAACCTTTTTGACATCGCACAACAAATTTATCTTTTTCATGTTTTTTTTTTATTTCTTTTTGTGTTTTGTTGTGTGATTGCCAAATAAATGTTTCTTTCTTTCTTCTTTCTTCTTCCTTTCTTAAAAACAGTATTGAAGCAGTATTCAAAACAGTGACTAACTTGCGGGCCTTCTGCTCGCATATCTCTTCCGCCGAAGCTGTAAAGGCCACCGAGCCAACAGCGTATCTAAAGTGGGGGTTTTAGTCAATCCGGCAGTCTGATCCCGACATTACCAGTTACCGCCTTCGCCTTCAGTGACCTTTCCACCAGGAAAAACTAAAAAAAAATCGAAAAAGTATTTTGTTAAAATTTTACTAAAAAACATTCATAAGAGATATAGGGCTGTAGATTATTATCCGGCCTCCGATAGATGGCGCGTTAACCATCTCACAAAATACCAGACCTAAAAGACACCGACCGTAGTGTCTACGGTACAAGACGTCTGGTATTGCGATCGTCAACCCTCCTGGAAAGTGTGGCAAATGTGGTAAATCCTTCGATTTCAAGCCGTGTGGCGTCAATCCTTAGATTCGTGGCCAGAGAGATTAAAGGCTTGTATCAAAGCCAAAGGCCGCGACTTCGTGCGCGTGAAATTCGGAAATTAATCCCTCCTTGTTTTTTAATTTCATAATTATTTTTATTAACTTTCATATTAATAGTAATTGGATATAAAATATTCCCTTTTCGTCCCTTATTCCGCTAACGGTAATATTTCAAAAAATCCTAATACGTTTAGTTTTTATTATTAATAACTATAAAACTCAAAGTCTATATTAACATATCTAACTCTAAAATTGGCTTTACTCTTCTGGTCTCCTCTTAAAGTACTGAATCAATTTAAATGAAGTTTTCACTGTTGGATAGCTTAGTTCTTAGTCAAGGTTCATACTAAATTCAATGCTAAAGTTCCAAAATAAAGTCGTAAAATGGAATTCTTGCTGAAATACACATACGCGCGAAGTTACGTATAACAGCGAGTAATACGTACATGAGAGCCGTGGTAGTGGTCATGGCGCTCACTGTAGTTTTATAGAGCTCCAGAGACCTGGGTTCGGTCCCCGGTTCCAGCACCACTAAAATTATTATCAGCAATTTTAAGTGCTGTATTTACCACGTGCAGCAGTGAAGGAGACATCGTGAGGAAATATGTCTGTGTAATAATAAAAATATTTTTAGAGAATATGTGAAGCCCGCAAACCCGCACTGGAACTGTGTGGCGGGCCCTTTCCGGCTTCAATACCCTCTCGAATATTTGAGAAGGAGGGCTTTCCCCAGCAGTGCATACTTACTAGCTGCTACTTTAGTTTACTTTTAATACATACGTACGAATAAATGATCAAGGTTTTTAATAAAGATGGCTTAATGATATAAAGTGTAATTTTCCTCAGTATAGTTACTGTATACGCAATTATAAACATCTGATAACTTGAACATGTTGTGTTAATTATTCACACAACAGTGTGCCAACTGTTGGTGTTTCTAGATGTTAGATATTATCGGAGCTCTGTGAGATTTACGATTGCATAATGTTTTCAATAGTAGTACAAGCTTTTTCCCACCAGACGTTTCTTTAAAGATCACTTAATGACAGATGATTCCTCCGATCCTTTGACATCAGTGGAATCTGAAGCATCTGCCATTTTTTTCAAAAAGAACAGTAAAAAAAATTAGGAAAGGGTAATGTAGGTAACTAAACCTACATTACCCTATCCTCATTTTTTTTGTATTAGAAAACGAGAAAACAAACTTGCGGTTCACTTGATGGATAGTGATTACCATCGCTCACTTACTTCTACAGCACCAGAGAAGGTGTAGGTGCGGTCTTGAATGATATTTGGAAAGGGATGAAGTCGGAGGAGACGGGGAAAGAGTCCATTTTAAAGGCTTTTACATTAGGAGACGCCCTCCGCATCCCATCACTAGTCTGTTGGATTTTCTGGCATTATTAGGTCGCCAGAGCCTCGCGTGTTAGCGACCATGGTGCAGCCCGTGCAGGAGAGTTCCCCCATTCACGAATAAATTTTATTCTAATTTTAAAATCAGCTTATACCAACCACATAAGTACGCGATGCACACTCTTGGTTAACAGATGAGACTTTGGCTGGTCATGCTGACGTTTGTAAAAATACATCACGCACTGGTGCTGATGATTGAAGGAACAGACGGAGGAATCCTTACACTTCATATAAAGTAGCCGTGGTTGTAGACTCTTTCAACAGGTCAGCGTACACAACCAGGTTGTAATAATTTTATTCATACAACGTTTCCGTGGATATTTGTTCTAATGCAATATTTTCGCACGGACGCGCATACCGCGGACCAAGAGGAAGTGCACCCGGCTGCATTATACGCATATTTTCCAACGCGTTGCCGCGTAGCTATTGGCGCGCCTTGCCATTGTTTCACAAGGTTTTGTGCAATTGTTGTTTTATCTCATTGTTGTGATCGCCAGTAACAAAGATCGCGTTGGTTTTAGTTATACCGTTTAATGCAATGCATTTGTTACTGAAGAGCCCCGATAGACGAGTGGTTAGAGGATTTGTCACCGAATCCTGAGTTTGATTATGTACGTGGAGAGCTCGTACGAATGAGTTATTCGAAACTTATACGATTGTGCGATTTGTACCGTTGGCTTTATGTGTATTAAGATTGGTGAAGAGTGGGTTAACACGACCAAAAGTATATATGTTGACTTTGGATCATTCTTTCATTGGGTAACACGATACTTCAGTGTACAATCGTGAAAGCTTATATATTTATGTATACATATATGAATATTTAAAGAGGTACCAAAAGCTTTATAAATTGAATTTAATAAAGCTTTTGGTACTTTTAATAATTAGACTTCTACATTAGTGACGATTTTATTTCCCAGGCCCACCCTCCCAGGGTTTGCAATTGCATACCATCTTATCTCCTTATGCCAAGCTCACATACACACGGTGCTACTCGTAGCTAACGTGGCTCTGGTGAACTATTGAAGGACGAAAATCCATCCGAATCTCACAGACTAATGATGGGAGCAGTGTATCTAGTGCGAGGGTTCTGTACTGCAGCAAACTATCTGCCCAACGCTGGCTTGCCATGAGATTTCCAGGCATTTCCCTTAGTCGTTTGTCACATTCATGAGATAGTACTGTATCACCATGTTTCTTCATAGATTATTATTAATAAATTTAATTTGGTTTATCCGTGGTATTTCAGGGGAAAGTTATCGCGGTATCGTGAAACAAAAAAGCTTTCAGTGACAGGTTATGTCGGGATCAGCAATAAGTGTCGGACCCAATAAAGCCCCACGGAATTAGAGACACGCTGGTGGCCTGGTGCCCTTAACAGTTTCTGTGGAAGAGACACGCGAGCAGAAAACCCACAAGACAAAAATCTCAAGGGTTAGCGCTCGCTTTATTTTTATAGTACATGACTAACCTAGGTTAAACAAATATTTCTCGTTGACATGTAAAGTCCGTCAACCCACAATGGAGAAGCGTAGCGTGAGAGGACGCCTTTGCCCAACGGTGAAACATTTATTGGCTGTTACTTTACTTTTACTTTTATTAGACTTTAATGCCTGTGTAATATCAATGACTCCTTCAAATAGTGAAGGATACCACAACGGTGTTTAAGTTTAAATATCTCACTGAAGGTTACGTGGTTGATAATGCAGCCTTTTATTACATACTAGTTGAACCCTGCCACGCTTCACAGTGGTTACTTTTGTAAGTACAGAGTTTAAAGTTCTGAACCTTTCCAGTGATGATGACCAGTACTTCTACCGCTAATATCGAATATTAGTATTTTTTTAAGTCTCTGTTAATTCACGTTATATGAGGAACGTGAGTAGAACCCAAACCCGTGGTTCCGTGTACCTTTGATGATATTAAATCGTTAAAGTTTAAATATACTCCAGTATAGATAGAAAGTGATACCACCATACCTAAGTCGTAATTCTGTATTTTACAATTATACATCCGAAATCAGACTAGATCAGACTCAATCTCCGTATAATGTAAATTCTTCTTATCATCAGCGTGTTAACATTATTGCCGGATATAGGCTTCTCCCAATGGAAGGATTTGCTATAATCGCGACGCATAGTAAACGAGATGGCAATCGAAGTACCTACCACGCTCTTCACACTAAAAACGCTTCCGTCCGTCATCGGTCTATGTATTTTCAGTGAGTTTTCTGAGATATTCTTTCAGCAATCTAACGGCCATAAGGTTTTCGAGGCTTTTCATTGCTTACAACATCCACGGGAAGAAAGGAGATAGTAGATTTTTTATAACAATAATATCCGCTGTTCCATAAAAAAATCACTCGTGACATAGTATCGTTTATTGGTAACCATGTCCTATAACAAAGAAACCTTATCTTAGATGTTAATAACAATGATGTTTGATTTTATCGAGAAATGATGTCACACGGAATGTTTGTGGAATATTTTGGTAGCGATTTTCTTATATGCATGAAGTTGGGCTTGCAAGTCGTTGAACGAAGTGCCAGTATTCCGGCACTGGTGATGCTGTTCCCCACCAGAATCTTATCTATTATTCAGGTTGCACCGCGAGCAGATGCTGTTTAAATTATTTCCGTCTCAATTTAAACATTGAAATACTGTCTGCCAGCCTTCAGGCTGACAAAGCCACGGGCTGCCACAGGTCACTGCAGAATATTATAGGCAACGCAGGCCTTACTCTGGCGGTCACATAGCCTTACAACATCAAAAAACGGGATATGTACAAAAATAATTTAGCAAATCGGTATTACAAAAAAACTAGAAAATAAACTTTACGCTCATATCTTTTATAAGGAATAATTTTAGGCGAAACGAAGGCGTTAGCCTCATTTAACGAATACCAAAGTCTGAGGCAAAACAAACAGCCACATTATAAAAAGGAATGCCGCAAATTCGAAAAAAAAACAAAAGAAAATTCAAAAATAGAAACAGAACTGTTCGAGGCGAAGAAAATTCGAGCCCTTGATTGGCTAAAAATGGCTGACGCAAACTTGCCATTGGTCAAAAATAATGTTTGTGGAACTAACAATTTTGTGCGGGGGAGATAAACCAAAACTCGACCGCAAATGTTGACAGAAGGCTTTCGCCTTGATTCGAACCAAACTTTACCTTATTTTGAAGGGGGTAAAGTTTAAAACACTTCATAGATGTGTCGTAGTTTAACGGTAATATGACGTGTATGCAAAGAAATGAGACGGAAAATAGATTCTTTTTCAGTAGTGGGAAAGAGAGTGACTAAGCGTAAAGAGGGTTGCATTACATGTTCTTAAAATAACATTATTAGAGTCGCCGCATAATTTAATTTACGTTTTCTTGTAGCGATAACAAAAATTTTAATAAGCACTTTTTATCAGAAGTATGTGATATTTACTTACCTTAAATATGTCACCTAATTATAATTACATTATTAATACTTGCTACTGCTGTCTTTTGGTCGAATTCTTGGTTAATAGATGCAAACACGATATTCAGAAAGATTTGTATTACTCTAATAAATATAAGAATAAAAAACATTTTAATAAAAAAGAATACAAATTACTTGAATTAAGAAAAAATATTTGTAAAATGTTTGATCTTAATAAATCTCCGTAAAGGATTCTTCAACAGGCTATTTGTCTTCTTTATTTCCATGTTATTGTATTTAAACATGTAAAGTAAGTTTTAATTAATGTTCAATTTTGTTTCCTACAGTTTTTTCATTAAAAAAATTTTCAGAAATTCTTAACACATAATCTTGTCGCTTCACTTAAAACAAATCGGCACAAATGAAACGCATTATTATCAAAACCAACCCCTTATTTCGCAAAATAATTTTATTATAATAGATAATTTAAAACTGTCCAACTTCGCCCCACCACTGAGGGATAAAAGATAAATGGGTGGAGCCTGAACCAAATGAGAAACTCGGATAGAAATCTATATGTCCCTTTCGCTCAAATGAGCAGTTCTAAATGCAGTAAGAAGCTTACAAGGGGAGCTGAGTCTCGGTTATAGTGTGGTCTCTTTCTAGCTTAGCAATAGCCAATGGAGCTATCGTAATAACAGCCCTTCAGAGTCGTAAATTCGCTGGAGAGTCATAGTTCCACGTGAGATTGTGTTTTGTAATCAGTGGAGTCGCGCCTTTATTCTGGAGCAGAGGTATAATGCCCGCGCGTTTGACAGTTTGACGTTAAGTTTGGCGGGAACGTAATTTACGTGTTTCAATCCTTAACCGAAATTCTACGGTTACAAGTTCTAGAATCAATTAAGCTTTTGTAAATAAAATCAAAAATCAAAATTGTTAAAGTGATGTTGAACGCTGCAAGTTGAAACTTATTTTAGTTATTGATTTTGTAATAACTTGGATTTTTAAATTAGTAATTTAAGGTAAGGTTTTTCATAATATGTTAACCATGCAATTGGAAAGAAGCCAAAAGTATATTTTTCACCATTTACATATTATTTTACCCATACTTCACAAAATATAGGTTAGTGTTTTAAACCGTACAGTGACACAATAATTCATCTACGATAAGTGCCTATTAACGCTATATGTAGTAAAATATTTTAAAAATGTATTTAATAATCAGTCACTGTTTTGTAATTAAAATGCGACCATCATATTTTTCTGCAAAGATTACTCAGCTAAAACCAGAACATAATTAATCTCCATTTTCTGCTATTTATTCTTTCCCATGAACACAAGAGGTCTCTGAAAAAATAAATTAAATCAAACATTTGTTTTTCTATTACATTGTCGTTGTGTTCATGTATTTTAGGTTCAATACTTTATTATTGACAACGACATGACTCTGTGATTAGCATACCGCTACCGATCCGACAAGCCGTGAGTCCGTCCGTCTTTTACATAGAAATAATTTAAACCTCTCGCAAGTTATTTTTTTTTTCCTGTTTAAATGTGTTGTGATAATCCCGTCTCTCTGGCAAAGCCTCGGACCCAGTCTCTGGACCGTGAGCGCGAATTTTAACAATTACAGAGTTTACGTTTGCTCAGTATTTGAACACGGAAGAAACACACCTACCGGATCGTTTCGGTAACTATTTCTTGTTCACACAGATTGTCAGTAAACGAAAACTATGAAGTAATAATTAAAAACTCATACTTGGGGTTCGTTCATATCTTATCGCATTTACGGGAATGTGAAGATCACTGCCTTCCTGTATTGCCGTAATGCTTACGGCACTATAGTATACTATGTACAGATTACTGGTGGGTCTAATAGTCGAAATTGGTAGTACAATGTCATCATAAACAAATAACCCTTTCTTTTTACGAAGTCTGAACGGACTATTAATACGTATCATTTTAGTAAAAATAATCTCATTCGGTACATCTTATTCCTTTCTTATTTAAAAGTCATCAATATCATCAATGAAGAACTTTCGATTACGATGACAAAGGCTAGCTCAGATATTATTTATTAAATTTTCAAATTTCATTCAGATATCTAGTCTATAACATTATATATAGGGCATATCATCTCTTTCTTCAAATGCCCACTTTACCTACAAGTGGTGCAACTACTTTATCTACCTAGCAAAAGATGAGACTATAGCCACCGTATGATGAATGAATGTCCTTCCGAATTTGCTGGACAATAATTCCAAAGACTAGTGATGGGCCTCATGATATATTATAAAGGAACCATTGCTGTTACAGCAATTTTTCCAACGTATTTCGGACAAACCTCAAAACACATATCGTGCCGTTAGTTCAGTGCGAAGATATCGGCACTGCGCTCACCAACCCGCTTGTCCAGCATTGTGAGTCTTTTGTGTCTTATTTTTATTATTAGAAGCCTATGTTCAGCCGTGGACTAAAACATGCTGACATAATATAGAAGTAATCGTGTATTGAAACCACGCAACTGGACAGGTGAGATCTGAGAAAACCTGCATAACTAAACAAATGTTTCAAAGACTTGTGAAGATCACTTCTCAAAAAAACCGGATGATGCAAACTTAAGGACGATTATTAGCTGTTACTTTACTTAATTAGACAATACTTACTCCTAAAGTGCGCCTTGTCCTCTTGGACGTAGTTTTAACAGCTTCTGTAAACACTATCTTCGAAGAGACTTTATGTGATTCTACTATAGTCGAGTCTTTGGTTACATCTTGTATCGTAGTACTTTCGGGTATAATTTTTGGTGCGACTACTTCACTATTTGTGAGTAAGTTTCGTTCATAGCTCGATGTGACTTTTACGGTTACAGTAATGTACGTTTTTGGTGATTCTGTAGTATTGATTTTTTCCATATGAGTTTTAGAAACAGTTTTAGTGGTTACAACAGATGCACGTTTAGAAACAGTACCTGAGTAAGTGTGTACAGTATTATACGTTTTATTTCGACCAGTATGAGTGGTTAATTTGGATGAAAAGTTTAGTTTCGAAGAAGAAAGTTTATGCGGTTTCGTTAGTATGGCGGTTTTCGATGATTGTAAGATTTTATTGGAAATGAACGTGTGAATGTTTAATTTTGTGTTTGATGAAGTAATTTTCTTAGTTGTCTTATGTACTTTCACCGCCGTACGAAGTGCATGTTTAGATTCTTTGGTTAACGTATCTCTTTGTTTCAAAACACGATCCGTGAGAACTTTCTTAAATTCCTCCAAAGTGAGATATGCGTTCGGAAGTTTTGATTCCACCGGGTTGTTAATGTATATTAAAGGAATGTTTTTACTTCTTAACTCTTCTTTGATCATTAAATTATGCCTTTTGAAGCCATTTACTTCTTTTAATTTATTAACGTGTATTTTATACTGACGGTTCCCTGAAAACAGCCGACGCGTAGAAACGGGTGAATCTGAAATGAAAAACATCGCAATTAATTTCAAAATATTACTCATTAAAAATATTTGCTTACTTCTTACCACCCTGTTGCTTATTAAGTGTGAAACTTGTTTACACAAACCAGTTCTCGTGTGGCCACCTTCATATAGGCAAACACCGTGTAGTACCACACCTCACAAGATGGAGTGACGACCTGCACAGTGTTGCGGAAAATCAATGCTTTGTCGTAAAATTTGCGCCCTCCCATAAGGCCCACCGCATATGTTCAGCAGTGGACTTATGCAATGATGATAATGGTACATAAGTATACACTTATCCCGAAACAAAACCCGGAACCCATTGTCTTTAGACCATATAAATATGCTTCTGGACGGAATGCCCGCACATGTAATGTTAAAGGTATTCAATTTTGGCACAAGAATATTCTCTGGATATCCCTCAAAAATATGTGAGTTTTAGTACAATGCAGATACAAGTTACTTACGTCTTATATAGATCAATCCGTAATAAATATTTAAAAGATTGGAGTGAAAGAAAGTTTCTTGTAGAGTCTTAACTCTTAATGAAGCGACGATTTGCTTAGTGTTGACGATGATGAACCAGAACTGGTCCTCTATACGAGTTAACTTAAAGTGGCGTGCATATCACACATACAGATCTATTATAAATCTATTAAATTATAGATCTGTATGAAAACTAATATGTAAAAATCTTTTATAAAAATTTAAATACGGTCGAATGCGGCCTTTACATCCGGACCTGCAAACTACTAATGTGTTTAAAAATCTTACGTTGAACTCAGGAAGTTTGATTTACAATCAACAGTCCCCAATTCAGCAGGTAGATGTACAGCAATGCTGGATATTTACGCTACCGTAACACAAACTTTCAAATCAGCTACGACGTCCACCACTCTTGTGACAAAAGATCTTCTGACGTTCTCACTAACATGTTTATACATTTGTTATGGCTACATAAATAGCCTTATGAATCTCGTGGCTATTTTATATTTTAACGATTCTTATTTAATCGACTGCTGCAATTCAGCACTTTCCATCTGACTATCGTCTATCAATATATATAATCAATGATCTATGGAAGGCCTATAAACATGACACGAATGGTAGTGGCATATTTTCTTTTTGCGTACTAAATTCAGATTCAGATAATAATGGCATACAAATGAGTTGGCAAAATCGAGGCGAGACCACGCTCATTTATACATTAACAGCATAAACAGACAACAGTTGACACCAGTTATTTCTTGTCTGGCGTGCCATAGGGTGAAACACTATCTCCTCTTATATTCCCTATTTTAACAAAGTTTCTCGTTTCTCGTTCCAACTCAGTTGCACATTTTTCCGCCGATGATTTCCGATTTTTTATACAGACACACGTCTGCTTTATTAACAGGACTGAAGACAAGCCTAATATGGATTCTAAGCGATTGGTCTCGCAATTTTGGTATTCAAGTGAATCCTACTAAATGTCAAGCCATAATAATGGGAAGTGCCCAACAGCTGTCTAAGCTCAATGGTAACTGTGTTTTACCTGACGGCTCTAACATACCCTATTCTGACAATATTATAAATTTTGGTTTATACTTTAATTAAACCTTGTCCACCCTAATCCAGAAAATCAGAGTCAGTCAATGCTAAGCAGAATGATCTGAATCGCCTTCGTAACTTCAAGGTAAATATAACACTGTTACAATCTCTTATTTTGCCTGTCGTTGATTAAGCCGATGTGTGGTACCCTGGTCTTAATGAGGTCCTCCTAGACGAGCTGCAATGTCTAGTTAATAACTGTATCTGCTTTTTTTTTTCGTCTTCGCAAGTTTGATCATGTTTCTATGTTCCGTTCTCAGCTGAATCCTATTCTCCAACGAAGACACGCCAGGATACGTTCAATTTTTTTTTCTGCTTTAATTGATAACCACTATCCGAGTGTTTTGCGCGACACTCATGAACGATAGCTTCATTTCTCAGTATCTTTTACACTCTCTATTCCACTTCTCGGCTCTGGTTTCTCTTGAATGAATGAATGAAATATACTTTAATTGTACACACACGGATTTAACATACAAAGATTATAAGGAAACAAAAAACAAAAAGTACAATAGGCGGCCTTATCGCTAAGAAGCGATTTCTTCCAGGCAACCCAGAAAGAAAAAGGAAATATGATAAGTATCGGGTTCGGGTGTACACATAATATAAAGTGAAGTGAACATATAATACATACACATGATTTGCAATAAAATAAATACAAAAAATATACATAATATGAATATATGAAAACATATACACGTACATACTATTACAGAGATACAAGTCAACGACATTAAGGAAAAGGAAACAAAGATTAAGGAGGCATAAAGTATTTTTTTAACTGGCGCTTGAAGACAGGTAATGATTGTGCTCGCTTAATATGAACTGGAAGAGAGTACCAAAGCCGAACAGCTTCAACGGAAAAGGATTTAGAGTAAAAAGAAGTGCTGTGAGAAGGATTTCTGAGTATTAAATTGTCATCAGAGCGAAGAGAACGATCAGGGTGAAAATCACAGAGATACTCAAACCGCTCTTTTAGATAAAAGGGAGTGGTCGGATTGAATAGAACAGAAAACAAAAGTGAAAAAGATGAGTATTCCTGCGAAAACGAGTTGGGAGCCACTCGAGCTTATTTCGAAATTCAGAAACATGGTCATATTTACGAAGGCCAAATATGAACCGTATACACAGATTTTGAAGGCGCTCAAGTTTATTTATATGCTCCATACTTAAGTCTAAGTAACATGCATCAGCATTATCAAGAATTGGTAAAAGGAGAGATTCCGCGAGTGCAATTTTAGCCGGTATGGGTAAAAAGTTTCTCAATCTCCGGAGAGAATTAACAGCCGCAAACATCTTCCTGCTCACTTCACTAATCTGAGGAACCCAAGACAGAAACTTATCAAATACAACACCTAGGTTTTTAACCGTGTCATTATATTGTAATTGAACGCCGTCAAAAACAATACAGGGAAGAGAAGTCCAATCGATTCGTGAAACAATCCTTTGACTTCCTATAATAATGGCTTGTGTTTTAGAAGGATTTACCTTTAGTCCATGAGAATTGCTCCACTGTACAATGGTATCTAAATCTTTATTTAGTGTATTGATTGTTTTGGATAAATCCTGTAATTTTGATTGACCGTAAAGACCGTTTCTCTTCTTTATCGTTTGCTGTCCAAGCCACGCGACTCTGGAATGGGCTGCCAGAAAAGTTAAGATAACCCTCCATCTAGTAGTAGAACACATTCAAGAAGGGATTTAGGCTCATTGCTTGTAAGTGATACATCACTGAAGTCATCCGTATAATATTTCCCTATATGCTGTTCTGTGAGTTTCATAAAAGAATAAATTAATAACGAAATAGTATTAAACTCCTGTGTTTCCTGTTGTGAGTACCAGGTACCCAGGTATCCAGGTACCCAATTACTGTCAACGTCGCACTTCAACTTAGTCATTGATGGAGACGACGCACCACCTCCCCATTCTTTGTTGATGATGGATGTGGGTATCTAATGGGCCCTAGCGATGCCTTCAATTCGATTATATACTCGCTTGACACCTTTATGTTCAAAAAGAAAGACTAATAATGTATTTGAATAAACCAATATTTTTAAGAATTAGTATACCGCAACTTATGAACGTTTAAGTCGTTGAAAATTCCTATATACCTATTTTTCAAATTGGCATTAGAGCGCAAATAACATATTAAATGTTCTTTATGCTGAAGAAAGACTTTTTAGTTCCCTTTTTTAAGATTCTTAAAACAAGTCCAAGACACTTTTATGTTATTATAATTAGAGTCAACAGTCAACATAGGAGGACATAGATCTCCCTTCCTCATGGTAGGATTTTATCACCATAATCGCAGTATATTATTAGTATAGTCCGTGATTCAGAAGCCCCAGTACCTTAGAAATAATAAATGAATATCTTAAATTTGAAATTGTGGTGTCAAAAAAACTGAAAACAATTTTAACAACAAATCAGCATTAAAGTTCTACATGCTGAGCGAGAAAGGAAACACGCATGTCTAAGAATTAAGAATATTTTTTCTGTCATGTAATATGCGCAGACCTACTCGTTCTAACGCCCTATTAAAAATTAAAGAAGGTGTCAAAAATAGTATGTTCATAGGTTGTCTTTTGAATCATTGAATCATAAGCATATCTTTGCAGCCTATTAAATCCCCACAGCTATCTACAGACAATGTGCTGTTAATTATTACAACTAACGACTATTTGACAACGTTATGTACAAAAAGACACATCATGGCAAGTGAAGGTGGCGTAAGAAAATCTCCTTACACCTTACTTCTATTGGGTGCCGTAAGAGTCGAATAATCATTGGATATTCGATTTATAGCGGATTAAGTATGTAAAAAAAATCAGAACGTAAATACATAGACTGAGGACGGGTTACAGCGTCTAAGGTGCAAGGCCTCTGGTACTCCAATCATCGATCCACCCGCCAAAATAGCGATTAATGACAAATCCCCCTATTGGGGGAGGCTTATTTCCAGAGTACTTGTAAAGTATAAGAGTGTAGTGATGAACTGCCGTAGTCTGACTTATATTACCCGTAAATCCTTAGTAGTTGCTACAATACCCACGGGACGAAATTAAATTATCTGTGCTTTTACGTTGCGCAACCAGTTCCATAACTACTGTAATTTGAAATACATTACCATCTTCCACAGCCTCTTTGTACTTCAAATAGAGTTCGGAAACCAAATCCGCCGGCACATCGTTCAATGTGGTCGTATCGTCACCAGAAATATTTTGAATTACACTTAAAACTGTCAGGAGAATAAAAATTGGTTTCCACCTGTGGCAATGGAAGAAATAAAGCATTTTATTGAACTACATTTTCAATCAGGTCGATAACGATCGTGAAAAACGCCTTAGCCTGATTAACTTCCACGTATGAACGCACCGGTGATTTTTAATTTTCAATAATATTACGATTATAATTTTGGAGTTGATTTTATTTTCCTATGTACTATTATCAAGATATGTTGCTTTTAGTATTCCGTACTTCGAATGGAACAATGGATCCTATATATAATTAGTCGAATATCTGTCCGATTGTAAGAAGTACACTTTCATACATTTAATACACATATTTTCATAAAACAATAATGTTCATTACGAACTAAGCGTGAAGGACCATTTAAAATCTGTTTATGTGGAATAGATATTTTTTTTCACAATTCTACCTGACTAGAACAATGATGATTAAGGATTTCTATTTAGCACGACTTTTAATCTGTACGACAAGGCTATGGCAATCTACTTGTCGCCTCTGCAGGAGAACGGGACAAAATTGTTGGATTTGCTCCCCGAGATGCCTCGCATCCTTACCTCATTCAAGGGAACACCGGGAATTCGAGCCATGTAATCGATTTAAATGTCGTCTGCGGTGTTATTTATTGTCTGTTATTTGTGGAAAGAGAAATTATCCTCCTCTCCTATTTCTATAACTACTTACCAACGTGACTGCATATTGGGTTTTGCACGTTTAAGGATCAAAAACCATTCGAAAACAAAGCTTCTGGAATTTTCCAAAGTCGAATTATAATGGTCCAATTCCACATAGGAAACCGCTTTTATTAAAAATGTTGGTTTATAAAAATGGTATTCAAAATGATTAAAATATATGTATATATATATATGGACTATTTTTATTTTTTCTTATTTTGAGTAACAAGCAGCAAGTTAGCTAATATAATAACCGCGATAGTCCAGTGATCAGGGCTAATGCTTTAATTTCAAAGTACACGAGAGTAGCCTGTATTCGAATCCCGATGGCGGCAGTATAAAAATTCTTAAATTCATTTATAATTGCTGAATTTACCTCATGCTTGGAGGTGAGAGAAAACATAGTAACGTAATCATATTTTGCAAACTAACATAGCAAAAATATTTTGAGAATATGTAAAGTCCGCCAACCCGCATTGAAGCAGCGTCGTATACACTTCCCGGCTCAAAACCCTTTTAAATATTGAAACATGGCCAATGCCCAACAGTGAGACATTAACATGATGCTACTTTACTTTTTATAAAAAAAATATTAAAAATAAGCTCTCATGACCAAGCTAACGATACAAATGGTACATAAGTTTGGAAAAACTCCTCGGCACTAGCCCTCAACAAAGGGATCGAAATCTAGGCTCCTGATTCGGAAGACGACTTTAATTATTTTGTTTATTTTAAATGGTTCATCATCATCATCATTTCAGCCTATCAGAAGTCCACTGCTGAACATAGGCCTCCCCCAAAGATGAATTAATTAAAATTAAAAATTAATTAAATAAAAATTAATGGTTAACTAGGGCGAAATATGTAGGTTAGTAAGATCTATTTATTACGCCAAATTTTAAGATTTTTGACGATCGCAGAACCTCGCACCTTAAGTCTGGGTCAGAACCAATCTTTAAAATGTTTTATTTAGATAGTTAGACTTTTACACATATAAAATGGTAAGTTGAACGTGGGGCAAATGGTTTTTTAAGTATCACACTTAAACAAATGAGTGGGAAACAAGTACATCGAACTAAGAAAACACACACACACATACTTATAACCTTAATTGAGGAAAAAATTGTTTTATTTTTGGAGAAAATATAGATATTAATGTAATGCAACATAATTAAATGTTTTTATTCTTGAATACAGATAAATAATTACGAAAACCACAAATAAGTCAGAAACTACATGCAAATAATACGCAACGTCCTCAAAAAACATGCTAATAATATTCGTCCACAAGAAATATGGAAAAAAGAAAATTGTTATGGTTATTATTTAAACTTTATTCCTTAACAGACTGAAAATAGTCCACTGCAGGACGTAGGTCTCTCCCATAAGGTGGATTTACCGCCTCCTCGCTCGCAAAACGGATTTGCGATCACAGTACCAGACACCTCGTACCTCAGACGCTCTGCTGCCTGTCATTGTCTGCTATTTTTCGAGATGGTTATCCCGCCATCTGTCGGTAGCCAATTTTAAGGTTTTTCCCTTAGTTGCCTCGTTCGTCACGGGAAGAAAGGGTGTGGCAGATTTTTAATTCGATGTCACACGGCAAATTTTATTAAATAAATAAAATTTATTTTAAGTTTTACACTTTACTGCACAAACACAATAATTTACTAGTAAATGTAGAAAAGGAGGACTTAATGTTGGAGCATTTTCAACCAGTCAACCTAAGGGTGTACAGAAGAACAACAGTGACAAAGTAGGTGTCATAAAGTTAGGTGAAACAAAATAGAGAAATATAACAGTTGTGACTTCATCATTTCAGCCTATCATAAGTCCAATGCTGAACATAGGCCTTCCCCAAAGGTTGCCACAAAGCACGGTCCTGAGCCACCTGCATCTATCGACTTCCCGAAACACTGTGCAGGTCGTAACTCCATCTTCAAGGGGGTGGTCCCCTACAGTGTTTGCCTGTACGTGGCTGGTACTCGAGAACCTTTTTTCCCAACGGTTGTCAGTTCTACGAGCTATGTGGCCGACCATTGCCACTTCAGCTTGCTGATCCTAAAGGCCACGTCGGTTACCCTAGTTCTGCTGTGGATATCATCGTTGCAGACTCTATCGCGCCGAGAAACACCGTGCTTAGCCCTTTCCATAGCGCGCTGAGCAACTTTCAGCTTCCTCATACGGCCTGCAGTGTAGGACCAAGTCTCGGTTCCGTAGGTATGACGGTTATGACTTAGGAATCTTTAATAAATAGTGAGCCGCTTGCTTGTTTAATACATCGGTCGAGCCTGCCCATTCGAGCAGCTGTAAAAGCCACCATTTGGCTACCTCGTACAAAAGCACGTGACATTGGGTATAAAGCACTCATATTTTTAAATATGAGTAGATTAGAGGAAGATATGGAATAAAATTTTAATCAAACTCAGGCTGTTAAGTAAAGTATATCAAGGTAACCATGGGCATATTTTTATCCTGTAAGGATAGGACCTTTCCTATTACTGTACTGTGTACGATTTTAAAGGGCGATATCTCTGCGTCGATGAATGTTATTGTGAGAGACTTAAGAAGAGAAAAGACTATTAACATTTCTTTCTAGTCACTCTACAAAACAGCATTGCCAGTTTAAAAAACATAAAAATGTGACATCGCAAGTTTTTTGCCTACAAATGTAATCTATGTAAAAAATACATTATTTTTCATATCGCGTTTATAAATGGCTTTACTTCTTGTCAGGGCGAGCAATATGACTTTTAAAAATAAATTTGGCTTTATTTGAAAATTCCGTTAAGTCTGTAAGTTTGTTAAACTTTTTCACTTTTCTCGTATTCAAGAGTTTGATCTAGAGCGTTGGGGTTGAAAGCCCTCGATATTCAACAAACACTCAGTTGAAGTGTTTTAAATTTAAATCATGAAACGGCTCAAATTCACATTCTGATACGAGAAAAATCTATAAATCTTGATATTCTAAAGCAAAAACTCCTTAGTTACACTCTGCATTATTTTGATCGTTTAATTTTTAGGGTTTCTTTTTAAAAACACCTTCATTGTCAGTTTGTCGACCGATCCGTTCCCGATCCCCTTTTTTTCAAGAACGACTTAAAGTACCAATCTTATATTAGAACTGAAAACCAAAAACAATTCCGCTTCTTCAATTATTATTTTTAACAATTTTTATCTCTTTCTAAGATTTTCAACATTATTCTGAATATCATACAATATCTATTAATAAATAAAACAATTTGTGTTTATTCTAGAAGAAAGTGAAATTTCAAATAAGATGAGCAAATTAGATTCGTGTGTATTGTCGCTTCATATGACTATTACTTTTCTTTTTAACATACACGTGACTCATTTTGACCATGGTCACAACTTCCGAATGCTGTTGTCAACTGTGTAGGATATATTATGTACTTGTAGTGTGCAAATATAGTCTCTGATACGTCTTTAGCTTTCCGTATGCGATGTATACGATAACTTTGGAAAAAGTGTCAGATCCAGCAGACACGAGACATAACATATCGCAATTAGATTCGAAAACCAATAATTTATGTTTTGCACAAATATTGACTGCAGAGTGATTGGAACCTTGAACTCATGACTCAACAGTCAGGTAAGCGATCCGCTTAACCACGTCTACGTGTCGCTAATATGAGAGCTTTCATTACTGCTAATGCGCAATAAAGTGACATATGTAAATAAAAAGATATCTACTAAAGATAAAGGTTTCAGGGTTAACTTAAATGTGTATCCTAGTATTGGGTTAAGACGAACCTAAGCCTCTACAAGAATGAGTCAGCATAAATGAGCATTCATTTCTTTAATGATTTGTCCATACTCACTGTACTGATCGAACAGTTTGGTGAGCGCAGTATCGGTACCCTCGCGTTGGCGATCACTAATCCATGGGATTTGACTTCGGCAAATTCGGACGGATTTTCCGCCGTCATTCGGTCGCCAGAGCCTCGTTCGTTAGTTGGGTGTGTGCGTAACGTCCAGATAGGTTGACAATTGGAGAAAAGTATGGTATATTCACCCTAATTACACCCGTTACTACTAATTGACCACGATTTTATTCGATTGTCTCTTTCTACCTCTGAAGGTCATCACAATAGAAGAGTACGGGGTCTACACGATGCTGCCTGCGCAGCAGCTGACTCCAATCAGCCCCTGGCCTCCCGATACTAATCTACTGGACCGCATGGATGACCTGGCGCACAAAGGTAAAGGTAATGGTGACCACCATGTTTTTTTACTGTTCTGAAAGATCCAACGGAAGTGTAATAGATACACAAATCTTATAAAGTTAGAAAAAGAGTTATTTTAACAAATAGTACCTTTTAAAATTATAAGGAGAAAAAGAATATTTTTCAATAAAAATAATTCTATTTCTGTTTCGATGTTATATGTTAATACTAAAGCTATAGTCTCAAACATATGACCTTTAATTTTACATATATTAACAATATCACATCGTGTTTGTACAGTAAAGGCACATGAGGTAAAGGTTAATCATAAATCGCTATTTCTCATTCGGATGAACTTTAAAATACTACAATATTAAATTTTTTTTTTATGTTTTTATGTTTGAATGAACCTTGCACGAGATATGGAAAGTATTATCAGTAATCATACATTTGTATAATAAAGCGCCAACAAGCGAACGGGTTAGGTTGCGTGATGCGGAAGATATCTAGCCGGGTCCAGCACGCCACTCGATTATTAACCACTCCAGAGCTCTGAGGCTTAGTTTTATGATGACGGCATTACTAGCATTCTTTATAATAAAAATCCGTATCAAAAGAAACGGTTACTTTTTACTATAATTAAAAATATAATTTATCAATACTTGCGATAAAACTTTATTAAAACATTATAATACGTTACTAAGTTGA
Source organism: Bhutanitis thaidina (assembly GCA_029286595.1). NCBI lineage: Eukaryota > Metazoa > Arthropoda > Insecta > Lepidoptera > Papilionidae > Bhutanitis > Bhutanitis thaidina. Next base: position 5,275,451 of record JAGSMS010000020.1, on the reverse strand, counting down.
GCTGGCGTCACTATTTTAAATAAATAAAAAGAAAATATGAAATGGGAAACATTTTTCTTAAGTCGCCAATACATATAGTTTTAATTCATCGTAACAATATTTTAAGTAAAAGGCCTTATGCATTACCTACTCATTATAGTCTAACGCCATAATTAAAAAGACCTGTGTAACACAACCTGTTGCATTTACAGTCCATTCTATATGAACATATAAAACGCGTGATTAATTGGAGTAAGCAGGATTGTGGTGCGACAGGTCACAGCGGTGTTAACCAGCTCGGCGGCGTGTTTGTAGGAGGCAGACCGCTACCCGATTCCACGCGGCAGAAGATCGTTGAGTTGGCGCACTCCGGCGCGCGACCCTGCGACATCAGCCGCATCCTGCAGGTCTCCAACGGCTGCGTCTCCAAAATACTCGGCAGGTCAGTTCGCTGCTTCTATATTTGTGACTTCATACCTACACGTTCCATAATGAATCTAAAACTAATTAGTCAAATTCTACAGACGACCAAGTCTCAGACATGTCTAAACATATCGTCCAGTCCGTAACTAGGATTTCTTGTAATTTTGTAACCATACGGAGACAAATTAAACATACATGTTCCTATTTTACCGTATGCTATTAAGGGAAATGCCTTGAAAATCGAAATGTCTACCGACAGATGGCGACATAGACATGTGAAACAATCGCAATGGCTTCCGACAGATGGCGAGATAACCATTTCGACAAATACCTGACCAAAAATAAGCAGACTGATGACGGACAGCAGGGTTTAAGATGCGAGGTTTTTTTTTTATAGAAGAAGGGGGCAAACGAGCGTGCGGCTCACCTGATGGTAAGTGATCACCGACGCCCACGAACATCCACAACACCAGAGGAGCTACAGATGCGCTGCCGGCCTTTAAGGAAGGAATAAGCTCTTTTCTTGAAGGTCCCTAAGTCGTAACCGTTCGTAAATACTGCTGGCGACAGCTGATTCCACAAAGTCGAAGTGTCTGGTACTGCGATCAGCAATTCGCTTGCCTAGCCTGACTAATTCTTATCTTTATGCTCTCATCGCAGGCCATTGACCTGCACTGGACTATTTACAGGTTGTTAAAAGTAACAATAGTAATGTACAACGTAAGTGAATAAGCATAATATATTAATTACTACGTGATATAGATACAACCATTCATTTTCGACATATATATGCTTAAATCTTATAGGATTCGAACTAACAACTCTCAGTTTTAGAGGCAAGGACACTACCAACTTGTTTATCGTACCGTCAAATAGATAATATATCTGAACGTTAGTCGACCTTCTGCACTGTTATAGCCGTATTGTGCTTAGCACAGCAGGTCTCCTTTATATACCGACTCTGAGAAACTCAACCAAGCAGGTTATTTAGAGCGCTTGTACAAATAAGTAAATGGTTTAGTATGGGTTAGTCCGCCTAAGAACGCACAACTACGCTGCCACCTATATCGAGTTACTAAATATAGTCGCTATAGAATTTTGCACTGCATGTACGACTATGGTCAATTTTAGACCAAGAGCCAAAGTCAAAGTCAAAACTTTTATGAACTTTCAAAACAAAAATATAACGCATATCTGGAGCATAAAATGAACATTAATTTAGTACCGAATTTTAACACTTTAGTAACCAATTTACGCAATAGAGTATCCGTGAGTGATTTTTCAGTTTAATAAGTTACTTTTTTTTATTCTTTATTACCAACATCGAATAACTCGATACTAATTAATTTCGATGTAATTTATGAAAACATCAACCGCAAAATAATTACTCTACCCGCTCGCTGTCCTAGCAACATTATATTGAAAGTATCTAAAAAATGCAGTTGAAAACGTACACCGGTGTCTAACTGGTTGTAACCACAGAATTATAGTAACTGACCGCACGTCACAGGAAAACACCACAGAACACGCAAACAACTGTCCAGTGTACCGAGACCCCTGTCCATGAGGGAATGGCGCTTCGACTGAGTTCCGTTTAGATTAGCAGACCTTGACTATGAAGGTTGGTTTAGTTGATAGACGTGAAACTTGAGCTTTTCTATTTTTGTAGTGACGTATGGCTTGACGTTCGATTTTTGTTTTATACGTTTGCGGTTAAAAAGTATATCGGATTATTTGATTAAAGTAATTAGATATTTTATCGTCTTATTTTTAAGTAGTTAGTAGGAATAATATTTTAAGCTCCTAATTCGATATGTGGTGTGTCATATGCTTGGAGGTTAGCACAGGTGTGCTGTGTCTTTTAAAGTCGCGTGTTTGAATTCTAGCTCTAATATTAACCATCCTCTAAGAAATAACTAGTAGCATGGTAGGCCGAAAAAAGGTTTTCGAGTAGCAACCACGTACAGGCAAACGCAGTGTAGGACGACCCCCCACAAGATGGAGTGACGACATACGCAGTGTTGCGGGAATTCAAAGGATTCAGGTGGCTTAGGACCGAGCTTCGTGGCCATCTTTGGTGGAGGCCTATGTTCAGCAGTGGGCTTGTGATAGGCTGGCGTAAGAAACTGACTCTGTATTCCCACGGGATGAAAGGGGTTAGCCCGGAGGTTTCTGTTGTGACTATCACCAATCTGCTTGCCGGGCGTGGCAATTACGGAAAATCCTCCTGGGACAATCTATCCTATGGGAGAGGCCTGTGTCCTACACTGGACTAGTTACAGGCTGTTAATGATGATGGTGATAATTAGTAGGTACATTATCTGAATGATTTGCTACATTGTCGTACAATGTGTTAGATACCAGGATGGAACCGTTTATATGACCTAAAGACTATTACCGCTGTGTGGTAGTGCCCTCAGAATCTGTCAGCTTGGTGTCATCAGTGGCGACAAAAGGCCTTGAAATCATAGCAATCTCCGGGAGCAAAACTCCGAGACGGAATTGGGAATCCGCAGTCCGTTGTGTCACGCTGTGTCGCAAGCGCGAATTGCAGCGTTTAAAAGCGTCCGGTCAAGTTGATTGTGCACGATTTATCAATTTATTAAGTTTCGTTCATTCGTTTTTTTTACCAAAATTAAAGTTTCTCGATATTTCTGTCATATAGTTCGCTAGTTCATTCTTGTTAATTACTACGCGGTAATGCTAATAAAGCCGTAATATGTAGAAAAGGAGTAACTTACTAAGCAAGGTCGATTCTAGGTAAATAACGCAATTATGCAAATGAAACCATAGTAGATTAAGTATATCTCTTTATACAAACTAGCACTTTGTAACGATAACCATAAGAATGCATTTTCAGGTAAGTGCCTATTTTGCCATTTCTTATGACGTATGTCTAAAATAAGCTGATAATATAAGACTCGTTTTGTACGTGGTAGACCCAAGCAGTGGCTTTTGGTACTGCTCGAATGATCCGGCTCGACCGGGGTAGTACCACGACCTCCCACAATAACGACGTGAATTAACAAGTTTAGTGCAATCGGCAAGCAGGAACTCTTTTAAAAATTTAGTTAAAGAACATTATTTAAATTTAAATGGACTTATTTAGTTATTATTGTGTTTCTTATTTATGTTTATTTATCTATCTACATATGTAATAGTATATTATTATGTATATTATTTATTTTTATTCATTAATTTTATTATATCTATTTATATTTGTTTATAGTTATTTTAAATCATTTTATTACTTAATTAATTTAATAAATGAATACACCTGCTACGGCTATCTCACCAACCCATGGGTTGACTGGGAGAGAATGCCAATAGGCATTAAGTCCGCCCTTTGTAACCTCCAATTGGGGTGTATGCAATAAAGTATTTAAAATAAATAAAAAAAAAATAAACCCAGGTCACTGGTATACTATGATATCAAAGTGAGTTGCCTGGGCTCTGATACATCACGGCTCTGGTATATTTTCGGATATAACGACAGAGAAAAATTATTTGTCGATTTTCCGGTGTCTGACACTGCGTCGTAAATCGCAACCCTTAGCTGGTCATATCGATTAGTAGTTTCACAGTTAAAATTGTCTCTCTATAATAAATATTATTATTTGCTGTCTCTTTCTTATTATATTAAAAATTTCCTTGTTGCATATTTTTAACAAACACCATGGCGACAGCTGGCCGCTTTAAAGCGAATAATAAAATAACGCAGACTCGATATCGAACTTAATACCTTATGGGACGATGTAACCCGATACCGGCAGTCGGCTATCCCTTACTTTTCTTGCTATACCTGTGCTAGAGCTGAAAAATTTCTATTCTAACACGGATTCAAATATTTCAGCCTAATTAAATAAGAATTTGGTAAATAAATCTTCACCGCCTAGCTTCTGTGTAAGTCTTAACTTAGCCTTATTAAAGTAATAGTAAAAAAGCAACCTGTAGATGGCCACGGTTGAGCAAGAGCCGTGGTAGCCTTGTAGTCAGGGCCCATCGCTTTAATTTCATAGTACTAGAGTGACCACACCAGGTTCGATCCCCGGTGCCAGCACCGCACATGTTAATACCAATTCTAAGTGCTGAATTTACCACGTATAAAATATTATTTCGCGGACGTGTGAAGTCCGTCAAGCCTCACTGGAGCACCGTGACGGACGCTTCCTGACTCCAAATCTCTCTTAAATGACCTTATTCTTTACTTACACTTATCAAAATTAAAAAAAATTGCTGTAATGTCTTTTGGAATTAAATAATTGGGTCACCCGTATCTGTTCACACTGGTATTTACAAATAGTTCCCAGCCGGCCATAAGCCTTCTTCTATAATCGCTATGCTCGGTAAGCGGATGATATTCGTAGTACCACAACCCAAACACTACTGCCTGTCATCGGTGTACTTAATTTTGGTCTGATGTTTAAAGAGTAGTTATCCCGTCATCCGTCGGTAGCTATTGTGATTTTCAAGGCTGGTCCCCTTGTCGCCTCTTAAGCCACCCACGAAAAGAAAGGGGATGGCAATTTCTTACGCCGGTATCACACTTTGACGGAAATATGTATCAAGATTAGAGAAGATAGAGTTAAGTGAATGACTTTGTTTACTTGGGAACAATGTTTACGAGAGATGGAAGGTACGAATGTGACATTGAAAGGAGAGCGATGGTAGGTAATATGGTGAATGGGGCATTGCATACATTTATGAACAGCCAGACGATATCTCACAAACCTCGTTTGGCTGTGCATAGAGGGGTATTGGTACCAACACTAACATATGGTAGCGAAAGCTGGGTATGGCAGAAGAGGCATGGAAGCAGAATAAATGCAGTAGATATGAGAGCGTTAAGAATTATGATTGATGTGAAGATAACCGACAGGGTTTGAAATACTGTGATCAGAGAGCGTTGTGGCGTTAAAGACGATGTAGTGACACGAATTGAGAAAGGGATGCTGAGCTGGTTTGGACACATGTGAAGAGGATGAATGGAAATAGGCGAGGAACGAACAAATATATGAGGCGAGTGTAAATGGTAGAGTCGGCGAACATTTCACGATCAAATCGGAGACGTTCTGAAAAAAGGCCAGGTCAAGAGTACTTTAAACCAAAGAGTATGCATGCGAAGATTGATCGATGAAAGTGGGAGAAGCGAAAGACGTATGACAGGACCGTAGCAAGTGGAAGAAGATTATCTCTGCCTACTCCGTTGGGAACAAGGCGTGAATATATACATACATACCAAACTATGTCTAAGAAAGCGACAAATGGCAATAATAAATTCTTGGGAAATTTTGTACAGTATCAGAAGTGTAGCAATGGGTTAATAACCTCTCACGTTTTAATGCTATGCTATCTATCAACAAAGCCTCTGCTTGCTCTTTATAGACTCAAGCGCCAGTTTATATTGCGCTGTTGTGGTGTGAAAAAAATATTTTATACTCGCGATCAAATATTGATGCAATAAAATTGTGGTCCAACGCTTAGATTAACGTCAGTTACGCGAAAAAAGTACAGTCTCTACTTTTTCCTGTGTTCATGGCTCCGTCAACCAAATGTCTGTCACAGACAATTTGTGATCGGTTTTGTTTTCGGCATATTCGACTGTTTGACAGATCGCTTCATAGCAACTGGTCTAGTTTAATCGCATAATGTTTTGATTCAATTTGTCAAGTCTCTACAACAAATCTGTCAAACTGCAGAAACTATCGAAATGTCAACATGATTCCGATTACGATTACCGACAGAGTTACGCAAAAGGAGGAGACGAATGCCACTGAAACTGACCCTTTCTTATATAATTTGTTCTCGCTGACACTGACACCACTATAGTGTCCTCATATATGTCAACTACTTATGTATATTCATCGAGCATCGAAGTTTCGTTTATTATTTTTGTTCATGCAGTGCACCCTATCCGCAGATACTACGAGACCGGATCTATCAGGCCTAGGGCCATCGGTGGCTCGAAGCCCCGGGTGGCTACTGCGGAGGTTGTAAGCAAGATTGCACAATACAAACGTGAGTGCCCTTCGATTTTCGCGTGGGAGATCAGGGATCGTCTGCTCAGTGAAGGAGTATGCACATCGGATAACATACCCAGTGTAAGTACATAATTTCCCATTACATTTGTAAATCACTATGTCCTTACTGCGCTAATAAAAATGTATGCCATTGTAGTAGTGTATTTTTCACTACTACAATGGCATACATAAATTTTTTGTCATATTTTGATCCTAATGCCAACACCTGAATATGTTGCTTCAGTTTGACCGGGCTCTGGCGACCGATTAGTAGAGGGCAATAGTTTAAAATTTGCTGCTGGGTACCGAGTGAGTTGAGTTGGTGAGTGCAAGGGCCAGAATGAGAAAATCCTATAAAAAAATTATGGCGACTTATTCACGCACATTCTAGAAGCCTATACTCAGCAGGAGACTTGGAAAGGCTGATGAAACGAAGTAGTTAACGAAAGTACAGCGTTTGAGAGTGACATAAGAAAATCTGTCACCTTTTTCTTCCTGTGGGTTTGTAAAAGTCCACTACACAAGTACATTACACAAATGCCTTTTGGCAGATAGCGGATAGACGATCTCAAAAGACCAAAGACGGGCAGCGACGTCAAAGGTGCAAGGCGTCTAGTACTGCTATCTTCTTACTGCGATTTATGTCCAGTAGTAAACTCTGAACAGGCGAATGAAGAAGAAGAAATACATGCATGGCTTCTCATAAGTTGTAATTATTTGGAGTAGTCGCCATGCAGGGTTGGCAACACTTCCGTAGACGCTTCTACTCAAGTCACAAGTTTAAGTAGTTTAGATATTCAGTTGAAAGCCACAAGACTTTATTTGGTCATTTAAGGGCCCCGACTGGCCGTCCCTCTGCTCACAAGTCTCCTCTCCACTCCTGTCTCAACGGCCTCCGGGATAACACCAAATCAAGACCCTCAGTAATTTCAAGACGGAATGAGATTTTAGTTTACATATTCTCATATATCCTAAAGTCTCCTTTGTCATTTATATATAGCTTTTAATTACCAATTAAATTATCACCTTGCATATCATAGATATCATACATAGTATCACACGACTAAAAATCAAATATAAACGAAAAATACGTCGTTTTTGAAAATCAAATCTGAAATATATACCGTTTTACCAAGACGCCATTCTAAAGTATGAAAAATATACGAAAGGGCGACTCATAAAATACAATGGTGCAACCATATCTATAGTGAAGCTATATACAGGATGCTATAACGCCTTATCTTTCCCCAGCACTATACAGGACTCCCCTTTTTTGTTTCCCCCTTCCCTCCTCCTTCGCTTCGTGGCAAAACAATATGACGTTATAACTTTTTCTTCATCTTTTTCCCTTTTTTGAATACGAAGCCGCTCCCTACTGGGACAACCTTTAGACGGAGCCGATACCGTACGAATATAAAGGTGGATGCGTTAATAAAAATGCCTGTATTTCTTATTGCTTCGCATATGGCAACACTAAGTTCAATAAGATTGTATTTCATGTTGTATGTTTTGATCGTGTTTTAAGTACTTATCATTTCTGTTAGTTACTTACTTACACATAACGAAAAAAAATATTATATTTTTCAAAGGGGTAGGCAGAAACGACATTAGGTTCGGCTCCACGTACGCAAAGGGCTTCTGCTATCTAATTGTTGCCTCTTCGGAAGATATGACATGGTACGTGTCAAATCTCGTAGCCGAGTTTTCTCTCGGACATTGCCATGAGATTTCAAAATTATTCTTGGAGTCGTGTCTTACGTGCACACGTGCAAGAATAAAGGGGGTGGAAAAATGTAGAATAAAAACGTAAATAAATAATTTTTATTCATAAATATTAATTATTCATATTTTATGAACTAACTCTTTTATTGCGAAATTAAAATGCGCTAAATATAATGACGCGAAAAAACACTAAATTAAAAGCTGTAAATGTGAAAACGACTCGCCTTATTATGCGACACGAATCGCGAAAGAATTCTTAAACACCCTTTCGGATGTCACCCTCGCGAAATACTTAACATAAATTAATTAAGAAATTCGCACAATCACCCTGTTGCTGACGGTTTGACGAAAAAAACGGCATTAAGTACTCTCCACCAAGAATATCGAGAAAAACATAAAACCGAAATGGAGGGTAAGAAACGGGACAGAGACATGAAATTTTAATGAGAGCGAAAGAGTTGGCCAGCTATCTCTTTTTCCAACGTCTGAAGGGTAGAGGGGAAAAGAGGCGATTTTGACACGGTATGAATAAAGAAAATATGAAGGCTTTTGTTGCCGTAAAAATTCCTGTACAGGGGATAAAGTCTTTAAGTTATCAGAGGGAGCCGTTAAGGGAGGTTTACGGTAGGCCTGTATAGACAGGTGCTTTATATAGGTTGGTAACGTCTCCGTATTTATTGAGTATCGATAAATATACGGTATGTAGAGTGCTTGTGTATGTATATTGTTTATGAGGGTTCTTAAACGTTGAATATATTAACGTCGAGATCGGTCGGTTCAACATACCTCTCATACGTCTGATTTCGTTAGGATATGTACGCGTCGGCGAGATCGAATTTATATTTATGGATGTCGTGAACGTATGATATTAATTTCTGACTTGTTTATACGTTAAATTATTAATATTTTCATTGAATTTTATAACATTATATAAAATTACCATATTTAAGCCGGAGTATATTTGTTAAAAGCAATGTAACAAATGACTTTCATTTGATATACATAATTAATTGTAATATTTATTTAGGACAAGTTCCAATGCATTAAATTGCAACATGGTGCTTAATATAGAAGCTTAACTTTGACCGGTTGGTGGTAGTAGTTGTAATAAAACATATTATATCTATTATTTTCTCTAAGCGAAATAATTGAGTTACTTTTGGTTAACAACGTCTATCATCATCATCTGAGTCCTCAGCAGTGACAGCGCATGTAGATGCTTTATGTTATAGAACCTCCTTTAAATGAATTCGTTTGCAGGAGTTCATAGACTGCAGCAGCTTAATGGTAAGCCATCAAGTGTACTCTTAGTTCGTTTGTCACTCTGATGTTATAATTAAAAAAAATATGAAACTTGTAATGCAAAAAACTCTGTAAAAAAATCATGTATAGTGCTGAAATTCAATAATAAGCTAAAAATAGTATACATAAGTTTGATAAACAGAATTCCCCACGGACTTTGATGATGATAAAAAACTTTATTCTTACGTAAATAAATAATTTTTATTCAAAGATAATTTATTATTAATTAATAAATAATTAAATAAATTATTAATTAACTATTCTTCTTTTATGAACTAACTCTTTTGTTACGAAATTAAAATGTGCTAAATATAATGACGCGCCCTGGCCGATTTTCACCATGGCAATAATTTCCGAATACACTTACACTTGTCAACTACGTAGGATGTATTCTAGTGACGCAAGTTAACATGCAAACTCATAGTCACTTAACTCGACAACTTCCCGTATTCAGATGTAACTTTTATGCGATAAGTTCGGAGGGAGGTTCCGACAGAGAGTCAAAGACACGGAACCAAGCCCGAAAATAAATGAATCGTGCGTTGCACAAATATTGTCTCCGGCTCGGACTTGAACCCAGGACCCAGAACTGAACAGCCAGGTACGCTAACCACTAAGCCACGCGGTCATTCAATCTACAACCAAGTATTGAGTTAGAGACAATTTGTTTTAACACGTGTAGCTAACGCCGAAGGAGCTATGATCTGACGACATTTGTCACAAAATCGATAGCCAATGAAGTGGAGAGAAGAGCATGATAAAGTAGACATAGTATCTTTACCATTACCACGGTTCGACTATGATAAATAACATTATAATAAAAACAAAAAAAACTTTCGCCGATTTTAGACCACGGAGACAACTTCTGAATTCTATCTGAAGTTGTCAATTAAGCTCGATAATAGAGTACAGAATACACCCTAACGCAGTAGAACTAACCCGTTTCTACCTTCATGTACCCGCTGTAACGGTTATGCGATAAGTTCGAAGAGAGGGTCAGACACAATGACATGAGACACACAAGCGGTCGTTGGTCGTCGGGTCACCAATCATGGCTACCAGGACCTGCAGCTCAGCGGTTTGGTGTGCTCACCATTAAACCACGCGATCTAACCACCACTGCAGTGTTAATTATTCCACCCCCAAACTAAGTGGGTAATCCACTGCGGTTCAGTTTGGGCACTATCTTCAATAGTGAAATTATTCGACATTACTGAACTGTCACGTTTATGGGTAGACAGAGATTACGGATTTTCATTTGATATACATAATTAATTGTAATATTTATTTAGGACAAGTTCCAATGCATTAAATTGCAACATGGTGCTTAATATAGAAGCTTAACTTTGACCGGTTGGTGGTAGTAGTTGTAATAAAACATATTATATCTATTATTTTCTAAGCGAAATAATTGAGTTACTTTTGGTTAACAACGTCTATCATCATCATCTGAGTCCTCAGCAGTGACAGCGCATGTAGATGCTTTATGTTATAGAACCTCCTTTAAATGAATTCGTTTGCAGGAGTTCATAGACTGCAGCAGCTTAATGGTAAGCCATCAAGTGTACTCTTAGTTCGTTTGTCACTCTGATGTTATAATTAAAAAATATGAAACTTGTAATGCAAAAAACTCTGTAAAAAAATCATGTATAGTGCTGAAATTCAATAATAAGCTAAAAATAGTATACATAAGTTTGATAAACAGAATTCCCCACGGACTTTGATGATGATAAAAAAACTTTATTCTAACGTAAATAAATAATTTTTATTCAAAGATAATTTATTATTAATTAATAAATAATTAAAGAAATTATTAATTAACTATTCTTCTTTTATGAACTAACCCTTTTGTTACGAAATTAAAATGTGCTAAATATAATGACGCGCCCTGGCCGATTTTCACCATGGCAATAATTTCCGAATACACTTACACTTGTCAACTACGTAGGATGTATTCTAGTGACGCAAGTTAACGTGCAAACTCATAGTCACTTAACTCGACAACTTCCCGTATTCAGATGTAACTTTTATGCGATAAGTTCGGAGGGAGGTTCCGACAGAGAGTCAAAGACACGGAACCAAGCCCGAAAATAAATGAATCGTGCGTTGCACAAATATTGTCTCCGGCTCGGACTTGAACCCAGGACCCAGAACTGAACAGCCAGGTACGCTAACCACTAAGCCACGCGGTCATTCAATCTACAACCAAGTATTGAGTTAGACAATTTGTTTTAACACGTGTAGCTAACGCCGAAGGAGCTATGATCTGACGACATTTGTCACAAAATCGATAGCCAATGAAGTGAAGAGAAGAGCATGATGAAGTAGACATAGTATCTTTACCATTACCACGGTTCGACTATGATAAATAACATTATAATAAAAACAAAAAAAACTTTCGCCGATTTTAGACCACGGAGACAACTTCTGAATTCTATCTGAAGTTGTCAATTAAGCTCGATAATAGAGTACAGAATACACCCTAACGCAGTAGAACTAACCCGTTTCTACCTTCATCTACCCGCTGTAACGGTTATGCGATAAGTTCGAAGAGAGGGTCAGACACAATGACATGAGACACACAAGCGGTCGTTGGTCGTCGGGTCAGCAATCATGGCTACCAGGACCTGCAGCTCAGCGGTTTGGTGTGCTCACCATTAAACCACGCGATCTAACCACCACTGCAGTGTTAATTATTCCACCCCCAAACTAAGTGGGTAATCCACTGCGGTTCAGTTTGGGCACTATCTTCAATAGTGAAATTATTCGACATTACTGAACTGTCACGTTTATGGGTAGACAGAGATTACGGATTTTCATTTGATACGACTCAGTGTAGCCAAACGGGCTTCACAAACACATTTAACGAAGGAGATAGGACGATAGACCTGAGATTTAGAAAATCGCGTTAGTCATTTAAGACACCGACGGGAGGGAAGGAGCTGGCAAATATCTTGCGCCGCTACAACACGTCTAAAATGGAAGTATAAAATCGAAAATATGAATATTATGGATGCTACTTATGGACTAGCAATAAGGATGATTGTGTAGGATTTTTTGCTATAGAGAAAGCATTGCGCGAAATATTTATTAATACTAGGTGCTAGTTAATTTTTTCTACCTGGGGCTCGCTTGATTAGGTTATTTAGAACTCCTCTGACCCATTACTGCCGCCAATCTAGAGAGAAGATCTAGAAGAGTATAAAGAGCTAGCCAGGCTGTGATTCATGCCATCTTAGTCCTCAGTGGTGATCATCCGTAACTTCCTCCAATTGTAGTTGCTTGCTTGAGTTGAGTGGCCAATCCAATAAAAATAAGTGAGGAACCCCAAAGAAGCGCTCTTATTGGGTAGTGTAAGTAACTGTTTTGTTTTAATACAATACAAAACACTCACGAGTTAAACAATCTTAAAATAAAACCATGTAAATATTAAAGTTGCGATTTCATTTAAAAATAAGTTATAAACAGTAAAAAAAATTACATAAAATATTACTTTTTTATTTTTATATGAGAAGAGTCCTAATGAATAACAAGAACATCCAAAGCTGATAAGCTTTTACAGTAACAACCCTTGACTAAAGCAGCACTAACAAAGCTAAACCCCGTTAAGTCACCCTAAACGATTTCTATTGTCATTGAATTTTTGTCTTTAACTCGTAAAAATACAGTTTATTTTTAATTAACGTGAAATATGTGAGGTAAGGGGGTCAATTGTCGGCAGATAGCAGGGTCATATCGCCGCGGAGCATGCGTTCTCGTAGCAAATCACTTCCGGGCCACTAAATCCAGGCCAAATTAATGCATTTAGCACGCTCCCTTCGACACTAACTGGGAATGACAACTTTATTTTATTATAACGCGATATTTTCTTGTCACGACAGTTGTTGATTTTTTTTGCGCAGGGCGATATTTGTGCGACAATAATGTTTATTTTTAATGTTTTTGCATCAATACAATTCAAAAATTTTGAGACCAAAATAGGAATATATTAAATTTATGTATTACATTAATATTATGATAAGGAAGTGTATAAGAACATACAAAATGTTGAAAAAGTAAGAGACTCATGTGAATAAACAGAAAACTAGATATTTTTACTTCTAAAATTGAATTCATAAGGTTTTCAAATAATGAATAAAACAGAAGTAAAAAGGTACTTGCCTTTACTTTAGATTGTTTTAGTTTTATTGGCCTTATAAGGTTCAAAAGCTTACGAAAAGTAATCTTGTAGCAAAATAACCCAATGAATATCCTGTTCGGAACACTGATTTAAAATATCGTTAAGCATCATATCAGTATCAGCGATCTCACGGGGACGGGGGATATATCGCAGCAACAAATTGTAACAAAGGAGTCCGGGAAAGAAGATTATCGGAGATGACGCGTGGCGAACACGTGGCGTGCATGTGGTCATATATAGTAGCATTTACCCCACCTTTCTACTTTCAGCCGAAATTGCACTTTATTATCATACAATACAGTGACTTCTCCAACGCGGAAAAGGTAAGGAAAAATTACATAAAGTTTAGACAAGAATAGTTTTTGTTCATACGTAATGGGATCGATTTTCGCGTGAGCTGGTATTTCGTGAATTTTACTTAAAAAATAAGAAGTGTTGGAGGGAAATTAATACCACAATTCGTTGGATTTAAGGCTTACATTGATGTTGAGTGCAATCGTGAGCAAATAAATAGATACAATTGTTACGATTGTCTTGTCCGTCGCCCGTGTTTGTTTGTGTCACTTGCCACACGTACCTTCGGGGCAAACGGTGAATTAACCTATATTTGCCTTTTTCACAAAACTAAATTATAATTCGTAGTATAGAAATAAGGTACAGATAAATATGCAATATTATTACTTATTATAGTAGGTAGTATTAGTTTTTGAATAATCACTTTCATTATAGCTCCTGCCTAACCTGCTTGTCATCTCTGTTGGCGCGTTTGTTGGGTAGATTAATTCCAGTATTTTTTTATAACGAGCTTACAAATAATTAATCCGTCAATGTACTTTTCTAACCCTGCTTATTTACATTTTGCAAGAATATGTTTAGACAAAAGAAAGACACCGTTGACAAGGTCCCCTGCATTAAAATTCAAAGCGAGTTAATTACAAGGTTCGAATCCAATAAATATCCCTCTTACCGCGCGCCCCGTGCACGGCACGCGAGCTAACAATGCCCAAATGAAAGATTATCATCTGCTTATATGTTCCCCAAAATTGTGTTGAATGTATTACTTCATATTTTACTCTGGATTAATTTTAAGTAATTAAAATATAAGAACGATTGCGATTAGTGTACGTTATTATTAAGAACGTCATAGGATACGGACGATTTGTTAAAAAATAAATCATGTAATATACAGCAATTTGCAAATAATATTTAAAACACATTTAGATATTATGTAATGCAAAAATTCTTCATCACCATTACGTAATAAATTAGAATATTTTAGAGGGAAATAAAACATCTTTGCGTATCGTATTCAATTTCAAAATATTGGCGATGTGCTGACAGACTCACATTTTGTATAAATTGTATAAATTTTAGTCAAGCGGTGCTTTAACTGTCAAGGAATATTAACTCTGACGATAGAAGAAGCATTGGCATCTTTGCTTACGCCGTCAGAAACGTGCGAGAGTTTACGTCATTATGTTATTGTTGAACAAACAAAGAAAATAAGATCGGTCCAGGTAACCTTGTGGATGAGAAATAAGATTTTTCTAAAAATTTTTCCTGAAAACTACGTAATTTACAGCATACGTTATGAACTTAATTAATGTGACATAGAAACCCATCTGTGATATTTTGTTTGGTAGAGAATTACTTTTTTCGTTTTTTTATTTATGGGAGAAAATATTAAAGATTTTTATTATTTTGTACAAAAAAATGTATGCTCTGCCGACCGCCTACCCAGTACTGAGGTGGTCAGAGGTTCACATTGTACTGTTCAATACAACGTGATAAAGAATAAGTAGAATTTTTAAATGACGAGTGGCGCAGTGGTAAAGTGTTTTTCTACGGTGCAACACCGGGTTCCGGGTTCATTTCTCGAACGGAAAAAGTATTTGTTTGATCTACAAACAATTGTTCTGGTTCTGGGTGTTTGTTTGTGTTCAATTTATGTATGTAAATGGTTCATGATATATCTACAGGCAGACATTACAATAAGGCGGTAACTTTATTTATCTACGGTAAAAGGAGCAAACGTCCACGCGGTTCTCCTGATGGTAAGTGATTATCGTTACCCACGTACATCTGCAACACCAGAGGAGTTGCAGGTGCGTTGCCGGCCTTTAAGGATATTTGGAAAATGGGATGGAGGATGAGGAGGGGGGAAGGGGACTAACCGAACGAAAAGCAGAAGCACAATTTCCCTTTTCTTGCCGCCGAGGCCTTGGTATGGTCGAGCCCTGGTCGAGCCCTGGTCGAGCCGGCCCATTCGCGCTTGGCTCTAACACGTCACAAAAGACAAAAGCAAAACACATAATAATTTAACACACCAGTGATTTGAAGCAGCATGTATGGTACTGCAACAACAATCCACCTGCCGAGGGTGATAATGATTACTAACCCTCCCATTCGATCAGGCCTATTTATGGAAGAAAGGAATCATACTTCAATTGATTTTATTCCTGCATTTGGTAACATTACCTTCAAAATATCGTTAAACAAGACATGAGAAAAATACTTATTTCATCTTTTTAGTATATTGCGTTATAAAAACTAAAATCAGCCATTGAAATATTGATTATATTTCTCTCAAAAAAGCTGTCACAAATCTGTTCCGTCGAAGTACAGTCAGTCGCAAATAAAGCGAGCGAAGCGAGGCAAGGGTGACAAGCGAAGCGAGATAAGCATTGCCGCGACACGTGCATCCCCACTCGGGACATGCAATTTTTATATTATGCTCCCATTATTATTATTATAACGTACTTATAAAATGATTCCGTTAAACGTTTTATTGTCTGTCTGCAAAAGTCTTTTTATATAGGTTAAGTATACATTTACTCGGTGGTAGGCTCCTTCTCTGTCTAGGAGTCGTCTGGCCAGGTGAAATTACTGTTGTGTTCCGGTTTAAAAGGTATACGGAGCCAGTATAATTACTGTGACGCATTTCGTCTCAGTCCGCGAGGGTGACAACGCACCTGTAACTTTCTTCGATTGAAATTGTTTGCAGGTTTACATGGGCTGCAGTAGCCACTTAAGATCAGATAAGGACTGTTAGCTCTTTTTTCCTCCGTCCAATAAAAAAAATATCTGACGAAGCCAAGGGACTCAAAGCTCGTAATCTACTTGATAGATTGATTGATTCTCCTATATGGCATAAAATTTTGTTAAGTCTCAAAATTTTAATTTAATTATATTTGAGAAGTACGTACGAGTTTTGCAAACACTATTTTTAATATTCGTATTTTGAACTAAGTAGACATGTTTTATAATAATTGACCACCTTCAACATTTAATACCATATCTTATAATGCCCTTAAATATAATGTTAATTGACAACCCATTACAGAAAAATTATAGTAAAAATATGTTATCCATCTTTTGATGCTACATTGCATTATTCACATCAAAATTATCACAATGTTAGTTCACTTCTGAATAAAGGCCGCCTTTATAGACAGCTATAAAACAATACAAATTCTTTGTAGCATAAACCGACTTCTCGCGTCAATTGTCATTCAATAAATAAGGCGACATATAGATATACTATGAACAGATACGAGCCTATTGAATTTTTGCGAAATTATCTCAATTTATTGGCATATTTTTCATAATATTTAAATTGAAATAGTAGTAGTAAGAAATAACCAAAAAACTGTAAAAAATGTCATGAATGCCTATGCAAAATTCATCTTGAAATATTTCTAGTCTAACATGTCTCCAAAGTTAACTTTGACCACATGAGGCGATACAATAAGAGATAGTGACATCCCTACTGGTCGTTAATAAAGCAACAGTAAACTGTGATAATTGCTAAAATCTAAGGATGCTAAACATTTTTGACGTAATGTTAATTGAAACAAAGTGCTCGTATATTGCTCGTATATATACAGAATAGTCAAAACATAAATCCAAAACATTATAAAGCAGTGACGTAATGAAGTTTGATTGAAATTAAATTGTAACCGATAACATTAGGTGCAAAACATATGTATAATTATTATACATATCTATGTGTCGTGCTCTCGAGAAGCGTATTGCGTATATTAACGTTAAATCCCAGCGCGTCCGCCTTCTCCGCAATGATGCGCCGCCCTTTTCGTTACAGACAACAAAACAAGTAATAGTAATAAACCATCGTTTTAGGTGTAAAACCATTGCCTAGCTTGTCACTACAAAGTACCTTCAAGACAACGAAACACATTACGTCAACGTAAACATTTTACGTGATATCATTCAATCAAGTTACATCGTTATGTTTCAACGTTCGGAGTGCAGACATTAAAATAATAAGTATGATATACATAAAAAAATAAGCTCCAATTTCAACATAAGGGATTTTAGTACTTTCAAACCACTTGTCACCCGAGCTTATTTGGCAATGTAATAGGTGGTGAGCCTGTCACCATCTTAGTGTCGAGACCAACGATACAAATCGTACATTAGTTTCGAAAAACTTATTATTTCATATTAACCCCTCCCGCATAGGGATTCGATGGCAGATCCCCTAACCACTCGGCGGTCATGGCTGCCATTACATTAAAATCAACATTTGTTAATTCATTCCAAGAAAAGAGTAGTGCCGCAAGTGTACCCGAACCCGTACCCCGTACACAGATACACCCCGTATCCAGTGTAACCTTTAAGCGATAATATCAGCGGAAGGGTTAGCGAGTACTGTGTCATAGACACCGGAGCCAACACGGACAATAGGATCAGAACCGAAAACAAATAATTTGTAAAACTTGTGTATGTCACAAATATTGGCTTCGGCTACTACCCTAACCACTAAGGTATACAGTCGTCAAGTCATTAACTCTTAGGCTATGAAAGCATTGTCAGCATCTTAAGAAATACTTACTTCTAAAATATTTCCTAAAATAAATGAATCTTATGTTGAAAATAAGTCAATTTCCATCGACTTATTTTTTTTCTGATGACTGTACGTACGTACATCTCCCCCGATGCTGAACTATACAACACCAACAGATACTTGATAAGATAAAATACTCGATTAGTATTTACTTATACCAACATATTAGGGTATTTTGTTTAATTTAACTTTTTTGGCTCGCGTCGATGAGGGTGATTTTACTGTTCTTTAACGAATGTTTTTTGTTATAAATTTGTCTTATTACGAAATATTTATAACTTTTATATGCAAACAAAATTATCTAAATTTAATATACCGCGGAAATGTAGACATAGTGTACAAGCATATCCACCTTATACAAATTTATGAGGCTTTTGTGTCTGATAACTTTCATGAAGGCTAAACTTCAAGTTTGATGTAAGAAACATCACCACAGGCAAATTCTAGTCTACGTATTTGTTTATATTACGAGCTTAAGGCAGTAAGGACGGTACCCGAGCCGGGCTCCACAAGGCATTCTTAGGCTGTTACGGCCGACTGCACATCAAACGGTCGAAACTCCTCCTTGCACTACATAACATCATAATCAGCCGTTTAGGCATTCTTTGATAAACAACATAAACGTCTTGGGGGGAAATTTAATTTATCTGATGTCGTGTTGCTTTGTTTCGTCTTCGCTAGGCTTATGTTTTATTTATGTAGATTATATAAATGTAATAAACCTGTAACTGAGCCGCGACGGTATGTGTGCAATAAAGTTAAAAAATAGTATTGATTTGGTTATTTAGAAGAGCAATGGAAACCAAATCAGTTTTAATAATTTTGCCTGACTGTCTCACTGTGTATTTGATCGTTAAGGATCTCAACAAAATTTGCATGATTATACTTGTAGTCATTAACCTACATCCGCAATAGTCAGCCATCAAGCTAACTACCATGAAGGGGATGAGTAGTAGCGTAAACATCAAACATAAAGTAACAATGCCTTGTGATGATAAACATAAAATCAATTTTGAAAATATTATTGAATTAGGTATTAATGGTCGTAACGTTACTAAGCTTAGCGTTTTTATTTATCACGCAAACGCAAGAATGAATAAATCAATTAATGAAAATTCTTCACTTGGTGTAAGAAATTGTAATATTTTTTACAATCTACCACTGTTTCGTAATTAGGTTCCTCTAACGGAGAAGAAACCGACAAAAGTAACTCCGTAGGTATCCTCTATTAAGCCCAATAACACTGTTTAAATATTACAATTTAAATTGAGAAACCAGCCTCCACAAGCACAGCTTGTTCTCACGCTTTACGCGTGTGGCAGCCATCGCCCTCCTGAACCATATTAAAGCGAAGTGGACGACCCGCCACACAACGCTGCCTCAAGCTTTTAAGCGAGCATGACATGCTCAAGTCCACCACCCACGGAGATAGTGTCCCCGGAATCGTGTTCCCGGAACTTTACTTGTAAGGTCGTTCGAGACTATGTACAATTGTGTACAAAATCGATGACTTACATAATATTTACATATTATGCATGTACTGAATTATTCGCCATTCAAACAATAGTAGCGTCACACTTATGACAGTTTGTGTCAAACTGGATGAGTTCTACCACCCTCCGCTACTAAAATTATCGCTCAAACTATACTAAGCTATAAACTTACAAGTTTAGATTTTATTATAGTATATGTTAGTGGTGCACCTTGCTACCTTTGAAGCAGGGCACTGCTTCACTCATGCACGATCAACTCATGGCGGAAATTCTATCCGAATTTACCGAACCTAAATCTATCAGCAGCAGTATCCCTTGTGTAAGGATTTTGATGCTCCGCTCACCAACCCTTCTGCCCACCGTGTTGTGACCGGCCTGCTGGCGCTTTCATGGAGAGGCTGTCTTCGGCAGTGTACTTAAATACGCTGGTGAAAAAGTATTCAAAGTATATAGTAGAGTAAAGCAGCAGTCTGTAAGTGCCCACAGCTGGGCAAACGCCCCCTTCTCAAATATCTGAGAGGGTGTAGGAGCCGGGAATGGCCCGCCACCCTGCTCCATTGCGGGTAAAGTAATATGTCTTTCTCAAAAGTATATATTTTATGATAATATAATTTTGTTATAAAATAAAGAGCCAGTATTAGAACTGTAGGCATTAAAACGCTTTAAAAATATTTTGAATGTATTTACTCAATTACAATGTTTTCGTTTCAGGACTCCTTATTCTACTTAACGAAAATTGTTTATACTCCTTAAGACCCTTTTTTAATTTTATTTGTTTTTAAACTGCTGGCTACAAGCAAGAGCAGCGTTTGAATAAAATCACGTTCAGCCAGTGGGGTGCGTCCCTCCACGCGGCGTATTCAAAATATCGACATATGTTGTGCGTTTTACGCAGTTTTAATTTTAATCCACTCCCAGCACTTTACATATGAGATACGCTTGTTCATTACGTTCGCGTTATCGATTTGGTACGCCACTTGATTAAGTGGAAATCGATACTTTCTCGATGTCACATTAGATTTTTTCAATTACATATTCAGAAGCATAGTAGCGATTCATTACGGTAGTATTCATCATCATCATCAGCTATTAAACGTTTTAATTCTAGATAGGATTGTCCTAAGTAGGGAGCATATGCGATAGCGGGAGGTGTTTCGATCCGCCATTTTAAATTTTTCAGACATTTCCCTTGCTTTAACTCTTGCGACGCCTACGGAATGATAATGGGACAATCGAAATGAACATATCTAGGTATCTCCAAATGTCTTTTTGAAACCTCTGCTCGTGTCAGTATTTTAGTGGCGAAGAAGAGTTTAAATAACAGCTATAATAAATAAATTCAAAATGATACAAATCAATTTCTTGTTACATCATTTGTTTACTAGACAGAAGTCAAAGAGACACATTCAATGTGCTATTAATTTAGTCACTAAGTTAAACCTATCTGTCAAATAGCTAAAATATATTACGCGCGGCATCATCCCAAGGCATCATAACTAAATTGCAGAACTGATTTTCAGTTCTATCTAATTGCATTTATTCTGCCAGCACAAAGCGTTCACCAATATTGGCTTATTATCAGGCTACGACTGATACGCGCTTCGAAACCATTTGTGGCACGCAGACAGACAGACAAACGCAGCAATTCATTACGCAATCTGGATTAGCATTCCACGTACGCAGCTGGGATTGCAGTTAACGGTCGCATTTGGCGTAGAGTAACGTGTTTCGGCCGATAAAGCCTACACACACTTATGTCTTTGTATTCGGGAAATGAACGTTAGATTAATCAATTAAAGTATTAGACATATACATATTAACAGTAGGTAGTTTTAATCTTTTGTTAACCCCTGTTAAAACGAAGTTACTGACATGTGTGCTTTGTACTACACCCTGGTGTCTAACCAGGCTATAGTTCCCATGGAAGCATCCTGTATCCGTTATCGGCATTCTCTTAGACGTCATTTAGCAATTACTTCATATCTCAGAACGTCCGTGAAAATAAAAAACGCAAGCTTCATTCGTAATTTATTATAGTTCACTGGCCTCGACGAAAGCGTCGACCTCACAGGATTTCTATATCGGCGCGTTGGCGACTTCAATCGTGGGTAACAGACGCTGGCGCGGTCGGTCGAAAAGGTCTCTGACTTGGGAGTAGTTGGCTTAGTTAACTATTAGAGCTGCTATATCTTGAGACAAATAAACTAAAACTAATAAATATTATATGTATATATGGTAGTTTAGACACACTAAACTACCATATAACTTCTACTACTGTATGACTAACCTATATAATTGATATTTGGTGTATGACCTACAAATAGCCTTTTAAAAGTGAGGTTTAAGTTAATGTCTTAGTATCGCATCCACATATCTACATCTTAGGTAGACAGTCCCTTTGTGATGTTTGATTGAGATGATTTACATATATACAACAATTACATTTGATTTAAAATAGTTATACATATGAAACATTTCAACATTTACCTTTCAATAATATTTGTATAATATTATTTAATTTATATCGACATCATGTTTTCGACAGATCTTAACGCATCTCGAGACAAGACTTGCTACGGCGTAGATAGCTGCTACGAATGCACATAAATTTGAATCACTATTTTGACACAAAAATGTATTTTCAGTTTTGAAAAAGTTATTGTTATTAAATTAAAAAAATTCTACTTATATTATATATCTATATATCTAAAATTTCGATTACAAAATATTTACTTAAGCTAAAAGACTTAAAATAATTTACTATTATATACTTTAAAGTCTTTGCCTACGCTGTTCGCCAAAATTTGACATTCGACGTGAATGTTATCTTATGATTTCAATGTTAAATAGAAAAAACTAAAATAGCCTTTAATTTAAGAAATTATTGAAATGCTAACACAACATTGTTCTTATCTAGTCTAGTAGAAAACCACACAAATAATTATAGAAATAATTATCTTTAGTTTCGTGAAATTTGAAAGTCATTTTACTGATAACAAAAACTGCAAACGTGTCATATTGACAGCGGCATCGTCACCATCTCGCCAAAATTCGTTATACTATCAATATCTGAATTCACAGTCATCACTGGAGTACCCTCCTCGAGTTAACACATGAGTTATGACTTATTACTACCCCAAACAGCGTGCGACATGTAATAGCCCCTGTGTGAATCAAATGACATGTCAATGCATTGTCACCTATGCGATTTACGTCTGTGGTAACGCTGCACAGACTAAATAGGGATGACCTATAGTAACCATGTTCTTAAAAATTTTCCGGAAGCTCTTTTATCACAATTTACTATTAAAAATTTTCAATGAAATAACGAATTTATGTATTTGGAAATTATATATTAAAGTATTGGAATTAAATAGAAGTCTTTGTAACGTAATCATAATTAAATATATAAAATGGAAGATAAAAAAATGGAGTGATCAGTGTTAGACCCACTTTTCATTACAGCTTATTTTGAGCAACGTGTCAGCTGGTTAGCCCTTCGCCATCTTTGCGTTTATGCCAACGATAGTTCCAAAAAACTTATTGGCACAAGACCTCAACACAAGTGAGGGATCTCCGTTCTCCTGATTCTTCCTGGAGGTAGATCCCATAACAACTGATAAATACATAAAATATATTTTTATTAAGTATAACGGTAAGAAGATATATGTTTCTTAAGTTAACAGGCACGTAGGCACGAAATAATAACTACTTAATATTTATAGTCACCGATATACAATGTAAATGTAGAAGAGGATCACTCACAATTACATTACACTAATATTTTACAATGGAATTTTCGAGACCTTTCCAGATCAAGGTGAACGGTTATCGAAGACTTACTTTTGAAAGTCAAAATGTATTCGAAAAAATGTGTCCTTAAAAAAAGCAACTGTATGCATGGTATCCCTGAAATGACCACTGCTGTCTCTTTTTTACACGTTACCCCACAACATAGTCTCACTCTGTCTCTGTAAAAATTTATTATAATTTTATGCGGCGTCCACACTCTGCCGTCTCCTTTGTGTATTTAAACGATGTCCTCGTTGGGTTTTTGTTGTTAGAGGGAGGGTATTATATGTAATAACAGCACTATCGAGATCTCTACGCTCTTGAATATTTATGGGTTTTTTTCGATGAATCCGATGCTAGATTTAATTTGGCGATTACGCAGTGTCAGTTGTCCGTAATTATTGTAGTTAATGCGCCGCAATTATGGTGGTAACTTGAAGTAAGTGCGTGTACAATGTTTGGTTTAATTTATTTTATAGTTACATTTCGTTACGTTAAATTATTAATACTTCTTCAGACAACCACGTAGCTCAGAGTCAGTGAAACTGCTGACTATAGGCCTGGGTTCGAGTCCCTGTCAAAGCTAATATGTGCAATACATAAGTCATTGGTTTTGCAGTCGTTATATTAAATAAACTTTTATTGTCAGATACATCACTGGGACTTTATAACGTATCAGGATATATCAATATTAATTCTATTTGAGATTATTCGATATAAAGAGGCTCGAGATCTTTCACGATTGATGGATCATGAGATCTTCGAAAGATGTACCGGAGAGGAAAAAAGGATGCCAGTTTGACTTACGTTGAGTCGTGCCAAATGGTAATCTCTGCTTACCTCTAAAGGGTGACAGGCGTAAGTTCTTAAGTTATTTACATTTTAGAATTATATATAAACATTTTTTGAAACTCTGTGTGGTTATATTGAAGGTTCATTTATTTATTATTATTATAAATCCTTTATTACACTTTAAAAATTGAACAAAGGCGAGCTTAATGCTACTTAGCATTATTATCTTTCAACTAACCTTTAGCGTTGCAAAGCTGTTCAAGGGTTGTGCCAAATACTTAAGTTGGAGAGATGTAAACAAAATAAATAAACTAAATATGTACACATATTTAAATTTCTCTGCTCGGGCTCTGTAGACATAATTTACGAGAAGAACGTAAAAAGGATAACAAGCAGTGCAATTTCTGTTGTGATCCGATATTGATGGTCTAGAGAGTTATTACTCGCATAATTACGCATTGTTAGGCGTTCCATCTTAGTGCTCAGAGGTGACAATGCATCTGTAAACTTTGTCCATTGAAGTTGGTTGCAGGTGTCCATGGGCTGCAGTAACCACTTACAACCAGCTGGACTGTCGGCTTGTTTTTCCGCCCAAACTAATAAAAAAAACTTGATGGTAGGATAAGAGGAGTGAGGATAATGAGTGAGGGAAACACCGAATAAATAGGTTTACTATTGCCCGTCTTTGATTAAAGTAGTTAAAGTTCACATAAGCTTCAAAAAATTCGACAGGGAGGGTATATAAATAATTATATTTTTTATACTTTATCCCTGTGTTTATAGTTTCGGTAATATTATGTAATCAATTTTCTGTGTATAATAATTATAAGATTATACACAAGTTAATAGTGAATCACAAATTTTTAAAATCACATTCAATATTCATGACTAACAATACATTTACAAGAATAAAGCTTCGAATATTAAAAAAAGAAACATAAAAACCGTTATAACGTTGTCATTCTGATTCATTCGAGCGTTCATCCCCGTGCCGGATGCAATAATACACTATTATATTATTTAAAATAATAATAATGGCGTCGATTATTGTCATTAAAATAAAATTATTATTATTGACGACTGGGAGAGCGGTTCACAAAGTAAACACAATTGACTTTTGCCATTTGGTTGGCTCTCAAAGATGTTGGTATTTAATTGTATTGACCCTACGGTTGTTTTCACCTCATTATTGTTCAATATTTTGTTTAGAATTCAGTGACTTCTTTTCACACCACAAAAGAATAAAATTAAGTAGCATATTATTTTGAATGCTACTTAAGGCGTTTAAGTCTAAAATTGCATATAAACTAGCGACTATCTGCGCCTTTACTTGCGTGATCTCAAATTTTAGTCCTAAGGAAACTTCATTGAGATAAAAGACAAAAGTACGGTTTATTCTGTGACCTAATCTACCTCTCTGTCATTCAGTTTCAGAGACATGATTGAGTGACAATCACACAAGCGGCGGCTTTTGCTGCTGCTCGAATGGGCTGGCTCGACCGGGGTAGTAGCACGGCCTTGCAGAATACAGACGTGAAATAGACGCATCTTCTGCGTTTCGTTACCCACTTATAGTTCACTGCTGAGCATTTGCCATAACCACAAATGGTCGCTACACAAGGCAAGTGTTTTTGTAACCGAAATATGAAGCTTCGGACGACTCTAGCTAATTGTACTACGTCTGCAAGGCTAAACCGGTTGCTGATGGTTTCTTTACGCCGTTCCAACACAATGTTTACTCGATAGGTCCTGCCGTCCTGGTACTACTGTCAAATTTTTAAATAGGTCAGGTCGACCGCGAATTTATTTTTAGACGTTTTATATGATTTATATTAACCCTATGAAACCTACGTTGTCTGTCCAACCGTCCGTCTGTCTGTCATACCTTCAAAGAACTATATCTTTTGAACTGCAATAGGTAGTGAGCAGTAGTTGTAGGTAACAGTTTAAATTTAAAAAGAATTTATGGCATTATAGCGGATATCCCAACAAATAATAAAAAAAAGGAAAAATTGGTCCATATATAAGAAAAGAGTTTTTTTAACGTATTCGGTTTTAGCTCTCTCATAAAAACGGTAATACTTACAAGCGTCAAACTTGTTGTGATTATAGAGCGAACTTTAAAGTAAAACAATAAATAATTAAAACCGATCTTAATAAAAGAAAAACTTTTTTTTTTGAATGATCTATGAATGAATATTTGCTCACTTCAATATTAACTTCGTTCCGTAAGGGTTCCGTACCTCCGTGTCGTTCCTCGTCTGTAGAGCATGTGTCTGACTCGCACTTGGCCGGTTTTATTTAAGCCAAGATATTGTAGAGGCATGCGAGCTGTGGGTCCACATGATGGTAAGTGGCTACCGCAGCCCATGGTCACCTGCCAAGAAATTCAATCGAAGAAGTTTTCAGAAACGTTATCACCCCTGAGGCCTTAGACATAATACCTCACGTTTGTCATGTCGAAGAATCGAACGTTTCAACAACAGGTGACCAATTGTTATACAACCAACGTTGTTTTATATGACCCATGTGAGCTTGAAGTTACTATCAGATGGATGGTGTGCTAGTAATCTTTATTTATATAAAATGTACCCAACATTATTTTATTTAATAACTCATATCAGGTTTTCCATACTTTATTTACTCCACCTACTAAAAAGTGATGATGCGAAATGTCGGCATTTCTTGGCAAGTTTATAACCGTGACAATTACTTCGTCGCACTTCAGGACCTATTATCTCTAGCCAACGACGCGTACTGTGCAGCAATCTCCCGTCCTTCCCCAAAATATTATGTCGAATATAAAAATAAATCAATAATCAATTTTACGCCAGCCTATCTGGTCCGAAGTATTTTTGTTATGATTTTTATTCTGGCAACACATCTAGTGGAAAATCGCGACGATCCACGCAACCGGAATTAGACGTGAACATAGAATAGCCGTTATTTGTTGTCTTCGACATAACAAGGTTTTACATGGTCGTATGATCTCCGAATATAATAGTAAAATAAAGGTTTTGAAATTTGGCTGTATTTTACCGTTTATAAATACTCTTTATTATAAATGTATTCCTGAAAACACTCTTCTGATGGTAATTAGGTAAGCGCAGTATTCACACATAAAAAAATTGTGAATATAAAAATTGCTCAATACAAAATATTTGACAGAGACTAAGTTGTTATGGGTAATATTCAAATAAAAAAGTTGTTTAAAAAACTGTGTATATCCGAATCTTTCTTCGTTTCTCTTCGTTTGCGTATTACTTCGCACACTAGAATATTATCTACGAAGATGAAGTTTGTAGTAATAAGCAGAAAGGGTCACCTTAGTCAAAAACGTGGAGGAATTCTTGATAAATATATTTAATTAGAAGATATGAAAAATATTTTATCGACGATTGATTTTAAAATGTTTCAATTTCAATTTGAGGAAAATACAAAACCGAGAATCCACGTGACGCGATGTTTTAAATTCAAAATAAATTACAACGTCGGCGACGTTCCTAGCGACGTACCTACCGTCAAACGGCACAGTAAAAAGTATGAAAGGTGCCCCCTAAATACCGTGTGAGGTGAAGCGGGAAAATTATCTTATATTTGCTCAGACGCCGTGAACGTAGGGCGAGAATACTTTTCAATAAGCTTAGAGAGCGTTTTTTTTTATTTAGCAAGACCCATCTTGTAGCGCCGAGCGTTTTGCGAAACAGAACGCGCAAATAAAGGGTCTTTATTGATTTATTCGATATGCATGAACTGCATTAACTTAAAATTTGATAATATGAAATTAGATTAATAATTACAAAATATTAAAGTTCTACTCTATCTTTATGTTTATGTAAACATTGACTCCGTCACGGCATTTTAGAAAAGAGTTAGTGTATAGAAAAATTAAATACATATGTAATTTACATTTCCAACCCAGTAAGGTTTTTTTAATGTTGCGGGTTTAAATATTCCCGATTACTTTTAAGAAAAACTGTTTTTTTTTTGGTGTCACCAAGAATTGTATAATTGTATTTGCCGCGAACATATTTTCAAGCGTCAAAATATTAAAACTTATAACAGTAAAGTCCAATTCAAACTATCCAGTACAACGCTCGCTTACTTCGCTCGTAATTTTAATGTGCGCTGAATAAAAAAGCAGTGCATTACTCCAAGCATTGTTAACTACAGAAGGGTCTCTAACAAAAGGCAACCTGCTGGGTCTATTGTGCGCCAAGTCGGCACTTTGCGAGTCAATATTTTGGGTGACTTTTACTCTTCTCAGATGTTTTTCGAGCTTTTGCAACGTAAGCGAACAACTGCTCACCTTCTTTTATGTTCTATTGCTGCATTTCATCTATTTTTCTTTTGTTTTAACTTTGAATTAGATCGCGTGATTAAAGTGCACGATTGTTCCATTCGACATAACATTTCTTTCTTTATTTTTGTTGTCACAGGACACCGACCTGACAGAAACTGTTATTCCAACTAAAGCAACATTTAAAATTTTGACTATTATAAAGCAGAAGTGTTTTTATGTTTTTATGTTAGATAGCCCGTTTATTGAGGAAGGTTATAGGTTATGTACCATCACGCGACGATCCATTGGAACTGAGCAGAAATCATAACCCATGGTCTTTCCAAATTTAACGCGGGTGAAACACATGGCACAGCTAAAATTATTTAAATAGACGTTGTAACGAGCGACGAAACAATCTGCCTCTCCATTCCTTTCCGTGGTCGCCATTTGGGACGACTAAGCGAGAAGCGAAAACTACTGCCACCACTACTGGAGTGTTCTCCTGGCCGACTTCGACCACGGCGACAACTGCCAAATACCGGCAGTTGTCAACAGCGCAGGATAGATTATAGTGCTGCAACGGTAAACGCAAACACAGGGGACTTTCACTTATCCGATGCAATGAAAGCGAAGGAAGAGTCAGATACATTGTCATTGACAAGGGATGCAATAAAACAAAAACTGACCTCAAATCAATAAATTTATTTGGCACAAATATTGGTTTCGGCTAGGATTCGAACGTAGGACCAGGTTAGCAGTAGGGCACGCTAACTACTAAGTCTCAGCGCTTTTACATCGTGGTCGTCTTATAGTATGTATATGACTCAATGTCTATATCCATCCAATGCCTTTATCATTATCTATTGTTAAGGGAGAGTATGTATTACGCTTTGCATGTTTTGCTTTGCTTGAATAACATAACTCATAAGATAAATATGAGGATTGAGGATATACATAGGATGAGAATTTTCCGATTCCTAAGTTTCATACCGTAAAAGTATTAAAAACTAAACGCGTTATTTGATTAGGTATTATGGTATTGATTTTCCTACTAATTAAGAAACCTTCTTCATTAATTTCTTTAAGACTTATTTCTTTATTACCACGAATAATTAAATACCTTATTATATTTCATGACAATAAGTATTTTTTAAAGAATATCAGAAAAATAAGCTAAAACAATTAAAATAAAGGCGATCACTTCGCCCCGTCTGGGGAGAGAAAGCCGGTAAGTATATTGCGACACACCCATCGTTTAGGGAAAAAATAAGAATTTAGCCGCTCTAACGAAAGATGACAGCGCGAGTCAACTCATTTAATTCGCGCCGTTCCCACGATGTGAAATTTAAATTTAATTGTTGATTCAAGTATTGTTGTGTGCAATCAAAGAAATGGGTCAATAGATTTATACAGAAATTCCATTGTTTGATTGAGACTTATAGGCAGTTTGTCAATAAATGTGTATTATTGTGACGCGTCACAGGGGGCGTTCTGTTAGGGCACTGTATTACTCCAAAGTCTAAGGTGCTCGGCCCTGCTCAATAGTGTATTCGGAATCATTTGAGAGTGAAATGATATGCGGCGATTTATTAGGTGCGTTCTCATGAACGTTTTCAAGGTGGGCTTGTGAATTGGAAGCGTAATTTAATGAAGAACGTACCTACATAAAAAGAAATAGAAACTCGTGTCATTTAATTGAATTTATTTCCATTTATTAAAAAACACATACAAATTTGTTATTCTTAGTAAAGATTTATTTTTATTTTTGATATGATCTTTAGTGTCGCATAAATATTAAATATGTATTTTCCGACTATGTGATGTTGACAGGAACTCTTGTCCTATTATGATATGTTCTATACCCTTTTTATAACTTACGGTACGGTACGGTTACGGTAAACCATTTTATAGAAGTATACATTTTAGGCACTCAACTTATCTTTAAAAAAATGCATTCCGGTTTTCAGATAAATTAATGTGAAATTCTTTTTTTC
Organism: Bhutanitis thaidina; assembly: GCA_029286595.1. Taxonomy (NCBI): domain Eukaryota; kingdom Metazoa; phylum Arthropoda; class Insecta; order Lepidoptera; family Papilionidae; genus Bhutanitis; species Bhutanitis thaidina. The sequence goes on along the minus strand of JAGSMS010000020.1, from coordinate 5,244,605 downwards.
TAATCTTTACTATTAATCGTTGACAACTTATTTTCAAATGCTAAAGATGTTTGGTTAATGAAAATATACGGAATCTTCTTACATTTGTACATCATACACCTAAATATGATATATAACTGTAACAGCGATCCTTGCAGCTTGCATGAAAAGAAATATATTTGTCCGATTTATCAAAATCCGTTATGTTTTCGGCGTTAGTTTTTGTCGTGATTCAGTATTAAAAAATCCTTAACAGACTTGCACATATAATATTAAGTGTGAATTAGTGCTGAATTAAAAATAATAAAACATTTTCATTCCGCGCACTACCATCCGGAATTGTAGTTGCAAAAGGGGGTAGCTTTTTCACGAAACAGCTGTTGCTTTGTAAATTTACGTTTTAAAAATTAATTTGCTAGGTGATTCAACACCTTTTTGGCCTGTAGAGACCATCCTGTTACTTATGTCTGGCGCCAAGTAGCAGTGCATCCGCTACTGTGTCCTGGTCTAAAATGTATGGAGAGCAAGTATAATTATATGCTGTGAGTCATCAGGGCATCTGTGGCCTTGTTTTTATTGGTTACAGATAGAGTCCATGGGTTACAGTATGCACTTACCATTAGATGGACTGTTAGGACACACAGATAATATAAATTATGAACATTTTTAGACAACATGTAAAACAAAAGATATTAACTATAAATACTCGATCACTGATAACACTATAACAGTAGTCCCAACAAAATCCGTCCATAGATTATGAAGTTATGGTGTATTCAGTCTACCACGGCTCAGTAGGCAGACCCAGCTTCTTTAATCGGTAGTATGAAGATACATATTTATATACATGTACATGTACATGAAAGGTTCGACAGGTAGAAACGCTGCAACGAATTGAATCTGTCTTATAATTATTCATGTCTACTGTTTAGCTATTGTAGAAAATCATGATGATATTTATTTATTATATTGGTTTGGCGCATAAGTAATACGGTAATGAAAGTTCGATCTAAATCGGATATATGCGTAATGCGTGTTTAGACAAACAGACATACAAACGTTGTTATGATATTTTATTATACCATAGATTTAATTAACCCCAAGAGGTTAACTTATTTATATATTTTTTCACGAGTCTTGGGTTTGATGCCCACTAAAAAGCTAGGATTCGAACTTTCTGCAAAAAGTTTCGGAGATTGGCTGATTTTGGATTTAATCAGTGTATTGTGAATTAAGTATCGCTGACACTGCCTATCCTAACTACGATATTTTATCGTTCCATTCTCTTTCTTGACCTTCATACTTCAGTCGTAATCTCGCATCTGATTATAAAAAAAAACAAACAGTAAAATTAATTAAACTATTGGCCTCGGTTTTCTATATACAACTTTTATATCTATTTATATTATATATATTGACACATACTATTTTACAAGGTTTCTTTAATTTTCTTATAGGACCACTCTACAAAGTTCACTAAAAACGAATATAAAATGATCGACATACTTTAAGGACCATTATATTAACCATGCATTACAGTATAGTGATTAAATAAAAAAGTATATGGTATGTAACCATACCATAATAAACAGTATATAAGAATGCGTACTTAATAATTTGCTGCATGCTACAACAATAACTTTTGTCATTGTTTAATAAAAAATTAAACGACGAAATATCATTTGCAACATGACAGGCCACCCAAATCCAGGAGGTAAAGGAAAACCAAAAATGTCCCACCAGTCTACCAACTGTCATACGGACATATGACAGCGCGCCAAACGGACGTAGCGCGTAACTTAGACGTAGGGCAGGAAGGCCGTAAGACGATAGATGGTAACACGAGACGCGGCCGCGCGGTGGTCTTCGCCGCGCGGTGACTGGCAGCTGACGCGATGCCCGATGGACCGAGAAAGCGCGCCACGTTCAACGAACGAATGTGGATTTTAAAAAATAAAAACTTTTTTCTCTATGACCAGCATGACAGTCGACAGTTTCGATTAACCGTTTTTTATTATATCTGTGAAATAGTATTATTACAAAATAAATTATGTATTAAGTATCTACATAAGAGAAATAAAATTTTTAGTTTCGTTTTTAGGCTATTAAGGTATAAAAAGTTACACGGTTTTTGGTAATTTTCATTAAATTGTTCGTTTTATTTATGACAGTCAGATATTAAATGATATAATATACTCGTACTATACTTTAAGGCCTCGATGACAGGTTAGTTCCATGTTTCTCTGAGAGAGACATAATATGTTCTTACGTATTAATTTCATTCCGGTTTTTGTGATCGAATGCTAAAAAACCGATTATTTATTGAAGATGAAAAGAATATTACTTCAATAAGAAAAGTATAACAAGCTCTCTAATTGAAACTTACTTATAATTTTTCTCTGCAATCGTCCGACTAGAAAAGTGACTATTTCTTAAAAGGCTTATTTGTCAAGAAATCTTTAACAAAATGAAATGGAAATTTTTAACAAGCTACTGTAAGAATTATCTAAGAGTTGGGACCAATGATTCATGTCAATTAAATGTTTTCTTGTTATACTTTACTCCGCTTAACAGGCACTAAACAAGCAATTTTCACGTGCAATTGCTTTGGGCGTATTAAATTGCCTCTTACAAACAAAAATCCAATTAAACTAAATTATTTTATTTTACCTTAATACAAATAACATTCATCAAACATTCTTAATTATTGATTGTTATATTTACTATATTTAATTACTAACACAAAAATATTCAATGGTCCTATGTACAGGTGTGGTCATGTGTAAAACACATCTGTGCTCAGTCCATTTGGAAAAAAAATAAACTCTGTGTAAGAAACAGACCTGTAAACAGTCCCTTAATACGAATTACACACACTCATTGACTGGTTTCCGCGATTGTACTCGCCTAATGCACCAATTAGTAAATAACCCTTTTAATACAATTTTGTTTGTATATGTTTACACGAATTAATTCCTTTAAAGGTCTGCACATAGACAATATCCTCTAACAATGGTCGTATTTCTCATTCGATTGGATTTAAATGAGTTTTTATGGTATTTCGTGTGTTCACGGCGCATTAAGTTTAATAGTCCTTTTAATTCGTTTTTAATACCAGTAGCTAATAGTGGCCTGGAGTCTTGCCGCATTTTATGGTCACGAATGGATTAAAGAAACGTTTCTTTTACCATACGCATGGGAACGAATCTTACTGAAATTGAAAAAAACGCCTCTGTTTTTTATCTATATAAGAAGTAGACATTTTTCTTTATACTTAAAGATTGATTAAAAAATCATCACTTTCATGAAATATTCGGGTATATCTACTGAGCAGATGTACCACAATGCCTACAGCCGACAGTGGCTCTGCTCGAACATAGCAGCTCTCTTGACTTAACCCTTCCATACCCAATAGAAATGAATATGGATTTATATTATTTACTTTTTATTATTTTAAATAAAATTATAACATAATTTAAATGGATAATAACCGCAAAGCCCTTAAGTTACAGGTTGTTTAGAAATTTGATACGCGACGATAAATATCAGTATTGAGTAGACTCATAATGGGTCACTTGAAAATAGTTAATCATTTTCTTTATGTAGGCATTTTGCTCAGTTGAAATAGCAAACAGTTATAATGTTGTCTTTAAACATTAGATCTTAAGTTTTTATCGACCTGACCTGATACGTTTGTTACAAAGTAACCATTTAAAGTGGATTACTACAATTAAACTTATACCAGTATAAGCTAATATTATACATATACCTCATAATCTTTTTTATATAAATTATTAAATAGAAAAATTATATGCTATCTAGCCTGGTCGCTTTGCCGCCAATTCCAAAATATTTTTTGAACGTGATTGTTCAATTACTTCATGGGGTAGGGCGTTAATGAAAACAGTATTGCAGATTACTGGAACTTTGTGCGTACGGAGCCGTCAGTAATTTTTAAGGAGCTTCGAAAACTAAGCATCGGCCGTATGTTTGTTTATCGGCAGAGACATCAAAATTTCCTTCTCTCACGAAGACTATAAAAGTCCTGGGCGACCCCTTGCTGTTAGGACAAGAGAGACCGTGGGCACGGTCAAGGCCGGAATCGGACGAAAACTTGTAAATAAACAAAAACAATTATCGAGTGAAATTAAGATCTCCGCTAAGACCTAAAACTATCTAGCAGTCACAGCAAGCATCTGTCCCTGTCGCTTAAGAGATGATCGATCAGAACGCATGCTGGCCCAATACACTGGTGGAAGACACACGCATTAGCTATTTACAGATAAAAAAAAATACGATCGAAGAGCACTACTACAAACACAATGACAAAGAATATCCTCACAGGTCTGAGGAAGCCTAGCAACATGGTAAACTTCGGCGAAACTTTATCAAGAGACTGAGTGGTAGAGCCAAGCGGCGTCTTTAGCTGCTGCTCGAATGGGCCGGCTCGACCGGGTTAATACCACGACCTCGCAGAATACCGGCGTGAATTAGTGGGAGTGAGTAAGGCCGGCAACGCACCTGCAGCACCTCTGGTGTTGCAGATGTACGTGGGCGACGGTAATCACTTACCCTCAGGTGAACCTATTGCTCGTTTGCCGCCTCTCCCATAAAAAAAGTAGCTAGGCCTCTCAGTGATACCACTTTTCAAAAATCTACTGTGGATTTGCCAGCAAGTCCTGGCTCGAGAAGTAACTTTCCTACTTCATTAGAACTGAAGGCTAGCCCTCGTCCAATCCAGATCTCAACCCGTTGGACCACAAATCGTGTTCAGTATCAGAGGACATAGATAGTTTAAAACGTTACTCTGACATTGGGAGCAGTGGCTAAATTCCCAAAGGAGAAATAAAATTTATACATTCACCATTCATACAGGGCACAGAGATTAAAGACGTTTCGAGACCTTCAAAAAATTACTTAGACTTCGATAGCTTACATTATTATTACACTGTTATTATATATCATATTAATGTTATTATACGCTGTTTTCTTTTTTTTTTAAAGACATGCATTTTAATGTTTGACAGTAATGATAAAACTTATTTATATGTAATCTTATCTAGTATGTCTATTACTAGTTAAGTACAGTACCTACTTGTTTTAAATCATTGATTTAATCCAGCCTAACGCAATAATAATTATCTATCTCGGCTGAGTAGAATTAGAATTAACAAAACAAAGATAATTTATAAGTCATGTTAACAAAATATAATTAATATTAGAAATGTCTAAACGAGGCCAAAAAGGGTTCTGGAAAGTCCGGTTATGGTAGAAATTTAACTATAAATCTAATTACAATTTAAAAGTTTGGTAGAATCCGTTGAGCCGAATTTGTAGCATTAGTGACTCTGGCCATAAGAGATATTGTTGTGGCCTATTTACATCCACCCACGTTTAGAAACGTTCAGACTAAGATAGAATATCATTCCATCTAAATCTAAGACATTATTTAGGTACATGACTATGATCTAACGCTGGAATAATTATGACATTATGGGTGGTACATCTTCAGACGACCTCCATGAAGTGAAAAAGCCTAATAAATATATAAAATCATTCAATATTGTTCTCAGGTATCATCAATAAACCGCGTTCTCCGCAACCTAGCGGCGCAGAAGGAGAAGTCGAGCAATCAGCAGACTGGGTCCGATTGCTCGACACCTGTATACGAGCGCTTACGGCTGCTTGGAGCCCCTGGTTCCGCCCCAACCTGGCCGAGGGCTCCTTGGCCCACGCAGATTGACACTAGGACTCCGCCCTACCAACTGCACAGCCTTAGCCCAGGTCCACAAGCAATCGGTTGTGGCGGTGACATGCCTGGTTTAAAGAAAGGTAAGTGCTCAATTTTATATAATGCAAGTGACGTCTTTAAATTATCCGTTGATGGAATAAGTAATATTTTTAAAAATATTAGCATGGATTTTAAAATACTAATTCTCCTGTTCACTTACCTGTTAAGCACTCTAAATAAGCTTAAGTTTTTAAAATACTCGTCTTAGGAGACGATTCTCTAAAATAGAGGAATGCCGACCCTGTTACCGTTAAAAACATTAATTTTCTCAAAAGATTACAAATCACTTACAGAGAAAATACAATATAATATTATAAAACAAATAATTGAACCGTCTGACGCAGTTATTTATTTATTATAGTATGTAGAGGTTAAAAGTGTAAACATTATCTAAGATTCGGTAGGTGCTGGGCAGTGATTTTTTTATTACGATGTCTTATACAATACTAACATGAAGGAGCTATGAATAAAGAATCCTTTGATAAGTGGTCCTTTAGTAGTTTTTTTTTATTTAACTAGAGCATTTGCATCTTTCATAAGTTTAGGTATATTATAGTAATGCTGTGTTCTGCTTCATATTAGTCCTGGAAATATTAAGTAGATGCTATTTGCCTTTTTTATATTAAGTAGATGCGTCTTGTCGTACGTTTATGATTTTCTATATTTTGTGTTGTTGTACGATAGTTATTTATATCGGATATCTGGGTATGTACCATACGTAGCCAGAAATAGCTGATAGCGTTAATAGCCTATTGACTATGGGTCCGGACTGCTAATACATCAAATTAATATACAAAAATTGCAAATATCACAAAATTAAATTATAAAGAATTTATTCCATATACCTTTGGTGAATCTTTTTCACGAATATAAAATACCTTTCGCAAAAATTTACACAACTATTACAAAATATAATTAGTTTATCCTAAATCCCAGCCCAGAGTTATTTCTATTACCAGCTTGTACGAGTATATCGATATTTTTCTTAACAGAGGTTATCTACACTGCTTATATATTGTAGGGCACTCTGGAGTAGTTTTATAGTTATACAGACGCAAATTCCTTATGATCAAACACTAAGATCCGGAACCACATTTGGAGGCCTTAAAAAACTTGTTCTGTGCGTTGTATAGTGGCCGCCCAGCCGATAGGCTCTGTGCAATTTATATCATAATTGATTTGTGCTCTAACTTTGAACTACGTCTACAACGTGTAATGTATATAAAATAATCCGTCCATTGATAGCTGAAAGTATTTTATTTAACCTTTGCCTACCCTGTGAGCCTTCATAAGCTTGAGTTTATGCGATTATGTATTATCTTAATCATATTATTTGGCATAATCTATTACTTATTCCTACAATCCATTATATAGAGATACGATTTATTACGAATTATTCCTTTGAGATGGAAATTACTTAAAATAATTGATTAATTTGCTTTACTTAAATTTTTAATCTTAAGTCTAGCTTTAAACTGAACCTATAGTCAAAAATCATAACCGCATCTCCAACAGCATCAGACGAAAATAATAAAAAAAAGAACCATCGCTAACCGCCGCCAAAAAGGACAGAAAGCTTACAACAGCCGGTCGCACTGTCTGCGTGGAAACATAACTTTTTTTAACAGCATTTTGATAGTCGATTTGCGGCATCCTCCCCCTCTGGCTAAAGGGGAGGGAGGGATGGAATCCCGCCTCAGTACCGTCAAAAACATTACTCTGCCCATCCGCCTGGAAGATTTAATTTTCATTTTTATCTCAAACATCCCCCTTTGTAGTGGTCTGTAGTCTGTATCCAATTAGGTGGCTTTGAACATTTTTCTGGAAGTACTGTATAACTACAGAGAAGTTATGGAATTTTTAATTTTGACCCATAAAGATAGGTTAAAAGCGGATCTAAGGTGTTCCTAAAAGTACGTTATTTCTTCGTACCCTAGTCTTTTATTTGTGATAAACTAAGCCTAAGATCTTAGCTACAAGAAAGCTAGGTCTCTTTCTTTTCTTTTCTTTTCCATACATTATTAATGTGTGTTGTAGTAATTATTATCAACCGTTCGTTAACTATAATTACCTTAAATTTTAACGATTTATTTATTTTTATGCAATGAGTACTACTAGTATTAGTTATAATATTACAAATGTGAACGTGTGTTTATTTTGCTAAACCGATTCTGATGCAATTTGGTATGATGCCTGGAAAGGTACTTTTTATCCCGGAAAAGCCGCGGAGTAATCACCACGGGCGCAAGCTGGTATATATTTATAATGTAACATTAAAAACGCCAATCTTTACTAACCCTAATTAATGGTTTTCCATAACGTAATATAAAATTATATTATATGTGTTTTTAATTTTTTTTTTGTTGGCAGCTTCTAAATAGTCCCCTGCAATACTACACAACTTATAGAACGGTGCTTTAGACACGTAAATCGTTTTGCCGCCAAATATTAAAAAAATGGAACTGTCATCATTGACAGGTATCATCGACGTCGCGGGCAAGGCCGCGGAGCGTGAAAGTGCCGGCAAATCGGTAAGGCGATCGCTGCTCCACGCTCCGCTGGCTATTTTACTGGTTTATTGGATAGTTATTCGATAGATATTCAACTTTTTAGATATATTGACATTACGTAACGAAATCGTTTGTTCATACTAATCTTTTTCCAGATTTTACTTGTATATAAATAAGCAGGTACTTAAAAATAAATGCATATTGGAAAAAGAATAGTAACATACGGTGACATTTAATAAAGACCTTTACCCATAGTGAGCAGATGATGATGATGTTTCCCTAATCGATTTCAACGACGACAACTTCCGAAATTATCCGAAATCATAGAAACACTCACTCATGTGGAATGTAACGATTGTCGTAAAAGACTAGAGAAAGGGTCATATGCAGTATCAAAGACACAGGGCTTTATGAATACAACCAGCCCGAAAACCAATATTTAATGAGTACTGCTGCTACTTAAATATTGGATTCGACTTCTACGCTAACCACTAAAGCACGCGGTCAAACTCCTTCGACCACGGCGACAACTTTCGAATACTATCGACCATTTTCAACTGCGCAGGATATATAATGTACGAGCAAACTATGGCACTTCATCACATAATAAGATCGGGGACAGGACATATTACGTAAACCACTAAGCCACGCGGTTTTTGCAGATAATACAAATATTAATAAACACAACCAACATACGTAACGTATATTGTTGAGTAACTCGGCAGTGTTATTAGTGTATATATACAAAATAAATAAAACGAGGTTAAATAACAGTAATCAAAGTGGCCGTAGTAGCCCAGTCCCTCATTTTAGTTTCACACACTTCACACAGAGCGCGAGTGAACTGGGTTCGATCCTAGCCGCCGGCACCAGTAAAGTTGTTAATAGCAATTTTAAGTGCTGTGTTTACCACGTGCTCGTGTACATGCAGTGAAGGAAAACATCATGAGAAAACCTGTATATCTGAGAAAATGGGCCATGGCCCAACCCGCCATGGGCACTTACAGGCGGCAATTTTCTTTTTATTTTTTGCTTCAAAAATCGTAACTAACATGTATTTGAAGAGCATTTTAATTCCGTTTCAAGTTCAATGAAAACAGTAAATTAGATTTTCCCGAACATACTTTGGTCCCCTATTCTACATCTAAGCGCTTGTACAGGAATTTTATTGTTTTAAAGTTCATAGGACTTTCATACTACCTTCCAACTCCCACTTCACTCTTTTAGGGGAAGATCTTCTTAAAATCCTTTACTAGCGGATGCCAGCATCTTGTCGGGACCTACTTGCCAAATTTCAAGTTTAAAGGGTTTATAATTTCTGACATTTCTCATTAGTTAGTGGAATTTCGCTTTTACGAGAATATTAGACCAGTGGTCGCCAGCTGTTTCGCCCACGTGTTAACTAATATTGGACAAAGGGAAATCTTAATTTAGATAACAAGTATCCTGTACCCTATTCCTTGGCATTATCTAAATCCCTGCAAAATTTCTTTTTCGTCCCTTTAGTTGTTTAAAATGCACGATTGAACGACAAACATACAAACTACACATTAGTAATATTAAGTAGGATAAATAGCCCATATCACGTGTGGAATCAGAAGAAACATTTAAAAAAAGATACTTAAAATTCTAACTAAGCTATATATATAAAGCTTATGCTTAAATACAAACTTTCATCCCCTATTTTATTCCTTTAGGTGATGAATTTCCAAAAGTGCCTTCTTAGTGCTCATTCCGTTATATAAGGAACTCCTGGGCAATATGTCACGCTTCTGGACCCAACGGTTTCGACTGTGCGTTGATCAGCAGGCAGCAAGCTTCTCCTTTTATATTATATATAAATATATATATACAGAAGTTGTTGAAAAATTACCAATACGTTAACTATGTTATAAACGATGTCTGGTGGCCGCGTTAAAAATTTATTAAATTGTATTTTATCTCGTGAGACCGATAAGAGTCGACTAATTGTAATCGACAAATGAATAATTAACCGTCTCCAATATTTGGTATTAACCTAAAATATGTAGTACCCGTAACATAGCTGTCTGATAGGTTTAGAGAGAATAAACAAAATTTTCTCCAAATTTCGATCTCATCTGCGTCGCATCCTGCTAATTGATAGACGAAGCAATGCTGACCGTTAGAAGTTCGAACCTGCGATGCTTTGAATAATTAAGTTATTGACTCTTATCTAAATATATCCAAATCCTAATGGAAATCTGCATAACTATTGCGAGGATAGCCTACCCAGTGTGGGCAGATCTTACACGGCAAGGCTTCCCAATTTTGGTTGCAACTAAGCATACGTTGTATATCCCCGCTGTCTATACCTTTTAATGGCCTGTATATTTTGAACCGTAAAAGGTACCGGTCGGAATAACGTAAAAAAATTCAACATAACTTGTTTATTTCAACGTTCTTTTGTTTGTATTCTGTCGTAATTTCGGCAACACGTACAAGCTACAAACTCGGTGCGTTAATAGTGCAAAATTGATTGTAACGCTTTCGATTAAAAAGGAGGATAATTACAACGTATATTTAAAACAAACTGTAAATAAATCTAGTACAGCTAGAAAGCTAACATTTAGCTACCAACCAGTCTTTAGATAATTGACTCGCACCGCAAAACAAAGCGAGTACATCGGGCCAATTGTCAGAATATCAAAGCGTGCCCGCGAGCTACTGTTTGCACGGCTAAAGAGCAGGCTTTGTGGGGACTTACGCTTCTGATAACGGATACAGAGGCCTATGTGTATAAATTAATTATTTTATGGATACAGTGACTTTTTTAGAGCTTTACAAATACCACGAATTTTAATTAATTGCCGAAGGAGACAAAATATGTCTAATAGCTAATTGCTGACGCCTACCTCGTGATAGTTAAATATAAGTAGGAATTTATAAGTAGGTATATATGTATTAGGTCCATCTGGAGCCTCACTCGCATTTTTTTAAAACATATAGTTATTCTAAATGAACAGTATTTTAGGTAACGATCATAAATATTAGTTACAATTAGGAGTAAAACTTATTAAATAGAAGTAATTTAATTCTTTCTTATTCAGAATCATAGCATTAATTTATGTATAATGTAAACATTAAACATGTTTATTTGCTTATGGTGGCGGCGAAATAAGGCTGACATAATATTTTATTCCACAAATGCCGTTAATGGTCGACTTCCTAAAAGTCTAATGGCCTTCAATAGGTGGTGGAAGAAGAACCATCTTTTGTCTGGTGCTGCAATAATTGATAAATATATCAACTAAATTAACGTATCAAGTACATGTAAGATAGAGTCGTAGTTAAGTGTTAATGTATTTTGACGGGCCGTGTGGCAGCGTCGTTAGAAAATCTGCCACCCCCATTCTTCCCGTATGTGTCTTCGATAACAATAGGAAAATCCACAAATAACCCTTGGTGTTTAACAGATAACGATAGCGGATTAACCACCTCACGAAATACCTAACCGAAAATAAACAAACCTATGGTGGGCAGTAGCATAAAAGGCGGGACATGAAATACGATCGCTACCCGCTTGCCAATCAAGGCGATTATGGAAAATTCTCGTAATGGATGAAATATATTGGTTATTATATTTAATAGAGAATTTTTTTATGAGTAAGACGGCAAATGAGCAAGCTTATCACCTGATGGTAATTGTCAGCTGTAATGGTAATTGTGGTGGTAAGTGTCAGTCAGATGGTGGTCAAGCAGGCCCATTCGAAGCCCCTTTTAAACGTGGTAGAGCCAAGCGGAGACGTTTGCTGCTACTCGAATGGGCCGGCTCGACCGGGTTAGTACCTCGGCCTCGCAGAATAACCGACGTGAAGTGGAGGCATCTTGTGCTTCTGCGTTTTGTTCGGTGAGTGACGTAACCGGAGGCCCACTCCGCCTCCCCATCCCCCTCCTCATCCTCCCTCCCATCTCCCAAATACCCCATAAGGCCGGCAAGACACCTGCAGCACCTCTGATGTTGTAGATGTTCATGGGCGATGGTAATCACTTACCATAAGGCGAACCGCTGGCTCGTTTGCCGCCTTTTCCATTAAAAAAAGCGACAGGAAAAGCCCCCAAATGTATGGACAGTAATATTGTCAGAAATCTTGAAGTTCTGTCAGCAAGGAATAATGACTGTGCTGTCTTCAATGATTGTAAGAACTTATGTGTAGCAGTTGACATCCAAAGGTTTTCGTGTGTAAACCTATATTAAATTATTACTACTAATAATATGTCTATAATTATCTATGTAGTTATATGTTTATCTTGTCACCATCCGGTTACCACGATACAGATAATCCTATTTTGGAACTGCATGACGTGTTTCAGTGTCAAATATTTTGTTATTATTATTATAAAATAATAAATATAAGTAAAATAATAAAGTAGTGACGGAAACTTTACGAAATAACGTTAATGTCATCGCACGTAACGTCGTTACTAGGTCTGTTTCAAGCTCTTATGAACGAACATCATTTCATGGTTATTTATAATTGGTTTGAATAATGCGGCGTATATATTTTACAATTATTTACTTTAAAGTTACACCACGAGTTATTTAATATAAATGTAACCAAAAAATAAAGCTTGTGGTACAACCTGCAGTCAAAATATATCAATTCAATCACGTAGTCGATTCGCAATGCTTCGGGGTCAAATCAATGGAGGCCAGAATCTGAAAAGACTTAGTAAACTAAAAGACAAACAGACAAGGTCAAAGGACGTAAGATAAATCCATTAAGGGGCGAAAACTAAATAAAACGCACTGAATAAAGGGAGGCGGCAAGTCGTGGCTTGATAGATGTTGAGAAAAAGAGACGAGTAAATATGGGAAGTCGTGTAAGAGAGTGAGATAGCCAAGTAGACCACAAAGTGACCAAAATTTACAGATTCCACGTATGATTTTATCAAAACTAATTGTAACTAAATAACTGTTAGTGAAAATAGCGTATCAAAGAACATTAAAATACATAACTAAAGAACCACACACATACATAACACTCTTAAAAACTTTACCTCCTCTTAATCAAACAATCTCAACTCTTAACAAACCAAGACATTACTATTTGTACGCCATTGTACATTATAATGTTTTGATTTAAATTAATATTTGTATATACTAATTACTTTAGTACTTTCACACTATTCGAAACTATATTGAATTAACAGCTGTTAGTTTAAATATTCGGTCATGAGGAAAGTAGAAAATAAGCTTGTTGTAAAAAAAATTAGGAAGGTTTCATAAACTACGCGAAGCCTGGTCATTCTAGCGTCTGGCCTCGGAAGATAAGGCGAAGAAAAATGTCGCAGGATATTTTATTCGCAGGGTCCTGGGATAGATGGTTATTATAGGGTCCCGTAGTGTTAAATTAGTGAGATGTATGGTGTGGTGTTGAATATTTATTTATTGGTCACGAGAGTTATCGTCGTAAAGATCGTGTGTCGGTGTGCCGTATGGGGGAAATTGAGTACCACATTTATATCACTTTGGTCCTTATTTATTAGTGATGATTTTTTGTTCACTTTGGCAATAACGTCATCTTTCGGTAACTATAGAAAACTGCTATAGTATGTACAAAGTCACAATTATCCATGCAGATATGTGCACTGTGACAGAGAGAATACTAAATATTCAGAGCTCTAAGTGTGAGATTTCAACTATTACTACAGTTTGCGATTACTTACTATTATACTTATAATAATGAATAAAACTCACAAAATTTTCACGTTTTCATAATAACTAATGTACAGTGACTCACACTCTAAGTGCAGAACCAAAAGACATTGAGTTTGAAATGTTACACTTTGTGCCATAGACGTGTAGTACAAAAAAAATATTTTAAAATTTCATCTTTTGCGTAGTCTTAAAGTGCACTTAGCAATGGTGCAAAGATCTTAAAGTTCAAAGAAAGTTTGTATGCGTAGATTTTTTTGTAGCCCGTGACCAAAGGTATCATAATCAAACAAAGACTAATATTGAGTTTTCATAACAATAGTATTTTTTAATCACTAGACCTGTTTGAATACGTAGACAGTAGCTGTAGAAAATTAACTTGAAGCATCCATTTTGTAAACTTGGTAACCCAATATATTAACGAAAACAGTAAAGTAGCAGCTTGTAAATGTCCCACTGCTGCGAAAAGGCCTCCTCTCAATATTTGAGAGGGGTTTTGAGCCGGGAACCACGCCACGCTGCACGAATTGGTGAAATTCACATGTCCTCGAAATATTTTTTTTATTATTTCTCAGACATGCAGGTTTCCTAACGAAATTTTCCTTCACCGCCAAGCACGTGGTAAATACAGCAATTAAAAATGCTGTTAACAATTTTAATTGTGCCGGCACCGGGAATCGAACCCTGTTCACTCGCGTACTATGAAACTTATGAAATTACTTATACATAAAAACCGATTATAATAAACTATAACAGACAGACTATAATCAAGGTTAGAGGGCTTGTCTACCCGAGTTTTGATAAAACATGTTGGACAGTGCGTGTGAATTTAATTAATTGGTATACGAAGGTAATTTCCTCTTTATTAGCCTGTGCCTCGTGTGCATGTCCTTGATCATGTCTACATCTCAGTCTTAAAAGACAGAATTTGTGAAATGCGCAGGAAATTTTTATAATTAGTTACCTTATTGCAATCGTATAAAACTTTTTGACGTTGTCGAAGATTGTCAGATGGACCGGTGCATGTCGAAATCGCAATACCGATTGATTATGATTGAATTGAAAAGTTGCTATTAGAACCCATAACCCTCATCATAGTAGAATAGTTACGAAATATAAAATTAAATGAAATAGTAACAAACCTGGCCTTATAAGGGTTATTAACACAAACAATAGCTTCACGTCATTATCAGGCTCTTGCAAAGGATGATTTGACAAAATCACCGCGCTTGGCAAAAATATTGGCTATAGTAGTAGTAGCCTCGCACCCGATATCCTGCTGCCTGGTATAGGTTGGCATTTTTTTGGACGCATTGAGACATTAAGATAAAAAAAATTCTGTTAATAACAAGCTCTCACGGCTGTATAACCAATAAAGGGGTTGTCTGATGTCAAGACGTTTTAGTCCTTTTTACCCACTTTTCACTTGAGCTTATTTGGAAAAACGTGACAGGAGGTGAACCTGTCACCGTCTTAGTGTCCAAGCCTTCGACACAAATTGCACATAAGTTACTAAGGAATAAGTGGTGCAAACTCGAACTCGAGTCTTCAGATTCGGAGTCAGATCCCCTAACCACTCGGCTATCGTGACTCGTTAAATTATTATACCATCGACAAGTTCAAATTATCGGTCAAGCGACAAGAAGTAGCAGTAAAATAAATCACTTAAAATTTGCACGACTTACAGGGATGGAATGTCCGCTCAATTACCTCACATCTGGAGAACCAGTCGCCTTAGCATGCGACGTGCGGCGACGCAGACAGTCGGGAAATATTATAACATAGTCACGCCGCTACCTATCACGTCCGCATAACATGCTGTCTTAACGCATGTGGCAGCGGGAGGTCTTTTTTATGGACATGATGTGTAATAAATAAGAAAAGACAAATAGCATTTGGCGAAGTCAGCTTCATGACGATTTCAAGTTACTGTTTGTAAATCTTTAATAGGTAACTCGATATATAAATCACCTCAATACGTATATAGTCTTGCTGATAATTATCAGTAATCATTGTCCCTTTGAAATTATATGAATGATAACATGAAACAGCGAACAAGTAATTTTCAGCCTTTTTCATCCTTTGATGATAAAGCTTAAATTCATATAAGTACGAGTAAATGACTATTGTTAGCGAAACTAAACTAGCTTTTTCTGTTAGCGAATAAATGATCTATTGAGGTTTTACCAGCCAATCATTACCAAATACGTGATGACGTTTAAGCCTTACCTTCTATAAAAGCGGTACATTGTGTCGACGAACTTAAATCTATTTACTGAACCGCTTGCCTTATAATTTGTAGAGGTTTTTGAGGTAGTGCAATAAGAATGTAAAGGCCACTATTTTAAAATAAATAAAAATAAATTACTACAAATCCTTTAGGATTATTTCCGCCAATTTCATTTTGACAAACACTGCTCTGAATTTTGTAACGCAAATTTTTCAATCTATGTAGTTGATTGAATTAAAATGTGAAAAAACTTCCTTTAATCGTAACAATAATTATTTTCTATGGACTAAACCGACACTACATATTACTCGACATATACTATGATTGCCTAAAAGAGATAAAACAAATGCCATATTTATCAACCTAAATAAACGCTTAATAATATTCCTTCCATAACATTAATTTAAGTATATATGAGCATTACGGTAGAACAGATTTGTCTTTTAATCTCCAAAGGAATAAAACAGAGGTGAAACACACATATCATACATAAATATAATTTAACCAAACAACCCCAAGACAGCCTACCGAAATAGAAGGGCTTTCAGCTTTAGGTTCAGATTATACCTAAACCGTATGAACGGCAGATCAAAGGGTTAGTGCCGCGCCCGTCGTGCCGTCGAGCTTTGAACATGCCGACACATAACGTATGGAAAACGTGTAGCTTATGTGTTAAACATACAGGTTATATTTGTCGCGTTAACGTATTATATAATTGACGGTAATATATTAAAATACTTCGCATACAAAAGCAATGTTTAGTCTTCATCTTTTTCTTATGTACAAATACGTTGTTTGTTTTGTGCAAAAATTCGACACTCAATTAAAAAAGGAATTACTAAAATAATTTTTCAGATTTTTAATACTAAAGGTATTGCCTTGATTTAATCGGTCAAGATGCAAAAGGAATAAAATAGTTGGTTTGAAAAAACCTTTTTTTTAGTATTAATGACACTAATACAGTAGTATCATTAATACTAGTTCATTATTTTAAATGTCCGAACAGATGCCAAACAAAAATCTCTATCACTTTAGGAAACTTTATATAAGACGGGTCTTAAATTGTAATTATATCTAAATAATGAACCATTGTCATGCAACACTTCCAAACTAAATATGTAATGCTTTGCATTGCCTAATTTTTTTATCATTTTTCCTTAAGAAAATAAAGGGATCTTGGGCGATAGTCCTAGGTTAACTAACAAACATACGAGTTTTAAAAGCTTAATGTAATTATTATTGCCTTGCAACATCAACTACTACTACCTAATTTTAACATGAATTTTCCAACAAATATGGAAACGTTTGTTTACTTTATCATGAGTTTTCCACATGACTTTATTAGTTTAAAGTTTTTTGGGTATATGATGCTATTGTTAACATTGCAACACCTGCCAGTGTTCTATTATTATACAAATAATTTATACAAAGGTCGTGGCCGAAGCGTTTCTAGTCTATTCTCGTTTCTCTACATATGTAGAGAATAGAAGGCAGTTAAACTTTTTTTTTAACCTAATTATACTTTTCTTTTATTATAATTTTGTAATCTAGTAATCTATAATTCTTTAAGGAGTTTTGCATTGATTTATTAATAACTTATGCTAAATTATTTCCCCATCGTTGACATTAACAAAGACAACAAGACCCTAATACCACTTGTACATTTGTACAAATGGTATTCGGGTCTGAAAATTTATTAGTAATTGACGACAACCAACGTTTTTTCCTGCGGGTTTTTTACATATTATTTGTTTTGAAAGAAACAATTAATATGAAAAAATGTTGGGTTAATCACGTCATCTTGGAAAGTCTATAATAATCCGCTCTCACAAACGCTCTTGCGTTATGAGGTTTGTGAAAATACCTAGTCATAGAAACATTAAAATCAAATCAATTCAATATTAAATAATTTATTCATAAACAAAGACAACATTTCACATGTATTTTTTTTGTTATTAATTGAAATGAATGAAAATTTAATTTGTTTTGTCAAACGCTATTACTTATGTCTATTATACTAAGAAGAAACAGGCGAAAGTAAGCCCGTAGATATTCGCTTATTTACATACATTTTCATTATGTATTGAGAAGAAGAATATTAATTTCTTTAAATTTATCCCTAAGAGATTCTGGAATTATCATTACAGACATTATAACTGTATGCCCTTTTGTAATGTGTGTTCCCACAGCAAATATCTTAAGACATTATGGTATGGAAATAACTAAAATAAACTATCCCGGCTGTTTCAATATTAGCATGGATATCATATATTTCTTACAGCATTTGCTGCAGAGCTAAGTCTGCTGGCAAGTTATATTTATCAATAACGATACAACAATTACTTATGCGTCATACTTGTGAACATATATTGTGGAGGCTGGAGGAGTTTACAGTGCACTTATACTTTTATTTTGTACATTTTTATATCTAATAGCATGCTTTCAGTTTTCTGTGTTACTATGCCTTTTATTACAATGCCAATGTATGATATAAAAGTATAGTTCCGTCGCTTCAGACAAAACAAATTAAATTTTCTTACGTCGTAGTAATGATTAAAAACAAGCAAATAAAATATCGAATGTCTTTTTGCATAAAATATACGTCAGATTCTCTTGAGAGATCACCAAAGGTTTATTAGAATTTTCAAAATAACCTACTAATTTAAAGTGCAAAGGATTAACCCTTTCATTAAAATTAAAATTAAAACCATATGGGTATAGCAAAAATGTATGCGATAATAGTCAATATAGTTATATTTTAATATTGTTTATTCAAAGTCCTATCCACATAGTCCACCTGGTACATTGGACATAACGGACGTGAAGATAAATACATTAATAGCAAAGACGTCAAAGTACATACAGTACATTTTATCTCTTTGATTAATAGCGATATAAATACCGCATAAACACGACATAATTCGCAAATGAAATAAACAGCGCAGCAACACAGCACAGGACCGCGCCGGATGCGTTCCAAACCACGTCGAAACGGGATAAAAGAGCTGGGACCCTCAGTGGGACGGAGGCATACACGCGAGCAAAATAGCAATTAAATCCGCCTTCATTACGTATCACCCTTCCAGAGGTATCTTATATTCCACTGACAGGGGTGCGCTCTTAAAGGGAGGCTCAGTCTCTAGTAGTTCTAATGTTTTAACAATAATATCTTTAATTCTTTAGTTTTTATTTTTTAAAACATATTTTATTTTTATTTATTTTATTATATATGTAGACACGAACGACTGTCACCCATATGGATACAGTGATCCTGGATACCCACATTCTCGGATAACCAAAAGGACTTCGAAGGATTTTCAAAGATTTTCCCTTAGTCGCCTCAGATGACAACCACGGGAAGAAAGGAGGGGGCAGATTCTTACGTAGCGTTGCGTATGTTCAATAACCAATTAGTATCAATGTCCAATAATAAATACAAATTTAATGTTTTACACATTTATCATAAGACCATATTTTTAGAAATTTTGTAGTGAACAACACTATAAAAGAATAATTAATTATCTAACATTATTTGTAATTTCCGGATAAAATGAAAGCATACCTTCCCATTACATGTAAGCGAGACATCAATATGTCTCTTACTTCCGTAAATGTGGACATTACTTTGTCGTGTAGACCTTTCCTACTTAGCCAACTTCGTTCTTTAGCAATTCATTTTATAGAAACCAATTCTAAATTTAAATCCATACCTCATACTACTGTTTTATAATTCCCATCACATTCATCTAAATCAATTGTTATTTCAAAATATTGCTTCTTTAAGAAATGTTGTCAGTTTAAAAAAGTCTAGTTGCCCTGCCAATATCAGTAAGATGAAAACGACAATGACTCAGTACGGCATTGGCAAAACGTTCGATTCTCTCATTCATTACAATTTGCGATCACTCATAGTTAAGCGGAGACCGCAACGTGTCCGGGCGAACGGGCCGCACAAAGGGTTTACCGAGGCCAATAACGCATGAAACAGGATTATAAAACATGAAAACGCTCGCTAAAGGGCGGTTTCGGTGCGTCCCCTCGCCGTTCATACGTTTTACATGTAATTATAGCTGTTAATTTGCCTGTGGGACGTCTGCCTACTTGTTTTTAATCCTTGTCCGAATATGAATTAAAAAACTGTATATTAGAGGCGCTAAATTGTCAACGTTTTAAAATTAGTAACACAAACAAGAGCCGTGGTAGCCTAGTGGTCAGGGCGCTCACTTTAGTTTCATAGAGCGCGAGTGACCTGGGTTCGATCCCCGGTGCCGGCACCACTAAAATTGTTAATAGCAATTTTAACTGCTGTATTTACCACGTGCTCAGCGGTGAAGGAAAACATCGTGAGGAAACCTGCCTGAAAACTGAAGCAAAAACAAAAAGAACCTGAAAAATCAATTCAAGTTGGCAACACTCACTGGGTGTATTCTGTATTCTACAACTAGTACGTGTTGCAAGTGATGACTTACGGTACCGAGGCGTGTTCTTTCACTGCAGACCGTATGAGGATGATTAAAGTTGCTCAGTAGGTAATGGAAAGGGCTATGCTCGGTTTTTCTCTGCACGATAGAGTCTGCAACGACGATCACCGTTAGAATCGGCAAGCCGAAGTGGCATTGGGCAGGTGGGTCGGGACCGAGCTTTTTGGAAATCAATGGGGAAAGCTTATGTTAAGCTGTGGACTTGTGACTGGCTGAAATGAAGATGGTGATCCCAAGTTCTCTTGGTTTTATCAATCGGTTATTGTCAATATAACTGCTCCCCGGCTAGATTTTGTTTGGGATATGTGGTGATGTTTGATATTTAATTCTACTCAAGACCGAAGGAATACTATTTGTGGCTATTATATGTAGTGGCAGCTTAGGAAAATCTGCCTTATCTCAACCCGTGAATGTCATAAAAGTCGACAAAACGAAATTACATATTAATTTAATGACTTCCGACAGATCGCGGAATAGCAGTCTCAAATATCTTCTACTCCTCTCCAGCCTGTTTAAAGACCATTGTCGAGTAAAGGCCTCCACCACCGCTTGGGAGTGGGATACCTAACACCTTAGACATTACGGCACGTCTCGATCTGTTTATTTTCCGTCCGCTGTAGTAACTACTAGACGGATAAATAACTTTTAATACTCTCAAAATATCCGACATGATTCGAGATGATCTTAAATATACCAGACATATTATCTTAATTACTGAGAGGCTGCAACATTCAAGGGCTATGTTCAGCGGTGGACTAGTTAGAGGCGAGTAAAACTAAGATGAAGCATTCGTTTGGACTGAGATCTCCAGCTCGAGTAAACCACACGAAAACAACCTAGATTTTTTTCTAGGTTCATTTTTCATAAGAGGAATATCTTGCGCCTGGACTATCGGGTAAAAAGATGATGGTGGATGTCCATCTTTTATTGAAGTAATGAGACTATTAAGTCGTTTACCTGGTGGTAGGTAAATGTTTCGTTTACCTCTCAGTCAATCAAAGGCATATATACAATGTGCAGACCTATATTTTGCATGATTTTTTCGTCATTTCACAACAAAAATTATTTACTACTTTAAAATTGACAAAATTAATCATCTTTTACATATATCCGCATGGTGAAATAGCTTGTTATTTAATTTCCTTCACCAGCTTATTTAAATTTACTGTTGAACGTAGGCCTTTCCAAAAAAGCGGTGCTGAAAGCCAATTCTGCAATGCATTTCTTGAAAGGTTTGCCCATGCTCACTACGCTGGGCAAGCGGGTTAGTGTTGGCATTTGAATAAAACGATGGTGTATTCCCCTTTACATGACCATTTATAATTTAATAATAAAATATCAAAAACTTTGTTATATTTATATTAAGTTAATTATCTCCATAAATATTCCTAAAGTTACAATCCAAAATAGGCATCTCCATTACAAGCTACATTTGAGTTTGTTAGGTTTGTAGGTAAAGAAATCATCGAAATAAAGGTACGAAGAACAAAAAATAATGTTCTCAATGTATGTTTTAATTTTAATAGAAACAATGCCAAATTTTGAGGTGTGTTGAGAAAAATGGCGAAGACAGACATACAAGTCTCAGCCAAGGTTCTAGGGTTTAGGTTCGGAACGCTAACTCCATTTTTGTTCATTCATACAGTTGCGAAATCAATTTCTCAATATATTTTAATAGAGCGGAGGATGGTACTAATGTACGTAAATAGAATCCTTGACAGATTTTTTCTTCACACAAAGTCCATTTCTGGAATACCGCTTCTATGATAATCCTTAATCACATTAATCATTCTCTATCATAGGAAACAGTAAGTCAATTAACAATGTGTTAACCTGTCATACCTACTTATTTTAACTAAATACCTTTTATTTGTACCTAAAATACCGTACCCGAAACAATTTTAACCGCCTATATTCTTAGATAAACATAGTTCTTGTTCGACACGCCACCCATTAGTTCTGCTATCGGCATAATTCGTCGTACACGGCAAACAAGAGGAGTAAAAAAGGCCGGGAGGGGCGTAGGCGGTCCCCTCCGGCGCGTTAGTTCCGCCCCGCTGCGCCGCCCGCGCGCATAAACAACACACATATAATTACACTATGACATATGCGGATATTCCCCGACGGTTATGTGCGCGAAACTTACATATACATCCATGTACACATCACGCGACGATCTGTTACACGTTCATGTAGCGGTCCGTCTGTACGTCCACTTGTAGAGACACTTCAGAGCTTGTACGTGACCTTTATGCAGTTTACGTAGTAAACAATATATTAAATACCATGAACAAGAAAAATATACCTATAACGTATTTATGTGCTAGGTGTAGATGACTTGACTATATTTCTATGTGTATGAAAATAATTAATGATGTGATATGCATGTGTTTTATATTCTCTTACTTCCTTTTATTTCCTCAACTGGGAAATTCTAAAGTCGAATAAAATTTAGTATGCAGGTCAGACTGTGCGCGTATCACTTACCAAACACCTGTACGCGCGCAAGCGTCTCTTCGGCCCTTATCCTGCCGTTTTCTGACAAAATGGCCGGCACGTGACTCGAATCTGTATATTGCAATATTCATTTATTCACCTTTTATCATATTTGTATTAACATATTTGCTTTTATAATACTTTAAACTTAACTCAATAGCATGAGGTCTACAAACAATATGATAAGCGTTATTAAATAACGTAATTGTATTGCTTATAATATGGGTTGAAAGGGGGACCATACCATTTTTATCTCCAAATGCCAACCTTGCCTGCACATGGTGCACCTCGCTTAGAGAGTTCTAGAACTTCTCGGTGTCGTTTTCTTGGAGAGGCGTGTGTTCTTCGGTGAGCTTAAATAGGCTGGTGAAGAGTGAAGAGGAAGCTTGATATAATTAAATCGCTACGATAATTTATATATAATAAATCTCATCAGCTCACATATCAACTCATGCCTGCCGGCCAGGGTAATCTTTCCCTCTCTCTCATCATAGGAAGAGATTACGGATTTTCACAGCACATTTGGCACAGCTTAGCATAGCCAAATGAGCTTCCGCAATCCAGTTTTCGCCTCTCTCGGAGATAAAACGTGCTTGTCTAGTCGCCGGATATGCTTTCGAAGATTCCCAGAGATATCTTAAACCTTGTGGTGTCTTCTATCCCATTATAAGTAATATAAAATTAAATATTTTGCAAATATTTTAATAACACGTCTGACCATATCATACATCAGTGGGTAGGTATCGCTACAAACATAACACTCCCTACGCGGAGGGAAGGCGCTGGGGAATCGTGGCGAATGAAATACACGTCATAGCGATGACATTTTTGCGATAAGCAACACCGCAAGTTTTGTTTATGGTTCGACCGCCATCTTTTCTTGATAACCGATCATTCTCTCTTATATGATGTATAGTGCGGTTTTATGCGTTTATTGAGCAACATAAATCATCACATCACATATTTAGCGATCAAATTTAAAACTGGTATTTTCAAATTATTGTAACAATTGTTACATTAATCGGGTTCCCGCGATTACGCCCGAGTAGTCACAAAAAGTCTTATTTGAAATATAAAGTAACCTATATGCTATTCCATGGCATATCTGCCAAATTTATTTCATATCAGTCCTCCTGTAAACACTGCTGGATATATATAGAAAGGACTAAGAATTATTTATTCAAATAACCGACTTCGTTGCAATATTCCAAAATAAAATTCAAACTAAATGTAGAATTATCCTTATCCATTTCTTTTCCGAGAAATCAATTAAAATACATTAAAAAACGCAGTCCAATTTAAAACCACGACCTTTTTTTAAAGAACATCAAGTATCGTTGTAATTTTTAAACAATAAGCATTGTGTATACTAAAGTACCTATAACATAGACTTTGGTGCCTTCATGTCAAAAAGGATTATGAACAATCCTTTGAACTGATGACTGAATTGAACGATAAACATACAAATTTTCACATCTGTTATATTAAATAAGATAAAACATAGTTCCATCAAAATTCGTGAAATAGCTTTGAAGTTTCAAATATACATACAAAGAATTTATACAAATACATACAATTAGGATTATGCCTGACCTCAAACGCTTTCGCTTTATGAGGCGTGAAAAAATATCTCTAGTCTGTCAGACTTTGGCTTCCACGTAGCTTAGTGTCAATTTATAGACAGTTGACGTCATCACCTGTTAAACAGTTAACAATAGAGCTGGCCTAAAAGTTCGTCCTAAAACTGAGCTAAAAGAGGATTTGCTGCAATCGGCATGTTTGGGAAGTGAGGCAACGTTAGCAATGTCAGACGACTTACAGCGCTGTTCACGGACGGATACTTATTCTTTGTTTTAATTTTCTTTCACATAATAGTATGTACCGGGCAATGTCTTCGAATTAAGAAGTCGACATATACGCCAAAAGGCGAGATGCTGTGATAGTTTTTTCCAGAGATAAATTACTGGATAACATTTTCTTGGATAATTTTCTGGACAAGGAGAATATTTTTTAATGTAAGACTTTGATAAATTCAAAATGTACATCATTGCATTCGAAGAATTGATACTAAGATAACACAATAACTTTGTTAAAAAATTTGCTCGCTAGACATCGTCACAACCTACATTCGATGGTTTATAATTAGTATAATTTAATCTGTACTCCATCCTATCCGATATCCATAAATATTTATTATCTGCGTCCAACGCTACTATCACGCCCCATCCCGAGTTTGAGTGACGTTAAATAGAGACACGTCTATTATGTGATACGGATCTGTACACATTATTACGTAGCGAACCTTCATGAAACATTAATGTTTTCGCGCGCCCGCCACTGACAGATGGGCTTCTGATACACCGAATGACATCTAGCTGTCGACGTAACAAATTGCCAGGGGAATTCTGGCTTACTTGCCCCAGAGTATGAATGGATGGAGTGAATTAACTAAGGAGTATATCAAAGCGTTGTTTGATGGGATAGGATAGGTACGAGTGACGTTTGACTAGTGATTGCTAAAGCATATAATGACGACAATGATGAAAGCCTAGGCAGTAGATGCCTAGTTGCTGTTTCCTTATAGATCGGAATTAATTAATCCAGGCATATCCAAACAATTCACTCCCTTACTTCACGTATCAGAAAATTATTCGAATTCCTCTAGAATTGACTTGTCATAGTTACATTCATTATTATAAGTAAATATTTTACAAATTTTTTGCGAGCATTTTAACATCAACTATAGCTAAACTATACTTGTGTACAACATAAAACTTAAATATACCTTATTTTTTTTTATACCTCATAATATAAAATAAATATATAAAAATAAATCTACCGGTATTATCTACTGTTGATCTTAAATCCTGTTCTTTAAGAGACAAAATCTCTATTTAATATTTAGTATATGTAATTGGTTTCTCGGAAACGATTCTAACGATTTGGATGAAATTTTGTATTTAGATAATGTTTTACTCCCTGAGAAAATTATTTATCACAAAAATAATTCAATTACAAATTATTATTTTTTCTAACGTCATCTCCTAGAATATCAGAATGTTAGCTACTGAACAGCAGATGGCACTGTCAATAAAAATTAATGTAAGCAATTTTCACTGCAAATTGTCACATTCCCACAGAAAACTAATATATAAAACACAGAGCGAAGCTCGGTCACCCAGGTACTAGATATATTAAGATAGTTTCATCAACTAGTATCATCACCGCTTAAAAAAGGAACAACTATAGCAGTCTTTTTTTTTTAATATATCATATTGAACTCTCACAGATACAAATGATTATGACTGCATTCAGTGGATAGTATGTAGTAAATACAGCCTGTAAATAGCCCACAGCTGGGCATCTGTCTGCTGCGGGGGTCGAACCCAGGTTATAGCTATGAAATTAAATAAACATCTGACCAAGTTACCTCGGCGGTGGTTTACGTGAATTTAATCGTTATCATCAGTCTTTCTATGTCCACAACTGGACTGGCCGTTCCTAGAAAATACCAGCATAAACTCCGTCGCTGGCCAGGACTATTGGTGAGCGCAATGTCGGTGAACTCGTCCTAAAAGCTATTGATGCTGCTGTTCATCGCCAGTCCCTTGTATTTGAATTCGGAATTTGATTCGCT
The DNA here is from genome assembly GCA_029286595.1 of Bhutanitis thaidina. Taxonomy (NCBI): domain Eukaryota; kingdom Metazoa; phylum Arthropoda; class Insecta; order Lepidoptera; family Papilionidae; genus Bhutanitis; species Bhutanitis thaidina. Next base: position 5,217,804 of record JAGSMS010000020.1, on the reverse strand, counting down.
ATTAATCAGTTGGCATTAGAGAAAAAGCTGATTCATTCTCTCTTGCGTTTTGAGTTGATAAATGAAAATTTAAAAGTATTAGGTAAATATTATGTAAATATATTATTTAACGTAGGCACGACAGTTAGTAGTTTAATTTAACATTGCTTATTTAATTTCGAGAGAAATTTCTAGAGTACCTTAGATTTGAAAAAAGAATTGTAAAATCCTGCACTTCCCACACCTCGGAAACTGAATGTTCGAGGGTGTTATTAAAAACTTTTTCGTCCAGCAATTCTCATGAGAGCACAGGCAACATCAAAAGTAGATTATGATTAAACAATATTTCAAAAGCGTTTGCTTAATGAAAACTTTTAATTATTTGGGCCAATCTTAGGTATTATATGTAAGTGAAGAATACTTCAAAAACAAAGAAGTTTTTAATACTAAAACGCTTTTGAAACCGTGTTCAGTCATCATCTACTTTTAATGTTGACTGTACACGATTTCATGTTAATTTACCTCTTCACTATATATCATGTTGTTATAAGAAGTCTCACCAAAAATAATTCAGACACGAAAATTCAAATTAAGCGCTCTTATCTCACTCAGGTACAACACTCGAACGCCGACTAAATTGCACCTTGTCGAAACGCGCCGTCATTATTGGCCATACATTTTTAAGCGCGCGATAACGCTATCGTACTCGGCAGGGTTACGTGGTAGGCCGGGCCCGCGTTATCGTCAGTTTCTGCATGAACGCGCGCGTTACGGTCCACCCTCTCTCGCCCCCCAGCCCCTGAAACTCCCCGCTACCCCCAAAAGCGTAGCGTCGTGACAACCGTGGGATCTTGACACTTGAACTTAATTTATTCAGTTTAGTTTGTTTTAGCTATCATGTTATGTGGAATAATTATATATTGTCAAAACTTTAGTACTAAGTAATCAAAATAAGTTTGCTGTAGAATTCTGATATTATGTTTATGTTTACTTACATATTTTACGTGATACGTTTTCGACATTCATGCTAATAATGTCTATCTAGTATCAGGGGTTGTGTGATTGGGATGCTTTATGTCAAAGAAGTAGTTTACATACCTACTTGTTTGTGGGAGGGGTAGTGGTCCTCTTCTTCTCTTCGGACTTATACCGTTACCGTTTCATTTTCGTATGCGGAATTGTTCAAATAGTTCTTTTATTTGACATTTACTCTCACAACATTTATCAAAAATACAATATTAAGTATTAATAAAAAAGTCAAAAAATAAACGTTATTATTAAAAAATCCTTTTATTACGAAAAAAAATTTCAAATACCAAGTAGTTGAGAGCGTGCTAAGACTCCCTTGATAGTGGGTGGCGCGAGACAGCGCGGCCCGCGAATTCTCCTTAGCGGATTACTAAAGCGGACACGCCGCAGAATAACCTAGCTCTTAAAATCTCCTCCATTCATAACCTCGCGCTTGCGTTCTCAGAACGGCAAAGGTTCCGTTTAAAAATATAGCGCCACATTTTTAGTCGGAAATTTGCGAGGGTAATTGACGTCACACTACCTTCGTTTTAATTCTGCTTATTAATGTGTCGAAAAATATTTTGTAAATATAATTAAAAACATTTATGACATTATTTTTTACCTATTACTACCACACAAAAAAAAATATAGCAGATCTTTAAACCAACAGCAGTTAAAGATGATCAGCATCTCCCAAGATGCATGGATAAATACATACCGACAGCTAACCTCAAATCTATAAACCCTCTTAAAAAAGTTTATAATATCAAAAACCACTTTTATCACGAACACTCAAAACAAATTATCATTCACCACCATATATAATTTAAAATCACATACAAATACACATGTATATTTATGTATGAATATATTTTTTTATCTACACTGATATAAAACACGTGTCGTAGATTCATATATTTGAATAACTACCTTGAATATAGTAATCAGTTCTAACGAATAGGATTCGTTCATAACTTCATGATGTCGCTTTTAGGTGTCGGTGTGCGCTCGCACCGTAAAAATTCACTCTCATCATTTTTCCCAAACGGGCCAAAAGAAGTATAACTTAAAAATTTCGGCATAATCTCGTAAACGTAAAAATTTTAATTGCGAGAAAGCTCTTTCTTGTAGCGCCATCTTGTGAGGAATAGTAGAACGTAGAATTACGTGGCTTTAAAACTTTTTTTATATTATAATACACAAATTGATAGCATAATATTTTCAACACGAAGTAATTCTATTAGTAATTTTCTGAGAATGTTCAAGAAAATTCGATAAAGTTTGTATCTTCTTATTTACCTAGCAGCCAATAAATTTTAATAATAGTAATACGAAAACCACGTGCTGAAAAGAGTTGGCAAAAAGGATAAATTTAGTCAGAAAAAGACATTTTGTTGGATCAGTTGCTAAGACATTATTACAGGAGAAAATCCTACACTTCGAAAATATTGTTCATAACAATTATAATAATTGTTACCGTGTACTTACAAAGCTACATGACTAATCTAAAATATACTTTCACTATAAAATAGCCACATAGCCGACAGTCACAAAGAGGGGTTTCGTAACAAATTTCGAAATTAATATGAGAAGTATATTACAAAAATCTATATCATAGATCTGTCCTTGCGAAGCCGCCGCGGATCGCTAGTGCAATATATAAATATGACTATTCTTATATACGATTACCTAATTATCTCGAACGATAAATAATAATATTATATTAATCGGTTTCTATATTCCTCTATAAAAACGAATTATTGCACATCGCACAGCATGTTACTACTACTAGCGTTTGTTACTTCACATATGTTACGTTGATTACCATTTTATTAATCTTATTACCGGTTTGTTGTAATCCTCCAAAATTTCCAAGTCCCAAGTCGCCGAACAGCATGGAAGATGAAAATCGTAGCAAGTCGAATAAATCCCGCCGTTATCAACCGCTTGTTTTGGGAATTAATTATTACTTACTTCTCCGCGGCAACTTTCGGGGAGAAGTACCGCCACTGTTTACACTTTGTTTCTTCGACTCAACTTAGGAATATTCATAATAGATTTGTATCTACTGCTGAATAATCTGTTTAGCGGAATTAATTTTCTATTAGTATTTGATTAGAAGTGAAATTTTAAATATGGAACTGTTTTTATTAAATTGGGAGCTAAATGTTATACTCTTGTAAAAAAAATCCATGTTTGCTCGCACGCCAAGGCGCCAGCTATTCATTTCACAGTACACACGTGTACTTTTACACGTGACTTGAGTGATTGTTGATTGCAATTTTAAGTGCTGAATTCTCGAACGGCGGTTACTCAGAATGTCTGAGAAATAAAAAAAAATATTTCAAGGACATGTGTATTCTCCCAAAACGCACTGAAACGTTCTCAGTTCTAAAATCGTGAGAAGGCATGGCGAAGGTGCCGTAGGCCATTTGCTTAACTTTAAACTCAAATTAATACTGTTATAATGTGTCGAAATTCTCTTGTTATATGATACGTGAAGGGTTAACGATTCTAGAGAAACAATAATCGACTAGGACAACATTTTCAATATGTTATCCAATGGAAGAGTCATACCTTGGGATTTGACAGGTGACTGTTCTGGTTTTAACAGGAGGATGTACTGTTAATTGCATATTTCAGAACGACACCATTATCGAACCGGAGATGACTACCTAATTATCCATTAAATTAAAAAAAAATGTCAATGTTACAATTACAACCATGCTATGTCAACGTAACGTCAAAAAAGTTGATAAATGTAAGCTTACCTACAGTACCTTATATTTGTAAACTTTAAAGTGTATAAACGCGAAGTCGTAAATCAAGAACGCCTATTTCCAAAGTTAGTCGTAAAATAGTCGATGAATTATGAGTGCCAACTCCGAGCTAACAAGCATCGGATAATCGAGTTCAGGCAATGAGGGGCGGGGCGTACCCTGATAACGCCGCGGTGGCAACTGAAACTGCCCGGCTAATAGTTATACGTAATTTGATCTCGTGGAATTACCTTTTAATTTTGTAAAGCCTCTTAGTAACTTACAATCACTTATTATTACGTATTAGATATGGGGTAAGTATAGATCATAAGACAGGACGTCAATGAAGTTAAAGTTCTGCGAGAAATAGGGGAACGTACTCGTTGGAAGTTTGAAATTAATGATTTTAAACAGTTTTCACTTTCTTACTTCAATCACAAATTTTGTTCTGGAGTACATTTATGGACAGCTGCTTAATTACAGATAATCAATCATTCCATCACTCTGTTTTTAATGTTTTTGACTATCAAATCATGTCATAGAAACTTATAGCGCTGAACCTTTTACTTCACTGAACCAATCTTCTTTACTATTATTGATGCTTTTGTGATATAAAACTCATGTAAATAAAAAAACTTTTTTATGCTTTTTAGTACAGCTTATTTGAATATTTATATCGGTAAATAATAGTCACATGCTAGCGGCGGCCGTAAAAAGCGACTAACGTAAAAGCCTTGTAAGTTTCATGGCAATCTCCGGGCGTAAAGTCTGATGCCTTATACATTATTGTTCTTCAGGGTGTTCCGAACCTTACCGCCTAAAATACAAGGACCCGTTAAAGTCTCTCACATTGACCTTTTTACCTTTAATGGAGACATACAAGACTCTCCATTTTTCTATGAAACATTAAGGAGGGTTATCCATAATAATTCATAGCTTATTAATTCGGAACGCATTCATTACTTGTTAGATCATTTGACTAGTAATGCCCAAATCCGTTGTAGATATAGTATAAAAAGAAGTATTATATAGTATGGGGGAACACTATAAAACGGTGGAAGATGCTACCCGCTTTAGCTCATAGCTATTTGAATCGATGGTTTTGTTAGAAGCCTTCCGCACCAGGTTCCGCAAATTTATCTACAAATACGCCACGCTTACAGTATTCGGCTTCGCTGAATCATGCAATATCTAAATCCTTAATCTCTGTCTGCCCCTATATGTGTGTGACAGGCATAAGTGAATATTTATCGCCCAATCATAAGTGATTAAGTGGTATAACTCCTTTTCTGCATAGGAGCCGTCTGGATAGACCCCTCCCTCTTATTTCTGCCGCTCAACAGCACGGCAACCTCAGTTATCTTTCGGTTTGAAAGGTATAGAGAGCCAGTATAGTTACTGGCTGCAAGCCGTTCTATCTTAGTCTCTGACGAGTTGACAATGCTTCTGTAATCTTCTTCGGTAAAAGTTGTTTGCAGGTGTCCATCGGCTGCAGAAGCCGATAGCCATCAGGTGAACTGTTAGCTCATTTTTCACTGTTATATTATAACAGTGAACAATATTTGTTTTCTTTATTTAGTTATGTTTGTTATTTTCTTTCTTTTTGTTTAAACGGGGTCTGTTTAACTGTTTTTGTCTGTTTAACTGTTCCCGAGATTTAATATTCAACAAGGGCAGCAGCAGAATATCAACGCTGTACAGTACTCGAGCATAATGCTGAGTCGCATGCCCTTTCGTGTTTTAGCATCGAATAAACATTGTTACTTTCTTTCATTATTAGAAATAATAAACGAACTTCAACATTTTTTTGCTTTCTCTCCAGGTGAGGAGGCTCTAGAAGGCCTGGAAGGTCTGCAATCGGACGAAACGGGCTCCGGAGACAACTCGAACGCGGGTTCCAGCGGCGCTGACGAAGACGCCGCGCGGCTGCGGCTTAAACGGAAGCTGCAGCGTAACCGCACCAGCTTCACGAACGAGCAGATCGACAGCTTGGAAAGAGGTAAATAATACTTTAACGAACTTCAAAAAATTTTAAGGTGATTTTCTTAATAGGCTAATGCTGGTCTTTCCATAAAATCACCAACAAAAGCCGAGATGGAAAACTTGGATGGTGAGCGCAGTGCTGGTACACCCTCACCAACCCGCCACGCACTAGTGATGCGATCCCATTCACCAGTCTTTGGGATTTGGGATTAAACTAATTACTAATTAGTTAAAGCGGAGGCTTTTGCTGCCGCCCGAACGGGCCGGCTCGACCGGCTTCTACGTTTCTTTCGGCGAGTGAGGTCCACTTCCCCTCCCCATCCCCCTCCTCATCCTCCCTTCCATCTCCCAAATATCCTTAAAGGCCGGCAACGCACCTGCAGCACCTCTGGTGTTGCAGATGCTGTACGTGGGCCACGGCCATTACTTGCCATCAGGTGAACCGCTTGCTCGTTTGCCGCCTTTCCCATGAAAATAAAAAAAAATAGTTTTTCTATAAATTTTATTATGTTATAACTGTATTTCATGACCCAAAAACATTACGCGAAAATTTAGTTGCAGACCAATGCTAAAATGATAGTACTTAATTTCTAAAATTATAAACCTGAAAAAATTATAGTTTCAGAAAAATGTATGTATAGGTATAGTTTTGTTGTGATATCAGATGATAACACTTCTAACAAAAAACGATTTAAGGCTGTTCAAAATTCTATGAAATAAAAGATATAGTTAAAAATCAATATTAATAAAGTGTGCCCTCAATAACGTCTTAGTTTAAAATTTCCATAGACTCAAAGATAAGGTCTTCCAAATGATACTTGCCCAACGAAGCGCGCCGCGTTTCGCACGGACAGATCTGTAATACATAAACTAAATATAAATGTGTTACCCTTTTTTATGTAATTTTCTAAATGTTTGTAGAAACAGCGTTGAAATCCACTTAGAAGTTACGAAGTTATAAGCGAATACACAGACAAATGCGGATTGTGACTTTGTTTGATGTAGTTTGACATTTAAAAATGTTTAATTAATTTAAACAATTTTGACAGAATTTGAGCGGACGCATTATCCAGATGTCTTCGCTCGAGAGCGACTAGCTGCTAAAATAGGGCTGCCCGAAGCAAGGATACAGGTGAGCTTATACAAATTTCTTATCGCCATTTTTATTATATTATTAAAAAAGCTATAAAACTTTTGCCCCCACCACCATAGCTACAAAACCAACAGCTAAAAATTGTCTTATTCATTTCAACAAAAACTATGTACAATATAGTTTTTACAAATCAGTGCAATGTTCAGCCCGCAATAAGTAATAACGTCTAACACGGTTAATTAATTAACATTCATTGTAACAGACTGTGGTTATTACCTACATTTTAACAGAATTAGACCTTCGTCAAAGAGTATGTATATAAACAATTGACCTTAGTGGGAACCGGCCATCAGCACTAGATATTTGATACGCAGCGTGCTGGTACAACAAAGTAAAATTAAAGCAGCGTCATATAAATGTTCCACTGCTGGGCAAAGGCAGGCAAAGGCAGGAGGCTCTTACCCCGCTATGGGACATTTAAATGAGACTGAAACACACAAGAACTGTTTTCTGATAAATCAAAAGAACAAATATTTCAAAACGAAATAACTATCCTAATTTATCGTTTACAACACTAACTAAAGGCACACACTAAAAGTGTAGAACATAACACTTTCTTGTTTATATAACATCCTTCAAGTAAATTAAAACCTAAATACGAAATTTTTAGTACCACGCAATTAGATAGTGCTGGAACAACGTTAAGCAATAGACAGTAGTTGAAATACAAATCCAAATTAAAATTTCATCACTAATTTATATGAGAATATTGACAATGCGATCCCGAGTCCTTATAATCACTGCGAAGTAGAATTAAGACGTCATCAAACTAGCGCGTAACTACCGCGCGTGTTGTTAACCTTCGCCGACCTTAAGGTGTGGTTCTCGAATCGTCGCGCGAAGTGGCGGCGCGAGGAGAAGATCCGGTCGCAGCGACGCAGCCCCGAATGTGCGTTCGCCGCGCAGACGCACGCGCCCGCGCATCCCGCGCACCCGGCGCATCCCACGCACCCGGCGCATCCAGTGCACCCCACGCATCCCACGCATCCGACGCAAGCGCCGCATCCGACGTATCAGCCGCCGCTCAACGTTGACACCTACAGGTTAGCTCTATGTTGGGTAATAACAAAGCTAATTATTAATCGTATGAAAAATATACAGTGACATTTCTCGTATGTACATTTTTGTCTTTACCTTAAATTTTCGTCCTAGCAGTTTACTTGACGTAATCGCCACAGGCATTTTGGTCTGGCATATTACTGGTGGTTATTCCGTCATCTGTAGGATGTCCTAAGATTTTTCAAGCCTTTCTCTTAATTGAATTTCCGTCGCCCACGTGGTATGGTGGCAGATTCTCTTAGTTCGCAGATCGTAGATAGCGGTATACTTTGTATCAGAATAATTTCGGACTATGGCATTCCATCTTAGTCCTCAGGGGTGACAACGGTTCTGTAACCTTCTTCGATTGAAGTTGTTCGCAGGTATCCGTGGGCTGCATTAACCACTTACCATCCGGTGGACTGCTAGCTCATTTGTCACCCTAATGCAATAAAAAATACCACTAACACCACTCAGACGACGCCATTATTCTTGGAATACCTAAATTATTGATTTTCGTGTCGACATGTAAATTAGGTACGCCTATAACTCTTATTACGATTAAGAATTTTCCCATTAACACTTTTATGATACCCAAGGGAAGGCAGATTCAGAGAGTCCATGTATTTGCGCTATTAAATCACTGCAATGTGTCCTGATTTTATTTACGAACCGGAAGATATGCGTAGTCATCTTCATAATACATCCCTTTTATCTCCCTTCAGCGCTCTCACTCCGATGGGTTACGGAGGTGGGATATCCGATGCATCGCTATGCGAAGGAGGCGAGGCAGAGCTCTGCAAGGGAGGCTTCGCCGGATATCCGCGCTACGAGCTGGGCTACCGCGCGCCTCACGCCTACGTCAACCACAACTACCAGCACGAAGCAGCCTCGCCCACGCCAGGTAACTAAAACTAACAGCCTTTAAACGTACCACCGCTAGGCCTATGAAGAGAAAACAAGAGACGTGTCTCTTCTAATTTTTGAGTCTGTATGAGACCGCTACGCTACTGACATGCGGACTGATAATCTTTCACATTTTGATTCTGTATATTTATTTCAGTCACGACTCACGCCATTTCTGTAGCTAACTGTCAAAACTACTTACGACTAACTTTATCCGACAAGGGTTTTTATAACACTAGTATGACAAACGAGCTAACAAACCACGTGATGGTAAGTGGCTATTGCTGCCCATGGACCTGCATACAACTTCAATCGAAGAAGCTTACTGATACGTCGTCACCCTCGAGGACTAAGATGGAATGCCTCATATAATTATATGGGCTCGCTATACCCTTTAAACACAGCAGTGGTTGCACTGCTGATCAACAGCAGAAATATGAAGACAGTTAGTAGGAAAGGAATCCTAGCACCTAGTAATGATTTAGACTGATTAAGACACTTGACTATAACATATTTAATTTTGAAATATAGTGGGGTGCTCCAACTATTAACGAACACTAACTCTGTTAGATGACATCTTCAGCCTATTCAAGTTCACAGCAGGGCGTGTCTTCAAGAAAACACCAGCAAAAGCTGACATGCATTTCTTGAAAGGTTTTCCCATAATCACCACGCTGTGCAAGAGGGTTGGTTAGCGCAGTCCCGGTACCCATGCACATGTTTGTTAGAATTGTTTTCGGCATCTTCGGATGGATGTTTCGCCATCAGTCGGTCGCTAGAGCCTCGTTTGTTAGCTAGCAAGGTGCACCGCGTGCCATGTGGAGAAATTGATGGTATATTACCCCTTCTACCCACAAAAGTTCAAATAGTTTCTTAACGATGAAATAATTTAATTAAAACAATTGTCCCCACAGAACTAGGGGGTCTTTTAGGCGCTGGAGTGTCCGTGCCACTGGCCGTGCCTGGACACGATGCGCAATACTGGTCGCGTCTGCAGTGACCTTGGTGGCACTAGCCGGCAACGCACTTGCACACTCCATGCCACACGTCTACTTTACACTGCACACTCTGATAGAGTTTCACTCTAAACTTCAGACCGCGCTTCGGATTGAGGAATGCGCCTTCTATCTTTCAATTTTCTACTTCGGGAAACACAGAAAACTATTCTGGTTGCAAACGGCGCTCTCTACTAACCCTAACTTAGTAATAAATGTGTCCTAAACCAATGTTAAATACTACGTTCCTGAGAATTATTCGATATGGAAACGTTTGTTTGTTCCTATAAAACGATGTGTTTTATTGGAGCATAAAAAGATGGCCAGTGTATTCTATTAGATGCTAATGCTGACTAAGTAAAGGTGAAATTTCGGATATAAATTCATTTATTAATTAATTTAAATTGAATGAAAATGAACTTACGTCATACATTCGTATATGTAACATACTTCAATATATGTAACATTTTAGATAATTCATTCGCGTTTATTATTTTTATTGACAGCTTAATCACAAAAATATAACGACTATAACCTATTAGGGCATGGTACTTCCGTTTATAATTTGTCGCTTATTAAATTTACAGCGCATAGTATTAAGAAATTACATATCCACACAAAAAAGAAACAGAGCACAAAGTTAAGGCTCAAATTCTATTTAATGTAAATTAAACTATTTCATTCAAAGATTAGCTCCGTGACGTACGAATACTTCACCACAAAGAGAGAGAGAGAGAGAGAGCGAGAAAAAGTGCTATTCACTTATTTTCCTTTAATCATCTCTTTTTCTTTACAAAAGTAGTGACACCTTCAGTAATATGCGATATAAAGTAAAACAGGTATTACATATAAATAAATCTTATTTATTATAGATGTGGGTTCGTCAATGTACGTAGAATTTCCAGTTCATATAGTTAATAATTTTGAATGAAATATTTTAATATTATGTAATATAAGTGTTATTTTGTAATTATTTAAAATAAACACATAGTTTGTAGCGATAGAGTAGTCAATTTTGAAATAAAATGTCCATTTGGACACGTTGCAGATCTATAAAATAAGACTACTTAGATAATCAGATAGAAATGTGGGCTCGGTTGACGCACTGGCTTAACGGGTTTATTTCCCTCACGGGACAAGTATTTGTATGGCCCTATAGATGGTTGTTCCGTGTATATTTGTTTGCCTACACAGCACCGTAAAAAAATCCCTGCAGAGGCAATTTTTCTGAGCAAGCAAGATTTTAAAAATTCTACACCAATTTACCAGACGTTAAGACCATTTTACGCAATATGTTAATATCGATGTTCAAATAAAGACTAAATGAAAAAAGATGACAAAGAATTTGTATCTTACTTAGATTAAACACGACGGTTAATGGTTGCTTTCAGGCCAGTGTTGATCCTTATGGATAAAGTAATGGTCAAATGTAAAAAAAAATTACTCGATAAAAAATCAAGAGAATAATTTTGTTTTGAGAATTATGCAGATCGTATTATACCACTATTATTTCAATTGTAATTATTATATAGTAAGCAGACACAATTAAACATTCCGTGTACAGGAATCCGAAACGGTTATTACGAGTTATTTAAAAATAGCGCCACTCTCAGTGGTTTTGAAAGAATATCATTGAAACTATCAACTCTCGTTTCAAAACTTTAAAATTAGGCAGTTTTATTTCTATACAAATGTAGTAAATAATATTATTTTCTGTTCTCCTTTAAGAAAGCGAAGGAAATGTAACGTTCTCGCAAGAACCAATAATCTCTCTAGTGCGAGAGTACCGACACCTCGCTTACCCGGCGACTTAAACTATACCTACAGTAAATTGAAATATATGTATTTGTGTCTAAACTCTGTCAATTCTTACCCTTTTCTCTCTATTTTGGCTCTAAAGGATAGAGTACTAAAATATTCTAATTTTGTTAAATTTTTGTCACTTCTTTTCTCCGTGTTTATTTCTGTAATGCAATAACAATTTTGAGCCAAATTCGCCGCCGCATTTTTTCCAATAAAAATCGTCGGAATAACGCTTAAAAGAATGCTCAGTGCTTTGTGTCTCAATTTTGATCGATTACCAACTACGCGGTACGGTTATGTGTACCCGATGTAATGGCGAACTATCTATATTCAGTCAGAGAGTGTATCACTGGTTGTCATCTCTTAGATTCCAATGTCACGCCAAAGCGTTAAGATTGATGGTAAGGTGCAGTATCAGAAAGACGGCAAACAACACAATACAATCAGATCCATTTGTGTGGAGGAATGATAACGACAGAGCGCACATTCTAATCTGAGCCACAGCGTCATCAACAAAAAAAATGTTCGTTAGTTTAATTCCCGCGTCTCACGCATTCTCCAAGTATATTATGTTGCATCATTCACTGAGCCATAAACGTGAAACATGTAAGCATAATTTTAAAATAAACGATTTAATTTTTCAAATTTGTATGAATTAGATTGCTAGAGAACCGGGGCTTTGCCCCGATTAAATGTATAAATAATAGTAAAATAGCAAACACAGATTGTAATTGTCTTAAGTAAATAATAAAGAATCGCTTTACAAATTTTAGTTCGTATGTCCTATTTGATAAATTGTTTAGTCTCCAGTTAATCTATGTACTATGTATTGATGATTGATGTATTTTATGTTAATACGCACGATAAATAAATGCACGTTGTAATATTAATATAAATCACCACCGTCAAATGTTTCAATTAAATAGGCTATTAATTTCGAATTTATTAATAATAGATGTAAACTGTATAGGTAGATACGTAATATCATAATAAATATGTGAATAATTGTGTGATGTCGAAGAAACATTTTAATAAATTGCATTATATAACATAACACATTTTTGGATCAAAACATTGCTTGTGTTTCATTTATAATCGACCTGAAATGTTAAAACGATAACGGGGAACCTAAAACCTAATAATTATATTGTTTAAGAAATAACTAAAACGAGCACACATACATACCCTCATATTTGAGAAAGTGGCCTTTGCTAGTAGCAGTGGTGAACTAATTGCAACTTTACTTGTTTTATAGTTTTATAAACACACGCTTATCACCTCACCAGGCTATAAAGATTATTTTGGCACGACTCAGCGTATCCAAACTTCACGTGACGGGCGGGGAACCACGTTCCCGGATTTACTCTCGAATATTGCCATAAGATTTTCAGTTATTCACCAACAAAAAGAAAGGGAGTGGCCGATTCTTACGCCTCTACCAAACTTACTCCTTTAATTAGGTCTTTTATTATATTATTATTTTAAAATATATATCTAATTAAACTTGAGATTAATTTTTACGTTTATTATCTTAGAAATGCTCCAGTCACCAGTGAGAGTATTCATAGGAACTAATTCTTTTGAAATTTGTAAAAAAAATTCAGGAGGAGTTAGAACCTTATCACCAAAACCGTAGCGTAGTAGCTTGTAAAAGAAATAATGTTTTTGAATTTTTTAATTTCAGTCAAATAATAAAAAAAATATCTCTTTTCAGTTAGGTTGAAGAAAACAAAACTTTTGTACCAAAGCAATGATTTTATACATTGCATGTACAAAGCAAGTTTATTTCCTATTCATTATAAAATTGGAAAATATAGAATTTACAGAGAATATTATTATATTTAAAAGTTTTCAGTAGGTTTTTAGTTTTGATTACATATTTCCCATAAAACAATCTTGTGCGAACATACTTATAGCCACGCCAATTTAACTAATTGGCCGTTTCCTCCAAACACCTTAAGACATCTAGTCAAACTATAGTAAGTTAATTAAACAACAATTCCGTTTATTCAATTATTTTAATTAAAGCTTTGAACATTCTACAGCGATATGCCTAGAATTATTGCTATTCAATCAGTTTAGAATAAAAGTAATTCCTACAAAGTAGTCAACAACATTATGTTTACAGAATTCAAATACTACAGTATATACAATCACAATTTCAATAAAAAAAATGTAAAAGTTTGAAATACCAGCTCTTATAAACGTCCGTTTACAAATATCGCAACATAGTAATAACAACCTTTAAATTTATAAGTTGGTATTTAGTATTTTTTTTTATTTTTTTATCTTTTAATACCTATTTCTTTTAAAAAAATAATATCCAAATATACGAATGAAATGTACCCCTTACAACTAATTTCACATTATCTAAATCCTGAACACTCAAAAAAGTTCTCTCTTTGAAAACAATTATCTTTAAAATGTAGAACTTCATTTATAAATTTGTAAAACGAATAATCTTACACTCACAAAAATATTGCTTTAAAGTTATTTCTCTACAAAGATTTTATTACAAAAACATTCGTCTCGATGACATTAGTCAATTCCAATCTATGAAAAATTTGTACGCTTGTGTTCTAAGTTCGGATAATCTTATAACAAATCATAACTCTTCATCTAATAATATCGCATCAATCTCGTTAAGCAAAGTCTTCTCACTGCTATCATTTTTATTCAAATTTTTGTGACAGCTTGCCACCACATCGGGAAAGTTCGTTACTAGACCTAAATTGAGATCAGATAAAGTCACATCATTCTCTTCTACATCCTCACACAGATCAACCACGTCCACTGGATCACCCATTCTTGTAGATTCCACGTCTATTATTTCAGTATCAGACAATTTATCTACGTTATGACATTCGGATATATCTATACTAACAAACTGTACTTCCATATCAGAATCATTGTCAGTTTTATTGCTACATTCCGTTTCATCATCTTTGCTTTCACTGTTCGTAGTACAGCCACTAGTGTGTCTATTCCTAATCAGTCTCGGTTTAGAAGTCTGTTCTCCGATTTTGATTCTTTTAAATTCATGACAATCATCAACTAATTCGTCTTGGTGAATTTCATAGACAATATCGCTTTGTTCGGAAAGAGTACGCTTTCTGTTCACATTTTCAATACGTTTCTGTTCCATTTTTGATTGTATAGACTGAACAGAGGCCTGTTGATCAACTTTCTTATAAACTATAGAATTGCTTCTAACTACTTTAATAATTTTATTACCCGTGGTCGTGTTGATTTCCTGCGTAGACAACTTTCTTTTTCTATTCAAGTTCAGCGTTATTGGTGTACTATGTATAATTGTTTCACTGCCCTTTTTCTTAGCTCTGATTTCGTCTAACGAGAGAACTTTGAAATCTAAAGAATTTCGGCTTTCTATAGATTGTTTATTACCTGAGATTTCGTCCAAAGACAGCCGATCATATTTAGCGGACAGGTTGGTTCTGATGATTTTGCGTTCTTTAGACTGGTCTTCAGGGAGTTGCGCTTCGTAACTATAGAAGGCTGCCGCTTCAGCCTGGATCTTCTCGAGCAACAAAAGCTCCTGCGACTTGGAGCGCGCAATTTTCTGCGCATCGTCCGAGGAGAAAGTTTTCGTGGGCGTCGAGGAGGGAGCGCTTTCGTTATCAGACTCTGCAAGAACACACGAAGCAACCGCTTAGTCTTGAACGTGATCGGAACTCGCATAATGATTTAGGTAATTAATTTTGATACGACCCGTCACGTTCACTAGCGGTGTGTTCTTGCTTGTGCCGTTCTGGAAGCGACGCGGTATGGGGCGGTCAAAAATAATTACAAAAATCATATTACGAAACGTTTTTATTTACTCGTTCGATAAATTAAACACAATTTGAATTAAAAACAAAGCCAAAGTACATGTATTTTTCTCCAATACCAGTTCCTATATCAGTAAGTTAACTAGCTTAAATGAAATGATCTTAACACACTCAGAGCTATATGTTAATTTAGTTTGAAATATTTAAACAACCATACGACTAAGATTAAATTAACAAAATAACAACCCCGTACAGTGTGAACAAGGCAATGTGGGTATATTTTTTCACATCTTCATTTATTGCTATTAAACAGTAAGATGTGAAAACACATTGAATTGCACTTCTGTATTACATTAGTGCGAGCGCTGGCCTTCCAGCACCTATTCTGTTCTAACGAAAACTGTACCATGGAATACATAGTAAGAATCAAGTGTATTCCTACAAAAAATAATTTTCTATGACGACTGAAACTCCATTCTACGCCGTTAAAGAAACTATAAGAAGAGAACAGGATTGGTTATTATAAGACAGTATTCTCCTTTAACGAAACCTTTAACAATATAGATTAGTATAACTTTGCGACTGACAACATAAAAAATAAAACTTATCGACAGTCGCTAATTGGCTCGACAGACAATCTAAACTAAACATGTGACTAAGGTACAACAAAATTATACAGGTATGAGCGAAACCAATATTAAAAAAATATGATTACAGCTACTCTTGACTTGTATTAGGCGAAATTTATCTATTTTTTTAACATAAAATAAAATCAATTTTACATTTTTAAATGACTGTTTAGAGAAGTTAAGAATTTGCTAAAAAATATTTTTGTTTCATTTAACACTATTGCTTGGTGAGACCAAACGAGTGCATTTATTTTTTGCTTCATTCACTTTAAAATATTGTTTTTCCATACATAAATAATGACTAGGCGTACAATGGACCCTAAATAAATTTTAACATTAAAGATATCCCTTTTTGCTGTTTTCACCAGTAATCATAGTTTAGGAACTTTTCTCTCAGTGCAAAAATACAAAAATTAATTTAGTACCGGATTTCAACTGAAAGAATATTCTAATCTAATCACGACCTATATCAAAGTGCTAATGATGAATAATGGTAGATGGAAGCATTGTCATATTACCAAGTATTGCTAAGCTGGAACTCGCTATTTTTTTTTATTTTTTTATTTAACATGGTAATACTTTACCAAGCACTGTAATTTTATATTTTTATTAGAGAGCACAGTATACCACATTTATCTGTTGCTGCCACAGTAAAAATTCAGTCATTGGATCGCAGTGCTGTGCCTTTAAAATTTAATATCTAATTTTTCACTTTATTATTTCTATCTCACGGTGCGAAATTCTAAGTAAATGGGGCCCATTAGCAATGAATACCTTTATATACTGCTAAGCCCCTTAAACTCCCTACTCACTAACATACAAACAATTTAAAGGCATAAAGCTTTTTTTTTTCTTTTTTTCCACTTACAATTAATGAGTTACAATATTTGTGTATATATATTTTTATTTGTATTTTCATATATTATTTAACCTAGTTATTATGTACTTTTCTATCATAGACAAGGATTATATCAACATCTATAAAAACAAGGACCTAGCACAGTCATATTTCCAAAAAACACTGGCAGTCACATCAACATAGATTAAAAATAGGACTGCATGACGCTATATTAATTGCTATATAATCTTAAATGAAAAAGCGAAAGATATTTATTAATCTAATTAGCTAAGATATGAAAGAGGTTACATTCTATAATTTATTTATTGCACATACAAAAATACTGACTCGATTTTCACTAAATCAATCAAGTCAGGAATGAGAGGGCTAACACCATAACTCACACTCATATTAACCCCTCTGCAAATGAAAGCGAATTGCGTTCTAAGGAGTTAAAAATTGTCTATGCAAGTTACAAATGAAAATGTTGCCTCTTCTAGCAACATAAGACATTAGTAAAATAAACCAATAAATAATTTAAAACATTTTTGAGGTTTCAGTTTACTCTCATAGCATCTCTCAAACCTCTCAATACTCAAAGAAATTAATGGGAGAAAATAACTGAAGAAAATTACAATACTTATTTTTGCACAAGTTTTAAACTTCAAAATAGAAACTGGATAATATTTCTCAGTATCTGAACCAATATAACACTTCCTGATAAATACTACAATATAATTGACTACTGGTCAACAAAGAAAATAATTGAGTTAAATACAATGAATCAATCAGACATTTTGTCACTACAAACTAGGAAGTAAAACAAAACTACACTCAAAATAAAGTAAATTATTAGACTGCTAACTATAACGAACTTCCTAGTTTGCCAACTAATAAGGTAAATAAAACAATCTTACAGAATATAACTAAACGAAAATAAATATTGCTTTATAAACTAACACATATTAACACACCCTTTTCTGAGTAATTCATGTAACAGGACTTTAAAAATTGGCACATAATTAAAAATTACGCAATAAAACTCCGTCAATACCCCATGTATCGGATAATGTGAATTGCTCTAATTACTAGACAGAATCTAATGCGCAATTAGTGCCGCAAACTGCATGAAGTTAATCTCTCACAAGCAAAGTGATACATTATTACAATAGTAAGTGAGCGTTCGAAAAGTTAAACATTGTTAACTATTAACCCTTCACAAATCGCTCAACATAGAGGACATATGAGTTGTCAACTTTCCCATTTTGCAATACAATCATTTATGTCTTTAAATCAATTCATATGAAATTAATTGCTTAATAGTATGATCACATTATTGTATTATTTCACTATTTTATTCCTCATTCTTCATAATACTAAAGAGGCGTTTTGGGAACAATAGCTGATAACTCATTTTATGTCTCCATCATTTATTATCAACATCATTTTCGCTGATTATTTTTAAAACCCTTTTAATATATTTCATCCCAATATGCAAGGTTTCCCCTTGCATATTTTTCCTTTTCGAGTTTTAAAAATTTACATTTTAGCGATAAGACAATAAGCACCCTTGCAGTTTAAGAAACCCATGTGAACAACTTACTTCAATTCAGTAACTTACTTTGAAGTTTATCAAAAATGCAGAACAACTCCACTAGGATTTCTAATTTAAGACTTATGTAAGCAAAAGTCACCATAGATAAAAATTAAAACAGAATACTAGAATGAATATAAAATGTTTAAAAATTCTATCCTCTATAATTAGGTGACTGAAAATTTAAAATATACTTTTCTTCAAATTAACAACTTTTGAATGACATTGAATATATTATACAAATTGTTAAGAAATGAAAGCATTATAAATTACTAATTACTTATATACTACAAACTACCTGCTCATAAATATTAAATTATATTTTCATTATTAATACTTAGCTTAGTTTTGAAGTAATATTTAACATATATAATCACCTTCATTTGTTACCCTATATATTGGTAACCAAGTATCTGATACTGATTCACATAGGTGTTACAATATAAAATAATGAGGTTTAGAAGTGACATATCTTTGTTTACATAAAATATCTCAAATTGGAAATCCTAGTACATTCTGTAAGCTAAATAATTTCATCAATTCATTGTCTAATATAAAAATATATTTAAATAACATTGACTAAAATTGTTTAAATCACTTCAAAGTAGACATTAAAATTATCATATACTTCTTTAATTATTCACTTTTATGGTTTACAAAAGATAATTAAAGCCATAATTAAGGACACCTTAAAATAACAAGTTTAAAAACATGAGGGATTCGTCCAATAATGAATACCTCTCCTAATATAAATAATATTACTTCACTTTAACTTTATCCAAATAAAACCAAACCACCAAAAAATCATAATTTTTTAGTACTGCTTAAAGATGTTTTCTGCCACTTTTGATAGACTTTCATTGTCCAACATTCATTCACATAATTTTGTTCTGGCAACATATTACCAGTGGTAATGTCTCAAGTTTCCAAACTGCTGAAATGGGGCTTAGTACATATAGTTTCAGTAGAGACGCATACCTTCCTCAAAGTTGACAACAAGAGGGTCGACTGGCATTGGTCCATAGGGGTTGGGCGCTTCATGTGGGTGGGGGTGAGCATGCGCATGTGGCGGCAACACTCTACGAGCTCCCAGCAAGTCGCTAGAAGCAGGCAGCACTCCCAGTATCGCAGAATCTAGGACAACTGTTGATAACATTCTAATCAACCATTTGTGAAGCATTCCAAACATACAATAAATATCACCATTTAATATTAAGGTATAGAAAATCATATTGGATGACGACTGGATGATGTAGATTTAGAATGATGGGTTGTGATAAAAAAAAGTTAAGTATGGAGCCATCCAGCAAATGTTTCTTTTCAAATGTTAGCTTAATTTTCTATAAATAAAGCAAGTGTTTGTTTCTTTTATAACACAACAACAATTACTAATCGCAATAAAAAAAAATTACTCAATAATTTCTTGTATTTATGCGAATACTGCATACAGAATGAGCTGACAGTACTCGGGTTAACTATGACATCGGGACTTCAAGAGCCTCAGTCCTCCCGTGACCACGAAACGACAAGATTTAAGAAAGCTAAGTAAACTCAATAACATTCATAAAAAAGTGTCATTTCAAAAATTTTACTCATTTAACAAAGTTATGAAAATCACGTATCTTTATTGGAACACTTAATATCTTCTTACTCTTCATTATAACTATTAATCTTAATATCTTCACCATAGGCCACACCAAAAACACGCCAGCAAAAACTGGCATAATACTTGGAACATTTGCCCATACTCCCCATGCTGGGCAAGTGTGTCGATAAGCTCAGTGCCTGTTGGTTTGAAGTTTGGCATTAGAGGAAAGAGATGTTATATTTACCCTTGATATCATGGTTCTACTATATGTTGGAGGAGACGAGAATTTCCTACCTATCATTAAAGAAATGATAGGGTAATACTCCTAAACCTCCACCACATACCAATAAATATAATAAAGTAAAATTACTCTTCATATGGTGGTGGTGATAGGGGCGATCTACCCTAACTCATCCCATGGGTTTGAATACCAGTAAATAGTATAGTGGGAAATTTCAAACATATCCCCTGACTTCTGCCGAATGGAGGAATATCACCCATTTCTGGTTCAATAGTCACCAACCCACCAGCCAAGTATGCTGGCGTCACAGCAATGTGACAAAGACCTCTTGCTATATGGGCTGGATGTTACTTTGCTTTTATACTTTTACCATCATGTACTTAACATATGGATATGGTTACCTTGTCGCTGTTGCTGCCAAAGCAATGGTACTGGGGCGGGTGCAGGCAACGGCGGCGCGATGCCCGAGTTTAAAGTAGGCTGCTCAAGCGGGCTCTCAGGCACAGCATTGGTAGGCGTAGCCTGCAAAAGAAAATGAAAATTCTTCATTTTTTAATGTAAGAAAATAATTTTTCATTTCATTTGTTAATTCTTTATTTGTTCCTTTGTTGGATAATATACATCATACAATGTCATAAAAATAAATAGGCAAGTGAAAACATGCTAACTCAAGCAGATCAGCATCCACAAAGCTCACACATGTGCAATGGTAACAACACAAAGTATTACCATATAGTGGATTGCACAAATAAGCAACACAGCTACTATAATTCACTTGAGTTTGGTGCAACCTATAATGGGCTACAAGATAGCATTGTAAGAAGGGTTGAATGTAATTTCATTGAATATTTGGGAACAACCATAATACTTATATTGATATAGATAAAGCCACAATTAAATACAAAACAAAGTAAATATTTAATGCATTTAACAAATAGTACATACAGCAACTACAGGCACTGGCTGACTGGGAGCTATGCCATCAGTACGCGCATCCGGATTCTTGTGCATAAAAGGGCAATGCTTCTTACGACAACCACCTGGCTGATTTTCCCAGTAACAAGGGATCTGCTTACGATTTTTCTGTAAAACATTATAAATAATATATTGTAATAACACTTTCTAACTATGTTCATCACAGATTTTTGTGCACCTAAAAAGATAAAAAATTGCTACACCCAGTGAATAGTTTCAAAAACAATTATTAACGAAAAGTATCCTACAGCAAAGTTAATTCTAGTAATTAATACTGTATAAACACCTCTAAAAATAGCACCTTAATTATCACATCATCTATCTCGTTCATTCAATCTCTTGATAAAATGTGACTTTTTTTTATATGGGAAAGATGGCAAAGGAGCAAGCAGATTGCCTGATGGTAAGTTACTACTGATGCCCATGAGCTGAAGGTGCATTGCCGACCTTTAGGATATTTTAGGAAGAGGGAAGGTGTGAGGGAGAGGAGAGTGGGCCTCCAGTTACCTCACTCAAATCACAAGATGCCTCTACTTCACCCGGGTATTCTGCCAGCCATGGTTCTACCCCATTTGAGCTGGCCCATTCAAGCATCAGCAAAAACCACTACTAGGCTCTCCCACATACAAACTCACCTTTAAGTTACAAGTTGTTAGTGATTGTTATCATCAGTTGCTGCTCAGCACCCCAGGCTAAAAGTAGTTATCCAAAATCACTCCTCTCAATCAATGACCACAAAAACCTTGAACCCTAAAAAACTTATATCTTTTTTCTATATCTTGTGGAATAGAATGGTTTCCAATGTTTCACATAAATATACAACATTGCATTATGAAAAAAATGCATGGAATTCTATTGACAGATTCACAATTGTTTACCTAGTATGAAGGTGGCATGTTCATGTGTTGTTTACCTAGTATGAAGGTGGCATGTTCATGTGTTGTTTACCTAGTATGGTGGATAAAAACACAGTAAAACTCAATATTCAATTCATAATTGGTAATTAATTGCTTTTGATCATGGGGATTGAAGAGTGTGGGAATTGATTTATGAAGTGACTTAATAAATACCATACTATGAAACAAAATAATTTCTTCTTAAAAGTCTTAGAGGTAACATGTTTCTAAATTTAAAACTAAATAAATATAATAGATGGATTTTTATCTGAGTCTGCCCTAAATACTTAACCTTAAAAACTACCATTCCTTATAACATGAGAAGAACAAGATGACTCTACTTTACACCGGTATTACGCGGCCGTGGTACCAATCCGTTTGAGCCGGCCCATTCGAGCAGCAGCAAAAGCCGCCACTGGTCTCCACCATATTAAAACTAATTACTAATTAGTACTATTGGCTGGGGAAATCCCTCCTTGCACAACCATTTAATTTTTAATAAATCTATTATATTAGTTATAACTCAATATCCTTTACATACCCTAAGCTCCATATGGCGCAATTTACAACGTTTATCCAAACATTTGCCCTGCTGCCATGCAGAACACATTGTTTCACAACCAAGTGCTGATGGCTCATGCCGGAATACACAATTATCACCCTGCAATGTACATTCAATATTTAATAAATATAGTACTCATAAGAACACTTTTTTTGAAACAAATTGAATTTAAGTATGTAAAATAAGTATGCACAAAAAAAATACTTAAATATTTTTTACAGATTTTGTGCGTGTAAAAAAATACTTTATATTTTGTACAAGGACATTCAATGACAGACAGCAAATAAAATTTTAAAATAGTTTTGCACTTTTGCAGCCATTGATTAAATATTGTCTGACATAAGTATAGGTTAGATAACAAAAAAAAATTATGTATAGATATCCACGTACCTTAATACACGTGGAATAATAGTAAAAATAACAATCGTTAAATTTTCTGGGGGACTCCATGGTGTAATCAGCCGTCCAGGGCCTGAGAAAGAAAACACTATGAACTTGTATTTCAATTACCATGACACTGTACACACTTTTGTAAAACAAAGCACTATACAAAGTACAAAGAAACATCAATACTTCACAAAATAATTATAATAAATAATAAGACACTCGATTTAAAACTGACAATATAACAAGCACGTAGCGGCATTAAATTTTACTAATAAATCTAAAAATACTACAAATTCTTCGATCACTTTTTACTCACCGTGTTAAGAACAAACTCAAGAATAATTAAATTAGCAAGAAATGTCTATACAACTGTTCTATATAATAAAAAATAATACGAACGACACTAATAGAAAGAAAATGTAATAGATATGGCGGACATGTGGCGGAAGGCGGACTTTCATTTCATCGTCAACCATAGCACAGACCATAGATAATAACCTAGGAACAGCGTTTTCTTTAAAACCTATATCGCAGTTTTTCGATGAGGAAAAAAAATGCTAAGAGAATGTTAAAATCATAGAGAACATAATTAAAACGGAGCCAATACAATAAAATGTTGATAAATAACCTGGTGGGTCTTTGCGCTCATAAAACCTGCAAAAGTTGCATGATAACGTTTTTTCATGCATCGTTCCTAAACGAAAAGCCTAGTTTTTATAATATTATAATATGTAAACTAAACTATACGCAAGGCGGATATAACTCAATCATTGACTCAATGGTAATAGCTTGACCCACTTTATCACAACACATTTTTTTGTTTCATCAAATAATGGAAACACAATCAATGATATATATCAAATCAAAAATAATAGTTCCCAATGATAAAAATAAGACTTTAGTGTACTTGTGCACTACCTGTATTTTTACTGTCCTTAGTACAACAGACCTGAGTCAAGCCGAGAGTTAGGGATGTATATATATTAATGTGAGCACTAACAATAATAGAATTTGGCTATTCTCTAGAAAATGATTCTTTAGAAGATCACAGAACATTTTTTTTAAACTTTAATAACAAAAAAATATGCATAACGAAATAAAAATAATATGGCGATACAACAAAATCATTACTTTTAAGGGGCAAAAAGTTAAATATCTAAATCAATAAAGTTCATTAAAGTGACATATTTCATGTAACATATTACTTAAATATTCTTTAATTGAATAATAAAATGTAAAAATTAATAATCTAAACACATTTTTCTTAAATAAATTTAAATAATCGTTTTTGATACTATCTGAAAATTAATTGTATGATATAAACATAAGCATTTAGTAAGAATAAGTAAACCGTTTAATTTTCTGTTAAAAGCCTAGTCATTTTTAACAAGACAAATTAACTCAAAAGCTTGAGTTTTTTTAACCCTTTAGGCATATTCAAATATAGGTATTTGATTTGATTGATTGAATGATTTGAGATAGTTTCATATTCAATTGTGCAGTTTCGAATTGAGAAGTTACTACGTATATTTGAAATTGTTATCCATAGACTGAATGATGATATTTAAATTAAACATTTTCTATCACTGTATATTCCAATCTCCTCTATTGTCTATCGGTAACATAAAACCCAAGAAGTTTATGTACTTGAGATAGCAACGCAAATAATGAATTGACCATCGAACATAAGACATTCAATTGCGTCATAGTAGTTTTGTATCTCCTTTTTAGGCGTGACCATGGCTGACTTTTTAATTATGGGTGACGCGCCATTCACTTTATTACCACCATTATCTATCAAATTATCATATTATTCACCATATCAATCATGGTAAAATGATGTTCGCCTGCTTAGGTTTATAACTTATTTTACTTTTTTAATGTATATTGTTAAAAAAAAAACCTTTGTCACTTCTAATGTCATTGGTCTTGATATTACTTATAACAATTGTATTTCAATTATTTAGACATATACATTTTAGGTATTTATTTGAGAGATACGATACAATTAAACACATTCTATTGTTTATGGGTTATTAAATATAAAATCTATTTAATAACATTAAAATACTAGTCAGTCACGTTAGAGACCAAGATTAAATAGCAGTTAATATTAATTTATTTTATAAAATTCTACAACTATTATTTTTGATTCAACAAGACACGTTTTTTTCTCGTCCTCATTTTTCGGATAGTCCAATATGCATAGTTACCCTACACACTTTGTATACATTAACTTGCAAAAACTCCACATTACGAGAAGTTTTATGTATACCTTTGGACTCCGAACACTTCAGCAATGTCATACTATACAATGCATTAATTTCTAAACATATTATGAAACCGCTAATTATATCTTCGGTAAAATTTTCGAAAAGGTAACAATAACTAGACTGATCATAGTTTTTGTAAATTAATGCTCATTACATTCAGTGTTGCTATTATTAATCAGAATAACCAGTAATCAGGTCAATTTAATGCTTAATAAAATTTTGTTATATGCTTAAAATAAATATAAAATATATAATATGTTACTTCAACACCTTTACCAACATAGTCCTAAACTGAAAAAAAATATACACTCGGCGTCAAAAAAATCGCACCTTTAGAAATTTTGACTTCAAGCGAATAATACTCTTAACTTATTTATTGTACCCTACCAAAATTAATATCATTTGAAAGCACAATTAATACACTTTAAAAACGCGTATCGTTCTTTTCTGTAAAAACAATAATCACGAAACGTTAAGGTCTTTAAAAAAAAAGTGCTGAAAAGCTCGTTAGAGGACTCACTACTTGTGCCACCTTGGACACGAATAAAAGGGGGGGGGGGGTAAAAATTTATTATGGGTCAATGGAGCTAATGAAAGCTCTTACTGAACATCCCTCAGTATATGAGGCCTTCAGTAACCTCATCAACAAAAAGTAAATACTAACTTTACTTACCCTCTTGGAGGCCTAGCCCCCACCCCATCATTTTTTCAGTTTGTAGCCACTTCCAATGGAAGGTACAAGCTGCAGAGTTAAACCCCAATCCCTAGCTGTCGGCTTCTTCAACGCAAACGGCTTAAACAAACAGATGGACGAAGTAAGAGAATTTATCTCAGTCCATCAGCTAGACATTATGTTAGTACAGGAGTCCTTGCTCAAGTCTTACATACGCGACCCCAAAATTGCTAATTACTGCTTAGTTAGGAACGACCGCCCCGCTCGCGGAGGTGGCACGTTAATATATTACAAAGCGTCACTACACTGTGTGCCAATAGATTTACCTAACCTTGTAAATCTAGAAGCCTCACAGCCCATCACTGTGATATCAGCTTATCTCCCGCCTAGTAAAATCATCTTAAGGGGCGACATCGAGGCACTGCTCAATTATAGCGACTCGGTGATAATCGCGGGAGACCTAAACAGCAAGCACTCTGCTTGGAACGCTGAAAATGAAAATAAAAATGGACTTGCCCTCCTATCTCTAAGCTTAAAGTTAAATTTTGATATAATAGGTCCTCTGGAACCAACAAGAATACCAACACAGAGGAACCACAGCCCGGACATACTAGATATCGCTCTCCTAAAGAACGTATCTCTCGCGCTAAGACATATAGAAGTTCATCATGAACTTAATTCAGACCATCGCCCGGTCATAATGAAGCTAGGACAGCCGCACGCAGAGGTCACTAGGACCAAAACCGTGACCGACTGGAGTAAGCTCGAGAAATATCTCGAGTCTACTGACTCCCCCGAGCTAGCGCTTATTCCGGACATAGTTAATAATAAGGACACGGCACTATCTGCTGTCGATCACCTCACCTCTCACCTTAAAACAGCCGTCCGAGTATCCTCCAAGCAGGTAAAGGCAGCGAATGATCGCCGCTTTGAACTGCCCTCGGAACTCAGGCAGCTGCTGAGAGAGAAAAATGCTGCCAATAGGGCATATGACCGTTACAGGAATGACGCAAATCGCGTCAGGATGCGCCAACTCCAAAGGGAAGTTAAAGAGCGCATGGCTGAGATGAGGGAGCAAAGGTGGGACAGGCTCATGGAGGACATCTCGTCCTCTCACACTGCTTACTGGCAGCTGGCGAGGGCAATGAAATCCGAGACAGTTGTGTCGATGCCCCCTCTAATCAGCCCCGGAGGTCAGATAGCGTTTGACGATCTAGATAAAGCCGAATGCTTAGCCGACAGCTTGGAGGACCAATGTTCTCCCAGCACCCAGCCCACGGATCCCGCCCACATTCTGAAGTTGTATCGCAAAGGTCCACGCGGGCACTAACCGGGGAACCACTTCCGCCTACCTCACTAGAAGAGGTTAAAAATGTAATTTAAAAATCTAAAGACCCGAAAGGCCCCGGGTGCCGACGGAATCTCTAATAAATTAATTAAAACGCTCCCTAACACGCTAATCTTATTGTTAGTAGCGATCTTCAACGCCCTCCTTACAAGCTGCACCTTTCCTGATTCCTGGAAAGATGCGCATATAATAGGGATCCATAAACCCGGTAAACCAAAAAACCAGGCCTCAAGCTACAGACCCATTAGTCTCCTCAGCGCACTGGGGAAAATCTACGAGCGTATCATACTCATCCGTCTCAAGGATAGCGCTCAATCACTAAAAATCATCCCAAATGAGCAATTTGGCTTTCGAGCTAAACATTCATGTGTCCAACAAGTGCACCGTCTCACGGAGCACATACTTGAGCACCTTAACGATAGTCCCAAAAACAGCGTAGGAGCTCTCTTCTTCGATGTCGCGAAAGCGTTTGACAAAGTCTGGCACAACGGTTTGATATAGCACATAATAATATAACCATATAACCGCACCTTCCGATATAGAGTAGAGGGTACCCTCTCCAGCATCAGAGACGTAAAAGCCGGCGTTCCGCAAGGCTCTGTCCTCTCCCCCACTCTCTACACGCTTTATACAAGCGATATACCCACAGTCAATAATAAGAAAGTGGAACTGGCTCTATTCGCCGATGACACTACTCTTTACACACCCGACATCAATGTATCCAGAGTATACATTCGACTCCAACCCGCAGCCACCGCCCTTAGCGATTGGTTCAGGACTTGGAGAATTGACATAAACCCTGAAAAGAGCAAAGCGGTCTTGTTCAACAGGAAGCATGTGTCAAAGCTACCCAATAAATTTAAAATCTAAAGACCCGAAAGGCCCCGGGTGCCGACGGAATCTCTAATAAATTAATTAAAACGCTCCTAACACGCTAATCTTATTGTTAGTAGCGATCTTCAACGCCCTCCTTACAAGCTGCACCTTTCCTGATTCCTGGAAAGATGCGCATATAATAGGGATCCATAAACCCGGTAAACCAAAAAACCAGGCCTCAAGCTACAGACCCATTAGTCTCCTCAGCGCACTGGGGAAAATCTACGAGCGTATCATACTCATCCGTCTCAAGGATAGCGCTCAATCACTAAAAATCATCCCAAATGAGCAATTTGGCTTTCGAGCTAAACATTCATGTGTCCAACAAGTGCACCGTCTCACGGAGCACATACTTGAGCACCTTAACGATAGTCCCAAAAACAGCGTAGGAGCTCTCTTCTTCGATGTCGCGAAAGCGTTTGACAAAGTCTGGCACAACGGTTTGATATAGCACATAATAATATAACCATATAACCGCACCTTCCGATATAGAGTAGAGGGTACCCTCTCCAGCATCAGAGACGTAAAAGCCGGCGTTCCGCAAGGCTCTGTCCTCTCCCCCACTCTCTACACGCTTTATACAAGCGATATACCCACAGTCAATAATAAGAAAGTGGAACTGGCTCTATTCGCCGATGACACTACTCTTTACACACCCGACATCAATGTATCCAGAGTATACATTCGACTCCAACCCGCAGCCACCGCCCTTAGCGATTGGTTCAGGACTTGGAGAATTGACATAAACCCTGAAAAGAGCAAAGCGGTCTTGTTCAACAGGAAGCATGTGTCAAAGCTACCCAATAAATTTAAAATCTAAAGACCCGAAAGGCCCCGGGTGCCGACGGAATCTCTAATAAATTAATTAAAACGCTCCTAACACGCTAATCTTATTGTTAGTAGCGATCTTCAACGCCCTCCTTACAAGCTGCACCTTTCCTGATTCCTGGAAAGATGCGCATATAATAGGGATCCATAAACCCGGTAAACCAAAAAACCAGGCCTCAAGCTACAGACCCATTAGTCTCCTCAGCGCACTGGGGAAAATCTACGAGCGTATCATACTCATCCGTCTCAAGGATAGCGCTCAATCACTAAAAATCATCCCAAATGAGCAATTTGGCTTTCGAGCTAAACATTCATGTGTCCAACAAGTGCACCGTCTCACGGAGCACATACTTGAGCACCTTAACGATAGTCCCAAAAACAGCGTAGGAGCTCTCTTCTTCGATGTCGCGAAAGCGTTTGACAAAGTCTGGCACAACGGTTTGATATAGCACATAATAATATAACCATATAACCGCACCTTCCGATATAGAGTAGAGGGTACCCTCTCCAGCATCAGAGACGTAAAAGCCGGCGTTCCGCAAGGCTCTGTCCTCTCCCCCACTCTCTACACGCTTTATACAAGCGATATACCCACAGTCAATAATAAGAAAGTGGAACTGGCTCTATTCGCCGATGACACTACTCTTTACACACCCGACATCAATGTATCCAGAGTATACATTCGACTCCAACCCGCAGCCACCGCCCTTAGCGATTGGTTCAGGACTTGGAGAATTGACATAAACCCTGAAAAATGGATACCACGGCAGAAGAAGCAGCTCAAGTGGTAGCACTACTGCAATCAGGACTACGCCAAGTTGATATTGCTCGACAACTCAACATAAGCCGTCTCCGGGTGAAACGAGTATCCCCGCGGTTCCAGGAGACTGGAGGCTACATCAGGAAGCATGGATCCGGAAGACGACGTTGCACTTCCGACAGAGACGACCGCTATATTGTTCATTCTCCAACGCTGTTGAGCTGCAACAGCATTGCAGAAAAGGCATACCCTAGTCTCGTCGGAGAAGAGGACAGACTTCCATTGGTCGAACGTCCAATCCACGTGGTCTCGGGCAAACTGAAGTTTGACTCGCCTATGCTCTGCTGTCAATTTGGGGTCAGTAGCAGCCCTACGGGCCTGGATTTTCTTCTCTCGCAGCCTTCTTCTTATTGTGGAGACGCTCACCGACGTCCTCCGAGCTGTTCGGAGCTGCTGTTGCAGCTCAACAGCGTTGGAGAATGAACAATATAGCGGTCGTCTCTGTCGGAAGTGCAACGTCGTCTTCCGGATCCATGCTTCCTGATGTAGCCTCCAGTCTCCTGGAAACGCTGAGATACTCGTTTCACCCGGAAGCGGCTTATGTTGAGTTGTCGAGCAATATCAACTTGGCGTAGTCCTGATTGCAGTAGTGCTACCACTTGAGCTGCTTCTTCTGCCGTGGTATCCATTTTTCAGGGTTTTTTTCTTACTGGGGCTGTTCAGGTGTGACTTCTGTGATGTCTGGATAGCTAATGACCCATAATTAATTTTTACCCCCCCCCCCCTTTTATTCGTGTCCAAGGTGGCACAAGTAGTGAGTCCTCTAATGAGCTTTTCAGCACTTTTTTTTTAAAGACCCCAACGTTTCGTGATTATTGTTTTTACAGAAAAGAACGATACGCGTTTTTAAAGTGTATTAATTGTGCTTTCAAATGATATTAATTTTGGTAGGGTACAATAAATAAGTTAAGAGTATTATTAGGTTGAAGTCAAAATTTCAAAAGGTGCGATTTTTTTGACGCCGAGTTTATTTTATGTAATGATAATGGTAATTTTTGCCAACGAGCTACAGTTACAGTTGTGTTTCGGTTTGAAAGGTATAGTAGAGTATCAGTATAATTACGGGCTGTGAGGCATTCCATCTTAGTGCTTAAAACATAACGCATGAGACCTCATGGAAGTTGGTGCTATCCTATGAAGCTGTAAAAGCCAAAACGGCTAGCAGCAATAACTTCGTCGAATACATACATTCCATCTTAGTCATCAGACAACGAATCAGTAACCTTTTCCGATTAAAACTGTTTGCATGTGTCCATGGCCTGCCTTTCATTTATTTTTGAGCTTGGCCGACTATAATCATATAACGCTATCTTTAATGGAGTCTTGAAATTCAAATGAATGTACCTTTCCCGCGGATCCATTTTGTGCCTTAAATGATCAAGCGATGTCGTTGTTCCACATAAACACTTTCATCAACTTTCACGCTATTGAAATAATTTAGAAAAGTAAAATTATATTTACCTACAACATTTTTACGCTGTTTCGACCAGCTGTCTGCTACCAATGCTAAAGCAGATCTAAACCGCAGATAGAATCCCAGTATATGAGAACATTACTGCTAGAAGGTTACGTTAAAGTTTATGAGTATATGAGGACATTATTGTCAAAACAGAAAAAAGTTTGATCAATTACTTACAATCATTTCCCAAAATGACACTAAATAGCGTAACGTATAGGCATTTCACTAAACAAAAATAAAATTAAATGCTTTTAAATTAAATTAACAGAAAATACTAAATAAAAAATTTCCTTCGTTAAATATAATTTTACGTTTATTGTTTTATCATAATTAAAATCAAAATTTTAAATATGTATAAATGTACTCGGTGGATTCAAATAAACAAAGTAAGCAGTCGCTGAGAGCGAAAAGAGGTAACGTGATCAAATTCTCAAAGCGAAAAAAATTATTGAGCAGTCAGGTACACAACCATTAAGCCACATGGTACAAATAGACTAAAAAACTATCAAATCAACTGCTGCAACTTTTCATATTTTTTGAATACCATACAATTTTTTAAAATCACAATTTGAGTCTACAATGTACTACAGAGGCCATATTAATGATTTTCTTGGGGCTAATTACTATGGATTTGTGGTGAAAAAAAATTCGTCAATCACTAATGAAATAAGTGTAAACAAGTTACAGTGAGTGAACCATAGAGTAATATTCAATGAGTACCTATATAACCACTATCATTTTTGAGTGAATAATATGCTGTAAGATAATACAAAAATGTTACAAAGTTTTATATAATATATATTATTACATTTTATGATAAATGATAACATAAAATGTAACACGGAGAGAATAATTAAGCAAATTATACAAGTTATATGATGTATGAAGTTTATTTACCAATATTACATTTTGATTTTTACATAGAATAAATAAATGCTCGCAATTATTAATCAAAAGGTCAAGTATAATAAAAAAAATATACATAAATCTAGAGAATCAAACACATTGAATCAATTTTCCATCAAAATATTTGATATTCAGCGGAACCTGCGCTTTCCAATTAAGGCATTATAGCCAATGTATTGATAGCTATTAAAATCGATATTAATGAGAGTGACTAAGGTGTATTTTTCAATAATAAGCCAATTGAAATGTTTAATAGTGAATGAAATAATCAGCATATTTCGTTTAGAACTAAACTTGGCTTTACTTTTCTATAACAATTTAATCAATATAAAAGTGAAACTACGAGAATAAGTATAGAAAGGAAACTACTTTGTGCGTGACCCAAACGCCGCGTCATAAACACTCAGCCTGTAATGCCCCTCTGTCGCCCTCCGACTGTTGTTGCATTTAAAATAATTTGTAAAAGTAGTTATAAAAATAAAGGAAAGTTTTCTCTTAAATCATACTTCATGCCAGTTTTACAAGATAATAAAAGCAAGGTGCATGGTGCAACTGCATAATTATAGTTAACTGAGTTATTATAATCGTTAATATTCTTCATAGTTTTAATTACTAGGTTTGAAAGAAATATAGACATATTCAACAATTTTTTTACAGTTTCCTCAGTGATTTGAAATACAATTCAAATTAACAAAAGTAAATATGGGCAATGATAGCTTCTAATTAGATTTGTGATTTTCGAATAATTCGTTTTTAAGGACTAATCTGTTATCAATTTCACTCACTGAACCAAAACTATTTTATTATTATCAAAATATTTGATATTCAGCGGAACCTGCGCTTTCCAATTAAGGCATTATAGCCAATGTATTGATAGCTATTAAAATCGATATTAATGAGAGTGACTAAGGTGTATTTTTCAATAATAAGCCAATTGAAATGTTTAATAGTGAATGAAATAATCAGCATTTTTTCGTTTAGAACTAAACTTGGCTTTACTTTTCTATAACAATTTAATCAATATAAAAGTGAAACTACGTGAATAAGTATAGAAAGGAAACTACTTTGTGCGTGACCCAAACGCCGCGTCATAAACACTCAGCCTGTAATGCCCCTCTGTCGCCCTCCGACTGTTGTTGCATTTAAAATAATTTGTAAAAGTAGTTATAAAAATAAAGGAAAGTTTTCTCTTAAATCATACTTCATGCCAGTTTTACAAGATAATAAAAGCAAGGTGCATGGTGCAACTGCATAATTATAGTTAACTGAGTTATTATAATCGTTAATATTCTTCATAGTTTTAATTACTAGGTTTGAAAGAAATATAGACATATTCAACAATTTTTTTACAGTTTCCTCAGTGATTTGAAATACAATTCAAATTAACAAAAGTAAATATGGGCAATGATAGCTTCTAATTAGATTTGTGATTTTCGAATAATTCGTTTTTAAGGACTAATCTGTTATCAATTTCACTCACTGAACCAAAACTATTTTATTATTATCTACATATTAGTGTAGGATTGTGCTAAAGCGAGTCATTTTGAGGTATTTGTTTGTTAAGCAAACGATTGACTGTAGACTATTATCGTGATCTTGAAGGTACTAGTTTCCTTCTATACTTACTTGTTCTTATGATGAAATTACCCATGCAATAATTACGCAAAAAAATGGTCCTTCGAGCCAGGGTAACATTGGATATTAATGGGTCGTCAAAATGAATGTGTAGAATTCTCTAATATTATGAACACATCTAGAGTAACAATAAGTCACACCCCTTAACAACCAAACAGATTACATTAACAAATGGTCTACTACACATTTAAACTTTTGAAACACCTATGAGTAGCGAAATAAAAACTCAATCGTAATAAAAAATACGATATTAATCACAACACACAGGGCGTAACTTACAATGATTCAAAACAACTAACTCATTCAATATTGAGGAATATACTTCGAGATGAATACAAAATAACGAAACTATACATTATGACAGCACACAAAAAATCAGTCAACATTTACTAAAATATTTATGAAGCTCATATGAATTGTTTCAATAAATTTTGTTATCATTTAGAGAAATGTAATTTTCATTATTTCAAAAATAAAACAATTAAGAATATGTAATAAAATAAAAAAAACAACATATATGAGCCGCTTAATAATGTGAGTTAGGTGCGAGATATAAATAGCATGATAATAAAATGATGTGAATAAAATTTGTACATCAGAACCAATACTGAGGGAATGTTTAGGTTACAAGTTGTTCAGTTTAAGAAAATGTGACATTGGTTAAAACAAACGTTATGTTAGATGTTGGCCTCATCTCAGCTTCAAAAGTTTTCCTACAAACCTACTGGATGTCGACTGCCAGCCGTTCACAATTAAGATTAAGTGCAGAATATAGAAATTTTCTGCCTGAATTTAACAGTCTTCAAACTCTTTCAAACCAGTTAATATAATCAAAGTACTCGTAAATAAATATAAAAATACATCAACACTCAGTTACATTGTTATATAACATGAATAATTGTACGGATCAATTGTAGTTTTCAACTCATGAAGACTACATTGATCACTCATTTTTACAACAAAGTGAACTGGAAACAGAAGTTTTTCTTTTGTTATTTTTATTATTCTTGTAATTTTTTTTGTTATACATTTTAAAATCACTGGTATAATGAAGTACTTGTTTGAATTTTAACTCTAACTATTAATATTAGTAATATCATATTCATATAATTTAAAGCCAGAATTGTTATAGCTTTGTCATAATCATGTATTAAGTTTGGATAAAAAATGATTTTAATGGAACATACATTTCTATGGACAATATTTTCACCACAAGTGCGGATCAGTGCAAATAACAGATTATCAAACATTTAAGAAAAGTAACTGCAAATATAAGGTGCGAAAGTTGCCATACATGAAAAATGTCCAAATTTTCATGACATGCTTTTAATTTTACTGACTAAACTCTAATCACCAATAGTTCGAAATCGGCAAGAAACATTTTGATTACAGAATTTAATTCTTATAAAACTTTACATTTTTAAGACCCTTACTATGACAATCACGATAATTATAAAAGCGTCTTATACCCTGCTTATTGCGATACTGTTATTCGTATTGTCATGTTATACTTGTTTCATAGTAAGGGGTACACTGGACGTTAATCATGCCACTTTAAAATAGGCCTTTCACACTCACTAATGCCATATTCTAACTCTAAAACTGTTGTAGGAACTAACTTAACGGTAAAGCGCAACCGGAATTATGTAAGAAATGTATGAGATTGCTTTTAATCTTCAGCGGTGTAGATAAGAGCGTCTATGTAAGGACTTATATCACAAACATGTCGAATAACGTGCGGTCGTTGTAACACCTATTCACTAGACAATAAGAACTAAAATCGCATTTTACTACCGCAAATTCACTATGATGGTCGATGCGTGAGAGCGTCGCAGCTGCCACACTAGAAGGGAAATCGCAGCCGTCTATCTCTTTGAGGAACTCTTGATCTGTTGTAATTTAAGGCGTAGCGCGTCAACCGCAGCTTCATTTTTATGCGACACCGAATGAGTTGTATGCAGCTGAAAATTTTAAAACAGTTATTAAAAGCTGGGAGAATATTCGAACGAATTTAGCTTACTATCGATAAAATAATAAATATACGAGAGACATCTACTATTGAGCTATGAGACCAATGAAAGGCAGCAGCATCTAAGGCGAAAAGTGTCTGGTTCTACAATCGGAAATCTGCCTTTTTTGAAAAATGTGCTTACAGTCCACTTGATGGCAAATGACAACTGCAGCCCATGGACACCTGCAAATAACAATAAAACAAGGCTACAGAAGCGTTGTCAGATCCTTCTATAGTCCTCAATGCCATACAGCCTGTTATTATACTGGCTTTCTATACCTTTCAAGCTGAAACACAACAGATGTTACACTGTTGTTTAGCGGCAGGAATGGGTAAGAGGGTTGTACGTACCCAGAGAGGGAGTCTACCACCTGTCAAGCGTGGTGATTGTGGCAACTCCTCAATCGTAAGAGGCCTAGACCATTGGACTTAGAGGTTGCTAAAGAAGATATCAGCCCTCTCAAATTAATATTTCCCTAATATAGTTACATCAAGCTGTGGATCGATACTATGTGCACGGGGCAAGGTATTTTCATTGATGGAGTCCACGAGAGCCCGGTTGTCACCTACTGGGGTCCGCGGCTGCGATGATGGGTTCGATTCCGTTTTCATGCCGGCTTTAGCCTGTGACAAAAAATTGTTTTATTAGTACAAAAATGTAGCATAATGTGAAATCACCAGCAGTTTTAGCATCTCTTACTGTGTCTATTTTTAAATGATGTGCAGCACAGATATATTGCAAGTATCCTCTTTACATATTTTTGTCTGTCTGAAAATATATAAAACATTTCGGCTCGGTAGCGAAGTGGTTAAGAGTTTGGGTGCCAGGCACGGGTTCGATTCCCGTACAGGAGAAGTATTTGTACAAACTACAATTAATTGTTCCGGGTCTAGGCGATTATCATATATGCAATTATGCAATTTATGTATGTAAACTGCCTTCACGACACAGGAGGAATTCCTCCAGTATAATTAAAAAAGAAAAACTTAGTATGGACTCTGTACTCAAAGGACGTGAATTTTAGTCCTAGCATATATTCACTGATGTATTAGTGTACTGCACACTCAATATATCCAAACATTAGTATTTTTAAATTGCGACTTACTTATTGCGAATTGAAGGGTTAATGACCTCTTTAATACTATTTCGAGGACACCTAAAGTCCGCAAAGCCGCAGCGAATTAGCGTCGCAGACTCCCTCATTAATCTCTTAAAATTTAAAGGCTAGTGCCCAGCAGGGGGAGGTTACAGTGTCGTACATTCAATTTAGGCAGTGGCAACGCTAGTTAATT
Organism: Bhutanitis thaidina; assembly: GCA_029286595.1. Taxonomy (NCBI): domain Eukaryota; kingdom Metazoa; phylum Arthropoda; class Insecta; order Lepidoptera; family Papilionidae; genus Bhutanitis; species Bhutanitis thaidina. Next base: position 5,180,557 of record JAGSMS010000020.1, on the reverse strand, counting down.
TGTTAAGAAAGGGTAAATAAGTTTTTATGATACACATACATTGCTGTATATACCTATTGCCTACCCAGGTTCAAAACTCTAAGCACTGGTTGATACAGAAAATACTTTACCTGTAAAGCCCTCAGTCGTTCCAGAAAGATAACATGGGACTTTTCATCGTTTTCGTTGGTAATATCTAGAAAAACATAAAAAAGTTAATTTAGTGGGTGTATCCAGTGACTAACAATATCTCACCACCTCGCAAGCAATGCTGGCGTGAGGAACATTATTTGTCTTAACACATGCCAACCTGTTTTCAGATTTATTTGAAAGGCCTAAAAAAATACAATGATCCCAACTGATCAAATCACTTTGGCTGACACTGCATCACTCACCAATATTTTCATTTTTATAATCGTGCTTATACAACGGCATTGTAGCCATCTTGCGTTGCTCGGCCACTTCCCTCAGGCCACGCTCCACGTAGTTGCGGAAGTAAAACGACGAGCCTTGCATAAACGTCCAAATGTCGACTTCCGGATGGCGTTCCTGAAATATTAAAAGATAGAAGATCTTGATTAGATTACATTATATTTTTTTCTTTTAAAAATCTTTACCTTGCACTATTTCTCCTGTGTCGCGGAGGCAGTTTACATACATGAATTGCTCATGGACAAACACCCAGACCCGGGAACTATAATTTGTAGTCTAATAAAAATATTAGTCCCGTGCGGGAATCGAGCCCTTCGACTAAGTGCCGCAGCTAAATGCTTAGCAGTAGCTAGGGAAAAGCCCATGTCTAACGTTCGGGCTTTTCCCAGGAAGCTCCAACAAAGCCGGCATGCTTTGCGTGAAATATATACTCATACTCGCCACACAATGAGCTGGATGAGCGCAGTGTCGGTAGCTTCGCACTAGAGATGCTGCTCCCCATCTCTAGTCTGTGAGATTTAAATTTGGCATATTGATATTATATTTTCGGCCACTAGCTCGTAGGCCAGTACCTCCTTCATTACTCAGTAGAGTGCGCTACGTGCAGGAGAGGTTGACCTTAGCAGTATACGATAGTATATGTCTAGAATCATTCAATGTAATCAGACACATTCCACGACTGTGTACAACCAAGTGAGGTAAGCTCACCCTTAAGTCGTAGAGCTGAGCCAGGGCGTCTCGGTTGTGCTCCTTGGACCCGATACGCTTGAGGATGAGCGCCAGCTCTTCGTGCAGCGCGCGCGGCAACCGACCTCCTTGCAGTGCCGCGTTGCCCGCGCCCACGCCCAATCCCACGCCCACGCCCGGCACACCGCCCCCACCGTTCAGAGACTCCATTCCGGTGTTCTCCTTTTTGTCGTCAAGTTTCAATTGCTGCGAACATAAAACAACATTTTAATAAAATTTTATTTATTAAAGTTAAGTGTTAACTCAGCGGTTAGGGGCTCAATCACCGAATCAGGAGATACGAGTCGTAACCGGCATATTAAGACGGCGACAGACTCACCACCTTGTTTAATGTTTTTATTTACAAATTTTCTATACCTCTCACAACTCCAAAATGTCATCATACGGTCGTGAGAGCTAATTTTATTTTAGCTTTTATATTAGCTTAGATGTTTATTTCAATACCAAAAGTAAAACTAGAATTATCACACTAAGCATAAGGCAATAAATCAGACATACAAAAGATGGAAGGAGCCAAAAGCTGTACAACTGATTTAAGATTTACAGTGCAAGGACAGTATAGCCTTCAAAGATACATATTTGCTAGAATAATCACCCAAACACATGTGCGACAACCAACCAAAACACGTAAAACAATTGTAATTAAATGTATTAGATATTAATACAAGTGGTAATCTTTTATTTTACAGAAAGAGATAAAAATTATGGTTTCTTTTATGTTTCAATAGAGTTAAAAATTAGATAAAATAATCTTTATGGTGATAAAGCTCTTACCTTTAATACTTTATGCAAATATGGATACAGATCCGACTCGTTCACATCGGGTATTTGAGTTAAGTGGTTAGTGATAGATGCTCCTTTCATCTTTACCAGCGTATGTACAAGAGTCTTTACAGTTCTGGAGAATAAAAATTACATTAAATTCTTAAGTAATTTTGTCTAAACATTACAGCATTGAAATCTGAAAATTAAAATCACTAAATTATACTAATTTATATTAGCATCATAAGAGCTTGTTTATCTCTACATGTTTTAAGATCAAAACTAATACCGTGAAACCTCTTTTGATATAATTTGACGAAATATTTATATCCGACTATTGTTTATAGCCAAATGTATCATCCTTGGAGACCGCCGGCGGCTCCTAAAGCAGTGGGAGCAGCGTGCTCGCCGTGCCGACACATGATCGCGAGACTCGCGATCTTTTAATAAAGTGTAATGAGCGTATGGTAAAAGTTTGGAACCAAGACCATGGCCATAAGTAACATTATTAATACTTATTATCTACGTAACTTAAGATAATAAAAATAATCGTTGCATGTTTAGAATAAATGATTTAGGTTTATTGTTATAACTCACCTATAGGGTGTGTCACTGATATCGGCATTTTTCTTCCAGTAGCTATTCGGGAACGCTTTGTAGAACAGGTGAATCTTATAAAGCACCGCGTCATAGTCTATAGAGTTGACATCCCAAGTGGCGATCATCTTGAGGGTCTTCCAGAAGCATTTCAGCAGCAGGTCTTGGTAACGAGGGTATGCGGGGTCAGAAACGCCAATAGACTCATGAAGAAGCGACACTATTGCACTGGAAGATAAGAGCAAAATACTTAGACCATAGACTTACTTTTAGTTAAACGAAGTGACATCGTAAAACTAAAGTTGTTAGTTTGAATATATTGTAAATTTCAGACCTAGGTTTTATTTAAGAGCATTTTTCAAAATACGTAGTAACTTAAAGAATAACTAAACATATGTCGTATCTATGCAGTTGGCTACCGTCAACGGTTTCACGTTTTACGGTTTTATTGTTCTAATTTCGAATTACAGTTTTATTGTTTAAAAGAACAAAAGGAAAGAAGTAAAATACATAAATTTAATTAATATTAAGTACCATAAATAACATAAATGTAATAGATCTTATGTTTGGGTATTCCGTGTGGCTGTCGGGAGTAAAGAATAGCGCCAACCCTGTCTGACCATGGGTGTCGTAAAAGGCGACTAATGGTAAAAAAAAGTCTAACATCGGTACGACACTACCGCGTGGTGGCGGTATTAGAGAATCTGCCATCGCGTCTCGTCCCGTGGGTGTCGTAAAAGTTGAAAGAGGGAAAAATTTATATTAGGAAATAGGCAGCAGCATCTTCCTGCATTAGAATAATTAAAAAAAAAACTGCGGTTGCTAACCCGCTCGCCAAACGTGGCAACTAAGGCAAACCCCCCCATGACGGAGGTAGAAAAAAGCAATGCCCCTCAATCCCCGGCGGCTTCGCTAGTCCTGGCTATGGTGGCAGCCATGGTTATTAGTAACAAAATTTGACATGCCTATATCCTTTTCCCTATAATTAGTCAACAGTATGGCCGTATTCAAATGGATCCCCGCCCGTCCCGTCTTTACTTTTTACAAAAATACACGTAGCTTGTTTTTATTCATGTATAACCCTAAACCAACGAGAATTTAGAGATTAATAAAATTAGATAAAGCGGGAAGAAGTTCTTCAAGATCGCAATAAGTTGAAATATAAAATATCTGTCCAACCCTATAGTAAGCACGTTGTGATGCAGTGAAGTATAGGCTCCGCTGTCCGCCGGAATTTTAATTTTTTATTGCAATGGTGTGACAAACGAGCTAAAACTCCACCTAGGTAATGGTATAAAACGGTCTGAGACTACTGCAGCCTGACTGTCTATAAATTTCAAACCGGAAGAAAACAGTCGTTGCGCTAATTGTCAGCAGAAATTGGTAAGAAGTGCAGACGGCTCCTAAGAATAGAGGGAGTCTACCACATAGGGACCTAGTGAGTCGGTTGCCCCATCTCTATACTGACCATAGCAGCGGCGTGCGCGGCGAGTGCTCGAGCACGCAGACGCACACGTTGTTGAGGATGCGCACGAGGCGCTCACCGTCGCCACCCGCACCTCCCGCTGCCGCCCCGCCGGCGCCCCCCGCGCCGCCCAGAACGCGCAGCAGCTCGCCCAGCAGCTGTGAGAGCGCCGCCTCGCTTACTCCGCCGCCGCACCCCGACGTATCGTAGAACTGTGCATGTGCGACCGCACCTCGTTAGTTATCGTCACCAACTTAATGCAATAAAACTTAGCTACTGGTGGAATATTCACCGAACTGAACCAGGTACTCAACTACACTCTTACTTTATTTATTTAAATGCTATAAGATCAGGCTATTTTTCAGTAACTCGTTCATGGGGCAAAAAAGAGATTACTTACGGAGTTTCTTTCGCCTGTTTCTTCTCCGACAGAGGAACCTCATTACGAAACGGTGGTAGATTTATAAAAAAATTACGTTTAACAAGTGAAAATTATGTTTCTTATATTATGGTTTGAAGTGATTATCTCCCGGCTGAAAGCCAGTCCTCCCTCTGTCAAATTTTACGACACCTATGTGACAATTTTATCACATCTCCGTTACATATTTGTTTGGTTAAATTAGAAACATATTTTTAAAGTTCTGTTTTAATGTCTAAATCTCGTTTCTGTCTAATACATTATAACATTCTGTAACGAAGGACGTGTAAATCAGCTAAAGCTAGTATTATATAAACAAAAGCAACAAGTCAGAAAAACAATATTATTAAATGTAATACCGATTAAGTAATAGAGTAGGTTATGTAAGTCTACCTGATACTGCTACTGCTACTGCTAACTGATTTGTAGTAAGTACATAAGTCATCCTATCCTAATGAATTAATAGAATAACATAAAATCCTCGACAGATTTAATTCAACTTTACTCTTACATAACCTTTGTACAGATATAACAAATAATGCAATAAAAACATTGTTATTTTATAACCTTTTTTCTTCTATTTCTTTTCGTTTCTCTTCTATTTCTTGAGTTAGGAAATGTCATCTGTTATTAGGTAAAGTACTTTCCATCTGTTATTACGATTAATTTAATAAGGAATATAAGGAATATGTTAACACATAGCAAATATCTATACTTTATAATTCTAGTGCAATATTTGGTGTTATTCATGGTGGTGATGGAGAGTAACACAACTTACTAGAAGACTACATTTTATTGATTTGTTGTATCTTCAACACTGAATACCTATTTCTGAAACTAATAATCTAGTTACTAGTTACTCCTTGTTTCCTAAGATACTGACTGTAATCTTTTCATACTACACTAGAAATTATATATATATATATACACACATTAGAATACTACTCTTGACAGATGACTCGTGCTAGTCTCGGTCTTGGTTTTGCATTGTAACTAATGTCTTAGAGTTTCACATAACAAAACCCATGGTGCATGCGGTCCTTAGGGGCCGCAGCTGCATGGCGATGGTGGACAGCGAGGTGTATCGAGTCAATGCAGTACTCACGGTGTTAAGAGCTCCAGCCAGGCACTTGTACGCGGGTAGCGTGTGCTGCGGGTCGGCGGGCGCGGTCCTCAGGCGCCGCAGCTGCGTGGCGATAGCGGACAGCAGGCGCGATTCGTGCGCCGCTAGCGCTGCACCCCGTCCCGATACCAGAGCTCCAGATATTAAAGACAGCGCCCGGATTGCCGCCTGTCAATGTCAATTTATTTTCTATTACCGTTCGATAATCTAAACCCGATAGTACCTACTACCCAGTTCAGAACAGAGTTGCAAGTTCATCTGGCAAGAGTTAATATGAAAGTCATAAATATTGTAAATCAAAAAATGTAAAAACCACACCAGATCATTAAAAAGGCTTTATTTCAATACTAGACTTTTTATAGGAGAATGATAACATTAAACATAACTCTATTTTTTAATTTACAAATAATCCTGAAATCATTAGAACCAATTAGGTAGATGGCACCAGTTTGAGGTAAAAAAAACATATGTTTAACCAGTCAAAGACTTACTATGCCCAGTTTTTCCAAGTGTATTCAAATTCAATAATTAAGTTCAAATTATAAATACTGAGATATTATTTAGGCAGTATTTTAAAATACGCATAAATATGGTCTTTATGTTTATTTAAAAATATCCAAACAGAATGTGATTTATGGTGTCCTACATTGTACGTTCTTGTTGTGTGTTTGCAAAGTTAGTAACGGAGAAGAGACCTATCTGTATATATACTTTTTAATTGACACATACCCACTAATATTTATTACCAAAGAACTACGCAAATTATGATTATATTTTTTCAAAATTAAACTTAAAAGAAAATGACAGTCTTAGATTTTCATTAATTTGTAGAATGTCTAAGCATCATTTTACTACCGTTTCTTCGATACGCTTTATAGACTAAAATTACATATGAAATATTTTTTTTAATTTTTTTTATAAAGCATTAATTTTTATCAAGTGTAATGAATAAAGGTTTTAATGAGACCAATTCAAATCTAAGACTGTGCCGGGTTATTCTGAAAAGTATGAGTTAAAACGCTAAGGTGTGATCGAAAGTTAGACTCACGTTTAGATCGGGGCTGGCGATGGAGTGTATGGTGTCCGCGAGCTGCGAGTCATCCACGGGCGGTGAGTGCGCATGCGCGTGCTGCACCGACACCAGCGAGTGCGGCGCCAAGTGCCGCGGCGGTGACAGCGCCGCCATGCTGCGACAATACACCACACACGTTACTTTAGTGCTCTGCTATTAGGTCGTCTGTTCGCATATAAATTTATATATTATATATAATCTTGGTTTACCGGGATAATTAAATTACCTAACATTGAATCATAATAATTATCGCTCCTATTCGTTTGTTCTTACTCTTGCATCTTACATCTGATACTGAATAGTTAATGTGTCAGTATTTGTCTTTGATAATCACGGACTATATAAAATATATTCCTTTTACTATTTTCAGTATGATTACTATTTAGCTCGAAATCGAATTTAAAATAAAAATTTATTAAGAGATAAAGAATATTCACAGAAACACTCTCACTCCAGCAAATGTTAAATAAAATGTATTTCTAATAAAAGAAAGCGTGCTGCGCAGGCCGGCCGCGGGAATTTGAGCTCGACCTGAGAACATACTTGTACGTTGCCCGAGGGGGTACGGCTCGGTTAGGAACTTGAGTTCTATCTAAGTACGTACTTGGGCCGGACGGGAACAGCGGGTGGAGGCAGGGTGCGCACACCGGCCGCGGGTACGGGCTCATCCAGGAACTTGAGGTCGATCTCGGGAAGCTCGGGGCGCCGCGTCACCGGCACAGCCGCGTCCAGTTGCGCGATCAGCTCTGGATCCAACCCGAACGGGCCCGAAACCACGCGCGGCTCCGTCGGCGGCCTGCTGCTAAAATATTGCAATATGTTGTTCCTTATGCTTTCATATTTATGGTCGAAAAGCTGTAACGTTGTAATTTTTTTTAAGTTTACTTACTAGATTAAATATGAAATAGTTACTTGTAACACTTTTATTTAAATATATCACACTATTGTTAAATTACATTATTCAAACGAACATCTATGCACCCGTCTTTGCCAGAATAAATTCATTTTACATTAATTGTTATGACGTCAGTCGAAGGATCTGCGCCCGTTTATAGCATCGGATGTGACCGCGAACAATCCATTCCGCGTACCGCTAAAGACACTGTCTTATATATTTGTAAGCTCACATAGCTGACGATCAATACAATCAAAATACCCCATGTCCCTCCACCAATCAAGACGAATCTAACGGTAACTAATCTGTTGAAATTTAAATTATAAACTTTATTCATTAAAAATTCAATCACCCAGGGGCGGATTTCTATTTGGCACAACTCAGCGTAGGACTTCCGCAACCTAATTTTGGCCTCTCTGGAGGTCTACCTACTATCTATAGTATCGAAGTTTCCAAGAAAACGTCAGAAAAGCCGTATACATTTCTTGGAAGCTATGTCCATACTCATCACACTGGGCCATCAGGTTGGTGCAGTGCCTATGCCCTCGCACTATTGATGGTCCTGCTCTTCATCGCTAGTCTGAGGGATTTGAGTTCGACAAATTAGAATGGACATAGCGCGATCATTAGGTCGCCAGAGCCTGGTCTATTTGCTGGCAGGGTGAATAACGTGCAGGTGAAGTTGTCATTTAGAGAGATATATTACACGTTAATATGATACAATTTATATTTACGGTTGTACAACGGGTGGCGGTGGCGGCAGCTGTTCCTCGACTTCCTCTTCTTCATATTCGGCGGCCGGAACGTTATCGACGGATATCACACGTCTTGGTGGTTCATCCTAAACATAAACATTTTTCAGTCGGTAATTTGATAAGCCATACCAGCTTACATATGAAACATTGTTCACCTCATATTGTGTAAAACAATGTATACAGTTACAACGTTTATCTTCACCGCCGTATAGGACGACCCCGTCAAACCCCTCCTACATGAAGTGATGACTTGTTTACGAAGCAAGCTCGATGGTGGCAGGTTCTATACCATAAGTTGACGGTTATTTTTTAAAGTCAAGGCCTTTATCATTCTACTCATCACCCATTAAAAAAATTGCAGTCTTTTCGATTGTAAGTACTAGTTTTTTTTATAGTTTACTACACTTTACTTGCACTCCTTATAAATATTTTAAACGTGAAAAATATGTTAATAGTGCACAACTGGACAGACCTATCCAAATTGGTGGTTGTGTCATAATTGCAACGCACGGATGGCCGGAGTACCAGGCACCTTCTGCCCGTCATGGCTCTGTGTATTTATTGAGATAGTTCCAGAGTCCTCTACCGGGTGCAATGAGATTTCGTGGCCTTTTTCATCATAGACTCCTTCGCCACTCACGGAAAAGAGGGTGGCGGATACTCGATCACACAATTAGTACCATAAAATATCTATTTGATTAAAAATGTTACCTCGGCCATAACAATTTCCTCTGTGTCGTGGATGCGGTTTACATATATAAGATATTACAGATGGAACAATTATTTGTATTCCATCCAAAAAATTGTCCCGTGTGGGAATCGAACCTGTGACTCGCAGCCAAACGCTTTACCACCGCACCACCAATAAATCTTTGTATTAGTAAATACCTCAAGCATCGGCTGTATGGGCTTTCCTGAAGCGGACAGAGGCACCACCATGGATCTTCTAGCTTCCGCACTGCGACTTTTGCTCGCACGCTTGATCCTTTCTTCGAGCAGTGACAGATCTTTGTCCGAAATCTGTAATTCAATTGGTACTGGTATTTTTGACATTCTAATATACGCCACTTTTTTAGCAAACACAATTTATTTAACCAATATAATTTTCTAAATAGTATGCGATATAATTTAGGACAACTTTCTTAAGATGAGATCATAGTTGGACATCCAATAGTTAAAAAAAAATTTCTAACAATTTAGTCTATTTAAGAATGAAAAATTGCTGAAAATCTAAATACAACTGATTAAACCTAAGCAACTACTACTCAATGATAAAATTTATCTTGAGATAAATAATAAATATCTAAATACATTTAAATCATAAAGGATCAATATGGTGATAATACAGTGTAATATATATTGGCTCTGTGAATTTATATTATTTCAAGGTAGCCTTATCCCCCCTCTGCCGCAAATATTACATTTAACTGACTGGCACTTACAGGCCGCTACTTTTGTAAAATATCTTGTGTAAAATAAATTACTAATCGTCAGAAAAAAAAATTGGAAAAAACATTCAATTAAACTGGATAACTAGATGTCAAACTGTCCAATCAGACACGTAATCCGTTAAATTGAAACCGATCGCTGTGACGTCTTCCGCCAGAGTTATTTACTCCGTGTTCTGCACAGACGTAACTTTATTGAAATATATCGCTGCTAAGACTATCTCCAGAGTTAGTGTTTCTTGCACAATTATTGGCAAAGAAACTAGAAGTCATAGTTTTCCACGCAATACAAAAGCGAATAGTAAAAAGAGAGCCTGTTTATTATATGGTATACAACATTATCATCACTGAATGGAGATGAATAAGGCGAATGCAAATCTGCAGGTGCCTTCTTTTCGAGTTTGCGAGACAGAGATAGGGACAGCTCACCTGTCCGATCATCTTGTAGATCTTCTCGCCTTCGAGGAAGTATGCGTGCGCGACGCAGTTAAGCGCGGCGGAGCGTACCGCGTTGTCGCGGTCACCGATATGGCGTGCCAGCTCGCGCAGAGCTGCGCCGGTACCGCCCGCCATTACGCTCGATCCATACGTCTCCAGCAGATGCCCAATGCACTCCAGGCATTCTGGGAATTATTCACAAAGTGTATAAATGTAGCTGTTCGTGGTTTCATCTTGTTGGTGTACCGCGCGCGTGCATATAACAACGGTCATCTCTCCCGACAGGATAGTTCCACAATTTAAGTGGCAGCTTCTTTCATTTCCGCAGGCTCCGTGCGTAGCGGACCCGCATCAGCAGTCAAAACATAGACACAAGCGCGACCAGCAACATACGAGAACAGATTCACATACTAAAAGCCTTCCGTATTATTTTGAACGGGACCTTACTCCTACGGATTCCTATGAACTTAGTACTAAGAAAATGATCGGTGAAATACAAACACCAGTCTCACCAGAGTTGCTTTCACCTTGGAGGTTAGGAACGTGACTAACGAGGTAGCACCCCAGTTAGCAATGACTGCAAACAAACTACCCAAACGGTTCCTTGGCAGAAAAGGAGACCTATTAAAACCAGAAACTAAAACCAAAGTTTTGCAGCCATTCCTGCAGGAGTTTCAGACTCAGCACTGACACAGTCAGCAAACTAGTGAGCGGAGTGCATGTATGTGCGCATCATTCTTTGCAATTAAGTTAATTATTTGAAATGCGTGCTTGGTTCTTACAGCTTACGCTTACAGGTGACGACCTTATTCATTAAAAGTTACAAAGCCATATTATTAATGAGACCGTAAAACGCAATTTGAAATCTAGTGTCAAAAAACAGGATGATGAAAGCCATGGAAAATTATAGAGTAAGAAAGGAAAATCAATATAACAGAATCAATCTCGATGTGTAAAAATCTCAATAAAGACCACACTTACCAGCACGTTGTCTAGCATTTTTAGACTTGAGCCCTTCCATTAGATATCCAAATAATTTTGTGACTGAATACACGACACAAATCTGTCTGAAAAGAGCTTTTACGCCGTTTCGAACAGTATCTTTGGGATCGCCAACCTGCAATTTAATTACATAGTATTTATGGGAATAAGTAAAACATGATAACAAATTAGTTTGAGGGTCATACAGTAAATTATCCTTAATGCCAAATTTAAGTTGTCTGGGTCATCATTTGAATTTTTATTTATTTATATATCTTACTTCGATCAATATCAATTTAAATTATAGAACAAAACAGCATTCACAACAAGTATTTGTTTATCTGTACAATGTAATGTTTCTAATTCTTGTGAAATTAGCTCATTTTCTTTTTTAACAATAGTTAAATAAATGATATATCTTCATTTAAAATAGCAAACTCTCACTGACCTTTAGTACTAGATAAGGTATAAAGCAGTTAGCCTCATATTCTGCCATTGTGTAGTCACTGTCCATGAGGTATTGGAAGACCAACGAAAGGTACTCAAGGCCCTTTAATATGACGGATGGGTTCGTATCGAAGAAGCGTAGCGTGAGCCACTTCAGTACAAGATCTAGGTTAGCCATTAGAGCTGTACCATTTTCTTGAAGATCTTCCGATAAAGCTTCAATTGCCTTTAAATGGTACCTAAAAATTATGATAATAATTATTGTTCTTCAGATAGCCAAATTTGTAAATGTTTTATTGTTAATCAAACCGTAATAATAGTATCACAAGCATGTGAGAAATTATCACTTTATACAACAATTGTAAAACACACAAATAAAAATAATATTATGACGTACTTAAGAAGTAATAGTAATAGCATATGTACCTGAAGTCACTGTGGAACATATTGGCAATAAGTTGCTTATTGAGACCGGCGCTCGCCATTTGCTCCTTCAATAAGTCAAAGAATTCCTCGCGTGGAGTCGTGAAATTCCATTTTAAAACTAAATAAAAAGAAGTCGAATTATTTCATAATTGTAAGATTCATGTAATTTTAATTACGTAACAAACCGACAAACATTATTGTACAAATTTACGATACAATATGTAAAAGAGCATATTTCAGTCTTACTTTAAAAGATAGATGCTATTCGTGACAAAACACTAGTGTAGATAATTGTAGGATACCTTTTAACTTTTGGTCATCAATGATTCTCTGATTCTTGGAGTTATTGTTTGGTAGTAATGGAGTGCAATCTTCATCTTCTTTCTTACTACGACTGGTTGCTGAAGAAGGTTTAACTAGGCCCTACAATATACAAGAAAAGCAATGAAAAAACCTAAATTTCCATACACAGATTTATAACATTTTAACTAATTTTGATAGCATAGGGCAAAAAAAAAAAAAAGTAGACTTTCATTTTCGCATAACATTTTTTTTCTTTATTTAGGTTTTTATTTCACATCTCTTAACGTTTTTTTTCTTGTTACCTTTCCTTTTGCGGGCTGTGAGACTTTCTTCTCAGCATCCTTTTTCAGTGCGCCTGCAGATTTGACACTGCGTGGTTCTTCTTTTTTGGTTTTCGCTGGCAAAGGTTGTACTGGGAGGCTGGGTCTTGCTTTATCTAGAGCCGCTTGAATAACTGTCTTTGAACCAGGCTGAAAGGGATAACAGCAAAAAGGTTATAATTATCACGCACATATGACCAGATGGGTGAGCCATCTGGTCATAGGAATATATTATTTTTAAGAATTTTGCTGTTGATTTCTTACATGCTTTTTATGCATTTTAATTGGGGGCGAGGTATAATTACAATCTCTTTAGCAATTGTTATTGCTAGCGGCATAATTTGTGCTGCACAAATATTAGCTTCACAAGAGAGTAGAAAATCATGTTCCGAATACGAAACTCAGCAATGACACGCTGACAGCTGGTGGTATTGTAGTCCGAGCTCAGGTTATCATTGTACCATGCAATTTGTGAAATGAGGAATGCTCAGCCTCTTAGATGCCACAGTACACAACAATATTTTTTTAGATTTTAACCACCTATAGGCTTAGCGGTTAACATACCTGACTATTGATATTCTGGGTATGAAACCCATCTAAAGTAAATATTTGTGCAACACAAAAACTAATTGTTTTGTGTAATTTTTGTACCTCACACTGCATCGGATTCTTTCGAGCCTTTAGTATGCGAAAGAGAGAGAGTTCGGAGGGGTAGGGGTTACCTTAAGCTTATCAAGCTGCTTGTGCATGGGCTCGTAGCCGAGGTGCAACATGACGGGCAGCACGCAGTCGGCGGCCGCCTTGCGCACGTCAGCCGCGCGGTCTTCCAGGCACGCGAACAGCAGCGGCACGCACTGCGATAGCTCCTCGCGCGGGAACGAGCGCACGGGCACTGCATACACCCCGGAGGAAGGATGGATTGATTTCACTTATATTACTTTATAATACCTCACTTCCATTTGGTGTAACCTATTCGCTGATATATTTGTTGTATATATAAGTAAGTAGTAGCTGATATATAAGTAACAGATATTTTAGTGGGGGTTACCACCATAACTGACATTTTGATTTTAACCGGAATGTATTTGCGCTAATATTTCAGTAGTCCGAAGAGACCAAAGCCTAAAACCATAAAATAATATTTTACCATTTGCACATATCTTTAATTTCATGAAATTTCGTGATTATTCCAAATTTACTCTTAATAAGTTATACCACGAACCGCCAAAGATATCATGCGATATTACCGTTTTTGCCGAGGTCAAAAAACTATTATTTTACGAATGACTCCAGCGTTTAATTTTAATTATTATACTGTTTAGGTATAAATTAATTTTTTTAAATACTTTCACATATAATATTTACTATTCCAACATAATTATAAACACTAGAAATAACTGTGTTTTCAATGTCGCACCGTCCCATTCACTATGTGTACATTATCTCCAATGGTAACCCTCATCTACACCTGGTTTACCCGGTTCGCTGACAAAAGATGCTCCGATGATTTCCGACAAAAGCCGCCGCTTGGCTCTACCACGTTTCAAAAACTTATTTAGAGCTGTGGGATATTTCACCCACTTATATTTTTTATTTACTTATAAGGTAAGGTTGTGGTATGCCATGGTAACGGCGAGGCATGGGGTGCGAAGAATCTCCGGCTGGATTCTAGCTGCCAACCTAAACGACTGGACCTGGTAACATATAACGCACGCACTTTGAGGGCCGACAGGACACATGGAAATGTGGCTGTTTATATAAATACTTATGGACATCACAGATCTGGCATACAGCCAAAACTAATAAGGGTAATAATACTTGAATATAGTTTGACATCACTATCACACATTTTTTTTCTTTGAATTAAAGCCATTGCATCATAACGTAGGACACCCTAGACAGACGTATGTATCTAAATTGACGATATACTGAAGTAGTACTTTTACTTTTGTTTGTACTTTTTTTTTTTTTTTTTTTTATAGAAGAAGGGGTGCAAACGAGCGTGCGGCTCACCTGATGGTAAGTGATCACCGACGCCCACGAACATCCACAACACCAGAGGAGCTACAGATGCGCTGCCGGCCTTTAAGGAAGGAATAAGCTCTTTTCTTGAAGGTCCCTAAGTCGTAACTATTCGGAAATACTGCTGGCGACAGCTGATTCCACAAAGTCGAAGTGCGTGGCAGAAAACTTCGATTAAAACGCACTGTGGTGGAATGCCAACCATCTAGGTGGTATAGATGGAACTTCGAATTCAGTCGCGATGTACGATGGTGAAACTCAGCAGCTGGGATCAATCCGAACAGTTCCTCAGAACATTCCCCGTGGAAAATTTTGTAAAAAATGCAAAGAGAAGCAACATCTCTTCGCAAGGCCAAAGGATCAAGCCGATCAGAGAGAGCTTGGTCGCCGACAATTCGAGCCGCTCGACGTTGGATGCGGTCAAATGGAAGGAGTTGGTACTGGGGTGCCCCTGCCCAGAGATGAGAACAGTATTCCATGTGGGGCCGAACTTGCGCCTTATAAAGTTGCAAACGGTGGACCGGCATGAAATACTGTCCCGCTCTACAGAGCACACCAAGCTTTTTGAGGCCAATTTGGCCTTTCCTCCAAGTGACCACGGAACTGAACGTCGCTCGATATGTCAACGCCAAGGATTCTGATACTGGCTGAGGCAATAAGGGAATGTTCTCAAAAAGAGGAGAAACGACAAAGGGATTCTTTTAGCGGTGAACGCGCAAACCTGTGTCTTTTGGGGTTGAATAGGACCAAATTACGTCGACCCCAATCCGAGACTTTGAATAACAAGGTCTCGACTTCAGACACAAGTTTGTTCCGGCACTCGTCGACGTGTTCCCGAGAAATATTCGCACGGCCTGTATATAGGGCATCACCCGTGCTGTCGTCTGCATAGCAATGAATGCTACTGATTTGTAGCATGTCGTTGATATGCAGAAGGAACAGAGTGGGAGATAGCACACAGCCTTGTGGAACACCAGCATTCACGGGTTTGGGGTCCGAGCATGCACCGTCGACAACAACCTTGATGCTCCGATCCGTGAGGAAGCTGGTGACCCAGTTGCACAATCTCTCAGGAACCCCGTAAGATGAAAGCTTTGAAAGAAGCGCTTTATGCCAAACCCTATCAAATGCTTTCGCTACGTCCAGACTAACCGCCAAAGCCTCCCCCTTAGACTCAACTGCTTCTGCCCATCGGTGAGTCAGGTAAACTAGAAGATCACCAGCTGATCGTCCGCGACGGAAACCGTACTGTCGGTCACTGATCAGCTGGTGTTCCTCCAGGTACCTCAGGAGCTGGGTGTTGATGAGTGACTCCATTATTTTAGATAACAAGGGGGTGATGGCAATAGGCCTGTAGTTGGACGGATCGGAGCGGTCGCCTTTTGGGTATTGATGCACAAATGCTGTCTTCCAAGATTCCGGGACGACGCCTGAAGAGTAGGAGTGCCGGAAAAGACGCGTGAGAACCGGTGCCAACTCAGGGGCACACATCCTCAGCACAATTGGAGGGATTCCGTCCGGCCCACTCGAATTATGAATGTCCAGGGAGCGGAGTGCCTTTCGCACTGAGCTCTGCAGAAACTGAATTTCCGGCATGGAGCACTTACACCACGGGATGGTAGGTGGAGAGTTTCCCCGGTCATCAAGAGTCGAGTTGATGCAAAAAGAGAGCCCAAGAGATCGGCTTTCTCTTTTGCAGTGTGGGCCAGCGAATGATCCTCCTTGTGTAGAGATGGGAGAGATGGCTGACAGAAATTCCCTGGACAGCCTTGGCGAGAGACCAGAATGCGCGGGATCCCGATGGGAGGCGAACTAGTCTCTCGCCAATTCTGCCAATGTGCTTTAACTTTGCCGCAGCGATAACTCTTTGAAGGACCTGGAGGCAGAGTTGTACTCGTTTTAAGAGCACTGGTTTTGCATCCCGAGACGCCGATGCATCGGCCCAGGCCTGGTAGCACTTCCGCTTTCGGCGTGACGCTATTTTGCAGGTGCGACCAAACCAAGGCTGGGATTTACCTCCGACAGGCACTGCAGAGAACGGAATAAAAGTTCCATTCCTGAAGTACCACATCGGTGACAGAATCTGCAACGACGTTGGGATCATCCAGCGAGAAGCAAACCTGCCCCCATGGGTAGGAACCAAAGAAAGACCGCATTCCATCCCAATCTGCCGACCTATAGTGCCACACACGGCGGAAGCCCGCAGATCGCGTTCGGGATCGGCGCGCGATAGGCACTACACTCCGGATCAGACAGTGGTCCGACGAGCCAAGAGGGCATCGACTGAGACCAAATATCCGTCCGGGTGTGAGGTCAGCAAAAGGTCCAACAGGGAAGGTGTATGACCTTCCACGTCTGGGATCCGCGTCGGCAAGGTTACCAGTTGTGTCAGGCCATATGCTAATGCAAAGTCGTGAACAGATCTCCCGCATGATCGGTTATGCGAGAACCGAGCCAATCGGTGTGGTGGGCATTAAAATCGCCGAGAATCACGATCTCTGCGGATGGGATCTGTTGTAGCACGGAATCTGTAGCCATTTGGATGTGGTCGATGAGTCGGTCAGTTACGGTATTACCGCTATGGGACCTGTAAAGGCACGCATAGACGCGCGGATGGTCGTCGCTGTCGATGCGCAGCCAAAGGGTAGAAAGGTCCAAACCTTCAAGACTACCGAGGCGTCGAGAACAGATATCATCTCTGACGTATACGCAAACTCCGGCACGGGGCACAAAGGAGTGTTCCAGTTTGTACCCCGGGTAATGGAGATAAGAGGTATCAGCCGGAGACGATATCTGAGTCTCTGTAAGAAAAAGCAAGGCCGGCTTCGCCGTTTCAAGATGGTAATGAACGGCGCTAAGGTTCGAGTGGAGTCCCCTGATATTGCAGAAATCCACGGCGAGCGCGGTAGGGGATGCCATAGTTTCTTTGCTGCTTTTGCCTCGAGTAGGAAAGAAAGAGAGCGGAATATTGCCCCCCCCCAGAATACGCGGGGCAGACTGAGCATCCACGATTAGGTAGCGTAGGAAAGCCTGAACGTGGATGCTCAGTGAGGGATTCTCCAGAACCGTAGGTACTGGTACCCTCCTGGGGTAGCTCAAAATTATATACCGCTACCATATTTGGGGAGGGGGGAGGGGGGAGAGGGCCTCCGATTACCTCACTCACCGAACGAAACGCAGAAGCACAAGTTGCCTCTACTTCACGCCGGTATTCTGCGAGGCCGTGGTACTTATCCGGACGAGCCGGCCCATTCCTGCGACAGCAAAAGCCGCCGCTTGGCTCTACCACGATTACTTATTCAATTTATATTTAAAGTATCTTGACTACTATATTTACTTACTTTGTATATATTAGTATATTATTATGTGAGTATAATACAATTAGTAATTTGTAAGTAATTTTCTAAATTGTAAGTTTATTATATACACTACCTGCCGTTGTCCAATAGTTAAATTTTTCCTTACCTATGAGGTTGTTTAGAAGATCTTGCTTCTTAGCAATAAGACCTCAATGTACCTCGCTAAGATTTTTTCTTTTTGTAATGATTATCGGGTCCATGAGTAAATGTATGTGTGAAAAAGGTGAGAGGGTTGTGTCAGGACTCTGGATCGAGTTAAGTGGAAATCTCTGCCTACCCCTTGGGTGACAAATGCTTAAATATATTACTTAAAAGGATAGAAATTCATACATTGTTTGACAGGCACTTTAATACTTTATTCTTTAATCATGTGCATCATAACTAATTACCTAGATTATAAACAATTAAGAAATAAGAATCGCATTTATTTCTTACCATTGGGAAGATGATCAGCCAACCACTGAAGCAAAGAAGCTCTGAGTACGGGGGAGCCAGATTTCCATGCATCAAAAACCATTTCACCCTCGAAGGGAGTCTGGGGTCCCGCTTCGCGACACCACGTCTCGACACACGATACAGCCGCTGAACGGATCCATTGCTTGCTGTCTCCAAAGGCTAAAAAAAGTGGATACCATTTATTTTACTTTTCGAAAGAGAAAGAAATCACATGAGAGTTAAATCAGGCACATTTCTTCGACTTCTCTGTGCTTATCCAAAATTCATCTTGAGAAGAAAATATTTTTGTTATAGCACTTTCCTCTTTTCAGTTTCCTAAATATTTCTTATCAGGATCTTTACGATGAATACGAAAGTAAAATGAAATATTTTTTTGTTATAATTTACTTATTATAAGTTGTAATTTCAGTAACAATACACATGCTGTAGTTTCGTTTTCATATCGTTCGCCATTCAACTTTAATCTATGTATGTAATTTTAGTTTTAACTTGCCTTGGAAGAAAGCCGGGAAGAATGTCCGCACATGATTTTTCGACTTCGGTCCCATGGCAACAGCAAGGGATTCACAGATGTGTAATGCGCTCTGAGCAAGTTTGGAGTTCGAATCTAACAACCTTGCGCCCAAAGCTGCTGGTAGTTCTCCCAGCGATGGCTTGATAGGCGACGAGGTCGTGATTATCGCTTTTAATTTGTCGAGAGCTTCGTTACGGACCTGATAACATACAATAATCACAAAGTATTAATAAGAAATTAACATGATTGATACTGTATAGACATTGCAAGACATACCTTCCAATTTTTATCATTGATTTCTGCAACAAGTGCATCGGTGATGAGAGGTGCAATGTCGGTACGCGGTCTGTTATCATCTGCCACGGCTGGTTCCTCATCATGAGCGTCTTCATATGCTTCTTCGATTTCGTCACCCACTGATCCTTTACTTGCAGACTGAAAACATTTATCTATCATGTACTGATCATGTGCGATAGCGGAAAGGTGAAGGAAAGTGCCAGTTTGTTTAAAGGAACACTAATGACACTATTCGACATCCTAGCCATCCGGAACATGTTGAATGCGATTAAAAGGTCATCATTATGTATATGTGACAAAAAAAAAACTTAGTATAAATGTTTGTGAATTTTAATGCAGTCTCTAAATTTTACACAAAAAGCATACCTTACTAACTGTTCCCATCTGCCTCGTAGGTGTAGGCGGCGTGCTATTAGCGTACTTGTCGAGCTCGAGACTGATCAACTGCTTAGTAGCAGCCTTTTCACTATCAAAGTGATTTATAAGGCATGGACCAACATAGAGTGACAATATACCAAGGAAGTTAACTGTAGAAGTTCGTACATTCGGGTTCGTCGCTGAAAGAGCTTTCTTTGAATGTGCGATGATAGATTTTACGTTCATCCTGTGAAATAGAAATTGATAACGTAATTCGCGAAATTAACCAAAAGCTATCTGGCACGCAGGTTCTAAAATAATTAATATGAGCGAAAACATAATTCATAGGTATCAAGTAAATTTTCTTTCCCACAATAAGGTATATATTTTAACTATTACCAACATCAATGTCGGATACAATAGTACATCTAATTTAAATTCCTTGCTTAAGCGATAAATGAAAACAATGAAAACAAGAAAGTAATTGTCGTCATTAGCCTCTTACATCATTCACTGCAGAACAGAAACCTGTAGCTGATAGCAGACTGACTTCGAGCACATAATATGCTTGTGTCATCGATTTTTCTGGCATTTCTCTTAATACTTTTGAGACATCCAGCACAGACCCAGAGATAGTGGCTTCTCTAATACCATATGGCGATTAAGTCGAAAATCCAAAAAAATCAAAAGCATTATTCTTCGTTAATGGTGCAAATTTCACTTGTCTAAAGTTATTATTTAATATTAAACATTTTTTATAACAATAATTTAAATAGTTTTGATTTAGGATCTACAACTGTCACATTGTCCTAAATAACCTCTGGTGAAAAGTGGCTATTTGGATAGCATTGTGATAACTTAAATAGTTTGATATTAAACTTACGTAAATCCAAACTCTTTAATAGCCACAGACATCCAGTTAAACATCTCCGACTGAACTTTCGGATTTTTCTGTGAGTCCATTGCATATGTCAAGCCTTCATTCAGAATATGTTCCAGTCCGCAACCATCAGCCAGTGAAGTAAGGCACTCTGCAGATATGGCTGAACAAGAACTTTCAGCCAGCTTTGCTACTACATCTTGAAGTATGAAATCCGCTGCTATCCTGCGAAGAATAACATTTTCTTTAAATTCCTCACTAATAAAAGTAATGTACTTTACAGTACAGTTATTTTTAAGTCTATATAAAAACGACAAAAAAGTATTGTTGAGAAAGCACAGATTTTTTTTTACTAGCGATGCTATTTTTATTACTAATATTCCTGTTAACCCTCCGACTAAGCACTAGAGCTTGCATCTGGAGTGTTTCACGACATAGTCGAATGGCGGGCTCGAACCTGCGACGTCATGTTATTGGTGTAAAAAATATAATTGGCGCTTAATATATTGAAGACTAATAAAATACTACATACGTGGAAATGGGAAAATTCTCAGTGATGTACTTGCAGACTTCCAATCGGGCTTTTAAAACTTGCACATTAGTGTCTTTTAGGCCTGGTTTCTTGTTTAGAGTACGGTACAGGACCTGAGCTGTAGCATCATCAGTAGTTAAGGCTTGAATAGTAGAATGAAGGGTTTGGACGGCTGCAAGTCGGTTCTTCCAATTACTGTCACCTAAGCCTAATAACAGATTGATTACTTTTACACCTACATACTAACTATACCTAATTTGAATTATACCTATATGCATATTTTACATAGTTTTATATCTTCTAGTAGTGTTTATGTCGAGGCTATACATTAACATAATAACAACAACTTTAATTATTAATAAGATACGCTAGTCACCTAAAAAAATATATCGGGGTGGGTAGGCAGAGGGCTTCCGCATCCGTTTTCGCTCCTATAACGAGCTTCGTCGCCGGGTTGGCATCCATAGGTTGTCAAGAAAATTTCAAGGCTTTTGCCCTTGGTTGCCTCTTATTGATAAATTTGTTACGCCACTACCATATGGCTGTTAGGTTTTTGGAAAAGAAAGATAGTTACTAATTTTTACATTACAAATTTTTACCTGAAAGAACATCCCCAGTAAACAATCTTTCCACTCTTGCGTCAACCTCGTCCTGTGACAGTTCCTGTTCCCGTGGCGGGCTGGGTTGCGCCCTAGCCGCAGTCTTCTTGGCACCGACGCTTGGTTTCTTTGTGCCCGTCGCAGGTCGCTTCACTGGCTTGGGCTGGGCTGAGCCCGCTGATGACTTGGTACCTGCTGTGGCTGCAGCTTTCGGTTTGACATCCTTTTTAGGTGCGGCTACCTTGACTTGGATTACGGCCTGGAGAATAAATTTACTTTAATAAGGACAACTTAAGAATGCCTAATTATATGTCTGATTCAAACTTTTCATAATCGTTAAATGTTTCTAAAAGAAAGGCAGTGTGTAAATATTTTGTTTAATTTTCTTTAATATCAATTTAACAAAACTTTTATTAAGAAATATATAATAAATACCTTTTCAGTAAATTCCTTGATTTTTTGCTCTTTTAAATTGTCCAATTTACCAATATGTGGTGCTATGTTCTTCTCTCCAACTAACTTGGATGCGGTTCCGAGCGCCTCAGCCGCCGCGTCACGAACCGCAGGATCTTCATGACAAAGTATTTTATGTAAATGTTAAGTTTCAGATATTAAGTATATAACATAATTTTTTATATACAGAATGATATTGTGCAAAAAACAGTAAAATAAATGCGAGTTATTACAAATGATTGTTAGACATAGGCCATATTTGCCACGCCAGGCGCGGAAAGGTGATTCACGATCGCAGCGCCTGGCGCTTCGCATCTTATACGCTATCAAAAAGTTATCAGAAAGTTACTGCACTATTGTCGAAAGCGACGAATACACTCACAGGATAAGAAGTATTGGCAGATTTTCTTATGTTGCATGATTTTCTATATGACAAGGTGTATTTGAACGGACCCCTAATTTATAAAATTTCTTATACAAATAAAAATCCGGTCCAGTGGATCTGAAGATTAGCCACCACAACGGAATCAGTTAAGTCTTTATATAAAGTATAAAATAATATCAAATATCAGAGCGATCACAACTAGCTCGTAAAGTGGTTAAGAAGTCTTTTTTGATTGCTTAAATATAGACGTAATAGAAAATAATCCCACCACGCTGCTCCGGTACGTGTTGCTGGACTTCACGGGTCATTAAAAATATTTTATTGACTCAACCATCATCATTTCTAACCTTTAACATTTAAGTCTTAACCTATCTTCCCTAACTGTCGCCAGTACTGCGAGCTTCGCGGCTCCGGCGCATTGCCACTTCAGCTTGCTGATACCCTTACGGGCTGTTGGTTATACTTGTTCTGCTGCGGTTATCGTCGTTGCAGATTCTATTGCGCACAGAAACACCGAGCCCATATACACATAGCCCTTTCCATAACGCCCTGAGAAATTTTGAGGTTCCCCATACGGTCCGCAGTGAAAGACCACGTCTCGGTTCCGTCATCACCGGTAGCACGTATTTGTTGTATACTTTTCTGTTGAGATTTTGAAGTATACTCGACGAGAAGATATGACGTAGTTTCCGAACGCTGCTGAGCAGTTGGATTCATAGATTGGTTTCTGGGTCGAAGTTGGACTTATCTAGACAGACGATTTGTTTCAGGTATACGCACTAGACAAATACTTTCGATATTGATCACGTTGTTGATGAGAGAAATATGGACTATAAACCCAACCGAGTGGAGGACTACTGTTCGGACTTCAGTAACCCTATAATACTCCAGTGTTCCGAGATTTCCTCTTGTTCTTCTCTTCGTACCCCATGCCCCGTCGGTAGCGTTTGATTAACGAGGCTCCCGGGGAATAGGGGCCGTAATTTTGTTCCGTAGGAGGTTTTAGCCATATTTGCCACGCATAACGTGCGGGCTGGCAACCTCAGTTTTTTTTTGGTATTAAATTTTTCTCTATCGACTTCAATGCCACCCTCGGCATGAGACGAGACGGCAGATTTTCATATACCGCCAAGACACGGTAGAGGTACATGTTACTTTTTTCCCATTAGTCGTCTTTTACGACACCCATGGTCAGATAGGGTTGGCGCTAGTCTTTACTTCCGACAGCCACAAGGAAATGCTCAATCATGCCGATAATTAATTTCTTCGCCACAATATACTACATGTTACAAAAAAGCGCTAGAAACTATACAAAATTGTAAGCATTATTTGCGTACTAAACCGCATAAATTTATGATCGTAGATATAATATGCGTCTGTAACGAAAGATCAATTAATTAATTTAAACAGATTTTTTTATGTTTTCACGCCTTCAAATAAAACATAAATCATTGAGACTAGTGGTCATAAACAAATTAATAAAGCATGGAAAGCATAGCAATATTCGACAATACACTTTCTTTTGGAGTTTTTCGAACAATGACCGTCGGGAGACTCCTAAATTGGTTAGCGTGACCGGTAAGTCACGGATCGATAGACATTATGAACAGACGATTAAGGAAACGGTAACAATACGTTTCAATATATAATGTATATACGACGCTGAAACAGAAATCAAAAGACATTTTGATATTTTATTTAAAAAAGAAATGTTTGAAGAACAAACAAGAAGTTTAGCCGCGATAGGACAATTACAAGGTGTTTGTCTTAAATTTCATAATAATACGCGAGAAATCAAGTACGATCCCTAAAATGAGATACTACTTAATTTTATGGTAATCTTACGTATAAATGAAATTGAAATCCATCTGTTTTCGAAATAGCCTTTTTCTACGCTCTTATGCACAATACTAATACTCAAAAACCCCTTTTATTACTTTTTGCCTCTCTTATATGCTAATATGTTTCTATAGTTATCCTAGCTAACCTGATAAACGACTGAAATAAGTCTACGTATTCAAATGCATACGATGCTTTGATTAAAAATAAAAAAAATAATCCACGTGAACGGAGCCGTGTAGCAGCACAGCTAGTAGAAAAGAGTATTTCACGAAATACAGATTATTAAATTATTTCTTTTCTTGTACTTTTCTTATACTAAATTCTTGATAATATTTCTACTAGCTTCCGCCCGCCTGTCTGCATGAAGTGAATCATCTTCTCCCGGCTTTAGCGGGAGAAAACGTTAAAAGTAGTTTTCATGTCCATATCGATGTACTTTTCCAGGCTTCAAATGTGTGGTTGTACGGAACCGTCCAAAACAATTTTTTTTTTCAGTAAATTTTCAGTTTTTAGAAAATTCCTTTGAACATCTTGTTTCAATTGATATTTCTTTAGTAAGTAAAAAATAGTTTTATTACTGTAAATATACTTACACTGTGTCTATTATTTTAAAAATAACTTAATGTCATAACTCTAAATTACAACAAAAAAAATTAAATTGCTTACATACCTGCACTTTCTAGCAGTTTGAGTAAAGAAGCAACATAAGCCTTTATGAGTTTTTTGTTAAATGCTGCCGGTTGGGTGTGGCACAATGCACGTGCCAGGAATAAAGCACTTTCAGCTTTTATTGATGGATTCTTGTTGTCAAACGCTGCCAGCATGTCTTCCATTATTGCTTCCAAGTTGGTCTAAAATTAAGTTAAGGTCTTAATTTTTAATTATATCAAAACGATATAGGTCCTTACGAATCCTAGATACGTACAACAAAACTATCTATTATGAAAAAAAGTTTATTGCTCTAAACTCAATGTTAGGTTGCCAAAAAGACAATTTTAGTAACAGACACCTCTGATCTTATGTCGCGCATTACTGATCTGTAGGTATCTGATGGTATTTTGGTGTCTATCGATAATCAAAAGATTTCATCAAATATAATTGATACCATTCGGTAAAAATCTTGATTAGGCTGATTTCTTCTAAGATATCCTGCATAAAAAGGACTCATTGTCCCTTTTTCGTCTCCACATCCTCCACATATCATAAACTAGAAAAGATAATTCTAATTTGAACAGACTATGAGTAGAGGAGCCCTTAGACCAACATGATTTTATAGGTATCGAAAAAATATTAAATTTATTATCAATGCAAACAAACTGGTATTAGTGAACAAACAGTTATAAGTGATATAATACTAATACACTAGTACAGAAAATAACAAATAATTACATTAACATAAACAACGCTTCCTACACTTTATAGCCAGCATAAGATAAAGGAATAAAGCTCAACAACCATCTTAATCTATTTTTGAGTCAGTTACAATCAAAATATTTATTGATGATTCTTATTGTTATTAGGTTTACTGTATGATAAACAAAGAGGGATAATATTACTCACAGAAGGGTAAATAGCATCAATGGCATCTCTCAAAGCAGTGACAACATTAGGTTTTTTCTCCTTGAATTTCTCCAGGATAGCCTGTACACAAGCTACGGCATAAGGTTGGAATTTTCCCCGGAGACCACTTGCCACCATGCCGAGTAAACGCCCACCAAGTGCCACTAGCATCACATTTGGGTCTTTGGATATAACCTGAAAGAAAAATTAAGTAAAGGAATGTTGAGAAGTGTTAATTCTACTAACATATATCTTTTGGGGTCTATTATAAAAGCATACCTTCTTAAGAGCTCTGACCAAATCTGCGTAATCTCCCGGTTCCATTTTAGGAGCAGTCTTTAATAACGCCTCCAGCACATCGAGGGCCTCTTTGCGTTCTTGCCACTTCTTTGCATCGAGTTTGTCATAGAAATCTTTAGGCAATTTAGAGAGAATTTCCACTGGGTCAAGTAGGTCATAAGCGTCAATATCAGCAGAGTCACCACCCCCGGTTTCTGCGTCGTCATCATCAGCTCCGCCTATGAAAATAAAACAACACTGCTATTTCCGTATTTATTATATTTGAAGTAAATTCGCGAGGCTTGATTATAAGACAACACAAAAACGTAGTCCACTTTTATTTGATGACAATTCCAAGACAAGTAAAAAACACTGTTAGAAATTCATCGCATCATTAAGATAGAGGATCTTTGAAGTAGCCATAAAACTTGTTAAACTAGTCATTCGGGGTAAGATTTAACCAAATGTATCCTGGTTAAAATGCTCATGCAAAATACACCATTTAATGTCATATATTAATTTGTTACCATCAGTGGCATCAGCTGCTGGCGTATCCCGTACTCTATTTTGTTGCGAACGAAGATATCTTGTTGGTTGGGCTCCTCCTACACTCCCAAATGCCTCTCTTAACTCTTGCTGGACCACTGCCTGTAGACTTGCTATATGCGGTTCTATCGCTGCTCCGATCCACCTGTGCATACCAAGTGTCTATAGAACTGTTCTTGTATTTAGTCCATTGAAATATCATTGCTTAAATGCCAGAGAAGTGTATGTGCAAAATCTTCCACAAATTAGGCAGGGAGTTTCTTGGAATGGAATATGTACCATAATAGATTAGGACTGACGATAGCGCCACCATAAATAGTTTCAATTGCAACAGAAGTTGCACTCTTGTTATCTTTAGAAATCCGCTTTTTTATATCTTAACATCGCGTGCCGAAATTTGCATATAAACGCGACGTTAAAGAATTTTCTTCCCCAGTTAATATAGGGTCGAATGCAGGGGTTAGTGCAGATGAGAAAAATAAAATCCTAACGATTT
Source organism: Bhutanitis thaidina (assembly GCA_029286595.1). NCBI lineage: Eukaryota > Metazoa > Arthropoda > Insecta > Lepidoptera > Papilionidae > Bhutanitis > Bhutanitis thaidina. Next base: position 5,153,372 of record JAGSMS010000020.1, on the reverse strand, counting down.
TTTTATAATTGCATATAAAATTAAGTAAATCCAAAAGTAATGTAATGTAAAATTTATCATTTATTTAAGATATAATTTTATTATATGTAGTAAAACATTTTTTTACTCAGATATAATATTGTATTATATTTTTAAATTGTACATAATAGTAGTAGTAAAAAGTTTTGATGATACCCTGTGGTTTATACTATAATCACACACTATCTTAATATATTTTTTACGTATTGGTAGTATCTTAAGATTTCATCATGTATAATAAAGTAGACTTTACTACACTATTACACGTGAAAAAGCCAAGTGGCAGCTTTTGCTGCAGCACGAATGGATTGGGCCTGGGTAGTACAACGGCCTTGCAGAATACAAGCGTGACATAGAGGAATCTTGTATTACCAAATATCCTAAAATGCTGGTAATGCACTTGCAGCTCTTCTACTGTTGGAGATGGGCGTCGGTAATCACTGACCATCAGGCAAGCCGCATGCTCGATTGCACCCTTTCCAATAAAAAAAAGATTAAAATAATGGTATTTATCATGTATTGTATTTACATAATCACTCAATTGGAAACTATGAATTTAAAATATTGTGGATTTTTCTTCTTTACATATGCTAATTACCGTAAATAGCTGTCTGTTTTTTCTTAAGCAGTGATCAATATAATTTTACGTTACCTGCCATTATTTACATCAAGCAAAAAATGTACTTACTTAAATGTAATTGCATACTACATTTTTGTTAAAATTATTAAATAGACCAACTTAAAAAGTAGCAGGTACAAATAGTTTAAATTTTTGCAGTAATCATTACCAAACACAATTTATATAGCTTCTACTACCATAGTCAAAATTGAATTTATGTATAATTAAAGTGTAAATTAGAGACTGGGCTCACTTACCGGTGCATTTCAATAACCAAAGCCTTCATTTCATCTCTTACAGTCTTGTCTCTGTCAGCAAGTAGGATTGATATCTTCTTAACCATTGGTTTTATAGCTATTACTTTATTGCCAAACTGTTTTAAAGCACTGGTAAGGGTGACTATGCAGGCAGCAACCACTTTAGGATTTTTCTGTTCCATGCCTTTTAGGAGTTCATCTACCACTACTTCATGTTTCTCTATTTCAATATACATCAGTATTATCTGCAAATATGAGCAATGATAATAATGATGTGATCTCCTAATTTCGACAGTTACATCCAGTTAATGCTCACTCAGCTTTACCTTCCAGATGCAATGTCGGAGCAATCGCCATAAATAAATAAGAAGATAACCAATCACTTTTGTGATTAATCAATATTTTATTTCAGCCTGCCTACTCAACTAGAACTTTCATAAATACATAACTCAAGTATTGGAATTTAAATTAAACTTATATTGATATATATTATAGGTGAAGACAAAATACAAGTTACACTTGTTATTGTATTTTACCTGATGTGCAAGGTCTTTTGTTTTTGTTCTAGGAGCAGCAATACATTTAGCTACAATTCCAGACATCACTTCCCCTGTGGTCTTTCCAGCATAGCCGCAATTTTCCACAAACACCAATGCAGCTTCGAGACCTGTCAATTAACATTTTATGTTAATTACATTAAAATTTTAAATTTGCTACTCTACAGAGGCAAAAAACTTCAATACACATTTCATCACATCAGCCATTGCAGAACATTTATAATTTATTTAAAAAACATTACTTCCCACTGCAGGAATTTCTGCAGTAATTTTACATACATAAATTGCACATGGACAATCAAAATCTGGAACAATTACTTGTACTTAATAAAATTAAATGTCCTGTATGCGAACCGAATCCGCATCTCCCTGCTAAATGCATAGTCACTAGTGTCCTGGCAGCCATGAATTCTGTAGAGAGAGATTTGTCGTAATCTCCATGCTTAGTGGCTCTACTGTGACTGCTGCTTTCTCACATCTAATACATGATAAATAACATAATATTATGTTTCAAGTTGTTGGTTGGTATTGGCAAATGTGTCTTGTCTTTTGGTCTCCATATATAAATATTACATTCTTCTCACAGATTTATGATATTCTGTTACACAATCTATCATTTACAGTTTAAAGGTTTGTTAATACAATTGTGATGCAATATCAGGATTTGCATTTTTTGATGTTCAACAAATGCACATACCTAACAGAATTTTTTTTTAGTTACTTTCACTTATATCTGTAATGCAAACTATGTTATTCATCATTCAAATATGTAAATCAACATAACATCTTTTGAGGACATTATAACACATACAATCAATCAGGAGTTTCATTGTTTTTATCTTGAAGCCCCAATAAGGTTGATGTTTTGTATGGAGACTCAATATGCAAGTTTAGATAATAAAAAGGAAACCTACCTTTTTCCTGACCCGCAGCATTGCTGTCTGTGACAAATTTCTTTATCAGCCCTAAGTATTTATTCCACTCTGGTGACTTCTCATCATCAATCTGATTAAATAGCTTGATGGCCTCTTCATATCCTGTAACTCGGGTCTTCCATAACTTGTGGACACATTTCTCTTCTGTCGGTAGCTTCTTATATTCATTTTCATCATCCATGATCAGTGTACAGTGTTCAGTCTTCAGTTCTACTAAGATAATATTCATTAATTTAGGAACAGACTTGGCCCTTCAAATATTTTAACAATAGAATTTCAATTGTTTTAACACATCAAAAATTAATAATTAATTTTTTTGGGGTTTTCATTCTACAAGTATAGCTGAACCAGCATCTGCCTGTCACTTAACATGCATGGTCACATATTTTGTCTCAAGAGAATCTCTTTATAGTTAGGTTACTAAATTCAATTATATGGGTCATGGGAATTATATTTAACACAACAAACCACAATTTAATTATATTTCAGATGGCTACATTCACATTCTTAAATTTTGTCCCAGGTGAACTCTTGATTGAGATAAAATATCCTGACCTATTCTCTATCTACGATGTTTTTAAGTGGAATGGCGGGGTAGGAAGGGGGGGTAGCCAGCTTGTTAAAGGCTTAACATGTTCAATGAATCATAATTAGTATAAATGTTAATAAATTAGTTTTCGAACTAATGATTTACAGGGACTCTTGCCTTGGGAAAACCATGGTACACAAGTGGCACACCCTTTTTAAGCAAGGCAGGGAATCACTTGAAGATGACCCATGGCCAGGACGGTCTATTCAGGTGGCCACTCGGAAACTGGTTGAAAAAGTATAAAAATTAGTATTAGAAGATCGGCTCGACTAAAGAAGAAACAGCTTGCAGAAATGGTTGGTGAATCTGATAAAACAATTTTCTAAATCTAACATGACTAAGGTCAGCATATGTTGGGTGCCGAGAATGCTCACGCCGCCCCAAATACAACAGTGCATCGAATGTTATCAACTGTTTTTGGACCTCTGTGGTGATGGCAAGGATGATGTACTGAATTGTTGCTGAGATTGTTATTGCATGCAGTGGCATAAAAAGGGTGGCAAAAAAGCACCTCCCAAGAAATTTAAGGCGTCACCCTCGGCCAGAAAACTCATGGCGACAGTTTCTTGGGACTCAGAACAAATCATTTTGATCATATTTAAGGATAAATGTGTCTCTATAACCATAGAATACTACGCAAGAATCCTAGAACAGTAAAAAGAAGCTATACAAGAAAAAAGGAGAAGAAAATTAAGCAGAGGTATGCTGCTATTTTACAAAAGTACATCCATCCACAAGAGCCATGTTGCACTGGGTGCCCTATACAAGGTGGGCAACAATATATTAAATCACCCACCCTTTAGTCCAGATCTGGCTTTGAGTGATTATTACCTCTTTCCAAAAATGAGAAACAAAGCTTTGTGGAAAAAAATTATCCACCAATGATGAAAGTCAGGAAGCAGTTGCCTTATATTTTTTCAACTAAAATTTTTTTTATATGAGGATATAAATAACTACACAAAATATTTTAAAAATGTATTTGTCTTGCAGGATAATATAGAGAAAGAGAAAAATAATTTAGAACCATGAACTCAAAACGCCCCTTCCTATCTATAGTACAATTCTTGATGTGTTGAAACAAAGAGATTCTATTGTTATGTGACATGAGAAGGGTTCAATGCTTTCAGTTTCTTAATTAAGTGGGACACATTGAAACATACAAATTTTCACATTAATGAAAGTAGGACAAGAATGCTTTGGTCAAATGTCTGTTTTGATATAAAATTTGATAACTTTATTCATGATAACTCAAAGACATGATATATACATGATGATTTTCCTACAACTTAACAATATTTTATTTTTTATTTTAAACAATAAAGTTTTACTATATGGCAATAACATTTTTATATACATTGTAGAAATAACATTATTTTGTCCTTATTTAGCCAGCCATGCGATATTCAGGATATTAGCCTTAAACAACTATGACTTCCACATTTATTGTCTTAAAAGGAATGTGGACAGCCCTGAGTTCAATCTGAGAACTGCATTATGCAGCCTGCAATTGACCTATAGGAAGTTTGCCTTGCAAGGTCATTATGTAGTTATTATATGTAAATAGTATTAACAATTAAAAAGGGGATCTCCATTTGTCTTTAAATTAAACAAAATATTTATATAAGCTATATAAGTCCTGCAAAATTATTTTTATTTTATTAATCGGGAATAGAATAGTGCATATTGTAAAGCGCAGAACATCGACTTATTCTATCTTTATCGTACTGTAATACTATTGGATATTTAGAAACACGAATTATTAAGAGAATGATGATTCAACGACGTCTTCCTTTAAAATCTCTAATGGCTACCTGTCCAGTAAACGAAAACAAATTTAAATCGCTAGCTGGTTCATTTATAGCCATACCATACCCATTATAAGGTGAGATATGAAACTAGAGCATGTATCGTGTATACATCGAGCGAACATCCGACAACGGTTACTTTCTAGCTGCAATACAAACAAATTGCCTCAAATGTCGTTAAACTTACCGTTATTATGTAGCTTTTGTTACTATCACTTGTTAAAAACTACAATAAATAAACTTGAATCAAGTAAAACACAAACCACTCACATGATCTAACCGATACGAAATAATATTTTTAACCGACAAAAGGATTCTTTTCCGTAGTCGTTTTTTTTTGGGTTTGCAAAATGATAGAAAATGGACGTAAAACTACCAGTGTTACCAGATACAAAAATAAAATATTGCTGATACAATTATAATCTGACAGTAAAAATCTACAGTTAAAGGGAGGCAAAGAATGTTGTCAAATTATTTTTATACTAATAAACTAATAAATAATATTTTTTTACAATTCTACTTTTATTAGTAAACATTATCTTATATTTCAAAGGTGTTTAATTTATCTTATATTTCAAAGGTGTTTAATTTATCTTATATTTCAAAGGTGTTTAATTTATCTTATATTTCAAAGGTGTTTAATTTATCTTATATTTCAAAGGTGTTTAATTTATCTTATATTTAATAATTAAACTTTAGAGTGATTTCTATAAAAAGGTGAAAATTTGTCTAAGCCTACATTAACATTATTAAATAAATATGTTTATAAAGGCAACACTGCTACGTTAATGTCGAAATATATCATTCAATCAGTTACATCTGATTTCATTCAGTTTATTTTGTTTTTATAATTTCATTTCGTCGTTCATTCAGATGTCTGACATTTTTTTTAAATGGTGTTGAGATAGATAGCGAGTGAGACGTGTGTCGCGTAACCGTCGCGATCGCTGTGCGTTCGCTATTCCTGCAGCCAACAACGATTATAAAATACGATACTAATTTTTATATTTGTACTATAGGTGCATTAAAGTCTATTTTCATCATATTTCAATATATTTTGTAGTGGAATGTACACAAAGTAGACAATACAAACAAACGTGTGTTGTGTTTTCGTTCGGTGTTGGGGCGAAAAGATTACGGTATATCAAACCAAGAGAAATTTTATCAGCTGTTCGAGCATAGTATGCTTCATATTGTGAGTATAAAGTTATCTATTATAAAAATGGAAATCAAAATAGAGATTTATTTGTTATTGCTTGTTTATCTTGAATGTTGATAACACTTTTGGTTAAGTACTTTCTGAAGTATAAACAAATAGGTACCAAATTTCTTAACATGTTTATTAAAACTTGTAATCTATCCATAGAACAAAGACGCTAGAACGAAACGGGTACTTACTATATATCCCATCCCACAAGTATGTTTCTATCATTTCTGCGATTGTAAGTTCTGATTATTATTTTAATTTAGAAAGAAAAATATAAATTTAGTAAGACTTCTTATTCGTTCAAGAAAGGACATTGAACAATTTTATACTAAATCTAGATTCTATAGATATGTTGCGTTTATTTGAACCTGCTAATAATTACTGTTTTTTTAGAAACTCATAAATTTCTTGTTTGTGAATAGTCCAGAAAAAAAAACATCTGTTGCTACTCGAAACAAAACAGGGTCCACTACGGTTTTTCACTTTAATTTAAGAATACATAAAATATGATGACCTTTTTTTGAATGGGTATGTTTGAAGAAGAGATTCATAAATTGTGTAAACATAACTAATTGTGTAAACTTTTAATTTTGTTTACTAAAATAAATCAAACAAAAATAACATGTAATGTTTGTAACTTATAATGTTATTTTTGTTTGTATTATTTCAGTTATATTCAGTTTCAGTTTATAACAAGGAATGTAGAGTTCAACTTAATTCTCGTTTCCGTCACGTTTTTCGCTAACTTCTGGATGTGAGTTTATTACTCGCTCTGCTCTGTATGCACTCTTGGAGCCGGTTTGGCACACTGCCAATCAAACTGGTGACATTTTGTCCTAACCAGGTCCCAACAGCCTTCTTTTAAAGCCCTTTTGAGTTCCGGTTGATTATGCTCTATTTGAGGCTTTTGTTCAATTGATGCCATAAATGTTTTTCTGGTGACTTTTTCTTACACTTTCAGCAAAGTTCTGAATGAGACTAGGAGGTAAATTGCAAGCACTTCCACTTTTTGTCTAACCACTTGATGATAACGTTTAAATTATCGCTAAAACATTGTTAAAGGTTGATAATTAAGTCTACTTGATGTTTAAATGCTCAACTTAGCAAATGATTTCCGTTACAAACTGGAATTGGAATTTTGACTATTAACATAAAAGTCTAGACAAGGTGCGCACGTACGTACTATTCGTAACTAAAAATTAACAATAACGCATTGCCACTTAAACACATGGAAATGACAATTAACACAGCCTTACTACATGGTATGTAATGCCAGGTTGGTGTGCTTTATTGTTAGTTTCGGATCGCCATAATATGAGATCCGGACATATCCGGCTTTTTTTACTTACCTTCCGGGTTAAAGAAAAAACCTTAACTTACAATGTTTTGTCAAAATAAAAAAAATAAACACCCGTCGTTCGTTACCCGCAGTGTTCGTGGTCCCGCAAGACTAGACAGCCGCTCGGACATAAAACTATAATTTGTTTTATCTGTAATCTCTGATTATGATTAGTTTCGTTGGAAAAAATATGTAGTTTCGGAACACAATGGTAATGACGTAAATTCATAATAATATTAGACTGAAACGTAAAATACCTATTGGTAATGTGACGCTGTTTGTACCTACGCTGGCAGCCGCAATGTTTAAACATTTAAAGTAGGAAATGAAGTGTAGTAAAATTATTAATGGCCCTCATGAACGTTTAAAGTTCTCTAATACATTGAGAATTAACTGCTTGTTTTGGGTTTGTGACGCTTCATCGCACCAGAATTTTGAGTGAAGATTGGCGTGAATATTTAATGCCCCTAAAACACTTGACATCTTTGTGTGGGGCAAATACGGTCCGTAAATAAAGCCGCGCAGTCTCGTGTAAATATAACGTTATATAAAGCCGTATGCGAGAATGTTTCCTTATTGTACTATCCGGTCCCGGATTACTATTATTTCTTTTTTATTCATACTCAACATGTACATGTAACATATTTTATGTAGGTACCTACATCGCGAAGAGAGTAAAATGGACTTCAAAATATGATTAGGTAGAAAACGAATAGCACGTTTCTGAATTGTCTTGAGCGTAGCACAGTGGAATAAATGGTAAGCAATGATTGTTTAAAATTTATTCTCTATTATACTTCCCACCTCTTTTTTTATGTCTTATTTATTTAGCAGTTAAACGTTCCGTATCTATTCCTGGAAATGATATACAACCCCAACAATGTGCGGCTGTTGACGTGTTGACCGATAAAATTTTACAACAAATATAGACGTCGATAACCTTCGACGATTATACGTAGAAAATAAGTTACAGTATCTCCTAACTTAGCAAAGACAATAACATTTAAGTAAATGATTTTATTTACATTGGGGACAGTCAAACCGATCTAATATCAATCTGACGTGATCGGCCATTTGCATATTGAATTGTCTCATATAGCAATAAAACTATAGATATTCGTATTAAATATATGCGTCACCATTACAACCTATCAAAGGTTCGCTGCTGAACATTGGCCTTCGAAGATTGCTACTCTCGACCTCATCCACCTCTCATCACCTTTCTACATGACCGTGCATGTCGCACCATTTTGTTAGGGACCGTCCGACACTGCATGACCCATCACTGGTTTGTCGGATCTGGGTTCGGTAAATTCGGATGGATATTCTGAACATAGTTTCGGTTGCCAGAGCCTCGCCGATGAATGAATGAAAGTATTTATGTAACAGGGACGTTTACTTAAAACACTAGTCTTACCTCCGTGCTCAATTGCAACACTTGTACTACACAAAAATAACACAAAAGGCACTAGACAGATAGATCAACAAATAACAGTAACTTCAGTCGATTTGAGGTTCGATAATGCAAAAAAAAAAGTTCGTTTAAAATCATTCATAATTTTTTTTGTTAGCTACATTATAATTACCGGTTCTATCCTTATTATTATTAATATATATATTTTTCTGCTGCTTGTAAGGCCAGTCCACTGAGGAATACAAAGACTTACTTTGAATGATTTCTGTAAATTTCGACATTGAAATTAATATCATAAGCATAATTAATAATAATACTAACGTACCTATGTAACCCCTCTACGTACTTTTACATGCATACATGTAAAAAAGTACGCAGAACGTTTCGTACCCTCTGCACACAATTTTTTTTTCGTTACTCGTTCCTATGTTTGACTACTAACTTTGTGATATTAAGCGACGAACTTGGAGAAGAAACTTTGTGATCATAATCATACTAATTGTTTACTTATCCTGCTAACTATTTACAATTTAAAACAAAAACAACTAATTCCGATTCACGGTATTGCTAACCGCAAGCATCCAATCGTTAATTAACTGTAAAATGTTTTTTTTTTCTGAAACATTTTTCGGTAATGTCATCGAACGACGTTTCTTAACATGCTTCTGGGACTCCATATATAATTTTAACGGTATCGCTAAGTTAATCAAGTTTTTGCTATTGGAACGTTTGCTTACTTGAATAGTTTGACTTAAAGTATAAATGCACTGTCATAGTGAACAATGACGAGAAATAATTCTGAGTAGTTAAAAAATTTCAAATGCAGAATCACTCTTTATATTTACCATAAGTTGTTTGCAGGTGTCCGTGCAATGCAGTAGCCATTTACGTCAGGTGTAAAATCCGTAACTTTTGCACTAAAATATGGCCGACTACTCATTCACTAGTCTCTTACAACTCTCTCTAAAATGATAGGAGACCTTTGCCTAGTACCAGGGTACCATATTGATCGAAAATAGAATTTCTTTTACAGATTTTCATGTCTCAACTATTGTTTATCGTTTATCGACATTGTCTGCTAAAAATTAATTAGAATTTATCGCCTATTTTTTTTAATCTAGGCATATCTTTGTCGATAATATTTTGAAGTATATTGCTTATAAATTCAAAAATTACTTAATAAAAAAAAGAAGATTAGTGACTGAAGTTCGATGCCCGAGAAATTTTCTTAATGTCTTAAAAAATCTATGTATTAAACGAAGATCCACAATTTGATTTCGCTGACGACTGAATCCGCTCTATTCGTAAAAGACTTTACTTTTACTATGACAGTTTAGTGTAAAGCTTGCCCTTAATTACATAGCGATATCGATGCCGTTAACAGTAAATTAACGCGCCTGAACAATTATGTGAACTTGCCGTGGATAATTCACCTTTTCCACGTTTCTATAAGCGCCGGCTTATGCCCTGCAATAGGGCCTTATAAAGGATAAAAATTATACTGTCTTACTACCTATTAACCTATTTCGTAAAAACCCTAACTAGCAAAACTAAACATTTTATTACGTTATCGGCCCTCGTAAAAGCAGACGATTTTATAAAGATTATCACGAGCTATCGAGAGTCGGGAAGGGCAACAATCGCCGGTGCCCTTTAAGAAAAACAAGACGTTACTGAGGTTGTCCGCATGGCAAGCCCTTGAACTCGGACGTTCTTTCTCTGCTACAAATTGTCACAACAATGTTCTTAAATATTTATTTCTAGCGAACTGCGTCGGCTTCGTACCGACTGATCTATAATATACACACTGAATGTGAATGTGCTATACATATAAATCTTCCCCATGAAATGTTCTATACGATGGTGAAAACTGTATAGAAATCCACTAGTATAGAATTTCACAACGTGGTAGAGCCAAGCGACGGCTTTTGCCGCTGCTCGAATGGGCCGGCTTGACCGGATTGGTACCACGGCCTCGCAGAATACCGGCGTGAAGTACAGGCATCTTGGCCCACACCCCCTTCCCATCCCCCTTCTCATCCTCCCTCCCATCTCCCAAATACCCTTAAAGGCCGGCAACACACCTGCAGCACCTCCGGTGTTGCGGATGTGCATGGGCGACGGTAATCACTCACAATCAGGTGAACCGCATGCTCGTTTGCCGCCTATCCCATAAAAAAAAAAAAACTAAGAAGTTTAGAAGTTATAAGTGAATACACAGATAAAAGTGATTGCATCTTTGTTATATACAGTACATTGTATTTAAGGATTCAGCTCTACTCTCACATCACGTTTCTGAAGTACTGGATACACACAATACATATTCAACTTGGTTTGAACGTGCTTCTTCTTCTCGATAGTCTCTTTTACCTAAGCTGTGAAGGCCGACGGACCGATAGTAAAAATGGATGAAAATAAAAATAAATGTCAATATTATTAACTCTTAAGGATTCTGGTCAAACCGGTTTGGTTAACTTGCAATAAAAATTTAATTCACGTTTGAGTTAATTCCTCACGAAATAAAGAATTGTATACACCAAATTGTGGCTGGTTGACAGTTCATTGCATATGCCGATGCCAGCCACATAGAATCGCCAGAGACTCGTTAGCAAGGTTCACTAAGTCCAGGCGAGGATCGATTGATGTGGTCCATTCCTACTTACACTAAATTAAAACGTATATTTTTAGTTCAGATTTATGTCCAACATAAACACAAATTTCTATCTATATTTATGAAGAGAAATGTTCTGACTGACAGATTCATCATGGCAGAGTCTATGCTACTGTAACCAGAAGTATAAATTTTTGATAGTGATGTCCTTAGGTAAGGTAAGCACTTACTAAAAAATGGTTTTTGGAAAGTTCACTCTCAAACAGGTGGTCATACAATATATTGTATCCTATAGGATGTAATATTGTATATAAGCCCCGTCATTTTTCTATTAAAAAACAATGAAATTATTATTTTGGCTACTGGTTAGAAATGATTGATTCCGCTCGAGCGAAGCGAGATGTTATTCCTGAACTCCTCGTTGATGTAAGACCGCAGATAAGCTCCTTAATAATAGACAATTAAGTAGACTTACCTACTCATGTGTGATAGAAGTTAGACTCAAAATTATTAAATGGTAACTATCATAAGCGTAACGTGGAACACTTTTGGAAAATTTAGGCGTACAGAAAAGGCGATAAATATATGAGACAATTAGTATATTTTTAATGTAAATGACCAGGCTTTCATGCCAGAAATATTTATTTTTAATTGAAATTATTCAGAGCGTTTCCTAGTAAATAGTATGACACTATGTATGGATTAATAAACTTATATAAACAGCAGTACGGTTTTGACTGAGGGTTGAATGGAGGACTCCATTACAAACAAAGAAATTAAAATCGATTTCCATATATTATATTATAAGTATCCCCCTTATTATTGCTATTAAAATTCCTGTAAACGTTTCTGAATCAGATAGACTATAAGTAATAATAGTCGCTATCTATCGTACATTTCTCTTAATTTTTCATGATCTCAACTCGTTGTAATGAGAACATGATATGTATTTATTGGTAAAACAAAGCTATCAAGCTGATGTTAAAACAACACCGTATGACCTCTTTGGGGCAAGTTTGTGAACTCATATCTCCTGGAGGGCACTCGATGAGAACTTCTTAAATGCCATGGCAGCTCGTTCGAGAGAACCTGTAGATAATTCATTATTATCGCGAAAATAAAACGTGCAAACCGTCACGTAGACCGCGGACATAATAATGTGACCCGATGCAATCTCGGACGCCATGTTGGAAAGCGCCATGTTTGTAACCGTCGTGTTCGGATGTGAATCATTCACGTGCGGATCACTGATCTCTTTATGTTATAGTAATTCTGTGGCGTGTTTATTCATCAAAATGTTTATTAATTGTTTGGCTAGGGCTTTCAAATGTATGTTTGTGCTCCCTATAGTTACATTTTCTCATGGATAGCTTATTTCTAGCTGAGCTTGTGCTATTGTAATTTTTACGTTCTACCATTGCTATTGATTCGTGACCACCAGCTTACCTCTAATTAACATATGACAGTGTTCCTAGTCCTACAGACTGGTTGAGTTGCGACAACACACGTCGGCAGCGCCCCTTCCAAGGAGTACTGTCGACGTGAGTTAAATTTTGTATGATATTATTCAACTTTCAGAACGTGGCCGTCTGTAGACTTAATAAGGTAGTAAGCTTACACGAAACACTATCAGCATTATATTTAAACTTCAAAAGCGTTGAGAATCGTGCACAGGGTTCGAGCCGCATACGATCTCATAACCTATATAATTATTGTACCCACATTAAATTTTATTTTCGTCTCGGAGGTTTCATGTTGTTTTACTTCCTCTATGATTAGCCAAATAACAAACAGTAAACCTATTAGCTCAATGTAACTAAGTTATAGTCAATTGAAGGTAAATGAGTCCAACAAAGAAATAAACCTCACTCACGCACATACAAACAATCATCACATGTCAACAAAATGTCCGATTACGAAAAGAACCCTGCTAAAGTCATAATATGGCTATTTCTAAAATAGATCTGATATAAGCCGAACCAATTAGCGGGTTTATTGTAATTTCTCCGTCGCCCGTTTGTTTCCAGTACAGTTGGTAATTAGATTTGGGTGTCGGTGCTGACACGCGATGCACCGAAGGGGATTCCGCGTGTCTCTGATTCGATTACCTGCTGCCCACGCGTTTTTAGCACGCAAGTATTCTGACGTTTGATTAATCCTAATGCATTTAAATAATTTTGGTTTGCCTAACGGGAGTCTTCCCGAGCAAAGCATTGTTAGAGACTTCTTTATTTACTGTTTTTAAATTATTTTTCTATTCTATTCGCTGATCTGGATAAAGAATGATGTAAGGGTGAGAAATTACCAACCTTATGGTCAGAGGCGAACACGACCCACACACATCAATATCCATCTTCGATGTAGGTTCACCCCTGATTACTGAAAGAGTGCGTCGCTTCCAGATGTCTTCAGTTTTCGTCAGGGACCAACGCGACAGCGTTATTATTATTATTATATTGGCATTTTGTGCCGTGCTTTATATTGTGAGTTGTTAATGCAGTGTAGGATTTAAGGATTTAATATTCTATATTTTTCTCCAAATGCGAACCTCACCTGCATTTGGTAAACCTTGCTAGCTAACAAACGAGACTCTAGCCACTAACGACATGACTATTAAATTTATCGAGCCCAAATCATGATTGGGGACCAATGTACGGGAACAGCATCACTAGAGCCCAGCTTGATGAGAGGCAAGCTTTTGAAATAAATGTAGCCAACAGAAGAAAAATGTGTCCATAAACTCAAAATTCCTTAATTATGTTAAAGTATAGCTTATGGCACCACATATCGCATTAAAATGTTTTATATGTTGTATTCGTGTTACATTTTTTAACATTATTAGGTAAAGAAAGAATTAGCAGCGGTCGATGCCACCGATACCGAAGGCTCGTGTCTAAGCTCATTAAAGTATTCGCCAGCACTTCGCTGTGTGCGTATTTTGAAGGATTCATTTTCGTTTTTTATGCTAAAATTTTTTTAATATTTACTTTATGTATTTCCATCTTATCATATATTCGATCTACGTAGTAAGGTACTTGTTGAATAGTAGTACTTTCAAATTAGTATTGTCGCTGAATTACATTGAAATATTGAACTGAATTTAGATTATTTCTTAGTCTATTTGGTGTCTGACTGATAAGAAAGCTTATCGCTGTAAATTTAATTAAACTCAATTATTTCCTTTTTATCAATAGAGGAAAGATAGCACTGGTTAGTATGTTGTTGCCATTATTTTTAAGACGATAATATTATGAGATTTTTGTCGAAATGAAACTATTATTTACGGATTTTATAGCGTTTAATTATGTTTTTACATTTGGACGTCTAACACCTCAGTCCCTCCGTGACCACGGCTGCTGTAAAGCAATCGAAACATCGGGAATATAAAATCATAATTAAACGTGATAAAATACGTAAATAATAGTTTCATTTCAAATGTGTAATGTTCGCGTAAATACTAGAAATCATTATAATTTTTTCGTTTTCCTTTGTATGTAACTTTGTTCTTTAAAAAATGGATGACAGTTAGGCAGTTAAATAAACTTAACGCATTTTAAAATAATGAATAACATAAGCACGTCTGAATTAATTGGAAGTAATAAAACTATTAAAATTAACGAAGACATATCTACGTTAAATGTCTTTACATTTTTAGACTTTCCTTACTTATGTAATTAGGTTGCAGTCCGCACGTATAACGACTCGGTTATTGGAGAATTAGAAATGCCTTATAAGACGAATTAGTATTAGTGGAAAAAAATACACGCGGCGCTTTCGAAATGGAGATCGCACAAGTAAGTGTACGTAGTCTGTAGATGCCTTTTTCGTCTACGAGATGAAGACAGACAACAGTTTAGTTGCGATAAAAATCCGATGCATTTTCTAATTTGGGTTACCTACGCATATGTTTTCATGTTAAATCCGTTTGTGCCCGTGCTTTTTTAATAACATTTATAATACATGTTAGGGTTTTGAGGCATAAACTTGCGGTTTTGAGTAAATATTCGAAATTTCGCCTTTTTAAAAATGTAGCTTTTAAATAACGAAGGTTGTTAAACGAGAGGACAGTGAGCGATCTCTGTGGTCCACATATAGCACAAAAGAATGTTAAGTTGTATACATGACGGTAGTTTAAGATGCTTCTTTCTACAGTTACAATGGGGTTGTATTATTACTTTTGGATACAATTTTAGGATAGTATTCATTATTGTTGTAACTTTTTTCTACTATTATCCGTTTGCATTCAATAATCTTGTGTAAAAGTTTTAAATCCGTAACACACTTAAACCGTTCGCCACTTAAAGTCAAGTGGCGAACGTCGGCAACTAGTGGCAACGTTGCAATATGCGGGTATAAATGAACGCAGAGCCCAGTTTTTAATTTTATCTCCCACGGGTCAATGGTTCGTGCTCCGGGGGTTAATGACATCAAATATCTAAATATAAAGTGGCCGACATATTGAATTTGTTTTTTTATAAGTAATCGATTGCCGATTTTGCATGTATATGAATCAGGAAACTATAATTAAGCAATCTGTATGGTAAATTAAAATTGCGAACATTCAAGATTCAAACGGCTAAGCAGAGCTTGGGTAACTAAGTTACATCTCCTCTGGTATACTTAGAATGCGTGTTACCGATAGTGTTATCCGGAACCGAGACGCGCTCCTTCACTGTTACCGCATGAGAAAGTCTTCTGCATTCTACGGAGAGGGCTATACTCGGAGTTTCTCCGCGTTATGGAATCTGAAACGAGGATATCTGCAGTAGAACCAAAGTGAAAACATAGCCCAAAAGATAGGTTAACAGAAGTGGCGAACGGTCGACCACGGTGAGAAGAGTATAAATCATCGATTAAAGGAAGCAGCTCATGAAATAGAATGAACTTTACTTTACATACTCATTGTGATCTTATTCTTCTTAACTTGCCTACTTAAGTCCAGTGCTGAACGGAGGTCTCTCCAAGAAAACGCCTGTGGGATTTTGGGTTAGGCAAGCTAGGATATTCGGATCGGGTGTAATAAAATAAGGTAAACATTTAAACTCTATTATCTCGTTCTCAAGCAACTTGTATTACATGCAGCACTAGACTGAACGGGTATTTTAAATGCTATTTAAATTATGTCTGTTTAAACTTTGTCCTCCGCAGACATTAGCAGTTAATTGTTATGACGTAAATGTTTTTCTCATTTTATTTCGCTGCAGCGTATTTTTTTTAATCGAAATGTTTTAAGGTATGTTTGATTTGATTCTTCTGTCCTTATTCAAGATCACGCGACTTCTTTGGTCTCTTAGGCACAGTTTCCATGGGCAGTTGCCACTTTCCATTAGGTGGACTGTTAGTTTGATTGACACCCCAATCCAATAACCCTTCACTTGTCGTAACTTCGAAACATTAAAAATTCTACAGATATGGATAATGAAAAAATCTTGGAAAACTCTTATGTTCAGCAGTGGTTCTGCTAGCGGATTGATAATACAATACTACTACATCGTCCGCATAATCGTCCGCATAATCAAGGTCACACCTCGACAGTGTTCGAAAAATTACGTAAAATACTATTCAAATATCTCAAACTTAAACATAAAGACCGGTGACATGAATGGTGAACATGACCAACACGGCGATGGTTTTCGTGCTGTGCTCACCAATCTGTCTGCCATAACGCCTATGGGATACGATATGTAGGAGATGTATATGAATTAATTAGTTATAATACCTAAAGCGACGAAAACTGCAAGAGTTTACATTTGTTTGAAATTTTTATGGAATTCTACTGTTACATTGATTAAAAAGTAAGTCGGGTAAAAATTAACTGGCCTTGGCTGGCAGCTTGCAGGTTTTACTCGATATTTTGAAACAAAAATTTGATTTTCCGCAAGTGCCTAACTTTCTACGTGGAAGTGTCACGCACCGGCTTTTTCTTGTCCTCCTTGAATACAAAAACCGCCTCGCAGAAAACCTTTCTTAGGCGTATCTCACGACACCAGTGAAGAAAGGGTATGGCAATCCATGTGTGAGGAGATAGTCTTAGGAACGTGCTTTGTGACACTATGCGGTTGAACTTAACTCTGAATCACCATGGGCTGTATCTGTCTATGATCGTAAATGTCTCATATCTAATATTAAGTTGTTATAATTACTAAATATGAAAATATATTTAGTTGATTGAGGATTAAGAGTAAAATTTTCGTAATCGTGGTATGCTGACTCCTATTGGTACTACTTAGAAATGCTCTCGGTCATTATATTATCTTAAATAGTTTTCGCGTAACATAAAGGCCCATCTCAACTCCTATAGTTTGATCTAAAGAACATTTTCATTTAATGTTACAGATGTATGATGAATAATAATACATCATTAGGTAAAGTTTTAAATTTAGCTGATGTTCCAATCCTAAACCTACTCAGTAATCGAGAAGGCGCTCTCATTGCAGTAAAAAATAAAGAGTTCTAAGTGGAGGATATTAAAAAAAAAACATGAGCTACCGGCAGGATGCTATGTTTAAAAGGTAGTACGGTTTTTTTAGCAATTTTCAATCGCTTTATATTTGTTTTATTATGATATTATGCTTTTCCAAAAAATCACCAATTAATTGTCTAACAAATGAGTCTTATTATTTATAAACATTACCAAAGGTAAGTGGCTTGGGAATTAGTACTATTTTAATAATTTAAGTTTAAAGTATTATAAATAAAATTGGCTTAATCTTCTACACGAAGTCTGTGTTAACGTATTCAAAGTCAATGGTAAATTTGTGCCTTTGTCAATAATCTAAAAATATACAGCCTTGACAGCAGAAAGTTGAAGGCAATAAAATTCATTTGTATTCGTCTACGTCTTATAACGTGCCTTCTCATGTGCATGATAATACCTTAATAAATTGAGATTCGCAAACAAAGGAAGCATCGATACAGGAAAAGTTCCGTCCCTCGCTTGGCATAAGATTAAGAATGCATTTCATTCGCACTTCCTGAGAGATATAGGCAATAAATAAACTAATATGGCGCACCGGAAGCCGACTGGCCTCCGTTGATTTGATGACGGTATCATGTCATTGGTGTTTTAAAGACGTAGGTTCACCACTTCCATTTAAATGGACATTTGTTTTGTGATAAGTTAGTCTGACCAAGAAATGAAACGTCAATGTATTTTATACAAATGATATTTTTTTTATCTTTATTTTAATAAAGGCGTAACTTTGTTCATTCTATTGTTTGTCCACTCTTTTTATCTCGAGATTTTTTAATACTTCTTACATTTTGACCTCGAATTTAAAGAAAACTGTTAAAGATCTTTCGCTATTCGCACTTCGCATTTAAGTTGTTTTTGCCCAGCCTATAATTCTATTTTGATTCATGTTGCATATTTACATAGCATTACAACACAAATAAATATTCGTCTATAACTTAATTTTTAGTATTTTAGAAAGACTTTCCGTTTGCATAATCTATCATTCTCTTTTTAAAACGGAAGCTGTGATCTGCTCAGGATAGTGTTGTAAGTATTAGCGGAAATATTTAGTAAAAATAACCTAAAGCGCGAAGTGTTGGTTGGTCAGATGCAGTGTCAAAGACATAATAATATGTCGAGACCAGAAGGAATTTATTGTCAGTTGCAGATTGTTCCGTCGTAGATTAGATGAGGGCCGTGGCTCATTTCATAGTACGCGAGTGATCTGGGTTCGAATACTAGTGCCGGCACTACAGAAAGGTCTTTCTAAAAAATAATAACTATAAAACATATATTTGGAGAATGTATGAAGAGATAGAGGAGACCTTAAGGCCCAGCTAAGGGGCAACTATCAATGGGTAGGCAGGTACGCTGGCTCCTGAGTCACGTGTCATTTAAAATTATGACTACGTGACAAATCTTTTAACAGTACTTATTCTTTTTTCTGTTACTATTAGAGTCATGGTGCAACCTGTAAAGGCAATGATCGTTCTTATAAAATGTCTGCGGTAAAAAGTACTGATGACGTGTGTCAAGTGGTCGCTGGTTACGTGGAAACATTGTTAGCATAACCAGTTTAGTTTCTAATGAGTCTGGTTTCTAACGGCGGCGTTCTAATTTAAGGCACGATCACACGATCGGGTTCGTTACAGCAACCGTAAGGTTTGATTTTAGACAATTATCACAAATGTCGTGTGACGACGGTGTAATTAAGCGAAATGATTGTAAGTCGTCGTGGCATGTCTAATATTTGAAACCAGACCCCGATGCTGGGTCTGGTAACGGGGTGTAGTCTGACGTGTGAAACTATCCGCGAGCGCGGCCCCACCTTCCAAGTATAAATGTAATAAGTATTTTTTTTAAAGCATACACAAGTATATCATTACAATAATCTGTCAGCCAATATTATTTTCTGAAGCAAACACTAGTTTGCTTCAGTAGAAAACATAAGATTCAAGTACTAACTTGAATCTTATAAATATAATTCGAGGACATGAGAAGTTCGGAATGTATCAGCGTGGCGGACTTCCTGCTTTTTTTTGAATGGGAAAGGCTTTCCTGCTTCCAAAAGCTCTCTAAAACTCGAGAGGCCTTTACCCATCTGTGGGAAATTTTAAAGCTGTTATGTATTAGCACTCACGCCTACCATCCGTGTAGAACCATTACGCGTAATCGTTGTTACCCAACTTAAATCGCTTCTACAAAATTTTTAAACGGATGTATTTATGCATAATCAAAAATATACCATTATTAAGAGAACACTATAACTATCACTTACACAATTTACTTGCTTAACAGCCTGTAAATAGTTCACTGCAGGACATAGGCCTCTCCCTTAAGGAGGAATCGCCACCCACGGCAAGTGGTGATGGTACCAGGTACCTCACACCTAAAACGCTGCTACCCATTATCGGTCTGTTTAATTTTGGTCTGGTATGTTTCAAGATGGTTATATCGCCATCTGTCGGTATCCATTGCGATTTTCAAAGCTTTTCCCTTAATCGCGTCTTACGACACCCACGGGAAGAACGGATGATAAAAGTTGGCAGATTCTTACGCCAATACCACACGGCGACACTAACACACCGGAAGTTTTTTCAAAACTTTTATTTTAGATGATAACATTTTGGTTGTCGTCTATTGGACTACCTTGATTGTTTAATACTCTTCTGGTAAACATGGCGATTAGGCAATTTGTTTAAGGAGATGATTAACAGTGCAACAATGGCCTGAACCCTAGGAAAACGACTGCAGCTAAATAAGTGGTTGACTCAGAATTGTGAATTTAAAATTCAGCGATATTTATTCCGTGGTTATTATTTTCTCACGATCTTGTTTCCGATTTAAGATATGACCACACCATCGCGATGATTGCACCTACTGGCATGTTTAAGTTTCTTAAAGGTTTAAGGGGAAAAAAGCAGTTCGAATGTACTGAAACGGATAAAGATAAGTAAAAATATGCCTATGCTGCGTTGGATATGCTTACATTATTCCAATGAAGTAATTTTATTTAAGTTTTAAAAGATACCGCGTTTCAAAATGTTTTAAATAACGGCCCAAAACAGTAATAGCGATAGAATTAAGTACTTTTTAATGGTTACGACAAACACCTTCTTGTCAAGGTGATCTTGTCATTAATGCCCTAGTTTGTTAATGCGTCTAATTACATACACACTTACGATGTATATTAATGTGTTCAAATTACGTATAAATTGATCATAACAGCCTAATCCAGAGCTCCGCATGTGGGCATTTTTTTCATGTTTTTTTTTATCGTCGCGGGGACCTGTCATAATAAACATATGTTCTGTCGCCATATGGTGTTTTAGTAGCCGCAAATAACCATATAAGCCCCCCTTAGTGGCATAGAAACGGGTAGAGTATTAAAGATTGTACATACAGTTCGTTCTTGTTTTATTTATGTAAAGAGAAATTTATCAAGTTTTCTCCAAAATGCCAACGTCACCTGAACGCCGTGCGTGATCCTAGTGGACATGCGAGGCCGTGGTGACTGGCTGTTGTGGGAAAACCTATTAGTTTCCCTATGAGTTCCGCAACACTGCTATGTTGATGAAAAGCAGCATCACTAGTTCGAACCGGCTTTTGTTGGCGCCTTCTTGCTAAGTTCAGCTGTAAAACTGGCTTATTTTTTTTTAAATGTATTACAAAAAAAAAGTTTTAAATTCGTAAAGCTGTTTCCTGTTGTAGTAATGTAAACTACTTTTGTAAATTTCGTAAACAATATTAACGATCTACAATATTATTTACAGCTCAACCAATTAATTTTATACGTAGAACCAGATTCCTTAACATAATACTTACTAATAACTTATAAAGAAGTTGAAATATATATCAACTTCTTTATAAGTTTTTTATGCGTAATATTTTGTATATGCTTTTGATCAATGAATCGATCTATTTCTAATGATTATTGATAGATTCCTGGTCATCATCAGCCAATAACTTCTACATCCACTAACAAACTTTTCTTAACTGCGATTATCGTGATGAAATAAAAAAGTGCTGTAAAACGTTCCCTTTAGCGACGATAAATATAACGAAAGAACGTCAAGGCCCATCAGTTACTATCGTGATTGGAGATTGGCTTTTGTATGTGTAGACAACTGTCTATGTAGTGAAGTAGTGAAATGTTGAACTTCTCATTGCTTATAAGGCCTAAGTACCATATGCGTTTCAATGGTTTATTTTTCAGTTCATTTCTGACCTCAAAACTAAAACAATTAATTGATTTCTGGTTGACAATATTTGTTGGCTTTGAATAATAACAATGTCACTAAATTAATCTAACGGCATTCAATTTAATCATGATGCCTGGATGTAAATTGATTAACGACGAAACTTAAAGTAAGGCTAACAGTATTAACGAAATCGTGACGATCTTGATCTCGTGCGCCAAAGACCAACTGCCATGCAAAAGCCGTGCTATGTCTTGAATGTGAGAAACAAAACTGTATGATATTATCGAGGAAATACTCTACACAGATTTTCTGTTAAATAATTTTGTGGCATACTGGAGCAGCAATGTCAGTACTAATATAATAATACAACTAATGTATATTAAGGTAAATTCTATATTTGTATTAGACATTATCTGTAGGACTGGTCGGTGTAATGATTAATATACTTACACATAATAGATCCCTAAACATCCATAACTTGAATATAATAACATTTATATTTATTAATCATGTTAATGAATGTCATCCACTTACGTCTAATATGGTTGATAGGGGGCGATGGCTGCCACGTATGAGTTTGAGGATTGTCATGGATGCTCAATTGATAGTTATTAAAAAATGACGTTTACCAAACGATTAAAATTTTTCTTGCGTCGAAATATAAAGAATTAGCTATTAATTTCAATGTTTAACCCTGCGGGAATAGAACCCTCAACCGGCGGTTTTTAAGGGAGCGTCTACTGATTAATTAGACTGTCGGGCTGTCCGTAAGATTTAAATACGGTGCTGTTACTGTTCACGTATAAAAATTACTAACAACCAAAAAAAAGTCTAACGGTCAGCCTAATGGTCAGGCCGCTCGCTCACTTTTGTTTCATAGAGCGCGAGTGACCTGGGTTCGATACCCGGTGCCGGCACCACTAAAATTGTTAATAGCAATTTTAAGTGCTGTATTTACCAGGTACATGTCTGAGAATTAATAAAAAAAAGTACGCTTAAGCTGCTACTTTGCGGGTTTTTTACCCGCAGTTGCGTGTCGGGCCCTTCGCGGCTAGTAAAGCCTCTCAGATATTTTGAGAAGGAGGTCTTTGTCCAGCGGCGGGCACTAAGAGGCTGCTACTTTACTTTACTACTTAAAAAAGTCCGAACTTGTTAATACTCTTAAAAAACTTTCCATATATACGGATTAGTTGGTGCTGCAACGAGTTGTGATCAACGGTTACATCTGTAAATAATATGCTGAAATATAGTTAGTTTATTTTCTTAGTTGATTACGTTGGCTTGATTTTCGTCAATTTATATTTTATTTAAGTGATATAACGCTATTAAGCGTTATATCGTTGCCAAAATTAATTTTAATTTTGGCCCTACTTGTTGTTTACCTCTCGCCACTGGCAGTAGCATTGTCAGACAAATTAATAGTTCAATAACTTTCCATGCTCATTATCAAATATAGCAACATAATTATTATTACATGAATGTCATGTGTAATTGTAAATGATGTAGTATATTGTAATTTTTAGACGAACTCTAATGTCTACTCCATCTTTTTTTTCATTCTACCATTAAACAAATAGCGCGATAACAACACATTTTACAACCTTAACGTCGTCTGCAATACTAGTAAGCACCTATTTACATTCTACTAGTTGTTGGGATGGTTTTGCTCGCGTGGTGAAGAAAAGAGAATGTAAAAGTATAGGCACATTCGCAAACGTATTCCCTTGAACGTTACCTTATGATATTCGTACAAAGGGTGTATTAGTATTCGGTAACCTCCAACGTGCTTTGGAGGTCAAATGCCACCCGCCTTGCCCTTGATATGTTAATCAATGTAAGCGTTCATAAATATTTTTTTATTTTACGTGTTTGAAAAGCTTTACTAATTAGTATTTATTAAAAGTATATTGTTTTCTTGCATTTTGTAAACACAGCAGTTTGTCCCGTGTCACTGACACTGCTCCTGACCCATCTTCCGATCTTATCGCGCAAGCTTTACATTGAAAGCGGGAAGGTGAAGACGTGTGAATGGCCGTTGTGTTTGCGCCGATACTGTGGCAATATGACATATCCTGCTCAGATGATAACTAGTTGCGAACTATAACATGTTATTGTATGCAACTGCGGGACAGAATATATCACGTTAATAAGATACGAGTATATATTGAAGTGACTTATTTTAGCAAACGCGGAAACATACTCTTCAGGTTCTCCTATCGAATAGAACGTGTCAGCTTAACTCCGAAAAATTCTGGATTTTGATATCGGTGAGTTGTAACATTAAAACTCAATAATAATAACGTAAACAAGTTTTTTTTTTTACTGAAAAAGGTTACCTTCATCTCCTATGTCGCGGAGGCACTTTTCACAAACATAAATTGCACACGGATAAACACCCAGTCCCGGTACTATTATTTATAGTCCATACAAATACTAGTCCCGTGCGGGAATCGAACCCGCGACATACAACGTCGCAGCTAACTTAGCCACTGCGCCATCGAGCCGTCGATTGTAATAATGTAATAAGTAGTTTTTGTTTTCGGTGTTTGAAAATATGACCACGTACCTTCTTACCGTTTCAAGCTTAACTGGCTTTTTCTTCGTCAAAGGCGTAACTCCAGAATTCTTTCTTTGAGATCCTAATTCCCATTTATTTCTTAAGAATAACTCTTATAATTCCATAAAATAACTTAAGATTCGCATTCCACAACATAATACGGGATACTATAACTCTTCTTTTACTGTTCAAGTTACACTGCTTTGAACCGATAAGATAAAGTAAACAACTCCTAATAGGAATACATTTAAGACAGTTCAGTTCGTGAATATTACATAAGAAATCTTTGACAATGTACAGCTTATCTAATTATCGGTTTTTATTATTAAATTTTAATTAATGTATCTATATATTTGTATGTATTTATTAATTAATTGTTTAAGGAACCTCCTATCATAGATTTTTTTTTAAATCTTTGTTTAGCACTTGCCATCTACTTTACTTGTACTGTACTTGATCTGTAGTGAGCTAGTAATATAAAAGAGTGATATACTTCACTGAGCTGAGAAAATATGTCTTTTATTTCAGAGTATTTGGGTTCGGTATATTTGGAAGGATTTTCAGCAATCAATCATTCGCCAGACCCAAGCTCTATTATTTTATATATATATATTATTTATATTTATAAGCTTTCATATTGAAATTAAATGACGTTATTGTGGTACGGAACCCTCACGACGCGAGTTTTACTAATTTTTGTCCTGCATATCTGATCTGATTTGGACATTCGAAAGGATATACTACTGTGTGTCCTTATATAAAGTAATGTTGGAAGGAGTCTGTTGTTTTCCTTAAATAAACACTACCTATAATTAGTAGACGTCGCTAAACTACAAAGCAAATGGGATCCGATTAAATTCGCTTTTGGGAAATCGTGCCACTGCACGTATTCCCTATCAATAGAGCTACGTGACATGATTAGCAATCGGTTCTTACATCATTTCCTATTATCTGCATACTACTGTGTTATGTAATGGAATAAGGTTGTAACGAATTTTCACTATCATGTTAGCAAAAAATTTAAATTAAATTTCGAGAAAGTGTGAATAATTAATATATGTTTGGCCATGATTTAAATAAGCGAAGTAAAGAACCGAAGGCATAATCTTTTACCTAGTAGTCTTTATTGGGTGTTGAAGTTATAATTTTAATCCCTACAGCAGATGGGATTATAGATTTACACCACTCCTCTGGCCATTGGTGGTGTATAACGAAGTTAATAGTTAATATATTGAAGAATGGCATACTGTAAACAGTATCAGAAGAGCTGTGGCAGGCTGACAACATACCATGTTTTTTATTTTGACCATTTTAGGTATGTTTGTTGACAGTTGGAACAATTGACAGTCCTACTTACCTCGTCAGGGATTACAAAAGTAAGTTTGTGATGTTTCTTGGAGTCTACGAGCATTAGTACAAAATTAAGGCATATATAAGAATGACTTAATTGTATTCGTACATACATATCGAGCTTTATGTGAAAACTAAACGGCTTTTTAAATCAAATATACGAAAATAAAATTTGATTTGACAGGTTGTAAAGCAAGCTTGCGCTGTATTCGTTTCAACCCCAGATTGAGTATTTCAATATTGCATACAAACTACATAAGACCTCGGGTGGTCGGCTTCCTTTCTTGGTAAGGATCATAATGAATTAAAAATACAAGAAATCATTTGTGCTTCGCTGAACACTTTGTAAACGTAATGTTCCTTCAATGTTAGGACTAGTCGATAGAGTGGATGTGTGTGCCTTTTTCACGAACTGTTAAACCTATCGCACGTTGTAGAGGATATATATATATATATATATATATATATATATATATATATATATATATAATAAAGGAAGATTTACATAGTCACCACACTAGTCAGATGGTTTGCTAAGAGGAAATAAGCGAACCGCTAATAAGCGATCTGGCCTATTGCTCCACCGCCTACCATATTTCGACCTCGACCGGGATAGTACCTCTTCGACGCTCGAGGCTCGACCAGGGTAGTACCACGGCCTCGCAGAATATCGGCGAGAAGTAGAGACATCTTTAGTTTCAGCTTTCTCCTCCTCCCCACCTTAATCCCCCTTTCTCAGAAAAACCGTAAAAGGACGGCAACGTACCTCCTCAGGTGTTGGTTGCAGATCTATGTGGGCGTCGGTAATCGCATAAAAAAATGTTCGGCTTATTTAGATCGGTTGTCCGCCATCGGTCGGTCGGCAGAGCCTCGCCCGTTAGACAGCACTGTGCACCGCTTGCAGTACTTTGGAGAAAAAGCTTATACATTGCCCCTTACACACCAACCTACTTATCTATATAACATATGTATAGCGATGGCAGCTGATGGTAGATAGTAACTTAGTCTAGGAAATGGTCTATGTTTAGTATAAAAATATATTTTGACTGTAAGTTACAATGAACCTAAGGAAAACGACCGTTCATAATATGTTTATTTCACATGTTATTTTTATTCAACACTTCAATGCTATGCAGATTCTAATTACTGGCGTAAAACATATCGATGTACCGATACATTTCCTTTAATCGTAAAGAAAATTAAACAATTTACTGTCTATATATTTAGTTTCCTAGACTCTTTAAGTAATGTTGATATCGCCAACAGTGTTTAATTAATACTCATTACTGTACAATCGCTGTAGAATCTTCTAGAAATTAACGTTCTGTTTATTAAATTACATTCAGGCCCGGTATGTCGATTTTGAAAGAAGTTGTGCGTGCGCGTATTTTATTTGTACAAGTTTATCACGTAACAGGTTTTTTTATATTAGCGGACACTAACATATAATTTTATTTTAAGAACAATTATGATACAAATTCTGAAATGTTTTGGTTTTCCAAACTATCCATGCCTTGCCATAACCCCAAAAAAAATGTAATAGATTTTTCTTTGAATTATACATATATGCATCGTCGTGGAGATGCGGAAATCAGCCCGTCATAAGAAACTACTTTCATAGTTTCCTAAGTGTCTTGATGGTTCCCGAACAAACACAAATAAATAAACACGGAACCTTAGGAGTGCTAGTCGGACTCGTCCATTGCCGGGCCATAGTTAGCTATACCTAAATATAAATAAAATTGAAGTCTTCACTTCCCAAATACATGCTATTTCCTCCTTTATTGTAATTGAAACGATATTGTAATTTGCACGATACGAAAGTTCAAAACGCCTATCTAAAAATTTTATCTGTCTGTTTGGTTTGTTCGTGCTGTTTTGGAAACCTCTAAACCGATTTTTACGACGGACTTTCAAGATATTTAGGTTCTTTCGCAAAAATCTATATATATTTGAAACTTTTACTAATACTAATAGGCATTTTCTAAAAAGTTATTCATTCCCGTACTGAAGCAAAAGGTTTTATTTTAATTTTATTTAATAGTTAAATTACAAATTAACCGGCAATTCACAAATTTCAATGCGGTATTGGCGGATAAAATAGAGAGACTTGGACTCGTATTTTTAAACATTATGTTATGATTTTTTAGGCGTATGAAGCCTTATAACTAAAATCGTTCGCCGTCTGAACGTTAGTCTCTTTGTATCTTTTGAACCTTAATAGGAAACTGAATATGCATTATGTTGGATATCCTAATAAACAATAAAAAAAACTAAAAGTAAAAATTAAATGTTTTTTTAACGTTTCATTATTTTTGTTCAATCGTAAAAACAGTTATACACACATACATTTTTATAACTTAATTTTTTACTAACAGTATATGGACTATTTGCAATAAAGAATATTATTATACATTTTCGCGTGCTTTTACGTGATTAAATAGTTTTCAAGTGGTCATATTTAAATTTAATAGGGCCTTGACGTGTTGACGCTTTAGCAATTCTGTTGTTTGACTTGAAAATATTTTTTGGGTGGAAAAGTATTATCTGTAGCGATTAATTGTAATAGCGACGCGTATGATAGAGCTTTACGTTGGTTGTGCAATTTCATAACAGTACACACATACATCTACGGTGCATTGATATCATATCTTATCGGTTACAGCTGTAAGCTTCGATAAATTTCATTGCACTTGATCTAGTGTACTATAGGTTCCTTAGGTGTGTCCCTGTGTTCACATTAGTACGATTAAAATAAAGAATTTAAAATTTTATTGTTTATCCTATCCTAGAGCTGATGGTGATGACATAAGTGACACAGAAGGTTCCAGATTTACATGAATTCTAACGACATTTTTTTTGTTAATTATCATGTTAATATAACACGAATATTAGCGTAGCTTAAGAAGTGCAATATTCGATCACCGGCTACATATTATAAAGTGTTTTTAATTCATAGTTTAGGAATCGAATCCAAGTCTCACTACTAAGCAGAAACTTACTACCGAGCGGCTCCCGGCGACAGTTCTAGCCACGTACACATCAACTTTGTTGAAAGATATTTACGAATCGAACACAAGAAATATTTTCACTAAGTGATGTAAATCTGATAAAAATAAATTATCACGATTAACTAATTTATTCAAGGCCACATCTATTACGTAACTATCGTGTCTGTGTGAGGTAGCAACTAGGTCCCGCTAGCCGGTTCGCACTAGGGTTGCCAACTGTGCTTCGGATCTCCATTCTATATACTGTTGAAAAAATATATACTCCGTAAAAGTACTATATTTCAGTTGTATGGAATAATAATTTTTATGCAACGCAAATAGTAATAATAAGCAATCGTTCAGTGTAAACACATAAGTAACAAACTTATCTTTGTCTTGTTTTACATAAAATATTATATTTTTAATAGCTTCAATCAGCCAAAAAAAGTTGGCAACTAGTGAGCACACCCATCTGACGCGACCCGTAAATACATATTTTAATTATTTGCCCTGCTCCTTGCACACTTGTTTTGGTTGGAAACTGATACTCAGTCTTCTTTTTTTTTGTTAATTTAGCTTTTGATTTTTCCTGCTTCGTGTTCATTTATTGAGAACTATTTTAAAGAAAAATTTTGTTGTGATAAAACGAATTATTATTTTTAACTATTAATTAATGGCTATGAATAAATTATTAATTACAATTAAAGGAATTGTAGTAGATTACATACAGTAGTTGTTAAACCAAATAATACATAAATAGTCTTTCAAGTGGTCCAATAGTTTACGTAGTAAATATTAAAAAATATGTGACAGAGCCTTTGTTAGACATTTATTTTAATACATTCACGTTATCGTTGGTACCTATTTATCATTACTGATATTATGTTTAAACTTGTAACTATGTAAAAGATACATAGAGTGAACCGGCAGAGCACGCGCGTTACGTGCCCTCTGGCGAGATAACATTATGGATCTATCTAAACGCATTGATGTTATATTACTTTAATCATTTTTAAAGCTAACTTTTACCCGCCGCATTCGGCTGTGTATGTGGCAAAACGAAATTTTGTTACAGTCTCTTATACATGTATATAATTTAGTATTTCAACCAAACAGGAGCAGGAATTTATGCATGATCAGAAAACAAACATCGCAATAAACTAACACATTAAGAACAGAATTAGTGACTATTAGAACTATATAAATAATCTGTGTAAAGTTAAGTGAGACACCAGTGGTAATTCAGGGGTTAGTGCGCTCGCTTTAATTTCATAGTACGCGAGAGATTTGGTTTCGAATCTCGGTCTCATCGTGTGTCCAAACCTTCTCAAATATGAGAGGAGATTATTGACCACTTGTGGGACATTCATAGATTGCTACTTTACTCTCTATCAATCAAGGATAACCTAGCTTTATAACAATGAAATAATACTTTAATCATTCTCGTTTCAGTCGTTTTTGAAATTACCAACAAACAAGTTGACAAATTACTCTTTTTCAAGATATTAGTGTATTTTTTTTTATTTTACCTTTACTTTGATTTGATTATGCTTTGGCCACCACAAGTCAAGAGTTATGTACGGTTGCGTAAGAACGTGAATGTGGCTAAGTAGCCACATTCACGTTGAAAATCCAATCAAATTTCGTAGAATGATAATACGTTGACAGTGCATTGATACAACAGGAGTGTGAGGCACGCGCGCTTCGTGCTCCGCGGAGCAGCTGACACCACGGAAACCTTGCGATAACCTATGACGTCATGGACAGTGTGAAATCATACTTAATGCTTTGTTCCACTCGTACCTCTGTTCTCTACTCATAACACCTGCAACACATAGGGGAAAAGAGTAAATCAATGCAAGAAAAAGAAAAGGATGTGATCGATACTTTTCCTTATATATTTTCTTTATTTAAAAATCAAACTATATTCTAGATAATAACCCTAAGAATAAATAGATTTTTTCTTCATAGCTATATCACAAAATTTCTCTATTAACAAGAATGAAGTGCCGTCGATAATGAATATCAAATTGGGTAAAGCTGAATGAACAACAAGCACTCGTATCGACATTCGAGTAGTTATAACACGCATTAGCTCGTATAATCATTATTGTTATATCAACACTCTTTTAGTACTTTCTATTCAACTTCCTAGTTGTTTAGACGTTGCTTCTAACTCTGAAGCTTTAAGTCTTGATTACGCCAGTTAATGAGACCTACCTTACACCGTGGTACCCGGAGAAGGTGATATTCGTAATTATCATTATCTATTAATAGTCATCAGTTGCAGTAACATTAACTGCCGTAATTGCCACATTCGGCAGGTGGGGCATTGGAAGCAGGCAGGTTCGCAGTACCAGACGCCTCGCACTTTAGAAGTTGCTGTCATTACCGATGTGTGTATTTTCGGTTCGACTACCGAAAATGAAGATGATTTTTTCACCACCAGATGCCGGAATGCCACGAGATTTTTTTAGACATTTTCCTTAGCCGACTCTTGAGACCAGGGATGTATGATGGGTAGTAAAATTTTCAGCGCTGTTACCACATAGCAAAAATATGGTAACACTCGTAAATTAGCTTAATGGCAATAAATTGTCATTTATACCAATAGCAGATTTATGAAATTTACTATCAATATTAATATTTAAGTCTAGTAGAGTACAGAAACAACATGTACCTTAAAGGTGAAATGACCCAATGTTGGTATAATATAGTTTAAGTCATAATTATAATGTCAGTGTTTGTTATTCTCGAGTATTGTTGTTGTTCTGTTATCAGTTTCTATCTTTGCACACTTTATGCAATGGATGATATTACATTGGCACTATTTAAGAAAAAAAAATTAAATGTATTTCGTATCCATGATTGTTTAAGTGTACGAGTACGAAGGGATACCGAATTGAAGAGTTTTTATTTTGAGTCTATGTACAAACACTACAAAGTACAAAGACTACATTACAATTAAGATTAGATCAGTGAATTATTTCGTTTGGCGGCACTTTAACATAGTATCGCAGTGAAGCGTGAAAGGGCTATTTACATCGCACGCACAAATAAAATAGCTTGTTCGCAACTTCCTCGTTGGCCAAGGATCTTCCTATGTTCAAGCAATGTTTGTGGTATTGCAAACAATTACTCTAAACTGTTATTTACATATAACAATTTGTAAAGGTTTATGATGTTTCTTTGTAAGCTTCTACATAATTATGCGCGTACTTTATTCTGTATTTTCTTTACAACATTTTTTATTTTAATGAAAATTAGAACTATATGTCTCACCGTCTCTCTTTTTCTTGTTATTTCGAGGAAAATTGTACTTCGACCGAGAAAAGTAGACAGCGCACAGATACTAGATTATACGGTACTGTATGCTTCTTTACCATCCTTACTTACGCAAAAAGCCTACACACTGCCTTTTAACTTTATTTAGTCCTTGCCTTCTTAATGATACTACTTAAATACAATTACAAGCTGCAGTTTGAACTGCTGGAATGTCTTGAGTACCGTCTGTGGAACCCTAACTATGTCAGGCCATACCGGAAAGTGTTGACTGACTAGTGTATTCTATGGTTGAATAGACACTTACTATTACATTGGTATGTAGTTAGGATAACTTCATGAGCCACATGAATATATATCTTAGATTTCCAACTTTCGCACTTTTTAATTTAAATTTCCATCCTCACTTATATGTTATCTCTACTAATCACGATTATATTAGATATTGTCTACATTAAGATAAAAACGTTAGTGAACATATTATGCTTCATTTAATGATCATTTATTATTTTATCTTCTCAATTAACATTATATAGTATTTCTATAAAAATTCTGCTGGCTACTTTTACCACAGGACTCTCTATTTTGGAAGTATATTGCGTTAATTCCAGTCCATTTTATGGATTAAGATATGACCAAGCAACTTGGTCAATACTTTCTCCAAAAAAGTGAACTTGAGGAACCCCGTTAAAGATACGTTATATAAGTAGACATTAAAGGTTTTCGAAGAGAACTACTCTTGGTGATTGAGTGTTTTCGTTATTTGAACAGATTGGAAGACTTAGAAGTTAGAAGTCTGTTCGACGTTTACTAATGGTAAAGTAAAGTTTAGCCTAGTTTGCAGCCATACAACGTCGATCACGTAAGTGCACTGACATATTAGCACATTTATTTAATGTTAAATACGTCCACGTCGCGATACTTTCGCGTAGTAACAGCGGAAAATATCCATGTAGACACAGCCTTACCTTGAAGCCTTAAGTATATCGAAGAACTCATGACGCCACCAACAGAAATTAACTTCGATCTCCTTTCGAATTATAGTAAGCACGATTTTTCAAGTAGATTTACTAATCTCCATAAACAATTTTATACTTGTTTTTGATCATTTTAGTCATTTTCCGTCTGTTTATCAGCTTAATATATAAATATCTGAACTAAAATGTGTTCAGAAGAATCAATGTAATCCACGTAGTCTGTTGTAAATGGCAATGGGCCACAAAGTCCGTAGAATCGAAAGGCTAAGAAAAAAAATTCTTGTGTGGCAGCCTCGTAACGGCAAACCTTTTACTACTTCGTGGGACGAGCTTAGGACCGGTCTCTTCTATACTCTATAATTTTATAAAGATTTGTGAGTATATCGCTAGTCATGTTATTCACGTTCACCGTTCACGTCTCCAGCACAGTTTTTTCAAGCGTTTTTAGAAGTTGCGCGGGGTATATTAATAATCAATAATGTGTCCAAGATCGCAGAGGTCCTCCTCACTTCCTCGTACTCGTACGAAGACCTGAGCGATACGGTCAGTGGATGGATCGGATGCAATCACGGTTTATTTCTATTTAACAAAATCAATAGTTAAAGGAATTAGGAGCTATGGGCTATTAGGAGCTGTATTATCGTACTCAGGGACTCTTAAGCGTGGTAGAGCCAAGCGGCGGCTTTAGCTGCTGCTCGAATGGGCCGGCTCGACCGGATTAATACCATGGCCTCGCAGAATACCGGCGTGAAGTAGAGGTATCTTGTGCTTCTGCGTTTCGTACGGTGAGTGAGGTAACCGGAGGCCCACATCCCCTCCCTATTCCCCTCCTCTTCCCTCCCATCTCCCAAATATCCTTAAAGACCGGCAACGCACCTGCAGCATCTATGGTGTTGCAGATGTATGTGGGCGACGGTATCACTTACTATCAGGTGAACCGCTTGCTCGTTTGCCGTCTTTTCCATAAAAAAAAAAAAAAAAAAATCAATTAAGGAGTTTTTTGATCATTTTTCTGGAAATAAATCTTTTATCCCTTCACGTCTCGTAACTTTGAAACAATGGAAAACAAAGGAATCAAGTTGAGGTAGAAAGTCTATACTCGTAAGTATCTGCGCTGCGTAGCTCTTGTTAGTACAAAATATTAGAAAACATTGACAGCTGTTTTGTTGGAATTGTGTACATAAAGTAGAGCTAGAGTACTATTTAGTCATAGAATGAAGCGATAATGTGTTTTTGCGTCGTTTATTTGTTTCAAGTTCTGTATTTAATAGAATTTTTATGACACAATAAGTGATACATTTATGACTCAGATAATATACGTCTAAGCCTTTCTCTCAACCCGGTGTCCTGCTTTTACCACTATAAAATACAGCAAACGGTTTGATGATGATTCTACAAAACTCGCCATTCAAACTTTTAAAATAAAAGTTCAAAGACCACTATATGTCATTGGCAGTATGAACTATTGGCACTATTCTATTATTTATATATTTATTTAATTTTGGGTATTTATCTATATATTTATATATTTATTTAAGTATATATTTATGTATAAGTAGGTGTATGTAGATTTATATAGAACGTTTCGCATATATGTATGTTTTTTTTTGTATTGTACGCGCGCAATCTTCCATAGCCATTCTCCTGTCGCAGGTCTGCTGGAAGAAATTTCTTAAGAAATAAGCAGCACCTTTGTACAGACCATTTCTTCCTATCATATTTCTTTTTATTTGGTTTTACTTGTGTGTACATAAATTATTAAATAATAAATGAACGTTTTTCTTCTTTTCTATCATTCTGTTAACAGTTCTCTGCTGGAGATGCTCTCCTACGTGGGCAGAATTTGTCCAAATCGCTAAAGCCAGGTAAAGTATTTAGCAATTGCAGTAAAATACTAATCTGGGTATTTTAGGTCCCGAGTATTTAAGATGATTATTATTGTCGATAACTGCCAGAATTTTGTGACTTTTCTCTTAGTCAGCTTTTACGATACAAATTCATAATTCTAGTCTAGTAAAAGTGTGTATTCCATTATTTCGTTCCTTCCCGCGTACTGATTCACGATCTAGTTCAGAAACAAAAACTGTTTTTGTTAATGCAACGCTAATCGATGGTAATCTTTTCACGTGAGCGCGCATTTAACGCGCGTGTTTACATCGTTTTAACAGAAGTGACGGCGGTCGGGGCGGAAATGATTGGCAGCGTTCTGCCTGCTAGATCACGGTTTTGCTTCTTCTCTCTTTACTTAATGGCTATCACACCTGACTAAAAACAATTGAAATGATAAGTCTTTAATCTTCGACGAAAGATAACTAAATTTGACTTTAAAAAATCTACTACCAGTTCAGGATCTAGATGCATTCACATCAACACTTCAAATCTTACACCATAATATTGATTTTCCGTTGCATTGGGTACGACGAGTACCAGATCGACACTTGAATGCGCATCCGTAGTTACTTTCGTTTAACAACTAAATTTCACCATTGTCAGAATTATCAAATTGATGCTCTTGGTCACCATCACCATCAAAACATCACAACAGAAGTATTATCATTCATCATCATCATCATTTCAGCCTATCAGAAGTCCACTGCTGAACATAGGCCTCCCCAAAGATTGCCACGAAGCTCGGTCCTGAGCCACCTGCATCCATCGACTTCCCGCAACACTGCGCAGGTCGTCACTCCATCTTGTGGGGGGTCGTCCTACACTGCGTTTGCCTGTACGTGAACTGCCACTCGAGAACCTTTTTTCCCCAACGGTTGTTAGTTCTGCGAGCTATGTGGCCGGCCCATTGCCACTTCAGCTTGCTGATCTTTACGGCTATGTCGGTTACCTTAGTTCTGCTGCGGATATCATCGTTGCAGACTCTATCACGCAGAGAAACACCGAGCATAGCCCTTTCCATAGCGCGCTGAGCAACTTTGAGCTTCCTCATACGGGCTGCAGTGAAGGACCAAGTCTCGGATCCGTATGTCATCACTGGCAACACCCATGGGTTGTATACTTTCGTCTTGAGGCTTTGCGGTATACTCGACGAGAAGATATGACGTAGTTTCCCGAACGCAGCCCTGCCGAGTTGGATTCGTCGATTGACCTCTGAGTCGAAGTTGGACTTACCTAATCGGACAATTTGTCCCAGGTATACGTACTCGTCTACAACTTCAAGCCTATTGTTCCCAACAACAACCGGTATTGGTGTGACATGGACGTTTGACATGAACTTCGTCTTGTCCATGTTCATCTTAAGACCAACCTGTTGGGAGACGTTATTGAGGTCATTGAGCATTGTACTAAGCTCCTCCAGCGATCCTGCCATAAGAACTATGTCGTCGGCAAATCGAAGGTGAGTGATGTATTCGCCATTGATGTTGATACCGTATCCTTTCCAGTTCAGCTGCTTGAAAACGTCTTCCAATGCAGCAGTGAAGAGTTTCGGGGATATGACATCACCCTGTCTTACACCTTTCTGCAGTTGGATTGGTTTCGTACTCTGATTCTGTACTCGGATAGACATCGTAGCCTCATTGTACAAACACCTCAGCACTTCGATATACCGAGAGTCTATCTGGCACCGCTGGAGAGACTGTAGCACCGCCCAAATTTCGACTGAATCGAAGGCTTTCTCATAGTCCACATACGCCAGACATAATGGCAAATTGTACTCCTCGGCCTTTTGTACAATCTGGCTAAGAGTATGTATATCATTAATACAATATAAACAGTCCACTGCTCGATATGCCTCTTCCTTTGGAATGATTTGCTGTTGAAGCACTTGGTAAGCGGATAGCCGATTGCAGCAGACGCAATAAACCTTTTAGTTTGATATAGGGTTATTTATAAACACTATTTACATTAATGTTGTTTTCGGTATGTATTCCGATATTATCCGCTTATCGGTGTGGATGGCAATTGTTTTTATACTTTTTTGCATAGACCTTGGTTGCTCGGGTTAAAGATCGGTTACCTCGGCTTGTGAAATGTTAATAACCTTAAGTATTTCTTCCGTAGTTTTTTTAATTACGTACGTAGGTATTAACCACCAAGAGCGAAAAGTCGGTTGCAGAGCCTATTTCGCTATGCCAAGTCTTGCCATATATATAGAGGAATCCGTCATCTTTGCCTAAGCCTACGGGTGACATTACTGACATTTAATGAAAACTTGGTTAGTACTAGAGGTCATAATTATTTGGAAATGATGAATAATTTTTTAACGAAATTTTTTAAAAAAAACCTTTTTTCAAACAATTTAAATAGCTTAATAATTGAAATAAAACGCAAGCGCCATTCGTCATGAATAAGTTTTCTGATTTCGGCAAGAGCGGCGACCTCGCGGGTTTCTTTGTCGGTGTGTCGGCTACTGAAAACGCGGCGCCAGCGGACGCCGGCGCGAACGGCCGATAAGGTCTTTGACCTGGATCTCGTTGGCCTCGTTAACTATAAGCTCAAATACATATTGAGTCAATGTAACAAAAACTGTAAAGTACTGTACTTGTATCTATAATTGACATCTGGTCTATGACCCAGAAGTGGCACAGTAGAATATGAGGTTAAATTTAATGTCGTAACGTCGCATCCGTTCTGTATTTAATACATAAATATAGATAGATATACATTACCCCACAGTTTAAGAAGCCCGGTGTGATGAATACGATGTGGTCGTGAATTTGTCCTTACTAATATCACATAGCTGAAAATATAGTTGCTATATAATTGTAGACTTTTTGTTTTGTTACTTTTGTCAGATTCA
The DNA here is from genome assembly GCA_029286595.1 of Bhutanitis thaidina. Classification (NCBI taxonomy): domain Eukaryota; kingdom Metazoa; phylum Arthropoda; class Insecta; order Lepidoptera; family Papilionidae; genus Bhutanitis; species Bhutanitis thaidina. Next base: position 5,115,456 of record JAGSMS010000020.1, on the reverse strand, counting down.
ATTTATGTAGCATGTTATACATAGCCAATGTTAGGAATTAATTGTGCCTTGTATTTTAAATAACAAATCATCATGTTATTTATTTATTTATTAAACTTCATATACATGAAAATGCAATAGGCGGACTTAATGCCAGAAGTATTCTCTACCAGTCAACCTTTGGACGATGCAGAGATGAAATTTTTATTTTTATTTTCATTGTTATTGAGTTTCTGTGAGTGAGAACCTATTATTGGCTTCTTGTAATTAGCATGTTATCTATTTAAGACGTTTAAGCTGTTAGTTTTCCATAAAATAAGAAAAAGTATTTATATTCAGTAGTGGACTTTAATAGGCTGATGAAGAAGATATCTTTATTATAAGTTGGTAGCTAAGAATAAAATTACTAACAATTCGTATGGAGGCCTTACAATAGTGGGCGGTTATCACTTTTCAATATTGAATTACAGAGACAATGTTGTGAGAAGAAAGCGATTTCAGTGAGAAAGCAAAATGTCACAGTGTAATGTTTCACAGAGCTCGCACAAAAGCAACGAGGCCATTACAGCATTATCTTGTATACATATTCCCTTTTATACCCACATAATATATTGTGCTAGTCACTACGGCGGAATACAATAGAGTATTGAATGACTGAAGTGAGTCAACCAATGTTTTGCATAGACTATTTTGAATATAATGCCGTTATATTATTTCTTTAACCTTATGTCGCATCGTCTAACTAATTTAACCTATTTATTGAAGTACCAATCGAAGGCATCCAGCCTTCGATTGGTACTTCGTACTTACTTACTAAAGATCGATGTAAGTCCGATCTGTCTTCTTCTTCTTTTAAATATCTTTTGTTTATAGGTAAGCAAGCTATTTCGGCGATAGATGGGACAAATATGCTATTTGTGTTTCTAATGCATCTTCTACATAATGAAAAAAATGACAATTAACTTTAGTTTACGCAATGTTTACTTCATATCGTATAAGCTCTTCGGTATACGTATACGGTATTTGTCGACATTTATGGGGAAGAGCCCGAGAATAAAGCGACTCTATAAAAAAGTTTACTAAGTCTTCGTTATTTGATACAAAATTTTTTCTTTAGCAGCCTCTTAAAAGTTTACTGCTGAACCCTGACTTCCAAAATTTACCATATTCTGATGGTTGGGTGATCGCAGTATAAAAGCCTTACAAACGTCTGCTAGTCACCGGTCCTGACACTGGCTGTTTAAGATGGTTAATTCTCTATCTGTCTAAAAGCCATATTTTAATTCCCATTAATAAAAATAAATAGGGATTTCCCTTTTCGACTACTTACCACACCGCTGCTAAAACTTCTTGTATCAGTGCCAAAAGAGGTTTATTAACGGTCTTCTTCATTATCGATACCTTCAATGCTGACGATCGTGATAACTTGGTTGCCGCCGTATGGAGAGGAGACTTAAGGAGCGGTGTGTAGTTTGCCTAGAACTCCATTGCCGTCCATGTTTCCCATCATCGATGGATCATAAATCATTATATAGGGTAAACTGGTCTTTTCATCACATTCATGTTAAAACAACTTTAGTTTCAAATAAATAAAACAAAACAGTCTACCAAAACCGGTCGCTGTAATTATTGCAAATATAAGTTCATAAAGAATAGTGGCAAATTAGCTTTTGATGTGAGTCACTCTCACCAGTGATGCAGCTAACCTCACAACTATGTGAGATTTGGGGTCGGCAAATTCGGACAGATTTTCGGCCTTTAGCCGGGCGGTAGAGCCTCGTTTGTCAGGTAGCGGGGTGCACCAAGTTCAAGTGAAGATGGCATTTAAAGTAAAAGCATGTTAAAGAAAACTAACTCTTTTAGAACTCTGTTTGTTCCATTTGAGAAATTGTTCCTTTGTGCCATTTTCCAATCTACTTTGGAGACCACGAACAACCACTCCGTTGTTTTTGTGTTTGTGTGTGCTTCAGTTACGCAACCGTATGCTAACCGTAAATGCCATCGTTATGCTTAATTTCAACTCACGTAATAAAAGTAACTGCCTTTAAAATAAATGGGTAGTGTTTGTTAAGTAATTAAATAGTGTTTAGTAATCGTAAACATTGTATTTCTTTACGTCGGCCTCGTGTATTAGTGATCAGTGCAACGGTTTACTCAATAGATCCTAGATTCCGATCCATGCCAAAAATCATATTTACGCAAGACTTACATGGTTTGTCTACTAAACTCTATAACTACGAACAAAGGATTCGAACCTTCTTTATGAAGTGTTATTTTAGTGTAGTAATAATATTAAATCGATTTAATCGACGCCTTGGTAGTTCTGCCCGAACTCTCGCTTAAAATGTCTCGCTTGAAACCTGGGTTCGATTCCCGACACGGGCGGCACCAACATTTTGTTGTTGATTTAGCATACGAAAAGGAAAGCATCGTGAGGAAATTAATATTGCGAGGACATGTGACGGACTCTTCCCGCCTCCAAAACCTTCTGAAGAATGAGAGGTAACTTTTGCTCTGTTTAGTGGGATGTGTGTAGGCTTTTACTTTTCTTTTTGTTTCCCTGTAAATTAACGATCGTAAATTAAGCCGATCTCCAACGCAAGTGCATATTTTAATCTTTAATTTTTGTGGCGTTCTGCTTATCTTGATAAAATCAAAGCTTGCGTATGTAGTTTCTGTGTATTGAAACTAGACCAAACCATAAAACAGACAGACTAGACCATAGAAAACCTACAATTTTACAATACCTAACTGAATGATCAACTTTACAACCTCACTAATGGGTCAAATAATAATCATGATTTCGTGTACACCACCATTATAATTCATTCGTGTAGACATAGATCACAACCTTGTAATGGGCGTCACACGTCGAATATACTGTTATATATATATATATTATCTTAGAGCAGATGCCGACATATCGTTCACCGTATTATTAAGATACTACCGATACGCGACAGATATATAAAGATTGTTGATCTTAATATAAAACACACGTTGTAGTCATAAACTTTGTAATACTACCATTATTAGATGTCTATTTATTACATACATTTAATATTAGAGCGAGTGTCATTATAGTAAATCTAAATATAATAATTGAGGAAATAAATTTTTGATGTTATTGTAATCTCGAGATCATTAGTTGCTCCTGTAGTTGTTTCCTGATTTTTTTTATGATCCAGATTCTTCAGTTTTCTTTAAACTAGTGGTTCATTGCAAAAACACATGTACGGTACTCGTAATGGGAACATGCACGAACAAGACGGGCATCTTATTTTAGCCGTGTTAAGATAATATATCTCATACATTAAATAGTGTGTAACGCACTTTAAAATGTTTATCCGTAATATGTGTGCTTGACATGCTAACTAACGATCGCAGAGCTTCGTCCGCTGCTGTCTTCCACCGGTCTTGTTCGGCGGAACAGCACGGCTCAAGTTTTCTTCTGATTTATAAAAAGCTGCCTGTACACGATATGTTTCAATCTACTCATAAAAGTATTACGATATAAACTGGAACGAAATTTAAATAAAAAGCTTATTTAGATGGAGAGTTATGATCGGTTTTGGTCGTTTGAATGGTTTACAATCGTTACACGGACGGATATGATAATATATGTTTTTCTCTTTCCCACATAAATTGTCAAAAGAAGAGAGACGTCGAAGATTTGTATAATTTTCCTATATTAATTCTGTTAATGTTGTGCTTTGAAGAATTAATGGCTTTTTGGAGTTTGATTTTACTTAAATTCTGTTATTATGCGTAACTAGAGGCTAATAAATAAGCTTAATTTTTCTTAATGAAAAGTAGTATTCAAATCAGCGTTTAAAATTAATAGCTTTTTATCCAGTATGATCGTTGCTATTTAACATTAATTTCTATGGACATATATTTGCGACAGCGAGGCTCAATAATCTACAACCACATGGGTACCTTTCTGCCATGTTTCGATTTCTGTGATCGAATTCCAGCTGTATCCAATATTTGTCCAATACAAATGTTTGGATTGCTTCTCTAGTGGTTTCCTGATCTTGCGCCTGATCGTTCATTTTGTCTTACCGCATAAGTGTACCATAGGATACTAAAGTGAACTTGAGTGAGTACCAACTATCTACTTATACTTTCACGCGTGCACGTACACTTGCTTGCGGCATTTATATTATATCCTGCGCAGTTGACAACTTCCGGTGGCAGTCGTGTGTTGTCGCCGTGGTCAAAATAAGTCGTATGATATCTGAACTACTGGCTGTGTCGCACTTTAATCTTAATTTATCAAAACTGATAACTTTTTTATTGCAGTAAATAAATAAAAGTGAGTTATAAACATCATACAAAAATTGCCCCCATACCGATAATTTTTTATTTAATTTTTAACTTACACACAAAGGCTGAGTATCTGTCGACAAAATTAAATACTTAATATCGCAATTGCGTGCAGAGAATAATTACGACAGATATAAGTAGTTTTTATGTGATGTCCGTCCAGCTCTAGCTTCCTAGACTTGTACAACGTATTACAAAACGTCCTCGACTTCTCGACTGTTTCCTATATCGACACCGTTATATTTCATGTCATTAATTGTTATGTGGCAATAAGTTGGTATGAAAAGAAAAAAATATTTTACCTATTCCTACGTAATTTTTATATTTATGTAGATAATTTTTTTTTGAAGTTATACTTCTTTTGGCGCGGTATGAAAAAATAATGAATTTTATGATGCGCACGCACGGGGTGACAGAAATCTATATGTTGAAGTTGCTAGCTAAACATGCAGATGGAAGACCATTTCGTACAGAAAACGAGTATATAACCCACATATCCTGTTCACTAACGCCCTCTTTATTTAATCACCCCAAACAAGTTTAACTTCTACAGCACGTATATAACTAACTCATGGTAGAGTCGAGCAGCGGCATTAGCTACTGCTCGAATTGGCCGCCTAGATAGCGCCAGTAACTCAACCTCGCAGATATCGGCGCGAAGCATCTTGTGCTTCTGCGTTTCGTTCGGTGAGTGAGGTAACCGAAGGCCAACGGATTTGTCCACTTTGACATAGAAGATCCGTCGCTCTAGATACGACGCTGCTAGCAGTACAAGCGCTGACGACATGATGGTGTTTTCTAACATTTTGTAGATAAGGCCCTCTCCCTCCCTCCCGACAACGCATCTGCAACTCCTCTAGTGTTGCATATGTACATGGGCGACGGTAATCACCTACCATCAGGTGAGACGCTTGCTCGTTTGCTCCCATACCATAAAAAAAAATGTCAGCGAATAAAAATGGTCTCCAAACGCAGCATATTGCGAGCTGTTCCTGCTGCGTTAGATGAAGCCCCGTCGGAACTCGCATTCGAAAATTTCTTTAATTTTTGAGATTTACGTATTTAACTCTAACACTGATGGTATTAGCAATTGAAAGTAAAACAAAAGAAAGTCATAAAGTTTTAGAATTTAGAATGTTAAAGTTATTCTGTAAAAAAGTTTTAATCACGAATCTTGGACCATGCAAGTTCAATTTATGGTAAAGTGGGCCACACCTGCAATGGAAATTTCGCCATTTAACACCTATTATTTTTTCTTTTTTTGTTTTATGTCCCTAACTGGAATTCAATTTTTATCGTTGCGAGATAAGAGCATGCCCCTTCAAATATTCGTATCGTACGTTTTGAAATTTGAGGGCTAAAGCCGTATTTGCAAATGCTTACATTTCATTTTGGTTAGTCGATGTATGGTCTTACGTTCAGCTTCATAGTTCAGTTACGTAAAGCAAATCACCCAGTCCAATCCAATCTCGTAAAGCGATAACACCCAGTTCTCCAACTGCTTTTCGGCTGCAAAGGTAGAACGGATTGTTGTTTGGGTTATTTATTATTACGTCCCTCGTGGTATATTTTTGTTTTATTAAAACAAAAAGCAGAAAAATATATTTTTTTCCTCCAAATACCAACCTCAGTTGCACGGGGAGTAGTACCCTGCTAGATACCAAACGAGCATGTGGCGACCGACTATTAGCAGAAGATCAATGCAAATTTGTCGAAACCAAATCTCACAGGAATAATTATTTTTAAATCATTATGGAGAACAGCGGCACTGCACCATCCCATCTGGTTAATCTGGAAAATACCCTGAAAAAAGACTGTAATGAGTTTAAATTTAATATCCACCTTCACCCACATAATAAAACGACATTTTCTAATAAGCAATTAAACGAATTAAAGAGAGTACATTTAAATGAAGATATGTCTGTTGGATTAAAAATAAGTACCCTACGTTAATAATAAAAAAAAAGCAATTTTTTTTATTAATTTTTGTATGTATAATACGTACATATTAATTAAACTTAACAATTGTTTAAAACAATGCCTTCAACTGAGACGCGTCGTCACCAGGATACCATATTCGTTCAGTGCATTCTTATTAATTGTACAATGTATGCGATATCCTTTCATTCAATTCACAATTAAGCACCAGTATCGTCGTCGACGCCACGCGCATGCGTAAGTCTAAAACCTAGTTGTTGTTAGTGCACGAAAAGTTATGTTGAATAATGTCCGTCCAAAATATGTAGCGAATGTCATTTTGTTGTATGTTGTTTTTAATGATTTTTTTTTATTTGCACTGAAGTTACATAAGACTATCCTTGACGGCTACTACACATGCAAAGAAAACCGGTCAAGCGGGAGTGCGAGCGCGCACGATGAGTTCCGTTCCATTAGCATTCCGTAGCAAATTAAATGATAAATTTGATAAATGGTAAAGTAAAACGTTATTATTTTAGGTCCAATAGGTTTAGAAACCAAAGTGGGGTGCTTTGTAGCGCATTTTAAACATATAATCTCAAATTATAAAACAATATTCGAATTATTTAAGGGTTCGCTTTTCAAATATTACACTTTCTAATAAACACATGAAGGTAAATGTTAATTTTTTTCAACTATAATTGAAAAACCTTTTTAATACAGGTACTTGTTGAGCTTAGATTTAAAAATAATCTTCAGTAGTATCTATTGCGTAAAGGAAAAAGCATTAGATGGTATTCTAAACTACTACTCTACTCTACAACTGACTTTATATACAAGAAAAATAATAGTTTTAATCAGGATTGTAAGATCAATCATCAATATTTTTTAAAAGCTTACAATTTCTCTTAAGAAATAGATTTTGGCCTATTCAAGCCTGCAATCAATAATAAAATTTGCATTCTACTTTTTATATTACTTTTAGTTACAATGGTTTTATTCTATTACAATTGTAAACCGGTTATTCTGCAATACCTTTACACGAGTGCTAAGCTATGGTTATTCATTTATTCATGATAGTAAATTGGTACGTATACAAAAAAACCAATTTGAGGAAAAAGCTTCGAATAATTGATAACAGTTTTGTCAACAACCAAATTTCAAACGTAGGTCCTGTTTTTTTTTTCATAAGAAATAAATGCCGGCTAATCTTCACATAATAGACCGGTAATGCGAAATCCTCTTTTAACTCGATCGTTCGTCATTTAGCCAGTTTGTCAGTTTGTGTTACTGAGTCACAACTAAACCCCTTATACGATTTCCGCCGAATTTAGAATGTGTTCATTTAAAGCAATATAAGTAATATTAAATGAGGTCTGTCAGGATTTATTGATTCCGTTTCAAAACCATTTTCAAAATTAATTTTTTAATTGAACATTTAACCAAGATGACCGCTTTCATATCCGACTCCCGGAAGGTGGTAATGTTTTTCGTAAGGTGGTTCGTTTGGTAAGGTGGTAACGGCTTGACGGATTTCAACATATAAGGTGTTGTTAGATCCATCGTCATTGTGGTAGTGACATGGGACATAATATTTAAATATGAAGTCTGTAAAATAGATTGGATATATTTTTTTCAAGCAGTAATTTTTTGATAAAGTTTCAATACTACCTATCTGTATCTATTTTATTTTCCCGTTCCTCTCTGCACCAGAAATATTTAAATTTATTCACTAAATAATACAATACTATCAGAGTACATTAACAATACAAAAATAAATAAAAATACTAATGTAGGAACAGCCCAAACCTAATTAAGTTTTAATTTCAGATATTTTATTAAGGAAAACATTAATGAAACGGTTTCATTATGTCTCACTTGTTTCGTAAAAAAATAACAAACGTATCTTTTTACATTGTTCATATATGAACAATATTTAAAGAGAAGTTGTGTTATGAGGAGTTATATCTTCTATTAGTAAATGGGTACGTATTCGTCATTGACCCGCGATGTTGCATTGCAATACCCGATTTTGGTAACATATCTGCTGGTATAGTTGATTTTCTCGTGCGTTCAGACGTGTTAAGGTTGTCGACAAATATTGCAACATAAGTGTTGACATTTGCCCTGTAAATTATAATTCCTTTGCTGCGTTGTTATTATGTCACATTTTTATTTTTATTGAATTCAAGCGAAATACGAAAATCAAACATGTCGTTTTTAAGTTTTATTATACGTTGCAATACAGTATAACAAACTAACACCTGAGCAAAGCGAGGATGTTCTTCCTTAGGTGTATTGTTTCAGAAACAATTAATATTTTTTTTCAATTATATTTCTCTATAATCGACTTATATCGGTGTGTAGAATCGGATTAAAAATCTGCCTCCTCCATACTTCCCCAGGGTATCGTAAGTGGCGACTAAGAAAAAAAACCATGAATATTGCAATGGCGTGATAACCATCTCAAAAACTACCAGACCTAAATTAAGTAGACCCGTGACAGGCAGCAGCATCTATGGTGCGAAATTTCAGGTACTGCGATCGCTTATCAACTTGCCGGGCGTGGCTATTGTGGCAAATCCTCCTTATTAGAGAGGTCTGTGTAATGACCGACTGATGGTAGAATATATCAACCCTTAACCCTAATTACTAGTAATAGGAAGCAGCCTCATTAATGCAAAGAAACGATCTCTTCACCACCCCGCAGTGCCAAGCGCGGTGGAGACGGACATATCTTCCATGTAAGGGATGACAGCCTTCGTTTAAGTTTTCAATTCATATCTAACACCACTGCTAGATATAAATTACCAATTTGCGTCAGATCAGATCAATATTGAGCGAGACAGGTTGACGAAGAATATGTCGGTCATCGTCGATGAACGGAATAGAGCTGTAAAGTGTGCGAATTCATTTTGTTATTTATTTATCATACAAATATGCATATTGTCTAAATATTATATAGGGCTTTCCATTAAATTAGATATGTATTAAAGTATAGGGGATTTTGAGTAGATCATTAATAAGTATGTTGTCTTGATCTATTCTTTATAATATACTTTATCTAAGTAACGAAATTTGAAAACAAATGTCTCTTTGTATTCATGTCATAATAAATAAGTCATTCAATACTTTGAAATAATAATGTGCAATTCATTGACGAATTATATAAGCTACGGAGGAAGACAATGACAAAGAGATATTTTTACAAATATGCCATTGTTACCCAATTAGTTACACTCCGTGTCACCTTCAAGGTGCACTTTGTTTACAGACGGTATCAAAATAGTTGAATACTGATCTTGTGTATATAAGTGTATCGCTTACGAAATTTGTGACAACTTAGAGAGAAATCGACAAAGTTTTTCATTAAGTAAAAAAAAAACATTCCAATACGTTGAAACTTAATTCCTCTCGCAAATCAGGAGGAGAGCCGTGCTGAGCAAGTTTACCGAACATTGCGCTTATCAATCCGCTTGCCCTGAGTGGTATGTGTAATGTATGGGCAAACCTCTCTCTCAGAATCATGTCTTTTTTCGTAGTTTCTTAGAATAACACCACAGTTGTTGCTATTATTCTTTGTTAATTTGCTAGTTGTTGCTATTATTCTTTGTTAAACGAGCTTCAGACGATCTGTATGTCTGGAACTGGATGCATACACATCCCCTACAAGTATGTAGCTTCGAAGTTGAAGCTACGTACTACGAACTAAGAATGGGTTGGTGATTAACAGACACACAAACAGTATATTGAATTTCAATTAACAAATATATAACTATAAAGGACTGGAGTTCATATATTGTCTTACGTTCTAAAACTCTTACTTTGCGCGAAGGTAACGAAACGATTTTTATAATTCTAAAGGTACTACGAATATACGAACGAAATACGAAGCGCACCTATCCTACAAGGGCTCCACTATCCAAGGCCAACGCTCGATACGGTTTTAAATTCGTCGTTCGTTTCGATTTCTTATCTGGCAATACTCTTCTATAGCCAAAAGGAATAACTTCTGCAGTTATAAACCGAAATGCAATAAATTTCGAATAAATAATATACTATATTGAGATTCCATGCAGCCTTTAAAATTATCCTTTCTGTGTTTAAAGTATTACGTTTACGAATTAACACATATTTTTTTTAAAGTTTCTATCATTTAGACTTCTGATTCAAGGCGTCGCGTCCACGTGGACAGAAACTGGCCAGAACTATTAAAAACTATTAAAAATACGCGCTTAGTCGTTCCACGCGTGATATTTTAATTGCGAATACGGCTGCTGAGTAAACTTTGTATATAGAGGTGCTTGCGTGTGTAAAGAGCTGTGAGTATTTTATGTTTGCGGTTCACGTATAAACACACCCGGAGCGAGTGTTATGGTCTAATATTTCCAGCAAGGTCATTTAGTAACGTCTGTTTCCTGCACTCTTTTAACATCTCTTATATTCTTGAAAAAACTATACGTTATTTTTTTTTTTCATAATTTATCAATGATCAATTATTGCACATAACACTAATATATTTTCTGTCTGTAATAATATGTATTTCCAAGTGCTTACTGATTTTACCGTGTGGTATCGGCGTGAGAATTTACCTCCCTCTTTCTTCTCGTGGGTTTCGTAAGAAGCGAGTAAGGGCAAAGCAGGTCCCAATGACCACCGAGCCCCAAATTGAACAGACTAATGACGAGCAGCAGCATCTAAGGTGCTAGGTGTCCTTGTACTGCGATCTCCAATCCGCTTTATGAGAGATGATAATGAGATATTATTATTATGGCAAATCATTTATGAGAGAGAGCTATGTTCTACAGTGGACTATTCACAGGCTGTCAAAGTAAAGTAAGATTTGGTTCATATTATTTTAGAATTCATCTAAAATGTAAATATTACTTTCACTACATTCATATACGGCTGAGTTGTAAATGTTACAGTGATATTAAATTTTTTGTTATGCATGTAACTGACTATTTTATTGAAACCGTATAAACAAATGTTACATCTCTCTGTATTTTGATGCCTTTAATACAAGGATCTCTAACAGGTAATCATAATTTCGTAGTCTAGTCACTATTGTCTAATCTGTGGTGTGGTGATTTAAGAAATCTTATTACTTTCTCTTTCATCTTCCTCGTCACTAAGAATCTAAGATAATAATTATGATTATTATATCCTCCCGGCTGAATTTGTCCGCGGCGACAACTTCCGAAAACTATCGGCAGTTGTCAACTACGGAAGAGATATTATAGTGAGGTATCTAAGCTCAGCAACAGATACGCTCACACGCAACTAAGTAACACGGTTGTGGAAAGACCTATGCCACTAAAGAATATAAACTAGACAAAGTTATGCTTTAGCTCAAACTATAATATTTGCGGATGGCCAACCTGTCTTCTAACCAAAAATCAATGCGGCATCAATGGCTATTGGCCACATTATAATAAACACAAATGTCTCGCACGAAATTACCGAGCCCGCCATACTGGCCTTGTTTCATTACACACGCGCACGACACAACTCGCCCGGGAACATATTTACGTAATCGAGTGCACGTTAAGTCGGTTACGTCAATTTCGATACAGGTGGTGAATTATCAATATGTAAAAGATTTTAGCATTAACAGCTAAAATTTAAAAATATGAAGTATAGTACGCCCGAAACCGTCGTGAAAAGTTTATTACTTTTTTTTTTTCAATTAATATCATAATTAATCATTGTTTTCGTGGTAGTATGCTGTAGCAATTAGCCAATATCCTTAACAATCTTATAGCAATTTCAGGGAGCATATCCTGCACCGAAGCGGTAGCGTGTCACGTACTTTCTCCCGGAGAGGCGAAAAGTAGTTTTGACTATGCTGAGGTATGCCAAATGGAAATTTCTGCCTACACCTATGCGTGACAGTCGTGACTTTAAATAAATATAAATTATATTTTAATAATTTTTAATTATAAAAAATATTTTTTTTATTTTTACTACTTTTTTATTATTATTTGTTATCTAATTCTGAGCTACTGATATGTTTAAAGTTACAAGACTCCAGCCCATCGGGAATCAAGTTTAAATCGATTATAAATTTTGCACTGATCAGGCAATACAGGGAGTTAATAAAAAAATATTAATTAAATTAAGAAGCTTACGCATAGACCTGACGAAATATTTTTATTATGTAACCTTAATACATATTCCGAATAGAGGATTAGGTCGGATCAACGCTTCCTATCTAATATTTACAATGGACCACTTTGGTGGGTCACGAGTATTATGGTGAAACTTTATTTCATATTTTGCTTTCAGTAAGGATTATTTTATTTATTAAAAAATGTATTTAATTTCGTCTTCTATATGATATTATATTTTCATCATCACTCGGTACATACTAGTAGTACGTTGTTTCCTCACGGACAAAGGTATCTCGACTCTCGTAACCTAGGGAGGATTTGCTGAAATTACCTTACTACAAAGCAATTATATATAATGATTTGGAATTTTGATACCTACTTACCTTTTACAAAACTACCTACCTTTTAAATAGATAAAAAGGGAGTGAAACAGGCCAGTGCTGGAGCGCTATCTCCATATATGAGATAACGTACCCCTTCACTAGTCTGCAGGATTTGGAATATTCGGATGGGTTGTTGCCCACTAATCGATTATCAGAGTTCGCATTAAAGCAGAAGATGCGGCTCACTTTCGGAAAAAAGGGTGTTTACTCCTTTTTAAAGTCCCGTACCATAATTAACTTCTGTCTAATTGAAAATCGAAAATAAAATTCTGATTATCGCACCAACGTACTTAATGCAATTATTTACTTTGCGTATTTTCATAATTATTTATATGTAGCTGTGAATTATATATCTATATAGAAATATCTAAGGACACAGAGTAAAAAACGTTAACGCACGATAATTATTTAAAGCATACAGATGCTAAGTATAATATAGTATAGCTCATCGCTGTAACATCGATGTAAAGTGAATAAAATATAATGTTCAAACAAAACCGTTATTTACGTGTTACGAGTGTAGTATGTAGTGTATCGTATGCAGTGTTTTTTCGTTATTCTTCTTATGTGGTGACAATCAACTACCGACTAAATACCGGTTCCGTTTAGTTAATGGTTTGCCTGAAACATTATCGCTGAAAGTTGTTGTAGGCAAATATACCAACAATGCCTATTACGGCGCTTGGCTAAATCTTGCATAACGACAAAATACTCCATTGTACTCACAATCATACGTGCCTTACGAAAGAATCCGACTATAAGGAAATATATCGATAGCGTTTAAATTACAATAAAAAAAATAGCTTTTGAGGCTAGTCTCCTCCATATTTAGTACGAAAACCGTGACGTGATGTAAAAAATGAAAACCTCACTACCGACAGACTATTTTCATAGAAACTGTTAAAGTCAGTATCATAATACCAGAAGCTGAGGTTCTAATACCAAAGTAAGAAAGTTGATGGGCAGTAAATTTTAATTTCTTTCTTTGTTGTACAGCCTGTAAAGCAAAGAGCAAGCGCTAAATTAAGCTGGCATTCCAAGCTTGATAGAATTGCCGATGCTGACTACGATTTAGAGGCGAACGGGTTGTTGTGCGCAGTGCCAGAACCCTCACACTAGAGGTGCTGCTCCCTATCACTAGCCTATGGTATTAGGGTTCGGCATATTCGGTTATTCTGCTTTCAGTCCGTCGCCAGAGCCTATTTCTTTAGTCCGCAGAGTGCAGTTGAGAAAATATGGCATATTCCCTCCTACAGTCCAATGTTGTGACATATCGACGTAATTATCGACGTAAATATAATAAAAAATCGATGACGTATATTTCGATAAAATACTTCCCGTCGACCTACATAAAACTTTAAATTGCTATAAAGACATACAACGGAATTTTAAACAGAATTTTAAAGTAGTAAAGACTGTTCTCTAAATGTTACTCGTTATGACGGTATCCTATGAAGATATAATGACGAATTTATAATATGCATTAAGTAATCTGTACATTTTTATTCATATTACAGATGCCTTGTTCTTTATTTATAAATTAATATAAATTTTAGAGGTTGAACAACTTATGTAATCTCGATCTCACCTGCAAGTGGTGCAACCTGCTAGCAAACAAACGACGCAACCGAGCGAGGGGTTAAACAAAAGTTTAATTGAACCTATAGCAGGCAGGTAAGTCACTAAGCCCCGCGGTTGTTCCATCATAGCATATAATTGAAATCATAGCCAGCTAAAAGCTATGACACGATACTGGCAGTTCTTCAATACGGAAAGATTGAAGCGGGATGCTTCGAGAAATCAGCAAAAAGTTCAATTAAGATGTCTCCGCTCCGTTTCCCGTTGTGATTGAACGCCGCAAAAACCGCAGAGCGAGGAAGCAACTAGCCGTTCTGTCTGACTGATGGTAGAAATTATGGGAAATTGTGGCATTCATTTACGGATTCTCTGTGGGTAAAATTATTAGGTGTCATTTTTAATAGCTTTGGTCTACCGACTATAGAATATAATATCTGATCTTTAGAATAAATCAAGTTTACGGTAGGTAAGCGTAAAAGAGGAAAGTAACATTACCAATGTCATATATTCGGACCAGGCCTGTGATTTTTGGTCCGATTTAGGTCCTAAAACAATTTTAATTTTTTTATTTACACATTGTACACTTACCTACAGTCCCAAATAAGCTTCCGTGGAAAGTGGGTTGAAAGGATTAAACTGTCTAGACCTCTAACGACCCCAATCTTGGGTACGGTCGTGATAGCTTATTTTTTTAACTATTCACTAAACACCAACTATTCTTTCACATATCAAACTCACATCCTCGCAGTGCATTCCGCTAGCTGACAAATAAGGCTCTGGCGACGGATTGAAGGTCCCGCCACGCGCTCGTTCACCAAACAGTCCGGCTAGCGTGGTGCGTATCCGCAGATCTTCCACGCATGGCATGCCAACTTTTGTTTGCGCTGGCATGGAAAGGTCTAAGTCCAGCAGTAGACTTACACAGACTCATAAGGAAGAAGATGGCGTGTACACTTTTTGTATTATAAAAAATATTAGTCAATTGAGTACAAGGGTATTCTGAGCGATGAGAACTGTATGCACGATGAGTACGGTAGTGTGCATGGGCACGTGGAGCGCGACGCTATTGGAGACATTTACATGTACCCGTATATTACTTAACATACTTAGTCATTATTTAATTTTTGGTAATATAAAATTATTGTGTCATTAAAAGACGTGGTCTGTTGCTTGTTATCCTCTTAGGTTGTCCAAATTAAACAAATGACTAAGAAACTAAGCGCTGTGTGTATGTTATTGTTATAATTTTGAATGTTGTCTCGAACCGATTTCGAGCAGACCTACATCTTAGAAGTAAACAATAATGCCTCACTGTAGCGAGGTAAGCACTCGAAAACATCAAAACGTCGAATAAACAAGCAATTATGAGAATAAATTTTGTTTCGTTATCACGAAATTGCATTATCTACCAGCTACAACTTCCTGTCACGTGACGAACAGCCTTCGTTCCTTAGGTTCGTAAAAAAACAACAAAAAGGCAATAAAAGTGTACAATACAATCCAGTGTCAATGCCGCGCCATCATTAGGGTCCAAGTTCGTAGCCTTCGCACGGAACGCCTCTCGGGCCTTCTGAAGTTCACGTTCGTCGTCACGCGAAGGGGAAATTACGGCTACGACCCCTTTCGGATAAGGCCATGCACGTAATGTGATATCGATGGAAATAAATGCGAAATTCGCTAAGGGAATTATTTCTTCGTAGATTTGTGTTTGCTAGTTCTTTTTATTATCTAAAGCTTCGATTCATAAAAGTTTTGGTATTTATATACCAAAAAATCAAATCTAAGCTACTCTACGTGTTAACGGTAAATAATTACCAGTAGAGTCAGAAAAATATGTTGTATTAGTTAGCTTGCTAGTGATTCCTGCACTTTTGACTTTTTCCACCCCCCTCTGTTGCCGGTAGGTCTGTTTTAGTAATAATAATATTGTGGTTGTATAAGGTGCCTTTAATTATTTTAAGTTTTTGCAATATGAAAAATTTAGTTTTTTATTGTACTGCACTCATCACTGGTCTCTTATACTCGTATGATATACACACATTGATATTTAGATCACACTTTATGGCATTTGCTATACTTAATACTGTTACTGTATTATTATATGTTATCGAATTTCTTTAAGTTAAACTTTATCCTTTCTTGAAAACTTGTAGATATTTTTTTAAGGTTAAAATAACGCTAACGTCCGTCGGTTTCAAAAACAAAATAAATAAAGCCCCAACATAAAGTGTTGGCAACAAAAAACATTATTTTTAATTTATTTTAAAAGAAGTGCATCGTAATTCTATCACAAACACATTAAAGAAATGAATAATAGCTCGGGATTCGTACAGATACAAATTTTATGATCGCTGTGGCTTATTATCAGACTTCAAAAAATAATGGGGGTATTCTGAATAAATTTAGACATTTGTTTCGTCAGTGGTTGACTACATATAGTTTAGAGAAATCTGAGCTCTGGAGCACTGGAGCAGCGTGACAGTCCCTCTCAGCTCCAAAACCCTCTTAACTAATAAGAGAAGGTTTTTTCCCAGTTGTGGGACATTTAGAAGCTGTCATTTTTACACTAATTATCACTTATTATTCAACGTTTCGTGACTCGTTCGCCCTCCAAATGGTGCAATTAGTCCAATATCCAATGAAAGGTAAAAATCAGTCGTAACGAGTAGCACAAAACTTCTTGGTTCCTTATTCGTTTTTCGCTAAAGTCGTGCCATGCCTTATTGTGTAAACGCCATAACGCACCATGAATTACAAAAATGATACAATCCTCTTAAATAGGCTGGGAAGAATCTCTGGTAAAGAAACCGGCTCCATGTAAGGTGAAAAGTGGTTTGCGGAACCCCGTTTGTGCCAAATGGATATCCGTAATGTCTGCTTTATTTTACCCCACAGGCATGAGTGCTTACATGACATATTATGTTTAAACCAAAGGCTTTAAATGCCAATCAACAAATAAACTATGCCTTAACTCTGTAATTAGTTATAACTTATACAATTGCATAATTAACTTGTAATTATGCAGGTTTACTTCAAGTTTTACGTGTATATTATGTGTGTAAAATTGCATGTATATCATTTTCCGTATTAATATTACGGAGTAAAGTATAAAATTGCCGTATTGTATTGAAAAATTCAAACACCTTTTTTTGTAAGTAAACATATATTTATTTAATCGAAGTATTTACTCAACGAACAACGAACGATGCCAATAGATTATCTATTGGCATCGTTCTGGTATTTGAGCTGGGTTCAGCTATTGCGTTTTTCGCTTGCGATTATCATAGAGAATCCAATTTTCATCACACGTTACATTTCTGTCCAAAATCCCTTCATTTCTGTACCAAATCATCAAAGCAAGGCAAGCTTCAACGTATACGGAAATTACTCAAATTTCCGGTATATGTTTAACTTAAATACAGAATGTAAAAACTATTATAAGTTTATAAGACAAATAATAGAATATTGTAAAATTTTTAATTTAGAATTTTATAGTTTTTGTGTTAAAAAAAGTTTTAATCATTACTCTTGAACAAAAAGGTTTAATCTTAATTTAAATTGGCTACTCCATTAAAACGGCAAACTTTCAACTTTGACCCCTATTATTACTGTTTATTGTACTCTTTTAATGATGAATCATTAAAATGTTCGATAATTTGACGTTTTAAAGGCACACCACTAAACTCCAAACTGTCGATTCACCACCCCATGGTCGACGCAATCAAGGAAGGACACTGCTCAGTCATGGTCACCATAGCCTTGGTTGTTAATGGAGCCAAATTATATTACAATTTCCAACTTCCGGTTCACTTTCCACGTTATAGAGTAAATTACATCAATGTCCTTTCTTTATAATTGGATGTAATGTCATTTTTTACGTCACACTCACTGTCACTTTCTTACATATTGTTTGCAAATTCATTGAGTGACTAATAAAATATAAAAAAAAATTGTTTTTTGATATATATGATTACATTATGACTGAATGTCCTAATACGCGTAAAGATGATGCTCACACTTCTCTGTTCATTTTATTCTTTAAAGCTGATGTTTATTAGTAAATGTTGCATCATAAGACCAAAAAAATTTTAATCGCTCTGCCTTCATATCACACATGCCTTTCCAACGTTACGTTTATAACAGTAAAACTGACAGTTTATACATCATTTTCGTATGGTAACCGTGATAACGGACGTTCACCTAACGCCGTAAGCCGCCCATACAACAAGAAGGGAAGGCAAGACGAGAGGTTGGGTTTAGATAGATAGTTAAAATGCATATGGCGATAAATAAATAGTACAGAGCCGTGGTAGCTAAACAGTCTGGGCGCCGTACTCTTAAATGTTATAGTATGCGAGTGCCCAGGGTTTCAGTTCCGGCGCCGGCTTCATTAAAATTGTTAATTGCAAATTTAAGTGCTGAATGTACCAGGTGTTCAGGAACACCATCAGGAAACGTGGGGAAATAATATGTTTCATATGATACATGAAAAGTATAAATACAAATAAGAACATAGAAACCGTAACGTATTGCGTAATTTTTGTTTATTTTCCAGGCATCATACGGAAGTGAGGTGCGACAAGGAGTGTGCGTGACATTGCCCGCGAATTAATTTGGTAATCGTGGCATTAACTGTTCTTGAGCGTCTTCACGCGTTTCCTTACTAACCTTGCAGGAAGTAGCTGTACATTATTATGTAGTTAGATGTAATAGGGTAGGCTTTCATATGTTGTAATAGTTTTATAATTATTTACCTGATAAGTTGAAGCTACCTGTTTTAATAAAACAACCGAGTTGGTATGAACTAATTAAACAATTTTAGTACATAAATAAATATTCCTAACTAGCTAATGTTGGTATAAATACAATAAAATTATAATTTTATAAAAAAAATTATGGCAGCAGACCAGTGCCAAAATCAGCTGGGTAAGCTCTATAACAATTTTTTTTACTGCATAGTAGAGTAGGCCAAACCCATCCCCGTTTTTCGAATCGATCTACGTAATATACAAGTTTTAGAGCTCGATTAAGTATAGTCCTTCTGGTCCTTTCTTCGGATTTCTTATTACTCCGGATTCGAAGTTATAGTTCTAAAGGAAATCTAGAAATTGTTTAGATAACAAACTTTGAAACTGATAAAAGATCGCCTAAAAGCTAGTTCTCCTATTTCAAAAGCTCGTCAATCTATATTTCTTTAAAATATACCTTTTAAAACTTTCAAGATTTTTTTCTCCTTAATTTTCTCATTTTTTCATTCATTTCTAGCCTAGAATAGAATCCTTTAAACAAAAGATAGTTGACCCAGTAATCGTGCCAACGGGGAGCACAATCACTGCCTGCATCAAGTGAGTTCCGGCCGGCGAGGTTCATGCCCGCAATCGGATGCCTACTTTTAGCTTTTAGTTGCATTTATTTTATTTGAAAATTGAAATCAAATGTTCGTCTAACTTGACCTCAATCAAGTGTTTGCAAGTGAACTATGTGAATAATTCAAATGTTAAATATATATTTAAAAATAATTTAATTCCCTAATCTTTGCAACTAAGCAGCACTAACAATACAGTACAGATACAATAATTGTATCTAGTTTATTATTTGGCAAAAATAAAACGGTACTAACAAATAAATAAAGCAGTGCAAATTGCTACCACCTAGTGGTCCACCCTGCAAGCTTTGGCAAACCAATGAAGGCGGCATATCCATCTGAATTTACTGAGCACAAATCCCACAGACTAGTGATGAAGAGCAGTATCGCTGGTGCGAAGATACTGGCACTACGCTCACCAGCCTGCTTGGCCCATATTGGAGTATGAGTATGGGCAAACCAAAAAAATGTATATCGACTTTTGTTGGCGCTTTCTATGAAATTGGTCTCTGTTCAGCAGTTGACTAAAATAGACTTATGTGGTAGTAGTAAAGCAGTAATAAATCACTGAGTATTGTATTAACTTGTAACAAAGAAGAACGAATAGAAAGATGATTTGTAATTTGAATTTACTTTTTTGTAGAGTTATCAATACGCCGACAATAACGTTTATATTTTCCCACATTGGGAAATAATACAAACACTCATGTTTGTGACACCAAGTGTTGGTGTCAGTCTGAACTATCTTAATATTTTATAATTACAAAATGAAGCCAACACTTCTGTATACTATGCCTGACCAGGTTCAAACGCAATGCAAATATATACCTTTGAATTCTATTAATTTGGCGACATGACTACGGAAGCCTATTGACTATACTCAATTGTGCAAAATAGAAATCCAGAATCTCGAACTTACGGAACCGAGACGTAGGCTTTCATTGCAGGCTTTATGAAGAAGCTCAAAGTTGTACAGTAGGTTATGGAAAGGGCTATGAAACGGTTCGGTGTTTCTCTGCGCGATAGAATCTGAAACGACGATATCCACAGCAGAACTAAGATAATCGGCATAGCTATAAGAATCAGCAAGCTGAAGTGGTAATTTCCTGGCCACATAGCTCGCGAAGTGATTACCATTGAGAAAGAAAGGTTCTGGAGTGGCAACCTCGTACAGGTAAACGCAGTGTAGGACGACCTCTCACAAGATGGAGTGACGACCTGCAATGTTGCGGGAAGTCGATAGATGCAGGTGGCTGAAGACCGTGCTTTGTGGTAATCTTTGGCAGAAGCCCATGTACAGCGGTGGAGTTATGACAGGCTGAAATTATGAATATCTATGAAAACAAGTAAATTGAAACAAGTAATTGGAGAAGCGTAAATAAACTTACGACCATTGTTTCAGCAACTTGTTAATTGTACTTTGGCGCAGGCGTAACAGTTGACGGAACAACGGAGTTTTCCTTTTATGATGTGGTTTTTACTGCGCCCCAATTTCCGCTTGGCGAGCGCCTCGGGCTACAGTCACCATGATTACTTAAAAATATTGAGTAATGTATCATTTTAGGACATTACGCATAATGAGGACTTAATTCAGAAACTCGCCGAAGCTGTACCCAAGATGTCCAATATTAATAACACCTTAATATGAATAATATGAGTATATCTCAAAGTTTATAATTCTTCACGAAGTAACTTTTCTAATATGTTATTTTGTAGATACCTTTTGCTTACCTCCTGTAAACATTACCTGTAAACCTTCTTGAATTGAATTGAATTGTGTTGTGTTGTTTGCAGGTGTCTATGTGATGCAGTAGCCACTTAAAATTGAAATTTTATAAAAACGGCTAAAGTGATTTATACTATTAGTGAAAGGGAAGGAGGTGATTGGGTTATATTATATTTCTTTCGAATATTGTTATATAAGTTTCCCCCAAACGTTTTCATGAGTTAAATGAAATTTAAATAACTTAGTTATTATCATCTGTGATGGAGTCGGCACTAGTTTTCATGCATAATATGAAATTTTTTTGACCAGCACCTAGCGCCGACGGAATGCCCAAGAAAAATCTATAATCAATTGTCACCCCACCTCGAACACTTGTGTGTATGTGTGTACTTGGTCCTTTATGGTGGTTTCACGAGCGATTTCCTTACACTTTATTTTTATGCGTTTCGTTTTTATTTAAAGGCTATGCTACTGATAAGAACTACGTACGGCAGTTCCAGAGTTATATTCTTTCTTTACATCTTATAATCAAATTTCTTCATCATCGTTATTATTACAGCCTGCTACAAGTCCACCGCTGAACATAGTTAGATCCTTTTTATTTCTTTGTGCGTGTTGGTGTGTATGTATGAAAGTGCTATTGTGTGTATTTAAGTATTATGATGCTTTTGTTGTACCTTTTCTTATTATGTTATCCTGAAATATTGTTGTGCAACTAATTTTCGAGCATCATATAAGTTGATTTCGCTGGCGTTTTACTTGTCAGGTTGTAAAAAGTCAGCTCCCCTCACTTCCACCAATACATACTTCTGTTTTTAACGTTTATCGAAAAATCGTGATGCAAAGATTATTGAGCGTTTTAATATTGCGGTCGACGACCGAGGGTCAACGTCCTGAACGTCTATTTTAAATTTTCGTGCTATTTTAACGTGTTATTGCGAAAGCTATTAATGTGCTTTATTTTGAAATGTACGCGAGTGATATAGGTTCGATCCCCGATGCCGGCAATGTAATTTAATTCAACGGCATGTAAAGTCCGCCAAAACGCTAAAGAGCAACTTGACGGACCCTTCCCGAGATCAACATTATCTTAAATATTGTGAGGAGGCTTTGCCAAGCAGTAGGACATTTACAGGCTGTTGTTACTTTACTTTCCATACAATTAAAATTTATTGTCTCACGTATTGATCCATGACTTTTTACCCTTTTTTTCGTGCAGACAGACGAAACAGTTGTCAAATAGGCACTAAGTTGCTTTTTCATAGATTGACATGACTGTTAATGCTTAAATTATTAATTTATTAAACGTATATTTAAATAACCTAGTGTTAATCCAAACCTTATATCGATCAAAGATCCTCTAATTATAACTCAAATAATACATTAATATTTACAAATTTATACATTTTATATAAATATTAATATGCATGTGGAGCGATAGTTGTTAATTCAAATCTAATATCGGTCATTGATCGTCTAATTATATAAATAATGTTCTATAATTTCAGGTAGATTACACGTATCAGACACTGAAATGTGATAACATTCATCATAAGCAGTTTTTCAGAAGGCATCATAAACATCGTCCATGATCCACGACTTACATTAAATCACTCAGTAGTTATAAACAATTTGTACAAAAAAATGCATAATTTACGTATTATTAGAAACCGCCATGTACGTTCTGGGGCATGATACCTAAAGACAAGAAAGCATAAGTGTAACTACTGTTATACCGAAGGTGTATCTGAAAATTGATCTTCACGATCTTCATCAACAGCACATAAACCATGCATTGTTAGACAATGGCCAAGCTACGGCTGTTGCTGACACTCTATTAGCGCGGTTCTACCGGGCCTCGCGTGAACTATAGGTGCATCTTGTGCTTCTACTTTTCGTTCGCCGAACGAGGAACCGGAGGCCCACTCCCCTCTCCCCAAATATCGTAATATAAAGGCCGGCAACGCTGCAGGTGCTTCTCTGGTGTTGTAGATGTACGTGGACGTCGGTAATCACTTGCCGTATGGTGAGCCAATTTCACATTGGCCCCCATTCCCACAAAAAAAAAATAAGCTGTGAAAATAACATTGTTGAAGAAAACAAGGAAAACTGATACTAAAACTTTCATAGAGTTCGCAGCGTAAAATCGCAGTCCCATCCGTTTTCCACGATGTATGGCGTGCTCCTATACGTACGCCTCCCCAAACCATTACTGAGCGAGCAAAATTGGACCAAGGTACTCGATGACCTGTGGTAAGAAAAGATCTCCTATTCCAGCCGCCTTAAGTCCCCTTCCTATGGTTTCTGTGCTAACTGCCATTTATGGTTCTTACCTTAAATGAAGTCGAAAAATGATTTCTTAGTAAACAGCTTAAAATAAATATGTCGTGTCTGCTGGCTGTTGTTACATTTTGCGACCTTGTCCTTTACGTCTCATATATTCCGCAGTCTGCCGGTATCGTAATCTCGCATTGTTTGAGCCACTTCATTGTAAATGTAACCATTTTCAATAAAAGTTACAGGTTTACAGGATGAGATCCGGCATTATCACTTTAATTTATCTTCACTTTAGTTGATTACGTAACACGACAACAATCAATTTTAGACGAAAAATTACTAACTAAATTGGAATTGTCAAAAAAAAAACAACAAAATCAACACATTATAATAACATGCATTAATTAAATTAACACATAACCGAAAAAAATCTTGAAACTCGGAAATGAAAGTAAGTTAAAATCCGTCTTTTTTCAAATTACATGTGCTGATATGTAAGATGGGCAGTATGTAATGAGAACATGTTAAATATTTTGAAATTTCTCATTGCTCGAAATAATATGTCCATGAGTGTAGTCCGTGAGTGTCCATAAATAATGGATTAATAAATTAACAAATCTGTTTGTGAAACTACTAAAAGTACTAACGTGAAATATTAAAAAATAAAGTATAGTGAAACAGTAGCGAAATTTTTTTTTAAAAAATGTAATTTTAAAATTATTCTAATTTATTGTAAAACTAATTAACCGCGGGAGCTTCGAACGGGCAGGTCAGTAACAGGTACGGAAACTAAATGTGAAAGTATCTTTTGTTCTAAACTAATAAGGATCACTCATCCCCTTCCCGTTGGCGTCGTAGGCGTAGACTAAGGGTAAGCATTTGAAATCCAAAGAGCGATATACTGCGATCTCTAAACGCCTGCAAAACGTGGCTGTATGAGGTAAACTTCCCATTTTCGATACGGCCTGTGTCCAGCAGTCGATGATGATAGGAAAGAGAGAAAATGTCGCTGCGATTCAAATCGGCAAAGAGAGCATCGGTATAAATGTATTATGTTGCTCAAGCTTTATGCTGCTGCAATGCATTATTTAACGTGTCGAGAAAATTATAGCATTTAGTTATTAGCAAATTAATAAAATGATTGGCATTATGAAATCCTGAGATATGAAGATGGCTGGTTGCTCGAAATTGCTGTTAATTTTTTATTCAAATAGCAGTGAAATTGTTATAAAGCCTCGTACATTTTATTTTTAATTTTTATTGTTTAATTTTAAGCTAACAATTATCTAAGATTGTTTTTTTTTGTCTTACATAATTTTGTATTTAATTCTTTCCTAAATATTAAATGACTGGGTACTAACCGAAAGTTTTTGAAAGCAATGTTTTTTACTTTGACGTGAAATAATTTTGAAATTGTATTCATTACAATAATTTTATTAATAAAAATGTATGAAAAAAATTATAATGACAGTATGTCCAAATACGGAGGTGGCCAGAGGTCACTTTCAGTAATTTCAACTCACTATTCACCAGAGCTTATTTGGGACAAACTTATTCAGTTGATAGACCTTCTTAGTGTCCAATCCAGTGGTACTAGTTGTAAATAAGATTCGAAAAAGCACTTGGCCTCCAAATAGGGGATTGAACTCGAGTCTCCTGATTTTTTCATTTAAGTTGTAAGTAAAATCTACTAAATGTGTTCGTAGTTAATACATATTCAACTGACCTCATGTTACCATTGTTTCAGTTGCCTGCTGCCTCAAAGTTTCTCGCCGGTTATGGAGCAGCAATCGACTACGAACCAAGCGATCTAGCATAGCTGTACAGGAACATGCGGG
This sequence comes from Bhutanitis thaidina, assembly GCA_029286595.1. NCBI lineage: Eukaryota > Metazoa > Arthropoda > Insecta > Lepidoptera > Papilionidae > Bhutanitis > Bhutanitis thaidina. The sequence goes on along the minus strand of JAGSMS010000020.1, from coordinate 5,089,951 downwards.
GAGAGGCTGCGTCGATGTCTTGACGATAACTCTGCCATAAAACCTAATTTGAATAACACATTCAAGCAATCGGATCAAAAATAGAACGCTAATCGATATTGGAAGATTCGAAATTTGAATAAGGAAGTGTTGCGTAGTCGACGTTTTGCGTGCGATAACGATAGCGCTCTTAACTAAATCCGTTGAGACTTTTCGTTAACCGATAGCACTGATAAAGTGTTGTCGATATTTTTGAAATCGTCACATAGTGAAGACCCTCGTCCACGTCAAGACGTGTACCGTGCTACAGTGACTAAGTGCAGTGTTGTGTTATCGGATGTGCGTTTGGTTTTTAAAATGCACGTAGAGGAGCTATGGGCGAAGTTGGCAACCTTGGGCTGGGTTGTCGTTATGGTTGGATGCCACTCACCTGGTAACGAATTGGAATCGGTCAGATATGGGCCAGGTGATGAAAGATTTGTCAGTGATACTTACACTGTGGCTAAAATCAATATTACGTACGAGGATGAGCATGGCGGACCGCGTTATACGGAGACTTCAGAGGTGAGTGTAACATATAAGGTTTATTTATATGTATATATATTTAAAATTTTAATAGTTTCTTACAACTCGGTCACGAGATGGTGAATTTTAGTGGTTTGTAATTTACAGTTGTGGATTTTTTGCGTAAATCTCAAGTCGATCGTTCATAGAACGTTAGAGAAAACCACTCGGTATATTGAAATTCAAAATTTGTAATGTCGTAAATATTACAACTGACGCAAATAGTCCATCCGTTTATCTGCACCCCTTTATCTCGCAATGTGTGTCATAACAATAGAATTTCTTTTGTTGCAACACGTCCTAAATTACCAGAAACAAAATCTCTTTTGAAAAGTTTGAACTCTTTGATATTCAGTTTTTGTTGATTTAAAATGAACATCCTCATGATCCATATACATAAAAAAAAATATAAGACACACAATACCCAATGTTGAGATCGTCAACCTAAAATGATTCATTACATAAATGTATCTATTTCACTACGATAAAACAATCTAGTATGTTCTACATAAACACACAATCTCTATTTACTTACATGTTACTATTATCTTGACATAATTGTAACAATAAACTGATTTTCACTTATCTATGCACAAGCTTATGATTACGTTCTTATATTTTTAATTTTATTATTATCTAATTGCGTTAATTTATTACTATATTTATAAAATACTCAACTGATATCTTTGATTATCATCAAATACTGATGCATGATGTAACTGGACAGGCGATCCTCCATCTTCCATATCCTCCATTACTTTTTTAAATTTAAAACCCCATGTGTTTATTATGTCTTCGATCCAGTACAAGGGTACCAAGTAGTGTTGCCATCACTGCTTTGATTTCGTGGTTCCTCTAAAGGAGAACAATTCCAGCTTTAATGGCCGACTCGACAGCCGAAACAACTGTCCATTTCATTAGTTGGTCGCCAGAGCCTCGTCCGTTAGTTAGAAGGGTGCACCGCGTGCTTGCGAGGTTATAGACTTTTGGACAAACATATAATATATTCCCCATTACACCATCACCCAGGGTGAATATTTTCTATGATTTTCTATAATCGTCATGCTTGGGTGATTTATGCCATACGTGAGGTGGTTATTCCTGTGCTGGTATACCGTCGGCCACCTTTCCAGGCATTTCCCATTAGTTGTCTTTTACTACACTTATTAAATAAGACGACTGATTTTCCTTTCTTGTTTCTTTATAATCTGTTTCAAGTGTTTGTTTACTTTCACATTTCGTATATAAGTTAGGCATTCGCTATAGGTAATCGATATTCACTCATGCATCATCACACTATATGTAAATTCGATGATTTGCTTACCAAGCACTTCCTTATTGTATTAACGTACAATGTTTACATAATAGAATAATTAGTATTAACAAGACGACGTATGTGTTCGCGACTCGTAACTTAAACACATGGTGGATGGAAAGCGGATTACCCGTTCCACCCCCCATGTGTTTACATGTGATTAACGGCCAAGCTTGTTTATTAGTGACGCTCTTTCACTGTTGACGTCTTTATTAAGTTAGTGCAATGCTTGTTAATTAAGAATTTGTTTTAACACAACTCAGAGACCGGTGCTGAGTAAGGTAAGGTAAGTCGATATAACACTCGACTTACGAGTATTATAATCGACCGTCAGTGGACTAGTTGAGTGGAAGAGAATCGAGTTGGTCGTGTTAAAAACGAATTAACTAATCACTCAATTATTGTCCTTTTGAATGTAAAATTTCGAAACACAACAGATAAGTCTGTTCTATAATTGAATCGTGTTCAATCGAAAAACTCACAATTGATTTTATGAGCTGCAATCTTCGAATATATTAAACAGTTTTCAATTTGTCTAAATTCTTACCTCAATAATCAATCGTTTTATGAATAGATTTATATCTTATCACTTCCTGTAAAAAATATCTATAATGCTTTAGTAGTATTTTAAATAATGCTCAACAACAACGACACCTTCTGGCTGGTTTATTATATTTTGGTTTTTTTTCACAACAGTTTTTAGTCTTAGTGTTAGTTGACTTTTAAGATAATGATATGTTTTATTATGTCGATATTACAGTATTTATTCCAGATTTATTTAGGCTATTTTCTTAAATTGTACATACAGTTCAGGACATCTGCGCAAAGTGACAGCTCTCACTCATATTTTATAATATAGTTCCACATTCACTTATTACATATCACTGTAATCTCCGTTATCAGGTATGTCGACTTATCGTTTTATTTGCATACTCTCTGTATTGTTTAATTATTAAGGTCTATGGATAAAAATTCTTTGACAGTAAATTATTTCGTTAGACATGAATTTTACAAAGATCCATCGTCAACATATTTCCTCTTACCAATTTTCATATGACCAGAATATATTTATTAAAGAGCCGTAAATATGAGCGATGCACAGAGTTATTAGGTGTGTATAGGTTTCCCCTTTCTGTAGGTACTTGATGTAACGCAAAGTCGATAGCAAATCAGATAAAGAATTGGAACGGGACAATCACGTTTGCCACCCGAAAAATAAAATTGCTCGCCACAACTGTTGAATTGTCTTTTACTGTAATTCCTACGACACAAACATGCGTAATAGTAATAGTAAGTCGTTGGTAGCTATAGTATGAGGGAATCTGTGATTAAGAGATATCCAGTCTTATTCTATGACAAAATCAACGTCCCTGCCAAATTTCACCTAAATGCGATCAATCCTTCTGGCGTGATGGATTAGCGAACTTCCAAACATAAAAACTTTAAAATAATTTGAAACGAAACTATTATTTACAGATTTTATCGCGGTTAAATTTACATTTTATGTGCTGTAAAGTACCCGAAACGTCGGAGACTGAGATGTTTAAAGTCCTGATGTCATAGTTAACCCGGTACCGTCAGTTTCCTAAATATATATTTTTTCGTCATAACCTCGGGAAAAATAGTATATTAAAGGCGATAAAATCCGAAAATAATAGTTTAATTATATCTGTGTAGTATTCGCGTAAATACAAGAAATGTTTATTTGAAATTTATATTATTAGTAAGATCTAATTGATGCCGTAAATATAAAGTATTTGACACTTTATATTTACGGCTTTTTGGGACTTAAACGAAAATGCATTTAAAACCGACGGTATTTAAACTTTCTTTGATTACTGTTTATCACGGTCCCAATGGTGATCGGCTTATACGTAATTGGAACAAAGCCAAACCTCTTAGCCCCTTGATAGTGAACGGATAGGCATGTAAACAATGTTTATTTTTATTTTATTCATCAATCACGGCACAAATCACACAAGAACTAAACCTTAGATCTTATGGATATATTTTTTGTTCAGAAAAGCCAATAGTGTAGAACTCCTAATATTTATGAGTATTTGTAAATATGATGCCGTATTGATAAGTTTTTATTTTACAAAATGTGCTATTCCTGATGTACTATATATTATGATTAAGAACAATAATTATACGAGTACATTACTTACGTCCTCATATTATAGTAATATCAGGAGATAGCCTATTGCGGCCATATCACAATGCCATTTTTTATTATTGGAAAACGGGAAAAGAGCAAGCGGCTCACCTGTTGGTAAGTGATTACCATCGCCCACGTACATCAGAAACACCGGAAGAGCTGCAGCGCCAGCTAAACCGACAGGACACCCCAACTTGTGGGTAACGACGGCAATCGAAGCTACGATGCCAAGGTCTGGGCGGAAATACCACAGGCACTATCTTGAGTTCGAATCACATCGCGACCGCATCTATCTGTGTCTCCTCCTTGACATGGATAAGGGATTCTACAGGGTGTGGCACTCGGACCCCATCTACTAAATGTTAGAAAACACCACCATGTCGTTAGCACTTGTACTGCTACTAGCGTCGTATCTAGAGGGACGGATCTTCTATGTCAAAGTGGAGAAAGCCGTTGACCTTCGGTTAACTCACTCACCAATCGAAACGCAGAAGCACAGATGCCTCTTCTTCACGCCGGTATACTGCGAGATCGAGGTATTAACCTAGTCAAGCCGGTTTTTGTTTTCCGAAATAAATTATGGTTATTAACACGTTCTGTGGGTGTTGTTTATGTCTACTACTAAGCAAAAAATTTTAAAAAGGAAATTCGTTGTAGGTACACAAAGGTGTTCTCTCGGTTGGTGGATTTGCGGTTTCGCTGAAGTACGAGTGTATCAGGCTGCTGCTCGTCACCGAGATTTGTCTGGTATCTTCCTTAGTCGACCTTTACGATACCCAAACAAAACCGATTCTCGTTCGCCGCCGTTTGCTGCATATGTTGCACTAGGTTGATCATTAAGTTTTTGTATCGGACAATAAGTTAGAGGAATGTATTCTATCGATGTTGAGATCTTAAATTCATTAGAATCCATTGCAACAATAACAAAAAATACATAGTTACTGCACTCAATTTTTTTTTCATTGTTGAGTTTTGGCGGGAATTAGATTCGTGTCTATAATGAAAGTTAGAGAGGTTAGTATCAAAAGTAAGGTCAGCACGCCGCCAAGATATTCGAGGTCTCTACGTCCGCTGGCTAGATTATGGTCTCTGTCTTATGAGATGCCGAAGGTATCATAATGATCGATTATTTACTAAAGGACAGACAATAACCGGAGAGTATTACGCATCAAAGATCAGGTGGGGTTAACCATCTCGAAAAATACTAGTCCTAATTCATTAATCGCACCTAAGGTGCGAGGTGTCTGGTACTGCGATCGCCAATCCGCTTACCGCGTTGTTATTATGGCAAATCATCCTTATGATTGCATTGGATAGCAGGTGATTACTTTCCTGAAGTTTGATTGTGTTTTCAAAAACTTAATGATCAAAATGTATATATATATATTCACGCCTACTTCCCAACGGGGTAGGCAGAGAAAACATTCTTCCACTTGCTACGGTCCTGACATACGTCTTTCGCTTCTCCCACTTTCATCAATCTTCGCATGCATACTCGTTGGTTTAGAGTACTCTTGACCTGCCCTTTTTTCAGAACATCTTTCTTTTTTTGAATGATCAAAATAGTACAATGATAAACACCTACGTATAAGTCTTTCATCTTTTAAGCATGTTTTTATTTTACAAATTTAGAAGGTACTTTGTTTTACAGTCTTACTGCATGCTTTTGTAAAAAAGGAGTGAGAATTCTGATCGGTTATGTAGTTTAAATTTTTTTAATTTTTAGATTCGATGATTAAGATTTATATTAGATATAGATTTATATAATTTGTATGAAAACATAATAGACTAAGGAGACTCGTCTTCTCGAATTTCTTTTGGTATTTGGCAAACGGTTTACCACGAAACTAACTGAAACTAAGCAGCGTTGCGTGTCAATGAGATGAGCAGGTTATCCTCAGAAATATATATATTCACTCTAGCTTTGGAAATTCCAACGTGTTAGTAGCGAGACTGACGCTGGCAGAGTTCCAATCCTTTGCTGTGGACTTAAAAACAACACTGCGGATCGATTCTCTCGAGTCCTATACGTATGGAAATTGCAATCACTACAGATACCAGCTGTGTCATTCTAAACGTATGGTTTGACTAACCTTGTAGTAAGTACGTAGAACAGCACATTATTATGCAGCTTTGTCTTCGTATATTTTACGAATATTAGCGCTTTAAAACAGTATAAATTTTACTACAGAAAAAAAATATATTTTTTTTTTTTAACCAAAAACATTTTTGGTCTTGAATCTTTAAAGATTATAAATCCACATTTTCATGGCATTCATTTGTTATTGAAATTAGTCAGTAGCTTTCCTACTTTAGCAAAGAGTCTTCTTTGGAAACAATTGGTAATTCAATAATGTTATCAATTATGCTTTGTGTAAAAAATCCATATGATTTTTACTTAATTTAAGTGCGTAAACATAAATAATAATAAACTACACAGTTGTGCTTAATTATCTTTTAATAATCATCTTCTCCATTGTTTTTCCAGGCTTCTAATTCACTACATATCAAATCTTGTATCTTCGAACGGAGTCTCAGTTTACGTTCATTGGGGATTTCCTTCATGAAGGGCAGAAGGCTCTCGAAAAACAGCAAATCGTCATTTGATCCTCTAGCTATATCACTCTCCAATATTCTAACCTTCTTCCTCTCAAGTTCCAGTAGAGTGTCATTGTCTATGGCTTCGTTGCTTGAGGCTAATATCTTCAATTTCCTCTTCCGTGTTGAAGGTGTGGGGTAAGATGTGTCTGAAGAAGACTGTTCGGGAGAAAGCGTCTCCGGGCACACCACTGAGCCATCCAAGTTTGTAATAAAAATTTCATCCCCATCATATTCCTCATCTTTTGTGCTATTAGTTAACTTACTTGACCCTGACAACGTGTTTCTTAGGAACTCCAGTTGCTCAAAGTACTGCCATGTGCTGGTCGGTTCGTTGTCCTCCGTGCTTCTGCTCTCTAACTTCTGGCACTCCTTCACGAAGTACGCTCTTAGGTTTTTCCATCTAGTCTTGGCCGATTTTGCTGTAACAAACGAAGATATTTACGTTTCTTTAATTATGTTATTAAAATGTACTAATGTACTAATAGGTCAAAAATATGGGTAAGAATATTTATTCGCTCCGGCTAAACGTTATAACCTCGGTAAGTATTTGTTTTCATTATTACAGCCTGTCCACTGTGGAAAATATGCCTCCTGCTGTCCCCCGGTCCACCGCTGGCGACACCTGCATCCTACAATTTCCCTAACTGTACGTACACAGCAGTCTCTACACTGCTTGCCAAGAAAGATTTTCCTTCTTCCCCGACGTATGGTTCATTTGCACAAAGTCTTTAAAGGTTACTTTTGTCTATTAACAATACCGGAATGCTTAATATAATGCAACGGAATGAAAAAGGTTACTAATAATTAATATGGATAAATTATAAAAAAAATTGCGAATATTACACATAGCATCACTTAAAGTGTGTTTATGTATTTTGTTAAAATTATATTTCCAGTTTTTTTACCACGTTTTTATTAAGTCGATTTATTGTCTGTTATTCTGTTCTGTACAAATTTTGCAATCGATTTTCACTTCACCATGAGCAAGAGACTTGGAACTTTAAACATAGATAAGAACAAGATGATAATAAATAATAAAGAAATGGTAAAAAAACATTTGTCTATTTTACCAAAACAATATCAATGACCAGAACAATTATGATATCGTAATGTATTATCTTTTATAATATATCTATTCAAACAACGAAGTTATAGAAGAAGAACAACAAAGAAACAAGTAACATTTAATTGCCACATTTTTTAATATAAATGCTTCGTAATAGTCTATATAATTATAGTTTGTCAGAAGACACATTGCATGAACGCTAAGAGTTTTATTGGCTCTGTGTGAAATCATGATATTGCTTCGTGACGATGACAAACTGATATTTTTAAATTGACCGAGAATTAAAAAAGAATAATGTATTTTTTGGGGGGGTTAGAGGAACAATTTTCTAGTTACACCTTGGTTTTCTAAATACCTATTGTTTACATTGTTAAAAATTTACCGCTGAAACCAGTAAATGTCTCACTGCTATTAAAAGGATTCCTTTTAGTTTTGGCAGTCTTTTTGGAGCCGAGAAGAGCACAACTGTAGGATAAAAATATATTATACTTATAATCAACTTTTAACTTTAATCAACATTTACCACGAGACCTCGTGATATATACCACGAGTTTAAAATTATTGATTTTATTTTACAATTTCAGAATCGAAGCCTGGCTCACTCGCTTATTACAAATGTAAAGGCGAGCGCCCGGCCCCTTAAATAACGGGATCACATTATTAAATAAAAATCTTCTTTAATGAAGGTATTTTCCATAGAACATAAAAAAGAGTATTTTCTCCTCTCGTTATAAGATATTACATTTAATGAAAGTTTATAAATATATATATAAGCTCTGATGATCGTAGTATCAGTACTGTAGTGGGTAGAGTCTAAGACATTTTAGTCCTTTCAACCTACGTTTCATCAGTTTATTTGGGATAACTTGACAGGTGGTGAACATGTTGGCTTATTAGTGTCCAGGCCATCGGTATAAATCGTACATAAGTTTCGAAACACTGATTGTTACAAGCTCTCAACATAAGGGTTCGTGCAGATCCTCTAACCACTCTGCTATCGTAGCTTTTCATACAACATCATACAAAAAACTAACCTTTAATCCTTAAGGCAATAGGTAGTAATGGTCAATAATTAAAATCTAATTTCAAAATATTGTATTATAATATTGGCTCCGGTTAGAATTCGTACTCAGAACCCATGGCTCAGCGGTCAGGTATGTTAATCACTGAGCCACGCGCTAAAGTTTATTGGTATTAAATAATACAATACCTAACAAAAGTGGTATTATTATTTATTTATCCTCATTGTATTCTTCTTGTAAGCTGTCCAGTTATACATAGGTACAATTTAGGGTCATTCTTATGCAATGAAACAATAAGAATATAACCTAATATTAGGTGGTTGCCGCTATATGATGACTAGATTTATTACTTAATCTGTAGTACCTATTACTAGTAATAAATTGTTATTATATTTATTTGTATTGTATTCATATTATAATGAACCGCTAGAACATGCTAGTTATAACTTCACATATAACGCATGGTTTAACTTGTATACGTACCTACATGTTAAACTGTGCATTACGAATCTCGAGTGTTTACGACAGATGTGTGTAATCAAATTTTTATGATTGCAAATAATTATACCATTCAAAGAACTAACCGTCCTTACTGACTTCATCTGCGACTTCCTGCCAGAGCCTCTTCAAAATGTTCGAATTTCTATGCAATTCGTGTCCCGGGTTCCATATAGGTTCTCTTCTAAACACGGCCTCTATTAAAATATTATCCATTTTTGTAACAATCGCACTGAGAAAAGAAAAACACGTCTGTTCGAGTTGAGGACGCCTGGGTACTATCGAGCGAGCTGCGAGGGGCGATAGGTGGGGCGGGGTACGTAGAAGGCTGTCTTCATATAGCCGGGGGATTGGTGTGTTGAATCATCGTACCGCTTAACGAGCCACTCGTGTAGCTAGGGTGAAGGCTTATCGATAACGAAAACCAAGTGGCGTTCTATTTCTATGCTTCATAATGCTTAGTTATGTCCATACTGATAATGAGTCAAACATGCAAACATTATGGTCTTCTACAGAACGCATATAATTACGTATAGTGATGAAACCCAGATACATTAAAATCAAATGGTAAAATAATAATTTACGACCGCGTGGCTTAATGGTCAGCGTACCTGACTGCTGAGTCCTGTATCCTGGGTTCAAATCCTAGCGGGACATACAAATAATTTTCGTGTTTGGCTATATTGTGTTGCGTCCTGTCTCTGATACGGCATCTGACCCTACCTATCTTGTCCTTATCCTATCTTATCGCATAAACTTACCATCAAATACATAAATAAACAGACGGGCAGCAGCTTCTGCGGTACGAAGCGACTGGTACTGCTATCACCAATCCGCTTGCTGAGCATGGCCATTATGGTAAATCTTCCTTATAGGAGAGACCTTTGTCCTACAGTGGACTGTTTACAGGCTGGTAAGGTGAGGTAAGTACTTAAGAGGTTTTTATAATTTTATATGTTTCTAGTTGCAATAGATTAAGATTGGCTCAGGCGTAAACATATCAGAGGAATATTCCAGTAATATGACTCTATACATATCATGAACAATAATTTTAAAAATCATTGATCATAGACAAATCATTATACCAACAAAGCATACAACAAAGATACGATACCAACACTCTCTTATCCGATTTCTGAATTTAATCTTTAGAATACCAGGGCAACTTTACTAAACTAGAGAATTCGATTGAAAACAAGCACAACAATGATTGACCGTTCTGTGAATCAGGTTATCCGCCCGACGTCAGTATTACGTACGTACCACCACCTATGTACATAATACTTACCTTCGCGTGAGTGTCGCGTAGACACTTACGTCACCAAACTGTAAGTTGAGTGACTTATGCATAGAATGGAACCGCGACGACGAATGTCTAATCTTTGCAAATAACATTATGGACCAAATACGCATCTAAACCCGTTAACAGGTATCTAAGTCCAAGGTGCGTGAGAGCTATCGGTACCACAATCGCTGCTGTCTGCCAATGAGGCAATTGAGGCCAATTCGTCCAACACTTGGCAAGCTCATAATAAGCCGTGAAGCTGAAATGAAGGACCGAGATCAAAAGCTTCGTTGCTAGTAATTGGGTTACACGTCTTCCCTAACTAAATTTAACTACACAAAATGCAGTAGAATTCGTTGTGTCTCACACTTATTTTTTTTGTGGCAAAATTCGACTTGGATTCCCTTTCATCGCGGTGGCAATGGAAGGGTTATGCCGGACTCTTACCGACTAAAACCCCACGGTGTTCTTCTCGTCGTCATTTGTCGAGACCACGGGAACGCTGGCGCACACTACCGCAGTCCCGACGGCGGTTGCCCATATGGGTTATATGCCCAAATACTGTCGTTATTGCAAATCGCAACTATATAGAAAGCCGGAACAGTGTTAGGCGTGTGGTGTTGGTGGAAGAGAGTCTCTCACCTTTACCCCACCCGAAATTACATCTTATGGCATCCGACAGATGGCGGATTTACTACAAAATACGTATAACGATGAAGAGCAGCAGCGTCGGAGGTGCGAGACTTCTGGTGCTGCGATCGTCAACCCACCCGCCAAGGAATGGAATTCACGCCAAAGTATCTCAACTTGTGAGACGTCAAAGTGGTGCTCGTCGACTGTACTGGGGGCCTAAAAAAAACAACTGAATAAAATTTAAATAAATCAAATTGTGTGCATGTATAGAGCTCGAAATGGGATACGATGACCTTCATAGCAAATTTATTTTGTTTTATGTTTAAATCGGGTTATCTAAGGGTCGTGTAAAATTCTGTGAAGCGAGTGAGGACCTAGCCGAGTTGGAAGTTAACCTTTACAAGGAATCAGCAAAAGGCTTTAATGGAAGAAATTTTATAAAGGTAATGATAAGTCTGATAAAATTAATTACTCATTTTTAAACAGCCTGTGAACAGTTCACTGCTGAGCATAGGCTTCTCCCATAGGGAGAGTTAACCGCAATCGCCTAGCTTGATATTGGCGATCACTCTACAAGAACCCCCGATCCTTTGTCGAAGCTATCTGTCACTGTCTGATAGGTATTTCACCATGTGTCGGAAACCACAACGTTTCCCTGACATATAAATTAGAATATTATAATAAAATAGATTTACGATCAAAGAAAATGTTTTAGTCTTACGTACTATATCCACATTATAATTAATTAACATCCAATATAAAACAAAAGAAAGCATTTACACAGCCTTTTTACAGTATTAATAAACCGTCACTGCATTTAGAATTTTGCATTATTGGGCATATATAATAACAATATTAACTACTTATGTCTCCCAAGTTAAGCTAAGTCTCCCAACCATAATAAAATTTCAGTAAATTGTATGGCACTTAGCCAACCAGTTCAATCGTTTGAATAAGGTCAATGCACTCCAGGTTTATTAATATGTTTTTTTTTCACTAATACATATCCGTTAAAAATGTTAGAGAGCGGAATGATTAAGCGAATTGTATTTATTATTTATAGTTTCAAGAACAGTGTCTATACGTATGAGTATATCGAGTTTAATGAAAAGGTCAATGTCGCATGCTGTTATTGAATTTAAAAACAAAAACACCTGCAAAAACGTCAATCAAAGTAAACTACTACAGAGCGTCGTCACGCGGAGCGTATACGCTGAATGCACAATCTGTAATATAAAGCACTCTAGACACTTTAAATCGGAACACCAGGGATTGACGGCAGAAATAGCTAAAAGGCTGATACCTACACCCAGATGGCTCTTAAGCAGAAGAAGAGTCTTACCATCTAGAATATTCTGTATATCAGGCCTTGACTGAATCAAATTATAGGGGACTTTCACAGCTAAATAGACATTGTAGGGAGTAATTACGATACTTTAGAGTTTGAAAATATTTAGTAGGGTTATTAAAACTTTATAAAAATATACACCTATTATAAAAACATTTAACCTTGCGATTGTACTGTATTATGTTTAATTTAGTTGCATGCTCCTACACTAGAATAAGTTCTTCCTAAAATTGTAATCCCATGTAAGTGAATCATTCAATGTTCTAATGAGAATAAAGTTCTTTAAAAACATAAAGAGGTTGTGGGTATGTTTTCTTTTGTTTTATATTGAATGATTGTCAATACTAATATGGATAGAGTACGTAAAACTCTAGAAAATTGTCTTAGATCGTAAATCTATTTCATTATAATATTCTAATTGATAAGCCTGGGAAACGCCCTAAACTCGCAGAACGAAAAGCAGACCGGTAACTGAGAGCGTCGTCAAAGGCAGTTCTAAAAGCGCAATAAAAAGTCTAATACACTAGATTACTATACGGAAAATCAACGCAGCATCCTGCTGCTAATTTTATGTGATATTGTGGTCCTTCCTTTGTCGAGTCGACTTGAATACGCGTGTAGTTGCAACGCGGTCCTATAATGTGCTCGTCCATATACCAGGGTAACTTTGGTAACCAAATATGTATTCTTTAACAATAAAAATATACGTCGTCGTGGTAGCTATCGGATCTAAAGCGTTACACCGTCGCTTTAATTTTCATATTAGGCCAGTTCGCAAACCCATTAAGGTTCGATTCTCGATCCCAGCAGCCCAGCAGCAGTACTTGACAGAGAAGACAAACATCCTGGGAAACGTGCTTGTCTGAGAAATAATCCTTTAAAACCTTATCAATACCGAGAGGAGGCCCTTGCTTAACAGTGGAATACAGGCAACAGCTTACTTTACTTTTTATCTATTATCTTGAACAGCTTGCGTGCAGCGCAGTAGATTTATCACCGTCAGTAGGCACAGGCTTCCTTTTCACTGGGTAACTATTTATGTTACGCTTTATCATTGGTTTTAAGTACTTTCTGTAGTATCTGGCCTAAATATTCTATCTGGCTATAAATTTCAATTTGTTGTTTATTAACTTTGTCGTCAGTATGTTGTTAAACTTTAAGGCTGTCTTGATGTTCAGAACAATCTAAATTTTTTATGAATGGTTTTTTTCTTATTTTTAATCTGTGGTTAAAGAAGCGTCCCGACGTTTCATAGCAAAAACACCGCTAGAAGTTTAAGATATATCATCGCTTGGAGCAACGTAAAGGTCTCGCCAACTCAGCTAGGCCTAAAGACCTACGTCAGCGTTTGGATTAAATCGGAGCCTAAACTATTTATTTGGTTATAATTTATGAAACTAATGTTTTTATAGTATGTATACTAGTATGTCATGGTGAAACAATAAATTTAAAATTGACATTATTTATAATTTAAATACCAATGTTATGCACAAGCATTCGCAAACCAACTCAATTATTAAAAGGTTTTCTGAAATGCGTACAATGCAAAAGCCAGTTGAGTTCAGTTTAAGGACTAGTTCAGAGCCTCCCTGTGGTGTTAGTTGAAAGTGGGTAATATGGTTGGTAGCTTATAACCGCGCAGAGGTCGATTTTACAATACGAGTTAATAAAGTCGCCCTGTGGTCGAATGTCGCATGTAATAGGAATCTTAAAAACTACGCCTCGTAGTTTGAGATATCGGTCTTTTCACCCCTATTTGCCTTTATAACCTACTCAAAAACAGTATCATCTAAATGTATGTGTCATCGTATTTTAAAGCGAAAATAACTTGGATATAATAAAAGACACAACGTTTATTATTATACGACAAAAAGATCGAATGAAATCGCGCGTTTAGTGCCTATAAATAATATCCAACTACCGACCGACAATGTGAAGAATTATCGCCATCTATTGATTCAATTGTTCGCCATCACAATAACTAACAAACTAGTCTGCTGCCACTATTCTTCCAACCGCGCAGTTAATTAAAGCTTCCAGCTGTGGATGCATCAAAAGCTCTTATCGTGTTACCGAAAGAACTAAAATTGTTTGAGAGTTATTTACGCACAATGCTTACACTCCTATGCCGAGTACGACTTTAGGTACGTTGGATTTTCGACTTTAACTTCAAGATGTGTAAGTCTAACATAAAATGTTCTGACAATTAGTTGAATCACCGGTATATTTACGCAGTGTATCCTCTATCAGACATGAGTGACTCATTACCCTATGATCCGTTAATTTTGTGTTGACCCCGTGAATATTATTTGATGATATTATTCATACCTTGAGCTGACACACGCAATTCTGTAATTGTATAGCTTTAGATTACAAACGTACCTACATTTCAGTCTCACAAATTTATTCATAAATAATATGATTTCTTGGAATAACTTGAATCGGGAAACCAAAAATAGAACATGTATGGGCTGTTTTTTTCGATCTTGAAGACTGGTTTCGTTCACTCTGCTCTAATAGGATTCAGGAGGGCGGTGACTGCAATATGCAGTGCCTGCCTTGTGAAAACGGACCGCTAAATTGTGCGGATCTGCTTAAATTTACAACAAACTTTATGATGTGAAACATCCAGTTTGGGGAGGGAAGGGGGGGGGGGGGCTTTCGGCGTGCCACGTGCTTTTCAAAAAAATTGCTTGGAAAATTAATTTATCGGTCGTCTAGTGCCGACTAAAAATTTTTTACTATTTATAATTCTTTTGCAAGAAAAAATTACAAAACTGTATAGAGAACATACGTGCGATAGAACAGAGGAACTCGATATTCTGACAAAATAACAATAATAATTATATTTAAATATTTTATGTATGATTACAAATTCTTGCAATAACGGTGGCAGGGAGATAATAAAAAGATAATTTAGAAAAAAATTATCCGAAAGTAATTACTGCTGATTACTATAATTCCACTTTATAATGCAATGCAAATGTAAATTATGCGGCAATTAAATAAAAAAATACCTTTGCCTTACATTTTCTGAACCTGGCGTATGTAAATTAAATTAACACATGACTTGTTGCTGCTGGTTTCAATGTACAATGTAGTTTAAGCTTTTATGCTTTTGATTTTAAGATCAAAAGAACTCTGATAAGACTTCGATCTATATCTGCTGTTCTGTAGCATTTCAACGCCGTTTTTCTCAAATTTTTTGCTTAATTGCTGTCCCGGAAATTGTTTTTGTTTTATATATCATGTAAAGTAGACAATATTTTTATAATTATAAGCCTTTGTAATTCTTAACTTACCGTGCTTAACTTTTTGTACCAAAAGAAAATCTTGTAAATATATATGTTCAAATATTCCTCATCATTTATATTCACATTTTTACGTTATTATATAACAAGGAAAACAAACAAATCTTCGGCGCGCAAGTCTTAACTCGTGATTGATCGTTACCTTTTTTCAAGGCCTTTATTAAACAAACTCTACCTAATTTTGCATTGGTATTCATACATTTTTTTAATTAAAGAGAACAAAATTTTAATTAATGAGCAGAAAATGACTCTCATTAAATGCTTTAATGCTTTCACTAATTAACATCCACAGGTGTTAACGAAACTACGATTCATTAATTCCATGAAATCAAACTGACGCACAATTGTAAAAATTATAAATATAATAAAATCCGCGTATTCCCCAAACCGATATTATAAAGGTCTATGGTAATATGTTACTTATATTCGCTAGCTAATCGCAGTTATACATATGGCCGAACAGAGTTCGTACGTCGGGGAGACCTATTTACTAACTTTAGTATTTACGCTACAGAACGTAAATAGGTGTTACCAGATAAATATATTTTTCTATTGCTTCCGTCTTTCTAAATAGGTTCGACCGGGGAAATGAGCGTAAATTAGCAGGATCACGCTGTTGCGATATTTTATTTTGAGAGGATACATGAAGGTGTTTATGTATACAATCTTAAATATTATTCCATTACGTGATGTACCTTTCTGGCAAAATTTAATATAAATCCTTTAAGTCCGTGATCGAGTGACTAGTTCGTTGTTCGTCGGGAAAGAAAGGTACGAGTTCTCGAGTGGCAACCTTTACAGGAAGGAGCGTGTAGGTCGACTGCCCACAAAAAGGCAGGAAAGACTGCACAAGACCTTGGTTTGTGGAAATATTTGGGGGAAGACAAAGTTCAAAATTGAACTTTAATTTATTGACGATGATTGATAGACATCCAAATATTCACGTTTATATTAGTAGGCTAATATTAGAAGCATTTCTATATCATAACTCGTAGCATGCCTGTGTATTTAACTAACTATAGAAAACATTTAGCTGGGCGAGGCATGCGCTCAAGTATTTGAAACAAAAGAATAGTGCTCTTAACCTACTTGTTTAGTTGTATAGAATAACTAGCATATTCTTTATTGCTTGTCATAAAAATACACCGTTTGTTGTCGAGGCGTTGATCTTTGAGGCCAGCTAACCGTGTCGTTTGCCTTACCGTCGGAACTAACGCTTCCTATCTCCTGGTGAGGCGAAAAGAAGCTTTTATCAGTAATCTCTGCCTTCCCCTATGGGCGACAGAAATGAGTGCTAATATATTCGAGTAGCTTTCGGAGCTAGATTTATTGCTGTTTTGGTTAATCTAAACCGGAACTTAGGTGATGTTTATGAAAAATAAAACTAAAGACATTGTTGATTTTTTTTATTTACGCGAACACTACACATTTGGAATGAAACTATTATTTACGGATTTTATCGCGTTTAATCGAATTGGACCAAAATGAATAAATAAAAGCTGAAGGTAACCCGAGTTGACTATGAAGTGTCGACGTCGAACAGCTCAGTCCTCTGGTGACCACGGCTGCTGTAAAGGACTCGAGACGACGGGAATATAGAAACAAAATTAAAATAAAATCCGTAAATAATATTTTAATTTCAAATAAAAATATAGTTATTTGAAGATGTCGTATTTTTCAAATACTGGTGATGATTTATAGATTCACGATAGTTGACACATTCACATCACTATGTGTATACTGATTATTGTGTATTCATTTTTATATATATCTGCAATCTCTGCCCTAGGGGAACGCTAGGATGACAGCGTGAGTGCTTATAGATATGTATGTATTCTTGTCTCGTTAAACTATTTATCAGAAGCGAACGCAGCACAAAAAAAACAGAAAAAAAACAAAATATTTAATATAAAGAATAAAAACAATTAACACAACATTCTTTATTTATTGTTATCTCATAAATACAAATACGAATGTACCTTTTATGCACCTTTATATGGTGTTATAGATGGTGTTTTCCTTACCAGAATATTACACTAACCAAATAAGGAAGCGGAAGTCAAGGTGGCTCGCTCATCGCGATGGCGTTCACGGCTGGCGACGAGATCGTCATACCAATCCATCGTTGCCGACTGGTTTATTTACGATCGGTTTGTAATGTACCAACGTGGGGCTACCAAGTTTACCGCAATGTGCTGGACAGGTCTATAGAGACAGGATTTTTGTTGTTACTTTCTGTGTCTCTACTTTCGTGTACCACGGATAACAGAACATTTCAGAAGTTGACGTAGATCATTTATTTTGCGATTGATATAAAGCTTGTGTATAAACTACAAAGGAATTTAAAGGATAGGGTGGCAACCAAATTGGTTGTATTTCGACCACAGGCGATACTAGTACGAGTGTATATAAATCATAACGTCAAATGTAATATACGCCATTGCTCCCACCTACACCCTGACTTTGATTGTTTGATACGTGCGTATATCGCTCCACCGCACTTTTCTTCTTAGGTTTCCCGATGCGGTCTTGTACCTGGCTCTCGTTAGCCTAGTTAAAGTAGCCCAAACATATCATGAGCCAAATAACAGTAACTAAAAAAATATCCTGTAATTAAACTTCTGTACTTGTATAATTGATATTTAATGTTTGACGGAGAACTAGCATGTAGAATACAATATCGGAACGTCACATCCAACCTGTATAAGCTAGTACTTTATGTTCTTTTTTTATATAAACATTTCCTGTTTGTGTTATTTTTTTTTAAATATTAATCGATTGCTATCTTATGTTTATTTTTCACCAATAGTCGCTAATTTTCCTCTTTGTTTTGGGTTCCGTCGGAGCCCTGTTACTGAGCCGTCTTTGTGCTCCCTTTAAAGTACAGTATTCTATTGCTTCGTAAAAACGGTAATACATACAAGAGTCAAAATTGGTGTGATTATACTGTAAACTTCAAAGAAATACTATAAATAATAAAATCGGCCAAATGTCAGTCGGACTGACGCTAAGGCATAAAAGAAAACATAAACGAGATATATTGTGTGATTTTAGGGAACCCTCGGTACGAGAGTTCAACTCCGGTTTTATTTACAATCACCACTACGCTATTGCTCCCCACTTGTAGGTATTTATCGACTTAGCTGTATTATTGTCATTGCATTTGGTGCAAGTGGATAGTCAGTGTTGAGTACGCAACAAGTGAATTTAAAACATAGTTTTAGAGAAACAACCGACGTCATATCTGTTTACCCACCCTAAGGGTGGGAAAATTTCCTCAAATCTAAATGGGACCCGCCATGAAGTATAGTCTATAGAATAAAAAAATCATCATCAAAATCGGTTAGTAATCGGCGAAGATATCGCCCAACATACAAAAAAATACAGACGAATTGATAGACTCTTTTGAAGTCAGTTGAAAATAGTCATTCATATCAGTACTAAAACCTTAATATTGTTACTATCACAATACGTGGGTTGTTGGTGTGCCGTAATAAATAGATGCCGTATTATATATATATAGTAACGAACGTATATTATCAATGTCCCCAGAAAGAACCGTGATCGCTATCTGACAGAAGCCATGAAATATTTTATTTCCTATTGTCCAATTTCGGGGCGGAACCAGGAAGTTCCAAGCATAGGAAGAAACAAACACAAACAAACCGCAAACCTAGTACACCGCGGAAATGGTAAATTGTACAAGTAATTAGCATGTATTATAATATACAGATTACATTTTTATATTACACGGGTTAGTAATAGCAGATACTTGGTTTGGCTACCGCTAGGCTCCGTGCTTTAGTCGTATTCTGACTGATATTTAGTAAGTAGTAAGTTCAAATCCCAACCTGAGTAAATTTCTGCACCACATAAACCACTGACTTGCAGGTCTGATAGTGTTGTGTTGCGTTCCATGTCTCCAACACTACATCTGAACCTTCTTTATTCTCCATATCGAGTAAGGGAGGGTTAAGACAAGTGAGTGCTTATGTGTTCATGCGTTGGGACACTATGCGCAGTTGAAGGCTGCCGTTAGTATTCGGAAGCTGTTGCAGTGGTCGAAACCGCCAGGAGCACATCGTCAATTTTTGTTTTGATACACGTTTTGAACTTGTTGTGCTCTAAATGTCTACTTATAATCATTCTATCCGTTTACCGCCTGTATTTGGACCTTTCTATCCCGTTAGGCGCGAGTTCATTGGCGTGTTATTCTAGTTCTTATTATGTAATTGTAACATAATTGAATGGTTTACGACTTCTGTAAACTTGTAGCTATATAATGAAACTTGAATTATACTTGGTATCGTAATTAAAAAAATCACCATCAACATCAAGTCCAAGAGTATAAAACTATAAGCAATCCACGGCTGTATATAGGACAGTTCTATCTCCACTTTTGTAGGATACGGATTTGCCCTAATCTCAATATTTAGCAAGTGGATTGATGATCGTACTGATCTTAGCACGATGCGCATATTGTAAATCTAACATGTTTCAGTCATCTACGGATGTACGGATTCTTCTAGAATTTCCCTTAAATAAATTTTACGATACCCACGGGACGCGATGGGGCGATGAAATCATTAATAATGCCATGACGTTAAACATAATAAAGATTAAACGTTAATGACCCAGACATATTTACGTATCCTTTCCAGGAATCGATCCAGCACTTACGAGAGCGAGCTTATGTTTCTCGCTGTGTTGAAACCGTCATGTAATTTAATTTCACTTCAAAGCGCTCGTGATTTGATTTATTCACACATCTTGATCATTTATTGTACACTAGGTGTTCCATGCGGTTTCTATTTCTATTTTTTTTTAAATTAAAATGGTTGTAAAGAGAATTTTTACTACTATTTCTTCTAATGTCAACCTCACCCGCGCGCGGTTCACCCTGCTAACTAACAGACGAGGCTCTCCCGAATTGAAATTTCGGCGCAGCGTTGTGGATATGGGCAAACGTTTCGTGTTAAACGTGCTAGTTTTTATTTATACCTTAGAGAGGACTATGTCCAGCAGGGGACTCGTACAGACTGAAGATGTAAATATTATCTAATCCTAAGTAATAGTTTAATTCTACAGCTTTGATAGGTTTGATAGTGCGATGTAATGTTGTTTTATATAGAGAAAGATTCTCGTTAATTGCATCAAGACTTTCATTCCATTCGTATCATCAGGTACCTCTTTGCAATTAAAACATTTACCTAAATAGACATACAATTTTGTGATATTTATTTATTAATCTACTGTTTAAATGTAAGAAAATTCACACATAAACTGAATTGAAGAGTTCGCAAATTTTTACGCAGTAAGGTTCGGTGAGCTTGTATGACGATTTTCATCTACGATATCGTCTGATTATCCTGAAGTATGTACGTATGAGTAACAGTGAAGGACGACCACCCTCAAAACGGAGTGACGACCCACACAGTGTTTCGGGAAATGCCACCTTCATCCATCTAGGATGCAGGTGGCTCAGGACAGTGCTTTGCTTTGTTTTGACAATCTTCGAGAGAGGCCTATTTTTAACAATGGACTTGTAATGATTGTACAGATATGATATATGTTAAATGATAAATGAACAATACGTTAACATAAAGGCAATTTATTTTAACTTTATTTGCACAAGAAAAATATACAAAACAGCACAGCAACAGCTTTATGCCAAGAGGCATTCTCTACCCGTCTACCTTTGGATAGATCCTGTCCTATCTACATCCTTGTATCCGATCCACGGTATACGGTAAGATAGAAGCATAGATCGGAGTAATGTCGGATTCCCAGGGCAGCAGTATAGACTAAAACAAATAATTTATGAAATATATTTTATAAATATTGACTTCGATTGGAATTCGAATCTTAGGCTAATGTATTAACACGCAACTATAGTGATAGTGAAACCCCGCGTGGTGCGTGTATTATAAAAGTTTAATTTAAAAAATTAAAAATGCTACTCTTTCTATTACTAAGTAAATCGTAGGAGATCTTGATCATTTCTGTCGATGCTCTTGGCTCTTCTCTATCATTGAATGGAAGGTAAACTATTCAAACATTTCACTAATCACAGACTGACAAGTACAATTTATATATGTATGTTGGGTCAATGTTTTATTTATAAACGGAGTCGCAAGGAGCCGGACAGATGACGGGTTGGCGACACACCGCGTTGAATAAACATCAGCGTAGCAAGGCCTCTCCGACAGAAGTTGTGTGGTCTCCACCCTTGGGCCCCACTTCGCGGACATTTATCAAAGAGTACATCATATAAACAAATAAAAGGAAATATGACGTGTTATCCCTACTTTTATCCTTATTTCGTAGTTCAATAAAAGTAGAAAATATTTAGCGGTTATTCAGTACCACAGGCATTATGTCTTAAACCTTAGAACATTAAGTACTTATGGATCCACATGCGTCATACTGGCTTGTGGAGTTAGGTCTGCCCAAGTTGGCAGAGCACTTACGGTTTATCTTTGTGGAATTTAGATTCGATGATTATGATATGATGATGATAGCATCAAAGACACTAAAATATATAATTATTGAATTAGTATATTTGTATAGCATGCTTCCACTTGCCTATGAGACTATGCCTTTTTAATTCGTACGAATGAAGTTTGGATACTTCTGGAGTTTTTTACACATGTTCCTTCTCCGCCAGAGGAACCTCATCACATCACTGTGGTAAATTTTAACATAAAAACAACGACTTTGACAAACTTTTATTTTAATTTTATATGTTGCCTAAATGAACAACAGCGCATTTATTAGGTAGTGATATACAAGTCATAAAAAAAAGGGATACGAGTCGAAAAGTTGTGATTCTCAAAACACATGTGGGTGTCTCAAGACAGAACTGCCTTTGCTGCCTTGTATATTATTAAAAATTTAACATATTACATGGAGCCTATGTATTTAACATTTACTAAAAGAATTAGAATTTTTGTGTTTGTTAAAACAAATAAAAAGAACTAAGAAAAATAACCCATTGGCAGGCCAACTGAGAATCCTTTGTAGAATAATTTAAATTCTGTCTGTGCGTATAAATGTCCCTTGAGATTCTAGGTTTCTAACCTGCGAATGAATGAGTTTTCTTTTACTTTATCTGGTCAGTTCATTTCATTCACGTTCTGTTCAAAATAAAGATTATACGAAATCTTATCTTGCGAATTTATGTACGATTATTTGTCGTTCCTAATGAAATAATTTTCTGTAACCGGTACGCACGGCAAGCGGGTTAGCGATCGTAGTTCTAGAAGTCGGCCAGTGAATGTCATACTGGAAAGTATGACATTTATAGTCAGAAATAAAATTAATGTTTTCTAAATTTATAATTCCCAATTCCATTCATCCCGTTCTAAATTTATACCTGACGATAAACGTAAAAAAATCTCTTTAGTCTTAAAGGTTTCTATAAAAAAGTTTTACAAACGTTTAAGCAAGCATAAAATTTTAAACCGTTGCAAAATAATATTAAGTTCTGAAAAAATGTCTCCGATTATTCAAAAATTATTTATCATTGTCCACAGTCTGGAAAATACGGCGAGGGTTACGTGGGTTCTTCCCGTGGCGTGGCGGTCCACGTGAGGGCAGCCGGTCAGGATGGAGAACGTGACCACAGTGGGTGCAAGTGGCCTCTGCTGTCCGTCGCCGCGCCATCTGAATCCCTACCATCTGAGCCCTGGATAGCTGTTATTAGGAGAGGCAATTGCAACTTTGAGATTAAGGTAGGATAAACGCTTTCACACTATATACCGTATACGCCATAAACAGCGCCTATGCTTTTCTTGGTTTTGCAGATCAAATTTGCACATATTAACCAAGCGTATCGGTCAGATTGTACATTTTGACGTTCATAAGAACTTTAAACAAGCCTCAAATGAATAAAAAATAGTAACTAGTCTCTGGGTTTAAGGGGGTTCTGTATTTTAGGATGGATTTTCCTTTATCAGTTGTTTGTCAGAACCTCGTTTGTGCCGTTCATGTTTGCAGCCAGCAGATGCCCTGCAGGTGAGGTGAACCTAAAAACATTTTTTTTAATTCATCTTACATCGTAACATCGACATTCTGGAACCATTTTTTGGTATTTATTATAAAAGGAAAGGAGACTTATAGCATTCGAAAGGTACTGTGAATAGAATGTGCTTAAAAAGATACATCGTGCTTGTATGTTGCCGTTAAGGTAGGTAAAATAAAGTGAACATATACACATGATTTTTCATACATAACCTGCAACACGGTAACTTCCACTTTGCTCTTTCCCACTTTCCTCACAGCATTCAGGTAAGAATGGTCGAAATTTAATCGCAAGCAATACTAGTTTATATAAAGTAGCAGTCTGTAAATGTCCCGCTGCTGGGCAAAGGCTTCCCTTCCATATTTGAGAGTGTTTTGGATTCGGCAAACGTCGGGTAGGTTCACGTTGCCCCAGTGTTGAAGGCAGATTCACAAAGCGCCGAATTAATTTATCATCATTTTGCATAACTGCAGGTTTCCTCTCGATGTTTTTATTCACCACCGAGCACAAGGTAAATGCAATGAATATACCACCGTATATAGTATCATATTTTCACTTTTTTAACCTTTGTAGTGAACGGTGAAGATCGGGTGGCTTAGTAGCGTAACTAACAAGGTTGATTTATGGGGTCGTATTGTGTTGCGTCCGGTATCTCTTAACACTGTACAACCCCTTCCGCCGATCTTATCGCATAAGCGGCACATTGAATACGGGAAGTAAAGACGAGTGAGTGCTCCTGGGTTTGCGCGTACACCTGCGGCTACATCCTGCGCAGTCGACAACTGCCCTCCTTTAATAAGGGTGGTTTGCACCAAACCAATAACACAATTAGCGCTAAAATTGTTTAAAACTTCCTTGTGCTGTAGGAGCTGCTTCAGACAATTGACAAAAATAGAATGTTTAGCTTTATTTTTTTTGTTTAATGCAAACCGTAGCGGCGGTGGAATCTGCTACCCCCCTTTCTTCCCTTGGTTATCATCAGGGGAATAGGAAAAGCCTAAGTTCATTTCCCTATCCATTATCAGTTTAGTCGATAACGAAACGAAATATAGGTATCGAGTATCTTGAAATTATGAATAACAGTATTTTAAACAAATACCCACAATCTTTGTTTCCACTGAAAAATTGAGGACAATAATAAAGTGATAGTCGATGTTATCAGTCCCACAAAACGTCATTGCTTGCTCGCTGAATCATTGGACAATATTTGATATAGGACTATCATAGATTTATTCTGATTAAAATCAGATGCTTTTGTTTTCAGCATTTAGTTCCATTTCGCTCACAAAATATTGAACATAATAATATGCTATATTTAATATTTTTTTTTTTATGAAAAATAGCCTTACGTTTGACCTCAATCTTGCCCGATGGAAGGCGAAGATGAGGCCTGGGATGGTACACGCTTGCCTAGATGTCTGTTCACTTTGGCCTTAAACATGTCAAAAATATATTATAACAGCGACATCAATACTCCGACAATTCTGAAATAGTTATTTAACTTGATGAAGTATTTATTAATTGGATAGTGGTCCACGGTGACAACACTGTTTATACACATGATTGGTACACCAACAAAAGATTGAGAACCACTCTTCAGTAAAGAAAAGGCTGGGTAAAGGCCCTCTCAATTTTTCAGAGAATTTTTGAGTGAGGAAAGTGACACGATGCCACAATGCGATTTGGCGGACTTCAATAATGAAGCTGAAGCATAAGCCCGCTTTTTATTTTTTTTTCATTTCTCTAAGATGAAATTGTAGCCATCATCGTTTCCTTCAGGTGGTTCCTGATCCGCATTTTTAATTGCGTTTGACAATTTAAGTTGTGCAGGCACATGTGATTGAACCTTGTTACCTCGCGTATTATGAAACTCACCGCCCCTAAGCTACCTGATCTATTACTCAATAGACAAAAAATAAACAGTTTTCATTAGCGTTTCGCATTATCGAAACTCACTTGTTGTCAAAACATTCTTTCAGTTGTTGTGCTACTTATGAAACTGCCGATGCGTTGCTAGTTATGTTGCAAATTGTTTCAAACGGAGCCAATGCATTTTGTATAATCGCTAAATGCTATACGATTTATTGACTACATTTATTGCTCGTGTACTATGTTTGTCACATGTTGGGTTAATCCCTAGTCGAACAGAGCAGCTTGCTATTATCTAGCCCCATAAAAACTACATAGATACGTAGTGGATTATGGGATATACTATGATAACCAATCATTATTGCTTGATGGTCGTGCTGCTTAGTACTCAAAAAATCAATCTGCTAAATAGAGAGTTTTAGGTTCGGATTCCAGCCTTTATAAACAGCGCCAGACAAATTGTTAGTATACAGGTCTTGGACGAATTTAGAATCTACTTTCTAACTTTTAAATCTTTGTAATGCTTCGTCGTTAAATTAAAAAAATTGGAAAGTAGAAATAACAATTAAGTATTTATTACAATTTGTGTTGTAGTAATCAAGTGCGTGCGATAATAGATTGTAGTTGTAAACTGCCGAAATTATTTTAACGCTAATAAGGATGGATAAGTTCGGAAGAAGGATTACATGTTTTGTGGGAGAGTCCAGGTAGTAAAATTACCCTAGGACGACCTAATTAAAAATTTTACAATTGTTTTTTAATAACAGTTTTTTTACAAACTGGTCAGATATGGGAAGATGAGGACGATAGACTGTCTCCTGTACAGGTACCAGAGGGTGGACATAGTCTTGATTTTAGTCGAAATCGGCTAAAGGGACGAAGTTGGTAGAAGATTATAGAAGTATACAAAACAAAACTAAGAACCTATGTGACAGTTCAGTTGTTAGACCTTTAAAAATTGTGTTAACCTTATCTCCGTATCATTTGTCCGATACAAAGATTACCGCCCCCAGTGCTCGATATCGAAGATTGATGCGTCGATAGCAAGCTGTTATTGGGATGTAGACAATAAATTTAGATTACGAAAATTGTTCGACCACTGTTGTTACCGGACGACGTAGTGTAAAAATGCTTGAATATCTTCTTTGGGTCATAGGAAAAACGACAGTATAAATCTCATCGAATTAAGATCAATTTTTTATGTGCATGAGGGATCCTGCAGGTAGATAACTGCAATAAAGTACTTATATGGGTACACTACTTCATTTTATTAAGAGGAAGGTATAATACCACAGGCATTAAGTTTGCCGCTGTACATCATTTTGTATATGTAGTTTAAATAAAGGTACGGATGAAACGGACAACAACACACTGTCACAAAATATCAGTCTGCTATCATTACTGATTTTGCGTGCGTCGGCAGGAGCTGGAGCCAATTACTGGCAACAGAGATATTTAGAACTAGCGCTCTTACAGTGTAGTTACAGTGTAACTACTTCTTGATCTACTACCACTATAACTAGTACTTATCGACACTGAATAAGGTTACCATTGGACAGTGGCCTGACAGGTTGTTCTTGTCCCAACGTACACTCGGCCTAGGAGTCGTCTGGGTAAACACCACCCTCTTACTTATATCTACCGCCTATCAGTAGTACTGATGGGTACCGGATTGAAGGTTATACTGAGCCAGGTTTCGAAGGATTCCGTCTTAGTCCTCAGAAGTGACCACATTTGTAA
This sequence comes from Bhutanitis thaidina, assembly GCA_029286595.1. Taxonomy (NCBI): domain Eukaryota; kingdom Metazoa; phylum Arthropoda; class Insecta; order Lepidoptera; family Papilionidae; genus Bhutanitis; species Bhutanitis thaidina. Next base: position 5,062,539 of record JAGSMS010000020.1, on the reverse strand, counting down.
CCGGCTTCGATTGAAGTTTTTGGAGTTCGCTTGTCACACTTATGTAATATGCCTAAAAAAATTCAATGCATTTCGGAACTGTAGGCTATTACGAGAAACTACATGTTTCTATGGAACTAAATTTAGTGTAAAGTAAGTTTTAAATTATCTATAGTATAGCTCTTTTTGGGACCTTCAAAGTAATTCAACGTGTCTCAATAAATTTACTTCCGCTTTCAAAATTTTAGGTGCAAAATGCGTGGCGCGCTAACGCCACCGCGGTCCTCATCTACAACGATCGCGACACTACTACGCTGGAGAAGATGAAGTTGTCCTCCGACAACGGACGTGAGTATTGACTTTTCGATTGTATCTCTGAATTAGTTTTAATATAGAAATATTATGGCCTAACAAAGGACTATATTATTTAAGTAAGTTTATTTGTATAATTTCAAAATTGTTAGTGAAAGTGAAATCATCGAATAGGTGTAGCTGACTTCATATGGCCACTATGTGTTATTGACGATAATCAAACGATCTAGGATCAACTGTGTCTTTTAAATCCAGTAATTTTTCTAACCTTACTGAACTTCAAGTCCAAACGAATTAATGCTTGCACAGTCTTCACTAGCACATATTGAATTTCGGATTAGTCATTGTTTTGGCCTTTCCTGTTATTTCATCTAAGACAGTTGTTTCACACTTCCTTTGCACTTCTAAAACATTAATCGGCGACATGGAACCATTCGCACACCACCGATAAGCGAGTGTAAACATTTTATTACACATAGTAGAATATAAATCCACATTGACTTCATATAAAACCGTTTACTTTTACACATTTTCTACATTTGATCCGAAGTTACGTTAATAACTGATCACCCAAGTGTATGTAATGGCTAATGTTACATGTGTAAAACGGGATGTGTTTACTGTCTGAACAGAGATTACTGCTTGATTATTACGTCACATCCCAGTGGCCTTTACACGGTTTACGAGTAATACTCTGGAACGAGAGGTCATGTTCGTATGTTAGACAACTATTAACAACGTCCTATTTTATTCAACTTTCTTTTGAAATACGAAACATACGTGATGTACTAATATACTTATTTCGCAATGTATATGAATTTGTGATATTTTTTATTACAATGCTGTTTGATTTAATAACAAAGGCTAACTGCCTTATCACACCCGATAAAAAAATTGTGCTTGCGACATATTGTAATTGTCTTTATCCGATTTACGTAAATGATCAGATTGTAATTTTTATTGGGAATGATTATTATTGAAATTACGACATGGATTTGTCAACCTTCAGTGGTTAATATAATTAGAAAACATCATTTGGGGCGGAAATATGTCGTTTGTGCTCGTTGATGAGTTTTAAGCTTTTAGGACTTTAAGGGAATATTAGGCTTTTGTATGTATTATTATCATCCAAAGTCCAAAGCTGGTCCCGCTTAGAATCGGAAAGAAATTATCATTATTAACGCAATCAGCATGTAAGCAGTTTACTGCTAGACCTTCCCAAATTGGAAGAATTTGATCGGCAATCACAGTACCAATCAATTATTTTAGGTCGGAGTAAATATTTTCCGGGCATATATGCATCGCGCTTCGACATGTATCGAATCCCACTCGAGGCAAACATTTTTATGAAGTAACATATATCGAGGGATAAATACAAATGTTTATAATACCCAAGTTCATAAAGTGATTTATTTAAGTATTTCGGGATATGTACATATTTTATCACCATCCTGTTATAAAGGCACGGGGAATCCTAGTTCGGGACTGGATGAAGTGTGAAGTATGTAAAAAAAAACAATTTTATTTCATGTTGTGAGTGATTGAACCGATTGTATGATTCTGTGGTAACCAACTGTTGGACTGCACAGAGTTATAAGTTATTATTAGTTGTTATTATTCAAGATGTAGTGACGACCTGCACAGTATGGCGGGAAGTCGATGAATGCAGGTGGCCCGGGACCAATCTTTGGGGGAGTCCTTTATTCAATTGTGGACTTGTCACAGACTGTAATGTTAATGATGTTGCTTGTTTTTTTTACTATGGAACACAGGTTATCTGTGTGTTGTAGAAGCGCTCGCTCATCAACAAGATGTCAGCCCATCGAAGGTCTTCAGTTAATCTCTATGTTTTATTATTATCTGTTTAACTTATTACTGCTACATAACTACTTAAGCGTTGTTTGTTTACGGCTGCCGATTGTCCCCTCTGTCTCTGTATATGGCTGCGAGGTCACCTGGTCGGCCAACGCCTGTATTGGTACCTAAATATCATGTACTTTGTAATATGCCATTACAGTACCTACGTATTGTTCAACGACCGCGCGGCTCAGTAGTCTGCATATCTATCTGCTGAATCATCATAGTTGGTTCCAGTTTCGAATACAACACCAATATCGCTGCAATACACAGATTATTTGTTCTCCGCATATTGTATTATGATTGTTTCGTTTCTTTGACACTTGACGCATCACGATCTTAACGTACCTTCACTGGTTACGGGAATATCTTGCATAGTTGAGAGCATATAGCATAACAGTATTCGGAAGTTTTCAACGTTCTAGAAATTGGCCAGAAAAACATTGTGGTCCAGTAGTTGACTCTTACAACACCTGCGGTAAGAAAAGGGGTGTTAGATTGTTATACACCACCGCAAGGTAATTAGTACTGTAATAGTACTGTTCCTCATTATATATATATATTTTTTAATTAAAGGTAAAGTAAAAGTGCGTAAAGTAAATTTTTCAAAATAAGTGATAATCACATTTGGGCACTCTGTATACCCAAATAAACTATATTGGTATCTTTTATCGGTCTACGGCGTCTATATAGTAAAAGTACAACCTAAACCGAGATGTATCTCCTTAATCCAAAAGCCCTTTGGCTTGCTGCGATCTTGTGTCGATTTAATCAAAGCTGATCGATTATTTTGAAATTTACTAGTCGGATTGCGAATATCGACTCTTGCTATACATTTCTCGCATATTGTTCTTATATTTAAATGAAAATGAATACTTAATGTGAGAAGTTAACGTTCTATTTACATAATGTTACCATAAAATTTATTCGGTAATTATTGAGTTGGTAATTATTGGTGTTAAATTGATAAAACAGTGTTCAGTGATGTCAGCATCCTGCTAATATCTTTAAAAACAAATTGAAACTTTGTATGTATGTGGTGAATAAGGCAAGTTGTTTAATTTGATATTCGTACCTCAATGTACTATTGACATTGCAAATGGAGTTAATATCAGTGTGGTTCAATCTCGATTCGCCTTCGCTGATGACTGCGCTTGAATTTCAACACTTTTATTTGGTAACAGCAATTTTTACCTTCGTAAAAAAGTAATCTTACATATTCGTTATTTATTCGACTCAATTTGCCAACTCATTCATTACTACTGTATACGTTTCATACACGATATATCGGTCGAGATAGCTGAGCCTGAGTGGTAATGAGATCAGGCCTCGAGTGGAGTCTCCTATGTGGAGGGTCAAGCCAAAATAATTTTTCGAAACTCGGACCGAGAATAAGCACTGGTGAAAACCAAGCCAATATTTGGATGTACGTGAGAGATTATTTACTTATATTTATATTATTGTTGTAAAGTGATTATTTTATTATCGCGTTTAATATATTTTCTGTTTAATACGTTTATAATCCGGAAGAGAACTTTACACAGCTCCAGCATGGGTTGGATGGGTTCGGATATTCTTGAAATATTTTATATCTTAGAATTTGCTTTATGATATCCTACGGCACTTGAACCCGCTATAACGTCTAGTTGCAGCTTCCTCGCCTATGCTATGCCTCACCTTAATGCCTTAACACACTAGTTTTTGACAGCAGAATACCAGACATTGTGATGGCGCCTCCTACTCTTTTACGGATTATCAGCAACCTCTTGGTTTTTACTATAATTACAATGTTTTTATATAATGTGTGTACATTACTCACGGAATGTAGTTAAAATTGATAGTGAAATGTTTAACCGGTCTTTGCATAAGCCTAAATACATAATTATGGAATACAGCCGTATTAACAGCGGTTAATAGCAATTTGAAGCAAGATAAGGCCGCGGCTACAGAGGAATGACTACAATCAAGCGAATTAAAGAATTGTTCATCTAATTTAGGCCATTTAATTTAAACTCCCTCTTCTAGTCAAAAAGTATGAAACTTGCGTCGTATTACACTAGTGATGTATATTATTTTAAAGTAAGTATGACCAATGAGCCGTAATAGACTAGTGGCCAGGGCGCTCACTTTAATTTCATAGAGCGCCAGTGACTGGCGTTCGACCCCGGTGTCGGAACTACTAAAATTGTTAGAAGCAATTTTAAGTGCTGTATTTACTACGTGCTCGGCGGTGAAGGCGGTATGACCAACGAACACAGTCCAACCTGTGAGAAGTGAAAGTAGCAGAGGAAAATATAAACGAACAACTGATACTTTACATTATTTCTTAGGGATGCCAATCCACACGAAACGCAATTGCTTTATTCTGCTTTGTAACTTTCGTAACCGATGTACATCACTTTATGGAGGAGGTCCTTGTTCGCTTGCAAAGTGTACTTAGAAGGTTAAAAATAAATATCATCGTATTGTCTCAGGTAATAAAACGGTCTATTCATCAGTCACGATATTAACAAATTGGCGAACGGAAGAACCACACGACGAAGTAATAACAAAAATAAAGTAATAGTGCCTAGTTTGTAATGACCCTGCATTCGAAGTTGAAAGTTGCCGGTTTGAATCCCGCTAGGAGCTGCATGTTTAAAATAAATATTTCTATCCGAGTCATGGGTGTTTATCAATTTAAATATCTATATGATTATTTATCTTATCACCATTCAGTTACCAAGGCACGAGGAATCCTGGTTTGGGACTGGATGACGAGAATGAATGAAATTACTAGATCGATTGAGGTCAAAATTATAGGATATTTGATTCGAGAAAAGTAATTTTTAATTCAGTATTAACAAAAATAGTCCTGACCTCGAAATAATATTTTTTATTACTTCTCAGACATGCCGGTTTTCTCTCAATGTTTTACTTCACGGCCGTGCACATGGTAAATTCAGCATTTTTATAGCTATTAACAACTTAAGTGATGCCGGCAACGGAGATCGAACCCAGGTCCCTAGCATACCAAGAAATTAAAGGAAGCGCGCTAACCACTACTTTACCGCGGCTATTGTTTCTGTGCTTACTGAAATAGTCTGTTTCGATTGTCGGTGTTCGGTGTGGTTATATGATTTGAACGAAATATATATAGGATTTTAATTGAGTCATATGTAATTAAAAAAGCAATGGTTTATTTAATTAAATAAATAAAATTATACTAATCTAAACAATAACATGGAATGGCTTCATAGATCAACCTTACTATAAATACCTCGGTAATTAGTTTATGTGTTGTCAATATGATGCAGTACAGAGTAACTAAACAGAGCCTATCAGTGTCGCCCTGCGTCGCCTTGACAAAGAAACCCGATACATTCGATCTCATTAGTGTTGTGTACGGTGCACCAGTTAGAGATCTACCGTTGTTTCAAGATCACAGGCTTCGGACTATTGCTACAATCAATGCGCATTGCACCTCTCGACTATCTATTTATAGTATGTCTTAGAACTTGGAATATTTTCTTGAAGTTTGATGACGTGATAAAGAAAAGAATGCCTGCGAAGCTGTAATATTCTAGATAATTGTAAATCAAATAAATGTAATTTTTTTTTAATTAATTTTTGCATATCAGTTATATAAAGACAGAAGTTTAGTTGAGCAATATGTTTTTAGATTTTGTTAATTTGCCTCAAGATATGTTTGTGCTACTAGTTAACTAAGCTCATATCGAATGTTCGCTTGGGCGACCGCTGCTCGCGTTTGAAGTATTCGAGCTCCAACAATGAAATCCTGCGAGGACCCTGCTCTGGCAGAGGTCATTAAACTCTTAGTCAAGTTTCCGCCCAAAGCTCACCCAGCGTGGAAAACGACATGCTATAAGTTTGCTTGCTGTTTTGTAAATTATGTCACTTTTTATCTCCCATCTGTCTTTGAATGAAATATTTAACAAGACGTCTTTGTTCAATACAACATGTTAATGTTGTGTAACAGCTTATCCGAATGTGTCTTATCAGTAGGTCTTCAGACAATGAAGCACGGAGCAATATAGATGGCATACGCAATAATAAGTTCAGGTTTTATAACTGCACGTTCTTGATATTATACGACTGTGATCATGCTAGCATAACAATGAGTTCGTTTAGAGTGTAGTACGGATTTAGAAGTTAGAGAGACGTGAAGCCGTGTGGGGGGGCATAAGGAATAGAAAAACAACTCTTAGAAAATTTATCATGAATAAGCTGTTTTTGTATCTTTTTTCTCTGCACTTGTACACTATAGAGATTAACGGCATAACAAGTATATGCCAGACTTGTTGTGCTGCTTATTTCCTTTTAAGAACAAAACCACAGAGCTGAATCCTAAAATAATGGATTTAATCCAATCAAAGTCAAGTTTAAGGGTATATTTTTCAACTACCATAAGTCGTGTTGCGATGTATTAATAAAATATAAGATGTACGATATCGCCACTAACAAAAAAATCCAATGTTCAGTAATACAAAGATGCCAAAATATTTTTGACTAAACGGAGTAAAGTATTATTATTGAAAAAATAAAAACATATATATATAATATACTGAGCCTACTACAATGCGTAAAAAGGACCGTGCCTTAATATTCTAACCAGTGTCTTAACATTAAACAACAAACGAGTGATTATAACTTATGTTTAATTTATGCATGTTATATATATCTAATCTGTGACTTGAGTAAAGTTTATTTGGAATGCATATTGCATTTCATGTTATATTGTTAATCATAGGGATTTGTCATCTTAAACAATATGTGAATGATTCACGTTCGTGTGAAAAATACTTAAGGTACAATTGTTTTATGCTCTATTAGTGAGCACAGGATTCCCCGTGTTCACGTTGATTTATCGAGTTGGAATGAATGTGCGATAAAATCGCAATGATAAAGTGTGTGATTGATTGCGAAACCAACGAAATATAGGAACACTGAGGACTCGTACTCGTAATTTAGCATCTTTATAATCTTTACAGTAAATATTAGTAATAACTGTTTACAAAATTAACGTAGACGTCTAGACTTTTCGTATTCGACAGAAAACCAACACAATACGACCAGCGGAAGATTATCAGTTTAGATGTAGACATGGAATTAAAAAAATTTAACAGACCTGGCTATAATTCGAATAGAGCTTTCATTTGAGAAAATCCATGGTAAAAATTTTTCTTAGAAGAAATATTTTGCAAGAAACGAGCGGAACGCAAGATTATGTAATGACGCAATTTATTTTATCAATTCATCAGCACACCGGTTTCGCAGATCTCGACACAAATTATATAATTATTCTTTTTCTATGTCGTCATTTCCACTGCATTGCTGCACTTCCGTGCTTGTCGTCACAGTCAAGATCGAATGCAATATAAACAATCGGGTTAAATTCACAATACATAAGAGAGAATTAGTGTTTTGTATAAATATTGACTTGTGATATTCGGCGCCAAACCCTGCAACCCAACAGAAAGGTAAAGATAACCCATTAACGCGGTTACTATTGGTAATATATATTCAAAATTAATAATTTGTCGCAGGTAACATAAGCGCAGTGTTCACATACAAGTGGAAGGGCGAAGAGATCACGCGGCTAGTGGACAACGGCACGCGCGTCATGATCGCCATCATCGAGGGCCGCACTTTCACACACATCAGTAATAACATTAACAAGTACGTAAAAGTGACCACCACAGACACAGATAAATCCAACTCAGTCGAAGTAAGTTTTTATAATAACTTAAGAGTGACAAACGAGCTAACGGTCCACGTGATTGATGGTAAGCGGCCACTGAAGCCCAAACAATTATAATCGAAAAAGGTTACATATGTCAGTGGACATTCTGTAATTATATTGGCACTCCGAATGATATGATTGACACTGAACCGGAATACAAAAGTGCTTGCCTATCTCAACCCGAAGGTGTCGTACAAGGCCAACGATAAACCCTCCTCTGGAGAGAAGCATATGTCCAGCCGTGGACTAATTAGGTAGACGGCTATGATGACGGAATAACCGTCTCAATTAAATCCAGATACAAAGTAAACGAGCTGGCAGGATGGTCTATAATGTCGGGTACTGCGATCAATTCGCGTACCAAGCGTGAAGATATTGGCAGATCATTCCAATATGGGAGACGCCTATGTCCAGCAGTGGACTATAAAAGTATATGATAATGATCGCTATGTAAAGAAATTTACGTCAGCATAGTAAACATCGTAGGAGTTGAAAATTGTTATATACCGTATATTTTCTACTGAGTATTTTCCGTAGTATATCATTATTGTGGAAAATACCGAAAAGCACGTCGCATTCCAACTAAATTACAAAACTTGGAATCTGTCCACAATATTAGGAAACTTGTCAAGGTTACACGTTTCTATTATTTTGTTATTACATCTCTTCCCGTCCTGTGCATCTAATGATTGTAATTATAACTGTTATCTTTTAATAAAAATAATTCTTTCGCTAAAATGTAGGTATTTTTGTATTTTCAATTGTACGTAGTACTTAAATCGTATAACCCATATCGTGTTACCAGTCCTAAAATGACTCATAGCAATAGAATCTCAATTGTTTCAAAGTTATGACACTAGAAGAGATAAAAAATAATAATAGTGTGTTTTAAAGTTTACCGCTATTAATAGAACTATCCTTAGCAAAATTTACAAAAAAAAGTACGCTTTCTACTCAATACTCGATGATATATTTGGGACATTGCGGAAGGTGGTGAGTCTTAAAGCCAATGGTAGAAATCGTACGAAAGTTTCGCAAAACTCATCGGCACGAGTACTTAAGGGATACTATCCACTTAAGGGATCGAACTGGAGCCTCCGGATTCGAAGGCAGATCCCTTAACCACTTGACTATCGTGGTTACCATAAAAGTTAGTAGTTAAAATCTTATCTGGCCTGTTTAACATTTACTGTACAAATCTTCACATCAACATAATCGGCTTTATACTTCCCACATACGCCTGGCAATACTCCCGTTGTTACTGCGTATTGGAACGTTGTCAGCTGCCCAGCTGTTTTAAATGTCTATGAATATTTTAAGTAGTAAGGATACGCACTTTGCTGCAGTTAGTTGCTATGGCTGTAACACGAAATTACTTATAAATAAAGTACAGACAGAATACTATGCAACATATGCGAAATACAAACGTGGGGGGACACGTGATCAAATTACTAGAAATTTACCGCATTGGCTAATGAGCTATCTGGGCCGATATCGTTCCTATACTTTGCTGTTTATGGAAAAAAAAGTGACGCTGTCCGTCTGATGGTCGATATGTAGTGGAAACGGGTACGGGACAGTGTACCAAGGAAATAAGAGTGGGTCACTGTTTTAGTTCGATAACGTATTTATAAACAAACAATTGTAATAGTTTAACACTCAAAATTAATTTAAGTCAGACTATCAATAGCTCAGATCATGGTTCAGAAATCAGGGGAAAGTAATCTTGACAAAAACTCAGTTATACTATTAGATAGGGAAGATCCGTCCTTTAAAAAAAGGTTTACCTGTGTGAAGAAAGAGCAGCAACTCTTCCTTCTTAATAAATTTTCCGTTGTACAAAAACAAAGAAAATAGTTATCAAAACATTAAGTTCTTTTGAGGAATTCAAAATTAGAGTACAAAAGAAGAGAATTTCTCGCTATTCTCTTATTATTATTACTGTATTTATAACCGCAAAGTGACGCCCGATTCTATCAATAATCTGCATTGTACTAAGCGCCACATTGTTTCCTGCAGGACGTCAGTACTGTTCGTGTCGATCTCGTTCATCGTGCTGATGGTGATCTCTCTCGCCTGGCTGGTCTTCTACTATATACAGCGCTTCCGATACATACACGCCAAGGACCGCCTGTCTGTAAGTATAACTTTTTTATTAATAGCCAATGTACCACTCGCTGCTACGCACAGGATCTCTTATATATCATCATCAAAACCCTCGCGTTTTAGACCAGAGTAGATCTCCCCACGCTATTACAGTGCGAGTTGGCGTTTCCGTTTTTCTTAAAAAAAATTATTGTTAGAATCCAAGTTTCAATTTACGACCTAAGCTGTTGACTATAAATGCTTTGCCCGATTTTGCCCCTCTCCCGTCCTTCACTCCTCGTCCTCCTCATTACAGGCCTTACTTCGGAAATCATAGCGTTTCTTCAGTGTCACAAAATTTTAAACTTTCAGAAATGCCAAGGTTTTTCTCCGGCTTTATTTTAATATCATTTTCGATAAGTAAATGTGAGTCGGTCACCTTAATATAAATACTTGAATTATTTAAATTTAGTCGATGTTAAACAATCAACGTTAAGGTGTTAAATAAAAAAAACTTCACAACCTAAATATACTTTACATAGGTTCATGATAGTAATTAAAAGAGTATAGACTAATATATATATATAACGTATATAAAATTAATTATTAAATTAAATGAAATATAATATACACGCAAAATTAAAGTGACTGTGGTCAGGGCACACTCACTTTAATTTCGCGTGTGACCTTCGCGCAATATAAATTAAAGTCAGGTTCAATCCCCGGTGCCAGCGTCACTAAAATTGTTAATAGCAATTTTATGTGGTCAATTTACCACGTGCTCGGCGGTTAAGGCAAACGACGTGAGGAAACCGTGAGAAATAATAAAAATATTATTTCGAGGATATGTAAAGCCCGCCAACCAGCACTAGAGCTGCGTGGCGGGCCCTTCCCGGCTCCAAAATCCTCTCAAATATTTGAGGAGCAGAGCTTTGTCCAGTTGTGGGCACTTAGAGGCTACTACTTTCCTTTTTTTTATAAAATTTATTATTATATGTATTATTATAGTATTATATATATTATAGTATTATATTTTAATGTTTACTTTTAAACATTAAAATATACATTATAATTAGGTATAATAATAATAAAATTGTGTGAACATTAAGATTACAAATTTATATGATCAAAACATTGTTTTTCAGAAACGCCTGTGCTGTGCAGCTAAGAAAGCGCTCTCGAAAATACCCACTAAAAGTTTAAAGACTGATGACCGAGTAAGTGGCTCATTAAGAGTGTATTAGGTTACAACATCTCTATATATAAACTAATGCGTGGGCGTCTGTTTGTTGCAGGAAGTACAAGGAGATGGCGAATGCTGCGCTATCTGCATAGAGCCTTACAAAGTATCGGAAACGCTAAGATCTCTTCCTTGTAGGTGAGTGAGTTATTGTTAAAATGTTTTGGTTTTTCGTTACGTTTGTGTAGTGAAGTGCGAACTCTGCGATAACAACGCCGTCCAATTATAAATGAAATGCACAATGTTCACATTGCAGACACGACTTCCACAAGAACTGCATCGATCCGTGGCTGTTAGAACACCGCACGTGCCCCATGTGCAAGATGGACATACTCAAGTATTACGGCTTCGTGGTGAGTGCCAACGATATGTTAATAAAAATACATTATAATGTTATTCTGAAACGGAGTGTGAGAATCCGCCTCGTCCGTTGACGGCAGGGTTCACCGCTTGACAGGTATATCATTGACATTTGGAGAAAAACATAGGATTCCTCCTTACACTCCTCTGTGTTAAGCGCAACGAATACATTGAAGAATTTTATATTTATCGGTTTTCGGGTATCGTGTTTCCTCCCGTGTGAAGACGAGCGTTTGAGCATACACTGCGCAATAGGACATGCTCATTATCATCGCCTCCGTAAAATAGGCGTAATGGGGCTATGTCAGTCACATAGGGAGGCAGTCTATGCCGGGGCTTACGGAAAGTCCGCTGGTCAATGGACGCATTTCTTTCTTTTAATCAAGATATTGTCTGTATTAAGTAGTTATATTGCCGATGTATTCCAGTTCACTGGCAGCCAGGAGAGCATCCTGCAGCTGGAGGTGGAGGAGGCGCGCAGCCGAGCGCTCAGCCCCGCAAGGAGCCGCCACCCGCTCACACTTGTAAGCTTCTAGTTACTCCTTATTGAGGCTATAAAATAAACAGAAAAGAAATAAATTCTCTGCCAGTCAACCCATAACGTGGGTCAACTTTACTCATTTATAAATTCGTAGCCATATACGTGATGGAAAAAATAAAAAGCGATATATCCAACATGTTTTTCAATCTTCAAGTAATCATTAAGGTTGGGTAGGTTAGGTTCAAGTAATCGTGTAGGTAATTACTTGTTTAAGTTAATTTTAGGTGAAACCTGTCACCAAGATAATAAACAGCAACATTCATGTATCGAATGACCTTTTGTTGAAATTTGGTACCTATAGGAATGACACATCACACCTGTTTCGCAAATTGCTGCTTTCCTGTATCGGACGGTTTTGTTTTGCCTCTCGTCTTGTTAAATTGATGACACATTCACTTAAAATTTTCGAAAGATAATACGTTTATTTGTTACGAGCACTCCAGACATACAATCTACATGTACTATGTATATTGTATTTCGTTTGGTCTACTTAAATTGTATTCCCAAGAATTAACTTAACAGCATTATAACAAACACGTCTAGCCACAAATCGGTCTCAACTCAATTCATGCTGGCTTAAAACAACCAGCGATGGTCTTCCGTTGGGGCCGTTTGGTGCCGTCACGAAACATTTTTTTAAAAAAAAATACTAGAAATGCTATTTAACCAACATTACTAATATTCCTGTTAACACTACAACTAAGCATTAGAGCTTGTATCTGGAGTGGTTCACGACAATAGCCGAATGGGTGGTTCGAACCGGCGACGTCATATTTCGCAGTCCGCACCCTAACTAAATCATGGTCTAAATTCATGTAAATACTTATTAATTTATTGAAATGCAATGCTGAACACGAAAATGATTAATTAATTAGAAAGTAATAACAAACTAAACATAAAAAGAACAATATTGTGCAATGAAATAAATTAATAAAAAATTGTGAATGTTTTGTTTCCGCTTGCTATCTTGTGTTCAACTGTAGGTTACATTTATTGTACAAAGTTTGTTTAGTTTAATAGAAGCCAAGGTAAAGTGCTAAGTGTATATTAAAAAAATGTTTGTGTAACGAATCCAGGTAATTGTCTCTTTAATTAGGTATATTTTACTATACTCGTTTCATCCGGCATGAAGGACCATTCACCGAATTTTGATTGCGCCGCCTGCAGTTTGTTTCCGAGTCACTCAATCACTTGAAATAATAATTCAGCTAATCAGAGTAAATATCATTTCTTGTATGACTATTGATCCTGGGATCATGGGTTCGAATCCCAGTCGAAGAAAATATAAAATATTATACAATCTTATCTGTATCGGTGTTTGCACGTACACTCGTCAGCCAGGGCTTTACCGTTAGGGAGCCCATGTGCTCGTCTGTCTCCAAACGTTGAGTTTGTGCATTGCTCTGGACAGCTGACGAGCGACAACTCGTACTCAGCGGGCAGCGAGCGCAGCAGCCGCGCCTCCTCGCCCGACGAGCTGGTGCCGTCGCTGCGCTGCGACGCGCCGCGCGATGCCAGCCCCGAGCGCCGCAGGTTTGCAAAAAATTGTGCACGTTTGATAATCTAATCTTTATATGTCTGATATGATATTATATGAATGATGATAATCTATCTTTTTATATCCTTTTCTCCAAATGTCAAACTCACCAGCAAGCGGTGCACCCTACTGACCAACGGACGACGCTCTGGCGACCGACTTATGAAGGAATATGACGCATATGTCCATTCTAATATGTCGAACCCAAAATCCCTAACTAGTGATGAGGAGCAGCATTTAGTACGCGGGTATAAATGCGACCCGCCTGCCAATTGTGGTGATAAGGCAATCTGGCCATTCTTTACATACCAGCTTTTATAAGTGTAAAGTAGTCCAGCAAAGTAGTGTGGACTTACACAGCACTATATTTGCAAGTATTGTGGTCGTTCGGTAGTACCTCTGATGTTAATTTTGCAATGGACATCGAGAGATGTAGGAGGAGGGGATATATTTCCGATGGCGGAAATTTCATCCGACATTCCCACAAACTGGTGATGGACAGCTACATGACTAGTGGGAGGGTAGCGAAACTGATCTCGCTAACCCGCTTGGCCGTCGTGATCGGTATATCCCACGATATGCATGACCCATTTAGTGAGCACTTTCTTGGAACGAACTATGCTCAGCAGTGAAATAAAAAATGATGATTATTAAGGGTTCTCTCTATTCATAACGGGAATACTCTTTATATTGTTTTTCCTTGTCACCAGATCGTGTACATCTTCTCCATCAGGCGGACCGAGAGCGGAGTGTTCGATGCAGGATACGGCATCCGTCAGTTCCGCTAGTGACGCTCACGACTGAGGGTTGGCTGCTGGCGCTGGCGCATTAGCCAATCATTTGCAATTGTGACGTTTGCCAAACTCCCCATAACTACCTTCATCAGTGACGTATATGCCCTGAATGAATGTCTTGCAGAGTTGGCGTATTATTCCAAACGTGTGACGTTTGCCAAATTATCTTCACCTACATTCATCCCTGTCGTCTATGGTCTGAATGTGTACCGTTGTGGATGTTGGTGTGTTGGTTCAACATTAGCTATCATTATGTTTGCCTTACCTCATCTGAGAAGGATATGGAATGGATGCCCTGTTGTGTAGGCGCATTGGCTTGTCGGTCTCATTTATGCATGCTTAATTGTTGAGATTTATTACACGAGTAAAACATTTGTGGTCGAAACGCTGCAGACAGCTAACATTGCCATATATATTTAACAATTATAAAAGAAATTAATAATTGTTCTTCACATTCATATCGAACGAAAGATATTAGCGCTATGACGTCATCGAGTTGTATTGAAACACCGTTGACCATAATGCTACCTGATATTGCTAATAATATAAGAGATTTATTGAGCAAAGAGAACCATTCTATGGACCAATTTGGCAAACTTCGAGCAACAATGGCTTGAAGAGGCGTATAAAACAAACGGAGGTCTGTGGTTCAAGTGCGAGTGTTAAACTGTGAGACGTTATATGTGTTCATTTACGAATTAATCACGACATAGTTAAGTTGAATAAATTAAAAAATACTCAAAAAAAAAAAAAAAAAATATCCCTACATTGTGGACTCCAGTGACCATAGCGGTAGTTCAGGTGGATGACAAGTGATATTTTTTTGAATATGTAAAGGACTCGTTTTGTAAGAAATAATTAGTTAAATAGTAGATAGGAAACATCGCGACTCCGCCTAGTCAACGAAATAGTGTTCTCGTGACATTAATACATTTATGCCATTTGCGTGGAATTGTGGTCCGTTGTTATATTGTACTTAAAACTAAATTCGTTTGGTTGATCTCATGTATGTATCCTAAATCCTTTTTGGTGTGGACAATCATTTACTTACATGTTACGTGTTATTGTATACATTGCTCAATATTTATAGCAAATACTATTTGAGTTCCATCTAATAATCACAAATCGGGAATAGAGATACCTCTGGTTTTACTTTTTAATAGTTGTTTTAACTGTCTGCTTTAAAAACATGTTAGCAACAAAATTTTAAATCCGGCTCGTTGGACAATGTCTTTTAAACGTCGTATTATTTACTGGCTTCACAAGAAATAGTCTTCCGTTTAAATATAGAGTTAAGCAAATATCAGAGTTGGGAAAGGTACATATTGTTTAATATTTATTTATCTGTAATATTTTTGATTTTTTGGAGACAGAAAATTTGCAGTAGTATTTGCTGTAAAAATGTACTAGTTGTACGTGAAACAAAACGTGTTGTTCTGCAATATTTTGGAATGGGGAAATATAATTAACGAAGTTTTGTTTTGAACTGTGCAATTAACATCGTTTTGTTTTAGAGTATAATGTGATATAATGTGTACAAATCGACCCTCTTATTACAAAAAAATGAATATATGTAAAATGTAAAAACGTATTGGTTGTGGTGGCCCTAGTAAGCTAAACGTTTGTCTTTGGTCTATAAGGCTATCCGTCCATAGATCTAACGCTCTTGCTAACCATACAAGATCAAATGTTTTGCTGCTTTATATCTATAATTACTAATAATAGTTTCATTAAACTTCTAAGATCATGAATTATCATATTCTAAAATCAATATCGAACGAGATGAATAAAAAAATAAAACAAACAAATCAAATCGTAATTATATATAATTACTATTATATTGCATATTCATAATACAATGTTATCGAAATCAACGTATCAGTATATCGGAGCTCCCCGGAGTACTAGATAGGATCTACTTTTGTAGATATCTATATAAAACTAGCATATCTGCCGTTTTGGTAGATTTGAGGAAAACGACTTCTAATTTGAGCGTTTTCTTACTTGAACCTTATTTCAATAAGTGTTGTATTAAAAATCGCAATCTGACGACAAACTTAGTGGATAAAGACAGAACTAAGAACAGTGTAGTTCGCTATTCTAATGTTTGTTTTTGTGATGTGTTGTTTTATAATGATCTAAGAGTTTAAAATGAATTCATCTAAATTTTAATAATTAAAAATGAATCATTAAAAGCATTAATCTTTTTTCGGACTTCACACATTTCATTCAAGTTGATCTAGGTATAGCGGTAAAACAGACTGTAAACATATTTTATTAATATTGTTGGCTCTAAGAAAATCTAAATCTAGTCTGAAATAACTTCGAGTTATGTCGCTTTTTTTGTTTTGTTTGAAGTATGTATTTTTTTTTGTTTTATATCGCCCACTTTCGTTCAACCAAAGTTATATCGATTTTAATAAAATGGTTCACTAAAAAGCGATATCATTCGTTCCATTTTATTTTAAAGGTTAAGTCATTTTTTGTTTTAAGTATTATTTAAGTGAGCATTTAAGTTTAACGCTGTACGCCTAAGGTACTTATTGCGAAATCCATCGGATTTTATATTAACAAGGAGACTGGAATGTACTTTAATGTAACGACAGCTTATGGTGTAAAGATATATTTACATTCCCCAATTGATAATGTTCTAAATCGTACTCCCGAGTGTGTACATCAAATGTTAAAAATAAAAACCAATACAGTATTGAAATGTGTGTTTCATTGTCGTTGCATTAGATTTTTAGAAGTTTCCAATAATAAAAAAGAAATTCAGTTATTCGGATTAATAGGCCCTGAACCTGGAATGTATTTATGGATGCTATATTCTATACACGTACGTGTTACATAAGAAAACATGACTGAATTCATTTAGTACGCCTCTAGACCTACCAGCCGTATCGAGCAGGTCTAATAATACTTTAGATGTCTCAACGCTACCAGGCAATAATAGTAAATACTTCGATGCCTGAGAAAAAGTATTGCATACTGCACACGGTCAATGTTTCTCATGCTACCCTTTTCAGATCTCAAGTAAATGGTGGTGAACATGAAAAATATTAACAATAATTTTGACTGTGTGCCCTAGCCATAGGCTAAGAAGGACAAGAAAAAAAACATGCTTTAATTAAAACTAATTTTATTTCGTATAATGACAGTACCAATACTAAGTCACCAATATATAAGACAAATATTTACATTATTATTTTAAAATTTAATAGATTAATATATAACAGTTACCTATTCAGGATGGTTAAAACGGTTTCATACATTGTGTATTTTTCATTTAACGACAAACAACATATCTAAAAGTTGAATAAAGCCTAGTTTCTAAATGACATTAAAAATACAACTTGTAGAATACCTACACATTTAATAAGATCTTAGTCTGATGTTTTTAATGCAAAATGGACCAATTGTGCATTTGACAAAACACTATTAAAATGTTATCTTGACTTGCAAAATAATATCATTCTGTTAATTTATACCCATTGCATGATTTATAACGTATTTGTTACAAAAATTGTGTTACCAATATATGAGCGAAGCTGCAGATGGAAGCTAGCGCGGATGCTTTTGCTAGACAAGGACTAAGCTCAGGGTCGCTCATAGGTCAAAGCTTACTTTTCAATATTCACATATAAAACTCAGTGTACATTTGCAATATATTTAACTAAAACAATGTAATAAAAAAAGGCTACCAGTTTCAATACGTCAAGACGCGACGACATAAATATCCAGTGATAAATGATCATTTTAATTTCTAAAATATTATTCTTAATATCTGGGGTAATCTCCGCACGATGGGCAAATCTCAGATTGGATGACATGATTACGGCCTCTCATATGCGCAGTCCCTGCGATGTACACATGTACATTTTGGTTGCCAGGAAGAGATCGCTATGCCAAATTGTACCTTCTGACTTGATTTTTTAAATGTTTTCTTTATCTTTTTGTTTTGTTATGTGGCAATAAAAGTAAATGAATTCATTCATACAATAGTGACAATAATTATAACTGTCTGTTGGACGTGGACATACCACAGGTGCAGCTACTGCGATATGTTTGACTTATGTTCATAATAACCACTATAATGTGCACTTTATAAATGTCGTGAAAACAGAGTTGGAGAAGGTGATGGACACTATTCGTCATAATCATCTTCTTTATCAGCCTAGTTCAATGGCTAGACCATGAAAGCGCCAACAAAAGTTTGCCAAGTAGGAAACAAATGCATGAAAGATTTGTCCATACTAGGCAAGCGGATTGGTAAGCGCAGCGCCGGTACCCTCGCACTGAGACGCTGCTCTGCATCACGAGTCTGTGAGATTTAGTTTCGGCATGTTCGGATGGATGTCCCTCGACGCCTTCAGCCGATCGCCTGGAGGTTGAGATTTGGAGTAAAAGTTGGGACATTCCTCCTTAAACCTTTGCGATTAAGGCAAAAAAGCGAACTGCTTAAACGGCGAACGTCCTTTGATGGAAGTCGAAATACCGATTACAGGCTAATATGCACTCCACACGTCGGCGATTGCCTACGTATACGCCCATCATGGTCAATCGTGTGTCATACCATATATATTTTTTAAACGGTTATTTTAATAAGATATTCAGCGAATATCTTAAATAAAAATGGCGTATTTCACTATTTACTAGGCAATCTACTCGTGTACCTCGAAATCTACCAACAGCGTGTAATGATTGGTATTTTTTTTTATCAATTCGAGTAATTAAACGGAATAAACAATAACGCTTTGCATTTTAATTTTTGGAAAATTTACCAAACTTTTTTACTTCCCGACGAACGACACGTGGTTTCGAACGTAGTCAGGGGGACAGACGTCCTGATGTCAAAGTTAACTTGAGCTACCGTAAGCTTGAAATCATATGTCCATCCGAAACGTCGGGAAGTAAAAAAGGTAAAATTAAACGCGATATGTTCCGTTAAATTTGTTTCATTTCAATTAATAATATTCGCGTAAATACAAGAAATAATTGAGAGAACCATGTTAATTCATTTATCTACATAATTCGTAGTCTGGTTGGTCTAGTACGCGACATGGATATTTAAGTGATATTGCTGTTACAACAATCACTTCAATAATTGTATAAATTCACTTTATGTCTTTGAATTAAACTAAATTTCTGCTTATAACTAACAAAACCGAAACCTAAAAAAACTACGTTTGAGCCAAAAAGTCGACATTTTTGAAGACCACTTTATACATCACGCCACAAATACCCTCGGTGGGTAGAAAAAGGACATCACACCCCTTCTATTTACATAAGCCCTAGTTCTTTGTAAATATGATTTGAATATTCATAGGTTTTCATATTCTGGCAATAAACTAGGACAGAGTTATCCAAAATAAACCTCAATACACAAAACGTATACTTGAAAAATGTATGTATAACATGGAGGTAACGTAAAAATAATAATCAGTTTAATATCAAATGCAATCTAAATTTCTTCTATGAACTTCTGTAATCATTATTACAATAATAAATAAAAATATATAAATTTTTGAATGGGATGATAAATTAGGGAAGGCATTAGCCTAGAGGGTACTTTAAGTACTAACATGCGTAGCCAATAGACGTTTTTCTCCAAGGAATGGTAACAACATTTTATTATACATAAGAAACTAAAAACCGACTACGAATTAAACTTTGGACTTTACTTACAAAGAATAAGTATGCATCAAAAGATACCTCCTTGGACATAATATGTGAAGTAGTTTAGTTACAATAGAAATACTATAACTTTGGCGCTCTGATACCAGGTGCGGTCGAGCTAATGCAATAAATAAGTATCAAGGTGGGGGGGTATGATGTATCCAATGCTAGTAATATTAAAAAGAAGTAACAATAATTTAACGACAACCCTACCAGTGTCACAGTGCTGATATGACTTACAACAAACGAATTCCAATTGTTTCAAAGTCATGACACGTCAGGGAATATATTTTAATAATTAAATGTCTCTCAGACATCCTAACAGAAAAAAATATGACTCGCGACAAGAGTACACCCCTCGAACACTCCGATGAATGTCTCGCATCTGGGTCTCGAATCTCCATCTCTTGTCTTCACTGCGGGGCTTAGGTGAACGACTTGCTGATCTCGTCTCCTCTTAAAATAGTTATTAGAGAAAAGATGATTGTCTTCGCCGTAGTAGTGCATAAAACAATCGAGGTTCTAGAGCTTTCTAGAAAATGTAGGAGTAAAAAAGTTAATTGCCTTTTTTGTGTAATATTAGGATGGGAAGCTGAGAACAGACTTATAATTTTTAAGTAAATTTTGATTTTCTTTTAGTAGAAAAGATTAAGAAACGTAGAGGGGAGACCTTGATTTCCTAAGAGGAAGGGGAGATTGAACTAAACATATGTAATTTTCCTAAGCAGGATGACGTTGTGTCGCGTTGGCGGCGAGTTCTCGGACAAAGAACGCGTCGAAGTTGAACTCCAATCATTTGTCCCAGAGCCCAGCTTCTTTCATCTTAGTGTGGAAGTATTTCTCTAGGAGGTTAGCGCATCTGAAAATAACCAGGTTTTTAATGAAGTATTAGTTTCCCGGATAGAACAAGGCCCAGGCTAGAGGAGCTAGGAGGAAGTATAGATGCCTATGAGAAGAATTACTATTGCTAAGAAACTACATGAAATAAGAATTTTGGAAAGTGGAAGAACTAACTAACCGGGAGATTAAACTTGACGTGTGGCGAGCCGAGCTGCCTAATTGCCATGAATTATTTCCAGGCTTTTCTCTTAACCACCTCTTGCGATACCCACGTGAAGCTTGAGGATGACATATTCCTACGCCACAACCGCTCGGAAATATATTAATAATTAGTAGTTTCTTTAGTCGCCATTTAGGATACCGCCGGGGCATGTGGCGCCACCACTACCTGGTAGTTTTTTTCAATAACATTAACAAACGAGGGAACTTCGAACAACTAGTCTAGTCTAGTGCGGGGGACTAGCATCTCCGTATCCGTCAAACCGGAACACGACACAGATTATGCTCATTAGCAGCAGACATAGGCGGTGGCTCAACCAGACGGCTCCTAGGCAGGAATGGACTCCTACCATCGAGTGAAAAAGTTGTGAGTTATCAAAGATTTTTTACCTGTAATAGTCCGTGTCTGGTGAGTTGTAGAGGCGACAGTTGGTGAAGATCCTAGTCATGTCCGCGATGAACAGCCTCTTTGACACATAATAGCGAGACTTCAGCCTTTCGCCTATCGTACGGAGATCTGCACAGACAAGAGACTCCGTAACAATACCCAGCCATATATTTTGAGGGCCAGCCAGTTGTGGGTTCGAATCCAACGCAAGGTCAATATTTCTACCGAGTAGCACTAACTCGTGTACATTTGCAGTATCCAAAGTCTGAGTAAAATAAAATTTAGAAGAAATTTGACGAAGTCCGATAATCTAGAGCAGAGTGGGGACCTCCTTTCCGGCTCAAACCCCCAGAGGTCGCTGCCCAACTTTGAGACATTCATAGACTGTACCTAATGGTATGTATTGGCTTTGGCTCAGTTTGGTTGCCACTTAAGCCATTCGGAATTACTTAAAAATAATATACAGATATTTAAAAAAGTTACCCATCGGATATTTGATATGGTCGTAGTAATCCGGCACTTCTGACTTATCGACTGGTTTTAAGAACGGCCATGCCGCGGCGTGGTTTTTGACCTGAAAATAAATTCTTCGATCAATTCAGGTAGATAAAAACAAACAAACTTTGGCTCAAACATTTTTTCAATTTAGTAAAGAACGGGTAAGTAACTCTGTGGTTTTTTTTTAAACACCATGTTATGATAATTTATAATAAAATCAATACAACGTCGTATGTATATTAATAATTTTAGTGGGCTACACTGAGACGCGAGTGTCACTGACCGCGTGCAGCACGGCGCGCAGGGCGGCGGGCTCCGCGTCGGGCTCCGGCTCGGCGGCGGCTCCCCGCGCACCCCGCCAGCCGCTTTCGCGAAGTCCCGGGATGCACTCCACTGGGATGCTCCGCACCTGCAACGCATGTCGCTATACCATCCTGTCCTTAAGCATCCTCTAATTAGCCATCCTCTCCTATCCATTAGACCGATTGCAAAGTCAAATTAATATTTTTTAATATATAATTTATATAAGTAGTAAGACAGTATTTCAGTCATTGCGACGTCAGCCGCCATCGGTGTGAGTTTTGGTGCCCATTTACAAGTTTTAAATAAATTATTATGTGGCAATATAAAACTATATGTATCAGCGGATTCATATATAACAAATACACCGAAATAACTACAAGCATCGCTGTAGTGTGGCGGCGTTGTAGACTCCACCCAACTGATCTCAGTCGTGGCTCCGCGAGCCGCGGGCGTCTTGTGCTTACCGAGTGGTAGCGGAATAAAAAAAAAGTAAAGTAGCTGATAAATGTGAAGTATAGTAATGTCCCGCTGCTAGGGAAAGGTCTCTCAATCTCAAATATGCTAGACCCTAAGTATTCAGATCGTGGAGATTACAGCAGTTAGTCGTTTCACTGCTGTAATCGCCACGCTGAAGTCTGTTAAAGAAGAACTACAAATGTCGTTAAATTGTTTCTTTGTATATACAACGTCGACAGAGATATTCTCAGGGGCATGAAAAAGAGTGATTTTGCTGGATCTGGAGACGGCCAGAGCTGTGCGCTCCTTAGGGCATTATTCACTTCATTAATAAACTGGAAAATTAAACAATTATTGTTGAAAATGGAAGATCATATATGTAAATAAGAATCAAAAAAGAGCTGTGAACGAATCCTTGTGGTGCGCCTATTCTTACTACATAACCCATATAGTTTTTACCATTTTCCTGAATCATTAGGATCATTACTAATATGTAAGGATCCGTAAACTTTGTAAATGAAAAATGTTATGGCTTAAGGCAACAGACTCTTTATTTGTGGGAATACCTGGCAAACCCAACACAAGCAGCCAACGCTAATATTCCATATATTAAAACAAAATGTATGATTTCGAGTGTATAAGCTTCGTGCTATCAGACCTTCCTCTATAGCAGAGGTTCCCAGACTTTTTTTCTCATAGACCACTTTCAAAATTTAGCTCGTTCCGGTGGACCCCCTGCAGCTTCATTTCTACCATATTCCCAAAACTCGATAAAAGATGTGAAGATTTGATCTAACCATGAAAATTTGCGTTGCGGCTGAGTTCTAACCACGAATTAACAACTTTTAACTAACATCGATTCACTTTACTTTACTTTTCTTTTCGAAATTCCAAGCAACAATCGCTGAGCTTCTTAAAATATTATCTGTCTACATTGATAGGTGAAGTCAAGCCAACTTTTTAGTTCTTCACTATCGAAAGTAAATACATTTTCGTTGAACCCCGCTTACGAATTGTGAACCCCCATTTTTTTGTCACGCCAGCGTACTCTCCTCGAGTCTCCCGCGGACCCCTGAGGGTCCACCTGGACCACTTTGGGGACAAAGGCTCTATACAATGGAAAATAGTTTACCTAATTAATTTCTTTCAAAAGTTTAATTTCTTTAAATTCTAATATTTCACAAAAGTCATAATTCTCATATTTAGTTTTTTTTATTACTTACACCTTCTTTGAAGCATGTCAGTCCCGGGTGAATTTTTCTAATCTCCTTCTGTCGCATGTCGATCAACTTCTTCACAATCTGCAAGTTTGAGCAACTGATAAGTCATATAAGATGCAACGCCGCCACCTGTTGCAGGCCGCAGGACGGTCCTGATGTCTCTGTGCGTTGCAATTTATATGGATAACCATACGATACAACTCGGTCGATATTGAATGATGTGTTCTTTTATTTAAAAATTTTACTCTTACTTGAAAATAAAATGAGTGTCGGCTTTAGCTGGCATTTTCTAAGAGTTAGTCCAGCAGTGGGCTTGTGGGTCCCGGTGTTTAGTTTGTAAGTAGTACAATCAAATTCTTGTCACAAAAACACCGTGTGACATCATTCCCCTATAAACTCAAAATCAATTTTTTACCATGGATTCGTCTATCATAGGCAAAATGCTTTGTGAGCGGGTTTCAGCACAGTATTTTAAAACCTAATAAGACCCCATAAACAACACAGAAAACAAAAGAGTTCTTAAGATAGAAAACTGTAATACCTCTTTCTGCCTTCTTATAACAGAGGTGAACTGCGTGTAAACAATGCGCGGGTTCAGCTCGCAGTGCATCAAGGTGGCGCCCTCGTAGTCCTTGATGTAGCCCTGGTACATGGCCCGCGGCAGTTTTATGTCCTTGCTGAAGCCTTGCTTCTTGAAGTAACCTGAATCAGAGCCAATTTATTGGATTGGTTAATCACAGATTCTAATCTTTTGTAAAATGACTTTAATTGAAGGAAATGTTAAAGTCAAATGCATAGTTGTATCACAAAATGAACATTGCACAGACAGAATGACATTGCGCAAACAGTTAAAATCTACTTTAATAATCACCTATGATGCAGCCGTGTTTCGTTACAGAATCTTATCTACAAAACACTTTTCACATTACTCAAAGGTCCAATTAAACAAAAATTGTTCTCTCCGGTGCCCCGGAGAATTATTCTTCAAAAAAAAAGCCATTGTCTTTACGAAACAGTTTTTTGACTATATGTCTTTTGGATATGGAGATCTCATGATCTACGTATCTATCAGTATAGTGTGTTGTATTAGGCTTTTATTTATGACTGAATTAAAAATATTTTTATTTTACACACGATCAAATTACAATGCAATCGGCATAATTGTGGAATATGTGTGTAATTACAATTATTTTTTTATAATTTGATGAATGTGCGTGTATAATGGAGGATACAGTCTCACGTGGCGCGCTGCTAGCTAACAAACTAGTGACGTGTCACGAACTGATAGCAAAAAAATTCAAAATAACAGATTTCACAGACTTATAGGGAACAGTGTCACGACTTGCTAGAACTTTCTAGGAGAGGTCTAGGTTCAGCAGTGGATGGAAATCGGCCGATGAAGACGAAGAAAAATAAAAACACCAACCAATAGCGAACTCATCGGCGAAAGTCAAGAAATGCAAGATGTTGTTCCTAATGTGATAGTCCTTGAGGTGGTTCATCAGGTGCGTGCCGTAGCCCTTCACTTGCTCATTCGACGTCACAGCGCAGAAGACGATTTCACTAAAGCCCTGTAATGAAAACAAATATAATAAATACTATGACTGGTTGTAAACAATTTTCGTGCAATTCAGTCCACCTGATGGTTTCACTGCAGTTTCTAGTCATTCAGCATGTAGTACAAATATTATTTCTTTCCCGCTCTGAAACCAGACTACCGGTGCGGTAGCGCAAGTACAGTCACAGAAAAAAACATGAGCCATTGACATCATCGTATTACGCTCAGCTTCCACTGCGCATTCGTCGGACCTCTGTTTATACGTGATTGAGCCAAGCGGCGGTTTTTGCCGCTGCTCGAATGGCGTCTTGTAGTCTAGTAGCGTCTTGTGTATCTGAGTTTCGTTCGGTTATTAAGGTAACCAGAGACCCAATCCTCCCCTCCCCCTACCCTAAATGCAGCTGCAGCTCCTCTGGTATTCCAGATGCACATTTGCGTCGGTAATCACTTAACATCGTTTGCCGCCCTTTGCCCATAAAGAAATCTAAAAAACTACTGCAGCGACATTTGTATGCAAACTTCGGAGGCAAAGTAAAATTGATCGTACTGTACTGTACAAAACAGGGCTATGCTGAACATTAGTCAGGTATTCTGCGAGTGTGGTTCTTCCTCGGTAGTGCCAAAGCGAAAGTAACCTCGGCCAATTACAAACTAATTCGCAGCTCCGCCTCCTTATGCCTAACTCATGTAGATTGTAACAGCGACGGGTTGCTATTTGATTTTTGACGGGTTGTTTTTCGACAGATCGCGTCATTCATTCATTCATTCAACCTTTTTAGCGGTACCTGAGAATGGAATGTCCTGAAGCAAATGCCCCCAATAGGTCTTCCTTCTTTGATGAGAGCCAAGGTCTTGTGTTTTCTGTAGAAGAAACCACACCCCTTTAAATCTCATGTTAATAATGACGTTACATTTATCAATACGAGTACTTACGGGTCGAAGACCAATTGCGAAATGTACTCTTTTGTCATTTCGGGTAGCTGATGCGAGAATACGTTATGGAGACCTAAAATTAAAGAAGTAATTAAGTCATTTAAGTCCAGACCTAATAAAATTTATTAAAAATTATTGTATTATAATACCTATTAGCCACAACATGGTTTGCTTGTTAACGGGTCCAGTGAGCGAGTTGCCGATGACGTGGAATTCGATCATCTTGCGTTGCTCCTCCAACTTTGCGGCTTCATCTCGAGGAGCTTGCATTTGAAACAGAGCCTGTGGATACGACAACGAATTGTGTAGAACGAATAACGTATGAACATATGTTCAATATGTTTACACAAAACAGTTGGGGTCGTTGATGGTGGTGACAATCTCGTCGCGGTCCGCTCGCGCTCGTGTTGCAGTCGCCACGCGGCGCCACTACGCGCCACTTACATCGGGCCAGCACCAGAAGTTGGGGTCGTTGATGGTGGTGACAATCTCGGCGCGGTCCGCTCGCGCTCGTGTTGTGCAGTCGCCATGCGGCGCCACTACGCGACACTTACATCGGGCCAGCACCAGAAGTTGGGGTCGTTGATGGTGGTGACAATCTCGGTGCGGTCCGCTCGCGCTCGTGTTGCAGTCGCCACGCGGCGCCACTACGCGACACTTACATCGGGCCAGCACCAGAAGTTGGGGTCGTTGATGGTGGTGACAATCTCGGCGCGGTCCGCTCGCGCTCGTGTTGTGCAGTCGCCACGCGGCGCCACTACGCGCCACTTACATCGGGCCAGCACCAGAAGTTGGGGTCGTTGATGGTGGTGACAATCTCGTCGCGGTCCGCTCGCTCGTGTTGCAGTCGCCATGCGGCGCCACTACGCGCCACCCATCGGGCCAGCACCAGAGTTGGGGTCGTTGATGGTGGTGACAATCTCGGCGCGGTCGCTCGCGCTCGTGTTGTGCAGTCGCCATGCGGCGCCACTACGCGACACCCATCAGGCCAGCACCAAGTTGGGGTCGTTGATGGTGGTGACAATCTCGGTGCGGTCGCTCGCGCTCGTGTTGTGCAGTCGCCACGCGGCGCCACTACGCGACACTTACATCAGGCCAGCACCAGAAGTTGGGGTCGTTGATGGTGGTGACAATCTCGGCGCGGTCGCTCGCGCTCGTGTTGTGCAGTCGCCACGCAGCGCCACTACGCGACACTTACATCAGGCCAGCACCAGAGTTGGGGTCGTTGATGGTGGTGACAATCTCGGTGCGGTCGCTCGCGCTCGTGTTGTGCAGTCGCCACGCGGCGCCACTACGCGACACCCATCGGGCCAGCACCAGAGTTGGGGTCGTTGATGGTGGTGACAATCTCGGCGCGGTCCGCTCGCGCTCGTGTTGTGCAGTCGCCACGCGGCGCCACTACGCGACACTTACATCGGGCCAGCACCAGAAGTTGGGGTCGTTGATGGTGGTGACAATCTCGGTGCGGTCCGCTCGCGCTCGTGTTGCAGTCGCCACGCGGCGCCACTACGCGACACTTACATCGGGCCCGGACATGTAGTTGGGGTCGGTGATGGTGGCGACGATCTCTGCCACAGTCCGCTCGCTGACATCGTCACATTCGTCGGCGAGGCGGCGCCGCTTGGCGCTCCCGACGGGCGTCTCTCCCGAACGGGACTCAGCACCACGCTTTAAACCTTCTTGTTTTACTGAACCTGTGCGGTAAAAAAGACTTTATTCAAAAGCTTATACCAGTCACTTTCTAAATAATTAGTTAACTTACTGGTATTTGGCCGAAAAATTACATTAAAATTTTAAACTAAACTCAAATCAGTTTTTATTAAACTATCACCAATTAGTAAATTAGCATGTTGTGCCTCTTTCTCAGATTCATCTATGTCAAATAAATTTGTCTGTTTCAGTGAGAATTGATGATATGATATTATGATTAATGTTATTAAGCGACTAAGTTGTAGGAGTGTCTCAAATGTATCGCCGTGGCCATAATCAGCTATACTAAACTACATTCGTCGTTTAATGAAATATTCAATAGCTAATCAAACCGCACCTGATGACAACGAAACTGTTGTGAATCCATCTTTACTTTCACCGGACGGTGTGACGCGTTCGAACTCGCCGCCCCGGCGTCCGGCTAGAATATAATAGACCATAACATAATAACTTCTCTATGTTACTACAACAACAGCTCGTCTATGCACACAATTGCAATACCTCATCTTGCCTCCTATGCGACTTTATACCTATCTAAAGAGTTCATTTTCGACGTTGCTCTAAAAAGTGCTCTAAAAATTCGTTCATCGTTTATTGGCATTGCGCCTCCGCGATGAAAGGTTTCGGTTTCCGTTCCGATGATTTAGATGGTTCGGTCGAAATACTTCACAAAGAATGAATGAACTGTGTGATATCTATCGTCTTAAGAATGAAATGTGATTCGGTGAGGTGAAATGAATCAGTAAGAAACAAAATTCTGTGATCCAGTTTTATTAAGCCGTAGTAATGCAACTGACTTGTTGACGTTCTGTTTACTTCGATATGAATACTGTCTAACTTTTGCTATCTTACAGTAAAGTATGTATGTAAAGTATGTGTTTGTAATCCCTCGCACTAGTGATGCTGCTCACCAATAGTCTCTGGGATTTGTGTTCGGCATATTCGAATGAACTTTCCACCATCGATGACAGGCTTTGCATCTGATCTGTCAGTTAGCAGGGTGCACTTAATACAAGTGACGATGAAATGTTGAAAAACGAGAAAAGCTAAAAGGGAATAAACTCTTAAACCCTAATATACTTTATTACATAATATATTTCTACAAATACATATTGTTCAGAACATATTCAGTTGTGGACCTGTGAGAAGCTGAAATGATGATACTGGTTACCTACCGTAAAAAGTAGATTTAAGACTGCACTTACTGCTCTTATTGTCCAGTATAGCCTGCAGATGATTCGGAGGCACTTGCTTGTAGTCAGGGTCCCAGATTGGAGAATTTGCGCTAAAGATTTCTTCTTCAAGCAACGCCAGGAACCGAGGGAAGTGCGTAAGGACCAATACCTGTGTATAAAAAGTATAAAGGTGTACTACCTTAAGTAGGTAGTTAGGTAGACTTAATATAAAGCTTTATTAGTATTAAAACTAGTATAAAATATAAGTGATTGCTGATGCCAGAGTATTCACCTGAAGACATTCATTGTCACCTTCCTGTATCCGATAGAAAAGAATGAATCTGATAGAATCACAATATATGACTTGACCTGACCCTAAAACCATCACACGTCGGATCATATCGCATTACGTTTTACTTCGAGTTTCGGGAAAAGACAAGTCTCTGTGTTTGCACTAATAGGTACAGCATTATAACATACCATGCCCAGATAACTAACATCTTTTTAACGGGAAAATATAGCTGTAGTTGAAATCTACCATAAGGCTTCACAATGAACTGACCCTTTTCTCCGGCGGCATACGGTCGCGTTCCGAATGGCACTTGTCAATGAGCTGTCGGCAAACTGACTTGAACACGGCGCGCAGCAACGTCCGCCCGAATACGAGCGACGTCTCGAAATGCGGCAGCGAGTCACAGAAGGCTGGCACGTGGCAGAACACTAACCACCTGTGGGCAAATCATAAATATATAAATAAATAAGCTCCTACGACTGATTAATACAATGCTCAATGCAAGGATAGTCAAAGAGAATTTATTTAAGTCGTTTAAAAACACTGTTGAATAAGTAAAAAAAAAATTCTCACGACGGTGGGCAGAGGACGAGTCGTCAGGAGGTGAGTCTGTCGACATATTAGCGTCCAGGCCAATGATACAGATCGTAGTAGATATCTCAGCCGAACACTTTCTGTAAATGTTACCTCTATGCTGTTCACTCAAGATCAATAAAAAAAAAAGAGAATATGACCTAAGTCCAACCTCACCGACATGTGGATGCAGTATGCATGCTAACTAAGAAAAGAGACACTGTCCATATCCGTTTGGTTCTCACAGACAAGTGATGGGGAGCAGCATCGCTAGTCCGGCACTGCGCTCACCAACCTGCCTGCCCAGAGTGCCAAGTATGGGCAAACCTTTCAAGAAGTGCATGCCGGTTTTACCTGGCACTTTCTTGAAGAGGCCGATGTTCAGCAGTGGACTGAAATAGGCTGCTTAAGAATGATTAAATTTCAAATTGCAATTACCTGGTGTAGTTTATTTGATATGCAGATATGTCCTCTGGATTTGAAACTTGCTGAAAATTAAGTTTTATTCAATTATAATTAGTTATCTAAGGCAATAATATTTTTTTTCATATTATAATCTCAGTTATTTTTTATTTATACATATATTAAGGTTATAAAATATTTGTTAGGAGTAGACATTACTATTAACAAACTACAAAAACTTTTTGGATATTTTGATAGAGCAAAGCAGGTTGGTTGCAGAACATAATATTAATTTATTAGCAAAAATCAATATCTTACCAGTTTTCTAACACTAGGTGTCTCAAAGTTCCAATGATTGAAACAGTGCAGGAACATTTTCGCCAAATCGTACATAGTCTGCCACTCTCTTTGTGGCAGGGTGTTGAATTTATAGAGAACAAAATTCGTTATGGCCTTTGCTATTGAGGGCCGTTCGAAAGGCGGTTGACCAAGCGGACCTTCGATACGGGGGTGCGAACGTGTGAGGATACATTTTCGAAGCAACTGAAAAAAAGTATATTTATACCTATCCATACTTGTATGTGGTATTCAATATTATTCTTGAGTGAAGTTATAATGAAAAGTCTTGAGAATCTCATCAGGCCGAAACTACGCGATAAAGCTCGCTAGCTGCCAATTTCCATCTCCTAGATAGACGAAAAGTAAGTATGGAACACTGTTTGGCTATGTTGAGTCACCCATATAGAAATCTGTGATCCCTGCCTATCCCTATAGATGACAGGCATGAGTGCTCGACATTGAAAACAAATTTATTGATAATTTTTCAAGGAGTAAGAGGGGAATAGAGCACCTTTCTCTCTAAATGCTAATAAAGGCTAACAAATTAGACTCAGTACTCAGTATATGTATGTTCTATATGTGCTTAGAAGCATTTAAAAATTGGATTGACTTTACACAATACAAACCTTAAACAAATAGTAATAGACTCTTTTTGTGTCATGGTCAAATTCTCTGTGCATAGACATGAAAATGTTTTCCACATCAACAACGGCTCCTAATAGACGGTTCACCTCTGATACAGCAAGACTTTGCAAATGTGCTACATGTTTCTCTGAAAGCATAAAAACAAGGTACTAGATAGAGCAATTTCCAGTTTCTCACAAGTATTTATTAAAGAAAATAAAAAATAAATAGAAACAAACCTAAAATGTGATTACAATTGCGACATGGATCAGTAAAATTGGCTAATGGCTGACTATCTGTGCGTGCATTAGCTTTGGACGCTTGCTGAGGTACAGGAGTCTTCCATCCATTACAGGTACAATCAGGTGTCTAAAATAAACATTTTCCTTTGATTATAAATGAGTAGTTTGTATGTGGCGGTCAGAATCAGCTTCAGTATTCCAGGGGTAAAGGATTTAATAGGATATGATTATTACTTATGAACAAAATTACGACCAACTTATGAACAACCTATTTAATAAATGTTCCAAATAATACTGCTGTTGAGACTTGAGGAAGAAATACTTAAAGACTGTAAAGTCTTCAGTCAAAGTCAAACTTCTTATTTAATGTACACTTGTTGTAAGCTCTTATGAATATCAAAATCTACATCTAGTTCAAAACAGAAGACTTCAGAGAAAAACCAGAAGGTAATTCTGGGGTTTTTTTAATGCCATGTTAAGACTAACAATTTCACAAGTGTAATAAAAGTTAAAGTCAAAGTTTTTTTATTCAATTTAGGCTTCTTTATAACTTGTAAACATCAAAATCTACTGTAACAAGTAATAGCTCTAACTACACATTTTTTGCCTTACTAACTAAATTAGCTTACCAATAAGCCTATATACTCAACTTTCAAATACTTACTTGACATGCGGAATATATGGCCAATTTAAGCAGCTTTTTGTTATGAGGCCAATTGAAAACTTGCTGCTTCTTATGCTGAATACGTTGGAGGTTGGACTGTCTTGAAGCTTGTCCTTCACTCCCTGATGGGGTTGCGGTGTTGCTAGATGATGCATCTTCAGGAGTTGCACTCGATGTTGCTAGGAAATTAAGATATGACAAGCATTACTTAAGTGTATTTTGTTTGTAGGATTTTATATAATATGTTGACCACTACAATAGGTTTTTAAATATAAGTTTCTATCTGTAGTCTGTAGGATCATAATGCTTGATAAAACTGTACCTTTTTATTTATTCATCATAGAACCAATATCACAAAATATAAATATAACATTTCTTAAATAATGCTTAGTGCCAATAACTTCTCTTCTAGTGTCCTATGTACTGAGTGCTGTGGCTCATAACAATAGAATTTCAATTGCATTAAAGTCATAACATGTATACAGCTTAATTTAAAGTAACATTTTTTTAATATATTTAAATTAAATTTTGCTCATTTGTTTATTTTTTTAAAAAAATGTACTCGTAACAAATTTTTTGTAGACATTTTTATAACTTTGAACAGAATTGTTTCGTATTTTGTTTGCCTGGGATGTAGCAAAATAAACATCTCTATTTTAGCATATTGATTAAAAAACATATTCAGATTTTTTAACACATTCAATATCCAACACATACGATACGATACGATTCAATACGTAACATTTTCTGTTCATTAAAAAATAAGTTTATTTAATGATTATTTGATAGATTCAATGCACTGATAGAGAACGTATTAAATCTCCTATTAATATCAACTATTTATCTCTATTTTTATCTCTATCAATAAGTTCAAATGTTATACGATATTGGTTCTAAGTATCAAAAAAATTGTTTATTTATTTACCTTCATGTGCGTGTGTTTGCGAAGAGTCCGCCTCTGTATTTGTCATTCCTATGTCACCAATGTCGTTTGTCATTTGAGACGTCATACTGGATAGTTCAACTTATAACGACCACAATGTTCTCCATCAAAACACTGAAATAATATCAAAACTTAATCATTTGATGAGAAAGTATAAAAACACAAAACTTAAAAATTACAATAAAGAATTTTACTTCACCTTGTCAAAAATCTTCTGTCAAAGTCAATATAGAAATCAAAATGGTGTTCGTAGGCTTGGGTAAACAATATCGATATTTTTGTAATATGTGTTCGATATAACATCGATATTTTTAATCTCGATATATCAATAAATATTTTTTGTGTAGTATATCGATGCTGTTTGTATAATATATCGATGCTATAATAATCGTGAACTATTTACAGGTTGTTATGCTTGGCAGCTGTACATTTCCAGACACCTGGAAGGAGTATTTCAAAAACCGGGAAAAAAAACCAGGCCTATAGTCTTATCAGTATCTTCAGCTCCCTATATACCGTTTAGTCCCTAAATATTATTTCAAACGAGCATTTCGCCTTTCGAGCAAGCGGCTCAACAAGTGCACCGCCTAACGGTACATGTATTCCAGCGTCTAAACGATAATAAGAAGTACTGTGTGGGAACGCTCCTCTGCGATGTCGCGCAGAAATTCGTCAAACTCTGGCATAACGGCTTATTATACGAGCTGCACACCTTAGGAGTGAAGGATAGGCTTGTGCACATAATACAATTCGATGTTAGAGTTATTTGGAATATCGCTCGTGAAGAGCGCCGGAAAGCTGGCCGATATTCCAAATAACCCTAACATCGAATTGGCACTATTCGACGACGACACAGTCTTTTAATGCAAGCTCACAGAACTTAGGCCTCTCCCATGAGGATTTTCCATAATCGCCACCTTAGACGCTGCTGCCTTTAAAT
Organism: Bhutanitis thaidina; assembly: GCA_029286595.1. NCBI lineage: Eukaryota > Metazoa > Arthropoda > Insecta > Lepidoptera > Papilionidae > Bhutanitis > Bhutanitis thaidina. Next base: position 5,028,096 of record JAGSMS010000020.1, on the reverse strand, counting down.
AGGTCTACATCATTTAAATTTGGTATTTTTCGAGATGCTTATCCCGCCATCTGTCAGTAGCCATTGCAATTTATTAGGCATTTCTTAGTCGTCTTTTACGAGACCACGGGATGAAAAGGGGAGGCAGATTTATACGCCGATACTACATTTTGTAACCTAGTCAGTATTAATTCCTGATGATAATTTCGACCACGGCTGTAACTTCGGAAGTCAACGTCACTGGTTCCATGTTGTCCGGCGTTGTCCTTTATAAGCTCTGGTGAAAAGTGGATTCAAAGGACTAAAAATGTTTAGACCTCTGACCACACCCAGTATTACTTCTACGGTTGTGGGAGCTTATTATTTGTTTAAATCGTGTAATATCCATCTCTAATACCGCGCTAACCACTAATGGGTCCATTTTACGCTTATTCATCCATTCGTCACTTCCATCAATCATGAATTACGATTGACTGATGGAATGAAAGCTACGCGACATGTTCAATTTGACTGATCGTCAGTCATAAGAAATATTTTACATAGGATACTCGTTTTCACTCGAGATAAAATTATGAATGTCCATTCATCAAAGAAAAGCTTGTATTGAAAGGTTGATTACGATGTTGAGCAAAAAACGCGTAAAAAGAAGGCTTTGAGTAAAAGATTGGTTATTAAAAAAGGATTGCTATCGCCATATAAATTTATTAGATGAAACATGGAAGAATAATGAATATTATGCGAATTCTTTTCGAATGAAAGATTCGTGTTATAATAACATTTTTATTTTATTTAGACCATATCTGAAGAAAAAGACTAACGGGTGATTAACGAATCGAACGACACATTCACTCGAAAGTCAGAGCTGATGGAATCACACATCATCTTCTGACATATAACGAATGACAAAAAAATCAAATTATCCAAATATTTATCAATCAAGTTCATGCATGAAATTAAAGAAAGAAAGAAATACGTTTATTTACAAACATAAAAAAGAAATCTCTAATATACATGTTTACAATTAAATTATTAACGTAGGTAATAAATTTTCACAAAGTTTTTTTAATTTGCACCCAATTGCCTCCACTCCGCTTTAAACCTCGAACTGAAATTCGTGACGCTGTTTGTCAGTGGAACCAGCAAAGTAAGATAGATAGCAGTAAGAAGAATACAAAATTAACAATAATGTAACAATAAAAAAATATTTACCTAAACAAACATTATATTACAAATAAGCATTGTGCACGCCAGGGTATGTGTCTGTGTGTCTTTCTCTTTCTCTCTCTCTCTCCCTCTCGTTGTCTCTTTCTCCCTCTATAGCCTCTATAGAGAGAGAGAGAGAAAGGGGACGCGTGGGAAGGTCTATTAAAGGTAACAACCACATGCAATTTTAAAGGAGAAATCACATTTTGAGTATCTGATTGGTCAACGAACTTGCTTAAACAAGCGTGGCGATATCCTCCATACGATGTCCAGTGGACTAAAAACAGGCCAATGAAGTAGGCGAATGATATAATAGCATTGGTAAAATTATATTTAGCACTCACTGTCTCTGCAATTCTATAAAAGACGTAGATCCTTTGTATCACGCGTGGTTCATTTTCTGGCTCGCATAACAGAATCTTTACGAAGTATGTCTTAGGGCGTATGTACTTAGAATTATTATTGTAATAAATTTATTTATATTTAAAAAAAAATTTAACTTTGTGACTTAATTCCGAAAGTGATTAAAATAATTGTTTAGACTTATTTAAAAGTTCAAGTAACCTGTAATAATGACTTACCAATAGTTAAAGGACTTTGACAACAAATTTGATTGTGTCTCAAGCATATCACTGAGGTTGATTTTATCATTATTTCAGTAATGAAATTTGATATATATTTTGTCACTTACTACTGCTTGTAATAAGTTTGTGCCTGTGTAAATTACTATTAATTAATAAAATTACTATACAAATATTTTTAAGGGTGGTTATTTCACTTATTATATATTTAAGTTCACGTAGCAGTAACAATAGACCACTGCCAAGAAGTGTCAGAAAGCCGGCATACATTTCTTGAAGGATTTCGCTCTTAACATGTTGGGTAGGCGGTACCCTCGCACTGGTGATGTTGCTCCTTTATCATCAGTCTGTTTTCTGCAAATAGGATAGATTTACTGCCACTGTCGGACGCCAGAGTATCCTTTTTAGCTGGCCGATTGCACCACGTACAAGAGAGGTTGACATTTGGAGAAAAGGATAGTGTATTGCCTCTTAGACACATTCTAACAAATAAGTAAATAAAGTAAAAATCCCTAATCTATTGAAGACATAATATCGTCTCATCAAATTTCCAATTCCAATCAAACGAATCTACCAATAACCAAATTCCTTTTCTCCGTGTCTTTTTTATATCAAACGAAATTTTTCATTTTCTTATTTCGATGTATGCTATTCTTCTCGAAACATTAATATTCCGTTGACAAATTGCATCAAAGTGAAAACACCTTTCTAAGTATATAGCGGCGTATATAGCGGCGTATATAGCGCTGCGATGAAAAGCGTGATCCGCGCCAATTGGGCTTTCAGCAACCAGTACGCGCGGGAAACCGTCTGGAATGTACACGTCTCACGGGATCACACGTAGAGTTTTGATATCTCCGATATTCGTATTTCAAAATTTTCATTGATGTTTCAAGCAAAACGCAGTTAAAATATAAAAAAAATACTATTTCATCATTAAATAAATATCAGAAATAAAATTTCTGTCTGCAGTTTAAATAAAAAATATAACAATGGAATTAGAATTCTTTCTTCGCGAAAATGAGACGTACGATGATTTTTATAGTCGATGCAATAACTTATCCCACTTCGACTGCAGTGAGGAGGAGATGCTGTGGTGGATGATGGGTTCACGAAGATTGCCCTTAAGTGAAATTATACCAATTAGCATTGTTCTTGTGGTTATATTTTTAACCGGTGTCGTTGGGAACGTTTGTTTCTGCGTGGTGATAATAAGGAATCCCAGGTTGCACACAGCTACAAACTACTATCTATTTAGTCTGGCTGTTAGTGATTTATTATTACTCCTATTTGGTAAGTAAAGTTTGACTACTTTATAAAAAAATATTTTATATAATAATATAAATTTACAATTTTTAATAATAAATATTTAACTCCGGGATATTACGACCGGCCGACGAGGATTGCTGACGCATGTACAATTGTTTTTCCTTGCCACTTGCATGGGAATATTTTAATCTCTAAGGAATATTTTTATCATTATATCTATATAGATTGTATATCTAAGAGATTAAAATTTCGAGGACATTGAAGACAGCCTATCCGCACTGCGGCAATGGGATAGACTTTTTCTGGTTCCAAAAGTCTACAAAAAAGGAAAAGAGGACCGTTCTCATCTGCGTGATATTTAACTATCCGAGATGCTTTCAAATATGCACTGCAAAAAGGGGACTTTCCATGTCCATACACTTTTAAGCTTAAGCGAGTCGCTTTTTTACAATGTTGATTAATATCTGGTAATGATGATAAAATGTAGTGCGATATGTACTAAAAAGAATATTACTTACAGTTTAGATATAAGTAGATAATATCTACAGAATATTTGTCTGCACAAATAGGAAAATAAATTATTAGCGTATTTTTGATTTCCAAAATATTAAAAGCACAGTTTATGCTTGAAACGATAAAAATATCGGTTATATTTTTAAATTGATGCTTACTGAGGATTAAAACGTATCCCGAGTGTTTTGATGACTTTCATGCTTACAAATGATTTAAAAAAGAAAGGAATGCATGGATTAAAAAGTAAATATTAAGAATAGTTTTTTTTATTTAATAACATAAAATGAAGATGTCAATTTGCCTAACTTATTCTTTCTCGCACGTTAGATCTTGCATGGCTGTCGAATCACGATATCTGTTAATAACATATTTTGTGTCTCGTGAGGAAATGCCCAAAACGCATACCTGCCATTGCACTGAATAAGCAATCAAGATCTTACCGACTTAAACCCCTATTGAAGGATATACAGTCAGCCCGGCGGCCTAAACAGCTACGGCGTAGGCGGATGCTAGTTTTAAGAAGGCACTTTAGTAAAGAACATTATCTAATGAATGAATGATTCTCCACAAATGGTACTAAATAACCTTGAACTTGACTCTGTCGGTTAAAGTTAAAGAATATGCAAAAAAAATTGAACAAGAATATTGGCCTCCGGCATGGCGTAAGAAGTGCTGGAGGTCGATTGGAAGCTGCGTCTACGGCGTGAGGTATCTTGGTATAAGTGTGACCGCCAACCAGCTAAGCGTTCACCAACATTGCTCCCATTTAGAGTCGTCAACGTGTCACTGGTGGACCGTTTAGAGGCTGTCAAATAAGATGAACAATAGGGACCATAGATCTGATCTAAATTATAGATATTGATTTTGAGAATAAAAGTTAAAAGAATAAAAGATCTTTGATCTTTATAAGAATAAAAGGTGTGGAGTAAGTAAGGAAAAAGGGTGAATTTCATCACTAGCCCCGCTCGCGACTCTCGCGGAATCGAAGTCTTTTGAATTCATTTGCATGTGCGAGCATCGCCTGTTTTATTTGCATCACTATAATAAAATTTGAAACTGAATTCATACTTGCGATTGTTCTCACTTGGCGAAACTCCGTACGTTGTGAAACTTGAACATATTTGACAACTAATTTATTAAACTTACGCTATCTTTAGTGTATCAAATAATTTGATGCGTTATAGACCGAAACCGGTTGGGTCAATAATCAATAAGTATGATTATGAAGTAACACATTAGTGGTAAAAATTTTTTTTAAGTGAATCGTCTTTGGGTGCGGCAAGGAAAAAATTGACTACGCATTACTTTTTCTATGCATTAGTCTTTCACTACTTTTAAATCTTTGATTGTTTGTATATCTAGACTGGATAGACATAATATAAACAATCAAAGACGACGTGATGTCTGAAACTATATCTCAGCCACCATGGCTGTTAGATTTACAACCTTCGAGTTTGGGCTTAAACGTTTAGTTCGGTGAAAATTTTACAGCCAATAATAGAGCGCGTCTACCTCAATATACGTGACTAAAGGGAAAATTTTACTCTCTTGAAAATAAATGCTTAATATATAAACAATCAATCAATAAATGCTAAATAACTATAAATATTACTCACTGATGAAATACGTACGCTACATACGCTATATACAAATTAATATTACACTCTTTCAATTCAATTTCAGAGCCTTGGTAGCCTAGTGGTCAGGGTGCTGACTTTAGTTTCACAAGTGAACATGAAAAAACCTGTATGTTTGGAAAATAATGTATTAATACATAAAATAATACATAGATCCTTATATGCAAAATGCTGCAAAGATGCAGTCAGTAACCAAAGTTCCAGAAGAAAATGAATTATGAAATCTAGGGCGTCGTTTATTGTGGGCTAACGCACATTTGTACTGGTCCGACACTTGTTCTGCTTTCCGATAAGATCCGCTTCGGATTTCACCCCGATTCAAAGAAAGTGCGTGTTTGGCGAATTCCTGGTCGCCAGAGTTGATTCAAAATCCTTAGGAAGTTCATACATACCAAGGCGGAACGATCATGGCATGAGTTGGAATTCACCTGGGTGGAAGTAAACATTTCATATGGATACGAGACAATATGAAAGACTGACCATTGTGTGACGTGACAAGGTTGTGCAACCTATGGTTATCCCTTACCGACAGCAGCTCGGCCAGGATTCCGTGTTCATGCACGATTATGCACGTGCACAAACTGCCAGGCTTATTATGAATGTGTTCATCGAGTACAATGTCACAGTGGCTTGGACAGTCCACCGATCTTAATCTCATTGAGCATGACTGGGATTTGCTGGAGAGAAGAGCTTTCTCAAATTTTATACACAGGGGACATTTTATGGCCTAATACACAATATGCCTCGCCAATTTAGAGTCATCGTAATGGCTTGAGAAGTCAAACAGATTATTAAAATGTAGCAAGAATGTTTTTATTTTTTAATTTACATATGCGTTGGATTTTTTTAACTTTCAATAACTTTTCTTTTGGTTTTTCACTAGATTGCCTTTTATTATATTTAACAATTAAAATTTTTTTTTTAGTTAATTCAAATACTGTTTGTTCCTTAGACTTTGTCGGGTTTTGTATTAGTAACATTATTTCAAATGTATTATTTCGGGCACGTACTAAATTCTTTTGCCAGTTACATGTAGACAGACTTACAGACAGGCGGCAAGTCGGACACATATTACACTCGATTTGATATGAGTCAGAACAGTAATCTTGGACCATGAGAATTGATTATAATGATGAATGATCTGACATGGGTATTTATAGGTAGCTTTCTCTTGCCATAAGAAGCGAGGGTGACTGTGAGGGTGAGAGACTGAAAATGGACACAGATAGAGTGATGGCTTGGAGCAAGGATAACCTGTTGGGATTTAGTAACTCGAAGTGTGATTATTACATTCTCACGTACAAACACTCCCATCCTACGCAGTAATAAGATTGATAGGATACCAATAGCAAGGGTCACAGAAGTCAAAGACTTAGGAGTTAATTTCACGACAGGGGTAACGTTAAATAACAACATAATTAAAATTTGTACGTAAGCATGCAGGAATTGCGTAAGGCGATTATCGTCTTATCTAATGCCTTAGTTAGGAGTAATTTGGAATATAATGCAATTATTTGAGCCCCACACGAAACTAAATCGTTTTATGTTGCAACGCGTGCAGAATAAGTTTGTAAGATCCTTATAAGGCAATATATCGTACCCATATTATCCCTTGATGTATCTGACGTTATTTATTTTGGGTGTGTTTGGATTTAATGAACAAAGTGTTAGAAGATCTAAAGATCTCACAATGGCGACATAGATATTTAAAATATTCAGAGGGAGGATACATTATGGCACGGGATATATTGGGACGGGTAGGGTTGTGCGTTCCAGAGAGGAACGTATGGCGACGCAGCTGGTAGTGGCGTGGACATACAGAGTTGGTAAAAAAGGCGCCGTGAACATGAGCACTCTAAAATCTAAGCTTCATAGCTAGTGAGATGGATATATTCCTTTGTACTCTGAGTGCATCACACGGACCGATTGTCTCTACGGGAAATGCAGCATAGTTTTCCCTTAGAGACTCATATTTGCACTACTTGCCAAATTCATTTGCCTCTGATACCGCTCCAGCTCTGGTCAATGTTATCCTAATTCCTCACATGAGAGGGCACTAATGTTTATATTTATGTTTATATTTACACGATACTTAGTGAAATATATATTTTTAGCTTTTTGTACGTCACCAAGCGGTGGTTTTAGCTGTTGCTCGAACGGCCCGGCTCGACCGGGGCAATACCACGACCTCGAAGAATACCAGCGTGAAGTAGAGGCATCTTGTACTTCCGCGTGAGTTTGAGGTACCAGAAGCCCACTTCCCGTTCCCGTCCCCCCAACTCATCCTCCCTCCCATCTCCCAAATATAGGACGGCAAGGCACTTGCAGCTCTTCCGGTGTTGCATATGTACGTGGGCGACGGTAATCACTTACATGTTGAGCCGGTTGCACGTTTGCCCCCTTTACCATAAAAAAAGCCTTTAATGTAATGCATGATTTTTTAGAGTTACAGGCATAAGTTAGTTGCAAGTGCCTCGCCCATTATATTAATAGGATGCATTCCGGTTACCGGACGAGACAGGAAGGTTACGTCGTAATTGATTTCGTTACGGACGGGGTTACAAAGGCTGAAAACAGCCTCGTTGAGAACCATTTGCTTTTGCAGCATCCAGAATTTATTATATTATAATTTTACCTTTTGGAATTTGACTAGGTTGTGTATGACAGCATTATTAGCTTTTTGCGGCAGCGTTTTCGCAAGCAATTCAGATCAGCATTATAATTTTAGTGGGCACTGTCTCACAAACTCAGAAGTCGGCTTTTGCCCAGCAGTGGGAGACCTTAGAATCTAAAAAGATTTTTTTTGTTTTCGGCCTTCTGAATAACTAAGTCAAATCTGCATCCGCAACAGCGGGGCGGTCCCGGCCAGCTGACACATAACGAAGGATACAGAATAGATCGTATGCCCCCACCCCTGCCATGTCAGGGCGGAAACTCGTGCGGGGGGTGAAGTTCAACCCTGCCCCTACTGCTCTAAAGTCCAAAAAAAGAAATTACACTACTAGATAAGGTTAGGTTCTACTACAAAAACCTTTCGAAACACTCCAACCATTTAATGTTGGGTGGGTTTCTTTTCTAGCCTGCAAGGTTCAACCCATTTGTTCTAACTCATCTTAATTTGTCATCGTTGGCTGGCGAGGAAAATTTTGAGATGAGCAAGTTTTAAAAGTTGATATGCCATCATCACGGTGACGTTAGAGAATCTGCTGCCCCATCCGATAAAAGGTTAATGAAAATGACTGAAATATCTTATGACTTTTTGGAGCAGAGGAACAAAGTAAAGTAAAGGAGCAGCCTCTATGTGCCCACTGCTGGGCAAAGGCCTCCTTATCAAATATCTGAGAGGGTGAAGTAGTGTGTAGTAATAATATCTTTTTATTATTTCTCAGGTTTCCTCATGATGATTTCCTTCACCGCCAAGCACGTGGTAGATACAGCACTAAAAATTGCTATTAACAATTTTAGTGGTGCCGACACTGGGGATCGAACTGCTTGGTTCTGCGACTTTTGTGTCGCAACATAAATTATGTGAAATCTTAATCGGGAAGGAGTCCAGCAACTGTTAAAGAAAACGTAGGAAAACTACACTCCTACAATTAATCCATCCAAATTTTATGTTTCATTTTTACAAGTTACTTTAATTAGGTCTAATGTGGGATTACGTAACAATATCCTTTCTGCTATGAATTGCTTTATTAGAATTATACCAACATGACAAATTTGAAGTCGAATATTAAGTTTGCTACAAACATAATATTTATTTAATCTGAAAAGAACGAAATAGTTAATTACAAGCTCTGTTGGAATACTCATTTCGGTTTCTTTTTTTTCACAGAGAACATAATCACTGCGTACGTAAATGATTAATAACCTAGGCAAAGACGTAAAAATGTATACAACTGTGTTTACTATTAGAATATTCAGCTTACTTTTTGTATTTTAACGAATGCCATTGTAAAACTCTCTGCCTTTTATGTTTTAACAAAGTAAGAGAACGCAGCCTTACTATCATGATCTTGTAGATACCTATAAGAGGAAATATTTGTTTTGGATTCTCTAATTTTAATAATAATATTGTTTCTAGCTGTCGAAATGCGCTAAAATCTTAGGGGAAAAAAACCTCTGCATTAAAATATTACAATCGGGTGATATATTTGTAGGAAGTAAATTTATAAATGTACTGAGATATTTGTGTGATTAACACTTAATTTCTAGTTTAGTCTTCAGTTTCGTCACTACTGTGTTATCTAGGGGTTGTACTAACAAAAAGAAATTATGTTCAGGATATGTTATAGTAATTTATGTATAAGGAGCAAACCTAAAGGCATTACCTTCCAGTATCTTAGATAACCCCTATGTATTAAGATAAGGGGAGGGTCGGAAGAAAAGCGAAAGAAATGGAGCATTTTTTTTAATAACAAGGCTATTATATAATGACAATATCAATATTATTTTTTATATTATTTCATACCTTGATTATAGCGTAGGGCGAAAACGGTTAGTTCAATAATTGATAAATTTGATGTGAAGTAATAAATTAGATGTGAAGCAAGATTTTTGATTGGATTGGGCTGATAAACAAAACAACAGATGCGTTGACACCCCGGAGGACTGCGATGAAATGCCGCATAACCTGTAATTATACTGGCCATCTATACCATTCAAACCGGAACACAACAGTAGTTAGACCGCAGGTTGGCGGCTGTAATAGGTTTACGTTACCCAGAAGACTTCTAGGCGGATAACGAGCCTATCATCTAGTTCAGTAAACTTGCAAATAAATGTTTGAGTTTCAAGAATTTAGGGGATTTAGCTTTCAGCTTAAAATGGATCGCCTACTAGACATAACGGATGTATATTTGTTTCTTGTCAACCATTTGTGTAACCAGATCATCTATCTCATACTGTGTATAATATTGTTATAGACTTAGAAATCCTTTAAGGGACGGATCGGATAATAGATGGAATCGCAAGCTCGTTACAGAAGCGCTGCAGCCTGTTATTATCTCAAATATTCTGCAGATATATTTGCTAAAATATTTGTTTACACATAAGGATATTTTCTGTTTTTAAAAAACTGAGCTTCGTTTTTAAGGGCATCATAAACTATACTAATATATAAAATTCTTTGTTGAAAGGATTTCACTATAAAACTAATTCAAGGATTTGAAAATGTTTATATAAATGTTCCTTATGATTGCAGAAGTCTATATATATATAGGCTATGTTTTACGGTACCATAGTCTATTACAATTGTGAAAGTTTTTGTTTGTCGTTCAATCACACACAAAGAAATGAACGAACATTTGGTAGGGGTGTAGATTATGCTATTAAAGAGGAAATAGGATACATTTTATCTCAATTAAGAGAGATTCTCTAGGGATCAAATTAGCGAACACGGGGGCAGAAACTAGTTAAATATATTATTTTGATAACATACAAACTGACCTCGGAAGTTTATGTTTTAATGAATTTGCTTTGAGTAACAAAAAGTGAAACCGCGACTAAAAATCGGCGAATCGGAAGTAAACTTATATTAAAAGCATTCAAATAGAGTGCAGCCATTGGCAACCAAGCAATGAATAGATTTATTTATAGCACACGGCAGCTTAGTCTGCGGAAATTAATTTTCTAGTGTTTGAAGAAAGAGAATCCGATTAAGCGCTGCTCTACTTCCAGATGTCGTATTTGTATTTTTTATAAACAATGAGTATTCTTTTTTTTTATTGTGGATGAGAACTGCGATCGCCAATTCGCCAGCCAATTGAGGCGGTTACGGCAAGTCTAGGAGTTTTCTAGAACACGCCTGTGTGAGAGTGGATTTTTGAAACACTAGTATAGTGATAAACAAACATATCGAGTTACTACTGTAACTCTACATGTATTAAACAAAAAAAAAATCTAAAACCAAGCATTCTGAAGATACTGTGAGCACATTCTTTAAAAAAAAAATTTGCGTAGATCGGACCAAAATTAATAAATAAAAGTTGAGGGAGCCCAAGTTGACTATGACATCTGGTCGTCTAACACCTCAGTCCCCACGGCTGCTGTAAAGCACTCGAAACGTCGGGATCATAAAAACAAAATTAAACGCGATGAAATCCGTAAATAATAGTGTCATTTCAAATGCGCAGTGTTCGCGTAAAAAAATATGTCTTTTATTATTTTGTACGCTAGATGTTTTTAACTTGATTTAAATCCGAATATTCTTGTGCCATCCTGCCGTTGACGGAAACGAAAGACGGCTGTATAAAAAGCTCACCTCCTTTCAGGACTTCTATAAAGCTAAAAGGTGAGAGTTAAAACTTATTTCTAAAAAATAGCCAAATTTATAATACCATTAATACATTCGTTTTCATGTTATGCGACTCTTAAGCTCGTCTAAGGCCTGTAATACACTAGGCCCCTTACCTTACCTTAACAGCCAACTCTCTCATAAGGAGGATCTGCTATAATCGCCAGGCTCGCGGATTTACGATCGCAGTACCAGATCATCTAGAAACGTTAAGGGCCTAAAAACTATTAATTATTAAGGCCTAGTACTTTAAGCCATAAGAATAATTTTATTCATCCTAACTATTACAACATTAATAAACATTCTTGAGGTTTCACTATCAGTGAACACTCGATTTTTCTGGCATTTCTTTTAGGACAAGATGGCGCGGTAGGTTCTATAGCGGGGTTTGCCTTCACGGCTTGTCCATAGAACTTAAAATTTTTAATTGAGGACGATGATTCGATTTTGTTATCAGTTATCACACATGAATATTCGAGACGTATAATAGTATGAAACTTAAGATGATGGCAATAAACTTCATTCATTATGATAATACTGCCAACGGAACTGATAATCTTCGTAAAATATTTTAATGACAGCGCTCGGTTCGCACAGGTGTTTAGAGAGGGATCCGCGACAACGTTCGCTTGGATACAGTTAACAAAAGAAATTGTTTCCGATGGCGTATGTTTATATATTTATATGTTTTTCTTAGTCGAACTATACTTTATTGAACTAAAAGAGCAAGAAAGATAAGTTTTAATAACCACGGGACTTGTGGATTACAGCCGGCAAGTCTTAAACTAACGTTGTTATAAATGAGAATTGGAAATCGTTTTTAGATTGTAAAACGCTACACGAAATGCCAATTTAAAACCAAGCCTTGTTGCCTTATCATTGTCCTTCATAATTATATTTAAATGAATACGAAAAAAATGGTAGATTAAAAAAAAACAGTATTTTTACGTTTTACAACGTCCAGGACTAGGCGCAAAAATCTAAGTTTATAGCTGGGGTCCATGTCGTACGTCTCAAAATTATCATTTAAGAATCATATCAAATATATAAGTAATAAAGCATATATGTATAAATGTATGTTTTTTGATGAGAGAAAATAATGTAGGGCCCTACATAATTTTCTAATATTACCTGCTTTAAATCTTTTTATTATGCTTATGTGAGAAGTGTACTCTAACTACTGTCAGATATGATACCCACAATACGTCACTGATTCCATAGAGATTCCATATTTAAAAGTTATTCTTTAAACACCTTAATTTTTCGGGATCATGAATACGTCGATGGCTATAAGAATTCATGTTCCCTTCGTCAACTTATAAGTCTTGAAGACCAAAGTAATTTACTTGATGTGATGATGTTAAGCGGTATATTATGTAATAATGTGATAGATTGCCCCTTACTTCATCTCTTGTTTCATCTGTTATATTTTTAGTGATGCCTATATGTATATAAGCGCACTACGCAAACACTCATTTTCTTCCTCTTACACTCGCACTAACTACGCACGTAACTGTTTAACACGTCGAAAGATGTGGGATGTGCATATGCTCGCGAGTCTGCCGCCGAAGCTGTCAGGGCCACTTGACCAATAGTGTTACCACCGTGAGGCATCAGTCGGTTCAACATCTTAAATGTTGACCCCGTCATCGCCTTCGGTGATTGGTTATGACGGGGCACGTTTCCGCCACGTAAAACTTATAAAGAGTGCTACAAATATAATCAAACATTTTCTGACATTGATATATTTCAACGTTTTAAAATAGTGTTTAAAAAACGCGCACGGTGCTCCTTACATCAATCACACCCTAACACTAGAACGTTGTCTATTTCATAGCTGCTATACGCACAAACACAACATACACACACATACAGTTTTATTAGGGTTATGAACAATCAAGTATTATTCATATAGTACTGTAAGCTTTGTTTGAATGTAATGTATATTATGTTACTTTATTCTTAATGTATAACTTCTTCGTGCACGGTGGGGAAACGGATAGGCGTTACGTTTTCTATGCATTAATGTATAAGTACAATCTAAATATCTATATAAAATCGAAATCTGAAAGCTCAATTTTCAAATCCAAGATGGCGGACATGCCATTTTTGTGACATATCTATATGATAATTTAACATGATTTGGTAATTTTCATAATTTCAAAAATAATTGATTTACAAAATTAAACTTTAATTTATTTGGGCGGAATTTAACAAAAGCATTTGAGTAATTTAGTAATTCTCTAAGTTTGTATTAAATATACTTTTAGTTATAATGGTTATAGTTTAAGGATTTAGTTTGGTTTTGGTTTAAAAAAAGCCTTACAAAGTTGTTGACAGTTTATACCGAGGGATCTTAAGATCTATTGAAATAGCGACGACGGAATTATTTATCAAAATTAAATATTGATTGGAGATGAAAAGGTTGGCCTTGGGAACAGAGTTTCGTACCATATTTTTAGCGCAAATCTAACAACTTTTCTCGTAATATATAATTATATATAATTTTCTTGTAAATATTGTTATTTTGATATATTATTTCTCTGTCTTTTTTGTTCCGGTGATTTAGAAATAGAAAGAAGGGGGATGCTCTATTTCTGCATATTTATTTTAAATTATGCTTAACGAGCTGCCAAGTCTAAAACATGAATATTTACAGAATTGGATAATATTAGGTCTAAGTTTTTCGTATTTTTTAAGTAAAAAGTTGCAGTAAAATCTCTTTGGCTGCACTGTTTGTGTCTGGCTGGTTTTGATACCATCAAATATTTAGTATTTTAACAGAAAAATAAATAGTAAAAGCGGTTTTTCGCCGTTTCCTATTGTTTTTCTGTTCGCCAAAACGAGCTAAATCTAACGAATATATTCGATATATTTGGAGTTTTATTACAAAAAATTTGTGACGTTTATGGACTTAACGCAGTGTCAGCAAGAGTAGCACAAAATTGGTTCTCGCGTTTTCAGTCCGGAAATTTTGATGTCAAAGATGAAGGATGCTCTGGTCGACCTGTTACATATAAAGTCGATGCCATTTTATAGCTGAAGAGATAGCTGAAGAGCTAGAAGTTGACCACAAAACAGTTTTGACCAATTTGATAAAGTACAAATATACAATAAAGCTCGATATTTGGGTCCTAATAAATCGTGTACTCGCTTGCGATTCTATATTGAAACTTAATAAAACTGAACCGTTTTTGAAAAGATTGATCACTGGTAGATTACCTACGATAAGATCGTGAAAAAGGTCATGGACAAAGGGCAGTTAAGCTCCACAGACTATAGCGAAATCCGGATTAACTCGCAATAGGGAGATGTTGTGTGTATGTTGGGGTTGGAAGGACATCGTTCATTATGAGTTTTTACCGCCGGGTAAAACCATCGATTCGGATCTCTATTGCCAACAGCTGATGAGACTCGAGCAAGAAATAGAGACAGCCGGAATTGATCAACAGAAAGGGTGTGGTTTTTCATCATGATAATGCCAGACCACACACTCTTTTAGCCACTCAGAAAATATAGCTTAGTTGGGAAGTGTTAATGCATTCACCATATATCCCTGACCTTGTACACTCAAATTTTCACCTGTTTCGATCTCTTCAGAATTCTCTTCGTAGTGTTAAGTAAAATCAAGAGAACACTGTCAAATCTACTTGTGGCTGTTTTTGTCTTATGTCACTACCCACAAAATGTCAACAAGTTATCGAACAAAATGTCACATGTATATTATAATTGAAAGTAAATAAACTATGATAAAAATTATCTTGAAATTGTGTATAAATTACGAAAAAACTTTTTCTCCGACCTATTGTATAAAATGACATATCGAACGGCTGACATAAAAGCGATAAATCATTCTACGAAATTTATTTATTGTATTAAACGTTACCCAGCGAGTCGAGCAGAATCTAAAAGGACGGAAATATGACAGAGAAAACTACAATACATGCCTAGGGTGTTAAACTGCCCTTAATTCAAACTAATCCTATATAACATTAGTCAGCTTTAAGTTATCTTTTCCTTCAGCTTTATTTAAACTATCAGTTGAATCGGTATAAGTCTGAATAAAGATCACGTAAAAATATATGATTTTTACGTGACCTATATAATGGATATCCATTATATATGTATAGTTCAATGCACTTAAATTAACTTTTGGATCAGATTTTAATGTTATAGAATGCTAATTTATTATAAAAATATCTTCAAAGAATTTATTTCATGTCAATTATCTTCTTCTTCAACATCCTGTCAATGGCCCACTTGTGTGGGCTTGTAATGTTATTATAAATATTCCGTGTGTTGGCTACATACGTAATATTTACGGTATTATTATATCTACGATAAAATCATACCGTAAATTTTATATATTACTTTTCATATCCAGGACATGGTTTATTGGTAACCATGTCTTGGAAAGAAATATTTTGTCTTGATTTCGTCGGTTTACCGTGTATCGAAACCACCGCTGAGCATGCGTGCTTTTAATAACATTGGATGCCTTTCGAAACGGAGTACATCAGGATGTTTACTTATTTTTTTAATAAAGTTTAGCCCACGAGCCATATATAGTACCAGTTAAACTATTTTGGTTATACCGTTTATCTATCCTAACTTGTAAACACAACAATTGCAACTTAAGTTAAAGTTTTCGTTGAATCACTTTATATCATTCTATGATGTAAATAGATATTGTCTATTGTATAGACTCTGTATTGGTATATATATTGCGACCTGGTAACAAAAGCTACCACGACTCCAAAATAGAATATGATCAGAAAAGAGAGTAGTAGTTTAGGTTAAATCCGAACAGTTGTTTTCCAAATGTGCATAAATATTAAATTAATTAAGTAGGTATCGAACATGACAATTCAAAGCTGCCTGATTTTCTCCGCCGAGTCTTGTTAGCGATCGTGATTTCTATTTGCATAATGTGGGCGACAGATTCTGCTGAGTGTAGTATTGAAGTGCTTTAATTAGAGCTGAAATATTCGCTTGGATTTGAAATACGATGCAATAAACGGATCGTAGAGTAAAATCACGCTGAGAAAAGCCAGCAAGTATCGGCGCGTTCTTCTGAGATTCGGTCCATATGACGTTTAGGTTGGTGGGTGCCATGGGATGTGGTGGTTAGTCGGATCTTAGAGTTAAGATCGTCATTGTATAATTGGTATGAAAATAACCTTTAACTATAATTAAATATACCCTCACGACTGTACAACCAATACTGGGGTGGTCAGAGATTTAGATTTATATTAGTCGTTACAACCCACTTTTCACCAGAGCTAATTTGCATCAACGTGACGGTGAACGAGTCGCCGTCTTATGTAAGGCCAATGATTAAAGTTGTGCTTAAGTTACTTTATTAATTAGCACATAATTTAACTGTAGTTAACTTAGTGTAGAATAAATATACATAAAATTTAAGTGTCCGTCTATAATTTCGAAATAACTTTTCACAAATCTTTGTTCATATGATTAATTGCACGATACCAAAACTCAAAAACTCTTTTACAAAATTTTTGTCTGTCTGTGTGTCTGTTTTTTCGGGCTAATCCACTACTAACATTTAACCTTCCTTGGCTCTCCACCGCTGGGAACACGTCAGCCGCAGACCACCTGTATTTAGCTCTAACTTATTTGGATCTACGACACATAGAGAACGAGTTTTGATAATGAATTTTACAATAATACAAAATTATTTCCAAATTTTCCGTGACATTATTTTTGGTTTACATTGTTATTTGTTTTTTAATATTTCATAAAGCGTGACAGACTCATCTGCCTGCGTGAATCATTTTATTCGCGATTTGTTGCTGTCTAGCGCTACGTTTTATTTTTTTTTAACCATTATTTTGATTTGATTATTAGCTTGCAAACCTTGTTTGTCAAGGGGGAGAGAGTATTTTTATTTTTGTAAATTTTATGACAATGGTCAAAATATACAAAATATTTAATTTATATGAAAAATTTAAAATTATCCGTTAATGGGAAATTATTATAAACACCAAAAAATCTAAAATAATGTTTATATTAATAATAACAAGAAAAAAATTATTTTAATATGATTTCGTTGTAGTAACAAAAAAATTACCAAAATCTCGCCCGGTGTTAGATTGGTAAGATGACCCAGATGGTTACCACGTTAACGTGGAAGGTTAGTTAGTCTCAAGAATATGTCTCGGAAGATCTATGCCTACAAAGTGTTCCACTCCCTCGCTGTGAGCATCAGAAACGACATTTTACACTGTTTTGTTCGGGTCGATGATATAATAAGTTTCTGTTGAATGAAATATGTAATTTATTTTTTGTTACAGGCCTTCCCAACGATCTGTCCGTGTACTGGCATCAGTATCCGTACAGTTTGGGAATCGTTTTTTGCAAACTACGGGCTCTTATATCTGAAGCGTAAGTGGATTATTTAAGACGAGATAAAAAATGTAATTTTGTCAAATAATTGGATGTTTTTGTTACTCAGTTTCTCCTCCGCTCTTCTTAAGCGGTAATGAACCGTTATTGCAATCTCTGCTCTTATTAACCGTAATGGATTCGCCGATGTTACACGAAGTTTTAGGCCAATTTATTGTTAACATCACAAAATATGTTCGCTATTATGTTTAAGAATTTATAAAAACGTAACCTTATATTCTTCTTTCTTTCTTTCTTCTTCTTCTTCTTTCTTTTTTAAAACAGCAGCTGTAAACGTCAGATGGATGTCCATGGTCTTTTCCATCAATCTCGTCGTAAATGTTTAATTCCACAAGTTTTAGACGAAACTCCAACTAGTGAACTAAATATCGGGTAGCGTGTAAATACAAAGTAGTATTTAGTATACTGTATGAGCAAGCACATATAAAATCAAAATAGCTACAGGCTCCAATACTTATAAATTTTAAAAAGGCCTTTGCCAGGGGACATTCATAAATACGGAAGACTAGCGCTTGACTACAATCCCACTCGGTGATAAAGTCCAAGGTGTTAGCACACAAATTCTGTATCAGCTTATTCTACTGCTGAAAATAGGCCTTTTCAGGAAAATGCCAACAATTTGCAGGTTTGCCCATACTCCCAACGCTGGCAAAAGCGTGTTGTTGAACGCAGTGCTAGTACCCGCGTACCAGTGATACTGCTCGAAATATTCATTCGGTCGTTGTAGTTTCGTTTGTTAGCTAGCACGTGCAGTTAGGTTTGGCATTTGGAGAAAGAGATGGTAGTAATAATCTATTAGTACCAGTCTACCTTCAAGACAGTCACGTTTGCACCGGACGGAAACGCTAACTATTGTTATCCTAAGTTGTAAGTATTATAAGTGAAAAAGCGATTGTTTTAGCGCTTCGTCCGATTGTACGGGAGATCTACTAGAAAACAACCACCAAGTGTACTCTACTATACTCGTATCTACTTTAGGAATTTAATATGTTGCTAATGTATATAATACATTAAATATCTTAGGATTGATGTTTTTTTTATATTCTAAGAATTAACTTCACACCACTTCTGTGTCGTGGAGGCGTTTTACAAACTGCACGTTAACAAACTCTGAGACACAATAATTACTTTTCAGTCCAGTCAAGTTAACAGTTTTTTATTCCATTTATGCTTATTTAGGAACGAAATCTACACCGGTTCGCAAAACATGACCTTATCAAAGAAGAACGCGCAAGAAACTCTGAGGTCTTTTTTAATACTGTTACAATGTCATTTACAATTTATAATTAATTCAATACAATGTCAGATGTACATTACTTTCTTCAATTCTCCACATTTACATTATCTCAAGTGCAGTGTTATTTTCACATATTAATATAATTATCCTCAATACATTGATCTATTTTATAGTAGGCCTTTTTTCACAAAGTTTCAGATTATTGCACAATTTTTTTGCGATTTTATTGTAAAATTGTATGCCTTTACTAAGAAAAAAGACTTTTAGTTAATCTAATAATTTGGAAAAGGAAGTTAAATATGTTTATCGCATGTTCGTGAAGGTGATAGACCGTTTTCGATTAAATAAATTTTCATTTCATCCGTACGTGCATAATATTTTCAAAGATGAACTACGGCGGAAATGTAAAAATATTAGTCTCCTCGAAAAGGTCGTGTAGCGACTCGCGAGGCCCCAGATTATAGAATGCCAGTACCTATTCCAAAATGTATATTGTTTCCAATCCGGTTGCAGACCCACAAAGAAATACCATACCACATACCATAGGGCACGGTACTGTGGAAGTAAGCAAAGTAAAAATCGATAATAGTGAAAATAGCAGAACTTAATTTCGAAACTAGTTTAGAAATATGTGTTAGAGAAATTCCGAGAAATACTTAGAAACTTTCGAAATTTAAGATCAAATAGTTTTTTTTTCTTCTGCGTTTAAAACCATATTGATTGCTGCAAACTATTTGAAAAAAACTTGAGAAACCTCATTTGTCTCTTCATTTTTAACTTTTACTGTACTACTATTTAATTATGAGGCAAGCTCTTCCTGCTTGAAATTAAATTTGCCAGTTTCCAAATTAATTATATCCCATGTGACTCTAGTTTTGTTTCTAGAAAGTTTAATTTTGATGATCATTATATTTATAATACAATTACTCATCTCGAGCGAGGTTCGAATACAAGACTCGAATACAAATTTGCCGCAGCAGTAATTCTTTACTGGCTTTTTTTATTGGAATTTGGTGAAAAACGAGCACAATCTCAGTCAAGAAAGTCATTGATGCGTTGTCATCCCTGAAGACGGAAAGCAGCGTCCAAGGTGTGAGTTATCTGGTACTGCAATCGTCAATCAGCTTGCCAAGCGTGGCGATTATGACAAATTCTTCTTATGGGAGGCTTATGCCCTGCAGTGGACTGTTTCTACGTTGTTAAGGTAAGAAACAATTATAAAAAAAATGCAGAGCAGCGTAAAAATGCATTAAAACAGAACTACCATGCACTCTGTGAATTGCCCAATTGTAGAATCGAGTTGATATCTGGCTCATAAATCTTTTTCGAATGTCGCGCAATTTCACTGTCATTCGACAGCGTGCGCTGAAATACTGACTTATAACATTTTTTTGTTTATTGAAATGCAGTGAAAAACGAGCTCACAGAATACCTGATGGTAAGTGGCTACCGCAGCACATAGACACCTGCAAACAACCTTAATCAAGAAAGTCACTGATACTTGTCATCCC
Organism: Bhutanitis thaidina; assembly: GCA_029286595.1. Taxonomy (NCBI): domain Eukaryota; kingdom Metazoa; phylum Arthropoda; class Insecta; order Lepidoptera; family Papilionidae; genus Bhutanitis; species Bhutanitis thaidina. Next base: position 5,007,445 of record JAGSMS010000020.1, on the reverse strand, counting down.
TGAGGACCGCGATGGAATGATTCACAGCCCGTAATTATATTGGCCGAAATATGTGAGTGTTTCACCTACCCAGACGGGTCCTAGGCAGAGCTAGCATCAGTTAAAAGTGGACTTGATAAAGTCAGAAAACTCAGAGAAATACTTAAGAAAAGAAGACGAAGAATCGTGATATTCTTCTTCTTATTCATTGCTGGGCAACCCACGCACAACGTATGCGGAAATTGTCGCCGTAGTCAAAATTCACCAGTAGACGATCATAATATTGATATTAGTAAGATTATTAGATTTTCAAAAAATATTTCATGTTAATTATAAAAATATTCTTTTCAGAGCAAGCTATGTGTCGGTTTTAACGATATCGGCGTTTTCACTGGAACGTTACCTGGCAATATGTCACCCTCTATATCTGTACGCAATGGCTGGCCTTACCAGGGCATCGCGGATCGTACTGATATTGTGGATCATCTCGTTTCTGTGCGCCTCGCCGTTTGCCGTTTATAGCGACATCAGTTACAGGGATTATCCTCCAAGTAATTATGGGCACCAAGGCTTTGTACTATTAAGTTGAATGTTAAGAACTACTCATAATTTTTTTCTTTGTATATACCATATTTTTTGAAAGTGCATTACTTATCATAATCTACTTAAGTAGTATCATATTGGATTACCTTAATTGCTATAAGCATTTTAGTAAGCCTAACAAACAAAAGAAATGTATAATTTTTCAATTCTTTATTCCTGAGATACCTGGATGAACAAATATTTTATCTCTTTTAGACTCCGGTAACATGTCCTTGAACTCGGCTTTCTGTGCTTTGATGGCCCCATCGCCTCTACTGGAGCTAAGCAGTATATTCTTTTTCTTCGTGCCAGCTATTCTAATCTTATGTCTATATGTGACCATAGCTCTTCACATAAGGTAATTAAAACGAGATCTTTTTTCATAACTTTAGAGAGACTGACGAGATGGTAAGAGACTACTGCATCCCATAAAGATCTGGGAACAACATCAATCAAGAAGCCTTTCTAACCAAAAGACAACAGTGGTTTCACTGCTGATTGGTGATAGAAATAGATAAGATGATGGTTCCTACCCAAGCGGCTCCTAAATGGAAAAGGAGCCTACCTGGGGACCACGTTGACTAATTTCGAATACATTCGATAATACACTACTACAACTGCGGCACTATAATATCCTCCACGGCGATAGTTTCTCGTCGCCGTTCTTACCTTTCCGTAAGCGACGTAAAATGGTCGAGACAAAATCGGAGAAAGGATTAGCAGTAGTGTGACTGACATTAACACCGAATAACCAGATCCATCATCCCAGACAAACCTGTGTTTTTCTGGGATTGAAGCCAATATCCATGGCTTAGCAGTTAAGTAGGCCTTGCGGTAATGTGTGTAGCAAGTAGAACGTTTAATGTTTAACTTACAGAGAGACTGCCAGAGGCTACGTCAACTTCTACATGTACGAGAAAAATCTATAACAGGCCTCTTTAGTATCAATACACATCTGCTATTTTGTTAAATAATACCGATATAAAATATAAAATACTTTATGATTTGTATGATAAAATAAATTGATCAGTTTTGTTGCAAGTATCAATCCTTTTGTTAAAATTAATAAATAATTCAGAAAGTTAGTGCCTAACACTTTCCCTCTAGTATTACAATAAGCTTAATAATATGAATAGGAAAGTGAAGTACCTATAGTAGGTGAATTTTTATATTCTAATAATTTAAAAGATAATCCTGTTTATCTACTATGGATTCGATGTATTCAATAATCAACGTTATTCATACAGGTCAACGAAACTCACGAAAAGGACGAAACTGGGACTTCTCAATGGTCACGTACACGGTGAAACGAAACAAGCCAAGTCCAGAAAGGTTATAATCAGGATGCTAGGTAAAGACATCATAGAGAATTCATCATCATCATCTTAGGGGAGGCCTATATTCAGCAAGTGGAAAGATGAATTCCACTGCTGAACATAGGCCTCCCCCAAAGATTGTTATAAAACTCGATCCTGAGCCACCTACATCCACCGATTTCCCGCAACACTGCGAAGGTCGTTTTTTAAGTACACAGCTGGACTGCATTCTATAGAAGATTTGTGTATTCTAACAGCGTTTAAGCCGATTGAGGCATATACTGCTTATGGTAGATGCTTATGTCCTGCTGTGAACTATTTCATTGAATACCATATATGTATGTATGTATATATTCACGCCTTGTTCCCAAAGGGGTAGGCAGAGAGAATCTTCTTCCACTTGCTACGGTCCTGACATACGTCTTTCGCTTCTTCCACTTTCATTAATCTTCGCATGCATGTTCGTTGGTTTAGAGTACTCGTGACCAGGCCTTTTTTCAGAACGTCTCCGATTTGATCGAGAAATGTTCGCCTAGGTCTTCCTCTCCCGACTCTACCATTTACACTCCCCTCATATATTTGTTTCGTCAACCTACTTTCATTCATCCTCTCCACATGTCCAAACCAGCTCAGCATCCCTTTCTCAATTCATGTCACTACATCGTCTTTCACGCCACAACGCTCTCTGATCACATTATTTCGAACCCTGTCAGTTATCTTCACATCACTCATACTTCTTAAAGCTCTCATTCATCTACTGGATAAATGCCTCTTCTGCCATACCCAGCTATCATATAACTACAAATATTTTCCCATTTCTGTAAAACCTCTGTGTAATTTGTGTTAATTTGTGAGGAGAATATTGTGTCTTTCTCCAAGTGCCAACCTCAACTGCACGTGGTCTTGATGCATACCGCCAAACGAGGCTATGGCGACCGATTGGAGGCGTAATATCCATCTAAATTTACCGAAGCCAAATCTAACACATTCTTAATGGGGAACAGCATTACCAGCGCGAGGGTACCAGCACTGCGCTCACCAATCCGCTTGTCCGGCGTGATGAGTATGGACAAACTTTCCAGGAAATGTATCGATGAAATTGAATTTGCTGGCACTTGGAGGCAGTATTCAACAGTGGAAATGATGTTGTAGTAGTAGTAATATGTTAATTTCTTATATTTCTAAAAATTACTTCAGTTTAGTAAATAGACAATGCAATTTGACCAATTTTCTTTCTATTACACACAGTTGCCGTGGTGGTCGCATTCTTCGTATGCTGGGCTCCTTTCCACATTCAGCGACTGTTCTACATCTACGGATACGACTTGCCGCAGTTCCACGTCATCAACGAACACCTGTTCAACGTCGCCGGTGCGCTCTACTACGTGTCCGCGACCGTTAACCCGATTCTCTACAACGTTATGAGCGCCAGGTTGTACTGTATTTTATTATAATACTGTTACGCGCTACAGGTTGCGAGATTGGTGTAAAAGGCCGGTATATTAAACTTCTATTTATTTGACCACTTAAAACGGGTGCAGTTTCTTCCTGATGCGCTCCTCCTTGTACATGATGTTCCATGGATCTTTGTTACAGTAACCAATTCTCTGTCTTTGCCTGCTCTGCACACATTGCCTTCACATCTTGTCCTTTTCCTCTTCTTTTCTTTCCTTTGCTCTTCCTTTTCTTCGTGATCTTCCTATTCCACTTACTTTCAGAACTCTCCACTGAACTGTCCTTAGCGCGCTCCAGTGCTCCTAATATAGTCCCGAATTTTAATCGTTTTTTTATTTTCGATTATTCCAGAATATTACCGAAACGATATTTAATTTTTTATTGCAAAAAATAGGCTTATATTTCAACCGGTTTACTGCTACCCTTCGATCGACTCTTCACTTCGACTTTTACCTACCTACCAAAGAGTTTCGTTAACATCGACTGGTAATTAATAAAACATTTCTTTTGACTTCGTTTCAATACTATAGTCGATAAAAATGATACTACTAGTGCCTATATACGAGTATATCGCTGCTGACCCTAAACTTAACACAAACCTATAATTCCTCAAGGGGTAGGCAGACGTCTGAATACTTCCAATTGTCTACTGACAGGGATCTATTTGGTGACAATGTCAGTCTTTACTCTTGATAAATATTGTCCACAATTGCTTTTCTTCTGATAGGTATTGCACAAAATATGCAAAGACGTTAAGCATATTTGTCGCCTTCTGCGATACCTAGGTTACCAGAGATGACGCATTTATTTTAAACCCGACAGCTACATAAAACTGCTAGCACCATCAGCCAGCAGGGCCAACCACACTTACAAGCGATGCAAACATCATTTCGTCTATATGCTATAAGATTCTAAGATTCATCACCAACCGCTTATTTTAGTCCACTGCTGAATCCGAAAAGCGCCCGCAAGCCACCATTCATTTCGTAGATGACTTGCCCGTACATACCAAGCAGTGACTTGGTGAGCGCAGTACTATTACCCCCGCAATAGTAATCACATTCCCCCATCACCAGATCATCAGTGAGATTAGGAATCGGAAAATTCGGATGGATTTTCCACCATCAGTAGGTAGTCAGAGCCTTGTATTAGGCAGCAAAATGCACCACGTACGGATGAGCTTGACGTTTGGAGAAAAGAGTGATACGTTATATTACATACATACTCGTAATTTTTTTTTTTTAGAAGAAGGAGGCAAACGAGCGTGCGGTTCACCTGATGGTAAGTGATCACCGACGCCCACGCACATCCACAACACCAGAGGAGCTATGGATGCGCTGCCGGCCTTTAAGGAAGAAATAGACTCTTTTCTTGAAGGTCCCTAAGTCCCTGTTCGGAAATACTGTTGGCCACAGCTGATTCGAATTAACGTAAATTAACCCCCTTACGCCTCCTTTTGTTTTTTCTTTCATTAAATCTTGAATCCGCTATTCAGCACGGTCACGTCAGAAACACAATCTTTAAAAATATTATATAGATTATTAAATATCATATATTATACAGATATCGCATGGCGTTTCACGAGACCCTGCTTTGCCGTACAACGAAGCGACAAGAATCCCGAACCATCAATATGGACAACACTTGCCGCGACACCGTAGAGTACTCTACTTATACGAAGTCTAAATATAGAAACCGCGATTCACGCGGAAGTATCGCTGCGAATAAAATTGACTTTGTTAAGGAACCATCGCCATTTTGTGTGAGTGAAGCCATTAAAGTCGCTAAAACACCATCGTATATCTTAAGCAAGGAAGAGAAGCGAGTCAATTTGACAAATAACGGTGAAATAGAAATGACTGAATTCAGTTTTAACAAGGTCTAAGTTATGTATTATCTACGTGGAAACCAAAGACATTAGGGTACATAATAGACATTAAAGGATATTAAAACTCTTTTATGTGAACAAACTACTACTGAGTTAAAATTTAACCATTATTGATAACAAATGTGCTCTCGACATCGCTCGCGTGTACTAACTCATGTTAATCAAGTTATTCCAAAATTGCTGTCTCTAATCTTCGTGGAGTAAATAAATTTATCTAATAATTTATCTATTTAACATATGTATGTAACATAAGTAAATATGTTAAGGTTCAAAGACGTCGAGGAAAACCAGTCAGTAGCTGTTTTCTATTTTCAGTATAAGCATTATTATAATAAGTAAATGTTATAAATTTATCTTGTGTGTTCCGAAAATATATATTTTTGGTTATTATTATTATAATATTTGCTTATAAATTTTCGAGTAAAAAGTAGAATACTTTAAATCTAGTTATCTTCTTAACGAGTGATTGTTGAAATACTTCTCAGATATTAATTCTGGTCTTAGACCCATGAAATTGAAATATGAATGATCGATTTCCGGGCATCAGAGCATGCACTTGAGCAGTGCCCGGCTTAGGCAGAGCAGCGCCGTTTCCTCGTCGACGCAATGGGAAACCACTCTCTCGTAACCTTGATCAAGACCATTACCGGTTGACAGAGGTGTTGAAGTACCGGTATCGTCTTTTGCACACAAGGGACGCCGCAGAGTAAACTTGGAGGATACGAAGCTCTAAACTCCCAATTCTTAGCCAGAGAACAGGACACCGGAGTAGGGCCAAAAAAGCCCTCCTCCGTCCCTCATATTTAGAGTCCAAGCCGAGGCCGGAGATTCGCTGCCTGTGCAAGGTGTCCTAAGTGTCCTAAGAAAAATGGTGTAATCTATTTTAATAAAACTACCTATTTGAAAGCGTTAGTTTTGATTGTGATTTGACTATATAAGTTAAAAAACTAATGTGGAAATGAATAAATACGATATTATTTTATTTCATGTTTTGTTATTTACAAATCCCTATAATCTTTTTTGTTTCATTTTAATAATATTGATCTGTCATTATTGCACATTTTTTTTATAAATATATTAAAAACACGAAACGCCAGTAGTTACTTTTAAGCCAGAGCAGAATTAAAAGAAATATTTTGCCACGTATTACATATCTTAAAAAAAACTTCTATTCTACAAAGGCGTGACATTTTTTATTTTTGTCGTGAGATGATCGTGTCTTTATAAGTTTATGTGTTCAAAGGAATGCGTTTTACGCACAAGTATTATGTTCCAGTCGTGTAGTAATGGAAAAGATCTACTTTATAAAAGCACTTAAGTGAAATTATGTGTTGATTAAGTTACTTAGCTGTTTTTGACTTAGTGGTAAAGCACACTAAGAGGCGTGCGGATGAGATTGCTTCCTTTTCGAGGCGAAGCTATAAAGTTTCAAACATCTGCGGAAATTGCAACCCTTAGTACTCTACAGTTAACAGATTTCTTAATAATTCGCAAGTGTAGTGCTTCTTTGGTTGGGAAAAGGAAAGGAAGGAAGGCGAAAAGGAAAAGGAATTGAAATACGAGAAAATGTATAAATATATTCATCAGTAACCACAAAATACGATTAAAGTTTTAATCAAGTTATCATCGTTTTTGGGCGCACGGAGGATTATACTTTTTCTCCAAATATCAACCTTATTTGCAGGCCCAGCTAATTAACTCTATAAAACCTATCTAAACCTACTGAACCCAAATATCACAGCTTCCAAGAAATAAATACCGGCTTTTTTTAACAGGGATATAAAATAAGATTATATAGTCTCGTATGGTGATGGGGAGCAGGATTTTTGGTGCGAGGGTACCGGCACTACGCTCGCCAACCCGCCAGCCCCGCTTGGTAAATCTTCATTCCTAGTCATACCAGCTTTAGTTGGCACTTTCATAGATCGACTTATGTTCAGCAGTAGTAAGTACAGGCTGATGTAGAACTATAAATAAATAGAGTTAACATATTTTCAATAATTAAGAGTATTTAATCGCTCTCATTTCTTCAGAATGTAGATTAACATCGCGACCTTAAAATGCTCTCTCTGACGGTGTAATTTAACGATATTTCGAAAGAACCAAAAATCACTCAAACCTGTTAGTGACGGAGCTGGATAATTATACCCCCGTGTGGAAAATCCTCTGTTTGAAAAGACGTCCGAAAAACAAAAAATAAGAAAAATAAATAATGCGTTCAAAGCCACTGCCCTCGGACACACCCACACTTACTACACTATTAAAAACCGCGTATCGGGTACAGCTCCCTTACCGCGTTAGTCGGCGAACGCGCCATCTCAGATTCACAACCTACACGAGATATACTCGTATTCAAGGTCAATTAAAAACAATCGACCCATTCCTGGTATCGATGGTTACCCAAGCGTAACTCTCGTACCTCCTCATTAAGGGTTCGTCGAAAGTCTTTCTTTCGTTAACAGACGTCGGAGCGCGACACAGCAGCAGCCAGCAGCGTCGCGATGTAGAACGTCGCACCTGCGCCAGGAGCGTTGTTGTTCTTTTATTTAATTTACTTGCGGGTTGCCTGCTCGCGTGTGTCAAAGCAGTCAGGGCCGCCTGGCCAACAGCCTATCTCTTATCCTTAAGGTTTAAGTCTGGCATTATGCTGATCACGACATAACCGGCCATTGCCTTCAGTGGTAGGTAGGCTAGAACATCCTTTCCCCAAGTAAAAAAAAACATTTATACATCAAAACAAAGTAAGCATTATTTGACATTTATGAATATGTATATATGAATAATACTAATTGTCTTTATTTGAAAATAAAATTCGAAAAGTATGTAAGATCAGCAGAAATACAAAATATTACGTGTGTTGTATATATTCATGTGTGTAAATTTAAGCAACCATTATTCCTACGCCTACATTTGAAATCGGTTATAACGACATTGAAGTGACCGTACAAATCCCGGCGTTATGTAATAGGCCGATAGTTGTTATAAGCAGTATACACATATAAATTAAAAATAAGATCTTTTATTTTCTTCTTATTATCCCAAACAGTTCATATTAATGCGTGCAGTATATTCACTTGGTGCACACTATTGCCTAACAAACAAGAGTAAAATAAAACGCATACCAAAATGCTGTGGTGGTCGAGGTCTATTCATTTATTTGAATCCCATTTGTGAGTTTCAACAGCGTTTATTTGGGACTGAGTAACAGTTCATGTCTAGGCGAAGGATACAAATCGTAAATAAGTTTGACCTCCACATCGATCGACCGAACCCGAGTCTCCTTCGGATGCAGATATCCCCTAACCACTCGGCTATCGGAGCACAATTTTTTTTAAGTTGATGGTGAAAATTCATCCGAATTTGTTGAACATAAAAATAAACGGACGTGACATTCAGTGTTTTATATTAATATTCTGTATACCACTCTCACTCGTCTTCACCTTACCGAACTCGATTATATGTGCGTTAACATTACAGTAAGGGTCAGATGCTGCGCCAATCTGATTCATCTTGGAATATTTTTGTTGAAAAATGATTACTGTTACTCAAATATTATTTAGATCTCTTAAAATGTTATAGAAATGCTAAAATATAAAAATTTTATAGGTTATACCTACCTACCTAATTAGTAAAATTAAGTTTTCATACTTAGTACTTTTCAAAAATGACTTAAAATTATTATTTAAAAAAAAAGTTTGTTGAACGATAATTTTAAGTCCCATCGTCGAATCAACTAAATCTAGTTTTAGCTTTGCAAAGGCAGATAATGAAGCACTTTAATTAAAGGCGTAATAAGTTTTAGACTTTTAATTAAAACCGGATTTTCCTCCGAAAATTTGTCAAAAACAAAGTCTGGCCACGCGAAAAGATTTTGATGAGTTCGATATGACTTTTTAAATTGTCTTCTTTGAGAGATACTCTTATGACGCCAAAGATATTGAGTCTTTTTTTATTGGATAGGGTTGAAAAACGAGCTAACAGTCCACCTGATAATTGGCTACTGCAGCCCATGGACACCCGCATAGCAAACAACTTCAAACGAAGAAGGTTACAGATACGTTGTCACCCCAGAGTACTAAGATGGAATGGCCTCACAGCTCGTAATTGTACTGGCTCTCTATACCTTTCACGCCGGAACATAACATAACGACGGAGGCCTAGACAGAGAGAGAGATAGAGAGAGATGAGACCTGCTAATTGAAATACACTAAACTTGGAAATATACCATCTTTTTCCACCTTGCCGACCTGCTGAAAATAGGCCACTCCATGAAAGCACCCGCAAAGCCTACATATATTTTTGGAGGGTTTGCCTATAATCTCCACGCTGGGCAAGCGGTTTAGTGGCCGCAATGTCGTTACCTTTCTTCAGCTATTTTCGATATCCACTTCGGTCCTCGGTGTCTTTCTATCCCACTTCACTGCTCTGGTATCTCTTCTTCATCGTTTGTTGTCCAAGCCGCACGTCTGGACTGGACTGCCTGCAGAGTTAAGACAACGTTCTAGCAAGCACACATTAAAAAGAATATTCGGGTTCACTTCCTAAAAATGTCATCATAATATACAATACATATATATAACATTAATCAACATATAATATCATATTTAACATAGTATATTGTTTTATTGGTATACTTTTTACTATTTTACTTTCTTATTTTCTGTGACCGCCTTCAATATTATACCTGAAGGTTCTCTGGTAGATAATGCTTTTAGCATAAAGTCCGCCTTTTGCTTTTTTACTGTTTTGTAAGGATCAATTAATAACCTTTTTACTGAGATCATTAGTAACAACAGTACATAGGACCAGTTTACTTATTTTGATCTAACTGGGCGTTTCTACTTTGCAAACCTAAACTATCTTTCACGTCAAAATCTTGGCCCAGCGATATCTAATTGCAAAAGTATATTCATAAATATGATATAGAATTTAGATAATCTTAATTTATCCGTATCTGTAAACCATAGACAAGTTTCTATGTGTAAACACACTACGCAGCTGCGTGAAATGTTTTGTTGTTGTTGACGGACTGTGATTAATGTACAAAAAATGAAAAGCGATTAGTCATGACGACCGCTTCAAAGAATTTTATTCGTAATAAAATTCTTTTTATACTTACTCGAAAAATTACTTTGACAAAAATCTTCATACAGAGGGGAAATAAACAATATTTTCCGTTTTAATTATAGTAATAAACCATACGTTCCACGCTCTTTTGCATTATCTCCCGTGACGAGCAGAAGTTAAAACTCTTCTTCTCTTCTTGTACAGCAGCAACAGTCCACTGCAGAAGACCTCTCTATGTAAAAGGATTTGCCGTAACCGCCAAGCTTTACCGGCAGGTTGACCACCTTAGTACCAGACACCATGCTTGGTGTGTTGCAGCTTGTCACTGTTCTGGATAATAGATCTTGCTTGTACCAATGATACTTTCGAAACTTTGTACGATTTCGAACCTTAGCTTGGACTAAGATGGCGCCAGGCTCACCACCTGTCACGTTGTTGCAAATAAGCTCTGGTACAAAAGAGATTGAAAGGGTTGGTATATGATTCATATATTGGGTATATATCGTTGAGCTGGTCTAATGATGGAGCTGACGGGCGAGAAAAAATCAAATTTTTTTTTAGTTTTTTTTTTATTACAACTCAGAACATGCTTCTATTGCCTGTGATTCTTTGCATTTACTTAGTATAAGTTGGTATGTACAAAATCTGTTAAAAAAAATAACGAGAAAGAATGATCCCTACAGATTTTCTTTCGACTGTTAGTAGACAGTGGTACATTGTAGAAAACGTCAATTGACAAAAAACTTACATTTCTTACGTCGCAATAAAGAAGACATAACTCATAATCACTCATAACTTCCGTCCAGAACAGTCGCCTAAAATTATACGACGTGATATTTTTACATGCTTTTCTCCCAAGACATATTCACTCGCTAGAATCATTAAGCTCAGTGTTCCTAAATGTTCCCACTAAATGCACTCGTGACACTTGTTCGCGACTCTTTCACTTACCACAAGAACACACTCGTTACACTTCGAACTCGGCAATAGTACGAATGCCAAATACATTACAATAAATAATTCGCAAATCCATCCTGTCTTTCATTCAATCCAACAGTATAAAAAATATAAAGAAACAAACATAATTCTTACTAATTTGCGTATTTTAATGAACACACAGACACATTGATAAAAGAATAGGTGTATGTATTGCGCATGGTATAAAATTTATAATTCTAAGTAAAAACTATACATATGTTAAATTTGTAGGATACAATAATTGGCTATATTTTTATAAAAGACTAATACTGTATTTTCATGTTATTCTAAGTAATTGAAGCTGTTGTATTCCTTGAATAAGTAATTCAGTTTTTCGGAGTTTTATAAATTCTTAAAACATATTACTTTGAACAACAAACCGACACCTGATCCACGCTGCGGGCGAATAAGTAAGGCGAAGTGGTGGAACTTTAGCTTGTGTTTATTATATTCAAAGTTTAAATGACGTCACAGTGTTTATATTTACCAAATACAACAATTTTTGCACGGATTTTCAAACTACGTTAATTCATGCAATAGTTAAAAAAGTAATTTTATTTGTTAATTTAAAAACGATCTAATTCACATTCCAGAAATTTATGTCGATAAATGAAATGTGGTACGCCACTAACCTCACCCGCGTATGCCGCACCATGCTAGCCACCAAAACGATGCTCTGGCGACCGAATGATGGCGCAAATATTCTTCAGAATTTTCTTAACCTAAATCCCACAAACTAGTGATGGGAAGCAGCATAACTAGTGCAAGGGTAACGGCACTTCGTTTACCAGCACGCTTGCCCAGCGTGGCGAGAACTGGCTGAATCTTCCAAGAAATATATGCCAGCTTTTGTTGGTGCTTAATTGGAGAAGACTGTCTTCAACTGTCGACTAAAATAGGCTGATGCAGTATAGGTATTCCACTATATATCTTTACATAATAAAAAGTTAAGCCTATGTATTATCCTATAACTTTTATGCGAGTGACACGAGTGTAATTGCAATTAAGTTTAATTGCAAACAGTAGCAATAAACATTAAACAGCAGATATAAATACTTTAGTTTTTTTTTTTTTAATGGGAATGGCGGCAAACGACCAAGCTGTTCACCTTATGGTATGTGATTACCGTCGCCCACGTACACACGAGAGGTGCTGTAGCTGCGTTGCCGGCCTTTGAGGATATTTCGGAAATGGGAGGGAGGGTGAGGAGGGGGATGGGGTCTGTTTACCCTATGCAAGATTGTCATTAATGTTATTGATTGTCGATATTTACTCTGTAGACTGCACCAGTTATATCAGTAAGATAATCTCGTTTTGTCCATTTTTATACCTAAATGTCTCGTACGAATATAGAATTTAATGCGCCTCTAAATAGAATGGTTAGAAAATATAATAAGCAATATATAAAAGTGGACGTGGACATTCTTTAAACTAAAATTTCTGAGCTTAGAACTAAAATGCAGGGGTCATTAGTCATTACGCAATAATTTATAGGAGAAAATCGTAGGTTACTTAATTATTTAATTTGTCTTTATTTTTATTATTAATCCTTCTTTGTTTATTTTGTCTCGCCTAATATTGTTATCAAGTTGTAGTTCCTGATAAGTCACTATAGTGTTACTTTAGATAAGTAATAGATCTGAATAATATTAATATTCATTTAACTAGGTGAATTGCCTTTTTTTCATATTTTTATAGAAATGTTTTTGTTATGTGTTAACACTGTTGTTAATCCTTAATAAATAAATAAAATCAGATTAAGTGCGAGCTTAGTCTAACTTTAGACTTTTTTTCTACGGATTACTGTAATAATAAACACACTCACCCTCTGCATACAAAGCACAGCTGGAAAATGCTACTATTTTATATTGATATTCTGTCAACGCGCAGACCTTTCCCGGTGAAGCTGACCTATTGTGTATAGGTAATACATTTAAAATTGAGCACAAGTTCTCCACTTCTCGGTCGAGGTGTGCAATAATTTGTGCTAAAACTGACAGTCTATTTTTTTCACTAAATGAAAAAAATATGTCAAAGCATAAATGAATAATTCTTAGAAAGTCAGAGTACATAATAATTACTCAGACGACCATTGAAGATGAAAGTATTAAAATACGTAACAAAGTAATTCAATATCGAAATAGAAGACTTTTAAGCTTTAGACTAGAAAATCCATAAGTTTTACAATTTTCGTGACATTTTACTAAAATTAAATCTTATACGCATTTGATCATTTACGAGGGTCGTTCAATCTCGTTTATCGCGAAGGTCACTTTTCAAATTTGGGAATAAATGATAATCAGTTGGGGCTAAGTCCGGACTACAAGGTAACCCGTACATGTGCTGTGTGAACCGGGGTGTTGTCGTGAAGAAGCAAAACACAGGCGGTCAGTTTACCCCGCCTTTTTTTTAATTGCATCCCGTAAATTACGCAAAGCCGATGAGAAGGATGCTGAGTAATAGGGTCCACCTATTTTTTTTTGTTTATTCGGAAAAAAAATTCTCTTTGAATCCCAATCACCGTGACCATGACTTTTATCAGCAGACGGAGCGACTGTGAATTTCTTCGGCGTCTGTACTCTTCCTGTGCTACTGCATGAACTCCTGCTTATTTTCAGAGTCATGGTGATGAACCTACGTCTCATCTTCAGTGACAATTTTGTTGAACATATTTTGTGGATCTTCCCCACAAAGCTTTTAGAGCTTTGCTCTTTGACTCGGGCTTCTTTCTGAGGCTCCGTAACCATTCGAGGTGTTTATGGTACCAACGGATAGTTTAGGCATCTCGCCATTATATTAACCATCATTCGGGCATTGTCCAGTACAAGTTTCTCAACGTTTAATCCGTAGAGGATTTAACAGGGCCGCCTGATCAGGGGTCGTCTTCGATATTGTCTCTATACATTTTAAATTCACTGGACTACTTTTGAACAGTCGATTACGAAGTTACAGAATCATGGTGAACAGCCACCTACCCTACATATATGAACTATATGTACCTATTTTTGTGAACAAAAGAAATCAAAAATATTTGGCTTAAACTTACAAGTTATCACATGTTCTTAAATATTCCTAACTTACATTGCAAATATTATTAAAGTAAATGAAGCTTATTATAATACATAAAATCCTAGTGCATTAACGAAGAAAGATCTTCGTTTAGCCAATAGATACTAAAGCCCGTGCATGGATGTTCGCGATGAGAACTCTTACGCCATACAAAGGAACTAAAGCATTAGTTAAAATTGGCACAGAGCCATGAACATATTATGCAAACTATACTTTCATACTCTGTCATTAAGGCGTGGCCGAGAGACTGGAATAACACTGATTAGATTATAATATACGTACATAATATATTATATTCTCTTACGTATCTCTGACAGACTTTTCTAATATACTGGTATCTATTTAGATAGTTCTTTCGTTAAAAGCTTTTAAATAGCGCGGTTAAGGAAATATACCATCTTATGTCCTAATACCAACCTCACGGGCACGCGAGGGACCGTGTTAGCTAATAAACGAGGGTCTGGCAACCGAAATGTTGTGGAAAATCCATCCGAATTCGCCGAATCCAAATCTCACAGACTAGTAATGTGGAGCAGCATCTCCAGTGGGAGGATTCTAGTGCTGCGCTCACCATCCGGTTTGCCCAGCATGGTGAGCACGTTTTATTTGTAATATATTTTCTTCTTCGAATTCGTTCAGACATAAGTCTTTTCAGTCTATGGAATTTGGGTTTGGCAGTCAGATAGATTTTCACTCGCTAGAGCCTCGTCCGTTAGTCCGCTAGTGCGCGTGTAAGTGAGTTTGAACGCTGTTTTCTTTAACGCTACACTATAAAGTCTAATTAAACAAGTTTTCAGCTATACTATGTACAAAATATTAGAAGAAAAAAAATAAAATTGAGGTGGATTCCGGGTCGCATACGTTCCCACACTATTGCACGGATTACTATTTATTAACATAAATCGTCTACTAATTTTTTTCAACCAAGAAACTACATCTCGAATACAGTAAACAAACGACATGTCAGTATGTTTACAGAAATAATATTCCGCTCTTATTTAAAACCGATCAAACATACAAATATATGTGCATCTAGAAATACCTAGCCGGCCCCACAAGAGTCGCAGAAGATAGACAGAGTGGCCTAACGCAATACTCCTCTCCCAGTACTCTTCTCCACCGTGACTGCACCTCGGCTGCGGCGCGCAGAAGAAGCGGCTCCTCGCGGCAACGCGAATATTTCAGTCCCCGCAGTCCACCAGTTCGAATTCAAAGTGGGTTCGTCAAGCTCGGAGCGCCCAGCTTGGGCCTGTCTGGTAAATCATGTCGGCCATGTAGCGTAGCGCCCTCACAGAAAACCCGGTGCCCGAACCGGGGAAAAAACTATTAAAAATTATGAAATCCTAATAATCGATTAATTGTATTTAAATTTCACCTAATCAAGCCTAAATTTTTAAGCGTGGTAGATCCATCCACCAATCTCCCAAATATCCTTAAAGATCGGCAACGCACCTGCAGCATCTATGGTGTTGCAGATGTATGTGGGCGACGGTAATCACTTACCATCAGGTGAACCGCTTGCTCGTTTTCCGTCTCTTCCAAAAAAATAAATAAATAAATATAGAAATAGTGAACTTTTATAAAGAGTAAGTTATTTGTAAATTGCTGCTATTGCTGTCGGTACATTATAAATGTATATTGGCAGCCCAGTTTTTTTTTAAATTACGGTTCCCAAAATATCACAGCACGAAATCTAGTAAAATTGTCATAAAGTTCTTTATACATTTGTATTTACGTGCCTTAGTGGGAAATGAATGAAACTCCCGCAGATCAAGATCAAAAATATTATGTATTCGTAAAAAAATGGCATTTTGGCAACTTGAGATTATATAGGGGTAATAATTACATATGTGTAACATACATACCTTAATTTTACCCATTATGGACTATGCAGATGTGTTACCCGGACCTATTCCAATCACGACTCGATAAGTTAGAGCCTTCTTAAAAACTGCATTAGATTTATTTTCGGTTTATGTAAATATGACCACGTCTCTACTTACCGTTCCAAGCTTAACTGCCTTTCCATTCGACAGTCGTAGCTCTAGAGTTCTGTTTTTGGTGAATTCTGTATTAACTGTATATAACCTCATTATCCTTCATATCGTAAGAATTACTTCCAATATCTTCATTCTACATATGACAGAGTAACTCGTTCCCAACACCACCAACTTAAAATTCGCATTGTACAACATAATATACTGTTCAAGTTACACTCCTGGGGAAACTACCCGATAAGATTAAAACAGTTCCATTCAATATAAATACATTTAAGATGAAGTTATTTTATTTTATTTTTTAGTTCGTGAATATTATCTATCATATTCCTTTATTTTACTTATTTTCGGTTTTTATTATTATGTATGTATTTGTGTATCCATTTATATATATGTGTATTTTTGGTTATAAATATTTATTTAATACTTAATTACATATTTAATTAAATAAATTTTACGAAATTTATCGCGTTTAATATATGCTTGTCGCACGACAACCATTCACAGCGATTTCTCCCATCGAGATCTTAAGATATCGTCGGCTAAAAAGCTCAGCAGTATCATAAAGGTTAAGTTATCTTTCAGATTGAAACAGAAACTATTCGGTTCAGAAACTGGTTTGAATTTAACCAGACGGAAGAACTTTGCCAATGGATTCGGGTGGCGCCCCTTTGATCAAAATATCTGTTAAGTTTTGGTACTAGGAATATCATCACACAAACATACCCATAGCACTGATGCAACACACATTTTGGTTTTAGTGCCTTCAACCTACTTTTCAACGAAGCTTTAAAAAATTTAAAAAGTCGCTCTAATATTTAAACTGTAATAAAATAAAATCACTAAATTAACACACGAAATGAAGTTTTAAATGCTGCCTACAAGAAAATGTGAAATTATTGCCTATTCTACATAGCAATTTACGCCTATTAGTGCCAGTGGGTGGCGTGGAGGGTAGGCAATATCATTACGGCTGATATGTTGGACTTTGGTTTTAGTAGTGCTATTTACGTGGCGTAATGAACAAAATGGACGATACCTGTCTTTTAATGTTTACTCTGGTCGCTAGTTTTCAAATATCATTAATTTGAGCGCTAATAAACAAAATAAGCTCTTGCGTCCGCCAATTCTGGGGAGGTTAGAGATAGACACTTTTAGTCCTTTCAACCCACTTTTCAGAAGAGCCCTGTTTGGTGTCAATGTGACATGACCGGTGGTGAGTCTGTCGCTGTCTTAGTATCCAAGCCTATTTAAATTGTTCGTTTGTTTGGATAACTCATTCGTAGGATTGGTTGATGCAAGCCCGACAGCTCTTACCCCAGCGAAAAAGGGTATGTGTTGTATTTCCACCATTTAACCATCTCAAAAAATACCAGACCAAAAGTCGTTAATCCGTGATGGCTGGTACTGCGATGGCCAATCCCATAGGCAAGCGTGACGGGGAAATCCTTCATATGAGAGACGCCTAAGTCGTGCAGTGGACTATCTACGGGATGGTAAGGTAAATGATATCGACTATATTTATATCGATTATCGACACATCATAGCTTTTAGGTAGTACCACGACCTCGCAGAATACCAGCGTGAAGTAGAGGCCTCTTATGCTTCTGCGTTTCGTTCGGTCAGTAAGGCACCGGAGCCCCACTCCCTCCTTCCTCATCCACCTCATAGTCACTCCCATCCCCTAAATAACATAAATAATTAAAAAAAAAACAATCGTAATAAAACTTAAATGTTTTGAAAAGGAATATAAAAAATCTGGTTAAAAATAGATTCATAATTAAATCTTCTACACCCGGCGTAGTGCCAAGATACTCGGTTGTATTGTTGTATTACCATGCTGGATCTAGCGAATGATTATAGCTAATCAATCATCTCTCAACAACAATAGAACCTGCCCCTTTATCAGTAGCGGCAAATATCAATCAATCAATACAAATCAAAGTTATTAGTGAAAGTCTTAAATGTCATTAATTCAAACTACTGTCAAAGTCAAACTTTTCGGTCTCCTCTTGAATGGCTAAAGAGCTATATTGTGTTTCAGACGGCACGTTATCCTCCGTCCCGTCTATTTTAGATCGTAACAAATTTGCACGCCTCAGAACGTGAAAGCCTTTGGGAGTGCATTATTATCGACTTTTTTTAAGATTATGCGATTTACCTAACTTAAATCGCTTCTAGATCGCTTCTTCTTCTACCATTATTAAGAGAGAACTATGGTTAAGACAAAAAAAATCTATGCCATCGATTGGTCTGTCTGTGCGAATGCACATTTGTCATCATGATTACGCCTTGAAAACTTACGTATAGACGTCATATCCTTCCATTAGCATCAGATTCAAGTAGAATAGAAGCCTTTTCTATATCACTACTCTTATCCTTCTAGTTTGTTTATAATAATTAACATGAGCGTTTGAGTGCACACAATGGACGGATTGGCAATTAAAAAAATATTATAGTGCAGTAAAACAGCTCGCATTGAGTGGACTCCCACGCCCACTCGGAGTTGCAACCCCAGGCCGGCCAACCAGGCTACATTAGAAAATAAGACTAACATAGTACATATGTGCACATAATAAATGAAAATATTTCGTAAGTATACGCTACGTATATTCCGTAAGCGATGTGATCCATACGCTGTCGTTGCCGTTTCATTCTTTACTTTCTTTGCTTTCTTATTTTTAACTTTACTTTCTTTTAAAATATCAATTGTTCTTATAGAATGCTATACATTATTTAAATTTATCTATTCGCCTGCTCGAGGGTTCACTTTATCGGAAATTCAATTAACTTATTACAAAGGCATCTCGTTATTGGCTCAATAGTTTCGGTTGTCTGCACGCGATTAAACCTCAATAGGTGACAGAGTTAATAAAATAAACGTAACCACTGTCCTGTCTGTAGTCTGACTGCCCATGCGGCAGAATTCAACATTTAAAAAAAATTATAATTTTGTCATAATCGCCACGCTATGATGGGAAATGGGTTGGCGACCTCAGTACGATATTAAAATCGGTAAAAATGTTTTCACAAATGTCACACAGTAACAAAATAGAGTGCGCCACGCTGTTCCAGTGCAGGTTGGTGCAGTTTTGCTGACCTCACACCCGGACGGATATTTGGTCTCAGTCGATGCTCCTCTTGGCTCGTCGGACCACTGTCTGATCCGGAGTGTAGTGCCTATCGCGCGCCGATCCCGAACGCGATCTGCGGGCTTCCGCCGTGTGTGGCACTATAGGTCGGCAGATTGGGATGGAATGCTGTCTTTCTTTGCTTCCTACCCATGGGGGCAGGTTTGCTTCTCGCTGGATGATCCCAACGCCGTTGCAGATTCTGTCACCGATGTGGTACTTCAGGAATGGAACTTTTATTCCGTTCTCTGCAGTGCCTGTCGGAGGTAAATCCCAGCCTTGGTTTGGTCGCACCTGCAAAATAGCGTCACGCCGAAAGCGGAAGTGCTACCAGGCCTGGGCCGATGCATCGGCGTCTCGGGATGCAAAACCAGTGCTCTTAAAAACGAGTACAACTCTGCCTCCAGGTCCTTCAAAGAGTTATCGCTGCGGCAAAGTTAGAGCACATTGGCAGAATTGGCGCGAGACTAGTTCGCCTCCCATCGGGATCCCGCGCATTCTGGTCTCTCGCCAAGGCTGTCCAGGGAACTTCTGTCAGCCATCTCTCCCATCTCTACACAAGGAGGATGATTCGCTGGCCCATACTGCAAAAGAGAAAGCCGATCTCTTGGGCTCTCTTTTGCATCCAACTCGACTCTTGATGACCGGGGAAACTCCACCTACCATCCCGTGGTGTAAGTGCTCCATGCCGGAAATTCAGTTTCTGCAGAGCTCAGTGCGAAAGGCACTCCGCTCCCTGGACATTCATAAGTCGAGTGGGCCGGACGGAATCCCTCAATTGTGCTGAGGATGTGTGCCCTGAGTTGGCACCGGTTCTCACGCGTCTTTTCCGGCACTCCTACTCTTCAGGCGTCGTCCCGGAATCTTGGAAGACAGCATTTGTGCATCCAATACCGAAAAAGGCGACCGCTCTGATCCGTCCAACTACAGGCCTATTGCCATCACCCCCTTGTTATCTAAAATAATGGAGTCACTCATCAACACCCAGCTCCTGAGGTACCTGGAGGAACACCAGCTGATCAGTGACCGACAGTACGGTTTCCGTCGCGGACGATCAGCTGGTGATCTTCTAGTTTACCTGACTCACCGATGGGCAGAAGCAGTTGAGTCTAAGGGGGAGGCTTTGGCGGTTAGTCTGGACGTAGCGAAAGCATTTGATAGGGTTTGGCATAAAGCGCTTCTTTCAAAGCTTTCATCTTACGGGGTTCCTGAGAGATTGTGCAACTGGGTCACCAGCTTCCTCACGGATCGGAGCATCAAGGTTGTTGTCGACGGTGCATGCTCGGACCCCAAACCCGTGAATGCTGGTGTTCCACAAGGCTGTGTGCTATCTCCCACTCTGTTCCTTCTGCATATCAACGACATGCTACAAATCAGTAGCATTCATTGCTATGCAGACGACAGCACGGGTGATGCCCTATATACAGGCCGTGCGAATATTTCTCGGGAACACGTCGACGAGTGCCGGAACAAACTTGTGTCTGAAGTCGAGACCTTGTTATTCAAAGTCTCGGATTGGGGTCGACGTAATTTGGTCCTATTCAACCCCAAAAGACACAGGTTTGCGCGTTCACCGCTAAAAGAATCCCTTTGTCGTTTCTCCTCTTTTGAGAACATTCCCTTATTGCCTCAGCCAGTATCAGAATCCTTGGCGTTGACATATCGACCGACGTTCAGTTCCGTGGTCACTTGGAGGAAAGGCCAAATTGGCCTCCAAAAGCTTGGTGTGCTCTGTAGAGCGGGACAGTATTTCATGCCGGTCCACCGTTTGCAACTTTATAAGGCGCAAGTTCGGCCCCACATGGAATACTGTTCTCATCTCTAGGCAGGGGCACCCCAGTACCAACTCCTTCCATTTGACCGCATCCAACGTCGAGCGGCTCGAATTGTCGGCGACCAAGCTCTCTCTGATCGGCTTGATCCTTTGGCCTTGCGAAGAGATGTTGCTTCTCTTTGCATTTTTTACAAAATTTTCCACGGGGAATGTTCTGAGGAACTTTTCGGATTGATCCCAGCTGCTGAGTTTCACCATCGTACATCGCGACAGAATTCGAAGTTCCATCCATACCACCTGGTTGGCATTCTACCACAGTGCGTTTTAATCGAAGTTTTCTGCCACGCACTTCGATTTTGTGGAATCAGCTGTCGCCAGCAGTATTTCCGAACAGTTACGACTTAGGGACCTTCAAGAAAAGAGCTTATTCCTTCCTTAAAGGCCGGCAGCGCATCTGTAGCTCCTCTGGTGTTGTGGATGTTCGTGGACGTCGGTGATCACTTACCATCAGGTGAGCCGCACGCTCGTTTGCCCCCTTCTTCTATAAAAAAAAAAAAAAAATCACACATCCTCGAAGTAGTATTTTTATTACTTATCACATTCCGGTTTTCCTTCACCGCAGTTTTGATGGTGCTGGCAATTATAATTAGTAAGTATACTATATTTATGTAGACCTACAAATTTTATTAATAGGTCAGGTCATAAATAATGTTTCTGTTTTTCTGAATTCAAATTGATGCGTTTATTATATAAGAAAATTCGATCGATTTACTGCCATTTGCTGCCATTTGTGATTGTTAAATTACGTTATGGAGTTAGGCGTTAAAAAAAAAGAATTGGAGTGACTGCTTTGCACGAAGTGGCTGATGGTGGAACCATCATTAATTTTTATGACTTCAAAAACTAGGCATCAGCCGTATGTGTATCTTTGTCAAGTCTTGTCGCACAGTGATACACTTTTCAAAATGTACCTTTCTTATCGGACTTTCCAGCAATACTGCGTCTGGTTACATGGTACGAACTACTTAAACCCGGCTGGTATATTGCAATACTATTCATTAATATTGTTAGCCACGATAGCCTTGTGGTTAGGGGAACGGACTTCGAATCAGGAGACCACCAATGAGTTTTTTTAAACTGACGTATAGTTTGCAGTATCGTGTGCAACACTAAGGCAGCCACTGGCTCAGCTTTTTGGTATACGATCGTGAGAATCTATTTCTTTAACATTTTGTAAGTTTTTGTTCGAGAGAGATAGATGGCCGTATTTTTTTCTAGAACAGAACAGAAATTAAACGTTATTCCCTTAGCTCTATTGTTGCGGGACTTGAGCGGCCAGAGACAGATGAGCTCAATCGAGGTAAATTTCGTTCTTACCATCTTTCCAACAGCCAATAGTTAAAACGATTAGTTCACAATTTATTAGACTTATAAAGTCATTAATATTATCGCCTCCGTTACAACCTCCGCAGTCCTAAATAAAGTTTCCTGTTATCGAACGCTCATTAGTTAAGATTATGTTATTTGTTCGCAAGCAAATCAAAAGTTTATCAGACTTAAGAACATAGGTACTCATATAAATATGAGAACTCTTACTTATCACCCAGAAGTAGAAGATTTACTTAGAACCAGAACCCACTATTCGCCTCACCGTGATGTGTGACGGGTGAGCATAAATTAGCTCTGGCATATTATACAAGTGGCCATACGGCATATTTTACATTTATGGAATTTTTGTCAGTACACGTGCAGTCTAATTATTCCTAAATATTTCAACTTAGATAGCCTAATAATCTAAATAAAACTCAAGCCCCATCCGAAATTAATATTAGTTTACGGATCTCGGAAAAAGCGGTGACATCGCATTGGGTCTTCGACCGCGAGTCGGCGACCTAAAAGCCGGCTGCGAATTCTGGCATAAATGGCACTTGTCAAAAGTCAATATTTATTTTTATCTACTACGATTTCGTAATAAGGTTGCTCTGACAGAGAAAAAACAGGCGAAAGAAACTCCGTAGATATCCTCCCCTTTTTTTCAAATATTTTTTTTTAATAATACTTGGTGTTTATGTGCGCGATAAAATCTGCAACGACGATATCCGGAGAAGAACTAGGGTAAACGACATAGCCGTAAGGAGCAAGCTGAAGTGGCAATAGGCCGGCTACGTAGCTCCCAGAACTGCAACCGTTTGGGAAGGATGGTTCTCTCGAGTGGCAACTTAGTAGCCGAACCCCCAACAACATAAAAGGACGTCCTGCACAGTATTTGAGAAGGATCTATTTTAAGCAGTGGGATTGTGAGACACTGTAATCTAAGATTATGATCAAGCATAGAAAAAACCTCAAAGAATGCATGTATTTTTTTTTAAATAATATTGTCATCCGAGGCCGACCCAGGTGGCAAGTGCGATTAATGAAAAACTTTATCTTGGTAAACATCATAGATTATTTGGAGATAAAACTTAATCAAAATAAAATTATTCAGACGTCAAACTTTGATGAACATTTCCTCTAAATGTCTTTAACGAGGTGAGCTTGGGCAAAGTTCAACGTAAAATATAATTTAAACTTTTAATTGAGTGAAGACAATAGTGTCGTCAACGCAACTTTTCTAATTAATTTGTTAAGTAATTTAATAAAAAAAACTTGGGTTAAAACTAAAATATTAAAAACAAAATCATTTTGGCGAAAGGCATTGATCACGATTAATTTTACTTGCCGACGTTTCGGATGTTTTACTGCGCCCGTGGTCGGAGCGGGAATGAGGTGTTAAAACATCTTGATATCATAGTTAAGTCTGGCTACCGTTACCTCTAAATCTTTTATTTAGGGTCCGGGATAACATTTTTATTTATCTTATTAACTTTTACTTCCTTGTTTTCTATCTATCCCTTAATATTTTCATCCTTTATATATTACTATTAAATTCTGACATTTTACTTAAACGGGGAAAAATTTATGAACAATGGACCATTCAGAGTGGTGCTGGTAAAGTACAGTAGCAGCCTGTAAGTGACCACTACTGGACAAAGGCCTCTTTCTCTAATATCTGAGAGGGTTTTAGAGTCGGGATTCATCCACCACGCTGCTCCAGTCTTCGGGTCTTCGGATTTCACAAATAATATTTTTTTGTTATTTTTAGATATGCACGTTTTCCTTTACCGCTGATCACGTGGTTATTTACCACGTGCTCGGCACATACAATTCCTATTAATAATTTTTTAGTTTTTAGTGCGGTCATCCGGGATCGAACCCAGGTCACTCGCGCTCTATGAAACTAAAGCGAGTGCTCTAACCACTGGGCTATCAAATACGATTGCCAAGGACTCGAAATTTTTTTTTCTCAACACTAGCCTCTAACTACACTCTTTCAACAAAAACCCGACTGGCTCTTCCCGTCTGCCAGCTACCGGCTTTCTTTTAATACTAATGTTGATTAGTGGTTGTCTTTATTATCATTTAACATAACCTTTCGTCCGAACCTATCGCATAAAAGTGAAAAGATTTGGCTTTAAATAAACGTTACATTCCGCTGTAGGAATATCTCCTGAGTCGCGGCAGTTTACATACATAAATTGCACTTGGACAAACGCCCTGACCCGGAACTGTTATTTTTAGTCTATACAAATACTAGACCCGAGCGGTTGAAGAGTTATTGAAACAACATTTTTTAAATGCAAAGCATTTGCGATAGTCGCTATGACACGTATGGGACTTAATTTGTCATTTTATTTACGCCATTATTGTTGTGAGAATATTTAAGTCATGTCTACCCTCCACACATTTTGTATTTATGTTTTACCAATAACTCTTCTATTGCTAGGGTCTTTTCATATTTAGATATTTGTATTTTGTTAGTTTATTGATTGTTTGCAACTTAATAATTAATGTCGAATGTGCTTCATCCGAGTATGTTTCCTCCATATTGTTAAAGTAAGTTAACCTGTATTTCTCATTCTAAGTGAATTTTATTCTTTTGAGAAATAAATGTCTTTAGCCTTATATAAAGCGATATAAGTGAGCGCTTCTGGCATTATTGTATTTTCTACGTAGATGGAAACTGTTGGTTAATGAGGAGGTCATTGTCATGGCCCCATACGATCGAATAATGATATCTTTATAACCATTATTGTTATAGGTTATCATTTCTACCTGTGATAAGTCTATCGCTCAAAAATACCATATCTCCAATCGTCAATCCTTCTGTGACAGTGTTCTTTATCAGTCTGTTAATAGACCACTGCTTCATACTTCTGTCAACGAGAGGGTATACCATAATCACCACACCTGCCAAGAGGCGGGTGTGGAAATCGCAGTACCAGACGCCTCGCGCCTTAGACCGCTTTCACACTTGCAGTGTACTTCTGCTACAACGTACCGCCACGAGGGTGCACTAAGGAGACTTATGAGCAACTGCCAGTCATCAATCAGTGTATTTACCTTCTGACATTTTTCGACGCCATGAAATTTTCAAGTTTTTCCCTTTAGTCACTTCTTACAACAGCCACGGCAAGAAATGGGGTAGCAGATTACAGCGCTCGCAACGTCCCTCTACATACCTTACAGATAAACGTACAGGTCACAGAACAATGTTCCCTGCTATATGTAATGTATCCTAAAGCTCCTACAACATCACAGCAAAGCGTATGCACTATCGCATAATTAAACACAAGCGTAACGGAATGCATTACGAAACCACAGACACAAATTTCCGCTCGAGGACGATGCTAAGCTGTTACGTAAATTGAGCGTCACATTTTCCAGCTCCAATATGGAAGCTTAACGTAGGCGTTTAGGCTTTGTGAGCAGGAATTATGCTTTTGGAGCTGTATTATAGCCGGACGGTCTCTTCAAGTTTCATAATACGCGAGTGACTTTAGTTTGACACTCAGTAGCGGCAACACTAAGATAATGTATTTCAAATAAAAACTATATTAACCATGTGCTTAATGATGAAGGAGAACATCATGAGAAAACCTGCATGTATGAAAAAATAAAAAAAAAAATCAAGAACGTGGGGAGATAGTTAATCACACTTAACTGGTGGACTCTTCCAGGCTCCAAGCCCTATCAAAAAAGAATATATATAAAATAATATTAAAGAAATTGGCTCCTGCTTATTTTGCAGACAAAAAATATTTTGTAACTAAGAAAGGGTACCAGAAGCTGCTCGAGACAACTCACGAAACCGTTTGATGCAAGATAGAATGCCAACCTGGATATCTATCTACAGCAGAACTCGACTATCCGAGCGATGGTTTGTTTTTATCAGTAACAAAAAAGCACTTATTTTGTATTTTGTTTTCTGTTGGTATTCTTATAATACTTATGTGAAAAAAGGAAAAGTCGACGTCACTAAGTAATACTAGTACGTATAATATTATATATCAATAATGCCTTTGGTATCTTTTTTGTAGAATCGAAAAAAATATTAATACATTTAATAAATTGCGAATGTTGTTGTAACATGCTATTAAAAAAAAACCCAGATTGTCTTGCCGGTTCTTCTCTGAGAAGATCATATTTTACGAACCGGTATACATTTTGACGTTTAAAAGAGATCTAAACAAGGCTTAATTGAATAAAAAAGACTTAACTTTGTCTTTAAACGGTGTAATCAGTTTAATTTATATTTTTTAAAACTATTGTTTTAAAGCAATGTAAAATATTTTACAATATTTTGTCAATTTTGTCATCAACCGAATGGGTTCAAAAGTACATTTGTATCAAGTTTCAAATCTATCTATATCTGCCTATCTGGGTTCATGTCTAACAGTATTTATTTTAAGATCATTTTGACATACATAATTGAGTTTTGAGCAGTAGAAAAGGACTCTAGGATTTTATACATAACATAGATGTAGTTCTCGTAACTACATAAACCGACATGGTCTGTGGCGGAGTAACGAGGGTATTTATATTTTATAAAAATCTGGATTCATGATAACAGTCATGAACCATTTTTATAATTTGTTCCATCTGAAACTTGATAATAGATAGATCAATGATTTAAATTTCGGATTATCATTTTATAAATAACAAAGTGACCTACAAAACAATGCAAAATGGCATTGATTACGTTCACATTTCTAAAAAGTATGCAAATAGAAAAACTTTAAATCAACATTATTAGCACTCTCTAAAATCTCCACATTAATATCTCCCAAATCGAGAACTTCATGCATAGCATGCCAGCTTTTGTTGGCGTCCAGCTGTGGACGGTAGTATATTTATCAGCAATGAAGGAGAAAATAAAATAAATTGAACATTTTCTATTAAATAGCAAGACTACGAAATTCAGTCTGTCGTTAATTTCATTTATTATAGTCTGTCAGTTATAGTCTGAACATTTTAGGTCTAGAGTCGCATTAACCGAGATTTCCCAAATAATATTAATTATTATTGGAATAATATTAATTATAATAAATTGTCTGTATAATATTGACTGATATAATTGAAATGGCTTTATGTATATTATGTTAAATAATTCGATTATCGCAGCGGGAATTTTGTGTGACGTACATCACATGGCTAGTCGGGGAGAGACAGATGCCACGTCTCGGCCACACCGCAAAAGATCGCACCCGTGCGTGGATGTGACAGAACGTCAACGCGTGCCTCTTTTGCTGGATGCGCGTTATTAATATAGTAGTGAACCCAGGAATTTCGCATTCCGCAAAGATTCCTGGTGATATCGCAGAACCGATAGCGTACAAATTTTTATTACTTGCACTGATGATTGGCGGCGGAAATAAACAAGAGGGTGGTGCATACCCAGACGGTTCCTAGATAAAAAAAAAGGTGTGCGTCTCGGGACGCCCGACAGAAGTGATAATTTAAACTAATCTAAGTTGAACTATTTAATATTGAAATTGTTTAACTAGAGAAAAACTTAGGTTACTACTTAAATATTATGTATTAATATGATTATTAATAAATTATTATGTATTAATTATGTATTAATATGTATTAATAATTATGTATTAATATGATTATTATTAATGTAATTATATATACCGCAAAGCCTCAAGTCCAAAGTATACAACCAGTGCGTGTTGCCAGTGATGACATACGGATCCGAGACTTTGTCGTTCACTGCAGGCCGTATGTGGAAGCTCAAAGTTGCTCAGCGCGCTATGGAAAGGCTATGCTCGGTTTGTAATGTTGTAATGTTTCTCTGCGTGATTGAGTCTGCAACGATGATATCCGCAGCAGAACTAAGGTAACCGACATAGCCGTAAAGATCAGCAAGCTGAAGTGGCAATACGCCGGCCACATAGCTCGCAGAACTGATAACCGCTGGGGAAAAAAGGTTCTCGAGTGGCAGCCACGTACAGGCAAACGCAGTGTAGGACGACCCCCCCACAAGATGGAGTGACGACCTGCGCAGTGTTGCGGGAAGTCGATGGATGCAAGTGGCTCAGGACCGAGCTTCGTGGCAATCCTTGGGGGAGGCCTATGTTCAGCAGTGGACTTCTGATAGACTGAAATAATGAATATGATAATGTAAGGAATAAAATCTTTTATTGATTATAACATATATTTTATTCTTAGTTACAATTTTATATGCTCACTGTCAACAGTATATGTCTTTCGCACACTAAACACTGAATAGAGAGCGGGAAAGCGTCTGTCTGAAATACGGCTAGCGCTGTGGGTTAGAATGAGAGAGGAGGAGCCTGCCTACCATTGCCGTATGCGTGAGAGAAAGGGAAGCTAGACAGATAGGCGCCGTAACGCGTTACGTAACGAAGCGGTTTAGCCTCCCGAAAGAAGTTATCACTTCAAAAAGGAAGAGCCTATCCCTCTAGTCCCTTTCTTCTCTATGGATCGACAAAGGAAATAGCCTTTAAAATATCATGGCGACCGACAGATAGAGAAGTGATTGTCTTAGAAATGTCTGTCCGATGACAAGCCTGCTGCCTCTGAGTCGCAACGTGAGTACTGCGATCAACAACCCGCTTGCCGTTATGGCAAACTTGGGAGATTGAGAGAAGTCTTCGTCCAGCTATTGCCTGCGATTATCATGCTGTTTGAAGATTTAAAATGAAAAGAACTAAAGTCAAAGACGCAATTTAATAAGTTATCCACCGACTTACCTTTTCGTGTTTGTCTTTAGGACCTTACTTAAATTTTCCATTTCTTGTTTCTAAACTTGGCGTAAAAGTTCAATGTTCACGGAAAATATTTCCCTTATTATAATTCGCTATGGAAAAAACATTATAGAACATAATATGTCCGTTAATAAAGCTCTGACCATGAAAGAACATACTCATTTTACTATGCATGAGCTTTCTACGTAACCGCAACCTCATAAATTTAAATAAAACGCATATGATTAAAATTTTCTCGTAAATTCTTATTACCTCTGTGCCGTAATTGGTCTCGTAGCTTCTTGGATTTTAAATTAATAAGAATAAACTTTGCAAAATACTTAAGTTTTAGAACTTTTATTTTAAAATAATTTTTGATGAGGTTTTATTAATGTGAATATAGTTTAACTATAACTTTGAAATGAATCCATTGATTTTTGTTTAAAGCTTCGCTAGATTTGAAATAGATGATACATTTAAATGTAACTATTATTACTTTTGTTTAACATTAAAAAATTCTAATAAATATGATCTCCGTCCTGTTCTGTATCTGTCCATCCAATGAAACGTAACACTACCATTCAATATTTATTGAATGATGCTACACATGCATCACGTAGTACGAGTATACTACGATAGTAATATCTACTACGTTTATAAAGTATTAAGGTGTATGCCAATAAGTGGTAGATCATATAGGACATAAACAAAATGTCAACATCTATACAAGTATCACATATGATCAACAAATAAATATAAATAAATATATACATAAATAAATATAAATAAGTATGACGTAGTGTTTTTTACGTTGCAGAGCCAAGCGGCAGCAGTTGCTCCTGCTCGAATGGGTAGGCTCAACCAGGGTAGTACCACGATCTTGCAGAATACCGGCGTGAAGAATAGCACCTTGTGCTTCTGCGTTTCGTCCTCCTCGCCCCATCCCGCCTCCTCATCCTCTCCTATCCCCCAAACATCCTTAAAGGCCCATAACACACCTGCAGCTCGTCTGGTGTTACAGATGTATGTGGGCCACGGTAATCACATACCATCAGGGCCACTACTTCGCTTAAACAAAGAAATTGTTACTTACAAATTTTATAAAAAATGCCATTTTCTCTAAAGCTTAAGCTCGTTACATACACTCTTCTGCCAACAAAAAGAAGTTTAATGGAATTATATAAATAACAGACGAGTCAATCTAAAAGCCTTTTAAGAATAAAGCCCGAATTCACTGCCTTTATGCACAAGAAGAAAAGGTAAATGACAGGATTTTAGTTTTCAACCGAAGATGTCATTAAATGATTTTAAATTCGATTTAAAAATAAAAGTAGCATTGTCTATTAACTATTATTAACCAAGTAGTTTATTTAATTGAAATTTAATTTTCTTTACTATCTATCTATACTATTATAAATGAAAAAATCCGTGTCTGTACATTGAAGATATTAAAAAAACTTTTGGAATGAAACTATTATTATGGATTTTATCGCGTTTAATACTCGTCATTTCAAATGTGTAGTGTTTGCGTAAATATCAGAAATATTTTTTTTTTTGGAGTTTTTGTCTGTTTGTTTAGACATCACGCTAAAAATACCGGACCGATTCTGATGTGTTTGTTACTTTTTAACGTAAATAATTCCGTGTTGGTCGTTCGTGATTTTTACGCCTAAAAACCGGATCAATTAGATAAAGGATTACACCGTTCAAGAAGCATTTGACTCAAATTAAAATATAAAACGCCGATACATTTTATTTGATAACGATTATTAAATAACGAAATTGATCAGAACGAGATTAATAACGTAAGTACGATTTAAATCATAGAACGATACAAACATAGCTCTTCGGAAGAACATGAATAATTAATGGATATGTTTGTTACGAAACAACAATAAAAATACGGATGAAATCGTGGGTACAAGCTAGTGTATCCTAAACTTATCGTTCGTTCTTATATAATTTGAAGTTAAACATTTTCATTTTATGAACTGACACATGTACATGCACATTCACATGTGCCAAGAAAACAAGGTACGAGTAGTAACAACTCTTTTCGGGGTCGATTCACACGCATACTCGTATATACTAAAATTCCAAAATGTTTATTGAATCTTCCGATACAAAGTTCAAAAATTACATCAAAAAGTGTTTGTGCTCAAAAGCTTAATATAGCCTTAATGATTATACCTGGGCACTCTTCTACTCAAATCAATAATATTTGAATGCAAAATGTTAAATATTATGATATACTTGTAGATTTTTAATGGGGTCTGATTTTAATCCGCCTCGATGAGTTTAGGTAATCCTTTATAGAAATTCAAGCAGGCGTTCAGCAGTGGACTTAAATAAGCGGATTTTATTTAATGGATTGGGAAGATAATCAAGCTAACTGTCCACCTGGTGATTAGTGGCTACTACACCTCATAGACATCTGAAAACGCGAGAAACCGGAAACTGAAAAAGAAACTAGAAGAAGGTTACAGATGCGTTGTCATCTCTGATGACTAATATGGAATGCCTCACAGCCCGTAATTATAGTGAATCTTTATACCGTTGAAACTGGAACTCGACCGTAGTTTAACTGCAGATTAGCGGCAGAAATCGTTTAGAGGGTGGTACCCACCCGGATGACTCCTAGGCTGACAAAGAGTCTATCATATCAAATATAATTAAGTTAGAAAAGAAAATAATATTCTAGAACGACGAGAAGCGTTTAACGAGCAAAACATCGAGTATTGCCGACGTAACAAATAAAATTCTCCGAGACAAATATACATGTTTCCAATGTAATCGCTTCAGGCATGTACGGTATTGCAATAGCTGTCTAAATAAAAAGGAAATATTTTTCTGGTGTTATTAATGCTCCTCAATGTTTTACCTTGAAAATATTATAACAATTAAGGAATATTATAATTATAATTAGGTCAGTCACATAATCTTAGGCCTCGATAGCACGGTAAATGCCGCCCCCACAACGAGCCATTTGTGGCCGTTTTCTCTGTATTTACAGAGATCTCGTCATGTTCTAATTCATTTATCAGTGCCTGCACTATTATGATGGGATGTCACTTATTACGTGCTTTTACGTATTTTTTAAATTACTCAAAAGCGCTAATAGCCTAATGGGTTATGGTGCGGACTGCGAAACATCACATAGCAGGTTCGGGTCCTGGTTCGGGTCATTCGACTATCGTAGTAATCCACTACGCAAACTTTTAAGCTTATTTAGTAATGTTAATTACTCGTATTATATTAATTACCTAGAGAACGAGTGAGACCCTCACTCCTTGTGCGCAGCGGAGTCGATTACTTGCAGGACCAATCCAAATGCGAACGACTAAAGGGAGCGACCATATAAAGGCAATATTATATGCTTATTTATTATAATTCAATAATATCTCGTGCAGTGCACGCAGTAACGGTAATAGAAGCTACGACAATTGGGAACCTCCCAGCTATTAAACGGTTTGTTTTTCGGCGAGGCTGATTTTAACAAATACGGATTATAAAATTTTGGTTATTCTACTCCGAAAAAGGGACCACACAATCGGAATTGGCAGAATCGTTAGCTTATAATGAGACTATCAGAGATTTTATACCACCTTAACTCTCTGAACTTTTGTGGACCGCTGGTGTTGATCATAATTCCACTCCTAGAGCATTGGCTTCTCCAAAAAAGCACAAGCAAATGCTAGAACGAACTTCATCGAGTTATAGTGTACTCACCAAGCAAGGCAGACGCTGTAACGAGAGCGTTGCTCGTTTCAGATTTTTACACTCAAAGAAATGTCCAAATGAATATATAAGTTGTACTTAAGGTTAAAATATGAAAAACTAACTTAGTTCATACATATGTAAAAAAATAATTAGCATTTGAATTTACTTAACAATTCCTTAAGAGAATTTCAGACAGAATATTTTAATCTAATATGAGATGTAAGTTGACTATTCAGTGTTCTCGTAGTATTTCGAGTTTTACAAGTAAAAACATTTTTGCTGTAGAGAATTTCCGACGGTCAATGAACTACTATTTTGAGTATACTAATAATAAATAACGTATATTTGAGTGGTGAGTGATATAAGACTCTATTTGATGACGATCCGAATACGTTAAAGGTTTGAAGAAGTCAACTATGGACACGCTTATGAACGTATACCCAGTTCTGGGATAGTCAGAAGTCTAGACATTTTGTTTTACATACCTACCTAACAGCCTATATGTACTCCACTGCGAGATATAGGCCTCTCCTATAAGGACGATGTGCCTTAAACGCCACTCCCGGTCGCAGTACCAGACACCTCGCACCTTAAACGTGGCTTCCCGTATTCGATCTGCTCAATTTCGTTTCGGTGTTCGGTGTTGAGATCGTTATCGCGCCGTCTGTCGATAGCCATTGTGATTTACAAGGCTTTTCCCTTAGTCGCATCCTACGACACCCACAGGAGTAAAGAAGGTGGCAGTGGCATTCTTACGCCGATACCACATGACAAATTATAACCAATGAGTGTTCCTTCGGGGTAAGGTGGCCGTTTTTGACCATATTTCGATTAATTGGACAGTTATATTGCCGCATGTTTTAACGCAGAGGCACTAATCATAATCTCTCACTCAACTTCGATCCCCAAGGACACAATGAGTTTATCAAAATCTATACACCATTTGTATCGTTGGTCTAGGCCATGTGTCCACACATTGAAACTGCGACGCGTTCACCAGCTGTCACGTTGTCCCAAATACGCTCTGGACACGAAACTGAGGTGGTGTATTTGATATACGGGTACATATATTAGATATACGGGTGAGATCTAATATGTTATTTAAAATAATTATTTTTCTAATTCCTTATCACTTTAAATAAAAAAAGAACTCAGCATTTATAATTTGATATTAACTCATAGTTGTTCGTATCATGTATAAAGTTTTCTCTTTACGGATAAAAGGCATAAATCAAAGTTTCAGTACTCGGTTTGGAAGACACGCTTACAACTTTTCACGATAAAACGTCAACTAATTTCATTAATATTTTACCGCTGAAAAATATGACATGTTTCGCAAAATCGTATATAATAAATATAAATGATAATAAAATTATTTCTTCCATGAATGCGGAAAAAATTTAAATAAACTAGTAATACAATTCTAAACGTTTCTCGCACACTTCACTGTAAATTTCGAGTAGCTGGCGGATTCAACTGTTGACTCATAAGCATAGAACAATTCTCTCTCTTCATATCGAGAACTTAGCCTGTGTGCTCCGCGTTGCAAGTCGCCGACTCGCTGACATAGAATTCCAACGATAACGCAGCTCTTGCTGAGGTCAGAAAACTATCATTCAAGCCGAAAGCCGCTTGCGTTTCATTTTTATTATTAGGCTATTTAAGTAATAACGAAAAACATTTTTATAACATTTCTAATCTCTTTTAACCGTTTCCAAATAATTATGAATACTAGCAGTAGCCTTTAAATCAGCCTATTTAGTCCAAGGCTAAACAAAAGCCGGCACTTATATTTCTTGGAAGGTTTGCCCATACTCACCACACTGGGAAAGCTGTTGGTGAGCACAGTACCGGTACCAAGTATGGATCAAGTTTCTATAGTACTAGCATCACCAGTGCGAGGGTACCAGCACTACTTCGTACCAACCAAGTCTCTATTAAATTTCAATTACGTCGCATCCAGTCTGTGTATAATATTTTTTAATGACTTAATTATCAACAATAACATAACTCATGTTTTTCATTTACCTTAAATTATATTAAAAAACAACGAGAGTATTTCTACAAAATACGAGGACAAAAAAAATCGTAAATAAATGAAAAATTTTACATTGCATCTAGATAATTCAGAACATCCAATAATTCATATTATAAATTCCATTTAAGCACAAACTACAGACCCTCTTAAATTGATTTCATAGTAGTCTATTGAGAATTTCAATTATGAAATGAAGCGAAAGTCATATATAATAAAAAAAGGTAGTAAATTATTTACGGTGCGAAGTGTCTGGTGTTCTCATCGCCAATCCGCCAACCAAGCGTGGCCATTATGGCAAAGCCTGCCATTGGAAGAGGCTATTGAGATATTGCTGAAGAACTATTAATTGTTACACAGAATATTTCATTACGTTAGTGCCAAGTCGTAAGAAAAGGGAAAATGTCATGGAAATCGCCCGGAGATGCGAAAATTGGATTGAGGAACCCCATTTGGCCCATTATGCTGAATCGTGTCAAATTGAGGTCCATAAAAAATTCTATTACTTTTTTTTATAGTTTATCTAATATTTCTTTCAGTATTTATTCGCTTTCGAATGGCTATTATATATTCAAAAATATCTCTATATGACCATGGTGGGCCAAACGAGCAAGTGTCTCACCTGATGATTAGTGATTACCGACGCTCTCGAACATCTGCAACCAGAGGAGCAGGGGTGCCTTGCACGGCTTGTCGGCCTTGAAGGACATTTGGGGAAAGGGCAGAAGGGGGAGGGAAGGGGTAGTCGGCCTCAGGTTACCTCACTCATCGAACGAAACGCAGAAGCGTAAGATGTTTCTGCATCACGGCGGTCGGGCCGGCCCATTAAGGCAGCAGTAAACCCGCTTGGCTCTGCCACGTACAAAACGGCTCTATAATATAAGTATGCGCGCAATCACAGAGGCTCTCACTCGTCTTTACCTTACCGTATCTGCCAGATACAGATAGCTGTGATTAGAACCCAAGCTCTCCTCAACCCATTGCTCTACAGGCAGTTACAGTTACCACTAAGCCATGCGGTATTAGAAGATCGGCAAGGGGCGGACAGCCTGTCGCGTTGTGATTTATTTGTCAAGATTACATTACATGTCAAATGTAGGGGCCTCATTTTACTCGTGTGAGGTGATCCAAAAGTAGAAAATATATTATGAGTTACATATGTACTTTCGATGCGAAACCAACCTACCAACATTAAAGAAGCAAACATAATATTTTTTTCCATTTAGAGGCCTAATCAAGCAAAAAACATATTTGATAAGTAATCGGGTCGTATTTCAATTTTTTATGCCGTAAAAGTAATTTTCACCATTGTAATTGCTTAGTGCTTTCAAATTTGTAAATTGAAACATAATATGCCTTGTATATATCAACCTCTAGTATAGATAATATTATATCAATATAGTCTTCGAAGTGGCTTTTTCATTATTGCTCTTTGAAATGATAATTCATGAACGGGCATCGTTCTGATCTATCTTTGAAAGTTTGATCATAATTTTATGAAAAGGCATTCACCAACAAAGGCATATCTTCATCCAGGTGGATTTCAAAAATATAGAAAAAAATAAAAAATCTGTATTGTAAGATACCTTAAAAGTATACAACTTACAGAAATGGTTGAAGATTCAGATAACCATTTTGAATTTTCTTTGTGATCATCTTGGCATATCAAAGGAAAGGCAAGGCAAGACGCGTGCCGAAAATGCTCAGGCCGCATAAAAGTAGCATGCTGCCGTGTTTTTGTTTTTGGACCTACTTAGCAAGAACAAAGTAGAAGTTTTAAGAACATGGATTGTTACTGGAAACATAGGTTCATCATTACGAGTCTGAGTCATAGCAAGCCCGGGTGCAGTGGCATAATAAATTTATATAAGAGGAAAAAAGGCGAGGAAAATTATGTGTACTTACCCCCTTACCCACTCCCCCCTCTATCACTCACATCCCCCCACTCCCCTCTCTAGAATATATGCTTTATATTTTATATTATGATGGTTGTAATCTATTAATGGAAAAAGAATTCAGCCAACCCAACTAAAAAAGTGCCACGACGTCACAAATTTCAACATAGAAGCATAAAATTGTGCTTTTTGAGATTACCTAGTCTGTCTCTTTATAAGATATCTGCAGGCGATG
This sequence comes from Bhutanitis thaidina, assembly GCA_029286595.1. NCBI lineage: Eukaryota > Metazoa > Arthropoda > Insecta > Lepidoptera > Papilionidae > Bhutanitis > Bhutanitis thaidina. The sequence continues at coordinate 4,970,231 of JAGSMS010000020.1, read as the reverse complement.
TCTTCCATTGTTTGCTGTATATTATTACACGGTTCGTGTTACTAAAATTAGTTTTCTTTGAGTTTCCATTTTCTGTTTGGTGATTGTACTAAAGTCATAAGTACGTCAGATACAGTTATTCCTAATGAAGTTCAATAAAACCCAAAGAAACTGAACGAACTTTATTCATATAACTGCCAAAAATTCCTCCTTAAATTGTAGCACAATAATGAATTATCTAAGCCAGTGGTTTTCAAAGTTCTATTGAAATTTACGAGAGTCGCGTATTTTTTTTCTCGCGTACACATTTTATTTATTTTTCTTTTATTCCATTACTTTTTTGAGGTTCCCGACACACAATTAGTTTTATAATTCCATTATTTCACTAAAAATATAAAGGTTGATTAGTAACACGAATCGCAGACGTTGGCATTTTGGCTCCGTCTCTAATCATATTTGTATAATTTATTATTTATTTTCTTGGGTCTTTCTCAAATCGCTATGCTAAGCACTGACAGGGCACGTTTAGTATAATTTTTTATAACTTAATATGCAATGAAGAAGTTGTAGTTTAAGTTCCTTACGATTATTTCTACTATTATAGGGGAACTATAATCTAATAAAAAATTTAATTTTCCAATGGTTATGAGACATCCAAGTAGTTAAGAAAATATCTATATAAAATACTAGTGAACCGCACCGGCTTCGCACGGACAGGGTACACAAATTAAATGTGAGTGTGTTATACATGTAAACCTGAAATAATGGTGAAAACTGCTTTAAAATTCACAACGCAGACTACAAACGCAGACTGTGACTTTGTTTTTATGAATATATGAATAATAAAACACTGTGTTACTGATCATGTAGTGTTTTTGTTGGGTTTGTACATATGCGATTCACTCATAGAACACATTCACCTTTCACAAATTTTGACATTCACGAGTGCTTGTGGAGATGCAAAAACTCTGAAATAATATCAATTTTGGCTTGAAAAGTTTAATTTTCTACCAAAATAGTACCGCATATTGAGAAGTGATAAAATAAATGAAATTAATAGGGTCCCCTAAATATTTGTCAGTAAACAAAAACTTCTGCGACATCTGTGCTGTACTTCACAAGAATGATAAATCAAAAACTTTGAATACCTTTGGGACACACAAACTACTTTTGGTACGTAGTAAAGTTGTTTCTTCCATTTGAACTAAGTGTACCATATAAACAGATAATCGTGACATTGAAAGTACCACCTTTTCACAGAATACGAGAGCAAATTAGAAGTATCGCTCTGCTTATACCCTGGTGTAAATGCGTGGTGCGGATAGTCAGTGTTTTTAAACGAACCTACATCTTAATATAAAACAATTTTTAACGGATTTTATTCCGTATCATTTTAAAATCATCTACATCTTGACTCTTCATTATGGGTGGATGCAGTGTCTTCTTCTTCCTCATCTTCGTATTTAAATCCACTGTTAAACTTAGGCCTTCCCTAGAAATCGCCTGAAAGCCGACATACATTTTTTGATGGATTTGGGCCATACTCACCAAGCTGAGCATGCGTGTTGGTAATCACGTTACTCTCGCACTGGTGAGGCTGCCTCCCATCACGTATATATTTGTCAAACTCGGATGACCATCAATCGGAAGTCAGATCCTAGTTTGTTAGATAGCAGGAGACACCACCACTTCACCTAAGTTAGGATTGACATATTCTCCCTTAAGAATCTTCTTCATTAGCCTATTTACATTCCTATTCACAATTATGACCTATGATCACTGCTCCCTATCACTGGACATTTTGACTGGATTTTCCACCATCATACGGTCGCCAGAGCCTAGCAGGGTGTTAGCTAGCAGGGTGCACTAAGTACAACAACTCGTCGACATTTTGTTGACATTTAGAAAAATATGGTATTATTATATTATGTACTCAGTCAGTCATACTCTTATCTTTATTAGACACATCTCTGTTCCTCGTGCTTTGGTGTTTCGCTCTCCAGCCAAACAAAACACATCAGCGTTGCGCTGTTACTTTGTGCTGGTATAATGAGCGTGTGTGGTAATTCCCCGGCCGAGGTGCTCCATTTATATGTTACAGCTAAATTAACCGTGCAGGATACCCTATATGATTTTGATCACTAAATTCTACTGTGGTCTATAAGCATGCGTAAATATAAGTTGAAAAGTTTAGAAATTACAGGGACGAGGAAGTTATGTCACTCCATCTTCGACAGTTTTTGAATTTTACACACATGGTTTCAAACGTTACGTTAGAGCCAAGCGACGGCTTTTGCTGTTGCTCCAATGGGCCGGCTCGACATGGCACGGCCTCGCAGAATACCGGCGTGAAGTAGAGGCGTCTTGTGGTTCTACGTTTCGTTCGGTGAGTGAGGTATCCAGAGGCCCCATCCCCCTCCTCATCCGCCCAAATACCCTTAAAGTACGGCAAAGCTCCTAGAGCACCTCTGGTGTTGCAGATGTACGTGGGCGACGGTAATCACATACCATCAGGTGAACCGCTTGATGGTTTGTCGCCTATCGCGTAAAAAAAAAAGATCACTGAACCAGAATACTTTTTTTTGAAGATAGCAAATTTTCATATAAATGCATTAGTATCTGTTGAAGGACTCCAGAATTCTTAAAAAACTTATATTGAATTTGGTCCGGTGTGACTTTACAGAAACTCATATTTGAGGTTGCAACCAAGAAAAATTAATATAAAGATAGTTTAAAACGCTTTTATTTTTTACACAAGTATTACAGATATTTCTCTTTCAAAAGGCGCCGAGTTTGTTCCTCTTTAAATGCAAATTGACTGTTTCCTCGACGGGACTGCAACTGAAGTACACGTACTTGAATAATATACACCCTAAGTTAGACATAGCCTTCTTGACTTAAAATTTATCGCAAATAGTAACGTACAAAGGAAGTATTACAAATACTATTACGAGGTACGGGTAGCGAGATTGGAGTAAAAGGGCATCCTAAACTTCTATTTATTTGACCAATTTCTACCAGTAACCAATCCTCTGTCTTTTCTTACACCGGTCACATTGACTTCACTTGTGTGTTTTCCTCCTTTTCCTCTTCCTTTTCTTCCTCTTCCACTTACTTCGAAACTCAGCACTAAACTGTCCACTAGTGCGCTCCGATGCTACATAATATAGGTAGTGCCGATTTTTATTGTCGAATATTCCAGAATATTCCCGAAACGATATTTTTATTTTTAATGTAAAAATAGGCTTATATTTCAGCCAGTGTACAGCCAGCCTCTTATTAACTTACCAAAGAGTTTCAATTTGTAAATCATTATTTCTCTTACTTTTTATAAGAGTTGACAAGACGTTATCGAGCATTCGAGACAATATGTATTATATATTCATATATCCATCTATCTTTACATATAACATTTCTCTCAAATATTCTTTGTTTCATTAATATTGTCGAAAAATGGCCTTCAAGCTCTCATTGTCAGAATTCAATGTAACCGCCACGATAACGTCGCGGGTTAGGAATTGCAATACCAGATCTAACTGGATCATTTAGATCTGATATATTAAACGAGATAATTTTTTCGTTATCTGCCGGAGCCCATTAATTTTTTTCTGCCATAAACCTTGATATTTTTCGAAGGATACATTACATTTACTGTACCCAAAGGATAAGATCACGTGGATGTCAAATTCTCATACACCATCATGTAACTACTACCAATACCACTCCAGTTAGCCATAAGGATAAGCAGAACGACACAACGTTACTAAACGGGCTTCTGCAACCCACTTTTCGGGGAGATAGAACGTCATGGGCGGCGGAGGGTTGCGGTTGCTGTTTGCGAGCGGACCGGAGATGGCCTTGAGATTTTCAAGGCTATTTCTTTAGTCGACTCTTATGACACCCACAGGAAGATAGAGGGTGGCACTATTTTTTTACACCGGCGCCGTCTCTTTCGCATACCTACCATATTTTTCGAACAACAAAGCCATGATAAAATACTGATATAATTTTAAAATATAAGAACAGTATAACAATTATCAGTAAATAGGTGGTCACAAATTATTTGAAAAAAAATGCAAAATTCGATCATTAAGAATAATAGGGTGAAAGGCAAGATGAAAGGTGTCACCGTTTTAAACAAACTGAATTAAAATCAAACAAAAACCAGGGATTCCCAAACTATTTTGGGCAAGAGACCATTTTTCCAAAATGAACTGATACCTCAGACCCCAAAGTCAAATTACTTTAAAAATCCTATCTCTAGTTTTTTTTTCCTATTGATACAAAATACTTACCAATTTAAAAACTTTGCCGTTGATTAAGTTCATCCAAATTTAACAAAATAAATAGACATAACATTCAGTAAATATCAAGTGTAATGAATAGTACAACACTGATACTTCCTACTAAAACATTAGTCATTCTTATAACATGTTGGTACACGTAACAAAACTTATATAGTATCTTGAAAGTTGAAATAAGAACTTGTGTTAATTAATAGGGGTCGATTTTTAGACGACGTTGACCCCCAAAATCAGTTTTCGTTTATGTCGACCCCTGGGAAAACGATATCGGCCACTTTGAGACTCCCTGACTTAAATGGTTGAAATTCACAGGCACACGCTTCTATTATATTTATCTATACTCTAATTTTATTTATCTCAATAAAGTAATAGAAAAATACGAAGTTCTCCAGATGATAATACGCGTACGCGACCATCTGGATCGGCAAAAAGGTGTACAAAAAATTAAATACGTAGCGTAATTTTTTTCTTTTGTTTAATATATATGAAATACTTTTACAGTTGAAGATTTTATAAACGTATATGCACATATGTTATGGCCGTTTAAATAGTGATGCCTTAACTTTTTAATTTATGATCTAAATTATAATGTTGCCTGTAATAAATTATACCCAAACCTATGTGTAGTCGTACACACAAAAACACACACACCGCTATCACCTTTTTTTATTGTATTGGAATAACAAACGAGCTAATAGCAAAAAGTCCACCTGATGGTGAGTGGGATTGGTTTGGAGGCTGTAGTAGCTACGGCCCCAAGCCAATCCAAGTTGTTGTCACCCCTGTGGGCTACAATTGAATGCCTCACCACCTGGAAATACAGTACACTTACATACTTAATTACTGTATACCTGTAATTACAGCTCTCTTTAGCCCGGACCTTTACCTCCATACCTCTGTAACTGGAACACAACGGTAGTTGCACTACTGGTTGACTGCAGAAATAGGTAATAGACGGTCTACCCAAATTGCTCCTAAGCAGTTACAACCAATTAGTAAAGGAAATGTTTTTATAAAAAAGAAAGGCCGAGTCCCTCTCTAATAGAGATAAAATAATCTCCTATTAATACATTTAGATCTTTGAAATTCATCCTTGATTTCTACTTCGGCTCGAATGAAATGAATTATATATTGCCCCTTCAATTTGATTTATTACAGCCATATGTCAGTGGCGGTTAGACACATAATGATTGAATTTATCTTCTGAAACATATAGCCATTCCTAATAATAAACACTACTGCCTTGCTAGCGGTTAGCACACCTGATTGTTGCACCATGGGACTTAGGTTCGAATCCCATCCTTCCGTCGATGTTATCGCATAAACGTACGAAAATGTAAAAGCGATTGAATGCCTCAGTCTGCGTATACACGTGCGCCACTATGGTAAAGTATTCTGCGTCATTAAGAACTGCGGGTAGTTCTCGAAACTTCTAGCCTTAGTCGAAATTGGCCTGAAGGGCCCTCAAAGGGAAAGAAAAAGTATACTTCTTTATCATCATCAGGCTATTCAAGCCCACTAATGAACATAGACTATATAGTCTCCAAAGAAGCGCCAGTATGTATAATATTTAATACATTTCTGGGATGGTTTGCCCACACTCGCGTCGTAGAGCAGACGGGTTCGCTGGCGCAATACCCTCGCGCTAATGATGCTGCTTGCGTCACTAGGCTGTTAAATTTGGATTCGGCAAATTCGGATAGATTTCCTGGCGTCGGTGGCATGTTGGTGCATGTGCAAGGGGATATGTCACCTTAAACTCTTTTTAGATAATATTTATATTACATAATTATATACGCCGTGTGGTTTCAGTAAAGAGAAGCCTTAAGCAATGGGTGGTCGTAACACTGCCATGCCATAAGTGTACCAAGCCCAAAATAATTGTATCGGTGATGGGCAGCAGCGTTTATTGTAAGGACTTTTGGGGCGAACTTGAAAAGTGATAGTTGTGTCTTTTGTTATCTGTTTACTTCGAGTTTTGGTGTATAATTAATTATACACTTCCGGCATAATACACTATTAATAGTGTATTATGCCGCAAGCGCTCGTGAATGTGGTCAATGATTGGGAAATTCAATTCAAGACGGAAGGCTGCCAATTTTTGTGTTGGTTCCATCAGTCAGTTTACACCGATAATTCACGACAAGATTAACAAGATTATAAAGTCGTCATTTCTTATACTGTTTTATACTACTCTCGCAAACATTGATGTGATTTTACACCGCTGCCATATCTCAATTAAATTATGTACAGACATAAAGAATGAATACTGAATATTTGTGCATATGTAGTTAGGGAGGACGGAGATGAAAATATGCATTTTATTGCGGAAAGATACCAATTTCCATCGGGAAGAAATACGTAGATGACGCCACTAGTGTTTTTCGTAATCCGAATCCTTACTAGTTCTGAATATAGGTTAAAGTGAAAATAGTGATGCTTAGTTTAATACCATTTGAATCGAAAATCCATAATTTGAAAAATTAAGAATGCGTCGTCATAAAAATATAACAAATATGTAGCTATCAGGGATGTCATAAAGTAATGAAAACTCTCTTTCTCAATGAAAATGTTTTGCCGAACTACGACATAAAAGTAGTTTAAGAGATCCTTGCCAACTGAGGTCGGGCCAACTTTTACGTTTTCCGGTTAAATAATTATTGTGCACATCTAGTGAATAATACTTGATCTGTATGATATTTATTGTAAACTGTAACTGTAAATTATAAATATATATTGTAAATATTATATTAGGTAATGGGGAAAAAAATATTTATTGAAACATTAACATGTAGCAAAATGGTTGTAATCAAAATAAAGACCTACCCCATGTAATCTTGTGTGTAAATAAGATAAATAACGAAAGCACACACCCACACCAAACGTATGTACACTAACACGCACATCTAAAAGCGAATACAATTGTATTCTAGAACAAATTAGCTATGGCATCTTCTACATTTTCTTTATATTGCGTATTATGTACTATGCATACAAAACTGTAATTGTGGAGAGAAATAAATTTACTTCACAATATTTTTTCTTAATAGTTTAAGTTAAATTTCAGCATATAATCTTCATATAATCTTCTCATCAATCATTCTCATTTTTTACTTCTTTTACGGCCTGAATAGCCATGAGCAAGTGCCAACTTAAGCTGGTCTATCAAGCCGGGAAAATTTGCACGTACATGCCGCGTCTGAACCCTCACACCAAAGATGTCGCCCCTCATCACCGGTCTGTAGTCCTTGGCTTCGGCATATTGGAATGGTTATTCCGCCATCGGTCAGGCGCCAGAGAAAAAATATGGTAGATTGAAACAATGATTAACGAGGGAACAAATAATAAGTAAGTATACGAGTACTTATGTCATTGGCCTCAACCGATTATATGTATTATGTGTAGTGTTGGGTAAAATAAAGTTGTGAAAGAAAATCTTTCAAATGCTACAAGCCATAGTCCGCGGCTTCGCCCTCACTCTCCTTAATCGAGAAAAAGAGTCCTATTTAGTTTTACGTAATTTAAAAAAAGGTTAAATTTGGTTTAATTCCGATGCATAATTGCTACATAAATGCCCGGAACGCTACATAATTATGTTAGGCCCAATCCCACTCCCTCTCTGCATCATAGTAGCCATACAACATAGACTAAAATAATATAATATACATTAATTCACTTGCGTATGTGATAATTATACAACTTTGAAGTCTCTTAACAATGTTGCTTGTAACCAATTATAACAAGTAACTTTGTCAATAACCGCTTTGCCTGAAACTTCCCAATATATAACAAGATACAAATTATCAAGTGTGTGAAGTTTCTAGATCCTTCGAATTTCGGCGGTTTCAGAATAATTTTAATAATTTATGTCGCAGACAAATTTTATGTACGCGCCATAAAGTAGGGATTCCCTCGTGGGCTTTCTCATCGTGCCTCTCCTACTTGCAGGACTACGTGTAGTATTCGACACAGAAATTTCAGGCCTTCGTCTCGCCGCTCGTTATTTTCTACCTACGGAGAGGCGAAAAATATTTATTCCGCCATCTTAATTATGCAAACCTACCATCTAAGGTGCGAGGTGTCTGGTTCTACAATCGCCAGCCCACTAGTCACGCGTAGCAATTATTGCAAATCATCCCATTTAGAGAAGCCTATGTCCAGAAGTTTATAAATACTGTAGAAGTATTCGTAAACAATATTTAATTTCTTTTTTAACACTCTCCGTGACTGAAACTCACAGGTGACAACTTTCTGGACGTTTGTACAGTCAACATCAAACGTAGATGATTGAACAAGGTTTCAATAGCGTTTTGTTAATGATAACCATTAATGATATTTGTTTGTTTGTTTTTGAAGTATGCTTTCACCGTAAATTTTTTCCATGGAGTTACAATTGATCGTTATGAATGGTCAGTAACATGCCCTGTCACTTTACGTTAAAAGGATAACACAAATATTCGATATCGGCTGTTAATGATCCTTATATTTTTCTTTGATTTTTAACCGTTTTCGTTGTTGTTCTGTGGCCTAAGTAATCCGCATCAGCATCCGCATCAGTAAATCCGCAATGGCGCAAAAGTGTAAAAACACTAAAATACCTTTTTGTACTTAATTGCATTTTTCAATTAATCCGATTGTTACTTTATTTTGCCTTATATTTGTCTTAATCACTTTACAGTCAAGTCTTTTTCAAAAATAACGTACTGTAAAAAAACCTAACTAAAGAAGGCCTATCGCCTTTACAAATAAAAGAAAGAATTTTCGTCGTTTACGGTAGGTAACTTTGTCTATCGTATGCCACAATAAAAAACTGGTCTTAGTTGTTTCGTTGGGAAATGAATGTTTAGAAGAAGACTCCCGTTAACCCTAGAAAATATTAAATTTGTGCAAAACATTGTTATTAACTTGGTGCAATATAGACTGGAATTTCAAAAACGAATGTTCTCAAATATTTGTGCAAAATGGGTACACGAATTCTTAGTGCATGTGCAAAAGCAGCGAAGTGTTTAATGCTCTGAGGAATTTTTGAGCTCTGCCGATAGAACCTGGAACCAGTTATTCGATTGTGACGCGTGATGATACTAATCATAGTAGGATCTGAAATTTAAAACTAATTCATGGAGTGGCATCGAAAGGGATATCCAGAACCGATAAAAGATAAGGACACATACAATCCATTTTATTTAAGTTACTATTTACTACTATTTTTTAACTTTCTTTTCTGTAAGCAGAGAAACGTTATTTGACCTTGCTATTTGTTTAATAATCTTATTGACTGTACCAAAATGTTGGTTTCTAAAGAATAAATAAAGCACTAAGAAGCTCATGCAAGAAAATCGTTGAAAAATTACTCAAGCTGTGCGGCTACTTAACAAAAATTTTACTTAGTACACAGTGACTGCAGCCATTCATTGCACTTGTAATCCCGACATGAACTTAATTAGCATTTTAAAAAAACATGAAACGGTTGTTGACTGCTAAAGCAGCACGCCAATTTTCTTTAGATGAAAGTTAAACGCTTCGTTCATTTTACTCTGTAAATATATTAGTCATTACTGAAATTGTTGTGTGAACCTTACACAATAATAACGGAATGATTTTATTAAAGCCGTTACAAAGAGTAGGTATGGGACCACTACGATAATCGATTACATCAATTTAACAATAACTTTTTCTCGCTTTTAAGAATAGCTTACGGCTACTTTAGGATGAAGTCGTGGGTGAAAGCTTATTAACTAACTATAAGTGATTGGGAACAACATGTTGTTTGGGTCACTGAACGTTCTTCGGGGTAGTCTTTCAACGATAGGGCAACATCAAAAAGTTACAAAAAAGACCCGACACCAACCCGAAAACAGGACGGAGTTTCTTTTGCAAGTTTCTTCACCGTCCAATAGATTTAAAAAATTATAATACTCATGTGATATAAAGCATAAAATGGTGTGTGTATGTATAGTGGGATATACTCATGTGATTAGACATTTGCGAAATATCGAGTACATTTACAGTAGAAACTTTCACTTTTATTTGGCCACGTTCAATAATCATAATGCATTTAAGAAAACCTAAGAAGCTTTCACCACCTACCACTGACGATGTCGCCGTCTTCGAAATCAGTGATGAAGCTTTATCGCATATTAGTCTAGTAGTCTCTCCCTAATAAAAATTGCCAGTATATGTGTTACCTACTATATATAACAATTTATGACCACGTGGCTTAGTGATTAGCATGCCTGACTGCTTAGACATTGACCATGGGTTAAAATCCCAGCTCAAGCCGACATCAATGCAGAAACTTCAATAGTTGATTTCCAGGTCTGGTCGTGTAGTGTTGTGGCCTCTGACACTGCATCTGGCCTTTCCGCCGATCTTATCGCAGAAGTCATCCAAGAATCATAATTACATAATACTTATAATGTAAATCAGTACGACAAAGGAATAGTTCAACAGTTAAAGGTCGGTCATGAATCACTAAATGAATTCCTGCCGCTTAAACACGTCAATTTTAATGCGCGCGTAATGGGGCGGGTTTCGCCAACACTCAAAAAGGCATTAACAGTAGACAGAATAATACACACTTGAATAATGTTGCTTTTTTGTTTATCTAAAACTGGAAACACTTATAATGAAAAACTTACTCAATTTTGTGTAGGGATTCTGATCTTAAATAATAGTTCCCAAATATTAAACATATTGATAAGTATTTATCATATTTATACGTGATAGAACCATGCGGCGGCTTTTGCTGCGGAGGCCCTCTTCTCCTCTCCATCCCCTTCCTGATCCCATCTCCCATCTCACAAATACCCTTAAAGGCCGGCAACGCCCCTACAGCACCTCTGGTGTTGGAGATGTACGTGGGCGACGGTAATAACTTACCATCAGGTGAACCGCTTGCTCGTTTGCCCCATTTGCTAAAAAAAATATAGGTATCGCACAAGGGCTCCAATCAGTTGTGCAATTGCTGTTGTGTTCTGGTTTCAAAGACAAAGAGAGCCAGTATTAAAATGAGTTGTGAGGTATTCCATTTTAGTCCTCAGGGGTAACAACGAATCTGTACCATAGTCTATTGAAATTGTGTACGAGTGACCATTGGCTGCAGTAGCCATCTTACCATCTGGTGGACTGTTAGATCGTTTTTCATCCCAATTCAATTAAAAAAAGTGAGATATTCTCGCATAAAATGTACCGGCATTGACGAAGCCGTACATAAACCAATAAACGTTTATTTAATATAAGTCAAGTCAATCTTCGATACTAGCGCAATGTAACTTTCGCAAGCGGCTTTGAAACTAAGAACTCTCCACTAACTTAATGAATTAACTTCATCTGTACCCTTGTGACTTCAAAATGGACGTAGAGGCCCAGGTACTTTAATTAATAACTTTACGCACGGTACGAACATTTGAGATGTGATTTTCTTCATTTTACTTCTTTATCAGCGTGTTGCAGTCCACTGCTGGAGAGTTCCTCCAATAAAGCACCAAAAAAAGCCAGGATGCAATTCTAAAAGGTTTGTCTATACTCGCCACGGGGGCCACTAGATCTCTACCACTAGAGATGTTGGTTCCCATCACTAGTCTGTAGGATTTGGGTAAGGCAAATTCGGATGGATTTTCGAAGATCATTCATTTGGCAAGATTGGCATTTAGAGAAAAAGAAGGCATTTTCCCCTTACACGCCTACTTCCATTGTAGACATGCAATCGAGTTCGAATATGGTATACAATATGTCTCTGACAAAATAAGAAGAAAATGAACTGATCTACATACTACACAAGCATTAAGATTAGCAAATACTACGAGTGAGAGATCGACCCCCACTACTGCAACCAGTTCTCGGCGTAGCTCTAGACAGGAGTGTCTAGCGTGGGCGGAGCCCAACGCTGTGTCCACGTCACTGGCACGATGGTGACACTCAGTTGTCGGTTCCCTTCCAGCTATGCGGCCCAGATACTTTCCACCAAACACCCATGCCCCGTGAGCACTTGCACCAACCGGAAGGTCAGAGATCCGTGCCGCCTGTCCATCCAGTTGCTTAGGACTGGACCTACAGCCTTGAGAGTCCTACTGCCTGCCCTTGGGTGTGCCAGTTGCTTCTTCTACATTTCGAGGATAGACTGCCGAACGCGGAACCTCTTTATTACCCACTCCTTAGGCGAGACAGAACTTTCTTGGAGACGAAGTTCTGAACGCAACTGGTGTAATAACGCCATATTGTAAAGTGCTCGTGGAAGTTCCAGCGGCTATAAAAGATAAGTCCAAGGTACCTCATGTTGGACTTAACCTTGATACGGACATCACCGACCATGATATCTTAGCCACTAGACCTTGCGACGGCGCCTACCGGGATTTGTGAAATTAAATAGCCTCGGTTTTATTTAGCGCCACATCAAATCTCAACATCCTCATCCTGTCGACAACCTGTGCCACAGTTGCAAGACGGGCAGCCCCCCATAGATATTGCCTCGGGCAATAACATGTGTGTCATCTTCGTAGAATATAACACTTGTGCCCGGGAGGATATCGCCTCGCAAGACCCAGTCGTACTCAATGTTCCTCAGGAGTGGTCCTAGAATTGATTCCTGTGGCACACCGCACGACATTTCCCTCCTTAAAATTTGGCATTCCTGCCCAGGGTATGAAATGTACCTTTCGGATACTTCTCCCACAATTCACCTAAGAAAGAAAGCCACTTTATGGAACTTTAGTGGCTACCTGATACACGTCCAGGGCAGGGTATTAAAAGCGTTAGCAATGTCTAGGGACTTTGCCAACAGCACCCTACCCTCTGTGACCGTCTCGTTCGAGGGGGCCGCGAGATACTTAATAGCATGGATTGTCGGTCGATTGACTCGAAAGCCGAACTGTCGGTCCGTCAGGTCAGGACCAACTTCTTCAAAGTGTCCGGTAAGGCAACCAGAGATGACTCGTTCAAAAAGCTTGTCTAACTCATCGAGCAACACTATTAGGCGGAGGGAGAATCCGCGCAGTGCCCTTCTTTTTTAAGGTGAACTAGTCTGCCCGTCTTCCACTGAGAAGGGAACCGACCTGACTCCAAGCAGGCATCGAAGGCCAGGCAGGTAGCTCCTCTCGATACCGGGTCTTGGCCTTACTTATGTTTAGTTGGAGGGCTTTTACGCTCTCTCTATACACCTCGTATAGTTGGTGATCGTCCGAAATGCTGCTGAGCTAGTTTTTGCAACGTCTTGTATACTGGCGACTGGCCTTCATGCAGTTGGCCCGTTAGTCTGCGATCTCTCGAAACCACCAGTACACCTGAGGCTTTTGAGGTTGAGACTTGGTATACGAGACATGCCTGCATCGCAAACAGCCGCCACGTTGTTATACACCACGTAGCCTCTTCCTGAAGCTCCACAGGCCCAGTAGGAGGAGTCAACCAAGCTTGAACGACAGAGGCCTCCACAAGCACATCCCTGTTGAGACCTCTCAGCACCCATCTTTTGGTTGATGATAGGGTGTGCCCTTCTCGAAGGTGACTAACGCCCGGGGTCTCAAGAGAATTGGAGACGTTGAACCGAATGTATCTGTGCCCGATAATGTCTCCACTTCCTCTAGAACCTTCCGTACAAAAGATGATAACGAGAAGTGCACGATGGACCCCACATGCCTTCGCACACACGTGTTAACCGACCCTTGGTTAAGAACCGCCTGGCCAGTGTTGGTCGTCCAGTCTTCCACTGCATCGCCGTGCTCACCGGTCACAGGGGATCCCCAGACTATAAATTTAGCATTGAAATCTCCAACTTATCACCAGCCCCCTAGCCCATCGTGCAGAGTATGAGAAAACTTTTCGTGAAATGTATACCTTGCTTTTGCTGGCGCCTTGTGGGAGAGGTATGTGTTCATAAGAGGACAGAAAAAGGCTAATTTGGTTAAACTACTATCATTTCCACATGAGCCTATTTTAGTATAGAAGAGCTGTGATAGTTAAGAGGTCTATGTACCAGCTACTTAACATAACAGAGAACACCGTGAGGCAAACTGTAAATGTAAAAAAAAATACATCGAGGATGTGTAAGTCCACAAATCAGCACAAGAGCAGCGTGACAGCATTTCCAGCTCCAAAAACCATCTAAATAGAGGGAAGGTCATTACCCAGTAGTTGGATACTTACAAGCTGCTACATTAAAAACTTTAATCCCTTGACAGAATCGAACCAGCGACCAAATGCACCACTTAGCCGTCTAAATACAGTAAAACCGCTTAATACGATTACATTTCGTACAATATCCCGTATAATACGCAATTTTTCATTAGTCTATGCAACTTGAGGCATGTTTTCATACATTTAGACACCACCGCCGATGTATTTTCTTACCCGGGCGTGCCCAAATCCACGAACGTGCATGATGCGATAGTAAATATTGCAGCGGCGTAGGAAACCCGGCATTGTGCCCCAAACTATTGTTTCAACCCGGTTTCCGAAATAACGAGGATAATATCGTGTTGGAAGAAGCAGAACCCGCGATACTGCAGATTCTTCTGAATATTCTTCCATAGGTGACAATGTAGCAAGTTGCAACCTACGGTCTCCGTTCAATCGAAGCTCTATTTAAAGTTGCGCATAGCAGACAAAAAGTGAAGATGACTGACAAAGCCCAATAATCGAAATAAAACACCCGCGTTATTCGCCTAGAGTAATAGTTTAGTTACCTCGGCATAAGCTACGACCTTGCGGGATTTCATTGTCAGGACATGCTACTTCACACGCGGGCAATGTACACTGGCGCGGAAAGTCAAAAATCTCTTTGAACCGAGTATCGTTGGCCTAGTTAACTATTAGCGCAAACATATCTGGAGTCAAAATAACAAAAACTAAAAAAAATATGTGACCTTTCTGGCTTGTAAAATGTGAGTTTAAATTTAATGTCTTGACGTTGCATCCAACCTGTGTATTTCAAATACAGGTCGGATGCGAGCTGAATACCACTGACTAATCATCATGAAATAATCGATCTCAGAAACTGAACCTATAGAATAAAGTAATATAAACCCTACAACCTTGAATTTGACAGAAAGGTTCCCGAAAGGATGATTCATGACTAAAGGGATGAAATAGTGGTTGGAAGCCTGTCTGAAACTCATATTTTTGGAGTAAGGGAAAATGAAATCGGCATTTAGGTTAATACTTTTATAAAAAACACTTCCTTCCTTAAAGGCCGGCAGCGCATCTGTAGCTCCTCTGGTGTTGTGGATGTTCGTGGGCGTCGGTGATCACTTACCATCAGGTGAGCCGCACGCTCGTTTGCCCCTTCTTCTATAAAAAAAAAAAACACCTGTATAAGCTAATATTTTTTGTGTGACCCTTGTGGCGTAAAATATAACACGAAAGTTTTTTGAAATTTGAAAATTTTATTTTTTGTAATTATTACCTTGAAACGCTTACGCGTACGTTGGCGCGAGTAGCAGATAGTTCTTAATAAAACAATTAAAATTATTGACATATTTTATTTTAATAAAACACATGCACACAAATACTATGTAAAATTATTATATGCTATATAATAATATTAGAAGAATCAATCTTACAACTATTTCCGAACATCAATTTTGCCTTTGCCATACTTCTACTTCCAGTTACAATAAACAAAACAGTAATTTACACAAATGTTTAGACTTAAGTGGGTATATTACTGGTAAACAATTAGTATGTTGTTAAATTCTATTAACGTTGACTAAGCAATGTGTAACGTGCGTAAGTAAATGAAGTATCCTGACAAGTTTGGTCATTTTTGTCAAATATATTCAAGTATAAATTATTTGATACACAGTTACGGGTATTTCAGGACACTATCCATGGCTGCAAACGTATATGATACTTATCATGGGAAACTA
Organism: Bhutanitis thaidina; assembly: GCA_029286595.1. Classification (NCBI taxonomy): domain Eukaryota; kingdom Metazoa; phylum Arthropoda; class Insecta; order Lepidoptera; family Papilionidae; genus Bhutanitis; species Bhutanitis thaidina. The sequence goes on along the minus strand of JAGSMS010000020.1, from coordinate 4,954,090 downwards.
ATTCTCTATACGAAGATAATTTAAAATTAAATTAGGATCATTTGAAATAATCACAAAATGCTGGCCACGTTCTAATCAAACGCATTTTATATGTATTATATCTGAGCAGATATAGCAAGTTAAAGAAACATAATGTAGTGCTATCATATTACAAATTTTTTAATATATTAATATTACAATTATGAAGTACATAAGTCTAAGCATATCAATTAGTAGTCAAACTAACTTGGCATCTCGTTGGAATGCGACCCCGCTTCCTTCTTACCCGCGCCGCGCCTCGCAGCCGTACACTGTACGCATCAACGTGATCTCGTCTGCCCCAGATGCCAAGTTAGCACAGACCTGGCTATAGTATAACTCTCAACAATCACGCACACGAATTCTGAAAGTTAAACGACGCAATCGACTGTAATGATGATCGAAAAAGTATGCCTCAACAGTAATCCTTATACTCTCAAGTATTTGAACAATGCTTGCAGTATTTTAGGTATAATGAAGAGGTATCTTGATGTTTTGTTACTCTACGCAAGGCGCGACATCATCTACTTAAAACGGTAACTCAGCGCGCAACCGTTTACTAACTTAGTATCCACACAGTAAAATTTTATTTATTATTTAGTACGAAAAAAATCATTGAATAAAAGTTGTAATATAATGCATATTCAAAAGGAAGCTTTTCGTAAAAAAAAGGAGACAGGCGATTTTTTCTGTATTGCCTGAAATATTACATGTATGTAATTTAAATTTTACTTATAATTATTTATATGATGAAAATTATTCGAATTAGTATTATTTACCGACTTGGTACAATTTTATTTTATATTTGCCTGAATTTTATTAACGATTGGTAATAATTAAGAATAGTATTCTAAAAAGTTTTTTTTATTTTAAAACTACATTTTCTTAGCTTTAGCATACGATGCGTATATTGATATATTTAAATTATCGGTACACATTTTTAACTGTAACTTATAATTTATTCGTAAAAGTTTTGGGCACGATAAATGAGACAAATACTTACGTACTAAATAGTAAAATAATTATCATTGTGCGAAACATGAATGAAATAATTAATAACAGAAAATAAAAAAGAATCGCCTAAAAATTTAATTGTTAAAAATTAATGAAAGCTATATCTAGTAACCTACCAAGAGTTGGGTTGGGTTGAGTTGGGAGGAGTTACCTCGTTAAACCTTACTAACTTGAGATACTAGTTCTTCTACTTCGTCCTGAATTTAAGACTTCTCTCGATAAACAAGTGTCAAGCCAGTGTGATACTAGTTTTCAACAGGACTTGTAAAACCGTGTCATGGTGACATACACACAATACTACTATATTTAAATAATTTCAAGCATTTTTTATTCTTTTGTTCACACATGACTACTATGTGCAACAAGTATTACAAAATTACAAATATACGACCAAACCAGGCAATATTATTGGATCTGGTAATGTTCATCTAATTATCTTCTTATTCTCCCTTGCTTCAGATACGTTAGTTACCTCGTGACAAATGTAAGCGTGCAAAAATCAACTCTTCGTGTGCAACTGCTTTACGCAAACTTTTTTGGGTTATCGCAATTAAACCGGGCTATATAACTCATGGTTAGGTTTGGTTAGCACTCGATTTAATGTTGTAATTACGAATGAAGTTATCTAAGACAGACCACCATAATTACCCCTGATTGCTAACAAAAAATATATTGAAATTACCCCAAATGTAACATGTAGAAACGTTTTTTGTTTACCAGTGATGATTTATTATTGTATAATACAGGGACACCGTTGAAACGAATTAATTTTAAACAAGTTGTGATTATTTGATTGCATTTTGTGTATCAAAACTTGTTTACCATTATAAGTTTTTTACTAACCCGTTAGACTATTGGCGCTATCAAATGTAAACAATAAACAAAAACGATGAAGACAACGTGTAGAATACATTGCTTTGTACCTAGGTGTAAACGCGGGACATATGATTACGCAAATCAAATAACACGTTAATGACATCGATATCAGTTTAATCAATATTTACATCAATTTCTTAATTAATAATGAAATATACGTATATTTTTTTCATTTCCATGGTTTACCTATTTGGAACGCCACACGTCGCATTATGTACAGATCACGACGGGGTACATACCGTTCACTACGTTCGCTAAACTAAGCAAAATTCATTTTTTCGAATATTCAATTAAGTATATACATTGCCTTATAAACTATATTTTGTTATGTTTAAACCTAACAATTACTTATCATAACATACTTAATATAAATAATCCTTTTACTTGTCGAACCGGTTCGAAAAACGTGAAAGTGTGTTCTGTTTTCATTCGTAAATACTTTTCTCGACAAGAGATTGATGAGCAATTTTGATGGGAAGCCAAGAAACCTTAAGGAGTTATTTCTGTGCTATTTCTTTTATAGTGGACTAAAGTCGTCTACTTATTCAAAAAATGGTCTAAAAATCTGACAATGAATTCCACCGGATATACTTTGAAGATTGAGATCAGATAACATTTGAATCTAACGCCGAGTATTAGATGGTATACATTTTTCGTATTGATAGCTTCAGAAGCTCATTTGATTTATTTATCGACACACTATGAAGTATTAAGTTTTGATTATAAAGATATAACTGACGACTGAAATGAAATAGATTGTTTGTTGTAGACTCATTGTCGCGTGATATCGAACGAAGTATTGTAATAATTCGCTCGATTGTGTTTGGGATAGATTTGTACTTCTATTTATAATACCATTTTAAATATAAGTACAAATCAATCAATTTCAATTACAATACTAATAGTATTATTAATTAAAATAAAAAAATATTTGAGCTTTTTTTCATACACTACTATTTACAGCTACTCTTTTGTTTTATCATTTCATTGTCATTTGATATTGAAAGTTACATATATCCTTGTATAAATTTTAAATATTTATGTTCAAAAACGTCCTAAAATCCAACTTGGAACTAAATTAATTTAAATCAAAAGTTTCTTTTTCATTTGTTAATTTTAAGTTAACTTGTTAAAAAAGATCTGGGCAAAGGTTTCTTTTTTTACGACCGTTTGCATTCTTACTAGCTTTCTTGAATTTTTGATTATTGCTATATTTTGGCGCGCAGTGTGTAGTGTCACGGAAATCTATAGCTGTCATGTTTGATACCTTTAATCTTTGGAAATATGTCCAGCTATTTCAAATTTGTTATTTTTAAACATGTTACATTAATTCAAACCTAAATCGGTGCAGGTATACCATTTAGGGTTTTTACCTATATTTAGAAAATGATTCGCCGTGAAATATTTGTAAATAAAGAAATCTTGGAAGGAACACGGGGCAACAAAATCTGGGTACTAACTCTGGGACAAAGAGTGCAGTAACAAACAATCTCGGGCTATATTTTCGAGAAATTCATCGGGTAATTAATGATAGCAAAGTAAAACCAACCACCACTATAAACTCCTGTAAATCCAGGTAGATATTCGTTGAATAGTTCGTCAAATGGTAGCTAGAAGATCGAATGTAATGAAAATTAACAACATAACAACTAACATATCCTCGAATCAAATAAAGCACTATAACAAATGACAATATTTAATGTAGTAACAATTTTTTTTTATTTAAAAGATGTTACCTACTATTGTAGGAATTGCGATATAAAACTGGTTTATCTTGTGGTAAACCGTCGAAAATTGATACCGAGATGGGTAAAAGGTATGTTTACCGAAAAACCTACGCTGAACGAGCGCAGATTCAAACGATGTCAGCTTTCATTTGCGGGAATGGAACCTGGATTCCTCCTATGATTACTTTCAAAGGTGTTCGTTGGAATAAATCACTAAAAACGATGAATATTATGTTTAAATTATCTTCCAATTCAGAGTTGATTTTAGAATGGCTATATTTTTACATAACTTGTGTACTCCTGCCTATTTTGGACCAGAAGTCCTTAAAATCGCTAAGGGCAACAAAGTATTTCAGTTCACATTCCCTGCTCATTGCACACATTTATTACAGCCAATTGACGTCGGTGCATTTAAGCCAATAAAAAGTTACTGGCTAGAACGCACGACTAGATATATGATTTTGTTCATGAGCGTTTCCATTTTTATCATCAATAGTGATCAGCTTCATAGCTTCCTTAGCATCAAGTATCATTACTTAGTATCATTATTAAAATTATATATGTACCTAATTTTTATAGTTATTAATTACTTTTTTATATTTTTCCCGCACGTCGCATTATGTACAGATACAAACGGCGGGGTACAAACCATTTACAACGGTCGCTAAATTAAGCAAAATTCATTTGTTTGACTGTTCTATTAAGTATGTACATTATAAACTATACTTTGTTATATCTAAACTTAACAATTACTTATCATAACATAGATAATATAAGAATCCTTTTACTTCTCGAAATTGTTCGGGAAAACTTGAAAAGTGCGTTCTGTTTCCATTCGAAAATACTTTTCTCGGCAAGAGATTGATGAGCAATTGTGATTTTGTCACCTTAACGAGTTATTTATGACTTTACTGTACTATAAAAGAAATAGTAATCTTTTATAGTGCAGTAAACTCGTCCTCCACTAATTCAAAATATGATCCATCATCCACCATCTGACAATTAATTCCACCGGATATACTTTGAAGATTAAGATCAGATAACATTTGAGCCTTACGCCGGGTATTAGAAGGTTACAGTTTTCGTATTGATAGCTTCAGAAGCACATTTGATCTATTTATCGACCACACCATGAAGTATTTAGTTTTGATTACTGAGGCAAAACGTCTGAAATGAAATAGGTTGTTAATTATTGACTCATTGTCGCGTGTTTAAGTTTAGGGACTGATGTAATTAACATAATTATCACTGAAATTGATTTCTTCGTACTGTTATTTATTACAATACTAAAGTATTGTTTATTATAATATAAAATATTTGGACTTATTTTCATATTCTACTATTTACAGCTAGTCTTTTAATGGATATCAATGGCATTTAATCCTCAAATTTACTTTAATAATTATGTTTCATGTTTAACTTAAGTTTTACTGAGATTGATGTCTTCTTAGTTCTATTTATTATAATACTAATAGTATAAATAATTACAATTTTAAATATAAGGATATATTTTCATACACTACTATTTACACCTACTCTTTTATTTGATTGGATCTCAACGTTGTTTGATTTTTAAATGTACATTTAACCTAGTATAAATCATAAATATTTATTACTTAAAAATGTCTTAAATTCATCAACCGAATTTTAACGAAATTAATTAAATCAAAACTTACCACAATGGTTATTTATACATTTTACGTTTAGTTTTATATAAAAGATCGGGTTAGTTTATTTTTACCACCGTTTACATTCTTACTAGCGTTTTTGAATTTATTATTATTGTGATCTTGTGGCGCGCAACATACAGAGTAATGGAAATCTAGAGCGGATGTTTTTAACCTTTAATTTAGAGATAAAAGTCCAGCTAATAAAATTTGGTTATTTTTAAAATTACATTAATTCAGGCCTAAATGAGTGCAAGTATTTTTACACACCCATTCAGAGTTTTCTGCTGACAAATATTTGTAAATTAAGAAGTTTTAGTTGGAAGGAACACGGGGAAAATAAAACAGTGGATCCTATCGCAGTGGCAAAGTGTGTGGTAACAAACAATCTAGGGTCCTAACACTAATAAATACATCGGGTAATTTGATATATGATAGGAAAGTAAAATCAAGACTGTTGACTCCTGTAAGTCCTGGAAAATATTCGGGATCTTCCAAGGAAACATGTATCTAATGGAGTACCTTTAAGCGATACCTGGGGGAATAAGGTAACGAGGCCAGACCAAAACGATGTTAGCTTGCATTTGCAGGGATGGAACTCGGATTCCGCCTATGATTATATTCAAAACCTTTAAATTGATTACTTACAAAACGACCCTATTCTCAATATATTGTTTAAACTGTTTCCCAATTCAGTTGTCGTTGTTGTTGTTGTATTTAGAATGGAAATATTTTTACATATCTCCTTAAAATCGCTAGAGACTACAAAGTATTTCTGTTCATTTTCCACTCATTGCACACATTTATTACAGCCAATTGACGTCGGTGTATACAAGTTATTAAAAAGTTACTGGCTAGAAAGCATGAGATATTGTTCATGAGCGTTTCCATTTTTATCACCAATTGGTATGACATATGTTTTACGCAAAATGAAATGCTGACCATACAAATTTTATAACAGAGGTTAGTGTACATAGTACTTACTATGGGTGAAATGTGGGGACTATTACTATTCAGTGCATGGACTTTGGACTTAGACAGTCCTTTCATATTACAAAACATAAACCTGCATAGGTGTGGTTGATAGAGAAACATTGTAATTTTAATTACCTACAGTATTCCTTGGGTAACGCCTCAAAAATGTGTTTTGATTGTCAATCACAAAAGGCAATAATATTTCATACATTAATAGGTTGGCAAGCAGTAGTTGAACGAATGATTTTTTTTTATTTGTTTTTAAGCACTTTGTTATTTGTTGTGTGATTGTTCAAATAATTATGTTTCATTCTATCGTTATTTCTTTCTTTCTAATGATTATAAATATATAATGGAAAATAATTTAAGTAATAATAAATAAATAACGATTCCAGGTTACCGATACTTACTGAAATAAATACATTAAAAAGTTACTTCTAAACTTATTTATTGTATTTTATTACTACGTATTTATTATTTCCTCCATAATTTAATTTTTATACCAGCTTACCAGCTACCAAAATAATTAAAGTAAGTAATATTCAAGCTTAGTTACATAAGCTAAAGTATCACATTTATTATACACAATTTACGTTAATTACATATTAAGACAAATCATATGAAAACTTATCTCTAAAATTGGCGCTCCCAGACTAAAATATAAGACTCAGATTAAAATATTTAAAAAAAATACTTAAACCGAGCATTTTTATTTAAAAATTTAACGTAAATAACTGTTATCTAAGTAAAATTATTTTAAACCAATCAACTAACAATTAAAGATAGGAATTACGACGCAAATTAATTATGATCTTATTCAACTTTCTTTAAAAGGACCTTTTGAAAAAGCCATATTGAGTCTTTAACCACCATTAGATTAAAAACTATAGAAGCATATTATCACTGATTAAATAAGAAGACATATAGACATATCAGGCCAGTTTGTTTGTTTACTAGACATGCATAATGATTTAGTGATACACTCGCAGGACTCAATAAGTCGCGAAGTGAATCTTGTTAATCACTGACCAGTCCTAAGTCCTCATGTGATGAATAGCAGGTTTGCTGTTTGGGATGACACAACTTCTGCACAGGTCTGTGAATAAGTAAATGATACCGACATATCTGTCACAAAAAAAATAAGTAGATTCACCTACGTGGACAACCCGAGATGATACTGTTAGAAAGTTTTTAGAGAAGAGAAACGAATTCACATATACATTCCAGGGAAATAATCAATATCTATCACTATTCACTGGTATTGATAGCTTTTTAATTCTATAATATACAACCTACTAATATCATTAAAAAAATAGACATATTTTCTAACACAAGTTTTAAATCTATTTTTTTTAAAGCAGCCGACATTAAAATTACATACCTACAACATAGTAGCAGTAAGATCGTATTTTACGCAGACTTCTTAAAATATATGTACACACCTCTTCAATTTAATTAATGTAAATTAACTCTTAAAATGTTTCTTTTTAATAATGAAGTTTAAACTTAATGCTGGACATAACACTTTCCATTCAAGCTCAAACAAAAGCTTACAGTACATGAAAGATTTACCTATACCTACCATGCGCATGCAGTTTGCTAAATCATTGTGTAACGGTGAAAATCTAGAACTATAATAATTAGCTTGGTAGCAATCAAATTGAGTCATACTACCGAATACCACTATTATGCCAAATAACTTCCTTTTGACGTTTTTCGTTGTTTTGTAGTTTTCGCAAACAAATGATAAAAGATGATTGCTTTGTCGATCAATAGTAAGTTACCAAAAAAGGACTGAAAGGAGGGCTACTGATGGTGGTAGCAGTCGTGCACGAACTAGTGGGAGGGAAAGCTGGGGCTCCTTTTCTCTCTGCTCTAGATAACATGCACTAGGTACATGCGGATCTTAGCGAATCAACAACCGTTTAACATCATAAACTATGTTATCTGCTTTGGATTAGGTCGAAGAACGCTCTAAAAGGCTTGATGGTGATTCACCCTATTTTGAGGCACAATTGTGAAGTATTACACACCGGCACATAGTTGCAAGTCAGTCGGTATTCTGCAGGCTAAATATTATTTGTTTATTTTGGAACGAAATTGTATATCTAAAAATTGCTTCTTGGATTTGGCTATATCCGGCATTACTAGTTTTTTTTGTTTTAAAAATAATTACATTTAACTCGTAAGGGATTGGCGTAAAACATTGCCTTAAAAAATCACACCATTTGACCAAGGTTATTGCGTAATGTTCCTTCATAATATCACGAAGGAACGTGAATGATATTAAATGAAATAAAATATCTAGGTAAAGTCGGACGACACATTTAGTAATAATGGTATTAGTATAATATGAATTGTTTCAAATCATTTAACATTAGGTACAAATAAGAGGTGAATTTAGAACTTATTCTAAGAAATATGAAATTAAATTCGGTTTACTTGTGTATATTCCTTTTTCCTAGTTGAACAAAAACTGCCTGTCCCGTTCGCTCCATAGAGTATTGTTATAATTCGCACGTAGCGAAGTCAAAGAAGCGATGTTCGATTTTCGCCACCGCAGAGTAATGTGTAATGTAACTGCTACACCTTGTCGAGTAATATTCCCCGAGTGATATCATTAACATAACTTACATATCCCTACTACTGTGTGAATATTGATATACCGAATTTTTGTCGGCGATTATTTCTTAATGTTCATCTTAACAGGTAAATATACTTTACCTTATACGGCAAACAAACGTTATACTCGAAGAAATTCTAACATAGTAATTTTGAGATCAGCTTCATAATCTAGGTATTTATTTTCTTTCATTGAATGAATGAGTTTCATTGAAATTTTATTGACGGCTTAACGCTAAACTATTACTAATATGATTTATACCTACCTATTTTTTGCGAATATCTTTACCTCTTTGTTTCTTTATATACATCTTATCACATAAATATATCATTAAACCTAAACGGTATACTACGGTAAACGTTCTACTTCATAATTTAATCGAATTTACTATATTTACAACTTAAGACTAGGCTATTACTAAAATGATAACACATTCTAGTTGAGGTGGATTTCCCTTTGGTTGTAAGAAGTATTTTTGTATTCGTCATACCTTACATTGTATTTCACATTGCAAATATGAGATTCAATGTACGATTTTACACTATAAGGTTAATTACACATGGCATTACTGTAGTAGATTGAAAGGAATAATATATATATATAGACACTGTGAAATAGACTCAGTCAATTCTTGCAAAACATAAACCGTTGATGCATATCAACGAATATGTTAAAATATAACTAGCAGTCATATAAATAATAATATGCTCTCACAACCGAATACCCAATACGGAGGTGACCAGATACTCTTCACCAGAGCTTATTTTGGGGCAACGTGACAGGCGCTGAGCCTCTTGCCGTCTTAGTATCCAAGTCAACGATATAAATCGTACATAAGTTATAACTTACTCGGTATACAGATATTATTTCATATTGGTACACCTTAATAATGGAGCAGTCTAAGTTAAAGATGTCTTTCAAAATAATAATAGTTTTAAATACCAACAGTATGCCTTGGGTAAAAAATCTTAATGTCGGTATAAATTGTCAAGTTCAAATGCCTGGCAATACTAGATAATTATCTAGTGAACAGTTGTTAAAATAGAAAAATATTAAATAATGATAAATAAATGATGATTCTTGGTTCTCGATACATAATCAAATAAAAATTATAATCTAACAGGCCTGCTATAGTTATTACGATTTAATACTACTTTTAGTTCTAAAAATATTAATTTATTCCTAGGCAAAAGCATACCTATCTACTTAGATTATGTACTACTGTTAATTACTTACACCACTGAAGCTCTTCAGTCAAATTACCAAAGGCGGATTGCCGACAAAATTCGTTAGAAAAACTAAAATCTTAAACAAGCTCTTTTCAAACAATCGACTATTATCCACGTAAGAAGATAAAAAATATACAATTAATAATTGAACGTAGGAAGTACGACGCAAATTAAATAAAACCATAACCTTATTCCATAGCCATTAAAATTAAATGAATAAAAAAATTAAGTGACTTAACGTCAATTTGATTAAAATGTATTGGTGCTGTGTACATAAGCCATTCCGGTTTTAGTTTTATGGAATGCAGGTTTCTTAGGAATGTGATTTATAATATTTAATTATAATTATTTAAAATGAAAACATTCATCCATGTCCTTATAAAATTATAACCTAATTCCCTGCAACCTTTAGTATGTTACAAAGCAGAAAGCGTTACAGAAACTTATGCAGGATATCTTTGATTGATTGGAAATAGTATAATGTATATTGTTGCAACTCTTTATGATCTACTTGACATCGACTCGAAATTTTTAATTATTCTTACACTTTCTTGATCGCGAGATGTATCGACTGTCCCGTATCAATGTTATTATAATTTCCCTCTCTAACAACTCCGTTTAGACGTCGTTGAGCGACAAAAGACCAAACATGCAAACTTTCGCATTTATAATATTATAGAAGTGTAGCGACGCTGTTAAGGCAGCCGACTAAATAAATGTATCGGAGCAGCATACATTCATCTGTACAATATCACGGAAGCTTCTATAAACTTATAACTATATTATATATTTATAACTTATATTGGCATTAATGGATACCTATACCCTTCTACAGTCACAAGGCCCGGCATAATCAGTGCGACTATGCCGTTGTAAAATTGATAAGGCAAATGATATCGTCGTGCGCAACGATTGAGTGTATCTGTGTACTGAGCTAAGAGGACGGCATGCACTTAGCCGTTCCAACGTGGTAGGCGACAGTTCCGTAGTGTGCTATGTTGGCTTCAATATATTATTTGCGTTATCGTATCGCTATACATGACGATTCAAGGATCTTATAAAAGTGCCTTAGCACGTATTGACAGCAACTGTGACAACTTCTGTATACGGTTTCCGCATACCAAGGAATATTGAGCAACTATTATTGTATGTCAATTATTATTGTATGTCAATTATTATTGTATGAAGATGGGGGCGCCTCCATCGCACTGATATTATGTTAGAGGACATAGGGGCGTAGATAGTGGATGGAAATATTATAAGAAACCTCGACATAACGACTGGCACAAAGACGGGGTGGGGGGGGCTTTAAGTATTCATCGAGCAAGTTGAGTCCGCTCTAGCACATTATCATGTTTCCGTCAATTGACATTACCCTTGTGATAGCATTTCGGTGATACCGACAGAGACATGTACCGTTTGCATATTATTACTCCATCGGTCGTATGTATATATAAAGTACGTAGTGACAAATTTTTACCAAAATATCAATATTTTTACGTAATCTATTTTGCAAAAAAAATAGCAATGTAAAAAACGCAAATCGACCATTTCCAGTCTTCAATTGAATTCTCCTACGTCTGTACACATTCAGAAGTAATGGCGGCTTATAACACTGTCAATATTATTTATCAAACCCTGAAACATACAGAAATAAGAAAATTTAGCCGTGATGGAATCTTCGGGTTCTTTGAGTTCGTTAGCGCTTGTTAGACGTTAAGTATATCTTCTTATTCTTCTTTCATTTGTCTTCTGATGACAGAAGTCGACACACGTGAGTGTTACGTCAGTAACCGTCAAGTATGTATTTCACTCACATCAACTAACTATAACCGAACTTCACACATTCTACCGTCAGAACTGGAAAGTGAACGTCACGCGCTCCTTTGTTCTATGAAACGTAAACTATGCGTAGGAATTTATTTCTGTAATATTTGGTTTCTTTAGTTTAACATTATTATTTAATAAATAAAGTTAATTTACGTTTTCAAAGTTTAATTATTTTATTTTAAACTAAATGTTTTATTATTTCAGAAAGAAAGTACTGTCGACGTTCGTCTCTTTGTACATGTAACAGTCGATAATTCACATTATATAACCTCCAAAAAAAGATTTTTTTTTTGTATATTTATAGTGCTTCGCCTTTACTTAAATGGACCTTAATATCTAAAGGCTTATGTACAGTTTGTTCACATTAGATTTAAAACTATGTAATAACGAAACAGTTTGTGTATTGTGATTTAATGTAAGAAACTACCTTAAACAAAACAGACGAAAATACTAACCAATGGAAAACAATATAATAAAATACAGATAAATATATATTTATAAAAATGAATCCTCGCAACTTTCAAACAATCCGTGTGCGTTAACATAAAATAATGTCGCTTTCAAAGGATAGGATGTATAAGCATAAAAATAATAAATACGCAGCTAACATTCTCGAGAATCTGTCATATAAGTGGAAAAAAAAGAAAACTGAAGCTTACGTTAGCTACATTACCTTCATAAAATAATGAACGACCTAGTCTTACCAAATAAAAAAGTTACCTCATGTTACATCATGAAACATACTTTTTTAAAAATACTTTTAAAACTGAAATTTCCATATCGCAGTAATATGTCTAAGAATCTATGATTTTATCACTCTCTTGACGAGTACGCCATCTTGGATGACTTCTAAAGATACGCATAAAATAAATAACATTTTTAAATGTTAAAATCTAAAATTAAAACGAATATTTAGCTTATGACATTATTCTAAAATTCTTAATTTAGAGACACTAAAAATAAAAAGAAATACACACATTAATAACTTTCCATATCTTACCAACAAAAAAGAAATAATGAGGAAATAATTTTGGATAGAACAAAACAAATTATAATGACCCTTTTGAATTAACTGCATACAATGCATTTTACAAATCTAAAATGTTGTTACTCGAACAGTAATAAAAATCTTTACAAAAGTTGTTCCCAAGTTTGAACGAAGTATCCGAAAAAATGTTTATATTACAAGACAAAAGTGCTAGTTAAAGAAAACTCAATGAAGAGTTACAATCTCAAACAATTCTGGTTTTAAGTTTCAAATTTAGAATTTTTAAATAACTTTTCCCAGCAATCTAACTACTATATTTTTGGCCTGAGCTCCAAATATCTTCAAGATATTTACAAAAATTTTGACAAAAAAAAATCAAATAAAAAATCTTAAATGTTAAAATCCAACTTCTAACTTCCTCATTCTTGCCCCTGCCAATTATTAAAGACCGTGATAAAATTCTAGATGTTGAGAATGAGAACTACTTCTGTAACTTTGTTACCTCTGCCATCATCCAAAGTTAAAGTTAAAACTGATTTATTTCCTCTTGTTTCACGGCACCCAACTCCTTAATCAGTGCCTCCAAACCTTCGGGCATCTGGCCCTGATCTAGCTCGAGGTTCCATTTGTAGTACTGAAAAAGAAAAATAAACTTAAGTAAAATAGTAGTCTCCAATGTCCCCAAGCCTTAAGAATCCTTTAGATCCTAAGTGCCTGATAAACAACACTAAAATTTGCTATGAACATTTTATTGGCAACCAAGGGTTGAAAAAGGTAAAAAGTTAAAATTTGCATATTTTAAACCAATGTAAGGCGGAGTGCACATACAATACTTCAAAAATAGAGAAGGAATATTATAGGAATTCATGATGTCCTTGATAAATCACCATCTACTATGGATTTAGACTGTACATACATAGCGTATAATGAAATCTAAGCCAAGCGCCCGGTCCTTTTAACTCATGTCGTTTTGCGACAGTGTTTTTTTACACGCATCGTATGGTTACCTATATACAGTCACACTTAAATAAAAAGGCACAATAATTACAAAGATGATCGCTAGGCTTGGCGCATAACGCGGCTACCGACTGACCCTGTGTTTAAAGCAAGTATGAGCACTCGCATTCACATAAATGAGTGCTACCTCCGCTGTGCTATATGATATAACAAAACATTTCAATACCGACAAGAACAAAATAGAACAAACATCAAAAATTATAGATATTTTAATTTAACTTCCAAGCTGGAGCTGGAGAGGCCGTGATGTGTGAGGAACGTTGCCGTAGCCCTGCCAATTGACACGTACACTGGCTGCTCTTCGTTAGTACGCAAGTAATGAATGAGTCTAGTCTAGAGTCTATACTCGGTGGTAGACTCCTTCTCTGCGTAGGAGTCATCTGGGTAGATAACACCCTCTTATACATTTCTGCCGCCATCAACATTGTAACCATTGTTGTGTTCCGGTTTCAAAAGTATACAGAGCCTGTATAATTATGTATCTTATTCCACGGCTGTGACATGACATCTGTAACCTTCTTCGATTGAAGTTGTTTGCAGGTGTCCTTGGGCTGCAGTAGCCACTTAGCGTCAGGTAGACTGTTAGCTAGTTTGTGAAAATCTAAATAAAAACTCTACGCACTTTATCCAACTCCTTCCGAAGCGTGATGACAGCACGCTCTCTGTCGGCGACCAACTCCTCAAGGTATTGGTAGCGGAGTTTCTTGCGAGCGCGGCATTCACGCGCCGACTGTCTGCTGCGCTCTGAAATCAATCATTTGTTTATTTGTCAACATGCCGTGCGCGCGACGTGTAACACATACCGCTTCTATAGTAATTAAGATATTACAATATTAAATAGCATCAGGCGAACCGGAAAGTTTCATGCCGAATAATCATAAGAATCAACTACGTCTCATGTCGGCATAGCCGTTGTAGCTTAGTGGTCATGGCACCATTGAGTGGACTTGAAATTTTAAGTTTTGAATTTACCACGTACTCGGGAGTGAACACAAAGTAAGAATTCCCTGACATCCGTGCTAGGTTAAGAAGCTGCATTGCAGAGGTCAGTGTTTTCTCCCAAGTTGATTAACAATAATAATTTCTTATAACAACAGCTAAAATAGTCTAGATATTAGCACAGAATTACAAATATTAAAAAATAAAAAATTAAAAGTAACTTAATGAATGCTTTGAACATATATATACTTAAATCGTTAGTGTGTGTGTGTGTGTGTAATGAACGAACAACTACTTTGTGACTCACAAGTTTTCATTTATAAATAACACTGTATATTTAATTAATTACACGCAACAAAATAAGCATCCCGGGAAAAGTTCGTCCCCAATGTCCGTACGGATGAACATATTCATACGGTCCATCCCTGTTGACATACGCTAAAATCATTGTTGTGTAACCTCCACTTACGTGTTGCTTATAGCTTGCTATCTTATAAAACTATTTTAATATTTTCATTATAACGTAGATGTGGTTAAAAATTATAATTTAATGAAGTAAAATTTGGAGCAACTGCATTAAAAACAAAAAAATATTAATAGCCCAAGATTCGAACCCCAATTTTTCGGCAAAAGCGAACTCCTGAATTTACAGGTTAGTTGATAAGTTTATCCAATCTAGTAACGATATCTCTATCTCCTACAGCATAGTTAACTACTTTAAGAACAACAATATTCTTTAAAAACTAAAAGTTTCATATTATTAAAAAAATAATCACCAGTGCGAAGCCGAGCGACTTGTTACTATTAAAATAAATCACATAAAATATTTGTATGTAAAAGAGGGACAACCTGTATTAATTATTCACTTACCCAGTTTAGCCTTCATGTCCTGTTTATCGAGTTGCGCTTTTCTACCAGGTCTTCGCCCGCGCTTTCCCCCCTCGCGTCGCTCCCCACCTTCCGCCCCTGACGCCCCCGTCGAACCGTAAACCCCGCCGCCGTGGGATTCCTATCGAACGAAAGAGTACCTTGTAGCACTGAGAACAAATTTGAAATGAAACACGCATCGACCCATAAATAACGCTACATGCAACCGGCCGAAGTCCGCCAGTGACGTCTGAAAACTATTGCGCTGTAGGTTATTGCCTCACTTCAGGTAACGGCCCCTACCAACTGACGCGGAGCTGTATCGATTTTTGATTTATTGGGGTAAAGTACCTAAGTTACCTACTGGGAATTTGATAGAACGCATTACGTTCATACAAATTCTCTAATTTAATAATTTTCTCATCAAGCATGAAAAATTTATGAAAATAGTAATAAGGTAGGTACAGAATTTAATGACAAGCAGGGTCTTTTAGCAAGGAAAGCCCAATGTTATTCATGGCCTTCAGACAAAAGGCTGGTGGAAATTTTCAACAACAGAGTTGAAACTGTGTGTGTACCATATACGAAGGAAAAAAAGAATGTCAAAGGTCATTGAATCTTTTATATGTACATCTGACAATTCTGAGAGTTTCTTTTGATTAGCAAAATCCTATTTGTATCACCTACTGAATATACCTAGGCCTTCTTGGAAGGCGTCATTTAATGCTTGACGGTCGCTGCAGCTGAGATTTCAGAACCCTTTACGCAATAGCCCATCTAAATTATTGCGAGAAAAACCATTTCAAATCTGCTAGGGATTTAAAATGTTTTTACTGCCATTTGTCGGAAGCCACTAGATTTTTAGTAATTCCCTTAGTTTTACTTTAACAACACTCCCGAGATAAGATTTGGTGACAGATTCTTGTAACATCGCCGCCACACGTCGGATATATACACGCTTTTACAGTTGCTTTTATATACAATTATCTTGCCTTCATAGTCTGCAAATAGCAACAATTTGCCATAATCACCACGTTACGTTAAGCGCATCGGCGATCGCAGTACCAGACCCGGTGTATCTTAGACGCTTACGTCACCCACAGGAAGAGGGGGGTGGTAGATTCCACCAGGTGGCTGATTACACCGATACTACCAGGCTAACGAATGATGTAACGAATATTCAAATGTACCTATACAGTGTAGCTGTTAACGAAGCTAATTAGCGTATAGTTCTAAAAATAACAAGCTCGACATATTAATGACCATTGCCAAATTGACAGTGAAGCGCGTAATCGTACGGCATGTTTGATGTATATTTTTTTTTAAATATTTAATAAATTTCGACGTAATTGTCATCAGCTTTTTTAACACTACCACCGCTTTTCGTTAAGGTTTTCCTGTCATTGGAAAAAAAACAGGCGAAAACACTAACATCTCCTTTTTAACATCCATCTTAACATTGCTAATACATCGTATACATAATAATACATCGCTTGTTTGTGACCTACTAGTGGACAGCACTAACAAACGAGGCTCGGGTGTCCGACCAGAGACAGACTAGAGATAGGGACCAGCTCCAGTCTGAGGTATTTTCTTTATAGGAAAATGGGAAAAATCGACCATTGCAGCTCTCACCTGATGGTAAGTGATTACCGACACTCTCGTACATCTGCAACCCCAGAGGAGCTGCTAGTAAGTTGTGAATTTTTGGGAGAGAGGGGAGGACGAGGAGGGAGTGTACGTACGCCTTCGATTACCTCACTCACCAAACGAAACGCAGATGAACAAAATGGCGCTTCTTGAAGCCGGTGGGTGAATAGCCATTCGAGCAGGAAAGCGGCGCCGCTTGGCTCTTCCACGTACAAAAACTAAGCACTGTGCAAACCATTCCGCCTACGCAGCGTGGTAAGGTGGAAATCTTCCATAAAAGGCATGCTTTCACCTTTTCACCTTTGACAGGCATTTCTTGGGATCACTAGTGGTCTTATACTGATTGATGAAGAAGAAGAATACTTACTCGAAAATTTTAATAATATTTCCTGTGTGTACAGAAATTCTGAACGCAAATAAAATTTTAGGCACAGCTCACAGAGTGTACGTTTGTTTGTATGAAATAAAGGAAAGTTGAATACTACAGGAACGATTTCAAACCTACATTAAGCCATTTATGCATCGGCTAGTTTCCATAAAAATTGCTTAAGATATGGAGATGAAAACCTCGGGTACCTCTACGCGCAGCCGGGGCGGATCACTAGTTTCGAATAAATTGTCTTTTACCGGCTTTATAACTCATGCGTTCCCATATGCAATTAATCACGCTTTATGCACCTATAAAACTGCACAAGGCAGACCTATCAACATAGCCAACAAGAGCCCCAGTTCGTTGACACTGGCATCATAGGAAATCTATTTTTCTCTCTGACTCTGGATATAATATGTAAAGCTTATAACTTTTTGCGGTGCACCCTACAAACTGGCAGACGATGATCTGATGACCGAATAATGATGAAAAACCAATCTCAATAGGCCGAACCCAAATCCCAAATACAAATATTGGATAGCAACATCACTAATGCGAGGATGGCGAAATGCTCTCTCCAAAACTACAATAATTTTGGTTACAGAGTCCTTCTCTGCCTAGGAGTCATCCGGGTAACGCAACGAATTGCAACTACTGTTGTGTTTCGGTTTGAAAAGGTATAATTACGGGCTGTGAGGCATTCCATCTTAGTCCTCATTGGGTGATAACACATCTGTGACTTTCTTTGATTAAGGTTCTTTGCAGGTAGACGACTGTTAGATCGTTATTCGCCCTATTCCAATAAAAAAAAATGCCTACCACGCTCGGTAGGCTGGTAATCTTCCACGAAAGAGACACGCCCAGCTTCTGTCGGTACAGTTCGAAAGCATTTCGAATTAAACTTCGAAACCCTTATTTTATAGAAACAGGCTTTAGTAAGCAAAAATCCATTACATAGGGATCTAACGAAATTAACTTTCGTTTTTTTACCATTAAAATAATAGTAAAGTATTTTCTGTAGATGTTTCCAGGAATAACTATCTCTAGAACTCCCAATAGATTCTAATCAAAGTAATATTATTTATAGGGACAGTCACAATGGCCGAATGGTAATAATCTATTTATGAATCAGGATAGGAGATCGAACTCCGGCTGAGTTCGTTCCCCTATCCGGAGGGGTTTCGAAAAGTAAGTGGTTTTTCAAACTTTCCTGGACACGGCGACAGGCTCGTGGTGAGAGATGAGAGTTGTTCCAAATAAACTGGATTGACAACAAAACTATATTTTTTGGACCTCTACGGTCATGCGAGTTTATGGTCTACTATATTTTTTTATTGGGTAATTGTAAAATGCTACGGATATAATTAGATATCTGAATCCTTGCTTATTTTCATATTTATGTAATTAAATTAACCTGACCTAATTAGTTAACATAGATCTAAACAAGTATCTATTAAATTTATCTAAACATATTATTTTTAGTTAGGTATAAATACACGTTTATCGACCTTGTGGCGTAGTAGTTACCGTACCTGGGCGGCGAACCATGGGTCATGGTCTCGAATCCCAAACGAAGTCAAAACTTGCGCAACATATAAGTTATTAGTTATCGTATCTGGTTATATTGTACTGTGCCTCTGACACTACAACTGACCTTCATCCGAACTTATCGACGTGTGAGTCAAAATCAGGTACGTAAACCACTAAGCCGGCTTAGTGCTTATGTTAGGATATCATGAAACACGCAGTGTGAAAGTTGCCATGACGTCGTGGCACGACTGAACGCCGACACCGCAACTGCGTAGGCGATGCGATACGCCGTTCTGCATGGATCGATGCAACGGGTTTTAAGGTCACTTTGCCCTCGGTTGTTTATACTAATAAATATACACACATACACAGCACGATACCTTCAATTTATATTAATTACCACATAAAAATGGAATCCTTTATTATAAGTACATGTTTAATTCTGCATTAATATGAATGTTATTAAAAAAAACAGAGAATTAAAATTAATCGATCCTAATTTATCATGTAAACTCCACACACTTAATAAGCAAAGATTTAAACAATAACATAATAACGAAGTTGACAAAAAAACGGCTATCGCGAAGGTAACGACATAGGTATTATGCTTACATTCCAGCGGCGAGAAAATAATAAACAATAGGCACAATACGCATTACAAACAACAAAAAACACTGCAACAATGTATTTGCGTTGTTGCGAATCAATATTTCAAATACGCAATTGTATCTCAGTTAGCAACAAATGTCCGGCGATACTGAACAACCGAACTGCGCGTCAAATGATGATTATTTTGTACGGCGTAGTAACTGTCACTCACTAACCTTAAATAATATTAGTTTTCAATCGTATTTAACTCCGTAAACACACCTTTTTCGTATACCGGTTTCACTGTAACATTATTATAGAACTCATTTTACACAACATTCTAATAAGAAATTGATTTATACTCACGATTTGACAGGAATATCACGGTATGTCCGCTTTAGCGACTGCCTTAACACAAACTGAAAACAGCAGACGATCGCGCACGCTCTGCGCAGAGCGAACGACCGCGTTCCTTGTTTTTTAAAAAAAAAAACTTTCGAGCGTCAATGGCGTAAAGAAATAAATGCTTTATTCTTCGGACAACCACACGTACCGTTCAGACCAACACTATAAAACCACAAATACACCGTACGCGGTGCGTGTCGCAACAGCTTATTGTACTTCTCCCCACTTTGAATAACTGACCTTATCGTTTGGCTGCACTCAGTAACAAGAGTGCACTTTATACCTACGGAGTACGGACATTTTAGGAATTATGTACGTCGGGCCTGAATAATAAATGTAAGTATTTCTTTTAACAAAACCATTTCTTATACACCGGAATGAAAAAGTGTTAAAAATAGTACCTAACGGATTGATGAGTGATCAGCCACTGTCGTACATAATTGTATTCAGTTTTGTTTGTTCAATTACACGGTTATGTTACTTCGTATACTCGCACTGCTGGACACAGTAAAAAAAAATTAACAGCCTGTAAGTGCCCACTGCTGGGCAAAGGCCTCCTTCTCAAATACTAGTATCAGAGAGGGTTTAGGAGCCGGGAAGGGCCCGGCACGCTGCGCCAGTGCGGGTTGCCGGGCTTCACATATCCTCAAAATAATATTTTTAATATTTCTCAGACATGCAGGTTTCCTCACGATGTTTTCCTTCACCGTTGAGCACGTGGTAAATGCAGCACTTAAAATTGCTATTCACAATTTTAGTGGTGCCGGCGCCGGGGATTGAAGGTCACTCACGCTCTATGACACTAAAGTGAGCGCCCTGACCACTAGGCTACCACGGCGGACACAGGCCACTAACAAATAGGATTGTCAAAATGCCCATGTTCGGCGGGTGGATAGGTGATCGCATTGCCAGACGCTTTCGGAGTCGCATTTTTAAGATTTATACGTTTATCCACTATCTGTCTTGTGATGGCTTGGATTGATTGAAGCGATGCTCAACTCTTCATTATGATAGCTCAATAAGATTATAGCAAATGAAAAGTACCATTACTTTGGTTTCGAAATGGATTCTGAATAAATCAATAATTTTATTTAATATTTAATAAACTAAAGTGTTTATAGATTTGTATATCACGTGATTCCAAACACTTATCGAGTATCGTGATGTCCTTAGGACCATAACATTAAATCAAAATAATTTACCAGTGATATTTTAACTTGCACTTTTAAGATAAAGTCTTAGAATTCATATTTTTTGTATCTAAATAAATGACTGAACTTATAAACATAAATAATCGTGCCAAAAGGATGTCGGGAATACAATTTGGAAATATGCGAAATCTATACAAACAACCTGTAATTACTCTATAATGCTTGAAATTAAATGGTCCTTGTAGAACTTTAAAACAATATGAACCTTAGCACAACATAAACGATTATAAGAATTGTAAATTGATTTCTCGTGAGAATCGGTTACTTGGGTTACTGATATGCTTGGTTCACATCCACACACATAATTAGGTGTCGAAATGGGTCTCTCATTTTGGACGACTGCAAAACGTCTAGTAATATTAGTATCTATACGTTAGAGTTTTACTTCTTTCCTAATTTATGGCTACTCTCTGTGGAATTATTACACAATGGGAGTTACACACGTTATAGTTCTTGCACTTTCACTTCATAATTGGGCATAAGTAAACATATCGTTGTCAAGGTCTTGTTGTCGATACATAAATCTGTAACTCAAAAAGTAGACCCCGAGACAGGGGTAAATGACCCCTATCTCGGGATTATGAATGACTCCCAATTCGACCAAGACCGGAAAGTAATGACAACTTGTTCTTATTTATGTGACAGTATCAGTTTGGATACAAAAGAAAACCGTTGATTCAAGAAACTAATAAGAAAATTAACCTCTGAACAAAGTTCCGAATAAGGATGAAGCAATCTAATTTTAAAAATTCCCAAAGATTCAGGATTAGCCAGCTGGACGGATTTGCCTAAACATATGAATGATATTCTATAAATTAAAATAATTCCAAAACGACAAACAACATATCAAGTGAAATAAAACAGTTTTAGAGAAACAACCAACTTAAATAAATTTCGGAGTCCAATATCAAACGCCAACCCCTAGTTTCCCACCCTCTGGAGTAGGACCACCCTCGCGGTACAGCCTATTCAATAAAATAATAATTAAAAAAAACGGTTCACAATCTATAAAGATATCGCCTAACATACATACACAAAAATACAGACGAGTTGATAGACGGCATCCTTTATTGAAGTCTGTTAAAAAGGGGAAAACAGAATAAATATGTTAGACAAATCAATTAAACATCACAAATTAATGTACGTCCAAACGTATCAAAGTTTTTGCTGGAATTTTTAGAGAAAGAATGTATCAAATGCCCTCTTAAGTATTGATAATTTTAAATGATTTTATAATTATGATTTTTCCCTCTATCCATAAATAATCAAATCATCCACGAAACGATTTGCACAGATATACCGCTAGAGTGCTATTAAAAATTACTATGTACCTAGCTGTATAGAATGAAAGACAATCGAGTTAGAAGAAAATCTTGTTAATTTTTTCTTGTTATACTTGGTAAGTAGTCCCTCTAACACTATCACCCCAATCCCAATTATGTACAAAAAGCACAAATCTTAGATTACTTGCAATTTCTCCGTGCCGGGTCTTTATTTTTTTATTCTCTCTCGATTAGTGCATATTGCACGAAATTCAGCTGAATGCCCAAAATGTAGAAGTTACCGTAACCAAGATAAATAAATAAGATGGTCTATTCTCGATTGAACATTTCGTGTGACGCCGTTGCGTAGTTAATGCGATCTACGTAACTGCGCAACCGCTGTCCTAGGTCGGAACGGAGTTTGCGACGTAAAAAGAACACCCAAGGTTAAATACGTATCACGCCGTCTCACAATTTAAATGCACACTGAATCGTAAATATTTTTATATCGGCATATTTTAAAAATTGAAACGCATTTTAACTCCTACTGGTAGTGTTAGGTACTCGATTTCATCAAACATTAATGTTTGTGCAATGAAATGATTAGATACCAAAATAGATTAACTAACTAGATAACTTGTGTGACATTAATTTCGTGCAAATTAATTGTAACACATCAATTGAATGTTTACATAAATCGTAGACGAGTGCGCATTTGCGGGCGTGCACTTCATAGTAATCTTCATTCTTTCTTTCTTTTTAAACCTGTAAATGTGCACCTGATAATGCCGACAGCCTCACATCAGCGATGCTGCGCCAGCTGTTCCCCATCACTAATCTGTGATATTAGGGTTCGGAATATTCTGGCATTAGTCGGGTGCCAAAGCTTAGTTCGTCAGCAGGCTATAGTTGGTATATTTTCCCTTTACACCTCCATCATGTAAAAAAAGTCTGTCCGCCAACGTAGTTGGTACACGTAACACAACTTATACATATCTTGAAAGTTTTAAATTAAGAACTTGTGTTAATTAATAGAGGTCGAATTTTAGACCTCGTCGACCCCCAAAATCAGTTATCGTTTATGTCGACACCTGGGCAACCACTTTGGGAATCCCTGGTTTATAGTATGAAAAATCATTAATAAAAAAGATGCAGCAACGAACTCGGTTGTTACAGTAACAGCCTGTAAATGCCCACTACTAGGCAAAGACCAATTGTTAGAAGACCACAGTATTCTAACAAATATTTGAGAATTTTGGAGCTCGGAACAGTCCACCACGCTGCTCCAGTGCGGTATTATTGACTGAAAAGTCATAATTTACTGTCCTGGTAATAATTTTGTTTTATAATTTTTTAGCTTGTAAGTTTTCTCTCATGTTTTCCTTCACCGACCAGCACATAGTAAATTATATTCAAAATTAATCAAAAACCACGAATTAAATTTACAAAAATAATTGTCATTATTTTAAGGTCCCTCCTTCACAAAACCTTGTATCATCTCGAATTAAAACCTTCCTCTATACCCTATTTTACAGATTTACTACCATGCAAGCAAGCACTGAGGCCAGATTACTAACTGGTGGTATAGGAAATCTGTGGAAGAGGCACTCGCTTTTATTTACCTTGGCACGTTTATTCTATTAGTGGTAGTTTATTACGTGGCTTCACAGGAACGTTCGATATAATCGTAGGAAAATAGAATTCAGTGTTTATCAGAATAAATGGGATAATCCCAGTGCAGAATGAAGTGAAATAAATATTTTTTGTACCTAGCAGCATTTTTGTTGCAACTATCATGGGTGATATTTTTTTTGTTTTCACAATGAGATATTAACGACGAGGCTTGTCAACCTGCACATTCCAATTACCGGAGAGGCGAAAAGTGATTTACGGAAGCCCTTTTGGCAATGATGTTCTTACCAAATATAAATACGTAACCATTCCCTGCCACACTGGTTAACCATGTATTTTGTGTGCGGTACGTAATTCAGTATTTTACATAAATCGTAGACGAGTGCGCATTTGCGGGCGTGCACTTCATAGTAATCTTCATTCTTTCTTTCTTTTTAAACCTGTAAATGTGCACCTGATAATGCCGACAGCCTCACATCAGCGATGCTGCGCCAGCTGTTCCCCATCACTAATCTGTGATATTAGGGTTCGGAATATTCTGGCATTAGTCGGGTGCCAAAGCTTAGTTCGTCAGCAGGCTATAGTTGGTATATTTTCCCTTTACACCTCCATCATGTAAAAAAAGTCTGTCCGCCAACGTAGTTGGTACACGTAACACAACTTATACATATCTTGAAAGTTTTAAATTAAGAACTTGTGTTAATTAATAGAGGTCGAATTTTAGACCTCGTCGACCCCCAAAATCAGTTATCGTTTATGTCGACACCTGGGCAACCAGTTTGGGAATCCCTGGTTTATAGTATGAAAAATCATTAATAAAAAAGATGCAGCAACGAACTCGGTTGTTACAGTAACAGCCTGTAAATGCCCACTACTAGGCAAAGACCAATTGTTAGAAGACCACAGTATTCTAACAAATATTTGAGAATTTTGGAGCTCGGAACAGTCCACCACGCTGCTCCAGTGCGGTATTATTGACTGAAAAGTCATAATTTACTGTCCTGGTAATAATTTTGTTTTATAATTTTTTAGCTTGTAAGTTTTCTCGCATGTTTTCCTTCACCGACCAGCACATAGTAAATTATATTCAAAATTAATCAAAAACCACGAATTAAATTTACAAAAATAATTGTCATTATTTTAAGGTCCCTCCTTCACAAAACCTTGTATCATCTCGAATTAAAACCTTCCTCTATACCCTATTTTACAGATTTACTACCATGCAAGCAAGCACTGAGGCCAGATTACTAACTGGTGGTATAGGAAATCTGTGGAAGAGGCACTCGCTTTTATTTACCTTGGCACGTTTATTCTATTAGTGGTAGTTTATTACGTGGCTTCACAGGAACGTTCGATATAATCGTAGGAAAATAGAATTCAGTGTTTATCAGAATAAATGGGATAATCCCAGTGCAGAATGAAGTGAAATAAATATTTTTTGTACCTAGCAGCATTTTTGTTGCAACTATCATGGGTGATATTTTTTGTTTTCACAATGAGATATTAACGACGAGGCTTGTCAACCTGCACATTCCAATTACCGGAGGGGCGAAAAGTGGTTTGCACGAGCCAGTTTGACTACACTAAATGTGATATAAGGATCGTGCCAAATGGAAATGGCTCCACCTAGGCTTCTCTGTGGCAGGTGTGAATGCTTATATATATTCTTACAATAGTATAGATGAATCAGAAACGCCCTAAACTAATACCGCAACAAGCACTATTACTGTGTAACGACATTTGCTTAAACTCTGGCGAAATGACATATGTGTGATTTCATTGTTACTACAAATGCTTTTATAATAAATATATATATATATTTATTTATCACAGGCAAAATTAATTTAAATTACAGTTAGAAACTAATATGAGTTATAAATCACCCACGGGACGGATCGAAACATGCTGTAACTTCCGACAGACGACCAGCTCCTAAATATACGAGGTACATATTATACAAGTCGAAGACAGGAAACGGCATATAAGATGCGAGATATCTGGCACTGCTATCGCCGATACCCCTGCCAAGCGTGGCGTTTCCCGGAGAAATCTATGTCCAGAAAAAGCAGGGTCTGAAACGGATCTCGATTTACATAAATCGTATATGTCACGTTGATAAGTTCGTCCTTTTTTTTGGGATACAGTAAAAACTAACTGACAGCCGAACAAACAAACATAGTCAAACAAGGGTAGCTTAACTGAAGAGACAAGACAGCACCATGTTTTCTGTGACAGTGCCGTACAGTCGACCCGCCGATAAGAAACTTCAGACATAGTATTAACATTAAAATTAACTATAGAAACACGCACAAGTTGCTAGTTAGTATAAGTTAGTAACTTGAGTGTTGAAAACATTTCAGGTGTCCATAAGTCATCGTCCAAACTTCGAATAGATAACAATGCTCATTTTAAGAAAGTGGGCTACAGTACGGCCAACTAAAGCAACAAGAACGCAATTTGAATTCGTTTAAGCTGGCTATCTTATCTTTGAAATTGTTGCAACATCGTTGAAACGTAAACAATAGCTTCATACTTAAATGTGGCTTAGAGCTAAGATAATATTTTAATTGAGTCTGTAATGGAGGATAATACAATAAAACTAACCTGAGCTTCGTTGTGCGATACATAGATATAATATATAAGGAGGATTTCATTTTTGTAATGTAGAACGTATAATTATTTTACTTATTTATTTACACTTCGTTATTGTTGACAACTTAATCTAAATGCTAGAATGGGGGGACTTTTAGCTCTGTGGCATTCTCTGCCAGTCAACTTAGGGATATGGCCCTGCCAATATGGTTGTATATTGGCAGGAACAATCAGTAAAAAAGAAAAAAAAATGATAACAAACAGAAATATAAACATCTAAACAAAATAAGCACATTTCATTTTACACATATGTACACATGTAAATATAGACGCTTACATTATTATAAATTAAAACGAGGAATTAGTCACGACGGTAATTGACTTCGGAAAATATTGTTAAGTTAAGTATATAAGTTAGTCCGAAAGGACATAAATCTTTAACGAATCTTTGTCATTTCTACACCTTTGTAAATATACGCTTTCGTCATTACCACTACTGGGTGGCTTCTTCTTTGCCTAGGACTTATTTCTGCTACCCTCTTACTTATTTCTGCCCCCAATCAGCTGAGCAAATACTGGTGTATTGCAGTTTGAAAAGTAGAGAGCCTGTATAATTACAGGCTGTGAGGCTTTCCATCTTAGTCCTCAGAGGTGACAGCATGTCTTTGACTTCGATTGATGTTGTTTGCAGGTGACAATCTAGTATAGTAGCCACTTAACACCCGGTTAGCTTGTTTGTCACCCCAAATAAAAAAATACACATTTGTTTTGTAACTCTGGAAGGTTTTGTTATTTTTGTTCGGTGGAGAATATACTAAAGCCAGACCATAATTTAATCTAATTAAAGCTACGGTTTAAGATTATTAAGAAAAATAGAATCCAGAAAAATAACGTTAGAGAACCTAATGTGATTGGAGATTTTTAACACGCGTCTATAATTTATGTCTAACTTAATACCATATAGGCCTCTCCTTTTGGTCTGGTAATTTTCGAGATGGTTATCCCATGTGTCGGTAGCCTTTGTGATTTTCAAGGCTTTTCCCTAAATCGCCTCTTACGACACCCAAGGAAAGAAAGTGGTTGTTAGATTCTTATGCAGATACCACACGGCACTAGTTATTAAACCAAAAACCTGATTATAGACTTCTTCAGCCTGTTTAAGTCCTCAGAAATGCCACTAACAATTACCAGAACATAGAATTAGGTAACAGAGCCTTGTCTGTTAGTCATTAGAGTCCACCGCGGTATATTCCCCTACACTTTATTCTATCATCTACACTACACTGCCGTATTTGCATAAACAAACACAAAGGCATTCAACTGTGTTCACCTTACCTGTATATATGATGGCTGACAGTCGATATTACGAGGTTGTTTTTAGTTAATTTTAAGTATAAAACAGATTCGCTTTAATAAATAAAATTGGACAATGAAATAATTCAAATACTATTCAAAGACTGAAAGCTTATGTGCTGCCATCTACGAATAACAGGAAAACAAATGAAAATATGTATGTGATTAAAGTCTAGCGTTGTAACATAGATGGCTCTGTAACCAAATATTATTTTAATATAATGGTTTGGTTTTATAAACTTTCGGAAAATTTGTCAGTCAAGGCATTTTTAGACCTAACATTTAAAACACAAAAATTATAATATCACGGTACACTTCTATGACCTTTATATTATTGTTTGTTATTAATATACATGTGTATGAAGAATAAGATTCTTCATGTACACAATCCAAAATATAAACAAAATGCTGCAATATACACATATTGTACTAAGGAAAATAAATCTTTAATAATGTGTTAAATTACAATATAAAATGTTCCACTACTAACACCTTCTCCATTGTTATGATGGTTTTGAAACCTAAATGAGATAGAACTATTTCATTCAACCACAATGTCTACATTGTCGAAACTCATTTTTATTTTAAATGATTTCAAATAATTAGTTCGAATCTTGGGATCCAGTAATAAATAAAATTAAATCCAAAACCAAGCATACCACTGCACAACATCAAGATACTGTGAGCACATTCTACATAGAACGGAGCAAAATTTGACAAATTTCGGGAATATAAAAATAAAATTATAGGTGATAAAATCCATAAATGATAGTTTTATTTCAAATGTGTAGTGTTCATGTAAATAATCTAGTATTCATGAATGAAAGTTAGTTTCACAATCAAAAGTTGCAGGAAAATCTTTGTTTTGTTGGAAACATTGTATGTGCACCCAACTTTACAACAGTTATGTCTTAAACAAGTAATATGTTAAATTCTGTAACAATGTGTAAAAACGGTTGTAATATAGTGTATTGTGTGTTACAATGCTGACTAAGGAACTAAGGAAGGACTCTGAGGACTGATTGATCCATCCTGATGGGGTTGATTTTCCACCATGAAAACAAACTACACAGGCTAGTGATGGAGAGCAACATTTTTAGTACTAGGGTATCAGCACTGATCTCACCAACCTTCCTTGCATGGCCTATGTCCTGCTGTGGAATTATGCAGGCTGCTAAATCATAATAATTGAATAAAGAACTTTACATAGTGGAACATCTATCACTTGGTGCTAGAATATAGATTAATAATAATATTCTATCACCATGTTTATGGGAACAATTTTTTACTGATTAATATAACAATAAATGACAACAGACCAACAAGACACTGCAGATATGGTTATTTAAATATAACAAATTGTAGCAAACATAATATTAAAGTTGCACATGCACTATATGAAATGTTTCAAATGTTTAAAAGTTATCGGCCATGATGAAAGTGTTCATGTTGTTGTGCAATAGTACTACTAGACCTCGAACGGATATTAGCATCAATGAAAAAATCATGTCACAATTATAACAGACAAGGAAGTAATTTTAGATATCGAAAATCGTACTACGTGTTATTTTTTACTATTTGAAAGCTTTAAATAGTATAAGTTAGTATAAAAAAAACTTAATACACATAGTAAACAATATTTTTCACCAAATAAACAAACGACAAAGGAAATGGTCTTACATTCTGTGATTCCTCCTCCAAAACTGCCATGGTTTCGAAATCGATATTCATTTTGTGTTTAATACCTGCCACTGCAAAGCTTAGATATGATGTAACAGACTTTGATACAACAATAAGAAAAATATGAAGTAGAAGAAGAGTTTTAAAGTCAATCCTTTACTACGATTTATTGTTTACAAACTGGCAAGGTCATTTGACATATTTTGGTAACATAACATAGCACAACACAACGTCATGTGACGTCACACGTTACTATAGATTTTCTCCTGTATCTAACTGTCTTGCCACCTTACAAAAATAAACTTTTTTACAGAAGTTGGGGTAAACGACCGTATGGCTCACCAACAACTGGTATGATAGTATAAGTGATCAAAGTAATAAAACGACTTTTTTTTTAGCTGGCTAGGTCGGATTGGCCTTCCTCGAGGGTGTTGACTTCAAAGAGAGTGATTTGAAGTTAGGTATTTTATTTATTATCTATGTAATGCAGTCAGTTCTAAGCCGGAGTCTAAAAAAAGTGAAGGAAAGTTCAATTCAGTAAATAAATTACAATATGAACGAATCGGCGCAACATATATTTAAAAAAAATCACTATTCAAGCAATCAAAACAAAATATAATATTAATATTACGATTTACACAATCGTTCGTCGGTTCGTACAGAGTGTACGTGCCGATACGAAAGTCAAAATGTTTAAAACGCATATCTGAAAATTACATTCGTTTCCAATCACTATAGATTATAACCAATAAATAGATATTGAAATATACAGGTTCAATACCCGATATCAAAACCCGACATATATATCATTGCCTATGTCATTGACATATGATTTAATCCGCTGTAAAAGCGGTATTACCCATGCCTACGCTATTATACTAGTTTTCGTTTTGTTTCACGCGGGGAAAAGGGGTTTTACATCAACCAGTCACTGAAGGCAGTGTATAATACTAGTACGCTGG
This sequence comes from Bhutanitis thaidina, assembly GCA_029286595.1. Classification (NCBI taxonomy): domain Eukaryota; kingdom Metazoa; phylum Arthropoda; class Insecta; order Lepidoptera; family Papilionidae; genus Bhutanitis; species Bhutanitis thaidina. The sequence continues at coordinate 4,923,085 of JAGSMS010000020.1, read as the reverse complement.
TGGACAGGCTTTATAATACAAAATGACACGGTTAAATATTGTGCCAATTTGAAGGTTTTGAGACCAGGTTATATCCAAGACGCCTCAGTACTGAGTATTTTATCAGACTACGAACGAGTGTGGAGTATTTAGAAGTAAGGAGTATTTACAAATCGTAACTCATACTCTTCTTTAACGCATGCACGTATTAATTTACCGCACGAATCTATAAATTTTCTTACATACATCGTCAATATGTGCTTTCCAATTGCATTTATTATCTATTTTTATTCCTAGAAACTTTATATGTTCGTTTTCATTCATCATTATCGTTAATTGTCATTATTAAACTTTACGCTATGCTTATTTCTGCTGATATTTTTATTGTTTCCAATAATTTTAAATATATAAAAATGTGATTTAAAATTATTAGAATCTAACCATGTAATAATATGATTTATCTGATTTATCTCATTTATGATGTCATCTACACAAATAATATAATATAGTAAAGAGGAATGATTTGCATTTTTGTATGTGTGTAAGGAATAAACTCAAATACTACTGGACCGATTTCAAAAATTCTTTCACCATTAGAATGCTACATTATCCCTGAGTAACATAGGCTATATTTATTACAAGAAATAAAAAGTCTTTCACCGTATACGCAGCGGAAATTATTGATGACAGATCAAAAGAACATAAGAACATATCAATATCTACAAGAAACTTCACGATACCATATGTCCAACTATTGTTGTTATGTCACTATAACGACTTTTAAAGTTGTTAGAAATGCCGACCAGAATCAGACCATGTTATCTATACCTTTATATTAATCCTTATCTAAATAAATCATTTCGTATTCAAGACTGTTTCAATAGCTGTAGATTACTCTTGAATTGTTCAAATCGGACATTCCATTCAAAAGATATTCCAAATTTAAAAATGTCAATGTAAACAAAATACTAATAGAAAATAAACGCCGCAGCACCGTAACAAAATTTTATAAAAAAAAATAATAATTTAAAAATACTACTTTGGTCCTGCATAAATATACGTTTACTTTACGTTTATCATTCTGAACGTACTCTAAACGTGGTTGACCTAAGCGACGGCTTTTACTGCTGCTTGAATGGGCCGGCTCGAACGGATTGGTACCACGGCCTCGCATAATACCGGCGTCAAGTAGAGGCATCTTGTGCTTCTGCGTTTCGTTCGGCGAGTGAGGTAACGCACCTGCAGCACCTCTGGTGTTGCGAATGTACGTGGTGATGACGGTAATCACTTACCATCAGGTGAACCGCTTGCTCGTTTGCCGCATTTCCCATAAAAAAAACAAAATGGTTAAAAAATAAATGTCCACCCGTGTAAAGCCGGGACGCGCCGCTAGTATTTATGTTTATTTACTTCATGATATCTATAATTAATAATTAAGGATATGTCGTCGACAAACATTAAGCAAATGATGTTGTATCTGGTAAGTCATTTATTTGACTTATAAATAAGGAAGGTCCAAGTATACTTCCTTGAGGCACACCATAATCTTTAACCGTCAGTCGAGGTCTAAATGATTTTAAAATATTGTTTTTATTTGGTTTTATTATTTCAGCGCATTTTCGGGATGACAAATAGGAATTAAGCCAATTAAGGGTCAGTCCCCTGGTGTGGACCATACGATTCTAATTTTCTAAGTAAGGTTTCAAGATAGACAAATATTTTTGAAATACATTTATGATAGGAAAATCTAGAACAAATATTTTTGATGTTAACTTTTTGATTACTTAATGATTTATAGTATTTACGCCAACACTACACACATTAAATTGAAACTATTATTTTCGGATTTTATCGCGTTTAATTATGTTTTTATATTCCAGACGTTTCGTTTGCTTTACAGCAACCGTGGTCACGGGGGACTGAAATGTTAGACGTCCAGATGTCATAGTTAATTCGGGCTACTTTTATTTATTATTTTTTGATTACTGTTAATAATTGTTTATAATAATGTTAATAGCGATGTTGATATGAAATAAATAAAATAAATTGATATTGTTTACTTGTGTCAGCTTTAGCCAAGTATCATTCACCCTACCCTCCGCTTTAGGGTTTCGTCGTGGGTTTTTCGGCACGTTTTACTGATCCCCGTGGCCTTAAGGCGGTGGACTTAGGGGCTCCGTTGCTCATATGAGTTTGGAGACCTAGTTGGAAGATGTGTTCGTATTTTGTCACGCCTTGATGCAGGATTATAGGGCTGCAAAGGGCGGCTGGCGCAGGTAGAATTACGGGTGTATGCGAAAGCTTGCCCTTGGCCCTACCGACAAGCGGTGAAGGAAGAAAATCGTAAGGTTTCGGTCGGTGCAAGCCTTACACAACCTGTACTTGCACCTACGTATACGTTAGGTATTTCCCAAGGAAATAAATATGGTAAGGACAGTGACTACAACGCACAAGCCGAGCATTTGTTATCTTCCAGCCCTGGTTAAACACCTACTAACACTAACAGGATAAATAGTGACCGCAGGTTACACGATAAATATATATTTCATGAACCAAATCACAATGATGGATTACAGAAAATTTTAAAATACGTAGCGCAATCCGTCAATTTATGTCTTCGACACTTCACGATTAATATCGATACAGGATCACGATCCAAATTTTTTAAAAAATAATAAATATTTAACGTGTAACCTTGTAATTCCAATTAAAATAATGTTAAAACGGACGTATTATAGGTTTTTGTCACTGTTGTTAAATTTCGTATATCTACATAATTTAATTGTCTGTGCTCAGTAATGTTGCTATATTTAATATGAAATGAAAAGTTCCTACGTCAAACATTTTTCAGCCTCAGATTTTTTTCGTTCCATAGTACTGAAGTTGTAAATCTATCACTATCCTTCATTAGTCTTGCGTTTTCTTCAAGTATTATGAGGCCCTAAAAACAAAATATTCCTTCCTTAATAAGCATAGAATTTTAGAATGTGTATAGTGTGCGGTGTTGCGATAGTGTTATTAAATTATCGTGTGTGATCGTTGTATAAGTGAAACAGAGAGCAAGATGCGTATCGGTTTAGTGTTATATTGGTGCGTACTTGCATTTCATTTGTGTAAAGCGGATGATGTGGAAAGGACAGAGTCTAGGGAAAATGGTCGAAGACCACAGTGGGGACCAGGTACTCGCGGATCTTTTGCTAGCGACCCTGCAGTTTCGGCATCTAATGACCAAAGTAAGTACACTTTTTTAATAACATTTTGTGTCCTTCACTTGGTCGTTACAGCATCTGATAACTAGTTGTTGTTTTTAATATTTTTAGGGTGAAAAATTATTCTCACTTGTCAAATAAGGTTATGCCCGCGACCTTTAAAACATCTGTTCGCCATAATAGGAGATTCGAAAGTATTTAAGGTCGGCAGGTATATGTGATAAATTCTAACAGTTAAAAAAAAATTAAATTGTGATCATAGAAAATTAATAATTAGTTTAGCAGGGTTATGAACTGGTTATTTATTTTTATGTATAAGATTTGGTTTATCGTTAAATTAAAATATTTCACTAGTTTTGTATATTGAGGCATCTGTGGAGATTATGGATTTACATTTGACACAAAGCATATCTAAGTGGGCTTCCACAAACCAAATTTGGCTTATCTGAGAGATAAAATGTGACGGGTGGGGAGCTTGATTTTACATGCATACAAAGAATGCTTTCAGTGGAACCATATTTCAGAATCATGTAATTTTCTATTAGAAATATCTCAAAGTAAACATTGAAAATGTACATCGGATTTTATTATGTGTTCTATGTAAACTTTTTATGGATACCTCAAGATACACAATAAGTCAGCATGTTCCTGAATGTTTTACTAAAAAGTACTCTATGTTGGTTGATAGGCAAATATAGCTTAGGAACTGTGTTATTATTTAACCCCTAGGTGTCCTTATACAAATTTATATATATCTATGCTTATTTATATATAATTATAATATATGTGTATTTATATATATATATATACATATACATAAGAACATATATCCTTAGTAGGACATACCCAAAACTCAAATAATCTCAATAAATTGTCTCAATTATGCATTGATATTCCATTGCTTCTGAATTACAATTTTCTATAGTAGTCTTAAATTTATATCAATAAGTGAGCAGGTTACAAGTGAAATTCTTAATTTCTTATTGTACTAATAAATATTGGTTCATTCTCAAAAATTCTTAATATCTTATTGTACTTATAAATATTGGAGCATTTCATTGTATTTCATTAGTTCTTTTCTTCCTACTTACATAAGTCAACTTAAAGAATCTTTTCCTAAATTTAAATGTGGGTAACAAGCAAGCACATTTGTTACCTAATGGTCTTACCATTAGGTTTGCTGCGCTTCATAGACACCTGCATCTAGCCTTAGTGAGTCAACGATGGTAAAAGCCAAAACTCTTTAATTAAAATTAAATAGTTGTCTAAATTGATCCATTCCTGAAAAATATTAAATTTAATGTTTCTGTAGTTGAACTACTTATCACCAACACAATCTACGCCAGAAACATCACTAACACAAAATTTGCAAACAAAACAAAGAAAATTCATAGATTTAATTAGATTTAAAAAACACCTTTTTTTATAGAAGGGCAAACATGGAAGCGCTCACCTGATGGTAAGTGATTACCGATGCCTAAGTACATACACAAGCAAAAGCCAACACTTGCTTGTTTGCATAAGCTAGTTTACTGCGCAAAGAAAAATTGGTGGCTATTTTCAATCACAACTTATATTAAACAATAATGTCTACCATTAGTAATATCAGATAGTCAAATTTTGTCATAACAAATAAAACCAATGAGAGCTTCAATAGCCATCCTGCTTGCGAAGTTTTTTTTTTTTAGTTTAACAATGGGGAAAGGTGCTCGCACCTACCCGTCACCGTCTCCAGTGACGGGTTATGTCGGGATTAGCATTGAAGATGCCGGACCGACTAAAACCCCCACGGTAGATCTGCTGTTGGCCTAGTGGCCTTTACAGCTACATCGGTAGAGACTCGCGAACTTGCGGGCCAAGTTAAGCTTGCCAAGCGTGGCGATTAAGGCGAAATTATGGTCGATACCCCCTCCTTTCTCCTAATTAATTGATTGTTGTTCTGTTAAATATAATTGGTATTGTGGGGGATAGAATAAAATCGTAAATGATATTACGACCTTATAATTTATTTTGCGTATACGGAATCTAGAATTTGAAATACACCTCTTAAAATATTATTAGATCTTTATCCTATGGAAGGAATCAAATGGAAGTCAACACTTACTGTTTTAAATAATTGTACATGAGTGTAATATGTAATACATCATTGTGACTGTATACTTTGGAATAAAATTAATTGTGCTAAACAGTAACAGTGTCTTACCACTTTATTCTCGTAAAATGAGCACATCTTACGAAAAGTAAATATTATGTAACCTTGCAATATCATGTTTTTTTTTAGTATAATAGATTATTATACTAGATGTGAGGTTGGTGATTTCCCCAGAACACAGTGGTAATAGATGTTTAACAACATCATAGTCCATTCTAATTTTGGTATAATATTTTATTATTAATATTTGAACATTATCCATATGCCACAATAGCCAAGCTCGACAAGCGGATTGGCGATCGATTATGTCTCAAAACTTGATATTATGTATTGACGTGGATATCGCTACAAAAGTAATGATTATCAACCACCTACATAACCTTATTTATATTCCAAATTTGTTTCTTTAAGGATAAAAATCAGCTAGTTAAGATAAAAAGCTAACCATAATATTATATTGTTGAATGTCAGTATCTTTCCTTAACATCTTATGATCTCTGCTTTGAGGCTAGTTTGTCGTATGAAGGTAACCATAATTTCTAAATAATTTTACTTCTTCAGAATATATACTCATACTCTTCTTACATGCTCAGTATCATCAATGCTGAAAATGTTTGAGGTGACATGATGCATCCTTTTCACCTCTCTGGAAGATGTTGAAATCAATGGAGGTACTATGCGAACGAGAACTAAGAGAATCGGTGTTAGTATACAAACCGTTACATGTAAATGAAAATGCATATACAACAGAAATCTCATACAAATCGACAATATCGGCACTTCATATGGATGTAAAAGCATATGTCTAGGCACCTTCATCAATGAGGAAGGAGCGTTTGGCAAAACTAACTTATCCAGAGTTGACACGGCCCTCGCTACACATGACTTGAAACAGGCATTGTCACGCTGGATCATCAACATGCAACGTACAAGAATAGTAAAAACTGCAGGTGAGCCACAAGCTCCTATTTTATCACCACTCTTGTGTAATGTGGTCATAAACCACTCAAAAACGAACACTGAACAGACACTATCTTCTCAGATTGTAACAAAGTAAGCATGATCTTTTAGCAATGTAAAAGAATTGGGGCTTGTCGCCCAAGAACATGCTATAGATTTATAAGATGATTATTTGCCCAATGATCACATACGGCGTCCTAGTGTGGTGGGCAAAAAGCAAACGCACCACAACTACAATTAAGCTACAGCGATGTCAAAGACAGAACTATACGGCTGCCAAGTTCCATGAGAACTGTATCTGTTTACACAACAGAAAGCGGCGATGGCTGCCATAAGGCTTCGGTGCTATATAAGAATACGACCATACTGGAAGATCTATTTGCAGAGACACCGATCTTTCAAGCTAAGTAAGTAAATGACAGTATTCCGAAATAATTTTTATTTGACGAAAAGTACAAAATTCAACTCCGTAAAGTCCACCGTGCAGTACACGTGGGAGCTCAAACAAAGCTAAGAATCTCTGAGCTCAGAATCTTCACAGTTGAATCCAAAATTGAAGCAGTTATTGATTCTGGGACTCTCTTGAAAGACTTAAACATTAAAATACACCATAACACCGTATTCTTGGCTGAATATTGGCATCATCGAGGCGGCATTTTCAATCGCGAAAAGGGTAGTGAAATATTATACTAAAGGAATACTATCCGACTGTATGGCGGTTACAGACGCCCTGAACAACATTGTCTTGACTTCAGGGCTCATATACGATTGCTACCAGCGTCTAAACGAGGCATGTCAATTCGATAGAAAAATCCTTCAATGGATAAAAGGTCACAGCTCTTCTAGAGGCAACGACGCGCGGATGAGCTTACCCGAGGTGGTTCCAATCAGAGTCATAAAGGACCAGAACCCTTATCCCACTACTCTTTGGGTTTGTTCGTTTCCAAATACGTAACCGCACTAGAAACCAGCATACACAACTCTGGACAAACTGTGTAGAATGTAGACAGGCTATGGATGCCTTGCCAACGGTTAAAAGTCATATAACCAAAATATACGTAACGAAACGTATGAATAAGTACCAAATTTGGATAGTAACTAGCACCATAATTGGACATAGATTGGATAATAGACTTGCACAGTATTGCGGGAAGTGAATGGGTGCAGGTGAATCAGGACTGTGCTTTGCAGCAATCTTTAGGGAAGGCCTATGTTCAGCAGAGGACTTGTGTCAAGCTGTAATGATTATGTTGGCGTAAAGGGGAAAACTATAAATTTCTACTTGCACCTTGCACCTTGTAAGGTGACAAATGATGCTCTGATGACAATCCGTCTGTAAATACCGGACCTAAATTTGATAGACTAGTTCAAGACTACAGATACTGTTCCCCTCAACCCAGCTGCCCAGCGTGATGATGACAAAACGTCTATGGAATACAAGACTTTGATGTTAACAAAATATAGGTTTTTAATTCTGGTTTGTCTGTTGTCTATGACTCCATCTGACTCTTTCAATCTTATTGCAATTACTATATATGAGGTAAGGGAAGGTAAAGTTGAGTAAGGGTTTCTTTGTTTGCATTGATATATAAATATACAGCACATAAATATCCTGCGCAGATTATTATGGTTATTATGAGGATATCGACGTGTTGAAAAGTGGTGTTCATCACCATTATGGTATTGTTCGCATTCCTTGGTCACATGCCTGTGTTAGCGACGGAAACACGTTAATCTATTCCGCACATACATTGAAATCGTATGCAAATATAGACTAAAATAGAACCATATCGTAGACTCTTATCTTACACTGTGCCGCCAATTAAAAAAAAATAGCTATTTTATGTGTTTTCTAAAGTCTGCACTTTTGTTGAATAAAACTAATTATTACGGATTTTGTCGCATAATTTAAGCTACTTACCACTTACTTACAAATACACGTTTTTACTTCCCATGGTTTTGGAAAAAGAGAGGCGTTAGTCGATAATATCCATAAAAATATATTTTTGAAAACAAATAATTTATTCTTCGACACAACATAAATTTCTACTTCATAATGAGGTTCCTCTAACGTTCGTCCACTCAATATTATAATAAAACATTTAACACATTTTAAAACAGCTTGGGAGCGATCAACTCAAGTCTACTGTTGAACATAGGCCTCCTCCAAAGAATGCCACCTGCATCCATCTACTTCCCGCAACACTGTGCAGGTCGTCACTCCATATAGGGAGGGTCGCCCTACACTGCGTATGTCTGTATGAGGTTGCCACTCGAGAACTTTCTTCCCCATCGGTTGTGTTCTGCGAGCTACGTGGCCGGCCTATTGCCACTTCAGCTTCTGATTGCCATTTGATCATTACGGTTATGTTGATTATCCTAATTCTGCTGCGAATATCTTAGTTGCAAACTCAATCAGGCAGAGAAACACCGCTCTTTCCATAGCTCCCTAAGCAACTTTGAACTTCCTCATACGGTTTGAAGACAACGTCTTGTTTCTGTAAGCAACACGCACTGGTTGCACAGTTAGGTTTTGATGTATACTAACTAGAAGATCTAACGTAGTTTCTCGAACGCTGCCCAGTAAAGTTGGATTCGTTGATGGATCTCTAGATTGAAGTTGGACTTTGACAATTTGTCCCAGGTACCTACTTTTTTGGGTGTAAGGGTGAATAAACGATCTCTATCTCCAAATGTGAGACTCACCCGCACGTAGTATACCTTGCTAATAAACAAATGAGCCTCTGGTGATCGAATGATTCCGGAATAATGCAGTATGTTGATATTGCAATAATCCTCTTTGCCTTGAAGAGATTGATGTTCTACTACTAATACTAAATTCTGTTATAGGTCTACATGATTGAGTAACAGATCATCACATAATAGATAATATATATAGAGATAATATAGATAGAGATAATATAGATAGAGATAATACATATAATGAAATAAAGCTCTTTCAAAATGAACCAATGCTTATATTAAAGTAGCTCGGTAAAATGCGCTCAAATTATTTCGATCGAATATGTTTTCATAGTTTTTCGAAAATTTTAGAACATTCATATCGTCATGCCATCTCGCAGCTGTAAGACATAAGCGATCCAATAATCTGAAAGGATGAAACAAGCAATGAAAAATGATGCGAAATGTAAGAAAAATGCTTCTAGATTTATTTAGACTCATTAAACTTTGTATGTACTCTGAACACGCTTGAATGAAGAAAAAGACGTGGAGAGTTCATAATTTTGCATTGTTGATTATCGGCAGAAATAGGTAAGAGCCACCTACCTAATTTCGCCTGGCCCTTTTGACCCAGAATAGAGATAACAACTGTTGCACATAAAAAAACTACAGAAAAAAAAAGAGAAGTAAGTATAATGTCTATTTGCAAAGAAATAATAATGTTATGTTTTATTTATAATTAAAAAATAAAAAGCAAACCCTATTTTATTCTTGTTGAGTTTCTTATGTATTTGTAATTTATTTTTATTGTTTGGTATAATTTCAATCGAATGTAGAGTTTCGCTTGAGTTTTATTTGGATTACACGGTTCATTAGTTATTTCTTTCTTAATTTTATTTATTATTTCCAAAGAACTATGACCACTAGTACTAAGTTTTGATTAAATGTCAAAAAGGTCGCATCTAATCTAAGATACAGATTAGACCATTATAACAATCCACATGTTTGTTGTTACCTAAATAAATGATCTTTGATCTAAGTGATATTATTAATAATGAGTTTTAAAGTATGAAGTTGCCGTTTTAATGATTCGCGATTAAAACATATATATGTTATGTAAAAAAAAGTAACGTCCTCTTGTTTGTCTTTTAATTGTTTTTACATTCAGAATTTGAGTTAAACATGGACACCTGAAAACTTAGGGTAATTTTAGAAGTAAGAGTTCGACGTGGTTCTAACGCAGTAGAAACAGCTCGCAATATCAAAACTGCGTTTGGAGAGGATACAACCTTGGTTGTCCATCGTTCGTTGGAACGCACTGTGCGTTTTTGGTTTATTTGATTCTGTAGTGGAAACTTCCTCTTGAATGATGAAGTATGAGTAAGACCAGACACTAACGATAATAATAGCGATGTATTTAAAGTAATAACGAAAGCCGATCCTTATTAAACAATCAAAGAATTACGAACCGAATCATAGCCTGAGACAGGGCTTCTGTCCTGCAATATTCTTATCAGCTATTGCAGGGTCAGTGCCGAATATAACTTGACTTGTAATTACATGCAAATGTTAAAATATTGACTTCCTTAAATAGTTTCTTAAGCGAAGCTATAGTAACTAACAAATGTACCAGGATAGCAGAAACGTTTGGCGATTGCTGCGTTAGAGGCAGACGAATCCGCGGTAGACGTGATGTGAGTCACCGCACGCTATCATTGACAGACGCAAACGCGGCCGGGATCACTTCCCATTCCGACTATTTTAGACCGCGCAAGGTGTGCGGTAACGATCACACGTGATTCTGATAGCAACTGTTGAATATTTATGTATGTTCAGTAGCTGGTACGTTAATAGGCTATTGTGTCAATAAATTTAATCTTTTAATCTGGTCTCTTTAGTCAAGGCTCTGTTGTAACGCTAAGCCTTAGCCAAACTTATTCTTTATACTAGCAGAGATAGTCTCTTCAGCGAATCGCTATTTTACTTAACCTTATTTTTTATGTGAACAATGTATAAAATCAGTCTTTTAAAATTTTGCTTAATAATAAGTATGAGATAATTAATGGTCGGGTGTATTTTAAGATATTAGGGGCGTGAGCTTTAATTTTTATTTGGGATCGTAACGGTGAAGCCACATATCGTCCATTGTTCGATAAGGATCTTCTTGCAATGGCTCCAAAATGTCACGGCAAATATTCAGTCTGGTTTGTTTCTACACATCAACGGTAACCATTCTGTGTATTCAACGCCCGTTTACTTTCCACACCCAAGCGTTACTGTAAAATGTTACGCACACTACCCGTTTCTTTGTTTCTTCAGCAATAACACGTACCGAGACACGATATTCTGCTAAGAAATTTTTCGACTTTTCTCATTTTTCTTCTTTCACTGCTGTCGTAGGGCGTCCCGAGCGGTGCGATCTCTTAAATTCGGTGAACCAACGTTGCATGGCACTAGATTTATACAGTTCTTTATAAATATCTGTATGTACAGAGGAAGAGAACTGTTTTTTTGATGTTTTGTATATTACTGATACTATCAACTACACTATTTACTATTTTCAAACAATCGCAAAAATTCTTCTCCACTCTTTTAGACTTTCTTACATGCAATAAATATTTGTGTTGCTATTATTCGACATAAGTAAATAGTTTCCATATAAGCTGTACATTTACCGAGTTTAATTTTATATTAGAGTTTATTTGTGCGCTGTCATGTTCGTATTTAGTGTCGCACCACTGATAATGGCTAATCAGAATCACAGACAGATATGCCTTAAAGCTGGTCTGTGATTTTTATTCTTCCAAATTATTATCAACTTTAACTCATGACGCATTAATACAAATTCGATTGTTATGACACGTTTAGGCTTAATTCATTATGTGGGTATATGTATAAGTTTGTAACCTCGTATGTTTGTTACGTGATCAGACGTAAAGAACTAAACAGATTTAAAAGAAATTTGACGGAGAAGTAGGCTGTGTCATGGAGTAAGTCATAGAATTTAGGAAAAAGTTTAAAATAACTTGGGTGAAGCCGCGGGCAGTCGCTAGTTTAATTTATTTGTCTTCGAGACAAGTCACATCATTTACGCTGACAGCCTTATAATTCATCACCATTACTGAAGTACGATCATTTTTCATTTCACTTTAAAATCTCAACCATTGCAAAGCTTTGTTTCTTTGATCACGAACATCTTAAAGTAAAAATGCTTGTTTCAATATAATTTTTTTTAATATATTATTTTTCTTTTTAATATGCCGAAATATCAGATAAATAGATGATTAATTAATCCTTTGCTCTCCTTAGTGTCTTATAACTACTAAAACAGCTATAGCCTAATAAGGTATGCGGCAAAGATGTTAGTAAGTCATGAACGTAAACATTTCGCCTTGGCAAGTACAACGCGCGGCGACTAACCGATTGTCTACATTTCTATATATGTAACGTCGTTACGATTTATTGCACTACTATTATAATATTATATACGAACAGCTGGTTCGCTTGCGAATCTATTTAGTCCAGATTATTGTTACAATGAATGTAATGTGATGTCCTAGAACCGGAGACTTTATGGGATCACTTTGTTGCCATGCCGACATGTCGTCAAGACGACTCTTAGTATCAGGAACGGCTTGACATAGTATAACTGTAGTACGCTTTAATTATTTTTGAACACCAAAGTATATGGTCCAATAGTTGTGTAAAATACAAAATTTTCTTGCTAAATACTGTGAAAATTATATATATGTCATATTATCATCATTCCCGTGCGGGAAACGGAATCGCGGCCATCAGCTTCGCAGCCAAGCTCAGCCATTGCGGCAACCGAGCCGGTTTCGGTTTCAATCAAACATTAACTTGAAACTTCCTTTTTACATAAAAATCAGCAATACTAATCACTAAATTGGAAACAAGGACCCGACAAATTCATTATGTTCCTCAAACGTAAAACTTTTTCATTTATCACTCATTAATTGAGGTTAGTGGGTTACAAGTTCCTGTGCGATGAACTGCATTCTGCTCATGAAAACGTTATCTATAACAGTCAATTTAAAAATGATAACAAATAACATTTCATTTTAATGACTAAATATCCCATAATTTTTGTCTGACTTGCTGGCAGTTTCAAAAGAGGCATATGTCAGCAGTCAACTTCATTAGGCTGATGAAGATGAATACTAAAAATCTAAGACGATACATAGTTGTTTCTGAATTCACGTTCCACTCGGACGGACACCTACGATTCCTTTTATTTTTTTTATTTCAATGGTGTGAAAAAAAACGAAGTTCCAGTCCACGTGATGGAGACAACTTCAAACAACCTCAACCGAAGAAGGTCACTGATGCATTGTCAACCCTGAGGACTAAGACAGAATTAATAAGTAATTATTACTCTGTGTACTTTTCAAACCGAAACATAACCGTCTTGTCACTGTTCTGGTGGTACCTGCACCTAGGGAGGGAAAGTCTCTAGTCTATCAATAATTAACTTACAAAAAAGTAAATTATATCTATAATTTTACGTTAATGATACGTTAACTGTAAAATTATTATTTAAAAAAAAAATGATCGCACTGCTCGCATTTAAATTCCTGCCGCTCTTTACGTACGTCGTTGCCACTCGGAACGAAAATCTGACAACTATTAAAAATATGACCTAATACGAATCATGAAGCCAATATGTTAAAGATTGCGGATGTTTAGATAATCGAACTTGCAACAGATGTCTCGCTCCCAATGGTTCCTGGAATATGTTGCCGAGATTAAATCATTGTTTATCATTTTCATTGCTTTTAACGGCGCCTAACCATAAAGAATACGCAAACGATTATTCCTTAACGCTGTTTTGGAATTTCCACCGTAAAAATAACCGTCAACCATCTCGAACAATTTACTTTTACTGTGTGGTGCCATGTTGCATTCTGCGGAACACTTTTTTGTGGTATGCGGGAAGTCTTTAAATTAAATAACATTAGTTTAATAATAATCAGAACTACTTATGAATGAGGACTGCTTTTCACATTTATATATATTTTTTTTAATGTTGACAATTTATTAATACAAACCGGTAAAGCGTAATCGATTAAAAAAAAAACTTGGCAGGTGACAACTATTGAGATAAAACTAAAATTATGGTTTTAATATATTAAAAAATAAATGATAACAGAATGTTAATAGTGTAAGGAGGAACATACCATCCTTTTTCGAAGTACCAACTTCACCTGCACGGGGTGCACTTTATTAGCCAACAAACGAAGCTCTATCGACCGATTATTGGCGGATAATCTGTATCTACAGAACCAATTTACGATTTACGATACGAAGCACTGACGATTTCATAATTCGAAAGTATAAACCTGTTATACATTCAGTGGAATAGAAGTACCGGAATCATACCAACCATACACAAAAACCACAAAGCTAGTATATTTAGGTATTAATATAATATTTACTTAATAATGTAAAGGGGAAATTTTCTCCAAAATTGAGATTGTCATATTAACGCGGTGCGCTCTACTACAACAATTGTGTTTTAATGTAGATTCACCTTATCATAGCTATAACCATAAATCAGTACATTTTATGTCTTACTTTTAAATACATTAGTAATGGCACAGAATATGACATAAATCTGTTTAATGTAAAAGGGTCTAAGGGAAAACTAATTTATTAGTCCACGCGAAGATAGTCACTGGCACTTATATTTAAATTTAAAAAAAAGATAATGTGTATCTGACTGTCATTGGCAAAGAATAATCAATGATTTTTCCTTAAGATTTAGTTCATTGTCATAGCGGCAAAATTTTGAGAGTCATTAACTCCTCTCAAGCGATAGCGATTCCAAAACATAATTGTACTTAACTGCTTAATCGGATTCGGAAGGTTCGTCTAAGATATCGAAATATTACAAGAATTCGAGTTACTAATCGTTAAGTAATCTGAAACATCGTGATGAAACCGGTATCTCTGAGAAGTAATAAAAAAATATTACGAGGACATGTTAAGTCAATCAACCAGCATTGGAGCAGCTTACCGTATCTTACTCTGAAACCCTTTTAAAAATTGAGAGGAGGCTTTTGCCCAGCATGGATACAAACAAAATGCCTCCACATCTGTGATTGGCCATATGTACATTGAATTAGATATGCATAGAATGTCTATAGGCATTAAATCCGCCGTTGCTAAGGAAAACAATAAAGAATGTATCAATAGAATAAGTTATATTGTTCGTAACACATTAGACTCGTTGGATATCTTAAAAATACATATAAAATTTACTATTATTAATAGTTATTGCGACAGAAGCGGAACGCTTGTCTGGAAACGGTTTGCATCACACCACAGTAATTGATCTCAATGAACGAAGTTAAACGACTGGACCCCGAGCTCGCGATCTTGCGTTGTTGTTTGTTTCTGTTCTGACTGTTTATTGTCTGTACGATTTTTCCCGTGATCTCATTGTTCTGATGTAATTTATAAAGACTTTTCTAGTTATTATAATTAGCCCGCGTCAGTGTCCGATGACTCTAGTAAGTACTAAGATGGAGTTGATGTCCCGATGGTTGTTTGTACAATTATTTACTAATCGTTCGGTAATTTCCCTAAATTGCCTTTAGTGTCTCGCGGGATTGCGACTGATTTTCTTGTGATAAAATATATAGAAATCAAAGATTTACATGAAAAAAGAAACTATTGAATTATCAAGTAAATTTTTGTGTTATTATAAAGAAACAATTGCTTTTTCAAATTAAAATTAACTCGGCAAAATAAACTTAGACGTGTAATACTTAAATAACAATAATTGCGTGAATGGTGCAAGCGTGACACACGTGATTATTTTAACCTCCACCACCACGGTAGAGTAAAATCCACGTTTTATTTGACATTGTATCATTACCAAGTGCATTGGCAAACCAACGCGCAGAGACGTGGTGTATATATAATATTATAACAAAAATCGTACATTACCCTAATGTAATATAAACCAACCGTAAATTGCTCATTCCTGCAATCGTAATAGAGTCGAATTTATTCAATGATAAATGATTTGGCACTCTGTTACAAGATGGATTGTCTATTGTATTTAGAAATACTTTAATCCGAGACTTTAATATCCGGCAACTGTAGTCGAGAGTTAGATGTCATTTATTTTTAAATTTTGTTTCTAGTGATTGAGATTAGTTCTATCGTCACGTGATCACCCGATCTCAACGTCGGTACATTTGTATTTAAACTAACAATTTACACGATGAATATTCGAGCTTTGATAGTTAGCCTTGCTCTTCATGGATTTCAAACTGGTAAATCTTAGTAAAATGACTGCATTACAATATTACTAACTAAATAATATACATAACATTTCTAGTTTTTTAGTTATAAAAAACCTATCTGTGTTAATATGCTTAATGAATATTTATCTAATTATGTAACTTGTTATTGTGGGAGCTGGTTACAGATTTAGGTTTAATTTGTGATAATAGGTAGTTATACGATTTTAAATAGTTAACTACAATTTTTATGAGCTCAAATGGTTTCTGATTAAATTCGTATGAACTATTAACGATTAAGTCACTAGCCTTAGCCATAGGCATAGGCTTATATGAAGTATGAGGTATTGAAAAATTTAAGACTATTTTATTTTACGTCCTTTCGTAGATACAAAAGATCGTTTAGGAGTGTAAGTACTGTTCGTACACAATGAATTAAAGAAATATTTTCTAGGAATAATTTTAATGAAAACCTTTTTTGTCTTCTAATAAAGTCGAGGTATAGAAGACACAAAAACCTTTGTCTTCTATAGAAGTCTGTGGCGTCCGAAAGGTAAAGTAGTATAAAACAAGGTCGCAATTCGCTTATTAACTTCTCAAACTCTATGTGGATCTAATGCGGTTTTCCCCATCAATTACAACATTTTATGAGGAAGCGTTTAAGTGTTATATTAACAATGTTATGTAGATGGTTCATATCGTAAATCGGCGAGAATACATGTTTGCAATTTTTTTTAATAATCTTGGCTTCTGTAATCTCCGTTTGCTGACAAGATGTAAAATAAGATTTGTTAATGTTATTCAATGCCAAAAGTCAGCGACCGCGACGGAGACAATTGACTAAACAATTTGTCATACATACATTTGCTATGAGATAAAAAATTATTAGACTGGTTGAGTATCTACGTACTTTTCATCATAGCACGACGACCACGGAACTAAGACGTCACTCTCACTGCCAATCTCTTCCTCCCCTATCATTCTTCCAAAAAGTATGCCACCGTTTCCCCAGATATAGTTACGGCTAAGTCGTTGAAGCTAGGTGGTTTCTTATGCGCCGCCGCAACGTGACGGCTGTAATGACAAGTACAGGAAAGTACTTCAAATGCTCTTGCTGGTCTCCTGTGTGTGATCTCATTTCTCGCAATCAACAAGCTCAGTAATTTTACATCATTTAAGCACCTTCCAGTAGTTTTTGTACATCATTTAAATACTTTCCGTGTGGAGACGGTTTTTTCAATTTTTTTAAGTCTTACCATTGGCATGCATTTAAACCTTGAAAACAGCGTCAAAATGGATTTGATGATAATGTTCGAAAAAAAAAGTATTATCTATATTATAAATCTTTTTCACGTACACTGGCCCTGAGCCGCCTGTATTTATTTCCGCAACCTATGTCGTTTTTCATATTTGTGGCCTCGGCCCTATCGCGGTACAAACTACGTTTACGATGTTACTACTCCAAACATAATAATGTCTTATTAGCCGCTTTCGACCTCGGTGACATCTTCCGAGAGGTCCAAGACGTGTTCATGTTAAGAATATTTTATATTGTAACATGTTTACACGCAAACGCAATCACTCACCCTTCTTCATCGCATGCCATTACAGTGTCAAGGACTCGAAATGCTACAGTACAATCAGACCCAAAAACCAATAACGTGTGATGGTAATATTGGCGGGATGGCCGTGTGGTATTGGCGAAAGAATCTACCATCCTCGTTCGTCCTGTGGGTGTCGTAATTAAGCGACTAAGGGAAAAGCATTAAAAATATCAATGGGTACCGATAGATGGGAGGATAACCACACACGGAAAATACCAAAATTAAGCGGAGGAGGAGGGGAGGCCCATGTTCAGCAGTGGACTTCTGATAGGCTGAAATGATGATGATGATGATGAAGCGCACTAATGATGGGACGTCTGTAGTGCGATCGCCAATCTGCTTGCTTGTTATGGCAAATCCTCCTTATGGGAGAGGTGTATGCTCTGCAGTGGACTATTTACAGGCTGTTAAGGTATGGCAAGGGTAACATTGCCTTTGCTTGATATTCGAACCCAGGACACTTTGCATCTAATTATCTACATGTGTATTTCTATACATGTCAATTGGTCGTTGCCAATACTAACTGGTATAGCTTTGTACAATATCAATTAATGACCTTCGTTAAATCGTAGCGATATATCATGTTTTCATGATCGCGGAACTACGGTTCTGACCTAGAAATCGTATAAGACCATGACTTGTACGGCCGACAATTCCATGTTTAAATTCGCAAGACGTGCCTTTATATTGCAAATTGAACCTTTATAATCAATAGACCTCTGCGAAAACATCCTTTTCGTTTGTTTTCCCTATCTTGGTCAAAGACGAAGTAGGACAGTGAGGTAGAATTCATTGACGTTAGTGATCGTATAATTTTTGAACGATTTGACCGATTGAGGTCATATTCCTACAATATATTTGGAATGGTTTTTAGTTTAACAATATATTTGGAATGGTTTAATGGTTTAGGTAGAGCGGCTTTACCTGCTGCTCGAATGGGCCGGCTCGACCGGGTTAATACCACGACCTCGCAGAATATCGGCGTCAAGTAGAGGCTTTATTTGCTTCTGCGTTTTGCAGTCCCTCCTCCCTTAACACCCTCTCTATCCCTCCAATTCCCTAAGTAACTATAAAGGCAACGCACTTCCAGCTCCTCTGGTGTTGCAATGTACGGTGATCCCTTACCATCAGGTGAGCCACTTGCTCGTTTGCCCGGGACAAAAAAAAAGGATTATTCATAGCTATGTTAGAACCGGTGGCGCTGCGGTAGAGTAGTCAAATAATTTTATATTTATCGTACTCATCGCGTCGCCTACCGGAAAAGACAGAACAACGACTGCCGGGCCAGCAAGTTCTATATAACTTCATTGAAGTTTAGTTTGTTAAAATGAACTCTTCACATCTCACAACGAAATAATTTCAATTGTTTCAACACGTCAAGAAAAATTTGACCTGATAATAAATCACTCATCATGATACGATGTAACATCATTAATGTTCTTTTTCGAAATATTTTTTTGTTAAATTCGATTAATAATTTAGGTCACGCAATTAATAATCATATGACTTAACCTATTTGTCTTATTTTTTATTACATGGTTTCAGTACAATTGCTAAACAAACTATTAAAGACCATTTTTACCATCATTAATAAATACTCTTCAAACATGAATTTCCGTCTTTAACGATTGTGCGGAGAAGACTGGTCTAACGTTCTGAAAACATAACCAGAAATGTTTGACAATAACTTTCTCCCTCAATACCCTAGTTGACAGTGACCCTTTTCTTCAAAGCTGAGGATTGCAGGTCGAGTCCCGTTGGAGACAAACATTAGGATGATAAACATAAATAACTTTATCTGAGTTTTGAGTGTTATTTAATATAATATGATTATTTATCTAATGTTAAGTATGTAAAGTTTTGATTGTTTACTGTACATATAAGTATTAAAGATTACAGAGAGCGGAAGGCAGTCCGCCTTCTCTGTTAGTTAACCCTGGAATTACCCAGTAGTAGTAAATATCAATATCATATTTATCATACCAATACACAGTGGTGATACAGGCTATTCTAGTTTGGAAATTAATAACGATGTGTGTATGCTCAACAGGAACAACTAATAAAAACAATTTAGATAAAGCAGAGTGAAACTGATATTTGTGAAACATTAGGTAAGATTTTGTATAATAAAAATTAATTTATTATTCAAATTCTTATTTGTATTATCTCTATTCCTAAGTGGTCTATGATATTTGCATTTGTCATTCAAGCAAACCGTGGATAAGCAAACATGACCTCCGCTTATAATTGTATATGCGCATACATTTTATCTCGAACGCTGCTTAGTTCAAGGTAGGTTTCAATTCGTATTCAATTATCTTTTCATATGTATCAATTATCTATTTAAGTGATGACGGCAAATGAAAATGTCAGGCAGTCTGCACGGTGTGGCCACTATGGCCACTCTACCATGTTATGAATCAAGATAAAGATGAGTTGTTACCGAATTGTATTAAGAAATATTTAAATAGCAAGCCTCGTTGCAAGAGATAAAATATACATATTATGCTAGTGAACCGGGCCGGCTTCGCACGGACAAGGCAATACATAGACTAAATGATAATGTGTTATACATATAAATTTTTCTCGCGAAATGCTCAAAGTTATGGTAAAAATCGCATTGAAATTCAGATAGAAGTTTGTAAGTTTAACCGACAATAACACTTACACACACACTAAGTAAGCTAATGTAGAAATTATGCGGATTGCGATTTTTAATTTTGATACTATTTAGATATTCAGGCACTTACATTTTTATCCATAGGGGTGGGTATAACTTAATCTCTATGGGTAACAAGCGCGTCCTTAAGGATTTCCATCCAATTTTCGCCTTTTCGAGAAATAGAACGCAACTAGGTATTTCACTCATCATCACAATTTTGAGGCTATTCCAAACATAAAAACAATATTTAAATTACAAAATATAGTGTATATATCCTAAATCTATATTCATACGACAATATGAATATAGATTTAGGAGGCCTTGACAACTTAGGCAAAACAGACTCGCGTGCAGAAGGAATGTGAAATGAAATTAAAAAAATCTCTTTCCAGATAATAGAGTTTTGGAACTTTTGAACGAGCTATTGAGGACATATTCTTGCAATGTTTTTGTACTGTCGAGACGATGGTTCACATGCTAGTATCCGGGAGGTGACGCCGTAGTCTGTCGCGGTGGCTCAAAATTCCTCAAATTCACAAAATCTGGAAACGATAGGTGGCGGAGTGGTTGAGTTATTAAATAATTAAGAAATCAATCTCTTAACACCTACTGGACGGGACAGAACAACGTCTGCCGGGCCAGCTAGTATATCCTAAAAGAACACGCAATTTTATCAAAGTACAACTGAGTCACAAAAGCCTTCTTTTGTTTTTACACTTTTTAATAGAGTTGCAATTGTATATAAAGTGTCTTACAGGTTGGAACCTAATTCACATCTGTTTGTAATTAGGCCAACTGTTCCTTAGTTGAGGGATTCGTCTCAATTGCCCCGGCTGAGAAACAGATAATTAACGGCAGTTCCAGATCAGTTTTGGTATTTTAGGATTGAGATGATTACTCGGCTATCGGTCGAAAACCATCCGTTTTTTTGGTTTTTCACTAATCAACTATAAAACGTGCCTATTTTGATTTATTTTTATCGACTATATTAGTATTTCGAGAAGTAATGGAAATCACGACATGTTTCTGATTGGGTAAAACCGATCAGCGATGGATGGACTAAATGGAAATTAATTATGTTCTATATTACCCCAAATATACTGAAACATCTTTGTGTTTGTTTTGTTTTATTAATTGATGTTTCAATCATGTAAACCTCTTTATTTTTTTTTGTTTTTTATAATTAATTTTATTCGTTTCACCAAACAGTAATAATTACTTCATAGTTACATCCATGTTATACTATCTTGTGTTGTATATGAAAAATACTCTCTGATTGATTCTGTATGACCAATTTCTGTATTTAATAGGTCTTCATACGTAACTCCAAGCAGCATTATATTGACTTAATAGAATAGGTCTGGGTCCTGGCTACGTCGCACAAAGTTCTTTCTCATAATTTTAATGTAATGTTATGAGTTATAATATATATGAGTTATAATAAATTAATATATTATATTTTGATGACAATAATATTTTCAAGTTGTAAAGGTATTTAGATATCTGTCGTTTACCTGAATTGTGACCAATAGTCATGATACTTAATTAAAATAAATGGTTTCCATTGTGTATATACCACAAACGCTCCATTGTAATATTTTTTTTTACTTGCTGATAGGACCTCTAAGCCGTGCACTCGGACTCTACTTTACGCGTGGGTGGTGGTACTCTCGCATTCCTAGTGATTATGTTCATTCCAAGATTTGATTATTTACCACCACAGACTATATTTATTTACCAGGAATAACATTACCACAGAATAAAACTCAAAAGCTATAATATAATTATAATATGCTATTACATTTTGTTTTCTAGTACTGCTGGAAGCGTGCAATAACGACCAAGTGTGCCTGCACGACCGCGCCGGCTTGGAGGCGATAACCCAGCTCCATCGGCAGTTGGACGACGACGCCAACGGCAATGTCGACCTCAGCGAGAGCGACGATGTGAGTACACCGGATTTCACATAACTGCCTGGTCATTCATCATTACAGCATTTCACAACTCTACTGCTGAACAGAGGCTTTCCCCAAAGGTTCACACCTAGATCCATAGACTTCACGCAATACTGTGCAGGTCACCACTTCTTCTTCCACCACCCAGGTGGTCCTAAACTGCGTTTACCTGTACTAAGTTGCTACTAGAGAGCTTTTCTTCCTCAACGGCTGTCAGTTCTGCGAGCTATGGACGGGCCCATTGTCACTTCAACTTTTTTCCCTAATTTTACCACAGATAAATCTTTATATCTTTTGCACACGTTTCCTCTCATCTATGAGTGTTTTTACGATATAAAGAAATCAGTTAGTTATGTAATTAACAATAACATGACATCGATTTTTTAAGATTTAGTAATATAATAATTTAATAATATAATACTGGAATGAAATAGAAGTAAAGGTATTAAGTACTTATATTTTAAAGTATAAAGCTTTCATTAATTGTTCATATATTGCTCATATAGTTATTGACGTGGCGAAACAATAGATATTCCGTTGTTATGATAGATGAAGGGATACTACTTTTATGAATCATATTGGTCTATTATGATAATCGGCAAATATGATTCGATAAGCCACAATACATCCACATAATATAGTTTACCTCATTACTTTTGGGTTGGTTTACTCTATTGAAATTCAGTATAATCTTGAAAAGGACAGGTCGAATTTCAAACACTGAAAAGATAGATTAACTAGCCATATATATGATTTTGATCGTCTTTTTGGCGTAAGATTTAGCGACCCCACCGCCCACCGGCTGCGTAAAAGACACAAGCTAATTCAGCCGAACCGAGAAACAAAAACCCATAGTACTAAAATATCTCTGTGTTCCTCTAAGGCCGTGGCAAGTCTTAATTAATAAACTACAACACCATGGACCGGATCCCCGAGTTCCGGCGCCACTGGAAGGGGATGCGATGAATCTTCGGGAGTACTGTCCTTCGTTCGCTTTTTAAATCTTACACTATAGAAATATTGCGCGGTATCATCATCAGTCTCATATTAAGTCGAGATAGTATTACCATAAAACCTATATGAATGCAATAATTTGTTTGTGTAAAATGTACCTATATCTTATTGTCATATCACTATTTATTTTTTCCAAAGCTGGCAACCCCCTAGCCATCTCTTTTGCAGACTAGTTTCATTTTAGACCCACTTCAAAAAGGAGAAGTGTGTATTTTAGTTACCTTATGTCACCTCAGACATTTCCGTACCACTTTGTATTGTTGTTGTCTCGTTATTTTCTTTAAATAGTTATATTACTAAACAACATTTGGCCCGTCGTAACTCCATTGCTTGTGTTGAAGTGTATTAATTTGTTACATCTCAGCATATACATATAATTATACGGTGATAACGCTTGGCCTTATATCAAGTATTTCCTTCAGGCGTAACAAAATTATATAAAGGCGCAATTATTTACTATTGTTGAAAGGAAATATGTTGCGGTTTGTTTGTTCGGTACATATCGCTTATATACTCCGACCGATCTACAACAAGAAGTATGTAGTAGTGCTTATCGGGTTTTAATATTATTGTTAACGACTATGAAATGGGACTCACATTTTAGAACCGCGAGCGATTTAATGCACTTTGGCGACTCGGAAAAATGTTGTGAAAATAAATGATGTCCTGACGCGGATCAAAGGTCTCCCATTATTATCTTTTCAAATAACTTCTCCGAATAACCCAAATCCGATCCCTTGTGATCGTTCTACAAATAAAATGAAATCCAAGAACAAGCATACCACTTCTCCACGTCAAAATACTATGAGCTCATTCTGCGTAGATCGAACCAAAATTTTATAATTATGAAGCTGTCGGTAGCCGGGTTAACTATGACATCAGGCGTCAAACACCTCGGTGTCCCCGTAACCACGGGTGCTGTTGAGCACCCAAAACATCGAGAATAAAACGTAAAAAAAGTACAGTATTCGCGTAAATACTAGAAATCATTTGAAGAATTTCTTTCAATTTGCAGTTTAGCTACCCGAATTCTTTTGTCCTTTCCTTCTTTTGTTCATTTCATTTAGTTTTTTTTTTATTTCTTAGAATTAAACGATATCACATGCTGCCAAATCAGGAACTTTAACAGTGACCAATAACTCAAAGGTGCGCTATTCAGAAAACGACTGTATATAAGTTTGAGTCGCGTGTAGTACTGGGTTATTAAACAGCCCGCCAAAGCCCGTGTTCGGTCGCTTGATGCCCCCAGCTTTAATTTCGCAAGGGGCCACAAAAAATGTTTGCTGTGTTTCTTTGCTTACTTTGGTGGGCTTTGTACATAAAAGCGACACATATCATGCCTGTAATCCTCCAAGGGTAGGCAGTAGGTATAGTTTGTCAATGTTGACACCACTCGGGCATGGAATGCTCACATTTTGTTCTTAAATATTTATATTCCTTAACTTAGTGACAACCGGCCAATATCTCATAGAAGAAAGAACTAAAAAAAGGCCACCTTAAAACCTCAGAATGTTTATTATCTATTGTGTTTATGCTTATTAAGACAATATTTAACTAAACGCCGATAAAAAAAGCAATCTAAACATTGAATTTAGCAAAGAGAGTTGCACGAACTAAAGTCAACGGCCAGCCAACACAGGCTCAAGGTTGAACGAACGTTTAGCGTCAAATATGTTTTAATAAGTAAAAGATCCATTGGAGCCACAAAAAAGGCGCTATACCACTGTAAATTACAGCATTACTAAGAGCGTTTTAAAATGATGCATGTTCACTGTTTATAATTTATACTTGCGACTGTTGTCACTTGGTGAAACTTCATCATTTTGACTTTGTTATCTGTTGTACTAGTTTCACAACGCCGATTTTTTAAATATTTTTTTTCGTATGCCGAAAATTATTTAAAAAAAAATGTGAGTTGAAACTTGTACAATAACTAATAATAATTGTCAATACAGTACAGATTAAACTGATTTGTTTTAGGATTTCGTATTAAAAACTGAACCCTTACGGGATAAATTTGTTATCGTTTAGTCGAAGTAAGTTGAAATTCGTATTAAATACTAAAGTCTGTCAGCCCCGTAAAAATTTAAGTAATTATTAGTATTACTTAAATATTAAAATGTTTTATAAAAAGAAAGCTTAATATTGACGAACACAGTCTAGCCAAATTAGAAATTTTTGGAATCAGGTAAATGAGACGTTAAGAGGGCTTATTAATTTGTTTTTAGTATAATTATTGCTGCCGTGTTGTATCAACGTAGGAATCTACCACCCCCTTTCTTCCCGTGGATGTCGTATGAGGTGGCTAAGAGAAAAGTCTTGAAAGTAGCAATGGCTACCGATAGATGGCGGGTTAAGCATCTAGAAAAATATTGGACTAAATGAACCAGACCGATGACGAGCAGCAGCAGCAGCGTCTAAGGTGCGAGGTGTCTGGTTCTACAATAGCCAATCCGCTTGCAGAGCGTAAATGCAAAAAAAACTTAAATGCGTTGATATCTCACTGGTTTCTTCGTCAAAACCTATCATGCAGGAAAGTTTATAATGACTTAATTTTTTTTCATTCGGTATGATGGAAGGTCTCACAGCATAGGTAAAGGAAAAGATCTAAAAGCCCGTGTTCATAATCCCAGAGAAAAGATTATGTTCTTCCTTTGTCATGTTTATTCCTGCATACAAGTCCGCACCGTTCAGGGACTACTGGTAATAATATTTACTAAGCTGTATTTTTTTATTGGATATATAATTAACAGACATTTCGATATTTATAATGCATAAATATATAATAATACAAACATAATACAACAAGCACTGCAGGTAACAATTATTATTAGTTATATAACCAATAATAATTGTTACCTGATGTGCTTTATTTTTTTCATAAATATTGGCAATTTTGTAGATGGTGTCATGTATACTACTCAGCGGATGTGCACATACCTAATATCCTCTTGGCCGATTTCGACCAGACACCCTTCCAATACTATCGGCAGCTGTCAACTATGAAGGATATGCCACAAGTGTCGGTGCAAACACAGAAGCAGTCCCTAGTTTTAACTTCCCGTATTTAATGAAAACCCTTATGCGCGAAACCGCGTGGACACGATCAGAGTCTACTTCGACAAAGTAGTTTTTATAAAGTAGCTTTGATAGAAATGAAAGTTCAACTTTTCAAAGTACTGACTTTGAAAAGTTAAAAACGGTTCACGTTCACTTTGTTTGGGCGCAGACGTCCAAGTCCACTTTGATCATTAGTGCCACGATCAAAGTAGCGTCCAAGTAGTCCTAGTAGTCATCAAAGTTAATTTTCCCCAAGTATATCAGAGTCCCGATCGTGTCAATAAGGTTTACTTACTTATTACTTACGGTACATCACACATCACAATTAGATAATTTATGTGTTTCACAAATATTTGACTTCGGCTGTTATTTGTACCCAGGACCGATGACTTGGAGAAGTGTGTACATTCGCGATGTCATAGATTATGCACATTTGTATGTTTCATGATCATGATATAAATGAATTTGACGGCTGCTTGGCACGTGTTAGCACACCTGGCTTCCCATACAACAATCTCCAAAATCTACCTCTGACTAATACGTCCGTTTAATTAAATTACTTTTAAATGATTTACTGAGGAACATGCCGTAGAGGTGTGCAGAATGCGCAGCAGCTAAAGCAAGTAATTGGATCGATTTGGCCGCGGACGGACCAACGCACTCTCAGAATATAACGTGTTTCGTGTGGTTTTGGTGGTGGTGACGAGAATCGAAGTTTCAATTACTAATAACGAGGCATTCCATCATAACCGTATTTCTCAGTACTAAATATGAACGCATATTTTGATTCATCCGCATCTGTTGGCGCAATGAACACTTTCAAATAGATGGACTGTTTTCTTCTTCAGTGCTTCGTCAACCAAAATTATTATACAGAAATTTTTGCTACTGCTGTTTCTACATGATAATATCACACGCATCATCAGTTTACTGGAAACATTTGCCCAGTGTGGGCGGGTTGCTGAGTGCAGTGCCGGTACCTTTACACTGGGATTTGGGTTCGGTATATTTTGATTTTACTGTCATCTTCATTATCATAGATAGTTGCCAGAGCCTCGTTTCTCTGCTAGAACCGTTCACCGCGATCGGGCGAGGTAGGAATTTGATGAAAAAACTGGCACACTCTCCCACACATCTTACATTTATACATACTCAATACGCAAATGTTTAATGTATTATTTTACGTTGCAGTTCCTCCGCGAAGAGTTGCAATACGACAGCGGTTACGAGAAGCGTCAGCGCGCTTTCCACCACAACGATGACATGCATATCTCCGTCAAGGAGCTGTGGGAGGCGTGGCTCCGATCAGAGGTATAAAACCTTTGCTGTCATTTATAACGAATATTACAAATTGTGGGGCAGTTTTCTATTTATAGCAAGTCATAGGCATAGGTTACCCGGAAAAAAGTCATAGCCACCAAGAGATTCTTTGCGATATATTTCCGAAAACAAAGTGAGAATGGACATTGAATAAAACAACTTAACTTTTTAATTATAATTTATAAATACCTACCGTATATATGTAGTAATATATGTACGTACTGTGTAAATGTAGTAAGATCAGCTTAATTTAATCCAGAAAGCGCCAGGTGAAGCACTCACACAGATTTTCACTCAGAAAACGAATTTTTTTAATGTTATAAAAAGATGCTTCTGCCCGGGACGAGATAGATATTCAAGAGTGTCACATTCTATTGTACCACCACACGGTAGAATGCACAGGTGTTAAATATGTTTTATTAAATAAGTAGTTCTTTTATTTAATTGTTATTTCTAGGTTCACAATTGGACAACGGAGCAAACGGTGGAATGGCTGTCTCAATCAGTCGATCTGCCCCAGTACAGAACGCTGTTTTTCCAGCATAAGGTCACCGGAGCAACATTACCGAGGTAAATTTATTTATTAAGTTAATAGAACTTCGTATACAGTGTATGGTTCATCGAGACAGACTTAATGTCTGAGGGATTCTCTACTAGTCTAACTAAAGGAGATGCAGATGGAGAGATAAAATGAAGTAGGTGTGTTAAAGAAGTAATTTTATTGCAAATATGAAAATGACTCCTAATTTTTGAGGTCTCCATTTTTATCTCAAATGCTGAATGTAGAAACAATTGTAAACGAAATATTGTTTTACGCACAACCCCTATTGTTTTTAACCCCCATTATTATACATCTACGAGGGGCGTCCAATGTATTCTAACAAATGTCAATTTATTCTACTGTTTTACTATTAAAGACTGCTGCTAGCTTTGAGCTATTTGGGGTCGGAAAATAGTTTCCTCGAAGCTTTTTTTCCAAATATTAGAGCAAATAGTCACTTGGGTATAAGTCTAGACTATAAGTTGGGTATTTGATCTCTTCGGACAACGGCGGTCAGTTTATCCCGTTTTTATCCAGTTTTTTCCTCTGTTGTTGATCAGTAGAATGCTGCTTTTATGATATCTCAATTTTTTGTGTTCCAAAACGTGGCCATGATTTTCCGGAAGACGGAGTGACTTGAACTTTAGCATTTATAATATATGTATGGATTTATCCCTCCCGCTCCCGTCTGTCCCGCTGGATATGTAAAGGTTCCAATCATTTTAACCTATACTGTAACGAAGCTTAAAAACATAACCCATAAATTTGAGCTCAACCGTTCCAATGGTTTGTGAGGGACAAACATACAAAAAATTATTTATATGGATATAAGTAATTTGCTATGCAGGATGCTTAATTGGACCTTGAACTCTATGGAAGGTTACAGGTACGAGAAAAGAATAAAAAGGGAAAAAGTAATATAGATGTATAATAAAGTAAATATAATATTATATATGTTACATAATATGTTATAATATATTATATTAGAAGTAATAAAGTAATTTTAAATTCCTATCCAGGCTGGCTGTCAACAACATGCAGTACTTGAGCAACGTGCTCGGTATCAAGGACCCCATACACAAGCAGAAGCTGGCCTTGAAAGCTATGGATGTCGTTTTATTTGGACCCCCTAAAGGTAAAGTAGGTTTTAAATCATTTATTAAATCAAAAGACGTATTTATAAATTTTTTGTGTCTTGGCATAACTACAAACTTATGTTTTGTTTACTTGGTTGTGCGCCGGGTACTTCCCCGGCTTGGACATAGATGTCAAAGCATTAAATTTGCGTTTTTTGTACCTGTTTCCTACCTTTGTCATGACTTCGCGTTTTAAAAGGTGACGTAGCAATAAAAACATAACAACCAGTTTTTACAAATTATGATAAACATTAATTCCAATTTCGTCTCAAACCTACACTCAAATGCAGGGTAAACACAATCGCGCCTGTAACCACTCACGGGTTAGGTAATATTTGAAGAAAGCAAAGCTCTTCTGGATATTGCACACAATATACTTATCTAAATCCGTGTCATTTGTCATTTATCACTTTTTAGAACACCCATGGTCCAATACGAGTGTTGCCTTGGAATTAATAGAGTAAGTCCAGCAGAGGATTACAGAAGGATAAGAAGAGGAAATAAATTAGCTTAGCTTCGGTCAGTTTATAGAGACTAGATATATAAAGACTAGCGGCTGCCCCAGGCTTCGCCCGCGTGGACATAAATTATGTCCCAAGCTAACTCTTTAAGTGTAAAAGTATCCTATATCCTGTTCCATGGCCTAATCTAAATCAAATATTTCCAAAGGGGGCTATATCGCCTTCGGGCGGTAGCGGATTCAGAGCCATTGAGTTAGTCAGAGAGGCGACCGTGGATAGCCTACCCCATCAGCAACAAAATATATTAAAAATATTTTTTAGTAATTTTTTATAATATGTACTAAATAGATTATTAAATCTACATAATTATAGAAATAGTTATAAGTCCTTGCAAGTTGTTGGTAGGTAAAACGACACACGACTTAAAAAGACTTTTTTTACAGAGGAAGTGTGTCGCAAAAAACTAGTTAATACGTGCACAAAATCAAATATATGAAATGAGAGTAACAGCTTTAGGAATGTTTTATTATTTTTATTTGCACCCCTGTGATAAATATTCGTGACTCGTAAGTGATAAGGGTTGTTTCATTATTTTTTTTATTATCTACAAATCTGTTCGGAACTTAATTTGTATTTCAAAATGTGTAAATCTACATCTAAACAAATGCCGTCAGTATCATTGATTATTTGAAATATATATGTATGTATTCTCCTACAAAGCCTTAGATTGCTTATTTGTTTAATTTGCCAAAAAAAGTATTTCAAATCATTCTATGAAACCTTCTAAGCAACTAGAGAATTTAAATAAAATGAAACATTTACACATTTTATCGCGATTTTTTCAATTACTGAAAAAGTAATATTTAAAACTACCAACTGTATCAAATGTTTTTGTGTCGTCTAATAGCAGACGTGCAATTAATTTTGCCGTCAACCAAAGAGACCTTTTTTCCTTTTAAAAACTGTTCTTCATCATAAGACACCTCAGATATTATCAGAAAATTTCTTCTCAATAATAATTCAATACAAAGAGAAATAGATGTAATGGCAAAATACTATCATTATGTGATTAATTAATCTGAGCAAAAATAATTTTTTTCATTCAACTCGATGAATT
Organism: Bhutanitis thaidina; assembly: GCA_029286595.1. Lineage (NCBI taxonomy): Eukaryota > Metazoa > Arthropoda > Insecta > Lepidoptera > Papilionidae > Bhutanitis > Bhutanitis thaidina. The sequence goes on along the minus strand of JAGSMS010000020.1, from coordinate 4,891,962 downwards.
CCCGGATCGCCGTTAACAATGGGCGTTCCGCAGGGCTGGTTACTCGGCCAATTTCTTTTTCTTACTTTCATTAATGACTTACCTTATAGTTATTTGCTGCATTTCAAATATGATATTATTTGCTGATGACTACTCATACTTCATTAATTTTTAATATAAAGCGACAACTTATTACTTACGCCTAGGAGAATAATGCTATGTACAAAATAATTAATTGCTTTAACGTTAATAATCTGCATTTAAACGGCTATAAAACTAAGTGTATTAAATTCTCAGTACCTAATGTTGAACATTTAGGTACCAAAGACTTATAAGCAGTACTTACATTAACGTTAAACCAATGAACTGTTTTTGGTATTATTCGCTAATGGGGAAGTTAGGCTTTGTAGAGTTACCACTGTGTTTTTAAGAAAATTCGTAAAACTGCCTTTAGTTTGTCAACTAATGATGTGTAGTGTGCTTCTGCAATGGTTTTTCCTGTTTGAAGATAATCGGTTAAGATAACTCCACGACTATCCACAAAAAACTGTCGCCATCACTTTCCCAGTCGAAAAACAGCTTTTTTTGGAGCCAATTGCTCCTTCACAGTCCACTGTTTTGACTGTATTTTTATTCCGGACGTATAATGGTGTATCCAATCGTTGCCAAAATTCTGATTTATTGCGCCTAAACTGCGGCAACAGAGTTTGGAAATTTTTATTCGAACACGTTTTTGGTCTAAGGTGAGAAAACGTGGCACCCAACACACGGATAACTCTCTTGCCTAAATCTTAATTCAATATGTGACAAACACGTTCTTTGGACAGATTCATAGCCTCTGCTATCTCTGTAACTTCAATTTGACGATCGTTGGTAAACTATGGTACTATACTTGCTGAACTTTAGCGACGTTATCGTTAGTGGGTGCAGTTTTTAACCGTCCCGAACCTTAATTGTCTCCTAAGCTAGTACGGCCTCGTTTAAATTCAGGTGCCCAAAATTTCACGGTGGTAAATGATGGTGTAGTCCCCGTACACGACGTCCAACTCATCTTTGATTTGTTTAGGCCTATTGCGTTTCTAAAACATATATTTAATAACTGCTCGATATTTGATTTTTTCCATTTTCACAATAACACGCACATTGAGAGTCAAGCGATTGACAAACAATAACTGCGCGTCCTAAATGGCTGAAATTTGGTGAGTAACTGTCAAACGATGCTCAACCACATTCTCTGGCTTTTATTGACGAGTGCTGCCATCTTTACGTTAAGGTCCGAAACTTTTCAGACCTCAGTCGTAATTTTTCATGCAAATGTTTAATGGGGCTATCCAAACTTGCTGGTAGACTTAGCTCTTTATACTATAATGATAATAGGAAATCTAACTGAGGTCGGAACTATTTCCATAGCATAATGTTATGGTATTTTCTGAGGTGATATAGATACAAGAGAGATAGAGGTGTGCACATGCAGATGATATAGACACAATGTTCATCTTGCAAAAGTAGGCCATATAAAAATATTAATACATTTGTTTACATAGCTTATATACAAGGAACATACATACACAAACTTGTAATGACAGTTACTAGACTTCATAGAGGCGTACATTACATGGGTTCATTTGTACAACAAAATTCCATAAGTGCGCAGTCTTCCTACAATAAGTAAAAAAAAATATTAAACTATGACTTTAAAAAGGTTTAATATAGGTTTAATATATAATATACCCCTAGGAATGAGTCGATCGCTCCCAAAGTAGTCTAGTAATAATATAATACTGCATTAAAAAAAATCAAGATACGTACGGAGTTTTTTGTGCCTCCTTCTCAATACGAAACTGTGGTGAATAAAAAAAAATTCTTTTGACAAGTGAAATTCATGTTGCTATGTCGAAGAATAAAAATTTTGATATTTCTTTTTTGAATCGTGTCTACCAAATAACGAGCTCTACTGTTATGAGAGTGATCAATAAAATTAGAAGCAATTCATTGATGGACCAATTATTTGGTCAGCTTTCTAGTGAAAATTATTAAGATAACAATCGCTTGCTTCTGCATACAAAAATATTTGCTTTTGCGGAAAAACTTCTTCTATTCAAACGAAATCTAGGAAGAGATAAACACTTCTTCACATTATTAGCAGTCTCTGCGAAACAGGCAGATTTACTTAATTACTTCCAACACTTGGACGTTCTTTATCTTGACTCTATGAAACGTTTCCAATCTCGTTAGGTTGAGCTCCTTTGAATGCAAGATAAATGCAGATACTGAAGAATCATCAAATTTGGAAGTAGAACTCGTAGAACTCAAAGTAAAGTTCAAACATGGACACTATAAGTGTTGACTTCTAAAATTAATACCATTTACTTCGTCATGTATGACTCAGCGTGGATTCAGAGCAGTAGCCAATTTACAGTCAAAAAAATTTACAGACTGCCCATCACTGAACGATTTGTTGTACATTGGGTTGTCGTTTTATTGAATTTTACTTTATTAAATTTTAATAGATAAATTAGGTACAGATTATTTCAACAACATTTTAATCTTTCATAAAGAAATCACTTTTTCTTGTTCTTTAAGGTGATTCCACGACAAACATACAAAATTTCCCGTTTGTTATAGGAAGAAGGATAAAACATAGCTTATCATCAAGATCCGTCAATTTGTTTTCAAGTTCTCATCCATACATACATACATATTAAGAATTTTTTATTTTAGTATAGATGTACCGGAAAAGGTTACACGTAATTTCATTGAAATGCTCTGTTTTTTTCCGGTGTTTCTATAATAGTTTGCACTGTCATTGTATTTAATTAGCATCTTACTTCGTTTTTATTGATTTAAAATTCTGTGTTTATATTCATTGTATCTCGTTTTTATATCTTTGTTTACATTTATAAATACGGTACATGAAGCAACCATCTGAGATGATTTGCCCACAGGAACGATCTAAACTTAAGGCAAACGTGATTTTTTCCTTATTTCACACTTTGGCCTAGACACTCTTCTTCTCAATCCTCTACAAATAATCAAAATGTAGGTTTGCTGTCATAGCTCAGACCCAGGTATCGTACCCCATCGCCAATTTTTGGGATCCGGTTGAGTGGTTAACACTCAACATTCGCAACTCGGCAGGGTGACCTCTAATTAAAAATGTTCCTTCTTCTGGTTATACTTTTTCTCGTTTGCCGCAGAACGGTCTGTCGCAGATTGGCAATCGCAATTCAAGGTCCTTAATACTTCATATTCTGCTCTTGTACATTAAGTATAAGGTTGGCATACTAGAAATATATCCTCCATCTGGCGTATTCGGGGTTTTCCCCGACATTTCTTTTTTATCTTAGTCGACTTTTTCAACAATCATAGTAGTGGCAGATTCTTTCAAACCGCCACCAGACGGCACGGCATGAGCTTTAACCCCTCTTGCTTTTTCAAATATTATTGTAACGATACAGATTACGATTTTCGTGAGGTGTTCTTAGTATATATCTAAATACAGATATTATTAATGGTTTGTGTTTAACGAACATGTGTGGTCGTGGTCCGGCATAATGTCTCGCCGCAAGTTATTACCGCTTGTAACGCGTTATTAAATCATACTTAGTACAGTGACCATACGTTTTATCCAGCGCCGGTGCTTGCGGCTGTTAATTTAAAACTTTCGTAAGTATAGTTTGGAGTTATATGTTTCTAAGAAGAAACAATGTTTGTCGTGTATTATTACACGGAATATTGTTACCGTTGCTTTTCTCGTAAACATAAACATAATTTTCCCATATGCGATAAAAAAACAGAGAATTCGGGTGTAAACATCCGGATTCGAATTACCATCATATGACTGCCTGTTATATTTGAGTATTGTAGAAAAACTGATTTTGGTTGGAATCCCTACTCAGGACCTAAGATTTAACAGCAGTCGACTACTTTCATACCCAGCCTTCAAACGCGCGATGTTTTGATGTAGTTTGTTTAACTATTTCCAATATATTGTACTGAGAAGAAGTCCAATTGTGGGATATAACAATTGTGTTGGTATTTTTTTTCTATTTCAATTAGTGTTAAATCAATTTGTAATTAGTCTGTCTCGCATTAATAAATCATTAAAATTATAATTTAGTAAATAAGGCGGTATCGCTTGTTAGATATTGTGGCCTAGTTAAATGAGTAACTGGCGCACAATACCGTTGTTTTGTGTAATTTCATACTTTATATTTTGAGTACGTTTTATTTTTCGTGCTTGTTATGATCTTAATACCGATTTATTGGGTACCTTCTACCTTTTCGTATGTTGGTGGCAGAAGAAAGTCCAATCACTCTATTTCGTCTATTGGATGTCAAAAAGTCTAATGTACATACGCTGGAAATAGCGACACGCATGGTGATGATCAATGTCGTCTAAAGCACTTTACTCGCTTCTGCGAGTAAATAATTAAAATTAATAAATAGATATATTTTTGAACATTCACATTATACTAGTCGAAATAATTGAAGATTTAATAAACCTAAAACATATACAAGCCCTAATTCCTTAGTTTACCTTATATATTATCATTAATCTTGATATGCCTCTTAATAATTGATTTTTAATTGTTTTCTTTTAAACACGTAAAGGGTCATAGTGGCAAAATAAAAACGCCCTTTGTACAAAAGAAGAGCGATTGTCAAGATTAATCTCGCAAATTGACGAAAATATGGTTACTGCCTTATTACATCACAATGTAAAGTGTGATTTCACATCAGTCCGTAACTAGTACGGTTCGTTTCGTACATTGGTGGTTGTGATAATTTTATTTTAGTTGGTTCATTAATGTTTTATGTCAATATTTCTTTGACGCCTTGAAAAAAAAAATGGTTTTGTCCTTGTGTAGATTTTGTGATGGCAATGATGCTGGCTGTTCTGTGATACGGTTGGTGAACATGGTGTAGTGTTAATTAACTTTTTTTTTTACGTGATGAGAGGATTATGGTGTTTGAGACTTGGCTCGCCTTGGCAGTCTCGTATTTTATTTATTTGGTGATTAATGGACGTTTTCTGGATTTGGATGACGATGGTAACTGTATTGTTACTACCATTTTATTATTTATTTTGAGTGATAATTTGCGTAGTGGTGAGTGTGCCATAGAGCAAGTTTCTACATTTTGATTCTTCATTGAAGATGGATGTTGCTGTGTTTATTGTACACAGTGACCAGTTAACATTAGTCGGTCGTCCTTGCAAAATTTAGAGTACCCACATAGGACAAACATTTTATATGATTCAAAAGGCGACAGTAAAGCAACGTTGGCCGCATATCCCACTGCTGGGCAAAGGCCACCTCGTCAATATTTTAGAGCGTTTTAGTCTGCCATACTACTCCAGTACGGATTGGCGGACTACACATGGTAAAGTCAGAACTAAAAATAGCAATTAACAATTTTAGTCGTGTTGGCACTCCAGGTCACTTATAATGAAATTAAAGTGAGAGCCCTGACGTCTAACCTTACCACGGCTCATCATATTAAAAAGCGACATATAATTAATTAATTCCGACAATCTCACGGAGTTAGAGTATTTTAAAACTTGTGAATTGTATATCGATATTTTTGTTCCCATGATTCTTTTGTAATAAGTAATAACACGTCGAATAGGCTCCGGTAATGAAATCCTTATTTATGCATCCCAGAATATGTCACTCCATTTTCTTATTCTAATTCCTTTAAATAAAAAAATCAGCTGTGATTTTTAAATAGTTAAAAAGTGTCTCGAAATGACGAAAACACTTTTCCAAGAATGGTGTTAAAAACCGTTTCGTATACATTAATAATTACTGTTTAATCCATAAACGGACGCTCAAGCTTCCGCCTACATATCAATCACCTTATTGTTCGTCGAATTTTATGTACGCCAAGACTCCTCCGAATACGTAATACGTCTCAGCGCATTACGTATTCGGAGGACTTTTTTAAAACTAAATTGAAACGCGAAAAAATATTAAATAATAGTTTAATGTCAAATTTGTAGTTTTCGCGTAAGTACAAGACTATATGCAAATAATATGTTCTTAAAAAATTATAAAAAATTGTAAAATGTCTTATTCAATGCAATAAAAAGATTTCTGGAATTATGGATTATCCAAACTCTCTTATTTTGATACTCGTTCACGGTAATGTGTGAATTAAAAATTGTTACTAAACCCCGTGGTGGGTATTAGGTATACTCGTACTTCTGGGTGACTAGGTGACATGAGGCGTCGATCGCGTTGCTTAGTTGTAGCCTAACTACAGACAGGGTCTGGGTTCGACGACACAGGAGATTTGTTATTTATTTATGGAACTGGCCTATATTACCTACATAGTATCTTGATTTTTTTATCGAGAATTGATTTAAGTGTCTGCATCACAACAACTACTTTCCACTACGTGGTGAATTAATTTATCACATTGACGTTATAAAAATCGAGTTTTAACGAAAGTCGAAACTTCTTCATCTCGCCTATAGATACTACTTCCGGGTTTGGAATCATGCAAATACTTCTAAGTGCTTAGTAATTACCACAAAATCTACAAACGAAGAACTTCCCTTAACATTTTCCACATCACATTTTCAACATACTAGAGGTTTAAAGTCTGTATTGTATAATAACTGAGATTGTGCAAGCGTCGTTTTTCCAATGTCCCTCCGTCGCCGATCATTATGTCGGAGCATTTAAACGGTTGTAACAGGAAAATTATAATTGTTCACAAATGACATTTGTGGTCGTTATCTATCTATCGGAGCACTTTCTAGTTTAAGGGCAATATGTATATTTAATATTTATTGAAAGTTTTGTACCGTTTAGAAAATATGAATACGTAATGAATACTTAGATAAAAAAGGTTTATACCTTACCTTACCACAACAGCTTGTAAATAGTCCAGGACATAGACATCTCCCATATGGTGGATTTGCCATAATCGACGGGCTCGTCAAGCCTTTAATTATTTTTAATACGTGAAGATATATATACGTCAAGGGCCCTATGTAAATTTGATTAAGGTCCGCTAATGTACTTTGAAGGTACTGTACTAATAGTTATTTCAGACATGCTCAATTAATAACTTCGAAACTAAGGTCAGTTATAGATCTATTTCTTGGTACACCTAAAGGTTGTGGCTTTGAGTTGCACCAAAATTTACCTATGTAAACAAAATCCAGCAGTCCAGAACTTATGGATCTGGAGATTTCGTGATCAGTCAGCTTCTTATTTATACTCGTAGATAAACGCATTTAACTCCATTATTACCCATTAAACCCATACTTCGTTCATGTCTGTGTGCTAATTAACTGTGGAAACTTCCTATGCTAAGAATTTATTGGATCGCTCATGCCGGCTCACAAGATGTGTTTGGGTTACAGTGCTATTAATTAATCAAAACTTTAGGTATTCATGGTTAATGATAAATTATATCTTGGTACATGATGCTGGCTTATAAATACAAACGCCTGCCACTCATAGGGGTGGGCAGAGACTACTCGTTTGGGATGAAACAGCGTAACTATACGAGCTTCCGTAACTCTCTTTTCGCCTCTCCGTAAGATATAACGTGACGGGTAGCGAACCTCTCCCTCGGTTATACTTCGGGAGATTATTCGTACCTAAGGCCAAGCAAGGGGTGCCGGGAGCTCGTGCGTGGTGTCAGGTCCGTGGCGCGTTACAGCGTTTATAGACTTAGTGGCGTGGGGAACTTTGCAATGTTAGTACACAGTGTTTCTGTTAGTCGGTCCGAATGACTTTTACCTTTAACTTGGTACAGGCTACACCATTTCATGGGGTCGTCAAATCCATTATATCTCATGGATATTAGCAGTAATTTATAGTTTTAAAGTTTGGTTCGGTAGGTTTGAGATGCGAGAATAATGTCAATAAAATTAATTATAGTTTGATTTTGTTTTCATTTTTGGTATATGAAATGTTGCAGGAAAAGTTATCCGCCACGTCGGACGTTCCTGACCTGATTAGGGCCTCTTCTTCTATCATTTCTTGTTTGTTCGTGCTAGCCACCTCTCAGTCACTGAAGGCAGTATCTGGTTAAGCAGGGATCAGCATTGAAGATGCCGGACCGACTAAAATCCCCACAGTTTAGATATAAGCTGTTGGCCCGGTGGTCTTTACAGCTTCGGTGATCTTTACAGCTTCGGTGGTCTTTACAGATTCGCAAGCAGGGGGCTCGTGAGTGAAAATACTCCTACGAGGCTGTTATTTTCAACTTATATATGAGTATTTGTAGAAATTATCATAGCTCGATTTTGGATATATGCGCAGAAAATATTGAAGACGATTGATAGCGAAATCTTCAGATATGATTTCTGTTTTTTTTTTCCATCTTTAATTCCCCAGATTAATTTATGTCTTAGAGGTTTTACTCATTAAACCTATATCCGCGCCTGCCAAGCTACTCACGGAAGGAATTCTCTTAGGTTTGATGTTAAGACCGCACACATTTCAGGAGTGTTATTGTTTTTCAGAAGGTAGTAGATGGAAGGATTGGTTACTCGCTTCACTACTGCTGGGCGCTGTCATCGGCGGATGGGCGGCGCTGCGAGCGGGCCGGGCGAGTCGCAGCCAGGTGCAAAGGATGTTGCGCGATATGGAGCAGCTGAGGAAGGCCGAGATGGCGCTCGACGATATGCAGAAGGAGCTGGAGAAAGCTCGCTTGGAACAAGTGAGACAGCGTTCTTTAATTAAACCTAACACTAACCTTAAGAGATATTTAAAAATGTATTATTCAGGTTACTGATCTATAATATATGCAGTTCGTGTCGCATAGACAGAAAAGGTATATTTGTTTTTTTGTATTGAAATGGTGTGCACGCAATAGCACACCTGGTGGTTAATGGCTACTCTAGCCCCTAAACACCTGAAAACAACTTCAAACAAAGAAGGTTACAGATGCGTTGTCACCCTGAGAACTAAGGTGGAATGCCTCACAGTATAAACCAGAAAACAATAGTGGTTGCAGTGCTAAGTAAGAGATGGCTCCTAGGCAGAGAAGAAAACTTCCAGTAAAATACGGTGTAATGTTACTTATCAACTTGTAAGCTGTTACTTTCGTGTTCTCTGTTTTTGTTTTTTTTATATTGTTATCATTCTTTTCCATCTTTTACTATACTTGCTCTACGCCACGTGATAGTTTGAGATGGAGAAGAATGATAACAATGTAAAGGGATAAACAGAAAACAAGGAAGTAAAGGAAAACAAGTTTATAAGTAACATTAGATAGCACAGTCTTAAACTTACAGAATCGTTGACTATAAGAACTTGTAGTCCATGACTCATAAGAAGCCTATCGACACACACAACTCAGTGCATCAAAATTTATCAATAGCCTCTTTATGGGTACAGCCACAGTACAAACCTATGTATCTACGAATTGTAAATAAATACCTATGTTCAAAAAAAAAAATCAAGGTCGCCGTTTTTGTGAGCACTTAGAGTAAACATGTAAATTGTTCAGTCATTATGCCGTACTGGTTTTGGAAAAACAGAAGTGATTGTATGAAATCACAATTATAATAATGATCCATTACGTAAGTGTATTGCGATGACGACCAAGTAGATGGGTGGTTAGCGTACCTGACTACTGCGACCATGGATCATCGATTCAAATCCCGTTAGTAACTAATATTGGGGCATAAGACAAATGGTTATCGGACCTGGTTGAGTTGTTTTGCGTCCTGTGTTTCCAACGCTCTTTCTCTGGTCATATCGTATAAGCGTTACATCGAATTTGGGAAAGTAAAGACCTGCCAACTGCGGTCTCTTTGATCAAAATCGGTGAGGAGGACATTTACGGCGATGTATTTGTAACACACTCGTTATAAAAAAGTTTAATATATTAATTACAGGAGAGCGTCACTACCGAGAAACGTAATTTAGAAAAAAAATTACGGGAAGCCGGGGACACGCCTTTGCTGAATTCTGCCTCCTCGGACTTGGAGGTATCACAGCTTAAAGCAGAGATAGAGGTAAATCACGTCGAATAAATCTTAATTATTTAATATGTACCTTTATATAATAAAGAGGAAATGTGTGTGAGTTTGTGGTAGGTAATCCCTTAAAGTTCTGAACTGATTCTAAAAATACTGCTATAAAGCTTCTTGCGACTGTTTGTTACATTTCGCGCGATATATTTAATTTTATTTGAAGGAAACTCTTCGACTGTATCTACTGCATTGTTCTGTGACATGTAGTCGTCGCCAAACGCCCAAAGCACATAATCTGAAATTCAGTTTCTGCAGAGCTCAGTGCGAAAGGCACTCCGCTCCCTGGACATTCATAAGTCGAGTGGGCCGGACGGAATCCCTCCAATTGTGCTGAGGATGTGTGCCCCTGAGTTGGCACCGGTTCTCACGCGTCTTTTCCGGCACTCCTACTCTTCAGGTGTCGTCCCGGAATCTTGGAAGACAGCATTTGTGCATCCAATACCCAAAAAAGGCGACCGCTCCGATCCGTCCAACTACAGGCCTATTGCCATCACCCCCTTGTTATCTAAAATAATGGAGTCACTCATCAACACCCAGCTCCTGAGGTACCTGGAGGAACACCAGCTGATCAGTGACCGACAGTACGGTTTCCGTCGCGGACGATCAGCTGGTGATCTTCTAGTTTACCTGACTCACCGATGGGCAGAAGCAGTTGAGTCTAAGGGGGAGGCTTTGGCGGTTAGTCTGGACGTAGCGAAAGCATTTGATAGGGTTTGGCATAAAGCGCTTCTTTCAAAGCTTTCATCTTACGGGGTTCCGGAGAGATTGTGCAACTGGGTCACCAGCTTCCTCACGGATCGGAGCATCAAGGTTGTTGTCGACGGTGCATGCTCGGACCCCAAACCCGTGAATGCTGGTGTTCCACAAGGCTGTGTGCTATCTCCCACTCTGTTCCTTCTGCATATCAACGACATGCTACAAATCAGTAGCATTCATTGCTATGCAGACGACAGCACGGGTGATGCCCTATATACAGGCCGTGCGAATATTTCTCGGGAACACGTCGACGAGTGCCGGAACAAACTTATGTCTGAAGTCGAGACCTTGTTATTCAAAGTCTCGGATTGGGGTCGACGTAATTTGGTCCTATTCAACCCCAAAAGACACAGGTTTGCGCGTTCACCGCTAAAAGAATGCCTTTGTCGTTTCTCCTCTTTTGAGAACATTCCCTTATTGGCTCAGCCAGTATCAGAATCCTTGGCGTTGACATATCAAGCGACGTTCAGTTCCGTGGTCACCTGGAGGGAAAGGCCAAATTGGCCTCTAAAAAGCTTGGTGTGCTCTGTAGAGCGGGACAGTATTTCATGCCGGTCCACCGTTTGCAACTTTATAAGGCGCAAGTTCGGCCCACATGGAATACTGTTCTCATCTCTGGGCAGGGGCACCCCAGTACCAACTCCTTCCATTTGACCGCATCCAACGTCGAGCGGCTCGAATTGTCGGCGACCAAGCTCTCTCTCTGATCGGCTTGATCCTTTGGCCTTGCGAAGAGATGTTGCTTCTCTTTGCATTTTTTACAAAATTTTCCACGGGGAATGTTCTGAGGAACTTTTCGGATTGATCCCAGCTGCTGAGTTTCACCATCGTACATCGCGACAGAATTCGAAGTTCCATCGATACCACCTAGATGGTTGGCATTCCACCACAGTGCGTTTTAATCGAAGTTTTCTGCCACGCACTTCGATTTTGTGGAATCAGCTGTCGCCAGCAGTATTTCCGAACAGTTACGACTTAGGGACCTTCAAGAAAAGAGCTTATTCCTTCCTTAAAGGCCGGCAGCGCATCTGTAGCTCCTCTGGTGTTGTGGATGTTCGTGGGCGTCGGTGATCACTTACCATCAGGTGAGCCGCACGCTCGTTTTCCCCCTTCTTCTATAAAAAAAAAAAAAAAAAATCTAGTATTAATCTACAACATTCGTATTACTTTTTTAATTTCAATATAACTTATTTTCGATTTTCAGTTTGTCATATAAATCGAATTGAAACCAACTACACCCATTTTGGTGGTGAAAAGAGTTTTCTAGTGGTGCACTCTACTGACTAAGAAACGAGGCTCTGGCGGCCGAATGACGTCGGAAAATCCCTTTGAATTTGTCGAAGCCAAAATCCACACAGTCATAGGGAGCAGCATCACTAGGGCGAGGGTGGGTACCGGCATTACGCTCTTCAACCCCCTTGCCCGGCGTGCTTAGTATGCGCAAACCTTTCAAGAGATGCTTGCATGCTGACTTATGCCGGCACTTTCTTTGGTTCAGCTCTGGACTTAAATAGGCTGATGATGATACTTATCTGCAACATCTGTCATCCTTAAGTTTTAAAACAGTTTCATCTTTCTTCCGCAGATGTTAAGGGCGGAGCTGCGTCGCGCTGAAGGGGAGCTAGAGGACCGATGTTGGGCACCGCCCCAAGGGTTGCAACAATGGCTGCAACTTACACACGAGGTCGAGAATCGCGCCTATCTGCGTAAGAAGCAACAAGCCGACTTGCAGTTGCAACAGGCGAGAGAAGCCGTGAGTGTTCACCTTACTTTATTTTAACTGGGAAATTGGCCTCTTCTATAAGGAGGATTTGCCACCATCGCCTCGCTCGGTAAGCAGAGTGGCGATTGCAGTACTAGACACCTCGCGGACGCTGCTGCCTGTCATCGGTCTGCTTAATTTTTGAGATGGTCATATATATATGGCTATTCCCCTAGTCGCCTATTACCGAGTGTTTAAATGGAGAAAATCTACCGCATAATCCAGTCTAGTGACGGTTGCGAGGTCTAGACACCTCGCAACCGCCAACGCCCCCTGCCTGCCAAGTGTGGCGTTAACGGCACATTCTTTCAATTTGCTTGCAGCTAAGACGTCCATTACGAAAGCTCGTTTGGAACGTCTCAGTGTAGCGAATCGAGCTTCTGCGAATCACTATTCGCTTCTGAGAGCAATCTAACAACACACTTGGGAAAAAGGGGTTGACAGACAGAGTTTTTTTGCATTAATTTTACAGTCAGGCCCGGTAAATTAAAATTTTGTAACAACATACATTTAATTAATTTTGCACTTTGTTAAACGTATTATTTCAGTGTGAAAAACTACGCAAGAAGCGCTCGAGCTTAGTAGGAGCGTTCGTATCAACGCACGGCAAGTCCATAGACGACGTCGACCGCTCCATTGTCGAAGCCCGCACGGCTCTCAATGAAGTCACGCAGGAACTACAGGTACACGCACAGAGACAACTGTCTTATTATTACCGTATATGAAACTAGTTTTCATCCGCGGCTTGCATGTTGTATTCGAATTAGCGATATAATAGTAGAGGAAAAAGTTTTTTTCGTATTTTATATACAAATTAGGTAGTGACATAATCCCATTGCTGTAGAAATTTTGAGACATCTGTTCACAAAACTGCGACAAGTAATTTTGACAGTCCTCTCTTGATGTTAACCTAATATTACTTAGAGAATTCTGAAGAGACCGAAACAGGTGAAAATTTGAGGGTGCAAGGTCAGGTCTATATGGTGGATGAATTAACACTACCCAAACACACCCTCTCAATATTTGCTGACTGGCTAAAGATGTGTGTAGTCTGGCGTTATTATGATGAAAAACTAAACCCTTTCTGTTGATCAATGCCGGCCGTTTTTTCTCTATTTCTTGCTATTTTTTTTTCCTCATTTACTATCATCAGCTGTTAGCAGTAGAGATCCAAATCGATGGTCATGCCCGGCGGTAAAAGCTCATAACGATGAACGATTCCACCATAAACACAGCATCACCTTATTGCGAGTTAAGCCGGTTCTCACTATAGTCTGTGGAGCTTGATTGCCCTTTGACCATGATCTTTTTCGCAAGTTCCTATCGAACGTAATCCACTTTGCAATCATTTCAAAAACGGATCGGTTTTATTAGAGAATCTATTCACTTTCAAAAATGTAACAGGTCGTAGAGTGAACTTTATCTTTGACATCAAAATTTCCGGAGTGAAAACTTTTGAACTAATTTGGTACTACTCTTACTGACACTGTGTTAAGTCCATAAATGTAACAAATTTTTTTCGAAGCCTGTGTCGCATTTTTCCTACATAAAACTTCAAAATGTATAAAATTTCTTCGCTAGATTCACTTGTTTTGGCGAACAGAAAAAACTGTAGAATAATGACTGGAATCCGATTTAACTTTTTATTTTTCTGATTTTCAAATATCATATAGTTTATAGTATCAAAACCAGCCAAATACAAAGAGTTCAATCAAAGAGATTCCTTTGTATGAATGAAAAATACTGTATTGTACACACAAAGATTTAACAAACAAAGATAATTTAAATAAACAAAAAAAAATTACACAAGGCGGTCTTATCGCTAAGAAGCGATTTCTTCCAGGCAACCCAGAAAGAAGAAGGAAATATGAACACAAGTATGGGGTTAGGGTTAACATATAATACATGCACATTTTATCCATATATTATACAATGTATATATTATATATATATATATATATATATATATATATTCATCATACATAAACACGTACATACTATTACAGAGATATATCTCTTATTATATAGATTATAGTACATATTATCAACGACGTCAAGGAACAGGAAACAAAGATTAAGGAGACATAATGTGTTTTTAACAGACGTTGGAATATAGGTAAGGATTGTACTCGCTTAATATGAAGTAGAAGAGAGTTGTAAGTCTAACTAAAAATCTAAATATGAATATGTTAGGACGGGGAAAACTTTTATGGCGTAGGATAGCGACGCGTATAAAAAACAAGGCGGGAGATACAAAAAAATCTCATCGTATCAAATAATTAAGATACTTCCTCAATCACCAGTTATTTCTATGACGTCTCTTATGCAATAAAGTAATATAAAAATGTATGTTTCTTTGTTTGTCCCTTATAGACCAAATACAGCCACTGTGAAACATGGCTGGTTTCAGCTAGTCTTACATAAGAAAGTCATTCCAGATCATCACAGCCTAAAGATTTTTATTCATAATGTTATTATTATATTTATGTTAACTGGAATCATTGCCCTCAGGAGCGAATGCACCGATGGAAGCAGATCGAGCGTTTGTGCGGCTTCAACGTTATAAACAACAACGGCCTACAATATCTAGAGAGCACCCTCTACAGGACCGCCAATGGGAGACAAACTGGGAGGGGTGGTAAGTTTGAACTTATCATTGAACAACCGAAAGACCGGTTTCTGTATGTTTGGTTATAATCTAGACCCACTGAAAAGTTACTAATCTAAAAACTTACATTTTAACCGAAAATAATGCATTTTCATATTTCTACGTCATAAACAGACATCAGTTAAATTAGTAAAGTAGGTAGTTTAAAGTAGGGTACAGACTTCCGTATGTAGCCTTGTTACTAAGCTAAGTCATAGAGTGTGCTATTATTACATGAGATGTATTTCCGTTAATACTACCAGGTGGAGTGTTCGCTCGTTTTTCACCCCAACCGTAGAGGGAAAGAGTGGTATTTAGTCAGATAGGTAGGTGTTGTTGTCTTTACAGCTCCAAGTGTATTTATATCCGATTTCATATTTTCAGTTCGAATGAGCAACTCTCAAGACGATCTGAGTGTTGGTGACGACGTCTCCATATGCGGCTCCGGTAAGTTTGACGACGCGTCCGTCTTCCATGAACACGTAGACTAGATAAAGAGGGAAATACACGTTGGGACCAACATTTGATCAACAGGGAAAAATTGGTCCAAATATTGACAAATACTTGTTTTAAGTGTATTGTTATAATCGCATTGATTCTGTATTTAACTCTGATGTCATACTCATAGTATTGACCGTGAATATTAATCATGTAATGTATAGGAGTCAATGTTTTACTTTTTTTAATAATTGTTGACAAATTACGAATTACAGCGATCCATTTAGGCGACTAAATTATTAATTATTGTTCTAAATTTTAATACAGTTATCTTTGATGAATAATGATAGTTTTTAAAATAATATCAAATTAGCTAAATTTTATATTGCTGCACCTCTGTCAGAGAATTACACAAGAAAAACATCTATTTCAAATAGCCTAGAATATGGTTTTGCCTTTTTTTATAATACATATAAAATGACGTTGACTTAATTAAATGTCCTCACTTATATTAAATAAAAGGTTTTTTTTTATATAAAGTGCTATGTCCTGACATAGACACCTCCTGCTAGAAAACTACATTTATCTCTTAATTGGAACATAGATATAATATTGCTTCTTTTATTTAGAAGTTACATTTGTGTCAACACTGATAACTAATTTGATTTATTTTCTCACTTTAATATTTAACTGTCAATTGTGATCCCGACGTGTAAAAGCCTATGATTTCTTTCATTAAAAATTTAAGTTCCAATTATTATTATAAATCAGAAGAAAGACCGAAAATCATCAGGCTAATAAAAAACAATATGCCACAAATTTTAGGTATGTATTATATATTACTATAGATTGTAATGTAAAATATGTAGTTAATATGTGATAAACAATAAAAGACAATAGAAGAAGAAACGGTCAATGTCAGTAAATTTGTAACTAACACTGTCACTATATAGAAATCCTTAACAAACAGTGAAAACATCATTATGTCTTCAGTAGTAATCTTTCCCCACTTTTTGATATGACATAACCACCACGCCAATCTGAACTAAAAACGGAACGGTTTATATTATTAGTTTTAATAACAAATTTTATTCGACCGTAAATTAAACGAATTTATTTGAATTTCAACACTTAAAAAAAATCGTAGACTTAAAATAGTAAAATAAAACTTATTTCAATATATGCATACAATGGCTGAATCTGATATTTAAATTATTTTATTCGAGATTCAAATAAATGATACGAAATACGATATGATACTAAATACGAGAGACGTAAAAACAAGAAATCGAGTAACAAACAAAAATTTGTTGAATTACAATGACAGAAAGTCGTATCGACCGTAATTGGAATTTTAACAATAATTTATTAATCGTAACAAAGATCTAATGTTAATTAGTTGTCTTTCCTTTCAACATATAATATAAAAGTCTCTTATAGGGCCTAATACAACAGACAGTAATAATCCAATTTTCAATTTACTACTTCTACTTACTTTATTCGGTAGAAATTTAAACGTAAGTAATTTATTGTAGGAATTTTATTTGTACTTTACAAACGTCATAAACATATAACACAACATTTAGTTAACAAACTGTTGGCTAGAAATTAAATTTCATTTCCATATATTTTCATAAATGACTTCCACGGTTATCCTTTTGAATATAAAATTATATTTATGGTTTTTTTATTACAATTAAGTTACTAATTTTCATCAATATCTATAGAAAGTACTTTTGATATTAATCATATGTGTTTTATACGCTTTTAGTAGGTGTATAGCGCTCAAATTTATCACAATATAGGTTTTAAGTTCATTGTACTTAAGATTCTTATTCATTAATTTTTATTAGTACAAAATACTGCAGCTCAGAGAGTGGTATAGTAACAAGAAAATAACAATATTTTAATTAAATTATTTCCTATATGCAATAGTTGGTTTTCCTGCGTTTTCGTTCCACAGGAGCATCACTTAAGTGCTAGGTAAACAAACTCTTTTTCTAAACCTATCTACAGAATATTACATATTTATTTGAGATTTCTGTAAATTGTTGTGTATTGGGAATGTAATGGGTACAATATACCATCTCTTTCTTCGAACCCAAATCCCACAGGCTAGTGACAGGGAGCAGCACTATTGCACGGGTACCGGCACTGCGCTCACCAACACGCAGGCCCAGTATGGTTAGTATGGGCAAACCTTTCAAGAAATATATTCCGGTATTTGCTGGTGCTTTCTTGGAGAGGCCTTTGTTCAGCAGGGGATTAAAATAGGCTAATATAGTAGTAGTACTATTAGTTGTTTATTTATTTGAAAGTGAATTTGTTTTGAACACTTAAAACCTAGTGATAAGTATATGTTTTAGCTTCATCATAATTAAATTTTCGTGATTCTCCAGTTTTTTATTTTCAACTGTGGACATTATCAATTAGTAGTTTCTGTACCTCAAACTGGAGGTGGCGCCATCTGAGTTGTGCTTTGCGTAAAACCCTTTGTAGTAAAATATACAATATTAAAATTTTAGCAAGTTTTGAAGAAATGAAAACAGTAAAAGTTATGTACTCAGTTTAGTATATTATGATATTTTTTTAATTATCCATTTTTCAGTTACCGATGATCTTTATAATCTAAACTTTTCACGAAAATATTGTCATATCATAAAACAATAATGTTCCTGATGTATTTAGATCTGTATTAAGTCATATATGTTAAAGCCGTTTTATAGGCATCGAATGTGATACAATTAATGTATTTAAACTCCTTTGAAATGTAAATGCTTTAAAATTTAAAAGTATTTTTGGGAATGTATTATATTATTTAAAAATTTTATAGGTATTTTCTGGTAACATTGACGACGTCACAAGTTTCAAAACTATAGGCGTCATAACCACTTTTTACAATTATATTTTTGTGGAGAACAAATTGTGAGAAGCTATTTGTTTTATTGACTATTTATAAGATAAATTGTAATGTATCACATTTATGAAATAAATATTTTTGTAAAAGCTACCGTATTATCACAATCGATAAGAAGCTTTCAGGCTTTTTGTGCGAGTTTATTGTCCTTATACATTTTGTATAAAGATTGAGATATCGTACGAGTATTCTTGTTTCATTTGTTTTCACCGCGCGAGTTGCCGAAAGCATGTATGAATTATTATTAAATATTTGTCGCTAAAGTTGTTAAAATCTGCTTCCTCCTGTGGGTATGGAATATACGTTATCTTTTTCCATTTGCATGTTTCATGTCTTGCCTTATGTTAAATTCAAATTAGCGCAATTCCATGACATTTTGTGTCTAATTTGAAATGTTTTAAAAGTGTTACCTATATTCAACATTCACGTAGTCTCTTTATTTTTTCATTTAGAACACTTTCAATGTAGATTAACATTTTATCCCATTGTCTTTGTTATTCTAACGATTTAATAATTTGTTTGTCATAATCAACATTTTTTTATATTAACCTTTTTTTTGTTGAAATTTTATTTTCAAATTATACCATTAGCCAGTTCTCTTCTGCACGTTTGAAAGCTTTTGACGATTGTGATATTGTTTTATTTCTCCTGCCTTTTGCTTTCCCTCAATGTTGCAAACTTTAATTTTACCCATAGATTAGAGCTGCTTTATAATGGCAACAATCCTTCTTTAAAAAGGTAAGAGATTATAAAGTATTGAACAATATTGCTTATTATTTATTTGTTAATAATTTAAGAACCCTTTTAGCTATAACATACCTCAAATATTAAAAAACAACAAATACCCCTCATACATGCTTTTGGTTTAAGATGCGTAACAAAACTAAAATACGTTGTAAAAATAAATGTAACAAGGATAAAAATTCTAAACATGATTACTTCTCTTCAATTCATAAATAACCACTCCGATTAACATTATAATTATAGAACTTTGATTACATTTACAAAATCGGTTTGCGTACAAAAGAACCTAACATTCTTGTCTAAGACTATTTTTATAATAGAAAAACTTGGTAAGCTCTATGTACCATTTACAGCAACTGATAATTTTGGTTGGCGCGAGGACTCGTCGGGGAGCGAAGAACATGACACACCCCACTATCCGCGGGATCTGAGGCTAGCTGAAGCCAGGTGAGAACCTCAAGATCCCAACTTTTTTATTATTAATTTCAGTATTAAGTCTAAACATTGGCGCCATGCTAATGAGCTATTTCTATGGTCACCTACAGGTGGCGGAACGACCAGAAATTAATGCATGAATGACCTAATTTATCTAGAACAGGGACGGTCAGCAGCGTCTAAGGTGCGAGGCGTTTGGTACTGCGGTAGCCAATCGCTCTGCCAAGTATGGCGATTATGCCAAATCCTCTCAAACAGAGAGAGGCTTATTCCCAGAAGTGAATTGGTAACAGGATTCTGAGGTATTTTTAATGCACATGAACTGACAATTATTTGTATGCAATTAAAATAGTCACTTCACAACGTGCTGGAATCGGACCCGTAACCCGCAGCACCGCTGCTAAAAGCTTAGCTACTGTAACAACAGAGCTGGCATTGTATTTTAGTTCATTATTGAACATACACCAAGAAAACGCCAGCACATATTTTTTGGAAGGTTTGCTCTTACTCACCGCGCTGGGCAAACGGGTCGGTGAGCGCGATGCCGGCCGTCTCGCGCTGGTGATGCTGCTCCCCATCACAGTCTGGTGGATTTGGCTTTGGCAAAATCGAATGGATACTCCATCATTCAGTTCGGCTCCATCACTCTATTTAAATAAAAGGCGGACAGTGTCAAACAGTGGGACAGTTAGACGCTTACTTTATGTATTTCATATTCATTGCAATGAAGTATTATTTCAATTGTAGATTGCAACTAGAAGAACGTTTGGCGCAAGAAGCGCGAGATAGGCGATCGGACGAAAGAAGGGAAGAAGACAGGAAGTCTTTAGTTGAAAGATCACGGGGTTCATATGGGGATGTCCGAAAGAGTCCCATGGACGATAAGCGTAAGGAACCTGTGCAGTTTGTACTTGGTGGAGACAAGTGAGTAACTTACTCTATTTTAATATAGAAGTAGTTGTCAACGTATTTTTTTTCACTTGTGTGGATTCTTATAACATCTCTTACTGGATTACTTCTCTTAGTGGATTCTTTCGACTCCCGAGGCAGGTGAGAGGGTCGAAAGAATGGCAAAGTTCTATTCTGTTCTAGTTCTAAATCCACTATCACAAGACAATTTGAAGCATTTATTTAAAAAATATTAACTGCATAGTTACTTTGCAGTAAAACATTTAAGTTCATATTGATAAAAAGGCATTAGTCGTACATTAACTGTAAAAATGTTTAATAAAATATCTTCATATCCTCTATGCTCAATTTGGATGCCCAAAAAGGCAAAGAACATAAAATTTTATCCTTTGGTAATAAAATTTTATTGGAAAGGGTAATAAATATACCAACATTATCTGCACGAGGTGCGCCCTGCTAACGAACGATGCTCTGGCGACAGGCCAATGGCGGAAAATCCCTCCAAATATTCCGAACCCAAATCTCACAGACTAGTTGATGAGAGCAGCATCACTAGCACGAGAGTAACGACACTGCGAACACCGACCCGCCTGCCCAGCGTGAGAAGTATGGGCAAATCACTATGAATTGTATGCTGACTTTTGTTGAAACTGTCATAGGAAAGCCTATTTCCAGCTGTATACTTGATACATAGACACACACACAGATGTATACTTTGCACAAACTAATGAAGAAGTTGGTGATAATATCTCAACTTTTTTTCAGTGTCAATTGGACCGGGGAAGATTTGACACGGGCGATCAATTCCCAATCCCAACCTCAATTACGGGCTTCCATGCGTAGTATTGGAGGCGCTCCTCTCCCGCCGCCACGGCGACCTTTCTCCTCCGGACAAATCATCCGCTCCCGCAGCACAGACATAGCCGCTATCAACTCAGACGATCCCAGACCTCCACCTCGAAACCCCTTCTCCCGACAAAAGGCTTTGCCCGAAAACAACCAATGTTCGGACGGGGCCACGCCGTCTAGTAACACTCCTCCCGAAGAGGAATCGACGGATTCATCCCTTATGGACGA
Source organism: Bhutanitis thaidina (assembly GCA_029286595.1). NCBI lineage: Eukaryota > Metazoa > Arthropoda > Insecta > Lepidoptera > Papilionidae > Bhutanitis > Bhutanitis thaidina. The sequence continues at coordinate 4,870,292 of JAGSMS010000020.1, read as the reverse complement.
CGAGGGACTGCCGAAGCCGAGAAAGAGACGCATACATCTCCCTTTCGGTAAAAAATCGAAAACGCCCGCGTGACAGGAACATAATGAAGTTCGATATTTTGCGCGGTCTGTACTGCCACGATCAGGGCTTTCGGGGTATAAACGTTGACGGATGTCGCAGCGCAGGTTTTCAGGTTGTATCCAACGCGTTATCGACCTTATTGTTTTATTTATTGACTGAGTGTATTGAATAAGTAGCTCAATGTTTGTGCGGGAGCCACGTTACTGATATTATTTTATTTTTTTCTCGCACGTTTGTTTTCGCACGCCCTGTTTTATTTAGGAACGTATAATATTTATTTGGAGTACATAAAACCGTTGTTATATTGGTACTTACTATGATATTTTGATGGATTCTCTACTTAACACGCATAAAAGTAAAGAAAATAGCGGCACTAAAAACATTATGTGCTTGGATAAACTGTAAAAAAAGCATTAAAATTCTTGACCGGCGACGTGAAGGAACAACAGGAGACATGCCATTCTTAGAAATATATGGAGTGTTGACGATATTCTTTGTAATTTCTTATTTCCATTGTTAGATGTCCGATTGGTAAGAACGTTATTTATAAATTTCATGTAACAAATTTAATGTATAATGTTATACATTAAACTTTATATTTTTGCCTATTGAATGAATGTAAATATATTGGAGTGATAGGAGACATTGTTTTGAAAATGTTTACGTGGTAATAATTCTACGATTGTCAATTGATTTGATTTCGCATAGATGTGAAATCCGTGGATCTACCATACTTCCATATTTTATATGTCGACTTTTGTTGTGAAAATTTGGCTAATACAAGTATTTCTTTTTATCTATTTAAATGTTTCTAGGAATAAGAGATTGATAAAATTGTCGTTGTTTGACTTGCCAATTTTAGTTCAAACATCTTCATGAGTGAATTTAGAGTGAGATTTAACGTGTACAATTTCTACCCTGCGAAATTAAGTAGGTATACTTATTTACTATTTATTAATATCGCAGTAAATTTTCTAAGAGACAAAATCTCTCAATGTGTTTATAATAGCATTCAACATAACATGTGTATAAAATCAATGAAACTATCTAATTTTTATATGCATTACATCTAGTTGCCAATCGCTCTAAAATACATAGTATTGTACTGTATTTCGGGTATTAAACATAAAAAATAGTTTACAAAAATTCTATATTTCAGTTGGGTGGATAAATGTTTTTTTTCAACACCGAAACTAATTACAATAAATTCTTAAATAAGAAAAAAACATAACTTTGTCATCTTTCACAGTTTCGATAAAATACCCCCCTTGAAAAAGTTTAGCACTCACAATTGTGACGGTCCAGGCCCTGTGTATTACGGTGCTACAAAAGTAAATTATATTATAGAATTTTGTAATTAAATCAATCGTTTTTGTGAGTTAAGGTGCTTCAATGAAACAATACAAATCATTTATTCGTTATAAATGTTTTAATTGGAAATGTCACAAAATAATTAACAATAGTAATGTTTATAATTCGCATTTGTTAAAAGTAATTTATCAGACCTAATTACAGATCTGCGATGAAAATAAATTAACAAGTATAATAATATTCGAATCTCAGAGCTGCTGAGCACAATCAGCGATATGATTTGCTGAAGCCGCATCCATAGAGTAGCAGGAAATTGCTGGATGGATGATGCTTCAGACTACTCACAATAGTTTGTTTTTATACTTCTCTTTCCCTAAATTTGCAGACAAAACGCCTTCCTATTCCACGTAAAAATTATCATCTGAGGCACCAGATTCCACTTAGGAATTCCCAGAATCATCCACATAGTCGTTTTCGTTAGACTTCTTTATAGATATCTGCACTTTTTTGTGGTGTTAGCCACGATCGAGGATCCCTGCGAAAGAAATAGAATAATAAGTTGGTAATTACTCAATTACAGTAGAGAAAAATAAACGGCCTTAACTACCACAATTGTGTCAAGAAATTTTAATTAATACGTTTGCGGTTAATCTTCTCAAAACCATTTGTGAAAATGTTAAATATGTTGGCCAAATAACTATTTAAAAATATTAAACATGCACAATAATAAATCAAGCAATAATACTTACAGGAGTGCCGGGTATTCAAAAAATGGAAAGCATTAAATGTGCAATGTTGACAGATCCGTTCTTGCCTCAGGGCTGACCTGACACTGTCAATTATGATTAATTTGATAAAATAAGTTTATGGCACGATCCTGTGACGCCCAGCACGTCATGCTAGCGCTATTAGTTTTCAAACAAATAGAAACCGCACCATTTATTTGGGCGAACCTAAGAGGACATACTATATTTTTTTTATAGTTTATTCTGAAAAATACTATAATCAGCCGAAAAAATGTTAACATAGGGTTGTGAACATTTTTTACCACCAGATGTCGTAGTGTGTTACACCAAAGGCCACCAAATCTATTACGGCTACTTGATTGAGATTTTTTTTCTTTGTTGTTAATGGTCTTTCCAAATTACATGATTGGTTAATGCATCCACTTGAATGAAACGAGTTAGCGTGTTAGTGCTAAAACGTAGCGGCTTTTCGGGTATTATTTTACTTTCCGTGCATAATAAAATAATTATAAAATTCAAAATCGTTGCCAAACGACTACCAAACTGGTCGTGTTTGCAAATATCAGAAGCCGTAATTTTATTTATAATTGATAAATTAATGTATTGAAGCCGCAATATCGTTTGAATGCGACGTGTTGAACGAACAAAAAAGAAGGCGTGGCTTGGGTGTGCGTTAAACATATTTGTTCATCGATCTATCAATAATATTGGATAGATTGATGAACAGATATGTTATTATTATCCATACCAGACGGAAAACATCCTCGAGGCTCTCATTTTCCTGAATATTTTTTATCGTTGCGTTTATAATTACAACTCTAACATTGTTTGACTGACAGATTTCGCAGCAGACGCGGCGTAATGTTAGAAATGATTAATTTAATCACCGAAGTAACATGTGACAGTATCATATCGCATCATTCCTTATTTCTATGTATTTATGATAGCGATATAATCCCCTTTAGCTGATTTATTATAATAATTTTAAGGCAATATGGTGCTAAATCAACGTTTCCAGACTGAGGAAACCACTACAATTTTACAAACTACCCGCGTTTGTAAATATTAAGTTCCTGTCGGCATCCGTATCTATAAGAATTTATATATTTACCTCTTGTATTATACTAGACAATATATTTTTAAATAATATATACACACAAAAATAAAAAAAAAATCATCGTTGTAAATATTGCCTATGTATTATACATCATGCCTTGCAATATGTATATATTGCATTAAAAATACTTGTCGTAACCAAATGGATTTTCGCAACCTACACTTGGCCTCTCCGAGAGATATCACGGGACGGGGTGGCGCACCTCAAAATACTTATGTTGTACTTAAGATTAAATATGTGATGCAAAATTATCCGTTGACAGCCCCCAAAGTACCAGCTTATTTACAAAACTGAACAGTACAATTATTGTGCATGGAGTTTAAAAAGTCCATTTTGTAGAAAGTGAAGCTTAGGAATAAATCAATATCACAAAACTGCGGTTATTAGGAAATGAACCCTGTGACCTAATAGATTTTTTCACGATGTGTATGTTTTGTAGCGCTTAAAGATCTGACCGTTGTAGAAGAAAAAGACAAATCGTGATAAATATATTGTTAATTCTTTGAAATTTAATAAATTGGTCAAAAAATATTTCATGTAGTTTAATTTTCTACCAAACGTATAAGCGGGAGAAGGAGCAAATTTGGGGAGTCCTGTGCTTATTCAAAGCATGAAGGTATATTATAAAGTTTCTTTCAACAATCCCAAAATTAAGTTGTTAGATAAACTAATAATATATATGTTGGTATAGTACGCGCATTCGTTATTTGACTGGCCCTGTTGCAGACATGATTGTTAAATTTATTTCTAGGGAACTAGATATTTTACGACGTCGATCTCTCTGCCAAATTTAATTTAAATCTGTTAATACTATAGTATTACTCTTTTGCCAGTTAAAACTGGCATTGAGATATTTAATTTTCCGCTTTCTCACAGAATAACCGTCACCCAAAAATTGATAAACTTGATACTCATAAGAAGGGTGTCAGGGGGAACATACCATCCCCTTCTCCAAACGCTAACTTCACCTCCACGTGTGCGCCGTGGAATAAAGACGGATTTCTCAATTTGAGTTTAGTAAATTTTAGCGGATGACATCGCATGATAATTATAAATGAAAATTTGTGTATCCAATCGTTTTGAGATAAACGCTTTCTGCTAGAAAACATTACGCCAGCAACGATTTCTTTTCCCACTGGACGTCGAGAAAAAAAATAGATTAAGAATTAGAGTATAACGAATGAAATTATACGCCATAAATACCAGATTCTAATAACTTAACGAAATTCGCCAATATTTCGCTGTGGAAATGCACACGCATATAGTGCTCTTCACCTGCTGGCAAACAAACAAGGTCCTGGCGGCCAAATGCTGGCGGAATATCCAGCCAATTCCTACAGACTTTGTGATGGGGAGCAGCATCACTAGTGAGAAGGTACCAGCACTACGTTCCCTCACTTGCTTTCATGGTTAGTATGGGCAAACCTTTCAAGAAATTGATCATTGATTTTTCTCAACATACAACAGTGGACTAAAATAGGCTGATGTAGATGATATATCGATTCTTGAAACAAATTTTAAAATGCAATAAAATTAAGTCTACTGGCCTCGCCTCCATTTTTCGTTTTAATATCTATGATGATTTATATATCCCAGGATCATTTTTAAACTAGTCTAGCGATACTAAAATTATTACAATAAATATGTATTATAAATAATCAGACACAAACTAAAAATAGGGAGGTCGGGGAAGGTTTTTTGTATTTTATAAGTAAAAGTTGCAGTAAAATTTCTTTGGTTGTTGTAATCTTTGTATCTGGCTGATTTTGATACCATTGAATAGATGACAATTTAATAACACAAAGGAAAAAGTGGTTTCTTGTTTTTCTATTCGCCTAAATAAAAAATCAATAATTTTGGCAGACAAATCGAACGAAGAAATTCGGTACATTTTCAAGTTTTATCGCATAAAAGGGAAAAATGCGACAAGCTGCGAAAAAAAATTGCAGTTTATGGACTTTAAGAAAAACGGCCGGAATTTATGAACAGAAAGAGTACGGTTTTCATCATGATAACGCCAGATAACGCACATCTTTAGCCACTTAGCAACTAAGTTGTTGACGTGGACGTGGAACTGTTAACACATCTACCATATAGCCCTGAACTTGCACCCTCAGGTTTTCACAGGTTTCGGTCTCTTCAGTATTCTTTAGGTAGGGTTAGCTTAACATAAAGAGAAAACAAAGTGCTTGTCAGTTTTTTGATAAAAATCAAAAAAATTGGGACATCTCCCAAAATTTTAGACAATTTAATTCACTACAAAATGGCATACATATATTATAATCAAATGTAAATAAACTACGATCAAAAAATACTTTTTGCTGAGCTCAGTAGAGTAATAAATGAGCGATATATAAAGTTAATGCATTGCCACTGCGAATAATGAATTAACCGTAACTTTTGCTTTGGCTATAATTGGTACATATTTTTTGATGGATTTATCAAAGAATGTGACAACCTTATGACTTCTCTAGTCATTGCTAGATTTCAATACAGGCTTTTTTTTTAAAAAAAAAGGGACGGTGGATTTGAATTAAATAAAACATCGATTGTTTGCAATTAGCTTTGATTTTCTTAAAAGAGCAAAAATTCAACCTTATTATTATCTATAGATACTTCGTATGGTTACCTCGAATACGGGAGGTCTTGCTGTTTATGTAATTACTTATTCTATTGTTCTTTGACAGTTCGTGAGTCGTTCGCGTACATCAATGATTTCACATAAACCCCACGAGATATCGAAGGAGTTGAAACCAGACGTTTGCGAGATCAATTTCTCCAAAGTGCGGCCATAGAAAATTCCAAATCACATGCTGGTACTCTATCACCCGTTACGGAAATTCTAAAGTTTATTTACAATGTAATACTAATGTTCGGCATGTAGAGTAGTCATTGTAAAGCACAATCTGGGAAGTTTCAGCGCTGGGAATTATTCAAATAGAAATCTTTGACATAACGTTCAAACATAAATTTCACTTGTAAAGTATTTTTTAATCTACCAGTTTCGTTGATGTTTCTCTGATGTGATGTTTTTTATAATACAGTATTATATTTTGACAATACAACTTTTAGAAGCAGCTGGTAGCGATTACAATCATCCATACCTTTATATTATTATGATCTTTTTATAAAGTCTTTGTTAAATACATTTTTAAACTTATTCATAGGTACTCTTAATGGGATTTTGTTGTAAAAATGTATACATTGTCCCATGAATGAGTTAAGAGACTCGATGAAGTCTAGTAATTCCCATTACAAGCTTGAATGTTCCTAGTATTTAGTAGTTGGGAAGCCAGGATTAGAATATTTATCTCATCATTAATGCTCTTGAATTTAGAATATAAATAGCTCTTATTGCCCTCTTTTGCAAGACAAATACTGTTGCTATATCAGCTGCAGGTCCCCACAGCAAAATACCATATTTGGTTAGTAACTTGTAATGAAAAAATATTTATATTATAAGGGAGTATAGACCCACCAAAATTTTCAAAATTGAAGTGAGACTGGACGAACTGGCGAACGCCGAGGTATTGACAAGTTCGGGATTTCGTTTATTTTACATATATTTTTCGTTTGGGGCCCCCTTAATTATAATAAGTAATGGCTAATTAATAATTATTTGTAAGAATACCCGCCATAACAACACCATATTCTGTGAAACATTTCTACCGGCTACCTGTTATGGTGCAAAAGATGCAGTCTTTTAAAGCTAAACAGATAGATGGACTTATTTTATTCTTATTTTTTTTATTGTGTAGCTATTTACCGGCCGAATGGGTGATACTTTCAATTATATCATTTCGAAAAACAATTTTACTAAAACATTTTGAGAAATAAACAAACTATAATTCTTAAGATCTTTGGAACGATTTACAGGTTTGCAGTCTTAATGATGGTCCACCGACACGTTCTGTGTCTCCATTCCAAAATATATAAATAGTGCTGTGAACTTGTTACTCTGGTCCACATGTTAAGTTACACTTTTTTCATTTTCCCAGTAGTCTGGAAACCACATCCATAGTAAACCTGCAAGTTTTAATTTTATTAATATGTAACAAACTCATCAAATAGACAATTTAATAATAATGTTAGTTAGTGCCTCAGTTGGTGATGCATGTTAACAAAAATCAATCATGATTCTCAGTGATTTGGTGTAAGATGTCATCATTTTAAATAACTAACTAATCCCAAACCTAAATCCTATTTATTATTTCCAAAAAAAGAAAAATTAAAAAGGATAGCAATTAAAAAAATTTGGAGTAGGTTTAATAGGAAAGATACTTGTTTTAAAAAAATATTTCTGGGGTTGTTTACTTACTATACTAACCTTTAATATATTGCAAGTGTTTGAGAATAGGTTCATCATGTTCTTGCATCATTTCACTCAGCATTTCTGAAAATGGTGTACCAGAAGTCCGGGAGGCCCTTAACATTGGGGTCCATTGCACGTCTGAAAAATAAAATCATGCCAATATGTGGATTAATTCTACAAAAAGGCAAAAATACAATGATGTTAGTGCCTCAGTTGGTGATGCATGTTAACAAAAATCAATCATGATTCTCAGTGATTTGGTGTAAGATATCATCATATTTAATCATTAAATAATCCCAATCCTAAATCCTATTTAAATATTTACAAAAAAAAATATTAAAAATATAAACTATTAACTGTAAAAAATTTTGAGTAAGGATAATCGGAAAGATACTGGTTTTTAAAAATAAATCTTCAAATTGTTTAATTACTATACTAACCTTTAATATCTTGCAAGCATTTGAGAATAGGTTCATCATTTCTGAATATGGTGTACCAGAAGTTCGGGAGGCCCTTAACATTGAGGTCCATTGAAAGTCTGAAAACAAAAGCTGAAGTCAATATGTGGATTTACTCTACATAAAAACAATATAACGATTTTAGTGCCTCAGTTGGTGATGCATGTTAACAAAAATCAATCATGATTCTCAGTGATTTGGTGTAAGATATCATCATATTTAATCATTAAATAATCCCAATCCTAGATCCTATTTAAATATTTACAAAAAAAATATTAAAAATATAAACTATTAACTGTAAAAAATTTTGAGTAAGGATAATCGGAAGATACTGGTTTTAAAAATAAATCTTCAAATTGTTTAATTACTATACTAACCTTTAATATATTGCAAGTGTTTGAGAATAGGTTCATCATTTCTGAATATGGTGTACCAGAAGTTCGGGAGGCCCTTAACATTGAGGTCCATTGAAAGTCTGAAAACAAAAGCTGAAGTCAATATGTGGATTAATTCTACAAAAGGCAAAAATACAATGATGTTAGTGCCTCAGTTGGTGATGCATGTTAACAAAAATCAATCATGATTCTCAGTGATCTGGTGTAAGATGTCATCATGTAAAGATCGTATTTAAAAATATAGTATATTATGTATATAGTATTTTATTACACAAAATACTTGAAAAAAAAAACAATATAACGATGTTAGTGCCTCAGTTGGTGATGCATGTTAACAAAAATCAATCATGATTCTCAGTGATTTGGTGTAAGATATCATCATATTTAATCATTAAATAATCCCAATCCTAAATCCTATTTAAATATTTACAAAAAAAATATTAAAAATATAAACTATTAACTGTAAAAAATTTTGAGTTAGGATAATCGGAAAGATACTGGTTTTTAAAAATAAATCTTCAAATTGTTTAATTACTATACTAACCTTTAATATCTTGCAAGCATTTGAGAATAGGTTCATCATTTCTGAATATGGTGTACCAGAAGTTCGGGAAGCCCTTAACATTGAGGTCCATTGAAAGTCTGAAAACAAAAGCTGAAGTCAATATGTGGATTTACTCTACATAAAAACAATATAACGATGTTAGTGCCTCAGTTGGTGATGCATGTTAACAAAAATCAATCATGATTCTCAGTGATCTGGTGTAAGATGTCATCATGTAAAGATCGTATTTAAAAATATAGTATATTATGTATATAGTATTTTATTACACAAAATACTTGAAAAAAAAAACAATATACAAATAGTAGATCTATCAATTAATTTAATGCTCATCATATAGATTAATTTTGTTATTTGTTACATCCTTAATAGAAGTATTTTCTCTTAAGTAGACATTTTAGTAGTACAATTAAACAGATAACCTATTCCGTAAGTTAATAATATGAAAATATATACTAACTATACTTACTTCAGCTTAGTATGTGGCGCCGCCCACCTCGATTTTGTAGCTACCTTTAATATTCTGTACGGTTTTAAACTTTGTCTTCACACCCATGAGTAAGGGCATTCTTTATCCTAATGGCTCGTAGTCTTTACTTTTGGTACTTCTCTCTGTACAAACGATAACCAAATATAAATTAAACATAAATTGCAAGTCCTTGATATTTTGTTATTGTATCATTTATGATAGCAATGATCTTGAACAAACGCTTCAGACAAATTTCATAATATTTTTATATTTGCTTAAATAGTCATACCTTTGGTGGTTAAATGTTGCTGGATTCATCAGCTGGTATCGCTTCTTCCAGTAGCAATATGTGACATAAATTGTATATAACACTGTCAAATATCTAAGTTTGGTAAACAAAACGGGCCGTTAACAGTTTATAGGAACCAGCTATAAAGACATACTGGTTCACCAATGTTCACGTTGTTTCAAAAACGCTCTGGTAAAGCGGGTTAAAACCACTTAAGACCTCTTGGCTACACCAAAACTATAGTATATGTATATAAAAGGTCAAAAGTGCAAATGGTTTATACTTTATAAGCTCTCACGAAGGAGTGTTGTTCTTAAGTATATTAGACGCGATATGAAGTGCCCTGTCTTTATAATGCTGTCGTTTTATTGTCCATCAGAGATGTTAGTTGAAAAAAATGAGTAGCCCTTAGACTTTTAATTCTATACTCTAAAATAGTTCATAGTTTAAGGACCCGTTATTACCCGGCGCTATTATATACTGGATCATCATATTTGCTTTTATCTTATTATATGTATGTGTGCATATGTTACATCCGTATAAATATTACAATTCACGTATTTGTATTAACTTACTATTTCTAATTGTATTAAATATATTGTACTAACTTTGTCAAATTTTATCTCAAGATAATTTTTTTACGCTATTGAGCACCTAAAACGTAATGTTTTTCTCCATCATGTATGGAATGCCACGAGGCATTAATTCCGTTCATTCTAACCCTTTTGCATAAGCATAAAAACAAATTATATTAGTAAAAGCATCGCTTATAATCACTGCACTGGTGACCGTTGCGAAAACTAAAACAAAAACAATAACCGATTTGAATAATTCAGTTTTATTTTAGAAAATGTGTACAAATACCCTTTTAGCAGGTGTATGCGATGCAGCTTAACAATACCAGCGGTTCTTAAATCAACGACCGGTTTCACATTGTATATTCCCTTCGATTGACGTTGCTGATGTTAACAATATTTAAAAAAGGTATCAACGTTATGGCTAACTACTTATTATATTTATATATTGACACTAATTTAATTAGAATTGAAGGATTACACTTTCATAATAAATATACAGTCTTACAGACAGTTAAATATACTAAACAGATGTTCGAATAACAAAGTACAAACTAGCCACATGTTGCCCGACCGTATTTCATTAAAATCTAGTGAAAATCAAAATAGCGGGCTCGCAATAACTTAGCACCTCCGTATAGCATATTTTTCCAATTTATTTTCAATTTCGTTGTTTACTTGATAGACATTTAGAAATTACAATAGAATCTTTATTGAAGGCGGAACATTCTCTAAAATATAACGTAAAACTGGTTATAAACCTAGACGTCAACTTGTAAAGGAATGTGTTAGCAAGCTATTTTACACAAATTTTAAAATAAGCGAATTTCAAGGATATAAAAATATACCCATATTGTTAAATAATCATATCACAAACTATTATAGCGATTCCTTTTATTCTTTGGACGGCCGGCGAGTTTTGAACCATAGCCTAATGGTTAGCCAGCAAATAAAAAGTGCTTCCACAACTAACACAATTATTTTTAACTGCATAGGAATTGGAACAATAATTCAATCCTGCCATGGCAATATTACAGCAACACATGTGTTAACGCCATAAAATTATGATATATATACAACTCAATTTGCAAGATTGAGTTAAGTAATTAGGAGTTGCCAGTGCGAAATTGGACCATAAAGACATAGTAAGCATATACATGTGACTAAAATTAGCGCTACTGTTGCTTGCACTCTGCAGGAGTTTCTTGCTGGCCCTTGATTTGTTTCTTGCCTCTCCTCCTTGGAGCAGGTTCCTCATCGTCACTTTCTTCCGTAGAGCATTCTTCCTCCTCCTGATCATGAAGCCACAATTAAACAAAATCCAATCGTCGAAAAAACCAGATTGTAAATTTTCAATTTACCTTATAAAATTTATCATTATGTGAATTCTGCAACCATCTGCGATCCGTGGCCAAACTCGCACAAATAACTAATGCATGCAAATAAGGATCGAGAAAATAAATAAAACACACTTGGATAAAAAGCATACAATTTTAATGTCATCAACGGGACATCATGCCAAAAACATATAAGCCATAACCAGTATGTATGTAGAAACTACCTGATCAGCTGCTATACATTGACGATTAGGCTAACTTCAATAGAAGATTACATAAATAAAAATATATGTCTAGCTGACCTAACTGTTGCAAGTCATCAAATTATTTTTATGAGACAAAGATCACAGATTGCAAAGATTTGAATGTTATAAAATGCAATTTGGCACCAACGAGAGATTCAAACAATCTTATAGAAACATCACTGGTATTTGTCAGCAACCGAATGTTCACAATCGATGGAATGACAGCATTTTAATATTTAATTCAGTAGAAAACATAAATAGCCTTAGAGAACAGTAATATCACATGAAATTTCAAGTACACAAGGAATACGTAAAATCCGTAAACAAAAATACACGCTATTACAATTACTAATGTATAAATAAATAAAAACGAGAATTGTATAACTAATCTAGAAATGCAATATAGTATTGTAATAGACATCTAACAATTAACATGCATTACATAAGGCACCATTTGCTTTCGCTTTAAATTTAAACAGCCCTCTGAGGGCTTTAAATCCGTATCTAAAACATATTTATCTAGTCAATGGATAAATCATGCATAGAAATGTATATGCGAGAAATTTCTAACTTAACATCTAGTGCGCAAATACTATCAATTTATAAAACTTTACTAATCCAACGCATATAAAACAAACTATGATAAGATTAGGACTTTCAATGTCCCAAAATTAGGATCAAAGAAATCCTAATACACACAGAGTATTAGTTATCACTTAACGCCCGAAAATAGGATTTTTTTTGGTACAATCGCAAAATTTTTAGATATGGTATAGATATGATGACGTTAACGGTATAAAGCACAATAATTTGGTGTGCAAGTAAAATTAATCCTTAGAACTTGGGTCAAACTGCTTATGCACGCACTAGAGTTGACCTAAGTTTGGGATCGCCTGAAAAGGCTTGAAAGTAATACTAGTAGGAGGAGTCTTGCATCAATCCTCTGCATCAGAAACCTCTTCCGTGCCCGAGTCTTCGTCGGAATAAGAATCCTCCTGAAATCAAATATACCGCTTTTGTTGATGCAGCTAATGGGATCCGACCAGGCGTAGATACTTAGTACGCGGATATTACTTTTATATTCTGATATCGAGAGGAATTATTAAAAACATTTCATGAAGAAACAGTGGTAGTATGATATATGATGATTAAGTTATGTAACTAACACCACACAAGTTTGGATCATATGTTTTACTCTGAACTATTAATTATTGGCAACAAAATCTTTGTAATCTTAGTAAGTGTAATGCTCCATTTTACATACAGTACTGATTGTAAGCTATAAATATTTTTTTTAACAATTTCAAAATGATTTATTTAATGTGGTTGCTATTTAGGCAATAATTATTCTATAATATTAGGGATTTCTATTTCTATCATTGTATCTTCGTCTGATTGGGTTAACTGGGGAAATTTTATAATAAGCTGCAAATACTACCATGCAAATAAACAAGCTAACAGCTTGTCAGAATACGAGATGGCTGTAGAATTCACTATACTTAAAGCGAAGATCACATGCGCGTGATGTTACTACTGGTTTAATACTATTAAAATAAAATACAATTAAAACATTTTTGTGGTAGATGGGACATTCGAGGGCAGGCCTTAAAATTAATAATAGTTATTTTAATTAATATATCAGTGTTTAATGAATGTGTAACAAGTTTGAATTTTTTTAAGAAAAAGCAATTAGTCACAGCCGGTCACAAATAAACATAAAATTATCAAGAATGTACACATGTTAAAAAAATTCAAAACATACAAGACACATTTTAGTTTACGATAAACCACTATTAGAATTTAAGTCGCCCCGCATGTCGATATGGTAAAGACACGATTAGCACAGACAATAGGATACACATACCTCCTCTTCGTAGTCGTCGTCGTCATCGTCGTCGAGCCCCTCGCCCGTGTAGATGAGAACGGCACGGGACACCACGCGCTCACGTATGTAGTGCCCGATCTCGAAGTCGGCAGTTAGGAGAGCCTGTGACAAGTAAACAATATTGTGTAATGGAGGTTAATTAGAATTTGTGTAAGGTTGCCTAAGAAAATTTTACATCTATTCTAGTATATAAAATCCTTTATCTAAACTAATATATATTATAAGGATGTAATTGTATTTCGTTGTGATTAGAAATCATCGAATCCACTGAACCGATTTTGATCAGATTTTTTTAGATGTTGCTTATGATGTTGTGAAGAACATGGGCTCGATTTTTAGGTTTTTGTTTAATTTGTAGCTCGTGCAACGCCGGGAACAAAAGCTAGTATTTAATATGTTTAAATTGATTTAACATTTTTTTTACATATTCCATATATTGTGTAAAAAGGCTTATCCTTATCAGTATCACAAATGTGAAAATTTGTCAGTTTGTCATTTAATTTTGATTAAAGGAAATTTGGCAGAGATGTAGATTATGCAATGGAATAGGATATAGGATACTTGTTCCTGACGTCAGCACATTTTTACTTTTTATCTATATTAAGAGTTATTTAGGAACAAAATTTGTGACCATGCGAGGGAACCTGCTAGTTTTTAATAAAATAGAAAAACCATTAAATAAAGACAAAAACTATTTTATAATCACATTTTTAACTCACCTGGATATCTGAATCAGGATCTTCGGGAACAGCTGGTGGTGAAAAGAAGTTAAAGAAGGAATCGGCCTGCACAGACTTGGTGACAATGCGAACGGAGCCACGCGACTTGTGCTTTTGTTTCTTCTTTATTGTCTTCACCGTCACATTCTTGCCTTTCTTCCAGTTGATTTCACAGCCCTTCATATAAGTAATGATACAAAAAACTATGTAGTTTTATTAAACAACAAACTACACAACAAAAACAACATCATCATTGTATTATGATTCAAATGACATATCATCATAAAACTACTTATATACGTATATTTATACAGGCTGAGAAAGCAGCAACCCTAACACAACATAATCCAAAGTGTTAACAAAAGGCTCAGCGAAAGTTTGATCCAAAACAAATCCACACTGGAAAAACTGGCATATAAAAATAACTATTTCATATTTCCCACAAATAAAATAATAGAATTCTCATTGCAAAAATTGGGTATGTCTGCCTACTATAAAGAAAAAGAATAGTTACCTTGCAGGAATAAATCTCAGGTCCTTCAAATTCCAATGGGTTGTCATCATCAGGTTTGCACTTCATGGCATACTCCTTAGTGAGAACTGTGTTTGTGAAGTAGTCATTGGGAGCAAAGTGAAACTCCAAGGTGAAGCCAAATGGATCCTCATGCATTTGCACTGGTGATAAAAAATTGCATTAATTTGACATATTGAAGTGAAAGATATGGTACTGCAATTGACAATCTGTGTGCCTTGTGTGGCACTATTAAGGCAAATCCTCCCGATGGTAGAGACTCATGTCCAGCAGTGCATCACTTACACATTTTTGAAGAAATAAGAACTATATCAAGAGTTCACTTACCTTTAATATCTTGCAGGCTTTTGAGAATAGGTTCATCATGTTCTTGCATCATTTCACTCAACATTGACACATTTCTAAATATTGTGTACCAGAAGTCTGGGATGCCCTTAACATTGGGGTCCATTGCAGGTCTGAAAACAAATGCTTGAAGTTAATAATGAGCATTTATTTTACAAAAATGGCTATTTAACAATGTTAGTGCCTCAGTTGGTGATGCATGTTAACAAAAATCAATCATGATTTTCAGTAATCTGGTGTAAGATGTCATCATGTGAACTCTATATTAAAAGACTATGCATTATTAAGCTAGGGGTATAAGAGTGAAAACACAATCCTTTTCTTCAAATGCCATATCACCTACAAGTGGTGCTAGGAAACAAACAAGGCACTGGTGACAGACTGATGGCAGATAATCCATCTTAATTTGTCCCACATTGTATACCATCTCACTGGTGTTTTCATAGAGATATATGCTCAGCAGTGAGCTTAAAGGCTTTATTTTATCAAACAAATTTTAAGAATGTAAAACAAAAACTCAGGATTTACTTTAAACTTTAGAAGATACCTATTAAATAACTCAAAAGTGTAAATATATGAATTGTGAAACCACTTACTCAGCAGGTTTAGTTTCTTCGCCCCCCTTTGTTTTGTCGTCGCCTTCAGTGATGGCAGCGTTCTGAACGGCACGCGCTAATTCCTCCTCTTCAGAGTCATCGCGCCATGGATTCTGGCACTCTTCATCAGTTGGTTCGTACAATCCATTCACAACTTGGGCTCGCTATTCAATTTTAGATAATAAAATGTTAAATGGTTATTACCCTTCAATGCTGTTGTATTTAAGGCTAGCATTAAAACAATTAAGATGTAGGGGCTTTAATAATATTCATTCTAAAATAATTATGTTAATTGTGGTATTTGTTAACTTCAGCCTGTTAATACAGACTGTTACATCCTACAGAACATAGACTAAAATCAAGATCTGACACAATTGCTTCATACAGCTAGACTACGTCTAGTAAACTTCTTCTGTGTCCACAAAGAGAAAAATAATAGTTGTGTCAACCCAGTAAGCATAGGCTAAACTTGAATATTAAGTAAGGCAATTGAATATCATCAATTCTTCTTCATCAGGGATCTTAGTATTCAAGCATCTCACTTGCCTAGGAGACTAAAACCTTGAGTAACAAATTTGGTGAGAAATTTTATGACAAATCTCCTTTTTGAGGGTATTCCTTAATGGTATCCCTAAGATACTGCAGAAGATTGAAAGAAAGTGAAGAGAGATTTTGATCCCACAGTGGAATACATAGACATTTAACACAGTAATTAGTTGTAAGTTAATAACATTTACATTAATTTCATTATATACACCATTTACCTTTTCAAACAGCGGCTTGTACAGCTTTTCATATTTGCACTCAAGGGCGTGCACCTCACTGTAGAATTTGGACTCAATTTCCACAAAGTCTTTCTGCAAGGATCGGAGTGCTCGAATACGTCGCCGTACATTTGCGGGAAGCGAGGCCAGTGTCTCTGCGTGAATGCGATTTGTGATGGCAGCTAACATCTCGTTGCGAGTGATACCACTGTAGAGTTAATAAGAATGTTGGTGAGGAAAGTGTATAATTCTTGCAGTGTTGGAACAATGAAAATTTCTCTTCTTATGAAAAGAATAAACATATAGAGAACTTTAAAACTTCAAAAAGAAACATGTTCCTGAAGTTAGTATATTCATCAGGAACACTAAAAATTTTCTGCTTTTTCCAAAATACCATATTTAACACAAAAATGCTATAATACATTATGCCTTTGTATTACCTACGATCCTCTCATCATGTTATTTCCGAAAATGTTAAGATCAATCTGTATTAACCAGTGCATGTTGCCAGTAATGTCTTATAGAACCAAGACATGGTTTGTAACTGCAGGCTGCTTGAGGAAGCGCAAAGCTGCTCAATGGGCTATGCCTCAGTGTTTCGCTACATGATAGAATCCACAGAAGAATTAAGATAACCAATAAAGTAAGCTGAAGTGCCAATGGGCTGACTACATAGTTCACAGAACTGACAACCGGATACAAGTAAATGAAGTGTAGGATGACTCCCCACAAGATGGAGTGACAACCTTAATCACAATATTGCGGGAATATCAAATACAGGAAAACTAAGAAAATCTACCATCCCATGAGGTATGTGGTTTTTCATAGTGAAGGAGAAGCACCTTAATCCCAATTTACACAAATACACCTTACACACCAGACCGAAAATAGACACCATTTTTACTTTTCACAATTAATACAGTTAATAATTATAATGCCAATGTTAACTAGTTAAAAATATCCTATTCAAGTTGCTACAACAAATTTTTTGCTTCACATTTTAGTTTGGTAAAAATGATCGATATAATTCAAGGTGTTAGAGTATTGTATAAGAAGTCAAGCTATTGTACACCAAGTAGAGCATGAAATGGCGCATTAGTCCAATGACCCATACTGTTGTTCAGATTGAGTCAGGTTTTTCTGATAAATTCAATATTATATAAGAATGACCACAATCATGTGGACTTATTTATATGTCTTTTTTCATATCTATCTAATATAATTTCAGTGTTGAACCAATAGAATTTGAACTCTGGATTCAAACCAAAGACACTAAAGTTGGATATGTTAGCCACTAAGCCACATTCATCATTAAGTAGAAAGTAGTGCCTGATACTACCTATAGAACAAAAGCAACTGACAATATGAGATTGTGTGATCAAAGAAGAATTGCTCCTTTCTTTTGGAGGACATGCTGCAAACCCTGGTCACTCCTAGCAAACACTTTTTGTAATGTTGTTTATCATCATGAATTATAGTGTCTTTAATGGGACCACCTGGAAAAAAACATATACATGGTTGCTAGTTTCAGATGTTGTCTCTACTACATCTGTACATACACAAATACTGTCAATATAAGAAAAATTTCTTTTGTTGCAACACATCAATAATTATTATAACTATACTATGATTCTTATTGTTATGTTCATAAAGGTGTGAAATCTAAATTAATTTAGTTTTGTTGTAAATTTGCTTTATAAATATATTAGGTATAATCATCATTGTCAGACGTGTTAAAAGCAAGCAATCTTTATTGACAATTTTAAATAACACCTATATTCGATTGAAATGCAAAAATATTTTTTAAACCGAAAAAAGTTTGAGAATTTTTACGTAAGAAATAGTACAAGTATGAGATAAAGCGTGGTATAAGAATAGTTAACCTATTTTTAAGACATATAAAGGTTTTTTATCATGTAACGGACTAACATACGCTACGCTACGAGTAGCACTTGCCCTCAATTAACACCGACAGCAGAGCTGTATAATAAACACGTGTTTTGACTATTATAAATATACATCATGAATTTTACAGAAATTACAACAAACTTTACACTTCTAAATTTAAAATTGACTTAAGACTCACTTCAAAAACCAAACAAAAAAATTACTATGGTAACAGCAGATTAACCTCTTACCTTTTCATCAAATGTTGAGCAAGTTCACCGCCGCCAACGATCTCCTCTTCACCAGATTCCACCTCAGAGGTAGCATCGCCAGCACGTTCCACCGAACCCATTTTTGTATCTAAAATAATTACTTGGTTTACATCTTCGCGCCACGTTGGTCAGACACCGGGTTTGAAAAAAGAACTTGACATTGATTTTATTTAAAGAAATATAATATAATAATATTGATAACTGTTAACCGGTATTTAACTTATACATTATTGTGAACTAAAATTAAAATTTTATAAAAACATAATGCGCAGTAACTGTAAAACCATTTCAACAGTAACCACATGGTCCTTCAGTTTTTCGTTATTAATTATAAAGGCATAAAAATTATAATTGGATTAGTTATACACTTTAAAACTACAAATTAAGGATTTTTTAATTTTAAAATACTTTATTTAACAAAATAAGCAGCAATTAAAACGTACCTCTTAGCCGACAACAGTAAGAAAAGAAAGATGGCGGCGCGATACGATTACCACAAGTGAATGAAAAAGTACCAAAGCCAAAGCTAACGAAATATAAATTGGTAGCATTTCCGGAGCAGTTAAAATTGCCCTACGCCAAATTGAAAAATTCCCGATTAAAAATTAAAGTTCCTAACATTTCAATATTGTATGTGTTATAAATAATAAATATTGCTGTAATACAATGTTTATTATAAAGTATGCCATAGAGTTTTCAGAGAACAGCTATAACACATTTTTTTTCTTTGAAATAAATTACAGGGTGACTTGTTTAGGTGTGGGCGTTGTTTCATAGACCGTTTTTCAAATGTTTCCACGCAAACGTTCCAGATTCCACACTATGGGCGTTAAAACGGTCCAACGATGCATTCTCCCAAGTGGCAATATAACGAGCAAAATGAGTGACATTATGACAGTTAGATTTTGACCTATGACATGTTTCAATAATTGATCGTGTGACGTTTTGGAAATCAGGTTGCTTTTTCTATATACACAAATTAAAAAAATCTTTGATATGCAGTTTTGTGATTTATTTATTTTTGTCATTTGTTTATTGTGTTTATTTAGGTCACGCACGGTCTATTAAGTGCAGTTTTTTTTTGTAAAACTGATTTAATTCATTATTTATTGTATAATAAAGTTAGCATAGTTTGTAAACAGTGCGTATTAGTATTAAATATAGAAAGGTACTTTAATAATTATAGGTCTAACAGGATCCGATGGCAAAAAAAGTTTAAAAAATAGCGATTTTCATATGGCAACACAAAAAATGTCATCTGTCAACTGAAATTTCGAGGAATTGTTTTTGGTTTGGCTTCAAATTTCCTTTAACAAGTGGTGAAAATGTCGAAGAAACCTCTTCGATCGCAAGCAAGAAATATTGTTTATCAAAGAATACTTGATGAACAAGGTGCAGAACAAACAATCATTGATATTGAGCCATGTGCAAGCGTTGACTGATTAGTAGGAATGACACGTCTTGATACTTTGGTTTATTGCATTTTTCGTGTGTATTATATTATGTACACTAAACTTTGGTTTATTTCAGGGGTTTCTAATATTACAATAACACGAATTGTTGCTGAAGGCAGATCTAACAGAGGCGTATTTAGTACGCCCGGTAAAAAGAGGAAAAGTGGCAAAAAAATAACCTTGGATAGTTTTGATTTAGAATTGATCAGAAACAAGATAAATGAGTTTTACACTGTACGAAAAGAAATACCTACGGTCATGAAATTGCTACAAATTCCTCGGGAGGAAATCAATTTCAATGGAGGAAGAGAATCATTAAGGTAACAAAAATGAATTTCATTTTCTTTCAGTTTGAATATAATCTAAAAACATAGTAATATAAAAATAACAATCTTATTTTGTCTTCAGACTTATTTTGAAAGACATCGGATTCGAATTCGTGAAGTGCCAATCAAAAAGGACTATTCTAATGGAGCGACATGACATAAAGATACACAGATTCAAGTATTTGGAGCGTATGCAAAAGAACTGAGAAGCCGATGATAAGCTAGATGTGGTTTATTTAGATGAAACCTACATACACGGTTCATGTTCAGTGAACAAATGCTGGCAAAATAAAGATATTGCAGGCCCATCTAAAAGTATTTCGGCCGGGCCTAGATGGATCATTGTACATGCTGGTGGAGAAAATGGTTTATCCTTGATCATTGGATAAATTTTTATATTTGCACGTATCACACACAGAATCAGCCGCTATGAGGAATAAAAAGTATCAAAACGTTTTACTCCAATTTCCCCAGTATTGCTAGCGTCAATTTCTTTTTCCCTTTTTGCTATCAGATCCTGGTAGACCTATACATACCTGCGATTACGCCATAATTATGTAATTATGTATTGCGGTATAGTTCCAGAACACAGTACAACTTGCATAACTTATGGACACAATTTTGCAAGTTTTGCAAATTTCTTAAGTTCAATATTGTTTTAAATAGCGCGGACTTTCCCCGTATTTATACGTCACTCGATACACAGGCCCACTGAAAACAAGCGCTGTAGTCTCGTCTCAACTGCAGCATTAAGCTGAGTGTGGTCTGTTTGCCCCATGCCCCACGCAACGCGTCTAGAGGAGGTTTAAATATTTTTTTTATAACTGTGTTGCAATGTTTGTTTGTTGTGTTCCTGGATTTTGCTTATTCAGTCCTTGCCAACCACATTATAAATATTTTTATTCTATGATGATCATGGTGGAAGAATATTACGTTCTTGCGACTCTTCACTCCAATATGCAGGAGTTGGATTAACACGCTTACGAAATTTACGCTACGATACGACTCGTTCGGTAGTAAATTAAGGAGAGTGCGCATACGCATGACAATTATATGTGAATAATTATCTAGCTAAATGAAAATTGTTAATTAAATAAGAAATAGGCACTTTTTTTGTTGTTTGTAAAAGAACAAACGTAAATGACATATGTACGTTGTAAATAGCCCCATAGCCTAGCCATAGACTAGTCCATTAAGTACAGAAATAATACTTCATTGTGCGAAGTGATGGTCAAAGAGTAATTTATATACACTGATGCTGGTGTTGTGTATTTGTTGTACTAAAACGTCTTAAAAGCGTAAATTGTATTTTTTATAATTTTTTGAAATGTTGTAGTAGTTCCACTAAACAATAAAATGCCACCTACTGTGCAAACGAATGAGCCTGACCGTGAAAAGCGTCCACAGAGGACTGGTGAAAGAAGGTTGCAGTGATATTTAATAAGTAAAATGTTACACTTAACTTATAAATAATTTTTTTTCTGTTAATGCTTTCAGATCTGAATTAGTGACCCGTGTCAAGTATTGCAATACGTTACCAGATATACCCTTTGATTTAAAGTTCATTACGTACCCATTTCCGTCTACAAGATTCATTCAATATAATCCTACATCTTTGGAGAAAAACTATCGATATGAGGTGCTAACTGAGCATGATCTAGGAGTTCACATAGATTTAATTAATCGTGATATCTATCAGGGAGATGGCAATGCTACATTAGATGTAGCCGATGAGAAGCTTTTGGAAGATGATGTTCTTACTCCCCAAGATTCTAAAAGATCTCGACATCATGCAAAAAATGTGTCTTGGTTGCGTCGATCAGAGTATATTTCAACTGAACAGACTAGATTCCAGCCGCAATCTATGGAAAAGGTGGGTTATTGATGTTTATAGCAGGCTTTTAAATACTTCTTGGTAAAACTTACAATTTCGAAATATTGACCATGGCAATGGAAATGTGTTTGACTTTTAGCCTAGTTGAATTACATAATACCGACCAAAATCCGGTTAGACCGAACTTGAATAACTTTTGTAAAGCAATGTGCACATTATAAGTGATACAAAATTTCAAAAACAATGGCAATATCTCCAATGTTTACCTAACTGCCTCACTATGTTGACAGTTACTGGTAATGGGATGTGTGCAATGCAAATAACATTTCACAAAATGACCATCCTGAACAATATATGTTCATAAAAACAACAGCCAGTTTACAAATTATCTGTGCTTAGTGCCTATAAAAACACATGTCTCACTGATTATACATGGTGTTAACATTTTGGAGTACATCTATTGTATTATTCGCACACAAAAGCCTCATTTTAATTGATTTTTAGAGCCTGGAAGTTTGCCTCGCTACTAATTGTACTAATTTAATTTTCTTCACTAATTTTACTTAAGGTTTGAATTCCAGAGGAATACAACATTTAAGTCATTTGGCTCTTGTTCATATTTAAACTTATCACATATTACAACTATTATATAACTATTATTAGTAAAAATTATTTTGTAGGTTGAAGCCAAAGTGGGTTACAATGTCAAGAAGATTTTCAGTGAGGAAACTCTATATATGGATAGAGACAGTCAAATTAAGGCCATTGAGAAGACATTTGAAGATAACAAGAAGCCTGTAGAGAAGCATTACAGCAAACCTGGCGTAACACCAGTTGAAATCATGCCTGTATTCCCCGACTTTGAAATGTGGAAGTACCCTTGTGCTCAAGTCATATTCGACACTGACCCTGCACCAGCTGATAAGAATATTGCAGGACAGATTGAAGCCATGTCTCAGGCTATGATTCGGTTAGTTAATTCAAAGAAATAATAAGCACTGTACACATTTACTTTTTAATGGTATTGTTGTTAACAGTAAACTAAATTTAAAAACTCAATACAGGTAGTTCAAAAACAAAATATAAACATTAACTAGTGCACTAGTTGTGAAGCTATATATCTCTTATTCACCTGCTCCCAAAGTGATATACTTTGAATTAATCACTGAAGAAATTAAATATTCCAATCACTCACGAGTCCAAGCAGATTAGGACCAAAATGTTTCTACCCCTTACTCAGGCAGCGTTTTGCTCCATAGGTATCCAGGGATATTTGACAGCTTTTAGAAAACCATAAAGTGTGAATAACACTATGTTAAAGCTAACATTATGTTTTTTTTGGCATTTTCAGTGTAAGTCAAACGGAGAGTTTTACATGTCATTTTAATTTTAATTTATTTTTCGACCCAAACACCATATTGTCATGACCATATAATAATTATCAAGTAAAAAAATATGTGAAATGAAACAATGAATTACAACTTCTTTATTACAAAGAAAACTCTACGTAATGCAATGCATCTGAACTTCTTTATCAATTGAGTTAACACTAAACTACCAATTTGATTTGTAGATGTGTGAGCACTGACAATGAGTGATAGACAGTGAGACAGACATCAACACCTGAGCTGCCTCTATCTACTAATTAAATGAACTACTGATACAAAAATCAGTGACACATAATTATATTTGATCAAAAATATATGGATCTTTTCAATTCAGAGATACATTAGCTCATGACTACAAAAGGATCCATATTTATTAACATGTTACTCTTTTTAGAGGTGTGATGGATGAAAGTGGTGAACAATTTGTGGCATATTGTCTTCCAACTGAAGAGACCATCCATAAACGCCGCCGTGATGTTACAGAAAGTATTCCATATTTGGATGGCGATACTTATGAATACAAAATGGCCAGAGAGTACAATTGGAATGTCAAAAGCAAGGCTTCTAAAGGCTATGAAGAAAACTACTTTTTGGTGAGTTAAATGTGAAGTGCCTAATATTAATTTCAACTGAATAAATGAGCTAATTACCTGTTTTTATTGAGTATAGGAAGGTAAAAACATGTATCAGTGTTTGCGCTAATTCATACAATAGTCAATTTAAACAAAGTTGTCATCTGCCCAAGGCACATACATTTTAACTACTCAAATGTGAGGTACTAAACCTCAACCAAACTTATTTTAGTTGGCTGTTGGTATTATAATTTGCTAATGCATATTTAATTTTTATAAACGTGGTAGAGCCAAGCACCGGCTTTTGCTCCGATCCAATCCGGCTCCGGCTGCGTGGTACCAATCCTCCGTGGATTGGTGCCTCGCAGACTACCGGCGTGAAGTAGAGGCATCTTATGCTTCTGCGTTTCGTTCGGTGAGTGAGGTAACCGGAAGCCCACTTCTCCTCCACATCCCCCTCCCCCATCCTCCTCCTCCTCCCCATCCTCCTCCTCCTCCTCCCTCCCATCTGCCAAATATCCTTAAAGGTCGACAACGCACCTGTAGCACCTCCGGTGTTGCAGATGTACTTGGGCGACGGTAATCACTTACCATCAGGTGAACCACTTGCTCATTTGCCGTCTTTCCCATAAAAAGAAATTATAGTTTAACCATCCATATCCAGTCCAATTTTATTGGACTTGTATTATAATAATGTAATGATGCAATGTAGGATTGAAGATTTACAAAGACCGGAGGAAAACCGGCTTTGTACACCTTTCGCGTCTCCGGGAGGATAGAGCATGACGGGAGGCAAGCCTCGACGCTTAGAGTTTCAAGGCTTTTCTCTTATTCGAAACGCACTGGAGAAAAGAGGATGACAAATTCAATGCAATTTCTCGTGTTGTGGCTACAAATAATTTTGTTTATTATGTTTCAGGTGGTTCGCAACCACTGCGTGTATTATAACGAGCTGGAGACGCGTGTCCGTCTGTCCAAACGTCGTGCCAGAGCCGGAGTGGCCGCTCAGGCTCTTACTCGTCTGGTAGTCACTCACCGGCCGCTGAGTGGTCCTGAGCATCGGATGCTCAGACTCAGGGAGAAGCAGTTGGAGCCTCCACAGGTAAACGAATATAGCCTACGTAGTGTCACTGGCAATATACACTAATTAAAAGCTTTGGTCTTTATATCTTTTATTTCTTCGTATTTCTTGACGTTTTAGAAAAAAAAAAAATTTGAAAATTTGTGTTACACAAAAGCTACAATTTTGTAAAAATTAATATTCATATTATTCAATGATAAATACATCGCTTTGGTATAAAATAAGTATTGAATAGAATATCCATCACTGTCAAATCAGATTTATTAAAAAATTTTTTGTCTGTCAGGACGAAGATGAAGAAGAAGAGGAAGAAGTAGATGAAGAAATGGAGAAACCAGAACAAAATGAAGAGAAGGAAAGGTATACCTAAATGATAATATAATGTGTGTAAATGACAACACATTTTAAAAGGTTTTTGTATGTATAGATGAATGATCTGCAAGTGTGAGAGCCCGATTCTGTTAAGTGTTCTGGAGAATATAAAAAAAAAATGATTTCATCAGGTCCCGTTCCCGGTCAAAATCAGGATCCAAATCTCCACAAGGCTCGGATAGGTCAAAGGGCTCGAAAAGATCGAGATCTGCCTCACGAGAGAAATCTAGATCTAGATCCAAATCTAAGTCTAAATCTAGGAGCCGTTCGCGTTCAGCTTCCGGGTCAAGGAAGTCAAGATCTAGGTCTGGTTCTGCACAATCTAGGTCTCTCAGGTATGTTAAGCATTTATGAAATAAACACAAAATATTTTTTAATTATATTTGCGATTTTTGACACTTGGTGAAACTCCATCATAATGGCAATTATTGGCTACCGGTTGAAGGAGAAAAATCCATCCCAATTTGCGAAACTCAAAACTCACATGTTAGTGATGGGGAGCAGCGTTACGAGGGTACCGATCTGTGTTCACCAACACGCCTGCACAGCTTAGTGAGTAAGGGCAAAATCTTCAGAAATGTGTCCCGCCATAACTATGTCCAGCTGTGGACAATTATCATGCTGATAAAAAGAAGTATCGGTCAATTATTGACAGGAAGGTTTAGTTGCTAACTAACATTAATAATAGCTTATTTATCAAACAGGTCAGGGTCAGCCAGGTCTCGTTCGGGATCCAGAGCGTCTTCCAGAGCTTCTTCCAAAGCAAGCTCAAAGAGTGGGAAGGGATCGAGGGCTAGTTCAGCTAGTGGCCGAGGTTCTCGAGCCAGTTCCAAAGCAAGTGAAAAGGTATTATTATTACAACATCACAATAATTTGTGGCATAATATAATATAAATGTAGTATAATAAAAATGAAGTAAATTTTGGGGTTATTACATCTACCCCAAAATATAAAAAAAAGTATTTATATACTTTTATTTATATTTTTATATTCTTATGAACAATGCGCCTTTCTGTAGTGAGCTTGTTTGCTGCCTTAATGTGCATACCAGCGCGGGCCGTCTGACTCCGTGGCTGGTCCCTTAACCAATCGCTTATCGTGTCTATGTTTTCAACTATAAAAAGTACTTTTCGTTTAAGGGCTCAAAGGCAAGTTCCCGCGCTTCATCTCGAACAAGCCGAAAATCCTCTAGAGCATCATCTCGCGCGTCTTCCAGGGCCTCAGGTTCTAAAGCTTCTTCAAGAGCGAGCTCCAGAAGAAACTCTGGGTCTGGAAGTGGTTCAGAAAGGTCTGGAAGTCGTTCGGCTAGTGGATCTAAACAGGTATATTTTACTACATTATATGCACACAAGTTAATTACTTAAACTTCGAAACCAAGAGTTATTTTTAGATATCTTATATATTTATTTAAATAGGTATGTACACACAAGTAAAAACGAAAAAAAAGAAATATGATAGGAATGAATGGTCTGTACAAGGTACTGCTTATTTCTTAAGAAATTTCTTCCAGCAGATCTATCTTGTTTTCATATTATTATAACACACTTCTGAAAATTATCAGTTGATATGTCATGCATCATTTATTTATTTGGAAAACCACATATGCAGTGTAATACTATAAACGTAAAGTGACAAAATAACAAAGCTACATACAGTTAAGTATTATGAATACACTTGCAGTGTTAGCAAACATACCGGTTAGTAATAAGAATTAAATGTTTTAATTCATTATAATTTAAATTTTAATTGGTGCCTTTAATAAGATTTGGATTACTTTTTTCTTTTAAGTTTTTTGGATTTTTTATGCTCGCAAAATGAGTTTGTTTTGTAGAAATTATTATTATATGTAACTAATCTACATAGTAAAGATAGTACGGATTTTAAATTAAAAAGTGCATTTGCTGTCGAAGTGTTTAATAACTAAAAATACATGATTTTCTAAGCTTGACCCTCTTTACCAATAGATAGGGACTCTGACCGCGAAAGGATTTTAAAAAAATAACGTTGTTTCGCTGCACAGAACGCCCGTATCCACAAATGTAGTATAAGGTCTCACTATAAGCCCGATCTCAATGCGTTTGCATAGGATACAAAAACCTATTGGACAAGTGTTGTTCTTGAATACGGGTGTAAGGGGCGATTCAGACCCTGACGGAGCGCGCCGGTGCAAATGGAACCCCGTCCCAACGGATGCGCGCGCATAGCGAGGCAGCCGTACGCAGCCGACTGCATTCTGCGGAACGCACTACCTGCCGCAAGGATGAGGACCCGATGGCTTAATTGGAAGCTAAGTTGCGGGTTCGAATCCCACAAGGGGCAAACATTTGTATGATGTATATCAATGTCTGTAACTGGGACATGGATGTTCATATATGTATGTACACACAGAGATTCCAAGTTTGGGACTGGATGACGTGTGTGATTTTTATATAATATTATTTACATATTAGATGTTATACGATATATTATTGTTATCCCTATATGTAAATACTTTATGCAAATACGAACTTTTATAATTGAATAGTCATATCAATTTCCTTTATTGCATTGTAAAATGTGTTCGACTTGGCAGATCAAAACTACTGGGTAGGTCGTAAACAACATCTTACCACTGTTGTTGTTCACTGTTGTGTTCTGGTTTCAATGGTTTGATGAAAAAAGCACATAACAATAAATTCATAGGTAAAAAGGTTTATACATTTACTTTTTCAGGGTTCCCGAAGTGGTTCAGCGTCAAGCGCGTCATCGAGGCACAGTGGCTCTGATTAGGTTGTTGAGTGAAAAGATTAACAAGTTGACAAGACAAGTATATCAGATTTGTCTCGATATAAAGTACTGATGTAAAGTGAATAATTTTAATAAAACATCCCCCAAGATATCGGTTTTATTTATTCTGTTTGTTGGGTACATATTTATCAATAACATTGTATGTGTAGTCGTAAGGTAGCAGTTTGTAGATGTTTCAATAGTGGGACATAAATGTCAAGGACTTATCTAATAGTTGAGTCTTATGGCTGATTTCGTCTGGTTAGCTAACCTAAGGCACGCGGATGTCGTTAAATATTAATATACCTTTGAAAACGGGCTATAAGGCGAACATAACAAAATAACAATTTTCCGACCACGCCTGCACTTGGTAACGGTCTTTTACGTGGTAGAGCCAAGCGGTAGCTTTTGCTACTCCTCTAATGGGCCGGCACGACCGTGATAGTACCACGACCTCGCGCAATACCAGCGCGAAGTAGAATCATCTTGTGCTTCTGCTTTTCGTTCGGTGAGGGATGTAACATCCCCCAAATATCTTTAGAGGCCGGCAACACACCTGCACCACCTCTGGTGTTGCAGATGTACGTGGGCGACGGTAATCACTTACCATCATGTAAGCCCCTTGCTCGTTTGCCGCCTTTACTATAAAAAAAATAAAAGGATTTTATTTTCATAGATTGTTTAATAATGTTTTAGATATGCACATTAAATTTAGTAGAAAGCGAAACAAACTGTTTTCTATTCCCGTTGTCTCATAATTTTTATTTAAACGCTGGTTTGTCACGCGCTCGGTGGTGATGGAGACCTTGTATAAACATGAAATTGTCCAAAAATGTCTGCAAGGTATTTATGATAATCATTTAATAATCCATTTTTAATGTTTGCTTTTTATGAACAAAAGTATCCCTTAACATAAGGTATAAAGTCGAATATCATTATACGGTTATCTAGCTTGCGTTGTTAGTGACTATTAGTGATAATCTACTCTTGGTCGACTTCAACAGCGGTAACCTCCAAATACCATATAATTATTATAGTACATTAGTGTCGGAGAAACGTCATACAATACAAATAGACCAAAAATCAATAGTCTTTAAATTTGTTGACTTCGTCTGCGATTCGAACCTTGGATCCTTCAGCATCATTCTTAAAAGTATAGTAGTGATGATTGAAAATAAACAAATTCTTCTGTAGCAGTTATTTTATTAGTGTTTAAAAAAAGTGTTTTACAAATAAATACAAAAACAGATATTCGGTTCCATAAAAAAATAGTACTATATTGTTGTCACAATTTTGAAGTCTCTGAACTATAATATATGGTTTAAAATAAATATGCGAAGGAGGTTTCGTTAAAAAATTATTTATTTACAAAAATTAATTTATTAACAATTTCCTAATGTAATTTTTAAACCACTCTTTAAATCTCTGAATATATATTATAACTAGTTGTGTATATCGTTCTAAATATTCCATAATAATAAACGTGTAAAGTTATTGCATACATGTAATTTAAAGTGAGAATAATACCACAAAAATTCATGGAAAAAATAAATGCATTGCATTTTTAACATAACTGTTGCTGCTGAATTTAAAAAATCTCGTTCGACTGTTATTTTATTTATTCGTCATTTGTTTATGCATTACATAACTAATCATGTATTTCGATTAATTTTTAAGAACTACAAGAGCATTTAACATTCAAGACTGTTAAACATTTCAATAGAGAAGTGAAGCAGTTATCTAATACTCTTAAGGATATAATTATGGGTTGATTATACTTGTATAATTTGTTGTATAAAAGTTAATACATTCATAATCAAAAGTGCTTTTGCACGTATTTAATTAAACAAAATAAATTTTAAATGAAATACCTATTTCATATAGTTATGTGGTATATATTAAAAATCTTTTTGCCAAAGCGAACGCGTACACGTTTTGCGTCGTTTTGCCAATAATTACTTACAAGGTAAATAAAGCGTTTTTATTTATTATTTCATGTTGGTGTTATTTTTAATATAGTTTACTTAGTTTTATGTTACAGCTGTAAAATTTGTTTAAAGGTTATTCAGTAACCCTGTAAACATAGTACAAAATTTAAATTGTTTATTGTTCATGTATTTAATTGATAACAGTTATTAAAATATTTGTTATGGATTTATATAACTAACCAGTTTTGTTTTTAGTTTGTAGCATATTAAAAAAAAAGCTAATTTAGTTTTAAATGTTACTCAAATGGTTTATTTATAAAAAATGTAGAGTGTAATATTAGACTGACATTCACTTTTTTTTTAAATGAAGTTAGACAAGTTTGTTTCATTACTAACGAATCAATTTGAACTTAGTTCTTACTGAGCTCTTCTTTAATAATATCAAGATAGTGGGTTGTGAAGACGGCTTTGTTGTGCATAACGTAGCGTAGAAGGGTCCCCGATACAGATGTCAGTTCTTGTGTGAAAGCAGACAGACCGACGGGTATCTGTCGGGAACCGCCCGCGCACACTAAGATCATTTTGAGAAACTCTAGGATTCTTTGACCTGAAAGCAAAATAATTAGCGTTATAATAATAATTTCATTTC
Organism: Bhutanitis thaidina; assembly: GCA_029286595.1. Lineage (NCBI taxonomy): Eukaryota > Metazoa > Arthropoda > Insecta > Lepidoptera > Papilionidae > Bhutanitis > Bhutanitis thaidina. Next base: position 4,839,045 of record JAGSMS010000020.1, on the reverse strand, counting down.
CGTTTTCTTACGGCACCTATGTGACGCGATCGGATGATGTTTTGACTTACAGCACACGCATACATATTTCTTATGACCACAATCTGCTAAACTCACTTCAGAAAAGAGATACTTACGCACGATCTGCCTAACTCTATGCTCAGGGTCTCCAATTGATAATATTTGTGTCCTTATGAGTTCCTTTGTGTCAGCACTCAGTCCATCTTGATTGAGTTCTTCTAGGAGTTGTTGCGTAAACACTATCACTTCTTCTGCTACCGATGGCAGTATCGATTTTAGTTCTCTGTAACACATTTATGTAAATCATTACATTTCAATCTTACGTAGGCAAGACTTTGCTATAGAAACAAAAGCAAGCACTCTTCCGTGATAGTAATTAACTATTTTTCACTCTTTCCTTTGAAAGCAAAAGTATATTCATCAAAATACCAAAGATGTATATTAGCATAGGACGCTTCTGGCCATCTTGTCTGTAGCTGTCCTTAAGACGATTACGACGGCTTAAAGGTTTAGCGGACCTGACTTCTGATATGACGGTCCTGGTTTCGGATTTCAGCAGAAGCCAATGTTGGTGAAAAAACATAAATGAATGGTTTTCGAGTCTGGTCGAGATGTAGTGTCCGGTGTCTCTGACTTGCGCAGTTGACAACTGCTGATAGTATTCAGAAATTGTGGTCGCGTTCGATATCGGCCTGGAGGAGATAATCATCATGTATGTAGCTAATTTGTTTCTCAACACTTACATGTCATTAGACGTATCGCCTAGTATAATGACGATTTTGTCCTTGAGACGTTGTTTCTGTGTCGCCGCTGAAGGATCATTACCGCATGAAGGGCTGACCAGCATGATGGAAGCAACACTAATAAGTCTGTACACTTGCGTACTTAGCTCGGAGAAACGCGCTGCGTCCAGTTCCACTGTCTGCAATATATATAATGAATATAAAAAAACTGTAAAATGTTATGAACATAATAAATCCATATTATTATTACATGTATGGCACGGTAGCCGGGTGGTCAGAACGCACTCTTTATTTTAATACTAGGCGGGTGATGTGAGCTGGAATATCTCAATCTCGTGCCGGCAAAACTAACATAGTTAATTTTAATCTTTAGTGAGGACATGTAGAGTTAACATGGTGGACTCTTCCCTAAAACCTCTAAAACCATTTACAGTCTGTTAATTTTACTTTATTTATCTGAAATATGAATAACATTGTATGCATGTATAGATGTGCAAATGGATTTAAACAATGCCTTCTAAACGGGATTTTAATAAAACTTTTTAAATTTAATCAAATGACTTGTCATATAAATACCGCGTGAAAAACACACTTATGCGGGTGCATGTCGGATATGAACATCCTTAGAAGAAACCCAAGTAGGTTATGTTTTAATTAATATCCTCTACCTGGCTTTTTCTTTTCTTAATCTATGTTCAGATGTGAATTTAAAGAGGATGAAGAGGAAGAAGTATTGTGTGACGCTCATCCGTCAAGGATCTGATACAAGATATTAAAAGCATGACAGCCTGTACTTACTTCTGGATACTGTTTTGAACTATCCCACTCCAATAGTTCCAAGTAGGCTTTTGCCAATGTCTGTGCTGTGACATTCCTGATTATATTGATATCGGTTACTGGTATGCTCAGTCCGGTTTTATCTATGTTTCTTTGTAGCCATTCCCTAGTATATTGCAGACCATCTGTAATTAATAAAAAGACATATGTAAGTAAGCACACCTGTCACTCATGCAGTGGTACCACACTTTTAACCATTCCAGCCGACAGCAGTGCAATTTTTGTTGTGTTCCTGTTTGTAAGGTATAGGGAGCCAAAATAATTATATAAAATAGATGTGAGACATTTCATCTAAGGTGACAACGCATAAGGTGCAACCTTCTTTGATTGAAATTGTTTGCAGTAGTCACTTTCCATCAGGTGGAGTTTCAGCTTGTTTTTCATTGAACTCTGAGCATAACCAAACGGTCTTCCAATAATGCTTTGGTAATATGGTCTGCCGAATCAGAGTGCTAGTTGAAATTAATGGATTAACTCCCTGTCTGACCATGGGGTGTCGTAGAAGGCAAAATTTAAATATAGCAAACGTCCTAACATTCTGAATCAGTGTACAATTTTTTGCCAGGAAAAATTGAAAATAAAATATAAATAATGTACTAGTGTATACGCACCTTCAGCTACTTTAAGTAATTCGTCGAACTTGGCTCTCTCATATTGCACACTCTCTTTTTGTACGTGTGGTCGTATCATCGCTATTAACGTATTCGCCAAGTCCAGTTTCAACACTTCGAGCGTCTCTAGTATGGCTCGGAAGATGTCAACCTGAAATAAATTTTTTATTATTTAAAAAAAAAATATCGTTTTTTTTTGTCTAACCTCTTGCATGCGGCGCACCCTGCTGACTGACGTAAGAGCCTCTGGCGACTGACTGACTGCGAAAAACCAAACCGAAATAGCACAGACTAATGATGGGGAGCAGCATGCCGCTCTGCATGGTGAAGTGCCGATTTTTATAAACTTGAAAAAATTAAACGACTTACAGTGTCCTCCAGCTTGGTGATATCCTGTATCATTTCATCTCTGGCCGGTGCAGCTAACTTTGCCATTAAATCCACAACAAATTTGGCGTACTTTTGGAAATCCAGGCTATTGTTTTCAGCTTGCTGTTTGATGAAATCATTATCCAAAACTTCTTCTATCATTTCTTTTATTCGTGTGTGTCGTGGTAGAAGAATAGAGAATAGTCCCTGAAAATAAGGATGTAGTTTCAAGTTGGGAACACAAGAGAGCCGTGGTAGACTTGTGGTCAGGGTGCTCACTTTAGTTTCACAGAGTGCGAGTGACCTGGTTTCAATCCCCAGTATTTGTGTGCAGTTACTAGCAGTTTGCATTTACCACGTGCTCGGCGGTGAAGGAAAACATCGTGAGGTAAGCTGCATGTCTGAGAGATAATGGAAATTACTATTTTGCGGATATTTGAAGCCCGCCAAACCGCACTGGAGCAGCGAGGCGCGCCCTTCCCTGCTCCAAAACCATCTCAGATATATTTGAGAAGGAGGCCTTAGCTTACTGGTTTTACAAAAAAGTTAAGTGTGATTCTACTAAACACTCAACTGATTTGAAAATTTTGACATAACTTGAACCTTGGTGATAGATATGATTTTTAACCTGAGATTGTTGTGTAAAATGTTCAATAGTCTAAAAGAATTGTGTCTGTGTGGGGGTATTTCTATATTTACTCATCTGGTTGGGTTGTATAAATAAATACCATAATATAAATAATATTTTATAAACTATATATATAATAAAATTAAATAGATAATTAAAACCCAACCAGATGGAAGCCCCCGGCAGGGGAGACCAGACGGCCGACGGCTGTCTGTGTTATTTTTAATTTTAGTAGATACACAGCTTTACCTAGTACTTTAATGAAAAATGTTTTGTTTGTTCAAAAATTTCCAGAAGTAACTCAAAATGTTACATATTTTTTAGTCACTACATGAACAAAGTCACAGACACAATTTGTTACATGTAAAACATTGTATGTGTCATGTCAAATTACTGTCTACTGTGTAAAAAGGTTGATGATGTCATATGCTTATGATTGTTGTTCAATAAATGTTTGTTAGGCATTCTACAGACTGCAGATTTTGTCCATCAGACAACAAATAAGGCAGTAATTTTTCCAACTATATATTACAGATATTTTTTTTTTTAATTGATGCACTACAAATAAAAATTTGTACTGACTACCTGTTTGTTTTTTCTATTAACTATTTTAGCTAGGTGTGCTTATACAGACAACTGTAGACTGTTTAACATGTGCAGAAGGACTTATAATGACTCTTATTTTATTTCATACCTGCTTCACATCCTCAAGCAATATAAGTGCTTGTTTGTATACCGGCGGGTCAGAGTTAAGTTGTTCCCTCAGTATATCAAAATAAGCTTTGTGCATGGTTTCTTTAACTAACTTTTGATAACTGTAACATAATAAGAATCAATATGTATAAATCTCTACTCTTATTGTATGTGGTAGAGCGGTGGCTTTTGCTGCTGCTCAAATAGGCCAGCTCTTTTGGTGTGAAGTAGAGGCATATTTTGCTTTCGCGTTTCGTAACTGGATGCCACGTCCCTCCTCCCCCTCCTCATCCCCAAAATATCCATAAGGTCCGGCAATGCACCTGAAGCTCCTCTGTTATGGCAGTTGTATGTGAGCATGGTAATCACTTACCATCAGATAAGCCACATGCTCATTTACCCCTTTCTTAAAAAATATTTAATGACACTACATTGTCAAAACAATAGAGTAAAGAAAGTTAAATTTTAAAGCATAACATATTTTAGAATAATGAAATACAAAAATAACCCATTATAAAATAATGCCATGGTGGTATACCTAAGTTTACCACCAAGGCATTATTTATAATTACTAGTGTATAGGGTTACAGATGAGACTCAAAATTTTTATTGAATGACTAAACTACAGACTGGAATGTACAGTGAAGAACTATGATTTTAGTGACATAAAGGATTTTTAGTGTAAAAATGGTTGATTGTTAAAACAAAATACACTTTCTTAATACAAAAGAATAAAGAGCATTTCTTAAAATCAAATTCTTTCATTTAGAATATGATAATACATTTCCTTAACTTAACAGCCTGTAAAGAGTCACATAAGGAGGATTTTCCATAATATTGGCAATTGTAGTTGTAGTAGTATATGTTATATTTCCTTTTTCCCTAGATGCTAAAAATATTAAATTATGCATCTAATAATAAAACTTACATAAAATATTTAATTAAGTACTTACCTGTTGTCTGGTGGTTCAAAGGGTTCCAGTTTGAAATCCTGATCTACTGCAATCTCATGGGCAAGAGCCATGTTTTGCATGCCATGTGCAGCTTTCATTATGTCCTCTAGAGTCACAAATTTAGGGGGCGATGCTCCAGTTATTGTTGATCCCCTCACCCTAAACTGAATGGGTTCATTGGCATAGTAACTATGATTGCTAAAAATAAATAAATTGATGTTGGTTAACATTTATACCTGCACCATATATTACAAGATAATCAAGAAATTCAAGAATAGGTTTCACATAATTGCTAGAAATTGATATGGGATGTTCAACTGCCGTCTAAATAAGATAAGGTGTAACTGTAAATATAGTGACTGACTATTCACAAAAAAAAGTCAATAAAGGTTAAGCAATCATTGATTGCTAACCAAAGTAAATAATTTATGCTACACAAGCTACAGGAAGGAGGTCTAAAAGTAAATTTTGCTTTCTTTATAATCCTTTTAGCATAATGTGTAGAAAATGGGACAAAAACGAGACATCTTATACTAAGGTCTGGATAGTAAAATGCGGTAAGTCCCGTAGTAATTGTAAATATTGGATGAAATTACTCTAAAACTAAAATTGAACAAAGACAAACCTTGATCTAGATCCTGCAGTCATTGGTTGTGATAGACTTCTTGAATTGATATCTCCTTTGTCTTCCCATTGAGATTCAGAGCCACTCGGTCCTTCGCGGTCGCTCATCTTGAAATACAAATATTAACTGACACAAACGAGATATGAAATCTTTTTCAACCCATAAAAGGCAGTTAGCTCAAAGGTAATATGTTGAAAACTTCATATCATCGCATAGCGGAACCACCTTGAGTCATAATATTGTAACCTTTTCTACGTAACAAAGAAACTTGGGTTTAGTTATAAGCTTTCTTAATACATACGTTTTACACTAATGATGGATAATTAAAATTATAAACTTAATTTAAATACTCGCTTTATATAACTAAACAACTTTTAGTTTTTTTAAACAAATGTTTTCATGTACTTGTCAATTTTGTTATGTGATTGTTGTCATTGTCAATGTCAATTTATTAAATGTAAAGTTGTCAGAAACATCTGCACCATTGTTTGCTGTGGTACTCTATGAATGTTATGATTTTCATAGCACAATTCTCGTCTGGTAAGGATATAAAGAAATATACTTAAATATTCAAAAGTGAATAACACTACTCATGCAGATAAAGTAAAGGATTATAAATGATGTCGCCTCTTTTAAGCTTTCGCACGCATAGTATCGCTGTCCATACACACTCTAGTCGGAAAAGAGGACAAAAAAGCATCAGTAGATTTATTTGTTGTTTAAGCTATGCTACTACCAGTTAGTTTTTGCATTGTCGTCGTTTATTTAGTATTATTGCTGACATTTTCTTTCATCAACACGTCAAGACTTAAAGTGCACAGACGCGGGAAAGAGTCACATAGTAAAACGAAGAAAAAATTCGTGTACATGTCATTCAGTAAGTAAAATGAGGTGAAATAATAAAAAAATATTATTTGGGCCAAAGAAGACACGAATGAGAATAGTTTAGAACATTTTATTATAAATGGCGCTGTTCATAATAATAATAAAAATTTATATATAAAATAAAATAACAGAGACGATGTAATTGATCGCACCTATTACGATTCTGATAATAACAATGATGATGGATTGATTATATTAAAAATTGATATCTATATTGAAGATAACCCTAGTGAAGGAACAAGTAGCAGAATATACCTATTTCATTAAAGTAACTGAGTACCAAAAAAAAATAAGTCATGAATTTTCCATTATGCGGAAAAATACATGAATTTCGTAATCTTTGTGTTCTCCTGAATATTGCTGCAATTATTTAAATTGTAGTTTGATAATAATACTAAGTAAAATTTCAGACGAAATTGTTACGATGGTCGATCAATAAGTACCCGTTTCAGAAATCTAAACACATCTTTTTCCTTTTTTTTTTGATATTTATTTTTCAACGTAGTCTCCTTTTAGGTTTATAGACTTTTTTCAACGTTTCTTCCATTTTTTTTAACCCCTCCAGAAAATAAGATTTCTCAAACTCTGCAAAATACGCTTCTGTTTCTGCTATAACCTCATCATTTGATGTGAATCTTTTTCCTCCTAGCCAGGTTCTTTATTGGGAAATAGGAAAAAGTCACAGGATGCCAAGCTGGGTGAGTAAGGTGGGTGCGGAAGTAATTCGTAGCGCAAGTCCTGCAATTTTGCCGCCACAATCAGAGATGAATGCGCTGGTGCATTGTCATGAAACATCACTTTTTTCTTGGACGAATAGAGTCGTGTTTCCTTCAATTTCTTATCGAATCTATCTAATAATTCACTGTAGTACTGTCCTGTAATTGTTCTATCTTTCTCCAAATAGTCGATGAGGATTATTCCTTTAGAATCCCAAAATATCGTGGCCATAACTTTTCCGGCTAAACTCTCGATCTGTACCTAAACTGTCGAACTTAAAGTTTTTTTCGTTTCGCAGGCGGTATTAACGGCTTTGCAGCAATCGGAGTGACGCAGCAGCGTTGATAAAATAACATTTCACAATGTAGGTACAAAAAATTTACCGATTTTGCATCTTTGATTGATATAAAATAAATCTTATATAATTTACTTATGTAGTATAAATATTTAATGTATTTTATCTGCATACAATAAATGTTAAATTGTTAAAACACAGCCAAAAATAAAGCATAATAACCCAAAACTAAAAGAAAAACAATAATAAAATAACACACGATAAAAAAGGTAGTGACAAATATTTATATACATACAATCAACGTTAAATCGCGGTATATATTGATAGTAAAAAGAAATCACTGTGTGTCAGATAATAGAAATATTCTGTTGAATAATTACGCACTGCCTTTGTGTTACAATGGGAAAAAAATTAAAGTTTAAATCTAAATGTGTGGTATATATTTAAAGTTTTAATGGGCGGAGGAATGTTAAACCAACATTTTGGAGCACGGTATCGAAAACTACCCCGAAACCCTGCTGTTTTGTGGCACTGGATGGAAAGTTGCTCAGCACGACGTCTACTATTGCAACGTCTGTATCTTTTCGTGTAGGTACGCTGGCTTCTGATACTTAACTACACCAAAAAGACGACATGCTAAGTTTCAAGAGTTCAAGAGTTTCCGTCTTGATTTAATTTTTAAGACCGTCCCGCTTGCGCCGTCGCTCCGTGCACACGTGTGCTCGCCTCCGGTTCGAGCAGCCATAAACACTGTGCCGGAGTGTTTCGCAGCGGGATGAGTCATTAGTTCGCAATGGGTCGTTAGTGGCCCCGCACCTGCGGATGCCTACTCGGCCCTATTGTCTTTCCGCGTCTTTGTCCGCGTGTTATTAAAGTGAGTGACGCCCGCCGCCCGCGCATACTGCACGGCGGTACTGTTTACGACTTCGCCCCGCGCATACGTGTGCTCGCCCTCCGGTTTGAGCAGCCATGACACTGTGCCGGAGTGTCTCGTACTCAGTATTTGTCGCGTAGATCTTGTCAGGGTCGTCGGTCTCCGCGCCTCCATCTTCCCGCGTATTCGCGAGTTATTATTTAGTGAGAGCCGTCCTAATCCCGCGCACGCTGCGCGGCAGTCTCTTTTGCGACCTCGCTCCGCATATAGGGTCACTGTGCTAAGTGTCTCACAAGCGGGTTCTGTCGTGTCGGTTAGTCAGGGCCGTTGGTCGCCGCGCCTCCATCTTCCCGCGCATATTCGCGAGCTATTAAGTAGTGAGTGTCGGCCGTGTCCCGCGCACGCTGCGCAGCAGTCCCGTTTGCGACTTCGCTTAGCTTACGTGTGCTCGCGCCTAGGGTTAGAAGCAGCCATATACACTTTGCCTGAGTGTCTCACAATCGGGTTCTGTCGTGTCGGTTTGTCAGGGTCATAGGTCTTCACGCCACTATTAGCCTCCCGCATACGTGTGCTCGCCCCCAGGTTTGAGCAGCCATAACACTTTGTCGGAGTTTCGCAGTACAATATGTCGTGTGTCAGTATATCGCTAGTGGGGCCCGCATCAGCGGGTCCCTACTTCGACTCCACCATTTTTCCCGCGTTCAATCGCGAGCCATTACTAGTGAGTGCCGTCCGTGTCCCGCGCACGCTTCGCGGCGGTCCCGTTTGCGGCTTCGCTCCGCATACGTGTGCTCACCCCAAGGGTTAGAAGCAGCCATATACACTTTGCCGGAGCGTCTCACGATCGGGGTCTGTCGCGTCGGTTTGTCAGGGTTCACCGGTCTCCGCACCACTATTTTGTCTTATCCTTCCGCGTATAAATCCACGCGTCATTAAAGAAAATCGTCATCCCACCAAACTCGCGGGCCAATCTGCTCGCGAGTCAATTCAGATGAGGCTGTAAAAGCCTCCGGGCTAACAGCGTGTGGATGGTTTTTAGTCGGTATGGTCCTCCTTCAGAGGATTGAGTCCGACATAACCCAGATTACGTAACAGCATTTTCCATTCAGAGAAAAAAAAATTTTTTTTTTAAGACCTAGTGTTTATTTAAAAACGGTGTTAGGTGAGTACTAGGGGCAATATTGTAACAGTATCTGGCGCATGCCTTTTGAACCCTTTGTATAAGATGCTGTGCAAACAATCTAGGTCCAAAACAGAATCGGCACAATTTAGCTTCAGAGTACAATTGTTTCTACCAGGTGTTCACGTTTAAACCCAGATAATCGTATACCTAATATATTTGGAGAGGAGCACTCAGCCGTCACTACTGGGAAGTAGCTCCAAAGCTATTCTTCTACTGTGATCCACCAACATGTTCTTAGTTTTTGATCGGCTTTTGAGCCTTTGGTTGACAGTTTTATTGATTAAAAATGTCTGGTTTGGTAGGCAAATTCATACACGAAGATAAAATAGGAATTTGCCAATATAATTTATATAATAATATTATTACCATCATAACGTAAATTTTTTTATCTATTTATCTATTTGTCTATATACCTGTGGATTAGCAGAGCGCCACAGAAATTCAATTTCTTTGCATAGCGCCCAACTAAGTTAGGTCGATGGTGGCGTTAAAAATTTGGCGGCTCCTTGGTGCAGATGCCGCAGCCAAATGCCTAACGGCTGGGTAAGCTTTTGAATAGGGCATCGTAAAAACAGAACTTTTTATCCCCATTGTATCACGAAAACCATTGTGTCTTACTATTTACTTTCAATAAAATGTAATTCTTGGCTCAAAATTTACAATAAGCAAAGAAAAAATACTACAAAACATTGTACTAAAAATAAATAGCTGGAACTTTTTTCAAAGAATTTACTTATATAAGATTTATTTTACATCAACGCTCCTGCGATTGCTGCAAAGCCGTTAATACCGGCTGCGAAACGAAAAAAACTTTTATTTTGAGAGTTTAGGCACATTCTTACATTTCAACAAAATTTTCTATGAAGTGATGTTCCGTAGTAACTGTTAAATAATCTGTGGTTAAAAATAATATGATATAATGTTGTAATTTGTACGTCTGCCGAAAACGAAGTGCGGTACCGGATTTCTTTGCTTCAAAATCCTCTCAGAAATGCGAGCAGGATTGTGCCTGGCTATAAACTTTTAAAAAGTATATAACGTAAAATAATAAAGTAAAATAATTATAACGGTGTATAAAAAAAATATCCAGCCATAACACAGTTAGCAACAAAATTAAAGAAGCGCGAAAGTCAAGCAGGCAATTTAACTTCTGACAGAACTAACAACTAATTTGCCTGTGCAAACGTATTGCCTCTCCACGAGTCTTGAGAGTAGATTACTTTTCAACTATTCCTTTCTTTTGATAATATTATTTTTTCTTGTGCTTTATGTGTGGGCTCTATGTCATAGAATATATAAATACCAGTCACCCAAAATAGTACGCAGAGATCTAAGATTTGCATTAGGAATTGCTCAGCTTAACCAAATGTACTTCTGTATTCCACTTTTCGCATCTCTGAGAAAGCGAGAGGATTCATCGTCGCGCTTTCTCCCGGATATAGGCATAAAATATTTAGGGCATTTCCCTTACCCGCCTCATGCCAGATCGAGCGTTTACGCTATGACGACCACGATCGCTATAGATCGTATATCATTGAATACCTACCTATAACTGTTTGTCTTTTTAGGGTTCCGTACGGACCCCTTTTACTAAGCCTGCTGCTTATATCCGTCCATATAAGGGTTGTACCTGTACCGTTGTAGTTAGCCGATGCAAGTTTTAACAGTATATGTGTTAGTATGGCATATACTAAATTATAATAAAAAAAAAGAAAAGTAAAAACGGGTCTGTAGTAAAAATAACATATAGGAATAAAAAATAATACTATGTTTAACCTTACAGAATCTAGTAGATTACGTTCAGATGAGACATAAGAAGCTCCTAAATTTAGATAAATTATGAATTTCTAAGCTAAAAACAAACCGAGTGTTTATAAATTTTCAGTGTTGCATGTATAAAGTTGTTATATACGCCGAAATAATTATAACATGCAATACTATAAATACTTTAAATACTACAGAACAAAACTCATATATGGTATGAGATATCGCCTCATACATCGATATGTATATTGCACAAATAAGGATTATAGCTGGTATTCAAACCGAAGACCCATGACACAGCACGTAGGTAAGCTAATCGCTGAGCCACGCAGTCATAGAGCAAACAATAGTAATAGTTTAGTTTATTAAGGAAAAGGTGAGTTCTAATTTTGTTTGAAAATGTTTTTGGAGCCAAGAAAACTCCGCCGTCGTTTTTACGTCTCATCGATTTAGTTTTTTAATATTACTCAGATAAGCTAATTAAAATGAGAGGTCTTGCTCAGCCATGGGTCATTTAAACTGCTAGTTTTTAAAATTGTTTGATATATAAAAAAAAAACTAAAGAAGTGCAAGAGTCGTGGAGGCAATTTAACTTCCGTCGAGACAGAACGTTAGCAACTAATTTGCCAGCGCAAACGGCCTGCCTCTGCTTGGCGAAGTGGATTACTTTTTTTAAATATTTCTTTTTGAATTGAGATAATTTACATTTCGTTCCTTGCAACACAATCGCATGTATTTAAATGTGATTTTCAAAAGAATTTCCATTTGTATTTGTGTGAATAATTTACAGTTCGCCTAACCAAAAAAGAAGGTATCACTTCAGTGTCGAGTTATTCAGTCGGTTGGGCGGGTACTGAGGTTAGTGGAATAAATGCTTGACATACTCCTGGCTCATTTAGACCTAACCCGATGTAACGGTTATGCCATAAGATCGGAGAAATAGTCACATACCGAGTCAGAGGCAGAGAGATTCATGATTCGTGAGTTGCACAAATATTACTTATGGAAGGTAGGGATGACAACCAGAGACACCCCAAGACCTGATGGCTGCAGTCAGCAGTCAGGTACGGTAAAATGTTACCGTTGGAATGGTTTCAATGGATAGAGATAACATAGATAAATAGAGATAGAATCTAAGACGTGAATTACATGTTTCAAAGTAGATTCTCCAGACTGTAGTACTTTATTGGTGATTTGATATTTCTTTTTTTAACAAAACCATTCGTGGCACGAATGGAAATATTTTATTGTTATTATGTAACATAAAATTAAAAAGGTGAGTAGTTATTTTTTGGGGAAAAAACATCGTTTGAGATGTTTTCGAAACCTTAAGTTTTAAATCGAAATATTAAATCTAATAAAAATGTCTTAAAATATCGAACAAAAAAATTTAAATGACTATATTGATATTTTTTTAATATTCTTACGTAGAACAATGCCTCACAGGGCTACTTTTATTATTTTTCGAGTGTCATTGCCCGTGGTGGGCGAGCGTGTTATTTGTCATAAGGTGAACGACTTACCGGTCTCTTCTCTTGATTAGTAATGCGAACGATTAGTAATGTAGTTATGGGTATGTTAGTAATTTACTTTGTTATGTTATTATCTAAGTATAAACCCAAGGTGGCAGCTCCGATGTGAGTTAGGTGACTGTTGGGGGTGGATTAGCATCGTAGTTTTGTTCTACCTGTCATCCTGGGGTAAGTTGGAGTAGCGGGGAGCAGGATTTTTTAGTATGCGACTGCGTTGTACAGCGATGCGATGCGCCACTCTCCATATCCTACTATGCAAGTATCGGTATTACTATGCAACGGACCAGATTCGCCGCCGGGGCACAAATAATTGTACAATAGTTACAATGTGGGGAGCAGAAGTGATGCTGGCTTCCGAGTGCTCCAGTTACCGGACACGATGAAATAGCTTAGGGTTGTAGACGGTCCAGATCTGGCGTATTTAGTATTTGCCCGCTGTGGAGCGGTTATCGAATGAATACTTATGGAGTTAAAAAAAAATCCGTTCCATAGTTTTTGTGTGGTAAACGAAAAAATTCACAGACAGGCATATAGACAAAAATATGTTAAATGTTAAATTCTCTACCAAATTGACTCCATTGCAATTTTATTATTTATATAGGTAAATGTCTAAGAAGCAAATATAGTCGCATAGGATATCAAACATGCACTCAGTCCACCTTATGGTAAGTGGTTGCTGCGGTCCAGTGTATATTGCATCTAGATTAAGATTAAAAATGCAAATACGGAGGACTAAGATGGAATAGTTTTTTACCGGTAAAAGGGTCTCTGGTTCAATCATTGACCACGCAAAACACAGCAACTGTGGTATATGCTACTTTTCAATGGGGGTCTATGAGGGTCGTCTTTCTCCGGTTGAGCCGATCTGCTCTAAGACAGCTATAATAAAGCAGTAGCGTGGCTTTGCTATACATATTTGTACAAAGAGTTTGTAACACGAACTGACATCTTGCTAAAAATTACCAAAAATTACAAATAATATAAGAAACTCGTAAACGAAAACATATAAAAAGAAATATTTAATTCAATTTGTCAAATCACTTACGGTGGGTTTTTTCAGCGCTACTACACTTTGTAAATGTCGCGCGAGCATTGTGCCTATGACGTGGGTACGGCAGACAGTTTCCCCAAGTTGGATTGTATGTTTTTTTGAAAGGATTCGATTATGACTGCTAATCTGAAAATGTTATGATGAATTACTATGAAACATGTTTATGCAATGATGCTCTGACTGAGGTTTGGACACGTGACTAAGGCACAGACATTTATCAAATTTATAGATTTATTAAAGTTGTGGTATTTATTTATTTCTTCTTTAGCCTGTCTGAGTACACGGCTGAACATATGCCTTTACACGAAAGCGCCAACAAAAGTGGAACACGCCTGACGTGGAAGCTTTGGCCATAATCTCCATTACTGTTAATTTAATTTATTAATTTATTTGCATAAAATATAGGTATTACAAGGTTATAACAATTATACATTACAGATAAGGTCCGATACATTCTGCCAGACCTTAATACTGAATCAATATCAATAGTATCTACTTTTCTTTAAATTTGATTTGATTGGCATTCATTTTAATATAAAAAATCCAATACTAATGTCAAAATTTAATATTACACAATTATAATTTACTAAATTTGAACTTTGCTATTGCAGTGGATTAATTTTTATAAAATCGTTGATTTCATTAAATTTCTCACTATAAGTTTGAAGAAAATTTAGCAGAGCTTATCAAAAACTTTTGATAAAACTAATACAGTGGCAATTGGTCTATAATTGTTAGTATCTTTGACATCACCTTTTTTGTATATAGGCTTCAGAATATTTAAGTTTTTCTGGAAAGATTCCTTCTTTAATAGACAAGTTAATAATGTAACTCAGTAGTTGGTCATACCGTACAGAATTAGTGTTTCGAAGTGATAATATTATTAGATAAATTTAATTTGGAGTTGTCTCTTGTAGACTTGTTAAATTATAATTGCAATCGCTCCTTACAGTGTTCGAGATGGTATACGATTCCTTAATGGTTAAGTCTATGAAAAAAATTTTGAAACCATTTGCAATAACAGTTTTTTTAGTTATAATATCTCCATTGGAAATTATTTCATCCAACTCCTTATTAAGTCTATTTTGAGCTAAATTTGTTTTTATATTCCAAACCACTTTTCCCTTATTATTTGTGGTTAAAATATACTTCTTTTCATTTTGGAACTTTTCTGCCATTAAAATTCTTAAGAATTATGCATATCGTTTATATGTTGTTTTATTTTAAGTTTTATTAGCTGCTGTATATTTTATTTGATTAGAATACTAGCAATGCTATGTAACTAACATTACTAATATTCCTGTTAACCCTCCAACTAAGCATTAGAGCTTGTATTTGGAATGGTTCACGACAATAGTCGAATGGTGGGCTCGAACCGGCGACGTCATGTTTCGCAGTCCGCATCCTAACCCATTAGGCTATTGGCGCTTCCAAATACAATACAGCTTTCTTTTTATTACACAATACCATTTTAAAAAGTAAAGTAACATCCTGTATGTGCCCACTGCCCTTCCTCCTCAAATATCTGAGAGGGTTTCGGAGCAGCGAAGAGACCGCCACCCAGCGCCAGGCACCGTTTTATATCTCGCGATAACCAGTTCGCTTTTAAGTCGAAAAATAACTTGAAGAAAGAAATAAGGTCATGAAAAGATGAAAATGCGCTGTTGGCTGGTAGTTTAGCATAAATTTCATAAAAAGACATTGATTTTATAACATTCTAAAAACTTTTCTATCTTTTCCTTTCCGAGATCCCTCATTTTTTTTAAAACATATAGTTTTTCATTTTATTTAGTCTTGTAGGAAACTCTAGTA
Organism: Bhutanitis thaidina; assembly: GCA_029286595.1. Lineage (NCBI taxonomy): Eukaryota > Metazoa > Arthropoda > Insecta > Lepidoptera > Papilionidae > Bhutanitis > Bhutanitis thaidina. The sequence goes on along the minus strand of JAGSMS010000020.1, from coordinate 4,823,473 downwards.
AGTAGTCTAGTTTGTCCGGTCAGAGAGCCCTTGGCTTGTAAATGGAACATTTAGCTTGTGTCATAAATTACACACCAGGTGATCGATACACGATTTCATTCGGGTGGGAGATGTTACATACTTGATCGGATTAAAGTTTAAGAATAGTCTATGTGGTATTTGCGTTCGGCATCAGATCATTTGATCGTCAGAGCGTCGTTTGTTTGCTAGCAGGGTGCACTTCTTGCAATTGGGGATGGTATTTGGAGAAAGAGATAGTACATTCCCCTTTACAAGCTGCTACTTTACTTTATATAAAAAAAAAATCTTAGAAGTACTTCTTTTGCGGAACATCAGTCGTGTAAAAATGCGACAATTTTCTCTGAAAACATTTCATTTTAATTCCAAACTTTGACGTCGCGTAGCTGCAGCAATATTTAGTAATGTTTTCTGTTTATTTATTTAGATCTTGTAAAGTTTGATGAGAAATAAGTTTTCTCTTAGCAGTCTTAGCTTTTATAATCTTTTGTACGTGTCTTCTTATTTAAGAAATGACATTTATATTTGAAAGTTTACTGTCTCTGTGATTTTACAGTTATGAAGTTGGACACGTTTTAAGAAACATTTTCTAAGAATGTGTAACTCGTCCTAAGACAACTTCACACAATATCACAATTTATTACGTTATAATCATACATTAAATAGCTGTTATCTCGAACAAAGTGGCTATAATTTTAGACTGGTCTTGTAACTTTTTTATCTATTAATAATCTGCATCTACAATCTCAACATTAATAATTTTAATATTAATAAAATTTCTTTAAAAAAAAATTAAATATATAGGATATACGTGGGGCTCCCCAATACTCTACATAAAATTAACAAGCGGATTACGCAGCATCTGGTCCTCAATGCGGGTAGTTTTCTACGAAAATCTGTTAGCTGTTGGAACAAGTTACCTGCTGAAATAATTTAAACTTTTAATCCTTGTTTGCGGTGTAAAGCTGTTGAATGTTCAATGGGAGTTTGTTTTGTGTCTGTTATGTGGACAGCAACGAAATGCTGTTTAAATTTGTTATAAATTTACAATTTTTAATATATATTTACACTAAACAATAATAGCGCGTTATCTGTTATTTAAATATTGTAATGTCCTTATATTTGATATGTGTAACTTGTACAACTTCATGAGAAAGATGCTTGTTCCGTTTGCGAGAAAAATTTTCACATCATTAACATTTTAACTTTTCGTCCAATTAAACTTAAATCAAGTAAAAAAAAAGAAATCAAAACATATTAGCAAATCATGGTTTTCTATTTAGAAAGTATTTTCGTTAAAATTAATTACATAAAGTTTTTTTATGTAAAATACGGCCTCGTTCATAACTTATTACATTTTATTGATATAATAATTCTTCGAGATTATATTGGAGATAAATTGGAAATTGAAAAATTTTATGACATTGAAATGCGTTTTGTAACATTGCCTATTGTAAGTTTAAGTCATCGACTCGCTGGTTGGAAATAACAAGCATGTGCCTTTTATTTCGCCGTAAAATATTTCCAGATGCTAATAGGGCCTACATTGTTTTTTATTGTACAACAGGAATACCCACCATAAAAGGATACCCGTCCTTTTGTTGTGTATTTTAATTTTTCGTCCAATTGCTAGTGCTTTCAAGTTTCAAGAACCTTTGTCATAATATTTTTTTGCGTTTGTTATCGGCGATTTAATATTATCATTACGCTATCGTTAATTTTCGGTTGCAATAATATAATAACTCTGCTGAACCAAAAAATGTTTTTATTCTAAGTGCCATCAGAGATGATTAATAAAAAGATATCGTACCTTAGTACGTATACTTATATAAGATAGAAGTTTCCGGATGCTTTTGTTTTTTCATTTCCATCTTAGGTAATCCTCTCCGATGATATCAGGATTTTAAGAAAATAAACAGTGAAATTGCACGAACCATCGGCAAAGCACTACCTGTAAAGTTTAGACCACATGAAGCGCAGATAAATCTTTGGTTTGCATTGTTAGCTCTTCATTAATTTGCTTTCAGTTCGCTCGGTGTGAACACTCTCTAAAGAGACAGCGTCACACTAATGAGATTCTTTGGCTCACGGTTTGCATTTGATATTGCGTCCCGTTTAAGTATTCCCGGCAACTGGAACTAATTTTCAAATGATGAGATTAAGACATGCTTTTAATGAGTTTGGAGCTGAGTTTACTTTAATTCTCTATTCCAATCAGAAACACACGTAATGTCTAGTATCTTTTCGGGTAACCATTTTAATAGATAACCATTAAACGTTTTTCATATTTTGTTTAAAGCAAAACATTGCTCAACGCTGAATTTTTTCTCTGTAAGCCTATTAATAGTTCAATGTTGGACATAGGTCTCTCCCATTAAGAGAAGTTACCATTTAGTAATTTACAGGAGAGTTGTCGATCGTACTACCTACCTACGGGTCTTCGTACCTTAGTCGTTGCTGTCCGTCATTAGCCTGTGTATCGCAATGGATTTTCAAGGCTTTTCCCTTAGTCAACTATTACGACTGGAACAAAGTGAATGGCAGATTTTCAGCACAAACAGAATTTGTATCTGTTATATCGCTTAATTCTATAAGTATTGGTTATCTGCGACAATCGAACGCTTAAGCCAATCGCTTAGCCACGACGGCAATGGATTTTTTTCTTGTATATTAAATTCCCTTTTCTTAGTCCAGTTCAAATATTTAACTTTATTACTATCATCTCCATTTATAATTTCTATCTTTTAAGCAAGTACCAATTTAATTTAAAAACTAAAAACCCGACTATATTATTTTTTATTCCTCCTCTTGGCATATTTAAAAATTATACACCATGTCACATCCACAATGAAGACAAATCTAACCACACTTCATATAATAGATATAATTAATAGAAAGAAGAAATAGATATACATACATACACTACATAAACATCAGTTTCCTTCTGGGCCAGTCGGGTAATTACACATGATTTTATGATTTTGTTCCATAGTCATATGAATGAAGAATACGTAATAAATTACAATGAAAATTCTGTACATGTTCCGTAGAAATTGTTCAATTTTTTTTTTGTTGTTAATACAGTAGACGTAAGTTAACTCACTTCGCCGCCGGCAAGATAGAAGTCTTTTAAATAAATAGGTAGTTCTCTCTGTGATGGAATTGGATTGACTTTTTTATAGTAACACCAGGACGTACTAGAAAATGTTGTCTCTTAATATAGTCTGCATATAAACTATCTCGTAATATAATATATTAAAGGTTTGTAATTTTTCTTTTATTCTGGATCTTGAAAAGAATTAAAGCAGTATGTACATTCCCGCTTCCATTTAATAAAAGTACTGGTCAGACCCAACGAATGTTTGTTATGACATTCATACTATAATATCAATACTCAGTACTAATAGTATAATGCGAAAGTAACTTTGTATTTCTGTTACGTTTTCAAGTTTTTAGGCAAATTTCATCAAAACCAATTTTGATGAAATTTCGAGTGGAGATACTTTTACTTGGCTAAGGCTACTTTTATTTGTAGACGAGAAACATTATTTACGTGAACGAAACAAGCTTTCGTTAACGTAAATAATGTTTCTCGTTCTCCTTTGTAAAATGAGCCGTAGTAGCAGCATACCAGCTTTTGTTAGCGCTCTCTTTAAAAGACCTGTATCCAGCTGTGGACTCTACAGGCAGATAAAATAAGCTAGTATTACATAAAGTTGAAAGTTAAAATATTTATAACCTTCCGTTACCTTAACAGACTGTAAAAAAAAAAGTTCACTGCAGGACGGAGGCCTCCGCCATAAAGAGGATTTACTATAATCGCCACGTTCGGCATTCTGATTGGCGATCGCAGATCAGACACCTCGCATTTTAGACACTGCTGCCCGTCATCGATCTGCTTATTGTGATCTGGGATTTTGCAAGATGGCCGCTAGCCATTGTGATTTTTTAGGCTTTTACCCTTAGTCGTCTCATAATTATCAAGATAAATAACGGACACTGGAAAAGCAAATTACATCAATCACAGGGTCGAATAGCTTTTTACAATTGCGCTGACACGATGACCACGTGCTTCGTGCCTCAATTAATCTTCATCGAGCAACGCCTTCATGTTTGTATTCATTATACTCGCATTTCATTTAGACGCGTGATAGCGTTAGCGGCTGAAGAATCTGCCACCCTTTTTCTTTCCGTGGGTGTCATAAGGGGCGAAAAAGGTTTTAAAATATTATAGCAATTCCCCGGAGCTAGTACGTCAACGACGCTCTCCACTCATGTCACGTTCTAGCTGCCGGAGAAAGCTGGCATGCGTAAACACTTTTTCTGGTGTGAGTATCTATACGAGTATAACAATCATATCTATTTGTTATCGTTAACATTAACTGCGGTGGATAGATATACATCTATGAAGAATAATTAAAAACGAAGTGCGGATCTAGACTACCATGAAATGCCTCTTACTCTTAAACAGGTTTACGGTGACTTTAGACAAGTGTGGCTGATTATCTTCAACACGCAGTTATTTGAGTCAACGCAATAATTAATACTCTGCTTTTTTCACTTCTCTATGAAAACACCAATCTATTATCATTCGGTACCGTAAACATGAAATATTTTTAAAATTCGTTTTAGTTAAATAAAGTTAAATTTTTTGTTAGTATTTAGTTGGTTACTAAAAAAAGAATCGTCGTGTCGCATTCGGAAATGTGAACAGTCGATACAGTGACGAATAGAGCGAATGTAACAAGAGGGATCGCTTGGTTACCCATCGGTCCAACGAGTGAGTTGTACTTCCCATGTTGATAAATGGTTTCAACATTACCACTTTCTGTGACAATTATTATTATTATTATTTATTTGGGAAAAGGAGTAAATGTGCAAACGGCTCAGTAATTAAGTAAGTAATTACAGCTGCAGGTGCGTTGCCGCCCTTTAAGGATATTGGGGATGGGAGAGAGGATGATAAAGGAGGAGGAGGTGGAGTGGGTCACCTCACTCACCAAACGAAACGTACCACGTACAATTATTCATATTCATTAGTATTCATTTTGTAGAAGTGTTAATAATGTCGGAATATGACAAATACATTGATTTGTAGAGTGGTATCTTGGAAACTATCCATCTACACCTTTTGGAATATCATTTCCTGTTTTATAACTTAAACGTATTTTTCGTGGATAAATACACAATCTTTTAACTAGTGTCGAAGAAAGAGCAGACTAGAAAAGGGCACGTAAGTATAAGATGGCGTCTAAAGCAAAACCATGGACAAATTAACCTATTAAAATGAACAGGGAAAATTATCGCAAAATACACAATAATGGTACAAAATCTCTGCAAAACAGAAAAGTATTATTTTTCTGTTTTGCAGAAACAACAGTAAAATGAGGAACGATTCTTAATGTTTTGCCGGTGGCAAAATAGAATGTTCACGACGACAAAATAATTTTGTCTTCTAAGGAATCTAATTGGCATTTTTTTAGCGTGATGAAAAAGAAGAAGATGAACATGATTACATATTTTTTTTTTAATTTAGATAACAGACTATTTAGAGTACAAAAATAAAACAACGATGAGCGTGGTTTTATAATGAAATACTTTGGTTATAAAACGAATGAACATTTCACATTATTATTTTTCATCTTGTCAAACGTTTTCGACGATTCATAAAATAAATATAAAATCTTAATCCGTGGACTTGGTCATGGTCTGGTCTGGCGTTTCGTATATTAAATGAAGAAAACCGGAGCCTTCTGACAACTTGGCATTCCATCATGGACCTCAGGGGATAACACACTTATTTTTTTTTTTTTTTTTTTTAAATACTTTATTGCATACACCCCAATTTGAGGTTACAAAGGGCGGACTTAATGCCTATTGGCATTCTCTCCCAGTCAACCCATGGGTTGGTGAGATTGCCGTAGCAGGTGCATTCATTTATTAAATTAATTAAGTAATAAAATGATTTTAAAATAACTATACACAAATATAAATAGATATAATAAAATTAATGAATAAAAATATGATACAATATAAATAATATACTTAATAACATACTATTACATATATAGATAGATAAATAAACATAAATAAGAAACACAATAATAACTAAATCATCATCATCATCATCATCATTTCAGCCTATTAGAAGTCCACTGCTGAACATAGGCCTCCCCCAAAGATTATAACTAAATAAGTCCATATAAATTTAAATAATGTTCTTTAACTAATTTTTTAAAAGAGTTCCTGCTTACCGATTTCTTAACTTCGTCGGGCAGGGAGTTCCAGAGCAGTATAGCCTGAACCTTAAAAGAGTTGCCGACAAAACCGGTGAAGTGTTGTGGAATACTAATCTTAAGATTAGATGAAGATCGCAGCTTTCTGTCGTGCGTCAAGAAAAGATAACAAAATTTTTCTTGAAGATACGCCGGGGCATTTACATCATTAAGGATGGAATAGAGAGTAACTAGAATCCTAGAGTGACACCTCTGTTGGATAGTAAGCCATTTAAGGCGAATACGGAATTCAGAGATGTGGTCATACTTACGAAGACCAAAGATAAAACGAATACAGTTATTAAGAAGGCGCTCTAGCTTGTTGAGAAGATCTTGGTTCAGATCTGGATAACATACGTCGGCATAATCAATTATGGGTATAACTAGAGTTTGCACAAGCATGAGCTTTGTCTTGTAGGGAAGAAAGTGTTTTAGACGATAGAGTGTTCTTAAGGTGGCAGAGACTTTGCGGCTGATTTCGGTTATCTGTTTGCCCCAGGTTAAAGTATTATCCATATGCAGTCCCAGATTTCTAACCGAATCAGAAAATGGTACTAAAATACCATTGTATTCAATAGAGGGCAAGGTTCCAAGATCGACCTTAGCCAGCATTCTTGAGGTGCCAATTAGTATTGCTTGACATTTCGTTGGGTTGACGCAAACTCCAAAACGTATTGACCAATCGTAGACTACTTTTAGGTTGTTATTCAGTATAGTCACCGCGTTATGCAGATCATCTATATTAGATTGTACGGAAATTTGTAGGTCATCTGCATACAGATGGTACGCACAGTCGAAGGTGGAGGTGATAGAGTTAATGAAAACCGAGAAGAGTATTGGAGATTTGGGATTATTGAGATTATTATTTTTTACGGAACTAAGTAGTGACTAGCATATCGTATTGATGGTTAGTTAGTAATTTATATGTGTTACAGCCTCGCTAAGGGAGTAACTGGCTATAGCATGAATGGGTCGACTCGAACGGAGAAAGACCAAAGTAAAATAACACTGCTGTGATTCCTTGCTAGAAAATTTGTTATGTGACTTGTGGATGATTCCGAAAATAATATCTTTAATTTTCATTAAGTATCGGATTATATTTAGCTGTGATATTCTTATTTATTTATTATTATTATATGGTTAGTCACCCATTTTTACGGTAGTCCATATTTACGGATAATAAAACTTAAATACCTGTCGGCATAACATTTTTAATCACTTTACCTTTACATTAACATACCATATTTCTGCAAATAAATATTGTTAATTCATTCATACATTTTGTCATCAATAATAAATGAGAAAGCTAAATAAATTGCTTCGCGATTTTTAAAATAGCTTTGAAATAAAACGATTTAACGGGAGTGAATTCGAAGTCTGAAAAATTTGTTTTAGGGAGTTTTTCTCTTTTCCTTTTTCCCCTGTCTGTTGTAGTTTTGACATTATCTGAGTTGTTTCTAGCACACTGAGTGGAACGGTAATATTTTTGGGAATTCGGTTTTGTTTTAGTTTGGAGAATTTTGCATGGTACATAGAACAAATAATAATCACATTAAATAGAATATGCGATATGTTTATATTTATGCACATACGTGAATACAACAATACAAATTTATGCATGTAATCCCTGAGAGAGTAGGTAGACTTGTTAAACTTTTCAACTGTCAACTGATAAAGTTGTTGAGAATTGATTCGTTGATTAGCTCGGTTGGGTAGTGGCTATGCGTTTAGCTGCGGCGCTGTGGGCCACGGGTTCGATTCCCGAATGGTACTAGTATTTGTATGAACTACAAATAATAAGTTCCGGGTCTGGGAGTTTGTCCATGTGCAATTTATGTATGTAAACTGCCTCCGAAATACAGGAGAAATTTCTACAAAGGAAGGAAACGTTTTTTTTTTAAATAAAAGAGTTGCAGCACCTATTTTTGATAAAAATTGTCTTTATCTCACGGTCTCTCCGGATTTTGCGTTTGGATCAATAATCACAGCATTGCAGCCCCAAACGAAAACAAACAAACAGAAGTATCTACCTTGTTAACGAGAGCATGTATTTTGCATTTCAGATCAGTTGCTTTTTAGTCTGTACCTTAATGTTGAATTCAGAACTTTTATGTTTTCTTATCTTTTATTCGAATTCGACAATGTTATGTTGCGTTATGTTAAAAACTCGTGAAACAATATAAATAAAGAGTTGTCTTAATGATTAAGATTAATGGAAATATTTAAATTAAATTTGTAGAAGTAGAAATAAATTCAGCGTTTAATCATGTTACGCATTTTAACTGTGACTATTTAAAGTACCTAAAGACAGGGATAGCTGTTACTATATAGCAGCTGTCCCATCCTGGACCAGTTATATCCCACTACTAGGATATTATCCTCTCATTTTTTGAACGGGACTTACAGCTGGGAAGAGTCCGCCATGCTGCTTGAATTCGGGGTTGGGGATTTCACACGTTCTCGAAAGCATTTTTCTCTCGAGGTTGTCCTTCACTGCTGAGCACTTAAAATTAAAACTATGAATTTTAGCTATTTGGCAGCCACTCCGCCTCATTCCGGAGTTCCGTAATAGTCGTGGGAGGGCTTACCTTCCGAACGGGTAGCCACCCTTGTCGTTGCTTTGTCTCCCACGGTGAACCGATAGAAACCTACACCACTGGCCTGATTTACAGAGAAGGGCTGGCCCGAGAAGACTTTTGGTGTGACGGACGCTCTCCCTACCATCCGCGACTGAAATGTGTTTGGCGGTGGAGCCATAGACCAGATCCGCCACGGGGTGATGGTGACGGTGTTTCTGAGAACTCGCCTTCCTGATCTTCACAGGCGGCTAACGTTGTTGGGGTCGAAGACGTGTGCTTCCAAGAGTTGTGTTTCTATGACCCTGCCGATATTTGGCAATGGCTGAACACCGTGGGGTCGGTACAAGCTCGACATAACTTGACTTGCCCTTGCGTGTGCGGGTATACGTTAGGGGTATTTCAACAGGTGTATAAAAAAACGGGCTCACATAGATGGCTGATTAACTATTAAAAATATAGCCAGCCTATGTCATACATACCGGTAACGGGTAGTGACTGAACTGTGATCACCAACTCATTTGCTAAGCGTGTCGATAAAGGAAAAACTTCTCAATGTGTGGACAAGTGAAAGGCTGCTGCGGCACAACTATACTGTTGGTACAAACTGTACAAGTACAAGTAGATAAACGTTATTCGCACTCTACATTTCTTTTTGTTTTATGTGAAAACTCCTTATGTCTGGCGTTTCGTTAATGAGATTCTTTGGCTCACGGTTTGCATTTTATATCGAGTCTCGTCTTTGTATTCGCGCCAAAATGGTGAATTGAACTGATTTTCTAATTAGAAGGTTCTGACAAGCTTTTAACGAGTTGGTTGCTTAGCTTAATTTATTTCAACTTCTATAGCAAATGTTAATGGGTTCTCTTATCTAGCTGAATTAGTTCATTTTAATTATTATTACAACGGACAGACACCTTCATTTTTGTTTTATTATTCTCTTAAATGAGATGATCAGATTTTTGATCATATGAGTTATGCTCTATAATATATGCATTTTTCTATTACTATTTACTATTTAATTGTTAGATGTAAATATGTACATTAGATGTTTTATCCGACTATACAAATACGTCTGTTTACAAATACAAATATTATATTGAAGAATATTTTTGTCCGTGATGTTTTTACGTCTATCATCAAAAAGAAATTTTACACAGACTTCAATAATGGCATGATTTTCCTTTTTTCGTGTTACGGTGTACTTATAGTTCAATTTAATAATTTTTAATAATAATTTATTTTTATTTTGCTTATAAAGATTAATCTAACATCAAAAATAAAATATTATAAAATTTCTTGTGAGAACCTGGTGTTAGTAATGATGTTCTTTAGTTGGATAAGGAAGTAAGTGGGCTACTTTAAGAATTGCTCTTTGTGCTTATTCTAGTTCTAGTATGTATATTTTTACGCCATGAAGTAATGCAATACACTAAGATGGATTCGACCAAGGCAAAGTAAATAGGCTTAATAACATTGGCATGAGCAATACCTCTGAGGTTCTTAAAAACATAAATCAGTTTTCTCAGAACAGCGGTTAGGTTAGCAATGTGACCTTAACACATTGAGATCTATTTACTAAATAATCACTCAAAAGTTTCAGTTGAAGATCTCGGACCTCGAAAGCTTCTAGTTTATTGATTAGTGACGGAACAAAAACTGTGTCGAAAGCTTTAGCTAAGTCTTGGAAGATGACAAGTACTTTTTTTTTCATCTAGTTTATTAACAATAGAATCAGTCAATTTGTGAACTGCCATCTCCGTAGACCTAAAACCGTATCGATTACCAGAAAGTAGTTTATTAACCTTAAGGTATTTATTCAGTCTGGCGTTCTTGAGTCGCTCAAGGATCTTGGATAAAGCAGGAAGAATAGATATAGGCCTATTTTATTCCCTGCTTTGAATATAGGATGTATATTTGCCCTTTTAAACGCCCTGGGAAAGACAGCTGTAGAAAAAGAGAGACTACAAATATATGTAATTAGCGCGACAAGAGTTTTTCGGTAGGTCTTAGTGCATCTGTTCGATATGTCATCTATCCCAACTGCACTATAGCTTTTAGATTACGGATGAAGGATTCAATTTCAGAGTCAGTAGTAGGCAAAAGCACAAATGAAGAAGAAAGCGGGGTATTGTTGTTAGAAGTCGGTAATTCAGGATGAGCAAGTAATATTTTTTCAGCTAATGATTTACAAATATTGGAGAAGAACCAATTTGCGTTACTGACAGACATTTTAGTATTAACGTCGCTTACAAACTCAGTCGGGGTTAATATTTGTTTTCAATATATAATATAATATTTGTCATCAAACTCAGGATACCCGGGCTTGATGAAATTATAGCGAGCGCACTGACCACAAGGCTACCACAACTTCAGATCCATCACAAAAAAAGTATTTTTCTAAGAGGCGTAGATACCAGAACAATTATACTTAATTCAAAGGTAACATTGGCGAAACAGTAATCCGTACGAGACACCACACAAACTCACGGTTGGCAGAGATGCATACATTTAACTATCAATGATATAAAGAGTTATTATGCATTGAGAGTCTGAGCCTACTCTTGGAAAAAATTGTGATAGACTGTTAAACCTCAATGGATTTATATGCGTAAATGTCAACAACATTCGTTAAAATATGAGTGGTGTATTTCTTAATTCTGATAGTCATACAGAATTATGGGCGATACCCAATAGATAAGTATTTAGTAGTAAAATTTTAAACAACAATAACAAAAAAATATTAAGCATATGATTAGATTATCGTGTCGTTTTAGGCAGTGAGAACAGAGAGGGCATACTGATGGATAGGCCGTATATTACAGAGGGATTTATTGGTTTCCTATCAACGTTGAGAGTGAGTAGTACTTTTCTCTTTGATTAATGGTTAACTCGCTTAAACAAGTTATTTCAGTCTTACGATGCACTGTTTGACTTCATATTTAAATGAGTATGAAAGGAATCTTAACTTTAGTAAAGATAATTGTAATAATGATATTGATTAGTTGTAAGGTGTGTGAAACTGTGTTTGGGAAAATTTAGGTAAACTTAATACAGTAACGCACACGTAATCAGTTTATATTATAGACATATCTTTAGTATAATCCCTCTAAAACAGCTTAATTAACGAGTATACATTCCTTAAAAATGTAAGAACTCATACCTACATATTGGCAGTACCTAGTAGTTTAAAATTTAAAATTCCGTGATGTAAATAGTGCACTCTTGCAGCCAAGTTGTAAGCGACTTAAGTTTTAACCTAACTAGCTTTCGAATGTGAACCCTTTAAACTTTTATAAGTTTTACATGGATTTTCAATTGAAATCTTCCCACTATCGAGGTACTTAGTGCAGGAGCTTCGGAGCTTCCTATAAAGTTTATTTAACACATAATAGAGCAGATGATTATATTATAAGTGCTTAAAATGGTTTTAAAAAACCATTATATTTTATTTAGATGATCGTTTTGAGTACTAGCGAGAGATAACATGTTAAAACCTTACTTAAAATTGCAAATGTGGAAGTTTGTAAATGATAGAGACGGGAGAGGAAGACCTAGGGGAACATTTCACGATCCAATCGGAGACGTTCTGAAAAAAGGCCAGGTCAAGAGTACTCTAAACCAACGAGCATGCATGCGAAGATTGGTGAAAGTGGAAGAAGCGAAAGACGTATATCAGGATCGTAGCAAGTGGAAGAAGATTGTCTCTACCTACCCCGTTGGGAACAAGTCGTGAATATATACATAAATATAAATGTTCAGATGTTCGAGTGACGTTCAATCACGTTTAAAGGTCTGAAAGGATATAATTTAAATTTGGCAGAGATCAGTTATATCACGGAATATGTATATAAATTTAAGATGACGTATTCAAAGCCACCGGCATGGGCGATAACATTTACTATATGTAATGCACGCAAAAGGAAACGATTAATAAAAAAACCGTTTGGGTAAATAAGGCGTTAGTCATTTCAGAATCACAGCATAGTCTACATAAATCGTCCCGATGTGATGGTCTGATCATTGACAGGGGTGGATCTAATCCAAAACATGAAGTACCTAAATAAACATGTTACTAAAAAGTACTAATAATGTATGGTTTAGCGGTGAACGTAGACGAAGTTTGACCAACTTTAGTGACAAAATTTGCGACAAGCACGATCGTGTTCGACTTGCTAATTAGTTTCGTTTTGACTAATTTCAGCCTATTTGTATCTTATTAAAATTTCGTTATTAATTTAATTTCTCGTTAGTGACCTTGCATTCGAAAGCTGAGGGTTGCGGTTTCGAATCTGGCATCATACACTTGTATGATGAATACAAATGTTTGTGCCACAGTCATAGAAATTATTTAAAATCACTATCTAGTTACAGAGACACATGGAATTCTAGTTTAGGAGTGGATGACATTTGTGTCTGATGATGTTTGTTTATATATTGCATTACAAATATTTGTGTACAACTGTGTTTGTGTACTCGTTTGTGTCTCAACAACATACGCCGCTAATGTAATATCAAATGAAAATCTAATACAAGCAACATTTGAGTACAATGGTCTTGCAATCGGGATTAGATAAATTACAAGTTATATTAGTTCGCACGCAGACCCTTATTTAAGTAAAGCCACCTTGTGTGTTCTAACCAGTTAACTTTTCCCACAATTTGGCACAAAAGTTGTAACGTACGCTTCGGTTTATAAGGCCTCTTTTTTCTTTTAATGAAACAAAAGATGATACTGTTTTACATATTCTAGATAATTTTAGAATACTATCAAACAATCATTTACGGATAATATTAAAATGTGAAAAGGTGAAGTACCAGTAACCAGCAATTGCAGAAGGTACATCGTACTTTACAAGATGATGTAGACTAGAACAATATTCTGGGAAGAAATGCATCATTAGGAGATACAGTTTACCGCAAAGAAGAAGAAATACACCACTAAAAGACATAAGCAGCGCTCCAGCATTTACAACTGTATACGACACGCAGTGTAGAGTAGAAGGATCTTCTGGTGCTCCTACTTAATGCACCGTAAGTTATGATTATAGGAAAATAATATAACAATAACGTCGACTCTCAGATTCGAGCGCCGACACGCATAGTGAGTTTTATATGTCTAATTTGATTTACAAATTAAATAAAACAGTGATAAGAAAACATTGGCTATTTATTGACATGTCAGTGTACTTTTTAAAAGGAAAATTACATTTAACGGTACGATTAGCATTAATAAACGAACTCTTGTGCGTTTGTGCGTCTTGTCTTGATTTTAATTGGTTTATCTCGATCTAATTATTATCTACATTGATATGTAAATTTACGCTTTTAGGAGTACAAGACTCGGTAGAAATAGCGCCTATGTCCCTACCGTTACTAAACTTTTTGTTGAAATTCTAACAGCGTGGCTTGAAGCCGACTAGTGCGCTTTAAGTTTTAACTAGAGTGAATTCAAAAAGTAAATCGCCTAGAATTTATAAAAAGTTTCTGGAAGGATTTCCAGTTGCAACCTCCCGTCTATTCAGAGGCTTAGTGGCGAACTTTTCAAGCGTTTTGAAAGTTCGCTCAACACCTAAGTAGGGTAAGTATTTATTTGAAGAAGGGAAAACTATAAAACTTATAACAGATTTATATTATTGTCAAAGTAAAAGTAGTAGCTTCTGCATGTCCCACAAAATATAGAGGTTTCGAGCCGGAAATAGTGCGCCAAGATGTTTGGATTGCACGGAGTCCACATGTCCTAGATTTTTTTTAATTTTTAGCACGAAGTACGTGGGTATCCTCACGATAGATACTTCAACGACGACATTACAAATCTCAGTTTTGGAGGTGCTGACATCGGGATTCTAACCCACGTTATAAGAAAGTAATATGGGTGGTAAATAAAGTTTCTTATCTTCTTTGCCCACTTGGTATCCCATGAAAGAGTTTTAATTTTAGTTAGTGGTGTACAATCATTGTACGCCTGAATTGTCTTAAAATTCAGGTGTAAGGTGTTTTATTGACGAATACTATCAGCGGTTGTGATTGCCTTACATAATAATTTACATGTTAGGATATGATTCGAATCTAAGAATCATTTCTCGACAGTATGGTACGCTAACTATTGAGCCACATGGTCAGATAAGGCTGGTGCAATTACCGGTAAACAGATACCCGAAACAGGAAGCAAACCTGTAATAATTTCTGATAAAATTTTATTTGCGATAAATCTGACTCTTTCATTATATCTATCTAGGACAGATTTGTAGTAAAAATCACATAAATATAGAATCGCTTAACATTTCTTACTGTATTTTCGATTCTTGTCTAATGAAAACTTGAAATTGGGAAACTGCCAAAACTCTCAGGAAGCCGTTTTACGGAGTACGAAACTTACTGTAGACAGTATACATATAGTGTTCAATAACAAAATTTAAAATGAGTGTTTTGTTAATCTAGTATTAAATGATCTCACAATGTTTTTATTCAATTAATGATATATTTTTTTAATTGAAACTATGGGATAATGATACCTGTTGGGGCGGTGCTTGAAGATCGATGTAGGACAATAAAAACACCACTGTACAATAGTAGGGTCCCATTGTCCGAGTATGCTAGCCCGAGGAAAGGAAATTGAGGAAACACTTTTGTAGTTTCGAAATGAGTTTACTGTTGTGATAAACGAATAAGCACAGTGATTTACAACTATAACACTGCTCATTATGCCAAAGCACATATACAATGACTTCAGAGCTTTTTTTTGTGTCAACGTCAGTCAACAGCATAGAGTACTGTAAAACGAGGGTATGCGAGAAGGAACTATAACTAGTTAAAATTGATTATAACAAAAATATTTGTAATAATTATACGTATGAATGCGGCGTAAGAATCTGCCACTCAAGGGAGCTATCTCGTGAGTGTCGCAAGTGGCGACTAAGGGAAAAGGGCCCTGAAAATCTCATGGTATTTTCCGTGTGCATATCCGGTGACGAAGCTTACCCACCACCATCAAGAGTTATTAAGTAGGAATTAGAGATACACTGTGGGCCCGGTGACTTTGACAGTTTGTGTGGAAGGTCGCGAGTCCCTTCAGAAGGCCCACAGGTAAAAAATGAACTGGCGCTGACATGATGCTGTCTGCCACTGTGTGGCGCTACGACCCCCGTTGACAAAACTAACTACTAACGGGTTCGAATGATCCGTAATTTAGTCGAAATACCTTAAAGATATTTCTTTAAAATGGGCCGCCAGAATTAGCTAATTTAAATGTGTAAGTCTACATTCCGCACAAAGTAGGAATGCATGCCGCATGTAAGTAGAAAGCACCGCATTAAGGAGCTCCAGTTAACCGCAAAAACGATTTTGTATCACTTGTAGTGATTTTAATCGTGTTTTAGGTATGTGTCCGAATACCGCGTTTGTATATGACATAATGGAGCGCAAAGCAAGTTTCTATTGTAGAATTTTGTGTTTTATCGATATTATGTTACGAATGTTTGTTTGTTAGGGAATAGAGGCGGCCGGTTTTGAATGCCGCTTTATTGACTACGTTTTTGATATGTTCCAAAATAGACGGGTCTGTCGAAGAGTGTAACTAGGGCGAATTTTATGTATGCGTATGTTTATTTTAATTTGTGTTTTACATAACTATTTACTTTGGCCAAGCCAAGTCTAAGACTCATGTTCATTTAATGTAACTACAAAACCAATGTAATTTTCATCTAAATACAACGTTATTAAGAGGAAAGAGAAAAAGAAAATTTTAAAATGTTATAAGTCCTAATAATAATAGAATTTTAAAGTTACGATAAGTGATCGGAGTCCAATATTTGTTAAGATACTGGCAGTGTATAATAATACAATATAAAAATAATTATTTGCAACAGAACAATTGACCTACGGTTCTCAATACTGATTTCGATTGAATTTCGATTAAATTATTGGAGACTTTCGAGAGATGTAACTGAAATTTAAGCTGAATACAATCCGCAATACGATTTAATTATCGCTGATGGGGTGAAACCAACCGACGGTGCGCGAACGGATTGATACAAAAGTTGGACAACGGATTAAAGAGTTTATCTCGAAACTTTTTGATATAGCTCTTTATTGAACGTTCATTTTATTTCGTATGAAGTATTCATAACGTACGAAATGTAAATTAAAAATATTTATTAACCACAAAACCATTCAATAGTTTTGGGCATGTAGCAACAGATACCTATCTACAATTATCTGACGACGTGCTTTTAATGTTCTTAGTACTTTGTAGCGCCTTTTTAAAAATTTCACAACACCATAGGTTGACAGATAATGCCTATAGGCATTAAGGCCGCCTTTTGTGCTTCAGAGGTCAACAGTGCGGTACTGTTGAGTTCCGGTTTGAAAGGTCTACTGAGCCAGTATAATTACAGGCTGTGAGGAGTTCCATCCTTTAGTGGTTGTTTTAGTAACTTTGTCACCACTGGGGTCAAAACCTCTATTTAAGTTGTTTGCTGGTACTCATGGTCTGCAGTAGCCGCTTACCACCAGGTGATCACCGTTTGCCATACCAATCCAATAAAAAAAGTCTTACATCGGATATGGAAAGTTAAAGATGAGTGAGTGGTTCTCTGTTTGCGCATACAGTCGTGACACAATGATATCTTTGACGGCATTGACAAATGCCGATTTGCATTTAGAAGTTGTCACCTTACACTTTAGAACCTGGTTTTCAACTTTACTACTAGAATACCTAAAGAATTAATTTACTTAATTATCAACTAAGGACGTCTATGTAGGAATCAGTAGGTAGTGTCTGCAGTAGTATACCACTGTTATTAGTTACACGTTAGTAGCGCAAAAAAACTACAATTGACGCCTCTTCTCCTTAGTCGCTTTCGAATAAGTAGCCGATACACACGTGCTTCCCACTTTCCGTTAACCGTGTTGACATTTCGTTTTGTAACATCGAAATGCCGCGATGTGTTGCACGTGTGCAGCTGCTACGTTCTATATCTTTATTATAAAATTATTGGTTTCGATAGCAAATGAGACTTAATAACTGATGTCTCAGGGTGCCAAGTGTAGTACTATGTCAAACATGACTTAAATTTAAAGCATTTATTCTTTTACATTAGTTTATTCTACTTACAGTCAGCAGTGAATTTATAAATAACAGGCCTCTAACGAAAAAAAAATCACGTAACTCACCCCAATACAATAAAAAAAAAACAGAATTGGTAACCGTTTTGCCTTTCGTAGTACCAGCCAGACGCCACGCATCTTAAACGCCGTTGCCCGGCATCGGTAGGCAGCAGCGTGCATTCCATATAGGCAAAAAGGCAGTGCCGACCCTAGCTAATTTCGTAAGATATGGTAACTATAGGTAGTTTTTTTGTGATACACGTAGTTTGCCTTTTATATACTGTCGGTCGATTTATTTTTTTCCATGAGATTTAATAACTAGATTGCAATGATTATATTTCAAAATACAAAAACAATTAAATTATTAAGAGAAAATTAAGTTATCAAATTTCTAATTGTGTCAAATGAGAAGCAATCACGTTGCAATAAAAGCAAATAGGAATATTAAGTTTTTAGATTAAATTACTTAATGGCCACGTTCTGTATGACTAATCACTTAAAAGGCAGAAAATTGGTTCAGTGCTAAAAGATTTGCTATAAGACGTATAAGCAAATTAATCAATACTGGAAGTTAAAATTATGATTGCTTATGTGTATTGTGTGGTTCGTATATATAATTATAACTATAAGATTACAACTTCATGTCGCGTGGTAGTGGCGTAAGAATCTGTCATTCCTTTGCTTCCCGGCGACGAGGCTCCATCACTGTCTCCCGGTGAAACACTAAAGTGGTGCCAAATGGAAATCCGTAATATCTGCCTACCCCTATGGGTTACAGGCGTAAGTGCTTATATATGTGTATATTTGAAATAAATGTTGATTTAGCTCGTAGTTGGCGATGAAGGAAAACACGGTGAGTTAACTTATATGTATAGGAAGTATTAATAAAAATAATTCAAAAAAATGTCAAGCTAAACAAGGAGGCTAGAGTACCGCGGAGGATTTTGCGAAGCTTTACAACCCTATAATAATAGGAGGGTTTCGTCGCATATAGGGTACGATTTTACTGTTTAATATAAAAATACCAACAATCGATATCTTCCAGGTGTTTCAACATTTAGTTCAAAATGTCTTACTACAAGAACTATCAGAACAGATAACGGACTCACACGTGCAAAATACATACATAGATAGTTCCAATGAAATGGTTCCGAATAAGAATGCCGGATTTTTTTCTGCAAATGATATTGATGACAACAATAATCATGATTCCAATGCAGATCCATATGGATTACCAAATGTGAATTGGTTTAATTTCAATACAAATGTGGATCATGATAAAGAAGAAACGGTTGATTTAAAGAAATCTCCATCGATTTCGAGCAAGAGACGACGACATACGAAAAATGACGAAGCAAATCAACTTAAGCTTCTGTTGCAATTGCTTAGTATGTAAATATAATAATTTTGTGTTTATAAAATAATCTATATCAGAAACGATATTATAGCATGATTCTTTGGCTAAGGAGTATCCAAACCGATATTTAAAGAAAAACTTCGTCCAATTTTGCTAGTGAGTGCAAGCCAAATAATTTATATCTTTTTGGACAGACATTTACAGTGATATGATTGCGGGAAAAATATATCAGGGCGACTGAATCTTGCTTGTCCACATATTACAGTTTAATTCAAAGCAAACGTACGAATATAAGCAACGTGCAAATTAAGGTTGGCTCATTTGGTTGTATAGCGAAAGTCTCGTGTCTGTGATCCTACGTTAATACTATCTCTGTTGTATATCTTTTCAAAGGATTTCGGCAAGGTCAACAGAGACGCGTATCTTTATGCTCATAATATGTACCGTACATAAATTAGCATATTCATACACTGCAACCACTGTTCACAAGGCAGTTGTACAAAAAGATGTCAGGAATGTAACGTATGTACGTGCACGTAATAGGTCTCGTTGACCTGCCAGCTTGCGTGCTCCAATCATTCAAGTGTCTGAAAGCAATGGATGGCCTGCTAGAGAGACCATGCTAGAGCACATGCGGTGACTCATAGCTCAAAAGTTCTTTCGACAGTGTAACAGCGCATAACAGGTGACGGTGTTTGCAGTACTGTGGATTCTGCTGATACTGCAAGAGTAGTATTCATTTGAAATGAAACTGTTATTTACGGCTTTTAGTCGCGTTTAATTATGTTTTTATATTACCGACGTTTCGATTGCTTTACAGCAGCCATGGTCACGGGGGGACTGAGGTGTTAAACGTCCAGATGTCATAGATAACTCGGGCTACCTTCAGCTTTTATTTATTAATTTTTGGTCCGATCTTCGCAAAATGTGCTCGAAGTATCTTGAGGTCGTGCAGTGTAGTGTTTGCGTAAATACAAGAAATTATTAAGAGTAGTATTTTTTCAGATTATTAATAATCGTAACCTGAAAACTAACAATGTTTTACAGAAGTCAGAGGCGGAGTAAAAGAGGGAATTCAGGGAGCGACAAACATCGCTAAAGGCGTGCACGATGTTAGAGATGGATTATTTAGGCTAGCTATAGATGGAACGAAAAATATTGCTAGCTTAATTGTAACACCTGCTATCAGTTTAATCTAGATAACTATCCTAAAATTAGCACATATTAATTTAATTTTCTTTAGAATTATTATTCAATATAAAATATTAGTCAATAAAGATAAAGAAGTTTCATGATTTATTTATAAAAAAGATTGTAAACCCTCCCACAAACAATTGTTTATTAAAAACAGATATTTTAGTAAAAAAGGATAAATATTTCTTTTAATAGTTCCCTAAGTGAATCACGAGCTCGCATATTATAAAGAGCCCGAACTGCTCGTTTACATTAAAAAAAGTTATTGTCATCAGCTGCATGCCCCCACGATAAAATATTATATGACATTATACTGTGAAAGTAACTAAGAGACCCCATTAACGCTTATAATTTATTATGATCCCCAAAAATACTGTTTTACAAAAAATCTATTATGAAACTCTGTAAAATCATATAAAATTTGATACATTTAATTTTTGATGCACTAAGACCTAAATAATTTGCATGAAACCAGTCAAAAATCTCAGTCAAGGCAGACAAAAATGGGCCGAAAATGGATTACAGCAATCCATTTTCGGCCCATTTTTGCACGGCATGGGCAATGCGAATGGGTTCTATAGTTCTCACTACCACGGAGTTTACAACATTTACCTGAACCGTTTGGATCCTTGGTTATTACTAAGATAAGACTTCAACAATTGAACATCTTTGACACTTAAGCTATAACGTTTTAATTTACTAACCAAAACTCTGTGGTCTACGCAATCACATGCTTTAGATAAGTCGAGGAACACACCAATCGCATTTTGAGAGTCTCCCCAGGCATTATAAATGTGTTTATTAAATTTATTCGTCCTTTAGTATTACCAAACTGATGATCATGAAGCAACCTGTTAATGTAAAGAAATTATAACATTTGATTAAAAATTACGTTCACGAGTTAAAAAATAATGCTGTATGTGGTGACAATATATAAATTACAGAATTTATTAATTTGACTGATGTGGTATATCTATAGGTCCTGAGTATTCTTCATATTTAGTAATAATAGTAATAATATTTTTGGTCGATATCACCATTCCATATGACGAGAACCTCATGAAAGCCGAAACAGATAAGAAAACTAAATATCTGGAGCTGACTCACGAGGTGACCGACATATGGGGATGTATGCCGAAATTATTACGATAGTCGTCTCTCCAAATGGGTTAATCCCAGTCAGCCTCTCAGTCAGACATTATTGATAAGATGGCAAAAGTGGTAACACAACTATTCAAAATCTCAAAAGTCAAATGATTGTAATGTTTTCGAAATTGAGAAAGAATAAGGAAGTAGTCAAATTAAAGTACTACCGATTTGTATCAAAAAACGGAGGATTTATGTTCTAAAAAAAGTCAACACCCCAGTTAACCAAATATTCGAATAAAACGAAAATTATCTAAGGTTTCCTCTATTTTGTAGTTACTTCGGTTTTACTTTTTATGCTGAGGTATTGTATACTGTGTATCTTGGATAAAAAAATCAAATGGTGGATTATTTCTTATGTATTAAATTAATCATATTTGTAAATCCCTTGATCTCATTTGTTACAAATTACCCCGTGAAGTAATCCTGTTTTACTATCATAATACGGAGTGAGCATTGTAGCATATTTAAGCTCCGTATTGTCTCCTTAATCGTTTGTTTATAAAAACAGCCTAGAACGTACCCAAAAAATGTATTAGTCACAATAACTACCGTTTCCTTAAATCTTACAAGTCATATAGCGAAGCGTGTCATCATCGTGGCCTATAACATTAGAGGAAAGACGCACACAACTGAATATGTGCTTGTTGTATACATATATTTGGTATTATACATACATAATACGTCTATCTTATCTATATAATGCATATTTTAAAAATATAGATCTTTTTGGGCTTTCGAGGAATAATTTTAAAAGAAAAATTTAGAGGAATTGCTAAGGATATGCTTGGAATTTAATTATTTATATTCTAAGTTATACACTACATCTGAAAATGTTGAGGACTACTACTAGCTACTACTAGCTCATTATAGAATTAAGGCTCCTTTAGATTTAATATCTTGCTTACAGATTTCTATAGCAAATTAATTGTTACGAAACCATTAAAAGTTTCTACAGGATAATACAAATTAGAAATTCGGTATGAATACGATCCGAAATTCGATTTAATTATTGCTAATAGGGTGAAGCCAACCGATAGAGCGGAAACTGCCTGAAACAAAAGTTAGATGGCGGATTTAAAGGCTTATCTTGATACTTTTTAACTAAACTTACAGTTAAATTTTAGCGAAATGTTTTGTTAGGCATATTTTTAACAGAAAATTTATCTTATTTTTCAACAGCATATTTAAGTGCATTACTAAACATAGATCAATGCAAAAGCCGATACACTCTTGTGAGTTTTGTCCACATCACGCTGGGCAGGGTTGGTGGGCGCAGTGCCGGTGCCCTCGAATAAGTTATAACGCACATCATCATTAGCCTGTGGGAATTGGGCTCATTTTGGATGGATGATATTCGGTCGCCTAGACTCGATCGTTAGCTTGCAGGGTTCACTACGTGCAGATGAGGTTGGCATTTGAAGAAAACGGGTTAAGCAGTAGACTAAAATTATAAATCTACATGCAGTAAATTAACCGCTGACGACCACCTGCCTCTAAGTCGAAGAGTCTGGTACTGCGACAACTAATTGAGCTAAACATCTTAGTTTTTTAACCGGGATGTATACCGATATCGTCAAGAGTCTTAGTTTTACCACATACTGAAAATAAAACAATTGAAAGTTAGACAATAGAATGTCATATAATTTAAAAAATCACAGTTGTTGTGTAAAAAATAGGTTTTAACTCGATTCTTGGACCATGCAGGTTTTGTAAACTTATCTGTTGACCTACTTGTATTATGTGCAAATACTACATCCCCAGCACTTCTAAGGTTCAATTATTGGAATATCGATATCGATTAATAAATCATCCTCGGTTAATAAATGGTTTCAAACTGTCACAACTCTACGGGAACATGCCTAATGACACAACATTGTAACCATACTCCGACACATTGTTCGTTGCGGGATAAATTAATCATTTAGACAAGTATTAACTAAAATAAATTTTTAATCCTAATTACGAATTACACATGATGTTGTGGTATACAAATAACTTAATAGTTATTTATCTTTAGGTACCTGACCTTTTGGTTTCATGTTTGGACGTTCGTTCAAAGTTAGCTCACCATGATTAATGAGAAAAGACAAAACAAGCCTCTAAAGAATAGCGTTTGAATTCCTGAACACATCTAAAACCTTTTGTCTAAAGCAGTGCTGACAGACGAAGTCAGGAATTGAATATATTCCTGTTTGAAGTTTTAGAGGTTGTCTTGACAACTAGTGATACTTAATTTAAATAAAAAAAGTGTATTTTAGAGCAAAATAAACTGCAGGTACTTGAACTTGGGTTGTGTATGGCACTTGGGTAAGGTGTCTCCACGCCGCCCTCCGCGCGGGCCGGACAGCTAGGTGGCACCCCTTTCGGGGAAGCCCGTCTGTCCTACCCACGGGCTGGCGGTGCAAAGGTGTTTTTTAGGATTGGATGGTATTTATGTTTTGGCAATCAGAAGAGGCACGGCTGGGTAGTCCCGCTAACTTAGTTATTCCTAAAATTACTGCCTGGCCTAGATCCTCTCTATTATGGAAGGCCAGTAGTATGTCCTGCAGGACGGTAATTACTGTAGAGACAGTAGGTTCCGCGTGTGTAGTAGCGTGGTGTTGGGCGAAGATTGCCGTCGGTCGGGGAGGTAGCCTGGTGATCAGGGCAGTAGCTTTTATAGTACGCGAGTGGCCAGGGTGCGCTTCTCGGTGCCGGCTCCACTAAAATTGTTATCAGCAATTTTAAGTGCGGAATTTATCATGTGCTCGGCAGTGAAGGATAACATCGTGAGAAGACCGGCATGTCTGAGAATAATAAAAACGTTTTCACATTCATTCATCAAAATAAATATGAAAATAACGATAATATTTTTGTTGCGCATGGTGCGTAAATACATTTTCAAAGTATTCTTATGTGTTTTTATAACTTGGGGTAGATTTAATAACACATGACAACACTATCACACGGTCAACTAAAATATCGTTTCAACAAAAGACATGAAGTCAAGCCACAGTACAAATAAATAAATAATTATATATCACCAAACAATTACTCAAATGAGGTTTCAAAATAATAGTTTTGTTTTCAGACTTAAACAGGCCTTTAACGTTATTTGTAAAAAAATATTTAAATTATGACATACGTGACATACGTGTCGTATTTGCAGACGCATAAGTATTCCATCAACAGTTATTTCGTCATTGTTCTTTGGTATGTGGACTTCTGAACCTTGATGAAATGACAAAAATGCGAAATAAATATTTTTCAACTGTTTAAATATTTTAACTAATACTCAAAAAAAGTATATATACAAAATTGATTAAATTTTAGGAAAAAATACCTATAGATACTTCATATACTACTTTCAATAATTACGAAACCGTTTTATTATTATAAATCTATAAATAATTATTAAAACGACTTAAAACCAAGACTCTTACATAACCAAGTAAATGAGGTAGAGACTTGAAGAAATGGATATTTCTGAACCTTTGTAGTTGATGACATAAGTGCAAAAAACCAAACACGATGATCACTTCGTGCGTCAGGTCCAAAGTTCCCTCTTCTACTTTACAATTTCTGTTTACTTACAATTTATGAAAACACAAATGCAGACTGCCTTTGTGTTCTGAAGAAGTGAAGCTTATGGTAAGTTCATCAGAGTCGTATCTCTGTAAGTGGTAATGGCAATCGTGATCTGTTATATTTTGACAGTTTGACAGATGCGGTTTACAGTTTATCGAATAGATGTTTCGATTAATGTAGATGAAGATGTGTGCTTCACTGTAATCACAGGTGCTTGTTATATTACACAACAGATAAATAAGCAATTAGGAAAAATATAGCATACGCTGCCTGCTCTTTATATTTACAGGCGTCTGCTATCAGCGTTGTAGCAACGGACAATATTTAACGCTTTTATGACCGAATGCATATCTGCTGAAGCAGATCGAAATAACAGATAGAATCACAGTTCGCTGTCTGCTGTTGTGATAACCTCGCGCGCCTATCGTTAAAAAGTCGTAAGCACGTTCAGTCGCGTGCAAAGTCATAAAGCATAAAAAATATTCTGTGCTTTAAATAGAGCATTTCGTTGTAACGTGTTCTTTATTTGTAGCCGTTGTGAACAAGACTAAGTTCTATATCCTACATAAATCACAACTTCTGATGTTAATTTGAAGCGAAAACATTACTATCGTCACCATAGCATGCACAATCTTCTAACATGAACATATTGTGTTGTTTCTGTAATGCTAATTGGAAACAGTAAATTCGAATTGAACTTGCAATGGATAATGTAAGCGTATGGATATCAAAGTAAAATATACAAATTACTACAACGCCAAGGTTGTAAATGTTTCGATCAATAAAGAAGTTAGATATAAAAGTGATGGTGTTTAATTTCAATATCACTCTTAAACTTCATACTTCCACATCTCTCTGGAACCTCGAGGAAAGTTTAAAAATGTTGTGTGATTATTTTGTCATGGCATTTCTTGGGGTAAGAAACAAAACGCTTATCATAATTCTTATGAAAACATTAAATAATATTTAAGAGATTATCGTCATCACCGCCATTTAAACAGCTATAAATTCAGCAATCGGGAGACTAATCACCATGGTTTGACGATCACTGTGTCAGATAAGAGAGCTTGCTCTCTAGACGCGCGACACCAGTCCATGTATTTTGGCACTGGCATTTTTTTTAATGACGATTTCGTTATTTGTCTGTACCGAGCGTACGGTTAGCTAGATATAATCACAAAAAGAGACTGCGTATAAAATAAGAATAAGAAATAAAATGAAATTAAAATGAAATGTTTGTCATTTGCGCGTAAATGTATGCAAATGTCATCAACAGGCCAGCGAATCACCGCATGTTTGTCATAGACTAACAAAAACATCGCGTCAGAAGGCACTAAGGGTACAAATTTTACTTTTTTTTATATTTGATTGTCTCTTTGAACATAAAGATCAGAAAAAACTACTGAATCGATTTGATGAAAATTAGTATGGTATTTTTAGCTTATACCCTGGAATAAATTTCCACGAGTAACCATTTATGTTCGCTTTTTATTTACGAAAACAGGAATCCAATCTTGACGCAGTTCTTCATTGAATAAAAACCTTGAGCAATAACTTACTAACTCTTACGAAAAAAATACTCCTTGTAAATTTTAACATATTTTTGACAGACATGACGAATTTATGAGGGTTCCTTTTTTGCTATTAACGTAGTTTATAAA
This sequence comes from Bhutanitis thaidina, assembly GCA_029286595.1. Classification (NCBI taxonomy): domain Eukaryota; kingdom Metazoa; phylum Arthropoda; class Insecta; order Lepidoptera; family Papilionidae; genus Bhutanitis; species Bhutanitis thaidina. The sequence goes on along the minus strand of JAGSMS010000020.1, from coordinate 4,796,568 downwards.
CCAAAACAATAAATATTAAGGAATAATCTAAACCTTAATAATAAATATATGTATCTATAAAATTGTAAAATCAAAGCTTAATAAAAATAGTAAACAGGACAAGAAGGCTAACTACATGACACTGTCAGCTTCAAACACAACGTCACTTCTCTTTGAATGTTGATCTATGTTCTCGAGCTTTGTGCCCTTATCGGTCCAGACGGGGAAATAATATAGTTGTCCTTTTCTTTGAGGTTACTTTATCATGGCGTTATATTTATTATAACAAAGAATTAAATCTCTCACCTAACGAAACGCAGAAGCACAATATGCCGCTACTTGACCGGTAAGGCCGTGGTACTACCCCGGTCAAGCAGCAGTGAAAGCCGCCGCTTGGCTCAACCTCTTATAAAATAACTACTAAATACAATAATAAAAAAAAACAAATGATAATAGCCTTATGTATAAAACATGTAAAAAAATAACATCGTTGTATACGTAAATGATAAAATTATTAAAAAAATAACAAGTAATCTACCTTTTTAGTTTTTAGTTACCTATCTAACAGCCTGAAAATAGTCTACTGCAGGACTTAGGCATCTCCCATAGGGAGGATTTTCTATAATCCTCGGCAAGCGGATTGGCCCTTAGTCACCTCTTACGATACACACGGGAAGAAAGGGGGTGGCAGATTCTTATTCCGATACGATAGACGCATGGCACTTTTTGAAAGTAAAAAAAGTATCAGACTAACTACCCACTGATTTTTTTAAGTGAAAGGCGGCAAATGGGCAAGCGCTTCACCTGATAGTAAGTGATTACCTTAGCCCACGAATATCTGCATCAATGGAGGATGTGCAGGTACGTTGCCGGCCGTTTGCAGCACATTCGAGCAGCAGCTAAAGCCGTTGCATAGCTCTACTTCGCCTTTAAAAAAGACAAAGCCTCCTTCTCAAATATCTGACAGGGCTTCGAAACCGGGAGGGGTCCGCTACGCTGCGGGTTGGAGGGCTTCACATATCCTCGAAATATGCGTGCATGCTTGTTTCCTAACGACGTTTTCCCTCACCACCGAGCACCTAGTATACAGCACTTAAAATTTCTATTAACTATTGTAATGGTGCCGGCACTGGGGATCGATCCCTGGTCAATCGCGCTCTATGAAACTAAAGTGAGCACCATGACCACTAGGCTACCACGGCTCTTTTTTACTTAATGTAAATTAAAAATGCTCAATTTTTTATTTATTTTTGTAATTAAATTGTATTTATCTCCATCCTCAAACTCTTTTAATTACTGTCTAACAGGATCCCTACTGATCTCAAATAATTTTACATCTTTCATCCAATGTTAAGTATTAAAGTTAATTAATTGTAATTGGAAGATACTTTTGACCAGAAAGATCATGTAGATCATGTATTTTATATGTTACAGCTAGCGTCAAACAATCCTCAACGAAAGGAGAATATCGGAAAGCAAGTCACACAAGTTTTAAGAGAAGTTTCTAAATACTGTCACATGTTACCGCAACTTGATATAGTACCATTACATCTGCCGTCAAACAAATACAAATATGGTAGTGACATACAACTATTATCTGGTCCACCATTCGGATACAGCTCAATAAATGACATGTCTCGATCATTCAATTATTTTCCAAAGCAACAGAATGAGGTTCGTGGATATAATTACGGTGATGTTGCTCGCAAAAATACTTGGGACTACTTTAAAAATAGTATATTTCCCTATCGAAGGACTTCAATAAACTATCAAAATCAGTTACCCATATTCGGACAAGCCACAGATTTGCAGCAAATGGTATATAACGATCAAGTTAATGAAGGTTTAGTCAGAGTTCCAGAGAGTGCACTTTTAAAACTGGTATCTCCTAATCAGTTGTCATTATTGTATCAAGAAAATCAAGCTATGCCTATCAACGATCCTTCGGCACCAAGATTGATAGCAATATCTGCAAGGTTACTTTTAACCTTACTCAGTAAGTACAACTAATTTAAAAAAATTCTAAATATCAAAATTGGTAAGTGCCCTCCACATAGGGAATCGAACTAGGGTCCTCTGATTGTGATCCGAGTGAATATCGTTTCGGTCTTTAATTATCTTCGTTGTCGTCATTGGATTACATTTTCTCTTATCTCTTTCTTTTGTCTTTTAACAAATAATTCTGAAATTAGTAATGATATGACGACTAGTAAAACAGAAAGTCTTTTTTCATAAAACATACCAAATTACTAGATTCACTAGCAGTTTAAAATAATATATGCTAGAATCACAATACTGAGGCAACATTGGAAAGGTTTGTTTTTTAATAAAAAATACTAAAAATTAGCAAATATTGCCCTATTACTATGTAAAGCGATAAAAATCGCTTATAACATTGTTCAAATATATTTTTAAAAATATAAAGGTATTTTTCAGTGTGTCTGATTTCGTAATGTGTATTAAAAATGTTAAATCGTTACTGATTTGTTACAGGAGCCAAAAAGAATTTGCATAACGCTGTTGATCATGGAGTAACCGGTGCGGAGAATATCTTTTCGGGCCTCCATGAAACAGCCGATGCTGTTGCGCAAATCATCGGGGGAGGTGCACATGGTCTTCTTGATTTCATCGGTTAAAACAATAAAGATTTTTTTCGCTCGTTTTACTTTTATTTCTTAAGCTCCCAAACCTGCTTTTATATCGAAGCTACATTAGCGACAGGAAATGTTTAGTTGTAGAGTAGGGATGGTGGAGATAGCAATCACAGTATCGATAACATCGGTCCAGTACCACTAAACGTCACTAGTCTTTGGGATTTAGCTCTTTTTAATAGTGCAGGTATGAGATTAAGTAAATATTGGATAGAATAAAATGTAGGTAGGTACTGCAATAATATTATAATATTATTATTAATAAAAATTAATGATGATATTCTGGATATAACAAGTAAAATCAAGGAATAATAAAGAAAAGCTTAGTTTGAGATGTTGGAGTTGATAATGGAAAATTAAATAAATATGACGTATATCTACCTAGGATACACTAGACATATTTGAGACATTCCATTAGAACATGTAAAACCTTTTAAACCTTATATATTACGGTGTTTTTTGATCTCATCATAAAAATATCAAAGTTATTTAGAAGTTATTCGATTTCTTGTCACCTTGGAGACAAATACAGGACTCGCAATTTATGTAAAAGTAACTAGAAATTTAGTTTTTGGCTTTTATTTTACTTTCTTCATTGATTTCACCTTTATGTGACTAACGTGCCTATACAAAGTGTTATCAACGGTTCTGATTTGGATAAAGACGCAGAGTGGAACACTTTACCGACGTCGCTCTTCCTAGATCAGTATTAAAGATGACATAAACACTATATTTTAACAGTGTAGTATTTTAACAATTTCTGTAACGAAGGTAAAAATTATAGTAAGAAATTATAGTATTAACCCAAATCCAGTGGGTGTGAGTCCCACACAACCCCATTCAGACTGTACGAAACTTAGGTACGATTGTTATCGTTGGCCTAGATAACTGTTACATTGGTCCAAAAATAAGATCTGGTGAAAAAGGGTTGAAACTAATGAAATAAGTATCGAGTATAGCAAAAGTCGAGATCGTGAGAGCTCATATTTAAATTGTTTTTATATTAAATAATGTTTCGCAAACGATTCCTAATACCTGTTGTAGTGTGGGGGTCCATCTTGAACACGTTATGTATAACAACTGATTTATTTAATGAAGTCTGTCAACAAGCTCCTTATTTGCTTACCCGCACTTACAATAATTATTAATACTTATTTAAAATACATGTATACCCACTACAGTATTAGGTACTGTACCTTAAATGTTATTGATAAACAGTCATTGTGAAATAAGAAAGGACAAATGCAAATATGGCCTGGCCCTTGTTCTGTATCGAAATAGATTTCTACAACTGGCGTCCTTGTTGGCGAAGTCAACTTCCATGAACAAAATTATTCAGAAATTAGCATCTAAAGAGGGAGCGGTCTATTTAAGCACATGTTAATACACCGTGTACTTGATAAGTGTTAAAAAACCTAATCTATTTTATTTCATTGTCTTTATAGTATTGTGTTCAGTGTGGCTGCTCGCTACGTTGTCACGTCAGTCATGGGGTACAATCCCGTCCGTTGAGTATTTTGTTCAAAATTACAACAATTTTAAAAATTGTCAAATATTACAGCTATACTCATAAGCATAAAAAGTATTCCAAAAAGATACATGCGTGATGCTGTATAAAGAACAAACTCAAAAGTAATATAAACATTTGATAGAGAGTTTTGCTTTTGTTCTTAATATATCATTGTGGCCAAAAGTTATTTTTTAAAGCATATGTATAATGATGCCTTTGATTTAAATGAAAAGTGTGAATTGTATTACTTCTGCTTTACATTTTTTTTATTGGACGGGGTGGAGTGAAAAACGAGCTAACAGTCTACCCAAGCGGCTACTGCAGCACATGGACAGCTCTAAATAATATAAATTAAAAAAAAGTTACAGATGCACTGTCTCAATCCTGATGACTAAGATGGAATGGCCCACAGCTCTTAATCATGCTCTCTATACTTTTCAACAATAGTTATAAACCGTCTGTCTGGCAGCAGAAATAGCTATGAGAGTGGTACCCACTCTGACGACTCCTAGGCAGATAATGAGCCCGTCATCGAATTCTTAACAATTAAATAACTATTATAAAAATTAAAAAAAATTGTAATACAGGCAAAGACTAGGCAATAAGAGAAGATTTTGTCAATTTGGTCTTGAAGAACTTATGGTAATGGAACAAAACCGGTAACGAGACTCACCATCCCTCGCGTTTTTTCTTCTGTCTTGTATAAACATAACATCAGGTACGAGAAGTACTCGTAAGTGCTTCTGTTTGCAAGATCCCTTGACAACAGAAGATAAAGGTAACACCACCGACATCGATAGGCAAGCAGAAACTAACGTATCTATAAACAACCGAGTATATTCAATTTGTACATAGTTGGTATCGATGGAACCATCAATCGTTTCAAAACGAAACGAATCTCTTTGTTCGGAACATCCTCGAACGTAGTCTTTAAATTTTATTTAAAGCTGTTTTACTCCGCAAAACTCAAACGATTATTTTGTAGAAACTTTGTGTACAACTCGTCTTCAGAATTTCATTTAAAGAAAACAATTTACAGTTTTGTTTATCAGGACGATACTTTCGCATAGAAGTAAAAAATAAAATTCAACGAGTATAGTTTATTTTTAAGGACATAAAACTTTTACAAAAGAAGTGTGAAATAGGAATGGCAAAAGTATGACAATCCTATGATTTAGAAGTAAGATATATTAAAATTGGCATTAAGCATTGAAATTTAATAGTGTAGAATAGGGAAAGAAAGTTTATATCAAAAAAAATTATTTACGGATTGTATACCGTGCTTCGTGGCAATCTTTGGGGGAGGCCTATGTTCAGCAGTGGACTTCTAATAGGCTGAAATGATGATGATGATGATGATGTGGAGTACAACCGTGTTCTGGGGAGTTAACCCTGCTGGCTAAGTCATGGCTCTGACAACCGTCTGATGTTAGAAAACCCTACCGGATACCCCAAACCCGTAGACTAGTGATGAGAAGCAGCAGCTCTTATGCGAGGGTATCGGCATCGGGTATGTACACAAATTCGCCTGCCCAGCTTGGTAAGTATGGGCAAATCTTCCATGCATGGCGTCCGAGCTTTTGTTGGTGCTTTTATGGAAAGGTCTATTTCCAGCGGTAGACTAATATACACTAATAAAAAAGAATTTTAAGTGCAAATGAAATCAAAAATATATTTTATTTAAAGATGCCTATTCACTTTTACTTTGAACATTGTATATGTTGATAGTAAAAATTAATAGGAATCTAAAATTTAACGATCTAGAAGCTTAGTAAAGAATTTGATTGCCTAAGATGCTTTCAATATACCACATGAAATAAATACATTCGCTTAAAATCGCTTTCGCTTGTTTTCCCAGGTCTCTGTCCCACTATTCGTTTTTTTCTTTTAGATATAGAGCCGCTTCATACGCTTATATATTAATAAACTTAAGTAATAATTATACAAATGACGGAGACCTGGTGAAGTAGTCATTATGCATGTCCAATAGTATAGTAGTGCAATTTGAATACAAGCGTAGTGTAGGCAATGGTAGTGTTTGTACAACACAAATTCTTGAATTTCGCTATGTATTGTTATATTTATGTGACTTTGAAACTACATCTGTCTTTTGCTCCGTTTATATCGCACAAACGTTACAATGGGTACGAGAATTGATCGATTGGATTTAAGTTACTGTGGTCTGCAGTTAAAGACGTTATTAAAAATTAAAATTAATTTGCATAACAATATTTTTTCGTGGAATTAATTCGTCAACCTGTGTTGCGGACTGCGCGTCACATTCAAGAGAGTGTGAAAAACGTCTGATCAACCTGGAAAATCTACATGGTCACTTCACAAAATCACTTGTATTAACTTACATTCTTTTTTTTAAAACTCCGACTACGGACTCAGCGGTAAAGTAAAGCATCGTGACAAACCCTTCATGTCAGAAAAATAAAAAAAAAACATACATCCAGAACAGACACGATTCTGTGTATTAATTTTAACTTATTTTCAGAAAGCAAAGAGTTTACGATTAATATTGGGAGTGTCTAATGCTAAAATTATACGCAACATCATAATGGAAGGATTAAAAAGTTTACCAATTTAATTGCAGCGCTATACGGACTTAACATTTTGTGTAAAGAATAATCTTTCGACGTTATTTATGAACAATATATATAATAAAGCACACGCATATTAAAATAATGCGTGGCTTAATGGTTGGCATGCCTGACTATATATTAACAAGCAGAAGAATAAGCTTTATGGAAAATATTTGCCATAATCACTAGGCTTTTGATCTCAGTACTAGGCAATTTAGGTTATATGCTGCTATCAAGATGGATAGTAACATTATGTACATAAATATGGTTTAGTTTTTTTACTTTACTAGATTGTTCCATTATGATGATGGACCGCGGGCAGGCCATATCTGCCTGTTCGATTTCGATGACGTGAAGGTATCGCCTTTCTGAATACGTTCGGCAGTTGTCAACTGTCAATGTACGCGCAATCACAGAGACACTCACTCGTCTTTACATTTTTTTATGAGAAAGGGGGTAAACGAGCAAGCGGCTCACCTGATGGTAAGTGATTACTGTCGCCCTGGTACATAAGCAACACCATAGGAGCAGCACGTGCGTTGCCGGCCTTTAAACATATTTGGGGAATGGAAGGGTTTATTGAATTCGGCGTAGGGAATCATACCATACAACGAACTCATAGATATTGAAAGTAACATAATGTACTTCTATTAACTTTTTCGAATGTTCGAACCTTGAATCCGTTATTTTTTTTGCGAATTTTTTTTTTATTTTTTTTTCGTTTATGTCATATATAACAATCAATATATAATATACGTGCAAAGATTCAGACATGTCGCAAATTAATTAATTTAATTTATCACTTAGTAGACTTTCGCATTAAACTTAGTTATTTAAATACATGAACGAGCTCTTAACTTGTAAATAGAAGTTGTTTGGTTGTAAGAATATATTCCATTCCATAACTTCTGCGATAAAGCGGCTTATCTCTCTGTCAACCTATTACTTACTCGCGAATGTTGTAGCAACGTGACTGTTCATACTTTATTCACTTACTTTCAATTATTATTAATAAAATTAATTTAATTTAAATGACTGCAAACACTTTACTTTTCTACTTACGTTATATAAGACTAATAAATTGGAATACGAAACACACCTTAGATTTTTTTTTAATTGCAAACGTGTTTGACAAATAATAATTAATATGTAATATTGGAGCGTGGTGGTGATTTTCTCGTCGTGTATACCTCAAATTCTCAAGAGCAATGTATACATACAACTAGTGCGTGATGCCAGTGATGACTTACGGAACTGAGACTCTTAGGTCCTACACTGCAGGCACAAGGTTGCGCTATGGAAAGTGCTATGCTCGGTGTTTCTCTGCGCAATAGATTCTGTAACGATGATATCCGCAGCAGAACTAACAGATAACCGACATAGTCATTAGGATCAGCCAGCTGAAGGGGCAATGGGCCGGCCACATAGCTCGCATAACTGACAACTAATGCCGGTGGCTCAAGACCGAGCTTTGTGGCAATCTCTGAGGGAAGCCTATGTTCAGCAGTGGACTTAGGCTGATGAGCGTAATGAACCCTCTAGGTAACAAAACTCTCTCAATTAAAAGGAGATCTGTGCCCACCAGCTACTTACTGTTTTCTTTAAACCGGTCAAGCAGTAGGGGTTATTACTCTTTTTGGCACCGAGAAGTTTAGCCGTTACCATCGCATACGTCACCCAAATTGGCGATAGCAGTACCACCCTCGAACCTTAGACATTACTATCCTTTCCGGATCTGGCTATTTTAGCGATATTATTTACAGGAAAAAAATCATGCCTTTTTTCTTTCTCATCCGACAAGATCTCCATGCCATAGGCTAGATCTTTCCAATTTTTTTTGGGAGGGCTTATGTGGACATTGGAATGATCCAACAGAGTTGAATATAATTCAGTTATACAGAGACAGATGATGTTATATATAACAGACACTAACTTTACACTTAGAATACAATGCACAGACTAATTTCTACGTATGTGATCATTAGACATAACAGGCAGTAGTTAAAAAAAAGTTTATTAAGTATCCTTACAATGTACGTACAGAAAATAGTGGAAACGAAACTAATTAACAAGTTGAACGCGGCCTCGCCCGGCGCAGATTTAGTTTGTGGAACAGCTATTTTTGCCAAAAACTCCACTTAATTATACAAACTGCTAACTAACACAATCAATAACGATGGCTATCGGTTAGTAGTCATATGTGAGAAATAAGCACAAAATCGATTTTCCCCACCTGGCCGATTTCGATGGCGACATCTTTTAAATAATACGCATGATTGCCAACTGCGTAGGACATAGCAACAACGGCAAGGTTCGGTAACAGTGGTAAGTTAAAGTTCAGCAAATCTTTCAAGAATATCATACCAAAAGCGCTATGCTCCAGTTAAAATTTACACGGTATGATTTCATTGAGGAATGAAGTTACATCTTAACGCATAAGGCGCCATTTTAGTGCTTTGATTGGCGACTTCACGTATATAACTACATTTAACAGTAAGTGTACATAGGCTGAAAAAAAATTAACAAACTATTCTAATACAACTAATAACCTAATATTCGTTTTCTAAATAAAAAAGTTATTGGTATTTAGTAATAAGCCCATATGTAAGATCATCTATTGTTATTAGAAAACGCCATACTTAATCTGTAGTCATTAGTTGCGTAACACGTTAATAAGAGAGAGCTTACACACAGATAAGCGACAAGGCCCTACTCGCAACCGGAATTAGATAAATAACAAGTTCAACTTTGTTATATTAGTTTGTCCAGGCCCCTGCTTCGGTAAAACCATCGCGTGTGCTTCTAACTTTTCGATAAACAAACTTCTATTTTGAACTAGGTTCCTGTTTACTTTCTTCCTCGTTAATAAAAGTCACCAATTAGTTTGTTGCTGACTTTTATTAATTACATGTCAACTTTTAAGTTCTCGTACTTTGCTTAGATATAACGAGTTCGCGCCAGACCTAAATTATCCAAACTGTTGGCGGGCAGCGGGTAGGTGATCGTCTAGTTGCTTGTCAAATGTGGCTATTATGAAAAATTTCCGGAGTAGAGCAGAGACCCAATGTTAATGATGAAGAAGATGTGTGATTAAAATGTTATACAGAAATTATCGCATAGGGCAAAATCGGCCATGAGTACATCATCAAAAATTATACTATACCTCCCTCACAACATCAATTCTGATTTTATTCAGTAATAAAAATAAAAACCCTTAAAGTTTAAAAATTATTATATTAAAGAAATTCTTTTAAAATGTTCTATGTGAAGCAGGTGTCGGATATTAAAACACGAAGGAGGGTTCCGTACAATCACACAATATATCTATGTACATTTACAAAAAAAAAGGGTTTTCTTTCATTCTGTTCGGGATCCTTCGCGCCGGCTCGACTCACACTTGACCGGTTTTTTATTATTTGTTGTTGCACTTTAGTGGATGCACTTTAATCAAGTTCGACGCTTGTATGTATTGACGTTTTTACGATAGAGCTTAAATAAAAAAAGGTTTTAGAGAAATAACCGACTTGCAGACTTGAGGTTTGTTCAAGAGTGTCTGTTCAATAAAAAAAATATTATCAAAATCGGTTCACAATCAGCGAAGATATCGCATAATATACTCGAACATACGAAGAAATTATTTAAAAAAATATCGACTAATTGATAACTTTTTGAAGTCGATTGAAAATGAGAAATAATGAAAAAACGAAACTACAAAAAATCGACAAATAGAAATGTATTGAAAATATAATGTTTTCCGACGAATCGCGGATGGTTATTTCAAATAAAATGCCAAATTGCAAATGAAAACCGGTGACACGTTGCAATATCTAAGTTGTGCTTGTGAGGCGCCTGCTGCTGCAACTGGCAGTTTCATGCCAAGCGATCTTGGGAAAAGCCAAAGAGTATATCTAGCTGTGCGAAATTAACCGGTATAACTTGTATTTCATTTAAGCTGTAGGTTTAGAGTTTACACAAATTCTTTATTTGTTCTTTTTCAGCGTTAATTATTATATGCACTAAAAATTATTTAAACTACGAATAATATGTAGCTCTTTTTCCGACCGACATAAAATTAGTTTTAAATGAAATAAGAAGTTTAAACTAAAATTAATTATAGCTTTCCCTTACAGCGTAATAAGTTTGGAAGTTTTCAGCGAAATACAGCATGACGCATATTCAGCAAACTCTCTTCTTTGCTGATAAGATTTTGTACGACCAACTTGTTCTCCAATTTAAAGCACTGGCCGCTGAAATGTTAATGTAATTCTGAAATTAGATGTTTTAGTTTAATTATATTATTTCACTTGAATTTTATGTAACCAGCGTTAGTTCATAAAGTAATAATTTACAGATAAGAACTTAAAAAAATATTATTTGATCATTTAACGTAAGCATTTCGTGCTATCGTCTATTTTATATTTTATAATAAAAATTAAAAAGGCACTCACATTTTATTATTTTATATGAATGTATTTAATAGAATATTCTCATAATAGATGATAAAGTAATGGTCCATTGTAAAAGACTCGATGCGTAAAAGTTTTCTAATGAAGATCATACATTAAAACAATAAAGTACAACAATGTTATTCAAACTTCGATTACCGTAGCGTCATTACAAGAGCCCTTTCTGCCGAAACAAGCGGAACAACGCCCATTATTAAAAGTAAGAAATTTATTAATTATGGCATAATCGTTCCAGTTTCCTTAACTTGGATTCAGTAAAAGAATAGCGCTTCATTAAGCTTAAGGATTGCGCATCTGTTTCTATATTAATAGATACGAAATATCTTTTGAGTGTAGAATTTTGTTAGTTATAACTTTTATTAACAGATTGATAGAACAATCTTCTTCTTCTTCTTCATAAACCAGTTTTTTTTTCCCACAGCTGAACAAAGGCAACTCCCAACGGAAGCATTTGCCATAATCGACACTCTTGGTATTGATACCTAAGAAACGGTCTGAATAATTTAGCTCTAACGTATTCGAGATGTATATTCCATTACATTTGACATGACTTCTCTGTTAACAATTAAGACACCCAAGTAATTGGTGATTCTCTTAAGCTGTTTTACCATAAGGATATATAAGTATTATATATTTTTTAAATTCGGTTGACAATCTGGATATCTTTAAGGTCTAAGGGAACAGACATCTAGGCAAGCGTGTACCATTCTAGGCCTCATCTTCGCCTTCCAACGACCGAACTAACAGGCCACCTGATCGTAAGCTACACATGCTTTTTCACTCCTGAGGACTAACATGAATTTCTTAGCAGCCTATAATTGTACTGGCTTCTTGAAAACTGCAACTCAACAGTGGTGTCACTGCTGATTGGCAGCAGGAATAGGTAGGAAGATGGTGCCTACCCAGACCTAGGCTTCTAGTAAATAGTTTGGTTTGCCCAGATGTGCCCGGATCTTCTAAGGAAAGGGTTTGCTATTTTCACCTTGAGGGTCTGAAGCCTCATCGCTTATATTTTCGGGCTTGGCATTTTTCTTTATGATTAATCCGCCATCTGTCGGATGCCATAAGACAAGGCTTATTTCTTTGTCAACTCTTACGACACCCACGGTAAGGGAAGGTGGGAGATATTTTTACTCTACTATTACACTAAGCCTTCATGATTATTATAAATAAATTATTTTCTGTGCGCTTCTGTAAGTATCAGGTGCAAATTAATGGAATAACTTCTACTGAGGATTACAAAGAGGTGGCATTTTGCGATGATGTGGGTATGCGACGTTTTCGGGGCTTTCGCATTAAATTAATTGTATTCGATAAAGACCATGTTTGTTGTTAGTATATTTAATAAAAATAACCTACCACGATCGTATACCCAAGGACGCTGTTCTGTTCCGTTGTTTCTGTTCACGCCAGGTCTAGACTTTTTGGACCTTTCCACCCAGATTATTTGATAAAGGCGACCCTGTCATAGTGTCCAGGCCACCGATACAAATTGTACGTAAGTTTCAAAAAACCCAAAGGCACAAGCCCTGCATATAAGGAGTCGAACCTGAGTTTCCTAATTCGGAGACAGATCCCCTAGCCACTCTGCTATCGTGGTCTCTACTCTACTAATATAAAATTAACGAATATTAGACGCATAAAATACTCTTTTTTTTCATTTGCTTTAGGCATTTGATCGCGTTATAGGCGATTTTGCATGGCGGGGTTGGCTATTAACAGAATTATTTATTTATTTTAATTTACGATGATCTGAGTATAAATAGGTGTACTACAATTGCCGAGTGTTGTTCCTATGATGTCTATTAAACCGATGTCCAATGACTCAGCAGACGGATTCGCTAAATATATTACGCGATCGACAAATATGTTTACAAAACAATTTATTTATTAATATAATTCGGCACTTCCACGGAAGACCTCGAATGTGACATGATGTTGTTTATTTTATTATCTTTTAATGTGCATGTTTTATATATGTAATATATGTACAAGTATTTATTAGTAATTTAGTTGCATGTGCTTTTGATTTTCTAAGTACTTTGTTCCGCCTACCATAAAATTTCACCTCACCATAAGTTGATTGGTAGAGAATGCCTATAGGCATTATGTCCATCATTAGTGTCCTATTCTATACATATTTTTGTTTAAAGATTAAATAAATAAAGTCTAGTACGCCAAACAACATCGCAACTATGCCATGAAAGTGACGAATTAATGTAATTTTAAATCAAATAAAAAGCACATGACGGTGAATAACATTCTTTTCTCTTTTTGAATATCCTTAATTACGTTCCGTGTTACATAAAATCGTTTGCTTATCAAACTCAAACTAAACCGCAGCATACATAGCAGTACACTAAACCTAACCGTTAAATGAACGACGTTCTAAAAGTAAAGTAAAGGGGATACATGAAAAAGGCGTGACAACGAAACTGATGACATAGTTCGATTTGAAGGTATCATTTCCTGTGAACCTCATTAATCGATTTTCGTTGTCATTACTTATCTAATATATTGCCGGGTGTCATCTGTGACTGATATTACAACACGATTCACATTGGGCACTCGGAAGCCAGCACACTCCCTTTTATTTTTTTGTACGTACTAACCCAAGTTTGAATTCACAGGGGGATCCCTCTGGATTCAAGCGAACTTTCTTCTCAGATGCAAAACATGCTTAAAAGTATATATGTGTGTATAATAAAAAAATCTATTATATTTTAAATATTGACATTTTACTTCAATTGTCTAGATAGTATTTAAGATAAAGATGTTTCTTCGTAAAACTATAATTAACTATTACAGTTCTCTCGGTGTCCCGAGGCCCGTACTCCGCAAAATTGCAAACCGGAGTAAGCATGGTTTAACTTTCAGTTTTCTTTGAATTCCTAAATAACTTAAATTTAACGAAGAAACACAAAATTTTCAAGTAATTTCTTCAACTTTCTGAGTTCTGTTATTCACTGAGTTACGCAAAACTATACTTACTAGATACTTAGTTTTTTCATATCACTGTTTTTGTATTAAATAAACAAAATAAGAAAAATTCTTATCCTAATATACTTTTAAATTATTAAATACAATATTAACATAATTATAGCAGTTATTTTTCCTTTTGGTGCCCAAGAGATTGCGACTAGTAATGTTCTTTAACTAATTTCTTGAAGGTGGCAATGGATCGTGCCTCACGGATATCCAACGGCAGAGCATTCCAGAGCTTAGCAGTCTGAACTGTGAACGATTTGTTAAAGAAGGATGTTTTGTGAGTTGGCATCAAACATAATGAAGAATTAGAAGAGGGAGAGTCTGTGCGAGCATACATTTTGTAGGAATGGGAAGAAATGATCGAAGGGGATGCAAAGATCAAAGCGCGGCAAAAGTATTCCTAATATCTTCCTTAATTCGGCGTGTTGTGATTGGTATTTTCAATATCTTTTCTCATTCTCATTTTATAACAATGCTGCTCTAGAGCCACGGCAGACCCACTGCCGCAGATACGTCCTTACGAAATGATGAAATTTGGTACATAGGTTCTCGACAGGCATCCGCTAAGAAAGAATTTAATGAAAAAACCATCTCTAAATGAGTGAAATAAGAGTTGGCAAAAAGTAGTAAAGTTCTAAGTTTTTGAAGTGAGAGACTATTTTTAAATAATAAAATATTGGTTCCTTTACTCTTAAGGATTAGAATATAGAATTTAAATGTGAACAGCTATTATTAACTAGAATAATAAACATGGCATATAATTTTCAGATATAATTAAAAAAAAAGTATTCATATTCTAATAAAATAAAAAATTACAATTTACTAGGCGGTAGGCTCCTTCTCTGCATAGGAGTAGACTGGGGTACCTACCACCCCCTTACCTATTTCTAACCCCAATCAGCAGTTGAAAGGTATGCTGAGCCAGCCTACGTAAGGCATTCCATCTTAGTCCTCTGTCACTTCGATTGAAGTTGTTTGCAGGTGCTCATGGGCTTCAGGCGCTATTTACCATCAGTTCGACTGTTAGTTTGTTTGTCACCCCAATCCAATAGACTGATAGTTACATACGTACTTGTGATAACTACTTCTGTACTCGCGTCTGGCCGGCCACGAGTACTTCGACGATCTAAATTACCTTAGCAAAACGGATTCGTTGATTCCACTTTTCTTGCTTCTAGTCACTACCAATTTAATACAAAGTAGATAGTAGTACTTACTCCTTTATTATTTTCATAAGTTACATTCTCAGAATCTCACCTTAATAGCCTAGAAATAGTCCACTGCAGGACATCTCTCTCCTAGGCCTCTCTCATAAGGAGGTTTTACCATGATCGCCACGCTCGGCAAGCGGATTGGCGATTGCAGTACCAGCCTCCTCGCAGCTTAGACGCTGCTACCCGACAATGGTCTGCTTCGTTTTAGTCCTGATATTTTTCAAAATGTTTATCCCGTCATCTATCGGTAGCCATTGCTATTTTCAAGGTTTTACCCTTAGTCACCTCTTACGAGAACGACGGGAAGAAAAGGGGTGGCAGATTCTTACACCATACGGCAGTCATTCACATTTAAAAAAAAAATCATTACTTTTTTGTTGACCTTGTCCCTGTTTCGGAAACAGTGACTGTATTTATTTAACATTCTTATAAATTTCAAAATATCCGCTCGACAATGTTTGACATGCAGATGGAACAACCTGACCTGATGTAAATTAATGAAAACTCGTTTATACAGGTCAAACTTGTCAGCGAGGCTGCCA
Source organism: Bhutanitis thaidina (assembly GCA_029286595.1). NCBI lineage: Eukaryota > Metazoa > Arthropoda > Insecta > Lepidoptera > Papilionidae > Bhutanitis > Bhutanitis thaidina. The sequence continues at coordinate 4,780,630 of JAGSMS010000020.1, read as the reverse complement.
GTACTTGAAATCTATTTCAATAAATATCAGCGAGTGTTTTCGCCTATTTCTTTTTTTTATTTGTTAACAAGAAGCTTCTTTGGCCTTGGCAGGTGCAGAAATCCTAAGCCTTCTGTTATATTATCATTATTCGTACTACCCTTGTAACTTGAGGCCTTGATTATGTTGATCATCATCATTCATAGTATAAATAAGAGTGAGCGTGACCACTACACTGCCGCGAAACATACATAGTATACCGCGGCCACCAATCGTCCTGTAAATAAATAAATAAAGAAGTATACAACTATTTAGTTAAATAAAATGTATAACAATTGTACTATTTGCACATATTTATGTCGTTTGATCAAGACAAGACAAGCTAACAGTCCACCCGGTGGTATGTGGCTATTGCCCTCCATGAACACCTGTTAACGAAATATTTCTTCAATCGAAGAGGGATATAGATGCTTTGTCACCCCGAGCATAGCATGTAACTATACTGGCTCACTGTACCCTTCAAAACGAACACACAGTGCTAGTATCAGAAATAGCCAGGAAAAGTAACCTACTACCTAAGTAAAGGGCCCTAACATCAACATTTGTATATGTGTAAAATGTTCACCGAAAAACGACAGTAGACTAATTAAACATAGAGGAGCTGTCGGATTGTCAGAAGCACTGTGCAACTAATTAAAATTCTATCCTCAGTATTTGTTGAACATTTCCTCATGTTATGCTTCCGCAGAGAAACCGCACTGTTTTTTATGTTCTTAATATCTGGTAATAGTTTTTTATAACTTAATTAGTAAACTTTATTTGGGTGCCATCATTTGGAAGTAAATTTTGGAACAATGAAAATAAGCAGGAGCAAAGTGTGGTAAGTTCAGTAGATGACAGATAGTTTTCAGTTGAAGTTCCTGTAATTTTGAGATCGTCCGTTGTTGTAGAGAAGTAGTGTACTAGAGCCATTGACGGGTCTGGTTTAATGACTCGTCCATCATCGTTTGCAATTCCTGACAATATATGCAGTTATTGTTGTACCAGATCTAAATCAATATAATCTAATAAAAGTTGTAATGAATCATGTGGACTACACAATCACGAGAAGCTTCTTTTGATTCTTGTTGCGTTTAAAACTAGGTTTAACGGCCTCACTCGATTAAAAAATGAAAATTTAACTTTTATCTGTAACAAACAGTTTTGACTTTAACAATTTTAAAAACATGTACATAAGGGTGGTACAAAAATGTATAATGGGAGGGGAAAGACACCATCTTCCTTTTATTGGATTTGGGTGACAACCGACCTAACGGTCTGATGGTAAGTGGATACCGCAGCATATGACCAGCTTCAAATAACTTCAGTCGAAGAAGGTTACAGATGTATCGTTACCCATGATGACTAAGATGGATTGCCTCACAGCCTGTAACATAAAGCCTAATAGATAATAAATTTCAAACCGGAATACAACAGATATAAATATTGTTCACATTTTTGCAAGAGCACTTATGATATACATAATATCCAAAAAAAGTTAATCATGTTTTATTTAATCACCATAAAATTCGGATAACTATAAATAAGCTAAGATCTAAAGCATTAGATGGTGGCTCAGAACCGTTCTTCTGATGATGACTGATGATGTTTGGGGGAAGCCGAATATGTTTACCAGCACATGGTTCAGATTATCTTCTCTTCGTAACATGGTGCCAAAAATTATTGCTGAAATTAATATAATATAATATAATAACAAAAGTTTATTTATTCAGTTCCAAAATAAATATAAATACACAAACACAAGAAATAAAAACAGAACAAAAAAAAAATAGGAACGAATAAGTTATCGAAATCGCAAGGCGAAAACCATAACGCTGATTTTCAGTAGTGAAGCAAAACATCGTGAGGAAAACTGCATGTAAAAATATTATTTCGAGGACATGAGTAGTTCGCCAACCCCCACTGAAGCAGTGTGGCGGACTCTTCGCGGCTCCAAAACTCTCTCGGTTATTTGAGAAGAAAGCCTTTGCCCAGTTGTCGGCATTAACTTCTACTTTACTTTACTTTTTAAATCATAAAGAGCATGAACAACATTGACAAGAAAGAATCATAGACAAGTCCAAAAATCGGTGTCACCATCCATAAATGTTAAAAGAATTTTGTACACACTGGAATTTTAATTTTGGACGTAAATTTTTACTACATATATCATTTGAAATTCACCTATTTGTGTTATATGATGTTAACTTTATTATTATTTAAAATAATACGAATCAGTCAAAAATAGCCTAACAAAGTCCACTCACTAAAGAGGCAAGATAAATAACAAGTCAAACTTTGTTATATTAGTTTGTCGTACGGTCCCCTATTTAGGTAAAACCACTGCGCGTACTTTAACTAGTTAACTTCTATTCTGATCGCTGTTTCTATTGACTGTTTTCTACGCTTTGTGAAAGTTCCCAACCAATATAACTTAAGGTTTAATCCGAACATTTGCTATTAAAACTCATTCTAGAAAAAACTCAAAACATTTTTGCACTTTTAAGATTTCCTAGAGTGTACAGCAGAAAGTTTCATAAGACTCAATGCTTTTTAAATGTATTATTATATGATATGTCATATGTGCTTCAATTTCATAGTATGCAAGTGACCTGAGTTCCACCCCTTTCTCCTTGCGGGTGTCGCAAGAGGCGATTAAGGGAAAAGTCAGATCTATATCTAGATCAAAACCGCAATAGCTAGGGACAGATGGCGGGATAACCTTCTCGAAACATTCGCATCCAAAAATAACCAGACCGATGACGGGCAGCTGGATCTAAGGTACGAGCTGTCTGGTACTGCGATCGCCAATCCGTTTACCGAGCGTGGCGATTATGGCCTAAGCCCTGCAGTACACTATTTGTAGGCTGTTAAGGTAAGGTAAACCTAAATTCCATACCCAGTGTCAACACCACCAAAATGTTAATAGCAACATTAACCTTCTAATAAACTTCTTAACCTCCACCCGAGAGAAATAATTAAAAAAAAAATGTATTTTGAGGACATCCGGAACAGTATGTAGCGGATCCTTCCTGGCTCCAAAACATACCAAAATAATTGAAAGGAGGACTTTTACAGTATCTTGGAAGTGTCATGGGAATCATAATACGTAACAAGAACTTTGGTCTGCCGCACAATAGTACTAGGACATAATAAGCATTTACAGATCGTTTAATCTCTACTTAAAGTATGCCTCTGTTATTAGTTCGGTGTAACTTTGACAGATCGATGCATTTAAAACGCAATAAAACTAGTGAAGTGCGAGTTTGAGCTCAGAGTATACGTATCATAACACATATAAAATAATTGAATATTGAATATAGTTCGCACCTAAAGGTAGGATTTGCCATAATGGTAGGCAAGCGAGTTGGCGATGGTAGTACCAGTCCCTTTGAGTCTTATAGGTTGCTACTCACCACAGTTCTGCGTATTTAGTGTCAAAGTTTTGTTGACATTTATACTCCGCCATTTGTTACAAGCCACCACATTTTCCAGGCTTTTCCATAAGTCAACTCCATGCAAGCAACGCACCAAACTTTGATTAGAATCTAAAAATGTGAAAGAATGTCAAAAATTTCAAAAAGAAATATTTAAAAATCAACATAAGCAATAATTGACAAAGAAGAGATTTTCAACAAAATTCACGATAATACGGGTTCCTCTACATTAAAAGTAGTGCAATTTGAATACAGGCAGTGAGAAACTTTTGCTGTAAAATAAGTTATAACCATACCCAAGAAGATCACTTAAACTTGGTAGAGAAATTTATGCTTTATGAGGAAAAATTGCGACGACGTGCTTTAAGTTCGGCACCTAATAAAAACTTCCGATTTTAGGCGACAGTTTGAGTAGATAAGGTTTCAGATTGATTGGGATGACAACCTAGCTAGCCAGTGTTTCTTAAGGATTTTATACTATGCTTGTAGTAAGTTAGTGATCGTACAAGGGAACATATACACGTCTCTTTCTTCAAATGTCATTTTACCAGTACGTGGTGCCCTTGCTGGCAAACAAACGAGGTTCTAGCGAACAAATGATGTCTTACGTATTTTCCAAAATACATTCCACTATCTAATGATGGGGAGCAGCATCTCTAGTGCAAGGCGATCCGACATAGCGCAAACCATCCCGCTTGCCCAACTCGGAAGACCAATGGAAGATCGTCGTAACGATTACTTCACCTTGTAAACTATTACGAGATAGACAGAAAGTAGTCCAGATATAATATTTACATATATACGTATATAAATAATATTCATAGTTAATGCTGAGAAAAATACTTAAAATACTTAATAGTAAACATTTTTAGTATTTCGTGAAACTAAAGAGTCAGTGTGAAAACGATATGACAGATATAATGTACACAGGCAAAATAAGTTCTTCTAATGGTGAGTAAGGGCAACTTTTACATTCATGGCAAGTTTAAATAGTGCTTTCATGGAAATATCAATGTCCAGCAGTGGACTAAGAGGCTAATAATGCATTTTCCAAAAATGATACTAACATTTAGTAATTCCACAGAATCAAACATGTAAAACGTAGGAAATCACTTAGCGTATGACGAATAGTGACGGAAATTAAGCTTTCAAGGAATATTATGTGAAAAAAATTTCCGGCCTTAATTCGAGGTCTTCTTTATTTTAATTCATCTATTATAAATTTAATTTTCTTTTACATCCTTTCCTATTCAACTTTCCTTTCATTAAAGAGATAGGTTTAATCCATAGGTTATTTAGAACATCGTGTCTGGTGAGAAGCCGGTCACCGTATTACCGTTAAATGATACAAATCTAACATAAGTTTGGAAAAATCATTGGTATGAGCCCCCCACATAGGTGTCCGAACTTGATTCTTCCGATTCGGAAGTATATCCTGTGACTATTGTGACTGTACATATTCACGTTTGCAATTTCATTCAAGATTTATTCTTATTTACGAGAGTCTATATTTATGTTTAAAAAATAACTTTTATTTCAAAGTCATACAGAGAGAACCTAACTCCGTGGGTGTCATAAATGTCAACTATGAAAAATGTCTTGTACTGAAAAATATCAAGATCATCCAGATAGATGGGAGGTACTAGGCGGTCTATTGCATAACACTAATTGTCATAGTAATCGTGAATATTGTGAATGTTTAAACTAGACTGGACTAGACTAGACTAGACTAAAATAGACCTCTCTACATTCAGTGTGGCTGCCGGAATTAAAGAATAGCCCCAACCTCATCCGACCATTGACGTTGAAGAAGGCGGTTAATGGACATAACAGTAACTACCATTCCGTCTCGTACCGTGGGTATCGTAAACAGATGGAAATATAAATATCAGGAGAAGGGCAGCATATCTGATCGGTACACAACAGAAGCTAGATATAGTGAATATAAATTCGTCATTTATATGATATAATATATGTATATTTTTAGATATAATATATTTATATTGAATATATATGTATTAGATGTAGAAAGAAGTATCACATTTATTTATTTTAATTTCATGTTATGCTTATTTTTTTAATTTAACATCCGTCATGAACATAGGTTCCAGATGAAAACCAACGACAGGCTCTAAAGCTTGACAATAAGCTGATCTGGAGACCTATTGGTCCAGCCATGAGACACGTAAAATGTATTATTTTTCTTTAATTGTGATGTCTGACGTTACTTTTGATTTATTTTGTACCTTTTGTTTATTATTTTCATTAACATGTTCTGAGTCTCTTTATGCTGTACCAATAAATATATTTTTCTTTTTTATTTCTTCTTTAGGCAGTATTTTCCTGGATAACAGCACTGTGAATTGAACTCAGGTAATTTGCGTTAGCAATATGAAATTTTATAGCTCGGCCGCTAAGTTACCATAGCTCTTTCTAATGTCTGTCATCAAAAACAAATTCTGGTTTAAATAAATTATTAGAAGTTGAATCAATAAAGTAGGAAAGAACGATACAACCCTATGTCACGGACCGCAGCAAACAACAAGGACTGGGGCCTTCATTGTCATGGCATTTCAACAAGGGGATTATTCAGCAATTTACATCGACGTAGACAATCCCATTTCCATGACAGAACATTTGAATTTACCGGACATAAGATATAAGACCTGTTCTGAATGTGGAGTTTTAATTATTCGGATACAAATATAAATTACGAACACGTAATTAGTTTCCCAAGCTATTTGGTATGAGTTTAGTTTCTTTATAAATTATGTTGGAACGCAGAAACTCACCGTTATGGTAAATCACTATGTACGTACGTAGCTATATAATAAGTATAAAATGTTCGGAAATTCAAAAGTAGTGGTGACATATAAGGGGAAATTTAAACATTTCTCTAAATGCCAACCTCACATGCTCGTGGTCCACCCTGCTGACTCTGACAGCCAAATGATGGCGGCAAATCCATCCGAAAATATCGAACCTAAAACACTACAGAATAGTGATGGGGAGCAGCAGTGTACCAGTATTGTACTCACCAACCTCCCCCCGTCCAGCGTGGTGAGTATGCTCAAATATTTCATGCATGGCATGTCGGTTTTGTTGGTGCTTTCGTGGAAAGACCTCGATCCAGCTATGAATTTTTACAGACTGAAAAATCTGCCGAACCCAGATTCTACACACTAATGCTGGGAAGCTCCAGTACGAGATTACCGACAATGCTATCACCAATCACCCTGCCTAACCTGTTAAAGTCAACGATGCAGATCCTGTATAAGTATTGAAAACTACTCATTGATGTCATCGAAATAAAGGATCGAATATGGTTCCCCTAATTCGAAAGGTGAGCTATTGCCGTCACAGGATCAGAGGATAATTATATCTAGGTAAGATGTAGTGCTAGTTTCGCCTCGTTCATAAACGTTAGGAATAAAAAATATTTACGCAAACTATTCTTCTTTACATGCGCCTAAAACTTGAATATCACGCAAATGCCGTAAAAGCGTGTCATCGCTGATCATTTGTCACGTTCTTTGTAAATTCAAATACGACACATACGTTACATATTATATTAATAAACCATACTGAAGAAAATACGGTTAATATAATATTGAATGTGTTTTGAAAAAAAATCAAAATATTATTGTGCAAAATATATTGTTATATATATACATTATATATCAGAGTTTTTATTTGTATCTACATTAAAATGTTATAGTTTCATACCAAAAATTCCTTTTCTTTTTCTTTATCAGTCTGTGTAATTTAAGTGCTAGTGAGAGTCAACTATTTTATTTATGTTGGTATGCTATTTCATTTGTTGTATATGAGTGTTCTGTTATAGACCATAGGATTTAATATTATATTTCTACTTTTATAACTCCGAAAGTGGTCTATCAAATAATTAAAGATATCTGGTTGCTGTTAGGTATTTATGCTATATAGATGCATGTGATTACAGTTCATATGGACGACAGTAGTTAATAGTATAAGCAATTTCTAATATATATTCAGTGTTCGTTCCTGTCACGGGAACAAGAGTCGTGACGCAGCATACAGACAATTAATATCGGGCATTAATTATTTCGACAGCTGATAGAAGTACACATAAGTGCTTGTCTTGATTGACAAGCTGATGACTGATAGGAAATACCTTTTTATGAAAATCTTTAAATTATAAAGTAATTTGCTACAAAATTGAATGAACACAGAATGCCATAGGCTTGCGGATTTTGTTTGTATGTTTTTGCGCGTTAATATTACTCTACCACCAGTCCGATTTGAAAAACCTTTTAGCGTTAAAACGAAGATGCGAAAGCGGTCTATAATTTCTTGTCGAAAGAAAATTAAAATACTTTAAATTGATGGTTAGCAGAGCTCATATGGCAATTAATTAATTTAGATTTGTATTCCTTAAATATACATTGAATGATTTTCACCCACAAATGTCTATAAAATGTTTTCAATTGGTAATAATCAAATGGATGTGTCATGTCACATACATATTTTTTTTTATAGGAAAGGCGACAAACGAGCAATCGGTTCACCTGATGGTAAGTGATTGCCGTTGCCCAGGTACATCTGGAACACCAGAAGTGTCGCAGATGCGTTGCCGGCCTTTTACGGTATTTGGGAGATGGGAGGGTGGATGAGGAGGAGATGGGGGAGCGGGCATTCGGTTACCTCACTTCACGCCGGTATTCTGCGAGGCCCTGGTACCCGAACGAGCCGGTTCATTCGAGTAGCAGCCTAACCCACCGCTTGGCTCTACCACGTATAAATTTGTATAGTACCACGTATAAATTTGTATAGTACCACGTATAAATTTGTATAGTACCACGTATAATACATATGTATTTATTAGATAATCTGACAGAACATACCGCTCCCCGTTATCAGTCTGTCGGATTAGGGATAGACAACGTCGGATGAATTTTTCCCCATTATTTGGTTGCCTGTGCAGAATAAGACGGAGCGTTGTCTCCTATAGTTGACTGCAATGCTTCAAAAACATAGTTTATAGAAAAAAAATTCAAGCAGATATATTTAATCACCGCACAATTTTTTTAAAAATTTAATACCTCAATAAAGTATAATGCATTCCTTTAACTTAATGTAAAGTATTCGATTTCAAAAACATATTGATTAACCTAGTATTGTACTCACCAACCTCCCCGTCCAGCGTGGTGAGTATGCTCAAATATTTCATGCATGGCATGTCGGTTTTGTTGGTGCTTTCGTGGAAAGACCTCGATCCAGCTATGAATTTTTACAGACTGAAAAATCTGCCGAACCCAGATTCTACACACTAATGCTGGGAAGCTCCAGTACGAGATTACCGACAATGCTATCACCAATCACCCTGCCTAACCTGTTAAAGTCAACGATGCAGATCCTGTATAAGTATTGAAAACTACTCATTGATGTCATCGAAATAAAGGATCGAATATGGTTCCCCTAATTCGAAAGGTGAGCTATTGCCGTCACAGGATCAGAGGATAATTATATCTAGGTAAGATGTAGTGCTAGTTTCGCCTCGTTCATAAACGTTAGGAATAAAAAATATTTACGCAAACTATTCTTCTTTACATGCGCCTAAAACTTGAATATCACGCAAATGCCGTAAAAGCGTGTCATCGCTGATCATTTGTCACGTTCTTTGTAAATTCAAATACGACACATACGTTACATATTATATTAATAAACCATACTGAAGAAAATACGGTTAATATAATATTGAATGTGTTTTGAAAAAAAATCAAAATATTATTGTGCAAAATATATTGTTATATATATACATTATATATCAGAGTTTTTATTTGTATCTACATTAAAATGTTATAGTTTCATACCAAAAATTCCTTTTCTTTTTCTTTATCAGTCTGTGTAATTTAAGTGCTAGTGAGAGTCAACTATTTTATTTATGTTGGTATGCTATTTCATTTGTTGTATATGAGTGTTCTGTTATAGACCATAGGATTTAATATTATATTTCTACTTTTATAACTCCGAAAGTGGTCTATCAAATAATTAAAGATATCTGGTTGCTGTTAGGTATTTATGCTATATAGATGCATGTGATTACAGTTCATATGGACGACAGTAGTTAATAGTATAAGCAATTTCTAATATATATTCAGTGTTCGTTCCTGTCACGGGAACAAGAGTCGTGACGCAGCATACAGACAATTAATATCGGGCATTAATTATTTCGACAGCTGATAGAAGTACACATAAGTGCTTGTCTTGATTGACAAGCTGATGACTGATAGGAAATACCTTTTTATGAAAATCTTTAAATTATAAAGTAATTTGCTACAAAATTGAATGAACACAGAATGCCATAGGCTTGCGGATTTTGTTTGTATGTTTTTGCGCGTTAATATTACTCTACCACCAGTCCGATTTGAAAAACCTTTTAGCGTTAAAACGAAGATGCGAAAGCGGTCTATAATTTCTTGTCGAAAGAAAATTAAAATACTTTAAATTGATGGTTAGCAGAGCTCATATGGCAATTAATTAATTTAGATTTGTATTCCTTAAATATACATTGAATGATTTTCACCCACAAATGTCTATAAAATGTTTTCAATTGGTAATAATCAAATGGATGTGTCATGTCACATACATATTTTTTTTTATAGGAAAGGCGACAAACGAGCAATCGGTTCACCTGATGGTAAGTGATTGCCGTTGCCCAGGTACATCTGGAACACCAGAAGTGTCGCAGATGCGTTGCCGGCCTTTTACGGTATTTGGGAGATGGGAGGGTGGATGAGGAGGAGATGGGGGAGCGGGCATTCGGTTACCTCACTTCACGCCGGTATTCTGCGAGGCCCTGGTACCCGAACGAGCCGGTTCATTCGAGTAGCAGCCTAACCCACCGCTTGGCTCTACCACGTATAAATTTGTATAGTACCACGTATAATACATATGTATTTATTAGATAATCTGACAGAACATACCGCTCCCCGTTATCAGTCTGTCGGATTAGGGATAGACAACGTCGGATGAATTTTTCCCCATTATTTGGTTGCCTGTGCAGAATAAGACGGAGCGTTGTCTCCTATAGTTGACTGCAATGCTTCAAAAACATAGTTTATAGAAAAAAAATTCAAGCAGATATATTTAATCACCGCACAATTTTTTTTAAAAATTTAATACCTCAATAAAGTATAATGCATTCCTTTAACTTAATGTAAAGTATTCGATTTCAAAAACATATTGATTAACCTAGTATTGTACTCGATTAAAGTATTAAGATATCCCTACGTTAAACCATTGCTGTCGTTTTGTTTTGAATAACGTGTCGGTTAATGGTTATCGTACCCGATTGTTTAGCTATGGTTCCTGCTTTCGAGTCGCAAACGCAGCCTATATTTGTGCAGCAAAAAAAACATCAAGTTGGTTGTAGTTGTGTTGTCTTGCATCCAGTATTCCTGACACTGCATCTGACTCTTCCACCGCACGTATCGCATAAACGTTACATCGCTTCGGGTAAGGAAAGGTTAAGACCGAGGGACTCTTTGTCTTGCTGCGCACTTGCAAGTATAATGTATCTTGCGCAGCTGACAACCGACTATATACGAAGGTTGTCACCGCTGTCGACTTCAGCAACGAAGACTTAATTTTTTTTTATACTTATATACCAATCGTGTTGATACTGTTTTATGTGCAAAGTATCCGCTACAGCGATTGTCAACCTACTTACCGAGCATTGCACAGTTAAACCTTATTTAAATTTTAATTTGGAAATTTTTGGGTAAATCATTTGAAAGTTTTACTTGAGCTACTCATACGATGGTGCATTCGTTTCTTTGTTTAGAAACACTGATGCTATCAGAAGAGTGTTATTATTCCCACAATAAAAGATGTAATTATGATGATGCTGTCATGGCCAATTTAGACCACAATGACGTCTTCCGAATAGTATTACTGCAAGTATTGGCGCAAAGGCAGTCAACCAATCATTATCAATAATTTGTATGTTACCCAAATATTGACTCCAGCTGGTATTGAACCTAGACCCAAGACCTACGCTCTACACTACGCTAATTATTAGACCACGCGGTTGTCAAAAGGTCATATTAAAAATAATAGTTATGCAGCGCATTCTGTTCTTTTATTTATTTCAATAGCGTTTGAATTTCTTCATTGACAGAAAACGTTTACTTTCCTTGTGTTAAAGTCAAAAGACTTATAACTCCGGTTCCTCCTTCTTGAAAGCCTTCAAAAATCTTTTTTGCTCCTTCTACTTCGGCATCTATCCCACCTTTGACTTTGTTTCCAGCTTCTGTAACGAAATAATTAAATATAAGAATTTATAACTATAAGGTGCATTTTTTTTTAAATTGTATGCGCTTATTATAATATTGTATAATAATAACACACGCATATCACTTTTTACATCATCGGAAACGTTTCGGGTGGCAAGCTTATCACCAAATTTGCTCATGGTGATTGAAATGATATTTTGAAGTCACTTCTTACACTTTTCTACACTCAATGAGTGAAAAATTAACACCAATAACTTCAATCGAATAAGGTTACAGATAAGTTCTCACTCCTGAGGACAAAGTAAGAATGCCTCACAGCTCGTAATTATACAAACTATCCATGCCCTTCAAATCGGAACATAAGTGTTGATTGGCGGCACAAATAGGTAAAAGGGGGGTGGGTGGTAAACCAGATAGCGAGTAGGACTCCTTTTCTTGAAGCCATCTGGGGTTAACGTCCAATTTATGAAATAGCTAAAGCATTTTTTCAGCCTTAAACCTTATTTAAATTTTAATTTGGAAATTTTTGGGTAAATCATTTGAAAGTTTTACTTGAGCTACTCATACGATGGTGCATTCGTTTCTTTGTTTAGAAACACTGATGCTATCAGAAGAGTGTTATTATTCCCACAATAAAAGATGTAATTATGATGATGCTGTCATGGCCAATTTAGACCACAATGACGTCTTCGAATAAGTAGTACTGCAAGTATATCGTATCTTGCGCAGCTGACAACCGACTATATACGAAGGTTGTCACCGCTGTCGACTTCAGCAACGAAGACTTAATTTTTTATACTTATATACCAATCGTGTTGATACTGTTTTATGTGCAAAGTATCCGCTACAGCGATTGTCAACCTACTTACCGAGCATTGCACAGTTAAACCTTATTTAAATTTTAATTTGGAAATTTTTGGGTAAATCATTTGAAAGTTTTACTTGAGCTACTCATACGATGGTGCATTCGTTTCTTTGTTTAGAAACACTGATGCTATCAGAAGAGTGTTATTATTCCCACAATAAAAGATGTAATTATGATGATGCTGTCATGGCCAATTTAGACCACAATGACGTCTTCCGAATAGTATTACTGCAAGTATTGGCGCAAAGGCAGTCAACCAATCATTATCAACCTACTACCGAGCATTGCACAGTTAAACCTTATTTAAATTTTAATTTGGAAATTTTTGGGTAAATCATTTGAAAGTTTTACTTGAGCTACTCATACGATGGTGCATTCGTTTCTTTGTTTAGAAACACTGATGCTATCAGAAGAGTGTTATTATTCCCACAATAAAAGATGTAATTATGATGATGCTGTCATGGCCAATTTAGACCACAATGACGTCTTCCGAATAGTATTACTGCAAGTATTGGCGCAAAGGCAGTCAACCAATCATTATCAATAATTTGTATGTTACCCAAATATTGACTCCAGCTGGTATTGAACCTAGACCCAAGACCTACGCTCTACACTACGCTAATTATTAGACCACGCGGTTGTCAAAAGGTCATATTAAAAATAATAGTTATGCAGCGCATTCTGTTCTTTTATTTATTTCAATAGCGTTTGAATTTCTTCATTGACAGAAAACGTTTACTTTCCTTGTGTTAAAGTCAAAAGACTTATAACTCCGGTTCCTCCTTCTTGAAAGCCTTCAAAAATCTTTTTTGCTCCTTCTACTTCGGCATCTATCCCACCTTTGACTTTGTTTCCAGCTTCTGTAACGAAATAATTAAATATAAGAATTTATAACTATAAGGTGCATTTTTTTTTAAATTGTATGCGCTTATTATAATATTGTATAATAATAACACACGCATATCACTTTTTACATCATCGGAAACGTTTCGGGTGGCAAGCTTATCACCAAATTTGCTCATGGTGATTGAAATGATATTTTGAAGTCACTTACACTTTTCTACACTCAATGAGTGAAAAATTAACACCAATAACTTCAATCGAATAAGGTTACAGATAAGTTCTCACTCCTGAGGACAAAGTAAGAATGCCTCACAGCTCGTAATTATACAAACTATCCATGCCCTTCAAATCGGAACATAAGTGTTGATTGGCGGCACAAATAGGTAAAAGGGGGGTGGGTGGTAAACCAGATAGCGAGTAGGACTCCTTTTCTTGAAGCCATCTGGGGTTAACGTCCAATTTATGAAATAGCTAAAGCATTTTTTTCAGCCTTGAATCTTATGTATATTTAATTATAACTAAATTATAAGTACAATGTTTCATGCTATAAGTAAAGTAAGACGTTTACGTACTCAGTAACCTAAACAAAATATCCAATGAAGATGGTTCTCCCATTCTACTTGTAATTAAAGAAGAATTATCCTCTTTACTGGCTTTGTCTTCTGTATATCCATCCGAATCAATAAAAGTTAATCCATCAACATCGTCAACTCCTGATTGGGATGTATCGTCATTAGCACTATGCGTTACAATTTTACTTCCCTCTTCACCAATAACTTGTGTATCCAAAATTGTAACATCATTCACTGGGAATTGTTTAAGTATCGAAGTAGTTTCTGTTTGTTTAACAGGTGCGATCTGTGCTTCAATATTTTGAACATAACAGTAAATCTAAAATTCAGTAAAATTTTGAGATTAATCATAAAGTTTATAAGTTTATACCAAGTTTACTCTACTTCATTTATTTATTACATTTTTATTATATATTAGTCGACATATAAAGGTTCAATTCACAACTTACCAAAAAAATAAGTTTAAGAACAATCATATCCGTTACTTTTAATATGTTTTGTTTATTTTAACTGTATATCCTCATAGAATATATTACTAACAGTGTTCCATAGTTATAATAGCATTTAAAAGTAATTAGTCACACAATTTTCATATTTTTTAAATGTGTCAAATTCTTGTATATGTTATACGCATGCTTTTAATATTCAATCTTCATCGCAGTCAATTAAGTATTTAACTGTTTAAACACTTAATTAAGATCCTGTGATCATAAAATAAATAAGTATAGTTTAATATGAACCCGTATTGTAAATAAAAGATAATATAAACAAAAGCAATACGACATGACAGTAACTTAAATACATATCAATATCCTTTATTTTCCTTTATCTTCCTGATAGGATTCAGAGGAAATGCAAACTGCATTTTTATTACAATGTCGAGTAGCATAATATGATATGAGAAGTATTATTGTAAATAAACTGTAGAACCGCAGTAGCCTAGTAGTCAGTACACTCGCTTTAATTTATTGTACAGTACCCGAGTGATCTGGGTTGTAAGCCCGATGCCCCACTTAATTTGTTATTAGTAATTAGCAAAAGATTAGCAAATTATGTGGGGCATTTGAGCATTGATTAATTAATCGATGCTCAAATTACCATGTACTCCTTGGAACTATTACTGGTAGTAAAATGAAATAGAGAAAAGTAATTTTAAAAATGTTGTTATATTGGGAATAAGAAAATATCGGTGTAGTAATATTATGAGGGAATGGCATCCAAAATAACTTGGATGCTATTGTTGGAGCATTCGCGATATTAAATATTTTCTTATTACTACGTTATAATATATTTTGTTATGAGCAGTTCTTTTGTTCTTCGAAATAGCGCCTTAATGACCGTTGTAGTTGTATTGGTATATTTTTGTTTACAAATAGAATTTTGTTATATAAATAGAAATTTGCCGTGGCAGCCTAGTGGTCAGGGCGCCTAGTTTACTTTCATAGAGCGCGAGTGACATGGCTTCGATCCCCGGTGGCCGGCACACTAAAAACGTTAATAGCAATTCCAAGTGCTGTATTTACTTCGGGCTTGGCGGTGAAGGAAATATGTGAAGCTCGCCGACCCGCACAGAAGCAGCGTAATACTTTTCCGTTATTTAAACAATTTTATGAGGGAGTATATGTATAACAAATACATATTTAGTTTATAATATAACAGATCTGTCTTTGCGAAGCCAGCGCCTTTCGTTTGTAATGTAATTAATACAGTTAGTGTTTGAGTTATTTGTAAATAATACAAAAGTAAATTAAGCCGTGTGGTTTCAGCGTAAGAATCTGCAATGCCCAGTGGGTCGTAAAAGTAAGAATCTGCAATGCCCCATGAATCGGAAAATTAAGAATCTGCAATGCTCCATGGGTCGGAAAAGTAAGAATTTGAAATTCTCCGTGGGCCGTAAAAGTAAGATTCTGCAATGTCCCGTGGGTCGTAAAAGTAAGAATCTGCAATGCCCCGTGGGTCGTAAAAGGCGATTAAGTAAAAAATTCTGAAAATCTCCAGGCAATCTCTGGAAGCTAAACCGTAAGCTTTAAATAGACATAAATTAATGTTTGTATGTATACATTAGGATCTCACAGTGCCAGTCATGTAACATCACCTCTATCTAGCCTCTTAGAAAATTTTTATAAGTAATGGGGAAACAAATAGTCCATTTGATGATGAGCTGTATTAAGCTGCGTAATGACCCCTGGCAATAGAACGTTTCGCTACCAGATTAAGGTTTAAAATAGTAGACTAAAGTCTAGAATGACATAACTCAAAAATTTTGGTCACTACAAATGAGTAGGACATATTGCAATGAGTATATTTCTTCTTATTTATCAGTCTATCTGAGTCTACTACCTATCCAATCTCTAAAAAAAATGTGATTATACCTATACTCTCGGTGCAGGAAAGGATGATTATAGAGTAGCGCTCTTATATTGTCGATCACTATACTCTGTTAGATTGATTATTACCAGCAAATATAATCGCCAATAAACCATGTAAGACGTAATATGTTTACATCAAAACATTTTAAATTGAAAGGAGTTCTCATTTTCATTAATATGTGAATGAACAACGTTTGTTTGTTAGCGGAATGGAATTATTATCGAGCAAAATTAATTTACCGGTGCGGTGTAACAGATAGCTGAGCAAAAGGAAGCCAACCCTTTTCGAATTGATAGAGAACAAGTTTCGGATTTCGTTAAATTAGTCTAATCAGCGGTCTCCATTTAAAACTAACACAAATGTACTATGACCACTATATTCTTTTTCATTACCAATAGCAGCATTATACTTTCTTGAGTGCTCACGTATACAATTTTTTTTTATGGAAAAGTTGGCAAACGACCAAGCGGTTCATCTGATGGTAAGTAATTACCGTCGTCCACATACATCTGCAATACCATAGATGCTGCAGGTGCGTTGCCGGTTTTTAAGGATATTTGGGAGATGGGAGGGAAGAGGAGGGGAATTTCTTACATCATGAATAGTTACCCATATGTATAGAATAGAAATGCCTCTTCGCTTTACAAACAAACAGATACACAGTCTAGGTGTACCCGATGATACCTCACGAACCTGTCAGTGGCAGCGATGGGTAACTACTCACCAGTACGCGAAATTCCACCTGTTACAAGGCGCCTCAAAAATGTCATCTTCGACGATGATGACAAAATAACCCGTGTCAATAATGCGTTCGAAGTCACTTCCGACTCTAGTAGTCGGAAATCATTTTGTTAACAGGAGTCAGAGCATAGCACAGCAGCAACCAGCGTCGCGCCAACAATGCAGCGTTGTTGCTCTACAATTTTTCTTTAACTCACGACCCTCCTGATCGCGAGTCTTACGCCGAAGCTGTAAAGGCCACCGGGCTAACAGCCTATTTATCTAAAGTTTTAGTTGATTCGGCATCTTCAATGCTGATCAAGAGAAAAGAAAATGCTTTGTCGTGGCTGCTACGACATTAGAAGATAAACAGCTCCTTTGAGAGCTTCTGTTTCTACGACAGTCCAGAATAGTTCTTTTCAGAACTGCCTTTTCTTGTTTCTGGTCGTTCAAATATCTGCTACAAGACGTTTAATAGATATAGATTAGTAATTATGCCCATCGCTGTTTATATTTACTAAAAATATCAGAAACAATTAGTAATAATAAAAGCGATATAGTCTTGCAACTTGGAACAGAATAATCGCAAGATCTTAAACTTAAAGTATCGTTTTAAGCAAATTTTCACAGAACGGACCGAGTACACGGTCTTTGATAACAGTCCTGATGCAAATTGTTGAATAACATGTTTGTACGAGTGTAGCTTGACAACAACGGGACCGGTTGTTTAAATATATTTTACTTGTATATTATAACGCTTGTTATGTTAAACATTTTCTAGTTTAACTCGAGACAGGTTTATTCACAAATTGAACATTTTCTAATTAGAATAATTTAATGCTTTTTGTGTAATTATGTGTCCAATTGATTGCGAATTTAAACACACAAGAGGAAAGAGGATCCTTTAATTATTAAAAGAAATATCCATGAGTCCAAAATATATATAATATCTGTGAGTCCACCCCAGAGTGGACACAGGTCTAGTCTTTATTTATAGTCTTTTCAACCCACTTTTTATCAGAGCTTACTTGGGTCAAAATTACAGGTGGTGAATCTATCGCCGTTATGTCTAAGCCATCGATACAAATTGTACATGCGTTTCGAAAAACTCATAACTCAACAAAGCCCTCTAACGATCACATAGGAGTTCGAACGCGAGACTCCTGATTCGGAAGTCGATCCTCTAACCACTAGGCTATAATGGCTTTTGCCTATGTCCAATGATAAATATTTCAAACTAAATAGGCTACACGAAACCTATGGAATTAAATCTTAAAGATACGAAATACAAATATTTATAACAAAAAAAATAAAAATTAAATAAAAAATTTAGGCTGCTACTTTACTTTACTTTAAATAAAAATTTGAAACGCAAATATTGTTACGATATCCAAATATTGCAGGAACTATGTAAAATCATTTTTTTACCGGCCGGTATAACTTATGTATGAGGCTCTTGAGAGTCAGTTTCCATTTTATTGATATTATTTTTGCTTAACACTTCTAATATTTACCAGAATTGATAGAATATTTATACTTTATATTCAATTATAATATCGTTATCTACTTTTTTCTACGCAGTAGAGCCAGGCGGCGGCTTTTTCTGCTGCTCGAATGGGCCGGCATAACCGGGTTGGTACCACGGCCTCGCAGAATACCGTCTTGTAGTAGAGGCATCTTGTGGTTCTGCGTTTCGTTCGGTGAGTGAGGTAACCGGAGGCCCCCTCCCCCTCCCCATCCCATTCCCCGGCAGAACCTCTGGTGTTGCAGACGTATGTGGGCGACGGAAATCACTTACCATCAGGTGAACCGCTTGCTCGTCAGCCGCCTTTCCTATGAAAAAAAAAAAGATCTTTATACTATTTAAACTAATTTGTCGTCGGAATAAAATGGATTTATTCGGTATTTAAAGTGTAGAATATATTTCTTTAAATTTTATTTATTATAAATTAAAAATTCAAATAAATAATGTTTACCAATAAATAAGAAATGTAAATTAAACATTAATATCAAATACATAATTAATGTTATGTCAAAGAAATTAAAAAGAAATACATAATTTTTTTATATTTACACGAATAGTAGGGGAGACTAGGGATGGTTGTACGAGTATATAGGGGCAGAATGGTTAACAATATCTTTAAAAATATTCGTACCCTGACTATGAGTTCAAGATGAAGCGACAGTCACATACGAGTATCTCGACGAATCAGAGACGTACGCGGTCTAGGAGAGGTGGAATATTTTCGAAAATTTAGGAAACTAAGTAAATGTTTTTATCGATGTTTTCTTTGTTTCTATGTCTTCGTTATATTTCTAAACAATTGATATTTTTACCGTTATGAAGTACGGCTATCGGACATGACAGGATGTGGAATACTGTAGATTGCTGAATGTAGACAGCAACATGCCCCATTTCGTGAGTCAATAAACCCCCCTGTCAGAGTTGGTCGGCTAATGAAATAAGTTTTTTTTTAAAAAACTATAAAATTATTTGGTCTCTGAAGTTGAAACAAGTGTAATGGATAATGAATAAAATATTCTATTTAAAGCAGTTTTATACTGTTTGATATCTAATTTAGTTCTTCAGTTTAAATATTATAAAGGTTAAAATTTGACTTTTTCTTCTCGATAGACTAATGCTGAGCATTACATCACCTATAGTCACAGCTAGACTGCGAAGTTTAATGTCCTGATATAATTGTTATTATGTCTAGGGCTACCGTCAGCTTTAATTATATCCTAAATTTAATCCAATCTATGCAGAAAAAGCTTACAGTACCTCGAGACCGAGCAGTGGCATATTTGACTTTGGATTTAATCGTTATATTAATCATAGTAATTTAAAATAAAGAGTACTTACAAATGTGTGTCCAGAAAATTATTAATCAAAGCTTTGAGCTTTGCTAGCGACAGTCGTTGATAATGGAAGAGTATTTCGTTGATTAATATTCTTCATAATATATATTATTAAATACAAGCATAATGATAGTAACAAAATATACAGCTCGTTTATTTACTAGGAAACGAGTGTTCATTGGTAAATTTATTACTATCGTGTCGTAGTATATCATGAAACCGTGCCGCAATAATGTGAATATATCTGTAATATTCACTTTTTGCTTGTCTGTCTAGTCCCTAGAGGACCACTTACAGTGACATATGCTTGGGAGCGAATCTGAAATGGGACCCTTGAATACATTTGCTCATACGACATGATATGTAAGCTTTTTGTCGCTATATTGGCAAGTCGCGCGTTATTTACCATTTTATTTTACACATTGCTATACGCACGTAATAACGTCCATACTTATGGACACATAAATTATTTATATCAGGGATTTAAAAAAAAAATTAAAAAGAACTTCATGGCAATCTCTTTTATCGCGATCTTTCTGAGAGACAAAAATAAGTTTGCGAAAGTCTATTTGGCTTTGTTAAGTCGTGTCAAATGATCCATAACCTCTGCCTAGCCTCTTTTGAACGTGGTAGAACCAAGCGGCGGCTTTTGCTGCTGCTCGAATGGGCCGGCTCGACCGGACCACGGCCTCGCAGAATACCGGCTTGAAGTAGAGGCATTTTGTGCTTCTGCGTTTCATTCAGTGAGTGAGGTAATCGGAGGCCTACACCCCCTTCCCACCCCTCTCCTCATTCTCACTCCCATCTCCCTAATACCCTTAAAGGTCGGCAGAGGTCTGTGGTGCCGTCCTCTGGTGTTGCAGATGTACGTGGGCGACGGTAATTACTTACCATCAGGTGAACCGCTTGCTCGTTTGCTGCCTTTCCCATAAAAAAAAATGGTTTCACAGACTTGTCTATACCCATCATTTATGTATTATGTAGAAGTAGTAGCAGCGTTTAAATCTACTACTGCGGGACAAAGACCGCCTCTCAAAATTTGAGAGTGTTGTGGAACCGAAAATTGTTCACCACGCTGCTCCAGTGCGGGTCGGCGAACTTAATTTAACAGATATTGAGATTGTCTCACCATCGAGCACGTGGTAAATTCAGCAATTAAAATTTCTATTAACAATTTTAGCGGTGCCGGCACCGGGGATCGAACTCTGGTCAGTCGCGTACTATGTAATTTAAGCGAGCTCCGTGAATACTAGTCAACTAAGACTTATATTACTTGTTTGTATATTTTCTATTTGAATATTTGAAAAATACCTTTTAGCTGTAAACGTAAAAGTAAAATAAATATCAACTTTTTTACATACAATAAAGTTTACGAAAGTGCATTGAAAGTCCTTAAAAAAATTACTTAGTATTTATCACACAGGTCTCTATAACTAGAATACTACTAGTTATAGAGACAGGTTAGCGAATTTCAACATTTTCTTGTCGTAGGAAGTGTAAATAATTTATTTCTTTTTATTTTTATTCTTATTAATTTCCGGAGTTATGTGATTTTCTGCCTCCTGGTTTATGGTCGATTAGTTACCCCTTTCCGGAATTCCAATATCCCTAAACGAATAATTAAAATAAAAGAGAAGTTATTATGATGTCCACCTGTTAATCCTCTAGGCCGATTTTGTCTATGGTAAACCAAACTAACATGGAGAAATCAAACTTCACAATCGTCCAATTGCTTTTCCCAAAACAATGTATAATTGAATATTTTATTTGCTTTACATTCTTTTCAACGGTTACAGAAAATCCAATTTAAGTATTGTCACACAACACAAAGGAGTTAACCACTCAAAGGTGGACATGAAAAAGGCGTGTCGAAAAGCCGATATCGCAGGATGCGCCAATAATATTAGTAGAAATAAAATACAATTTTATCGAAACTCTTTCATTAAAAATTCCCTGAATTTTTGAAGTTAACAACCGTATGTAACTGATATGGCGTAGGTTTCGGATTTTCCAGTCAATATTTATGCAACACACAAGTTTATTTGTGTGTTGGTTTTCGGACACTTCGTCTAACTCTTTTATCGATTTTATTGCATAAGCCTTCCATCGGATACAGGAAGTAAAAGATACTATATTTACTTCACTATACACTTGAGCCGCATCTATCACATATTACATATTGCGGCATTATATACCTTGAGAAATTTTCAACTGTATTTGGGTGTTGTCGCGATGGTCGAAATCGAACATCATCAGAAAAGACCAACTGTTTATACCTGTTCATATGTGAAAAAATATTATGTCACACTAAGAATGCTACCATGTATTTACCATCATTTTCTTTAAAAGTCAACATCGCCCGCACGTAGTGCAAGCTGCTGACTAACGGACATGGCTCTGGTGATCGATTAGTGGCGTATCTGTCCAACTATGCCGAAGCCAAAACCTTATAAGTAGTGACGGGGAGCAGCACATTTAGTGCGAGTGTGCTGGCAACGAGCTCCCTAATTTAAACTAACTTTTGTTGGTGTTTACATGAAAAGGCCCATGTCCTGCAGTGGACTTACACTGTCTGAAATGAAAGAAAACAAAACATATAGTCTAAAAACTTTACACGGTTTTTTTTCTACTCTCATCAGGTCCTCGTCATCAGGTGAGCTGAATACGATTCGTAAGACAAATCTGATGAGCTAAAACTCGACGGGTTTACTAGTAGTCATTCAAGGTTTCCGTCATCCATCTTCCAGCTCCATCATCTGACCAGCACGATACGCCACGTATGCATAATTTAAAATTATTCAAAAGTCTGGAAGTGGGCGAAAATTTAAAGGAAAGATTACGTTACATTCATACGTTCAGTATGTACGTAATACTTCACTTTTAAGTATATGTGAAGGAACGTAATAAAAGCGTGTTAATAGAAAAAACACATTGGTATTATTGTTTACACTATTTATATTTAAATTTATTTTATTTTAATTACAGTACACTAGGCTCGCAGTATAAATGAGGAGGGGTAAGTATTTTCGAATGCAATGGGGGTTTTGTTTACATTCAGCATGTTCACGTCAGCGAGATTGCATTCGTGACGCGGCATACAGTCAATTAATCTCAGATGGCAGTTATTTTGACAGCTGATAGTATCATGTAGTATTAATACGTATTGGACAGCGTATTGACTGATATTCTGTGTAATCCACAGATGAAGAAGCTAAGTAATAAAGTAGATACATCATAAAAATCCCCATCTGATGATTCATTGCGATTGGAGGTATTAGAAAGAATAAATTAAAGTTTATATATAACAATACGGTGTGAGCATAAAATTCTTGCTTGCACCGCATTTTAAATATAACCCACATCAACGTCATCAAGCTATTGTCAACCTAGTGCTTTTCTTTTTTATAAGCATGCATAAGTATAATGCTGGCCATGTATGGCATGGAAAATCTGCTATACTGCAGCATGAATTTGTGAGATTTAGGGTTGAAATATTTGGATCGGCACCAATTCTAGCACAGAGTAACGTTGTTGTTACATAAATATTTTTTTAACAAAAACCTAACTAAGTTAAAAGTAAAATGTATTCAATTGAAAATATTAAAACTTGTCTCTTCTAATGCACCGGACTGTGCTAGGACAGATTCATTCGACATTCATTCTTATGACGTCAGTCGAATGTTCTGCACCTGAAGTCGAAGGTGGTAGTGATTTGATCAGTCCATTCCACGCACCGCTGGCTGGGGTTGAGTGTTGTACCTCCTTAAAGACTCGACTTCGTCGATGTGGACAACGCACAGACCGGCTTATTTCTGTGTAATATGTAATTTATTAGTTTCTAGTCACCCCATTTTGGAGTCCAAGGTTCCACCAACGAACTCCGGAATAAGTACGACCAGTCCCTCACCTGGCTGACGTTCCTCGGCCACGCAGATCACCAGGGGAGTACCTCAATAACCCCCGCCGTCACACTTTTGTGCTATTTAGCTCTAATTCTCTCACATAGCCGTAATCTCCACGTTTAACGGATTGGCGAACGTAGTACCTGATTGTGGTAAAAATCGATGTGTAATTTTTTGTTTGCAATAGCAACATGGAACTGTCATGTCAAAGAATTTTTTATAGACAACAGTGTGCTGGTACAGTTGGAATTTGTGTTTTACATCATATTATTACCAATTAAATTACATTAAAACTAAAAAAATAGAGGAAGGTGGCATTTAAATTAGTCTATCAAAAACCATAACAGGAATGTACACATTTTGCAAAATCCATGCGCAATCAGCTGGTTTACCAGCAGAATTCCGCAGCACGCCGAGCGAAAATATGTAATATTGCAAGCGCGAGCATTCGCGTTATTTCAGAGTTATATTCGCATGTAGTCATGTTATAATTTTCTCGCATAGTTCCTAGACAATATTGCCAACTATTTAGTCGTGCCTTGCGTAACTGATTTATGTGTTGGGCCCTTGGATAAAATATGTTCTGGAACATTCTTATCGAACTAATTTAAGATTTTAAATTATTAGAATGAATGAATGAACCGTGTGATACAAACTGTTGACTTATAAACGAAGCTCTGAAGCTGCGATCGACTGTAAGCGGACAATCGATACTAGTTGAAACGTTAAAGCTTATTACCAGTGATGAGGTGGTCGTGATAGGCGTGGGCGTCGCATTCCCTTTATCGACCCGTCTGCACAGTTTGGTAAGCACAGGCGAATCTTATTTGCAAGGCATATTAGATTCTGTTTGTGCTTTTTTCGGGAAGCCCTATGGCCCGCATAAGACTTCTGTGTTGAATCTGACGAAGAGTTTTTATTTTTATTTATTTTATAGTACGAGAATTAAGGTTCCCTAATGTAATGTTTTACCACTTCACAATCGGATTAAAATTTTTCCAAGAACCGTGCTCCATGCACCATACTCACTGGAGAGCAAACATTTTTAATTTTTTAAAGGTGTATTTAAAGTCAGAAAGAGTCCGCCATGCTAACACCGGTGAAATGTTAAGATCTCTAACCACCTGTACCAAATACTCGTTTATATTTTATTTAAAATAATACATATATTTTAGTACAAATGTATGTTAAATTTGGAAATAAAATGTATTAACCTTTTATTATATTATAAAATGTATGTATTTAGTACATCATCGTCACCATCATCAGCAAAGAACATCACTTTTAGTCCCCCAGCATTGTAAATACCGTATGTAAATTAACCGAGCAAGAAATTCTCCTTAACTACCTTAACTCCAACGCGATCACGTGCACGTCCTCCAATATTAATTGCAATGAGGATATGCTAAACGTCATTCCACTTACCATAATCTCATTTCTCATCTCCAGAATATCTGTATTTAATTGTACAGCGAAATGGTATTAAGTATGATAATTTCCACTGATGTCGGCGATTCCATCCAAATTTGCTAAACCAAAATCCCGCAGACTAGTGATAAAGAGCAGCATTGCTAGTTCGAAGGTTGATACCTTGCTGCAGTGCTGATGCACTGCGCCACCAACCGATCTGTCCAGCGTGGCAAATACTCTATGAGTTGTACACAGATTTGCTGGTATTTTATCAAGGCTTCTTCTTTGTTTCATAGTGCTTTTAAAAAGCTTGATAAAGAAGATGATAATTTCCATTAAATTAGAGTAGTCCCATCTCTCTGTATATATTGTATTAATCTATGGTCCTATCTCGGGTCATAGGCCTAGTCATAGAGTGGCGATGTATTCGCCGGAATGATGAAGGAAGGCAGGCGCCACCTGCCGGAAAGAGCTGGTGGCGCCTGGCGTATACGTAGACAAGAGCCAAGGTAGCCTAGTTGTCATGGCGTTCATTGCCCAGCGATGGGCACTTACAGGCTGCTACTTTACTTGCTACTTTTATACGTAGACATATTGAGTATCGCAGGCTGGTCTTCCAGCTTAAATTATTATTAGAGTTTCCGGATTTCCTTTTAAATCAAACTTCCTCAAATAACTTCACAATTTGAAAAGTCAGGAGATAGAACGTGTCTGGTGGCGAGACTCGTCGCCTTAAGTTCAATGAGATTTTCAAGGGTTTCCAAAAAACGGAGTGGAAAATTAAGTGGTGGTTAGTGGAAAATTCTTACCCTCCTACCACACATAGCAAATACAAGTACAGAAAGCAGCTCACTTCTGAGCAAAGGCCTGTTCAGAAATATTTCAGAGGTGCCAGCACCTGGGGATCGAAACCAGGTCACTCGCACACTATGAAATTAAAGCGAACACCATAACAAAATAAACAAATAGTATTTGTTAATTCCTTATTAGGATTATATTATGCATAAAAAGTATTTGTGATCAGAGTAGTTTTCTTTTTATTGTAGAGCCAAGCAGTGGCTTTTGCTGCTGCTCGCAGAATACCGACGTGAAATAGAGGCTTCATATGCATTTCGCATTTCGTTCGGCGAGAGAGGTAACCGGAGGCCCCCCGTCCCCGCCCCCTTTTCCCCATTCTCATTCTCTCTCCCAACTCCCAAATATCCTTAAAGGCCGGCAACGCACCTGCATCCCCTGGTGTTGCAGACGTGCCTAGTGCGTCACATACCATCAGGTGAGCCGCTTGCCCGTTTGCCACCTATAATAAATAAACGAAATGAATGAAATACACTTTATTGTACACCAATACCAAAAATAGGAAAAAAAATTAATAAAAAGAAACATAAAATACACAAACGTTCAATTGGCGGCCTTATCGCTTAGAAGCGATCTCTACCAGGCAAACATTTTGCAGAGGAAATAATGACCAGTGAGCAAGGTTTAAGGGTGTACGCAAGTTACAAAGAAGTGAAAATATAATATAATAAATATATATTGATATATACACACACACACACACACATATATATATATATATATATATATATATATATTCTTACATATACTGATATATCTAAATAAATACACAATATATACCCCATACCAAAATAAAAAAAGGAATCGCTGATATCGTCACGCATAGGATGCTGGTGGGTCACAATTTGTTATTTGTTTCAAATATGAAATGATTATAAAAACTTGTAACGTGAATGAAGCATAGAGAAAATTTGGTCGAACATGATTCTCGCAGATTGATTTAATTACACTCGACGCTCCAACGCGTTGCAAGCACTTAAATGCTTGTTAGAGAGCAAGCACTTGCAGCTCTTCTCATCCATGTTGGGCTAAAGCCAAACGTTAACAATGCATGCGAGTTAACAATTATTTCAGTAACTGACATGGTTGCAACTTCCTACGATTTAAAAATAATCTCAAGATGAATAAGTCAGGTTTGTTGATTTCAGAATAGGAAAATATCATATGATTTAGATAGAAACGTTTTGGAAGGGGAAATATAAAATATAATAAAATGCTAACTTCTGGCTAACGACTGATATCCTCTTTACCGATAGTACGCTCACCAAACCTATTGCTCCACGTGTTGAGTATGAGCTAACCCTTCACGCACGCCAGCTTGCTATGTTCAGCAATGGTCTGATAAAGAGATCGAGAGCTCAAAATATTTTTAAAGCAAAATTAAATTGCTAATAATATTTTCCAGTTAATAACACTAACACTGACAGACAGGTAATGCACAGCCTTAGCCGTCCGGTGGATGTAGAAGCATGAGATTTTATATAGAAATTCCTTGTATACCGTAGGTATGCACTAAAGAAGAATTATTGAAAATGAATCCCCTAAAGGAGTTAAATAGAGGATGAAAGTGATCAAAGGGTGGGAAAGAGAGAATGGGCAGAGATCACCTAAAAACTGTAATATTTGAGATAAGTCGGATTGTATCTGAGATGCTCCCGATGGGAAATTCCATTGGGCACACGGCTAGCTGACTTATAAAATTGTATCTTTACGATATCTTGAAAGTTTGATCAAACCTGTGATGAAACCACTTATCACAACCAATCAGAATACGTTGAACGATTGAATATTATCGTTCAGATCTGAGTCTAAATAGCAAACTGCAAGGTATACTTAGTTAAGTCTATTTTATGAGTCTTGCGGAAAGTCTAAGTTTTTATGTCAGAGGGTGTTTCGAGTGCAACGTCAAAAGCTTTACTACATTACTTAGAGACTTGTTATTTTATCAAATGTTACATTAGGTTTGTATTTGGAACCGGGACAGCTCCAGCTTTAGGTATAGTGAACAACTAAAAAATTATATCCCTCCTTAAAATAAATGAATCATGTCGTCCACTAGCATAACCTACAACTATATAACAGAAATAGTCCGTACGTACGTGCTTTTTTTAGTTTTTATTGAACACGGCTTTGTGATAAAATATTTTTTTATTAAATTCCTTTTCACGTATATTAAGCTTTACCAGTTTTATTAAAATGTAAATACGCTACGTTGTTTCTGAAGTTTGTAGATTTTTTTTAGTAACTTATTAATACAATTTATAATGATTATTTAAATAATATGGAATATTTTATAGAAAATATTCTTACAGAGGCACTCATTCCGATATCGACGATTCGCAAACGAGCAGGGGAAATTTCATACGCGGACAACCACAATATATATAATAAGACTAGAAAAACAATTAGTTCGGTAAAGGGATTCGAACGAGAGAACGAAATCTATAAATGCTTTGTCGATATGGTGTGATGTATCTTTATCGTATGATAGTCATCACCACGATGTGTCTAGTTCACACCACATGTCGTGTCAATGTAATAAGAATTATATTGACATGTCAATACATGCTAGAGGGTCTTCATCTTCCTTATAGGCGCATAATGTATGTATGTAAGTGCTATTTGTCCATACCACGCAGGGCAGGCGGGTTGGTGATCGCAGTGCCAGCACTCTTGCACTAGAGATACTGCTACCTTGATGTATGAACGAGAATATGGCTCACCTGAAGGTAAGTGATTACCGATGCCCACGTACATCTGCGAGGCCAGAGGAGCTGCAGGTGTGTTGCCGGCCTTAGAGGAGATTTGGGGGTAAAGAGGAGGAAGAGGGAGGGGGAAGATAGGGCGTTCACCTCACTCACCGAACGAAACACAGAAGCACAAGATGCCTCTACTTCACATCGGTATTCTGCGAGGCCGCGATACTAGCCCGGTCGAGTTATTAATGAATTATAAGTTATATTAAATTACACCGGGAATATAATTACAAATGAATTATACTTGTGATTGCACTATGAAAATGATTATATGTGATATGTACTCGTTTCACTGTTATTTTAATTTACATTAATAATCACTACATATGTAATAATAAGTAATCTCTATATGTTATTAAAAATAATAAAATTGAGTCAATGTGACGTTTAATAATTTTCACTATTGCAAATTATAATATGTTACCATATAATATTCTCGCGTAATCGAGAATGTAGACAAATTTTAATGAAGTAAGAAAGTTTGTTCCTTGCATAATCAAGTCAGAAACTTAGTTTGAGACGCGTAGGTACATTAAATTTTAATTTCAATATAAACTTACCGCTGCTTACGCTACGTAACTGTTCTATTTTTGTGTATAATACAGAAATTACGTAACTTCGCACGCACTTGCGGGTATTAATAAGAACGGTGATTACAGAAAATCCCCAAGAGCTAGCTTTGTCGTAGCTTTATAATCTTTGCAGCATTTTTTTCTATTGGGTATCGTTATAGGCGACTAAGGGTGTTTCCTTAATCCAAAGGAGCTGACAAGGTTCACCAGTGGAGTGTAGTAATTTTTTTTAACTACGCAAGCTTTAATTTTACTAGTAATTAAAATAATCTTTTTTGTATAACTGAATAAATATAAAATATTTTACTGCATGTGCCATACATCTACGAGTACTTAAAGTTGTGAAATATAACTGGAAACCTGTTAAATTTATCTTAAGAGACACGAGCAAATCTCGTGTCGTAAGCGACAATGTTAAAAGAGAGACTAATTGATGGATGGACCGCATGTAGGCGCAGATTGAGCGATCGCTCCTCAACTGGACAAGTTAGTCCGTCCTACTTTTAAAAGCTCCGTAATATATCCAATACCTTGAAGAGACTGTGTCTATAGTTATGATAATACTCAATATGTTTTTTAAACACTTACTTTGCTTTTTATCTTACCAGTAAAATTACCAGCTAGTGAATGCCCACTGCTGGGCAAAGGACTCTCTCAAAGTTTTTTTGATACATGTAGATTGGAGCTGGGACATCAATACGCCACTTAGCGGCCTTCACAGGTCTTCGAATTTTTTTTTTAAATATTTCTCAAACATGCAGGTTTCCTCACGATGTTTCCTTCACCGCCGAGCATGTGGTAAATTTGCCACTAAAAATTGCTACTAGCAATTTTAGTGGTGCTGACACATGTGATCGAACCCAGAACACTCGCTCTCTATGAAACTTAAGCAAACGCTCTGACCACTGGGCTACCACAGCTCTAACTATAACTAGTAAGATATTATATTTATTTATTATTTTTATTATTAGATTCATAGTAACAAAATTGAATAAAATTTAGTTAATCCTGACTCGTATTATACCTGTGACAACCGCATGCCCTATCTAACAGCAGAGCCATGGTCCTTAGGTTCGAATACTATTTTTTTGTGCAACTCACAAATAATTGAGTTTACTGGTCAGTTTGTGTTGTGTTGCTTTCATGTCTCTCACACTTACTTTTCTCAGTCTTATTTTTACCTCTGATGCGGGGAAGACGAGTATTCGTATTTCATACGAAACCAATGTAACCAAGACAGCCCGGTGGCGCAATGGCTAAGCGTTTCAGTGCGGCGCTGCGGGTCGCTGGTTCGATTCCCGAACGGGATAAGTATTTGCATGGACTACAAATAATCCTTGAAATTACTACAACGAGAGGTAAACTATACGTTTGGTAAAGATTAACATAAAGTATTATTCACACAATATTTATCAGCCATTATCTGTTCACTGCTGGACACAGGCATTTTCTACAGTGCGCCAAAAGCTGACGTAAATTCCGAGGATAGTTACCTGATACCCGCCATTCTGGACAGTCTGTTTGATGTGCGGACTGCTGGAGTATTGCTGTTCCCTAACAATTGTCTGTCAAACTTTTGCTTAGTATGAAGACTAAGAATGAATGCCTCGAAGTCTGTAAAACACGTTGTCACTCCTGAAGACTATGCAGGAATGCCTCGAAGTCTGTAAAATACGTTGTCACTCCTGAAGACTAACATGGAATGCCTCGAAGTCTGTAAAACACGTTGTCACTCCTGAAAACTAAGAATGAATGCCTCAAAGTCTGTAAAACACGATATCACTCCTGAAGACTAACATGGAATGCCTCGAAGTCTATAAAACACGTTGTCACTCCTGAAAACTAAGAATGAATGCCTCAAAGTCTGTAAAACACGATATCACTCCTGAAGACTAACATGGAATGCCTCGAAGTCTGTAATTATAACGGCACCGTATAACTTACAAACTTGCACTCAACAGTGGTTGCATTGCTGATTAGTGACAGAAAAGGGTAAGAGGGTAATCCTCTTTTAAAAACGAGAGAAAGCATCATTATCAAATTTTCCTTCTCTTTCCATTGGTACACAACAAAGGATACGTGAAACTTATTGTAACGCGGGATGAAGACAAACGGAGCTTTATCGTGCGCGGTCATTGTTCGCACACTGTCGAATTACTTCTATCTTTATTCTTTATTGTACACATTATGATAAAATTACAATTTTAATAATAAACAAGATAAATGCACAAAGGCGAGCTTAACCCTAAGCAGAGTTCTCTTCCAGCAAACCCATGAGGAAAGAGAACACTATTATTATTATTATACAAGTAGGTAGTTGTGTACTTAATTAATACATTATATCTTAACTAATATAATTGGCAATGAAAAAAAACCAAAAAAAAAGTAAAACAAAGTAGCTGCCTGTAAGTGCCTACCTCTCGCTAAACTGAACCAATGTTGTGTATTTAGTGCACTCACGATTGTCATAGATGAGACTACGCAAAGATTCCGGATTTCTATTTGACACGACTATATCTTCCCGGATATAGAACGTGACGGAGATTACTTTGAGATTTACTGCTGTTACGACACAGACATAAAGAAATAGTGACTTTATAGTTTTAATAGCAGACTTTTATGTTTGTACGATATAAAACTGTTGTGTAACAACTATTTTCAAACCCAGATCTAATAAAGAAGGATTGAATGTATCAAAAATATTTACTTCGTCTGGGTTTCAAATCCAATACTCATGGCTTAACAGTTAGGCACGCTAACCACTAAACTACCTTACATTATTTTTATAGTGATTCCTGTTTCAAAAACAAAATAAATTAATTTTCTAATGACGCTCAAAGACAATGGACACGCGTTTACTCATGTCGGCATGTGATAAAGACAGATCGAGTCCCAAAGAGCTTGGTCAGCTTGTTGGCAAATTCACCCGGCAAAACTTCATCCATGGTGTATATATACATAATATTTTAAAGAACATAGAAAAAGGAATATATTTTAATTATTATGTATGGTTAGGTTTATTTATCTTAAGCAATAGAATGGCACTACACCTAGATTAATCGACAGGATGCAGGAGTAATCCTTAAACAAAGCTAGTTTTATGTAATTTCACGTCTTTCTTTATTGGAAAGGAGTGATAAATGAGCTAACAGTCCATCTGATGCTAAGTAGCTACTGCTGTGATTGCTAGTAAGCGATTGGCGGCTAAAATAGGCGTTTTTAATTTTTTAAAGTAAAACTGTGGCGTGGACTCGAAGATTGTTCCATTTTGTCTGGGTATCTGTGTGTTTGGCATAGATAAGGCATTTATCAATATTTTTAATTCTTTTTTGTTGAGTCTATTATATGTCTTTTTGTTAGGTTTTATGGGAAATCTAAACTTTAGATATGCACTAGGCAGGACTACTCGCATCAGCTTGCGTCAGCGAATATGAAAAGGCCTGGATAAACATGGATAGGCACCAATAAAAGTTGGCATGTCAATTCTTCCATATTTAGACATGGAAGATTTGCTTGCTTGCTTGACTCACCACCCAGGGCAGGCGGGTTGGTGAGCGCAGTACCGGTACCCTCGTACTAAAGATTTTGCTCGCCATCTCTTGTCTGTAGGATTTCAGTACTGCATGTTTGGATGGATTTCCCGGCATCGGTATTGCCAGATCCTCGTCCGTCATTCAGAAGGGTGAGGCTAACTTTTAGAAAAAAAGGATGGTATATTCCACCTCACATAAAATTTTTATTTAGTAGCCACATATTGGGTATTTAAATTTCAGGATTAACCTTTATTTATTACTGCAGGATACAGGCATTTTCTGGAGTGCGCCAAGAGCTAACGTGAATTCCTGGGAAAGTTTCCTCATACCCGCCATGCTGGACAGTCGGTTTGAGGTGCGCATCGCATTAGCATTGCTGTTACCTAACAATCTGCCGAAATTTGTACTTGATATTTTTTTATTGGACAAGAATCATCCTATTTTATGTATATTCAGCAGGGTAAGACTACTAGAGAAAAAGATAGAGAAGAATTCCCACTTTAACCCATTGTTTATTGAGTGGCCGTGTACTAGGTTTTTAAATTTATCCATACTTTAAAATAAAAAAAAAACAACGCGACCTTCTCCAAGTGAACGGATAAAAGTGGATGGTCGATCATATTGTCCGCTATTACATAGGTAAGTAATGTGTGTGATGATCCGGTGATCGGTTGTTAGTATCTAGTGGTTCATTTACTAGATGGTTGCCTAGGAGTCGTCTATGGGTAGGTACCATCCTCTTACCTAGTTTTCTTTTGTCGCAACCACTGTCGCGTTCATTTCAATAACCGACTCAGAGACATTCCATCTTAGTTCTCGGAGATGACAGCGCACATGTAGCACATACCATTAGGAGGACTGTGTGCTCGCTTGTTACTCTAAAAAAAAAAAATATATACAGAACGGGATGTCCGCATAGTTCGCAGCTCGATCTGTCTTCATCTCTCATCGTCACGTATGACGCACGCTATTGTTCATCTGTGATACATGAGTGAGTTTTCAGAAAATGCTTGTGAATAATGTGTTTCTTTCATGAATTCCTCAATAGTGATTGTGTCCAAACTATACAGACATTTGAAAGGAGAAATATGCCTGCAAAATGTGTGTAAACTACAGAACCAACAAACAAAACAATTGTAAGAAAAGCAAACGTAATCACTAGATAAGTAATGTAGTTAGAACATGAAAGTTTTATATGTATTCGGTGATGACGGCGCTGAAAGGTGTTTTTGCATTTTACAGCTTCATCGGTCTATACGAAAAAGTATAAAAGTGAGAGTTCACTTCCCGGGTATAAAATATGTCTATATAAACATATATATAAACTATACATAAGAAGCCCTATATAAAAAAGAAACTGGTAGAGTGCGTTCGAATTGCGCACATGGTTCCGAACTCTGAACTCTTGACAGAGTATGAAATTGCATGGTAAGTGAAAAGTATAGTTTAAAAGACTACATTATGACGACTATAATGAAAGGAATGCTTTGGTAGGTTGGATACGTGGAATGAATGGATGCGGCAGTTGGCCAAGTGCGAAAATGACGTATATCGGTTACTGGCATATGCTGAAGTATGTATAATTAAGAGTATCCGAAGAGTGTAGCTGTATGGGTGTGATAGAGACGAGACAGGGATTCTTTGTGTGATAGGTGGGAATGCTTATATACAGGATCGAT
Source organism: Bhutanitis thaidina (assembly GCA_029286595.1). Taxonomy (NCBI): domain Eukaryota; kingdom Metazoa; phylum Arthropoda; class Insecta; order Lepidoptera; family Papilionidae; genus Bhutanitis; species Bhutanitis thaidina. Next base: position 4,745,963 of record JAGSMS010000020.1, on the reverse strand, counting down.
GAGATCTTATTGACATTTAATGATTGTTAGTACAAGTGATCATAATTATTTGGAAATAGCGTACAGCGGTTATTCGAAAGAAAGAAAAATGGGTAATCACTTACTATTAGGTGGGTCGTATGGTCGTTTGCCTCCTTTTCTATAAAAAATAAAAAAAAAAAAAAATATATACAGAACGGGATGTCCGCATAGTTCGCAGCTCGATCTGTCTTCATCTCTCATCGTCACGTATGACGCACGCTATTGTTCATCTGTGATACATGAGTGAGTTTTCAGAAAATGCTTGTGAATAATGTGTTTCTTTCATGAATTCCTCAATAGTGATTGTGTCCAAACTATACAGACATTTGAAAGGAGAAATATGCCTGCAAAATGTGTGTAAACTACAGAACCAACAAACAAAACAATTGTAAGAAAAGCAAACGTAATCACTAGATAAGTAATGTAGTTAGAACATGAAAGTTTTATATGTATTCGGTGATGACGGCGCTGAAAGGTGTTTTTGCATTTTACAGCTTCATCGGTCTATACGAAAAAGTATAAAAGTGAGAGTTCACTTCCCGGGTATAAAATATGTCTATATAAACATATATATAAACTATACATAAGAAGCCCTATATAAAAAAGAAACTGGTAGAGTGCGTTCGAATTGCGCACATGGTTCCGAACTCTGAACTCTTGACAGAGTATGAAATTGCATGGTAAGTGAAAAGTATAGTTTAAAAGACTACATTATGACGACTATAATGAAAGGAATGCTTTGGTAGGTTGGATACGTGGAATGAATGGATGCGGCAGTTGGCCAAGTGCGAAAATGACGTATATCGGTTACTGGCATATGCTGAAGTATGTATAATTAAGAGTATCCGAAGAGTGTAGCTGTATGGGTGTGATAGAGACGAGACAGGGATTCTTTGTGTGATAGGTGGGAATGCTTATATACAGGATCGATGAGATCTTATTGACATTTAATGATTGTTAGTACAAGTGATCATAATTATTTGGAAATAGCGTACAGCGGTTATTCGAAAGAAAGAAAAATGGGTAATCACTTACTATTAGGTGGGTCGTATGGTCGTTTGCCTCCTTTTCTATAAAAAAATAAAAAAAAAAAACGGTTCTTGTGAGCATAACATCGTTAGTGCCATAATATCAACTATAAAAAGCACAATCCGGCAACGATGCCATCAGATGAATTTTTATTTTAATTGTCATTTGAAACAAAAGTTTTTATTTGGTACGTTGCTAAAACAAAACGCGGCTCCCTGCCATCCGGCCAAATGTAAATTAAACGATGAATTGATACGAGTGCATTCTGTGGAAGCGCTACAAAAACCCTCCAGCCAACCATTAATTCCAAATATTTTACTCGCTTTAGTCTTTACTTTCATTCATATTTCTTTTAAATATTAATGGAGTGATTCTATGTAATAGGATATTTTGTATTCTTTAACTAAACATATTAACTCACATAATGTAGATTTAAGCGAACGTATTTAAATTATTCTTTTTATATACTGCGAGATTAATGTTCGATTGAGTTATCAGGAAATAAATAGAAATAAAACGCTTCAATGCTATTATATAAATCAGCACACTGGTTCCTACGCAAATAAACATAAATCAGGCCTAAAAATCTTCCACCCCATTTCTTCCCGTGGATGATGTAAGAGGCGACCAAACTAAGACAAGGATAAGTCCTTGAAAATCAAAATGGCTACCGATAGTTCGCGGATTAAGCATCTCGAAAAAAATCAAACCAAAATTAAGCCGACCGTTGACGAGTAGCAGCGGGTCAGGCGCAAGATGTCCAGTACTCCGATCGCTACTTCGCTTACCGACCGTGACGATTATGGCAAATCATCCTTATGAGAGAGGCCTACATCCTGCAGGCTATTTACATGCTGTTAAGGTAAGATAAAGTAAATGATCGCAGTATGAACGGACCTATAGAATAGAACTATGAATAGAGATTAGTGAAAGAAAAGACTTGCTTTACTTATTGCAGTTGATAATTTACTTACTTTTAAAATTTTTCTTTTCTACCGCATATATTGCAGCTGAACCGAGATACTCTGTTCACTACTGGTCGTACTGAAAATCAGCGCCAAGGCTGTTTTTACAGTTGCGGCCATAGCTGAGTGAGGTCCTTTTCACGCCTTAGTTTTAATTTTTAACTTAAATTTTTATGTTTTACATTTTTTTTTTTCTCTTTCTATAATAAGCAATATGTTTTACTGGTGTCGTGAATAAATGGTTTTTCTTTCTTTCTTTACATTGTATGTACTTTATATGTACTGTATTTGTTTACATGTTTTGTGTTTACATTTATATTACGAACACGCTTGTTTTTGAAGATTATTGTTAATTTACCACTTTAACTACACTATAATAGTGTCGTCGTCGTGTAATAAGGTAAATAATAATAACGTTTAAATAAGGAAGCACCTGACTTGTCTGACTGATTATCCAATGTTCCCTTGATGGGGCACATACTCTAATCCGATTGTTCTTGAACTTTGCGCTTCAACTCGGTCCCCTTTTTGACAATCTTTTTTGCGTTTGCTAGCACAGTGTGACGCGAAATTTTCTTGATGATTCCAATCCAGGGCCTATTTAGGGATATGATCAGTATTGCCGGAGTGTGTGGCCAATCTATTTCCACTTGTATCTCTTGATCTGCTTGACAATCGAGGATTTGTGGCATCTTGGTGTGGTGTTCGTTAGTTTCTCAGATTAGCAGATATTGAGAATTTGATTAAGGTATCCAAGTAATCCAAGTTTATGAAAACTTAGATTCGGTGAGAGAAATGAAGCATAAAGTTATCTGCGTTTGTGATTTTCAAAGGCATTATCTCGTTGGTTAACTCAATTAAGATGAAGATGAAATAGCAAATAAAAGTATAAGCAAAATATGCAAAAAATGTGAAATCCAATATCGTATTAATTGCTATAAAATATTTAAAAGGTACTTACTTTTTGAGTTCAGGCAACAGTTACTAAATTTTTGCATTTCGAATTCTAAACTGACTCTGAAAGTAAATAGTTTAAAATTGCTTTACAGTATTTTGCTTAAGAGCAGCACCAATAAAAGGAGATTTATTCTAGTTATATGAATTTCCTATCTGTCGTATCATCTCAGTGTAAAAGAAATTGTCGAGCAATGTCACCCAAAATTTTAAATAAAATCTTATTAAGGAAAATGGAAAAAAAAATCTTTTGTGTATCTGGGGACACACCAGAGCGAGTGGAGTGAACATTCATTTATTGCGGAATGACGAAGAACAGCTAAGGCCCCCGGTAGAGGCTGAATCATTCATATTAAGAAGGCCCATCGGGAAAGAGTAAAATAAACTAAGCTGCATTATTGGGGCCTCCGTCCCGATGCCAGACGCAGATAAGTGCACAAAATTCCAGCTGGATGTCGAATCTTTCGACATAACACAGAAAGCCATTTTGGTGTGTCCACTAGCGATAAGTAATAAAACATTACACATAAAATTCGCCTTTTTTTAATTCAGGATTTTTAAACACATGACACTTTTAAAGTCACCCAAGGTCAACCTTGATAAGTGGATGATAGAATGTTGACAGCAGAAAATAATTAAGAAAATGTTTTTATTAAAAAGTAACACACTATTAGCTAGCCATTAGAATCACCTTTTTACGGCACGCAAGTTGATTACACAGCTTTCTCTTAATAGATGCTCGACTCACAGCTGTAATGATGCACTCCACTAGCGAGCTCTTAACTAAATCGTGTTTCTCGCTGATTGCTCTAATTATACTTGACATGACGGCCGATCGTGTAGGCTTAAGAGCTAGTCTGAACAGGAATGATATTTCCTTTTCAAAAGTATCTAAATACCTTTAAAATTTACAATGTGCCTTAATATCTATTATAATTGTCTATAGCGTATTTACTGTTTCTAAGAGTATATTGTGTTTATTGCGTAAATATGTATGAATATATTTAATCTATTGTATATTAAGGCTTTAGTTGTATAGTATGTATATTCAATATATTCAAATTGTACCGCCAATCTCGTATCAGTACCGTTGTTTCTTTACGCCGTTAGCTGCCTGGAAGAGATAGATAGCTATGCAGATTTAAGACCAAATTGTTCCGTCTAATTGTCTGTTTTTTTCCTGTGTGTAAAATAAAAGTATATTCATTCATCACTAACAAAACTTTACCATAAAATTCATTGCTAAATAATATACTACACCAAATTGGGCTTATTTGTCAAAGTGCTTGTGTTGATATTAATTTGTTACATTTGAATGTGACTGCAAAAATGGTGACGCCAATAAAGTTTTTCTACGTCCAGTAGAAAGTGAATATCCTTTTCAAATATGTGAGGCCAAAGAATAAGCTCGTTGAGGGTGCGGGATGTCGGTTAGTTGACGTGGTTTCGACGTTTGACTTCCCTGCTATGGATATTGTATGGTAATGATAAAATATACTTCTAAAAGTAAATAGTAAATTAATTCTCGCTCAGACTTGTAAAGGCAGCCAAAGTCCTAATTTCTATACAATTCACAAGTTCACAAGGTCAGTGTTCCGCGCCTCGCCTGGCGAAATGGGTAAGATGACATCATCATTGTATAATATTCTGGTGAAAACACACTCAAAGTCCTCTACGATTACACTGAAAACAAATTTTTTTTTTTCGATATAGAAACATAAATTTCACATGTTTAATGTAACTATTTTGTAAATCTATCTCCATATCGAAATGAGGTTCTTACGTCGGAGAAGAAACAGGTGAAAGAGACTCCATACCACATTCTAATCTTTACCCAGGATAGATAGAATCTACTTAAGAGTATGATATATAGAAAGCTTCAGGCTATGCTAACCTATGGGTTACAGCTGGAATTGTAAACTTAAAATATTTTTTTTTATAAAGGGAGGCTCCCGGCCCTTTGAACAAAATTTAAATTGAACACCAAATTGAAACACGCACTGACGCGTCGCGCTTACACACACCTATACATTTATTTAGCAGTATTGTAGAGAAAACAACGGGTTTTTCATGTTGTTATGTATTTTTTTTTCTTGTATGTTATGTTTTATGATTTTATAAAATATTGAAAACATGTGATTTCTCTTAAGCTGTGCATTAAGCACCTACGAGTATCTTAAGGTGTTGTTCAAAAATTCATAACTGGGTCTGAGTAATTTTTTTGTTTGCTTATAGGGTTTAGTCGAATTCTGGCTTTGACCGATCCTGATCATTAACTGTCAATAATGCGATACACAAACATACAGCTAATCCCTTCTCTTTGAGCAAAATAATCACTGAAATAGTGTTTTCTTTAATGCTTTTACTGCATAATGTAGTTTTACAATCACAGTGTAAATATTATTAATTGAAATGGTGGCAAATCGATCGAAGTTTTTTATATAATACATAATGCATTTAAATCTAAATTTGTATTCAGAAAAAGTAAGACAAGAACTATTTAAATTGTAACGATACTGATTCTGATGTGATATTGATGTGTAGAAGTTACTAATTTTAATGCCCAAAAGAGATGCTGGCTGAGTTTCGATATCTTCTATTGTTACTCTTTTTTTCAAAATGTAAGCAAAGGAATCGAATATTTTATTTAACGATTTCTCTAATTTACGAGAAGTAAAATTAAACGTGATAAAACTTAAAAATAACAATTAAATCATTTATTCATATTATATTCATTTTTTTTAAAACCTAAATGTTCATGTGATTAACATGAAATTTAAATAGAGAAATTGAATTTTTGACTTTCATACAAAAGTCGTACAGCTCACACTAATGTCAAAAGCGCTTGCGGTTCAAATAACACAAATATTCGCACCATATGTCATCGTTGACAAATTATAATATTTTTCCACTTCTTTTCTTTGATTCGATGTACTATGCAAACCTCGACAAACAACAAGGTCACGTGTTTTAGTGACATACCATGAATCAGCTCATTTGGGGTTAGAATCCAAGTGAAATCCGAAGTCTATATTTGTACAATACAGTTCATTCAACCAATGCATTTTCATATAACCAATATTAAGTTTATAATAAAAAGCAACAACCTACTAAAACAAACCGCAATCGTTGTCCGACCAAATGTAAATTGAATAATGGATTGATAAGCACGCGAGCGCATTTTGCGGAAATTACATTATTCCAGTTGCATGATTTGAGAAACAGTTTGCAGTTTAACCAACTTCAAGCAAGGACCACTCCAATCAATTCAACTGTTTTTTTTAATATATGTTAATCGATTATTCTGAACCGATTTCGATGTTTCTTTTTACATCTGAAAGGATATATTTATAGTGACGTCCCATGTGAATTTGGAGATCTGATAATACATTTTGGAAATACCTGCGTGATTGCGCGAGATTTTCTGATTCATCATCGTCATTACAGCCTGTTACAAGAATATTGGTGAACTTAGGCCTCCCTCAAATATTGTCATAAAGTAGATTGGTTTTTGATTAAAATAAATAGTTTCCGATTACTTTGAAAATTATTTTTAAGAAATCTGCAGCTACAGCCTCGTCTTTTTGGTAATAATGCATACTCCATGTCACTTGTAGTCAGCGTTCTTTGAATGGTTACGCCATAAATAAGATTTTGTGTTGTGCAACTACAGCGATTTATACGATTCGTATCCTGTGGAAAAGTCACATGATAGTCGAACTGATACATGAAAAGGGCGTGTCGAAAAGACCGATGACTCAGTGTGATCGAAACTCATCGCAATGAAAGGAATTCCATTCTCCGATTTCTAGAGACTAATCTTTTTTAGATAATATTTGAAACACAGTTAGTATAGTTGAAATATTACAAAGATATTTAACTGTGCCTTTTTAAAAACTTCCTAAGTATTAAGTTTTATTTTAATTTTCATGTTTGATTTTGGTTAAAAAACGAGCTGACATTCCACCTGATGGTAAGTAGCTACTGTAGCCCACGGATCCCTGCAAACAACTTCAAGTGAAGAAGATTACACATACGTTGTCGCCTCTGAGGACTAAGATAGCATTCCATCTTATTCACAACCAGTAATATTATTGTTTCTCTATACCTATCAAACCGGAACACAGCAGAAGTTGAAGTTTGGCGGCAGTAATGCGCAAGAGTGTGATGCCTCAGCAGAAAGATGCGCTCGCCGACCTGTCCAACCTGCGTGGCGAGTATGGGCAAACTCTTCCAAAAATGAACACCGGTGTGCTGGCGCTTCTTTGGAAAGGCCTATGTTCAACAGTGCACTTAAATAGGCTAATGAAGAAGAAGAAGACGTGCCAATGATGATTAACAGAACCGAGACTTGGAGTCGACGTATTAGGAATCTCAATGTCGTTCAGCACACATGTCACTGTCTTAAGCACAAGAGAGTGCAATTTAAGGAAGTTTCTTGGTGATAGAATAGACATCAATTTTCTCCACAGATGACGATGTCCTACAGGCCGATTTCTTGCTTTCACTACAAAAGTATCCGTCGGTAATATCACTGCCAGATGTGACAATCCAAGAGATAAAACACTGGACTGAACGTGTAATGAAGTGAATGCATGTAATTCAACTCTCTCAAGACTCTTCTGGAAAGTTTCTTTATTATAATAATGAAAATTGATACTTTTCTCTTATTTCTTTATTTTGATATAAAGTTTTGTGATATGATTCAAATGAAAATGCATTCGCGATTACAGTAATATTCAAACTTAACAAGTATTATAAAGGGAAACATCGTTTTAAACAAACCGCAATTTCCGGTCATCCAAATGCAAAATGATTCGCGCATTCTGTGGAAACCATAATATCCCTCTGTTCAGTCAGCTATTCATTTCGCACATTTTAGGGGTGCTGCAGGGAAATTTATGATGTTTTATGCGGTGATACATTGACTCTTTTTTACGCTCGAATTTATTTTATGCATGTTATGAATGCGTAGAATTTTTAATGATAAGTTTTGTTTATAGTGGAATGAAGTAAACGCTTCGGAGGCAGATAATAATGCATAAATACGTAATCGATTTCCTTAGTTTTTCCAATTAACTGGGTGACACAGTCAGTTTCTACATTTTAGAATATAGTGGCAATGCGACATTTGCCACCTCATAATTATGTGAAAGTCAATTAAAGAAATGCCAGAATAACCTTAGTCTTGTGACTTCCGTCCAATATACCAGAACTAGGTTATTCCTGATAGACAGTTGCGTTTAAGGTGTCATATTGTCGATTATGATCTGATACAGCTATAATACTTTTTCAATTTCTTTTTCGGCTTCTGCTCTCTTTATGTAAAAGATAATAATATTAAAAAAAAAACGCGCGAGCTTATAGATACTTTTATTGTTTACAACACCCACAGGTCCGCACAAATGATGAAAAATATGTCGTTAAAAGCGATAATAATATGCAGACTTCTTATCAGGTATACCATGATATATAGAAAATCTACAAAAAGATGATGATGTGCTCGAAGGCTAACTTCGACGACGGAGATAAAACCCCAATACTATCGACAGTTTGCTAACTTACAAAACAGAGTACTAACTTTGTTAAACAGAGAGTATCATAGTGCCGCCAATGTATGCGTAAACACAGAGGAATTCGTGTAACCTTTCCATTTTAGTGTTAGAGGCAAATATTGGTTTCGGCTGTGGTCGAACCGAAGTGTCATGGCGCAACAGTCAGGTGCGCTCGTTCCTTCAAAAGCCAATTAGTTATAAGATAACATGTTCTAAATAGTATGATCCAAACATTCGAATGTTTAAGATAAAAATGTCAGCATTAACATTCAAATTAAAACGTAACGAAACCTAAAAAGACCCTTTGAAAAGGTGGACTTAGTCCGACTTAAAGTTATAAAAGTTCATTAATTTAACGATTGCACGCGCTCGGAGCCAACACTGACAGGAATTTGAATAACTTAGCATTTTCAGGACTTCGTAATCAATATTATTATAATAATTTTTTGCAGAGTGGTTTTGGCGTTAAAGAATCCCAACCCGTTTCGTACTAGTGGTATCATTAAAGTCGATTATTTACTTTACTTTAATTTACTTCAACTATTGCACAGATAATGTAATAATAACAATAGGCGTTTTTTTATTCCGTGACTTAATATTGAAAAAAGAAAGAAAACTATAAATAACATTTGAAATTAAACTATTATTTACAGATTTTATCGCGTTTAATTTTGTTTTTATATTCCCGACGTTTCGATTATTTTACAGTAGCCGTGGTCACGGGGGAACTGAGCTGTTAGATGTCATAGTTAACTCAGGCTACCTTCAGCTTTTATTTTTTAATTTTTGGTCTGATCTACGCAGAATGTGCTCACAGTATCTTGAGTGGTATGCTTGGTTTTAGATTTAATTGTGTGTATTACTGAATCCCAAGCCGGTGGTAGAACCCACCCATCTTCTCTATTAAAATTAAGATGTTATTTGATTTCAATAGCCTCGCGAAACATCCTTAACAGGAATCGGTGTTCTTTTCTTACCAACTTACAGATTGGCTCAACATGTCAGCTTCAATAATTCTTTCACCACTCAGGGTAAAGAATTATTGAGAAATATATACAAGAGCAAACACAAAGGATTCGTACCATTTTGATAGTGAGATAAAACACCTATATCTTACTGACAATGAAACTATGGTCAGTTTTGATGTACAGACACTATTCACATGCTTACCCGTTGAAGACTGCATCTCAATTGTAACTAAGAATCTAGCAGAGAATAACGCCAATTGAATATGGAGTATTACTTAGACACTGCCTCACATCTGGCTATATGTTGTTGAAGAAGATCAAGTAGGCGGTGTGGCGATGGGTCTCCAGTATCTCCTATTGTTGCCGATATATTCATGGAAGACTTTGAGGAGAAAGCCCTAAATACTTCTAATGTGTAGTTTTCGGGTAAATATTAGAAATCATTATATAAATAATAATCTCCATCTCCATTATATAACATCGTCTAGCCTCGGCCTGGTGCCTAGGGTCTGCCTTTTGATTTTTTACCTCCTGGGTATTCCTTGTTGTTACCTGCTTTGACCATCTTCCAAATGTCATGCAGACTATATGGCTTGCCTATTTCACTTATTATTTACACATTAATCTATACTAGATATAAATTATTTAATTGGGATTCTTCTGGATTGCTGTAACCGCCATGCTTGGCCGAGTTGGTAATCGCTGTACTAGAAACCTTGCGTCTTACAGCTGTTACCCGGCACTGGGTCCGTATCCGGTATGCTATAAAGAATTTGACAAGGAGAAAGCATTCGACCGCGTGCAGCTAGAAGTGATCTGGTGGAGTCTTTACATGTGTAGACAGGTGAAGACAGTCATAAGAACTTAAGTGGGCTTGACAAAACCGTTGTTACTAAACATAGGTTTAAAATAATAGCATATTCAGTAGTGGACTAAAATAGTGATAGTAGCAGTAGGGTAGTATTACTTCTAGGTAAAAACCTTTGCTTTGTACAGATATTAACTGCGGCTGGGATTCCAACCATAGACCATGATTCAACGAACACTGAGCCACGTGGTTCATGAAACGATGATGATGTTGTATAAGTATGAGCAGGTGTTTAATTTTTCGTCTAAAACTCTCTGCGTCGAATACTTTCAGAAGTCTGATGAACGGGATGTTTTAATTTAGACTTTGAGGTTTTACCGCCTTGATGAGCAGTCTCATTACCTTTAATTACTCTCTGCTAACTCTTAACGCGATGGTTCCTCTTTCGAAAAATCGTCAATTCAAAACGTGCTAGTAAAATTTATACAAGGTTATTTAAAAAATAAACTATTACCTATTTAGGTGGTGTGGCTTAGCTTGCAATATTTGTACAAAAATACATATAATGGTTTTCGAGTCTGGCTGTGTTGTGTTGGCTCCGTATCTCTGGCACTGCATCTGAACTTTTCTGCATGAGCGTTACATCGGATATGGGAAGGTAAAGGCGAGTGAGTGCCTCTATGTTTGCCAGTACACAAACGACATTATAACCTTACAGTTCGCGAGGACAACACGCGGTGGAGGCATTTAATTATTTCGGAATGCTAGATGGTGTAGGAAAAATACGGAAGATAGCTAAGGCTACCGGTAGAGGCTGATTTAATATAAAAATTACGAAGGACCAGCGGGGACAATTACGTGTGCAAATACCTTACCTATATCACCTGGTAATCATCGAATGTGAACGATCCTCACTCCAACATTTGCGATGCGGTCGTCTACGTCTTCCCAGCGATATCACCAGGTATTTGCGATTAATTCACATGCAAGTACTGTGTTCAGTAAGTTTTGGAATTGGAAAGAGCAATGCACCTAGCAGAAAAGGCAAGCGTTATAACCAAACACGATTGTAATATGTGACCGAAAGGCCGACAACGCATCTCCTCGGATGTTGCAGATGTATGTGGGCGTCGGTGATCACTTACCATCAGGTGAGACACTTGCAAACGAGCCCTCTTTATATCATAATTTTTTTTTGTAATGTATGTTAATGGGCACCTGGCGCAGACAGGCTGAGAAGCTAGTCTACTAATAAAATAAATCATTTTCCCATAAAAAGGTAAAGTTTTAAATATAGCCAAAAGTAATTTAAAGTAACGACACGGTTTATCAAAGCGAAGAAAGTTCAAAGCCCATATTAAAGCGCTAAGTTTGTGAGACCCTAACTCATAAAAGTTCATTTATTTAACGGTAGCACGGGTTCCGAGTGGGCGATGGTGAAATTTGAAATTATCTCGAACATCGGCATATTTATCATTTTGTAAGTTCAATTACGATATATGTTTGCATAAAAAAAAAATACGGATCTAACGTAAAGATTATGATTTATAATCACGCAAATTCACAAAATCATTTAATGCACGCCACATAACGCGAAAACGTTGGAGATAGTGTATTATTATCATCTTTACAAGATGATAATATGTACCCTCCTCATCATTTCAGCGTATCACAAGTCCACTGCTGAAAAAGCTAGGTCCTGAGCCACGTGCATACATCGACTTCCCGCAACACTGCGCGGGGGGTCGTCCCACACTGCGTTTGCCTGCACGTGGCTAGAACCCTTTTCCCCTACGGTTGTCAGTTCTGCGAGCAATTTACCCTACTTAAATAGATTTAACTTTGTATATAATGCATTTTTGTATAATAAAAAAATTAAGCCATTATTAAGGAAACACGGCGATTCTTACACCTGATGCTTAGAAAATAACTTTTAATCTTAATACTTTTAACGAGCAATTTTTGTATATATGTCTATATACAAAAATTGCTAGTTTAAAGTATTTCTTTTTTAAGGTCGTATAAATTGGCAGTCGTCTGTCTATGCGTGATGCGCGGATGTACTCGTAAGTATGTAATCACGATTACGCCCGAAAAACTTAAAGTTTCGACCCCATTTTTTCGTTTCAGATTCTTGTAAAATATCACTACTTTGCCTTTCGAATATCATTACTCCATTTCTTCCAGAAGCTTTATAATGATTTAAATAAAGAATTAACATGAGTGTTAGAAGCGTGTACTTTTGGATTTTATATCATGAACATATGTAATAAAAGAGGTATCTGCCTCTGTTACTAATTCAAGACTAAGCAACAAACTATTTTTTTTAAATAATGACAAAGGCAAGGTTAAGTCAAGGCACATTTCTAAATGGCTAAAGAACTAAATTGTAATCTAAACATACGTTAGGACTATGGCAGAGTACATTATTGCCGATTCACGAAACACAGTACCGTTATGCTGGTGTTGTTTGGAGGAGCGTAGTTGTTTCCAGACCAATCCTATATTGAAAATAAATAAAGGGGTGGTCAGGCGGTCAGTAGATCGAAAGGACTAAAATAAATGTTTATCACTTATTCTATCCACTTTTCACTAGAGCTGCTTTGGATCAAAGCCTGTCACAATGTAATCAACCTGTCAGCGTCTTGTCACGGAAAGCCAATTACACGCCGTGAAAGTAATAGGGAATATATGTAAATTTAAAACAAATACTAAAAGCAATGTATATGCATTCCCTAACCACTCGTCTATCGTGGCTTAATGAGTGCCTCTCACTTCACCGAATAACTTTGTGAAATAAAAAAAAATAAAAATAAGAGTCATGGTAGTTCAGGAGGCGAGTTTTGGTTTCAATATGGTTTTAATTTTATAATAAGCGTAGTATCTGGGCTCGGTGCCTGGTACCGGCACCACTGAAATAATTGATTGCAACTTTAAGCTGTTTCTGTCATCATCTGCTCTGCGGTGAAAATAACATCTTGAGGAAACGTCTGTCTGATATATAATTGCACTGAAACAGCGTGGCGAACTCTTCCTCTCTCGAACAATGAGAGTAGCCAGAGGGTGAACAGAGGTTTAAGGTGAGCTGCGTAATTATTTTAAAAGTGCGCAGTAATTCCACTTATAGACTGTCACCTTTATTAACCATTGTTAATTTTTAATATCAGCTCCATGACAAATAAATAGCACTTCCTGAAAAGGAATTACGAGTATTAACGCTTGACCCTTAACAAAAGGACGGCCGGGAAATCCTAAGCCAAGCGATTTATGACTGTGCTCTAATTAACCTCAACTAAGTGCTTCGTTAAGTTTACGGCCTTCGGTAGTGAACGTTTCTGATTAGTTCACAGAACGCTCGTTATCCGTAACTGTAATAATTTAGTGTACTGGTATACGACAAATGGGGAATCCTATGAAAGTGCTCGACTTTGTAATGATTAAATAAGTTATCCCGTCTAGTGTCATAAGTCCTTATATGACTCTCAATAATAGAATTTTGTATTGTTTCAAAAGACACGTGAAGGGTTAGGTAAGTAAGTAAGTTAGTACTCGGATCTCGTACCAGTCTGGATTATTTTAATAGTATTTTGAGATTTTAAACGTGGAAGAGCCATGCTCGAATGGGCCGGCCCGACTAGGGTAGTACCACAACCTTTCACAATATCGGCATAAAGTAGTGACATCTTTTGCTTCTGCGTTTCGTTCATGAGTGAGATAATAGGAGGCCCACTCCCCCTCCCCATCCCCTTCCTCGTTCTCCCTCCCATCTCCCAAATACCCTTAATGGCCGGCAACGCATCTGTAACACCAGAGTTGTTGCAGATGTACATGGGTGATTGTAATCACTTACCATCAGGTGAACCGCTTGCTCGTTAGCCCGCGCTCACATTAAAAAAAAAACAAAAAAAGGTGGTCATAATATTTTTAAGAATTTTCCTTGGCAAGACCAAGATGCGAATGCGAAATTTCGATGGATGTAGGTGGCCCAGGGCCCTGCTGAGGACTACGTTCGGTAACAGAACTGTGACAGGGTATAATAATAATGATGTAATTTTATGCATCAAATATTTGTGTCAGAATTCTTTTACGTGCTCAAAAGAAATAAGACTAACGGCATGAACTGGCAAACTTAGTTTTTTGTTTACCATTTGCAAGACAAACTCAAGTTTAAATTTAAAGTAAAACATGCGACTTCTCCAGGAGCATACATCATTAGTTGCAAATACGAGTATATGCATTTATGAACAGAAAACTTCATTTAACTTTACATAACTTGACTAGCATTACAGTCTGGCTAGAGGTTAAATTTGTATGGATAAACCAAATAAACAAATAGAAAAATTGTAAAAATTTAACGATTCGTTATTATAATATTTACGTAATTACACTATATTATTATGTATTATATATTATTTAGATTGCTTGATGATCTACTTGGTCCTTAACCTGAAAGGCGGTAGACTTTGGAAATTTCAGGTTTGAATCCGGCTAGTTGTAAATTGGATACATACTCGTATGTATGATGAATGCTGTTTGTACTTGTGTCAACGATGTTCATTTATGTAGGTCTATTTTTATGTGTATTTGTTATACCTTCATCTACTGTTCGAGATACACTGAGTTCGAGTTTGGGACTGGATGACCGATTTGGAATGTGGACCTTACCTCAACAGCCTAAAACCAGTCGTCGGCAGGACATAGGATCCAGTCATAAGGAGGATTTGCCATAATCGGTGAACTAAGTAAGTGGATTGACGATCGCTGTACCAGACACCTCCCACCTTCGAAGCTGCTGCCCGTCATCGGTCTGCTTAATTTTAGTCTGGCATATTTCTAGATGGTTATCCCGCCATCTATCGGTAGCCATTCCAATTTTCAAGGCTTTTCCTTTGTCGCCTCTAATGACACCCACCGGAAGGAAGGAGGTGGCAGATCCTTGCGCCGATACCACATGGCACTAGGATGTTTTCGATTATTTATATTATTACGTAACTCGTTATTAAATATAAATGTAAATTTGCATCATTGTTATCATATTAATATCTCGTAAGAGCGGCTTCCAACTAAATCACGAAATCGTTTTCGGTGGGTTCGTATCCCAGCCGCAGTGAATATTTATACAACCCAAGAATTATTGATTTTCGGGTCTGGACTTTATTAGGAAATATTACTTATTACTTTTAATAATTGCAACAATAGAAGTTGAAGACTTAAAGTAAAAGTAAGACACTTTTCGTGGGTTTTGATGCCGAGAATAGTTAACTACGCTGCTCCACGGTTTGAAATATTTTTCATTAGTTCTCAATCACGCATGTTTTTAAAAGTAACTTTAAACATTTAAATAAAAATTTATTCTGTTCTATGCATTTTTTATTATGTTATGATATGAGAATGTGATAAATTTAGCATTTAAAATTGCAATTGGCTATTTTAGAGTGATTTGAACCCAGTTCACTTGCGTACCATGAATTGTGAGTGTCGAATAATAGATTCGCTATAATAGATTTATAAAGCTAGTATTTACTTAATTTATAAATTATAATGCTGTTATAAATAATTTTTCTATGTTATTTGTTTAATCTAAATTAACAGTAGGAAAGTCCACACTACCTGTGTTGCACCTTGAAAACTGCAGAATATCGCAATCAAAACTTGAACATACTGCACTCTAAAATAAACAGTTCTCTATTAAATGTGCTTTGAAATTTCACCTGAATGTTTTGAATAACTTTGTAATAATTCAATGAGCAATGGCAGTTACTTGTACATAATAATGTTATGCGTTTATTTTCTCCTCACAGCATACAAACCGTATGGAATAAGAAAATCCAATTTACTATTTCTCTTTAATCTGGTATATGTGAGGGGCTGGAGGCTGGAGTCTGACGACTTACAGATCATCATGACTCGTATACATGACTCGTTGGTTTCAAACTGGAAGCCAGAATTATCCATGTATTAATGCATTCATGGACATATTTAGAGGAACGCAAAATACTGTCTAAATTACCATATCGTTGTTTGTTGACGGATTTGTCGAAATTAATTAGTAAAATTAACAATGTTGAACAAACAAAAGCAAGTCTAATAGAAAAAAAAATTAAAACAATAAATATGTGTACCGTAGTTTATAGGAAAATTATCACTTGAACTTTTATAGAGAAAATTTCAAGTGATAATTTTTTTAAATAATTTTTGTTTGTTCCAACGGCAGGGTTTAATCCTAATGTTTGGCAAACACTGTATTTAGTGTTATCTCCTCTTGCTGTTGAAACTTCTTGCATAAGTTTTATAGAGCGCGATTGACCTGGGTGCGATCCCTGATACCGGCACCGCCAAAATTGTAATAGCGATTTTAAATGCTGCATTTAACGCGTGCTCGGCGGGGAAGAAGGTCAGCGGAATCGTGAGGAAACCTGCCTGTCTGTGAAATATTATTTCTAGGACATGTGATTCCGCCTACGCCCTTTGAAGCAGCGTGGCGGACCCTTTCCGGCTCCTCTCAGATATTCGAGAAGGAGTTATCAATTATAGGCAGCTACTTTACTTTTTTACTTTTTAATTAAATACCATTCTACTGCCAAAATTGATTTGGGATAAAATGCATCGGCACTTTTAAGGTCTCTAATGTTAGCCGGTTCTTGATTTCTTTGCTTAACTTCTCGTCTTCTCAGTCACGCTCCATCGGGTTTAGTTTGGCGAGGGGGCAGGTCACTCCAAACTACGATTTCAACCTCTCTAAAATATTCCGAAACTATCGCTGTCTTGTGGGGCTGCGAACTACTTTACATTAACATCATGTAAGTAGTAGTAGGATTTGTCATAATCGCCTAGGCCCAGCTAGGCCTGCCGATATCAGTCACCTAAGACATTGCTGCCCGTCATCGGTCTGCTTTGGTCTGGAATTTTGTAAATGTTTATACCGTCATCTGTTGGTAGCCGTTGCGATTTTAAAAGCTTTTCCTTAGTCGACTTCATAGACACCCACTGGAAGAAAGGGGATGGCAGATTTTCACGCCAAAACAACACGACAGTAGCGTTATCATGCATAATTACTTAGTTAAGTTCCTATAAAAATGCCTCCCCAAACCATTACTGACCATCCTCCATAAGACTCTCTTCCAACAATTTTACACTGAGCGTATCGTTCTTTCATACATATTTCATACTTTCATTCTTGCATAATCTGGCTTAAGACAGAGCCGGGACTAGACAAGGAAAAGTACTCTGCTCCAAGCATTATCATCCCAATTTCCCTGTGAGCGTGCAAAATAGGACCGAGCTACACGATGATCTGTGGTAAGTAAACGTTATCTGACAGGCAAGTGTGCCTTTGTGCCAGCCTTAACTTTTCGTCTTATTGTTTTAGTGCTGCAACTGTCACTTGTCGAACTTCCTGGATCTTAGTTCTAAGATATTAAAAACTACATACACCAGAAAATGTTCTTATAATGCGCATTAATTAATTAACACATTACCGGAAAAACTCAAATCGGACAACTCGGAAATAAAAGTAAGTAAAAATCCTTCTCTTTTCAAATTACAGATGCTGGTATAGATGGCCAGTATACGTAATGAGAACTTTTCTTTACGTTCCTCCAAATATGTGTAGTTTCTACAACATAAATAAATAACGGTCAATAGGGACCATGAATATTTTTTCAAGGAATAACAAAGTTTTTCGTAGTAAAGTGGCATCCTATTTATCTGCAGTAGAATGCGCGTCATTACTAGTTGAGACGGGTTACGGGATTGACTGACTTTTCATGTCCTCAGAATATTTTTTATTATTTGTGAGAAATGCAGGTTCTATGTAGTTTTCCTAACCATGTTCTTCTTCGTCGCTGCGTAGCAAAATTCAGTTTTTAATTTAGCGTTTAAAATTTCAATTAGGTTCAATTATAACCACACGCGTTGTATTAAATTTAAAGCGAGAGCCAGCCCACTGAGCTACGTCAGTCTGTGTTAGTTACCACAGCTTTTAATATTACTTTATAACCAATATCTTCTTCCATAGAAGTTTTATCTCTATGTCAGACTTTACATAAGCTCGATAATTTACATAAAGAGAATAGTGTAATTTGTTAAACGTTGTGTCTATAGAACTGTTTTACCGACCATTTCAATCTCATGTAATCACTACAAATATTCACAAGAGAGGGCGTTTTAACACACCGTTTGAAAGGGCTGTATAAAAATGTATGTAGAGATAGCTACTAAAATTTCTCTAAAACGTTTGCTTGTAACTTATAATAGATGGCGCCTTCAAGCATTCTTATTTATTTCATTTGAGTTTTTCAAGGCATTTCATGTTTTTTCACCTGAATTTTGACCATTAGATATATAGAGGATAGATTTCTCGTTCATTACCACACAACTTACGACAGCTTACAACAGGTTATTTAAGTCCTCGACTGAACATAGGCTTCACCAAGAAAGCGCCAACAAAAACTGGCATAAATATTTTGGGCTAACGAGTTGGTGAGCGCTGTGCCGGTACCATCTCACTAGTGATGCTGCTCCTTCACTAGTTTGTGAGATTTAGGTTCGGCAAATTCCATTAGAATATATATATATTTCGCCGTCATTCGGTCGCCAGAGCGAGCATGTTTTTTGGCTAGCGGAGTGCGATTTATGCTGGTGACGTTGGCATTTCCAACGTTGGAGGTACAGATTCCTCCTCACAGTGTAAGACAACTTTTTTACGTATAGCACGCAAAAAAGGTGTCTTAGATAGTTTGGTTAAAGATCAGCCGTAAAATGTTAATTCTAGAAAGTTCAAAGTAAATTTATTATTCACAAAATCAACCGCTGTACTAATAAATCGTTAGCATAAAAGCTGGAGAGACGCTTCTAAAAAATAAAATTATCACCTCCTGTCCCTGAGTCAGCGGATTTAACTTCATTTTAATAAAATGAACGAGAGGGAAAAAATTACGTTCAATTCGCGGAAGTCTCTGACTGGCGCTTTTTCACAAACGCATAATTGCAAGATCATTTGGATTGATGTTTTTGTGACGATGTGATTGAGTTGGCGAATTTTAAGTTGATTACGTTTTGTTTTTATCAAAGCGTTTATGGAAGGAATTTTGTGGATCGCGTAATTTGAGGGGTTACCTAAAAGACTTAGGAACGCGTTGATTACAATATTAAAGTATTAATTTGTGGTTTGCTATTTATACCTCTGTTAGAATTGTTTATTTGAGTCTATTAGAATTAGTTGTATGCTATGGTTACATAGCAAAGCAGAATTGTAATGAATTATGTTTCTACGATTTACGATTAAAAGTTATAGAGATCTCAAGATATTCTTTAAATAATGTAAAATTACAGCCTGATGTAATGTCCCACTGCTGGAAAAAGATCTCTTCCCATTATTTTGCGAAGGTTTTGTGGAGCACAGAAGGGTTCACCATCCTCTTCCAGTATGCGTGGACTACACACGTTTGCGAAATATTATTTCTATTACATATTTGCTGCATGCGCTCTATTCCTGGCAATCATGCAGGTTTCCTCGCGATGTTTTCCTTCACCGCCACGCAAATTATAATTTCATTACTTATTACGTGGTAGATTCAAGCGGCGGCTTTTGCTGCTGCTCGAATGGACTGGCTCGACCGGGATGGTACCACAGCCTCGCAGAATACTGGCGAGAAGTAGAAGCATCTTGTGCTTTTGAATTTCGTTCGGTGTGTAAGGTAACCGGAGGCCCACTTCCCACTCCCATCCTCTTCCTCATCCTCCCTCCCATCTCCCAAATACACTTAAAGGCCGGCAACGCATCTGCAGCACCTCTGGTGTTGCAGATCTACGTGGGCGACAGTAATCGGTTGCCGTCAGATGAATCGATTGCTCGTTTACCACCTTTCCCATAAAAAAAAACTGTAAATTTTAATTAACAATTTTAGCGGTGCCGGCACCGGGGCCAATTTTTGTGTGAGCCGCATCATTTCAGCATATCTCAAGTCCACATCTTTATATAAAATATTTCTGTTAGGTCATTAGGCCTTGGTTACTAAATATTAATTGTATGCTATATGAGTATATAGACTGAAATAGCGGACTTAAAGTCTACAAGCATGCGAACATATCACAGCGTAAAAGATTATAATAATATTTGTTTTATAATACATTAAAACAGAATTATCCAAGTGTTCATTATAATTTTAATGTAGATTCGGAAGACTGAACTTCTGAATACAGAATTCTAAGAAATGAATAAATATGAGCTTTTGCTCTTCTGGTCTTTATTTTTACTGACGTTATATTTATCTTGTAGGAAATATATCGTTTAAATCATTGTATCGAACTGTAAAAAAAATTAACTAACAGATCTACGATCTTTCACTTTTGCGCTTGGTTTTAATCTTATTTTTTATAAGCCTCTAAATGTCTTGCGATGGTCATCATAAAACCAACTAAAGCCGGCATACCACGTATGGAAGATGGGTTCATACTCACCACAATCGGGCGACGAGATAGTGAGCGCCGGTGCCCTTTGAGCAGCAGATGAGGTTGACATTTGGAGAAAAACATGATGTACGATTCTCATTTTTAGTGATTCTTAATTTCATTACATTTATTACACAAAGAACTTTCACTGGAGTTTATTAAAATTTCAGTTTCACGTAATATCAAATTACATGTAATATTCTAATATTGAATGATCATTGGTATCATGTTTAACGAAATTTTAATGGAGTGTAGGTCCATTCATGATTAAACAATGGATACTAATGTGTGTGGTGGTCTTATAGTACATAGATTACTTAAGGTTTCTGTAACGAAGGTAGGCTCAGCTTTCACATTACCTTTACTCTCGTCGCAAAGAGATTTATGACTGCAACCCACTTATCCCTCGTCTTTTGCTTGTAGAGAAATATTCAAAATTCCCAAATTTTGTGCAAGCGCAGCAAGTGGCTAAGGTGTCACATACAAAACGTTCCAGAAGCAGTCATGATTATATACAGCAGAGATTATATAGTCATGTGCTGGACACGAGCTGGCCTGTGTTGGACACACGCTTCTCACAATGGGAGGATTTGACATAATTCACTCTTGGCAAGCTGATTGGAGATCGCAATACAAGATACACCGTAGAGGCTGCGGTCCGTTCTTGGTTTGTTTGTTTTCGTACTGCAATTTTTGAGAAGGTTAATCGGGTATCTATCGTACGCCAAAAGATTTTTAAAGCTTTTCTTTAATTGACTATTCGACACGCATAGAAGAAAGGGTAGCACGCAAGATAGGTAACTTTAAACTGTGTGATAAAAATACAAATGTAGGAAGGATGTGAAATAATATTTTAAGAAAATAAAAGGATGGGATAAGGTAAAACGGTAGTGCGTTACCGCTGCAGGAAACAGGCATAAGAAATCTTCATGAATTCGCCGCAGGATCAGAGAAACAATTCACAGGTATGCGTTTCGTCCCTCGATGCGCACGATAACTCAACATTTTAACTCTAACTCAACTCTCCGTCATTTTAGGTGGAGGATAAGCTAAAAAGGGACAAGCAGATAAGTGAGAAGAAGGTAGGTCTTATGTAAAATTTGACAAAAGGGTAGTTCCTTGAAAAACATGTATCTTTCTCATGGACTAAAAAAGATAAATTAATCACCCTTTTGTAGTTATCTCTACCTATCTCAACATAACATATAAATCCACAGCAAAAAGCTAAAATCTCTTATTTTGTACATGATACGTGCTTCCAGTAAATTGTATGCGTAAAGCACACTTAAAATGGCTACGCTTCGGTACACTGTACGAGTAAGCTAAATCGTATTTGCCTCCAAATAAAAGGAAGTCGACACAACCACGAAGAGCGTTCGTACGTAGTGATACGAAATTCGCGTTTTCGTTGTCACGAGTATAACCTAGCGAACCTACGTATTTAATTATTTATTTTTTATTGGAAAAGTGGGGTGGTCAGAGGTCTAGACACAGATTTTACTGACCTTAACCCAGAGCTTTTTAGAGACAGCGTGATAGATTGTGAGCCAGTCGTCATTTAAGTGTCTAGGACAACGTGACAAATTGTACATAAGTTTTCAGAAATTTGGTAGTACATACTACCGTGTATTTACGAACGAATTCGGGCCTCCTGATTCAGACTCGTCGATCGTGATTATTTTTCCATTTTGTTTCTATGAATTATGAATACAGTGACGTGACGAACATGACAATGTCACCGCACCTATCTACGGTTCGCTCCGTAAGGATGCTTATGATGCGGTGTTGCAGTTTATTTAATTTCCTGAAAGGTATTACGTGGAAAAAGCATGTTTTCAAGTGCTTCCTTTCACCGCCCTTCACGTGCGCCTGTATGTTACTAAAATTTCCAGAAAGGTTATTTATCTCGTCTTTTATGTCATAAGTTGATACGTGTATTACAAATACATGAATTCATGGAATTCTGCATTTGTTATGTGCATTTAGATTGTTGGCGGGTTTGGTTGCGGCGTTGGGGATACCGGGTTTCATTCCCGCACATAAATAAATAAATTTATGTTTGTAAATAGCCTCCTTAATATTCTGGTAAGTATGAATTCATAAGGTAGCCTGATTCAGTTTATTTTTATAAAATATTACATACCAATATATGCCTGACATTGGTCGAGTGACAGTTTACTTCGTGCTGTAACTGAAACTAATCAAGAGCCAATAAAGCTTCGGCATAACACGCTAAATAGCTATCTTTGCACTGTCTGCTAAATATATGTTTAATATTTCTCGAATATTATTATTGTTGTAGTAAGGCATAAATATTTATTTCTTTTAAATTAATAAAGCTTAGAATGTCAGCGGGTATGTGTAGAAAGTCTAACGAGTACGTAGTAAATTAGCACCAAAAAACGCAATTTCTTTTTATGAAGCAAGCAACAGGGTTAGTTACTCTCTGTATCCCACTCCTATAACTGACTTAACTAACCTAAATCTGTATATGTTCTCTTTATTTTGCCTGCCTCAACGGCAACATACACATATGATTTATTTTTTCTGCACACCTATGGCACAGTACCTTTCGCGTGATATAAGTTTAATTCCTCGCCTTTTATAATAAATACTAAAAAATGTTACTTAAATTTTCGATGTGGACTTATTAATATAAAGGAACTGTCTAGTCTGGGTAGGCAACCTTTTTGCCTATTTCATCTGTCAAGCAGCAGCCTGTTCGAAAGGTATAGAAACTTAGTTTAATAACAGGCTGTGAAGCATTTCTTCATTGTTCCCAAATGTTAAATCGCATCAGTAGTTATGATTATGTAATTTTGGTTGCAGCTGTCCATGGGTTGGAGTAACCAAAAACCATCAGATGGACCCTTAGCTCGTACTCTTAAACTTAACACTAACTTTATTTCATGAGTGACTATACAGACAGTGTTAAGAATACTAACGCAATTTACATCGATTTAACCAAAATAAAGGCACTCAAATTTATATTTCTTTACATGACTACAGACGTACACTTACTATTTCTGACTCAATAGGAACTCCCCAGAGGTAGCGAGATAGGCTACGTTTGTGAAATTTCAATTGAATACACTTGAAGCTTTTTTCCGTGGAGGCATGGCATAACAAATTTGATAAGGGAGGCATATGAAAGGAGCGAGATTTCAATGTATTTATTTGCACCGAAATTAAAGGTTACTCGTACTTCCAAAAAAGTTTTTTGGTACGTCGTTTATACAGGATAGTCCTGTATATATTTACTATTCAAAGGTGGTTATCTATATTTTTATAAACTTGTAAATAACTGTGTCTGTGTATTAAAATTATTTAAAAAAAAAACAATATTTGTTTATGCACTCTTTCTGGATATTTGCTTATTTTTGAGAGAAGCATCTGTTCTGCAGTCGACTTAGGCTGTTATGAAGAATAAGTTATCTGTATATTCAGGGATCTAACTATGAAACTTATTTTGTTGCTGTTTTAAAATTTTAATCGCTTATGACTCAACTAAAAAACTGTGATGTTTTTAGTCCCACGAAAATACCGGGATTGACCAGTATGGGATTCTCACCCAAAAATCACTGGACTCATCGGAAAATGATTTGCACTGTTCGTAAGCTTTTTAGTTGATATAATACTAAAAATATTGATAGACGAACCCCAAAACGGTTTTCAGAAGAGCAAATGTACGAAATCCAACCATATGGTCTATGTAGAAGATTTTACTAATGCTATCGACAACTTATACAGACACAAGTAAAACCTTCGATAACTCTAACTAACCGCGATATGTTAAGCAAAAAGTTACATTAATATAATATGAAGATACATAATACACAGATCGCAAAAGGTGTAAGTTTTTAGATATGCGACAAGTGAATTTGTATTACCATGTGGCGTACCACAAAGATCTCATTTGGAATCCATTTTATTTCGCGTATTTATAAACTTGCTATTAAATATTATTTTTCAAAATATTGTGGCATGCCAAATATTCTTACATAGAGTAAGAAAATCATTAAAACATATACAGAAAATCTTACTTATAGTAGGAATTATTTTCTGATGAATGAAAATTAATTTGTAGTATATTGTCCAAGTATTGTAATATCTTTATGCTTAATGAAAAATATTATCATTAACTTATTATTTTATATTACGCTGATGAACGTAGGCTTTTCCAATAAATTATCCCTAAATGGCCAGAGTCGAAGGCCTCGCTACGACTTTTACCATCATAAATATTTTATTTTAATGTAGATTATTAGAAAATACACAAGATTTGAAATAGATTTCACCTGAAAATTAAATAAAGCAGTAGCCTATACAATGTTTTCAACAGCTACTCAATGACCACAATTCATTAATATTTGACATATATCAAGAAGAGAGAACAATAATATTTTCGTTTTATTTTTCCCTATACTTCCTTATTTTACCACTTTGCGCAAAAGTACTTCAGAAATTTCCCTTAAATTTGAATTAGATGGAAACCAATGCAATCGTGTCAACATAGCTGAACAGTCTAGAACAATGAACGGCCATGCAATAGGTTTAGTTGGGTCCAGGTAATCTACGTCAAGACACCTTTGTTTGGACACTGCGTTGCGTCGATTCATGGCTTACAATAGAGGCAATGCATCACGATGATAGCTTGCACTATAATCCGTAGATGTTTAGGTAAATTAAACAGTGTTAGGATTTGCAATAATATAATCAATCAAAAATACAAACACAACCTAAATTATGTTATTGGAAACCAGTTGAGTTAGCCATGCATAATTGTAGTAATTGACACAATTTTAAAAAAGTTCTCGTTATTTTTATTTTTATATTATTATTTTTAGGATTCCAAACTTCCTTCGTACGAGTAAGATTTCGGTTTCTTTGTCGATTTTTCCATTAACTATAACAGTAAAATACCTATAGCTGTCGATTTAAAATCAGCAAAATCTAATGTAAAGTTAGCAAATTATTTTTCCGCATTGATTTCCAATAAAATGGAAATAAGAAAAAATAATCTTTTTAAAATTGTATAACTACGTGGAAAATTTAAAGATTGGAGTGTAATCCTTCCAATTTTGGATGCCGTTGAATTCGACTTTCTGTTAGTGTTATTTCTCCTTGTGCTATCTGTATGATTAGTAGTATGTTTCTTTCTATTTGGCCTCTAGATATACGGCCACGTCCATCTACTTTGACCTTTTAGATTCTTTCATCACTGTCCCATAAGATGGCAGCTGGTCTTGCAAGCAATATTGACTTAGATGCAAATCTAAGTCAATATTATTGGCACTTCTTCTCAGTCTCTCTTGACAGAGTGGTCGTAGTTGACACAGATGATGTCCATGGTGGGGCTTCAACGTCGACGTTTTCCTTGGCTTGGGTAATTGCTTTCGCCATGCTTCTTTACTTTTGGCGGTTCGTAGCGTTACCAGTACACTGTTTTATTAGTCGAATGTTGATTTTAATTATTGGATCCGTTAGCTACTTACAATTCACTTGAGGAGACCATACTACTTGACGCCTGTCTTGACCCGCTAATATACGAGAATAAATAAATTTTCTAAACAATATGTCTCGATATTGTTTTGTTCAACTTCAATTCATCAGGCACCTTCTAGAAAATCGCGCTCACCTTTGTTTAACCTTCATCAGGGTGTATGCTGACGTCTTGTGGCCTGCACAAAAAACGTGGTGGACATGAGTATTTATAATCATCCTATTCATACAGTGTAACGATGGATAAGAAGAAAAAGAAGTTAGCCTATTTTCAATAAGAAAATTATTTAAATAACTTCTTGAATATGAGATATGTAAGTATGTACATGAATTGCAATTTTTCCTGCCTCTTTATTAACCGCTTAACATTGACTTAGATAATTACTTCCTGGATTCAACTTGACTAAAGATGATTATTTTTACAGATGCTTAAATCATATTAATTACTGTAGAAGTAATTAACGCTTTCACGGCATTCGTTAAAAACTACACTCGCCTTGCCGCGATGCCAGCAGTAAGGATTGGTTTATGCAAAGGTTAAATTAGTAAAGTTTATGTAAAATTGGTTGGATTAAATAAGAAAAGAAAAAGATATAAAGTACGATGGCATAAATAATATACAATTTTATAATAATATTTATACTTAATATAATATCCAAAAAAAATTTCAACCAGTCAAATTTGACAAAAACGGGGAAAGGGCTCGCCACGCGGGCATAATTGTGTCCCATTAACCCGTTACGTCGAGTCCTGCCAAATGGAAATCTTTAGTCTCTGTCTACTCTCATACGTGTATTATACTAATATGTACTTTTAAAAGATAAGTCTTTCAACCTTTCATTATCCTTTAAATTATTTATTGTTGAAGGTAAACTTTTCCGATAAAGAGGATTTACCGTAACCGCTTGGCTTGGCACGTGGATTGGCAATAGCAGAACCAGATCCTTAGACTCCGCTGCCTGATGTCGTTCTGTTTGATTTAGTTCTACATTTTTTGAGATGGTTTACCGCCATTCTGTCGATAGCCTTTATACTTTGTGATACATTTATGCGCTAAAATTATTATGCGGTATTGTATGGCTACAATAATATGGCTATTACTATGAAAGAGTAGAAAAGTTAAATTTAAAATATACTCACATAACAGCTACACCTTGGAAGATAAAAAAGGAATGAAATGCTCTCTGTATTTATTGGCACAAATCAGTGTTTAAATACAAAATTATGTATTGGCATAAGAGAAAACTTCTCTGGAGTCTTTAACTTGAGACTTGATGTGTGTTACAGTATGTAATATAAGTTTCGTTTTTACTCCATTACGTACTTCTTAAACCCACGGCTCTGTATGTCATTTTCATGCATATCTTCAATGTCAAGTATGAAAAAAATACGCGTAATAATTTTGTTACGTCTCGACTACTACGAGACAAAGATGCGATTAACCTAAAATAACTTTACAATAATTCAAATTCTATTCTAAACAAATTATTTAATATCCATAAAATTGTAATATTAATATTAAACAACTAGCCGACTCTTGCATAATGTTATCCCAACAGGTCTACTCGGCACCATCTTGTACTAATTGGTCCACGGCGCGAAGATGCTCAGACGATTTATGGTACGGCTCAGCACCTACACCTTACACATTGTGCGCTCAGTGATTCTAACTGCGTTTTATAGTAATTATTCCTCTTATATTCTGATATGTTTTTCAGTGTCAATAAAAATGCACTAAAATAGATAAATTAGTAGTGTTCCTGAAATCTGTGTTATTCGTATTTAGCGATGTGCACGGTCGCACCAGAAGTTGCCCATCTGGCTGTTGCTTGACTCTACGGTTGCTTGACTCTGAACTATGACCAGCCATTTTTCGTTACTGTACTATAAAATATCCTACGTATTTAAAGACGTCTGCTACAGACCGGAAGATATTATAGTTATAGTTGAAATCGGTCAGGATTAAACACTATTTCAAACAGTTCTACCCATTGACAGTTCTTGACAGAAGGTTCTTATGCATTCACTTTTATATAATGATATTCTGTTTATTATATTCTGCCATTATTTATATTATTAAGGATTTTTTTTTGCTTTAGTCGTTTTCAAAGACGACTTTTGTTAGATAGATAAGTCAAGGATAATATATAACTTTAATTCCAAAGACCTCAGAGAATTTGCTAGGGCTACCTTTGTCCGAATTTGTCCTTTTGAGAGAAAGGTGGTAGTCTCTTACCATTACGTATTTATGCCGGCAATCAGCAATGAAACTCCTGTTGTGTTCTGGTTTGAAAGGGACATCGAGCCAGTACATGCTGTGAAGCATACCATGTTAGTCCCCAGGAGCGACAACGCATTTATAACCTCCTTTGATTGAATCTGTTTGCAGGTGTCCATGGGCTGCAGCAGTAGTAGTCACTTACCATCAAGTGGACTGTTACTGGTTAGCTCCTAAAAAATATCTATTTCTTGAAATGTCCTCAATCCGATTTACCTAACCCAAATCCCACAGACTGGGAGTAGCATCACTGGTGCGAGGGTACCGACACTGCGCCCACCAACCCGCTTGCCCAGCGAGGTGAGTTTCTTTTTATTTTATGGTGTAGGGGGCAAACGAGCAAGAGGCTCACCTGATGGTAAGTAATTACCGTCGCCTACGTGCGTTAACAACACCAGAGGGGCTGCAGATGCATTGCTGGCCGTTCAGGATATTTGGGGAGAGTTCAGAAGGGAAAATATTTGAGGGATGAGTGGGATAGGGAGAAGGTTGGAGGATGAGGTTACGTTACTCACCGAACGAAACGCAGAAGCACAAAATGCCTCTACTTTACGCCGGTATTCTGCGAGGCCGTGGTACTACTCTGGTCGAGCCGGCTCATTCGATCAGCAGCAAAACCCACTGCTTGGCTCTACCACGTACTAAGTAAAACTTGTACGTGATCAAACCTTTCTAAAAATGCATGCTGCATTTTTTGGCGCATTCTTGAAGGTCTATGTTCAGCAGAGGATTTAAAAAGGCTGTTGAAGAATGTAAGCATTCCCGCATGGCACCAATTCCGTAGTACATCAAATGTTTCGTTACTATCTAACTTCTAATGTAATCTATTATTCTAATTCAACTTTGATAAACTTAGCATTCCTAATTAAATCCTTCAAGTGGATATTTAATGTCGTGCTGTTCCTGAGATGATATGTTTCAACTATTTATTGGCAAACTATTTTGATTTAATGACATGATGACTGGTTTAAAGAACTTATACTGCTAGGTTAGCTCGGTCTACAAGCCGTATATAAAACCCAGTTGCTGTCCCAGTCACATACACGTTGCAAACCTGGTACTCTATTGGTACCAGTTAGTTATGAAGAAATATATTGAGATGCAAGTAGACCATCACAGTAAGGAACGTAATGTACACGTCGTGTGAGGAATCCAACGATCCTCAGTTACCAGAAACATGAAGACCTGGACTCGTTCGTCGAGTGCGCAGACCTTTCCCACCTCCCACATATCAAGAACTTAGTACGCCTGCACGGTCGTCCTCTCCGACGCAAGCTAGAAAACTTGCGTTTAGAAAGCCGACGGGGAACTTTACGACATCTTTGATTCTTATCTACTTTTCTGGACAAGTATAAACAATTAATTTTTTTACAATTTATAAAAATATTATCTAACAAGTATATTATAAGGTTTAATTTCTGTTTGTAATTCACATTACACTGAATAAAGAAACTCAAATTTAAATATTTAATTATAATAGAAGCTACACGTATTATAAGAACGTGCGTAATGAAAATCGTGTTAATGGAATTAGGAAGTATCTAATTTGCCACCATATTTTCTCTTGGATACTCGCATTTCATCTAACGATGCGGAAAATGCATTCCCGCATATGAAATGTTATCGCTTCGCGCTTTTAATTGAGATAGTGATAGTGATCTTACTAATAATTTATACGTGAAATATTTTTAAGTTTGAATGTGTGACGCACAATCACGCTTAAAAAATGTAACGGGTTTGAATGAAATTTAGCGGACAGCATAACTGTCTTAGTATAAGATATAGGAAACATTAAATATATAGCTCAAGAATTTCTTTGGGACATAATTTAAGGTCTCGCGAATGAGGCCGTGGGCAGTCGCTAGTATCGGCATAACTATAATCATAATTCACATTACATCACATTGGCACACCTATATAGAATGTAACAGAATTCCAGTATCCCAATAGACAATATGCTTAACATTCCTATGGATCTGTACTCTTAAAGATTTAAAGATTATTATCCATCATCCCGAAAATTTAATTCTACAGGAAAAACTACGCAATATCATATTAATTTCAATGTTCATGAAACCATTTTATTTAAGGCTATAAACGTAATAGGAGGTGAAATATTGCCGAGATTCGGTTGAATCACTGCTTAAGAGACTTACGGGCAGAAAGAGGGTGGTAGATTCTTGCGCCACAGCCATACGAACAGTCACGTGCTCTCCTATATACAAAAAAAGCTTCTCATATTTTATATTCATAAAAAACATAAAAGCGTCTCAAATATACCTGACAGGTGTCGAACTTAGGTGTCGAGGCGAATTCGCTAACCACTGTGCTATCGTAACCACAATGTAAAAAATAAAACATCAAACTACAAAATGCAATTTTGTTGTGGAATAATTCAACGCAAAATTTGTCGTGGACACTATCAAAATAATAAAATGAAAAACACAACCCAATTGTACGGAATCTATCGAATTCTCATTTATAACTTCCATTGTTTGTTTCGAAAACTGTTATCGAAATAAAACACCAAAAATACATTCGTATACAAAAACACATAATAATTTTCAATATATTTTTTTCGGAAGAGATTGCTTAACATACGTTAGTATTAAACTAATGAACGATTTCTATGCCCTTTATATTCCTTACTTAACTTCATCATCATCATTTCAGCCTATCACAAGTCCTCTGCTGAACATAGGCCTCCCCCAAGATTGCCACCTGCAGCCATCGACTTTCCACAACATTACTTAATTTACTAGCCTGTAAATACTTCACTGCTGGACGTAGTCCGCTCTCATAAGGAGGATTTGCCACAATCACCACGCTCGGCAAGCTAATTCGCGAACGCATTATCAGACACCTCGCACCGCAGACCTTTGACAGAAACTACATAAAAGTTATGTTGAATATTAGTAGACAAAGCTACTGCAAAGACAAAACACTTTTTTTCACGACTAGATGTTCTTGTGGTCGATTCAATCATTCGTTATATTCTGTCTGAATGGAGTGAATGACGACCGCGTGGCTCAGTGATTAGCGTACCTGACTGCCGGGCCATGACTTGAATCGTCTTAATGATTCAGTGTTATGTTGGATACGAGAAGGTATAGTCGTCTTTAGATTGCCACTGTATTTGCGCGTTAATTTGCGACACTACTATTTCCTGTGTAGTTAACAAATACCGACATTAATTAGAAATTAGCGACGTAGTATTTGGCTATGAAGATTCTTGGTACATTAAGACTACTATTGTTATACAAAATATGTATAATATTTAGAATTGTAAACTATAAGAGAATATTAAAAAAGATTAAGAAACGTTTGATTTATCTGTTGTGTGAATGATTTTGTAATATTAATTATAAACTCCGTATTAATTACATTTTACGGGTTTCAGAAGTTACGTTCATTGGTGAAATGTATAGAAAGCATATTTTGTCCTATCAAATAGCAACTGCTAACCATCGGCACGCAAATATTCGTAGTCGAATACTGATTCCAGATACTCAAGATGTTTGAGATGCCGAGCGCGACTGATTCCAGGTATTAACTAGTCGAGCTAATTGATATTTTATGTAGTCATTGGCGTTGTGGTTTTCGATATGATATTAGATTAAGGTAAATATTTGCGATATTTGTGATAATAATTTTGCAAGAGCCGTGGTAGCCTAGTGGTCAGGGCGCTCACTTTAGTATCAGAGAGCGCGAGTGACCTGAGTTCGATCCCCGGCGCCGGCACAACTAATATTGTTAATAGCAATTTTAAGTGCTGTATTTACCACGTGCTCAGCGGTGAAGGAAAACATCGTGAGGAAACTTACATATCTGAAAAGTAATAAAAAAATATATGTAATATTGCTAGGATATGTGAAGCCCGCCAACCCGCAATGGAGCAGTGTGGTGGGCTATTCCCGGCTCCTACACGCTCACAGATATTTGAAAAGGCATTGCCCAGCAGTGGGCACTTATAGGCTGCTACTTTACTTTACTTAAATATTTGCGATTGTAGGTAGTAGTAGTAGTGTACCATCTTTTCTTCCACGCTAACCTGGAATTAAATTGCAAAATGCAGATGGAATGCAGAACCTTCAATGTTAGTGCTAGGGTACCGGCACAGTTCATTCTAACACGCTAATCCAGTGTGATGAATATAATTTTTTTTTCTGTTCAAAAAGTTACCCCTACTACAGGAATTTTTAGTCTGCCGTAGAGACAGTGTACGAACATAATTTTCACATGGACACACAGCCTGAAACAATTATTTGTAGTATTTTATATACAAATACTTGTACCGTGCCAGAATCGAACCCTCTCTTCGCATATCTTCTTCGGCTAACCTTCCAAGAAATGCATGACAGAAATGGCAGGCGTTTTCTAGGTGTGTCCACAATCACTTTAATAGAAGAAGAAGAAAAGTTATATTGACAAGAGTGCGAGGGACTACTTTTTCTTTCAAATACACCTGCAGACTGACCGACGAGTCTCTGGAACCCAATTCCCTAAGTTATCAACAGCGCCATCAGTAGTGCGGTAATCGTGCTGCAATTACGAACTTGGTTGTGCTGGTGATGAACTATTATATAAATCCAATCGCAACGATATGCAGACGGGAAGTAGAGGCGTCTTGTTCTTGTGCGTTTCGTTCGGTGAGCGAGGTAACCGGAGGCCCTCCCCTCCCCATCCCCCTCCTCATCCTCCCTCGCATCTCCCAAATACCCTTAAAGGTCGGCAACGCATCAGCAGCTCCTCCAGTGTTGCAGACATACGTGGGTGACGATAATCACTTACCATCAGGTGTGCCGCTGGTTCGTTTGCCTTTACTAGAAAGGACTAAACTGGGTTGTGGATATAAATAGGCTGATGATGATGATGGTGAGGTAAAATGAAAACTACCGCCATGCGTTATACACCACAACGTTTTTCCGTAAATTCGCACTGTGCTGACATTAAAATAGAATATGTACAGTTATATGTCATTATTTTAGGCTAACAGAGGTAAAAAATTGTGAGATGTACTGTGATGTTACTGACTCTATGGTAGAACATGTTTACCACAATTGTATATCATAATTTTACGATAACTGTGGAAAAAAATAATGAGGTTGACTATAATGATACTGACACTATGGTAGAATGTGTTTGCGGTGTTGTCCATTGGAATACGCCTATGTGACTGATATTGCAGCAAGCAAGTAGCTATCATTTATCTCTCAAATCGCAATAATCATTGTAGCGTCACGAGCATATTCAGGCCATTGAGCATTCGATGTGCTTTGATATCGTCTAAATGCCTTAATTCGGTATGTATTTGAAACCTCCGATATAATGTATTTGCAGAAAAAAGTTACAGAAAATGATTCCGTATCTTCGGTCTATTAGATGGCAATTGTCGTATTTTAATTTGCTTTATTTTAAATTTTTTAAGTTGAGTCAATTATAATTTCTTTCCGTGGGTGTCGTAAGAGGCGATCAAGAGAATAGCCTTGATCGCAATGACAACCGACAGATGGCGGGATAAAAATCTTGAGAAATACTGGTACAAAATTAAGCAGACCGCATATCTATAGACCTTATAAGGTGCGAAGTGTCGGATATTGGGATCGCCAATCCGCATGCCGAGCGTGACGATTGTGGCAAATCCTCTGTATTATTTGTCAATCTTCAGTAGTGCCACCAAAAACCGTAAATTCTCATGGCGCTAGTGCTGCGTGAGCAGACTTAGTGAATCGAAACTGTAACTATGCCTT
Organism: Bhutanitis thaidina; assembly: GCA_029286595.1. Classification (NCBI taxonomy): domain Eukaryota; kingdom Metazoa; phylum Arthropoda; class Insecta; order Lepidoptera; family Papilionidae; genus Bhutanitis; species Bhutanitis thaidina. Next base: position 4,711,681 of record JAGSMS010000020.1, on the reverse strand, counting down.
TTAACATAGAATATTTTGTAACTACATCTTCCAAAAACACTGGCGTTCTTTTAATCAAAAAAACGTGTGTGTGCACTTATGAACGCACGTAAGAATACTTCTTAAGCGTAAGAAAACAAAAATAACTAAAAATAATAATTTATACATATCGACAGTTAACCTCAATTCTATAAGCCCACTTAAAAAGCTTATAGTATAAAAAAACCCTCTTTGTCACTCAATATTTTCTTACTCACAATAAATTATTATTCACAACCATACATAATTTAAGATCACACAAATACACATATTTATGTATGAATATATTTTTGGTATCTCCTCTGGTATCAACACGTGTTGTAGATTCATATATACTTCGATAACTATCATGAATATATGTAGTTATCGATTCTCCCGAAAACCTGATAGACTATTACCAACCAACTTTATGGTGTCACTTTTAGGTGTCGATGTGCGCGCGCATCGTAACAATTCACTACCATAATTTTTTCTAAACGCGCAAAAGAAGTATAACTTCAAAAATGTAGGTGTTCTTCACCCGTGTTTATAAGGTAGGTAAGGTCCTAAAGCAGATATCATAAACAATAATTGCAATTTTATTTATAAATGAAAATAGACCATTACATTTTAATGTTTTAACAAAGTTATGATTGGAGAGAATCCGCCTTTTGCTATGCCCAAGTTTTCCTTGCTATACTTAAGTTAGATGTTACGTTTTCCGGTACGTGAGCGTAATGTAGATAACAATTTTTTGAAGTATTTCTTAATAATATTGTGATATATCAATACCTAATACATTAATTGATCAGCTTCCTTCTTTAATAAAATAAATAGCTAATGTAATAGGTGTAAGGGAGAATATGGGGAGGTAGAATATACCATCTCATTCTACAAATGCCATCCTCATCTGCTCGGGGTGCATCTTGCTAGTTTGTAAACGAGACTCTGGCCACGATTCAGACGGTCGATGGCAGAATTGCCATCAGTGTTTGCCGAATCATAATTACACAGACTAATGATCAGGAGTACAATCACGGGTGGGACACTGCGCTCTTGGTGATGAAGGCTTAATGCCTTTATGGACAAACATTTCAAGAAATGTATAATGTATGTCGACTTTTGGTGGCTCTTTTTCGAAGAGGCCTATGTTCGGCTGTGGGCCAAAATTACCTAAACCTAACTATCTAACTATAGGAATATACCACGTTCCTTTCAATTGTTGTCTTCTTCCATAAGTAGTGCAAATCGCTTTAATTGAAACGCGAGGTTTTAGCGACGTGTTATAGGAATGGCGAAAAATTCATCCCCCAATATGTCAAACCGAAAATGATACCCCCAATATGTCAAACCGACTAATGATAATCCTAGATGGGTTGAGGTTATCATTAGTCACCCAGTCACTCAGCGAGGTGAGAATAATCAAATTGGCGCATTTAAAGAAAGGCGTATTATATGAAACTATAAAATACAATTATTTGCTAGTATGAAAAATTAGAAAATTATGTATGTTGTCATATCCTTAACTTCATATCGTTTGCTGGCTTCGAGCCGTTGGCTTCTACTCAAGTCGCGTATGAGGGAAAATTAGACTTTTAAACTTGCCCAAGAACTTCGATTTTACCTCATTGCGTCCAACTTCGTAGTTATTTTGCCAGACGCAGGTGGAATCTATGCCTACGTATATTTGTTTATTATTACGTGCATTTATGGGCACAGCTTCTTTCATAATTTTAACTTTCTTTTACTAATTACCTATTTTTGTTTTTTAATAATAAAAATAATGGTTTGATTATCCATATTAAACGTCATTTTGAAACACAATAACAAATACATTTTTATAATAGGTAAAATGGTGGCCATGTCATAGAATTACTGACTATGGCACATACAGGTTGTAGCCCGGGCCCTTGTTTTAATTTAAGAGTACACGTGTGACCTACACGGCGGTTTTATAGTGTTTTGAAGACGATATGATTCCACCGCGCTGACTAAAGTAAAAGAAATATTTTTTTTATTAAACTTCGTAAATCTACCACGTGATGACTCTGGCACGTGGTAAATTCAGTATATAAAATTGCAATTAACAATTAACAATCTTAAGCACTATGAAATTAAAACGAGCGCCCTAACACATTAGCAACCCAACCAACCTAAAGCAACCAATAATACAGCATACGTAATTATATGAGTATGTTATAAATAGAATAATATATTCGTAGATAAGCATTAGGCAGATCAGCACAAATCTTACTCCGGACAGATTAAGTCAGTGCCAGGTGCTATCTCTGCCGCTAATTATCTTCATGTTGATGAATGAACTCCTCGTCTAAATTATTGACCAAATCTAACCACGGTGTTGTAATGTAAGTAATTAATGTTAATTCACTTTCAACTTTACAGGAAAGTAATTCAAATATAATGAAATTATAAATTTTTAATAATAAATAGTTAGTAAAATATTTTTTTTATATAATCACACGATCAACATATTATTCCAATCGTTAATATGGCACTTTATGTGCAAGCAGCAAAACATGTAACAGATATTAGTGCATTCAATTACAGATGACTTATTTACAGCAAACATTATGAGATCACTCGTGTATGATCTTATTTATTTGAATATGTACAAATACAAAAAGTATTTAAATCTCGAAATGTTATGTCTCAAATACTCAAAGAGTATTCTGATATTGCTATCTTACAAACAAGGTCCTGGTAAACAAGTGGTGGCGGACACTCCATCCGAAAATATCGAATCACAGTAGATAAGAACCAATGTTACTAATCTACCTTGGTGTCCTAATTTCCAAGAAATACAAGCCACTTTTCGGTTTAGAGGCGTTATTTGCCAAGCCATAAAAACTAACCTTAACATACAAAAACTAGAAACAGTCCACTGCAAGACAGGTCCCTCGTCAGCCACGTGTGAAGTTATCCCTCGATAAAATCACATCATGTCAGTATTCACATCTAAGACATGGTTTCCTTTATTGGTAACCATATCTTTACAGGAAAACGATGTCACACGAAATTTATGTGGAATTGTTTAAAATGGCGGATAAGGTACCTATATATATTATATAAACCTGCAAAGTAAAAAATATCTTCAAAATTAAATAGTCAAGAGGACATAAGACGACGTTATTCCAAGTATCACCGAGAGGAAGAATTTTTCACAACTTTTGGAACATTCTTATGAAGTTTAAAATTGGTATGATATCACACCAATATAGGCTCATCCTACATATGTCGCTTGTTACCTGATCGATGCAACCATTTTGAATTTTTGTTTCCAAAGTATTAGGTACTATGATGATCATCGTGGTCATGACTATAATCAACTTTATTAGAGTTTTGGACACCTACAGTTAACATACAATACAACTAGAAATAAGTTTTTTCTGAAGGTGTAAATACTAGTCAAGTAAAGTATGGTCTAGACTAGTAGGTAGTCAATGTGCCAAGTTTGCAATTCATAGAATTAGTAGTGATATTCGTAATCTATAGAATAAAGTCAATGTACCCAAAATACAACCCAGCCGGACATCTTGTAAACACACGATGCCTTTGAGAGTGTCGTTGTACCAGTTTAATCACAAGTTCTACTATTTGAAAACTAACTACGTAGTGCTATCTATACTTGATCAATGCAGAACATAGTGAATGGTATCAACAACTCGCCAAAGTTAAACAGTACCCAGAAGTTAAGCTGTATTGTACCTTTTCCTGTAGGCAGTATACTATTCATTATTTTCAATAATTACTGTACCGGTGATTGGTTGGTTTCAGAGTTATCTTAGAGGCCGATGGTAGCGTATACGTATTGAAGGTAAGTTATTATCTTGTAGTGACTTACGAGCTAGAGTACTTCAAGGTGGTTTGTTGTCTCCTTTTATCGACTCTTTAAACGATCTACAAGTGTACATCAGTCTCATTAAAATTTGACTATCGCTATTTGTTTTTTATGTTCGCATGTGCAGCACCTGATAGAAATGATTACCTTCGCCCACTTACATCTGCACCCTCAAAGAAGCTGGCAATTCATTATTTTCAATAATTACTGTACCGTGGTCAACTCCAGTGGTTGAGATTCAAGAATAACATACCGAGTAGTATTTAGTAACTCTTTAGCTTCGAATACAGATTTTTTCTTTAAATTCAATATCTTTTATTTAAATAGTAAAATAATATACATTAGATGTCAAGAAAATTTACAGATATGTTGGATATGTTTTAAATAATGTCGCGTGGTTTGTCTTAGGTATTGGTTTAACCAGATCTATTTTGCAAAAATTTGTCGGCAATCAGCATTGTTTGCTTAGAAATCGTCTGGGTTCACATTTTTCCTATTTCTGCCGCCCAATAGCATTGAAAGTACTGTGTTCCGGTTTGGAAGGTGTACAGAGCCAGTACAGTTATCGACTGTGCGGCATTCCATCTCACAGGTCTGCACCCTTCTCCGATTGAAGTTGTTTGCAGATGTCCATGGGCTCCAGTAGCCACTTGCCAGTAGGTGGACTGTTATATAATTTTTCACCTCAATCCTTTAAGAAATTTTATAGAAAACTCAAGTGAGGATGGAATTGTTACCATTTCATAATGGTAGAAGATCAGTTACAGAATTTACTTATAAAATATTATTAGACAGTGCTTCATATGATGTAAACTAATAATAAAAATAATTATTCAAATTGAAATATTTGTATATCTATACTTTACTTTGACAGGCAACACGTACCTCTTGTCACGTGCAGCAAAAGGGGTATATTTTTATGGAATACGTAATTTTGTTTGACTTCATACGCGATGTCCATATTTGCCGAAGTCTTCACGTCCTACATGCAAAGAGCGAAGTCTGTTTCCAATAACTCCTGCGATACGTTTATCACAAAATAAAATTCTGTACTATCAATACTCTAATTGGCACAACAGTAAATTTATTTAGAGTAAGATATGAAATGAAAAATGTCACATAAACCCCGAATTTGGAATTTTAATTTATGTATTTTTTACCTACTAAGCTTAAGCTATTAGTAGTAGTAGTAAGCTACCAGTAGTTATGTGACGATGAAGCCCTTGATGTTAGCTGACTATTTCATAAAGAGCATATTCACTCTTCTTTTGAAGACAACCAGTGGTTGGTTGGTTTAAGAATTATCTTAGAGGCCGACGGCAGCGTATACGTATTGAAGATAAGTTATTATCTTGTAGTAACTTACAAGCTAGAGTGCTTCAAGGTGGTTTGTTGTCTCCTTTTATCGACTCTTTAAACAATCTGCAAGTGTACATCAGTCTCATTAAAATTTGACTATCGCTATTTGTTTTTTATGTTCGCATGTGCAGCACCTGATAGAAAGTGATTACTGTCGCCTACGTACATCTACAACCTCAAAAAAGCTGCAAGTACGTTACCGGCCTTAGGCAATAGGGCCTTTGGAAGATGCGAGGGATGAAGGGGACGGAGGTTGAGGGAGGGGGAGTGAGCCTCCGTTATGTCGCTAACCGAACAAAACGCAGAAGCACAAGATGCTTCTACTTCACGCCGGCATTTCGCGAGGCCGTGGTACTACCCCAGTCTAACCGGCCCATTCGAGCAGTAGCAAAAGCAACCACTTGGCTCTTTCACGCATAAAATTCTACCATTATTAGGCCCGGCGGCTGACTGCGAATGGAGAAAGTGCTATGGGCTTATGGTTAATCCTTGTAAGAGCTATTAATATTGGAGATTAACATGTTTTCAAGAGTTGACAGTACCACCGTTAAAAATCTTGGTATCTACTTATATTACTTTCTCGTGGTCTCATCAATCGAATCGAATCGAAGAACTCATTCTCCCATCAAATACGCATCGAACCAAATGCTTTAAGAATTTCTTCTCGGACAAGGTCTCGGAATGAACTTTCTCTGTAAATTCAACGTACGAATTCGAGCTAAGATTATGACTATCATCAAAAATCAAAAATTTCCACAAGACAAGTCCCCCAAAGATTGCCACAAAGCTTAGTCATGAGCCACCTGCATTCATCGACTTCCCGCAACACTGTGCAGGTCGTCACTCCATATTGTGTCGGGCCGTCCCTGACTGCGTTATCCTGCACGCAGCTGCCACTCGAGTACCTTTTTCCCCAAAGGTTGTCAGTTCTGCTAGCTATATGGCCGGCCTATTGCCACTTCTGCTTGCTGTTGATAATGGCTATATTGGTTACTGTAGTTTTGCTGCGGATATCATCATTGTAAACTCTATCGCGCCGAGAAACACCGTGCATAGCCCTTTCCATAGGCTGAGCGCTGAGCTTCCTCATACAGCCTGCAGTGAAGGACAAAAATCATTACCAATCTGTAATCACTAACCATCATAATTGAATTTTTTCGTGATATTTGAATTTTTTCTCATTGCATTTATGTAATTTTAAGTATATAGTTAATTAGCTATATTTATTTATTTTATATATTAGTGTCTATTGTCACTGTCTATTACTTAAATTTCTCCTACGCCTTGAGATTGTCTGGACAAGATAACTTTAAAGCGATAGGACCGCCTTGTTCTTTTTAATTATTTAGTCTTTCTTATAAATTCTTTCATTGTTAAAAAGGTACACTATCCCCCATTGTTATGACACATTTGGCTGATATGTGATAAGGCCACAAATAGCAACAGACTTTACCACAACTAAGAGTTCTATTGGGACAAAAATTATGACAGCCGTGGCCCAACCGCAGACAGACGCTAGTTACGTATTAAATTTGTTATATTACTATTGCTTATTACAAATGTTAGTAAATATGCCTATTTAATTGTGTTTTATACCTAATGAACCTTTGCGCAATGGAACCGGGTAATACCTCTAACGAAACAGGTCTTAGCAAATAGAGGGAGACATCGATTGATAGAATTTTTTCTCGTAAACTTTTTAAGACGTAAATGACATAACGCCTTAAAGTCTCATACTAGTAGGAAAGGACTACTTCTATCACAGTAACAAAAAATTATGTGAAGTTATTGTAAGTTATTACACAGTTATTGATATTTTACAATTATGTTTTGCATATTTTACTTTTTTTTTTTATTTAAATAATTTGAACACGCAGCGTGAATAATACCAGTTAATTACATGCATTAATGATTGGTAGCAAACACGCTCGATATATTATAGATTTTATATATAACATTTAAATATTATTGACTTTTACTTTATATTATTTTCTATGTATCCTTTCTATATGTTTGTGTATCTATATTCCTACAATCTTGTTGCACATGCGATACATCGGATAAGCGAAGGTACAGACGAATGAGTGCTTCTGTGTTTGCGCAATCACTTGTGGCCCTATAATATATCCTGTGCAGTTGATAACTACGGACGATATTCGGAAGTTATAGTCGTGGTCTAATTACGTATCCACTAATATAATCCATTATTGCATTGCCTTACAATTGATTGTGATTCCACAAAATTTTAATACACGCAGAGATTATGTATACGATTTACGCAGATAGTCATTGTTTGTTGATTTTAAGTAACAAGATATTATTTGTTTACTGTTATTACTCAACACAACATCTCTGAGACACTCGTCGGTATTTATTGAGGTAACGATAGTCACATTTTCCATTGTTTAAGACAGTGTAGTAAGAAGGTTGCTGTGCCCAGCCGTAACAATGTTCAAGACCGAAACATTTGCAAAAATATTTTTTCTCGTGAGTTGTACCGGACTACTTATGTATGTCGTCTTAGCGTTTTACACATTTCATACAGCGTATACAGCCATTTCACAAGTGCAAAAATTTCGTGATCGACTACAGAAATTCCCAAGTACTGACATCAGTTACTCTGAGGAAAGATTTAGAAATGATTTGAAATATATTTTATTTTGGATGTTACCTAATGAGACAATGAGTCTCGTAGAAGACGGACAAGGTACTTTTATCAATTATAATTGCTCGTTTATTAATTGCTATTTAACATCGAACAAATATCTTCTTAACGGAGATTATAAAAATTTTGAAGCTATAGTATTCAACGCAAGTCACTTAATTGCGTGGGAAGAACAAAATATGCCAAAGAGAAGAACATCTAGACAGAAATATATATTTTATAGCACCGAGGCGTCAGATGCTAATCCTGGGTGCAATCTTTGTGCTGATAATTATTTTAATTGGACATGGACTTATAAATTAAATTCAGATATATGCAGGCCATTTATTGAAGTACGAGATAGTAACAGTGTAATTGTGGCACCAAGTGAAAATGTTAAATGGATTACAAATATCACTACTTTAAATATAGGAAATGAGAGCAGTGATAATAAAAAAGGAAAAAACGAAAAACATGTGAAACTTATAAAGAAAACCTTAGCTTGGATAGTAAAGAAGTGCGAAACTAGAAACAATATAACTCAGTTTGTAACTAAATTACAACAGGTTTTAAAAGGAAAAATAATGATATTTGATATATATGGTTGCTCATTTCTCAAATGTCCATTTGGTGGTTGTATTGATGAACTCAGGAACAAGTATTATTTTTATTTAGTACACGAAGATAGTTTTACAAAAGATTATGTAACAGCTGAAGTAATAAATGCGTACAATATTGGGGCTGTCCCAGTTGTTATAGGAGGTGCAGATTATAAGAAGTAAGTTAAATTTAAACTTTATCTGATCTGTTTAAAGTTAGTAAAATGTGCCAAGAAAATTAACTTTTACGTAACCTAGATTTTGTTTACCCATTTTTGCGCCTTGTTGTAGTTGTTATTCAAAAGTAACAGCCCTTTGTATTTTAATTGAAACACTTGGAATAAGATCATATGTTAAATGACAATCTGTCTTGATTACCAGTTAGCACTGATCTATCACTATCTATCACTGAGATGATCTGTGGTACTCTAATTTAAGAGACAATTTATTAATGTGTGTTAATGCGAGGCCAAGGATTAGCATTGAACTTGTGGGAGCCTGTAATGATTATAGGGTAATTGGTATCTGCCAAACGGCTTTAACATTTTACATAAAATTTACGAATGAAGCTTTAGTATAAATAAACCCGTGATACTATTTCCTAAGTTCTAAACACTGGTTAATGTTATGTATTTTAAACACCACTAATTGTTTTCTTTCGAAAGAATTTTATTCGCAAGTACTGTAAGTACTGTAATATGAATGGTTCTCAAAGTATAACCTCACTCTGATATATTTAGTGTTGTTTGGGTTTACCGCTAGATAGAGCGACAACTTAGCCAAATTCGTGGAAATTGATGGACGCAAGTGGCACCATATCGTACTGGAGTCCTTACATATGTTACACTTTCTTATCAAAGGGGTAAGAAATTTTTAGCTGTATTTTTTTGGTGATGACAGTAATGTTGGCATAACACATATTTTTTTACAGGTTTCTACCTGATGGGTCATACATCAATGCTTGGAATGTATCCGTCGATCATCTGGCTGCAACGATTGAGTACATAATTGAGAATCCTGCAGTTTACAATAGTTATCACCAATGGCGTAAACATTACACAATTCGTAAAAGTAGACAGTTTGAAGGAATATGTGAGCTATGTAAGAAACTTAATGATGAAATAAAGTTTAATACAAAGTCAGCTTATCAACATTTTAGAAGTTGGTGGTGTTCTGGATTTTTAAATGAAAAATGTAAACTGAGACTAACAACTGTGGTTCCCCAAGGAATTTCGAAAAGATCTGATATTGAATCCTATAGTAATATTCTTTACGGTAGTAACATAAATAATTACTGATAGAAAAGAGAATCTTTCGTTATTACCAATAAAAATCCACATTTTCTTTACGTTTTGTGTTTTATTATCTATGTACCTTTAACGTCTATTACTACATTTTACCCTTTTCTTTGTTCCAAAAGGTTATATATTGTCTATCTCTTGACATTTTAACTCCTTTTGTGAATAAGCAACGACATTTTTTGGATCGGAATATTTAAGACGCCTTCTGTTTGTTTTAGAAGAAATACTACTACATTGATACTACATTAGAATTATTAATATTAGGATGTAATGCCATCCTCACCTGAACGTGACGCATTCTGCTAGCTAATAGGCAAGTCTGGCGAATAAAGGCGGATAATTATTCCCAATTAGCCGAACCCCAAGGCTTTCATACTTTCGCATTGTTGGTACTGCTCCCCGTCAGGGCGAGGGACCCGGCACTGCGCTCATCAACTCCTTTGCCCAAGGTGGTAAGTATGGGAAAACCATCCAAAAAATTTAACCGGCTTTTGTGGGCCTAATTTACAGAGGCTTATATTCCGCGGTGGGAAATAGTTTTCTATACTAGACATATGAAACATTTTAAAATTGTATGGATTTAACCACGAAAAAAATGTATTATGACTAACCTTGCGGGGCACCTTAATGGTCTTCCTCAAAAGCAGGCTAAGGCAATGGACACGGTGGTTATCCGTTGTCTGGCAACTAAAACTCGTCATGTTACATATGTTTTCACATATGGGTCACGTGCACCCCTTCCACGAGGAAGGGAGACTGGAAATCTTCAGCTCCATCGAGGCCCTCTAACTTGAAGGACCCTATAAGCGTGGCTCGAGAAGTTTAGAGACGTAGAAGAGCCTAGCATACATATAAAATGACAAATGTAGATTTCATATTAAATCTGCCTATCCATTGAAATCGCATGCCAATAAACAAGTGACGAAATTGATTTGCATAGTGAAGGAGCGAATAAGTAGGGTCAGAAACAAAGAGCTGTTGAATATGCGAACAGGCAACGAACTCGGCGATATGCTAACCAGTTGGGCGGGATCCACTTGAGTCGCCTTACGTACTCCTGCACGAAATTTAGTACTTAGTTTTGGCACATTTCGAGCATGCTTATATATCTATACTGTATTTACATTACCTGTGTTAACTGTAATGTTAATAAAACTGTAAAAAGCAGTCTGTACAAAATATATTTTAGCCAACCTATAAAATTATTTTGGAATCTACATAGCGTTTTCACTCTTCGCAAATGCGTATGTAGCTGTAGTTAAGCAAAAGGATTGTTATTGAGTCAACCATCTTAAAAGTGTCATTTTATTTAGTTTTTTAGTAATTTTTTTTTCATTATCCTTAATGGTTACAAAAGAGCATACGATCCACCGGGTACGTAACACTTTGGCTTATAGAAAGTGGGTCATCTCAGAGGACTACGATGGAATGTTTCATCGCCAGTATTCGGGTCTCAGGGTCAGGCTGATAAAGAATTCACCAATTTACCTATATGTATCATGTCTTAGCTATGTAATTTGGCTCTGAATATTTCTCTCTGATGTGCCATTACCCTAAAAGCGATAATTGGATTTTATGTTATATGTTTTTGGAAGTTTTAATAGTTTAGATATAAAGGCAATGTTTGTACAAAAGTAACAACGTTTTCAGGGTAAAAAAAAAGGTTACTGTTTTCTTAAATGTATATTTTTTACTACAATAAAATTTAACAAATAAGCAATACAATCTAAAGAAACACATTAAATGAAACAGCCTTAGGTTGTCGATACTTATGACTATATTTTAGTAAAAGGGCTTGGCATCTAGGCACATCAGTACGGTGTAATCAAGCCGAGCTGATGAATATTCTATAAGGCACGACGACACTTCTAGTGCCGTTGAGTTGAGAGTGTGCTACTGAACTCGCTGCGATTTGAATTATGCCCCGTCAGGTCCTTAAACGACTTCCTAACATTTTATGATGACATACCGATATACCTATTTTATACATATATATATAGTGGAGGTCGTATAATTAGAAACACTTCTTATGAATAAAGAAAGTATAACTTCAACGTACAAATGTTCGTAAAAAATATACACATTCAATAATTAATAATCATGCAATAATATAGCCACTCAAATAAAAAAAACTCATTAAATGCATAAAATATAAAACATATCTTACGTTTAATTACAAAATGAGTCTTACACATGTAGGAGTTTATTTTCTGTTCCTGGCAGCTTGGACGCCTAATTAGAAACATTTTAAAAAAGCATCCATAGCTCGTTCTTTATTTGAAATAGAAGAATAACATTTATTTTTTGGCCTTTTCTACTATTTTGGCGGCAATTCAAAATTTAATCTGAATTTTATTTTGTTCAAAATGGGCAAAAACAAAAGTTATGATGCGTCAACTAGGCAAATAATTAGTCAACTAGGCATAAGTGGGCTTACAGAAGAATAGATGAGCATTTAAATTGTTCCGTTAAGAAAGTTTAAATGCAATTGATCATTATAAAACACATGGAACTGTTCAAAATGTTCTTAGAAAGAGTCGGCCAAGAAAAACCTCTCCCAGAGAAGATACGCTAATCGTTCGTGTTGCTAAAAAAGACCCAAGTAAAGGCTCCAACCAGATTAAAAATGAAGTTTTTTCGCCTGATGACCCGAGAAACATCTCGTCAAGTCTGATACGGCGAAGATTAGTGGAAGCTTCTTACCAAGCAACACGGAGAGAAGCGATTATTATTCGCTAAAAAATATGGTAATTGGACGGTACGGTGTTATTTTCAGATGAAACAAAAATAAATATGGTAAATTCCGATGGAAAGCGCTATGTTAGACGTCCTGTAAACAATCCTTTTAATTATAAATACACAATTAGTATAGTCAAACACGGTGGCGGTAATATTAAAGTTAGGGGTTGTTATTCCGTATGTGGAGTTGGACCCGTTCGGAAGATTGGAGGTACAACGGATCAATGGCAATATAAAAATATCTTAGAGCACACAATGGTTCCCTACTCGGACGACCATTTGCTTGTAACGTGGATCTCTCAGCATGACAATGACCCTAAACACACGGCTAATAGCGTCAAATGTTTCCTTAGCGAACAGCGTATATCCGTTTTAGACTGGCAAGCAAAAAATAGTCCGGATATAAACCCGATAGAAAATCTCTGGTATATTGTTAAAAAGAAAGTCTCAAATAAACGTAACACCAACCAAAACGAAGTATATGAAGCATTTGTTGAAGCATGGAATTCAATCCCCCTAGAAAAATGTATGAAATGGATTGAATCAATGCTACGTCGTTGCAGTGCTGTTATTGAAAATAAGGGATACGCCACTAAATATTAATTATAACTATTGGTAGGCTGTGGTTAGTAGCTATTTCGTAAATAACAATACTAATTACAAATACTTAAAAAAATATTGTTTTTTATACTTTTTGTTGTTGTTTCTAATTAGTTGACCATTATTGTTCATACCTTAAAACTGATTTAAATGTTGGTCCGTAATGTAATAATGAAACTGCACTCGTGTAATGGGATTTATATTGTTTTTCTAATAAATGATAAATCGTTGAACATATTGTTGTCCTTTTTATTGTTTAATTTCAAAATAAAAACGATTGCGGTGAAGTATCTTAGTAATGTCAAGGACCGTTAGTAGTGTTTCTCATTATACGACCACCACTGTATATATATATTTTTATGTTTAAATAATGGTAGAATCCTTCTCTGCCCAGGAGTCGTTGTCGAGTAGCCACTGGTACCACACTCTTATACATTTCTGCTACCAAGCAGTGGTTTTAGGCGATTTGAATTGGTGGGTCATGTCAAAGCAGTCCTATTTCGTTAATTTTTTTAATCATTTCAATTTAGGGTAATTTTTTTTTTTTATTTGTCTGAACTATTTATTAACCTGAAATTCCGCAATCTTCAATGATCTTCAACAGTGAAGCACCGCGTTTAAAATATCACACAGCAAAATTTCACTCTAAATATTCATTAATTACGTATTATTTTATCTAAACTCAAAAAGTCATTTTAATTATACATTATCAAATAGGCTTTTGCTTAAAAACGCGTTCGCTATAGTGATCGCCACGGTGGCAGGTGGACTTTTTGATAATTTGGTGGTAATTTGATAGATACAACATCTATTTTCCCGACACTTAAGTATAAATTAGATTTGCAGGTACTGTAACGACGTCGCTACTTTATAAATATTTAGTACAATAAAAATCACTACGAGCGAGAATCCGATTTACATACTGTGATTGCATAGTTTTAACTGGGTATATAACCTATTTACCAAATCGCGTAATAGTACGCGTAAACTGCATACAATCAAGCTGTGGAATTGCCTATGCAGGCCGGCGATATATCCAAGTCGATAGGTGTTAACGAACCAGAGTGCACCTGATGCGCAACTACAATGTTGTTGGGTGCACTACTATTTGTATTATGCATACAATTAACTAAGATTAAAAAAATCTTCTTCGGCCTATATTATTCCACTGCTGAACTCATATGCCTCTTAATGAAAGCGTCAGCTGAAGCCTGCATGCAATTTTTGCAAGATTTACTCACAGGTGTTGCCTTCGCACCAGTAATACACTGCTCCCCATAATAAGTCCGTAAGCGTGTAAGGAGGAATATATCATTTATTCTCCAAATAATTTTCTTTCCTGGCGGAAAATCTAGTATAATTTACGTACATTTTTGCATTTCTTTATAAAGGCTTCTTTCTCTAATTTGTTAAATTGTCACGTTCTACCTTCTTGAAAAGAGGATTACAAAAGACCGTTTAGCTACTCTGTCTACCCCCTATGGGTGATAGGCCAGGGTGCGTATATGTAATATATAAACATTTGTTTGTGTGTTCATCCTCTACAGACTCGCATACCAGTCGATCGATTCAGCTCAAATTTGTGGGATATGTTCAACTAGTTATTGTCAAGATAAGAAATAAAAAAAATATTTAGTCGTGTCTGCCACGCATTTCAGCTAGTATATTATATTACTATATATTCTTTAATACATTGTAATTGTTTTTAAGTTGATTTTTTTTTTGCACAGTTTCATTATTAAAGTGTAGCAATCATAATATTTTACATGAGTAGTAAGTGGTCCTGAGCGAAGTTTACATATAGACAGGATTTTACCTTTCGTTTCGCAAAAGAAAAAATTTCATTTCCGTAAAGTTTTAGCAATGTTATAGACAAGTTGTTGTTTAACGTTTTAAATGTTATAGATACTTCGACACAAGGAAAGACTACGAATTAATCCTCGCATTAATTTTTTTTTCATGACTATACTATAACTAACAATATTTAAAATAATGCGTCATTTACTGTTAAATTTAATTTAGTTAACATTTAGTTAAAGTTTTAATTAATATTTTCAAACGAATCTTATTACTCCTTGGTAGGGGTCATGCATAAATAGCATTTTACTGTGTGACCAGCACGCACCTGAGACCGCAGTTTCGGGTATTTAAACTTCGTAAACCATTTAAATAGTTGCAGAAGTGATGCACAATATAAAAGTCTGTTAGTGGATGTACAAGTGCCGGTAAAATGATTGAATGAGTATATTGCACGACTACCGCGTTTGATAGCTTTTATATAAGGGAGGTAAATGTGATTAGTTCAGTTTGAATGTTTTACACTATCTCAAATATATCACATATTAATGTATAACCTCAAATTTATTACTTCGTACTACAGCTTTTGCTTATTTATTACGTTGCATAATCTCATATAAGTTTCTAGTATAGTATTTGCTATAGTATTAGTTGCAATCTAAAACCAGTCATGATACTTGAAAATGGATTTTTTTCTTATTTTGATGTTATAGTGTTAGTTCTGATTTTACATTACTTTAATTTTAATGTTTAATGTTCTGTGTGCGATGTCTTGCTTGCTTCTGGCTCTTTATGCTGTGCCGAGAACCTTTAGCATATTCCTTTTTAGAGAGTTTTAAACTCTTACTACAAGAATTGATATCTTGCCAATTATGTCAAAATGAAAATCGTTTTTTTCGTTTTCTCTCTTAGTTACCTCGAACCGGTTTTTGATACAAATTTTATGTAAGCTGAAACACTTTAGTCATAGTAAAGACTTACACTTAAGTCACCATTATTAAAACAATTACTGTTTACTTATAAAGTCACGGTCGCTGTTGCCATAGAGTAACCATTTGCTAGGTTTTGAGCCCCTGACATCACTATATTTGTGTTTGGTGGACTAATGATACCAATTATGACTGTACATTCTACTTCCATCTAGATCCATTCCGATTATTATTCTTATTCAAAGATCTTGAAACAGACGCCTCGCATGTTGGATGTTGCAGATTTTCGTCGGTGTTACGGTTTAGTTTGGTTATTCGACCGCATTCGTGAATCTAAATACCAGCGTAAGTCAATTTTTTAAGTTAACCAGTGGGTGCATGTACGTTTTTGTGTATTGTGTGCCTGTCACTGCATCTGACGCTTCCTCCGACCATAAATACAAGCGTTACATCGGATACAGGAAGGTAACGACGAGTGAGTGCGGCTGTTTGCGCATAAACTTGCGGCCAAATTATTTGCCTATTGCCGATCATATTTGGAAATTGTTGCCCTGTCGGAAACGGGTCTGATAGATATCACATAATATCTTCGTCACATATTCGTACAAGCATAAAAGTTAAACCTTTGTTTTCACTTTTTATCTTCCATTTACTTATTATTATAATGACCCTATCCTTCACTATCTAGAAGTCGTCAAGGCAGGTCGCACTATCTTACATATGTCTACCGCCAATCAGCAGTGCAACCACTGTTGAGTTTCCGTTTTAATGGTACTCGTATACTGACTCACAATAATCACAGACTATGAGGAATATCTTAGTACTCTCCGTGTAATGATATTTATATATTTAAACTTTCTTTATTCACTTCTCTGTTCTGACAATCCCTTTATATTGTTATCATTTTGTTGGTCCTTTATAATATCTTATTATTGAATTCTGTCTATCTTTTTAAACTTCTTCTTTTCTTTTTGACGGCTCGGTGGCGTAGTGGCTAAGCGCTTAGCTGCGGCGCTGTGGGTCGCGGATTCGATTCCCGCACGGGACTAGTATTTGTATGGACTACAAATAATAGTTCCCGGTCTGGGTGTTTGTCCATGTGTAATTCATGTATGTAAACTGCCTCCTCGACACAGGAGAAATTCCTACTGCGGAAGGTAACGTTTTGTTAAATAAAAAAAACTACCTTTATCATTTATATTATCTATTATATTCACGACAATCGAGTTCAGAGCACGAAGTTCGGCTTTGTATTTATTGTATTTCATTTCTTATTTCAATCTATCTTTACTTATTTCTATGACAGCCTGTTATTGACAATTTGTAATAAATATTTTGAAATTATTAATGTCTTTTGTTAATATTGTATTACATAACTAGTTTTCCTGACATTACTTCTCCTAGAAAAATAAGAAGGAAAGTTATCACAGATGAAAAAGGTATATACTGAAGTATTGGTTATATACTCTTTGGATGACAGACAAGGGAGAGGAATTGGAGTTGCGTTGCTGGAAGAACGCATTGATTAATTATACGTTCGCTGAGGATACTCCGACAAAAAGAAACGGAGGAGGTCGGAGTGTCACACGATTCGGCAGTCTTGGAGGCCGCCGCTGAAAAGCCGTCTCCCTATTAATTTCTTGTGGGCCGCTGCCCGCGCTCAGCCCCTGTGAGAGTCATGTAGTTTAAGAGAATATATATATATATATTATAAATAGAATATATATTATATAGATATATATTATAATAGTGTTTGTGCTCGCAAAACTCAAAAAGTAGTATGTCCATTGAGCTCAAATTTATAGGTTGTTCAACTCATTACTACAAATATTTGGAACAAAAAAATAAAATAACAATCATTCTCATCGCGGCAGTTATCGGAAAAGGTAATACAGCGTCGGGCGTGCCAGCTAGTGTTCGATATATTTAACTGAATGTATTCTGTTACGTGACAAGAGATGACAATGCACCTGTAACATCCTCCGAATGAAGCTATTTGCAGATGTTGTGTACTAATCTCCCACCAACTTTCATCACGTGGGTGTCGTAAAAGGTGATTAAGGGAAAGTCTTGAAAATCGCCAGATGTCAATGTCAATACACAGATGGGATCAATGTCAAAGAAGACCTGTAATCTATGCCTACACCTATGGGTGACCGGTGTAGATGTTTATATATCATTTCAGCATGCGTGTGTTTGTGCTCGGTTATATAAACCGGTTTAGTTTAAATTTTGTTGCAAAAACAAATAAAGCGTATTTGTTACTTAAAATCAAGGTGTGAATTGTAAATTGTTTTAAATCACCGGAGACCCGTTGACAGCGCTAAATAATTGATCGAATCCCAAGCGTGCTATTCCATGATAGATTCACAAAGGTCAACAAACTTTGTTTAGAGGGTTACTTTGGGGTTACAATGTACATTATTTTTGATTTTTAAAACAAATGAGATTTATATCCCACAAAAATATTTTCGTGGGAAATAAGTATCTTATTGTTGTCAAGTAAAATATTACTTAGAATTGTTTTCGGTCACATTATTTTAATTTACCAATTTCTTTTAAAGCAAAGTAGAGATTCCAGATGTAAAGGTTTTCATTTTTTTAATGAAAATTTAACTGTTATTTTATCTTAATATGAAAAATTTTCTTTTTGCAGCATTCTAAAGCAAAAACCTTTATATAAGACTGAAGTTGTTTCATGGGTTGAAAATCAAATTTATGTTATCCGACTGAAAACCCTAATCTTTAACAGTTAATTGTACTACACTTTGCAAACATTATAAGCGAAAAAATCTACGAATAGAATGAAGACGGATGAGCCTTCATTGTATTGTCAGAAAAAAAATAAGAGATAAAAAGTATTCAATAAATCTGATTCAAGAGATGTCGATCACAGATGTGACCCCGCTAGCATGAACTCAGCATCCCTTTGAAAAGAATTTCATTATGTATGTATATGGAGAGAAAATAATTTACGATGGCCGAAACGTATATTGAAATTTGACATTACTTAAAATGAAACTATAAAAATTAACACATTTTAATCGTAATCAAGAAACAACTCATACAAACGTTTTGCCTTGCATTCACTTGTGTAATTTGAATTCCACCACTCTCTAAAATTCACGTAAGTCTGTTTGAAACTTTCCGATTTTTCATTAACATATGCACAAAGGTCACAAACGTGGTCCCTTCGCTTAATTCTGTAGCGATAATAATACTTCCAGTCGAAAAAGTAGGAGTAGAGCTTCGGATTTTTGATAAGATAATCTATTAACGCTCCCGATTCTTTTATAGTAAAGTTTTCTACGTTGACGTATGAACCAGGGGGTAAGTAACTGTAAAAATATACCGTTAAATAAATAAAATAAAAAAAAAAACAAATTTCAGTTAATCGTGTTCATTTCATACGTACCTTCCATAATCGGAACCACCTTGAATAATAGGTATAGCAGTATGCATCATCGCCTGTGCCATTCTTTCAGAAATATGACCCGTGGTTGTTGAATCTTCTAATACTAATTGAAAGTAATAATCATTTTCAATTATTTTGTAGCAGTTTAAAATGTCACCATCGGGACAATTCATTCCACCGCAGCGTCCATATACATCTAAGCTATAGTTGTAACTACTTAGCTCTCGTCCAAGATCCATAACAAGTTGATAATGCTTACGTCTTGATCTACATTTATGCACAATCCATGCAACTGCTTTAGTTTTGTTTACAATTTTCTTTCTGTATTTGTTGTAATGCTTCATTTCAATAATCCAATTCATTTGTTTTTTCGGACCTACTAATTTATTGTCACTATTATATATATCAAAAAATGGCTGTGGTATATCGGAATCAAGTCTATAGGTCCAAGTCGCATTAAAAAAATCATCAAAAATAGGAAAGCAAATGGGAAATATTGCAGCCGAATCCATAGAGTTGAAAATGTATTTCTGCTTTGGCGATCTGGGCAATTTAATTTTTTTGTGTCTGATATTGATCTCATTAATGTTAAAAATCACTGCATCAAAGTTTTTACTGTTACCACGAAGAAGATTTTTATTGTAAGTGATAAAGCAATTTATAAATTTGCATTTCTGATTTATAAACATTGTTTGTCCTGGAAGCAATTTGGCTTGTTTTTGCAAGTAAAAGCTTTTCTTTCTTTTTATCTCCTGCGTCCAAAATAGTATATATTTCACGTCTGTTGGAAACTTAAGATAACGATCTTCTGTTATTTCTTGACTTTTGTTAATCATTAAATTTAATATGAAACACGTTGTTAATATACATATTACAAGAGCAATATAGACACAATTTCTGATGATAGTAATATTGCAAGTATTTGCAAAAACCATACTCCATTCTTGACGTGATATCTTAAAGAGTTTTATACTTTTTCTGCCTATCATAGTAGAACAATAATGAACTAACATGGATTAACGTTCGTCCCAAACCAATGATTAACAACGATTGATTTTGCTGGACGCTATGTTAACTTACAGACTCGTGCCTTGTTTGTTTGGACAAGATTTTGTAAATATTTCATGGAAGGAATCTCATTGTGTCTCGTTTTATATAGAATTCATTTGAACATTAGTAAACGACACTCATTTACAAATTCTACGTCGAAATTTTACGCGTAACTACCTTTCTTATAAAGTAGGCTATATAGATACTCGTATAAATGTTTGATGCGTTAATTTAACTACATGCAAAATGGCATCTCAATAAACTTGTTCCATTAGTCAATGTGAAAAAATAAAGGTTTCTAGCTTTAGGTTAGGCTTAGGTTATTAATATTAATTTAGTAATACTGATGATGTCTTCCTGGCCGATTTTGACCACAGCAACAACTTCCAAATACTATCGACGGATGCCAACTACGCAGACGATTTTAAAGGTACGCGCGAACACATCCTCTGTGACACTTACTCACTCATAATTTTACCTTCCAATATCCGATGTAACGTATAATGGTAACACCGGAAGGGTCAGATGCAGTATCAGAGATACGGGACGCATGTAGACTCAAATACCAATATTGGCTTCGGTTGGGTTCTGTAATCCAGAACCAATTACTCAGTAGACAGGTACGCTTACTACTAAGTTACATGGTCTGTTAAGTAATAGTATAGTCACAAGCCGAATAGTTTTGTATTCCACAGTTTAATACAATTACAAAAACTTCTCGGGAAGGGGGAGTATTGTATTGTAATTTATGGGTTTAATTTCGCAAAATAAAGTCGCGAATTAAACCGACTGTCGTAGGAAAAACGTATTTTCATATCATACATTAAATTTATAGCTAAAAACACTTTTCCCGACTTTGTAATATGGTACATTGTGTTTACTCGTATTTTATAATCGTACATAACAACTGCAAATTTAAGTATTAACTCATGATAATGATAAAGTCATACTCCTGTTTAAGGTTTATTTGAAAGAGTTAATTTTTAAGATTCCGTACGGAGATTGATTACTAAGTCTACATCAATTGTTCTATATTTGAAGGGCTGTCTCTTCTTAATAGGTAACCGACTGAATTTCACAATGAATATGTGTTACTGTGGCGGATATTCTAACTAATAATAAAAAAAAAATATAAGTGAAAATTAGAACGGTCTACAGACAAACTAGTTTTTTTTTACACTGTCGTCTAAACACTGTTACTCGTATATACAAGAGTCAAACTTGGTGTAATTTTATTGCAAACTCTAAAGTAAAATAACAAATAATTAAAACCAGCCAATTGTGAGTCGGGCTCACGCACCCACGGTTCCGACTCGGTTTTAGATGTATGTTCGATGGCAGTATAAAATAAAAACAAAATTAAATATCACATGGTTGTTTGTTGGTTCTCCTATATGAAGGTTTTCTACACTAAGGCTTGTCAAGGGTTCAAAAGATCTCCGATGTAGAATTCAGATATTTAAGTAGTTTTATACGGTCTGGTTTGTATTATAAGGTCTGGATTTGTATTATTCGGTCTGGTTTTGTACTATATGGTCTTGGAAATTTTTACCTTTCACTTGATTACTGGCTGATTGAAACATTCAATGGATGATGGAGTTTAATAAATACATTATATTTCTTTCAGTGCAACAACTGTTGCGTTCCGGTTTGCAAGGTAAAGGGAGCCTGTGAACAGGCTGTGAAGCATGCCTTCTTAGTCTAGAGGGGTGACAACGCATCTGTAACTTGCTTCAATTGAAGTTGCTTGGAGGTGTCCATGGACTGCAGTAGCCACTTACCAACAGGTGGACTACGTTTCTCACCTCAATCCTATAAATAAAACCCATACCAATGTATTCTCTTACTGGCAACATTACATGCAATTGCTTAGGATTACTAGCTAACTTTGGACACCTAAGACTCTGACCATAAACAGATGCCGGGAAAACTATCAAAAGCAGAAAAAAATCCCAAAGAATAGTAATGGCGAGTAGCATGCGTAGTATGGTACGAGGTTTGCGATGTTGCGCTCGCTAGTACAAGTAGTATCTTTTATTATCAGTTTGCATAAGTCCACAGCTGGACATAGACCTTACCAAGAGGGATATTATATATAATCAAGTGTTTCTAAATCCATGCGTCCTTTCCCCCTAATGAAAATAATTGGAAAACTGTAAAATGTTGTTATTATAACAATTTATTTATTCATTAATTACAGCCTATCATAACTCTACTGTTGAACATCGGCCTCCCGCAAAGATTCCGACTAAGATCGATCGCAAGTCGTCTGCATCCATCGACTACCCGCAACTCAAATAATAATCACATTTTGTTTTCATAATAAGGAGGAAATATACGACATCTTGTATATTTATTTTATTTGTTTCAGTGTATAATAGAATTAGCAGAACCAACATCAGATACAGCAAAATTTATAGTGGAAAATGATTTTCCTCCAATAATTCTTTCGGTTATTTAAAAAATTTAAATAATATTTTTATTTGTAGTAGATGTTATGTTTAGGTAATACTGTGGCTCCCTTATCCTTGGAGTCAAAGGCCCAAATAAAAAAAAAATTGTTTTGATATTTAAAGTCGAAGTTAAAAAAATAAATAGTGATAACTTCAAAATATGATTATAAATTATGTACCATACCAAATTTTAAAGAGTATAAAAACCGTATAAAGTTGCTCAAGTTCTTTGTGGAAGGCTTTCACAAAAGCTAGATCATTACACCGATTCTCCGTTAAGTCCGTTTGTATTGTGGATTA
Source organism: Bhutanitis thaidina (assembly GCA_029286595.1). NCBI lineage: Eukaryota > Metazoa > Arthropoda > Insecta > Lepidoptera > Papilionidae > Bhutanitis > Bhutanitis thaidina. The sequence continues at coordinate 4,688,639 of JAGSMS010000020.1, read as the reverse complement.
AGCGAAACATAGGGCGGTTAAGTCTTGCTTATTTTCTGTTGTTACGCCTCAAATTGTCGACACTTGAGTACAGATTAGCTTCGTTACCCCGCAGAGAAGCGCGTACCTGCAATAGTGATGTGAATTTAAAGCATCGATAAATTAATCATCGATTAAACATTTCAGTTCAAAATATTCAACCTAAAAAACAACCTAAAAGTCGAGTGTTTCTTTTTATTTACGTAATGTGAAAATGTCTAAATTATATAATTAATTCAAATTAATGTTTTATTTGTAATATAAATATTACGATAAATTATTAATTAATAATATAAATATTAAATTACAAAAAGACAGAATTACTTTGTAAAATTCCCCATAAAAAAAAACAATAAAATGTTGTAGATTACCTAGTCCGAAAAGAAGAAGCACTGCACTCGACACTAGATATACCACCAAATATGCAATACTAAAAATATACAATAGTCCACCAAAATAAATTTCTGCAAAGCGAAATACGTGTCGCACATTTATTACGCTTTGGAAGTAATGTTTAAATTTTTCTCTTTCTTTAGAAACAGTTCACTGCCAGACAATGGCCTCTTCGAAAGGGATAATTTGTCGTAAAGGCCTCGCTTGACAGGAGGCTCGGTACATTTTAAATGCTGCTGACCATCACCTAATTGCATAATTTTGGTCTCGCGTAATGATTATTTTACCATCTGTCGGATGTCATGTGTTTTTTCCAGCAATTCCCTTACACATCTTTTATGACATCAAAACTTTAAAAAGAGATAGCAGATTCTCTTGTGGAGGCGCACATGACATGTATATTAATTTGAAAATCATTCGCAATTTCAGTCAAATTCACTGCTCAACATATGATTCCTCCAAAGATTGCCTCAAAGCACGGATCTAAATCACCTTCACCCATCCACTTCCTGCAACTCTGTGCAGATTCTCACGTCATCACTGTGTTTGCCTGTACGAGGTTGCTACTCGAGAACCTTTCTTCCCTAATAGTTAGCAGTTCTCCGAGCTACGTAGCTGACAAATTTTTATTTCAGATCATCGTAGCAAATACTATTACGCAGAGAAACATCGTCCATAACTCTTCCCTTAGCTTAGCTTAGCTGAGCAACTTTGAGCATACGGCCTACAGATGAACGGTTCCGTTGTGATCTCTAGCAACAGTTGTATGCTTTCGTATAAATCAATATAAGAGGAAAGTATTAATTTGGTATTTGCAAACAATTAGAATAAATCCATTGGCTGTCACTGTGAGACTATTCGTTGCTTTTTATTTTATTTTATGTTGTATTATTTGTGATGTACAAAATCTGTTTAAACAAAAGAGGACACCTACGGAGTTTCTTTCGCCAGTTTCTTCTCTGTCAGAGCAACCGCATTACGAAACGGAAGTTAAGTTTAAAAAAAATGTCAATTGACTAACGAAATCTGAATTTCTTACATCAAGTACGTACATCCCTAAGTTTCCAAGTGGTCGCGCGAGGAAGCTCGCGGAATAATGATTTCTTTGAATCCCCCACTGTTTGAAGTGCTCACCATTACCGCCTCTCAGATACGTTTGTGTTCTGTTCTTAATAGCGGATCTCGATGTCAGTTCTAATTGTTTTCTTTACCTTTGTGCACGGTTTTCTGTTGCTTCGTCGAAAAATGACTTGATTCGAGGTTCCGTCTGCTATTGTAAGAAATTTAAATTGAATTCGGTGCTTGAGATAGCGCGAACTATTGTTCGCTATATTAAAAATTTTGTTATTGTTTTGTATCTTTTAAAAAAATATTTTTTTCATTTAACGGTTTTCTCCTACAAGGAGCATATTATTAAAAAAGTCATCTTTATTACTGAATTAATTGTAACTAAAATTGTATATATTTTAAAATAGTATCCCTATCATACTGGAATAAGATATGTCTATTATCAGTGAATCTCACTCACCAAAACATTCATTGTTGCGGTGAAGATGTGTATGTTAAACTCTAAGAGGAAAACTCTAGGAGTGAAATTACCTTTATTAGCCAATTTTTTTGGTGAATTTATTCGTATTTTGTTATTAATTACTATAGTATATATTAAAAAAATTAACGCGGCAAGTTTTAATTATTCTGAAAGGTGTTATTCGTAAATACGTCCTAAAGTATGGGCTAATATTTCATGCATGATACGTCTGTCATAAGTCAGCCGGGTGCGTGCAGACGAGGTTGACTTTTGGAGAAACCCATGATATATTCCCCCTGACACCCCATACAACCTATAGAGTCGTGTTATTCAGACATTCTGATTCAGTTATTAATTATTTTTGTCAAAAAAATATTAATGACCATGATATGTGTCTAGTCAAAATTAAGATTACCTTGGTTCCCCGGTATTAGACAGTGATGTGATAAATATATAAATATTCAGAGTCACATGTATACATTCATAATAAATATATAAACTGTTTTCAAAATTACTAGCTAAACTATCAAAGGCCAAGTAAATTAAAACAAAGTTTCAGAGAAACAACCGGCATCATTTTTCAACCCCTATTTTCCCACCCTAAGAGGCGAATTATTTTTTCAAATTAAATGGAACCTCCCTCGAGGTACAGTCTATTCAATAAAAAGAGAATCATTAAAATCGGTTCTCAATCGGCGAAGATATCGCGTTATACGCATATATAGTATATACGTATCATACTCGAACATTGTATGTACAAGAAGTACAGTCGCGTGATCACCTGACTTTTTTTTAACTTCGGTTATAAATAAGAAACAATAATATATTATTTTTCTGGTATAAGTCAATGCAAGTTTAATTACTATTAAAAGCAAAGCAAGGAAACTTATTAAGTAATTCATATAAGTGAAAACACTAGACACATATAAGTAATCGTACATCATGCGTAAGAGACAGTTCTTGGAGTTGAAATATTTCGTCGTAGAATAAATGAGTTTAAAGTCATTATTTCATGAGTTATAAAATGAGCTATCTAGTAGCTGTAGTTGCAAACAATTTAGCGATGTTACCGTGCTCGGCGTACGGGCACACAAGAGCGACGCCATACCGCAAACATTTATCATAACATAAAATAAGAAAAATTGCGAACCAGGGTTGTTTCTACCGCTCAGATCGCATTCAAATCGCCATGACATCCAACCCGAAGTGTAAACACTATCTGGGCGACATTATGCGCTCCATGGTGTTGTCTAAGTAAAGTAAAAAGTTTCTTTATACCAACAAAGTTTTCGTTAAATGTTAAAACCGTCGCAGCAAGTCTGTACAGACAACCGTCTGTCAAGACGAAACACTTGAATAGTTCGTATATATCACATCTAGCACCTACTCAGGACTTACTAACTAAAATAATCATAAGCTATTTTACGGGATATGCATAAAATACATAAATATATGAAAAACTTCAAGAAAATAAACAAAAAAATACTTAGGATTTTCACGCAAAGCGTCAATGTAAATCGTGGATAGACTCAATCAATTTGAGTTGGGTGCAGAAGAAAAATTGAACTTCGCAAACTAGATTGTCACAGTTTCAATTCCATTTGGGCGGCAGACGACCGCGGGCCAGCGGCGGCGACGCGTCCTATATGTAAGGCTGCGATCTTAGAGTATGAACTGTGAGTATAATATTTCTATTTAGCTTTTTATTATTGTAAGATCAGTTTTACTCCCTGTAAGGGGAATTATATCATTTATTTTTCCAAATTACTCAGTTGCAGCTGAAGCGTGGAACTCAAATCTCGCACGGGAAGCAGCATTACTAGTGCAAGTAATGCTGCGGTATTGCACTCGCCAAGTATGGGCTAGAGTATGGGCGAACTCTCAAAGAAATCCCCGACCGGCTGGCTGATGGCGCAAGAGACGCCTATGTTCAAAATTAGGTGACCAAATTATATTAACAAAATTAATTTAAATATAAGTGTAAAATTTTCACCATCTCAAGAGTATTCTATTGAAGTAGTACCAGATTTTAGGAGCCACACGAATTATTTTATAGCAACCCATAAGATTCGAAAATGATATTAATAAAAAAAAAACAACGAAATTGTTGTGCAATCAACCGTTTATATTTAGTTGGGTTTGCTGAAGTTCATATTGAAATAAAAACATTTTTTAATGCTTACTTTCCGCCAACCGATCCTCTACGTTTAATGAAACGTCTCCCTAACGGGTGTAGACTGTTCGCCAGTGTAAATCACTGTTAACAGTGAGTTCCACTGTTTCCACGTCGGGACTCAGTCGTTTTCAGTGATTTAACACCTAATTAGTGGTGTATGCGGGCCGCGACGACGCAATGAGCTAAGACGCGAGAATCGCGGTTTCTTAATGCCCCATATGTATTCGGAGAACTAAATACACCAAGGAAATTGCTATAGATGTACAGATATAGGTATAGTTAGTGTAGTTTAGGTTTCGAGAGACACTGGTTTTACATAATAATATTAATAATTATTTTGATATTTGTACCACATACAGAATACGCATGCCTGTAATTTATCTCAGTAATTAATTACAAGGAAGAAGAAAGACGGGGTTAATAATCGACCGCAACTGTAGTGGTTAGCGTAGCTGACTACTGAGCCATGGGTTCCGGATTCAAGCCCCAGATGAGAACCAGTTAAAAAAAAGTTATCATTTTGCTTTTGTAATCACAGTTTGTTAAAAGCGGTTTAGCGGTACAGTGGTGAAATCTTAAAAGACTAGAATATTAAGTATGTATACAAACTACAGCCAGTGCGTGTTGCCAGTCATCTTACGGAAGTGAGACTTGGTCCTTCACTCCAGGCCGTATGAGGAAGTTCAAAGTTGGTCAGCGCGCTATGGAAAGGGCTATGCTCGGTGTTTCTCTGCGTGATAGAGTCTGCAACGATGATATCCAGAAGAACTAAGGTAACCGACATAGCCGTAAAGATCGGCTAGCTGATGTGGCAATGGGCCAGCTACATAGCTCGCAGGACTGGCAACCGTCGGGGAAAAAAAGTTCTCGAGTGGCAGCTACAGCCAAACGCAGAGTGGGACGACCCTCTACAAGATTAAGTGACGACCTGCGCAGAGTTACGGGATGTCGATGGATGCAAGTGGACTCAGGACCGAACTTTGTGGCAATCTTTAATGATACAACCTAGAATCCACCATTCACTAGAGTAAATTTACAAAAAGTAACTTATTTGAGCTATTTAATGTCATACTAATATTTGGATTGAGTTCAACATAATCGGTGTGTTTGTGTATGAGTTGATTACCTGAAAGGTATGATGTGATATTTACACAGCGTACTGAGTTCAAGTTTTTAACTATTACAAAACTTACGGTTTCTGTCAATTTATGAAAACTAATAAGCGCTCTTATCGTATAGGAATCTATTGACGTTTTCACATAAATTGTGAGTAAACGCAAAATATCTAGTAATAGATCAACACTACTAGTACTGAAGTATATTTTTGTTTACGGCTGAACATAGGCCTCTCCGAGAAATCGACAGCAAAAGCTAGCTCACTTTCATGGAAGGTTAGTGAGCGGGTTAGTGAGTGCAGTGCCGGTACCCTAGCACTAGTGATGCTTCTCACCATCACTACTTTGTGGGATTTGCAGACTGAATGGTAGATTGAAATCGTTCAAAAAAATTCATTATTTTATGTAAAATGTATATGCCATATTTTTAATATATTTTAACATATACATATACATCAATACCTACATAAAATCAAAATATACATAAAAATAAAATAATATCAACAATTATTTGTTGTTATCAAGTTTCCCATTCCAGATATATAATTATGTAATGTTATAATTCACGCTGTTGGACATAAATAAATGATTTTGCAAGTTTCTTAAACGCACAAATAGTTTTAGTTTTGCTGTCACGTATATTTGGTGGGCGTGAAATTCATAACCTGGCTCCATGAACAGAGAATGAGTAGAAATATAAAGCTCTTTTATGAGGAAGGAATTTAACGAGGGGTTTAAGATGGATTCTGTAAGAGATGAGCGAGCGAAAAAATCGTTTGCGCAGGTAAGCCGGGGAGGTCGTGTGACGCAGGACATTGAAAAAAAGATAAGATTCTAGTGTTACTACAAAAAAACAGGAAGCCACTTGAAATCCTTGCGAAGATGACGAACATGGTCATATTTGAGAAGTCCGAAGATAAATCGAATGCATAAGTTTTTTAAGTTGTATTAATGTCTGGAAAATGATTTTACTGGCTGCTTTACGGGCTGACGTTATAAAAACAACCCCATGTCTTTCTTGAAGTTATTCCAACAATAAAAAAAATATTTTCTCAACATTATTTGCATAGCATTCTGTAACTTTGCCGGTACATGAAGCTTTATACGTTTCCTTGAATATAAGCAACCCGCATAATGTTCTTCGGAAAACGCGATCGCAAGTTTAGTGCAAAGTGAGTTGTTTGGGAGCAATAAGTGGTGCGCGCCGTGCATTACCCTGTCAATGTACAGTAACTTAGTTGGCGGCGGAGAAATGTAGCGACAGAAAAAAAAATTAGCCTTGATTTATAATTAAAAAAGTTTACACATTGATGTAAAACAATTATATACGTTTTATCTCAACATGGAGAATATATAAAGTAAAATTAAAGTGGATAAACGATAGCTTAATTCCATAAAAAAAATTTACACCTCAAAATTTTTAAACGCAACATTGGGTATTTCTCCTTCAGCCGCCATATCATAGGAATTTTCCATAGGAAGGGTTTGCCTGTACTATTAACAGACTGGTGAAAACGAATTTCACACATTAGTTGAACATTGCTCACATCTGGGTCAGGGTTCTCTCTTATTTTTTTGCGTATGAATTTGTATTTTTTTCTTGATATTAGCGAAATTGTGTTAATTATCTATTTTACAGGAATGCTATTACTCTCCGACACATTGGATTTGACAAAATATCACATGTCCTTTGAATACTACCTATTCAAAATATTTAAAACTTTAAAAAACTTAGAACACTTATTTGTCGGTAAATTGTGCGACAAATACCAAAATTGTCGTTTTAGTAACTGAAAGATACGAAGTGACGTAGTTTATTCCTGCTTGGCCCTATGCTTACTAATCTATGCTTACTACTAATTGTCATTTACAGTTTTTAAATTTACGAAAGATTTATTCTCCAAATCAAAGAGAAAAGGAGTCAAACTTTTACGTTTAATATTATTATAATTAAAATTATTACCAAATTATTCCAACTGAGCTATTTTTATTGCACTTTAGCGTAAAATCTGTCAATTGTTTTTCACTAACGTTACGATATAAAATTACGAATACTCTTCTTTTATGCAAACGTTACTTACAACCACTACGTTGTGTTGTCAACACGGGATGAAATTATTGACATTTTTAGAATTCTGTATCGATCTTTACATCTTAAGATTTTCAAACAGTGTATTGATAAAAGAGAGCCGTGTGATTTTCATTGAATTACGTTATCACAAGAAATGTTGTAGTTTTTTTTATACTGTATTATAGCACAAAAGAGGCACATACTCCGTCTCATATTCATCTAAAGACTAGGCAAAAATACATAATATACACTGCTAGCTATCGAACGATACTCTGGCTACCGAATGATAGCGGAATATCCATCCGAATTAGCGTAATCCCAATCCCACGGATTAGTAATGACAGACATCACTAGCACCCTGGTACTGGAACTTTGCTTACCAACCTGTTGGCCTGGCCTTCAAAAAACGCATGTCTATTTTTGCTGGCATTTTTGTGATGCTGCTCGCCATCACTAGTCTGTGGGATTTGGGTTCGACGAATTCGGATGAATATTCCGTCACCATTTGATTGCTGGAACCTCGTTTGTTAGCTAACAGCGTCCAACACTTGCAGGAGAGGTTGGCATTCCGAGAACAAGATGGTATAATTCCTCTTTTTTGTTCTAGATTGACATAAATTCTAAATTCAACACGAAAACGACTTAGTTTGTGTGGTGATTAAAAAGTAAATTGTAAAGTTGCACAGCATTAATGTCTTTCTTCTAGGCGATGGCTTGATCTCCTCGCTCATTTTAGAAAGGATTTAGGAGTAGTGAAAAGTCCACCACGCCGCTCCAGTGCAGTTCGGTTGGCTTTACAACCTTCACAGCCGAGCACGATAGCCGATAAATTAAGCACTTAAAATTGGCATGAACTATTTTAACGTTGCCGACACTGGCATTCAAACCCAGGTCGCTTCTAAGTGTACTGAGCTACCACGACGTAGTGATTGTAAATGGGAATTTTAAATTTGAGAAACAGAAAACTTTGGGACGTGCTCAAAAACATGTTAAAGTGTTCCCATGCAGCTCGCTAGTTTCTAGGAAGACAAGCGACTGCTACGGAAACGGAAGTTCAGCCGCAGACAACATGGCCGCCGGCCACTTCCTTCTGCGGAATTTCCTGTAACGGAGAGCTTTCAAAAGAACATTAGTAACATGGAAAGATATAATATTTATTCTTAATTGTTATATCAATACTTACATGTTCGCTTATGAATAATGTTCAAATATGAACATTATATTAATGTAAAAATAGAACAAAAGTACCAATGTTCTTATGAGCTCAGATGTGGACTGCAAAAAATGACGTCGCAGGTTCAAGCCGGCCATTCGACTACTGTCGTAAACGACACCAGGCGCATGCTCTTAGGAGTAGTATGAGTGGTTATCAGGAATACTAGTACGTTAATAGCATAGCTAATATTCTTTACGTATATAATTGTAAAAAAAAAAAAATTTGTGGTCTATGCTTTTCCGAAAACTTATATCATTTTAGGTTACACACAAATAACTAAAAGAATATAAAAAATAAAATAAAAACATAATTATTTATTTATTGAACGAATACACACTCAATCCACATAAACATATTGACTGCTGTAGGTTTCTGTACTTTACTTGATAAGATTAAATAATATCTGTAAAATCTATTAAGGGTTTCCGAAGTACAGGTACTTCTACTATGACACCACCTATGTGTGAACCATAGTGTTCTTTTTAAATGATTTATATATCTTAGTCTAGAGCCACGGTTACTTGTGGTTAGGATACATGTTTTAATTTCATAGTATGCGAATGGATATCTTCGGATCATATTTCGTGGGTATGATATGGCAGATCCCTCCCGGCCCAAAAACTCTCTTTAACAGCAGGGAGATATTTAGTCTAGTACTTTAGTTTTATATAATCCAAGGGAACCGCACTGACTCCGCACGGACAGATACTCATAAAGTAAATGTGTATGTGTCACATTTATACAGGTAAACCTTCCCTATGAAATGTTCTAAAGAATGGTAAATTGAAAACTGTATTGGAATCCACTTATAAGATAAGAAGTTATAACCGAATACAAAGACATAATAATAAACAAAGCAGAAATTCGGATTGCTGCTTTTATTTAAAGATCTGAAATTATGTGTGTACTTCTATATTACGGCGTAGCATATTGCGTAGCTTGTTGTTCTACGCCGTAGATCTGTGTCCTAGCTAGCGCTACCTCCGCAGGAAACGGGGGTCGCAGACATCATGGCCGTCGGACACATCCGGTCTCACTTCCTCGCTCACGAGCTGTATCGCAAAGTTTCCCGCTTACTTGTTTTATTGCTAATCTAGTACATATAAGTCTCAAAGTGTGGAACTGCGTTAAATTTTACATGAAATAGTTTGAATATATTTCTTACATGGAATCAGCATGAAATGTACTAGGTAAGTTTACTTAGTAAAATATATATTACTAGTTGATAGACTTTATTAAGTTGTAGACTCCTTCTCTAGGTAGGTTCTTCTTGGATGGATCTTACCCATTTCTGCCGCCAATCAGCAGTTTAACCTGTTCGAGTTTCGAGTTCCCCTTACAAAGGTTTAAAGAGCAGCTATATTTACGGGCTATAAGTCATTCCGTTTTATCCCTAGGGTTGACAACGCACCTGTGACCTGCTGCGATTGAAGGTTTTTGTAGGTGTTCATGAGCTGCAGTCACCACTATCTTTCAGAAGGCCTGTCAGTTCGTTCTTCACCCCCATCCAATAATAAAATATACAAAAACGGGAGCTGGTCTAAGTATAATAATCAATCATATTTATATTCTGTAAGTTTACTGTATATGGTATTTTATATATTGTATGTTTTCTATGGGTGTAAGCAGAAATATACCACATATTTCATTATCTAGCAGTTGATCCACCACAATTAACGAGTGGATCGAATAATGACGAAATGTCTATCCGAATTACTGAACCCAATCCCTCAAAGCAGTGATGGGATGCACTTGTGTGGTTACTTGGACTGCGCATACCAACCCGCTGTCCCAGCGTGGCGAGTATTGATAAAATTTCCAAGAAATATAAGCCGGCTTCTGGTGTCGCTTTCGTAGATACGCCTATGTTTAGCAGTGGATTAGAATAGTTATAATTATAATTTATAATCGCTACCGTATATATAATATTGGAGTGGTCAGAGGTATAGATCTATCTTTTAGTCAATATTTTTGTCGTTTCAACCCACTTTTCACCAGAGGAAGATGATGGAGTTTTAAAAAACACATTGGTTAAAAGAGTATGGGATTGAACTCGAGTCCCCTGATTCGGAGGGAGATCCCTTAACCAGTCGACTATCGTGGCTATATACAGTGGCTTTATATATTCATAAGGTAATTATCAAGAAATTATATTTAACTTCATTTTAGAAGTTTATTTTTCATTTTTCTTTTGTTGCGCCTACCATAAAATTTCACCACACCATAGATTGACTGGTAGAAAATTCCTATAGTCATCATATTCGCCCGTTTTGTCCTTTTATATAAAGGAATTGCAATAAAGATTAAATTAATACTGACCAATATAGTGACGTTTTTTCCTTTACCAATCTAACCAGCAAACTGTATAAAATGCAATAATATGATAAATAAGGTGCACCCTTTTGAATAAATAGCGAGACTCTTGCGACAGAGTGACAGCGGAAAATCTATCCGAATATGCCCACCGAATCCCAGATACTATAATGATAGGGAGCAGTATCTCTGGTTGTGTATCTGCAATACGCTAGCCGACACGCCTATTTATTGTGGTGAATAGCAAATACTCAATGCCTAGCATGCCAGCTTATATCGGTGCTTATGTGAAAAGACTCATATCCAGCAGTGGACTTAAAAAGGAGAAGCAGCAAGGGAGGCTGATAAAGAAGAAGACAACCGAAGAGTAATAACTTGTGGGTCAATTCCCGTTGACTACTACTACGACGACGTAACTTATAATAATTCTGAATTAACCATGTCCGGCAGCGGGAAAAGAACACATGATTAGAAAGCCTACATCTCCCCGGAAAAAAATAAAAACAAATCAAGGACACGTGTAGTCCGCTGACCCGCGCGTGAGCATCGTATACTGGCACTTCATGAAGCCTTTACCCATTACAGAATATATAGACTGATTTATTCTATTTCATATTTCTCTCCTAATATTGTAACGTATATATTGTGACTAAATAAACAAAAGTTGTAACAAAAGTTATTTTAGCTAGACGCTTATAATCTTTCCCGTTTTCCAGACCTTTCAATCCTCATAGCAACCTCGAATATTAATTAAGAAACTACTACTAGGAGTAAGTCGTAGACTCAAGTACTTACGTACGTTACGTACGTACTTTTTTCAACTATTGGTAGGCATCTGGGTTGGTACCTCGCTGTTACCCATTTCTACCGGCAGACCGGTTTGAAAAGTATAGTGAGTGCCAGAATAATTTCTGGCATTAAGGCATTTCATCTTAGTCCTCCGCATATGTAACCTTCAGATGTTGAAGTTGTTGTGGTGTCCATGGGCTGCAGAAGCCAGTGGTGGTAAGTATGCCTAGGTGGACCAGTAAGCTCGATTTTCACCCCAATCCAATAAAAAAAAACTAAACTACATTGGTATCAACAGAAATAAGTCATGAATAATATTTAAAACGAAACGAATATTCTCTATGATTATTTTTTTATTTATTAGTAAACAGTGGCATCTATACACTAACACATTTAATTCCATAGGTACATTACAGTAAATACGTTAGCAAATATTGATAACGTTTCGTTATTCTTTTGCATATTATGCTGCTATAAGATAATATTCTTTTACGTCCACTTCCTGATCAACAAATGTTATCGCGATTTACAAATAAAAGTATTTTTTAATTAAATTTTGAAAACTTCTTAATCTAAATATTTATATTTATCTAATCATAAGCTTGTTTTTACACATTTTTTACATAGACATTTAGAAATGTTGACTATAGTACAGGATAACAAATAATGCACCGTTTTTTATTAGTACAATAAAGCTCTAATAATCACAAAACAAATTTTAAATGCTTCTAAATCAGTTGTTACTAACCAATATTTGAGCGACGGGAGATTACTGGCAACATTATAAATAATTAATAAAACATAAATGTAACGTCAAATTTAATCGAACAAAGTCGACAGAGTTTCTTTATAATTTAGTTAATAGCGGTATATAGTTAACACCGTGGACGAATTACGATATTTCATTTAATAAGGTATTATATAGCCTTTATATACACAATATTTACATCTATTAATCGTATGTTACTTTAATGTGATTCACTCAACATTAGCGAATACCTTTTTGTATGAAATATATTTGTATAAGCTTAGTTACATTTATTTATATTGCTTAAGTTGTAATAGATTATATTATCAAAGAAGATATTGTCTACACAATTGACGGTTTATAAACGCTATAACAGAAAGCACTTTCTATTTATACTTTTTTTTTCTAACGTAACAGACTACCGTTGTTTTATTTCAAACTTTTTAATTACAAAAGCCAGTATTTATTCTACATGAGTATTAGTTTAAAATTAGAAATATTATATTTTTTTAACTTAACAATGACAATTATTCAGGTGAGAGTTAACGATATAAACCACATACTTTAGGGAAGAATCATTAAATATTTGCATTGTTATATGCATCACTTATGCAAATGAAGAAATTTAAAAATACGATTTAAATTAATACACTTTTTTAGTACAATTATTTAATTCGGTGACAACATGGAATCGTCTTCGGCACTTCTATATCGCATGCTGTGCTCGCGTGGCCACTGCGTAGCTGTAAAAGAAATTATAGAAAACATTATGAATTTTTTGGTCAGTACTAGTTACTTGTCATATATTATAAAAATATATTCTGTGACTTACTTTACCGCAAACTAGCACTTGACGTGTTCGAACAGAATTACTATTTCTATGGTAAAGACACGTTAAAGGTTGAAAAGTATTATTTACAAAATGCGAGAATCGAACTCTCGACTAAACCAGTCGCTGAGCTACTATATCAACTAAGACGTGTAAATTCATGATTGATCTAAACTGCTTCCTACCCTTTAAGTTTAAATACGAATTTGAATGGGTTACTTCTATAATATTTATATATCACCGAATTATTTTACTTAAGATATTTAGTCAGTAAATTCAACGAGATAGGTTATACAAAGCGATTTTTTGAAGTATTACTTTCAAACACGGTACGTAGATGAATGATGAATTCTATTTTTGAATATATCACCTTTCTAAATCAATACATGGAACAAGTTGTTAGTTTGTACATAAGACTACTCAGTAGGCGTGGTGGCTAAGCGTTTGACTGTAGCGCTGAGGGTCGAATATTCGGTACCTGCGCGGGGTTGTATAAGACCCTACATATGATTGCGCCGCAAGTGCAGTCGTGTCTGTGAATTGCCTCCACGACTCAGGACAAAATCCTACATAATAGGTTAAGGAGTAAAGTTTACAAAATAATAATAATGATTCTTATTATTTATGCAATATGATAAAAAGCCTTATAAGCAATTAGTAAAAAATATTCACACCAAATTCATGCAATAAGCTATTAGGAGCATTTTTATAGTTTATTCTTCTAAAAGAATCCAACAGTAAAAGTAAAAATCTATTCCACTATTTAAATAAAAACAATATGAAAGCTTAAAATAATAACACTTTTAATTAAAATTTATAAAATAGCTAAAACCGCAACAGTTTTTAATTAAATTTGAGCGAAAAGAGTATTTCGATGCTTGCCATCACGGGCGTGTTCTAAACACATTTATAAAAATGCAACGCTATAAGCAAGATGCTAATTAATTGAATAGGGGCAGAAATGTGCTATAAACTATACCTATTTTTTGTTACATTTCTTTGTAACATTCTTTCGATTGCATGCAAGACTTTTTTTCGAACGTGCCTTGCGAGAAAAACGTGCTGAAAATACATTGACTTATTAAAATGCGAAAATTAATGAAAATTTTAACATTGTGCATTCACCATTATGTTAGCTATGACATTAATTAATGGTACTATGAACTAAGGAGTGTTTCTGTACAGATTAATATTTTTATAGTTACTTGTGTATAAATTATAAATTTTAAGTCAAATAAAGATAGTAGATGATAAATTCGTAACGTGAGAGAAGAAATTGTTTTAAAGAAATAGAATTAAATTTAGACATTTTATTTTGAAATAGAAAAATGAGATTGCTAATAATATCGACATTTTGTGCATGCAACATCTCTATTGATTAGATGTGAAATGGAACTAACATAATAAATTGTGTTTACCAGTGTAATGCATGTTGCGATACATATCGGGACAGTTGCTTGATACCTGCGAAGTAGAGAAGTGACTTATCAGTAAACTATATATTTTTATATTCTTAATTTGAAGTTTGAAACGATAGCGATAATGATCTTCCGGAAGATTCTGACCACAGCGACATCTTCTGGCTAATAACGAGATATATTAAATATGGCAGGAATATTATAGTTGCCGAAAGTGAATTATCGAATCTGCAACGATGACACCAGCAGCTGAACTAGGGTAACTGACCATAACTTACCTTATCAGCTTATAAAAGTACAAAATTAAAATGAAAATCTTTATTCTTTGAAATAGGAACATAAATTTCACTTGCCCAATGTTATATTTTTAAATCTAACACCGTTTCGAAATGAGGTTCCTCTAACGGAGCAAAAACAGGCGAAAGAAACTCTGGTATGTGAATACGATGGTAGGTAAATACCGACGCCTACGGACATCTGCAACACTAGAGGAGCTGCGGGCGCGTGCGTTGCCTGCTCTTAGAGATGGGGATGGGGAAGACGACGAGGGACGTGGTTGTAGGAGGATGACGGGGAGGAGGATGGAGGAGGAGGAAGGCAAGAGGGTGGTGGAGGGAAGAGACAGCCACCCGTTACCTCACTCACCGAACGAAACGCAGATGTACAAGACGCCTCTACTACACGACAGTATTTTGCGACCACCCCGGTCGGCTCATTCATAAGCCGCCGCTTGACTATCACGTCCAAAATGGCATCGAATCCTGGTCACCCGCGTGCTTTGATTTTAAGCCTTCTTTTACCGCTGAGTACTTAAAATTACTAAGCTACAACGGCTCTGATGCTTGGTGGTTTCGAGCTGATGCGTGATAGGCTTCAAATTATTTATTTATTTTTTACTAAATCTAAAATATTTTATGCTGTCAATGTATGCTTTTTTGTCAATAAGCATGACAACATTTGCCACCTATTCCAAATACTATATTAGACTAAACTGTGATTAGAACACGAGAGATAATTTTAAACGTAAATTGAAATTGTAATAACTTTAACAGGTTGTGTTAAGGATTGTTCGTTATATTTATAGCCTAGACTAAAACCTCAGTGCTCTGTTTACATTAATTTGGATAATGGAGGTGAAGGAAGTAAATTATATTTAACGCCTCGTCTTGTACAAGCTCAGTTTAGTCTAGATCCAACTACGATTTATTGTCGCTTGTTCGATATACAAGTAGTTAGGCGCACTAAATACATTGACGTAGTTTAAATTCGTGTTAAATAATATTATAATATATTTTAACGCAACGCGGACTAAAATTCAATTATAAATCTATGAACTCTTTGGAACTGGACTGCTGCTATTGGCAGACTAAACTACAATTAAAGTTGCTTGGTAACCATACCCCAAACACCACTTTCCATTTTTTTTATATATTTGCTGTACATTTAATAAAAGAAAAAATATATAAAATTTTATAATAAAATATTATCCAATGATGTTTCCAACAAAATTCGTAAAATTTGTTATTCAATTAATTTATAATTATTTTATATTTTTGTTATTCATGTAACGTATTTCATTATCTTAAAAACATGTGGTCTTGGCATAGTAGTGGTCTGGGGGCTTGCTATAATTTCATAGTACGTAAGTGACCTGCTATATATGGAAATTCTGTCTTATGAGTAAGGCTTATTTTTAGCAGTGGACTACTGGCAACCTGGCACAAGAAACTATATTATACAGTTTCGCAAAATATTTTTTTCAAATTTTCTAAAATATTTAAAATTATGGCAGATTATGCTTACTCTGGAAATGTACATACACATATATATTTCTGCCACGAGCTTAATGTTCAACCCTTATCTTTTAAACGAATGGCTTAAAAACGAAACACAGTAAATTATATTAAAGTACAGGAATTGAAAGTTAACTACATATAATACATCTATATTTGTAGTAATAGGTAACATTCTTTGTACATGTACGTATGTTTGTGCTGATTTAACTTCGAAAACAAAATAACGGATTTTGATAATAATTTAATTAATAAGGACATCTACGTCAGGTCATCTCAATTCTAAAGTAGGATTCCCTGTCTTTGTAACTGAATGACAATCAGACAAATACACATACATAGATAATTTATTAACATCATACAAACGTTTGCACTTGGCGGGACACGAACCCGCGACCCACGGTTTCAAAGGCAAGGTCACTCAACAGGGTCGGGTCGTCAAATTAATTAATTTCCACTACTAGCCTTCTCTGAGACCATGTTCCAGAGCATTTCAGTCGCCTGTAGTGTGATCAAGGATTAAGGTTTTCATGAGTAGATATTGTTTGTGCAGTGGTATATTCCTTGGTCAATGTAACCTCATTTGCTATTGCACGTGACAGGAATGATGTACTAAATTAATTATTGACCTATAGATATCAAGATAAGCGATAATCCGTTTTTGTACAGTTAACAAAATATGAATGAAGTGACATAAGCTAATAATATGAAGACTATTAGGAAATTAAAACTATTTATTTTTACCTTCTTAACTACTATAATGACAACCAGAAAATATTTATTACTGTAATTTAAATATAAAGGATTTTAAACATTAAAGAAAACTTTATATACCTTTTATTAAAATAAAGTACTTTTATACCTTTTATTTTCATAAAATTGTTAAAATAAACGGTATACAAGTAATTTGTTTACAATCTAACTCCTTTCTTAATCAGATTACTACTCCTTGGCATAATAAATTCGCGAAGGAAACTTTACAGGGTAGGATATCTGGGTTTTTATTTTTTCGTCAGATCTCATCATTGACGTCTGATGAACATAGGAGTCAATCGTCTCTTTCAATGGAGGCTAACAGACATCTCACACCTTTGCCGCTGCTCCCCGACATCGGTCCATATATTTTCGGTTTGGCATTTTTCGAGATGGTTAATCCGCCGTTAATTTTACTTTAGTCGAGTCGAGTATGACACTCACAAGAAGAAAGACCATGACAGATTTTCTCAAGTCACACCCATAAGGGGGAAACTTCTGTACTTACGTAAATTCGAAAATGTAGGTATTTTATATTACCTATTTTTATCTATATGTTTCTATTCCATTATATGCACCGCTCAAACCCTCTACCAGACTAATACTTCCTTTTATTTGGCTGGGGTTGGCTGGTAGATCTCTTAAAAAAATAAGCCCACCATTGGAGGTACTTTTAATATGAATTTGGACCACAACTGTTTGTGTTATTGCACAAACAGTAAGAGTTAATTAAAACGGTACCTTATAAATTTGCGGGCTAAAGTTACTTCCAATTAACCATATTGTTACTTAATTAATTAATTAACTATTGGTACTTACTGGAACTCCTTGTTTGTTGAAGTTAATGTTTGTCCTGACAGTACGATGATGTAGAGGCTGCACGGGTCTCGCGTTATTACCAAGAGGGGCTTTGGGAGATATTTGGGAGCCCTGCATTAACCGACGGATAGCGTACATCTGTTATGAATTAATTATAATTTTATTTTTCTTTTTTTTTCTTTTTCTACTATAAAATTGATTCAGATCATACCTAATATGTGACAAAACGAAAACCTGTATATTTTTATGTGATATAAAAATGACGGATTGGCGATTGCAGTAACTTTTACCTCAGACAGTTCCCGTCATCTGACGGTGTATTTTTAGTCTGTCTGTCTGTCACTGTCTATTGCGATGATTAATACGTCATCTACCGGATGCAAAGATAATTTTCAGCTGATTTCGTAGGCTTTTCTCTTAGTCGACTTTTAAGACACCCACACTACACCACACTCACACTTCACCACAGGAAGAAAGTGCGACGAATGTTTTCTTTCGCCGCTGCTATCAATTTTTTTTATCAAAAATTACAGATTGACAATATTCGGCTTATCTATTTTCGATTTTTATTATATATTTATTTATGTATCTTTTTATATATTTGTAAACGTATTTGTGTATTCTATGTTATAAATATTTATTTAACAACATAGTGTGTTTATATGTACTTATTAACTTATTATTATTGGAGTCTACCTATAGTTTTTTATTCTTTGTTTTGTACCTGCTAACTATCTTTCACCATAACAGGTTGAGTGATAGAGAATGCCACTTGGCATTAAGTACACCCATTGTAACCTTAAACTTAAGACCAACAATAAAGAATAAATAAATAAATAAATTGTAATATAAACTTAGAAAGTTGTTTAAAATTTTTAGTTATGCTTTTGACATATTGGACATTATGATTTAACATTTTACTAACCTCTTGTTTGGAGATGTAGATAGGCTTATTGAAAATAATCCAGACAGCGGTCTCCCAACATCCAGGATGCGTGGTCGAGCCCTCGTATGTTAGGTACTGCTGGGTGTCCGGTAATAACGAACTCAGCGGCAGATGCTTTATGGGGAAGGAGCTTCCTAAAATGAGAATTTACTAATTACTAAATAAAATTTTAATTTCATTACTCATAACGAGAAAATACTGTAAATTCGTTAAATGTCTCTAGCTAATTTTTTATAAAATAAAATAAGCTTCTCACAACTGATTAAATATGTAAATATTATTTTTTAATTTAATAATTATACAAAATGTAATAACAGAATATATGACAATGACGTACCTCTAAATCGTACATTGTTGAACGCGCTGGTTATCAATCTCAATTCTTTGTTTGTGGGTTCACCGATCTGTAAATTAAAATAGGTTGTAAGTTCTAAATTCCAAGTTCTACACGTATATGAACGTCCCATAGATGTCGCTACACATCTATGTCACTACATAAGCAGCTCTGAAATAAAAAAAATATTACCAACCAAAATGAAATCACTACATGTCGCTGCCCACGATATGTACCCTGATAAAACACTGGCGGATGCCTGTGCATCTTTACCTGTCAAATATGTATATTAAAATGTTGATTGGCGTGTTTTAATAAAGATAAACTTACTTGCACCATAAGAGAAATTCCAACAACACCTTGAGACTTGTGTTGCGCTTCGGACATGTTATGATATAATTCTTTGTTGAATCCGTAGAGTTGAATCTAATAATAAAAATGTCATAAATAAATCGTAACTCGTATGTGTAATAGTGTAAGTTAAACATAGAATCTTTTAGCTTATTATATATACCTATTAACAGCTTGTAAATAGTCCACTCCAAGACATAGGCCTCTCCCATAAAGAGGATGTGCCATTGTATTTGACTTGGCGAACGGATTGGCGATTGCAGTACCTACCAGATACCTCGCAACTTAGATGCTGCTGTCCGTCATTGGATTACAAATTTTTGGTCTGTTATTTTTGGGTGAGATGCTTATCCCACCACCTGTCGGTATCCAGTGCGATTATTAAAAGCTTATCGCTTAGTTGCCTCTTATGAGTCTTACACGAAGAAACGGGGTGGTAGATTCTTACGCCTATATCACACGGCTATAATTAGTTGGCGACATCGAACTTAGTCTTTAAGTAATATTTATAAAAGTTATCATTGTTTCCGTTTTGCCAATACTATGATTGTTATGTCGAAAATTGTCTACTATCAGAACTTTATAAGTAAACACAGATATTTCTTCTAAATCATCTTTATCGGCTCGGTTGTCTAAGCGTTTGGCTGCGGGTTCGATTGATGCACAGTACAAATATTTGTTTGACCTCCAAATATTTGTTCCAGGTCTGGATGTCTCTCCATGTGCGAGTTAAGCCTGGAAAACGTATTGACTGACCAAAAATCCTAAATAATTTTCTCGCTAAATATATTGAGTTTCCGTAGAGAAAGACATTTTGTTAGAAGTAAGTTTGTCATCCATTATATAATGATTTATCGACCTAGCGACCTGAGTCGAGACGAAACTAAATCAATCAGTTGATTATTGGTAAACAGTTTCACGCTGCGGTGTTTGCGGTTTCTTAATATCGGTTTTATATGAAAGGTAAGTTAAACATCTATGTCGAACCTACTTTAAAAATAATAAAATAATATTAAGTAGTACAAACGTATAGTAAATATATGATTTAACGTATTTAAGATTAATGAGCGATTCAATATAGCATGAGTAAAGTATTATTTGTTGTGCCTTTAAATATATAAATTCATTTAACACCTGGCGTTGGCTTAATATTAATTTATAATCGTCAGCAATGAATTTGTTCAATGCGAGTACAAATTGTGTAAATTTTCAGTAGTTATTTATCTCTGAAACCCAAACGAATCAAGATTGTACAATCAAAATAACTAAAGAAAATCGAGTCGTAAGTAATTAACAAGCTTTAACTTGCATAGGTTCTAATGTTAATATTATTGAACAATCGTATCCAAACAGACGGAAACGGTTGAAATAGCTGAAGTTCGGAAGTTTATTCCTCCAGAGACTAATAACGACTTCTCCGATAATGACAAGAACTTTGTGGTGTTAATTTGTAATGAAGGTGATTGTAAGGAAGTTGGTCGCTGTAACTGAAATGGTACAATTAAAATAAAAGATCATGAATGGGAACTAAGAAATTTTACTCAATTTAGTCAAGACAAGGAAACAGACTGTGTTTGAATAACTTTAAAGACGTTAATTATATAATTCTTAATATAATCGCTATTGAGTAATTCAAGAAAATTATAATAGTAATAACTTATAATAGGTTTGCTATAACAAAATACACAAAACACAAATGATCATTCCTGAGGATCTAAGGTGGGAGGTATCTAGAACCGCGATCGCCAATCTACTGGGCGAGCGTGGCGATTGTGGCAAAACCTCCCTACGGGGGAGGCCTATATCCAGCAATGGACTATTGATAGGCTGTTAAGGTAAGTAAATAACAGTAACCATTATTCTCTAGTTTATAAATAGTTAACTGATTAATTTTTTATTTCTAGTATAATTTTATTGCTTTAAAAAAACGTTAGCGCTACTGTAGGAATTATTACATAGTCCTGGAGGCATTTAATAGACATTAACTGCATATGGACAAGAACCTAGATCACAACTACAATCTATCTCAAATATTTGTCAATCCAAATACTTGTCCCGTGCGGGAATCGAGACCCGTAGACAACTTAACTAGGTGGTATGTTCCTTCTCTTTCTAGAAGCCGTCCGGGTTGATACCATTCTCTTACCTACGAAATTCTGCCGTTAAGCAGCAGTGCAGCCTCTGTTCTGTTCCGGTTTGAACGGTGTACTGAGCTATTTTAGTTTCAGGCTGCATTCCATCTTGGGACTGGGGTGTGCTACGCATCTGTGATCTTAGGGTTCTTTGTCTTTCGCTTAAGTTATTAGGGCTATACTAGTTAGTTGGGTTACATGGGTTATGTAGCTACTCGTGCTTACCATCTGGTAGATTGTAGGCTATTTTGTCACTCCAATAAAAAAAAGCTCAACACATATTTATATATTTTCAAATAATAATAATAATAACAAATATTATTTCTTTTAATTTAACAGTATATAACTAAACATAGGTATCTCAAGGCAGACTCGCTTAAGAAAAGAAAAGAAAAAATACTTTTTATTTGGTACCAAAATAAATATATCATTATAATATCCTAAAACAATCCTTTATGTTTACGATTGCATTTAATTAACTTACATGTTATCTATGGTTTTCACACTAGGCGAGCCTTTATGGTGAAGACCAAAAAATATATTTCAAACCGCAACACAACTATAATTGCACATCTGTTAGGTGGGAGAAATGGAGAAGAAAAGCGCCTCAGAGACTCAGACAACTCTTATGCAGAGAAGGAACCAGAAAACTTCTTATAATACAATCATCTTATAAGAAACAATATTATAGGGATAATTTTCTAAAGCTGAAACACAAAGGTAACGAAAACCATAATATAAAAGCGTTGAATGGATAATAAATTTAAAATACGTTCTAAATGGAAGATTTTATCAGCGATAAATGTGGGTTGCTTTGGAACGAGGGCGCATAGTTAGCAAGAGTGGTCAGACAATCTGCATTGTTGGGATTATTGTGGTTAGTTCAAATTAATAGTTGTACATACTTTGAAATGAGAAAGCTCGTATTAGTCAGTACTTTTTTTTTAATTAATTTGGATATGATGAATATATACGAAAGTAGGAACCATAGTATGTCTATTGGTAGTTATGGAACTGGAAAGAATCAGTATAATTTTTTTTTATTTCACGCCTGCCAGTCGTTTACTTTCATCGTCTTGTGCGTGGTACAATGACGCTAAAATCGCATGTCGCCGTGTTTCTTTTCGGGGATTGCCAGATATTTGCCTTTAGACGCTTCTCACAACACATGGAAGAAAGGGATCTGGTAACATTCAATAATCGACTAACAGTTTTATTAATGTATACATACCTCTCCAGGAAATGTGTGATGGTCGATCTGATGCTCCGATCCCCGATGATCCTCGAGTCCGTAGTGGAAGTAAATCTCTTCGAACTGATACCGGTACGAGAGCGGTCCACCGCTTATGTTCACCTGGTGTTTTGAGTCCTTGTCGACACGAAAAACTAAAGACTGACCGGTGTTTTGCAGAACCCCGCTCACCTGTGTACAAATCAATGAGTGACTTTACAATTAATTTTCTCTTTTAATCATGTTAGTTTTTTTTTTCAAATTTGTTTGTTTTTATGGATTTTAAAAGTACGCTATTTTTCTTTTACCACAGTTTATGTATATAGGGGTAGGCAGAGTTTAAGTATTTCCATTTGGAATTACCGTAGCAAAACGGACTTGCACTTAGGAACGTCATGGGTGTTGAACCTCGCCATTCTTTAAGCGTATTTCAAAAACAAGAACTGTTATCTATAAGTTGGCAAAAATAAAACCCAACTACGGAAAAGGACAAACTCAAGTAAGTCTTACGATAAAAAGTGAGATAACCCTTATTGATATCACATAGCCACACGGGGCACACGGGGCTTTAAGACAAAGTTAACGAAACCTCATTTATCGAGATAATATGAACATACAAACATACACACATATATGCATTGACTGCTAAAACTATAACTCTCCACGTAGTGGGGAAATTAGTATCGAGAAAATCCTATCGAATATTTGAAGTCAGTATTTGCCCAGCCGTGGGACATTTACATGCTGCTACTTTATTTTTTATTTTACAGACCGTGATTAGCTGCCGTATAAGAGAATTCATAATTTTCGCTTACGTTGAAACCTAACGGCATCATGAAATCAAAGTTGGCAAAGCTTTTTACTCCTCTACACAACTTGATTGTTATTGTAATACCGTTATATCTATCCACATAAACTCAGGAGTTCGTGTTGTAAACTAATGGATTTTTACGCTATTTTTTACCACAATTCAAATTGATTAAGGCGTGTAACATCGAATGAATCAGGGTGTGAAAGCAGTAGTTTCACCGCGGGGTGGCGATCCTATCAATCAATGGTCCCACCTTGATTAGAGCCTAGAAACTTTGTGCGCTTTGAGTGGAGATGACATATTACTCGTTGACACGCGACAAGATACAATAGGAACATATTGTGATAGACTGAAAATATAACAAGAATCCGCATGATTTTTTCGTATAGTTATTTATGCAAAATTTGTTTATTTATTCGGTTTAAATTAATTTAATGTAATAATAGAATAATGTAGAGGAGACATGACAAATATAAATATAGGCAGAGTCTGAAAAATCAAAGAGAAGTTAAGAAGGAAGAGTGAACACTACTATAGCTGACATCTTTGAAACTAGGTCTACTACTATTTTATTGGCTCAGGATCAAAGTTTGCACCACTGTCAAATAAATTTACTTAATGTTTCTTCCTTAGCAGCCTTAAAAGTCCGTTCTTGGATATGGCCTTTCCTAAAACTGCCGACAAAAGCTGGTATGTTTTAGTGGATAGGCTTCTTATAGTCTGCTTGCAGATGGGTTGGTGAGTGTAGTAGAGGTAGGTAGGTCTAATTTTAGGGATTTAGGTGCAGCAGATTTGGATGACTTTTTCGGTGGAATACTCGAAGGGGCCGGCTCGACCAGGGTATTATCACGGCTTTGCAGAATACCGGCTTGAAGTAGAGGCAGCTTGTACTTCTGCTTTTCCTTCGGTGAATAAGGTAACCGGAGGCCCACTCCCACGTTCCCACCCCTTCTTCTTTCCCATCTCCCTCATCCCCAAATAACACCTAAACTGTTTGCCTCCATTCTTATAGATAAAAAAAATGTTTACAGTGCTGGGATATATTTATGTCAGATAATATCGTCCTGGCTGATTTTAAACCGATCGGAAACTTGCTATTGTTATCGGAATACCTCAACAATACATAACATATTCTATAATTTTTAATTAATTAAAAACCCTATCGATGCCTTTGGCGGAAGACAGGGCTATAATATCGTTGATAAAGGAATTATCTGAATACATATATTGTATTGATACACCCGAAAACATCACCTACATTGTAATTTTTTGTTGCCTCTGATATAGGCATTTCCGGAATTCGAGCAGATAAACATAAAATTGGAGTCGACTTAACAAGTTTAAATATAGATAAATGTATGTAGGAATGAAGGTTTCTTTTTAATTCATTCATTTCCACCTAAGTTTTAAATAACGCCCTTATCTTAGCGGTCAAGACGTTAAATATAATACGGCCAATTCGGGAAAGTAATTAGAATTGCAAAGGACGTAAAACGTCGCATAAGGCAGCAAAAACAAAAGCACCCACGATCCAGGCACTAGTACGGTACTCGTACTAGCAATGTACGTAGTATGTTGCAAAAACGCTCCGATAGTCGCTGCGATAGTCTATCGCACTCCGCATACATTAGCATGGCATTACGGCACTGTAATTCAGTCTAAATGAATAATTACGCACGGGTCGCACCACTTAGAATATTCATTTAGTTGTGTGTGTTCAGAAAGGTAACAGCTCTGAATCGGCCGTTAATATTAAGAAAGAAACATTAAATGCACACAATATGCTTCGAAAATAAGTAAATTAAAACAGGACTTAATTTAACACTAAATAAAAATATTTGATTTTACTAAATTCTCATAATAGTATAGATATAAAATATATTAAAAAAATACATATTCATTTAAAAAAATTAAGTTAGTAAGTGCCCCGTACATATACCAAATGTATTTATAATCTGGTATTTATCCTAATAAGATGGTAAGTCGTGGTAGCCTACCTAGTGGTCAAAGCGTTTTAGTTTCATAGAGCGCGAGTTACCTGGGTTCAATCCCTAGTACAAGCACCACTAAAATCGATAATGTCAATTTTAAGTACTGAGTTTATAACGTACTCGGTGGTGAAAGAATACATTGTGAGGAAACCTGCATGTCTGAGAAATAATAAAAAACATATTATGTGGTGCCTCAGTGTGGCAGACACTTTCCGGCTACAAAATCCTCTCAGATATTTGAGGAGGAGGTATTTATCCAGAAGAGGCCACTTGCAGGCTGCTTTTTTAGATATTTATGTGTTAACTATAACTACACACATGGAATGATTTGGAAGTATATTCTCTTATGCCTCCTCCACCACAGACACATGCCATTTGATTTTTTTTATTAAATTCCTACTGGCATAAAACGAAAAGAAAATAGTTGTTATTTTTTTTTTAAATGAGACTGTCATTACTCATTTATATCTAACGGTCTAGCATGTCTCATTCAGTCAGTAAAAAGCGTGCATTTCAGAGCGTCGAGTCTATCACAGCTGGCTTACCATGTTTTAGCATGAGCTTATAGTGGCAAGCCCGCTGCAATGTTAATTCGCCCATTTTGCCGGCTTACACTGATTTTCAACGTTCTGTTAACGGTTTGCGTGTGAAATTTTAAATTTTAATACGTTTCGCACTACATTCTGTGTTTATTTTTGGTGTTTCTACTCACTGTGATCGCGTTGACGTTCGTACTATATGAATTTATAATGAGATCCAGATGATACTGCATGATTTGCGAGGTTTATAAATAATTTCAATTTGGACGTATTTGAAATATAGTATATTACATTTTTAATATATACATATTAAATTTCATGGTTTATATACACTCTTTACAGATCAAAAATTTGGGGTGTAAGTAAATTAATTTCTTTTCTTCATCGATTAATTTTTTAAACTGCCTCCGTTCTTACCGTGGGTAACGTAAGAAGTGACGTAAGAAAAAGGGAAAAGCCTTGAAAATCTCTATGGCTACTGGCAGTTGGCGAGATTTCGAAAACCCAATCCAGGAGAAAAACATATGTATGAAATGCTACAAAATGATGCAATACAGCAAGAATAAAAGTCAATTAATAAAGATATGAATGAAAATAAATTATAATTTCACCATTATTATTATTAAAATCTTAATTAATGCTTATAAAAATAATGTTTTCTATATTTTACAACAATTATTACATTACCTTATGTTTATCGAATTGTATATCTCTCAGCCAAGGATCAAATAGCAATTTCTCGGGTTCAATATTGACAGGGCTCTGTCGCCGACCTTTGTTGCACATGCTCCATTGTGGGTTAATGAGACCCCAGAATCCGGGACCTACGGAAACATAAATAAACTTTAAAACCAAGACTTGAACATAAAAAATTTCCTCTAAAAAATAAAACTGAAAATACAGCACAGTTTGTGTAGCTGTTTCCTCTATAGATTGTCATCACTTCATGCGAAAAAAAATTCAAATATATTTTGTAATCTTTGAATTGTGTTATTTTATATGGTAGTAAGTGAAGGTGACAAATTTTCAGACTTGTCACCAAAAGACAAGAGTTACAATATATTAAACTACAATTTATAGCTTTATTATTTATATATAGCTAATATGTTTTAATTTACTTGAGTTCTTGGTGTATAGTGTGCAATAAATGTTTCTTTCTGTTTATAGCTAGGGTATGTGAGAATGTATGTGTGCCGTAAGAAAATGAGCCATCCCTTTTCTTAAAAAGCCTTTTGGATATGTCATGGCTTCCGACAGATGGCTTTACCTTCTCTGATGACGAGCAGCATAGTATGAGGTGTAAGGCGTCCGGTATTGAGATCGACAACCCGCCAATCAAGCGTGGTGATTATGATATATCTTTGGGATAGGATTAAGTCCAGCAGTGGACGACGATTGACGTGAAAAAAAAACATCTGCTAATCGTTAGCAAATGGTCTCATCTCATAAGATTTAGTAATACGTATATGCTCCCTTCAGTAGTGCACCCTGAATAGAAATTGAACCTTTAATAATCCCTTTCTATTCAAATTAATATGGCATAATGACGTATCAAAATTCATTACACGTAGCGTTACTCAAATATAAAGGGTCATTCAATGCTCCAAAATAGTTCCATAATGTAGCTTTGAATGGAAATCCGGGACACCGCAAAATTTGGACATCACAGTGCATTGGTTCGTGTGTAATGTTACATTAGGGTGTAATCACGTCCGGTGAGACGGTGTGGGATATCACTATCCCGAGTTAGTATTATGATTTTAGATTAGATTTTCATGTTTCTCGTACATGTTACGATAAATAATTATAGTATAAAAGATATATTATTAACTTAAACAATATTATGAAAATATAAATTTACATGTGTATGGTATAGATGTGAAAGCTTAGATGTTAGGATTTTGGTCGCTCAATTATGCTTAAAGGGCTTAAAAAAGCTAAGGTTGATTTAATTTGATTATGGAATAGAACATAATACGTATTTTTTTTTTATTTGAGGAAGGGGCGAACGAGGAAGTGGCTAACCTAATGGTATGTGATTACACGGGCGTCGCCCATGTACATCTGCAACGCCAGAGCATTTGCAGGTGCGTTGCCGGTCTTTAAGGATATTTGGAAGATAAGGTGTGGGTCTCCGGTAACGTCGCTCACCGAACGAAACGCAGAAGCACAATATGTCTCAGCTATACCCCGGTATTTTATGAGGTCATGGTACTACTCGAGCAGTAGCAAAAGCTACCGCTCGGCTTTACCACGTACCTTTCATTACGCTATGATATTGTATTTTTAATATTCATAATCAAACCTGAATGAACCTACTACTAAGCCTGGGTTGCAATGTTCACTACGCTTGTATGTGCTCGAGACCGTATCCATCACCGAGCCGGGCATATAGAGGTTTGGCACATTTGATATATTTATTTCGCAGAAGTCATTGCAGTCAAATCTGCAATACCGTGATAGGTTGGGTTCGAATCCTTAATACCACGATCATGCGCTTCGTTTATATCAAGCTTCCGTCGGTGAGACCGTGGGCTTACTGTCTTTTCTTTTCAATGGTGGGTAGCTCGCAATGAAAAAATCAATACATTTTTTTGTCAACAATATCCTACGTCTTGTTACTGTATATCCGAAGTTCGGTTATCACTGAAAATCAGAGTTGTGGTTTCACCGCAATATTATGCCGAGTGATGACCTTTTTGTTTCACCGCAGCCTCCGACGCACGGAGACAAAGGTAAACATTAAAAGTGTGTAAAATGCAATTAAAGTTATGTATCTATAGGTAGGTTTTAATCAAATTACTAGCATTTTGATTTTAGTCAAGTTTATACATTATGCTACGCTGTTTACGTCAGTAGTTGTGCCAAATAAAGTATTTCTGTCATTCTTTTTTTCAAAATCTCGACGTTAGACAGAGAGCAGATTGATTGTCTCGAAATATAACAGACCTAAAATACACAGATCGTTGACTAGCTGCATTGTGTGAAAGGAGGCCTATGTACAGCGGTAGACTTTTAACAGGCTGATATTCAAGAAAACATTGCGTGGCATAGTAGTTATAGTACCTGACTGCTGACAAATGGGTCCTGGGTTTTAATCCTAGCTGAAGCCAATATTTATGTCCATAAACACAAGTTATTGGTTTTCGGGACATGTCGTGTTGTGTCATGTCGCGTGTCTCTGACATTTGTTCCGATCTCATTGCCCGACTAAGACGAGTCTCGTGATTTTAGCCGTCTATGTGTGTATGTATGTATGTTTGTGTGTTAGTATGTTCATCTGTTCTAGTGAAGCTCCTTATTTACTTATCATATCTTGGTAAATGAGGTATCGATAGCTTTGTCTTAAAGCCCTGCGTGCCCTAGGCTATGTGAAGTTATTATAACTCACTTCTTATCATAGAATTTAATTCAACTTTTGCTTTTCCGTAGACGAGTTTTTTAAACTTATGCACATATTTCTAGTCGCATAAGCGTTATATCGGATACGGAAAACTACAGACTAGTGTGTGCCTCTGTGCGCGTACACTTACGGCACTATAATTTCTCCTGCGCAGTTGAATACGATAGCGATCCGAAGTTGTAGCCATGGACGAAATCGTTCAAGAGTACATCATCATCATCAATAATATGAAATGAACAATAATGAATTAGCGTAAGAATTTAGAAACAAATTTTTGTAAATAAAACTACGCCTAACTCAAAGATTATATTTATGTGTATGCCAACGCGGGAAAAAGAAGCTAGTACCTCATATTATTTTGATGAATTTTTATCGAAACTCATTTATCAGTGATTACTTAATACAAATAACATAAAAATACATATTACATACGTATACTTAAACTTCGGTAAGTCTATGTTACAATAATTCCCTAATGTAATGGAACTCGGAAAACCGAAAATAGATAGGTAAGTACGGTCGAATCGGTCGTAGACTGACTGTTCAATGTAATGACACAAGTGAGCGCGCACTATCATTAAGATATAATCTGCGATCATTACCCGGGTGTCGTTACACGGATATGTGGCGTACGTCCCAGTTTTCGAGTGTGTGATAAAATGATTTGAGAATTTCGAAGAAATTCTTCATTACCAAGATTTCTATAACTAGTTTCCATTTAAGAATCAATATCCTTTTGATTATATTAATGTGTTTCTATCTAAATATATACGTGCCAGTAACCCTAAAAAGAATCAAATTTGGCAGGTAGGTTTCTGGTAGACATCCGACATACTTTTGAAAAAAATGGGGGTTTTTCACAGTATGAAAGCATGATGTTAAAATTAGTAACATTATAATTAGCATTCAGATTAATACTTTCCCCGACTGTGCCCAGAAGGAGGGTAATGTTTTACGGGTGTATGTATGTATGTCTATTTCATTGGCAGGCTTTGTAGCCTAAATGGCTTAATAAATTTCAACAAATGTGGTGTCGGTAGATACGTCTTCATTGTGGTCGTGACTTAGGGTATAATATTTAAGTATAGGGTACGTGAATAAGAAAAATCATTAAGAATAATGTCTCCGTATGAAGTCCAGAATCCACTACAATACATCAGCCTTTACCAGCTTATCAAAATAATTTTCTACCAGTAATAATGACAAGGAACTTGGAACAGAACATAATTTTTAAGTGGTACAGCCAAGCGGCATCTTTTGCTACTGCTCGAATGAACTGGTTCAACTGGGTAGTACCAGAACCTCGAAGAATACCGGCGTGAAGTAGAGCCATCTTGTGCTCCTACGTTTTGTTCAGTCGATGAGGTAACCGGAGGCCCATTTTCCCTTACCACATCCCTCGTCCTCATCCCCTCTCCCATTCCCCGAATATTCTAAAAGGTCGGCAATGTACCTGTAGCTACTTTAATGTTGCAGATGTACGTGGGCGATGGTAATCACTTACCACAAGGCTGGCCGCTTAATCGTTTGCCCCTTTACCATAAGAAATGAATAAATCAAATAATATATATAATAGAATGGCATACCTGATATTCCGTCATATGTCCACCATTCCTCCCAACTTCCTGTGATATCTGAAAAATTACGTATTTAAATTAAATTGATCACATTTAAAGATTTCCTCAAAACTCCTAACAATTGATGATACTTATATAAAATACAATTAAGAATGTACTTGTGATGGTCCGACTGATGGTAAGGAGTTGCTGTACGTCCCATTAATTTTTAAAAACGTTTACTCCGCTATAGGACTTATTCGCGTGTTGTTGTGGATCACATTCATAAATTGCACATAGGCAAACATCTAAACCAGGAACAATTATTTGATTGCGGTAATCGAACTCCCAACCCACTGCTTTGAAGGCAGACTCCCTAGCAACTAGGCTATCGAGTCGTCGAAAAGAAGCGTTATCATCGCTGAGGACAATGGGCCAAGAAATGTATAAGTAGACATGAAACAATCACGAAAATCAACAATAAATTGTATTTCATAAAATCTAAATAGAGTCATCAATTGGAATTCGAACCTTTTACCCACGACTCAGTAAATGCTACATGATGGCTATATTTGTTAATGTTAACGATAAAAAACTTGTCCCACTCCCAGCAGTGGGACATTTAAGGGCTTTGAGACTTTTTTTTAAAAGAAACTAGAGCGTGTGCGTAATGGCCGCTTTAACATTAGCTTAATTTTAAGAATTTTTGCACGTGGTAAATTCAGCACTTAAAATTGCAAGTAACAAAAGTCGAAACCTGGAAACGAACCCGGTCACCCGCACACCGGCTCCTGTGCTACCGTGGCATATGTGTAAACTGTTTAATTATACTCAAGATAAGCTTCTAAACTGAACAAGATACCTTTCACAGATATACATAGGAGAGTGAGTACGAAAAGCGAGCATTGGAGCATCGTGATGCCGGTTGTCATGCCAGGTAACGCATTGAACGCGGTGAATCTGGAAAGATAAAAAACATTAGTTTGAAATAAATCTATTACTAACAGATTTTATCGCGTTTAATTGTTACTTTGGTATTGCCGAAGTTTTGAGTGCTGTAAAGCTTTTTCGAGTGCTTTACAGCACTCGTTACAACAGAACTGAGGTGTTAAGGTGTTGAGTCGATCTAATGTAATGGTTGGGGCGATTTAGAACATGATCATAGACTGCTGACTTCCTAGAGCGTCCCTTGACGAGGTTTTTTACTGATCTTTTATTTTCCCTGTATAAGAGAGACCACATTCACAATCAAACTCGTACACTCCTTGATGCACTTACACTTGACGGAATAACTGACTATTCTTTATCGCAGGTTTGTAAAAAGTTTTTCTCGAAGCTCCCTTTAGACATCAATCCCCCCAAGACCACGGGTGTTGTAAAGCACGAAAAATGTCGGGAATAAATAAGTAATAATTAAACGCGATGAAATCAGTACATTAAAGTTACATTTTAAATGTTGTATATACTATTTAATAGCGTAGTTTTGTTTAATTACAACTAATACATTTTTTTTTATGGAAAAGGCGGCAAGCGAGCAAGCGGTTCACCTGATGGTAAGTGATTACCGTCTCCTATGTACACCTGCAACACCAGAGATGCTGCAGGTGCGTTGCCGGCCTTTAAGGGTATTTGGGAGATGGGGAGTGGGAATGGGCCTTCGGTTACCTTACTCACCGAACGAAAGGCAAAAGCACTAGTTGCTTCTACTTCACGCCGGTATTATGCGAGGCCAATTCGAGCAGCAGTTAAAGCCACCGCTTGACTCTGCCACGTTGAAAAGTAATAATAGTTCAGTAACAGCCTACAAACATCCTACATGGCATGAACAATGATTCATCTTATTTTAAAGAGAATTAAATTGTCCCGAGGATTAACCACACATCTTCAACGCGCCACACGTCAATACACAAGTTTACATATAAACTTCATCCATATGATGTTTCCCTATGTGCCAAGTACGTTTTTTTGGCGTTTACATAATAGTACGAAAAATATCAAATTAAATTAAAAACTACTTAAAAGTTACTTAAAAATACTTTTAATAGTATATTTTAATATAGTACGCCAAGGAAGATCCTAATAATGTCCTATAATGATGATCCTAATAAATGAATATACACTTAGTAGTTTTGCAAAGAAAGAGAAAAAAAAACCTATAAAATAATTAAACACCATCAAACGCAGCATGTACAATCATTAATTTTCTCCAAATAAAAATCATAGCCAACATTAGCTCTTGCTACATTAACTGGAAACGCAACTTTTAGATACACCCACATCCGGTAAGCAACGAGCTTTGTCTACCAACCGCTGTTCGCTTCCTGTTTGGCTACGTATACTTTTAACGACCCATATTAATGTTACTCCATTTACTACCATAAACCGCTTAGAATTAGTGCTATACTTGAGTGAAAGAAGTTGAAGCCAGTTTAGATTTATGCATTTCGCAAATGTATTTTTCACAATACTTCTTTTTCGTAGGGGAAAAGTTCATATTT
This sequence comes from Bhutanitis thaidina, assembly GCA_029286595.1. Taxonomy (NCBI): domain Eukaryota; kingdom Metazoa; phylum Arthropoda; class Insecta; order Lepidoptera; family Papilionidae; genus Bhutanitis; species Bhutanitis thaidina. The sequence continues at coordinate 4,654,868 of JAGSMS010000020.1, read as the reverse complement.
AATGAACCATTAATTTTGTTGTTATTGTTTGCCTTTCCTGAAACATTATATAAATTGCTTTCGAGAAAATTTTAAAGGTATATCAAAATAATTCAAATTTATTAATAAGTTTTCATGTAATAAATAAAAAGAAAAGTAAAGTAGCAGCCTGGAAGTGCCCACTGCTGGGCAAAAGCCTCCTTCTCAAATACTTGTTACAGTACAGTAGATTACAGTACGGGTTGGCGGGCTTCACATATCCTCGAAATAATATATTTTATTATTTCTCAGACATGCAGGTTTCCTCAAGATGTTTTTCTTTACCGCCGAGCACGTGATAAATATAACACTTAAAATTGCTATTAACAATTTTTGTGGTGCCGACACCGGGGATCGAACACCAATGCCATTTATCGCAGGTCACGAGATATTCATTAAAAAATATTAATATTTCGTACAAACGACTAATAGAAAACGGCCGCACGAAGTTAATGTTGTAGATTATTTAATAGTAAATAATATCGTTAAATAATTTCAAAACGCCAAGTACCGCTCAGTACCTCCAAAGCTCTTCATCAAATATTCACCAAGACTTTTTCACCACCAGTAAGTAAAAATATCCTTTCCGATGTGAAAGTAATCATTCAAATGAAACATGGTATTTAAAATACATTTAAAAATTCGTTGTTCAATAGAATTGTGGCGAGTAAGAACTCGACGAAGACGAAAGATAAAAAATTTGGATCGATATGAGCATACTGTTATCAAATTTTTTATTTACACCGTGACGTTTCTGAAATGTCCCATCTTTATTTTCAAACATTTCGCGTCTTCAATCTAAATAGCAATGAGAACAAACGATTCCCCCGGAGTTATCAATAGCTTTTGGCCGCTACCCTCTGTCGCCGCGCTGGCGGGCGCCACGGAGTCTGTGTCTGCTTCCTTTAGTAGATTGTTGCCATAAAGCCATTTCTATGCTATACGTTTGTGTTTAATTTCATATATATATATCCACCTCTTTCGCGTAGGATATGAAATGATGTTTAATGTAATATATATGACACTATTATGTCTTTCTTTGAAATTGAATTATGAAGGAAATAAGTTCGTATGTCGCATTTGATTTGAGTGTTTTAATTATTTGTGCTCATATATGAAGATGATGTTTACTTGGCTTAGCTGTCAGTGATCTGCAAGATGAGTTGGGGGCTTGGTTTCGAATTCAAGCTGAAGTAATTGGTTTTCTTTCCTAATTTTCTTTCTTCGTATTTTGTATTTTTACCAATTATTTTTGTTTTACAAATATACCCCAATACTAGGGTGGACAGAGGTCTGGACATTTTAATCCTTTCAATCCACTTTTCATCGAAATCATTTGGGATAACGCGTTCGGTGGTGAGCCTGTTGTCGTCATTGCGTCTAGGTCAAAGATAGAAATGATATATCATAGGGTACATTATTAAATGTGAACAGTCTAATAAATTATGCAACACTACAATACTAATTGTCATTACAGATATTCAGACAATATGTACAAGATTTCAAATAACAAATTTATTTATAAAAATGCTTTTATTAATACAATAAAGAAAAGAAAAACATACGAATGTCCTTTTACAAAATGAGAAGAAGACAAACAAGCATTAATCAAGTAAAGGAATTCCTACAGAACATTTTCCTGAACAACCGTTTTATCGTTGGCAAACGTTGAGAGGGGGGAGTTGCGCCTCGTTAACGCCATTCCTACGAAAATTTTATTTGTATATAATAAATAACATTAAAAAGGGTAAAACTCTCTCTCGCTCTCAGTCTGAAACATGATAGATTCACATTTAAAATGCGTAAAGTTACATTACCGTCTGGCGGCGGTGTAGTAAATCTGCTTCTTTCTGAATTGTTCTCGTGGATTCAAAGTGGAAGAGTCGTCTTCAAAATATCTGATTTTCAGGCGACCTCAAAGAGCGTATCTGGTCATACAAAATACGCTTACCCATGACGGGTATGATCATCTATACAGGGCTCTCCCTCAATAGATATAACGTCCGAACGATCGAACGGCGTCAGACCTTTAGCGGTCCACAATTAGTAGGACTATTGCAAGTAGTACCCACCACGGTGGCTCGAATATTCGCATCCTTTTCCTTGCCAATTTACGTAAACCTTTTAAATATACCATTATTTCACACAAGAATTAAAAGAATTTTTAAATTTAATGAAATATTTTAATAGTATCTAATTTTTGCTGCACTAAAATTCAGTTCAGAAAAAATTATAATTTTTTTTTTTAAAATATTGCAGCTGTAACTTTTTACTAATATAATAAAAATATTTGCAAAATTGGTAAAACATGTTTTTATTTTATATACTAACATATATAGTATAACTAAAACTTTAATTTGACTGATTTTTATCAAAGCGTTAAAGCTCGAGTGTTTTGGCACGCACATTTTAGCACGCAGCGCGCGCCGATCAGACTCAGTAGGTAAATAACACGGTAGGCATACTAGATATTCTATGAAGTTTTGTATCTGTTTTAAAATAACTATTCAATAATCAGTGGTCTAGGGTGCGAGGCGTCTGGTACTGCGATCTTCACCTCGCTAGCTAAGCGAGGCGATCATGATGATTGGGAAAGGTGTTTGTCCAACAATGGAAGTAGTCCATTGTTGGACAAACACCAGACAGACAAGTTAAAGAAAATGGCATACTCGCTTGAGATACCTTTTATGAATATATCGATAATTCTGAAGCTCCATTTCTTAGATTCCTCTCCTCCATGTAGTTGTAGATATAATTAAAACCATAATTTAGAGAAAACTTTTAATGTTACAAATTTTGTTTTTTTTATATTCTTAATGAATCTTTGCTCCACCATAAGATTATCTCATACGTAGTGGAGAACATTAATAGTAAGTTTGTTCGTGAATAAATACCTGGACCCAGTAAGTGATACAAATCGTTGTCCTGTGCAGGAATTGAACCTTGCACCGTAGCTCGTAATCGCATGGTTTTTACGCCAACCGAAAATTATTTAGATTCATACCCAACCATATTATCTAAACAGAGTTGTCACGATATGGTTTTAATCAGTTTTAGTCCAGTAAGTGCGACAAACGGACATACAATTCACTTCATGTTAGTTTATGGTGGTTACTAGTGGTTTAGTCATGCAACATGCAATCGATGACCTCGTAGCTTATTGGTTAGCGTACCTAACTGCTGAGACATGGGCCCAGCTTTTGAATCCCAGGTGTTATGCATAAACAATAAATAATGGTTTTCGTTTTACACACTGCTTAGTGACAGAATATTTTCACGATACAGTCGGTCTTGCCAGGTAAGACTATGAGACTTCAAACGAATAAAATAACAGATATTTAGTAATGTGTAATCTGATAACCTATCTACAACAAACCTTAATACTGCACTTAACTTTATATGGGTTATTTCGAGGGATCCTTAAAAAAGGATACAGCTTGAAAGAGGAAATTACATTCTTATCTCAACTAAGCTAGCGACCGTGATCTGTTAGAGATAACATTAATGTCGGCCAAATTGTACGGCTACACAGTTTGCTTTTGTTAATTATAATTGAGCTTAATGTGTAGCAAATGCTCCTTTTTTAAACCAAAAATAAAAAAGGAATGTTTCATTTTAATGACAAATATTTATAAATATCTTCATTATCAGCCTATCTAGGAGTGGACTTACTTATACTCCTGAATATTTCATAAAAGTTCCAAAAAACATGCCTTGCGTGGAAGATTACCCCATACTGAAGATGCTGACCGGGCGGGTGTGTGCACAGTACAGTACGGTACCCTCGCTCCAGAGATGCTGCTCCCCATTTAATCTGTGGGATTTAGGTTCAGCATTATTGGACAGATATTCCGCCATAAGTTGGTCGCCAGAGGCCTCGTCCGTTAGTTAGCAGACTGCACCGCTTGTAGTTGAGGTTGACATTCGAAAAGATGGTATTATTCACTCTTACACAAAAGTTCAAATACCAGTCAATGACTTCTTCTTTATCACCAGCCTGTTGCAAATCCTCTGCCATAGTAGCCACGCTCAGCAGACAGGTTAGCGATCGCAGTACCAGACGCCTCACACTATACACGCTGCTGCCCGGCACAGTTCTTTGTATTTTTTGTATGACGTTTTTACCTTTTTTTGGATTACAAAATTTACAGTAAGTCTGTTACAAATCCACTTCTGAACATAGGCCTCCCTCAAATATTGTCACTAAAGCACGATTATGAGCCTGACCGGCATCCATCGACTTCCCGCAGCACTGCGCAGGTCCGTACGAGGTCGCCACTCGTGAACCTTTCCTTCTCCAATGGTTGACAGTTCTGCGAGCTATGTGGCTGGCATTGCCACTTGCTCGTTTCAGCATTCAGCTTGCGGGATCCTTACTACTATCAGTTATCTTAGTTCCGCTGTGGATACCATTGTTACGGGTTCTCGGATGCTATAACATTTTGAAAGCCTAATGAACACTTACAGAAAGAAAGGGATATGGCAGTTTATCAGTATTTGTATATTCCTTTCATGACTTTATTCGAAATATAAAAAGTCCGCATATCTATTCACGGGCGTTAAAATGTCTCGTTATTTAACAACAAAATCAGATTAAAGCGCGCACTCGTTGCTTGCATCGTCCCAATGAAAAGCTGAATTAGTGGGCTATCGCAATTAACTGGTGCTCGGAGCTTTCAGTGAAGACAAATATGAGTTAACAGTGTTAATCGCCGCTGAGCATGCGAACACAAGGAATTTATTTTGCGGAGCGTATTGTTTAGCTTACAATTCACTATTAAAGCTAAAGTAAACTTTACTTATAATGAACAAGGCTTTAGATTATCGTGTTGTGATGGAAGGTTCAGTTCAGTTCTCGACTTTTAAGAGTAGGAATACGCGATTTTGATATATGAAAAGACATAGTTAAATGTTTACAAATATTTAGCTTGTTTTTACGCACTCTTCTCTTTTTACCTGACGTGGGTGGCTCAGGGGAACAGGGTAGCACAGAGTTTGGAGTGCTGAGTATAATTAAAATGACCTGGATTCGAATACCGGTAGCGGTAATAGTTATCCCTTCACGTATCGTAACTTTAAAACAATTGAAATACTTTTGTTATGAGTCATATCAGGACGTATGACTCTAGAAAGGTTAAGTGACATTCTAAGTTCTGACCGCACCACGTACTAAGGGTTAAAGGATAAAGTTGAGAGGAAACCTGTAGGTCTGAGTAATAATATAAAAAATATTTTAAGGACATGTAAAGCTTTGCAGATCATTCCTGATGCCAGAAATCCTTTCAAATATTGAGAGGAGTCCTTTGTACAGCGGTGGGACATTTCTTACTTTACTTTATTCTCTTTTTACATACCTATTATTAGGCTGGGTGGGTAAATTAGACAGCAGAGTGCCCATACCTGTACCCAAACGATCAACAGTAGTCTGTGGAACAGAGGATAAGTAAAATACTTTGCATGAATTTTCAGTCAACAGTCAATCGCCACGCCAGCACAAGTAAAGTGTACAGCGTGCAGAAAGGGATAACTTTAGAAAATAATGCTTTATTCACTTTCTTCTTCTTATTTTTTGAACAAATCAACCTTTTAAACTTCAATACTGGACCTCTCTCAATGGGAGGATTTATCATTATTCCCACGCTTGGCTAGCAGATTGGCAATCGCAGTATTACCAGAGGCATCGCATCGCACTCCTGATGTTCTGCTCGTCGTCAAACTGTGTACTGGTCTGGTTTTATTTTGAGATGTTTCATCCACCATCTATCTAACACAGGGAGGTTCTCTTCGTGAATTAATACGATACCTACAGGAAGCAAATCAATTTATTGAATTATAAATATTCAAAAAGAAATATTTTTTATGCTCTTTGAAGTCTACATTATTTATAGTAGGACGTCATAATTAAATAACATGAAAAAACTATTGTGTGCGTGTTTTTTTTCTTTCGAAGTGTTCGTGGTGCGATTTTCCATCCAATCCAATAAATTTATGAGAATGTGCTAGAGGGATAACGTATCGAATTCACCCCGAACGAAATACAAATAAAACATGTCGACGCCTTTTACACCGCAATGTAATTTTATTTTTAAAAATTATTTTGAGCCTTATTTTTATAATTCAAGATACTAAAATTGATATAAGTTTTTCACAAATGTAATTCAATATCTTTTTAATGGTTCAGTAGATAGTAATTCACTTAAATATATTTTTTTTATTTACGGTGACAAACAAACTAACAGACCGCCTGGTAGGTAAGTAGCTACTGCAGCCATGTGCCACCTATAAGCAACTACAATCGAAACTGGTCACAGATGCCTTGTCATCTCTGAGAACTAAGATGGAATGACTCGGAGGCAGGAATCGCTCGGTACATCTTTCGAACCGTAACCCAACAGTGATTGCACTGCTGATTGGCTGCAGAAATAGATGGCACCTTCAATGATGGCTCTCTACCAGTAACTACTTGTGGAGCCATGTGTTCTAGATCTTAATCTCAGCCGTAACATACATTATATCTTTTGGGTCAAGACGAATTGTGATTATTCCGTAACTTTGCGTCGAACCCTCATTTGATGTTATGATTCGTATCATAGATATTAAAACGTAACGGTAAGTGACTTAATTTACACTTAACTATAACATACTTGTAGAATTTTAACACTAATTAATACCATTACTACCATTACTATATCAGGTTATTTAACTCCATTTCTGAATATAGGCCTCTCCAAAAAAGCGCCGTTACTCTTGCACTAGTGATGCTGCTCACCATTACTAGTCTGTGGGAATTGGGTTCGGCAAATTCGAGTTGATATTCGGCTATTATTCTGTCGCAAGAGCCTCGTTTATTTGCTGGTGAGGTTAGTATTTGGAGAAAGAGATGGTAAATTACACCCTACACTGATTGATACACTGATGTGTATTAATAATTCCTTTACAGACAAGTTTCCGAAAGGGGTTTTTTTTGTTTCTTATATTTCAGCTGCCTCTTCAGACAACTCCCAATGGCAGAATTTTCCGTAATCTCTACGCTTGTTAGTAGATCGGCGATCGTAGCTTCCAGACATCACGAAACATTGCCGCTGTTGCTTGTTTTAAATAGTTTACAGATTTTTTTCTATATTCGATGCTTATACCTTGCCTATGATTAAAGGGGGAAAATTAAGAGACCTAAATTTCACAACAGACCACACAACGTTGTAGTATGAACTACACCACAGTGCGCGTTTTCCTACCATTTCTTCGTTATGTTTCACTGAGTAGAATTAATTACATTATTTTAAAAATATCAAAAGAATATGTCGAATTAAAAAAAAAACTATCATCAATGGGTCTCCAGAGTATCCTCCGTACTGTACACCACGTACAGTCGAGGTTGCCATGTCTAAAAAAATGGTATGTTGCCCTCCGGAAATTAATGATTCAGTATTATGTTTAGATAAAAAATAAAAATATAATAATAATAATACATTTTTTTTGCCAAGTTGCTCAGCTGTGCACTTATACTGTAATGCTACTGATGAAACAAAATCTGGTTATATAATAAAAAGGTTATGAATAAATCTGTATTTATAATAAGATTTGTGATTACACTACGTTCTACAATAAATCCTAATGCAGTAACAAGTAGGTACTGGTGAGTTAATTTAGTAGAGTGGATTTGCTCGTGCATTGTCATCGCTTGTTTATCGTCGACCGACCGGCAACTTAATGGTATTAAAGTTAAAGAACTGCTCTTTGAACTACAGATTTTTGTCGTTTCGCAGCTAAAAGTAAATTTAAATTGATGCGACAACACAGTCCACTAGGTTCGCAACGTTTTATTTGATATGAAAGAGATTAATTAATTATTTAAATAAATTGCTGTAAGTAAATTCCATGAATTTAAGATACTAAAATCCAACTACGATTTGTTGTATTTTGTTCATTCGCCTTAGTTTTAATAATAATAATAAAAACAACTTTAATCTAAGGTGGTTACAGACGCATTATCACCCTTGTGAATAGGGATGGAATGCCTCACGGCCTGTAATTATACTGGCTCAGTATAAAGGTATTGTAAACCTTTTAAACCAGAACTCAACAGTGGTTGCACTGCCATGAACACGTGAAAACAACTTCAATCGAAGAAAGTTACCGTCACTTTGCCACCCCTGAAAACAAAGATAGCTCTCTATAACTTTCAACTTATAAAAGGAAGTAAGCTTTGTACAGTATCGTAAATACGGTAGAGAATCTGCCTCCTATAACGTCCCGAGTGTGTCATATGCGAGAAAAACCTCGTGAACTCCGTCACGTGGCCGAATTACCCATTTCAAATAGGTCAGTCCCGATTTTGTGTAACAAGTTTAACGATTCGACCATTGTTCGAACGAACGACAGTGGACTATAGTCTGCGCACAGAAAAATAAAACAAATACACATATTTGAAAACTAGATACAAATCTCAATATTACAAAGTTTATTAAATTTCTCAACTGTAGGAATGATCAAAGAGCTGGAATGAAACACTTTTAATTACAAATACAGCATGCTACGTTTAATTTTCAGGCTCAAAGCGAACTTGTAATCCGTTTATTATACAAGAGTAAGTATCAAACATTGGATCAAATATTGGCCGGTCTGCTATCTGCAGTAACAGCGTTTGCAGTGATCATAACTACGAGCTACATGTATTCAGCGATTTCATGTTCGACGTTCGGTTAAGTTTGAGCTTTATGGTTTCAGAACGAGAATACTTAAACACGTAAAGTTATTTCGTTCGGCTTTCATGGTCACTGCAGGGAGTCTAGAATACTTATTATGTATTTTACTTAGCAAAAAAATCATTTATTTTCCTGATCACGAGTAACACTAATTTAGGTAGGAGGATAGGAAGGATATGGGGAAAGAATTTGTAAATAGTATATGTACAGAAAAAAAGTAAAGTTTATCTTTTAAACGTTGTAGAGCCTAGCGGCTTTTGCTGCTGCTGGAATGGGTTACCGGTTCGAGCGGGATTGTACCGTGGTACTACCCCGCTCGAGCCGACTATGGCCTCGCGGAATACCGACATGAAATAGAGGCATCTTGTGCTTCTGCGTTTAAAATGACTTTATATCCATAAAAGCCTGCAACGCACCTGCAGCTCCTCTAGTGTTGGAGACGTACTTGGGTGTCAGTAAGCTGCTTGCTGGTTAGCCCCCTTACCAATAAAAAAGAAAGCATAGTTATATCATTATAAGGTGTATTTAATATTTTTTTATTTAGGTTTTTTTACAAACACTAACCTAAAGGGTTCCAATGTGCGAACCTTATACCTTGTCGTATTTTGTACCAGTTAAACCAGGGAGAAAAATAAAAATGTCAGCAGGTGCAAAGTATAGTGAGTATAAATTTAATTATTAATTAAATAAAATTAAAATACATAAAAACTTTCGAGGTTTAGCAACAAAAAAAATTACAGTAACAACTTATCCAAGCGAGCCTCGATAGGAACACTTTATCGACATGTTATTATATATCTTCACGGCTTGAACAGAAGAAAATCGCTATCCTCTCAAAAATGGAGGACATTCGATGACTACTTTACCGCTACTATACTCTCACTGAATACCAGTGTAAATGGCAGTATTATACTGCTGTAGCATGGTGATTGAACCGGAAAACTATTTGCTGGTATCTAGAAATCCCATCTTTCTCCTCAAAGGGTGACAACTCGTCTATATATTAATTATTAAACAAGGATAGACTAATTGATATACTATAGAAGCTGTCCATTGATAGGTAATACTATAGTGTATTACTATTTCGAAATGAGCATAATCTAGTCTACAGCAGAACATAGTCCTCCCCAAGAAAGCGCCAAAACCGGTATGCGTTTCGTTTATTGACTAGCAGGGTGCACCAAGTGGAGGTGAGACGGTAAGTTCCCCTTTACACCCGAATATACACTACCAACGTTAAAAATCCGACAAGTATTTCGCCTCACAACAAGGCACTATCAAGCAATATACAGCGATCTCTTCCCTCCAAATGGATTTCCGCAAAATAACACTAGACTCCATTTAGACTAGACACCACTAGACATTACAACGATAGTAAAATGGCTATTCAAAGCATTAAGTAGCTCAAAGTATAAGATATCCATTCCACTGTTGTCAACAGCACAAAAGTCCGGTTATCCAAGTATAACATCACAAAGAAACTCGTGGAAACAATTTGCTAAATAAGCAACGAAACAATCTAGTTGCAATGCTATTTCGCCGCGCTTGTGGCATAAATATTAAATTTTACTGCGCATCCCCTCGTGTACAGCCGCGAGAGCAATCACATCAGAGCTGGGAACGCATAATTACAAATACTAAAATTGCACAACCCTAAGATTGATGTCTATGTTTGTATTTTAAAACATGTGATATTAAGAAAATGTCAGACGACGTTTAAAAAAAAACATGGGGAATTGAGGCTTTTTAGTTTTTTCGTACTTGGATCGACATTCGACTGCCAAACGTTTCATTACAACCTCAACTTTGTAACATGTGCCGATATCTTTTGATAGTGGATCAAAAGATATATCATTTGATGTATTCACAAATATCAGATTTTTTCATTCTTATTTGTGAGCTTATTTAAGTTTACTGCTAAACATAGGCAAGGTTAAGAGCGGCAGTAAAGCCGGTACGAGTTCCTTAAATGGTTTTGGGGTGTAAGTGTATATATGGTATGTTAATAGGAGCTCCACACTCATCAGAGCAACACGCTGCGCGAGCGCATTGCAGAGCTACTATTGGTACTCTTACACTAGTAATGTTACTCCCCTTCACTAGTCTTTGAGATTTGTGTTCGGCATATTCGAATAGTTACTCCGTCATAATTCGGTTAGAACCACTGTTCGATTTATTAGCTAGCATGCATCACGTGCTTGTGAGGTTAGCATTTGGAGAAAAATTTGATATATTCCATCTTACACGCCGTTGACATTTTATCATTACCAACTATAATATAAAATTTAGGCTACGCTATGGTTTGTTTAATATTGAACGTTGTGCTTCGCCAGATAAAAATTGGAGTAAAAATAAAGTAAAGTAGCAGCCTGTTAGTGCGCACTGCAGAGCAAAGGCCTCTTTCTCAATTATCTGTGAGGGTTTTGGAGCCGGGAGGGGATCACCATCCTTCTCTAGCGCGGGTTGGCGGGCTTCACATATCCCACAAATAATATTATTTTTTATTATTTCTCAAAAATGCGGGTTTTCCCACGATGTTTTCCTTCGCCGCCGAGCACGTGGAAAATAAATCACTTGAAGTTGCTATTAACAATTTTAGTGGTGCCGGCACCGGGGATCGAACTCGGGTCTCTCGCGCTCTATGAAACTAAAGCGAGCGCCCAGTCCACTAGGCTACGGAGTGCGTTAATTATTTATCTTAACGTGAAAGCAAAAAAAATCTACTTACCAGTAGTTGTAAGTAAGCGTAAGAATGTGTTCTCAGAGCGCGTAAATTCTATGAATAATACAGTTTGTAAGACTTGTTAATATTGCACAGTCTAATTATCCGAGATTAGTTAGAGGATGTTAAGATCTCTGTGTTATAATAGAGTTAATGTCTTGAAGTATTAATACATAGCATACCTAATATTTCATAAACTACCGTTAACCTATGGGTATGGTTACAGTTGCGTTAGTATTTTTATAAGTATTAATAAGCGTTTGTGTAAATAAAATAAAAATATAATGCGCTTAACTGCATGAAATTAAACATAAATAAATATTTATTACACTTTCGCGGAATATTCTAAGATGAGGAGGCATCACGACTTTGTAAGTATATGGTTGGTATAATGCGACCAAAAGCTCAGAAGGTTGCATCGAAGCATTTCCCCGTTCACAATCGGAGGTTTTCTCATAGTCCACATACACCCGACACAAGGGTACATCTACTCCTCTGTATTCTGTAGAATCTGGCGAAGGGTACGTGGCCTTTTCAGAAACCGTCTTCTTCGGGAGGCCCAAAAAAATTGAGTCGACTTGTGACGATTCTCAAAAAGACGGGGCTTAGAAGCGACTATGGTCTTAAAATCGGTCTACGTATAAGATGCAGCGAAGAAGGACCTCCTGCAAGATGTAGTGACCGTGTTGTGGGAAGTCAATGGGTACATGTGACAATATTTGAGGTAGTTCAGCGGAGAAGTGAATTTGAGACAGGCTGTAACAATGATGATGATTATTTCATAGTGCTGCGCTCAGTATCAGAACTGCGCTCACCAACCAGGCACCCAGTTTGGTGAGTATGGGCCAATCTTCCTTGTATGGTATGACAGCTTGTATGGAAAGGCCTATGTCAAGCAGTGGACTACTGGAAGTATGTTTCTACTTAGGTCAAGTTGTTTAATATTTTTAAAGGCAAGGTTGCAGAAATTACAAGCAATATCTGCTACACCAGAGGCGCTACAGGTACGTTGCCGGCATTTAAGGATATTTGAGAAGGGGGAAAGGGAGAGGAGAGAAGGAGAGAGAGTGGGTCTCCGGTTATCTCACTCAACGAACGAAACGCAGAAGTACAAGATGCCTCTACTTCATGCCGGTATTCTACGAGTAATTAGTAATAATTACTTTATTTACAGTGACTGTCTTAATTATTTGTTAATATGTAGTCGTGTATTAAAAAGATACGCTATAAGCGTATATTGTTAATGGAGATTAATTTTACATAATGATGAAGCAAAAATGAAACATTGCTTTATAAATGGTTGTAAAGTCATTAAGAAACTGGATAATTAATTTTAATTATTTTTATCACAATGGTCTGTAAATGACTGGTAGCTTTTCTACACATCGTTAGGTCATGGTTAACGTTGTTTGTATAAAGTCGGATAGATGCTTTTATCAGAAATAAAACAATAAAATTAATTAAAAATAAATTAGGATAACACTAAAATTATTAATTAATAATACTTTCTTTTATGCGAAAGCGAGCAGGCGATCAAGCGTCTCTCCAAGGTAAGTGATTAGCGTCTCCCACGTATAGATGAGAGACGCTAATCGCATTATCAGAGAAGCTGCAGGTGCGTTGCCAGCCTTAAAGGATATTTGGGGGATGAAAGTGATTATGGAGAGGGGATTTGTGGACCTCCTACCCATGAGGGAGTGGGCTTGCGGTTACCTCACTCACCGAATGAAACGTAGAAGCACAAGATGGCTCTACTTCACACCGGCATTCTGCGAGGTCGACCGGTCGAGTTTGGTTCGTATAGAATTAGTAAAAAAAAATTGGTTTTTCATTTAAAAAAATTTGAAAGATGCAAAACGTAACTCATTAATGAGGTAAAGACATATGTATTCAGAAGTTGTAGCCGTGGTTAAAACCGAGCACGATGACGTCACCGTTACTTAAATATCAGGCCTATTATATATATATGTAATTATATATATATGTATAAAATGTGCAATACAATTTAACTCGCTTATAACTCGAGCGTCAATGTTTAGTGTAACACGAAGACTACGTAAACGGATACCCTTTGTTGGTTCGCCTCATTTCCTTGATTAGTACGCCAGCAGGTTATAATAACATTAATGTGCGAAGCGGCCGCACTGTGAACTTGTTTGCGGGAAACTATGAAACCTAAATACAATTTCTTTATAGAGAAGCTCGATGCTATGTGTGTTAAAGAAATTACGTCTGTTTCATTCGATCTGTGTTTGTACAGTCTTTTTGATAAAAAAAAATATTAATATAATTACAAAAAAATAATATGCGGAATGGCGAGCCGAATGAGAAACCTGGGTTTTGAATCCAGATGGTGGCACCACTAAAAGTATTAATAGCAATTTTAAGTGCTGAATTTACCACGTGCTCGGTGATGAAGGAAAACATCGCGAGGGAACCTGCATGACCGAGAAATAATAAAAAAAATATTATTTCGTAGCAGTGTGAAGTTCGGTTCTGTAATCTCGTTAAAAAAAATATTTGAGAGGAGGCCTAGAAGCCATTTATCGAAATTAAGGAGAGAACATATGATTAAACCTCTCCAAGAAAGCGCCAGTCAAAGCCGAAATACATTTCATGAAAGGTTTGCCCACACTCATCACTGAAAGGCCGGCAATGTACCGATTCCTCTGGTGTATGTGGCATTACATGTACGTAGGCGTAGGTAATCACTTGCTATCAAGTGAGCCGCTTGCTCGTTTGCCCCCTTTCCCATAAACAAAAAAGATCAGACTGAGTTTGAATCCTAACCCAATAGAATACATACTCGTAGGTAGATATGGAGGATCTCTATTTAGCAAGACTCAGAGTAAACAAAACTGTTTCACGACCAACTTATCGCTTCTTCGGAGAATTGGACGTGAGGGTTTGTGAGATTTTAGTGATTCCATATAGACGGGTTTTAAGACTAAAGTCTTCTAAATAACTAAGACTTTAGTCTTAAAAGCCGTCGCAGTTTCAGCCGCCCTTAGTTTCTATTTACGATACCCACACAAAAACATTTTGTGTGATCCGACATTATCGGTTTTCAGGTCTGTATATGACCCATACTCGAATGAAGCATTTTTGTTATATCCATAGATCACATTCGACCAGAATATCATGATCAAATGGACAAAAGGACTTCAAAGTGCGAGTTTTACCGTAATACATTATACCGGAAGAGTTTGATAAGAGGCCTTTACTACGGACCAATCAATAAAAATCAATAATATTAAAGATCTGTGTACATTAAAGACGTTCTAAAAAGACTCGCGACGTACTAGCTAGTTACTTTAAGCAATAATACTACTCGTATGTTGAATGTTGATATTGATAATCTCCTTGTCACGTATACCACGTATTTTTTACGCAAAATTCGCAATCTGAAGTACTTTATGTTATAATCAGTAAACACGTGTTATAGCACAGTTTATTAGCCTTGAAGGTTTTAAGCAAGACCCCGAGTATTAAAGCAAAAGAAAATTTAATCCATAAGCCATAACTTTTGTACAAAAAGAGCACTCTTTTACAAAGAACCTCTTTGCCGAGACTGCGTCACGGGTCTACGTCAAGAAAGTTACTCGTTTCTTGACACCGATGCGAGAAGGAATGGAGTAGCCAATCATAAAACATAATTTACTTAAAAATGCCTTGAGTTGTAGTACTAAGATAGATGAAGCAGATTTAAAATAATTACGAATTATTTTTAATACGTTTTGTAAAATGTTGCGATCGGCGAAGAAATTACGCTTAAAATAAATTTTTGCTTAATTAAACAAACATTTGTGTGAGATACATACGCTCTAACAACAATATACTCCGTTCTGGAGTATGCAGTCATTTATTTTAGTCATTGCAGTTAATTTTTTACCAGAACTTATTCAGAACAACGTGACCGGTGGAGAGTCTATCAACGTCTTAGTGTCAACGATATAAATCGTACAAAAGTTTCGAATAACTCATTGGATTATTTTATTAAATTGTACTTGGGAATGTATCCCAATACCAAACTCACTCTGATTGTCTAACGCAGCCTTAGATTTTCCGAGAGGAGGAGAAAAAATCTGTGAATTTTATTTTCAGGAAATCATTCTATTGTACGTGTCTGCAAATATGCCGGTTATTAATAAAAAATCTTCAATGCATCTTAAGATGTTAGATGCAATTAAGAAGTTACATTTAAAACTACATGTAATAACTAGAAATTCGAATTTATTTTTGTTTAAGATAAATAAATATTTTCGAGTGACGCATCCAAAAACACATTTATGTAATTCGGTTTTAAAAGGCGTTTATAAGTTTCCCGTGAAATGGAGTGCGGCGCCCTGCGGTTTAATATAACGACTCATCTGTTCACCTCGCGAAGAATATGCCAAACTTTCACACGTCAACTTTTTGCATTTCAGGTTGGGATTTTTTATTGAGCATCCCGGGAAGAAATGAGGGTACGTAAACTTCGTAATATTTTTCAAGTTTAAATACGTTTTGGCTTGCCGTTGTATAGAGAGGCTGAGGAGTGCTTTTCAATAACTTTTTTTGGTTAACAACTTTTAAATGCGCCACTCTAATTTTTTTTGTAGATTTTAATTGTGTAGTTAACATAAATGGATTAACGAAATTATTATAGAATAATGAAAAACCAAACGGGGTGGAAAGATTTGGTTCCGAAAAATAACCAATATGTTATTTACATTTTTGTAAGTTATTTCCTTCTTAACTCTAAGTTTTAAAACCTTCATCATCATTTCAGCCTATCAGAAGTCCACTGTTGAACATAGGCCTCTCCCAAATTAATAAGACCTTTATTAATCGGTAATTATTAAAACAAATATCTTATGTATCAAAAATAATATTAAAAAGTTACTTATACTATTCTAGTCTATAGTCAACTTGTTTGGCCACAAAACCTAAAAGACAGTTCGAATTCACAACCGACCTTAATTAAATATCACTTGGAACTCTCCAAATCGGGAAACAGCGGTAAAACAACTTTACGAAATGAACACTTCAAGTGACAGATCGAGTTCGCGGCGGTCCCGAACAGTGGGACAACTTTGCATCGAAGCAGGTGCGAATCGCTCTAAAATATGCTAATCTAACGAAGTCTCCTTAAGGTAGTTGAAATTCAAAAATTAGACAACTTCGGCTAAAGTTTCTATCTCCGTGCTAATCTTATAATACCGATGATCCTTTTCTAATGAAAACTTATTAATTAACCTAGTAAATTGAAGGGAAAGTACTCCTTCAGACGTAAAGGAGATCTTGCATTAATTTTAGATCAGTCAGATTAGGCTATGTGTGTGGCTGTGACCAACATAGCACCTGCAATTCCTTTGGTGTTGCAGATGTGAGCTGGTGACGATAATTACTTACCATAACCAACCGCTTGCTCGTTTGCAATAAAAAAAATGAGACGGCTATTGCTATACGTTAGTTATTTTACATATGCATGTAAGGTTGACTTTATTTGAATATGAATAGGGAAATATACCATCTCTTTCCCCAAATGCCAACCTCACCAGCATGTGGTGCACTCTGCTGGCAATGGAATGCATGAGATTGAGAGAATGAGAATGGAATGGTGGAGGAACTTCCATCGGACCTAAATCCTACGGACAAGTAACAGTGCAGCGTTTAGGGCGCTGGTACCAGCACTACGTTCACCAACCAAGCGTGCTCTGTACGGGCAATTTTCAGTCTATGGCTCTATGGCATGCCAGCATGTGTAGGCACTCACATAGAAAGACCTATGTTAAACTATGGGCGTACGCTATACACGCTGATATATTATTAGATTATTCGACGATCTCTTGACTTACTGCTGAGCCATTGGTCCGCGTAATTGCATCGGATATGGAAAGGTGTAAAGGAAGACGAGTGGTTAATCTGTATTTCTGCATACATTTAGGGCAGCAAGTATGTCTTGCACAGTAGATAACTGCCTATTGTTGCCTAGTATAGTTGCAACACTATTGGCAGTTACGAGTATCTACTTTATATTATGATATCCATATTACGCCGAGTACTTAATTACGTTTTTAAACCATTTTATAATTTCATTTCAAAGTAATTGGAATTCTAATTAGGTGATTGGTTGCGCTTACCAATCGTAAGCTACTAGGTTAAATATGCGGTGTCAAATTCAACACTTCAATTTTATTTATTAAAGAGTACAAACTGTGTTGGATTTATGTGAGTAATTCTCCAAGTAAATGAAGCGGGTAAGTTAAAAAGTGCGGTGGAAGTAACGAGATTGTTATGAATCATTGTGTTGTTGTGTGGTTAAGTGTGTTTGAAGTGGGAAACGTTAATCTGATTGAGGTGAAGTTCCCACAAAAAGTACATGTGACAGAATGAAAATTTAATGCGTTGATATTGTAAACATACCAAATGAATTTATGAAAATGTACATTAAGGCTGAATGTGAACTTTCTTGCTAAGTTATTTCGATCAAATCTTGTTCAAAAAAAATATTATTAAAATTCTCTTTTTGGTTTATTATCTACTAGCTTATACAGACTTCATCCGGATGGAAAGTTTTTTCGCGGCTAACCCAGGCTACAAAGTAGCCTAAAGCCTTTATGCTCTTAAAGTTTAAAGTATCTTCATACAAAATTTCATCAATATCGCTTCATCTCTCTTTCTCTCTCAGCTTTCATAGTCAACTCGAGTTTGCGTTTTTGCCTTCTTCTTCTCAGTCAGAGGCATCATTATAAAACGGTGATAGATTGTAAAAAACAAATAAAAATAATTGACATGTATCAAACGAAATTATCTTTCTTTCGTCGAAGAATAAAGAATTGTCATTAATTTCATTCATTCATCCCTTCCTTCATTTCATTCACATAAATTTCCGAAACTTCGATAACCGAAAGTTATCATAATGGTCTCAATCGGCCATGTTCTTCACCGATCATTATGTAGAAATTCCACCAATCTGAAACTACGTAATTATTACATTAAAGTTCTGTTAGAAATATATTTGTAAAAATAACCTAAATTAAACATTATTTGTGTTGATTAACAAATTATTATGAGTAACATTAATAATTAATTATGTAACAAATCGATGCAGAAAGGAAATAACAAATTATAATTGCAGCCTTTTAACCACGCGTACCCACCCGGTCACGCAATGAGGGCTATAAAAAGATACGATTTAATTATTACACTTCATTTATAGATCTGAAACCTAAATATCTTTTAGCTCTACTAATGCTACTATGTTTGAAGCAGCAATTTTTTTTTTAATTTACATCCCACGTATTAAGTTTAATTGTCACTTACGATTCCATGAAGACTGTTTTTTTTAAAAAAAAAAATTTAAAGCCTTGCGTAAAGCCCTATATTTCTTACATTTGTGTGTTTACTCACTTTTGACGAGGGTTTAATTTCATAGACAACTTATTACTGTGAATTTTACGTTTATGTCAATAATAGAGTTCCGAAATTAATTACTAAAGACATAATTAAAAAAAAATACAAATAGTATTTTTTTAAATTTAGAAACCTTTATTGAATTGAAATACTACAAGAAGCCTAGACACAATTTGGAAAAGTTATTTTGTTATAATTATAACTTATAAGTTACTATTCGAACAAACGTGACTGGCGATCGCATGATGGCGGAATATGCATCCAAACTTGCTGAACCCAAATCCCACAGAACAATGATGGGGAGCAGCACCATAAAGTGAGAGGGTACCATCACCTCCCTCTCCAACCATAAGCTGGCTGGCCCAGCTTGGTTAGTATGGGCAAGAAATATATGCCATATATTGCTTGCACTTTTTTGAAGGCTGACACTTTTTTGAAGAGGTCTATGTTCAGCAGTGGACAAAAATAGGCAGATGTAATAGCAAATTTAGCTTAATATATGACGACCATAGACAGAATCTAGATAAGGTCGCACAGGAGCCTGACATTTCAGTTACTGATATCGGTGCCGATGATATCTTGGTGCCGGTGATTATAATGATTGTTGATTGCAATTAAGTTTCTTACCGGCTTAACAAAATACCATCATAATTCCCAAGAGTGAAGTGGCATACTCTCCTATTCTCTTATAAAAAGAGAATGAAATAAACACAGAAGTGAGACAACTACAGACTG
The DNA here is from genome assembly GCA_029286595.1 of Bhutanitis thaidina. NCBI lineage: Eukaryota > Metazoa > Arthropoda > Insecta > Lepidoptera > Papilionidae > Bhutanitis > Bhutanitis thaidina. Next base: position 4,635,290 of record JAGSMS010000020.1, on the reverse strand, counting down.
TTAATACGGTTTTTTAATTATATGTATAAATATTTTATTAAACCTTAATTTTTTTACATAATATTAGGCCATGCTGGGCGCTCACTAATCTCAAACGCATCAGTAACAATGGTTTGTAACCCTCCTTCACCAGATTGTGTTCATTGGGTTCGGCACATTCATATAGACATTCGCCAGGGCCTCGTTTGTTATCTAACAGGGTGCACCACATGCATGATAAGTTGGCATTTGGAGAAAAGGATAGTATGTTTCCCCCTTGCTTCATAAAATAACATTATTTGTAACATGATTTTATGAAAACAATATTTTAGTGATGTTATTGGGCGATGGCGAATTATTACAACCAAAAATGACAAAGATAAATCACACAGACATGGTTATGGGAACAGTCCAGCACTGGAATTGAATAGACTCATGAATGAATTATCAAATGAAGAAGATAAAACGGCTGGATAAAGTTATGTATTATAATATTTGTTCGCACGACATAATTTGTGAATATAAATAATGCGTGAGAATTAATGTATTTTGTGTATTGTTGGTCATTGCTGTTCAAAATTTAATTCAAATGTTATCCAACTTCTACGAAATTGACTTATCGACAAAAAAATTGCAATTACAAGTGCTCTTACGTATTCTCTTATTAAAACTCTTATTAAAGTATTTTTTTATTAAAACCAACCCTTTTTCATTATTTTAAGAATTATTCCTTACGTTTTAAATTATAATAAACACTTTAAGCTATTAGTAATATAAATTATTCAAATTACACATCTATTGATAATTAATTATGCAATAAACAGGTGCAGATAAAGAACAAATTATAAGCATTTATTACACGCGTGTCCGGTCATGCAACAATGCCTTTAAAAACGGTACGTATTGATTGTACCTGATTCTTTATTTCTATAGTTCTGTGGATTTATACCAAAATGCAGCTCGTTATCGTTCTCTCGATACTATTGATGAACTGCTTGGGGCAGCAGTTATCAAATTCATCTGTCTCAGGTAGTACCATCATTTTTATATTCACTATGGAGTTAATACGAATACTCTTATTGATTTATTTATTAATGACACTTCTAGAAATAATTGTTTTGTATTTAAATCTACGAACAATTTTTAAAACTCTTAATTAGGTACTGATGTCCATGACAAAATTGATTTTTATAACACAAGAAATTACATACAATACGTATCCAAGGAATTTGACATGACATATTACTTTTAAACACTTGTTCTTTAAATGTTAGAAGCATTTGAAGTGTTTGATTAGAATATTTCTAAAACGACATTAAAAAATATAATTTTGTTGGTACTAATACGTGAAGTCTCGCGCACCGACTTCAATTTAATTTAATTTTACTTATTGATTCTATAAAACTTAGCTCAATTTTAGGTTGTTTTTTTAATAGCTTAACGGATTTTTTTATTTTATTTGCTTCACTTTGCCCACACTCACATCAAATTGTGCATAGCAGTAACGTTTTTCAAATTTTAGCATATGCTTAAAAATAAAAATTATTATTTTCCATAGATGACAATGAAAGTATAGAACGGCCCTGTCCTATTTACGATACATACTGCATCCGTAAGTACTTTTCCAAACATGGTAAGTGCAGTATGTCATGCGGACCAGTACCCGAGCCTTATAACAGAGCTCAAACTACATCGTACTTGCCAAATATTAATTTGACTATAACTGCAACCCAAGTTGAATTAAGAGGTTTAAATGGACGGATCGAAGAATTTTAGTAAGTTTAATAAATAAATTCATTTACACGTTTTGGATGGGAAGACATCTTTGGTGGCTTGAATTGTCATTTAGTTTTATGTTTAAGCATTAATAGAAACACGGACAATTTGGTATTATCAATAGAATTCAGAGGGTTTTCACTAAACACCAACTATAGTTACTTCAGATTTCATCGTATGGGTAGAGAGCCCATTGTGACCACGGATTTCTTATTTGAGCGTTATCGTAAGTAGATCATTAAATATAATTAGTGCAATATATACAAATACGAAAGAAGTTAACCAAACCATAAATATTATGGCTAGTTAGTACTATGGTAGCCACCGTGGTCCATTACAACTCTACAATGACATGGAATTGATTATCTTAATTATTCACACATTTCCAGAGCACATATCTCCAACGCGCCATTGTCTCATATGTGTAGGAAGACCATAACCTCCTATGGGTTTCCATTTAACAAGACTAGTAGCCAAACGGGATTCCCACTTGGCACCTTGCCGGGAGTACTTAAACAATTGTCATGAAATAAGACCTTATATTTTAAGTAACTAAAAATTAGGCTTCGTTTGTGGACATGGTTTGTATTATATGACAAGCATCAGTATCGTTTTCCAGGCTCCAAGATAACTCCATTCCAAATTTTATCACAATCGGTTGAGCCATTTACGCGGTCTTAACAAGTATCCAAACGAACATACTCACATTTACAATATTAGTAGGATTTAATGTGATGAAACAACAAATTCAATATTCGTTAAATTGTTTTCTATTTAAATCCGTTCAAACATACACACAAACAAATGTTTTTATATCTTGGAATATATTAAAAATATTTAAAAATGAGTCCGCTCAATTTGTGTATTGAGATCACTTTTAATGTACCATGAAACATATTACTTCTTCTTCTACCCAAATTTCAGAGTCTTTGGTAATAACTATGATTATACCAAATACCAATGATTTAAAGCTGGAAAAAAGTGAAGTATTCACATATGTAAACGATGTAGCTCCTACTATCGCCTACGGACCAGGAATTGCTAATAGTACAGGTAAACAATTTAATAATATTTAGAATTAAATGAAATATTAATGTTTAAATAAGTATAACAATTCTATATATAATATATAATTCTATATAATTCAATTTCTATAATGAATATACTGCACCATGTTAAGCACAAAGATCAGCGACCGTGGAACCTCAACTTAAACGGTTTCGTTCACCAGTTTGGGTACTATGGTCTGTCGTATCACCTATATCTACAGAGGAGAGGAAAAATCTATAACCCAAGTGGGGTTCAATGCAAAACATGCAGGACCAATAAAATAAGTAAAATGCCAGAATCCTACATGTTGACGAAATAATATAACAAACCTATATTATCCACACTGGTGATAGTCAGCAACGACTAAGGCCTGACGTACTGTGTTGCTCTAGTTAAAAATTACAAGGAATTAAAATATTGTTAAACGCGCAAGTTAAATTTACACGTTATCTCTACGGAAGCTGCTGGGGCCATTTCAAGGGATTTCTTGATATTAGTCGGTCGCCTGAGCCTTGTCTATCGGGTTCCCCTGTTTGTTTTTCCCCAGTTGGAGTGTACAAGATAATTATTATTAATAATTTTTGACTTCATTTAATTTCAGATCCAACTGTACAGAGAACCTTATTAGAACTTAACGCTAACTTACTGATAGCGGTGAGAGAAGGAAAATTAACAGATGCCGTTTTCTATGCAGCAACGTTCGTTCAATATAATTTATGCGACTTTGGGTTAAAAGTATTTTAAATTTAGAAAAGTGGTCGCATCCTTTAATTGATAAAAATTCTAAGAATAAAATAAAATTAGGATTTCAATGATTATACACAATAGAATACGAAGTTTGTTTTACCTGCGTACTGTTTAAACTACAAAATATATTCAAAATCTTTTCTTTAAACTGTCTCAATCCTGTTTATATACGAAAAAAGAAGAAAAACTTAGAAGACTGCTTTGCTTTGCTTTGCTTATATAAAATAAAAATAGATGTAACGTATAATTTTAATTTAGAATAAGAGCTTTCTTTTAAACGCAGTTTCACATCAGAGTATAGACTTGCGGAACGGAGGTGTGCAGGCCGTATGAGAAAGTTCAAAGTTGCTCAGTGGAATATGGAAAGGGTTATGCTCGCCGTTTCTCTGCTAGAAAGAATCTGCAACGGTGACGCGCTCCGTATAGCACAACCTGGTTATTCAAGCTGTGGTGGCAAAAGACCAGCAACAGAACTGGTTAAACTGATGACCGTTGGTAAAGAAAGGTTCACGGGAGGTAACCTCGACAGCCAAGCACTCGACTCACACTCACAAGCGAAGTATTTACCCACATTGTCTATACATTACTGCCATCCCGAGGGAAGATCATTTATGCCTTTGCGATAGAACTCTGGGGATATGGACTGTACAGTCTATTAAGGCATTTTGTAAGGCTTCCTTCTGTACTTGTAATGTTAAGACGGTTTGTCGAGCACAGTGTGTCTCGGAGAGTTTCACGATCATTGTTCGAATTTCTTCACGAAAGACATCTGCTGTTATTGATACACCGGGTCACAAAAACCTAAAGGGAATTACACCATAAAGTAAACTTCAAACCATAACCCTAATTCTTTGATTGTTTGAAAAGAACCTTAGTGTCTGATCTTCTTAGTGGATCATTCTTCAAATCGAAGTTTCCACTATGAAAGCGATTAAACTGAAAAGGCACAATGCGTTCATTAGTCATATATTTTCCAAACGCAGCAGTGATATTGCGAGCTGTCTCTGCTCCGTTAGAACCACGTCAAAACTCATATACGAAAACGAAAAAATGAGAGTAACAATTTTTTCAAGTCTTAACACAAATATTGAATGTAAAAATTAAGTCCAATACGTTATTCAGCCATTATTCTGTCGCCTGAGCCTCATTTGATTGCCATCAGGGTGCACCACGTGCAAGTGAGGTTGGCATTAGGAGAAATAGATGTTGTATTACTACCTAAACGCCTTTTTTGGTATGTTATTAGAAAAAAAAAATTATAAGCCATTATAAGTATAAGATGAATTTTTTATCAGTTTGTATGTGATAACTCGCTTACTCGACATTCTGACGCATTTTTAAATAATAGAATAGAGTAAGCTAATTGAGTCGATCAACGCAAACTTATTCTACGAAGCGGAGATATTGTTCGAGAGAGTCATATCGTCATATACCTATGATTATAAATGATAAATATATTATTGCTTCTAGATACTTAGTTTTATCGATAATAATAATCGACAGCATGTTGTCTTTTTAATTACTACAAACTAGTAATTAACTCTTAAGCATGGAAACTACGCATTCGTTTATGCTTCCTTGTTGCTGTAATGTTTTACTGAATAATAAACATTCATGTTACGGTGTAGATGTTTCTGGAACTACGAAAAGTCGACTTTTTCGTTCTAAGTGTAACACATTATAGCATATAATCTTGAATGGAATTAGACTACTTTGTCTTTTTTTAAACGGTTTTTAATCATAACGATGCCGATTGTTGGAATCTTAAATATATATTACATATTATAGTGCCGTAAATAACATTGTCACATATAGTATCGCAACCACGAAACCGTTATTACCATAAAGGCCAATAACTTCTGTTCATAAAAAAAATGTATATCTAATTAACCATTAATTTCTCATTACGAAACGGTGGAAAATTAAAAAAAAGGTGTTTGATAAGTAAAATTTATGTTCCGTTGTCGAGGAATAATGAATTTTTATTTTGATTGCGCTTTTTCATTGTACGGTAGTGACCTGGTTTCGAATCTCGGTGCCGGCGCCTATTTGTTAAATGCAATTTTAAGTGCTATATTTACCACCGAAATAAAACATATTTTTTAATGAATTGGGGGGACAAACGAGCTGTTAGTCCACTTGGTGGAAAGCGACTACTGCAGTCAATGAACAACGTGTTTATTTTTAAGGTATAGGGGCCGACGAGCAAACGGCTCACCTGATGGTAAGTTAAGTAGGTAAGATGATTACCATCGCTCACATACAGCTGTAACACCAGAGTGGCTGCATGGGCCTTGAAGGATATTTGGGAGTTGGGAGGGAAGATGAGGATGGGGGATGGTGAGGGGTAGTTGGCCTCCGGCTGCCTTACTCATCGAACGAAACGCAGAATAACAAGATGACTCTACTTCACGCCGGTATTCTGCGAGGCCGTGGTACTATCCTAGTCAAGCCGGCCCTGGCGCGCAGCAGCAAAAGTAACCGCTTGGCCCTTCCACGTACAAAATCGAATCGAAGAAGGTTAGAGATGCGTTGTCACCCCTGAGTATTAATAATTTTTACAACCCGTAATTATAATGATTCTCTATATCTTTTAAACCGTGCTGAATAGTGGTAGAAATGGGTAAGAGGGTGGTATCTACCCAGACACCTGGGTAGGGAAGGAGTGTACCGCCACCTTAAAAATTATTTAATCGTATGTGCTCGTGCCAGGAGACACCACTCTTCATACCATAGTTAAAAGAACAAAAATATTAACATAGTCCCGAATAATTTTATTACATAAAATAAGAAATTAAAAAAATCGCTTGGTAGCGCAGAGGCTAAGCGTTTGTTAGTGACACTACGAGTGGCGGATTCAATTCCCGCACGGGATCCATAAGTGTTCCGGGTCCAGGTATTTATGTAAACTGCCTGCACGACACGGGAAAAATTCCTACAGTTGGGTTTAAACTTTTACGTTTAAAAAGAAAAAAGATTAATTCTTCTTTGTTTCTTTCTTTACCACAAAAAAAATCCAAAACAATTTCGCGAAAATTCCGTGTGAATATTTTTACGACAAAGCAGATTAATTCCACTGTAAATCTTGACTGCCGGCCATATGCTTTTCCAAGAAGGCGCCAATAAAAGCTGGCATGCTATGAATTGAAAATGTGCGCATAATCTTATAATAATTCCATTAGCGATGTAAAATGTTACAGATACACGGAATTAACATTACGTAGCCTTTGAACTTAGGTAGTGATGTCGTCTGGCGACACAACGAACCCTGTTGTTTACTTTAACTAATTAAAGAATACAAATGCGTGACTTTTCACAATAAATCAATTTGGTGGAGTTAATAAAATTTGTATTTAATCGATTTTGGTGCTAGTAATTTTCAATTTTCTTAATTATAAAGAAAAGAAATTACCCCTTAAATATTAATTCCAGAGTAAATTTTATTTATTGTTTGCGTTCTATGTTGCTATTCATAATTGAATGCTTGCAAATGTATTTAATCATTTGAGTTTCTTAACATCGAACTAACTTTGCATCATAACATCTTTCACGGTTTATTTTTTTTAAATCTTGCTTTTAAAAATTAACCTTACTAGACATCTTTCATATTATATTTTATTTATGAGATTAAAAGTTTAAATTTTAACTAAATTATTTTAAATTTCAACTTCTTTTTAATTAAAATATATTTGTATTTAAAATTTAGATTTGAGTAACATAAAATTGTTCATCGCAGATTTGATTACTTAAAATAAATCTATTACATAAATTCTTTGCAACTCGCAACGTTTTCAAGTTTTTTTGTTAAACTATTGTATTATATTAAATAATTTAATAATAACGTAATAAATAAGAATTCTTTTATAATCTTAAACTTATCTTTTATAATCTACCACCGTTTCCTGTAACATAGAAGAAACAGGCGAAAAAAAAAACTGGGATTTAGTTCTAAACTTATACTTTACCCCATAAACGAATGACACGGTGGAGTCCAGTAACATAACAAGCTTGTGTTTATTTCTCAGTATTTACATTATGTACCTCATAATTCGGATTAAATTTATAAATTATGTTTTAATGTAAATTTGTCCTGTTAGTCGACCTTCAATAACATTCTTATCTTTATCAACGTAGTTTATCAATAGAGTTCAAGGAACGTAAAGGGATATTCCATTCTGGATATATAATGGAATACAATCGTACAATGATTATTTGAATTTATTGTGATGTATGTATTTTATATTTTTAAGTATTTCTATGTAGTTTATTTAACGGCTTCAAAGAAATGCATAAGAAGACGCTTTAGATATTCATTCTGTTTGTGGTAACAGTGTAAAGTGAAACTAGAATTCTAATTTATATTTAAGGCACCTACTCATACTTAATAAAAAAGTAAAATATTTGATTATTATTTGCCGTGTGATTTTAATTATTTTAGCCAAATAAATAATTAAAATTAAGTTAATGACTAAAATTGATTAAAGAATCGTCTAAAATATTTTAATACAAATTGTTTTAATTTTATGCAATTTTTGGATTTATTTTAAAGTTTTTCGTTTTCAAATAAAAACGGGTTACTTTCTCTTTTAAGTGATATAGCAAAATTAGATTTTTTAAAGAATTAATAAGAAATTAATAAAATGTGAATAAATTTTAATTGAAGCTTTCCTGTCAATTTCTTTCTATACCTAACCTAATAGCAGAATCAATCGCTATACGAACAACTGTTCATAAACGAAAGTAGTAATAGTTTTTGTTTACTTTTAAATAATAAATTCTCTATAATTAATTATAGTCTTTGGTAAAAGAAATTTATTGAACAATAAAATATTTCGGAAATTTGTATCAAATAATTTTACGGTACCTTTTTAGGACGCTTTAAACACACCTCTGATGCTTTATTAAAAAAAAACCGCACTTTCTGAAACGTAATCTCAATTTACGTAATCATCAATTCAACGTAAAGTTTTTCGCGTAATTATGTTTACAAGAGCAAATCGTTCCTAGAGACGTCAGCTCTCGCGAAAGTCCGCGGTCAACTGAATCTATATCTCGGCTGCCTGTCTCCGCTTTCATGAAATGAACTGAATGCTTTACCACACTTCAGCAACGGCGTAACCTTCTAGATCATTCAGATAACTTAGAGCTTAAAAACAACAACGATAAAGAGGGAAATCGAATATCCAACGCATTGTTTTTAAAGTACTTAGCTGTTTGTTTGGGAGGGTCACAGAGGCGGGAATGAGTGTGCTGAAAAAAAAATAAGCCAACCGCGTCTCACTGAGTTAAGGCTTCATGGGCGGGTTTTCAGTGAATATCTTTAATTAAAACAGGAACTTTGTGTAGTTTCAGTATGTAATGAATTGAAGTTGCCAGGAAAAAATGTATAAAACACCTCTGCTATCAGTGGAAGCGTGATGAAAAACTTGTTGAAGAGAATATTAAGTTGCTATAGACAGGTACTGGGTGTCAGATGAAAAAGCATGTTTAAGGATATTTTTGAAAAAAAAAAGAACTTCAATGAAAACACTCCTATTTTTCTTTAATATTTCTGCCATAGAGATTAAAATAGTACAGTTAATGAATTATACTCGTAAATAACACACTTTACGAGTATACATAGCTGTTTAACCTTCTCCCTGTTATGTCCTCAACTCAGTCCTGAGTTACTTTCAAATTTTGATGACAAAATTAGATAGGTAAATAATCTATTGATATGACACCCCTGCTGGACATATGCTCCCCGAACGTTATCGGTTTTACGAGGCTTGTAACCCGTATATTACCACTTGAGATTAGAAGTTCTCTAGATCGTTTCGCCAATAATATGGTGGCGGCGCCACTTCCACTTAAATCTTATGGAAATCTCATATAACAAACCCGGAGACGAGACTAGCCTTCTGTGGCGTTATATCTCCCGGAGAAATGAAAACTATAATGCGAAAGGCCGATGCTAAATGAAAATCTAGTACCTATATGGGTCATGGTCAGTCGTGAGTGCTTATACAATTAGTTTTTATGGATTGGGATCCATCGGACGGTAAGTAGCTACTGCAGCCCATGTACACCTTCAAACAACTTCATTCGAAGGAGGTTATATATACGTTGTCACCCTTAAGGACTAAGAAGGAATGCCTCAAAGCTTAGAATTATACCTGTATACGTAAGGTTTACTGAACCTGTTCAGTAAACCTTTGAAACTGGAACCACCGGAGAAATAATATACTTATATTATTTTTATGCCGGAACACAACATTGGTTACCTGTCTATTAGCAGATGGCAGAAATAATAATGAAATTAATTTTTGGCGCTGTGTTTAAGTCAATTGTGAGCGATGTTGAAAAATACATGGCAGGTGCATTGAAAAAAAAACAAATTATGTTTGCATTAAATAGCTTTGAACAATACAAACAACGGAACAATTTTGGAGGCCGGGGATACAATAAATTAATATTTTTTTTTGACTTCTTTGCCTCTAATTACATACTATAGATAACATTTACCATTTAGAAGTTTAGATAATATTAAGTAATGGATCATATACATAGTTGACATCTTCTTCTTCATCATCAGGTTGTAAAGTCCTCTGTTGGGCATCTATCCACATGCGAGGATTTTCAATACACCTCTTACCACTACTCTGGGCATTTTTTAGATGTAGTTAACCTACCATCTGTCGGTCGCCTTTAACTTTTATATATCAATAGGTACTTATAATATCAAAAATTATATTTAAGGAGAGGCCCCTGTTCAGCACTGAACTTGAATAGGTTGACTATGATGATATTTAAATATAATTTTACTCATCGTTTAAATTGAATAATAATGAAAATGAAAATAAATTCAAAACGTATAGTTTAATAATACTTGTATTTACAAATATCGCTTATTAAGAATGAACATCAAACTGTTTGTAAAATCGAAGGTACTCCATGTATTAGCTATATAACAGTTAGTTAAAGAATATGAAGTAGGCATCGAAATATTTTTCATAAATAAAATTTTGAGAAAAAAATTGTCAAAAACATGTCCCATACGGCGGTATCTGCGTAGGATCTGCCACCCCCTTTCTTCCGGTGGGTGTCTTTAGAAGCGACCAAGGGAAAGGCCTGGGAAATCGCAATGAGTACCGACAGATGGCGGGTTATGCCACTCGCAAAATACCAGACCAAAAATAAGTAGACTGATGAAAAATAAGTGGCTGCAGCGCCTAAGGTGTACCAAGTTTTTGTCCAAGTCTCAAAGTGCGTACATATTTTTAAGTAACTTCTAAGTAAATACTTTTTTGCTATTACTTAAATTAAGTAACAATTTACACAAAGCTCTTATTTTTTAATTACAACAAAATTAATCTTAAATCAATCTAATAAAATATTTTAAATCTGATTGCAATAGAATGAAAGTTGAGATCAATTGTTATCTCTCTCAGTTATAGGCGTGGCTAACATTCGGCGCATGCGTGAAAGTCAAATCTTAAGAATAAGAACCAGATTTTTTGTTCTTTTAAGATAATACACGAATAGTATACAATATATAATAAATACGTCACAATATAAAACAAGTTCGTACGGAGCTTTGACTCTGTTTATTAAATGTTAATATAACTAAAGTCAATCTGATATGATTAAACTCAATATGATTAAATCTGTCTAAGGACTCACGCTTACTAACTTTTTGTGTATAAATGTGACAGTGTAAATATATAAAACAACACACATATATTAATTTCACTCATTAGGACTCACTCACTTCACACTTCACTCTTAGTGTTAGTGACTTATTTAATTACGTAATTGACATTTTTTGTTCAAGAATAATATTTACTCTTAATTGTTATCAGAAAAAATCGTGCAAAAGTCGAGCAAACACCACGGGCACGGCTGTACCACAGTTTTCTCGAAGCAACTCACGGCTCTTTTTAGCCAACTGTATCTTCATTTTGGGTGAAGGTGGACAACTGAAATTTCAGTTAATACTTACAGTAAGTACTTACTGACCCTATCTTTACCCCAAAATTACAGGTTTGTACCTAACAAAGTACGTACGAATTATGTCGAGCAAAAGTTCCTTTATTTTGGCACTGACTCACTCACTCATAGACCATAAAAAATAAAATTCTAAGGTAGATGAAGTACAAACATAAAACATGGTATGTATTGCAGAAAAAAGATCGATCGCCAATTCGCTTGCCGAGCGTAGTGACTTGGAGAAGCCTATGTTCAGGAGTGGAGATAAGTAACTATACATGTAATTTAACCCGTGTCAAAAAATCTACCTCCCTTTTCTTTCCAAGGGCCGTTTCCTAAAGAAAAAGCTTTAACAATTTCATGGCAGTCTGAGCTATCGCCACCGTGTTTGGGGACGAATGAAACCGTGAGGAAACTCGATACCTGTAATATAATAAAAAAAAATGTTTCAAGGACTTGAGAAGTACGCCGACCCACACTGAAGCTGTGTTTGTTTGTTTGTGTAAGTCTGTGAAGCTGTGCTTTACTACTTAAGAAAATTTGTAGCAATTAATTTATATTAGTATAGTATTACCTAAGATAGTAAAATGTTAGAGAGCTAAAGAAAACATCGAAAAATATACATGTGCAAGAACTTAAATACCAAGACAGAGAGAAAGAGAATAGGTTCATGATAAATATGTTATAAGCATGGCACACTCATCTATAGCATATATATATACATAGATATAACAATTACAGCAAACACTATCACATTACCAAACAGCACACCTACAATGTTCTACGAGACTATTTACAATGATGTGAATATACATTAATAAACTTAACTAAATAATTATTATTCTATTATTTATTTAAAAACAGCGGCTTCTAGTTACAAGTTTGTTCGTTTTAAGCTGTATGGCCACTGTTCCATGCTTTCTTATCATTAATATAATCATCAAATAAGCTTTTGAGCACAAACACTTTTCGATGTCATTTTAAAATTAGGTTCTAAAAGATTCAACGCACTTTCTGGAATTTTATGAGAATATGGGGCTAACGAGCAAGCGGTTCACCTGATGGTAAGTGATTACCGTCACCCATGTACATCTGCAACACCAGAGGTTCTGTAGGTGCGTTGCTCGCCTTTAAGATTATTTGAGAGATGGGAGGGAGGATGAGGAGGAGAAACGGGAGGGGGAGTGGGCCTCCGTTTACCACACTCACCGAACGAAACTCAGAAGCACAACATGCCTCTACTTCACGCCGGTATTCTGCGAGGCCGTGTTACCAACCCGGCCGAGCCGGCTTATTCGAGCAGCAGCAAAAGCCGCCGCCTGGCTTGGCTTGGCATGTTTGAAAACGTACATAATAAAATGCATATTTGCCGGTTTGGTCGTAGGTTTGAGCCCGCCATTCAAGTAGTGTCGTGAACCACTCCAGATTCACAGACAAGCTCTTAAAATTTTATTACCAAAATAACAATTTTAATATTTTTTACAATGTTTCATAACTTACTTCTTTGCACAGGACTTCTCACTTTTTGGTAGTTTCTAGTTTTCTTTGTTTTAATTGGTAAAAAAATATGTTTGTTATATAATAACATGTAATGTTCATATTTTTCCATTGTTTGCATACTAAGATGTTGGCTATATGTATTATCACCTTTTTAAGATTATTTTAATTAATTTATGAATTATGTCCTCGTCCAGCGGTAATTTATATACTCACATAGCAGCAAGTAGAGGTGGCCTCTCTTCTACAACGGTCTGTCTTACTATGTGCAAGCGATACACGGCTAACCTTTATCATAAAATTTATTATACAGTCTGTTTATTCCAATAGTCAATTTATCATTGATTCCGTCCATAGAAATATTGTTTAAAAGGTCGTAACATTAGAACCGCAACGTTCTTAGTATTAGAACTGCATAAAATGAAACAATGTTGTAAATAAAATTTTAAACAAAATCCATTCTATGACTAGTGGGATTTTTTTTATTCATAGTGCGTTCGTACAAGTCTCCGTGTGAGCTTTCAGTATATTTCGTTAGTACGTGACGCGTCCACTCATTACGAAGTTTGGTCACGGAATGCCGCTCCTCTGCACAATTTCGATGCTCGGCGCGAGGTGGCGCAGTCAATTTGTGCCACCGGGACACTTTGGCGCCCAACGTGGGACTGTGAGTGCAAACTTTTCTCCGCTGCGATATACATTGAAAATTCCGAAGACGACACATGTGCATTACTTATCGAAAATATTATTGCGAGTATAAAAGTTATCTACATTCATGACAGAGATTCTGTCGATGCATTTGAATATTGAAATGTGTAGCTTACATTATAATTTTAGACTGAAGTTAATTACAATCATAATAGATGATGATGATAAGGGACAAAATTTTACATTTTATTTTTATTTTAAAATTCAATGTAAACAAAAACCACTTATACCTGTTAATCCCACGCAGAGAATACTGATTCGATTTTTACAACGACTCATTGCAGACAAACTGGCTTCCGCAATCCACTTTTGGATCCTCGGGGTGGCGAGCCTATAGTCATCAGGTTTATTTCCGAAGATTTCCAACATTTATAACTCTATGTAAGTTATTACTGTATGTAAGAGACTTAATAATTAGAAGATATTTGAAATATTTAGATGATGTGAAAATATCATAGTAATCAAATAAATTATTAAAACCCTGTTCAAGCTCTAAAAAACAAAATAAAATCACAATTTACTTTTAAAAACTACAAGATAGTAATTGGTTTGATTCTTGGAATAAACTTCACTAACTCAGCCTAAAACAGTCTCTTTGACAGTTTCTTAAGTCGTAATTGTGTCTGCACTATGCCCAAATCTGGTTCTCGTTCGTAAAGCCTGCTAGAGATATTTGTCGGAAGCTGGTACCAGACGGAACGTGCTACGATAACGAAGATCTTCTTTTAAATGTAATAACTAGAAACGACTAAGCAATTTCGTAGTTTATTACGACGCAATTATTTGTCATCGTCAGTTACAATTCAGAAAAGTGATTGACTGCTATCTAATAAATCTCATAATTTTATCACACATGTCGCAGAAATGTAATATTTATTGATACATATTATTTTTTACAAATTATGGTCATATAACGTTATATATCACATATTACAAATTGTTTTGTTACTGTCTACAGCTGTAAACGCGATTGTATTGTATAATAATAAAGTCTATTAGAAATTTACATAATAAATACATATATTTTTTGATTAGGATGCCCAACGAGCTAATAGTCCAACTTGTAGTAAGGGGCTACTGCTGCCCATGGTCACCTGCAAAGAGTTTCAATCGAACGATGTTACGAATATCCTGTTACCCCAGAGGAGAGAAATCTACACTTTACACCTCTCCATACATCTCGAACCGAAAGACAATAGTAGTCCCACTGCTCATAAGCGACAGAAAGTTACTGTTAAATAAACGTAACAGGGTGGTGCCAACCCAAACGGCTCTTAGGTAAAAGAGGAACCTAGTAAGCCTTCAATGTCAAAAACTCTTACCTCATATTTTTGAAACTACAAAAATTAATTTCATTAAATCGCACTATGCTTTATTTTTATTAAAATCATACTACTCTCTTTGTCACATTTTGATGGATTAATTTTAAATCTATGTATTAGAAGGGTTGAATTTAGTTCGATAACAATTGACGAAACTTGCTTTAGGTGTGACGTAAGTTTCCGCTCGCTCCGATAGACAGAGAATATATCCTTTAATAGAAATAGTATATTGGAGAACAGTAAACGTCGCTTTCAAAATGTTTTAATTTTAATCTTCATCAGTCTATTAAATCCTGAACTAAAGGTGAACGTCTACTGCTGAACAAAGGCCTTAGCATTTCATCCAGAAAGCCTCAGCATAGACGGCATGAGTTTCTGAAATGTTTTCCCATACGAGCCACACTGTTTCATGTCCCTGTGCTCCCTGTCTATAGGATTTGGGTTCCACAAATTCTACTGGAATTATTGCAAAGATTCGATTGCCAGAGCCTCGTTTATTAGCCATAAAGGTAAACCGTGTCAGAATGAGGTTGACATTAGGAGCACTTAACTTTAAGAGAGAATCCTTTACAGTTAATTTTAATAAATAATTAAAATGTTATAATTTCATTTAACTCGTACTTCGTACTCGTATTTCATCACAGTGTTTGCCAGAGTCTGTTAGCAACTATAGTCCCAAACTGTGGTCGAAGAACCTTTAGGTTGTCATGGGTTAGGTTTTAGCTGTCTGCCTGTAAATATGTATGATTTGTGTTATTCTATTTAACTATCACTTTTTGATGCTGTGTAATTGTTGTTATGAATAGTTTCTAAACATATCTTACATCATAAATATACATTACATCTTCTTCTTATTCATTATCAGCCTATAAATTTAAATTGAGTTCAATGAACTGCACCAAAATAAATGTTGACCTAACTACCTAAGCTAAAGTTGGAGGTTGAAACTTCTTGCTTAACAGGATTAGGCTGCATACAAACCTACAGTGCGGAATCCGTCCATGGCTATGTTATTTTTTACTATTATCTAAGCAGCAACAACAACAACTATATCTGCGCTATTACAGCGTTGCGCGATCAGGAATTATCCTGCATCAGTGATTTATTTTTAATTAATTTAAACTATTAGAATTTGACAACTACGCAGGATATATTATTGTGCTGTAATTGTATATACTAAGGTTAGTTAATACGATTATATATATATCCGATTATATCGTATAATCGGAGGGAAGTCAAGATGTAGGTTGATTCTTACACGGGACACAACACATCAAACCCGAAGAGTTATAATTTATGCATCGCACAAATATTGACTCCGGCTAGGATTTTACCCCAGGACCAGCAGTTCAGTATGCTTACCACTGAGCCACGATATAAAACCTAGAAAACACCTCTTCTAACTTTCATTCTATTTTGAATTATGGAAAACTTTGTCACGAATTGACAGCAACAGCCGTCTATATGTTTACAAAGATGCCTGGACCAACTAAAGACAAACTAATCGAAAACATTTTGCAGATGGACCCACGGTATCCAGACATTCGTATTGTTAGCAAAACTTTTCACTGTGGCAAATTAAACCTTTCATACATATAGCCCAAATAAACTGAATCGTTTTGAATAGGTAAATAAATGTTGTACATATTTTAACCATGTTTTTCTTTAAAACCATTTGAAGAGATTTCTATTCTCTCTTAACTCATAACATTAACGTTTAAAATTCACCGAGTTTGATTCATTTGTCAACTGATAACCGTTGAACTCAAAGATAAGTATAACATTGATTTATTCATTTATTCTGATCTTTTTTTTTTTTTTTATAGAAGTAGGGGGCAAACGAGCGTGCGGCTCACCTGATGGTAAGTGATCACCGACGCCCACGAACATCCACAACACCAGAGGAGCTACAGATGCGCTGCCGGCCTTTAAGGAAGGAATAAGCTCTTTTCTTGAAGGTCCCTAAGTCGTAACTGTTCGGAAATACTGCTGGCGACAGCTGATTCCACAAAATCGAAGTGCGTGGCAGAAAACTTCGATTAAAACGCACTGTGGTGGAATGCCAAACATCTAGGTGGTATCGATGGAACTTCGAATTCTGTCGCGATGTACGATGGTGACATCGATGTATGTACGATGATCTATTATATATGTTTGTATAAATGTGTTAGTATGTATGTATATATCTGTGTTGTTATTTCTGTATATATTATAGTATGTATTTGTGTATCTATGTGTATGTGTATATATGTATGCCTATACATTTATATATGTTTTAATTATGTAGTATATTCCTCAATTAGCCTTTCATATTTATATTATTTTAAACTTGATGCACCTATCACCACATTTCTTCACGCCCTGGGTTGACTGTTAGAGAATACCAAAAGGCATTAAGTCCGCCTTTTGTAATCCTTTTGGTGTAGACAATAAAGTATAAATAAATAAATAAATAAACATTGTGTGGTGGACATATTTTTCAAATATTTTAGGATAACTCTACGTTTATTTATCCCAAAATCTTTAAATGTATCTTTGTGCAGGACGTAAGTAGTTTTCTTTTCAAATTACTATTTATCTTTTCCTTTATATTAATACTTATCCAAATAAATCATTTCATACTCAAGACCTGTAGATTACTTTTTGAATTGTTGATGTTTTAGTAGGGATCCCTCATTTTTTCTAGTAATAAATAAAGGCTATTTCTCTGGGATAATGTAGCATTCTGAATGTGAGAAATGGTGAAAGAGTTTTTGCAATCAGTCCAGTAGTTTTTGAGTTTATTCGTTACAAAGATACAAAAATACAAATTTTTCCTCTTTATAATATTAGTGTAGAATGTAGATTAAAGTAATTTGAGTTTTTATTGTCCGTGTGGTAGCGGCGTAACATAATCTACCACCACGGGATATCCGTGGGTGTCGTTAAAATTATCTACGACGGATTTCAGAAATAGCTCGTATCTGCGGATAAAGATATACATACATATTTCATATATATATATCGGGTACATGAGGATGAGTGATTATTTAAATGACGTGAACATAATTGGAATAAATATTTAGTAGAGATATCATGCTTTAGACGGCAGAATAACTATTATAAATATCATTATGACCGATGAACCTAAATTATACTTGCTATTGTCACTCGATAAAAGTTCATCATATAACAATTATTTGTGACTCTTGTACTCGTTTCACAACACATGTGTTGTCAGATAATAGTCAGAATTAAATGTCCTTTGTTACTATTTTTAAATTATTTAACATTACATTTTCTTAAATTTATAATTCATATATTCTTAGGTAATCACTATCGACTAATTAGTTTAGCAGGAAACTTGTCTATTGTTAACTGGTGCATTCATTTGCATTACGACTTCAGACTGTGACTGGCACGCATTCAAATTGAAACTGAATTACTGTAACAGAAATAACAGCAAATATATTAATAATATTAAATTTACAAATTAAGTTTTCAGCAAATAAAATACATTTAACAATCTAGGGAGCTTTATTTCTACTTTCTTCCTCCAATACAATATTAGCAGGCCATGGGGCAATAAATCGAGTACTTGCAAGCACGTGCCTTCTACCCCATCTACTCTATGGTTCTAACACCGACCACGCATTGGCCGCGAACAATAGCAGTGCTTTACAAAAATAATACTAAAAAAAAATATGAGAATTTGTGCTTAAGTGTCCAGACATAACGAGAATTAGATGATTTGCTATTTCGACGTTGTGCAATATAGACGATTTACTATTTAGACGTATTGGGTAGTCGGACGTTTTGCAACTTAAACGTATAAATCATAATAACATTAATCGGCTTACCGGGCAAAATGAAGTCTCCGTGACATTGCGTGATATATTTAATGATGAAAGTAGAGCTTATTTTTTATTTCTATTCACTTTCGTATAGAAGTCACATTATTTATAATGTAATTAAAACGTGGTAATAAAAATAAAACAAACCAGGTGTAATTTTCACTGAAATTTCCATATTAAAAGAGAAGAGCTTTAATCGTTTCCTTTACATTCCAGTTAGATTGAGAGGAATTAATACATCAAATAGATTCAACGCTTTAATCGTCGTAAACCACCCGGTTCTTCGTCATAGTACCTTCCCTTTACTTCATTTTATTTCCTATAGAATTCATTGCTCGCATTTTGAATAAATTACACATTCATCGCCTAGCTCTTTAGAAACTATAGTATAAACATATCTTCTTTTTGTAGCTTAAAACTAATATTTAATTATAGTAAAATTCTATATCCTACGTCGAGCACTGTATTATTTAAAGTAATTTTTTTACTGTGGTCGAGCTAAGTAACGACATTTGTGGCTGCTGGAAAGGGCTGGTTCGGTGAGCGAGGTAACCGAAGGTCCACTTTTTCTCTCATCCCCCTCGCCTTCGCTCATCTATATACTTGGTAAGCAACCCACCTGCAACTCTTCTACTATTACCACCAGGTAAGCCGCTAGGTGGTTTGCCACCTTTCCGTTAAAAAAAAAAGATGACGATGAAAAGTAACGATTAAGCATATCGATGTTGATAAAAGGGTTTAATTGCTAAAATTGATTGATCCAGACCTATCTGAATGATTTCTCTATAAAGGTAAAGGTTCTTTAAAAAATTGGCTAAGATCTGATAATATTAATTAATTAGAAACAATGTGCGGAATTTAATTCTTTAATTCTTGACGTGTTGAAACTATGGGAAGTCTACTGTTATGACATGTGCAGGGTTAAATAATTATTACTTAGTTGTTTTATAATCACTTTTTGTCTATTAAATAAAACAACTATTGCAGTTTTCTATTAGTTTACTATTGCGACATTTCGTGTATCAAGTATTATTGGGGTTATTTTTGTGTTACTATATAAACATGCATGTAGCTATACCATTTACTGAACACCCGTTGTTTAAAAGTTAGGAGATAAAAATTTACTATGATGCTGAATTTGAACGTTAAACCCGTACGTTTATCGTTCTTCCATTCCTGCGGTTGGCTTCAAGGGAATGAAAACATCAAATAGATTCGCTGCTTTAATCACCGGTAAACCGCCGCTCTTTGCGTGAATACTTCCTTTACTCGACTTTATTTTCTACAGAATTTATAGCATCGTGAACTAAAAATTTCTCTATAGTATGTGTGTAATGTGGCTCTCACAATTTTGTACTAATTGTATACTTTTAAACATTAACATTAAATTATACCGGCAGTATGTACTTTTCAAACCGAAAGATGTTTATGATCTTTGTTTTACCTTGCTTAATATTAGAAATGTGAAAGTTTCTATGTTCGTTGTACAATCACGCTTCAATGATTTGAAATTTATGGGAGAAGGTTGTACTCAATAAAATGTCAAAAATAGACAATTTTGTCTCTTTTGAACTGCGGTATACGGTTATTATCCCGGAGCTATCAGACACTTTACTCTGGCTGCCAGTAACTGTCAAAATGAAACATAATATGCTTATCCCCTCTTCGTCACGCGAGCCCATTCGTTTTTTTCCACTGTCAAAGAGACAAAAGGTGGAGATGACCGCTTCGACTTTGTCCCCGTGTTGTTCAAGCCCTGCAGCAGGTGCTCACGAGATAACCGTGCGCTGCATCGCGAGTCACAGTAACTAGACGACGGATAAATACCGTGTTCGCCGCCCAGGACTCTTTTTATGAAGGCCATTAAGGCTCACCACGTGTCTGTGCCCTTTTGGCTCCAGAGATTAAACAGGGTTTCATAACTTTACTTCCACCACAGCCAGGGAATACTCTTCTAGCTCTTTCACTGACCTCCACTTATCGGGAGCCCACGTGGAGAATTTCGGGTTATTTTTTTTTATGGGAAAGGCGGCAAACGTGCAAGCGGTTAACCCCATGGTAATTGATTACCGTCGCCCACGTACATCTGCAACACCAGAGGTGCAGCGGATGCGTTGCCAGCTGTTAAGGGTATTTGGGAGATTGGAGAGAGGATAAGTAGGGGGATGGGGAGGGGGAGTGGGCCTCCGGTTACCTCACTCACCGAACGAAACGCAGAAGCATAAGATGCATCTAATTCACGCCGGTATTCTGCGAGGACGTGGTATCAATCCGGACGAGCCGGCCCATTCGAGCAGCAGCCAAAGCCGCCGATTGGCTCTACCACGGTTGAAAAAATTGGTTGCTTGGCTTGGTTACCAAGCACTAGGTAAACTATTACAAAGTTCTATCTATTCACAAGATAACTATTACATAAGGGATATTCATATCTAGTTTGAGTCTTAAATTAATGTAAGCTTAATTCAAGTTTGTAACAAAATTTTCTAAATTTGTATAAAGCTGAGCTTATAGATAATTCCTATTTCAATCGTTACTGGAATTGGGAGAATCGAAGAAGATTAATAGGGTTATGCGATTAGGTTAATAAATCTCTACTTATTAAAATGTTATACCTTCATTGAGGAGCGTCTTCGTAATTTACTCTTTCCTTTAATAATGCGCATTTTAATTTGTATTACAAAAAATCGCTATAATTTAGGCTTACTATTTTCGAAGGTTGAGGGAGATGTCCTTTATATTTTACCGAAAATTTGTTGCCGATTACTGATAGCCATTCTGGTAATCGACGACGATGAAATGATATTCCTTCTGTGAATGTGTCAGTTTGTATGTCCAGCAGGAGAACTCAACCGCAAGGCTGATTGTGAGTACGATCCAAATATCATACTCGCACTGTAAAGTCAACATTTAAAGTAAGTGATTTCAGTATCTGATCTGTCTGATTTATATTATATATGTGGTCCAAGTTTGGCTATTACTGCAAATCCCCCAATAATGGTGTCCTGATGAAGAAGAAGAACATTGTAACTGCCTTCTTCTTCACCAGCCTCCAGGGATTTATCATAATCGCCAAGCGACATATCGCAAATTTGACGTTGCTTGTGTTCCCCTCATCCATCCCATCCCCCCAAATATCATTTAAGGCGGGCAACGCACCCGCAGCTCCTGTGGTGTTGGTGATGTACGTGGGCGACGGTAATCACTTACCATCAGGTGAGCCGCTGGCTAGTTTGCCACATGTTCTTATACCAAAAAACAACAATCTCTCAACGTTTAATGACAATATAAATTATATTCATTCGTCATGAGTAATATCAAATTTTACACGAGTCTATCTAGAGTGTTGTATATATAGAAATCTACAGGATCCCTTCTGCGCCTCATATTTCCTGTTATATTCATTTTTATACTTCCTACGAGTACAACAATTGTTAAGATATCCGTCGACTATTTAAATATCAAAGGGAAAGTCGGCCTCGGGAACGATTTATCAACGATTAAAGCTTCAAAGGCTTTTGAAGTGTTTTTCCTCCAGTACCGAATTCTATTGAGAGATAGAATTGGAAGAGCTAAGTGTTCAAGAATGATTCATTAATCACAATTTTTAGCTCCAGATTCAAAAAGGGTATTGTCATATGCCAGAAACCATTATTTGTCTGTACGGGTATGCCTGTCTAGTTCACAAATAGTTTTATTTTTTATTTGTATGTCTTGAGCTTGAGCGGGATGGTTCCTAGTTACATATTTGATAAAAATCTATTCAGCTGATCAAACATCATCAGGTCTTTTGGTGTAGCGGGATCTCAATCGTCCGCATTTCGGAAGTGTAGGGAAAACGCCGCATCTAAATATCGAGACTCCTCTCGTCTCGCGCACCTCAACCGTATCAGCGGAGTGGTCAAGATCCGCAGAGGACTTCGCAGTGACGGGTGGGCAGGTGCTTCCAAGCTCTCGTTCTCATTCTTGACCTCCATAACCTCCGGGTATCCCGTATCTCATGCATCAATAGATTTATTTAACTTCCAATAGTCTAATCGACTTCAAAATTTAGTCAACTATGTTACTATGGTGACATTTCAATAATATGTTAACCTTGACTTGATATTACAACCAGGTCAGTGTCGGTGGTATTTTCATGTATTAATATATTTTTGTAGCTTATTTATATAAATGTTGAATAGCGGTACGTGGTAGAGCCAAGCGCCACCTCCCCCTCCGCCTTCCTCTCCCAATATATTTTCGGCAACACACCTGCAGCTTCTCGGGTATTGCAGATGTACGTGGGCGTCAGAAATCACTTACTATCAGGTGAGCCGTTTGCCCATTTGCCTCCTTTTCCATAAAAAAAGTTATCGAAGGTAAAGAAAAAAAATTCTAAACACTCATCGGGAGACATTCATAATAATCTTCTTAACTTGAAATAAGTTGCGATGACATTATAATCTAAATTTTTACATTGCCCGTAAAACATCGTGACATGTTAAAAGCGAAATTACTTTTTATTCATCAACGTGTGTGTTTTCAGTATTCAGTAAAATCTTACTACCTGACTCTGCAAACAGTTTTAATTTAAAGCACCAATACCAGGGCGGTGGTTTTAGAGTGATTAAAGCTTCGAACCCGTTTGATGTTTTCAGAATATCTCATAGCGACCATGGAAGGCTGCGCGTAGAGATAAAAGTTCCAATTTAATACCTTGGTTGGATTTTGAGAATCGTTAAATACGACTTAACCCGTAGCACTATTGGTTTCTAAAAGGCTTTACTATATAAATTCTGTCGTAACAAATTTCTGTTTGGTTTTTCCTTTCTAAACAAATACCTGACGTTATATATTCCATCTTCAAATTCATCAGCCAATTTAAATCTACTGCTCTACAGAAGCCTCTTCAAGTAAGGACCAGTAAAAGCCAAGAAACATGTATTTCGTGAAAGGTTTGCTCGTACTCACTACTTCACATCTTCTTAGTTTGTCGTCGTATAAATCGCCCATGAAATAATACCGGCTTAATTCCATTAATAAATTTTACTTTGTACGAAATGTTAGCCATTAGATGTGCATAATATATTCCTACTTTTAATTACTAGCTATATCTGCCTAGTCTTTAGATTCTGAGGAAAGTGTACCTACTTGTACTATTATATATATATTTAGTATAAAAAAAGTTTGTTTTTAGTAAGTTAATATTGTCAGATTATGATTTAACCATGTTTATTGATTCTTTTTGTTTTTATTTTATGTTATCAATTTTTGATTTACTATCACTGTTATAATAATTTCACAATTGTTAACTGTTATATTTCAATTAATTTTAGTTTTATTATTTAGGTGTTAATTACTATAACGTAATAAGTCAGAGAGCAGTCGTGGGACTTTGGTAACGGCACCAACAGAATAACAGCGCAGCAGTATCATAGATGTTACAGAGTCTAATGCCTTTTCGTTACTATAATCCATTAACTATATTTAATCCTATACTTCAAACGAGCTATTGTTGTATATTTCATAGAAACGGCACTAACGATTTGGATGAAATTTTGTATTATTTATCTAGTAAAACATTAGCTTTATTTTCGAAAATTATCTAGATAGGTGTCATCCCAGGGAAATTCGTTTTCACACAAATAATTATGATATATAAAAATATAAAAGACTAGCTAGTGGATGGATTCCACTAGCTAGTCTTTTTCGTCTTATGTCTAATAATGATAAAGATAAATAATAAAGAAATTGTTTTCCGAATTAATGTGGAGTTTACCTTAAGAGCCAACTAAAAAAAATCTTTTTGTTTTTAAGTTGGCTAATATTGAGATGACAGTGTTTTTGAGTAAAAGTTGGTGCCAAAAATAGGCGACAGTCAGTCGCCGGTTGTTCGCTGAACACTTGTTAGAGACAGTTACTGCGATATTTTATTAGCATTTTTATGATAAAAGTTCTCAGGGAAAAGTTTCAGCTGAACCTTACATGCACCTTTGACGTAAATCGATGTCTTTTTAAAATTATATTGAAAGAAACCTTATACAGTTGTACCATATACTTTATAGTAGTAGGTAGACAAAGGCCTCCTGTCTCTAGAGGATTTATTTTATAAAGTGTAAACTTTTGTACGTACAAGCTGCAGCGCCTTTTGCTGTTGCTCGAATGGGGCTCCACCAGGGTAGTACCACGGCCTCGGAGAATACCGGCATGAAGTAGAGGCATCTTGTGCTTCTGAGTTTCGTTCCGCCGAACCGGAGGCCCTCTCTCCCATCCCCTATTGCACTTTCCGAACCTCCCTCCCGTCCCCCAAATATCCTTAAAGGCCGGTAACGCAACTGTAGCGCTTCTTTTGTTGTATATGTACGTAGGCGACTCTAATTACCTAAAATCAGGTGAGCCATTTGCTTGTTCAGGGCGCAATATTTCATATAAATAAAAAGAAATATATTTAATGTTAGTAGAGAACGAACTTACTATAGTAAAAGTAAATGCTATTTTTACTTTTTTACACATATTCAATTGAATTGGACAGTTACTAATTGGCGATAGATGTCCATGAAATAAGTATTCGATTGCTTCTTGAGTACTGTTAAGGCGCGTTTGGGGGTTAACGTCAAATTGTAAGAGACTCATTTAAATGCTGGAGATCTATCGAGCTGATCTAGCGACGTACTCTCCAGCAGGTACTTTAGTAAAGCGAAACGCAATTGGCTCCCGAATCTATGTAATGATGTACTATAGTTTTTTTATTAACTATTTTATTTAATAATTTTACGTTTTTTGATGATTGATATTGTTTTCAATAACGTTTTATTAATAAAAACTTAAATTTTTTTGAACCAATATAAGGTGCAACGATTTCAATTGGAATAACAAGGAAACAATATTAGAGAACTACAATACTATTAGAGTTCAAGAAGTAAGTTAATATTAATAAAACGCTTTTAAACTATTGTCGGAACATCATGTAATTTTGTGTTGAGTTTGACCGTGCTTTTAGGGGCGGATGCTTAAAACGCTTTTAAAACCATGTTTAATCGATATTTACTTTTGTTGTTCACTGTAATTTCAAGGCGTTTGCTTTTTATTAAATTGTATTCATTTTTGTTTACTTTGTGCTCAACAGAAACAATAGACATTGTGAGCGTACACTGGAGCGATGCGGACTATACTCGGCTCTACTATTAAATGTCTATAAATCTATAAATGATCTATAAATGCTTCTCTCCAGCATCATATATATATATTCATGATTCCATTTTATAATAGTCAACGAATGCGTTTACAATGCTTAAACGTGACACAACTTTGAAAGTTATATTGTTATGAGGACTTATAACACTAGGATAATCGTATGTCGCAAAAATGCAAACTAAGATTCAATTACACGCCCAAATATACAAGCATTTAAAAAGGTAACCTTCTAGCTGAAAGTTTAATGAAATGTTCACATAAACATTTTACGTAAAACTTTTCTTCGATCCATGAAATAACTTACAAGTTAAGCAGTAGCTGATGAGATAAAAGATGCTGTATCCATGGTCTATCGGTCATGGTCTAAAAAGGCTTTCCTTTACATGACTTTTACTCTGCTTTCTCTGTATCAGGGCTGCAATTCAAAACAGCATGATATTTTAATATTGAAGTGTTGTTGTTAATTGTGAAACAGGGGT
Source organism: Bhutanitis thaidina (assembly GCA_029286595.1). Classification (NCBI taxonomy): domain Eukaryota; kingdom Metazoa; phylum Arthropoda; class Insecta; order Lepidoptera; family Papilionidae; genus Bhutanitis; species Bhutanitis thaidina. The sequence continues at coordinate 4,608,758 of JAGSMS010000020.1, read as the reverse complement.
TCTTAAGTAATTCGCAATAGAATAGTTTCATACGAATTGCACAATACGGTTTATGCAAGTCCCGAACAGTGTATGTCCCGAGGGTCGTCGTTGCGATGCATCTCCAGCAGCACTGACAGCAACATTCAATTGAAATTTGTGGCCGGAACTTATGTACTACCCCAGGGCCGAAACATTTCAATGTATGCAGATTATGCATTGCGTCTCATTGATGGGGATGCATTGCGATTCTTAATGCTTCAAGTGCCTTTCTAAGTTAATTAAATTCGATAACTAATATACTCTGTAGGTTTATTCTTTATCTGTCCGTGAAAGTCCGCTACTGGCGTTGGAACTTTCCATGAAAGCGGTAACTGAGGTAATCATGCCATGCGTGAAAGATTTGCACATACACAACTCACCAAATTGGACAGGCGGGACGTTTGAGAAACACTTGGTATATGTTCCCCGTACAACCTACATTATTCTAAAGAAATGAATTTTAGTTTTATTTAAATTAAAAAGTATGTTTAAATCTATCGCCGTCTTTATTAGCTTGCTCAGAAGTTCACTGCTAGACATTTATTGATTAGACAAACTAGCTAACAGTCCACCTAATGGTAACTGGGTTCTGCATCCCATGGACATCTGCAAACATGTTCTAACAAAGAAGGTTCCTGACGCGTTGTCGCCCCTGCGGAAAAAGATGGAAGGCCTCACAGACCGTGATTATACTGGCTCTCTATATCTTACAAACCTGAACACTAACAGTGGTTGAACTTCTGATTGGCGGAAGTGATTTTTATAAGGATGATGACTCCTAGGTAGAGAAGGATTCTACCATCTAATAAAGTATCTCTCGCGATCTGCCTCGTCCCTCGTAAAATAATAATTAAATTTAGTGCAATATTGAAATAAATTTGACACGCTTGAGCACCTGCTTCCATCGACTTTGCGCAGCATGCTTCATCATTCACTGTATATATATAAATATATACCCATGAATGTTGATCACTTGTTTCCTGATCTTTTTAATTAAAATATTGTAACAAACAACAACTTTAGAGAGGTTTGACTACTACCGACCCTTGGGGTGAAAAACTCTTTATTTTTATCATAGTAACTTACATTAAAGGCACATAGCTGATAAAGTTCAAATGTTAATTTGGTAAATTTTATGTAATGACCTTAATGAATCAAAACTTAAATATAATCATCGAATCTAGTGATGTAGAGTAGCAGCTTTTTCCATGTCAGCTTTTGTTGGCTCTTTAATGGAAATATCCAGCAGTAGACTTAAATAGGCTATTAAATAAGAATACAAAGAAGAAGGCGTACCATCTGTCAAAAGGATTTATTTAAGTCCACTCTTATAACACACATAGGAAGAAAGGAGTAGGAGATTTTTTCACACGGCACAGTTGTTACTAAATTACCAAAAATGTTTGTATTTTTTTTAATTGCCGCATGCTTAGTAAAGGAAAATATCATGAGGAAACCTGAATGTTTGCGTAATAATAAGAAAACAAGGAAATAGTGAAGCAACCATTCCCGGTTCTAAAACATTCTCATGTATTGAGAGGAGTCCTTTTCCAGCAATAAGACATTTAGAGACGTACCTAACTTTCTTCTATTATATGTCTTACTAAAAGTTATTTTATTCATGAAAATACTTTAAATTTTACCGCTTCGATGATCGATCTATGCCTGTCAATTACCAAGCGTATAAGATTTTCCGAGTTCAAAGATGATGTATCGGTTGATGTTGTTTGGGTTTTAATTTTATTCTCGATCCATCACACACATGACTCTATTCAATTATTTATATAAAAGTATTCAGAGTATACGATAAGTTTGAGATCAATAATCGAAAATATAAAAATACCAGCCTGCGACTTTATCTGAATGAAAAATTATCCTGCGGATTGCCCGGGATAAAATCTAACCTAACTCTTCTGAGTGTTCAAGGTCACTTCACACCAAATTACATCAAAATTGGTCCAGTGTCTTGGTCGTGAAAACGTAACATAAACTTACTTTCGCATTTTTTATATAATATACGACTAATAACCCATCTTCATCCTAAACTTTTATCGTAGGCCACCAAAATATACTATTAACTTGAGCTATTACTTGACAAAAACGAAGCCGTGACTAAAACTATTAAATCAATGATATATAGAATTTTATCGTCGGCCTATATAGTCATAGTTCCAATGAGAAGATGAGCTATCAGCAATCAACACACTTGACAGACAATTAGCCTATCATAATATCAGACGCCTTGCAACTTTAAACTTAATCTAATAGATAGTTATATAATACACAATCATTCATCATTATAATTTTTAAAAGGTCGTTTAATTATTTCGCGCGAAGTCATAAAAATGTTAAAAATTAAAACGAAAAAAAAAAAACTTTAAATTGATTTTGATTATATATCATATTTGATAATATTTCATGGATTGTCATTAATTTTGCAACGTATCTTGTATATTTCATCATTTCTTTTAACTGTCTTGCATAATAAAATTGGTATTAAGTTAGGCATGGTTAAACACTCTACTTTAAAGATTTCTTCAATTACGATGTCTCTGAATTGAAAAAATACCATACATTTTAAAGGTTGTATATAGGGTAAAACATTAAACACATCGTATGTGCGTGACTGAAGCAGAGATATTAAATCAAACCCCATTTGCACATTGTCTATATGATCAATGATCGGGAAATGAAATTCGATACATCACAATAACAGGCCGCTTCTGTAGCAAATATTATTAGCCGACGATAGTTAGGTAATCTCTGTACTACGGTAATCGTGTTTTACCTACACAAACAATATCATACGTGGCATGTATTGCTAACTAAAACAATTTTTTTTAATTTACGTTGTACTTGTAAGATTTGGTGGTTGAGGACTCAATGATGGGGCGGTCAGAGACGTAAATATTTATTTTATTAACGTTACATGTGTAATTTGTCGCCGTCTTAGTGTCCAGGTCAACGATAAAATCGTACATAGGTTTCAATTAACTTATTGATACGAGCCCTTAACATAGGGAATCGAACTCAAACTCGCCTCTTCTGATTCAGAGACAAACTCCTAAACATTCGGGTATCTTAGCCAAGAATTTCTATACCGAGGTAAGTAAACTTATATATTGATTGTTACAAATTATTAAACGATGAAAGTACTGTAGATTTATTTACCGAATTTTTCCTGGCGTATGAGGGCTTGTTAAAATGAATAACAAAATTCTTCTTAAGTACATGATATTAATTTACGAAACTGGGTCTATAACAAGACATGAAAAAATTATACAAAGTAAGAGTAATTTTTGTCTTATTTTAGACGTAGATTGCAATTTTACGCGAGTTGCGCACGAATATTAAAAATTAAATTTAATAAGCCAAAACGTTGGGCTTCTGTTTTTACGTAATAACATAAAATTGTTTCATCACTTTTCTAATATGCAACGTTAAAGAACCGTATGCTTTTCAAAGTGTTTTTACTGCTTTCATGTAATAGTATAGGCAGTCGAAAATCAAAATGCACTTTTTTATTTCTACATTAGGGTTGTCACGTAACTTAGCCAAAATACAGTAAATACAAGATCGAGAAAAGAATATGAACTTTAAATTCACGGTTTGCAGACGATATTGGTATTAGGGAACCGAGTTAGAAAGATCTATCTTACACCAACATGGTTGAGTCAAATGCAGGTCTCTCTCATACCTCGCATAGGTTTGAGATACCTATTGCAGCTACTGCCAGTAATTCAGCACAGGCTCCAACACCGAACCGTCCACCGCAATCATACATCATTACCGCTCCCAACTGTCACGCACCGCTTAAAACCATACGTTTTTTTTTATTTGGACGCATGTTGTTTATTCGCAATAAGGATTCTGTCCGTAGATTAATAAATTTTTGTACTTTTCGTATAAGACAATATATCTGTTAAGTATACATATCTTATCATAATTTCTCTCTTTATTTCTTTCATGGTTTTTCAAGTGAAAGCCTTGAAAGGTTTCACTTTCATAGAAGTCTATGAAAGTGAAACCTTTCAAGGCTGGGGGAAATGGACACGTCAAAACGGTCAAATAATCTGACATCACCGCGGGTATTGCATATGACGTATCTCCGTATTCAGCTTACGAGTCGGAGAACTTTGGGAGATTCCGCCTCTCGGCCATTTCGCACAGTGTGTGCGCGGTTATGGACGAACGTTTATGAGCTCATCACCTCTCGTGGCTTTTTTCTGCTGGATTCATTGCTCTTTTTGTATTCCATTCGTGTGAATATTGTACCAGTGAATCCAAGGAATTCAGGAATTGTATTTGCATCGGGCCCAAACGTAAATTATTCGCATACTCCTGGTGTTATCGACGGGGATCACATCGGACGGGATATCGCAGACCACACCGCATTGCAGCTATAAGAGTGAGGATCGCCTTTCGTTCGATTATTCGTAGGTGTTACATGAAAGGTCTTTGAACACGCAATCACCCGCTGGTCCTATACTACATTAAATTAGCTTCTATCGGGGGCCTGAGCTATCTTTCGTATTCTTCCTACACCATCTGGCGAAAGAAATGCGTTTCTCACTCCAGCTGTTGCATTGCGGTCGTCTACGGCTCCCCGTGATTTGCGGATTTCACACGAGCGCGCACAGTGTCCCGCAGCACGTGGATTCACTAGTATACCTTTCACATGCGTGGGATTCAAAATACCAATGCACCCAGCAGAAGAGGTAAGAGGTCCGCCGCGCGTCGGCGTACCGTTCACAACAAACGTGCGAATGCGGAATGTGCCTATGGGCACTAACTAACGCTCTCATGAACTGACGCCAGGTAAAGCTGACATACGTTACACACAATGCCCGCGGCGAAGTCGGATTATTTGACATAATATAGAGACAGCCATCCCGGCGTTTCCAGTAGTAATGCGGCAAAGTCAAGGTATTCAAGTCAAGATTCTCAAGTCAATTAAAATTATAGGTATAATTAGAATCAGTAAGTATTTTGTAATTTTAATGAATTTTATAAAATAGCGAAATAATATTTCTGAAACCTGAGTATGTAGCGAACATTAATATGTTAATGTACTAGAGTACCACAGTAGGGTACACAGTACCTGATGAGAATTGTCGCTGCAGTAATACCTACTTACATCCGCATTTCTGTTTACATTTATTACGTTAATCTCATAACGCTTTGCTTCAAAGGAAACCGTCATAACTAATTTAATTATGCATTTCAAACATGTCTCTGAAATTGCGAAATGCTTGCGTACTGTCAATATTGAATGTATTCCCCGTTTAATTCCATGTCGTAGACACTAACGTGTTGATGGTTGTTCTATTATCAAATACTTTAGGTTATTAATTAATGGTCTTGGTTATATCTTGGTAGAGTTGCAGAGAGTGACAAAATAGTTTATGTTCACAGTCTAACGTGATAAAATTAATTAAATTTCTAATTATAATCATACCATAAAAAAAAACTATACCGTTACTGATTTTGTTTCTTTAATATAACTTTGCGACATGTTGTTTGAGATAAGTATTCAATCATCAATATACAACTAAATTAACAGGTAGTGTATTATGACACTACCTGTTAACACTATATGTTATAATATACACTTTGTAAACTTCTTATAGTAACTTGTCCTATCAAGTTATTAGTCAAATTTAAATCCATCCATCTTTGAATACATTAAATTTATATTACGTAATAAGGTGTTAGCTAACAAGTAAACAGTCAGGGAAAATACATCGATGTCAAGTTTAATAAAAACACTACACCAAAAGAGAATTATTGAAAGAAAGTTTATGTTTCTTAAGCCTAATAATTTTTCAGCCATCATAACTTGAAACTGTAGGTAATATGTATAGCAGGTAATACTGAATGTTTCAACAAACATTCCTAACGATCGATTTCAATAACCTAGAGTATATTCAGAGACACATGTCACAGCATAAGACGAGCAGACCCGTGAAGCCAATATACGTAGTACGTACGTACGTAGCACAAGTATTGGCTCTGGGACACGCACCCAGCGTCTGTTCTACCCGTCTAAGCATGATAACCACGGTTAAGTTCTACAACACCCATTTACACTAGAGGCTACTCATACGTAATTATATAACATAATTATACACTGTTATTCTTTATAACAATTGTCAATTTTGTAAATCGATATGAAATTTTCAATGTTAACAGTAAAACAAAAATGAGGTTGATCGTCTAAAGTCGAGTGGGTACATATTTTCACTTTGAAGTATCCTCTTACAGGCGCCTCATGTAACAGACTGCCCGAGTTATCGCTCTTGAAACAAGTGCAGCGACGTTTCAGCAGAATTCGTTTTACTGCGGTCTAGAAAATCCGCTTAATTGGAATTAGGTAAACTGGATCGCTTTAAAGCTTGTTCGACGATAATAAATTATTTGTATTTCTACAGCTATGGGAATATACTCGCACCATCTCGTTCTCCAAACTTCATCGGTATTTGCGTAACCCAAATCTCACAGATTCGTTATGGAGAGGAGCATCACTGGATGGACGGTACCGGCACTACGTTCACCAACTCTATGGCCCCATTTGGCGAGTGTGGGAATACCTTTCGAGATCTGCAAACTCGCTTTTGCTAGCATTTTCTTGGAACAGTCTAAGTTTAGCAGTGAGCTTGAATAAGGCAAGTTAAAGAAAATTTTGGTCGTTTCATTTAGCCAGACTAAAAACATTAATCAGAGCTCTTCACTACAGAAGATTAAAGCAGTTTTTCGTTCGATTCTTCATAAATTACTCTATAAAATTAAATCTTATGTAAATTTCACGACACGCGGAAAAAAAATGTTTTAGCAAACCATTAAGAATTCAGGACGAAAAAAAACAAATATTTAATCTCAAAACCTGAGCAATAAATTTCGAGCAGCAAAGATTAACCGCTCTCTGTACCTCACTTTGTTCATTTTTATTCATTCAGCATTCACGCCAACGTTGCCAAATGTATTCATGGAGAAATTCAGTGGAAAATTTAGCAAAAAGTTTCATTTTGAATTTTATGTATACCCGAAGTTACTTTTACATTAAAATGTACTCGAACATAGTTACGTTCTAGGCACGCCTAGTTAGGCAAAATGGAATAGGAGTAGATGTTAAAAGTACTATTTTTTGATACATGAATTAGGTAACATATGGAAGCGAAAGATGTGTATGGCAGAAGAGGCATGAAAGCAGGATAAATGCAGTACAAATGAGAGCGTTAAGAAGTATGATTGATGTGAAGATAACTGACAGGGTTCGAAATAATATGATCAGAGAGCGTTGTGGCGTGAAAGAAGATGTAGTGACACGAATTGAGAAAGGGATGCTGAGCTAGTTTGGACATGTGGAGAGGATGAATGAAAGTAGGTTGACGAAACAAATATATGAGGCCAGTGTAAATGGTAGAGTCGGGTGAGGAAGACCTAGGCGAACATATCACGATAAAATCGGAGACGTTCTGAAAAAAGGCCAGGTCAAGAGTACTCTAAACCAACGAGCATCCATGCGAACATTGATGAAAGTTGAAGAAGCGAAAGACGTATGTCAGGACCGTAGCGAGTGGAAGAAGATTATCTCTGCGTACCCCGTTGGGAACAAGGCCTGAATATATACTTATACATGAATTAGGTATAGTAGAAAAAAATACAACAACGTTAGGATAACTAGCTTTCCCTGATATTCCGTGAAAGTATGGTTCTTCCCCGATCGGATCGATACAATTTGTGGTGCCATAGCTACGATCTATTTATGTATCTCGGGGCTTTAGCATACAAAGAAGCTGAGGGAGACATAGTAGTGAGCCTAAAGATTCTTCCATATTATTTCTGCCAGCTATTTAGAATTACATACATTATTAATAGTGTATTCTTCTAGATATTTTTATTATTATAGTACGCGTGTGACCAGCGCTTGATACCCAGGGCCGGCATTACTAAAAATCTTAATAGCAATTGGAAACATCATGCTGAAACCTGCACGTCTGAGATACAATTGAAAATATTTCGAGAGCATCTGAAGTCCTCCAACCCGCACTGAGGCAGCGTGGCGGATACTTTCTGGCTTTTTAAACCCGTCAGTATCTTCGCCCCAACAGAGAGACATTTCATTGCACTTCGTTTCTTTTTATTCGTCACAAAAATAATAAATGGAAATTACAAGAATAGAATTTTTTTCAGAAACTTTTATTCTCAGTCTTTACACATTAGATAAAAAAATCTCCGTGACTTTAACTTAAAACGTAAAATAACAATTTGCTATGTGGGGTGGAGGTGGCGTAGGACAATTTGCCACTTTCTTTCTTCCCAAAGGAGTCGTTGGAGACCTTTGAAATCTCATGGCGTCCGATAGATAGCGGATTAACCATCTCTGAACCAATGGATTAGTTCAGAGATGGTACTTAATAAATAAATATATATAATAATTCACCTAGTACTGCGATCGTCAAACCGTCCGCCATTCGTGGCGATTCCAATTCCACTGTAGTTGTCTCAGTATTTTGGAGACAAGGAATAGTTGTTGTTGTTTGCTTGTGGCGCCTCACTAACTATGCTTGCCTCGTGGATATTACTCATAAAAAGTGTGGAGACAAATTTCCAAGCACCTTACAACAGATTCCAAAATATTTAATGATACAGTGTTACATCAAACGCATACTTAAGCTTTTCATGTTACGAAATTCACAAATTTCGATGCCTGATAATCAATAATTTTAAAAGTATTATGAAAATATTTCTTCATTCGATAAGGCTTGGTAGTTCCTTTGTGATAGATCTACGTTTTATTGTTGCAACTAGTCGGGCAATCTTTTTAATAGTTTGATAGCGGACAGTATCACTTTTTAAGTGTTAAAAACCTTCACAATATTATTTGCGGAATAAGTAAAAATATTGAAAGCTTTTGAAATGGTAGAGAAAATCGTAAAATAAAGAAGAACGTAGCCAAATACATCAAATGACGAACGTTACAAATATTAACTACATATATAAAGGATCCATTACGTAAAACTCTATCATTTATATCAATAAGCTATTATTCAGCTATTTAAATAACAATACATAGGCAGATTTAAAAGCACCCAAACGAAAATCAATTCACGCCACACAACATGGAATCAATAATATTGGATATGAAAAGAAAAATTTAATTCGGAAATATATTCGTAAGTTGAAAATAATTATTATGCCTGATACTATAAAGTACGATCTTTTTTTTATACGTAAAATAATATCTAGGGTATAACCGCCCACACGGTGGCAAGGCTATGTCCGATTGGCACCGTCCAAAGCCCCGCTGTATTTCACCTTCGCCCCAGGGCGAAAGGACCATGGGAACACTCTCGCGCACACACCCCGCTTGCAACGGCCGCCTTAACCAGCCACACTGCAAGAAAGGATACTTCCTCTCCCTCACTCTATCTACCTCCTAACATGCATGCGCCTCTTACTCGGCCTCCAATTTCACATGGGTAACGACCCCCTGAGCGCGCTACCTGAAAGCCGTGGAGATCAGGAAGGTGATTGCTCGGAAGCAGCCCTTCCGATATCCCCACGCGGATCTATACTCGCTCGTAATACCCACACTCGGAGCGGGCGTCTCGATTCGGCCCGATCCGCTAAGTCAAGCCGGCAATGTCGGTTCTTCTTGGTTTACCGAGGGTTACTAATCCACGGCTACTAAGCACACCCGGCAAAAAAATACGAATTTGGGGGGAAGAAGCCTTAAATTCAGTGTTAGCATAAAGCATTGCCTTTAGCATGCACTGTTTTTTGCGCACCTACACGCGGTTCCGCGCTCGAGGACTTTTCTCTCGTATATCTATATCGCTCGTAGCACTGATAACCAGCTGTTATCGGTGCTACGAGCGATATAGTTGGTGCATTGAGTCTCCAGCTTCCTTTTCTAGCTTTTTATAAAAGTATATTTAATATTTAAATGCTACAACTTATGGATGATCGGAGTTCTGTCTGTTAACCAGAAATTCTCATTTTGTCGAAGTTTTAGGTTCAAGAAAGGTTTACATAGTACGGCTAAAATAATAAAAAAAAATCCTATAAAATGGTCAGGCGCTACCGTGATTCTTTTTCATGAATCTGTGTACGATTTGGATATGACAAGACATGCATGAAAGACTTGCCCATATTCACCACGTTTAGGAGGCGAATCGGTGAGCGCAGTACCCGCAATAGTGAAACTGTACACCGACACTAGTCTGTGTTAAAATTTGGTTCGGTATATTCTGGCGATACACTATCAGTCGGTTGCCGGAGCTTCGTGCGTTTATCACCTGGGTCATGCAGGTAAAATGGAAAGAAAAATACAATATCTCTTACATGCTTGCCTTAACATTTTTACACGTGGTAAAGACAAGCGGCGGCTTTAGCTGCTGCTCGAATGGGCCGGCTCGACCGGATTGATATCACTGCCTCGCAGAATACCGGCGTGAAGTAGAGGCATCTTATGCTTCTGGGTTTCGTTCGGTGAGTGAGGTAACCGAAGGCCCACATCCCCTCCCTATTCCTCTCCTCTTCCTCCGATCTCCCAAATATCCTTAAAGACCGGCAACGCACCTGCAGCATCTATGGTGTTGCAGATGTATGTGGGCGACGGTAATTACTTACCATCAGGTGAACCGCTTGCACGTTTGCCGTCTTTTCCATTAAAAAGAAAAAAAACATAAAGGAATTACCCATATATTCCTCTTTGCACATTGGGTGAAAGGGAGAATAGTTCCATAAATTCAATTTTTATTAATCAAGTTACTATCCAAAAGTATGTAATCAAGTTCACCAAACATTCCACCCAAGCCTTCACGGAATGAAAATCCATTATAGATTATTTATGGAGTGGCCGCAAAAATATTTATCTGTGTCGATAATGCGTCGGTCGGCGGCGCGCCCGCGGCTTTGACCGGAAATGAAAGTCTTCTGTTGTCGCTTTCGATTTTCCTTACTGTTGAAAAGGCCAAGATTTGAATATTAGATGTATTCCTTTATATTATAATACAAATGTATGTATTATTGTCTGCAGACCGCTGTTTCAATTCTTATTCTTAAATATGGGTCTCCAGACTTGTATGATTGCCTTTTTGTAAATACAATTCAGATTTTTAAGATACGTCTGTTTTCCTAAACATTTGACTACGAAACTTGTTTTGTGCAAAACTAATATACAGTTTAATTTAAAACATATCTACAGAGACTTAAAAGTAGCGGCCTGTAAATGCCCTTGCAAATGCCTCTTTCTCAAATATCCGAGATGTTTTGGAGCCGGGAAGGGTCCGCCACGCTGCTCCAATGCAGGTTAGCGGACTTCACATGCCCTAGAAATAATATTTCTCAGACATGCAGGTTTCCTCATGAGGTATTCCTTTACCGCCGAGCACGTGGTAAATTCAGTACTTAAAATTGTTATTAACAATTTTATTGCTGCTGACACCTAACCCAGGTCAATCGCGCTGCCCTGCCACTGCTGCTGCGCTGCCCACTAGGCTACCATGGGTCTTAGAGATGGAGAGTTAAATTAATACCATTAAAATTAACAACTTTTGTTCCAAAGATTCATAAAATTAGATTTTTAAGATTTACGAAAATAACAAAAGTTTCAAAGTAAACTTAATTCTTAGAAGCGTATCAAAAAAAAATTGCGTTGCAATTCTGACCAGGCGCGCGTGTATAGAGTAATTAAAATGTAGAATGTGCACAATGTTTTATAACTATGAAGTCTTTATACATTTATTAACTTGGTAAAATAATTGAAATTTTTAATTTTGACATTAAATAGCGCAACGCGACAAAGGACTCGCTACTCGTATATCCTTATATCCGTTTACACAATATAAGATACACAATGCGTGTCTGTCAATACTAACTCGGTGCATATTCCAATAACATCAGTGTGTACAGTTAGCAGGAAATGAAATTCTGTGTATCGTGGATGGCTTTGCGGTATACCCGTGCTGATGGTATAATTTGCATGTTTAACAAAATCGTTACTTTTATTAGGATAATAAAATAAATTATTATGTTAACAAATTCATTACTAGATTCAAACCACACAGAAATAATGTAACTAGCTTGTAAGCTTTATTTAAAATGCAAAATAAGTTGGTTGACTCTCGGTTACTTAAAATGTTCTCACGGCCTCTTGAAAAATACTCATGAAATAATAAAAAAAAAAACAATGTGATTTGGTGCCCTCAGTCATTTGAAGTTGTGGCAACTGCATCTTTCTCGTAAACAGTATAATGTAAACTGTATTATTGACCAAACCCTTCTGTGATTGGTTCGAACCCTAGAAAAAGAACTTCTTGACTATAAAATAAACGGACATGACGTTTGTTTAAATCTCCTGCTTACACCAGCTGTTGTTTTCGGTTTACTATAATACTGTGTTACATTCAACCCGAGATTTTTTAATCTGTGAAATTTTATCGAGCTCTAAAAAGAACAATACAATTGATAAAAAAACGCTAGTTATTAATGCTGTGGAGAGTGGAGTGGAACTTATTCATCTTAATGTTGCAAAACAGTTAGACATTTTTAACAACTACCATTATTTTGTACTCTCAGTAATTTAATCTTTTTCTCTGGTCTCTTGTTTCAAATTATGGAGAGTTAACTGGTCTATCTATATAGATCTTGTATTATCTGCGTTTAAATACAAAGTAGTAAATAATGTTCAATTAAAAGTATCAATAAATAAACTATTGTTAACAGTGCTGAAAACGTAGTACTATGAACGCGTGAACATAATTTTAAAACTAAGAGAATCAAAAAGAACAGGAAACCACATAGCGGCCGTTGTGATAAAATGGCTGACAATCTGGATCATCACGGCTGAGCTCGTAAGCGCAGTGCGGGCCATATCCCTCGCCATGTCGCTATTGATTACGTCATCCGACTGTCAATGATTTTGGAGTCAAATGGCATATTGCGACACGATGGCAAAATGCCTGACGGAATGACACTCATTCCCTGGAAAAATGAGAGCACCGTGATCTGGGAAGTGACTTGTGGTGACACGTCAGCGCCTTCTCATGTTTCGGGGACTGCACGCGGGGCAGGTGTAGTGGCGGAGACAGTAGAGACTATGAAACGCTGTATATTCGTGCGTTTTGGCGTGCAGACCGGACACGAGACGTTTGTATCGAGATATCTGCTCGCGTCTAGTTCCCATTTCTGGTGACCGATGAGTTGGCTCATATTTTTGTCAGTGACAAAGCGCGGCAACTTCGCAAACTTGCAGGGCCACAAGATAGACGGCTATTTGACTATCGGTTTTATTTTATTTAGTGCGTTAATAATCAATGATTTCTTATATTTACGCGAATACTATTTTACATTTGAAATTAAACTATTATTTACGGATTTTTATCGATATGTATACGGGAGGACTAGTCCATTGTAAAAATTTGTATCATTTTAATTTGAAGTAAGATTTTTCTAATACAGCAACCTAAATTATTACATATTAAATTAAAAAAACAAAATTACAAAATGTATAGTCAAATAAAGCCAAGTCAACTACATAGTAATAACTATCATTTTAGTATTAGATTCATTTCATTTACAAAATGTGAAATGATATATGACATATCACGAATAGCTTCAACGCTGTAACCATTGTTTACAATTGATTGCGCTTTAAGCTATTATCTCTCTATTTTCAACAACAAACATCGGTTTTCGTATCTGCTAACCTATTCGCTAACCGTTAACATTTATTGAATTTTGTAATATACAACGAAAATACAATGTTACCAAAAATAAGCTCCTGCGGTGGTATAACCAATACTGGGGCATCAGAGGTCTTCACATTTATTTTTGTCGTTTCAACCTACTTTTCATCAGAGCTTGCTTGGAACAACGTCGACAGATGACGAGCCTGTCACCATCTTAGTGATCATGCCAACGATACAAATCGTACATAAGTTTCAAAAGCTCATGAGTAGTAGAGTTGATAATTTAAAACTTAACAATTTAATTTGGTTTTAATAAACAATCCATAACTCAAGTACAAACATTTAAATCACAGTAACGTTTATTCCTATCATGATTCAAACCTGCAACCCTTTAACTTCGAAGTTAGTATCACAAACAACTAAGCAATCGTACCAGGTTTCTTATTGAAATGAAACATAAAAATCTAACAAAAGGAAAGCAACACGCAGGCTCTCTTAATCCGACTTATCGATGTCTGATGCCTTAAGCAACATTATTTTCTTTGGTTTCATCTGTTTTCTTATTTACAGATGCTAAGTAGATTTATCCTGTGAATACTAATGCAGCGGATTTGCATTGCTCAACGTCAAGAAAGAAAACACATTTTCGCTGGTGGCAAATCAGAATAACAAATGGTATATTTAAAAAGTTACATTTGTAAATTTATAAACTGACTTAGCCATTGTTGAGGTAGTCTTAACTGTCTAAATGAATGAAAAATTAGAAATGAGCTTTCACGTTCGTATACTCAATACAGGGGTGGTCAGAGGTCCACATGCTAGTCGTTTCAACCCACCTTTGAGCAGAACTTATTTGAGATAGCGTGATAAGTTTGTGAGACTATCACTGTTCTGGTGTCCAGGTCAACGATACAAATCGTTCATAACTTTCATTAAAACTAATTGATACAAGTACATAGGGAATCTCAACTCGAATCTCCTGATTCGGAGGATAATCCTCTAACCACCAGGATATCGTGGCCTACAAATTATATACGACGAAGTTATATTTCGTATGATAAATCAAATGAAAAATATAATACGAGTAACTTGTGCATTTACGAAAATTAAACTTTATATATTTTTATGATGAATATTTGTATATATATTTTTATTGATTTTTATGAAAAATGATTTTTCTGTGAAGACTCTGTATTTGACCAAGATTTGGGATCAATATTGTATGGCATTCATGCCATTACAGTACAGTGCCTGCTAGGTGTTTAAAACTTAAAGAATATTTACGCAACCGCAAAATTTAATATAAACCTGTTTTACATAAATATCATTAGTATCAAAAGTACCCAAGAAAACACAAGAATTAAACAATACCTTTACGTCACTGTAACCGAATCCATCTATTCAATAACAGCTAACATTTATGTTCTAAATTCACGGCTATTCCGATAACTGATTTAGTTTCCAGAGCCGGCGTCAACGACGTCCGGTAAACTGGAATGGGCGCTCAACTAAGTGCACCTTAACGTTGTTATGTTCTTAGTTATCCGTAACTAAAAGATTATAAAGCCAAAACAATTCGAACCCAGATTTATATGAAAACAAACGCATAGAGTGATTAAATTGACATGATTTCAATCGCTACAGTCATCCCTTACATCGTAATTTTAGTTATTGTAAATACCAATCGCGTAGCTCAATGTTCAGCTACGAGTGAGCCATTAATTCATGAGCCAAGTGTTTTTAGAATTAGTTTCCATTTTCAACACTAGATGATGAAATAAGGTGGCAGATTTTCCTACGTCCCAACCAAACGGTAATTAATAAAATTTCTATTAATCAATCATATTGAAACTATTTACGTTTTTGGAAAACTATATAAATTATTATTAAATAATAGTGCCGGAAGTGTACACGGTAACATCTTCCCGTGTCTGATGTGACGCATATGCGATAAGATTGGAGGAAGGGTAACATAATACAACCGGTACGAAAAACATTTGTTTTGCGAAAAAAATTACTTCATAAATAAAGTTTTATTACTTAATATATAGTGGGATATTTCTATACTATACAAGTCTGATTGGTATAATTACATAAAAAGATTAATTTATAAATTAAATAGCGAACCGCATCGCCTTCTTCGCATATATAATAATAATAATAATTCATAATCATCAATTCGTGATTATAATAAATCTGACATATATAATCATGTATAAAAGTGAACGTGTGATATAATCCTTCGGCATGAAACTTCAGACGGACGAAAGATCAGGGCAAAATAAAAAGGAAATGGGGGAAGATGATAATTATTATAATTAACCGTCATATGACTATATTAAAACTAATTCTTATGCATTGATTTTCTCCTAACACGGTACAGCTTCCCTAACTTTTTATTTTCTACATAGCCTCTACTAACTGAACTCCGAGAATTTTTCAAACCTCTTTGGCGACATGACTGCATAGAGCTGCTTACAGTGAACTTCCTTTCGTACATGAAAACTTTTCCAGTTCATATAGTTGTTAAATTATGGCTTCTGGCGTGTTTTGAAAGAAAACAAATAATGTCTCTAATAATATTAATAGATTCATACAATATTGAAATTCGCATCATAAAAGTCTTATAAATAATAAAGTCCAGAATGATATGATGAAGTTTCATATCAATTTCTTTGTGCAAATAGGAGAAATGAAACAATGTATGGAGACGTAGGCACCATGTTCCGATACGCACAGAGTTGCAAAACGTTTAATGGAAGTAACCTTCCTTATCTTATCTCATCTAATCGACACTTCAAGAAGTACTCAAGACTCCCAGTGTTCCATACTCTCTCAGTGTCCAGTCGATATGGCTTGTTTTACTTGCCAATCGTGCATGGACTCGGTTATTCGGTAAAAAATAATAACTTGGTAAGCCATAAATTTTACGGCATTTTAAAAGTTCGACTGCAGGGTAAGTTAAGTGAAGCCTGACAATAGAATAAATTAACAAGTAAAGTATTAATAATAATTTTTGAACGTGGTAGAGCCAAGCAGTAGCTTTTGCTACAAATCAACCGGAGTAGTACCAGCACCTCGCAGAATACTGGCGAAAAGTAGAAGCATCTTGTGCTTCCTCCATCCTCACCCTCCCCCAACTCCCAAATATCCTTAAAGACCGGCAACGCAACTGCAGCCTCTCTGCTGTTGCAAATGTACGAAGGCGACGGTAATCACTTACTGACCCGCTTGCACGTAAGCCCCTTTCGCAATAAAAAAATAAATAAAATTTAATGATATATGCGCAGTTCGTTTAGGTTCTTTCTAGATCATTGGCGTGAATTGCCAGAGTACTGGAAAAATCTAGAAGAAACATAATTTTTAAATATCACTGTTTTATTTCTAATTACATTTAAACAAAACTAAGATAAGTAAAGGTTTTTTGATGAGATTAAAATCCGGTTGGAATAAACCGAATGCGTAAATTTTCTTGTCTATTTTTTCCTTCTTAAACATATTTCATTTAAGTAACAATTATAAAATTTTGAACGTGACTGATTAAATATATTTTTTATAAAAAATCACGTATATTTCTTAAAAATAAAACATGCTAGCTTACACCAAAATCTAAATGCCAACTACTTTTAAAATATTAGAATTTCGTATAATTGAGTCATAATTATCAACGAAAATAATTTTTAAATTTTAATATGAAAACCACCAAAATACAACAGCTTTGATGGATCTGTTGCATAATATGAACAGACAATGCCGGTATATTTGGCACTGTAATTAATGCAACGAATTAATGACTTTAATGTTATTCACGTGAAAGGTTCAGGTTAATTATAACACTGTGGGTTATAATTAACCTGAAAAATGGAAAATCATCTCTCATTCTTAAATATTTATTGTCCATTTGAACATTCGAATTCATATAGATAATTTATTTTGATATTCACTTCCTCAATAAAAAAATTTAAACTACCTGTCGCGCTTAACTATCTTTAACATATTTTATTATAAGTGGGTACTCCGCAGATAATTGAGAAGTTTGCATCTCTGTCTACCACGAGAGGCGATTTCCGGTTTGAGCTTATTTTGTTATGGTTTTTGTTAATAGGATGTTTTGTACATATTTTTCCAATTATTCTTTATGTGGTAGAGCCAAGCTTTTGCTACCGGCGTGAAGCAGAGGTATCTGCGTTTTGTTCGCTGAGTGAGGTAATCCAAGGTCCACTCGAGCTAGGGATGGTACAGAGTTTCTTCCTTGATGTGCTCTCACTGGTCTTCTGCCAGTAATCAATCTGTCTTTTGCTGCACTGGTCACTTTACCTACATTTCGTGTCTCTTTATCCTCCTTTTCCTCTTTTTTCTTCCTTTTTTCTTTCTTTACAAAGTTTCCTCTACCACTCACTTCAAAATTCACCACTAATCTATTCTTAACACGCTGCAGAGCTCATTATGTAGTCCCAAATTTCGATCGTTTTTTATTTTAGATTATACCTGAATATTCTCGAAACCATGTTTTATTTTTATTGAAAAAAGTAGGCTTATATTTCAACTAATGTACAGATATCCTTATTTACCTACCCATGAGTTTCGTTAACGTCGACTGGTAGTTGATAAAATATTATTTATTTTGACTTGTCGAATGACAATGACTCTGAATGGAGATGTAAGAGTTTACAAGACATTATCGGGCATTCGTGACAATATGGTAAAAACGCATACTGATCTAATTGTTACGTCTCCACGGAGTGACTTTTACGTACTGTTAAAAAGAAAAGTATTTCAGTCGTAGATGAAGGAGTATTTAAGAGTAAGCACCAAAAGTATTACTACCAAGTAACTCTTAACTTTGAAATGTTATATCAGCATTAAATTACATAAATAGAAATAGTTTGTCTTTTTTAACATAGTCCGTATGTGTAAAATTGACATTATGTATAAATATATCGATGAATATGAGAGAGGTCAAAGATAACATAGTTTTTGTATTCCGTGAAATTTTTTGTTTTTAGCTCTCTTGTGGCTTTAGCTAAACTATTTGCTTTGGATTCACATCCAAAGTAAAAACGTATACATATAATAGAAACAACATTACAATAGAAAAAGTAGAATAGTTCTTACTTTTGATTTAGTTAACTGCAGCAGACTTTAAATCCACGATCGAGATTATACTTTTGGTTTTGATTATGCAATTTCATAGCACCGTCTTAAGAGCACCTATTAAGACAGGTTATATTGTTAACCAATTTATCTCTAGACAGCGTCCGCGACGTTTGGCAAACTCCTCTTAGCTAAGTGCAGCTTAATTTTGTTACTTTCGTAGTCAATAGTAGAGTTAAGAAAAGCAAATCATTGGATCAATGCCATAGATATCTGATCGGTTAAAAAGGCGGCCATGTAGGACTCGCTCACCGAGTGATTTGTTTAACCTTACAATGTATTTGTGTTATGTATTAACCAATAAAAAAAATGATTTCCTTCATTCAGTGCGGGGTCCTAAGCGCGAGCCTGACTCACACTTGACCGTTTTTTATTCCTTGTTTGACCCAAAGTACGTATTACCGTTTCAATTCAGCAAAACCCCCTTAACTTTACCTTTTTGTATCATTCGATTCGAATTCGAAGATATAACTTTAAGGGAAATTATCATTTATTTACGCGTATTAATTTAAGATGCTTTTTTAATATGATAACTTACATTACAATTTCCTCTCTCTATATTCGATATTTGTACAACACACAAGTGAAATGTTTTCGGGTCTGCCTGTATTGTATTGCATCCTATCACTGACACTGAATGACTCTCCTCCCTATTTTATTCTTTACTGTACACAGTCTAATACATTTACAATTTTAATATGCAAGATATATGTACAAAGGCAAGCCTAACAAGAGTTCGTCGAGCGTAGTTCATTTTAGTGGAAAAGTAAATAAGAATCTTCTGCTTTTAGACGAACGTTTGCGGCCATGTAAAATATCATGCAGAGTTGAACTTTCGAACGCAGTTGTCGCATTCGAAAGTTCACGCTGTGCTCGAAATCAAACACGGGAAGTATTACATCTTACCATAACAGCCTGTAAATAGTCCACTGCAGGCCGTTGTGTTCTCCCATAAGGAGAAGTTGGAATTATTGCCACGCTCGGCAAGCAGACTGTTGATCGCAGTATCAGACACCTCATTCCTAAGATCCTGCTGCTCGTCATCGGTCTCCTTAATTTTGATCTGGTATTTTTCGTATGTATCCGGCTGGTATATATCCTGCCGTCTGTAGTAATTACTATTTTAAAGCATTTCCCTTAACCGCCTTTTACGACATCCACGGGAAGAACTGTGATGACAGATTTATACGCCAATATATGTGGTATATTATAAAATAACCTTAAATAAACATCCAACAAAAATAATTAATCCATATACCTTCGTATAGTTTTGTGTCTCTTTTTAATACCTACGAAGTAAAATTGCCGGGAATTTTTCGAACTTTTCTGACGACATGACTGCATAGCGTAGTACAGAGCTAACTTTCTCACCTCAATGAAAACTTTATTCCAGCTCAATTAGTCACGAAAGTTGTTCAGAGCTTTGAAAAGAACTGTTCTATTACGCTGGAAAACTGTATTTATACATCACTATATTCAATCTAGCAAAAACAAAGACAAAATTGTTCATTTAATGTCTTATTTTCTAGAAGCCTTTTTAAAAATGTGCAAATATTTATCTGTGAGTTTATTTTATATCGCATTTTGTTATCATTCAGTCTATTGCAAATCTGCTTCAGAATAATCATCCTTCTTTAACAGGATAAACATCTTTTTTCTTAAACATCCATCTTTGGGAGAAGCAAAAGGCGTATGTCAGGACCGTAACAAGTGGAAGAACGTTGTCTCTGCCTACCCCGTTGGGAACAAGGCGTGAATATATACATACATACATACATTAAACAGGGTAAAGTCAAAGTCAAAACTTTCAAACAACAAGCAAGTGCAGTCTATGAATTATTTTCACGCATCTATTTCTCAATATAAATAAAATTAAAAAAAATTCTAACTCTTTTTAACAAAGCTTCTTTTACAAATTTTATAAATTTTGTGTGTGATTGTTACACTATGTTTTTAGAAATTTTACGCCATTATTTAGAAAATACTTTTTAGTCTTTGTCAAGTTAATTGAGTAACCTCTAGCATATCATGTCGATAGTTTGTACAGTAGACTGTGAGATAATGAATATTGTACAGGCTGCAGATCCACGTACAAAGTAGTAAACCAAAGGACAATCATGTCCTTTCACCTTATCAACTGTGGAAATAAACATAATAGATTAATTTAGCTGTTCCCTCATCAGCCAGCTCTCTAATATTTCTAACAGCGAAAATTGCAAACTTTATTTCGAAGCTAGTCTATCAATGTACGCTTAAACACTGGAGTTTTAATTCATTAAAAATTCCAAGAAATATGATTTTGCAGAAATACGCATAAATAATTAATATTCTCTAAATTAATTACAACATATTGCGGCGACTGTAAACATTTTGTATCTTTTTGCGTTTAGAAGAAAATTATGTGAAGCGAACCTTTTGGAAACAATATGCAGTATTAGGTAGTGCCGTTCCAGTAGGAAGTAACATAAGCATATAGAACTATCTCACAATATTTTGTACCATAAACGGAAGATTATTCATGTACACCAAGAACAAGAAAGGGCCAAGTATCGATCCCTGAGAGACACTCTCTATTGCCGTTTTCATAGTGTATCATAATTTATTTAAATATTTTAATGGTGCTTAGAGCTAACAATGGTCCTATATTTTATTTGGTCGTTGAAACTACTCTTATCTCATCATTAAAATATGTGTTAAGTTCGGTTAAGATTTGATAGTAAAATATCATCATGTTTTTTCTAACAAATAGATGAATTGCCGGAAAACGTAAATAGGGGTGTGGGTGTTTTATTGTTTCAATAACATAATCATAGTTTTGCCCATCAGTCGTTACAAATTCACGGAATTGGCGTGTCAGTTAAATAAGTGCCATGCTATTGGTTAATAATTCGACCTTAACTATTAAGAACGTCTTCGATAAACTTTTACTGTTTTCTTATACTACATAATATTTATTACTTTATAATGCTATAACTATAAAGGACGCAAAACTAAGTAATTAAATTTCTATCGCCCACTGGGACATGTGAAAACTTGTCCACTAACTTCGTTTAGTCCCGAATGCTATACAGTCTCAGCAAAATAAACCAGACGCGAATTTTTCAAAGTTGTCCGTGACACCGGACAACTTTAAAAGCAGCACCCACAGGCGACTTACCTTCACTAAACTTCAATCCAGTTATGTGAAAGTTAATCCAATGCAGTTACAGTGTATTGGATTTTATACACATTTCTAAAATATTTCAGAGAATTTATTAATGGATTCACCAAATAAAACCGTTATATAAATCATAGCTAGAACGGAAAATTAATGTTCTGCAAAATAATTTGCTACATTCTTTTGTTAATTTCTCACACTATTACTCGATGTTTTAAAAATGTTAGTTTCAATTTCAAAAGTATATGGACCGAGCATAGATTTAGTATAAATACATCTGAGGGATCGAGACATGCGATATTATCGCCATCGTATGGTCGGAGAACTAGTGTCATATAAAATATCAAAGTGTCATTCAATTAATCGTTTCATCCAATTAAACTTTTCTTAAGAGCAAAGCTTTTCTGTGAAATCTTTGCTCTTAAAGAAATCCTCCTCATCTTTCCCTCTCTTCTCCTAAATTTCCTTCAAAGCCAAGCCTTCAAGCCGGCACCCCATCAGCCACTAGTCTAGTAGTCTACTACGTGGGCGGCAGTAATCATTTACCCGCAGGTGAGCTGCTTGCTCGTTTCCTGTTTACCATAAAAGAAGAGCAGCTTTTTCCCGTAAATCATCGAAGAAGATTCATTTTTGACATTGACACGAATTCTTTTAAGTTTTAGGGCATTACTTACAGTAATGCACAGTTTCTTTCAGTAACTTCTAGAATAATTTCCTAAGCAGAATCAACACTAAAATATTTTTTTTGCTAGTGCATATGGTACTCTTTATGTTTCTGTCTAAATGAAACGGAAAAACTGTCGGTCGCTTATGGGATGGTTTGGGCGTGTGTCTGAAATATTCGTATTCTTCTCATATTGAATTAAAACGAAAATTCATAAACGTTTTTGTTATGTATTATTGTAGCCCTATATAACACACTGGCGAGAAAGGGATTAAAATATTGCGATACTCATTTTAAAAATCGGATACATTTCCTGATCACCGTAAAACGGATATTATGGAAATGCGCGGTAATGCCACGTCTAGAGTTAGCGGCCGCGCTACAATTTACGTTTTTAATACAGCAAAAAAAATGACTTCCTTTGTTAATACAACAACAAACAAGTTATATAATATGATACATTAAAATAATACACTAACGGCTATCCGCGACTTCGCCTTTCCATGGTCACAAACTTTGTCCCGAGAAAACTCTTAACTGAGAAACAATTAATGATCCTTCTCCGATTTTGTTCATAGCCGTTCAGTTCTTTAGGAGAGATTGAAACGTGACGAAAAATTAACTTTCACATAGCCTCAAGAACAGGGATTTCCAAAACTGATTTTGGAGTGGACGAGGTTAAAAATTAACCCCTATTAATTAACACAAGTTCTTATTTGAAACTTTCAAGATACTGTATAAGATGTGTTACGTGTACCAACTTGTTATAAGAACGACTAATATTTTAGTAGGAAGTATTGTACTTTAATAAAACTCAACATACTGATAAGCGTCCACAAGATAGTAGAAGATGTAAAACTCGGCACGTTTTATCGATTAAGTTTAAGATTATGTTCAGTTTACTCAACCAACCGCAAAGTTTTCAAATTGATAAGTAATTTGTATCAATAGGAAAAGAACTAGAGAAAGGATTTTTAAAGTAATTTGGCTATGCGGGTCTGAGGTTCAGATAATTTTGGAAAAGGGGTCTGTTGTCCAAAATAGTTTGGCAATCCCTGCTCTAGAACGCCTGGAATCATGAGAAAAATTAAAAAAAATGTTCCCTAATTTGTTTAGTAAGTCCATTAAACCTAGTATGGCCATAAGTACATACTTATGTACGTACATAATTAGGTGTAACAAATATATGTTACACATAAAAATGCATATCTCACAAAGAAACAGTATAATAAGTCTCCGCAAGGTATTAAACCACTTTTCTTCTCACTTTCCACATCTCTTGAGAGACCCAACGTTGGTGTAACGTTTTGAGACACTTCTATTTAACTTTATAAATTCTAATACCATTGAGTTACGAACATTAAATGAAATAATATGCAAAAATGGTCAAACAGCATTTGAAATGGCTCACTCGTCTAAATTAATTTGGATCGACAATCCTGTATTTTGATAGCAATCACTTTCGCAATTATAGAGCGAACCACAACCCGACATTAAAAACCAAATCCGAATAAATTTAAATTTCAATACATGCATCGGACAGTCGTCATTTACGCGTCGATGCACTGACAGCAACGAACAGGGATTTACAGTGCGATAAAAATTCAAGTTTAATTACAATGCAATATAAGATTACATTTAAATAAATTCCATTTTAAGTTTGTATTTTTTATTAAAGTTATTCGTTTTTTAACAGTCTCTGAACCACCTCTGCTGGATTATCCCCTTTGATTAAAGCGCCAACAAAAACTGGTATGCCATTTAGGAACATTTGCCCAAACTCATTGCGCTGGTCAGGCGGGTTGGTGAGCGCATTGTAGAGATCCCGGTAGAAGCTGCTTCCCCGCTGTGGTGGGATTTGGGTCGGATTTTTTGACATCATATGGTCGTCCGAGTATTTGTTTTATCGGATAGGGGGCAAAAGATCAGATGAGTCGCTGGTGCGTTGCCAGTCTTCTGGGATATGTAGGGAGGGAGGAAAGGGAAGGGGAGTGGGCCCTCCAGCAATGGTATGGCTATTTACATTCTGTTAAAGAAAAGAAGATACAACCAATTGTTGATGTTGGTGTATTAAAACAGAGTGATTTAAAAAACCCTTTCAAAACCGTTTCTACGTCTCTACGCTACGTTTCTATGTGTGGCTTTGTGTTGGTACGTGTTCCAGAGATAACTGTGTTAAGATATCTGCATTCTAGCACGTAATGCCTCTAAGGCGGTTGCTTGCATATGTGGTTACTCTCAATGCATGCAACCCAACAGAATACAATTTTAGGTTACTGTTTACTTTTAATTGTAGTTTCTTTAGAACACGGCTCTAGACTTATCTTATTCCATATCAAGTATCCCAATTTTATTTATTTATTTCCAAGTAACGAAAATTTATAATGTAAAAATTAAAACAAGTAAATTTACGCAACATAAATAAAATGCAAATATCAAGAATGGCTATTTTCTATTTATTTAAGGTTATTATTAGGTAATATATTTTATTTTGGTGGACCCAAGCGGCGGGTTTTGCTGCTGCTCGATGAGGGCCGGCTCGACCGGGTTCGAATCACGACCTGGCAGAATACGGATGTGAAGTAGACGCATCTTGTGTTTTGTTGGGTGAATGAGGTAGGTGGGGGCTAAATTGCGTGCCAGCTCGCTAAAGCTTTTTTGAAAGAAACCAATCATAACCTTAAATACAACGAAAGAAAACGAAAACGTTATGAAAAATAGATGAAAATGTTCTTAGTATTTTTTTTTTGTATAAATGATGATGATGAAGGAGTTGAGATGATTTAAAGGCTAAAATTATGTATTAAGTATTTGTTCTTATAAAACCTAATGTATAAATGATAAGACGCAAACGGGACCGTATTTTATAAACTTGCACTCTAACTTCATTCACTTCCCGGTTCAGCGCAGCCTTTGCAAAATAAACAAGTTGGAACATTTTTCAAACTCATCTGATGAGATGAAGACGACGCGTAGTGACTTCTCTAATAAAGTGATTTTTTTTATTTTGACTTGGTGCTACTGTTCGTCTGGGTCGACTCATATGTATTATTTTGCCAATTTAAATTTTTTCATGAGATTACACGTTAATACAGGTGCTGCCTAAATCAAGTTATAAAGTTCCTTTAAATTGTAACTTTAATCCGTAATTATCCCGATGGTTGATGACTTGGACGAGGGACAGCTGTCGATGATGATGAGATTTATTAAGATTCTAAGATTCATCCCACTGCAGGGCAAAGATAAATTGAAAGAGGTCATTTTTTGAGTGATGACTTTGAGAGTCGCCTGCCATGCTGTTCCATTGCAGTTTAATGAACTTCACATACTCTCGAATTTTTTTTTGTTAGTTCTCATGCATACACTCACTTTTATTTTCGCACCTATTTTTTACCACAAAACAAACTGTTTAGTGGTGCCATCGCCAAGATTCGAACCCAGGATGAACTATGACGGAGAAGAAACAGACGATGAACACGGCTGATAGACACACTTAAAAATATGAAACGGCTGTCCGTATATTATGTCAAATAATCCGTAAATTGCATGTGCATTTTTTTTAAAGGATCCGAGAAATAAACGAGATAACAGTGCACTTGATGGTTAGTGACAAACAAAACGACACCCATTGGCATATTCCTGGTGGTGATATCGCTGGGGAGCTGAAGACTGGGATCGCCTTTCTATCGATGATTCGCAGGTGATACCCTGCGAATCGAAAGGTAAGATCATTGAACACGCAATTACCCGCCGGACTTTCGTATGTATATTGCCGGCCTTTCGTACCAAGGGTCTGAGCTGTCTTTCGTATTCTGCCTACATTTCGCATTAATTAAGTGCCCGCACCGCGTGTTGTCCTCGCGGAGACACCGAGTGCTAAGCTATGTTCTCATTTAATAAAATGTAAGTTTGTCGTTCTATCACGTTTCTTCAAAGAACGAAACTAGGCAGATATGTAAATTATGGCATGAAATCATAATACAAAATAATAATTAATAAAGAATATATTTTATCTGCATACGGGTAAAGCCGCTGGTCCTTTGTCAATATTTGCAGAAAAAATGTTATATTTATTTTCGTATGCATACACTTTTAAAGCGTCGTACATAAAACTTAGCTTTGAAAGTTTTTAAAAACTTATTAAGAATTCACAAGCTTGACTTAGTATTCCAGATTCAAGCTTCTCACTAAAAATATGTATTATATATTTTTTGAAAACGTGTAGCTTAATGGTCTGGTTCAAATCTTTTCCGAAGATAATATTGAATCTTAAGCAGTCGTTTTCAAAAGTGATTTTTCTGTGATTACGTTGTAGTCGTACCTTTGGCACCGGATAATCTACAGTTACGTATAGTGTTCGTATATACAGTACTCCTCCTCTTTCGATGACATCATTCTGAAGTTTCGATATAAAATGTCAAAAGATACACTCACACCTGCCGAGAGTTTCTTTTGATATTTACAACAACACCTAAAAACCGTCTCAAATTAAAAAATTTAATTGGCAGGTCTATCCAATTAACTTCATGAGTCTATTTCCTAATACAAAAATATATAAACAGTCACGTTACACAGGTGTTGCAGCCGCGTGAAGCTCTTATGGATTGCGTCTAATTAACCACACCCGCAATTAATGAGCGTCGTTTTTTATGTAGCCAATATTAATGAACATGCACTTAGTAAGTGGTTAATGTAGTCTATAGAAACGTATGTAAATCCTTAATGAGGAATTAATAAAGAAAGAAAAACAGAAAAATCACCAACGTTTTCTTCTAATATTTTATGTTTTAATTTCTCATCAGAACTTCCATGTGCTGCACATTAGCTCTTGTATTTTGTGATACTTTGGAATTTCCCTGGTGCAGATGTGTTTGCACTGCGTGCCTCTAATCCGAGGATAAAGAATCGCAGTTTAAAAATATTTAATGATGATAAAACAATGGCCATGAGTCCCAAGCGCGGCCTCGCTTATCCTGGCTGGGGGTGCGAAGAATCTTCGGCTGGATGCTAACTGTCACCTCAAACGACGGGATCTGGTAGCCATAAGCATATTGAGCGCCGACGTAATGATACTGGAGTCGGAAGAAAAGGTAAGCAATTTTCAATGGAGTATAGAAGGGTTGTATGAAGTCCGAGGGCAAGGGGAGGGCCGATTATCTATCAAGGAGTGTGAGCGTGTGTCAGGTTCATCGTCAAAAGGTCTCTCAGCGACAGCGTAATCAAGATCAGAAGTGTGTCGAGCATTTTTGGGGAAAGCCACTCTCAGAAGTAGAATTGTTACAGGGTCAAATGATGATAAAGATGATGAATATTTACTGCCAACTAATTCCATGACGTCAAATTAAAAAATTATCGATTTTTCTTATGGCACCCAAATTTTTTTGCTAACCAAACAAAGCCTATAACCATCTGGTGTAATGTAGATTTTAAACCGTAAAAGAATATTTAAAAATTATCCATCAATCTGTTTAGGTGATTACTTCACACGTAATATATATAAATTGTCTGGTTTTAATATTGGTATAGATTTTGGGGACAAAATAATTTTTACTAATTAGAAATATTTACACCGTAGAGCTCATCTT
The DNA here is from genome assembly GCA_029286595.1 of Bhutanitis thaidina. Classification (NCBI taxonomy): domain Eukaryota; kingdom Metazoa; phylum Arthropoda; class Insecta; order Lepidoptera; family Papilionidae; genus Bhutanitis; species Bhutanitis thaidina. Next base: position 4,580,480 of record JAGSMS010000020.1, on the reverse strand, counting down.
TACCAATTAGAATTATTGAGTTAAAACTAAAAATAATATTAGGAACTGCCATTACTTCCGTGCATTATTGTTTTTTTGGTTCTTAGCGATTGGAGCAGAGGACACTTCTTTGCATATAAGCAATCCTACTAATGGCGGAATAGTCAACTTAAATATGCCAGACCAAAATTGTCCAGACCGATGATGGGCAGCAGTGCCTTAGGTGCATGGTGTCTGGTACTGTCGCCAACCTGTCTGCTAAGCACAGCGATTACGGCAAATTGTTCTAATTGTAGAAATACCAATGCTCAGCAGTGCTTTGACTGGCTGCCTAAAGAATAAAAAGCAACATCGGTTTGATTTCCGGTGTGTGCGGTAAGACGAGTTTCCACACCTAAGTTACCACCAGCTTATTATTATTATTGAATTGGGGTGAGAAACTAACAGTCAACCTGATGGTAAGTGGCTACTACTGCCCGTGAACACCTGCAATCTACAATCGAAGAAGAGTACAAATTCCTTTCATCTCTGAAGACTACGAAGGAATGTCTCTCTATCTGTAATTATATAGGCTCTCTATGGATTACCAACCGGAATACAACAGTTTATATACTGCAGTTTGGTGGTAGAAGAGGGTGTGAGGGTGGTACCTCCACAGACAACTTCTAGGCAGAGAAGGTGGCACTATATTCGCTACTGACTCTGTACGTCCTCTCAAATACATTAAACAATTTTTGTCTTATGAATATCTAATAATTTTAGAAACTTTAAAAAGTAAGATAGCAGCTTGTAAGTGCCCACTGCTGGGCAAAGGCCTCCTTCTCAAATACGAGTATCAAAGAGGGTCGAAGGAGTCGGGAAGGGCCCGCCATGCTGCTCCGGTGCGGGTTGGCGGGCTTCACATATCTCCGAAATAATATTTTTATTATTTCTCATACATGCCGGTTTCCTCGCGGTGTTTGCCTTCACCGCTTAGCACGTGGTAAAAACAGCACTAAAAGTTTCCATTAACAATCTTAGTTGTGCCGCCACCAGGGATCGAACCCAGGTCACTCGCGCTCTATTAAGCTAAAGTGAGCGCCCTAAACGCTAGGCTACCACGGCTCCAGAAACGTTAACTTACCGTAAAATTTTAATATTTAATATTTAAGTTCCGACAAAGTTGCGACGACGCAATACAAGACCGTATTTTTGAAACTTGTTCTAACTCCATTTAGTTCACTACGCTACGAAGCCTTCGCTAAATAAACTAGTCGCTTATTTTTCCAAAGTTGCCCGAAGCTATGAAAGGACTGTCTACGGTCAACTTTCTCACCTTGATAAAAGTTTATAATCAACTAGATTATGAGTTAAAGCAAGTCTATAAGAGTCAAGCAATTTATTAGGTAGTTCGTACCGTCAGTACCAGTCGTTTTGTCACAACACACATGTAGTTCACCAACTTTACTGTGTTTGGAACCATGGCAGCAAAGGAGCCAGGCACTCGCTTTAAGTTACATAGTACGCGATTGAACTGTGTTTGATTTCCAGTGTCGCTACCACTAAAATTGCTTATTGCAACTTTAGTACTGTACGTACTTATCAGATGCTCAGTGGTGATGTAAAAAAAACACCGTTTTAACGTGGTAGAGCCAAGCGGCGGCCTACTGCTCGAATGGGCCGGCTCGACCGGATTAATACCACGACCTCGCAGAATACCGGCGTGAAGTAGAGGCATCTTGGGCATCTGCGTTTCGTTCGGTGAGTGAGGTAACCGGAGGCCCATTCCCCCTCCCCATTCCACTCCTTATCTTCACTCACATCTCCCAAATACTCTTAAAGGCCAGCAACGCACCTGTAGCTCCTCTGGTGTTGCAGAGGTATGTGGGCGATAGTAATCACTTACCATCAGGTGAACCTATTCCTCGTTTGCCATTAAAAAAAAACCGTGAAGAAAGTCTGACATGCAAAACATGTGAAAATGTGTGCGATTCCAAAATAGTTTCTGTTTATTCCAAATTTTTAAAAATATGTTTTGTTAGATGGCTAGTTTAATCAGAATAAATATTATCTATTTCTGATAAAATCTATTGTGGCAATTAAAGATCATCAGTTCATTTTCTAGTTGGTAGCAGTAGGGGTCGCAGCCATCCCTACCTCCCACCGGTTTCCGCCGGATCATGAAGGAGGGACGATGACTTCGTAGCCGTGGCTTGGTTGCCCACGATTAACCGAGTTAGGGCTTAGTTTCCTATACGTTACCGGCCTAACTTAGCGGCCAGCTTATACTTAGAAATTGCTAGTTAAGCGCAATGTTACATTAAAATTTTACATATTTGTGTAATTTGTTTTTGAACGCGGTAGAGCCAAGCGGCGACTTTTGCTGCTGCTCGAATCGGCCGGCGCGACCGGGGTAGTACCACAACTTCACTGAATACCGATGTGTAATAGAGGCATCTCGTGCCTCTCCGTTTCATTCTATGAGTGAGATAACCGCAGGCCCTCTCCCCTATTCCGCCTCACGATCCTCTCTTCCACACCCCAAATGTCCTTTAAGGCCGGCAATACACCAACAGCTGTTCTGGTATTACAGATGCACGTGGGCAACGGGAATCACTTACCATCGAATGAGCCATTTGCTCGTTTGCCCCATTACACAAAAAAAACGTATTTTGCCTTATTTATTTTAAAGAGTGATGTATAACTTGTTTTAAAATTTGGATTGCCTAATTAATAAAATAAATAAATAATTATGACACCGATACTTTGCCTCCTTTTATTATGGCTGAGGAGAGTAATGGCTACCACGTGCGTCATATGTCATACGTCACAGGCGGTGCTTGAGGAGGCTGGTCTGACTGGTCGAATTTGCAGTACATTCTTGTAGCACGATTCCAGTTTGTCTTTTCTTTGATAACATTATTGTATACATTACCTTTAGTGAAAAAACATAAAAAAGAATACCTACGGAATTTCATTCACCGATTTATTTTCCATCAGAGAACACTCTGTAAAAAGAAATTGACATTTGACAAACAAAATTATGTTTTTTACGTCGACGAATAAAGAATAATAATAGTGACAGAATGTTAGTGTAAAATACATCCGAATTTGCCACACCCAAATCTAGTGACGGGGAGTAGGGTCACGAGTGCGAGGGTGCCGGCACTGCGCTGACCAATCCACTTGACCAGCAAGGTGAGCATAGGAAAACTTTTTAAAAAAAACCTTATCACTTTTGGTTAGGATTGGACAACAGTTACTTCGATAGGCTGATGTGTAGTAGGGAATTGTATATGCGTATCATTTATAATATTTAACCATACTCAAGTTCGTTCATGATCATTCGAATTTTGAGTATGAATTCTGTCGTTGGCCTGGACACTAAGATGCCGACATTGTTCTAAATATGCTCAGCCTTGCTATTCTTTAAGCTCCTCAACCTCCAACTCGACGCCGCGCCAGCGACGAGTTGCATTTTCGTATTCACTAACTTTGCTCACACAACACTAGCGCCACGAGAGCTTACGGCATTTGGTGAAACTACTCAAGGTTGACAAGTCTTATACGAAGAACGGTATTCGCAAAGCACACGTTTCGAGGACGAGCTCACTGTCGAGCACAGCCACAAATAGCTTCGATAGAGAATAGCACTGCTGGCCAAATATGGATTGACACAAGTCAAATGTATACTATTATTAATATACAGTCGTATATTTCACGAAATAATTTTGTTCTTTATTACTGACACAAGAAAATATCGCAGTAATATTCAAAATAAACTGAAATAAATTTCTGTTAATCTTGGAATGGATACAATGGAAATGTGAACCGATTTCAAAACAGATACGAAATCTACTCTAATTTATGACCGTATATTTTTTTTAAATACAATCAACGAAATGAGTAAAAAAAGATTTATCTCTTTGTTTTTTATTGTGAAAAAAATATTAATATTTTTGTTAGACGCTGTTAGTAATTAGGGAATCTAGATATAAAGGTTGTGATTTACCAGCTTTTCTGTAAATGTTAACCTCAGTTACAATTGCGTGTCTGTGACTGATAGACTCACTGTCGCTGGTGTTGGAGAATCCATCATTTCGGTAACGGTCCTAAATATCACACTTGTCTGGTGATGGGCGGCAGAGCGTCTACCCAGTGTGGCTTCTTCTTGAAAATGCTACAGTGGACCTGCACGTCTGCACGCATTGAACTAAGCTGTAAGCTTTTTTTGTTTTAAATAAGACCCGAAATAAATTTCATTTCATTACATGCAGTCGACAGTCGTCACTGACGCATCGTCGAATTGACGAACGCGTAACAGCGCGAATACCACGAATAAAACAATGAAAGTTAAGATACGTGTAATGCTATTTTCGTTGTAACTCATAAAAGGTTTCGAAAAAATTTAAATTTCATTTATTTTCCACCACGTATCAGGCTAATGTGTTGATACTAATAGTCCTTAATATTAATAATTACTTTTACAATAAAACTTATATTTTATCTACAAAACCAGTTAACCCTCGTTAACTGTAATCAACGCCAATATAAATTGCATAATTACATCAATCCAATTAAAATATTAAGTAAATCCTGACAAGGAAAGCTACTCAAAATTCACCTCGAGCACAAATTATGCAAACTGTTCTCCGCAATATTCTCGTTTTCGACAATATATTTGCATTTGAAATAGAGTTGTAACGGAATAAATAGCTGTCGCGGCACGTCCGCCTGCTTCACACTCAACTCACGAACTGATTTGAATTGAGAATTTGTTCGCCTGGTTGGCGCTGCTACGGTTTTTTTAGTGTACTTTAAAAGTAATAATAAACAATAATAATTAATTAATAGACGAAACACTGTACATTGACGAATTAAACTGATGACGTAATTTTAGGTCAAACAATCGATTCTGTTTCAAATGTTTTGGGTTTTACTTTAAAAGTTTTAGAGCTCCTGTGTAGTTTTTATGTGTAATGTCTTTCAGTATGGAGTCACTTGGTAAAACCATGTAACGAAAACATCAATGAAGATGATGATGATGAGGTCCTCCTGCGGTCTGCGCTACGCCACAAAAATATTTAACAAAAATTTCGTGTGTCGTTATATCTCGACATAGTTTCGTTATTCAAGTCATGGTTACTAATTCACGTGACATAGTCTCGTTTATTAGTACTGTATGATTTTATTGAGGAATCTTATTGAGGAATCACACAGATTTTTGTGGTATATGTCCCCTGGCCGAATTTAACCACACCGTACACTTCCGAATACTATCAGCAGTTTTCAACTGCGCATGAAATATTATAGTGCCGTAAGTATGCGCGTAAAGTATACACAAAGAAGCACACGTCTTTACGTTCCCACATCCGAATGGACGCTTATGCGAAAAAATCGAATCCGATGATGGGTGAGGGGAGGAGAATGGGAAGGAAGAGTGGGCCTCAAAGAATAATTCGATGAAAGAAGTGAAGGAATAGGTAATACATGAAACAATTCAGTGTCAGCCTCCTCAGATGCCTTGGTTCTACAGTAGTAAGTTTAGTAGAGCCTTCATTATTGCATTAGACAGATTACGTCCTGGATTTTCAACAAAAAAAAATAACTTAATAAGGAAAGCTAATTCCCATAATTGAGTTATGTTAAACACCAAAGGGTGGAATAATAATTGCTGCAGATTTAATATAAACAAATATGATAAAGGAAATTTTTAAGTATACCAGAAGAACCTACATCATATCCTGCCAAATTTATAGTGGAAAATATGATTTTGCACCAATAATTCTGTCGTTAATTTAAATAATATTTTGCTTTGAAGTACATGTTAAATTTAGGTGCTGTGTCTCCCTTATCCGTGGAGAATGATGCGCCTAAAAAAAACATTTTTGTTCACAGTAACCAAAATGTTTTCTTTTTTTCTTGATTCAACAATAAGCTCAACTTTTTTATTTTTCATATAAGTTTAAGAAATTTTGTCATGTTTTTTTTATCTCTATTGATACCTTCAATTAAATTTTCCTACATCGCCATTACCTATAAGACTATGAATCAGTTCCATCAGAAAAACTTCACATAGCAAATAAAAAAAATAAGATGTTATAACTTCGCCGCAAAGTCCCATTGTTGTTTTAAAACCTAATTTCTAACTTCGTAGAATAACGTTCAGTCCACGTCTATTGAGTTAGAGGGAAATAAACTAGTAATTTTTTGCCATTTCATTGATTTGAGTAAACTTTGTCTAGTTCAGGACTAAACAAGAGTTTCAAATTTCATAAAGTTTACTCTTACTTAATTTAGTCAAGAAAGAAAATTAAAACCAAGTTTAAAAGTAAAGTAAGTAAAAGTAACTAACTTAAGAAAGTAAAATATTATAGTTTTGTTATTCGAGTAGATAATATTGTATGTTAAAGAAAATCATCCTGAGTTACTTTTTAATTGTCTTTGTGCATTTCCAGAGCAGTAATTAAAAAATTAAATTAAACCCTATAAAATCTGTAAATATTAGTTAAATTTCAAATGTCGCGTAAATACAAGAAATCATTGTCTTATTTGCAGCACATTTTCGATTAAAATAGCACTTTATATTATATTAAGCGAAAACTTAAATTAAAAAGTATATATAGATAATTATATTCAATTAATTATTATCAAGCAGTTTATGAAAGACGAGAAGTTAAATAGGAACAAACTGATAACAATAAGCAAAAGAAAATGTAAACTCAATTCGAGGTTTTCTTTGATTGATTGTTAAGAGAAAGCATCGTGTAATAGCCTCTTGCGGCCGTCAATAGTTCAAAGAATAAGTAACGCTTTTATATAATCATAACTCTATAAAAAAAATTCATAAAGTATTAAAAAATCGTCAAGTAACCTGTCAAAGAGTGGTCAATAACACATTTAGATTTCTGACTGTTTTATGTACAACTGCCCCTTAGAAAATCACATTACTAATTTTAAGAAACATTAAAAGCGGAACTTTACTAAAGCGTTTGGGTGTAGAAGTGCTGGGTGCAGGAGTCCACCACACACACTGTTTGAGCTCACGGACTATTTTACTATGTTTCCTACTTCTTCGCTGAACATGTCATAAATCTAACCTGAACAGGTTGCTGTATTGGTTTGGACTTAAAAATGTTAGGCCGGCCTTTACACGGCTCTGCAAATTATAAGGAAAAGTAAAATTTAGTATAAGTAAGACATCATCATCAACATATAGGAAATAGAACGCGCTGCGTTAGTGAATACATCGACCAAAATACCGAAAGTACTCGATTGTTTTTAGTAGAAGTAATTTTTAATTCTTGATTATTCTAATCATCATAATTTGTCATTTGATTGTTTTAAGATGAATGTAGTTTAATTGAGTTTCTGTGTTTCTGATGATGTAACTTCCGTTATTTATTTACATTAAAACGAAAATTATTTTATGTTTTTATGTTTCGAAATTAAAAATCGTCTAATACAGTTTTTAATGGTCCAATTATTTCAAAGTAATATTTAGTGTGCCTATTTCCTTCAAATAACTTTCAATGTTACATTTTAAGCAACTGTAAACTGTGAAACTTAAAGAGTACTTACGATTTTCGTTGCCTAGAAGAAAGTGCCCATAGTGAAGATAGTAATCAACCGATATCGCATCTGGCCTTCTCTGACGCGAAGTATACTTATACAGTCAGAGGCTGTCTAACCCAATTCGCAAGCTATAAAATCCAAGTTTCAGGGGCTATTATTGTAACAGAAAGTATTGCAGCACAGACAGTGTAGCCCATCTCCGGTTGGTAATATTTGGTCTTTGTGATTTTGATATAATTATACCATAGATTTCTAAAACAATGTCATAGTATGCCATAGGTGGTTCGACAATAAGTTATAATACGCTAATTTAATAAATTTGTTACCTTCATCATCATCATTTCAGCCTATCAGTAGTCCACTGCTGAACATAGGCCTCCCCCAAAGATTGCCTCCGAGTGGCTGTCGGAAGTAAAGAATAGCGCCAACCTTGTCTGACCATGGGTGTCGTAAAATGCGACTAATGGTAAAAATTTATATTAGGAGATGGGCAGCAGCATCTTCCTGCACTAGAACAAGAAAAAAACTGCGGTTGCTAACCCGCTCGCCAGGCGTGGCAACTAAGGCGTACCCCCCCCCTCCCATGTCCGCCTCCCCTATCCCCGGCGGCCTCGCTAGTCCTGGCTATGGTGGCAGCCATGGTAACGGCGAGGCAGGGGGTTGTTACCTTACTTGAATAAAAAAAAGACAGTTATCTACAGATTTCGGTTACGTATGACATATAGTATACGTATTTATTAATTGTCATATTTTATCATATTTTCATATCATCATATTTTATCCCAGGAAATTAGTAAAGTAGCATTTTAAATTTTTAATTTACATGTTGAGTTGTGCCGGCATCAGGAGTCGAACTCAAGTCACTCGCGTACTATGAAATTAGAGCTTACCATGACTCTAAACAAATATTATTAAACTAATTTACAAAACTATAGAAAGTAGCTTTCTAAATATCAAATATTCTTTGACAATCCTGCCCGAGGCGCAGCAATTACACGGCAACGGAACTCTAAACCTGTACTTATAGATGTTTTTCGCTTATTTGTACCCCTTTTGTTCTACGGAATCCGACCCGAGCCATCTCAGTTACTAATTGGTACTCCTCCCTTTGAGCAGGTTTTGTTAAATTGCTAAGAATTATAACTCTACTTCTCTAAGCAATGTACATTTTGATGTGGTTTGAATGAACCTTTTCGATAAATTCCAAAGTGCTTTATTGTTCAATTAAGAAAATGTTAAACAGATTTTAACATCAATTTACGGTGTCTGAAATAAAATTTTAGGTTATTAGTTGTGGTAATTATTTACGAAATGTTATATTATTACATTATTTATCTATCAACATATTGTTATGTATTATTACTATTTATGTTACGGCACATTGGTAAAGAAAAGATCTAACAGGTAAAGATGCTAAAGAAGAATATTGATGTCCTTCCATCCGATTTCGACTAGGGCGATAACTTTCGAATACCATCAGCGTTTGTCAACTGCGCAAGATATATTGCTACAAGTGTAACCACTAACACAGAGGCAAGCACACGTCACACTTCCCGTATCTAATGTAAATCGTCTGCGATAGGAAGGGAATGCTGGACACAGTGTTAAAGACACGGGACGCAACAACACAATATAACCAGACCAGAAAAACTAAATAATTGTATCTTGTACAATTATTGTACTCACTTTGGATTTCTAATACTATCGACAGTGGTCAAGTGCCCCGGCACTAAAGTATAGTGCCGTAAGAGGCGCGCACCTTTACGGCACTATAACTTATACGGAGAGCACACAGTTCAACTAGACCCAAAAAACATTAATGTGTGTGATGCAAAACTTTATTCTACTGGAACCTTATTTTTATTATTGTATTCGAGTTTAGCTTCACAGTTACGTAGGCTAACCACTACGACACTCTTTCGTCAAATAAATGACAGATAGAGAAGAAAAAAATTCAATGTCGTCAAATCAAAATGATGTATATTCGTATCTTAAAAGAGTGAGAATAGTTTTACCTCCTACATCCATGATCGAATATAGAAAGAAAAAAACAAAGTAAAATAAAATAAGTCAGCCTTAGCCAAGATTAGGCTCCAGAATAATGCGGTTGCCGAAACTAAACTGCACGAAATTTATTACGATGTTCTTGACTGGAATAAAATATCCATTTTCATTTAGTATAAAACAATTTAAATGTATACTGAAAAAATCATTTTGTAAGGCTTTACAAAACGGCTCTACTTTATAGCGAACATTTACTAATTTTTTTTAACATTTTAGAAGGATTTAGATGATGAAAGATTAAAATGACCATCGTAGAGCAAAAGCAAAAACGTGGCTAAAAATAAATGTCGCAAATATAAGTTTTGAATAGTTAAACATAATTATTATTGCAAATGGGCAAGACAAGAGGTTTTTAAAAAAATCTTTGACTTGAATTGTATATTTTTCTTCGATCTAAGAAAAATTACTTCCGTTTCCAAACTTATTTTTTCATGACTTTGAATTCTATATTCATAAAAACAAATTCATATGCGCACCTCAAAGTCGAACAGACCCGTGGGGCAACACCTGTTCACAACGTATTTTATGTGTAATTTTACCTCTACTGTTATGATAGCAATAACTAAATGTTGCTTATACTATTCTATAAGTATCAATATTCCAAAGAAGTATTGCGTGTTTCTTTAAAAGAATGAAAAGTACAGGATACTCAAAAAACTTTTAAAATAATATTTAATGTAATATATAAAGTCGCGGATTATCAGAAACCAAGTTTAAATTTCATAGCATGCGAGTAACTTAGGTTCAATTTCCGGTGCCGGCACCCCTAAAATATTTTGTGTATTTACGCAAACGCTTTACATTCAAATTAAACTAACTTTAGGGAAATTGTCACATTCAATTTTAACGTTTTTACTTCCCTTAGTTCCTTACATGATCACAGACTACAGTTTTCTCGGAGCATCGAGTATGTTTCATTGTCAAAAGTTGAAAGTAAACGCGATAGATTCTGTAATATTAGTTAATTTACCATGATCTCGGCGTTGATGGGAAATATCGCTAGATCTTATCATAGAGACCTTCAAACACAGAATGTTTGTGCTAAATAAAAATATTTTTCTTACTGAAAGTCCTCTTACGGCATAAAAAATATTAGAGACGAACCAAGAACGTTAACTTTTTAAATCTTGGGCATTCTCTAAATAGACCATTGCTAGACATTGGCCTTAGTCAACACCTACTGATGATTTGGAAGATCTTCTCATTCCACAGAGCAAGAAGCATTCTATCTTTCGATCGCTCTTCACCTCACTAAAACTTACTTTGCGACCTCTCTTCACTTTCCATACCACCACTCTTTTTGTGACACAGAAATAATAACAATATTTATGAATAAAAATAGTCAAGCTCTCACGGCCGTGTCAGATGATTAATTTTTAAAGGCCGGCAACGCATCTGTAGCTCCTCTGGTGTTGTGGATGTTCGTGGGCGTCGGTAATCATTTACCATCAGGTGAGCCGCACGCTCGTTTGCCCCTTCTCCTATAAAAAAAATAATAATTACCTCACAGAGACAAAGCTTATAATGAGCGCACTACTTCGTCTATTTTGGTCTTGGATCTAATACTATGATCTAGGATCTAGACCTAGATTCTAGGATATCAAATCTACAATCTTGTATACAATTCAGTATTTCATTGTTATTATATTTACATCATAATTTAAAATAAGAGTGTTTAATTAAAAATTAAAAATGTTTGCATAACTTTAATTATAGCAATTCCACGAATACGACAGAATTATCCGGAGATATGTGTATTATAATAAAACCATACTGCATATCGCCGTCATTAAAATCTTTGTAGTGACTGAATAATGAATCGTAGCTCATATTTATAGCCTGTTCAGATCTAATAATAAACAGTAATATTTTTTCACATTTATGTTGCTCGATGCATTTTCTATACAAATAGCCGGTACATAATAGAAGTAACATTTAAATTTTTACTGTCAGTGTTCATATTCACAGTTCAATAATTAACTATATTTATACTCTTGTGCAGTAAACACTATATGTAATATATTCTTATATTGTATAATATAAGAAGGAGCCCTGAAGTTGTCACACTTGTTCAAACGGTTTTGTCCACGGGCGGCGTATACTTAAACTCGTCACCGAGAGGCTACGCACACACAGCCGCATCTTGTAGTGCCTATCGTAGCGCGGTTATATGAAACTTTGTCTGTGTGGGGTTTACCCAATACTAGAGGTACCTTACTTTTCAACAGCGCTTATTTAGACAACGTGACTGGTGGTAAGCCTGTCGTCGTCTTAATGTTTAAGCCACAGATAGAAATCTTACATAAGTTCTAATATTAGTATGAGCCCCTCTCCGCATAGGGGTTTGAACTCGAGTCTCCTGACTAAGAGGCAGATTTTCTAACCACTCGGATACCGTGTCTTATGCTTACACTAATACTTAAACTAGACATGATAACATGTCTAGTTTAGCCACTACTAGACATTGTACTCTCTTATTGAGATGATTTACTATAAACGCTACACTTGCTTGGCGATCGCTCCCCTCGTCCCCTAGACGCTGCTGCGCCAATCGCCGGAAGATTTTCAAGGGTTTTCTCTACGATATCCATAATCAGCCCTGATAACCAACATTTTTTTTTAAATAATGAGTTTACAAAAAAAATATTACCTTTGTTCATTTTTAGTTTTTCGAGTTACTTGATCCGTCCCTAGTTTTGTTATTCTTCACATACTCATACTCGTTATAGGGGTTGAAAACCACAGATATAGAACCATACTCTGAAAATGTTTTAAGTCTTTGTACAAGGTATGTATGGCTTAATTGAATGGAAAATTAAATGGCTTAAACCATTTCAAAATATATTTATTTGTCATATATCTTGATAAGTTATTTTATTTACTCTCATATCTAGTTTTTTTCTTCTATTCCTTAAAACTATGCGCATTGTAAAGTATTCGGGTTGTATATTACTCAATATTTTAGTAACTAATCAAGTAACCAATTATAAAATAATTAGCTTAACTAGCAAAATCACGTCTTTCTGTCCATTTTCATCTTTCGGTTAACAATCAGAATTATTAACTTTTAAACAGAAAGACAATTGAACGACAAGAAACATTGCTGACTAACCTATATAATATTCAACAATAGTTTTATAAAAAAATCTAATATTACTCAAAACGAATAGTAGTTTCTATTTAACAAGATAATTTCTATACATCGTACGAGTTGCGTATACAGTTTTAGCACGTGATTCATCGATTACTTTAAGGTAGTTGAAAAATAACACAAGCCTCGTTTCAAACGCTATCATCTAAATGAAATAGTGTGAAAATGAAAAGAAACGTTAAAAAATGAGTCCAGCGAAATCTCGGATGAATCCAACAGACGGCGGAATGAAAATTGAATTTGCCACTGATTGGATTTTTATTTACTTAAGACAAGAAAGAATCTTCAGCTCGCGAGACGCCGCTATCTTAATACATTATTTAGAAGACCTAATTTGCAGTTACAGAAAAATATTTCTATATTATATGTATGTTTTGTCAACCAAATGTTTATGAAGAAAATAAATGTTAATAAAGTAGATAAAGAAAGTCGGTTGCGGCTGACAGCCTAGTAGTCGTTGCGTTGCTGGTTAGGTTAGTCAGCAATGTTTCTTGTCGTTCAATTGTCTTTCTGTTTAAAAGTTATAGAGCCAGTATAATTACAGGCTGTCGGTTATCTTAATTCTCAAAGATGACAACTCAATGTTTGCAGGTCTCCATGGGCCAAATTAATTTAACATTTGTTAAATTAATTTATGTTTTAAGGGAGATATCGACCGCTTCCTTAAAGCAGTTTGATGTCTATTTTCTTTATCGACGAACTTATCGTCATTTCAAATATGATATGTTAATATTTTCAGATATATAATATATATGTATAAAAATATCAGACTGAAATTATTAAATTTTTTATTTACGTTAATGAAAAAAATTACTTTTGATGGTATATTGCGTAACGAACCCTGTGGAAACTATTAAACATGAGTAATGTCAATTAAACACGCTTAGTCTGATTCAGTGATATTTAACGGTGAGTAGTTCGTTTAAGACTTTACTTGAAGATGGTGAAAGCGGTTCTTAGTCCTAATTTATATCAACATAACGTGTTAAATTCAAATTTTAACAATGCTAAGTTAATAGAGCGTTACTCAGACCAATTATCAAGATCCTTAAATATAATAATATGACTTAATTAATTCATTGGTAGACAATCCTCAATAAAGGATTTGTTATCGAATTTCTCTAGAAGATAAGGATTTATTAACTAAATAAACAAGAGATATCGTTACCCGAGTGCCTAGGGATCTGTCTCCGGACCAGGAGTCCCAAGTTCGTAGCGTACCAATAAGTTTTTCAACTTATTTACGACTTAAATCGTCGGTCACGTTGTTCCAAATAAGCTCTGGTGAAAAGTGGATTGAAACGATACTAATAAATGTCTAGACCTCTGACTACCCAGGCATTAAGTAAATGGCAAATAATAAATATTACACTGTTAATAAATAATTAATTATAATATCTGTACACTTTTAAATTACCATCCCTTTTTTCCTATTTTAATCAACATAAATCGTATAAAAATACATCGTGCTATCCTGTTTTAGCTTTTAAATTTATTGAGAACATGGAAAGCAATTTTTAAAGAGATACCGGGTTGGCCACGTGAAACCTACCAAGTTGTGAAGAAAAATTGAATGCGGACTGCCACGATTTATTCACGTGAATTTGAAGCATGTTTTTCGTAGCAATATACGTCTGATGATAAGAAATCATGAATAAGTTATTAAGGCTATTGTGATTACAATAAAATTAACTTATTTGTATAGCTATCTCTCTTTAGATATCAGAGTGGATGTAATGGAGCATATAATTTATACTTGCGATTGTTGTCACTTGGTGTAACTTCATCATATTGACAATTATTAATATCTCTTGTACTAGTTTCACAACACATTTTATTTATTTATATAAGTAACCGACCGGTTTAGCCGTTTTTTTATGGGAAATGCGACAAACGAGCAAGCTATTCACCGGATGGTAAGTGATTACCGTCGCCCACATGCATCTGCAGCACCTATGGTGCGTTGCCGCCCTGTAACGATACTTGGGAGATGGGAGGGAGGAGAAGGATAGGGGGATGGATGCGGGAGAGGGTCTTCGGTTACCTAAATTACCGAATGAAACGCAGAAGTACAATATGCCTCTACTTCACGCCGGTATTCTGCGATGCCGTGGAAACTTAGCGTGGTTTCTGGATCTATGATGAGGCATTATTTCTCAGACATGAAGGTTTCCTCGCGTTCCTTTTCCTTCACTGCTAATCGCGTGACATATTAGGCACTTTTACAGTTAAAAACTTTAATTATGCCTTAAGTACTATGAAATTAAAATGTCATGCATTATTACACACATCTATATATAAATGTGTATATATATATATATATAAACACAAATATTTACCTATAATATTATATATATTAGGCTACAAAGGCTCAAGTACAACATTTATAGATTACAAACTTTGACTAATAAAGTCTTCATTAGTCATTCAGTTTAAATATTGATTTACAAATATCTATATAAGACAAATTAACCTTAAATTGTGCTAGACATTTACAAGTCAGACGAATTTAATCCAGCTTCAATTATCGTAACAAATTGGATTTGCTCAACATTAGACAGTAACCTAATTCGAATATTAATTCACTAGTCTGTTGCGTATGGTTTTCTGTGGCATTAAATTAAATTGAGATCCACAAAACGTTTTCTTTGACCGTTTGACTTTGAATTTGTACCGCGTGTTAAATATTTTTTTAACATTCAAGGCAGAATAAAATTCAGTCATTTTATATAACACTATGACAAACGAACTGTACTTAAATATCTTTATTCGAAGAATGTCACAGATGCGTAGTCAGACACTAGCTCTATATACTCTTCATACCGCAATCCAGCAGTGCTGGTGCTGGTTAGCGACTGATACATGTAAGAGAGTGGTACCTAGACGCCTCTCGTCAGAAAAGATATCCTACCGTCTAATTCCTATGTAACCTTACTGTTATTGAAGTGTGGTAGCGACGAAAGTATCGGCCACGCTTTATAAATTTTGATACTTCATTTATCACCACTACTCCAGAGACTCCATTTACACCTTCAAGTCTTGGTGGTACCACAAATTTAAAACTTTTTTCCTGTCAATATGCAAAAAGTTAAAATTCATGATTTTGATAATTCCTAATTCTTTCCTTTTGCTGCCGTATGCCGCGCAAACCAAGATTTTGGATCGTGAATAGATCAATCAGATATTTTAAATATTTAAAAAATACCTGATGTCCATGCTTCTGTATATAATGAGGCATTCTTAACCGGATGGTGGCGGCGTTAGACAATTAACTACGCTATCTTCAAAACGTAAAGTAAACTTAAATTGATCAATTTTAGATATACATATCTCGAGGCCTTTAACACATAGTGTAAAATACTCTTAAATGCCAAACATATTCCAATTCGCCGATCCAATGAGCCAAACATAGCGAATCAATTCAATATGCCATGCAATGATGGTATATTGAACTTATGAGCCACGAGTTCTGGGTTGCGACCCAAGTCGGATAGAATTTGCGTCAACCATCCTCAGATCTTACCGCTAAGCGTTATATCGGATATTTCCTTATGTGTTTGCTACGCGCATAGGCCAATATAATATATACTGAGCACTTAACAACCACCGATAATATTCGGAAGTACTGATAGAATTCATAAGTTTGTAAAATTAATGTCTAAAAACGCGTTAACACGAATCAAACACGCGCGTGGTACGTTACATGGGTTCGATAATAAAACGTTAACTACAAGTTGAAGTTGATGAGAGAAACTATTCACATATTTATTGTAATCAACTTGAAACGTAGAAACGCAATAGTGCGGTAAGAAGAAGCGTTATAAATGAGAACGGTAAAAAGCGAAGCGAATCTAACAAGCGAGGGAATGATAATTGGATTTATCTGTGATTGGATTTTTATTTACTCAAGACAAGAAAAATCTTCTTCTCGGGGGTTAGCGACATCGTTATTAATGATACAAGAATTTCATTCAATCTGATGGGCTTATTATCTTTTTGCTATTTAAATAAACTAGTCATAGGTATACTCTGTGTTACTCACAGAAAAAAATTAGCAATATATTAAAAAAGCAATCTTCTATTTAGTAATTTTTTTTTATTGAATTGGTGTGAAACGTGCTAATAATCCATGATAGTAAGTGTCTATAGCAGCCTATGGACACCTGCTACCAACTTCAATCGAAGAAGGTTACAGATGTGTTATCACCTCTGAGAACTAAGATGGAATGCCTAACAGCCCGTAATTATACTGTCTCAACCACCACACCACTACCAGAACTCAACAGGTGGTGGTTTCACTGCTGATTGGCCGCAGAAAAAGGTAAGAGGGAGGTATTCACCCAGACCCCACCTAAGCAGAGAAGGAGCGTACCACCTAATAAACCAAGTAAAATAAAGCGTGAAATAAAATAACTTACATAAGTAATACGTTTAACTAATGGCGATAAGCTGATAGTGGATAATATTTATAAAAGAGCAACGGAACCCAAGAGGGCAATAGCTGGCCCACGGATCGATTGTTTATGATAACTCACAGGTTTGAAAAAGGTTCCAGATACTTTGTCATCCCTGATGACTAAGCCTAAGCCTGTGAATAATACTGGCTCAGTAGTCCTTTCAAGCAACAACTGAGGTATGTGGGTATTACCTACTAAGACGTCTCTTAGGCAGCGGTGGTAGACATCTACCTACCAAAGTTTCTTTGAAAGTTAAATTTTTTTTTATAGTCATATATTATATTTATAAGCATTATAAGCATATTCTGACAGTTAATCAGTCATTATATTCATAGCTGTATCTTAAATTTCTACCGCCAGATATCAACTGGCAGGCAAACATCTCAAAACACTGCTACCCGTCATCGAACAAGCTAATTTTAATTTATAATGTTAAGTTTGAGATGGTTCCTCCATCTGTCGAAAACTGCGAGATTTGTTTTCAATTATAATTTATTTAGGTAAAAGGTCGTTTAACTAAAAACGCGTTTTCGCTGTGACACATAGATTATCAACCCGAAGGACAGAATAAATTTCGTCTATGACATCAGAGCTCTTAAGTCCACTACTGGCAAAAGCCTTTGCAAAAATTCACCACTAAAACCTGAGACGCATTATGCGGCTGATTTTGTACATACTCACCACGCAGGACAGGTTACCGCAGGGTAAACGAGCGTAGTACCTTTCAGTACTCTCCTATTTTACACAGCTACTCCTTATCCCATAAGTTTTTTTTTATTACAATAGAGAAAATAGGTCACCTAATGTCTATTGCAGCTCATGGACACCAGCAGACAATTACAATCAAAGGAGGTTACAGATGCATTGTCAACCATGTGCATTAAGATGAAATCTCACACAGCCTATAATTATACTGACGGTGAAAATAGGTAACTGTGTTGTAAATAGGTAATAGGTAGGTGTTGTCAGCACCTATACAGAAAAGGAGTCCTACCATTTAACGAGATTTGAAGTGGATTTTGCAAAATCAGTCGGAAGGCAAAGTCACACTTTATTTTCAAGCACAAAAATACTTCATAAAATAAATTAGACTTCTGTCTGTGTATAACCTTGATTTAGATTGTGTGGAAGAACAACACAGAATAAAAACTTCCTAACGAACTTAGCTTCTGGCTACGAAAGCAGTTTAAAGAATAAAACAAATGAAAGAGTTTTTTCTGCGTTGTACTGCAATTTTACGCGGGTTTCACGTGGATATGAGAAATGAGATTTAATAAGCTTCGTGAACGTTTTTGTGCTTACTAATGTATATTTCTTATTTTGTTTTCTATGGAACATTAAAAATAAATTGCATATTATCTTTTTTGTTTCGACGAACATCGGTTTAACACCACCTACCACCGTTTTTTCTCGTGGGTATTGTATGCGATAAATAAAGCCTTCAAAGTCATCTTGCAAATCCTCGTATTGGGAGAGCATAATGCGGGACCTGTTACAGGCTAATGAAAGAAGACTGTTGACTATTAATACTCAATGATTTTATGGTAATTATCCCACTATAATATAATCTCACAAATTACTTCTTAATAATAATGCACTCTCACTGACTTTGCCTTTACTATCCAAGCGTCAAGTAAATCTAAAACGATATCTCCCTGTAATATTTTTGCAGTAACCTCGTCACTTTTTAATGCAATATGAAACCTAAAAGCATTACATTTCTAAGAAGCTTGTACGTGACACATATTATGCGTTTTCCGTTCCTTTTAATGTGCACATTACCTAAGCAGACATTGTCACTGGGAAATGTATTGTTAAATATTGTTCAACTTTTCATATCATCCCCATACGAGATACATTGTCTTCTTTTTTTCTTGTTTCATTTTGTTGCTGATGTAAATGCATCCATGAAGGTAAGAATGACTTAAAATTTAAATGAAAAATGGAATAGTAATCCACTCTAGCTCCTAATCAGAAGTTTAAAATCAACTATTACATCTTTTACACAGAATCATTACATTTCTCGTTTAAAATAACCTTATATATAGCTTATGGTTCCTAACAATAACAAGTCACCCAAAATGCCTAACTAAACATTTTAACCTATGCTCAATTATGTGGAAAATCTAAATGGGAACATTGAAAAGGAAAAATACAGAACAAAATATTGGTCTGATGTTTTATACAAGTATGTGTCTATAAATGCCTCATAGTCTGAATAGATTACGAGACGAAATATGGAAACTTGTAACAATTTCACAACAATGTAATTTTCACCTAATTATATATACACCTTCTCTATGAACCACCTCAAACTAGTACTGTATCCTCAAATTAATTGTAGCGCAGCGCAACAGTTCGCTCTGGATGTTTACTAAAGTATTGAGTGTCCGTGTTAAGGTTCAATAAAATAAATCATATACAAGCGTACTAAAATTTGTGAAAATATATACAAACGCTTATTAAAACTCAGATATAGACCGGACCATTGTTAAAACAAGTAGAGAGGTTCTTTTATAGGGCGACTAAGGGAAGTCTTGATAATCGATGGCGGGATAACCATCTCAAAAAATTCCAGACCAATTTTAAGGAGAGCCATGACGGGTAGCAGCGTCTAAGGTGCGAATGCTGATACTGCGAACGCCATTCCGCTTGGCGCGCGTGGCGTTTATGACAAAACCTTATAAAAGAGACCTATGTCCTGCAATGGACTATTTAAAGGCTGTTTTAAGATAAGGAACCACATCGGGCCAGCGGATTGGTGAGCGTATGAGAACTATATCTGACTTCATCTTCTTCATAGGTCTATTCAAGTTCACTGTTTGGCAACATAGGCCTCACCAAGAAAGCTCCGCTGTGGTAACGGGTTAGTGAGAACAGAGCCGGCACCCTCGCACTAGTGATACTGCTTCCCATCTTCATTAATCTGACTAATCTGTGTGATTTGGGTTCGGCTAAGACGAATGGATTTATCGCCAGACATTTAGAGAAAAAGATAGTATATTTAACCTTACACTCCCAGTGTACAGTGATGATCAATGTAGAGAGAAAAGTTTATTCAATGCTACAATTCGATGGAGCGAAAATTTAAATAACGCAGTAAAAATATACCAATTGGATTCCAGCAAGGAAAGGGCTACCGACTCAGCATTGTGCTATTGCAATATTGCTTTAGCGCTGGTATTAAGTCGATGCCTTCGACAAAATTCGCTAGCAGTTGCGACGGTGTTGCATCATAACTTATGGATATAAATCAAGCAAAATTATAATGAAGCCAAAAAACAAGAATATAAACATTCAGAGAACAAACTAACAAAAAATAAAAATAACCCAGATTAAAAAAATCAATGATTAAAAGTTAGTACTCTTGCCCAAACAAATCTTAATTAGACAAACGATTTGTGTTCAGTAATACTTACTAGTTCCTTGGTATAAAGTTACTAGTTATATTAATTTATCTATCTGCTAATATTTTCTTTGCCACGCTATGTCTATATATATTTTCTCGTTTTTACTTACTCATCGCACATCATACAGACTGATCAAACAACGCCATAACTATTTTAATTACGAATTTAGAAATTTAATCAAAACTTTGTTAGATAACTTTCAAATCACACATCGAAATGCCCGATTTATTCGAAGTGTACTAAAATTTATCAACGAAACTAGTACCGCTCGAAAAGCTCCGAGCGTTAAAATGAAATAGTGTGAAAATAAAAATGGAGCGTTAAAAATGAGCCCAGTGAAATCCAGGATGAGTCTAACAAGCGACGGAATGAAAATTGGATTTGTCTCCGATTGGATTTTTATTTACTTAAGGCAAGAAAAATTCTCCTTTTCGCGAGACGGCGGCTTCTTTATAAATGATTTAGAGATCTGATCTGATCCCGGCTACTTGGCTGATTAACAATTTCTTTTGTAGGTTATTTGTCACGTGAAATTTCTATAGTGAATTGCGATTCTATTGTGATATACAAAGCTTTTAATTAAATGACACGTATGTTATTAAACTAAATGTGTACACATATATATTACCTAGAATGCCTTATTCATTCTGATACACATTGAAATGCACGTATTATATGTATATATATATTATACATACTTTACATTAGTTTTACTTAAATAAACAGTGTAATAATAATAAAATGCGTGAGTACATATTTATCGAAGACTGCGATTTTTAAAAGAACTTTATTCAAAATGGCCACCAATGGCTTTTTTAAATTGTTCCGTGTATGAATCAAAGGATCGGACAGTGCGTAAACTATCTCCATACGTAATTTCTTCTCCATATTTCTTTCAAGCACTAAAGTTTCTTGAGAGGTTTTATGTCCGATTAACGTTTTTAGCAGGCCATGTACTCTAGTACTAACCATAGATTGTATTACAACTGGTTCGTTCAGATCTGGACTGGACGTAGGCCATTCTTCAGCTCTCACGAAGTCTGGAACATTGTTCTCGAGCCGGGTTTGAGTTGACTTGTGACCAGGAGCAAAATCTGGCTGGAACGTCCACTGTACGTTTTTGAAAAGTATATTACTATGAAGCTTCACTACACGAGCCAAATATCGAGATAAGTTTTGACTGAAATCTATACTTCTTTTTTATATAAATCGAATTTCGTTACTCTTTGGAAGGACACCTCCCACCAAAGTATGATTGATGCTTGATGAGAACTACGTTGGTATTTTCCAACAAGTTCTTTAGAGCTGTGAGCATACTCTTACTCATTTTGCTTGTTGTAGTGCTATTCAATCGTAAAAATATTTTGATCTGTAAAATGCACATTTCTGTGTCCTCCACCAGCGTATCGGAACAGCAAGCGTTCTGATCGATCCACCCTCTTAAACCGCATAGAATGATTTAGAGTATGTTCTGTGCATTGACGGTAAGCACCTATCTTCAGGTCTCGTTTAAAAATTCGCGACAGTGTCTTACCGGGCAACTTCATTTCACGCGATAATATTTTTTGTTTCCTATCAGGATTTTATCGAACTCTGGCTATGACAGCATTCACAGCCTGTCTGGTCCGAAACACGGACCTCGAACTTTTGCGGTCTTCGACATAGTTAATGTCTATAGTGCTATACACAAACATGCTGATTCCTAGCCTTTGAAGCTTTGAAGCGGCTATGGAGCCGTTAGTCATGTTTAAGAGCCGTTAGTCAAGGGTATGGACCCACTTTGTGCAAATCAATCACTGCAATCCTCATTTCTTTAACGCCCCATTCCATAACGTAATTTTACAATCAGACTGAAAAGTAATATGTGAAATTATGGCAAATCGACCGAAGTTTCTTACATAATAAACGTATTCAAAAATCGAATTCTGAAAAATAAAATATTTTTAAACAGTTACATTATTTATGGCCAGACTAGTTACATACAGAAATAACTTTTTCTTGACATTAGCTTATCATCAACAAACTCGTAAGTCTGTACGATGTTTGCTGCTAAATACAAGCCTTCCCCAAATTGGGAAGATGTTACATAATTGCCACACTTAGCAGGCGTAATGGTCATACCAGATATATCCTACATCCAGAAATTATATTATTATTATTGTATTAATATATATATTAAAAATTTACAACTAAATTAATTAATATTATAATATTTAGATAACCAATAATTTGTGTCACCAAATATTGACTACGACTGGGATTCAAACCCAGGCCCACACAGACAATGACTCAACAATTGTTTCAGTAAAGTAAACAAGAGTTTTTTTTTAAAAGGTATTTTACTTAAATATCTGTTCTATATAATCCAAAAGGCTCAATCAAAATCATTATTGAATAACATCAAAGTTTGAATCCAATTCACCTTCGTGCGTCTACAGACTTTTATATTTAAACAGGGTACAATGAAAATGTCCATTGTTAAAAATGAATTCATTATTTTAACTTTGATTTTCATTCATATTTCTAAAAGTTGCTCCTTGTTAAGACGTTTATAATTCAAATTACCCGTAATTGGAACAATGCCGCATATCTTTCTCTTTTATCAAATTTAGCAGACAAGAATTAGCATTGGGTTTAAAATCATTTTAACGTTAAATATCTGTTTAAAACCTTATAATACCAGTAAGAGTATATAACTGATAAGATCATCGTGATCCGTGGTGAAGAAAAACTTAGTAAAACAATCAAGTTAGTATTTTCATACGAAGTCATGTAAAATGTAAAGGTTCTGTACCCTATTATGAGGTATATAACGCCGTTTATCCACATGGATAGAGACGATACAGATTTCCATTCAGCACAATTCATAACAATCACCGGGAGCTAACTCAGAGGCGAGGCTCACCACTCGTCACATTCTATCTCCTGGATTACGAGAGCTTTTGGTTGTTTGGTCGGGCCAAATGGGAATCCGTAATCTTTGAGAGAGAGGTTTGAGTGCTTATGTGAAAAATATAATTCAAAAATGTATAAAAAAAATAGACACTGATTTCATAATGAATTCCTTACAACTGTCATAAAAACAGCAGTAGACAACCTCTATTACTATACCAACGTAAATCGTTATTCACTGAGATAAATACTAATATGTAAAAGGAAAAATCCTAATGCTACAATACTAAAATCACGGTTAACGATGAAACGAAATGGTTTCGGTTTTTTTAAAATAAACGGAAAAATCAAAATGAAAAGGATAGCGTGACTTAGCTGAGAGGTCAAGTCGAGCCGCTATTTATTATCGTTTGGAGTGTTCTCAGCCAGCAGCGCCGCGTGTGGCTGACTTTTAAAATTATTACTCTTGAGACGAGAGGACAAGGGAGCCGGACGAATCAATTTTATTGCGTTTTCCGGAATGAAAAAAAAAGCTCTCAAATATTAATACGAAGTATTATAACCACTATAATTGAAAGAATATTAATAGATATGAAATATTAAGTCGGCTCTTTACTGCCAACGGCTGATGAGATGCAAGCAAGAAATAGAGTAAAAACGGCCGGAATTGATCGACAGAAAGTGTGTGGTTTTTATAGTAGCACAGCAAATATTGAGAGAGCTTGATTGGGATTGAGTGTTGCATCTACCATATAACCCTGACCTTGCAGCCTTAGATTTTCACCCGTTTCGGTCTCTTCAGAATTCTTTAGATAGGGTTAGGTAAAAAAAATCAAGAGAGTACTGTCGAAACTACTTGTCGCAGTTTTAAGATCAGACGTCCTAAAATTTCTACAGCAATTACCTACAAAATGGCAATAAGTCATCGAACAAAATGGCACATACATATTATAATCAAATGTAAATAAACTATGATACAAAATATCTTGATTTTTATATAAAATACGAAGTAAGTTTTTCCCCGACCTATTACTATACTAGATTTGTATTTTAACATTCGAATGAATTTGACATTTGGCATACTAGTTAGCTTACCTGTCTACGGGCTACTTAAGGCTAAATACACCATCTTTTTCTTCAAAAGGAAGCCAAACCACAAAATTCCGTGTAAAGTCATCCCTTAGTAAAATAATGATCTGTTTTTTTTTACATCCAAGATATGGTTTCGTTTATAGGTAACCATGTCTTGGATAAACGAAACCGCCTTAAAAACAACACGGTATAATTTTATCGGGGAACGATGTCGTACGAAATTTTTGCGGCTTACTGGATAAGGCCCCTGCGGTACTCTGGCGACAGATGGTGGAAAATGCACCCAAATATACCAAACAGGCCTGCCTAGAGGCCTAGAGTGGTGAGACAAATCTTTCATTCATGGCAAATAGTACGTTGATTTGTTATGTCTTGTTAGATACTTGTGGCTCCTAAACAGTTCTGCATCATTGC
Source organism: Bhutanitis thaidina (assembly GCA_029286595.1). Taxonomy (NCBI): domain Eukaryota; kingdom Metazoa; phylum Arthropoda; class Insecta; order Lepidoptera; family Papilionidae; genus Bhutanitis; species Bhutanitis thaidina. The sequence continues at coordinate 4,555,467 of JAGSMS010000020.1, read as the reverse complement.
ACTGACGTACAAACCCAAAAAATAATAGCTTTTTAGAAAACTTAGAAGAGTATGAAGAAGTCTCAACGTGTTACCATAAGAATAGAATATAATTATTAAAGATTACGTATAAATCAAATAAAATTACATAATATAAAAATTATCTTGAAATTACAGATCTTTTCTTACGCAAAGGAACTTTACATTTGCATTTAAAAATAACCTTGCACATGAGACGTGAAAACCAGTTTCCGTTTTATCAGGCCGGAGAATTATTAATGCCCACACTACTTAAACTACGCTAGAAATATAAAAATTACTATTAAGTATTTGCATCACTTGCGAATGATTATATTAATAAAAATTATGCTCAAACCTTGATGTGGTTTTTACCGAAGAGTTTCATTTCTTTTGTGCATCAGTTATGCTATGTGGGATTATAAATTTGGTAAATAAAAATTGAGTGGGTTTTGCAAAGGCCTTTACATTTCTTAGTATTATTTCTTATATGCACTATGAAACCTATCAATAACCTATCAATCATTAATAACTTTGTAAAGAATAGAATAAATATCACAACAGAATTAGCTGTTTTACTCAACTTGCCTTATGCTTTCTAAAAATCAAAACTTTATTGAAATCTATTAAAGAGGAGGAAGGAGAACACAATTTGATATTATATAATGTAATTAATACATTTTGAAAGCGAATGTTTTTAACGTTACAGATTAAAAATATACAAATGGTCGAAAATTACCGTCAATTTCAAAGTTTCGATCTGTGACGAGATTTGAAATTAACTAAATGAATTCAACGCAAGCTGCGCTTCCGTAGAACCAAATGTTGCACTTAAATTGACTAAAATTAATGCTTACGACAGTGTCGTACTCTAATCCCACGTAATACTGGTGGAGAGAGCACCGTGACATCGCATCACTAATGCACTGTACTCGATTAACTTTCACGGCGAGGAGATAGTTATTGAAAATGAAATACACTGTGCTATAAAGCACACTAATAAATAATAATAGAAAAAAAGACGCTTAGAAACTGCCAGGGACATCAACCCATATGGGGAGGTATTTGTCCAGTAGTTCACAGTGGTATAACCAGGACGATGAAGAAGTATATAAATCTAAAAATTATTTTTGTAATTAGATCTTTTGCCGTATGGAAGCGACGCATCAAGATCTAAAAGAGGCGTGGTAGTTATAAAAGTCGAATAAATGGAAAAAGCTTTGAAAATCTTATGCCGTGGGAATGGTTCGCTGCAACCACAACGCTTGATGGACGTCTCTCTGTAACGCTATTTAATTGTAAAGTTTATTTAAAATTTCAGTTATTACAAATTTAGCTCATGCGCCAAAGCCGTTATATTTTAATTTCGTTTTATTTTCAAAACGTTTTGCTGACGGCACGGAATAAACTGAAGTTATATGTTGTGAAGCTATTTATTTTCATTTTAAGAGTTCTCGACCAGAAGCACCGCGTGTGTCTGACTTTTCAGATTACAGCTCTTCTAACGAGTGCTCATGGCCATCGAAAGTATTAATTCTATCTCCGTTTCGTGGTCAATATTCTGTATTTAATAGATAATCATTTCATTCTTACCAAAGACCTTTATTTAATGTATGAAAAAAAAAAACACTGTTAACACTATTATTTAACTATCGGGCTCAAAATTGGTTTTATTGTTAGGTTACATTATAAAGACTTTTCTAATTAATAAATTTTGATTTTCGTATAAAACATAACAAGAAATCCAATAGAAGAAATAAAATCTAGTTTATAAAAGGTTTAAAGGTAATAAATGCAGTATATATTCTATTGTGAAGACAAAAAAAATATCTTGTATTACGTTTTGCAAAATGCTATACAATGTTATCTAATACAGACATTTTTCTACCCTGTCTACAATAATTTCTTAATGTAAATGCAGGGTTAGAAAGAAATCGAGAGCGAACGTTATACTGGAAATGGTTCTCATTGTGAAGTTTCCTTCGCGCGGTACGGTGGTAAAGTAATTAGTTTAAAAACTGTAACTTAGAAAAACTTAACTTAAAGGAAAGCACTACCTGCAAATGTCCTACTGCTGGAAAAATGCGTCTTCTGCTGCTCTGTTATAGAGAGGTTTGGTAAATTGTTCGCCACGCTTCTCTTATGGCGGTTGAAGTACTTCACATGATTTAGAAATATTTTTTTTTAATTCTTACACATGTGGGTATCTTGATGTTTTTCTTCACTACAGAACATGTGATCCATTCAGTATTTGAAATTGCAATAGAAAAATTTGTGGAACCGTATATTCCAACCGCGGTATTCTAACCCAGGTTACTCGCGTACCAACTATAGATTTAACTCATGTTTTTCTCAATTAAGCATCTTTGGATGACAGACAGGAGCTGTTGACGATAGCTGCGGGCCAGCGCTAGCTTTATTATATATGTGGTAGTCGTATGTTTTGATGTTTGATGCTCAATTATCTTAAAGTACCGAACAAAATTAGAGAAAATTTTACAGAATAGATGATATCATAAAGAAGAATATATAATATAATAATTATAATCTCGATCTAGAGCTCGCATGGGATAAAATTTAAGTTAACGCAGGCGAATATTTTGTTACCTTTTTAATGTCTGTCCCAAGCGAATTATGATGCGTGCATTTTGACACTCGGTGTTAAATTTCAACCACGGTGACATTTTCCGAATTTTACTTTTTTTTAGAATTAAGTTTTTTAGGGATTTTCCCTTAAGAGATGACCTCTTTATGTTTTCGCGCTGGTAGCCCTATATGGCAACATTGTTTAACTATCTGCCAGTGTTAAAGTTATATTATAACAATTTACGGATATAAATCCAATTTAGCTTGAAAACTTGTTCAAGTACATCGACAGTAGGACGGACCATAGTCCAATCCTACTGAAGATTTATTGAACTGATGGCACTAAAACCAAAATCGACGATTTCCGGCCTTTGATTGAATTTTACATTTACTGTGCACGATTACAAGTACTTACAGCATAATATACTATCGATATTACACATCAAACTCGAAATATACAGAAACAACAAAATTAAATTCAAAGACACAGCCATCACTTCTCGAGTTTGCGCCAAAAGTTTTTGTCAATTCTTACGACACCCACAGCATAATTGGGGGTAAAAGATTTCTTACTCAGCCACCACAAGGTAACAAGTAAGTAAATATTTTTACAGTAAAACTAGGAACCAGTCGCAAGCGTAAAAGAAAATTTTCACCCTAAATAAGTCAAAGTTTAATATTTTCACAACGTACACACCTCATGAATACATTTGCTTAATGCTGCGCGTTGTCGGGGTAAAAATTGAAATTATGCAAGTCAAGCAAACGGAGGGAATTCTGAAAGTAAATGTTTTTTTTTTCGTTAAACAGTAATGTGCCAGTACAGTGCTAGTTTGACTAGAAAAATAAGCGCCAAAATCATAGTTTTGCAATGGAGTTAGTTACAATTAGGCATTACAAAGTTTATAATGAACAGTTAATTTTTAATTTAATTAAAGTTAAATAAATTAATTTATTCAATGTATTTTAGTTATTTATTGTTTCGTGTAATGTAGTTTGTAATAATGTTTTTTTTCTCCGGCATGCAGGTTTCCTCACGATGTACACCGCCGAGCACATAGTAAATTTAACTCTAAAATTGCTAATCATGTTAGTGGTAATGACATTAAGGAGTGAACCCAGGCCCGAGTGACCTAAAGCGAGCCTAGAGTAGTTTAAAGCTAGCACCCTGAACGCAGGTCTACCCATTTTAATTTCTCTGAATTAGAATATTTTTGGTCTGGTGGCGGAATAATGAAATCCACCACCTCATTTCTTACCGTGATTCTCGTCAAAGTCGACTAAGGGAAGATTTTGTTTCTATATTAGAGCACCTTCTCCCGGGATTCCGGTTCCGAGACGTCGGGTACTGCGGTCACGAACCCACCTACCAAGCGAGGCAATTATGACAGATCCTTCCATCCGAAATACCTGATATTTATCAAAATATAAAAACTGGCATACGTCATTTGTTTTGTCAAATGTTTTCCTTTAGTAAGCTAATTAGGCGATAGAGCGAATCGGCCATAAATGTTTAAATATTTTCGTAAGTTGACTTTCTTACTATTAAACTAACCTAAGCCCTAATCTGATAGTCTTCTTTAGTGTCTAACATCTTTGCCATTTGGATTTTTTTTTCTCTAATTCTTACCATACGTTTTATACATAATTTTTTTTTATAACCTCAAATCAAAGCCAGAATGAATTAAATCTTTGCAACTGAAGGGAACTGAACCGACCAAATACATAGCTATTTTTAACTTAAACTTTGAACTAACAAGGAGGAATTTTATGAAATCTGAATGGAATTAAAACTTGAGTAATGTATTCATTCTTCACAATGGACATCTTCATCGCTTTAAAAGAAAAATCTCGGAGACGCAGCATAAAAAAATAATCGATTTTAAAAATGGATGTTCATTAATAAATTTCTTAGTTACTATAAAATTTAAAATGACGTAGGAAATATTAAAACACTATTTTAAAAACAAACTGTTACATAAATATTCGGACAATCGACAGAATGCGGAAAGTCGAGCAAAAAAGTACATACATCAGCTCACTTACATATATGTATATATTATAAATATATAGATATATATATGTTTGTAGTGGTTATTTTTTGTATATCTTCTTTATTAGCCTGTATTAGTCCACTGCTAGACATAGGATCTTCCATAATCCCTGAAGTTACCATCCACAGAATACTTGCCTATAAGTACAGTTGGTGAGCGTAGAGCCGGTACCCGCGCATCTGTTAGATTAAGGTCCGGCATAATCAAATGGTTTTTCTACCATTAATCAAGTGGGTGCACTAAGTCAAGATTCCTGGGTTCGAAGCTCTGTGGCTGTTAATAATTGTGCAACACACTTATACTTTTCGGTTATAGTTGTATTGTATTAGGTCTCGTGTTTCTGAGACTACTTTAGGCTCTCTTCCGATCTTATCACATAAACGTCACCTCGGACACCGGAGCAAGTGCATGTGTTTGCGTGTAGTGTGAAAACAATCGTTTCCTGCATTAATTAATTTAAATGTCGTCTATTGCTTTTTTTTCATTACAAGCCATATCTCGTAACTCACGAGTAGTGAAAGAAGTCACGAGCAAAATCATCTGTTATATTTTATTCCGTTTCACGGTACGCCCTTTCAGCGCTTCCTATACTACGCTCAAATATTTTGATACTTTAAGGGTTAAACAATTTACTAAATTAACATGAATGTGTCATAAACGGGCCAGTCCTTACTAGCAATCGTAACCATTGAAGGGATAAAGGAGAATCCAAGGTTATAATAATAAAACAACATTTCTTATGGGATGTGCATTATTCATTTTACAACAATGAATTTAATTTCTTCTTTGACGTAATAGATATAAATGTCAAGTATCAGACGTTTCTTAATGTTGTTAAAAGAATCAGGCAAAACTTCGTAGCTATAGAGGATGATTGCGGAGTTATTTTTTGATGTATTAATACATTTTTAATAAACGTATATAATACAGTATTACAATAAAATATTTAGAAACAGCTTACCAGCAATTAACTGTTCACGGAGCCAATGAATTGATTCTGTCAACCATCATGTCTTATTTGCCATATAGTTGGTTGTCAGGTTCAGTCAAATCGGAGAGGTTCTGAAAAAGGCCAGGTCGAGAGTAATCTAAACCAATGCGCATGCATGCGAAGATTGATGAAAGTGGAAGAAGCGAAAGACGTATGTCAGGACCGTAGCGGGTGGTCTTCCACGGGGTAGGCAGAGACAATCTAAGAAGATTGTCGGGAACAAGGCTTGAATATATACAAAAAATATATACAAGTCAGGTTCAGTGGCAGAGAACGCCAAAAGACATTAAGTCCGTCCTTTGTAATACTTTTATAAAGGTATTTAAATAAAGTTTAAATAAATAAATAAATTGTCATCTCTCACAATATCTATAGCGGTCTGTCATTTTTTCGGTTTTAAGTGAGTTTCAAGTTCCATTTTTTATTCAGACAGACTATCAGAATGGTAAGAACTTTCTTAGTCACTCAGCAACTAACAACAAAGTAATACCAACCGTATTAAAATAAAAAGGCAGTCTATTACGTTGCATGATGCGTAATAATTATACTTACTATATGTGATACAATTCCCTACAGTTTAATTTAAAGTTTAAAGTGGTTTAGATATTTTGAAGGTCTTATAATAAGTTCACCATTCAGTGAAGCAAAATTTGAGATGCTCAAATAAAATGTATTTCACAGAGTCTCTCTCCACTACAAAAACTCATCAATAAAAATGAACTGGGAGAAGTTGTCGAGTCACTGCACATTAGGCAGGGGAGTTAGTACAATCGTCATCAATTTCAATGTGCTGGACAGTCTCAGATTATGCCATTTCACACCAATGAATACCTTTTTATATTGCGCAAGGCTTGCAAGATTTTTTTCTTTGAAAAATTTTGTTCTGAATGATTCAAAATTGATTATTTATTTAGATATTGTAGTTCTTTTTTTTGACATATTATTTTATCTTCTGTAAGTTAAGAAAATTCTCTTCGTGTAAGTGGGAAACCAAAACCAAGTGAAGAAACCGATATCTACGATTTATCAAAAAGTCGCCGACCACATGAATACGCTTAAACAATTTAACACGTGTACATAAATCTTGATTATTTTTTTGTTAGTGGCGTATCTAATATAAGAAACATAAATAAATCCTTGTTAATTACACGCTCGAAAGCCACAATCGGTGACAAAACCCAAAAAAAAGAAGTATCTGTAATTTTTCATCGCGGCCCGAGTGCCACCCCTTGTGGAACATTCCCTTTTTATACAACGCCTAACTAAATCGATACTTTATTAGAAATTTTGTTTTAACATTTTAACGCGCGGTTTACTTGCTTGAGTAAATTTGATTTTTTTTTAATTGCATGTCATTTTAAAAGAATGTCAGAATTTGACAATTACGGATAAAATTTTATTGACAACATACTTTACCTTCGAATGCATATAATGAATAGAACAAAAATAGGGGGAGACATGAAAAGCAAAGACGAAATCAAATCATACCTTTATTTTATGGGACAGGGGTAAACTAACAAGCTTCAGGTGCGTTGTCGGCTTAAAAGAAATTTGGGGAGGGGATTAGTGGGCAAGACGCCTCCACCACTGCGTTGCCTGTTTTTAAGGGTATTTGAGAGATGGGAAGGTGGATGAGGAGGGGGATGGGAGGGGAGTGGGCTTCCGGCTACCTCACTCACCGAACTCAACTCAAAAATACAAAATGCCTGTACTTCACGCCGGGATTCTGCAAAGCCGTGGTGCTACCCCGATGGAGCCGGCACTTTCGAGCAACTGCAAAAGCTACTGCTTGCCTTTACCACGAACAAGTCTCCGATATGGGAAAATGAAGATGAAATTTACGGTACTATAAAATCTCCTGCGCAGTTAACCGATAGTATTCGGAAGTTGTCGCCGTGGTCGACCATGAGGTCATTATCATCATGATCATGATGCTTCCTCTGAAATTGTTGCTTTATATCGGCTAAAGAATGGAAACACAACCGTTTTCCATTTTCAACCATTCTGTCACTTTCCATTCCCAGGCGAAAAGTTGGGGCTTGAGCTCGTTTAGCTACGCTGGGTCAAGCTAAATGGAAATCTGTATGGGTTCTGACGTGATGATTATATATATCACATACGCGTATATTGAGTAGGATTTTTAATTTTAGATACATAAATCAAGTTGCTAAAACTGAATAATTGACAAATCAAGCACTAGTGTAAAAGTTAAATACGGAATTTAGATCATTATATAATTTTGGCACAATCATGTGCATTAAGTTCGCTGTTTGTAATCCTTTTGGTGAACACAATAAAGCATAAATAAATAATTTTTGGGTTGAAATTTTAAGACAAGTTCGTATATGCTTGTTTACATTCCTCTTAATAAAAAAAATTAGTTCAGTCTTTAAATAGTAGTAGTTCCCCAGTAGTGGGAACTAGGTTAAAAGAAGAGGTTATGGAGTACGGAAAAGTCCACCAGGTACGGAAAAGAGTTGTACTTGAGACTTCAAATGCACTTGATTTTTTTTTTCTCATAGCTTTTATTTTACTTTGTTTACCTACCGACTAAAATGTGGTAAGTTCAACACTTACAACTGCAATTCACAATTTCAGTTGCATTGCCACCGGAACCGAACGCAGAGCACTCCGAACTATGAAGCTTAAAGCGAGCGCCCGACGTCTCTTGACTCCACTAATACACCTCTGTAAAATAATATTCTGCATTATGATGTTGATACACATATAACGTGTCTAGTCTAGTGGTCACGGCGTTCGCTTTAGTCATAACGCGCGAGTGACCTGGGTTCGATCACCTGGTGCCGGCACCACTAAAATTATTAATGGCAATTTTAAGAGCTGTATTCACCACGTACTCGGCGGTGAAGAAAAACATCGTAAAGAGGACGCACTGGAGGAGCGTGACGGGCCCTTCCCGGCGCCCAGAACCCTCTCAGGTATTTGAAAAGCAGGCATTTGCCCTGCTGTGGGCATTTACATGCTGTTCTTTACTTCACACATACTTCTGACAGCTCGTATTGCAAACAACATCACTATATTTAAATATGTGTCTGATGCCTTTATTGCAATTTGCTTATACAAAGAACACAGGAGGCGGACTCAATGCCTATAGGCATTCTCTTCCAGTCAACCGATGGTGTGGTAAAATTTTGTGGTAGGTAATAAAGTAAGACATCATTATCAGTACAGTAGTGTAACGTCAAAATTCTTCTTAACTTTCAAACCTTAAAAATTTTAGTTTATTTATTTATGAATCCATTATAAGTAAAAAGCAACTCTAATAAACATGAAGACAGCCCATCGACTTTCCTGCCAATCCTCAGTAATAGTTTTAACAATCTAAAACTATCTTTAAAACGATTACGATAAGAATTTATATTGCTTAACCGCGTTACTAAGACATTTTCCGTATTTAAAATGGACGCGGAAGACGTCAGAACGAATTCTTTTAGCTATTTCTCAATAAAGTTGTTGTTGTTGAAAACGTGTATGGAGGCTTTTATATTTTAACGTACATTTTGTTGTGGCATTTTATTTCACAAGTTATACATTGTTGTGTGAAACTAAAGTTCGTATGTTTCGAAATCCTCTATTCACAGTAACATTATCATTTATCCACATCTAAAGAAAACCATTCATAACCAGAGAATAACCTCGATAGTAGAGTCGTTAGGAGATTTACTTTCGAATCAGAAGACTCGTGTACGTGCCCCGGCCTCGTACCTAAGAGTATTTCGAAACATACGAATGCCTTTGACACTAACACAGCGATAGGCTCACCACCCGTCACATTATCCCAAATATGCTTTGTTGAAAAGTGGGATGAAAGGACTAAAATGTCTGCAAAAAACTCTGACCCACCCAGAATTGGGTAAAATGCTCGTGAGCGCTTATTTATATTACATCAATATTTATTTATTGAATTTATTTACGGAATTTAGATGAAACGTCGAGTGGAAGGCACCAAGCACTTCTACTTCATGTTTAAATAAGATTGAAATGACAAATGAGCTCACATTCCACCTGACGGTAACTGGTTTCTTCTCTCGAACACCTCCAAACAACTTCAATCGGAGAAGGTTACTGACGTGTAATTACGAGAACAAAGATACCTTGCAGGCAGCTAATTAGCGGAAGAAATAAATAAGAGAGGAGTACCTACCCAAACGGCTCCTTGGCAGAAAATGAGATACAAAAGAATCTTAAAAAGGGATTTGTCGTTATAAGCTGGCTGGCGATAGCTGTTGGATCCTAGATGAAGCCAAAATTATTTGTTTTACGGGTCGTGTTCTACCAAATCTCTGTGAGCTTATATTATATATTTATATTATATTTATACATTTCTTAAAGAATACAAAAGTCGGAAAGCTCGTTTGACTACGCTGTGTCAGCCAAAATGGAGATCCTTTTTTAATGGATTGGGTTATCCAACGAACTAACAGTCTACATGATGATAGCTGAAGCCTATGAGCACCGCCATATAACAACAATCGAAGTAGGTTACAAATACGTCGTCACCCCAGAGGATTAAGGTGGACTTCCGCGAAGCCTGTAATTATATTGCCTCAGTATGTCTCACGAATCGGAACTTAACAGTGACTGTACCGCTGATTAGCGATAGCAATAAGTAGGGGCTGGCCCCTCATCCGTCGTCCCCCGGGTAGAGAAGGAGTCTACCACATAGTTAATGAGGCTAGATAATTTATAAATTAATTCATAAAAGTTCGCCACTGGCTGGTAGATATAGGCATTAATTCCACCTTATTTTATTCTGTATAAAGGAATAGCAACAAAGATTAAATAAATAAATAGCCATAAGGGTCAACAAGCGGAAGTTGCAATGGGCCGGTCACATAGCTCGCAGAACTGACAACCGTTGGGAAAAAAAGGTTCTCGTGTGACAGCCAAGTACAGGCAAAGGCAGTGTGGGACGACAACCCACAAGATGGAGTGACGGCCTCCGCAGTGTTGCGGGAAGTCGATGGATGCAGGTGGCTCAGGACCTAGCTGTGTGGCAATCTTTGGGGGAGGCCTACGTTCAGCAGTAGACTTGTGATAGGCTGAAATAATGATGACGAAATAAATAATTTAGTATTAGAGGAATATACCAGCGTTTTCTCTGATATTACTCACTATCTACCTCTGTTATTGTTCCAACTTTGCCTGTATTCACCACATACAAGGCACTGGCAATGGTCTGATGACGGAAAATTCCGTGACGTTATTTAGTCAATTAAAATTGGTTAGCTGTTGCCACATTATATTTAATTTATGTAGGAATCTCATTGACCCGAAGTAGTGTTATAAGCTATTACGGTTACTATTATCAAAGTATTGAGTGGTGTTAGATAATCACTAATAACTGCAGGATGTTTTCATGATTTTCATTGCGTATTGCAGAAACATTCGACATCGTTTTTTTTATAAATGTTGTTAGTTTTAAATAAGAATTGGAACAATAACAGAGGTAGATAGTGAGTAATATCAGAGAAAACGCTGGTATATTCCTCTAATACTAAATTATTTATTTCGTCATCATCATTTCAGCCTATCACAAGTCCACTGCTGAACATAGGCCTCCCCCAAAGATTATCATGGGGGGGTTTGCCTTAGTTGCCACGCCTGGCGAGCGGGTTGGCAACCGCAGTTTTTTTTTTTTGTTCTAACGTAGGAAGATGCTGCTGCCCATCTCGTAATATAATTTTTTTTACTACACTATACTCCATACTACTCGTATATATACTGTATCAATGTATCCTGCACAGATGACACCGCGTATGGAGCCAGACACATCACCCCACAGCGATGGCGGCATATGATATACTATCCTATGTTGTAGTCAGTGTAAGTAAGGGAATTGGCGTATTGGCAGATTGAAACAAAGTCTAGGCTTCCTCTTTTTATGTTTGCATGTGCACATGTGCACTACTTTTTGTTCACCACGAGGTTTTTATAGCATCTACTTTACTCAAATTCATCACTCATAGGGTATGCTGAACATGCTTGACAACCTGAAAGAAATTCTGTAATAACAATAAAAAGCAAACCATGTAGCATAATATAACTATACGCAATTAAAAACCTTTTTGCTGTAATGCCTACCTCATAGATGTGATGTTCTCATTAACATACCGTACCATCAATAACTGTATAAAGAGAATCACTAAATTTGCGCGATATTCCAAGTCCAACAGAATTCTCTCTTCCTCATCTAAGAATAATTGCACTATGCAACCGATGCTGTAGAAAATTGGCTTGACAACATTATCTTAAATTTACGTGAATTTAAAAAAGATTGAAAAAAAAAAGGACACCCTGTAATACAAGAGAAAAATTAACGCGTGTTGTTTATTAATCCGTGGATGTTACGTCTAATCGTTTTGAATGATGGTCTAACTACGTTGGATATGGTGATTAGCTTAAACGATCACGCAACTAACACTATACATAGCCTATGACATAGGTGCACCGTTACAGTACAGTGTCTAGTTCTAATAACGTGCCAATATGAATTCTGTATTTTGTGTTCTTCTATTTGTAGGATATTGCTTCGCACAGAATTTTTCTACGAATGCACCATCAGGTATATTTTATTTAAATTTTATACTTATTGTATTTACTTTCATTTATCGTTGTGTTATAGTGAATCATTTCTACAAAGTGGTATAATTAATCAACACGAGAATTATGGGAGAGAGTGGCCTTAAATCTACTTCTTTACATTAGAGGTCCATGAGAAAAAATCAATTTATGTCAAGTTGCAATCGCTACTTATGTAACAATTTATAATTTTTTTACCAATTGGATCTTTTTAAATCAATTTCAAATATAATATTGCACACATCGTAAATCTTTTTTTTTTAACAAGTTTTTAATTGGTTTTCAATTAAGTGTATACATCTGAAGCAATAGATACATTCTTTTACTTTACGCAATTGAAAGAGTTCTTCTTCCTCATCAAACTATTTAAGCGCACTGCTGAATCTCTGCCTCTTCTAGAGAGAGCCTGTAAGCCCACATGCATTTCTTGAAGGGTTTGCCCGTACTCACAACGCTGTGATTGATAGTGTTACAACCATTCCGAGTATTTTTTCAACAAGTGTTTTTCAAACAAAAAATATTATTTTCTAGAAAAAAAAGGGTTTGGCCTAATATAAACTGCCTACCTCAATGAGCACATAAAGAGAAAGTACACTAGTTATAAGTTTTGTTACAAAAGCCTGTATAATTATACTTTCACACTTTTTTCTTTTAATTGGACTCTCGCATTAAAATTATCTACAACTCTGACTACTAATGAAAAATAAATGTGTTTTAGACAACATTTGGCCTCAATGATATCTAATAAAACCATTTATTTTTACTTTATTTTGTTTAAATTTGTTAACACATTAATAAAAAAGTAGTTCAATGAGTTATTGTGATTTTTATTACAATAAGAATATTAATGATCACTTTTAACAAATTCCTCTATTGTTTTTAAAAAATTCACTGATATCAAAAAATCGACTCGCCATCATTTTTACCGGATTTTGGATTGTAACAATATTTTTTAGATGACCAGTGTACATTTTAAAAATTCATTATTTCACGAAACTAACCAATAGAAGCACTAATACAAATTATTTCTTTATTCAGGGAACTCCGGCTCTGTGAACACAACAAATACAAGTAAGCTGCAGGATATAAGTTGGAACATATAAATGTCCCGTAGCTAGGCAATGGCTTGTTTTTAAAAGAGTTTAGGAGTCTGAAAGAGTTCGTCACGCTGCCCCAGTAAAGACTTCTGAAGTCCTACAATTTTGTTTTATTTTTTTATGGCTCTAGGACTTAAATGTTTTCTTCACCACCTAACACGAGATAAAAGAAGCACCTAAAATTCTGTGGTGCCAGCACCAGGAACCGAACCAACGCTCTTGCATTCTAAGAAAAATAATCTGAGAGTACGGGCCCTGAGCTTCCACGGCTCTGCTGTAGAAGGACCATAATGACATACTCAATATTTAAATACATTTATTCCACTCATACTTGCGGGAACAGTAGGAGTAAGTAGGAAATCTCCAGATAAAACAACCACTTACGAGTACGCGCTGTTTATGGTCATCAAACTATCTGCCAAGCCGCCAATCAGGGACGCTTAGGAAAATCTAGCTGTGTGTTTAAGTGCCATAAGTATTAATTGCAGATGCCAATGATATTTGCCAATTATAGCTTGCCAGAAAGACCTGCGCCCGGAAGTGACTACAATTTTTTTTTAACCTTATGCCTTATCCAATAGTGACCCCACCCTCAAAGCTGAGGTATTCGTGATGGATTCCCACTTAGTACCATCGTAACGTTCATATGTATACTACGAATTCGAATCTTAAATCAATGATGAATACAAATCTAATCTGAAATATAGATTTTAATTTAGTACTGGCCAGAGAAATACATGGAAATAGAAAAAATGGAGTTCCATTTGACACGACTGAAACACAATTTTCGGCTCACCAAAAGATAACTAAAAGAATGCTGCTCTCGGAAAATGTCATAAGATTCTTATTTTTTTCCGATAGTCGCCATTAATAATGATTATTGTATCTACCACTAAATTGGTATTAATCTTTTAAATTCCATCCATAATTTTAAAAATTATTATTCGTTTGGTTCACTGGTTATTGAATTAAAATTCATATATATCTAGTCCATGTTGAATCATCTAATATTGAAAAAAAAAAGAAAAATGGTGTCTTCTTCAGATTAAAATATTAATAAATCGCAATGTAAATTAGCACATTTTATTGTCTTATTTCTAAGTCTTATAAAATTTCTTACACAGATACTACTGAGTACTTTGAACGACCCTGTCCCGTTTACGATATACACTGCATCCGCCAATATTTTGGCAAACATGGAAAGTGCAAAATAACTTATGGACCTGTACCTGAACCTTACTATCGAGCGCAAACTACAGTATTTTTGCCTTATATAAATATCACAGTAACTTTGCTCAATATTAAACTGAACGGACTTAATGGTCGAATCGAAGAATTTTAGTAAGTCAATTATTAATTTACTTTACACTTAATTGCAAAGAAATTCCTTTCACTAAAATCCTTTAAAAATATAGTTATACATTAAAAAATAAACTAAAAGCACCCTTCGCCATTTTGTATTAAATTAATTTCTTCGAAACCAATCAAACCCCTAAGTCGTCATATCTTATTCTTCATCAGCCTCTCCACTGTTGGACATAAGACATTCCCAAAAGGTCGATTTGTCATAATCGCCAGGCCTAGTAAACGGGTTGGCACTCGTTGTACCAAACGCCGCGCATCGTACATTGATATGATTAATCCGTCCATATCCGATTAAGTGATTCTCAAGGCCATGAGTTGAATTTTATAATAACCACAGGACGAAAGAGGGTAGCTGGAATTCTTGCGCCGCTACCACACAGCGACATGACTACCGGTAACCATAAGAGAGTATTTCAATACGCATTTTCCAGCTCCATTACGAATCCCAGATGGAATCTATTCAAGACCAGAGTTTTGAACCGATCTCATGAAAACGCATCAATCGATATCAAATTCGATCTCTACAAGTAATGATGAGAGTTCCAGAATATCTAAACAGTGCACTACAGCAGAACTTCCACTGGCCCCTTCACTTAGGAGATTTTTTAACGTGGTAGAGCCAAGCGACTGCTTTTGCTGCCCCGGGGGTAGTTCCACGACCTCGCAGAATAGAGGTACCGCCGTGAAGTAAAGTTTTATTCTTTTATTTTACAGCATCAACAGAGAAACGGACAAGTTAGTTATGGCTATCGAATTCAGAGGTTTAACCTTCAACTCCAACGACACCTACTTCAGATTTCACAGAAGAGCGAGAGAGCCCATTGTGACCTCAGACTTTTTCTTTGTTGTATATGGTAAATGTATTTAATATTAATTTTTTCTCTATTCAAATAAGTTCTCAGCGTTCATATTTAGCAAGTTATTATCACAAGCGAATATTAAGCCAGCTCCTTTTTTTTCAGAATCAATAGTTATGACTATCATAATACCGAATCTTAAAAACTTACAACTAGAGAGAAGTGAAGTATTTACTTATGCTTATGAAAGTAGGCCAAAGTATACATACGGTTCAGGAATTAATAAAACTAAAGGTAAGAAAGAACATACACACACACATACACGCTCACATATAGATTTTTATTATCATTCATTCATTCATTACACCCTACCACAAGTCCACTGCTGAACAACAATGGTTTCCATAAAGCACGGTTCTGAACCATTCATCCATGAGCATCTATCCACTTCCCGCCACACTTTGCAGGTCCTCACTCCATCTTGTGGAAGGTCGTTCTATACTGCGTTTACTTGTACGAGGTTGCCAAACGAGAACCTTTTTTCCGTAATGGTTGATCATAGTAAGCTCGTGGTAAAACAAGTTATCCTTAACGTGCGTGCGTTGTACGTTGCCAGGTCCAATTCTTTGGGTTGGAAACAAGATTAGCAAGCGAGTGAGAAGAATCTACTGGGCCCCTTGTGAGACCGCCGGGGACTGGGGGTCATTGTTTCTTACCTATCATCATGGGATGCCATGATTTGCACAGCCTGGCGGGCGGGTTGGCAACCGAAACAATTTTGTGTTTTTTTTTGTATTGAGTATGGGAAGACGCTGCGGCCCATCTCCTCCTTTTTTTGATTTCCCTCTGTCGACTTTTGCGACAGCCACGGGGATGGTAGATTTTTTTATACCGCCATCACTCGGTAGAAGTATAGATATTCAACTTTATGATCATTAGTAGCCTTCTACGACACCCATGGTCAGATAGCATTCGCGCAAAAACATGCTCAAATATACATATTTTAAATGCTGATTTTTATCACGTGAACCTTGCTGATTACGGTAATTCTTTCTCTCTCTGAGTAAAGCCTACATCATGCAGTAAACTATTTAGAGGCTGTGGATGAAGAGATAAGAATACTTAATTCCTATTCGGTGATGATGAAATACCAGTAACAAACCCAGAGAAGACGAGAGGCCAGTGAGCGAGAACATGTTTGAATAAACTTATATGCAAAGGACATATTTATGCCACACGACTTGCATTTTCTCAACTAACACAGTTGCCTAGTCCGTTGCCTCATAAAGTGTTGCCGTGGTGAAATCAACCTATTTGCGCAATATACTTTGTAGTGTCGTTAATGTACGGAGATCCATAGAACAGACTGAAAGATACTGTTAAAAAAAGTAAAGTAAGGGTTCAGATAAGTATATCAAAAACACATAATGATAAGTTGGTTTACTAACAAATTGATATTAGGTTCAAGCTCATAGTACGAAGCGATGACGTGTTAACAAAACGCAAAGCAATTAATGCGCTGTTATAATTAACTATACATTTATAATTCTAGATCCAACAGCTAAAACTGCACTTGCAGAATTTAACGGCAACACCAAGTTCGCCGTTCGGGAAGCTTTTCTAACCGAAGGAACGTTTTATCCGACCACTTTCATCCAATGGAATATTTGTGATTTTGGTTTACAACTTTTGTAATAATTTGTTAAACAAACCATTTTATTGATGAATTAAGCAGTTACATGGTTTCTTTGTACATTTTCAGCTAATTTAATGGACTAAATTGTGAAAAAATGCTACAGTATTTTCAAGTAATGTTAAAAAATAAAGTTTTATTGTATTTTATTTTTTTTTCTAATATCTAATGTAATTAAGATACCCATGATTTACCTAGTACAAGATATATACAAATATATATGTATATATATATATATGTGTATATATGTGTGTATAGATATACATATATAACATATACTCACCACATCTAATGCATCATGTTAACTAACAAAGTCTCAGTCCAATCTATTCGAATTTATACCCGATTGCTATCACTAGGAGATTGAAGAAGTCTATGTTCACAAGTAAACAGGCAGCAGTCAGTATACTGGAGAAAGAAAAAGAATATAATGTAAATTGCTAATTCCTCTTAGGCCACCAACATCCTTCTCAGGTGAGAAAAAAAGATGTAAGGATTGCAATGTTGCTCTACCGTCTTTTAAAAAATTGATAAAATGATTTTGTATGTTTGAAGATTAGTTGACTGAATTGTCGTGAAATAAATATCTATAGCGGCAATTGTTGCTCCTTGGTAAGATTTTGTTGTCAGTTGTTGATGTCAGAGGATCTGCCTCCATAACTCGAGTTCGATCACCTATGCGGAGGGCACGTACATAGGTATACTATAAGTTTCATTGGCCTGGACACTCAGATAGCGATGGGTTTATAAGACTAACTATGGTATCTCTGACGTGGGTAGTGCGGTCGTGAGCTTATCATTTTATATTTATAATATCACTGCATTTTTTTTCATAACCCTTATCTCGACAATGTAATGACAAAAAGAACGAAATTCGATAACTGTCCTACTGACTTTGTCCGGATATTTTTTTATTTCATTTAAAAAACTTTATTGTCTTACACATCTTATAATATGAAGTGACAAAGGGCGGACTTAATGCCTATTGGCATTCTCTGCCAGTCAACTCATGGGTTGGGGAGCCGTAGCAGGTGTATTTATTAAACCATTAAATTAACTAACTAACAAAAAATAATGTTAAAGTTAAAAAAAAATATCTTTTACCAAACTAATTAGGCTAGCTACTTTATACAAAAGTAAAGTAAAGTAGCTGCCCGTAAATGTGCACTGCTGGCGCAATGAAAAGGATCACAATGACTCATATTCATAATATACATTGGATAAGGACCGAAAAAAACTTTACCAAATTCTAGACTCTATAGATGGCGCTTTGGACCTGTGATTAAAAAAAAAATTTCTCATACTCATCGCGCCACCTACCGGAAAGCATAGAACAACGTTTGCCTGGGCCGGTTATTGAGTAATAAAAAGCATAACCGCAACTATTGTAATTGCCATACATACTTCGTTTACATTTGTGTACATTTTTTTTACATACACGCTTAACATTTTCTTTTAATAATGTTTTAAAGTTATACATTTTGTTCCCGCCGTTTGAATAATCTTAAAAAAAAATGTTCTTCCCATATGATCCCAGTCTTCGCCTGAAACTCTAATGGCACTAAACGGGTCTCCATTTTGTTTTCTTACGATTTAATAAGCTGTAATGTACACGCATGTTTGCGTTGTTCTATAAATATAATAGAATGAAAACAAAAAATATGCCGAACATCAACTTCACTTGTAAAGGCTGTGCTGATTTACAAACACGAGGCACTAGCAATCAATCGATAAAATTATCAGAGTTAAGTTAATTGATATTAATCACTTTATGCATTATTAATTAAAATTTATAAACGAATCTTATTGCCCTAAGATAATTTGTAAGTTATTAAAGCACCAGTATTACCAACATATTGAGTAGTATAAGATAATCGCTGGACTAAATCGCAGAGTGATTTACATATTAGGGCTTTTGTTTGAAGAAACAACCGTCTTTGATTCGAATTTATAAATTACGATGATTATTTCGACCACCGCGCAGAATATAGTTACCTATATATTGTAATGCCACAAATGTAGTCAAAACACAGAATCACCCACCTTCCACCTTCCCATATCCGATATAAAGCCAAATAAAGTCGGTAAAAGAGATCAGATAAAGAGTTAGAGACGTGGGTGCATCTCATATAACACAACCAGACTCAAAAACCAAGAATATATAGAAAAAACCGATTAAATCGAGCTGGTCTTTTGGTGAACCGGTGGGTAAGTTTTTTTTTTTTTGTTTTACAGAAAAGACGGCAAACGAGCACGCGGTTCACCTGATGGTAAGTGATTACCGTCGCCCACATACATCTGCAACACCATAGATGCTGCAGGTGCGTTGCCGGTCTTTAAGAATATTTGGGAGATAGGAGGATATTTGGGAGTATTGGAACTGCTAATCATTACAAGGCGGTATATCGAATTAGGGATCGTTCGATTTTTTTAAGACCTTTTAAAACACCGTGCTGTGTTGCACCGCAATCTGTCACCACCTGTGTTCCCGTGGGAGTCATAAAAGAGAAAGACTTTGAGAATCTCATGGCAATCTCCGCGAGCGAAGGCTCGACACCGCTTACATTCTGTGTCACGTACAGGCGAAAAGTGAATTGTAGCGGTTAGACTGCGCTGAGTACATGATTGAGGCTTGCAGTAGTCACATCGTCTTTGAGCTCATTTATTTTGTTATATTATAAGATATTCAATTCAATTTTGAAGTTAATTTTAATGTTATTTACATAAAAGAACATTATGGGACGCCAAACAAAATATTAAGGCCTACGAGTATTATTGAGTAATCCGCGGATGCTACGTCAAATCGCTATGATTGTCAAAACAGCATTACGTGTGATGATTCGTTTAAACGATCATGCAGCTACACTATACATAGGCTATAAAGTGGTTGAACTAATACGGTATGCGTATCTAGTTACCAATAACGTACCAAGACTATTACTGTATACTGTGATCTTCTATTTGCAGGCTGTTGTTTAGTGCAGAATTTCTCAACTACTGCTCCATATACTGTATCCGAAAATATTTTAGCAAAAATGAACATTGTTAGATAACTTATGGGTCGGTGCCCGAATCTTATTACACGCTATTATCTTTAATATATTATTTCTTAGTCAGATATTCTCTTGGAAATCAAAGTTTAATGCTTTCTCACGACAACTCTAGATTTTCATTATTCTGTATAATGCGTGCCTATGATATAGTATGTACAGACATGCAACGCATGTTTACTCCTATTTCTTTGATACGGTTAAAAAAAATGAGAGGCAAATCGGCTTCGCAATAGAGAGAACGACGTCAAATACAGGTGAAAACTAGTGTCAAATGTACATGACGTAATAAAGTAAAGTGCAGTAACCTTCACGATCGCTATCTCGGCGTCATTGCGTTATCGCATAGCGTTGTTGCATTCCGAAAACATTTCACATCCTTTTCGCGAAAACTAATCTCAGAAATCATACACATACACATAATAGGAATTATGCGTATGTGTAATATATATTATGAATTGTCAAAAACTTCATGAAATAGGCATATATGAATAAACTTCATAAAAAAATTTATGTAGTTTTCATGATGCGCCTATTGCTTTTAGAAGTAAAAAACTCACCGTTCACTTATTGGTGAGTTCGTCTCAAAAATAAAAACTTTCTTCATAAATATGAGTATGTTTCTAAAGAAAGTTTAACAAAAAGCTTAATACAACAAATCTTGTATAATAAATATTTAAAAAAAAAATTGAGAAAGTACATACCACTTTATCTTATTTTTTTTTTGTATAATTATAGTCCTCTTTAAAAAATGTTATGTTATGGGGTACAAACGAGTGAGCGGCTCACCTGATGGTTAGTGATTACCGTCGCCTTCGTTGACGGCCTTTAAGGGTATTTGAAGTGGGGAAGGAGCAGGGACGGAGGAGGAGAGAGGAGAAAGAGGGCTTCCGTTTCCCTCTCGAATGAAACGCCATTTTCCACAAGATGCCTGTTATTCACGCCGATATTCTGCGAGGCCGTAGTATTACCCAGGTCATCCGGCTCCTTCGAGGAGCAGCAACAGCCGCCCCTTGGCACTACCACATAAGGATCCATATATACATGGAATCTCACCTCACCGTGTTAGGGTGGTTTGTATGCGTAGCACCGGTACCCTTGCACTAAAGACTCCCATAACTAGTCTGTGGTTCAGGGTTCTGCTTTTGCTTCATGGTCATGGTCAGATGGATTTTTTGTCTTTTGTTTTTTTTTTCATAATTTTTATCAAACTCTTGCCAATGCTTTGAAAGTCGGCTGGGTGGTACCACATGTAGGTGAAAAGTTGGAGGGAAGGTTCACACAGCGGCGGAATACTATAATTTCCCTGCAGGACTTTATAATTTAAATATCTAGAAGTCCTTTTCAGTAGTCGTAACTCTTATATTCAAGTAGATGGCGTGTTTGTCACTAGGTCCACTTAAAACAAACTACGCTGGTATTCCATGGGAGCTTGGTACTTCCTGGGTTGATCCAAACAATTTATGTGCTGCATCGAGTTGTAGCTCCTGAATCAAGTGTCCTAGTCCTCATGATATAATTTTAAACTTCCCACTTCATCGGCTCGTTGGTCTAGTGGTATGATTCTCGCTTCGGGTGTGAGAGGTCCCGGGTTCAAATCCCGGACGAGCCCATGTTTTAGTAATTTTCGAAACTTTTTATATTATTGAAGTACAAAATTTTCAAAATTATGTTATAAATTATTGTCAATATCTCGAAATAATACAGACAACGCATAAAATTAAAAAATCAGTAACAGCTCACTGCAGCTACACTAAACATTTAATTTGCAAAATGGATCGTAAACGTCGCACCTTTTATTTTATTTCCACAGTTATGCCATCGTAAAACGTATTATACAATCACATACATAACTTCACGTAATGCCCTCTCTAGTCTGAAATTACCGGAAAAATGGCCGATCCTTTGTCGAGTGGATCGTTGGGGAGAGATAAAAAAATATTCGTCGACATGACGAGTACCCTTCTCTATGTATTGGAAGATTAGATAACGCGCCTTGAGGCAGGGGCCCGAAGCGTCGAATATGCCTTTTGACAACGACTCAGAATTGCCACGTCGACATTTTTTTTTCTCAATATTACAATATCTTTATTGACTTATATCAAGGTTGGGTGAAGAAAGCTCGCATTGAATTGGGAGCTTCTGATAAATCAGTGAAAAATATAGTAGTGGCTACTTATGTAATTGGTTACTTAAAGGTGGTGGCACTGATGAACATTTGTCGGTAGTGTACATTAATCGTAATAGTATAAAATGTCGTTATGTCCGTATTTTGGTTGCCTGGAATAGATCGCTATGCAGCGGTAAGTTCGCCAAATATTACATTCTCCTTAACTTACTCTTTTAGTGTTTTCTGATCCTTTCGGGTTGTGGTGTTCAATAAATGTATATACATTCATTCATACTCATGTCCTGTGATGTGACATCGGAGGTGATTAAGGAATTCAAAAGACTTTGTGCAAATAATTATTATACGATTAGTTGGCAATCAGCCTGTTTGCAAGTAATAGACTTAATCAACAATACAAGTAGCAAACATAACAAGGAAAATAGTGGACTAAATATAGTTCCAGGAGCAGGCCTCTGGCTACCTCACTCACCGAAAGAAACGCAGAACCGCAAGATGCCTCAACTCCACGCCGACGCTTGGCCTTACCGCATACAAAAAGGCTACCAGTTAAAAGTTTTTAATTCGTCTGGTAAAAATTGCGACGATACGATACGAGACAAGTGTGTATCGAAAATAAGGAAGATGTCGTCCTCTCCGAACGTATCACAATCAAATTTCGTTATTATTGTTAAGACTACCATAAACTGGCAAGACATTAAGTATTGTTGCAGGATCAGATGTATCAAAAGATGATAAAAAGATTAGGGATATTGAGAACTAAGCAGGCGATATTATAGTATTGTAAGTATAAGAGCAAACACAGAGGCACTCACTCGTCTTTACCATCCCCTGCTTGCTATGCGATAAAATTGGTGGGAGAGTTAGATGAACCTGAACCGAAAACTAATAATTTGGATTTTGCATGCACGAATCCCTCCCGAAGTCAATATTTGTATTTCTATAGGGATTCAAAATCCATAACCTAGATTGTGAACCGTTTTTGATTATTCTCTTTATCGTTCAAAGGTTGTTAATTTATATACCATATAAATTTGGTGTAAAATGTTCCACGCCTAAGGATGGGTAAATAGGGGTTGAAGTTGGCCGTTCCCCTAAAACTTTGTTTTAAATTCACGTGTTCAGGTCAAGTACACTAACCACTAAGCCATGCAGCCGACTAATATAAAATAAGGGTATTATATCCAAGTTAATACCTGGAGAGGTGTTAGTTCACAATAGGCACGGCACACCCGTCTCTGTTTACACACGTTTCATGTTGATAGTTCGACGGTGTTAGTTTGCGCGGCCATTTTATAGACTTCGTAAAATAAAAAGCGTCTGGTATTACTTTAAGCTGCACCTTTTACAAAGGACTAATAACAAAAGTAGGCATTAAACTAAATTACCTATAATAATTTAAACTTACTAGCATTTTGGTTATGGATTGTCTCAAACAATTTTTTGTTCATGCATAAATTGGTTTTAATTTCAATGAAGACCCATGACTCGATTTGGAGATAACCTGACAGACAACTGCACCACAAAAAAATTAAATAATTAATATAATTCATTAATAGATATTTACAATACTGCGATTAAATATTTTAAAACAATGAAAACGTTCCACGGATTTTACGGGATACAAATAGCATGTATCCTTTTCCTAGGTTCAAGATGGATATACCAATTTTCATTAGAAATCGGTTCAGAGGTATAATGTAACAGACAGTCTTATATTATGGATTGCATTTAGACCATAATATTAACATCTAAACATTACTCACACTCATAACACCAGCAGCCTATTTCTTTTTATTTATACTTCTATGCTCAAAGTGGCATTGTATTGTTTAAGTATATTTTTA
Organism: Bhutanitis thaidina; assembly: GCA_029286595.1. Taxonomy (NCBI): domain Eukaryota; kingdom Metazoa; phylum Arthropoda; class Insecta; order Lepidoptera; family Papilionidae; genus Bhutanitis; species Bhutanitis thaidina. Next base: position 4,531,259 of record JAGSMS010000020.1, on the reverse strand, counting down.
TTATACATTTAAGTCGGGCGCTGAACTTAGGGCTCTACAAGGAAGCGCCAGCAAAAGCCGGCACGCATGTCTTAAAGTCTTTCCATACCACGCAGGGCAACGGTATGGTGAGCGCAGTGCCGGTACCCTCGGCCTAGTGATGCTCATCACTAGCCTGTAATATTTGTATTCCGCAAATTCGAACGGATATTTCTACATAATTCAGCCATCGGAGCTTTGGCTGTTAGCTAATAGGCTTGCCCCACATGCAGGTGTTAGCATTTGGAGATAGAATACGGTACATTCCACTTCACAATAAAATGACGAGAAATAATATAAATAAAAGCAATTAACTTATCTAGTTAGCCATTGCGCCGTCACGCGCACTTTGACTCAAAATAAACCGACAATCAGAGGAGTGCGGCGTCGGCGGGAATCCTCATAAATCCAGACTCAACTTCACTTCAGCCTTATTCAATCTCCGGGTGAAAAGAAACAATGAGATTTGTTTACTGGATGAGACAAGCGTTGTTAAATGAGTTATTTATTTCAATAAGATTGACAAACAATTATAAACCACGTGTGATTAAGTCTGGCCCAACTTTAACAAGATCAAGGCTTATATTTTACCTTTTTAGAGTGGAAGAAAGGTTTTGCTAACATCCGTATACAAAAAATGGTATTTATCTTAAAATAGAAGAATTGCTGGTCGGACTGAATAGTTCGTTGCTCAATGAGCGCTTGAGAATCGCTGAGTCTAACTCTATTGACATTGGTTATGCTTATGTTGGTGAGCAATGTAAGTATCTCTCTCAATTGTGATAGAGACATAACTCTTCTGTTCTTCGAACTTAGTTATACTTATATGTGATAAAAATATTCTTGTATGCGGAATCTATTATTCATTCTTTTATACAATTATATTATTATTTTATTCTTTTTTAGTGAGACACGTTACCTTCCACTATAATTCTCCTGTGTCGTGGAGGCAGTTTTATAATGCATAAATTGCACATGGTCAATCATTCAGACCACGAACTTATAATTTGCAGTCCATACAAATACTAGTCCCGAGCGGGAATCGAACCCGCGACCCATAGCGCCGCAGCTAATCGCTTAACAGCTAAACCAGTAACAGGAAGGAGTGTCTGAGACGTCCATGATAGATATTTCTAGAGTTGGTCAACCCTAATTCCAAGCATACCTTATTACAGCAATACTCCTATTAAGAAAAGTAAGATTTTCACCAAAAAATCAAGACTAAGCTGACCTTTTCCGTTTTTCAGTCGGTGCAGCTGAATTAAAATCAGAACGTTTGTAACATATCATAGACACATTTTGTACTTCTTATATCTTTGTAAGTATACTTTACGGGAAGAGGTTGTGTTTCGCGGACCCCTGATATAAAAGTCCACTTTATTAAGGCTGACCGCAAACGCCAGCTTTTAAACGTTTTTTTTATTCTATACTGATTTTTTTACACTTAAATTTTGGTTTTTTGAGCAACTCAAATTTAACATTGCTGTAATTGGAACAAACCTAGTGGTTGCCACGGCTCTATTGTGTCACAATAACTATGGGTAATATTTCAGTTTACTCTGTGTAATGACTAAAAAGAAACAAAACAATTGTCAACAATACATTCACAATTGTTCCAATTACAGCAATGTTAAATTTGACCACTAGGTCAGGGTGCTCGCTTTATTTTGCGCATAGTACGCTAGTGATCTGGGATCGAAATAATAAAAAATATTATTTCGAGGATATGAGAAGCCCTCCAACCCACACTGTATCAGCGTGGCGGGCCCTACCCGGCTCAAAAATCCTCTCACATATTTGAGAAGGAGGCCTTTGTCCAACAGTGGGCACTTACTTTACTTTTACGGCTACTAAGCACTAAAGGCTAATTTATTTTTGTTCTTATATTTAAAGCAAAAACTATGTCACTATCTTGTTACATCACATACATTTACCTAAAGAAGACAGTTATGTAACGAATCACCCTTGCAAGAACATTTTCTGGAAATATGAAACTCGGGACGCTGACATATTTTATTGAGTCGATAAAAGGAAACGGCCCTTAATGGCATTGGGCGAATTATTTCGCTAAATGTTCGAACATATGTCGCATTGACTTACGAGTCAAAGTAATGTTACTTATATATTATTTGAACTTTGTTATTAAAAAGAAATACCTTAATGAATAATTTAGATTTTTTGTATTTACGCGAACACTACACATTTCAAATGATTATATTATTTTCGGATTTTATCGCGTTAGTTATTTGTTTTTATATTTTCTACATTTCCAGTGCTTTACAGCAGCCGTGGTCACGAGGGGACTGAGGTGTTAGACGTCCAGATCCAGATGTCATAGTGAACTCGGGCTATATTCAGTTTTTATTTATTAATTTTTGGTCCGATCTACGCAGAATTTGCTTAGTATCTTGAGGTTGTGCAGTGGTATGTGAGGTTTTAGAATTAATTTTGTTTATTACTGGATCCCAAACCGGTGGTAGCACCTAGCCACTTTTTCTATTGAAGTTAGGATTTTTTTGAGTTCAATAGCCTCTCTAATCATCCTTGGTAGGACTCGGTGCTCTTTCGCGAGGATTTATGATCCATCAAATCTGATTCAATGACTGGGGAGATCGATGATATGATCACAGACTGCAGACTTCCTAGAGCGTCGGTGTTCCACGTTATCTATGTGTTCATTTACGCGGGTCCTTACAGATCTTTTAGTTTGCCCTATGTAAGAGAGGCCAGATTCACAATCAAGCTTGTACACACTCCTGCGTCTTGTAGAGGGATATTGTACTTGACAGATGGAAAATATAAGTAAAAATTTTCTTAGATTTTTCCGGCTTGAAAAACGTTTTTATAGATGCCCTCTTCAAGATAATGCGAATCTTGTCCGTAACGCCTCTGATATACGGTAATACTCGCAGGTAATCGCTCGACTGCTCGCTGTCTTCACTCGGTCACTGTGATGGAGAAGCGGAACCCGTAGCTTGTTGTCGTGAAGGAGATGCTTGACATGCAGAAGATCGGTGGCCGAGTGTTTTTTGACACAGATCCCTCGTGCTCTCTGAAACAAAGACATACCAACAGTAGCTAACTGAGATGGATGGTGGTGAGATTCACCGTTTAAATATCCAACACCTTGCGAACTTTACTATATAAAGCATGTGATAGCAGGGACTCGTACATACCTGCGCAGAAAAATCGAAAAAGTTTAAGAAATGTAATTTATAATTAGTTTCCAATATTTTTTAATTATTTCCAGCAACAAAGTAGCATTACGTAAAACACCGAAGAAAGAGTAAGATTGAATGTACACATGTACACAGAGAAAACGATTAAACAATAAAGAACAAAGCTAATGAAGTACCGAACAGGTAACTCGGATAATAAATTTAATGATAGCAATACCACCCATAGTTAAACCTCCAAGTAACGACTTCGTCCAAATTTTATTCACTTTTAAACTAAGACGCCATAAAAGATCTAGCTTAGAGTCGTCCTAGATGTTCTCACAGATTTAGTGCCACGATTCCAATATCCGCCGTTAGATGGCGATGTGTGACACGGTCATAAAACATTTTACGAACCTTTGCGTGCTGTCGTGTTGAATATGTACGGGGCATATGAGACTCATAAGAGAATTTCCTTATTAACAAATAACTATGAACACAGAGATAATTAGAGATTTTTAAATAAACTATTGTCATTTATACAATACATGTGGTATTATAGTTAAGTTACCTTAAACAATTATGTGTGAAGAACCACTTCCATATCCTCTGCAAAATAATATTATACAAATTAAATTTTCCTTAATAAAGCTTATCCAAGGAATAGACATTTTATGAAAACAACCGTCTAATATAATTTCAAATGTGTCAAGACATCAATGGTTTTCGAATAATAAAAAATTGATGATACTTGGTTGATCAATAAGATTTTGAAATCGGATATTTACCATTGAATGGGTATACCAGGAATGTATTTTATCTTAAATTCATTAGAAACAAAAGAATTTGTGCTGGGAATTTGATACGTGTGCAAAATGGTGAAAATCGAAGTTCGTTAAAAGTTTACTAAATATTTGTGCTTGAATTTTTTTTTCTACATCTATCTATTTTTAAAGGATTGCAGTCTACTTTGGAAGACAATGCTGCATCTTTTTCTGCAGTAGCATACTGGTGCGCGGAATTTAAACGCGGCAGAGCCGTCTGTAACGACGAGACTCGACCCGGGAGGCTAACAACCCCCGCTAGTGAAAAAATTTAAGAAATGGTTAAGTTCGATGGACGATGGACGAATAGACTCGTTATTTAGTTGTGATTCTAAAGCTTTCGCTTAGGACAATTCAGTTAATTTTAACTCATAGCTTAAAATACAAAAAGGGTTGCGCGTTGGGTTCCTCGAATGTTGAAAAAGAGAAAGAGTTGAAATTTCAAAGTAAAATTTGGTAAATACTTATAGAAACCATCGAATCTTGATGAAACGTGGGTTCTTCATTTTGTCCTAGAGACTAAAATCAAGTAGTCAAAGTAAAGTCTAGAAAACATAGTTCTCGCCGTCAGCCAAGACATTCAGGGTATCTGCTGCGCAGCAGGCGCTGCCATCCGAAAGTCACATTAATCGGACCTAGCTCTTAGTGATTTTCACCTTTTGACCAAATTAAAAAAGCACTTGCATGGTACGAAAGTTAACGAAGATGATGAGGTGCTATGCTGTAGAGGCCTTTTTCGATACCCAAGATCAACCCTTTTTCTCCAAGAGAATTGTTGAAGTTTCATTGAGTTTCCAAAAACTTAATTATCAAATTGGTATATTAATGGTCTGTTAATTTAATGATAAACTCGGGATTGTAATTGTAATCAAAGTTAGCATTTACACATCACGCATGGTTTTTAATCCGTCATTTTAAACTTCCCTCTCTCATAGGTAAGATTTGCCGTGACCGTCACATTTAGTAGACGGATTGTCGATCTCCGTACTACAGTTTAGACGCTACAACCCATCCATTACATGTTTGCTCATTTTCTAGCCAGCTATTCCCTTCATGAATCACAGACTCAAGATCTTTTGCTTAGTTCGACTGGTTAACAGGAAAATTAACAATGTTAAAACCATAGACAGCAACACTTTTTTTAAAAAAAAATGATAAATTTCGTCATGTGCCAGAAGTCTTGCGCTCCTCAAGACTCCAACGATAATAAACCGCACCTATTCCTCAAGCTTCGACGGTTCCTGGAGTAAGCAATTATTTTGAACAGTGCTGTACATTACATTCCGCAGACACACAAACACAATTTGCCCGGACAAGCGCTGCTAATAAAGTTTGTCCGTGCATCGAGCGCGTGTTCTCTTTACGGGACGCCATTGCAAGGAAATTGAATGTGGAATGCGGGTAGAATGCAAACCGACACCTGAGTTACTTTCAAAACCGTACCATGTGTTTAAGAAGTTTGTGAGATTTGTTTTGACAGCGACGATACTTAAGAAGGAAGCTTTTCATTTAATACCAACTCAATATTAATGATGTAAATCTTGAGATAGATAATATCTTAAGACTAAAGCAAATTAGAACGGGTAATCTACGCTGCGTTTCTAAAGGGTCAAATTCTACGAAAGGCTTTCCAATAAATTAATACTGGTGTCTACAATGCCACAAATATTTGATGGAGAAATCTTACGTACTGCTGTAGGAACTCGCCTCCGAGCACCGATCTGGCAACCACATCTTTGTTAGGGACCTCGCCGAGTTGATCTTCAAGGACATACTGCTGTGACTCAACCATTTTTGACATATTGTATTCCAATACGGGGTGGGGTACCTCACCCGCATAATCCAGAGCAGCAGCAGCGCGGAGGAGGCTCTATACCGGCTCCAAAACCCTGTCAAAAACATTTGGGAAGGAGGCCTTTGCCCAGCAGTGAGCACTTACAGGCTGCTACTTTAACGGGGTGGGGTTTCTTAAATTATATACCTTTAATTAGAACGCGACCAGAAATTGTTATTAAACTGTTTTATTCAATAATCCCTTTATATAAAAAAGTTCGTCTGTAGGAAGGTTTCCTAGAGACGTGGTTTGTTCTGTCACAATACAACTTACAGAATAAAAAACAAAAAAACGGCATTCACTTTATTTCAGACTTACAGACTAATAGTAATACGAGAACGAGAATAATGATTGACCAATGACAAAACGTGGTAGAGTCAAGCGGCGGATCTTGCTTCCGCTCGAATGGGCCTTTTCTACAGGGGTAGTACTTCAAACCGGTATTCTCAGAATACCGGGTTGAAGAGAGGCATCTTGTGCTTCTGCCTTTCCTTCGTTGAGTGAACTAACAGGAGGTAACCCAGTCTTACCTTCTATCCTTTCAATTATATTCTAATTAAATCATTGAAACTTAAAAGTTACTAATATTTTCTCTTCAAAAGTAATTTTTTTTTAAATCCATGGTAAGAACCAGGAGAACGAAACTACAAACCTAGTCTTTAAGTATACGGTATTCCGACTTCGTAGACTTCGTAGTAGACCAATATGCAAACGGAAGTACGTCGACTTCAAATCTATACTTTATTTAAATGTTTAAGCGTTATTGTGTTCGATCTTTAAACTACAAATGCAGCAATCTTATAAAGGAAATTGCATTCGCATCCATGATCATGTTTCCGAAGAAAAGGATAAGTAAGCACCGAATACGCTATCAAAGATAAGAAGAAAGGTTTTCCAGTGCAATACTGTCAAAGACAATCTTTACAAATAATATTCATTTAAGTTTTTTTTTCTTGTGCGTATCTTTAAGTACATAGAGACCTGATGCAACGGCAGAGCGACTTGTGTGAGGTAGAGAGTGATCAGGGCGCTTGCTTTAATTTCATAGTATGCGAGAGAACAGAGTTTGATTCTCCGGTGCTAGGAATATTTTGAAGACAAGGCATGTCCAAAAGGGTGATAAATCGTTAAATCAGGTCTCCTCGGTGGCCAATTGATGTCTCCTCGGCGACTTATCACAAATGGTGCGCATTTGCAAACGGTTGTTTTTCATAAATAAACTTCAAGAATTGCTCTTTAAATTAACATTAAATAAAACGAGATTTAATTGTTATTTTGTTTTTTATTTAACATCTAAAAACGAAAAATATTCTGTGACAACATATATATATGAATATATTCACGTCTTGAACGACTCCTTATTGGCATAGAATTACGGTAAATTAAGATTTTTAAATGTTTGTATATATACATCTACTGTATATATATCATAACATTTATTTATATTTAGCTTCAATGGTACATTGAAATTAATTTAACGGAATTTATCGCGTTTGAAAGTTTATTATACTCGTATGTTAAGTAATCGCATTTCTTGACCCAATAACAACGTAAAAGTTTCACAATTGTTCACCACTGTCAGCTCCGTCGTATACGTGACGGGCGTCGCATTCCGTCAATAAAACGACTATAAACCGATCGGATTTCCCCCTCGATCATAAAACTGAACTATGGTGGCGTCGCTCCGGCCCAAACGACTGTTATAATGTGTGAAATAAAAACGCGAACCCGGTACAATTGCTTTTATATTTTATAGACAATGAAGTTTATATAAGATTCTGGTGTCCTGTGTTGCCATTACAATTGGCATGAATTTTGGTCGCTTTCATTAAGTAAAGTGTTTTGTGTTACGTGTTAAAGAAAAATTTTTTTAAATCTTCACCAGAATGCAGATCTCCTTTACGTTTAATTAGGGAAGAGGTAAAATGCCCAAGCTTTTAAACAATGGCTTGCAACTACCAAAAGGCCTCATTCCAAAAATAGCCCGATTGTATTTCTTTTTTTAGATTATAAACTCTCTTGAGTCTCATGTCTATACTGAGTTGCTCCAAAATACTAATTCATACTGTAGCGACGAGAAAACGTGATCATAATATACGCTTAATGCTACTTCTTTAGATACTGTGTCGCAGTGCCTATATAAATTTAGGTTCAATTACATTTTTCATGGTAAATATGCATCGTCACCCCCGAGTACTTCGATGGGAAAGCCTCACAGAAGTGTAATTGTACTGGCTCTCTACATATCCTCAAAATCAGAACACAGCAAAAATAGGTAAAGATGCAGAAAAGGTGTCTTTCCATCTAGAAAAGCGTAAGCATTTATTCTTCTTTAATATCATTACAGCCCACAGCTGGAGAATTTTCACAGCCCCAGATACAACGCCTGCCTCATTCCCCCGCCGACGCGTAAGAGCGTATCGTGCAAATCTAACACCCGCGTACACACCGTGCACCCGGGATTCAGGGCGGTCCTTACCGCCCATTACTACTCCTATATTACTAAACACCACGACCGTCCGAGACGAGGCCCGAACCTCCCTCGGACGGTCCTTAGATTGCTTACCATAAAGAGGTAAGCAGTAGATGTACTCCTGTACATCTACTTAAAGCATAAACGCCCGCGGCCTCAAGGACGCAGGCGCAAACCTATGAAGCTGTAAAAGCCAAAACGGCTAACAGCAATAACTTCATTGAATACATATACGCCTGCCTCATCTTAGACGCTGTTGTCAGTCACATTTCTACGAACTTTCGGTTTGGTTTTATAGATATGGCCTATAATCTGGATATGATTATAGACCATATCGCCATTTGTACGTAGTCATGGTATTTTTAGTTATGGGGTCCTTAATACAGATATATTTATAACTCAATAAAACATTTAACCATTGCGCAAGGGATTATTATCAGCACTATATCTTATAAGTATGTACGATGCACAATCATAATCACTTGAACACGATTTACTCTATAATGCATAAATTTGAAAGTTATAGATTATATAAATTCACATTGGAAAATGGATATTTGTCCGTATGTCCTCTCCTATTTGTCGAACACTCAAGGTTGACTCTCAGACAGTATTCTGTTACTGACACGGCTCGGTTACATATGGAATTCTCAAATCACTTTAAAATCTTACCTTGAAACGTTTATTTTTTATTTTGACTACATTTTTATTGTTCAATCTTACATCCATCACTTACTTACATCTACAACAAATAATTGAAATATACATCCGTTGCTAAAGTTTACGAAATATTTCTCGTACAACTAATTCTCGGAATATTACAATTTGCAATTAGTTACATCCATGCTCGCAGCAACCCAAAGGCCCATTTTAAGGAGGTTAGCATAAGACATACTCGTAATTATGCCCGAATTAGTTTTTATCTTGGTACCGCAAGCTGCTACAGGTTTGAAGCACATAACTAGGTTACATAGATAAAGAAACCATATATCTGTAGATATAAAAGAGACAATTATTACCACATAAAAACATATAAATTAAAACTAACGCTTTTTCTTTATCAGTTGAACATAGCGGCCCTTGTTAGAGGCCCAAAAAGCCTGAAAGTCTATGGAAGAATTACACAACACGCTCAGCAGATCACACTCACCGTGCATAGAGCACAAAACCACGAAGCAGAGACGTTGCTCGCCATCGCAAATCCGTCGAGTTTAGGTTCGGGATCTTTAAAAAAAATTTTTGCCATCTTTCATTCATCACAGCCTCGTCTGTTAGTCAGTATGTAGGTGAAGTTGACATATTGCGTAATTTTTACACCATCATTCAAAGTATTATAAATAAAGGTTCTTTATCTATAACCCAATTTAAATATCTTAGTATTGTCTTCTTTTTTTTTTAATTTTTGACGTGAACATCCAAATATCTCTCCACAATTCCAACACATTTCTGTGCAAAGCATGTAGAGCTGAGGCCTGCCTCGGGCGGAGTGCTAGGGAGCTATGCGTCAATATTGACCACCCACTTTGATGCCAACATCTGGAGCGAAATTCGTGTCTCGGACATTTCACTTATATCTCCCGAATTTAAAGTAGAGAATTTTATGTTTCATAGCTTTATCTGTATTCCTAGACAGATAGTCGTAGTAAAGAGTTACCGAATCAACTCTCGTCGTCGGTCTACTTATTTTTGATCTGTTATGTTTTTTATTTTGAGATAGTTAAGCCGTCATCTATCAGTAATGGGATTCTTTTTACTTACGCCGTTACCACAGGTCTAAAAATATTTACTAGCAATCAAAGAAAGGCTATATGCGGCATTAAAATTGGATGAAATATTAATAGTTAGGTTAAGGCACATAAAAGAGCAATCATTTTAATTAAAAACATTAATGATTAATAGTAAAGATATGTATAATGATTTCTTGTATTTACGCGAACACTACACATTTGAAAAGAAAGTATTGTTAACGGGTTTTATCCCGTTTAATTCTTGTTTTTGTGTCCCCGACGTTTCGAATGCTTTGCAACACCCGTGATCACGAGGGGACCAATAAAATCCGTAAATAATAGTTTATTTCAAAAGATATTTATGCTTCATTGTTAATCAGTATTTTCGTTATTTGATGTTATAAATCAAATAATTACTTTTATTGTAATTTAAGTTTTGTAATCATATGTAAGAAAATCATAGTAATACTAATAAAAGGGAGGAATGGAGATTTTTTCGCGAAACAAAGCCATGTAATAGCTAAGTATGGTGATGGCAACGAAGCCGTGTACTGGCTATAGCTATTGCAGATGGTGAAATATATATAGAAGCAATTGTGCCTGTCATTCAGATTGCAAAAAATTACTAAAAAGAACATATCTGCGGAGTTTCTTTCACCTGTTTCTTCTCCGTTAGAGAAACCTCATAGCGAAACCTCATAGCGAAACGGTGGTAGATTGAAAGAAAACTGTCAGTTGATTTAAATGATTTTATTTGAATAATATTTTCAATTTAAAAACATAAATCACTATTTATATATATTTTGCATTAATAATATTTTTTGTATGTAGTAGAGCCAAGCGGTGGCTAGTTCGACCGAGGTAGTACCTCGGCCTCGCAGAATACCAGCCTGAAGTAGAGCCATCTTGTGCTTCTGCGTTTCGTGGGATAAGTGAGGTATCGGAGGCCCACTTCCCTTCCTGAACCCCCTCCGCTTCATCCCTCTCATCTTCCAAATACCGCACAAGAGGCCCACAACCCACGTGCAGCTCCACTGGGGTTTGCCGATGTACGTGGGCGACGGTAATCACTTTCCATCAGGTGACTCTACTTCACGCTGGCATTCTTTAAAATATCCTTCAAGGCCGGCAATGCACCTGCAGTACCTCTGGTGTTGCAGATGTACGCCGGCGTCGATAATCGCTTATCATCAGGTGAACTATATGCTCGATTGTCACCTTTTCCATAAATTATATATACGTAAATATGCAATACGCCAATAACCGAACGGGTTATGGTGCGGACTAGGAAACATGACGTCGTAAGTTCGAGCCAGCCATTCGACTTATGCAAGCTATAAGAGGGTAAACAGGAATATTATTAATGTTATTCAATAAATAACATTGCTAGTATTCTTTAAAAAAAAATCCTAAAATGTACTTTCCAAAGAAACATCTGGGCCTTTTCAAAAACTTGCGCTCTTATTTATAACAGTAACATGTTCTCCGAAAAATGTTATAAATATGTTCCAAATATTCAATACCAAACATATTTTAGAAAATAAACTTAATGTTAATTAGTAATATTGCTTGTTATGTGGATATTCTGTGGGCAACACACATAGACGGGCCAATAGATCAGATAGCCTCCGGCGAGGATTGCCTTGCCCCTCGAATCTTAATACCAACAGCCTTTTATTACTATGGGGGATATAAGAAGAATTGTTCACAAGAATTTTGATATTAATATATTATATTAGTTTCAATATAGTATTAAGAATGTTGAGGGTTCACTTAAATAAACGCAAATCTACAATTTATATCTGATGTCTTTCTCGTCTGATTTTGACCACATAATCAATTTCTCAATATTGGTAGTTTTTCACAGGTTGTGTTATAGTGCCGCTAGTGTACACGCCAATTTACCACAGGGGCACTCGTCTTTACCTTCCTTTATCCCACGTAACACGTATACGATTAAATCGGTGGTAATTTAAACCATCAAACTAATACCTGCGCTAACCTAGGCTAGTACTTTATAACTGTCGTAAATAAATACATAACTGTCGTAAATAAATACAGTTTCAAACTACGCAAAATATAGAAAAGTGAAAAAGAAAACAAGGCAATCACATTATTACATTTTTCTTGCAATAAAACCGGTTATAAAAGCAATAACTTTAGTCCAGCACCGTGCACGGATTTATTTATGAAGTGTACACATCCCGGGACTCATAAATATCCAATCTGGAGATGGCATCCTTACATGCTGTATATATACATTTAAAACAATAATTTCCATTTACTCTGTGGGACAAATATCAATTTGTAAATGTTTACTTTAGTTAGAAAACAGCAAGCCGTGTACAATCTATGTATATATACTTTTACTAATATTTAAGTAATTTCGTTCAGATTTTGATTGGATTAAATTTTTTTTATTTTTTCTTTTATTTCATACCCGCTAATTGTGTAGTATTTGTTTGAATTTAACAAAAACTCTCGCAACTGTTTATTTCCCGCTCTCCTGTTACCGTTACCGGAATACGCAAGATATTGTGTAAGCGCATAATATTTATGCATAGAACTGTGCTGGTGTAAGCAGTGAATGGTATCTTCTTCTATATCAGCCAATATAAGCCAACTGTTGAATACCGGCCACACCTAGAAAGCACCAATTAAAGTTAAAATATCGTTCATGGAAAATTTCCCCGTGCTCACCACACTGGACCCGCGGATCTATGCCAATATCCTCGCATTAGAGGTACTGTCTCTCACCACTAACCGATGGGATAAGGACGTTCAGATTGGTTTTCCGCCATCAGTCGTTCGCCACACCCTTGTTCCGTCGCCGCGAACAGGAGAGATCGACCGTTGGAGAAAAATAGGGCACTGCTGGCATTCACAGACTTCGCATGGCTGACGAGCTGTACCTAATGGTCAGATTACAGAGCACCAGCGTAAAGTAGTGACATAATACTGCTTTATTGAGTAATTGAACCGGAGACTTCTTTACAATGAAGAGCATTCTGTTTAATCCTCAAAGGAGGGGATGTATCTACATTTTGACCCCTAACCGAGGACAGATGCAGGTGTCTATGGACACAGCGACCATTTACCATCAGGTGAACTGTGTGCTTGTTTGTTTGTACAAAAAAGATCCTTGATTGTTTAAAAAAATATGCCTATGAACTTCTTCTTTCATCCATACTACTCATAATAAATCTGTTGCATTTTAGTCTAGAATATCGAACGACGCTTTTCCTGTCTTAAGAATATATTTCAGTGAGTAATTTAAGCGCAAGTCACGAAACCTGTCGTTTACTTCTTTAGAGGCTCAAACTGTATTGAAACTTACATAATCACTAAAAACCCCACACGAAAGTAAAGTTAAAAAGTCCAATACGTGGTCGGCATGCCAACGGCTCGCTTGGCGGAGTGAAGTGAACTATCTCACTTTCAGCGGGCCTCACCTCTCACAAATAAAGTAGCTAAGTTAAGACCGTCGCTTGACATAGATGAACAATAGGTTGGACGTGGCAAATGCTTACAGTAATGTAGACTCAAACAAGAGTTAAACTCTATTTATCTTGATAATTAATCAATCCAAAAAAAAAAAAAAAGCGATTTAAGTCAGTATTGATATTTTGGTATTGAGCTGTTGACATGGAAGAGCTCCACCAGTATTGCAGATGTTCGTGGGTTAGGTTGTTCATATTTTACAGGCAATTTGTAACACATTTGTTGTTATTTTTCCTCGAGTTATGTTTGCGCTACTAATTAACTAGGCCAACGAAACCCAGTTCAAAGACCTTACTGACCGTTCGGGTTTGATTTTGGCCGTGGATGAAATTACATGCGATACAATCAAAAATGATAATGATTTCAGAGACAATAATACATACGCAATATGACTAACATGTGAATCCAGAATCATAAGCTACGCGAACGACTATAATACCTAATAAGGAGATGCCACATCCATTTACCTATGACATTTTCTTCGTCCTCTTGAGTCATGCATTAGTATGCGTACCAACACTCCCAAATGCCGGACCTACTTGCAATACTTATAGCAGTTTAGTACTGGCCCCTAGTATTGTATTACAGCGGGCATTATGTGCAGAGCCAGTGGAGGGTTAGATATGTACGTGACCTTTAGAGCTATGAATAAATTTTCAATTGTAACGGCTTACTTATTCTTAAGGTTTAGTATTATAGCCGCCATTTATATAATTTTGATATAAAACTAAATATGAAAAAACCTTTAGAGAATTTACCGATGAATGTTTATGAATTAAACACGTTAGGGTTAAAACGCACTGTACGTAAGAAAGTTATTTTTAAACATTAGCGTTATTCGTTTTATTTATTTCAAGTTTTATTTGTTGTTGAGTCCAAGATTTCGAAAAGTTAATTTGTGAACTATTTCAAAATATTTAATTTGCAGATCTCATAAAAAAGATATAATATGAAATTAATTGGAAATATTATTATGTAATTATATGGGTATTTTATTTTTATTGGATTGGTGTGAATAACGTGCTAACAATCCACATGGTAAGTTTCTACAGCAGCCTATGAACAACTGCTAACAAATTCAATCAAAAAGGTTACAGATGTACTAAGGTCTAAGATGCTCCACAGCCCGTAATTATACTGGCCCTAGGTACGAGACCTTCCCGGTCGACTCCTAAGCAGAGAAAGAGTCTACCGCCTGTTAATATACCATATTTTTCTCCAAATGCCAATATATATTTTACGTAACAGACACTTCGAATTAGTCTGAACACTCTATCTGTCAGTCTGAACAGAATCATTTTTTTTTATTTAATAATGACATTCATATGAATTGCACAGAGAAGTGGATTAAGAGTAGTATTCCAAGCCCCAGGGTGGCAGCGCTGTACGCATGTCCTTATGTCCCATTCTAAATATTCCTTAATGTCTTAAAAAATATATTATCGAGAGTATTGCTTTAAAAGGTCTCAAAGCTATAAGATTAATTTATTAGCTAATATAATACATCCAGAGATCACATGCGAACCGCGGCAAACAGGGGAACTAATCAAATATTCTCCGGGACAACGCTCCGGGCAACTCGTGGGCTTCTCTTTGGCCTTGTTTACTGCATAAACAAGTTATATTACAGATAATAAATTTCTTACATAACCCTTGTTAGTCCTAACGCAATAAAAGAATAGGAATGATAAATATTGAATTGTTAAATGCCACATTGACACCACGTTGACGACCGCGTGGCTTAGCAGTTAGCATATCATACTGCTGAGACATCGGTCCTGGGTTCGAATCCCAGCCGAAATCAAAGTTTGTTCAAAATGACATATTATTGGTTTACAGGCCTGGTTTTGTTGTGTGTATTCGTCCCGTGTACTATATCACTTCCTCCGATCTTATCGCATAAGTGTTACATCGGACATGACGTTACGTTACATAAAACGTGTTAGTGTCTGTGTTTACGCATACAATCACGGAACTTCATTGACAACTGCCGATAGTGCCCGTTGCTAAAGTTGTCGCCGCGGTCAAAATCGGCCTGGACAACTTCATTATCATCCAGTTGTCACATACATACGAGAAGCCACTCACTGAAATTACAGCTAATAGTGTTCCCACACAAAAGTTTTATGAAGTTACGTAACACGATAACATTCTCCATATGTGTATTCTTTATGTATTATGCTTCTGTGGTGTTCTCTAAATATGCCACTTACTATAACACGTATATAATCGTTTAACATTTTGTAACATTACTAAAAAAAAATAGTTTTAAGCATTGTATTAGAATTTATGTTAAGCATTGTTATATAATTTGTGATAAAATGTTATCTAACCAATGTTATATGACATTCTTAATATTACTGATAATTTCACCTTTATGTATATAGCCGAAATAGCTCAGTTGGGAGAGCGTTAGACTGAAGATCTAAATGTCCCTGGTTCGATCCCGGGTTTCGGCAAGTTGCTTCTTTTGCAAATTTTAGATTTATATAGGTTTTTTGGTCTTTTAAAAATTGGATATAAAAGTAAGTAAAAGATATCTATAAATACTTCACAAAAATAAAATTAACAAAATTACTAAAATACTACAATCTCAAAATTTTCCATTACAACAATTTTGGCAATCTGTGATTTTTTTAATTTGTATTTTTAAAGTAGTATAAATGTGTACGTAATAAATATTTAATATTAATAAAATATGAAGTCTGTCTTGATGTCTTATCACCAGTCAAAGTAACACTACTGATAACATAACAACAGCGATTAAATATCAAATTTAATTGTAATGTTTTTAACAAATGATTTTAAAAAATCATTAGATTATCTTCTACAATAAACTGTCCACAACTGGTCATAGCCCATAACCGCCGCGTTCGTCAAGTATTGGCGAGCTTAAGTTAACATAAATAACATAACACATTTATTTGTTTTTACTTATTGCATTAATAATTTACCAACTGTTTCTCCCAAGGTCAACTTTACTTGCCCGCGAACTCGGCTGACTACCTACCAGAGCCTCTGGCCAGTGAGTGACGTAGGAAAATACGACTATGTCGCATCTCTAGTCCGAAAGTATAGGAGTATAGGTAAATCTACCATGCATAACAAACCGTCTGAAGTTGGTAGTCAAGCCTATTATTATTATAAATTAAACAGGATTCCCTGTGTCTTGGTAACTGCTTAGGAATAGGATATCTTGTACGTGGGGCAAATCAGCCAAGCGGCGGCTTTTCCTGCTGCTCAATGGGCTGGCTTAACCGGGATAGTATCACGGCCTCGCGGAATACCGGTGTGAAGTTGAGGCATCTTGTACTTCAGTGTCTCGTTCGATGAGTGAGCTAAATGTAGATCCGCTCCCCTCCCCCTCTCCTATTCCCTCCCACTCCCCAAGTATCCTCTAAGGCCGGCATACACCTGCCTAAACCTTGAGAGTTTTAGTCGGTCCGGCATTTAATGCTGATCCCAACATAACCGGTCAGTCCGGTACTGGTCCGGTCAGTGAATAATAGGTGTTTGCACCTTTCCCCGGCGGGAATCAAAAAAAGCAGTTCCACTGGTGTTGCAGATGTACGGCGACAGTAATCACTTACCATTAGGTGCCGCTTGCTCGATTGATCCCTTTTCAATAAAAAATTAATATACTCTACATAGATTATTAGTCATATATTATATATACTTTCACTTACACGAAAGTTCTTTTACGAATAAGCCATGTCCAGCTTATACAGTAATAATAAATAAAATGATAAAATAATATATTAAAAATAAAACAAAATTTACAAATGTTGTATTTGATTTTGATACAGTATATGTACATAATGTACGAGTACACGTAATGTCATATTCCACCGGTAACGTTTTGCATGCTTCATCTTAATAATGTCAAAATTTCTCCATACGTCCGAAAAGGGATATGAAGCGACTTACAAGGCAGCATTATTAAATTGGCAAAGGCGGGCCGGCTGGCTACGTTTGCACTTCTATTCAGATTTTCAGAGCAAGTTTTGTATTTCCAACGCTAAAAGGTTTACACTATTCCTTTTTATTTCTACATTGCTAGATTATTATTTTTTATTCCGAAGTGTGCGTTTCCTATTTAAGAATAAATTTTCAGCCAAAGTTAATGTAATATATTATTAAATTAAAAATTAAGAAGAAGATTAACGACGAGGCTATGTATATAATTATAACTAGCTTCATTGCGTGATTTTATCTGCGTATAATCTACGAGTACCTACCTCGTAATTTTATTTATAATGTTGTTTGTTAACAAATAGACACGTTAATTCAGAGGCTTTCGAACCATGAATGTAACATCAAAAACGCTTTATGGTTTTTCTGTATGAATCCCATTCAGGCCAGTGAAATTCCGCAAGACTTTAATAATTGCATATAAATCCCGTTCTGCTTAATCCCGGTATTTTGCGGTAATAAAAATCCAACGAATTGTTTCTATAGTTTTTGAGTCAAGCCTACTACAAACAGATAAGTTTGACTCTCGAGAAAACAGACTTTGTTGAATAGTGTCATTTAAATTTTTTTCGCAAACGTATAAATGACCTTTTTTACTTGCATACCGCCAATTTTATACTTAAACCCCTAATATTAAATTCGAATCGACGTGGCGTCTGCCTTCGTTTGTAGTTCTATTCAAATTTCAAAGAAAAGTTTTGAATATCCAGCGCTTAGACTTTTGCACTTTGGCTTTTGAACTGTCGTATTTGTAAGTTGATATTACTATAACATGAAGCTTTCTTTGATCGTATGGGTTTAGGTTTATTTTTACTACTAAAACTGTAAGTAGATTTATTGACGATGCCAAAGGTAAATTTTAGTTCGGAATTTTTTAGATAACCTTGATAACGGACATGGACTATCGTTTCAGATAAATAGAATACATTACGGTATCGTAAATATTAGTGATAATATTAGGAATATTAGTAAGCTTGCAACCTCGTACGACCTAACGTAGTATGGGGTGACCCTCTGGTTCTCCTCAGAGGATCTCATTACAATTAGATGGTAAATTAGTATTCGTTTGAGACCAGAAATTATTTTTTTCAAGACTGCAATTTACTTTTATGTAGCTCGTGAATCGAACAGCTCATACGCGTATAAAATTGTAAACTAGAACGGCTACTTTCTTCTACTGCTACGGGTCTAGACCTTATTGCAATTATGAGATTTTAACCAAAGCTGTTAACGACCAGCAGTAGCCATCTCTACTCCATTTGTTCGGTAAAACATCGACGCCTCAATCGCCTTCATCTTCTCGTACTCGGCGGTGAAAGAAATATAAAAACATTGTCTCGACGACGTGAGAAGTCCGCCATACACACACACACAAAAACACACAGAGGAGCTTAGCGGACACTTCGGCTCTTACGTTACCCCGGAGATGAAATGAGGTGGCAAATTACTTACCGCAGCAGTCAAACAGGTTCATATTCATATTTATATATAATTTATACATAAATTATGGTAGGAAACTCTAGAGGTATTATCAAAGGCACACGGTCGCAATCTCGCCTGCTTATATTGATTTCTTTTTTGTATTCCAAAAAAGTTCTTATTAAAACAAAAAGAGCACATGAAGCATACACAATTAACGCAGAACAAATCAAAAATACCGTCACGTGTCATAAGATATGGCTCATGACAATAGCATTTCAATTATTTCAAAGCCATGACACGATAAGGTTT
Organism: Bhutanitis thaidina; assembly: GCA_029286595.1. Taxonomy (NCBI): domain Eukaryota; kingdom Metazoa; phylum Arthropoda; class Insecta; order Lepidoptera; family Papilionidae; genus Bhutanitis; species Bhutanitis thaidina. Next base: position 4,512,021 of record JAGSMS010000020.1, on the reverse strand, counting down.
ATTGAAAATTCTTCACTTGATATACAAGAGATGTAAAAGTCACATAATGAAACATAAGAAACTAGTTGGAACATGATTCAGAACTTCACATACAGAAGTCTTCTGCTTTATCGCGTTACCTCGCTACACTGCAACACGTGACTGGAGCTTCAATGTGTCGTATCATTACGGAGTCCTGTGAAGCTCACGTCGTTAACTTGATTCAAATTCAATTTTATCTAACAGACATCTTTTCAGACACTACGATGCTGAAAAGAATCTAACAAAAATTATTAATTAAATTATATTCATAGTATCACCACAACTTGTCAAAATCAAACAAAATCCTTGAATATTTGTTATTTTGTTATACTAATAATTGCTTGCCAAGTAGAACGTGTTAAAAAATGTTTGATTAGAATACGGGTACTTCTAAGTTCGAATAGTTGTCTATATCACATTGAAAAACATGTGGTATCGGCGTAAGATAATATGTAAGAATGTGTATATTTCTTCGCGTGGAAGTCGCGTTAGTCGATTAAGGGAAAAGCCTGGAAAATCGTAATGGTTACCGGGGGGATAACAATCTCGATAAATACCAGACCAAAATAAATTAGACCAATGATGGACAGCAGCATCTAAGGTACGTGATGACCTCTCCCGGTCATGTTCTGGAGTGGACTATTTGCATGTTGTTAACGTAACGTGGTAGCCTGGAAGAGCCGTGGTAGCATAGTGGTCAGGGGGCTCACTTTAGTTTTATAGAGCGCGAGTGGCCTGGGTTCGATCCCCGGTGCCGGCACCACTAAAATTGTTAATAAAAATTTTAAGTGCTGTATTTACCACGTGCTCAACGGTGAAGGAAAACATCGTTAGGAAACCTGCATGTCTGAGAAATAATAAAAATATTATTTCGAGGATATGTGAAGCCCGCCGACGCGCACTGGAGCAGCGTGGCGGGCCCTTCCCGGCTTCTAAACCCTCTCTGATACTCGTATTTGAGATGAAGGCCTTTGCCGAGCAGTGGGCACTTACAGGCTGCTACTTAATGTAAGGTAAGGTAATAAAAAATAATAAGTAACTTTCCAATATTAGTATACTTGACTATTTATTTTATTCGAAATATTGACAGGTATTATGGTATATCACACCAATAACCAACTTCAAAAAAATGAGTATTCTGTAATCTGTACGCGTATGTTTTTTTTTTCATTATGTATGTTCACCTATTTCTCGGAAACAGCTCAACCGATTTAAATAGTTTAATCTGTTCTCCATTAAACTAGGTCCCAAGGTTGTCTCGTTTAAATTTGAAGAATATTTTCCGAACCGAGTGATGGTAAAATTGGAAAAGAAATTTTGTGTTGCAGTCCCGTTGCTTTAAATTTCATAAACTGTTCGAAGCAATTATGTTGTTTATGTCTCTATCTTTTTGGCCATAATGACATTAGGGATTAAACCATTGGAAAATTTGACATTTTGCTATTATGGCGAACGGAAACGTAAATATAAATATCAAACGCAAACCACAAATAGACAGACCTATTGACAGTGTCTAAAGTGCATGCCATTGGGTACTGCGGTCATCGAACTGCCTGCCCTGAGCGGTGGTTATGGCAAATCTTACTAGCTATGGACTAGTTTATAGTCATCATTATCATTACAGCCGGTGACCAGTCCACCGCTGAACTTAAGTCTCCCCCAAAACGGAAGAATGTCCAATAGGCCAATGGACTTTTTACAGGCCTGATAAATATGAAGAACAATGATATAGTATTGGTATGAAATCCTCACGATCATATCAATCAAGTCACATCAAGCTCGGCCGTCTCTTTACAGTACTAACCTAGTTGATCAATTGTAAATTACTTTAGTCTAAAACTTAAAATCCTTGTTGAATTACTTACTTGAAACACTATTACTACACAGTGAAGGAGCACATGAATGCAGTAAGCGAGCTCGCCTAATCAAGTTTACTTATTGTCCGAAGAAACGGTTCGTTTGATAAACCAAACATTCGATACATGCTGTCGACTGCTGAAGCAACTTCGTTACCTAAGTTTTAACGTATTAACAACCAGGGCAGCTCTGATCAACTAATAAATTGGGACATCTTTATTCCAAGTAATCAATTGTTCTCAAACTTGTAGAAAATATTTATTTTCATTCATGATTTCTTAAACGAATTACATAATACTTGTGGACATTTTATTTAGATGGATCATAGATCCTAAATATTTCAGGTTAAATGTCTCTTGTGACATAAAAAAAGACACAGCTCTCTGCGTCTGCGTCTCGTGTGTTCTCTTGTATCCTGAAGACGTTTCACAAACATATTATTATATTGCACATGGACAATCTCCCCATCCCGGACGATTATCTGTGGGCCGTTAAAATAATTCTTCCAGGCGGCAATGGAACTCTCGCCCAATCACTTAGTCACTATGTAAACCTAACCGACGTACCATAAAAAAAGGTAATTCAAAAGGTTTTAATTAAACTTTTTTAAATGGGCAGTAAAGATTATGTATATTCCAACAATTTCTAAAAATATGAGGCTCAGATGCACGCAGTGCATTCTACAGACTAACGAGAATCATGTCCACTTTGTACAGTATAAAAATACCTTAATTATACCTTATGAGCTTATGACTCTGCTGAATTTACCTAATTAATGATGAAGCTACAACGAGTTTAACTTTTATCTAAACATACTGTGTATTTTGCAAAAAAAGGTTGCTATGCCTCCAACACGTGATCGGAGCCCAAATGTCTTCCTTAAATAACATTCTCCGGTGAAAGAAACTCGTGTCGTTTACATGATTCGATTATCTATTCTATCTACAGAACACGTTTTGTTAGAAGAATTCTAAAAGATACTTTTACACGTGCCCTTTGAATAAACTGTATTGAGCTATTCAACAAAGTGTACATATACGTACGTACGTATCATGTCTTTACTTCCTATATCATAGATTATAGTGAAAAACTACAATCCCATCAGAACATTTCTTGATAAACAAGACCGTGGCGATTCCGTGTAGTTGTCGGATTTGCACCCCGTTCTTGGGAAGCGTATACTGCCCTCCGTCGTCTCTTCGACGAGGCTATCTCAGCCTGCTATGGAGGAGCCACGTTTGCGTATAAAACAGAAATCCCGTAATCCCGTGACCACCACGGGGTTTTAGTCTGTGAGAGTCCGACATAACTCGACAACCCGTGAGCTGAGATGCCATAACGGATTTCCCCGCGTAATCATTTGTCCATTGAAAGTGGGAAATATAAGCATATCTATGTAAGAAGTACATAATACGTTAAAGAATACAGACATCAACTACACAGATAGCGTCTTTAAAACTTATGACGTTTCAGTGCTCAGTATTAATGTTTTGAATGTTCCTACATGTTACTACAACTACATTTGCGACGGTTTTGCTACTGCTCGAATGGGCCGGGTTGAGGCATCTTATGCTTCTTCGTGTCTTCGTTTCTTAATCGGAGGAAGCAAATTCAGGTGGCGTCATTTGGTGACTAAAGCCTCGTTTGTTTACTAGCAGCATGGTGAGGTTGGCGTTTGAAGTAAGAAGGGGCCGAATGGTATACACCGACTACAGATAAGAGCTCTTAAATTAAAAATATTTATTAGAGCATTTCATTTCATTTACCGATCGGATTCTTTGTTGCAAATTAAAAAAATATTTGTAATTTGCAAACATTTCTAAACATGTTTCAAAACTCTCATTAGATCGCAACCCAATTTCAATTTTGACAAGCTTTGTCTGTCAGTAAGGTTGGCATTTGAAGAAAAACCTGGTATGTGGGGAACATTAATCCCATTCCTCCTTACACCGCACACTCACCATACCATATTAAAAACAAAAACTCCAAATAAAAATAAAGGTTCTTGGCTGAAAAATTATTTATAAAAGATAAAGTATGGATGTCAGCGCCACGTCGTGACTTTCATACTAGAATCTCTTGAAGATTCACAGGACGGGCGAGATAAATGTAGAACATTTGGCCGACGGAATCTGCAACTTGTCATCGTAAATTTTTACTCATACTTAAACTTTCTATATATTTTTTCCGCTAAGTCATTTATACAAATATTTCACTTAAGTAAATTAAAGAATAGGTAATGTACTTATTATTATCGCGATATTAACAGTCTTGTGTTTATTTAAAAAGGTAAGAACATCATTTATTAAATAGTATAGTAACGTAAGCTTATAAATGTCTAACTACTGGGCAAAGGGCTCCTCTTATTTTGTTGAGAGAGGATGTGATTGGCGGATTACATGTAATCGAACTTTTATATATTATTTCCCAACGATGCAGGTTTCTTCTTCTAAGTTAGTTAATTTAGTACGTGCTCTACGTGTTAAATTTAACACGTTAATTTTTTTTAACGATTTATTAAACGGCACCGGGGATCGAACCTCGATTTCTCACGTGTTATTCATTAAAACTACCACCTGCTCCCTGATGTCACCACGGTTAAATGTATTAAATATTTAACACAAATTACTATAAATGCAATAATAATATCGTAGACCATGTTGTATGCTAAATGACCGAAACATTTATAGGTATGATTAATAGCCCAAGCTTTGCACTGACATCGTTATTTATAATGTTTCCATTTTAAGAAGACCTGCAGCTCACGTTATTTCTTACCGTTGATTCTTTGAAATAAAGACCAATCTGGTCTCTGAGAGGGCCTTATTAAATTAGGAAACAGCTAAGAATTGTGTTGTACATCATCTTAAACACAAATTGCACTCGAGAACATATGCCCGGCTTACTAATGAGATGCCTCGAAAGCGGAGAAAAGTATAGTAGCAGTTCGTTTGCATTTTTGTTAAAATTATATTATTTGTTTCTTCATACTACGGGGCGGGCGTGTGGGGAGTCGGTGTTATCCTTTCAAAAAGAATGGTAAAAAAAGAGAAAGGGAAAGAGAAAGGAGAGAGTATTAATGTGAAAGCTCGAAAGTCCTCCGGGTCTTATAAAGTGGGTTTAATGAATTTATTTGCCCTCGGTGGCCACGCCATTTTTAATAATAGTAACAACATTTACATAAATACACTAATCTAATAATCATATTTAATTTTAACGCACACTTCTACTGGCAACATTACACATATCCTAATCCATATCCCTTCCGCTTCTTTTAAAAAAATATATATTCAACTGCTCTCGCTCTCAACGCGCGTGAGGCACTATACATATCACTATACGCATCTAATCCTAAACTGCTTTAATACTCATCAAAATTAATAAAACGCACTCTGGTATCGTTTGTGAAGAAATAGTACTTAAAAATATATAGTGGGAAAGACCGGTGACCGCGGTTAATCTGAGAAATCGAAAGACATCTCCAGCTTCCCTGCTTCCAAGTATCGAACTTTTCCTACACTTGGGTATAATCCACTCATATGCGTGAGGAGTTTTGGGAGATGTTAAAGGGGACACTAATGAAATGTAAGAAGAATATAAATATTATTATTGTAGGACATTTTAATGGATAATTTAATTATTAATAACAATAGTAACTAAGTAGTAAAAGTCCATGGACACCTGCAAACCACCAAAATCGAAGAAGGTCACGGATGCGTTGATATCCCCGAGGACAAGACAGAATACCTGACATCCTGTAATCAACTATACGAGACCACCAAATATCACATTCTTATTTGTCTTTTTCATAAGCCTATATAAGTCCACTGCAGGTCAGGTTTCTCCTTAAGATTGGGCACAAATCGAGCATACATCTCTGTCATCATCCAAAACTAACAGTCAGTGTTACAAGTGCACTGCTGAATGGAGGCCTTCCCTAAAGTTTTTCACAAATCACGGTCCTGAGCCTCCTACATACATCGTGTTCCTGGAATACCGCAGCTCAACGCTCCATCTTGTAGGGCTCCATCTTGTTGGCCGTTAGAAAGTTTTCATTTGTGAAACATTCTTCCGCAACCAGTCCCCGGCGACCTTTACTGCCAGTGATAGGGCACGCTGAGATATGAATCTCTCAGAAGGTTTCTTACCATTGTTTAATGTTAACCGTTGTCAGGTTACCGGCGCAGCATTCTCCAACTTGCTTAAGTGTGCAAATACGTGAGCAAACCTGCTAAGAAATGTATACCGGCTTTCTTGAAGAGGCTTACGTTTGGCAGTGGATTAGTCGTAATAGGTTTTCTAATAATATTCCCAACGGTCAATTCCAACTATGATGTACGATGTGGTTAAAAGTAAAATATGCCGCCAGTGCAATATTTTCCAATTTTCTGTTTTTATTAAAATTTAACTTTACGAACTTCGACAGCAATTTCGTTACTTTGGTCTGGACTTTTCATCAGTTTAAAGTCATTTATTTTTGTTTGTGTTTGTCGTAAAAATTCAATTTGAAAATTGCGTTGTCAATCTGAAAACTGTGAGCCGTAAAACCAGAGTTTGCGTTTTCAAGTTAAGCTATAAGTTGCTAAATAATAATATTATTCAACAGCATTCTGTAATTTTATTGAATACTGTAATTGTAATTTATTGTTAACCTGGACCAAGCCCATGAAAATTAAAAATTAAAAACCGATGTATGCATCCTTTTAAAGATTATAGTAATTATAAATAATTATATCGATCTGTAAAGTAAATCTGTAACATTTTTTTTTTTTTATTTATTATTATTATCGGACATATTCTCAATCAATCAAATCCTAATGCACTCATGCTAAAATAACCAAGTTTATCCGTTTTCCGAAGAAATGGTTCGTTCGCTACATAAACACAATGCCCTAGCACTAATTTCAGACATTTATGTGTTTGCTATTGGCGTTTTAAAGGCATCAACAATCCTTAATAATCCGCAATACGCGTCTTGTTATGATAGATATAAATATTATAGTAATGATGTAATGAAGATGTGACTTTTAAAGTAAAAACGAATATTTATTATTATGAATAAATACTTATTTACATACATATATTATAAATCTGATAATAAAATAACTGCTTACGATTTGAGGGACTTTTTTCAAGAGTCGTTTGGACTACAAAATCAAACCGTTTATAAGAATTTTAAGCGTCCCCCATTTTGACATAATACTAAAGTACTATATATTAATCGAAAGTTAAATCGGTAAAAATGTTTTCTTCCATCAAAACACACAAACATTAACTTGACTAGCTTGGGCCTGCGGTAAACTGTTTCCGTATGCTATATGCGACATTAGCCGCTCCGTAAACTTTGGAAGTGGACATTTGGTGGGAAAGATGCTTTGTTTATGAATGTAGACACTATCGCTTCAACTTATTCTCTCACAATTATAATTAATTAAAATGCTGCTATTACAAAAATACAACCAATAACTACAACCTATGCAAAAAATACATTGAAAATTTTGTCACGGCATAGAGTAAACTGTGAGCATACAATGCCTTAGATCTTAAAATATTTTGTATTCGCAGTTTTTGAAAATTAAATTTATCAGAACACGAGCCACGTCTGAATAATTTCGTTCTTAATTTGGCGAGCATGCGATACTCGTGGGAAATTATCGTTTAGCACCTTGCACGTAAGTTGCAACACGTCGGTGTATATGCAAATGGTCACTCGCCGTGTGGTCGGGAAATTTGTAGAGTGAAAGTAATGTATTACAATATACATTTAGTACATTAAGAATACTACAAAATACTATTACAGAGACAGTGTCGTGCGGTAGCAGCGTAAGAATCTGCCACTCCATCTCCCAAAGTTTTAAGAATCTCATGGCAATGTCCGAGAGGAAACCTGGCGACGAGACTCGCCATTCGTCACGTTGTATCTCACCGAGTGTCGTTACATTTAGAAATCCGTGATCCTCGTAACCCTTTGGGTGACATACGTGTGTGCTTATATATTACACAATTTCTTTATAGCTACATTATTTTTAATATAAATTCGTTAACACAGAGGTAGCATATTTAATTTCTCAAGTCTCGTTATTTTGCTTCAATAATCTATTATTTTTATTTATTTAAGCTTCATGCACAAAGTGGTATACATGGCGGACTTAATGCCTAGAGGCATTCTCTCCCAGTCAACCATAAGGCTAAGCAGAGATAAACACGTAATAGATGCGATACAGCTAATAGAATAAAACAAGTAAAAAGATATAAATATCAAAATATATACTTACACAGATAGGTAAGAAACTTAACATTGCGAAAAACAACACATTAGAATTATAAACAGTACAATGAATACACAGATTCGGAATCAATAATAGTTTTCTTACTATAAAACTTAAACAATTAAAAATTATAAATATTAATATTGTAATTTTATAAGATATTTACGTAAATTGGTGAGAAAAATTCAACACAAGTAAAAGCGCTTTCAATCTGTTGAATATTACGAGTTTATTGAGTTTAAAAAGAACTAATTTAACCACAAAGAGGCAAATTTCTTACAACAGATTCAGCAAATAGTACTAGTACGAATACGTTTCCGGTCGCTACTAAGTGCTCCAAACATTACCGTATCTTGGGCCTGATAAGCAACATACCCTAATAAAACTGAATGTTGCAATCGACGGCGGCTACAGCTCTGGTTATATCTTTGAATCGAGCGCTAGCAGCAGCTGGGGCTGAAAAATAAATTATTAATAAAAATTAATTTTCATCTAAGACCCTGTAAATTTTTTAACGCCATACATTACTTGGTAGTTTTACCCATGCTCAACACGCACTAGTGATTTTTTTTATATAGAAGATGGGCCAAATGATCGGCTCACCTGATAATTACTTGAGCGTCTGCAACACCATAGGAGCTGCAGGTGCGTTGACGACTTTTGAAAAAAGAATAGGTTCTTTTCTTAAAGGTCGATCGAGGTGGCCAGTGGGGCCACGCCACGGGGGGCCTTGTTGACTTTTCTATCTCCCAGACAGGGGAAAAGTGCGTTGTGGAAGCCCGTTTCATTAAGCTGAGTCGTACCAAATGTAAATGCATAATATCTGCTTACTTACTTATAGATAACAGGAGTGAGTGAGTATGTAATAAAATAACATTGTATAACCTTTTTATTCATGCATTTTATTTTTCATCTGTAGTCTCATTAATTCACCATCTTGCATTATGCTGAAGCTCATCATTTTAATTTATGTATCTGTGCAACACAATTGTTAACCGACTTCCCAATTTAAAACAGCCTCCCTAAAAATCAATTTCGTCTCTATTTCAACGATTCAATGGTTACTTAAAACTGGTAGGAGGTCTTCCTAAGGTGGATACTTTATGAGTAACGACTTCAACGCAAGCCTCGAGTTATTAAGAATGCGACGAAAATGTTTTGGCCATTCAGCATACACTTAGCTTAATATATGAAACGCACTAAAGACTTGTATTCCTTAACGATGTGTCATGCATTTCCTTAGCGAGTTTACAATAAAATTATATAAGAACGTTACTGGCCGCTTGATAATGATGTTATTTAAAATCTACAGTACAATGTTCAATTGCTCATCTACACAGTGTATGTGACAAAGAAGTGTTTTGTAAAATACCACGTAAGAGTTATTATTTTATATAGTTATTGATATCATACAAGGTCTTTTTCATATGTGACAAAATGTACGTAATAGCTATGTTTGTTGTTTCTTTCGAATATTTCATCGATAAATCTGTAATCGAAGTCGGAATAACCACAAAAGAGTAGGCTCTCAAGAATACGGGAAGTCTACATATATAACTCTATCATAAACTTCGTTATAAACATTCCCAAAAACGATGTGAGTTCTGATTATAATAAGATATAACTTACACCATAATAAATTTTAGGCATTTATGTAGCTATATATTTTTTTTAATATTCATCTAGTAATTTAAGGCTATACACATAGCTATCATGTTGCTACATGCTTATGTAGCAAAAATTATATAACAGTTACCGTAAAAAATTCATGTTGAGAAATAGCAGAGTCTGTCAACTAAGTGACCGACATTTATCTCACCCGACTCGTGAATTTGCAAGAGATTTTCATATGAAAGACACAGCACAGAACCGTCGGCAATATTTTATCTATGTATTATATATTTTTCAGCATATGAGGCTGGCTTTTGGTTTGTCCAAATTACTATAATTTTTGTTACGTAACATTGAGTTTAAGCTATGTTGCTAGTAACAAATCATATGAAGGTTGGCTTTGTTTGTGAGCAAGTGTCTACCCACGGTAGCCTAGTGATCAGGAGGCTCACTTTAGTTTCAAAGAACGCGCATGACCTGGGTTCGTTTCCTGATATCGGCACCACTAAAAATGTTAATAGATATTTTAAAGGCTGTATTTACCACGAGCTCGGCGGTGAAGGAAAACATCTTTCAGGAAAACATTTTTCAGACATCCAGATTTCCTGCAGCTGCCTGGGGGGCCCTTCCCGTCTCCAAAGCCCTATCAAAATATTTGAGAAGGAGGCCTTTGCCCAGCTGTGGGCATTTATAGGCTGCTACTTTTTAAGTCTCTGACAATTATCTCTATTGTATTATATTTAAATTATGTCTAACCATTATATTATTGCTTATTTTATTATTCCATTCAATTACAAATTAAGTATTTATAGGAATTCCACACGTTGATATTCAACGATGATCAACGGAGACCCTAAATGTTTGGATAAATATTTCACTTGTAATCGTGTCGAAAAATACATTTAGGTCTATTTTTAGATTCTGCCGTTTTCATTTATATAGAATCGTTGTTGCAAAGCTGTAACGACTTTAAACAAAGGTGTTTGGAATTATATGAGCACATTTATTACCTAAATGCTTTAAAAAGTGTTTTAAGAGGAATCACTTTAGACACCTACGAATGCTTAATCAACTTATGAAGCGATGGGGAATTATTTGGCATAATATACGGACAGCCATTTTGACGTGTCCAATGGAACAGTTTAGGATTTGTGGCATCTTATCAACAGCTAGTATTTCGGGCCAGTTCTCGGTAACTGCCAAGAATTCGGCAAAGTATCGGTTTATGAACTAAACTTTGTGATGTCTTTGGTGACCTTTCATACCCGTTCAACAACACTAAAAGGTTAGTTTGAAAACTCTTAGGGTCAATTTCCGCGACTGCCACACAGATCTTAGCTTCGAGAAGTTTACGGGGGCTTTAGCGGATTTTTTTTTATTTTATCGTGGGGGAAAGTTGCTCGCACCTACCCGTCCCTGTCTCCAGTGACTGGTTATGTCGGAATCACCATTGAAGATGCTGGACCGACTAAAACCTTCACGGTAGATATGCTTTTGGCCTAGTGGCCTTTACAGCTTCAATTTTGAGAACTCTCTCGGCTGCTTGTCGATCGATAAATGTGTCACTAAGCAACTTTTAAGGCCGCACTACAGTCTTTTTACTGCACTTAATTCCGAGTTTGAATACCATACAAATTCATAAGGCAGCTTTTATTATTTATGATTTATTAGTTTTGTTGAATAAATGTAATACAAAGCAAATGTAAATAACGGCTGACCGGTATCCCTGAATGTATGTTTTTAACTATTACTACACTTTTAACAATTTTCATTTACATACTATTCAATTTAAATTACAAATATGTACTTCACAGGTTATAGTTTCAAGTAATTCTTTTTTTGATCATAACTTTGCACCCCCTGCAGTATTTCATACTGTGAAATGAAGGGGATAAAACGTATTGAGATATAATTTACATTTAACCAAACCCGATACTTACAATCTTGTGTTTACTTCTATACTAAAAAAGAGGATACCTACGGAGTTTCTTTTGCCGGATTCTTCTCCGTCAGAAGAACCTCATTACGAAATGATTGTAAATTTCAAATAAAAATGACGAACGACAAGTAAATTGTATGTTTCTTACGTTGAACAAATGATTTGATTTGATTTGATTCGATCTGTGCTAATATATAATGTTCTTTATAAGTATATGTATGTTGAAAGCAATTTTCATCAAATTTAGATGATACTTTGTTAGATGTTTCTTTTCTTTCTTAGTATGGAATTCCAAAGGCTGCGACGATCGAATACTGGCGGAATATCCTTCCAATTTTTCCCAAGTGTAATCCCACAGGCTAGTAATGGGTAGCAGCATCACTTGTGCGAGGGTGCCGGCTCTTCGCTCACTAACTCGCTTGCCCAGCGTGGTGAGTATGGGTAAACCTTCCGGGAAATATACGCCGGGCTTGGCTGATGCTTGCTTGGAGAGGCGTACGTTCTGCAGTTGACCAAAATAGGCTGACGTTAGTATATAGTTCGACCATCAGTAGTTAACAAGATCCACGAGCCACAGAATATTAATTTCCGCTTCAACTCTGTATCCACTTATAGTTTTTTATGCTTATATAAAAGCGTAGCAAAGGTACACACAATCACAAGTACATCCTCAATCAAGGATCAAGATCAGGTGCGGCGTCCAGCGCCCTCAAGAGTAAAATTTTGTTTTCGTTTAATGCCTTTTGTCATTTGTTGTTGTTAAATACTGCCTGTGGGACATACCCATCGTCATCATCATCATCATCATAATGAATTTGAAGATCACTACCCCACTATAATTAAGTCCTTAGTAGGGTTTCGTTAAGATATTGCAATAGAAATAAATGTTTTTGTTCCGCGTAAACAATAGTTCACTCGAACATTACTCTTTTTCTCGGGAAACAAAATGTAGTCGTAACCCTTGTGCCAATTCACCCCTACGGAACCCGAACCCTCGTAAAGCAGCAGTTTGATTTGTGACTGTGTTAGTGATTTTCTTCTATTCTGAGTCGATATATCGTCGAGGTCTAAGGACGCTGCTGCCCGTCAACACACCCCAAATTTCAAGCCTCTATCTCATTACGTTGCTGTGCTCATTACCTTATAATTAAAAAAAAAGTTCAGAGATAATGTAATTATAGATAAGAAAATAAAAATTTGCTAATACAGCTGTATTTTGTAGGAGAAAAGCATTTTTAATATTATATTAAAGTAACAGTTTTATGTTTCCTTTCAGAGTACCTTCCATTTTGCCTCGAACCTCACTTCAAGTACCAGTATAACTCGATTTAATCTCAAATAAGGTTCTATGTAGCGTCATTCTATTACTACCAGTACGTGCGTCGTAAAAAGTCTCTCTAAGGACGATTTGGTAGAACATGATCTTAAGGCAGTCTTTATTTATGGTAAACAGCTGTACTGTTGATTTTAATTGACATTTTTTTTCACTTTGAATTGGGCAAAGTATAACATAGTACAAGCAAACACAGAGCCACTCACTCGTCTTTACGTTACCATATACAATGTATCGCTTATGCGTTAAGATCGGAAGAACGTTCAGATGCAGTTCTCACCCGGAACGTACACAACACAGCCGTGCATTAAATTCCATAATTTGTGTTCCTGTGCGAATATTGCCTTGGGCTGGGATCCGAATTTGTAGGGAGATCCACCGGTGAACTGTTGTTAAGAAGAATCATCATCATAATTACAGCCTATCACGCATAACATGGGACTTCCCCAGAGATTTCCACAAATTACGCTCCTAACCCTCCTCCTCCTACCAGCCGCATCCAACGGCTTCACGCAATACTGTGCGACCTGCACCATCGCTCCATCTTGCAGGGGTCATCCTCCACTGCGTTTGCTTGTACGAGGCTGCCACTCGGGAACCGTTCTCTCCTAACGATTGTGAATCCTACGCTAGCTATGTGATAGGCCCATTGCCTCTACTTGCTGATCCTTGACTATGTCGGTTATGCTAGTTCTGCTAGTATATAATAATATTAATAATCTTTATTGTCATAAGAATATGGACCACAAAGTATGAATTCCCTGACATCCGTGCTAGGTTAAGTACCTGTATTACAGAGGTCAGTGTCTTCTCCCAAGTTAATTAACAATAATAATTTCTTAAAACAACAGCTAAAATAGTCGAGATTAGATAGTACAAATTACAAGAAAAAATAAAAAATAAAAAAAAAAGTAATTAAAAAGTAACTTAACGGATGCTTTGAACATATATATATAAATGTATATACTGAGATCTTCTGTGTATACGTGAGTGTGTGTGTGTGTGTGTGTGTGTGTAATGAACGAATAACTACTTTGTGACTCACAAGGTTTACTTATAGAAATTTAATTTAATTATTGTACAGTTATTTGTATTAGTTATTGAACAGGATAATTTTGCTCACTGGATTAAGTCCTCTGTTTGCTCGTAGTTTAATGTAAGAAGCCATGTTCTCATTTTTATTTTCAAATTATGAACTGTATGAGTGGATATACATTAAGTCTCCGATTTATTTTGTATATCATCGCAGATTTTATCTAACAGGGAAATACCGAGGATTTTTTTTATAGGAAAGGCGGCAAACGAGTAAGCGGTTCACCTCATGGTAAGTGATTACCGTCGCCCACGTACATCTGCAACATCAGACGTGCTGCAGGTCTTTAAGGATATTTGGGAGATGGAAGGGAGGATGAGGAGGGGTAGTGGGTACTCCTGATACCTCACTCACCGAACGAAACACAGAAGCATCAGAAGATGCCTTTACATCATGCCGGTATTCTGCATAGCCCGTTTTACAGATTAAGCATTAAGTAATTTACTAATAAAGTTTGAACAACAGAATTTATGACAATATATAATAATAATAATATTTGTTTATTTTCTCCCCACAAAAACAGACCATACATTATTATCTAATGAAAAATTAATATACATTTAGATATCGGTGTGTCTAGTCTAGGATGTGTGAGGAGCTGGTGTCTGAGATAGGCATAAAAAGCCTGTATTACAGATCACCAGGTCCCCACCCCAATATATGAAATAAACGTTTCATAATTCGCACAAGCATCTATTCTTAGTGTTTGATTTTAAAAAAAACGTAATATACATTACAATAATTCACCGATGGACGTAGACCTCTAACATAAGGAGGACTTGCCATCACCAAGCTCAAGCTCAGCAAGCGGATTGGCGATCGCTGTATCAGACCACGCATCTTCGAAGCTGCTGGCCGTCATCGGTCTGCTTAATTTCATCTTGATATTTTTCGATGGATATCCGTCCGCCAGTCGGTAGCCATTGCTATATTCAAAGCTATTCTCTCAGTCGCCTCTTACGACACCCACGGGAAGAAAGGGATGGCGGATTCAGATATATAATTTGAAGAAAAACAATATTACAATGAAAGTATAGACACAATTTTCATTAAGCTCATAACATAATAAAGAAAATGTTTCCTTTCATTTATTCAGAACTAGTACGTGTACAAGGTTCAATGCCATATTCTTTGCTTTTACGGCTCATGGCGCAGGGTAATTTTTAGATTGAATTTTTATGATATTGCAGAACATTCCAACACAAAAGTGTGGCTCCAATTGTGTAAATATAAAGAAGCATTGTATATATTTCTAAGATCATTTTACTATCATCCTTGCTGCTTACTTTAGTTGTATTATACGAATATAGAAAGTATAAATGAAAATACTTTGAAAATTAAATGAGTCTGATAGCTCTTGTTTGTTTGTGTTTAAACGCACCCTACTATTTTTCGAAGACATTTGCTTAAGGATAGTTACAGTTTATTAAGTAGCAAGGCTAAGTGAGAAATAAGTAGTTACCATGTTTTAATGGTGGTAAGTGTAAACAAATTAATTGAACAGTAAGTTTTAAAGCAACTACCTCCTTCATCCCCTATTTATCCAACCAATTCATATGGGGCTCGAGGTATATTTACCTATTTAATAAAAAAAGAACTAAAAATCTGTTCTCAATCGCAAAAAGATACCACGTAACATACAGACGAACCGATAACCTTTTCCTTTTTTGAAGTCGGTTGACAGAATTAATTAATAAATACACGCAAAGTAATTGATTCAGTTAGCCATTAAATATGTTCGGCCTAAATTAATAAGATCAGTGACGGACAGCATATTCAAAGGTGTGTGAAGAGTGCCAATATAGGATTGTTATAAGTCTGCTAAATATAAGTATTTTTGCTTTTAGAAATTTCAAAGTAATATAGAGTTTCTATTCCATTGGTGTCTTATTTCTGCGTGATACGAGTAGTGATATTCACAGACAGATCTTTTCAATGAAGTCCGCCAAAGGGCTACATGGTGCCGGTCTTTATTCTTTTGATGTTCGGATATGTTATAGTGATATGAGACTTTTAAGTATTGTTAATTGAAAAATTATGAACATATCTTTAAATTGTATAAAAGGATGTCAGAATACGCGATTGTCTTCGTATTCACTTAGAAGTAATTTTAATTATTTTATTTATTTATTACAGACCTGTAATCAATACACTAAATCATACATATACAGAAAGGATTGTACCAAATGTTACATAGGCATTTGGTAGATGCAGTGCCTTAAAGTAAAAAATAACAGTGTTAATCTAAAAGAGTTCATATAAAGATGAATCAATCTTAGTGGAATGTAAATAATTAAAAAACACGTCATTGGAAAAAGAAAAAAAATGTCTTAGTGTCTTTTAATATATTATTAAAAACTTTACATAGCGATGCCATCATATGTTAAGCATAATTATTTTATTTATGTATTGTTTAATTATGACATAATTTTTCTCCTTGATATAAAGCTCTTAATTTCGTGGAAGCTGGGCGTAAAGTGAGACTGACTGAACAGATTCAACAAAACGTCAGCAACTAAAGCAGTTGGTACGGACATGAATATTTAAAAAAAACTTTTATTGAATATTCATGTCCATACCAACGTATCATCAATATAGGATATATCATATCATATATCAAGGTGCGAAAGAGCAAATTTAAGATTCCAAAGCGTTAGCCAAATCTGTATGTCGGGAAAAGCCAAATTACGAAGTCGAAAAACGGAAGCAGCCATAACAAAGTTCAAAAATAGTACAATGAACAACATGATACAGCATGTAATCATACAGAAATGTGAGTAAACAACCCAAAAGCCAATCTCGTCTGTACTAAGCGACGACCACTCTAAATGTGCGGAAAGTTGATGGATTCAGGTAGATCGGGATCGTGCTTTACCAGCTTTTGTCTATGGGTATCTTGTCTACGAGGGAATGATGTAAGAATATGTGGGGTAGGCCTATTTAATTTAAAATAGAGTAAAGTAGCAGTCGAGGCGAGTTTTGGATTTTTTTATGTCCCGCTGTGGGTTAGCGGATTGTACACCGCATTACAGTTGTTTTGATTCACCGCCGAGCACGTGGTAGATTTAGCACTAAAATTTCTAATTAACAGACTCAGTAGTTCCGGTACCGTGGATCGAGTCATGGTAACTCGCTTTCTATTAAAATTAAAGCCAAAGCCATGACGACTAGTCTACCATGGCCAGTGCTCCCCCACTACTATAGTGGGGGATATTAATTAAATAATCGTTACAACATGTCTATCCGTAGGAATTGTATAAGTCGTCTAAGCGAATTACCATTCTCAAAAAAGGGACAAATCGGTGACGGGCAGTGGCGAACAAGGTGTAAGGCGCCCAGCACTGCGTTCATCCGCTACTGAATAAACAATTCATTGTAAAAATCTTGCATTGTTTAGAATAAAAATCACATAAAAATACTGTATTAGATTCTCGTCCATAAAAGATCTTGAAACAAATGTTCGACTCACAATTCGGACCCATTTTTGATCGCGCCCAACAATCCCTGGGTCTCTTTTACAGCGCATAAGCCGACACGTTATTTTCAGATTAAATTTTTATGACCTGCAAATGCTTGCTAACAAAGGAAAACAGTTGTAAACAGATGAATTGCCCATGAAACGAAATAGCATATTGGCCATTTTAAATATTACACAAGAAGCTTAGAAGTAAATGCGAAGACGTATCAATATGGTATTATAATATTTTAATGCAAAACTGTTAATATTATGTATACCGTTGCATATACGACTTGATTCTATTTCCTTATCAAATATTCCTTAAATATTTCCAAGTATTGTCGACACACCAAGAGACGAGATATGAATATTCTCTCCCTTCCATACGGCAGGACAGTTATATGAAATAAGCTGATGGTAATGTTAAAATAATTATGTTAAATGGAATGTAACCTCAATAATCTCGTGCAATATACACAATAACCTTATGAATTAATTAATAATCGAGTTTGTCAGCCCCTTCTCTGCCTAGGAGTCATCTGGGTAAATTTCTGCCTCCAATCAAAGGTGTAAAATCTATTGTGTTTCGGTTCGAAAGGTACTGGAATGGAATACCTCATAGCCTGTAATTATAGAGCCAGTATCTGTAGTTACAGATGAGTTGACACCTATTTGCAGGTGTCCATGGGCTGTAGTAGCCACTTACCATTAGGTATCCCATCATTTATAAGAATTCTTACATTGACAAGAATGCAATCGCTGATAGCTCCTTACTTCTTTTTCTTCATCAGCCTTTTCAAGTCCACTTCTGAACTCTGCATGAAAACGCCAAGAAGAGCCGGCATGCATAATGTTTTAGGGTTTGACCATTCTCATCTCGCTCTAGAGATGCTGCTTCTCATCACTGCGACACGAAGCCATCAAATTGTATTATTTAACAAAAATTTATTATATTTTTAATCCAGCCTCCATTCCTCAGCTGAAAATAGAATGCTACCGGCCATCTTGCAACGTGACATTATTACTGACGATCAACTATAGAGAAAGGAAAAACGACTTTCCGCTTTCCGTACACCATTCCATCGATAAGACGTGCATTACTCGCTCTCTCGGGTTACAACAAATCGTTGCCGTAACCCTTGTATCGAATTACCCCTACGAAACCCGAATCCTCGTAACGAAGGGGTTTGATTGAACTGTGTTTGCTATTTTCTTGTTAAATTATTTAGCAACGAACATTCTTGTAACTAGGGTTTTTGTTTTTTTTTTTTCGGGAGAATATTTTATATTTGAGATATTTATAACTAAAAACATTTACAGTGTATGTATATGTGAATTATTGTATTGTATTGAATATGAAAGCTAAAATCGGTACTTAATTTTGTAAAGAATATTCTCGTGTACACTAACTTTACTTTTGTAAATCACTCTGGCATGCATTCACAGAACTATTTATAATAAAATGTATGAAATCCTGATGATAATTTGCACGTCACTAAAACTGGCAAAACATATATATATCGATATCTTTCTCTGAAGTACTTAGCATAATTTTCGATAAACTTTACTTATTTTTCTTTGAAGGAATTGTTGACATAAAGAATGTCAAAGATTAAAATCAGAGGGATTTTACATTTGTAAAAAAGTAACGTTAAAATGAATATGCAAACATCAACGGTATTCCATACAATTTTTAACCTGATATCAATTTAAAGCGTCTTTAAACGAAATAATGTTGAAACGATATGCTTGCTTTCCCTAAAAGTAATTGTGTTATTACTATACTAAATTATCTTCTGCTAATATTGTTAATCCTTTAATTATAGTAAGAAATATGAATTATTTTGTTACATTAGTAGGTAATTGTATTTATTTATTTTTTTATTTATTCGTAGAGAAATAATGTTGAAATTAAACGTGGCACTCTTTTCTTAAATACCAACACTAGTGAATAAAAAGATTTCCACCCATAAAACAAGAAATGTTTACACAGCACATTAAAGCAAAAAAAAATATGTAATATATTCACAGCTTTAACAAGTAAATGCAGCTTTAACAAGAAAATATTCAATAGTTTAAATTGTATGTTCAAAACATTTCAAATGAGTTTTCATTTAAAGTGGCATGTCAGAGATATAAAAAGAAGATGAAAGAGGACATATTGCGAAGTCACCCAACTCGACTGGAGAAGCGTGGTGAAGTTCCATTAACTTCTGAAAAATTAAACGGGTAAACACCCGTTTCTGCATAACAGCTGTGTAAATACTCAGCGACCTTTATAAGTTTACGTTCCACATTAAAAAAAAATGTCTTTTTTGTCTAGTCTTAAATTAAAAAAAAATCTGCTAAGTAGGATTTTAGCAAAAGAACTGCGGCACAGCGACCTGCGAAGTCAATTATTATAATTTCCCAAGAGCTTCGACTCAAGTTCCTGCATTTTAAAGCATATATTTGAAATTTAAAAATGATATTATACTTAAGTAAAACTAAAACATGTACCTATTAAACTTTACTAACTAAAAATTCTTACTTACCTTACTTTACTTTACCTTAGCATAATAAAAATTGTAAACTTAAGCGACACGTATTTTAATATTGGAGATTTACAGAGATTGTGCTAGATGTTAAATATAGCTTAGATTATGTCGAAGCAATAGTCGGTGGCGGGTGTCGCCGCCCGGCTGCAGATTAAACAAATATTACCCTGTGATAACGTAAACCTGTAACTCTCATAGAACTGACCTAAAAGTGTTCTTTTACCACACCAAAAAAATCTGTAATAGGTATCTTTTTATGAAAAAACTATAGAATATTGACGAAATAGTCTACTGCTTCTCTGAACAAAAACTAATGTTAAATGTAAATTTAGTTAAGCTTTCTTAAAATTTGAGACAAGAAATGTTGTATTTGTTATTTATCAACATATAAATAATATAAATCTGGATTTATTAAAACAAATTCCAAGCTTATTTTGAAATAATACATCAAAAAAAATAAAAAAAATATTAGTTGATGCAATGCAATGCAATTAAACAGGCTACGTGGTAGGAATCCTTTTTAATACGTGGTTGGGGCCCAAAGAGCAATGCAACAACTGTTGTATTCCGGTTTGAAAATTAGAGATATACAGTATAACAAAAGGATGAAGAATTCAAATTTAGACCTCAGAGGTGACAACCTTAATTTGAAGTTGGTTGCAGGTGCTGAAGTGAACACTTACAATCAGGTGAACTGTTAGCTCGTAACCCAATATTATGATAAAACAGATGGCGTACGTATACTTTCCAACCGTTTTGCAATTGATATCTTAAATTTTTGAATATCGAAATAGTTATTTCTGCTTAAATTTAATATATAATCTCCTAGAAAAAATAATACGAAAACAGAGTAAAGTTTAAGTCTCATAATTCTTGAATGTCATCTCCATAACTTTCGTAGCTCTGCATTACTTCACCAGCTTTTGGCTCGTAATATCCAGCAATATCAATACTGGGAGTCGAACCTGAGAAATGAGCATCGAGGACGTCCTCTCCGCCATAGTCCCCCTCTCACCAACATTATTGCAAGTGTACTATGCAGTAGACGGTTATCAACTTCCTTCCCGCTCGGATCGAATGAAGACATATTTTGGAGCAATTTATATTGGAGTGATTTCATACAGCTATTGCGAATTAATTTAAAAGTGTAATCGTTATAGTGTACGAAACGACCATTAATCTTAAGCCATTAATAATGTATCGTCTTTATATTAAGACATGAACATCGAACTTTTTTTTTTTAGTATTTATTATGAAAGGAAAGGAATGAAACTTATGTCATTCGAAAGGTACTGTGCCATAGATGTGCACAAAAAAGAAATTATGTACGTCTATTGCCGTGAAGGCAGATAAAATAAAGCACGTGTTTTTTTTTCACACGAAATGCTTTTTGTTATTTTGTCTTTGTATTGTCATAAAATCATCGAAATAAATGTGTATGGATTTAATAGTGTGCTGTCGATTTAGGAGTTATCGTGTGGTAAAGTAATAAGTATCTGCCACCCTTTTCCTACCACCGGGTGTCGTAAGATGCCGCTAAGGGAAAGTTTTTTAAAAACGTAACGACCACCTAAAAACCTACCAAAAATATATTCCAGACCATAAATAAGCAGACCGATGTCGGCCAGCAGCGTCTGTAGTGTACTGCGATCGATATTCTGCTTACCGTGCGTGGCGACTGTGGCAAATCTCCCTTATGGGAGAGGCCTGTCCCGCATTGCACTATTTACAGGCCGTTAAGGTCAAAGTAAAGGATTTTAGAGAGAATATAGAAACTTTATCCTCTTCTACATTAAGTGAAATACAGAAAATAATAAATTATTTTCATAACCATTATTTGAAGCTTTTGTGTGCGTTGTAGTATGCTACTTCAACCTGTATGAAATGAAATTTTACAATTAAATTTTCACCCACTTCCGGCTGTAATAATTTTGGATGTTGCACACATATTAAGAAAAGAAGACAGTGCAATAATTATGTATCATCAAACTGGTCTGATGATGGAGCTGCAAGTAGCCGTTACCTTTTAAGCTATATTTTTATTATTGTCCAAACCCATAGTTAGTTAAACGTCACACCTTGAACTCAGTTGACTTGGTGACTAAATGACCAATATTCGTAAAATGGTTAATACAATAAGGATGTATTTGATTTACTTTATTTGAATAAGATTGACGTAATTAGATAATGAGTAAAACGACCAAATTCTTCACCGAAGAAAAATATCTTCACTGAAAATGATCAAAATAGGGATTTTTAAAAAGCAGTGGTTTATGACCCCTGGTTCCCCTTGTGTATTATGATGTAATCAGGCTGTATTTTACCAACGCTACGAGCTACGAGGAACATAAAGAATAGCGTACAATCAAGCAAGGTTATTTAAATTGGACGCCTGTTAAAAACACGCTCGCGCTAAATGGGTTCGTTTAAACGTAAGGGAGCGCAAAAATCTAATTTCCTGGGCTGAAGGAGGCGCAGACGAACTGATAACGGTAGAGTGCTTCTACGCCCGACATTCAAAATGGCTCACGTGGTGGCATATCAGTGTATCATCGAACACGCTAAGTCTTGCAGAGCTGGTGTTACACAGCCCTGTTTATTATTGATTTCATATTTATAAATACCATTTTTTCTTTTGTCTCTTCTAGTAAAGTGCATGATTAATGTCTCCTGGCAGTTGTCTATTGCGCTGGATATGAATATGCTAATGTACTGCAAGTCGCAAATACAGAGGCTCTCGCTCGTCTTTGCCCTCACGTATTCGATATATCATGCATTTGTTAAACTAGAAGGAGGCGTCAGATGCAGTGTTAGAAACAAGGAACGCAATACAACAAAACCAGGCCCGAAAAACAAAAATTTTATTGAAAAACATAAATATTCATTCCGATTGGGATTCGAACTGCATGGTTCAATGGTAAAGTACTCTTACCACAAAACTACACGTTCGTGTCAGAAATAAGTAACATCCCGAACATAAAACTAATAATTCTTGTGGTGCTCAAATCAGGAAAAACCGTCTGTCTAATTTTGGTCTGGTATATTTTCGAGATTATTCCGACATCTGTCGTTAGCCATTGCTATTTTCAAAGCTTTCCTTCATCGCCTATTACGAGACCCACGGGAAGAAAAGTGGAGGCAAATTCGTATGCCGATACCACACTGAAATATCAATAATCAACACTGTCCTGCAAGGACATACTGAAAGGACAAGGCCCTGGTGACCGACTGGATGGCGGAAAATCTAACTGTATCAAATCCAAATGCTACAGATTAGATATTGGGAGCAACAACCTAGAGCTCGTGGTAGTACCGATTTAAGTGCTATATTTACCACGTGCTTGGCGGTGAAGGAAAACATCTTGATGAAATCTGCATGTTTGAACAAATACTAAAAAAAATATATTATTTCGAGGATATGTGAAGTCAGAAGCAGCGTGGCCATTCCCGGCTCCTACGCCTCAGATATTTGAGAAGGGGGCCTTTGCCCCGCTTTGGGGACTTACAGGCTGCTACTTTACTTTACTTTTATGCAAGCTTTTGTCGGCGTTATCACGGAATGGCCAATATTCGGCAGTGGTATATACCCAGGTTGACTCGCATCTAAATCATCGACATCATATCGTCATCTATACAGATGGACGACACACCACACGGTACCACCACAAGCATAAGGTTTTGGACATCTGTGAATTAATAAAAGTATTTCAGGGTATGTGAATTCTGCCGACCCATAGCGGCAGCGGGGCGGACTATAGACTATAGACTGATACTTTACATTTTAATAAATGTACAATAAATAAATTACGCAAATCGTTATAATAAATGAATTCCTCGACAAACTTTAGAAATACGGCAGCATTAACAAAAACATTTTTTATTATTATTACAAATGTACGTAAATAAAAGTACGAACGAGGCTACAGAAATATCTCGAAAAAGCCTGCGTATAGCAGAGGCTAACATCTTTCAGCCGGTCGGGCATTGCGTGCTTGACTCGCAAGCGAGACAAGTGCCCAGTAATGGATATCTATTAGCCCCAGACGCACGGCTTAAGATAGGGGTGCCACTGTATTTTTTTTTCTTTTATTTTATTAAACAAAAATAATATTTAGGACGGGCATTGGCATATGCCTGACCATAGCGTATTGAGCTTTAATACTTTGAATGTATTACATATTCACATTCTTTGAATAGTACTACATTATACACATTTTAAGTAAAACATTGCAAATGTACGCTGCACGCTGTTCCAAAGAATATTGTTACAACTTTTACAAGTTACGGTATTCAATAATTATATATGGGACAGGATATTAGATTAAGAATCCAATATAATTAAATGAATATTGTAATCAAATACAATAAAAATTCCCCTATCCGACCTTTTTTATTTGCATTAACTTGCAAGCACTACCACCTAGATTATAGGGTCATTGTAACATCGCCCTGATTACAATATATGTTTATTTATGTATGTCATAATATATAGACGATTGACTGGCAGCCCTGTGTCTGTGTCATCCCATCCATTACGGTGATTTCCGACACGAGGCCCTGACGCAGCGTCGCGGCCACTTTCAGCCAGATCAAAGAATCTACTTTATGTTCCTTAGAAGCGCTTAAAAGCCAGGTAAACGTTGTCATGCCCTAAACTTCCTCGTGTCAAAAAAGGTTACACAAAATTAATTCTGTCTGAAACAAATAGGCATAAAAAAAGAAAGGACGCTAAATGGAATTGCTTATAAACGTCTCATTGAAAAACTTCGTAAAGTTATTTTTGTACGTACTTTGTTTTAATATTCAAAAATATCAAAGAACATTGTAAGGAGTAGTAAGGTAGCGGCCTGTAAACGACCTACTGCTGGTAATGCTGCTCAAGTGCGGTTGGCGGACTTCACACGTCCTCGAAACATTTTTTTTTTTTATTTCTCGGACATGCATGTTTGCTAGCGGCGTTTTCCTTCACCGTCGAGCACGTGCGAAATTAAGCGCTTAAAATACTTTAGTGGTGCCAACAACGGGATCCCGCTATGAAACTCAAAGCGAGCAACGTAGCCTCTAAACTAAACAGATTCTTACGACATACTTATTAAGTAGTACGTTTTTAGTTGTAATTATTTTATTATTCATTGTATTGTTGTAAAATTCTGCACGTTTTTAAAAATACAAAGAACGTTTTTTTTTTTATTTAAAAGGCGGCAAACGAGCAAGCGGTTCACCTGATGGTAAGTGATTACCGTCGCTCACGTACATCAGCAACACCAGAAGTGCTGCTGGTGCATTGCCGGCCTTTAAGGATATTTAGGAAATGGGAGGAAGAATGAGGAGGGGGATGGAGTGGGGGAGTGGTCCTCCGGATACCACACTCACCGAAGGAAACGCAGAAGCATAAGATGTCTCTAATTCACGCCGCAGAATGCGAGGCCGTGGTACCGGTGGTTTTAAAGGCCGGCAGCGCATCTGTAGCTCCTCTGGTGTTGTGGATGTTCGTGGGCGTCGGTGATCACTTACCATCAGGTGAGCCGCACGCTCGTTTGCCCCCTTCTTCTATAAAAAAAAAAAAAAAAAAAACCATCCTGGTCGAGCCCGGCCATTCGAGCAGCAGCAAAAGCTCTTTGGCTCTGCCACGTGTAGTTTAGTTAACGTTATAGTTCTTATTACAATATCAATTGCTTGCCCCTGTTTTTAAAATTACTTTTACTTTAACCCCTCTTGAAAATCTTCATTTGACATTGTTACGTACATTCACGTATTTCCAAAAGGTAACAAAGCCTTTTGGGTGCCTAAATGATTTTTGACTTAGACTGAAAATCGATCCCACCCTGAGCCACGCGATCCAAAAACATAGTCGTCATAAAACAAATAAATTATTAAAGATTTAAAAAATTAATCTAATTTAAAATATTTCGGCGACAAAAACTGACACCAATAAAAGCTCACACATACATATAGATCAGTAGCAATGAAAAGAGAAGTAATCAAATCAAATCAGCTAATTGTTACGATCGCAGATGTCTAGAACAATGGAAAGCTTTTAACGAATTAGACGCTCCGCTTTTTACAGTGAAGATATTCTCGGTGAGCCGATGTTATTTACTGTAATTACTCGCGACGTAAGTAAGGTTTGTGGTTTGGTGCAAGTGATACGCAAAAGAGCTTTCAAGGGCCAGATTCATAAACGCTACTTTACACCAAGTTATCTACTCAAAATAAGGTAGCATAATGCATATATAGCAATGTCGAAGTTTACTTTTAAATATTTAAGTTTTACTGTCGCTTCTTCACTTCAGCTTAGTGAAGTATGGTTTTTTACAATAAAGTAAGACTTACAACGAAACATGATATTGGTCTGAAATTAAACTTATGTAAGTAATATCAAGTACAATCTATGAATCTGACCCTAAGAGATACTTTTAGTTACAAATCTTATCGGGAATTGAACGTAGGGGTGTAAGGGGGAATACATCTTTTTTCATTTAAGGTCACCTCACTTGACCTAATCAACTAACATACTAATTATTTAATAAATACAAGTAAAATTACTAAATTTATATTTTTCATAAAAAGGATGGCACTAAACCTCTGGCAAGCAGCTCTTACTGATGACCAATTCTCGTTCTCGGTTAAGCAGTCCCAAAGTTATACATCATTACTGACTCGAATTGGGTTTATTAAGCCTACTTTCAGTGTATATTTATTTAAAAGTCAACAGAATTAATTTGAATATCGAATCTCTTGGCATCAACATATAACACGATTACACGATATAAATACCGAAAGTTTTTTTCAAATATCTTTAATGTAATTGGACCAAAATATTTAATCATCTACCTGATAATCTGAAAGAGCATAGCCTGGATTCTTTAAAGAAAAATCTATTTCAATTGTTAATTAATAAGTGTTTTTATTCTTTGTCTGAGTATTTTAATGATAAAATTGTATACAAACTTTAGGATTATTACATTTTATCATTAAATATCTTATTATAGATAGACATCTTCATTTATTGATATTAGACATACTTATTAGTAGTTAATTGCAATATATTGTTTTATTTATCAAATTCCATTCGAAACCAAAGGGTATGCAACTCCCAAATTATTGTCTTTATGTGAGAATTTAAACAGTATTATGAATATCTAAACACGTTTCCGACAATGAAGTAAAATGTAGGCACGATAAAATTATGCCATAAACTTCGAGAGAAAGATACTAAAGAATAATCAAAGTAATAAACCTTAAAATAAGTTAAAATTAAAAATTTTATTTATTATTAAACCATCAAATTAAACTTAAATTATTATTTAAGTACCAAATATAATGTGAAAAAGAAAAATATTTATGTTGATTTCAAAGTAATCCAATAACATAATAATTAGAATTTATTTCAATGTTTCGTTTAAAAAAATAATGGAAGAAATATGTCAACAATGGGGATCTACTTAAATTGTTTTGAAAAGGTACTCTCCGAAGTATTTTAATATATTAATTTCTAGTGCTTCAAGAGTTTTCAATTTTAAACTTTTTTCGCATATTTTATTATATTATATATATACTTTTTTCGCATCTATCTAGTCCTAAGTTTAAATACAACATATAAACCAAAACCGGTGGACGTTCCGCTCGGACAATTTGTTGCTTTGATTTCTTTTACGTTTTACTAAATACGATGTAATATTAAAGTAAAGTAGCAGCTTGCAAATGTCCTGCTGTTGGGCATAGGCTTCCTTTCAATATCTCTAAATATTTTGCAGCAGGGAAGAGTCCGTCTCGCTGCTCCAGTGCAGTTTGACGGACTTCGTGAGTTCTCGATATTTTTTTTTTATTATTGGACAAGTAATAGGTTTTCTCAATATGTTTTCCTTTTTAATTTAACCGGAATTCGAACCCTGGTCACTCGGGTACAATGAAAGTAAAGCGAGCGCCTTGACCACTAGGAAACAAACATTGTGCGTCCATTACGATACATATATATATATATATATACTTGCAATTGTTATTACTTGGTGAAATTCCATTATTATGAAAATGATTACACTTGTTCGTGTTTCACATTACATGTATTGATTATAGAACCGACCGGATGAGAGGGTTTCGAGCTTGTTTGGAACAACGTAACACGTGGTCAGCCTATCGCCGTCTTAGTTAGTGTCCAGGCCAACGATTCAAATGGTACCTAAGTAACTCGTTCGTACTCGAAAGTTCGTTGAAAACCTATCAATACGAACCTTTCTCATGGGGAATCGAACTCGAGTCTTCTGATTCGGAGGCTCACACACGGCTATCGTGGCTCATGAATTAATATTATTAGAATAAGTTCAAAAAAAGCTGATACGTTATGGAGATTCTTTCGCCTGTTTCTTCTTAGTCAGAGAAATCTCATTATGTTACGGTGTTAGATTGTGAAAAATAAACAAGAATAGAGGTTTGATAAAGAAAGATTAATTTTCTTACGTCGATGGATAAAGAATTTACTTTATTTACGTTTTTTATGTCGAAAAAATTGCAAGAAGTTTATAACCCAACCACAGTTGGTATACCATAGTTCAAATTCTTTACTATAGTAAAGAATTGGAACTAGTATCAAAACTTATATTTCCCTGTTTTGGCGCACACACATCCCTCTCTCCATTTCCTCCAAAAAGGTTGGAGCGATGCGTGTCGATTGACCGGAAATAGTAGCGGCATGTATTTACAACTTCCGCCCCGGGGTTGGCGGGAAACCAATTAATAACCTTTATGGCTTCCGGTGTTGGCGTCTCGCTCAATTAGTACGGCCGTAAAAATCTTCACGGCTGATTGGAATCGACGATGGGCAGAGCCGAAATACTGTGATATATTGCAAAATAGTATTGGAAAATAATTACAACTTTTATAAATGGTCATGTTCATTACGCGAAATAAATTCAATTAAATAATTATCATGCTGCAATCGGTTACCGAGCCGAGTGGTGTCGGCGTAAGTATCTGCCACTTCCCATTTTCCCGTGGTTGTTATAAGAGGCGACTACGCGAAAGTCTTGAAAATCACAATGGCTACCGTCAGATGGTGGGATAACCATCTCAAAAAATGCCAGGCCTAGTAAGGACCCAGATAAGGTACGAGATATCTGATACTGCGATCACCAATCCGTTTTTGGAGCGTGGCGATTATGCCTAATATGGAAGAGACTTATGTCCTGAGGTAGACTATTTACAGGTTGTTATGTTACGGTAAGGTAAATAGTTACAGAGAAATTGGTATACGTACGATTGTACATCGTTTTCGATTCTTAATTCGTTTCACAAACGTTAGTCTTTCTTACAATCTATTATTGTTTCTTAATAAGCATCCTCATAGTTGCAGTCACTCTGTCTCTCTACAATATTAAAGATATATTCAGTGAATATTAAAGGCAATATAAGCCCTGCAAAAGTGATGCATATATAATACAGTATTTTACTGATTACAGATAATGCATCTTAAACTAATAGGTATTTCTTAACTTAACATAAAAGAAAATTAAACAAATAGTTATAAAAAAGGTCTCACGACCGTATACCCAATACTTCACTATTCACCGGAGCTTTTTTGGAATAACGGGACAGTTGATGAGCTGGTGTTAGTGTTCAAATCGACCATACAAATGGTACGTAAGTTACGAAAAACTCATTGGCACGTGCCTTCCGCATAGGGGATCGAATTCTCGTCTGCTGGTTAGGATGCATGCTACATCGACTGTAGCCACATTAAAGCAGAGCCTTAAAACGACATTCTCCCGACACCTATTTACATACTACAACCTCATCACTCACATAACCGTACATCGTCATCTCACCCCGTACTACGATATAGCACTTAGACGATATAAAACCGGTAGCACCATCCATCAAAGCGATAAGGCGGCGATGCATAGCGGTATCAGAGATTTCCACGCCGTTGTATTGGCTTGTACCTCAGTAGTGTGGTTAAAGCTCGACTGGCGGTAATTGAATGAGAGCGTCGCGGTGGGACCGGGGCGCGTCGTTTGTGGGAGCCCCCACAAATCTACTTAGAGGGCTCTTTGTATTGACTATCGCGGTGTACTCGAAGCTACGAAAGTGTGCGATTTGTTTTTTTTTAAAGAAATTTGAATGTGACGTTAGAATTTATCTTATATCTCATAAGTTTTTTTTTTATAAAACTTTTTCTTCACTAGCGATTTTTACGATAGGTGTCGTAACAATTACCCGTTCATCATAGCATTTTAAGTTAAATTCGGAAATCTATTCCGTGTCAGGCAATCAATGGTAATCGCTTAACATCTGTTAATAGTCGTATGTTGCAATACATGGAGCTTGGTACTAACTAGTGGATGTCACATTAGGCCGAATGTCTTCCACATTTTCATTGTTATATTTTTAACAAAAAAAATTCTTGGAAAAAAAAATAAGCTCTCACTATCATATGCCCAATGATGAGGTGGGCGGAAGTTTTATATGAGATTTATTTTAGTTCTTCCAACCCCAAATTGGGACAAAGCAACAGAAGTGAGCTTTTCGCCGTTTTTCTTTGTCCAAGCCAACGATACAAATCGCACGTGAATTTCGAAGAACTAATTGGTACAAGCCCTCCACTTAGAGGAAAGCACTTAAGTCTACTGATTCGGCGACAGATCGCCTAACTACTCAGCTATCGTGGTTTCAACTATTTGGGAGTCTGTGATTTAATAAAAGAAACACACAGAAGTAACATGCCGCAAGCGTATAATTTTAATATCGTACTTTACCTAAAGATTCTTCGGTTCACCATTCGTACATCATTGAATATCGCTTATGCGCCCGGGGGCCAGTAATGACATTGCCGAACGATAGGTTCCCCTCCCCCCACACCCTGGAGACTTTTATCGAAAATGTTACTGACATAACACAAGTAAGAGCCTTTTCGCAGCTTAGTTCGTTATAAATATAATATTATGGTATACAAAAGTAGCACTCAGTATTTTTAAACTGGGAATGAAGACACTGTGCAAATTGTGGAAGTAGAAAATTCGTAATTTCAATTAGTAAAAAGGATAGTTAGGTTTTTTGTTTTCTCTCCCGGGACGGGGTAAATAATGGACAGTAAAGTTTTTTATTATTATATTAAATGTGAAAAACGAAGAAGCGACTGCACATCGGCAACACCGGGGGCGCTGCAGGTGCATTGCCGACCTTCAGCGATACTTGGAGAGGAGAGGGGACGGGAGTGAGCGTTTGGTTACCTCACTCAACGAACGAAACGCAGGAGTCCAAGATGCCGGTTCAGGCCGGCATTCTGCTAGGCCATGGTACTACCCCGATCGAGCCGGCCAATTCAAACAGCAGCAAGCAGAGCGAAATTCTGACACTCTGCTTCATCGCGTAGATGTCATGTAACAGGGATAAAAACCCCAAAATCATGACTATAATGCAATCGGGATTTTTTTAAATATAATCGCCCTATATTATTCAAACCGGTAGCGAGAAGCACCGTCGATCACCAAACCACCAAACCACGTGCTAGCCGTGGTAATACGGCTCATCCCATTGGGGAAAGGCCCCAGAAGTGCTAAAAAAGGAGGGAAATAATCTACGTATGTACAATTGACAACCACGGCACAAAAAAAAAGTGTATGCATTGCCACTAGCGGGATCAGAACCCGTAACCCTCAAGTGTAAAACCATCCATACCGATTAGAATATCGAGCTGACATTTACAATGAAATATGGAATCCCGCTAATGACTGTAATGCTTAATAATAAGTACCTATGTCATAATTTGTTGATACGCTACAATTTTTGCGGCAATAAATTATGTAAACGTTTTGTATAGCGTATAAAATTACACAGGCGCTAAAATTCAGTGAATTTCACACTCATTCGATTATATGAAAACTCTATAATACAATATAATAGCCGTATGGTATAAGCTTTAGATATAGCCTCCCACTTTCTTCCCGTGGGTGGCGAGGAGGCGACTAAAGGAACAGCCTAGAAAATCGCAGTTTGCCTACAGACCAATGTTAAACAACAGCATCTGGTACTTCGATCGGCAACCTGCATGCCGAGCGTGACGAGTACCGCAAATGCTCCCTATTAGAGAAGTTTATGTGCAGCAGTGGTCTATTTACACGCTGGTAAGTTAAGGTAATAATGTAATCTAATTATTTAAAAAACTATTTATTTATTTACTAAGGATTACCAACAAGGTTAACACATAACAAATTCATTTAATATTAATATTCATTTAATATTAATATTCATTTAATATTAATATTCATTTAATATTAATATTCATTTAATATTAATATTCATTTAATATTAATATTCATTTAATATTAATATTCATTTAATATTAATATTCATTTAATATTAATATTCATTTAATATTAATATTCATTTAATATTAATATTCATTTAATATTAATATTCATTTAATATTAATATTCATTTAATATTAATATTCATTTAATATTAATATTCATTTAATATTAATATTCATTTAATATTAATATTCATTTAATATTAATATTCATTTAATATTAATATTCATTTAATATTAATATTCATTTAATATTAATATTCATTTAATATTAATATTCATTTAATATTAATATTCATTTAATATTAATATTCATTTAATATTAATATTCATTTAATATTAATATTCATTTAATATTAATATTCATTTAATATTAATATTCATTTAATATTAATATTCATTTAATATTAATATTCATTTAATATTAATATTCATTTAATATTAATATTCATTTAATATTAATATTCATTTAATATTAATATTCATTTAATATTAATATTCATTTAATATTAATATTCATTTAATATTAATATTCATTTAATATTAATATTCATTTAATATTAATATTCATTTAATATTAATATTCATTTAATATTAATATTCATTTAATATTAATATTCATTTAATATTAATATTCATTTAATATTAATATTCATTTAATATTAATATTCATTTAATATTAATATTCATTTAATATTAATATTCATTTAATATTAATATTCATTTAATATTAATATTCATTTAATATTAATATTCATTTAATATTAATATTCATTTAATATTAATATTCATTTAATATTAATATTCATTTAATATTAATATTCATTTAATATTAATATTCATTTAATATTAATATTCATTTAATATTAATATTCATTTAATATTAATATTCATTTAATATTAATATTCATTTAATATTAATATTCATTTAATATTAATATTCATTTAATATTAATATTCATTTAATATTAATATTCATTTAATATTAATATTCATTTAATATTAATATTCATTTAATATTAATATTCATTTAATATTAATATTCATTTAATATTAATATTCATTTAATATTAATATTCATTTAATATTAATATTCATTTAATATTAATATTCATTTAATATTAATATTCATTTAATATTAATATTCATTTAATATTAATATTCATTTAATATTAATATTCATTTAATATTAATATTCATTTAATATTAATATTCATTTAATATTAATATTCATTTAATATTAATATTCATTTAATATTAATATTCATTTAATATTAATATTCATTTAATATTAATATTCATTTAATATTAATATTCATTTAATATTAATATTCATTTAATATTAATATTCATTTAATATTAATATTCATTTAATATTAATATTCATTTAATATTAATATTCATTTAATATTAATATTCATTTAATATTAATATTCATTTAATATTAATATTCATTTAATATTAATATTCATTTAATATTAATATTCATTTAATATTAATATTCATTTAATATTAATATTCATTTAATATTAATATTCATTTAATATTAATATTCATTTAATATTAATATTCATTTAATATTAATATTCATTTAATATTAATATTCATTTAATATTAATATTCATTTAATATTAATATTCATTTAATATTAATATTCATTTAATATTAATATTCATTTAATATTAATATTCATTTAATATTAATATTCATTTAATATTAATATTCATTTAATATTAATATTCATTTAATATTAATATTCATTTAATATTAATATTCATTTAATATTAATATTCATTTAATATTAATATTCATTTAATATTAATATTCATTTAATATTAATATTCATTTAATATTAATATTCATTTAATATTAATATTCATTTAATATTAATATTCATTTAATATTAATATTCATTTAATATTAATATTCATTTAATATTAATATTCATTTAATATTAATATTCATTTAATATTAATATTCATTTAATATTAATATTCATTTAATATTAATATTCATTTAATATTAATATTCATTTAATATTAATATTCATTTAATATTAATATTCATTTAATATTAATATTCATTTAATATTAATATTCATTTAATATTAATATTCATTTAATATTAATATTCATTTAATATTAATATTCATTTAATATTAATATTCATTTAATATTAATATTCATTTAATATTAATATTCATTTAATATTAATATTCATTTAATATTAATATTCATTTAATATTAATATTCATTTAATATTAATATTCATTTAATATTAATATTCATTTAATATTAATATTCATTTAATATTAATATTCATTTAATATTAATATTCATTTAATATTAATATTCATTTAATATTAATATTCATTTAATATTAATATTCATTTAATATTAATATTCATTTAATATTAATATTCATTTAATATTAATATTCATTTAATATTAATATTAAGCGGATATTAAGCGGAAATATTAATATTTCTGAGGAACTCCGGAAAGCGCTGAAAAGGATTTTGACTTAAAGCCATTGACCACCACGATCGAGTTTCTTTTGCTAAGGTATGAAGTACACCATTTTAAAAGGCATCCACCCACACCTAGAGCAGACAACTTTGTCAAAAGAATGTCATGGTCCACCTTATCAAATGCCTTTGAAAAGTCTGTATAGATTACGTCTACAGACATGGAGTTATCAATACAGTCCGATAGAGCCTCGGTATAGGACACAAGATTAGATGTAGTGGACCTGTATTTAACAAAACCATGCTGTCTCTCGGAAATAATATGTTTAAAGTGCCATGAAAAAACAGAATGCATTAACGCTTCGAACAGCTTACCAAAAACCGAAAGTAAGGATATCGGTCTGTAGTTTTCGACGGAGCTTCTATCTCCTGATTTAAAAATAGGCACTATGCGAGCTGTTTTCCAAATACAAGGAAATGTACCAGCCTGAACAGACATGTTAAAAATTTTTGCTAATGGAATTGACAACGGGCCCGCGCATTGTAAAGCAAAAAAAGACGGTATCCCATCTGAACCGGCTCCCTTGTGAGGATTTAAAGAACGGAGCGCTTTACCTACTTCCTCGACGGAAAAGGTCACTGTGTTGACGCAGTTTGTAAAAACATTCTTACATATATGATTTTATTTTTAGTAGTCAAAGAAGAACATTGTATACAGATGAGAAGTTAGTAGCAAAAAGATTCGCTATAGTGTCACCATCTTTGGCAGTTCTAGAGTTGAGATACATCTCTGAAGGATAGTTACTCGTTCCTTTTCGCTTGTGCTTTATGAATAACCAGAAACATTTCGGATTTTGTTTGAACGAGGTCTCTAAACTTGCAATATTATTGCGGTAGCATTGCCTTTGCAATCGTTCACATCTCTCCCTCAACATCCGAAATGTCATGACATCAAGAGGATTGCCATATATATGAGCCCTCTTACGATATTTATTTTTTTCTTTCAATTGTCTTATCAATTTTGTTGAAAACCAAACCGGATAGCTTCTACCTTTGAGGCGACTTACGGGTACATTTTCTTCAATTATATCTTCAAGGACATTATAGAACTTAACCTAACCTAACTTAACCTAACCTAACTTAACCTAACCTAACTTAACCTAACCTAACCCAACCCAACCTAACCTAACTAACCTAACCTAACTTAACCTAACCTAACCCAATCCCAACCTAACCTAACCTAACTCAACCTAACCTAACTTAACCTAACCTAACTCTAACCTAACCTAACTTAACCTAACCTAACTAACCTAACCTAACTTAACCTAACCTAACCCAATCCCAACCTAACCTAACTAACCTAACCTAACTCAACCTAACCTAACCTAACTCAACCTAACCTAACTTAACCTAACCTAACCTAACCTAACTCCAACCTAACCTAACCTAACTTAACCTAACCCAATCCCAACCTAACCCAACCTAACCTAACTCCAACCTAACCTAACTTAACCTAACCTAACTTAACCTAACCTAACCTAACCTAACTAACCTAACCTAACTCTAACCTAACCTAACTCAACCTAACCTAACCTAACTCTAACCTAACCTAACCTAACTAACCTAACCTAACTCCAACCTAACCTAACCCAACCCAACCCAACCTAACCCAACCTAACCTAACCTAATCTAACCTAACCTAACTTAACCTAACCTAACTTAACCTAACCTAACTAACCTAACCTAACTCTAACCTAACCTAACTAACCTAACCTAACCCAATCCCAACCTAACCTAACTTAACCTAACCTAACTCTAACCTAACCTAACCCAACTCTAACCTAACCTAACCCAACTCTAACCTAACCTAACCTAACTTAACCTAACCTAATCTAACCTAACCTAACCTAACTCTAACCTAACCTAACCTAACCTAACTTAACCTAACCTAACCTAACTTAACCTAACCTAATCTAACCTAACCTAACCCAACTCTAACCTAACCTAACTTAACCTAACCCAACTCTAACCTAACCTAACCTAACTCTAACCTAACCTAACTTAACCTAACCTAACTCCAACCTAACCTAACTCAACCTAACCTAACCTAACTTAACCTAACCTAACTCCAACCTAACCTAACTTAACCTAACCTAACCTAACTCCAACCTAACCCAACTCTAACCTAACCTAACTCAACCTAACCTAACCCAATCCCAACCTAACCCAATCCCAACCTAACCCAATCCCAACCTAACCTAACTAACCTAACCTAACTTAACCTAACCTAACTTAACCTAACCTAACTCAACCTAACCTAACTTAACCTAACCTAACTCTAACCTAACCTAACCTAACCTAACTTAACCTAACCTAACCCAACTCAACCCAACCCAACCCAACCTAACCTAACTCAACCTAACCTAACTTAACCTAACCTAATCTAACCTAACCTAACCTAACTTAACCTAACCTAACTAACCTAACCTAACCTAACCCAACTCTAACCTAACCTAACTCCAACCTAACCCAATCCCAACCTAACCCAATCCCAACCTAACCTAACTTAACCTAACCTAACTTAACCTAACCTAACCTAACTTAACCTAACCTAACTTAACCTAACCTAACTTAACCTAACCTAACTCTAACCTAACCTAATCCCAACCTAACCTAACCTAACTCTAACCTAACCTAACTCTAACCTAACCTAACTTAACCTAACCTAACTCCAACCTAACCTAACTCCAACCTAACCTAACTCAACCTAACCTAACCTAACTAACCTAACCTAATCTAACCTAACCTAACTTAACCTAACCTAACTTAACCTAACCTAACTTAACCTAACCTAACTTAACCTAACCCAACCCAACTCAACCTAACCTAACCTAACTTAACCTAACCTAATCTAACCTAACCTAACTAACCTAACCTAACTCCAACCTAACCTAACTCAACCTAACCTAACCTAACCTAACTTAACCTAACCTAACCCAACTCTAACCTAACCTAACTTAACCTAACCTAACCTAACTTAACCTAACCTAACCTAACCTAACTAACCTAACCTAACTTAACCTAACCTAACTTAACCTAACCTAACCTAACTCTAACCTAACCTAACTTAACCTAACCTAACTTAACCTAACCTAACTCCAACCTAACCCAACTCAACCTAACCTAACTAACCTAACCTAACTTAACCTAACCCAATCCCAACCTAACCTAACTAACCTAACCTAACTAACCTAACCTAATCTAACCTAACCCAACCCAACTCAACCCAACCCAACCTAAATCCCAACCTAACCTAATCTAACCTAACCTAACTAACCTAACCTAATCCCAACCTAACCTAATCCCAACCTAACCTAACCTAACTTAACCTAACCCAACCTAACTTAACCTAACCTAATCTAACCTAACCTAACCTAACTTAACCTAACCCAACTCCAACCTAACCCAACCTAACTTAACCTAACCTAACTTAACCTAACCTAACCTAATCTAACCTAACCTAATCTAACCTAATCTAACCTAACCTAACTCCAACCTAACCCAACTCAACCTAACCTAACTAACCTAACCTAATCTAACCTAACCTAATCCCAACCTAACCTAACCTAACCTAACTAACCTAACCTAATCTAACCTAACCTAACTCAACCCAACCTAACCCAACCTAACCTAACTCAACCTAACCTAACTTAACCTAACCTAATCTAACCTAACCTAACTTAACCTAACCTAACCTAACCTAACCCAACCTAACTTAACCTAACCTAACTAACCTAACCTAACCTAACCTAACCTAACCTAATCCCAACCTAACCCAACTCTAACCTAACCTAACCTAATCTAACCTAATCTAACCTAATCTAACCTAACCTAATCTAACCTAACCTAACCTAACCTAACTAACCTAACCTAACTCCAACCTAACCTAACTCTAACCTAACCTAACTCAACCTAACCTAACTCAACCTAACCTAACTCTAACCCAACCTAACTTAACCTAACCTAACTAACCTAACCTAACTAACCTAACCTAACCTAACCTAACCCAACCTAACCTAATCCCAACCTAACCCAACTCTAACCTAACCTAATCTAACCTAACCTAACTAACCTAACCTAACTCAACCTAACCTAACTAACCTAACCTAACTCAACCTAACCCAACCTAACCTAACCTAACCTAACCTAACTTAACCTAACCCAATCCCAACCTAACCTAACCCAACCTAACTCAACCCAACCTAACTCAACCTAACCTAACCTAACCCAACCTAACCCAACCTAACCTAACCTAACCTAACTCTAACCCAACCTAACCTAACCTAACCTAACCTAACCTAACCCAACCTAACCCAACCCAACCTAACTTAACCTAACCTAACCTAATCCCAACCCAACCTAAATCCCAACCTAACCTAACCTAACCTAACCTAACCTAACCTAACCCAACCTAACCTAACCTAACTCCAACCTAACCCAACCTAACCTAACCCAACCTAACTCTAACCCAACCTAACCTAATCTAACCTAATCTAACCTAACCCAATCCCAACCCAACCTAACTCTAACCTAACCTAACCCAATCCCAATCCCAACCTAACCCAACTTAACCTAACCTAACTTAACCTAACCTAACCTTAACCTAACCTAACCTAACCTAACCTAAATCCTAACCTAACCCAACCCAACTCAACCTAACCCAACTCTAACCCAACCTAACCTTAACCTAACCTAACCTTACCTAACCTAACCTAATCTAACCTAATCTAACCTAACCCAACTCAACCTAACCTAATCCTAACCTAACCTCCAACCTAACCCAACTCAACCTAACCCAACTCTAACCCAACCTAACCTAAATCCTAACCTAACCTCCAACCTAACCCAACCTAACCTAACCTAACTTAACCCAACCTAACCCAACTCCAACCTAACCTAATCCTAACCTAACCTAACTCCAACCCAACCCAACCTAAATCCCAACCTAACCTAACCTAACCTAACCTTACCTAACCTAACCCAACCTTAACCTAACCCAATCCCAACCCAACCTTAACCTAACCTAACTTAACCTAACCCAATCCCAACCCAACCTTAACCCAACCTAACTCAACCTAACCCAACCTAACTTAACCTAACCCAATCCCAACCTAACTCAACCTAACCTAACCTAACCTAACTCAACCCAACCTAACTTAACCTAACCCAATCCTAACCTAACCTCCAACCTAACCTAACTCCAACCCAACCTAACCTAATCCCAACCCAACCTTAACCTAACCCAACTTAACCTAACCTAACCCAACCTAACTTAACCTAACCTAACTAACCTAACCTAAATCCTAACCTAACCTAAATCCCAACCTAACTCAACCCAACCTAACTCTAACCCAACCTAACCCAACCTAATCTAACCTAACCCAATCCTAACCTAACCTAACTCTAACCCAACCTAACCCAACCCAACCTAACCTAACCTAACCAACCTAACCTAAATCCTAACCTAACCTAATCTAACCTAACCTAACCTAATCTAACCTAATCTAACCTAACCTAACCTAACCTAACCAAACCTAACCTAACCTAATCCTAACCTAACCTAACTCCAACCTAACCTAAATCCCAACCTAACTCAACCTAACCTAATCTAACCTAACCTAACCTAACCTAACTAACCTAACCTAACCTAACTAACCTAACCTAACCCAATCCTAACCTAACCTAATCCTAACCTAACCTTACCTAACCTAACCTAATCTAACCTAACCTAACCTAACCTAACCAACCTAACCTAAATCCTAACCTAACCTAACCAACCTAACCTAACTCTAACCCAACCTAACCTAATCTAACCTAACCTAACTTAACCTAACCTAATCCTAACCTAACCTTAACCTAACCTAATCTAACCTAACCTAACCTAACCTAACCTAACTTAACCTAACCTAACTTAACCTAACCTAACTTAACCCAACCTAACCTAACCTAACCTAACTAACCTAACCTAACCTAACCTAACTAACCTAACCTAAATCCTAACCTAACCTAAATCCTAACCTAACCTTACCTAACCTAACCAAACCTAACCTAACCTAACTTAACCCAACCTAACCTAACCTAACCAAACCTAACCTAACCTCCAACCTAACCTAACCTAACCCAACTCCAACCTAACCTAACCTAACCTAACTAACCTAACCTAACCCAACCTAACCTAACCTTAACCCAACCTAACCTAACCTAACCAAACCTAACCTAACCTAACCTAACCTAACCTTAACCCAACCTAACCCAACCTAACCCAACCTAACCCAACCTAACTTAACCCAACCTAACCTAACCCAACCAAACCTAACCTAACCAAACCTAACCTAACCTCCAACCTAACCTAACCTAACCCAACTCCAACCTAACCTAACCTAACCTAACTAACCTAACCTAACCCAACCTAACCCAACCTTAACCCAACCTAACCTAACCTAACCAAACCTAACCTAACCTAACCTAACCTAACCTTAACCCAACCTAACCCAACCTAACCCAACCTAACCCAACCTAACCTAACCCAACCTAACCTAACCCAACCTAACCCAACCTAACCCAACCCAACCTAACCCAACCCAACCTAACCTAACTCCAACCCAACCTAACCTAACCTAACCCAACCTAACCTTACCTAACCTAACCTAACCCAATCCCAACTCAACCTAACCTAACCTAACCCAACCCAACCCAACCCAACCCAACCTAACCTAACCTAACCTCCAACCTAACCTAACCTAACCTAACCCAACCTAACCTAACCCAATCCAACCTAACCTAACCTAACCTAACCTAACCTAACCTAACCCAACTCAACCCAACCTAACCTAACGTAACCTAACCTAACCTAACCTAACCTAACCTAACCTAACCTAACCTAACCTAACCTAATCCCAACCCAACTCAACCCAACCCAACCTAACCCAACCAAACCCAACCTAACCCAACCTAACCCAACCTAACCCAACTCCAATCCCAACCTAACCTAACCTAAATCCCAACCTAACCCAACCTAACCCAACCTAACCTAACCTAACCCAACCTAACCCAATCCCAACCCAACTCAACCCAACCCAACCTTAACCCAACCCAACCCAACCTAACCTAATCTAACCTAACCTAACCCAACCTAACTCAACCTAACCTAACCTAACCTAACTTAACCCAACCTAACCCAACCTAACCCAATCCCAACTCCAACCCAACCTAACCTTACCTAACCTAACCTAACCTAACCTAACCCAACCCAACCTAACCCAACCTTAACCCAACCCAACCTAACCCAACCTAACCCAACTCAACCTAACCCAACCTAAATCCCAACCTAACCTTACCCAACCTAACCCAACCTTAACCCAACCTAACCTAACCTTAACCCAACCCAACCTAACCTAACCCAACCTAACCTAACCCAACCTAACCTAACCTTAACCCAACCTAACCTAACCTAACCCAACTCAACCCAACCTAAATCCTAACCTAACCTAACCTAACCTTACCTAACCCAACCTTACCTAACCCAACCCAACCTAACCTAACCCAACTCAACCTAACCTAACCCAACCTAACCTAACCTAACCTAACCTAACCTAACCTAACCCAACCTAACCCAACCCAATCCCAACCTAACCCAACCTAACCTAACCTAATCTAACCTAACCTAACCCAACCCAACCTAACCTAATCTAACCCAACCTAATCTAACCCAACCTAACCCAACCTAACCTAACCTAACCTAACCTAACCTAACCTAATCTAACCTAACCTAACCCAATCCCAACCTAACCTAACCAACCTAACCCAACCTAACCTAACCTAACCTAACCTAACCTAACCTAACCCAATCCCAACTCTAACCTAACCCAACCTAACCTAACCTAACCCAACCCAACCTAACCCAATCCCAACCTAACCCAACCTAACCTAACCCAATCTAACCTAACCTAACCTAACCAACCTAACCCAATCTAACCTAACCCAACCTAACCCAACCTTAACCTAACCTAACCTTACCTAACCTAACCTAACCTAACCTAACCCAATCCTAACCTAACCTAACCCAACTCCAACCTAACTCAACCTAACCTAACCTAACCAAACCTAACCAAACCTAACCTAACCAAACCTAACCTAACTCTAACCCAACCTAACCTAACCTGAACCTAACCTAACCAAACCTAACCTAACCCAATCCAACCTAACCTAACTTAACCTAACCTAACTTAACCCAACCTAACGTAACCTAACCTAACCTAACCTAACCTGAACCTAACCTAACCTGAACCTAACCTAACTCACCTAACCTAACCTGAACCTAACCTAACTTAACCTAACCCAACTCCAACCCAACCTAACCTA
The DNA here is from genome assembly GCA_029286595.1 of Bhutanitis thaidina. Classification (NCBI taxonomy): domain Eukaryota; kingdom Metazoa; phylum Arthropoda; class Insecta; order Lepidoptera; family Papilionidae; genus Bhutanitis; species Bhutanitis thaidina. Next base: position 4,468,712 of record JAGSMS010000020.1, on the reverse strand, counting down.
ACCTAACCCAACCTAACGTAACCTAACCTAATCCTAACCTAACCTAATCTAACCTAACCCAATCCCAACCCAACCTAACCTGAACCTAACCTAACCTGAACCTAACCTAACTCTAACCTAACCCAACCAACCTAACCTAACTCAACCTAACCTAATCCCAACCTAACTCCAACCTAACCCAACTTCCAACCTAACCTAACTAACCTAACCCAACTTAACCTAACCCAATCCCAACCTAACCTAACCTAACCCAACTCAACCCAACCTAATCTAACCCAACCTAACCCAACCTAACCTAACCTAACGTAACCCAACCTAACCTAACCTAACGTAACCTAACCTAATCTAACCTAACCTAATCTAACCCAACCTAACCTAAATCCTAACCTAACCTGAACCTAACCTAACGTAACCTAACCTAACCTAACCTAACTTAACCTAACTTAACTTAACCTAACCTAACTTCCAACCTAACCTAATCCAACCTAACCTAACTAACCTAACCTAACGTAACCTAACCTAATCTAACCTAACCTAATCTAACCTAACCTAACCTAACCTAACCTAACCCAACTCCAACTCCAACCTAACCTAACTTAACTTAATTTAATTTAATTTAATTTAATTTAATTTAACTTAATTTAATTTAACTTAATTTAATTTAATTTAACTTAACTTAACTTAACCTAACCTAACGTAACCTAACCTAAATCCTAACCTAACCTGAACCTAACCTAACCTAAATCCTAACCTAACCTGAACCTAACCTAACTTAACTTAACCTAACCCAACCAAACCTAACCAAACCTAACCTAACCTAACCTAACTTAACTTAACCTAACCTAACCTAACCTAACCTAACCTAACCAAACCTAACCCAACTCAACCTAACTCTAACCCAACCTAACCTAACCCAATCCCAACCTAACCTTAACCTAACCTAACTCCAACCCAACCCAACCTAATCTAACCTAACCCAATCAACCTAACCTAATCCTAACCTAACTCTAACCCAACCCAATCCCAATCCCAACTCAACCCAACCTAACCTAAATCCTAACCTAACCTCCAACCTAACCTAACCCAACCTAACGTAACCTAACCTAATCTAACCTAACCCAACCTAACTCTAACCCAACCTAACTCTAACCTAACCTAACCTGAACCTAACCTAACGTAACCTAACCTAACCTGAACCTAACCTAACTTCCAACCTAACCTAAATCCCAACCTAACCTAACCTGAACCTAACCTAACCTAACTTAACCTAACCCAATCCAACCTAACCTAACTTAACCTAACTTAACCTAACTCTAACCTAACCCAACTTCCAACCTAACCCAACTCTAACCTAACCTAATCTAACCTAACCTAACCTAATCTAACCTAACCCAACTCAACCCAACCTAACGTAACCTAACCTAATCCTAACCTAACCTAACGTAACCTAACCTAACCCAACCAAACCTAACCAAACCTAACCAAACCCAACCTAACCTAATCTAACCTAACCCAACCCAACCTAACTTAACCCAACCTAACGTAACCTAACCTAATCCCAACTCTAACCCAACCTAACCAAACCTAACCTAACCCAACCTCCAACCTAACCTAACCTAACCTAACGTAACCCAACCTAACCCAATCCCAACCCAACCTAACTTAACCTAACTTAACCCAACCTAACCCAATCCAACCTAACCTAACCTGAACCTAACCTAACCAACCTAACCTAACCTAACCTAACTAACCTAACCTAAATCCCAACCTAACCCAATCCCAACCCAACCTTAACCCAACCTAACCTAACCTAACGTAACCCAACCTAACTCTAACCCAACCTAACCTAACCTAACCTAATCTAACCTAACCTAACCTTAACCTAACCTAAATCCTAACCTAACCTGAACCTAACCTAACGTAACCTAACCTAATCTAACCTAACCCAACTTAACCTAACTTAACCTAACCTAATCCTAACCTAACCTAATCCAACCTAACCCAATCAACCTAACCTAACTTCCAACCTAACCTAATCTAACCTAACCTAACCTAACCTAACCTACCTAACCTAACCTAACCCAACTCCAACTCCAACCCAACCTAACTTAACTTAATTTAATTTAATTTAATTTAATTTAATTTAACTTAACTTAACCTAACCCAATCTAACCTAACCTAACCTAACCTAACCAAACCCAACCAAACCCAACCTAACCAAACCTAACCTAACCCAACCTAACCAAACCTAACCTAACTCTAACTTAACCTAACCTAACTCTAACCTAACCCAATCCAACCTAACCTAACCTAACCCAACCTAACCTAACCTAACCTAACCTTAACCCAACCTAACCTAACCTTAACCTAACCTAATCCTAACCTAACCTACCTAACCTAACCAAAAGCCATCAAGCTTGCTCTCCCAGGGTACTGCACCGTCTACCAGGTAGAGCTTCTGGCCATATGCAAGCCCACACATGTTATTCTCGGACACTCAGCGTCTTCCTTTGGAGTCTACAGCGATTCAATGGCAGCTCTACAAACGGTCATAAATCATAGTTGCCTCCATCCTCTCGCGGTAGAGAGCAGAGATAAATTAACAACAGCATCTCTCCAGGGTAAAGTTGTTACCTTATTCTGGATTAAGGCCTATGCAGGGATGGAGGGCAACGAAAGAGCTGACCAGCTTGCCGAAAGCGCCGCCTTGGGCTCCAATGGAAGACCTGATTACGATTTGTGCCCGGTCTCATTCGCTAAGCGAAGCATTCGACTTGCAACGCTTGACGAATGGAATCGCAGATATCAAATTGGAGAAACCGCGTCGGTCACAAAGATATTCTTCCCGGATGCTGTGACGGCGTACCTGATGATCCGCGAACAAGAGTCGACCACATGGTTACGCAAATTATGACAGGGCAAGGTGGGTTCTCGGAGTACTTGAATCGCTTTATGCAAAGAAGGCGCATCGTGCGCATGTGAGCCAGGAACGCAGGAATCCGACCCACATATCCTTTTGACTGCCCAATACCTGCAATACAAAGACTAGAACTAAGAAACAAAATAAATGAGTACAATTTAAAAATGGCAATGAGAAATAGGGACTCAGCGGTCATAGAAAACCTGACAACGCAAACGGCACTGTAACCCAATAAACATAGTTATAAATATAAAGATTGTTAAAAAAAAATATTGTATACCTAATGTAACAAAAAAAAAATTATATTAATGAGCATGTTCATACTAATACAATAAGACTAAAACTGGGAAAAAAATTAAAATATATATATATACATAAGGAAGTAAGTGAACTCACTGCAATAACAAATTCTGCATTTATTTTATTTCATTTTAGTTGCACAATGTAATAGGAGTTATGTTAAAATAATAAAAATAATAACGACAAATCTAAAAAAGGCACGGACAAAAAGTCTGTGGAGACTTAGTTTTATTTAATTAAAAAAACCTAACCTAACCCAACTCCAACCTAACCTAACCTAACCTAACCTAACCTAACCTAACCTAACCTAACCTAACCTAACCTAACCTAACCTAACCTAACCAAAAGCCATCAAGCTTGCTCTCCCAGGGTACTGCACCGTCTACCAGGTAGAGCTTCTGGCTATATGCAAGCCCACACATGTTATTCTCGGACACTCAGCGTCTTCCTTTGGAGTCTACAGCGATTCAATGGCAGCTCTACAAACGGTCATAAATCATAGTTGCCTCCATCCTCTCGCGGTAGAGAGCAGAGATAAATTAACAACAGCATCTCTCCAGGGTAAAGTTGTTACCTTATTCTGGATTAAGGCCTATGCAGGGATGGAGGGCAACGAAAGAGCTGACCAGCTTGCCGAAAGCGCCGCCTTGGGCTCCAATGGAAGACCTGATTACGATTTGTGCCCGGTCTCATTCGCTAAGCGAAGCATTCGACTTGCAACGCTTGACGAATGGAATCGCAGATATCAAATTGGAGAAACCGCGTCGGTCACAAAGATATTCTTCCCGGATGCTGTGACGGCGTACCTGATGATCCGCGAAATAAGAGTCGACCACATGGTTACGCAAATTATGACAGGGCAAGGTGGGTTCTCGGAGTACTTGAATCGCTTTATGCAAAGAAGGCGCATCGTGCGCATGTGAGCCAGGAACGCAGGAATCCGACCCACATATCCTTTTGACTGCCCAATACCTGCAATACAAAGACTAGAACTAAGAAACAAAATAAATGAAAATATAGTAAGGAAAACGTACCGAACATCTTAAACAGTAAAAACAGAGACGTGTTCTTAAAATACTGCATCGAAATCGCTCAAAATGTTGTAAAGAGGAACAAAACTGCATAGCATGTAATAATGCTATCATAAAACAATGAAATATATTATAGACTAGTATAGTGTAAGAAATTAGATAAATAAAAATGTAGAGTGTAAGAACAAACTGTTAAAGATAAGATGTATATATTACTTTAAGAATAAAAGATTAAAACAATGTACATAAAACTCCGGCAAAAACTACTTAATATATTATATTTAAGAAATAAATATATATATAATAAATAGAATAGTAAGAAATAGTAAACTTAATAGCCAAAGCTCCGATTATGTTGGAGCTTTACCTAACCTAACCAACCCCAACCCAACTTAACCCAACCTAACCAACCTAACCTAATCTAACCTAACCTTACCCAACCTAACCAACCTAACCCAATCCCAACTCTAACCCAACCTAACCTAATCCTAACCTAACCTCCAACCTAACCTAACATAACCTAACCTAACTTAACCCAACCTAACCCAACCTCCAACCTAACCTAACTTCCAACCTAACCTAACCTAATCCTAACCTAACCTAACCTAACTTCCAACCTAACCCAACTCTAACCTAACTCAACCCAACCCAACCTAACCTAACCTTAACCTAACCCAATCCAACCTAACCTAACTTAACCTAACTTAACCTAACCCAATCCTAACCCAACCTTACCTAACCTAACTCAATCCCAACCTAACTCTAACCCAACCCAATCCCAACCTAACCTAATCCCAACCTAATCCTAACCTAACCCAACTTCCAACCTAACCTAACATAACCTAACCTAATCCTAACCTAACCTAACCTAACCTAATCTAACCCAACCTAACCTAACCTAACTCAACCTAACCCAATCCTAACCCAACCTTACCTAACCTAACCCAACCTAACCTAACTTAACCTAACTTAACCTAACCTAATCCCAACCTAACCTTACCTAACCCAACCCAACCTAAATCCCAACCCAACCTAACCAAACCCAACCTAACCCAACCCAATCCTAACCTAACCTTACCTAACCTAACCTTAACCTAACCCAATCAACCTAACCCAATCCAACCTAACCTAACATAACCTAACCTAACATAACCTAACCTAATCAACCTAACCTAATCTAACCTAACCTAATCCTAACCTAACCTAATCTAACCTAACCTTAACCTAACCTAACATAACCCAACCTAATCCTAACCTAACCTAACCTGAACCTAACCTAACTCAACCTAACCTAATCTAACCTAACCCAATCAACCTAACCTAACTCCAACCTAACCTAACATAACCTAACCTAATCCTAACCTAACCTAACCCAATCAACCTAACCTAACCTTACCTAACCTAACCTAACCTAATCCTAACCTAACCTTACCTAACCTAACCAACCTAACCTAACTCTAACCTAACCTAACCTAACCTAACCTAACCTAACCTAACCTAACCTAACCTAACCTAACCTTACCTAACCTAACCTGAACCTAACCTAACATAACCTAACCTAATCCTAACCTAACCCAACTCAACCTAACCTAACTAACCTAACCTAATCCTAACCTAACCTTAACCTAACCTAACCTAACCTAACATAACCTAACCTAACTAACCTAACCTAACATAACCTAACCTAACCTAATCCTAACCTAACCTTAACCTAACCTAATCCCAACCTAACCTTACCTAACCTAACCAAACCCAACCTAACTTAACCCAACCTAACCTAACCTAACATAACCTAACCTAACCTAACCTAACCTAACCTAACCTAACTCACCTAACCCAACCTAACCTAACTCTAACCTAACCCAATCCCAACCTAACCTAATCCTAACCCAACCTAACCTAACCCACCTAACCTAACCTAACCTAACCTACCTAACCTAACCTAACCCAACCTAACCTAACCTAACCTAACCTAACCTAACCCAACCCAACCTAACCCAACCTAACCCAACTCCAACCTAACCTAACCTAACCCAACCTAACATAACCTAACCTAACCTAACCTAATCTAACCTAACCCAACTCAACCTAACCTAACCCAACCTAACCAACCTAACCCAACCTAACTTAACCTAACCTAATCCTAACCTAACCCAACCTTACCTAACCTAACCCAACTCAACCTAACCTAACTCAACCTAACCCAACCTAACCCAACCTAACCCAACCTAACCTAACCTAACCCAACCTAACCTAACCTAACCCAACCTAACCTAACCTAACCCAACCTAACCTAACCTAACCTAACCCAATCCCAACCTAACCTAACCTAATCCTAACCTAACCTAATCCTAACCTAACCCAACCTAACCTAACCTTACCTAACCTAACCTAACCTAACCTTAACCTAACCCAATCCTAACCTAACCTAACTTAACCTAACCTAATCCCAACCTAACCTTACCTAACCTAACCTAACCTAACCTAACCTAACTCTAACCTAACCTAACCTAACCAACCTAACCCAACATAACCTAACCTAACCCAACCTAACCGAACCTAACCTAACCTAACCTAATCCCAACCTAACCTAAGGTAACCTAACCTAACCTAACCTAACCTAACCGAACCTAACCTAACCTTACCTAACCTAACCTAACCTTACCTAACCTAACCTAACCTAACCTAATCCCAACCTAACCCAACCTAACCTAACTCACCTAACCCAACCTAACCTAACCTAACCTAACCTAACCTAACCCAATCCCAACCTAACCCAACCCAACATAACCTAACCCAACCCAACCTAACCCAACCTAACCCAATCTAACCTAACCCAATCCCAACCTAACCTAACCTAACCTAACCTAATCAACCTAACCTAATCTAACCTAACCTAACCTAACCCAACCTAACCTAACCTAACCTAATCTAACCTAACCTAACTTAACCTAACCTAAGGTAACCTAACCTAATCTAACCCAACCCAACTCAACCTAACCTAACTAACCTAACCTAATCCTAACCTAACCCAATCCTAACCTAACCCAACCTAACCTAACCCAACCTAACCTAACCCAATCTAACCTAACCTAACCTAACCTAACCTAACCTAACCTAACCTAACCTAACCTAACCTAACCTAACCTAACCTAACCTAACATAACCTAACCTAACCTAACCTAACCTAAGGTAACCTAACCTAACCGAACCTAACCTAACCGAACCTAACCTTACCTAACCTAACCTAACCTTACCTAAACCTAACCCAACCTAACCTAACCTAACCTAACCTAACCTAACCTAACCTAACCTTACCTAACACGGGAGCAAATATACCAAGCACTCTCTCTGACACACTGTACCTGGTGTTCACCCAAACCGAAAAGGAATCCCTGACGAACTTAGGGTACGGGTCGGTCGCCGGGTCACGCCTCTTAACGGTCCATGAGGCCCAAGGACTCACATGCGAAACTGTCATAATTATAAGAACTGCTGCAGAGAAGCTAAAACTGCACGACAACGTTCAGCATGCTGTGGTGGCGGTGTCCAGACACACAGTTAGCTGCACATACTACGCGGATGACTGTGACGACGCAACAGGGAGGCTGATTCAGAGTGCCATGGCTGCATCAACTACCAAAATAAATGAGTACAATTTAAAAATGGCAATGAGAAATAGGGACTCAGCGGTCATGGAAAACCTGACAACGCAAACGGCACTGTAACCCAATAAACATAGTTATAAATATAAAGATTGTTAAAAAAAAATTATATTGTACACCGAATGTAAAAAAATTAAAAAAATTATATTAATGAGCATGTTCATACTAATACAATAAGACTAAAAACTGGGAAAAAAATTAAAATATACATATATACATAAGGAAGTAAGTGAACTCACTGCAATAACAAATTTGCATTTATTTTATTTCATTGTAGTTGCACAATGTGATAGGAGTTATGTTAAAATAATAAAAATAATAACGACAAATCTAAAAAAGGCACGGACAAAAAGTCTGTGGAGACTTAGTTTTATTTAATTAAAAAAAACCTAACCTAACCTAACCTAACCTAATCCCAACTCTAACCCAACCTAACCTAACCTAACTCTAACTTAACCTAACTTAACCTAACCTAACCTAACCAAAAGCCATCAAGCTTGCTCTCCCAGGGTACTGCACCGTCTACCAGGTAGAGCTTCTGGCCATATGCAAGCCCACACATGTTATTCTCGGACACTCAGCGTCTTCCTTGAGTCTACAGCGATTCAATGGCAGCTCTACAAACGGTCATAAATCATAGTTGCCCATCCTCTCGCGGTAGAGAGCAGAGATAAATTAACAACAGCATCTCTCCAGGGTAAAGTTGTTACCTTATTCTGGATTAAGGCCTATGCAGGGATGGAGGGCAACGAAAGAGCTGACCAGCTTGCCGAAAGCGCCGCCTTGGGCTCCAATGGAAGACCTGATTACGATTTGTGCCCGGTCTCATTCGCTAAGCGAAGCATTCGACTTGCAACGCTTGACGAATGGAATCGCAGATATCAAATTGGAGAAACCGCGTCGGTCACAAAGATATTCTTCCCGGATGCTGTGACGGCGTACCTGATGATCCGCGAAATAAGAGTCGACCACATGGTTACGCAAATTATGACAGGGCAAGGTGGGTTCTCGGAGTACTTGAATCGCTTTAAGTGCAAAGAAGGCGCATCGTGCGCATGTGAGCCAGGAACGCAGGAATCCGACCCACATATCCTTTTTGACTGCCCAATACCTGCAATACAAAGACTAGAACTAAGAAACAAAATAAATGAAAATATAGTAAGGGAAAACGTACCGAACATCTTAAACAGTAAAAACAGAGACGTGTTCTTAAAATACTGCATCGAAATCGCTCAAAATGTTGTAAAGAGGAACAAAACTGCATAGCATGTAATAATGCTATCATAAAACAATGAAATATATTATAGACTAGTATAGTGTAAGAAATTAGATAAATAAAAATGTAGAGTGTAAGAACAAACTGTTAAAGATAAGATGTATATATTACTTTAAGAATAAAAGATTAAAACAATGTACATAAAACTCCGGCAAAAACTACTTAATATATTATATTTAAGAAATAAATATATATATAATAAATAGAATAGTAAGAAATAGTAAACTTAATAGCCAAAGCTCCGATTATGTTGGAGATAGGAGAAAAAAAACTTACAAAAAAAAACATAACCTAACCTAACCTAACCTAACCTAACCTAACCTAACCTTACCTAACCTAACCTAACCTAACCTAACCCAACCTAACCTAACCTAACCTAACCTAACCCAACCTAACCTAACCCAACCAACCTAACCTAACCTAACCCAACCCAACCAACCTAACCCAATCCCAACCTAACCTAACCTAACCTAACCCAACTCTAACCTAACCTAACCTAACCTAACCTAACTCAACCTAACCTAACCTAACCCAACCTAACCCAACCCAACCTAAATCCCAACCTAACCCAATCTAACCCAACCTAACCTAACCCAACTTCCAACCTAACCTAACCTAACCTACCTAACCTAACCTAACTTAACCCAACCCAACCTAACCTAACCTAACCTTACCTAACCTAACCTAATCTAACCTAACCTAACCTAACCCAACTTAACCTAACCTAACCTAACCTAACTCAACTCAACCTAACCTAAATCCCAACCCAACCTAACCCAACTCCAACCTAACCCAATCCAACCTAACCTAACCCAACCCAACCTTACCTAACCCAACCCAACCTAACCTAACCTAACCCAACCCAACCTAACCCAACCCAATCCCAACCTAACCTTACCTAACCTAACCTAACTCACCTAACCTAACCTAACCTAACCCAACTCTAACCTAACCCAATCCTAACCCAACCTAACCTAACCTTACCTAACCTAACCTAATCCTAACCTAACCTAACCCAACCCAACCTAACCTAACCTTACCTAACCTAACATAACCTAACCCAACCTAACCTAACCTAACCCAACTTAACCTAACCCAACCTAACTTAACCTAACCTAACCCAACCTAACCTAACCTAATCCTAACCTAACCTTACCCAACCTAACCTAACCCAACCAACCTAACCTAACCTAACCTAACCTAACCTAACCTAATCCCAACCTAACCTTACCTAACCCAACCTAACTCTAACCCAACCTAACCTAACCCAACCCAACCTAACCTAACCCAACATAACCTAACCCAACCTAACCCAACCCAACCCAACCTAACCTAATCCAACCTAACCCAACCTAACCCAACCTAACCTAACCCAACCTAACCTAACCCACCCAACCTAACCCAACCTAACCTAACCTTAACCCAACCCAACCTAACCCAACTTAACCTAACCCAACTCCAACCTAACCCAACCTCCAACCCAACCTAACCTAACCTAACCTAACCCAACCTAACTCTAACCCAACCTAATCTAACCTAACTCCAACCTAACCTAACCTAACCTAACCTAACTTAACCTAACCCAACCTAACCCAACCCAACTTAACCCAACCCAACCAACCCCAACCTAACCCAACTCAACCTAACCCAACCAACCTAACCTAACCTAACCTAACCTAACATAACCTAACCTAACCTAACCTAACCTAACTTAATCTAACCTAACCCAATCCTAACCTAATCCTAACCTAACCCAACTTAACCTAACCCAATCTAACCTAACCTACCTAACCTAACCAACCTAACCTAACCTAACCTAATCCTAACCTAACCCAACCTAACCTAACCCAATCCTAACCTAACCTAACCTAACCCAACCTAACCCAATCCCAACTCAACCTAACCTTAACCTAACCCAACATAACCTAACCTAACCCAACCTAACCTAACCTAACCTAACCTAACCAACCTAACCCAACCCAATCCCAACCTAACCTAATCCAACCTAACCTAAATCCCAACCCAACCTAACCTAACCTAACCTAACTCAACCTAACCTAATCTAACCCAACCCAATCCCAATCCCAACCTAACCTAACCTAACCTAACCTAACCTAATCTAACCTAACCTAACCTAACCTAACCTAACCTAACCTAACTTAACCTAACCTAACCTAACCAAACCAAATCTAACCTAACCTAACCTAATCTAACCTAACCTAACCTAACCTAACCAAAAGCCATCAAGCTTGCTCTCCCAGGGTACTGCACCGTCTACCAGGCAGAGCTTCTGGCTATATGCAAGGCCACACATGTTATTCTCGGACACTCAGCGTCTTCCTTTGGAGTCTACAGCGATTCAATGGCAGCTCTACAAACGGTCATAAATCATAGTTGCCTCCATCCTCTCGCGGTAGAGAGCAGAGATATATTAACAACAGCATCTCTCCAGGGTAAAGTAGTTACCTTATTCTGGATTAAGGCCTATGCAGGGATAGAGGGCAACGAAAGAGCTGACCAGCTTGCCGAAAGCGCCGCCTTGGGCTCCAATGGAATACCTGATTACGATTTGTGCCCGGTCTCATTCGCTAAGCGAAGCATTCGACTTGCAACGCTTGACGAATGAAATCGCAGATATCAAATTGGAGAAACCGCGTCGGTCACAAAGATATTCTTCCCGGATGCTGTGACGGCGTACCTGATGATCCGCGAAATAAGAGTCGACCACATGGTTACGCAAATTATGACAGGGCAACGTGGGTTCTCGGAGTACTTGAATCGCTTTAAGTGCAAAGAGGGCGCATCGTGCGCATGTGAGCCAGGAACGCAGGAATCCGTCCCACACATCCTTTTTGACTGCCCAATACCTGCAATACAAAGACTAGAACTAAGAAACAAAATAAATGAAAATATAGTAAGGGAAAACGTACCGAACATCTTAAACAGTAAAAACAGAGACGTGTTCTTAAAATACTGCATCGAAATCGCTCAAAATGTTGTAAAGAGGAACAAAACAGCGTAGCAAGTAATAATGCTATCATAAAACAATGAAATATATTATTGACTAGTATAGTGTAAGAAATTAGATAAATAAAAATGTAGAGTGTAAGAACAAACTGTTAAAGATAAGATGTATAAATTACTTTAAGAATAAAAGATTAAAACAATGTACATGAAACTCCGGCAAAAACTACTTGATATATTATATTTAAGAAATAAATATATATATAATAAATAGAATAGTAAGAAATAGTAAACTTAATAGCCAAAGCTCTGATTATGTTGGAGATAGGAGAAAAAACTTACAAAAAAAACATAACCCAACCTAATCCCAACCTAACTCCAACCCAACCTAACCCAACCTAACCTAACCTTAACCTAACCCAACTTAACCCAACCTAACCTAACCCAACCTAACCTAACTCAACCCAACCTAACCAACCTAACCTAACCTAACCTAACCTAACCAACCTAACCCAATCCCAACCTAAATCCCAACCTAACCTAACCTAATCCCAACCTAACCTAACCTAACCTAACTCAACCCAACCCAACCTAACCTTAACCCAACCCAACCTAACCCAACCCAACCTAACCCAACCCAACCTAACCCAATCCTAACCCAACCCAACCCAACCTAACCTAACCCAATCCCAACCTAACCAACCCAACCTAACCTAACCTTACCTAACCTAACCTAACCCAACCTAACCCAACCTTACCTAACCTAACCCAACCTAACCTAACCTAACCTAACCTAACCTAACCAACCTAACCTAACCTAACCTAACCTAACCTAACCTAACCTAACCTCCAACCTAACCCAACTTAACCTAACCTAACCTAATCTAACCTAACCCAACCTAACCTAACCCAACCTTACCTAACCTAACCTTAACTAACCTAACCTAACCAAACCAAATCTAACCTAACCTAACCTAACCTAATCCTAACCTAATCCTAACCTAACCTAACCAACCTAACCCAATCCTAACCTAACTCTAACCTAACCTAACCCAACCTTACCTAACCTAACCAACCTAACCTAACCTATCCTAACCCAACCTCCAACCCAACCTAATCTAACCCAACCTAACCAACCTAACCTAATCCTAACCTAACTCTAACCTAACTCAACCTAACCCAACTTAACCTAACCTAACTCAACCTAACCTAACCAAAAGCCATCAAGCTTGCTCTCCCAGGGTACTGCACCGTCTACCAGGCAGAGCTTCTGGCTATATGCAAGGCCACACATGTTATTCTCGGACACTCAGCGTCTTCCTTTGGAGTCTACAGTGATTCAATAGCAACTCTACAAACGGTCATAAATCATAGTTGCCTCCATCCTCTCGCGGTAGAGAGCAGAGATATATTAACAACAGCATCTCTCCAGGGTAAAGTAGTTACCTTATTCTGGATTAAGGCCTATGCAGGGATGGAGGGCAACGAAAGAGCTGACCAGCTTGCCGAAAGCGCCGCCTTGGGCTCCAATGGAAGACCTGATTACGATTTGTGCCCGGTCTCATTCGCTAAGCGAAGCATTCGACTTGCAACGCTTGACGAATGGAATCGCAGATATCAAATTGGAGAAACCGCGTCGGTCACAAAGATATTCTTCCCGGATGCTGTGACGGCGTACCTGATGATCCGCGAAATAAGAATCGACCACATGGTTACGCAAATTATGACAGGGCAAGGTGGGTTCTCGGAGTACTTGAATCGCTTTATGCAAAGAGGGCGCATCGTGCGCATGTGAGCCAGGAACGCAGGAATCCGTCCCACACATCCTTTTTGACTGCCCAATACCTGCAATACAAAGACTAGAACTAAGAAACAAAATAAATGAAAATATAGTAAGGGAAAACGTACCGAACATCTTAAACAGTAAAAACAGAGACGTGTTCTTAAAATACTGCATCGAAATCGCTCAAAATGTTGTAAAGAGGAACAAAACAGCGTAGCAAGTAATAATGCTATCATAAAACAATGAAATATATTATTGACTAGTATAGTGTAAGAAATTAGATAAATAAAAATGTAGAGTGTAAGAACAAACTGTTAAAGATAAGATGTATAAATTACTTTAAGAATAAAAGATTAAAACAATGTACATAAAACTCCGGCAAAAACTACTTGATATATTATATTTAAGAAATAAATATATATATAATAAATAGAATAGTAAGAAATAGTAAACTTAATAGCCAAAGCTCCGATTATGTTGGAGATAGGAGAAAAAAAACTTACAAAAAAAAACATAACCTAACCTAACCTAACCTAACCTAACCTAACCTAACCTAACCTTAACTAACCTAACCTAACCTAACCTAACCTAACCTAACCTAACCTAACCTAACCAAACCTAACCTAACCTAACCTAACCTAACCTAACCTAACCCAACCCAACCTAACCTAATCCTAACCTAACCCAACCTAACCCAACCTAACCCAACCTAACCTAATCCAACCTAACCCAATCCTAACCTAACCCAATCCCAACCCAACCCAACCTAACCTAACCTAACCTAACCTAACCTAATCCCAACCCAATCCCAACCCAACTCCAACCTAACCCAACCTCCAACCTAACCTAACCTAACCCAACCTAACTAACCTAACCCAACCTAACCTAACCCAACCTAACTCTAACCTAACCTAACCCAATCCTAACCTAACTCAACTCAACCTAACCCAATCCCAACCTAACCTAACCTAACCTAACCTAACCTAACCAACCTAACCTAACCTAACCTAACCTAACCTAATCTAACCTAACCTAACCTAACCCAATCCCAACCTAAATCCTAACCTAACCTAATCTAACCTAACCTAACTCTAACCCAACCTAATCCCAACCTAACCTAACTTAACTTAACCTAACCTAACCCAACCTAACTCTAACCTAATCCCAACCTAACCTAACCTAACCTAATCTAACCTAACCTAACCAAAAGCCATCAAGCTTGCTCTCCCAGGGTACTGCACCGTCTACCAGGCAGAGCTTCTGGCTATATGCAAGGCCACACATGTTATTCTCGGACACTCAGCGACTTCCTTTGGAGTCTACAGTGATTCAATAGCAACTCTACAAACGGTCATAAATCATAGTTGCCTCCATCCTCTCGCGGTAGAGAGCAGAGATATATTAACAACAGCATCTCCAGGGTAAAGTAGTTACCTTATTCTGGATTAAGGCCTATGCAGGGATGGAGGGCAACGAAAGAGCTGACCAGCTTGCCGAAAGCGCCGCCTTGGGCTCCAATGGAAGACCTGATTACGATTTGTGCCCGGTCTCATTCGCTAAGCGAAGCATTCGACTTGCAACGCTTGACGAATGGAATCGCAGATATCAAATTGGAGAAACCGCGTCGGTCACAAAGATATTCTTCCCGGATGCTGTGACGGCGTACCTGATGATCCGCGAAATAAGAATCGACCACATGGTTACGCAAATTATGACAGGGCAAGGTGGGTTCTCGGAGTACTTGAATCGCTTTAAGTGCAAAGAGGGCGCATCGTGCGCATGTGAGCCAGGAACGCAGGAATCCGTCCCACACATCCTTTTTGACTGCCCAATACCTGCAATACAAAGACTAGAACTAAGAAACAAAATAAATGAAAATATAGTAAGGGAAAACGTACTGAACATCTTAAACAGTAAAAACAGAGACGTGTTCTTAAAATACTGCATCGAAATCGCTCAAAATGTTGTAAAGAGGAACAAAACAGCGTAGCAAGTAATAATGCAATCATAAAATAATGAAATATAATATTGACTAGTATAGTGTAAGAAATAAGATAAATAAAAATGTGGAGTGTAAGAACAAACTGTTAAAGATAAGATGTATAAATTACTTTAAGAATAAAAGATTAAAACAATGTACATAAAACTCCGGCAAAAACTACTTGATATATTATATTTAAGAAATAAATATATATATAATAAATAGAATAGTAAGAAATAGTAAACTTAATAGCCAAAGCTCCGATTATGTTGGAGATAGGAGAAAAAAAACTTACAAAAAAAAACATAACCTAACCTAACCTAACCAACCTAACCTAACCCAACTCAACCTAACCTAAATCCTAACCTAACTCCAACCTAACCTAACCTTAACCCAACCTAACCTAACCTAACTTAACCTAACTTAACCTAACCCAACTCCAACCTAACCTAACTTAACTTAACTTAACTTAACCTAACCTAACCTAACCTAACCTAATCTAACCCAACCTAACCAACCTAACCTAACCTTACCTAACCTAACCCAACCTAACCCAATCCCAATCCCAACCTAACCTTAACCTAACCTAACTCAACCTAACCTAACTTAACTTAACCTAACCTAATCTAACCTAACCCAACTCTAACCTAACTCTAACCTAATCCCAACCTAACCCAATCCTAACCTAACCTAACCTAACCTAACTCAACCTAACCTAATCTAACCTAACCCAATCCTAACCTAACTCAACCCAACCCAACCTAACCCAATCCCAACCTAACCAACCTAACCTAACTCAACCCAACCTAATCTAACCCAACCTAATCTAACCTAACCTAACCCAACCTAACTTAACCTAACCCAATCCCAACCTAACTCAACCTAACCTAACTCCAACCTAACCTAATCCCAACCTAACCCAACTCTAACCCAACCCAACCCAACCTAACTCTAACCCAACCTAACCCAACCTTAACCTAACCTAACTAACCCCAACCTAACCTCCAACCTAACCCAACCCAACCTAACCTAACCTAACCAACCTAACCTAACCAAACCAAATCTAACCTAACCTAATCTAACCTAACCCAACTTAACCTAACCTAACCAAACCAAATCTAACCTAACCTAATCCCAACCTAACTCCAACCTAACCTAATCCCAACCCAACCTAATCTAACCCAACCTAAATCCCAACCCAACCTAACTTAACCTAACCTAACTAACCCCAACCTAACTAACCCCAACCTAATCTAACCTAACCTAACTTAACTTAACTTAACCTAACCTAATCTAACCTAACCTAACCTAACCTAACCTAACCTAACCTAACCAAACCAAATCTAACCTAACCTAACCTCCAACCTAACCTAATCCTAACCTAACCCAATCCTAACCTAACCTTAACCTAACCTAATCTAACCTAACCTAACCTAACCTAACCTAACCTAACTTAACTTAACTTAACTTAACTTAACCTAACCTAACCAAACCAAATCTAACCTAACCTAACCTAACCTAACCTAACCTAACCAAACCAAATCTAACCTAACCTAACTCTAACCTAACTCTAACTCTAACCTAACCCAACCTAACCAACCTAACCTAACCAAACCAAATCTAACCTAACCTAACCTAACCTAACCTAATCCCAACCTAATCTAACCTAACCCAATCCCAACCCAACCCAACTCAACCCAACCTAACCTAACCTAACCTAACCAACCTAACCTAACCTAATCCCAACCCAACCTAACCTAACCAACCCAACCTAACCTAATCCTAACCTAACCCAACCCAACCTAACCTAACCCAACCCAACCTAACCCAACTCTAACCCAACCCAACCCAACCTAACCCAACCCAACCTAACCCAACCTAATCCTAACCTAACCCAACCTAACCTAACCCAATCCCAACTCTAACCCAACCTAACCTAACCTAACCTAACCTAACTAACCTAACCTAACCTAACCCAACCTAACCTTACCTAACCTAACCTAACCTAACCTAACCTTACCTAACCTAACCTAACCTAACCTAACCTAACCTAAATCCTAACCTAACCTAACCAACCTAACCTAACCTAACCTAACCTAATCCTAACCTAACCTAACCTAACCAACCTAACCTAACCTAACTCTAACCTAATCCCAACCTAATCTAACCTAACCCAACCTAACCTAACCCAACCCAACCTAACCTAACTTAACCTAACCTAACCTAACCAAACCAAATCTAACCTAACCTAACCTAATCTAACCTAACCTAACCTAACCTAACCTAACCTAACCTAACCTAACCTAACCTAACCTAACCTAACCTAACCTAACCTAACCAGCTTTAGGTCCTCTTTGGTGCTACAGCTGAGAACCACCTTTTGGTTTTTGGTCTTCCTAACCCGATCCACTTTGGCTCCAGTCTTTTTAGTGTCCAAAGCCTCTCTTATCTTCTCAATTACTTTGTCTCCGGTGTTTTTGGGGTCAGTAGAGGAGATTATAAGAGTGTGGTTGGGTTTTGGCGGAGGGGGATTTGCGGCCACTTTAGCGTAGGTTTGCTTAGGCTTCGGTCTTATTTCTCCAGCCTGCGCCAGTTCCGTTGCCAGGCTGGCGGTGGCTGGTGATGGTGTCCTTTGCCTTTGCTCCCTAATGGTTTTCAACTCAGAGGACATTGCTTCTAGGTGTTCGGTGAGGGGTTGCAAGAGGTCTTGGCTTGTTTGAGGAGGTTCTGAGAGTCTAGTTTTTATATTTGTGTCAATTTTTCTCATTGCCTCCTCAAGTTTTATTAATTTGTCTGCAATAGCAGTGTTTTTATCGTCTGTGGGGCAATATGGTTTTTCTCCAGGCAGAGCAGTGTTTTCGGCTTGCGCTTGAGGTCTTTTCCAGACCTCTGCGCAAGTCGTCCAGCTGCGTCCTTATCGTGTCGATGCTGGTCTTTATTTGTGTGAGGTCCTGTTCTCGGTCTCTTTGGAGCCCCTCATTCCTCCCTGCCCTGGCTTGGATAGGGTGTCTTTTATTTCTCCAGCCTGCGCCAGTTCCGTTGCCAGGCTGGCGGTGGCTGGTGATGGTGTCCTTTGCCTTTGCTCCCCAATGGTTTTCAACTCAGAGGACATTGCTTCTAGGTGTTCGGTGAGGGGTTGCAAGAGGTCTTGGCTTGTTTGAGGAGGTTCTGAGAGTCTAGTTTTTATATTTGTGTCAATTTTTCTCATTGCCTCCTCAAGTTTTATTAATTTGTCTGCAATAGCAGTGTTTTTATCGTCTGTGGGGCAATATGGTTTTTCTCCAGGCAGAGCAGTGTTTTCGGCTTGCGCTTGAGGTCTTTTCCAGACCTCTGCGCAAGTCGTCCAGCTGCGTCCTTATCGTGTCGATGCTGGTCTTTATTTGTGTGAGGTCCTGTTCTCGGTCTCTTTGGAGCCCCTCATTCCTCCCTGCCCTGGCTTGGATAGGGTGTCTTTTATTTCTCCAGCCTGCGCCAGTTCCGTTGCCAGGCTGGCGGTGGCTGGTGATGGTGTCCTTTGCCTTTGCTCCCTAATGGTTTTCAACTCAGAGGACATTGCTTCTAGGTGTTCGGTGAGGGGTTGCAAGAGGTCTTGGCTTGTTTGAGGAGGTTCTGAGAGTCTAGTTTTTATATTTGTGTCAATTTTTCTCATTGCCTCCTCAAGTTTTATTAATTTGTCTGCAATAGCAGTGTTTTTATCGTCTGTGGGGCAATATGGTTTTTTCTCCAGGCAGAGCAGTGTTTTCTGGCTTGCGCTTGAGGTCTTTTCCAGACCTCTGCGCAAGTCGTCCAGCTGCGTCCTTATCGTGTCGATGCTGGTCTTTATTTGTGTGAGGTCCTGTTCTCGGTCTCTTTGAGCCCCTCATTCCTCCCTGCCCTGGCTTGGATAGGGTGTCTTTTATTTCTCCCATACTTTTGCCCAGTTCTTGTATGGCTATTTGGACCTCGTTTATCTTGCGATACGGTTCCTGAGTCTCGAAATCCAGCCAGCCACGTATAGCCTTTGACTCTTTAAGAGTGTTTTTGACCTCGGTCCTGGTGTGACCGAGTTCATTGGCTAACTCCTTAATCAGCTCCGTCACTACTTTGTTGTGAGCGCGCTCCACTGTACTAGCTCTTGTGCACTTCGCGAGCGCTCCTTTCCAGGTTTAATTTGTGTCTAGATCTGGAGTCTGATAAGGAGAGGACAATCTCGTATAGGACTGTAGACACTGAGTGCTGTCTGTTTGCACTCCTCTTCATATTGCCCGCCGACTCTAACGCCTCCTTCCTCTTAGGAGCATTTCATTGGCTTCCTTGTGGCCATGTCCATCTCCACTCCCAACCGCCTGCTGTAATTCACTAGCAGGCTAGGTCTCCTCTCGCCGGAACCTCTGATGTTGAGATTCCAGAGCTGAAGCCACCGATTGCTCATCATCTGATAGTATTTGTTGTGGAGGGATGTCTTCCCGCCTCCAGTTTTTAACCTTTTTCCAAGGAGTCATCTACCGGATCCGGGACCGATGACTTGTCGCTTCTGTTAGAGGTGTGGGATGACTTTGCTCTTGATTGGGCGTTTAGGAAGAGGCGGTTTTTTTTTTTTTGGTCTGCGCAGCTGCCGAGGCGGTGTCCATTCCGCGTTTAGATGTGGTTTCTTGAGAGAATGGCTGCAGCAAGTTTACGTCGGGTATTGACTTTTGCTTGTTGGTTTTGAAAGGACCTTTTCTCAGCGATCGCGGTGGTCTGCTGGCAAAGCATTAGAGCTTTGTGGCCCTATGGACGATGTTGTCTCCATCTCCGACAATTGCGCATTGATGTTTTGAGACATTTTTAGTTGTGGAGGTTCACAAATTTAGAATAGAAAAATAGAGCTATATATATATATTTTATACGAACTCACTGCTTTAAAATATAATAATTCTTATAATAATAGTTTGAATATTTTGAGTAAACTTATTGTCGCACTTAGTGTTGAGTACGTCGCCGCGAAGAGAGTCCGATGCAATGGAGTCTCCTTGGTGATATGCTGCGAAATTTTTTTTTTTTTTTTGGTGGTGTGGTGTACTTATTTCCGACTTGGTATTGTTGTCGATGAGTATCGTTTCCAGATTTTGTTGGAGCCAAAGTATAGATCTCGATGTTCTGGTTCTGATGAGCCCTCACACGGGGGGTCTACCTTGAGTAGTCCTCTAGTTAGAGCTCGCGGGGTGAGGTATTTTCGAGGGGGGGGGGGGGAGTGTTTCGTGGGGATGATTATATGATAGGTTTTTGGAACTGAGAGGGGGTGGATGGGGGCTCAGGAGGTATATCAGGTTTTTTTTTTTTTGTGGAGGATGGTTTTTGGTTGCTGGCTCGATTGAGTCCAAACTCGGGTGGTCTAGGGTAAGGGGTTAAGGAGTTCCTTCGGGACCCAACAGGTGAGCGTCAGTCACGTCTTCAGCAGCGTTTTGGAGGGCTAGCGGAGTCCCCACGAAGGCCCGAATTGCGTAGTGTCGTCACCGCCTCGTGTCTATTAACGCGTGGTAGCCTCGTGCGCGTGTTTTACTTGAACAAAACGTGGTTTGAGAGGTTATTTAATGAAAACTTCCAGTCTTATAACTTCGTTTGTTTTTGGAGTTTTCTCAAACTTTTTTTGCCGTCCTGTAGATATTTCTGACGGTTATTTGGAAAATATTGTGTTGTTCAAATAGTGACCGACATTCGATAAGTTTTTCTCCCGCAAAGTCCAGGGGTCCCTGCGCCTTTACCCGACAAGATATCGACTTGCCAACTTAAATCCGTAGAAATTAAACACTAATACACCTTTTCACAAAAGCTGGTCCAAAATAGGGTAAAATTGGACAAACAGCTAAAGGTAGAAGTCCCAAAAACCAATAACCCCTTAGCAATAATCAGAGACGTGCTATCATACCTATCGGACAATGAAATGGTTGAAAATTTACTAGCGCAGAACAAACACCTCCTGCAAGGCGTAGAACTGACAAACAGTGCGATAAGAGTGAAATACAGGAAGAGGGCAAGAAACCCACTTGAATGCCATCCTGTATTTGAACTCTCCCCCGAAATACACCGGCGCTTCATAGAGGCAGAAAAAGTGTACATCGGTCTCCAAAGGAGGCCGATTATGGACCACTCACCCCTAGTGCAATGCACTAAATGCTTAGGCTTTGGCCATACCAAGGCCATCTGCAGAGAAAAGGATGATCTCTGCAGCCACTGCGGAGAGACCCATACGTGGAAAATGTCCAAGCAGATTAAAGGGGAAGCTTCCCATCTGCAAAACTGCTCGACAGCGCACGGGCAGGCATAGACCTGGCACACAATGCTTTCAGCAGTGTGTGCAGGGAAAACAGAAGTGGGACGCCATAGCACGATCTCGCATATCCTATTGCTAAGGGCAGCGAAAACAGTGACAGCTCAACAAGGTCGGAAAACCAAATAAAATTTTACAAGCTAACCTACAACGCTCAAAAGTGGCAACCGCCGAACTACTTCAAGCAGCAAAGGACAAAAGTGTCAGTCGCCATTGTTCAAGAACCCTACGTGGGAAAAAATGGCGTTCTAAAACAATATCCTGGCACCCAAGTAATCCAATGCACCTCAATCGTCAAAAGCCTGTGAAAGCTGCCATCATCATTTTGGTAACAGGTTGAGGTCGTTCATGACCCCAACTCGTGACTGAAACTGAGGCGGCGGTTCTACTGGTTGCGGGAAACTTGAAGTTAGGCGTAGTATCAGTCTACTTTGAAGGGGACAAAGACATAGAACCCTATCTAAGACGCACCCAAGCAGCCTGCGAAAACTCAATACCAAAACATCATAGTAGCAGGAGACATCAACGCTTGGAGTCAATGGTGGGCAGCAGCACGGACGACGAGAGGGTACAGCATACAGCACCTTCCTAAACGACATGGATCTCCAGATCCTAAATACCGGGGATACACCAACCTTGAGACCTATAGAAGAGGTAAACTTTGCTCGAGCATAGTAGACGTAACAGCTTGCAGTCTGCCTCTGCTCGGCAAAGTTGAGGACTGGGAGGTAAACAGAAGCCTTGTCACATCGGACCACAACGCTATTATTTTTACTTTGCGAGCTGGTACAACCCTTACACAACTACTACCATGCACAACTCGCAAATACAACACCAAAAGGGCTAATTGACAGACTTCAAAACACACCTCAGATCCTTACTAAAGGAAAACATGTAACCTCAACTACCATTGAAGATGTAAAACCCCGGAAGATCTGGAATCCATCACAACAACCTACACAACGCTATCCAGGAATCTTGTGAACTAACGATTCCGAAAGTGGGAAATAGGAGGCAAATGTAGCGCCCCCGTGGTGGTCACAGTCTCTCAACCAGCAAAAAGGAAGTTCTCCGAAAAAAGGAGAATAAAAACGCAGCGCCAACTCGAAGGCATTTTGTAATTGACGAATACCTAACAGCCAAAAACTGTACACCCCAAGAGTAGACGAGGAACAAACACGGAGTTGGAAGGAGTTCTGCACAACACAGGAAAGGGAGAGCATGGGACAAGATCTACAGAGTCTTACGAAACACTTCTAGAAGACAAGAAGACATGCTCCTAAGAAACACCGAGGGTGTCACCCTAACCCCAAAAGAATCGGCAGAACTCCTGGCCGAAACCTTCTTTCCTGACGATGATGAGGCATCAGATCAGCCTTTGCACGCCAAAATAAGGGAACTGACACAAGGAAAACTGACCAAAGAACAAGGTTTATCGGATGATGACCCACCTTTTTGCAGAACCGGAGCTAGCGCTAGTGCTTGGTGCACTCAACCCAAAAAAAGCCCCAGGACCTGACGGGCTTACAGCTGACATATGCTCCGCAGCAATCCATAGCGAACCGGAGTTGTTCCTGGCGATCGCTAACAAGTGCTTAACGCTAGCGCACTTCCCCAAGCAATGGAAGGCAGCTCATGTGGTTATTATCAGAAAACCGGGCAAGGACGATTACACTCACCCGAAGTCCTACAGACCAATCGGCCTTTTGTCAGTACTCGGAAAGATCGTCGAAAAGTTAATGGTGGGCCGACTCCAGTGGCATATTCTCCCAACTCTCAACAAGAAACAATATGGTTTCATGCCCCAGCGCAGCACCGAAGACGCCCTCTACGATCTGGTGGAACACGTAAGAGAGGGTATAAGCAACAAAAAAATTGCCCTCATAATTTCACTAGACATAGAGGGGGCCTTTGACAATGCATGGTGGCCAGCGCTGAAGCTTCAACTCGTCACGAAAAAATGCCCAAAAAACCTCTACGAAATGGTCTGCTCATACCTCACAGACCGGAAAGTCGGAGTCAATTACGCTAGAGCGTGTAGCGAAAGGGTAAACACCAAAGGTTGTGTCCAAGGCTCTACCGGAGGACCGACCTTCTGGAATGTCATTCTAGACTCGCTACTGAACCGACTTTCGGTCGAAGGGTTACATTGCCAAGCCTTCGCGGATGACGTTGTCCTGGTGCTCACTGATCACTCAACAAGTGATCTGGAGCGGCGGGCCAACACCATTCTCGACAGCGTGGTGGAATGGGGAGGTCAGAACAAGCTAAACTTCGCCGCACACAAAACCAATGCGATGCTATTAACTAAAAAGCTTAAATATGAACCTCCAAACCTACACATGGCTGGCAAAAGAGTAAAACTAGTAGAGGAAATGAAAATACTGGGTCTCGTTATTGACAGCAAACTCACCTTCAAGGCACACGTAGCAGCTGCGTGCAAAAAAGCTGCAGACATACACAAACAGCTGGCGTGCGCAGCCAAGGTGACCTGGGGCCTCAATAGCGAGATCATAAGAACTATATACGTAGCAGTCGTGGAGCCCATAGTGATGTACGCCTCGAGTGCATGGTCCTCGGCAACAGAGATGAAAATGATCCAAGATCAGCTGAACTCATTGCAGAGGGGTTTTGCACAGAAGATCTGTAGAGCGTACCGCACGGTCTCACTCACCTCCTCACTCACCATCTCTGGTTTGCTTCCGCTAGACCTGAGAATACAGGAAGCCGCTAGCTTATATAAGGCGAAGAAAAAAATGCCTCGACTATCTACCACCTGAAAGAGAGCTGAGCGAGTAGTAGACCACATGGGTCAGCCACACCCCTCTAAACTTATTACAACAACGTACGAGTTATTGGAAAACTGCGATTCCGCAACCCTAAACTCCCACCAAGTAACCGGTCCTCAAATATATACGGACGGAAGCAAGATTGAGGGGAGGGTCGGAGCCGCTTTGACCTGCTGGGAGGGCGGCAGTGAGTCCAGCTATGCCACCTTCAAATTGGACCCAGTTTGCACGGTTTTCCAATCAGAACTCTACGCGCTTCATAGGGCCATCCAGCTCGTCCAAACGATGACTGACTCAGTCGTAAACATTTTTAGTGACTCAAGATCTTCACTAGACCTGCTGGCGAACCCAAAAGCGAACCACCCCCTAACACAAGCCATAAAACAAAGTTTAGGGGAGATCCGACGGAGTGGAAGAGAGGTGCGACTGTTCTGGTTGAGAGCACACATCGGAACGACCGGAAACGAGAGGGCAGACGAGCTTGCGAAGTCGGCGGCGCTCGGGAGGGTGGCGCCTCGGACTATGACCAAGTTCCGCTGTGTTACGTTAAGAAAAGATCAGAGAGGAATCTGTCCGCAACTGGCAGGACAGATACGAAACCTCCATCACTGGGTCAGTCACAAAGAAATTCCTCCCAGATGTTGAAAAAGCATACCGAGTGGTGAGGAAAACAAAGCTGACGCCCACGCAAGTACAAGTACTGACAGGACACGGCGGAATCGCGGAATACCTACACAGATTCAAGCTGAAAGACAGCCCTGAGTGTGAGTGTGACGCGGAGGTAATGAGTCTGTATGGCACATCATCCTGGAGTGCCCTCGCTTCCAAGCGGCTCGCCTGGACCTAGAATTCAAAATAGGGACAAAATTGACAAAATCCGACCTACCTACGATGCTACACGATGACGACATGAGAGAACCATTTTTGGCATTTGCAGAACACACCTTTCAAATTGCCGCCAAACGAAACAGCACTACACTGATAACACCACCTACACTCACAAATACACACACACAAGCCTGGCCTGGCCTGGCTGGCCTGGCCTGGCCTGGCTGGCCTGGCCTGGCCTGGCTGGCCTGGCCTGGCCTGGCTGGCCTGGCCTGGCCTGGCCTGGCTGGCCTGGCCTGGCCTGGCTGGCCTGGCCTGGCCTGGCTGGCCTGGCCTGGCCTGGCTGGCCTGGCCTGGCTGGCCTGGCCTGGCCTGGCCTGGCTGGCCTGGCCTGGCTGGCCTGGCCTGGCTGGCCTGGCCTGGCCTGGCTGGCCTGGCCTGGCCTGGCTGGCCTGGCCTGGCCTGGCCTGGCCTGGCTGGCCTGGCCTGGCTGGCCTGGCCTGGCTGGCCTGGCCTGGCCTGGCTGGCCTGGCCTGGCTGGCCTGGCCTGGCTGGCCTGGCCTGGCCTGGCTGGCCTGGCCTGGCTGGCCTGGCCTGGCTGGCCTGGCCTGGCCTGGCCTGGCTGGCCTGGCCTGGCCTGGCTGGCCTGGCCTGGCCTGGCCTGGCTGGCCTGGCCTGGCCTGGCTGGCCTGGCCTGGCTGGCCTGGCCTGGCTGGCCTGGCCTGGCCTGGCTGGCCTGGCCTGGCTGGCCTGGCCTGGCCTGGCCTGGCCTGGCTGGCCTGGCCTGGCTGGCCTGGCCTGGCCTGGCCTGGCCTAGCCTATTTGCTGAATGGCAGCACATTTAGAACGAGCATGAAGCGCAAAAAATACGACGCGCTGTCGGAGGTAAAAGTCGCAAACCAGCGATGTCGAATAGTGAGATTAAAAAACAAAACAATCTTACTATTCGCATGGACCGAAGAAAGCAGCCCATTCGCAAAGGCGTGCTCGATTCTAAATGAGCTTGGAAAGCAAGAGAAGGACACTGCAGTCACATCCCGCATTATTAGTGTGGATGCTATGGCGGTTCTGCACGACCAAGGGGAAATCGCAGATCGCATTGGGTGCATTAAGGCCTCCAATACCCACATGATAGTCGTATACGAAAACAGAGGAGAGAACCTAAGTTACCTCAAAAGTTACGACTTAACTACAGCGAGCACCCCCATTGACAGCTGGGGTCGTCCCATAGCGACACCTGAGATATGTAGCGGATCGGAGAGACTGCAGATGCAAACGGCCACAGAAAAGGCAAACATTTTACAAAAGGCCAAAAACATCAGAACAAAGAGCAAACTAGACGCCTTCCTATATACTATAAGTGCAGCAGCACGGAGTATACCCGCAGTGTCTAAGAGAAAAATACTAAATATAAAACAAGAGCACACAAGAGAGCTACCCAACAAATCAACATCTCTAAAGCATGACCAAACCTCAGCCGCCACGAGAAAACCCGGCCACCCAAATCTTCGTCCGGTAGTGGAGTCAAAGATCACATGATCAACGCCTTCCTCGAGTTTAAAGGACTAATAAAAGCCACCATAGAGGCGAACCTCAACACCTGCAGAAACATTCTACAAACTTATCACCTTGGTAGTGAGGATCTGCTTAAGGTGCTACTCGAGGAGGACGAAGCGGCCATATATGACAATAAAACATCTACTGTTCTGAGAGAAAAAATCAAACACCATATGGCGGCTTACAGTGGAACGGCAGGCTTCGTGATGCTGGACGAGGACATATCGAACAGCAACGGAAAACCCAAATTCAAAACGCCTCCGGGTGACCATATCGTTGTGCACGGTGCACCAGGGTAATGCTAAACGACAAGATCCTCAATATGGCTGAAGCCATCACAGAGGACGGAGTCGGGGCGCCCTGGGACACCTGGCAAGTACCAAAATAAAATTAGCAAACCGCATAGGCGCAGACGCCAAAACAAAAGTACGCACTATGGCCTCTGTCCTTGTAAACGGTGTAAGAGAGCCTGACAGGGTTCGATGTTCTCGACTCATCATCGATGAGGCTCTCATGAATCACTTCGGAGCCATAGTGATGGCAACAAAACTGTGCGATGCGGAAGAAATGCTGCTTATCGGTGATATCAACCAACTTCCTTCATCGACAGAGAGAACCTTTCGCGATGCAGTACACTCGCCCAAACCTGGTAACCACGATCAGCCAGGAGCTTCTGTGTACGCACCGGAGCCCAATGGATGTAGCGTATGCCCTCAATGAGATCTACAGCGGCATATACTCATCCAAATCTCTGGTACACTCACTAAAAAGGGAAAGGTACACAGGAGCAAATATTCCAAGCACCCTCCCTGATACATTGTACCTGGTGTTCACCCAAACCGAAAAGGAACCCCTATCTGACTTAGGATACGGGTCGGCGCCGGGTCACGCCTCCTAACAGTTCATGAGGCCCAAGGACTCACATTCGGGACGGTCGTAGTCATGAAAACTGTGGTAGAAAACTGAAACTGCACGACAGCGTTCAGCATGCTGTGGTGGCGGTGTCCAGACACACAGTTAGCTGCATCTATTACGCGGATGACTGTGACGACGCAACAGGGAGGCTGGTTTAGAGAGCAATGGCTGCATCAACTACCAAAAATAAAATGGATCAACGGAGTCCCCGGATGCGGAAAGACAACGTGGGTGGTAAACCAATTCGAGGGGAAGGACTTGATAATCACAACTACATTAGAAGCAGCAAAAGAACTAAAATAAAATTAGCAAACCGCATAGGCGCAGACGCCAAAACAAAAGTACGCACTATGGCCTCTGTCCTTGTAAACGGTGTAAGAGAGCCTGACAGGGTTCGATGTTCTCGACTCATCATCGATGAGGCTCTCATGAATCACTTCGGAGCCATAGTGATGGCAACAAAACTGTGCGATGCGGAAGAAATGCTGCTTATCGGTGATATCAACCAACTTCCTTCATCGACAGAGAGAACCTTTCGCGATGCAGTACACTCGCCCAAACCTGGTAACCACGATCAGCCAGGAGCTTCTGTGTACGCACCGGAGCCCAATGGATGTAGCGTATGCCCTCAATGAGATCTACAGCGGCATATACTCATCCAAATCTCTGGTACACTCACTAAAAAGGGAAAGGTACACAGGAGCAAATATTCCAAGCACCCTCCCTGATACATTGTACCTGGTGTTCACCCAAACCGAAAAGGAACCCCTATCTGACTTAGGATACGGGTCGGGCGCCGGGTCACGCCTCCTAACAGTTCATGAGGCCCAAGGACTCACATTCGGGACGGTCGTAGTCATGAAAACTGTGGTAGAAAAACTGAAACTGCACGACAGCGTTCAGCATGCTGTGGTGGCGGTGTCCAGACACACAGTTAGCTGCATCTATTACGCGGATGACTGCGACGACGCAACAGGGAGGCTGGTTTAGAGAGCAATGGCTGCATCAACTACCAAAAATAAAATGGATCAACGGAGTCCCCGGATGCGGAAAGACAACGTGGGTGGTAAACCAATTCGAGGGGAAGGACTTGATAATCACAACTACATTAGAAGCAGCAAAAGAACTAAAATAAAATTAGCAAACCGCATAGGCGCAGACGCCAAAACAAAAGTACGCACTATGGCCTCTGTCCTTGTAAACGGTGTAAGAGAGCCTGACAGGGTTCGATGTTCTCGACTCATCATCGATGAGGCTCTCATGAATCACTTCGGAGCCATAGTGATGGCAACAAACCAGCGATGTCGAATAGTGAGATTAAAAACAAAACAATCTTACTATTCGCATGGACCGAAGAAAGCAGCCCATTCGCAAAGGCGTGCTCGATTCTAAAATGAGCTTGGAAAGCAAGAGAAGGACACTGCAGTCACATCCCGCATTATTAGTGTGGATGCTATGGCGGTTCTGCACGACCAAGGGAAATCGCAGATCGCATTGGGTGCATTAAGGCCCAATACCCACATGATAGTCGTATACGAAAACAGAGGAGAGAACCTAAGTTACCTCAAAAGTTACGACTTAACTACAGCGAGCACCCCCATTGACAGCTGGGGTCGTCCCATAGCGACACCTGAGATATGTAGCGGATCGGAGAGACTGCAGATGCAAACGGCCACAGAAAAGGCAAACATTTTACAAAAGGCCAAAAACATCAGAACAAAGAGCAAACTAGACGCCTTCCTATATACTATAAGTGCAGCAGCACGGAGTATACCCGCAGTGTCTAAGAGAAAAATACTAAATATAAAACAAGAGCACACAAGAGAGCTACCCAACAAATCAACATCTCTAAAGCATGACCAAACCTCAGCCGCCACGAGAAAACCCGGCCACCCAAATCTTCGTCCGGTAGTGGAGTCAAAAGATCACATGATCAACGCCTTCCTCGAGTTTAAAGGACTAATAAAAGCCACCATAGAGGCGAACCTCAACACCTGCAGAAACATTCTACAAACTTATCACCTTGGTAGTGAGGATCTGCTTAAGGTGCTACTCGAGGAGGACGAAGCGGCCATATATGACAATAAAACATCTACTGTTCTGAGAGGAAAAATCAAACACCATATGGCGGCTTACAGTGGAACGGCAGGCTTCGTGATGCTGGACGAGGACATATCGAACAGCAACGGAAAACCCAAATTCAAAACGCCTCCGGGTGACCATATCGTTGTGCACGGTGCACCAGGGTAATGCTAAACGACAAGATCCTCAATATGGCTGAAGCCATCACAGAGGACGGAGTCGGGGCGCCCTGGGACACCTGGCAAGTACCAAAAATAAAATGGATCAACGGAGTCCCCGGATGCGGAAAGACAACGTGGGTGGTAAACCAATTCGAGGGGGGAAGGGACTTGATAATCACAACTACATTAGAAGCAGCAAAAGAACTAAAATAAAATTAGCAAACCGCATAGGCGCAGACGCCAAAACAAAAGTACGCACTATGGCCTCTGTCCTTGTAAACGGTGTAAGAGAGCCTGACAGGGTTCGATGTTCTCGACTCATCATCGATGAGGCTCTCATGAATCACTTCGGAGCCATAGTGATGGCAACAAAACTGTGCGATGCGGAAGAAATGCTGCTTATCGGTGATATCAACCAACTTCCTTCATCGACAGAGAGAACCTTTCGCGATGCAGTACACTCGCCCAAACCTGGTAACCACGATCAGCCAGGAGCTCCTGTGTACGCACCGGAACCCAATGGATGTAGCGTATGCCCTCAATGAGATCTACAGCGGCATATACTCATCCAAATCTCTGGTACACTCACTGAAAAGGGAAAGCTACACAGGAGCAAATATTCCAAGCACCCTCCCTGATACATTGTACCTGGTGTTCACCCAAACCGAAAAGGAACCCCTATCTGACTTAGGATACGGGTCGGCGCCGGATCACGGCTCTTAACGGTCCATGAGGCCCAAGGACTCACATGCGAAACTGTCATAATTATAAGAACTGCTGCAGAGAAGCTAAAACTGCACGACAGCGTTCAGCATGCTGTGGTGGCGGTGTCCAGACACACAGTTAGCTGCATCTATTACGCGGATGACTGCGACGACGCAACAGGGAGGCTGGTTTAGAGAGCAATGGCTGCATCAACAACAAAAATCAGAGAATATAACCTAAAAATGGCAATTAGGAACAGGGACTCAGCGGTCATGCAAAACCTGACAATGCCAATGGACACAATATAGGCATAATGTAACCTCAATTTACCTTTTAAGTAACTAATGATATTACATAATAATAAAAAAAAAAATACATTAATATAAACATAGTGAACTCACTGCGAAAATTGGACTGTAACTAATTTATTGTAATTAATAGCACATAGTGTAAGGAGTATTGTTCAAAATAAAAGTAAAAAAAAAATAATCTAACAATTATAAAAAAAATCAAATCTAAAAAAGGCACGGACAAATAGTCTGTGGAGAAATAGTTTTATTAAAAAAAAAAAAACCTAACCAAACCTAACCTAACCTAACCCAACCTAACCTAACCTAACCTAACCGAACCTAACCTAACCTTACCTAACACGGGAGCAAATATACCAAGCACTCTCTCTGACACACTGTACTTGGTGTTCACCCAAACCGAAAAGGAATCCCTGACGAACTTAAGGTACGGGTCGGGCGCCGGATCACGGCTCTTAACGGTCCATGAGGCCCAAGGACTCACATGCGAAACTGTCATAATTATAAGAACTGCTGCAGAGAAGCTAAAACTGCACGACAGCGTTCAGCATGCTGTGGTGGCGGTGTCCAGACACACAGTTAGCTGCACATACTACGCGGATGACTGTGACGACGCAACAGGGAGGCTGATTCAGAGTGCCATGGCTGCATCAACTACCAAAATAAATGAGTACAATTTAAAAATGGCAATGAGAAATAGGGACTCAGCGGTCATGGAAAACCTGACAACGCAAACGGCACTGTAACCCAATAAACATAGTTATAAATATAAAGATTGTTAAAAAAAAATTATATTGTACACCGAATGTAAAAAAAATAAAAAAATTATATTAATGAGCATGTTCATACTAATACAATAAGACTAAAAACTGGGAAAAAAAATTAAAAATATACATATATACATAAGGAAGTAAGTGAACTCACTGCAATAACAAATTCTGCATTTATTTTATTTCATTGTAGTTGCACAATGTGATAGGAGTTATGTTAAAATAATAAAAATAATAACGACAAATCTAAAAAAGGCACGGACAAAAATTCTGTGGAGACATAGATTTATTAAAAAAAAAAAACCTAACCTAACCTAACCTAACCTAACCTAACCTAACCTAACCTAACCTAACCTAACCAAAAGCCATCAAGCTTGCTCTCCCAGGGTACTGCACCGTCTACCAAGCAGAGCTTCTGGCTATATGCAAGCCCACACATGTTATTCTCGGACACTCAGCGTCTTCCTTTGGAGTCTACAGCGATTCAATGGCAGCTCTACAAACGGTCATAAATCATAGTTGCCTCCATCCTCTCGCGGTAGAGAGCAGAGATAAATTAACAACAGCATCTCTCCAGGGTAAAGTTGTTACCTTATTCTGGATTAAGGCCTATGCAGGGATGGAGGGCAACGAAAGAGCTGACCAGCTTGCCGAAAGCGCCGCCTTGGGCTCCAATGGAAGACCTGATTACGATTTGTGCCCGGTCTCATTCGCTAAGCGAAGCATTCGACTTGCAACGCTTGACGAATGGAATCGCAGATATCAAATTGGAGAAACCGCGTCGGTCACAAAGATATTCTTCCCGGATGCTGTGACGGCGTACCTGATGATCCGCGAAATAAGAGTTGACCACATGGTTACGTAAATTATGACAGGGCAAGGTGGGTTCTCGGAGTACTTGAATCGCTTTAAGTGCAAAGAGAGCGCATCGTGCGCATGTGAGCCAGGAACGCAGGAATCCGTCCCACACATCCTTTTTGACTGCCCAATACCTGCAATACAAAGACTAGAACTAAGAAACAAAATAAATGAAAATATAGTAAGGGAAAACGTACCGAACATCTTAAACAGTAAAAACAGAGACGTGTTCTTAAAATACTGCATCGAAATCGCTCAAAATGTTGTAAAGAGGAACAAAACAGCATAGCATGTAATAATGCTATCATAAAACAATGAAATATATTATAGACTAGTATAGTGTAAGAAATTAGATAAATAAAAATGTAGAGTGTAAGAACAAACTGTTAAAGATAAGATGTATAAATTACTTTAAGAATAAAAGATTAAAACAATCTACATAAAACTCCGGCAAAAACTACTTAATATATTATATTTAAGAAATAAATATATGTATAATAAATAGAATAGTAAGAAATAGTAAACTTAATAGCCATAGCTCCAATTATGTTGGAGATAGGAGAAAAAAAACTAACAAAAAAAAAAACATAACCCAACCTAACCCAATCCCAACCTAACCTAACCTAACCTAACCTAACCTTACCCAACCTAACCCAACCTAACCTAACCCAACCTTACCTAACCTAACCTTACCCAACCTAACCTAACCTAACCCAATCCCAACCTAACCTAACCTCCAACCTAACCCAACCTTACCTAACCCAACCTAACCTAACCTAACCTAACCTAACCCAACTCAACCTAACCTAATCCCAACCTAACCCAACTCAACCTAACCTAACCTCCAACCTAACCTAACCTAACCTAACTTAACCCAACCTAACCTAACCAAACCTAACCTAACCTAACCTAACCCAACCTTACCTAACCTAACCTAACCTAACCTAACCCAACTTAACCTAACCTAATCCTAACCTAACCTAACCTAACTCAACCTAACCTAACCCAACCTAAATCCCAACCTAACCCAACCTTAACCTAACCTAACCCAACTTAACCTAACCTAATCCTAACCTAACCTAAATCCCAACCCAACCTAACCTAACCCAACCTAACCTAACCTAACCCAATCCTAACCTAACCTAACCTTACCTTACCTAACCTAACCTAACCCAACCTAACTCTAACCTAACCTCCAACCTAACCTAACCTAACCCAACTCAACCTAACCCAACCTAACCTAACCTCACCTAACCTAACCTAATCCCAACCTAACCTAACCTAACCTAACTCTAACCTAACCTAACCCAATCCTAACCTAACCTAACCTAACCTAACCTAACCTAACCCAACTCAACCTAACCCAACTCAACCTAATCTAACCTAATCTAACCTAACCTAACCTAACCTAACCTAACCTAACCTAACCTAACCTAACCTAACCTAACCTAACCTAACCTAACCTAACCTAACCTAACCTAACCTAACCTAACCAAAAGCCATCAAGCTTGCTCTCCCAGGGTACTGCACCGTCTACCAGGCAGAGCTTCTGGCTATATGCAAGGCCACACATGTTATTCTCGGACACTCAGCGACTTCCTTTGGAGTCTACAGCGATTCAATGGCAGCTCTACAAAAGGTCATAAATCATAGTTGCCTCCATCCTCTCGCGGTAGAGAGCAGAGATAAATTAACAACAGCATCTCTCCAGGGTAAAGTTGTTACCTTATTCTGGATTAAGGCCTATGCAGGGATGAAGGGCAACGAAAGAGCTGACCAGCTTGCCGAAAGCGCCGCCTTGGGCTCCAATGGAAGACCTGATTACGATTTGTGCCCGGTCTCATCTGCTAAGCGAAGCATTCGACTTGCAACGCTTGACGAATGGAATCGCAGATATCAAATTGGAGAAACCGCGTCGGTCACAAAGATATTCTTCCCGGATGCTGTGACGGCGTACCTGATGATCCGCGAAATAAGAGTTGACCACATGGTTACGTAAATTATGACAGGGCAAGGTGGGTTCTCGGAGTACTTGAATCGCTTTATGCAAAGAGAGCGCATCGTGCGCATGTGAGCCAGGAACGCAGGAATCCGTCCCACACATCCTTTTTGACTGCCCAATACCTGCAATACAAAGACTAGAACTAAGAAACAAAATAAATGAAAATATAGTAAGGGAAAACGTACCGAACATCTTAAACAGTAAAAACAGAGACGTGTTCTTAAAATACTGCATCGAAATCGCTCAAAATGTTGTAAAGAGGAACAAAACAGCATAGCATGTAATAATGCTATCATAAAACAATGAAATATATTATAGACTAGTATAGTGTAAGAAATTAGATAAATAAAAATGTAGAGTGTAAGAACAAACTGTTAAAGATAAGATGTATAAATTACTTTAAGAATAAAAGATTAAAACAATCTACATAAAACTCCGGCAAAAACTACTTAATATATTATATTTAAGAAATAAATATATGTATAATAAATAGAATAGTAAGAAATAGTAAACTTAATAGCCATAGCTCCAATTATGTTGGAGATAGGAGAAAAAAAACTAACAAAAAAAAACATAACCTAACCTAACCTAACCTAACCTAACCTAACCTAACCTTACCTAACCTAACCTAACCTAACCTAACCTAACCTTACCTAACCTAACCTTACCTAACCTAACCTAACCCAACTCCAACCTAACCCAACCCAACTCAACCTAACCTAATCCTAACCCAACCTAACCTCCAACCTAACCTAACCCAACTCAACCCAACCTAACCTAACCCAACTTCCAACCTAACCTAACCTAACCCAATCCCAACTCCAACCCAACCCAACCCAACCTAACCTAACCCAACCTAACCTAACCTAACCTAACCCAACCCAACCCAACCCAACCTAACCTTACCTAACCCAACCTAACCTAACCTAACCTAACTTAACCCAACCTAATCCCAACCTAACCTAACCTAACCTAACCTAACTTCCAACCTAACCTAACCTAACTCTAACCTAACCTAACCCAACCTAACCTAACCCAACCTAACCCAACTCAACCCAACCCAACCCAACCTAACTCTAACCTAACCTAACCTAACCTAACCTAACCTAACCCAATCCCAACCTAACCTAACCCAACTCAACCTAACCTAACCTAACCCAACTTAACCTAACCTAACCTAACGTAACCCAACCCAACCTAACTCAACCTAACCCAACTCTAACCTAACCTAACCCAACCTAACCCAACTCCAACCTAACCCAACCTAACCTAACCTAATCCCAACCTAACCCAACCCAA
This sequence comes from Bhutanitis thaidina, assembly GCA_029286595.1. Taxonomy (NCBI): domain Eukaryota; kingdom Metazoa; phylum Arthropoda; class Insecta; order Lepidoptera; family Papilionidae; genus Bhutanitis; species Bhutanitis thaidina. Next base: position 4,432,229 of record JAGSMS010000020.1, on the reverse strand, counting down.
CCTAACCTAACCTAACCTAACCTAACCCAACCCAACTCAACCTAACCTAATCCTAACCTAACTCCAACCTAACCTAACCTAACCTAACTCTAACCCAACCTAACCCAACCTAACCTAACCTAACCTAACCCAACTCAACCTAACCTAACCTAACCAAAAGCCATCAAGCTTGCTCTCCCAGGGTACTGCACCGTCTACCAGGCAGAGCTTCTGGCTATATGCAAGCCCACACATGTTATTCTCGGACACTCAGCGTCTTCCTTTGGAGTCTACAGCGATTCAATGGCAGCTCTACAAACGGTCATAAATCATAGTTGCCTCCATCCTCTCGCGGTAGAGAGCAGAGATAAATTAACAACAGCATCTCCAGGGTAAAGTTGTTACCTTATTCTGGATTAAGGCCTATGCAGGGATGGAGGGCAACGAAAGAGCTGACCAGCTTGCCGAAAGCGCCGCCTTGGGCTCCAATGGAAGACCTGATTACGATTTGTGCCCGGTCTCATTCACAAGCGAAGCATCTGACTTGCAACGCTTGACGAATGGAATCGCAGATATCAAATTGGAGAAACCGCGTCGGTCACAAAGATATTCTTCCCGGATGCTGTGACGGCGTACCTGATGATCCGCGAAATAAGAGTTGACCACATGGTTACGTAAATTATGACAGGGCAAGGTGGGTTCTCGGAGTACTTGAATCGCTTTAAGTGCAAAGAGAGCGCATCGTGCGCATGTGAGCCAGGAACGCAGGAATCCGTCCCACACATCCTTTTTGACTGCCCAATACCTGCAATACAAAGACTAGAACTAAGAAACAAAATAAATGAAAATATAGTAAGGGAAAACGTACCGAACATCTTAAACAGTAAAAACAGAGACGTGTTCTTAAAATACTGCATCGAAATCGCTCAAAATGTTGTAAAGAGGAACAAAAAAACATAACCTAACCTAATCCTAACCTAACCTAACCCAATCAACCTAACCTAACTTAACCTAACCTAAACTAACCTAACCTAACGTAACCTAACCTAACCTTACCTAACCTAACCTAAATCTAACCTAACCTAACGTAACCTAACCTAAACTAACCTAACCTAACCTAACCTAACGTAACCCAACCTAAATCCTAACCTAACCTTAACCCAACCTAACCTAACCTTAACCTAACCTAAATCTAACCTAACCTAACTCCAACCTAACCTAACTAACCTAACCTAAATCCTAACCTAACCTTAACCTAACCTAAACTAACCTAACCTAAATCTAACCTAACCTAACCTAACCTAACGTAACCCAACCTAACCTAACGTAACCTAACCTAACCTTACCTAACCTAACTCCAACCTAACCTTACCTAACCCAACTTCCAACCTAACCTAACCTAACCTAACCAACCTAACCTAACCTAACCTAACCTAACCTAACCCAACCTAACCTAACCTAACCTTACCTAACCTAACCTAACCTAACCTAACCTAACCTTACCTAACCTAACCAACCTAACCTAACTTAACCTAACCTAACCCAACCTAACCCAACTCAACCTAACCTAACTCTAACCTAACCTTACCTAACCCAACCCAACCTTAACCTAACCCAACCCAACCTAACTCAACCTAACCCAACCAACCTAACCTAACCTAACCTAACCCAACCCAACCCAACCCAACCTAACCTAACCTAACCTAACCTAACCTAACCAAACCCAACCTAACCCAATCCCAACCTAACCTTACCTAACCTAACCTAACCTAACCCAACCTAACCTAACCTAACCTAACCTAACCTAACCCAACCCAACCTAACCCAATCCCAACCTAACCCAACCCAACCTAACCTAACCCAATCCCAACCTAACCTAACCCAATCCCAACCCAACCCAACCCAACCTAACCCAACCTAACCTAACCTAACCTAACCTAATCCTAACCTAACCCAACCTAACCTAACCCAACCTAACCTAACCCAACCTAACCTAACCTAACCTAACCTAACCCAACCTAACCCAACTTAACCCAACCTAACCTAACCCAACCCAACCTAACTCAACCTAACCTAACCAAACCCAACCTAACCCAACCTAACCCAACCTCCAACCCAACCTAACCCAACCTAACCCAACTCAACCCAACCTAACCCAACCTAACCCAACCTAACCTAACCCAACCTAACCCAACCCAACCTAACTTAACCCAACCTAATCCTAACCTAACCTAACCTAACCTAACCCAACCTAACCTAACCTAACCTAACCTAACCTAACCTAACCTAACCTAACCTAAATCTAACCTAACCTAACCAAACCTAACCTAACCTAACCTAACCCAACCCAACCTAACCTAACCTAATCCCAACCTAACCCAATCAACCTAACCTAACCTTACCTAACCTAACTCAACCTAACCTAACCTAACCTAACCTAACCTAACCCAATCAACCTAACCTAACCTAACCTAACCTAACTCAACCTAACCTAACCCAATCCCAACCTAACCTAACCCAACCTAACCTAACTCTAACCTAACCTAACTCAACCTAACCTAACCTAACCTAACCTAACCCAACTCAACCCAACCCAACTCCAACTCCAACCTAACCCAACCTAACCTAACCTTAACCTAACCTAACCTAACCTAACCAACCCCAACCTAACCTAACCTAACCTAACCTAACCCAACTTCCAACCTAACCCAACCAACCTAACCTAACCCAACCTAACCTAACCTTAACCTAACCCAATCCCAACCTAAATCCCAACCTAACCCAATCCCAACCTAACCTAACCCAACCCAACCTAACCTAACCTAATCCCAACCCAACCTAACCTAACCCAACCCAACCCAACCTAACCTAACCTTACCTAACCCAACCTAACCTAACCTAATCCCAACCTAACCTAACCTAACCTAACCTTAACCCAACCCAACCTAACCTAACCTAACCTAACCTAACCCAACCTAACCCAACCTAACCTAACCTAACCCAACCTAACCTAACCTAACCCAATCCCAACCTAACCTAACCTAACCTAACCTAACCTAACCCAACCTAACTTAACCTAACCTAACCTAACCTAACCTAACCTAACCTAACCCAACCTTAACCTAACCTAACCTAACCCAACCTAATCCCAACCCAACCTAACCCAACCTAACCTAACCCAACCCAACCCAATCCCAATCCCAACCTAACCCAACCCAACCTAACCCAACCTAACCTAACCCAACCTAACCTAACCTTACCTAACCTAACCTAACCAACCTAACCTAACCCAACCCAACTCTAACCTAACTCTAACCTAACCTAACTCTAACCTAACTCTAACCTAACCTAACCCAACCTAACTCAACCTAACCTAACCTTACCTAACACGGGAGCAAATATACCAAGCACTCTCTCTGACACACTGTACCTGGTGTTCACCCAAACCGAAAAGGAATCCCTGACGAACTTAGGGTACGGGTCGGTCGCCGGGTCACGCCTCTTAACGGTCCATGAGGCCCAAGGACTCACATGCGAAACTGTCATAATTATAAGAACTGCTGCAGAGAAGCTAAAACTGCACGACAGCGTTCAGCATGCTGTGGTGGCGGTGTCCAGACACACAGTTAGCTGCACATACTACGCGGATGACTGTGACGACGCAACAGGGAGGCTGATTCAGAGTGCCATGGCTGCATCAACTACCAAAATAAATGAGTACAATTTAAAAATGGCAATGAGAAATAGGGACTCAGCGGTCATGGAAAACCTGACAACGCAAACGGCACTGTAACCCAATAAACATAGTTATAAATATAAAGATTGTTAAAAAAAAATTATATTGTACACCGAATGTAAAAAAAATAAAAAAATTATATTAATGAGCATGTTCATACTAATACAATAAGACTAAAAACTGGGAAAAAAAATTAAAAATATACATATATACATAAGGAAGTAAGTGAACTCACTGCAATAACAAATTCTGCATTTATTTTATTTCATTTTAGTTGCACAATGTGATAGGAGTTATGTTAAAATAATAAAAATAATAACGACAAATCTAAAAAAGGCACGGACAAAAAGTCTGTGGAGACTTAGTTTTATTTAATTAAAAAAAAAACCTAACCTAACCTAACCTAACCTAACCTAACCTAACCTAACCTAACCTAACCTAACCTAACCTAACCTAACCTAACCAAAAGCCATCAAGCTTGCTCTCCCAGGGTACTGCACCGTCTACCAGGCAGAGCTTCTGGCTATATGCAAGCCCACACATGTTATTCTCGGACACTCAGCGTCTTCCTTTGGAGTCTACAGCGATTCAATGGCAGCTCTACAAACGGTCATAAATCATAGTTGCCTCCATCCTCTCGCGGTAGAGAGCAGAGATAAATTAACAACAGCATCTCTCCAGGGTAAAGTTGTTACCTTATTCTGGATTAAGGCCTATGCAGGGATGGAGGGCAACGAAAGAGCTGACCAGCTTGCCGAAAGCGCCGCCTTGGGCTCCAATGGAAGACCTGATTACGATTTGTGCCCGGTCTCATTCGCTAAGCGAAGCATTCGACTTGCAACGCTTGACGAATGGAATCGCAGATATCAAATTGGAGAAACCGCGTCGGTCACAAAGATATTCTTCCCGGATGCTGTGACGGCGTACCTGATGATCCGCGAAATAAGAGTCGACCACATGGTTACGCAAATTATGACAGGGCAAGGTGGGTTCTCGGAGTACTTGAATCGCTTTAAGTGCAAAGAGGGCGCATCGTGCGCATGTGAGCCAGGAACGCAGGAATCCGACCCACATATCCTTTTTGACTGCCCAATACCTGCAATACAAAGACTAGAACTAAGAAACAAAATAAATGAAAATATAGTAAGGGAAAACGTACCGAACATCTTAAACAGTAAAAACAGAGACGTGTTCTTAAAATACTGCATCGAAATCGCTCAAAATGTTGTAAAGAGGAACAAAACAGCATAGCATGTAATAATGCTATCATAAAACAATGAAATATATTATAGACTAGTATAGTGTAAGAAATTAGATAAATAAAAATGTAGAGTGTAAGAACAAACTGTTAAAGATAAGATGTATAAATTACTTTAAGAATAAAAGATTAAAACAGTGTACATAAAACTCCGGCAAAAACTACTAAATGTATTATATTTAAAAAATAAATAAATAGAATAGTAAGAAATAGTAAACATAATAGCCAAAACTCTGATTATGTTGGAGATAGGAGAAAAAAAACTCACAAAAAAAAACCTAACCTAACCTAACCTAACCTAACCTAACCTAACCTAACCTAACATAACCTAACCTAACCTAACCTAACCTAACTTAACCTAACCTAACCCAACTCTAACCTAACCTAACTCTAACCTAACCTAACTCAACCTAACCTAACTCAACCTAACCTAACTTAACCTAACCTAACTTAACCTAACCTAACTCCAACCTAACCTAACCTAACCAAACCTAACCTAACTTAACCTAACCTAACATAACCTAACCTAACCTTAACCTAACCTAACTTAACCTAACCTAACTTAACCTAACCTAACCTAACCTAACTCCAACCTAACCTAACTAACCTAACCTAACCAAACCTAACCTAACCTTAACCTAACCTAACCTAACCTAACCTAACTTAACCTAACCTAACTTAACCTAACCTAACTCAACCTAACCTAACATAACCTAACCTAACATAACCTAACCTAACTAACCTAACCTAACTTAACCTAACCTAACCCAATCCCAACCTAACCTAACTTAACCTAACCTAACTCTAACCTAACCTAACCAAACCTAACCTAACCTAACATAACCTAACCTAACCAAACCTAACCTAACCTAACATAACCTAACCTAACTCAACCTAACCTAACATAACCTAACCTAACCTAACTTAACCTAACCTAACCTAACTTAACCTAACCTAACTTAACCTAACCTAACTCAACCTAACCTAACCAAACCTAACCTAACCAAACCTAACCTAACATAACCTAACCTAACATAACCTAACCTAACATAACCTAACCTAACTTAACCTAACCTAACCCAACCTAACCTAACTCAACCTAACCTAACATAACCTAACCTAACCTAACCTAACCTAACCTAACCTAACCTAACATAACCTAACCTAACATAACCTAACCTAACATAACCTAACCTAACATAACCTAACCTAACCTAACCTAACCTAACTTAACCTAACCTAACTCCAACCTAACCTAACTCAACCTAACCTAACCTTAACCTAACCTAACCTAACCTAACCTAACCTAACCTAACCTAACCTAACCTAACCTAACCTAACCTAACATAACCTAACCTAACCTAACCTAACCTAACATAACCTAACCTAACATAACCTAACCTAACCCAACTCTAACCTAACCTAACTCTAACCTAACCTAACATAACCTAACCTAACCTAACCTAACCTTAACCTAACCTAACCTAACATAACCTAACCTAACTCTAACCTAACCTAACTCCAACCTAACCTAACCTAACTCTAACCTAACCTAACCTAACCTAACCTAACCTAACCTAACCTACCTTAACCTAACCTAACCTAACCTAACCTAACCAAAGTAACATAACCTAACTTAACATAACCTAACTTAACCTAACCTAACCAAACCTAACCTAACTCAACCTAACCTAACCAAACCTAACCTAACTAACCTAACCTAACCCAACCCAACCTAACCCAACCTAACCCAACTCTAACCTAACCTAACCCAACCTAACCCAACCTAACCTAACCTAACCTAACCTAACCTTACCTAACCTAACCTAACTCCAACCTAACCTAACCCAACTCTAACCTAACCTAACCTAACTCTAACCTAACCTAACCTAACTAACCTAACCTAACCCAATCCCAACCTAACCTAACTCTAACCTAACCTAACTCAACCTAACCTAACCCAACCTAACCCAACCTAACCTAACTCCAACCTAACCTAACCTAACCTAACCTAACCTAACCTAACCTAACCTAACCTAACCTAACCTAACCTAACCTAACCAAACCTAACCTAACCTAACCATGGATACCACAAAGAATACTTGTTCAGATTTAAAATTACGAATGATGACAAGTGCCCATGCGACAACACAACCGTCCAAACTATTATACACCTAGTAAGAGCATGTCCCATATTTAGTAAAACCAGATTGGATCACGAAATAGTATGTACAGGTCTTAGGATAGAACCATATGCGATATCACAAATTATAACAAAAGAAAGTAGCGTAGAATCTTTTAAAACACATTTAACATATATAGTAACCAATTTAAAAAAGGTAAATAATGAGAGTAGCCGTTAAACTGTCACTGCCCGTTCTCTTAGTTACTATCTAGTTTTAAGTCCTTATTATGTTATATAAATAACTAAATTTTTGATTTATTATTTGTTTAATTAGTCGATTGTGTAACAACTTTATTTTCATACTTAATTAGTGTATTCTTTATGTTAGTTTTCAATTACTTTTAATTTTCATTAGGCTAAGGTTGTAAATAGTAAAAATTATTTTATTCAATAATTATAAATACTTTAAGGTAATGTCCATGAAGCGAAACAATTTATATTTAATGTAATAAATATTAATATTTGTTAACCAAACTAGTCATACATTAGCAACGGCGCCGTAAGGGAATGTATACCGATAGCAATCTCTTATGGTAAGAAAGAATGGAGTGGGGAAAAAAAGAACCTAACCTAACCTAACCTAACCTATATATGCGTAAGTATGACCATATTTCCTTCTATCGTTCAAAGCTAAAATGGCTTACTATTCACCAAAGGCGTAGCTCCAGAATCTTATCAGTACTTTATTCCGTTTTAAACGATGCAAACTCTCCTTCGTATCTTAAGGATAACTTCAATTTTCTTTATTCGAGTCATAACCGAGTGCCTCGAACTTCAAACAGCTTGAAGGTTAGTGTTCCACAACATAGTACTGGTTTCTTTTCTTCTTCTTTCACCGTTCAAGCCACACTTCTCTGGAACGCTCTCCCCGATGATATCAAGAAAGCTCCGAACAAAAACTCCTTCAAAACCCTGCTCCGTCGTCACTATCTGAAGGCAAATGCCATCTAAGAATTTTCTCTCCTCATTTAATTTGTTTATGTATGTATTATATGTTTATGTATAGTGTATTATGTATGTTATATTATAAGTATGTAAGTATATTACAAAGGTTATATATTTAATATTTATATTTAATTTATATGTATTATTTATTTTGTACCTGCCAACATGTTTTCTTTCTCACCCAGGGTTGACTGGTAGAGAATGCCAAAAGGCATTAAGTCCGCCCATTGTATTCCTTTCTTTTTTTTTAAGGGACACAATAAAGAATAAATAAATAAATAAATAAATAAATAAATAAATAAATAAATAAATAAATAAATAAATAAATAAATAAATAAATAAATAAATAAATAAATAAATAAATAAATAAATAAATAAATAAATAAATAAATAAATAAATAAATAAATAAATAAATAAATAAATAAATAAATAAATAAATAAATAAATAAATAAATAAATAAATAAATAAATAAATAAATAAATAAATAAAAATATTAAAACTAAAAACTTTTAGAAATGTTACTTCAAAACTTAAGTTCCAAATGTAACTTAATTCGGCGCACGTATCTCCACGAGTGATAACGCGCTGCTATGAAGAGGATCGTAGGGAACTTTTCTAATTAACTTTGCCGAACTTTTTTCGTTAGCGTCCCACCAACTGGAGTGGCTTTTGTTGTAGTTTTAATGTTGTCTTTACTTCGCCCGCTTCGTATACACTATACACACTAACTTGTTTCCCGTTTCCGATAACTCAGTTTGTTTGATACACTCACTCGCGTTGTACTTTCACAGATCAATGTTTTGCTTTTAGATAACCAACATTGTGTGTTTTGAGTTATATAATATGGAACGGTTAGTGTGGTATCGCCATAAGAACACTTCCCCTTCGGTCCCGTGAGTGTCGTAAAAGATGACTAACGGATAAGCCTAGAAAATCGCAATAGCTACCAAAGCCAAAGTGAACAGACATCTAGGCTAGCGTGTACCATCCTAGGCCTCATCTTCGCCTTCCATCGGGCAAAATTGAGGTCAAACGCAAGGATTACTATCTCGAAATATACCAGATCAAGATTGACAGATGACATGCAGCAGAGACTAAGGAGCACGGCGATAATGGTAAATCCTCCTTATGGGTGAAGGCTATGTCCTGCAGTGGACTATTTACAGGATGTTAAGGTAAGGTAAAGTTATATGGAATTCTCGAAGATATTGTAACCTCATAGGAGATTCTAGCAAAACTCTCATATAAAGCTAGAGGTAAAGGTGCGAAGAATCTCCAGCACCAAATCACATGCTCCGTCTCTTGAGAGGCTAAAAGTGGTTTTCGGAAACCCATTGTTTAGCTACGCTGAATGGATTTTCATAAACTCTTCCTACCCTTAGAGGCCTGACAGTCGTGTGTGCTAACTCGAAATGGTTGCCGAGAAGGGTCATCAGAACTCACCAAACACCCACACACGGTCACATACAAACAGGGGCCTTGTGTAAGAAAGTGTAATAAATCTTTCACATCATTCCCCGATGACATCATGATGAGGTAAATAATGGTAGAGCAAAGCGACGGCTTTTGCTGCTGCTCGAACGGGCCGGCTCGACCGGGTTGTTGTTGGTACCACGGCCTCGCAAAATGCCGGCGTGAAGTAGAGGCATCTTGTGCTTCTGCATTTTGTTCGATGAGTGAGGTATCCCGAGGCCCACTCGCTCATCCCTTCCCCCATCCTCTGTCCCAGCAACGCACCTGCAGCCTCACTGTAAGAGGCGAGAAAAGGGTCTTGAATAAGAAATGGCAATGGCTACAGATAGGTGGCGGGATAACCATCTCGAAAAATACCAGATTAAAATGAGAAAGAACGATGACGGGCAGCAGCATCTAAAGCGCGGTGTCTCTGGTACTGCGATCGCTAATCCGCTAGCCGTGCGTGGTGGTTATGGCAAATGTCCTGTAGTCGCCGACCTGCTGTCCCTCGTCGCCGGCCCCCCTTAGATCCGTCGGTGTTTTAGGTTTTTCTGAAATTTTCTATTGTGGTCCGTTTCTGTATCTCTGGTTTCTCAAATACCTTAGGTAGGTAAAACCTAATCTAAGTAAGCATTCGTTTATTTTTATCATTAGTTTATTGAGATCGGGTGACAGATTATTTTAGCTGCCATCACGTGGTCAGTACATACTTACGTGTACTTTTTTATTCAGAGAATATTATTAGCCTTTCGCCGCCATAATACGATTTAATATTACTATATCTGAAAATCTATTATTTTTCTTTACATTTATATTCCTATGCGTTTCATTACACTAAAAGGACATTCCACCTTATACTCTTGCAACACTTGCGGGATGAACAATTTTATCACTGGCATTTTTCCCTTCACCGCAATCATAGGAAACAAACCCGTCAGTGAGGCCCGCCTCCCGTCACGTTGTATCTCACAGGGCCAAAAAGTGATTTGCGCCGTACCAAATAGAAGTCCGTTACCTCTGCCTTCCCCTATGGGTCACAGTGACAGTAATGTATATGCTTATAGATATATAATTTCAGTTGTGCCAGCATAGAGGTTGCTTGCCTCTTCTTTAGCAGTATAAGCAGTAAATAGTCCAGAGCTGAATGCCTTTGCCATATCAGATTTAAAACCCATTATTTTTATTTTATTTCACCATTTTACGGAATGCATAACTTTTCCCTTACTCTTAGACGACTTTTAAAACATCCAGGGGATTAAAAGAGAGGGCAGATTATCTTATAATTTACGGCGGTTGCTCTGTCCGTGATATACCTTAAAATTCATGATCTTTTTATCTGAACAGATAGTCCATGCGCTCGACTGTACTAGGATGTCACTGGAGAACCTTTCTTTCCCAGCGGTTGTCAGTTCTGCGTGATATGTTGCCAGCCTATTGCAATTTCAGCTTGATGATCCTCAAGCCTGAACAGATTTACTACGATACTAAACGTACTGTGTTATATTCATATGTTGTATAGCAAGTTGCATTAACTTCATTGTTTGATGTTTAAGCCGCGTTAACGTCGTGTGATCCGTGACGGGAAGTTGCGCCAAGGTGCAAGGTGGCAGCAAAGCGTGGCTGTTATGGCAAAATATCCCAATAGTAGAAGGATATGTCGTTGTCGTTGAGGCTTACAGGCTGTTAAAGAAGCTAAGAACAGTGGTCAAAATGAAACTCTGATGAATATAATTGCTTTTATTTATTTAGAATCAGTCATTTGCAACCCGCAAACTATCACACAATTACCATAACAAGTTATACCTACGTAACAACTGTAATCTGACAGATATAATCTTATAAACCACGAATCAGCAGAAAGAGTGTTCGATTTCACATTCATCTTAAAATTAGGTAACTAGAATGAAACTTATAAATATTAACGAATAAGATGAGGATGTTGGTGCTCAGGGGATGATTTTGGTGAACGTTATCTTACAGATAATGCAGTTGTCTGAAAATAATCTAATAAGAGAGTAATTACATCCATAGATTTCCCCCCTCCACTTCTTTGTATTCTTACTGAATAGAGAGCGACAGATTACGAGTACTAACATAACAGACTGAAAAAGACTAACTTAGAATGCATGATTCAAGTGAGCAAACAAAACACTCACAAGCACCACTCATCAAAGAATAATCTAATCCATTTTCAAGTCAATGTCATTACAGCTGGTTCTCTGTATAAGTAACGTTAAGTGGTGTTAATTAAAGCGTGGAGTATTCTCTACACAATATTTAATATTTTGTTTTAAACGAAGCGGAATCAACCAATTATTGTTTTCTGACGCTGACCTCGTTTTAACCTCACTTCATACCTTGTTTCTGTAGACAGCGACTTAATCAAAATAAAATGTCTAATTAAAGTAAAAGTAAAGAAGCTGACCCATAAATTTCCCTCAGCTGAGCACAAGCATTCTCACATTTCGAAGGTTTTGTTGTCGGACGCTTCTCCAATGAGAGCTGATCAGGACATCTAATATCCTCGATTTTTTTTTTATTTCTTAGACTCAGGTACTTGTTTCCGACGATTTGAAGGAAAGTCACCGCCGAGCTCTAAGTACATCAGCTGTAGTGCATTTAACAATTTTTACTGGGAATCGAACCCAGTTCACTAATGAACTATGGAATTTAAGGCAAGTCGCAAGGCTCCAGACCTATCACTTTTACAAGTAATAACAATATACAATTGTCTTGTATTAACAATGGTATTCATTTGTTTTAATAAAATTATTCGCTTAATTTAGTTTACGTATACTAACACTTAAAGCGACGACCTCAACTACTGTATACATAAAATAATTTGGATACATAAGAAAGGAAAAAGAGTAAAATATCTTATTAGGAACATTATCATAAAGTTACCGAGCAAAATTCTGTCTCAATATTGAAAATTGCAAATTAAAAAATTTTTATAGTTTAGAAACCAAAAGTAACTATAATACCGGTACGTATTAAGATTGCATCTGAATGACTTTTTTAAATAAGTTCACATTTTAAGTGAAAAACTAACTAGCTTATTATTAATCTGTTCATACAATCACTAAGATTTGTTAAGTTGCAATTAGAACATAGATCAGCTGACTATTACATGGTTCTGGAAACGAAGTTTCCGCTTACAGGATCTATATGAAGTATTCGTTTTAAAGAAACAATTAATTAAAAAGCTATGTCGAGCCACCAAAAATTTAATAACCAATGATAATGCATAAACAGTCCAAGCCAGGGAGTTTACCCAGCTCACCGCGTCCCTAAAGGTAAGCAAGCGCTAACGCAGTTGTTCCTAAGTATTACCACTCGCTCAGCTAGTAGGTCACTAGACCGTTGTAATAAATTCAACGCCAAAAATATGTCCGAATATGAGAATATAACATTTAACGCTATAGTAGCAATTAAACATTTCTAATTGATACTCCTATTTTTATCAAGTTGGTACTTTTCAGCTCCAGAACCATTTAACAATCGAAAGTCGTCGAGTTTCTGGCGGGTAGCTCTAGCTGCCCATTACGTGCAACGCCTCATATGCCAACCAATTTTTCAATTTTTGTTAACAAAATTTTCTCTACCTATTCAATTACTCATTAGCTTGTCCTTATAATAATTTAATAGGCTCCTTTGTCATCCATTGACATTAAGGTCATTCAAAGTTCTGCCTTGTCGCAACTAGAAAAAAATTCAAATGCTAAAACATGAAAGCTGAATAACAAAGTACAAAATTGAACTTTAAGATTTTACGTTACGGGATATATGGTAAATAAAAAGCAAACGTCAAAAGTGACCAATTAAATTATGATGAGTGTAAATAACAAAGTAATTCGTACAAAAGGTTACTACGTATTGTTGCATAAAATCAAGCTCCAAAATGTGCATTCACAATATTTTTGATTTTTTTTTACATATTACATTTAACAGACTCATAAATACAATTTCAAGGTACGAAATATAAATCGGTAATTCAATAACGTTAATAAGAAAACAGAAAATACTTAAGTACCAAAATCAAAACCTTAGACATTCGATCGTACTAAGCTACCAAACAAAAAAACAAAAAAAATATTAAAAATAGGAAAGCATAGTTCTGTGCTTGGTTGGCATGATTAAAACAATTGCAGTAATAAAAACAAAAACACTTCGATTGGCTATTTCACCTTTCCGAAGTCTCTCTGAGCTGTGATTGGGAGCAGCATTACAATACCATACTCACAGCACCAGAATATCCGGCACGGTGAGTGTGGTGCTATGACGTATGTTGCTGGCGTGAATGCCACCCAAGATTAACCGTGGGTATCATAAAAGTAAACAAGAAACATTATTCGTCTTCGGATAGAAGGCGCTGTTACAAGCTAAAATACTTTTTTTTTGTCTTAATTTATATGAAAAAACGTGTAAGACTTTCTTCTATGCGGCGGAGGCAGTTTCCATAAGTAAATTGCACATGGACAAACACTCAGACCCGGAACAATTATTTGTAGCCCATAAAAATACTAGTCCCGAGCGGGAATCAAACCCGCGACCGGCGACTTCGCAACCAAACGCTTAGCCGCCGCGCCATCGAGCCGTCAAAACAAATAATATTCTGAACGACTTATGAAATGCGTTCATCTCTTACATTGTTGAATATGTGCTATGAATTATATGTACGTATTTAGCTTATACATTTGTATTTTTCTTAAGAAAATAACCCCCTTTTACAGATTGATCTCCTGTATTATGGAATCGTTATACAAACATAAAATGCACTTTCATAAACCATCAGACCCGTAACAATTACGTATATGTATCACAGACACTTGTTCCGAGCGAGAATCGAACAGTCGACCCGTGTCCACTGATAACAGCCGACCAATGGAAGCATGTAGATCGATTTAAATTACCTTTGTTAACAAAATATTAAAAATAGGAAAGCATAGTTCTGTGCTTGGTTGGCATGATTAAAACAATTGCAGTAATAAAAACAAAAACACTTCGATTGGCTATTTCACCTTTCCGAAGTCTCTCTGAGCTGTGATTGGGAGCAGCATTACAATACCATACTCACAGCACCAGAATATCCGGCACGGTGAGTGTGGTGCTATGACGTATGTTGCTGGCGTGAATGCCACCCAAGATTAACCGTGGGTATCATAAAAGTAAACAAGAAACATTATTCGTCTTCGGATAGAAGGCGCTGTTACAAGCTAAAATACTTTTTTTTGTCTTAATTTGTATGAAAAAACGTGTAAGACTTTCTTCTATGCGGCGGAGGCAGTTTCCATAAGTAAATTGCACATGGACAAACACTCAGACCCGGAACAATTATTTGTAGCCCATAAAAATACTAGTCCCGAGCGGGAATCAAACCCGCGACCGGCGACTTCGCAACCAAACGCTTAGCCGCCGCGCCATCGAGCCGTCAAAACAAATAATATTCTGAACGACTTATGAAATGCGTTCATCTCTTACATTGTTGAATATGTGCTATGAATTATATGTACGTATTTAGCTTATACATTTGTATTTTTCTTAAGAAAATAACCCCCTTTTACAGATTGATCTCCTGTATTATGGAATCGTTATACAAACATAAAATGCACTTTCATAAACCATCAGACCCGTAACAATTACGTATATGTATCACAGACACTTGTTCCGAGCGAGAATCGAACAGTCGACCCGTGTCCACTGATAACAGCCGACCAATGGAAGCATGTAGATCGATTTAAATTACCTTTGTTAACAAAATATTAAAAACAGAACTAAGAACATACTAAAATTATTTAATAAATAATAAAATACCCGTAAAGTAATCAAAAATATTTTAAAGACCAGATAACGCTATGTGTAATAGCGTCTTAGTTATTTTTGGATTAACTGATTATTCTTTCTTCTTCTTTACCACCTTTAAATAGTTCACTGAGTTTTTTTTTCCCTCAAGTGAATTAAAACAAAGTTTTAGAGAAACAACCAACTTCAACCCCTATTTTCACATAGTATGGGATGGCAAAATTTTCATTAATTTAAATGCTAGTCGCCCTCGAGTATTCGCCTATTAAATAAAAAAAGAATCGAAGATATCACGTAACAATTATAGAAACGAATTGATAACCTCCTATTTTGAAGTCAGCTGAAAAGTTAAATTATTTTATGATCTAATTTATAAGACAGATATTACGGATTCAGCAAACTTTTAAGAAATTCAAACACAACGAGTCGTACATACAAAAGTGGTAATTGAATTAATACATTACATGCTAGTTTTAAGTCGCGGGGGAAGTACAATCTGAGAAATGTCAGTGTACTGCCGTCCAAAGTTGAAAGTCACGTAGAATTAAAAAAAAGGTTAGGCAAAATATTGAATTCTATTCGAAGTTTCCGTCCAACACGCAGACACTAACTAAAAATAGAATTAGAATCATCATACAAAATAGATATTTTTTCCATCGTTTATTATATACACATGATTAAAATCTATACATATCAATCTAGTATGTCTCTCATAAACTATTTTAGCACCAATACCTTATGTACGTAGTAACTATGTCCCTTCTAGTGTCATTAGTCCATAACAGTCCAGTAACAATAGAATTATTTCAAAGTTCCATACGTGCAGGGTTAAGTAATCTATACAACGTTTATAATATTTGAGTGCCTACAATTGTGTAGGCTGTGTTTTGGACGGCAGTGAAGAAATACGACATTCCATAACAATAACAACTACAGAGGTATTATAGCGTTATACCGCAAAAAAAAACAAATATTTATATATAAAATACTGGCAAATAAGTGACAAACTATCATATCAAATATTTAAAGTTTTGGATCTTCTTTGGTTCTCATAAAATCTACATAAAAATCTTATACAATGAAATACAACAAACACTTAAAACTATGTATGAAACATTAACATCGCTCTACGTAATTTGGATTCCACCAACTCCTAAAACTTTTATACACGGTTCGCTGTTCGACCATGGTCTTGTTGTTAAGGGCGGCGCACACCGCGCACACATTGTCCGTAGTGGACGGGTCGCGGTACGTGTAGTGTGATTTCCATTTAAAGTACCGACGGTATAATTCAGGCGATTGCATTATATGTGCCATGGTAGCGGCCAATTTTCGGGGACTTATCTTCGTGGCATCCAGATACGTGTCAGGAGGCAAGAATCTGTATAAACAAAGATATTGCATAAATCAACAGCTTACGGAATAAATGTACAGGCAGAACAGAATAAGTAAAAAAAAATACAATAAAGAATATACCTTCGGAGTTTCGTTCAAATTGACTTCGCCCTTTTGAACGACTTAATATGTAAGAAACGATGGAAAGATTTAAAAGAAATAATTTTTGTCATACATTTAAATTAAACCATTCACATGTCATAAGTTTGAAATAATTTGAATTCTCTGGCTAGAAACTAGAAGGGGTCGTCGATTTATTCACTCAATTATCCATTGGTTCCTTGATTTATTGTTAGCAGAAAATACTGTCACGTCTCGAGACATACCAAATGACTCTTATAAGCAAATAACACAAAACACATGCATGACCAGAAAACCAACACCTACTTCCAGGCTTGTACAAATGTTATTGCTTATTGGAATTCGATTCCAAGATCCTCAACTGTAGACAGATACCTAGAACTCTGAGCCGTGATTCTCAATCATTTCTAAACGCAATCCCTATTTACATTTCAATTCCGATTATATTTTTTTTTCAATTTCGTATTATTCACTCTTAATTAGACAAGTGTCTTCAGATAGGTGGTAGTTATCGGTTACAAGCATATTACCTACTTTTAATTATTAAATTTACCTTGAATAATTTGCACCTCCGTATACAATAGGCACTGTACCATGCAGCAGAGCTGTAAGAAGTTTCTCTGTAACATAGTCTTCTGCAAATGAATTCTCTAAAGACATATAAAAAAAATAATCCCTTTCTAACATATTGTCGCAACTTTTTTTAGCATTTCTAGGACATGTCAGTGGCCCACAATCACCATACACGTCCACAGTTAAACCATATTGTCGTAACGAAATTTGCAAATTTTTTACAACATTTTTTCTTCCACTTCTGCTAGAACAATGCGAGACGAACCATGCAGCAGCTTTGCTCTTGTTCTGCATGAACGACAAATCTTCTTCAGCCGCTAAAATCTTCTCCCATCTCATGCTTCGCCTCGGTCCAACAACTTCACCATTGAGATCCTTTATTTGTATATAAGTAAATGGAATGTCAGAATTCAACTTGTATGTTGCCGTCCAATTAAAAAAATCATCAAACATGTCACTGCACACTGGGTAGTTGTCCGCGGACTCCATGTTGAAATAAATGTACTTCTGATGCGGTGACCGGTACTTTGGGAACTCATACTTCGACATGTGATCGATATTACGCCCGTTAAAAGCTAGTGCGTCAAATTTAGTTAAATCGCCATTAAAGAAATGTCGGTCATCTGTGACAAAACAGTTAATCATAGAACAGTTGTTCACAATAAATGCGCGTTGCCCCTCTCCCAATTGATAGAAGGGGGCGAAATCTTTTCGTGTCCATAGTAAAATGTATTTAAGGCCTTTTGGCAAATGATCCTTCTTCCTATACACTTCCGCGTACCTTGAGTCAAGTGCAACATTCTCAAGTGCCTCTTGAACTAAATTTTCATTGACAGGTAAGTAATTTTCTTTGTTAGCTAATTGTATAAAAAATATAGAAATAATGAAACTGAAGGCTATAACTAACAAGAAAAATTTAACGAAAGTCGTTTGGATCAGAATCGAGGCGAAACGAAAGTGGATGGGGCTAAATAAAGACATGTCTGCAGCGTCATGTTCGAGCACCTTCTGGTTAAGTTAGCTTTGGCGGGCATTGGTTCTTCTATCGGAACGAACTGGTTCAATTACCTGCAAAAAAAGATTCATTTTAACTAAATATTCGAAGTTTTAGAAATATATCGTTTAGTATCTATATTGTGTTGTAAATTAAATCAAGTTTTACACTCTATCAGAACTTAAACAAAATTCCTATCAACCAAGTGCATAGTGGAGTAATATAGTAATATATGCAATTTCATTGTTTATTTGAATAGTAATATTCAAATAAACAATGAAATTGCATCAAAGACAACAATCGTAACTTTATTATTATTACCGGTTCGTTATATAAATAAGAAAATATATTCCGAAACTACAAGTACAACTACAGTGTACAAGTGGTAATAATAATTGTCAATATGGTGAAATTTCACCAAATGACAACAATCGCAAGTATAAATAATTATCTTAAGTATTTAGTAACAATCAACGTTTCCCCTGTCGACTAAAAGCGTTCAAAGATTACCTGTTCTATTTACACTTAAACAACTCAATCCGCAAAATTTGTATGGGTTCCAAACTTAGCGCGTTTTAAGCATCAAGTAAATAATATGCATAATGAATTATACTTACCTACATAAAAGTAAAGCAACCGGGAAATGTCCCGCTGCTCTGCAAAGGCCTCTCGATATTGACGTTTTGGATTGGGGATGGGTCCGCCACGCTGCGGACTTCATACGTATTCGATATAATATTTTTATTATTTCTCTAAAATTCAGGTTTCCTTAAGTTATTTTCTATCACCGCCGAGCACATGGTAAATTGGACACGTAAAATTATTTTACTGGAGCCGACTAATTAGGTCACTCGTGTTCTATGATATGCGATCGTCTAAGCTACCACAAATAATAAAGATAAAGCAAAAAGGTCAGTACAGTCATTTTATGACATAATTTTAAAAGACTAGTCTGAACTGGAACGATTTTACTGGTCTCTCATTTAAGTTCACTTCACGTTCCATGGACACACCCTAACCGATTTTCAACTTTGTTTTTTACTCGCAGTAATTGACAAACTGACAAAAGGATGGATTCTTTTTGTCAGCGCCAATCTCAGATCACAGCATTTACCAATGTTAGAGACTTGGGATACCAATGTGCCGCTCTTCAAAGAATGTTCAGATTTATTTTATGCTAAGGTAGATTTGGTTACAGAATACTACTAAACAATGGTTTAGACTTTTGATGTTAGATTTTGACCTAAGTTTTTACCCTACTACGATTGAATTTAGAGGACAAAGGTAGTTGATGATTGATGAGATGTTTATTTGTGTCTTACATAGACATACATCAGAACCACTTATAGCAGTTGGGCGTGCACTGTGGTGTCGTATGTAATCTAATTCTTTAAAAAAACACAGCACCGTAACTACAATTCAACAGTTATAAAACCACATTAAACCGAGTGACTCTGTGGTTAGTAAGTTAAAACTAAAAAAAAGAAATTCTTTCATTTGGAATTTCTTTTATCTAAGCTAAATATTCTCTTCTTAAAAAACTCTGCGTCCTGGGCACCTAACAAATCTTGTACTGTATACTATGTTCTGACATCTGCATCTACTTTAAATGTCTATCCTCACAGGTAGTCCTTCGATCTCTGAAATAGATAGAAATCACTGGGTGCAAGGTCTGGTGAATATGGAGGATACTCAAGTATTTCAAAGTCATTTAGCCAGCATCTCGAATTGCAGCCATTGTAACGGCGGACTTGTGATCCGTGCGTTATCTCGGTGAAACAAAACAAACTGTGCTACAAAAAATTGTTTCAACAATTTTTTTTTATTTGTTCTTCATACTTAGTGTCCGCTACCGCTCAGCTCCATGATTAAGATATTCAATCATTATTACCGTCGACTGTTCCAGAATTTCCTATGAAATTATGGTCTTTTCCAGATCATAGACTATAATTTTGTTTCGTAATCATAATAGTGATGCCACGTTACGCCATTGTAGTAAATCGAATCAAAAAACATTAAAAAATTTGTTGCAACAGTTC
Source organism: Bhutanitis thaidina (assembly GCA_029286595.1). Classification (NCBI taxonomy): domain Eukaryota; kingdom Metazoa; phylum Arthropoda; class Insecta; order Lepidoptera; family Papilionidae; genus Bhutanitis; species Bhutanitis thaidina. Next base: position 4,411,785 of record JAGSMS010000020.1, on the reverse strand, counting down.
CAAAAAGACTCGGAAATTATTCTGCTTTGTTTCGGCCCAATAATTGTTTCGACTTTTTAAACCATTTCTTCGATCGCTGCTGTTGTAAGGCATCGCGAGCGAGGGTCATATTTGGTGCATGTTCTTCAAAGTTTGAATTTTGTGCAACAACGGCGGAGCATTTAGCCCTATTGTGTCTTTATTGACTATTTCCGTAGTGATTTTTTTCAAGAATCGAAACTTGATAACAGCACGTGATATTTTTTTTTATCGTCAACACGCTACAAGAAACCGAAAACAAATGACTTCACTTTTTTTTCAAACAATGATAATCTGGTTTATGATTCACCAGCCATTATTTAGTTTTTTAAACTCCAATGAGTTTATACTGCATTCTGACATTAATTTTGAACATCCCCGTACTTAATTACTTAACATGAAATTATAACGATAATTGTCATATATCTTTCACACTTTATCTCATTAGTACTGCATCTGGTCGTGCTAACGAAAAGGGACGGAAAGGGACCCATATTCGTCCAGATAATTTTTAGTCGTCGTTTAATTAATTACTCGTTAAGATAATTTCGTCAGATAACGTTGTAAAAACCAGGTAAGTTGCCATATGGTAGCGGCATGAGAATATCTGTTCGCTCCCGTGGTTCTAGTAAGATGAGACTAAGGAAAATCCTTGAAAATCGCAAGCCTACTAATCAAACAAGGCTCGTCACATGACATCTTCTAAATAGATCCCGCAGAGGAGTAAAATGGTTTGCAGGATACCTGGATGGCTGCTTAGAATAGTATCTTTTCGAACGGTAATTTCGTACTATCTCCCAACTCCTCTAGGCAACAGGCGTGAGTGCTTACCGGTAATTATTCCTTTTAAAAATAAAGATATACATTAAAATAGGTATCTAGAATCTATTTATCAATAGTTTACGATGTGCTAAGTCAAAACATCATACCAATAGGATTTATCTAGTCTGAGTAATATAGGCACCGATACCTACGCTAAGAATAATCTAAGTAGGCAGGTATACTTGAAAAAGAATATATTGTGGTATAGATAAAGAGTCTGCACAACTTCACAACGTTTCTTGGAAGGTTTGGCCATATTACTTATCACATATTTCACAGGAGTCGATAAGCGCAGCGGCGGAACCATAGCCATAGTAGTGCTGTTTGTTCATCATGAATTTATCTACAGGATCGGGAGTCGGCTATTTCGAATGGTTTTGCCACGGTTAGAAGTAAACGGTCTCCAGATTTACGTTTGACAATAAGATAGGTATAACACTTGAGGGTTTAGGAGGCGTTAGGTGGAAAGTCTAAACCAATAATTACCTCACAAAATTAGACCTTACGTCAAATGTACACACCTGTTGTTACGCCCGTTACGTCACTCTATTATCCAAACAAATATAAAGGTCACCGCGCACTTTAAAGTTTACAGACGCCGCAAATTCGTAGAATTATGTCGCACATGCGCATATGATCTTACCCGAACACACTTAGTAAATGTATTGGAAAAACATAACATTTTAAGGGAACACAGACTACCACTCACCGTTAAGTCTAATTAAAGTTAAAACTAAAATTGTTTCTATTTACCATAAACGTTTTAACGCGTGTTTACTGTTTAATATGAATCCGTATATTTTTTTATTCCATTTTGCGGCAGAAGCGCGGGGTACGGGCGGACTGTACGGCGCATACTCGCTCACTGCTCGGTGTTCGTGTTCGCGATTCGTGTTTGAGTTTTTGGGTGTCAGGGTTAATGTTAACACCTAACGTAATTATGGGGTGACTCTGTATTTAATGTACTATATTTAATATGTAATAAGCGCACGTCCATTATTTAACAATCTTACTAATTTTTTTAGTGCTACTTAAATAAAATTAATTACATAGGTACCTATTGTGTTCATATGGAACACTATTTGTAGCTTGAACATATATGATTACATACTGTACATTGAAAAAAGCAGCAAAAATATTTGGGTCATACACAAATGTGATTCTATAAAATTCTAAAATATAAAAGTAGCTTTTGTTGTCGAAAATTAGCATTTATCATGAAATATAACCAAATGATCTTGTTAACAATAATATCAGACCTTAATTTGTACTAAATAGGTCATATTTTAACTTTTAGGTATCCACCAAAAAGACTAGTAAATCAACAGAAAAAACAAATAAAAACCATTAAAGAACTTAAAAAAAATTATGCTGCTTATCTGCTGACATTTAAGACAGATTAATAACAAGAAAAGTAATTAAAAACAATAAAATTTCGTCGGCATTTGTATTACTTTAGAATATAGATTCTTCATCTTCGCTGTCTGTGTAATGATCCATAATATTCTTTTAGACTTTTGCGGAGAGGGAACAATGTCTTCTTCAATTTCGCAGTCTGTCAAAATGTTGATTAATTATTTTTTAGCTCTAGGGGGAAAATAGTACCTAAATCATATACACTGTATACGCTTCTTATTTGGATTACGCAAATATAATTTCGTTCTCAGCTTATATAGTTGCCTCTCCCATATCGAAGATTTTTAGATAACTTTGTACTGTATTCTTCATCTTACACGATCATTTTGTCCCTGTATTTCTGAAATGCATATTTCAATGTCAGGAGGACTCCCAGGACCGTAGTCTCCGTTTTGCAGATAATTCCTCTCTTCACATGATTAAGGTTAAATAAAATTTTAAAGGACGAAACGTATGTAAATCGACATTACTGTTTTTACGTGATGCACGAGGAAGAATATAGATATATAAAAAGTGACAAGTCTACCTCCATACTAACTTTCTATTAGTATCTCTATTGCCAAAATTACTTTAAGTATTTTTGAGCTACCTATAATAATATAACTTATAGAACTATAGCTCAAGAACGCTGTATTATAACGCTGTGTATATAGTCTGTACGTGGTATTATATCGTCGCTCTTTCTTCTAGGGAGTTGACTTAAATCTTTACGAAGTTACAACTCGAGAAAATTTATTAATGCTAAGAGTTACGGAGCAAGTTGTCCCATGCAGGCCCATTGCGACTTCAGCTTACTGTTCCATAAACTTGAGTACAATGTAGCCACATTAAGCTCAAGTTCGTATCGATTCTATCTCACAAAGAAACAGACGCTTCATATCCCACAGATGCACCACAATGTTAAGCTTCCTCATGTGAACTGCAAAATGAAACATTGTTTCTTTTGTAATAATATAGAAAATAAGAAAAGATGTCGGGTCCTCGTCTAGTTTTGTTTACATACAAGCAGTTGCATGTGACACATATGATCATAACATCGAAGGAACGGTCAGATGCAGTATCAGTGATTCGGGACGCAACATAACACGACTAAACCCGAAAACCAAAGAGTTGTATTTTTGTACAAATATTGGGTTTGTCTGAGATTCGGACCTATGACCCATGTATTAATAGTCAGGTAGGTACGCTAACTTCTAAGCCACGGTAGCATGATCAACGTAATGGATTTCCGAGAACTGGCTGACTCCATTAACTATTTTATAAAATATTTAATGTTACAACGACCTTGTCCAATAAGTCATCGTTGTCTTTATTATCATGTCAACATCAACGTGATCGTCATCATTACAGCCTGTCACATGTCCACTGCTGAACATGGGCCTCTCCTAAAGAGTCCCACAAATCACAGTCTTGAGCCACCTGCATCTATCGACTTCCGGCAACATTGTGCAGGTCGTCACACCAACTTATAGGGGCACGTCCTTCACGAGTTTGCCTGTACGAAGTTTCCACTCGAGAACCTTTCTTCCCCAACAGCTGTCAGTCCTGCGAGCCTATGTGGCCGGTCCATTGCCACCCCATATTGCTGATGTCAATTCCCTAAGTTCTGCTGTGTATATCTTCGTTACACATTCTATCATGGAGAGAAACACCGAGCATACTAACATAAACTTTCCGTAGCCCACTAAACAACTTTTATTTTCCTCCAACGGCCTGCAGTGGAAGACTTCGTCTCGGTTCCGTACCTTGTCATTGCTAACACGTGCTAGTTTCGTAGTTTCCGGAACGCTGTCCTGCCGAGATGGATTCGTCAACTAACTAGTCGAAGTTAGACAATTTGTATGGTATATATACTCGTCGACAACTTTGAACTTAGTGTTCTCAACAACATCAACCGGTATTGTTGTGACAGATAAATCATGGCAAATAAAACATACTAATTTAATAATTTTTTTTTCTTCTAAAGAGACCAAAAGGTAATTTTTTATTATTGTTGTAGTATTTATTTTATTTTAAGTTAGTGAATATTTAATTTTTATATTTAATTTTAGTTGATTTCCGCATTTATTTATTTCTATAATAAGCATTGTGTTGTACTTGTGCCGTGAAAAATGGTTTTTCTTTCTTTCTTTTCTTTCTTACATGGACGTTAGACTTGTCCGTGTTCATCTTAAGACCTACTTGTTGGGAGACACTGTTGAGGTCTTATAGCATAGTACAAAGTTTCTCCAGCGATCCTGCCATAACGATTATGTCGTCGTGTGTAATCAACAGTCAAATCTAAGGTAAGTGGTGTATTCATAGACATCAATGAATACACCACTTCATCGTGTTCTTTCAAATCGTAGACACAATAGATGAATTGAAACTAAAGCGTCTCCAAACATCACTTTCATTTTCTAGCTTCTATATCGCGCGCATTAATTAAACTTTTTCATCGACTAAAATATTCTATTTTACTCGCCAAATATACTTAACAAAGTTCATGAACAACTAAGAATACGATAGCATAAAGATAACCTTGCCATTATACGTACGATGACTGCAGTCGAGATACATACGTGAAATAAAATAAAATTAACCAAACAATAAACAAAAGAACACGCGCAGCTGCAAGAGAGACTCTTATAAAGAAATAATGAAAAATTTTAACTGACAGCGTATTGTTTCGCTAGTGTGAGTGGGTGTGACGCTACGGATAATGTGTAAATATAATGTATCAATGCATGAGTAACAAGGTAAACCAACCGAAATCAATAAATGTCTACGGTTTAGGGATATTTTCCGTAAATAGAAGTTCGTAATACAGAATTTAGATTGTATATTTAAATTTCTGTTAATGATATAAAAATTTTCAATACCTTGAAAGTTATTAAGGCAATTAAGTCTTTTTTTTAATTAATAGTAAGTAGAAAGCTACAGAGGTTAATTTGTTTTTAATTTTTTTAAGTAGATTACTTTAATAAATAATAAATATGAAAAATCTGATTAATTAATTTCGTTATGCCGTAGCGCTTAAGAAATCTTATATTGCGGCAGGAACCTAGTTTTGTTGATGAACTTTATATCAGTGACGAAGCAAGACATACATTTTTGGGTGTTTATAAAAAATACATATATAGCATGCAAATCCACAAAATGAAATTTGAGACACATATTTTGTTACTATATCTTATGCCATGGCTTCGCCTCCTCTCGACAAGAAAAATAAAGAAAGACAAAGGTATTTCCTATTTCAATAGTACTGGACTTACCTCTACTATGCCTACTCTGTGACTGAGCCATAGTATTAATATATGGACATGACTCTGTAATAAGTAAATGTATCGTAATGCAGTTGTCCTGTTATAAGTACATACCAGATTAGATTATATTGAGTCCAAAAATTAAAAGTACTAGTGGATATAATTATATAGAAAAGTTAAAAAAAAACATTATGGAAGAAAACCTTATCCAATCAAATTAAATAGCCTAATATTCCAACTAAAACGTAAGCGATTTTCAGCGTGACCTTGGCAAGAGCGGCGACTTTGGAGGAATTTCATTGTCGGCGCGTCGGCGACTTCAAACGCGGACTGCCGACGTGGGGACCGTCGATAAGGCCTTTGGCCTGGGTATCGTTGGCCTAGTTAACTAGTAGCGCAAAAATGTATTGAGGAAAAACCTAAAAAAAGTTAACTACGACTAAAAGTACCGTACATAAAGAAGCAATATTTGTGAATGATTACGAGCCGCGTGGTATTGGCGTAAGAGTCCGCCACGCACATTCTTCCCGTGAGTGTCAGGAGGCGACTAAGGGAAAAGCATCTAAAATAGCAATGGCGGGATAACCATCTCGAAAAATTAAGCAGGCCGATGATGGGCGGGAGCGTCTATCGCCAAACCGCTTGCCGAGCGTGGCGATCACGACAAATCCTCGTTATGGGGGAGGCACATGTCCTACTGTTAAATAAGAAGTACGTAGAATATGAAATTAAATTTAAAGTTGTGACGTCACATATAATCTGTATATGTTTCAATCGTGATGGTTTCAATAGATAAAACTGTCAACGCTTAAAATGCGCCTCTCATAAAATATGTATAACTCATAAAAAAACAATTAATGTTTGTATAGGTACAGTTTCGCCTATGTTTTGTAACTTATGCGTTGAATTTTTTTATTGATTAATTGGACATGACACATAGATAGGGCGTGATCATTTCGGGGACCCATCAGTACTAGGATCCAGGGTTCGTGACCCTCGTGGCCTTAAGGTAAAGACGGCACTGTGTTTGTGACTAAACGAAAATGTACGTTATGTGGTTGAGATGTATACAGATTAAGCAACGGCATATGGGATACTTTTTAACTCAATAAAGTTTTCTTGCGAAGCGACGGGTAGTCCCTAGTGATATATATTATCTTCATTATGTCTTAATTCCCCCTTACACAGTTTATTTTCTGAATGCCAATCTCTCCCTCACGTGTTACAGTATAACAAACGTTACTCAGCGATTTATCGACGGAGGAAAATTCAAACGAATTTACTGAATCCAAATAGTGTAGTAGTGGGGAGCAACATCACTAGTGCGATGGTGGTGGGAGCGCGTTGAGTATGCAGCAAACTCTCCAAGAAATACTTCTTGGTATATTACGCCGGTTGGCTGGCGCTTTATTGGAGAAGCAACTTGTGAGGCAAAAGTGCACTTAGTCTGATGAATAAGACAATATCAAAATTAGCATTGTGATTTTAAGAAACATTTTGTTTTGAATTAAAACAAGTTTAAAAAAAGTTCCATGCGGAGCCTGAATTGGGGCGAACCCGAGTACGCTGACTCAGTTAGTTAACCACCATAATAAATCTCGATACGGATAATCTTAAATTGTGCTGACTCGAAATGTGATTTGGGGCACTGGCGATAAAACTCATTTAAGGGGACTTGAAGGGAGATTGTTTCATCCACTTACAATATATGTATAAAAATTACGTGTGTATTATAATAATATCGTATAAAAATCTATATAAAGAAAAATTAAACGCGGTTCGTTTGTAAACACATCACTCGAGTACTGCTGAACGGATTTGTCATTTTTTTTTAATTGTTCGGAATAATCCGAATTAGGTTTTGAAGGAAAGAAAAATTGGAAAAGTTGCCCGAAAAATTGACATATTCCCAAAAAAAATTAACGAAGACCTCACGAGCCTCTGAACCGATTTTGATGAAATTTTTTTTGAGACACCGTCAACTCAGGGGAATGACACAGGCTTTTTACTTTTTATCTCGTAAGCCTCAAGAAATGAGGCCAAAGGAGATGATATCCGCAGCAGAACTAAGGTAACCGACATAGCCGTAAAGATCAGCAACCTGAAGTGGCAATGGGCCGGCCACATAGCTCACAGAACTGACAACCGCTGGGGAAAAAAGGTTCTCGAGTGGCAGCCACGTACAGGCAAACGCAGTGTAGGACGACCCCCACAAGATGGAGTGACGACTTGCGCAGTGTTGCGGGAAGTCGATGGATGCAGGTGGCTCAGGACCGAGCTTCGTGGCAATCTTTGGGGGAGGCTTATGTTCAGCAGTGGACTTCTGATTGGCTGAAATGATGATGATGATTCATATTATAATTACTACATGTTCAGGAAATTTCTTATATCAGTATCGTTGTCTTCAACGACCGTGTGGCTTAGATGTTAGCGTGATTGACTACTGAGACATAGATCCTAGGTTCGAATACCAGTTGAAGTCAAAATTTGTACAAAAACACAAATCATTGGTTTTCGGGTCTGGTTATTGTTCACTGCATCCGATCCTATCGCATATGCGTTACATTTAATATGGGAAGGTAAAGTGAGTGCCTCTGTGTCTGTGCGTACACTTCCAGCATTGTTATACGTGTATTTCCCAAATATTTGAGGCCTTCACAGTCTTAACTTTCACTATACTTTTAGGTCTAGGTACCCCTTTTAAATATTATTTATATTGAAGAGAAAACATCTCTTAGTAAAATGTTTCGGTCTCGTTAAGTAGCATTGCACTGTCAAAGGGTATTATATGTATCAGGTGAGCCGATTGCTCGTTTGCCCCCTTTTCCATTTTAAAGATATCGTGATCTGTAAGCCCACTACAGATGGTTTTGTATAGAGAGCCAGTATAATTAGATTGTGTGACATTCCATCTTAGTCATCAGGGTGACAACGCATCTCATCAGTTAGTCCATCATGGGTTTAAAGGTACTTACCATCAGGTGGACTGTTAAGTCGTTTATGACACTAAACTCTATTCTTATGAAAAAAATAAACGGTAAGTTCGCAAAGTACAATAACTTCCGTCGGTAAAAGCGTCCTACGCAAAAATTTCCGCGTGGAGATAAATTAGAGATCGTTCTCAGTGTGCGGTGGCGTAATCGGCTTTCGTTGCTGGCTTTTCGAACAAATATCTAACAGACAAGTGCCGCGTACTGCGCAGAGTAAATTCCAATCCAAAGGCAGAGTAACATGAGTTAAGAGAACTAATTTTATTCAATTTAATTAATTTGCCCATAAGCTTGACCATCATCGGCAAGATATTCATCATCCCTTTGAGGTTCAAAGGTTCATATGTATGTCCTAAATAGCATGATGAATTCTTGAGGAATTAATCACTGCATACCACGCTCGTCACACGTGTTCGTTCACGCAGTGCTGGTACCCTCGCACTTATGATGCTGCTTCCCATCATTAGCCTGTGAGATTTCGGTTCGGCGAATTCGGATAGATTTTCCACGGTCGGTCGGTACGGAGCCCGGTTACTAAGCCTACACCGACTGTCCGTCCGTTCGTCCATCCGTGTGTCGTACCTTTAAAACGTTGCTTCTTTTGAATCGTAATAGGTAGCTGGTTGTAATTTTGTAAATAGAATTTGTGTTATTATGGCGGATATCTTAACAAATAATAAGAAAGTAATAATTATACGTACCCATTCAAGAAACGTGTTATTTTCAACGTTTTTTTGCTTTTAGCTCTATTGTAAGAACGATAATACGAATATAGACAAGCGTCATAATTGGCATGGTTATAACCACTATAGTGCAAACTCTAAAGTAAAACAACAAAAAAAAAAACCAACCAAGTATGCGTTGAGCTCGCGCTAAGAATTCCGAACTAATCCGAGTCTTGGTTGCGTGAGACAGTCCACTGCCTGACATAAGCCACTCTTTACTTAGGAAACTTGGTCACTGACGCCATGCCCGGCATGCGAATTGAGATCGCAGTACCATACGCCTTGTACTTAAGAACCTGCTGTACGTTATCTGTTTGAGTAGTTAACATATTTAAGATGAGTATTCTTAGATACACACCTTCTTCTGCCCACTTTCTTTTTGGAAAGGGTGTAGGTCAGGGTTGTATACTATCAACGATACGGTACAGAATAAGTAGAACGTCATAAGGAAGGCCCTAGGATAATCACTATACAGTGAAAGCTTTTGATGCAAATGTTACGCTCACATACTTATGCAACCGTACATCGTACATATGTTGTTTATATGTTCCGTGACGCCGATTAATCTTGTTAACTATGTAAAAAAAAATCTAGTAATTTTTCAGATAAGTAATTTTCAAGATACATTTCCTTCGTGGAATGTGTTTGAATAGCAATGTGAAGCTGAAGCATTTGACAGTATCATTTTCTTTTTAGGGAAAGGGGGCAAACAAGCCAGCGGTTCACTTCATGGTAAGTGATTACCGACGCTCACGTACACTGCAACACCAGAGGACCTGCAGGTGCGGTGCCGGCCTTTATGGGGAGGAGAGCAAGAGGCGTGAAGGAGGGGGGAGATAGTCTCAGGTTACCTCACTCACCGAACGAAATGCAGAAGCACAAGATGCCTCTACTTCACGCCGGCAATTTACGAGGCCGTGGTACTACACAGTAGCAATAGCCGTCGCTCGGCTCTACCACATACGTTGCGTGATCGCACAAATACTGTGGTAGATGGAAGTCTCTTTAACATTGAAATGTTACATTTATGGTTGGAAAAATTTAATCCTTGTCTGTACATCTAATTACGAAACCTGTTTTATAACTTGATACAAAACTGGTAACCATAAAAATAAAACCGATACCTTGAATAAAGTATTATCGTTTTGTAGTCTTTGGTGTGCCAATTCGAATGGAAGCACAATGACAAAACTCAAACAATTCTTTGTAACGTTAACAATGGCTACAGTATCGCATGAGACAAGGTCAAATTAAACTCGATAAGAATGACAAAGAATTGAATTATTTGGAATTACTCAATGGAATATACCTCTTTGTTTATTGGAACTGAGCTGTATCCAGGTATATTATTTTTCATAATCGTTGATTTCAGAATTGTTATACCTAATGTATAACTTTTGTTAGTTCAGAGTTTACATTAAAGACATAAAGAATCGTAGAAACGATTTCTTATAAATAAAGAAATTAACATTTCAAACAATTTGAATACAGTAACTTAAATTAATATTATTATTTTTTTTATAACGGGAGTGACAAACGAGCTATCACTCTACCTAATGTTAGGTGACTACTGTAGCCCATGGACACCTGAAAATCAAACATCAATTGAAGAAGGTTATAGAAGGTAATTAATAACCAAGTTTCAGTGGTGTCTTTTCCATTCCATATCGTTAGTGAACGATACCCTTGTTCTTCACGCGTCATAACTTTGAACCGTTTGGAATTCTATTATTATGAGTCATATCAGAACTTTACTTAACAGCATAAGAAAGGACAAGGGTAACTAATGTTAAGTTTAAGAAGCTACCAGTACAGCATAAACAAATAAAAAGTAGAATAAAAATATATTGATCACAAATATTATTTACGTAAACGTAGGAAAATTTACAAAACAGATTTAACCATAATTATCCCGTAAGCTCGTTTTAACAACGGAAGTTTTCCGCTTTCCCGCCATCTACATGCGGACAACCGCCATTTTGGCAAACAATAAAGTAAAATGAATAATCATAAAAAATAACACCTCCTTTGTGAGGAAACAGGATGTTGTATCGTTGAGGACGACTGAATAAATTTTAAATTCGATAGCGCGCCGCAATGAATACGGTAGACATTTTCCTTTATAAATGAACCGCTTGAAGAATGCTTTGTTTCGTAAATTTTCTGAATTGTATTTTCAAATAAATTCAAAGACGATTTAAAGGGGTTGCTGCAGTTAACGATGCAGTTCAACGTTCTGTCTAGATTCTAGATATTTAGTTTAAAGCATATATTATTTCTGTCCTTTAATAAACCTAACGAGATATACAGAACAAATCACGTTACATTATACGGAAGTTTATCGCGAAAGACAGGTAACAGATGGCGGACTCGTTCTCTGCCTATCATCATCATCATCTGGGTTATTACCACGCTCTTAATCATTTGTAATACATCTGTAATAACACTGCTCCCTACCAGCAGTGTTATTACAGATGTGCTCCATCCAAGTAAACATCCCCGAGGGTTACGCATCGGTAACCGATCGAAGTTGTTTGTATGTATCCATGGGTTGCACCGTTGGGTTACCCACTGTTGTGGTGCAACAGCAAAAAAGGTGTGGTATGGTGTTAGGTCGTTTTTTAACACAATCTATTAAAAAAAAACCCACTATAGATAATATCTCTTTTCAATAGATGAAAGAGAAAACACGTATTTAAGATATAGTGCATGTAAAGTAAGAAATATTATAATTATTTTTTATCAAAATGATGCATTTGCATTTGTATGGTTAATTTTCCAATCGCAAATGAGATGTAAATATTACAGTATTGTATTCCTAATAGTGCCTTGTTCTAGTTCTAGACTTTCATAGACATTGATATTTCTTATGAAATATGAGAATGTAATAAGTTAGTTCTAGACCATATTTTCTTTAGCAGGCTGTATGCAGTACCTTGCTGAGTATTTAACCGTCCTTACAACTTGCGAGGAATTATCGCATACGCCATGCTGTGCATACAGATAACATGCGAGACGGAGTCATAGATAAACCCCCACCGCACACCCAGGAACTACAGTATGTGTAGTTGTAAACTCAAAGATTTATAGTTTTTTTTTAATTTTATTTATTCAGGTACATTATACATACTATATAATAATTATGTATAATATGTTACTTTTAAAATTGATTATTAAGATGTACAGGGAGAATATACCATCACTTACTATAATGCTAACCTCACTTATAAGATAAACGCAAATATGATGTTGGTCGCGAAAAATCCAACTAAATCAACAGTACTCTGTAAGTTGCAGAGGATTACGTTTGTATTATTATGATTTATGTCAAATCTTCCCATTAAGAGAGGCCAATGTAATAACCCTGCCTGATAACCCACCCTCCAGCCGAGCGTTTGCAAATCCTGACGTGGAGTTTTTTATCCGCTGTTCCACAAAAATATTTCACAACAACTTCGAACAATTTCGTGTGAAGTTATTTCTCGATAATCTCATACCGTTTTGTTTTTTGCATCCAAGACATACGATGGTTTCGTTTATTGGTTACCATGTAATGGATAAACGAAATCATGGTAAAAAATAACACGGAATGAATTTGTAGGGAAATTATGTCAAACGGAAGTTTTGTGTAATTGCTTTTGCAAGAGAATAAAGCCGGCTCTAGCTGGTGATTCCCAGAAGCGGCCAGCGCAGCAGTGGACTTCTAGAGGCTGGTAAAGAAGATTTACTTATCATAGCACAATCACATTGTACCGACCTATTATTAACCCCGAATTCAATCTAAAAAGAAGCATATTGATCGTACAAACACTCGAAAGCGCAACGTCGTAAGACGGGTCATCTCCGAGATCGCTGACTGAGTCAAGCGAACTACACAATAAATCTTTGTGGGGATAATCCCGAATTGCGCTGACTCGGAGTCCGGCGACGATAATATGACGTATCTATTGCGACCAGATAGCTCTGCCCACTCTAAATCTACTTGTGTCTTATTTGCTGACTTATCTACAGCTTTGTACTTCATAGAAAAGCACTCGTTGTTTCATGTATGTTGTGATAACAGAGGATTTGTTAGTGATCTGCATTGAATTGTCTTATTATAATACATATAGCTGTAGTAGCCCAGAGGTCTGGGCTCTCGCTTTAGCTTCATAGAACACGAGCGACTTGGGTTCGATAACAAGTGCCGGCACCATTTAAACTTGTTAATAGCAATTTTAAGTGCTTTATTTACCACATGTTCAGGGGTGAAGGAAAACATCGTGAGGAAACCCGCATGTCTGAGAAATAATAGAAAATATTATTTCCACGACATTTGAAGTCTGCTAACCCGCATTAGAGCAGCATGGCGGGCCCTTCCTGGCTCCAAAACCCTCTTTTAGATATTTGAGAAGAAGGCCTTTGCCCAGTGGCACTCAAAGGCTTTATGAAACCTTTACACACACTGTTATTGTACACTATTATTTAATATTTCTAAATAGGTATTAAACAATACAGTCAAAAGAACACAAAGCCCGTTTACAGTTACTATCGAATCGGAATTGTAGAAAACCGACAAAATAGCTAAACTAGTACACTATTCTCTACTTCCATCCAAGCGGAATGGGATCCCCGATATCAAAGAGCAGTTCTGCCAACTCTCGCAGCCCATAAAGGGCTTAAAGCTGGCGCTACACAAAATTTTCCGCGTGATAATAAATTAAAGATCGTTCTCAGTCTGCGGCGGCCTAATCGGCTTACGATGTCGAGCTTTTGAGCAGATTTCTAATCGATAGACCGTACATAATGCAGCTGAGATAAAATAGCTGTATACGAAAAGATTTTTAAACGTAAACTTCTAGAAGCTCTAGCCAGCTTCTAGAAGCACTAGAAATTATAAATACGTTTTAATAGCAGATTTACAATTATATCATTTAAGTTTATTCAATTTATTATAACGTAGGTATGAAGGTAATTTTTAAATTATATGTGTTTGAAAGTGTCTTTTTCAGACCATTTAAAATATAAACTATTATGTTTATTAAATAATAACGTAAAGATGATAAGCTATGTCTTTGAGACATTTACTCCTTCGCCTTTATACGTTTGAAAGTTATATATTTAAAAGATTTGAAAAAGCAAAGACTCTTTGAAAAAGCAAAGGTTGTTAGGTTAATTATTAAGTTTTTAGTACACAGAATTCTAACATTTAGACAAAGGATATGATTACATGAATACTCTCACCTGTCGCCCATAACGTTAGGTAGAGACTACGAAATTCCATTTCTTACGACTCAGCGTAGCCAAATGGATATCACTCTTCGCCGCTTCAGGATGGAACCCAACGAGTACATAGAGAGATATAGAGTTCATTTTAAAATGTAACAAAATCGGCCAGGATGACCCCGGCACAGCAACAACTTCCGTGATAAGCTCGGAGGGAGGGTCAGATGCGGTTTCACATACACGGGACGAACACCAACCACACCGGAAAATCAATAATTCGTATTTATATTGACTACGGCTGGATTCAAACACACGACCCGTGTTAGGTGCACTAAACACTAAGCCACGCGGGTACATTGTATAACTATCAAGGATGGTTGAAGACAACGACTAGTGTTGCGTAATAAGCATAAAAAAAATATCACATTAATTATACTCCGTCAATTCAGGAACCTTCTCGTTCATATGGCAGAATCCTACGCTACTCATTCTACTCGGCTGTCATTGAAAACCAGCTAGCGTCATGTGCAGAACAGTATAATTGTCTCCCCGAGGCTTGCGGAATCTTATCTCACTGAGCGCAATAATAGGAGCTTTTCATTTGCTCACTCTCTGCTTAGGATTCGCCATTAAAGTAGTAGTTACGTAATCTCGAGTAAATGTAAAATGCTGCATGTTGTTAGGTAATTTAGCCATTATTTTATCCCTTCATTGACTTTACAACTTTCTCTTTGGAATTCCGCTATATATTTGGACGCCATCTCGTGATTGTTGGTATTGTTTGCACAAAATAACAATTTACGCAAATAATCAGTTTTTTTTTTTTAATTCAATTCTTTTTCCAGGCTTATGTCCTCATATCCTGTGCACGTGAAATGTTTTCGACTATGCAGTGTGTAGTTGTTGATTTGAACATACGAGTAGATATGGTCAAATGGTTACATACAAACTCCGCTAGTATTGATCATAGGGGTGCTGCGATAGAAAAAGGTAGCCATAGGTCTAAGTTATAAGATTCTTATGATGTTTTATATCAATTAATACGAAAAAAATGCGAATTGTTCATTGTTGTTATAGTCATAATCAGCCTGTTGGCCTACTGCTGGACATAGCCCTTTTGATTTGGTAGGTTTTGCCATATTTGCCATACTAGACAAGCGGGTTGACAATCTCAGTAATAGATACATGGCGCATGTAACGCAACTACCTTCAAATGCTCTGTTTACCCTTAGTATTGGATGTTAACAAAATCTCATCAAAATAATGTTTGATTTTATAGTTCACATTTTTTTGTTGTATTTCGCGTGGTAGAGCCAAGCGGCGGCTTTTCCTGCTGCTCGAATGGGCCGGCTCGACCGTATTGGTACTACAGCCTCACAGAATACCGGTGTAAAGTAGAGGCATCTTGTGCTTCTGCGTTTCGTAGCACAACAGTGGTTGCATTTCTGATTGGCGACAGAAACGCCAGAACAACTCCTAAGCAGAGAAGGTGTCTACCACCTTATAAAATTTTAGGAAATTCTTAGTTGAATAATGTTCGAACATCTGCAATATGTAGAATATACATTACAAAGCAATTGAAATGGATGTCGCTGTAGATGTTACTCTAGATGTGATATCATAAAGATAACAAATACATAATATAAAGTCATGCCAACCCCTGCAAATTACGGCTCGAATCCATGACCCACTTTTCGCCACTCCGGGAGATAGAACTTTACGAAGGAGGAGTCTCATCACCGGGTTTGTTACCTGAGATTGACATGAGAGTTTCAAGGGTTTTCCCTTTGTCGACTCTCACAGAAAGAAAAGGGATTCCATGAGGTGGCAGATTCTTACGACACATCAACACGGAAAAATGGACGACGATAGTAGCGTGTATTATTTATATATATCGCGTTATATATATAGCGTGATTCTTAGAAGAAATTTATAAATTAATGTCAAATTTAAACAATAGCACGCTCTATTCTGTTACTTGTACCACCGACAGTTACAGCCGGTTACACGCAGTTTATTCACAACTTCGTACATTTTCGCAATATGTCGCCTCGAGCAAGGATAACAACCGATTTTATTGCAAGACTTTTCAATAATTTATAACATAACACATGGCGTTGTTTCGGCACTCCCTAGGGACTACGGCCCATTTTCAGACAACAATACAATCATTGGGTGTTAGGCATTAGACGATTCAGCAACAGAATATTTATATGTGTGTAATAAAATTATTTATTATTTTTTATTGTCTATAGATAAATTATGGCAACTACATACGCACACAGCCACACACGCGCGCACGCAGGGACGCACACATCGACATACGAGCGTAAAAACACGCACAACTTAAACATAAGTCTACCACAAGAAATCTGCAAATATTAGTACTGACCAGGCGGGTTGGTGATTACCATTCCCCCAGACTGTTAATGCTGTTTCCCATCATGATAGTCTGTGGGATTTTAAAATTCTAATCGATTTTCAGAAAATAAACAATTGATTTGACTACGTTGACTGGGGCATAACAAGACCTCGACTTTATGAGTGACCGTGATTCGGAAACTGTCTTCCGTAAACAGGCGTGTACCAGTACTCAAACTCGTGAACGTCAACTTCACCATGTGGTATCGTCGTGAGAATCTGACAACACCGGTAGCAAGCACGGCGTCCAGTATCGCAACCAGTCACGGTATATCTCCCGGAGTGGCGTAAGGTAGGTTGTCGAAACAGTTTGGCTACGTTGAGTCGTGCTAAATATATACCCTTTATATCTACTTCTATAGTAGACAGGCCTAATATATATATTTTTTATGTGGAAGCGGGCTAAGGGCTAACTGGTGGTGATTACTATCGCCCACGTACATTGCAATACCAGAGGAACTGCAAGTGGGTTGCCGGCCTTTGCTCCGAGAGGAGTGGGCCTCCGGTTACCTCACTGACCGAATACACGCAAGATGCCTCTACATCACGCCGGTATTATGCGATTTCGTGGTACTACCACAGTCGAGCCGATCCTTGCGAGCAGCAAAAGCCGCCTCTTGGCTCTTACCATCTACAAAATATAGTAAATACACTTACACAAATTTATGATAAATTTACTTTCAATACTAAAATTAAACTAGGTAAAAGACAAACCTGTATGGATGAATGGTAAAATGCTGCAAGAAAATTGATGAACTTTTTTATATGTGGCAAAAACACTAAATAAGATAAATCAGACAGTTACAGTCGCCATTTTTAAATTCTTTCTTAACTTTGCTGTAGTATTATTTGCGGACTATTCGATATCGAATTGAATTGTCAGTGAACGAGTTATGTTTCAGCGCGCATTCTATTGTATAATTATGGGTTAGTTTATCAGGAAGTTCACTTGTTTTAATAGAACGATTATTAATATGTCCTACAAACACATGATTAATGCACGGATTACCCATACTTTCACCTTCATTCTCCGCTCTTGTATTTCGCATTAGACCACACTCACTGTATTCTTGTTTTCCATAACTTTTATGTTCAATCGCGAGTACTAGGTATTATATAATTCAAAAGTTGATTAGAGGTGCAAATTCATAAATTAAGTTTGTTACATTTAGTTTAGGTGATAATATATTGCACATAAACTTATTATTTTCAAAATTGTTTTTATCCCTTAGACTTAGACAAACAAATGTTTTATTATTATTACACAGTTTCTTTAAAAAGACATGAATTTTAACAGACAAGTGTAACAGAACTTATGGCCGCACCGCAACCTCTAACTAATCTATAATCTAACTAAGAAGGACCATTCAGTGTAATAGATAAAGAAGTGTGTTCAAATAGATATTACATTAAGTGGTCCTCATAAGTAAACTTGTAAAATAACTCCAATCGAACACTAAAACAACTCAGCTCTAACAATAAACATTTAATCATCATCAACGTCATTTGTGCCGTTCGCAAACACATTTATTGAATTATAGGTTTATTTCAAAAAAATCGAAAGGAAAATCTAACGATACCCACGAAAATGTAATACATTATCTCCAACCGCCCAGTCCAGTAACAAAACGTTACGCTAAGTGAATTTGATCCGACTCCAGACCAACTCCGGGCAATTCCCACTTTTCCCGATGCAATTTTCCCCTTCATGTACTCGGCGGGGTTCGTTCTACGGCTTTTAAGCCGCATCCTTACATATACACGCTTAAATATATTATTAAGATCTTCATAGCCGAAGCTTGTAAGAGTGGGATATATCTAATATAATAAAGATGTCCTAAAGAATACAAAAGTATAAACGGGTGAAATTTGTGTCAGTCTGAGTTAAATGTTTTACTTTGGTTAAAAGGAGCGAATAAGAGATAACTATAGCTTAGGCAAACACTGAAAACAAATTAAAACAAATCAATCTTGTTTTAATGGGATAGGAGCAAACGAGCAAGCATCTCACCTGGTGGAAAGTGATTAACGAAACGTACATCTGCAACACTAGAGGAGCTGCACTTGCGTTGTTGGCTAATATTCGTAGAGAAAGTGGAGAAGGGGTGGAGCAAGCCTTCCGTTACCTCACTCACCGAACGAAACGGAGAAAGCACAAGATGCTTGCTCTAGGTAAAGGCTAGAAAGAAGGTTCCTGCGAACCGATGAACCTCATTCCCTTAAGAAGTGCAAGTGCCGATAACATAATTACTACACTAAAAAGGTAAACACAAACTAAAGAGCTCCTATACAATACATAAAGGTTATTAAAAACACTAAATTCGAATCCCTAGCATAACGTAACGGTAACGACTATTGAAAAGCCTTCACAAATAATTTAATATTTAAAAATAACGGTCTAGTTCGCGTCGAGCACCGCTCTATAAGGGTTCCGCACATATAACCGATTAACTTTATTTAAACTAGACATTCAATTCATCGGTGTGTATTTGTTGTTGTAATTTACATTTTCGTATACTATATATTAAAATGATGAAAATAAAAATCAAAATAGTTTATTTTGTTTGTAGACGTAAATAATTATATCTACCGCTGGGGTATCCTTCTCAGTAAATCAATACTTATGCCTGGATTTTTATTTTCAAATTTAAAAAACTTGCACACAAAAGTACTAAATAAGCCAATTTTTTTTTCCTACCCTATCATGTTATTGTACAAGAATTTTTATTTTCGGCTCCCTTTACATATATTGATTGAATTTAAATTATTGAATTTCTAATTAAACGTTCAGTTTTGGAACGACATCCTACATCAAATATCCAGATTAATATAAGATTAATTGAACATAACTTAATATAATAATCCAAAGAAATACATAAGTTATAGGTATGTATCTGATTCCGTCAAAGAACCAGAGATCCGTGACATACCGACGGACAGACAGACAGACAGACAGCAGAATGACATTAATATGGCTCCGTTATGGCCTTTAGGTACGGAACCCTAAAGAGATGTAACATAAATTCAATATTTTTTGTTTCGGGGTTACAGGAAAAATCAGACGGAATGAGGAAGAGAAAAACAAGGTCGGTTCTGGCCGAACTGAATAATATACGATCAAAGAATAACGAAGCACGATGCATAGGTTATGCATCTAGTGATCAAGCGAAAGCGGATACAGACTTTACACTACAAAGAAAAAGCATGCACTTGAACTTTAAACGTACATTGCAAATAGGATATTTTCATCTATTATTATAGTAATAATTAATAATCGTATATTAATAATGGTTAAGAAATACATAAAATTCTATTTAACGAATAATTAGAAATAGCTGTACTATACCGTGTGTGTTTTTGTACATACATTGGAGTGACAGTCCACTTGATTTTAAGTGAGAATTGCAGCGCATAAACAACTGAAAACTACTTCAATCCAAGATGGTTACAGATAGATGTATTGTCACACCTGAGGACTATGATGGAATACATCACAGTATGTAATTATACTGCCCCTCTATACCCTTTAAATTGGAACACAATTGTAGTTGCACAGCTGTTTAGCGTCAGGAATAGATAAGTGGTGTAAAGTAGTGAACCGTTATTATTAGGTATGTATATAACATAAACTTTCACGATCATTTATCCAAAACTGGGGTGGTTAGAGTTCTATGAATCTTTATCATTTAACCCACTTATTGCTGGCGAAATTTCGATAGCATTTCGCAATTTGGATATTGTAGGTCTGTGTAATTGGATAAATTGTTATAGCAATAGCATTTTATTAGCACAGTAATGTTTTCCCTTATACCACTACTATACTGCTTTTAAGAACTACGCTGATAGAAGTTCTATAAACGTTCCGCCTATCACATAGTGACAACCGGCGAATTCAATCAGTTTCAAGCGCACAGTGATCTTGGCTGCTAAGGGTGTGTGCATAAATAACGCGGTGGTGTTCCGCGTCCGCCCTCATTCCCGACTATGGATCCTTCAAGAGTTATTGCCCTCGACTGCGATAGATGGCCGACTGCCACTGAAGGAAAGTGTTACTTCTGCGGTTCTTTGCAGACATTGCTTATAAGATACTTATTTTCTATTACACGAAAAGAAAAGAAATGTCATTTCTACGCTATTTTAGAATTAATAGCGCTCACTTTAGTTTAATATAGTGCGAATGAACTGCGTTCGATCCCCGGTGCCGGCACCACAAAATTGTTAATAGCATTTGTAAGTACTGTATTTACCACATGCTCGGCGGTGAAATAAAATATGGTGAGGATACCTGCATGATTGAGAAATAATAAAGAATATAATTTCGTGAGCATGCAAAGTCCACCACAACATAACAACCGGCACTGGAAAAAAAACTGGAGCAGCGCGGCGAACCCTTCCCGGTTCCAAAACCCTCCCAGATATTTGGGAAGAAGGCTTTCCGAGTAGTTGCGATTTACAGGCGAAAATATTTTCTAATCGGAGTTGACTGTGCAAAACATTCAAACTCTTCAGCCTTATAATTATAATATTGAAGCATAGATTATCAAGTATTACGTGTCGTTTACCAGGACAGGTGGCGACGTCATCATTCCGTTGGAAGAGGCCTGTGTCCAATATTGAACACTGAACTATTAGTAGAATTATAAAGAAGTTTACATTAACCTGTACTATGGTACGAAGAATCAGGTGATACTTTACGTAGATGCATCATATTTATGATGGGAAACAAAGATAATTTGAATAACAATGTTCTCTCTTCTTAAAAATACTTCTACAGTCTTAAATACCTTTCAAGAGTATAAAAACAAAAGTTTCCAACCCAGAACTCACGTTTGTTATTATTAGCGTTCGTTCGTTCGTTATTAGCCCGAATTACCAACACGAAAAATACTAACCTATTTACGCATTTCACATAAGTAATCCGGCACATCGGAGAGCTTCCGCCCGAATTGGATAGAAATACAAACAAATGATGTGTAGCAGTGCTACACTTAGAGGTTGATGGATGGTCTACGTTGGAAGCTATCCATTCAATCACTACTAGTTTTCTCAGTACATAGTTTGTTTTTTTACGAATAATAAAACCACATATATTGAATGATGAACAGATTGAACGACAAAAAACAAATGCACGAGTTATTCTAAAGACGTAAATTGACCCCCAGGTGGGTTACCGCTATGACGTGTTGAGGGACAGTAGTACCCGTGGCTGGTTCATCCATGATAAAGCTAAGAGAGAGCTCTTGACCCGCTCAGATGCTGAGAATTGCTGAACTGGACTTTTTTTTTATGGGAAAGGTACTAAACGAGCAAGCGGTTCGCCTTTTTTTTTTTATAGAAGAAGGGGGCAAACGAGCGTGCGGCTCACCTGATGGTAAGTGATCACCGACGCCCACGAACATCCACAACACCAGAGGAGCTACAGATGCGCTGCCGGCCTTTAAGGAAGGAATAAGCTCTTTTCTTGAAGGTCCCTAAGTCGTAACTATTCGGAAATACTGCTGGCGACAGCTGATTCCACAAAGTCGAAGTGCGTGGCAGAAAACTTCGATTAAAACGCACTGTGGTGGAATGCCAACCATCTAGGTGGTATCGATGGAACTTCGAATTCAGTCGCGATGTACGATGGTGAAACTCAGCAGCTGGGATCAATCCGAACAGTTCCTCAGAACATTCCCCGTGGAAAATTTTGTAAAAAATGCAAAGAGAAGCAACATCTCTTCGCAAGGCCAAGGGATCAAGCCGATCAGAGAGAGCTTGGTCGCCGACAATTCGAGCCGCTCGACGTTGGATGCGGTCAAATGGAAGAAGTTGGTACTGGGGTGCCCCTGCCCAGAGATGAGAACAGTATTCCATGTGGGGCCGAACTTGCGCCTTATACTTGCTGTGTGCGGTGCTGCAGGTGCTTTGCCAGCCTTTAAGGGTATTAGGGACATGGGAGGCAGGGGTTACCTCACTCATCGAACGAAACGCAGAAGCACAAGATGCCTCTACTTCACGCCGGTTATGCGAGGCCGTGGTACCAATCCGGTCGAGCCGGGCCATTCGAGCAGTAGCAAAAGCCGCCGCTTGGATGTACCACGCAAGTTAAGCTATTGACTGTGTGGGGTGGAGTGGTTGTTTTTGAGGCCATTTTCCTCGCATCCGCAGCCAGATACGCCCAGTGGCATGGAGCCAAAAAGGCTGATGTTTTCGTATACACGCTATCCTAGCCCTCATTGGTATAGAGATGGTCGCTGTGGAGGAATTTTGTACGTGGTAGAGCCGAGCGGCTGTGTTTCCTGCTGCTCGAGAGGGCCCTCTCGACCGGGATAGTATCACGCCCCCGGAGAACACCGGAGCTAAGTAGAGACATTGTGCTTCCGCGAATCGTTCGGTGAGTGAGGTAACCGGAGGCCCACTACCTTCTCCCCGTCCTTCTTCCCATCTATCCAAATATCCTTAAAGACCGGCACACACCTGCAGCACCGCTGGTGTTGTAGACGGGCGTCGGTGATCACATACCATCAGTTGAGCCGCTTGCCAGTTTGCCCCCTTTCCCGTAAAGAAAGAAGCGAATCCTGTGTTATGGAGTTCTCACCCGGCGAGGGATTTGTAGAATAACGTAAGATTTCAATTAGAGCAAAGCCCGTCATATTTTAGCGGCGTATTCGTTAAGCATTTCTCCACATTGCAAAACTGCTATATGTAAACAGTAAGTATCGTACGAGTTACGTATGAGATTCTCATGTAATCCTAACATAATAATTATGTTCCCTTATTCCTAATTTGCATATTAAACATACGGGTAAATTGCCAGAGCTTAAACCATGATTAATTTCAAAGTTAGATCGTGAGACTATCGCTTGATTTGGGATTAATTTCACATTGTCTTTATTAAAGCCATTATTGACACAAATATATTTCGCTTAATGCAAAGTATAATTACATAACAAATATTTTATTCCATATAAGTGTTATTTCTTTTATGAAAACAAGATAGTTAAAGGACAGTATCTTTTGAACCGTAGTAGACAGCCGGTTGAAAATATCATAGAATAAAGAAAGAAAGACATACATTTATTTGCTAAGAAATGGACGTACACAAAAATAATTAACTGAAACAGATAGTAAAGAAAATACTAACAAAATTACATTAAAACCAATAAGTTACTATGTCGTATATATGAACAAAGAATGAAAATATGTACAATTAACGTTTTAATAATAGTGAAAGAAATTATTTCACGTTTCGTGTTTAGAAGTTTTGTCCTTTTTTTTCTCTAATACTAACTGTACCCGCGATTTTGGCCGCGTTTACCTAGAGCTATAAATAATCTGGAAAACCACAGACATACACTACAATTTTATTTACATGTATAGATTTAATAGTATATAACGAAAATGTGTTCATAAAAGATTTCGACTTATTCGCTTCGTATAAACTCCTATCTAAAACTCCTTGCTTAGATTGAACGTAAATCCAGACAAACGACACTAAGAAACAGTTCATTTACAGAGTGATCGATGACTTGTACCGAAGCGACTTTACTTTCGTCTAAAAATACATTTATTTTTATAGTATGCGTTACATCGGATACGACACGATGATGGCGTGACTCTCATGGTTTCCCTAACGCTCACGTCACTATGAATATCCTGTAAATTACTATTTTATGAGGTGTAAGGGGGGACATACCATCATTTTCTCCAAACCCCAACCTCACTGCTAGCCATCGAACGACGCTCTGGCTACCGAAAGATGGCGGAATACCCATCTTAATTTGACAAACACAAATACCACAGACTAGTGAAGGGGAGTACTAACCTGCTTGTGCAACGTGGTGAGAAACTTCACCGAATATACGTTAATTGCGCACAACTTTTCAGCCAATTTTCGTATATTTAATGTGATCTCTTAATTAAGTTAGTTAAGGTGGCTGGCATACTACACTCTATCTAATCCTTTCCCGCATACTCATATCTGGCAAATTCTGTGCGCGTCCTATCGATCGATCATGGCTAAATTCGCATAAGACGTGGAGATTCATCATAGAGTAAGATTACATAACCGGTGGAGCCGACCGCGGAAGGACCACCCCACGGAGTACCAGAATACAATAACAGTTCAAATATAATGTTGCTCTCTGTCCTGCCTGATCGAACCGGAGACTCATTAATTCGCTACGAGGCATTCCATCTCATGGCTCAAGGGTGGCAATGCATCTACATTTTGATTCTCATTCAGGGATGTCTATGGATCACAGCCGTCGCTTACCATCAAGGGGTAACCTAATATGTGGTAGTAACCATGTAACCATCTAACTATGTAACCATCTAACTATGTAACCATCTAACTATGTAACCTATATAGCCATGCTTTATATTTGTGGATTCTCATGTTCCTATAGCGTAAAGCAAAGGCGCAAAGAAAAAGCAGAGGCACAGATAGTCCCATTACCACCAGAGTTCGGTGTCAATAAGACTATCTGTACCTTTGCTTCTCACACAATGAAGTTTAGAGTAGTAAAATTTAAAAATCAACGAGTGTGCTGAGAAGTACATGCTATGCTTTTCTCATTGTGCTAGAGACATACAGGGTAAAACAATAAATTATCACGAACATAGTGCCGCACGATACGAAACCCAATCAGATTGTTTTCATCAAACTTACCCATGTCTTCTGAGAGAACTCATCCAGCGAATAATCTTTATTTATTTTTGTACTGGTCTTATCACTGCGATCTTCTAGAATTTCTAGAGTTTCTCCAACAATGTTCATGAACAAGTTTTCCATTCGCGTTACGGAATTACACCGACGCGTTAACAGGACATGAAGACACAATATCTAAACAACACTAAAACATTTTATCGCGTTTGTATTAGTAACACAGATTAACCCCAATAGATACTGCTTGATAAAAAAATTATCGATGCCTATGGATTCGAGTTCATTATATTTGGCGGCAACATATATTATGTTGCGTGGCAGACGTTACTGCGGCCCTATGATTGGTTATTTCAAGGTCGCACTTGAAACGGCTGAAATAATAATCCGGCAATAATAATTACAATGAAGTTACAGAAACGCAATTAGAAACACTTGAAAGTAGATATAAAAATATAGGTACAATAACATATACACAAAAATTTTTAATCAACGAAGTTATGATATGTGTATAAATTTTGCTGGGCTTGGTTCATAAGCATTTATATTATAATGCAAAGAAGTGGAGAATAACACTTGGCATTGAGGAAACCGTGTGTATTTTATAAACATTATTCAATTATATTAATAGACTTCAATTATATTAAGAAACTGACAGACAGAAACAGACTGGCCCTCGTCCAGTCCATATCTGAACCCATTGGACAACAAAATGTGGTCAGTACTAGAGGTACATTTGCTCAAACCGTCACTCCAACGTTAAATCTCTTAAGAAATCTTTCGATCTAACTGTCGTTAAATTCCCCATGAAAACAACGCGTAAATCCTGGACCTACTAACTTGAATGAATATGAGTCAATTAATTTTGCCAAAACAATAGTCATACTTGTTAATTTATGCCGGGAAGGGCCCACCAAGCTGCTCCAATGCAGGTTGGGGGGTTTCACATATCCTCGAAACAATATTTTTGTCATGCAAGTTTCCTCACGATGTTTTCCTTCACCACTGAGTAAGTGGTAAATACGCCACTTAAAGTTCGGACCATGGTCCCATCGAACCCAGGTCATTCGCCCTCATAATAAATTTATTGGACATACAACATGTGACAAATTATGTTTAAATCAATCTATAGGAACAAGTAAAAACTGTACTTCAGGAGCCATCTAAAGTGAGCGTCCAGACCACTAGGAATCCATAGGCCCCCGAACTAGCAAAAACTGTGTTTCAGGAGCCAACTGTCCACTACCTCGTCCTGACCACTAGGAATCCATAGGCCCCCGAACTAGCAAAAACTGTGTTTCAGGAGCCAACTGTCCACTACCTCGTCCTGACCACTAGGAATCCATAGGCCCCCGAACTAGCAAAAACTGTGTTTCAGGAGCCAACTGTCCACTACCTCGTGCTGACCACTAGGTCGTATCACTTAATAGTCGCCTACTTTACGATCAACTAAATTATAAGTATATCACTTATTGTGTCACGGCTGGTATGTAACGAGGTAAGATAAAATATAATGATAAGAATGATTAGTCACGTTGTGTATCGATTATTTTCAATCACATTATATCTCACTAATGCCAATAAACGGTGCCAATGTATAGAACTCCTCAACTCATACAATACCCATTTTAATGCTATTGATAACGTTCTTGCGCATTGCGTGTTTAAAAAAGCCGCAATGGAAATAATGACACTATATATCTATTTCTTTCCTCTGTATCTTATCTATGCATTTTGATTTATACAAAAAATATTACTATTAATCGATAATTTTCATAATTAGTAGTTATCTACGAATTAAATCATTCTTTATTTTATCTTTGTCCTGCCTAATATTTGTACAACAGAGTTATATTACTATAGTTAATCGGAATAAATGCAAAAAAACATTACTTCCAGGACTCTTATGTGAGTCTATTCAGTAATATATACTTATGTAATCTTCCATCTTTAGCAGTATCTAATTAGTCCACAGCTGGACATCTATCGTAGTCTTAGCATACATAGATTACCAGACGCATCACACGTTAAAAGCTACTGCGCGCCACCGGTCCAGAAAAGTTATTGAGAAGTGACAGAGCGGCAGGTTCTCTTTGCCGTTACACGAGAATATGGACTACAGTGACCACTTCGAAATAGGTGAACCCATATGTCGTCACCCTGTTCGCCAACTTTTCAATGATAAAGTATCAATCGCCCTATCTCAACCCGTCATTGTAACAAAAGTAGACTAAGGAAGTTATTAAAAATATTCATGGCCTTCGACAAATGGCGGATTTAACCATATTCAATACACTAGACCTTGATTATCCAAACCCGTGATGAGCAGCATTTAAGGTGCTCAGTACTCCAATCGCAAATACGCATGCCAAGCGTTGTAATCAAGCCACAGCCTGATTAAGATAACAACCTGTAAATAGAGCACTGCAGGACATAGGCCTCTTCCATTAGACAAGAGATTTATATGTTTTATTTCTTCCTATGGAAGATATTTATGTCCCGCTGGACGTTCAGAGGCTTCTAACGAAAAAGATAAAGAAAAGTATTAATAAGGTATAGAATTCACCATATGTGTTATACCACGAAAAAAGGTACGTACGAGAGAGAAGGGTTGCCAAACTTACTGAAGTACATAGTATTAGCTGGTTCTGCCCTTTGTTGTTCTGCCTTTCCCCCGGTTGGCACGGTGAGTTGGATTTTTAATTACTTAATAACTTTACAACAGCACAGCGCCACGTATGAGAACTTCCACGATAACTAACGGATGAATCAACGATGGTATATAAGTACTTGGAGGCCCGCCAGGCGTTGTTCTGCCCTTTCCGGTAGGTAGCGCGATGAGTATGAGAAATAAAATTCACTGATCGGATCTTGGATTTTTTGGCACTAAATCAACATTTATTGCGAATATGAGTAATTTCAGCCAACAAATAAAACGTTTTTTAAATACTCGATCACAGTCGCCGCCGTCGGGTCCTAGCATAACTATGAGCCATCGTCATGACACTACAAATATATTGTAGGAATATGACTTTAATCGGTCAAGTCGTACAAAAGTTACACGATCACTAACATATTCTTAAAAAAAATTATAATTAAAGATAATACAATCTTATCTATGATTTTGGGTACGCATACCATATACTGTTGAAGAAAAAATACGTAAAAATACTGTAAGTATTTCAGTTGAATGGATCAATTCCATTTTGTAACATTGAAACTAATAACAAACAAATCAGAAATACGTAACAATCATACCGTTATTTTTTTAATACCATATTATTTTCAGTGCTACCATATTTTTTAAAACTCATTCGGAGAAACACTACAATAAGGCGAAAAACTTAAGGCAACCCTGGAGTAGAGGCAGACAAGATGGCGTAATAAAACGCAGCCCGTGCTCGTGACAATATTTTCACCTACGCAGGGACAAGGCGTTTATTAGAGTAGTTTAGTTTGGGACCATTCAATGTGTTACCTGTATCGATTTTATATAAAGTCTTGTTCACTCGCAACCCGTTCCCTGTATTAGGTAGTATTCTTATAACGGAATGAAATATTTTACCGAATATATATATTTATTTATTTATACTTTATTGTGTACACCAAAAGGATTACAAAAGGACTTAATGCCTTTCGGCATTCTCTAACAGTCAACCTAAAGCGTGAAGAAATTTTGTGATAGGTGCATCTAATTTAAAATAAAGTAAATAGCAAAACGACTAATCGAGAAATATGCTATATACCTAAAACATAATTAAATGTGTAAGTATACATATCTACATCAACACATACATAAAGAAATACATACTATAATATACATAGATACCTACACAGATATTTACATACATACAAACTCATTTATACATACATGCATAATGAATCAGAATAAATACTAACTAAGCCCAGCGGTGAGACATTTAAATGGTGCCAACTTTTAATTTTTTTTAAAGTAAAGGAACAATATAATTCAGGCCTTAAAATTGTAATATATATTACAGTGGTGTCGGCACTTTGAATCGAATCTTGGTCTCTCGTATATATCTAAACTTAAACGAGTGACCCCGGACCTCTTTGATGAACAAATAATAATATACACAAAGGTGGAAAATCATTAAGAGATTAATGAAAACATTTCCAGCATTAAGAACTTTTGTAAATATTGCAAATAAATTAAATAACGCCCTCAAAACTCGCCGCTATGTTGAAATTATATTCGCGTCACGCATCTATCGAACCAAGTGCTTGCTACCTTCGCTACTAGGGCAATGCGAAGCAACTTCTTTTAGGGTTGTCACATTTGATTATGCTTAAGTTTAAATAATTCAGTTTAACAGTTTTTCCAATTACATTTTATTTACAAAAAAAAATATCAACTATTTATAATTTCTCTTAATGGCGTCTTGCGACACCCATGGGAAGAAATAGTCTAGCAGATTCTTACGCCGCTACCACATGGGTACTATATTATAAAAGAATAACAAGTAAATAAGTATTAGTGCCTCCCTCTGTTTTTGTCTCACACTCACCTGTTACCCTCACCAATACTAGTTTATTTACCCTTCCTGTTTTCCATACGTAATAAGACCGAAGGAAGATCCCAATGCTTTTGCAGAGATATTATACAATCATAATAAAATTTAGACCCGTAAACTAAAATTTATCTGTTGCTAAATATTAATTTTTCTTATTTTGTTTAATGTTTGGTTATGTGTGTTGTTATCATTATTAGTTTCTTTTTTTTAATAGAAAAACAATACGACAGTTATGTAACATAAAACTTGTCTTTCAAGAACTAAATCATTTCTAAGGCGCAGTAAACGTAAATGAATACTATTGTAAATGTCTTTGGCTGCGATTCGAAATCGGGACCTGCAGTGGAGCGGTCGTCAAAAGTCCACAATTAGGCCATGTAGTGCCGAACAGGGATTTAAACTTCGGTGCGAATAAAAGGACGTCCGCTCGGTCCAGCGATTTAATCCAAAAGAGCGCGGCCTATCTACGTTATAACTTAGAATACTTTTTGATCTCAAACTAAACTACCCTAAACATACATATATTACATGCCACAGTTATAACACAGGGGTTGGTAACCTTAGTGTATTTAAAGTTTTTCACTAAAACATTCTGCCTATTATTTACTAATATATATATTTTTCAATAACTCGAGACGAAAGTTGTTTGAGAATTCATGCTGTACATATACGGTATATTTCTTTGCTCTAAACTGAGTATTACGAAAAAAGAAAAAAAAATTTAACCATTTATAACTTGTGCAAACCCTATTTTCGATTGACTGGCATAGTCGTATAGTGTGATTCGCTAATCAAAAAAACATATAATTTAATACCATAATTTAATCTATAACTTATGTATATAGATAACATACCTTGGCCATATCCATATGAAGAAAGTGTGTGTTAAACAATGTAGGTTTCCTTTTTACCAACAAACTTTGATCTTATAATATTATTAGCAATTGCTCACGTGTCAACACGAATCAATCAAACACAAAACCCGAATCTATTAATTTGTGTGTTGTAAAAATATCATATTTTGCAAGGACTCACTGCCAGGATCGATAACTTATTTTGTACTTAGCAGAGATATAAAATAACGCATCATTTAGTCAGGTGTTAATCGGAGGGTACATACACGAATATTAATATCATAAGAATGGGGTAACACCGTGCTGAACGCTCATGCAAGGTTTGACATTAGATTGTTTCTCAACGCATTCCTCTGCAAAGTGGTTGCCTGGTAGAGATCGTTCCTAAGCGATAAGGCCGCCAATTGTACCTTTGTCTATTTTATGTTTCTTTTTATTCATTTTTTTCCTATTTTTGCTAATTGGTGTACAATAAAGTGTATTTCATTCATTCACATTTTGAGAACTCTGAGATACTTAGGCAACGAACGTGTACACTGATTTTTTAAATTCGTACATTCTTTGCATATTCTGGCCGACGATCAGACACTCTGACGTTCACAGTGGTATACCACACAAATACACAATTCATCTAGCTCATTCCTACTTATTAACTTATCAAATGTATATTCATTTACTTACTAACTAAATGTATATTCATTGAATCATCCAACAAATTTTGTGTTCAGTGTGTTACTTAGATTTTTGTATTAAATCTGATAATGTGTTTTATTTTAATACATCTGGGTTTTTTTTTGATCAGGATTTTTAATTCACATATAAACTCCATAAAATTATACTTTAAAAGCGAGAAATTAAAATAAAAAAAATACCTTTTTTTTTCCCCCTATCATAGTGCAGCCACTGTTGAGTTCCGGTTTGAAAGGTATACTTATCCAGTATAATTACGGACTGTGAAGCTTTTTATTGTAGCCCTCCGATTCCCCTTGTGAAGGGCTCGTACCAATGTGTGTTTTGGAATCTGTGTACAAGTTTTATCGTTGACTGGGACAGTAAGACGTCTACAGGCTCATCATCTGTTAGGTTGGTCCAAATTATTTCCAGTGAAAAGTGGATTTAAACTATTTTTAAATAATTATTTATAATTATTTATAAATAATTATAATTATTTATAATTGTCTAGACTTATGATCACTCCTTTATTGGGTATATGGATGTGAGAACTTAATTTTTTAAGTGACAACACACACTTTCACTTCTGTAGTGTAATATTTCTTTAGTTAAAGAAAATTGTTCTTATAATAATTTTTTTTTTTGATAATTTGTTTATATACTCTATGCTAGTAGACAGGTACAAATATCTCATCAACATGAGTCGCGTAATAACATAGCTAAAATTAAAATAACAATCTTTTCCAGAAGGCCTTTGTTTTCCCACAACGTTAGCCCACTTTTTTCCAAATGGAATCACGCTTATCCTCAATCTCATTTGCCTGAGCCTCGTCCGCACAAATTATTCAATTTAATGCGCGAATTCGGTATTTTTCGTCCATTATTACCCACTTCGCTAAAATCCGAGATAATTTGATTTTATTAAAATGGTTTTGAAATGCCCTCGAGGCTTTCTAAATGAATGATTATGTAAGCATTCCGACTCCTGAATAGTTAGATAAGATAATTTAACATACTTTTATACTATTGCTCAAGCTAAAAGTAAATTTTTCAAAATTAGTTAAAATTGATAACCCGCGATAAAGTATTGACAAGGAAATTTTATTTGAAATGGAACTGTTATTTACGGATAGCTGCTGACGGTAGCCGGGCTAACTAATAAAAAAAATCCTAATTAAACGCGATAAAATCCGTAAATAAGAGTTTCATTTCAAATGTGTAGTATTCGTGTAAATAAAAGAAATCGTTAAGGAAATTTTAACTGTACGTCTGACCATTCCATTATTTGTTTATAATATTTACGATACTTTTTCCCTTAGTGTAGTCTAATGAAGGGTGAATTTCTTACCATATTTACCCACAGAACAATAATACTCTCTAGCGAGCGATTTAACGCCTTCTATCTTGATAAACAGACCGACTAAAGAAATTCCGCGAAGCTTTATGTATTTATTTTGTTCCCATTAAAAGTAGTGCCGATATTACTTCCATTTTACAGTTTATAGTTTTATTTTCATGCAATATTCCAGAAAAAATGTAATATGTAGTTTCTTTTAAGCATTAAATTCCTTATGTGTAATTATTCCTTCACATCTCATAACTTAAGCGATCCAAAATGAAGGAGACCGGTTGGGTGTCTGCTACTGCTGATCTGCTACGGCTGATCACAGCCTGTGATCTTATCCTATATCGCTCCAACTTTCTTAAATTGTTATCAAGGTTTTCGCACGTATACTACTTTCAATAGTTTCAGCCGTGGCAGCCTAGTGGTCAGGGCGATCGCTTTATTTTCATAGTAGTCTGGTTACCTGGGTACGATCTACGGAGCTGGCAACATAGAAGTTGTTAATAGCAATATTAAGTGCTGAATTTACCACGTGCGGAAGCGGTAGAAGAACATCGTGAGGAAAGCTGCATGCCTGAGTAATTCTCTGCTAGTAATATATACAACTGACTACTCTGTAATGATAAGTCATTACCAAAACCCCGATAAATCAGTAATTGCATAATCACACATTAAGACGAAGCCCGACTGCAACATAACAATTAGCTGATTTTGCGTGCATTACGTTCGAAGATACAAGGACTATTATAATTAGGCAACTGCAACCAAATTTAGCAACAATTATGTGTAATTATGGCATATAATTGCAAGCACGGTGTAGGTATCTGAATTTAAAAGGATTTACGTTGGACGCGGACCTGTTTTAGTAACGTAGACGTTTTGTTGTTTTGCCAGTTATTAGCTCACAGAGAACGTACATGCACATACATTGATATACATAAATTGCTCCGGACGGAAATAAATGGCCATAGAGAAACACAAAGCATGATCCTGACAATATGCATACCTCGACTTCTCGCAACATTGTGCATGTCATCATTCCATCTTGTAGGGGATTGCCTGTACGAGGATGCCACTTAGCTGAACCTTTCTTGCTGGACGGTAGTCAGTTGTGTTAGCTGAAGTGGCAAGGGGCCGGCGGCAGAAATATGTAGAAGGGTGGACATACCCAGACGGATCCTAAGCAGAGAAGAAGTCTACCAAGAAATCCTCTGTGACTAAACCTTCTATACTAATTTAATTGATATTTGGTGTATGATTACGAAATAGCCTGTAAAACATGAGGTTAAAATTTAATGTCATAACGTCGCATCCAGCCTGTATATGTCAAGTAGTAAGTATATTTAAAAACCTTCTTAATCTAGATAAAGGCAACAGTTGGTTTTCTAATTTCAAAAATATACAATAATCTTTTGTTTTGGTTAATTGATCAATGTTGACCGAACACATATTGTCTACAATATACTAATTATTATCTTTTAATTAAAAAAAAATACAAAACACCTATTTTTCCTTAATCGAGGTAATAGGTAGATGAAATTGTAAAGTTCTTTCTAGCAATGCAAATACATAATAAAAACGGTTATTATTTCACAAAATCGTAGACATCGCGGCCGCGTTAAACTGTATTCCACAACATTAAACCCCGTCTCTACATAAACCCCAATGCGTCATTACCCTGCTCATTTACTATTTGTATTCGTTTTAAACTCACTTCAATAACCTATCAAAAACTTGCAAACATTACGGCAACAAATATTTGTGAGGAATTTTTTATTATTCTTTTTTTGACGTTAATTGGCCGAATCGCGACATTTGGTAAGCGGTTTGGTAATCGCATAAGCGGTATTCAGCGCTTAAGACGCGCCTGTCCGTCATTAGCCTTCATAATTTAGGTTGAATATAACATCTTAAGAAAACCTGTCGTACTTGCACATACATACCTGCTTCGCAGAATACCGGCGTTAAGTAGAGACATCTTATGCTTCTGCGCTTCGTTCTGTGAGTGAGGTAACCGGAGGCCCTCTCCCCATCCCTATCCCTCATAACACCCTAAAAGACCGGAAACGCACCTGGTGTTGCAGATGTACGCGGGCGACGGTAATCTCTTACCATCAGGTGAGCCACCGATAGCTCGTTTGCCGCCTTGCCCATAAAAATATACAACAGGTTGAGTGAGATCGGTTGCAGTGTCATTTACACTACCAATCTGCTTTTATCATTACTTCAAACTTTGTACAGACTTACTAGTACTTGTCGATCTTATAGCAAGTAGACAATTCAGAAATTCGTAGTTTAAACCTTCACATGTCTTCATCAGCCTATTTAGCAGTGACTAACCGTAGTAAGCTCGCATTAGTAATGATGACCCATATGTCTGTGGGTTTTCGGTTCGGCGAGAACGATCGATTTTTCACCATCATTCAGTAGCCAGCGATTCATTTGTTAGCTAACAGGGTAATTTATTAATTATATATATTCTCTCTTCTTCACATGTCATAACAATGTAATGTCTATTGTTTCAACACCTCAAGGAAGAACCTAATTAAAAAGAAAAACCTGACAAAATACATTACAAGTTCTTTTTTTAAATCAAATTATAGATTGAAATGAATATAATCAATTATAAAGAATATCTTTTTCTTCTCTTCATTCCCGAAATTTAGGTGGATGCTGTAAAGCATGTAGGGAAAAATGAAAATAAAACTCAAAGTTCGTTATTACTTATTTTTTTTTCAAGTTGTGGTAAAGTAGCATTCTGCAAATACCCACTGCTGGGCGAAGGCCTCCTTCTCAAAAAAGTATAGTATTCGCGTACAAGAAATCATTGAAATTATTGAAAAAATAATAAAAGCAATTTATTCGACAACCTTTCGAGTGACTTTCCAGTCCATAGTAATCCTTCGGCGCACAGATAATCATTTCCTAACAGCCCCGAACGAGACTTTGTCATGTAAACGAGCAAGTTT
Organism: Bhutanitis thaidina; assembly: GCA_029286595.1. Classification (NCBI taxonomy): domain Eukaryota; kingdom Metazoa; phylum Arthropoda; class Insecta; order Lepidoptera; family Papilionidae; genus Bhutanitis; species Bhutanitis thaidina. Next base: position 4,375,924 of record JAGSMS010000020.1, on the reverse strand, counting down.
ACGATTGCGAGGCAACTTGAACGACGTCGCACTCAATTTTAAGGGTCAAGTGCTTGGCGCTGGCTTCATTGTAGTAATGATCGGGCTTAAGTAATTTTCTTTATTACTCGAACAAATGAATTTAAATAAGGTCAAGCGCAGATAGCAGAATATTATGATAAAAACTTCTGCAGTCAATGTAAATGATGTCGATGTTTGACACATGTGATGACCACCGTGCGCCTAAGCCGCTAAACTAATGTTAGTTCTTGCCACTGAATCTTTAGTCCTGGATTTGAATCCCATCTGACGGCTCTTCGTTCACCAACCCAACTCTGTCATAGTGAGTTCGGACAAATTTCCATGCATGACAGGCCAGATTTTGTAAGCGCTTTCATAGAAAGATCAACGTCCAACTGTGGACTTACACAGGCTGTTAAAAATGTAGATGCAAGTTGCTACTAGCATGCTCTCACAGAATACCTTCGGAAAGTAGCACTGCAATGCTACAACTTAGCTTTCGTAAACAAATATAACGATAAATAAAAGCGTTCGGGAATTATGTGCCTGTGTTCCTCAAAATTAATACCTATTTTCTACAAATTGAAAGTCGAAAAATTATATCTAAGTAGTACTTAGATATAATATACATGAACCGACTACGTAGGCAAACATTAAAAATGCATCAATCTCTAAATAAACTTCCATTTTATTCAAACATTACGAAACTCTCTCGGGAGCGGAAAAGCAAGCAGAAAGGACCTGGCTCACTGCAGACTTCATTACCATAACTTGACGATGAGGCCTTTGTAATGGTAATCAATACACTCCCTGTTCCCCTCTAATGATAATGACACTCTTAAATGTCGCCATTACAGTACTGTTTTCGACTTCATCGCGCCAACAGTCTAATAAATACGCGTCGACATTTGTAGCTGTAATACTTATATATTAACACCAATATACGTCGAAATCCTTCTGGCTGATGTTGACTACGACCACAACTTCGTAATTGGTACTATCGGCTGAAAAGTTGCTAGTTACATGGACAATGGATCTAAAACGGAAAACTTTTTTTTTCGTTTTAAAAAAAAACGTTACTTTCCACTGTAGGAATTTCTCCTGTGTCGCGGAGTCAGTTCACATACATGAATTGCACATGGACAAACACCCAGACCGGGAACTGTACTTTGTAGTCCATACAAATACCGGTTCCGCGACCCACAGCGCAGCAGTCAAACGCTCGGCGACTACGCCACCGAGCTAACTAATAGTTCGTGACTTCTATTTCAACAAATATTGACACAGTCTGGAATTGGAATCCAGGACTCATAGCCCAGCATTCGGATACTCTAACCAATAAACTATAACGACGTCTATATGTATATAACTACTAATGAATTGTATTAGGTATTCTTTTGGCTCAGCGATACTAAGGCTTAAATCCTGGTCAAAACCAACATTTACCTAGCGGGTGATTGGCGATCCTAGAAAATGTCGACATACGTAATCAATTCGATCTGAATATTTTAGACATGGGCATACCTTAGTTGGTTATGCCGCCATATTAACCAAGGTTGTCATGATATTTGTTCTGGTATTTTTAATGTTGGCTAATACGACTCTGAAAGGACCACAGGCCAGGGGATTCTTTTACCACAATGTTCTTCTTCTTCTGCCAGTCGAGATGGCGCCAATAAAAGCTAGTTTGCTTGACTTTTGAAAACGGTGCCAGTCTCAGCACCCTCCTACTAGCGATGTTGCTTAAATTTTTTTTAATTCTCCCTTACTATCCCCAGTGCAGTACAATACAACAGTACATTAACCCAGTACAATCTCTAAAGTTGATAAAAGAACAACCACCAGTCTTAATTAATTTTAGTGATTACAATCACCAGAATGACACATCAATTTTTACAATTATGCTACTTACCGGTCCTCAAACTATTGTCACAAACAAGACCACATCGCATCTTAACTGCGGAAATAAGAAAATTCTAACCTTCATAGTTTATTCTAAATACAGACATCATTAGTGTGGTCGGCCGCAAATGCGTTCTCGAACATTTAGCGGTTCACCATCGCGTTCCTATCTATGTATGTGGCGCGGACCCTACCTCGATAATATCGACGTATGTATTTGTTCATAATTTATAAATTTACTGACTATATATACTGGGATATGCGAGATTATCACTTCTGTGTGACATTGAACATTCTTGATAAATAAAATAAATAATTAATAATACAATAAATAATAATATTAATATAAATAGGCAATTGTGTTTGTAAGTCTTTAAAGAGGTAATCTCAGGAACATTTCCGATTTAAAAAATACTTTGACTAATAGAAAGTTAGACTATTCCCTATTGTCATAGGCAATGCTTAAAACGATATCAATTAGGGTTCCATGGGAAATAATCATTTTCAGCCGTACAACGTGGGGTATTAGTCGGTGCTAGCGTAGGATATTTGTAACATAGCATATTTATAGCATAGCATATATATAACATATGTCCCGATGTAGAGAGAAAGATAAGAGGCTAATCGAAAAGCTTTGGCTATTTTGATCTTAAATGAAAATACTTTTTTGTGATTCTTTCTGATGTTTTTGCATAATACTTACTCGCCATTTCCAATCGCCAATTACTTATAGTGTACAAAAGTATAATAAAAAGAATCAAAGTTTACATACAGAATATAATAATTTAATTTTTTTTAGATATTACATTTTCTTTATTTTAATCAATACTATTTTATTTAAATAACTATATGTATTGTAATGCTCTCACAATCACAGGACTCTGTAAAATAAAATCTTTTGCCGTTTCTAAGAAATAAATGTTTACAATTTTTTAATAAAAACAATACTTTTATACATCATCTGACTAGATTTTTTAATACTAAATTAAAAGTTAAGTATACATATATATAAATATTTATATATGTATACATATCAATATTTGACATACATTTATGTCGTACATACGTGTAGGTATGTGTAGTCGCCTGAACATACAGTTGTCTGTAAATTTCATTTAGCACTCAAAACTTATTTTTTAAAACTACAATAAGAAAATGTTTATAAAATTAGCGAAAAATTTTAAAGTATAAAGTAAAGTAGCAATTTGTAAAAGCCCGCAGCTGGGCAAAGGCCTCCTCTTAATATTTGAGAGAGTTTTGGTACTGGAAAGAGTCCGTCACACTGATCCGGTGCGGGTTGGCTGACTCTTTCGAAATACTTTTCCTATTACTATTTCACAGACAAGCATTTCAGTGGTGCCGGCACCGTGGATCGTACCCACGTCACTCGCTTACTATGAAATTAAGGCGACCACCCTGATCACTAGACTACCACGGTTAAAACTACTAAAACTAGTATGAAGACCTTAATATGAAAAAAAGAAATTTTTGTTTCATCATCATCATCATCATTTCAGCCTATCAGAAGTCCACTGCTGAACATAGGCCTCCCCTAAAGATTGCCACGAAGCTCGGTCCTGAGCCACCTGCATCCATCGACTTCCCGCAACACTGCGCAGGTCGTCACTCCATCTTGTGGGGGGTCGTCCTACACTGCGTTTGCCTGTACGTGTACACTTATTGTTTGTTTGCCTAAAATTGATTTACAATTAAAAAATTATTTACATATATTATTAGGCCTCGCAAATTCCTCCCTACTTCTCTGTATTTTGACATCTACCGGTTTCTATTAGAGGTTTTTTCTAGAGGTTTACTTTACGGAGATCCATTAGTGAACTAGGCATTTACATGTATGATATGTGTACATTTACATGTACAAAAAAAAAGTAATTTTAATTTCCTTAATCAAATGCAATTTCCAATGGCAAAAATTTTGGATTCGGTCAGAAGCCTTTTAAGTCTCACAGATTAGTAGGAAATAGAATTGTTGTGCCGCGCGCCCATTAAGTTATGAAATACTTACTGACGAGATGTTATAGACTGACCAAATCAAAAACTAAAGTATGCAGTTAAAGCACAACACCACAACATTCGCTACCTGTAAATACTAATTCAACTAAATAAAATGACTGTTCTGGTGCAGTGCATTATGATCTGTCTTAATTAAATCAGCAGCTTTTTCTCCAATCATCATTGCTGGTGCATTCGTGTTGCCACTGGGAATCGTTGGCATTATAGAGGCATCGGCAACTCTCAATCCTAACACTCCATAGACTCGCAGTTTTTCATCCACAACCCCGTAGGTTCCCATCGCACAGGTCCCAACCGGATGTAACATAGACCCAACGACATTCCTGACATAACATCTCCAATAATTATCGGAGCCCCATTTTAAGTGATTGCAGGCGGCTACATCCAACTTTGCAATCGCCCCGCCAACTTTTTTGTAGTACGACGAGTTAGAATATTGTAACAAAAACTTTAGTCCCTCAAATGTCTCTTCTACATCTCCATCGTTTCTATAATAACCCATATTAATAACAGGATCTTCAAAGGGATCGCCGCTTTTTAAAACAACTTCTCCTCTCGAACGGGGGTGTAACAGAAGAAGTGAAGTTAAGTCTATTTCACGATATACATTAGCTTTGCTTATGGAATAAGAAAAAGGTTCGTCAAAATTGACGATTGTACGGCAACCGTATAAAATTAACGGCGATGCGGTTGCTCCGATACGTATGTTAAATATTTGAAACTGTGGCCTTTGCGCACTTGATTGTTTAAGGCTAAAGAACCCTGACTGCGTCGGCACGGGGTAACTGTCTAATTCAGTGGGAACGAGTAAATTCTGAACTACGGTAGCTAAACCGCGTTTTCCTGTAAACGCAATCGGCGTGAACTGATGATCATGTAGATTTCTACCTACAGGCAAATCAGCGATGACATTTATACCATATCGTTTCAACACATCACTGGGTCCAATGCCAGATAACATTAAGAGTTTTGGAGTGTCTATAGCTCCGGCAGAAACAATAACTTCTAAATTAGCAAACACTTTTATCTTTTTGCCTGATACAAAAACTTCCACTCCATGGGCTTGAAACGTTAAATCGTCGATTAAGATCTTAGTTACTCTAGCATGTTTAGTAACTTGTAAATTAGTTCTATCTCGATTTGGTCTCAAATATGCCTCCGCCGTGCTGGATCTTCTTCCATTAGCAAATGTATAATGTGGTCGTGACGCGCCGAAGGGTTCCGGTCCAGTAAGCTCCAAAATTCTTTTGATTCCCATTTCTTCATAAGAATTTAAAACAATTTCGTTTACTTCGCTGAAATAACTATTAGTTTCTGGCCTTGTAATTTTAACAGGACCATCAGTGTTATGTAGGTATGCATGGTGTGGATTATCGGTAATAATAGGATCTTTCATGCCTTCAAGCTTCTTGAAATACGGTAGTACCGAATCCCAATCCCATCCAGGAGCTACTTGCCCCCACTCGTCATAGTCTCTTCGTACGCCTCTCGCGTATACTTCATAGTTATTAGCCGACGATCCACCGAGCATTTTTCCGCGTGTCATGAAAATTACTCCATCAGGGTGAACTGTGCCCACATTTTTATCAAGTTGTGCTCGATAGTCCCAATCGTACTCTGTGTGTGCGAGTGTCCCGAACAAACTGGGAGCCTGAAATAATAATAGCTATTATTGAAAACGAGACGAATACAAAACAATGTTCTTAGGACACCACATAAAGCAACTCCGAGATTAATTATGCACAAAAATATCGATGGTAATTAAATATGTATCATTCTCCATCCATCTGTTGATAATCCACAGCTGGAGACCAAGGAGCAAGAGACCAATGTGTCTCTTACAATAGAAGAAATTTCCTAAATTGCCGCACTTGACTGTCGGACAGGCGATCGCAGAACCCGTTGTTGATGAGGTTGCTACCCGTCGTCTGTCCGTGTACTTTCGGTCTGGCATTTTTGAGATGGTTAATGCGCCTTATATCGGACTCAATGACGCCAGGTTTATTTCGAAGTCAACTGTTACGACACCTACGACAATCATTTTAATTAAGATGTCATAATGATAACATTTCCATAGCTGCTGTTTATTTAAACGAATGAAAGAGTGGCCATACAAACTTTCAAGACCAAAATCTTCGAAATTAATTAACCAGTTCTATTGAAACTGTACACGCATATAGCAATAAGTCAAATGTTAGCAGAGATTTTCGAGATGTCTAGTTACAAAGACAAACTTAAAATCACTGTGTTTTTGGACGCGTAAACGATCGTAAAAGGGGATCCATAAATAACGTGATGCTTATTACGGGAGGAAAGGGTTGCAGTCTATTGTCACTTAGGGTCATGAAGAGGTAGAGAGGAATCTGAACAAATGTAAGATGACACGTATTCAAAGAGGGGATGCTGAACCCAATTCTGTTAAAAATGATCCCTTGAACCAATTAGAATAAATTTTTTGATAACGTTTCCATCATGATGAATTTAACGATGATGAAATTATGACGATGAAAGAGTCTCAACAGTCCATGGATGGAAGAATTGCAAAACTACGTAGTTTCCGCCTGTTTTATGTGTTCTAAAGATCTTTATGTATTCAATATTACATAGCATTAAAATGAACCAAAAATCTTTAATTCATTTATTTTTAAATTTCCCATGACAAAAGTGCACGTGATGTTGGGGGTAGGGAAGGGGTTAAAATTCAGCCAAATATGCGTCACGTGATTTAGTGACTTAAACGTTACCAAAGCGTAAACGCTCTTAAATCCACAAAAACATACGTACGAAACATTTTATATACTACTATAGATCAACTCACTTTTAGTTGAATTTATTCATGTATGTTTATTTATGGTAATATATGGTTTTATTCATATTTGTTGTTATTAAGCGCAAAAGTAGGTTAAACTTTTATTAGAGTTTCTCAGAGATGATGCACTCTCAAGGATCCTGCTAATGCGACGTCTACTAAAATTGTTTATTTGATATACATAATTGTATATATAATTGGTTGGCTTTGGCAAATTTAAATTTTGCCTTGCAACCACTGCAGAATGATCATAACGAACTATATTCACGTTTCGATGCTATCGAACGTCATTGAAGAGTTTTGGATGTCATAGCAACTACATAAAGAACGTCTAAGATCCGAATCGATCCGGTATCTGGCTACTGCAGCCCATGGACACCTTCAAGCATCTTCAATGCTGGCTCTCTTGCAAAGTGGAACACAACAATTATGACACTGCTGTTTGACGGCAGAAATGGATGTGAAGGTGGTACCTACACAGACGACTGTTAAGCAGAGAGGAAGCCTCCCACTAGTATGGAACTTTCCCCGAGCCTTCTACCAAACATTAACAGGTACCTATATAAATTGGATAGGTAACCTTAAAGGTAATATAATCTGTTACCTACATCGCGGAAATGATGATGTCGTCCTTGCCGATTTCAGCGGCGGTAACTTTCGAATAATATCAGCAATTTTCAAATGATAGTACCGCAAATGTATCGCCCACAGTGAGTTCATAAAGACATATACATGATATTGTTGTGGTACCATGGATGATTTTTAGAAAACCAACATGATATTACTCAACATTAATTATTTTATTACATTCCAAAATGTATGCAGATGATATGGTATAAAATATGTAAAATAATTTGAGATCATTATAGGGTAATAGATTGGTATACGCCTCACGTCGCCGTTTAAAAATAATAAAGAGTAAAGTAACAAACGGTCACAGAATAAATTATAATCGTAGCATACCACACTAGCTGGGGGTGGATCACCACCTGCCTCTAGCAATAGAACCCTGAAGTATGGCACTTCACTCAATCTCGCAGCAACAATAGCCCCAGCACTTCCAGCACCTACCACCACAAAATCAAACCTTTCGCCATCTGAAAACATTAATTAGGAATGTTTAAAAAAACTAGCGTGTTAAGTCTCATAGCATGGTAGCCATAATAGCTAGGTTTTTATTTTAAAATTATTGGTATTGACCTGAAATACTCGTATATCATCGCCATAATGAAAATATTAGACAAAGTTTCACACATTTAACCTAATTAAACCCAATCCTTCAATTAAATAATTAAATTTAATCCTGTCCTGCTCAAGAGATAATAATATTGCCAATGCTTTCAACTGTCAATGGAACTTTAGGCGTTGATAGAGCTCTTAACAAAAAATTAATCCTACACCATCCAAATAACAGGATGTCAGACTTTTCTGATACTGCACTGAATGTATTTCAGTGTTTTTGTAATAGAAAAAGATATTACCTAGGCTACCAAATAATAATTTTAATTTTACTGCCAACTGTAGCAGCGATTTTATTTGCGTCTAGCGATCGATGTAAATCTAGAATCTTAAGAGGAACCAAAATAAGACAAGGTCAATAACTTTAGTAGTTATACGTTTAAATCTGTTGGAACAGTTAAAAAGTTAAACATATTTGAACTTAATAACATTAAACGATCGCCTAACCTTGAGAATAAAACCATCAAGAACCTTCCTCACATCAAGAGTAAAGTAACAATCGGTCCTCTTGACATCAAGAACCCTCTTTTGTTTCTAATAGAAAAAAACTTACCTCGTAACTGATAAGACTCTGGCCAACCGGCTGGTAGGATTGCTTGTGACAAAGCCAACACCTGAAGCAACCATCTCACCCACGGCAAGTAACTGGTTGACTGCACGAACCCAAGGAAGTTATTTACAAACACGTTTAGGCTGTTCAATTGAGACATTTCTAGTTGTTTTTATTCAGTTTGCCTTCAATCAATATGTAATATACGTTCATATCTTTCAATATAACCGCTATTAACCAAGATCGGGGTTTTTAATATTATTTTTAATTTAACACTTCCTTTAACTAAAAATATTTATTATTGTATTTAAAAAACCAATAATTATTTAATTATAAATTAACACAACACTAAAACCTGCAGCACTAGTTAAATTCACAATACTTCGCGCTGTTCTAAAAACAAAAGTCGAAATAGCGGCAACTCTGATAGCGTGTTTTTAATGTTACGGCCGTTAATTCAGTCGAAGGAGTGAACACATACAGAACTGAACACAAGCAAAGTTGCAAAACGCACGCACGTATTAAAATTTGGAACTCGTTTCCAAGACAACTGGATATTCAATGAAGTTTTAACAGCGATATTCCTTTTATACCACCACCTACTTGAGACTAATCTACGATTAGAGTTCCTTAGTATAAGCTCAGTCATTAAAGGGACCACCTGACCTATTATGTTATAAATGCTCACCTTGCGTTTAGATTACAAACAGAATAATACCAATGATTTCTTGTAATCTAAATAAGGCATTTGTAGTGTGGTAGTAGTAGTGGTAATAGCAGGTATATAATTTTCCTTCTTGAACGTTTTGACTCTCAACCACCGTGATTGTTTACTTGTACTTACAAGGTGCTCCAGTTAGCGGACTTCACATGTCCTCAAAATAATACTTTTTATTTTTTGGTAGACATGTAGATGTCCTCATGTAATAAAATTCATAGCCCTCTCTGAAGTGGGGAGGCTCTATCGAAATTACCACTTGGCAGGCGGATTTGGAATTACAGTACCCAAAGCCGACCACGTGGCTTTGTGATTAGCGTACCAAACTGGTAAGTCATGAATCCTGGGTGCTGGTCACGAGTCATGAGTCAAATCTCAGCCGAAATCAATATTTTTGCAACAACACAAATTATTGGTTTTCGGGTCTAGTTGTGTTGTGTTCGTGCCTTGTCTCTGGCGCAATCTCACGCATCCTCCGATCTTAGGAGTAAAGACGACTGCGTGCCTCTGTGTTTGCGCAAACACTTGCGCCATTATTATTTATCTCCTGCGCAGTTGAAAATAAAAACTGCTGTTTCATAACTAGTCGCTGTAATCGAAATCGACCAGAAGGACATTACCAAACGCCACGCAGCTGCTCATTCCGTCTGAATATTACTTTGCGATAGCGGCCTAGGAGAATCTGCCACTGATCCAAACCGTTAGTCGTAAAAGTCGACTAACATCTTGTGGCTTCCGCCAACCATCTTAAATATGCCAGTCCTGAATTATTATCGCTCAACGACTTTAATAATCTTATTTTACAAAGCAAAATATAGTAAATATCACTAGTTTTGTCTCAAGGACTTGATTCAAAATAGAAATTAAGGCTTCATTACTGGAGCCTACTCCCCTATGCCATAAAAATATTTCACAATAATTACGTGTGAAGTAATTGTAGTAGTAGCCGTGGTAGCCAAGGTAGTGGTCAAGGTGCTCGCTTTAGTTTCATAGACCGCGAGTGACCTGGGTTCGATCCCCGGTATCGGGACCACCAAAATTGTTAGAAGAAATTTTTAGTGCTGTATTTGCCACATGTTTGACGCTGAAGGAAAACATCGTGAGGAAACTTGCATGTCCGAAAAAAAATTATAAAAAAAAATGTTATTTCGAGGATATGTGAAGCCCGTCAACCCGCACTGGAGCCCTTCCGGCTCCAAAATCCTCTCAGATATTTGAGAACTCCTTCTCCTTTGCCCAGCAGTGTGCACTTATACGCTACTACTTTGCGTGTGAAGTTATTCCTCGACATAATCAATCCGTGTCACGCCTGACACATGATTTCGTTATTAGTAACCATGTCTTGGATAAACGGAACCATGTTTAAAAATAACACGGTATGGTTTAATCGAGTAGTGACGTCACGCGGAATGTTTGTGAGGTTGTTTGTGGCGTAGCGGAAAAGGTACCTGTTACAACTGGGTTACTCGGCTATCAAACATTTTTATCTTCGAGGCTACGTTAAATTATAGGTGGGATCTTCCAAATAGGTTCATTAGGCAATTACAGAAATTTACGATGTGTAGTTACCCGCATGTATATTAGAAATAACATATAGCAAAGGTTGCATTGACGTTTGAGGTGGATTCCTATATTGAATAATTACTTCAAACATTGTTTCGATTCCTATGATTACGCGCGGTTAGCGTGGAACGTGAAAAATATTCCTGCGGCTTTCCCGAATAAAAAATGGCCTATGTAAAGGACATTGGGTTAGGTAACAGACAGAGTTAGTACTTCATTCACAAGACTAGTATACTATAGTATTGATGTCCAAAATATTTTTTTTACAGCCTTATGGTTACAAATGTCTATTACTGAAATCTCCTAACTGCTGCGAAGGATGCCAGTGACGGTGAATTCAGATCAGGACAACAGAACCTCACATTTTCAGAACGGTTTTAGAGCCCGTAATAATGCCGGCCAGAGCTGCCACAACACGACACAACATTATAAGACAGCTATTTGTATATTTAGTTAATAAATGTTGTAATCGTCAACATGATGCATTATTCAAAGGTTAATAATATAAATGAACATGATAAAATAATCACTAAAAAGTTGCACAATCAAGAAAAAAAATGGAAACGAGTTTCGGACAACAAGCGTATTCGTACGAAGTTACCTAATCAGACACGGTGACTGAGCGCTCGCACGATATAGCGATTCCTGACACAGTACACAAAGTATCTTCACGCCTTTATATTTGCAGTGATATAAGCATAATACAAAGATATAAGGAGACCACCACCAAATTTTTTCAAGCCAATCCAAGCGCGAAACGAGGTTCTGACGACCGATTTATCGCTAGAAATCCTTTCGTATTTGCCTATAAGATGAAACGAAATACCTATTATGATAAATTCATACTAGCCAATTGCTAAAATATTCACATATTAATATCATTGTACGGACAGTGAGATGTGCAGGCACCAGCGATTCAACTTACGACGAGAACCATTCCCAAGCATGTCGTTTTCGTAATTGGAGTTTTTCACGTGAATATTTAATAACTAACTGCGCCCCGCGGTTTCACTCGCGTGAAATACTCTTCTTATTCTAAGCCGCGTTTGTGATTGCGTTGTTCACTCACGTAGGTGCAATAATTATTTTAGTGTTTATGTAAGTAGTTAGTTATGTATGTATGTATGTTTATCTATGGCCTCGTTACCCCGAAACGTAATAATTATAATTATTAAGTAACGTAGAAACATATTTTATCACAACACACAAATATAATAAAGGTGAAAGTATGGATGTGAAAATGTAGTTTATTACCATTAAAGGCTGAAACTTCTGAACAGATTGTACATACTTACTGAAACATAGCATGTATGTAGAAAAAATTATCTGCAATAACCGAGGCTAGGTATAACCACGTATATTGCTTGCGAAGCGGCGGGCAGGAGGTGGTTAGCTAAAATTTATTTCTCTGTGAATTGTTTTGTAGAAATTTCCTAGACGAGAAAATTATAATTTTCTATAATAATGAATCCTTCCGTTCTTCATTCCCAAATATTCTTACAGGCCAGTAACGCACCTGCAGCACATCTGGTGTTGCAGATGTACTTGGGCGTCGGTAGTCGGCCATCGGGTGAGCCGCTAGGTCGTTTGCCCCCTTTTCCATAAAAAAATAATAATATAGGAACATATTTCCCACATATCAATCGTTTTTCTCAAACTTGCTTTATTAAATTACATTACACACTTCCTTTCTTCTTTCTTCTAATTTTCTTTTTACATTATTTTATTATTTTTGGGAAAACTTATAGCTAAATACACAAAGTAGAACACTATGATTTATAAAATTGCAGCAACAAAACGGAATCATACTCAGCGTAATGCTTTAGTGAGAAATTAACATCAGAAAGACAGCGTGTACGTTTGTAATCCATACTTACATAATAAAAAAGTAAGTATTTCAAATTAGTAGATACACAAATAATCGCTTGCTTATAGTCGCACGATCTCAGGAAAAAGGGGATGGCGAAATTTAAAGACCTCAGCGTCACAGCGAAACTGCTGTCAAAATAATCAAAAAATTATTAACAAGGCAGCGTAAGACTATTTTGTTGTAGCCGAACGAAAAACGTCCAATACAGAAATAATCATCTTATCCCAAATGAATCCTGTAAACCTTTCGTAGTCCCTAATTAATGATCAAATACAACATTGTAATTAGCAGACATGCACGTACACACGCGCGTGCGCACGCATTATATTGTTTACAGAGAGTAGGTATACACAATAAACAAACCAATGTTAAGTACATAAGCACTACGACAGTACCTTTGAAATAATTGTGGTATTTACTTAACACATAACTTCATATTATTATATTGTATTATTATTACATAGCTCCAACCTAAAATCATAAACCACATATTATTAAATGAGGAAGACTTTTAATAGACTAATGACAAGAATAAACTAGTATCAAAGAAAAATTTTGTTACAATGGCTGTTGATTTGTAAGTGTTAGATCCAAGCGACGACTTTTTCTGCTGCTCGAATGGGCCTGCGATCGATCTGGGCAGCACGCAAATACAAGCATTTCAATCGGTGAGTTAGGTAAACGGAGACCCACTCCGCCTTCCCACCCCAAATATCCTTTTGCCGGCATCACACCGGCAGCCCCCTTTCTGTTGAAAAAAATATCTCAAATTTTGTTCCACGATAACTCTTTAATACTTTCTGTATAATATGAACACAACTACATTTCTTCAAAAACCACAGTTTCAGAAACAAATGGCAACGTTTACTAAAAACTTATCCATCCGTGTATATTCCACTCATTAGAGACTAACATAATTCCTCCACATTGCAATCAGGGGGATCTTACCATGTTAATTAGAATATAGGCTAGAAATATAAATACACTAACTACACATACACGATAATATTTACACTAACAGAGTAAACTGATCGTTTTTAAAATATGAAAATTATATTTGCAAGTAATAAAAAAAACACGCTCGCCTCATTCGAAGTTTTCCGCGGTTTCTGTAATAACAGTTTTTCTCTTTTCTCAAGCACGGAGTCATATATGGCAACAGTGCTTAACTATCTGCCAGTATCAAAGTGATTAACAATTTTCGGATATAAATCCAATCAAGCTTGAAAACTTGTTCAAGAATATCGACGACTTTTACCAAAAACCTGTTGAACTGATGTCACCAAAACGATGATTTCCAGTCTTCAATTGAATTTCCCAATTATTATTACTGTACACATTCACAATCACTTGCGGCATAATGCACTATCAATATTATTTATCAAAACTCGAATAACAAAGAAACAACAAAATTTAATATGAGACACAAACATCACAACGTCAAAAAAAAAAACCGATATCTTTCCTTAAAGTGTGACCATGATGTCCTAAAATAGGATATTTGGTTACTAACATAACCCAAAACAAATTCTAATTACGGATGACGCTCACTCCATTTTGTTATCACTACTATCACCTAAATCGACGTATTATATATAAACGACGTATCTTGGTAATATAACGTTCGCCTGCTTAGGTATAGGTATTTGGCGAGATAGACTTTTACTTAACTTGTTTTACTTTTCAAACTTTAATATGTAAAATAAACTTTGATACTTCTAATGGGATTAGCCCTGATATTACCCATCAGAAGAAAAGTTAAATTGTTCCAGGATTATCAAATATTACTCCTATTCAAAAGTTAGTATATAAAGTATTAAGAGTCGTGAAGATATTATTAAATTATATATTGTTAAAATATATTGTATCTGCTTTGGTTTATTACGGTTTCTGAAGATTATACTGAAAGGTATGAAACTTCATTGAAAAAACAAACGTTAGTAGTTCTTAGTATAAACTTACGAAGTGTCATTGTATCTACACATCGACACTGATCGTCCATTTCGAAAATTGATATTTATACCATTCAGTGTTGCCATTATTACTCACACTGTAAGATACTGGTATCTATCAAGTAAATTCAAAGCTTAATAAAATTTTGTTTTACGAATGAAACTCATATAAAATATAATGTAGCTATGTTACACATAGTTACATTGTGTTACATACATAACTATGTGTAACATATCATTGCATTAACACCTTTAACAACATTGTCCTGTTATTTAATCCAATTTTAAATTTAGTCACTAAAACATCATGGAATATGTAAATTAAATTAAAGTATATGTGATTGAGCTACTTTTTGAGGGTTTATGTTTCTAGATATTTATCGTAGACACATTAACCGTTTACCAGCTTTGCATAAAATGTGGGAGATGTAAAACTCTGACGGTGAACAAACCTTTTTCCAATATGAGTGTACCAATATAATATATCTATTATAACTGATACCTTGGCAAAGCATAAGAAAAACCCATAGTATACGCGTAAGTTATATCGAGATAGTTATTGATGACTGTCATTTACACGCTATTTACACAATATGGGTTTTTAACCAATATTCATCGTCAATTTTTACCCTTTTTTTAATGAATTGTGTATATAAATTATATCAAATTTTTTTAGTTTCCACGTAATAATAAAATATAAATATAATATAAATAATGTGAACTGTGTAAATTTCACGGAAATATTTTTTTGCAAATATTTTATATGAGAATTCCAAAATGGTTAGAATATCCATTTTGCAATTTAGTAATAGAACTTTGGAAAAAACATAGTCTAATACAGATTCATCCATGCACAAATAGCCTTTTGGTCTTCAATTCATCCAGTTAGAATGAATGTTTTAATTGGAGATTATTTTTTAACTATTAAATAAGTGTAGCAGCTATATTACATAAGTCAAATATTGACTCCATTGCAATAAGATATAAAGCCGAAGCTTGTTGTAAAATACATGCGACAATGTATTACGAACTTTGGAGGCACTATAGAGGTTACATGAGTGTACATCTATTAGTACTCTGAGCTCCAATGCCAATCTTAACGTCCCACGTTTGATTGAGAGCTATCCTAATCGGTCCAACAGAACCAAAGAGTAGAGCTATGTACCTAAATGATCGGAGCATACTACTCGTGGGCATCACACGGGTGGCAACAACAATACGTCAATTTGACAATGGATGACTAAATGTCAAATGAATTGCCTCGTAAACTTAAAAAATTATTTAACATTAGCAGAATTCTATCAGAAAAAGCCATAATTAATAAAGAAAAAATCATGATTCCTGACTTTGAGTTTGAAATTTGATTTAATAATAAATTTAACTTGTATTTTGTTTAACAATCACTAGCATCAGCCGTTCAGTTCAATCCACTTACAATTATGCAAACGGTCACCGAAAATACCGCCAACTTATCCATTATAGAGTGAGTTTTAGGTTAATTGAATTCTCTATTAGTAATAATCACTCAATCCTGTTTATTTTTATGCGAAACTAGAAACATTTAATTGTATATACCTTTAAACCAAGCTTATAATATTGTTGAAGAGCTTTACTTCTTTCTCAGCCAAACATTAAACACAAAGCGAGAGGATTATCTTGATTGGAAAGAATATTTTATGGCTACCGCATTTTTAGCAGCAAAACGAAGCAAAGACCCTTGTTATCAAGTTGGAGCTTGTGTTGTAAATAAAGAAAATAAAATTGTTGGAATTGGGTGAGGAATTAAATTATTTTTAGATAAAAAACTTCTTGGAAATACGAAAGAATTATGAAAACTTTATTATTTTATAGTACCATAATATCATATAATCTACTACAAATTTACTTACTTCGGAATACTGCCTTGTCTACAAAGAACAGGCTGTATATCTGGTTAATCACTTTCCATATAATTGCACTGAAGAAATGATCATATCTTCCTGTTTGTAAGAGTACAGCTCACAGTTGGTAGTGCATCAGCCTTGCAAATGGTGGTCCCTATTTCCCTATCCCTTATTATGGAGTTATGATATATAATGCAGATATTGATGTAACCAATTCAATACACCAGATCTCTGAGTATCAGTGTTTGCCTTGTACTTCTTATGCCAATCCACATATCTCTTAAACATTAGGACTCTCGAGTATGAAGGATTTGTCATAATCACTACACTTGAACCGAGTCTGGTAATTATTCATTAGTGGATATTTTTATGATATAAGAATATTTATACTATCTCCAATGATTTCTAATGTGTACGGATTTTAGCGCTTTTAATTATGATTTTATATTCCCAACGTTTCGATCGCTTTACAGCAACTGTAGTCCCGCGTGTAATGACCTGGGTTAAAGAACATATAGCTGACATGAAACACTGACGCGCAAGGAAGTCTGCACTGTTATCATATCCTTGATCGCCCCAACCATTACATAAGATTTGAGACCGCAAATCCTCGCAAAAGAACACCGATTCCTGCCAAGGATGATTAGTGAGGTTATTGAAATCATAAAACATCCTAATTTCAGTAGAGAAGATGGCTGGGTGCTACCACCAGCTTGGGATCCAGTAATAAACAAAATTAAATCTAAAACCGAGCATACTACTCCACAACCTCAAGATACTGTGAGCACATTCTGCATAGATCAGATCAAAAATTAATAATTAAAAGCTGAATGCAGCCAGAGTTAACTATGACAACTCGATGTCTAACACCTCAGACCCCCCATGACCATGGTTGCTGTAAAGCATTTGTAATGTCAGGAATACAAATACATAACTCAATGTGATAAAATCCGTAAATGATAGTTTCATTTCAAATTACATGTTTCATTAGGTAGAGACCTATGTCCAGCTGTGGACTATTTAGGACTATAAGTCTGGTATTTTGAGACCAAGAAGTTCTTCAGAGCCCTTTAAACTTAAACATAGTAATGCTAGCAACAGAAACTTAAACTTAATGCTGCTTAATTAATTTCAGATACAATGGTATGCCTATGGGATGTAGTGATGATGAATTTCCCTGGGGAAAAAATACATCATCACCATTGGATAGTAAATTTTTATATGGTAAGATATAATGCAATGTTGTTTATTGGTATTTTGTGATATGAATGCAATTTTCATACCAAATCTTTCGAAATTAAGTGGCCTCAAGGGCTTGGTACATTGTATTATTTCATCAGACAGAACAGACATAAGTTATGCAAAATGTCTTTCTATAGTAAGCAAGAGTGTAGTGTGTAAGAAATATTAATCAACCACAAGAGCATATTGCACATGCTATTTTCATAGCCTAACTTTCGTATTTACAAATATTCTTGATTATGACCTAATTATAATGATCGTTTTTCAGTTTGCCATGCTGAGATGAATGCCATTTTAAATAAAAATTCTGCTGATGTCAAAAACTGCACTATTTACGTTGGTTTATTTCCCTGCAATGAGTGTGCAAAAATAATTATACAATCTGGTATTACAGAAATTGTCTATTTGTCTGATAAAAATGCTCACAAACCAACCTACATAGCTTCCAAAAAGATGTTTGATGCTGCAGGAGTCAAATATTGGTATGTAGTTTTATAATTTGCTCCTGCCTCATTTCATACATGGGGATAACTTACAATTACTATTAAGAGTTGTTGGAAGCCTAAATATCAAATTTCAAACAATCAAATACTTCACTTATATTACCACTGAAAAAGGACTGTGGTAATCCACACTAGAGCCCATTGCGGTGCTCCCAAACCTCAAAGAATCAGACTAGAATATTAAAGTAAGAAGTTTATAGGGATACTCATATAAAAATTACAGACCATTTCTTTTTCAGGCAATTCAAACCAAAAAACGAAAAAATTACCATCGACTTCACAGGCATAGACTGGGACTGCATGAGTCCATCAAAATGATTTTTATTTATTCATAGTGAATATGAAATGATAATGAAAATTAAGTGATATTAGTGAAATTGATACTATGTAAATCTAAGAGCAATGATCATAATGTATTTATAATGACAACAAAATAAAACACAAATGTAAATAAATTTGTAAAATAAAATTTTATTACTTTATGTACAAGTTGACAGGGGTACAAAATACTCCAATTACACAAATGAACAAAACCCAACATGGCTGTGTTCTTAAGTAATCTGGTTTAATGGTGAAAATATATATCAATAAAAACTTAAAAACATGTGTAATTTATCTTTATGGAAAGTTCAAATATATTCCACTTCATATTGGTAATTGAAATAATGACACTGGT
Organism: Bhutanitis thaidina; assembly: GCA_029286595.1. Lineage (NCBI taxonomy): Eukaryota > Metazoa > Arthropoda > Insecta > Lepidoptera > Papilionidae > Bhutanitis > Bhutanitis thaidina. Next base: position 4,356,986 of record JAGSMS010000020.1, on the reverse strand, counting down.
TAGAAATCAAAATAAAATAGTTCACTGGAGTATATTATTGCTTTGTTACTTCTCTAAGCAGTTACTTAATTAAAAAAAATGTATGAATTCCCACAAATAAGTCTTGTAAATTTTAACACATTGTTACCCTAAATATAAAAAAATCTTCCAATAGAGACATATTACACAATTCACACCAGGTGGAAAAAATTTTCTAACTAAAGTGCACACAGTAACAATTCGGAGTATTCAATTATATAATTATTGTCCAAACTTTACACATATCTACAGATAATCAAAACCAACGAAACTAAAGAGAAAGTTGCAACTCGAATGTTTGTAAACATAACATCCTAACTTTCACACAGTATTTAGTAAATTTCACATTGACAGACTTCTGGAGTTCTAACGATATTTTACAGTATCGACTTAAACATAAGAATTATTTACATAGCGTACCTCGATTCAGTAGTCAATCATTGCATGAGGTTTAAAAATTGCCACACATTTTCTATATTTAAAACCAGTCATTAGACTCTTATGAGAGTTAAACACATCTTGTCAAATTGCATTTTATTGAACACTTGAGAGGCCACACATCACAGTTTTAAATAAAAAGAACAATCTGTTTTCAAAAACTAAAACGAAAATAGATGTTTAGTTTGTTGATATTGTTATAACGTATATTGGAAATGTGATGCTTCCTTAACAAATTATACAAAGTTGATAGTAAAGTGTTAGGGTATAACAGTAACACATTCAATTTAATACATTAATAAAGAATATTTGTTCTAAAATGGAAAAAATATTAGCAAGCAACTGTAACACGAAACTATTTTCACAACATTTGCATACTTTACGCATGGGGGTCTAAAACATTAGACAATATTAATAATTAAGGTCAAACCGCACTACAACGGAAGCGCGGCGCGATACCTCCGAACTGAAGTATAAAGCGGCGGCGCGGCTTTTCGTTCGCAATAGTTACCCGATGCTCGGAGGACTAGCACGCTTCTATCAGTGGAAATGGACAGGAGCAAAATTGAAGAGGTAAGCGTGGTGTTTTTTGTGCGAAGAGGCAGAAATACACAAAAGAAATAATAAGCGTCCTACATGGGTGCACGATATTCTAAATTCTCGTTATGAACTGGCAGAGTATATACATACACCCTCTTAAGAATGTCAAAAAGAGAAACTGTACTTTATCTTTCGTGCTTGCTCCCGGGTTGAACGTGGACGTAAACTGAAAGTATAACCGCACTGGCGGCAGAGACGCGGCCTGTCGTTCTACTGCGTTTCAGGTCATATAAATTAATACAAATAATATTTGTCGCGCCGCAGGCAGCGGGACACCTCTGTAGAGCGCGATTTGACTTTAGCACTGGCCAATCATATCTAAAATAATAAAACGATACACCTTTATTTTGTTCTCGTAAGCTTAAGGCGAAGAATGCGACATTAGAATAATTTGATTTTGTTAAGAAATATAACGAAAAAGAAAATTAAAATAACATAGAAAGAGATTTATAGGTTTCACTGTTTCTTTAATCTTAGTAATATCAAATATAATTTGATGCAAAGAATATTTTTGTCCCTCCAATTACAATTTATTAATTCTGGTTGATATCCGAAGGACTTTTAATTTGTCCATTAATTGTATTCCTCAAAAGTAATTTTAAAATAAATACCTATTTTCTAGATATCTTATTTTTGTCATGAAACAGCTAAATATCTTGTTTTGTCCTTTGGATATCTGCAAATGATGTCGCTTTTTTCTTCAATTATGTCAAAATTCCGTTATGTTCTGTCTCACCCGAAGCCTCGAATGAGGTAATGTGAATCATTGTATTCTGTAGTCTTACAAATTATTTGTGACGCAGTCCGATCATTTAATTTAGTAAAAATTCTCATTTAGTATTATTACTCTAATGTTTAGTACAACACATTATATCAACCATATAAAACAAAGTTAAATCTGCAATTATTTGAGTTTTATTTCACGACTTTATTCATTATATAAACAAGATCTAGACTTTACAAATAATTTATTTTCGGGTATACTTACCCAACCCTTTATTAGGGTAAAAAAACGGCACCAAATTTTTTTTGCCTCTTATGCGAAAATTTGTTTGAACCAGCACGGTTGGGATTGAAAGACTTAAGTCAAATATTTCCTAATAACAACTCGACAAATTAATAAAAGTGGGTGATCATGCCTGGCAATAATATTCAGATTCATTTTTAAGTCCCTTAAAATTAATCGGCGACTATGGAAGGTTTTTCTGAATTACTTCGGTTACAAGGCTTACAGTTTCTGGAGTAATCGTATGATGACTATCTAAAATCATCCATAACCCCTATAATTAACAGATTCAAACATCATGTCCACCATTGTTTAAGCGACGCCTACCGTTCAACAGCCAAATCACCCATTATCAAAATTTTTGATTTACCAATTTCATATAACCCAAAGAGCAGATTGCTTTGCACAAATCATAATCACCCACCTGTATTATCTATGGTTCTCAGTTGTTGACTGAGATTTCTTTAGGCTGTAAGGTGTCTTCGATATGGTTTTCTACATACTCCTGTACCTGTCCGGGTGGTTTGAAAGCGATCGCGTATGGGAACTTGGTGTGACAGTCTTTTATATATTGTTCCGTTTCCTTTTCGCAAGGCCCAAAATCACCTTCTCGAAGGCTGTCTAACACTTCGACGCAACCCTGAAAAGAAAATATTACGATTTATACTTCGAATGGCGTGAGTAAACGATATCACAGTATCTAAGTAATAGACTATCAACAAGCAATGACTGATGTCCGACAGTGAACTTAGAGAAAAGCTGATCATGGTCATCAACTTCATAAATCGCCGAGTTCACCAAACCGTTGCATTAGTAACGTTGGTTCCCATCACTATCTGTGAGATTGTAGTTCGACAAATTCGAATGAATCCGTCCATTGCGATGTGGAGGTGAGGTTTTCCCGTATATACTCCCTGATGTAAACGATAGCTATTTTCGTCGTCTAATCATGAAAATTATATGTATTTTCTGCAACAAAGGAAGTATCTTCATACTACTATAGTTTTGGCAGAGAAGACACGTACTGTCAACCCGCCAGCCAAGCGTGGCGCCGACGGCAAATCGAAAAGTTGGAGCGACAAACGAGCTAACAGCTCAAATGACGAAGTGGGTACTGCAGTCCATGGACACCGCTCCCCACCAGCAGCTCACCTGTATGGAGAGGTCGGGGAAGTGCAGCGCGGTGGCGAGCGCGAGGGCGTCCCGCGTGCGCTCGGGCAGCAGGCGGCGCAGCGCGCGCGCGCCCCACAGCGCCGCGGGCTGCGACGCGAGCGCCGCTCCCGATACGAACTGCTCCGCCATCTGCAGCGCACTACGCCCGCAGACCATCTGCAGGTGGTACACCAAAACGATCATTTTAATCCATTGATCGTGTACCACAATTGATGATTTATCCAACAGATAAAGCAAACGAGTGCTGGTTTTTCATTCGCACGTTTTAACGGCGAATCGAGTTTCTCATATAATATTGCTATTTAAATTCGAATTAAATGCTTTTCAAAAAACTCATTAAATTATTTTAGAAGGGTGTGAAAAATCAGTTTTGATTTGAATTTGAATGAGTCGAGTGAGTAGTGATTGAAATCGGCGAAAACACCGAGCATAGCCGTTTACCTATGTAAAGCGAGCTATCCCGCTAAGTAACTTTGAGCTTCCTCGTACGGCTTGCAGTAAAGACCACGTCTCGGTTTTTTTTTATTTCCGATCATTCCGATTACCGTCACCCATGTACATCTGCAACACTAGAGGTGCTGCAGATGTGAATCGGTGGAATATGGTTTTTTTTTAAAACATTGGAAATACTGAATGATATTATAATACGATAATATGTCGCTTTTAATATGTCCTGAATGTTTTGAAATATTGGGCTGATGTCATATTTAAACCCACTGCAGAGTTATTTTTTTAAATTATCAGTTACACTACTAAAACAATTGAAAAATTAATAAAATACTCTTTATGTGTTCGCGCCAAAAGTCAAGTCTTGTTTGTTTGAAAACGAATGAATGTGCGAGCGCTCACCGGCTGCGTCTCTGCGTCGACGACGGCGGCGACGTGCGCGTGCAGCGCGGGCCGGGCGGCCTCCAGCCAGCGCTGGAAGCGCAGCAGGCAGTCGTGCAGGTGGTGGTGCCCGCTGTCCAGCCGCCACGCGCGCTTCAAGCTTTGCAGCATCAGTAAAGGCTTCTCTGCAATGGAAACCATTAAGAACTCTTTAAGTGTCATAGTAACAGCAGTATTTACATTTTCACAACACGTCATGAGATGATAATCACAATAAAAAACCTACAAACATCACGTAACGAGGCGCAAGGCCACTTTCTGTTTGAGAGCGTTTTTGAAGCGGGAAAGAGTGCGTCTGTGTGCCGGATATGGGTTGGCGCATTTCACTAATATAAACTTAAATATCATCGTTTACATACAAGCGGCCCGAAATATCTGGGGACCTACCATATGACGTCATACAAGTGGGAATTTGACACTGTTGAAAATAAATTACAGAATTGTGTAAATAAATGTGGTAATGAAGTCAATAATTAAATATAAAAAAATTTAATCATTTATTTAATAAATAAAATGTGTGTTGTGAGAATATTCACTTCAGACTTCATTTTCGATGGTTTATTTATTATAGAAATTATGACGTCACATGGAGAGCGTTTTATTGAATTGACAGAAAAAACACTGATTAGTATCATACAAATATAATGGAAAAATTACTTTACACTATTCCGTATGGAAAAAGCTGTCTACTTGCAACAAAGCGCTATCAAGAAATGAAGAAAGATTAGAATCTGCGACGTACAACCGCTGAGTACATCTCGGCGAAACACGTGTCGCGTTTTCAATGTTGGTAGTTTATATGTCATTTTATTGTTTTTTTTTTTTATTTCCGATCATTCCGATTACCGTCACCCATGTACATCTGCAACACTAGAGGTGCTGCAGATGTGAATCGGTGAATATGGTTTTAAAACATTGGAAATACTGAATGATATTATAATACGATAATATGTCGCTTTTAATATGTCCTGAATGTTTTGAAATATTGGGCTGATGTCATATTTAAACCCACTGCAGAGTTATTTTTTAAATTATCAGATACACTACTAAAACAATTGAAAAATTAATAAAATACTCTTTATGTGTTCGCGCCAAAAGTCAAGTCTTGTTTGTTTGAAAATTAATAAAATACTCTTTATGTGTTCGCGCCAAAAGTCAAGTCTTGTTTGTTTGAAAATTAATGAATGTGCGAGCGCTCACCGGCTGCGTCTCTGCGTCGACGACGGCGGCGACGTGCGCGTGCAGCGCGGGCCGGGCGGTCTCCAGCCAGCGCTGGAAGCGCAGCAGGCAGTCGTGCAGGTGGTGGTGCCCGCTGTCCAGCCGCCACGCGCGCTTCAAGCTTTGCAGCATCAGTAAAGGCTTCTCTGCAATGGAAACCATTAAGAACTCTTTAAGTGTCATAGTAACAGCAGTATTTACATTTTCACAACACGTCATGAGATGATAATCACAATAAAAAACCTACAAACATCACGTAACGAGGCGCAAGGCCACTTTCTGTTTGAGAGCGTTTTTGAAGCGGGAAAGAGTGCGTCTGTGTGCCGGATATGGGTTGGCGCATTTCACTAATATAAACTTAAATATCATCGTTTACATACAAGCGGCCCGAAATATCTGGGGACCTACCATATGACGTCATACAAGTGGGAATTTGACACTGTTGAAAATAAATTACAGAATTGTGTAAATAAATGTGGTAATGAAGTCAATAATTAAATATAAAAAAATTTAATCATTTATTTAATAAATAAAATGTGTGTTGTGAGAATATTCACTTCAGACTTCATTTTCGATGGTTTATTTATTATAGAAATTATGACGTCACATGGAGAGCGTTTTATTGAATTGACAGAAAAAACACTGATTAGTATCATACAAATATAATGGAAAAATTACTTTACACTATTCCGTATGGAAAAAGCTGTCTACTTGCAACAAAGCGCTATCAAGAAATGAAGAAAGATTAGAATCTGCGACGTACAACCGCTGAGTACATCTCGGCGAAACACGTGTCGCGTTTTCAATGTTGGTAGTTTATATGTCATTTTATTGTTTTTTTTTCATGCTGATTTGTGCAAAGTCATTTTTTCCAACTACTTGAAAAATGGATATCCGCCAAGTAACCCCTGATTCTATTTACTAATATATTCATAGTGTTCAACAAAATGAAATAAAAAACAGATATATATATATAATTCAATATCAGCGAAGCGAAATGCTTGCTTGAAGAGCTTATGTTCTGCAGTGGGATGGCCGATGGAACAGAAGTATGGACAAACTATTAACAAAACAGAAAAGGTTAAATAACTATTATACTGTTAGATATTTTTGGGATACAGATTATGGAATAGTTAATCAAGATTTCACAAAACTTTGATTCATGCATTTATTTATATATAAGTATAAACTCATGAATCGGCTTCATGAAATAATATTTTACTTGCAACATCTTTATACCAGATATATCGATAAAAAGTGAAAGTTAACCTTAACATTCTTTAATAGAATAAAGGAAATAAATATTAGTCAACTCGGTGCTATCAACATCATGCATGTTTCGATTTAAACATGTGCATAACAGTGTCCGGGGCCGGGCGGTGTGTCCAATGCAGACAGCGCCGGGTCAACTGAATATGTTACCTTTCCTAAAGTATATTTCGAAGGCCATTAAATGTGTCTCTATTCTATCCGCGGCGAGGGTTCGCAGCGGTAACAGGAACTTTATAGCTTGTTCTAGAGGATCCTCCGCCTGCAAGAGACACCATGAAATGATCTGACAAATCACATAATAAACTGTGAACATATTGCTAAGGAATAATCGTAATTAATAAATATCTTTGTGGTTCGCTCATAAACTTGCGATGTTAAAAATGCGCCTGTCTGGCGAGACAGATATGCGAGACAAAACATACAAACTCTCGCTATTAAATCTAAACAACTTCGTTATATCTCAAGATTTACTGGACATATACATTCATTCAATCGCAGACATTTACCCTTTTATTAATAATAGATTGTTTAAATATTTTAGTTAACCAAAATACTTAAACAATGTTTTAAGTCAGTAGTGTTTAGTCACTTTCGACCTTTCTATTCGTAATTCGTTCATAAAAAAATCAATAAAAAGCACTGCTTACCACAAACATTGTTTAAAGTTTAACGTCAGGGAATACATTGAATAAGAAATCAGTGATATGCGGAAGGATATACTCAAACAATAAGGCAAACTTATAAAAGCAATTAAAATATATTACTGATCATAGTTGTAAGTAGTTTTAACTAAGAACGTGTATAGTGTATTCAAAATATTTGTGTCATGTAGGTTGTAACTTAGTTTTGTAACCATTTTTTCCCTGCGTTTGCTCGGCACATACCTCACAATTTTGAATGGATTATGAAATGAGGGAAAGGTTCATCTCGCTGATCCAGTGTGGATTTTCCTACACCGTCAAGCAGATTTTAATGGGGCCGGTACCGGGGATCGCTTCTTTACCATACTTTCACATATTACTATACAGGTTTACTCTTTACCACTCTATGAAAGCCCACTTTGTTGTCAAAACACTCAAACTCAAAAGCGAAGTGCTTTTCTTTTGTTGTGGCCGCTTTTATTATATTCAATGAAAGTAAAGTGATATTTTAAAACGTTTACACAACTACAAATTTGGCTCTCGGCTACATTTTTGATTATCATTTATCTTAAATTATTTCATAATGTACCTAGAAAACATGAGGTAAATGAAATAGAATAAAAAATTAGTGACCGTACCCTGGCCAATTTATCAGGTATTAGCTCATCTAACTGAGGCGCCTCGGGATCCCCTTGTTCTTGCTGTTGGCGCGCCTTGTGGTGTTGCTCGCGCTTCACCTGAAACCGATACATAAATAATTTCAATATTCACTAGAAAATGCATTGATTAGAAATCCTTATATTAGACATAGCACATAAACTTCAATCTGATCAAATTTATATGTAGCGGTGTCGATAAATGTAAGCTGATAACTAATCAGGGCCTTTTACAACACTAATATACTCGTACATATTGTGTACTAACAACAACAACATAAACTCAGATCTGTAATCTCGTCGATCCGATCGAGTTGGCAGAGGTGGTAATACTTTGAACTCAACATAATTATTAGGTAACAGTTAGGTTGGAGCAGCATGTAGTGTGGTATCTGTGTGTGTCGTAAGAGGCGACAAGGGGAAGACTTGAATATCTCTCACCACCCTTTCCCGTTTCACCTCCCGGAGAGTCAAATAGAATTCCGTAATCTCTGCCTACCCCTATGGTTACAGGCCTAAATCCTTATATCATAATTATAAATTTTGATCAAGATAGAGATAGGTACTCGTATGTTGCAATTATTTAATTCTTTCATTTACTCGCCATGATCAACTGCTGTATAAAATATTTTTGTCGAAGTAAGATTAATTGTAGCAATAAATACACACTATCTCAATAAAGTCATTGAAATGTGTAACTATTGATATATGTGATTCCAATGCGCGCTTATCAAAATAAGTAACATTACATTAAAATTTCTCATGTCGTTGCAAATACTTGTAGCTAGATGGCGCTTTTGTGTATGCCCCGTTTTTTAAATCAATTAACGTAACATTCAAAATTGAGATTATATGCATAATTATGTGTTAGATAATCCTTAAAACGTTTTGACTCTATTCGATTCTGTTACTGTCCCGTTCTCACATCACGGTAGTTTAGGAGAATGAAATTTTATTAATGCCATTTTAGAAATTCGACTGAAATAATTTTTAGCGGCAAAAGAGCATAATTGTTCAACCGTGTGAGGACAGGTTACGATATTCCCTGTGTCAAACAGTGACCGCTACTGAAAGTTACTAAAGAAAGGAGCTACGTTTAACACTGCCGTGGATATGACATCCTGGGTTAAAATCCTAGACGAAGCTAATCGCGAATTTCGGACACCTCAAATCATTATTACATTTGTGGTCGAATAGCATTGTACCGTGTCACTCTCTGCCCGTACAAATAGTATGGGTAGAGAAACCGTGCGTCTGCGTTTCTGCTATCACATCTAATTTTATTGATATTCAGATGACATCTGCGTTGTAAAGATGAATCATATTTACACAGCATGCTTCACTACGGTGTGCACACAATCACGCCAAGGGAAATATTATATTCTATATAGCTTAATATGAACCTGAACCTGAGCCGCCAGTGCGCTCTCCTGCTCCGCTTTACGCTTCGCTTTCCTCTGCTTATTTCTTAGTTTCTTTAATTCTGATGGCGCCAGGTTTTCTGCAAAAAAAAAGGAAAAATAATAAAATTATTTGATGTTATTGACAGAGCGAGCGTTCCTTCATACTTGTAGCACAACAAAACTAATAATCAGAGCTAGGTAGAAAATCGATAATTAAAGAATTTAACATTTTGTATAACAAATTAATTATTTTCAAGTTAATCTTTTTAAACTTTTGTAATCTTCCAAAAATTTGTAACTCTAATTTACGCAGTCAACCTTATATATAAATATTAAATATTTTTTCCCACTTGTGCTAAGTTCTATATACTGGCTTAAGGAAGCATGTTAATGCGACAAGGATAATATGATCTCCTTCCTCCTTCGGTAGTAAAAGTATTAATAATATAAGTAGTTTGTCTGTTGCCTAATTTTTATTAAGAATTAGTTGAACCTCAATCGATATTGAGGTTTGCGAGTCAATAAGGGGTAAACATACATTAACTTTAACATATAGAAGTTTTACCAGTACAAAAACCGACGTGTATTTGAATACAACGTTGTGCCAAAATTTTAAGGCAATCGCTGAAATTTTGAACAAACGAACATTTACGTTTATATTATTATTATTCTTTTGTAATTGCAAGCTTGGTTTTGAATGGAAGCACCGTTCGTCCACAACTTCGGCCTTTCGCATAAGAGATGGCGCTACATGCCTTGATGATTGAGCTATGAAATTTATATTAGTTTGCTAAAAAAATTCTAATATTATGGTTACATATAAATTAAAATAATGTCACGAAAACTTGTTGGGTAGCAGTGAACAAAAACCAGTACCTGTACCATCTATGTCACATAAATTGATTTATATTTATATATATATATATAAATATATATATTAAAAATAACTTTTAGGGATAAGACACATGGGTAATAAAAACGATTTTGCTGTGGTGTTCACTTTTTGAAAGTTTACAACTCAACTTAAAAACAAGAAACAGCGATAGTTTTAAAGGAAAGCTCATGAAGAATTAACGTGTCTATTTCATTAGAAACAATTTTATAAATAAAACTATTGTTTACTCGCAGATTATAAGCGGATAAAATCGCGGGTTAAAGCTAGTACTATTACAAAATTGTAAAATAGCTTGTACAGACACACATTGAAGATATTCCAAAATAACTTCTTGCCTCTTCTATTTTTTGACACATAGATTTCGGTAGAAAAATAAGAAACGTGTTAAATAAAGGTAAAAACGATTTTGTTATAAATTACGGTTAAATACCGGTACATCTACCGGCGGGAGATGAGTCACAGCCGGAGAGGCGAAAAGTGGATTGGGCAAGCACGTTTGTCTGCCCTGAATCATGCCAAGTCCTTAGTCTTTGTCTATGCCCTATGGATGACAGTCGTGAGTGCGATAAATCTGTCTTAAAACCATATGCACAGTTCTGTACCTGACAAGATGTGAGCGGCAATGCCGACTACGATCAAGTCTATTGCTGACCTCCAATACGTGTTCATAACAATAGTTTCAACCCAGACCTGTTTTCTGCCACCAACATCATAAATCACGTACGCAATCGATTTAAAAAAATTATGTAACACGCTGCAACTTTGAAACTAATTAACATAGATGCTTATTTAAATTCATAACGGCACGGAGGTGCTAATATTATGGCACATACAAGGTGCGAAGAGATTATTAGTCAGCAGTATGAAAATAATATCTGCGCAAACGACGAACGAGTAGCGATGCATTCTCTGCCTTAAAAGGCGTGCGCTTTTTGATGGATACTTGCTGTATTGCGCGCCATTGCTAAATATAAACGTGACTATTATCATTAAACTATAAAAGTTATTATACGAGGATGTAGATATTAATATCACACAAAAATAAATTGAGTACTTTTTATTTAGGTTAGGTCCTAACCATAATGAAATTAAAGGAAAATAATTTTCGTAACATTCTAGAATTTGTCTATATTCGAGTCAAAATCCGTAAATAATAAATGAAATTCAAGGTGAACAAGCATAGTTCAACATAAAAGATTATGTTTAATTAACTAAAAATAAAGCAGGAATTATTTTTGTTAATAGATATATACAGTAACCAAGTGCGGATGAGAATGGCGCCGACGTATTTCGAATTATTTTATTTTAAAATTAATTTAAGTATAACAATGATGCCGTGTGGTAACAGCGTAAGAATATACCAACCCACTAATCCCGTGAGTATCGTAATAAGTGGCCAAGGTAAAACCTTGACAATCTCATGGCAGGTTCGTAAGTAAGTCTCACCGCCTGCTCGCCACCCTTCACGTTAACGACCAATAAGCCCATATAGCACCTAAAAGCCCATTAGGCCACAGCGAGAGTGTCAAATGGCATCCGCAACCTCTGCCTACCCCTAAGTTAGACAGGCGTGAGTGCTTATACATATTTCAGGAACTTCCATTTAGTTTTCATGCAGACTTGTATAAGCGACCCGCCGAACTTATTTGCGAAAAAAAAAAGTTTTTTTTTATTTATTCTATCACAACAACCGTAATAACAATAACCAGTGAATGGGCTACGAGAATCTAATCGTTATATTAATATGTAAACATCGAAAATTGTAGTACCTTGTTTTAGTATATTAAATTATAAAAGGACAGAAATGAATGTTACGAGTATATCATCCAAAAATACTGTGCTGTAGATGTACAAGAAACTCATGTGTGACCATTAAGGGGTAAAATAAAGTTAACATACACACATAATTGTCGTACATACTAAACGCTTGTAGCAATTAAATGAAAGTGTCTGATTATCTCAAAAACCAGTAGAATTTCGTTAGTTTACAAACATAATTCGTCGGCCTATACTAGTCGTTATAGTTTTATATCGACCAAGCAAATAAGCTAACGACCGCCGTCGAAAATCTCGATTCTTAGCCAGCACAATACGTTACCAATGAAATTTATTAGTGTCTGATGTATTTATATGGCGCCGATGTTTTATCAGTCTTCTTTTGTCCCTTTGATTTAAATGTAGATTTATATACCTATTAATAAACTTGAGCAAGTGTAGCGGTCACAAAGAAAATAAATTTACTGTAATGTATGGATGTACATACATTCTTGGATTTACCTATGCGCATTTTTTTTTAAACCAATCAGTACAAACGGTTCTAACTTAACTTCTAAAGGTATTTGCACACATTGTGAATTGTAGCACTGGGAATAACTCAGTTTTATTTCCTCTTGACCAGGTTTTGAACGAAGCCTGAAGCAACTGTAAGATCACCGATACCTTACCTCTGTCTGTCCCGTTCATTTCAGCAGCATATTTAAGTTCAATGCTGAAAACAAGCCTCTCCAAGAAAACGCCAGCAAAATCTAGTATTGCATACCCTTAAAGATTAAGTCAAGGGGGTGGAGGATTAGGGTTCGGCACATTCAGATGATTTTCCACCATCATTCGGCCGGTAGAGCCTTTCCAGTTATATTCCCTCTTACAGCCCTTTTAGATTGAATCACTGCCCCAAAGATCTGAAAAGTTTTGCAATAATCAATGCATAAGCTTTGACAATTAATTTTAACGTATTTATATCATAATTTTCGTTTGATTGTAAATTCTCACAGACTCATATAATCCGAGGGGGCGTTCGGTTCGCAGGCGTTGGGTGCAATGCACGCAAATGTAGCTATCAGGGTCGCCACCTATCTATCGCACGGACCTATATTGCACTAATTGGAATACTAATTGCAAATAACAAATCTTGTTATGCAAATATTTATCTTCGAATTCCAAGATTTTGAATGGATGTGCGTAGTTTTCAACTACATACGTGATGGCTTTTATTATAACACATAACATGCCCGGCTTTGTTCAAAATATGTGACGTATATGATACTGTGACACGCGGAGCAATTATGGCAAATCCTCCTGGCAGCGGAGTATTTAAAAGCTGCTGGAGAAGAATGGCATTGCAAACATTCTGTGTATTGTGAAAAAAGACACGTGACTCCTATACTTATATTCCTTTTTTAAGTACAATATCGACTATTGTATCTCTTACGCCACAACCAAAAGGCGACAATTCAGTTCCAGACATCAAGAATTATCGATAACCTACCCGAAGCTAAGAAAGCTTAATTTCTTGTACTAGGACTTGAGGTATATTTATGACCCCATTCGTATGTAGGACCTGAATTTTAAGTTAAGTTTTGCATACCTTCTTCAAAACCTAAAACCATTGGGGTTGTTGGCGCTTGTATAATGTATATTAGTTTTTGCACTTTGCAAAGTAGAAAATTTAATAACAATGAGAGATGCCATTGCGACCGAAGTTTACTATAAACAAACTATGAAATAAACCTTACAAAGGATATCTGCGTACTTTTTATAATAACGGTAATCTTAGAAATTTCTTTGTCGTGTATCCGCTAACACTTAATGGGTTTTACCAGTTTTAACGGGAAAGTAAATAGTGAAACTCAGTGTATGAATGTGTGAATTCTATCGAACTTGAAAAAAGCACAAACGAAGCGAATTTCAACGGATTTTTGGAGATTAAGAATCATTTGTCTGTATAAGCACTTGACACGCCTAATAAATTATCTATATATATTCTTTGTAATAATAATATAGATTATTTAAAATTAAAGCTTCCCGTTAAAATAATCAAACTCCTCTGTGATATGAAACCTGTACTTGCATTTCAGTAAAAGCTAAACTTATTGGTAACAACTACATTAGTAAGTAATTAATATAAGGGTACAATCGGACTTTGCGGGATATTATGAAACCCGGATTCCGAAAAAGCCTTTATTTCGAACAGAGCACCTACAATTCAACCTGCTCAACATCCGGTATTTCATATTTATTATCAGCTTGCTTGCGGACAGATTTAGATCTCCTTTCCAATGCAGTTGGGGCTTGGCCTAACTGGCATTTATAAATAACAATATCGGTATCTATGTTGTAAGGCAACTATAATTTCATAGTTGCTTGTGCAAATGAATGGCTGTGAGAGGCAAATTGGTAAATATTTTATAAATATATGTGATGACTTTTGCTTACCATATTAACTCCTTAATTATGTTAATTATTATTGCTGTACAAATTTAATGGCATTTTTTCAAAATAATTTTCAGAAAAGTGATGCTAAAGTTAAAATATGATTATTAATCCACTGGATGTTGTTAAACGATTAATATTTCTTGAAAAAAATAAATTATAAATTAATAAATTATCAAAATAAATGATTAATTAATAAATTATCAAAATAAATGATAAATTAATAAATTATTAAAATCAATAAATTATCAGTTTATACATATATATATATATAGTGGTGGTCATATAATTAGAAACACTACCAACGGTCCTTTACATTATGTAAGATACTTCACCGCAATCGTTTTTATTTTGAAATTAAACAATAAATAGGACAACAATTTAACATTTATTAGAAAAACAATATACATCCCATTACAAAAGTGCAGTTTCAATATTACATTACGAACAAACGTTTAAATCAGTTTTAAGGTATGAACAATCAAATAATGAAAAATGAAAATCCATGCTTCAACAAATGCTTCATATAGTTCGTTTTGACTGGTGTTACGTTTGTTTGAGACTTTCTTTTTAACAATATACCAGAGATTTTCTATCGGCTTTAAATCCGGACTATTTGCTGGCCAGTCTAAAACGGATATACGCTGTTCGCTAAGGAAACATTTAACGCCACTGGCCGTGTGTTTAGGATCATTGTCATGCTGAAAGATCCAGGTTACAGGCAAATGATCGTCCGAGTATGATGTCATTGAGTGATCTAAGATATTTTTGTATTGCCATTAGTCCATTGTACCTTCAATCTTCCGAACGGGTCCAACTCCACATCCGGAAAAAAACCCCCAAACTTTAATGTTACCGCCACTGTGCTTGACTATACTCCTTGTGTATTTATAATTAAAAGCATTGTTTACAGAACGTCTTACATAGCCCTTTCCATCGGAATTTACAATATTTATTTTTGTTTCATCTGAAAATGAAAATTTCATTCTCGTACCGTCCAATTAACATATTTTTTAGCGAATAATAATCGCTTCTCACGGTGTTGCTTGGTAAGAAGCGGTAACTTTCGAGAGATTCTTCCAAACAATTTATCTTCCTCTAATTTTCGGCGTATCAGTCTTGACGAGATGTTTCTCGGGTCATCAGGCGAAAAAAACTTCATTTTTAATCTGGTTGGAGCGTTTACTTGGGTCTTTTTTAGAAACACGAACGATTAGCGTATCTTTACTGGGAGAGGTTTTTCTTGTCCGAGCCTTTCTAAGAACATTTTCAACAGTTCCATGTGTTTTATAATGATCACCATTTAGAACAAAATAAAATTCAGATAAAATTTTGAATTGCCGTCAAAATAGTGTTATAGAAAAAGCCAGAGAAAGAAATGTTATTCTCCAATTTCAACAAAAGAACGAGCTATGGATGTAAAAGTAAGATATGTTTTATATTTTATGCATTTAAAGAGTTTTTTATTTGAGGTGCTATATTATGGCATGATTATTAATTATTGAATGTGTATATTTTTTACGAACATTTGTACGTTGAAGTTATACTTTCTTTATTCATAAGAAGTGTTTCTAACTATATGACCACCACTCTATATGTTTTTTTAAGGCAAAAGGGTGACCAACTACCTAACTGGACTGTTATGTGATAATCTGATGATAAGTGGCTACTGCAGCCCATTGACATCTTCAATCCAAGAGGGTTACAGATCTGTAGCCACCCGTAGCTATCTAACATTGTAAACCGGAACACAATAGTGATTAAACTGCAGGTTGGCGACAGAAATGACTTAAACTATAATATAAGGAAGGCGGAACTAGGTAGGCACTCCTAGAATTATACGATTTAACACTTCGTCTCAAAGTACTTTACAAATTAAAATTCAATAAGATAGATACTCTATCTTATGGGTATCTATGAATTAAAAAGAAGAATACAAGATATAGGGTTGCTGTGAACATTATAAATACTTTTCTCCCAGTAAGATTAAAATTTTACGGCAGTTCACAACTAGTCGAACGGCGAGCACAAATCGCCATCGACGTAGGTTTTGTAATCGGGAACATAAACCCAGCCCAGAATCCCAAGGTCCATAATTACTAAAAATAAAGCATTCTCAGACTGGATCCGATGTTGATCTGTAAGCATAACGAGTCAACATGAGTTCTGTGTACGTGATCACTACTCTTTTCCCATCAGCGTTTGTTAGCGAACATGTAGACAGAATCACGTATAAAACGTAAGTTTAATAAAAAGAGAAATTAAGTAATTACAAACCTTGAACAGAACGCAGTGGATTAACTTTGGATGCCTTGAGATAATGGCTTATTTAGTGACGTTACGTAAATTTTATCGGTCCATCAAACCGATAAATAAGTAGCTACTAGCAATGTTGCTATGTTTTCACTTTTAATTAAACTTCAGTTTCTTATTACTTCCGACATAAAATACGCAGAAGTGATGTATCGTTAATTAAAAACACCTAATTAGTGCAGAAAGAAGTTTCGCCGAAACCTCTAGATGATAATCACAGAATAATATATTAATAGAATATTAGAAACGTCCATTTACTCTGTGATGAGGATAATAAAATTTAGAAAATTCCTCGACGCATAGGTTCAACCATTTGGTGTCTTCAGACATTTATTTCTCAACAAGAACATAAACAGTTCACTTATGTGAGAAACTTATTGAGTAATTAAAATATAAAAAGTTAGTAGCAATGCAAATTAAAACGTAGGGTTATTCATAATATAGGAGAGCAATTTAATTTAACATTACAATACAGTAATAATAGGACAGTTATTATAATAGTTTAATGTTTGTTATTAACATCTTTGCTTCTTCATACATTATATTTCTTTTAGCATAATTCGTTATAGGTGTATGCAGATTAAGTTTATTGCGACATCTAGTGTGATATCTGTAATACTTTTTAGTGAATGTAGTATTTGTATGGGTATCATTCGACATATTTTTTTAATAAGTAGTCATGTTTTTCCTCATGTTTAAATATATAATAGTCTTAAGTTAAAAACAAGACATGTGTCATCAGCAAGGAGAGTAAGTGTATAATTTGGCTATGTAACCCTATATCAAAAACAACAGCGGGCCAAGGATTGAGCCCTGTGGTGTTCCGTACTCAATTTTTGAACCACCATGCTTTTCGAGCTTAACCACTTGAAATCTTTTGATATTTATATTATTTTAAATTTGATGCACCTATCACCACATTTCTTCACGCCCTGGGTTGACTGTTAGAGAATGCCAAAAGGCATTAAGTCCGCCTTTTGTAATCCTTTTGGTGTACACAATAAAGTATAAATAAATAAATCTGTTAGTAAAGTAGGACTCGAGAATTATTATTATATTTGGAATTAGAGGCTAATTCAGTAATTCTAAAGTGTGAAGTTTTTGTAATAGTATATTATGACTTACGGTATCAAACGCCTTTTTCAAATTTATAAATATTGCAACAGACACATGTTTTCTACCAATTTTGTTTCTAATTTCAGTAACAAGGTCAATAGTTGCACATACGCTATTTGATTTTTGGCGAAATCCATATTGATATTTAGTTAAGAAAATTATAATTGGCAAGTGATTATTTACTCTTTTATGTAGCATTGTTTCAAAGATTTTGGACATTACTGTTAATATGGATATTAGGCAGTAGTTACCATGCTCACTTTGAGAACCATATTCAGTAAATTGGAGTAATTTTTGCAACTTATGAAACGAATAACATTACTGTAAAACAGTAAAATATTGGAAATAAAATATACATCATGTTTAGGGTAGTACAATCAAGAGAAGTAACAAGTATATTAAAAACGATCTAAAAAACGAATTAAAATATCTGAAACACTAATTAAAAATATTTTACTGTATTTTATAATATACAGTTTTCTTGATATTTTGTATTTAAAAAATATATTAATTTAGTATCTTAATAGAATAAGTGCGTGCGAAACCGGAGCGAGGGGTTAGTGAATAATATTAAAAAAGAATTTAATTAAATCCTTGAAGTCTTACTTTTAAATCTAATGTATAATTAAATGAAATTTCATTATTACCGATAAACATCTGATATCGACACTACTAAGGCCTTCGTCACAGTGCATAAAATTTTTTGTTAATGGAGACGAACGCTCACGTTTTACGTAACCGCATTGTGCCCGAATACGCCTAGGACATGTCTCACACACAAATTGCTGCTCTAATTCACTCCGGTTTCGCAAAACTAATGAAACTGCGACCGTGATGCACGTCAGTCGCTGCCCCGACGGGGATCGCTGGGGTCGGGCATGCTCGTAATTAAAATGTCCAAAATTGGTCTTGATATTTAGCAACACTGATATCGTTCCACGAATTATTCGTTATATGAGAACGCTCCGTGTACCTTATCGCGTAGCTGAATATCAGGTTTTCACGCTTATTCTCTTTATGAGGTTACTAAGGATAAGTCCCAGAATATATACACGGAACATATTCGAACTATAGTACTCAACACAAAAAACTTCAGAAAGAAAAATATTTTTTTCATAGATAAGGAAACGATGTTAAGTGATAACAGCCAGCGGAGTTGCGAGTCCGTTACCGGCCTTTGAGGTAACAGTAGGCTCTTTTATTGACCCTGGGTGGTCAAAAGCTTATCTCTAATCAGTGGTGGTTTTAGTCGGTCCGACACTTAACGCTGACCCCTTCAGTGATATGTAGGTGATGAGGACCTTTCTCCCAGTGAAATAAAAACATAAAAAAAAAGAAGGTGCCAAGTCTTAACTGTTCGGAAATACCGCTGGCAACAGCCGATTGCACAAAAGTTGTTGTAGTGTGTAATGAAAAATTCCGAAACAAACGCAAGGTGGTGCTTTGCCAATCATCGAGATGCTATTGGTGGAATACAGTACCCGTGCTTCATTACGAACTTCTACAATTTTTAAATATCCTTTTAAGTATTGTATGCCCAGCAATGAGACTAGCAGATGTTCTGTTCTGTAATACAGACATTTCAAACTTAATGCGACATACATTAAATTCATAAAAGAATTTCAGAGACAAACACTACTCGTATAATAACAAAGTTAATTTTCATCTCATCAGTTTTATGCTTTACCAAGGCGTAGTTGTACACTTGAGTAAATAATTCCGAGGTTATTCATATCCATTTGCCCAGCCACGCAGACAGTAACATGACATGGTAAAACCTGACCTGACAGCTCTTATCACCTGCTCTTAACGTATGAATACGTACTCATCCATGGCATATATGAATAAAATTTACACGAAATAATATTTTATTAAAATAGTATCCCAGTAAATAAGTATTTCCTGGATTAAAAGCGTATAAATTACATACAGCATAGGCATAATTAAGCATTACTATAAATGTTTAAGTTTAAAGTAAAGTAAGTAATTTTAAATATTCCGCTGCAGGGCAAAGGCCTCCTCCCTATATTTGAGAAGGGTTTTAAGCTGGGAAAGGTCCGTCACGCTACTTCAATACTCGAAACAATACTTTTTTTCTATTATTTATCTTATGTATCTTTCTAAAATAAACTGAAATATTTTTTTTCTGATAAGTATCACTGTTCGATATTATTTTATAAACATTCACAAGTTCAAAAATATTAATATTTATTTGTGTCAGTCATTTCGTTACTAAAATTTATACATTGCGGTGTGGTATCGGCGTAAAAGTCCGCCACCCACTTTCCTGTGGGTACCGTAAGAGACGACTAAAGCAATAGCCTTGCCAACCTAAGGCAATCTCCGGGCGCAGAAAGTCAACCGTAAATATAATTATGCAGATTCACAAAGCAATAATCAGTAGACTAACGATCATTATGTTTTGTGAAGCAATCTGCAAGTGTATAGAGCAATATGATATTAAGACAGACAGTAAACTGTTCAACAACAACAGCCCGTGGACGTGGAGCCCTTAGCGTGTCGCAACGACTGGTCCAGACCGCTCTGAAACCGGACAACTAGATCAAGTTTCTCGTGCACTTCGTCAGGTTTCTATTAAGGTGCTGTTTGGAAACACTTCGCCCACCTGTCACAATAATATCTTTACCTTTACGCCTGTTTAAACAAATATTCTGATGTTATGAAAATATTTGATTTCATAACGTTTAAATATGGATCAATAGGATTATTGAATTATTGAACCACAGATTATTTTCATAGTATGAGGTTAAGTTAGCCAAACTCTACAGACTAAGTAAAATAAGTGTGAAAACTATAAAAAAAAGTATTAAAAAATGCGTCTCTAGCAGGACGTTCACGACGGGCATGTATGTTTATAAATAGAGCATAGAGTAATCTCTGCAATAAGCGCTTCCAGTTGTTTAACATTTATCACTTGACATTTATCCCTTTAATCATTAGTGTTTAATTTTAAAAAGGTCGACGTTAATAGATTTTAATTTTTAAATAATGTGAATCCGTGATTGTCTACGATATTTTTATGAATAACAGATAAGAGAGTGCATATCTCCCCTACGTTGCGAGTGCCCCGTTGGCACTAAGTGGGTCTACGATGTCTTTTCACTCAACAAACTAAACTTTGATATCATACTCAATATCTACACCACATGTCCCACTAAATAGCAAAATGAAGCGTTAGGGTGAAATTAATTCACACCGGGTATTTAGTGGGCGCTTTTCCGATTGACCATAAAATCTTCAATCAATCTTTTCTTCTTTTTTTTTCTTTTTATAAACACGTTACCTTTCAATGTAGGAATTTCTCCTGTGTCGCGGAGGCAGTTTACATACACATGGACATACATCCAGAACGGGAATTATTATTTGTAATCCATATTTGTCCCGCGCGGTAATCGAACCCGCGACCCACAGCGCCGCAGTTAAACACTTAGCCGCTACGCCATCGAGCAGTCCACACTGCAGCGTGGGTCCACAACATAGAAAAACGAAAAGATGTAAGTGGTGTCCTTCATGATCTGTATTCATCTTTTCTCATCAACTTTCATTAGACGGCAATCTAAAAAGGTTGTCTTACGCCTGTACATTATCAACTTCTGCACATGGGCCTCACCAAAATTGGTAGCTACGCTATAAGCGGTTCGTAGGCGGATCGACAATCGCAAACGCATAAACTATAATTCATTTTAATAAAGAAGCACGCATGCTACTCTCAGCAAATACTATACTATGACAGTCATACTTAAATATTATCAGAAATTGGGTCTTAAAATAAAAGCAAAGTACATCTCATCGGCGCTTGTGTCCTAAATATGATAAGCTTGCATAACAAAACCACGTTCGGAAGTACGGTGAGCGACTTTATCTCTGAATTGATGACTTACGATTACGTTACAATCGCTAACCGCACTAAAGCGCCGTGTCATAATTGGCACGAGCAGATACCGATTAATTGTCGACGCTTCCCAAACGGTCAGGCCGCTACTTCCGTATTCACAACTGGCCTGATCGAACAGGCCAGTGATATGGCATTGTAACATCAATACCAGTAACGTATATAATTGGTACATTATCTGATACACGTGTTATTTAGGTGAAGATTATATTCTGTATGGAAAACATTAAACTGGAATATTGTAAAATCGTTAGTTATTTCATTTAACTATAAAATACATTAATTCATGTAGTAGCGGCATAAGACCCTCTGCATTCCAAGGAAGTTGTACAAGTCGGCTATGAAAATTTCCAGTAAAACTTCATATTTCCAGTATAATGTAGCTTCTTAAAAATAACGAATTCCAAAATGTCGAGATTCGGAAACGAATAGAAGCGTCTAAGATAGCTGAAGTAAGTGAGTTTATATGCCTTCTGCTGCTAATCTAATCATACTGCTGAAATATCTTCAAAATATTTTTTTTTTTAAAAAGACGATTATTTTAGTAAAATAGTTTATTGTAGCATCACTAGAAGTAATAACATTATACACACAATTATGCTGTCACCGTTATCGTAGATAAGTACAATTGTCAATCTCTAAATAATAGAACACGAATAAATAATAGAAACTCATTGTGAGAATTCTACAAGTTTCATTCTAGAACATCATAAATACTGTAGTGATGTAAATTCAATTGGTATAATTATTTACTGGAAAAAAAAGAAACTATGACTAGTCCACATAATTTAACACGAATGACGAGTTTGTTTAAAATTACACATCATTTGTACAGATGAGTCATTCGGCGACGTAAAGCTAAATTTATGTAATAAATTAACGTTAGATTAAAGTCCCGTCGCGTTTATCTTACGAATTCTTTCAAAACATGATCATCAGATCGGTTTACATCATTCGGATCACGGTAATGTTTCCACAATAACGTCTAGTTTCCTGGATTTGAAGCTAAGATGTTATTGCATTTATATTTACAGACAACAATATTTAGAATGGGGTGGAAGTAAGTGGTAATATAACATATCTTCTCCAAAAACCAACCTTACCTGCACCAGGCTCACAAACGAGGCGATATATTCTAAATTAAAATATATACTAAAAGAGCGTAGTATATACAAATTTAAAAACATTATATTTCGTCAGCAAAGGACTAGCTTGCAAATCAAAATTTTTTAAAAAGAACTAGATCATATTAGTAAAGAAAGCGGTGCGACGAAATTATGCTAGGAGGCCCTTTCTTTTCCTCGGTTGCGCAGACGACTAAGGGAAATACGAAGACAATGTCATGGCTTCCGACAGATCGCGCTAAAAAAAAATTAAAAAGTGTCCGATCGTTTCAATTGAACAACTACTGATGTCTAGTAATATGATCACCAACCCGCGTGCAAACCGTGGTGTTATAGTCTTAGACTAGACACAGCAATAACAGGAGTATCATTCTGCATAATCTTTAAAACTTTATCAGTAGCGTCGTCATCACCACAGGCAATCATTGCTGTACCAGACCGAACTTCGGATTCACGGTCCAGAAAATCCTGCCCGCGTCCACCTTCACATAAATAAACACGTAATTAAGGATCGGCATTTCGATAGAATTTCCGTAATTTATCGAACGTCAGAACCTCGTATGTCAGCAGGCTGCGCCGCATGCAGGGGAGATTAGTATTTTAAGAAGAGGTTTGTTTCTTTTCCCTTACATAACTTCAGAAACTAACTAACTAACATGATATCCTGCGCAGTTGTCGTATTCAATCAGAAGACGTCTCCACGTCGTACACCGGCCATGTTAGATAAAATTTATCGATGATTAGGCTGTCCCTCAAAACTCAACAATCAAAAACCATTGTACACTACATTAATTACTAAGCAAATTACGTGAATGGTACGAGGCATGATTGTATAACCATAACACCTGCGTCAAAAGAAAACATGTTACAAGTGCGGTTGAACTTTTGAATGGTCCACCAGCTCCACGTAATAATGTAACATTTCGGACAACAACTTTCTCCCAAGTAATTTCACAAGTTAATGTGATTAACAATTCCAAGAATAACTTAACAAGATGATACATTTATAATAGATAATACATTTATATAAACCCTATCTTCCGCGCGTGTCATAAGACTACAGAAAAGTCGGGAAAATCTCAATGAATCCGAGTCAATTTCCTGGAGAAATATTATTGACGAGGTTCACCATTCACCACCCGTCAAATCTATCTCCCGAAGAGCCAAGAAGAGGTTTGCTAAAGCCCGTTTGACAACGCTGAGTCGTACCAAACAGAAATCCGTAATCTTTGCCCGTACGGATGATGTCAGGCGGGAGTGTTTATGTGTTATGTAATGTTATATGTTTTAGGTAATTTTCAGTAAGCTGCATTGAGTTTTAGATATGATTTATGTTTAGACTTATAACAAAACGATTTATTATTATTATTTTAGTATTTTAAATCGGTGGGAAGTACTTAGAAATAATCGTGAATTATGTACTACTAATCTTTTATATATTGTAGTATATCTGGCATCAGGCTCCAGCCGTCTGCAACTCAAGCTGCCAGCCATACGGAAAGTTTTCTGAATCTATAAGTACAAACGAGTCATATATGTCTGGCCTTTGTGAATTAACTTAGCTCATTGTGTTTCTTCAGCAGCTTTTCAACATTCCACTACAGGTCATAAGCTTTTGCCCAGGATTTACCGTCATCGCAACAATTTGCAGACAACTTGGCGATTGCAGTAGCAGGAAAATATCTCCTTTGGCTATGAAGGATTATAAGACGTATAGGTACATAGCGTATGCAGATGTGCATGAAGATTTATATATGTATTTGAGTAATACAATAGTTATAATAACTAGTAATTAGGACTTTGTATTCTTTTTTTTTTTAAATTTCAAGTCGGCACCTGTCTACACTTTTTTCTTCGTGTCCCTGGTTCACTGACAGAGATTACCACAAGGCATTAAGACCACCCATCGTAAACCTTAGTTGAAGGTGTTTTAAGAATAAATAAATAAATAATGTTTCTGGCCTTTTCCATAGTCGCCTTTTACGACAACTGCGGGTTTTTAATTTAAGCAAATTACAAATTTTAAATACAAAACAAACAAACAAATTTTAAGTTGGGCCATAAACATAAACGCACAGCGAAATCTTCAACAGAAAATTTCGCATATTTTTTTATGTCTAACCATTTGTATATATGACAAATGATAGAACACATACATATTACTCAGTCTAAAAATATTTAACGTCTTTTCACGGTCCGTTTATTATTCTAGCAAACCACAACGAATGCCAAAACTTAAACTTCAATGGGCTATGAATAAACGTGATCACATTCATTGACTCTGCAAAAGTTTCAGTACTAAGAACATATTACTAATTTAAGATGAAAGAACGAAAATAGCCATAACAACAGTCACCGGTTCGTAAACGCACGATGACGAATCTATCTGGAGACATGACAGTAGGCGGACGGACTTGACTGCAGTTATTACTGGAAGTGCATTATAGTCATAAGATGATAATTACATCTCGCAAATTGCTTTGTATGCAAATTCATGATTGCAAATTAACTTTAAAACATACAGTTACTCGAAACGCTTAGTAAACAAATTGTGAGATCATGACATCAATATAGGACTCGTAGGTCACTTCCAGGTCGGGGCGATTTGCCGTAATCGGTATGCTCGGCGAAGGTGGATTGGCGTTTGTAATATCAGACTCCTCACAATTTACTACTCTTTCCCCAACACCGCTTACCATTATTTTAGATCTAACCACCGATGATGTTTTCCCATTATTGATGACAAATTGTACCGACTTAATTGGTCGTATAAGGAGGATTATATCGTATAAGGATTATAGTAATTTATTCAAACATACTATAATCATATTTATGGCGACTGTAGTTACTCTTTGTACATTTTGTATGAGTAATAAGTGAAGCTAATAAAAACAGGGATAACGCCATCGATTTTTAACAATAGTCCAATTTTATGAAATACTATATACTATACTATACTACTGAAATAAATTTACTATGATCAATTTAATGCCGACTGCAGTTACTATAAAAACTGTGATAATGCATGTTAACATCTGTCCCCCCGCGGCCACGGGTGATGTAAAGAACGCCGGGAACACTTAAACTAAACGCGATAAAATCCGTAAATAATAGTTTCATTTCAAATTTAATAATGCGTTTGATGTTTAGAAAATTGTCCATATCTTTGAAATACTTGCTATAGGCAATCAAATTTAAGCATGCCCTAACTTTGTTACACTTTAGATTGTAAGCCTCCAGCAATATTCTCAAGACCTTGATCTATACACGACTGCAGCGCGTCATACTTGGCGTGACATTGTCGTTCGTCACACAAATTACAAAAAATAATAGGTTGAACGCTAACCGGTGTTTGAATTAGCACAGCTGTGTGTTATGTCGCATAAATGGCAGTCATTGAAAATTGTATTATACGAGTATATAGTATAGACCATGCGAAGTAACCTTAACAGCACAAACCTTGTTTTTAAATTCACTAGTTCGGGTGGCCTATGATTATTGAATACTTCAAGGATGTAGGATAATTGGTGACACTTGTTGTTTAATTGAATAAAAGAAAAAAGGAAATCATGGTGTAGAAGAATTTAAAATCTCCGTTTCGGTAGAACCCACAGATATCGTAAATAACAGTAATTTTTAATGCACCTATCATATAATAAGGAAATAAATTTGAATCTCGAATATTTTTAAAATCATAATCGAAACACAAGATCACGAGAACGCATGTTTTATACATAGTTTTTATTTATTATATAGTAGTTATATCACATTTTCTGGATCGCAATATGAGATATTTCTTGAAAAAACATTGTAAAAGCCAGCAATTTACACTCAACAGTTACGTGACACAAAATGTAAGTAAATTTTATGATTCATTCATAAAATCCACTTATTACATATACTTACTAATTTATTTAAATCACATTTAGCAACACGATAGCCAAAACAAAAGTATTATGATTATTAATCCTTGGTTAATATTAATATTATATTAATATAAATAAAATATGCTAAATATATTTAAGCTATAGCACAAAATGAATGCACTTATAAAAATATACTTATACTAAAAATATTTAAAATGTACTAGGTAATATACGTAATATACCTCTTAATCCATATACTTGGAGCTTATAATTCCATGTGGGGCACAACAGAAATTGCGCAATTCACACCCCAGATTCCAATTTAAAATAAATATGAGGAGATAGTAATAAGCAAATATAAAATTGCAAGTCAGCTAAGTTAATCTGCTAATAATTTAATTTTTAAATCGACAAACGGATTTGTAAATGAATTTGTAATAAAAAGTTTGGTACGAAAAATTGTTGTAATACCATATATTACAGACACATTACCGTTGAGATTTTTTAATTCAATATTTAATATTAATAAAATACAGCAAACATTACGCACAAAGCAATCAATGTATATTTAAAAACGGATGTCGAGGAATATTCGCATTGCTATTAGACATACCATTGATATTTTTAAAAGGTATTAAAGTTGATTGCGGTAAATCTAATCTCTATTTTGGGACATATTTTTTTGTCATTTTAACGTGAGTGATATATATAGTATGTTTGATCTTATTGTTTTAGTTTTAAGGAGCAATGTCAAACTATCAGTCTTTTTCTGCGTATCCGGTAGGAGTCAATTACTATCAAATAACCACGGGCCCATTTAACGATTAGCAAAACATGCTGCAAATGTATTTTTTATTTCTTATTATCTTTAGGACCGAATAAACCCTTAATCTCTATATCGTTATCTTATATTTAGCTGTTTGCGACATGAGAAACGGTTACATGAAATATAAAAAAAATGTATTTCATGTGCACAGCTTCCATATTTCAGCACTATTTAAAACATAAAATTTTCGCTAGGCATTTTTAATCACAGCAAAATAAGGTCTTGGGCGAAATCCATTCCTTATAGAATTACGTGATTAACGATCCCACAGTCCTATTTCAATATAACCGTGCAATAATATTTAGACAGCTCTGACTTATACATAAGCAAACACGGAGTACATTCATTTATTCTAGAGACACACCCTGACTTCCATCTCAAGCATTTGATTAAAGCAAATACCGACTATTATAACTTAGGACGCCAAGCTAGAGGTTTCAATCGTCAAGCACTTTTTTCGCGTTAGTGGCGATTTGGCAATCCGTAAAGTGTGCAAACCATTTGACGCGTTAAGACTTATCTAACGATTTAAACACTTAACCGCTACCATGGCGCAACCTTATTAGGTAATCAGCAAATCGATCAGATGTGTCTCACTGCCTCTATGCCTGACATGATATTTGACAGAATTAAATTATATTTTATTTTCGATTCGAGTTCAACTGTCTCTCCAAAGAACCAAATATATCGTGTGATAAAGCTAACATAAAAGTCTTTCCAAGAAACGAGTGCTTTAACAATTTACGGCCTTAAAGCCTACGCCTTGGATCAAGGCCAACAGGAAAACCACTAAAGACTAAAGTCTCGAAGGTGCGTAATGATCGCCTAGATCGAATGTAAAAGGGCACAGATGCAATCAATATCAAAGATCTGAGATGTATGAAATTCCTTTTACACTACGTGTCGTTTAAAAGCACGAGTAAATCGATACAAATAAATACATCTAATCAAAAATTTATCATTTTCGCGTGTTACCAAATTTATATACGAGTACGACCACTTCAAAGAAATACTACTAAAAAAAATTTCCAAATCGAGTCATATTTTTTGAAGTTATGCCCGAACGTAAAAGGTGGATAACAATTGAGAGGTAACTTTTTAAGTAAAAAAATATATAAAAGCCACTAAATCTATAGACAAGTTTTTTATGCTTATGACAATTATGAGAATATACCTTACGGCTATTTAAACCTTTGTATGATATAGGGTATGGTTACGATACGGACTATGAATGAACATAAATTCTTAACATTGTTCACATTAGTGCACATAGGCTAAAACTTGCATATTTTACTTTTTTTAAACATTTTGTCATGTAGTCACAATCCTAATCTTTTTGACCAAATTCGTTGAGCTGTGCGGAGTCGTGTTAAATGGAAGTGCTTATATTTCCTAAATTCAAGAAAGAGTTTTAATAATTTTGCGTAATTTTAGTAGGTTGAAACTATAATATAGATGACTTACATTTATTACGGTTTTATTAAAGCTTGTTAACATGGTTAATTACAATGCACCATTTTAATATATCTAAACCCTTGTGGACTAATTGTATATCGGACACTCCCTAAATTATCCTGCAGAAATGGAAATACCAAGTTAAGTTGCGAGACGTCTGGTGCAGACTACCACTGCGACGGCTGTATAACGTTGCGAACGCGGAAAATCTTCTCAACTTATGAGAAGCTCAAAATCTATCACGCAGTGCATTTAATACTATCCAAAAAAAAATGTAATATAATACCCTCAGAATTTTATCACCGGCATCCTCTTTCACATCACGTATTTTTCACAAACTAAAACCACAAACAAGACAATGAAAAAAAATGAGTAAAAGCAGCAAACTTTATATCATCGATATCTCTTCGTGGAGGGTACAGGACATACGAGTACGTGGGAGGTAGGCCACACGCCAAGTATCGAAATAAAATTTCATACTGGTTAAGCTTCCTTGTTTCCGATAAAAAGTCAACACATTGCAAGTAATGTTTTTAGAATTACCCACTTATCTTGGAAGTAACATGGTCAGGTCTGGTCTTATTTTCACAAAGAAACATTTTTTTTCGATTGTTTGTTTGTTATAGTATGAAATAAATATATTTTCCTTATATGCATGCTATTGTATTTTGCTAAGATATAATTCAAATTCAAAACCTCCAAATTATTACATACTGCACTATAAGCCGCAGTTGCAACAAGAACATAACTACGCAAACCCTGCTTGATTCACGTAATCGACATTGGGTATGTGCAACGCACTGAAGGCCGATTTCAAGGTTTTTCTGTCAAATATCTATCATTAATATTGATTTTGAAGAAGTGGATTTGTTCTTAAATAAACAGAATTGTATGAAAGATCATAATACCATTAAAACTTGTTTCCAATTCACATACTTTACGATTATAGAATTGCAAGAATAACGTTTGCGAGAAAGGCATTAAAAATAGAGTCTTAAACCATTTAGCAACTATTCAATGCAGTAGATTGTGCAAGGGCAGGTTAACAATGCTTCAAATTTATGCCAAAAAGAAGATCATATCTAAAACAACAGTTGTGAAATATTGGTAAAAAATACGTCAACAATATACGAATAAGCTCTGACGCGACGCAGAAAATCATTAGCATTTTATGAAAGTAGTCATTATTATTTTTAAAGAATATAAATAGAGATATATGTTATTTAAAATGAATGTGAATGTGTTACAAGAGCTTTTTGATTTACGCTCGTAAATATATCTTCCTACGGCGTCATTTCACTCTGGGCATAGCCAGGTGATCGCTTTAAATAAGAATCTACCATACCAGGATGGGCCTTGTGTGTATTAAATGTTGAATAATAAAAATGCCAGAAAATTTAGTATCTAATTATCCAGCAAAAGCTAGTATACACTTCTTGAAAGTTTAGCTATGAACTCACCGCGCTGGGCAAACGGGTTGGTGAGCGCAGTGCTAGTGATAACACACAGGGAACAACCGATCATTACCCTGTGGGATTCTTGTCGGCAATTTCGGGTGGATGTTCCGCCATCAATCGGTCGCCAGTGTCTCGTTTGTGCAGGGTGCATCCCGTGCCGGAGTTTTTTTTTTATCAGAAAGGCGGCAAACGAGCAATAGGTTCATCTGATGGTAATTGATTACCGTCGCCCACATACATCTGCAATACCAGAGGAGCTACAGGTGCGTTGCTGGCCTTTAAGGGTATTTGAGAGATAGGAGCGAGGATAAGGAGTGTAATGGGGAGAGGTAGTGGGCATCCGGTTACCTCACTCACCGAACGAAACCCAGAAGCACAAGATACCTCTACTTCACGCCGGTGTTCTTAATCTGCTTGGCTCTACCTCGTTTGGAGAAAAGTATGGTATATTCTCCATTACAACCCTGCGTTAACTTTATCCTGTTAAAATATAAGTATATATCCTAGATATACGTTGCATGCTAATAGTATACTGATATGCCCTGATATATGATAATATATTATCTGATTGGAGACGAGTAGTAGGGTCTTATGTTCACGCACTAATTAGCCTACCAAACGTTTTTTTTTTTTTCAGTTTTTACAACTTAGGAAATACTTATTTCCAAAAGAAGACGGTTTAAAACTAAATTAATCGATGAACGAGTATAAATATCATCCATATGTGTGCATCCTACACTACAGTCAACATCTTCACTTATCAGTCATCAAAACACTGACAAATATGTAAAATGTAAAAATTAACCAAAATGTCAATATTTAATAGGTTCATAATTGAGATGGTATCAACATAAAATTGAATTATATACATTTTTAAACGACAAATTTTATGCAATCGCTTTAATAGAAGTGAACGCGTTCTCCACAAAGTTATTACGGCACATTTGAATAAATGACTAAGCTCTTTACATACTTCGGAGGTCATGCAAAGTCTATAAAAGAATTTTGGTGTAGTGCTATGTAAGTATACAAGTGTTTACATATTTTACGTCACGTTCGGTAGCCGCCTGGTTGTCCTTCGTTTTCTCACAAAACCGGCGTAAGGTTGCCGAGCCGCTTGACGAATGCTTTGCTCTCATTTCTAATTTTGTCCGTTCGTTTGCAGTCATATTTTTAACGGATTCTAAGGTTAAGGTTTTTTTTTAATAAGTTATATGATTTTGTCTTCTTGACCTTCAAGAAAAAGTATCTATAATCATAAAATTACGTATGTATATATTTTATTTAGAGCAATAAATTACTTATAAAACAAATATTCCTTTTGTAATTCTCTGTCTTAATCAGTCTGTATAATTTGAATTCCACAGCTGAACCGTTTAAACCTTTCCATGACAGTACCAAAAAAAGCTGGCTTTCATTGCATGGAGGATTTACACATATATATTGACTATATATAAAAATCTTATTAGCTCTATGTAGATTAGATACGTAGACGTAGATTACAAATAGACCAAATAAATGAAGAACTTAAGTTTTCTCGCTGGTTATTACATTATGGTATATAATAACCAGCAGCTGAAATGGCAGTGGGTCGGTCACATAGCTCGCAGAACTGACAACCGTTGGGGTAATCTCACACAGACAAATGCAGTGTGGGACGATCCCCACAAGATGGAGTAAGTACCAGCACCGTGAAGCGGGAAGCCGATGGGTGCACTAGGCTCAGAACCGCGCTTTGTGTCAATCTTTACTGGAGGCCTACGTTCCACAATGGAGTGGATTTAATACAATGCATTCATTTCTAACAAAGAAAAAAGTTAGAAGTGAATATAGTGTAAGCAAATGTAAAATTATGGATCATTTAACGAATAATTTAAAATATCTATGTGAATTCTTTATATGCTTTATAAATTGATTATTACATTGAGTAATATAAATCATCTAATAAATTCGTTACGTTGGCAGTATTTTGAGTAACCGGATGTTTTAGTGTTGGCAACTTTGTTGCAACATTGTCCTAGCCAGTAAGTGGATACAGGTTTGAGACCGATTGGCATTATTACTTTGGCAGTGGTAAAGGAAAGACGCAATCCGAATTATATTTGTAATAATTTTCTGAGTAAAGTGAAATACACGAATATTTAATGAGTGAGTGTTGAGTTTAATTACCGGTGTTCCTGATGTATAAAGTTTTACAATAGTTTCGCATAAACTATATATCACTATTTACTAATACAACATACTTGCTACTATTTACTATTGCTATCTGGATAAGCTTTAAGATTACCCCCCAGCACAAATAAACAAATTTCCTCTTTATAATGCTTTTATACTAAATGCACAAATAAAGCCATCATACGAAACAACTTTCATCATCATTCAGAAATCATTTTACATCGCATTGCTTCCGCCAATTGATAGAAATCGTTCGTGTTCTAAATACGAAACGTAAAAGTGTTACGGAAAGCTTTTCTACATAATGGCATAGTACTTTTACTCGCTCAATATTTACCGTTTGAAATTAAATAGATGGTTTTACATTACATCTTGAATGCAGGATGTTGATTGGCTGATGTATCGATTGCTGGATTGATTGGAGTACTCGTAATATGATTAGGTTGCAATGGTAACCGTAACAAGTTTCTTTGTGCAACGTAGCCCATCGAGATGTAGTGATTGACCATTCGAGCAGAGATCCTAACCAGTGCTTGGCCGTCTATAGATAACTTCTCAACATATATTAGTATGTAGTCGACAAAAATTCCAGCCCTTAGCCCGTTAAGGCTGTAGACAATATACTCATTAAACTATTTATGATTTGTATTTCACCAATGATCAACTAGATTGAAATGTAAAATATGTGAAGGGTCGTACTACTGTCCCCTTATTCGGAGGCAAATCTACTAATCAATCAGTTATCGTGACTACACCAAATGTTTTTCGAGGATATATATATATAACATCAGTAAATGTTAATATTAACTACTGACCCCGCAGGGCTAGTTCTCTCCTACACCAATATTTGTAATGGAACATTACTGTACTGTACGCGTCTGTATATTTTGTGAATAACCCGCGTCACGAAAACTGTGCCTGTTCTTTTCTCCCTCTCTTACAGTCATAGGTACGTGAAGGAAAGGGCCTAGTATTGGTACGTACAAATAATTCAGTGTTATGTATTCCGCTCAGTTGACAACTTTCGACTGTTATCGGAGGTTGTCGTCATGGTCGCACTTGGCAATAAAAAGGGTGCAATTAATATTAGATGTTGAAAAGTATGTTTAAATTGTATAAAACAAAGTCGAGATTTGCGTTTGTCAGGAAATACCGACAACTTAATAAAATAATGCTTATAACTTCAAAACTTGAGAGTGAATTTTAGTATCGCCTAGATCATTTCATAGGGAATGTGTGAGACATTCACTTTAAGGTACATATTACAGATGTAGTGGCTAGATCGCTAGTATTAGTTTTATCAGTTATAATATGATAGTTTATACTTTTAATAAGGATGTTAAATGACGTATTCTTAAGAGCAGTTTAGCGCTACAGATAAATATTGATTGTTTAAACATTGAACAATATAGTCACCAAATATACGCGTAACCGACCTTTTTAAGAACAAAAACAACGTCCTACAAACTGGTCCCGCATATCTCCTTTGATTTTAATTTGATATT
Source organism: Bhutanitis thaidina (assembly GCA_029286595.1). NCBI lineage: Eukaryota > Metazoa > Arthropoda > Insecta > Lepidoptera > Papilionidae > Bhutanitis > Bhutanitis thaidina. The sequence continues at coordinate 4,322,819 of JAGSMS010000020.1, read as the reverse complement.
ATAACAAACGACATGCTTCAATCCATACATCATACAAATTACATGCTCGTCATCCCACTAGAATACACTATACAAGGCCACCACGCATTTACCGATCTTACGATCTTAATGTATCAAATTTGCAGTCAAAAGCCGCAGCAGGTACATGACCAGCGCCGTGTAAACATTACTCAGAAAAACCCACACGATTCCTGTGTGACGAACAACACAGAAATGGAATGAGCGAAGTTCACCGTGCGCCTATGATGACGTTTAGTGATGTGCGAAGGCGCAACGGGCGTGCTACGCATCGATACAAGCTCATCTCAGAAGTCATCAATAATTGGAAACGTACGAGTGACGTAACATTAGAGTACATTGACACTGGTTAGTTTCTTTTTTCGTGTCTTTTTTGTCATCTTTTTGAGTGTCTTACACTACATATATAAGACAAACTCCTATTACGACCATTTTTAGAATATGAAGATTTTTATGCGCAAATTGAGTATACCTACTGCATTTAAAATTACAACTTCGTAAGTTAATTCAAACGATTACTTGCGCCAAATGGGTCAAACATTCACACACGAGATTTCGCATAACTGTATAATATACAGTTTCACAATTTTAAAATAACGTTTCATATCAATTTCAAACGTATACGTAAATTCAAAGTAACAGCTGACCAGCCGCACGGATGTCGTATTTCAACGCCCACAAATTTCGACGTAACTAACTTATGACGTAAAGAATACAAAGGGCTCAAAAATTATGAGTGTGTCTGCTGCACATTTGCCACAAACCGCAATGACATCATTCCTAAACAAGCTCATAAGGCTTTTAATAAAGACGTCACAGCATAACTGACCGGTGACAAAGAGTGTTACAGACAGCTTCTGTTTAACACAAGAGACAGAAACATGAATCATTCAAGATATCACATATTGTGTAATCTATTAAAGATCGATTTGAATGAGTAACACAGTTACGTCTAGTTTGTAATGCACAAAAATCGCATGGATCGTCAGTCTTAATCCTTAAAAGGATCAAAACGAAGCGGCCACCGACCCGGATGCATTTAAAGAAGGACGCGCTGGGTCAGCTTAAGGAAACCAAACGGATATTGTTTTGCGTTCAAGGGTACAGGCTACGATACGATATTTAAAGGTTAAATACGACACTTCAACGCTAAGAATTATAAATTAAGCTAAGAACGCTAAATATTGGTTTACCGTATTATATCGTAAGTAATAAAAAAAAATTGTTTTAGGATCGGTAAAGAAAAGGATTAAAGGCAATATACTTATGAATTATTTCACCGATTGAACAGCTCAAACCAAATAAGGAGATCCTACGTGCTTATCTAATGAGTTCTTGTGAACGGACATTGAATCTCGCCTTGAAAGATCGAGACAACAAATCAACAAAACCTACATAAAGTAAAAGCTAATGTTGTAATTAGATCTGACACGATTAATTGTTCAAATCAGATACAGAAAACTGATCTTTACCCACAAAAAATACGATTGAAGATCTTTTATTAGAAAATTTCAGAAAGTTGAATAAATAAACGAGTATTGTCAACCTCAAATGAGCCTCATCAATAATCAAAGACTAAGGACGTAATAGATATCAGTTTGAGGAAACAATAATTGTACATGCGTTTAGAATAGTTCATTAGACACGGACCGTCGACTCCAGGTACGACTACGCCCTAACAACCTCTGTGGGAAAAAATAAATCTCTCATTGGCAAGGACACGGTCTCTTATTGTTCATAACATGATCGTCAGGGATTTTCCGACGATGTATCTATCTCATTTGCATTTGCATAAACTAAACTAAATTATACAAAGTTAAGAATGAACACAAAGGTTTTAATTTACAATGGAGAAACCAAAATCCATGACACATACAATGATAAAACGATGTTTACAACGTTAATTTATTTGTTGAACTCTTTCCAGAGATCGACATCAAAGCAAATCAGTCACGAGACATCTATTTCGGATCGATTCGTAGAATATGTTCAAATAAAGAACAACCAATTACAAACGGATTTAAGTATTGTTAGTCACACTCAAGAAAAAGAGTTAAAAATTAGGCTTATGTTAATCCCGATAGATTAATGACCATTACAAGCATTAAGTCATCTCATCACAATTAAGTTCCATTTCAGCACGTATACTATACGCGTGATATTCACGTATCAGCAGAAAAGAGTATCTGCTACTCTCTGATAACTTTGTTGTTCAGAATATCCCTGCTTTAATTGTGTGTGTGACGAGGGTAGTCTAAGAAACGCGTACGTTAACTTGCTGGCGTGGTCAGAGTTGCAATCTATTTCTATGTTATCTGAGAAAGAGGTCGCGAATAGCTTCGTGCCAATCTTAGGTATAAAATTTTTGCGAAGTCAATTTTACAGGACCAAATAAAGCTAGCTAATCATTATTTAGTTAATAAAATTAAGAAATAAACACATCCTATTCGCTAAATAATTAATAAGATATATTAGAATATTCATCAAGCAAGACATTAAACAACAAAATACTAAATAAAGATCTATAAAGACAACGGTTGGCATTAAATAAAGATTATAATTTATTTAAACCGTTTCATTTGTTAGTAAATTGTCTAATTAGACAGTGGAACACATGAAACCAGCATTAGCACCCGGATGTTATTATAACACAATTATGTAAAGTACGTGAGTTATTCCAGCTACTTCCTACGTTCGGAACGCGAAGATCCGTCTTAAGTTTCTATCTATTGGATGCTGTTTAATGCAGAATTATATTTGACGTATAGTTTATTTTATACTGCAATGAACGCATGTAATTACATTACATTGATTCTTTAATAAAGAGGATTTATCACGTAATGCCATTTCAACCAAATGTACGAACTTCGGAAGAAACATGAAATTTGATTTATCATAGCTTTACAATACGAGTAATTAGTAAAAAAGAAAATTTTATTAAAAAAACATCTCTAAAAATATCGCGCGCCTGCGTTCCGGCGCGTGTAGCAAAGACGGAGAGGGAGAGGAGGTATCCTCCCATGATGACGAGTTGCAGCGTGTAAGGTGCGAGGTGTCTGGTACTGCCATCGCCAATCTGCTTGTCGAACGTGGCGATTATTAGGCAAATCCTTGTTATGGAAGAGGTCTGCAGTGGGCTATTTACATGGAAGGTTAAGAAATGTAAGGATTTTGGAAAATTAATTCGAAAGTTTTGTCTAATTTTAAATTCTCAATCTCTTCATACTATTAGTGTAGATGTGTAGGTACGTTTTATTTTATAGCACAAAAAAACCTCTCAAATAATTATAGAACGGAGAGGCAAAACAAAATTATTAACCGACAACAAATTTGGTGTTCGTTATATAATAAATTACACCTACCTAAATTAAACATCGCCTCAATTACACGATCCTTTTCAAACCGACGCACCGCCTTATTACATATCGAACTCAACTTACTGCTGTACACAAAAAAAGCTTTGAACCATTAATTTCATCAACCTGGCTGACACGTGGCTAACCAGTTAGTTACCTCCTACGTGAAATACTGTCATAGATAATTATATATTCTTATATTGTTAACGACAAAGTTAATTGTTATTTATAATGCAAACTGAAGTGTTGCGAGAAAACGATGAATGCAGGTGGCTCAGGACCGAGCTTTGTGGCAATCTTTGGGGGAAGCCTACGTTTAGCAGTGGACTCGTGATAGGCTGAAATGAATGAATTAATGAATTCAAATAGAATCTATATACATGTAAATAAAATTCATATGGCAGGTCTGTCTGCTTTTTCCTAAACTCATATGTTACCAAAACTCAAACGTCCGTTTTTTTAATCTATCAGTCGTCTAATTTTATGTTTGTTTGTATTATGCGTACTTACTAGCTAACTAACGCAAAAATGTATAAAAAAAATTAAAATGATTTCCTCTTTTAAAATTCCATACTGACAACCATACTAGGTTGTCAGTTTGGTAGCAGCAGAAAAAAATTGATTTAAACAATATGAAAAAACAAATAAAATAAATATTTTTTCGTCATGAGTGCTTCACCAGTTAATAAATAATAAATTAGTCGGATAAAGTTGTAACTATTAGCATCTCTGCTTATCCTCATGATGGGTTATAGGCGAGATGTGTGTGTATCATTATCAAACACCTTCCGGTTAGCATCTGCGCGTGATTATGAATGAATGAAGAAATATGAACGAAGGTGAGCTGAAGCTTAGGGATCGGTAACAGTCACTATAAATCCTCCGTATACATATATCCAAACTCACTAAAGACTCAACTCAACTCAATTATTTCAGTCGTAAGCTAAAATTGATGGCACTCAGAACACACAACTCTGCATGCAGTTACGCTAACTACTGAGCTATTCGGTCGTCCAATACAATCCGATAAACGGAGATCGGATCGATCGATCGTATCAGACTGCTTTTAGTTTTTACTTTAACTTGACGCAGCGGAGCCTAGCTTCAGTTAATTACTGGTGTGAATCAGTGGCATGCCATAGCGTTTTGACCCTGGGTGCCTACCAGTAGTTGTAGGTATAAACAGAAAAGTATTTGTTTGTAATATATCACAATAAACGTAATTACTCTTTCATAAGAAATCAGTTCGAGTCGGCACCACATAAATATATCAATATCTCTTGATATTAGTACTCATACTCATACTCAATATTTGAAATGCTTTGGCGTAAAAACTGTGTACTTTTCAATAGAATAAGGAAAACGTTTGCATTAAATATGGTTACAAAGAAAAAAACTAACTTATAATTGTGTATAAAAAATAATTGATGTCTTGCGGTTTTAATACACATTACCCACATCACATAAGCAGAGTTCTTACGGTGACTGTCATTAAAATATGGAAATACTTACAGCGCATGTGTAACAATTCAATAGAGTAAAATGTACTATAATCGTTACTCCATAAATCATCGACAGAGTAATGTGTACTATAAATACCTAACAGGATGTAAAAAGTCATTTATTTAATCATTGACAATGATTATTATCGTCACGTAACTGCTAAATAATAAATGAGTGTTATTAAAACATTCTTTTGATTCAAAGTTAGGGTCGGAAAACACGGTCCATAATATGGTTGGTGTACAAAAGTACTGTGATATCAACACCAGCTTCTGATTGTAAAGTAAATATCCCACGGCGGGGATAAGTTTTGGGTCTGGGAACAATATAATATAATGTTCTCGAATAATCTTTTTTTATTATTTCTCAGACATGCAGATTTCCTCTCGATGTTTTCCTTCACTACCGAGCACGTGGCAAAGTCAGTACTCAAAATTGTTATTAAAAATTTAAGTGGCATCGGCACCGGGGATCGAACCCAGTTCAGTTCACTTACGTATTATGAAATTAAAGCGATCGCCTTGACTATTAGGCTACCACGGCTCTAACCACTGATAAACTACAGGCAATAATGGATTAAATTGATTTTTATAACGAATACCGGGTTGTAACTAAATTATCGTATTGAATCGTACCGTACCTAACTACATTTTTCCCTATTAAGCTTCTGCCGCAATTTTCGGGGTCCAAGTTGATACTGAGACTGACTGAAGTTGAATATCGAAACTTGCCTTTAGTTTCGATATTCAGAGACAGTCAAGTGTTTTTTGTTTATTGGAATGAGATGAAAAACGAGCTAACAGTCCATCTGAAGGTGGCTACTTAAGCCCATGCACACCTGCAACCAACCTCAATCGAAGAAGGTCACAGAAGTGTTGTCACCCCTGAGGACTAAGATGGAATGCCTCACAACCAGTTATCATACTGGATCTCTATACCTTTCAAACCGGAACTACTACAGCTCTTTGGCGGCAGAAATGGGTAAGAGTGTGATACCTACCCAGACCACTCCTACGCAGAGAAGGAGCCTGCCACCAGTTAAAGTATGTTTAAACGCTATAATAAACAGGGAATAAATAATAGAAGTGTGAGATTTTGTTAAACAAACTACCATAAGATGACATGATGATGATATCATGCGGGGCGTCTTCGACTACGGTGCACAGAATATACTATAGTGCTACAAGTGTGTGCGCAATACAGAGACTCACTTGTGTTTTAATTCTTACTTTATGACACTTTTATGATTTAAGAATTCATTAAAATTCATGAAACAAAAAGGACTCCGGTACTACATACATAGAGAATCCTTGACGCAAATCAGCAATACTACGTAGGTATGCAATCATGGAAAATCTCTTGGCAAGCGAGGCGCTCGCGTCCACGGCACATCCGGCAGAACAGTTATTTATTACTATTCATGATTTCACCAAGGACTTCATTTTATCAACTAAACCACTTATAACAGATATAAAGAAAGATACATTTCTTTAAGTACAGAGCAAAAAAATTAGATACATGAAATGTGAATATTGTAATCAGAAAAAGTCGCGGTACTAACAAAAACACACTAAGTTTTAAAATTTCTGAAATGTAGTGTAAACTGTGTCAATATTTTTTTTACAAATTTTCAAATTAAAATCTTTGAGAAAATATCTAAGATTAGCCAAGTAACGGATAGAGTGAAATATGGAAGACCTGTTTGACTGTGGCAAAGTCAATAATGTATTATCACTTTTTCAGTTTTCATCGGATGGAAGTGGGAATGTGATTGTAAAATTTTACCTCGCAGTTCCGATTGATGTCATGACCATTATATATCAATATTAAAACCAAATTTAGTAAATTTCAACAAACACTGACCGAGTAAATTTTAGCCGCCGTTATTAAACGACGAACGTCTCTGTTATTAATTTGTATAAATCATTCTAAGTACGGTTCTAATGAAGTATACAATCTCAGGAAATAAAAACCCTACATAATTCAAATTTGGCAGGTAAATTCTTCGACTTTGAAAAACCATCTCTGAAGCAGTGAAATGGGGGTTGGAAGGTAATAATTTACATCATGCAACGTGTTCTCTACAGTTTACTTAGGACGGGCTACAATCGATATGTCTAAACCACTATACTTACTAAAGTTAACGAAGCTCCTAGCTTCGTTAACTTTTAAACAGTAAATTTTAAATAGATACTCAGACAGACTTTTCAAATTAAGCTCCTCAATGGATACGACCTCTACTACCAGATCACCTTGCATTTGACCCTTGTCTTTCAACTTTCTGTACACTATCGGAAGTTGTGTCAGCTTTTTTTTTTGCCTACTTATTTTCTATTTCCGGCACACAGATCGTGTTTATTTTTAAATTTAGAAGTCATTGCCAATCTTGTTATAATTATAAGATGTAGCTAATAAATATTTGTCGCCATATCCGCTTCTTTGTATGACACCTTCAAACAGAGATGCTAATTAAAACTCAAATGAAATGAACAGTAATAATATGGAAAATAAAACGAAAATTGTGCATTCCCCTTCTCACATATTAACACAGTCATCTTAAACGGGCAGCAAGCCAAACTTGAAAACGCGTTTTGCGTTGAAGACATAATTATGCAGTTATCACACTCCGCGTTGTTCACTAACTAAAGAGAAGACTTTCTTATATAATTTTCATGAAAGTATTTCTAATTTTTTTCGTTGGGATGCTGTGGTGTAGTGCCATGTTAGTCAACGTGATTTACTTAAGAACTGTGCACTTACTTAAGAAATTTGGGCCGTAATACAGCTACCTTGCTTTAAGGACTTTTGAAATATCGACCTACAATGGGTAATGAAAATATGAAAACAGAAGCTTGTTTTGTGCTCGCTTGAATGCAGAAATAATTTTTTATTGTCTAACTAAGACAGTTACTGGCCGCCAGAGCAAAGAATTCGCGGCAAGTGGAGCGGTGCAAGGGCCGGGCGGCTCACGATCTCGTACGACATTGAAACAATGAACTCGCGACGGTGAATTGTTCTAGTTGGTAACGGTGACCAAAAGTCAACTGTCCGTGTTCATTTAACTATTGTTTACTAAATAAGCAGCAAACTATCCAAATTTTCTTGCCGTGAGTGTCAAAATAGGTGAATAAGGAACAAGCCTTTAAAATCTCATAGTAAAGTCCTACCACCATCGGTGACAGGTATGAATGCTGATTAAATATTACGTATGTACATACCATTCCATTTAGGTGAAAAGCGTGTTGTTTTGACATACCTGCAACAAACTCTTACGAAGTCTACAGAGGAAATACTTCCATTTATCAACTGGCACAGCGTACATTCATCCCCATCGCCAGATGCAGCACTCCTTTTGATAAACATTGTATACAGCATAAACATTTTAGGTATCAATACATATTGTATAACGAAGTTCTAGAACTAAATTCTTATTTTAATTACTCATGCACATAGAAACACACGCTTGTAATCCCATACAGAGTCTGCAGAGTAAATACATCAATTTGTCAAAACTGGCACAGCATTCTTTCATTGCCAGATACAGCATTCCTTCTGATAATAATTGTATACAGCACAAACATTTTAAAGATCAAAAATTTAGTTCTTCAACTAGGTGTAGTTCTAGAACTAAATTTTTATCTTAATTATTTTTAGAATGGTACTTATAAAACGTAAACTAGTTACATACATACGTACATACGTAGGAATCTCTATGTATAGAAATCGCAAGAACACAGTTTATCCTAAAACCCAATGTAATTACGTAGTATATTCACACACACATGTATGAAGTTCGCTGGGATTAAGTTAAGACCCGGAACTCTTGGAACTGGTAGACAGTCCTATGAGTTGGTAATGAGCCAACTGTGTATATACGAGTACTTCAGTGATTATTTATAAATTAAATTGCATGTACTTAGGCGACTTGTCTATCGTACTGTTAAAATAGCATTACTTTTCTATTTAAAGAAACTGACGCAGATTTAATCATAATAAAGCTGATTCCCTGAACATATTTTTTAATACAAAAGGGTTAAACATTTTGTAAGGTGTATTGCTATCATAAGGTTTCTAATAAAGATGGCTCTCTAAACTTTCAAACCGGAAGACAACAGTGGTTCGGTTCGGAGTCCTTCCTTAACACGAGTGTTTTATTAAGAGTTTGCACTATAGTCTAATGTATGTGTGTTGTGTAAATGTTTTATCCATTTCATTACTATAATATTTAAAAAATAAAAATATAGTAAATTAACCAATAATAATAAATATTAATACTACATATTATCTCCAATTTAGGAGTTTTTTTTTCTTAGTACTATGTTGCGCCTCCTATATAATACTGATAAAGAATGCCCATCGACATTAAGTCCGCCTTTTGTACAAAGTAATTGCAATAAAGATTAAATAAAAAAACAAATAATCACGCCTTCATGTTTTGACACTTGTAGGTATTTTACAGTTTTTACGATAGAGCAAAAGCAAAAAAACGTTGAAAAGAACATGTTTCTCGTATGGAGACCTTTTACTTTTTACAATTTTTAAGTATGGCAGGCTATTCACCATAATAATATATATTTATTAAAAATTCCACGAATCATAATAGGGTGCACCCTATTATAATTCAATTATGACCGTTTACCGATTATGACATAAAATTTAAGGTAAAAACCATGAAAAATTTTATGGCTTCCGACAGATAGCAGATTATCAATCTCAAAAAATGCAACAGGGCAGCAGCGCCTAAGGTCCGAAACATCTAGTGCTAGATTGACGACCCACTTGCCAAGCGTGGCGATTATGGCAAGTCATCCCGTTTGAGATGCCTGTGTCTAAAAGTGATCTATTAAAACCAGATTACCTATTTTGAACTTTGAATAATATTAATTATTATCTGCAGTAAATCAAAACAATGGTGCATATATAAGCATAAACAAGCGATAGAATAATTTAAAAAAAATATTCTTGTTAATCGGCAGGAAACACCTTGGCATATTTACTTTACTTTTACATCGTTTAAAGTGTATTCAATTAACAGTTCAAATAACGTTATGAATAACAATAAAGTGACAATGATAAGTGACTAAAATAATTAAACCTTACATACGTCAAATTTACCTTAACCTACTTTACTCTACTCTACAATAAATGCTGAATACTCGTGTCAACTGTTCTATAAATTAAGAGCGATTAATGAATAATAATGATAAATGAGAAATTTAGGATATCTATCATTAGTTCTCAATATTATTATATATTTTAAATGTTTCAAAATAAAAACTTAAAGCTTGTACCATTATTTTCAACGTAAACCAGATTTAACACATTAAAACAACATACTCGTAGATAGCTCAGAGGCTAGGCGTTTGACTTATATTAAGGATGCAAACTCAGTACGAACTGTGATGTCTATGCTACTAAATAATGTTAATTGCATTTTTAAATATCGATTTAACCAAATATTCCTGGCTGTCCTCGGTTGTCGTTAAAAGGAACAAACGACAAATATGCTTAACATAGCCTAAAGATCCCCGTACGCGATGAAGGAAACGTGGAAGGAACCCTGTCTATCGATGAAATATTTTTTGTCTTCATACGTTTGATGCCTTTAAAGGCTGTTGCTAGTTACTTGCCTCCATAGACAATTTTATGTGACAAGATGTTCATAACCAGTTACGTAAATATCATACAACAAAAATCAATAAATATATTACTGAACTTAAATTTAATTTGAAATTAAATTTAAATGTACCGACTACCCACAAAAGATCAACGTATTAAACAAAACATTAAACTGCAACACAACAATTATTATACTTGAACTCATAACGCAATGTTACAAACGAGTAACTTCTAGCCAAAATTCTAAATTACAGTAAACATTACTAAAAAATTACACGTTCGCAGCGTACAAACAACGAAATAGGCATCTGCGTTTTATAACTTATAAAAAAAAACAACGATTAGCATACGGCGAACCGCCATACTCTTTGGATCGGATACTAACTTGCATATTCCGCCGAGTCTTTTTGCTGCGTCCATCAGCGCAATCGCTAACCGCATTTGCTAGATGAAATAAATTAACTGGCGTTCGATAACGACCCATTACCTCGGAATAAGATGAAAGTGTAAGAATCGTTAATACTTTTCTACCAAAATCATCAGTGAGATGAATGAGTCATAACTAATTTAGAAATTTTTTCTTTTTACAAATTCTAGATGAGATATTTTATTATATACGTAGATGTTTTATCAGAGAAATCATGATAATGTCAATGCTTTTTCAACTTTTAACACTATAATGCAATCTGAACAGAAAGTAACTTATAAGTGTATCTCTTTTATGGAGTATTATTAATCAAAAACTTTTACATCATATATACTATAGGCGATTGCGAACCCGCCGACAACTTTTGAATACTATCGGCAGTTGATAACTGTGCAGAATTTATATGTACTAGTTGATACGCCGATACTTTGTACGAGGAGACTTCGTAATTTCATAATTTTTTTTATTAAATTTGAAAATAATTCCTTCTTTATTTCATAGTTTTGCATTTCATGCACAGAGGGATAATAATATGAGACATGATTTTATTTTCAGTTTCATTATCGTTAATAACTCTTACTTCTCTCTAGTTTTGGAGTAATGGGTCCGATTATTCTTACACGTATATGGTTTTAAGCTATTAAATAACCTGTTCATTACTCTAACATCGGAAACTGGCGCCTCAAAATATGCAAATTATTCTGTAAATTATTGCGAAATCTCAAAACTTTCCAACACTGAACATTCATTGTTTTACAAAAGTTGCAATAAAAACGGTCAGAATCTAAAGTTACAACATCTATTGTTATTTAATTATTCATAAATAGGTTTAAGCATTACGATGTCAATATTTAATCGCGAATCACTTCTAGCATGTATTGACGTTTTTCTTATTGCAAGATTGGATCCGGTGAGATAATTTATGCAAATCGGCATTGTTGTTGTTACGATAGAATTAATGCAGCCATTACTTCAAACCGAGCATCGTCTCAATTTCAATTTTAATTCACCACGCCTTAAAACTAAAAAAAAGTCTGTGAAATTAACTTTAAATTTTTAATACATATAAATATCGCAATGTCTGTTGGAATTACACAATTAAGCCAGCTCAATCATGCAAGTTCAAAAAAAATGTCACAGCATGGCTTGTTAAAAATATGATTGTATCTACGAAAGATATAAGGTTTCAACTTTTGGAATACGAACTCATTCTTCCCGTGGCTATTGAGGTTGCGTGCCTCAGCGTGTCACAATGTTAACATTGTTAATAGTATCTAACGTTTTGATACGAAAATAATTACGGGTCCCATCAAACAATAGCAGCGCAACATCACTGCAACGCGTCCAATTTCGTTTCTAATTTATTGTTTAAGACATTTCTTGTCCCTTGTCTAGTTAACGAGCGCTTGATGCAACTGTATCGCGGCCTGCTGTTGCATATCCGACTAATTAGAACAGTAAGTTATATATATTAAGCAATGTAAAAAATTCTCTTAAATACTCGTACATATGTCTTTTATTTCTTCATATAGTGTAGTGGACTGATATTTTCTTGTAGTGGAAATTAATAATTATTGAACTAATTGAAAAATGAACAGCAGGGGTAAAAGTATGATATTGCCTTTCTGTATCGAAAAACTCAAACATCTTTTATACTAAGAAATATGTATTTGATATATTTACCCGCATTGCCTATACATTCCTCACCTCTCAAATAAGATCATTTATGTTTCTTACATACTGGGATAGAACTCTGGGGATCTGAACTCTACAGTCTATGTGAGCAGTGAGCATTGAGAGATCTTGCGTTATTATGGAGAAACAATGGCGAAGATCAATTGACAAGTCGGGGTTGTTTCTCTGAGTGTTTCACATCTAGTTGGTGGGTTATTGATACACCGAATCTCAAAGAAGTAACCACTAAACAGCTACCATTACTTTTATATGGGTGAACTTCGCTTTAGGGCATTGTTCCGGTATTTGACATGGGCTCAACCATTTTTTATTTTTTATTATTATTCAATGAACGCCAACATAATGTACACTCTTACAACAAATCAAATGTATACATCAATGATTTTAGCTCAGTGCCGCTACAGTTACAGGCGAAGACCATATGCAAAATATAATGAGCAAAAAATTATATTTAATATTTAATTTACACAAACCAATCATAGAAATTAATAATGCATTATGGTAATTATGATTAGTATTTTTTTTTAAATGTGAATAAATTGCTCTCAAAAAATAACAAAAAAAAATCAAGACATAATTTGTTAAGATAATAGCAATTTCCTCTTAAGCCTGCCAATTGTATCCGAAAACAAGTCTAACTTTAAAGTCTTAATTTCTTGACTATTTGGTTAAGAGGCGCAAATCCAAGATTCGATTTACTTAGGCGATCTGTAAAGTGTTAAATCTCGTGGGTCTTGGCAACCTCGAGGGAACGGAAAATAAAGAAGGGACAACAAGTTAGAAGCATCGAGAATGCCATTAGCGAGCTTATTATAACCATTGCGATTACCGTAGAGAATCCGCTTTTTATCACGTCAAAATTCTGTCCAAAATTTCTTCTCCTTTCTCTATCACTCCTATGTACGTCAGTTAATTCATGAGGCTCCCATTTATGGAGTTTTTTTTTTGTGAAAATGAGTCAACATTGTGGGTAAACTAACGTCAATCCATGACGCTAATTCCTAGGTTGTTTGATAAGGATCGGCTGAATCGAATGAAATTGCTTATAATTCACTGTTATTTACCTTAGTTTCTGGTCTTCCTCGTGGTTCATACTTCAAGTCGAAGTTTCCACTACTGAAGCGATTAAATCAAAAACGCACAGTGCGTTCGTAACCAAGTACAAACCCAGATTGAATGTGTGAATAATTAGTACTGCTGCATTAGAACCACGACGGAACTCGTGGTCGATTACTCTATGTTTTGAGGTCTACACTTTAACTCAAATACTGAATATAAAAACAATGGAAAGTCAAACAATAGAAAGTCATACAATTTTTAGATTTAGTATGTCATAGTTTTTGTGTAAATAAAAGTTTTCGGCCTGTTCTGAAAAAAACGGAAAATAGTATATAAAGCGTTGCAAACATTTAGTCGCAACTTTCACAACTTCCGCGCGCTTGAGTAGGTTATTCTTGGAGGCATCTTACTTATCTATATCAACATTTGAATTTAAGTGTACTCCAAAATGAACTTCGTCTTGTTAGGAAATAAAAGGAAGATAACATCAATGTCACTATTGCTTACCTATACACCTCAGGGTCATGTAACATAACTTTAATTAATATCATTAAAAAACCAACTTCGTAACTAAACTTTTTCCATACATTTTAATTTAATACATTAGACAATGCTCGTCAACGGCCTTCGGTCTTGGTAAGCTCTTCTTTTGATATTAAGCAAAATTGGATTGGAAATATCTTATTTTTGCATAAAAAAATAAATATTTGTCTGCACCTTGTTATATAATATTATTTTGATTTATTTATTTATTTATTATATTATTATGACAAGATACTAAAATATAAAACGTATCTGTACTTACGTGACGCCTTTTTTACGTATGGAAAATTTGTATTAAAATTAATTTATTTTGTGTACAGTTAAAATAACTTACTAGTCTAGCCTCATTCCCTGCCTCCTGATAAATCAGTACTTTTCACTTTTCGAATTTCATTGTTTATGTTTACTAATACTTTTATAATAATATATTTTAAAAAGCAATATTCGTCTTAAACATTCATTAACCCTTTTGTTAATGTATGTCTAAGCAACATTGTTACTAAAGTTGCTTAGACATACATTTGTGTAATTAGTGTCAAAAGTCCTGATTACATAACATAATTTCAATTATTTCAAAGTTATGACACCTGAACAGTTAACAGACTTGCTTCGTAGGTATTTTACTGTTTAAATATCTATAAAATAATTTCACTGTTTAAATCATAACTAAACATAAAAGTTTCCTCTCTTCTTTATTTTAATACCAGCTAAGACAACGTAATACGACACAATTGCATAACATAGTAATTTATTAACATATCCACTTATATTTCCAAAGTGACTACTTACACCACTATCTAACTATAAACTAAGTAACACTAAAATTTATCCCATGCATTGTTACACTTTATTTACCAAAAACGAAATATTCATAAAATATCAAATTTCGCAGCAAGAAATAATTTTTTTATATCGTAAAATGATTCCCTAGAATCAAGTAAACGTTTTCTGACATTAACAACCGTTTAAAATAGTATCAAACGGTAATTATAAGACTTTTATCAATATCTACTTATCTTTATAATCGATATCTATTAAGTTGCAGCCTTATGGTCAATTTAGTTTCATAGGGCGCGAGTGACCTGGTTTCGATCTCCAGTGCCGGCACCACTAAAGTTGTTGATAACAATTTTATAAGTGCTGAATTTACTACTTGCTCGGCGGTGAATGAAAACATCGTTTACAAAATTACGACACACCGCACTGGAGCAGCGTGGCGAACCCTCCCCGCTGCAAAACTGTCTTTGGTATTCGAGGTCTTTGTCTAGCAGTGGACATTAACATTTACAGGCTGCTAATTTTTACTTTACTTTAGATATCTTTTTAGCATTTCTTACGAAACAAACAAGCATAAAGGTCTCATCATCTCTGTACCCCTTGTCGGTTTTCTACGGAGCAGCTCCACAAGCATCTAGCGGCACCTCCTACATACGAAAGTCATTTATTTTAAGCTTCCTTTCAGATTCGAACTCTATCGACTCATAATCTATTTGTACTATTATAAAATTGTAAGAAATGATTGTACTTCTGAAGATATTTAAAAAAACCTTTTGGAATAAGCCCAACTCCGAACGCATATATTTTTTAAATTTTTATCTGTTTATCTTTTTGTTCAGACATCAAACGGCCAAAACAAGCGGACATAATTTGATGCAGTTTTCACATTTTGAAAGGTATAACTCAACTCAAAAACTGCGATATTTTTAATACCGGAATAATTCCGGGATTGATTTGTATAGGATTTTCACACATAAAATACATGTATCTGCTGCATTATAGACAACAAAGGCTGGGGTGACTAGCATAAAATTTAATGTTTTCTTCTATTTACATGAACACTTTCATTTAAAAGCATAACATTTGTCCACATTCATCTGCATTGACCGTAGTGCTGATACCCTCGCACTATAGAAGAGATACCCCTTCACTAGTCTGTAGAGTTTGAGTGCGGCATATTCGTAGTGGTTTTCCGCTACCAATCGCATGTAGGTCCTCCAGACATCCTTCATGATTTAAACAAAATATTGAATGACATAATTTATTTATAATAATAATAAGGTTAAATATCTTGTGTTTAATAATTGACAATTTGCACAGAGGTACCAATCTTTATTAATTGGATCGCTCGACTCCAAACTGCCCTCCGTCGCTTTCCATAAAGCAAGTTATAGTAATTACTTAGTAAAAGTAAAACTTGCTACGTAGCTGGTACAAACTTTCCTAGCACGACAGTGCGAGCCTCTAAGGGAAAGTGCTAAGCGGAGATCATTTCCATGTAGAAGGTAATAACTTTACCTGGAAATATTGTTATATTTTTTTAAATGTAATTTGTAAAATGTAATTTTATAAATAAATTTAATGAAACGTACGTCTATAAAGACTATAAACAGATTACGTTAGAACGTAAAAAAAATATTAAAATATCTAAGAAGCATCAGTTGTCATCATGACAAGACAAATCTGAACTTAATGTGCACGTATTATGAAATTCACCGAACGCCCAATTTCTTATTACGGCAACAACAGAAAGAGTATCATCGTAGGCTTCCCCAAAAAATGTCGTCATACGTGGACTGTGTTCGATTATTAAGATTATTAATCTGTGGTGAACTCAATGTCCTCAGTTCCATACTGATGGAATAATTTTTATATTGAATTTTCTGTATTATGTATTAATATGATTAATGTAATTTTTATATGTGGATTATAAAAACATATAAAAAAAAACTGAAAAACAGAACTATGTCAGAATTTATTTCCGGTGTAGCAAAATACTGAGAGGCCAACCACGTTTGCAGGAAATGCGGCGTACAATTTCTACACGTTTTTAGATGTATTTTTGTTTCAATTAATTACTTTTGTGTGCGTCTATTTTTTGGAAAGTAACGTATTTTTCCTTTCTTTCAGTCCTGAAAGCAACATTGCTTGGGTATGCAGCCCCTGTTTTTCCTTTCTTTCAGTTCTGAAAGCAACATTGCTTGGGTATGCAGCCCCTGGCGTCTTCAATTTGATGATCCTTAATGAGGGTCCAGTTATTCGTAATTCTGCTGCGTATATCGGATATACAAAGATCAAAATCAAAAGATCTTGCAGATATGATTTATTATATTGCAAAAATCACCCCTATAGAGAAACGTTTAAAACGTAAAACGGGTACAAAAACATTCCATCCCCGGGGACACTTAGCACAGTTCATTTCGTATTCATACAAGAACTTTGACAAGCGGGAAATCGCGTGAAAAGATATTGTTGAGTGAACTAGAAATCTTAATTAGACAATTAAAAACAGAAAAACGTATTACTATGTTCAATTATTGAAGACGTAAGTTGACGCTGATAAATCATCATCAGGGCCTACCCCACGCGACGCTGCTATTAACAATTCTATGAAATCAATTCAAAGAAACGATGTCCATTGTTTCAAAACAAAGTCCACAAATGCGACGTCATTAAAAGAAAAAAGGAAAGAAAAAATCAGTCATTCCATCTAATCTCGTAATAAGTATGTATGTCGCTCAATCACACGCATAAAAGACTGTACGGATTTAAATGAAAATTGGCAGAGGCAAATAATGTGATGACATTGCATACTTTTTACGAGAATCAAAATTCCTAGGGAGAGGGCTGGACAATAAGTTCGCGGAATGCCTCTTCATTAGAGGAGAGTGAGGTCAATTTCTTGTACATGCACTAATTATATTATATTTCATCAGTATTTTAAAACAATTGCCATTCAAACATTCATTAAACCACTATTTCGAGAAGACTGTTTTAAAAATGAAGAAAATCGTGTTTCGTGCCTTCATTAAGTTCCTTACTGAGCAAGTAAAACCTCCTCAAACCATTTTGGAGGAGAGGTCCTCGTTCTACGAGAACACTTGCCCTGGGAAAACCATGATTTAGAGGCACAACGTCTATGAGCAAGACAGAGACTCGGTTGAAGACGATCTCAGAGACGGTCTGACGTGGCAAACACTGCGGAAATGTTGCGCAGAAGTTGATAAATTAGTATAGAGAGATGCCTGTTTAAAAAAGTAACGACTTGCAAAATGATATGGAGTATTCTGCATCGTTTTAGCATGTTAAAGGTGGCTGGCGAGAATGCTCACGCCGCACCTCAATCAAGCAGTCATTGCAGTCAATAAGTACAAACATTAGGGACGAATTGTTACTGATCTTTTTTTTATTCTTAGGTATCCGTCCCATAAAAAATTCAAAGCATAAACAAAATAGTCAAAGAAAAATCAGGGAAATCCTTTTTTTCAAGTTTGGCGATTTGATACTAAAGTATCAAATATTTTACACTGCCAAGTACGCGATTTTCAAGGTTGCTTATACTAATACTAATACTCATTCTTATAATAAAAGCCACCATAAAGCATTGAAATTAATAGTTCCAATTAAACCGAAATTCCGAGGAGTATCGAAACCAGAAAGTCGTCGATCGATCGCATATTTAAAGAGAATTGATGTTACCGAGCAAAACGAGAACACAGACTGCAAAGCATAGGGCTGTAAGATGGTGAAATTCGATTTCGTTAAAATTAATCAGTGCATTGGTGATCCACTGTTGTTTTTTAAGAAAACAAGACAAAGCATTAATTAATTTTAAGAAAATTGCCACCCTTCCTTCCACAGATGGCGGATTAGTCATCTTCAAAAATGCCACCCCCGGAAATACACAGGCTGATGACGATTAGGAGCATCGAAGTTGCGAGGTGTCTGTTCCTGCGAACGCCAATCCGACATTTGATTATAGCCACTCCTCCCGTTGGGACAAGCAAGTACACCAGTAGTGGACTTTTAAAAGGCTGCTAAAGAAGGAGAATAAGAACTATGTAGTTCCAAGCTCCAACCCCATTCGATACCATTATTTGTGCACCAGAGATTATAAAAGTATTTCAAAGTACAGAATTCTATTCTGTGGCATAAGATGGTAAACAACATTTTACTTCAAATTATTATTAAGTCTTTGTAGTAGCTTTGACTTTAAGAAAACAACGATTTAGCTCCCTTACGAGTAAATACAATCATATTGGTATTATTAGTAAACAGCCAACTGAGATTTGGTATATCATGAGACGGCAATATCAGTAGCAATGGCGTGATGGGCGTAAGTAGATATCAGCAGGTACAGCACTACTCTTGATTACATTAGTAAATCTTGACCCTCCTAGCAGATAAAATCTGGCATCAATCAAACCAGTATCGACTTGACAAATATTTGCGTGAGCCGTGAGTTGTTACGTATGTTACAGTGCAAACATTTATTAAGTGGTTCGAATATCTCTTATTTATTACATCATAAATTAGCTCCGCTGTTTGGTTATATTGTTACTGATATTCACGAAGAGGATTGTGAACATATTTTATGTTAATCAGATTTATAATACTTATCTTGATATATTCTGTTTGTTTTAAGAATCGAATAGTGCAATAAATATTTGAATAAAAAGTTTTATAATTTACACACTACTTTATAATAAACAATTTAACTGATCTTTTTAGTTATGGAATACCCCCAGGTCAAATTTTATCTATTTGTATATAAAAAAATTTAAATTCCTGTTAATTTTGATTTAACGTTTGCCACTAAAAAGGTGAAGACCTTTTATCAATCAATTCAAGTTTTAAAATTATAGAAACGTGATCGTCAAGTTATCGGGTCGAGTGCAAATTACTTGAATAAAACTTGTTTCCCTTAGCCGTGTACGTCTGAATTTGTTAAAGAATGTATGCGGTAATGAATTTAATGTGTGAATGTAATAAGTGTGCGTAAATAATTCTTCAAAAATATATTTACCGCCAATATTTTGCAATCTTTCGAATTATAATTTATTGACGACTACAAATTGAACCTACGTGGGTTATAACCCCGTAAACGAACAATACTTCACTATTCGACTATTTAAATTAAATTTACATCATTGACTAACGGTAATTACACAGGCGTTAAAGTCTCACAAACAATAAGTCTATTAATTTTGTGCATATGTTTTTATACATAATGCGGACAATTTCCAAATATTATTAAGATGTTTTGTACGATTTTCATTCCAACTGATTTTTTCAAATTGACTTTTGCGAAACATTATTATATAATATTTTTCTGTAATTTGGAAGCTCTTCGGATCATCTCATAAAATTAATTTTATTTCCATACAAGAAATTTGATTTAACTGTTTGTTTGAATAGTTTAATGAAAATCATAATACACATTTAAGAAAAGTCAAAATACTTTTGAAGTGTAATAAATTAATATTTCATAATCCTAATTGCAAAAAATAATATTTTATGCAATTAGGATTATGAAAAGATTATCTTTTACTACAAAAAAATCATCAAATGTTTGGCGGCGAAATAACAGAAATTTTGTGAAGAAACATCTTAAGAGGAGGCATCTTTAAACACATTCAATCGTATTCTGCCGCCTTCTGTCGCACCCCATGAAATATTCAACATGAAATTAGTCTACTCTTACGATGCCCAAGAGAAAAAAATACACATACTTGGTGAATGAAAACATACTGAGGAAGCTAGTTTCCTATATTAATAAATAATAATAAAATTTGTTTCAAATTACTGTTAGTTATGTGAAGACCCCCAATCAACATTGGAGCAGCATGGTGGCTCCAAAGCCCTTTTTAAAATTATGTAAAACGATTACATAAATAATCTTATATATGCAAGTAACTACGTGTATTTTTAGTATTAAAGCAACATGCTCAACCACTGTATCCGACCTTGCAAGGTCAAATCTCGCGGAGATATGGAGATCCGCGGTGAGACACCGCGAACCCGGAGAGGAACAAGTTCTCGGCCAGGGTCACCAAATTTACAAGATAACTGTGGACTATCCTATTCTTGAAAGTATGAATTTTGTCGTGTGGTGGCTCCATCAGACTTAGTAAATAAGCGAAACAGTTCAGCAACAGCGTGTATGCAAACCACAACAAAGGATCATTGAAAGAAATAGTGACTAAGATTAATAAAGACTTTGATATTTTTTGAATTATTCAGTGTATCGTGACAAAGCGCTAAAGATCATTAAGCTAAAGTGGCATAAGCCGACTACACAGCTCGTAAACCCGATAATAGTCAATGAACGTGGAACCGTCGTACTAGAAAAGTCGACTAAAAAGTGACTTAGGGTGATATTTTGTTAAAATCTTTAACTATTAGTGGCCTTGCGATGATCTGTGGTGATGATGGTGAATCAGAATCAGCCTAACAAGCACTAGTTCATCGGTCAGTCAGAATCAGTGTTTATTAAAATTGCTAGCAGCCAAGATACGAAAACAAACACAAAATTAATAATGAAAAAAAGAATAGATTTTTTTCAATTTGCAATATTTGTAAACGTTTATCCGAATTTTTTTTGGAGCTGGCATCCTTTACTGGCGCAGCTGAGATGATATTATTCATAGGACGCCGTGATTATCATAATGTGACATAATATAAAGTGATAACGGCGGCGTTCGCGTTTTTTTGCATATTTTTATAAAACCAGTCTGGAATATTCTTTCACCGTTTCAATTAAGGCGACATCCTTTTACATAAATTAGTAATGTTTACCCCGCAGACGCGGCGCCAGTCGGCTGAACTATATTTCGAATTACTTATTAGTTTCTGATTATTATTCATTGAACCGCATGTTTATGTTGGAAAATTTATCACGGTCCCCGAAATCGACTTGATATCTCATCTAATAATGTTTTTGTATATTTTGTCACGAACAACTGACATAACAAACGTTAGCATTAAAACGGCAATAAGTTTGGAATATAGACGACAGACCAGACGACATCGGATAGCTGTTATCGAATGATGAATAGCAATCTCTGTTAACAAATAATAAAATAATACGTCATATAATAACGAATATTTATAGAGACAATCATATTTTTTATTAAAGAATCTAGGAAGACCGCTAGGGAAGGAGCGATGCTATACTTATGGATAACATACTGGCAAAGCTCTTGTGACCGATCGACCGATGGCAGAATATTTTGAGAACGTTATTTACGAACTCAAAACACCAAAGACAGATGAGGAACAGCATCAATAGTACGAATGTACTACGAACTGCGTTAACCAACGAGACTGCACAGTGTGATGTGTACGGCCAAGTCTTCCGTTCATGCAAGCTTTTTAGCGCTTTCATGGAAAGGCCTGTGTCCGGTAGTAGACTTACACAGGCTGATAAAGAAAAAGGATGGAAATTATAGTATAATAATATATAAATTATATGTCTTACAACGACTTCTAAGGCCACAACGGCGATAAGGCTCGCTTCCGTCACCTTCAATATCTGAGGTGGAAAATGGGCATACCCTTTGGCTACGCTGAATCGTGCTACATGGAAAGTAGTAATCTCTGCTTACTCCTGTGTGTGACAGACTTATATGTTATATTATATACATAATAAAATACACGAAATACGACGTGGCAACGAAGCATGACAAGCGAAATGGATTATCTTATACACAGAATATAAGTAATAAATTCGTCATCGATCTGTTAATTGATTTAAACTGTAAAAACTCAACAATATAAACATCTTGATACACGGTATCATCGAATTTCACACATTTTAAACGGTTTACACTATACCCACAGCAGTGGTCGATGACCTTCCTATCGAAACATCTACTACCGACAATAACGTCGAACAACACATGGTAGAGGAAAAATCATACTATTTGATCATTAAGATTTTAATATTTATTTAGATATGATCTTGTTTGTCTATGGGAACCAAATGTCAAGACATGCAAACGAACAATAATATTAATATGTAATTGTACTAATTATGAATTTGCGTTATCTCTAGAGTTCGTGGCGTAAAATAACTCAACATATCAACAACCTGCTTTCGCCCGCGTCTGAAAGGTTTTATTTGCTGCACCGCGTTATATAAAACAGTTTTAAGTCTAAGACCTTAGTTTTAACGATATTATCAAAGTAATGTAAACAATTATAATAGTAGTAAGCAAAGTAAAGTAGCAGCCTGTAAGTGCACACTGCTGGTCAAAGGCTCTGCACCCTCCTTCTCAAGTATCTGAGAGGGTGTAGGAGCCGGGAATGGCCCGCCACGCTGCTCCATTGCGGGTTAGACTTCACATATCCTCGAAATAATATATTTTTTATTATTTCTCCGATATGCAGGTTTCCTCACGATGTTTCCTTCACCGCCGAGCACGTGGTAAATACAGCACTTAAAATTGCTATTAGCAATTTTAGTGGTTCCGGCACAGAGGATCGAACCCAGGTCACTCGCGCTCTATGACACTAAAGTGAGCGGCCTGACACTAGGCTACCACGTTTCACTACCGCGACAAAAAGTCAGTTCCGATCCTAATTTCTTAAGTAACTACTTTCTTGTGATACAAATACTGCGGCTTTTATACTTTGGTAAGGGTGTAATATCCGAAGTGACAATATCCAAAAGACAATGATGGGATCTAGAACATATTCCAATCGAATGCAAAGTCAAACACGGTAACCGACACAACACAGCGCCAGGCTCGAAACAAACTATTTGTAATATTTTTTTTATAATATATTTACGATGACGATCTACGAAATAACATCTATAGTTAACTCCCTATATAATCGTTTAATTACAAAACATTAATTATAAAGTAAGACTTAAATCACAAATCCCAATTACAAACCAACACATTACGATCTGAACTAGACGAAGTCGTAAACGAACGAATCCGTAATGGAACAAATCGAATGTGAAATCGTGATCATGCATTCTCCAACTCAACAATGAAACATTCAAAAACAAAGACAAGTCGTGCTGCCTGGTCGAGGAAGCCAGGTGGGGCTACGCCCTAAATTCTAAGCATGTGCCGCAGATTGGCCATGGAGCCAAAACAAAGAACGGCTCAAGTAAAAGAATCAATAAATCGATTTAACGTTTTTAGACATTTCTAGAATCTTAACACAAATTCGTGGTATTCTATTTTAAGTTAAGCAATATATGAAAACGTATTATACTTACGTGCAAACCGAAAATTAAAAAAAGGTGAGAAAATCAAAGGACTAGTGCGGGTGCAGGACTTGCAGACCTCGTTTTTGATAAAAAAAAAAAAATAACATAAAAATCGAGGATTTTATCCAATAGGCACTAGGATCGTGATTCAGTGCAGCTAAACGGATTTCCGAAAACCACTTTTCGCCTTTCCGGGAGAGTTAACATTACGGGTGGCGCTATAATTACGCTTTGATAATGTTTAAGGTTTTAGGAGCTTCAAAAACGAGAATGTAAAGCATAGGCTAATAAAGTACTAGAGCTGTTGTACCCTTTTGTAATTTGTAAAAGATTAAATTTAAATTACATAACTTAAATTGCAACTTGAGTTTGTCCTTGTATCCTTCCTTGCATTTGACCTTGTGGTACCTGCGCATTTTAAATGCGTTTCTGATGCAAGACGACGTTTTTTGTCTCGATAATTTAAAATGTTGTAATTCCCACCGCTTTATTTTCGAGCCATTTGAACATCCAATGACCGGACATTACACGTATACACGTAAATAGTTCTTATATGAAATTGTAACAAATAATATACAACAAACATCCACACCTAAATATTATGTGATCAAAATCAAGTATTTCGATGTTATGTAAAAACTTTATATATAATACTAACTGCTGCCCGCTACTTCGTTCGCGTGGTGTACAATGTAGTGCGGTAATATAGCACCTATACACCAAAAAGACACGAACTAACACTAAAGTATATGAAATACACTGAATTGTAGAAGTGCCAACAACCAATGTAAATGTGAAGTAACTAAAGAGCTAACAGCTTACCTAATCGTAAATGGTTACTCTAGTCCATGGACACCTGTAACAAACTTCAAACAAAGAAAGGTACAGGTTCATTGTCACCTCTGAGGATAAAGATGGAATGCCACATAGAATTATATTGGCTTAATTTAACATTTAAACCAAAAAAACATAACAGTGGATACACTGCTTATAAGCGGCAGAAATAGTCAAGAGGTTAGGTAACCTACCTAGACGACTCCTAGCCTAGGCCAGAAACAGAGGCTTACCTACCACCTAGTAAAATTAGAAATTCTATCTCCAAAAAGTTGGGAGAACACAGCACCTTTTCCTTCATTGTTACATACTGGTATTAGGTTACCTATGCAGCCCAAACAAAGATGTATTTTAACTTTTCGATTAAAATTAAAAGTTACAAAAGATTTTTTAAGTAGATATTTCAATAGTGAAGTGTTTAAAATTATCTGTATTTGTAGGTACATTTGGACGTTTGCAAAGTAATTACAGTCACTGTAATAAATACACGTACGTAACACTTGTACCCAAGCATTCGTGGCGACGGAATTCCAAAGAAGTTTTTTTGTAACCTTGCGTGAACTGAACCCTCAATTTGTACCATGATTCATAAACAATCACGTTGATAAAACACCATAACTTTTAACTCTCATAATTCATAAGACGACGGCGGTAAAGTAAACATCATGTGGAACTTGAAATAATAAAATATTTAGACGACTCCTGCAGTCCACGAGCTCTTCCCAGTATCAAAATGCTCTCAAAAATGCATACCTGTTGCCAGTAGTGGGGCTATTATAGGTTGTTACTTAATGTGTGCTACTTTTGTAGCAGACTCAATTGTATCGGGAAACATAACTAAATCTCAATTTTGTAACATTTTTCGTAATTCAATTATGACTCAGAATAGGACGCATTTATATGCTAAATATTTCTCTCTAAATATCGTCTAATAAGCTGGTAAAGAATAACGTGTTCAATTATCACTTACTACATCTGAGGTTAAGGTTAGGATAGCGATTACGAAAAATTGGGACCCTAACGGGTCTGTCAAATTCCCGTCAAATCGTGCCGCAAACGTTTTCAATATAATTTAGGTTTTATTGGTGTACTTGCATACAATTATTTAGTATTCCTTGATATAGGTTGGCATATTCAAAAAGAATAATGCACACAGGTAAGGTCTCAGACGAAAAATATCATACAATAATGTACAAATAAAAAATAACAGAAAAGTGTCTGTGCAAAAAACAGCGATGAGGCTCACCAATCACGTTCTATCTCCCGAATAGGTGAAAAGTGGTTAACGGAGCTTTGCGTTTGCCGACCACTGAAGCACTTACGCCTTACACCAACCACCCTGTACAGGATATGTGTGCTTATTCACGCCGTACACGGTCTTCTACAGAACTTAAGTGCTTACATGAATTATTTTCTTAAACTCTTTTATCAAGAACCTTGAAATTACGAATGGAAACCGTAGTGGAAAATCAATACTTGTGTGTGTACTTAGTGAATTTGTGACTAAAACCATCGATTATTACATGACTAAAACTTTCCGGGCTAAGGCGGAAAACCTGCGTTTATTTGCTAAAGTAGAAATGACTACGAAACCCTTCAATTTGCTTGCAATTTACTGGTTTTGTTTTTATATTATATCAAAGACGGTTAAGTGGATTTGCGTATGTTCCACCCGACCAATTTTGCAGGCACATATTTTACAAAAAAAAACTGAAAATCTTTCCTTTTTCGTTGTCTGTTTGGATTGTGACCTTAATTATTTCTACGACATCATCATCACTTGCCTTGCACTGTCATTTGTTTTTATTTAACAAATATATTATTGGAAAAGAGTTATGTGTGATAAAGTCAAGGCATTAACGACGACTAACGCACCTAAAATTTATTAATATATGAATTAACTCATGACTTTCCCTATTAAGACAAGGCGATGCGTTTTAAGCCGCCAACGACGCTTATTCGATGTAATGAAAGTAATATCATTTGGCAGATTGTAAAGCTAGGCTCAGAACACTCGAATCATCGTCGTCCCTTATATAAAAAAAATTTGGTCGTCGTCAATTGGTCTTTCTGTTTGCTTATGTAATCAAGACCACGCTCAAAAAAATTAACGTGGACTAGAAGCCTATTGAATGTAACTAATCTAATGTTTCTTGATTTTTTTTTATAATAATTATATTTGATAATTAATAATTAAGATCAGTGTTCGTGGCGTGGACTTTTGGATTTCCCAATTTTAATTTTACCTTGCACAATTACCTACGTATATCTAAGTAAAACGGCCAAATAATTAAAATAATCGAAATACCAAAGCACTGCACCGGGACATGCCGCGATTTCTAAATATTTTAAACGATACTGTGCCAACGACTTACGCTGAACCTTCGAATGGACAAAAAATCAGTCGTGTACATGTATTAAAAGTCAATTCGTATCATTAGTTCTAAATGAAGATAAAAAAAACCTACGGTTCTTTGGACATTTAAATTACGTACTTTCATAGATACATATATTAAACAATTACTGCATGTTTAACGCACGTTCAAGGTAACATTAGGATTGAAAACTTTCGTAAATAAGATCGTCTTCTAATGGATAGATAGACAGAGCTTCCAACACTCGTTTTAATACCCCAAAAAATTGTAAAACGAAGATTTAAACCGTGACTGTATAAGTGCGCTGTATAAGGTTAATTGCCAACTCAGCGGTCGTAAGATTCAATTAATTTAACGACTTAATATACCTAATAACGAGTAATATTGTAAATTATTGAAGATTAAATGCACATAACAAGATAAGAACGGAAATTATCTCAAAACACATAATCAAAACCAATAAGACCAATTTCTAATTAATCCATAAGATTCTCGCGAATATAGCATCTAATTGCATACTTTTCTTAGAGACATTTGATAAACATTGCGTCACTAAATGAAGCAACTGCGAAGCAAAAAATGTAACACAAGGTCAAAAAGGTCGATTTTATTATTTGCTGAACTAAAATAAATAATTCTTAAATGTAAAATGCGCATAGGTTTTCATAACACGTTGATTTAAAACTCATTAATTACGTTATCAGTATTCTCGTTATTAAAATTTTACTTCAAATAACTTTAAGAGGGTGTCCCTACCAACTCTACACGAAAATCCAAGGCCGGCAGCGTTATAAGACAATCAAACATCGTTTATACACGGTTAAATTGACTTAGAAAAATGGCATTAACACTTAATGGCTTCCTAAGGATCAGACGGGCAGCAACGCCTAGTGCTAGTGATTTGGTGGATTTTGGTGGAATAGGAACAAAGGGCAAAGCACTGCCTATAAACGGTTACAGCACCCAAGCATTGCGATCTCTCTACTATATTTCCCTTTTAAAAATTGAGGTATAATTACGGTCGTGGTGGTCTGTGCTATTTACAGGTGATTTATTTATAAATGTCGACCTCGCCAACCAGCCGAGGTTCCAAGACAGGACCCGTGAATACGTTGACAGCTGAGCTCCGAGCATTATTATTCCAACTATCGCAAAATTCCATCTATGACGTTTCGTTTGATCAAAATAGCAAACCAAATTAACAAAAACTAAACAGATATTTGGGCGACTGCCGGATTGCATTTTCCACGCCTCGTTTGCATCAGTCAGCGTAACTTCAACAAATTACATTAGTCTGGTCGTAATCTGCGAACGCGAAGTTTATATCGAGCAATCACCTGCTAAATCATTTCATTACTGTCGTCGCTGCATCCGTGATATATCTATTGGAACAACCATGCTTATAATAATGTGCATGTTGCAAGAAGTTTCAAAATCAACATTGCAAGACAGTTTTAATTGATTTTGTTAGTTTTTCCTATCGTTATAAATCGTTGCTGAGTCTGTTAGTGATCTTGTAACTTCTAAAAGACTTGACTGATTGAGGACATATTCACACACAACATATTTTTTTTGTATTTGACGAGACTAAGGTTCATATAACTATGAAGCATAGTTTCGCTGGAATCCGATAGGTGGCTCTGTATTTATTAACAAAAAGTACTCATCATCATCATCATTTCAGCCTATCAGAAGTCCACTGCTGAACATAGGCCTCCCCCAAAGATATCTCATATTCACCAATATATATTGGTTTAGTGTCAAAAAAGAATATATACAATATATACATCTGGACCCGATAGGCGCTATGGTAGTTAATTAAAAATTTATCTTATAGTCCATATGGCTAGAGATAAATTAGCTGTACACGATACGTTTGCGAGAAGCAGCGCAACAATGAAAAATCGGCAATGAAAATACGCGGATGACGCCTTGTATTAAAAAATACTTGTAATTTATTATTTTGATACTAAAACATGTAACTAAACAATATGGACTCACATCGTAACTTGGTATGCCATTAATAGAACACGTTTTGTGATTAGTATAACGTGTGATTTGTATAGTGGTTAGCATACTCGAATGCTAAGCAGAAGAGAATATTTGTGAAAACAAAGTATTAGTATTCGGATATTGGTTATATCATAGACGTCAAAGACATTGCCTCTGGCCCTTTCTATAATTTAGGCATCTGATTGGAATACAGGAAAGTTAACTCGAATTAGTGACTCTATGTCTGCGAGTACACTTGGGGCACTCTAATGTCTCCTGGGCAGTTGACAACCGCGGATAGTACTAGGAAGTTGTCGCCGTGGTTGAAATCAGCTAGTAGACCATCATTATTACGATAATCGACATTTATCACAAGAATATCAACAATAATATAATATACATATTCACATAACTGAACTTTTAAACAATCATCATCCCGTCCAACATACAAACGTTTCAAAAATTTATTTCCAAAGGGTCCACGTAAACATGGACATTCCCGACAGTTCGGCCATCTGCATTGTAATTCCGACGTCAGTCCCACCGACAGGCTTACGTGTCACGTGTCACTGGGTGCCATCATAAATAATGTATGCTCCTTTCGTAGATTGACATTAACGCTTGGTATGCGCTTGCGCTTCGCAACCGGGCTGCACTTGATACACGATACGTATAATTATAACAGCTGTATAATTATTAAAGCAAATATCAATGGAATGACACATCTGTGTGTGAAAATGCTTACGTGGTCAAGTTGTTGGCGCGGATTTGAATGAGTTGTAAATTATTTTCATCGCTTATGTTACAACTGAACTGTAATATCTACCTTCCGTATGGCCGAGGTCAGTTATTCAGACCAGTGATGTACAGCAGCACCTTCGTGCGGTGTGTCTGGTAACGCGATGGAAAATAAACCGTACTATTTCCACGACATGGCTAATATATATATATATACATAAAAAATTCTAAAAGGGACTAAATGCCGCTGTTTACAACTACGGACGGAAATATTGGGAAAAGGATAATGAAAGTATATCCTTAAATCTTAAGTTTTTTTCATTCATAAAAATCTTATAACACTTTACTATTATTACCTATACACTAAACCAAACATGGCAGAAAGAGTTATTATTTTTGATTCAATGGTTTTTTATGAATTTTATTGACACTAATTTTGTTTTTCTCTTTATTGGATGCTGGCGATATAATTACAGGATGACACATCAACCTGTATTTTCAGGGTTTCAAATAATTTAGAGAAGAGATATCTATAGACTCATCGGCAATGCATTGAAAGGCTGTTACTTCACTTTCAACTTTGTTAGATATAATAAACTTTGTTATATTGTATAGATTTTGCAATTTAACCATAAAAATTACAAGTGTGAGCAGCGCTTATTAAAGCTTACTTTGTTGCAACAAATCTCCATTACAACTTCACTATAATAGACAGTTAAACGGAGACTTAATTTTTCTATACATCAATTAGCAAACTAATTAATTGGTCGCGACACGGCACACTGTTGCCTGTAGAGCGTGTGTGGAGTGGAAAAATTTGTCGACAAACATCCATACAATAAAACCACATAAATAAAAACGAGTTAAATGTATCCGGCACCGGGCGCGATTTATCGAGATCTTAATAGACCGGTCGCAATGGCATTGCGAATATCCAAACTGCTGTATCTCGAGTGTTTGAGCCAGTAACGTTGAGCTCATATTGTTAATAATCTGTAACAAATTCGTCATTCTCTAAGGAATACTAAAAACTTTTAAACAGAGGCTGCGGTACTGATAGCGATTTCCAACTTAGGTTATACAGCTAGATATTACTATACCAAATTTTTCTCCAAATATCAACCACGCTATCCTAGATAAAGAGTTAAAAATTTTCAAGAGTCTATTACTTTGTGACGTTACTATAACGAGAGGTTAAATTAAATAAAACTACAAGACCTTTGTGTTCTAAATTATACAATTGTAAACCTATAATAAAAAACAGTTTTTAATCATACTTTTAGTTCAGTTAATTTAATCCATTCATTTAAAACCCGAACCGACATAACCGATATATATAAATAAACCAATACCATGAAGATGCCGTAACGCGAAACCGGACGGTTCGTTATATAAATAAATAAAAATCTTGCGAAAATAGTACAAGATATGTATATAATTGCCAGTATGATGAAGTTTCTGCAAGGGACAAAAATCGCATGTATAAATTAAAAAACCATGATTTTTTATTTAAGCTATTAAAAATAAATCTTAATAAAATTCTAAATGTGTGAAATGTTTACGGAAATATTTCGATACAATTTGTGTGGCAAATGAACCTAGCAACGCTGCGCATCGCCATGTTTAGAAGGTTGACCGGCGCTTCGACGCATCCGTCGAAACGGTCAAGTTCACGGCGCTCGATACCAAATGTAGCCGGCCCATCCTACATAAATGTTATTCAACATTTAATAATGTGTTCAACTTCAAACCATATATACTAAGCTGTATATTTACATACAATTAGAAACTCAAAATCGCAAATACATAATACTACTACAACACTTAATGTTTTACAATTTAATTCTCAATGAACACTCAGACAAGAACAATTGTTTAAAAATTAGAAACAGATGCCTCAATAAGCTCTTTGTAAATCAAAAGATCAAGTACCTTGCTTGCGAAGATCAAACTGGTATGATTTCTAATATTAAGCGATCATAATCAAGTAAGGTCTTAAGGTTACTACAAAGGATACGTTTTGTGTTACATTACCAGAACTGTGCGATCACAACATATTACTATGGATAATAAATAATGTTACTTAAAGAAATAATGAATGTTTAATATTTAAAAAAATAAAAATTCGAAACTCATTTGTATATTTCAATTCGAATAATATGTGAATGATTTTAGAACAATTTCTAGTTACTAACTTATTGATATCGCATGGCATGGTTCAATAATTGAAATTATATTGTTATGACACGTTCCCTTAGTATTCGTAGTATGCAATTACATAAATATATTTATCATAAGAGATAAATAGAGATTTTTATTATTTTTTTTGCTTTACCTAACTTTTAGTTTAGGTGAACCGTGTGTGATATTACTATACTGTCTATCTATATAGTTAAGAAACAGGGATCTTGGTTAATCAATAAGAACCACTGTCTATCTAATACCGACAAGGATGTCTGTGTAAGCGCAAGAATGTCGATCTACAAACATCGGCATGCGGCCGTAAAAACAGAGATGTTAACGCATATTTTATCGCAAGTTCGTTTTTCTTTGAAATACCGAATGCTGGAAAACGAAAACTATTCTTTATATAGAACTTATGGATACAGTGCGTCAGTAGCAAGGTCGATTCTATAATTAAACGAAATCATTATACCAATAAATACAGAAATGGATTGAGGCATAAATCATCATCTTTATTATTATTTTGCGAGTCATCATTTTATATCATCTATGAAACACGTGATCATTGGATAGGGAAAACTATATCTGGGATATATGATGAATGCTGTAATATATGAATAACTTCAACATTTCTAAGTTTCTGTTAATTAAAAACTTAGATAAAAATTAAATAAATCGTATTGTAATGTAGCCCACATGACATCCCGAATAAAATGTTAAATTGGTAACTATTATAATTTCTAAAAATCTGTAAGAGACTCGTTACTGAGATCTAGGATCTTCGTAAAAAAATCCTGTGAACAGCGAGTAATATTTCCAGATTTATTTTATTACTCCAGTAGTTTCATAAGCAACGCCTCATGAGCTACTTTGGCCATTTAATGAGAAGGGGAGACGATAATCTGGAAAAGTTAATCGTTGTTGGATATACTGAAGGCAAGAGATCATGTGGCCGACCACCAGGAAGATGGACTGACCAGCATAAAGGCGAGGAAACCTCTCAAAAGTTTTACGTTGTGGTGAGGAACGCAATGGACCGATGGTGTAACTGCATTCGTACCAGGACTACTCCTACCAACCACGATCATCAGTCATGATAGACACGACCAAGAAGTTTCATAAATAAAGAGTGGGACTCTTTTTCGCATACTTCTCTGCACACCTTTTTAAATATGCTATTACTTAGAAAATATACGATTACGATCTACATTACAAACCCTTTTACGTCATATTCTCGTTATAATAATGTTATTAGTTTCGTCAAAACTTACTAATTGTTAAAAGCGGTGAATATTTTCATTATTATTTAGCAACTAATTTTTGAAGTATTTACAAAAACACAAAATTGAGTTCTTATCGTAATCAACCCGTAACATTCGCACGTAATTACGATGATCATGAATAATCGCCGTGACCTGCAACCTACAATGCGCCGCGTTGACCAATAACTATCCGACTGACCCATCCGAAACATAACGGCGTCAAGTTCACGCCACTGAGTGGCCTCGATGGACTCTGACCGAAATACCCGTAGAAAGGAACTCAACTGTGCATTAAGGATGGTACTGTATCGTGACGATTGACGCCCCTTGATAACTTATCGTGGACCAAATATTCTTTGATTAACGATTACGGTATAGCCTATAAAGTGGTAATAAGTTTGTCTTATTTAAAACGATATCAGATCTACAAATAGGGATACTGGTATATAGTTTTTAATGAACTAAAAGAAGGACACATTCTTGAAATATTTCTTTATTCGATCTGGCACTGACACACGTTTTAATTTAATCGCGATCTCGTAGCACAAGTTGATCTGAAGCCCTGACAAAGTTCACGACCCCGTAACGTTCCTTGTTTAAGATGCAACTTGTTTCTAATCCTCATATTTTGTGATAAGTTTAATTTTACCGTTTTGCTTGTAATAATAATATATCCACATTCTTATTGTACCATGTAAAGATAAATATAAGGACTAGAAGGTGTAAAAATATTATTTTATGTTTAAATTTATGTAATTAAGCCGCTTTTTTATCTGTACCCAGAATGTCTCTTCACGTGTAACACATCGCAAATTATATTATTTAAATACGACAAGAATTATGCTAAGAATACCATTTCAAATTGAGACGGTTCAAGAGGATCAAAATCGGATGGTGGAAGTTGAATGTGACGTAGGCCATTCTCGAATATTATTTATAGCTAGATATCGGAATAGGAAACGTAATTTAACGCGAACACTTCGCTTGGTTGGTAGCCAGTAGGGATTGCAAGTGCCGTGGAGCCGTGGTAGCCAAGGTCAGGGTGCGAGAGACCTGGGTTCCATCCTCGGTGCCGCCACCATTGACATTGTTAATGGCAATTGTCAGTGCTGTATTATCGTGCTCGGCGGTGAAGCATAACATAATCAAAACCGGAATGTCTAAGAAATAATAAAAAGAAAATATTATTTCGAGGAACCCTCCAAATCGCACGGGAGCAGGGTAGCGAGCCCTTCCCGGTTCCAAAACCCTCTCAGATATTTTAGGAGGCCTTTTCCCAGCAATGGGCAGTTACAGGCTGCTACATCACTTTTCTTTAAGGGATTGCAATCCAGCATCGTTTACATGCCAAGAAATAATATATATTATTCTCAAGAATTCGTCAAGATGCGAAAAACAATTTATGCAGAGTTATTAAAGATGAAAATATAAAACTTTATAGAAGTTGGGGCAGTTTCAGATAAATCAAGACAACGAAAACTACAATTAACAAACAGGAACTAATAATGTGAAAGATTTATTTAAAAAAAAAGCAATGATGGCACACGAAACTGATGAAGAATACTAGACTTTGACGCACGACTTGTGGCTCAAACCGCCGGCCGCTGACTAATTATGTAGTTCCACAAGAGTTTTGTATTTCCTAACCGTAAGCACCTAGTCCTGTTCATTTAGTACGAGACAGGACACTCATATTTTTTTGACGCAAGCAACTTTTTAAAAAAGAAGTTAGCTCTACTGCATGAACATCTCCTGTTTTTGCGCAGGCATTTTACAGGGTTAAATTGGCAATAGACCCGGAATTATGAGTTGTATGCTATACACAAATACTTGTACCGAGACGCTTAGCCACAGTGACATTGAACCAATACCTTTTAAACATTTGTTATATGTATTAGAATTATTATGTTACAGAATTGGTGCACAAAATGTGCTGTTATACTAATTCTAATATCTACATAACTCTCATGACTGTACACAGATATGTATATAATAACATAAGCTGTTTCGATCTTAGTAACGATCAAACGAGATTACAATGTGCGACCGTGACTGATTTTCCTAATGCAGCTTTAATTCAATCGCACATTTAACATAACGTTCCGCGTTACGTTCTCGAGCTGTAACCGATTCCACACGCTCTATATTATCCAACGGCTGGCGGCATTAGAGGCGGTGTTTTGTTATGGAACGCATTTAAATACGTAATATAAATAACAGTTAGACCGCAGAGGAAAATTAATGTAAAAATGGCGAAGCAAAATTATTCGTAAGACTAAAATAAAACAACTCTTTATTTTTCTTTTTAAATTTTATTATTTCTTAGAATTTGTGCCATAGTAACTAATATTCTGTGGAAATTTCAACCGGTTACCTATTACGCTTCAAAAGATACACCCACTAAAATATAGGACAGACGGGCGGATGTGCAGAGGGTTACATATACCCCGCGACTAGCAGTGCCACAGCCAAATGCTTAGCCAGTGCGAGACTGAGCCGTGCATTTCCAAAGCGAGCGAATGCAACTTAAAATAAGACGCATCTAGTATTGCGCTCGCCAATCCGCCTGCGAAGCGAGGCTAAATCAGCAGGATTTCCCTATTAATAAGAGCGAGAGTTACCTGCATCTACATAACCTAACAATAGAATATTTGAAGACAGACGATGTTGCAACAACGATACTTGTTATGTTACATGTACGATGTTACAACTCAAAAAGTTTTGGTAAATTGTCATCATAAATCATGAGGACGAGATGTAAAGTCTACCAAACTACATAGGAGCAACGTAGGTGACAAATCTGGCTCCAAACCCCTCCCAAAAAGTAGAAGAGGCCTGTGCACAACCGTAAGACGTTTAAAGACGATCACTTTGAAATTTTCCTTGGAGCGCATCTTCAAGATAACTGTCCCGATAAAAAAAAACATAAAACCTGAAACTAAACGAGTGCCGCTAATAGCAATTGCCTCAGGGTTATTAATATGAACATGATACAAAACATAATATTTTTTGGCACAACGAAGGAAGACTCAGTTTTCTTAAATAAGATTTGGGTAAGCGGAGTTCACAATAATTTATTGTCTGAAATTCTCACTTTGTAAGTCCGTCATATATTACAGATATACATATACATATGACGCGATTTCCAAAGGCAAAACATTAATAAATTAATAATCCATTAAAACAGTCTTAATCAATATTCTTTACATAGATTAATTACATGTTCATTAAATATGAATAACACTATAAAAACACCGGTGACCGGTCTCGCAAATTAACATTTTTACGTTATTCCAGAAAATGAGCTTATGGACAAAAATATGTTTGTTATTAGCTATAATTATAAACCACAGAATCTTCATAACAATTTAAGTGTAAGAGAATATAAAAATGTATATGCTCTTCAAAATGGTACCGAAAAACTAAATGATAAATATAAAAATAATAAGATATGAACAGGTTTACAATACTTAATGTATTGTTAAACTAGAGCAATAATGGATATAATAATTGCCAGTATGATAAAGTTTCACCAAGTGACAACAATCGCAAGTATAAATTATATAAATAGATGTTACTGAGCCTGGCAGTACAAACAAATTGTCGCGCGTCCTCCACATTGTGGGAAGACGCGGGAAAGTAGAAAGTGCTTTGATCACATTGTGTACTCGGTGGCGAGTTCGTCCCATTGTTAATGCCTCTTGTCTTTCTTAGAAAAAAAAATGAGCACCAAAGACATAGACTGAACAGAATAAGTCATGCATTTGCTTACATTAATACTAAAAAGGCATTTTCGGTAACGAATAACCGCATTTGCATCTACTTACGAGTATAACATTTTTAACCGAAGCTAGCTCCATCAAAGTTGATTCAACGAGTACGAAAGACTACATAAATAGTCGACAATACAATTATAATCAAGAAACAGTCTTGTTAGATATTGACGCAATCACATAATTAAATCAGTTAAACAAGTACCTACTGCGATACCTAACCATATTCAAAACATACGTCAGAAAAACTTCATGACTTGATTCAATTAGTTTACTAAAAAGGCTATATGACCGTGATGGTACATCCATAGACAATCTATACGATATACTGACAGATTCAGATCTTTAGATGTAATATCTTTAATATGTTTCTTCTCAATTATTACAAATAAATGAATAGTTACTTTTACTTTATTATTCAGTATTAATTGAAATTAAAGTAGGTGCCTTGTATTTGCAGTCATTTTAACATAATCGCAACCCACGACAGCCAAGTGGTTAGAGAATCTGCCTTCGAGTATCGTACCGATAAGTGACAGAACGGTGACTGGGTCACCATCTGTCACGTTGTCCCAAATAAGGTCTGGTGAAAAGTAGATTGAAAAGACTAAAATGGCCACCCCAGTATTAAGTATACGGGGGTGGGAGCTTATTATTTTTTTTTATTAACATCTTAGCTTATAATAGTTGTAGTCTCCAACAGTTGACCTTTCAGACTTTTAGAGCTAATCCAAAACTACTGAACGTGTATGAGTTATAGGCGTTAAAGGGATGGTCAGTTATGCACAGCTGGATCTGCAATTATAATATTTGTCGTAAGTATTATTCGTACTATAATTCCATTAATTAACTAGATCCATCGGAGCGGAATCGTGGCGTCGAATAACGACAACAAATAACAAATACGGCGATATAATTTCTAGACGTCCGTCCGGACGACGCCTAATATCTGTATTCCAATATTATTAGCCGCTCTAAATCTACTACTGTCTCATACGCAGCCGTTTAAATGCTATTTTTATTCGATATTTATCAAATCGGCTGCCATTTTCACAGGATAAGTAACAGTCAAATTCCGTATTTTTTTTTCTGCTAACTTTTGGCGCCAATGCTTAAGACAGGTCAATATTCTACTTTGTTGCTGTGAGTTTAAGTCCTTTTTTGGCTGTTGTGTTATTTCCCTCGACTTGATTTTGATTTTAGGTGTGATAAGGAATAAGGAACTTTATTCCTATTATAATAAAGTTGATTATTGGCCGCGGGTGAATTTGGTTGTATTTTAGCGGGTTTTCCGCGGCCGATGTCAATCGCGCAGCTCACATGGAATGCGGAGATGACCGCTCATTTCGGCACATTTTGTCTTTCTGATTAGCATATGGCCACTTCGGCGCCGGTAAATTAGATGATTGACGTCTTCAATGAAAAAATATCTGGTGTAAAATGTACCTGTAGATAAGAGACCCGCCATTAGAGCTCCATTCAAAAAATAAACAAACTATTATGAAAATAATTAATTATTTTCTAAAAGGTATATTTACGGTTGTTTCAAAGTAAGCGCTATGTTTTAGCTATTTTTTTTAGCTTTAGTATGAAACCATGTGTTTTTTACTCCAATTAAATGCTTTCATTAGCAGTTTGTTTGACAAAGTCAAAACTTTTTTATTTTATTCATATTTGTTAAAAGCTTTACATACGCCAAAATCTAGACAGGTCCGAAATAAGACGTTCACAGAGAAGAAAAGACTAGAAACTTTAAGGTCCATTAACGAAAGTTTACAGACGATTAACATAATATACATATAAAATGAAATTCTGTCCTTATTTTAGTCTGAAGTAACTACACCTACACCAAAAAATAAAATTAAAACACAAATAACGTTTTATCTCGGACTTGTACAAAGATTATGGGCTATAGCTATGTCGGAAGTCACAATAAATATCAATTAAGTACAAGTATTTTGGATTACAGTAACGAAAAGGCATTCGACTCAGCTCTATACTAAAATAGTGTCATCGGACATCTCAATAAAAAGGGTACTCGTACATAAAATAAAACAAAAATTAGCTTTCACGTAATTATTCTTAAAATAAACTTTCAGCTAACGTTTAATGTAACCTCTTTCTTGCAACGCGTCATGCGTTGTAGTTATTGTTCTTGGTTAGGGAGTTTATATATATATTCACATTTCTTGAACTCTGCTCAATGTAATTTGGTTATATTTTTTTTATTATCGCAACGGCTAACGTTGGTATTAATCGCACCAAATAATTGGCACAACGCACGTGCGCGCAAACGTGAAAATAAACGTTTAACACCGAAAGGTGTTATCGCATAGCCTCGTGAACGGTTTCAAATTAATTGTAAAATTTTATACGGTAAGGGCTATTAGTTAGGGGAGTTAATAGGTGAGTAAATGAGTTAAAAATTCGCGTTCGATTTAAATCTATCCATCCTGTGGTTTCTAAATAATCGGGTTTATTACAGTATTCGGCTTACCCTTATCATTATAGTCAACTGAGAACATTGACCATCCCCATAGATTAGATCAGTGAGGGATTTCCCATGGTATGTTATACATTGCCATAGCTTGATGGTTACGCTTTTTCGCTAACTGGTAATTGACTCACCACT
This sequence comes from Bhutanitis thaidina, assembly GCA_029286595.1. Taxonomy (NCBI): domain Eukaryota; kingdom Metazoa; phylum Arthropoda; class Insecta; order Lepidoptera; family Papilionidae; genus Bhutanitis; species Bhutanitis thaidina. The sequence goes on along the minus strand of JAGSMS010000020.1, from coordinate 4,282,806 downwards.
GTGTGAGTCAATTACGAAAAAAAGCACAAAAGTACATAAATTGACCGGTTTAACCAAGCCATGGTTCTCAGAGCATACCAGCAACACAATAATGTTGCGTTTTGTATGGTGAGTAACAAGAATCTGAGATCTGAGACTGACAACATCTTGATCCTTAGGAGTTCACATCTAGTCGAGTCTCTGTGGTCCAACCTAAATCGCCTGCCTATTGATATTACCCCTACTAATTCCTTCCGTCGCTCATGCGGTAAGGTACAGTAGTATGTCTGGGCCTAAATTTTACCACGTGGTTAATTCATAATATGCCGTAAACAATATAGTTGTCTAGGCGTATATTCTAAAATATTTGGCTATGACCGTCTACTGGCCTTGTTATTGAAACCAAATCAAACAAGGCGTTAAACTAACGAAATCTAATGAGTTGAGTCCGATCTATGGCAGGCGATTACTCACATGGCACATAACATTATAGAAATATCGGGGGCTTATAAATATTTACTTATTAACATAAATATTGACAAACAAATCTTTAGTCATTCATTCAACATTAAAAAAAAGTCATTTAATAATTGAAAAATAAAGACAAAAACAGTTAGACAAAGCAAAGTCAACAACTTACTCGGGTTCGTGGGTAACAGCATCTTAGTTACTGCCATTAAGTCCATGATATAGGTGCTTTTGACATATCTACTTTAGATTCTATATCTCTTTCAAGATCTGCTACTGATTACTATGTTAAGAGTGTCACTTACATCAAAGTGGATTTCCGGGTTGTGACCATGACAGTATTTTCAGTAACTTCTTTACAGACTCTTCCCTGTGGAATTTTATGACTCAAGTCATCACACTGTTACGCGAAATGACCAATGCTACTAAAGGAGATGTAAACTTTTATATTAGTCACTTCGTGCTACCTCTAATAAAAAAATCGAACTAGAATAACCACTGTGATTGCATTCCAGTAAAACGTTAGTATTCAACCCATACAAGAAAGTCACTGTTAAAACTTACGAACACATTTTCTTCCTCAATTTCTACGCCACATAAAAACTTTAAGTATCTAACGATATGATCTATTAAGGAAATTAAAAATAAATGTAAACCTTACGTCGGACGGTGTAATAGATCCATTTCCTTTCCAGCTCTACAATTTCCAAGTGTTCCTCTACTTTCTCCGAACGTCTATATTACGTACGAACTGGACGTATTAACATCCGTTGTGATCATATATCCGTTTCGTTCTCCTATTAATGTCATACACCGGGATAAGCAATCACAACACGTTCTGTGCTTTAGTCACTGTTTCCTAAATAAAAAAGCAGTATTTCACTTCGCAACTTATATATGAGTCCATAATAGATTTTCATCTTAATAAAGTACTTACCGAGCGGTCATTGACTAGATGATACGCTTCGCGTAAGCGATTTAGAGGTCAAAGAGGCTTAGAAACTCTAACAGTCGGATTAGTATGAATACGTAGTGTTCTTGAACGAAGCGTCGATTTTTTTCATGAGAAGATGTAAAAGGGCTCTTTTTGAGCACGTTGAGATAAATAGTATTCATTAATTTTCAAATTAATCATAATTAATCGGTTAATGATACAAAAATAAAATTTTATGAAAGTAGAAACATTTTTACGAAACAATACAAACAGAAGAAACTTATTTAATATATTCAAAAACCGTATACATGCAAGAAAAGACACGTCGTTAAATTAAGAGCAGCCTTTAAACTAAAAAAATGCAAAATCGAACTCAAAATGCACAAAAAATATTATGATCAGCAATCATACCTATAAATCAACAAAATCCACCGTAAAATATTCATATAGGCCACTAACAGAAAATAAATGTAACCATCATGAATAAAAAAGCCATTATTCAAAAAGCAGTGCTACGACCCGGTCCAGGATTCGATCGGGTACTGCTCGTTATCAACACACGCCGCACTTCTAAATCCGCAATCTCGACAGTCCGACGACCCTGATCTTTATGCAGATGTTATGAATTCGCTGTAAGGGCACTGAAACGCGGCAGAGCAAGAATCAGTTGTGCTAAGTTAAGTTTCAGGCGCAAAATAACTTCTGCCTTCATTATCATCATTATACAAGTCCACTGCTGGACGTAGGCCTCGGTCGATATAGTACGGTCCAGAGCCATCGGCATCTCATCTCTCTCGATACTGACAGGCATTGTTATAAAGTCAGGCCTGAATTACTGTGAATATTTGTTAATGAACACCGTTATAAATAAACTAGGCCGCACTCGTATATTCTACGCGAATGAAATCACGACGAAGGGTCCAGCTCGGTGCTCTAATGCGGGTTGGTGAACTAATGACGTATGAAAGAAAGAACCGAAGTGGTCCAAATTAGCCGACTTTACTAAATTTCGTTTTAAGTTTTCCTTCCCCACCGAGCACGTGATAAATTTACCACTGAAAATTTCAATTAACAATTTAGTGGTGCCAGCACAGGGGATCAACCCCATCAATCACTCGCGTAATATAAAATTAAATCGAGTGCCTTAAACAGAGGTTCTGTATATAAAATAACATTTAAAAAATAAGAAAATGTTTGACTGTTAAGAATATCAATAGTATACATTACCCAAAAAAAACGATTATTTATACAGACTTTATTTAGCCAGATATTAAGATATTATAATCTGCCTTTGTCAAATCAAATCATCGAATAAAACAAAGGTTGTCATTCGTACTATTGTATATAACATTGTACTGTATTTCGAGTCTGCGTACTATTAACTGTTGAAGAAATATATAGTTTATAAATACTATATTTCAGTTGGATGTATAATTTCTTTTTGCAACACCGAAACTAATAAAAAAACAAATCCGAATAAGTGTCAAACCTTTGTCTTTTTTTAACTCTTTCCATAAAATATTATATTTTTTGAGGAGTAATATATTTATAATAGCGTAATTTGAAAAATATTCGTAAACATGTTGGCAACCCTAAATACAACACAAATTACACCACCCAAAATTCCACTGATGACGACAAAAAACAACCCATTACGAATTTCTAATAATTCTACTAGTAACTTACAACAAAAACATCGTATTTAGCAGTAAATAAACCAATTTTTTTTAAACCGCATACCTCGTACAAGGAAATCTAATAAGGAAATTTCATGGTATAATCAATGGTATAAACATTGATTGAACAATCAAGCAACAACAAAAAAATATCGAAACGAAAATATTTGTGTAACATCATTTAAGAGCAATAATTTATTATAAGAAATATATTCAGGTTAACGTCAAAAGTCGTTATAAATTTCACAATATCATGTAGTCGGTAATACAATCGTCTTTTTGTAACGCCTAAATAATAAAATAATAATCTGAAGTCAACGTAAGATCAAAGATTTAGCTAAATAAAGGACTAGACCCGAGTATTTGGACGCTAGAAATTTGTGATGGCGTACTGTGAATTTATTAACTCGAAGGTACTTGAATATTGTGCAAAAACTATGTAAAGTAAATAACACTGTTCGTAACACTGATTATTATGAAACAAACACTACAAATTACTAATTTATCACTTGCATATCATTTTAGATAAGTATCTGTTCCCATGGTAGAATCTATATCCTAAAATTAACAGAGCCATTGCACATGCACGCCCAGCCGCGGTTTAATTATCTGTAGCCTGGGCACATTTTTAATATTGAAAAACATTCACAAATTAGCCTTTACCTATCAGTGGGACAACACATGAAAGCGATCATCTGATCATTCCCACGTGTTAATAACTTCTAAGTGCAGTGTAAAAAAAAATGGCGCTTTTACAGATGTCCATTTTTCCTGTCATGACAGACGAACCTCGGGTCACCGACTGACTAACTCAAATTCCACAGACGTAATTGACCTAGGGAGTACTGAAACTGCGTTAACCGCTAACCCTGAATGGCGATCATAGGCATACTTGCACGTGAATTTACGCAAACTTCTATTGACGTGTTCTGGCAAATGCTATAGGCCTTACAAGGGATTTACTTATATTACGGGCAAAAAGATACATTAAATATAACTAAAGAAAACCAAAAACATTAGACTTCAAATAAACTTAACATATGACCAATTTAAAACTAGATATTTAATTAGGTAATGCTAGTTTTCTGTCGTAATTCTTAGGTAGTAGTACTTAATTGAAACCACATGGGATGATCATAGCTAAAGAAAGCTTTAGATACTCCTGCTGTACGCTGAATATTTGAAAATATATTTGAGTAAATCAGTGTGGTGTTACCGTTTTTGTTCCTTATACGGATAGAACCAAAATACATCTATAGCGCGGTACATGTATATGATTTATTATTTTAGACAGACGGTCCAACTTACTATCCCATTCGATGTATTTTCGTGTCTGTCACAAAATTCTGTCATTATTAAATAATATATCAAACAGCAAGGTTTTATGCGATTCTTGCAACTTGTTAATGTGCCTTTATACACAGATCAATAGCATAAATTCAGACACTGATACCAAGGTATCTACATACTAATACCTAAAACAAAACAAAAACTTGTCCCCAACTTCGTTCTATATATATATATAATTCGCATCTTTTAGGTGTATGGAACCTGAGGACCCCAGAAAATACTCATATTAATTCAATACTCAGTTTCAGGCCAACAAATTACACAAAATATCCAAATTTTATACAGAATAACATACGTTTAGTTTTTGTGACAGACCCCGTAACAGAAACGCTCACACGACAAATTTGACGTCCAGTACCATATTTTTGAAGATAAAAAAGTACATAAAATAAATGATTCTCTACTCAGTGAGCTTTAATCAATGATACTCGGCATGCCAAAGAAGGAAAAAAAAATTTGTGTTCCTTTTTCATGTATGAAAAATTACTAACGTCATATTTTAATTTTATATGCGGTTTTGAGACAACATTTTACATCAAATATCCAAATTTCACGATATAACTCATTCTGTCTACGAGTTAGAGATCCATTACATTATTAGGGCTCCGTTTTGTCCTTTATGTACGGAACCCTAAAAATACAAAGCATTCCAGCAGGTTTCATAGAGATGTAGCACATTGATAATTGCACATGCAATAGTAAGAGCGGAGGGTGCTAACAAGCCACAACTTGCTAAAAGACACGTCAGCCTAAACAATATCGAGGTCCAGCATTGCAACATGCCATGAGAATACAGAATCGGTGGAAACAACAATCAACTGTATCACAGAGTACGCACTGATATTCAATGACGACTGGAAAATGAAAATAACTTAATGGTTTATTCAAGTTGCGCTATATATTAGACACTGCTCTGTTATGTGGTACTGGCGTAACAATCTGCCTTTCTTCCCGTGATAGTTGTAAGAGGAGATTAATGGAAAAAAAAACAAAGATGTTTCCGTTAGATAACTAGTGGAGTTAATAAGATGAAGTGAAAAATTCAACAAGTGTGCAGTCGGAGCAAGTCGCTAGTGACTGATGAAATTGCAAATTGTAATATTATAAACAAACTGTGAATACCCGGAATTAAACAATTGCCGCCCCTATCTGATCATAGGTAGTTGGCAATTGTCTTGCTCTTACTGTTGATTAATACTATTCGGTTGGAAGTTACTAGGACATCTGCCTATATTGTATTGAATGTGTTATATGTGGGAGTGGAGTCTAGAAGAGTTATTGAATGGATTTAAAAACCCTATAACAAATAACCATTCTATTACTGATTGGCATATCTGTGATTGACACCTACTCAAAGCGAGGACGGGTCACTAGTTTTTGAATAATTTCATTGCTTTGAATGCTATTAATTTGATGCCAAGGTTAGTATGTAGATTGAATTATGGAGATATAGAATGAGGTTAAAATAACAAATATGGCATGTTTAAACATGCTACAAATACAAATACTACAGACTAACAAATAAGCAATACAGAAAGGTCTTTTAAGAAACCGTAAAACAGTGAAATGGTAGTAGCTAAAAGGTGTAGCTTTAGTACTGAATCGGTAAGGAGTAATTTCGGTAACATCAGGCTCCGCTTACTTCCACCTTCCCAAATAGATAGAATGCCTACACGAATGGAAAAAGGTTCGAATAAACTGTCAGCAGAAAGGGCAGACATAGTATATACTTATTGTCACTGTGTACCCACACCTACTAACTAATAAGTTGGACTATGTTGAACAGATATCGATACCCACAAAGTTGGAACCCCAGACCTGCGTCAAGCAGGGACACTACCACCGTGCCACAAATGTATAAAAATTTCTTAATTATAAATGTACCTATTAAATTACGTAAACAACATTTTCTGTAGAACAATTAACCGAGGGAAAAACTACATTAAAAACATTTTGAGAACTTAGAGTAGGTAAAGAAAATGAAAAAGTAATTATACAGGTACAATTTAGCGCGTAAAAGTAAAATTAAAGTAAGTAAAAGTAAAAGGGAAGCCTGTAAACACGGATTTTCAGAGATATCGGAGCCGGGAAGAGTCCGCCACGCTACTCCAGTTCAGGTTGGCGGACATCAAACGTCCTCGAATTTTTTTTTATTAGTTACAACAGCACCGGAATTTGAAGTCAGGTCACTCTTGTACTATGAAATTAAAACGAGCACGTTCACCAATACGCTGCCCCGGCTTAGCTTAAAGTGGCACCCTTTAATTGGCCAACAGCTGGGCAAAGGCGGAACGCCTTTTTTTTTAGGTTTGATTGATGGCTTTCGACGTGAAAAATTCAATTTATTGTAATCGAACACTAGGTACTCACGCGCAACTTTAATTTGCGAGTGTAATTAAAGCTTGTGCCACGGGCCTTTATCTTTATTGTTAGATTCCTTTTCCTCTGAACACGATATCACGTGTTCAGAGGAAAAGGAACACATCGTTAAGACACATGTATAGTTGTACATGTACCTATAATATGCCCGACAACCCAAAATGTGTCTATAATGAAAATAGGTATGTGTATAAAGTGGACATTATCCTCCGTATTCCTAGGTATTATTATTATTGTTATTAATAAACTACTAAAATAAAGTCCAACGTCAACTTTGGTCAACTTTGGTCAACTTTGGTTTTGGCTCGTCCTATTACTTGGACTCTATCTATATCTCTCTCTCTATCTATCTATATAGGGATCTTTAAATAGAAGACCCTCCAAATGATATTAAGAAAATTTAAGCTCTGAATATGGCGATACAAAAATATTTTGTTTACCAGATATTCAAAAACAGATATAAACAAGAGGGTGTTCAACGTTTTGTCTGTCAAATTTCTCTATCTCCAGTATGGTAATCGTGGATAGATAGGTCATAAACGAAGACCCTTTATGGACGAAATCAATTGCCAAAATTATAATATAAGTGCTAGAATTAAAGCTTGTAGAAAATGTTTTATACCTTTTCATTTTCATATCATAGACAGTAAGCAGATACAAAATTTTAATTGTGTATTATTTTTAATGCATAAAAGGTATTTAGTAAAAATATACTCAATTTTATAATATTAACCTTGGAGCACATTAGTCTATTTAAAACATGAAATACATACGCAAATTACTAATATTGCACAAAATATGTAAATAGTATTACATTATTTTAAATGGTATTTTATTCAAATTAAGCTGTGTTGACATTGGCCCCTTACTAAGCATAGAGCCAAGAATTTTCAGCGTACTGCATTCGTAAAAAAGTGAATGTATTTGTCTGCCAACAAACGCTACGGTTTATGCACACTATATTTATAACAAAGAGGTTATCGTTACCAGCTACTGATTAAATGTTAATATAACACGGATGCATATGACTCCGGCGAACCAGTTCCGAGACGCAGCATCCTCGTATCGGAATGCGAGGAATCCTAAACACACCTCGAGCGGCGAGACACAAGTGTGTCTAGTAAAAGCCAAATCCGCTTTATAATTAATACATATACATAGAGCAATCGCTCAATTGCATTATTGTCTATAGATTATTTATTACATTATTTTTCAATAGGGCTAAGTGCAAACGTAATATCTTAACTTTTCATCACATCAGATTTCCAATTCTACTTATTTGAAGGTCTACTTTCAAAATGTAAATGTAAAAGAGTAAAGTCAATGAAAATTTCATTACTACTGTGTATTAGACACACGTCTAAGACCAGTAAAATTAAGGTGCGCAGAGTTAAATTTAATAAGAAATATTAATGTTTATAAAAAAAAAGTTACTACAAAGATCTTACAAAAGAACTTTTTAAACGTGGTAGAGTTAAACGGCGGCTTTTGTTGCTGCTCGAATGGGCTAGCTCAGAGGAGTAGTACCACGAAGAACAGTGGTACAAGATGTATTGTGTGTTCTGCGTTTTGTTCGGTGAGTAAGGTGCCCGAAAGCCCACTCCACTTCCTTAAATATAATACATACATTGGGCGTCGGTCTTCACTCTTCTTACTGTCAGGTGAGCAGTTAGGTCGTTTGCACCCATTCCGAAAAAAAAAATCTATTACTATTAATGATTTCTTGTATTTATACGAATACTACACATTTGAAATGAAACTATTAATTATGGATTTCATCGCGTTTAATTTTTGTTTTGATGTTCCTAACGTTTCGATCGCTTTACAGCACCCGTGATCACGGGGTGTTAGACGTCCAGATATCATAATTAACTCGGGCTTCCTTCAGTTTTTAATTAGTAATTTAGGCCCGATACGCAGAATGTGCTCACTGTATATTGAAGACGTGCAGTGGTATGCATGGTTATAGATTTAATTTTGCTTAAAGCCGCTGGTTGCACCTAGCCATCTTCTCTATTAAAATTAGGATATATTTTGAACATAAAAACAAAAATTTTAATCTGTAAAATCCGTAAATAATAATTTCTTTTGAAATCTACGAGTAATACTATTGTTATAAATTCAGGTATTCATATCAACTACCTAAATAAATAAATCTTCTACAAAATTGTTTAAAAATAGATATTTTTAACAAACTCTAAATACTAAAAGAAAGACATATTAGTTGAGTGATCGTAACTTGGCACAATCAACACAGAATTAAAGATTTTCTTTATTTGTCGGTCACAGTGTTGAAGCGAGGTAGTGTGTCAAGCACTTTTAAGTGCACTGGTCATATAGGATTAATTTGCTTATACATTTAAGAGTTCACATGCGTTGAGTAGCAACGAATAACACGACGGTTCCCTTACATCCGGGTGTCTGTCGATGCCCGATAAAGCAGCAATGCGCCCAAAAAGGCGTCACGATTATTCGATTATATAATTTAGGCGGACAGACGCCGCTGCCTGGGCCGCCCGGCGCCTGTCCGGATGCTGGGCCCTTACCACTGTGCACACACTTCGTAAACACAAAACAATATTCAATGGATTGCATTGTAGCAGCTTTATTTTTTTAAATAGATGTGTTGTGAATGCATACTCACATACGAGGTATAGTTAGTACTTATCGTCTTGTTTTACCTTTTACCCAAGTTATCTTCTTTATAAATGTTCAGTCAAATTCAATATTAAGCTAGACATTCATTGGTGAATAGAGCAGTAATTATAATATTAGGTAGAAATTAGTCCCACACACTAGTTATCAGGAGCAGGCTATACATAGTGAAAGATGTCAGTTATAAACTATATCCAGTAATAAACTAAAGGCTTTGGTAATTACTATGATGATATAAACTATAAAATTAAAAAAATATCAAATACATTCGCGTTTATTGTTTAAATAAGTATTTTTTTTTAATAAAATTAAATAAGAATTGCAATTAATAGAACCAATAGTAACCATCGTCATAAGATTTGAAAATTATTTTTCTATTTTAATCAACAACAAAAACACCAATCGATAACACACCGCAAATGAATCGAGTTTCGTTAGTATCGAGGTCGGCAGAGTTATGAAGTGGTCAAACGGTCAAATCTGAGCGCCTCGGTGTCGTGGAATGCGGTACGGACGCGTCTCGCCGACACCACACACCGCACAAACATGATTCCAAGAAAAGTATAAAAAGTAACGAACTTGATTGCACCGGTACCGAACCGTGCTCGATGTAATCGTAGAATCCCCGTTTTGGGGGAAACTCAAGTTCCGCTTGGTTGAATTTTGCTAATTAATAAATTTGTTTAACACTCTCATTTCTAAAATTTCGAACCAAAGAGATTATTTTCGCCACTTTGGTATTTAAAGTTATCAACAATAAGTTATGTTATCCCAGTGCTGCAATTGTACGCGCCAACAGGGATGCACTCTCTTCCACCTTCCCAAATCCGATGTTACACTTAAGCCGATATGATCAGAGAACAAAATCAGGTCCATTATCACACGGGACACCATAAAGTACAACCAATAACTTGTATGTAGTGAAAAATGGGCATTGGCTGATATTCAAAGCTCCCATGACTCAGCAAACTGGATGATCACTGAGACGAGTGATATTCAAAAAATATTGGTAAAGAATTTAATTCTAGAACTACAGTATACACATAGTAATCATTGCAAATACTTGTGCTAATTCGACATACGTAAATTACAATTTTCATATAAACATGGATGCGCTGTTATTAACACCCTAAATAAACCATAATTAAAAAAATACCCCGCAAACGTGACTTACCAATTGTCACATAGCTGATACATCCGTATCTCGGGACTATTCGAGATGCCTATACCTGATAACAAACCAAATTGAATAATGCGCTTGGAAAATATTGCGATGAAAAAAATTTTTTTCTTTATCAAAGATCGATATTATTTTAATCGCTTCTAGAAAGAAAATTTTATAATATTTTTTTTAATTCATTACATGTCTCTAAAAGAAATTGAATAAGTGAGTAATGAATTCTGGTATGTGTACATTACCACCACTTTTATATTAAAAGGCAGACCATTCAAAGAAAGATCTGACTGTTCAATTATTTTAACAAAAAACAGTAGTAAATTACAGACACTGATGTAATGTAAATAAGTAGTAGAAATAATTATATTTTTAGTTTTAATTATGAAATATTAAGACGAAAAAATTGTTCAGCAAACAGATGACGCAGTCTCAGGAAAATCCCTGACATTCTTCAACCATGATTAAACTCACAGGTGACACGAGTTCAAAGGTTCGATTCATTTCGATCCACGAGTTTCTTCCTAAAGTTGCCAATCTAACGTTAATCATTAGATTTCGCTAAGCATTTTTATCTCCGCTTGGATAGGTATATTTTATAATTTTTTTTTTATACATTATTTCCTTTTCTCAAACAGCTAGATATTTATTTACCCGTAAAATGGTTACCCATTTACTACTACTACTTATATTTATTTTAGGTCAAGATTGAATAGAAATCTTTCTAGGTTGACGAGATTGTTAACGGTCAAGCGTTGGTTTATTGTATAATAATATGCGCACCTACAACGTAGTGATCAATCAATTTATTTAACAACAAAGTTAAAATAGTCAAACGGATTTTTCGGCGTCTATAGTTCCGAATTAGGTGTAGTAGACACCCAATAAAATGAATTATAATTTGTGTACTATTGCGTACATAAATGAATTTTATGGTAACCAAATTGTTTGGCCAATGGTTTATGGAAAGTGAACTGTTATTGAAATAACATTAGAAGACAAGGTATATCTGAATCTGATCTACAAATTATATCTCTATTTTACAGTATTTTATCTATTTTGTTCGTACCATTTTTAAACATATAATAACATTAACTAAAAACCTAATCGCCTTAATGTCGTTATATCAAAATTAGTCTTAAATTAAATCAATATTTCATGTTTTACTGAAGCTAATTTAAGCAGAGATAGAAATTATACCTCTTGAGTCTGGCAAGTACATACGTACTGTTACCCAGAGCAGAGAGGTTGGTGACGAGAGGTAAAACTTTAAATGTTAACCAAGATACTTGAAGCACCAAGACAATGCCAACAAAAAACTTCGACCTGATACCATAAGAGTGGACCAAAGTCCACGTGAGTAGACAATTCTTACAATCCGCCAACAAAAACAGATCCGGGATGATTCGCAGATGATGAGAAATGATTACGAGTGATAATACCACAAAAAGGAAAAGACGTAAGGGCTCCTCCACATGTAGAATTTGAATAAACGTCAACAATCGAATTATGTTGGTGATATTATATTAGTAGACTATGAAAACTAGAACGAGAATTTGTCGAAAGTGCTCATTATTTCTAGACACAATAATTGTACACAATATTAGTATTTTCTTTCCCAAGATTGTCTTAATAAAATAAAAAAAAATGGGTACCACGCTATCTCCCTTACTTATATTATTTGTAACTTTTTGTATAATACTCGAATTTCAATTTCATGGAATTTCATAGTACACGAATGAACTAAGTTCGACTGCCGGCACCACTAAAATTGTGAATTCCAATTTTGATGTGCTCCGCGATGAAGGAAACCATCGCGAGGAAACCTTCGTAACTGAGAAATGGAAGAAAAGTCGTGAAGTAACACCATTCCTCTCTGAAACAACCTGGCGAACTCCAAGGCCCTCTTAAAAGTATAATAGCTAGCAGTGGTATATTTGTAGGTGTTGGTAGGTAGGTAAAGTAGCATACTTTATACTACATTACTTTATCATGATGCACATTGTAGAAAAATACATAGTATAATATAACAGGATCTAAAACAAGAGACTAAAATAGGTAGTATTGTGAGTTAGAATCCTTAATCGTTATGCAAATGGCGCGGGGTTCCCGTTCGGGTCAGCCGCGACCTTCCGAGGACGCGGCCGATGTCGATGACACGTCTCTCACGAACGCTGTTGGACGTAACGCATTGAGCGCGCAAATAAACGCAGACTCTGTTTTTTTTCGGACACAGCTATCAAATTACACATTTTAAGAAAATTCACACAGAACTTGAATTCAACATCATTGTCTTCGATATGTAGTCGTAATATATATATATTACGTAATCAAGTAATAAAAAAATTAAGTCAGTGACTTTCAGTATGATATTTAAATTATTTTTCCGTCGTGATATCACTCATTGGACAAAATCGGAAGTAGAAAAAAAATCAGTCTCACTGTTTGACTGGATCTAAAAAAACTTGTACAATTAGTGTTAAGTTAGCTTTTGTTTTATTGTAATATCTGAAACATCTAGAGTAACGCGAATTTCTAAGAAACGCGTGCAGTCAGTGGCTCATTTCTTACGAAATAATAGAAGGTACACAAATTTCTACTGATTGCTCCATATTCTGGTGAACGACTATTATGGTAAAATAGGCTGTCATTTTTATTCTACTGACTTTTATATACCAAGAAATGATTTGACGCGAGTAAATTATTGTTAAGTAAATATTAACCATAAACACCGATTAATAGCTAATTAAAACGGACTCGAGTAAAATCGGGTAATCTACCATGAAGATAAAAACGAAAACAATGCATATTTTCAATCAGTAGCTATTTACCATATTCGTGTTAAGTTAGCTACGCCTGAAACATTATTAATTTAAAGTAAAATTAAAAAGTCTAGGCCATAACGTAATATGAATCATTTGTGAGCACTGTCGCCAGTTCTATTACCTAATTAGTAGAAAAACCGTCACTGTAAGTATCCAATTTTATTTACCCATTCATGAAGTACTTAGTATAAAAACATATGGTTATACTTATTTTTATTTGATCAAAGATAATTTTATTTGATAAAATAATATGCTTCACATGCAATAAGACGGACAAAAGTACCAAAAGAGGTTATACTAAATATGCTAATACCATAGATTAATTAACATTTATATACATATCTTTGATTTTTATTAATGACAGAAATTAAAAGTAAAAGAAAACTTTTATTTAGAGAGATGCGTTTCGTAATTAAAAATATATTCTTATTCTTAATAAGGATATGACTAATGCAGTAAATCAACAATGTAACGTAAATAAAATTTACACTTTAACATTCTTAATAAGCCAAACTAGAGGAGTTAAGAGAAATAAAACAAATGTGTTAAGTGTAACTCATTAGAAATGTATAATAATCGCTGTAATATTTACAAAACACAAGACGATTACACAACAAAATTGAAAACAAGAATTCGAATTTGCACTACAAAAACTAGTATGGTCTTTGCATCACTTCACGTACACAAAACAAAATAAAACGATAATCACATCGCGCTCGATTAATTAATAATGATATCCGTCAGTTGAGGGGATCTGGGTCCTCCCATCGATTTCGTATCGATGTCATTGCGGCTCTAACGCACGATACGCGTACACTACAATCGTGGGTACATTTCTATAGGTGTGTGTGCCGCGTACATCTATCTGCTGCGGTGTGCGTGGGCGCTGCGCACGCGCTTACGGCGGAGTATTTACACCGGCGCCCCCTACCACCGCGGCCACTCATGCGCCGCGCAACCTACAGAACACACGTGCACCCCACCATTGTCCAGTGCTGCGAGCCTACAGGACCCACCATTGAAGGCATTCCGCAACCGACCAACAAGCGCGACAGTAACCTGCTATGTGCCAGTGATCCAAGTGACATTAACAGTGAAGTGACTGACATGTGCAATTAAGAAGAAGTGTACGATTGTTGTTGTATCAGCCGCAGCCTCAGCCGTTATCAGTCAATGTAAGATTTATATTACAAAACAATTGTATAATATATTATTAAATATCGCGTAGGATATTGCATGCGTTCGATAGACGCAATCATCCAGGCCCCCGACCCAGATCTCACGGGCTAGGCACCACACAATATAGGGACAACAGAAACAATGCGCATATCGCGACACGAATAAAGTCAAAATTTCTCATAGCTTAGCCTTCAGTGCAATACTCAATGACGCGACTTAGAGAAACACCTGTGAGAAAATACAAACAAAAGTGCCTGTCCCACGAATTGTTGTCATATCGCTACGTGTATGCAATAATGCAAGCAGAGGCTAATACCGCGACCCGACGACATTTATCGCAAGCTAGAGTTAGATATAATGAAGTGTTCTTGATGGTAATGAGTACTGCAAATATTATTCACGATCCACCGGCGATGTGCTAATCCAAACCTACGCGACAATAAACCGCGAGGCGTATACGACTCCGAAATGTATACTTTAGATTTTAATATTCCATTCAATATACGATTCTGCAACAATCTCTCATACCAGCGATTGCTTCAATCTGTTGGCATTATTAATTCTATTGCGATCTCTATTAACAAGCACAAATTTCTACACAGGTTAATATATAAACGATTATACTTGAGAAATGTTGTTATAAAATTCATTATAAATAGCTAACTCGGAGATTACTCACTGCTGCGGATCCCTGCATACTTAGTCAAAGAGTGATATTATAATATTGACCTTTGACGACGAATGCTACAGGATGTTCTCATAACGGGAGACCCGAGACTTACGTGTAGACAATGTCAATTAACTAGGACCGGTCCTTGTAGTTACGTGTCCGTTGAGGCTTCATTGACTAAAATCAACGCTCAATTCTAATTTAACTTAAAGTCACGCATTGCCTTATGAAATTCCAATCAAGTTGAAACAAAGAGACATCGTAAATATTCTTGATAATCGAAAACAGAAGCCCATTTGATTTATTCGAAATTAATCAATTGGTACAGGCGAAAGTAGTCCGAAAGGCTACCATAAGAAAAGTCGAACGCGTTCTTAACATGCATGACATAATGCTTGCGAGTACCTTTGCTCACATTACAAATATACAACACCAAAACGATCGCAAGCTCTCAATACAAAATCACATTAAGGAAGTAGCCGTTCGATAAACGAATTATTGTTACGCGCACAAATCTTAGATCGTGTGAAAATAAATATTTTAACAAGGACATAGTGAACGCACGAGGTAATTAAGCTCAGAACAGGAAATCTACGTTAAAACGATACTTATGACGTTAGAAATCTTGACAAACCGGCAAATACCGGCAAGCCATGAAA
Source organism: Bhutanitis thaidina (assembly GCA_029286595.1). Classification (NCBI taxonomy): domain Eukaryota; kingdom Metazoa; phylum Arthropoda; class Insecta; order Lepidoptera; family Papilionidae; genus Bhutanitis; species Bhutanitis thaidina. Next base: position 4,266,858 of record JAGSMS010000020.1, on the reverse strand, counting down.
TATTTATTGCCCGAACGATATAAAATTTTAAGATGTAGTAGTTTCTAATAACAATTCTAATTTGCCAGAAATGTAATGAAATGTTAGTGCTGATAAAATCAAAGAATTAAATCTAAAGTCGTTGATATTGAGCAATAACGTATAAGTCGTCTCTTTATGTATCTCGTATTATATGTACGCATACTTTTCTACATCCGCAAAATATCTAAATCTTACGTGCTGTCTCAGATCAACTACATCAAAAAAATTTATTCGAATTATTGAATATTGAAGGTAGTCTTAGTTGGTTTTCTTTGGTAACGCCTTTTGCCGTAGTGTATTGAAAATTTTGGTGTGACATTCGTGCAGTTCACAAAGCGCGGCCTCGCTCTAATTCACTCGCGGTTCCGAAAACGTACGTTTTTAACGCTAAACTGTGTGTTGCTAAATTAGACGAAAACATGCCAGCTATAGGGCCTATATAACGTTAAATATTAAATAATGGGTAAAACTTGTTGTGTCATGTTTTGTGTCTATCACTGTATTTATCTATTGTGTCTTGATTTCCATTCTTTGTGTTTCATTTGATGACAATGGGGGTTACTACAGTTTCCAAATAAGTATAAATTTAATAACAGGCCGAGCCAAAAACTCAAGTTCCTATTCCTGTATTAACTTGTCTAATATTTATAACAGTTCGTCTATAGAGTTTGCTGGTTTTTACTCGAGTTCAAAAATTTAATGATCACTCTGCGATTACGTCAACTGTCCGCATGTCCGTAAACAAAAAAACGCATCCGGCTAGGAGCAGCATTGAGGTTTCGTTATCAAACACTAGAGAGAAAAAAAGCACTACACAAAACCTGTTAGACTCGTCCAATTATTACTAAGAGAGCAAGGTCTGTGAAAACAGCGAACGCGGCAAAACCATGTTATATACACATTATAAAGGGATTAAGCAACAGAGCAATTGTCGCGCGCGCGCCAGACTGAACAATGGACGTGCTTCAGCCAGTTGCGAGTCAAATCTAGACGGGGTAATTTGTCGCGAAAACAAATTGCGTACGAGGGCGAAAAAGTCGCCTTGGTAAAGTATGAGGCGATAAGAGTATCGCTGACCGGAGTCCGCAATTGCTCAAAATTACAAAACCGCTATTAAAATATTCAGCTTTCCTCCAAACCGACTGAAGGACTCTGGCTTTTATAAGGTTGCCTGTTCGCCACGCTCCAAAAAACACCAAAAGATAGAGTGGCGGAAAACTTTTGAAATGTATTACACAAGCGACTCATATTAAACAATATGGAGATAACAGATAACGACGATTATCTGATCGGTTAATTGGCGTTTACCTCATACATGTAGATGCGCTATCTCCGCCCATTCATTATAGACATAGTTCCCGATATGTGCTCTAATAATTTACTTACCCATGTAAATATGTAGCATTCTGTTAAAGTCGGTTCCTTACCTGTAACAAAACAAAGCATTACATTAAATTCTAATATATTACCAATACCTATTACTGATGTTAAAATCTCATAGATAACTCATATCTAAATAAAATGTCTTCTTTAACTTTATAGAAAGTAAATCAAAAACGAATTGTTAACTCTATAAAACACGTATCACTAATTTAAACTAATAACAAACTAGAAAGTTCAAAAAGCTAACATGCAACGCGCCCACGATTTCTTTTCGCTTTTGTTCAATTCATGTTAAAGGTATGAAATGTTTCGAAACTACACAATTACTATTACGGTTGTACATGAGAACGAATAACCGACCATTATATAGAAAGATTACATACAATAAGAGATGCGACCGCTTTGCGAATAACGTAACAAACAATCGAGAGAGTCGCAACAATGAGAAGAAAGCGCGCTGATGTTAAAAAAAACGTATAATATCGTGTGGAAGTTGTTCTAAACCTAGAACAATTCAATGCGACCTGAGTTTGTGATTTTAGTTCTCAATGAGGGAAGTTCGGCTTTGATATATTTTAATTCTCTAGTTGGAGCCTGTAAATGGCTACCGCTGGGCAAAGGCTTTCTCTCAAATATTTAAGATAGTTTTGGTGCCGGGAAGAGTCTACCACGCCGCTCCAGTGCGGGTTTTTGTCATTAAGACCTTTGCCAACTTGTTTACGCGTGCATGAAAAGTATCATTAGGTATCATTTAAAAAGATAACGAATAATAGGTAGTCAGAGTGAACACATTATTGAATGGTGATTGATTTGCAATTGAGCAACAAAGTGAAGGAACCTTGGATTTAACGAAGGCAGTGGCATTATAAATCATAAACCCGCCAAGAATAGACACATAGAACACAGCGTTACTTGGAAATATTTCACGACGAAAAGGCCCCGGGGCAGGCGCGTGCTAACGCCGTATCGCCGCCAGTCACGACAAGAAACGGACCACTTTTTACAAATCGACCTTACTTAGCATACCGGTGCAGCGACTGAAACCACAAACGGCTGCCTACTACATTGTCTATAAACTTTAATGGACAATGTAATTGAATCTAAAAAAGAAGGAATTCGGTTACGAAATTTAAACGCAATAACAAGCTATTTAATGTCAAAAAAGTTGAAAATACAACTTACGTTGAAATTAGGAATGAATTAACAATGACACCGAAGACAACGTCTAAATTGGTTCTGAAAAAAGGAAATGCCGATTTAAAAGAATTAAATTCCCACATTAAAGCGTACGCGGGGCGAATTAAGTTAATTAGAATAGTAATACTAAATCTGAACTATGACGCAGCGAGCAAGCCGTATGAGATGGTTTTGCCTTGACCCCCAGCGCCTTCGCGACAATTATAAACCCTGACACTATTAGAACTTATTTCAATCCATACAGTGATTCGAATAGTGATTGACGAATACGATAAATTATTTGCAAATTTACGCAACATCCATAAAGATTAATTATTGTGATTAAACAGCAATCAAAAGCACAGCATGGAAGAATGGAATCTTAAAAAGAGTACGTAAGATATTATTGGGCAAAGCATCAAAACCTGCCCAGAGCACAAGTTGTTTTCCATATTGAATTATGAAGAAAACTCTTTTATATTAGTCAAGTGTACCTGAAGAGACAGACAGATAGACAGAACCAAAAATCTTTAGATAAAAAAGACACTTAGTTATAAATTAATGCACGACACATAAATGTGTTGATGCTTTATTTTGTCGACCGCAAATAATTTTTAATTAACCATGATTAATAGAGATTCGTCTCACATTCGATCGGCGATCATATTCCAGTACCTGAGATAATATACCCGAGGTCTAAGGACAGTCACTAATGATATAACTTCACGCAAAAGGGTCCAATGCCACAGTTGCGGCGATTCGTTACGATTTCGAAAGTGCCAATAGCTATTGCAACGTATAAACTTGCTTATTACAAACATTTGTTAAAAGATTTCTAAATGAATGTTACACTGAATTTGGAAAATTTCACTTAAACACAGGAATTAAGTCGTTTGGCTGTCAACATCGTATTAAATTGTATGGTCACTTATAATTGCTCGATAGCTAACTAACGGAACCATGTAGAAGCGATTTTTGTTTTTTCATTTCTTAAGAATAAAATTAGCATTATCTTTATAACAGCGTTTTAAATAACTTTATTAAATTAGTTTCGACAATTTGATTGTTTTAACGTCATATGCGATTCAAGATTACATGTTGTGTAATTTCGAATAGTAAATGCTTAATTTCATTGATACTTATATATGTTGTATTAAATTTCATATTAATGTTATGCATTTCACAAATAAATAACAATGCGATGAATATTAATAGTTATACCAAACGGATTACTTTATCTAATCTTTTTACGCTATAAGCTCTTGACATCATAGTGCTTTCAATCTAACATCGTAATAAACTTTATGTAATTGGACAGTCCCGCTCGGTAAATCAGGCAGTACATAAAGGCTATTGGAAAGTTGGCGGCGACTTGTCAACCACGCGTATGGAATACAAAATGACAACAATACTCGTACATCGAAACGTTTCCCAACATCGTAGCGAACGAAAGACGTCAAAGAAAGTTCGCACGCATTGGGCATACGTGGGGAAGTTTCGATTGTAACAATTTGTACGACCATCTAGTATAAATTTACAACGTACCAGTTTTCCACGTACAACACAATTAATTATATACAGTTCCGTTATAACACATGAACATTTTAAAGTAACAATGCCAAATAACTTCGGGTAGAAAACAATCTCGACGACTTTTACGAAGGTGAACGGGTATCGTAAACGAAAGGATGCGCACGGCGACGTCCCTAGCAAATGTCAAATTCGCAAACATTGGCTGTGCACTTTGTAACGTACACAAAATGTTTACTGTGCCGATAATTCAATACACCTAGCTGTACATCGGGCGTGTTGTGCAACTTTTGGTTGTACAATTTGTTGTGACGGAATTGTGACGGCGACCAAATTCGGACAAGTTGTTACGATCCATATCAAGGTTGATTATAATGACTAAGGTGTAATGACTAGGAGTCCTCTCGGTAGATACCACACTCGTGCTGTCAAACAACTGTGGTGTTCTGGTTTGAAAAGTATAGACAGCCACTATAATTACAGGCATTGAGGGTTTACATAATAGGCCTCAGGGGTGACAACACATTTGTAACCTTCTTCGATTGAAGTTGTTTGCATGTGTCTATAAGCTGCTTACCGCAGGTGGACTGTTGACTAGCTTTTCAACCCGATCCAATAAAAAACTTATTTCAAATTACTGAAATTGAAACAGTCTAGTGACCACTTTTTAAAATTACTTTTAGACTTAAAATTGGATACGTAAATATAACCGTTAACCTATTACACATTACTCTATTCACACATTTAAAAAAGTCAAAGGCCGCATAAACTTTTCGGGTAACATTTAAAGAGGTATACAATCGAAAACCATTAAAATGTCGATATGTTTTGAATAGCAGTTTCGTTTAATGTTAAAATTGGCTAGAACAATTACGAGGCGGCTCGTGTGCATATCGAGGGCGAAACCGAGCGAATGAAATACCTTTCACATGCCCAGGGCGCACCCGGTGCGCTATTGCCCCCGACAAAACGAACGTATTTCGATACAATATCAGATACCGTTGGCCATAAAGCGCTGGCGGGCCTGATCTCATTTCATAATAAACTCGCGACCAAATACACACGAGACTTTAATAAGAGACTTTACACAATTTCCACCTACGCTATCTGCGACACTAAATAACATTTTGTACAGTTAAATTCAATAGACGAATACGAATAGGTACAAATGTACAAAACTCACGTGCCGATACGAATTGCAAAAATTACTAGAAACGATAATTGTTTCAAAACTATCACCGATTTCTAGAGTCGATAGTCGCAGATCACTAGTCAGAGGCAACTTTACCTACAAATAATCATACGAATAAAGCGTCGAGCTGCGATAAAACGAGGCGAACGCAAACGAAAACGGGTTTAAAATAAAGCAAGACGGCTTTGTCGCGGGCCTCGCTCGGCCTTCCTGTCTAGTGGTCATTACTCGCTAATTTCCAAATTAAACGCTTGATTTTCAATGCCACCCGGGCGGAGGTGGGTTATGCGACTTGATAAAAGGCGGGTACTGGCGCGCGGCTCGCCAGTTCCTAAATAACTGGCCAACGTTTTTGTCTCGGTGGTCCTTTCTCTTCGCTCATGTACACGACGGAGCATATTCGTTTAACAAGCGAGCCTATTTAGATAAGTGAATTATTAGATTGCGCTTAAGCGGAAGTAGACTATTTCCAAATTGTGTTCATTTTAATTTCAATGCGTTGCAACTAAAGAATGGTTTTTAAAATTTTCAGATGGTGAGAGGGGCGGCGTTAGTGCTGATGCTAGCGCTGGCATGGGCGTGCGAATCGCAAGCCAGCGTCCTGGTCCCTACCTACGTGTTGCCGCCGGACTCGTTCGTGCGCGATCAACGCAGTCTTGGATCATCCGTCGACTCGAATCAAGTAGAGACCCAAAGAACTGTCAAGAGACTTGTCGGTGGACACATGAAATTGAAACACGACAAGGAGTACAGTGCGTCTAAAAACTACATCGGCTATGATAGGAAGACTGAAAGTGGAAAATTTGCCGGCGTGTTCGTGCCCGAACAGTCGGGCAATACCGTAGGTTGGAACCAGGGCATCTGGGATGATGGCATGCTCATGTCGAGCGCCGGCGAAGGAAAAGACTCCGGCAAAATCAAGGAAGACGATGAAGAGAAGAAGACATTATCAGATCAGGTGGCCGAGGGAAAATATGGTTTGATACAAAACGAGATATTCGCCAAAGCTCCAAAAAGGCCGGGAATCGTTAGTTACGAGCCTAACACAGAAACTAGATCCAAGGATAACCTACAAAGCCTTGGAGGTCTCAAGAAGGATGAAATATGGCTCGCAGAAGATCACCTTTTAGTTCTTAAAGGAGGATCATTCCCAGAGCGTACGAAGGAAAGTGAACAAAAAACTTGGCCACCGATTGATAACTACGTAGCCCCAAGAAGGCAAGTAAAGCTACCACAGAAACCCAAAGTACCTCCGCCCTTTCCGGTACGCCTCTCCGACAACGGACCGCTCGTCTTCCTTACTCCAAATGGTAGCGTCTCCGCGTCCTTATTCCCACCCTTCCCTTCGGGAGAGGGCGATGGCCCTCTACCACCACCGCCATTCTTCTTCTCAGCGGGAGCGCCCTACCTCGCGGGTGATAATCCGGGAAACACTACTACCGGGGAAGCGCCGCTGTCAAATCCTCCGTTCCCATTCCTACCTGGGAATGCGAGCGAAGGGCCTTTCCCTTTCCCCCCATCCATGAATGGCTCTTTTCCAGAAGGCTTACCTCCGGGCGCAGCGTTCCTACCACCACCGAGCAACCAAACAGACCTGTACGACGAAGACGACCCTTCGATTTACTATCCGCCGCCTTACAATTTTTCTTACCGCTCTGAGTACAATAACAGTGTACCTGCAGGACCACTTGTACCAGGAATAATCTTACCACCTCCACCTGATTTCTTCGCTCCACTTGAAGAAACAACAACTACAGAACAAATCCGAACCACAAGACCTGGTACAACGACTTACTCAAGGCCAAAATCTATTGAAAAACAATCAACTCCACCGTCTGTTGTGTATCGACGTAAATACAAAACAAGACCAACGACAACAGAGTCGACTAGAACGACGGAAACACTGAGCATGACAACAACAACACCGCCCATTGAAATTGAGACAACACCTAAAGAGAAGATACCGCAACGTGTGCCACCACAGCCCAGATATCCCATAAGAGTGCACAACTTACCAGACGAAGTTACAAACAGACCAAGAACAGAAAACCCTGTTTATAAGTCAAGAACAAAATCTACTTCAAAACCATTGCCTGTTTCCGTAATATACGATAATCCGGAACAGATTTATAGCACAAAACCGTCGGTAACATCGGAAAACCCTTATGTTATTTATAGAATAGCTGAGAAAATTCGAAACGGAAACCAAGATGATGTCATAACATCCACTCAGGTGCCACTTACAGCTTACTACTCCAACACTCAGAACGATGGTATACCAGCGACAAAACTTCAACCAGTTTATAGACGTAAACCAAACCAAAACGCTGTTGCATCTTTCTACTTTTACGATGAACAGCCTAAAACATCGCCAGCTCCTGCAAACTATTTTGATGGACGACATTATTACAAGACTGTATCTGCTAACACCGCTCCGATGCATGAGCAACAGAATGTGAATCCGCAGAGCGGTTACAATCCCGCAGTAGATGTCTCCTACGGAGCATTTGACGATTCTGACGGATTATATTTATGGCCACAAAAGCAGGGCCCTAGGACTCTGACACAAGAGTACTTCAGCGTACAGAAACCTCGTCCGCAACCCGTTTACGTGCAGCAACCAAACCAGAGTCCGCATAATTTTTATCAGCAAATAGCGGATATTCGGCAGACGATTGACTTGTTTACCACAAAGCGACCTAAAGCACACTCCCAACGCAATACTAACAAATACAAATCAGTAACATCACGACCTGTATATCAATTTAGCTACCAATCTAAGCCGAGACCTGAACATTTAACCTTCCGGGCGCCAAAACTGGATCCGGAACCCTTCAGACCTATGGTTAGCTACAGCAAACCTTTCAATGCCGAAAATGAATTCAACGCTATAAATCCGTCAGTTCCGCCAAGTTTCCATCAGCAATATTTAGTGGAGAACGTGCAAGTGACAACCGAAACTCCTACTTCCAGTAGATATTATCCTAAAACAAAAATCAGGGACGAAGACTACGATGATGCTCTAACAAGCAAAGAGGCCAACCAGAATAGAAATCACATTCCTATTCAGACTGGCAAGCCAGTGTCCCCCGTCCATCATGTGACTAGATACCCGAGCACAACACCCAACCCAATAAGCAACGGTTACTACACAAAACAAGACGAAAGTTACTTCGACGATATAACAAGGAATTCGTTCGATATTTTCGGCCAGAAAGTAGAAGACGGCACGCACGATATTAATGGCTTGGCTGTGACACCACCACTAGAAACTGTGCGAACACCGGTAAACAATAATATAAACTTGCAGTACGCTTATGAAATAGTTCAATCGCCCAGACCGACGAACGTGCCATCACTCGATAGAGACACACTTGTGAACCACCGCTTACCAAGGCCGCAACTCAATCCCAACAGTGAATCTATTACAGGGAATCCAAGTGCACAACTAGTGCAGCCATCTAACCCTCCTTCACTGTTAGACGATACGGTAGTGAACGATAGATATCCACGTCCGACTATAAACCCGGACAGTGAATTCATCCCTATACCGAATCCCGGCTATCGAAAAGCGGCTCAGTATGGCATTGAATTAGACGATTTGAACGCCACTCCTCCGACGTATGAAGGCGACACGAACGTGAATTATAAGAATCCATCGCCCGCAGTTGACCCTGACGCGGAATGGATACAGCCTGTGAATGCAGGCGGAGGACGACGTGGTGCCTTTGTGTCCTACCGACTGCCTGGAGAGGGCGCACACGTATACTTCCTGACCCCGCAGGCCTCTCAAGCTGTACAAGAGAGACAAAGATCGCCCGGCTACGGACGGTGAAACCAAAGCTCTAGTCTGAACTCTTACGCCGCATAGGAGGCGACGAACTGTGTATATACAAAGCGCAAATGTGATGTTTAAGTGTCCTAAGTAGTATAAGGTCAAAAAAGACTAGCGGCGACGACCGCATTGCCATAATATTTAAAACGAAAGTTGTACGATACGTACCAGTGAAGTTATTGCGATACGAAATGAACGCTACTAACTTTTATAACTTATTTATTGAATTATTTTATTAAGTGACTGTGGTGCAAGCGTAGTAGTAATTAATTTATTTATGTATGTCAGTATTCCGTCTGGATGAAACTTAGGCTCGATGCGATGTGATATGCGTGACGGTGTTTGTGAGCATTGTCGTAGATTTAAAAAAAAACTGTAATATTTGTTATTGTAATTGTTATGTAAACGAAGATAATGACAAGTAATTGTGATTTTGTATTTGTATTTTCTTGTACAAAGAAAGTACTAGAACTATGATATTAAAAGACGTTTAATTTACGATGCCTGTTATTTCATTATCTCAGATATTTTAATGCCATTGCCTAAACTATTCATTGTTCATAATTTATACAATATTCAAGTCAAAAATATAAAATCGTCTGAGCAGATACTCAATAAACAATTATGTGACAAAAAAATATGACTATCTAATACAGACAAATATATTTTTAACCCGGTGAGAGGTCCCGGCGCTGCTCACCAACTCACCCGCATGTCCAGCATGGTGAATATGGGCAAACATTGCATGATTTGTTGCATTACCGGTTTTTACAGGTTTTTTCTTGGAAAGTAAGCCTTGGAAAAGTTGCAGTGGACTTAAATAGGCTGATGATAAATAAATGAAAGATTTAAAGAAAATAAATAACTGCCTTCTCCTAAATCCCCTCTATAATTATTGTAACTGCTAGTCAACCTATGTAAGTTTCAGACAGAACATGCTAATCGACTCTTTCTTAACAATCATATTTGACTTTAACACAAATCCACCTCTGTAATCCCTTTTTGGGTAAACTGAGGTACTAATACTTCCAACTGCCAACAGACTTAACTGTTATGCATGCAAAAGTATCTTTGTCACTCTGTTACGTTTTACGCTTAAACCGCTGAACTAATTTTGATCAAATTGGCCTTAGCCCGCGAATACGGCCATGTAAAAATGTAAAAAAAATATTTTTTTAGGTAGATGCTAGAAATACAAAAGTACTCACGCCCACAAGGCTAGGCATAGATTACGGATATCCATTTAGCTCGACTAGCCAATGTTAGTGCAACACACAAATTACTGGTTCATGTACCTGGGATGTACCCAGGTCTCGATGGATACGTAACCAAAATCTTTATCCTACTTTACTTTAGTAAACCTAGTTTTTTAATTTAGTAATTTAAATAGTAATTTAAATTATTCGTATCAAAGACATTTAACACATTTAATAAATGCTATCCAAATATATTTACATATCTATGTTAAAAGTTAAAAAGAATGCTAAATATCTGTGAATGTCTAATATATACTTTTAGACTATAGTATATATAGTAGAGTGTTTACAGCTCACGACTTTTCACACAAACTTACAAGTCCAAAATATTATTATTAGAAAATAAAAATTTCAAGTACATGTGAAGTCCGCCAATCCGCACTGGAGGAGCGTGGCGGACCCTTGCCGGCTCCGAACCCTCACAGATATTTGAGAAGCAGGCCTTTGTCGTTGACAGGTGACTACTTTACACGCTGCTACTTCCGGAAAAAATTAAAATCGCTCTAATTTTATTTTAACACTCTTTTCAAAAATGTTCTCTTATAACTTTTATGACCTATGTCATCCTGCTTCTGCATATAAAGTTTCATTAAAATCGGTTTATTCATTTCAAAAATTTTGAAACCTAAATTTTGTATTAAAAATCGTAAGGCGTAAACGCTCTTAACATCGATTTAGAGATATTTTGTCTAATGTATTTTTGACACAGGTCGCTATATAGAAGTTCACTTAAAAGTGTCGTCGAGTTGAGTCGGTACTAGCATATTATTCTATCTTCTTTCTTTTAGATTTCACTAAGTATATACCTTATAATATACGTCTATCTAAGAGGTCGAAAGATTTTACACATCGTCGTTGAAACCATACACTAGTGTGAGAGTAATGACCCCAAGAGCCAAGCTTATCCGATATTATGCCGATAACATTCCGAGGAGAGTATGTTAGGCATATGTAGGCTATAAGAAAGCTTCATTCAGTCGAAATTTTGGTGGTGCCCAAACTTATGTAACTCTAGAAAACAACTGATGGTAGAATCTACCATCCACACTAACTAGAAGCAGCATCAGCTTACCAAATTGCTCAGTATAGTATAATCAAATGTTCCACAGAATGCATACCTGCTTTTGTTCACCATTGTTGTGCTAGTTTGTTAGCCATTAGTCTCATTCTTATGTGCTTTAATTCTGAATGTGACTCGGAATCGCCAAAGCCTCATTTGTCAACTAGTAGAGTATATCATGTGCAAGTAATTCGTTATTGGTACTTTCTCTCTATTCAACTAAACACAACATAACAACACAAAACAAACCATTTTTTTTTAATACAGTTAGCCTTCACAGTTTAAATAAATACAAAACTGACCTGTGTCAGGCTCAGTGGTCTGTGGCACATCTTGCAGCGGCTGCGTGTAAAGTCTGAGGTACACCTGTATCGCCACTCGCGCGCACCGGAAGTAGAACGGATGCGACCGCAGCACATCCTCCAGCCTCAGCAGGCCAACGTACGAGCGTAGCGTCATTTTGCGCATGCAGTAAGAGTGGAAGTCGAACTGGTCTTCCATTATTTCAGAGAAATGCTGAAAAAGATGAAAACATTAAAATACTTAACCACAGAAAACTAATCCTGTATTAGTACTATTAAATATAAGCCATATTCGAAGTATTAATTAAATTAAAATGTTATCTATATTTTAAACCAATAAAGTTATACTCCATAAAATGGAAATTCTGTTTAAATTTCCTCCTCAAGTAGTCAGTTAGCATAATAATATATTTTTTTTAAATAACTGCACGACAAATCTACTAACTCTGTCCACTTCGTGCGCCTTCTTTAGAGCTTCGCCCCATTGTTGTAACCGTTGATACGCGGCCGAAGCTTCTGTTTGGAACCACATGCACTGCATTTCGTTTAAATTTTCAGTTGCGGGAACACCTGTTAATAAATTTATAATAAAAAAATTGCATATATGCAACATAACCAATACAAGGTATTCTTAATATAAAAAATAATGTAAATATTGAGACATAAGAAAGGGGGTAAGGGGGAACATACCTTTTTTCCAAAGGTCATCCTCAGTACACCCTGCTGACTAACATAAGAGGCTCTGGCAACCTACTAATGGCTCAGCATAGTAAGTATGGTATTGTACTTTTGACAGTGCCTTTGTGGTAGAGCCTATCCGGCAGTGGACTCATGGAGGCTGATAAAGATTAAAACATAATCGTCATCGGTGTCTAAACAGTCTAGACATAAACCACTTCAATGTTGGGAAAATTTACCACTGCAGACTTGGCAGGCAAGTCGCTAATGGCTGGAGCAGGTACATCTCACTGGAGAGGCCGCTATCCCTTACTTCTGCTTCTGCCTTAATCGACTTTTGTGAAATCATTGGACAACATATAACAACAACATATTAGATAAATCTAATTAAACCCATCATCACACATTTATTATTTAGTTGAAAATTTGTCATATCTAAATAAAAAATAGAATATCTTAACATTTGAAATAAATGCAAAATGTATACAGGCACTCCATTCTTTTCAAGCTAAGTTCTCACAACAGACCTTCCCTAGTGAACTTGGCGCACATCTCCTCCGCGCTCTTCACGTGCCCCGCCCGCAGCATGTAGCGCGCGCACTTGCTGTTCACGTAGCGGTCCGCTGTGTCCATCGCTTGCGCCTCCTCCAGACACTTATACGCCGACACCGGATCACCGGCGTGCTAAAGAAAATACTATGTTGTATTTACATACATACTTTACTATGGCTTTACGGTCATTCACTTTAATCACGCAACGACTTCGATATAGCGGGCTAACGCAACCCACTTTTCCTCAATCCCAGCGCCTCATTGTCGGTAACCCGACATCACCACCATTTATGGGAGCTAAAGGTACTCTCCATATCAGACATGTGTCCTTTGGGTCTTGGATTCTTTCGTGAAATAGTACCTTGTACAACCCCTATTTTTGAACCTTGTCACCACCTTGATCCTTCTCTCTACTGCTCAAGTGAAACTCAACACCGAATTCTACATTGATAACAATGGTTTTATGTCACTTAATTATTAAGCATTTTGTGAATACATACCTTATATATTTTGCCCTTAACAATAAATAATTCTATAAGCGTCGGTGTGTGTTCTAATGCAGCATCAATATAATGTAAAGCTCTGTCTGTGTCTTTTTTATAATCAAAGTGTTGTGCTGCATAGTAATAAGCCCATAATAGTGCACTAGCAGGCTGCTTCACTTCACCTAACTCTGAACTAAATGTACCACTCTTTGATAAATTCTCTATGTATTGTAACACTAGCTTTTCTATTGTTTCTGCTTTGCTTCGATCCGCATATAAGGATCTGAAACAAAAATATGAATCAGGATTATTACCATATAAGTAGTGCACTAAATAACAGTCTTCTTCAACAAAGAGAAGAAGAAAAAACACTCACGAATATGTACCCAATACTGGGGTGGTCAGAAATCTAGAGATATTAGTGGTCAACCCACTTTTATTTGGGCTTCAGTACCAGGCGTCAAGTTGAGACGCTGCTGTCTTTCACCAGGGACATTGTATTTTTAGGCTTATTAAAATGGCTATTCTGCCATTTCCCTTATTTATTAACTCAAGATAGGGTGCAAAAGTATACCTATACCTAGGCGAATTATTCTTTACCAATGGACAGGACCATGATTTTTTTTTAAACAAATAGATATTTGTATTGTTATCTTAACATAAATATATATAAGAAACACCAATAGCTTAATTGGTAAGGGTGCGAAGGGTGCAGATTGCAAAACAGGAAGTCGTAGGTTCGAGCCCACCATTCGACTATTGTCGTGAACCACTCCAGATACAATATCTAATAATTAGTTGGCTAATGTTCTTCTAAAAAAAATAAAAATGGGAAATAGAATCCGATGAGTGGAGAGCCGCCCTGTCACCAAATAAGGGAAATATCTTAAACCATAATGGTTTATAACGAATCTCATAACCACAGATACAAAACAACGTTAAGTTGTTATTCAACTTAATATTGTTTTATGTATGTGGGTATGTAAAGTTTACTATTTTGAAATTATAAATAAAATAATCTACATACACATATTTTACTAGTCTAATTTTAAATTAGTTTATGCAATGTATACAAACCTCAAATCTACAAAAAGTGGAGGTATGCCTTTGTGCAGACCGTGTCTCAAATACTGATCGACAAGGCGTTCAAACACAGGTTGAGCCTGCGCTTCAGTCAGTTGCAACCTCCGTGGTGCTATTGCTTTTGGATAATCTTTCCTGAAATTGTTAAAAAAAAAGAATAATTTAAATAACATCATGTTTTAAAATATATGAATAAACATTTGTGAGAGGTCACGCAATTTTACTACATGGGATAAATAGTTGATAGATACTCTGATGCTGTGAAGGTAACTTTTCCTATCTTATAAATTTTTTCTTGCAATGTTCATAATAAACCATAATATAGAATGTCGGCTACATTCATAGGGTATGCAAACAAACGAAAGGCGCATTTGTTTCGTCAAATCTTGACAGAGCACACCTTAACTTTAACCGCATGACCAAGTGCGCAGGTATTTCGGCAGTAATCATTGACCAGAATTGACACGCTGCCACAATTGTTTTATGTTCATTGCTCTGACATATTCCAGAAAGTAATAAAACATATTCACACTTTTACATCAGCCTGTACAAGTCCGCTGCTGGACATAGGCCTTTCCATGAAAGTACAATAAAAACTATCATGCCATGAATGGATTTGCCCACTGCCACTGTCGTCTCATGCGACAACCACAGGAAGAAGGGGGGAATAATCTAATTACATTTCATTATCCTATTTTAGTAACATATTTCTTGAGAGGCTTGCCATGATCACTCACCACGCTGCGCACGCGGATTGGCGAGGGTATTGCAGGTACCGTCGCGCTATTGATGCTGTTCCAAATTACTAGACGGTGTGATTTGGATTCGGCTAATTCGGAGGGATATTCTGCCATCATTCGATCGCCAGAGACTCGTTTGTTGCCTAGCAGGCTGCACCACTTGCAGGTGTGGTAAGAATTTGAAGAATGATTTTGTATATTGACCGTTACATACATACATTTCTTATGCAGACTCTTTACGCAGCTACCGTAAGTCTTAAAATCTCGTCTTGCAATCACAATGCCGACGGTTAATCCATATTAATATTATAAATGTGACAGTAACTCTGTCTGTTAATTAAAGTTTTTTGATAAAATTTCAGTCACAAGGTATTCAATTTCATTGCAGCCAAATAGTATGATAAACTTACTTAAATACGTCGAAGAAGGCCACTTTTTCATCAGGATCACTGAGTTGTTTAGCTTCAATAAGTTTTTGGTAGTACATAACATTTTCTGGATTTCTTTTCAATAAATCATCATACACTCCCTCAGCTTCTTTGAACCTATAAATCATGTCAAAAATTCAATTAAGCCAATATTCTCAACAAATTCAGTTATTTTGATATTCATCATCGCCATCATTAGCCCCTAAATATAAGTCACGTCACGGCGACGTTCCTATCATTATCATGTGGTCAAATTCAGAAGCCACAGTCTCATTACAATGTTCATGTAATGAGCCTATTAGCAATTATCATAACATTGTGCTAATTTCATGATACATTTTATTTATTAATGTAACAAACCAACTGGTTTACTGCATCTTCAGGGTATTAAATTTTAAGTATTCTAGTAATCACAATTGCAAATATGAATTATAATGAAGCTATGTTAGAATACTGATACTAATGCTATGCTAATTGCATAGCATTAGTATCCAGTTCAATTCATGGGACAGCTTGCAAATACTATCTCAAATCGAAATTTTCGACTTTGGGGAACTATGTAGACTATATGTTTGTGCAACAATTGTATGCACAAAATCAGAGTACTCGCTAGTCTTCACTGTTCCGTATCCAATTAATCATTTAACAATAAGATGGGAAGAAGGGACAGATGCAGTCTCAAAGACACGGGATGCTCCACAACATCTATTAGGTGATAGACTTCATCTCTAATTAGGATCTCTGCCTAGGTACAACCCTCACACCAAACATCAGTGCAACTACTGTTGTATTCCAGTTTGAAAAGTATAGAGCAACTATAATTATAGGCTCTGAGACATTCTATCTTAGTTCTAAAGGATGAGCACCCAACCAGATCCAAAAACTAATAATTTGTGTTGTAACATAATGATTTCTTGTATTTAAGCGAACATCTATTATTTACGGATTTGTTAGTAGTGTACAAGCTTGATTTTGAATGTGGTCTCTCTTACATAGAGCAAACTAAAAGATCTGTAAGGACCTGCGTAAAAGAGCACATGTTGTGTTGTAAGAGCTGATGTGAAACACCGACACTCTAGGAATTCTGCAGTCTGTGATCATTTCGTTGATCACCCCAACCATTACACATAGATTAGATTTGATAGACCACAAATCCTAGGATAAGAACACCGACAATATAAAAATCTAAAACATTCTTAGGTCAATAGAGAAGATGGCTGGGTACTACTACCAGCCTGGCATCTAGTCATAAACAAAATTAAATTAAAAACCAAGCATACCACTCAACAAACTCAAGGTACCACTCACTGTGACCACATTCTGCATAGATCGGACCAAAATTAATAAATAATAGCTTTTTTTTTTTATGAAAAAATAGGCTTGCGTTTGACCTCAATCTTGCCCGATGGTAAGAGAAGATGAGGCCTAGGATGGTACACGCTTGCCTAGATGTCTGTTCACTTTGGCCTTGAAGAGGTCCAGGTTTTAGATTTCCGGAAAAACTGACCTCGGCAGAGAGTTCCACTCCTTAGCCGTCCGCATAAAGAAAGAAGAGGCAAACCGCTTCGTGCGTAATGGAGGAATGTCTACAACATAAGGGTGGAACTGCTCGCCGCGTCTAGTCGTTCGGTGATGGAAAGGGGAAGGGGGTATTAGGTTATGCAATGCACACTCTCCGAAATGAATCCGATAAAAAACCGAGAGGCAGGCCAGTCACAGCCTATGATCCTCTTCGCTCGGCGCTCCAACGAGTCCAAAGCATCGAGCTGATGTTTTGCCGAACCATCCCAGAGGTGGGAACAGTATTCCATGCAAGAGCGGACTTGAGCTTTGTATAAATTTAAGAGCTGCTCCGATGTGAAGTACCGTCTCACCCCCGAGAGGATACTAAGTTTTTTGGCAGCAGTGTTTGCTATGGACTCGATGTAACGACCGAAATTTAGATTAGAAGAGAGATCTAGACCTAAGAGCTCAAGACGGTCATTTACCGGAACGGGGACATTCCGGAAAGTCGGAGTCAGTTGGAATGGAGCCGTTTCGCCGAAAAAAGACAAGCCTGTGTTTTAGAGGGGTTAAACCCGACCAAATTGGCATCACCCCATTGGGAAACAGCCTCCAAAGTCGTGTTCAGCCCCTCAATCATCGATTCCCTGAAAGACTGGACTTTTGCCCCAGACTTCGCATCGGACAAGTATCTCCCCGAGACTGTGCTGTCATCTGCATACCCAAAGATATCGGGTGTTACCAGCAGGTCGTTGATGTGCAGCAAAAAAAAGAGTCGCGGAGAGCACAGACCCCTGAGGCACACCGGCATAAATATCATGGAGATCGGACGAGGTGCTGAGCTGAGGATTAACGACAACCCGAATCGATCTGTTTCTCAGGAAATCTTCGATCCAGATGCAAAGCTCGGGAGCAATACCATATGCCGGAAGCTTGCCAATGAGACTTGCGTGCCAGACCCTGTCGAAAGCCTTAGAGATATCAAGAGACACGGCAAGAGCTTCACCGTGTCTCTCAATGGCTTCTCTCCAGAGGTGAATTGCATACACAAGAAGATCCCCAGTAGATCGGCCTCGACGAAACCCGAATTGACGGTCACTGAGGAGGTCGTTGTCCTCCAGGTATGCGAGGAGGTGGTTGTTTAAAACACGCTCCATAACCTTACAGAGTATGGAGGTGATTGCGATAGGTCGGTAGTTGGCAGGGTCGGCACGACTTCCATTCTTAGGTACAGGTTGGACATTGGCAATCTTCCAGGACTTCGGAACTTGACCAGTCCTCAGGGACAAGCGATAGAGGCGAGTCAGAACAGGAGACAACTCAGGCGCACATGACCGCAAGACAATGGCAGAAATGCCGTCAGGCCCACTAGCCTTATTCACATCTAGAGTTCTGAGTATTTTGAGTACCTCTTTTTGCCGAATGTGTACCTCAGGCATTGCAGAGTCACAACGAGGTAGCAAAGGTGGGCAGTTATCAGCTGCATCTAGTTGTGAATTCTTCGCAAATAGAGAGGCAAACATGTCTGCTTTCTCTTTGGCGGTGTGAGCTAATGAGCCATCAGACTTCTGCAATGGCGGGAAAGAAGACCGGCAGAAATTGGCTTCGACCGATTTGGCAAGAGACCAGAAAGCTTTACTCCCGGATGGGTAAAACGCTAGTTTGGCTCCAATACGGCCAATATGGTCGAAGCGGGCCTTGCGGAGGGCACGTTTGCAGGACTTGGCCGCACTATTGAAGGCTCTTTTCAGTTTCGGGACATTCGGCGCTTTGCGGGCTCGAGCATCCGCCCACTCTTGGTAAGCTAAGTGCTTAAGTGCTTCGGCACTATCACACTCAGAGTTGAACCAAGGGCGGGCTCTCACATGGAGTGAGATATCAGAATATGGAACAAAATATTCCATAGCCTGATATATCACTCCAGAAACAGCATCCGCGCAGCACGCCGGGTCGTCTGAAGAGAAGCATAAGCGCTGCCAAGGGTAGGACGCAAAGAAATGCCGCATCTCATCCCAATCAGCTGACTTGTATCGCCTAGTCCCCATGTGTTCGGGTTCAGGTGGCGAGTAAACAGAAACAGATTTCACCGGACAGTGGTCGGAGCTACCTAACGGGGAGGAGACTGCAACTTGATAACGGTCTGGATCAGTTGTCATCAGAAGGTCCAAGCAATTGGCCGTGTGGCCATCAATATCAGGAATCCGAGTAGCTGAGTAGTGGTTTTTCAGTCTCAAGGTGGTGATGGACTGGAACGAGATTGGAGTGCAGACCTCGGATGTTGGAGAGGTGCACTTTTAGTGCAAGGGAGTGCAACCGCTGTTTAACCAGTTTCTTATTTTTAACTTTTTTCATTGTTATTTTTGGTGAACAGACAGACAGAAAGGGGACAGTTAGGCGAGGCATAGCTAAAACGAATACCAAGCGGTACAATCGTAGTGCTGCACTGATGGGAGACTGGTCTGGAGCGCGCGGGGACGCCTTAACCCCCCCAAAGATGTTCACCGGGCCCTCGCATCTGGTCGCCAACCAGCACGATGACGCATCCTGGGATTTTTCGCGAGTTGGCGGGGCAGCCTTTCATAGGTGTCTAACTTACTAGTTGGGCCCCCTACTACCTGCGGTCGGCCAGCGGAAGATCCCGCTACCCTCCGCGAACAGTCACCCAGTACAGACACCACGCAGTACCGGAACCGGTTCGCTCCACCATGCAACTGCCTAGACTCCCCTTCCAAGATGGCTACTCATGGCATCATGCCGAAACGCGATAAAAATCACTTGGCGGCAAGGCTTTGCCAAGAGGGTGGTAACAAACCGCGGCCGAAACCTACCACCAGATGGTGCCGTTCATTTGGCGCTACCCAAGGGACACGTGTGGGTATCTAGAGCTATAGCCCACGGACGCGAACAGCATTATCCCTCGAAGCCCGAGTTAACTATGACAACTGGACATCAAACACTTCAGTGCCTCCGTGAGCACGGCTGCTATAAAGTAATAAGAATGTCAGGAATATAAAAACAAAATTAAATGCTATAAAATCCATAAATAACCAATTCATTTCAAATTTGCTTTACACAAATATTAGTACCCATTGGTCCACAATCAGGTATGCTAACCTCTAAGCCTACAAACATGCATCATACATAGTTAGCAATAAATGTTGTTTTAGTGATTTAATTTACATCACTATTAATTTAACAAATTTAATTTAATATTTTTTTTAATTCTTATTACAGTTTCATTTTAATCTATTATTTTCACAGAAACTGAAACATAATATTATTTTGATACAACGGAAATATTTACGGTTTTCAAGCTGTCAAATACATAACTAAAAAGTAAGTTGTGTAAAAATCATAATATACTTATAAATTTTTTACTCACCTCTTGAGTTTCAAATAATATTCACCAGAGGTTTCTTTGATAGATAATTTATCGAGAATTTGTGTTTGGAACTTATGTAAATGTTGTAGGGCTCTCTCATACTGCCCTGATTCTGCCAGCACCATATTCTGATACAACAATAATTCTGAATGCTCATAATCATATGGTCCCTTCATTTGATTAGTGCGGAATGCATCTAAGATGCTATTAGCCATTTCATAGTCTCCAAGGAGATGATAACTCATAGCAAAACCAATCCAAGATGCTCTCTGTGTAGGTCGTAGCATAAACAATTGATACCTTGTGTCCTGTAAAAAAATGTCTTAGTTATTAGTTTTATATTAGAGTTGAAACACTCAAAAAGTTTAATTGAAAATATTTTGATCTCAGTCTTATTCCTTTTATTCTTTTTACTTGCAACTTCTACTTATTATTTGTAGAAATTGTTGATGGCACCAAAATGAAAGTTCACAATTTCCTGTCTTCATTTGAATGGCAACAATTACTGTACATATACAAAAGGACTTACAGCATAATACATTATCAATACTATGTATGAAAATTCAAAATATACAGAAATAACATTCAAGAAATAACAAACAAAGAACTCCATACAATTTTGTTTCTTTCATTGAACATTACAGCTATATATATTTTTTTTCATTTTAATGGTATTTCGTTAACCACTATGGCAATGATAAATATTATTTATTTAACATAGTGAAAGCATTGACTGATATTTCATACATGTAAAAATTTACTTTAATGTTGATAACAAGTTATCTATATAAAAAAAATATTTATTTATAAATTTCTAGACAGTGCAGATCAGTTGTAGATCATTAGTAAATTTAAAATAATAAAAGGAGTTTGAACAAACTGTGTATAGCATCATTAGTGCCAGGGTACATCACTGCACTCAGCAACCTGATTGCCCAGCATGATGAGTATTGGCAAACATTCCAAAAATAAATATGCCAGCTATGAGGACCATGTTTAGCAGTGGACTAAGTTAGGCTGATTTAGTAGTATAATGATTTTGTGTATTTAACTGAACACTACACATTTGAAATGAAACTTTTATTTATAGATTCAAAATCAAAAAACATTCTAAGTTCAATAGAGAAGATAGGCTGAATAGGCTGGGTACTATCACCGACTTGGGATTCAATAATAAACAAAATTAAATCTATAACCATACATACCACAGCACAACCTCAAGATACTGTAAGCACATTCTGCATAGATTGGATTAAAATTAATAAATAAAAGTAGAAGGTAACCTGAGTTAACTATGACCATGGCTGCTGTAACACAATCAAAACGTCAGAAATATAAAAACAAAATTAAATGCGATAAAATCCATATATAATAGTTTAATTTCAAATGATTTAGTAGTAATTAGTAGCTGAAGTTTTGTATATAAAATAGAACTCACAATAAAACAATTATTACAATATGTAAATTACAACAACACACCTAAATTTGTATGTAAAAAAAATGTAGAAATAGTAAATGTGAGAGTTAGTTATTGAGTAAGGCACTAAGCCCTTTAATTGGTTTTTACGTACTGTCCTCAATTAAACCATCTTGTGTCAACCTATAGAAATTAAATTGTTTCAACTCATTGAGACCTTACAACCAAGCAATGCTGCTTAGAAATGGATTCATGACATAGTCTAGATCTTTTTGTCCTAAAGTATAAATAAAATTTTTGGACAGCAATAATAACAATAATTTCAATGCAATGAATATTTTAAAATGGCCAACAAGGCTCATCTGGTGATAATATAATGGATTTTGGGGGTCAATTAGCTATGCTAAGTCATCCAACTGGAAACCTGTAATCTCTATCTTACTCTATCACAGGCAAGTATATTAAAAGGAGGATACTAAGATAAAAAAAAGATTGCTTCTAATTCTGTATCTCAAAAAATATTTTAAGTATTACTTATAAAATTTAAAGAACTTACTTTGTACCCTTCCAAATCTCTCATTTGAATTTGAAGCAGAGACAGATCACGGAGTATTTGTATGTTCTCCTTTTCCCACTTGAGTGCATTACGGTAACATTTAATTGCCTCATCATACTTCTTATCTGAACGCTGCAGCAGTCCGTACACATGCCAGCATACAGGAGACTTCAGATCATTGCGTAAACCACGACGCACGTAATCATAGGCTTCTTCTTTGCGGCCAAGGCAATTCAATGTCAATCCTTTCATTGCTAACGTTTCTAAAATTTTAGTTATATTACATAATTAATGTTGATATTATGATGAGTCGTTTACTTGTTAAATTAGCAAGTGCTATGTTTTGGAAAATTATCCGTGCGTAAAGAAAAATCAACGCTCACCTCCATGTTCCGCAAATTTTGGATTGGACAATATTTGCTTCGCGAATTTTAACCCATTTTTATATTGTTTATGTTCATAGCATCTCTAGAAAGTAAAATAATAATTATTAGAAATTCTTAACCTATATTTATTATTAGATCTGTGCACCCAAATAGTGCAAGGCCGAAAACAGTTTACATGTATTTATTAGGGAAAGTAATAATGTTATTTAAATAAAAAAAGTATTGTGTTGAAGTATTGTACAATATAAATAAGTCTCATATATTAATAAGGCCTTCTCTGTAATACAATAAATAATATTTCGATCTAAAAACCAATTATGACAAGCTAGCCCAATAATTGTATGTTTACAATGAAACTTACCAAAATTCGTTTGAAAAGGGCATTTTCTTTTGGTGGCAATGGATTGCTAGGAGGCATTTTGTACGAAGATTATGAAGTATCTGTTTATTTATCCCACCGATAAATTGAAATAAATTACTAAAAACCTCGTGGCTATAAACCAAAGAAGTCGATGAAGGATTTTAGTTCTAGCCTATGGTACCAAAGTCACGTGACCGTAAGAAATTCTTGCCAGTTCGAAAGAAAAAATTTAAATATTTCATTCATAGACCTGATATTTACTGTACTTCTAAGGAATTGTAATTCGTTAAATGCGAAATCGGGCAAGTACTATTCGTGCTAATAAAGACAGAGATTAAAAATAGCATCCACTCCACTGACCTCTCGCTTCCACACCATCGTTGTCTACACTGTACACCTGCCGGTAAAGACGACAAAAAAGCATAATTTGTTTTGTTCGTTTTAAAAAAAAAGAAATTTTATTTCACTATAATAATGTCTGTTGTTTACTACTATTTCGCGCAACTGATACAATTAAAATTCCATTGTTTCAACATGTCAAGACTTATAGGAGCATAAACACGGTTAAGTACTACATAATGATACACAAACTAATGAGGAAAAAGTCTCCTACGATTACTGACCAGCAACAGATCTGTAACGATGTAATAAAAGCGTATAAAATTTACTTATGTCCATTATTGGCAAATCCTTTTAACTATACAGTTATAGTTATAGTTCCAGAATACCTCTTCCGTGTCACATATATTGTGTTATTGTTATAATGGTTAAGATCTAACACATATACCATTTCAGGCAAGCAAATTTTTTTCTATCTATTGAATATATATTTATCGTGGTAGAGCCAAGCGGCGGCTTTGCTGTCGCAGGAATGGGCCGGCTCGTCCGGATAAGTACCACGGCCTCGCAGAATACCGGCGTGAAGTAGAGGCATCTTGTGCTTCTGCGTTTCGTGCGGTGAGTGAGGTAACCGGAGGCCCTCTCCCCTCCCCTCCCCAAATATGGTAGCGGTATATAATTTTGAGCTACCCCAGGAGGGTACCAGTACCTACGGTTCTGGAGAATCCCTCACTGAGCATCCACGTTCAGGCTTTCCTACGCTACCTAATCGTGGATGCTCAGTCTGCCCCGCGTATTCTGGGGGCAATATTCCGCTCTCTTTCTTTCCTACTCGAGGCAAACGCAGCAAAGAAACTATGGCATCCCCTACCGCGCTCGCCGTGGATTTCTGCAATATCAGGGGACTCCACTCGAACCTTAGCGCCGTTCATTACCATCTTGAAACAGCGGCCAACCTTTTCTTACAGAGACTCAGATATCGTCTCCGGCTGATACCTCTTATCTCCATTACCCGGGGTACAAACTGGAACACTCCTTTGTGCCCCGTGCCGGAGTTTGCGTATACGTCAGAGATGATATCTGTTCTCGACGCCTCGGTAGTCTTGAAGGTTTGGACCTTTCTACCCTTTGGCTGCGCATCGACAGCGACGACCATCCGCGCGTCTATGCGTGCCTTTACAGGTCCCATAGCGGTAATACCGTAACTGACCGACTCATCGACCACATCCAAATGGCTACAGATTCCGTGCTACAACAGATCCCATCCGCAGAGATCGTGATTCTCGGCGATTTTAATGCCCACCACACCGATTGGCTCGGTTCTCGCATAACCGATCATGCGGGGTGATCTATTCACGACTTTGCATTAGCATATGGCCTGACACAACTGGTAACCTTGCCGACGCGGATCCCAGACGTGGAAGGTCATACACCTTCCCTGTTGGACCTTTTGCTGACCTCACACCCGGACGGATATTTGGTCTCAGTCGATGCCCCTCTTGGCTCGTCGGACCACTGTCTGATCCGGAGTGTAGTGCCTATCGCGCGCCGATCCCGAACGCGATCTGCGGGGTTCCGCCGTGTGTGGCACTATAGGTCGGCAGATTGGGATGGAATGCGGTCTTTCTTTGCTTCCTACCCATGGGGGCAGGTTTGCTTCTCGCTGGATGATCCCAACGTCGTTGCAGATTCTGTCACCGATGTGGTACTTCAGGAATGGAACTTTTTATTCCGTTCTCTGCAGTGCCTGTCGGAGGTAAATCCCAGCCTTGGTTTGGTCGCACCTGCAAAATAGCGTCACGCCGAAAGCGGAAGTGCTACCAGGCCTGGGCCGATGCATCGGCGTCTCGGGATGCAAAACCAGTGCTCTTAAAACGAGTACAACTTTGCCTCCAGGTCCTTCAAAAGAGTTATCGCTGCGGCAAAGTTAAAGCACATTGGCAGAATTGGCGAGAGACTAGTTCGCCTCCCATCGGGATCCCGCGCATTCTGGTCTCTCGCCAAGGCTGTCCAGGGAACTTCTGTCAGCCATCTCTCCCATCTCTACACAAGGAGGATGATTCGCTGGCCCATACTGCAAAGAAAGCCGATCTCTTGGGCTCTCTTTTTGCATCAACTCGACTCTTGATGACCGGGGAAACTCTCCACCTACCATCCCGTGGTGTAAGTGCTCCATGCCGGAAATTCAGTTTCTGCAGAGCTCAGTGCGAAAGGCACTCCGCTCCCTGGACATTTATAAGTCGAGTGGGCCGGACGGAATCCTCCAATTGTGCTGAGGATGTGTGCCCCTGAGTTGGCACCGGTTCTCACGCGTCTTTTCCGGCACTCCTACTCTTCAGGCGTTGTCCCGGAATCTTGGAAGACAGCATTTGTGCATCCAATACCCAAAAAAGGCGACCGCTCTGATCCGTTCAACTACAGGCCTATTGCCATCACCCCCTTGTTATCTAAAATAATGGAGTCACTCATCAACACCCAGCTCCTGAGGTACCTGGAGGAACACCAGCTGATCAGTGACCGACAGTACGGTTTCCGTCGCGGAAGATCAGCTGGTGATCTTCTAGTTTACCTGACTCACCGATAGGCAGAAGCAGTTGAGTCTAAGGGGGAGGCTTTGGCGGTTAGTCTGGACGTAGCGAAAGCATTTGATAGGGTTTGGCATAAAGCGCTTCATTCAAAGCTTTCATCTTACGGGGTTCCTGAGAGATTGTGCAACTGGGTCACCAGCTTCCTCACGGATCGGAGCATCAAGGTTGTTGTCGACGGTGCATGCTCGGACCCCAAACCCGTGAATGCTGGTGTTCCACAAGGCTGTGTGCTATCTCCCACTCTGTTCCTTCTGCATATCAACGACATGCTACAAATCAGTAGCATTCATTGCTATGCAGACGACAGCACGGGTGATGCCCTATATACAGGCCGTGCGAATATTTCTCGGGAACACGTCGACGAGTGCCGGAACAAACTTGTGTCTGAAGTCGAGACCTTGTTATTCAAAGTCTCGGATTGGGGTCGACGTAATTTGGTCCTATTCAACCCCAAAGACACAGGTTTGCGCGTTCACCGCTAAAAGAATCCCTTTGTCGTTTCTCCTCTTTTTGAGAACATTCCCTTATTGCCTCAGCCAGTATCAGAATCCTTGGCGTTGACATATCGAGCGACGTTCAGTTCCGTGGTCACTTGGAGGGAAAGGCCAAATTGGCCTCCAAAAAGCTTGGTGTGCTCTGTAGCGCGGGACAGTATTTCATGCCGGTCCACCGTTTGCAACTTTATAAGGCGCAAGTTCGGCCCCACATGGAATACTGTTCTCATCTCTGGGCAGGGGCACCCCAGTACCAACTCCTTCCATTTGACCGCATCCAACGTCGAGCGGCTCGAATTGTCGGCGACCAAGCTCTCTCTGATCGGCTTGATCCTTTGGCCTTGCGAAGAGATGTTGCTTCTCTTTGCATTTTTTACAAAATTTTCCACGGGGAATGTTCTGAGGAACTGTTCGGATTGATCCCAGCTGCTGAGTTTCACCATCGTACATCGCGACTGAATTCGAAGTTCCATCGATACCACCTAGATGGTTGGCATTCTACCACAGTGCGTTTTAATCGAAGTTTTCTGCCACGCACTTCGACTTTGTGGAATCAGCTGTCGCCAGCAGTATTTCCGAATAGTTACGACTTAGGGACCTTCAAGAAAAGAGCTTATTCCTTCCTTAAAGGCCGGCAGCGCATCTGTAGCTCCTCTGGTGTTGTGGATGTTCGTGGGCGTCGGTGATCACTTACCATCAGGTGAGCCGCACGCTCGTTTGCCCCCTTCTATAAAAAAAAAAAAATAATAATTAAATAATTAAATAATTTCTCAAGAAAACCAAAAGTTAGAATAAATTTGTGTCAATACCCTAAAATAGAAAATAAAACAATGGCTGAAAATTTTAATTACTTTTCTTATCAAAAAAAAAAGTTTTTTTTATAACATAAAAAAAATATATATTTTTTGTTTTAAATAAGAAAAGCGTTCTACGAAAAATAAGTGACCACGGAACGGAACGCCACTCGATATGTCGACGCCAAGGATTCTGATACTGGCTGAGGCGATAAGGGGAATGTTCTCAAAAAGAGGAGAAACGACAAAGGGATTATTTTTAAAGATATAAACGCGCAAACCTGGGTTGAATAAGACCAAATTACGTCGACCCAAGTCCGAGACTTTAATTAATAAGGTGTCGACTTGAGACACAAGTTTGTTCCGGCACTCTTCAACGAATTCCCGAGAAATATTCGCACGGCCTGTATATAGGGCATCACCCGTGCTGTCGTCTGCATAGCAATGAATGCTACTGATTTTTAGCATGTCGTTAATATGCAGAAGGAACAGGGTGGGAGATAGCACACAGCCTTGTGGAACACCAGCATTCACGGGTTTGGAGTCCGATCATGCACCCTCGACAACAACCTTCATACTCCGATCCGCGAGGAAGCTGGTGACCCAGTTGCACAATTTTTCGGATAATATGAAAACTTTGAACGAAGCGCTTTATGCCAAACCCTATCAAATGCTTTCGCTACGTCCAGACTAACCGCCAAAGCCTCCCCCTTGGACTCAACTGCTTCTGCCCATCGATGAGTCGGGTAAACAAGAAGATCACCAGCTTGATTGATTGTGTGAGGCAGATACTCGTACCTACATACTCTCTAATAATTCGCTCCCACTCGCACACAAACTAGTCCTGTTCTCTCTGTTTTTTTTTCATGAAAATTGATCAATTCATTTATTTCTACATTTGTCTGCAACACATCAAAATCAAATATTAGATATATTTGATTTTTATTCGTTGCGATATAAAGACCTTCCTCTTGAAATTCTGGTATTTGAACCAGAAAATTCAAGTGAGATGGGCCGGTTCTGATGAGTACACACTGCAGTGTGGCGTAAGACAGGGGGGTTAAGGCTCACCTCTCCTGTTCAATCTGTATGTCAATCAGCTTATTGAGCAACTCAGTAGCACTGATGTTGGCTGTTATATTGACGATACTTGTTAACACAAGTATCGTCAATATAACAGCCATATAATATAAGTTATCCTGATGACATGGTGTTACTGAGTCCCTCGATCAACGGACTAGGGACTTTATTGTCAATATGTGAGACATATGCGGAGGCACATGGGCTAAAATATAATGCTAGCAAAAGTCAATTACTTATATTCAAAGCAGCCATCCTATGTGCCTCCAGTGTAAGCCAGAGTTGATAAATTTTAGTACTTGGGACACATTGTAACTGGAAACCTCCGGGTTGACGAGGACATGGAAAGGGAGCGCAGGGCATTAGCGGTAAGAGCCAATATGCTTGCTCGCAGGTTCACTAGATGCACAAATGCAGTTAAGATGACGCTTTTTAAAGCATACTGTCAAACATTTTACTCTTGTCCCTGTGGGTGACATATACGCGTCGAACTTACAATACCCTGCGCGTGCAGTACAACAACGCTTTCCGGATGTTGTTGCGGCTGCCCTGGCGCTGCAGCGCTTCAGGTATGTTTGTTGAGGCCCGCACGGACACTTTCCAGGCAATTATTCGCAAGAACAGCCTCTCTGTTGCAGCGCTTGTGAAGCAGCAGCAACGACATGCTGAAGGCGATATCTGTAAGATACGACTGTCCCATCCAGGACCACTGGAGGAGGGTAGCCATAGGAAAATAATATGCAATTAGCAATACTAACATAGTTTTGAGTAAAAATTGTTACTAACAATATATAGATCTTCGGGTCTGAAATAAACATTTTATTATATTATATTATTATTATTATTATAGCGCGCCAACATAAATCAACGTGATGGCATTCTAACTGAGCGACGTTGTGATCGAAGTTAAAAGTATCATGTAGCTGTTGGGAAACAAAGCTTTTTGGGAATAATTTTGATCACATTTTTGAGAAAAGTTATTTTAGTTAAACAGGCATATAACAATAGTTGTTGCTTGTTATTGCCTTGATTTTACAATTTTATACATAAATTAATGTATTCTTAGGGTTCCGTAGACAAATAGCAATAATAAGAACCCTTTATTATTTCGTCTTGTACGTCCGTCCGTATGTCACAAGTACCTACAAATATAAAAACCCATTCAGTACTTTGTGCTTGTTGTTGTATTCAAAGAGACAGAAAGACAAATAGACAAACAATAAGAGCTGACGAAAAGACTGCAGAGTGAAATTACTGCTTCCTGCAACAGTTTACAGAGATTTTATTTTTTATTTCCATTTTTCTAATTTAATCTATTTCGTTTTATGACTGGCGTCGTTCACCACCTAGCGTCGAATAAACTGTCACTGTCAAAAAGGTTGGGAGTGGAAGATTCAGAGACAAACAATTCAAGTAAATCTACTAAAAAAAATCTCATTCAGCGCTCAAGTTATTGTTTTAAGACTGAGACAAATTATAATACATTTGCGTTTACTTTAATATGGGAATAGAAAATATGCGTCGCTGGCCGATGTACATTGTGTTTGCAGTCTGTATTTTACTTACCCTTTCACTTTTCAATAGCTGGAGTATGGAATCTGAATTACAGAACAGAGTCGGTGAAATAAGTGCACATTTACAAGAGTGTTCAAAAGTGCAGACTACGTGTATGGAAGAGTCTTTGACCCTTCTTGAACAACGAGACGGGTATAACACAAAAATGAATAGTTTAGAAAAGGAAAAAGTAAAACTTAATGATCAGATCTCAGAATATATGAACAAATTTTCTAAAGCTGAAACTCAAGCTAATCGTACACTAGTTGATCTTGAATTCTGTAAAACAGAGCTTCAGAGCTTGAAAAATCTCCAAGTTAGTAAATCAGCGACATTAGAGACTTTAAGGTTAGAAAAAGATACTCTTACGACTCAATTAAAAGAAAGAAAACAGAAGATTGAAGAGTTGGAAAAAGAAATACTAAAATTAAAATCTGCTTTAACCACTAAAAGTGCTCCAAACCCATCAGTTCCGTCCAAGATAACGCCAGCAGCTCAACCTCCTAAGTTGAGCCCAGCATTGAATGTAAACAATCCAATTAATGAGCCTGTTTTAGAAAATGATGCTAAAGAAGAAATTGAAGATCCAAATGCTTTAAATGATGTCAATGATTTTGGCCAACAAGTATAAATGTAAATAATTTTATAACAACTGGTGGCCTCAGTCTTGTGTGATAATATCTAATAAATGAACTGATGATATTAATGAAATGTATTGGGAAAACATTATACTTGGGTTGATTTCATTCTCCAGCATGTCGTAAGCTGTGCATGTGTAAATGTATCAGAATGCTGTTTCATTTTATTGTAACATTTAACCTGCGCTTGTGTTGAAACATGTATGTACTAAACAACAATACTCCAATCCATAAACTTTCACACAGGTCTTTGCAGCACTTTTGACACGCTCTGACCACACATGCAAGCTATAAGAGGTTAGTAAAAATAGCCTTAAAAGTAATGTAATTAATAATAGTTTTGAGATTATCAAAACTATTTGTCAATCACTGGAGAAGTGCCATTCAAACCATACACTACTGGTACTACTAGTAAAATAACAGTAATAGGTGAAATACTGTATAAAAAGAATATTTTTATTTACTTTGAGGTGCTACATGTTTAGATTTTCATAATTGTACCTAAACAATTTAGTTTCAAGTATATACAAGTGTAGTGGATATTTAGTATACATTTATTTCAAATTATATTTCATATCTTTATAGTTAGATATAAATCAACTTGAAGTATTATCATGAATTGTGAAAAAACAGAATTAAAAATAATGAATGTTATCATAATTTATCAGAGGCTTTGTTAGCAACATTTACAATTTCAAATGAAACTGAAAGCAACATAACTTCAAAAACAAAATTTGATAGCATAAGAATGAAACCCATGAGGTTGCCCGGAATTTATTAAAAGAAAGAAACTTCGCCTTTACATGCATAACAATAGAATTTCTATTGTTGCAACATGTTACAAAGTAATTTGACTTCAGGACAGGACTTTAAAAAGAAATAGACAGTACCCAGGAAAGACTATTTATTAAGACTTGATAGCCCAGTTGGCCCAGTCCCAAGGCAGGGTGCCTTTGAGGCAAAGGGTTGCGGATTTGATTTCCTCATGGGACAAATATTTGAATAGGCTATGTATTGTTATTGTGCATGATTGTTTAAAGGCAATTTATGTCTATTAAGTGCCTCTGTGACAGAAATTCCTGAGAGAGTAATGTAAAAAGCACTTATAAGTGAGACATCAATAAATTATTTGGTCTGTGTATTGATTGTATATCCAAAAATACATAAAGTACATTAAAATTTATTTATAAAATCTTACTTGGTGTAATAAATTTAATCAATATATGTAATTATATAAGAGTATATGAGAGGCGTGAATTCAGAAGCAAGTACTGGCAGCACTAAAAATGTTTATTGCAGCATGTTACATAAATGTTAATTAAAACTTATAAGTGCTGATTTTACTATAGCGTGATGAGGCCGTCTGTGGGGATTTTTACAGGCTGATATGTTACTATTTTACTTTTTACCTAAAACTAGTTTTTACAGGATTTTGTTTATCACAAATAGACATTATGATTAATTTTAATTAATAAGTGGTAATTTTTAGTACTTGTTTAATTTTATCACTAAGTCCTTTCATCATCACACTTATAATTTATAATATGTGTTTGAAATTTACGATTTTATATCTGTGTAATTGAACTAGTATGTATGTATTGTATGCATATAGCAATAGAATTAAGTTGACTTAGCCATAATAGTGCCACTTACAGATCTGACTTTGACAGTTCATGTAATTTATTTTTCTCTGCTCAATACATACAAAAATAGTTTTGTTGAATAAATTAAATTGAATAAGAATGAGTACGTAATAATAAATAATCTTGATAAAAGTTGTAGTAATATAAGGGATAAGTTATTGATTGCTGTACCATATAAATGATGTTATGTATTATAATATCTAATGTCTGTTGCTCATTGATTTTTTTATCTCTATGGTAATCAGCATAATCTATGACACAATATAATTTCATTCACATTATTAAAAAAACATTCTCTGACACAATTCCCTAGAAGGCTCTAGCTGGCAATGTGGCATAGAGTGTATACTTGCTCAATATCAATACCTATTATTGTCAAATCTTCCTTAGGATAGAGCTATGCCAAGCAGTAGAGTCTTTGGGTTAATGTATTTCAGATTGTATACAAAAAGAGGAATGATCAAATCAATCATCAAATTGTACACATATTAGCAGCTACTAGTAGTTTTATGTTAAAAGCTATTTAAAACTGCAAGCTGACTGCTTGCAAGTTTCGAATCTGTGAAGGCCAACAGTACTACACATATGTTTTAATAAATATGTCCTTATGTGCAAATAAATAGCAGACAACTTGCAATATCTGGTATCTTTGCTATGAACTATAACAGTATTTTCTTTGTGATCCAAATTGCAAATCTAAATGTATTTCTATAAGTATTTTATCATATTGTCTTCCCATTACAGTGGCTCTTTTTTTTTGTGAATAAGTTTTTAGTATGAAAGGAATAAAATAATTTACATACACAAGGTTTTTTCTACTCTGATATTTCCAAAAGAATTGGTAGGATGTACAGTTAGTTAGCAGAACAGTTTGCCATTTGGTATGACAATGTTTTGTATATGGTTGTTTAAATAGTAATGAATATTCTCTATTAGAAGTGATTTTTGATAATGCTCTAGGTGTCCTTAATTTACTATGCAAACATGTATGTGAAGACTTAAGCTAATGATTTGTACAAACAAAAAAATATTTGCAGACTATTAGTGTTTTCTATTCTGTAGTAATATTTTCAATATTACACAAAATTATTTATTAACATTTTTTAAGGTTAACGTGGTCGGAATCCCGGGTATAGCTAGTAAATAAATAAAACGCTGTTTGGAGATGTTATTTAAGATTAGTTTAGTTTGAATTTCTTCCAGTGATCCACAATAAAAATCCTGATATTTCAACACCTTTGCATTGACGATCGCGTGATTAACATACCTGAGTCTTGAGCCATGAGTCCTGGTTTCGAATTCCAGCCAGAGTATATACTGCAACACATATTTTTTGTTTTCTGGTCATGTTGTGTTCCTCCTCCGGGAAGGTAAATTAGAAAATTGTCTGTTTGCGCGTACACTTGTGTAACACATCCTGCGCATTTAACATTCGGACAGAAAGACATCATAATCAATTATTTTTTTATTGTATTCGGGTGAAAAACGAGCTAATAGTCTACCTGATGGTATGTGGCTACTGCAGTCCATGGACACCCGCAAGTAATTTCTATAGAAAGTTGCAGATGCATTGTAGGACTAAGAATATCTTACATTTCGTAATTATACTGCTTCTATATCTTGCTAACCGTAATTGAACTGCTGTTTGGCGACAGTAATGATTAAGTGTGGTACCAACTCCTAGGCAGAGAAGGAATCTACTACCTGTTAAATTTTACTATTGTTTTGTGTGTTTGTACCACATCCAGAAATATAAACTACGGTAGTTAATCTGATTCTACCCATATTCATTTATATGAAATATTTCCACGTGACGCCATCTTGTCGCGGGATTAAGTCAAGTATTGAAAAATTTTCTTACCTAAGTCAGACCTTAAATTTAAAGATTCGTGAAAAGCAAAGCGAAAATGTTAAAAAATGTTGGAAAATAGAAAAAATCTCTAAATCTAAACACCGTTTATTCAGCTTAAACATCTCTAGCATAATCAAACATAAATCCACCTGTGTCCAATACTTTAAAAGTAATGATAATAACAAAATAGAACTAAAAATACTTAATAATTATCAGCATTTTAACAGAAACAAAATAATTACACCACGAAGAATAATAGCGTCATAGAATTTTAAAATGTTTGAATTATTTACAAAAAAAAAGAAAAAGTTGTATTATTATTGTACACCTTAATGTTCATATAATCAGATATTGGAACCAAAATCTTATCAAATAAGACATCATGTAATTTCGATTACCACTCTTGGTGAAGTGGGAAACCTTTCGAGGGTCAATAAAAGTAAAATATAATAAAGAAAATGTATTTTCGAATCTATGAACATTAAAAGGTACTAGCGTATAAAGGTGATGCAAGATATATTTTGTTTCACAAAGACAAGTGCCAAGACAGTATAAGACTAGGATGAAATGGTTCATTATATTATTATCAAAGTCAAAAAATCGACTATTAGGAAGTTTGTACAGAGGCAATACTGTATAAAGCACTATTTTTAAGTGATACAATTGACAGCTTCAACCTTAAGTAGGATAGTTATTCTTTTTGGTTACTAAATATTATCTGTACATTTTCTTGATCAACATCTGACATCAGAGGAACCTTGTTACAAAACAGTGGTAGATTAGACAACAGAGAAATTAATTTCATCAGCATATTGTAGATCGTTAGTATTTTCGTTTGATAATTATTATTTTATATTGGCAGTATTATTGTCCTTTACACTTTTGGAATGGATCTCATTTTGATTATGTGAGGGTGAGATGAATCTGTTAATTATTAGACATTTTAAAATCAGAGAAGTGAATCAAAAACTAATATTTGGAATTTGTAACAAATAATATCATAACCAACATATTATAAAATGTACAAACAGTAAAAGAAATTTTCTTGGATTATTTAATATAAATGAGACAAACATATGAAGAAGAATAATCTGCAAAAATATGTATAGTGTCTTTAAAAGTATGTTCCAAACATTTAATGGGCTTGAAATTTTATGTTGCACTAAACATTAGAATCCATTCTAATAAAAAATTCCCATTAAAAGATGTAAACTCTTATAACAAAAGTGTCTTAAGTATAATAATTCTTCCCGTTAATACATTCTTTACATTACTGTAAAATTTATAAAGCATCAAATAAGTAGACGGAGTTTGTAAGTCTGCTAAGAAAATATTTATATTTCATAATTGGACTGGTGTTCTTAGAGGAAATATTCTTAAAAAATAGTCTTCTTAATTTTCATTAATTGCTAAATCAAGTACATAGTGTACCCTTTTATAGTTTAACTATAAATTTCATAATACCTGGCGGTATAGCTTTGTGATAGCAATTAAACATACAATTACATCAATACTCTAAAATATTATCTATTTATCTATATTCTATAAAGTACTATCGTTATATCACATGGTTACCTAAGACACCACAATACAATCTTGATCAGAAATCACTTATTGTTTATATTCAGAAAGTTAGTATCAATACAGATTGAACTGCATATTCAATGTACTTAATTTCATAACACTCTTAGTTCACTTTCTAAAATGCTTAATAAACATAATTTATCATTTATAACCTATTTGGCTAAATTCTGTTACAATTAAACTTTCCATACTGCATAAAATTATGAGTTATAAAGACTATATTCGTTTTTTTAATTCCTCCTCTTTAGCAACTTCTTCAAATGCGGCTAACAAATTCCTTCTACATTTGCTCTCATCATGGTAGCGTAAACTCCAAATTATGTACTCTCCAACATTAAGAGGATCCTCTGAATAAGATATTTGAACCTTACACTTTCTCTCCCATTTCACTGAGTCTGTACTACGATTATTTCTAGTTCTCGTAAACTCTATATAACCATTGCATTCAACGGCCTGTTTTGGCAATTGAGCATTAAGTGTATCATGTGATCTATCAGAGTCCGTACCACTAGTTGATGGAAGGCAATCACCTTGACCCACTTCAAAGTTTGGAGGGGTTACTGTAAAACACTTTCGTTTGGCTGCTCGCTTACTGAATACCCAGTCACCCATATTGCTTATCTCAGAATACTCATTTGCAGGTAGAGCCTCTCTCATACCATTACATATTTTAACATCTATTTTACAATCGGTACTTAGCAATTGCATTTGGGTGTTCTTTAACCTTTTTCTTTCAGTTCCCTTGATTTCATTCTCTGGCCCACAATTTTCTGCCCACTCTGGACTTTTACAACCAGATCTTAATTGTCTTTTTTTGCCTCGTTTTTCTATTGTTGTGTCACAAATTTCATGGGAATTGAGTGGGCTAACAAGTACTGCATCAACTCTTCTGAAAATGTTTATGAATTACTATAAATTTAAGTTATTTAATTATATTGCAATTAATTATCCTTAATTATCCATGTCATAACAATACAAAGTGTATTGTTTCTTCAAATTTACACATCAAGAATTATCAGACCAACAGCGGTTACCAATTTAAAACATACAAGTGTGTTTTCTTCCTATGGGACCTTTATTTTTGGGAAAGGGGCAAACATGATGGTGGCTAACCTAATGGTAATTGATTACCAAATACCCACATACATCTGCAACATCCGAGGAGTTGCAGGTATTCTGCGAGGCTGTGGTACTACGCCAGACGAGCTTGCCCATTGAAGCAGCCGCAAAACCCATCTGAGGTCATTGAATAGAATAATAGCTAGTATTTTTGTCATTCTTAGACATGTTAAAATAAGCATTAGCAATTAGCAAGTTTTTGAGTTTCAACCATTGAAGGTGAAAAAAAAAACAATTTAATGACTTATGATTTATTAAGAAAATTTTATAAATTAATACAATTTTCGTACCAACCTTGATGATCTCTCTTGTCTAGGTGGTATCCTGTCTATACTCTCTACTGTCCTAAAATCATGCCTGGAACATTGCATATCATAACGAAGGAATGCTGTTACTTTTTTTCTACTTTTGATTGTCCGCCCAAACCATTCCAATGTGACATCATCAGACAAGTATAAGGCTAGGTTTTGACGATCTTCATCAATCATTTGTTTGTACCAAGCTATGAATTTTCTAGCATTTTGTCTTTTTGAAAGTTTCAAATTTAGATTGTTGTTATCTTCTTTAATTGGTGTAGCAGATATATGTCTACCTTTGTTATTTTGCTTTTGAGGAGTTGCTGGTGACTGTGACATATTTTAATATTCTGAAATTATATTTAACATATTTTAAAATGCAACACTAACATAAATTCAGTAAGTACATTTTGGTAACAGGGCAGTATCTGTATACAAACAGTACCTAATAAACAAACTGAAGATATTAGATATTTTTATATACATTACCATGAGTGTGTACTTTAAGTTGTGATGACCATTTTTCTGTCTTTATTGAAAAATTAATACCTGTTCCTACTCTGACAGGGATTACAGGTGAAATAATAATTTTTAGCTTTGATTAATATTTAATCACGGTACCAGTGCGTATATTAAATCAACCCTTTTATTGCAAATCATATAATGATTTCAGTTTCATGAATGTGTTAGATATAAAATTAAAATATAATTTATATATAAAGACGTGAGTTGTAACCAGGTAGTAGTAGATAACATGTAATAAACACATATTCACTTACATTTTCCTGATAGTATTTCTACAACTTTATGTGAACTCTTTGCTTGGTTAGCTAATTCTAAGCGAATGTCTTTCAGACGACTCTTGCTCTCTTCAATGAATGTTGTTATTGATAAATTTATCTCCAATAACTCCTTGTGAAGTGCACTTACGTTTTGTGTATTTACGGAAATGTTTTCTGAAATAAAATACACATTTAATACTGCCAAGAACATAAACAAATGAAACTACAAACTTCGAATTTTAAAATAACCTACTTAAACACTTTGCTGCTTCCAGTGCCAAGTGCTCCCGAGTTAACTCGTCAGATATTGATGAATGCATCTTACGTTAGATTTCCGAATTCTATTGACATTCGTTTAAAACATTTAAAAATTACTAAATATTTTAATACAATATTCACAATAGGGAATAGTTAAGTTTAGCGTCGTTTTATACTTTGTGTGCATAGAGTATGACTATGTGAATGTGTCATAGAGAAATAATACATTGGACTTTGTGTATATCTATT
The DNA here is from genome assembly GCA_029286595.1 of Bhutanitis thaidina. Taxonomy (NCBI): domain Eukaryota; kingdom Metazoa; phylum Arthropoda; class Insecta; order Lepidoptera; family Papilionidae; genus Bhutanitis; species Bhutanitis thaidina. The sequence goes on along the minus strand of JAGSMS010000020.1, from coordinate 4,228,262 downwards.
TTATCTATAGTAGCGCACCGACGCTATAAATCAAAGTATGGCTTTGATTCATAGCGTTGGAAAAAAGCTTTTTATCAGAAACGAATCATCTGTTTTTTCATTGCTTAAAAACAGGTTAAAAAATTGGATGCCATTGACAAACCAATGGTATATTCTTCCCCAAATGTTACTGTTTTAAACGAAATATTAGAAAATGAACATTTCTGGCTATTTACAACTGGTTTTACCAGTTGACAAAAACAGCTTATTTTACCTGATATTGAATAAAAGAAAATCGTAGCATTACATTGCCACGAAAACTGTCAATGACCCACCGTTTATATGTAGTGGTTATTGGAAAAACAACAACAATAAAGTTTCAAGACAAGACAAGAGCAGAATTCTACTAAGAGAGGTCATAAAATAAAGAAAGAAAGATTACATATAATATATAATACAAGACCAAGAAGAACGCTATAGGGTATTGTCTGTGGTCTTCATTTTAAGTGCGTATTTCTGTGGAATTTTTAACTATAACTTTGTACTAAAATATGAAAATAAATATTTACTTTATTTATTTTTAAACGATAATTAAGTTTTGCATATAACGTACCATCGATGAATTTTAATTCATATATTACAAAACAACTCAGTTTTAATATGAAAGTTTTATCTCTTAATTGATGCATGTTCTTCTTCTTCTGTATCAGAAAAAATTGGTCAATTATTGCATTACACAGGTGGCCACGATAGCCGAGTGGTTAGGGGATCTGCCTTTAAATCAGGTTTACATTCGGGAGATATGGGGATATCTAGTTTAAGGGATTTGGCTTCACCACATTTAGATGAATTTTACCCTATCAATCGATAGACAGAGCCTCATGTGTTCGTCAGCAGTTCACACCGCTTGCAGGCGATGGTCGCATTTGAAAAAAAGCTAGGTTTATTTGTCACTTCCTTCCTGGAAATATATTACATGAAAATAATAAGTAAGCGATGCAGAAATGAAATAGGCACTTAAGTCTTTTTAATCACGCCTTAAAAATGTAATCTTGTTTTTTGTAGTTCGCAATATTAATTAATATACAGCATGGATACACCGACGTTACAACATTGAATTTAACCTCATATTATACATGCTATTTCTAGGTTATACACCAAATATAGATTATGCAATTATATAATTTATTCTAGATCTTTTCTTATATAGTATTTTAGTAATACATATACATCAGCTTGATGCTTTGGACTCGTTGAAGCGCCGAGCGAAGAGATTCATAGGCAGTGACTCACTAGTAGAGGCAAAACTTCAAAGCCTCGAACACCGTAGACGAGTGGCCTGCCTCTCGGTTTTTTATCGAATTCATTTCGGAGAGTGTGCGGAGGTTTTGCATAACCTAATACCCTCTTCCCCTTTCCATCACCGAATGACTAGACGCGGCGAGAAGTTCCACCCTTATGTTGTAGACATTCCTCCATTATGCACGAGGCGGTTTGCCTCTTCTTTCTTTGTGCGGACGGCTAAGGAGTGGAACTCTCTGCCGAGGTCGGTTTTTCCGGAGGCCTATAACCTGGATATCTTCAAGGCCAAAGTGAACAGACATCTAGGCAAGCGTGTACCATCCTAGGCCTCATCTTCGCTTTCCATCGGGCAAGATTGAGGTCAAACGCAGGCCTATTTTTTCATAAAAAAAAAAGTCACTGGATAATTTAGTGGCTTTTAATTAGGAATAAGATATATTTATTGCACCAATTGTTAATTAGGTCAATGATACCCATATCATGCCATCATATTGTCTGCGCCGGCATCCGTTGACAGCGTTTGAAATGAAGCGCTTCGACAAAAACGTATATTATTTAGCACATAATATTACCTGTTTCCAAATAATACATGTAAATTTTTATTAAATGTCAATAACGTTACGTCCTACTTGAATATAAGATACAGGCATAATAATTAATTATTTACATTGAATTATTTGTATTTACTTTAATAATTTTTTTCTCCCAGTTTGTTATAAATGTGTGAATATGGTATCCTTATTTGACCATAGACAATGTTTTAATTACGAGAACGAGTATTGGATAGTAGAGCAGCCGCGCTTCTTTGGGAGTGGTAATGCGCCGAACCAATCTACAACGTTCTCGTGATTATTGACACCGGCCATTGGTCTATCTTTTGTCAACCAATCATCGAAAAACCAGTGAGGATATCCAATGTAAGTTCACAATTTTCGATGAATATTACCAGGTGATGGTTGGGCTAAAGAGCTTTTGTAATTTAGACAAAACTTTGCGATTACTTTCATAAGTAAATTTTTGCTATGAAATTATGATTAAAAGCAGCCATTTTGATTACGTTCTCCGAGTAGCGTTGGCCTCGCACAAATGACGTATTATATATTTTGTGATAAAATTGTAGATAAGTGTCTTTTTGTTGGTTTTATTAATATTATTTATTTTTCCTAAATCTCGTCTACTACTTATATTAAATAGTTAAAAGTTAATTGTTGTCTTATGCATCTATCAATATTCATTGTTATTGAGACTTCTAGGACTACTACGTGTGTAATTACGGCGAATTGTAAACGTTCATCTGACTCCTACCTACCTATGATTAAAATTATTTTATACTTCCATAAATATTATTGCAATTGCACTTATAAGTAAATAACATCAGAATTTTTAATGGCACTACCGTCTTTCGATAGAAAAATAACCTTCATGTTAGTCACTTGAAGGTAAAGGAACAAAAGAATATTTTTTATATAAGTACTACTACTAAGTATTTAAATAAGTTTTTTTGTTTGTTCTTGTAACGCTGCAAATTTTGTAAATAGTATGTACTTACTACCTGCTTAAATATATTATTGTATGAAAATTTCGAAATTTTGGTTCTTGATTAAAATACCAAAAATTGTATGAATTCTTAATTCAAAACGCAAGTTATGGCACTTTGATACAATACAGGTTTAGAATTACCTGAGGTTTGACCTACAGACGACTGCTGGACATGGCTACTTCCAATTGGAGGATTTTCCAGTGTCGCAGCCCATTACCAGACTATATGAGTTGGTGTCCTCCCGTGCCTTAACGTAACACCGACACCCCTCTCCCCCCGGGGCTCCAGCACGGCCGCATCGCTGGTGCGGCTCCCGCCAGAGTCGCGGAGGACAGGGAGAATGGCTTATCGCAATACCAAAACGCCTCTTCTCCAGCGACTCCACCTCGGCTGTAGAGGGCCAGGAGAGCTCTGCAATGCTATCATCTATCTTTGCGTGCCCTTTAAACTGAAACAGGAATAAAATCTGTAAATAATGGTGTCATTTTTAGTATTCGCGTAAATAACAGAAATCATTATGTCAAACAACTACCCCAAGACACAGAGCTCCTGCATTAATGTTGAGCATTGTAAGGGCTTCGTGTTCATATGAGGAACCCTTTCAAATATACAATGTCTGCGGTGTAAGGTAACGCAGGTTCGATACCTTCGTTTGCTCGATCCCATGTTGCCGCAAAGCAGGACACAGTTTTTATATAAATTTGATTTATGGCAGAAAATGAACAGTAGCTGTTTATTGAGTTCGTTTGTTACGAGTATAATAATTAATAAAGCAAGTATCCTTATCCTCTCCCAATTACCCAGTAATGTATCAGAATCGCACTGTGCAGGCGATCGCTAGGGCAGACACTTCGCAACTGAGGACGCCGCTGCTTGTCGCCGCTCTGGTACATTTGAAATGTTTCTGGAGACCATTCGATTTATCTGCCCTTAGTCGGTTTGTGCATTGATAGATAAATTGGTGGCCGATTCTTTTACGTCGCCATCACATGGCGAATATATATTGTATATAAAAAATGTAAGCTCCTACGACCGTATACCTATTAGCCTGCCGCCCGATAGTCGTACTTAAGTTTCGTAAAACTCATTGGTACGAGCCCTTCGCATAGGGTATCGAACTCGAATCTCCTGATTCGATGGCATATCCCCTTAACCAATCGACTATCGTATAGTATCAAAGAATATTATACCTAGGATAGTGTTTTAAACATTCACGTGAATATCACATAAAAAGCCTATGGCATACGACTGGATTCGGTGCAGATGACACAACTATCAATGAATAAAAACAGATATCTATTCGAATTGAAAATAAATATAATATCAATTTAAGTCGTCATATTGGAATTGACCAAGTATCATTTAACATAGGGTTTGTCATTTGTATAAACTGTGTGCATAAAGCTAAGTTTTCTATATCTTCACATTTATTTCATTAGTGAACCGCAATGGAGCACGCTCAGATCCAGAGCTCCGACGGAGCGCAGGTCATGACCATCAACGGTCAACAGATGCAGGTGTTGCAAATGAGTAACTCGCCACACATGATACAAGGCCCCAACGGACAGCAAATAGTCGTACACACCATCCCATCGACAGCTCCCGCTATACAGGTATAATTTTTGTGTATCATACAATTTATTATTTCAGGTCTAGGCTTGCCAACTTCAATTATACTGCAAAGTAGTAGTCTGTACATCTGCGACGGCTGGGCAACGACCACCTCTCAATATTTTACAGTTGCACACGTGTACGTGTTCGAACTATTGTTTGTGTTATTTCCCAGAAATGCAGGTTCCGCTCACGATGTTTCCCTTCAACGTTGAGCATATGGTAAATTTTTCCCTCGGTTAAGTATAATTGCAATTTATAATTTTAGTAGTGCCTGCACCGGGATTCGAACCCACATAAGTCGCGTACACTCTAAACATCAATAATGTAAATACAGTAGTTTAGACACAGGATACTTTGTAGTTTTTGTTACATTGACTTAAGATATATTTGCGCTAATAGTCAACTAGGCTAACGAGAACCAGGTCAAAGACCTTGTCAACTGTTGGCGTCGGCGTCAACGGTCCGCGTTTGAAGTTGCCGACGGAGCGAAAAAGAAATCCTGTAAAGTCGCCGCTCTTGCCGAGGTCACTAAACCATTGTTCTAACGCTTGTTTTATTTGGATTATTAGGTTTGGTTGAAAATAGGTTTTTTTCTTACTTACTACATTTTTTTTTTCACTATTTCCAAAAAATTGTTGTGACCACTACTGTTACTGAGTTTACAATTAATGACAATAATGTCACATCATCCCTGTATATATACTTAAGGTAAAAGATTTTATTGTGCGTCGATATACTTTATATTTTTAGATAACAATTGAGTGAGTTACAGTCTCGCGGCTTAACATATATGTAAAAATGCCACTTCCGAATCCTTTAAACGTTTAAACAGAATGACGTAAGACGCAGTGAAAATAAGCAGTGTCCTGTCCTTCAGAATAGTTTCACGATTCCTCACAACACATTACCAAAGATGTCTAGAAAGAATAATTCGCACTGCTTCGAACATCGATATCAAGTTCTGAAATGTAAAATAAAGTAACGGCCTTGGGAAAGTCCTGCAGCGGTGCTGGACACAGGCATTCTCATACGTTTGAGAGAGCCGTGGAGGACGAAGAAGTCCGCCATGCTCTTCTAGTTTGTGATGGCGTCTTTTTGATGTAATCGTAACATAAGTTTTATTTACGTGTTAAGATAATAGGAAAAGGAATATTACGGTAATAACATTTGAGGGTCTTAAATACTCGCAAGTACAAGCGATCAGGATTAGTACCTGCACCGAGTGTAAGTTTTTCAACATTATTAGCTATTCAGGTACTGCGTAGTTTTTGTACCCTTCTCTTGACGTAAGTCCTGATATGACTCATAACAACAGTCCACCTGAACGTGGTAGAGCCATGTGGCGGCCTTTGCTGCATCTTCCTTCCCCCTCGTCCCTCCCCTACTTAAAATCCTCCGGTGCTTCAAATGTACTTGGACGTCGGTAATGACTTACCATCAGGTGAGTCCTATACACGTTTTCCCCCTTTACGATAAAAATATGATGGTCAGTGGCTACTAAGAGCCCATGTGAACCTGCAAACAACTTCAATCGAAGGAGTCAACCCATCTGTAACCTGCAATGGCTTTCTATCACTTTCAAACTGGAACACAAGTGGCTGCACTACTGATTGAGATTCGAGGTTTTTATCATTTGTTAGATATCCGTCATAATAAAACATATACAGCCTTTTAAAATAGGGAACCCTATAAAGAGGCTTAATTTTTAATATGACTATTGAGTAAATATGCACAATAAATCTAATGCAAAGTGTTAGTTCCTAACGGGTTTATACCTAATATCAAAATTATCTCTCATCTCCAGTTCATTTTTCATACGCAAGTGTCCAAGCTTGAGTATATCATTTCATTGTATTCCTGCCTCATAAGTAAGTTAAAAATATTTATGTACATATTTGCGCTAATAGTCAACTAGGCTAACGAGAACCAGGTCAAAGACCTTGTCAACTGTTGGCGTCGGCGTCAACGGTCCGCGTTTGAAGTTGCCGACGGAGCGAAAGAGAAATCCTGTAAGGTCGCCGCTATTGCCGAGGTCACTAAACCATTGTTCTAACGCTTGTTTTATTTGGATTATTAGGTTTGGTTGAAAATAGGTTTTTTTCTTACTTACTACATTTTTTTTTTCACTATTTCCAAAAAATTGTTGTGACCACTACTGTTACTGAGTTTACAATTAATGACAATAATGTCACATCATCCCTGTATATATACTTAAGGTAAAAGATTTTATTGTGCGTTGATATACTTTATATTTTTAGATAACAATTGAGTGAGTTACAGTCTCGCGGCTTAACATATATGTAAAAATGCCACTTCCGAATCCTTTAAACGTTTAAACAGAATGACGTAAGACGCAGTGAAAATAAGCAGTGTCCTGTCCTTCAGAATAGTTTCACGATTCCTCACAACACATTACCAAAGATGTCTAGAAAGAATAATTCGCACTGCTTCGAACATCGATATCAAGTTCTGAAATGTGAAATAAAGTAACGGCCTTGGGAAAGTCCTGCAGCGGTGCTGGACACAGGCATTCTCATACGTTTGAGAGAGCCGTGGAGGACGAAGAAGTCCGCCATGCTCTTCTAGTTTGTGATGGCGTCTTTTTGATGTAATCGTAACATAAGTTTTATTTACGTGTTAAGATAATAGGAAAAGGAATATTACGGTAATAACATTTGAGGGTCTTAAATACTCGCAAGTACAAGCGATCAGGATTAGTACCTGCACCGAGTGTAAGTTTTACAACATTATTAGCTATTCAGGTACTGCGTAGTTTTTGTACCCTTCTCTTGACGTAAGTCCTGATATGACTCATAACAACAGTCCACCTGAACGTGGTAGAGCCATGTGGCGGCCTTTGCTGCATCTTCCTTCCCCCTCGTCCCTCCCCTACTTAAAATCCTCCGGTGCTTCAAATGTACTTGGACGTCGGTAATGACTTACCATCAGGTGAGTCCTATACACGTTTTCCCCCTTTACGATAAAAATATGATGGTCAGTGGCTACTAAGAGCCCATGTGAACCTGCAAACAACTTCAATCGAAGGAGTCAACCCATCTGTAACCTGCAATGGCTTTCTATCACTTTCAAACTGGAACACAAGTGGCTGCACTACTGATTGAGATTCGAGGTTTTTTTATCATTTGTTAGGATATCCGTCATAATAAAACATATACAGCCTTTTAAAATAGGGAACCCTATAAAGAGGCTTAATTTTTAATATGACTATTGAGTAAATATGCACAATAAATCTAATGCAAAGTGTTAGTTCCTAACGGGTTTATACCTAATATCAAAATTATCTCTCATCTCCAGTTCATTTTTCATACGCAAGTGTCCAAGCTTGAGTATATCATTTCATTGTATTCCTGCCTCATAAGTAAGTTAAAAATATTTATGTACATATTTGCGCTAATTTATTCATTTAGTTGTCGCCTTATGGCTCATGTACATAATGTTAGCAACTAAAGGTTGAAATAGACCATGTATCCACAACCCACTACCAATGTAGTGTGGGGATAGTGTCTTATAGTAGAGCCGTCTACTTCTAAGACGTTTCCATATTTACAATTAGATACTGACAGAGAATTATTTGTCTCTCGCTTAAAGTTATTAGTTGGTTTATAACGAGGTATCTACGTTTAATACTCCTATACTTTTAATTATAGAACTTAGTGACCTTAGGGGTCACTATCTTGATCTTGTAACAATTTAAACTAAATGATTTTAACCATACATGAAATATGTAAAAAAAAACAACAAAATAAAAAAATAATTTAAATGTATGTATAATATACTTATTACCATTTCGCTATGCTACAATTTTATTTAAGCCTCTTATTAATATCGATATACAAATTATTTCTTCATGCATTCAGATTGGAGCTCCTCAGATCCAGGTGGTTGTATCACTTTCATAGCTTGAGTGAAATAATTAGCAATTTTTTTTAACAAGCTTTCTGTCATGTGATATTTCTTTTTTTTATTGAACTATGTAACGATCTCTAGAGATCCATAGTCTACGACTTCATTGCATAAGGTTGAGTGCACACCAAGTGAATACATTAACTTCTGACAGGAATCTGTTTTATTTGCTGTGTTGCAAATAATATAACATTTTTGCACAATTGCACATTCTCGTATAAAGTATATTTTTATGTCTCATCAGTAGAATGACATTTTTATGTACTTTACAGTACAATTTTCATCTTGCCTTTTTATAATTATACACTGGACTCTTCAGAACAATTTTTTTTTATTTATTATTAACTGTGTAATTACGATAGTTGGTGCATAACGTATGGAAAGATAAAAATCTAGAGTTAACACAGTTTTTATCTATATTAATTTTTTTTAAAAGCATCAAATGAAAAAATATTTCAAAAGATTGAAGGTATTACGATATAACGCAAATATCTGCATGGTTTATTACATAATGTTGCATGCTTTTATCAAACCACACGTTTTAATTTAAATATTATCTAGTCAAAACGATGGATACATATCGATTATCTTCGAGTGAAGTAGATTTCATAGTATTTTAAAGACGTACCCTTCAAAATGCTCGCTACGATATCGGCAGCGGGTTGCGATACGATCAGAGATCATGTTGTACGATTTTATATTACGTACCCTTTACTTTATATTCCACCCCGGTATATGATTTTTATATATTTTGTACATTGGAGCTTGCGATCCGCGTGTGCCACGTAACGCGTGTGTTTCGCTGTCCTCAGTTACGCGTGTTAAGAGTACGCCGAGGTCTCCATAACTTACCCCCGTCTATCTTCGTATTTATCTTAGGGCTTGGTTGAAAGAAATACACACTGTATTTGAATGTGATTTATGTTTAGTGAAATTATCATTTCATATCGCCAATAGAGGTACTCATAATATCCTAAGATGGATAGAACATTTCGTAGCAAAAATCTTGCAATTGCGATACTATATTCTCATTCATGTAAAATATCGTATGTGCACGCACTACTTTGTAGTTTAAAATAACTTTCCATAAAATTTATGGGTTGTCGGAAAAACTTAAAAAGATATCAAGTGAATTAGTAAAATTTATATTATAGAAAATATCTAGAGTATGTAGATAACTTAGGTAGTAACCTCGTTACTAAGTTAATAGTTTTTACTTAATTATTGTTTAAGTTTAGGGAAATATAGTTAATGTTAATTACAAACTATGGATTTATTTCTTTATATATATTATGATAAATTATTTAACATTCATAGATATTTGTACAACTAGTATGAATGTATGTATCTTGATGTAGAGTATTTACAACAGAAGTTGAAGTATTTATAGTACACAGTGTTATATTTCCTTGTCTTACTGACCTTTTATTACCTTGCAGGTGACGACACCTAACGGCCAACAATTGCAACAGTTACAAGTATTGCCTTTATCTAGTTTACAAGGTAAATAAGAAAATTCATTAAATCATAGTTTACTTAACTTTCTAATAAGAAAATTGAAAAAAGAAATAAATTAAATATCAGAGATAGCTCCTTAATTTACTAAAGCAATAGCCGAAGCTCGCCTTGTGCGTTTTTCAAATGCAGAGGCTTGAAACTTTATTTTGAAAATATTACTTATTACTTTACTTTTTAGTATGATATACTGATGTTCCATTTCTTAGTAAGTTCAAGGTTCCAGTTTGATACCTTCCCAAATGCCCAGATGCCATTTCAGTGGCACCTACCAATCGTAGCCCCCAATTATTTTTTACTTGGGCGACGCCTAAACCCTTTGCATTAACATATTTGTTAATTTCCTATTCCCGCTCAATATACTAGTGAATATTCTGTAGGTGCAGGTAACAACATGCAACCGATGCAGCTGGTGCAGACGCCAGACGGGCAGACCTTCATCTATCAGCCGGCAGCGAGCGCACCGCAGCAAACTATAGACCAGCATCAGATTATACACCAGCCCACCGGTGAGACTTTAATACATTAAGGAAACTGTGGCCCTGAGGGGCTCTGTCCGCTATCCTGCAAAAATATTTGATAAGGGTTCCCAATTAAGTCATTCTCTATTTCCACACCTTTGCCCTCAACGTATTGATTTATTTTATAGTAAGCAATTTTTAGCAAAGTTTCCTTAACAAGCTTTTTAAGTTTTATATCAGTTTCAGTTCAACAAGCACTATATTTTCGGAAATTGAATTGTAAAATTTTATACTTTAACACGGAAAAAACTTTCCAGTTTTAGCCAATCTAGCTATTTATATGCTATACAAAATAGCTACATTGAATTACTTTTTGAATGAAGAAGTTTGGTTCTTTCGTTCCAGTTATCAATTTAAATGGCAACCTGGTGCAACTGGCGGGAGTCAGCGGCGCAGTGCAACAACAACAAGTCGTCAATCAACCCAACATAGTTATGGTGAGTTTTTTCATGGAAGTAGTTGACGAGACGAGTAACACAGTCTGTTGGATAGTGTCGTGCCTACTCTGTTTCTAATAAATATTATAAGAAACAATATGTTCTGTAATTGTAAGCGAATAATTTTATAGAACTCTACGAGAAAATTTAATAATTGTGGTTCGTGATGGTATTTTGATATTCTGAACCGATACATTCTGTCCTGTCATGATATGGTTCTGATGATGGTCAAGATAAATTAGGACGTTTTTCCGAATCATGATCTAGATTCGTGTGGTTGTTTTCGACTGACTAAAGCAATGTTTTCTATGAAACTGTCGCTTCAGATGGTGAACGGCTCGGGGTCCAACTCGAGCGCGGGGTCGGAGGGCGCGTGCGGCGGCGCGGCGTCGGACGAGGAGCCGCTGCTGTACGTGAACGCGCGCCAGTACAAGCGCATCCTCAAGCGCCGCGCCGCCCGCGCGCGCCTGCACGAGCTTGGCAAGATCCCCAAGGAGAGGCCCGTGAGTTCAGTAGAACCACACTATACACTGCGTTGTACAGTACACTACACACTGCGTTGAACAGTACACTGGAGAGTACAGTACACTATGCACTGTGTTGTACACTACACTACACGCTGCGTTGTACAGTACACTGGAGAGTACAGTACACTATTCACTGTGTTGTATACTACACTACACACTGCGTTGTACAGTACACTGGTGAGCACGGTACACTATACACTGTATTGTACACTACACTACACACTGCGTTGTACAGTACACTACACACTGCGTTGAACAGTACACCGGAGAGTACAGTACACTATGCACTGTGTTGTACACTACACTACACACTGCGTTGTACAGTACACTGGTGAGCACGGTACACTATACACTGTGTTGTACACTACACTACACACTGCGTTGTACAGTACACTGGAGAGTACAGTACACTATTCACTGTGTTGTATACTACACTACACACTGCGTTGTACAGTACACTGGTGAGCACGGTACACTATACACTGTGTTGTACACTACACTACACACTGCGTTGAACAGTACACTGGAGAGCACGGTACACTATGCACTGTGTTGTACAATACATTGGACGGTGTAGCACACTGCGGATTATATCACACTGTACACTTAAGACTAAACATTGTAGAGTACAACACACCGAGCACTGTGGAGTAAAACAGACTTCAGCACGATCTCTACATTGTCTAGGTCGCTAGTACATCTGGTGATGGATATCTAAACCAGTGGTGGAGAGGAGCATCACCGGTGCGGGCGTGCCGGCACTGCGCTCGCTAATCCGGCGGTGCTGTGCGTGAGGTGCTGTTCCTCGGAATTCGTGGCAAATTAACTGGTGCTATTCGGGAGAAGCTCATTGCCCAGCTGTGGATTTAGGAATAATATTGACACTGCTGTCGATTTCGGAAACAAGCGAGCTATTCATACTAATAGATCTATTCGAATTTCAGAAATACCTACACGAATCGAGACACAGGCACGCAATGAACAGGATACGAGGTGAAGGCGGTCGATTCCACTCCGGAAGTAGAAAGTGAGTTATGTATTGATATTGGCCATCAAAAATGTGAAAGTGTCAGCAGCAACAGTTGGCAGGTTGTGCCAACTGTCGGGCACACTGGTCGAGCGGCTCTCGCTCGTCTTCCAGTTCTCATATACGATGCAACAGTGATGCGTTGTAAGATGATAAATTTCAGGCCGGGCTTAGGACTATCTCAATAGAGAGATCGGGCCCATTGTATGAGTATATCAGCGCCGCATACCGCACTTTGCTGGTAACTTGCTCTAGTTTTGTATTCACACCAACTATCAGAATTTAAGTCTAGTCCTTGAAGTATATCACCGGAATCCATCTGATGGGTATTAATCAGATGTTAAGACAATAGAGGGAAGCAACGAATACTACTTTAACGTATACAAATATCAAAAATGTAAATCTCTTGACGTCTGTCATGACCTCATGACATCATAATTCGCAATAAAATTCTTACCATATATCCGCATATTTATTAAATTTCCCTCGTCTAAACAAAAAAGCTATAAAATATTGATAGTTGCCCAGCGACTTTTGATAAAGTTGTCTAAAATCATCCTCTAACACGCTAGAACACAATCTTGAGATTGGCCAGAGCCAGAAAAAGAATGTGAAAACAATGAAACTTTTTCTTCAATTATTTAATACGATATACAAATTATAAAATCAATTTGTATATCTTATATCGTTTTATCGATTTGTATCACACAAAAAATGAAATAAAGTAATTATAAATATTCGCAAAATCAATATTCGGCGAATGGAGATAACAGGTGTCAGGTGGAGTCTGTTATTTGTTCCACTTTATTAGTATTTATATAACGTCACCTGGTTGGGTTGTACATATAAATATGAATTCAGACATAGAATACCATAAAATAAAAGACATACAATAAAATTTATGGTTGATAAAATAAAATAAATAATTAAAAAAAAACCCAACCGGACTGAAGCCCTCGGTAGGGGAGAGCAGACGGCCGCGGGTTAGCGGGACTACGGGTTAGCGCCATCGCGGCGCACCGCCTGCTGCCTTTGAGTTCGCAGCGGTCCGTCGCGGAACAGCCGCCTCGGATGCTCCGAGAGGGGGAACCCATTCGCTGAGACGACTGTCGGAATTAGTTTGGTCGGCATTATGCGGCCACATGCCGGTCACTTCGTGTGCCAGCTCCAGATATTCCGCCGCCGCTTCCGCTTGTCTGTCTTTGTTTATATATTATTATAACGGTATTCGTTACACATTATATCCCTATTTACATCTGGTATACCTACCCTTTACTATGCCATGATTGTTTCTAGGAACATGGAGGGCTCGGAGCAAGGAGTCGACACTCACTTAGAAGACATCAAGCCCGATACAGTTTCCATCACTATTATACAGGCACGTTATCTTCTATCTTAACATTTATTCGTGGCAGTATTATTATTGAATTTCGATATTCGATAAAATTTCATCCACTAAAGTATTTTTTTTACCATTGGCCACCATAATTTAGATTTATAGTTATTAAAATGTCTGATTGCTATATACGAGATTGTGGAAAGGAATAATTAAAAAGTATTTTAATGTGAGAGAAATAAATTAGCAAGTGAAATTGTTTTTTTTCTGGCGAATCCCGGTTCTGGCCCAACTAAAATTGTCAATTGCAATTTTAGGGACTGGAACCAGTAGGCTTGATAAATAATTTAGCGAAACACTTAGCGTCTCAACGAATTAATATTTCTCTTCAATCTTCAGGAAGAGGAATCACAAGCGGAGCACCAACCCAACCAGTGGCGGAGACTCGCGCCGCAGCCCATGCAGTCCACATAGCAGATAAAGCTGGAGCGAGGCGAACTGCGCCGCTGTGATCGGGACTCTTGAAGTCGGATCCGGTGGGCGTGGGACACCCGTGTGTGTGGCGCCGAGTGTACAAGTGGCCTCAAACGAACAGACAGAAACACAAAACCAATCACACTAACCGATAGATGGTCTCGTTTAAAAAAGTGTATGTGGCCTCGTGACTTGTTTATTGATGACACCACCAGTTTATCATTAACTTATTGTTTATGATTATTAATTAATTTTTATTTAAAATATTGAACTCTACTCAACCTTCACCAAACGGATAAATATTAGATTTGATATTTTGAGGCCTAAGATGCGTGTGTGCCGGAACACAATCAGAATAACTAAGTATAAGTGTAGTAAGGATGCGCGTGTCGTACTGTAGTGCAATTTTACTCGATAGGAGCCGCCAGGATGCGGCGGGCCAAAGTGGAATTAAAACTCATTTTGATGTTAATATCGCTGAAAGACTGACGCGCATATATGCAGAATAACAGAACCCTTATTTCAGTGTGGTTGATAAATGCATATTTATATTTAAAATAATGATGTAATTTCCACAAATGTTGTTTTCAAAGACTTTGACGGAGGGAGATGTGCGTGTTCTCTTGCGGAGTCCTCTCCCTCACTCTCCACCTTTAAAATGAAAACTTTACAATACCAGATTTACCGAGGGTAGAGGTTGGTCTATTTTTTGTTATTGAATGTTGTTTTTATGTTTTCTCGCACTAATCAAAAAATTTACACTTTAGCATTATGTTATTTATTGTTGTCGGTTAGGTAATGCCTGGTTTATTCCGCAGTATATATTTCACGATAAAGTCAAATGGTTTTTGTAAAATATTTAAAGGGGGCGTGGCTGTAATATTAAGTTTAAGCGTTATAAAATATATAGGTACAGAACCGAGCACACACACATCAAAAACCTTCACAATAATAAGATTGTTACGAGCTACGGGTTGCGAGGTATTGGTGTTGAAACTTTGCGAGGCACCGGTTTTGAACATTTGATTTAATTCACATGTGACCTGCATTGGGTTCAAATGAACGCATCAGCCGAATGTATTATTTGCGACATTGACACAGGGCCGGGCGGGGTGTCACCCTCTTGTTTATAACATTACTCAGATATAAAGTGTTGTTAAATAATTACTAAAAGTTTTTCCACAATTTATAGGTTAATTAATATATTGTACCTGCTGTGCCCTTTTTGTGCTATTACTTCTTTGAAACGCTTCGTAGAATAAAAATCGTTATTGGTTTTGCATACATAAGTAATATAAGCACAAACGCCTGCTACTCGACGGGGTAGAGGACGGCTAGTCTAAAATACGATATTTTTTTTCATTCTAAAACCCATAAAAAAGTATCTTTTCCTATTGGACCTTCTCACCTCGCTGCTCCTGTGCGGATGTTGACCGATCTTCGCGTTCGCGTGCAAATATTATTAATTCCCCAGACAAGGGCACGTGTTAGATCAGACTTTATAAATAACAATTGTAGTAGCGTCGGCATCGGGAGTCAGACTTGTGATGCTATGCGATCCTTGTCCGTCTGTAGCCACGGATCTATATAATAATAGACTATTTTTAAACAAACGTTCTGTATCTGTAGATTTTATATCGCTTGTTATAGTAAATATTTTCGTGTTTTATGTTAAGTATTTACTGTTGGCAATAATTTTAATCGTGAAGTGTGATAGTTTACATATTTCAATGTCTTAAAAGTTGCAGTCTTTTAACGATTGGCAATGTATACATGTAAATATGATTTTTATCATATTTTTAACCAATTAGAATCTTAAGAGTTTTATATCGAAAAGTACAAAATAAAGAACTGCACAATTTTTTTGTTTCCTTTGTTAACCTAATTAAACACAGTTTGTCGTGAAATAATATTTATTACTAAATTTTTAAGTAAACATGATATGAAAAAGGGCTAATTATTTATATCTACAAATATTAAAACAACAATATTACGAATCACCATTTTTCATAATAATGGCTTACAATTATTAATTACGTAAAAGGTTTATTGTTTCTTAAATTTTTATGATTTGGTCACATGTTAACAATGCACAAATAACCCTATCAGTACTACAAAATATTTTTTTAAAAATATAACAATAAAATAATATCAAAAGTTATTTCATAAGTCTCTAAAATTAACAATATCATTTTAACACATTCAAACTTAATAACAATTATAAAATAACACTTGATTGTATATTATATATTCTGATTATACGTTCCGTCGTCTATTTTCATTATATTGCAAAAAAATGCTTAAAAAATTAAACATAGAAAACTACTTGCACACAAATAATAATTTTAATGGGCGATGAACTGCGAAACTAATACTCGACGTGCGACTACCCTATTCATCTGTGCTGCATGTGTGTGAGTTCAGGGCCCATGGCGGAGGCTATGTATAATAATATAAATAATTAATTAGTTATTATACTTATGGAATAACCGGTGTGGCAGTAGTTGTCGGATGGGAGCTAATTGGCAGGATTGTCCAAATAGTTCTTGCGATGTCCAGAGTTCCGCTAAACAGATTGAGAATGCAAGCAAACGAGGGCGGTGGTCGCAAAAACGTGTAAAAGTTGACATTCGTTTCACAACATATCAATAAAATAAAAATGTTCGAATATTTAGAATCTCCAACTTGGCAGCCCTAGAGGTAGACCAATGAATTAAACTCTATTATTCTAGCTCGAATTAAACTTGGAAACTTATATATATTACTCATATACGTAATTACCTTATTTTTGACACCTCGAACTTATATTTTAAAAGCCAGCTAAAGTTAAGAAATAAAAATAATGAGTGATAACATTATCAATATGTAGCTGGCGAGCAACGCCAGTAACCCAGAAGATAGCCACGAAGGAGGACCGCACCTCCTAATGTTATCGTTAAATGTCTGTCAAATCAACAAAAACGCAAGGCACACAACGGTAGGGTTGTTTTGCGGAAACTGGCTTATTTTGCCACTCATTTTAGGGTTTTGTAAAAGGTCTTTCTAAAGAACCCTTGTATCGCACATTTTAGTCACTCAAGCAAAAACCTATGAGTTTAAAATACATTTTACGTATATTTTTTCTCTTATCTAACCTGAAATTGAACAGAATATAAAATCTAAATTATCTTATATTCATATCATTTTTAAGTTACCAATCTGACTCTACTTTCCGATGCTCCTCTAATGCGGATTCGAACTTGGTTCGCTTGAATTTCATTTTACCCTATGAGAAAATGTTGTGAAACCTAAGTTTTATTTAGCTTCAGAGAGACATAGAATAAATAATTGAAGCTGTTGTTTACGAAACTATTTTGTTACCAACACTATATTAATTAGGCTTAACTCTTAATTAATATCTAGCTTGTCACCGCTGGGTACATCTAGCGCAAATACTATGTTTTCTATGACAAATCTCTTCTATGAATTATTTTCATCCGTGAACATATTTCGCATATTATTATCATCTATGCTCATTCATCACAATACTAATCCCTACGTATTAGATTTGGTGGCGTTTTCTCGGACGCGTTGTATTTCGTTCTTAATGGCGGATATTACGGGAAGAGCTGGATCGTCCGGAGGCAGCCGACCTTCAGCCAAGACAATCGCTGGGCTCACTGTCGGTGCCGGTGGCTGGCGAGGAGCGCCCATCGACTGTTGGAAACGAATACATACCTCACCCAAAAATCAATACTTTAAATTATAATTTAATAAACAATATTTAAATTATTAAAATATTGCATCACTGCAGTGTGGAATGGGTACTTTGCAAAGAATATATATTTACTAATATTGTTAATAGCAAATTTTAAATGCTGAACTGTACTTGGCGGTGAAGGAACAAGTTGAGAGGAAGTCAGTAAGACGACCTGCAGTGGGAGCGGCGTGGCGGACTCTTCCCGGCTCAAAAGCTCTATCAAAAAAACGGACAAACGGACTTCCGAAACCAACTTTTCGTGACGGGTGGCAAGTGAATTCGTCACCGAATTCGCTTGAGACTTTTTCCCTTAGTTGCCACTTAAGACAAAAGTAGAGAGCAGATTCTTATCTCTCTATCACAAGGCTAAGAATGGTACACTTTGGAAAGAATTGTTTGTATTTGCAAGCTTTAACCCCCAATCTATCAACATGTAAACAGTCTCTTTAACATGCGTTGCATCGATTCTTTATGAATTCGCGTATCAGCAAGTGCAGTATACGGTTACCCCTCACTCGAGTGATGATCAGTTCAGGTATGCGGGAAGTCTATGGTTATCCAGTGTTTATATACTACGCTGATGCTGCGATTCTTATGCAGAAGTCCGCTCACTCGGGTAACACCGCAGTTGTAGTTATTCAGTAGTTTGTAAACATCAGTGTGCAAAACATTTAGTGTGTTTTAATTTCAGGGACAACAATCGATGTATTGCAACTTACCATCGGCTGGACGTTTGGTTCGTTAGTCTCTAAAAATACCACAAGGGCATCGTGGCGGCTCTGGTGCTACGTTCGCCAGTCCGTCTGCCAAAGTACGGCATATCCGAAAAGAAGAAGAAGTTGAAAATAGCTAGTGAAATTACTGCTGAATTAAACCGGATTATCTGATGGTTAGTGATTACCGTTGACCACGTACATCTCCAAAACCAAAGGAGCTGGAGGTGCGCCGGTCTTTAAGGATATTTGGAACCTGGGAGGCAGGATAAAGACTGGAGATGGAAAGGAGGTGTGACTCGGCGAACGAAACGCCATCACAAGATGCGTCTACTTCACCCTAGCGCGGTCGCGCCGGCCCATTTGAGAAGCAGCTAAAGCCACTGCTTCGCTCAGCCGCGTACAGAAAAGTCGACGCTACAGAATACAAAAGGTACAGAAACGTCACGGCGACGACTGCGGTGCAATTGTTATCGCAGGCGTGATTTATCTCCAGGTGGCCGAGTTCCTTGTTTCGTCGCCTGGGATCGAGCTGCGGCGCTCTGGGAGGAGGAGCTACGTGCAGTAACGTTGCGGGCGGTGCGACGCAGCCGTTACCTGCGCGGCGGGCGGGCCCCAGGCGGCGCGGCGCTCGGCCGAGCGGGCCAGCCCCGTGCGCGGCCGGGGACACTCGTGGGCCTCGCCCGGAGCCGCTACACCGCCGCGCCTGTGTCAAACGGCGTATCCATGTACAATAGCCTAATGACATCGTTTATTTTTTTTTAATTAAAAAAAAACTATCTTGATATTTCGCCGTGTGAGTATCGACGTAAGGGCCACCCCCTTTCTTTCCCGCGGGTGTCGTAAGTGGCGATTAAGGGAAAAGCCTTGAGAACCGCATTGACTACCGACAGATGGCGGGATAACCATTTCGTAAGATCCCACACCAAAATGAAGCGGACGGATGACGGGCTGCATCGTCTGGGGTGCGGGGTGTCTGGTCCTGCGATCGACAATCCGCTTGTCGAGCGATCATAGCAAATACTCCTCATTGGGGAGGCCTATAGTCTAGCAACGGACTCAGCAGGGTGTTAAGGCGAGGTAAGTTGAAATTGCTTGTCGTAGTCTATGATCCAAGGTTGTCACCGAACTGGAAGTTCTTATCTCTAGCTACCTTATAAATTATAGCACCATAACTTATCCAAAAACGTAAAGATTAAAGGCACTCACTTGTAGTCATCTCTGTATACTTTGTGCGATTAGATCTCCCAGAAAACTTATAATTTTTGTATCCTAAGAAGAAATCAAAGGAAGAAAATGCCTTATAAACAAAAATTACGCGCAGGTTCAGGAACACCCCCATTAGCGTAAAAAAGGTCCTCGTTAAACGACTTAACGACATATTTCTTTATCTTATTATGCCTGTTCACACTCGTACGTTGAAAGACCTGTAAACAAGAACATGTTACATCGGCCAGTGACGGCCAGCAATAACGTTTGAGTTGCAAAGCCGGCACAGCGATCGCCTCCTACACATCTGTCGATACGAGACGATTACATTATTGTCCATCTGTGAGAGATATTATGTCCAGCAGTGGACTCGGTTCTACTATATAGAATTTAACTCTCTTCCACACATGGTAATCAGTTTTAGTTGCCACTTTCATCGCATGGCCTGTCTCCGGCTGTGTACTTATACAGCCGCAAGAACAAGTGGACTGCAGCACATCGAAGAAGAAGTAAGTGAAGACGAGACCGACCCCGCGCCGGCGGAGCGCCCCCGCGCGCCCGTGTCCGCGCCCACGCTCGCGCCCGGCACGCGCACGTTGTCGTTGCGCGCCTGCGTCACGCGCTCCACTTCTGTACGAATGATTGCATGTTGTTAATGACAATAAAAACAAATCTGACGCCCCCTTTCTTCGCGCGGGTGTCGCGAGAGTAAAGGAATAACATTGATAAAAACTCATGGCGTCCAATAAATAGCGGATCAACTATCTCAAAAAATGCGCGACCATTGACGGCCGGCTGTGTCTGGTGGCAGGTACTGCAATTGCCAACCCGCTAGCCAAGGGTGACGTCAGCATTGTACTCATCAACCTGCCAGACCAGCGTGGTGCATATGAAATTTTCATACTGAAATATGTCAGCTTTGTTGGCACTTTCTTTGAGAGGCTTATGTTAAACAGTGGACTAAAATACATGTAAAGTCTGTTGTGGAACCTTATTGTAGCAAATAAATAAAACCCTAAGTAAACTCTGATGTAGCAGTGCTCCGGGTTAATTACTATCGCAAACACTCGAGTACCCGTGACCAAGAGTGGTGAGAAAGTCCTAAACACTCGAAAAGTGGCGAATTACTCAACTACTGAATATTCGAAACTATGGTGAAAATCGCATTAATGTCAACTTGGAAGTCATGAAGTTATAAGCGAATGAACAGACAAACGCGGATCACGACTTTGTTATATCCTATTTATAATAATAGTTAATTAAAGATTCGGTAGTGAAATAAATAAAGGCTGATGGAGAAGAAGTTGAACATTAAACCGATACTCACCAATCTTCTCCCCTCTTCTGTCCTCTTTGTCAAGCGTGTAGGTGTCATGGGAGGCGCTGGACGCGCTGCCGAACAATGTGAACGCGTCGTCCATGAGCTCGTTGAAGCGCTGCCTCATGCGGGACTGTCCGGGTTCTCTCTGGGCTTGCGACTTCGCCGGGCTCGATTGCTTCGACGCTTCGTTTATCGGCACATCATGGGAAAATTTGTAATTATTTTACGCATAGTGTGCTTAAGATACAGAATACAAGCTTCCTATCCACGTGGCTTGTATCCACGTGGAAATTTTCCTTAGTCGACTTTTACGACACCCATAGGATGATGGGGGGTATAATATAACACCGCACAACAAATGAGTTTAACATGAGTGCTGTGTTGTTTATAAAATTGAAGTGAAAAACAAGTCCGCCTGATGGTAAGTGGCTACGGCAGTCCTGCCATGGATATCTGCAAACAACCTCAGTCGATGAATAGGTACAGATGCGTTATCGACCCGGAGGACCAAAATTGAATACACCTCACAGCCCGTTCCTACACTGGCTCTCTACACCCTTCAAGCCGGAACACAACAGTGGCTGGATTACTGATTAGCGGCAGAAATAGACAAGAGGGTGATGCCTACCCAGACGGGTCATAGGCAGAAAAGTAGAAAACCTATTACATGTACGATATTGTAGAAAAGACGTAGTGACTTACCACTCTTAATTCGTTGACAGTGCAAATCCCAAACCAAAGGTCCGATCACCCCCGGGTCCTTGTCTATACTGCCCAGCCGCACGAGCTGCGACGCCATCTGGCGGCGCGGCGCGGGGTGCTGCTGCTGCGCTTTCGGCTGGCCGTGTTTGGGGGAAGTGGGCGGAGTGTCGATATCGAGGTGCCGAACGGACACCGGTTCCAATATCCGCGACAGAGGCTCCACCGCGTTTCCTCTGAATTTGTGATGTTTTGGTTATTGGATTGTGAGCGTTACTAGAATGCAATACCACGCAGACTGCGTCCCTACAAACCGGAACCTAGTGGCAGTAATAGGTAAGAAGGTGGTCAGGGTAGGCAGACGGCTCCTAAGCTGAGAAGGAGCATATCACCTAGTGTGTGTAATTTGAGATATATGTATATTAATGAGATAAAAAAAAATTCAATGTATCCAATATGTTAGCACCGATTTAGGTGCCAAATAAAAGTAGCAGCCTTTAGTGCCCACTGGTGGGCAAAGGCCTCTTTCTCAAATACGAGTACCAGAGAGGGTTAAGGCGTTAGGAAGGGCCTGCCACGCTGCTCCAGTGTGAGTTGGCGGGCTTCACATATCGTCGAAATAATATTTTTATTATTTCTCAGATATGCAGGTTTCCTCACGATGTTTTCCTTCACAGCTGAGAACGTGGTAAATATGGTGCCAACTAATGCAGGCATATTTGTGGAAGATTTGCTCACACTCACCATGGTGGCGGAAACGGTACCGGAAAGGTCAGAACCACGTGTGCTGGGCCAGCTACTATCTATACAATGAAATAGATACTAATTAAATATATGATGACACAACGTGGCACGCACCTCGGAAATGCAGCGAGAGAAGGCATGGAGAGGTACGAGGTGGGCGTGTGCGGCGCGCTGTCCGAGCTGTCCAGCCCCGCGGACGCCAGCAGGCTGTCCGTCGTGCCCACTGCAACGGGGGTGCGCATCTATGTCACTCGTCTGTGCTGTGTAAATGATAGGCCGAAGAGCAGTGGCGGCTTCATAGCATGGTTGGTAGTGATAGTGAACCTGCCTCTGGGTCTCGGGTTTGAATCCCGCTAGGAGCAAACATTTGAATAAAATAGCAGCCTGTTGATGCCCAATGCTGGGCAAAGGCCTCCTTCTAAAATATCAGATATTCTCCGGGTTCGCCACGGTGCTCCAATGCGGGTTGGCAGACACCACGAAAATCACTAGATGTCGAACCCAGGTCACCTTGGCTAACATTTCGCATTTGTATGACGAATATAAATGTGTGTAACGTGTGGATGTAAAATCATAATATCATACAAAAATGCTTATTGTTTACTTTGGACCGAGATACCTCCTGCTTAAATGTGGTGATAAGGCATGGAAATACAAACATACAAACTTTTTATTGGAAACTCAAAACACATGAACCAGTTAAATGCAATTCAAACTATTTCACGTAAGCTCAGTACATTCGGATTGTGTGTATAGTTTAATTATTATAATAACTAATTAAGTTGTTGGTTCAAAGCTCCTCTGCAAAGAGTATGTATTTCAGAATATTTTTTCTGTTGATGTGTACATGGTAGTAGATCAAAACAAATATTTTATAATTTTTACAGTTCAGAAACCGTAAGAGTATTTATATGCTTTATAGCAGCATTGTAAATAATTGGAGGAAGACAGACATAAATGTATTCAGCTTTACTATGCGTTACTTGTTGGAGAAAATTTTGGAAAAATGCAAGGTATTCTGTATCATCGTTTTTGTTTGTCTTAGGAGCGTTTACTCCTGACGGCTTTTCATACAAACTGTCAAGTGCAAAATCTTCGAAATTAATAATGCAACTTGTACGTACAAGCAGGATACACACTAATATGTATGACCAAAAAGTTAGTGGAAAAGATTTTTGATTTGAATTTATGTAATCGTTTACGTATGGCAGGGACGCACAACACAAGCTGTTATATCACGTAACCACAAAACTTTTAATTATTCTTAATTGGGCGTATTTATTTAAATTTTACTTAACTCTTTAAATTGTGATTTGAAAAACGTGTTTGTTGTTTGTATTGTGATTTCAACCTTCGGCATCGACATCCAACATTGGCACTGTTTAAAATTAAATTACATCATTAAACTTTAGTTCTCGCAAATTTTTTTTTTATTGATTTGGCGGGAAAAACGAGCTAACTGTCCCACCTGATAGAGGCTACTGCAGTCAATGGAAACCGGCCAACAACCCTAATCGAAGAAGGTTATCCTCGTACAGCCCACCATCGCTTACAAACCGGAACACAGCAGTGGCTAGGTGCCCCAGCGACTCCTAGGCACTGAAGCCTACCGCCTAGAACTTACTAAATTTACATAATTACATAGTCGTGGTAGATTAGTGGTGAGAACGCTCGCTTTTATCTCATAGTACTAGATTAACTGACTGTTAATCTAGTTCTAATCCGGGTGCCCACGTTTATAAAATACGTTTATGCGTCATAACTATGCTTTAGCTTCATGACGGAATTTTTGTGATTGTTTTAGTTTTAAAGTGAATAAGGCCCAGGGAATCTTGTTACACGGTATTACTGTGATTGTTTTTGTGCCATAGCGGATAAGGTCTAAGAAAATCATGTGACGCGGATTTTTTTTGAGTTTTCGTTTCATAGCGGATTAGGCTCCAGAAAATGTAGTTACTTGGAATTTTTGTGCTCGTTTTAGTTTCATAGCGGATAAGGTTCTGGAATATAATAAAGACACGGAATTGTTGGAATTTTTTCAGAGGATCGAAAGCTTTGTCCCCGGCTTTGTTGCCGAAGATAGCTTTGGGAAAAATCATCTAAAAGGAGGAGAGAGATCCCACCCCCGCTACCAAATAGTTAAATTTTAAATGTGTAAAGAGCGCACAGATCATGTTATGTTGTTGGCTACCTCGTTTCTTCTGCGGCATCCTCAGTTTGTGAGGCTTCTTGTTGCGCCGGCGCAGCGCCGCCGCCGCCGCCTCCGACGCGCCGGACGACGTCGTGGATGATCTGAGGCACACGCTACTACGTAAACAATGGACATTTGCAACCGCACACGTCTTCGTCGTCAGCTTGAGAAATCGACTATAAAAGCATGTACAGGTAGATCTCTAATGTTCGTATACCAGCTCCTATCGCTACCTGGTGTACGAACACGTTTTATTAATATATTAAAAAGATACACATCGTTCGCATGCCTAAGCCTGCTTTGTTCTAATAAAGGAGTTATTTTTTTTTACAAAAAGATTTTGTCGAACACCTAAAAAGGTGATTTTATATATTTTTTTTATCACTAGTTGTATGCTTCATGGGAGACCAGTTAAGAGATCTCACCCGGAAGCACTGCCCGCTCTGTACACCGGAAGCAGGGTGCTACTGGGCCGCGTCCTGCTCGGCGACACCACGCTTATAAGCTGAAATGTCAATTAAATAATATAAAACTTCAATATAGGGGGAATAAATAAGCTCTTTCTCCAAACGCCACCGACACTGTTGCACATGGGCACATTTGACCATACTGGCATGGGAGCTATTAAAATCATAAAATTTTAACTAATTAGTTCTTTGCGGCTTTTTATTGTGGATGTCTAAGTTTATCAACCAAGCTTAACTGGCATTATGTCGTCATCATCACAGCCACATAACTGCTGAACATAGGCCTTTCCCAAAGTGTGTCCTGAGCCTCCTGCATCCATCGACATCCCGCAACTCTTTGCACAAGAATACAGTGATCCATTTTAAAACAGCAAAAGTGAAGAACACCACGTTATATATCGGGTGCTTCAAAATTTTATTATCGGTCTTCATCTGACTCCTCTACAATTAAAAAAACCAATTAGAGGCTTATCCAGCAGCGGATTTGCAACAGGATGTAAAGAGGATGATGATAAGAGACTAGTGTTACGAACCCTGCCATCCCTTTCCTCGTGGACTTGCTTCATCTGGTTACGTTCAACCTCCCTCATCAGTTCGTTTCGGTATGCCCGAAAGGAGACTGCTGATTTTTGAGATTTCCTTCTGCAATTTAAATAATAAGGCTTTATATACATTAGCCCTTAAAAATCGTCACTTCTTTCTACGTGATGGTAAATTCAGATGTTTTGTCTCTTGA
This sequence comes from Bhutanitis thaidina, assembly GCA_029286595.1. Classification (NCBI taxonomy): domain Eukaryota; kingdom Metazoa; phylum Arthropoda; class Insecta; order Lepidoptera; family Papilionidae; genus Bhutanitis; species Bhutanitis thaidina. Next base: position 4,202,247 of record JAGSMS010000020.1, on the reverse strand, counting down.
CGACTAAGATGGAATATCTCTTTATCAGTAAATAGGTCTCCGGTTCATTCATAACCACACAAAATACAGCAGCAATACATCTGCTGAATTTCGTATGGTAGCACAATTTTGTTGAAATAATGTGATCAGAGAGCGTTGTGGCGTGAAACACGATGTACTGACACGAATTGAGAAAGGGATGCTGAGCTGGTTTGGACATATGGAGAGGATGAATGAAAGTAGGTTTGCGTTGCAGGTTTGTAGGTGGCGATTGATGAAAGTGGGAGAAGCGAAAGACATATTTCAGGACCGTAGCAAGTGGAAGCAGATTGTCTCTGCCTACCCCGTTGAGAACAAGGCGTGAATATATACATACATACATACGTACCATTTTGATCTGGTATACTGTAAGAGTGGGCTCCTTCCCCGGTTGTGCCGATCCACGTAGCTGTAATGCAGCATGGTGCATGGTTCTTCCACAAAGCTATGGCTGGACACAGAACTTTCCGAGAGGTTGCCAATACTCAACATACTGAAGCACTGTTATCATCAACCCATCGGGTGAACTTATCGAGTTGTTAAAACTGTACCTATGAGCGAGACACAGCAGAACCAGCAACACCAGTAACAGAAGCATGGCTATGGTGGAGCCTATCGCCAGTGCCCACAGCTCAGTGCCGTGAACGCCGCCCGCCTCCGCCTCGCCTTCGAGTCCTTCTGCCGCTTTAAGGTACGCTGCTGGCAGAAGTTTTACGAATCGTTAGACAAAGCATTCGGATCCAACTGAACACATAACATGTCGTAGTCACACCATGTTCTTTACCGTTCCAGTAAAAACGATAGTCTTGGTTTTTGACTTGTCTATTGCAAACAAAGAAAAAAAATATCCGAAGCCTCGACATACACGCAACAATAATAAATTATTGAAAATGATAAAATATTTAATATAATCAGATGTTACTTTGCGGAAACCCATTATTTTAAAGATGGTACAGGAAGCTACTTTGCAGCATACCGCATGCAAAAGCAAAAGAATTTATATTACCTAATTCGAAGAGAAGAAGAGCACCGCCATCCCTCCCTCAAGTGAATGCACTGCTTCTACAACACAATGCACTTGCACCACACCAAGCACGAGCACAACACCCGATACCAGTAACAAGATATTGTTTTTGTTGTTGTTGCTTCGTTCGACATGTTTCAGCATTCGTAGGCTGTGATATAACAAGGCCTAAAATACCTAGGCCGAAGTTCTTATCGACCTAAGTAGATTATACTTTAAAACGTGGTAGAGCCAAGCAGCGGCTTTTGCTGCTGCTGGAATGTGCCGGCTCAACCGGAGTACCACTACCTCGCAGAATACCGGCGTGAAGTAGAAGCATCTTATGCTTCTGCGTTTCGTTCGTCAGTGAGGTAACCGGAGGCCCACTCCCCGTCGCTATCCCCCTCCTCACCCTTCCTTCCATCTCCCAAATATCCTTAAAGGCTGGCAACGCACCGGCAGCACCTCTGGTGTTGCAGATGTACGTGGGCGACGGTAATCACTTACCATCAGGTGAACTGCTTGCTCGTTTGCCGCCTTTCCCATAAAAAAAAACTTTACTGAACTTTTTTTTCCATTCCCGCATTTTTTGAAATTACTTGAATTATTGTCAATTGGCCTGGTAACTCTATCAGATAAGAGTTGCACCATGAGCTGATAAAGAAAAGCTGCGATAATGCCGCTCTTACTGATTTAAGTAAGAGAGACAGTAGTCATTTAACAATTTCAAAATTATGAGCACTGGCATTTATCGCTACATCGTAACGTTACATAGCGGATAAGCCCGTTTGAATTTGCTGTTCCTGTTTGGGTTTGAATATGCTGCTCTGCAACCCACTTTTCGCCTCTCCGAGAGACAGATGATAGGTTAGGCGAGTCTCGTGGCCGAGTTTGCTCCCAGAGGTTGCTATGAGATTATTATGTCTTCCCCTTACTCGTCTATTGTGTGGTTTTTCCTAGGATTTCACGGGAAGTATTCGCGTGATAGTTTCTTTCCACACGAAAAACAATAATTCTCATTATGTTATTGGGATTTTTGCATTTATACAATTCTGGCACGTGATCGTTAACCGAGTGGAAAATCCGCTGTATGTGGAACTCTCTGCACTTTCACTCACGCTCGGCCTTGGTGGTGACGGCGGCGCCGAGCTCGCGCGCCACCTCTGCATCGCGCACGAGCCGCATGTCGCGCGCCGCCACGGCCGCTGGCACCGCGCGTCCCCCCACCAGGACCACGTACACGATCTGCACACTGCCAGTGTCTGTCGACTGGCGCACCCGATTTTGTTAGATCACATACAAAATCCATAACGCACGAGACCCTCGTGTAATGAACAGAGTAATGAATAAAAAGGCTATTAAGGGAAACACTTTTATAACTATTACTGTTGGAAATCGAAATTTAAATATATGTTCACCATTCTCTGATAAAGAGTAATCGCCCGGCTTGGTAGAACGATTGGACAATTGAGATCGTAATTGTGATACACCTGTCGCCATGAAACATACACGCTGCGTGCAGATGTCTCTTTATATTCTAGATCTGACAAATTATTCCACCATCTAATAATAATGTAATCATTGTAAGAAAATCCGGCAAAAGCACTTGTTTCTTAAGAGTTGTTGTAGTCAAATAAGAGAAACTAATAAGAAAAAAAGTCAAGCGATACTTTGCATAAATCAATTATAAAACAGTACTTATGTTTCATTCGCTTCACAACCAAATTTTAGTAACCCAAGATAATCATTCATTACTTTCAACAAAATTATAGTAAAATTATTCAAAAATGATATGTTTTAAAATTAGAAGGACTGCTTTCGAAATCCTTACCTCTGTTATATTTTGTATATGTACACGCACTGGCGGCTGCCGCTCAGGATTCAAGATCTCTCTTTTGAACAACATGGTTTCGTTACTGGTGTCTTCTTCTAAAGGAATGTCAATTAGATCTATGCCTTCTGTCACCTCTTCTATTCTCGATACATCTCTCTTTTTCAAAACCACAGTTGGGGTTACTAGTACCCATAACTCTGAATCACTTAATTTTGTAGGTTCAATTTTGGCAATATTGTTGGCTGTTGTATTTACTAACGAATCTAAACTTAGAGGAACAACATCACCTAAAATGGACGTAGAATTTACGGAGGAAGAAATAAAATTTTCAGAAATAGTTGTAACACTACTCAGTACAATTTCGCCGAGATTCATCATGGAGCTTTGAATATCAAAATATTTTTCAGGTGAAGAACCATGAGTCCCGATTTGGTTCAAATTGTTTTCTTTATTGACAACAAAAGAATGCACCTCATGTTTCTTTCTTGGTGTTGGTGCGTCGAGTGACTTAATTATTCCAAGATGTCTTTCTTGCTGTCTGTAAAATAATATAAGGGACATGATCTTGTAATGGTGAATTTGGTTTGTCTATTAATTTTGTTGGAAAAAACCTTTTTTTAATTTCTTTATAATTTTTTTTCCACACTTTCAAAATTATTATGTCTTATGTACTTATAAATGTACATTAAGTGCCAAAAAGGTTGCATCCAGCCTGTACATACGGAATATAAATGTTTTACATTGAATATTTATTACAAAACACAAACTTACCTTAAAAATGCCTTCTGGTACAACCTAGCTAGTCTAAGTTGTAGACTATCGGGTGTTGAGCCTTGGATTACTGTAAGTAGCCAGTAGCGGCGGTCTTCAGGTATCTCTGGTTCTAGACTACCAGGCACGCTAGCTTCTCCACAGTTTAGCACACAATCACCCGTTGTTTTATCTGTCACTGCCTGGAATCAAAATGCTAATAATATTTATAAATATATATGTTTTAATTTGATATAATCACTTTATATATCCACACGAATATTAATAAATATTTCGAATATTACTAAAACACATTCTTAACAGATATTTGAGGTTAATTTAGATGGGATTCACTGCACAGTTCTTTCACACACTGCCAGAGTGCCGGGGTGCCGGGGCATCGGCAGCGATTATTCATACCGGTCACTTTTCTTTGAGCAGGGGGCACTAGGCGAGGCTGTTGTTATGTTTCTAGAAACAGACAAGTCCTGTTTCTAACTAAACCGAATTTTATATTATACTTGCATTTATTTATTTATTTTTAATTTATCAACGGGGTAGGATGAATGCAAATGTTTCGTTGTACTGTTGCTGTTTGATATGTACTTGTATGTAAGCACTCAAGCCTGTCACCCATATAAAAGAAGGCATTCATGATGCAACTATGATACCAGCAGAACCGTGGCTCTACTTTTTTTTAAAACTATCTTAACCTCGAGAAATAGACCTTTATTTGTTCCTAAAGTTTGCCATGAGATATTTTCCTTAGAAAGTCTAAGGAAAATATCTCTTCCGACACCCACGGGAATTAATGTACCACATTCCTATAAGTTCCTACGTCGCTATCTTCTCTATCTAATCATACATATAATAATAACCTGTGGTGGATATGAGTCCAGATAAACAGTAGCCAACACAGTGGTTGTTCGAATGACGGGGGAGGCGGGTGATGGCGCCGGCACTGCCTGGTCAGGAGGCGGAGGCCCATCTCCTGAGCCAGTCCAGAAAAAATCTTCCAGGCGAGGCGTGTGTTGGTGCTGGTCCGTCGACATCAGCATGTACACTAAAACATATGCGAAGATTTATAAAAGCCTTATTGAATTTTTGTGTTTTGCAAATCAAATCAAATCATTTATTCAACGTAAGAAACATACAATTCATATGCCGAATGTAATTTTTTTTCCACACTTTCAAAATTATTATGTCTTATGTACTTATAAATGTACATTAAGTGCCAAAAAGGTTGCATCCAGCCTGTACATACGGAATATAAATGTTTTACATTGAATATTTATTACAAAACACAAACTTACCTTAAAAATGCCTTCTGGTACAACCTAGCTAGTCTAAGTTGTAGACTATCGGGTGTTGAGCCTTGGATTACTGTAAGTAGCCAGTAGCGGCGGTCTTCAGGTATCTCTGGTTCTAGACTACCAGGCACGCTAGCTTCTCCACAGTTTAGCACACAATCACCCGTTGTTTTATCTGTCACTGCCTGGAATCAAAATGCTAATAATATTTATAAATATATATGTTTTAATTTGATATAATCACTTTATATATCCACACGAATATTAATAAATATTTCGAATATTACTAAAACACATTCTTAACAGATATTTGAGGTTAATTTAGATGGGATTCACTGCACAGTTCTTTCACACACTGCCAGAGTGCCGGGGTGCCGGGGCATCGGCAGCGATTATTCATACCGGTCACTTTTCTTTGAGCAGGGGGCACTAGGCGAGGCTGTTGTTATGTTTCTAGAAACAGACAAGTCCTGTTTCTAACTAAACCGAATTTTATATTATACTTGCATTTATTTATTTATTTATTTATTTATTTATTTTTAATTTATCAACGGGGTAGGCAGAGACAATCTTCTTCCACTTGCTACGGTCCTGACATACGTCTTTCGCTTCTTCCACTTTCATCAATCTTCGCATGCGTGCTCGTTGGTTTAAAGTACTGTTTTCAGAACGTCTCCGATGTCCAAACCAGCTCAGCATCCATTTCTCAATTCGTGTCACTACATCGTCTATCACGCCACTACGCTGTCTCTCTTTAAATTTATCCCTGAGAGATTTTCTACAATTCAGATTATTGATAGCTCTAATGCACAACGAATATTGGTTCAATATCAGCCGCATGTCTCCACAGCAAAATACCATAAGACATTACTCTGTAGATAATCAAAATAAACGATCCTAGCTGTTTCAGTATTAGTAAGACATCTTATTTTTCTTACTTCATACGCTGTGGATCTAAGTCTGCTAGTAAGTTCGATATATGGAGCCCATTGAAGTTTTGCGTCTAGAGTTATTCCAAGAAAAACAGTGGTATCCATAAGGCCTAACCCTTCCCATTCATAAGTCGTTTGGTAGCTCAATGTTCAACATTAGGTGTAGTAAACTTTATACATTTAGTTTTACTGCCGTTTAGAAGCAAATTTTTAACGCTAAACCAATGGACTATTTTTGACATTGCATTATTCACTACGACGTGTGTTACACGTACTCGTTTAATTTTAAAGATTAATGAAGTATCTTCAGCAAATAATTCCATATCAACCCTACAAAGTAAGTCAAGTCATTTATGTAAGAAGGAAATAGGAATGGGCCGAGCGTCGTGCCCTGCGCGACGCCCATTGTTATGTTCGAACCGGTAGGACTCACAGCATTAATAACAATCATTTGAATTCTATTCTTCAAATACGAGATTATAATCTTAAGTACTGTACTTCTTATTCCATAATGATGTAGTTTCCTGATCGAGTTTTCATGGTATATAAAATCGAAGGCCCTGGAGAGATTACAAAAGACACCCAAGGCATCCTGTGAATTCTCCCAGGCCTCAAATATATTCTTAATCAGCTCTACACCAGCATCGGTTGAAGAGCAACCCCTTGTAAAACTAAATTGACTATGGTGTAACAGTTTATTTAAACAGACGTACAAATAAAAACGAATTATTAAGAAGAATACGAATGTTTGTTTTTAGTAATTGTATAGGTAGGAAAATTTTCATTCATTTGCTTCAACAGTTAAGTTTGACTTAATATGTTGTGGTGTACCACAAAAATTAGATCCTGCTTCGTTCATATGCGGAAAGTATAACAATGGTTATAAGAGCACAGTCTTTTCCTTTTGAAATCTTTCAATCCGGAATTGTTTAAGATTACGATGATGATGATGTGATTACGATATAGTATATACTCTCTCTTTAGTACTCTCAACTATTTTAATAGTTTAATAATCTTTTGAACAATATATTTTCAAACAGAAGAACAAAATCCACATCCCTATCGAAAACTTAGCTTAATTTTGTTGTCAGCTTAGAGATTGATAATATTTTTTTTTAAATTGACAATCGAGCACCAAGTTATCCTAATAATTAGGAGGCACTGTGGCCCCTACATCCATCCTTCATGAAGAATTATGGTACAGATGCGTTTTTACTCTTTCGCGTACCGCGGGTTTTAGAGGTTTTATGTTGTATACAATTAACGCCAGCAACGCATCAGCGGTGCATATAGTACTGTAGATGTTCATGGATGTAGGCGATCACGTACCATAAATCCTCGTTTGCCCTTCTACAAAAAAAAGATGCAGGTAAGTTTGGTGAAATTTGGAGAAAAAAGAATTATTCCTCCCTTTGGACACATTTACATGGTCATGGAACATGATCTATTTTATAATTGTCAAATTAAATATTTAGGCAAAATGCTATTTAAAGTGATGACCCAATTGTATAATTCAAACATATTTAGGGCACTGGTATTTCGATGTCTTATTTTCAATTACACAGCGGTTTATGTTTACAAAGTAAATATATACGCAAAATATTTACAGAATACGATAGGTACGTAAATTTAGCCAATTCGCTTGAATCGACTGATGTCGTTCTGACATACATATTGGGGCGAGTGCGCATCGCGTGATCTCCCGAATAAGCTGGTTATACAGTTTATTAGCTCACTGTAACTCCTTAAGCTGGCTGTAACTCCGGGTATATTTCGGGTATTTAGCGTAAGTTAGGAGAGTTGTGAGTAGTGAAATATATTAGATAAATGAACAAGGTCGTTCTGTTTTATAGTTATATTTTGTTTTATAGTATCATTCTCAGTTATGTTTGGGCAAAAATTTTCTTTCATTATCAAAAATATTAAATTTTAGCTATCTACGAGTATATAAGCCGCTGTCGCACACTTTAAACAGTTTCGAGTCTATAAGTTATTTGAATAGTATTCATTTTATAGATTAAATAAATAGGCGTCTGCGGATTTCAGGAGTAACAGACTTAAGAGAGTCTAGTGGGTCAGGCGTTGTCTCGAGTGAGAGTTGACTCCCAACTAATGGAAAGCCATTTCGAAAGCCAGATCAAAGGATCTTATGTGATACAAAGTTATTCCATTATTTTTCAGAGTTCACGTGCTTTAAACTGGATTTTCCCGATCGTTTTTATATGGTACGTGATGGAGTTATAGTACCTTTTTTACTAACAAAAGTACAATGTACAATATTAATTAGTTTAGTAGCATTGTATCTTTTTAATCATATTGTAGAAAGAAATGTCGACAGTTAAAAAAGATCTTCATATCGCTTCTCGCTTGTTGTCTGGTAAGCAGGCCTCGTGGGCCGGTAAGGCAATACTTTCGGCGCCACCCTGTGCCAACCACCACGCCGGATATAAAAGGAAACGCAGTCCCTATTTAACTAGCTAAATAGCACATAACATGGCTACATCAACAGTAATAGACTATCTTTTCATTCTTATTCTTAGCAAATACCTATAAATTAACTTAATATTTTATGGTAATATTAAACAATGAGATAAATTGATACGTATCAATCTTATTTCTCGTTTCATATTTTAAGTTATATAAATTATTACTTTGTTTGTTTGTACATACATAATAGGGTAATATATCAGAAACTATACTTGACCAATCTCTAGAGAAAATATATCTCACTATTTTAAAGCTACAATAATCCTGATCATCAATTCCATTGACATATGAAAAATGTAAAAGGGACAATATTCGAAAGTTGTCGCCGAGGTCGATATCAGCTAGGAGAACATCATCATCATCATGGGTTTAAATGTCCACGATTGTAAAGTGATTAAGGGATTCGTCTCCGCTCGTTTCCGAATATATAGATTCGAATTTTGACTAGTGTGTAAATCTTTCCGTGTTAAACCAATTGAAATTCTATTGTAATGACATGAGCACAAGAAGGCGCATGAGAAGGGATAAATTGGGATAATAAAGATAATAAATATTACCTACAAATTTTAATAATATTATTCTTATACATATTAGTTTAATAAGTAGCAAACTATTAACCTTCTTGTCATGTACACCTCATAACCTTATGTATTTAACGAGTGTGTGTTGCCAGTTCTGACTTGCAGAACCGTGATGTAGTTACTAGATACTACACGATACTGGAGTATTTTTTTTATTTTTTTTTTTTTTTTTATAGAAGAAGGGGGCAAACGAGCGTGCGGCTCACCTGATGGTAAGTGATCACCGACGCCCACGAACATCCACAACACTAGAGGAGCTACAGATGCGCTGCCGGCCTTTAAGGAAGGAATAAGCTCTTTTCTTGAAGGTCCCTAAGTCGTAACTATTCGGAAATACTGCTGGCGACAGCTGATTCCACAAAGTCGAAGTGCGTGGCAGAAAACTTCGATTAAAACGCACTGTGGTGGAATGCCAACCATCTAGGTGGTATCGATGGAACTTCGAATTCAGTCGCGATGTACGATGGTGAAACTCAGCAGCTGGGATCAATCCGAACAGTTCCTCAGAACATTCCCCGTGGAAAATTTTGTAAAAATGCAAAGAGAAGCAACATCTCTTCGCAAGGCCAAAGGATCAAGCCGATCAGAGAGAGCTTGGTCGCCGACAATTCGAGCCGCTCGACGTTGGATGCGGTCAAATGGAAGGAGTTGGTACTGGGGTGCCCCTGCCCAGAGATGAGAACAGTATTCCATGTGGGGCCGAACTTGCGCCTTATAAAGTTGCAAACGGTGGACCGGCATGAAATACTGTCCCGCGCTACAGAGCACACCAAGCTTTTGGAGGCCAATTTGGCCTTTCCTCCAAGTGACCACGGAACTGAACGTCGCTCGATATGTCAACGCCAAGGATTCTGATACTGGCTGAGGCAATAAAGGGAATGTTCTCAAAAAGAGGAGAAACGACAAAGGGATTCTTTTTAGCGGTGAACGCGCAAACCTGTGTTTTGTGGTTGAATAGGACCAAATTACTTGGACCCCAATCCGAGACTTTGAATAACAAGGTCTCGACTTCAGACACAAGTTTGTTCCGGCACTCGTCGACGTGTTCCCGAGAAATATTCGCACGGCCTGTATATAGGGCATCACCCGTGCTGTCGTCTGCATAGCTATGAATGCTACTGATTTGTAGCATGTCGTTGATATGCAGAAGGAACAGAGTGGGAGATAGCACACAGCCTTGTGGAACACCAGCATTCACGGGTTTGGGGTCCGAGCATGCACCGTCGACAACAACCTTGATGCTCCGATCCGTGAGGAAGCTGGTGACCCAGTTGCACAATCTCTCAGGAACCCCGTAAGATGAAAGCTTTGAATGAAGCGCTTTATGCCAAACCCTATCAAATGCTTTCGCTACGTCCAGACTAACCGCCAAAGCCTCCCCCTTAGACTCAACTGCTTCTGCCCATCGGTGAGTCAGGTAAACTAGAAGATCACCAGCTGATCGTCCGCGACGGAAACCGTACTGTCGGTCACTGATCAGCTGGTGTTCCTCCAGGTACCTCAGGAGCTGGGTGTTGATGAGTGACTCCATTATTTTAGATAACAAGGGGGTGATGGCAATAGGCCTGTAGTTGGACGGATCAGAGCGGTCGCCTTTTTCGGTATTGATGCACAAATGCTGTCTTCCAAGATTCCGGGACGACGCCTGAAGAGTAGGAGTGCCGGAAAAGACGCGTGAGAACCGGTGCCAACTCAGGGCACACATCCTCAGCACAATTGAGGGATTCCGTCCGGCCCACTCGACTTATGAATGTCCAGGAGCGGAGTGCCTTTCGCACTGAGCTCTGCAGAAACTGAATTTCCGGCATGGAGCACTTACACCACGGGATGGTAGGTGGAGAGTTTCCCCGGTCATCAAGAGTCGAGTTGGATGCAAAAAGAGAGCCCAAGAGATCGGCTTTCTCTTTTGCAGTATGGGCCAGCGAATCATCCTCCTTGTGTAGAGATGGGAGAGATGGCTGACAGAAATTCCCTGGACAGCCTTGGCGAGAGACCAGAATGCGCGGGATCCCGATGGGAGGCGAACTAGTCTCTCGCCAATTCTGCCAATGTGCTTTAACTTTGCCGCAGCGATAACTCTTTGAAGGACCTGGAGGCAGAGTTGTACTCGTTTTAAGAGCACTGGTTTTTGCATCCCGAGACGCCGATGCATCGGCCCAGGCCTGGTAGCACTTCCGCTTTCGGCGTGACGCTATTTTGCAGGTGCGACCAAACCAAGGCTGGGATTTACCTCCGACAGGCACTGCAGAGAACGGAATAAAAAGTTCCATTCCCTGAAGTACCACATCGGTGACAGAATCTGCAACGACGTTGGGATCATCCAGCGAGAAGCAAACCTGCCCCCATGGATAGGAAGCAAAGAAAGACCGCATTCCATCCCAATCTGCCGACCTATAGTGCCACACACGGCGGAAGCCCGCAGATCGCGTTCGGGATCGGCGCGCGATAGGCACTACACTCCGGATCAGACAGTGGTCCGACGAGCCAAGAGGGGCATCGACTGAGACCAAATATCCGTCCGGGTGTGAGGTCAGCAAAAGGTCCAACAGGGAAGGTGTATGACCTTCCACGTCTGGGATCCGCGTCGGCGAGGTTACCAGTTGTGTCAGGCAATATGCTAATGCAAAGTCGTGAACAGATCTCCCCGCATGATCGGTTATGCGAGAACCGAGCCAATCGGTGTGGTGGGCATTAAAATCGCCGAGAATCACGATCTCTGCGGATGGGATCTGTTGTAGCACGGAATCTGTAGCCATTTGGATGTGGTCGATGAGTCGGTGAGTTACGGTATTACCGCTATGGGACCTGTAAAGGCACGCATAGACGCGCGGATGGTCGTCGCTGTCGATGCGCAGCCAAAGGGTAGAAAGGTCCAAACCTTCAAGACTACCGAGGCGTCGAGAACAGATATCATCTCTGACGTATACGCAAACTCCGGCACGGGGCACAAAGGAGTGTTCCAGTTTGTACCCCGGGTAATGGAGATAAGAGGTATCAGCCGGAGACGATATCTGAGTCTCTGCAAGAAAAAGCAAGGCCGGCTTCGCCGTTTCAAGATGGTAATGAACGGCGCTAAGGTTCGAGTGGAGTCCCCTGATATTGCAGAAATCCACGGCGAGCGCGGTAGGGGATGCCATAGTTTCCTTGCTGCGTTTGCCTCGAGTAGGAAAGAAAGAGAGCGGAATATTGCCCCCCCCCCCAGAATACGCGGGGCAGACTGAGCATCCACGATTAGGTAGCGTAGGAAAGCCTGAACGTGGATGCTCAGTGAGGGATTCTCCAGAACCGTAGGTACTGGTACCCTCCTGGGGTAGCTCAAAATTATATACCGCTACCATATTTGGGGAGGGGGGAGGGGGGAGAGGGCCTCCGGTTACCTCACTCACCGCACGAAACGCAGAAGCACAAGATGCCTCTACTTCACGCCGGTATTCTGCGAGGCCGTGGTACTTATCCGGACGAGCCGGCCCATTCCTGCGACAGCAAAAGCCGCCGCTTGGCTCTACCACGAGTATACATAACCTTCACAACCCTGAAAGAAGTCGTTGAATTCAGGTGACACATACCGTACGTTGTGGCACTCTACAGGGAAGGGTAGCCAATGTTCAGAGTTAATTGTGATAATGGTGATATTTAGCTAAAAACATAGCTATATCTACATGGGGTGTAATAAAATGGAAATATATTTTCCTTTCCTATCCCGTCGCCCGCACGTGTTGCAGCCTGCTACCTGCTAATCCCTCTGCAAATAAACGGTGACGATAGAACCAACAAACGGAAATGTCTGCAAAAGAAAAGGTATAATATGGGCAAAGCCTCCAGGAAATGTTTGCCGGGTTGCTAATGCTTTCTTGCAGTGACCTGTGTTCAGCATTGAACTTAAATAGGCTGTTGAGGTATATTGAAAACGTTGTTCGTTATATAATCTTTGTGTCAGGGGTTAAAGTAAAGTATGTTACGAGGACTACCTACATTCGTGTGACAATGAGGCATCTATGGCCAATCTGACACAGATTAAATCTGCCATTAAACGGTAGGTTTGTGATTGTGGGTTGACGTTAGAGCACACATCCTGTCCGAAACCAGGTTTTTGCGCAGCGGACAATTGAATAAAAGCCATATAAAAGCGACATAATTTGAAGGCGGGTAGGGCTGTCAGTGGTTTTTTTTTTTTGGATCTCTGCTCTTTTAAATGAGCGATTTGCGTTTGTACATTAATTTAAATATACATATTTATGTGACTGTAATTGCTTTTAAAAGGGAGCACCAACGATTTGGACAACAATAACTGGGCAATCCAGAGCCTTATCTTCCAGAAAATTAATTAAACGTTCTTGATTATAAAAAAAACTTGTAACATTATATCAATTTTAAACAGGAAAGTAAGTATATATACAATAAGAACATTTTAGCTCTAAATCGAAACGAAGATCGCATATCTTAGTGCTCAGCGTACCTGACTGCTAGGTCGTGTTGATTTTGGGTTGGAATTGAAACCGAACCTGATATTTATTTAACACAAAATACTTTTATTTTGATTATACCTTAAATGTGCATCTGACCAGTTTATAACGTACGTCATATCGAAGATTATCCGATCTCGGATTCTAGGTTCAAGATGGTTAAACATAACCACTTACTTACGTATGGGACACACTACTTACTTACATGGGAATTTAAGTCATATAAAATAACATTTTCGTCTTCAACCTTTTACCGGACACTTGATGGATAAAGGACTTGACTTAAGACCTATAGTCGTCCTGAAAACTAGTGCAATCAACATATATTGTACAACATACATATGTGGTATAGTTAGTATTTGTATGTTATGTGACCCAAACTATGTTAATTATAAGCCATTGTCAGCCCTGAAATAATTTTGATTCAACAGATGCGCCATCTTGTTTCGTGCGTGGAGGCAGAGCGGAAGTGGTATGGAGTATTTGCTTTGGGCAGTGGACACATCGGCGCAGATGCAGTCTACCATGACGTTCTTGATTTGTATTTGGAAAATTAGTGTACCTAATAAGTGAACATTTAAATAATTTCATAATATTATTTTGAAAGATAAAATGAAAACACGTTAATTTTGACTAAATATCTGCACGCAGACTAAAAACATATTATAAACAATAATAATACCTAATAAATTACTATAAGCCGTGCATTGTTCCCAAAGCTACCATAAAATAAATCTAAAACGATAGTAAGTTTAGATCGGATATTCGAACAACGCTACGGAAGTACCTAGGTTACCGGATTTATAAATGTTTGGAAAAGCATTTCTTTTTCGACTTAATATAAATAATTAAATTGATAAAATATTTTTTTACCTGGGTAGACTTTGATGGTACGGGAGACAAAGTTTAATGATCTGTGATACTAACTAATCTAATGTTAATAACATTACGTTAAATTCATTTATTTCAGAAAATTATTTAAATAATGTACCTAAGTTACTCACTCTTTTCATCGTTGTCGAGTTCATCTGCAAACATATGGGATGTAGACACATACAGATAAAAGACACTCAAAATTAAGATGTTTATGGCAACCATGACTAGTATTTACATTTCCTATATTTTATTAAAAAAAGCTAGCACAATATTATCTGCCTTTATTAACTCTTACATTTAAAAAATAACTATATACATAATCTAAAGGATATTTCATTTCTTCCATAAAGATAATTTTATATTTTGTATGTACCCATAATTATCTAATAGAAAACATTTGTCCCAATGAAAAGCAACCGACTATTTAATCGTCAGAATGCTACTGTGGCAAGTGCCAATACTGTGTTATTTGGATTGTTATCGCGTTGCGTAGCAACTTAATTGAATCACGCGCGCATTCAAGAGCCATTGACAACAAACTTCAAAATATTTTGTTTGTAGCGAAAGCTGTTATGTCTTTTATACTAAATTAAAAAAACTTAAACTTTATATAACTTGTCAGACGAATTTAATCTTAAATTTAAAATACTGGGATTTACTTTACTTGACTTAAAATTTATTTCCTTTGCTTAATTGTCTGTGGTAACAGAGTTGCTAGAAGTCACAATTACTATTCCTAGAGTAGTTAAATTTTATAAAATTATTCCAAAATTTTAATTTACTCCGTTCATATTTACACAATAATTTGTTCTCTTATCTATTTTCGCACAAAGTAAAAAAGTAAAAAAATTAATTACAATAGCAATATATGCTAGTGAAAGTTGGGCACAATGCAAGAAGCATTATAGTAAAATTAAGAGTATCAATAACCGATGAGCATGTATGCGTAGATGTATGGGTGTGAATAAAGCAAGAGAGATATATCAGGATCTTTCCAAAAGGAAATCCGTAGTCTTTGCTTACGCCTCCAATCACAGGTGTGAGAGTTTATATATTGTGTATGTATAGGATGGTATAATTTTGTAATATAAATATGGCAACACTGTAAATTTTCCATCTATGTCTGTCTCTCTCGCATCTCATTTGTGTTGTTATTGATAAAGAGATTGCCGTAATATATGGCATTCCTTTTTTCCGGCCTGTACGACAGGCTTTATATCACTGTGTCATATTAAACGGCAATCTAACTTTATGTTACAGAACGACGATGTATGCAAATGAATTTAAAAAGAGTTAGGTATAATATTTCAATACTGCGTACGTTATGCAAAGCTATAACTTTATGTAACAGGAAATCTTAACATGGTTCGAATTAAAAAAATAAGTAATAATAGCTACGTGTGTTTTGCTTATACTATAATTTAATGAAATAACATTTTGTTGCATTTGCGAGGGTGCACTACCCCTACCGTCTTACAATAATACAACAAGTACTATAAGATGTGTACTAGTATTATATATTATATAATATACTGGTAATATTAATATACTAGTAGTGTCATAGTAGTAATTTAACTTTTTCGCTGTTTATGTATATTCAAAATTCATTCTAATTTATGCTTCATACTTTATATAATGTACCTGCGCAAAGATTAATGTTTAGATGTTGATGCACTTACTCAAATTATAATTGTTGTTATGGTTTAGATTAAACAATTTGATTTGATTTTAATCAACACATAATAAGCCTTATATTAAACGTTACCTGCGATTCCCATTGCAAACTATGAATGAGATAGGTAATAAATTAAACTCTGGTGTCTCGTGCCATCTTTTAATCAAAATGAAGCTAAATTCTACGCGTTTTCTATATAGTTACGTAAATGTGATTTCTAATAACGCACAAAAATAAAAAAAAATAATAAACATATTAAGCACCAATATCTACGATACTTTGTATATAAATACTGCAATATTTTTTTTATATATGGCAACTTATATTATTTCAATAACAACACTGTATCTCGTGCTGTTCGTGTCTTGTAGCTGCATTCGTTTCGTTAAGTTGAATTTGTCGCTTTCGTTCGACGGACAGTGCGACGTGTACGGGTGTGTGCGAAAGTATGAAGTGAAATCGTACTAATAGTGTGTGAAATGTTTAGTGTTAGTTTTTACTGTGCTATGAATCCAAAATGAGTGTGAACGGATAACCTAACTTCCTATTATCGGTCCATGAAACTTTATACGCTCGTGTCACACGTAACATTTTATATGGACGGTTTCAAAATGGCTGTTTTTTGAAGGACCCTTTGTCCGCTTTCGTGTGTTTCTTCAGCATGATAGTGGCAACATACGGACATAAATTTGACTTCAGAAGGTGAGAAAGTTTATTTTTAGCATTCATTACCTACGTCGTAAAACTAACTCGTGGAAAATTACTGGTTCGTACTGAACTGAACTGTCGCCTACCTTTCTATACCAGTGATATCAAACGCTTGCTTACTACGTGTTTAGTTTCTAATAACATTATATTTACCCGTTTTGTTAGAGCGGATTAGTTCGTGCCGCGTTGTGGGTGATAATTCCGTGCGTATTTTAAATGTATGTCATATGAAACGTTTTATATAGTAGCTTCACATGAATGCCTGAGTTGTATGTTTACCTCACCGTATGATTGCCATAACAAATAAGCTTATTGGAATCCGGTACAGTAGTCATATGTTTGAGTTGGAAAACAAACAATCGATCTAACGAAAAATTTGCAGCCTAAAATAATTGTATAGAGGTTGTAAAACGAATTTATGTCGATAATAATAATAATCCATATTTTGCCTTAATATTTTTCTTATCGATATTAACTTTTCCTACAATTTAATTACAATTATTGATTTATAAAAAGTACCAATTAGATTGACAATCCAATATTTTAATAAATGTAGTATACTTGATGTAATAGATTTATGACTTACAATAATTTAAAACAATTAAATATGTTTGAGTAGAAAAACTGACTTATACTGTTCTAATCTTAGCTAAAAATATGACATTGTTAATTAAAATATGTACCAAAATTAATGTTTTAAGTATATGTTATGTTGATGAAAAATACAGACACTTTTTATACTGTACTAGCAATTCAATGAAAGTTCAGGACTTTTTTTTTAATATTAGGAATAATGATTTTACTGACCATAACCTCAATATTTGTCCCTTTCTACTTCTATTTATAGGATAAATAAATTTATCAGGGCTTTTCTCTATAACTAGCTTTTACATCAAACATTTTCTACCTATCAGAAATGCCAACATTTTGTACAAAGTAACAACCATAAAAAGAAACTTAAACAGTGCCATTTTTTTTATGTAATATTAGTTCTTTTCTTTATTTAATGATGTTAATTGTACTTACTATTTCAGGTTCTCTTGGATATATTTTTTAAAAAAAATCTTATTACATAATTTTTACTTTTATGGGTTCTGTATGATTAATCATGATAAAAAAAATCAAAAAGTAAAAATTAAGACACATACAAGAAACATGTTTTTTGAAAGTTTTTTGCTTTTGCTTTATTGGTGATATAGTAAAATGGCATACAAGCATCATACTTGATACAATTGTAAACTCTAAAGTGAACCATCAAATAATAAAAATCGGCTAATAGTAAGT
Organism: Bhutanitis thaidina; assembly: GCA_029286595.1. Taxonomy (NCBI): domain Eukaryota; kingdom Metazoa; phylum Arthropoda; class Insecta; order Lepidoptera; family Papilionidae; genus Bhutanitis; species Bhutanitis thaidina. Next base: position 4,184,326 of record JAGSMS010000020.1, on the reverse strand, counting down.
AATGGGGTTCGCATTAAGGCGAACTGTATGAAATAAAACAAATTTTTTTTTGGTAAATACATAACACAGATATGTTAAATACAGATACCTCAGTATGCAAGTCCGACTCTTGGCTGGTCTTTCTCATCGACAAGATTGCTGATGTGGTTTATTAAGTGAACTTTCATTTAAAATGGGGGTGTATTTCTTGCATAAAATACTTGTAAATGTACTACTTTGACCATTTCAAAATGAATCCAGTAACAAGCAACCAACTAAGGTTATCCACTACGAAGTTCGCTTTTCGATCGTGAAATGTCGCGGGCACCGTTACGCAGTTATCCCACTTTTGCAGTACTCATAGGGCGACCATATAATAACATGGTAATCAGTACAATTTTGCAAAGTGCATAAAAATTGGTGGCCTAACTTATGCGAAGAGTACAGTGCGATGAGTACTAAATATTATAATTCTATACGTGGTATAGCGGCGGCTTTTGCTGTTGCTCGAATGGGCCGGCTTGATCGGGTCGGTATCACGGTCTCGCAGAATACGGACGTGAAGTAGAGGCATCTTGTGCTTCTGCGTTTCGTTCAGTGAGCTAGGCAACTGGAGGCCCACTCCCCCTCCCCACTACCCTCCCCATCCCATTCCTCGTCCTCACTCCCATCTCTCAAAAACCCTTAAAGGCCGGCAACGCTCCTAAAGCACCTCTGATGTTGCAGATGTACGTGGGTGACGGGGTCAGTTACCACCGGGAAAGCCGATTGTTCGGGGAAGCCTTACCCATAAAAGAAAAACTCTTTATTTCAAGTTCATAATTTACACATAATCACTACAGATATTTTTATTTAACAAACATGTGGCATGGTGATACAGTGAACAAAATTCGAAACGCATAACGGACAGGATCGACCATTGGTTGTCGCGCACACGCACTGTCCCAAGTCGACCATTGTCGTCGACCAATTGAATTTTTTCGCCACTGCAATCGAGATTTGCCGAAATCTTTTATTTGGCGTTTCGTTGACATTGCGGACGAGGTTTCTTTTGCTGGTCTTACCAACTTTCACATGCTCAATGATGCGTATGGTTTAGTGGCGCAATAAAATCCTAGATACTGTAGAACAAAATTGACTTTTTGTAGTAAAGTAGCAGCCTGTTAAAGCGAGTTGGGGGACTTCAAATGCCCCCGAAATAGTATTTTTTATGATTTCTCAGACATGCGCAGATTCTCTTTCACCGCCGAGCGCATGTGTAAATTCAGCACATATGATTCCTGTTAAAAATTAACAATTAACAATTTAAGTTGTGCCGTCACCGTAGATCGCACCCAGGTCACTCACGCTCTATGAAACTGAAGCGTGCGCCCTGACCACTAGGTTACCACGGCTCTTTGAAGTAATTCTAATATAACAGCTAATTATTCATAAATCTACATTGAAATAATGTTATGAGTTCTGAAAGTTCCGTACCATATGTACCATCGGCCTGAACACTGAGACGGCGACAGAATCACCACCAACTTATTTTAAAGAAAATTTTATTTATATTATAATTATATGATTAATTTTAAAGAAAAGTTCCCACGTCATTTCTTCATGGCACTACGACAACAGACGATCGCGTGGCTAAGTAGTTGGTGTATATGACTGTTGGACCATGGTCCCTGGGTTCGAAGCCCCGCCGATGTCAATATTTGAGCAAAATCACAAATTATTGGTTTTCGGGTCCGATCATAGGGACGAACTCCCGTGTCTGTTTCTGACACTGAATCGGACGCTCCCACTGATCTTATCGCATAAGCGTTTCATCGTATATGGAAAGGTAAAGACGATAGAGTGCCTCTGTGTTTGCGCGTACATTGGCTTCACCGATAGTACTCTGAAGTAGTCGCCGTGCTCGAAATTTCCCGTACAAGAAACACAAGTACAATATTTCATCTTTCGCAGTCTTGTGTCTGGAGATTAGGTGATCTATAGCTTTAATAATATTTTATATATTACATTGGCGTTTATAATAAATCAAGATAATGTAAAAAGAAACCTTGAAGTTGTTTATTTAGCCATATATAGAAATATTTCTTTTGCTGTGATTGTTCAGGGGCAGCTTAATGTACGTATGCTCGTAGTTCATACATACGTGAGCAACCCAAGGTCGATCCCCGATGCCGCCGCCACTAAAATTGTTAATTGCGATATAGTGTTGATTTACAAAGTGCTCGCATGTAAAAAAACCTGCAATTCATAGAAATAAAAAAAAAATCGAGTTGTCACTATGTACACTTGTCGGGTCTGTGGCGTAGTAACTAAGCGTTTGGCTGCGGGATGCGGGTTCGATTTCGCCAACGGAAGAAACATTCCAGTGGACTTCATATAATTGTTTCAAGTCTGAGTATTTGTCCATGTGTAATTTACTCTTGTCTTAACTCCTGTGTTACGGAGGTTGTTTACATGACCTTTTTATCGGCCTGACTAAGTCCATAGTCTACTGGACATAAGTCTCTTTTCATGAAAGCGTCAATAAAATTTGGCATGCCATGTGCGCTGGGCTGGCTGGCTGGTGAGCTGGTCTTCTCGCTTTAGAGATGGCAAAAAATACATCAGACTATCGCTTTTATTTTTTACTTTAGCGGTAAATATATTTTTCGCGCTTTGAACAAAACTTTGATATTTTTTTAATGTTCGGTACGGAGCCCTTTTACTAAGCCTTGATAAGAATTCGATACAACCCTTTAAAGTAGCACTTTTTCACACACCTTTTTAAGGGTTGTATCTAAAATAGAAATTTTCATAGAATGTGTTATTATGGCGGGTATCCTTGTTTACCTTTTCTGTCTCACTGCTGGGGAAAAGTCTCCCCCACACCCTTTCAAAGATTTCTGTCTCTAGCCAGACCCAACCAACCATCGCGGAATGTGTCTAGATCGTCACGTCAAAGTCTCTGCCTGCCTCGGCAACGATGCCCGCGTTTAGAAACCCACTGTGTGACAATATTGGTCCATCGATCAGGGTGCATTGAAGCTACGTATTTTTACGCATATTTGCCTAAGACGTTCATCAGCGATGCCTGTGGATCCATCGATCGTATGCTGCGTGGCGATTCGGATTCTGTCCGTCTTCTTAATCCCCAAGACTGTACGTTCCATCACTTTTTGACAAATCCCTAACTTTTCAGACTCGCTCAGAGGCCACATCAGATCACCGTAGAGTAAGATGGGCAGGATATACATGTCGATGAGCTTTCGCTTGAGTTGACGATCGAAGGTATATGTCGAATGTCCTAAGAAAAAAAAGAAAGTAAATTTTATTAGCAAGCGTCAAACTTGGTGTGATTATAGTGTAAATTCTAACGTAAAAGAACAAATAAAAAAACCCTCCGCGCCCTTTCGATACCGAACTGAATGAAAGAAAACACAATATCTTTGGTAAATACATAACAGTCATTTTGTGGTTGTTGTACGGAACCATCCTCCGAGCGCTATATACTACTTAAAGCTATAATAATTTGTTACTAGGTAGGACCAAATTGATATCACGGCCTCGCAGAATACCGGCGTGAAGTAGAACCATCTTGCGTGCGTTTCGTTCGGTGAGTGAGGTAGCCGGAGGCCCACTCCCCCTTTCTACCCCCCTCCTCATCCTCCCTTCCACCTCCCAAATACCCTTAAAGGCCGGCAATACATCTGCAGCACCTGTGGTGTTGCACATGTACGTGGGCGACGGTAATCACTTACCACCAGGTGAACCGCTTGCTCGTTTGCCGCCTATCCCATAAAAAAAAATTATAATAATAAGGAAATTGATGAAAGTTTTCGTTTCAAATAGTTTACCTAAACAAAGGAGTATAAAAAACTTTGGTTGCTTAATATTTGCACAAGATCGTGATGTAAGTTCGCTCTGCTTTTGGCTTCAAAAGATGCTGCGATTTTTTCTATCGCGTTTCATTTCGTCATGTGCTGTGTTATAAGTTTTAACCGGCTGAAAGTAACAGCGTTCAGTGTTCAGTACTTATGAAGTCCTAGGTGAACTAGTTCAGGAAGAGCATATTCACGCTTGAAGACACTCGAGTTGACTTCGGACAGAAACATTGAGTAGGCAATTTATTCCTATCCTTTATATGTATGCATTAAAAATAACGTAGTATAATGCTATGTCCGAATGAAAGGTATGTCAACAATAAAATAACAGAGGGCCGCCGTGTGTCTAGACCCCAGACGTACGATGGTGGGAAGGGAACGAAGGAATGAAGCCTTTTTTTTTTTACTTAAGATTACGTTAATAATTTAGAACTTTTTTTCCAAATTATTATAAAAGTTTTACAATGCTTAATATTAATTGAGGTAGATAGTACATTGAATAAACCTGTGTGTAATCCGCATAGTTATAGTACAGCCCACTGGTGGCTAGACTGACGCAGGATGTGATTCATTAATCCATTAATTTTGTCATTCATTGCCCGAGCTGGGAGTTTTCTTATGGTCCTAGCTGTATTACTGAAGATAGAGAATTTTTAAATTTAGTAGATTTATCTTTTTCACCGGCATTGATTGTCAGATTTACGATAACATCAACAGACGATACGTCATACGATGACAGAACCATGTTGTAATTTTGTTCGGTACGAATTTTGTCTGTTTAAATTATAGCTACATTTTTCGCAATGGCCGTTTCACCTGCGCTACTTTAGAAAGCGATGGAATCGATAATACCTTGTTCCATAATGTGCATTGTTCTTTTATAACAGTTTCGAATTGCCCGCATTCTAGTCATTTTCACTTCCGCTTATTTTTTGTTCAGGGCGTAGAATATCGACCGCAATACATTGAAAAAAAGTATAGTTAAATATGTAGTTCATTTGACGAGGTGTTTAACGACTCTGGCCGTTAAACGATCAAGCCATAAATATTTTGTTACTTAATACAAGACATTAAGTCCGCCCATTGTAGCTCTTCGTGTATGCAATGAAGAATAAATAAATAATTAAAATATGGTCAATTTAATGATAATCTTAGTTCGTCTCTATTTTTACAACAATAGGTAAGTAATAATAGTGAAACGGAATGCCACCGAAAATTTTATTCCGGAAAACTGTTGTAGGTCTTTGAGTATGATTTACAAGCTGTCACCAAGGGCTGTCTATATCTTTCGGATGGGCTATTACCTTAATAACCAATAGCCTAACGGGTTAGGGTGCGGACTGCGCAACATGTCGTCGTAGGTTCGTGGCCGTCATGCGTCGTGAACCCACTCTAGATACAAGCTCTTAGGTATAATTGGAGTGGTTAACCGGTCTATTAGTAATATTAATAACATTGCATGAAAAAAAATATCGCGAATTGTGGTAGCCCCGTGGCTAAGCGACGAAACTCCGGGTTCGAGTCACAGTCGAAGCCATTATTTGTGCTAAAATGACAAATTGTTGATTTTCGGGTCTGGTCGTGTAGTGTCCCCGTGTCTCGGACACTAAGCAGTACATCGGATACGGCAAAGAAAAGACAAGTGAGTGCCTCTGTGATTGCGCGTACACTTGCAGCACTGCAATATTTCCTGCGCAGTTGACAATGATACTATTCGGAAGTTGTCGCCATGCTCGAAATGGCCAGATATAGAATGTTATACTGGCATTCGATATTGATATACCGATAGTTCTTGCCTTTCCTCTCTCGTCGCTAAAAGGAAGTTACGAAGGTTCTCCCGCGTGTTTATACCGTAATACATTTTAACCGTAACTGTATAAATATGTATTATTAATTGCTTCATGGGTGTCGCGTTAATTTTATAATCGTGGTCGAGATTGGTTATAGAAAACTAATACAACTACAATTTAATGTGTCGATTTTATTGGCATAATGTTTAAGTAAGATTAAATATGCTCATATTTATTTTTATGAATTCTACCTTTTAGATTAAAGATTAGTCATTGTTATAATCTAAGAATTGTTTAGTTATAATGGTTAAAAAACAAATTACCAATAATAAAATAAAATATTAATATTGCGGTTAACCAAATTCTACAATATTAATTATATTCTATGCGTGAAATGAAATAAATATATATTTGTTTGTTTGTCTTGCAATCACGCATAAATGGCTAAATCGATATTGATAAAATTTGGTATGAAGATATCTTGGAAAGCAGAAGCTTGGAAAGGGATATAAGTTATTTTTTATCTAGAGAAAAGCCACGGGAAGATTATGCATACGGGCGTAATCGTGCGCGGAAGCTACTAAGAAATAAATTTATTAAAGTCGGTTGAATATACCGCTTTGTTAACACGAACAATATTTTAAAAACTCGAAATAATAGTCATATACGAACATTTTACTTATTATCTTGGCAAAGTAAATAACTGACAACCAACAACGTCTAAAACATATTGTTTTTTATTTTGATTTCGCCATATTGTAATCAGCCTATCATTCTTTGTGACGCGTAATTTAAATAATTGTTGATACTTAATTTTGGCATATTGGTAAATATACATACTTACAAACTTGGTAAATATAGTTGTTAATACGATTTTTTTACGACGAGAAATTAGCACAAATTATGAAACACACTGATGTTAGTTAAGTTAGTTTTTTTTTATTATTCTACAAGATCTCGGAAGTTAAGATAAACTGCAAAGCCAGATGCAGAACTCGAACATTATAGGTATAAACAGAATTTTAGTGAATAAATGTTGCTAATATCTTTGTTCTGATTTATATTGGTAATCTCTGTATACCAGGAAAAACATTGGATATTATGGTGCTTTACTTCTTGTATTTGCACATGACGCAGTAAGTGGTATAAAATTAACTTCTGTTAATAAACTACGCTTTCCATTAACTACGCTTGTTAATTTTATATTCCCTGCGGAACGGTACTCGTCTGTTGATGCTTTTGAGCATATATCACACGTTGCACAGGTATATAGTATAACGAGCGTTTAAAGAAACTTGAAAACATGGGTGGCGCGCCCGCGGCCCGCGACTCGAGCGCTCTTCAAACAACTCAACCCAGTTGAGGGGTAGGCTGGCAGCTGTTTGTAGTTTCACAGGGAAAGTTAACTCAGGTGCTCTATTTACTTGCGCCATTTCAATAGCTATACATTAATGAACGAATAACCGATTAAACAAAACTACCGGATTTTACCGATGAATTTACCGGTACCGGGACAATGTGCATTATTTCGTGATATGGTTATGAATGATAGCGGTGTAGACTACTAGTTATTAATTTAACTAACCTGGGAATTTATTAACAGCCAATTACGGAAAAGGGGTAAAAAATGGTAAATGAAATGGTAATGGTATTTCCGTTCGAATAGATCTAACTAATACCACTAAATCAATGTTAATGTTGATATTGTATAGTGTTTCTTTCCATCTTAGGCTCGAGTTCATCTAGTGGGGTTCACTACTGGTGTTGAAACACTTGATTACATATATGAACGGTCTGTACTATCTACCTCAGAATATTTAAAATAATCTATATTACTAGACTTTAATAGTCTACAGTTGGTTCTAACCTATGTGGTTGTTAAGCATCACCTACGCCGCAAAACCAGACCACGCTATTGCGTAACTCTGTTGGTTTCGATAATCGTGATCGATTTCACTCGGCACTTACGTCTGATTTGACAGTTTAACAGATGGCGTCGAAGAGGCATACAGTATTTTAGAAGTGATATTATTTTAGATAATTAAAGATAATAGATAAAAGGTACCGAAATGACTAGTGAGGGGAAGCAGAGTGGATCTTAATTTCAAAGATAGGATTTTCTTCTTGATGTGGACTAAAAAAAGCGTACATGAGGATGATGATGATGATGATGAAAGTGTAAAATTTCATGTAAGACGACGTAACGGATTACCTCCAAGTCACGACCACTTACGTCGTCACGCACAAAATATGAAATTTACCACGAAATACATTAAGGAGTTGGTCGGTGTGGTTTCGGGTTATCGGTTGACTACGTGCCAGATTTTGTGGAAATCTGTGGAAAGCGATACAAAAACCTATGTCCGCGTCTACACCCGGAACTACTAGTCTAGTCTATGAAATCATTGGCCGTCAGCCAAAGCTGACGACCATTCTAGCGTATACTTTAAAATAAAATACCCTTCCCTCCTTAAAAATAAAACATATATTGCCCACGATAACGTAAACTAAATACAACTAAAACACACATGTTTGGTTTAATGAGGTGATCCGCAAATCCGGCCATGTTTCAACTTGGAAAGGCTACTCGCGTTACAGATAAGTTCTTGCAGAACAAGTATGTTATATCGGTGAAACCTTAAACAGACAAATTCTTTTCTAATAAGCGGAATGCAGAGTTCAGCTGGAGGTGGTCACCGACCGTCAATAATTCCACCCGCGTACGGTTACAGTGTAAGTCTAGATTGTTTAGACGCTCTCGGATTTCCTCGGCCGTCTGTGTCTTAACGAATTAATATCGGACACCGGTCCCGTGGCTCGTAATCCAGTCCGGGTGTCGGTGAGAAGGACAGAGGAATGTAAATTGAGCTCCTCTGTATGTAAAAAAGATGACCTAATTAACCAAAGGTAATGACATAGGTGCTAGGAGAAGATTTCGATCTTTTTCTCCAAATGCCAACGTCAACTGCACGTGGTGTTCCACTCTGATAGCTAACCGAGGTTCTAGGGACCAAATGATGGCGGAAAATCCGTCTGTACATGTCCGTTTGCTGAACCCAAATCCCATAGATTAGTGATGAGGACCTGTCCCAGCGTGAGGTTTATCTTCAACAGTTGGCTATAATGGGCTAATTACATGTACATTTAGTAATGTTTTTCGCATTATTTAAAGTTAAAAAGTAAGTAATAAAATTATTATTAGTTAAACACTGCGTTCCGCAAGTAACAAATTATTTGTGCCCATTATCCATTATTTATTCACTGGAACCGTATAAAACATTTTGTGTTGTTGATGCAGTCCAAAGTGCAGTGGGAAAATAAGTTTTTCTCACTGTCTTCTTTTCTTCGTCCATCCTATTCCAGGCCAGCTGTTGGCAGTAACGATTATTTTAGCTTTTGTGATGCAATAAAACTCTTATATTCAGTATTTGATACAGTTTATTTGTGAATATAATAGATACGAACTCGACGATTCGAAGTGAACTATTACACAGCTTATTATTTAATGTTTGTTGTATTTGCGTTTTTTTTTTAATTTCAATAGCCTCGCGAATCATCCTTGTTAGGAATAGTGTACTTTCGTTTGCGAGAATGTGAATGTGGTCTGTCAAATCTAATTAATGAACGAATGAAATAGCTGAATACTAAATGTCGAATAAAAAAGTAATATTTGAACACGATAAAATCGGTAGAGAATAGCCATATAGGCTATTATCTACCTTATTGATTCCAAAATAACTTTCAAAAAATATTTGACAGTGAGGTCTAAGGTGAGGTAATTTTTTTGCATACAGTGGGTATTTACAGGCTGCTACATCACATGTTTATAATATGAGTTGTATTCGACACATTGCTGGAAAGGAATAGTATAAAAAATATACTTTACTGCAAAGCGTGGCAGGATTCAGCTTGTTTCTTATAAAGGATTAATCCGCGTTGCCGTGTACATGTTTGAGTGTTGTGATACGGGGTAACTCGTTACTTGTTTTACTTAGTAAAGGTACTATCGAGAGCATGAATAAACACTGAAATGTGATGAATAGCTTTAGTGTTACTACTAATTCTAGCTTAGAAATTTTAACTAATTTATTTGAATACCCTCTTAGAATTTTTAAAAGGGGCCTTTGCCCAGCAGTTGGACTTTTACAGGCAGTTACTTCAATACTTTTGTATTGCAAACAAAAAATTCTATAATGATGATCATTATATTAATGAAATACTAAAATATTCAGAAGCCTATGTTATATACAAGGTCCTGTAATCTATAATTGGATGGATGCTTTGGTGTTTATTTTCTTATCACATACAGTTTACGTATACAAACGAAACGCTCTTTGTATAGCTTCCAATTTTAGGCACCATCGGTCCGAAAAATTACATGTATAGAAAGGCTATCTAATATCGCCTAATCCGAACTAAGTTTCTTTACGTTGCTGGTAACAAATTACAATTATATGGTTTATACTTTCTATAAATTTATTTAAGCTGTGCTTTGCTGCACAAGCAATAAAGCAACAGTAAAGCAATAAAGCCTACTGCCTTTTTTCTTTTAATTCTGTAAAAAGTGTCCGTCGATAATGATTTCCATTCAGTGTATAAGTAACGATTAGAATTGTGTTATTTTTTTGTTACTGTTCCAATTTGAAAACTGCCCAGCGTGGTGACTATGGGCAATCATTCCACGGAATGGATGCCAGCTTTTTTACGAGGTAGAGCCAAGCGGCGGCTTTTGTTGCTGCTCGAATGGGACGGCTCGACCGAGGTACCACGGCCACGCGGAATACCACGGCGTGAAGTACAAGCATTTTGTGCTTCTGCGTTTCGTTCGGTGAATACTGATTATCAGAGAAATAGGACTAAGATAAGCTAATCAGCGAGACCGTCCGATATTGATTGACGAAACTTTCATTCCCTACGTCTACAATTGCCGTGCATTTCTACAATTAGGTTAATGAAGCTTTGCCATCGAGTTTCGTGTCTCGCGTTCTTTACGAGGCGCCTTCACGAAAGTCAAGGATCGCGGTAATGGCGGCTCTTAGCAAATGAAAACTCGATTTTACGGCGCACTTTGCGGGATTATGTGGGAAATATTAAAAACTCTCACCTCGCCCCACTGACTGCTAGTGTCGGACGATGCTCTTCTTGTCTACTTATACTTATTAAATTATAAGCTTTGTTAGGAGAAAATTGGATAGAGCAAGTTTATTTTGTACATTTATCAACAACCATGGCACTAATTGTCTTTTGTTACTATCCGGGTTTACGGTGGCTTGAAAACCCTAGTGTGAGTCGTGCTAGCTCTAAGGATAGAAAATATATTTTTTTTTTGGAAAATAATTAACATAGAAATATTGTGTGTTTGTAAAGGTAGGTGAGTGACCAGTGTTCTAAGAAGCCTTGGACCAGTGTTGTATTTATAGTCCGATAGATAAGCGTAAGGTTACTGTACTCAGAAGTGTAGTCTTGGATATACTTTTATTTTTTAATGGCTTTACAAGTTTACTTATCACGTTTTTACATAATTATATTTACTATTCCGTTTCTAATAAAAATTCCTTAATCTAATAAAAGTTAAAATTATTATAAAGCTCTATTGGTCACGGGCAACCTCTGAGCGAGAAAAGTACCAGCCATCTTGTCACCGGCGGTTACGATAATTCCTTTAGGAATTCCTCCGCGCGGGGACCCCACGGACCGATCGTCTCTACAACAAACTACTTTCCTTAGAGACTCGTAAATGTGTTGGATGAGAATTCAGAATATATGATTTATTAACATATTTTCTTCTGAAAATTTAACAAACTTTATTGTTAGAACAGGTTTCATGCTATCAATAAATAAGGGAGCGCCCAAGGAGTTAAAGAGAATCCAGCAAGAGTTTTATGCCCGGAGAGATATTGTTAAAATTTTGAAATGAAATATGTCGTAGAAGACAAACTATCGGAAATGATACAGTGTACATTTAGTAATATTTAATTCAAGATATTTTTAAATTTTGTTTAGTTTATAAAAGGTAATTGTGAACGCCCTTGCTTTTAGCTCTTAATGTTTCGAAATGACCGTTTTAATGCCCAAACTAAAGAGAAAAATAAGTTAATCTTTTGACTAAAACATTGTCAAGCGTTATATTGCCAAACATAAATTTCTGGGGTATATGTACATGCATACCTTTTTCAACAGGGTTGACCTGTGAAGCGAGTTAGAAGCATTTCTGAGATCAACTTTCAAGAAAACAACTATCCTTTGCACCTCTAGGTCTCCTTTTAACCACAGGTACATTACGGCGATAATAAATTAATAACTTGGTTTACTAGAGGTAGGCTGCGAATCCGAAATGGTTTGATGATAACATCCTTTAATACTACTATTTAAACCTCTTTTACATATTTTCATATTACATCCGTCGAAACGATTTTGACATCGAAGGAACTGCGGTTGAAAATTTGTAGTAGCGACGCTATTCATTATTAATTTATTACTTTCAACGTAAATATAAGTCAAGTTAATACAAGTTGGCCCTCGGTGTCATATCAATAACGTAGTACCGTGACGCGGAGTAAGTCAACGGAACCGTTACTTCTTGATTTTCGGTGGGATTTAACGTGGTAGAGCCAAGGGGAGGCTTCAGCTGCTGCTCGAATGGGCCGACTCGACCGGTGTACCACTACCTCTCAGAATACCGGCGTGAAGTAGAAGCATCTTTTGCTTCTGCGTTTCGTTCGGTGAGTGAGGTAACCGGAGGCCTACTCACCCTCCCCATTCCACTCCTTATCCTCTCTCCTATCTCCAAAATACCCTTAAAGGCCGGCAACGCACCTGTAGCTCCTCTGGTGTTGCAGATGTATGTGGGCGACGGTAATCACTTACCATCAGGTGAACCTATTGCTCGTTTGCCGCCTTTCTCATAAAAAAAAAACCTACCCAGGTCCATTAATAAAATCTTTTCCACGATTGTATAATATAGGAATAGAAATCACAAAACCATTTTTTTTTCATAGTTTAGTTTTTCATCTTTAGACAATTTTGAAGCTAAAATAAACTCCTAACTAAACTAACGGAAATGTATATCTATAAATATTACATAATACATAGATGAGTTTAATTTTTAACAGGAACTACATATAATACGAATCTCGTGACACATCGTGACTAAAATATTACATTGATGTTTTCCTGCTGGTAATTTCTATACACTGGACTTTTCCTACTGACGATGATGCAGTCCATCTTAGTCTACAGGCATAACAATTTATGTCAAGTTCTGTTTTCACAGAATAAGACATCTACTTTTGTGACAGCTGGTGATCGCGGTCCAGTTTTTGGTTTAAAGACTATTAATCTTTAATTACAAGTTCACTTACAATGATTTTACAAACAGTATATAAATAAGACAAATATATATATAAGATTTCTAAAAACTCTTTTAGGATATAATATAATTTTTTTCTATAAAAGCAGTAATGGAAGTACTATTTTAAATTTTTGTACTTTACTTTTCTTTCCGTGACCAGTTCTGTGTCGTACCAACATTACCAACATTTTGTTTATATTTTTTAAACTACGCTTGTAAGAATCTTTTAATCAAAATTTTTTGTCCTTAATAATATGATGATATAATTTCCGCCAGGGAATGCATGTCATGTACCCGGAGCCGTCGGTGCAACATCGCAGCAGTCAGCCACAGAGCACGCAGCACGAGTACCAGCTGGCAGTGTCGCCGGCGCAGCAGCCAGCCAAGAAGCCCCGCCTGCTGAGTCCCCAGCACCAACACACCGGACACACGCAACCAGACTACATCCTCTACAAGGTGCGTGACAAACTTGCTAGCTGCTGTCAAGGCATAGAAAATATGCTGTCTTTAGTAGCTCTGATTCCATGTAGGAAATATTTGAAATCCGCTGATCCGCACTGGAGCAATCCCTCTTTTCCAAACTCCAAAACCCACTCAAGTCTGAACAGGCCTTTCTTTGCCCAGCTGTCGGACATTCACAGGTTGCTAGTTAAGAGCTGATATCAGTCGTATACTCTGTTAATTCTGCGGTAAATCAGCCATGTTAGCACTTATCTCAATTAGATAAGTTAATAAATCGATATTTTTATCCGTTTCAGGATAGATAAAATGTGGCATGCGTTAAAAGCTTTTATCCTTATCTATGATTTGAGTGATTTTTTTTATTCTTTGTTCTTGTAGCACGGTAGATCAGCAGCACGGGATTGGTTCTTCAGTAACATCCGCGTCCCCTGATGCTCTGTAACGCTTATGTACACACGAAGTAACCTTCAGTTGCAGCCATTAGGGATAAGGCATAAATTATGTTAGACACTCGTTAAGTCCACAGAGCACCTAGTTTTTAAATCTTGAACGTTACCGTGTTCGTATAACCTTAAGGCTTTACCGTGGGCCGTGTTTGTGTATTTTAGTATTGATTATTATCGAAGTTTTGTAAGCGTGGGATCATTTTAATATTTGTACATTCCGTTTTGAGAGGGTAAGGCGACTCTTTCTTTTAGTAATCGAAAGATATTTATGAGTTTTAATATTTTAGTGTGGTTTGGGATTTATTAAAAACGATATATTATTAAGGTATATATTTAATTTTGGTAATAGTCATCTGGTTAATTTCTAAAATGTTGCGCTCATATTGATTATTTTTTTATACTGTGATAATCAAGGGTATCACACTTATAAATTAGGTGACCGGAACTAATTTAATTTTCTAATAATATTTATCTGTTGATTTTTGTCTTGCGCGATAATGATGATATTATGATGGACTTATTTTCTTTCCAATATGTCAGTTGGTGTTGAAGCAAAAATATCAAAACATCGAGAAATAGGGCGAGATCAGAGCGTCACAAATTGTTTGTTTTGGACGTGCGCCGTCTTGATAGATCTCCTGCTGTGTGGAAATAGCGGTGTATATTACTTGAGTGCTTTTCGGTATCGATAACTGCTCTAAAGTAAAAATAAAAATAACGCAGACAATATTTCGTGTCATATTTCTCGCTCGCAACGTCTTTGACTCTAGATTCAAACTTAATCCTATTGAGCGATGTCTATGTCCGTAAACTATTTGGAGGGTGCTAAATGTACTAGATCTAGGAAAACTTATTTTTAAAATTAACTGGAATTAGAACTCTGACTTGGTTGGAGTGACACGTTACAGAGTGGTCGCAAACGGCAGCGCACCTATTTTACTCCGAATGTCAACAACACACACGCATGTGTAACCACCACTGCTAGCTGTGTCCGACAGATTGATGGCGGAAATGTATGCTGAGCTCCAATCTGTTACAGGCTAGTGACAGGGAGCAGTTTCATGTGTGCGAGCAGCTTCATATCGAAACTGGACTGGTCAGCTTGACCAGTTCACCAGTCTTATGAAGGCTGGTGAAAAAAAAGATTGAAACCTAATAAAAAGTATAGGCTTAATGTCACAAGTTTTTATACAGAACTGTAGTTTATATTATATCGATTTCATAAATTATTAAATTTTCGTTTGGTCTAAGTGTCCAAGTCTTATTTTGATATCCGATGTAATGCTTTAGCGATAAGATCGGAGGAAGGATTTGATGCAGGGACAGAGTCACTAATTTGTATAATGTCCAAATATTAGCGTCCCATAAAGATTTTTGAAAGGTATAGCGAGTCAGTATAATTACGGGCCAGGAGGCATTCCAAGTCATAACGCATCTGTAATTTTCTGTTCCTGGGCTACAGTAGCACTGTTATCTCTAATCAGTTGGTCTGTTAGTTCGTTTGATACGATAATCCGATAAAATAAAAGGTCAGGTACGCCAACCGCTTAAAACTTGACTTAGCATGATCGTTAAGTCAAGTCTTATCTTAACTTGTAAAATGTACATTTGCGTAATTCATCACTACCGAATAAGAATGAGCACGTCCTCAAACGGGAGCGGCCTCGTATTCAAAATCAGGCATTCGCATACATTTCGAATGCATAATCGGATGTGGAAACGTCGCTCTCTCGGCGTCGATCCTTTTGTTCATCGTAAACTGTCGGCGCGGCTCCGCGGCGCATTTGTCGCGATTGTCTTTTTCCCGTTAACCGGCATCTGGGGCAGTTTTGAAAGTAGCGAAGCGCCGCGGCGCCTCTTGTCGCTTCTTCGGTGGATCTGTGTTGGTAGGCGTTCTATCATTTTCTGCTATTCTTATCTTGTGATTTGCTTTTGCTTTATTTATTGTGTTTTTGTTTTTTAACGATTGTTTATTTTGACGTTGGTCGTTCATAAGTGGCGAAATGTGTTGTAATTGTCAACAAAAAAAGTAGTAAATTGTGTAGAGTGGCCAGCACCTGCAGCCACCTCCTCATATCTGCTGTTATCTGTAAAGTATTTAAAAAAAATTTCGTATGCAGAATATATGTTATTTTTCACATCCTTGCTTGATGGTTTCCTTTATTGATAACCCAGTCCTGGATTAACGAATGCATATTAAAAATAAAGCGATATCATTTTATCGGGGTATGATGTCTCACTGAATTTTTGTGTTTTTTAAAGTCTTAGGGAAAAGGTGTGCTAGGCGTGATAATTACGACATAATTAGGATCTACAAATGTTAAACAACAGTCTCATGCAGTTTAATGATAATGATTTGCCTTGTATATAAATTTTTGATCAAAAGCTCATCCGCAACCTATTTTTCGCCCTCCGGGAAATAAATAGGTAGGGATGGCGAGACCCGTACCATTGTCGTACACACAACCGTGCACAAATTGTGTCGCGAAAATTTATATTTGGGTGTATTGTGTGAGGATATTAATAAACATTGATTTAACCTTCCAAAACACTAACAACAATGACGTGTGGCGTTCTTATAGAAACATGATTAAGCCACGAAAAAACAACTCAATATTCAGTCTACTCCGTAAGTGTTTACGTTTACCCGAGACCTTCCACATCTCATTTACGTTACTTTTATAAATGTTTAATGTGTCATTGATTTTGTATACGGGGTGTTCATGACAGATCACGCAGTCGGACACGGTTCCCTAATATAGCCGGGTATTAGGGACGGAATGCTTACGCAAGTGGCGGCCGGGCACGGGGAAGCGCTCGGCCACGTGACGGGCTAACGTGAGTAACGTGACCCGGGTGACCTAGTGGGCGTAGGAAAAACTTTGGACATTAAGTAAGGGATAATATTTTAGTAAGTGGCGGAAAAAAATTGTGCTTATTTTTTTTTTGTAATTATATTTTAATGCGTAGTGTACTTTTATTGTAATGTAATATCTTATTTATTATTTAATTGGATATTAAAACACTTGTACTGATTCCACATACTTATTTATACCTACGAAATAGACAATGTATTTATCTGAATTATATTTATCTTTTGATTATTAATGTATACATCTACATATATTTAAATATATGTATGTATTCGAATAATCGTTAGAATTTACCTATTATTATTTTTTGTCATAATCAATTCTACTTTTATCATATAAATGTCACACCTAGCACGTATTTTTTTTTCATCACGCAGGATTGAGTATGGGAGAATGCCACGAGGCGTTAAGTCCCCCGATTGTAACCTTAGTGTAAGGTGAACAAAGACGTATAAATAAATAAATGTATATAGTTACACTAAGTGACAACTATAAACTGTAATATTCGTTATGTCTTAGAAATGATGGGGCAAGCCAAACTATTTTGTTATAAGTTTAAGTGTTCATACAGTATCGAAATAAAATAGCATTGGAAGAAATTCTCCCTTTGGGACAGGTCCAGCAGTAGTATATTTATAAACTTTTAAGAAAAAGAGGATTCTTTTCTGTTCGAGACTGTTCAATGGAAGATTTGAGATTTTTTCAGTAATACTTTGATCAGATGGCCGAGGACATACGAACGATAGGCATTTACGTAAATGCAAATGGAAAATACATCGATTCACTAGTATCTGAACACTATTGATATCCATTACACCCGCGGGTTTCGTTTACTATGTAGTGTTTAGTTTGTGCAGCAACGTAATTTTTATAAAAGTTAAAATGTTTTTTCTTCTACTATATATAACCCGTGTGGAGAATCTTCCGGCGGCATTCCAGGGATAAAAAGTGGCCTTGTCCTTCTCCAGGCTGCAAGTTATCTCCATACCATTTTCGTCCAAATAGGTTCCTGCGTTTCTGCATGACTAAAAGGCAAACTTACCATCGCATTTGTAATATTACTTGTAAGTACGCATAGTTAATATTTTTTTCGCATTGAACAATTGGGTATTGGTTGACTATTCACATAAACGATTACTGTATGAATCTAACAGTTTTCGCTAGTAGCTAGTGTAATTGCAGTCTACATAGCTTCCATCACGAATGTAAAAGAGGATTACAATAGCTTATTTATTTAACGTATTCTTTACGCTATATACTTGGCGACAGGCCTAAGTTCTATTTGGAGGCTAGTCCGTTTCGTTGTGGTTTAAAAATGATTTTTTATTTATAATGATGAAGAGATCTTGATAGCTATCGAATACTGTGCATATTGTGAAACATGTTATTTCGTACTACATTTTTTGCGTATAATTTAAGTAGCGCTAGTCTAAGCAGAGGCACATTCTCACCCACCTAGAAGTCAAAATTCGGACAGTGGATATTATATGTCAGAACGTATGTACACATACTGATATATTTACCTTTTTTTTTAACATACACCGCTGTCGAAATAAATGGAACACTTTGTCGCACCGAATAATAGTTATGAGATAATATATCTAAATATTTGTAAACGAGTGAAGTAAATGCAAAATGTTTTCGAAAACAAGATATGTTACAGATACATAATCTAGTGAGCGACGATATTACGCAATAGCCTTTGTTTTCCACGAGTGAAGTGAGTTAAGAGTAGTGTTACCAGATCTTAATTGACAACGACATATTCAGTGGTACTTTATCTGATGTTTAGTTAAATAGGAGGTCAATTACCTATTGATGTTTTTCATTATTAGGCGAGGGATTGATGGATTTTGACCACGTTTATCGATACAACCGATTACGTCACTTGTATACGAAAAAGATTACACACTACTAGTTTTACATGCCTCATAACGCGTAAGTGTTTGTGATATATGAATTTCATTCTGCATTTATGTATAAAAAATGTACTTTTATTAAGAGAACATCATAAATAGACACCAAATAGTGTTTGTTCAAATTTGGTCTTCGACAATTGGTCTATCTGTGCGGGATGTGCATATGCATTACGATCGACAAACTTAACCTTGCTTTTTCCATCCATTACACATTTCAGAATGGAAGCATTTTGAATATCACTACTTTAATTATTCTAGTAGGTTTATAATAATTAATTAACAGATGAGCGTTTGATAGAGCTATTCATTATTTAAATTAATGAGTACGATAGTTAGAACTCGTCAAGAGGACCTTCTGATTACATTGCCAACATTGCATTATATCTTTCCACATCTGGTCGTAGAAGCAGAGAATGCTCTAAAGCTATATTAAAATAGGCAGTGTGTCTCTTGAGGTGACGTCAATGAAAAGGCAAAGTTAAAGTTGGGAGGGAAGCCAGATCGCATTATCGCATGAAAATAAAACCAAAAAGAACACTAAACAATATCCGTCTTAAATTATAACAATTGTTCTTGGTTAGTTACTCTATTTATATTAATTTTGAGCAAAAATCATTATACAGGTATTTCATTACATTAATTTTCATTTAGCCGAATAGCCTCGCAGCCTGTTTGGCAACACGAAGTACGATGCAAGTCGCGGGCGCCGGCGTTGCCAAGTCTCTCATGTGCCAAATTCTCTTTGCTTTACGGTTACCGACCTGCGTGATTCGACCAGTTTTTGTTGAGTGCGACCTCGAGAGACTGCTCGTTTTCAGTTTAAGTTTCCAGTTAGCATCGTGGCTGGTACTTAAAAACTTTTTATAAGTTTTATTTTGTAACTTGCTTACAAATTACAAATAATAGATATTTGTCAACTTCTCCAATTGGGATATAGATAGAATTGTTTTAACCGATGTACTCGTAGGCCAAAGAATAAGTAAGTTGCGGTGCCTCATTGTCACTTCAACGGACACACGTAGCTTGTATAAATGACAACCTTGCGGTACACAGAACCGGAAAAAAGTGTTTCTGTACTGTATAAATAAGGTTCTTGAGTAATACACTTCTGTAGTTTACGGGCTAAAGATAAGAAAGATATTATTTCGATTTATATTAAAACTGCTTGCATGACATTATACATAAACTAAGAGAATTGTTAAAATGTTGATATATTACTGTATGTCGGGCTTTGTAATAGTCGTCAGGTTGACTTAAGGGTACATCGACTAGTCGGAGCAAGTCTTGGTTTTAAAAGATGTAGTTAATTGTGCTGAAGCTGATTACTGTTCATTACTCTGGTGCTGTGTCGCACAAGGACTAAAAAACTCTGTAGCGGGACTTCATAGTGTACGGTTAGGATAAAGGTCTTAGTGCTCTTCGTTATGTAATACAAGTTGGAGAATTATGATAACAATTTTTTGTACATGATGTTCTTGATCGCATGTAATATTTTAAGAACGTAACATCTCAAACAATACTCGTGCGACTCTCGATGTGAATCAAAGACTAGGTGCTTGATTCACAGACAATGTATTGTCCGTGTCTCTCAGAAAGCATTCGAAGTCCGTTTTTCTGTTTCAGTTGTGAGTTATTTATGTCCGGCAGGGGAAGGTGAAGAGCGCTTTGCTTTTTAGGTGGGCGCTAATTCAAAAATATAATGTAATCCTGCAAAAACAAATAAGATTTTCAAGTAGTTGGAGGATGTCATTGAACTCAAAACTTGGTAGCTAATACTGCGATTTTGTAATTACTAAATATGGTATGTAGTCAAAGCATTTCAATCATATGCTTCTGACTATAAGACTGCTCGTGTACAAACATCCGAGTAATTAGCGAAAATAGATGCGATAACTACCTCAATTTACATTAAATTTGTTAATTTTAAATTTTAATTGTGATATAGCTATGTATTGCTTTCTTATCGCGTTTATCGGTGTATTTTACTGACATGCCTTTCTTTATGTTATTTTCTGAACATGTAGTGTCTACAACTACGATCATATAAGGACTGTTGACAAATTACTTATAAAATAGAGGATCGTTTCGCAGTTTGTCCTTAGATCAGACGTTTGACCGTTGCTTGATTCCGCTTCTGGCTGTGTTCATGGCACGGAAGAGTGCGTCCAAAAAAATCTCGAATGTGTCAAGCGTAAAAACGCAGAGGACAGCTCCCGGATGTCGTGACCAACTGCGACAATTACCTCGCACTCGGGTTTCCTTGCTCTTTTTTAAAGGCCTCGAGCGATGGCGGAAATGTACGAAAAAAACCCGTGTATCGAGTTGCTGTGCGTTTACCTTGGTTGTTTACAGCGTGCGAAAGGAAGGGAAGGGATCTGGAATAAGTCATTGTTTAAATGAATAATACTTGCTTATAATAAATGAAGCTCCAAAATAAAGAAAAGGATTATTTTTCCATGTTTTTAAAATAAGTAAATGCCCTGAGAGTTACTCTCTTTAATAATTGATTTTCTAAATCTTTCTCTTGAATTCATCAATTACATGCTAGTGAAATATAATAATGAATAAAAAAACATTATATATTTATTAACAATCAGTGCCCCGGTCAGTAGTCGCATTGATACCAATTATTATCAATGAGTTTTATTGTCTTGTTATGCGCATATTAGGAGTATAAGTATGAAATTGCCGTTTATATTGAAATTAAACATCGTTTTTTCTAGTAAAAAATATATTTAATCGAAGTATTATCCCTAATTATCTATATATTTCTGCCATCTCGAGGAAGTAATGATTTATGACTTTGCGATAGAACTCATATCTGAACGCTACAAAGTCTCATCATCATCATTTCAGCCTATTACAAGTCTGCTCTCACTGTTGAACATAGGCCTCCCCCAAAGATTGTCACAAAGCTCGGTCCTGAGCCACCTGCATCTATCGACTTCCCGCAACACTGCGCAGGACGTCCCACACTGCGTTTGCCTGTACGTGGCTGCCACTCGAGAACCTTTTTTCCCCAACAGTTGTCAGTTCTGCGAGCTATGTGGCCGACCCATTGACACCATGCCATACGGCCTGCAAACCTACAAAGTCTATGAAGACATTTTGTACCGCTTCCTGAGAACAAAACTTTCTGCTTAACAAAATTGCGGAAAAAATTGCAATCGGTTGGGGACCTAGTCTGGCGGAGTTCCACGGAGCATGCGTCCTAACAGCAGGTCTTGTAATGTTAAACTGATTTGTTGAGCAGTGTGAAGTTTTGCGTTATCATTGAGCAATAATGGCGAATACCGATTGACAAGTCGGGGTTGTTTCTCTGCGAGTTTCACCATCATTGTTCGAAGTTCTTCTCGAAGGTTCTTATCATTTCAAAAAGCAATAGTGAATTACACCATGAAATGACCACAAAACAATAAGCATTACTTTTCTGTGAGTGAGTTTCGCTTTAGGGCAATGTTCCGATGGACCTGGGACTCAACCATTGCGATTTTCGTTTGCGATTATCGTCGAAAATAATTTTAATCACACGTCACAATTCTGTTCCTTCTCATCAACGCGAGGCTAGATTGCACGCGCGCTCCTCTATCCGTGTCAGACAATTCATGGGAACCCATTTCGCGAGTTTTTTATTTTACCTATTTGGTGCAAATGAATTACTATTGTCGGTAAACTATTGACGTTGATTGACGTTACCTGCTTGATTGTTGATTAGAGAGACATTTGGCTACTTTTGCATCAAGAAAAGACAATTGTAAACATTTGTAGAAGTGTCGTGTGCTATTGGCTGCAACTGCAACCCCTTTATTACCTTGCCGTTAATTCCTTGATTGATTGATAAGGATCGGTTCCACTGTTACTCTTAATTCTTCTTCCTTTACCTCAGTGCCTTGTCTGGTCTTAGTCGCGGTTCATTCCTCAAGACGAAGTCTCTATTCTTAGTCGTATCCTCTCCAAACGCAGCGTTTATTTTGCGAGCTGTGTCTGAGCTTTAGAACTGCGTTCGGACTGGTATTTGAAAATTTACTCTAATTTTGGAGGTCTTCATGTTTAACTCAAATACTGAATGTTAAAGCAATTGAAAGTTAAACAAAAGAAAGTCATACAATTTTTGGACTTTTAATGTTACAGTTTTTGTGTAAAAAAAGTTTAACCACGAATCTTGGGGTTTAAATTTAATTCAAAGTAAATGTCATACTTTAAAGAAAAAAGATAGAAAGTTAACGAAACGATCATGTAAAGTTTTAAAGGTTCCAACTTAAGAAACCCCAAAATATCTAAAAGAGTAACTGATTTTATTTTGATACGTTAATATTTTTTTCTTAATTAGGAAACAGTATTTAAAACTGAAAATATTTACAATAATGTTCTCATTTTTTAATTAATTTTTATAACGAAAAGAGTTCTTTGTGAAAGTTAAACTAAAATTTAAAGTCGTTGTGAAAAAATGAAATAAAGATTTACACTTGACGAAATATAACCGACAAACATACAAACATCGTTATTAAATGAAATAATTTTTTCGGTAGTCAACCGTATTGAGAACATAATTAAAGAATTTACAAAATGCAAACACGATCTATACTCATATATAAAATTCTTGATTATGTATGTATCGAAGATGTTAAAACTTACATATATACAAACTTGTATGAGACTGTATTAAGTTAGGTTAAGTTGATTGAGGGTTAGATAAGGATGTAACTTGAAAACTAATAATTGATTTTTTTTAATGTTCCTTATGATACAAACGATCTATCCTGCTTAATTGAACGACAAACGTAAAAATGGTAAATCTTGTATGTTTGTCATTCAATCACGCTCAAAGAACCGAACGGATATTAATGTTAACGGCAGAGGTGTAAATTTTGCCTTAAGGTAATTAAGACTTACTAGTTTTTTTTTTTCAAATTGTGAATAAAGAGCTTTCACAAAATAACAAAAAATCTCAAGACACAATTTGTTAAGATAATAGCAATTTCCTCTTAAGCGCGCCAATTGCATCTGAGAACAAGTCTAACTTTAAAGTCTACGCTAGGTTATTATATTTTTTGACTTTTCGGTTAAGAGGCGCATGTTGTCCAAGATTCGATTTACTTAAGCGATCTGTGAAAGTGTTAAATCTCGTGGGTCTTGGCAACCTCGAGGGAACGGAAAAGTAAAGAAGGGACAACTAGTTAGGAGCATCGAGAATGCCATTAGCGAGCTTATACAAGAATAAAATTTCGAGCATTTGTCTTCGATCACACAAAGAATTCATTCTAAAATATTGAAGTCTCTCATTGTATGAAGTGATATCTTTTTCTCGGAAACATGAATATGTCAAGTGCCACAAAACCTTTTTCGTATGCTTTCTAATCTTTTATTATATACATTATAGAAAGAATTCCAGACAGAAAGGATTCCAGACATAAGATTACAGAATAAGAAGAATAAGATTTTATATAAATACTTTTTATCACGATTAAGAGAGAAGATCTTGGTTGTACCAAGTTTGTGACCGTGTGGGCAGACGTTAGTTTATCTATACGGGCTATTTAAATAATTAAGCAGTCTAAAAGAATTTTGAGCTATTCGGGTAATTTATTACAACAACAACAATTCACGTCTGTTAACCCCCCCGGAGTACACAGAGGTGACAATAACTGTAAATATTATATTTACTTTTTGACGACAACATGATAAGTTAACAGCCCCTAGCCATATCTAATATTCCACATAAAATATCCACAAAAGTGCTAACCATGTGTTTACCATTTGTCGCCTTCTACGACACCTGTGTTCAATTGAGAGTGGTGCAGTGTAGGTCCTCCAGCAGCCACATGCAGGAGCAGTTGGAGGTGCATGTAGAGAAAAATGTGATAAATAATCATAATTTCATAACTTATTTACATTCATTACTGAATTTAATCAATTCATGTAACAGGTTTCTTTTGTTTATGCTCTATAAAGTTATAGAATTGTGTACGCCACCTCTTAAAAGACTTAAAATTTTCATTAAAACATTTAATTTTGGGTTATATTTTTAAACTTAAGATACCCGAGCTCTTGTACTGGGCAGGCATGACCCTTGACATCGTTCTGTTCGACTATTTTGCACCGAGTGTGCAGCGAAGACGCCGCGATGTGATGCGATGAGCAAATTGGCACCGGCCGAGCTGCGGGTCAGTCACCCCGCGTCCTGCCCCGCGCGCCTTCCACCCGCGTGTTACGTAACACCGCGCTGTTGCCATACTGGCACTGTCAAAGTCTCTGGCTCCTCGCTTTTTATTTGCGCCTGCTACTTGCTTCGGCCGTGCAGTCGTACCACCACCCACTTGCACCGGTCGACACTAGCATGGAAGTTTATTACTAATTATGACACGTGTGTTGATTATAATAATTTATTCAGACACTGCCGTTCTTGAATCTTTTGCCTCACAATGTTTGTCATTTTATTCGATGACGTTTGGAGTACTTTAAATAAATTACCCATAACTTTGTTGTAAAATGTGAAAAAGGTCCCGCCGTACCTGTAAGAATCAGTATAAAGGTATTATGGATAAGAAAAATATTGTAGGGCAACGAAACAAAAACTAGAAGTGTTATCGCTTTATTTGATATGGGCCTTTATACTTTTTAAAAGATAAAACGGTGAGATTATGCATTGTTTTTATTGCATCACTACCAGTCTATAGTTTTGTTGTAAGTACGGGGGTCACTGTCGCCCATCGACACGGACATTTGTCTTATCAATGATAACGAATCGAGATGCATTGGTTCACTCGATTTACCATACTGCTGATATTCGATGAGAATGTGGTGCCTCCATGGTGGGGCCGAAACAAGAGCTTGAGGTGTCGTACTGCAGTACAATTATTAGTATCATGCTGGCTCTTGCTGGCATCCTACCGTATGGAAATTTTGTTTTATTACTGATTCAATATTTATGAATGCTTTAAATATCAAACGCAAGTCTTGGATATTCAATGACACTCAATAACAAGTCTAGTTTTAGTGCAAGTTGCTTTGTGTTTGTACTAGCCTAAAATGTTTCTGCTCAAAACAAGCATCGACATTCTTCATAAATAATCTCACACACTGCCGCCCATTCTTAAGAAGTACGTGGAAGTATGATATTCAATATAATTCAACTTGATTATTTTCCATTACTTTGCACGTTGATCAGCACTGCTCGCCTTATCCGTTTAATCCGTTAGGGATTTTCCTCAGTTTTCGAATAATAAAACAATCGCATAATTATCAAAGTTACAATGGTGGTGATGTTTTCGAAGAAGTTAAATAATTGTCACGAGGGGATTTGTTTGTAGTAATTGTATAATGGATGACGGACGCAGTGTATAACATTGCCACAAATAATTCCGTTTTCATAGATCTTCCAAAAAGTTATTTTACTTCCATCGTTTGTTACTCTCTTCACTCTTAAAGTTTAGTAAACAGTAAATACACAATTAGTATATTGATAATTAGGCGTAACAGTTCTGTTGGTACAGAAATTTACTTAGATGTTCCGATTTTTTTTTTTAGTTTAACGTGGGTGGAAAGTGACGCATCGGAGACGGTAACTGGTTATGTCAGGATCAGCATTAAAGATTACTACTGACTGAAACCGTTACGGTAGATAAGCTGGCCCAGTGGCTTTAACAGCTTCAGCGGTAGAGACTCGCGAGGAGAAGGCCCGCAAGTAACAACCTTCAACACATAGGCTTAGAGTATATATGCGGGCAAAACAACTGAATTGATTTCTGTGCGATGCGACAAAGCGTCTGGGTGGAGCAGGCCTTACATTCGGCGGTGGTTCGTCGGCGCAAAACTTCGAGTGTATTCGAAAATTTACAGAGCATGCATAGCTGTTATATCCCGCTGATTAGTCACTGTCGCAAACTTTCACCTCCGTGCATCAAAGGATATTGTATCTTCGGCTCGTGGAACGTTTAACTTTCACGGTGCCCAATATCATCGCTGTGTGCCCCGATTTGCGTGACCTCATACTGACCAGTCGGGAAAACAACGGCATTTCTGTCTCTGAATTATGTGTTTTGCGTGCTTCGGGGTTAATCTACGATACGATTGGCCTTCGTCTCTGATATGAAATATTGAAACGCAGTTTTGTGACTTATTACCTCTTATCACATTTAAACAGAAAATATTCATATTTCACATCAACAAATTGTTTACATAATATACAAGGTGATAAGAAATAAGCATTGTCATGACTAATGAGTACCATGTGTCCATTTTTCCGTGCACCGGACATGAATATCTTTTTTTTTGCATTCTAGCGTATGCAATATTAGCGTATTTTCAACCGAGATGTGGAAGTACAATTAGGGGTGAGCACTGATGAGTCTCACACATTGATGAGTCCGCATTTTATTTATAAATGATTAACTCTGCAAATGTACAAATGCCAACGTCAATAGGCCACGTCGACCCAACTCCAGTTTCCATCGATGTCAATGGATACTCAACATAAGTGTGTCGCGAACACTCGCATGGACCTGCGTTGCTGTTGTATGCTTTCAAGTATTATTAATTTAAAACAACCCGTTGTATATATCTGGCAAGGTAATTGGAGAGCCCATTACGCAGAGGCAATGACTTAACAAAAAAAAATACTAGTTTTAAGTAGGCACATGGATTAATTCAGTTTGGATTTTCGTTGCGGTCAATTGACATTATTAATTGACGCGTACTTTTTATATTTGCGGCTGGAAGTTCAACGTACCTGTTCAAAGTTAAAATAGAAAAAACAATTGTAAAATTTGTTAATAATCATAATTAATTATTAGAATATTATCTCATACATTAAGTTGTGTATGTCTTTTTTGCAACATTCACTCTCTGTGTAAAAATATTAGGATTTCCCAAGGCATGTCTGAAATTCAATTCGACTTGCTCTGATTCAAACCTTTCCCTCGTAAGCTAAGAAGTCGTTTCACAAAGAACGATGTAAACGTATACGTGCCGCTCTACGGCATTCAATGCATGAACGAGGCTCAGTTGTAAGCATATTTGTCTACTGAGGCATAGGTCCCAGGTTCTAATAAGAAGTCGAAACCAAGAGTTGTGTTGCAACCTGTGTCTTGATTTGTCTACATCTGACACTCCGATATTATCACATAAGCGTTATTTAGATGCGGGATAGTAGAGACGCACTAGTGTAAAGTAAAGTAAAGTAGCCGCTTATAAGTGCCCACTGCTGGGCAAATGCCTCCTTCTCAAATACGAGTATCAGAGAGGGTTTAGGAGCCAGGAAGGGCGCGCCACGCTGCTCCAGTGCGGGTTGGCGGGCTTCACATATCCTCGAAATAATATTTTTATTATTTCTCAGGCATGCAGGTTTCCTCACGATGTTTTCCTTCACCGCCGAGCACGTGGTAAATACAGCACTTAAAATTGCTATAAACAATTTAGTGGTGTCGGCACCGGGGATCTAACCCAGGTCACTCGCGTTCTATTAAACTAAAGTGAGCGTCCTGACCACTAGGCTACCACGGCTCTTACGCACTAGTGGCTATGTGCTTATTCTAATATGGCATGAGTTCACTAAGCTGCTCAAATGTAGCTAGTTGGACTTCTCCTGTCCTCGAAAATATTTGAGAAAGAAAGAGAGCAGCGACCGTTTTCTCATGATCTTATCCTTCACTGCCGTGTACGTGGTAGACTGGTAAATTCGGCACTGTAAAGTAATTAAAATTAATAAGCTCTCACTACTGTATAATCAATAATGGTGTTGTTAGATGTATTATAATTGTTTTATCTCAGAGACTATTATTCTCAGTGATCGCAAATTAATGTTATTGTAGTTAGAACGCATACTGTTCATGCCAGCCCTGTTTAATCAAGAAATAGTCTGTTTGCGGACTACGCAAGGCTAAGTTAGTTGCTGATAACCTCTGCTGCGTTCACTAAAGACCTCCGGCCCCCAAATGCCTCTCTTATTGGTATACAGTACGCATTTTTATACTTTCAGATTTGCGGACAAAGTTTGGATAAATTAATTAAACGTATAATCGACAATGCATTTTCATTTGATTTTTGTTTATATTGAAAAAAGTTAATAAATACATGGCTTTACAGTGCAGTCAAGTTACAAGGAAAATACAGGACAGACTGATTCACGTTCGTGTCCAAATCCGATCACCAACTGAGCAGGATGTTTTGTTGCTTAGTCCTCCGAGATCGCACGTAAACATCCTTTCGTAACATTATCGTCACATCTGGAAATAACAACAACAGCTCTTGTTAATACGACTACGTCGTTACGATAGGTGTGCAATTTGGCTTATTAGATTTGTATTGAATATCGGGATCTCATCGAAACAAATCAAACAACTGCCTTAACATTTGATATGTCTAGAAAAAGGTAGATAGGCCGGGTTCCGGTATCCATTTTCCGGCTTCGTTCTGAGACCAGCTCGTTGCATTTGCTAGGTTTCTGATCGATGCGACAGTCAAATGATGGTGAAAATCGACTTTAAGATTCCTATACAAACTCACATTATAATAAAACGTGCTGGCCTAGCAACCGAATAGGAAACAGCGAACATGTGTAGGACATGATTGTGAATGTGAATTATTATTCAGATGCTAAATACTTTACTAAATATTGGGAGCGGAGGTCGTGTCTACGACGCCGACCAAGACGAAAGTGGGTAAGTCGGGTTACCCGGCACGTGGCATTTGTAAAAGTAGATATGTGTATTAAGCTGACGGATCTTTTTGTCAAACGACCACTGACGTGTTGGCATCTCTGCCTACTCGATGACGGGTCGATAACTTCCATTGAAACCTCTTGGTGGGTTAAAAATTTTATTTGTCAGGGTTTTTTTTACTAACGACAATATTTACAAAACTAATATAGTATTACGAAACCAACAATAATTGAAATTCATCGTGCGTAATTGAAAGTCAAAATGCACGGGCTAATGTAATGTAAATACACGAAAAGTTGAATGTTCAACTTTGGCATCAAGGTCCTGACTCGTAATTTAAATACATAAATATAAGTTGCTTGCTGTAGCTTGCCGGAATTGTAAAGTAAGTAAAGTAGCAGCCTGTAAATGCCCACTGCTGGGCAAAGGCCTCCTCCTCTAATATCTGTGAGGGGGGTATTGAGGCCGGGAAGGGCCCGCCACTCTGCTCTAGTGCGGATTGGCGAGCTTCACACGTCCGGGAAATAATATTTTTTTATTATCTCTTAGACATGCAGGTATCCTCACGATGTTTTCCTTTACCTTCGAGCACGTGGTAAGGCCTAGTGGTCAGGATGCTCGCTTTAGTTTTACAGAGCGCGAGTGACCTGGGTTCGATCCCCGGTGCCGACACCACTAAAATTGGTAATAGCAAATTTAAGTGCTGTATTTATCACATGCCGCAATTGGTGTCGCGATTCCGCCTCTGCCTGTCATCGATCTGCTAAACTTTGGCTTGGTATTTCTTTAGTCTATACTTGAGGAACCCTTGGTAATAAAGGGGTTGCAGTTGCGCCAATAGCACACGACACTTCTACAAATCTTAACAATCGTCTTTTCTTGATGAAAAAGTAGCCAAATGTCTCTCTAATTGGCTGACGATGTTTGTGTCCGCGTGTTTAGCTTTCCATTTCCATTTGCGTTTATAGAGACCCTAGCTAACTTGTATCATAATGTTTGTCAGTCATTTGTATTCCGCGAGCGATGCCACGGCCCGTGTTATATATTGTGCAAATGTGGGCTGCGATGTTAGTATAATACATTTATCTGCAGACCGAGTAGGGTTCCGCCGGAGAAAGCCTCTCGGCGCAACAACGATGTGGGCTTGCGTAGCGCGTATTCATGGAATTTTATATCACGCGTACATATAGTGGCGTTCGTTCATTGTTTCTAGTGATGCCTTTCTTTTGGGTTGCTTTTGAAATATTTTTACTGTAGCTTGGTTAGCTATTATGAAATATTTTTTAGTTTAGTTTTGCGTTTTTAGGTTTGCGTGTGCCGACGGTACAAGAATATCTACCACCTATCTTCCCATGGGCATTGTAGCAATTCGCTGAGGTAAAATCTATATCTGCATAACGATGTTTAGTTTCGTTGTTGTGTTTTATGTTTGACTGTGACAATACGTCTTTGAAGATATTTTGCCAACCGCAGTATGGTTGTAAAAATGCCTTAATAAGCTTTGTTATCTCACTCCATCCGCAGAGTAATGTCGTAGGATTTTTAAGATGTTTTATAAGATGATTAATCAGGTACGCCGCTCTATATAAGGAGCCTGTCGGCTTAAATGTTCATGACAGCGTAACATTGGGATGACAATTATCTCACCAGACCCATCACAGCAATATTTTCCATTGCCTACTAGATATTTTCATTGGTGCTGGCACCATTAGTACACGCAGAGAGGCAATATTGAATATCGGACTCTCCTATGGAATGCCTCAAATCTAGGCTTTGTGTGACTTGCCCCTATCATCTATCCTCAAATGAAGCAGTTTGTCGTCCTATCTGATGGGGTCTGGGTACACTCCGTTAGCAGGCAGCTACGAAATTGTCATTCGACAATCTGTTTTCTTCAATTTTTATGGGATCTTTGAGCGATTTTTATTAAGAGTATGTGTTAATATCTCGATTCCTAAACCTCACTTCATAACGCAGATGCAAACTGTCAGATCTATCTTAATATTCATGAGATTATATTGAAATATGTAAAATTGAAGGCACTGCTGATTGGCGGCAGAAACAGGAAAGAGGAAGGCACCTACCCAGACGACTTCTAAGCAGAGGAGCCTACGACCTGGTAAACTTATATCATATCACCCACGCATTTTTTCACGTGGTCTCTTAGAAATTGACTATTTCAGATCATTACGTGGGATAAACTTAGATCTCAGATTTACTTTCTATAACTCTTTAAATTATATTTGTTGATTACGTAATTGTAATAATTTAGGCTTATGAAGAAGAACTTCAACACAGTTCTTTTTCTTTTTGTTGGGTTCAGTGTCTAATTTTATCGGCGACAGTTGTTACTTTTTGAATGCGGGTTTATTGTTGTAAAGTTATTGTATATAACCCAATAGTTTATCGCTAAGTTGGCTTGTTTGTTGTGGTTTTGCTTTTAAGATCTAACATTTATACGTTGTATGATTTTTAGTTTAGATTATGATGGGTGCTGGCACACCAGCCGGACGGTTGTTCTTACTAGTTTTATATTTTACGGAACGCAATTTTTTTTTTAATTTTAAACGAGTTCAAATTTGGCACCACTCAGTCTCCTAGGCACAACTACCATTCTAGGCTGTTAATTTACCTCACATTTTTAGATTGTAGATTCTTTTAACGTTATGAGTTTTTATCCAGCTGACGGAATCTGCATTAATTTATCTAAACATTCGGTACCCGCGAATATTTAAGTATTATTCTGGTTCCCACTAGTGTTGTTAGAAGGCAATTTCTATTCAGCATTGTTATGAGGCGATGATGACGCACATTCGCGAGGCCGTGGCGGCTGCATTGACAGAGTGCGTTGCTCCCTGCGATGCGAATGTGCGTCTATTTGCTCGAAAGATAACATATTAGACAAGCGGCTCTATGAAACATGGACATGTATGTTAACGGAGGATAGGTAAAAAATTATGAGGTATAGAATATTTTTATCCTTGCATTGAATTTATTCACTCACAGCGTTTTTTTTTACTTTATAGTGTTCAAAATAGGTTTAATCTCAGTTGAGACAGATACCAGCGAAATTATTTTCAAGTTAACGTCATTCCAAGAAATAGGTTCTTTGAAGACTGAATAATAATGAGACTCGAATCAGCGCGCCGTGAATTGCTTTTGGTAAAAGTTATTTGAAAACCGTGTGTGCCCCGCCTTCTGTTAGACTCTTATAAATTCTCATTATTTATTCCGAACGTGTGATTTGATTTCACACTGTTGTGCCTTTGAAATTAAGACTTCTTTTGAATAGCACCTCTGACATTATTATACATAGTATGTTTACCTAATCTATATACATACATTTAAGTTAAATATTCGTTAACTAACTGATCACTATATCTCAAGATACAATATACATAGAGACTTGAAATTTGCTATAGGTGTAGATGTTTATCTTGTTTTTGAAGGTAGACTTAGTATGTTTTTCTGAAAATTAAACTCTTGGATGGCCAAAAATTGTTATTGCCATATAATATAATAAGAGGCTAAAGTAGTATTGTAGAGTACCATATTAATGCATGGTTACAGTTCTTCAACTAGTTCAGATAATATATAATTGAGTAGGTCACGTAATTTATCACTAGACCGATATTGACTGTTTTTCTTTTGTTGGATTTGAATCTTATGATGTTGCGAAGGACATACGTAGGTCACTTAGAAAGTTTTGCGGAATTCAGAAAAAACATTTATTATTCAATCTTTTCAAAGAACTCTCCACCAGCGACTATTATATCCATTACTTACTACTTTAGCGTTTCGTTTTCGGGTCAAATTCACGTTTCATCAACGGTCAATAAATGTACTCGATACGATTCTGGGTATTACTTTCCTACTTTTTGGAGGAAAAACATCCTACCAATGTTACAGTCAGGCTTCAGAATGCCTTATTGGATGTGGCAAATAACATCTTGTCTGCTCAAGATAAGGGTATGTACACACTGTTAGTATTGTTAGATTATTTCCGTGCTTTTGATTGTATTAATACCTCCCTTCCCTTATCTTAAATGTGCTATAACTGGACAGATAGACTCAAAATGCATATGATCACAAAACGCTGCAGTGGTTTCACAGTTACCTAAATAATCGCCAACAGCGCGTGGAGCTCCAGTTAAATGACGGAACCACATTGGCCTCTGATTTTACCACTGTAAACAAAGGAGTGCCTCAGGGATGTATCTTGGGTCCCATTTTATTTTCTTTGTATTGCACCGATACGTAATGTTTCCAAAAAATAAAATTCATATATATCCTGATGATACGCAAGTATACGTATCGTTTAAACCATCCGAGTACGAACTTGCCATTGCTGCTCTTAATGACGATTTAGGGAGAATTGTCGAGTGGTCAAATAAAAACTCATTAGTACTCAACCCAAAAACAAAGTATACGGTATTTGGCACGAAAACGCAACTGAAATTTTTACCATTATTTAATATAAGTCTTATGGGAGAGTTTATTAATAGAGTAGAAGAATCATGCAACTTTTAAACGGTTTACTAATGGATTCTAGTCTTAAGTTCGAAAAACATGTCGCTGAATCGGATCGTAACTGTTTTTATCGCTTAAAGTTACTATATCGTCCCTTATCCTATCCTATCTATGCGTCCCTTTCCATCAGAGGAACTGCGTTTACGTTTGGTCGAGTCACTAGTATTGTCTAAACTTAACTATGCTGACTCGATTTGGGCCAATCTTTATCAAAAGCTTAGCTGGGTATCTAGTGAAGGTGAATGCCGGATTAGGCAGTGCTCACTCCTGAGTTCCATTCCACCACACAAATTAGTTGTATTCATAGGTAGCTTCCGTTATGCAGCATCTAAGATATGGAATTACTTACCACCGCCTATAAGATCACACAAAACTATACATTCTTTAAACTAAACCTTCGGCGATATCTGATCGATGCACAACGGAAGCTAGATATAGTAAATATTAATTCATCATTTATATGATATAATGTATGTATGTTTTTAGTTAGAAAATATTTATATTGGATGTATATGTATTAGATATATATATATATATTGGATAGAAGTATACATTCATTTATTTATTTTTTTATTTTATGTTATACTTATTTTTAGGGTTACGTAATATATGTTTTCAGTATATAAATTTGAGATCCGTAATGAACATAGGTTCCAGATAAAAACCAGCGTCAGGCTCTAAAACTTGACAATAAACTGATCTGGAGACCTATTGGTCCTGCCGTGAGATACGCACAAAGTATAGTTTTTCTTTAATTGTGAAGTCTGACCTTACTTTTGATTTATTTTATACCTTATGCTTCTTTTTTTTTCTTTACTATTATTGATTAACATGTTTTCTCCGCAGTCTCCTTCGAGTACCTATGTAGGCATTTGAGCTAAGAGCTCGACAAACAAGGATGCGAATACGAGGAAAACGTCTCCTTTTGCCGCCTATACATTCTGATCAGGCCATGAAAATAACCCAGACTGAGCATAATAATACACTACATTTTCCTTCGCCTCCGTTGCTCGCTGTCTATCGACTAGAATTATAAGTTATTAGGAGGATAAGCTACGGGGATTAAAAGAAGCCTTTCAAACGCAGTGAATTTACTTAAGCAAAGATAAATCTTCAACATTCAAAGACAGTATACTACATAGTATATGTAAAGGATATGCTAAATGTTTTAGTAAGACTTGCTTTCGTTAAATATTAAAAATGATGCAAACAAAACGACGACTTTGTAAGACTTGTCTAATAATATCTTCTTCTATTCTTTGATTTTGTAAAAAATATAGACCAAAACAACTTGACCGTAATAAAAAATCTTTCAGTTTTTCAAAGCAACATTGGACTATATTTTAATCAAAAAAATTAACACAGTCTATTAGCAAGACAGAGCTTTATCCTCGTAGATAAACTATAATATTTAGGTGTAACCTTTAAAATGAAAAAAAAGCCGTCTTGTAGTGACCCGCTAGTCGGCTATTTTATCTCTTTACCGATACGTGTTGAATACCTAATACGCCTCCCGACGGAAAATTTTCATCGAATACATATTTAGTGTGGGCCCAATCCATAACGATATCAAATTGATTCCTGAGCGATTCAAAATTGGACATGCGCATTTAAAATTTTTTAGAGAAGAAGTTTTATAGGTTTCATGTCGTCGTGATACAGACAGAGAACACAGGGACATACGGATAAACGAATAGTTTTCATTGTATTTCGAACATAATATTATTGTCTTTGAAGTGTATAGTTATTAAGTTTTCTTTTGCACGTAAAGTCGTTAAACAGTTACACTCATTAAAAAAAAATATCTCGCCCACGTCTTTAGCGCTACAGTATAATTGTTTGCGCAAATATTAAAATAGTTGAGGGATTAAAACTGTTTACGCTTATTTAAAATAATGGAGAGGTATCACCTAAAGCTAAAAACTTTACATAACGCTGCATTCATAAGCACGAGCACCAACTTAAAGATATTTAAAACATTGGCTTTATATTCTCACGAAATCACAGTTCTTAAAAAAACTTACATTACGATGTAAAATGTCTGTTATTTATAGGTCTCTTTCGTATCATAGTCAATATTTCAACAAAGCTTAAAGTTTTTTTTTATTGTGTTAACCAAACTAACATTTGTATATAATTCATCGAATTATCTTGTCACTCATGAAGGGTTGGCAGAGGTTAAGGATTTCCATTCAGCACGACTCAGTGTAACCAAATTGGCTTTTGCAATCCACTTTTCGCTTCTCTGGGCAGTTTTATAAATACTGGTGATGATAAATTCATGGGCCAACTTGTTTTGAATAAGATAACTCCTCCAGGCAGGTTAATGATAAAACGTCATTTATGTAATCGTTGCGATTATTAAATACATTTAACTCACTGTGTCACTAAGCTATAAATTTCGATAAGCTCATTGGTATGAGCTCTCCACACAGAGTACCGAACTAGGTTCGCCTGATTCAGAGGTAGATCTACTAACCACTGGGCTATCCTGGATTTATTTGATATCATATTGTAATGTATAATATTATATATACGTGGTATGTAATTTTATACGTGGTAGAGCCAAGCGGCGACTTTAGCTGCTGCTCGAATAGACCGGGTTGGTACCACGGCCTCACAGAATACCGGCGTGAAGTAGAGGCATCTTGTGCTTCTGCGTTTCGTTCGGTGAGAGAGGTAACCGTAGGCCCACTCCACCTCCCCATCCCCCTCCTCATCCTCCCTCCCATCTCCCAAGGTCAAGGTAAAGGTCGGGGACGCACCTGGAACATTTTTGGTGTTGCAGATGTACGTGGGCGACGGTAATCACTTACCATCGGTCGTCTTTCCTATATTGGTTCTATTATTGGTTTCTTTGACAAGGCACACATAAGGCGTAGACACAGTCAAATCTTACAAACTATTATTAGGTAGATTTTTCGATATCACTAACAGGCCTTATGTAGAAAATGGGTAGGAGGAATGCGTCATCCATCGGAAAACAATAATAATTTTCCGTAAACGTAATGGTTGTTACGATCTAAAACCTCGCACCTAGCAACAAGATTCAAAATCCAATCTATCGCCGGATTCGTAGAATCTTCTTGAGGCAGATTTTGGCCAGAAACTATCCATTAAAGCTGTAACAAATTCCATCTTGGATATTGGCTGAATCTAACATCAAAACCTGCCTATAGCGATGCTACTAAAAATACTACACTGAAAAATGTACCTGTGTATTTTGTTGTTTTTCACCATTAACGATGTAATTCAAGTGATATTTCTTTCGTTCCAGGTAAACAACCCATATACGTATAAGGCGTACATATTACCGCCGTGGTCGGTAAACAACGGAACAACTCTTCACAGTAGCATAGGGACCGCCTTTGATCTGCGTATGTATAGATAGTTACAAGCGACGTTTTCTTAAACGAAAACGGTTTTCCAATATTATTAATTGTAATCCAATATTAGTATTTATTACTTATTCATCTGTAATTTCTTCCTCAGCTTCATCTGCCTATTTAAGTCAACTGCTGACTGCAACATAGGCTTATCTAAGTAAGCGCGACGAAAAACCGAGGCCCATACCCGCCATCTGGCACTAGTAATACGGCTCGCCATCACTGAGTCTGTGGGATTGGGGTTCAGAAAATTTTAAAAAGTTTCATCGGATGTAATGGGGAATTAAAGACGTGTGGGTGGACCTCTGTGTTTGCACCTGCACTTACGGCACTATAATATATCCTGCGCAGTTGACAAGACATCATCATCATGTACTTTGTGGCGTGTGTTATTAAAAGAGGTCACGCTAATAGTTTCATCTTTTTGTGTCATTCTACTTATACGTCATTTTGTATTCCGTAGTTCCTTTGACGTTCATACGTAATTTACGTTTGTGTCCTTGCATACATAGCAGCTGTCGTCCTGGTTTGAGGAAATTTATTAACTTGTTTATTACTTGTTCCACTACCGTTGGCCATTTTTACCTAATTTATGAGTCGAGTGTTGATCTTGTTTCTAAGAATTATGTCAGTATTGTGATGTGAATATAACATCGCAGTGTATTGTGCGCAATATACGTGCCCTAGAATCTTCGTTCAGCAACAGATTTCTGTATCTTTTTTATGAAAGAAGTGGGCAAACGAGCATGCGACTCACCTCCTGAACACCGATGTGTGGAAAATGTTTTTGACAACCGTCTATCGATTTTAGTTTTGGTTAACTAAATATGACATTTGTAGATCGTGAGTAAAATGTATAAATATTTAAATAATAGTTGATTGTTATCTGTTCCGACAGACTGTCCCAGAGTCAATTTTTACGAATCTCTCGAGAACAAAGGGTGTGACCGATATTGTTACGGTGGCTACCATACCATACCATACCATACCATATGCTTGTTAGGTCATATAATATATTTGGGCTAAATAACGAAAGGACCGACTAAATACTAATGAGCAATTTTAATTGTGTGTATTTTCGGATAACAGACCTTATTACATTTAGGTAAACGTTTTAATTCATCACTCAGTTATTTTATGCACATTTTCAGTTCAGATCATAAGAATTTTTAATATCAGGTTCATTGAAAATTGAGCCTTGTGCTCAAAGCAAACAGTTGACTGCTGCCAATTAGCAGTGGTATGCACACGGAAAATTATTATAGTTAGTTTTTGTACCGACGTGATCGCAATTTCACATAGCTCTCTTTGTGAAGTGTGGGAGCGGAGACATGTGATGCTCTCTTGTGCTTGTTTTTTTTTTGCTCGAGACAGAAAAACTAATGATCTTCAAACAAACCGAGAGAGAGAGCACTTTTAGAAAATTTTTGTAACTTCGTTTATTTATCCTATGAGCATTTATGAACGTACGTGACATTCACGTTTTTACTTTTCAAATCGTCGAATTATTTATTATTTTAACATTTCCTCACAATGATTTTCTGAGCACGATGCTAAATGATCACGAAATATTGTAATTAACAATTTTAGAAGTGACGAAAACACCAAGGTTTGAAGTCTCGTTGTTGGTTATTCTGCAAAATTACTATCCGCCCGTCCTTGCTTAGCTCAGGTATGTTGTTACACTGCCAATTGTATTTTTCAACATAGGTATATATTTTTTTTTTATTTAACTGTTGGTTGGTCTTTTGTTGACTGTGACAATTTCTCCTGAAGCGAGCACTTTTTG
The DNA here is from genome assembly GCA_029286595.1 of Bhutanitis thaidina. Lineage (NCBI taxonomy): Eukaryota > Metazoa > Arthropoda > Insecta > Lepidoptera > Papilionidae > Bhutanitis > Bhutanitis thaidina. The sequence goes on along the minus strand of JAGSMS010000020.1, from coordinate 4,145,283 downwards.
GTATTTCGTAAATAATTATTAATTGGTCTGGGTATCAGGTAGTTTCTAGCTACAATATCTTTATTTCGTTTATTAAACTGTTTTTTTGTGTTATTTTACAAATTTTGTAATTTCCAATATTTACCAGGGTAAGATCCTTAAAAACCAATCCAATAAAAACTTTATCTACATGTCATCTCTCCAGCGATAATTACACGAAACGCATAACCAATTTAACATAAGCATAATATGACACAATTGTTAATTTGTGACGTGCATAGATAAATCTATTTAATTTATTGCAAACCTTTCCTGTGTTCCTTCCACTTTTGTTTATAACTAGGACTGACATGTTCAACAATAAGATTGTTCATTATTATTAATGTTTAACAAATAACAATCATCATTATTAAAATGAATATACTGAATTTTATTTATTTATTAGCTGATATTTTATTGATAATTTGTTATTACCCAGCCATTTATGTTTTGTCAATGGTATATTTTTATTTTTTGTAACTACTCTTACTACTGAAATATCATCTGTGTATAAAATGCTTATATATTGCATTGTAAAATAATACAATAGAACCCTAGGGATTTGAGTTAATACGGCCGGGTAGCCTAGTTGGTCATCACCTTGCCTTCGAAGCCGAGGTTCGCGGGTTCGAATCCCTCGATTGGCAAAAGTTGTATGATGAATTTAAAATACTTGTACTCGAGTGATGGGTGAATATTAATATTACTATAATTATCGGTCTATGTAGTAGTGATATCTATATTATCACACATATCTTATCACTACTCAGAGCCAGAGTGAATACTAGTTTAAAACTTGATGACATGTTTTTATTCGTCCGCGATGTATTTATTTAGTCAAACGAACTAAATCACACTCTTTTTAATATAAAAACGGTGGTTACGGCGCGTTTAGTACATTTAAAAGTGTATACAAACACTAGTCTGAACGCTAAGTAGAGGTATGAACAGTAATGTTTTACTTACAGCACCATTATTTGTAAAATTTTGAATGTGTAGATTTGATACGCAATTATGTAATATTTACACATGTGTGAAATGACAATAGGTTGATGCGAGCGAATCATCCATCATGTTGCGATAAGATGCCGCACACAATGTTGATAGGAATTTTCGCCATTAGACAACAAATACCAAAACATTTGTTAACGACATTACTGCATTATGTATTCTATGTCGTAATATATTCTTATAAAGTAAGTTTAGTTAAGGTGTACCGGTGAACCCACGCCATGTTTTATAAACGAAATTCGATCTCTGTTTTTATGGCTCGATGTATACATTTTTCTAATAATAAAATACTCGAAGAGAACCAGATATCGTGACGATGTCAATTTCTGATATGTGCAATATGCTGACATACCTATGCAAAAAGAATTCTAATGACTAGCATCAGACGGTAATAATTGGTAGTATTTTGTCCTTCTACAGCCACTTTAAATATCCGATATCGATCGGCATAATTTGGAAAACTGTCGTCAATGGACATTCAATTCTCTCACTGCTTAAAGATCTTTTGTGCGAAATATATTTAAGAAATACTACTGCGTGTATAACAATATCGTCATTCTAGCGAACGACAGTAGACGGGTTTTTCTGCGGACGTTGGAAAGGTTCGCTGTTCATTACTTCTCTTCTACGTCGAACAGTTTAAAGCCAATCAGCATCTATAAAAAGAAATGGCTAAATAAATAGTAGTTATGCTTGTTAGCCTGATAGGCTGAAATGATGATGATGATGATGCTTGATAATGCCATGTATTTAATCACTAACTTTAAAATTCTTCAATAGTATCAGATTACATCATTATTAAAAATTATGAAAGTGTTAATTGTAATTATCCATCTTGTTATAAAATGAATCGTTCCATCAATTTTGTACATTCCCTCTGTTTGAATAATTGGTTATTTGATAATTTCAAACAGTTATTTTGTAGGTAGTCAAATAGTCAAATTGGTTCTGTGAAACTTAAATAAAAAAAAATTAAAGGAAAAAAAAACGTTGCAAAAAAGATTCCAATTAAAATTAAAAAATTCGTTCGCTCGTTTTATAAAGAATCTTAACGAATCGACGTAGCCGTCAGTCTTAATAAATGACTTGAACTCTCACCATAAATTAATTTTTCCACTTCGAAGTCAACAACGTGCCTGTTTCCTTGCCCATCCTTTATGTGAAACCTACCCTGCTACGCGGGGGCGAAACGTTGTGGAGGTTGACGTCAGCCCCTCTCTCCCTATCCGAACAACTCTCCCCTGCCCCTAAAAATAGACTCGGACGCCCGGGAGCCGCTCAATGGAGACCCCCGCTGCCTACTGAGATACAGTGCGATGAAATGGAAGAAATCTATTTTGATTACACTCTTACCTCATTGAAGTACGACCCAGAAGTCTTCGTAAAAGTATAGTGTATGCGGTTCTTTATAAAGCGTTACGATAACGATTCAACAAAAACGTATGTTCCGTACACTACGTCGCAGCTCGTATATATAGTAAAAGGATTTAAGCTAAGTGTAGATAACGCTATAGCTGTCGTACAACGATGACACAAAGGCTCGGCTATATTCAGGCTTAGTATCCATAATCTGTGCATAGGGTAAATAATAAAAATCTACCTAACATACATACATACATCAACATATAATTTTTAAAAACACCCATTTTGTTAAATAATGATTAACGCTTTTCGGTTTTTTTACGTAGTTGTGTAAACTTTGATAACACGTTCGGTTTTTATCAAACTATGAACCACTATTTATGAACAAATTAAATAGGCGAAAAAAAATAAAACATCAGGGTGTAGTCACAAGTTATATATTGACAAATAATCCGGAGTACGTTCGAAGGTACTTAAATGGATAAAGTATATGATGCAGCGCAGTTTCTCAATGAACATATCCAGCAACCAATGTAAAGTGAGACGTCATTGTCTGTTTGTCCCCCTTTGCAGTTTTCATTGAAGTAATAACACTGACGAATGCCATTGGAGGTCAAGCTGGCAATGCGAAATCCATTTTGTTAATGTGTTGGCATTTAATCACGCATTGCATAAATATTTTTATTAATTTTCGTTTTGCTTTAATCTTTGTAATAAATCGATTGACATTCATCGATTTAAAAACCTTGATGTTTAACTGTGTATGCACAGTTTTGAGATATTTAATTTCTGGATACCATTTATTAGTTAAGAAATTAATAGATTTTTATAGACAATACTATTTTGTTTATAGATATCGGAAGTTTCCACGTAATATTTTTTTGCACAATACTAATTTTAATGTTGCAGGTGGAATACAATCCTGGTCAAACATTTATCATCCTTAAAAGTAGTTTCGTTAATCATTGTGCTATTAAAGAAAATAGAAAGAAGAAAGACATTTCTTTCTTTCTTTCTTTCTAAAGAAAATATTTAAGATAACAAAATATAATCCATGCTATAAAGATCAGTTTACCAGCTTTGTGTTGAGTTATCTTTTGTAAAATGCAAGTAAGCGAAAAGGAATAGGACGGAAAAGGCAGTGCCGAATCCTTCGCACGAGTAATGCTGCTCCGCATCTACTGGTCCATCATTTGGTACTTGGAACCGGTAGTTTCGAATGGATTTTCCGCCATCAATCGGTCGCCACCGTAGGGTTTGTTAATCAATACCGTTAGTGTGCAGTGTCCAAATCAACCAATATTCCACGTAATTCTTTTCGGCTTTTGTTAGCGCTTTTATGGATAGGCAGCTGGATATAAAGCAGTGGAATTTTACAGGCCGATAAAGTAAACGTAGTTTTACAGTAGAAATTCTGAAAAATTAAACGCTCAAATAACAATAATAATAATAAACTTGAGTTAAAGTCTATTCTGATGTTAAAATTACGTGTAATATGATGCTTTGGTCTATGATTGTTAATATATTGCTTAGAATAAAATTGGGCCATTACGTTTATAGTGATTGATAACAAGTTATATTAATTTATTATGTCCGCCAAAATTGAGGTAATCGTATACAATAAAGGAGTGCTTTACATCATAAATGGAAACACGAAAACTTGCTCAAGACATGATCTAGGCAGACGAGGCCGAGCGATTGATTGGGTTTTGCCTTTCCTGATTGCCTCTAAGTAGTTGAAATCATTAATATCCAGTTTTCTATTTTTTTTTATTTGATTTAAGTGAAAAACTAGTGTACTTACTAGTGCAGCCCATGGACGCCTAGTAGCAACTTCAATCGTTCGTACAAAGCAGAACGTGACAGATGCGTTGTGAGCATTAAGATTGAATGCCTCCCATCCCGTAATTATACTAGCTGTCTATAACCTTTAAACGGGAACAACAGTAATTGAACCATTGTTTGGTGCAGTAACGGTTAAGACTGGCTAATCTAGACGGCAGAAAAAAAAATGTTGGTTTCGTTCGTTAACTATATTAGAAAGTGTACACCTATATTGTAGTTAACGTTGAGATCATTCAGATATTTAGTATTTGCTTAGTTTTATTATTGTTGAGTTAATGTAGCTTCATAATTCACATATCCATTGTAATTTAACATAAAATTTTGGCCTCTGTCCTACAGAGTGGGACGATACAGGCTGCATAATAAAATGTACCGACAAACGTTACCGCATATCGATTTTGAAATGTTGACGTGATTGCGAAATGGTACCTTTTTATCGTGGTTATGTTGATAGTAAATAAGTGCAATACATTAGTTATATAGTTTGATACTATTATTTCGTTTATATATTTGTGAAAGTATTTGAGTAAGAAAGATAAACACGTTTTCTGTGTCTGGTTTAGTTAATTATCCCGTCGCATCTCGTTCAATTTATAAGAAATAGTTAAGAGATCGTGCTTCAATCTACGAAACTAGTGTATGCCGGTTCTATTAAACTTAAAAAACTTGTATTAACTACAGTGAGTGAGCTGTGTAACGTAAAAGCCATGCATCATCTACATACATCGCAACCGGCCATATCGCCAACCCTCGCATTACCGTGCAGTATCGCGGCGCGCCGTCCTGTGAACGCAAACACACTTATCTACGTGTAATCAGCTCACTGATACGAACAAAAGAAACGCGCGAGCCCGCGTCCGACGCCGCTGTTGGACCATTTCATACGACGGTGTGGGTTATTCATTCATTCATTTATTTATTAAGATAGGTACCTTTTGTAGACAACAGATCAATCAATGTATACAATAATATTGTCATTATGATGTCACATTGACAACTCTCGAGAACTTTTCACAACGTGTACACGACATTCGCTTCACTAATGTTACAAGAAATATCTAAATATTTTTTATAACATTATATCTTTTAAACTTTGAGAACCTGCATTCAAAGTATAATTATTAACAAAGTATAATTTTACTCAAAGTTTTTAATGAACTATTAGATACATTTTTTACATATCCTTGTGTTATATAATTTACACATCCTCATAACAGGTTTATTACGAGACACATTACTGCTAGTGATTGGTAGGCTAAACAGCTCCCGGAACAATTATTTGTAGTTCATACAAATACTTGAGCCGTGGGGGAATCTAACCCTGGATCTGCAGAGCCGCAGTAAAACGCTTAGCCACTACGCCATCGAGCCGTCAAGAGTATCCATATTTAACTAAAGCAATCTTGCCTTATAATCTGAAATGGTTCTTCGAAGTCTAAAGTGCGGGTTGGTGGACTTCCCAAATTACACATGGTCTCGAAATAATAATTTCTATTATATTTCAAATATGCCCGGTGTTTTTGAATCGTGACCTCGCGATGTTTCTTTCTTATCCAGTATCGGGTGCCAGGACCCGATGGAGTATTCAAAGTCTTCCTATAAGTAGGTTAAAGATTGTATTAAACATTAACTTTATAAATACAAAGGCATGGATGATAATTACTTCCAGGGACGAGTTGATGTGATAATTAAAGAAAATTGTATGAAAAATAAGATACAAAAAGATGAGGGCGGGATACCTATGGAGTTTCTTTCATCTGTTTCTCCGTCAGAGAAACCTTATTACGAAACGGTGGTAGATTTAAAAAAAATGCGTTTGGCAAGTGAAATTTATGTTTCTAATGTCGATGAATAAATTATTATTTGATTTATTGACAATAAATTAAAATATTATCTGAATTGATATTGGCGTTAGTTATTCGAAACTGGGTTCGCCCGTTAATTAGGAAACACTCTGCTGGGCCGGGCGGCCGCAAGCTGCAAGACATCTTCGCAGATAATAACTATATTTGAAATTGTGAAAATTACTAATGTAAGATATTGTGCAGCTTCGTCATCGTAGATATGCTTCGAATGATTGATTATTATCTTTGAATACTTACATAGTCGTAGTAAGTGACGTGACGGCTTTATACTTGTTGACATAAACTTGAAAAGCTTTACTAAAAATATGGATTGGTTATTGACTTATTAAACTTCTTCATCGTAAGGTTTGAGCATCGATATTCAATCAAAACTTGACGCATAAATTACTTCCCGAAGCCGGCAAAAACCTACGTTAATTAATTGAATGTTCCGACTGCATACAGTGTACACTCATTCATGAAAGTTGTGGTTATATTTGAGAATATATCCTTGCACTACAAGTACTACGCCGCAGACAAATGCGGGGACTGTGAGGAGTGCGCGCGCTCAATGAGCCGGCGTGATATCGACTCGGCGCGGGCGGAGGGGAGAGGTGGCCGGAGCCCGACGGGGCGCGGCGCTCGGGGCCCGGGTCTACGCCTCGCCGGGGGTCGACCTTGGCCGTGACTCCCAGGCTCCCCTGCTCACCCCGGGAGCCACGAACCGGCCCAAATTGATTTTCGTCTCCACCCTTCTCTCACCCAGCGAATAAATCGCTAGAACGTTTTCGCGCGTTTGTGTTATAACGATAAACCGGATTACCGTTTGTGTAGATACTGTTTATCAACAAAAACTATTTGCTGAAGATGATCCACGCAAGATACTGTATGGTTTCTTTTCTAGTTTATCTCAAAGTACGGATTTATCTCAAACTTTCACTAATATTTACGGCCACAAATGGCTGAGCATGAATTAACATTGGAACATCGTTCAGTTTCTCATTTTCTTTTTCCATAGACACCCTGATTAACCCGTTATGAACTAAGACGATTTGCGTCTTTGATCTTTGGCTCTGATCACTCGCCACACTAAACACTTACGATATATTACGTTACTAATTACGCTTCTACGCGTGACGCGGATCTTCAAATTACTCTTTTTTGTAGTTCCTCGTAGCATTAATGACCGTTGCTGTGTGGTGCCGTCGTTAGAATCTGCCACCCCCTTTCTTCCCGGGGGTGTCGTAAGAAGCGACTAAGGGAATACCCCTGCAAATCGCAATGGCTATCGAAAAATATCAAAAGATGACGAGCAGCAGCGTCTAATATACGAGATGTCTGGTACTGCGATCGCTAATTCTCTTACCTTGCGTGGCGATTATGGCGAATACAAGGAGTGTATAGGAGAGACCTATGTCCAGCCGTGGATCATTTATAGGGTGTTAATATAAGGTAAACTTTAATAAAATTAAATTCGCATTGCGAGTTCATATAACGGGTTGTTGAGCGCAGTGTCGCTGCTCACACACCAGTACTGCCGTTCCCCAGTACGTCTTCTTCATCCTTTAAAATAAAAACGTTATCCCAATTATAGCGACATCTCCGGTGTCGTCGAGGCAGCTTACTTAAATAAATACAAATTAAATATTGGTAGGATCTTCCAAAATCAGCGGGGCGTCAGAGTCTCGGAGGTTGATAACCAGTAGGGTGCATCGCGTTCTAAAACCATTTTCTTAGTTATTATAAATAAAATACATACGAATGTGTAAAATTTGAAACTATATTTCTCAGAATGTTTTAATTCGTTTTTTTGCATTCATTTACTGACTTGAGGTATACTCGGGAAATGAATGAATGAGACTAGGGTTTATCCCAAGCGCATTCCTTTGATATGACTTATTGTCGATTGTCGATCTAATATTTCGCATAAAAACGGGCATGAGTACGTGTATATTTTATATGCACTTGTTACTGCCATTGTTAAGCGTAAGTGGCTCTATTGCATTTTAGAATATAAAATTAACGCCTGTACTGAAATATGTGTCTTGTTTGGTTTTATTGAAAAATTAATAGCCGCATCCATTGCATGTCGTCGTCACTTAAATATTTTCCCAGAGTGCATATTTATATGGAACTAAGGAATGAGTGGAGCTGTTGAGTTTTGTGGAATGAAATTCATCTCTTTCTATCTGTCAACAATATTTATATATTGTGATTATTCGTTTTCTAGATGTATTTGACCTGCCTTTTCTGTTTTTCTGTCCAAGACCACTGGATGAAGATTTTGATAAACATCCAATTTTAGCTCCGCGCAATCATAGAGTTTTAAGTTATTAAATACAGCTAATTTAATATCGTTTCTCGTCACTTTCATCGATACTTTCTCGTTGCACATTTTCCTAATCAAATTTTATAATTAAATTGATAGATTATTCTTTATTCTCTTTTATTAATCTTAAAATATAATCTGGAAAATACAAAGAGAGTACTAGTTCGAATTCGTTTCTCCATTGCCTTACAGAATGAGACATTGATATCTTTATAACTTTTTTACACGCGGCAGTAGAATTGCGACGTAGGAATCTCGCTAGGTGTTTCAAAACAGAAATAGACGGAAACGTATCTTTGTTGGAGGCCGACGAGAATAAATCGAGAAACTAATAATAATCGGGAGGCGTGCCTCGTCTCGGATAGTGCTCTTCAGTGTACTGTTGCGGCCATTTTGTATCTTAGATGTGTATCACGTGATGTGATGCTATCTTATCTTGTATTTGCGGGGCTTAAATGTATGTTATGCAAAGATATCTAAGAGCCATCTGAAATATGCCAGACCTATAGTACTAGATCGACGTCGGGCAGCAGGCAATTTTATTCGAATCTTCTTTCAATTTAGGAGAAATCTACCTTAAGATAGAGCGTCTTATGATGACGCAAGTTTTCTTTGTTAAAAGTGTACTTTATTATAAAATTTGGTCGCTTGTACGTAAATTTCCATAACTGAAGTTGAAGAAAAGGTCGTTAAATGTCTATACTCCATAATAACTCTCCGCTCGATAGAGCAAAGTTTCATAAACATGGCAACGCTTATCGAATGTTACCCATTCCCGCGAATGATTACATTAAACACTGTTTTTGTAGATTTTTTTCCTCGAACACGTGTTATTTTCAACAGATTTCTATTGAAAATGTTGTAATGTGGCTGGCTCCTTTGAACCTGTGAGCGTGTTTTTGAAATGACAGAAGCAATGTGGTGATAACGTTTAATGTTTTACTGTCGAGTTGCTTATGACTGTGTTCCCGCATATTAGGGATTGCTTTATCTAATTTAAAAAAGGATATTTTTTAATTTTTGTCATCTTTGAAGTATGAAGAACCTACGACAGTTTACTTATATAGCGAAGGTATACTTAACAGATAGAATTAAGGTAATTAGATACGTTTCAATGTTTTAGCTAATTCGTTTTTAATTTCAGCAATGTTCAATTTTTTAACAGCCTCTAAACAGTCTACTGCTGAAAATAGGTCTTTCCTAAGAGGAGTATTAACCGTTCCGTCTGGTACTACGATTGCCAATTCACCTCCCATTTTGTGCAAATTATAGATCGCTGTACTAGACATCTATCATTTTAAAACAGCATATTTGAGATTGGGATAGTCTAAGATTTGTTGGAAGTAACACTTTTTTCACTAAGTCAACTTTGGCGATATCCATAGGATGGACGGTATGAGGATGGATATATTTAATTGTACTTTCGCAGATGCTCAGTGGATTGTTTAATTGTTTTGCAATCCGCTGTTTTGAAGCGGTCGGTTTCGTAAGCCATCGAAATGTTATAGCAAATCGTTTCCCAGAATACCGACGGTCCGGATTCTTGGCGTCGGATTTGTCGTACGATGCAAGAAGCGCAAAAAAATCATGCATGTTTTCGTTTGAATCGGCCTTGGAGCCTTGTGCGTTGTATTTTACGCAGTTCGTCTGATTACACTAATTGTGTTTTGACCAAAGGACGTCAGTGTACAACAAAACGTATTTGTATACCAAAAATACGTGATGTATATTACTATATTTGATTATTAGTAATTAGAAAATGCACTTTCAAGTTCAATCGTACTTTGCATTTCAATACTAATTTAAGGAAATCACTGTAGACAATATATAAACTGTAATCATTAACATATGTCGAAAAAATTTATTAATTTTAAAATGTATTACATAAATTGAATAGACATTAATCACTGTATCGTTCTCTGAATGTATTCAAGAAATGCAGGAAAACACTTTAATTGGCAGTTAGCACGTACAAAGATAAAATCTTTTCTTAACGTTTCCCAAATCTCTCTTTTAATTACCTACATACAGTTTAAATCGACAGTCCATGTCATAATTTGGTACAGCGCGTTTATACTGTCTATATGAATACTTGCCTCTGTCTCTACTCCATACGAATGTCGGCTGTCCACGATTGTATCGGAGCCTTCTCCAGCCGGACTCGGGAACCGGTTGCAACGAGGTTGCGCACCACCGTTATCCGAAGACCCATTCTAAATGTGCTTTCGTCGTTTAATCTGTATGTACGCGTAGAGGTCTGGTTAAATCGGTTGCGTCACCATTCGTCAGTCCAGTTGGCCGGAACACACTTGCGTTCGAATGTTTGGTGCAACTTTTTTTAATCTCGTCATAATATCTCAACTCTCCAAATCGTGGAGTGCTGCGTTGGTTGTTTTAGAAAATTTAAAATTCTGATTTTATTTGTTTTGGTACACCATGGGTAGTTTATGATTTGAAAGCTTTTGAAATAAGAAGCTCGTGAAGGAACACTCAGAATACAAAGTGACATTTAAGCTGCATCCAATATTCAAAGTCGAGGCAGGTCTAAAGCTTGTTTACGATACCTGCCTTAATTTATTGTCGTCCGTAAAATCGCTTTATAGCGACGGTTTTTTAATTATGTCCTAAAATTTATACTAATGAAAACTACAGAGAATAGAGATTATAATACCAAACTTTACGTTTATACGTTACGATACTGTGCGGAGTGTATACTTTACTATGACTACCTTTTGTTATTGATTCTGTTATTCAAAAATCAACGGTCGGCTATGGCATCCTTAATATTAGTTACGACTGCTTATCAATATCTATTAATCAATATCTAACTCTAAAAACCCCCATCGGAATCTATTTAATGATATGGGAGAAGAGAAACAAATCATAACAACTCGTTTCAAACTAGAACAGATAATAATAAATAATGTTCGATTTTCTGTAATATTCATGCGTGCGTATTAAATAAGAACCCATCGCTAATAAAGTTACACTTTTATGCGAGTCACAATTCTCGACAAATCAACAGCTTCACTAAAAAGTAGTAAGTAGTACAATAAATATAACAAAGGTCATGTTACGTCATTAACCTAAGATCCTAGCACATGGTTCGCTCCTCGTATTCCACGCACATCTAACACGTTAGTCGCCATCTTTGCGGCATGATAACTTTCAGCTTTGTCCTAGTCAAAACTACTTTTCATTGGTGAGAAGACTAAGGCAGTTGACTAGGAAGTCATTGAGATTGTGACATCTAAATTGGTTCGCTCGTCTAAATATATAAGCTAACAGATTTACTACTACTACCGCATAGTTGTGTTTCGTCGGTCGGACGAGGCGCACGCGAATTCTTTCATGTTCTGTTCTTCAAAGTTTACTCCTCTGACTACACAGCCATTCTACCGTACCTGCAACTCATCTAACATTTTGGATGTTCATGGGCGACGATGATGACATGCGATCAGATGATTGTTAGTTTGCCCTCATTTCTTTAAAAAAAAGCTCTAAGGTTACGGTTGCTGATCGGCTTCGAATTATAATTTTCACGTTAATTAACGTTAATCGAGATCTAGTTTATCGATCGACGCACTTTGGTTTTTCTTTACGGACTTACCGTGGGAGCATGCAGGCGACTTAGGAAACAGCATGACGTAAATCCTCGTATGTTGTTGTCTACTGCCTCTTGACGTTCAAAAGGCGATCAGCCAACGTGTTGATTACAGAACATTGTACCGGAGTTGACAAAGGCTACCGTCGTTGAGTAAGATTATCTCCCGACGTGACTTGCCGCCTAGCTATAGTAACACCTTAGCACATGGCTCAGGGTAACATTACATGCCTTTTAGCCATAAGTTTTTTTGCTAGGTTTTAGAATCTAATGTTGAATAAATGAATGATGATAATGTATGTTTTTAAATTCTTTCGACATAGTATATCCAACTCAGCAATCCGTTAAATCTTTTTAAGTAGATACCTAATAACTAATGTGAATATAAAATAATTTATTCGATTTAAATTCTAGCCGGTTTCCATTCCGAAATCTACCAATCGAACCCGTGTCACTGACTAACTACTAAATTAAAGCGAGTGCCGTGACTGACTCGTAAGCTATCACAGCTATACAAAACCACAGTTTGCAATTGTAGTGACTTATTTTTAAGTTAAAAATGTGTATTTTCTTAATATCCATTTTATTTAATTGACTTTCGTTGTGTTTCTACTACAATTACCATGAAATAATATATACACTTTTCAATCATTCTCGACGCTATTTTTACTACCTCGAACATATTTATTCAACCTCTCCTGTCACTTACCTTGAATGTGTGAGTTAAAATTTTTATAGCGTAGAAACAGGAATTTCCTTTTGAAGGGGTGACTATAAGGATATGGACTCGCACGATCGCTTGACGTATTTCATGATCGATAGGAATTCGCGTGAGGCCTTGACGTTTTGAACATCACGTGTTATAGGTTCAAGGTTTGCCGCACCCGCTTTACAAAGACGGAGGTAGATTAGTGTAATGTTCGAAAAACAACGTTATAGACGTACTGTGTCCACCATTAGTATTTACTTAATCAAGTTTTTCCCGCGATTCTACATTGATAACTCCTATGAATAGGATATTATGATGTCTGATGGTGTTCTCTTATTTCGATCACCATCAGAAGTCATCTTCTTTATCATCCCCAGTAGCAGCATCTTAACAGTCTAATGGTGCAGATATTAGAGGACTCTCTCAATTAGAGAATATGCTGTAGGTGCTGTCTGCGCCATTTTTAACGATACCCAAGGGGTTGAGATAGGTGCTATATTGTTTTAAGTATATGCTGCAGATCAGTTATTCAAACAAAAAAATTATGGCTATAAGAAGATGGAAAGCATATGGCATACAGTTATTGAAAATATATCTTAATCATTTATTTGCGAAATATAGGTATGTTACAGATGTGCTGTGCTGATGTGTTAGTTTCGCTATATACTATTCTATTCATCAGTGAGGAAGTGTTATAAATACCTGTTTTATAAAAGATTGTCACATTATATAATCATTAATATACAAAACCGAAATTATATATTACAATTCGTTGTCATATTTTTGAAACATGGTATTCAATGCTTAAATTACCTTACCTACCAGTATTACCTTACATTGTGTCATAATAATTGCTCCAGGGACGTGGTGTTGTCTATAGACTCGACTCTTCAACTTTAAGACAATTAAATGGGAATGGGCAAAAGTTAGACCAGAGCTCTAGCCAATGTAAAGATACGGAATTTGGTGCTGGAGGTAAGATGCCTATTATATTAAACTGTTATGGGGATAATTACTGCTACTACTGTTTCGGTGACTGCGTAGTGCGAGTGAGATTGGTATTTAGATGGAACAAAGACGTAGAAAGAACATCTATAAATGAATTACTTGCGCGCTTTGTATCTACGGCAAACGTTTTCCAAAGAATACTTTTATCAATCATGTTCATTAGCATTCTAGGCACTCGGGAACATGGGATCGTTTGACCGAAGTCAAATTGCCTTGTTTACTTTGTGAACAAACACAATGTCTCTTGGATATTATTTATTTAAGGCTTTCATTTATTTTCATTGCTTGTTTTTATATCACACAAATTTTCCTCTTCGTATTTCGTCTTCGTTGGATCTAAAATAAAAATTACACTTTAGGTAATAATATCTATAATTTGACTGCAAATGCTTTATTTATTAAACATATTTAAAGCTTAAAAGTTAATGTATACTAAAACTAACAAGAATAAGTTAATTAGTTATGGATAAAACCAATAATAAATATTTAAATTTAATTAAAAAAAATAACATTTTATCGCCTTGACCACATTTAAACATGAGAACGGAGCTTCCGTTCCATTCCGTATTCCGTTTTTTTGTAACGGAATATTATATATTTTTATTTTTAATGTCTTTCTAAATTTGTATGTTATGTTGTAGATAATTGATACGGTAAAAACATTTTCCATGTTTTTATTGTCATGTCATGAACATTATGGTTGACTGGCAGTGCCTCTTGACGATTGGCCATTGTCTGCCGCTCTTTGTAATCTATTTGTGAAATGAATCCTAGAGTATAAATATATAAATGCACATTATTATAGATTGTACATTGTTGTAGTATTAATATCATAATTTATTTAACGTCCGTCCACACAAATTAGGTAAAAGGCGCCGCGTCGTTACTGCAACACGTTTGCATCTATAGGCGTCACGTTCTCAAACCGATCAATTATTAACGAAGGTCGATCGAATTGGAATGCTATTGAATGTCGCGAAAGACATTATTATAGTTACTTCATGTCCGAGTCGTTCTTACATTGCAATGATGAATGTAGTTTGACATGCTTGATTATACTTCGACGTCGCCGCACTTCACGTATTTACTTATATCTGATAGTATTTATCCGTTATGGCGCTGGGCCAACAACACCTAACATCAGATGTTTGTTAGAAAACAGTCGTGGACAGGTATAGCTACATTATTGTAGTTGGTATGTCTATGCTATTTCCGGCTCTATAAAACCATATTATGTATGCAGATTTGTGCGTATTTACTTTATTGTGCATTTAACAGACACGTTTTATTCTTAGAACTGTACTTGATATATTATGTACCTAGTAGCAATATTTAGATATTGTTACTACGGGAAATAACCTCATGCGGGGGTTTCGCGCAGTGTGACCACTTTATGTAGATTGACGCAAACCGAAGGATTTTTTAGTTCATCCAAATGCCTTAATGGAATTTAGGTAGTTTTGGTCAAATTTTTAGTTGAAATGCTGTGACGCTGGTTTGACGAATGTGGAGTAGTTTGAGTTTCCAATACAATTATCAAACCGCAGTCTGTATGTGGCAATCTAAACCACACTGTTATCGCTAAAGATTGCATTTATGTTTATCTAATTAATATACATAATATAATTTTTGTTGGAGTTAAAATACTGCCGCAACAAAAAAATACTTTTAAATTGTGTTTTATTTACAACTAGTCGTGTAAGCAAAATATGTTACATAGGGCAGATAATGTGATTCATAAATGTACTTTCGGTTTTCCAAGTTATGATTTAGTGTTATCAGCTAAAACTTGTAAAACTGGCGAGTGGGTTATATTCAAACAGCTTTGCTACGTGCTCTGTGATGATGAAAAACATCGTGAGGGATCAGCATGTCTGGGAAATATATATTAGTCTAATGACATTTTATGAAGTCGTCTTGGCTTTACAAGCCTCTCAAAACTTAAAAGGAAACGCCTGCGCACAGTAATGGGACGTGTGTACTGACGTTTTTTTTATGAATAATCTGTCTGTATCCTATTCAACATTTAACTATATTTTATGTTTGATTTTTTTCCTCCTACAGAAAAGTATTCATATTTAAAACATTGTTTTCATAAATTTTTTCCTTAAGAAAATTTATCTTAGAATTTCCAAACCGCGACCGAGAGCATCAATCATATTTGTCTCTTTACAGCTTATTAGCTGTTAAATAAAATCTCAATACGGTTTCTGCCTACTAAAAACTTTTTTATTTTATTGTTTCATTACAAGTGCAGCTAGACAGCAAGTTATCAAAAATCGCTGCTGTTATAATTTGGCATAAAAATAGACTTACTATTGTGTTTCGCATTTATTTCTTTGTACTGACGTAAGACTTCTTTTGTTTTCAGGTAATGAAGAATCATCAACGAGTATACTGAAAAAAAAAACTGGGAATTTTATGAGAGGTAATTGAACATTTGGATCACTAAAACGTTTAGTGGCTAACATCTAGAACGCTTTGTTGTGCCTAATTTAAGAAGTCGCTCTCGCCGGAACCGATAATTCACCTTAGGTGCACTTCACATTAGCGGTTGCTATTGTATTAATGTCGTGAGTATGTGCTAAACACTTGTAGCTAGTGATGCCAGTTAATGGGATAAATGTGTAAAAACTTTCCAATTGGCCAGACGTTTCGTAAATTTGCATTTAGCATTAAACTTTAATTGGGTTTTTTAATTTATTAATTTAATTTAACATTTCCTAAAAATGTTCATATTGTATGCATCATCACCTCTGGTCATTTAGTATCTACCTAACACTTTCGCGATACATACATCCAATAGGCTTTTGCTTTGCTTAAAATTGAAAAGAGTTGCAATCAACTGTGTACTGTCATCGGGAAGTATGGTAAAAATGAGTGCACCCCAGGGATCGATACTTGGTCTGCATTTAATTTTTGGTCTACATAAGTGATCTTCCCTGTATGCTACAAAAAATGTCTAAGGTCGTTTTGTTTGTCGATGATACCTCATTGTTGTTATACTTAAAAGAAACGATTGTACACTGAAACGGCCCATCACAGAATATTGCATTTGTATACTTGTAAATATTATAAGTAATTAACTTAGAGAATACAAATCTACATTATGAAAGGTTTTTATATGAAATTAACAACATTAGAAGGATCGGACAGTTGTTTGATGAAGCAACAGGCAAATTAGTTTACATTGCATACTTCCACAGAACTGGATTTTCTGGAAACAGTATTAATTTTTAAAAAGTAAGCGATACGGGTAATATATAACTTGGGGCTACGTGACCTATTCAAGGAGACGAATTATATTCAAGAGAGAGAATATCTAACACCTCCGTCATTGTTAGTTCTGAAAATCTTATTTACGTCCCTAACAAATTAAATTTAAATATTTGTCAAAAAATTACTACATCCAGAAAAACGGTTCGAGGCAATAAGCTATAGGTTCCTAAATTGACCTTTAAAAATCATCAATTTCCATTCGACATTGTATTGTTTCATTATAATTAACATTATATTGATTATATTATAAATTGTAAATGACATTGTAACATGATGTTTAACAAAAATGGCTCCGAGTTTCTTACCGGTTCTTCTCTGGGAAGGTCTTATTTTGCGAAACGGTGCACATTTTGACGTTCATAAGAGTTTTAAATAAACCTTACTTGAATCATAAAGTTTTGACTTTGTTGTGTATCACGTACTAGCCTTAAGTCTCGCTTCATCGTTCTATTTGTAGTAAATCGTCAATTTTTCTATGAACTACGCGTGATGTTGCAAGCAGCGCCGATAACCTCCGGTTCTCACATCCTTGCGGCAATTGTACTTCGATGTTTTCCTAACGAAACAACTAGTCGAGCTTTAAGAATACTCGATTTTCCGTTCGCTGTTTACCAATTCTTCAGGCGCAATCGTATTGTTACGTTGTTGTTTTAGACATTTTCAAAGGGTTTATTCTGCTTTCATTTTCGTGAATAAGTCTTGTGTTGTGTAAAATTGTGTTCTGATATTCTCTTTGTGATTTATTAGGTGTAATTTTGAGAATAAGTTCTTTGTTTATATGTATGGTGGATAAACAGAATCGAGACATGTAACTAATTTCAGTAAACAATGCATAATCTTGTCATACAGCGTGTTTGCAAAACAGTGAAACACCAATTTCCATAAAGTAACTCTTGTGTGAGTTGATTGTTCACTGTCTGACTTTAATGTTCAATCGAACGAGTAACACAATTTTGTAGATGATAAAGTCGATGTTAGTAAAAAGAAAATAATTTGCTATATACTCGTATGTAGTTATGACATATGTCCGCCTTTTGATTATATATTCCGCAAAGTTCAATAAACAATAAGTATATAAATAGATTTGCCACCACCTTGCTACCTATATCTATATTTATAGAGTAATATAAATAACATAGTGCCCGAAACCGGTTTAATTTGGCTTCGCCTATGGTTACCGGTTAGTTATGATTCGTCGAAACGAGGTCGGTAATGTCCATATACATATTATAGTACTTCGCTAATTCAAATGTGAGGGTTTTCCAACTTCAATACTGCAAATAAAATAAATTTTACGTTTTCTAATATTTTTGTATTTATATACAATAACGGTTCTGTAGACAACTACTTCACTATCCATCAAAAGGCAACAATTATTTAAATTTATAGCTAAAGAAGTGCAGTTTCTGAGGAATAGAACTCTCGGCGCCTGGTCGGTACGCTCTGCCACCCGGCCGCGCGTGTAAGCCAATACGTGGGTTGTGAAACACATTACTCAACAGCCCGACTGTTTGCCCAACGCGACGTGGCGGTCGAAGGCCACATGTTAATCAGAATAAACCTAAAACATGCACGGTACCTGGCTCTTGGCCACCGACATGGAATACGTTTCATTATCTCGCGGTCAATCAACCTCTGAAGGTATACCACACACAAACACCAATATCTTGTAGTAGATTTTGAAAGTATTGGTCTGTCCTTTACTACAGTCGCTTTTAGATTAAGTTCGAGGAATGTGAACAAAGGTCTTTCATGACTACCAAGTAGTCATTTACATTTTGTAAACAACATTTCCGTTCACGGATGTGAGCACTAAAATGAATGCGTCGTTTATGATTATGACGATAGGGTGTTAATTGTCCGGTCGAGCCGACTCTCCTGCAAAAATTCGTATCTAACTGTGTGATGGCACTTACGCGTACGGTATAATGGTTGCACGTATGTCTATCTTTGTTGTTGTTTTTTTAAGTTCGTATTACACATGTTAAGGGCCCTTAGGGTTTGGCACACATTACGGATATCCATGTGACATGACTTGGTGTAGCTGAACGGACTTCCGTAGTTTCGTCGCCGGGTTGCCGTTCCGAAGATTGCCTTGAGATTTCCAAGGCCTATCTCTTAGCTTCTTTTGACTTGCACGGGAAGTAAGGGTGTGGCAGATTGGCAGATATTCTTACGACCAGTTATTTAATCATATTTAATACACTGAACTATCCATATGCGTATATGAAAAGCATGTTATGCATTGACACGTTGTTGCTTCAAAACCTGATTTTGAGGCTTGTGACAGGCGGCCTGGGCCACTTCGGTACAAGACCGAGCCTGTTTTAATATTTTTTTTCCACTCACCATGTGGCATTGCTCCAAGCGTTTATTTTTATTTTCATTTACATTGCCTTAAAATTGTTTTGAAAGCTTCAAGTAAAATATTCAGATTATTATCTGCAGTACTTAAATACAGTTTTTGTGTATAAAGTACGTAACAGTGTTTATGTAAGTACTTTTGTGGTGTTCGATTTTTAAAACTTTTGTAAAGCAACGGCAACGGACATTGAATGCGGTTTTTATTGTTCAGTTATGTTTGCAGCAAATATCGAGAATATCTTTTAAATAAATTATTTTCTTTTTATTCATACACTTCGCGTGTAATGCTACGATGGCAGGAGGAAGAGGACGGCATTTAAATTTTCATTCTTCTTTTTTGGCGACAAGACTTTAATTTGTCTTAATAAAGATTTACCAAAACGACACCAAAATCTTTTACACGGAAATTCCTTTTACTTTAGACATTACATTTATACTATACATTTTGAATTCTTTATGCTAAATTCGATACCAAACTAATTTCCAATTGTATTACCTGTTCCATACTCACCCTGACTCCATACTGGCTGTATGGCTTATATTGACTAATACATCAAACATTCATCCAAAAATAGTAAATACGCATTTAACTTATTCCTGGCTAGCAATAAGTCAATTCCCAGAACCTGGTATGCTTCGAAACGCTCAAGATAATTGCCAGAAACTCTTACTTTAGTCCTTAATTGCCCTCGTGCGTAGATAACGTAATTTGTACTCGACGTTCTGAGTGCGCGAGTCGTGCAGGTGCTGAGGGGATGGTATTTTGGGGGAACGAAACTCCGCAGTCACTACTGAGAACAGCAGATGTCTGTATTGGGTATGGTTTCTGAAGATACAGATGTTAGGCTACAGACACACTAATTATTTAAGTACGGTACGGTCTTTTGAAGTGTGGTAGGCTTTCCTTAGTCAGTACTCGTCCCTGAGACATTACATTACATTTAACATTTGATTTACATTTAAAGTTGTTATCCATAACCATAGGGTTGTTCAACAATTTTATGCCCGCTTCATAGCCGCATATAGCAAAACCTCCTATTAAGTATAAAGATTCTTGTTTTATCCTATTTCTTTCAAAATAATAGTAATAACCTAAAAATATGCTCAAATTCGCGAAATTTTAATGATTTTTTTTTTCAAGAAGATACGTCTACGTTCAGAAATATTATTTGACTAAATGATTAGACTGCTGAATGAAAAGCTTTGATATTTCTACATAAGCAATTTACCTCTTGCAATTGCTTTAGTTCTTGTGATTTTCATTATTTAGGCTTTGATTTGTCTTTTCTATTTTTGATAATAATCTAATCCTTACATTGAACTAATTCAAAGTTATCCCAGGCTGTCGGATAAAATAATAATAATTGGATTTATACGTGAAGCTGCGGGTCTTTGACCCGTGTATTTGTAATAAATACAGGTCGCCTCATTCTTTCCTTTACGAGCAGCTTTATTGGACCAAACTGTTTCAGATATTGTGATAAACTAAGCCAGGGAAATTGAAATAGATTGAGGTAGAAGATTGCGGACAAAATGTTTTTATATTGGTTTGGTACTTACGTCTTTTTTTTTGTAATATGTTTTCGGAGTATTATACATCATTATTTATTTGCTTTGGGGTATCGGCGTAATAATCTGCCAGCCCTTGTTTCCCGTGGGTGGCATGGCATCCCTTGAAAATCGCACAGCAAAATTAAGCAGACTCAGGAGGCGCATCACAATCTATAATTTGTGTTTATACCCGTTTCAACGAAAACAAAAAGATGCTTTAGATACAGGTCTGATGATAATCTTCGGATATTCATTTGCTAATTTAGGATATTCCGAATTCTATACATCTAAGAATATCTCAATAAACATTAAATTGGCAGTGAAGCGACGAAGAAAAGCATCCTGATGAATTGTAAGTTTACTTTTTTTAGAATCTCTTGCTTTATACACGTTGAAGCATCCTGGTGTTCGCTTCTTTAACCTTTATCTTTGTCAGCTACCTTGTATCGACTAAAAAATTATTATCTTTAGTCCATTAGTACACGAGGGACTACATCATGGTATTCATTCACGCGAACCCATGGCAGCAAAGATAAGCACAGACTTAAAAACCATGCGTCTCTTGGGGAATTGACATTTTCAATGGGAATATTTTGTTAGGTGTTTTATTTCGCTTATTTTGAATCATTAATCAAGAACAGGTTTATTTAACTACACGACAATCGATAAGATTGTGTTTAACTGTTTATGCACTTTCTGGTGACCATCTCTGTGGACTACAAATTGGTTTAAATAAATCTATGGCTAGAGGCGCTAAATTAGATAAAAAAACAGGACACTATCCGTTCTATAAGCAATATGTTTAGTTCATACCGTAGGTAATAACTTTGTGGTTGTCACTTGTAAGTTATACGCAGTTATGAATATTTTTTTAATACAATTCAGGGTAGGTAGATAACACACGAGCAGTCTAGCTGATGGTAAATGATCGCTCCGGCCCACAGACACCTATATAAACATCATTCCTCAATTAAGATACAATCGGCTATAATGCAGCGTGGCGCTACCTTATATGATGTTAATGTTACGTAAATACTGTAAGTCGATCCGACGGCAGACTAATGAAAGGCGATAGGAAACTAACGCACAAATGATACTATTGATTCGGAACGACTGTGATTATCATGGCTCGTGATGACGGGCCATTAGGCCGTAATTGATTGGGTGACGCGCCCAGTGCCGCGCTATCGAGAATTTTTTATCGTAATTAATTGAAAATGGTAATGAGATAAGATGTCATAATATAAAACTAAGTGTACGACTATATCGTGACCAACATAGTATGTTTTTGTAGAAAATAAAAAAAAAAGACTTGTTGCTATTGTAAAATAAATAATCCTTGTTTAATGTATAATTAAAACCAGGATTCCTCCACAAAATTTCATAAAAAATGAATAACTAATTTGGACGTTGTAAGCAAAAATTAAAACTGTCCGTGCTTCTCAACATTTTATCTGTGTGATGAAATGTAGTTAAAATGATCTCTCAAACTACTGATACTTAATAAAGTATCAATATAATTACACCTTTACATCAAGATATCAGTATGACAACATCTAAGACGCTGCCTTCCGTCATCTGTTTGGGGATTGTAAAGTCTGCGCTTAATTCATTAATTACTAATCAATTAATTCCCTGAACACTCCTTCAGAGGTCATAGCCTCGTAAGACTCGTAGTTAGTTAGTTTATGTTATGTGAATTTCTATTGAAGTTTTTGCAACTCTCGGCGAGGCATACGATGATACTCATGTCCTATGAATATCTCTTTCGGCTGAATTACGCATTTCGACAGCGTTTTCATTCGAAAGTTTGCTTCAACTCCATAACTTTATTATAACTCCTACGTTTGCGCCTATCATACGAACTAATAACATGCTTCTGAACTAAGTAACGTGAAATACTGCGCGCTTTCTCAAAACTATGTTTTATTTGTCACTGTATAAATACCTCACTTGACGCGTCTCTTGTTTCACCAAATCATTCCTTGTAATTTATTGTCATTTTGCGATATAGAATAAGTAAGAAAACTAATTAAATCTCGGATTGATCATAATTTTTATTGTTATTTTTCTCTCGTATTCTATACATTTAAATAAATTGACTCCATATGTGCTTCATGAAGTCAATGTGAGACGATAATACTGGCATTTGTCAATTAATTATCGTAATTTCTTAGACCCTACATCAAACGTAATTCTATCTAATATCTGAGCATTTACGAGTACTGCGTTGACTCGGGTCACGCCGGACCGGATGCCATCGTATTGAAGCTCCTTTGAAGACTTGGATCAGAGCGTGACAAAGAGATCATTAATTTAGGTCTCTGTATGACAGCTTCACACAAAACTTAGCAACACTACAAATGGACGTTGACAGTCTTGCCATTACGTCTCCAGACAGACCAGAACCGCACGTTGGAGATATTATCTACCCATTGTAAAAGAACTATTAGTATACATTATCATGGTAATAAAATGTCTTGCGAAGTAATCGAACGGTATCAGAAAGTAATAAAACTAAACTAATTATGAGTATACATGTAACAAGTCGACATTAGTCTTAGTTAGAGAATAACTAACTCAATTTAAATATTGTAAGGAAACTTAACTGAAACATATTTGCGCAAATGCTGCTATTTTAATACTTTTTGTACAATTAAACCATTTTTAAACAAAACATGTTTCTAGGAGGCACTATATTCATATGTAAATGCATAATTCATAAGTCTTGATTAGGTGGCGTGATAGAAGTATATTGAATACCAAGTGTATTGAATATATTGAACACCATCGGCTGTTTTAAAATTAATATTAATATATTCTTAATAATGTCCACTGTTTATAACTAGTCCGCTATCGCGGTTGGTGTTAAGATTGTCTATCGAGATTAATGGCCTGTTGTGTGGGACGCAGCCGGCGATGGACGGAGCTTTGTTCGTGCTCGATGAGCTCGAAAGCTTGAACGTAGAAAGCTAATTCAATTATATTATTTATTTTGAGGCGTCATAATCAAAAATAGTAAACAGTTTCTGCTTATGGAGGACATTCTGCGCGAGTTTTGAGCATGATTTCTGTTTCCTGTTGGATTAATTAATATTATGTGCCATGAATTTTAGAAAAAATATAGCAAAAGCAGTGATACGGAGTTTCTTTTGGCTGTTTCATTTCATCCGGAGAACTTCATTACAAAAGTATGATAGATTATAAAAGAGAATAACGTTTGTCAATCGAAATTTAAACTTCTTAGGACAAATTTATTTTTTGGACTTTTTTTTTAAGTTATGTGAGGATTAGCCGAAATTGCCACGTCTGGCTAAGATGTCTCATATCGTAAACGTTGCTTTCCGTCACTTGTATGAGTTGTATGAGTATTTTAAGTGTTAATTAATTGTGATGGATATTTTGCTATCTGTACTTTATCATCCTTATAAAAACGATACTGTTGCTCTGGTCACTTTGTATGTCGTAACTGTCGCTTCTTATTTACTTTAATAATTAAATTCACAAAACAAACACGCGGAATGGGATTATCGCAAACCAGCTGCGCAGTTTGTATTTTTCTACTTTACAATGTCCTTACGTAAGCATAATTTCCTGCTAATTCTTATCAGAAATGTATAATTGCAGTGAACAAGATGTGGAAGTATTTTCAAGCTTTTGTTGTAAAGTAACGCATTGTATCACAATTAAAATTACTTTGTAACTGTAAATGTTATTAAGTATATCTGGCCACAGGATTAATTTTTTTTCGCTCGTTGTTCGTTAATAATAGAAAACCTTAGAATTCATTTATTATACATAAACTTCATATATATATATAAGTGAAATACCTAAAATCTAATTCGGAAAATCATTACGAATCATTTACATAAATGTCCCTCTCAAAAGCTAGATAATTTTCTTATATTTTCTCGGCTACATATGAACCACTTATCATAATATATTACTGCAAGTAAAGTAACGCCTGATTGAATAAATATAATAAATTTGCTTAACAGTTAATTTCAGGTTTTTTGCTAGCATAATGCTCTTAGTGTCAAGTGGTGTCGAATCCGTAAGTGGTATATACCCACGTTGATGGAAACACGGACGTAAGCAATTTATTCCTGTCTTTTGATGTACGTCCGACTATAAGGTAAAAGATTAGCTCAAACATATACGAAAGCGAAGTGACATGATCGGTATCATACATAATATATATATGCGTGGAAAAAATTAAATCAATTTAAACGGTACAACTGTCGGGCGCGTCCGCCGCTCGGTGGAAAGCACGCGAACAACAATAATAGCAACTGTGCACAATATTTATGTCCGTCCGTGCGTCATCGGCATTCAATTGCACTGATCTAATGTTGCATATTCGCAACGTTCTGTTCGCCAAATTGATGTTATTTAACAATGAAAGTTTAACAACGTCTCCGTCAAACCCGACACCATTTTACCATTTAACTAAACATGCCCACAAAATAATTATGTATCTGTAACTTATTTCTTTAAACAGGATTTTTAATACTAAAAAAAAATATTCCTATGAATATAAAAGCAATATTTAAAACTTTTCCCTTCGGTCATTCCCGTTCTTTGGAACTAGTAGTCTCGAAAATTCCTTTACGATAAGTTTAAGAGGGCAGGTAAGAAGTCATTTTAGCAGATAGTATGTTATGTACACAGGGTTAATATATACTTTGCGCTTTTATTGTGAATTTCTTTGTTGCTTCCCTAGCGAGAAGGACAGCCAGTACGCCCGGAGTGTTGGCTGCGGGCGCGTTTCCGTCATTCGTAACTCAATTGGTAGGCAATCTCGAACCGGCGCCGCCCGAGTAATTACCAACAACACCCCCGTCGCACAGACTTGTGATAGAAATAGTGTAAACCTAAAAGTATCGAATCACGAATTGTTCTTGGAAAGAGTTGAAGATCAACCAGATATGTTATTTCTTAAATGTGTGAACACAAAAATTCTAGAGATGTAACTATTTTACGAAGCTGTTTGTAGACTAAATTGAAAAATACTTTATCGTAGGGGTTTCTCTACCACCGACGCCTATCCATTGGCTTGTTGTCTTGATAATTTAACTCTGCCGTAGTTGTGATTTTTATATCATTTTTCTTGTCGAAATTTACGTCATTTACGGAATAAGAATTGTCGATAGGTAATATTTATTTACTAAATCACGCGGCCCATCACTAGCTAAAACGCGTCGGCGAATTGCAATATGGAAAAGCTCGGATGGAGAAACGGTGAAATTATATCGACTTGCGTTTCCGATTGCTCGACGACGCTCTAATGATTCCTCTTATGATCACTTACTACTTCTGAGCTTAACGGATTAACATACACGTAAAATGCTCAATACACAGTTTAGTACACTAACTATTTATTGTATCCTTAATTACCATCTGTTGAGGTTTACTTCTAAGCAGTTCCCGTATATTTTAGAACAACTTACAGGGAAGACAGGGCGGTGACATTTTTACGTAAAGAGTTAATATTAGTTGACAGTCGTAGCATTCGATCCCGCTGTCAGTTTGTCAGCATGCCGCATCATCTGATACCACCAAGTCTTTGTTGCCAACACAGCTATTTCCATCAACTGAGTGAATGAACAAAAGCTGAGTGAATTTCCTGTCTATTTTTTTTTTATTTTATTAGGCAATCCAACAGCGATTTACAAAATATTTAATACATCACTTCTAACAATAAATAAGGCCAAATACGGATTACACA
Source organism: Bhutanitis thaidina (assembly GCA_029286595.1). Taxonomy (NCBI): domain Eukaryota; kingdom Metazoa; phylum Arthropoda; class Insecta; order Lepidoptera; family Papilionidae; genus Bhutanitis; species Bhutanitis thaidina. Next base: position 4,118,631 of record JAGSMS010000020.1, on the reverse strand, counting down.
AATATATAAAAATTTTACAGTGTGTTTGGGTATGTAGGTGGGTGTGTGTGGGTGTATGGATGGGTGTGTGTATGTGTGTATGGGTGGGTGGTATGTATTTGCTACTATTAGTTATTTGTCATAATATGTATATGAAGTATGAATAAATAATTATTAATTGGATCGGTATTAAAGAACTTAATTTTTGAAAGTGAATTCATTTTATAACTCGAATCTTAAACATTCACAGCAACAGCCATCTGACCAAAATTAATATCGTTATTTAGACGTCTGTAAAAAATGCTAATATTTTTTTAGTTATTCATTAGCCCAAGTTTCTGAAATATCTTCGAATTTCTAATTTCGTCTACACTTACAAGCCGTTAACACAACACAACAGCGACACACAACTTTAACTAGGTAGTTTAAGAGTATCATCAGGATATAGCAACAATATATTATCATGTCCAACTCACGTCACTGAACAATAGTACAATATAATTATGAGACTTTAAACAAAATTTATATATTTAAAAATCAATTTTATTCGAAATCATAATCGAATGTCTCGATGGGAGAATCTTGTTGGCCCACAGGCATCCGTTAAAGCTAATATCAATTTTAGCGATTCGACGTAACGCAGACGGAGCCCAATGGAATCACACGCTCCGCGCACTTTCATCAGCTGAGTAAACCGCATTAAATTCTGTGAGGTGTGCCAAAATGTGCCCCCGTTTCCGAGGAATTCATTACGATATATTTATCTTCGAATAATTCAAAAAATCGCATACTCACTACGGTGGGCAGACAGGTACGTGAGCGGTGAGGTGGTGAGACAGATATCCTTGCACTAATTACCACACTCCCATCACGAGGCTGTGTGCAAATTCGGTTCGATTTTCCGCCGATCAGTCGGTCGTCTGAGCCACATTTTTGGCTACAATACGGTGCACTATATACAGGCGAGGTTGGTATTTGATAAAAATATGGTATATTCCCCCTTACACAATAATATGTTACTTAACACTGTTAATGACGTTAAATAAATAAACGATTTTTGTTTAGTTTATTGTACTCATTCAGATGGCATTAAAACTTTTGAGTTTAGCATTCGCTCGTTTGTTCATATTTAAAGTTAACCGGAAACAAAGTACACCATTTCACAATTATTTGGACATGAACCATAATTAGTAATTCAGTACACGCATTAAACCTTAAAATGAAAATATTAGACTATGTGCTTAATGACTTAAGTAGTCAATTACTACTACTACTTATAATAAGTGCTCTAAAATTATATTTAAATAATCGAAGAGATAATTTTTTTTCATTTCTTAAATTATACTTAATGAAAACATTTTTTACAACGGTTATTAATGTAAAAGTATTTATTATATTTTATTAACTTAAAATGTAAAGTTTCTAATTGAATTATAAACTTTCTCATTTATTGCAACACAAGGATATAAGAATGAACGAACTCGTTGAATCAGCACACTTGATATGAGTCAATGCAATTGACAAATTGGAACTGTTCGTGCGATCCCTATGTGGGACATTTCGAAAGTGATGAAACCTGCCAAGGATTGATGTGCTTTGCCAAATGACGCTTCGGATGTCAGCTTGTTTGCTCTAGAGTTGCCAGGTGTCTGTTTTTGACTGAGACTGTCCTTTTTTATTGCCATATTCCTTGTTCACTTTATAGGTAACTTAGTTGTTTAATTGTTCTAATGTTATAAATGTGAAATGCTTGGTTGTTTGTTGTTTAATCACGCCTAAAGTACTGAAAGGATTTAACATTACATTTGGCCCAGAAGCAGATTATGTCATGGATCTTTTTTTTATCTCCTTCTACCAGGAGACCAAAATGTATGACGCACGAACGAAACCGCGGGGCATCGATAGTTTGGATTAAAAAGCATCCGTATGGTTTTATATTTCGATTTAGTTCAGCCATACATACATACAGCCATATTAACATGGTTTAGATATTTGGGCGCTCGTTTTAGTTTCATAGAGGTCGAGTGACCTGGGTTCGATTCCCGCTGTCGGCACCACTAAAATTATTAGAGAGGATTTACCACGCGCTCAGCAGTGATGAAAAACGTCGTGTGGAAACTTGTATGTATGAGAATTATATTCATATTATTTTGAAGATATGTGAACCCGCACTGGAGCAGTGTACCAGCGGACCCTTCCCGGTTCCAAGGCCTTTGCCCAGCAGTAGGTACTTACAGGCTGCGATTTTACACATACATTTTCTACGCACGTTTTTAATCCTTAATAGAAGCAGTAACTCATATCGACAGGTGTATAATTAGATATATGTATTTATATTTGTCAGTTCATAAACCATGCAATATCTCATATAATGGCGATGACTGTTAACTACTTTCAAGCGAGACAATAAACCAACATCACTAACCCCAACGCGTTTCCAAACTTATCCGATGTTATGTCGCCAAACCTTGGTAACCCTCCCGTCTGGCTCTCGCCACGCTTTCACAATGCAATCCGTTCACCTGGCCCGCTATTGTTGGACCATTCAGTCTATGCGATTGCTGTTTATTTTTGAAGCAACGTTACTTTTCTTAACTGTGCAATAAGTCTGATAAACTATAGTGCGGTATGGCAGGGAAATTCTGGATGCGGTGTGGTTCTCGCTGCAGTCCATACTGGCTTTAGTAAATGTTCGATATATACAAGTATCGAAAAAAACCGGTGAATACCACGCTCTCCCAGAATATTTGTATAATAAAGGAGCAGTAGTATTTGACATTTTAGTATTTTCCTGCTGCCCGAATGAGCCGGCTTGACCGGGGTAAAACCACGACCTCGCAGTATACCGACGTAAAGTATAGGCACCTAGCGCTTTGCGTTTTGTTCTATGAGTGTGGTAACCGGAGGCCCACTCCTCCTCCCCCAACTCCCCTTTGTTTTTATACGTATTAGTTTTCGGACTTTATGGGAGTGCTAAAAGCTAGCAGACGAACATAATTTTTTGAATACTACCAAATATGTAAAATGTATGTAAATGTAACATATAAATGTAAATGCATTAATTACTTTTCACGTTGCACGTGATTTCGTTTTTCTTATCCGTTGATAAGTTATCTGCGAACCGTTTAAGGGAGAGTCAGTCGGTCGGTCTATTAGTGTTGATCGCTCAGTAAGTGACCAGAACAGTTCACAGTACTTGATAGAGGAGAGTTAATTTTCTTTAATTATCAAGATGCGTGTTAGTTTTATGAAATACACATGCTGCATGTCAAAGAAGCTTCTTAATGTTTCTGGAGTTTAACAAAACAATTGTACCAACTTTAAATAGGTATACAGTTCATTCGTCTGTGTAAATATACCTATTGCGATACAGTGGCGCACACTTTACTCCGGGGGTCACATTCAAGCGTCGTTCTCAAAGGTCGCAAACATCGCAGTGTCTGCAGCGTAGTTTGCTCTGTATGTTGCGTCGTTTTGCGCAAGTTCAGCATTTTCTCGGGTTTATCATGCTTGATTACAGAAGTTTCATTTGATTAGCAAAAAAATACACTGTGTATCAACTTCACATGCGCAAAAACAAAGACAAAATGTATGTAATAATAATGAAAACGTTATTAGCGGTCGTCTGGTGATATATTGATACTATTCTATCGTCTGGATTGTTTTCAAAGTATTACTGTGTAATTGAGTTATCGTTTAAAGAATTTGTGAAATATTGCACAATAGTAGGGAATCGGCGCAATTTCAACTATTACGTGCGCACTAACACACTCGGCAACCAAAATCGTCGGACGTAAGATTGCTTGTCATTTCATTTTGGAATGAAATGACAAGCAATCAATCGCAATTGATCTGCAATTTCGCAGTAGCGGCTCGCGTTGTTTAGAGCAGTGGAGTTCGTTAGCACCGGCCCACGTTCCTTGTGAACACTGCACATACCGAAACGATAACCAAAAGCGGCTCGCTGGCAGTTGCGGTGGGCACCGATACGGCCGCGTTTTGTTCCACACCCCGGGAGCGGTCACGATCATATATATTTTACTGTATAATCTGTAGTGCTGCGTGAAGCGGAACGTCTTTAGTGGGCACTAATGCGATTATGTGAATCGGAATGTTTTTAGCGCCAGCGTATGAAACGAAACGTATTTGTGATGAGTGCCACGTTTATTATTGTGAGTTAGTTTTTTTATGTCATCATTGCATCTAATATGGGATGAAGGATTACTAATATTTAAGTATATAAAAAAAGTTCTCAGGCCCCTGTTCCCAATATTATCTATCTTTTTCACCAGAGCTTTAGCTTTTTTAAGGAACAACGTCACGTTGTTCCTTAAAAAAGGTGGTGAGTTTATCGCCTTTTCAGCATACGGCCTGTACGGTAATAATTATGCATAAGTTTCGAAAACTCTGTTTGTGTGAAACAAATAAATGTTTGCCAATTTTTATTGGAATTTCTGCTTCATGCAACACACAAAACAGATAGTTTATATTTGACTCATTAAATTTTCAGTGTTACCCTCTTACTGTCAAATTTTCCATCATTAGTCTGGGCATACTTTTTATTAATTCAACAATAACCAATTTACTTTAAAATCTCTAATCTTAGCTGGTATCGGATTCCTTTTTAACCATCAAGATAAAATAATTTGTGATTTTATTATTCACCTCAAAATAACTGTAATTGTTATTTTAAAGCGAAAAACTACCTCGAACAATTCAAGTCATGTAGTCGTGATCTCCCTTCTCCTAGCCAGTTCCGTGAACAACGTGGAATTGTTCACGGTTGTCGCTCAATACCATACCGTTCGAATGATATTTCCTTGTAAGGAGATACAATTTAATTTATACTTTTGAATTTATAAATTAGAGCTGTTTATCTTCAAAGTCTTTAATATGTTCAGAGTGAAATTACGTAAGTAAGCTATGTTACAATATCAAGCACGTTCGCCTTAAAGATAACTTGATTACATTAGGCTAGAACACGCAAAACCATTAATGTCTAATACTCATTTTTATTTAAAAAAAATTATCGCCATTAACATTTTACGTACATTAATTATGTTCTACTCTAGCTAGATACATGTCAAAGCCGACTAGTAAACCGTGTCTGAGATAAAATGCAAGATAAATAATAAAATAAAATGTAAATAGGATTTGTAAACACTCCGGTTATATGTAGAGTAGAGCGAACTGGTTTTTAATGCGCCAAGTTTATCAGGTGTCCACTTAAATACTGGATAGTTTGTTTGTTGGAAATATTTGTCAGTAAACATGAAGACCGACAGGATTTAGAGGTAACAACTGGCTGTTATGCTACGGGTCCGGGGTTCGGATCCCGACCGGAGCCAATATTTGTACATATGAAATGTTGTTGGTTCTAATTTTAATCGTTTGATCGGAAACGGAAAGGTTAGACGAGCGGGTCTTTTGTGTTTACTCGTATGCTTCCGCCGCTTATAATTTTTTCCGCAGTTGACATTTGTCTATCGTCATCATGTCTATTTCTTACCAGTAAAGCAAGCATTGCTGCATCTAAATAAAAATCTCAATTTACTTAAGACATCTCGCCGACTACGCGGCCTGCAGCATAACAACCCAGTTCTGTCCATAACCACTTGACAGGTCGTCCGATCAAGCCGCCCTCTGGCGGTGCGCGTCGGCAATTTTCTTAAGCGTTCACGAGGTCACGAATCCGTTCCGTCGGGTTGTCGGCGGTATCAATTTCTACTTGCAAAACGGACATAAGTAGGCTAGCTATTTTTTGCAAAGTATCTAGTGTAATTATGAAACTTTCGTTATTATTATTATTTGAGTTTTATCGTTACACTCAGTTTTCTGTGGGTAGACGTATAAAGCAGGAGCCTCACACAAGGTGGTAAAGCCAATACGCAAGACGCTTATTATATTTTGGTATTGTAATTATTGTTGTATTTTTGAATGCGGTTCCTATTGCTTTACCTATATAGATTAAGATCTTGACGTTATCTCTGTTTGTACTATACATGATTGTCGCTATGTGTATTGAGATTGACTCACGAAATCAAGTCAGATAATACGTTCCAGCGTCCTTTTGCGCAGTAAACTATGACAATCGGCTCTCCACGAGTTACAAGATGATTATCAAGTTTAAGAGGCCAGTTGAGAACATCAGCGGCGTAAGGCCATAGATACTAGTGCAGTATTAGCTAATGTCTTCGCCCGAAGGATGAGCGTTGGCCAATTCAAAGGCTCCCGTTTAGCTATATTGATAAATTGTTCTCTCCCGCACGCAAACGTTCGCCTGCCAACGAGTTGCAATATAAGCTAGAGCACATATCGTCCACGCTCCCCCGGTTTAACGCTACTGTTGTCATGAGCCTTCCGAAAGGATGTTACGTGATTCAAATATTAGCCTAAAGAAATATTTGTGTAGTGACTCTATCAGTCTTTTCGCTATCCAATAGTTTCTTCCCTTCATCAGCCTGTTTAAGTTCACTACTGAAGATGGGACTCTCTTAGAAAGCATCAGCAACCCGACATATACATTTCTTAGATAGTGTGCCCGTACTCAACACGGGCAAACGGGTTGGTGAGCGCAGTGCCATCCGTCGGCACAAATGATGATGCTAATACTTTGTCACTGTAATATATCCCGCATTTATTATTTACTTGTACATTTTGAAACATGTTGCACCGGTCGAATTTGAGCACTTCAAATATTTTACATTACGCCCTGCAGACTTTCTCATTATGTATATGTGTACGAGTTTGTTATTTCTTCCGTACGTGTATCGCGCGAAATTTGGGAAGAGCAGCTTTGTACATTAGAATTTATGGTTTTTAATTACCAACGAACTGCGGCCGTTTCACTCAAATACTCGAACTTTTACGTCTTTAGAGAATCGTCCACCCCTTTTCATCATGAAGCTTTGGGTAATCGCCAATTCAATCTCCAAACGAAAGTGACTTACATTATAAATAATACAAAACGAAACAATTTACAAAACCAGTGGCTGTTTTAATATTGGAGTAAATAATATTACATTCAATTTAAAATTTACTAATAAATATTCACGGAAATGTAGATACCCTAGTTGATATCAACATAGTTTAATAAGTGAGCAAATGTGAATCACTTAAGCTCTGGCACTAGTTTAAAATTTATTGTGCTTTGAAAAAACATTAACGCCTCGTTCTGTATCACTTGTCGGTTTCCGTTTTTATTTAATGACTTTAGGCACTTTATTGCAGTCGCAACGGTTTTCTATAGGAATCCATTTAACATTTAATTTTCCGCAGCGGTTTTTTTGCCTCTTATAACTTACAAAACGGTAAACCGGTTTTGTGAAATTGTTTTAAACTTTTTTATTTTTTTATTATTATATTGCATAGTTTTTACACAATGCTCAGGGTCGTGTTGTCATATGAATTACGTAATATATATTAAAGCTTTGCATCATTTAATGGGCATTATGATTATACTTATTTAGATTTCTTGTAATTAAAATTTGCATTCAAGGTCAAAGGTGTCGAACTAATAGTAGGACATATTATTTAATATTGTGATAGTAGCATCTGTTGTCGAGTGGCTAACATAACATACTGCTACCTCAACATTCTATGAGACGGAGTTGTCGGACATTATGTAGGGACGGGAGCTAATTAGCCTATATGATATACTAGCGAAAGGTGCTGACTTCATACGGACAGATCTGTAATAGAAAAACTAAGTGTGAACGTGTTAATACACACAAACCTTTCTCGTGTAATGTACTAAATGATGGTGCGTTGAAATCCACTTAGAAGTTATAAGTGAATGCACAGACAAACGCGAATTGCGTGTTTGTTTTATACTATTTAAGGATATGAATGATACGTATGACCCAACAAGTAGCTTCGATGGTTATATTACTGATGGCCCATTGTTACATAGGCGTTGGACGCCGAAGTGACCTGTACATGACAATGGCCGAATTGATGCTATCCAATTATAACGGATATCGTGTAATTGAACTGAACGTGACCAGCACGTTGGATGCAGACGCGTTTATGCTAATATTGATTAACTGTTAGCTGCATTGACCTCAAGATTATTGGAAGACTATCACATAGCTCGCTCGTGCGTATAACATTGTATTGAAAACACCTATATGTTCAATAAGCTATGATATTTTTTTATTTCGTTAATCACTAATCGTTTCGTGACTGCACGCGTTTTGGCCCGCGTTGTCAAAAATGTTGTCACAAGTGAACTATTAATATACATATGTTAATATATAAATCGTTCCTATATCCTATTATATAACATAATCTACATCAGATAACAGTAAATTTTATTCATGTCCGTTGTTGAGTCCGTTTGTTTGAACGATAACAGTAAAAGGTATCATAAACAACATTAAAAAAAAATTACAGCAATATCTGAAATCGTAATGTGTGCCGTCGTTTAAGTTAAATCCGTTCAAACATTTAAATATATAATGATTCGTATGTACATGTGTTTGAACATAGTTAAGATGAAGATTGTCATGGTGATGTCTGAGAGAGAGCGTGGAGGAAGGAGCTTAATTCGCCATGATTAGTTTTACGCCACTTTCAGATCAGTGGACATGAGTCACGTGCCTTTTAATAACGGTGTCTATGGCCGCCTACCTTTTATTAATTTATTTTTAATGTTTACGGTAATAGTACATACATTCTCGTTACCCCTGTGAAATGAGCCCTGCGAACTATTGTTCACGTCTTTTTTGGAATAATTTCTCTATATTTTACTAAACTGTGTTAGTTATATTTTATACAAAATTTTTGTGGAATTTTGGTTATAGTCACATTATTTAGGTAACGTATCAACATAACATTATTGGTTTATTGTTTTATTGTTATATCAACATAAGAATAATGTTATATATCAATATACATCATTGTTACATTGATACGTTACCGGGCCCTCTCCCTCCTTGACAAAGCGGATTTGAAAGGCCAGTCTGAAAGTCAAAGTGATCGGTATAGAAGCAAGTTATTATTTCAACAATTGTGATTGTTCTCTCGTTTTCTTACAATATCAACGTAATTAAACCTACAATATCAAAGTTTAACTTGAAAGAATATTTGATATAAGATTTCTAGAAGCGTTTGGTTTTTTGCTAGCTAACTTTATGTCAATAATAAGTAAAGAAATAAACGTGCTGAACACGCTATAAAACGTTCATCTTATGGTATTTGGCTACTGAAGCCAATGGACACCTGCAAACAACTTTCCACACCTGGACTAAGGTCTGTTATTGTACTGGAGTATTTTTGTTTATATGATATATAGTTTTATATGATTAATGACAATATAGTTGTTGACAATATGGATTTTGAATATATCGTTTCGTATTCGTCAATAATATTGATGGTGCAAAAGCTGTCTAGTCACTAGCACTGCATAAATTGTATAGAATGAATGTCGTTGTTCACTCCCACATTCGTTGCCAACAGACGAGCCGTCGATAACAAACCACAATCAATAAAATACACGTATATACACGCGCGCGTGTGTCCTCCTCCATACAGATCCAACTTATCTCCGACACTTATTTTTATTAAAGTCTGCATGACATTGTCACGCCTTTTCGACTTTGCGCGACCTTGCGATAGAATATTTATTAGTGTCACCTCAGAACCCATCTCAATATCGTGAGTAAAGTCGCTTTCATAGTTGAGCGGCAATCGGCCGAGTATCCAGTAATCCTGAAAAATTGAAAATTTTGCGGTCGCCTGCTCTAATATGTAGACGTTTCATAAGGTTCAAGCTTAGCGTAGGTTTTAAATTTTGAGTCGACAAATTTTACCCACTGTGAGACTATATTGTGAAAAATTTTTAATTTTTGATTCACATCGAAATAACCTTGTACTCACTGGTAAATACGTAGCTTAATTCTAATCACATTTTAACCTCTGTTTTAAAATGCCTCGTTATGCCAATTTTTCGCACAGCCCCAATTGTGCAGAAAGTGATATAAGGGCAAAACACCATCTCCAAATGTTGACCTGAACTGCACGCGGTTTTTTGACTATCGAACGAGGCTCTAGCGTTCTACTGACGGAGGAAAGAAATGTATCCTCATACGATGAACTTAAATCTCATAGACTAGCGATGGGGAGCAGCTTTTTCGTCTCTAGCGAGAGGGTACCGGCATGTCGCTAATCAACCCCGCCTGCGTGTTGAGAATGGACAAATCTTACATGTATGGCCTATGTCTGTGCAGAACAATTTTATTCTGACGAATAATTACAATGGGAGAACAATTTTACGTCGTATAAATCGTAAATTACTCTCATTTGTTTAATGGTTACTTATTCCGAAAGCATTTCTTTGCGGTTTACGAGACATTTTACAGGCATAAATTGCCGGAACAACCTACAATTATAATCTGTAGGCCATACAGTCACTTGTTCCGTGTGAGAAACGGAGCCGACAATCGCAGCGCAGTCGAAATCCAGCACTGAGCTGTGACGAAATCATTAGGAAAAGTGAAATAGCTATCCATTGTAAATGTGCACATTGCATTTGTCATTCAAATTAGCATGCCAAGGTTAGCTATTTCTATGTTGGACATTTACTGAATTTAAAAGTAAATTACTCTATATTTCCGCCTTATAATTTTACTTTCAGAATGTTATTTCGCCAGTGCACTTGAAAGACAAGACTATTATATATTACCTTACATAAGCCTTGTCGTACAATAAATAGTCAATAAAAGAAATGAAGCAGTTAAAACTGGTGACGTCACCCGGCCAGGGCTTCCCTTTGCTGAATCATCGCCTCAAAGCTCTGGCTTATATCAAGAGTGTGTTAAAATAATAGGGTCGCTGGATGCGTCACTGCTTACGGAGGCACCGTGTTGTCCTAAATTTACACTCCGTGATCCCGGATGTTCTTGGACTATTTTGTTAACGTTGTTTAGTTGTTCGAAAGATAATTATTTATTAGGGATGACTTGCACAAAAATTAAATTAATAGTGCTAAATATGTTCTAAGTATTCTTCAGTCTCTTTCAACAATTGACAGAAATAGAACGATGTATTAATTATTTTTATTCTATTTACTGTGGATTGGTTGGAGCAAGACCCTAATACTTATATTAGGTTGTAAATCGAGAATGAGTTTAAACGGGTGATGTATTTTTGCTTCTACCTTAGATTAATTACTATTTGACAATTTAAAAAAAACGTTGAAATCATGGTAATTGTGTATAGTTCCTTCAGGAACTTGGGCTCATACCAAATTTGAAAAAATTACGTAAGTCGTTTCAGGCATTCGCCACCTCGTCTCAATGGCTAAAAACAACACTGAGTCAGGCTGCCTACGTATATAGCGGTCGGAATTATTTCCTTCTATTAAAAATATCACTGGTACCGTTTTTGGACCGGTGCCCTTAAGTGTTGAAGCCCTCGCGACATCGGCATGATCAAGTATCCATCCGTCAGTTTCTACGATGGAAATAGATATGTAAAATGAATAAATGCTGAAATTTTGTTCAGTTGACGGGTTTCCTCCAATTGTTAAAATGGTGACAAACACTTATGAAATATTGTAAGATATAAAGTTTTTAGATGCTTTCTGCCGTTTGCACATTATACATACATTCATCATTGAACATGAATATGAAGAAAAAAATTAGACATATTTCATCTGTTTTTTTTTTGGTTCAACATATGTGAAAGTTGAAAAAACAAAGTAAACGTCTGAAATAATTTTGTCAATTTTTAGGCGACGCGGAGGATTAAGATTTTGCCGTCTATGTTTGTTAGATATAGAGGATGAATGAAAGTAGGTTGACGAAACAAATATATGAGTGTAAATGGTAGAGTAGGGAGAGGAAGACCTAGACGAACAAATCTCGATCAAATCGGAGAGACGTTCTGGAAAAAGGCCAGGTCAAGAGTACTCTAAACCAACGAGTATGCATGCGAAGATTGATGAAAGTGGAAGAAGCGAAAGACGTATGTCAGTACCGTAACAAGTGGAAGGAGATTGTCTCTGCCTACCCCGTTGGGAACAAGGTGTGAATATGTATGTATGTTTGTTAGTATGAGCATCTGTTCTCGTGTAGCTCCTAAGTTACTTTTCATATCTTAATAAAAGACGTGTCGTAGCTTTGCCTTAAAACCCGCGTGTCCTAGGCTATATGATGTCATTATAACCCACTTCTTATTGTAGGATTAACTTGAATTTGTGCATTTCCTTAGTCGGGTTTTATTTTTTCAATTTATGTACGTAGTTCATTTAGATTATTTAAATTTTTTCTTTCAGAAAATCATGATTTCATTCTGCGTAATGTTTAAAAAGGTTTTGAATTAATATTCATTTCGCGAACAAATTGGTGCGCACAGCTAGTAATTAATACTTGATTTCGTGTTGTCTAATTATCTTTTTTTATTGAACCAATACTGTCGATCGTGAACATCTTTTTATTTTGCTAACATAACGTAACAAACAACACACCGTAGCAAATTTTTATTGACGTTAATTAACAGAACGTACTAAAAATAACGTCACAATTTCATTGTACGTAAATTAAAGTTGTCACCGTTGAACAAATAAATTGCGCAATGTAAACTGTCGTCTTCTAGACGTCGATAATAATAAGCTGAATCGTTCGTATAAAAAAAAGATGGCTTTTTATTAATAATGATTACGAATCAGTTCACGTGTATAGCAGACACTTGAGATATTTAAATTCACGTCACTGCTTAAATTAGCGGCACATCTGAAATATCTCTATTGATCATACTTCCTGATGATAAACTTAATTGTGCTTTCGACCATGGCTACAACTTTTGAAGATTATCGGCAGTTGTCAACTGCGTTGGAGATATAGAGCCGCGAGTGTACTCGTCTTTGCTGTCCCGTGTTAGATGTAACGCTTGATCGGTTAGATCGAAGGTAGGGTCAGACGCACTGGGGACGCAGCAAATCGCAAACCAGACCCGAAAACCAATAATTGAACAAAGATTGGCTTCGGCTGGTATTCAAATCCAAGACCAATTGGGCATTTAAGTGCGCTAATCAGTAAACCATGCAATCGCCAGATTATTCGAAATTATTCATATGTGCAGTTATGAATTTTATAATTTTGCTAGCGAAACCGGCTTTGCACGCACAGATCTGTAATATATAAACTAAATATTATTGTGTTATACATATAAACTTTCCTCGCATTGAAATATACTAAGAAGTTTACTAGTTACATACAGACAAACGCGGATTGCTATTCTTTGTACTATTTAAAAATGTAATAAAACTGTGGAGACTCAAATTGTTAGATATGATTAATAAATGGGAACATTATTCATTATTCACAAAAAGTGTTCAAGTCATGCATATCTAATAATAGACCAATTACGACTTATAATTTATTCTCAAAGACGAAATAATTGTATGTAGATTGTAGTTTATTTTAAATATTACGAAGAAAATTGGAATGTCTTACAATACAAAACTTATTAGCGTGTCTGTTTTTAGCAGTCATTGTTTGGAGCTCCTGCATCTTGCTATCAGATACTTTAGGTAGAAATGCGTATGTTTTATTCATTTCCCTCTTACAGACCATTGCCAGTTGCGTAACCGAGCAACGTCTCCATTTCATGCAAAACGGTTACATGTGCTCGCTAAAATACAATACAATATCTTTGTTCAATTGTGTTTTCCTTGAACACTGAACAAGGCACCGGCATTAATTTTAATACGCAAATAGTATCTATCAGTAACAAAGCAAGTCACTTTGTCTGCGTTTGACACGAGTGCCGTCGGAGTCCTACAGGCTCGACGGGAGCTGCCGTCCCGAGTGCGGATGACAACTTGATATAACTGCTTGAATGTACACTAACACGTGGAATATTAGCATCTATACGGTTTCTAAAACAAATCTTGTCACGCATTACACATGGAGAAACGCATTACTTAGCTACTACTGCTACTTGGACAAGTATTGTTTGTGAATGTGGGTGTTCTTTTTCTGCAATTTATTATTAGACCTCTTCCTATGAAAGATTACTTATGGGATTGAGCGTAATCGGACGCCTCGGAGTTGAGACCCTGCTGTCCGTCATTGCTTTCGTATCGGCATTTATTGTGATGGTAAATCGGCCATCTATTCCATGACATTTTCAAAGCTATTCTCTGTGTTGACAGCACGACATTCACGGAAGGAAATTGGGTCGCAGATTTTCTTTATAAGTACAGCTTAATATACTACATTTATGTTGTGTGCTGTGATATAATTTCAAAGCTTCCTAATAAACCACTCTTTTATAGTTAATTGAAACTTAAATATGCCTTTGGTTTAATTATGAATATAAAAAGCTAATTTCGTTCTTTACGAAGGAACAATTCAGCAGACGAATCTTTCACGTCGCAACTCGGCACGCAGACGCAAACATAACTCTTAAGACTGTGTGAAATTGAGTTCCTTTTTGATGCGTGAAATGTGTGGCGTCTAGCTAGTGTAACCGCGTTATTAATTATTTTGAGGACATTTCTTAAACGAAAAAACTCAACCTATTACACAATCCTACTTAGTTCCCAAATAGGCTCTGTAGTAGCCAATCAGGTGTAGTCACACACTCTACCGAAAGGAGGATCGGCCGTAATCGCGTCGCTTAGCATCCGATTGGCGATCATAGTACCAGATTTCTCGCACCTCAGACACTGCCGCCAGTCACCGGCCAATATAATTTAAGTCTGATAGGTATATTTGAGATTGTTGTCTAGGCCATAAACTTTTCCTGGCAAAATTGCATGTCGACTTTTACAACACTTGCAACACATTTACAACACATTCACGTGAAAAATATATGTATGTGTTTTATATTTGTTTTATTAGTATTTATTATTATTAGTTTTAGATTAAGCAAAGTAATTATTGACTATGAGTGTCATACAAATAAAATCCTTAAGGCCTGGCAACCCTAGGCCCGGGTGTTAGTCTGTCGACAGAACGTTCTCTGGCAAGCCCTTCATGTGCGTAAACGAGAGAGATAAACAACATGTCAGTCGTGCAGCTATCTCCGTCGATCGTCACACGACTGACTGAGTTACTTAGACTGGATGTGGATGAAAGATACACTTGTGTTTCTGCAGAATTTGAATTTTATCTGTTGAAATGAATACAACGTTTTTTTGTTTTATAACAGTATGCAAAGTCGTTTTGATTCCGTAGCAATAAGGATTAAAAGTTTGAGTTAGTATATTTTCAATTTATGTTAATGATTGATATCTTAAAGTATTATACTTAGTCTGAAAGAAACCGTAAAGTATAGTGATCTACATCGGATAGGAGAACTTCTCGGATATGCAAATGATGTACAGAAAGATCTACTATTGTTTTCCTGTTTATCACTCCGTCATCAGTGTTACAACTTTCCATTAAACGTACACCAGCCATAGTCGTGAGATTGGCACACGGCGCGCTAGGTGCGCTAAAGTGTCATTAAGTTAGATGTATATCATCGCTATTGTCTACACTAACCTCGTTTTTAAAACACCAAGCAATTATTACCGCGCTATTAAAAAGAACTGCGCTGCAATAACAGAGCGGTACGTTCGCCCACGTAGTTGCCAGTTATGGGGGTCAGGTAGAAACTCCTTTAAAGTCGACGTTCTTCTAAACACGACCCGAAGGCGGCTACGCGCCTGATGGCACGATAGCGATCCTTGACATGATTAGATTGCATGCATAGTGTTCACGCTGAGGCGATGTGTGATCATTAAAAATCGTACTTAGCGATTGTTACACGGAGACAACAAATAGTTACCTCGGTAGATGTGAATTCAACAAACCATCTAATTCTTCATTTAAAATATACGAAATTTTAAATTTACAATTAGATTAGATTTACGAATTCACAGTAATTTAAATTTATTCAAACCAACGAGTTCCTAATAAGATCATTAAATATATTTGGTCTTCAAAAAAATATTTTGTATTGTAAAGGATTAGTGGTGAGGGTTATTTTGTTTACAATCATTTTGTTCTACACGTGAGTGTTACATGTGATTAGTGAAGTGTCAGATCGATGATGGAGCGGCATTATGTCCAAGGCGTTTGATACTGGGATCGCTGATGTCCAATGTGCAGTATTATCGTAGATTCTTTCTTCTTAGAAAAGGTCACGTCAAGCGGCAGGCTAATAACAGGCTATTGAACAATATAATTGAAAAGAAAGTCTGTGAGTATTAATATTCTTTTACTTGTAAGTATGATGTACTCGATGATGATGATGTTGATGATGATGATGATGATGACTTGTAAGTTACCCGCTGTAACGACCGCTTCGTCTATCGCTCTTGTCAAACGCCTATCACCAAGAATTAGTCCAATACCGCGCCTAGCGCTACAAGACACCGGCTAGCAGTGAAATTATAGCTCAGAAACGCCATACAAACCAAAATCTGTGTCAAGTCTGTTCTATTCGTATCAAAACGTGTACTTATAAGTTAAAAGCATGTGTAACATGGTCGGAATATGTTATCATTTTTGTACATTAATGTAGACAGCGGACGTGGTGTTATTTTATGGAATATTTTAATTGAAATGGGTCTTTTATCTGGCTCTTACGTTTATTCAGATAACTCAACTAAGAATGAGATGTTTATGTCATACGTAATTTATTACTTACATTTCATTACACAAATTTAAATTTAAGTGAGTAGTTACGTTAGAATAGTTATTTTTGGGTTACTATCAGCAATGTTCACAATCCTGTAATTGTAGTCATAAGTGGATTTACAATAAAATAAAAAAAATTTACTTAAGTTTGTAAAATATTTTTTATTAACTCATGACGAGTTGCAATAATGTAAATTTAGATAATTATGCAGAAAATAATGTAAATTTTATTGTTATGATTATGACACTAGGCTAGGCTAATAAACAATTTAGATGCATTTAAAATTTGCAATTAGTTTTATAGGAATGTAGTGCATATAAGAAGTACGACCCGCTGTTACCCGCTACGCTAAATATTTAAGTTTAAGCACAGAGACCATTAATATTTCCAAGGTAAAATATAGTCTAAATCACTACTTACAAAGTAATGTACCCCCGTGAAATTTCAAAATCGGTTTAGCCGTTTTTATCGTTACGCCGAGTAAACATTTAAAAGTTAGCTTTTGTATTTTGAAATTGATGCGCTTAGTATGTACATTATAGAATTTACAGAATTAAATTCTATTACAGAATTATAGAATGACACTTTAATTTTGCTTATATGTAGGATAAAATGTTTTATGATAAATCAACCTAAATCTAAACTAAACTTTACAGACTGTTACAGTCCACTGCAGGGCATGGTCCTCTCCCATAAGGAGGATTCGTAAGCGGAATGTACTTCGTACCGTGGACTCTACTACTGTCCGTCTCTCTGTTCATCGGTCTGCTTATTATTGATCTGGTATATTTTTGAGATGGTTACCCGGTCATCTGTCGGCAGTCGTTGCGACTTTCAAGGCGTTTCCTTAAGACGCGTCTTACGGCACCCACGGGAAGAAATGGGGTGGCAGATTACTTTTGTATTCGATTGTATTTTATTGTACTCGTTTACGTTCAAGGATGACGAGGTGGCCGTGGATAGGAGGACATAAACCGTCTTTCACACACAAAAAATATCACACTAGCAAACATGAAATACGATGCGTGGTTAACATCTTTATTTATTATCTATATTAATATATGAGTAATAAAAATAGCATTAAACAAGGTAGCAATTAGAGTTAGTCTGTGTTTTGAACTAGATTCCAATGCCGTTTTCACTATTATTTAAAAAAAATTGTGAGGAAGGAATTGTATGTACCTAGGATGTGGCCCTAAGTTCTGTTACTCATTAAGATCATAAACATTTCGGTTTGTAAAGTAACACTGTATTAAAAATAATAATAAAACGTGTGTACATATTGATCAAGTCTGAGCAAAGCTAATTAAAAAACATTATATATATATGTATACTGCCTTTGGCTTTGGTACAGAAGGTGATTGAGAACAAGATACGATTCCATGGAGGAATCCTATAGGATTTGGTCGAATTCTGTCTTTGTCAGCGTTCACAGTACATCCGGTCCCAGCAGCACGACCTCACCCCGATCTTTTAAGGGTTTCCAAAGGGCTGTTATATTGCGATACACGAATTTCCGGCCAATGCCTAGCTTATTAACCGTCTTTAAACGACTGACGGCTCCATATTTACACTTTGTGCAAAGCAATTACTGCGAATCTAGATTTAACGGCCCTCTCCATAATGTAATTTAACAATCATGGTGAGAACAAAAATGTGAAATGGGAAAGGAAATCCATCAAAGTTTTTTAGAAAATAAACGCTTACCATTCTTTTTAAATGGTTACATTATTTATGGCCAGAATGGTTATAACACAGATATTTTACATATGTATCTGTAATGTCCATGCAATGCCAGTTTGTAAGTTGGCATTGGCCAAGCGGTAGGTTTTAACTGTTTTTGGCGATTTCGATTCACGCACGGAACAAATATTTGTATTGGCTACAGATAACTATTTCGAGTGTTTGTGCAAGTGCACTTTATGCTCATAGATGATATCCTACAGTGGTGGAGCTATGTTTTTTCAATGAAACGTCAATTACTTTTTTTTCTAGCTGGGGAAAATCATCTCGTAAATACGGTCCCAATTAACTACGAACCTAACAGACAACCTGCACAGTTAATATAAGATTATTACAGTTAGCTCCGTCTCCCACGGTGTCTCGAGTCGTGACTAGGAACCCGGCGTTGCCCACATTAGTACTGAACTGGCCTACGTATTTGATATCGTGCTAGCGCTATGTAGACCGTTGGTGCCGTATACTTTACGATCGGACGCTTTATATAGATGGTCGATTTAGACGCTCCACGTCGCCCGGGCTCGCTATTACTCTGCTTTATGGTCTATGCGACGGTAAACCTCGATCGTTTTGTGCACGGACGACATTGTATTTGTAATTTTATGTATGTGGGGATAAGATGTGAGAAAAATTCAAAATATTATTTCGAGGACATTTAGAGTCCGCCAATCCGCACTGGAGACAGCGAACACTTAATTTTAATATAATTTTAAGTCGTTTAGGAATTATGTCTTTTTTTTTATTTTATTATCTATTTTTGTGTAGTATGATGACGCCTTATTATTCAGGCTTCGTCTTGATCGGTCAGTGTATTTAAAGAAACATTGTTCAAATAAGGAAATCATCGAAAAAAGAGATGTATAGTGGTGGCATCTCTAAAATTCGCAGATTATCGGTCGGATTGTTATAAAAAGTGACTACAGCGTTTAACCTTCTTTTCTTTCGTTTACTTTACCTTCTATAATGAAATTTTATCATTCCTTATATAACAATGACATATATAAGTCACTGTTGAACGTAAACTGCGCTAAGAATGCTCCAGTATACTGGCAAGCAATATCGGCACCGTCGCGGTAATCAATATAGTTCCCATTACTAGTCTGTGAGATTTCGGTTAGGTTTATTCAGGCGGACTTTTAAGGGTGTATATAAAATTCTGTATTTACTTTGTTTAATATATGAAAGTAGTTAGTATCGTTATTCAGGTAATCTCACCTTTCGTAATTATCGCAGAGCGGACCGCAGCGGGTCACTGTGTCATTGTCATTTGCATTACTAAAATATTGCATACCTGCCTTGGTAATACAGTTTAAAAAGTTTGATTAAGAAGTTATGGAACTAATTTAAAAAAAACTCGAAGATGACATAATCAGCATTTATATGTATGAGCACAATCGAATAGTCTGAATTGTGATGAAAGCTTTATTTGTAAAATAAATTGCATGTATTTTTAGCGTTTTTGATGTTTTATATATGCATTTTGTTTTCCACTTTTTTTTGTTAGCTTGTTTTTAATATTTAATTTTTGATATGTGTGTGATTATTTTCATCATTGCAGTAACTCTAGCCATTACTAAGCTAGACAGTAGCAATAGATAGAGAGATTTATGAGGCACTGTAGATTACTCAAATTCACGTTTTTTCTTTGTTTTTCCGCAAATATATTCGCATGTTTTAGGAATTCAAAATGAGATGTTAAATGCGTCATTACTAGCTGTCTGCAGTGTTCAATCGCTGCAGGCAGATTCCTAGACGCGACAGCAATACTGAAGTACATTGTGAACAGTGCGTTCCTCACACTGCATTTATGTTATTTCAGGACATAAATTGCATGCTGTGTGAATGCTTTTTAGTTATTATTAATCGTTTTTGCATGTAATGTCGTGTTGTTTTTTCTCTGATGTTGATTTTATTTTGCTGTTACATTATTCTCCTCTCATGTCTTAACTTTGAAACAATTGAAATTCTATTGTTGTGGGTCATATCAGGACTTATGACACGGGAAGGGTTAAGTTATTCAAAAGTATTTTGTTTTGATTTAGTTTAACGCGTTTCGCCTAGTCGTCAAATGATTTTTATACCAGGCAATGTTGCATTGTCTAGACTTTGTGTTACAAAACAATAGTGAACGCAAGTCTCGTGGCCTTTTGATTATCTTTATAATAGCGTACTAAATGTATCTTCATAGTCAGCGGAGTTTCTTCAGAGTTACTTGACAGGTTTTAATTCGTGAATTGATTTATTGCAATAAACTTTTAGATACTTAGGCCATACTTAGGCCTACTAAGAAATACCGCCTGCTTAATGCCGACCTTCTCATAATCCTGTCCTGACATAATATAAATATTATAACGTGTTGTTACAATAGAAATTCTATTGTCATAACACGTTAATGGTTAATAGATAAAAGCACAATAATAGCGCTTACCGTACCCATCGTTTTAATTGTAACTCTGCATAAATGAATAAACCTGTGAAAAAAAATAATATTTTTGATGTCATATGACACTAGCTTTTCCCAAGTAATGGCGTGTTTAGGGTTTTGAACCTGTGTAAGCAGTAGGTTTAAAAAGCAACGTTTTGTATCAAAAACGTAGGTACCCTTTCTCTGGTTCAATAAGCTAGGGTTGGCACTGCCTTTTAGGCTATATGGAATGCACGCCACTGTTCCCAGGGTGCTGTTTTTCTTGTTTTCTTAAAGGTCTACCGATTAAATTCAGCAGTTGCAATACTTTAAGCGATATTCAGTTACCACTGAAGCTCTTGTTGTTGTAGATTTTTTGAACAGGAGTTACGAAAATTAAGTCATTTAACGCAGATCGGAGCATTATAATCGTCACTCCCACATCGCACTCGTTAGATGTGAAAATAATCTAAATTTATAAGAATACTCATTATCCTTTCAACATAACGTTTCATGTATACGATTCAACGACATGTCAATTATTGTCAAACGACCTCACTTCCTATTCAGTGACTGCTTCGGTTAACTGGAACACATTTGAAGCATAAATTCTGACAGCGCGACCTCGTTTCATTTTTAAGGCGGTTCGGAACGGTGGAAAATCATTGTATCTACCGTCCACGTATACGTCGTGTAGCGTGCGGTCGATACAGATCTATAATGTATCCGATTCAGGGTTACCAGACTACCGGCACTTTTACGGACTGCCCTCATGTGACTATGTGTAAAGGCATCAGCAAAAATATTGTTAACAAACTATTTTTATCTTTGGGCTGCAAAATATCAAATATATAGTAATCAGTAATAAAATGGGAACGCTGTAGATCTGAAAAAGGTTTTTATATTCCGCATTTTATTTTTTAATCTTTGTCCTGATTTTATTGCGTTTAATCTGGCAACACTTAGCCGTGCCTTACAGAATGCGCTATTTTATAAAATTACTTCTTTAGACAACGATCACAAGAATGTATAATCCATGTCAAACATATTAATGATGACTTTTTGTCATGTACATTTTTTTTTTTAAA
The DNA here is from genome assembly GCA_029286595.1 of Bhutanitis thaidina. Lineage (NCBI taxonomy): Eukaryota > Metazoa > Arthropoda > Insecta > Lepidoptera > Papilionidae > Bhutanitis > Bhutanitis thaidina. The sequence continues at coordinate 4,096,785 of JAGSMS010000020.1, read as the reverse complement.
CCGTGGTTAGGGCTCTTACTGAATATGTTTTGATTATTGATTTTCAGATCTTGATGACTTTCCCCGCCTCTCTTTTATAACAGCGTTACATGGGTGTCAGTATAACTTAGTGTCTGTTAAGTGAAAAATACAATCGTAGTACAAAGTCACCGTTAATCCCATTTAAAACTTGTTTTAATAACGGCATTGAAATTTTCGTTTAGATCATTAAATAAGTTAAATCTGTCCGTTATCATTTGTTCGCACTTAATTTAAAACGCTGTTGTGAGTTAAAAAATCAAGGTGATAATGTGCAATTTAGCACAAGGTGATACAACAGTGAGAACTGTCCTAGGTATCCTCCAGCGATCATGTTATATCTTATCTCGATTTAAAATCAAATTGTTTATGGACATTCTTCATGGATGAACGTCAGGTGTCTTCATGTAATGTTTAGTAAAGATCTTCCCATACAGTTTACATACATTTTTATTGGTTTGGGATGAAAGAAACTAATAGTCCAGAAAGTTACTACTGCAACCTATACTTATACCAGCAAAACAACTTCAATGTGTCCGAAGGTTACGGATATGTTGGAACCCCCGAAGACTGGGATGGATTGTATCATAGAACTGAAACGCAACAGTAGTTGCGCTACCGTTTAATGGCAGAAATGAGTAAGAGCGTGGTGACCGAGGAGACGACCCCTAGGCGCCTACCCTAGAGTCTACCGCGTAGTATAGCAGCAGGTACTAGTATCAATAAACCAATCAAGTGCCCAGTTCTATATTTATCATGTGCATTTCAATACCGATTGCCCCTGGCAATATCCCCTATGCAAATATATATTTCACAACAATTACGTGAGAAGTTATTCCTCGATAATATTATACCGAGTTTATTTTCACATCCTTGTTAAAAAATTACACGGTATGATTTTACAAGGGAATGATGTCTCGCGGAATACTGAGTTTGAATCCCTGGCGGAACCAATGTTTGACCATCACACTTTGTGATTGTTCGGATCTATGACTTATGTGTTCGCTAATTGCTTACGAGACTATAATATCCAATCTGGATGAAAAACGCTAATTACGATAGCAAAATAAGATAATTCTATCATAAAAACTTAAAAATTAATATTATTTTGACTATATTTTCATATTACAATAATTATATCTGCCTTATAGAATTAGCCACTGAAAAGAACCAGCACATATTTAAATATATTGGAGAAGTAAGCCTTTTATTACTTCAAGGAACTAATTACTATACATAAATAATCATTTCAAAGAAACATACCAGTAAGTTTCTAAACTTTTTATGACTTCTGATTAAGGAAGGTTAAATAACTAGGTGTTTTTTCGTGTATTGTATTTGTATAGAGGCTAAATACTTTTTTTAATGATCAGATATTGTGAAAGTCGTGCTAAATGATAAGCCAGTGTTTATAATTAAACTCAGGTGGTAACTAAGAAATTATTTTATTATTTCTCGTTTTCTGCAACGTGACTACGGAGAGCGTGCGTCATTTTGTCGTAGTGTGACGATTGATCGGTTTATAACTCGTATGCATAACGTAATTGTCTAGCTAATTCACTCATTGTTGTTCTAATACATACATGTTGAATATTTTGCAGGAACGAACTACAGGTCTAAGGTCTGTACTGAGTAACCTAAAGTCTGCGAGTATTTTTGTATTCTGTATTCCTTACACCCTGACATCTAACATTAACTCCTAATTAAAAAAAAATACAACTTCACAATAATCATCGTAAATCTTTACTAATTAATATCCTTCTCAAACTGTTAATAGCAGCCCGAATATGTATTATGAACGAAAACAAAATGTACAACCATTAAAGTTACAACAAAAGTAAGCAAACTTACTTTTAAATTTTACGGATAGGAGTTCGAAAAGAAGAGAGTTTCTTAGGAAATATAATAACAGCAAAAGTTTGAGATTCTCTAACATGGAATACAATAACATAAAGGAGTAAAAGTTTACAATTAAAGTAACGGAGTTAAGTTTGGCAAGGGGCACGGCAGGTGCTTTGTTATTCCCCCTCGGCAGTTCTCCCTTTTGCATTCTCTCGTACCTAAACTTCACATTATTACGGTCCGTTCTACAAAAGTTATTTTGTTTTCTGTCAGACTTTACATAGGATTAATTGCGATTTTTAATTTAGGTAACACAATATATTTAAAATTTGGAATGAAATTTTAAAAATCCAATTTTACACATGGTGTTATGCCATATTGTGTGTTATACTATATAAATTGTTTTATATGTTATGTACATAAGTTGTATATCGTGTAATGCGTCTAAACCCCTAGTCTAATCTACCGGTCGGCTTCAGACATTGATATTTCCATAATGATCTGTGGACCGACTGGCCCATTTACAATCAAGTTGACTGTGTGGCCGTTTGTCACTCTATTGGGGAAAAATATCCTTTTTTTTGTTTTAAATTCACATGCCATGGGACGTCTTAAAATTTTATTTCTAATCTTATTTACGTATGCGATTATTGTTTGTGCTTAGAACCAAAACTAGTGTGCAAATAGTCTTATGGAGTACACCGGTTATTGTATTGTACCTTAGGCTCAAATGGACTATTCATGCGATCGGCTGATAGCCATGTATGCTATGATGGCGGAGGCCCGATCGATGCTTGATTAATGGGCATCGTTAGTGCTTGTGACTGCAATCTACCGTTCGGAATTCATATTGCCCTGGTAATCAGGACTGGACTCGTTATTATCTTGTGTAGAATGAGGCAGACCGTTCATGTTCTAGCGATTAATGGAGTATTAATACTTATCGAAGAACGTTAGAAAGGATTCTTGAATGTAACTTTTTTTTAAAGTTTTAGGCAGCTTATATAGTACATTTGTGTTCTATTCTAATTGACAATTATTAGTTTTTTTTTAAAGGACAGTGATTCGGGACAACCGCGCTTCCAATTCTCATGATCCCAGTGTAGTGAGTATGGGGAAATATTCCATGTTAGACATTCTTGTAAAGGTAAAAAATAACGTTTTATGCTGGTAACAAGATAAATTTGCTTTTATATGAACCACATCGTCTATGTACGATCTTTTAACAATTGTTTGTTATAAGGTCATATAAACAAACATATTAGATTTTTTTAATATCGGTAGTGTCCATTTATCGTTATCAACCCCAATATGGTACACCACCACGAAATTACTTGGCGCGTATATACGTGTATGAAGGGATGGTAGTTGATAACATTTTAGCATAATATTATTCCCAATAACATTAAGTTTTTTTGTTAATATTATCTTAAAAAAAATTATAATTACGTTTTTACCTTTGAATTGTTCTCGTATGAAATGAACTGTGTAATAAAAACATGTAATTACTCAGATTTACCAAAACATATCGAAAAATTAATGTAATTGAGGTTTCAATAAAATGTTTGCGAGCATATATGCATCATTATACATCATTACCATTGCGGAAAAGTTTCGCGAAATCCGTGCTATGATTTGTGATTAACTTGAATAATATTATTTTCATCTCCCCTTATGCTCATTTAAATAATTAATTTTCAATGACATCAATTATGAATCCCGACATTCTCACATTCTCCGCGACGGTACGTATCCATGTATAATATAATGTTATATCGGAACTAGTCGCGGTCTAACATAACACGTTCTTTTCCGCCTCTCGCGCAACACACTCGTATATTATCGCCGGACGGGTTTATAACCGGATGCCTTCTAAGTCGCACGGCTTGGTACTGGCGCTTGGATGGTTATTAGAAACATCATATGAAAACCGTTTGTTTTAAATAATGTTTTTTGAAACTTGATGGCTAAAAACAGGTGCTGTTTTAATGCTTTATGATTAATTTTCTAAAGGCTTTTTCCTAATTTTCGTCAGCCTGTTTATAGTGTCCCAAAGCTGAACATGCTTGCTCATGAAGCATGAAGCATGTTAGTGCTCCCAAATTTATATCATAATCGCTACATTTGGCAGGTGGGTTGATAACTATCACAGTATACGCCAGTCGTTCGTTTGGCATTTTTAAGATGTTTAATCCGGCATCTTTTGGAAGCCATTAGGAAGAATATCGAGGTGTTCTCTTTGGTCGACACTCACGGGAAAAAAAGGAAAACTGTGTTTCTACTAATTTTTCAGTTTAATTACGTCAGAAGTGCGTCCTTTGCAGCAATTACCGCTATGCGTTACATATACACGGATACACGCTAATTCAAGTCTTAGCTTGATTACTATACGCGCTGTTAAAAAACGTAAGCTCCGTTTTGATTAAATGAGTTTTTGAATTCCCTAAGACAATTAACATTGATATTTTACCTAGCGCTGGCCCGCAGCCCTACCCTCGTGATCTTAAAGTTTGTCCTTAACGAACTTATTTCATGTCATGTCACAATTTGCCTCTCTACCAATTTTCTCTTAAATCCGTCGTTAAGGATTGAATGTACGTCAAATATCCAAAGCAACAAAACTGTCGCATTTATAATATTAATGGATATTTCGTGTGTGAAATGTGGAGAGTAAGCAAAAAAAAATACTTCTATATCTAAATACTTCTATATCTATAGCAGAACTAGGATAATCGATATAGATCGATATAGGGATCCAACAGGTGAGGAGGCGATTTGCTTAGCACCATAGCACGTTAAATGATGGTCAAGAAAATTTCTCAAGTAGCCACCTCGTATAGAGGTAAACTCAGTTTAGGATGGCTATCCACTAGATGTAGCGTCGATGCGGGAGAAGTCTTATTGGAGAGTAAATGCAAGGACAATGGTTTGACTAAAAAATATTTTTGTTTCCCTCTATTCACGAATAAAATCACGAATTTGTATACTAAATAAATACTAAAGCAACCATTAGTTGTGCTTAAGTGCCAAGTAAAGAACGTGTATTGTTGACTTGCAGAACAAGTGCTGGTCAGGCGTCGGGCCGGGCTGCTGCGCCGCGCCCGCCGTGCCGAGTCGCGCGTGCGATGCGGAGCGGTCCCCGCCGCCCGCGCCGCCACCCGCTCCGCCTGTGCTTTGCGCCAGACCCTGTTGCCGCGAACCGACGTCAGTATACACTGATACAGACGACACATTTGGTGATTATGCTTTAGGATATGATTTGTTTTCTTTTTAGTTTTAAGTTTTTATAATAGGGCAATCCGGTATTGTAGATAGGGCGATTACGTTTTAACAGTCTGCGTACAGCGACTTCGTAGTTGGAAAGAAGGTTGAAAACTTGAAACTTTCACGTATTATTTTTGTCTATGTAGTCCTCTTTCGAAAAGCTAGACGGATTTTCAATGTGTTGTGCGAAAAGCAAGTCCGATAACTACCGCCGCAGAACTACTTGTATGTGAGCTAAAGCAACGTAGCCTTAACTATGAGCAAGTTGAAGGAGCAGCGGACCGGCCGCAGGTAGTCCTGATAACTGTTGGGGATGAAAGGTTATCGAGTGGTGACTTCGTACAGACAAACGCAGCGTAGGAGGACCTCCACGAGATAGAGGTGAAGTCCTGCACCTTGCACACCGCTGCGGGAACGAACAATGTAGGTGGCCTATGTTCAGCCGTGGACTTGTGACAGACTGTAATGAGGCCTAGGGACATATTATTACTTATTATTTTTTATCTGAATGATTTCGTCTAATTTTCTCTGCAGAAATTTAAACTTTATTATTCTTATTTTTATTTTTAGTACCTAACTTTTTTAATAAGTTTCCATTAGAATTATTTCAGTCGATAAAATTAATGTTTTTTTTTTGCTTACTCCGAATTTCATATTAATTTCGTAATTAAAACTTTAAAACTTAAAATGTACGCTTTGTTTTCGCGCTTCATAATGAAGTATATTCCCCTACAGTAAAACATTTTAATGAGTTTCCGAACTAATTACGTGCCAATTAATATTTTACCCAACGTCATAATCCAGTAACATGTAATTTACTTTAACCTAGGACAAAATGCCTTTAGCTAAAACAATGGGCCATTTTCGGGCTAAATTCATTTATTTAGCAATATTAAATCAAACACAATCAAATAACCGTAATACGTTCCCACAAGTACAAAAACCGTGCGCAAGCGCATACTAGAAGTACTTTGTTCCCTTTCAATACGGAGAATTTGGAATTTGTGCGACCCCTAGCTACCTGGTACCCCCACTACGCCAACCCTACGCAGAGGTTTCATTCCCCTCCCGTCATTTCATCCCCAACCCTCAACGATGCGCGTACGTCGACTCGCTTCATACACCAAAAATAAGTGCCATGTTCTATATTTGAAAATTATTCCAGTGATTGTTGACGTTTGTTTATGATATAAGTTGTGTAGTGTAACATAGTGAATAATTTGTACATAAAGATGGATCTGTCGATACCCAGGATCAAATATGAAACCGAAGATTATTACGAGGACGAATTTGAATTGCCGGAGCCGGTGCCAGATCCGTAAGTTGACAACGAACATACAGTGTTGCATAAACTTGCCAAATTAAAATATCCTATCCATATCGGTGAAATACTCTCATAGCAATTAGTGCACACTGATATCTATCGCCTAGTTAGCATTCGTTTAAATGTTACAAACATAGTCAAATATCTTTTTTACATATTTTTGTACTATGCAACGATTGAAAGAGAATTTGCTAATTCATTAAAGCTTCACATTGAAATAATTTCTGATTAATTTGTAATTTGCAATTTGTAAATAGAATGGACATACCAATTATTAAATTATACTTTTATTTAGCGATAGCCCGACAACATTGTTGTCCTAAATAATACTTGTGAAGACTTTGACTTTAATTTATTCTTTAAAATACAATACGGATATAAAATAACTACGAATTTTACAACTGAGTTTCTGTTGGTGCTCCGCGGTTGTTAGGAATCGAGCAAAAAGAATGTTTTTATTCAAACAATGTTTTGCCCTCTAGGACTATAATTTCTCTTTTATGGTAGCTGTTTAGCCAAAAAAAACGTCTCTACTTCTTTGGCGCTTTTGTTATTTAATCAACCATTGTATGATAATTACACTACGTGATTAGTAGAGCTTTGCTTTTCTTTTGTTTAATTATTATCACTTTTGTTGCCTCGGTACTGTGATATTATTTGTTCCAATAATTCGTCACTCTTTCCCCGAAGGTCTTTTTAATAAATTCTGTACTGTAGGAGTAATTTATTTTTCTTTATAACCCACCGCAGCCTTGGCAACTTGAGATGTGTGGACGGGAAGCTTTGTCATGAAGAAGCAACACTTGTTTCGTTTTATTTCCGTTCTTTTTTTCTCTAATTGCTTCTTTAAAATAATGCAGAGCGGCATAGGAGGTATACTTTGTTAACCTTTATACTCGACGACCAAAATCCCTCTGGAGTCCTGAAATACTACGCAAGTCAGGATATGCTTACGCCATTGACTTACGTTATGCTTAAATTCCTGTTTGCTATCAGAGTCATAATATTGATTGACCATGCTTTATCTCCAATCACAATTAGCTTAAAAACACTTAATGAGTCTTCACTACAAGAGCACTAAATTTCGATCAAACTTTAAATATTGCTGTTATTGAATCTATGTAGAGAATGATATTTTTGTCACGTACCCTTTCTTAACTACGGTTTGTGCGCAACCATTAGAACTTTTGAAATAATTCTGTCCGTCCATAAGACGTATTTGCTTCGTGCTAATTTGAAGGTGAAATTTGCTGTGAGTCTACCCGCTGGGAACAACACGCCAACACCGCTTAGATTGGTTTGGGAATTGGAAGCGGGATTCGTTATAAATATAATAGCTATTACGTACAGATTTATGTTTATTCTCAGTATGTAGGTAGGTATAAAGATATCAACCATCACAGGTGTCGTCAAAGTTGATTAAGGGAAATGCTTGAAAAGGATTTTTCAAGCATTTCCCATTTCTCATTCCATAGCGTCCGCCAGAAGTTCTGTTTTGACAGCGGGGAACAAGTTATGTCAGCCTTGCACTGACTGAAACCCACTTTAGTTTATTATGCCTGTGATTTCTAAATAAAACCTTTTCGTAAGTTCATGTCTGTTTTTTAGTTTTGTCGGTCTGTCTGGCTGGTCCTGGTTATCCTAATCTATAAAATGGCTGAACAGATATTTACGAGTACTTTGTCGGGAGAATTAAGGCTTCTCTGTACCCTGGATACTTTAACATGGAAATATTTAGTTACGGTGCGATCTAAAACTTTTTTCTCTTTTTAAATTCCACATGTGCCAACTAAGCCCCGAGCGGCAAGTGGTTCATACATAACATTCTATGCGTGTGCCCAATGAAGGATAATACTTTCATAAACGTTAGGGGTATATAAAGTTATTCGACTAGAATAAAAAAATGTCCGTTTCAAAGGCACGCATATTTGATGTTTCCATGAACATTCATTTAATTAGCGTAATACACATCACGTTATGTTCACCCGGGAGATATGTTTGAATCATTGAGTTAGAATGCGAAGGAATATTCAGCACGCATAGATTACTAATCTGGCTCGGGCTAAATCATTTATGTGATTATTCGATCGTGTAATGAGTTTATTGTTATGATCAAATGCCTTAAATAAGATTTTGGAAAGATAGATAGATATTTATATTTGCTCGTGACGCGTCGAGACCTACTGGGATTGACCTAGGTCCAGAGTTAAACGAGACATTGGAGTCGTTAATGGACTGTCACTTAACTTCATCATCATCAGTAAATTAACTGTCTCCACGGCTGGACATATGCTTTTGTTATGGAAGCTGGAATGTTTTATATGGAATATTTGCACTAGCGATGCAGCTCGTCATCACTAGTCTGTTGTACTTGGGTACGGTATATACCGGCTTCAGTCGGTCGTCAGAGCGGACCACCGTCAGTTGGCATGGCGCACTACGTGCAGGTTTAGTACCAATGAGTTTTGCAAAGCATATGTATGATTATTATCGTTGGCCTGTGCACTAAAACGACGACTGGCTTGCCACTTGTCATATTGTTCCAAATTAATTCTGGTGGGTACTTTTTATTGGATTGGGGTGACAAACGAGCTAGCAGTCCATCTGATGGTAAGTGGGTACTGAAACCCATGTAGACAACTATAATTGAAGAAGGTTACATTTGTTTTGTCACCCCTGAGGACTAAGATATAATACCTCTCAGCCTGTAATTAAAATGGCGCTCTAACTTTCAAATCGAGTAGAACTTAGAAGGTTGAGGTTTATTATTAATACTTTTTAGTTAAGAGGGTGAAATGTGCTTTGTTTGTTGCAGTGTGGGAGATAGCATCGAGCGTCGCCGGGCGGGCAGCGGCGCGGGCGCGCGCCACCGGACGGCAGCGGCCGCAACGACGACGGCGCACAGCAAGCAGCTGGCGGCGGGCGGGCCCAACCACCCGCCCCAGCCGCAAGGTAACAAACGTAATGTCCACATTGTTGCTAGCCCCCGCGTTGATGCACCCCCCGCAGCCGCTGCGGCCTCGACTGATCGAGCGATGTGTCGAGCCAATGTAATGGACGTGATCGAGATATGTTGTTGAGCCTAGTCGAAGATATTAGACTTGTTCGTGAAATTCGTTTTAAAGAAAACTGTGTTCTTTATCAGGGGCGAGATTGTTTGATAGGCCGAATATTAAATGAAATTTGGAATAATCGGGGATGGGTTGGAATATCCCTCTTTTTCTAAACTCGAATAAGAATGGATTAATGAAATACATCTTTCGCAATTACCTACGCAATTTTGCAAGTACTTCGGATTCTATACGTATTAAGAACATGTTAATAATTCCTTCCACATAATAATCTTACGTAATGTATGCATGTGGTTTCTCATACCACGCCGGTAACCAACATATTTCGAGCGCTTTCTTTTACGATATAATTCATAACGTTATAATATGAAAGTCTTTGAAATCACAATTATTGATATAAAAAAAAGGTACTTCGTTGCGATCAGTCGATAAAATATTGTCCCCATTTTTTCTTCTCTTATTTTGATTATAAATTGCATGAATATTGAAAATTGCATGAATATTAACTTAATTTCGTTTTGTTGTAAAGTCTATATAGTACCTGATATACTTGAGAAAGGCAGGTAAACCTTGTTTTAAAATTATGATTTACATTAGTATACTGATTTTGTATTGACATTTGGATATCTTTTCGTTACTTATTAAACATTGAGCCAGAAAGAAAAAACTTACTATATACTAACTAAACCCTTATTTAATTTTTTTTCCTATTACCTTTTTAGTGTAACGCTTGGAGTTTTGGTCCTTCAATTATAAGTAATAATATAGTTTGTGATTTGAATATAGCATTGGATTATTTCATCTAATATTTTATCAAATATTATTTACAACTGCGTGTTGTAAATCATATTACATTATTTAAATTAAAATAAATTATTGTAATTTCTATTTATTCATATTTAACACATAATAATTATGAACAATGTAGCGCATTAATGAGGAGAATTTTTAAATGTAATGTAATATATAAATATTTTGCATATGTGTCTGTAATTTTGAACCACATGTCTATGGAATTAAATTCGAGCAAAGGTTGTTTTGCTATATTCTTTATTGTTTAAACAGTTTTTAAACTTATACCGCTGTTCAAAAGGTACTAAATGCTGTAACTAATCTCAAATACAAAGGATATTACAGAATTCGAAAGACCTAATAAAATCAATGTTTATTTGTATGTTATAAAAAGTGCATAATGTAACGCTCGACAATCCGTTTGTTTTCGCATGCGGGCGCGGCGGCACAGGATCGGGCTGCGGCGGCGATGGCGACTACCAGCTGGTGCAGCACGAGGTGCTCTACTCCTCGTCGAATCGGTCAGTGGCTAAGTCGAAATTACATTAATATAAGCGAACAGATTGCCGTGCGATGGCGGTTTGAAAATATCTGTCACCCCCATACCGCCAGTGGATCTTGTTAGAAGTTAACTGGGGCCCTGAAAGTATCATGGCGTCCGATGTATAGCGGATTAGTCATCTGAAACAATAGCAGATTGAAATACACAGACGGCGGGGCGATTATGGCAAATCCTCCCTGTGGAAGGTCTGTGTCCAACAGTGGACCATTAACAGGCCGACGAAGATCGTACATATTAAACATCCTCTATATTGCGTGCAGTCAGTATCTGAAGAGCAGGCAGGGGTGGGCAGACCCTATCACCATTTTATATCATAAACATTTTTTTTATCAAATTTAGATGCTCCAACAGACAATAATTGTTTTGCTCTTTGACAGTAAGAAGTACTCGCACAACTGAGCTCTTTAATAGGTTGCAACACCATAAACCTATTTGACATTATCGACTCCTTCTTTATGCTGATATTCATTCCTGGTTGCCCGACACGGGTCGACCGCAGATTTCCAGTTCGGCTCAACCACGTGCCATGCAAGAGAAGTAATACAGCAACTTAGAGACCGAATGAACCTTTTTTTTTTATAGAAACGGCGGCAAACGAGCAAGCGCCTCACCTGATGGTAAGTGATTACCGTCGCCCACGTACATCTGCAACACCAGAGGTGCTGCAGGTGTGTTGCCGGCCTTTAAGGGTATTTGGGAGACAGGAGGGAGGATGGGGAGGGGGGAGTGGGCCTCTGGTTACCTCACTCACCGAACGAAACGCAGAAGCATAAGATGCCTCTACTTCACGTCGGTATTCTGCGAGGCCGCGGTACCGATCCGGTCGAGCCGGCCCATTCGAGGGACGAAGCCGCCGCTTGGCTCTACCGTGTGTAAAAACCTACGCTCGCGGGACTGAATAAAACAAATTTTCCTAAACAATAACTATTAATTTAGGCGCAACAGATTATCATAGTGGACTCACCTGGACTTCTGATTGAATAACTTTTTATTCTATCAAGAATATTAATACATTTAAAATTATTTTTTCATCGACGCAGGTACGAGGTGTTGGAGTTCCTCGGCCGCGGCACCTTCGGCCAGGTGGTGAAGTGCTGGAAGAAGGGTACCAACGAGATAGTCGCCATCAAGATACTCAAGAACCATCCCAGCTATGCTCGTCAAGGTCAGATTGAGGTGAGAAACAAAAATAATTGGTATATCTTACACTAAGGCCTAAGGGTAAAAGAAATGGACTTTAGTCTATAATCAAGGATATGCAATGGATAATTTACTAAGACATTGACACATAAAAACCATCTTTAAGTCGCAGATATTCTACATCCGAAGCGGAAAACGTACTTTCAAACCTTGAACCTCTGTTGTTAAGATGTTAAATTAATAAATTAGCCAGAACTTTAAAGGACATATATGATGTTTTCTAAAGGGCAAGAATAATAAATAATGATAATTGATTGTAGAAGTTGATTCTCAATTTGGTACAATATTACGCCCCAACTAAACCGGGATTATGATCCTGGATTTAAATCATTGTAAATTGACGGCAACCATTTCATAATGGAAACGTTAAAAATTTAAATTTGAAAACGAAATGTTAAAAATGAAAACTTTAAATTAAGACGTGTAAAAGATATTATTGGATTTTTTCCCAGTGACCTTCGAAGCTTACAGTTCAAAATCCAAAAAATCTAATTAAAAAGTTTATTCTTCGACATGGGCACATAAATTTCACTTGTATTTTTTTTAATCATCCACTGTTTCGTAATCAAGGTCCCCTGACGGAACAGAAACAGGCAAACGAAACTCCGGAGATATCCTCTTCATTAGTTTTTTTTTTAAATAATATTGCAGCGCAACATTTAGAAACTGCTTGGGAGCGATCGACTCATTTCCTGAGGTTATTATCATCCATGTGTTCCTTTTTTTATAAATTCTCAAGTTCTTACAATCTTTGAATTCCTATCTATGACATACTATGAAATATGTAGTCCAACTAATTATTCATGCAAATCGGCTCAACAAACAGCTGCTTTTTTGTTCGTGTTTATTTAATTTTGCTCTTACTCTTTCCTAGGCGCTTCTTAGTTTGAATACGTCCTGGCGGTCTTCCAATTATATCATGTTTTTGTGCGCATCACAGAGTGCTCTTTTTATATACCTACTATGTATTTATTTGTTAAGATGGAATCCAGTAGTGGTCGATAGACTTCCAGTTTTTATATAATGTAGGAAATATTAGATGATTAATATTAGATTATTTATGCGAACTTTTCGCTCTATGTTTGTCTTCTGACTCTTACTTACTCATAAGTCCGATGGTAGCTTCCTTCTCTAGCCAAGAGTCTGCGGGGGTGTTACCACACTCCTACCCACTGCTGTCAAGCAGCAGTGCAATTACTGTTGTCTTCAATGCAATCCTCAAAGGTGGAAACGCATCTGACCTTCTTTAATTGAAGTTGTTTGCAGGTGTCCATGCACTTACAACCAGGTGGACTGTAATCATATTTCTCATCCCAATCCAATAAAAAAAAAACTTACGTTGGCATTACGTAAGGGCAGCCCCACTTTAGATACGAATCTCTATCGTAAGAAAACATACATCACTCGTTGTTCGAATTGAGTGCATTCTGACTATGTTTTTCTCCCCCAAAAAAGCAGTGGTGTGCATGGCAATGGTTGGTAATATCGCATTCGTGATATCAATGAATAATGTATGTTCTAGATAATTCTATTTCGATTCGGAGACTGCGGTGGCGTCATAGTTGTAATTGTAGAACCGAATGGGCGCGTGAAATATGTTTAAAACGAGATGAATTCGGTGAATTTCATATTATGGTGTGTATATTGAAACTCGGTGAAGTGATAAATAACTTAAAATTATAACTAGTTACCCACCTGCTTTCACTTTCTCTCGTTTCAAATTCTATGAAAGCGCCAACATCGGGCCGCCCCGAAGAAACATTAAATAAAATTTAATAGTGCGCATCATGTTACACAGTACCGACGTAATTGCGAAATTATTCACCACCGCATACCAAGAGCTAAATTATTACACAAATTATTATAAATTATTAAAAAAATCTACTAACATGCTGAATGTGTTCCAGGTGTCCATCCTGTCCCGCCTCTCACAAGAGTCGGCGGACGAGTTCAACTTCGTGCGCGCGTACGAGTGTTTCCAGCACCGCTCGCACACGTGCCTCGTGTTCGAGATGCTGGAGCAGAACCTGTACGACTTCCTGAAGCAGAATAAGTTCTCGCCGCTGCCGCTCAAATACATCAGGCCGATACTGCAGCAGGTGCTCACCGCGCTGCTCAAACTCAAGGTCGGTTTCGACACATCGACTACGACTACTACGTCGTTTGTCTCTAATTTATATACGTGATACAGATGAATGAAAATTAATACCTTAAATATTTCCTGTTCAAGGGGCTATTTATGCATAAATCTTAATTATACAGCTGTATTAGTTATGCTTTAATTTATTTATTTATTTAGCATTTCCAACAGTAACACATAACAAACAAATTTTATACAAATGTTTAGAAAAAAGGCAATGTGCCACCTTTCTTAAAGGTAACCACGGAAAACCACTAGATACAGTCTAGTACTTAATATTATTCAGATCTGTTACATATCTAAAATTACATTATAGTAAGTTATAAGAAGCTTGACACCAATATTAGGCGACAAAACAAAGAAGGAATAATAATTAAAAAAAAGACAAATTAAGTAACCAACGATTTTCTTCTATAAATTATTGGCAAATGCCATGCGCATTTTAGTTATAAGCTCTGTAATCATAATTATATAACTACATGACTATATAGTACATCTAATATTAATTAATAATTGAAATATAACTTAACAGTAAAGCTAGCCTACCAATGATTATTTATCATCATCTAAAACACAGGCCGATAAAGGACTGCGATAGCAGAATCTAAAATGCGATCGGCCATCCCCTTGCCAATACCGGCAACAATGACAAATCCTCCAATACGGAGAGGTCCGTACCCAGTGGTGAACTTATTAACAGGCAGATGAAGAAGGTACTTGATAAACGTGTAAACGTTAAAAATGCCAATAAAATATTACAGAAACTATATTTGTAAGATGCGTTTAACAGTATACTAACATAGTAAATATGCGTCTAAATCTCGATGGGAAAGTCCTCTGAATATTTATTATGACACTTGATGGTTATTCTTTGAATCTAAATAGCAATTTTTATCGTTTGTTTACAACGAGAAGGAAGAAATCAATTTGCTAGAATAATGATGGCAGTAAAATTGTTACAACATATTAAGAAATACCAATAAATCAATATTTTTCTAATTCCAGCAACTGGGACTCATCCACGCGGATTTGAAACCGGAGAACATAATGCTGGTGGAGCCGGCGCGGCAGCCCTACCGCGTCAAGGTGATCGACTTCGGCAGCGCCTCGCACGTCAGCAAGGCCGTCTGCAACACCTACCTGCAGAGCAGATACTACAGGTGAGAGCGCACGCACGCACGCACCCACGCACGCACGCACGCACGCACGCACGCACGTAACACAAAAACAACAAATACAAAAATAATCAAAATAAGTAACAACGATATAAGAGAGAATCTGCGATAAACCTACCATCGCCCTTGTTTAATCATTATTAGACTTATCGTAGGCGATGAATGAACAACGAGAAAACCCTTTAAACACCTCTCTTTTTAGAGGGCTTTGGAGTCAACTGGATTCCGCCACATTACTCCCATGTGGTTTAATTACCTTCTCCATCCGAAACTAATCACGTGCTACAAATATACATTTATAGCATACCGTACATAACATAAGCCATTGTCCCATACGCGAACAAAAAACTACGGGGAACGTCTGTGGGCTCCAACACATTAAAGAATAACTGTGCCGCATTTTAACTGCGATTTAATTGCGAGTCTGGTCGCGATACGACACATTCACCCATCTCTATGGAGCTTTGTCCGACGTTGGACTATTTACGTTACGCTGATCTTGATGATTTTATTAAATTTGTTGTGTGTTTTCAGAGCACCAGAGATAATCCTGGGTCTGGCGTTCTGCGAGGCGATAGACATGTGGTCCCTGGGCTGCGTTGTCGCCGAACTATTCCTGGGCTGGCCGCTGTACCCGGGCTCCTCCGAGTACGACCAGATACGATACATCTCGCAGACCCAGGGCCTGCCCACAGAACATATGCTCAATAGGTTAGTTTTCATTTTATACTGGACTGTGAACTTCTTATATTATTAGTAACTACGTATTTACTCTGCTCAGTGGCGCAGTGGTTTAACGTATGGTCACGCCGCTTTGGGTTCGATTCCCGCATGGGACATGTATTTGTATGGACTACACACAATTGTTTCGGTCTGGGAATGTTTATAAATTGCCTGCACGACGTAGGAGAATTGTTCAGAGAGCAGGTATATGTGGACTTGGTTCAACTAAGGAAGGGCCATGCTGTCACAATTCGTAAGGTGATGGAGGAGGAGTATAAAGTTAGTTGATTATTTTTATTATTCAGTAACATATTTTCTTAAATACGAAAATAACTTTAATATTGCTTATACTAGTGACAACTCCAATGAACGCAACCTCTGAATGGGACTTTGTATACATTCTATTAAAGGTATTTTAGTAATGATTGAAGTGATTTAACATACTATAATATTTATGACATGATGTGTAAGAAAGACAACTTAAGCAGTTAGTTATCCTAGTGTTGAGTAGTTACAAATATTATACTCACCATAAATATTCCTACAACATCCATGTAGTAAAAAACTCGGTTAGTCTGCGGATTACATTAGCTTCTATTTTCACACTGTCAAAATTTTCTTTAATAATCTCGTATTGTTAACCACAGTGCATCAAAAACAGCCAAGTTCTTCTACCGCGACGTGGATAGCACGTATCCGTTCTGGAGGCTGAAAACACCCGAAGAGCATGAACTCGAAACAGGCATCAAGAGCAAGGAGGCCAGGAAGTACATCTTTAACTGCCTTGACGACATTGGACAGGTGAGCTTGATATGTTTCTTTTCTTGATTAAAAATGGAACCATTGGTTACAGAAGTGTTCAAGCCGTTTTCTTAGTTCAACTGTCTTATTTATTAATTATCAATACACCTTCTTCATCTGTAGGAGCACTTACACTTGACTAATAAATTTCGCTATTATGAAATAACAGCGTGTCTGCCTATCTCTACTCTTCAAGCACTGGCTGCACATATAAGGTATTTTTGGCATTTATCACCTCGTACGTCGCCAGTGGTGATATAAGAGACAGTGTATCTTTGATTCTGACAATCACATGGAACTTTTAGAGCCTTGTTAGTCAGTCTGTATGCACCATGTGCAGGTGATGTGGCGAAAATGTTATACTTACTCTGTTTATCATTAGCATTAAAATTATTTTAAATCATATTTACATTATGATATGTAGTAGATTATGATCTAACAGACTAGTACCAGTAATATGTTGATATAGATTTGTGTGTATTGATAGAGTGCAAACGTAACAAATAAATATATGCACTTTCATAGATTTTGAAGCGTTGTTTCATCAAGTCGTTTGGTGGAGATGTAAGAGCATCTGCAATCCTTTTGATATAGGAGTTATTTAAACAAATTTTTATTTATAATTCAACAGGTTAATGTACCAACTGATCTTGAAGGTGGCCAACTGTTGGCTGAGAAGGCAGACAGAAGGGAATTTATTGATTTACTCAAGAAAATGCTCACAATGGACCAGGTAATAAGATTGTGAGGTATTTTAATCGTACTTTTTTTTCATTTGCGATTAAATATAAGGTATAAGATGTCATCAACAACAACTTAGAAAAACAATTAAAAATGTAACTAAAATTACATTACGCCATAACATGGTGCCATGTAATTTGCCTAACATCTCATTCCTTATTCAGAGTTAGTTTTATGTCTTATATTTTAACAATGCGTTCAATTGATCACAGGAGAGAAGGATAATGCCCGGAGAGGCATTGAATCACGCGTTCGTGACACTCGCACATCTTGTGGATTACGCGCACTGTAACAATGTTAAAGCCTCCGTGCAAATGATGGAGGTAAATACTATATATTTCATTATTGTCTATGTTGGAGTCTATGTACTCCCAATAATATGTTTTTAAGTCACTGGGATGTAGATTTTAATTCATTGTGCTATTAAAACGATTATGGTGAATTTTTAATGTGATGGGGCTTTATTAGTTTAATGAATTAGTTGAAACAAATTAAAACATTCTTTTTTATGTTTTTATTTATTTATTTATCTTTATTGTGTCACTAAAAAGAGAAAGGAATACAATGGGCGGACTTAATGCCTTTTGGCATTCTCTACCAGTCAACATTCAATGTTTGCGAAATAATCAGTTGGTACATTTATAATGAAAAAATTTCATTATATCTATTGATTATAATGTACCTAACAGGAAATAAGTTATCTTCCAAATAATTTTGTCTGTGTTGAGGAAAAATATTTAAAAACTAATAAATAGTTAAATAATGGAACCTAGTTAAATCAAGTTAAATAATGAGTATAGGGATTGTTATAGATAAACAGCTTGCATCATTGGACACATATTTTTAATATGTTTCTAAAATATTACTAAGAACGGCAATTTTGACGAATGGCAATTTTGTAAATTTACATTATTTTTAGGATGCGATTATACTAGTAGTGATAGATAAAAGACCATATTATTTATTATTAGAAAATAACGACGTTAGTTATATTTACACAGATTCTTTTTTTACATTTATGTGGGTTTAAAATAAATCTCTGTTGTGTCTTCAGGTGTGCCGACGCTCTGGCAGCGGCGTGGGGGGTGTGGGCGGCGGCGCGGAGTACGGCGTGGGCAGCGTGGTGGCGCCTGCCGCCGCGCCGTCGGCGCACCACCTGGCGCTAACGATCAACCAGCAGCGTCTGCGCGCCGCGCCCTACGACAACCTGGTGCGCACCTAATTCATCATTTAGTCGCACTTAGTAGCTCGTTCACACCAGCGGCTCTGCTGCGTAAATCCGGTGCTAATCGTTATAGCGATTGGTTTAAATTTGGAGTTTTTACTGATTCGATAGTATAAAATTAAGTTATAATGATTGTTTTAATTTAATCGAACATTTGTTTCCTTGTTAACGAGACATATATCCACGTAAATCAACTGTAATCAAACTGTAATCACGTAAATCAACACCCTCGTCTCCTATACGTTGTTAATGTTTATCCGACGAGATTGGACGAATGTTTAAATACATTATCTAAAACTCAACAATATATCCAAACTCGAGAATCTATAATATGTGGATTGCAATAATATCAGCTTCAGCTAGGGATCGAAACCAGGAATTCTGCGCACCAAATTAATGACTACTGAATTGCGCAAACACCCATACCCAGAACAATTATCTCTGGAACATATAAATATTATTGCCGAAAACTAAACTACTACTACACTAATATGGACTAGTGGTAGCATTGGATCTGGGCCGTAGAACTACTTTTATTGGATGATCTATCTGGATAGGTGACACCCTGTTGCCTATTTCTGTCGCTATGCAACAGTGTAACTACTGTTGTGTTCCTGTTTAAAGGGATGGAGAGGCAGTATAGTTACAGGCTGAGGACACTCCATCTGGGTCCACAGACAGACAATGCACCTGTAGTCTTCATTGTTGGAAGATAGAACTTACCACTAGATGGTTATACTTTACACCATTTTGTCGCAGCAGGTGCGTGAATAAAACGTGTGAACGTCGTGGGGCACATTGCACGCTCACTCGCATTCACAAGTCTTATTTTCACATCCTTTGAATCTGCGGTACATTTGTTTGTTTTTTTGGTACATACTTTATTTAACTGTGAGATTTACCTATTTATTTCCAAATTTCTACATTATTAAAATAAAATTACCTATTAAGTTTCTTTCGCCTGTTTCTTCTTCGTTGAGCGGTTTATTACGAAGGCAGTACTTGTAAAAATATATATTTCTTACGTCGAAAAACAAATAAATCATAATTTTGATAATGTTAAAGTGTGATAATGTTATTTGTGCATCGCAGTACCAGCTGTACCAGGGCGGGCGCGTGGCGGTGGGCGGGGCGCGGCAGTACGCGGCGCGCGCCGCCGAGCCCTTTCCGCACCAGTTCGTCTCCTCTATACTGTGCCAGCCCGCCTATCAGGTGACAAGCATCCCCATTACTTATTGTCAATTCGTTGGAGTAACTGCACTTAACTTTGAAAACCGGCGATGCTGCAGCACGTGCATGCAACTTATCTTTGAGAACTGTTGTCTCAACAGCACATGGTACACTCACCTTTGAGAACCAGTGTTAATGAATTATTCCGCGTTAGACAGCCGAGTGCAAACATATTTAATTTATTTTATATGCTATATTTATATATGAGTGTATTTATATACATGTATATATATTTACGTTTTTATACTTATTTTATATGTTTATAGTGCACTTCTATTTATTTTAATTAGTATGGAAGTCTGTTAATGTTTACATTACTCTGATTAAATTTCTTTGTTAGGTTCCGATTGCACCTGCCAATATTGTTAAGTATTTCCCAGGGTTGACAGAGAATGCCTTAAGGCATTAAGTCCGCCCATTGTATTACCCTTACATTAAGGAGTAAAAGTAGCAGCTTGTAAGTGCCCATTGCTGGGCAAAGGCCTCCTTCTCAAATACGAGTATCGGAGAGGGTTTAGGACCGGGAAGACCCCGCCAGGTTACTCGAGTGCGGGTTGGCGGGACTCACATATCCTGGAAATAATATTTTTATTATTTCTCAGACATGCAGGTTTCCTCACTATGTTTTCCTTCACCGCAGAGCACGTGGTAAATACAGCACTTAAAATTGCTTTTATTGAAAATAGACAAACACCCAGATCCGGAATAATTATCAGTAATCTATACAAATACTTGTCCCTTGTGGTAATCAAATAAATTCTAATTTATATCTGTAATCATTTTTAAAATAGTATAAAGCAAAGACATAATTTGTATTTGTCTGTGTGTTCGCTTATAGCTTCTGAATTTGTAGGTGAATTTTAATGAAGTTTTCACATTAATTTAGAATATTTCATCTGGAAGGTATACATAATTTAACATAATGGCACACACACAGGTGCAGCAACTGGCAGCAGCCGCCGCTGCAGCCGCGGCTGCCCACCACCAACACGGCGTGGCCGGAGTCGGCGTGGGCGTGGGCGGAGTGGGAGTGGGCGTAGGAGACGTTGGCGAGTGGCGCGCGCCGCTCATCGTGGAGCCCGCCCCGCTGCCCGAACCTGACGTGTGGGACTTTCATCCTCACCATCCACAGCACCATCACCCTCACAAAAGGTGACCTAAAGGATTATTGATTCTAATATAACAACAAATATGCCTTATTGATTATTGATTCTTCTGTAACTTAGAAAATATTCTTGACTATCGTAGAATTTTACAAAATCTATATTATAACCAACATCATATTTAACTTTACTGTATATTTTGAGTAAAATCAAAGTAGTCGTTTCAATGCGATATATGTCGACAGATCAACAAAACAGCAGGCGAGCGTCGTGCCCCACTACCAGCCGCATCACCAAACGCACCAATACAGGTGAGGACACCATATTTATTTATGCCTAATTGTCTACTCAGCTTCCGCATCTCACTAAAATACCTATTATGTAATCAAAACGTTAACACTTCCATTCCTTCCTTCCTTCTTCAAAAGAAGTTTTTATTTATTACAATTCGACCTCAGTTTAACCATTTTTCCATCTTTCGATTTCGATCTTATTTTACTTCTCGTGCACTTAATAAAACCGAACTTTATCCGATATAGTATTTAACCAGATTATTATTTATCCTATATTGAGCTTTTAATTAGCTTGCGTTTAAAAAGGTTTTATTTTATTCAATACAAGTTTTTAGCTCTTGGTGCGTCCTATCCTTTATATCGCTATGATTAGAATGATTTTGATTGCAGCAGGTTAGGTTACACTAAATAAATAAATGTATTTATAAAAATAAATAAAAACACAAAAGTAAAAATAATAGGAATACTTTTCTTTCTATCTTTCTAATAGTAATACAAAAAAGCTAACCTAGCCAAACATAATTGTTGCCAGTTCTTATTCATATTATTAATTATTACCTTGACTGATGATTATACCACATGCTCGGCGGTCATGAGCTCGCAAACTCTCGTGATCAAGCGTAGTAACTACCTAACTACACTAAAAAATTAAATGAAGGTCTGTACCCAGTAGTGGGGTATTATTTATTCTTTATTGATCTTGAGCTTAAGGTTACAATGGGCGGACTTAATGCCAAGTGGCTTGCTCTACCAGTCAACCCTTGTCATGATGAAAGGTAGTTGGCAGGTGCAAAACAGAATTAAGAAAGTATTGGAGTAGACTCCAAAAAAGAATATGTTAAAATATACATAATACATGCACAATGTAATTAAATAATAAATAAATATTTATAATATCAAATACACAAATATGTGTACAAAGACATAAAAAGATATATATAATTTTTTTTTAAATCGTTTTTATTTGCAGTATGGCAAGCAGTGGTGGCAAGAAGGAGCCGACTCAGCTGTCTCCGGTCAAGAAGAGGGTGAAAGAAGGCACTCCCCCGTCCAGGCACAGGCATCATCACGATCACACGTGAGTACAATTCGTTGGTGAAAATTTAATGGTTAAAAAAAATTCTCTTGAGTCAGATATGAGCAAAAAATATTTTATTCAAAAAATTGGTATGGACCGGATTTTTCTATATTTTTATTTTAAAATTTAATTTATCAACCTATTTAAGTCCACTGCAGTACATAGGCCTTTCTTAGAATACCGGCAGGCATTTCTTGATGGGTTTACCAACATCCACTCGAGGGCCGAATTCTACGATGTGAGTGTTGTGACTACGGGTTGGAGTCAGTGCTGCTACCTTCCGAGATGCTGCCTCCTATCACTAGATTGTCGGATTTAGGTTTGGCAAATTAGTATAGATTTTCCGCCATCCAGTCGGTCTCCAGAGCGTCGTTTGTTAGCGAGCAGGGTTCATCATCATGTACAGACGTGGATGCGATTTGGAGATAAATAATGTATAGAACGCAATAACGAGACACAGACACCATAAGTTTGTGTGTTGTACAAATAATAGCTTACGTTAGTATTGTGTCTCGTACTTAGGAGTTGGATACGTCAATGTCGACCGCCAAGATTGCGTATATAGTGGCGCGATCGTAGAATTTGATCATGATCATGATGGCCGCTAGGTCATGTCATGAAATGATCGAATCAGATCAGATCGAACAGTTCTAACTGGCCATGTACCTTAATCGTCCGAGCAACGAAAGTCGATGGTTTATTTTTTATTCCTGGCTTTCAAAATATAACATAATGGAAAATGCGAATGATATTTATGTAACACCAAGAAATTCATTAATTATTATTTTTCGTATAATTGCGATGAAAAGATATTTTGAAATGTTTAAAAAAAACACATTAATTTACTTTTCGTAATTAATTAAATTTCGTTGACACCTTACTGAATTAAGTTTAATGAGGGCAACAAAAATTAAACAACGAATTATATGATGAATAAAATAAATGTTATAGTCGTTGGTTAGGTTAGAAGTGTGACCGAGCGAGCGGAGTGAGCATGCCACGGTAGCGGCTGGCGTAGCAACCGAAAAACTTCTCCATACAATGTTTAATTTTCATTTAAAAAGTAATAGAATCGGATATCATTGGATCTGGATCGAAAAAAATATCCTGTGACGAAACTACAGTACTTATATTTTTTATATATGGTGTGTGAAATAGCCTTTAGAATATGAGGTTAAATTTAATGAAAAGTTGCATGCAACCTGATAATATATACCATATAAAAGTTTTATTAATCAGCTATGTAACATCATTCAGGGTTCAAAATGGTGCCATCGCCGGCACATGGGAGGGCACCGGCAATTGCGGCGGACACACCATTACCATCCGCGACACTCCCTCCCCCGCAGTCTCCGTCATCACCATCAGTGACTCGGACGACGACGATGCGCCGCGCCGCCAACAGAACAGGCAGCACCAACAGAACCACACCCAACACCATCAGCACCAGCATCAGCACCAACACCAGCAACAGCAACAGCAGCAACAGCAACAGCACACGCATACCAACAGAGGTGAGCAGTAAATTTTTTGAGGAACCCTAGTGACGACACAAACCAGTCTTTCACCTAATGGACAGTCACACCTACCTGCAAAATTTTGTGTGCCATTGGCAGTCGGGGTCATCAGTTATTTAGTCGCGGTAGCGGATTTAATCATGTACCAATGATAACCGACACGCCCACTTTTCCATTTCATACTTCTCTCTCCATATGCACGTGTCACCACGTCAGTCCGTTGTTTTAAAATATTCATTGTAGTAAAATTAAAAATGAATTGAAAAAACTTGTGGAAAAATTCGTCAAGAACATAAATTATCAAAAAACTGTATTACTTGTATGTCAGTAGTAACTTTTTTTTTAAATATGAATAGCCATAAATTAATTTCGTGAAGTAACAGTTCCCTAGACCTTTTTCGCTTTTATTTGAAAATATCCGCATTTAATCTAGTTTTAAATAAATAAATTTTGTACAATATGACACACTTAACATATAAATAATTTTTTTTTTTGACTCCACTTGTTACATAGATAAGTGATTAGACGAAATTTCCAATTCCAGAAAATTGTTAGTGTAGATTTATTTTGTTTCATCTATAATGATTTTTACTATATTATTTTGATATAACAATTAATTAGATATTTACATTGGTGATGTCCTCCTCACCAATTGTAATAACCTCTCCCACTTAGAAGTTGTCATCGGCGCAGGATATGCTATGGCGTTTAACCATTAGCAAACATTCACTTGTCCTTATCTTTCCAAACTCAAGTAATTCATATTCGATAAGGTGCGACCTAGTAGGTGATAGACTCCTTCTTTACGTAGGGGTCGTCTGGGTAAGTACTGATAGTAAGTAATGCTTCGTGCTCTTAAGGGTAAGAGCTCGAAGCATTCTTTCGCTAAACAGTAATGTAACTACTGTTTACAGTTGTGTCCCGGTTTGAAAGGTGTAAAGGCAGCAAAATAGTGGGCTGTGAAGCATTCCATCTTAGTTATGTCAATAAACCTTATAGTTATCATTCAATTGTATATCTTGTAACTTATAGTTCTCACATAATATTTTAACCTTATCTCGCAGGAAGTGGCGACTGCGCGGCAACAACGGCAACGCACACCAACAACCACAACCCGGGCGGCAACAGCGGCGCCGGCAACACGGTGACAGTCAACAGCGGCGGCGTGATATGCAGCGCGCGCACTCCCCGCGACGAGAGGCACGTCAAGCACGAGCCCCACCAGCCCTGCCATCATCATCACCAGGTTAGTTCTTGACGATTTAATATTTTGAACTCTACTGCCATACAGTCATGACTTGTAAGATTTTTTTTTCATTTCCCTTTCGAAAACTTTGGAATCTCATGAGAGATCATCTTAACAAAAATTACACGTTCCTCTATTGTGTTAACATTCACACACAAATAAGTCACCGTCATTGGTCACTTACCGGTTAGATACGAATGTGGGAGCAGCAAGTCTTCATTCCCGATTGGCCGGATCTGTAGGTCTAGCTTATAAATGCACCGACACAGAGAACGCGATTTTTCCAAAAACATCGCCTTAAAATAACATAACCTGAAGTGATGTCACCATTAGTCGCCCCCGAATGCGAAACAAGTTCAAGTTGATAGTATAGTTGCCGCACGCTACGATTAAAGTGTTGCAATAAGTATTTGAACTGACCTATTAAATAAACCACGTGCAGTAGGGCGCTTTTAGTTTTGTCTCTCTTCACAACGATATGAAGTAGAAAAATGTGTTTTGGTTGTGACTGTACCGTAATAGAAACCGTAGTACAATAGTCGAGTAATAAAAAAAGGCGCGTTTTGTTAACTCTATCACGGAAAGACATTATTGAAAGGCAGGTATTGCAGATGTACGTTTTGTCTTGTTTATTAACCACTTGTAATAAGAACGGACGGAAATGTGTATGTAATATACATATTGTCACGTATATATTAAAAGTGTAATAAAATTTCGCAGCAGCAACAACAAGCGCAACAACAGCAGCAACAACAAGCGCAACAACAAGTTCAACAACAAGCGCATCAACAGCAGCAGCAACAACAACAACAGCAGCAGCAGCAGCAACAACAGCAACAACAACAACAAAGCTCGCGTACTCACGCGCCCCAAGCTACACCGCAGAGCCAAAAGAAGCGGCTACTTGCCTTGGCTCAACAGGAAGCGCAAGCAAAACAAGAGCCGATTCTTGAACAGCAGCCGGCGCATTATGTTTCGGTCAGTCACATTTTTAATGTAAGCCTTCACGCCTGTTAGGGTGTAAACCTCTAGGCGAAGGCAGAGATTACAAACTTTCATACGGCTCGGCGTAGCCCACAGACAGCAAGAAACAGAAAAGAGCCAGGTTACCAGCTTCTGCAACCCATTTTTCGTCTCTCAATGTCAATGTGTAATATATGTAATGCCCTCTTCAGATATATGTAATAGGTTTTTTGGCTTTTTAAGTCCGAATGAAATATTATAGAACATTTAAACTTTCTACAAAATCTCAATTGCGAAGTAACTAAGACTACGCAGTTTTAAAATTACATTTACTAGTAGCTCCAAAACTTGTCAAATTAATGACTAATTTTCGAGGTTCTCTTCGATCTCGCCTTTGTGGAATAAAGTATCTTTAATGGTAAAAAGGTATATAAGCTTTTTGATCATCTCAATGCATAAGTATGTGTTTGATATATTTTTAGGCATAGACCTAATAAATGTAGTTCACTAGATAATTGGGTATGTTGTTTAATCAGTTTCCCTGCAGTTGTATTATCGATGACATGTTGTTTCAGAGCGGCGCGACCATTCGCCAAACGAACGACTACCAATGCAATCAATACTTGCCGGCGCAGCACAGCAAGCGGGACAGTGTGAGTGCACATTACACGCATATTGTTAGGATTACGTCGTGGTCGACTCCACAACAGTGACAGTGTTCCTGTAAAAACCAGCCTCCGGCTCTGGTGGCGGTCTATGCTATGGATAAACGAACGAACGAATTGCGTGAACCGCGTTCCGTTTATTTATTTATTTTATTTACACATTGATATTTTTTTTTCTACTAGGCCAAAAATGGCCTAGTAGAAATAATACTCAATAACCAGTAAAGTAAGATACTTTTAAATTACGGTAGGACGTCATACCGATTTTAAATTTAAGCTGCCGTCTCATTCACCCACGAAATTATTATTTTCGTTTTTTTTTATTATTTGTCAGATATGTAGTTTTCCTTACGATGTTTTACTTCACCACCGAGCACGTGGTAAGTTGCTATTACTTACATTACTATTAAAAATTTCAATGGCGCCGGAATTAAAGCGAGCGCCTTGGCCACTTGACTACCACGGCTCTACTTGAAACTCCATTGAAAACTAGGAGATGTCATATAGTGTTCTTTCCATAAAAGGTTTGTATGTTAAGTTAAGATCAGGGAAAGAAGAGGTCGGGTCACATGATAAGGGTACTGTTACAGTAGCTTTAGCTGCGTGTCTGCTATGAAATCTGCCTAATTTATTATAATTAATGATTTTAATAGTATAATAGTTGTTTAATTTTTGTTACTTGCAGAGCGGAGGTTGCCGAGAATACCTTCCGGCCACCAGCGGCGCCATGAGCGCAGTGAATGCGCACGCAGTAGGCGTGAGCGTTGGTGGCTTGGGTGTGAGCAGTGTGGGTGTGGGCGTGGGTTTGGGTGTGGGCGTGGGTGTGAGTGGCCCGCCGGTCGCACACAAGCACGCGGCGCCGCACGCCTGGCACCACCATCCGCATGCTCACTACAAGTTAGTGTTCAAATAGTTTGGAAATTAATAATCGTAAAATAAGAATCTAATTTCAGCTTCTTGATGCCTGTTATGATAATTTGAGATGAAGAAATTCAACTGAACATACGTATAGATATGTATAACAGAACATATTATAATTTTTATAATGTCCATGTATCCTTTTCTTTATGGCTCATTTTCTTTATGGATATTTCGGGCGTCAGTCAGTTTTACGGGCTATGCGTGCAGTCTTTTGACAATTCGGTATCTCTCGTTCCTTCTGCCATATATTTCCCGAGGTATGAGAGAGCTGGAAAGAAAGAGTTCGGTGTAGTGTGATTACGATTTTGAATACTTTCTGCCGATTGCTTCTCACATTTCACGTGTTTACATTCTTATACAACGCCTTTTTAAAATTAAATATAAGGATATAAATACAAAATAATTTGTATATTTTCAGTGTTTCACACATTATGTGGCTGTTCTTATTTTTATACATGTTGCAGCCCGAACTGTTTCATACTCCTCTCAACCTAGAATTCAATTTGCCATATGCCATATGAGATTTTCATCTTTTTAACAAACCCCGCATGGCTAATACCGAAAGAATATTGATGCTAGTTAGAGTTCTGTTTTAATTATACATCTGTAATATTTTTTTCACCAGATGTAATATTTATACACAAAACACACACGCACTCACTTTAAATATATATTGTTTTGTATTCCAGGACGGCTAGTGGAGGTATTCTATCGCCAGGGGGAGGAGTGTCGCCCGGGTACCTTGCACCGCCACTGTATGTGCCTACGTATCACTACCATACGTGAGTTTATTATAAACTATATTACAGCCTATAATCACTCATAGGGTAGGCACAGGAGACAGCTGTCAAAAGATGATTACAAAAAAAACCGGAATAGTTTAAAATACCCATTAACAATATTTAACGGCATATTGTCACGCAACGAATCCGGCTTGCTCGGTGGTGAGCTGATGCTGATGATGCTGGTATGTATGTTTGTATGTTTTATAGTTGCAACAACCCTCTCAGCCTAGTTGAATCTCTAAATCCCCCGTCTAGAATGAAAATATCATTGTTTTGAAAGTATTGTCTGAGAGGATAGTTGTCATCTCTGAAAAAATAATTTATTATATTGCATCAGATGTGGTAGCGTTATAGGTGCGAATAGTCTACAATGTAGCCATCTTGTGTCACCAGCAAAAGTTATTTTAAAAAGTTTCTATATTTATATAAATATATGTATTGATATGTGTGTTTTTCTGGTTTCTTAAAGACATATTATTCTGTCGCCAAACAGCAGTCCGAATGTTCCGTTTTGAAAGTTATTCACTAGTCTGTGGTATTTGTGTGCGGAATCTTCGGTCGGTCGCCTGAGCTTCGTTTGTTTATTAAGCAGAATGCAGAGTGCACGTGAGGTTGACATTGCAGAAAATATGGCATATTCTCCTTTACGTTTCCAGACCAGGAAGACATGGTATGACACGTGTGGCAACTGGCAGCAAGTTCTTAGTAGAGTTTGTCTAATTCGCAGGGGCGGCGTGGCGGGACCGCCGCCCGCGCACCACGGCAGCGGCGCGCGGTTGCCCGGCTACCTGCAGCCCTACTCGCCCACCTACCTGGTGCCGCCGCACGCACCGCACGCGCCCCACGCTACTCACGCGACCCACGCGCCGCACCAGCAGCACCAGCAGCACCTCTGGTACGACTGAGCGTCGCACCTCCCCCCCACACACCTCTGCACGCCTGGGGAATCTGGGACAAGTCTGCGAGTGCTGTGCAGAATACCCTGCGGATTCCGTCACGAATAGCGCGTTAATGTGACTCAGTCCAAGGAGTGAAATGACTTGTGATGTGAACGCTTTAAATCGTTTGGAAGATCCGAAAGAGCTAAAAATTTATAATAACATAAGTTATAAAAACCAGTACCTTATGTTCTATTTATTAAAAAATAAATAAGAATAAATCTAAAATACAAAAGTAATCCTGCCTCACATGAGGTCTTGTGCGATACAATCAAATCGATAGCGACTCTAAAGTGCGATAGCAATAATGTAATGAGTGGGCGACATTGTTCTGCGGTGTGGAGACACTTCAATGTAAAGTTTTGAAAGATTCGTTCATGAACCGCTCGCTACCCTTATCCACCAAAAAAAGCAACAGAATATATGGTTGGATATAATCTGCGCTCTCCTTGGTCCATAAGGGAAGTCGAGTAAATTATTTTCTCAAAGGAACTGACACGATCAACTCTATCACACTGCAATTTTTAATTCCAAAACTCTGACTAGTGTGTCGTGACGTAGGGTAAAGTTCCTTTATGCACCAATTTTTTGGGCACGATGACTATTATGCTTTACTTTTTGTAATATTCGTCTATTCTTGTACAAATTAAGCTTACCTAGGGTAGGCGTGAATGGTGGAAGTACTTCCTGTATCCTATTAAAGCCGCAGTGAACGGTTTTTGTAGTTATTTTTCTAAACCTATGTTTTTTTTTCTTATAGTCGATAGGTGTTAGAGACAAATCATTTAACTGTATGTGAATTGTGTATGTACATTAATTTTTTTAATTGTAATTCTGCTGGAGGATGAGGCAAGTGGATTGCATTTACTAATGTTTTATTGTAGATGGTAGTGATTGTACCAAATCGTTTAATGGGATGTTTATATCTGTAATGCGGTAGTGCCGATAGTTATAGTGTAGGCGGTACTGCGTTTGTGTTATGTAACGCAACATATTTAGGTATTTTTAGTTTTATGTGACGGTCATTTGTCAATTACAATTTTGATTTTAACTCGTGTGTATAGTGTAGCTTTTTTAGCTATGATATTTATAGATGTGTTTATTTTTCATGTTACGTTCCATATCACGTAGCGTTAGTCTATGTAATCATACAAACAAACAAGAATGCTGTGTTTTATTACTATATCATATTATTAATGGGGACTTTATTATGTAGGTGTAATATAAGGTGTGTAGGGCGCGGTGATGGACTACTCGTATGTGTGCGTTATTGCGAGGATCATAAACGAAATGGCATAAAAAAATATATACATATATCTAAACTTTTAGCACAGTCATAGGTAATTTTCAAGTGTAATATGTATGTATATTCATGTTAGTTAGAGCAAAATTTTAAATTACGAACTATGATTCGATTATTGCTATATAATTTAAATTTGTAGGGGCTAGCTAGGATTAACGTCTAGAGGCGAGACTATTTTTGGTTCGCATTGCAAATTCATTATGAGCATCGTGATATTTGAGAGGATGCAAATTACTAGGTATTGGGCAGTACCTCCCCTCCCGCCTCGCTATGCCTATTTATGTGTCTAGTTATACGGAAGCTCACAAAACTAATATTTTGCTGATTTACCGATTGATCGAGCACTTCGATTTAGCGACTGGGTAAATTGGCTTTGAGCTAACTACGATACGGCCGTAGGCAGGTCCCATATGTTTCGTGTAATAGCATAGGGATCCTCTTAGTTCTGCTGTGAAATTATTTTTATTTAGGCGACCGATTACCAATCGTCCTCGCGACCAAAAGCCTGTACATAATTAAAAGTGTAATAGATAAGTGTCCAGCATTTTAGCATTTTTAAAAGTTCTGTTATAAGTCCATGATGTTGCAACACGCGCCAAGGTTCACCTTTTGCTTATTAGTCTTAATTATTAGTCACTTAAGAAATTAAATTTAATTAATTATTTGCCTTATTAATTAATATAATCGCTAAAACTAATATATAATGAATTGATTTAATTACTTTACACGCATTAGGTGTATTTCCTACCAAACGTTTTAATTCTTTTTTTTAATGACGAGACTTTTTAATTTAATTTTTTAACTTAGTACATACGTTAGCTTTGCTGCCTGAC
Source organism: Bhutanitis thaidina (assembly GCA_029286595.1). NCBI lineage: Eukaryota > Metazoa > Arthropoda > Insecta > Lepidoptera > Papilionidae > Bhutanitis > Bhutanitis thaidina. Next base: position 4,065,032 of record JAGSMS010000020.1, on the reverse strand, counting down.
AATAAATTTATGTTTAGTTCATTGATTAATGGTTGTAATTTGATTATTGATTTTTTTTAATAGTATCGAGCATTGTATTGAAAACGCCGTCGACTTTAATGCTCTAAGCAAGAAAACTTTTTTTTCTGTATTATTTTGTATACGATATTTCTTTCATATATTACTTATTTCACTTCACTTTGTATCAATCTGTAATTCATACTTTTCTTTTACAAGTTCGAGTTTTAATTTAGCCTCTTCCATACAATGCTTGTTTCCATTTGGAATAATGAGATGTGTTCTGCATGAGTAAATATAAAGCAGAGTAATTGGTGGTAGGTAAAAGTAACAGTTGTTCGGTTTTTGTTCAGGTTTACTGATTACAAAAAAAAATCCGTATTCTTGAAGATTGTTAATTTGTCTATGAAAGTAATAAAGATATTGATTTTAGTTAAATAATTGCGTTAAACTCAGTAGAACCATAAAGAGTATTCTGTTTGGTCAAAGTATTCAATAACTGAAGAACACATCTCCTAATTCCATAACTCGGTGGATATTACGGTCGAGATTGCCCCTTAGTGAGGCTGTAGTCACTGATCTCTTACAAATGGCTTATAATAGTTGCAATTGTGTATTTGCACTCTGCATTTATAGCGCCTCGAAATGTACGTTTTTTTGTTATTAATTAAGATATTTTCGGGATTGATTTCCAAGAGTAATGCAACCGAATGGAATGTTATTCGATATATTTTTGCTTGTAGTTTCCCAATGGCAAGTGGTTCGTATCATCACTGTCTAAGCGTACCGGTTGCTCGGTGCGACTTCTGTGCTTCTTAACTCATTGTAACGCTTATTACAAAGTAATGTAATTTTTGATTTGGGATGATGCAATAAAATTTACGCTCTTGTAATTAAATCGTTGTATAATAAAATCATACCCCGTATGTATATTTAGTTGCACCGATAGTTCTTAGCAGGTTTGCTTCTTCACGAACTCGTTTCGTGTTGCATTCTGTGACAATAATATATTTTGTATCGACCGATTTAATGTACAAATTATTGCTCCGTTTAAAACGCGAGCGGTGTGTAATTTTCATTTAATACTTATAAGTATTTTTTTTTTCATTTAAGTCAATAATTCATTTCCTCTGTGATTGATTATATTTTAACCTAATTATATTTACTCGGAGGAGTGTTTATCGTAGTTACGTTATTTTTAATTTCATTTAACATTTTAACAATTAAGTACCAGCGGTACATGTTGAAAGCTAATTGTAATAATGGGTATTCTATGTTTTTTTTTAATTTAGATTAGGGGCTTGTGTTACTCGAGACGAGAAAATATTAACATTACTGTAAATTCGATTTGTGGGTGATCCGGGGATGTAGCACTGATGTTGCTTAAGTTTTACCTTCTATAATCACATAGTTATTATGAGAGAGCGTTGTAAATAAACATCCAAATATCCCTTTTTATTTTACTTTTATTTTGTCTCCCCTGCCCAGCGTCCCCGAGTCCCTCGTGCTGTTATTTCGTTCCTCTCCCCTCCCCCGGCGTGCCTGTTTGTAGTTTTACTATGTGTTTGTGCGAAAATGGCGTGGCTTGCGGAGATTTCAAGCTGTGGTAAATTTTACTTTGTTCGTGTACAGTTTTTCGTTTTCATTTCTTATACAGAAAACTTGTACTAATATTTATTCTTTACATATTAATTATGGTTGTACTTTGTGCGCTGATTTCAAAGAACTTCTAATTAGGTTTCTGTTCTTACATATTTCACCAGTGTATATTCAAATTTACCACAGCCCCATACTACTCGATAAGTTCACGTCGCTAAGTAACCGTTGTAGTCAATAGTGTGGCGATCGACGCCTGAGCTGCTGTCTCGACAATAACCCAGTGTCAGACAATAATGATTCTTATTGTTTGCGTTGCAGTAGTTGTTTTTGTTTACCCCGTAATAGAACATAGTTTCTCCGTGTACCTTCCTTAGGTTCTATAGTCCTCTAGATCGATGTTGATCTGAGATCATTTAAAAGTCTACGCCCCATTGTAATTAAGTAATAAAATAGACTTAAAATATCGTCATTGCTTTGTTGTTTTAACAAAATATTATGTAAAATGTTCAGGATTTTTCATTTTTTTTTAACAAATCCTGAAAGATCTTTGAATAAATCAAAGTAATTTTTCTCACTCAAAAAATCGAAGTAGATTTAAAGTACATACCAGAAAAGTTTAATCTCCAGAGAGAAACTTTTTAATATTATATTAACTATAGACTGCGTGAAACTCATACGATTTTAAAGTTAAAAATAAAAATGATACAATTTCTTAATCGAATGGGTGAATTATATTCGTTGAAATGGCGATAGAAAGGATGTTCTGGGTGGTTGCACATTTACTTAAAGTGTAACTTGCTGGCTTATGTGTAAATCCATGTGCTAAGTAGAGTAGTTTTTGTTATAGCACATGAAAATCACTAAGATTATAATACAAATAGCAATGTGTTTTGAATATAATGGTCGACATCAGGTATCGATGTAGATGAACTTTTATATCATCATAGAAATTATTAGATACAAGAGAGATGTATAACATTATGTCTTTTCAATTTTTTTAATTAATAAATATGCAATCAGTTTAAAAAATGTTCGAAACTTTTTGAAAACCTATCAATTCACGCACAATATCTTGATCGTCTATGATAAATTAAAGTAAATATTTTAATATTGACTGATTATCCTCTTAAACCTACCTGTATCTACTTAGGAAACGGCTTTTAATATCATATGTGCTGTGTAGTTGTTATGCATCAATATAAATACGTGTAGTTGTACGGTAGGGCTGTGTAGGGGTGTGCTGGGGTGGGCAGTTCGAGGAGAAATGTATGTAATTAAGTGTTAGTGTAATCACTCAATGTGCGCACCATGTTTTCTTAGATATTTAAACCTATATAAATAACACTGTACAGCGACGAATTGACTCTCCTGTTAAGGCATAAAAGAAAATAGTGAAAACGAGAAACGCCTGCGGGAATGTTAAACGCAAAGTTGCGTATTAGAAGTGGGAACAAGACGTCGCTCTTTGCTAACTGGGGATTATCATAAGATTTACTTCTAACAAGTCTGATGTCATACTATTTGTATTGTGTCATAGTTAGCTGCTAATTTTAGGCTCTACTATTTTAGTGTAAACTTTTGTAACATTTGACGTTTAATATCTACCTAATAGGTATGTGTGATAATATTAATAAGCTTTCTCAACTAGATGAAGTACAATGAATTCTAATTAACTTATAGGCCAATGTTTATAAATATTATTTTTACACTGTCTATTAATATAAATGTAATTTTGTCTGTAGTTGATAATGTATGTTAGATTACTGTGCGGTCCAGTTGGTCCCGATCTCTTACGCTTGATTAATGCTCCGTTTCCTTAGATTTCTGTGAAATGGGCAACCTTATGGTGTTTCAAATTTTCAATTATTGCTCTTGCATCGCGTGAAGAGAAATCCAGCATGTTACTATATGTGGGCAATTTTTTTAATTAAATAATTTTAAATAATCAAATTTATTTAAATTTAAGAAATTTGAAGCTTCCATTTATGTAATGATGGCAGAAGACTGCCCTTCAATCAAAATAATTTTGCCGTCCATAAATCGTACACACAATCGGACAGCTGGACTGTTGTTATTGCATAATTGTTCGATTAATTTCATCTTAACTACTGTTCAGATTTCGACATCAAAATAAAGTAATTTTTAATATTAAATATAAATGTCTGAAGTATTTTATATTTACCTATAGAGCTTATAGAGTGTTTAGGGCTGTAGTCATTATAAGGAGTGATTTGGATGCTGGTGCTTGACTATCAAATTTATATCTATTATAATCAGAGAAGCATCATCCAAATCACCAGCTCCCGCTAGAATATCAGGGATATATTTACGTAGCGTCGCTTTTACTTAAAAGTCAAAGGTTTATACAAGCTGTGGGTGTAGTGTTATTGCATAGATTTAGATGTTTGTCTATGTTTTATCACTGGCCGGTGCAGGACGTCATAGTCGTTTGCGCTGAATAAACTCTAGCCGGGCAAGGATTGTCATCTTGCCCGAGTTATCCTTCAATTACCAATATCTTACATATCACAGGGATAGACAGAGACCTCTTCCACTTTTATTGACCTTTTCAAACATTTTATTGGTCCTCTTAACCTGGCTGATGCTAAAAACGATCGTATATTTTGCGTTATTTTCCGAAATGTCGCTAAATCTTAAACAGCATTATCCACACGAATAGACCGTTAATTTTTAATTAAACTGTACATTTATCAATCACTCAGTTCCAAGCCCCGCTGTCGTCCGGCACCGATAAACTTTGACACTTAGATGACGCCATTTTGTACCTAGGCTAGATACTGATTACTGAATAATAAAATTATTTCTATAACACGTGATTTCAATGTCCAGGTTACTCGAGATTTGCTGTTTTCTATATTACAATAGAGAATAAGTAACTAAAACCTCCTAGCGTCCAACGTGATCCTTGTCTAGTTCTGTCTGGTGCAGCGCGCTCGTCGTGCGTTTTATTTATACTATATAACACATATTTATGCTAGATTAGTTTCTGCAATGTAGAATTATGACCAAATTAGCAAGTAATTTAAATAAACTTATCGTAAACCACAAATATAACGTTACCTGTACGCTATATTCTATAGCACTGAATGAGAGTTAAAGGGAAAAGTTTAAAGTACAAATTTATCAAAATATTCCCCACAACAGCGCTTTAAAGCTCTCCTTATATAATATGTGTACTATGTAAGAGAAACAAGTTGCATTGAGATCGTTTTTAAATGTTTCAAAGTTAAATAAATGTTGTATTAGATAATTCATATTTCTGATTCGGTAATTTTTGCATCGTTCGGTTTACTAAATATTTCTGTAGATTAATAAATAATCTTTAAAAATTTTAAACAAATGAACCTCACATTATGTCAGTAATTTTGTAATCACTAAGTGTATTAGATTTGTCGTAGTGTAGCTGACGTCGGTGACAGGTTCACGTTTTCGAATTAATTCGTAATTTTATAACAATTGATGTGCCTAAGTGTAATACTCTATTATTGTATTTAAATGTATATAATGAATAGTTATGATATTTATTAAAAGTCTCAGGATCGGTTCGAGAGCACAGCGTCGCTTTGCGTCCTTCAAAATTATTATCAACTTCGTGTTTTTATCACATTCTAATAGTGATTTAAAATCTTTTTCGAGACAATAACTTCTTGAATTGTAATATTGCAGTCTTAATTTTTCTTCTATATACCTTACTAATCTAATATATTATGTACTCGTCGCTGTGGTTATATTTACGTGAATTAAAATTTTGTCACATTTTAAAATAGTGTTGTAACGATTAAAACTATATCTACGTACGTAAACAATTTTGCCTTTTGTTTTACTGTTTTTACACGAGATTTACTGAAGGCCACGTAAACACTAGCGAAGTAGATTTAAAAAAAATGTTTGTAGCACGCCAGAGATTTTTGCTTTTAATCCAGATTTAGTATTTTCTTTATGTAATCAAAATAAATATGTATTCAAGTTAGAATTCTAGCCACGCCACCATTGCGGTGGGTGCTTCGGTGTACCCATTCTATATATATTGTATCTCCATGTAAATCATCAATACTCGACGTGTACACGAATATGACGGGTGATCGGGTAGCTGTGTAGACTCGATTGTGATATCAGTAAACATTTTCATACGAGCATCGAACTGTTGTTTTATTTCTGTGCGCCGCGACACCTCCCGCTACCATCGAACAAGACTAACGAACAGGGCCTATAATATTATGGTTAATTCAAGCGCATCGTTATTTTTATGATCACTTTCTGATCTGAAATTACAGACTTTGTATTTTACATGTTAATTGACCAGAAAAAAGAACTGTTTTTTTTTCTATGCATAAAGCAACACCAGCCCGCCAACCCGCACTCTGGAGCAGCGTGGCGGGCCCTTCCCGGCTCCTAAACCCTCTCTGTTACTCATATTTGAGAAGGAGGCCTTTGCCCAGGAGTGGGCACTTATAGGCTGCTACTTTACTTTACAAAGCAACACCAACAAAAGCACGTGCTTTAATTATATAATCAAGACAGATTATTATGAAATTTAATTAATGGGTTGAAAGGGATTTTTTGAATAAAACAAAAACGCTATCGTATGAAGTAAGCTTTTTTTTAACTAATTATACTTTTTATACATTACACAATTATAATATGGACTCGATACACAATAAAACATTCATTAGAACAATGGCCGAATATATTAAACAAATGTGCGAATTGCGGTCGCGCAACAGTTGCCCGACGGCGGCCGCAGACGTCGCCCGCAACCGCCCGCAGGCCGAGCGGTTCGTCTACAGATGTTATTTGCCACTCTCCATACTTACAAACGGCGTACAATGAAGACTATAGTTAGTTAGGCAACCATTTAGGGTCCGTAGTGACTTAGGTGTTAATTATGTACTTTTACTCTGACTTCTATGATACAGGTCCTGCCCGGTTTAGAAGTCGGGAATGTTTGTACGTTATAAGTTAATAATGTGCAGTAATTTGTCTTAAATTTGTAATTTATCGCGTACACTTCATACATACATGAAGTGTACGCGATGATTAGAAAACGAGTTAATGATAATTAAATAAAAATTATAGTCTGCATTGTACGCTGCTTTTTGCCTCTGGAGCTTCATTACAAATTTTTTTTTGTTGTGTCCTTTACAAAGAGCAGCCGACCGACGCATGACTCGCTTATAATAAATACACTTTTGTGCCTTTTATTTACAGTGCCGCGACAAGGGCCCGCCGGCCGCCCTGCGACACGGGCTCGTCGCTCGCAACGCAACCGGCAGCAGAACATTTCTACATTAACATTATTAAATAATTTGATGTATTAAATTGTTTCTCACTGTGCTCGCCGTCGTCGGGGATACAGGGCACCTGCAGGCGCCGCCGCGTCGCAGTGCCCGGCTCGTGTGGTAAACAATATTGAACGTGACAATTGCATACAGTAAAATTATGTTCTGAGATCATATTTAATACATCACAGATGTTAAAGAGAAATAAATTAAATATTAAAAGATCCAAACGAGCTCAGTGTGCCCCCGGCGCCTCACTTAGTGTTGCTACTTCCTGATTTAGATATTTACCATTAATAAAATTGAAAAATATGTGTGAATTAGGCTCGACAAAGAAATTTAGTTTTCAATGACAAATTTATTGTTTTATTGGTTTTCATGAAACAATTACATTAACGGAATTGAATAAAAAGATAGCAAGCCCCAGTTAAAGTTATTGCAAAACATCGGACATCGCCACATCCATAATTTGGCGCGTAAAACATCTGCTTAGACATTCTTAAAACAATATTATATGGGTGTAATCTCACAAACGAGGGAAAAATTGCGCTTTAATTTAAATCGTCGTCTAAAACCGTTGCAGGAGTTTGAGGCGATTATTTATACAATCAATTGCTGTGATTATTTGCAGGTTTCTTTTGTTGCATTTTCCAATTGTAACATATCGAGAGCTATACAAGAATGTTTACAATTTAGTATTAACAATTTCGACGTCTGTTTCTGAGACCACACGCGAACACAATTCATAAATTCCACAAACAACGTCAAAATTTTCTTACAAACAATAAACGAACTTAATCTTCTCAGTGATTACAAAGATAAATACGTCTCTATAACAGGTATTGTATAAATATTTTCCTCTAAATATTCTCAAATCGTCAAAAGTTCATTACACAATTTCATCACGCCGGAGCCTGGTCAAAGAAATCTCTAGAGCGAGCGCTGGCCAGCGCGCACGGCGGTGCCCGGCGCTCGCTCCGCCTCCATATATAAAGATTTAAGTTAAATTAACTAACCGAATGAAACAATGAATTAATGAAAATGAATTGTCTTTTAAAATGTCGACCGCGGCCCTACCTAAACAGACATGAAATAATTTGTACTTTCACAGAGCCGCGGCCGCTTCTGAACACGTGGAAAGAAACCTCGGGCGAGGCCATTTTGAAACAACTACCCGGTAAAACGTTTTACACATCCAATATTAAAAGAAAAACTTTCCTCAATAAAATCGTAAAGAATATAATCCATTAAAATACAACAACAAAACGAATATACTAATTTGCGATTGGTGTCACACGATAACCGCTATAAACACAAATACTCAATTGTTGCGTTAAAACTGCTATTGACTTATTAAATAATATTGGCGAAATTAATTGTATATCCTGTTACAAACGGGTAACAAAATCATTACCGTTTGAGTATTTGTATTTTTCCCAACATCTTCGATTTATTTCTTGTTCATTTTTGCTTCTTCCGTCGCGGTTGTTGGCGATGGGAGACGCAAAAAGTTTTGCAAGCAGTCACAAACAAAACAGAACGCGTTAAAAATGCTCCAGCGCAGTTCGACTGAAATTTAATTCCCGTCAGCGTCTTAGCAATTTCGAGGCATCTGGCGTTTGGGACCTTCCCATACTTTGGACTTACGCTCCGTGAACAAAATCTAACCCTTTAAAGTAAATCCCGACATATCTAACCCAATGTAACCTACCGCTTAGTCTAATATAACTTAACGTGTCAAAGAGATCATAATAAACTTAAAACTACGCGTCACACTTCAATAATATTGCATTTGTGGGAGAATTTAAACCTCGGGTACGCGCTGAAAATTTACCGATTTCATTTGCTATTAGAAAACTGTTTGGCCTCGAGCAAAACTTGGGTTTTGTGATGTATCGGATAGACAGAAAACTAAAGTATACGTTATTAATCAATTATACAGGCATCCTATAGTGTAATGGTTGAAATTATCTTACAGATTACTTAAAGTTAATGTCGTTCGCGAGGCAAAGGCGTCGCGGACGTAGAATAAATAAAGAGATATAAAATAAATTTGCACATTGCATCCATGGACACCCACCCGTCCGCCCGTCCGCCCGTCCGCGAACGGAACTCGACAGTTTATCGATATAATCAACACACGCTCGCGCCGCTGGCATCGCAGCGCACAGAGGTTGCAGCTGCCGGGCCACTCCTGTGCTCCTGCTCCACTTCGAGGTTCGCTGTGTGGCGGGTGCGGGCTGCGGCTCGCTCTAGCTGGAGCGCTTGAAGTGCGTCTGGGTTAGCCTCGCCACCTTCGGAGGGCGAACATGCGCCCCGTGCCCGCATTCGTGTTTGTGCACCGACGGGCACTTCTTCCCGTTGCTCGATAACCTTTTCCGAGGCTTGAGGAAATCTGGAAAGAGAAAAAAAAAACACATGAGCATTTATAATTGCCAGTCGTGGATTATTTTACGACACTCGTCTCAACATATCACAAGGGTACAGAATACATTAAAACGATCGTAAAATACTGTCTAAGGCGGGGCTGGTCCCTGCGACATTCGGCGTTACATCGGTGCTGAAGGTTCGTTGGGACACTGGCGTGGCAATTCATTTGACGTTTTTACGACTATCCAAAAGAATAAGACCGTAAAACGTAACCTCAGACTAGGGTCGCCACAACAAATTTTAAAAATGGTATTTCCAGATATTTTATCCATATATAGTCTTTAAAATTTTCTGACAAATTTTGATTATTTTATTATTTATTTATTAGTTTAATATGAATTATAATATAAAATTATGAGTAATTTAATGAAAATTATTTAACTGATAACCATGCCTATGAGCCCGAAATATGTGAATAATACACAAGTAAACTTGCAACACTACTCAACGTACGAGACTAATGTAATTGTAACTATAGTGAAAAGACGATGATGCATATAAAATAACAAGCAGCTTTTGTAAGATTATTAAAATTATTCAATATATTCTATTTAGAATTATCTTGGAACGAGATTCAGTCCGACCGAAAAAATTAGTAAAAGAAAACCTATTGAACGTACCTCAATTCTTTCAAATATCGACGCGAGCGTAGACGTTGTTTGTGACAGTTTCCAATTTAAAAAAAAATGCCCCCTAATAACTATAAAACTTTTACTACTGTTTAATCTGCGTTATTATAGCCGAAGGCTGTGAGTTACTGTTACGAGATTTAATCTGTATGCAAGCAGGGTTTTTTTGAGTTTACAAACCGTTGTTTAAGTGTGAAGTTCACGAACGAGTTACAGAATAACGATTAGATTAAACTCATGGCGAGGTCGACGTGTTCATATGGTATTAGTGTAGTAGGATTTTTATGAAAACAATAAATCTATGTACATAAATTTGATAACACACTTGTACCTATCTGAAATTTTTGCGTGTTTCAATATTGTGTACAAAATTTTAACAAACTGGATTGAAAAACACTACAAAAATGTCAATACCATTACTACTTGTTTAATTAACATTAACTATCACACTTTACCAGTCCTTCGTGAATAAGAATCCTACTTTGCATAATATTGCAAAATAAATCCATTCTTTATTCACAAAGCACAAAATTTAGGGACACTACTAAATTTCAGCTTTTTAGTTAATTTGGCATTGAAGATTTCAAGATCTGTTATTCGGCTTTTATATCATCATCATACGTGGTTGACACTCGAGAACCTTACCATTGGCTTTTATGTACACGCATTAATTTTTATCAACAAAGTTAGTAACAAGCACTTAAAACTTAATAAACCATCGAGCATGCATGCGAAAATTGATGAAAGTGGAAGAAGCGAAAGACGCATGTCAGAACCGTAGCAAGTGGAAGGAGATTGTCTCTGCCTACCCCGTTGGGAACAAGGTGTGAATATATGTTTGTACTTAAAACTTATCGATGAAGTACAGTGCTATTACTATTTTTTAATCTATTATTTAAATGATTGTAGTGAAAAACGATCTAACAGTTCACAAGATGGCAAGTGGCTGCTACAACTGCAGCGTTTGCAGGTGTCCATGGCCTGTTAAATTACTTCAAATGAAGAAAGTCACAGACATTAATATAATACTAATAAAAAAACAATTAAAAGTAAATTGTTGAACTACTATGTACTACGAAACACGTACCAGTTATATACAATTTTATACCGATATAATAGGTACTCTTATCAACAGAGCCACGCGATCGTTAAACAACACCTTAAATTGTCATGGTTGTGAAAACCGAGTGGTACAAGCCGAACGTAACAAATTCTCTACCATCTTTGTTGATTAAGGATCGATAGAGATGTGTTAATATTTGAATAGATTACAAGGACGATGATTCTTGCGCCTCGCAGTGAGATTGCCGTGAAGCGATCCGCGGCCAATAATAACATGGAAACACGCGATACCTTCAAGGTCAGATCATTTCGTGCTTTAGAAATGGTTCGCATTATCCACAGAACGAGATTTAATATCCAGTGAAACTAAATTGATACTTATTTATTGTTTAAATAAGAGAATTACGATTTATTGAATAAATTCTTCTCGTAGTTATGCTTATTGAAACATAAATTGTTGATATATTATTAAGTAGCTACATATTAATTACCTATTCTTTTACATCTGTACATAATTTTAATAATTAATTACATAATTTAATCTGTACATAATTTTAATTTAATAATTTAGTCATATATCAACCCTGGGGACAACAGATAGTGCTGAATAAAAGATAATAATTAGGTAGTAAAATTATGGCAGTAAAACTAAATCCTTTAAATTAATTTTCGATTAATAGAAAAAACCGCGCATAAATACATCTATTCAAAATGTTCGATCAAGCGTCTCTACAAATAATAATAACGATTTGTATTGAGCTGAACCAAGGCAAAAAAGCTCCGGTTGGTAGTGCAGTCGAGAACTATGTCAGTGACGTCATAAGGCTCAAGGTCGACTTGTGGACCAAGCCGATCTCGCAGCAGTTCCCGCCAAACGTGAAAACCACGTGGATATAGGATACGTTACTCTTGTACATCTTTTGTTAACAATTTGTTCTAAAAGACCTAGCTTACAATCAAATGCGAAAAAATGATTATTAATGTTATGAATTCAAAAAAAATCCTAATATTGAAATTCCCAAAAATTAATGGGCTCACATCTCCTTTTACATAGGTATTTTAATGACTAAAACTTACTAAACGTAAACATGTTTACTACACGCATTTTGTTTTAATAAATGACTTTACTTATCCCTTCAAATTATAATGACTTAAGTTCATAACAATTATAATCACTGAACTTGATAAAATCTACGTAGGTTAGGTGATAACATCTAATGAGGTTATATAACTGAAAACGTGCTCGAAAATCTAACCTACAAAATGCCTAGAAATTATGCCATTGCCCTTTCGAGTATTTAACAACAAGTAAAGTGTATCGTGAATATAATGGACTCACCACACCAAAACACAAAGTGAAAATGCTTTCACATAGATACGCAATAGTTTCCCGCCAAATGTTCAATGGGGCGTTTCGCGCCATTTCTTGCTAGTATTTACCCGACTAATTTAAGAAGCGAGTCGCAGAAACGTGACTTATTCTGAAAGCGTGGTATTTTAATTCCAGTCGGATTATACGCTTAAATCGGGCTCGCGTAACATGCGGGTCCGTGTGCGTAAACAAAATGGCCTTGGGAGATCCGCGCGTGCGCCTAGCGTTGCTACGATGATTCTGTACAAACAACTCACCACACGCTCACTACAATAATTGTAACGGCGGCCATTATCAATATTTTATCGGGTTTAGGCTAAACACTATTATTAGCACGACACAATTAAGTTTTGAGTGCGTGGATAAGACGATCATTACGCGTATGGTTCCTTGTTCGATAGTACCTACCTACATAGTTAAAATAATGGGTATTTTCTTATCACCGATAGATTTGATCGATTATTACTTTATTTCCGCCATATTATCAATAGCAGAAAATGTGATCGTAAATCAAAACTGTGTAATGTAACTGCAGCATTCGTCAGCTCAATTTTATTGAACAAGCGGAGAGCCGCGGTTATTTCGGTCGACCTAAATATCTGCGCGGGCGCGCACGACGCCCTCTCTTTCATACAATTCACTTGTTTACCACCGGCACCCAAACGATTTACAGCACAGGCATTATTACCGAACCCACCAATTATGTCTATACAAACATCGGCGATTATGTCGCTTTTATTTTGAGATGCCTATAATTATTTAAATGTAGAGTCGAGGACAACAGCCTTGAGACAGAGTTTTCAGTTGGCAACATTTCAAAACTAAGTAAGAAACGAATGCAATGCAAGTGTTTCGAAGGCCGCAGACGTGGGATACATCCGCCTCGTCCTTACATTACGCGACCAGAATTCTTAAGTAATAATAAAAAAAAAGGAAAGAGTTAATCGACAAGAAACACGAAGGTTCTTGTATAACGTCAAATTAGCGTTTTTTCTAGAGTCACGCTTCCGCGGCGAGAGCGTGAATGTTGTTAAAGTAATTTTTCGGGGGTGTTTGTCACTGTCCTTTGATGGAGGCCGCTTGCGTGCTGCAAGTCAGGAAACAACTAGCGCAAGGTGAATTGACAATTTCTTGCCGCATGAAAACATCATAAACAATAACTTTGGCACTGGTAGTCTATGCTAAAATAATTCACTAAAATCTATGTTAAAATGATTTCGTGAAGCAAAAATTGCTTTGTGTATCGACCCGTGTAAAGAAGGCACATTTGCAGTTACTAAGAGCACATCCCAGATTATGCTGTTAGTTAATAAATAAAGTCTGGCAAATAGCATGGAAGGACGCGTAGGAATCGTGGGATCGTCCATGTCACGGTATGAAAGAATTCCGAAACATCATGGCTTTAATTACTATATCACTTACATCTCTGGAATTTAAGATTATACTTGCTGGTCAGTATAGTTATCAAATCCTGTCCCTACCATGTGATTACATCGTGTTGAGGGAACAAGCTTAATGATAGCGAAGCTTGCAGGCGTGAATAAACTAGATTGTCCTCGTGTTTCGACTTTCCACTAACGATGGTGCCATTGAAACATTGCATGTGCAATAGTAATTTTTTTTTATTTTACTATTGCACAATACTTGGAGATATGAGATGACGTATGCCAATTCGTCAATTGCCAAAGTAAACAGCTCTTAAACAAGTCTAAACTTGATCGCGCGCGTTCACGGTCGCTACAGGCTTAGGTTTGTGTATGATTGTAGTAGAGGGGGGGAGAATCGGAAAAAACTGGCGCGGATTTGTCAGGCGTAGGCGGCGGCGGGCGTCCCGCCAGCCTGCCACCAAACAGGTTGGTGCCTCGGTGCTCTAGCGCACGTTGTGTAGTGTTATTTTATAACTTATTCAGGGCTGCTATAATTGAAGGAAGAGAAGCTTCTTCATGACGCAATGTTAGTTTATTGACTATATAGCCAGTATAGTTAATAATCTGTAGAAGACGGTTTCATAACCCATATTACACCGAACATGTTCCTATATGAAAGTATGATTTCTCTGTTATGGCTACCAGGATGGGTAGTCTTTCAAATTGAACGTATTTCATGGAATTCGTGGGACTCTACCCATCGTTATTACATCGTTTCGTATCGCTACTCTCTATACATATAGGATTGCGTAATTTACTATTGAAACATTTATATAGTAGACCATCTGAGGCATATTCCTAAGGTTAGACAGGAAACTGTGACTATTGTTACAATAGTGTGCGTATCGCAGGGACTGCGGCAGCTCGCATTGTTATTACGAACCAGTTCCCAAATATCTAGGTCAAGTGAAAGGCGATTCGATGTCAGAACGAGCGACCGTTGCGGATACAGCGCGTAATGCGTGCGGGCAGAGGCCGGCGAGGCAACTTTTGCTTCCTCCATTCATACCTCGTGGAAATAGTCAATGATCACTTGACACTGTAGTTGATGATGTAGTTTTCTTTTTATACGTTTGATAAGACAGAGAAGACAAACATTAGTATAACAAATCAATCAGCGTGCTACGTGCCCTTAAGTAAACTTGAAAATACACTACGTTACATATTTTAAAGTATAAACCTCTCAAACATGGGCAACCCTAAGAGAGTCTAGCGCAACTGGACGATAAAGATAAAAAGAGTAACAAAAACCGATCCCGTGAAGCCCCATACATAGGTACATATAGATGCCCGGCTACTGGTTTTTAGTGGAAGCCTAAACAAATAAGTGACACGCAACCAGGTAGTGGACAATGTATCCCTTTTAACATTTGTTAAATATTATCTGATATAGTTTATTTGAATTGCGGTAAGTCGGGTTCTTAACGTTGAAAGATAACGAGATGTTTATAGAGCCCAAGAGCGACGGGATCTTCCGTGTTTATTCTGTAAGGTCTATATTTTAAAAAAATATTATAAGGCAGGAATAAAAGAAAACTTTTAAGCGTCTGCCTCATCGATATCTGTAAAACTCAGATTATGTCTTAGTATAAGTTATTAGTTGTTTATTTGTCCTTCGTTTCGGACACCTGAGAAACTTACTTCGAATTCTGCCATCTCTGCTCTTTCTATGGGAGTCGTAAAAGTTAATACGCTAGCTAAGCGAGCCGCGAGACACAAAAACAAAAGTTTTAATTGGAGACTTACTTTAAAATGGTTATCCCACTTCAACAATATACAAACAGAGAATGTTATCAAAAACTCAGTGCTCAATTATTATGAACGTGTCCATTTCTAGTCGTCATAAGAGTTTCCATACAACGAACAATAGCGGGCGCAGGAAATGCCATCGCAGTCAACTCATTATAGACAACTGAGTCACGGGATATCGCCTGCTCGATTTATTAACCTATTTACAGCACTACGTTGTTGAATAAACGCGCTGTTATTGCTAACTTTCCTTTTCTGTGCTTGTAACACTTTCATTAATGCGGTTTGCACGCTGCCAGGCAGTGTTGAAGTTAGCGTTTTGTTCAATTAGGATTGCGCTGCAGCAACTTGCGGCATTGTAGCATCGTCTTTGCTTGTTTGAAATGTTAACTTGATCAAAACATCAAACCTTACCGGTACTTTTAGCACTCGATAGTGTTTCACAAAATAATATTTTTACACAACAACAACTAGAACAGGTTTTAATTACATAAGCTATCTAGTCTCGTCTCATCCGGTTTATTATTGCATTAAAAAGCATAACCTGCCAGCCCTAGGTCTTAAACCGGATAGTTAATTAAGCCCGTCTAGAACGGAGCCTAACGCTGGCAGACCCCAATTATTCAGATTTTATCTTCTAATCAGAATGTTTTGAATTGGCAGTGTGGATAAAATTTGGACAAGTGAATTGCGCTGTACGTATCCATTTTTAGAGTAGGTAGTCGTTGCTTTTACTTAACCCACTTGGTTAATTAGCTACAGTTTTAAATGTAAATTTAGGTTTATTATTTGAATATGTTGTCAAAACATGATAGTAGATATGTTGTGTACTTATATTAAACAGCTGTTGTTAAGTTTGTGGCTTTCAGGTGTCAACGACCTTCGTACCACAAACGTACGACATTGCGAAACTTTAGGTTAGTTTGTAAAAAATGTTGATCGATAATGTTGCTTGACCTATATCCGTTGGCGTGTGAAACGCGTTAAGTTAATAGACGTACGTAAACATTGCGCTGTTAACCAAACATACGCCGGGATAGTTTTGCGTGCACTTGACAAAAACCTTACAGCCGCGTGCGATAAGCGATAGCGTTACGACGTGTTTACACGAGATTGGTATGGCAATGTCAGAGCTAGGCGTTCACACTGGGATTGGAAAAAATCTGGCGATGGGTAAATATTTGCGCGGACGTTGGCATCTTGTTTTGTGTTGTTATGCAGAATTTTGTTGGCGATAATCTATAAATACCGAAAGATAAGTCAAACATTTTTGACGGCCAAAAGCTAAACAATGTAGCAATAATTGCGTAGTGATAAAAATATAAACGTAGTAGAATCCGATTTGAGTAGAACATGACTTTCATCGCTATCAGGCATTAAAGAAACTTTAGAAACGGTTGGCGAGCGCAGCGCCGACGTAACTGTGAAAGTGAGGGAGTAGGAAGGCATTGTCGCGTGACGAAATGGCAGAGAAGTGGTAGTTGCATATCGGCTTCGTAATAACGAGGCTTATTGGATTTATTAAGCAAGCAAGGCCACCCGGTTCCACCGGCATTTAACATAACACTCGGCAAGCGGATTGCCGATCGCAGTACCTTAGACGCATCGGCCTGACCTCAGTCTGCCTTAATATTGGCCTCGAGATGGTTACCATGTCATCCGAAAAACCTTTGGCAATTCAAGGCTTTCCTTGAATCCTTTCTTTCCTTTCCATTACGACACCCGCGGAAAGAAAGGGGTGGTCCCACAGGGCTAATACTATCTTCTTAACTATATGTTATTAACTATCTAGAAAAAGAAATGTATTGGACTGATAAAATTTTTGTTTTTCTATGTTAAATCGGAGAGGTTTATTCTTACTTGAGCTCTGTTTGTAAACGTTAATATTTTCCCCTTTACTTTTCAATCGCAACATAAGTTTATCGATAGTCGAATTTCGAAATTAGAACTTTGTGCAGGTATAATAAAACACAGTTTTACATTTCGGTATATTAATATTCGTTATTTATCAAAATTACCTACGAGCAGCAGTATTGAAAACTCCTTTCAAGAACTAAGAAGGTCTTATTATAACAGTTAACATTCGTGTAAATTTTTTTTAGTAAATAAAAACCGGCAATTTATTTAGGATCCTGTAGGAGGCCACGCCAAAGTTCAATGCACGACGTTCATTTTAATATTATGCACGTGACCTTTTCTTGTCGCTCTTTGACCCAACTATGATGTTTGGCAAATCGATTTAAGAAAAAATGGTGAGAATGTTAACGGCTCATAATTCCAAAATAGACTTCTCTATCATTTTAATATACGAATACAAGCAATGCCATTAACATTTCCTAATACTACACTAAGTACTCCAAACCAAATAAAGCTTATAAGCTTGTTTCTGGAATGGTATATCCTATATCATGTTTCGCAGTCTGCCCCCCAAACCATTTAGCTATTGACACTTTAATAAAAAAAAATATATAGATTAATAAGCCATGCCAAATGATTGTGGGTTGAATTAAATGAGTATGCATTTCCAGCATACTTCTGCATTAACATGTATTGAGACCACTTGACGATGCCTTTAAAAGAAAGCGTTAACTGATGTTGAAAATTTGCCTATAATTTAGAACGAGCTGCATACTTGTGCTCCTAAATACCAACATCTATTACAAGTTACAACATGTATTTTCGCAACGTCTATCTGCAAGCATCACGATTCATTTAATCTCGATCTCATATATCTTAAAAAGCCGATCTCGATGGGGCTGACAAGCAAAAAATCCAATTTAATATCATTCCAGTTTTTGCTTTGGTGTGTTTTTTTTCCATCGCTCTCGTAAATAAGGTGTCCTGCGGGTGTCCGCGTCTAGAACAGTGAAGTAGGGCCGATGAACCACGTACGTTGAAGTGACAGGCCTATGAACAGGAGCTGGGTATGGGTAGTACGGGGCGGTGATATGTGAAAGACTATTATATATTGTCCCTACTGTGCGGTATTGCGACTTTTATAATGTACGTGAGTTTAACCATCGTCGGCGAATTCACTATTAACGTACTTTCGTCGAAATTAGGAAATATTTATGTATGGCTTACGTATTGTCGATCAACGCAATCCCACGCGCCTAGGACTTTAAGCGTTGTCCGTCCTGGGATTAGGTATTGCTCCTTAATCAACTTTTAAAACACCCAAGGAAGAAGACGGGGTCCCGCTGATGTTTCCCTTCTCTTACACCACATAAATCTAAAATGTGCTACCTCTTCAAACGTATGTACGTTAGCAACATGTAACGGTAGTGCGTTGATAAATATGAACGAGCAAACTGAACTTCTTGAATTACCATAGGCATACGCAGCGGGTTTATTTACAAAACCAAATTACATACAGACACCATGTTTATTCACACCATCACTTTGCCTTTACGTAGAAGATTGATCTACATTTCTAATGAAGTTATACCTTAACATTGACTAGTTCTTGTTCTAATTATGTTCTGTAAATGCCTGATGTTAGTTTCACCAGTCCAATCCTTACAAAACACACACACACAGGAACTACAACAAAGCTTATTCTCCATCAGTGTTTGTTCATTATGACAAATCTGACTGAAAAGCACAAAATAGAAATAAGCTGTTAATGCGTGTAGCGTTTAAATAAGCGCGTTCGTACAGTTGTCTCATAAGGAATAAAAAATAATGAACGTTTAGTATAGCAAGCACTCTGCGTGTCGGCAAGATCAAAGCGGGTATCGGCATTCATCAAAGCATCGTTTTTCGACCACTTGAACTGACGTGGATAGTCGCGTTAAGAGAAGCTACCGGCATACACAGTATAGCATCGATACACGTGTGATGTAATTTTTATGGTGACTTTTTTTTTAGCTTATTTTTTTTATTAGGGTTGCAGCTGCCTCTTAATACGGCTTTTAAGTTGAATCTTTGAAGACCTTAGACAAATGCCTTCTGTTCTTTCGAAAAGAGCTCTTCTGAAGAAAAATTAAATAGACAGCGCGATAACTACCGGTGACAACAGCAGCGTCTAAGATGCGAGGTGTCTGGCCACCCCCCCACTCCTTGCCAAGTGTTTCAATAATGCAAATTTTTCAATTGGCAAAACTTTTTAACCGGATTATAAGCTTTTTTCGTTGAAAAAAATCCTTTATTGTACCGACCACTATCGGTCTACAAAATGCCATAATTGTCCAAATGAAAACTTCATTACCTCTTTAATATAAATGGCTCAGTGACAGGATGTGTATTGCAACGGGTTGCTAAGTGCAGACAGACGGCGTATAAACGTAATCAAACGCCCGCCTCGACCGCATCCTCACTTTGTGTCAAACATAAACATCAATAAACGGATCCGATCGCACGGCAGGGTTAGCTACTGGACGTAAGGCGATCTGCAAAATGTATGCGCCTATGTGCTTGTGTTTGCAGACGTTGAAACTAAAGTTGATTGAAAGTGATATTAAGAAGTTTTTTCTTAAGAACCGCACTCCTAATGTCTTTGGAGATTACCTTGTCAATGCAAGGCGTGCTATTATTTAACAGCAATTAAATTCGAATTATAATTTTATAGGTGTAACTATTTTCATTAGATAATTGTGTAGACGTTGAAAGAATAGTTTTTGGTGTTTCTTGCAGTACTTACATTTTTTTTGATACCTTTATAAGTACAGTAAACTGGAAATTCAATCGCCTTTCCCATCGTTTATATTTAAATTATCACTAAGAGGCAGAAGAAATTACTCCATAAATCTGTTGAACAATGAGTCAGATAATACTTAAACACGTAACGGACAAAAACGGTAGCTAAATATGTTATAGAACAAAACCAATCCTTTGTTCGGCTGGACCCATTATTGTCCAGGAGTCGAGACCAGAAGCTGCATTGGTATTGGAGTGTCAATATCGGTTTCTTACAGTAAACATGTTGTACCCTATTGTTGAATGACCTAAAGACTATAAGATGCGACCTCTGGACCAATTTTGGGAGCTACTATCCTCTCATTGTAACACACAATAGATAGAAATAATAGAATCGGTTAGGGGAGATGATGGAGATGCTAAGTATTACGTGAACAATAGAAACAAAGAGCGGTGTATGTTTACCCATGAATACATGGAATATAATGCACAATGGCCGGTGCTATGTTAATAAGGTAACAGGTTCATACCTTTCTTTCTCAAGATAATTCTACTTGTATAACGAATTCGCGTTTCAAGTTAAATCGTGCGTTTTAGGGGAGAGATGAGATCGTCGTGTAATCCACGCTTTATTAAAGTCGCGATGGACGTGTATTGTTAAGTGAATTAAATATGTTGCGTTGTTAAGATTCTTGTTGGGCAGAGCCTAACGAAGACAATAGTCACAGAGCTGCGTACATATTCGATTGCAGTCTATATTAGTTTCATTTGTTAAGTAAAAATTAGTCTTTTGTATTTAATAAGTCTAGCCTCGGAATTTGAACCTATTTTTTTCAAAATCTGTGCAATTTCGCTTGTTAGTACAGAACAGACCTAGAATTGAAAGTCAGTTCTCAACCCACTAAGAAATACCTAAGACTCTTCGCGGCTTAACAATGTGGAAACCACTATTACAGAGTTCTTATGTAATTAACAGTGTTGTCTTATATAACAAAAAGCTTTTTAACTAAGATTAACACGCGATACGGCGTTGTGCAACGACATTTGGCAGACAGTGCTGTGAGCAATAATTATCGGTGTAATGACTTAGAAGTCCGCCCGGGCATATGTGCGCCACCACATGGCCTGGATTAGCCCTCATCGAGTTACGTACTTGGATTACCCAGCTCGGTTTCCTACCCTAGTCGCAAACGGAACGGCACTCTTGCCATTTTGAAACGCCTGGCATATTAAGCATTATCTTAAGTGCCAACCATAATGGCGTTGTAAGTGGGTTTTTTTTAAATTAAATCTGTAGCGACTCGTTAGTCCCCAAGCTGTTAGTTTAAGTGTTTAGAGGCTGAGAGGTTTCTCTCTAAGCGGTGAATAAGTTATTTTTAAAATTAGTCAATCAGTTACAAAAAGTTAGTGTTGCTTTAAAAAAAAATTGTTGGTAATATACGAAACTAAATGGGAGCAGAATTTAATAACAAATTGAAATGCCATCGGACCACCCATTTTGATTGTTTAGAGTACGATCATGAAATAACTTTTTCAGCCACGATTCTATTAGCTGCATTAACGTTAATTAGCGTAACGTAACTGGTAACACAGCGTTATAACGTGAGAATATTGTTCGCATTAAGAGTATAAATCAAATTTTCAACCCGCCAATAAAACGTGGCAATGACAATCGCCCTATTCTGCCACAAAATGATTTTTAACATAAATATATATATTTTACGACATTATTATGCTGGGTCATTCAATGTTTAAATATATTTTTTACTAACGAGATTTTATGAGGTGACCGCTCGTTAAGTTCGACAAATTCTGTATTTTAAAACGTGTGAAAGTAAAACATTGAAGGGTCGTTGGTCGCCAGTAATAAAAGTATAATGTGAGGCATGGTGAAAGGCCGGGGTCGAATCATAAAAACGATTGGTCAAGCATTGACGGATCAAGAACATAATTATTTTATTCTGTGAAATTGTGAATATGGGTCACCGGGTGTCTTGGGAAAGGAAATAACGGAACTATGACGCTTTTTAATACTATAGTACATTATTTAAAACTATCTTGCGTAAAAAACGGATGTACTTAGTTATTAACAAAAAAAACTATTCAAATTAAATACAATTTTTCAAGGTAGCCAGTGTTAGTAACAATGTAACCAATTCAATGTCACAAACAGACGAAAACAAGTCTTATCAGTATGCAGAGCACAACGCTGATATTGTACACAGACCAAAATTTCAACACGTTTCTTGAATGCTGAATATCTATCATTCCTGCCTATCCTAATTGAGTAGATGTGTAAATGTCGTTTTACATTTTTTTTATTTTTATGATTACCTAGTCAATAATTCTTACTTTGCGTCTATGGTTTGATGTATAATAATAAAATTTTATACTAAAAACATAGGATTAGATTTTGTAATTGAAGTCAGAATGGCTGTCATATCTATGTCATAGTTTATTTTATTATACGACGTTTAAACTTTATCTTATTATACGACGCACTAGTCGCAGGAAACTTTGTTGAAAAATTAATAAATTCGCCGCGGGTATGACGGAGATAATAAATAAAGCGTAGTAAGAAACAATAAAATTTCATAAATTCAACCATGTATATAGCTTTTGTCTTAATAATAACCGATAGTTATTAATAATTTCCAATTTATTGCAATGACCGTAACATTTACGTCATTATGAGCCTATGCATGAGATATTTCAAATAAGGAATAACGCACCGTGTTACGACACAACAACATCGAAGGATACGTAGTGGAGTTGACGTCATCGTTGATCGAACTGTTTTGATGACGAGTAAGTAACAGTACGGTACGTACCAGCAGCGCGCACCTGCACGTGTACCGAAAGATAATTAGAAGTAACGGTCGGATTTGTTTGTGCGGTCGAGTGCAATGCGGACTTATTTTGTTTTGAATAGCTTAAATTGGGTGAACTTATGTTTGTAAACGATAAGCTGCGTATAATTTTAAAGATGTTGTAATGTTTAATTACTTTGTTGAACAAAAAGCTGATTTCATCCAATAACAAAGAACGTTAGCGAATGTCACGATAAGACATTAGGGCTGTTCCTAAATAACTAAACAAAAGGGCCAGGGATCCGAAAAGGAAAAGAAAGAATGCTAAAATTAAGCTTTTAAAATTAGTTCCGAATATGTAATGCGCATTTGAAATTCCATAATTTTTTTTTATAAAAAGAAAATAAAGAATGCGATTTCATTATAAACACAAAATAATAATTAACGTTTGTTGATCCTTACGGTGAAAATAAATAAACATAAGGCAAATATTATACTTACTTAAGCCATCTAGAACAAATAACCAAATTTAGCATTCTTGGTAAGTAGTAAATAAGCAAAGGGATATTAGTATTTTAAATGGTTTCAATTCAATCCGATCATATGTTAAAAACATTGTTTGACTTGCACAAAAATGAAATCATAACATAATTGTACGCGCCTCCTTATCGGTCGTGGGAAAGAGACGTTCCGAAAACCAATCCGACCTGTTTCGCGACTGCATCTATGCAAATTTTGTGTGAAACTTATTTGATTTTTTCTTTATTTACATTGGTTCGATAAAACTGGATCTTATCGGGATTATGAATGTTTCGCGATTCGAGCGCTCTCTCTCACTTCATTTTGATAGCAGTGGACAATAAAGTTGATATTACTTTGTTTTAGATATGTTATTGTCTAATATTCATGTCATGTGTTCAGAGGCATAGGTATATTTACATTATTGTATGCATAAGATAAGGAATATATCAATTATATATTCAAGGTACACAGTACACACCAATACTGGAGCACCGTGACGGACCTGTCCAACTCCTAAAATCATTTCAGAAAAGGCTTTTACCCAGCAGTGGGAAATTTATAGACTGCCATATTACTTTTTATTATCTGTGAAAAGCATCCTGGAACACCGCTGTAAAATTAACGGTTAAATTTTACGATTTGTTTTGTAGTTTGAATAATGTCAATAAAATGAAACCAATAAAGATTATGAAATTAATAATGAATTTATAAATATCTGCCTTGGAGGAGTCGAGAGTCGTGGACTAGTGGTCAGTGCGCTCGCTTTAGTTTCATAGTGACCTGGGTTCGATCCCTGGTGCCGGCGCCACTAAAGTGGTTAATACTAATTTAAAGTGCTGTGTTTACCACGGGATCGGCGGTGAAGGAAAACATCGTGAAGAAACCTGCATGCCTGAGAAATAATGAACAGCGTGGCGGTTCTCGGCTCCGAAATCCTCTCAGATTTTTGTGAAGGGGGCCTTTGGCCAGCAACGGGCACTTACAGGCTGCTACTATACTTTCTACTTTATTTTTTTTTATAAACATTAAAAACGGTTGGATTATCATTACTGTAAATGTTCGAGCGTGTTGCAAAAGACCAACTGTTTCGAAATTGATTCGGTTGCGGTGTTAGGCGCGGAAAAGTGGGTTGAGCGCCAAAATTGCTTCTAACGGTGCACGCTCATTACGAGCAGCGCGATTTGCGGACGCGAAACTAACGCCGACGGATTGCGTCGACAAATTGGATGGTGGGTATTTAGTTCTGTTAATCGCCAACGTCTCATTGTTTTAAGAGACCTCGCGGTGCATTAAATCGTTTTTAAACTGCCGCGTTGGATGTTGTTTTACTGTTTAGGTAAAGACTTAGAGAGGTAAATAGCTTATATGCGTATATTAGGTTTTATACGATGGTATCACAGTGAAAATACTGAAAACAATTCGGTACTCATGTTAATCGCAATGATGTTTTTCACATCATACGTGACGTAAAAAAGGCATTAACTAAAGATTACGGTCGTTTCTATGATTTGGGTGAATAAAGCAATTGTCACAGTTTTCAATTAAACAAAAAACTAAACACTATGGTTCTCACGCGGGGCCGTATGCATATTATAAGTGGACGCGTTGACTGAGTAGTTTAGCATACATTAACTCGACGTTCTACTTTCAAACGATCAAAACATTGAGCGGGGAATGAAAAGTAAAAGAATTCATTCCGCCTGGATTACTTGCATCTTGTAATTATAGCATTAAACTTTGTAATTATTTTAACGTATTTGCATAAGACAATGGCGATTTTGTAACGAATTTAAACGTGCTCTTTATAATGGACACCTGCGGAGTTATTCAGCTGTTTGAGATATTGTTTTATAGCCGTAATTGTAGCAGAGTGTGGTTTCTTCAGTTCCGTTATTATTATAACCGAAGTGTAATTTCGAAAAAAATAAAAACATTTAGAATCTTATCAAACAATTAGAAGAAAAATTGGGCTTAGGAATATGTAAGGTTCTTTGTTTTAATAGGTAATAAAAATTATGGGATGTGTGCTTTCTGTCTGAACTAAAAAACTAAAGCTATAGATGTTCAATTGTTCATTATTGTTAAGAGTAACCTGGATATTAATTGGTATTTCATAATAGGTTTTGAATTAAACCACGCGAACCTTTTTATGTCTCAAAGAAGAGTCTCTGACTTTCAGTTTAGTTAATACTGTGTATATTATTTCGACTCGATGGTAATATTCCTGAGATGCAAGTTCAGTCGGGCGGCTGAAAAGGATATCACATGTTTTTGGGAAGTCCACGTGTTTATATAGGAAACCGCCGGATAGGAGGACAAATAAACAAATCAGACAGCGGCATTGTTATATAAACAAACGATGACTGAATCCAACAATTTGTATCTCGTTAGGGATGGACACGTTCTAGAATTATCTCATGAAAAAAAAAAAATTCAAATTGCGAATATCCTTCATTTTATTATAATTTTAAAAGCGATCGATTACTTAAACAAAATCGAAATAATTTCCAGGTGTTATAGTCTTAGACAAACAATAACTAAGCTTTGGTAAAAAGAGCAAACAATAATGCAACGGTGATTGGTTTGAGTGCAATAAAGTCACCAACTCGAGCCAGTTTCTCTGTGCCACAGCCCTATGCCCATGCCCAGCTTCGGTTCCCACAAATCGTTGCCCCTTTTACACGCTGCTTTGAATACAGGGGGCGGCGTACTCTTAATTAAAATAAGCAAAATATAGAACGGATATGTATGAGAGTTGATTTTTACATTGGTTCATATCACGCTTGAATGATATGGGCTTGCTATAATAATTTTATTACAAGGTAATTTCGGAGTTCGAATTGTTATGGTTTTTAAATGGTTTTTGTTAAATTATGTGTACAAGACATCGACGAATTGTAATGGCAAATATGCTAATAAAATATTTGACTTCTGATATATTCGATCATCAATATTTTTATTATTGAAGCAAGTTAAAGTTCTGATAATTCTTGACGCGTTACATCAATACAAAGTACAGTGTTATGACACGTAAAGCGATTTTAATTTTTGATTATCTACTGCACTACCTTAAACGTTATGAAAACAAAAGTAAGACATTATTCAAAGACAACTTAAAAACAGGTCTCTGAGAAACAAGCATGATCTCTTGTTATTTTCTCTGTGGTAACAAACATTTTGTATATTTGCATCCACGTCAGATGACAGATAAAAGTGCAGATGTAGCGTTGCATTTATTATAAATGCACTCGCCGAGAAAGTGATCGCGGCTCACGTGAACGATTAAATTGTAATAACTTTTGTCGGATACACTTCAAGCCTCGGTGCATTCATGCGATCCGCAGAAATCAAGGAGCAACAGTGTAGTTTTCTATAAATAGAATTATCTTTGCCCGACGCATTCATTATCAGTGTTTGTTTTGTAAATAATGTTTTTATTGACTGAATATTATATAATATTATTTCAACGCGTGGTAATTAAATCGTACAATGCGTCGTGTTACAATTAAAGTTACGGTATTAATTGGAATTCGAAGCTCCTTATACACGAGTACATGAGTATCTATCTCAGCTTCAAAATTAATTTCCAACCATTTACGAAAAGCTATAGAACTTCAACGTGCTATGTTTACGTTGATTTTATTATAAATATGTCCAATATAAATTAAATATTAATAGATTTTCGATGACAACAAAAATATTAATTTTGTTAATTTTTTATGTGTTAAAGGATTCTTTGTCTAAAGTGTCATGAATAAATGATTCTACATATAAAATTATTTTCTATGATAATCGCGTGGCTTAGTGGTTAGCGTACCTTACTGCTTAGCAATGGGTGCTGGGGTCAAATCACAACCGAATTATTAGTATTTCGTGTCTGTTTAGGTTGAGTCCCGTGTCTCCGACACTGCCTCAACACACACACGACACTTCCTCGGATTTTATCGTATAACGTTGCATTGGTAAGGGGGAGGTAAAGAAGAGTGAGTGCCGGTGGTCGAAATTTCTCAGGAGGACAGCATTATCATCTTATATTGTAAAGTTTTGTATGCGTTGAAATGTAACTAAGTAGGATTGTATATGTATTAACCCTTTAAAGCAATAGACGTATGCCTTGACCTTACTCCGAGGCCGTTTGTGAGAACGTTTACGAACAATCAAGTCGGGAAACATGATAAACTGCGCGTATAGAGACGGCCTGTCTGTGCCGTATCTCGTACGGCCTTATCAGTGTTGGTCGTGTAGATATTTGTTGCCATAAATACGTTATACAGATGCAAGTCAAAAGGTATATTCTTTAAAAGGATTTAAGGAATAGCTTTCTTTTAATCGTGACGATATTAAAATCGATTATAGAGCTCGAGGTATCGTTAGCCGCGTGGAATTGGCGTGAGAATCTGCCACCCCCTTTCTTTCGGGTGTCGTTAGAGGTGATATCTGCCATAAACGATTAATCAATATTTTCTTAACGGAACGCAATAGATAAGAAAAGAAACTAAACAAATTTAACATTGTCAAGTCTACAATGAGACGGCAAGTCGCGATGTTGTACCATAACATCAAACCGGAAGCTAAAGGACGAGCTGTCTCGTTTTATCACAAAACAAATTGTCTAAGAACAGTTTCTAAAACGAGCCGGCGTCCTTGGAGCGTATCCTGCGGTAGGTCGGCGTATAAATACAGGGAAATATGTAAACAACCGGCGCGTGCGTCTAGCGGCGGCGACAAAGCCCTTGTACTTGGGCCGCTGATTGTTGCCTCGAATGATTCTAATTCTATAATGAAAATGGAGCATTTTTGCCAGATAATACTAAAGTGAGCGAAAGTCATCTGACAATTTTTTTATTGGTACGTGTACGACTACTGCATCCCATAGTCACCTGCAAACAACTCCAATCAAAATAGATTATAGATGCGTGCACTAAGTGCTAAAATGGAATGCCACCTCCACCACCAATGCAGAAATTATACTTGCTATTTATACCTGTCAAACAGAAAGACAACAGTTGTTACACTGCTGCTTGGTGGCAGAAATGGGTAAATGGGTAAGGTTGGTACCTACCCAGACAACTCCTAGACACAGAAAACCTCGTTAAGTTTTTATTTAGCTAATAATTATCGGACATCCGTGTTTCATAAAACAGTTCCTTACGATAAGTATTATTATGAATTACATGGTGACAGGTTGAAAGCGTACCTTAAATCGCTTTCTACAACATGCACAGGTTGTGGCAGCTGTTGCGTTTTTTTTGTCTCAGACAGCACGATACTCTAAGAAAGAGATGTAAGGATAAATGCTTACAATTTGCGCGCACTCAGTCTTTCACTTCACGAAAGTCTCGAATCTAATCCTGTCTCGAATACCTGTAAGGTAAGGTAAGTATAGGAGATTGGTATATCCATATCAAGAATTTTCTATATTCGCCACGCTCGGCTAGCAGATTCGCGATCGCAGACACTTCACACCTCAGGCGCTGCTGCCCGTCATCGGTCTGATATTGTTCAAGTAGATTACCCCGCCATCGGTCGGTATACATTACAGACAGGAGGGTGGCAGATTATTACGCCGATACCGCACGGCCACTCTATTATAAATATACCTAGTATTGATAGCAAAGATTGATGGTAGAATGAAAACGATAGCACTGTCATTGTAATTATCGCGCCTTGCGCCTCTCCCCCCGGGTCAACGCTGCGAATCCATCATTCTGTCCATTATGAACTCAATTAAATCTCATTAGCATAACCTAGGAGCGAAATAGGGCGCCCTATTATTTCTCCTTGGACATGTCACCACCTTTGTCCCCGGTAACCTATTCCCATTGAGAACGGACAACTTAGGGCAACAATGGCTACAGTTTGACCCACAAAGACGGAGACCGGCCCTATTTGTGTATTTTGAGCAATAAACAGTGCGTTTTATGCGATTGTGGTGATTTGAATATGAATAGGTGAATGCACATTGTCCGTTGCGTGAGCTCGTGGAGTGCAGTCCGCAGGTACCGTTGATGCATAATCATTAGAAATTATCGTAGCGAGAGTAACGCGTTCGCCATATTGCATGGGAAACGTCGCGGAATGCGTTCGGCGGGAAAGTGACGTCGCTTTGACAGATGGCGAGCGAAACTTGTTTCTTTTTTCTTGTCATTATAACCATACCACACTTTTAGAAAATATAATATATCATCTCTAAAACCATTCAAAACAATAGCTGAAAATAAATGATTTCATGTGTTTGTTTTAATTATGTATATAGTTAAACGCATAAACACTTCAATAGCTGCGCTTAAATATTTTAAGGATTTCGTAGACGTCTTAATTTTATTTACAAAGTGTTTTTTTTTAAATTTTGTTTCAATTAATTATTAAATAACCAATAGTTGTAAAAATATAACTACATATATAGATCAGCTTTAAGATGATATAGTTCTGTGAATGTTTTTATTATGCGTAATCGCGAAGGATTTTTATTATTTCAAACATAGGAACAAGCTCGACGTGTCGGCACGCTGGGAACATGAATAAGCTGTAGTAATAATCCTGGCACAATAACTGATCCTCTATGGCTGCGCCTTTAAAACTTTACAAAGTAAAAGAACCGGGTATTAAAGGCTCTACGAGAGTTATGATCAGACCTTCAGCCGGTTCGACTAAAGGTTTGTTCGTCAAATTTCCTAAAGAATATAGATTTGATTCCTTTATATTCCTACATCGGAGGTATATGGTCTGAACTAAACAATAACAAATGCGTCAAAGTTAGACGCAAACTCCTACTACAGGACTCGGCCACGCACACAAGGATAAGGAATAATACAATAATTTTCATTCCTTTTCGGTGCGTACGCGCATCTTTTCTGTTTCGCTCTTTCGTATAACGTCCTTTCACTCGTGCGGTCATTGACCGTGCATCTTCGAGATTGCATCTAGTGGCCAAGCAGCTTTCCACAGATAGCTGCAGTTTCTGGCCAATTAAAATGTTTAATTTTGTTTTGAAGCATCACATTGACCTAAAATGTCAAAGCCATATGTGTAAGAAAAATTCTACAGCTACACCTTTTAGACGTAGACCCGACAGAAAAGCCTAGTGCGTATTAGTTTTCATACATACGATAATCTCTTATGTATTGCGCTCAACTGCCAGATAAAAGAATGTTAGACGATATAATATAAAACAGCGCGAGTAACAACACAGTATAGAATATTAGATTAGTGCGCCCTACTTTGCGTAGATAAGAAAAAATAAAACGTAGTCCAACACTGCAGCTAACGATATGGGTTAGCCCGAATGCACACGCCTACCGAGTGACCGTTGCTCAAACAGATTCGAATTTACGTTTAAAAAAAAAAGCCTTACGTCGCGTAGTAGTTTATTTATGGCGTAGTACAAAATTTCCTTTATGAGTTTTTTTTCTCGGTTACCACGTATGAAAAAACCCAAACATTTTTTTTCTATTCGCTCCAAAAACAGTTTACGATCTCTCTTGGATAGTAAATGAAAGAGACAGATATACTCTTTTAAGTCACAAAGGTAAGGTAATTTGAAACTACATTGGACGATAAGTCTGTTTTTAGGGCTGTCATTTATTTTGTTTCTGCGATTAGATGAGTTAGGAAACTATAGTTTTTATGTAATGTAAGTAAATTGTATGAGTGTATCCAAGCAAAAGACAAATAACGTCTAAAATACTACTTACATTTGATTTTATACACCCCTTATTTAAAGTATCGTATCTTAAATTCACTTTGTACATTGCTATGTGAAAGCCTTTAGCTATGTGAAAAAAAACTTATTACTTAATCCCACTATACATTTCAGGAATTGAGATTATACAATTATAATTGACAGCCCTCGACCTTTGTAAGGATTCTTAGAAAATAAGGTAGTGCGAACCTGTGTCTTATGGATCACCTACCATGTATCTTTATTCAAATTCACAGAACTGTCATAACGTCAGAGAATTATATGGTTATAGCGATAATTTGAGTCAGCTGTAATTTTAATCGTAAGATGAGCTCGGCACATGAAATGAATCAGTTTAATTAATCTTAAAAATAAAATTGACTTTTGGTGCGAACTCAAAAAGCGATAGTTGTGGTAAGTTGAATTAGTATTATGCTTGTGTATGGGGACAGTAATTTGAAAATACAATTGAAGACCGGCTATCGTCAATTTTCGTTTCGGTGCCATTAGTTCAACAAATATTCAACCACATCAAGAATTATACAAAAAATTGTGTAATGTAATATATGACATCACTTTGACACTGGCAGATAGTAAAACAGTGTTGCCATATATGCCTCCGATTACAAAAAAAATAAATATTAATTTCGAATGAATGATAATTTTTTAATATGTTGCAAATACTTCAGTAGTCCCAACACTACCTAACATTTCTTTACAATGGAGTTTATAAACGTAAGTAACTTTTTTCAATAATTGCATTTAACCATTCGATGTATTATTTACCTAGGTCAGTTATAACTCTTTGAGGCACAGAAAATAAACGTAGAGACAAACGTCATTAAATATATATTAGGCAGTGTAATCTTGATAACAAAAAATATAATCGAGGTTTTTAAAATATTTAAATGGGTTAGTGGAGCACAAAAAATGGGTGCGAAGGTCTCATAGTAATTGTAGGCCACTGACAGAGTTGAGATAGCCTTTGAACTCTTTATCAAGAAGCCGTTGAAGATTGTCTGAATCCTTCACAGGACTATTAGTGAGCTGTAACGACATGTTATAGTCGTCGAGGGTGGAATTTATTAAACATACAATTGAATAGTTAATAACGCAAAATTGGTACTTAGTAGATCTTGAAAGAATAGCAGTGTTTCGATCTACTTATAATTGTGGTAGCCGCCTTAAATAACTGGATATCAAAGATCTGCAGTGAAACCGCAGACGGATCTGTTTCATATTATGTGGTGAGAATGAGATGACATTTGATCTTTATATAAATCAGATTGCGGTTATGCATACACACATACATGTTACTACAATTTTGCGTTCAGAAGTACCTAAGAGAACAAGTTTAACTAGTTAAAGCGAATTAAAACGTTAAATATTCAAAAGCAGTGGCATTGTATAATTAATTTGAGGGATAAAACATAAAATTAGGTTATCGGCGACATCGAAATAGTACCAAAACGGCGTAGGCGTTTTACTGGCGTTTACAGCTGTCTCATTCGCTTTGATAAAACTCTTGACTATTAGTTAAGTAGGGCTCGCACTTGACCCAAAAACACTTGTTAATAGATAGCTCGCGACCGCAACTTTCACACACATATTACGTATGCGAACATGATAAAAACACCGCTCTGAGAAGTCCGAGACAAAACGTTAGAAACGATAATGCGTACTAAATGAGTTTTAACAAATGTATAACGTAAACTCGACTGCTATTCCAATGGAAACATACAAACAAACAAGCGTGCGTAAAACACGATAGCGGGTAGATCGTTTAAGCGTCATTAGAAAACGGTAAATGGCTGTAAAGGGAATTGTAAACGTGTACAAATTATAGCCTCTACTGAATAAATTCCACTGTCGGAAATAATTCAAATTGATCTAATTATTTTAGTATAAATATATCTCAGACAATATTACGTTTACCTTACGTTTGGAATAACGTTTCGCACTATTTATGTCATACATTCCTAAACGCACGACTTGTCCACGTAGTAGGCCTTGTAAGATGTAATAGAAAACTAGACTAAACTACAAAATTAACCTAGAACTAAGATATGTTTTTAATGAGATCTGACATAAATGGGATATTACGATTTCTAACAACTTACGTACGCGTTGTAGCTCCAATCCATATTATGTATTAGATAAATTATTTCGATTTGCTTACCTGTAAAAAAAATAAACATGATAAATTTTAAGAGAAAAACTATACAACAAAATTTAAGCTTAAATTAATTTATGCAATATATTATGAAATTTTCACTTGCTTTTTTGCATAGTTGCATACAAACGATCCAAAGGTCCTATGTATGCCATATACTCGTACATTTTATTCCCACGAAACTAAACATACTTAGTTTTAAAAACACGTAATTCTAAATCATTTACTTCAATCAAGGCAATTACTTTTTTAGATTTTCCACTGGTATTCCGGGTATGCTTGGCGGTAATTGTACTAGGACCAAATGACCGCTTATTAAAATAATCGCTGGCCGGTAACCGTGGCTTCGAATGGGAAGTATACTAGTCATCGCGCAACTTCTTTACCAGTACAAAATACACGTCAAAAAAGTATTAATCGGAGTTATATAAGTCTTAAATATTGTATGAACTACATGTAATGACTTGAAAATAAAATCCACAATATACGATTTATTTACCTCCGTATCAGGAGACTCTAGATCCACGTGGAGGACTCGTTTTGTGTTTTTCATATCTTTTTATTTTTTTGGAATGTTGTGACAAACGAGCTTACAGTCTACCTGATGGTGAGTGACTAATGTGGTCCATAGACACTTGCAGACTACTTCAATCGAAGAAGGTTACGTTGACACGCCTGTGAACTAAATGGAAAACCTGACAGTGTGGTTTGGATTCTGTTATGGATTGACCCTTCCTGACCTTAACGATTTACTAATCGACTAAGACAGCGACAGGCTCACCGCCTGTCACATTGTCTTAAAAAAAAGCTCTGTTGAAAAGTGGGTAGAACTAAAATGCCCTCTGTCGGCCCCTGTATTCTGTGTACGGTCGTTATTTTCTTGCGAGGTTTAATAATTTTATAATCCTAATTACGAGATTTGATTTTTGATTGCGTGTTGTATAATTGAGTATCATGACTATATGCATTTTAGTAAACGGTTTGGGTGTAATTTTAATCTATACCGCGTTTGCATGTCTACACACCACACCACAAATCGCTACACCGTACTTTCAACTCCGCGTACACTTTCTCTAACATGAAACGGATTGATTATCCAATCTGTTCATTGCGGATACGATTTCGAAAAGCTCAATATGCAGCAAAGTTTCAATTGAATTGTGATTGGTGATTATGAATTATTAAATAAAACGTATGCACGATGGAAAACTCTAGACAATCTCTTGGCAGACACGGTGACTCATCACCAGTCAGGTTCAAGCTATGATGTAGCCGAAGAGCGGGTTGCAGACGCCGGTTTGTCTACACCGAGTCGTGCCATATGGAAATCCGTAATATCTCCTCAAACCTATAGGTGACAATCGTGTTTATATAAAATGTAATGAACGTAGTTTTTTGTACTTTGTATACTTTAGATTTCCAATGCTTCGCTGCCTTAAAATGATTTTCCGTATCGGTTATATTAAACATCGTAGGAGACTAGTTTTTGCAGGCGTCATCCATCATCTCGCCAGCGTAAGGCGTATGTAGTCATGGACGTCATATTTAATAAAACATTTTTTTATCTTATCGTTAGGATGGCAAGTTTTAATAGCTTTAACTAAGAAATAGATTAAACAGATTGGGTGGCTTAGGATTGTAATAAATTATCATGCGTTATTACAAAGTTTATTACTGGAATAATAGGAGTAGTAGGAAGTTAGCTTTAGTTGTAATGTAAAAGGGATTAGTTTAAGAGTTAATTGTGATTTAAAACGAGACTGTTCGTAAATTATAATGTCTGTCCCAATCGTTGACAATTCGAAATGGCGGGGCGGCGGGAATTGCGTTTGTAATAACAATGGCGATCGCAAATACATACAGATAATAAAAATTATTTCACAGAGTATTAAGACAGAGGATTCATTAGTAAGAGCAGAGTAAAATGTTTGTATTTTGTATATAACATTTTTAAGTTTTTAAGCGTGCTAGAATTTATTGTGCCGGTATAATGATAATGAGCTTCGATTACAAATAATCGAATATTAAACGAAAAATACTTTGTTTCCAATTTAGAATCATATTAAGAGTTTTTTACCTGCGGTTTTGCTCAAAAAAAGGTGAATTTTTTGCATTACTATTGTTGGCGATAAATTAAGCTAGAAAATTGTACCGATTATGGCGATTTCGTGCAGAAGCTCGCAAAAGTTGAATAACCCTAAATGCAACCACTTCCAGTGCGCTAAAGCGTAAGCGTCTATCTCGCTTGCTTGTACGTAGTGTGAGTGCGACGAACTTATGTTTGTTTGTAAACTCACTATTGTGATGTCCGTTTTGGCCATGTTGCGGTTAACGTCCGATTTTGTATGCGCATTCTGAATATACAAACATATAAAAAAGTGTATGTTTGTGCATTTAAGTATACACATTACTCAATGATAAAATATATTGGGATTGTTTTTTTTATTTGCCAATAGTCACTTAAATGGTAAAGAATTCAATTCGACCACTTTCACTATATGATTACTTACTTATGAGGGTTCTGTTATGGTTAAATGATAATATATGAATGAATGCCTGACTGGTCTGTATGACTGTAATCGCATGTATTAAATATTTAATCGAAATTAAATATTTCCTAATGAGCATATTCCCAGGATACCTATATTATCAGGAACACAAAAAACCCAATGGTTTACAAAAGGGATGCACAAACTATTTTGGACAAGAGACCCCTTTTCCAAAATTAACTGGTACCTCAGACCATAGCCAAATTACTTTAAAAATCCTATCTCTACTTTTTTTCCTATTGATACAAAACACTAATTGAAAAACTTTGCGGTGGGTGAGTAAACTTAACTTAAAGTGGTTGATATCGATCACTTTGGGTATCCCTGGTTTAGAACACAGACTGCAAAACCCGGAGTCGGTCGCATGTTCCATCATCTGTCGTAAACTTTTGTCAAGAACGATATAGCCTGATGGTAGATGTTTTAGCTTAGTAGTAGTAGCACTCTTTTTAGCATTTTTTTTTATATAGAAGGGGCAAACGAGCAAGTGGCTCACCTGATGGTAAGTGATCACCGACGCCCACGAACATCCACAACACCAGAGGAGCTACAGATGCTCTGCCGGCCTTTGGCAGTACTTATAAAATAGGTGGAGGTGCAATAGCTAAATCGATAACAGCTGTCGTTAACTGTTATTAGAAAGCTTTCAAGAAATTAATCGGTGTGCAGCTTATCGTTATTTATGAATGAAATTAAAGATAAGGCATTACGTAGCATATTAACAGTTATAGCTATCAATGCGTGAGTTACATAAATTAATTGGCAAATTGTTAAAGTCGCATTAAATTAACCGAGGTTCAACCACCTCTCGCTTACATTGTTCTAAAAGACTTGGCGAACTGTATTGCTTCTTGGGCTGCAATGACTTTTACTTAGCCATGTGCGAACGCATTTCGCACACATTGTTCGCTACTTAAAGTTAAATTCTAAAGCGAATTAATACTGAATTAGATTGTTGTAGACATTTTTTTTTTCGGAATGCGCGGTAAAATCTATTTGGCTCGTTATCAAAATTAAAACAAGTGTTTTAAAAGTCATCGAACTATTCAAAATAGACCGAAATAAACGAAGAATTTTTTTTGAACTATTAATACATTGTCAATGTAGGTATATGAAAATGATTCGAGAAATCTTTGTTTATGTTGTTAAATGTGTACGTATGGAATTAAAAAAAAGTCGTTTTGTTGTAAGGCGGGCCACGCGAAACGCGTTGTATTTAGTACCGTTAATTCGCATACTGCGGAAATAAGGACATGTCGACACGAATAATCTCATAAAGTAACATATATAAACATAAAAGTACCGACAATTGTTTTCTTATGCACTATCAACAATATACGACATCGTAATATCTTCAGACGTCTTACGACTTGCTCAGAAGAGAAAGGATAATTAGTTTTACTAAAATAACTCAAAGATCATTATTTATTTAATACTGCAAGATAGATTTTTGCAAGGCAAGTTTTTTGAACGACAGATTTTGAAAATGTATTTTAAAATTCTACACGCAGCTATGGTGTTATCTGTTTTTACTGAATAAATAGAAAGGACGTTTGCTTATGGTGATACGCTGACGTCACAGATGCTGAAAATTTCAAATCAGATTCGTCGATCTTTACTTAAGACTAGCATGCAGTAAAGTTGCTTGTAAAGGGGGAGAATACCAACTTTTCCTATAAATGCCAACCTCACCTGCAAATGGCGCGCCCTGTTAGCTAACAAACGAGGTAACTACCGAATAAAAAAATAAAGTAGCAGTCTGTAGGTGCCCACGGCTGGGCAAGGGTCTCCTTCTCAAATATCCGAGTTTTTTGAGCCGGGAAGGGCCCGAATGATGGTGGAAAATCAATTCGAGTTTGCCGAACCCAAATCCCATAGACCAGCACTTTTGACAAACTATTCAAGGAATATATGCCAGCTTTGGCTGACGGAAACGAGGAAATTTTATTTGTATTTCAACGTAGGCTGTTGATTTTTATGAAACTAAGATAATTAAAAAGCGTGCTTTTTAATTATCTTAGTAGGTGCTGACGATTTAGAGAATTTAATATTTAAAGTATGCCAATTGAAATGAGAGTGAAACAATAAAATTCAGTTACGTTTAAAAGTATTTGTAATACATTATAGTATTTTGAACACGAAACATGTTTATCATGCGTCTATCTTTAAGGATTCTTGTTCTACGTACTCACACGTGTGCCTAATCAGTTAACAAAATAGTTTGTATATATGCAAGAGCCACAGTTTGACCGTGGGCTCTTTAGGGTTGGTAGTAGTTTACGTATTTTTTTACGCATATCCTTTGGATATCATAAGTGAATCCGACAGATTCCAACGAATCTTTAATATACGAGTTACTAAATCGCATTAGACTTGTAACTATGATAACAACTAACATAAATAAATAAGAAAACATTGGCCGAAGCACGTGCACGTGCTTGAAGACAACTTGCGGAACAAACTATGTTCGATTCTGAAGGTAGTTTTTAGAACCATTTATCCTAGGTTCGTTTTTACATTGGTAGCCCTATTTGTTTGCCTAGTGCGTGTTATGGTAGTGGCACGTTCAATAACATCAGAGTGCCGGTTCGACGACCTCGATGCGCAGGCGCCGTTTGCAGAGACAAGTCGAGTCAACTGCGCGAATCTGATATTAGACAGTTTTTTTTATGTCGTAGTACAATTAATCTTCTAACTGCATTGGATATTAGACGGAGCTTTATAAATCACGTCAAAAATTACAGTCGTAAAAATCGCGATGTTACAATTACTGCATTTCTTGGAAATAGGTGCTAAATATTGAATTTCATTCTATTTTATATTATATTACACATACAAAGGATGTCATTCACTCGACATGTTGCATAATACGTGAAATTATACTTTTTTAAAAGTTTATTAGCAATGTTATTAACAATATTAATATAACTTTAGGTTAAAGCTTGCGCTAATATGGTTCAAGAGAAGGATAGATTAGCGGGATCGAACCGCGAAATCTTGTTCGCAATCCCTTCTCTAAACCATAAGGCTATTGGCGCTTCTCATAAATTTGGTGTTATAACAATAGAGTTGTATATAGTAGGAAAAGCATAAAATTTCGTGACTGCAGTTCCAATTTGCGAATCATAATACAAAAATAAATGGCAACACGAGTGAACTAAATCGTAAGCATTTTTATACCGTTACAAGGAAGGTCATACCAACCTCACTAGGGCCTCTGCCTACGAGATAACGGAATCGCTAGTTAGTCACTGTTCCTACGTATATGAAAATCTGGTTCTACGTTCTTGTTTTAATTTTTTTATCATAAAGAAGTAGCGGATCTAGGTTAGGGCTGCCGATTGTTACAAACACTGCACACACAGACTTTAATATAATAGCGAAACCTTGCGGGTATCTTGTTCACTCACACATCAATTCATAAAACGTGCCTCACCATGAAGTTAATCAATGTGTCTAAAACATTTTAATTACCTCGACAATAGTATAGTAATGTTAAATCTCATTTCATTTTCAATTTTGAAAGGACAAACCATTGATTCAGGGTTGTAAATATAATACATTTAAATGTTTCATAAAACAAAGTATCATTACATTAATCTTATTATTATATGATTAGTAACGGATATTAACGGTGCCGACAGTTCGTCTTGGCAGTCACCAACCCACTTGCTCGTTGGGTCAGTTTAAATTGTTTTTTTTTTCAGCTTCCAGTGTTGTTTCGCCACTCTCCGAATGAAGATAGTGTTAACATAAAAGTAAGATATCAAGAGATACGTGTCTCTTAAATTAAACGCGTATCAAAAATTTGATATAGTACCATTGATATTGTATTTTGAGTAATAAAAACTTAATTTGTAAAGTGACAACCCTATATCTTGAAAAGTACTATGCTGTTAACTGAATACCGATAAAGCGATGGTCAAGTAGAAAGCCGCTCTTTACCCTTTTTAATCTGTCCTAATTACCATAATCAATATTCATATTTCAAGGCGTGTTCACACACAATTAGCTTCATTATACAATTCAATTGTGTGACAGAGTAAATCTTGAATTCAGATTGTAACCCTATATCTTTAATTGTAATCTATAAGAATGTTATGAAATATGAATTTTTCTATTGAACAACGGATAATATTTATATTCTCGTGGCTACTTTTTCCTTACCCTCGAGTTTTGAACGACTTACGAGTACTGTAATATGTAGGTGATTAAGATACATTCGTCTTTTTGACGTGATAGTTTTGAGATGTTTTTTTATTATAAGAAATCAATCTATAGGCGATACGATACAGATGCTGTTCTTTTCCATTGGACTAAGTTCAGGGTTTGGTTTTGATTTGAGCATTAAAAAAGATTTATGATTGTGGGCATCAATCACAAGCAGTGGATGGTGTCACATACGAAAGGGTCGCAGAGCTTGTTTACTTTTCGGAACGGTCACAGTATGTGGTATTTTTGAGCTTATTTTTCAATGAATTCTTCAAATAAACACGCTTAGCAGTTTGCACGTCTTAAGGCCATCGTTAAAATATTATATCACATTTATTCATGTCTATCTTCGTTGTATTTTATACATCAGTAAATATTTTTTAAAATTTACTTTAAATAATATCGGTACTCTATCATGTAACTACCATAGTACTTACAATAATTTGTAAGTAACAGAATAATAACATAAAAAATAAAGTGGCATATGTAGATGTACGTGACTGTTATGATTGCAACGACCGCGTGGCTTAGTGGTCAGCGTACCTGACAGCTGAACCATGGGTTCGAATCCCAGCCGACGACTATATTTGTGCAAAACCACAAATTATTGGCTTTCGGGGCTGGTTGTGTTGTGTTCGTCCCATGTCTGAATCAGACTGAAAACGTCTAGCGAGTCCTTCATTGTTGACGCGTACATTTACGGCACTATAAAATCGATAGTACTGGAGATTGTTGCCGTGGTCGAAACCAACCCGGAGTACGTCATTGTCGAATACTGTATTAGCCACTAATTAAACCAACCATAAGATGTAATACCTATATTTATAACATAGATGAAACAAACTGTATATTATTTAAAATATATATAAATCAATTAATTAATTTAGTTAAATATGAAGTATTTTTTAATCAATCTAAAAATACTAACAGCATCGTATATAAAAATAAATAAACAATATAACGGAAGAAGAATGTAATCGCATACGTATTTTATCCATCCGATGAACAATATCTGATTGTATAAATAAGACGTATCTTAACAAACAAAACGTGTGAAACTGTAAATGAGCATTGCATTCGCTATTTATTCAGTTGTACCGACTGAACACGACTCAATAATTATAAAGAATTAACATTTCAATTTGGCATTAACATAAATATCTATTCATCAAAAGCCATCCGTCAAATCGGGGTCGGAGTTTTGAAGATGGACGCTGTCTTAGTGGACATTTGTGACAGATGAATTGACGAGAAGAATAGTAGAGTTGGATTGAGAATGAGGGACATTAGATTGAAGAGTTAAAGTTCACACGTGTTCTAAGCCGTTGGTGCCATCAACAAAGCTGCTGTCTGACCGAACCCTTATTGTGAATTGACCATTGATACTTGAATTTCAAGGGACAAATTGTTTTTTTTGATAGAGATCTTTATTTTTTTTTAGATTGACAAAAGTATTGTAACAGAATTTTCTGGTTTTTCCAATTGTTATTCTGAATGCCACGAAATTATTGGGACATATTTTAGTTTACCCCCACACGAAGAGAAGTGATGGTATCTCCTACGCCGTAGTAACAATGTCAAACACCGTATTATTAACCGATAATATTAAGTGACAAGATTTTGGGCACGTAATAAATTTTAAGCCGTAGACGAAATGGTGTTTACCATGTTTAGAAATCTTTCCGCTTACGTGAAAGGAAGTTTAAATACTTGAGCTTCTCGAAAGCTCATTTTACATTTTTCTACATCCTACACAAGTCGTGACCTATTCAGCCGGGATCACGTACTGGTGGGTAGTTGTACAAATAGTCCGACGACAAACATTTTGAAACTCAACGGCTTGACTACATTGAGGAGTTGTTTGCCTGTTTAACTCTTTAATTATTTTAGTTAGCAGCTTCACAGTTTACTTAACGGAGTGAGAAAATATCTTAGTGCTTACTCGAGATAAATTAAAAATAGATTAATCTCCAAGGTAGATCAGGATAAAATAAATATTAATAGAATGAACACGAATGAAGGCAACAAGTTATTTACGTATGCTGAGAGCTTCAACATTGAGGTTCAAGCATATCTTTTCGCCCTCAATGTGATACAGTGTAATGATTTGTTAGAGACTACGGCGCATGTATTGAATTTAAGCAGACGTCCTACCTTTATCTTAACCTTAACAGTCCGCAAATAGTCTACTGCAGGACATAGGCCTCTCTCTTGAGTAGCCATAATCAGCACGCTCGGCAATCGGATAGGCGATCGCGGTACCAGACAACTCGCCCTCCAAGACGCCGCTGCGAGAAATCTTCTTGTTAAATTTTGGTCAAATATTTTTCGAGATGGGTATACCGCCATCTGTCGATTGCCCTTGCGATTTTCAAGGTTTTTCCTTTAGTCGCCTATTACGAAACTCACGGTAAGAAAAGGGCTATAGCCCCTACACCTATGTTTAATTCTGTCAACGTAAATCATAAAAATTTCAATTTACTGTATAACAATAGAAAAATACATTAAAATGTAACAAAGAATGGAAACGTCTAATCTTACCGCGTTTCAAGTGGCTCGATTGTGTTCCCATTGATATGGACATTTCATTCGGAATAATGTTGATTTATAAATATTATGGATGCTGTACTGACCGAATAAT
Organism: Bhutanitis thaidina; assembly: GCA_029286595.1. Classification (NCBI taxonomy): domain Eukaryota; kingdom Metazoa; phylum Arthropoda; class Insecta; order Lepidoptera; family Papilionidae; genus Bhutanitis; species Bhutanitis thaidina. The sequence goes on along the minus strand of JAGSMS010000020.1, from coordinate 4,022,241 downwards.
CAAGTAATGCATCACATCCCGCCTTTCGTCGCAGTGACAACAGATAGTATTTACATAATTATGGGACAGCCTCATCCCTTCGTATGTCTAGCTGCATTGCATGGAGCATCAGCTTCCTAATTATTTTGTTACTTTGGTATTGTGTTCTAATAAAATTAACTTTTTTTAAAAAAAAAATTGTAGTTACGTATAAAGGTTAACGAACTTCATAGGTAAGATGCTAAACTCCTGAATAAAGAAACAGTTAAATAAACAATTATATAAAATTAATCGTTTTAATATTCATGCCGAATGCATTCCTTCGCATACTGCAAAAAACAAGTAGTATAAAGTTTGCTAACGAAACAATATGTTAATTACGAATCGTTCAATCACCTTTCGTATCAGACCTACTAGTGAAAAGTCAGAGCCATTTTTTAACTTAACGTCAGACTGCAATATAAATAATCAATTAATTAATTAAAGTTTTTTCCAAGTTATGTTTTTTTTTAACTTATCGATTAATTGATTTGCTACATAACATTTAGTACAGAGAAATAAACACTATTTTTTTTAATTAAGCTAGTAATTGAATAATAATAAATACGAAATATGTCAAGTGAAGATAATAACAATAGAGTAGTCTAGTAAAGCAATTTAAAAAAAAGCAACTTGCGTTTAGGAACAGGTAACAGTTCTTATGACGTCACAAGGGTATAATTAGGAGTAGTTCTCACGATCGCCACGACTTCCGTCGTCGTTGCGTTGTCGAGTGTTGTTTTGATCGATGTAAGTAGATTTGTGTCACTTTCTTTATCGTTTTTGGATGTCGAAGGACAATAACATTTAAAGATAAGTGTAACAATATACATGTTAGGTGTTATAAACAAAATGTAACGTTATTTATATAAAAGACTGTAGATGTAGACAAGACATTGTTATCATCTACATTCTATACAATATGTGTCTCTCGCAAATGCGAAAACGTTGTTGTCGATAGATGTTGAATTCGAGAATTTATGTAAATACAGAATTTTTTTGAGACTATCTATATCTAAGTCCAAAGTGTGGCAGTTTTTTTTAGTGATATTCGTTCGGACAGACAAAGAGGTATTTATACTAATGTCCTTAGCTTAATATTGGTATTAATAAAAGTGTTTTTAACTCACGTACTTCTATCATTACATTCCTAGTCTAAGATGTATTTAAAGTATGAGAAGCGACCACGATATTTTTAAACGTTCATCAAATTGTTATAAGATAAAATACTCATTATCTTTTGTTTGGCATCGAAACAAAAAAGATCTCCGACCGTTATTTACAAATCAAACTAAACTTCGCAACTGCTCACCTTGTGCAGTATGCGAAACGTTACCAGTTTACATTGAAATTGTATACTATTACATAGAGGAATAACGTATATATCTATAGCATGTACTCATTCTATAGAGTACTAAGACATTATGTGACGTCATTTGTTAGACTGTCATATTCGCAGCGAATATTTTGAGTGCAACGCGTAGATTCCTTTGTCCTGCTGTCAGACGAAACAAAAATAAATCCGTTGCTTTACGTAATTGAAATTGACGCGTTTCACTTAAAACAATAAAGCGACGCAGTTGAAATTGAGAATAATGAAATGTGATTGATGGGTTTATGTGGAAATGGTACGCGAAAAAACTCGACATTGAATTGGTAAGATTGGTCCCAGTAAAAAAACATAATTAATCGATATATTTCACATGATCACTATAAAAATACACCTGGTAATAGCGAATATGGTATGTGAGATAATAAGGAATAATCTATTTCTCTATACTAATATAGGCGAGTTTAATTTGTTAGAAAAGGCCAAATTAGTTCTACGGTAAAGTAAAGAAGCTGCTTGTAAGCCCACTGCCCACTGCTGGGGAAAGGCCTCTTTCTCAAATACGAGTATCAGACAGGGTTTAGGAGCCGGGAAAGGCCCACCACGCAGCTCCCGTGCGGGTTGGCGGCCTCACATATCCTCGAAATAATATTTTTATTATTTCTCAGACACGCAGGTTTCCTTCACCGCAGAGCACGTGGTGAATACAGCACTTAAAATAGATATTAAGAATTTTAGAGGTGCGGGCACCAAGATCGAACCTTGGTCACTCGCGCTCTATGAACCTAAAGTGAACGCCCTGACCACTAGGCTACCACGTGCATTGTCACCCCTGTGGACTAAGATGGAATGCTTCACAGTACGTAATTATATTGGCTCTCCACAGCTTTCAAACCGGAACACAACAGTAATTACAGCGCTGTTTGACCGAAGAAATATATATAACTAACCCAGACGACTCCTAGACAGAGAATGTATCTACCACCTCCTCGCGTCTGCAATTCGTGATCTAAGCAACATTTTCATACATTCCATCGTTTATAGCTAGTTATTAGTAACAAGTACTATGAAGGTGCATTCGTTACTAGATTTTTTTTTCTGCATATTTTTACATTTTTCCGCGACTATATGAAGTGATAATATCCTCGCAGCAGGATTGCATAGGTCATATTCACACGGGGTTAAAACACCGGTAATTATTTATTGATCCGGTGCAAATAGGAACATGCGATTAAAAAATCCCCCCTCGCGTTGTTTCAACGGAATCGGGAGACGCACGAGATAGTATACCATGAGGGGAGTTTATTATTCATATATAGGGTTGCCAATTATGTTTGTTTATAATCGATATTAATATCGTGGAAATGCTGAAAAGTAGCAGATATTGTTTTCTAAAACTTACGAGATGACTTACTTTAAAAATAAACTCTATTTTCTTACCGTAGTAAGTAATTCATAGATATAAATGGACTCAAATGTAACATAACATGTTCGATGCTAAACAATTTCTAAACAGCACATAATTACACTAAAAACCATTTTTTCAGTACTAAGCGTACGAATACTTGCCAAATCACTGCGTCTAACCTTCGAACTCCGTCATCATCCGCATGTTCGTCGTCGAATGAATATTAATACCTCGATATATAAAAAGCGATAATATCAGTATTAGCATAAATTCGAATCGATTTGTTACAACCCTAGCCAACCCTGGTGATTTGGGATCATATTCATAACCATACAGATGCGTAGTCAATTAATAGGCTACATCTGTCAATGAGATGTTTTACGACTTGGGTGCCGGTCGATTGAGGCAATTCAGATAATCTTCACTTGCTACTGTGTGAGGCAATGTTTCTCTTTTTTGTGCACTAGAATAAAATATTCGAATAAAAGCTTCATATTATTAATATTTTCAGCCGTCTATTGAAGTAACTTCTATCGCCATAATTATACTGATCGGTTACATTACTAAAAGTAATAGGTTCTTTGATTAATAGGTAATGTGCTGTGAAGTATGGGTCTGGAGAGTTCTGCTTTTATAATAAATTCAGATGGTATTTCATTGCTGACGAATATATACACTAATAAATGTAACAAGTTGATTGTGACGTGTATAGTAATAATAGTAACAATATAATTTAACGGTTGACCAGTTGAACACAATTATGTAATAAAAGGTTCATTGTTTAACTGTAACGAACTAATTGGTATTACCACTCCCATAATATCGGATCCCACGTGTCCGTATCATGCCGTCCGTTATGGGAAACCATTTAACAAGGGTGATATATCGATGGTATCAATTATCTATCCCGGAGCGATCAGGATACGATCGCTTTGGGAAACGTTCGTTTTAGATTGGACAAAACGATGTTCAAATAGAAATGTATTTCCACGAGAATTGTTTTTTTTTATATAGTAGAGGTAACAAACGGGCAAGTGGCTCATTTTAGTGATTACCGACGCCCACGTACATCTGCAACATCAGAGGTGCTGTAGGTGCGTTGCCGGTATTTTTAAGGATATTTGGGGAAGGGTAAAGGGAAGAGGACAGAAACGCAGAGGCACAAGATACCTCGAAAGCCGCTGCTCAACTCTACCACGTACAAAATGTAATTTCAATATGAGGTGGATTTTATATCAACGTGATATCTAATTATAAAATGTACCCATTTCGTTGTAATCTTTCCTTTACAGTATCTGTTGAAAGTAAAAGTCTAAATTTCACTTTCGCCCGAGACCTTAACAGGAATGGAATTTGTGATTTTACGGTCGGCGACACCCGACTTTCCCATAGAAAAACCTTCAGGGTCCTTCGCCCGTGACAGAACTTGATTTATCAGCTGTTTTTATGGAAGTGGCGATTTAATGGTTTACGTACGAATTAGGAATCGCAATTTTAAGGAGGGGAGGCAGGCGGAACGTTTAAAAAAATTCACACGATTTTTTTCCTGTTAATCGTTACGTTATTGTACAATGGACATATTTATGTTCTTTGGTCTGTTTTAACAAAGAATCAAAATATCGTAAGCCTAGTTTGCACCAAGATCTAACACTTTTATATTCTTTTTAACTCATAGGTATATGCTTTATAACTTCTTTATAACTACATTATTGCGTTATACTTTTCAAATACCGTGGTAGCTGGGTAACCTGGGTTCGATTCCCGGTGCCTCTAAAATTATCAATAGCAATTTTATGTACTGAAGTTTATTTATTACATGCTCGGCGTTGAAGAAAACTTATGGCTGAGATATAATAAAAAAAATATTATTTCGTGGACATGTGCAGTCAACCCGCACTGGAGCAGCGTGACTGCACTGACACTTACTGGCTCTAAAAACCCTCTCCGATATTTGAGGACGCCTTTGCCCAGCGGTGAGCTTTTACATGCCGTTACTTTTACTTTCGAATTTTAAGAGACGAGCGAGACTAGTTTAATTTTTAAACCAAATTTGCAAGCTAATTCTGAGTGCGTGAGAAGTAATGTGTTTCGCCTACAGTTACTTTCCACCACACCCAAATTGCCAAAGACACTCATTGTAATCGAGGCAACCTTGTTTTCTGCCGCGACAACAATTAGAAATCGTTTCACTTAAACGTCATTTGTACTCGCAGAATTAATTTACATGTACTGTGTACCACTTTACAAACACGAACGACACTTGATGTTTCAATTATTAAGCTTCTTTAAGTTTGTTAATTGCTTGTTTTAAACATTTGCCGGCATTTTCCATACTCAATTTTTACTAAACCACGGGAAGGAATGTCTGGGTTACCCGGTAAAGTTAGAAGTTGGCACGTTGGTCTAAAAGAAGCCTTTTCGTTCTTGCCTTGAACGGTCTTCTATTCGGGAAGACTGACGCTGGCATAGATTGAAGAATTTTAATTTCTTCTCATTTGTGAACTGACACTGACAATTCTGTTGCCGACTGTCCGGTAATTACTCGGTAAAAACTGGCGAAGGTTATACTGTGCTGGCCAGATAGGGTATCGATACGGAAAACCTTGTGAAAGCGTACTTTTTATCCCTGTGCGTTAACAGCCGTTGGGCGCATCGGACCATATCTTACATTGCTCGCTTCCTTAGGGTTGAAACACACGTGAGCGGCGCGGGCGTTCTCCGTGAGAACTGTAACGTACATATACGCATTAGTCCCGTATCGATGGCGACCAATCGCGTTTCAGCATTAACAAGTGCAAGCAACCTGCGCAATTAACATCAAGTGCCGGCCGAGCAATTTAAAGTAATCTTTGAAACAGGACAAAGGGGAGTAAACTTTAGCAATTTACGCTTGTTTCCTCGCTAATGCGTCACAATTTGTTGATGCCTCACGAACTTCATTTGACAATTGGGGGCATGTTAAAATTACAAAGTTCAAACATCAAATTACACAAAATTAAATTTTATATGTTTCGATTCCTTGTAAATTGTGTCTGTAAAAAACAATACACAAATAATAAATGATTATATTTCGAATTGAGAACAGCAAAATTGCATATTTAATCTAAGCCAACAGATGACACCATCCCCCTGTTATAGTAGCCAGAATGAGCGCAGCGTAGGGGATCGCTATTAATATTGTACGGCAAAGGTTGGCACGCGGGGGTAGCAGATGCCGAGCGCGACCGTTACCGTTCCCCCTATCTGTCGAAATTTTAGAATTTCTAACATGTGTGTCGACAACTTTTCGGTTCTTATCACCCGCATATAAAATTCACAGTTTTTGCTAAACGTTTGAACGACCATTTTCGATTAATTAAGGTATTTTGTACACTATTTCTATCTTTACACAATACCCAATGCAAAAGAACCAAATATCAAATTTCAACACGCATTAATACAACGTAACTATAATTGAGTAGGACATTCACAAAATATCACAATAACACTGCATACAGTGGAATGTTGCTGAAAAACAATGCTTTCGCATTTCGTTCAACGTAGGCAAAATAAACCAGTATAGAGGGAGAAATGACAGTTAAAAAATCAATATGACCGTTACCATTTACCAGTCAGTGTCCGCGAGGGTGCCAACACAAAGGGTGTCGCGCACGAGCCTGCATTGTTGCGCCCGCGCAACTCATTACGACAAATCACAATGCAGATTTATTGGGGACGACCGACTGCATTCAGTACGGATAATACAATTACTAACGTTTCGTGTTCGGATCCATTGCATTATAGTATGGTTAATAATGCTGCATTTTAATTATAAAATTCTAAACCTTGATTGCGATTAAAAGAAGACTTGTGTTAGCATCAAGTAATTTAAATGAGCCTTAGTAGCTCATTACGCTTTAAACTTAATCGTAGGCAAGAGATTAGAGTTTATTCTAGCTTATAGCTATTATAGCTATAAGCTAGCTATTATATATCATTTAATACGTACTCTGCGTAGAATAAAATGTTCGTAGGGAAGTCTAAAATAAATAAAATATTTCTAGGACATCAACAGACACCACGGTCAGCGAGATAAAACTTCCCGGCTTCAAAGCCCTATCATAAATGAGGTCTTAGCTGTGAGACAGGCCGCTACATTACTTTTTTCGTATTATTGAAATTAATAACGGTCAATTTAAGTGTCTACGATTGTAACAAAGAGTTTGTACCTACCAACTATTACTACGATAGTAATCTGAGTATAACGTTCTCGTAGAGCTAAAGGATACGATTTCAATTGCAACAATTCTAATGTTTTATACAATGTTAGAAAGTAGAAACCCCGCAGATGTCCACTACATTCCCATACGAAAATCAAATAAGAAAGTTCACCGACCCCGGGAAAGGTATATAATTATGTTCCGTAACACAAAGTTAAAGGGACGTAAGAAATTGGGTGACTCAATTATTTCTTAGACCCCCTACATAGTTTCTACGGTTGGTCAGTTCCAGACAATAAACCGTGACCCCAAAGCGCGATTTAAGTACACTTAGAAGTTAACAGTAAATACGTACATCTGTCGAAAAATAATTCTCGCATTTCAATGATTTAGTAGTCAATGCGATAGTATTTTCTATAACTAGTAAAATTTTCTATTAAATCAGAATTAATCTAAAACTACTACTGTATATTTTAGGTAAAACTAACTACGACTTAACCACTTAACCCGGTGGTAATTATTTTAAGATTTTTTTAAATTTTAGCGACGAAATCTTTATGTCAAAATGGGTTCAGCAGTTTCCATTATAATCATGAGCGTAGGAACAAGCAGTTATTTCGAAATCTCAGACAGACACTCAAATTTTTTTCCAATTCCATTCTACACTCGTCAATAATCCAATCTCAAACTAGGATTCGCTGTTCTGGGAACAGGACGTCAATTTTTTGATTGAATATTTTATTGTTTGGAATGAAAATACTATTTACGGATTTTACAGCGTTTAATTTTTGTTTTTATATTCCCGAAGTTTGGAGTGCTTTACAGCAGCCGTGGGCACGGGGGAATTTTATTGTTTCTGCAAGTACAACGTTGAAAAAAGGTCTACATCTTGAAACGAACTAAGTAGTTGAGTTAAATTTTGTAGGGGAGATATCACGTCCTGCCTTTCGCGGATCTTCGTGAGGAAGCCACAAGGAGATTCGTCATTTACTACGCTACGTAACAATATTTGATTTAGTATTGTATCGTCACCTCAGCGAAGCGATAACAAATCGCTGTTTCATAATAGCGCAATTTAAATTATTGTCATAGAGTAAGCTTGTCAAAGTTTAATAAATTAACATAAATTTTCGTCTGTAATATTATACTAATTATGTGCTCTAGTTAAATATTTATCGTTTGTTTCTATTTCTTATGCAGATGAGAGCTACCATTCATATCATTCATAATTACGCTCCATTAGCTTAATGTCAAGTTTATGCAACGAATACTAATTCAGTAATAATTGACCACAGGACATGAAAGAATTCTATAAGAATGATTGTTCACTATTCTAATTAAATTGCTATAGTCCTCTTAGTATTTAATTAATGAAAACTCGATGCAAGTTTTCATTAACAATATGCTTTTGAAACCTTGTTTCATTATCATCTAATTTTCTATTTGACTGTACTTATTTTAGATATCAATGTGGTGTTTACTACCGTTGTCTGTTAAGTACACATTTTGTTATTATCGTTTGATTCGCGTGTGACCACATGTGCAAACTAAAATAGGGCAAGTGTGGGAGACTCGCTAAGTATTCTTTGCATGAAGCAATGTGTCTACAAACAGTATAATGTAGGTCACGTTACTGTGTGTACATTCTTACTAAAACTAATGTTCAAGCAAAGCATTTTTCTATGATTCGGTTCAAGTTCAAAAAATAACTTAATAAGCAGTTTAACTCTGTTCTTGTCGAACGTCGCCCTTGTACCGGAAGCTGAATTAAAAACAAACTAAGGAAGGATTAAGATTTAATTTTTAATTACGCGCCTTTAAATTATTTAATAAGGGCTTCCAACTATGGTCTATTATGAACTGTTTAACACCTTGATGGACAAAAAAAATTCGCACAGTGGCCATTTACAAACAAATAAATTAGGAGGCGTTTCGTCTTGAGGTAGCATGGCTTCCCCTTATACATACAATAATAGCTGTTTCTATTAAAACAAAAACAAAAAATGGTAACGTATTTTAAGGCGTCCCATGTCCGTATATGTTATTTAATGACAACTTTTATTTTGTTAAAAATCTAGATCATCAAGACCAATTTAAATTGGTATTATAAGTTTATAACAATAAAAATATCTAGACTACCTAAATAATATATTGTTTAATCTAATACCTATTTAAATAAAAGTATAAAAGTTTTATAAATTAATCAGGATTTCAGGAAAAAGAGTTAATATTATAATACAAATCACAATATTGCTCATCGGGAAAACAAAAATCGATTGCAAAATTTGTACCGAACAGACAAAGGACAAGAACGCAAGCTAATAAAAACGGTAAAAAAAATAGTACGTACCTATTTAAGTATTTAAAGGTGAACTTTTCTTTTTTTTTTTATTTATTAGGTAGACATAATTTTTACACATTTTGTTCATTCAGTATTATGTGCTGCTATATTTTATAAGTTACTTAATTTTTATTTACTTTTCACATTAAACATATTTTGTTTTTACATTTAATATAAAGAAACGAAAGAAGTGCAACGCTAAAGATATTAATTCGTACCTACTCAGCGTTTTAGTGAATTCTACTACAATATCAGCTTATTATTGAATAGTCCACCGCTGAACATTGGCCCATATACTCACAACGCTGGGCAAGCCGTTCGGTGTGCGCGTGCCACCACCCTTGCACTAGTGATATTCCGTCATCATTCGATTTACGACCAGAGCCTCATTTGTTGACTAACAAGGTGCACCACCAGCAGATGTTGTCATGTTGAGAAAGACCACCCTTACAACCCTAAATATTTGTAATTAATTAAATGTACTTGAATCTTTTTTACTAAATACACTAATGATAAAATTGTATAATAGGTGTAATTTATGCTATATTATATCTCGTAGGATTTAACACTAATAAATGCTGGAAGACTTACAATGTATTTACCATAGGTTTTTAGAATAATATTCCTATAAGAACCCTTATTAAAAATGTTTATAATGCTTGTTACAATTTTTTCATTTACATAACAAAAAAACATCGAATTATGAGCCAATAGATAAATACTAAAGAATCTAATAATATGTAATTGAAACTTGAAAACAAAAATCAATTACTTTGTAAATATTTTTGTTGGATCAAATCAAATTGCATTATGCGATAAGCCACGGTGATCACTTTGTAAAATGACCTTGAATCGGTATAATTTTGTTACCACGTGCACCATGTAACCATAATTAAATGCGCAATCAATCTTCTTGTAAGAGAAACAAATACAAAAATAGCTCATTTATTATAAAATAACTAAGAACAGCCAATTCGTTTAATAACATACCTCACAAAATGAAACCGAAACGCTGTGACGTGACGTACGATAGACTGTATGTTTATTTTCGTAATTAGTTATGTGCTTTACTTTATTTACCCATTCATTGCTTCACTGATAAAAGTGTGTACAAAAAGTCAATATAAAATATAACTTATACTGACCTGTTATTCTTTTTTGCGTTTTGCTGTTTTCTGGGCTCGATGCTTTAGTATCTTGTGAGGGTGTACTTGGTTTCGGAGTGGTGATGGTGATAGGAGATCTTCTGAGAGCCGCGGGCACAGTCGATGCAGGCACTAACTGCCATGCGAATCTTTGCGCTCCTGGTAAAGGTTTCTCATTAGTGAAGTCGAAACCCCATCTTTGACTGTCCAGTTCTAACTGTCTTGCCAATTCTCTTTCGACGAATCGTCGGTTCTCTTCTCTGTCAGTGCAGCCGAACAGGTTTCTTCTTACACCATCGAGTGCCGTAACGCTGCGAACTCTGAGTGATCTAGTGTCCAGCATTGTTGTAGCCTGCAAGCCCGGCGCCCTCACACTTAACGTAGACATCTTCGAAACTGAGTCCAATTGCACAGCCGAACACAGGCCAAACGCACTTCCCGATCGCATCGGCGACGCTTAGCCTATCACAAAACAAGATTTAAAAATTTAGTTTCTTTGTGTTAATGGAAGTGACAGATGTGGCACTGAAATAATTATAAAGTTCATCACGCATGAATAAGAAAAATAAAGTCAAGTTAACAAATAAACAAAACTAGACGTATACAACGCGTCGATGTTTGCGCGTGACGTAATACGTCCACACAAACGAGGTTAGAACAGCGACTGCGCCTGCGTTGCGTATTGCCGTATTGCGTACGCGACGCGTCGTTCTTTACTTTCCTTCCCTCGGTCGCAGCGCTGCGGTGCGGCGGGCGGGAGGCGGTCGGGCGGTGATGAACGACGGCGTCGTACTCGATAGTTATACTTCTCGCCACAGTGTGGCGCTACACTCGTATACTTGCCCTAATATTGATTGCAAAGCACAATTTATAAATTTATTTCAATTTTATTCTAATTTAATAAAACATTCGTTATTTTTATTCTGTGCTATAAAATTACGTATTTATTTAATAAAACTATTAAACAAACAATATTTTATTACATTAAAAACTTTACAACGTAAAATATGAAAATAATTTTATTTAAACTTTCAGATCTTTTGATTATTTTTTTTAGTGAAAATTTCTCTTTTTATTTTGTGGACATATATGCTTACCTTGCTTATATTATAAACCAAATTGTTGTTAGTTACAGCATATTTATTTTGCATATATTTATAGTGGTAGAAAAATAAAGAACGATTGCTTCTATCGGGCTGCGAATAATTCCTTAATGGGTAAAATGTAGAGTTTAAATGACATTTGTGCGCTATACGTTTTTGTTGTAGGTATTTTATTTACAATACAATTACAAGTATAATATTAATCATGAAATAAATAATATTAAACTGAAGAATCAAATCTCTTATTGAATTATGTGATCGAATGATAACGTATTTACCCGAAACTCCGGTATTATGATTATGCAATGAATGGCAACACTGACGTCGGACTTGTTTACGAAGAACGAAGACGTGTCTAGTTACGTGTGCAGCATACTTTAAATCTACTTATCGAAAATACCACTATCTCTTTCCCTCTTACGTTAAAATCTGTTGTTAAATAAGGAGAAAAGATATATTAATAGTACTTAATACCGCCGCCATTTTGCCGATACAAGACCAACTAGATTTGTATGGTACGATTTAATACCGATTATTTAAACAACATCAAAGAGGATTTTTCGATTATTGTGAAGATCTTTAGTCGACAGCTATTCAAATTTTAACGCAACGTACTTCGCATCTTTGTTTATACTTTTCTAGAGCAGTCAAGAAATAAAATGTGAAATATTATTAATGCATTTACTTTTCTACTTAAAAAAATGGACGAATAATGGTGAATACAGAGATATATGAATAAAAACACAAAACATCACTTACCTTTGGATATTTATTATAAAATTTCACGGAAAATCGACAATAAACCGCCGGGGTTCACTGCACTGCTGTACTAATTTTCGAGATATGACAATGACGCGATGGCGAGAACGCGGGATCGATGCCCATTGGTTAAAAATGGCGGCCATTTGTCCGATTGGATACACGATTTTAGGCGGCAAATTTCGGTTGGTCGAGGCGGCGGATGGCGCGAAATAAGTGTAAGACTTTCCGGTGCGCTTTGAAGCTTTGTTACGGGGAAAATCTTATTTGGCGCGTTTTGTATTCGTATATTTTCTTTGTATACACTTTTTCTTCTGCTACTATGTTAATCTTAGGCGGTCTTTTCACCCACACTGAACAAAAAAAGAGATGTATTTCAATTATGAAAACTAAATAGTCATTTTCATAATATTCGTAAACAATTTAATAATTTAATGTTTCTTCATTAATAATGCTGCCACTTAGTATGGTCGTTTCTTAGTTTCTAATTATTCTCATGATATTTATTTGATTTTACCGAAAGTTAAGAGCAAATTTACATTAGCGTCTTTTTAGGTTATTTTTACTATTTTACTTGACATTAATCTCATAAAAGTAAAAGGTGTAACAAAATTTGGACTTAATACTTTGACATTCTTTATCAATCTATGATATAGGGCACGAAGAATAATTGGCGTAGTTTCTATGTAGCTAATGATCATCAATGTCATTATTGCCTGTCATTGTATTGCGCATGAACCGTAAATCAACTACAGATGCCTATCCCAAATAGACATTTTCTTAGTCTATTCGTATAGCCTCACCATACAAATACCATATAAAACTTTGGTTAGGTACTTAAGTAATAGTTCACTATTATCTATTTATGACTTCTAGGGATAATAGTAGTAGTTTCGGCACGATTTGAATTTTATCATTCCTGTATGTCTCTAGTACTTGTGAATGTGTGCCGTAATTAGAAAATTCAGTTGACGTGCCGGATATCGCCGTTTTTCCTTTTGGTGCCATCAGTCCAACAGGTCTTTGGTAAAAGTTGCCTATCGTTTAACCATAAATGTACCTACTTGAACAAGTTGTCAAGCCCGATGGGATTCACATACTAAAATTGTCTTAATTTCACTTTGACACTGGTAGAGTGGCAGTTAGTTAAACACTGTTGCCATGATGTCATTACTTAAGTAAATTTTTCCCAAATATTTTTCCTGTTAATAATATAGTATTGATATGATTATAATACGTCAATAACCTAATGAGTTAGATGCGATGCGAGATGGATTGCGGAACATGTAATCGCAGGTTCGAGCCCGTCAGACGACTATTATCTTAACCCCACACTAGATAGAAGATCTTAGGCTTAGTTTGAGTAATTAACAGGAATATTAGTATTGCTAGTGTTGTTTTAAAAATAATGTTGGTACTAAACAATTAGGAAAATATGGCGGCAAAAAAACTCGTCATTAATGACGAATTATTTTAAAACATTTGTAATTTATTGATTTCACTATAACGGAAACCTAATGTTTTGGTTTACACGCACAAAAAGTGTTTCCGTTCTTAGCAGATGTTTTCAGACGCGGCGAACAGAATTTTAAACAAAAAACTTTCTTTGCAGGTTACGGTTAAAAGCTTAATGTCGCTTTAGTTAGTATCATATGAAGATGAAGAATGTTCTAACACTATCGGCAGTTGGCAACTGCTCAGGTGTTATTATAGTGCTGCAAGTGCACGCGCGAAGACAGAGGCACTCACTCGCCTTTATCTTTCCGTATCCGATGTAACGTTTAGCCGATAAGATCGGAGGAGTTCCTGATTTTTAAATAACAGCATTTGTTCTGATTTGTCCTCTTCGTTCTAATTCTAATACATTATTTTTTGTGTTGAATCTAAATTAGATTAGAACTAGATAAATATATTATTCTGTGTGTTTCATTGTTTTCTTCAAAAGGTACTGTTACTCATTGCCAATGTTTCAATAAAGTTTATTTTGTAAATCATTAGTGTTCATGTCATGTTGGTCACTAATTTCTGACCGTACCACCACTTTCCTAGATCATGTCAAAGAGGCTTGTCTAGTCTAAAGTAAAAAAGTAGCTGCCTGTAAGTGCCCACAGTTGGGCAAAGGCCTCCTTCTCTTCTATCTGAGAGGATTTTGAAGCCAGGAAGTGCCCGCTATGCTGCTCCAGTGCTGGTCGGCGGGCTTTACATATCCTCGAAATAATTTCGTTTAGTTAATTCTAGCCTATGTGATATAATAATATTACAATGAAAGAAAGAAGAATGAAGAAGTAACGTTCATTCTTAAAAAAATATCTAGGTTAAATTCTTATATAATTTCAAATACTTAAACCTCAACAGGACGCAAGTAGCGTGAACAGCTAACTTTTTTACCTACGACGCAATGTCTAAATTAGATTAGAACTAGATAAATATATTATTCTGTGTGTTTCATTGTTTTCTTCAAAAGGTACTGTTACTCATTGCCAATGTTTCAATAAAGTTTATTTTGTAAATCATTAGTGTTCATGTCATGTTGGTCACTAATTTCTGACCGTACCACCACTTTCCTAGATCATGTCAAAGAGGCTTGTCTAGTCTAAAGTAAAAAAGTAGCTGCCTGTAAGTGCCCACAGTTGGGCAAAGGCCTCCTTCTCTTCTATCTGAGAGGATTTTGAAGCCAGGAAGTGCCCGCTATGCTGCTCCAGTGCTGGTCGGCGGGCTTTACATATCCTCGAAATAATTTCGTTTAGTTAATTCTAGCCTATGTGATATAATAATATTACAATGAAAGAAAGAAGAATGAAGAAGTAACGTTCATTCTTAAAAAAATATCTAGGTTAAATTCTTATATAATTTCAAATACTTAAACCTCAACAGGACGCAAGTAGCGTGAACAGCTAACTTTTTTTTACCTACGACGCAATGTCTAAATTAGGATTTTACCGCGGCGGATGATTGATCCAAAACACATTTGGGCCACACTTCGTCCTCGCCAACAAAAAAACCCCCTCATCCGACCACCTGGCAACCACAGATTACATGCATTTCCGATTTAAGAAGTGTAATTTTTTTGTTACTGTTACGCAAATTGGAATTTTTCCGTTGTTTGTCTTTTATTCAATATTCGTTTAGTTTTAATTCTTCTTTAACGGCATGTAATCATTTCCCTGCTGGGTATAGGTACGGCCTCCTTAGGATTTATTATTATCGCCATCGCCACGCTTGGCAGGCGGGTTGGCGATCGCAGCGCCACAATCTCGCAACTTAGACTTCATTGCCAGCCATGGCTTTGATAAATTAGATGGCATATTTGAGATGGTTATTCCCGCATCAGTCCGAAGCCTCGAGATTTTTTGTATCAAACTCTTCCTAGGAATCGTCTGTTTAGGTTACGTTAAACAACAGTGCAACTTTTTTTGCAGTGTTCCCGTTTGAAAGGTGTAGAGAGCCAGTATAATTACAGGCTGTGGGGCATTCCATCCAAGGGTGATCTGTGATCGGTGACTTTCATTAACTGAAGTTGTTTGCAGGTGTACTCTGTAGGTAACTCAAATACAATAAAAAAAAAACTTTTTCGCATTGCCCATAGTCGTGCGTAAACAAGAGAGGCAGATTATCTTACACTAACAAATTTTAAATTATTTACTCAGCTTTTCTAATTCACATAAAAATCCACGATTCCCGAGTGGTTGGAAGCAGATGCCTCCAAATCAGGAGATCCGAGCTCGTTCCCCTATGTGGAAGGTTTTTCGAAGCTTATATGTATGAGCTTTACCGATGGCTTGACTAAGACGTCGCCAGGTTCCTAATAAGCTCTAGTGAAAAGTGGCATGAAATGAGTGAAAATATTTAGATCTCTACCCACCTCTTGATTGAGTATACGGTCATGAGAGTATATGTTTAGAGGATTTCATTAAATTAATAAACTAAAATAAAGAATTTAGATAAATACCCATAATTTAAGGTACAAACATTAATATTATCTAAACACTAGTTCGTACCTGGCAGGCACCGAAATCGCAGCCCTTAGGTTTACAAACGGGGCTACTACTAGTAACTAGGCCATTATACCATATTATAAAATCATAATAGACGAATTGAAAATATTTACGTATTATCCTAATTAATAAAAAAAAGCAGAACCGTAAGGATTGAAAGCAATATACGCGTTCCGGTTTAATCTTCAAAATAAATGAGAGTTCAAACAATCGTGTCTAAATTTAAAGGTTGTTCATCAGAAACGTGTATCATCACGTTGGTAATTAGTAACGCGTGGAATAAAAAAAGATAAATACGAAGATCAACCCGTGACGTCTCATAAGAATTGTATCTTTTGGGTCGGCGTGAGCGAGCAATCAATACATCCTGTAAGGTCCTTTGGAAGGATGCCCCGGCCACGCTAAATTCCGTGTAATTGTTAACATTTCGATCACCCGTACAATCGCGCATAAAGCCTTCATTGCGTTTTTAATTATGTAAAAATTTACTGAGACAAGGTGCATGGGAATAAAATAAGTTTTATGAAATTTTTTTCGGATAAATTTAATTATTTTTATAACGATCCATTAGGTTTTGATTTAGAAGGCGCTTGATAAATGCAAGCTGCGTTAGAAAATAACAAACTCCCTAGGTACTTGGTAGAGCCAAGCGGCAGTTTTAGCTGCTGAATCTGCTGGCTCGCGGAATACTGGCGTGAAGAATACCTCTAGTATTTTGTGCTTCAACATTTGGTTTGATTGAGGTAACCGGAGGCCCACTCCCCCCTCCACCCCTCTCCATCCCCTAATATACTTAAAGGACAGCAACGCACCTGCAGCTCCCATGGTTTTGCAGATGAGCGTCAGTAAGCATCAACAAAATTTGACTATAATCCGATCTAGGAAAAGTATCCGACATAAGTTCAATATGAGTTAAAGTTTCTCATCAAAACGTTGCTGGGTTCAAGTAACGATGTGCTACGTCTACCTTCATTCATAAGTTATAAAGTTTCATTGGAATATTACAGTACTTACTATCAAATTACTTAATGCCGTTGAACTGGATGACCCAGTTTATGCGGAAGCGATATTCTGACATGTTTCATTGTCCGGCGTTATGTAGATAATAACTCAGTATTCGAAATGTACTCTTAATTATCTACTTATCGTATAGTTTAGATGCTGTAAAGTATTCTCTAGATGCAGTAGCCGGTGTCGTTTTTCATATAAACGATTGTATTTAATTATCCATAAGAATAGACTACGGGTTTTTTTTTGGCAACAACTCATCGTAGCCAAACGAGCTTCTGCTACACATAGTACTACTACCACCGTTTACATAGTACTAGGACCAGCAGTCTAACAAGGTAACAGGTATACGCTTTTCTAAAACCACATCATAACGGACCAACCGTTAAGCCTAGAGCCTTGATAGCGTAGAAGACAGGGCGGTTGCATTAATTTACTAGTACACGAGTGATCTGGGTGCGATCACTGGAGCCGGCAACATTATCTGTATGCCCCGAGACCGATAAAGCTGTAGTACGCGGGCTTGAGAGCGCATGCGATGATTTAATAAACACACATCAAACGGAAGGTTTGGACGTCCTATCGAGTGGTTGACTTGTCTTTCGGTTTAGGCGGAGAGAGAACTGGCCTAGTACGCAGGTGTATCTTATATTCTTTTATGTCTGCGTAGTATCGTGTCTAAACCGGCATCACTCAAATTGTTAATAACAAATTTTAAGGGCTGAATTTATTTCGTGCTCGACGACGAAGAAAAGGATCATGATGTTATTTCAAGGGTTTATACAGGTATTAGGTTTAAAAGTTTTTAAATTAAACAATTTTAAAGGTAGATAGATATAAATGCTTACTTTTGAATTTAGGCAAATGCCATCGCTTGTGTTGGAGTTACAGATTCTCAATTACTAGTAATTGTGATTGAAGGATTTGTAATTCAATCATTATATTTCTTGTAATTAAAAAAATATACCTACAAATGAAAGGATATAAAAACACCCAACTCAGTACGCCTAGGTAAAGTATAATTAGGTCGAGCGAGACGTTTAAGAGCAAAATCTTCTTAGAAAACGGAGGATTAAAATTCTTCCTTGGAAGAGGTCGATGTCTTAATGATAACCATTAAATTTTTGCCACCAACCAGAATTGACAGATAGAGAATGACACAACGCATGCCAAAAGTCCGCTTATTGAAACCTTTCGTCTATGTTGTAGAAGGAATAAATAAATTAATAGATAAATAAATAAGCCATGATGAACTATGTTAGACATACGTTTTACTAAAGACGTTTTTTATTTATGGGAAATTACAAGAATACTTATTACTGCGTTATGTTATTTTTTTTAACTTATTACACTTGTTGGTTGTAACATTACATTGTTTCAGAACAGTGCAAAATTATTCCAAAATCAGTTCTGTCACCGATAGTACATCAGGACGAAAGGCATGTTCATGGAATGATCGATTTAACCCTAAAAGGCACCGGAGCAACAGGATCACACAGGAGTGCTAATAAAAAGGTTAGACACGCACAAGTGCAGGTCATTTTAAACCGACTCATTCTTGGAGCGTGGCGTAGGTCAGGAAATTATGAAAATGGGTCGAACACTCGATTTAAATACGTACCCATGACCGTTTCCAATCAAAGGAATACGATATGAAAATATAAATACTTATGGGAAGAAGGCTAAAAAGATGTGACCTAAACAAACTTAATAAAAGTTCTTCTAATCAAAGCAGATATATCCGATCTGTCAACCATTTCGGTTACCACTACTATCCTTACCCTGTGACGTCGGCTTCTTTGTAATAGGGTCGTCGATGAGTGAGACCTCAGGTTTTCTTGCGAAGCAAATACTGGCCAGCAGTCAGCATGTCAGTGTCAGACAAAGAACTCTTTCCGTTCATCATTTTCAGTGGAATTTTTAAGGAGGATGGCAAGAGGGTCGACGGCATGACTATTCCCTTGGGAGACAGACAAAACTCTTGTGTGGGAGCCTACTCGCGTAAATACTTAGGCGACCTCTCATATCAGGAGAACATCAAGCAGAGCAGGAGCGGCATCCGAGACAGCGCGATCGTGTAATAAGTCTGTAAGAGAAGACTATATATGTGTACGTTGGAAAATAGTATATGTCCTGCAGTGGACTATTTATAGGCTAAGCTAAGATTTATTTATAATTGTTGACATACTAAGCAGTTATAGACTCATATTTGCGTCACTTCCTCAATTTACCTGCCTCTAACGCCGCCCCGGCTCAGAAAGATACTCTTGATATGAGAGGCCGCTAATGTATCTCCGCAACTAGCGTCCCACGGAGAGGCTTTGCCTCTCTCCCAAAGGATCAAAGTAATCCCCAGTCTCTTTCTTTAAAAACTAGTTACCGATAGTATTTTTTTGCGTTTAGTTACCTATGTTATAAATCGTCATTGCGACGTTGACGACTGCGAGGCTTGGTGGTTAGCATTCCTAACTGTTGAGACAAGAGTCCTGGGTTGGAATCCCAGCGGATAATTGTAAGAAAACACAAATTATTAATATATGGGCCTAAAGGTGTTGTGTTGTGTAGTCTCTGACACTGCATCTGATTAAAGATAATAAACTAATAATAGTTACAATTACGCCCCACTTTGATTTGTAACGCATATGCGTTACATCTGATACGGGAAGGCAAAGACGAATGAGTGCCTCTGTTTGCGCAAACAGAGACAGACACTACAATATCTACTGCGCAATTGACAACTACCGATACTATTCTTAGGTTACCGCTGTGGTCGAAATGATCAAAGTCATCAGCGACGTTTCGCTGTCAAAAATTTCTACATTCGTTAATATATAATTTGCAAGAGGAACGTAGACTAAAAACTAAAAATGCGGTAGAGGCAAGGCTTTTGCTGCTGCTCGAAAGGGCCACGCGGCCAGGGTAGTGAAGTAAAGGCATCTTGCGCTTCTGCGTTTCGTTCGGTGAGTGAGGTAACCGGAGGCTCCTCCCTCCCCCATCCTCCGTCCTCATAATCTCTCCCATCCCCCAAATATCCTTAAAGTCCGGTAACGCAGCTACTCTGGTGTTGCAGATGTAACTGGCTGACGGTAATAATGTACCATCAGGTGAACCGCGTTCATGTACCATTTCCCATAAAATTAAATAAAATAGCAACCTGAAAATATTTTTTTGTCAGAAATTGCAGCCATGCTAACTCCAGTGCGGGTTGGCGATCTTTACACGTGGTTTTTATTATATTATATTTCTAGTCATGCTGCTAGAAATCCCGAATGTCTGTCGCGATGTTTTACTTCATCATCGAGAACTGTTGTTCAGTTGTGACGGTATTGGTTATTGAACCCATATTAAAGGGAGCGCTCTGATCACCAGGCTACCATAACTCGGTCTCAGACATGCAGGTATTCATTTGTACTATATACGGTCATTTAATAGTTACGTATTGCGAACGTAACAAGGCAATAATGCGGAGCGTGGCCGCGCAGCGTGGCGAAGGTTGACAGGTGCCAATCTCCTAAGTGCAACGGCGTAGCCTTTTTTCCAACACACGTGGGGAAAATTTACGAAATAACTATTTCAATTCTCACGCAACAACTATCATTTAACTATTATGTAAAATTATGAGAGACGATATTAAACTAAAGTTTTTTTTCCTATAAATTTGTAGGAAAGCGCGATGTTCTGTGTTCAGTAATGACGTAAAAAAGCCGTTTTTAATAAGCCCATAATGCATAATAATAATTTGTAAGATCTTTTTAAATATGCTATTTAAAAGTACTTCATATATAAGATAATCTCATAGCAATCTCGTGCAAGCCCGATGACTCTTGATAAACATTATTATAACTCCAGGTAACGATTAACTGCGTCCGTTCAAATGTGGAACTGTTGTCACCATTGTCCAATCCTTGAGTGTTTACAGGTTTTAATGTGGTGTATTGTTTTAGTTGATAACGTTCTATGCAATATTGTACAATATTTCGTAGTAGTTGTAGGAAGTATTATTGAATTATTTAACCTGCAACACAAGCAATTTTAAAAGCATTATTATACAACAATATTTATAAAACGCTTTTAAATTCATGATTTGCACTGAAATCGACCGCAATGAACTCGTGTCTTTTAAATAACCTTAAGACGAACAAGGTATCGTAATTTTTCATTGTGTTGCAATTGAATATGATGTAAACGGATTTATTGGATTCTAATTGGAATTTCATACAGAAATTGAATGCAATTGGACTGTAAAAATATGATGTGAGATCTCTTATCACGAGTCTTATAATTTTTTTTAACTAAAATCTAGTTACCAAAATTTCACTGACCAAATATTAAATTATCTCATGAAAGCCGCGATAGCGGAGTGGTTATCAGGTGATTCGAGTTCGATCCCTTTGTGGAGGAACACTAACGGTCAGTCGGCAATCAGATCTCCCAATGTTACGTTGTTCCCAATAAGCTTTGGTGGAATGTGGCGTTGAAGCGACTAAAAATGTCAGGATCTCTGACCAACGCGTTATGGAGTAAACGATGGCGAGAGTTAATATTATGCTATAAATTAACTAAATAATTGGGTTAAAAAACCAACTCGTGTACAAACGCCGTGCACGAATAAGTTCACGCGTCACAAACTCCTGTGCAGTGATTGCGGGAGGATGCCGGCTATTACAGGACCCCTCGGCACTCGCTCCCCTCCCCCCCCCTCCCCTCCCTCCCGCAGCACTTCGCTACAACCACAGGCGCACACTACAAAAAGGTCGTCCAAGACGAGGACGAGGACGATGTTCGTGGAATGGGGTTGCTCGAAATTCGTTACAAGGATTGGAACGAAAGTGAAATGATACCGACCGCAATTCCAAAAGCAACAAAAACCGTGTTCGGTCATCCATGAAATTTATCAGTAATCGTCTTTAGATGGTTTCTTACCACCTTGTTATCATTACGGATTGTTTTTTTTTTTGGGTGTATAAGCAAAAAATTATATAATTAGAATGGAGAATAGAACCTTTCTTTTTCTCTGAAGGTCAAACTACACCTGGACTCGCTCCCTGCAAGGCATCCTGGTAACTAACGGATGAGGCTCTGGCGACCGGCTGATAGCGGAAGATTCTGCTGTAGTGCGAGGGTACGTTGCGTCCATCGACCCGCTTGCCACCACCAACTAACTTTTTTATGAGAATGGGGCAAACTCGCAAGCGGGTCACCCGATGGTAAGTAATTACCGATGCCCAAGTACATGTGCAACGCCAGAGGAGCTGCAGGTGTGTTTCGGCTTTTAGGGAAATATCCTTAAAGCAAGGTAAGAGGAATCCTCTCCGGATTGGGAGGGGGACGGGGAACGGGGAGTTAACCTCCGGTTACCTCAAACACCGAACGAAACGCAGAAGCACAAGATTCTTTCTCTACTTCACGCCGGTATTTGCGAGGCCATGATACCTACCACCCCGGTCGAGTCGGCACATTTCAGCGCCAGCAAAAGCCGCCGCATGGCGCGAACGCGTATGAAACATCGTATATGTTCCATGAATGCTATGCTGACGATTGTTGCCGGTGCTGTCATGGAAAGGTACAGGTCCAGCAGTGGATAAGGCAGGCTAAACAATATATTAACTTAATATTAATTTTGATATAAGTTTAAATAAACCTTAGTTCTATGTCTTAGCTGCGGATGTCGTAAGCGGCCACTGAGTGAAAAACCTTGAAAATCGCAATGGCTACCGACAGATGACGGTAATCATCAATCAAAAAAATCATCTCGTAAAATACCGGACCAAAATTAAGCAGACCGATGACGGAGAGCAGCGTATAAGGTGCGGTGTGTCTGATGCTGCGATGTATGGCAAATCGTCCTTATGGGAGAGGCCTATATTCTGCAGTGGACTATTTAGGACCTGGGTTCGATCCCCGATGCCAGCATCACTAGAATTGTTTATACCAATTTAAGTGCTGTATTTACCACGTGTTGGGCGGCAAAGAGAAAAATATTAAAAAATATATTTCGAGGACATGAGAAGTCCGCCAACTCACATTGGAGCAGCATAGCGGACCCTTACCGGCTCCAAAACCCTCACAGATATTTGAGAAGGAGTCATTTTACCAGCTGTGGGCTTTTACAGGTTGATACTTTTACTTCTTTTAGAGAATAACATACGTAACAGTTTCTCGTTTTCAGCAACTTTTTAATAGTCCACTACTGGAAAATAAAATAAACACAACAACAATGTGATACTTGACTACTACAAAATTTGTATCTATAATATTGCACCAGAAACACTGGACGTAACCCAACACTATCAATCCCAATCAATCAAATAATCGTGTGCTGCAGAAATATTTCTTTCGCGTGTGATTCAAAACTTAACAATCATGTATGCTAACCACTAATCCTATTTGGTCTAAGCTAGTAGTGGACAAATAATCAGAAAAGGTGGAGTAACACCAAAAATGTGTAAAAGTATTAAACTGCAAGCGGTGACCTGCTGACTAATGGACCTGGCCTAGCAGCAACTGGTAAGTGGAAGAACCATGCGGCGGCTTTTGCTGCTGCTGGAATCAGTCGCCCGACCTGAGTAGTACCACGGCCTCGCAAAATACCGGCGTGAAGTAGAGGCATCTTGTGGTACTGCGTTTCGTTTGGTGAGTGAAGGTGCTCCAGCTACTTCACTCTCCTCACTCGTCTCTCCTCTCCCCATCCTCTTCCTCTCATCCATCCCCAAAATGCCCCTTAAAGGCCGGCAACACACTTGCACCCTCTGAGTTGCAGATGTACATGGGCGTCGGACGTCGGTAATCACTTACTATCAGGTGGCCCGCTTACTCGTCTGCCTCATTTTCGCCTGCCTAGCGTGATAATGGTGATGGGCAAATCTTTCAAGCATGACGTCTGATTTTTTTGGTGCTTTTATAGAAAGGCTATGTTTAAGTAGTAAACTTACGCATGCTGATTCAGAATAAATTAAATCATTTATTCTTCGTCATAAATAATAAAAATTGCACTTGTCAAACCTATTTTGTTTATTTTGTTATTGTCTGCCACCGTTTCGTAATGAGCTTCCGTCGACGGAGAAGAAACGGACAAAAGGAACTACGTAGGTCGGCACGTCTTTTTTGTCCTTTAAAAAAAAATGTTTAATAATACAATTAAATTACACGTACACTAACTGTATACAATTAAAACGAAAAAAAAAGGTGTTAATCGTGTATAATTAAAGAAATAAATACGTACATTCAAAGTTCTGTTCATATGTTACTTGATTTGTAAACAAAATCTGAATATTCACATCTGGTTTCAATCGAATTTTCGTGGAATAATAACAATCAGAAGCGGAAGTTAATGTTGTTTCCGAACAATGGTACCCCCATTATACAACTAATATAAAATAATAGCGGTATTGTCATCGAGATGTCACATTACACGGAAATTATCGTGTCGCACGTTTGTTCAACAATATATTTAATAATGCAATACTATAATGTACAATTTGAATTTAATAGTTGTTTATATATTTTTATTGCGCAAATAAATACGTCAATAAAATAAGCAGTTTGTAGCACGACCTTGGTATCATACCTATTATTACGCGAGTCATGGATTTCGAGCAGAGATTACATAATATATACTTAAATGTCTTTGATTTCGCGTCAATATTTTAGCACCTTATTTGTATATTGATTTATTTATTTAAACCTAACTTGTACATAACAGAACAAAAAGGCGGACTTAATACTAAGAGGCATTCTCTACCAGTCTGCCATTAGAGTGAGTGCACATAAATATTATGTTTATATATATTCAAATAATATACTATGATATAATGCTTATATATGACGGTACTTAGACATCGATGCATACATATAAGAGAATACACCCATCCCTACCTGTAAGAGTCTTAAGTATACAGAAGTGGCAGTAATTCCGAGGCTTCCGAAAGATAGCGAAACGAAATATGTTCCTCTCTTTATATTGCTAAATTATACAATTTCGAGGAACACGAACAAGTATTTGATTTTTAAATAAATATGAGTGAGTGATTTATTATAATTTTGTAACGTGTACTGATACTATGACTGAGACAGTATAAGTTTGTTAAACCCCGTTACTACAGATTTTTAGAAGTGTTAAATGGGCTAAATTTGTTCTCCAAAAAAATTAGGATCCCTAGGAAAAGTTGATATTTGTAATTAAAATATTCACGAAGCCGGAACGATCACTTGTTTTTCATATCTATACACATAGAAGACATCGAGATTTGGTTCATCTAATCAGAAATAGTAAAAGACTATCTTTTTACGTTTACTTCGTACTACAGATATAAATTGGTTGCCGAGATATTTGTTTTAATGTCTTCAAAGAAACTTTGTATGTCTTAAATGTAACGTTATATTAATATCGATGTTACTATGAAAAGGTTACTGCAGTATGGTAAGAAAGGATCCAGTAATATACATACACTTTGTAAACGTTGTAAAATCATTATTCTTTGAACTACTTGTTCCGTGACATTGTTTTGAACATTTTGTACTTTGCTTCTCAATGAATTACTTAAATTTATACTATCTACTCAAAGTTTAAAATGGGTTAACTGATTATGTTATATAAATCTTTCCATTGTGAGTTTAGATGCTATCTAATAAAATATCGTTCAAAGGCTTTTTGGTAACAAAGAGTTTTCGTCAAGCGGGAGTATCAGAGCAAGACGCGTAAAGGCTTCATTCCAATTGATCATCAAAGCGATGTATTTCAATAGCTATATTTTCCCAAGACGGTTAAATTGTCCAGAAGGAAAAAATTTGCATTTTAATCTTTTTTTACAAACAGAGCGTTTAACATTTAATAACTTGCACAAAATATTTGTACAGCAATTTATTATGAGTTTTACGAATCCACGCCGATTTTCATTTATAATCCAGATTTAAAACAATTTTGCAAAAAATAAGATTGTATCTGTTAGGCAAGTGTCATAGAATAAGAACTTATAATGCAAAGTCTGTGGGATGTGGGATATGGTTTTGGAAAGTTTATATGGATTTTCTGCTCTCATATTCCGTCGCCAGTTCTTCGTCTGGACACCACGTGTAGGTTAGGTTGGCATTTGGAGAAAGAGATGATATATCACATCAATTGAGAGTTAGAAGTTTTTGATTAAGGTAGCTATCGAGAGAAGAGAAAGTAAAGCAACTGGTAAAATTTATCAAAACTTTTATTCAGATTAACTTACTGCATGCCATAAGTTCTGCCCCTCGGTACAGAAAGACGATCTAAACTTGGTTCGATTGATGCTCCATGGTGGTCTGGTCTGGCTGGTATGGTCTTACAATGAGTTTGCTGGTTAGGTTGTCACTCCGGAACCTTTATTACCCGCGGTGCCCTATATTCATATCTTTTAATATCGTAGCAACAACAGACTGCAATGCCTTTCTAAGTTAGGGCGATGCGTTGTCACACTTGAATGAGGAGCAGGCCGGAGGGTTACGTTATTGTGTTCAACTTAACAAGTGCAGGCTCACTGAGGAAAGGGGTCAGGCGGATAGGGTTTAGTACCGAAAAATGAGTAGAGAAGTGATTTACTCTTCAATTATTTGCACGATATAAAACATAAAAATATTCATTAATGATTTTGTTGTTTAATTTTACATACTTTTACTTTATTAGACCCCTCTTAATTTAACGTAAAGAAAATTAGGTAATTTTATGCAATGTGTATTGAGGGGTTGAGTATCGTGGGATAAATAAATTTCTACGTACAATTTTATTTAAAATGTATTTACTGTAAGTCACATGTTATATCTCTACATATACGTACCGGAAAAGTTTTATTATACTGTGTTAATTCCAATTTTTTTAACAACTTGTATTAAAGAGTAGATTTTTACAAACACATAACATAATCCATAATAAAAAAAAATTGGGCGTATTAAATAGAAGCGACTCCTCGCCCTGTTCTACTACAAACAAAATTTAGAGCTTAGAAACGATTCTTAAAAGACGGACGAAGGATTTGACAAAGGAGCGATTGCACGTGTGGACAACACGTGGTCCCCGATGGGGTCAACGCACTCCCATCAAAAACAATATGCACTCATTACGTCTTTGCGTTTTGATTGCACATAAAGAAATAAAAGAAAAAATTCGTTTCGTCTACGCATACGTTCCGATGCGCGTGAATAGATCTTTAAATTTGGAGCTGTATCTTTTGTTTTTATGCAGCTGCATCTGTTAACGGAAGTTTAGTAAAGTTCGGCGTCTAATTAGCCGCACGTACCCAGTGACGTTATCTCAGTTACTTGTTTTGTTAAGAGAGCTTCAAGTATCAGTAAAATAATGTTTTTCAAAATAATTCAGGTGTTTTTTTTTCCACATTTACAACTCTCAACTTCTTTTGTAAATTTGTATACCTTAGCAATCTGTAAATTGCCGGACAAAGAAACTATCCATAATATTCCTTGTTATGGATAATTACTTTTTTTTGCCTTTGCGCTAATCGCCACGCTCAGCAAGCAGTATTTTTCGGAATGGGTATCCCGCCATCTGTCGGTAGCTGACTTTTAGTGATACCCGTCATGGACAGAGTAGAGTATTTCGGTAAAGATTCAATGTGTATACAATAAAAAAAAAAGTTGCCCGCGATTCATCTTAATTGCCAGAACGATAAGATGACACGGATTAATTAAAATTATAATGATCCAGAGTAACATTAATTGACAATTATAGTGCATATAGAATATCATATAATTTTACCTCCATAATGGTGGAGGGCCGCAGCCTTCACTGAATACGATAATCAATAGGTAAATAAACAAAACGATCTTCAAATGTTTGTGGCGTGACCTATGCATCAATAGCTACACGCCGTATTGAACAAGCAAGAGAGCGAAACCCAAGGCTTCTTTGCACTGACATAATCACTCTCATCATCATCATCATTTCAGCCTATTAGAAGTCCACTGCTGAACATAGGCCTCCCCCAAAGATTGCCACGAAGCTCGGTCCTGAGCCACCTGCATCCATCGACTTCCCGCAACACTGCGCAGGTCGTCACTCCATCTTGTGGGGGGTCGTCCTACACTGCGTTTGCCCGTACGTGGCTGCCACTCGAGAACCTTTTTTCCCCAGCGGTTGTCAGTTCTGCGAGCTATGTGGCCGGCCCATTGCCACTTCAGCTTGCTGATTTTACGGCTATGTCGGTTACCTTAGTTCTGCTGCGGATATTATCGTTGCAGACTCTATCACGCAGAGAAACACCGAGCATAGCCCTTTCCATAGCGCGCTGAGCAACTTTGAGCTTCCTCATACGGGCTGCAGTGAAGGACCAAGTCTCGGATCCGTATGTCATCACTGGCAACACGCACTGATTGTATACTTTCGTCTTGAGGCTTTGCGGTATACTCGACGAGAAGATATGACGTAGTTTCCCGAACGCAGCCCAGCCGAGTTGGATTCGTCGATTGACCTCTGAGTCGAAGTTGGACTTACCTAATCGGACAATTTGTCCCAGGTATACGTACTCGTCTACAACTTCGAGCCTATTGTTCCCAACAACAACCGGTGTTGGTGTGACATGGACGTTTGACATGAACTTCGTCTTGTCCATGTTCATCTTAAGACCAACCTGTTGGGAGACGTTATTGAGGTCATTGAGCATTGTACTGAGCTCCTCCAGCGATCCTGCCATAAGAACTATGTCGTCGGCAAATCGAAGGTGAGTGATGTATTCGCCATTGATGTTGATACCGTATCCTTTCCAGTTCAGCTGCTTGAAAACATCTTCCAATGCAGCGGTGAAGAGTTTCGGGGATATGACATCACCCTGTCTTACACCTTTCTGCAGTTGGATTGGTTTCGTACTCTGATTCTGTACTCGGATAGACATCGTAGCCTCATTGTACAAACACCTCAGCACTTCGATATACCGAGAGTCTATCTGGCACCGCTGGAGAGACTGTAGCACCGCCCAAATTTCGACTGAATCGAAGGCTTTCTCATAGTCCACATACGCCAGACATAATGGCAAGTTGTACTCCTCGGCCTTCTGTACAATCTGGCGAAGAGTATGTATGTGGTCTATGGTACTATAGCCTTTTCGGAATCCGGCTTGTTCGGGAGGCTGGAAGTCGTCAAGTCTGTTCACTAGACGATTTGAGATGACTCTCGAAAACAGCACGTAGACGCGGCTTAGAAGCGATATCGGTCTATAATTCTTCAAAAGGCAGTTATCCCTTTCTTGAAGAATAGGACAACCACGCTTCTACTCCACGCTTTCGGCGTAACACCGCCATGAATGACGGAATTAAACAGCTTCTGAAGGACAACAAGTATCGGTTTTCCACCCGCTTTCAGAAGCTCAGCTGTAATTCCGTCCTCACCCGGCGCCTTGCCGTTTTTAAGCTGTTTGAGAGCCATCCTAATCTCGCTCAGACTGACGTCCGGGATGTTATCGGAGTAATGTCGGATAAGCTTGGCTCTTGGGTCGTTACTCACATCAGTGTGTGGTTTCAACGACGTTGTGTACAGCTGTCCGTAAAATCTCTCGATCTCACTCAATATCTCGGCTCCAGCGGAAATTACTGCGCCGCTTTCGGTCTTCAGCTTGGTCAGTTGGCTCTTTCCGATAGACAGATCTCTGGCGAAGACTTTGGAGCCTTGGTTCCGCTCTATCGCTTTTTCAATACAGGCTGTATTGAATTTGCGTAAGTCTTGCCTCATACATTTGGAGATCTGTCTATTCAGTAGCCGATACGCTGACGCATCCGTTGTAGACTGCAGCTTTATCTCACGCCTGGCTTTCATGAGTTTAAGAGTGTGATCAGAGAGCTTTTGGGGCTTGTTCGTGCGGCGGGTCCTGCAAAACTTAGCTCCTACCGCATGGACAGTTTCCACTAGCCTGCTATTCGTATCGTCCACTGTAACGCAATCGTCTAGGCACTGAAAGCGATTATGCAATTCGAGCTGAAAGCTCTCGGGGTTCTGGATAAGGGCACGTGGTGGGCGGAGCGTTGACTTCACCAGACGAGACCGCTCGAGCCTAATGTTAAGGTTCAGTGTGCCTCTTACCATTCGGTGATCACTGTCGGTTTTTACCCTAGTGATCACAGAGACATCACTGAACAGCTGACGCTTGGTCGTCATGATGAAGTCGATCTCATTTTTAGTGGTACCGTCCGGGCTCATCCATGTCCACTTCCTGTGGGGCCGCTTCTGGAAATAGGAGTTCATCATAAAGAATCCCTCCTTTGCCATGAAGTCAGCCAGCTGTTGCCCTCTTGGGTTTCGTTGCCCTACTCCAAAGTTCCCCACTATCAGCTCATCGCCTTTTTCGTACCTAGTTTTGCGTTAAAGTCTCCCATCAACACCGTGTAGTGAGTCTTAGAGCAATGCATGGCTCTTGATATATCCTCATACATTGCCTCCACTTCATCATCAGGGTGTGTCGAGGTTGGTGCGTATACCTGTATGACCTTCAGCGAATACCTTTTGGTTATTCTGAGTATAAGGTACGCGACCCTACTCGACACACTTCCGATCTCGATCACGTTGTTGATGAGAGACCTGTGGACGATAAACCCGACACCTCCTTGGGACAGATGGTCACCCTGCCGGTAGTAGAACAAGTTACCGGATTTTAGGATTATAGAGTCCTCTCCTGTCTTCGGACTTCAGACAACCCCATAATACTCCAGTGTAACTTGCTTACTTCTTCTTCCAGTTCTAGTATCTTCTCGTCGGTCCTCAATGTGCGTGCGTTATATGTTGCCAGGTCCAGTCGTTTGGGTTGGCAGCTAGAAATCAGCCGGTGATTCTTCGCACCCCCTGCCTCGCCGTTACCATGGCTGCCACCATAGCCAGGACTAGCGAGGCCGCCGGGGACTGGGGGCCATTGCTTTTTTCTACCTCTCATCATGGGGGGGTTTGCCTTAGTTGCCACGCCTGGCGAGCGGGTTGGCAACCGCAGTTTTTTTTTTTTTTTTTTTTGGTCCTGGAAGATGCTGCTGCCCATCTCCTAATATAATTTTTTTACCATTAGTCGCCTTTTACGACACCCATGGTTAGACAGGGTTGGCGCTATTCTTTACTTCCGACAGCCACACGGATAATCACTCTGCTACTAACTTATTCGTAGAAACACTAAGGTGTCAGCCTGTTGCCCTACTGGGCAATGGCCTCTGCCCAAATATTTTGTTAAGAGAGATTGAAGCCGGGACCGGTCCGCCATGCTGCTCCAGTGCGGGCTATCCTTCACGGCGGTGGTAAATTCAGCACTTTAAATTACTATTAACAATTTTAAGTGATGCCTGCACCGCGGATAGAACCCTGACCATTGGCGTACTATGATTCGCTTTAATATTATGCTACGCGGAGTCCGATGTTTATTATAACTGTGTGAGTTATTAAATTCTATATGTTAATGAATTAGGATAGTTAGGGCGCTCACTTGAGTTTCAAAGAGCGCGAGTGACCTGGGTTCAATCCCTAGTAGCCGGCTCGACTAAAATTGTTAATAGCAATTTTAACACGTACGTAGATACGTGTATTTTTACAGCACTAAAAATCATAAAATAGAACTAGTAACATACTGGCATTTACATCGTTATTCTTGTAACGTCAATAATTATCAACAATTAATTAAAAAAACCTGTTATTGAACAAAGAAACGCTACATTTGTAACAGCGTATATTTCTAACGCAGCTGATGTTTAAGAATATAAATTAGATTAGTCAATAACGTCAATTAAATGAATGTACCTATGTTGAATGTTTCATCAAAAGGTGCGCCCCGTATTGACTTGTGCATTTCGTAAAAGTAGACTAAGGAAATGCTAGGAAAATCTCATGGTCTTGCACTACCTGCCTAACTGCAGGAAAAGCTGGAATAGTACGACACTGGTGAGTTTTGAATCCAATGGCAGTAATGCAGCGGTTGTTTCAAATCCCCCGGCCCGGATATCAGTAATTTCAATGTTGTTAAAATTTCTTTTAGCCTGATCACACGAATATAATAGTCTGTTGCTGTTCTTGAAAAGTTTTTGAATTGTTTACTCTACATCGTCTGCACGGTGGTGCACCTTGAAGTCAAAGGGACGAGGCTCTTGTGATCGATTTATAGTGGAAAGTCAATCCGAATATGCTCTGCTCAAATCCCACAGAGTAATGATAGGGAGCAGCATCCCTAGTTATATCTAAATGTAACCAAATTCTAGAAAATAAAGATCTGCTCTATTGTATTATAGTACGAAGATGCCGACGCAGCGCATAACAAGCCGCTTGCGAAACGTGTTCAGTATGAGAATATTTTCTTTGCGTGACAGTTTTTGTCCCCCTATATCTAGCAGTGGATTTGCACAGGCTGATAAGGAAGAAGAGGAACAAGTCCTAAAGCATATTTTAGTAGAGTTCTTCTCTGCCTAGGAGTCGTCTGAGTAACTACCACCGTATTACCCATTTTTGCCTCTAATCAGCAATGCAATCACTTTTGTGTTTCAGTTAAAAAGGCATAGAGAGCCAGTGTAATTACAAGTTGTGCAGCAATCCATCATAGTTTCCAGGAATGAAGATGTATCTGTAACCTTCTTCGATCAAAGTTGTTTGCATAGCATGGGCTGCAATAGACACTTACCATCATATGTACCGTTTTTCAACATAATCCAAAAAAAAAAATCATTCACCTTAATAAAAAACAATTTAGCTTTTCGTTTTAATTAAGAAGTTTGTACAAAGTAGTCCAGAAACTTGACAAAATCTGTTTTTAAATTAACCTAGTCTGCCGTGTGTCCGACCGGATTTAACATAGAAACTATAGAAGCTATTAAAATTAAGCAAATCTAAGAAAATTTATTTAGCCTTTGTTTCATTGAGATATTTCTAATACTTCTGGAGTTGGCAGCAGTTAGACCATGAATTCTTAAGTTCATACAGACTAAGTCGCGGGCACAGCTAGTACACAATAATAAACTCGCACCGTGTCAATAAAATCTCGTGAATTGAATTATGAAAGGCGCATTGAAGTTATGTATTAGTTCTAAGCAACAAAGCAAATGTTTAATTGTAACAAAGAATCTCCTGTTCTCTACATAAAAAGTGTAGGTCCGTATGTTCCAAGCAATTACAGTAAAAAAAAAAAGTTTTCTCTTCTAACAGCAATAAATGACTAACGCACTCGGAATGCTCTCACGAACGGCCTACCCCGCTTCTATATACACTAACGTATATGTCATTTATAGTACACAGTACTTTTATCCCGAATCGTAGAGCCGGCCCTCCGGGCAATGCCCTCTTCTTTTCAAAAAACTTTTAAGGGTTCACTACTCGCAATCGTATACAAAGACTATTTCTGATCCTTTGCTGTGACAGTCTTTATTGTTGAGGATAAGGCGTGGTCGTTACAACTTCAAAAGGCTCATAAAAGTTTACCAAGTTCATTTGGAATAATTATTTTTGAGAAATGGGTAAATAACAAAAACCAATACGGACACTCCTTTGAATATATGTACCGCGTCAAATAAGATATAGGAGTAGCTGATGTGAAACATAGACATTTTAAGAAGTCTGTGATCATTATCTAGATTGTCCCAACCCTTACATCAGATTCCATTCGACCAATTCCTCGTAAAGCGAGGCTCAATAGCCTCGCTTTACCATTACAAAAAACATTTGTTTCATCAAAGGTTTTTTTTTATTGGTATGGGATGAAAAACGAGCATCCTTTTGGTAAGAAGTCACTGCAGGCGATAGACACCAGCAAACATCTTCAATCGAAGAAGGTCACTGATGAGTTGTTGTGATCTCAGAAGCCTGAGATGGAATGCTTCACAGCCCGTAATTATACGGGCTCTCTATATACTTTTGAAACTTGGACACAACATTAGTTGCGCTGCTGTTTAACGGCAGAAATGGGTGAAAGTGTGGTACCTACACAGACGACACCTAGGCAGAGAAGCAGTCTATCACCACCAAAAAGGTATAAGGGGTGACATAAAATCTCTCCCTCCAAGTGCAAATAGATGACTGCACGTGGTCAATCTGTTAGCTAATAAATGAGGTTCTGGCTACCGAATGTTGGCGGAAAAATCCATCCGAATTTGCAGAACTCAAATCCCACAGACTTCTGATGGGGAGCGGCGTCGCTAGTGCAAGGCCATCGGCACCGCGCTCACCAATCTACGTGCTCAGCTTGGTGAGTTTGAGATGAGGGAAAACCTTTACAAAAATGTATACCGGCTTTAGTTTGCGCTTACTAGGAGTTACCTATGTTTAGCAGAGGTGTTCAATAGGCGGTATAATATCTTAACTTTAATAGAGGCTTCCATCGGTTTGGAATCCTGTAATACATAAAATTAAATCCATACCTAAGCGTACTGATGTAAAAAAAAAATTACTTTCTCAAGATACTGTGAGCAGATCTACGTAGAAGACGTAGATCGGATAACTAAAACGTGTCGATAGTCCGGGATAACTAAGTCAACAGGACGTCTAAATGCTCAGCCTTTGATCACACAGTGAGATTAATATTAATAGGTGTTCTAGAACTTTTCTTTCTCAAATGTTATAGGGTTATGTAGTAAACAAATAACATTCAGGGGTTGTCAACTGCGCCGGATATTATAGTGTGTGTGTGCGAATGCAGAGACACACAATTGTCGTAACTTTCTCGTATTCGATGTAAACGAACAACCAGCAGTGACTTGAACACAATACAATACCATCTTACTCTTCCTTGGATTTGCCGTAATGGTATATTTGTAATAATATTACATTGGATACGTCCTTTGAGTCATTTCAATAGCGATATATTCATGATTCTTATTCGATGAAAGTCTCGGAAAAGTGATAGAGACCAATTGCCATTGAATATACAGCCGACCTCATGTTAAAAAGAATATTAATTACGACTCGGATTCAAGTAAATGACCAAAGAAAACACAAAGAAAACGATCGCTTCGATAACATTAATTATAAAAATTGTGCGAAAGTCACTGCTAAAGGTCAAAATATCTATTAAATCTAAATTTATTTACACCTGTCATTAGAAAAAATAAATAAAGTGAATAATTTGAATAACATGTTACATTTACATAACATCTGTTATCTATTACATCACGTTACTTTTTGCGAAAATTTTCCATTACCAAGAAAGTGTTTATTTAAAATCATTATTATAAAGTATTCCCTTCTCGTCCCGTATGGTAGTCGTAAGAATGTGCCACCCTGTTTCTACCTGTAGGTGTTGCAAGGACAATAATCCCCTGGCAATCTCCGGGAGCAAGATCGGCAGCGAGGCTCATCTCCCGTGAGCTATCCATATGAGGACTTACTTATACATATATATTAGTTCTATCTCGACAGGCGAAAAGTGGGTTGTGGAAGCAAGTTGGTCTATGCTGAGACGTACCATATCCGTAATCTTTGTTTACCCCTGAGGGTGACAGGTAGGGTTGCCAATCCTACTATATATAGCATTGCACGGTATTTCGGGTCATCGTATTGCGAGATAATGTTGCAGAAATATATAGTAGGAAACATACGATATTTCAGTTGGATGAATTAATCTTTTTTATGCAGGCACAAATTAATAACACAGAAAAAAGTATCAAACATACCTTTTTCTTTTTTTAATCCTTCTATTTAATAATTTTTTTTTTAT
This sequence comes from Bhutanitis thaidina, assembly GCA_029286595.1. Taxonomy (NCBI): domain Eukaryota; kingdom Metazoa; phylum Arthropoda; class Insecta; order Lepidoptera; family Papilionidae; genus Bhutanitis; species Bhutanitis thaidina. The sequence goes on along the minus strand of JAGSMS010000020.1, from coordinate 3,986,303 downwards.
ATTTCGGGAAATTACATAATCAGCCTAATAAATGTGCCGCAAAATTACGTGCAAACATAGAGGCACTAACTCATCAGATGCAATATGATCGGAGGAAAGGTCAGATTCAGTGGCAGCGGCGACCAGACCCGAAAACATATAAATTGTGTTTTCGCAAAAATATACGATGCTGCTGAGATTGGGTGCCAGTACTCATGTGTCAGCAGTCAGCTTCGCTAACCACTGGCATAGTGGTTAGCGAAGCTGACGCGGTCGTAGAAGTATATAATAATCGACACGTCTACGTGAGTACATTGACCTTCATCAATCAAAATATCTTATAACTACTGTAAAATTATTGCATTTCAGAATTGTTGATACGACAATATAAGCCATCATAGCTCTCGGAGGGGTGTTAGAACGGGACTACGTTCTCGGTCGTTTTTTATGACGTACGTATATCGAATGTTTCGAGCCACGACTACGGTGGTCCCAGGAAGGACGTGTCCTGATTGACATGCTACGTAAAGCCGGCTCAGAGGCTCTCTTGAGCGTTTCATAGTTTTTTTTATTTCGCGTTAGCGTTTCATTGTAGATGTCAGTACATCTTTTTTTTTTTTTTTATGAAAAATAGGCTTACGTTTTTAGTGAACGGAAAAGTATGAAATAATTAGTTCTTTTTTTAATTTCATTAAATAAAAGGATAGTTCTTTGTTCTTCGATGTCCGAAAGATAATTTCGGTTGTTTTATTTTTCGTATCCTTTTTATATATTTTTTTCATAGTAATTGTAATCCATACAATGTCATAAAATAAAAGGTACGGTCCCCATAGCTCGCTTTAGATTCATAGAGTGGGAGTAACCTGGGTTCGATCTCCGGTGCCGACATCACTAAAATTGTTAGTAGCATTTTTAAGCGCTGAATTTACCACGTGCTCTCCGGCGAAGAAAAATATGGAGAGGAAACCGGCGTGTGTGCCAAATCATAAAAAAAACCTTATTCTAAGGATATATGAAGTCCAAGCAGCATAGCTGCACATGGAGCAGCGTGGCAGAACAGGACAGAAACCCTCTCAGGTATTTGAGAAGCCTGCAACTTTTATGATGGTAACTACTATAGGTAACTGAAAGCTTGCTACAAGAATATAGTAATCATTAAAAATTAATGCACTAGTGCACTGCAAGCTCACTGCAAAGCTTTGATTCAACATTAGCTTTTGACTTACTTTTAATTACATGATGGATATCCTCCCGTACATTGAGTGTCAGTTTTCAAGTGCTACTATAACTGTGTTTATGTTTACTGACAATATGTATGAAAATTAAAATGGTATAGGGTGTAAATGGTAATATACCATGTTCTTTTCCAAATGCCAACGTCATCTGCAGGTGCAGCTGCACGCTGCTAGTTAACAAACGAAGCTCTGGCGGTCGATTTGATCCCACAGGCAAGTAATGGGGAGCAGAGATGCTGTGTCCACACCTACCCGCTATCTCAGCATGGTGAGCAGGGCAAATCTGTAACAGGGCTATATGTAACACGGTACACCCAATTGTAATTTAGAAATAAATGTCTTTATGTCTGTATGCCTTACATAAAATGCACTTGTAAATTTACACTCAAGCTTCAGGTATCTAGTAGAGTAACAACTACATCATCATCATCATCATATCAGCCTATCAGAAGTCCACTGCTGAACATAGGCCTCCCCCAAAGATTGCCACAAAGCTCGGCCCTGAGCCACCTGCATCCATCGACTTCCCGCAACATTGCGCAGGTCGTCAGACCAGCTTGTGGGGGTCGTCCCACACTGCATTTGTCTGTACGTGGCTGCCACTCGAGAACCTTTTTTCCCGACGGTTGTCTTTTCTGCGAGCTATGTGGCCGGCCCATTTCCACTTCAGCTTGCTGATCCTTGCGACTATGTCGGTTACCCTAGTTCTGCTGCTATATACCTATATTCAGTACTTAATATTAGTTCAGAAAGAGAGATAACAAAAATCATTTCTAGCATTCCATTTCGTGATAACGGATCCATAATTCTTTAATTACATTCGACCGTCTTTAGATTGAAGACGGCATTTATCGTGTCAAAGCGGATTTGATATCCATTGTTCTGGTCCGTAACTGTTCTAAGTAAAAAAGCGTGTAAGTGACTTTTCGTTTAAGAATAGCGGTTACTTCGTAAACATTATAGATGTAGCTCAAACTGTGAATACACGGCTGTTAAACACAATTATCCCTAATATGATATCACTACATTAATACATGAAACATTATAATTGAACTACTTTATTTTAGTATATATAGTATAGATATAGATTCTATACTAACGTAATATATCTGTTTGTTTAGATTTTTCTCTGTTTTGAGTAAGCAAAGACTTGAGGCGTTCATTTGCAAAAAACCTTCATAACAAAGATTTCGTGCGACGAATTTTGCAAATTAACCTTTTTTCTTATTTTTGAGTATTTAATTCCGTGCTATTAGTTAACCTGTGATGGTGTTCGGGTGCGGATTCGTCATGTACTTTTATGGCTTAAATATGATAGTTACGGGTTCCAGTATTTGTCCCTGCGCAATTTATGCAAGTAAAATATCTTCATGACACGGGAGAAAGTTATTGAAATGCTCTTTTAAAATCTCTTCAGTCTTTTCAATGTTGTTTTAGTCTTCACAGATGTATTCTACATTCTTGCACTGTCATTCAATTAGTTTATAATTTAGATAGGAATCTTTTCTCATTTCGATCGCATTTATTATTGCGCTATCATCGCGATAACAGCTCGTTTCGATTGTTTATAATACGAGCTGCGCACGCGCACGCATGTTCTTGTAAAACGTTTAAGTGGAACGTAATATGCAGATTTATTTCGTAATGATAACGACGTTTACAAAATAGATGCGCACATTGCGCAGACGCACACACGTTCCCAACTTCCGTATCTATACAAAAAAAATATTTACGTAATATTCTATATTATATGTGGAAAATCATTAAAACAAACATTTCCTAAAATCAACTTATTAAGAAAATTAACTATTTTTGTTGCCACATACGGATTTTAAAATAGTAAATAACTAAAGAGCATATGCTGACGATAGTTTGTACGATCAACATCAAAAGTAGACGAGGATTAAACGATGATTCAAAAGCGTATTATTAAAGAAAATTTTAATTATGGATACTATTAATTTTTCCTCTTTCGTCATTGACGTATTCTTTATTTGGTTAAAAAAAATTAAAGTTTTTTTAATTAAACACTTTTCTACACTTGTTCGATCTTCATCTACTTGAATCACAGCTGATTAACGAAATAAATAGCTAACCTTACCAGACAGCTACTAGCCAGAGTGCTAGGTACTACCTTCTTTTTAATTGTCCTATCTTTCTTAATTGGGGATATACAAAGGAATATATGTACATATATGTATAAGCAATCACGACTCATTTTTCCTCTCCGGGAGATACTAATTGACGGGTGGTGCCACCCGTCATTTAAGTATCGTACACTAAAATACACGATCCTAACGACGAGAGGAAACCAGCATGCCTGAGAAATAATAAAAAAATAATTTCGTGGACGTGTGAAGTCCGCCGACTTGCACTGGAGCAGCGTGGCGGACTCTTTCCAGCTCCAAAGCTGTGGTACCAGCAAATGCCCAGCTGTGGGCATTTACTGGCTGCAACTAATGCAGATTCTTTAATATTGTAACACGTCACCCGAAATATTAACAAAAGGTATGCTCAAATGCCGCAGTGGGTGACTGACCTCATTGCATTTGAGATAAAAGCGCATCGACCTCGTGCCAACAAAGGTCATAGTTTATTTATTTATCTAATTAATATAAGTATGTGAAGTGAAGGCGCCATTCTGTATTAATTAGTTTGGTTGCAGTTACAGATGTACTAATTGAGTTTTCACATTGTACTAATAGTCGGGATAATAATATTTAGGACCGTATACTGAAATCAGCTGTTCAGATATCTATTTAAACAATGAGAGACAAGTCTGCACACGACATTGCTGTGGAATAGCAGCTTATGAGTTTTCCACCTTACTTTCTCCCCCTATGTGCCATAAGAGGCGATCACGGGAACTAATGAAATTGAGTTACTCAGAACTTGTTTATATTATAATTATTGAACCATCAATTCAGATTGCAATCTATTTCCAAGATTTTTACTCAAATTTGTTATTTGAATTTTTGTAGTAGAATTTATGCAATTTTTATAATTACAATGATTCGCGCTGCAATCTGGCCATCAAATAACGTATAATTGACTAGGCACGCATAACACATAATTGCTTTTTTTTTTCGTGAAAATGGTCCCGCGGATCGAGCATCACTCCCGTATCTGCGCCGGGCATTGTTGTCGCCCACGGAGCGTGACGGACGCAAAGACTACGAATTCTCTAAACGTCAAAGTTATTTGCAAAGTTATGATACCTTTTTTTATTTAATTTTATTTATTTATGTACACACAAAAAGGCCTGAAAACATTGAAACATAGTATTTGTACACTACTTATTCCATATATTGAAATTTCTTCCAGCAGAACCTAACAGGAAATTTTATTGAAATGGCAAACCATTAAATAAATAAAATTACATATAATTAAATAATATACATACACATTCGTAAATATACAATATATATTCCATTAACACGAAGCTCTGTTGGTCTCTGAAACAGATTATTAATCGAAAAACGCAATTCGATAAACAATCCACGGCCCACCTTTTGTTATGTGATTGACCACAGATACTTCATCTAATCTAAAAGAAAAATTAACAAATGCCTCTAACAGGATTTGAATTCGCAACCTCTAGATTAGAAGGCAGGCTCACTGGTGACAATGCTACAGACCGTCTATAAAAATAAACGCGTCTATTTAACGAGATTATGTCAAAACGAAATGATACCAAATATATCTTTAAGTACAAGTAGCAACCTGAAAGTGCCTACTGCTGGGCAAAGGCCTCCTCTCAAATATCTGAGAGGGTTTTGGAGCCGGGAAGGGCCCGACGCGCAATATTTTATTGCTATTTCTCAAACATGCAGGTTTCCTCGCGATGTTTTCCTCAATTGCCAAGAACGTGGTAAATACAGCACTTAAAATTGCTATTAACAATTTTTGTGGTGCTAGCACCAGGGATCCAACCCTGGTCACTTGCGCTCTATGAAGCTAAAGCGAGCGCTCTGACCACTATGCTACCACGCCGGATTACAGTAGCGATGAAATACTTGATAATGTTATCAAATATTTTAAATATTTGAATGAATAGGACTGAGGATTTATAGAGAACGTGATTTTTTAAAATCTTTCGTTTACTACTAGAATCACGTACGGCTCCGGGCGGATAAATAATGAAAGCGATATAGATTTGCATAATCATTAATATTCATATTTCTATCACTGATAAAACTTACGCAGAGTACAAGATTTCGTAAAGTTAACCGGAAGAGACATCTCCGTGCCTCCCGTTTATCTCTTCTTAGCAATATATGTCTGTTTTCTTAAATTTTAATAGCCTGTAATTAGGTTATTGGATATAGGTTTCTATTATAAGGAGAAGTTTCCATAATGGCCACTTGGCATGATGGTTGGCGATTACCGATCGTAGTACCAATGATCTCGCTCCTTAAATGCTGGTGCACGTCACCGGTACTTTAATTTACTTTCGGAATATTTGAGATGGTTGATTTCGACCTTTAGTCGCAACATGTAATCTCGCAGGGTTATCAAGCAATCAGAGTGTAGTTTCTGAGGTAGGGTGCTGGTGTGGATGATGTGGTGTAGATGCGTTCGAAGAAGTAGTGCACGCTTTGTGTGAGGGAGGGGGAGGGTGTGTCCTTCGTCTTTTCGAACTAGACAATATATACCAATTTCTTATGCGTAACTTAAAGTGGAGAATCGCCGGGAGCTATTAACTCTTTGACAGGTATTTTTAATAGAATAGGTTATTTCTCTACCTATGCACCGACTGGGCAGATTTCTGACCTCCACCCTCTTACCCATTTCTGCCGGAAAACTGTATTTCAACTACTGCTGTGTTCCGGATTGTAAGGTGTAGATAGCCAGCATAATTACAAGCTGTGAGGCATTCCTTTTTATAGGTGCAAACGCATCTGTAACCTTCTGTAAGTCGTTTGCAGGTGTCCAGCTGCACCACTTATCACCAGGTGGACTGTTAGCTCGTTTGTCATCCAAACTCAATATCACAATATAACAATGTATCCCTCTATCAACCACTGAAACATGATTGCTTGTGATTGTAAGTTAATCAGCTTGTCAATGGTTGAATGGATCGAACCTGCGACGCTGTGCTTCATGCAGCTCCAAGTTTATTCATTGCGCTGTCGGTCTGTGAGGCACTTTGTTCATCACATTCGCGGTTTGTTTATACGGATGTTATGTTTATCGGCGTACGAAAACGGATATCAGTGATCGTATACAAAGTATATTTTCATTTGTCTTTCAACTCTGATCATATACAACTATAATTTTTACCTACACTCTAGATACTATGCTTCGTGGAATATGGCTGTGTCATCATTTTAACTATTCTTCATTACATAACATAAACTATCACGCCTGTCACCCAGAGGGGTAGGCAGAGACCCCAGATTTCCATTTGGCACTATCCTCACACACCTCTCTAGCCGCTTTCATATAAATCACATCCACGGACACATGCTCGTCGGTTATAGCTACTCTTAATTCATCTGTGTCTTCAGATGAATTAAGAGTATATTTTAGTCTATTAAGTCCACAGCTGAACGTAGGATCTCGAAGAAAGCGCCAGTAAAAGGCGGCATGTATTTCTTAGAAGGTTTGATCATATTCACGACGCTGGCACAGAATAACGCTTGGCAAGTAATTATTGTAAATATGTATCATTGTTATATTGATTCTTAACTATTGATGTTATATTGATTATTAATTTTAAAAACACTATAATTTATTAGTAAATTCTCGATATGCATGTATCATCATCATCATTTCAGCCTATCAGAGGTCCACAGCTGAACATAGGCCTCCCCCAAAGATTGCCACGAAGCTCGGTCCTGAGCCACCAGCATCCATCAACTTTCCGCAACACTGCGCAGGTCGTCACTCCATCTTGTGGGGGGTCGTCCTACACTGCGTTTGCCTGTACGTGGCTGCCACTCGAGTATATTTTATTATGCATGTATATTATCTCTCTATCAAAATTCCATGATGATACCACTGGGTGACACGATAAAAGAGGGAATATAATAATTGATATGAGAATAATTTATATACAGACGTCATAAACCGTCAACCTCACATGCACGCGGCGCACACTGCAATCTTCTCTTCCGAGTATGTCATAGCAGCTTTTGTCACTGCTTTTAATTAATATTAATATTTCCGTTAATTAATATTAATATTTCCGCTAGCCATGTGGCCATTTCCGTGTGGCTGTCGGAAGTAAAGAATAGCGCCAACCCTGTCTAACCATGGGTGTCGTAAAAGGCGACTAATGGTAAAAATTATATTAGGAGATGGGCAGCAGCATCTTCCTGCACTATAACAAAAAAAAAAAAAAAAACTGCGGTTGCCAACCCGCTCGCCAGGCGTGGCAACTAAGGCAAACCCCCCCCATGATGAGAGATAGAAAAAAGCAATGGCCCCCAGTCCCCGGCGGCCTCGCTAGTCCTGGCTATGGTGGCAGCCATGGTAACGGCGAGGCAGGGGGTGCGAAGAATCACCGGCTGATTTCTAGCTGCCAACCCAAACGACTGGACCTGGCAACATATAACGCACGCACATTGAGGACCGACGAGAAGATACTAGAACTGGAAGAAGAAGTAAGCAAGTTACACTGGAGTATTATAGGGTTGTCTGAAGTCAGGAGACAGGAGAGGACTCTATAATCCTAAAATCCGGTAACTTGTTCTACTACCGGCAGGGTGACCATCTGTCCCAAGGAGGTGTCGGGTTTATCGTCCACAGGTCTCTCATCAACAACGTGATCGAGATCGGAAGTGTGTCGAGTAGGGTCGCGTACCTTATACTCAGAATAACCAAAAGGTATTCGCTGAAGGTCATACAGGTATACGCACCAACCTCGACACATCCTGATGATGAAGTGGAGGCAATGTATGAGGATATTTCAAGAGCCATGCATTGCTCTAAGACTCACTACACGGTGTTGATGGGAGACTTTAACGCAAAACTAGGTACGAAAAAGGCGATGAGCTGATAGTGGGGAACTTTGGAGTAGGGCAACGGAACCCAAGAGGGCAACAGCTGGCTGACTTCATGGCAAAGGAGGGATTCTTTATGATGAACTCCTATTTCCAGAAGCGGCCCCACAGGAAGTGGACATGGATGAGCCCGGACGGTACCACAAAAAATGAGATCGACTTCATCATGACGACCAAGCGTCAGCTGTTCAGTGATGTCTCTGTGATCACTAGGGTAAAACCGGCAGTGATCACCGAATGGTAAGAGGCACACTGAACCTTAACATTAGGCTCGAGCGGTCTCGTCTGGTGAAGTCTACGCTCCGCCCACCACGAGCCCTTATCCAGAACCCTGAGAGCTTTCAGCTCGAATTGCATAATCGCTTTCAGTGCCTAGACGATTGCGTTACAGTGGACGATACGAATAGCAGGCTAGTGGAAACTGTCCATGCGGTAGGAGCTAAGTTTTGCAGAACCCGCCGCACGAACAAGCCCCAAAAGCTCTCTGATCACACTCTTAAACTCATGAAAGCCAGGCGTGAGATAAAGCTGCAGTCTACAACGGATGCGTCAGCGTATCGGCTACTGAATAGACAGATCTCCAAATGTATGAGGCAAGACTTACGCAAATTCAATACAGCCTGTATTGAAAAAGCGACAGAGCGGAACCAAGGCTCCAAAGTCTTCGCCAGAGATCTGTCTATCGGAAAGAGCCAACTGACCAAGCTGAAGACCGAAAGCGGCGCAGTCATTTCCGCTGGAGCCGAGATTTTGAGTGAGATCGAGAGATTTTACGGACAGCTGTACACAACGTCGTTGAAACCACACACTGATGTGAGTAACGACCCAAGAGCCAAGCTTATCCGACATTACTCCGATAACATCCCGGACGTCAGTCTGAGCGAGATTAGGATGGCTCTCAAACAGCTGAAAAACGGCAAGGCGCCGGGTGAGGACGGAATTACAGCTGAGCTTCTGAAAGCGGGTGGAAAACCGATACTTGTTGTCCTTCAGAAGCTGTTTAATTCCGTCATTCATGGCGGTGTTACGCCGAAAGCGTGGAGTAGAAGCGTGGTTGTCCTATTCTTCAAGAAAGGGATAACTGCCTTTTGAAGAATTATAGACCGATATCGCTTCTAAGCCGCGTCTACGTGCTGTTTTCGAGAGTCATCTCAAATCGTCTAGTGAACAGACTTGACGACTTCCAGCCTCCCGAACAAGCCGGATTCCGAAAAGGCTATAGTACCATAGACCACATACATACTCTTCGCCAGATTGTACAGAAGGCCGAGGAGTACAACTTGCCATTATGTCTGGCGTATGTGGACTATGAGAAAGCCTTCGATTCAGTCGAAATTTGGGCGGTGCTACAGTCTCTCCAGCGGTGCCAGATAGACTCTCGGTATATCGAAGTGCTGAGGTGTTTGTACAATGAGGCTACGATGTCTATCCGAGTACAGAATCAGAGTACGAAACCAATCCAACTGCAGAAAGGTGTAAGACAGGGTGATGTCATATCCCGAAACTCTTCACCGCTGCATTGGAAGATGTTTTCAAGCAGCTGAACTGGAAAGGATACGGTATCAACATCAATGGCGAATACATCACTCACCTTCGATTTGCCGACGACATAGTTCTTATGGCAGGATCGCTGGAGGAGCTTAGTACAATGCTCAATGACCTCAATAACGTCTCCCAACAGGTTGGTCTTAAGATGAACATGGACAAGACGAAGTTCATGTCAAACGTCCATGTCACACCAATACCGGTTGTTGTTGGGAACAATAGGCTCGAAGTTGTAGACGAGTACGTATACCTGGGACAAATTGTCCGATTAGGTAAGTCCAACTTCGACTCAGAGGTCAATCGACGAATCCAACTCGGCTGGGCTGCGTTCGGGAAACTACGTCATATCTTCTCGTCGAGTATACCGCAAAGCCTCAAGACGAAAGTATACAATCAGTGCGTGTTGCCAGTGATGACATACGGATCCGAGACTTGGTCTTTCACTGCAGCCCGTATGAGGAAGCTCAAAGTTGCTCAGCGCGCTATGGAAAGGGCTATGCTCGGTGTTTCTCTGCGTGATAGAGTCTGCAACGATAATATCCGCAGCAGAACTAAGGTAACCGACATAGCCGTAAAGATCAGCAAGCTGAAGTGGCAATGGGCCGGCCACATAGCTCGCAGAACTGACAACCGCTGGGGAAAAAAGGTTCTCGAGTGGCAGCCACGTACGGGCAAACGCAGTGTAGGACGACCCCCCACAAGATGGAGTGACGACCTGCGCAGTGTTGCGGGAAGTCGATGGATGCAGGTGGCTCAGGACCGTGCTTCGTGGCAATCTTTGGGGGAGGCCTATGTTCAGCAGTGGACTTCTAATAGGCTGAAATGATTTCCGCTAGCCATGCGTGGCGATTATCGCAAATCCTCTTTATGGGAGTGACCCTGCAGTTGACTGTTTTAAAGAGAGTCACATGTACGAGTACCATATAAGTGATGTAGTGTGTAGTAGAACTTAAATAAATAAATGACTAGGCAGTAACTAAATGCATATCTTTAACAGGTTCTAATTATGATGAATGATTAAGTAAAGTCGACAATCTCCGGAGATTTATTTCATAGCTTGCCAATTTTCGGTTGATAAAATAACATCAAATTATCTTGATTACTTCTTTGTATTACTGGTCTGCAATAACCGTTCTAGCGTCAAAAGTCTTGATATGACTTATGACAACACAATGTAATTTTTTTTTTCAGATAAAAAATATATGAAGCAGTCTGGACAGTGGGACCGTAAAAAATGCTGACGTTATTTGAAGAACAAGGGTAGATGACACCGATAAGTTGTAATTATGTATAGTGGTCGGTTCATGACCATGGGACTCCACGCATGGTGACCATCGGCCGAGTAGGGGTAATACGTGATTGTTACTTACAATCAAATAAATCACGCAGACTTGGCACTTTTCTTTTCTTGGAGAATCGTGCAATTATGTGGTAGGGTTAATGCTAATTTATATTATAATTATTTATTTTGTATTTCATTAAATTTAATCTACATAACGTGTCTACGTCTAATACATTTCTCGCGTTGAAAGTATTGGCTGGCTGGTGTCTGCATTAGCTAGATCGATAGCTAATTGATAAATTACTAAAGTGTTAACTATTTTTACAACATCTAAGTTTTAATTCAATAAAGCTACTTAAGATGTTTCGTCTTACTTTTTAAGTTCGAGATGCCGTCGACTAAAAGTCGATGTTTGATTACGTGCAAGTTGTATTGGTCCATCGGATTCCAGGCGATCCTTTTTTATTGCTTCAAACTTTTTAAAATTCGAACTTTACGCTGGTAGTAAACAGAAAGGTTAAACTAGTACAAGAACTGATAATAATTATCAAAAAGAAAGGTGTTTGCTTAAAATCGTTCGATTGATTGATTTTCTGAAAAATGTTTGTGTAACGTATCCTTTAGCATACCACATACGAGTCAAAGCAAGTGAGTGTTTCAATTTGAAATATATGTATATATATTTGGGATTAAACTAGAAATCATTAGACTTACTTCTCTAAGTGTCGGGTTGTACATATATTATCAGTTTAGCAGGAAAATAAACACACTTCACAGTTCTCACCCTACTTCAGTTATTTGATAATAACTAATATCGAGAGAGCGCCAGACGCTCGCTAAGTGCTTAAAGAGATCCTGTGTGGATGCGGGCGCAAGCAATGTTCACGTACTTTAACGCAAATTTATAACTTTAAGACAATGCTCTGAGGGTCTCGTGTCTGAAATATGCACGCTTGCGAAATCAAAAAGTATTTCGAAGACATTTTACACCTCCATCAACCCCCACTGGAACCGCGCAAATCCGGATTAACCAGGTTGAAATTGATTTTTGAACACAGGTTATTTTTCAAAAGTGGTGTTACTTCATACTTACATTCGCGTTGTTGTTTTACAGAAGATTAACGTAGCCCCGAGACTTTCAATGACATCCGGCTATTGTATGGATGTATTTGTAGGCTTTTTCAACAATAACAAATACTACTATAGAATTTCGAGCAATTATGTTTGTAAAGTAACTAAATTTGTTTCACCTCCCTTAATGACAACATACACTATGTATTTATATGATTTATTTTTTGTGCACATCTATGACACAGTATCTTTAGAATGATATAAGTTGCATTCCTCTCTCGTATGATAAATACAAAGTACATATCATGATACTATACCAAGAGGCGTAATGGGGAATATAGCACCTTTTTTCCAAATGTCGACTTTACTTTGGACAGCGCATGAGTGAAACCAGTAACAGGGTGCACTGCGTGCAGGTGAGGTGGATGTAGAAGAAAAAGTTGGTGCTTACATGTTTTCACCATTTTTCTCTGAATCCATTTATAATATCAGGGATAGTAAGAGATAGTTTCCGAGGGACAGAGAGAGATTACGGATTTACATACGGCTAAACGGGCTTCCGCAAACCACTTTTCACCTCCCCATGAGATGCAGTCACGGATGATGAACCTCGTCGTCTTTTTTCAAATATCTTAGAACTTAATATCTTTTCTGAATAAAATTATTACTGAACCACTAACTTAGGTACATGTTTTGATGGCATTGTAGAAGGACATTAAGGATGGAATAAGAAACTAAAGACAAAAAACAAAGTCGATGAAATGAATAATTACATCTACCTGTCGACACGAGTCTTGTCCGAGGTTTCATTTTGCTTTTTAATCCTTCAAGCGAGTATTAAAATAAAATTCCAATGAAAAGATTTTTCCAGTTACTACTTGTGAAAATTGAGTTCTAAGACTGTTAAATTAAGGTTCTTAGTTATTTATCGTCGACAAATAACAAAATCAGCTGCTGCACCGCACGCGTGCGCGCATCCTTCAGTGTTGGCGCGAACGTAGCGCGCGCTCCATGAGCGCATGTCAGATTTCCCGCGCCATTTTGTTCGTAATTCTGTGGAACATTATAAACTGTAACGTTGCTAATAAGAACGAACTATTGAAAGATTAATTCTTGGTAAGTATTTATGAATTTGATTTATTATGTAGTAGATTATTTTATTGATTTATATTGTAGTATGTTTTATCTCATAAAGCTACATGTCACAAGTTTTTTTTTCAAGTCATCAGTTCATTTACATTATAATGTTAAAGAATTCATTTTTAAGCTGTCCCCCACTTATAAAATGAATGACATAAAAATACGAAGTAATGACGATGTCTTATCAGCAGTTCATTTATTATGTGCAATTTAAAATGCCACATTCTCACGTTCTGTTGCGAATGCGTTGATGAAGCGTGAAAAATTTGATTTCTTTGTCTTTTAAAATGTATAGCAACATTAAGACATAACATTTTTTTCTCTCTTAAAGACGTATGAATTTCATATTACTTTATACTAATAAATTACTTACTGGTTATTTATGCAGTATTTTATACTATCATTGTAATTATTATCTTAATAAGTAATAAGATTTATTTCATATCGCCAAACAAATTATTTATCTTTATCTTTAGAGATCTTTAATAACAGTTCTACGCCGTAAAATTTTAATATTATAATTATTAAGATGTTTATTATACATTTGAAAGATTCTTACGCCAACTTTTTTTTAATATTTTCCTAACAGAGAACATCGTGAAAATTTCATTATTCGCTGAGTGCGTGAAGCATTTACAACGTTATGTTTTTCAACTATAAAGGGTTTCTTGTCTTTGGGTTAAAGAAGTAATCATAGCAAAACGAAATCACCCAGAGCGAGGACGGACAGTAGCATCTCATATGCGATCTGGTTCTGTGTGTTGCCAAGCTTGGCAATTACAGTAGAATTCCCTGTAGGAGAGGCATTGGGTGTATGTCCAAATGTTGACAACAATTACTTACGGGCTGTGAAAGAAAGAGTAAGAAGTGTGAACTCTTATTGCGAATTTGTGGACAAATAGTTTCCCTGAATATTCTATTCATTCTTAGATTGACCGATGACCTCCCGTTTATCGTTGAAAGCATTGGAGGTCTAGCGTAGACCCGTCCTTTATATATGACACAAGTTTTATTGTATTATCGTGTCTAAGTACACTAACATGTACATTTATTTCTAATATTTCACACGTGGTAAGAGAAATTACCTGCCCATCCTGTTGATCAATACGAATTATTCTGTCAGATGGGAATAAACATCTGCCTATTTTAGACATTGGCATTTCCAAGAAAGCGCCAGAGAAAGCCGTCATACTTTTCTTGGAAGCCCTCACACTAGTGATGCTGCTCTCCATCACTAGTCTTTGAAATTTGGGTTCGGCAAGTTTGAGCCAACAGCGTGTCTCTAATTCCGTGGTCAGGTAGGTGGTTTCACCTTTCCCCCACGAGACATTTAATGACAGAGCCTCGGTTGTTTGCTAACAGGGTGCGTCACGTGCAGGTAACGTTGGCATTTGGCAGAAGGAGTTAGTATATTCCTCCACATACCCTCAAGCAAATACTATGAACTTGGGAGAGGATTTTGTCCACCCTTTATTATTTAAATGATTATGACAGCAGCATAGAATAACTGTACAAGAAAAACCGAAACAGTGCAACAAAGTGCATCCGATTTGTATTTGTTTTTTATAAACTATTTAGATAACAATAATATCTATTTAATGTCGATGTCAATTACGCTTATATAGGTAGTTCAAGTGATTATCGATCGGTTACACTGCTTTGCTTAATATGCGTGTAGCATAATATGGGATGATTTATTTCATGATTAGATACCAAAAATATTAACGAGTTATTTTTTGTTTTTTTTTTAACCCCCGACGCTCAGATGAATTGATGAATCGATATAGCTTAAAAGCCTTTGTCTGTATGTGTATGCGTGTCTGTCGATTTCGATTAAACTTTAAATTTTTAATTCGACAACTGGTTTAATCCGGTTGGTTTCTACCAATGTTGGATGAAAATCTGTTCAGTCGAGTTTTTTTTAATTTTTTTGTAGTTTTTGCGGAAAAGGTAAAATTTAACAAACACCGAGGGCGATGACTGGTTATGTCGGGATCAATATTTAAGATGTTGGACCGCCTAAAACCCCCACTGTAGATACATAAATATCACCAGCTCTTTTTCTACTTGGTGTCGGAATTTCAAACAAACAATAGATATTTGTTTTAGTTCCACTTATCTGATTCAGCCTTAAAATTGCTACACTATATAAATCGGTTGACACTACATTAATATAGTTAGTTTAACCCGACCCCGCAACCATGACAGTCTGGAGTATACCGAAGTGTGAATCGGATCGTGTTTGGGCTTCTTGTATCGATAAAAATTTAAAATATTCAGGGATATTTATTGAAGACGTACTGAGTTTGCGACTATAAACAGTAAATGTTTCTATGATAATAAATAGAAGTAACATGCACCTCGACAGTCAAGGAAAACATTGTATGGAAATCAGCATGTTTGAGGAATAATAAAAAAAAGTCCCACTCAACACTTGAGTGGAGGTCTTTAGCCAGCAGTGACCTATAGGCTGTTTCTTTATCTAAGAACGAAAGGACATTGTTATTTCACTCACTTCACGTACCAGGCGCTTATCTTACAAAATTTAAATTATTACGTAAGAATATCCCATTAAGCGATGAAAGTGGAACCGGAACCCGGTGACATGCGGTAGTCCCAAACTCGTAGTGTGTCGATGACCCTGCTCAGAACTATACCGAGATGCTTGCAGTGGTTAAATAGATGTTTTCGTAGAGTTTGCGGTGTGTTATAACGCATTAAACTTGTTTGTTTCTAGTTCAGTGGTGGGAGGTGACAGGTTTCAGTGTCTTAATGTTAATAGAGCTGTGTTAAAGTTAAGTGAATTTTTATGAAAAAAAAAATTATTATTCATCGTTATCGTCATCATCATCGTCTACTGGTGGACCAAGGTTTTTCAGAAACCTTAACCAGTCTGTTAACAGTCCACTGGAGGATATATGCCTCTCCCATAAGGAGGATTTGCCATAATCTTCACACTCGGCAAGTGGATTGGCGATCGCTGTACCAGACACCACGCTGTCCGCCATCGGTCTGGTTTTTGATCGGTTGGTTTTTTAAGGAAACGATTCGACCATTCCATTAGTGATTTATATAAGTAGTTATTGTGTATCATATAGGTGTTGACGTCTGCCACCACATCTCATCCCGTGGGTAAAAGTCGACTAAGAGAAATGCCGGTAAATCTCGTGATCTTTAACAATAGCAGAATGATCATCTCACCAGTGATGCGCAGCGGCGTCGTTGGTGCGTGATTTCGTGATTACGAGAGGCCGGATCCCAGCCGTGGACTTGTTATATGCTGCTAAAGATGAAGACAACGATAACATGTAAAGTGCAATGCAATCATTTAGTAAATGCGTTACATCGCTGTGTAAATATATCAAATCTAATGCAACTAAATTAGGTTGGGTAGGATATAATGGCTTAGCAAACTCTTCTGATGGTAAGTGATTACCGTCGCCCACGTACATCTGCAACACCAGTGGAGCTGCAGGTGCGTCGCCGTCCTTCATGGATATTTGAGAGTTGGGAGGGAGGTTGAGGAGGCGGTATGATGAGGTGGAGTGAGCCTCCGGTTACCTCACTCACCGAACGAAAAGCAGAAGCACAAGATGCCTCTACTTCACGCCGGTATTTTGCGAGGTCGTGACACCGGGTCGAGCCGGCCCATTCGAGCAGCAGCAAAAGTCACTGCTGGGCACTGCCACGAACACAGAAATGATTAAAGGTGTTTTAAAATTCAATAACACGATTTCATGATAATTAATTAATCTCGCTGGTTAGATATTCACTTACAGTGAACGCAAGTTGTACGCAAAAAGGGAATGCAATATTCGCGGGAAGTATCAGGGCTCCGCTTAGATTGAGTTTCATGTAAAAACTGGTGTCGCGGGTCTATTCGCACGCATTCCGGCTCTAGTGGATGTAATATTTCCTTTGGACTAGTTCTTCTATGCCCTTCATTAGTATGACTCAGGCGAATGTTTCTTTTTATAATCATATTTTTTTCTTTTGTTTTTTAGCGGCCTATTCTATTGTTCCTCTTAATAAAGTTAGAGTGTGTGTGTGAGTTTGTATGTGTGATACGCGTCTATTGATGATAGTCGTCTACGCCTATAAATTTAGTAGATATAATACATCTATGCCTTCTTTGTGAAGACAATAATAAATGTGATGGTAATAGAGCAAAGACAAACCTTCGATGTTCAAAATAATAACAAGTAACCCTCTAGAACACTCATACATCAACCACAATAAAAAGTCTTTGTATGAAACAAAAAATTTGGTTCAATTTTGTGTATCATGTATTGTTTCGATCATGGCGACATTTAGTTGACAGCGCACGATATTTACAAGTGTACGGGCAAACACAGGGGAAAACACTCGTCCCTTCCCGTATCGATCGGAGGAAGATCGGAGAAAGGTTGCAGTGTCAGAGGGTCTGGTTGTGTTGTGTACGGTACTGAACACAACACAACCAGACCCGAATACCAATCATTTATGTGTTGTAGAAATATCGTCACTAGCTTGTATTCGAATCTAGGACCCATAGCTCAATAAACAGGTACGCTAACCAACATACGGTCGTCATCGTGTTCAATATGATATAACATTCGTTTTATAATACTGTTCATTGTAAGTTTTAAATTATTATTAAATATGTTTAAAATAATACAGCTGACTCTGGCTTAAAATAATATAATCGACAATCAACATAACGACCGTGACGGTCCTTCATAATCCATAATTACTTAGTTCTTTAGCCATATACAACAAAATTCGTAGAATACAGCGGCTCAAAAACGTTAGCACCCATTGTTTGATCCCAAAGTGATCATTCAAACAAGCAGACAATCGTTTGTTTTGACTATCAAGTATCAACTCATAATATCCGTTCAATGGATCTTCTTCAATCGGAATGCACGACAGCGTCGCGTGGTCTAATTACGTTTGTACTTGGCTATCGCATGGCGTAATGTTCAAAATTATACTATTTACATATGAAATTAAACTATTCTTTACGGATTTTATTGTGTTTAAATTTTTTTTTATTATTCCCCATGTTTCTAGTGTTTTTTTTTTATTGGAAAGGCGGCAAACGAGCAAGCGGTTCAGCGGTAAGTGTTTACCGTCGCCCACGTACATCTGCAATACCAGAGGTGATGCGGGTGCATTGTCGGTCTTTAAGGGCATTTTGAAGATGGAAGCGAGGATGAGGATGGGGATGGGGATGGGGAGTGGGCCTCCGGGTACCTCACTCACCGACCAAAACACAGAAGCTTAAGACGCCTCTACTTCACGCCGGTATTCTGCGAGGTAGTGCCAACCCGGTCGAGCCGGCCCATTAGAGCAGCAGCAAAAGCCGCTGCTTGAATGGGGGTTGGGGGGGGGGGGGACTAATGTCATAGTCAACTCGAGCTACCTTCAGCTTTTAATTATTAATTTTAATCTGAGCGAATTGGCGCATTCTGCGCAGATCCCTCCGTGACGTATAAGCACTCTAAATGTCGGGAAAATAAAACGTGTTCGCCTAAATACAAGTAAATCACTATTTGCGTATTCATATTGTAGCCAGCTCCAGGCTTTCTTTGTTCTGAGCAGTTATAAAAATAGAAAAATTGTATTAAGTGAAATTCACAACCGATTCATGGAGCACGCATAGCGCATATGACTTGAGAATTCAAATATCTAGGTGATGCCAAGTGTGGCCACCGGCTTGACGGATTGATCATCTCGTCGCTTAGTTCCATAGATAAAAAACACTATATTACTAGGTGATAAGACTACTTATCTTGCCTAGAAGCCGTCTTGGTTGCGTACTTGAATGTTGAACCATGGGTCCTGGGTACAACATATCGTTCGGTTTTCAGGTCCAGTTGTGTTGCGTCTCGTGTTAACGAAACGGCATTTACTCCTTTCTCTGATGTTATCGCCTAAGCATTATATCGGGTACGGGTAGGTAAAGAAGAGGGAGTGTCTGTCGATTTGCGAGTGCACCATAATATATCCTTCGAAGTGGACTACCACCATAAGCGGACAACTTTTCTTACATTACTGATTAATAAACACTTTCACTTCTGATAGGCTGAAATGATGATGATGATGATTATGAAACACTTTCACTTCCCACACCCCACACAACACGTCGTAACCTAATATTATACATGCAAATTATAAACTATTGATATTGCAGTACACTTGAGCGGATACCTATGTAGTTTTCGAGGTTAACCTATCTATGCTAAACAATTCATTGCAATCGGCTTTATATTTAGATTCGGTGTCGGATGTCGGTCGATAAATAGCAACCTAATGCAATAGCAAATAAATAGAGACCAAGTCTTCAATCATACTTTGTTGAACATAAATTAAATTGGTCCCGTGAGTGACGTTTTTAATTTAGTATGAACGTGGGGAAACCTTCCTTACTACCCAGCAGCGGATCTAGTCCTTAGCTGTTGTTCAAATTTCGATCGCGTGAGGTAGAGAGTTCGGCGCAACGTTATACCGATATTCCTCTTCCCCGGAGGCCCTACCACGGTGCGCATCGGCAAAGAATATCCAAAAAGGCGGTGGACGTGAAATCTACAAGAACATCCGAGGTAGCGCAAGGGTCAGGGTGCTCGCTTGAATTCATAGCTTCTCCTTTGCCTAGCAATCGTCTGGGTAGGTCCCACCCGCTCTACCACCTACCTTTATACTTCTATCTACCTGCTACCCATTTCTGCCACCAATCAACAATATAACAACTGTTGTGTACAGCGGTTTGAACGGTATAGAGAGCCAGTATAATTAGAGGCTATTTCATCACGGTCTTTAGAAGTGTCAACGCATCTGTAACCTTATTCAATTGAAGTTGATAGCAGGTGTCCATAAAAGAAGAAGTGACCTGGGAATCCCTGTGCCGGCATCTCAAAAATTGTTATGTGCAATTTCTTTTTAAGTGCTGAATATACTTACTGTTTTATTAACATGCTCGGCGGTGTAGGAACAAATTGCGAGGAAACCTGCATATCTGAGAAATAATAAAAAATCTCAGTTCAAAATCCCTCTTAAAAAGCGAGAGGAGGCCTTAGTCCCTCAGTGGAACACGTACAGGGCTGTTACTTTACAATATGAACAAAGCCAGCCATATCCATTGTACGGCCAGTAGCAGTACCGTCCTCACAAAAAACGGTCGAGTAATATAAAGGCTTAACTTTTTGCCGGTCGAGATCGAGAGTGAGACGGATAAGAAATGGAGGTAAAAACTATGGAATGCGGTGGACCACTTAAACTCGAGTTATTTTACTATTAACCTAATGTTCTTACAAGCGGTCTATCGCGGTGGTGGTTAATGTTTTGAAGCGTTAAAAGCGACAGTGGTTAAGAGAACAACGTATCAATATGGCGACAACATATCAATATCGAGTTCTGTAATGAACCGATGACTAGTTTTTATTTTTAAAATGATACAAGTAGTTTGTTATATTCAAAAATAATTTTATTTACGAGTAGTATATTTTTTTTCAGTTTACGTGAAGTGCTCTGACTTTACCCCGTATAAAATATAAATTATAATGAATTCTTGACGTGTTGAAACAATAGAGATTCTATTGAAACGTTACATTGAAAAGAGTTAACAATTGTTTCATTGTAGTATCAGAAATGTATTTATTTGAAGCCAAATTAACGATGTTTACTAAATGATGTCATTACTGGGTTATAATTTTACTGTAAAACATACTAGTTTATGTAGAGGCTGATGACGGTCCGAAATCCTGCCGGGTGGCCTAGACTTCAAAGCTGTGGGTTGCGGATTCGTTGGGTGGAGGCAGAGTAAAAAAATCTGTAAATGTTGTAGGTGTCGACTCGATCTAAACTATCCAGATCCGATCTGTGGGATACACTGCCATCGTAAACCCACCTGCCACCCGAGAGGATGATGACAAATCCTCCATATGGGCGAGATCTATTTCCATCCGTGGATGATTAACAGGCTGATGATGACGTTGCGAGTAAAGTAAATTTTTCGCCAAATGTTTGAATCCAACTATCCAATTATTTAGTGAAACAGCAAATGTTAAACTAATAAACAAATGCATGTATTAGCAATGTTTACATCCAACAAATGATTTTCGCACGATAAACATGTCGAAGCTCTCAGCACAGCGCGTGTTTATGCAGCGCAGCGTGGGATCAGGCGTGCCTTATCGACGAAGGTCGTTGCAAGTGCAGCTGAAAGGTCGGCCCGTTTATTGCAAACTCGGTACGTACGTTTTGCAATGAGTTTGTATTTCCAGGCATTTTTTTTTCCAAAGACACATTTTTCAATTTTTACTCATGTGTATTTGAAGCGATAATATCTGAAATAGTTTGAATTATAATTGAAAATCAATGACTTTTTTACTTGACGTTTCTCAAGATCTGTATTTTAATTTAAAATACCTATTTTCATCAAAATTTATCATCATCATCATCATTTCAACCTATTACAAGTCCACTGCTGAACATAGGCCTCCCCCAAAGATTGCCACGAAGCTCGGTCCTGAGCCACCTGCATCCATCGACTAAATTTATAGGTATATATAATATCTTAAATTGCAATTATAGGTTCATAATGCAGGCCACGCTAGCTTAGCGATACGGTGATCTGCCTCCGATACGACTAGACTCGAAATCGATCCACTATCTGGAGTTCGTACTAATGAGTTTTTCGAAAGTTTTGTACGATTAATATCGATTAGTACGTGTGTTAATTTTTTTGGAAATAATCAGTCAATGAAACAAGTAAATGTCTTATGCCGATATTTAAATGCATTCAACAGCTATTACAACAGAATTATTTTTAATAATTCTTAGAGACTAATACTCTTACAATTAAAAATCTTTCGTTCCCTTTTACTATATTAAACCTCTGATACTGGTACAATACTACCAAACCATATTAGTGTTATAACAGTATTGGAACTACGTAGTACCAATGAAGCGTACCGAAAAACATAATCCTTAATTGAACAGCACTCGGAGCTAGCGATGTTTACTGCGCCGCGTCCTTGCCCACTGTTACTGTTGTGAATCTTTGTGTTTGGATTATCGATAACATTTTAGTACCCGGCGGGCTACTTGACCTTGCACATGATTACATAGTGTTGGCTAGAGCACGCGCCATGTTACGCTTACGTTACATCATGACCAACTAACGCTATTAGATTCCAGGTGACTCTCACGTAATATTGCCACGTAACTCAGTGCTCGTAACTTTCTGCCTATTGACTCATTGGCTCTGGATTTGAATCGCGGCCGGAATCAACACTTGGGTTTCTTATTCTTGTTTATCGGTCTATTAAGGTTCACTGCTGAAAATAAGAAATAAAAATAGACAAAGGCTCCTAAGAACGTCGGCTTTTGCTAGCCCTTACTTGGGAAGACCTGTGCCCTTCATAAGTGGACTTAAATGGCTGGTAAATAATTAAGCACACTGCAAAAACGATTTAGTTAAAAAAATATGTTAAATATTTAGTTCCGCTTTGCTTTTTCGATTAGGATAAAACATTTTAAACATGGCATGTGTGTAACCTTACTACAATCATTCAAAAATGAAAACTCACCATAAACTAATAAAGATGTTTACGTTGCAAAACACTACAAAAACAAACTTGTAAATAAACAGTCAAATCCTTGTAAATAAACAGAAACACTATTAAAATCGTAAAATAGTACGTCTATTTAGTCTAACGTCTATTAAGGTTCACTGCTGAAAGTGAACTTTAATAGACCGATAAACAAGAATAAGAAACAAAAATAGACAAAGGCTCCTAAGAAGGCGCCAGCGAGCATATTTTGCTTTGGGGGTTTGATCATACTCTCTATGATGCGCAGAGGGTTCACGCACTCTTGACATTCACTCACTAAAGTAAGTATTTGTACAAATCTCTAACTGTTTACTTCTGTCGCTGTTTGATACCTGCATCGTTTAGCATCAGGTCCATCGCCAGGTTTTCTTGATTAGTATCACATCGCCTACGCGTGAAGAAGTTTGAGTAAGACTGTGCTCTTGCAGTGGGGTTTTCATGACATGTGTCATGCTTGTGAACAGGCGCTTGTGGAGCTGAACAGCTCTGGTCAATGTTTTTTTTAATTCTTAAGTTTTATTATTTTTAGTTGATCTTGCCGTGTGGTATACAATACTGTAAGAATCTGTCACCACATTTCTTCCGACGAGAGTCGTAAGGGAAAAGCTCTTTACCGACATGGCGGGATCGAAAAATATCACACAGAAATTAAGCAGACCAATGACAGGCAGCAGCGTTCAAGGTGCGAGGTGGTCTTGTACTGCGATCTCTAATCCGCTTACAGTGCGTGATTAATTCTTTATTCGTGACACGTGGTGAAGTAAGTGGCAAGTGGTGAGCCTACCGCCGTCTCAATAGCAAACGATACAAATCGTACATAAGTTACGACAAATGTCATTGAAAACATTACCTAGGTATTATGTTACGATACTGACAATGGACTTAGTTTAGTACAGTATGTGAACTGTGGAAGTGCATAATTATCATTCAATCGTGTATTGTATATTTATCATGCAAATAATACCAATCGTCAACTTGACGTGACCGGCATAGCTGGCATTCTTGCATTTCAATCAAATGCAACAATGATTTTTTTATTTTTTCAAAGCCAACAAGTAATACACAAGTATATCTACACTGTCGGGCTTAATGGAAATCTGTAATTTACCCCTGTGACCAGCAGGCTGAGTGCTAACATACCGATATGTTATAAAAGTAAAGTAGCAGTCAGTCAGTGCCCACTGCTGCGCAAAAGTCTCTTCAAATATCTGCTCCATTGCGGGTTGCCGGGCTTCACATGTCCCCGAAATTATATTTTTTTATTATTTCTCAGACATGCAGGTTTCCTCGCGATGTATTCCTTCACCGCCGAAGATGTGGTAAATACAACACTTATAATTACTATTAACAATTTAGTGGTGCCGGCACCGGGGATCGAACCCAGGTCACTAAAGTGAACGCCCTGACCACAAGACTACCACGGCTCTATGTTATGCACATATAGATTTTTTGAAACTCACATTGGTTATACATAACCTAACCTAAACTCAGATGTCCGATAGACGAAAGCTATGTAATGTATAGACTAAATATGAATCTGTTATAAATTTAACCTTCCTTGTGAAATGTTCTAAATGAAGGCAACGTCGCATTGAAATCCACTTAGATGTTTAGAAGGTATAGGTGAATACACAGATAAATGCGGATTACAAATTTTTACTCGTAAATTCATCATACTTATTTTTACACTAAACTTTCAAAGGCTCACTTCCATAAAGACATTGAATCGACATCGGGTCACTATATGCCTTCCGATACGAATTACGATATTTATTTGCTCCGTAAGTATCATGACCTAGATAAAGTTATAGTATGAGTGATAGGTTTACAGCAATCTCTTACAATACAAGTGTAAACATTCAGCTTTGTAATAAACATCTCTATTTTTCCGTTATTGTTCATCGCGACAACGTATTTGCAGTTAACAGTGACTGTTCTTTTCGTTGGTTGCTTCACGGCATCATTATCAGCAGTGGACTTATACAGGCTGAAGAAGAAGAAGAAGAATTTTTAAAATCTCACCCGCACGCGTTACACCCCGTTAACATGCCACCGATGATCTGGCGACCGAATGATGGCAGTAAATGCATCGGAATATTCCAAAACCTAATCCTACAGCACAGAGTAATAAAACGAGAGCGGAAAAAGTAATAAAACAGGTACCGAGAGTTAGTTCGATTCGATTGCGGCATATTACGTACACTCTTCGTCGATAACCAGTCGGGGTGAAGGATCGATGTTACTCTTGAGAAATCTATGTTATGTTGTAAATTCGTTTTAAAAACGGACACTTTATCGAATCTTCATAATCATAGATAAATATTTGGAATCGATCATCTTCCAATATGTATATACACTTAAATAATTATTTAGCAATTATTGTTTCAATAGCCTGTTACTCACATACCAATTATTATCATCTGCAAAATAACCGCCGGTTGTTCTTTAATAAGACTGATAATGACACCTTTTTCTAGTATACTTAGGGAAAAAGCCTTTAATTTGTCATGGCAAACTTCGGGAGTAAATCTGGCGATGAGGCTCGTCAACCGTTGCGTTCTACCTCCCGGAGGAATGAAAAGTGGAATCCGAAGGCCCGTTTGGTTACCTTGAGTGGATCCCAAATGGAAATCCGTAAGCTCCGGTTACTCCGATGAGCGATGGGCGTGACTGCTTGAACAATATGTATTAATGTATCAGTACTCATTCTATGGTGTGACGGGACCGACGAACTTGAAATCATTGAATCAAACCATAGATAAAAGTATAAACTCCTGTTAAAAACAGTAAAGTTTATTGACCGCGCATGCGTAGTAATCGCGCATGCGTACGCCTTATCGCTTTGCTCACCATATATTTAAATTATGCACGGATTTTCCCAAATTGTATGAATGAAAATTAAATATGTGAAGGGCTCGTATTAATGAGTTTTGCGAAACTTGTGTACGATTTCTATTGCTTGCTTGGACACTAAGGCGACCTGTCACGTTGTCCCAAATTGACCACCCCAATATTGGGTATGTGGTTGTGGTTGTAAGTGTTTATTTTTTTTTAAATAAAATAATTTTGAAGCTATACTAAGCTACAGTTTCTTTATCATGGCCAGATTAGCCATCGGTATGTCAGTGCTGAAGTGTTAGTCATTAGAGCTATAATGTCTATTCAAGCTACGTAAGTAAGTAACGAAATGTTTGATTACTACAAAACTTCAACACAGGCTCGAAGTTTTCGATGAATTAGTTACGAACATTGCATGAAGTCGATGGATGTGCGTGGCTCAGGATCAAGCTTTGTGGTAATCACGAGGAAAAGCTGTCTGTAGTGGATTTGTGATGATGATGATTTTGATGAAGTTACGTGTATACTTACTTAAGAGAGGTTAAGCTTAATAGATTTTGATTTCGCGCACGGAGAAAGATGGTGTGGTGAGGAAGATGGTAGATTCTCATACACGGACACAATGCGTCCTTATTTATTATTAATGAGAAAGTCTTGTGTCCCAATAAGGATTCGAGAACTCTTGCCGTCTCTACGATGACGTCACGACGCATATGAAAGGCACCGCAATGTTTTGACAACGAAACAGCTTTCTCTTTCCTTTTTTATGGATACTCATTGTTGCCTCTGTGATTTGGATTGCACTTTATTGATCTAATATCCCCTCTCCCTCGCACGTGCTCTACTGTCAGACGACTGTCATTCATACGTTGACAGTTCGTACGATGTTACGATTTTAATAGTGTTTCTGTTTATTTACAAGGATTTGACTGTTTATTTACAAGTTTGTTTTTGTAGTGTTTTGCAACGTAAACATCTTCATTAGTTTATGGTGAGTGTTCATTTTTGAATGATTGTAGTAAGGTTACACACATGCCATGTTTAAAATGTTTTATTCTAATCGAAGAAGCGAAGCGGGATAAAATATGTTTACATTCTTTTGACTAAATCATTTTTGCACTGTGCATAATTATTTACCAGCCATTAAGTACACTTCTGAAGACAGGCCTTCGCAAGTAAGGGCTAGCGAAAGCCGATGTGCATTTTGGTATTTGTTAGTTAGCAGATTGCACCACGTTCAGGCGAGGTTGCTATTTGGAGAAAACAAATGGTACAATCCCTCGAAAAATGCAATTTTTTTATATATATGTTAATCTCATATACACATGGCGCATTAACAAACAAGGCTCTGCCGAGCGAGTGTTGGCGGAAAATTTACCCGAATTTGCCGAACCTAAATCCTATAAACTAGTGTTGGGGACCAGCATCGGGTATGGGCAAACCTTCCTAGAAATGTATGCCGACTTTTGCATACTGTTTCTCGGAGAGGCCTATGTTCAGCAGTGGGTTAAGATTGGATGTTTGATGAAATCGTTAAGGCGTCTTGAAATTCGATTCAGATTGTATATTTTAAATATGTCCAAATAGATTCAACATAATATTCAACATAGTTAGTCAAAACACTTTTAAAAAACGTTTTATCGCGTTTAACTTTTTAATTCCCGATGTTTCGGGTGCTTTGTTGCATCAAACGTAGCTCTTTTAAGACCTTATCGAAATACTTACACAAGCAATTATATTAACCTTAAATAATTTTAGAGTTACAAAAATAAAAGCAATTTTTTAACAGTTTTCACTAAACGCGTCATGACAATAGAATTTATATTGTTTCAATACGACCGGAATTAAGCAACCCTAAATTTCTTAAACCGTGTTTGAAATACACATACAATTGAATCGTACCTATTTTCAAATTTGAAGGTCATTAAATTGTAAATATTAGGATTCGCCGAAATATTCAAGGTGCAAAACAACATCGCCCTAGACAGGTGCGACTGGTATACATTAATTATATTAGACATATTGCGTAAGAGTTAGGCACGTAGGGATTTAGAAAGCGATGTCAGTGACCTGAACTTGACCATAGGCCGTACAAACAAGTTCCAAATAACATGCTCGATCTAAATCTAAGACAGGTGCTTTGAGTAATACTTTGAAAATCCAAGCCGCTCCTCCCATCACCTGCTTGCCGTTCGATCGATAAATCTAAGTGGTTTTCGCTAATTATGCCGCCCTGGTAGCTAAACAAAAGTTTTTTTAGGTAACCTTGCGTCATTTAGCCACCCTTGAATCATTTATAAGTCAAGGATAACAAATTTTTTTAAATTTAGTTCACATTAAATGATGTCAGTTTATTTATAATAAATGTGTGTTGTGTTGAAGTTATTAACTACATAGATATACAAGAACGCCCCGCCCCGGCTTGACACGGCCAGAGTTATAATCTTATGGAAAGTTTTTGTAACATATGTATGTTGGTAGATATCAATAAGGTTTTCTACAAGTACCCCTGATTTATCAGGCAGTCAATAAATGGTGATTGTACTGTTCGACGTGTTTGATTAACTGCTCCGAATCCTTCAAATAGAGAAGGATATTACAGTTTTTTAACTAAAATTCCATCATCGGAGATGTTGTTATGATAGTCGAGTTTTGAAATCGGTATTGTAATTTCTGAGATTGCTGCCTACAAACAATGAAACTCACATTTTCTTATAACACGTTACGAACGTGGCGTAGTAGGTAAGTAATTGTTCAGCGATTTCGCATGTAAATAGGTATTATTGTATTATATTTCATTTTAAGATAAAGACGAGCTCACTTATTTTCTTACGAATCTCTATTTATTTTGGAAATCAAACATAGTCATGTAACTTTCAAACAATAACAAATTTTTTAAAAGTCAGTCTTTCGTATATATATCAAAATACTTGTTAATGCGCTAGATATCTCTATCTACCACTATCTACCAATATCTACCACTCGACGAAAGCGCCATTAGAATCCGACATATATTTCTTGGAAGATTTGCCCACACTCACCACGCTGGGCAAGCGGTTTGGTGAGGTGCCTCTACTCTCACTATTGATGCTGTTCTCCGTTACTGATCTGCAGGATTAACGTTCGACAAATTCGGATGGACATTGCGTCGTCATTTAAAGTTAAAATAATTTTTTTTTAATTTAATTGAGGCTTGTTCAAAACTCTTACGAACGACAAAATGCGCTCCTACAGCGGTTCACAGAACAAGACCATCTTAGAGAAAATCCGGTAAGAAATTCTGGAGACATTATTTTCAAATGCTATGTGACAATAATGCCATATTAAATAGTTATTGTAACCATTAAATCAATACAATGTCAAAATGTTTATTAATATTTTTTTAATTTTTGTAAAATTTGATCGACAGAGCCCGTTTGTCGGCAAGCAGGATGCACCACGTGCAGGCAATATTAGCAAGTGGTAAAAGATAAAGTGTATTCACCATTACACTAGATAGTATGCCGTCTAGTTTGTGACGCCATCTATTGACCGTACTGGAATAAGTTTTGACTTAAATGTACGATAATTTCGACGATCATACATCCCTAACTCTATTTCTCTCGTACCGATAATTCTAGTTCTCCGTACGATCACCATATACCTTTAGCATCTGTGTCAAAATGGCGAAAACTAAACATTCCCACTTTGTCTTGCTTGCTTGATTCCAGCTTAATTCGGATAAAAATAGACTTACTATTGATGATATTTTGATACTTGAACTGTTTGTTTTTTTTTTTTAATTAACCTCACTCATTTATTGCCTTTACAGTCTACAGCACTGCCTTGCAAGTCCATTGCCGGAGCTTGGGCGTCACATAGATATAAACTCTAAGCTTGATAGTGAGCTACATGCATTCTTTGAATTCACGCGTAAATTAAACACACAGGTTAGGTAGTCGTTTTAAGTTAGGTGGGAAGAAACCCATGATCTAATCTTCCATAAGGATCGTCAATACTTCGGTGTACGTAATGGCTGATCCATTACCATTTACACCTACAGACTATTCGCAACTCTTATAGCATGTTAGCAGGCTGTAAACTGAATTGCCTTGCGACTTCGTACTACGAACGTGCCTTGTTGCTGGTCAGCGATTGCGATGACTCTACAAAACATTTTAGATCCTATGCTGACTATGCTTTATTGGTCGCGTTCTGCATTGTTTGTATTGCTAAATGATAAGAAAAATCGTTTTTGTTGTGATTTTGTTCGTGTATACATTAGAAAGTAATTAATAAGTGATATGTAATAGCAACCTGTATTTTATTACTGCTTGGTATTGGTTTCGTCTCATTTTGGAAACGCGAAAGGTTTACCCTCACATATCATCGAAATAACTTTTAAGCACTTTAAAGTATTTATAAGTTTCAAAAATCACTCACTGATATTTTGTTTATTGTTATGTTTGCAGCCTAATCACAGAGATGATTCAAGCGGTTTAATTGTTTTTATTATTGTAAAACTAATTAATTCCAGATGGACATAAATAAAGATCTATTGTGTAAAAACACTAGTAATGCTGTCCTTTTAAAGATAAACAAAGTATGTCTACCTTCGGAAACGAAAGGTCGACAAACCAACTCCTTACCCGTAATCCTAGCACGTGTACTGCTCAGCTCTCACTATCTTGAGGTCAGAGACCGATTAGGGATATAAACATCCATCTCACTCGAGACGCCATGGTGTACACATCTGCCATAAGTCACCACGTTAAACATCCGGGACCCGTGCGTGGAACAATGGGCTCCATGAGATAATTTATGGCGCGAGGAGATATACTTGACGTCAACGGTGACCTATTTATTTAGGAGAAGATAAAAATGCTTTAGTATGTTGTTATTGGGTTAAAGTAAGTAGAAAATAGTTTAACTTTGGCTAAATTGGCACTGAGGCCTGTCACCTTTGGGGGTAGGCTCAAATTAAGGACTTATGTGCTACCGTTACCCATTTTTCGTTTCTCCGGTAGATAGAACTATATTAAGAGGATAATTTTGCTATGAAAGTTTAATATTATATAGAAATTATTGCACCTATAAGATATAAGATTCCAGAACGGACGACGAGTCCTGTCAGTATGGTAAAACTAAACTGTTAACTTCAATTTCGTAGATTAAGAAATGCGTCAGTAATATAACATTTTACGTATATTAATTTTAAATTATTGCATTATTGAATTAATATTTATACAAACCCTAACTATAAATTGGAACAAGCTATACATGTAGGTAAATGTCAATCGGTCGGGTTGTAAAGGTACAAACAAACACGTGGTAGGTACTGTGACCTACGAAGAATTCGTGACCGTGTGCCACGATCGAGACTAGACATCTGTCACGTTAAACTTCATTCACACGACGTTGGATATATACACGCTGGCGTATCCTTAAAAGGTTTGACGTTTGGTTAGAGAAGTGAAAGCTTAAAGGTATTTGGTTCTGGGTGCTATAGTATCTTATGCTGCATGGCATCCTGCTATATGCATATATGCATTTCTACATGTCAGTGCCGTAAAGGGAATCTAGGGAATGAGTCTTGAAAATCTGTTAACAATCTCAGGGAGCAAATCCGGCGATGAGGCTCACCAGCTGTCACGTTCAATCTCCCAGAGGCGAGTGGTATGTTACAAGAACCGGTTACGCTACTCTTAGACGGGCCTAAAGTCCGTAATCGGAGATTACCCCCATAGATCTCAGGTCTTCGTACTTATGTATAGAACAAGATTTCACCCGCGACTAAAAACTTTTCCGCAGCTTTCCCGGGAAGGAATGTTGCGTATGTCCTTCCCCGGGGTTCTACGAATCTACGTACCAAGCTTTCTTCAAGGATATTTAAAGTCTTATAAGTAAAGGATATTTGGGGAGGAGGGCTGAGTAGGGTAATGAGAAAGGGGGAGGGGAAGTGAGCCTCCGGTTATCTCATTCACCGAACGAAACCCCTACTTCACGCCGCTATTCTGAGAAGCTGTGGTACTACCACGGTCGATACGACCCATTCGAGCAGCAGCAAATGCCTATATTAATTTGTTCTTTAGAATATTATTTCCCAAGAACATGTTAGTGTTTTTGTCGTTCCAATTGATTTTAGGTTTCTATCTAATTTCTTACTTTTTCATTCTTCACACCCAAAATCCGGTTTTGCATTATTCAACTTTATTTCAATACATGCGATGTGGGTGTCTGTGTGTATTTGATAAACAAAATCAATAATATTACAAAA
Source organism: Bhutanitis thaidina (assembly GCA_029286595.1). Taxonomy (NCBI): domain Eukaryota; kingdom Metazoa; phylum Arthropoda; class Insecta; order Lepidoptera; family Papilionidae; genus Bhutanitis; species Bhutanitis thaidina. The sequence continues at coordinate 3,954,354 of JAGSMS010000020.1, read as the reverse complement.
TGTGAGTCACTTTAAAAACGTAATCAAACCAGCTCCCCTTCGTAAGCCGACCCCTAAGTTTTACGCCAAAATCAATACAACGCACGCGCACCGTTGAAAGATCGATATTGTCTTTCGTTCACCCCCTCAGTGCACATCTGTTCAATAATCCACACTTTCGCTCTAAGGGTTCGTTAGGGCCCGGAATATTAAAAGCCAACAATTTTAGATGCATCTAACGTATTTATTTAGTAAAGCTTTTTACATCTGTTGCTACTGCCTTACCGTTCGACAATATTCGTTAACCTATCTTGTTTTGTGATTATGAGAGAATTAAGGATGAGAAACAGAATACAAACAGAGGTGTTTTACTAGAAGGTAGACTCCATTTCAGCCTAGGAGCCGTCTGTGTAGATACCACTCTCTCGCAGATTTCACTAGTAGCATTACAACTACTGTTGTCTGCCGAATTGAACGATATAGAGAGCCAGTATAATCGTAGGCTATAAGGCACTTCGTATTATTCTTCGGGGGTGGCAACGCATCGTTCGCATCCCAGTCGAAGTCAGTTGTGCTAAAATAAAAATTATTAGTTATCGGGTCTGGACGTGTTCAGTGGTGTCCCATGTCTCTGACACTTTTACATCGGATACGGCAAGGTAAATTAGGGACTCGCATGCGGCGTGCACTTGCGGCACTATAATATCTCCTGCGCAGTTGACAACAGCATTCGGAAGTTGTCGACATCAACATCATCAACCTTCTTCGATTGTAATTGTTTGCAGTTGTCCATGGGCTCCATTACCCACTTACCTTCGGATGGACTGACAGTTCGTTTGTTAAACTAGTGACGTAACACTATCACCCGTCTCGTCCCGTTAAAGTTGTAAGAGTCGGCTTTGGAATATACCGAGAAAGACAGAGGGCGGAATAATAAAGGCGTGTAATAAAATCTCGCAGCATCATGAAAGCCGCAGTTGTAATATTGTGACTACTAGTACTGCGGTCTCCAATCCATCTACCGAGAGTGACAAATACGCCAAATAATAATTACTTAGCCGTATGAAGCCCTGGCGTAAGTATCTTCAACCACTTTTTTCGTACCAAATTAAAATTCGAAATCTCTTCCTGCCTGAGTTCTTGTTGTACGTAACTACTTAGCCGTATGGTCAGAAAAAGGCTATTTACGGACTCTTCGATTGTAAAATCTGTCGCTTCCTTAAAAACCATACCTACGAGAACTGTTTCTTTCAAAAGTAAAACAACGTGCAATAAAAGTGAGCTATGCAGAAAGTGAATGAAAATAAACGAATTTTAAAATTCTAAAATTCAGGGGAAGTATTTCCTTTTCCGTGGTCTATTTTCGTTCAGAGGGGTGAGGGTGGTGAACAAAGGGGCGTGTGGTGAGGTGTTTGTTTTAGTCGGATGAGAACAGATTTAGTTTCATGCTTTCGTATGTTTATTTTGTTGTATGGACAGGATTTGACTGAGCAAATTAATAATAACAGGGGGAGTATGGGGAAAATATTCCATCTTTTTCTCGAAATACTAACCTCTCCAGCACATGCTGTACCCTGCTAGCTAAAGGCTCTGGAGATCGACTGATTGCCGAATATCCATCCGAATTTGCCAAACCCAGATCGCAGGCTAGTGATTTGAAGGAGCATCACTTTTGCGAGAGTTGCGTCACTAGGCCCACGATCCCGCTGCCAGCGGTGCGAGTATTGGCAAGATATCTATGCATGGTATGCCAGCTTTTGTTGATTACTTTTTTTATCAATAAATCAATGTACCGATGTGCATTTGAACGTGCCGATTATGACGTACATCAAGTTTCTATTGATATTAATAATATATTTAATACGTAAAACGTATTTTGAAAAATACTCTCTACTAATTTAAATTGATTTAGACTTATTGTTTTGGATACACAGTTTAGTTTGCACCATACAGTACAATGCATTCATGGTATTTCAAGTGATGTGTAACGACATCCGGCGATTTAAGGATGCAATGAGTTTATGGAACTGTTTGTTGTGTGCGCACATCACTAGATCTTATTGTATTACTGCTATGAGTTAGTTAATTTGTTTGGAGTTTTTTTTCTTGTTTATGTCATTTTGTTAACCATGATGCCAATGACAATAGATGTGGATAAGTTTTAAATGCAAGCACTAGGTTTTCAAGGAAAAGATTAAATTTTTTATTGAAAGCAATGAAATCAAAGATAGACCTGTATATTTAGTAACTTTCTTAAATATGATTACTGGCCAGTTGTGTAAAAAAAAAATAGTTAACCTTATTTCCTAGTGAGGTATGTGCCGAAGGGCACATGGCGTTATATAGTCGTTTTAGAGTTATGTATTTGTAATTGTTTGAATTAATTTTGTATTTATTGGAACAATGTAGGGCTTTGGAAATTATGAAACATATCCATTGATTATACCATCTTCTTGCATTATTTAAATTTTTGATTTATGGATAGCTCTAACATTTTTAAGCCCAGATGATTTATAGAGTAAGTATTGTAAAATCCTGAGTTCGTACTCTTGCGGAAGCCAGTAAGCATCGCACAAATACTTGGTTTTATCTACTCTGGCACTACACGTCACTAGACCGTAAGTTGAATAATGTTAATATATAGTAAATTTGCACTTATTAAACGAAATTTGTCTTGTTTTGTTATTAAATGTAAGAGAGTTTCGCGTGGATTTATAAAGAATCGTCCTAAGGTTACAAATAAACTTTCGTCAATGCTTAATTCCTTAATACACATTGTATCAAGCGTGTTTCGCAACCCACTTTTCGCCTTTCAGGGAGATAGAACGAGACGGTTGACAAGTCTCGTCACCGGGTTCACATACGCCGGTTGCCATGTGATTTTCAAGGTTTTCCCTTGGCACCCTCTCACGACACCCGCAAGAAAGAGGGTGGCTCTTCACGACACCCACAAGATTATTGCTCCATTATAACATGGCTGACTGACTGTCCGCAAATATTAACAATATCCGTTGGCATTATCGACTCCTCTACCTGCTCTGCGAGGGATTCAAGGAGTTTATGTACTCGTGCTTATATATGTTCGGCGGTGCTTACTCGAAAGAAAGATTAAATTAGAGTTGCAACACTTATCTAATTCTTGGCTCGATGAAACAATAGATATTCTATTATGATGGTACGCGAATGATTAATATTTCGTGCGTGATTATAACACTTTAGTTCACATTAAGCTTTATGAGAAAGACATGAATATATAAATAAATCGCTTTACAACTGTACATTAGCATTAGCCGACGATGACCCAATAGGTTCGACATTTCTGAGTGACTATAAAAGTTTATGTTTGTTTTATGTGCTTAGTGCGGTCAGCAAGCCGAGTTGATTGGCAACCTTCAGTTTGTTTATTATGTACCGATCGCGTTATTGCTTTACATTACTTTGTCAAACGTTAATGTGCATGTAATTTTTAAGGTCTTTACAGCAGCGCCATTTGTCGAGTTGGCAATGTGTGACGCATTAAGTGACATTTTGTAATGAGTATTTATCCACACGAGTGAAAACTTGTAAACAGTGCGAACTAGAGATCTTTTGGGGGAGGCCTATGTTCATCAGTAGACTTGTGACAGGCTGCAATCTCTTTAAACCGTGTTTTGTTTTATCGTAAAAAAAATCTTTTATTATAAAAAAGCTCGAAATTAAAGCTATTTATTATGGTTTAGTGGGTGCTCATAGATACCTATCGTGGATATCCTGGACACTGTTTAAAGTCTAAATACATAATTATTTAAGCACAGGTCACTGTTTCACGCGTCCCGTAAGAATAAAACTTGTAAAATTAAATTCTATTTAGAATGTGGCGGAGGAAACATATGAGACAACCATTATAATAAATATTGTTCAAACGAATTGTATCGCAAGTAGTATGACTATCCAAGATAACAAAACCTATTTGACTATCCTGGGTCGTGCTAAATTGAAGTCCCTAGTCTCTATCTACGCCTATGGAGGATACGCGTGAGTGTTTATATATTTAAAAGTTAACAAATTCGCATCTGTGGACTTTGTCCTTGCCCTGGTCTGATGCAATGTGACCTTGTTAAAATTTTCAAAGTATACAATACTCATCTCTTGCTTGAAAATGGTGATACAGCAGATAATATCTTATCTCCATATCTCTCAAATAGAGAGCAAAAGGTTGCATACAAGCAGTGTAGTGTCATCTGGTAATATTTTAAAAGTCCATCGGGAATCGATTTTTGATTTGTTTTTGTACTACATAAATGATCTACCTTGTATAAGAAATATCTGAGATAGTTTTGTTTGCCTCGTTGTTATTTAAAGTTAAAAGAAACGACTATACGATACTGGAGCGGCCCAACCAAATACTTGGAGATTGTTTCCAAATGATTTGCAGCAAACGATTTACTTCTAAACGCAGAGAAAACAAATTGTTCACAGTTTACACTAACGAAGTCGTCATAGAATGCTGTATTTAACATACAGAATTTCAATCTACGAGTAGATTTAAAATTTCTCGGAATCTCTATTGATTCGGAGCTTCTGTGTGTAGAATAAATTAATAAAGTACCTTGAAAATTAAGTTGTGCAATTTAAGTCAAATTAGTATATGCTTCCATTGGGGTCATCTTTTATGGTATGTTACTAGGAATCGACCTGCAGCTGGATTGGAAACAGTGTTCCTTTCACAAAAGCAAGCGATACGGGCAATCTATAACTTGGGGCTTTGCAAGTCGCTTCTCGTCGTATTCAAGGTGACTAATATCTTGACATTTCCGTCGTTGTTTATTTTTGTAAACATTATGTAAGCACATATAGAGATAAAATATTTAAGAAAACATTTACTCCTGTAGAACGGGTCGAGTCGATACGCCAGAGGATCCTTTATTTCGATGGGACCAAAGCTAAAAAGCACTTTTTGTGTAAATGCATAAAATTTTACTTCCTGTGTATATGCTTATTAAAGAGACTATTAAAAATGCTCTAACATAAAATAGATTAACATACCGAGGACAAATATGTTAGGATATAGTTGTAACTCCGCACTTGCGGGTCCCTGATATAATAACAATGTGAAAATGTATTACTGAATTAACCCTGCTCAGTAGCAGTATAATGAAATTGAAAAATATTAATTCATTGACATTAAGTTTAATTATCAATATGCACATTTGACTTTGTAATTATTTTGGTGAATTGTTGAAAAGATATTTACCAATTGTATCCATGCAATAAAAAAATAGTAAAAAAATACACCAGTTCGTAGCCGCTCAAGCAAGCTCAAACTAGAAAACTGAGGATTGGGTCTTATATTAATTTTTTTTTATTTATAATATTCAAAATTCAATTAAAAGCCGGAAATCGTTGTTTTTCGATTTGGTGCAATCTGTCCAAAGGTGTTCGGTAAACGTTGACTATCGTTTTATCTTCGATCTGCGAGTACTTGAACAAGTTTAAAACTCGTTTCGATTTATATCCGAAAATTGTTATAATATCACAGATAGTTAACACTGTTGCCGGTTCTAGTCTGAGATCTTGTATTGCGTACCGGTGTAGATTTCGACTTACATGAGAGCTTTTTTTATTTTTAACTTTAACTTTGAACTAACTAGTTGGATTCGTTTACTCTTTACGAGGTCTTGTGAGTTACAAGACTCCCGGTTCTTAAAGGTCCCATAGTGAACTGAATGGTGCGTCGCTTAAAAAAATATCGACCCTTGAATGCCTCTTGAGTCCTCCGTCAAATAACGCTCTGTGAATGATGAGGGGCTGCTTGTCCCACGGCTGAATTGTAATATTATATTATTAATATTACAACGTGATATTTATCATATTACCGTGATATTTATCAGATTACCCATCACACCAGTTCCAAGAAAAAGGCGAAGAAATAACATTGTTTGAGAACTTTTATCAGTTATGTATACTTTTATCAGGTATGTTTCCAAGCCGACTATAGCATGTGATGCGCTTCAATTTTAACCACACACCAAACCCTCTTGCCATTCGGTTACCGTCAAACCAATTCAACCACTGGTAATAATTTATACAGTTTCTTCTCTAGGCATTTCTTGTTCGTAATTCCACAGCGTATCTATTATAAAGCACAACGTGTAAACCAATTAGACCATAGAGCCTTGAACCCGATGTCCCGTGTGCTAATATGCATACGTTATCTGATGAGGGCATTGACTGCGGTTGGGGTATGGCGCCCGCGCTTTTCGTCACACCCCGTGACTCGGTAATGACACGGCAATAGGCTCAAGTTTGCAGAAATACGTGGCTATATAACGACTTCCTGCTTTCCGCGGTAATTTTCTAGTTGGAAAAGTAATATGAAGTGTGCAATGGAAAACTCCGCTTCTCATTGCTTATATTAATGACACTGTGAACGGGAAGTTGCATGCGCTGACCGCTGTCGGTTTATTGTTGTTTTAAAAATTTTATACTGACTTAATTAACGGTTAGTTGCATTTGTGACGGTTTAAGAATCTGCGAACCCCTTTCTTTCCATGGGTGTAAGTAGCGACTCGGAAATAGTTTAGAAGATCGCATCGCAATATCCGCGAATAAACCCGGTGACGTGTTTCGCCACGTTCTATCTCCCGGAGAGAAAAGTTCCGAAAAGTCGTCTCAAATGTAAATCCGTAATCTCTGCCTACTATGTGTGACCTGTGTGAATGTCTAAAATAAAATCTGGTCTTGTGGAATTCTGGATTATAGAGCTTTTACTCATTGCAAACGCGTGTTAGATGAATTCACTTAAGCCAGTAAAGTTATTCATATTGTTTTGCTAGGAAGTAACCCTAATTATTTTTCGGAATTAGAACAAACTCGGTCATTTGGTTGACGAGGTCGTTACCGTCGTTACAGCGGTCAAGTTCACGAACGTACACACAGATCGGTCAAGGACTGGACAATGTGTCTGTTTTGTATCTATTACGGTGTAGAAAATATCTAATAATAGATATATATGTATCATTAGAGGATAGAGGGGTTATAGAGTAAGGAGGTAAAATATCAAAGTGAACTTCAGTTGCAAGCGGTGTAGGTGCTACGCTGATAGAAGAAGCTTTTGTGACCGACCCAAATTATCATTATTTTTATGATAAAGTCGTTTGCTCTCTGATGGTAAGCGATTACTGACGCCCTCATACATCTTCGAAACCACAGTAACTACTGGTGCTTTGCCAGCCTCAAAGCATATTTGGGTAGTGGAGGGGGGGAGGGAGAGCGAGCTTAGTAAAGGAGGGGGGAAGGAGAGCGAGCCTCCGGTTAACTCACCGGACGAAACGCAGAACCACACAAGATGCCTCTTCTTCACGTCGGTATACTACCCCGGTCACAGCGGCCCATTCGAACAGCGGCAATAGCCTTCGCTTGGCTCTACCACGTTTATCACCCCAACTAAAAAATAAAAATCCCTGCTTTAAACCAATTAAATTCTGCTTATCTTGTTCTGATTAAAACAAGAGCTATTTGTGAAAATGGTTGTAGTTGCGTGTTGATTTTAAAAGAACTTGTTCCTATCGCCGCAAATTGCCAATTAAGCACTTCACGCGTGCCAAAGGACTCGGTGTGGATTTCTTTGTCGCTCGTCGTCCTGTCGGAATGCGTGCTTAATGGGATTATATCTAGCTGGGGGATGGTCGAGCAATCTCCGTCTACATCTGACGATACACAGCACAAACATGCTGTACGTGTGACGCGACGTGTGTAGCGAGTAGCGGGTGCGTGTAACGTATAATATTCTTTGTATATATATGTATAAGTACCCACACGTACGTAACTTCCGTATTTGCGTAAGTTTTAACGGATTTAACTTAAATGCGATTTCACGGATTTCGATTGATTTTTTTTTAATTGTTCCTTGTGATTCCAGCAAAGTACTATGTTTTATCCTACTATTGAGTATGTGTGAATGTGGGCTGTAAGGATAGGAACGAAAATTTATATGGCTTGGAATAGAATATAGGATACTTTTTATCTCCACTGAGAGTTATCTGGGGACAAAATTTATGACCACGCGGGCAAAGCCACGGGCAGCTGTTAGTATACTTATAAAACTAAAAAAAGAACGCTGAACTGTTCTATTATTCTATAGTCATAAGAACTATATACATTTATTTAAAATAAATAAATAAATATATTAAACAATCACACACGTCATCCAGTCCTAACCAGGAAATCATAAAGTTAAATTTCGAATTCTATCTCTGAGAGAAAAGTGAGAGTGACTCGTATCAAATGGAATTTCATAATAATCTGTCTACCCTATACATGGGTGATGGCCGTGAGTGCTTAAATCTAATTTTGTATATCATATATTTTGATTTCTTGTATTAACGCGAACACTACACATTTGAAATGAAACTATTATGTACGGATTTTATTGCGTTTAATTTTCATTCACACATTCTGCATATATCGGATCAAAATTAATAAATAATAGCTCTAAGTAGCCCGAGTTAATTATGACATATAGACATCCAACACCTTAGTGCACCCGTGACCACTGCTGTTGTAAAGCAATCGAAACGTCGGAAATATAAAAACAAAATTTAACGCGATAAAATGTGTTAATAATCGTTTGATTTCAAATTATATATTTTACTATACATTTTATCTTCCGTCTTATAACAGGTATGTTTGTTTTTATTAAATATCTGTACAAAAATAAATATTTTAACTGCCCGCTGCCACTGTGACCGAACACTAAAGGGCTTGATTATCTGTGCGCCATTTACTCTTACGACTCCTGCTATTACGGATTCGTTTCTGAGTCGCGATGTTATTTTCTGTTAAGCGTAGCCATTGTTTCTTTTTATGGGGTAATTTGTTATAGTTTTTCATTAACACTGACAACATCAAGATTAATGTTCTTTTGCGGAGCGCTTACTTCTTCCTTTTGTAAGTTCAACATTTGTGTTTAATGTTCTTTGTTTTCTTGACGTCATTTCTTATATAATAAAGACGTGCTTCTTTATTTTATAAGTAACTTGTAGAGAGAGAAGAAGACATAATGCTCGAAATCGGTCCCGATTTTGTAATTGCACGACTGAAAATTTTCTTTAAAATAAGAATTATATAACATGTTAGCCCTATGCAGATCAATGACATGCATCAAAGTCTAAGGTGCTGTACTCCTTCTGTCGGGATCACCGATCGGCGAGCCAAGTGTGGCGATTATTTAATTGATTGATGTTGATGAAGGCGGATGACCGGCATTTAGCCTAAAAAGTTTATTTTTAATGGTTAAACAGGCAAACGAACAAGCGGTTTACCTGATGGTAAGTGATTACCGTTGCCCACGTACATCTGCAACACCAGATGAGCTGCAGGTGCGTTGCCGGCCTTTAAGGATATTTTGGGGATGGGAGGGATCCGGTCGAGACGGCCCATTCGAGCAGCACCTAAAGCCGTCCCTTGGCTCTACCACGTTAGAAAAGTGTCTAATCCCACTAATTTATAAGGCAATAAATACTAACCATTTGTGACTAAGATTTTGTTTTATTGTTGTCTATTGCATATGAATTTAAAACAAGTGTACAGATCTAGAAAGTTACGGGATTAAATTTATAAAAACAACTTTAGCTTTAAATCAACGAAGGCATTTGCATCCAAATCTAATTTGACATCACCTCGTAACCCCTTTCACGTGTCGTCGTCCGTCCGGAGAGCGTTTCGCGTGAATTGACGCATCCTCTGTTGTCGGTTCGATTCCACGTTAACGCTCGAATAGCCCCGAACAATCGGAGACAGGATATACGGAACGCCATTATGTGAGACAATAGTGTAGAATCGATGTCGTAAGGGACATTTTTATTATTAGAAATTCGTTTGTTATTTTCTACTTGGTTATTAAAACTCGTTTAATGATGAGAAATGTTAAGCGGTTATTTTAGTATTCATTAAAAATGATAAAAGTAGCAGCCTATAAGTGGCCACTGCTCGGCATAGACCTCCCTTCTTAAATATCTGAGAGGGTTTTGGTACCGAGAAGGGCCCGCCACGTTGCTACGAAATAATATTTTTTTATTATTTCTCTGACATGCAGGTTTCCTCATGATCTTTTCCTTCGCCGCCGAGCACGTGGTAAATGCAGCACTTAACATTGCTATTAACAATTTAAGCGGTGCAGGCACCGGGGATCGTACCCAGGTCACTCGCGCTCTATGAAACTAAAGTGAGCGCCCTGACTAAATGTTAACTTTTATTGAATTAGTATTGGTGATCAAAGTCAGACAGTCACGCGAGATATAAAAAGCCTCAATTTGTGTATAGAAAAATATTTACATCGTTTGGTTTATCGAGCCCATGGCTCTGAACACACAGTACTCTGAGCAATGTGTTAGGCGGTCTGTCATATTTCAGGTTACATAGCTTGCATGGGATACCGGATGGGTGAGCCGAGTCAGTTCCACCCTACCAATTTCGACTGCATATGCGCCGCGGCCGCTCCTTGCTTCGTTGGGATGTTCTCCATACCCCTCTCACACACGTTAACAATTATGCTACTTTTCGATCCTAAAGAACATCCCTATTTGCACCAGTTGCAATGCATTTTCATTGTGACATATTGATTTGAGAAATAATTTTCAAATCACGTTTTAATATGCGACACATGTTACAAACACACACTTCATTATTTGTTGTCTAGAAAACAGTAGTTGCAGCTGGAAATCGAGGAAGTCATAATCTGCCAGGAGACGTCTCCTACTGCCAGTACTCTTGGAACTTCTGTAAATCGATTAATCGGCCAAAAATGTATTATCGTGAAATAGGGACATCTTAAATGGGTATAAAATCTAATATGCTTATATAATAACGTACGAGTATATGTCGTTACGTGAATATAACATTATTAAAAACAGTTTCATTGACAGCAGCACCAAAGCCATATGATACCGCGCGAAATATCAATTACAACCACCATACGTGTAAAAGATCCACAAGCTCAGTGCCAATAGCATTCAGAGTCGTGCGCCGAGTCTTCAGTTCAGTTCACGGGTGGTTTGTGTAAAACAATGGGCAGGATGCCTGCACAATGGCGCATTGTCAACCGCATTGTTGACAGGTCTGGTAGAGCGCCGGAATAATTAGGTGCGGATTGCGTTTCAGTGGATTTTAGTCCATTGTTTGTTCGGTGTTGAAACACGGGTAATGACCTAATGGATATATTATTATTATAAACGTAAATAAGAAATTTCAATAGACTAAAAATGTCTCACTGCTAACGTAGATCGTGAATGTTGGCGCTAGAGATTGTTCATCTACGACGCAGCTCTAGTGCAGGTGAGCAGAATTCACAATCCACGGAGTATTGTTTATTTCTCAAGACATGAGAGTTTCCTAGGCTGTGTTCCTACACCGACGAGCACTTGGCAAATATTTCTCAATTAGTAATTTCAGTGGAATAGACTTCAAGTGAATGCTGCTGTAGTTGTGATGGCCAAACATACCATTATTGTAAAATAATCCTAACTCAAGCTAAAAGGTTTGGCCATAAATGCCACGCTCCACGGGCACATGCGCTGTACGCTCGGTGGTCCTGATAATTTCGTCGGAAGAAACACGCGAGCAGAAGGCCCTCAAGTAAACTTAGTTTAGGGAGTAACGACAGTGCTGGAGCTTGTGCGACGCTTTTGGCTGCCGATGGGTCGCGCCAAACCACCTAAGAGCTCCTCTCAAAGAGCGAGAGATAGGTTGGGTTACCATCCAACAAACATTTGGGAGAAGGTCCGCACTGGACTTTTACAGGCTTCTACTAATACTACTATTTGACATGGCTGTTTCTTTATTTGTTAGAAGTATTAAGATTTTTCTGCCATATCCCTTACAGTACTTTCGATTCCCATGGGACAGAACAGAACACTCACATGATCCGTAACAATTTTTTTCTACTTGTCGACCGTAAAATCAATCTTCGTAGGAGTACGGAACTATATTCAAAGGTCTATCTATATAACACCCGATATCGATCATGCAATAGATATGCCAGCATCGGTCTACGTTACAACATTACATGGTTTTCAAAACAATAAGTGGTGAGATAATACACGGAAGTGCAGAAAGCGGTGAGCGGTCGACACACCGCTACATTAAGCGTGGACACGTCTGACGACATCGACATCTTGCGAACGAGCCGTTGATCGTCACTTAGTTTTCCCAGCTCCCACTTAACTTTTTACTTGGCAACGATTTCCTGTGCTTTAGCGGGATTAGAAAATAGACACTTTTCATATCGGTCGTGGGTGTAAAAGAAATTTGCAAGTTGGTTATTGCACAAGACCTTTTCTTCGGATTCTTTAAAGCTGAAGAGGGTAAAAGTAATTTTCTATATTGTAAACAATTTCGTGGACTGTCAATTCCTTCCTCCTTTCTTCTCCCTTTAGTACCGTCTATTTAGTCCACTACTGGACATAGGCTCCTCCAATGACTTAGCTTGGATTAGCTGTATCACTGCTGCCCGTTACCAGTCTAGATCTGGAATATTAGAGATGGTTGTTCCGGCATCTGCCGGAGGCCACGAATGTTTTCTGCCCTTTTTCTGAATCACACCATTGGGTGGTAGATTCTAATTAATTGCCACTACAACAAAAGTAATTACGTTAATTAGATTTTGTAAGCAGTTTGATGGATTAACAAATACATAAGTTATTTGAATTTGTACTGCTAAATCATAATAAATATGAAGAATTTTGTATCGGCCTGTTAACAGTTTACAGTTGGAGATCGACCCAATGGTAGGATTTATCATGATGGTTATGCTTGTACCTTAGCCGCTTCTGTCCGATATAGATCCATCGGTTTTTGGTCCGGAATATTTGTAGATGCTTCATCCGCCATCTGTCAGCGCCATGTGATTTTCCAGACATTTCACATCCTGTTCAAGGTGACATGTGTCAAAGTTTAAGTAATAGACTCGCGAGTCTCTTCCGATGTAAATGTAAATACCGAGTCAATAACGTTCTACATTGAAAAAAAAACCTCTAGCAGCAATTGTCAATTTCACATGACCCTATCACGTGTTGCTTCATAGCGTCATTTATTTGTAATATTTTGGTCTCCGGGTATTTGACCAGCTCATGATTAGGAGTATTCATAATAATTTATCTCTGCAATAATTTCAGGGTCTGCAATCCTACCACTTTTAATTTTTTTTCTTTTGTTAGATGTTGAAAGCTGATTGGGCGTTTTGACGACACGAGAACGTCCCTTTCTATCCGAGATCGGGAGTCAAAAGTGCATGAAATATATTACATAGTTATTAATAATTAAAAAAAATATGTCTTTAAATCAAGTGAAAAGTGTACTGCGTTTGTCTATTTTGTTTTTAAAATAGTCTGCATTAGAAATAGATGTAAGTTCTCCAAGCTTCCTTTACGTACCATCTAACGGAAGCTGCAGGGTCGCCGCTGAGACTCGAGCTGCGTCCTCGTGGGAACTCAGGCAAAAAGTGAACACTGACATTCATAGGGCTACCACACATATTGTATTGATACGGACATCTATTAGGATGTCGTGAGAAAATAGTTTATGTGTATACTTCCAATATATCAAGACAGTTTGAATAATACCGGATTTTAATCTTCATAATGTTTACGTAACTGGCATTACTTGTCAGTTTAATTTCTAATTATACCGATAACATTAGTGATAGTGATATTTACATTCATTATACCTGTTATTGAACTATATGTATACCAATTTTCAACTTGACCCAGACTCGATGCACTCTGCTGATTACAGAACCCTTAATACCACAGACTAGTAATGCAAGAACTCTAGTCACCTTTATGACAAAGTGTATCTCCAACAGAGCTCACAGACTCATAAAGATGAAGAAGAAGCACGCCTTTCACTCATAGACTCCTATGGCAAAAACTCTTATTAGCTGGTGGGGTAAGTGCCTAATATTTTATTACTGATATTTCACAGTGAGTAATAATTAAAAAAAAAACAAAATAACATTACAAAAGGAAGGATTTTTTCATACCTTTCGTATTATTTGCCCTTCCTTTGGTTAGTAAATATGAATAAACCCGCAAGGAGTCTCGTATTTATTCAAATATTTTTGGTAACCATGTACACATGTAGGTTTTTTTTTACGTGCAACGTACGTAATGCACGGCCTGAATGTATTAGTTTTATGAAGATGTTGATAATTAAATACAAAAAAAATAACACTTCTGTGTCTTTTGGATATGCAACTGTAATTTAATTGCCTGCGTGATGGTTTTACAGCGTGTTTAGCAATTAAAGGGTAGTAAAGAAGGTCAACAAACTCTTTATTTTTAAATCATTCAGATGTAATTGTAAAATTATAGCCTCAATTATAATAAATGTGATGTTATATTTGACTGAGCGATCTGCTAAGATGCTTTTCATTATTTCTTCGATTAGGATTCCTGGGTTTTTAGATTTTCATATAAAGTGTCTCTTTTTTTATCCAAATGCCAAGTTCTGTTAACAAAGCAGTGGCGACACATTGATGGCGGAAAATCCATCTGAGTTTGCCGAACCTAAACCATACAGACCACTGAAAGAGACGAATATTACTAGTGCGCGGGTATCGTAGCGGGTAGTATATCTGCGACACTTCCTCCGATCGTTTCACTTTAATTGCGGTATTGTAACACATTATGTGTTTCGGTCAGGAGAGCTTCATTCATAGCCGATACTTACCATTCGTCAGACGGTTTATCTTAATACGGGGTTAATATAGAGTTAAGCGGAGTTATTACTTCGCGTATTCCACGGCCTCGCAGAATACCGGCATGTAGTAGAGGGTCATCTTCTGCCCTCCACCGCCCCGATCACCTCTTCACCATCCCCGTGTTGCTGTACGTGGTCACTTACCATCAGGTTAGCCATTTCGTTTGACCCAATCCCATAAAAAAATCATCCAGTCACCGTTCAATGGAAAATACCCGATGCTGAGTAATTCGTAATTTTTATTCAGGCGTGCCGTTTTGAAAAGTCGATGCGTTTTCATGACATAAAGTACTCGTATGGTTAAGGTTAAATATTCTCTGTTATCTCGATAGAATTAAACTTTTGCGAGTGAATTGAATTATCAAGGGACGAAATTCGTTGCAAAGGATGCAATTTTACCAATCTGCCGGCGACGAATAAAACGACCGGTGCATTGAACTCTGAAATTTGAATGTAACTGACCGAATCCATTCGGTGAAAACATGTCTAACAATATTACATCGGTCCTGATATGGAATTGCGTATACTGGATTATTGAAATCACGAGGATTTACCAAAATGAACTAGCTTCAGTCACTATGTAATAATAAAATAACGACTAAACAAGCCTAGATAGTAGTGACCATGCCTTAGAAGCTGAGGGTTAGGAGTTCGATTCCCGCACGGTACAAGTATTTATATGGAATATAAATTATTGTTCCGGGTACATATCCATGTGCAATTTATGTAAGTACACCATCTCCACGAAACAGGATTCCTACATTGGAGAGTAACGTTTTGTTTAAAGAAAAAATTACCAATACCTAAACAATTTTTCTTATTCAACCTGCATGAGTCCACTGGTGGACAAATGCCTTTCTAAGATAGTGACTGTTTCTAAGACAGCTGACATGTCATGCATGGAATGTTTGTTTGTTGGTAACACGCTTGACATGATAATTGAAAGACCCGAGAGTTTATTACCGTAAGTATCGGCAATAGCTTCACACAATCCTAAATGGAATTAAAAAGTTTTGAGTTAGACTTTGATGGCATCGCACTAGAGACGCTGCACCCCATCACTAGTCGTTGCGATTCGGTTTCGGCATAGAGGGATTTTCCGCTTTAAGTCAGTCGCCATGTCCTCGTTCGTTAGGTGCCCTTTGCCTGTATTTCATCATCATCATCATTTCAGCCTATCACAAGTCCACTGACGATCATAGGCCTCCCCCAAATATTGTCACAAAACACGGTCCTCATTCACCTGCATTCATCGATTTCCCGCAACACTGTGCAGGTCGTCACTCTATCTTGTGCGGGGTCGTCCCACACTGCGTTTGCCTAATTTTTTCCCCCAACGGTTGTTAGTTCTGCGAGCTACGGCTGGCTACGTACGGCTCTGGCCTGCCCATTGCCACCTAAGCTTACTAATTCTATCGGCTATCTCCTGCTACGGATATCATCGCAATGGCGCAGAGAAACACCGAGCATAGCCGTTTCCATAGCCCGCTGAGCAACTTTCAGATTCCTCATACGCCCTGTAGGGAAGCTATAACAATGGCGTTAGAAAAACACGTCGTTGGCTAAGGTGACTTCCGACATATGGCGGAATAATCGTCTCAAAACGGTTTCCGTTACTGTATTTTTAACTGTGAACCGGGTATGTAAGTACAGTGTTAAGTGAGACCAAAATAATAAGAGATCTTAATTTTTCTAAGATATGATCGGTGGAAGGGTCAGATGCAATGTCAGAGATACATGCTTAACACATCATATACCCGAATTACGTGTGTTACCTAACACAGATTTATCATAATCTCTATGTATGTATGTATATATTCACGCCTTGTTCCCAACGGGGTATGCAGAGACAATCTTCTTCCACTAACTACGGTCTTGACATACGTCTTTCGCTTCTTCCATTTTTATCAAACATAATCTCTATACTTGCCGAAATTGCGATCTTGGTACCGGACACTTCTCATATTTGACGTTGCTGCCCGTCACCGTTCTGTGTATCTTCAGACTTTTCTTGAGTTTATCAGCCCCCCATCTATCCGACGCCATAAGATTTCCATGTCTGGTAAAGTCAGTTCAGTCAATTATTACAATATCCACGAGGGAAGGAAGAGGGTGCAAAATTTATTACGCCACTAAATCACGGCGATCGCTTTCGTTTTCTCTCTCTCTCTCTCTCACTTTTAACACTTATATGATTTTAACAAACGGAAATCAGGGCGGTACTCGAAAAGCATCAAGTTCGCAACTCAAGCTCGGTAATCCCGCAGTATGTAAATTAAGAGCGTCTGCTTGCTTCCGAGAGGGATGCCAGCGGACAGACAGATATGCGGGCGCTAATTCATGGTTCACGCTGTATACATCGATTAAGTAATGGACGTAAATTGTACGGCAATTTATCAGTTAGCCGTTATTAGAAGTACGCTGGTAAAGGATATATTGGCAGCTTCGATACACTACCAATTCTAGATGGAGAATATGTTCGCACTCAGTCTCGTCCCCGGTAGGTCTCCCTTTCTACTAAGGAGCTATCTGGATAGGTACGCTCTTACCTGCTTCCGCCGCTAATCGGCAATGCAACGACTGTTGTCATCCAGTTTTGGTGCCAGTGTTATTACAGGATGTATGGCGTTCCATCTCAGTCCTCAGGGGTGACAACGCATCTGCAACCTTCCTGATGATTAAAGTTGGTTACAGGTGTCCATGAGCTGCATTCGCTACTTACAACTAGGCCCAGCTATTAGTCCAGCTCTATAGTCGATCATGTGTTATAAAAAAAAAACTCACCGATAGGTGTAGGCAGAGATTGTTGAGGACGGGTACTTGTCCCCGCATTCGGCCCCCGGAGATTACAATGAGGTTTTCAAGTTGTCCCTTAATCCCTTCTTATGACACCCACGGGGATAAACGGTGTGGCACTTTCTACGCCGCTTCCAAACGGTTAAAATACTCAGATTTTTTTTAAATAATTCTTCCAATGCTATTAACTTTAATAATATACCTGTAAACAACTCCAATTATACCTAAGAGCTTGTTTCTAGAGTGGTTCAGGACAATGGTAGAATGGCGAACCTGTGACGTCATGTTTCGCAGTCCGCAACCTTAAACCTATTGGCGCTTCATAAATTGAATAAAGAATGTAATGTTATTCTTCAGTATTGCGTTTTGAAATAAAGTGATGATTGGAATACGTTTTTTTTAGATATTTGTCTAGCTTAAGGTGTGTAAAAATCTTTCACAATTATTATAACATACTGTCAATTCGTAGAAAAGTAATCAATTAAGGATGTCGAACAAAACCTTTGTACGATTGAGCCACAGAAATTTTATGGTAGGCATTTACTGATTATATCATATTAACCGAATTGTACCATAATCCATTCGCATTGTGTTTTTTTTTATTCCAGGCCAGGTTCACGTAAAAAGTCGAAGTCACGACGGTCTCCAGGTGCCTTCTGGCCAATAGGTATCATATGTTTGTTCGTCGTTGATATTTAAATCAGTGTCAAAACATAATTTAATTAAAAAAACACCCTCCACCCCACTCAGCTCGAGAGTGACCAAAAGCCGATTAAAGAAAATGATTAAATTTTCTGGCTTCCGACATGGGGAATTAGACATCTTAGAACGTGCCAGAATTAAATAAAATATACCTTTTAATTTAAACGAAATAGTATCATAAAAAACGAATAAAAAAACAACTTTTCCTTTTTCTGTTAGTGTAAAGAATGTCACATCTACATTCTTCATCAGTTTATAACAATTACAGATAACCCAAAGTAGTAGTTCCATAGTAACTTATGAAGTTATTACGGAAATAGAAGTCTTTGAATATAAATAATTTTAAAGACCAATGTAGGCACGCCATATAAATAAAATAAGAATTCCCTTCCAAAAAATTTTATTTATGTTATATCCTCAACTGTTGAAAATCTCATTTTATTTATTTTAACTGTAGTGATTATTCTTTTATTATTTTTGTTATAAATTTGTATTGCAATAAC
This sequence comes from Bhutanitis thaidina, assembly GCA_029286595.1. NCBI lineage: Eukaryota > Metazoa > Arthropoda > Insecta > Lepidoptera > Papilionidae > Bhutanitis > Bhutanitis thaidina. The sequence goes on along the minus strand of JAGSMS010000020.1, from coordinate 3,935,638 downwards.
GTGATTTTATTTATGTCATGTGATTCCTACAGAATTTTTTTATGTTGTAAGGAACGTGAACACTTTTGCGGAAATTTCCGGCTCTTTAGAGTACTATGTTGTTTAAACAATGATACCGCTTTCCTTTCGTGTTTTAATTTATGATAAAAATGTTAATAATATCATAAAGAAATATAACATTATGAATAATATTATGAAAAAAATAAACAAATTACTAATGATTTCTTGTATTTACGCGAACGCTACATACATTTATTTGAAATGAAACTATTATTTTCAGATTTTATCGCGTTTAATTATGTTTTTATTTTAGATTGCCCTCAGCTCAAGATACTGTGAGCACATTCTGCATAGATCGGACAAAAAATTAATAAATAAAATCTGAAGCTAGGTAACCTGAGTTAACTATGACATCTGGACGTCTAACATCTCCGTTTACCCGTGACCACGGCTGCTGTAAAGCAATCGAAACGACGGGAATATAAAAAACATAATTAAACGCGATAAAATCCGTAAATATTAGTTTCATTTCAAATTACTAATGTTTCGGTTGATATTTCAGTAACATACAAAATCAAGTGTTTAGATAAAAGTAAAAATGTTTAAATTCGTGTCATAATGAAATTATAATTATCTACATCTCTACCTTTTACAGCATTGTTGTCGTGAACATATCAGCGTGAGGTAATATTTAAAGAATCTGTGGGTGTCCACTTGCGCTAAATCCAGATAATTTCGACGTACGTCGCACCTCCCAGCCGCCAAAGTCTATTTTCAACAATGCCCCTGCAGAGCCACCAGTTTCAAGTTCGCGGTTTATTTTTACTAAGTATAGTGTTTTTGTTTATCTTCACACCACAATGTTATTCTTCTCTCCACAAGTTTTTCGTGATCAATAAATTACTTTGTTCAGTACTGTGATAACTACGTGATTGGTATGTATCATAAATCATAAATCAAATGGTATAAAATGAAGTTGTAATTTCTTAACTTCTTAGTGGATTTCAACGCGGTTCTCACAATCATTTCATGGAGCAGGTTATACACGCCTTGTTCCCAACGGGGTAGGAAGAGACAATCTTCTTCCACTTGCTACGGTCCTGACATACGTCTTTCGGTTCTCCCACTTTCATCAATCTTCGCATGCATACTCGTTGGTTTAGAGTACTCTTGACCAGGCTTTTTTTCAGAACGTCTCCGATCTGATCGTGAAATGTTCGCCTAGGTCTTCCTCTCCCGACTCTACCATTTACACTCGCCTCATATATTTGTTTCGTCAACCTACTTTCATTCATCCTCTCCACTTGTCCAAACCAGCTCAGCATCCCTTTCTCAATTCGTGTCACTACATCGTCTTTCACGCCACAACGCTCTCTGATCACATTATTTCGAACCCAGTCAGTTATCTGCACAGCAATCATACTTCTTAACGCTCTCATTTCTACTGCATTTATCCTGCTTTCATGCCTCTTCTGCCACACCCAGCTTTCGCTTCCATATGTTAGTGTTGGTACCAATACCCCTGCATAGGCACAGCCAAACGAGCTATAAATATAACACAGTCAAATCACTTTTGTTTATATGTTACAAATCTGACAGTGTGAATCCCGAGTGTTCCACTTGTATATTGACAGTCGAAGAATTGCACCCTCTTCATACTTCTTTACCATAGAGTATCTCCCCATATTTTTGCGCATTAACTTAATTGATAATAACTGTTAGTACTTGCTGTAAGAGGCATATTTGTCAAATAGCTGATTGTTTGCAGGCTGGTTTACATTAAAGAATTTCTTTATCAGTAATTCCTCAACATAGGATTTTTCATGATGGAGCCAACAAAAGATGGCATGCCATGGGAGATTTGTTGTCTCATCATGCCGAGCAGGCAGATTGTTGAGGGCAGCGCTGTTTACGTCGCACTAAAAAATGTTTTTTCTTAAGCTGGGGGTCCTTTTTTCAAATACCTCGTAGCTTGGTTTCGGCCCAATTGGATCGACTTTCCTCATCATCGGCCAATCACCTGAGTTTCATTTGTAAGTCAGCATTAAATCACAGATGGTCTTACACCCCAGACGTTAAGACAAATAATAGGCTATTGGATTTGGGTTCATCGGTCGGTCACCAGAGGCTCATTTGTCAGCCAGCAGGCGCGCAGCACGTGTGATCGTGTGCCAAATTTGGAAGGTTTAAGCCGTACGTTCGTGATGAACTCGTGAGAGGATGAATTCTAATCACGATGACGGAGAACATCGACCCGAGAATCAATCGGCCTAAACTATAAATAACTCATGACTATATTATATATTAATAGTTTCAAAATGTAGTTCTCGTAAACATACTATATCTAACCATATTGTATATTATAAGTAATATAAGTAGATACTATCTAGAACCGTGAATTCTCTTTGGCCAGGCCGCCCGGTTTTACTTCCATAATACGCGAGTGACTTAGATTCGATTCAGTGTTAACACCAGTAATGTTATTAACGCTCGGTAACAAAAGAAAACGCTACAAAATAATTCATGTCTGAAAAATAATAAAAGAAAAATAAAGGATTTTTGAACTCCACCAACCCGTAATGGAGCAGAGAAACCAATCCTTCCCTCTCAGGACGGAGTGAAGACCTTTGTTCAGAAGTCAGATATTCACAGGCTAATATATTACAGATATTACTGACACATAGACATTCGTCGCATAACCCACTGAATGTTTAGAACCAAAGAATGTACTTTGATCCGATGCATTATTTATTGTTGCGCTGTAAAAGATCACACAGTTATTTCACCGTATTACTTACAAACGACAATCAGACTGCGACGTATGTCATAAGTAACTGTCACACGCAAAAGCGTTTTGTAACTGTTACGTGAATTGTAACAAACGTACGTACATACAGCATCTAAGTTTATAACGGCTTTTGAGATAGTTTAAAAAAAGTATTTCATTTTTGCCTATTGACGTATTTTAACTTTTCCCTATCTGGTAATCTATCGGTTATGTTAAATATTATTCGGGGATGTAATAAAAACTGCTGACTATTCAAACCGATAACACTTTAATTAGTATCTAATTAAAAGTAATCCTGAATTGTCGGGCGAACAAAGCCGTCATTTATTTTTATAAAGATACATGTCGGGAAGCGCAGTGTATGACAAGCCTTAAAGATGGACGACCTGCACAGTATTGCTGGAAGTTTATATATGCAAGTGGTCAGAGTCGTGCTTGGTGATAATTTGGGACAGGTTTATCTCCAGCAGTGGACTTGTGACATGTAGTGGTAGTGTCGTAAGAGACGACTAGGAGAAATGCTTTAAAACTACAATATTCTCCGATAGATGGCAGGATAACCGAAAAACACCAGACCGAAATCAGGCAGACTAATGACTGCCAGGAGTGTCTTAGATGCGAGATGCCTAGTACTGAGATCACCAATGCGCATGCTGAGTATGGCGATTATAGCCAATCCCCCTTATGGAAGAGGCCTATATACTGCAGTGAAATATTTACAGGCTGGTAAGGTAAACGAAACCCTGTCTTGGATGTGAAAAATATCACGGTATGATTTTATGCAGGAAATACTTGCAAGAAATTTTTGTGAAATATTTTTGTGGGTAACCGGATAAGGCCCTCAGAACGTGTCATGATTGGATAAAATACTTTGACGTGAGAACTCTTCGGCTTCCGATCGCGTTCTCCGTCAGTTGGGAGTGACGTGTCAATTTCGGATACACTTGTTGGCTTCAGGACGGAAGTGGTTCGTTGAGCCGCCATTTTGCATCCGCGCGGCGGCGCGTGCGCGTCACAATTGGGCCACACTCTTGCGCCCCCTGTTCAAATTTAGATTATTGTCGTTCCCGTGCCGTTAGTCGCGTTTTGTTCCGTGTGACATTCTGCGGCTGACTTTGATTTAAAATACGTCAAGCATGTGTACGCATAAGCCGTGGTCGTGGTTGCCGAGGTCGGTGAGAGGACGATCGCTTTAAGTTCATAGTATGTGGTATGTGAGTGTTCTGGGTTCGAATTTTTGTCGGCATCACTAATCACTAATATTGCCAAATGCATTTTTGTTGCTGAATTTTCCACGTGCTTGGATGTGAAGGAAGGTATCGTGAGGAAACCTGCATGTCTGAGAAATAATAAAAAATATATTTCGAAGACATGCTTCACTTATGGTTATGCAAATGCTAGACATTAATATATGCACATACTTAAAAAGTAAACTGACTTCCACGAATTCTCAGTCAGTCTCTGGCATACCTGAACCGTCCACCCATTGTATCCCATATAATGAACGCACACGTGCACACAGACACACAAATTTGCGGCGGCATAAGAAACTGGTGACGGGTAATGTCAAAGATGTCTAACGCTAGACTTCTTATTCTCTGTACATTATACTCTCTCAATCGACAGCCCACCTGATGTTAAGTGGCTACTGCAGCCCATGGACACCTGCAAACATCTTCAATGGAAGAAGGTTACAGATGCGTTGTCACCCCTGACGATTAAGATGGAAAGCCACACAGTCCGTAATTATACAAGCGCTCTATACTGGAAGACAACCGTGCTTTCACTGCTGTTCAGCGGCAGAAAAGAATAAGGAGTAAGGTGGTACCTATCCAGACAGCCTCCTAGGCAGAGATAGAGCCTACCACCTAGTTTACTAATTAGCAGTATTAGCAATTAAATAACTACTATTTGCCGTAATCGATACGCTTGGTCGTCTCCAGGGCCTTATCACGTAATATTTCGCACAATTCACTCTTCCAAGGAATAAATCGTGATTGCCATATGATCCGGACTTTTTTGGCTACAGAAATGCAAAACCAGAAGGGCTACAATACTGTTGTATTTAACATCAAAAACGATAAACATTCTGAGACATCCTTTATCTTCCGTCCTTGTCCATGCGTTCCGTCCAAACCATGCAAACGTTTATTGGTAACCGAGTCTTGAATAAACGGAGCCATGTTAAAAATAACACGGTTACATTGTATCTGGGAAATATTTCACACGGAATTTTCGTATAATCTTTTGTGGAATAGCGTATAGGGCTCTTGGTCTGGTAATGTTTAGACCTGGCATACTAGAGCTTGGCTTAGCATGGATGATTTGCTCATGCTCACCACGCCGGGCAAACGGATTGGTAAAGAGCATTACCAACTGATTGTTGAGAGAGTCCATCCGGATTTGCTGAACCCAAATTGCCCAGGCTAGTGAAGGAGAGCAGCTTCACTAGTGGAAGGGTACCGGCACTGCGCTCACCAACCCTACGAGAATAGCATATAAAGATAAACTAGCAACCTGTAAATTCCCACTGCTGGGTAAAGGCCTCCTCAAATATCTGAAAGGGTTTTGAAGTCCGCCACGCTGCTCAAGGGCGGGTTGGTCGCATTTTCCGCGTCCGCGAAGTAGCGAAGTTTTTTTTTAATTATCTCAGACATGCAGGTTTCCCCACGACGTTTTCCTTCGGACGTGCTAAATTACTACACCACTTAAAATTGCTATTTATAATTGTAGCGGTGGTAATAGTTTCCAGCACCGGGGATCGAACCCAGGGCATTCGCGCTCTGGGAATTTAAAGTGAGCGCCGTGACTTGGCTATCATATACACACGGAATAGCATATATCGCTAAACAATTCGTTGTGTATCAATATTATTCTTCTAAATTACAGCGCTTAAAACTGCTAACCAAAAAAATGCGTTCTTCTTTATAGGCCATTAAACAAGTAACAGCATTATAAGACGTTATGGTGCACTTTGCTATTTCATTTCACGGAGGCGGGCGTCGAAAGCAAAAGCGGCCGACGGAAGCTGTAGTTGTAAAGCTTATTTTATTGTTGTACTATTCAAAAGTGCGCCCTTTGAAGGGACGCAGACTGTGACGGCGCGCTTTTGCCAGTTAAAGTTTTTTTTTTTAATAGATTTCGAAAGACACTGGCATGCTGTTGTAGTTTTTGAAAATAAACAGCCGTAAAGTGCATTGGTAGGTCAAGAAATTAATGCTCACTTAAAATTGTGGAGGAAGACGTCGTGAGAAACAACAGAAACATGGTTTAAGAGACACGTGAAGGATTCTTCCCGGCCTCGAAATCCACTCCAAAATGATATCTTAGCCCGGTAGTGGGATACTTACAATCTGTTACTTATTTTATTTTTACAATGTTGGAAAACATTGCTTTGAAGAAAAAAAGAAAGAAAGAATATGTACTGTATTCATTGAGATTGAAAGACAATAAATATGTCATCGATTTCTTGATTCTTTATTTAGGATAGATATTTGAGCCATTGAGCTCCACTTATGTGGAGGGAGTGGTCGGTTACTGATAGAGTCGACGTCTTTATTTATATTGACTTTTCAAAGACAAAATGCGCTACATGCGAACAATGATGGATTCGATCTCCTCCTGGCTGATTACGACCATGAAGCCAACCTCTGAACACTATCGGTAGTTGTCTACTGCCCGGGATATACACTAATACACGTAAACTACACGTAAACATAAAGGTACTTATATACACTGCGATGAGATCGGGGAAACTGTCAGATGAAATTTCAGAGACTAGAGACTTAACAAATACAGGCCCGCAAGCGAAAATATTTTGTGTAATATTTATTTTGGCCTATTGAATCCTAAACTACTCATCAACAGTTAAGTTCGCTAACCACTAAGACATTCGGTAGTCAAATGCTAACAATTGTAAGGTCGTACTGAGACCGTTATCTGTTAATTCTTAATAACTGTGTCGGGTTAATGTCTAGGTCAAGTTCGTAATAAATTGAGATGTGCGGGTCTAACAGAATGGTTGACTGGTGTTTGATTTATTCAATTTAGAATTTTGAACGTCCGAAGATTTTGAATAACCCTCGGTACCTAATATTTCACATTTTAAACATTCGCGGTTCACCTGATGATAAGTGATTACTATCGCCCACGTACTTCTGTAATACCAGAGTTGCTGCAGGTGGGTTGCCGGCCTTTAAGGGTATTTGGGAGATGGTAGGAAGGATGAGGAGGGGGAAGGGGAGGCGGAGTGGGCCTCCGGTTACCTCACTAACCGAACGAAACGCAGAAGCACAAGATGCCTCTACTTCACACCGGTATCCTGCAGGGCGTGGTACCAACCCGGTCGAGCCGGCCCATTCGTGTAGCAGTAAAAGCTGCCGTTTGGCTCTACCACGTAAAAAAATAGAAAATAGATATGTAGTTGAAGGCCATTTGATTAATACAAATAATATAAAAGGAATATATATTTAACGTACTTTAACTTAGTCTAGTGATGGCAGCGTCAGGGTATAGGGTAGTGCGAGGGTATCGGGGTGAAGCTCACCAACCCATTAGCCCAGCGTGGTGAGTATGGAGAACCCCTTCAAGAAATATATATACCTATATTACTTTATATTCTCCGTAGCCACATACGTCTTGCTGTTGGAGAAAAGTGATGATTTTAAAACTTTTGCATTCAATATTGCTTCAAACAAACAACCTATAGGCTCTCATCTCTATAACTTTAATAATAGATAATAGAAGTTTGGAGCAATTCGTTTACGTAGGCCTTTGTTAGTGAAATCGCGATGTATCCCATGCCCATCCCTCACCGCGAACTCTAGACGAATATAGATCTGGATCTAGGTCACTCCCATTGTTGTTCTTGATAACAAACTCCAGGACGTCTTTAATTGGTCCCAGTAACGACTTCATTTGACCTATTTGCATGCTTCATTCACTTACTCGTAATTTACACAACACATACTTGAAATGAAACTATTATTTACGGATTTCATCGCAACGTTTCTGATGCTTTGGATCGATCTACGTAGAACGTGCTCACGGTATCTTGAAGTCGTGCACCATGCATGGTCTTGAATTTCATTTTACCCTCTACCTGAATTTAACTAACGGATCCCAAGCAGGTGGTAGCACCCAGCCATATTTTCTATTGAAATTAGGATATTTTTTTAATTTCAATAGGCTCGCGAATCATCCTTGGCAGGAATCGGTGTTCTTTTGCGAGTATTTATAGTCTGTAAAATCTAATGTAATGGTTGGGGTGATCACAGACTGCACACTTTCCAGAGCGAATACGTGTTACATCAGATATGTTAAATTTGAAGTGCTGGATTTACCACGTGCGCAGCGGTGAAGGAAAACATCACGAGGAAACCTGCATGTCTGAACAATAATAAATTTTTTATTTCGAGGACATGTGAAGCCCGCCAACCCGCACTGGAGCAGCGTGCCGGGCTCTTCCCGGCTCCTAAACCCTCTCTGATACTCGAATTTGAGAAGGAGGACTTTGCCCAGTGGCCACTTTTTACATTAAAAACATTGTAATAGTTTCATTTCAAATGTGTAGTTTACGCGTAAACACAACAAAATCATTATGACAACACGTAGTGTTGATTTCACGCCAACTACACATAATTTTGTCAATCACACAATAGTTGTCATGAAAGATTAAAAATTTAGGATTTTTTAGGTCTGGATACCATGCTCTTAGATATTTCTGCCACCAAACAGCAGTTGTTGTGTTCCGGTTTAAAAGATGTAGAGAGTCAGAATAATTACGGGCTACGAGACATTACATCTTAGTCTTCAAGGATGACCACGCGCCTGTAACCTTTTTCGATTGAAGTTGTTTACTGGTGTCCGTGGGTTTGTTGTCCACTTACCATCGGGTGGACTGACAGCTCGTTTGTCCCAATCTCAATCCAATAAAAATAAAAAAATAAATAGAATTACAATATCAAAACTCTCCATTCCTTTTAATCTTGCGTTTTATAAGTAAAGCAACTTTCAGGAATGAACCAGCACCACAGTCAGTGGTTATGTTTTAGCCAAAACTGGATACACTGCAGGATAACACGTGACCTAAAATCACTATTACCGAATTGCTCAGATAAGTTTAAGAAATAAATATTCTCATGGTTTCGCGTAACACTCTATGGAATCGTAGTTTCCAAAACCCAGTGAGATCAATGGCATGGAAGGTCATGATCATAGACGCTAAGTAAAAGTAAAATAGCACTAAATGTCCCACAGTAGGGCAAAGGTCTCCTCTCATTCATCCAACAGAGCATGTTATATTATTATGCATGTCGACTTCACATGTCCTCGAAATTATGATTTTCGTATCATCCGCCGATAGACACCGAGTCCGAGTTAAATTCGGATCTTAAAATTGCAATTATCAGTTCCAGTGGTGTCGGCACCGGGATTTGAGACCGGGTCACTATGAAATTAAAGCGTGTGGTCTGACCTCCTACGGCTAGGCTGCATCTACTAAACGCTAGGCTAGTTATATTGTAACATGTACGATACATCTTACTATAGACTTGAAACAGATTACGGATAACATTGACCCGGTGTACTTTGTAACGTTACGTGTTAAAATTCCTTTAATAAATGTCATTTGCAACATTGTCGGTTGCAACAGTGAACAGTGAAATTAGACGGTGCACGCTAGCGGTCGGCTAACGGTCGCCGTTTCGTCCGCACGCTCTAACTGGATACTAATCCGAGTGTTAGCGAATGCAGCCATCGGCGAGAATGCGTCTTTAGCCGTGAGTGTGAAGAGGCACTTCAATTAGAACTTGCCGTGTATGTGTTAGAACACGGCTCGACTCAGTTTCCAATCAGTTAGTGTTGCGTTAGGATATTTAATATTGGCATTGTAGCTTTTTTTACATATGCAACACCAGAGGTGCTTGTATCTGTTTCAATACAGAATAAAAAACATACATTTAGTCATAACATAAGCGGCATCAACATCTCCCAACTGCCATCACCGTCCATAGCGCTTGCTCTTAGCGATCAAGACCCTCGCTTGTAATGAGATACACGTAGTGACCGGGGTTCGAAACCCGGTGCCCGATACCACTAAACATTTTGAATGCAATTTGAAGTGCTGAATTTACCACATGCTCGGCGGTGAAGGAAAACATCTCTGAGAAATTATTGCGTAGCGGAAAAGAGGAGGAGGCCTTTGCCAATATGACAGTAGCGTCACAGAAAGGGTAAAAAGAAGTAGAGGCATCTTGTGCTTCTGCGTTTCGTTCGGTGATGGAGGTAAACGACTTGACGAGTGGCAGCTTGACTTAAATAAAGATTACTCAAGCTCAACGATATGACAATGTTCAGCATAATTTAGTCTACATACATTATTTTGCATTGGATCTTCAAAGTACACTGTTGTAAAAAGTGCTTTGACGAATAACCAAGAAGCTGATAAAATCTTACTTGATACAACTGAATACATACAGAAAAGTCATAAGTTGGTACTCAAAGAAAAAGAACTGAGTGAAACTCAACAGTTTCCCGTGACTACGGGCGCTGTAAAGCACCCGAAACGTCGGGATTTAAAAAATAATGTAATTAAACGCGATAAAATACGTAAATTATAGTTTCATTTAAAAAAAAACTCTCTATTTAACTCTTCATATAATGTATCAGCCATCACATGCTGTACTATCGGAAAGAAAGAGAGTGACAGATGCTTGACATAAAGAAATACTACACAAACTGAACGGTCTGATAGTGTATAGTATAATTATTGCATTGGGTTTTCCAAGTACGCTGTTGGAAAAGTGGTTTATGCAAAGTGTCAACGATAACCGGCATGTGTACTGGGAGTACAGTACGTCCTTGAGGCCGCAGGGGCAAACCTATGAAGCTGTAAAAGCCAAAACGGCTAACAGCAATAACTTCATCGAATAAATAGTACAGTATGTCGATATTCCCAACGCTAGGCAGGCAGATCGGCTTTTGTTTTTAGCTACACATCAATCGTATGGTTGTTGTTGTAACAACAATACATCGTAACACATTCGTATCGCCACGTGCAGTTCGTACCTAATCCTAATTTTAGTTTTCATCCACTGGCTTGTGTGCATTCGTTTTCCGCATATTGGGTTTCTTAGGGTTGACAAAAATTTTAATTTTGTAATATCAAAAGAGAAATGTTGTTTTTTTTTATTATCAAGAAGGAAATAGAGTGAATGGGTTTTTGGCATTCATGGCATATGTGGCAATCTACAATAGTGTGTTAGTCCCCACGTTGTTGTACGAGTATTGTACGCAGCAGCATTGCGTTCATTGAGACGTAAGTAATGAGTGATACTGAATGATTATAATATATTTACTTAGAGCGGCATATGTTCAATGGGCTGATAAAAAATTAAACGCAATAAAATCCGTTTATACAAGTTTAATTTAAAAAAAAACTATTTAACTCCACATATTATGTATCAGCGACCTTATGCTACATTTAAATGAAAATGATAAGAATTAACTCGCTCCAGAGACGCAACCTACCAGACCCACTCACAGGGCTTGTAGGAAACGCACTTAACTCACAGCCCATTACTCCGTCGTCACTTCATCCAGGTCTATGTTTACCCCGGGTTGCGTCTGTCATCGAGCGCGGTCATTTCTGCCTGCGTTACTTAAGCTATGTTTACCAAACATCCGACACCTTGAGTTTGTCGCACTTGATGTTGGAGATTGAATTATATAATTTATGCGACTTTAACTAATTAGATGAAGTCAGAGTGAAGTTTTTATACATCTATTGACCTAAACAGTTTATTTGCTTTAAAGAGGAATATATAATATAATAAGAAGTAAATAATAATAGAAAAAATATTTCGAGGACGTGTGAAGTCAGCCGACTTGCACTCAGGAGAGTGGATGCTGCTCAAGGTTGCTTTTACCCTTGCAGTGAGATATTTAACAATTGCTACTACACTTATAACCATTATATTAGTAGATAATAACAAAGCATTAAATTACCTTCTAGTCATTTCGGGACAATGAATTAACTGCTAGATTTGGGTTGTAATGTAGAATTTCGTGATATAACTGGCTGTCGGCCCCTTTGGGCTCCGGGTCCAATTGCAGGCAAAAGATCCATCCGAATGCGTCGATCGCAAATCTTACAAAGTTAATTATTGTTAGTGGTAGTGGCACTGCGTCCACCAAAGCGTCTGCCCAGTATTGGGCAATTCTTATAACTTAAACACTATATTGTGGCACAAGCTTGAAACATTTGAAAAAAATAAATATTAATCAGTTTTTTAGGAACTAAGAAGTTCTTAAATCCTAGTCGATTCTAGCGTTATTATATACTTGTTATATCGTGTTGCTAGAGATTTTAAGGTATTCGATGTGTTTGCATGACACCGCAGCGCGTTTCTTCAATCGCGAACAAATTTAAATTATTATAGGCATTACAACCTATCATGTCATGGCTACTGGTGAACATACAATATACATTGCCACTCATAAAACTTTCTTTCTCAATTGACATCAGCTTTGCGCGGTCCATGGAGTACTGGTCCCTGGTGGGCCGGTTCGTTGCCAATTGTCCAATTGTTCAATTCTAATAGTCCTTTTCATATTTATCTAATTTTTATTCAATAATGTCTGCAAATAACATATCTAGTATCACTAGTATGAAGAAACGTATTAAAAAAACTTACTATTATTTGACATGTTCTTTTCTGATGTATGTGATTGTAATAAAGACGGTTAAATTTTGTCCACAGACTACCTCACATCACCAAAGAGACAGCATGCACAGAATCTCGAGAAACAACCCTGTCAGAAGGCGCCTCTTTCCTGTAGAAGACCTGACTGATCAAGCTAGGATCGACAATTTTACGAACATTCTACAAGAGTCGGCCACCCGTGAGAAAATAGGGAAGATGCACAAATGGAACTTTGATTTTGAAAACGAAATTCCACTAGAAGGAACTTATGCCTGGTTTCCATGCAATGGAGCCCCTGATTGGATCGGTGTGGACACTACAAAGTTTGCATGTGATGATGTCATCAAAGTGACTGATCAGAACATTTTTTTGCCAATGAAATTCGAAAATGAACTTACGCCTAAAATCGATAAGAACGAGAATGCTCCAATACAGAGGAAGAGGAGGAAGGAAAATGTAGATAACGCCTTAGTTGGTGATAGAGGAGTGAAGCGAAAGATTAGTTTTGACTAAAGCCTGAGGATGAATCAATATATGCCGCAAATAGTTTTCATTTTAAACCCGGTTTTTTCGTTTTTAATATGAATTGATCCAAGTGTTTTCTACTGTTCTATTTTCAAAATCAATCGTATTATAAATGCGAAAGTAACGCTGCTCGTCTGTCTATTACGTTACGGCGTCACAACTGAGCCTGTATTGATGAAATTTGGTATGAAAAATTTGAAGTATTAACACAGACTACATAGATATCTAATGGACTCGTAACTAACCTGTATTTATTTTAGTTTTTTAATTCGTTTCTTTTATTGTCTACAGTTTCAACTTTCAGTAAAAGTTTAGTATTAAAATGTATAGTTGTAACTTTGTGTAAAATGAAAATTTATTTCGTCACATCACTGATTAAAAGTGCCATGGTTTAATTAAAATCACATGTTAAATATGTATGAAATTGAATATAGTAGGCCATACGTTTTCGAGGTATTTCATATTTATTTATTAATTTAATTATACGGATGAATTAAAATTCACCAAAATAAGACTGTTTATTTGTAACAACACCGTAAATTAAGTATTTATTTAGCTTGTTGTAAATATTGGGTTTTAACATTTAACAACCTCAGAAGGTTCTTTTTATAAAAGGTAGATGGGAAAAAACCGTTTATTATTTACTTTTTATCTATTAACATTGTTAAAATAATTTCAACGTATTTTTTTTCATTCATTTTAACTAATCATCTACATCGCTGTCAAATATTGGTAAAATTAATCATATAAAATAGTTACTTTGGAAATTTTCTGCGTATGATCTCCTGTCTATACAGTATACGTTTTAGTTGTAATATTATTTTGTAGAGGACGAACGTGATCACCGAATGTTAAAAAAAATTAGTTATTATTGTATGTATAGTGAGACTAATTTTAATAAGTCGCTGCATTGGTATATTTTGGTTATTTATAGCCGACTTCAAAAAAGGAGAGGTTATTAATTCGATTGTAAATTTTTAATGTTTTTTTCACTAAATCATCGTGCATTTTTTAACCGCTTTGGGAGTATTATCTGTTTAACGAAGATCTGACCTGACCTGCACTTTGTAGATACTGCAAAGACGACAGTTTTGTAACTAAATAGCTATTAAGTACTTTTTAAAACATGACAATCTTCCCAATAGTCAAGAATAAAAGGAGTGCATGTTGTTAAAAATGTTAGTCTATTATTATTTACAATTATTATTTCAAATGTCTAATGTAATGTAACTATTTTTATCGATGTGAACTACGAGAGGGGTGTAAGAGGGAGTATAGCATTTCTTTCTTCAAATATCAACCTCGTCTATACCACAATAATAGTACAACCTGCTCCCAAGTAAACGAGGCACTGACTAACTTGTCCCACGGACAAGTGATAGGCAGTAGCCCCTGGCAGTCACTGGTGCGAGGTTGCCTCCACTGCGTTCATCAACCCTCTTGCTCAGCGTGTTGAGTATGGGCGAAACTTTTAAGAAATCTATGCCGGCTTTTGCTGGCGCTTAATTGGAGAGGCCCGCGTTCAGCAGTGGACTAAAATGATGTATGTAAAATGTAAATACATTTTTTTTTACAAATAAGCCGTGAAGACTTTCAAATTCCTCTTAATATAAACAATACTATTATGTTATAAGGCGTTTAGTAGTACTGGAAACATCCTGTAAAACAACGCCTCACATGCCTCTCGTAACATTATCAAAAAACTGTTTACTCAAAAACACGAACGTGGTTTCATACAAGTATTGTATTCTGCAAAGTTTATTACATTTTTGCGAAAATTGATTGTGTTATTTAAAACTCCGTCTATAAGTTACGTAACTAAAACTCTCAAAAATAACGTGAAAAAATAATTATAATCAAGCCAATGAATCTAGTCTAGATCGTAAACGAAGTGCGGACCTAAGTAAATCACTGCAGTTGATAGTTTATCGAGTTTTGTTAATCTAAATTTATTTATATAGGAATTACTTGTAACTAAGCGAAAAGTTATTTTAAGACTGGTCAAGTTATCCAGTTTTAAAATAATTTTTAAATTACTTTAAATTTTCTGGTTTTTTGTAAACTTTATGAAACAGCTATATTCCAAAGTCCAAGTAGAGCCTACACGTACCGATCATTCACACGGACAGCGCGTTATGTGTTAAATTAACATTATTTTTGTACTTATTCCGTTTACATTTTACCTTAACGTGTTTAACCCTTTTATCTTTTGTACATTATTTAATTACTTATCATTTATTAGGTGTATTTATTATTTGCTAATATTAATTTATCAATTTATTGGAATTCAGTTTTAATAAATCATCGGCATTTTTCATTTAATTTTTTTATTATTTAGTACCTTGGTTTAAAATTAAGTTTTCTTTTTTTGTTAAGAAGATAGGACTGGCACCTTTCATTTGATAATATAATTCTCCCTCAAGTCTCAGATTGTTTAAAAGTTTAATATTACATAATTCAAGTGTTCGTTTGATCATTGCAATACTTACTGATACAACACGCTTTTGAGACTTATTTTATATTTTTTGGGAGTTGAAGCAACACTGTTCAGAATCAAAACTTGACAGGTTATGTCCATCACCAGTCTTGATATGTTAAGGAAATTTCCCATTAGTATCTTTCTACGACACCCAAGGTCAGATGATTTACTTTGATCTGCGACCTGTAAATGTCCCACAACTGGACAAAGACTTCATCTCAATACATTAGAGGGTTTCGCTGCCGGGAAGCGTCCACTAAATCGCAGTCGGTGAGGCTCTGCGCACTTTTCGTATCATCGAAATGATATTGTTTATTCACAGACAAGCACGTTTCCTTCACCGCCGAGTACACGGTAAGTTCAGGAATTGCAATACAAAATTTATCGGTGCTTGCACCGCGAGTCAAACCTCCGTTAGTATACTACTGAAGGCGAGTGGTTAGACCTCTGAGCTGTTATACCACCACGCGTACTTACCAAGCTAACCGTGCTGTAATATAGTGAAGCTGCATGTCTTTGCCCACGACAGCTACTCGGAATCGTCTGAGCCATGTTTGACAGATAGCAGGGTGAATTAAGTGCCGGTTAGCCTGGCGTTTAGAGAAAGATGCAGCAGCATCATTGTTCTTTTATTTAATTTACTAAAAAACGCCTTCTCCTGCCGAATCTCTTCCGCCGAAGCTGACAGAGTATCTCTTATCCGTGAGGTTTTTCACTTTCCCCAAAAAAAAAATTACATGCAACATTAATATTAATTTCAGTGTCTTCTTTGCATATTTTGACATTTTACCGTTACACATAATTCACACCCGCATCTCACTCAACGATCGTAAACCACTGGAGGAGTGCACAACAAGTCTCATTAGAACATTTTAAATCCACTGAAGGACTTAAATAAAGTATTTTCATCTATAATATCAGTGTCACAATTAATGCGATGGAAGGACGGTGTCCCTTTCCGGCTCTAAAATCGTTTCAGATATTTGAGAAGGAGGCCTTTGCCCAGCAATGAGCACTTCCAGCCTGCTACTTTTACTTTTAAGGACGGTGTTAAACAACGTTTACAACCACAGGTTATAGCATATTAAGAACGGTGCATATTCTGCATAATTGATGACTTCTAGCAATAAGAGGGAGAAACTACTCGGGTCGAAATTATCGATAAGTTGCGCTACATTTTACAATTAAGATAAGGAATTGTGCGAAGTGACTTCTGATAACATCTTTAATATATATATATTGTTAATTTCAAACGTTACAAATCTATGTATAAAGTATTACCAAATTAATTAAACGATAAATATTTAAGACACAATAAAGCGTTGTTATGGTTACGGTAAGACACAATAGATGGTACTATCCGCGAGTATTCAATTCCGGAACGCGACCGTTGCAAGCAACCGAGCGTTAGAAAGACGGCGATATGTAAGTACCTAATTGGACGCACCTGAACATTGCTCATACGTAGAAAGATATTTTATTAAAATTCTGAGTGTTAGGTGGTGAGTTGCCGGCCTTTAAGGGTATTTGAGAGATGGGAGGGAGGATCAGGAAGGGGATGGAGAGGAGGAAAGGGCCTCCGGTTACCTCACTCACTGAACTAAACGCAGAAGCACAAGGTGTCTTTACTTCACTTTCTTCAAATGTCAAACTTACCTGCACGATGTTCGTCTTGCTAACAACTAGGTTCTGACGACCGAATGATGACGAAACATCCAGCCGAATTTGCCGCAGCCAAATCTCAAGGACTATTAAAGGGAAGCAGCAACTCTAGTGCGAGGGCACTGCGCTCACTAACCAGCTTGGCCTTCGTGGAAAGCTTCTGTTGGAGCTTTCTTAGGGAGGGCATTAAAGTTCGCGTACCTGCCTATTTAGCCATGGGGCCTCAGTTCGAACACCGGCCGGAGTCTTTGTGTAACACACAAATTATTGGTTTCAAGTGCAAGTCTGGTTTTGTGACCCGTGCCTCTGATATTGTACGTGACCCTCTAATGTTATCGCATAAGCGTAACATCGGATAACGACGCCGCAGCGCCTCTGTGTCTGCTCGTACTCTGTGCTTGCTTTTTTTCTTGCTTGCTTACTTTGCACTATAACATGTCCTGAGCAGTTGTCGAGATTTAAATATATTAATGCAATACCAATCACATTGCTATGCGTAAGGAAAAAGTTATCTTATAGTTCATACAAAAAGAAAGTAATGAAACCGAACACTATCACAATAAAAATTCCTAACACAAGAATTTTGCACACGCACACACACTTATTATGTAACACATTACGCTTGGTGACAGACTCCTTCTCTGTCTAGGAGTCATCTGGGTAAGTACCACCCTCATACCCATTTCCTACGCCTAACAGCGGTGCAATTACTGTTGTGTTCCGGTTTAAAAGTTAAAGAGAGCCTGGATAATTACGGGCTATGAGGTAGTCCATCTTAGTCCTCAGGTAATCCTCCTCCTTCGATTGAAGTTGTTTGGCGTCCAAGGGCTGCAGTAGCCACTTCCAATGATGTTACTGTTAGCTTGATTTTCACACCAATCCAATAAAAAAAAACATACACACACACGTACAAAGACACACTGTATGTGGTTTGTGCTAATCTAAAAAATAAAGAGTATTTCCACTACACTGCGTGGAATCTAGATGAAATAAAAATGTTATTGTGGGTTTTTTTTCGAAATAAACCTATGTTCATGTGCCGCCTGGCCGTGACTTTTTTCCAATGTATTTTAATGGTTTAATCTTGTTGTTTGCGTCAAATATAAGTATATACTGAAATAGGAAATTGGAATAACCGCATATATCTCCGGTTACTGAGAATCAGCAGATGCATTTTAGTTTTATGGAACAGAAGATTATTGGTGTAAATAAAAAACATTGTTTTTTTTTTTTTATTCGGTATCTTTATAAACGAAGGCCCTGGTCAAAGCCAGCGGCTTTACCTATGGCAAAAGGTTACGTAGCTGTTAAGTAATCTTGTGCCAAAAGAACACTACTGAAGTTCAACTCTAAAAGAATTAATTTGCCTGTTGGACTTAACATGAGGTCTGAGATAGTTGCTAGCACACGAGTTAATTGCAGTTTTAACCGCCGATTGTTTTTGAGGTCAAGGGTTTAGAAGGTTGCGCGGTTAAGAAAACGGTTTTACGAAGCCAATGTTAGAGGATAATTTGTATTAATAAATCTAGTCTCTGACGTAGTAGAGCCGAGCGGCGGTTTTTGCTGCTGCTCGAATGGGCCGGCTCGACCGGGTTGGTACCACGACCTCGCAGAATACCGGCGTCAAGTAGAGGCATCTTATGCTTCTCCGTTTTGTTCGGTGAGTGTGGTAACCAGAGGCCCTTTCCCCATCCCTCTCCTTATCCTCCCTCCCATCTCCCAAATACCCTAAAAGGCCGGCAACGCATCTGGAGCACCTCTGGTCCATTTATCATCAGGTGAACCGCTTGCTCGTTTGCCGCCTTTCCTTAAAAAAAAAAAAGCATTCTTCATATCTCTACTCTTTTTGTTTTTAATAGTTAACAACAAACAGTTTACATGTTAAAAAAATTATCTCCATTAACATATTCAATATTAAACAATGGGTTGGGGGTCAGACAAAATCAAAACAATTTATTATTTTCCGTTTGGAGAGACCGACCATAACGCATCCGGCAATCGCCTATACGGAATGCACCCTCGCTTTACAATTTAACTGACGATGTACGACGAATGTCCCAATAAATTACAAACAATTTAAGTCGTCTATGCAAACAATAAATAAAATTAAGAACACGAATGTCTTTCACAGTCAAACATTTCCCTGCTTAAATGATTATATATTTATTTAACGTAAATAGCTTTCACGACCACTGCGTGGTTCACTAATCGCAGATTACTTGCATAAGGGTGTTTTGATTTTTTATTTAATCCGAAGAAATTTGCGCAACTAAATTTGTGGTGTTCTAGCTTTGGTGCGCCGGACGTGACTACCATCACTACGATCATGTTTGTTTTTCTTTGTAAATTTCACAGATCATCGAAATAAATTTAATTTCTCCATAACGGTGGAATTCTTCATCGCCGAGAAAGTAATAAAATCATCGCGTATAATTCCGAGCTGTAAACGAAGGTCACTCGCGTGCAGATTTAAAACAACTAGCCCGGCCCTTGTGCCACCCCATCCCAATATCCGCCTACAACTACGGTCTTAATTAAAAAGAAAACAAATGTAGGAACCTTCTGCGTCACACTTCGAACTTCCTTGCCCTTGTTATAACATCCAATTAAATCTGTACGCAGAAAGGGTAAAAGGGTTCCTAATTTCAATTTAATCGAACTCAGGATACTGGCACTGCTACCACCTGCTCAGTGACCGTGACGTCCAGATTGGATCGACACGCGTACGCGTTCTATCTCGTGGTGTTCCCACGGGACCTCTGACAAGGATAATATCTGACCCCTTTTTTTCGGACACCATTCGTCCACGCGTTGATTTTTAAGTTAATTTAAAAGGTTCCAAAAATATCTCATCGTTCAGGGTGGATAAAAAACGAATAGACCAAATTATATGTAATGTTTATTGTCTTACAGTGGGGCAAAATATCAGAGCCTTTTACGGTTTTGTGTGCGAACTTCATCATCATCATCATCATCACCAATACTTTTCCTAATATCTTCCTAATAATTTGATCCTATCTGGACCATGAATTTAAAATTGAACCGTAGTAAAAGTTAAATTGAAAATTTTACTTTTCTATGGGAAAGCTAAATTCCGATGCCATCGATTATCAACAGACAGAGCAATTCGATTAATAAGGGAGCACCCACTCTTGAACAAGAAAATTATATACAACATCATAACCTTTTATAATATTATCATGACATCCCTGATCTGCTGATAGAATACATGACACGCTAAGAAGTTAAAAAATTTTGCCTCCCTTGCCTTGCCATCCATGGTCAGATCGGGGCAGATAGTGAATTTTTTTTAATTCCAACAGCCAAACGGAAATTTCATTAAGAAATTTGTATCTAACTTAATTTGCTCAAATTCGTTCAACAACTCGTATTTCTGTATTTATTCTTTCCAACTTCCTCGACGCGATCCTTGGAACAGGGGTGGATCCTAACAATAAATACAAAACTGAATCTCATGCATAGTAATGAAGAGGAAATCCTGCAACCACACTCCGATAGCTCCGTGCGTTTGTTCCTGTGGGGGAAGCAATTTGTTTATTAAGATAACACAAGTATTTTTTTTTATTATTAAATATTGTTTGTAATCATAATAATAATAATGTGTGTCGTCTATGTTCGCATTCGATTTGTTTTATTGGTTACAGAACATAACTCAAAACCTTTTATTAAATTCTTCGTGGTTTTACAAATTAGGGAATAGCCTGTTATTATTTAACGTTATATTGTTGGTTACTATTCATTAATAATAGAATTATTATCAAAATTACATACAATAAAATAAAGTTATATGGATCCGTGGTAGCCTAGTGGTCAGGGTGCGCGCTTTAGTTTTCATTGCGCGCGAGTGACCTGGGTACGATCCCCGGTGCCGGCACCACTAAAGTTGTAAGGCTCCACCACGAGAGAGAAAGATCTCTTTACTGTAAGAAAAGAGAGTAAGAATTTTTTTCAGAAAAATTTTCACTGTAAGAAAGAGAAATAAGAAATCGATACACATCAAGACGGTCGGCAGAAACATGCAATTCTCGATAAATAATTTTTAAGTACACCTCATTGAAATATACGTTAGAGCGTGCTTATCGACTTACATATCAGATAACGTCGGTTGAAACATGATATGATACAGTATACGTGATACAATTAATACGACCTGGTAATCGAACACGACACCGCAGCGTTGGAAACGGACGTCCGCGCCCGCGACCCATCTGGTCACATTGTAAGGTTTCTGGGTAAGAGCAGCGTAATGTTGCGAGCATCTAATGTCTCTAAGATCCTTATAATGTAATTAGAATTATAATGTTTAACGATGGTTTTTTTAAATTAAAAGTTTATCATATATGTTGTATTTAAATACCTGTTTATGCCTATGTTGATGTGACACGTAGAAACTGACCATATAACGACGGCGAATTCGTCACTTCACAAATCTTCGACTGCGCATGTCAGAAAACAAAAAAAATGTGTTTTTGTACATGTATTAACTTTGGCTGGATTCGAACCTAGAGCCAATGCCTCAGCAGTCAGGTACGGTAACTACTGAGGCACTCGGTCGCCGCTTTATAATATAAATAGAATAGACTGCTACGGAGAAGTATGTTAATTTTTTTTTAGTAAAATAGTGCGTATGATAATGTACACTTGAGCATCCTGCTGCAAGCTTCTTTTGGTCATCGCTCCATCTAAAAGAGTCATCCTTAACTGCTTTTGCATTGGCACGAGATTGTAATTCTAGAATCTTTATTTAATATTTTCTTTAAAAATCATCTTTACAGAAATAAGGATCTAGACTTTCCAAATCGCACGAAACAGACAATCTAAAGGGTTTGTAACATAAATCTTTATTGGATCTTCGATTCATTAAATTTTACGACAACTTACAAGCTTGGTAGAGATTTCAAATAATGAAGGAGATTATCCTTCTTACTTGTACTATCTTAAATTGCTTAACATAAAGAAAGGTTTTACCGACGTACTATTTCCCACCCTATGTTATATGTGAATAGCAAATGGGCCATTCTGTGTGTTTGTTAATGTTTATTAAAGCAATTCAGATTCTATCCATTTGTTGCAAAATAAAGATACGCCTGAAGATAATTTTATTTGGAATACAACAACAACATTAACCGCAACAAAAGCCCTTCGTAATGTTGCCAGTCGCCAAGCGGGGCGTGACCGGCGCAACTCGGTCGGTACGTTTCGAAATGTGATAGAAAGTGAAATTTTGAATGGTCGGCTTCTAGGGCAGTCGACAGTTACGAATTCTATGACGCGTTAACAATTGTTTCGGGATGCTTTCTACCATTTAAATATTTCTTGCTGTTTACATACATTTGTAACTTTTCATCTTTTTTTTAACGGATACGTTTACTTTCCCTTATCCCGCTTCTTCTCATCTTGTTGAATGTTTTCTTAGCGTGGTATGAATGAATAAGTGGTTAGCGTACCTAACTGATGAGCCATGGGTTACGGGTTCGGATCCCAGTCAAAGTCAATATTTGTGCAACTTACAATTATAGTTTTTTGAGTGTTTGTGTTTGTATTGTGTTGGGCGCCGTGTATGTGAGACTGCATCTAACCCTAGCTCCAGTTTTATTGCACACACATCGTGTATGGGAAGATAAAGAGAAGTGAGTGTCTGTTTGCTGGTACACTTGTTGTGTTATATTATATTCCGCGCAGTTTCCTACCTATCTTGCGAGCCGTCTGTTCGGGAGTCCCTACCGTGGAAGCTGTAAAGGCCACCGGGCCAACAGCGTATCTACCGTGGGGGGTTTCGGTTGGTCCAACATCTTTAACGTTGATCCCGATATAACTAGTCACCGCCTTCGTTGATCGGTAGGTGTTAGCACTTTTCCCCCACGTAAAAGTAAAAAAAAAAAAAAATGATGCGCAGTTGCCGGGAGTATTTGAAAGGTGTCGTCGTGGACGCGAGGATTAATATAGAGTTGGATAAATTTTATTAAAAAGAAAGTTTTCATATGATATCGTATTCATCAAATGCTCATTTTATATTATATCGCCTACGCCTATTATACTATATCGTGTCGAATAGCAAACCACTTTCCCTATTTCGGATATATTAATAACGTAAATACTATTATCTAGTTATATACGTATTAGTTGCCCCGAAAACTTTGGTATTTACATAAGCTATAACTAATTATGCTGACTAACAGACGAGGCACTGATGCCGACATGATAAGAGGAAATTCCGGAAAAAATATGAGAAACCCAAATTCTACAAACAGTGTGTCCGTGGTGAGTATGGAAAAATCGAATAAGGCCTGTGTTCAACAATGGAGTAGAAAATTGTTGGCACCTTCTTTTTAAAAAAAATGTCTTCCTTGGCGTAGCCAGGATTTCTGGCAGGAGAAGAGGGACGGCTTTCTTCATACTTGGAGAAATACCCGGAGGCAAGGACGGATAATGAAGAATCTTCTTCTTTAATAGCCCATTTGGATTGATTAATATCGAATTTTTGTCTAAACCAATAAGCATTATTATCATCCAACGGCAACAGCAACAGTTTACAAACAAGTTACAGTTAAATAGAATTTTAAAAGTTTGCCCGTACTACTGTCGCTTAGGGTCAATGAAAAATAGATAAAACTTGATTTTTATAGCGTAATATGTGGGTGGCACTGCTGACTCGTGCAATCCGAGTACGAATGTTTGTTTGTGTACCGAAATGCCTAATGTACTTACTTGACAGAGTTAACCCAGGACACTTCGACTTTGTGGAATCAGCTGTCGCCAGTAGTATTTCCGAACAGTTACGACTTAGGGACCTTCAAGAAAAGAGCTTATTCATTCAAGCATTGCATCTGTAGCTCCTCTGGTGTTGTGGATGTTCGTGGGCGTCGGTGATCACTTACCATCAGGTGAGCCGCACGCTCGTTTGCCCCCTTCTTCTATAAAAAAAAAACATATGACACTTAAGGTAAATGATAATTAATTACAAATGATTACAATTACAATTAATTACATTAATTAAAAATGATAGTAATTACCTATTATCTAAATTTCGTCGAATATCGTGTATCGCTTATTTGAGAATTATAACATTTTTAATATAGATACATGGTGATGATCAATTCGGCCTTTTATCTTAATATTGTCTCTAGCATCCCATTTGTATCATTTTGATTTGTTTTTCGGTGTAAAGAACTCAACAGATACAAAGTTTTATTTAATGTCATTCTAATTATTATTAATCAACCCATATTCTCGTCCACTGCTAACACTTTTGGGGCAAAATTATCATCTCCTGACAATCTGTCTTCATCTATCAGGAACGACAAATGTCCAGTGACGTGCAGACAAAACTCACCCTAATGATTCATTAATGAAGCGCTCGCTTATAGGCCTAGGGGTAGGCCGTTCTGCTCCTAAATTAATTGGATACGGTGAGGAGCTAAGAGATCACACGTGCTCTGGGAATGCCTTAGTTTGGTGTTGGATTTTTTAAGATTTTCTTCGGTCTTCATTTAAACTATTGCAAAGAAACAGCTGTTAATTACTGTCATTAAAGGCGACAAATTTAATATGGTTTAATTTTCAGTTTCAACCGAACTACCGTTATTAAGGACCATGGCAAGACTAGGTTCTCTTTATTATTATTTTACCTCGTTTTAGTAATTCGCTTTCTAGTCTGTCTCTCTCTTCGGTATAAATTTTACAATCGATTTGAAATTTTCGGTTAAAAAATTCGGTTTAAATTTTTTTACGTTGTAGAGCCAAGCAGTGGCTTTTGCTGCTGCACGAATGGACCGGCTCGACCTCGCAGAATACCGGCGTGAAGTAGTATTTATTATAGACTAACAAACGAGCTCAATGCCCACGTGATGGTGGGCTACTGCAGACAACTTCAATCGAAGAAAGTTACAGATGTATCGTCAGCCCTCAGAACTAAGGCTGAACTAAGAATGCAATGATTAGAATGAAATTGACAAAAGAGTGGTACCTACCCAGACGGTCCTAGGCGATTAGTCAAAGACAAAGTCAAATCTTTTTATTAAAATAGGGCTTATTTAAAGCTGTTATAAACTTCAAAAAACAAGCCCTTCTTAGAGATGCACCAGCAAGAAATTCTGCTTTTTTTTCCAAGAATTATTGTCATTTATATATATAAAATCATTTCTTTAAAACTCTATTTTTACAATATATCAGTTGCAGGGAGGCCTGCGTGTGCAGAGTAAGAACTCCTTTAACACATAGTCTATATTTTATGTCCTCATTGTATGTAGATATTTCTTATAGTAGGATCTTTCTTTGTTTTTAAAACGTTTCTTTTAACAAACTTCTTGAAAATTGTGTCTGTTTTTGCACTATACTACTAAAAGTGTCCTATCGTCTAGTGGGTGCCAGATAAAAGATCATCAGAAACTCACATTACTCCTGCAGTAGTACTAGCGAATAACTAGTGCTATGTACTTGAATTAGCAGCATACCTGATATACCATACCTGCCTAAATAGCCAATAGGTCTCTCCCGTAAGGAGGATTTGCCATAAACGCCATGCACGTTGAGCGGATTGGCGATCAAAGTACCGGACACCTCACAACTTAGACGCCGCCAGTCTTCGGTGGTCAGTACGATTTTAAAGGTTCCCTTTGACACTCACGAAAGGAAAGGGTTGGCCGAATCATGCCCCGATGCCACACGGCAATACGGCAAGATGGCATCACCATATGGTGGAGAGCATTGCACAGCAGTGGCCATATTTATCAGCAGCTGCTTTATCTAATTGAAGAAATCTAACGTACGCGAGTATGTAGCACATACCGGCAATGTAGTGGCTGCATGAGAGAATCCACCAATGAGGTACCTACGGATTTTTTTCACCTGCGTCTTCTCCGTCCGAGTATAGTGAGTGACGACAGCGCACTTCACCACTGCAACGAGATATTTATTCTTCCCCGCGGATGGAAGTGGCTGCTTATTTTTTTTTAACTGTCGAACACACACTGACAAATCCTGTGTGCAATGTATGCTGATGTGATTAGTGTGAACTTTAACGTAAATAAATGATTCTAACCCGCAACCCTCTACTTTGCTAGACTACAGACAAGGACTAGAGGTCATTAATTCGCAACAGAGATCGATGCAGATCTGAAAAAAAAAGCTCTTTTACAACCCCTTTGCGACAATTGCGTATTATATCAGCTACGCATAACTTAAAAATATATATATATATATAATTATATTGACGGCTCGGCGGCGTAGTGACTAAGCATTTAGCTGCAGTGCTGTGGGACGCGGGTTCGATTCCAGCACGGGACTAGTATTTGTTTGGACTACAAATAATATTTACCGGTCTGTGAGTTGTCATGTTTGTAAACTGCCTCCGCGACTCAGGACATAGACCTTATGACCAATTCGGATAACTGAAGTTGGTTTAGTTTAGTTTAGAGTTTTTACTTGAGGTAAACTCTCTGTCACAAGGTAATTAGCGTTTAAAAATGGGTTATTAGTATTTCAATATTTTACACTAAAAAATAACACTGCCGGTTGCACTAAATGTATGTTTCAACATAACTTGTTTTATTACAAATTCCTTTTGCGCAGTCTTGAGCTACACCATAGTGACCTTTTTCTTTTTTGACTTTAAACAAAGAACGGAAAGCAAATTAGCATTTTGAACGTGTTAGCATAGACACAAGCCAGATGGCAGTTCTGCAACTCGACACCATAATATCGGGCGAAATTTTTTCTGGAAGTTATTTGTAGACAAAAACACGCATAGCATGCGGTTTTCGCTATGATTTATGTTAGCGACGATTAAATTGTAGAAGATTTTTTTGCGACTCGCTCGACTAAAAAATATACGAGCAGCATAGTGGGCACTAGTATTTTTTATACGTTGCGACGAAAACGACATCTGTTGACCTAGAGATTGTTGTTTACCACAAAAACTCTCAACAATGTGGTACGAATTGATCTGCGAGAGCATAGCGTATCATAACACAAACAACATTAGATTTTGCGCAAATAAGCCAACAACAATTAACAATACTGACAACCTGCTGTACTGCTGGATAGGCCTCCGACAAGTTGCGAGCGCATCTTAGACGCGCGACATCGATCAGTACATTTTTAGACAGGTATTTTTCATACGGTATACTGCCGTGGCTTATCCTTAAGACAACTCGACAATGATACCACAAAGTCGTTCTTAAGTTATAAGGAAAGCACTAGTGTCTATAATGTAATATAATGTCTAAATAACTTATCGACCAGCGCACTAACTTTTTATTATAAATTATAAGAGTGTAACAAAGACAAAAAAATGGCAGAATTAGTAGAAGTAGAGAAAAAAAAACATCTGTGTGAAAAACTTTAACAAGCTTTTCACATTTTATAATTTCTTAATATTATTTAATATTTGTAGTAAGTTTGCGAAATAAATGAAAATAAGAGATGAAATAAAATCGTAAGAAGAAATGTTCCAACGTTGTTCGTCTAATATTGGCGGTGTACCTTGTAGAGACAGAAAAAGCTATTGGAACCAGACTGATGGCGAAAAATTCACCTAAATTGCGAATTATTAAAATCCACAAATTATTAAAATATTGAAAGCAGATTTATTAACGAAAGGGCAGTGTTCCCTTCAACTGCCCAATGGAAGCAACAACTTCTAAGAAATACAAGTCAACTGTCAGTCCCGCACTAGGATTAAAACAGGATATGATGAAGAAAAAGAAGACTTTCAGTAAAATCAATAAACCATGTCTTGCTCTTCAATGCTCAATAGAATTTCTAGTGTTTCAACACGTCAAAAATTAATAAAATTGTTTCTGCACTATCGACATCTAGCGTCGAATAGTCAGATGATTATATGCTTTTGTTTACACCTAGGTGTCCAGGGTTTGTAGTGACGACTGTACATTACGATTAACAGTTATACAATGCAAATCCAAAGATCAGGTTAATTGGTGTGATTTAGAGACGCAATTTAATTTAGTTAATTACCACAGGCTGACAGATTACTTCGTTTCCTAGTTATCCACAGGTATTTTATGCTGAACGATAACATTGAAACTGCTTTAGAGAAGACAAACAAACTATTCCTCAGTATAGGCATTATTTATATCCAGCAAAAATTTTAATCCTTGATCGATTAGACTCTAGTGCAATTTTCGTAATGTAATGTGACATTGAGTACTTAAAGTAAGTAAAGATAAAACAATATTAACCTTACTTCATTGATTGGTACGTAATTGCTTCATTTACATTTCACTTTAACGGCAAAAGTATTTCTGTAACATAATTCGCCGCTAGATGGCGGTATTCCATAAAGTCTAAATCATCTAGTCATCTAAATTTGATGCTGAAAGTTCACTGTCGAAACTTTTATTTCTCTTACTTCTAAATTTATATAACGACACATGTAGAAGAAATTGATTTTATTGAGTTACAGTCATTGCTAGTACAATATCTTTTATGAAAATGTAGTTTGAAATATTATGTATGTGCGTACGATAACTTAGGTACCAGCGGTATCACACTGCTAATATTGATACCAAGGCGATGAAACGTATAGCGCCATCTATTGACAATAGTAAGTAGTTGATAGCATCGTCGTTAAAATGCTTAATTATATGAACACTAATCTTTAATCTATAGAGTTCTATGGTAGCACCAGAAACCATATAGACATTTTCAATACTGTACTAACTTTTGTATCAGAGTCACTACTGGGAAAACTTACTACCTAGTAATTACTACAACAACTTCAGCTACCCAAGAAAGTACAACCAAAAATCGGCATACATCACTTGAAAGGTTTGCCATCTTCAACACGCTAGGTAAGTGGATCGGTGCGCGTAGGCCCGTACCTCTCGCAGCAGTGATGCTGCTCCTCATCACTGGTCTGTGGGTTATGGGTATGGGTTTGGCGGATTCGGATGGAAATCCGGCCATAATTCTGTCGCCAGAGTATCTTTTCTTGGCTGGCAGGGTGCACAACATGCAGGAGAGGTTGACATTTGGAGAAATAAATAGTGAATCCCGCCTTACACTCCTTAATGAAAATACGTATCTAACGAACTGATATTTGCTGCTCATTAAATGATATATATATTTTTTATATATTATGTTCCAATGATTAAAATACAATCATTGTCTTTTTAGCACACCGATGACATAAATTCCTTCATACATAAATTACAAGAAATTACAGATTTCCGCGTATAGGGGCCGGAAAACCTGAAAATTGTGCGAAGCTAACTTTCTTTAGACTTTAAAGACCTATGACATGTCCGGGGGATGATGTTGTACATTACCAGACCAAAAATGTATGATATCTTCCAGATCATTTTCGACCTCGGCGACATATTGTGAATACTACCGGCAGTTGTCAAGTGCACAAGAGATATTATAGTGCCTACGCGTATACACAGAGGCACTCGTGTTTACCTTGCTGTACCATGTTACGCTTAAAGTGTAAAAGAGTCAGATATTGTCCGAGACGCGAAACTCGACACAATACAACCAAACCTCGAAATGAATAATTTACATTTTGAACAAATACATTGGCTCCGGGTGAGATTCAAACCTAGTACCCAAGGCGCAACCGTCAGGTAGGTACGCTAACCAATAAGACACGCTGTCTTTTAAAAAATATAAAAAACTAAACCACACTTTATAACAATAATTTAATTATACTAGTCACAAGAGATTATGTGACACCCCTATATCACTCGCCACATCGATCTTGGAAAAAAAACATTAAGAATAGTCCCCTATGTTTTTGAAGTACTAAACCAGAGGGCGCTAGCTGTTAAACTCGTTAAGGGTTTCACAGATTTTTATTCATTAGATGAATTTTGTTAGAAGACAGGGGTATGCTGGTACTTGTTATTATTGTATCTGGTAAATGAATTCATTATGCACTGTTTTAAAAAAAAATTGAGTGATTGTGTTATGGATGAGAAAGTTGACGTAGCAAGAGCCGGCCACGTGATTTAGATAAGATTAAGTAAAGGAGAAAGGTTCTGAAGAAACAACCTCGCACAGGAAAACGCAGCGTTGAACGACTTCCTACAAGATGGAGAGACGACCTTTACAATTTTGCGGAAAGGATGTAGGTGGCTCAGACTGTGCTTTGTGACAATCTCTGTGGATGGCTTAGGTTCAGCAGAGGACTTGTGCTAGGCTAGGGTAAAGATGAAACATTATGAGGAGATGGAGTGGAATTTACCACCACCATCAGCAGCAGGTAGTCGCCACTCCACTGCTAGGTGAAGGTCTTTTCCAAATTTGGATAATTTCCAGTTCCTGCTTTGTATTTACGATCACAGTTCTGAAGGCACGATAGGAGAGTGCTTATCTATCTACGAATAAGAAGACTTGAATTCTATCCTATACATGGGAGGCTCGTACCAATGAGCTCTTCAATCGATAGCCAGGAGACTAAAACGGCGACAGGCTTACCACTTGTCACGTGGTCCCAAATAAGCTCTGGTGAAAAATGGATTGAAACGACTAAAATAAATGTCCAGATCTCTGGACAATCACAGCATTGAGTATCTTTTTAGTACCGGAACATCCCACCTTAGTAGCTTAGGTTTCCTGTCTATCTGAGATAGTTACTCTGCCTGCACCATGTTACTCAAATAACTCTAGCTTCAGGGCGCTTGTTATAATATCTAGAGCGCTAGTGTCGCAAACAAGTAAAAAGTACCTTCCTATTAGCGCGCCAATTACGACCAATCCTTCCTAAGGCTTATGTCCAGCTGTGGACTACTTAGCCGTTAAAGAAAAGAAAATGACAACTATTTTGTATTGGAACTAAACAGTGTCTGCCTGCTGTTCCGCACGCGTGGAGAATCACAAAAGAATCTGTCTTAATTGAGATGAAACTTATCCTATATCCTTTTCCTTGGTAATGATCATTATCATGATGTTACAATGAGATTAATTCATTAGCACATTGATTATTTTCGTTTCACAGCCGTCAGCTTATCTTGCACACGTCCACATGAGTCGAGTCCTAAGACTCATCGAAGTTAGATTTTTTTTAATATGAGACTTCATTCTCTCTTTTTGTTTTACAGCCTCGATAAGTCTTCAACTTACCTTAACAGCCAGTAAATAATCTATTCTATCACTACGCTCGACAAGCGGATTGACGACCGCAGTAGGCACCAGATACCTCGCTGACACACGCTGCTGCCCTCAGCGGCCTGCTTAATTTTGGTGTGGAATTTTTCGAGATGGTTATACTGCCAGCCGGTCGGTGTATATTGCGATTTTTTTAGGCTTTTCCCTTAGTCGCCTCCTCCGATATCCACGGGAAGACACGGAGTGGTAGATTCTTTCGCCATTCCCATAAGTCCACGGCTGTACATTACCCATGATCCAACGTCGACTTTAGTTTGCATGCCTAGCATGATGGATTTGCAAACTCATCACACTGTGCTAGCTTGATGAGCGTGCAATGAGTGAGTATCCTGCACTTGCTGTGACACGTTTATTACATTCTTTTGCAAATTATCTAATCTTACGTTATGAATATGACTCTGCTTATTTGCCTTTAATATAAAAATAGCGTGAAGATTATACTATCGACTTTACTTTACGAACCCCAATCAACCCTTGTTCAAATTTAAAAGCCATGCCATGAGTAATGGGTATTTAAGCTGCATCATTAATTTCAATCGACAGATGTTCTCGCTTTTAATTCCAATAAAAAAAAAGTGTTTTATATAATCCCTTCTAGCTGAGTGTTGTTGAAAAAATAACAAATTGACTGTACAAGATAAGAGAACTATACGATAATTTATCCTAATGGGATATACACGCTCACACTTTTAATTCTTTACCTCCCTGATGGTACAGTACCAAAAGTG
The DNA here is from genome assembly GCA_029286595.1 of Bhutanitis thaidina. Classification (NCBI taxonomy): domain Eukaryota; kingdom Metazoa; phylum Arthropoda; class Insecta; order Lepidoptera; family Papilionidae; genus Bhutanitis; species Bhutanitis thaidina. Next base: position 3,903,604 of record JAGSMS010000020.1, on the reverse strand, counting down.
GTAGTCGCATTGTATGCCGTCGGCCCTATGTATTAGGCTAAAGCATTTAGTGGTTTTCATGTTTGTATTGTATCGAAACCGGATACTTTTCTCATATAATATCCGAAATTTCCTGAAAACTGGACCAACGTGTGAAACTAATGTTTCTATTAAGTTCCTTGAATACATTGTGTATTTATGGTTTTAATATAGGTAATCATTTATTAATTTAATGATTATATAATTATATTATATATTATATATTATACATATATTAAAACATTTCTGAAATACTTAACAAATTTAGTGAAGAAATCATTTCTTAACATACGGTACGGTGTACTTACTCTGATTTATTCAGACCGGAAAAACTGCCTTGTTAAAAGAATTTGCATTAAAAGATTTGGATCGTTGTTTTTTTAAATATACAGACTTTTAAAATTAAAAATTGCCATTGTCACTCTGGAATAACGTGACTGTCCAAATAGAGATTTTTTTTTGACAATTTGATTGTCTGAGAAATAGGAAAAACTTTTCCATTCCAAACAGACGCAGCATTGTGACATCACGGCTTCAATTGTCTCTCAAAATTAAGATAAGAATTGTGCTTAACAGTCTAACGTTATCAGTAACATCTGATTATATTTTTTTAATGTCAGTAAAAGTACTATTAAAGACTCTCTGGATAAAAAAAAACATCGGTCAGAATCGAAACGGTAGCCAGACGACAAACGTCGGAATAACCACATTAACAATTAACTGTAATTCCGTTATCGACGATGTTGGAGAAACAATAACGGGGGCGCGCCGCGACAGATGCGTTCAGATACGATCGCCGTGCCGCGGGACACGCGCGCCGACGCGCGCACTATGACAATCTCGTGTTAAGGGGAAGCTCTACTTACCGCAATGTTAAAATACTATTTTATAACAATATACATACATTAACACACAAATAGACCGTTACGAACCGAGTTAGACACTGCGAACGAAACAAACACCCGTTCTTTTGCCCGTGATTGATTGAAATGATTGAATCTTTTAAAAACCACCTCACCAAATCACCTGAAATATACGATTGACTACTCTCATGTCACTTCATGACGCTGAAGTGATCTTAATGAATTTGTATTGTTTTTCACAAACAAATTTGCCTGCAAGTTGTTTACGTTACTATTTTTGGAATAATATGCTTAAATATGAATGATAATAAAAATACTATAATAACCTAATATTTATAACGCAACGCAAAATAATTGTTGATGAGTTGCAATGGAACCGATCATTTTACTTTTACCTCTAGAGCTACGCTAAATGGTAAATCCTTTAGGTTATAATTAAGTTTTAATTTTAATCAATTTAGACACGGCAGGTGTCAGAACAACGAAAGTTTTTAAAAGAATTTTAAAGTACTAATTTACCACGAGCTCGGGTAAAGGAAAACATCGTGAAGGAGCCTGTGTAATTAAAATATTACGAAAATAGAAGAAAATCATTCCTCTTAGAAGAATATAAGACAGAGAGGGAGAGCGAAAAGGAAATTGAATTAAACTTCAGTTTTTTTTTAATTTGTTTCGTTTTGTTGTAACCCAGTGTCATAAGTCCTGATATGACACATAGCAATAGAGTTCCAACTGTCATACTTAAGACACGTGAAGGGATAATAAGTTAGCAATAAAAACTTAGTTTCACTTTCTCTTTAAGACATCCACTTTAACTTCGAATGGAAACACCATGCGTCCAGATGTATCGGTGCGATGATGACGATGATATCCTCCTGGGCGACTTCGACTTCTGCCTCTGGGTTTCTTTCGGTGAGTGGGGTAACCGGATTCCCACTTCCCTCTCCCCCACCCCATTCCTCCTCCTCCTCCCGAATATTCCTTAAGGTCGGCAACCCATCTGCAGCTACTCTGGTGTTGCAGATGTACGTTAACGTCGGTAATCACTTACCACCAAGTGTGGTATATAAAAATAATGGATATATAATACAAGATCGAAGAAACTGTATACTGTATATGTTGCTACGGATGGGATTAGAATCCATCAGGAGCCATGGCTCATACACCTTATAGAAATGTAAGGGAAAATATGCCATATCTTTCGGTTCTTTCCCCAATTGCCAAAGTGTCTACGTGCTGCACCCTGCTGCTCTAGCGACCGAATGATGGCGGAATATCCAAGCGAATTCGCCGAGCCCAAATCTCACAGACTAATTATTGGACGGGTTGCAGGCGCTGCGCTCACCAACCCACTTGCCCAGCGTGGTGAGTTGGCAATGGGCAAACTTTCCAAGAAACTTATGCTGGCTTTTGCAAGCTCATTCTCGGAGAGGTTTATGTTCAGCTATGGTCTAAAACCGGCTGATGTAGATGTAGACCCACGGCTACTGAGTCATCGTGAAGGAACCCGTGTAATTAAGACTACTGTGTCAGATACGCTAACAACTAACTGCCGCTTAGGTGATGTATCTTTTCACTGACGATGATATGAACAACTTCCCCTTAATATTATGTCACGTGCGTAAATTTAGTACCATGTACGGTATCCCACAGAGTCGTCGCATCGCATAGTGTTTTAATTTATGCACAGACAGACAAAATAGACGGTTGCGATCGCAACGATAAGTCACGGGGATTCCGGGGTGTGAAATAGACAATATTTATGAAGCTTTTTGCTTTGCTTATAAAGCAAAAGTGAATCGTTTATGAACCATGTCTCTCTCAAACGGGTTGATATATTATTTAGTAACAAACACATTTATGATTTAGTATTAATGTTGCCATGGATTCGTATCTCTGCCGAAATAATTATTTATGCAATTTATGACTGATTTTATGTGGTTTGATGTCAATTTACGCGGCTCAGGACTGTGCTTTATGGCAGTCTTTAGGGGAGGCCTATGTTCAGCAGTGGACTTGTGACAGGCCGAAATTATTATGAAATTGTTTATTCTGAAAGTGGTTATTTAAACTCTTCTTCTACCTAGGAGCCGTCTGGGAAGGTATCTACATATTACCTATTTCTGCTGTTATGCAGTTATGCACCGACTGTAAGGCACATCATCTTAGTACTCAGGGGTGACATCGTATTGGTACCCTCCTTTGATTAAAGGTATTTGTCTATCTGTCTATAGGCTACAGTGGCCACCTACTATCTCGTAGACTGTTAGCTCGTTTCTCACTCAAATCTAATAATACAAAACAGCAAATTAACGTCTTTGGATCGTATTGAACATCTCTGCAAGACATCCGTTCCCACTTAGTAAAATTGATATCATCGGTCATTGCAATTATAATAATATTGTGTATACTGTATGTATGTGTATATATACACATACATACAGTATACTGTATGTATGTGTATATATACACATACATACAGTATACACAATATATATTTACATTTATTTATATGTATTCATATTTGTTTATATGTATTTATTCCAGTAGTATCTAATTGTAAATTCAGTAGTATGTGTTGTATAAATTCATATGTTTTGGACATAGAATACCTTTAGTTTTTAGTTGAATAAAGTTATTCATGTATTTAAGTAATTTTTTTTTTAAATTTTACCTTTTGCACCCTTACAATATCTTTGTTCACACTTAACACCGTCAAGTTAAAAGGTAACGAGTAGTAACGTCCAAGATTTGACGCGTCCAGTGCTGTGTTCACTAGTCCGTCTCCGATAGGTGACGATCTCGGAAATATCTTCCCCCAGCTTGAGGAAGCACTCGTACTAAAGATAAAAACCCACACTAAAAGGGTAGTGCACAGAAAGAAACAATCTTGAATATTTTGTTTTCATATAGTAGAATAAAATCCACGATGCTGTATTTTTTTTTTTATTATAACGAAATTTTGTTCTCAACTATTAGTTTTAAAAAACAATCTCGTAACGTGAAACACTAATTAAAAAATTATAGTGCGCGTGACGTCAAGGCATTCAGACATTAGTCTTAAGGTTTGGTTATAATTAGCTGACGTAATTTCAAAATATGACGTCAAACGAAACGCCATAACAGATGTCAGCGTTTTCGATGTTAAACAATGGTTTAACTGACTGATTTTCAGAGAAAAATTAATTTGTTGGATCTGAGAGGGTTTTGGAACCGGGAAGTGTCCGCTATACAGCTCCAGTGCGGGTTTGCGGGCTTCACGTATGCTCGAAATAATATTTTTTATTATTTCTCAGACATGCAAGTTTCCTTACGAAATTGCTATTAACAATTTTGGTAGAGCCGGCACCGAAGATTGAATGTAGGTCACTAGGGCTCTATAAAACTTAAGTGAGCGCTCTGACCACTAGGCTACCGCGGCTCTACCCTATTAGGAGCTGCAATTAAAATAATTACAAATATATAATATTTATGTTAATCATACAAGCATATACGTAAATATACTGGTATAAACAATTTGCACATGGGCACCCACCGAATCGATCTAATAAATTGGCTTCATTGTATGCATATACGGCGCATGCGCAACCTATAATTTAGATGCATAACTTGCATAGAAATTGCTAATTTCAAATTGGGAAATTTCAAACCTATAATCGAACGTAGTTAAAACATAACATATATATACTTTTCAATAGTAGTACACTACATCGATCAAGATTCAAGATTTAGGTATTCAGTTGACAACCTTTGGGATTGTGGGGGAATGTCTTAGTGTAGTTGCCAGTAATTGGTACAGGTCTGATCACTAGCCATTCGTAATGCATCACATTACGTACCCTCATGCAATGATTAAAGTCATCACACATACACGCACACACTCACATGCACACGCACACTCACGCACACGCACACGCATACGTAAACGCATACACAGAGACGATTTCAGTAGGCTCTGGCGACCGAATGATGGCGGAAAAGTATTCCACATGTGCCAAACTCAAGTCCCATGGAGTACTCATGAGGAGCAATATCACTAGTGCGGGTCCAGCGGCACCACGTTCACCAACCCGCTTCCCCGGCGAGATGAGTATGTGCAAACTATACAAGAAATGCATGCTGGCCTTTGTTGGTGTATTCATTGCGTGGCCATATTCAGCAGTGGACTTAAAGAGGCTAATGAAGAAGAAATGTACTAGAACAGTGTACTGTACTTTGGATGACGTTTGTTATATTGCTGATATAGCTAATTAACAGTAGTACAATTAGCTTCTGTGTACTGCCTAGCCATGACACTAAAGACGCTGCTACCCATTACTGGTCTGTGGGTGATCTGGGTTCGTCCAGTACGGATGGATATTCCACCATCATACAGTCCCCAGAGCCTCATTTGTTAGCTAACTGGGTGCACTAATTTCAGGTGAAGTTGACTTTTGGAGAAAGAGATGGTATATTACATCTTCTAATATGCTTTGTAATTTTACTAGCCACTCCAATGATGGAACAAAATCGCATCGCATCGCATACCTACCCAGCAGAACTCCTGGCCAGGTAAGAATTATCCAAATTAAGTAAAACTAACACATAACGTTTGCAGATAAGTATCTATGGTCAGGATTTACATTTCTACAGACATTTTACACTTCTAAACGATTTATTCTTAACACCTTCTTTGATATAGAATAGTTCCTACAATTTAATATATGAATGGCTTTCTAACATTTCCTCTTTTTTACAATTAAGTTAAACATAAAGCTGTAATTATAATTTCACAGTAAAGCCCCTAACGAGCGGCTGGGGTCGAAAACAAATGCCCGTGAATAACTTAAGGGTACATTAAAATGCCTTAAGACCCCGTCGCATGCGAGGGCTCCATGCTCATTACGTGGTGTTCTTTAAAATGTAAAACATTACATGGTAATTTTTTGTTTGACAGTATACCTTCGTCTTCTGTTTTTAATCTATTCATAGTTCTTAGTTTATTTCAAACATATGTAGCAACAAATTTCAGAATTATAACAAGCCGTCAACTGCGCAGGATTTAAAAATATATACATATATGTGCAGTGCACTTCCGCCCGTGACTTTGTCCGCGATTTATTTGCTGTATTTCTGTCCGTGAAGTAAATATTTGACTCTATTTGAAAATCAGTGCAGCAATATGCTGAAATGGGCACCTGATTTGACATTTTGTATTTTTGTGATGTCAAATAAATTACTTTAAATATTTTTTTTCTTTCTTTCCTAAGAAGTAGCCTATGTATGTACCCTGGGGATTCAAGGTATCTATAGACTAAACTTATGAAAATCAGTTCAACGGTTTAGTCCCTGAAAACTTACTACACAGTGTTACTTACACATTTATAATATTAGTACAGTAAGTATAGATTAAGTATTTAGCTCGGCTCAAACACGCACTCATTCGTCTTCTCTTTTGCCACGCAAAAAACTTAACTTAAAAAGCCTTGACTTTAGTTTTGAATTATACTAGTAGTTCCCAAGTTGCAACAGAGTATCAAATAATCAAGGCTAACCTACCTAGAGAGTGCCTTCGATTCGACGCATAATCTGTAGAAAAGTATCAATTAATCAAACTTTCTTTATTTATTTATTTATTCTGTATTGTTAGCCTTAAGCTTAAGGTTACAATGGGCGGACTTAATTCCAAGTGGCATTCTCTACCAGTCGTCAACCCTTGTTATAGTGAAAGGTAGTTGGCAGGTACAAAACAAAGAATAAAAAACAAAAATAAAATAAAATAAAATTTACTTTCTTTAATAGCATTCAATTAAACCTTACTTTACCTTACTTGCCTGTAAATAGTCCACCGCAAGACGTAGTCCTCGACCACAAGGAGGATTTACCATAATCGCCACAATCAGTCAGCGGATTGGCGATCGCATTGCCAGACACCTCGCGCTTTACAGTCCGCTGCTTGTCATCGGGCTTATTTTTGGTCTTGTATTTTTAGAGATTCTTATCCCGCCATTTGTATCCGTTGCGATTTTCAAGGCCCTTAGTCGCCTCTTATGAAAGAAGCTCGCAATTCTTACGCCGATACCACAAAGCCAAAACTAAAGAAAAGTTTTTAATTCATATTGTATCCCAACAAAACCATAGTGAGTATTACAAAATCATAATTATCATAAAAGTAAATACATTAATTTTCTATAACTGCAGAAGGCAACAGAAAGAGTAATCAACACACTATGTTATAATTTAATAACGCGCTTATCTAAAAATGTGCATAGGGATGCGTGTGTGACGCGTGCGCCGATTACGTAATTAATTCAGCGATCCACCGCCAGGTGGCGCACGGCAGATGCAGCCTAATTTACATTAATGGCGATCACTATATTGAACACACCGCACGTTTGTTTTGAAGTGATGACAGTTTTTTGTGGTTACTGACTGATATAAATGGAATTTAAAAGTAAAGGTATATCCTTTTCCCTTTTAATTATCAACAATTTCTATGTATGTATATATTCACGCCTTGTTCCCAACGGGGTAGGCAGAGACAATCTTCTTCCACTTGCTACGGTCCTGACATACGTCTTTCGCTTCTCCCGCTTTCATCAATCTTCGCATGCATACTCGTTTCAGAACGTCTCCGATTTGCTCGTGAAATGTTCGCCTAGGTCTTTCTCTCCCAAATCTGCCATTAACACTCGCCTCATATATTTGTTTCGTCAAACTACTTTCATTCATCCTCTCCACATGTCCAAACCAGCTCAGCATCCCTTTCTCAATTCGTGTCACTACATCGTCTTTCACTCCACAACGCTGTCTGATATTAGTAGTTCTAATATACTTAAATAAAATATTTTTATTTTATACGGGGAAATTTACTATCTCTTTCTAAAGGTGCCAAACTTAACTATCTTTACTTGTGGTGCACTTTGCTAGGACAAACAAACGAGTCCCTGGCGCATCGGCATGTATACCGACTCTTGCAGGCGCATGGAGAAATATAATAATAATACATTTTCTTCTACATCATCAGCCTATTTAAATCTAGGGCTGCTGAATATAAGGCTTCTAAGTGAGCAGCAGCTGGCAAAAATATGGGTTGGTGAGCGTTTTAACACAACCTTCGCAGTAGAGATGTTGCTCCCCAGCTGTGATATTTGGCTTCGACAAATGTAGGAGAACTTTTCCGCAATTCCTTCTGTCTCATATTTGCAGGTTTCAATCATTTTGTCTTACTTTCCTACTTAGAACTTACTCCATATTCCAACTGTAGAGCCAGCATCTTGGCTTAATAATCGATTACCAATTACTTAATAAACCACAAACAAACGTATGATATACAAAACGCTGTAAAATATGAATGGAACTAAAAATTAGGAGTGAATAATCTAATCTAATTTTTACACGTATCAAACCGAACCTTGTAATTGGCGCTATCAGTTCCGATCTAAGACGTTGGGGTTGTATCCACCCCCGGGCGGACTCGCCCGGCTGGCCACGGCCCTTACCAGGTGCTTGCTCTACTGATATTTAAACATCTGGTATAGGAGTACGGAATGCCAGAGGCGTCGGTCTCGCTTTTTAAATATAAAATAGTTTTTAAACATTAAATACAATATAATTTTAACATACAATAATCAGAAGCCGTTAAAGAAACTAGAACATAGAATAAAATAGACCTAATTACTATGGATGACATATTACATCGCAGCGCTGAAAAGGCTTAAAACATCTTAGTATTCTGAACACTGAATAAGTTAATATGTAAAAAAATATTAAGTTGATGTAAATAACTTCAAAAATTAACTAATTTATCTTAAAATTAAAATGAAACAAATTGATTATTTATCAAGCTAAGGTAGAGTAAGCTATGTGCACTTAATGTCGTTCTTTTAAAAAAATCAACGTTCAAAATTCCATCGCATATTATTTTGAAATATTCATAACTCTACAATAATCTTCTTTCGGTCGAAGGTATTCCATAAGACACTCGGCGGAGAGGGTAAGCGAACGTTAAATTACCTTTTTTTCTAATTTACGACACACCTGGAGTGTGGCTTACCCCTTGAGATGTTTGTTGGATACCCTTTACGTTATTTCTATCATATTTCAGCGATCAGTGTAGAACCAAAAAAAAATAAAAACTATGTGGACATGAAAGATGTGTGATGTGATATATATCACTAGGAGATATGTATATATTTCGTTCTATTTTTTCGAGAAAGTATCTTCAGGCTCAGAATAATGAACTTAACTTCTAGGTCTCGTGATAATATATCACGAGACCCATTAATGAAAGTTGCCTTTCGTACCTCGAAAAGAACCGAAACCTTAGAACATCATTCGCTCTGTCTCTCCATCTTTCATTGTGATTCTCTCTGAATACCTTGCGACGTGATTTTTCAAATTGGGCATAGTAATAATGGTAATATAATAGTAATAACCCAAATACATGCTCTAGTTAACATTAATATAATAATTAACGTGGATTTACCACGTGCTCGGCGGTGAAGGAAAACATCGTGAGGAAATCTGCATGTCGGAGATATATCATTTCGTGGACATGTGAAATCCGCCAACCGGCATTGGAGCAGAGTGGTGGGACCTGCCTGGCTCCAAACCCTCTCAGATATTTGAGAAGGAGGCCTTTGCTCAGCTGTGGGGCCAATTAGATGATGCACCTAAAGGCACTTGCTTTAATTCCGATACAAATACCCTCTCAAATAATGACCTTTTCCTAGGTGTAGGACATTTATATGCAGCCATTTTCATGAAAAATAAAAATACGAATAAATCATATTATAAAAACAGTTGATCTTAGTACTTCGGGACTATTCAAGCATGATGACGTCATCTGCAACCGGAAGTTGTCACCTGCACGGGATATATCATAGTACTGTGAGCATTAATGCAAATACAAAGCTCTTAACTTCCCTGACAAGATTAAAATGCGATATGTACGGATTAACGACCGGATATAATGTCAGAGGCAGACGACAATAACAGAATATACCAGATTCGCAGGGATTCGAGTCTAGGACCTAACACTGAGTGCTCTGATGGTTAAATCCTTTAAAACTACAACATGAAGGAATTAGACAGTAGTGTACAGACTATGTAATCAACCAATCGTCTGCCGCGGTGCACAGCCCGGGTAATGAACGAACACACCGCGTAATGAGTATCGTTTAGAGCTCAGCGGCATCGCACTGCAGAACCCCCTTCCTTGCGATGCGTTAAATTTATACAAGACGCTCGCAAATTAAGGAATTTAGGGGAGGAAATGATATCCTCATTGATCGACTTACATCGCATATTTTACAGTACTTGCTTCCTTTGTTCGCTTCAAAGAAGATTAATATTGTTTATAGCATGTAGTTTATAAACTTTTTATGCCGCGAAGGTTTTCCAATTTGTATATTTTCGATATACGTACAAACAGACAGTTATTGTGTTTAAATAATAAGTCGTGAAATAATTTGCAAATCATGTTCCTTTTTCATTTCAATGCTCCAGCGCGCCTTACAAGGAAGGAAAGGTAGAGGAGATCACCTATCCCAGGTGAAGGGTGCGTCTGCTTGAGAGTTCCCGTGACCCTCCTGACTGATGGCGAAGCGGGGAATCGTGGGGTTTTGAAGTCTGCACCTTGAGGTCCGATATGGGTTAGGCCACTATGGGGATTCCCCTCCGAATGGATTACCAATAGGAACCTACACGGCCGGCCTGTTCTTGCGGGGATCGCTGGCCCGAGGTGGAGTCGCGGAGGAAAAGGGGTTTAGGTATTGTATTTCGCCATTCTCCCTATCCTCCGGGACTCTGGCGGCAAAAAAAGCCCACGTGGGGTTTGGTGTTGTTGCATCGCATCGCTCTACCAGCCTTCGGAGCTAGAACCACGGAGAGAGAGCCCGCGCTGCGCCGTTGTATCTACCATCTGGCGACTGAGTCAGATCTTTCTCAGGCTGGTGCTTCTGAGTGTGGGAGTGGCGTGGTCTTGGTGGTGTTCGATGCCCAAATGGGATCGCAGTACTATCGTATGTTTTGGCGCGTGAATGTGGAGAGGTTAAGTAGGATTCCTCTGCCGAGAATTTCACATCAAACTTAATTCCCAATGTACATAAATTGGGCATAAAAATTTGAACAAAAAAGATTTCCGATGTATTTTAAATTATTGTATAGCGAACAAGTTGCGTAAAATGTTGTTCTATAACTCAAAGATTGGAATGCTTTACTATCGACATCTGGCGGCGAATAGCGAATCAATGACCGAGACTGCGCATACACTTTCAAATGTATGTTACTGACAAACCTTTTGTTACATTAGCTACGTTAAAAAAATATTAACTTACTTCCCGGCTTACTATTTACAATTTAGGCTAATTTATTTAAGATACGTACCTGCTTGGTAATAAACGTTGGGACGGTAGTTGTTTAGTGTTACAGACTGCCCAGCTATCACCGATGATCAAGGTGGGTAATACCTTGATCATGGTTAATAAATTGTTAGGATTAAGTTGTCTCGCATCGCCTTCGTTACTGGTAATATTGACCTGGTGTGGTCACACCCCAATACTAGCCACAGGTCAATACTATCAAACAGCTTATATAGACGCACATTCTCTCATTGAGAGAGGCCTATGTCCAACTATCGACAATATTAAAAGACCAACAAAGAGAAAATATTATTATACCGCCATCTATCGGAGACCATAGCAATTTTTTTGAATTAGCTTTTATTTTTTTTCTGGAATAATGTCAATTATTTTATCACATTTTTCTTCTTAAATAAGCGTTTGTAGCTGAGTAATTACACGTCGCGTTCGCTGCTACCACGTGGTGACGTCACTTACTTATCCGGCGCCGGGGTGCGGGTACTGCGTTGGCGCCCCTAGCTGATACGAGAGAGAGAGCAGTGGGACGGACTGCTGGAACAGGGCTCGATGAACTATCAATGGAACACAAAGGATGGGTCGAATGGTGATAATTTTTTATTAGTAATTACGAAGAACGCATTTTGTCAAATCATCATGTATTCAAGTTGTGGGTACACGTACAAAAACAACATTCCCGCTCGAGCTACCACGTCTTGTAATGCATAAATATTTTATCATCATCATTTCACCTCTAACCATCGGACTAATAGGTAGTTCTTTTTTATTGCAAGCGGATCAAATGATTATGAGTGGTTACCGTAGCCCACGTACACCTGCAACACCAGAGCAGCTGCAGTTGCGCGGGCGGACTTAATTGATATTTGTGGAGAGGAAGAGGGTAGGGGGGAGTGAGCCTTCGGTTATCTCACTGACCGAACGAAAGGCAGAAGCACAAGATGTCTCTACTTCAGACCGATATTCCACGAGGCTGGGGCACTAGCCCGGTTGAACCGTACCCGTACAAATACTTTTGTTTCTTATTTTTATTTATTTATCTATCTACTTACATAATAGTATTATTATGTATATCATGAATATTATTTCATATTTCTATTCATTTATTTTATTATATTTATTTATATTTGTTTATAGTTATTTTAAAATAATTTTGTTACTTAGTACTTACTATACTATACTTACTATAAATACATCTGCTCCGGCTATCTCACCAACCCATGGGTTGGCTGGCAGAGAATGCCAATAGGCATTAAGTCCGCCCTTTGGCACCTCAAATTATAAGTGGTGTAAGCAATAAAGTTTTTCTAAATAAGAAAATAAATACCGATGGGTATGACGTAGTCCTCCTGTCTGTTAGTTATCAGAATGCACCGCGTGATGATGAGGTTGACATTTGAAGAAAAGAGTGGTATATTCCATCTTACACCCATACACACTAAGGGAATTCGGTATTAGTGCAACCTACGAGATAGGGTGGGTATTCGCTTACGACACACCGCAGTAGAAACGCATAGGTATCTTGTTGAAGAATTCTTGTCTTAATCTATATTAAGATGTCCAAAGTATTATTAATTCTAAATTATCCCGCACTACTCGTCACCGCGTGTTGAAATGCTATGTATGTTCCAAATTTCTTTACAGATTCGAATCATGGACTCGTAAAATAACAACATTTGAAATGTGGACTCTAAGAAAACTGCTAAGAATTCCCTTGACTAATTTTACGACAAACAACAAGATGCCGGCGAGAGCACGGTCTCAAAGGAGTTGCAAGCTACAGTACGTCACAGAAAAGTTGCCCGGAGGAGTCTACTACTAATTTCCACCAATCATCCCAGAGGGCACGATCCCTGAAAAATAATCCCCAGGTCTGTGAAGAAGAAGGCAGGTCGACGATTTTAAAAATGGATCGAACTGACGTATAGCAGAGTGTTTTAGTTGGCTATGGACAAATGAACTTTCGATTTTGACCGCCAGACTGCACACTGAAGATCATCATCATGATTGATTACTAACGCATATGTTTTCGCGTACCTGAACCCACGCGAGTCCAATGATTGCAAACATAATAAAAAAAAATTTAGACTGCGATATTTTTTTTTATTTTTTCTAAAAAACAAACACACTATAGCTGTCAAAGGAAACATTTTTAAATAAATGAAAGTTGGCATCATTTTAGTTATTCAATCATGTTACAGAGCCTGACAAATAGTAATCCTATGACCCGCATCACATGAACAATTTAACTTCGTAGATATATTCTTACACAAATCAGGAGTTTTTGGTTCAGAGTTCATTGTCCTGAGCCTGCTATCACACATGGCGGCCCTTAGCAAAAGGATCTACAGCACACAAGGTGCATCCAAACAATGGTCAATCAAACTTCGATCCCCAGTGCATGCGCGTCAGTCGCTCCAAATGTTAAATCTTTAACACCCCTTATATTGGCAATTAGGTATTATTGTGTACTCATAAAAAATAACCCGTAGGTACTCGTTCCTATTTACCATACGAAAGGTTTTAAATGCGCCTCTAATTGTGCAATTATTGTGTTTTGTGGTTTTCTTTGTAATGACCCATTTCATGGCACGCGCCAAAACATATTTCATTAAAGCTTGTGTTTCAAACAAGATTTAATATGTTAAATCTCACTCAAGGCAAAAGAAATAAAGAGGAAGCAAACACAATAATGTCTCATGAAAACTTTTAAAGCGTGGTAGAGCCAAGCGGCGGCTTTAGCTGCTGCTCGGATGGGCCAGCTCGACCGGATTGATACCACGGCCTCGCAGGATACGGCACCTGCATACGTAACACCCCAATGACTGACAGACGATGTTCTGGCAACCCAGTGCTAGCGGAAACTCCATCCACTTTATTATATATTTCAATCTTTGTTTACATATTTCTATGGCTGCCAGTGTGACAATCTGTTATGCTTTTAAATAATTAATATCGTCTACTAGTGTTATATATATTTATTACAATAGAATAAGAACTAAATAGGTAAGCATAGCAAATAAGGAAACTTTTAGATTTATGATATTTATAGAAGAGAATGATTAGATTAGTGCCCACTACTGGATTGACCTATCTGTAAATTCATGGGTGGCATTCACTTTGTATATTAATTCTCTATTCAACTTACATGCTTGATGTTTGATAACAATCAATTTCATTGGAACACTTATAAGGCGTAATGAATTGCATCAAGATCCCTGATGATCTTCTTCGGCTCATCTTCATTGCTGTGATGTTTCCATCAGGCGTTGCAGTTTTTGTAAGGAAAGCAATGTGTCTTAAAGAATAATATTTGCTGTGCTATTTAGGCAGGCTTCATAGAAGCATCGACATTGCTTCGTCTTATTTCGGCTATGGCGATATTATCGCTAATAAAAATAAATACTGTCTCTCGTCCGTATGCCTAATGAAGCATGGTTAGAGGAATGTAACATGTTTTTTTATTTATTTTGGTATCTAATAGTCAATTTTCAATCTCTCTTTAAAAATCAATACTTTACAATTTACATTTAAATACAAACGTTTTTGAAATACTTAGGTACCCTAATTAATTTATCAATCAAAACGAATGAATGTATTTGTTGAGAGTCTTAAATAGGGAAAAAAAGATATGAAATCATGATGATAAGTTTTGTACGTGGCAGAGCCAAGCGGCGGCGTACAGACCTGATGTCCTTCTGCGTTTCGTTCGGTGAGTGAGGTAACCGGAAATATCCTTAAAGGCCGAAAACGCACCTGCACCTCTGGTGTTACTGAACTGCGTGGGGCCTCAATCACTTTCCACCAGCTTCCAGCAGCTTGCACGTTTGCACTCTTTCTCATAAAAAATGCTAACTAGGTTGATAAAGAAAGTCCGAAAACAGTTTACGTTTCAAAAGTTTATCATTGAAAATGTAAATAGAGGTACGCAATCCTCTTTACCTTACCGTACTTTAGGCGCCTGTCGTCTTATCAATGACGGATGGGTTGCATCCTACCGATCGGAACAGATCCTAAAACCATGACGTCAACTAGCGTAACGTAGTTAGGTAACCCCACCATAAACAGCAAAGTTAAAAACCATCCCATAAATTCATCCTCCGGCGTTTGCTCTAATTTAGTTTAAAAATAATAGTCCTTCACAGTACACCTACAATTTGTTTTTTTGTACACCAACAACTAGGAATTCATGAATCATTTCATCTCATTATGAAGTTCAACCCGGGACGCATTCCCGTCAACGGTGAGTCATACAGTGGCCCGTCTCTTTAAGAATAAGAATAATTCGAGTATACAAGTAGCCACTTTTTTTTTATTTCTTTTGTAGGGTTGCGTAATGGGATTTCAAGAGGCCATTAATGTGTAACGGTAACATATCCTTTATGTTTTATTTCATTCCGACGTTAAAATTGTTGTAGACAACACTTCATTAAAAAATTAGATAATATCGTTTATGCTTTCAACGTAGCACATCAGGCGCCCTTTTTGCCACTGAACAACCGATGCTACGAATGTACAATCTATGGAGTGTGAAAGACTTTTTCTTGAAACACTCCGAAGCTCTGGCGATGGAATAAATGCGGAAAATGCATCGGAATATACCGAAATCAAATGCCAGAGCTCAGTGATGGGAAGCAACGTCACTCTAAATGTTTTCCAGCTTACTGGCTCTTTTATTGTAGATTTTTAAATTATGAAGACCGATGACCGACAGAAGCGTTACTTAAGAATAACAAATGTAGTCTACCAATCACGATTGAGATAACACAGCGCATCCTTTTTAAATTAGAGAGACATTGTGTTCAACACTTGGTTAATAACATACCGGGGATGACAGCGAGTAATGTATAAGTTGTTCGGCATCTTTTAGTACAATCGGGTATAATGTCAATACTAACGGAGCGGCACTTACATACTGGTACCTTATTATTCTATTAGATGGCGTTATTATCAATTTTCATTAACAGTTGTTTATACATAGATAAACCTGAAAAGTATGACATTATCTAATATATAAAAATTATCTAAATCGTTAGAGCGGTTTCCGAGAAACCAATTACATAACTATGCCAATTCCAGATATTAAATAAGATACTACGAATTGTTCGCTTAAAGTATTAACGTTATTCATAACACAGACACAGTTATCGTCAATATTTATGTTTACTTAGAATTTTGTACGGGTCCCTTTGCGCTGAACTTTGCGGACGCGTGGGATATGGTCAGAATTTGGGGTGACTGTATTTTAGTAGGAAGTCGTTAGCTTCGGGAAAATATTTGCTGTCGAAAAGGATCGCGTGGGAAGAGGCTGCGGCAAAAAAAGGTTACTGGACGTTTGACTTTACATGTGAAATCATTTTTGAAAAAAGGTATAAAATTAAAAGGACTCTCTCTAATCTTGAGCTTGAAATAAGTTCTACCAACAATCGTATGTAAAATACTTAACAGATCTTTGACTTCTTTTTTTAAATTGTGTTAACAACTGTACTGACTTTCAAATTCAAGAAATTAAGAGAGATATAAGGAAACAAAATATAAGTAACGTATAAACTGAAAGGTCTGTTACTGGTAAGGAAGCAGTCTGTGAATATCCCACTGCTGGACAAATTTGAGTCGACGATGATATGCCACGTTGACCAGTGCAGATTGGCGGTCTTCACATATCTTCGAAATAATATTCCCGTATATTTTTTTTTTCAGTTTTATGTGGGGAAAAGTTGCTCGCACCAACCAGTCACCAGTGACGGAGACGGTGACTGGTTGATCTACGGAACAGCATCGAAGATGCCGGACGGACTGAAACCCACTTTTACACCAGAAGGCCAGCAAGTTAAGCGACGAAAATATACGTGGTTAATACAGAACTTAAATTAAAAATTAACACTTTTATGAAGCGTTACCGGAACCGGGATTCAAAATTTAATATTACATAGAGTAGAGCAACGCTGTGGCTGTATGCGTGGCTCTTAGCTACAGGGGAAGGAACATTCACACAGAATAAAAAAAAAAGAAAGCTCTCACTACTGCATACTCAATACCGGGATGGTCAAAAGTCTAAACATTTTTTAGTATTTTCAACCAACTTCATAGGGGATCTAGCTCCATTTCTTTCCGTCCATGCTGTAATAGTTGACTAAAGGGCCTATTGGAAATTTTATGACGTCCATATGATGACGAATATCCAATTAACCATCACAAAAAATGCAACCGATGACAGGCAGCAGTTGTCTTGGTGACCAGTTCGCTAAGCACTAAAGCAAACAGTGCACTGTCGACAGGCTAATGAAGAAAGAAACTTATAATTAGGGTAAATCAAAGAGTTCATGTTGTGATTCTTATATATTTATTTAAGATTATAAAGCATTTTTAAAAATCTTTAAGAGCTACATTTCGTGCATTTGAAAGGTTAAATGTGACTTCGTTGTCACATTATTGTAGACAGTATTTTTCAAAAAGGAGGATAAAATGTATTGTCACAGTTGCGACATACTACTGCAGTTACGCCATATTCGTTTTCCTTGGTTCGTTTGACATAAAATTTCCTTTAATTGTATATATGATTACTGAATGTATGCACACAATTACGTTAATATAAATTATACATAGAGTATTTTAAAGTTTCGTATACCGATTCTCAAAATTGATTTTGTGCGAGCGTAAACAAATTCCTACAATCTTATGTACATTACGTTGTGGCAAACGCCTACATAATTAATTTGTCGATTACACGATTTTCATATAATTCTTTTAAGCTAAATACGAATTTAGTTTAAATAAGAAAGAAATTCATTATCTACATAAGATTAGTCTTTTTCTAATTTAACTTAAAACTAAAGGACAGATTGAAAGGAAGAATTCGCACTTATGCAAAATTAACAATTATTATTATTGCAGAGATCACAGACTAGATTCTACATAAAAAGGGTTTTTTTATCTGTACCTATTCAATGTACTACGTTCGTCATTTCAACAACCACCTCCATTTTTAAATACTTAATAAAAAATAAAAACACAGGTGTAATTGAAAAAAAATCCTAATTCTAATATACATATTAAATAGTTATGTTACGTAAAAAATACCAAATGGATAATTAAACATTAAAACCCATTGCCAAAAAAATATTAAATACGTAGACATCATGCTCCTTCCGGAATCGTATATCATATTAACACGTTATATTTCCCCCGTGACTCCTGGTCTGATTTTATTCAAATTTCTTATTTTGATATTAGCCACGTATACAATACAAAATACTTTTGCAATAATATTCACTACATTGATTAAAAGTAAGACAAAAGATACCATGTCGAATTTTAAAAAGACAATTTAGTTTCAATAATTTTAGCCTCTAAAATAGCAAGAATAAATTTCGATACAAATAAACTTCGGCAATTAATTTACTGATTTCATGTTAATATTAAATTAATACAATATTAAAATATTTGATAATTCCTCGACAATGATAGAATATTACAGGTTTTCTCAAGGAAGCTAAGCTTCTTAATTCTTACTTCTTGGCAAACACAAACATGATGTGTTAATTTATAACTAACCTTGCAAGATTTGACAATAATGATGTTTCATCTATGTTTGATCTTCAGTTAAAATAAAGAATGTATTTACGTATTAATATACAAGGGCTTATTCGCATAATATAACATTCGCAAAATATTACATTAATATTATACAAATTTTCTAAAACCCGACTTTCGGGGCTTAATGGAATAAGATTATTTAAAATTACTACAACCTAAATTAGAAACTTTATGTTTGTTTATAAATTGTGAACAAAATCTCAACTAGCAATTCCTGATATTAAAGAATGTGAAATTTAATACATATTTATGTTTTGAATTCTAAAACGTTTATTTACTTTTTTCTTTGTTTAAAAAAGTATTTTAAATTTTCTGTAAATAATAGAATCAAAAAAGGTACTTCGATCATTTTCTATTTATATAAATTAAAAAAGCATTTTCGTTAATATTAAAATAAGCTATGTACGTTTTTTAGTTAGCTACTTATTATAAGATTACTGTAATAAAAACTATAATGCATCTGACGAGTCTTTGTAGTGAAATTTTCATTAATTCATTAACGATGTTACAAGTTATACATTGTTATCATTAATGCTTTCATTTTGTTAAATAATTAATCATTGTACTTGTAGTATTTTGCTAATATAATAATTTGAGGATGATAATATTATATATTATTGTATGCGAATAAGCCGGTAATTACAAGTACATATAATAGTTTCCCATTTTGTTGTTTAGTAATAGTTTAGTTAATACTTAACTAGAATTTTCAAGTCATGTTTCAAGTGAGATTTGTATATTTGCAATTGATGTATTAAATATTTTTGTCAATGTAAATCTATACACAATAACACTCCAAATCTTAAATTTCTTTAGTTATATTTTTTGTAATCATAAAGAAGAATAATTTTGCAAGGTTAACTAAAAACAATTAACACAGTAGGTATATGTACTAATAACTATATTAAATCACTAAATAATTAATAAAATTGTTTCTCTTTAATAATTTAAAAGCCTGCCTTTTAAAACAATAATTAGGTAGCGTAACTAAGGCAATTATTAATATTATTGCTAATTTTCCTTGTCACTCGATCCAGATTCGGTGTGCTTCCTTAGAGTCCAATAATCTGGAAAAAAAAATTATATTGTTAATAACAGACATTTATTTAACAGTTTTAGGGTAAGTTGCCAGGTTTTTTCATTTTCCTCGTGGTTTAACACAAATTACTTCTTGAAACAAAGAAATTAGCAGAACTACACGCACTGAGTAAAATAGAACTGTTAAATTATATGTTGATCTTCTTCTCCTTAGACCTGTTAACTGCTATGCCACTGCAGGACACAGGTCCAATGAAATCAACAAGATTCTCGATGGCAGTAATAAACACCTCGCATCTTTGACACTACTGCCCACGAAGATGGGCATAAAATACTAACGCAGCGGTCTGTACTTTTGGATCGTGTATTTTATGAGATTTCAGTCATTTAAACGATATGTTACGTGTGAGGTAATATACCATATCTTTCTCTAAATGCCAATCTCTCCTGCACGTGGTGCACCCTGCTAGTGAACAAATGGGGCTCTAGCGATCGAATGATGGCCGAACATCCTTCCGAATTCGTCGTCGAACCCTTATCCCACAAAGTAGTTATGGGTGGCAGCACCACTAGAGTAAGTGCAAGAGTTTGCCAAAAAAGTGATATGTCCAATAGTGGGCTTAAAAAAGGGCGGCGATGACGGAAACGTGTTCGGCCATTTCGGATTAACTTCACATTTCAATAATTTTCAGATTATATTTTGTTAAACAAATCGGGGGGACAAACAAGAACACAGTTGACTTGATGATAACAATGGCTCTGGTGGTCGAATGATGACGAAATATCCATCCTAATTTGCCGACCCAGAAACTGGTGATGGACAGCAGCATCACTAGTGTGAGGCTACCGGCATCGAGCTCACCGACCCCCGCGTGGTGAGTGTGGGCAAACCTTCCAAGAAATATATGTCGGCTTTAGCGGGGGCTTTCTTAGACAGGCCTATGTTCAGCAGTGGACTGAAAAGGGCTGATGTAGTGTTAGTTATCGTATGTCATCATTTTTTTTTTGGAGTTTTTTTCCCAGGTTTTCACACGAGAAGGAACTTTAATGCCAGAGTTCTGTAAAAACAAACGTTGAGTACGTTCAATTTGCTAAAATCGATGCTGTAGAAATAACCGTGCCGTCTAAACGGGACCTATGTGGACAGGTAATTTGACGGCTGAACCTCGGACCAGAGAATACGGAGAAAAAAAACTACCCTCATAAAAATAATATCAAATTGAGAATTTAATCGAAGTTCAGACCGTACCCTGTCCATTTTCGGACAGTAACGATTATGAATTTAGGGTTTTAGATATCGCGTTCCGATTCCTCCTCATTGGTATGTTATAAATCGAATTTAACGACCGACCGTGCTCTTGTAAATGTTTTTACATATATATAAGTGTTCTATACATTAGAATACTAAATTTTAGAGGATGCAAACGGAAAATAAATGAAAGAATAACATTTATAAATTCATGCAAATGACAGAAATAATTCAGAGTTGATAACATCAAATCGCATAAAACAATATTAATCACATTTAATATTGTCAAAGACTAATAAATACGTGTAAGTAAAAACTAATTATGTAAGATTTTCATAAGATAAACTATGTGTATTAAAATTAAATAATGAAACAGATTAAATATCTTTTCTTCATGCCACTGTAAGGCACACGTCTTCTCCAATAACGCATGAGTAGTAAAGCAATCAAACCGTCTGCCAAGGATCAAAAGAATTGTGTTATAAATAAGTGATATGTCCAAGAGTGGGCTTAAAAAGGCTGGTGATGATGGAAACGTAGTCTAATTTACTAATAAAATTTTTTTTCAATAAATTTAGGGGATGAACAAAAAACCAATTTCACCTGATGGTAACAATAGTTCTGGCGACCGAATGGAGCCGAAATTTCCATCCTTATTTGCCGAACCCAAAACTGGTGATGACCAGAACCTCTAGTGCTCACCTACCCCAGCATGGTCAGTGTGGGCAAATATAGTGTTGTCGTTTTGTTGGAGCGGCCTATGTTCAGCAGTGGGCTGAAATAGGCTGATATAGTAGTAGTGTGCAGGGATTCTAGCCGCCCATTCATGCTACAGCCAGTTACCTGCTGCTGTGGCTCCACCTAAATATATATCTCTATATATAAAAAACTTGTGTGTGTGTCTGTTAGTGATTGCATAATTTTTGAACGACTTTTGCGATTGAGATCCTATTAGTACAATATACACTCGGCGTCAAAAAAATCGCACCTTTTGAAATTTTGACTTCAAGCGAATAATAAAGAGTATTATTCGCTTGAAGGCAAAATTTCAACTTCAAACTTATTTATTGTACCCTACCAAAATTAATATCATTTGAAAGCACAATTAATACACTTTAAAAACGCGTATCGTTCTTTTCTGTAAAAACAATAATCACGAAACGTTAGGGTCTTTAAAAAAAAAGGTGCTGAAAAGCTAATTAGAGGACTCACTACTTGTGCCACCTTGGACACGAATAAAAGGGGGGGTAAAAAATTAATTATGGGTCTTAACTTGCGGGCCTCCTGCTCGCGAGTCTTATCGATATAGCTGTAAAGGCCACTGGGCCAACAGCAGATCTACCGTGGGGGTTTTAGTCGGTCCGGCATCTTCAATGCTGATCCCGACATAACCAGTCACCGGAAACGGTGACAGGTAGGTGCGAGCACCTTTCACCCACGTTAAACTAAAAAAAAAAAAAATTATGGGTCATTAGCTATCCAGACATCACTGAAGTCACACCTGAACAGCTCCAGTAAGAAAAAAACCCTGAAAAATGGATACCACGGCAGAAGAAGCAGCTCAAGTGGTAGCACTACTGCAATCAGGACTACGCCAAGTTGATATTGCTCGACAACTCAACATAAGCCGTTTCCGGGTGAAACGAGTATCCCAGCGGTTCCAGGAGACTGGAGGCTACATCAGGAAGCATGGATCCGGAAGACGACGTTGCACTTCCGACAGAGACGACCGCTATATTGTGTCTAAAGGTGCGATTTTTTTGACGCCGAGTTTATTTGTGCTGACGAGACGTTTGATAGCTGTGTTGCATGAGATAGGACCTGTCAGGTAGCGCAGGCGTCGAGGTATATACAAATTTTATATTTATAGACCCCATTAGTCATATTCACAATTTATTTTGTTGAAGTTTAAAAAAGAAAATCGCCAAATCTAGACCCGATAGGACGCGCTTCGGTCGAGGCATTAATAAATTTTATTCCTCATACTCACCACCTGCCGGGAAGGACAGACAATGTACACTAGTATATATATATATATATATATATATAAAGGTAGTGGCACAACCGGGAACGAAACCAATGCTAAGTGCATTTGTTTCGTTCTTTATTAATGAAAAAAAGGGATCACCTCTTATCACAGAGGCAGTGGGGCTTTCGACTCAAGGTAACATAATACAATTTAGTCTTTGATAAAAGCATAGTATTTCTGCTTACATATACAAGCTTAGCAACTGCGCGTGTTCTACACAACGCACTTTGGAAAGCCGACACTGGTATAAATAAAAAACTGTCGGGATGGTCACAAAGCACAATAGGCGTAGAAAAGCTTACGCGGTGTTAATGGATTACAACCTGTCGGCAGTTGTCAACGGCACAGATTTTATAGTGACGCAGGTGTACGCGCAAACATCGAAGCACTCACTCGTCTTTATCTTCCCGATATACATAACATATTTGAGCGACAGGATCGGAGGCAGGGTCTGATCCAGTGAGAGACGCAACCAGACCCGAAAACGAATAAATATTTTATTTAATCACAAAAGATAAAGAGCGAGCCACATCTCACATTACTATAAATTAAATAGATACTGTGCGTTATGTAATCAACTTAACTATAGCATATTGTGAAACTGTCCACGGTGTTTATTTCACATTTTAAAGTTGCTGGGAAGAGTCTAACAAGTTGTCCCAGTGCGGGCTTCGCTTCACTATTTCTCAGACGTGCAAGTTGCTTTGTAAAATTACGGTTGAAACAAGGTCTCTTGCGAACTATGTACTACTACTGATTTCTTGTATTTACGCGAACACATTTCAAATGAAACATGTGCTGTAGAGCACGTGTCGTGGACATGGCCGGGGGGGTGAGGGGGGGGGGGATTAGATGTGGAGATATATACCATAGATCTCGAGAGAGCAGAGCGAATCTCTGCTCTAAATTTTTAGGCACGATCACCTTAAAGATACTAATTCTGAAAAATAGGATTATAATGAGTGTTCTATTCAACGATAAGAGTTCCACAATAACCGGAACAATTAATGTTGTAGTGTATTGTTTCGATTTTGAATAGTTCTTATTTCGAAACTGGTCGAGAGATTGTGTTCCAAATGCAAATCAGCCGAGCGACGACTTCTCCTGGGCATGTCATTGCCATTGCTAATATTATTCCGATAAATAAAGATATTCGATTTTTTTTAGTGTCTCATTATTACATGGAGAAGTGTTTTTAAAAAAATAATGCAATTTAACAACCATACAAAACAAGAACAATTGCTTGATTCACTCAAAAGTTAATTTAAAATAACATAGTATCTAACCTGGTTAGAAAGAGACAGTGATACCGCCGCACACAAACCGGTTTCCGAAGAAGATTGACCAGGTTTTTTTGGGTTTAAAGGACAATAACTTCAAAAAAAAACGAATCACAAGACTAAAATGTCTTTTTTTATATTTGTTTGTACTTAAGTTTACAATGGGCAAACAGTTATTTCGACGTCAGAGAACATGTAGACTAATGTTCATTTACAGCGCTCTGTATCATGAATCATGAGTAATAGTAAAATGTTTTCAACTACGCAGCAAATATCATAGTGCCGTCAGTGTACGCGCGAACACAGAGACACTCGTCTCGTCTTTGCCTTCCCATATCCGATGTAACACTTACGCGATGTAATCGCGGGCGGTACATCTGACACAGAGACGCGGAAACCAACTCGACACAACCAGACCCGGGAACTAATTGCTTATGTTTTGCACAAATATTGGCTTCGACTAGGATTTAAACCCAGGACCGCTATCCACTAAGCCACACATTCTCAATCCATATGAGGTCTGAGAACGACTATGAGACCGTGGATTAATTCCCGACTAAAACCAACACATTAATTTATCAAGCCTATGAATAAAATTAATCTACGGTTTGATTACGTTAATTAAAAAATAAAAGATCCATCTAAGTCCTGATCGCCTGGTCAACCTACACCAAGCACACCCCGGTGTCTGACACAGAATGAAAAAAAACCCGCACAAAAACAGGCACCGAGAGTACAAGAACGTATTTATTGAGCCCAACGGGCCAGTTTGCTACCTGACTTACGCGGGGCCTACAATGTAAGATATTTTTTGAATTCTTCTTTTTTTTTGACTCCCCTCCCCCTCGACACGACAATGGGAAAGATGTGGTTTACCGAATACGTTTTTGGTTTACGCGACGGGTTCATTTCCCGACTATGTGTGATTTTATGGGGGACATGCATATTGGAGAAATACAAAATTCAAAACAATTATGGGACTTTGTTGTGTAAGTTTTATGTTATGGCGAATGAAGAAATAAGCCACGTACTATGAAATACGTAGTAAAACAATGCTAATATGTATTTAGAACGATAAAAACCAATAAACGTAATCAATCGCTCGTTGAATATTATTAGTGAGTGCGAATTTTGCTCTTATGCTCTCGTAACAATGGAGGAGGCTATGAAATAAAAATTTAATTTGTCATTTTGCCAATTTTGCAAAGGCCTCCGGGCCAACAGCAACGTGGATGGTTTTAGACGGTTCCTAATAAGCTCTGGTGAAAAGAGGGTTTAACATACATCAAAAATTAAAACATTAAAAATAAACGCTATATTATTGCTAAATGAATGCAAATATACTTATACTAAAGCATTAGCTCATGTTCTTAAAAAGTCCTACAACGGTTAAACCCATTTACTGGTAAAATAATACAATGAGTCTTTTTTTAAACGTTTCATACTCTAGTCGATCCAAAATCGATAAAAACACAGTCATGAAAACCCAATTTGCACCTGTTATATATAACTAGATAATGTTGGGCTATTTTTCAATTACTATCGCTCGGTCGTATCAATTAAAACCACGCGTTTCTCGAGATATTGTTATAAGAAGATATTTTATCGCAAAATATTAATTTAAACGCGTCTCCTTGTATAGTCTGTGTCTAAAGATCAACAAGTATAGATTATCTGTGATACATAATTTAAAAATAAGCCACAAAATTGCGGTTGGACACAATAAATAAGCACACGCTCTGCTAAATATGCTGTTTATGTAAATGTGTATTTTTATTTTTTCATATAAAGCTGTTCCAAATAATGTTTTTTGACACGGTTGATTTAAAATTAAGATACCGAACCCATTTTGATGGCCCTAATAAAATTTTATTTTTTTATTATGTACAGATATATTTCTTATTGTGTGTATGCGTTTGGTAGTGGCGTAAAAAAGTTGGTGCCAAAACTTTGAAAATCTCATGGCTATCTCTGGGAGCAAACCCGTCGACGTAGATCGCCACGTGTTACGTTCTATCTCCCGGAATGGTGAAAAGTGGATGGGAAAGCCTGTTTGGTTACGCTGAATCGTAGCAAATAACACTCCTTAACATCTGTCTACCCCTATATGAGACAGAGGTGACAGTGCTTGTTTAAGTTGGTCACAGTTAAGTAGCGAAGTGTATCTGAAATGGTAAGCAGTAAGCAATTAGCATTTAAGACCAGCAATGTTGTATTTAAAATTAATTTGAACGTAACACAAATGCCACACTCAGAAAAAATGGCTTCACTTAGCTTCATATTAAAGTACGTCAGAAATCGCTTATAGAGCTTATTGTCTTATTTAAAAACTGACATTTTGCCTTTACAGAACAATGTTCCGAAAGTGAAAGGTTCCTTCTTGTACTCATCACACCTCTCTAGATATACAAAAATGACAATGAATCTATATTTTATTTAACATCATAAACAAGCTGTCCTTGATTCTACTCTACTCGAATGGTGATAAAGGCAGACACGCAGGATCGAGGACACAGCCTGTTCATAATTGTACCTTGTCTCGGTAAGTATACATCCGTATGGTCTAGTATTTGGCGTACCTTTTTTTTTTATGGGAAAGTCAAACAAGCAAATGGCTCACCTGATGGTAAGTGATTACATCTGCAACACCAGAGGAGCTGCAGGTGCGTTGCCGACCTTTAGGCATATTTGGGGATGGGGTAACATGAGAGGGGAGTAAGGGTCGAGTAAGCGGCCTCCGGTTAAATCACTCGCCGAACGCAACCCAGAAGCGCTCTGAAATGCCACCCGTTCACACCAGTATTTTGCGACGTGGTACTGCCCCGTGCTACTATCTGCAGACTGCAGATTAATAAGTTTTAGAATCGAATCCAAAGCTAATCTTTTTGCATAACACTAATTATTGTTTGTGTTTGTTTTGCATCCTGAAACCGGACGCTATACCATCATCATCATAATTCTAGACATATGTGAGACATCAGGACAGACTAAGGCCACAGACTACGGTTCGGACTGTTCTGTCCGTCGAAAAGGAATATTTTGGCATTTGCATACGTACGAAAAGCTAGGACGTATTTCTTGCAAGTTTTGCCCATATTTACCACTTTAGTTAAGAAGATTGTTTAGCGCAGCGACTGTACCTTCACAGTAGTGAGGCTCCTTCCAATCACTGGTCTGTGGGATTTGGATTCGGCAAATTTTCCGATTTTCCGCTATCATTCGGTCGCCAGAGCCTCGTTTGTTTGCTCGCAGGGTGATTCACGTACAAGTGAGATTGGCATTTGGAGAAAGCGTGGTACATTTTCCCCCTTGCACCCATAGACCTTTTTTTTTAAATACATTTAATAGGTGTGTCACAGTCTGCCTTTGGTGTAAGAAAAGTACAATGCCGCGATTGGATTATATAGGAATTCCGAACACGTATTGGACGGTCCACAGTCCAGAGCGCACCATGTGTAAAGCAAAGTAAAGTAGCAGCCTGTAAGTGTCCACAGCTGGCCAAAGGCCTCCTCAAATATGTGAAAGGGTTTTGGAGTCGGAAGGGCCCCGCCACACGGCTCCAGTGCGGGTTTCACATATCCTCGAATTAATATTTTTTATAATTTCTCAGACATGCCAGGTTTCCTCTTGATGTTTTCCTTCACCGCCGTCCGCGTACTGAGTGCAGCACTTAAAATTGCTATTGACAATTTTAGTGGTGCCGGGGATCGAACCCAGGTCACTTGCGATCTATGATCCTAAAGTGAGCTCCCTAATCACTAGGCTAGCAAGGCTACACATACGGCATACACTTATTGCACTATAATATCTCCTACGCAGGTGACAACTGCCGATAGTATTCGTGATTTGTCGCCGTGATCGAAATCTACCAGGACTACATCATCATCGGCAGGTAAGTAAGAATAATTTGAAATTTGCACATCCACTAGACTAGCACAGCTCTCTCATCATGTAGCGCTGGCAATGTGAGTGTGAACTCACAAGGTGAGTGAAATTGATATTACTTACGTCGAGGAATAAATCATTTCTTTTCACATAAAGACCTTTGAGTAATTACACACATACACACACACACCACAACACGCTCGGTATAATCACGTGTAATAGTGTGTATGAATGAACAGCATCGTCAGGGTAGCACATATTTTCGGGAATGTTGGCTGAGTCATGATGTACGAACGATTTTCCTTTATTACTGATAATTGATGATGTTATTGCGATCAATCCTTGGAACTTGTCCAGTGTGTTAAGTTCACGGAATAATTGTTTCGTGGGAGTTGCTTAGTGGATAAGACAACGTGGTAAGGCGATTAAGAACAAACAACTATTATATAACTCTATATACAATAGCGTAATTAGCCATCTTACCGACATGATATAGGATACAGGCGAATGGTACAATTATAAATTATTTTAATTAACATTAGTTAATTGTGACTTTATATGCTAAATTCGTCACGTGCTCGTCGGCGAAGAACGCAGTAAAACCTGCATGTTTACGACATAATAAATAGATTGCGAGGACATGTGAAGTGCGCGAACCCGAACTGGAGATGCGCGGCGGACCCTTCGGTATCCTCAACATTTAAGGTTCCGCCTTTAATATTCTCCTCGTCTATAATATCCTCAAATATTGTGACTAACCTTGTGGTACTTGAAATTGCGTCTAAAGTCTCAATTAGCAAAGGGGATCAAACGGATGAATTTTAATACACGAGCGCTGTCTTATGAACTCTTTACCAATAGATTCTACGAATTGAACAAAGGCCAATGCGAGGACCCGCGATGCATTCCTTCCGAGAAACAAACACGTGAGATGTTCACCCACAAATCACGGGTTACTCGGGTATTAATGAGGGCTGTCCCACAGATTGTTAATATCGAATATTTATGCATACGTATGCTTTTTTTCAGTCGACGACCTCTGTAGCGTTTTGTATTGTTATTAATGTTATACAATGTTGTTTTATAAAAGGTACTTTCGTTTTTAATCCTATGAAATTATTCTGATACAAAGTCATAAAGTCACGCATATAATGGTGGAGCCAAGCGACGGCTTTAGCTGTTGCTCTAATGGGCCGAATCCACCAGGTTAATACCACGACCTCGCAGAATACTGGCGTGAAGTAGAGCCATCTTGTGCTTCTGACTTTCGTTCGGTGAGTGAGGTACCGGAAGTAAACCTTCTCCCCATCCTCCCTCTCCATCTCCCAAATACCCTTAAAGGCCGGCAACGCACCTGCAGCACCTCTGGTGTACATGGGCGACGGTAATAATTTACCATCAGGTGAACTTATTGCTTTTTTGCCGCCTTTCCCATAATACTCACGACTACGATTAAAAATCTTTGTAATGATTCGAATCCATAGTGTACTATCAAATTGGGCGCCCCGGCCACTTCAGACGTAGAAGCTCGGCTGAGTACAAAAGTAATTTTAGGGGCGGTATAGAAACAAACTCATGAAAATTTGATTTCATCCAATCATATTAAAGTATATTGTAATATTAAAGGTCGAAACTTATACAATGAAAAAGACGTAAATAACTCGCTGTCATATATTTTTTACTTATTACATACCGATGGCGCAATCGGTGAAATGTTGCCGTTGACAGCCAATACCATTTCAAGAGCATCTCAGGCATTTCCTGGTGTGCCTGTACCGAAATTGAGAAGACCGGCACGCCTTTTACGTGTAACACTATTTAGGGGAGCCCGCATTATCCTTATTCGTTGTGTCCCGAGTTAGAATTCTTGGTATAATTAATGTTGATGACAGGTTCATTGTATCTGTGTGTGTTAGCACAGATACAGATCTGTGGTAAGACGCACAGATACAGGTTCGTTTGGGTGTAAGTGCAAATGTACCACAGATACAACTATGATATTTGTAACCTTATAATAATCTCGGCTAGAAACGCAGTCCGCGCTCTTTATGTAAGGTAAAAGTGAAACTAAGATAGTTCAGGCTTAAAACAGGCTCAGTTCACTGAACGATCCGTTAGTGTTCAAGTAGAGTCTATCGCTAACACATCTTGGACTACCGATTTAAAATGATGATTAGATTAGATAAGGCAGATAAGTTTCACTGGTCACATTATTTTTGTCACGCCAACATACGCAAATTGATCTATTGCCTCACGTTAGGCAAAGAAATTGTTATAAAACTATTATTCTAAGTTTCGTTGCAAATCAATCTGTGGTTTTCGGGTTTTTTTTTTTTTGATTTTCTGGACATGAATTAACACTCTCTGCACAGCATTTTCATGATAATAGTTCAAAATTCTTTTAAAAATATTTAAATAAATAGGAAATAAACATGAATGCCCAATACTGGAGCGGTTAGAGATCTAGACATTTATTTTTCAGCGTTTCTTCCAACTTTTCACCGGTGCTTGTTTTCAAGAATATGGTGATAAGCATGTCTTAGTATTCAGGTCCAAAGACAAATCAGAATTGCATAAATTTAGAAAAACTCATTGTTACGAATTAATAAAAAGTCCTCGGAAATAAGAACTCTGGTCTCCTGATTCGAAGGTAGATAGATAACCACCCGGCTATCGTGACTTTTCAATGTTTGACAAGTACAAAGATTAAAACGTAGTTTGCAATATAAATAAACGTAAAAAAGGCAATCTTAGATACGTACTCTCGCCTGTCGCCTGTAGGGGGTAGACAGAGCTTACGGATTTCCATTCGTCACAGTACGAAACACACTAAACTACAGTTTAGTGTAGCCAAACGAGCTACAAAAACGCTTTATCATTTTTCTTACGCATAGAAATTGTAATTGTGATTTGAATATGTAATTTTTTAGTGAATTAAAACCAAGTTCAACCGTCAAACGCCTTTAATTAATTCAGGAGTCCAATATGAAACTACCAACCTAGTTCTTAGGGGTGGAATATTTTGTTCAAATTCAAATGGGACCTCCATCAATGTATGGCCTTATTCAACAAAAACATCGTTATAGCCGGAACACAGTCGATGAAGATATCGTGTAACATAGCTTAACAGTCCACTTATGGGACATAGGCCTCTACCACAAGGATTTGCCACAATCGCCACGCTCGGCATGCGGATTAGCGATCGCAGTACCAGACACCATGCACCTCAAACGCTCTTTAACTGCTGCCCGTCATCGGCCTGCTTAATGTTGGTCTGGTTTTCAGATGGTTATTTCGCCATCTGTCGGTAGCCATTGCCATTTTGAAGGTCGTCTCTTACGACACCCACGGGATGCAAAGGCCTGACAGAATCTCACGCCGATTCCACACTCGCGTAACATACGTACAAAACATACTACAGTCGAATTGATAACCTCGTCCTTTTTGAAGTAGGTTGCGAAACGTGTTGAGATGGTGTCTTAATAAATATATTCGACTAGCGTTCGGTATGCGATCTTTTCGGCAATGTCATCGCACCAGGGTTGTTCACCCGGGCTAACGGTAAGCGGGCATGGTTCGGATTACGCGGCCACAGCGTAGTGTTGGTCTGTTGGTAAACAATGTTGGTGCTTTGTTTATCACTATTAAATATGGCATTATTGGTTGCTCATTTTTGTTTTATTACCATTTTTACTATCGAATGTTTTGTTTAAACGACTCTATTTGTACGTCATGTAGGTATTAGGTATATTTATAGTAAACCTTATATTGGGTTCGGCTTAAATTTTATACATATAAAAAATCTAGACAAGTACAAGTCGGACTCGCATACCGAGGGTTCCGTTTCATACGTCACACACGTACCTAGGTTGGTGTTATGTATTTACCAAAAAATTGTGTTTTCTATAATTTATTACGGGAACCATAGCGCGAGCACCACTGACACTTGGCCGGTTTTTATTATTTGTTGTTCTAGTTTTATTTAAACGCTTAATTAGACGCTTTTATGTAATACCATTATAGTATAGTAAAAATAACACCCTGACTCTCGGCCCCTTAAAAATTTTATTTTTATTTTTTAATATTTGTAAGAATCTTCCGGCTCGGTGTCGTAGTGGCTGTGCGTTGGACTGCCGTGCAGCGGGTCACGGGCTCTTTTCCCGCACGGTACAAGTATGAACTACAAATATTTTTTTCGGGTCTCGGTGTATTTCCATTTCCAATTTATGCCACCATGACACAGGAGAAATTCCAACAGTATGAGGTAACCTTTTTTTTAACGTAAACAACGTATTGTGGATTTTCATTTGTCACGCGCGACTTAGTGAAGGTACAAAGGCGTCTCTAGTCCATGTAGCGCACGTGTGCAATCATTACCCTAGCATTACTTCTAGAAAGTACTTTCATTGAAAGTGCCGAGGGTCCGAACACCGCTGCACCCGTGTACAACGACACCCTGCACCATAGGAAAAGCCGTCTCCGTGTAGCCAAACCCATTTTTGCAACCAATTATACGACTCTTCGGGAGTCTACCTTGCTCGGAGAGCATCATGAGGTTCTTTACTTAGACTATTCCCTTAATCGCCATTTATTATCCACAGGAAGAAGGGGAGCTCACAGCTTCTTACGCCTACCACACGGATTAGACATACCTATTTATTTTACTTTATTTGTGCATGAAAACAGTGTAACAAAAATACATAAACAAGGTACTTTTACTCCTTACATTGCACACCAACACTGTTTACCACAGTACACTATAGATTATTCGATAATTGTTTCAGGCTGGCATGAAGCAAATTAACAGTTAACAACCTATATCGTATTTAAAATAATGTATCGTTTCCATTTCATTTAAGGATATTTTGATATAATGATTTCTTGTATTCATTGCAAGATCTCAAGATAGTATGAGCGCCTTCTGCTTAGATCGGAACAAAATTAATTATTAAAAGCTGACGGTAGCCCGAGTAAACTATGACATGAGAATGTGCAAGCTGTCTCCCGGTGACAGTAAAGCACTCGAAAGGTCGAGCACATAAAATAAAGCTCAAATTTATTATGTAAATAATAGTTACGTTTTACATATTCTTATAGTTATAAATTGTCGCATTCGAATTCAAATACAGTAATACTTTGCAAAACGCAACGTAGGTACTACTCGGGAAGTTGTATTACCAAATACATTGCAGTGGCTGTTCCAAATTTGGTCAACAGATGGCATCAGTAAAAAAGGAATTGCGTTCCTTTCGTATTTTTCTTATTGCAATAAATATTTGTGATTATGTAACATTGGGCAGTTATTTCATGGCGGACACGGTCCCGGAGGCTATGGCGTCAGTACATATCATCAACAGTATACGACTGTTCCCAACTTCGTTTTCCTATAGACATTAGACAGCATCGGAATCTCGCGAACCTTCAGAGACTGAAATATTGTGTTGCGAATAATTTCCATAATCTGCTCTATTTACTGTTCCAGAAGAAGCTGTTGAGGATTCGAGACTGAGTGATCGTAATAAAAACGTAAGTAAATGAGATTTAAAAAAAAAACCTGAACACTCAAGTGAAGCGATGGTTCCCTAGTATATTTTCTATTAAATCTATTACCAATAAACCTCATCGAGTCATCAGTCCCGATATGACTCATAACAATAGAATTTCAATTGATTCAAAGTTACGTAACGAGAAGGGATAACGAAATTATGAATGAGATGCAGTAAATATTACACATTCTTTTTGTCTTCACAAGTAGGTCGCCGCACGGACTATTCTTCGTCGTGTGCCGACTAACTGTTCGTTATCGGATAAGCCTTTAACAAGAAACCGCCACTTATCAGGGCACGTGCGTGCGTTGAACCCATTTTTCTCCACAACCATGCACTCGGTTAATTTACGAACCACCATTGAACTAGGTTCTATATATTGAACTAGGAACTAGGTACCTACGTTCTTTAAAAGTCTAACCAACATTATAATTACGCTGAGAAAATCCATTCATGATTATAATTTAAATAAAAATCTGGCAGGAATATATATTTTGTTCCTATTAAGTATTATAAATACTGCGAAACAGTGTTTGTAAGTAAAGTAAAACCTAACCTAAACAGTTCAAGTTTACAAAATATGCATTTTTTCCCTTAAAAACGTTATACTGTCTAGGATTGTTCCTGTATCGGATTCAAACTTAGAACGCATAATTAATCAGACACGGTCAGTGTTACTTTACTATGTTTTAGAAACATTTATAAATTGTAAAGCATATCTATAAGACGTTTTTTTTAAAATAGGTATTTACTGAACTCCATAATCAAGTGCGCTACAATAACAAACCGGTTAATTATACAATAGACTTTCAAAACGTTGGTACTTAACCCTGGAGAACGCATCAGTTCGTAAAAAATAACGAGTTGCAGGACTTCAGTGAGTTACATTATAACAGACTAGTGTATCGTACGACTTGTATAGAAGATATAACCCTATACCTTAACAGTCTAGAAACAGTCCACTGCAGGTCATAGGCCTCTCCCATAAGGAGGATTTGCCATAGTAGTACCACCTTTAGTCGCTGCTGCCTCATCGGTCTGCTTAATTTTAGTCTGGTATTTTTCGAGTGTTTTACCGCCCTATATTACCACAACCACGGGAAGAAAATGGATGGCAGATTCCTACGTCTATTACTTATTATTTATTACCATTTTCACATAACGCCAATACTACAGGATAAACTTTTATAAAGATATTAAAAGAAGCATAGTCATCCTTTTTAAAATATATAAGCAAGAAAAGGAGTCCTACCACTGAGCAGCCTGCTCTTATTTTTTATAGGCTTTTGGAGTCTACCCGAGGTAGTAACAAAAATAAGTAGGCAGTTATAAACTTTTAAATAAACTGTAAACGATGCGCTGCCGTCTGCAAGCCTAGTTTATTTAATTTCCAAACTACGGACATCATGATAATTATTTTATTATATCATCAATCATCATTTAATATAATAAAGCTGAAGAATTTATGTGTTTGAACGCGCTAATCTCAGGGACTTCCAGCCCGATTTAAAAAAATTTTGAGTTAGACAGCCCGTACAGGTAGGAATAACATCACGCTACGTCCTATAGGAGCAGAGGAGTAACCTTAAAACGCTTATGTACTTATCGTGTGTATTAAACAGGTATATTTAATTCTTATATATTTTTCGCTTCATTTAGTTCTTACATCTCTATCTCTATCTATCTATCTCTCTCTCTCTCTCTCTCTCTTGTTCTCTTTTGCCTGCTCTTACATATTTTTACCTCTCCAAAAGCTAGACGTCATGTGATGGATGGTTTGTCTTGTCACCATGTTTACTGCCGGAGATTTTCATGATATTTGCAATGCTTTTGGCTAAATCGTCAAGGGGCGTTAACCATTACAGAACGACATCCGGGGGAAGAAAAGGAGTGGCACATTCTTTCGCTGCTGCTGCTGTCACACAGATATTCACTAATTTTAATATCAATTATTTCTAAGCTTAAATCATAACCTAATCATTTAAGGTAATTTAAAATGTTATAAAAATGAAAGATACCTCCGATTCAAGAAAGTTTAAAAAAAAAACAAAGGTAGTCGTTTAAGTATAGCGTGAGAGGGAAGTTCCCTCATTTATAAATCTTCCTTCGTGACGAATTGCCGTCTGGCAATCGACTTTTTAATGTAAACTAGTGATGTGTTAAAATCAAACGATGTTTTGTTGGGATTTTTTTTTAAATTCCAATTTATTTTTTTATTCCAATAAACAAAACAAAGTATTACTGTTTAATGCGTTGTTTTGTTACAATTGTTTTAAAAAAAAGGTGGTGGCGTGGAAGTTAATATTACTCAACCAGTGCATTTATTAAATATTAAAAAATAAAACAAGTATTTTAGGAACTGTAAAAACAGCAATATTTGTAATCTACTACCATTGAATACAAAGAATAATGGAACTGGTTTTAGTGATATGAAAATATAAGCTTAATATAAATTAGTTGATTTTATTGTAAACATATTTTGAAATACATGTCTTTAAAACGAAGTAGTATTATTTTCTTGTTCTGTATTAATAAATACATATGAATATCACAAATTGACTGGACTGGTCACACAAACATTAGTCAGAAGGAAGTTTAAGATATCGATTTCATTTTGGCACATCACTAGATTCTTATGCGCCTGGCTCGATTTCAGCTGCGGGCAATGTTCAGCTCTTTAAAATTAGAATACTGTGAGACGCACCGTTATTCGAAGAATGCCAGACACTTTTTAAAGATGAACTTACTAAAAAATGCAGATCTCTGTTAAAATAAATATTTTTACGAAATATTTACAAATGTATCACATGAGAATTCGATTATGATAATTAAGTGATAAGCTTGTTTAATTTATTTCGATTAACTTTTGGCCTAATTAATCCTAACCTAGACTAGATATACTTTTTTCACAAGGATTTCCATTTGGCTTCCGCAACCAACTTTTCGCCTCACCGAGAGAAAGAACGAAGCGAGTTGAGAGCCATGAGTTTTCATGGCTTTCATGTCGCCTTTTATGACAACCACGGGAAGAAAGGTGATGGCAGCTTTACTGGGTAATAGACTCATTCTCTGCTTAGGAGTCGTCTGGGTAGGTACCACACTCACCTATGCCAGTTGTCAAACAGCACCAGTGACACCACTTTGTTGTTATTGTTGTTTTCTGGTTTGAAATTAATACAGAGCCAGTCTAATACGGCCGTAATAACGGACTATGGGATATTCCTTCTTAATCTTTAGGGGTGACGTACCTGTAACCTCCTATGGTCGAAGTCGTTTACAGGTGTCCATGGCCTGCACCAGTCACTTACCATCAGGTGGACTGTTAGCACGTGCTTCATACTAATCCAAAAAATAAATAAAAAGTTTCTTACGCCATTACCACACGGCAAAGTTTTTATTTGCCTTAACTCTGCCTGGCAACAACAATTTCAAAATCACCCGGGCGGTAATTTATTCTCCCATAGGGCACAGTGGTGGGACCCTTGTCCGTCACGGGCGTCGGCTCGTTCCGGGCCGTCTAGCAACCACATTTTAATGCGCTACTTTTAAAAAGGTTCTCCGCTACTTTGTAACTCAAGGTTCCGAGCTTTCCCTGACAACATTCCGTCGGTGCACTTTCACGGCGTAACTCTTCGGATAAAAAAATTTAAACTGACGCATATAATTTTTTTTAATCTGTATCTACAAGTACATTATACATTCATGTCATGTACATATTAAAGACTAATAAACAATGCAAAAGAGCTTTTGCCTATTTCTTCTGTAGCATTACAAAAAAAATTACATTTGTTAAATCCATATTTCTTAGATTAAAGAATTAATAAATCAATTAAATTTCATAGCAATATGACTAGCGACTGCCCTCGGCTTCACCCTCTTGAGCCTAAATTGTATTGGGACACAATTTAGGCCTTGAATCCTTTAGGCGTGATAGACATACAACACACAGTCGTCCATACATACAACATTCTTATTTGTAATGAAGGAAGGATTTCAACTTATTAGAAACCAATTTCAAGAAATAAAATTTTCTTGAATTATTATAATTTTCTTACAAATTTACACAATTATTTCGGAAATTAATTAAATGAAAAATGTGTTCGGTTATTTTTCGTTACTTATATTTTTTTTTTACTTGTCTCTTACTCAGGCATTCAACAAAGATTGCGTAGAACTATGTAGTAAGTGCCTACTGTTAAATATTCTGTGGTAGAACTGGAAGGTAGAGATAGTAACTAGTTCACGACAGTAAAATCAATTAAATCATTCCGTAGGTACATTCATCCGCCCTCAGAGGGCATTGACCGAAGCCTTTTTTTATTTACGCTCCCTGATACGCAGTCGTAACTTTAGATGCGCCCAAACAAACACACCGACAGACGGTTTCCTTGTATTGTTCTATTGTTCTCTCGTTACAGACGAAATGTTGAAGGAGCGATAATGCTCTGTTTTGTGTTACTTCAGTGGCATAAAGTGCCCTCAATATTAAATCGTCTAGAGATATTAAATAAATATTAAAAAAAAATATTACCTTGGCATCTAATACCTACTTAATATACCCACCTAGATAAATAACGATGTAGGGAAGGAAGTTCAGGTCTATGGTTAAGGCATTTGTTTGGGTTCCGTCTACGACTAAAATCTTTGAAATGTACCTATTCCGAAAAAAAAGTCCAGTAGTTACATACGTGTAGAAATTTAAAAAAAACAACAGAGGATAATAGGTGGTAAGATTCCACGTAATATAAAAAGGTTTCTAAAAAAAAAATTATTTCTTTCTAAAATTAATAACTGAAAATAACTTAACTTAATAACAAAAATTAAAAAAAATAGGTAAAGTTCCTCAAATATCTGAGAGGGTCTTGGAGCCGGGAAGGGCCCGCCACGCTGCTCCAGTGTGGATTGGCGGGCTTCACATGTCCTCGAAAAATTCTCTCTGACATGCAGGTTTCCTCACGATGTTTCCCATCACCGCCGAGCACGTGGTAAATACAGTACTTAAAGTTGTTATTAACAATTTTAGTGGTGCTGGCACCGGGGAACGAACCCAGGTCACTCGCTCTATGAAATAAAAGTGAGCGCTCTGACCACAAGGCTACCACGGCTTTTCTAAATACAAGTATAATAATGTAGTACAGTTTTGGGGAAACGTATCCGGTTTAATATAACGCGAACTGCGATCTTTTAATCTGCCAACTTAAGATTGACCTAAGGTAATTCATAGGGTTGTCACCGCAAAGTTCGCAAGCCACATTAACTTTAGTATATCTTCTTCGTTTTTGACGTTAACAACATTATGTTCTAGACGTCACATTTTTTAACTCTATGCTAAAATCACTGACAGTTTTATTTAATATCTGTGTATGATCCTCGTTGCTGTTACAAAAAAAAATCACTATAGCAGTTAATATCGATTCGACACAATCTTATTAAATTCACAACACCAACCTTATTTTTTACACAATACAGATTAAATTAATAAAACCAATTTATGTATTGGTTAATGAATCATCGTGTGTTTTTGAACAGAGTGTACAGGTTCGATCCTGTTAAGAGCACTATGTAATAATGAGTCACGAACGGTGACCGCCGTGAGGTGTGGTCACCTTTTAATCTTTTTGGACAGTTGACGTCAGGTTCAGACGTTAAAATAAAAGTGTCTAAAATTTTAGTCTATGAAAAGTGTTATTAAAGTGTTTGATTATCTTTAATTTTTTTTAGGATTAAAAAAGGCTATTATCGTTATTAGTACGCTAATTTCAGCATGAGTTTAATAGTTAATATATTAAAGTAGTAGTGAAACCCTGGAAAGAAATCTTTACTTGGCACCTGCAATTAAGGGATATTTTTTAAGATATCAATTATAGCAATAAAACATTTACAGGTACTGAGCATTTGCTCTTTAGTCAAAGATGATGTAGTTTCTAATATTTATTAATGCCACAATATAACATGATTGCTCAGTACTAATGGACATGACGCACACTTGACGCCCATCACGTGCCAGTCGTGGAAATCACACACACAGACACCTTTCCTTCCGTGTGCCATAAATATTACCGCGTTTTTGGTTTTTTTTTTTAAACTGAAGCCTGTTCGTTATCATTTGTTATTATTATTTGTTATTATGAGTTAATATTTGAATATGTTTTACGATGATCACCACAGCATTGCAAAGAAAAAGAAAATGTACTTATCTGTATATAAACTAAAAACATGGACGTACTGCATCACTCAACAATATTTAAAAAGGTGATTCAGGTCAAGTAGGCACTCCCTGGTAAACACTCGAAATGTTTAATCATTGTTCGTCGGTGTGTCGCATTTAACCCGGTATTCGTTATCGTTGTTAAATATTTACTCGACATATCGATTAAGATCGGGTACTAAAACCATTGAATTGGTATTTATATTTCGAAACTATTCCCGATTATCATTGAATTGAAATGAATTGTCATACGAGCAGATGGTACTCGTAAATACAAGTTTTACTCCTACTACTCCTTAAATATTTGAGAGGGTTTTGGAGACGGGGACGAGCAGAGGCGGGCCGCACCCCCGAAATAATATTTTTCATTATTTCTCAGACATGCAGGGGTTTCCTAACGAGATTTTTTCTTCACCGTCGAGCACGTGGTAAACACAACACTCAAAATTGCTGTTAACAATTTTAGTGGAGCCGGCACCGGCGAATCGAACCCTGATTACTCGTGCTCTACGAAACTAAAAGGAGTGCCCTGACCACTAGCCAACCATGGCCCTTTTTTATGGGTAGATTGAACAGGCATATTTTTGGCTAACGTGGTCATCGGCTTGCAAATCATATTCTATTAACGAAATGTGATACTGTGGTTTTACCAAAACTAATGCCGTGGTGAACAATAGAGGGAATGTACTATATTTTCTGTACAAATGCCAACATCAGAAGCTAGTGGTGTGCTTTGCTCTGAAGCCCTGGCGACCGATTGATAGCGGCATATCCAATAAATCCGAATGTGAGGCTTGCTAGTGCCTCTAGGAGAGACCTTGCGTTCAGCACTGGACGTAAAAAGATTGATGGAAAAGATGAAAGCCCTCGTAATAATTGCCTAAAGTACTTGAAAGACAAGTACTTTATCCAATTTTATAAGTACCCACAAGGTTATGTAAAATATTATTGCAGACTCGTGTTATTATCAGAGGAACCTCATCTCATTACGAAATGGTGGTAGATTAAAAAAAAAAGTTTGACAAGTAAAATGCATGTTTCTTACGTTTAATACAATATTTGATTTGATTTACATAATATATAAAACAGAGAGAGATCAAATCTAAAGAAAAGTTTTGGTAATTAATGTATAATGAATAATCAAATGAACTAATCCATGTGCATGCGAATAAAAATCGCTCGGTCGGCATAATGATAAGCCAAATACCCATGTTGATCTTATAAACGTTAAAAAAGATTATTGAACTAAAGTGAATCTAATTACAACTAATAGTTGTCATCTGTCCGTCGTATTTATATAAATGAACATACGCTACGTACGAGAATAACAATTTTAATATCAGCATTCTGTTGGCTACGTTTTAAATATTTGATTGCTAATATTACATGTAGTAAAATTTTATCATACTCATTTAACTATAAGTTCTTTTAGTACAATTAACAGGAAAAAAAACAAGAAGACAGTCCATCTGTCGGTAAATGGTTGCTGCGTCCTACAGATTGTGCTGTGTAGTGGCGAAATCTTGATTATTAAAAATCAAAAGATACGTTGTCACCTTTGAGGATTAAGATGAGATATCTCGTTACCAGTACGTAAGTCTCCGGTTCTATCACTCACCAGGGGGAACATCACAACAGTATTATGTGTCAGTGGCTACTGCAGCCTATGGACGCCTGAGGACTAAGATGAAATACTTCACAGCCCGTAATTATGCTGGCTATATACGTGGTAGAGCCAAGCGGCGGCTTTTGCTGCTGCTCGTATGGGCCGGCTCGTCCGGATTGGTACCACGGCCTCGTAGAATAGCGGCGTGAAGTAGAGGCATCTTGTGCTTCTGCGTTTCGTTCGGTGAGTGAGGTAACCGAAGGCCCGCTCTCCTTCCCCCAACCCCCTTACTCGTTCTCTCTCCCATATCCCAAATTCCCTTAAAGGCTGGCAATCTGCATCACCTCTGTTGCAGATGTACGTGGGCGACAGTAATTACTTACCATCAGGTGAGCCGATTGCTTGTTGGTCGCCATTCCAATAAAAAAAAACCCTTTCAAACCGCAACACGACAGTAGTTTCACTGCCGTTTGTCGGCAGAAATGGGTATGAGGGTGGTTCCTAGGCGGTGGTGGTGGTGGTTCCTTCTCTGCTGACTCCTCGTCAGAGAAGGAACCACCATCACCACCACCACCAAGTAAAATGTAAATAGTGCAGATTACCCTTCAAACCGGAACACAACAGTAGTTGCACGTTCATGATTAGCAACAGAAATGGTGGTAACTACCCAGATTACATGCGGGACAAGGAGCCTGTCAAAGTAAAATAAAGTTTTTTCCCACACGAACCTTTTCCCTTTCATGCTGCAGTGCTATAAATACAGTGGCAGCATGGCTCTACCGAAATTAAATGCAACACGAATAAAATAATATTTTAAAATGGCTTTACCAGTTACTTTCCTTGGAGATAAGTATTTCAAGACTTAAGTAGGTACTATTTGTATCATTGTGGCTTGGAACATGGCGACTGGCTTATCACCTGTCACGTTGTCCCAAATAAGTTCTGGGCCCTTATCCACATTGCCACAAAAATTTTCGGGTGAAATCATTCCCCGATAAAATTATACCTTTTTATTTTCTAACGCCGTGTCGTTTATCCAGGACATGGTTACCAGACGAAACCATTTCCTGGGTGTGAAATATAACACGGTATGATTTTATCGAGGATTAAGTCACGCGTAATTTATGTGAAGCATTTTTGTAACATATAGGCCATAGGATAAAGCCTAACACTTCTGACCACCCCATTATTGGGTATACCGACGTGTATACTTACGCTTACTTGACGCTTATTTATCTTCGAAATGGAAGTTTTTAAACTGTTAAAAGGTCAAGAAGGTTGAGTCAAATCTAAATCACGGAATGTAATCTACGTAACTCGCTTCTATCATAAGAAACAGTTATGTCAGTAATAATAGCAGGCAATGATTCATGGGACTTTTTTATTTTGTTTTTCTCCTTGCTTTATGACGATAGG
Source organism: Bhutanitis thaidina (assembly GCA_029286595.1). Classification (NCBI taxonomy): domain Eukaryota; kingdom Metazoa; phylum Arthropoda; class Insecta; order Lepidoptera; family Papilionidae; genus Bhutanitis; species Bhutanitis thaidina. The sequence continues at coordinate 3,860,512 of JAGSMS010000020.1, read as the reverse complement.
CATCTAACGTCACTAGGGTGGCCGTGTTGAAAATCAAATAAATGAGGATTTTGAATATGTTTAATGTAAATAAAAATACTTTTAAAGTTAATGATGTAGTTTATGTATAACCATAAACTTAAAGCAACATAAAGTTGTTGCTAAAACTAGTTGGCTCTTAAAATAATTCAATCGTTTTATCACAATATTTTGCAAGCTCTTTCAGTCACTGACTGCGTGTACCAATTGAGTAGTGGCAACTTTTAGTTCAAAATTTTAGCCGAAGCCAAATTTATTATTTTGTATCAAGACAAATTTTATTCAATTAGAAAATTATTGGTATTATTATGATACCGACACTACGTATATACTCTTCCGTGATTTCTCCCGGAATAAAATATATTTATCCAACGCTCAAGGGTAGCCTCTATTTTTAAGCAAGCACTCGTGGTACTATGAAATATATCGCTTCTTGTAGTTGACACCGACCATCGCGAATAGACGTAAACGAGATATAACGATCTATGGATAATCTAGTCTGTACTTGGAAGATTGACTCATACTTAGTCAAGACGCTGTGGTTGGTTAGTGGGTTGGTGAGCGCAGTACCCTCACACTAGAGATACTCCCCATCACAAGCATGAGCGCTTTGGGTTCAGTTAATGCGGACGGCTTTCCCGTCATAAATCAACGTTCGTTAGTCAATAGAGCTGATGAAAGAATTTGTTGGTTTATTTCCACCTTAGACCCATCGTTACAACATTGGAACCTCACCAATATCTCTGAACTGGAATCCACCTCCAGTAACACCAATAATATTCGATTACTAAAAAATAGGACATATCCAGATAAACGAATGTACATTAATGGCTGCCTTAAGATAGTAAGTATTCTATGACTACAAAATTACAAATGCATTCGACATAAGTGCAGTGTAGTTCTTAAAGCTAAGTCATAAAGTTGTAAATGAAATAATTAAGGTGTGACCACGGACAAAAATGAGATAGCCTTGCTGTAGAGAGGTGGAACAAAAAATGTAATGGTGTTGGACCATAGATGACGCAACCGGACGATGACCCCTAACACCATTGGATTTTGGATGCCATGGGTTAGAATACTAAATACTTGATCGAATTCATGCATGAGAAATTACGGAAGACATCTTCCGTTTTATTTATTACTTAATTCATGATTGCATAATGTGAACATGGAAAGCCAAGTCGGTAATGTTGCGTGTATTTAAAAATTGTAAAATAATTGGTAACAAAATTCACAATTCATTTATTGTTTAATACAACTCATTCTTTATGAACCTCTGACTGGATCGTGGGTTTTTTTTAAATTCTCAGACATTCAGTTTTCGTTACAAGTTACAAGTTTTCGTTGTTTTCTCCACCTTTGATCACGTGATTCTGCATTTATATTACATGTCACAACCAGTGTCTGCACCGGGTAACGATTCTAGGTTACTTAATCTGTGATTCAAAGCGTGCGCCCGACCCCTTAGATACCACTACCATGGCTCTTATGATCTAATTATAAAATCTAAAAATATTTAACGTGAGTTAGGGGTTGGAGTACCTGACAGCTGATCCTTGGGCCCTGGGTTCGAATTCAATAACCAAAGTACATACTTGTGCAAACTGCAAAAACACAAATTATTGCTTTTCGGTCAGGTAGTGAAGTGATGCGACACGTGTCGTTATCGACTGTTATTCACTGCCTCTGATTCTTTCTCCTATCTCATGTCATCAGAGTTACATCTAATGCAAAAAGGTACAAAACGAATGTGCTCTTTTGTGTTTGCAATTCGTTGCACCGTTGGCAATCGCTAAGCTGGTATTTCGTTATATAAGTGATAACTAAGTGAAGTACTACTTCCCGTAAAAAACGTCGAATGAAGCCACATGTGTTATTCCTAAAAAGGTTTAGACCTACAAATTGAATGTCCCTTCGTTTCAATACCTTATATATAGAACAGCGAAGAACTGATTATCAGTGGCCGTACGCAGATCACGCCCTTTGCCTACCATTGTACGCAATGAATTTAATGAAGCCCTCATTGTAGAAGTCTGTAAATCTATGTATATCTAAAAAGTATTGTTATCGATGTCTCGGATTACAAGCAGCGCTTCGTATATGCAAATGTAATGTCAGTAGATTCTTGTTTTATTTGTATTGCAGAGGATAGTATTTCAACCAGTCGCAGTTTTTAGTTTTTATAAAATTACATAATATTTAAAGGTCAGTCTACGCGTGGAGAAATGCATAAAGTTTTTAATTAATATCTTGTTTTTTAGGGTTTCGTATAGAAAAGGTCAAGGAACTGTTATGGCGAGACTGTGTGCGTCTGTCAGTGTCTGGTTATATTATCTCGTCTCAAAAGTCGTTTAGTTGTCGCATCTATTTCCAGAACATAATAGTAGAAATATTTGATTTAAATTTAAATATGGAGTCGTGGTATTATTTCTCAGACATGCAGGTTTCCTCACGACGTTTTCCTTCACCGCTGAGCACGTGATAAATACAGCACTTAAAATTATTATTAACAATTTTAGTGGTACCGGCACCGGGGATCGAACCCAGGTCACTCGCGCTCTGTGAAACTTAAGAGAGAGCCACGGCTCCATATTTATTCGATCATTTGATAATGCTTGTCTAGGATAAAAATCGCTTGCGCCGATAATAAGTGATTATTATTTAACGTTTTCCGTTATGGTTTTAGTTGATTATCGTTTAAGCGTCCTTCATGGTCAATTAGATAGTCTTCCATATTCCACTTAAAAATTTCGTAATGAACAAATATACAGTACTTTGCTACTACATCACGAGCAACATATCTATACCCTTGTATTTTTTATAACAACCGAAGTATACGCGGTGCCGGGGTCGGTTAATGGTACTTCAAAAAACATTCAACGTATTTATTACTCATGCCTATAAAATTTACTACAGGCAGAGTAATGTTGGGAAGCAAAGAGAAAATATTCCATTAAACTTTATATTTTAAAGTGAGCGTAAGAAAGTAATGTAATGTAAAGTTCCGTGAATATTACGTCACAGACCTAGCATGAGCACTAACAATAAGTGAAGTTTGAGATGTTCTTTTCATATTTTATCTTTGATGATCGCCCAGCGGATGCCACAAAAATGTATCTGTCGGGATCTGTATGGTGATTGTCCCATATCTTTGATACTATGTGACCCTTCCTTCCGATATTATCGCAGTCACATGGGATAAGAGAAGGTGAATATGAGTGATTAGCTACAGCTTACTGTAGTGCACTATGATTTTGTGATATATCCAGCGCAGACGATGACTAACTACATACCTATTACAGTTTTGATTCCTCATGTATTACAAAAAGCCTGACGATTTCTCTCGAAAAAAAAAAAAACACGGGGTTCCGACAGAATACCAGCGCTGTAGTTGTGGTTTAGCATTGATACAGCATTATGTTGCTGCAACTCAATAAAATATTATTATTTTTTCGTTTTTGTTATGTTAATTATGTGTAAGAAATTAAAAGGATATCATGTTTTATCAGCAGTTTTAAAGTTATCCTAGGCTCATGTAGGCTCCTTCTCTGTCATGGAGTCTGGGTAGGTGCGGGTGGTCCGCCTAAGAGCAGTGTAACTACAGTTGTGTTTCGATTTGGAAGGTATAGAGAGCCAGTATAATTACGGGCTGAGAGGCATTCCACCTTAGTCCTGTGGGGTTACAACGCATCTGTGACCTTTTTCGAATAAAGTTATTTTCAGGTGTCCATGGGTTGCAGTTGCCACTTGCCATCAGGGGGACTGTTAGCTCGTTTTCACGCCGATTCCATAAAAAGAAACATTCTCGTTGATCCGATTTGTTTCTGAGTAAATATACGATACATATATTGTTAATATTACTAATCGATTTTGTTAATGTTCTCGATAGAGATAATCGATTAGATACTTAAATAATTATCTTTATTATTGGACTCTATTGAAATAGTTTTTTTAGTTTTATTATTTGATGGCTAAAATAATATTTGTTTTATTAGTATAACCCTAAGTCCTCTGGGGTGACAACGCACATGTAACCATCTTCGATTGAACTTGTTTAAGGGTGTCCTTGGTCCGCTGTGGCCAGTTACCATAAGAAACCCACAGAACCTTTTTAGCAGAATTACAGCAGTTGTTAGGACTATTTGACGAATTTGATAAGCTACTAATTTTCTAAACTACAGTCATGCAGTCGAGTGAACAACCGTACTAAACAGAAATATTTTCTTCTAACACTAACTATTGAAATTAATAAAAACCGTTTCTGCACTTAAAAGATATTCTAAACAAACGAGGAACATTTTTTAAGCGAAATCTATGAGTTTTAGATTTTATTGTCAGTTTTGAGGCATTTTTCTTACTGTACGAATGCATTATATATAGACTGAAAATTGAGTGTTACCATCATCATCACGCTATATTAACGGGGAGCAGAGCAGCATTGCAATAATCGCGAGCGAAGTAATTTATTTAACAAAATTTAAATTCAAATGATTTTCTTTAAAAATATACTGCTGGTTGTTTTTTTTTATGACGTCTCTAGATTCTAAAACTGATTTGGATCGAATAAAAATATCTGCTGTACCTACTGACCTGTCATCTGCAGCTGTCTTCTGGAAGCGGGCGTGCGCGGAGTGCGCGGCGTGCGCGAGGCTCGCGGAGTCCGTGGCGTGCGCGGGGTCCGCGGTGAGCTGCCGGCACTAACGCTGCTACGCCTCGATGGCGACCCCAAAACTCTCAAATCTGTATTTCCGACACACGATAACGCCTCCGCTGCAGTCCTAGAATTCTCTTTATCCTCCTCCGCGAATTTCACGGGCGAATCTAATTTCGCGCCTTTATACGCGCACTCCGTCTCCACGTCGAAGTTGAATCTCCTAATGAAGCGCTTGCGCTCCCTCGCATACTGTTCCGCCATGAGACGCCGTGTTTCGTCGCGGTCTGGCGCTCCAAATAGGCACTTGCAACTCCCGCGTCTTCTTCTCGATGAATTCACGTCACGTAACCCCATCCCCGATGACATCTCGAACCTCCTCTGCTTCGGTGTACGACCTCCCGCCGCCATAATGTGCTTAGAATGTCAGGTGAACAACGACTGGTTCGCGAGAAACATCTGACTAATCTCCCGAGAGAAAACAGCTGTTGTGCAGGTACAGAGGGAGAGAGACGTACGCAAAGTGTGTGGTGAGTTAGAGCGGGGGCGGCGATAACACCTGGCGCAGGCGGGCAAAACCGCGCCAATTCTAACCTATAAGCTACAAGCCGGCTGGCGTGCGCGCGCACCTACCGACTACGAGCGACTGGCCGACTGATGGTGACGCTACGTTTCCCGCGCTTGCACATCACCGCGTGCGCCGATTTCGACATCGGCACTCACTTGGCGCGCAAAAATCAACAATGGAGCCAAGGACGCTTTTTGTACGTCTCGGGATACACAGGACACAGGTGAAGTTAAGAAAGGGGACGCAGAATTGTTACATTTCAATGACAGTATATAACTTGACGACTATGAACGGAACAAGTGACTTATTAATAGAACATTGACGTCGCTGTCTGTTGTTTAGGACTATAACAGCGGCGTAGGAAGTATTATTATTACTTGAGCAATGTAAATTTTTTAACTGCTTGTCATATCAGGCTTAAAGCAAACAGTTTTATTCGTGTTTTAATTATAATTTTGTATCTAATTTGTAATGTAATCATGTATATAGCCAATTTGATAAACATGACCTTTATGGTAAGTATGTGAGATTATAGCGCGTAATATTTGATAAAGCTATTATATTTGATTGATATTACTTAGATTTAGTTCATAACTTAACGTTTTGACCCTGACGGACTGACTAGGATTGCCAACCATTATATAATCTATAGTATCGTACTGTAATTCTGACTTGCGTACTATGTACTGTTGATCATGGACGGATCACTCTTTTTTAATGCAACGCCCAACATATCTCCCACTTTGTTAACACATAAATGAGTGACTAAGATTACATTTGTCTTTTCAATTCCACTTTCACTTTTACACTTTCCATAAAATACTTTATATTTGAAGTGTGGGTACTACATTTTATTAAATATGCTGATTAAAAAATACTATAATCAGCCGAAAATATGTTGGCAGCCCTAGGTCTGACCGACGGTTGGTAGCAATTTGACAGGAGTTTTATTGCTTTTTAGATAATAGAATCCATTCACATGATTTACTAAACTTGGTAGGTATTATACGTAGTTAATTTTTTAAACTTATTAATAATTTAAACATGTTTAACAACTGTAACAGAATCAAGAAAGTAAAGATAACAAACTTCAACATAGGTAAGGTAAGAGCATTTCAGTTGCCGCCAAAACAGGACAGACGCACGCGTCTCGTGATAGTGTGACGTCACCTTATTGAACACAACTTTAATCAAAGAATAAATAATAGTAGGTAACTTTAGTGCCTCAGCGGACATGCAAATTTTTTCAAGCTTTTAATAAATGTGTGTGGAGAAAAGTTGTTTTATTGACTTAGTAGTTTCAAATTAAATACCTACCTAGCTAGTCCTTACATTTACCAATGTTTTAAGGTTCCGAACCACTCAGAATCTTAAAATTTGGCACGGTAAGTTAAATATCTAGTAAACCCACAATTTTACACTAAACTCTAAAGTGTTCATTCATATATGAATGAAGTGCCTACCTTATTCGTGACCAGAGTATCTGCTCAGAACCTAACCTTCGATCAACAATAACTGTTGATCGCGAGTCTGTATCTGTGGTTAAAAAATACACTATAAGCAAATATAGAAACATAGACTAGTCAGAACCTTGATAGCCTAGTGGTCAAGGCCCTCGCTTTAATTTCATAGTACGCGAGACCCGTGCCGGCATCACTAAAATTGTTTATAGCAACTTTTAAGTGCAGAACAATGTGAGGAATCGTGAGAAAAATAAAACTATTATTTCGAGGACATGTGAAATCCGCCAATCCGCATTGGAGCAACCCAGCAGACCATTCCCGGGTTCAAAGCTGTCTCGAATATTTGATTGAAGTCATTTGCCCAGCAGTGAGCTGCTACTTTAATTTTCTAATGTAAATATGCAAGCTTGAAACAAGTTCAGCCTTTTTTTATATTACAAATGGGACAAACGAGCAAGCGGCTCTCCTCATGATAAGTGATTACTAACGACGACGTCCTACTGCAACGCCAGAAGTACTGTGGTTGCGTTGCCGGCTACTTAGAGCTTATGGCTACTTAGAGCGGGGGAGGGGGAGAGAAGAGGGGGAGGGGGTTATAATGCCGCACAGTAGGAGCGGACTGCGTTTTCAGACTTGATAACCGTCTTATCTATAACATTGTTACCATGTGCGGCACTGACCTCTCACCACGAGAACATAGTCTGGCAGAGGCCTATTTCCTGAAGTGGACGATTTTCTACTCATCTACTCTTCTGCACTTTTTTTTCTTTTTATGGGAAAGGCGGCAAACGAGCAAGAGGTAAACCTGATGGTAAGTCATTACCGTCGCCCACGTATTTCTGCAACTCCATAGGTGCTGCATGTGCATTGCCGGCCTTTAAGGATATTTTTGAAAATGAGAGGGAGGATTACGAGGGGGACGGAAAGGGGGTGTGGGCCTCCGGTTGCCTCACTCACCGAACGAAACGCAGAAGCATAAGATGCCTCTACTTCACGCCGGTATTCTGCGAGGCCGCGGTACCAACCCGGTCGAGCCGGTCCATTCGAGCAGCAGCAGAAGCCGCCGCTTGGCTCTACCAGGTTTAAAAACCATGCACCTGCAACATGTGAGTGTGTAATTAAGTTGTAAATATGTGGTAAGTCCTCGCTACATCAGTAATATTGCTGCAGCATGCATGGGCCGGCTCGACCGGAGAGGAACGTACTCTCACAGAATACCTGCATGTAATAGCAGCACACAATTAATACTTATACGTAAGATAAGTGGAGAATCTTCGGAAGCGGTATATACTTAGGTAAACTAACGGTTCTTAGTCTGACTGGGAAATTTGTAAGGATATCATAGACGTGAAACACGTTCGTTTAACTGCCTATTGTTTACAATAGATCATGAATATGTTGTAAAGTACACTGAGCTTCCTATAATTGATTGTTGCGATGCACTGTGCAACAGACTGCAGACATGTTGCGTCGGTGGCAACGTAATGCGTACTTTAAGCGAGATATCGCGTGGTTTAACTGTGCCATTTTATGGTAACAAGCTATGCTGCCTGTGGCTTGTTCGGAAACATATCTAATTGAAAAGAAACGATGACAAAAGAACGGATGGTGCGTTAGTACTAATACGTATTCTATGTCTCTTTTATATTTACAGGACAATAATTATTATTTCTTGTATTATTTATATTATGGTATTTATTTGTATCTATATTTATTTATATACACAACCCAACCAGATGAGTAATTACTGATAAAAATAATAAAAAAGACACCATAAAAAAAATTATTTCTTGTACCAGTGTGACAACACATTTAATTTTTGTATAAGTAATCGCCCGGTTTCGCCTTACGGCATCTTCAGTATATTCAATTATAATCGAATAGGCGTAAAATAAAAACTAGTACAAGAAATAATATTAATTGTCAATATGATGAAGTATCATCAAGTCGCAAGTATAAACTATCTTTTATTTTAATCTGTTTTACTGTTTTTAATTACAGTTACTTAATTAGTATTAGTTGCAGTTGAAAGCTAGTATTTTAGTATCTAGAATAAACTTGGAAGGACAGTCAAAAAAGTTGTTACATCCATAGATTTAATTTAGTAAGCGCGAATATTCTACCGAATCAATTACTTTAAAGATATAAATGCGAAAATAGCAAACACTTTTATTGTATTTATTCGTTGATAATTATTATACGCACTAATACTTTCAGCAACGTACAATGAGTTTTTTGAATAATCTTACGACAAACTTCTGGTTATAAACCATAAGATATTGCCATGGTCGAAATTGGCCAGGGTGACGTCATCATTATTAAAAGATAAGCTTATATAAGATAAGCCCCACTCTAATGCAAGCTATCACAGTTTTTCGTTTTAATTAACAACTCCTTTCTGGCACACTTATGTTAGAGCTAACTGACTTGCTCTTGTTAATTTTCGATGTACATATTGTTTTGTCCCCGTATTTCGATACAGTCGAGTGAATCTATCGCCTTTTTGCACCTGCTTAGTTTATAACCCCAGCCCAGGCTTCGGCAGCAGGGAATTGTTCTGGTATGTGATGTACCGGTATTGTATTAGAGGACCGCAACTTGTAGCCAAATTGTTTCTACCTTTATTTAACCAATTTCTCATTTCTCTACCAAAATCCAAGCGCGGGGCGGGGAATATGGGCCAATCAGACCAATGATTACAGTGGCGGCTTGCATTGTACGACAATTTTCATTTAAGGTCAAACTTTGATAATGTAATTTCATAACAATACCGCAAAAACTAGTAGTATTCGTAAAACCGCAATTGGAAGTTTTTTTTTTAATTTGGCGGTTATTTAGACCCTGTCGGTCAGTTCGTACCAGTATGGCTGGCTTCCTGATTCCAAAATTACTTAAAAAGTGAAGGTGATCTTTGATCAGTGATGGTATTATGATGAAATAAATAAAATGGAGAAAATATAATTTCTATGTATGCCTCAAATAAATCACTGGGAAATATCATAATGTTATGAAACCAAAATTTATGTATTATTACCTCACTAGCTTTACCAGAATCTGTTATTAATTCTTCATAACCACCATTTGACACTTAAGACCCCCACCTTACCGTAAACGTACGCGGTGCACCCTGCAAACTGAGATACAAGACTGAGGACCGTCTCTTTCATCAATTTCAATTTGTCATATCGGCCATTATGACGACGATAAGAATTAAAAATCCACGGACTACTAACAGCGAGCAGTATCACCAGTAAGAGTGTAGCGGCGCTGCCCTGTCCAAAATGTCTGGCCAATTTGGTAGTAAAGAAGAGAGTGAATTTTTTTCAACAGGAAACATATAAATCTTGTTTCTTTATGTCTCTAATAAAACTATTTTCCTTACAATCTTCCGCCGCCAGGGCACTGGCCCTTAACGAAGATAAAACAGACGACAGAAGCTCCTTATCTTAGTAATTTGTTATCAAAAAATTTTAAATAGAAGAAATTTAAACTAAATGTTGCAGTTATTCAAATAACCTTAATATTGTTAATCTCTCAAAAATGACCCTCGTTATAACTCGGTCCATGTAACTATTAATCTTAATCAGATAGACAAGTAAAAAAATTGTAAGTGAGGGCCTTAAATGAATTATAATTATTGAATCCCTTCAATTTTATTAATCTTTTTTCTTTATTGACCAGTGGTTCCGTAATCTGCAAATCCTAATTAGAAGACTCGAGTTCGATCCTCTATGTGGAGGGCTCGTATCGAGTATTCGATTTATTATAGAGTATTCGAGTACGAAAACTTATGTACGATTCGTATGGTTGGCCTTGGACACTCAGTCGACGACAGGCTCGCCGCCTGTCACCTGTCCCGAAAAAACTTTAGTGAATACTGGGTTGAAAGTACTTAAATGTCTAGCTCTCTGACTACCTCAGTATTGGGTGTACGTTCGTGTGAGCTTATATATATTTATCTTTAATTTGTCAGGTTATCGTTGGGATTGCGACAAATACTTCCAATAGGACAGATCTATGTCCAGCTGTGGACTAAACATCTTTCGTACATAGTTATAATCTCTTACTTATTATTATAATCCGGTCGACGATAATGCAACAGATTGAGATGTATAGACACACTTTTTCACAAGACTGTAAAGTGTGTATTTAATTCTCAAATAATACGTTTACATTGTAAACACTTTTTTGTCCGTTTGGAGACAGAGTTAACCACTTTTATGTATTGCATGTATTTTATATTATTTCAAGCACAAACACTTTAAAGGGTATAGATGTTTGAGTCTGTAAATTAAGATAAGTGATTACGTAATAACTCTGGAAAGTTCTTGTTACTAAAGCACAGTCCAATAGAGAGCCTGAAGTCTCTTTTGTTTAACACCATTATAGATTACTAAGGTTTTGTATTCTTTATTGTAGTCATCAGATATAGTATGTCATCACACACGTTACAGTGTATTCATTATTGCGTAAAGGTGAATAGGCTGCGAAACATAAAAATTTAAAAAACAATATTGGAGTTCACCAGAACCTATAGAATAAGGCATCACGACCTCTAACTGATACCATAGACTATACTAAAGATGACGTTAGGTGATAAAGTGAGTAATAAATGTAAAAGTTTGTTTATTTGGATGTATATCATATAATCACACCTAAACGGCTGAAACGATTCTGATGAAATTTGGCATAGAGAATATAAATAATACATCAGAGAATGAAGTAAAATAAAAGCTACTTTTTATCCCTGTATAGCCGCGTGAAGATTATTCACTCGAGCGGGCTTTCCTTATAAAACAAATAATATTATTTTAGTCATGAAATAATAAAACTATTTCAATAGAGTCCAATAATAAAAATAATTACTTAAGTATCTAATCCCATTATCTATATCGAGAGCATTAACGAAATCTATTAGTAATATTAACACAATAAATATATATATTATCGTATGTGTACACAGAAACAAATTGGATTAACAAGAATGTTTCTGTTTACTGAATCTGCGTGAAAAACGAGCTAACAGCCCTACTGATGGCAAGTGGCTATTGCAACCCATGGACACCTGAAAATAACTTTATTCGAAGAAGGTCACCGATGCGTTGTCACCCCTGGACTAAGGTGGAATCCCTCACAGCCCGTAATTATACTGGCTCTCTATACCTTTCAAAGCGAAACACAACATAAAAGAATGTAGGTTGGCTTCAAAAGACCTTCGACCAAAATCCATTAGTTCAAGTGAGTGAGTCATTATTGTCGGTTCACTTATTGCTCAGTCCCGAATATACGATATTAAAGTTCCATCAAACAAACCTGCATCATTGCTCATTATTAAATGCAGCTTGATATATAATATGAGATTATTATTTTATACAGAAACACTTATAACGAATTACATCATTTGAAAATCACGCCAAATTCGTGTTGAGTTATCGACAAGACATTATTAATGTTTATCACGAGTAGGGCTGCCACTTATTTCTTTTATAATAAATATTACACAGATTTCAAATGAAAGAAACAAAAGACACAAATAATGGGGCGTGTAGTGAGCCAGGGAAAAGGTATTGATTGGGTGGGTGCGATTTAACATGCAGTACTTAGTCTTCTACTGGGCGTAGGCCTCTTCCAAATAGAAGGAATTTTAATTTTATTTATACTTACGAGAAGTTATTACTCATATCATGTTAAAATAGAGAGTGTAAGTTCATTTTTTTAAGTAAAAAGAATATCATATGAAAAGTATTTAACTCCACGTTAAAATTAAAAGTGCTCCTTCCGCTTAAGACATCTCTTGACTAAAAGTTATAAAAATCCTTTCCCACAAAGCTATATTATTACCGCTGAAGGTATGCTTTGTTTTACTTTACTTCTAAGATCTACCCGTGTAAAGCTGGGATAGGTCGCTAGTATGTTATAAATTATAAATTACGAGTGGCAATGTTAACCGCAAGGTCAAGAAGCCAGTGATTTGAACACGTACTGGGGACCACTGACATTAATGCTCCTACCTACAATATTTTGACATTCAAATTATGATCTAACATTTTAGTATGGACTTAATTGATTATTAGAAATCATCCTATGTAACTAATTGATATAATACTTTGTTGCTCAGATATAGAGTTTAAAATAAGTTGGTCGGTATTTACTGTTTATTTTTACTGATGTGTTATTAATGCCATTGTTGGTTATAGTCTGGACTTACGAGTAGACAGTGATTGAAAACAAAATACACCAAAGCTTGAGTTCAGATCAAAAATGTTTATAGTTTTACGTAAGAATGCCAAAAGTTTAATTTTACTTTGACGTTTTGATATAGTTTTTTATACATACATTTCAGCTTGTCACAAGTCCGCCGCTGAACATAGGACTCCCCCAAAGATAGGACATAGCAAAGGACTCCGGTTACCTCAATCACTGAACGAAACGCAGAAGCACCAGATGCCTCTCCTGCTTCTGCCCACTCAAGCAGCAGCAAATGACGACGCGTGGTTGTTTCTGGTGGGCCCATTTCCAATTTGACATGACATCTACAGCTTGCTGAACCTTACGGCTATGGCGGTTATCCTGGTCTGCTGCGAATATCATTATTGGAGATACTATTACGCAAAGAAACGCCGAGCTTGCTCATATGGCCTGCAGTGAAAGACCACGTCTCGGTTCCGTAAGTTTTTTTTTTTTTTTTTTTTATAGAAGAAGGGGGCAAACGAGCGTGCGGCTCACCTGATGGTAAGTGATCACCGACGCCCACGAACATCCACAACACCAGAGGAGCTACAGATGCGCTGCCGGCCTTTAAGGAAGGAATAAGCTCTTTACTTGAAGGTCCCTAAGTCGTAACTATTCGGAAATACTGCTGGCGACAGCTGATTCCACAAAGTCGAAGTGCGTGGCAGAAAACTTCGATTAAAACGCACTGTGGTGGAATGCCAACCATCTAGGTGGTATCGATGGAACTTCGAATTCAGTCGCGATGTACGATGGTGAAACTCAGCAGCTGGGATCAATCCGAACAGTTCCTCAGAACATTCCCCGTGGAAAATTTTGTAAAAATGCAAAGAGAAGCAACATCTCTTCGCAAGGCCAAAGGATCAAGCCGATCAGAGAGAGCTTGGTCGCCGACAATTCGAGCCGCTCGACGTTGGATGCGGTCAAATGGAAGGAGTTGGTACTGGGGTGCCCCTGCCCAGAGATGAGAACAGTATTCCATGTGGGGCCGAACTTGCGCCTTATAAAGTTGCAAACGGTGGACCGGCATGAAATACTGTCCCGCTCTACAGAGCACACCAAGCTTTTTGGAGGCCAATTTGGCCTTTCCCTCCAAGTGACCACGGAACTGAACGTCGCTCGATATGTCAACGCCAAGGATTCTGATACTGGCTGAGGCAATAAGGGGAATGTTCTCAAAAAGAGGAGAAACGACAAAGGGATTCTTTTTAGCGGTGAACGCGCAAACCTGTGTCTTTTTGGGGTTGAATAGTCATCACTGGCTGACACTTTGGTCTTGACATTTTGATGTATGCTCGACGAGAAGATGTGACGTAGTTTCCTGAACGCTGCACAGCCCAGATCCGTCGATCGATCGATCTGTGTCGAAGTTGAACTTACCTAGTCGGACAATTTACTTTAGCTATAAATACTCGCCGACAACTTCGAGCGTAGTGTTTCCAACAACAACCGTTATTGGTTTCGCAGGAGCATCAGACACTTTGTCTTGTTCATGTTTATTCTACGCCCAAATTGTTGAGAGAGACTATTGAGTTCATTGAGCATAGTACAAAGTTCCACCTGAGATCCTGCCATATGTTGGTACCGTATCTTTTCCTGTTCAGCAGCTTAAAAACTTTTTCCAGTGCATAAAATCATTTTTAATATTGTTTATTTATAGTATACAACAATCATGCAAGAAATATTTGAACATTATTTTTATTAACTGTTTTTTAAATCCATTAAATGTATTGAAGGGTAAAGAGTTTAGAATTATTGTCTCCACGACTTTCTAATTTGATCTCGATTTAAATATGGACACGTTACAAAACATTCAAATTATGAAACTTGAAGATACATTTTAATCTCCTAAACAACCTGTAAATCGGTCCACTGCTGCAGGATATAGACCTTTTCGTAATCCGTAATCTTCCGTATTCTCAATGCTAAATTGGATATTCGTATACCTCAATTTCTCTTTCTCTCCTGTTTTGATTTTTTTTTATGAGAAAGGCGGCAAAAGAGCTAGAGGTCCACCTGATGGTAAGTGAATACCGTCGCCCTCGTATATCTGCAACACCAGAGCTGCTGCATGTGCGTTGGATTTGGAAGATGTGTGGGAGTATGAGGAAAGGGAGTGGGCCTCCGGTTACCTCACTCACCGAACGAAACAGAAGCACAAGATGCCTCTACTTCACGCCGGTATTCTGCGAGGCCGTGGTACTCATCCAGTCGAGCCGACCCATACGTGCAGCAGCAAAAGCCGCATGGCTCTACCACTTAAAAAAATCTGCTAATGAAACCGTTCTCTTCCACATGCCCATGTTTTCTCTAACAAATGGCTTCCACCAATTGTGATATTTCAAATAAGGAACGTATAGCGTTCTTTATTTGTGTTCAAGGAATGATTGTTTAACAACAACAACACTCTGACGAATACTTGCAGAAATTTGATAGATAAAAATGAAAATTCCATAAGACAGGTGATTGGCTCCATGTGGTAATGTTAGTTCAACACTGCAGTCCGCAGTAATTAATATATTGTGTACAGATGAATAAGGTATATTTCCTAAAAGTTGTCAGTTTTTTAACTCAGTAAAACGCTGACCAGAATTTCAATCGACCTGCGTGTAGGTTGGAACATTATTATTAAATTAATATCATGCGCTCCACTTGCCTCTAAAGCTATAATGTCACAGTTCGAATTTTAATCGATTTATGCAACACGCGTTGAAAATTACCGTTGATTACTAAATTGCAGCAAATCAATTGGTTTGTCGATGCTGTTAACGCACACAACACTTGCGCGTGTAGTGTGCACTTGTCATTATTATGACAGATGCTATATTAATAATTGTGCTAGAGTGACCCCCTCTTTCAATCGAAATTATTACCTACTAACTTGTCAAAATAATAAGCCTACAGTTAGATTCTGCCATCTACAACTAGACAATATTCCACACATAGACTCGTTAGTATGTATGTAGTATAATGGAATTCGGAGTAGTAATAACAACTGCCAGTTTACATATTTCCAACACAGGTGTAGTTCTGTGGGTCGCGGTGTAAGAGGGAATATACCATCTTCTTCCTACAAGTTCTGGCACTTGGTGATTAACAAACGAGTCTCTAGCGACCGAATGATGGCGGAAAAAGTATGGGAATAAGTCTTTTGTCGTAATGAGGTAATCACATACCAAGAATGCAAGAAAATGCAGAGCATAGCATAGATCAGGGATCGCCATAGTAGTCGATGTCGACACCAAGGGGTCGATATTGATTTCCCAGGGGTCGACATAAACGAAAACAGATTTTGGGGGAAGACGAGATCTAAAAATCGACCCCTATTACTTAACACAAGTTCTTATTTGAAACTTGTTATGAGAATGACTAATATTTTAGTGAGAAGAATGATTTGCGTACTTATTAAAAATGTCTACGTAATTTGTATTGATAATTATTAATTACACTTAATATTTACTGAATTTTATGTCTATTTATTTTGTAAAATTTGGATGAGAAAATGACATATAACTTAATCAACCACAAAGTTTTTAAATTAGTAAGTATTTTGTATCAATGGGAAAGAACTAGAGATAGGATTTTAAAGTAATTTGGGTATGGGGGTCTGTGGTATCAGTTCATTATGGAAAAGGGGTCTCTTGCCCATAATTGTCTGGGAATCCCTGCTGCAGAGCATCGTAAGTTGTAAAGCATTCTTTAGGACGCGATTTGATAAAATAAAATCTTTGAAGCAAGCTACTGTTATCTCTCCTCCCCATGGATTGAGTGGCAGGGTCTCCTTTTTGTCACCTTATACTTTAAGGTGTTAACAATAAAGTTTTTGAATAAATAAGAGTATTAAAAAAGTACACTCAGTACTAATAAGCACATTCTAGGCATAGACAATTAAGAGTGGGTCTCTTTGATCTATATTATACAGATAATACTTAAATTTTTTTCGCGATGATTCATGTTGACGACTGCCTGGCTTACTACTTGACAGCTGAGACTTGATAGGTCCTAAAGTCAATATTTGTGCAAAAAGTCAAATTATTAGTTTACGTGTCTGGTCATGTCGTGTCCCGTGTCTCTGATACTGCAACTTTTTTTCTCTGATCTTATCGCATTGGCGTTACCGATAGTATTTGGAAGTTGTTGCCGTGGTCGAAATCGACCAGGTCATTAAAACATTAAGGCTACATATTAAATAATTATATCGTTACATTTATTTCTTTGAATAAGCCGGTATTTGGCTTATTAAAAAAATTGTAGTTTAAACAACTCCACCTATGCTTGCAGCTGGCAAATTGGCTATCTCACAAAACGGCAACGTCTGTTATGAAATTAATTTCAAACAAAACAATAATTTCGACCCCACCCAACCCAACGGAACTGTATCGGAAATCATTACTGGGCGAAAATTATTAATTGAAAAATGCAAACCAATAATTCGGGGTCACTCACTGTGTAATTGGACACTGGGGTCTGTAATAAACAATCTGTTCAATATGGTATTTTTTAATGATTTACGTTGCCGCAAAACAATGTAAAATGATATGTTTCCCGCCTTTCGAGGTTTTGGTGTCATAACGGGTTTGCAGAGCAAGGCACGCGATCACAATCAATGGAGCCAACAATTCATTTTATTTTTTTAATAATACACCTACATACATACTTAAGACTTTTATATTTTTTGGTTTTCGTATTAATATGTTTTGTATGTACAATTTTCAGGAACAACATTAACAAGGAACACCGAAATTTTCTATGAACTATTGCACAAATTTTTGAAGTGACACTTCATTGGGCGCTATGTGAATACAATTTCAAGGTTGAAAGGTTCAAAAATTCAGTTAGTTCAGAGTGTCTTTGCATTTTGAATGTGTAAAATATTAATTTGATTTTGATTGATTAATTAATAATTGTATATACCAAGCAGTTATTTTCAAATAAGTAAAAGTTTCACTTCTGACACGTGTCACAGTCACATGCGCTTTGTTTTTTTGCTTTTATTATTTGGCGCTTTCACAGGTGTCTCCATCAATAAAAAGCTTACATCACTTGCTACTTATGAAGTTCGGTCGAGAATTGGAAATAAATATTTATGGGAAATTTATTTCACTTTCACTTTATTAAACTCTTTTAAAGCTAAAATAAGCTTAATAAAAAATATTTAGCAGCGCGGAAGGTGCACTGCTGGCCTTTCTGACCACAAAATCTGATATTTCATGTACATGGCATATGCTCTTCTACTTACCTCTACTCACCACACAGGGAAGGCGGGTAGGTGAGTGCACTGCCGGTACTACCCTCGAACTGATGCTGCTCTTCGTTATAAGTCTGTGGGATATGGGTTCGACATTGTCGGATGAATTTTTCACCGCGTGCAGCTGTAGTTGAAATCTCGAGAAGTTATCACATCCTCCATTGTAGTGGAGTGCCACTAACTTCGTAATTTATTGCTAAATATTTTTAATTTTCACTTCCTTAGTCGACATTATCTAGCTGAAACTGTCCACCTGTTCATATGAAGGCAGCACTTAAGAGCGTCTATTGTGCAGAACTGTGCGAAATCTTTCTCATTCATCTCGGAAGCGACGGCGGACGTAAAGATGGCGGAAACGTTCACAATGAGCACTTACACGGTGCCGGCTTCCGGTACGGTTGAGACAAAAAGTGACTTTGCAAAACATAATATTTGGAGTAGTAGTGATTGTGACACTTTTGCGTTACAGTTTATATATAATATATTAGTTATGCATTTGCCGTGTGGTAGCGACGAAAGAATCCGCCATCCCCTTTCATCCTGTGCCTGTCTAAAAAATAGGGTGCCAGATTCTAAGGGACTGGCGAAAAGTGGGTTGCGAAAAGACGTTAGTTACAGTGAGTTGCACCAAATGGAAATCTGTTATCTCTGCCTACCACTATGACAAGCTTGAGTGCTCATATATTATAAGAATTATTTGATTATTAAGTACCAATTACTTAAATGCAAATAATCAAGTTCACATTACAAGTGTTTGCCAGTGCAGGGTTCGAGCCCACAAACCCCAACCTTTAAGGCAGTGGATTTTTCAATAAGCGTTAAAGTATGTATTGTATCTACACTAATATTAAAGAGGAAAGTTTGTAAGAATGTTTGCAGAAAGTAAATTCATATATTACATATAACATCTAAATATAGATCTGTCCATGCTAAGCCAGGACGTATCGCTGGTATATAATTTACTACTTTTCTTCTTGACGGTACCTTAACTTCTACCTGTGAACTAACTTTCGGAAGTGGTCATGCATTGTCTCACGCCCCTACCTGTGACTTGAAAGCTAACGCCTTTTTTTTAAACTTTTCTGCTCCACGCCGATCTAATATTCCACTCGAAATAGGTTTATGGTTACTGTATTCTTTTTTTAAGACTTTTACAATATAATACGTTGTAGTTATTGTAAATCAAAATTATTTGTGTCCATTAACACTCAATATGCAACAGTATGTTATCTTTTAGTTTTTTTACATTACACACTTATTAAAACTAGAATATTTTGGATTTGTTCTTTCTTTCTTTCTAGAACATTTTACGATAACTTTACCTTTTTAATCTGTGGATGTCGTATGTCGCTGTCGCTTACCTAAAATTTCTTAAAATCCTGATCGTCACGAGAATAAGTGAGGGTCTCTGGATTTCCATTAATTTTTACGACTAATAAACTGGTTACAATTTGTTACACTCTGGGACTTGCAGTCGACCCGGACGATCTGTGAGATCTTGCTTTAAACGGAACATCATCAATTTATTGTCCAGATTGGATATATGTAATACGACTAAGTAATGTTTCGAATGATTCTTAATTTGCTTTAATGTTGATTTTTTTATGAGAAAGGCGGCAAACGAACTAGCGGTTCACATGGAGGTAAGATGATTAACTCCACCCACGTACATCTACAACACCTGAGGAGCTGCAGGTGCATTGCCAACCGTTAAGGATATTTGGGGGGTGAGAGGGATGATACGGAGAGGGATTGGGGGAGAGGGGTATAGGCCTCCGGTTACTTCACTCGCCGAACGAAACTCAGAGACACAAGATGCCTCTACTTCACGCTGGTATTTTGCGAGCTCGTGGTAGTACCCCGGTCGAGCCGGTTCATTCGAGAAGCTGTAAAAGACGTCGCTAGACTCTACCACGTGCAATAGTAAATTAAATAACAATTAATCAAATATCATAACAACTATTAAATTAAAGCAAACATATGCTGTGTACTTCACTATCAGCCTTTAAGCATTTCCCAGTGTCAGCCATCCTTCAGGAAGCCCTGTGGAAAGATTTTCCATAATCGTCCAGCTTTGCAGGTGGATTAGCAATCGCAGTTAGCAGCATTTGCAGACGCTGCTGCTTATCAGCCAGGGTATTTTAGGTCCGGTTTATTAAAAATTATTAGTGTGCCATCGCTTGAATGCAATGAGATCATTAACAACATCATCCAAAATTCTCCTCTGGGCATGGGCTTTCCCAATGAAAGCTGATATCTTCTACACTTGAGACTTGTATAAACATCCTCCTACCTTTAACAACCTTTAACCCTACCTACACCCTAGTATTAGTGATGCTGTTTCCCATCACTATTCAGTATGAATTTCTCGGCACTAATCGGTACTTACAGCCCAGTTAGAAAAAAATGTGTAATTTTTCTCCGTAAACCACATTGCATAGTTAATATACCTGTTTATTCATTACTGTTGTAATTTCATTAGTTTTCTAAAGACAAGAAAACAATTATATATTCGTAGCTTCGCTATCCCGTTACAATTGGTATTGAATGAATATTTCATTCATTCTCATTCACTTTCCTAAGCAATGGTTTATTGGCACAAATTATAAGCCTCATTGTTCAGAACACAAATGATGTATTGAATATTCGCCATACACTTCATAGACCGAGCGGTGTGCGTTACCATTCATTACATTTGAATAAAATTGTATGAGCATTATGCTTGTAAGATAAGCATGATTTAATTAAATACGTACACCAATTAACAAAATAAAAAAAAAAGAAATGTAAAATATAAAGCATATATATGAAGATGAACGAAAAAGGATACTTTAGAAAAGATCACTAGTCGCTGCAGACCAAAACTAAATCTTGTGAATTTATAGAATTGAAAAAAATTTGGCCTGGTCTCGGTCTTGGGGTCGGCAGACTTAGTTTCGAGTTCGAAAATCGCGTAAAAACTGGGACATGCTATCTCCTCTCCAACGTTCCCAGAAGCCCATGCTGGCTCCAAATTATAATTTTTACATATAAATTTTAGGTCCAAACACAGGATAGGATATCTTTACTTTTTGCTTCACAGACAACAACTTTCAACATCTCCGCCAGATGCCCGGATGCGCAGTTTCCTCCCCAAACTGGTCCACGCGGATATTTGAATTGCTACGTTAATTGGGTGACTTCGCCATTAAAGGAACATTAAGCGTTGGCAATTTATGTCACATAGGATAGACGCTATTAATGTTAATTAAGTGTAGGAATAAAATATAAAGGTCGGTTGACTAGTCTTCATTGTATAACGAAGTAAATTAAAAAAAATACATTATTGTCAATATAGGAATTATTGTAGCAGTAGTTTTTAAATGCCAACCTCATGGCGATGAAGAATGAGGGATCCGTCCGAACTTGTTGAACCCAAAGCCACAGACTGGTAATGGGGAACAGCATCAATATTGCGAGGGTATCAATTATGCTTTCACAAACCCTTTTCTTTTTCTCAGAGTCAAACCTTTCAAGACATGCTGGTTGGTGCTTTTGGAGAGGTATATGTTCAGCAGTGGACTTGAATAGACAAATAATTATTATTTTTATGGGCAAAATATCTCTCTTTGAAATAACTTTTTTTTAAAAAGGTCTGCCATCTTTTAAAGGTAAGTAAGTACAACTCTTACTTATGATAATAATGGTGACTTATACATATTACACCTTTATTATATACTCACACATAACGTGTAAGTATATATAAAGGTGTGCAATTAACAAACATCAGTCTAATTGATTTTTTTAAAGCCGCTTATTGTTAAGTTTCTGCTTAGTGATTGAAATACGAAGTTCGCACCTTTAAGTCAAATTTGTGAACTTAATAGTATTAGGATGAAAGATGAAATCGGTGCTTCAGCGATGTAAGGGTCGCCATCTTGTTGTTAATAGAAGGATATAAAAGAACAAACTATTCAGCGTGTTTTACAACTAGAAGAAAACCGGCTGCGATAGTTTGAGCATGACAGAAAGAGACCACAGGAGTACATCAGCAATGCGTCGCTCAATTCCAACTTGCTTGGTGAATGGTCTAAGATTCGTCCAGTTCGGAAGGACGAATCTTATAACAATTTTATAAATAGAAATAAAGAAATGTGACCTCACAGAGGAGGTCCCCTACGATAGAGCGAAGTGGGGGCATAAAAGTTGGTAAGCGGACCCCGTAAAAAGACAGGAAAACCGTAAGTAAGAAAAAGAAGGAATAGTATTTAAGGCTTCTTTTGCATGGTCACCCGAATTACAAAAAGGCTATTAACAGGTGCGATAAACACCTTTGCTACCCCGAAAGATGTTTTCTGAATGCATTTGAATGATCACGTAAACATATTTAGGTTTTATCATCTTGCCACTTTGATTGTAATCCTGCAACCATAATTTATCAAATAGAAATAGATCCAAAACGCTTGCTTGTTAAATATGATTGACGAAAAACATTGTTCATGAAAAGCAAGCTACGTATATACGTATAAGCAAAGATTCAACAACATCGACAGCTGGTATTATACGTGACATTATAAAAGAGACGAGGATTTGACTAATTGTAATTCACGGTCGAAATTTCCTGCGACAGCGCTCGCACCAAATAAGGTACAATATACCTTTAGCGATGTCATAAAAGCCGATGACCGGCGCCAATTCCTTCTGCTTTTTATGTCTTTTTTTTTAAATACAGATTATATTTAAGGCACGCGTATAGGTAAAATGCTACAGTGACGGAGTTACAACACAAATGTCAGTGGAAAAAAGGTTGCGCATTTTTCTAGAGTCACTTGTGTAGAGTGACTCGAAAGGGAGAATATACAATCTTTTTCTCAAAATGCAAACGTAACCTTCTCGTGGAGCACCCTGCTAGTAAACAACGGAGGTTCTGGCGAGTGAACAAATGATAACCGAATATATATCCAAATTTTTCTGTACATGGTAGAGCTAAGCGGCGGCTTTTCGTTGCTGCTTCTCGCAAATACTCTTAAAGGCCGGCAACGCACCTGCAGCATCTATGGTGTTGCAGATGTACACGGGCGACGGTAATCACTTACCATCAGGTGAACCGATGATAATCAAGATGGACGACCTGCGCTGTGTTGCGGGAAGTCGATGGATGCAGGTGGCATAGTACCGAGTTTTGTGGTAATCTTTGGGGGAGACCTATTTTCGGCAGTGGACTTGTGATAGGCTGAAATGATGATGATGATGAACCGATTGCTCGTTTGCCGCCATAAATAAAAAACCCAAATCCCACTAACTAGTGATGGGGCGCGTCGTCACCACTGCGAGGGTACGGGCACTGTGCTCATCAAGCCTCTTGATCTGCTGCCGTTGAATATGGGCCATATTTTCAAGAAATTTATACCCGCTTTTGCTGGCACTTTTTATAGATGCCAATGTTCAACAGTGAACGATAGAATTTACATTTTTGCAATACGTCACAACTTGTCATAACATAAAATTCTTTATCTTCTTCCATATTAACCGGTATAAGTTCACAGCCGTTCCAATCTGTTTAAGACTCGGATTCGCTAAGAAAGAGATTCGAAAGAAAAAAGACAGAGGGATTCCAAAGAAAAGCTAAGAATATGTATAATTGTGCTCTGTTTACTTTTAAACGTGGTAGAGCCAAGCGACGGCTTTAGCTGCTGCTCGAATGAGCCGGCTCGACCTGGTTGCTACCATGGCCTCGCAGAATACCGGCTATCCCGCACTGGAGCAGCGTGGCGGCCCCTTCCCGCCTCCAAAGACCCTCTCACGTATTTGAGAAAGGACCTTTGTCCGGCCGTGAACACTTATATGCTGTAACTTTCCTTACATAAATTATGCCGTTTAAAATGCTGGTGGCAAAAGAAATCTACCGAACCTTATCCGTTGTAACTACATATTATCTAATATATGTGTGTGTGTCTGTTAACACAGGAAACAAAAATTATAAAAAAAAAACAATATTTGCAATTTTATAAACTGCCATTACAAATACCAGTGAACAGCAGACAGAGAAAAAAATTAAATGCTCACTGTACCGTGACGAATAATAATTTTATATGCATTATCGAACGTTTCACGGATTTCTATTTTCATTAGATAATTAACAGTTCATTAATCATGTTGCCGTATTGAGTGCACGTGTTCCGCTCTTGTCGGGCAACTGTTCGCGCGCGGCAATGGCAATTGATTTGACATTAGGCTGAAACCGCATCTGTCACCATTGTTATGATTAGTTGTGCCCTTTATAGTTCACTAGCTGGGCCCGAGGGTGAGTTCGCGTGATCGGGCAGAATTTCAAGCTTGGCAACGTTCGACAAATGACGAAATACGGTAGGCAAGGAATACACAGGTCCGGTAACCAGTGCTCGGTAAGTGACGAAGCATCTTGATTTTTGTACGGCGAGCATCGATCAGCCTTTTCCTATACGTGGAGAAATATGTAAGGCAAGGCTCACGGCGAGAGACTGGTTATATCGGGCTTACATCGAAACCTTACGGTGTTGCAGCTTCGCCGCACATTGGCAGGGCTACAGGAAGACTCGTGCACATGTCCACGGCCCTACCAGCCCTTTCACGGGAGAAAGATACTCCTCTCCCTCTTCCGCACATTACTACAACTCCTTTACGGGTCCCCGGGGAGGTTACCAATCAACCTGCCAAGCGCAGCGATAACTCCAAAGGACCTTGCAACTTGGGAGATGCTTGTGATATTAGTTATTTATTCTTAAAGGTACGAAAACTGAAAGGTACCACCAAACCCGAAAAACCAATAAATTGTGAACAACACAAATATAGGTCCCAGCCGGGGTACGAAGTGAATTCGAATCTCATTTTAAGCAACGCGGTTTGCACATTACCACAGAATAGCTCGTAGGCACTGCTGTGATCTACCTACACAGAGCCCTGTATAGAAGTCTCACCAGATGATGTTATTGAGTAGCGATCTACGTTTTTCAACTTTTTTCTTCGGGGGTAGGGATAATTTAGGTCGGGTATATTTGAGATCATTGTGTCGCCATCTATCGGCGATCGCGTGATTTTGCGCGCATTTCCTTTAGTCATCTCTACAATACACACAGATTCACCCACAGGATGGCAGATTCCACAAACACATCTTGAGGGACTAAACATGCCCAGCTATTTATAATAAATTTATAATATATTTTTTTTTATATTTTGTTTAAACAATAATGCACTTTAAAACTTTTTGATATTTATCAGCGCAATTGGGCTGTTTTATAGTTCTACAAATACATTCATTTTTAAAATAGTGCCTCTATTTGACATAAAATAAAAACAATGGAGAAATTTTAGAATATCGTATTTTTACGAACGTCATAGTGTTGTACACAGAACTCTGTTAGTGTTGATATTGTTTATAAACATGTGCAAATATGCATTTCATTGGCCTACATACTGACCCTGTAGTCTCAAACTCAAACTTAGGGTTGACAAAGTTTTTTCCGCCGATTATAGTATTTTTCAGAATAAGTTATAACAATATAGTACAATAAAAAATAAATAAAAATGGTAAGTTTGTTACTTGTTTTTACAAAATGAAGGATATGCTTATTAGTTTCGGTGTTGCAAAACAAAATATATTGATCCATCAAACTGATATATAGAATTTTGCGAACTATGTATTTCTACAACAGTACATAGTAGGCAGGCCTGAAATACAGTAGAATACTGTATATTGTATACAACAGTTGGCAACCCTACTCAGACAGCAAATCGAAGCAGCGCTTCGAAGGAGGTGACAGATGCGTTGTGACCCCTGAGATCTAATACGGAATGTTTCACAGCTTATAATTATATTAGCTCAGCATATTCAAACCGGAACACAACAGTAATTACACTGTCGATTGGCGACAAAAATAGATAAAAGGATGGTACCTATTAAGACGGCTCCTATGCAGAGAAAGAGCCTACCATTTATTATAATTTATAACGCCCTTGAGCGTAGACCGTACAAAACTGTATATTCCTGATCAGGTTCATTATTTTTAATTAACCTGAAAGAGACCTCAATAAAAGAGACAACCCTATTTTAAATCCTATACAATAGTAGGGTAACGTTAAAATTTGTATTGTCATGTAACCCTTTTAATTCCTCCACGTGGCAATAATTAATCACGTGACAGCTAATATATTAAGGTAACAATGTTTTTGTATACTGTACATATTACATACAAAGTATGAAAATAATCAATATATTTCGGAAATATATAGTAAGCAGGTGTTAGCATACGTATCGATTCGTAAAGTGACTGGCAATAGTACACATGGTGGTTGAAATACTGAATGGCAGCAGAAATGGATTAGCAGATGTTACTTACCCATATGACTGCTCGGCAGAGAAGCAAAAGTCTTCTATCTGAGAGCTTTACCTAATTGTGGGCTACCAAATTTGCGACTACTGTTTAGCGATTTAGAGGTACATAATAAAACCCACTTAGCTCGATCTCACGTTAGCACTTTATTACCTTAAATCTAGTACATCTGATTTTAGCCCCCTTTTCGATTTTAGCATCCCATCTCGACTCGTACTATACCCATAGTGTAATGTTTATTCAGACCAATCTTTCGCTGAATCACAGACTAACCTTTTTTTTCTTTTCGTTTTTTTAAACATGTCATGCATCGAGTTGCCAGATTAATAATTCAATGTTACTTAACATGTTAGGTAACACACCTAACTTCACCTGTACTGGTTGTAACTAGATCCGCGAATTAAACCGCTCCCTGCCCCCGAACAAATTATTTTATTAACCATATTTAATTATATATTTTCATCATATTCTCTCATTATTGAAATAATTTGTATTTTAAAGTTTGAGGAGAGCAATAGCTATGTTTCACAAACTATGTTAGAAGATTCATATTAACATTCTTTATTTAATTAGTAATTACCGTATGTCATCACGTAATTATGTAAAGAATGTTTTTTTCTTCTTCTCTAGTTCTTTCGACGACTCATTCTAATGAATAGATGCTATTACACATGTAATAGTTCCAAGGATTTTACAAATTAAACTTTTTTTAGGATTTAATCTGTGCATTCAACCTTTCCGTGTAACCGTCTGTGATAGTTTGAGAATTAAAATAAAAAAAATTACGTTAACTACTCAGAACTTTTAGTTTTTTTAATTTTAATTTAGATTAAGTAAATGTGCCCAGGGGCAGTGTGCTCGCTTTAGATTTCATAGAAAGCAAGAAACTTGGGTTCGATTCCCGAAAAATCACTAAAATTTAAAAATTAAATATGTGTTCCACGGTGAAGGAAGATATGGTAATTTGTGCATAAAAAATGTTTGGGAAACGGAAAATATGTTCTGGATTTCACATATCCAGGAAATATCCATCGCCCGCAGTGGAGCAACGTGGCGAACTCTGCCCGATTCTAAAACCCTATTAACGTAAATGAGGCTTGAGTGAGCTATTTAAAAGACGTTATATGCCGTTGTTTAACTTACTTATACCAGTAAAAAGTACTATAGTGCTGCACTACGAGATCGATTTCGAATAGTTTTTTAAAAAAAAAAAATTGTTACCTTCCACTGTAGGCATTTCTCTCGAGTCGTGGAGCAGTTTACAGACATGAATTGCACATGAACAAACACCCATACCCGGTACAATTATTTGTAGTTCATACAAATACTAGTCCCGTGCGGGAATCTAACCCGCGACCCACAGGGCCGCAGCTAAACGGTTATGGCATACGCCACTGAGGCGCCTCTTAGTTGCAGCTCCTTAGTCAATTCATTCTTGAGAGACAGGCAGACGGAAAGACAATAAAGTGAATAAGAGTTACGTTTTAGTAAGAAACCCCGAAAATATTCGATAAATGAAAAGAAACCTTGAGTCTAGCGTACCATAAAATATTAGCTCTGTACATTTGTATTTTATATTGAACTGTTATAAAAAAAGTAAGCCAATCGCACATGTCGCAAGATGTTGCCTAATTCGCAACACTTAGCAACGATGCGCATAACCCTTGCTCTCTCGGCTGGCAACAGATGTAGTTAGTGTGCGATGAATGTCGACCGCTTTGCCCTTTTACGGCATTACTTTGTGAATAGCATTGTATAGACAAGCTTTGTTATAAAAAGACGGAAACTGATAAGTACAAGAAAGTCTCAGAGCATCAATATTTTAAGACATGCAACATTGACGGGGTGCTAACACCGGCTTGGGATCATGTGATAAATAAAATTACACATGGCTATGTAGGCATATAGCATAATTGGGACTAAAATTACAATTACCCTAGTAGCAGTAATTTAAATCGTAATATATTTTTTGACGCGGAAAAAAAATAAAAATTAAGACGCATCCTCTTTATTCTTATGCTAATCATCCATCAACAGGTGGTCTTGCGGCGAAGTCCGCATTCTGCTCTATTATCAACAGACGTGCCATCTGCAAGTGTGCACATCTTGGTTATATTGAAATATATAGCTAAATATCAACAACTCGTCCCCGTGCTGATGCTGTGCGCTGATTTAAAAATTATTCCACCTTCTCCGACACTATCGGTAAGTGCCGATCTGCAAATGCGACAAAATAAAAAGGTCCCTTGTTGCAATGTTAATAATAGTAACTCAAGGTAGTGTAACCATGTTACTGGGTTACCATGTTACTGTTACATACTAACCCCCTGCTGGCTGACAATTGACGCTATGGCAAAAAATCTTTCTGAATATTTACTGAACTAAGCAGTGCACTTAGATTATTTAAATTATAACATTTTGAAGGTATTACAAAAGTTTATTAAACAAGGATTAGATTCAGCAGTAGACTTTGGATTCTGCAGTATTGAACTTTTAGAGGTGGGTGGTGATGTTTGCCTCTGAAATCGACGATTGTGGACGCATTTTCGTATTAAAGAAACGTGCAAGATTGACGATTCTACTTGAATGTGGAAATGGGAATATGTTCGAGCAAAACGACTGGGTGTAAGTAGGATTTGAAATATACTATATTATTCTTCAAAGGTGAACGTCAGAACGTACTCGAATAGGCCGGATCGACCGGGGTAGTACCACGACCTCGTAGAATACCGGCGTGAAGTTCAGGCATACGGAGAATGAGGTAACCGGAGGCACACTTCACATCCTTTTTATATATTGCTAACCATGTCTGTGATGTTACACAATAACACGGTATGTAGTTTTGTTGAGGCTATGATGTCACACGGAATTTCTGTGAAATATTTTTGTGGCTTAGATGTTAAGGCCTCACAGGCTGATATAGATATCGATTGGCTCGGTTGCCATGCTTGAAAACCGCAGTAGCATCGTGTTAGTTCAAGCGGATACTAACTGCCCATCCCGCATAGAATAAATAAACCATTAGTCACGCACGGGACGTAATCGGCCAATTAAATATTATACATATATCTAGTCTAACGTTTCGTACTAAAAAGAAAATCTTATAAGAATGGTTGAAGGTATCATTTTGAAAATTGATGTCTAAACCCGAAGAAAATACCCCACGACGCTCGAATGCGGGTCGGCATACTACACTCAAAAATGAGAGAAGGCCTTTGCCACTGGGCAGCATATATAGACTATTTTACTTTTTTTATTAGTCTATATTCAACATCATAATCTCTTAAATCTAATAGCCTAGTCTAAATATAGGCCTCTTCAACAAAGCGCCAGCGAGTTAGTGTGTCTTAAAAGGTTATGCACACACACACGACACTGGTTTAGCGAGTTTATAAGCAAGCATAGTGCTGTCCCTCGCACAAGAGATGCTGTTCCCCATCACTCATCTGTGGGATTAGGGTTCGACGTTTTAGGATCGATTTACCGTCAAAATTCGCACGCTTGAGCCTCGTTTGACAGCTAACAGGGTTAACTACATTTAGGTTAGGTTGACATTTTCAGGAAATATTTCGTCGTCACTATCTGAAGGTAAATGCCATCTGAGATTTTTCTCTCCATATTTAATTTGTTTATGTATATATTATATGTTTATGTATAGTGTATTATGCATGTTATAGGTATATTGTAAGGGTAATATTTAATATTTAATTTACATTTATTACTTATTTTGAACATGCCAACATGTTTTATTTCTCACCCAGGGTTGACTGGTAGAGAATGCCAAAAGGCATTAAGTCCGCCCATTGCATTCCTTTCTTTTTTTAGAGACACAATAAAGAATTAATAAATAAAAATATTCCCTTTTTAATTAATTTGTATTATGCTTATTATTTGCTATTATAGAAACCCGTTACAGCATAAAATGCATTTTATCCTTATAAATAAGACAAATCTGAATAGGATTATTTAGGGGCTAAACAAACTCGCGAACTTTACTTTTGTAGTTTTATTATACAAATCTGATAACAAATAATCCAATTACTGACTTAACTAATGCCTTATTTAACAAAAATATATATAATAGAAGTAATAACAGCAAACTTACGAGGCCGTGGTTCGCTGGTTCGAATCCCGCCTAGACGCAAATATTTCTACGATGAGTATAATTTTTTGCAACAGTCATAAACGTTTATATATTTAGACTAAGTCAAAACTTTTTTACTTTTATTTTATTAAATTTAGGCTTGTTGGAAGCTCTTATGTACGTTTAAATCTACACCGGTTCACAAAACAAGACCTCCTCAGACAAAGTAAGAAATGAATAAGTAAAAAGCAAAGGAAGTCGGTAAGAAATTCAGGGGTCCTTTTTTTAAACGCCATGTTACAATGGAATTTAATACAATTTGTGAGAATATCAATTACAAAGTCAAATGTATTTTAAAGATTTTTGAATGTCATTTTTAACCATAAAATAAGAACTTGTATATTTTACCAATATATCAGGGGACTTGCA
The DNA here is from genome assembly GCA_029286595.1 of Bhutanitis thaidina. Taxonomy (NCBI): domain Eukaryota; kingdom Metazoa; phylum Arthropoda; class Insecta; order Lepidoptera; family Papilionidae; genus Bhutanitis; species Bhutanitis thaidina. Next base: position 3,829,472 of record JAGSMS010000020.1, on the reverse strand, counting down.
AGGACATGCAAAATTTGCATGCTATTTATAAAAATAGTAATTAAAGATTTATCTTTTCTTATCAAGTGCAGAGTAATGTTGCGTTGACACAATCAGTCTGCTCGGACAAAGTGAACTTTGACCACTACTTAGACGCTTTACTTTACGCGCTCATCTTTTCAAAGTCAGAACATTTTCATCAAAGTTACTCTATAAATAATATACAGAAACCACTACACTCACCGTCACCCTGGTCACTGTACCTCAAAACAACAGCGATGCCATAACTCGGAGGTGCGATGATAAAAGATTTAATAAGTATAGTTGTGGGTGAAAATCCATCCCCACTCTTAGTCCATCCATGTCTGTCGTAAAAGTCTTCGAAGTCGGATAAAAATTGTGAATATTCTAGAACTAAAACATCCAGTGTTGACAATTGCTAAACATGTTAATAAATCTCAATCATATTATCATGACCAATCTTTACTGCAATATTAACATATTAAATACTTAAAACTTGCTCCCCTACTTCTTCTCGTGTCATAAAAGGCGACTAAGGGAAAAGCATTGAAAGTTGCAATATCTACCGATAGATGGCAGTATAACTAACTCGAAAAGTATCAGACCAAAATTAAGCAGATCGATGACGGGTCAGGGTCTAACCGAGGTCTGGTACTGCGATCGCCAATCCGTTTGTCGTGCGTGGCGATTATGTCAAATCCTCCTTATGAGAGAGAATTGTGTGTGAATTACGGAGTGAACTATTTACAGGTTGTTAAGGAAAGGCAAGGGATAATGTATGCATATTATTATTATAAATTTGTCTTCAAATGTATCAGATGAAAGCTGTGTGTGTGAGAAATTAGTTTAAAATTGGATATTGTTATACCAAACCATATATTTATTTTAGGAGTCACTTCGACAGTAACTTAATGAAATTTATTACAATATTCACTTAACAACTCTATGCATTATTTTACAATATATATTAAATGCAAATAATAAAATATCACAATAAAAAAATACAAAAAACTTTGCAATTATCATTAAATAATATGAAAAATATTTTCGAGTTTACATACTTAAAAATTATTTTAATGTCTTCTGATAATTTTTCAAACAGCACCAATCTGTACGATAGGCAACGCCAACTGGAACGCGTTCTGAATGTATTTCGAACTGTTGTCAGCCTGTGGACAGAATAAAAATTAAAAAAAATATAAAAAAAAACAAATATTTTATTTGTTGCATCATAAGTCATAATAATAACAGACTATATTATCTATGACAGACATGTACTACTATCTAACTTACCAAGTAGAAATAAGAAATATGGAGAGAACAAACCTAACAATTCTTCGAGCGGCGCGGTCACCCATTGTATTTCCGCTATTTAAGCCCACTACTGAACATATGCCTCTCCAAAAAAGCGCTAGCAAAAACCCAGTATCCATAGTATTTACCCATACTCACCACGCTAAGTAAGCGGGTCGATATTTGGGTATCAGCGCGGTGCTGGCACCCTCGCACAGTGATGCTGCTCCGCATATTTGAGTTCGGGCAAATTCGGTTTGATTTTCCGCAATCATTCGGCCGCCGAAGCCTAGTAAGATGCCAGGGCGCACCGCGTACGGGTAAGGTTAGCATTTGGAGAAAAATATTGATTAATCCCCTCTTACCAACCTTATATGAATAGTAATATACAATGTCTTTTTTCTTATGTGTAAGTTTTTGTAATGATCTATTGTACGCACTCGTCATTTGAGACTTTCTAGGAGGAAGGTAGGTGCTTGTCGGGACCTGTGCGACCCAAATTTACGATACTAGTTTAACATTGCCTACAATAAGTAATTAATCGATTTATAATTTTATTCCAGTCACTGGTCTCTGCTATGTTCAATAAAAAAATCAAACTAAAACCGGATCATAGTAGTCTCATATACTTGCGAAACGCGTCAAGCTTCTGAGAAGATCTATAAGTACTACTCTTTCGACTACACTTCTCTTTTAATAGATGAATATAGGCCTCTCCTAAAAAAGCGACAGCATAAACCGTCATACATTACTCGAAAGGTTTGTCCATTCTCATTTACTACGCCGGACAAACGGTTTGTTGAGCGCAGTACCGTTAGCAACAACATTAGTGACGGTACTCCCAATTACTGGCTTAGGTTCAGGAGTTCCATAGATTACATCAAAACATTTTCTCCCTTTATAAAATGTACCTATGTATATATAAAATACCCTAAATCTTTTTTTCTACAATGAAATTAGATAGAAACTTAAAATTTGAACCCATAAGATCGAAGACAAAAAATCAAAAAAAGTATCTTTCAAATCTTACTTTTGGACAAATTTTTGTTAGTTTAACTAATGGGCAAAAATGTTTTATTCTCAAACCGGATATCATCCTCGAATTCTAAATTACAAAAGGTATGATGAATGATGAGGAATAATTATATAATTGGGAAAACGAAAAAAAAATTACATCGCTTTGATACAAAATGCAATTTTTTTTTTAGATTGTTTAAGCAATTATTTCTTTCTACCTACACATACTATAGATAGGTTATATTAGTACAGATTAGTTGTTATATTTACTTTCCCTGTGTTATTTAACAATGAACGAATGGATGGAATGAATGAATGAATACCTCTAAGAATATATTAGTGATGTAGCTGTTGATTTGTTCCTTATCATCTGCGGTTAATGCGTTCAGCCGCTCGGTGAACAGCGTGGCCATTTCACTTATGTGTTTTGTTAGCACCACGTTCATCCTGGAATAAACAAATATAAGATTTACAACTTAATCAACTACCAAGTGGATTAGTCATCGTGAGCTTAGCTTTAAATTCTGTCTATTGTAACCTTACTTGTATTGTATTCGATAGATTGGCTTCGAAGAGGGAAGAATAGCATACGCGTACGTTACAGTGTGATAGAAATATAAGACTATTCATGTACACGCTATCGACCTGTATCGGCCCGGCATCAGATGTGAACACACACACACATTTTTGTAAATACATTTGCACAAGTATGAGCATAAATTTAAGTGGGGCTGCTGTTACCTCACTCATCGAACGAAATTCAGAAGCACAAGATGCCTCTACTTCACGTCGGTGTTCTGCGAGATCGTGGCACTACACCCCGGGAGGAGCCAGCCCATTCGAGCAACTGACCATACGATTGGTTCCAATGCTAATCTAAACGTCAGTTTTTACTAAAATCTATGATATTAGTATTGACGACGTTGCGTTTCGGCATCTCTGCTACCTACCGTATGATATTGCAAGCCAAGATTTTGTGTCTCTTCCATCTATTGTGACAGTCCGCGTAATGAGTAGGTATATAATTCGTACACTAAGCAGGAGTTACATTTCTAAGCGTACACAGGTAGCGGTAACTGCTCATTATAAATATTAAATAACTGTTTACACCTCATCTACTTTGCAGGAATTTAAAATATCACACAAATATATGCAGGTTTTCTCATCATCTAACATCACAATATTCTCATTCATCATCATATTAAATAAGCAAAAGAAATTGCAATTTTAGTGCTGCTGGCATGAACCCAGTTTACTCAGTCCAACGATTAAGTTAGAAATCTCTAAACCCACAGCCAAAATGGAGCGACAACTAGTGACAACTTTATGGATGCAGGTGGTTCAGGAGTTGGGTTGTGACTGGCTGAGATTATGATAATGAACAGAAAGGAAGTTCACTTACTGCGTAAGGGCATCGGCCTCGTCAGCGGTAGACCTTCTGGGCTTCACCAACAGCATCTCAGCGGTTTTGTGATAGATTTCTACTGACAAGGCCGTTGTTTGTGCGAGGCTGCTCACCGCCCGCTTGTAGATCATCCTCTGGGCTAGGCTGGGGTCACTTGACAGCCAGTCTAAAGTATCGGCATATTGTCTGTGAATAACAATTAAAATATATCAATAGATTATAAAAAAAACGTGTAATGAGGTATTAGTGTCAGAATTTTGCCCCTTTTTTCCGCGTTTTAAGAGGGAAAAAAGCCTTGAAAATCGCAAATGTCTAACGACAGATGGCGGGGTAACAAACTCGAACAATTAAGCAGACCCATGGCAGCTACATCTAAGGTGCGAGGCATCTGGTACTGCTATCGCCAAACCGCATGCCGAGCGATATCTTGCAGTCTTCTGTTTAGTGAGTTATGGTTAAGATAATCAAAAAAGAAAGAAGAGTTTCATTCCGGTTCTTCTCTGAGTTCTCCTTTTTCGAACTGTTATACATTTTAACGCACGTAAAGCTTTAAGATTTAAACAGGACTAAATTGAATTAAAAAATTGTGATTTTGACCTTAAGCCGACTTTGTACCAAGTTGGAATTATGGCGTATTACAGACAGCGTATAAGCAGTCACCTGGCGGACATGGCCCTTTGCCATAGAAAATTTAAGCAGTGCAAAACATGTGTCAAGTCAATCGAACCAATGTTTACGGGTTCGTGATAGTCATTTCTACTAACTTGATGAGGGGTAGGTACTGCATCTTCAATCCAATGTCACGAGTGGATGTCTGTAGTCGCTCGTGCAGAGCGTCAGGTTTAGACATGTCACCAGATTCTTCCTCCTCATCTTCATCTTCTTCGGGCATTTCACAAAGCTCTGCCAAGAAAGTTTTTAGGTTAAGACAGGCTGAACAGAGAGGAAGTCACATGGATTCTATTTATTTGTATTCATCATTCATCATCATTTCAGCCTATTAGAAGTCCACTGCAGAACATAGGCCTCCCCCAAAGACTGCCACGAAGCACGGTCCTGAGCCACCTGCATCCATCGACTTCCCGCAACACTGCGCAGGTCGTCACTCCATCTTGTGGGGGGTCGTCCTACACTGCGTTTGCCCATACGTGGCTGCCACTCGAGAACCTTTTTTCCCCAGCGGTTGTCAGTTCTGCGAGCTATGTGGCCGGCCCATTGCCACTTCAGCTTGCTGATCTTTACGGCTATGTCGGTTACCTTAGTTCTGCTGCGGATATTATCGTTGCAGACTCTATCACGCAGAGAAACACTGAGCATAGCCCTTTCCATAGCGCGCTGAGCAACTTTGAGCTTCCTCATACGGGCTGCAGTGAAGGACCAAGTCTCGGATCCGTATGTTATCGGAGTAATGTCGGATAAGCTTGGCTCTTGGGTCGTTACTCACATCAGTGTGTGGTTTCAACGACGTTGGTGCATATTGTCTGTGAACAATTAAAATATATCAATAGATTATAAAAACGTGTAATGAGGTATTAGTGTCAGAATTTGCTTGCCACTTTCCGCGTTTTAAGAGGGAAAAAGCCTTGAAAATCGCAAATGTCTAACGACAGATGGCGGGGTAACAAACTCGAACAATTAAGCAGACCCATGGCAGCTACATCTAAGGTGCGAGGCATCTGGTACTGCTATCGCCAAACCGCATGCCGAGCGATATCTTGCAGTCTTCTGTTTAGTGAGTTATGGTTAAGATAATCAAAAAAGAAAGAAGAGTTTCATTCCGGTTCTTCTCTGAGTTCTCCTTTTTCGAACTGTTATACATTTTAACGCACGTAAAGCTTTAAGATTTAAACAGGACTAAATTGAATTAAAAAATTGTGATTTTGACCTTAAGCCGACTTTGTACCAAGTTGGAATTATGGCGTATTACAGACAGCGTATAAGCAGTCACCTGGCGGACATGGCCCTTTGCCATAGAAAATTTAAGCAGTGCAAAACATGTGTCAAGTCAATCGAACCAATGTTTACGGGTTCGTGATAGTCATTTCTACTAACTTGATGAGGGGTAGGTACTGCATCTTCAATCCAATGTCACGAGTGGATGTCTGTAGTCGCTCGTGCAGAGCGTCAGGTTTAGACATGTCACCAGATTCTTCCTCCTCATCTTCATCTTCTTCGGGCATTTCACAAAGCTCTGCCAAGAAAGTTTTTAGGTTAAGACAGGCTGAACAGAGAGGAAGTCACATGGATTCTATTTATTTGTATTCATCATTCATCATCATTTCAGCCTATTAGAAGTCCACTGCAGAACATAGGCCTCCCCCAAAGACTGCCACGAAGCACGGTCCTGAGCCACCTGCATCCATCGACTTCCCGCAACACTGCGCAGGTCGTCACTCCATCTTGTGGGGGGTCGTCCTACACTGCGTTTGCCCATACGTGGCTGCCACTCGAGAACCTTTTTTCCCCAGCGGTTGTCAGTTCTGCGAGCTATGTGGCCGGCCCATTGCCACTTCAGCTTGCTGATCTTTACGGCTATGTCGGTTACCTTAGTTCTGCTGCGGATATTATCGTTGCAGACTCTATCACGCAGAGAAACACTGAGCATAGCCCTTTCCATAGCGCGCTGAGCAACTTTGAGCTTCCTCATACGGGCTGCAGTGAAGGACCAAGTCTCGGATCCGTATGTCATCACTGGCAACACGCACTGATTGTATACTTTCGTCTTGAGGCTTTGCGGTATACTCGACGAGAAGATATGACGTAGTTTCCGAACGCAGCCCAGCCGAGTTGGATTCGTCGATTGACCTCTGAGTCGAAATTGGACTTACCTAATCGGACAATTTGTCCCAGGTATACGTACTCGTCTACAACTTCGAGCCTATTGTTCCCAACAACAACCGGTATTGGTGTGACATGGACGTTTGACATGAACTTCGTCTTGTCCATGTTCATCTTAAGACCAACCTGTTCGGAGACGTTATTGAGGTCATTGAGCATTGTACTAAGCTCCTCCAGCGATCCTGCCATAAGAACTATGTCGTCGGCAAATCGAAGGTGAGTGATGTATTCGCCATTGATGTTGATACCGTATCCTTTCCAGTTCAGCTGCTTGAAAACATCTTCCAATGCAGCGGTGAAGAGTTTCGGGGATATGACATCACCCTGTCTTACACCTTTCTGCAGTTGGATTGGTTTCGTACTCTGATTCTGTACTCGGATAGACATCGTAGCCTCATTGTACAAACACCTCAGCACTTCGATATACCGAGAGTCTATCTGGCACCGCTGGAGAGACTGTAGCACCGCCCAAATTTTGACTGAATCGAAGGCTTTCTCATAGTCCACATACGCCAGACATAATGGCAAGTTGTACTCCTCGGCCTTCTGTACAATCTGGCGAAGAGTATGTATGTGGTCTATGGTACTATAGCCTTTTCGGAATCCGGCTTGTTCGGGAGGCTGGAAGTCGTCAAGTCTGTTCACTAGACGATTTGAGATGACTCTCGAAAACAGCACGTAGACGCGGCTTAGAAGCGATATCGGTCTATAATTCTTCAAAAGGCAGTTATCCGCTTTCTTGAAGAATAGGACAACCACGCTTCTACTCCACGCTTTCGGCGTAACACCGCCATGAATGACGGAATTAAACAGCTTCTGAAGGACAACAAGTATCGGTTTTCCACCCGCTTTCAGAAGCTCAGCTGTAATTCCGTCATCACCCGGCGCCTTGCCGTTTTTAAGCTGTTTGAGAGCCATCCTAATCTCGCTCAGACTGACGTCCGGGATGTTATCGGAGTAATGTCGGATAAGCTTGGCTCTTGGGTCGTTACTCACATCAGTGTGTGGTTTCAACGACGTTGTGTACAGCTGTCCGTAAAATCTCTCGATCTCACTCAAAATCTCGGCTCCAGCGGAAATGACTGCGCCGCTTTCGGTCTTCAGCTTGGTCAGTTGGCTCTTTCCGATAGACAGATCTCTGGCGAATACTTTGGAGCCTTGGTTCCGCTCTATCGCTTTTTCAATACAGGCTGTATTGAATTTGCGTAAGTCTTGCCTCATACATTGGGAGATCTGTCTATTCAGTAGCCGATACGCTGACGCATCCGTTGTAGACTGCAGCTTTATCTCACGCCTGGCTTTCATGAGTTTAAGAGTGTGATCAGAGAGCTTTTGGGGCTTGTTCGTGCGGCGGGTCCTGCAAAACTTAGCTCCTACCGCATGGACAGTTTCCACTAGCCTGCTATTCGTATCGTCCACTGTAACGCAATCGTCTAGGCACTGAAAGCGATTATGCAATTCGAGCTGAAAGCTCTCGGGGTTCTGGATAAGGGCACGTGGTGGGCGGAGCGTAGACTTCACGAGACGAGACCGCTCGAGCCTAATGTTAAGGTTCAGTGTGCCTCTTACCATTCGGTGATCACTGCCGGTTTTTACCCTAGTGATCACAGAGACATCACTGAACAGCTGACGCTTGGTCGTCATGATGAAGTCGATCTCATTTTTTGTGGTACCGTCCGGGCTCATCCATGTCCACTTCCTGTGGGGCCCCACAGGAAGTGGATATGGGGGCTTCTGGAAATAGGAGTTCATCATAAAGAATCCCTCCTTTGCCATGAAGTCAGCCAGCTGTTGCCCTCTTGGGTTCCGTTGCCCTACTCCAAAGTTCCCCACTATCAGCTCATCGCCTTTTTTCGTACCTAGTTTTGCGTTAAAGTCTCCCATCAACACCGTGTAGTGAGTCTTAGAGCAATGCATGGCTCTTGAAATATCCTCATACATTGCCTCCACTTCATCATCAGGATGTGTCGAGGTTGGTGCGTATACCTGTATGACCTTCAGCGAATACCTTTTGGTTATTCTGAGTATAAGGTACGCGACCCTACTCGACACACTTCCGATCTCGATCACGTTGTTGATGAGAGACCTGTGGACGATAAACCCGACACCTCCTTTGGACAGATGGTCACCCTGCCGGTAGTAGAACAAGTTACCGGATTTTAGGATTATAGAGTCCTCTCCCTGTCTTCGGACTTCAGACAACCCCATAATACTCCAGTGTAACTTGCTTACTTCTTCTTCCAGTTCTAGTATCTTCTCGTCAGTCCTCAATGTGCGTGCGTTATATGTTGCCAGGTCCAGTCGTTTGGGTTGGCAGCTAGAAATCAGCCGGTGATTCTTCGCACCCCCTGCCTCGCCGTTACCATGGCTGCCACCATAGCCAGGACTAGCGAGGCCGCCGGGGACTGGGGGCCATTGCTTTTTTCTACCTCTCATCATAGGGGGGTTTGCCTTAGTTGCCACGCCTGGCGAGCGGGTTGGCAACCGCAGTTTTTTTTTTTTTGTTCTAGTGCAGGAAGATGCTGCTGCCCATCTCCTAATATAATTTTTTACCATAAGTCGCCTTTTACGACACCCATGGTTAGACAGGGTTAGCGCTATTCTTTACTTCCGACAGCCACACGGAAGAATTATTTGTATTGAAATTGATAATTTTTTTAAATTATAAGAATTTCTGTTTATGTCTCATCTCAATAATAGTCAGCTTAACTTAAGTTTAGATTTGACAAAAGCGCTTGTTTTATCTACAGGCGATTATTATAACGAATGTGACTTTAATCCTTTAACGGTCGGTCGGTTTTAATGGTCAATTACACTCTTCTGTAAAATCTGGCGAAGAATCATTTTCGGTAACCGGCTTGTTTGAGAGGCTGGAGGTAAACCTCTAGACAGGTTTGCAGGTTTTATAGGTAATTAAATATAATAATTCCATTATGCCTCCAATATCTTCCACCTTACTACTGTATTGAATGATTTTGTGCCATTTGTGATTTATGTAAACGAAAGAAGCTTCTATAGGTGACTACGGCGTCATCTCGCGGGAAATGCTAGAACCACGTACCCGCAACCTGTTGCAACGTCTCTTTGATATCTTGCCGCTTACTAGGATCGGCGGTCCGTATCCTTTCGTCTATCCTCATGCTGACCTGCCGCGAAAGCATCTCCAAAGCTTCTAAGTGCACCAGACCTAGAATATTAAACATCATCGGAATTCTTTTAAGCTTCATAAATAAATATATATATTCATATATATATCGATTTTAAAGAAACAAATCTAATATTCTTACAAATTACAAGACTCTAAGGGGAACATACCATCTATTTTAAAAATTGCCAACCGCACCTGCATGTTGTGCACTCTGCTACTTAACAGACGAGGCTCTGGCGACCGTATGACGACGGATATCCCATCGAAATTCGTCGAAGCCACATCCAATAGATTAGTGATGAGGAGCAGCATCACTACTGTGTGGGAACTGGTACTGCACTCACCCACCCGTTAGTCCGGTGCGGTGAGTATGGGCAAACCTTTCAAGAAATGTATGCTCTCGCTGGTGTTACTTGGTTCTCCAAGCCTATGTTCAGCATTGGTTTTAATTAGGCTGCTGTAGTGAACAAGGTTTTACCTTCAAAATCGTCAAACAGACTTTCATAATGGACCTCCTTCGCCTCTCTCTTCTGTTCTTTAATCCGGTCTTCTTCCTCTGCTTTAGCTTTAGCTTCTCTCAGAACCTGAGACAGCATAGGCTTATCGGTCGGATCGAGACCAAGCATGGCGCGTTTCTTGGCTAATCCTGGATCGCCATCTTGGAGTACTTCCATTGTTTTTTTGCCGATCGTTTCTAATGTATCCAATCCACCTGCCAGTACTTTAGTTCCTAAAATTTTAAATCACCAATGTCTTTAATATTATGGAAGAAAGTGATACCTACATGAGACAGATCACAGACATCATTAGAAAAATATAATCAAACAAGATCTTGGGAGAGAGCCCAAGCCACTCTTGTACTTTGTAATATAACAGGTTCTTTTTAAAATTTTTAGTTTACCGAAAGCTACTGTACTGGGTAACTTCAACAACAACTTATTTTCATAAATTCAATTAAATAGCAGTAGCAGTGTAGTAACTGAAATAAATCTCCATGACATAGAGACAGAAACCCTAATCTTAAGGTACTAGGCTCTAAACGTAGATGGGCACTAACCAGTTGTCTCAACAAATTTAGTAACGCCAGATAAAAGACTGCCAAACTGAAAAGATGCTTCACTCGCACCACTCTGGGTGTTTTCAGGGAGGGGTTTTCCAGTATCTGGATCATTAGAAGTGCTCTCCTTTCTTATAGGTATCTTTTCAATATCTCTAAAAGATTTTCTGGCAAGTTCCTCAGGGTCAGGTGCACCAATACTTGTTTCTAGAACTGTAGAGATGCCCTGAAAATTAAAAATTAGTAAGTGGATATAGAACATAGTATTTATCTTTCTTAGTTTTAACTTAAAATAATGTTTAAACTAAGAATATTTGACCTTTTAACTAGTTATCACATTTTTATTTCATGCCTTTATTTTAGTAAGTATAAATAACAGATATCTGACTATGATAAACATGTATGGCTTTTGTAATGAAACTTTGTATTATTTGAGGATTTTATTGCATTTAATTTACTTTTTATTAACGACGAATCGTCACAGGGGGACTGAAAAGTAAAAATGAGCTCATGTGCATGTTGAGAGGAACGCAACACGAAAAATATACAGAAAAACGGCTACAATCATGTTTAATGAGGGATTGATTGAAAAAAATTAGTAAAATTAACATAATTGGTGAAGGCATTGCATTATCAAGCATTAAGATGGTGCCGAGCACACTTAAAAAATCGTTCCTCTAAATATGTCCATGAGTGTAGGTTCATTTCAAATTTGTAGTATTCGTGTAAATAATGGGAGCCGTGGTAGGCTAGTGGTCGGGGCTCAAGTGACCTGGGTTTGAGCCCCGGTGTCGGCACCACTAAAATTATTAATACCAAATTTAAGTGCTGAATTTACTGGATGCTACTTCTTACTATACGTGTGAGTACCAGAAAATATATCATTAGGTAAGGCTTTGTTAGTATCTATGTCGATATCAATATTTCATTATATTGATAAAATATCTATAATTTCACACATAACTGTATTAGTGGGAGACTCATATTTTTACATATTTTTTACATATAAGGTATTGTCATTGTTAACATTTGTAATTATTTTACCTCCAATGGAACTCACACAATACCGTGACACTATTTTAATTATAAAACTGTAAAAGGCTCTGTCAGAAAATTAAATATAAGTGTGTAAAAAGCGTAAATCCCTGAATCAATTATTATGATGTATGTAATATAAATAGCAAGACTGGTTCTGTATACGAGGTGCTGCGGCCAGAAGAAAGTACTATTATCTAAAAGTCAAATACCACATACTAAATTATCACGATAACTCTATATTTTCTAAGACCTAATAGTTCAAATTTGTTACATAGGTATTAACTTTTAAAATAGTATATCTACACTCAAAAGAAATTAAATCACCTGTGAAACCTGACTAGTCAGTGTGCTTATACCAGCAGTTGCAGTGCTCAATATAGAGTCTACATTCCAGCCCCATCCCCAACCTTCACTTTTTGTTGAGGCTGCAGCTAGCCGTTCTGTAACTTCTTCAATATTTGGAACTGGCTTACTTTGCGGTTTGGAAACTGGATCCTAAAAATTTTAAATTATACAGTTACTGTGTCAAGAATATCTGCATCAACATCTGGTTCTGTAAGTAATTGACAAATTTATATTGTAAAAACTTTAAAACTAGCAAGCAGAAATGGCAATAGGACGGCAACATAGTTTCCAGTACTGACATTGGCTGGTTCATGATTGGCAACATCTCACAACAAAAGCTGTTCAAGGCACCACACAAGATGGAGTGACACCTTACCCAGTGTTGTGGGAAGTTGAGAGATTCAGGTGGCACATGACCATGCTTTGTGGCTGCTACTTTAGTTCACTGATGAATGTATACCTCTCCAAGAAAGAGAGAACAGGAGCCAGCATATGTTTGTCTGAAAGTTTGCTCTCTGAAAGAACTCACCACGCTGGGTGAGTGAGTTAGTGGGAGCAGTGGCGGTATTGTCGCACTAGTGCTTCTGTTCCCTTTAATCTGTGAGATTTGGGATTGCCAAATTCGGATGTATATTCTTCACCAGAGCCTTGTTTTGAGCAGGATACCCACATGCAGGTGAGGTGTGGTCTTTGGAGACCACAATATCTTAAACATCCATGTAAACATAGTGTTATGATCCATAGTTTTATATTTATATTGTAGAGAAACATCTGCTTGCACACATGTTATCAAATAGTCAGGAATTCCTATAAGAAGGTATACTAGTTATTTTTTAAACATCTTTATTATATATAAGAGACTAACAAGTGCAATGAGAGAAATAAATAACATACTTTCCAAAATAAACTGCTTACCTCCTTATCATTACTAGGAAGTTCATTGTCCTCCCAATCATCGAAATTGTCCCAATCGGTGACTTGTGATTTTTCAGGTTCTTTTACTGTACTTCCTTTGCTTGTTCTAAGATCTTTAGTGGGTTTTCTTTTCATAGTATCGGTAATTTCATCAGCGGTATTTTTACACGGTATTTCATTCTCTTCATCAACATCAAAGTCATCCCACCCATCAGTGGCTACTAACTGTAATAGGATAAAAATTATTTGTATATCTATAATCCAGGCATTTGTAACATTAATATGCCTTACATGTTTTTCTACATCTTCATTGACCTCCACTACTTAGTAGCTACTTAGTCCTCGCCAAGAAAGCGCAAGAAAAGCCAGTATGCATTCCTTGCAAGGTTTGCCCCTACTCACAACTCAGATCAAAAAATTTGTGAGCGCTGTGTAGGTACCCTTCAACTGAAGATGCTGCTCCCCATCATTGGTCTGTGGGAGTTGGGTTCAGCAAATTCAGATGGATTTTCCACCAACATTCAGACACCAGAGCTTTGTTAGTTTAGCAGTAGAGTGCTTTTACTATGAAACTTCTTCTTTACATCATGTTGTGGTTTGGCTTGATCAATGAATAGAAATTATTTGTCAATATGAACAACTCAAGGCAAGGCTATTTTATGATATGGTCAAACATATCATGAAATAGCCAATAAGTTTATATAGTTGTTACAGTATTCACCTCTATAGCGGCTGACAGCACTTACTTTACGTCGGAGTAAAAGTTTGGACAATGTTTAGCAACTAAAAAAATAAAACAAATGCTATATTGGTTGGTTAGGTAAGGTAAGAACAGTGACCACAATACGAGACCGTAGCGAATGAAGCGAGTGTACCGCAGCAGATGCGGATGCCAGAAAACACCTCATCATTTACTGTGCATATGTAATTTTGAAAAAAATTTATATTTCGTTTTTACTAATTATATTAGAACCTATGACTAGGAGGATTATTATTTAAGCAGTACCTTATTTATAACAAAGACAGTGTTTTAAAAAATATATAAATAGGTACTTTGTATCTTTATACATAGATTGCAATATATTTTTTATTCAATCTGATATACTTACGTAAACAATCTACATTTGTTTAGTAATTTCTTAACTGAATATTCAAAACTATATTGAAATTAGATATAATGTAACAGAAGTATTCATAGAGACTTATGACTGGTTAGGTAATTTTTGTACGCAGGAAATATGTTACTTAACAATGTGTGTTAAATGTTTTACAATATTAAAGCAATGTGAGATAAAGTAAAATGATAATACTACATAAAATGGTTATATGTAAAAGGTTGTGTATAATGGTAAATTACTTAATCTCCATTAATATACAATTTTGTTCATTTTAAAAACTGATCCCATAACCACTCGGTTTTTGAAGCTTTTGATTTTAATTGAGGTTTTGTATGTGATGTTACTTTGATGACTTACAATCAGATAGACTGAGTGAAATTACTGAATGTAAAAACAATTAATAGACAAATAATAAAATATCATAATAATTTTAAATATAGGATGTTATAATTTTTGAGTAAATTTAGGACCAGGTTTAATTTTAATTCATAGTGGCCACTCCGTTAAAGCCGCTACTTCATACTTTAACACCGATAATTATGTTATTTAAACATACATATTTAATAAAAAAAATTGTGAAAAGTACTGTAATCGGCTCCCTCGTGTCTGAAAAACACAATTATTATATTTTAAGGTGTAATAAAGCCATATTATTTTTCCAAGCAGCGGTGTATTCAATGATTATAGCAATGAGGATCATTTTTGTTCAGATCTTGATAGCCATCATATTACAAATTATAAATCAGGTATATAACTATCATATTTGTCAACAGAGGGTTTGGGGATCAAACTCTAAATTCTCAGACAAGAAACTAATATTCGTGATGTCAATCTCAGTCCCATAGTTCAATGTTAACTCATTATTCAAAAAAAAATATTCCTTACTTTGATAATTCCATTTATTTTATGTTTGAGTAGAAATTTAGTTTTACACAATGTTTGCATGGTATGTACTTTGTAATGTTTTGGTAATACAAAAATTGAGCAATCAACCATTTACTAGCAAATACTTTTTCTGCCGTACTCTTCATCTGGGTATGCCAGATGCCAATAAGCAGTCCAATCATTATCGTGTTCCAGTTTGAAAGTGTCAGAATAATTTTGGGCTGTGAAGCTTTCCATCATAGTCCACAGGGGTAACAACCCATCTGCAATCGTCTTCGATTGAAGTTTTTCACAGATGCCTATGGGCTGCAGTAGCCACTTACCATCAGGTGAACTGATAGCTTTTCACCCCAATAAAAAAAAAATATTATGTAAATTATTAATTTTAATTGAAGAAGCAACAACTTACTACATTTTTGGATTGGGAATGTGCTGTAAGACCTTTCTTATTTTCAAGATCTGATTCTATATTATCACTATAGTTTGAAGAAGACAATCGCTTCCTTTCCTTCTTATTGGGACTGTTTCGTCCCTCATCAGCACTTTCAAAATCCTCACTGTCACTTGAAGGCATAGTAGAGACACTATAAAATCAACTCTTTATTAATTAATTATTTTAAATTTAATACTTTTGTCTACGTGTTGCAAAATTATTCTGATTTTTGACAAATCGTCCAATTTGGCTTATAACTGTCAGTGTCAAAATCAAAATATGTGAAAAGGTTCGATCATTAGTTGCGTTCCGTTCTGTCCAATTTTAGTAAAGATGTGAATAAGTTCGTTCATCCGTTGCGTTCCGTTCTATTCAACTTTAGTAAAGTAATAAAAGAAAAAGTTAAAATAACTAAAGAACTGTAAAAATTATTATACAATTTTTTTTAGTTTAAGATATTATTTTTACCTAGCCTGCTCTTTTAAAGTACAAATATTATAATTGCCGCTCTAAAACCAGATTAGAGGCGGTGGCGGTGGAATACGGGACGCAGTACATAATGTCCAATGATAGTAAGATTAACAGACGTAACAATAGCAAAAGTTTAAAACTTAACGTCATAACAATAATGATGTACCGTAAAGTTACGAACTAAAGTAACAGAAATAGCATCTAAAACAGACTAGAATTTTAAATACTTTTTGCATTGACTGCAGAGAGCAAGCGGGACGAACTATGGGTATTAATCATTAATGATTATCAATCGTAAAATAGCGACTGAGAGATCGCATTAGATTCTGCTCCCATACCGCGATAATCCTTTTGCCGTGGTGCACCCTAATATGCTTAGTGCGACAACATTATTCCCAAACTTCGAAGGAAGGGGCAATATTAAAACATCCATACTTTAATTATTGTTAAAATACAATATCTTAGAATCAGATACATGTCATGAATGATTTTAGAAATGCATATCGAATAAAACAAAATGGTTTTATTCAATTCAATATCTGTATAGTACCTACAAGCGTAAATATTAGAAATACTTGGCTGTGTACCCAACAGAAATTGTATAATAATATTTAAGTTAAAAAGTAAGCACCCAAGGCTGGCTAGGGTGGGTCACTAGTGGGTCACAGCATAACAATAACGATGCTTTATGTATTAGTGACCACTGACTAGTAAACAAAGTTTACTCTAACAATAACGTTTAGCACAGACACGTGAACGTTTTGAACGTGGTAGACCCAAGCGGCGGCTTTTGCCGCTGCTCGAATGGGCCGGCTTGACCGGATTGGTATCACCTCGCAGAATACCGGCGTGAAGTAGATAGTATTTGTGCTTCTGCGTTTCGTTCGGTGAGTGAGGTAACCGGAGGCCCACACCCCCTTCCCATACCCCTCCTCATCCTCCCTCCCATCTCCCAAATACCCTTAAAGGCTGGCAACGCACCTGCAGCACCTCTGGTGTTGCGGATGTACGTGGACGACGGTAATCATTTACCATCAGATGAACCGCATGCTCGTTTACCGCCTTTCCATTCTACAAAATCCTAGTACGATAACAAGTTTGGAAACCTTGAATTTAAGAAAATGATGAAATGTTGCCAGCGTTCCCATATAAAGTGTCGACCTGATTTACCAGGAAGAACAGTTAGAGTGCTATCTTCTCGAGTCATATCAAGTCGTATCAAGGGGGAAGAGCAGCACGTTAAACCGATGCACCCCGGAACCTTATTACGAAACTGAGGCAATTTATAAAATTATGTTTGACAAGTGAATTTTATTTCGATGAACAAATAATTCCATTTTAATTTTGAATTTAATTAATTTAAACCTTACTTTGTATTCAAATGGTGTGCAATCCCTTAATTTAAATTTACTAACCCGCATTAAATATTCCTATATTTTGCTAATTTTCCTAATTTTTACTTTCGCCTCAAGAACAAAGGGATGCGACACAATATTTACTACTTACAAGATAATCGTCACCAGCTTCATCAGTATGCAAATAATTGTAGAATCCCGCGACGCTAATCGCAAGCTATTTAATATCGCTTTGAATTTATAAATAATACGCTAATCCTGAGTGTCGTTTCCATGTTATCGCGTAACGATTACTACCTCCATCTACCACCATCGATTTACTGTAAAACTGCAAGAACATCTACCAGCCCATGAGGTACGTGGTTCTTCATAGTAAACGTGGAGGATATCTTCATTTTCGTACGCCAACATTTTTATAATATACTTTTCTTTACGCCTTGTATGCTATGTACCGTGGAGAGCACGGATACAAAAGAGTGAGTACACTTTGAGATCTTGGAATCGACTTAATGTTCAATCGTGTACGTCGCGAATATAAAATATGCCACCCATAATAAAAAAAGTTTTAAAATCCTTTAATTTAAAATTTAAATCAGTCTATGTATATGTATGTAATCCAAAATGTAGGCCAATGAAATTATAGTATAAACTTTGTTTAGAAAATGAAATAGAATTACGCCATTCAACTAAATTTAGAGCTAAAATTTTACAGTTATTTATTAAAATCTTTCAAATTGATTTTGATAAATAGGTTGTCTACCTATTTATCAAAATTTACAATTTATCTAAAAATCAGGTAGATTATTAAACTATTAATATTTTTTGATTTTTGCATCTGTGATTCGGTAAACACTTTGTGTGTGATGCTAACCTATAATTAAATGAAATAATTCCTATATGAACCGAGTCTAAGGTAATTCAATAATTTTATGAAAGTTTTTAACAGGTGGTAGATTCCTTCTCTGTCTAGCAGTCGTCTGGGTGGGTACTACACTTTTTGCCGCCAAACATCTGGGCAATTACTGTTGTGTTTCGGTTTGAAACGTATAGCCAGTATAATTACAGGCTGAGGCATTCCATATAAAGCCTTAAAGGGTGGCAACGCATCTAAAACCTTCTTCGATTGGAGTTGTTTGTAGATGTTAATGGATTGCTGTAACCACTTACCATCAACTGGACTTATAGCAAATTTTCACTCCAATAGACAAAAAGTATAACTGCCTAGTTTAAACATTTGAAGGCGTAATATTTTGAGCTATTTTTATTTATTTTAATGAAATAAGCATCTGAATATACGAATTGATATATTAATATACAGATTATGATAACCACAAACATCTATTTTTTTGATGGTGGGTGCAAAAAAGGCAACAGCTATTTTTGAGTTCTTCTAATCTATTAAATTTATAATTATATACGTAATAAGTACCTGTTGCAGTACAATATGTGTTATATTATGCATACATAAACAAGTTTAATCCGCTTACAGAATACACCTCTCCTTAAGTTCCATTTGGTGGAAGATTTGGTGTTAGACACAGTGATCGTGCTAGGACCGTACTTGCATATTTTGATGACCATCATACTAAAACCGAGGTCTGGAAAGCAAATACGAAGTTGATTGTGTCTGCTGTTTCAATTCAATTGCACGACAATCTTTTCACCGAAACGCTCGTAAAGAACGTGGTTGGTTTTGGGGGCAAAGAATCTGTGGACCCATGAAAGGGTTATTGGCATTGAGCATCCTGATGGTCGTGAGATCTCCACTGAAGAAAAGTTTAATGTTTTAAAGTCAAGTTTCCTATTGAACTTCTTAAATTAATCTTCTGATAGCGTTGGAAATGATTTTCGATTTGGGAATAATGCATTGTACGGCAAGAAGGCTTTGCAAACATTAAGCTCATCACGTTCTAGTCCTAAGCAAACCAGAACGATGATATCTAGAGAACTAGGCGTTTGATTCTCAATCAATGGACATCTCATTTCTTTTGGTATTGAAGGTGATGTAATTTGTTCTTCGCGCATAATAATCATTGATCCGGGAAGGGCCCGCCACGCTGCTCCAGTGCGGGTCGGCGGGCTTCACATATCCTTGAAATAATATTTTTATTATTTCTCAGACATGCAGGTTTCCTCACGATGTTTTCCTTCACCGCTGAGCACGTGGTAAATACAGCACTTAAAATTGTTATTAACAATTTTAGTGTCGCACCCAGGCCACTCGCGCTCTATGAAACTAAAGTGAGCGTCCTGACCACTAGGCTACCACGGCACCAAGTATAACATATTATATATTACTATAACTTTATATTTTCACCTTATTTTTATTTCCTTTATTTTGGTATTTTTGACGATGAATCACAAGGCACGTTCAGAAAGTAACACGAAAGTCGCAACTAAGAAGAATAAATTGAGATAAATTGAAGTGACGCTCCTACGGTTGATGAAAAGGTAATGCGATTCTTAATCTTTATAATGCCTTTAGTTCATAGGGTCAGGCTAAAACGTTTGCCAGATCCCTGGGTGACGGACGGTGTACGGAAGGCAATGAGTAAGCGTGATCGAGCTTTCTTGTCCTTTAGGAGGACACGTATAGAAAAAAAACTGTTTAGGTTAGTTATTCAAAAATGGCTGAGAACACATGTAATGCGATGGTACGAACAGTTAAGCCCCGATATTTCAATAGCAATATGAGCAATTCGTCGCCAGATGATGATGGTGAAATTTCTATAATTGTACAGGTATGGGTAAGACGCTTAGTGAGGATTGCGCTCCCTCTTCTTTATTTTGAGAAGTTTGCGCCTATTTATTGATCTTTTCCATTGCGTTCATAACCCCCTTTATCACCCCTAGGTACCAAAAAAAAACCAAAGTGAAGAGTGAACTCAAAAAATATAAATCTCAACAAAAATGTTGTGCTCGGACTTCTTTCATAAATTCCCAGACGATTTCTAGTAAGACAATAAGTCCGTAAATCATTTAACAAAATTTCCACAACAGTGATTTCACACCATTAGTTCTAGTTTTTTCGATAATAGAATTCAGGTGCAGTTTTTTTTTTAGTTTAACGTGGGGGAAAGGTCCTCGCACCTACCCGTCACCGTCTCCGGTGATTGGTTATGTCGGGATCAGCATTGAAGATGCCGGACCGACTAAAACCCCCACGGTAGATATGCTGTTGGCCTAGTGGCCTTTACAGCTACATCGATAGAGACGCGCGAGCAGGAGGCCTGTAAGTTGGTTCATTACTCGACGCTTAAAGTTTACGCATAGCCGTGGGAATACGCTTTAGACCGGCGATATGTTTACCGCATAATTGTCACCGTGCCAGTGGACTCGACAAGTTCGTTCGCGATTCATCACATTCTGAATTTGCATTTGATGGCATAAGTCTTGATGGTTTGGCCTAGAGATGACATGAGCTTCATATTTACATTTGTACAACGAAATTTAAAAGTTATTTGTTATGTAAAATTTAAGAACACGTTGACAAAAAAAGAGACGCCTCTAGACTGTTTTTATGGAAGGATGGCCAACGACTGTTCCATGGTAACTGGTCCATGTGGTCCATATAAACCAAAATCAACATTGTGGAAGAATCAATATGTACATTTGTTGTCTTTTTAAAACCAAATCTAAATGCCTGGTTTCAAGTAAATAGATGTCTAGTTCTAATTCTAGTAAATTCATGAATGTAACTCATATCATTTCCGTAATCT
The DNA here is from genome assembly GCA_029286595.1 of Bhutanitis thaidina. NCBI lineage: Eukaryota > Metazoa > Arthropoda > Insecta > Lepidoptera > Papilionidae > Bhutanitis > Bhutanitis thaidina. Next base: position 3,808,435 of record JAGSMS010000020.1, on the reverse strand, counting down.
TTATAATCATATCCAATAAGATGATCCATAAAATATAGAAGTAAACCGGCCAAGTGGGAGTCGGACTCACGCACTAAGGCTTCCGTACAATCATACAACATAGATGTGTTATGTACGGGTATTTACTAAATTGTATTTTCTTTAATTCAGTTCGGGATCCTTAGCGCTCGCCCGAGTCACACTTGGTCGGTTATAATTGTTCTTTGTTTTACTTTAGTCCTTTTGAGTTTGACTCTACTCCTGCTCCACAACAAGTTTGTCTCTTTTATTTATAACCGTTACTACGATAGAGCAAAAACAAAAAATCAACGTTTCTTGTTATCCCCTTAATTTATCTTTGATTTTTTTTTCTTATTTGTTAGGATATCCGTTATAATAATACATATTGTAAAAAATCAATCTGCTTCCTGTTACGGTTCAAAAGATACAGCCTTTTTAGTACAGACAGACGGTGCAGGGTTAGTAACAGGGCTCCGTATGGAACCCTAAAGAGGTGAATATATCACGACTATTGTTTAGCTAGCTCAACTCTACCAGATCGTTTATACTGAGTTGAATAAAGAGACCGCTGTTTTTCTTTCTGGTTTTTCCCAGCGCTGAGGCATTTTCCTAAATTGAATTAAACATTAAAAAAAAAGTAAAGTAACAGTCTGTAAGTGCCCACTGCTGGGCAAAGGCCTCCCTTCTCAAATGCTAGTATCAGAGAGGATTTAGGAGCCGGGAAGGGCCCCGCCCGCCACGCTGCTCCAGTGCGGGTTGGGCGAGCTTCACATATCTTCATAATAATATTTTTATTATTTCTCAGACATGCAGGTTTCCTCAAGATGTTTTCCTTCACCGTTGAGCACGTGGTAAATACAGCACTTAAAATTGTTAATAACAATTTTTAGTGGTGCCGGCACCGGGAATCGAACCCAGGTCACTCGCGCTCTATGACACTAAAGTGAGGGCCCTGACCACTAGGCTACCACGGAATATACATTACCGCTAATGCTTATCTACTTAGAAATTCGTTCCAACTAAAAGAACAAATTATGTGAACTACGTGTAAAAGAAGTTTTGTGAAAAAGAAAGTGTTTCGTGCTTTTTGCTTTTTCAACTTCAATTCGTTTACTATTCACGCTACGAATGTACAAAGTACCCACATAGTTATATTAAGAGCATAATTAGTGTAGTCCCTGAACTAGCATTCACTTTCATCTGCCTCAAGCTTATAACTTCTACTATAAGAAATGCCAATGATGTAAAGTACAAGTAAAACCGGTCAAGTTAATAACAATTTCTAATGAAGAAAAATATATTTTAAGAGAATGTAGTTTAGTCGAACCTTTGAAAACAATCTATTTTCAAATGCTGTTTTGTTGTTTTAGGCCCTGTAGGTCTACTAAGAAAGATTTTTTTAAGCTTTTGAGTGGGGTTAGAAGACGGCTTAACCGTATATACACGTATTATAGAACTCCGGAGAGATGGGCAGGTCGTGAAACTTTCCACTTTCTATACGAAAAATGCCAAATTAATTATCATTGCATAATATCTACCGCGGCAGTCCACGGGTTCTCCCGCGTGATCTTAAATTTACCCCAAGTGAAAGCATAACTGTATATCCAATATAGAAATTTCCATGGCATAATCTACATCTCTGCCCCAATTTTATTTAAATCCGTTCAGTCCTTTAAGCATGATTTTCAAAACAAAACTTTCACATTTGTAATATTAACTAAGATGAAGTTGACTAGCAGAGAATGCCAAAAGGCCTTAATGTCTGCTCTTTGTAATATTTTTTGAAAAGTTCATCGCAAAAGGTTTAAATAAATAAATAAATCATAGCATCTGTAGAATCATAAAGAATATTTAAAAAAATATTCCATTAATTTGTATTCGAATAAAATCCACAAAAACATTCACATGAAGAATCCGCTTTGATGCCTTATGATCATGATACATCTTAGAGCCATATCTTGTATGGTCCTTATGGTCTAAATCTAAATTATGATAGATTACGAACTTGAAGAAATTTTAACAACTTTGAAGAGTCAACTTAATTAATATTGAGCTCTAACAAATCACGTCTTCTCAATTTATTTTCAAAGGTGACGAGGGATGTCAACCAATCGTTAAATTTTAATTTGCACCAGATACGTTTTATTAATGAATGATGGAAGAATACCAATTTTTTTTTTATTTAACAATGGCTCCTTAAACATTACTTTTACTAGTTCAGGGGGTTATGGATTTATTGAACTTAAATTGTCACAAGATTTATGTCAAATAAATTAATTTCTTTCTTCTTCATGTTAATAACTTAATCCAATACCTACTCGACAATTTTAATTGACGTTTCTAGCAAGAAGATCCTTTCATTCATTGCAAAATTGTTAATCTCTTTTTCTCTTGAATTTAAGGGCTACCATTGGTTTACAGTCACCTAAACGTTGTGTACCTGCTTTAATCTTATTTAAAGCGTTATTTGACGAAAATCATAAATTTTGCGATACAGGAGGATTAAAATAATCCGTGGTGAATAAGAAGTTCTATGTAAGACATGCCAGTTATTGTTGGCGCTCAGTGTTGCCAATTTACCCATTTTTCACAAAATTTTGCAGATTTTCTACGGTCTTAGCGACTAATAAAAGATATTAGGATAGTTTTCCCGTCATAGTCTCGCAGCGTACACCACGTGCAGGTGATATTCGTATTTAGTGTGGTAGTCTTATACCTGTCTGTTAGTCTATCTCAGTCTTACAACACTGAAGTCCGCAATGTAAAATATTTTTTTTATAACCCGATTTAATGTTTTCCTTAAATAACTCTATTCATTTGTCGATTCGATAAAAACAGTTTATTCTGTAAGAAAAAGGTCGACGATAATACACCATATGCCAGTTCCACTTCATCATTAACAAAAGAAATTATAATTCGAGATGAGAAAGTTTTGTCGATATTTTGGATTTAGAATAAAAAATTTGACGAAGCGGAAAAAGGTTTGTCGTTCATAAATTTAGTTAGTACCTTGATAATTTATTTTATTTGTCCATTTTTTAATTAACGCTTGAGCAATTCATCTGTTTATTTTATTTTATTTGATAAATGTGTTTTATGTATGTATTATGAGCATGTATAAGTTTTATTATTATACAAAAAAGTATATTTTATTTTTAGCGGAATTTTCATCACTACATTTTTCTTAGATCTGGCGATATTCGACACTGGTTAGGGAGAAAATAATATTCCTTAGCGGCAACTGCGCTTATTTTGAAGGGGCTGTGTCGGGCAAGTTAATAATAAGAGTAAATAAACCTGTCTACATGTATTGTGAAAACCTCGTGTTGTACAGGGTTGATATATTAAATGATGTTTGATCCAATAAATAATTCAATTATATTATTTTATTGCTATAATTTATTAAAATAAAATTATAAAATTTTAATCTCAAGTGAAAAGGCCGATATAATAGATCGTCGCCATTTTTTAATATAAATGATTATAGCGGATTCGGTATTTTAAATTTTTCTAAGGCTTAAGCTAGTGATTTACTGCAATATTTATATTATTTTAAATTAGATGCACCTTTCACCATATTTCCTCACGCCCTGGGTTGACTGTTAGAGAATGCCAAAAGGCATTAAGTCCGCCTTTTGTAATCCTTTTGGTGTAGACAATAAAGTATAAATATATAAATAAAATAAATATTGTCAGGTATTAATTGGCAAGAAAGTGAGGTGTTACCACACCATATCTGAAAATACCACCGCAGTATGGCATAAATTCCAACGGTCCAAGTAATTCAGTATCTCCTTACGCTTACCTTATCGTATGTTGTTAGAGCTACTCAGCCGTTGCTTTTATTTTCAAATCTTAGTAGGTGACTCTAGTTTTGACTCCAACTCACAGATTCTTGGTTTAAGGGTTTTTCATTACGTTATGGTTGTTCCTAGTTCCCAGACCGTGTATTTTTTTATTTATGAAACGAAGTGACGAGATAAAGTCGTTTACTTGAACGTCTGGTGTGTTAACGTGAGCCTTTAATAGTTTGACTACCGCGTTACTTAGTAGTTAGCGTACCTGAGTATGGGTTCAGAGTTCGAATCCCAGCCCGGAGTTATTATTTGGGCACAACTCACAAATTATTGTATTTCGAGCCCGATTTTGTTATTTTACGTTCCGTGTTTTTGTTACTGCATCTGACATTTTCTTCGACATTATCACATAAGCTAAACGCTACATCGGATACGGGAATGTTAAGTCGAGTGAGTTCCTCTGTGTGCGGAACTAGATATTATAGTGCGGCGAGAGGCACTAGGGCACTATAATATCTCCAGTGCAGTTGACAACAGCCGATAGTGTTTGGAAGTTGTTGCCATGGTTGAAATTGGCAAGGATGACATCATCGAGATCATAGCAGCACCCTGGACTTTAATTGTAAAAAACCGTGCCGCACTGTCTTTCCGGGAAAGAGATGGTGACAGATTACGAAGAGACCAGGCATGCAGAGACCCAAGGAAATATAGGGGCCAGCAGATTCTTACGCTGTTACCACAAGCCAAATACTGCATATCTCCCACTCCTACTAACTTCTAGAAGAACTCGAATGGGGGTCGGCATTATCATACCTAGATAAGTAGTGGGTTGTTTGTTTTAAATTCATTCACTGCTGCTTATTTTTAAGATAATTATGCTATATGGATAATGTAGTTAACATAACTACACACACCTACACAGCTTTAAACTACATAAAAAAAAATGGTCTAATTCACACATGTTTGTAGTTTCAAATCGGCTCACAACGACAACGGTTCCAGCGAAGCAACATTGATAGTGTTATGCAGTTATATGTCTATAATTCGTGGGTATGTCTCATACATACGCGTTGGAATGCGCTTCTCATACACATCTGTTTGTCTAAGTAGGTATGTACGAGGGAGTCGTAAATAAATTGAATAGATAGGTACTTAAATTTTGCCTTCACTGTTGTTGGCTCAGTTTTGTTGTTCGCATTGTGAACTGAACTGTAGTCAGTGGCACGACGTGTTTGCCGGGGCACGGTATGTAATGTAAACATTGTGGTCAGGAGGAATGCATTTAGACGGTGGGCGCTGGTAGTGAATATTATCATGAGCGGTGATAACGTGGCGGCTAGTGTTCGCTGCTCAGTTAGCGACGCGGGCTCGCGTGGTGCGGTCGCGTGCATCGTACGTAACGACAGGAAAGTGACGTGCGGAACTGTGTCCGCGCTCGCGTACGCGCCGCATTCCATCGTGGGGGCCCTTCGCCGCCATTGGCCGAACCCGCGTGACGTCACACCTCGTAATGAGGTATTCAACATGGCCGTGTAGCTAGTTCGCGAGTGTGCTTCGTTATTCGTTTGAATGGATTTAATCAGTGAAATATGCCAAGGAGACGAAACGGTGAGATACCCTTGCCCGACGGATGGGATTACGCGAGGGACTTTGACGGAAAGTTATATTTCATCGACCACAACAATAGGAAAACGACGTGGATCGACCCGCGAGACAGGTAAGTTTTCCGAAGAGAAGTGTTAACCCGTAAGAGCCCCATGTCAAAACTTGACATTCCAATGCGATTTCCTACGTTTTCTGATTGATTCTATAGGTTTCGTTACCCTAGATTGTTGTTGATTTTGTTATTCTAGTGTCTAGTAGTGGTGCAAATAGTAAACACGATTCTTAAATAGAATAACTTGTGAAAAACAAACTGATTGCTCGCCGCGACGCTACTGCTCTCTGTCGGAAAACACGCGCAACTATTCTCGATTTCACACGACATTCCACAATTGACTAACAACAACTGACCTAAACACAAATTATGGTTATCATTTTCTTATCCTTCAAAATGTGCTGTGAATCTACATGATTGTTGTGTGATATCTGGTTTTAATGGTTTTGAGAAGGAACGGAATGAGGCCTCTGAACGTTTTAACGGGATATGTTAGAAGTGAAACGAGCGAAAATTTATCGATTAAGCTTAAGTTGGAGTAGTTTCATACGTAAGTTTTTGTAATGCGCGTATACAGTGCTTGGAGAGGGCGTTGGGAGATGGAATGCACTGCATAGGCAAGCTGTTCGGTGTGAATGACAGGCCGTAGAATGCGGCCCGGGCCTGCGGCGATGGTCGCGCCTTTCTAAAGCGGCGCAAACCCCCTCGGCCCCCTCCCGCGTCCCCTTCGTCGCCTCCACATCGAATTGCAGGTGCTCACAACACATCCCCATTAAATACCGATCATGTCTAGCCGTATCTATTTACCATAGTTAAGAAGACACCTGCACAATTGTTTTAAAAAGCTGACCTTAAAACTGTCCCACCTGCAACTAAAAATTCTCAGTGACCGTTAAAAATGTTAAGCAGCGTTCAGATGATGGTCAACATTGGATAATTAATCATGTTCATGGACGTTTACGGACGCAGGAGAAAAGAAAAAACATCGTTCATTGGAAATGTTTAGTTAATGCGCAAAATCGAAAAATTGAAGTTACTGAAATTATTAAGAATATGCCTGTTTTTGCAGAAACATGTGTATTAGTATGACAGATGTATGTTTAAAAATAACATTATCGAATATTTCATAAAGTTGCTGTATTTTTACAAGATACTTTTATGCCTAGGATTCAAATGGGTACGTACCACCCCTTACCAATTTATACCGCTAATCAGCAGTGCAACCATTGTTGTGTTTCCGGTTTGAAAGGTATAATTATTACCACTATAATTACAGGCTGCGAGGCATTCCCACTTAGTCTGCAGAGGTGACAACGCTTCTGTATCTTTCTTTGATAAAAGTTTTTTTGCAGAAGCCACTTACAGTTGGTAAGTTGTTTGAATTGATGTCATCAAAAATGAAGGCCGATGTATAATTCAAAATGGTCAGACTATCTATACCAGACTTACTCGTCTCCAGCTAGGATTTAAAAGAACTGTTCCCCGTGCATTGACACCGTAATAAAATTGGCCGCTGCCACAGGAAACATAAAGTTGAATATTTATCGAACCTTTAGGAGACCTGCATTCCATACGATCGGACAGCATAGTATGCGACTTTGCACTTATGCGAAGGAACCAGGTAGATCGAAACGATTTAAAATAAGAAACACTTGAAATCTGCCATCTAATGCATTCAATGTTTTGTCGCAAACGTAATATTGAATACAAATTATCGTTCGGCTATATCTCTTCAGCCACGAACGAACGTCAAAACATGCTGGCTATATGAGAAACGCAACCTAGACAACAGAATGGTGAGATTTAAAAATGACCTAGAAGAGAAGCGCGAGCCACCGCGTTTGTCATATAGTAGATGTTGACGTTTCGCCTGTGCGAAACTCGCACACAATAAAGCGAAGCACTAAGCCAATTTATATTAACGCTAAAAATAACCCGGCCATGTCTCCGACGCTTACGTTATTAACTTTATACGGGCTATCTAAATGTTCCTCAGCTTAAAATGTGTCTGTCATATAAAGCAGTGTCTTGACAAATGCAATTATTTACCGATCTCGACCATGCAGACCGCTTGGAATTTATTAATGAAGCATTCTTAATTTCGATAAATGTTATTTTACCCTGTGGAAGCGGCGCAAGAATTCACAATCCCTTTCTTTCCGTGGGTGTCATAAGAGGTGACAGAGACCTGTCTATCTTTATGGATGACAGGTGCTTATATTGAAGACGGGTTATAAGAGGAGGGAACATGAAAAATTTCCACGCTTCCAGTTTAGAGATCGCTAGCTCGCAAATCCTTTTCATTCGCGTATAGCTAAAGGGAGTATACATAAGCAGAGAAGAGATAAAAAGCTTTAAGTAAAAACAAGACGCCACCGGCGATCGTCAGCGACGCGACGTAAATTGAAGAAAAAGTTATAGACTCGTTAACCGACGAAGCTGAAGACAATGATAGTGGATCGACGAGTGAGTGGGAAATTATGCGTGCGTTCCCAACGCCTATTTAATTATATCAGCTGAACACAATTCTTCTTTGCAATGCATAGCGGCCATTGCAGGCCGCGGTTTGTTAAAGTAAAATTACTGTCTATTAATTCCTCTAAGATTACAATCGTGTTACAATCCTTCTACCTTACTTTATTCTACTAGACGAACAACAGGGTTCCCTGTCGTTTCGTTGTGGATATTCCCCGAGTTTAGATGTCATTTCTAATGCGTACAGTAAGGGATTGGAATAATTTCCCTGCGTTAATGCTTCCGAACTTTACGTAAATATCTCGAAGAGAAGAGTGACACGGCTCTTACAGAGCTTGGTGGTACTAGAATTTTATTGGGTATTACTCTTACTGAGCTGGGATTTGTGGGAGATTTTTACTAATTTCTCTTTCATTTTATGCGTATTTGGTTGAGAATCATCATTCCAGTTGTATAGAAAGCTTAAATGAACGTCAGTCTGCAGTGTAATGTTCGCTACATTACACTTTCAGATTCATACTATTTGGGTCACTTTTAACAAGCTACAAAAACATAAATAGTCATAGATGGAATCAAATTAAATTCTAACGAAATTCACTAAAGAAAAGGCATCTGTTGCAAAACTGCAAGAGCTTTATGTCAATGAAGTCTTGGTAACAAACATACAAACACTTTATTAGTTGTATGTCGCGTGCAACGAAGCCGTCTTCTCAAGATTGTGTAATTCAAGTATGTGTAATGTATCTTGTGAATACTTCCCACGCACTACGCGCTCCTTGAAGCGTGACTCTAAGGGGCTGTATATTTTGCTGCGTTTCTTGACTCCGATCGATACAAAGTTACATTTTGTAATAACGATTTATATTTATAAAGGAGTTCATTCGGTGTTATTTAAAGACCAAATGAAATTTCGTGTCTTTACTATTTTGGGACTAAATTATCTTTTTGTCGCTCCTGCCTTAACGATTTCGATTACGTCTTGTTTATTTTACTGACGAAAGAAGCTAAAGGGGTTCATAGATTGATTTTATAGAGGAACGATGCCACACGAAACTTTTGTGACATAGTGGATAAGGTTTCAGTACGATTATATTGTAGATTGTTGTATCGAAAGTATTTACGGTTTGTACGACATTAATAACCAAAATGTTACTAATGACAAAATGGTTCCAATACGTCTAGAACAATTAATTTAGTATTAGAAGGACCAACAAACACTTTACTCAAATCTAAGCAACACGGTCGTATAATAAGACCCGATGTAGGAATCTTTTTCAAGGTAAGATACTTATACAAATACGTAGCAATTAATGATAAAAATATCTAGGTGATGCAGGCGTGAAGTTATAAGTAGTTAGAGTACAGCTGAAATGTAATAGGTTTATAGGGCGCGGCGTGCGGCGTCGATTCGAGACGTCGAGAGGCGAAACATCGTGTACAACATTGTTTACTGTGCGCATTCCTCTCAGATAAAGATGTCCTTGGCGAATATGTGCGCGCAGACGCCCGACGACGCTCAGTGACGCGATCGGCTTCTGTCGATTTATTTTGATTCCTATGCTAATCATGTGGAAATTTGTTCGTATTCAATGTCTAATTAACGATGTAAATTTGATGATAGTGTTTGGAATTCGTATGTTGTTTTTATAGCGTCCTAAAACATCAATTTCACGTATTTTTGTGGAATACTTTTCTTTAATATTTACAGGCAAACCTATTTGTTTCTTGTATGTAGACTGAAAGTATAAAAAATAATCAAGTATATGAAAATGGATATTTGCTTTTATGATGCGAACTTCATAACCTTCTGAAATCACTTTTTTGGTAAATCCAAAAGAGGATTTAGAAAGTGTGCAATTCAAGACTTGTCTCTGCAAAGCCTGTGAAGATTTGTCATCGTACGTAACTATATTCGCATTTTCTCGTCTATTGTGGAGCCTTGGTTACTTTCCATTGTCACAGGGCTTTGTAACGTTATCGGCCATGTTGCTTCATTGTGACTTGTAGGGTCTTGAATGCTATAAGGAACATCTACAGGAGTTATAGCAGTGCTTTTATAATTTTTTTATGTACTGGTGGCACGTTCATTCTTACAAAAGAATCAAGATTTAAAGAAAGGTGTTTTGAGGAGAGAACACCATTGACTAATGATGTTTACTATATCGCTGTTTTGTTTTTTTTCTCACTGGTTCTTCTGAAACTAGGTCATTTCTGCCATAAACAAACTATCAACTTGTTAATCTGTACAAACTTAAAAAGCATAAGGCTAGCTAGAGGCATAGATATCCCATCTATGAATCCAGTATATGTCAGATCAAGTCTTATATCGTCTAATGGTGGAAAATACATCCGAGTATGCTTAATCCCTGAGACTAGTGATGGGCATCAACTTTTCTGGCACCGACGCTGCATTATGATATATTATATCTAATATAAGACTTTAAACGATTCAAAAAGAAAGTATACACACACTACGACACTGGGTAATACACCCTCTGTGTATTGCCTATTGTCGTAGTGTGTGTAGTTGTATTAGTGTTTGTGCTATATGGAGGGGGCTTCACTACAAATTAGGCTATAAATTACTAAAGTGTTTCAGTAATGCCTTAGCCAATTTAAGGAATCTTCTATTTTATATATAAAGTTGCATTTATGACGTAAATCGATAATTGCTGTAGGAAATATATTTGACACTGTAATCAACGTGTAAACGATTGTAAAATCACGCTTGCTACAAACATTATCTATGCGTGAACGCGACAAAAGCAACTGGTCCCGCTGCTAATCGTATATCGCATTCCTATGTTATCTATATGCCGTCACGTATTTATTGTTTACTCACTCGTAATGAGTTTTCACTGCTCGTGACTATTTTTGTCTCAGCGTTTAATTTTACAATTGTTACAATGGCGATAACAGTGTAATTGCACTACTTAAAGAATTGTTAACTTACACAACATAAAATGTTTTTTTGATATTATAATGTGTGAAATTATTGAGAACAATCTCGAATTCTTTATTACTTCTTCGACTTTGTTATTTCTTTATTGTATATAGGCATTATCTCCGTGTTGAAACGGCGTAAGATAATCTAACATCTCATCTCCGTGGGATAAAATCCCGTGCTATAAGAGTCGACTAAGGAAATAATTTCGTGGTCATTAACATGTTGTAGCAAAATCATCTCAAATATGCCATGCGTTTAGAGTGCCGGGTCTGGTCCTGCAATAGCCATAAAGCGTGCTATGGGTCCCGCGGTAGTCTGTTTAATATGAAAGGTTTTGACATGAATAAGCATCTAAAGTGGAAAGCCTTTGGCACTTTGATTCTAACCGTAGTGGGAGAGTGATGAAAGTCTGTTTTGCTCTGCAGTGGATTGCTTAGACGTACATGATGACGATTATATTGGACAGTTGTCTACATAAGACTTGAAGACATACTTTTCTGAGAGCAGATAGATAGATGAATGGCAATTTTCATGAGCAAATTCGAGACTATACCGGATAGGCAAAAAGTGGGTCGAGGAAGCTCTAATCTCAGGAACTACCTGATCGATTTGAATCTTTTTGCGTTAGATAGACCGTTTATTGTAGAAGGTTGTGGGCTATATAATATCGCGCTAGGAACCACAACTATGGTCATGTAGTCGTAATGTAAATTAAACAGGCAAGTATAATCCAAATTTAACGCTGTTTAAACCGCGCAGCACCGCTAGCAAGAGAATATAATCTTAACAAAATGCGTTGTGTCGACATAGCGGTCTTTGGTATGGGTAGACGGAATTTCTGCGTATTAGTCTTTCCTAATAGGGATTGTTGATGAGTCGCGTGTCTGTGCGGCACCTACGTACCTAGCGGGATGTGACTCCCGATGTTCGTACGTTTTACACGTCGGAGACACTCGGAAACGGTGTAAGATAATTTTCATTATAATGTAACAATATTTAGGGCGACAATAGCCGGATGGGTTAGGGTGCGGACTACGAAACATGACATCGTAATTTCTAGCCCGCCATTCGACTATTGTCGTGAACCACTCCAGATAACAAGCTGTAAGCTTAGTTGGAGGGTTAACAGGAATATTAGTAATGCTACTTAATAAATAGCATTGCTAGTATTCTTTTTTTTTTTAAAAAAAATCAATTGTTTAAAAATAATTATTTTTGTTTCCGGTAGGTGTCGACGCATTAGCCTGACGTATTACAAATAGGCACATAAATCAGTTGATTTTCTTGTCCGTCCCTATGTCCTGTATGTTCGATTCGATTTTTCTGCAAAACATCAAGCATCTGATTAAATGCGATAAAAAGACATAACTTTATAAATGTATATTTGTATTCGAACTGAATCAAAACCTACAGGGTATCTTTCGTTGATCTAGAATATTGATATTTGTTATGATTATGATCCAGAACCCCGTTGGATTACAAACTCTGGACAGGGCTAGAGGACATGGCATGCTCAAAATGTTATTTCGACATAGTATCTTGAGAAATCTTTAGAGCTCTTGCTATTCCCCATGGAGACAGTGCGTAAATCCATAGAATCGTGGCCATAGGGATTAAAGGCCTGGCATCAAAGTCAAAGGTTAAGTAAATTTTGTTAACAGTGGGTTAACAAAATTGTTTTTAATGGATCGCTTAGACTTCCATGAATCTATACACATAAGTCTAGTCATTATTTAATATTTTTTTGTTTTTAAAAGATACTTTTCAATGTGTTATGTAGAAGTTACAGCCATAGGTACTATAATATACACATAAACAGGTAGCGCCTGTACGTGTAAAACTAAATGGCTGCTAAATTCATTTGCATAAGATTGATTGAGCACAGGAGAGCGACCAGACGTCGTCTGTTAAATAATTATACTTCAGTATATTCCTCTTGAGACACGATTTATATAAAAATGTGCGATTCCTATCCGCTAGGCGAAGGAACAGTGACCGCCATGTTACCGCTATTCGACTTGAAAACGTCTAATAAAAATTAATTTCGTTATTTACAGCCCGCTCAACTGTTTCCATTGGAAAGTAATTAAATAAGCAATCAATTAAGTAAATGTCCTTTAATATGAAATGTCGATTGTAATTCGCTTCTGTGTTGCATAATTATCTCGATGATATATAGAGATTGTGACGTAGCTTTAGTAAAAATTTGGACTTAATTATACATTAAAATTATTCCAAGAACTAGTTTTTTTGCTTCGTATAGAAATATGTATTTATAGGAACTGAGTCAATTCTGCAAACCGTTAGCAGGAATGACATTCAAATTAGTTTAGTAAAATCGACCCCCAAAGATTTCCTGTACTAAATCATAAACGATAAGCCATTTTGTTCAGAATCTCATCATGGAGACTTCAGCAAATTACGGCGCCAATTTTTGATAATGCATAAATCATTGACGGCCGGTGGTTTGGGCGTGGGCGAGATTTGCGTCTGAAGTATTTGCCAAGAAGCACTGTTCCATTCTGTTATGCACTTTGTTGCTCGGCGATAGTCGGCCATTTAAGTTATGCGAAGTAGCAAAACTGTGTCGGCGTTAAGAGATCGTAAGCGTCGCGGAATGCAAACTCGACACCTGTACCAGCCATATTGATAGACATAGGCCAAGCTAAGTTCTATTCTATACAGTATACTTCAGCCGAGGCGCTTGGCTGCCAAAATTGGCAATTCCAATTTTAAGTTCTGGTTATCTTAGAAATAACTCATTAAGTAACCTTAGCAACAGAATCGAAAGAAACATTTATTCTTAGACGTAAATAATCTAAACTTATATTTACAATCATACATCCTTTCGGAATTATGTTCCTTCAGAGAAGACACAGGCGAGAGGAACTCTGTAGGCATTCTCTTTTTTGATATTTAAAAACAGCTCGGTACCAATCATTTTATTCATAGAAGTTATTGTGTGTAAAGTATGACAAGGGATGTTAATTTATTTAATACATTGCTTGTGTTGCTGTGTTAATTTGATGGAAACTACATAACAATACAAAACATACAACTACCTACACTACAACACATAGAATCCTAGTGTAGGATTGTTTTCGTCAATAAAACTACATTACATAAAAAAAAAACATATTTTCGCGTTTAAAATGCGATATCTGCTTAATGATTGAACAGGGAAATGTAACTGTTATTAAATTAATTAAAACACGAGTCACTGAATCGGTTAGGATCACAAAGATGGTTTCGGGGCGACTGTTACGAACGGTATCAATTTAGTGACGGCCATTCACAAAACAATGGCGCCGAGGAATTTCGTATCTCAACAAACTTTCGCAGAAGTCGGTCGCCTCCCATTCATTCGCGTTGAATTGCACCCGCATTGATACTGGGTTGTTTGGACCGTGTTTAAACACGCTATCCGGTCCGCCAAGGTGGCGACTTCGCTTTGAAAACATATCGAATGTTGGATACGGAATTGTTACCTAGGGTCAATTTAATTAGAAAATTAATTTCGTTCGCGAATATTCACGAATGTCGTCTGTGTTAAATTAAGGTTGTAGGTATGTTCATTCCTGAGAGACAAAAGAAATGGTTTTTAATTAGACACCGTGTTACTTCCATTCATATCAAAAGTGACGTGTTGTTTATGTAAAGGCGGCATTACTTTTAAAAGTATATTAGAAAGAAGAAAGAAAGAAACATCGAATAAAGAAAAAAAATGTTTATTCTAGATACAGATAATACAATATGTTGGATTATAGCAAGGAAAAGGCATTCGACTCAGCATTATGCTGCAGCAGTATAGCTACAGCGCTTATATTCTGCCACTGCCCTTGTTAAATCTCGTTAAACAGGACAACGTTAAAAAAAAAGGGAAATAACATACATAACAAAATAAAGTATATTGTTGTTAAGGGTAAACAATATTAAATTAATGACACTAACAAATAATTTTGAAAAACAATTACCGACTAAACAAACACCACAGAATAACACCTTAGAATAACTTATGTAAATATAACAAAACACGCAAATTAATTTAAATAATTATATTATATATTTAAGCTTAAATAACAACCCGTGGTTTAACGGTCATCGTAAATCCCGCGTAAATCGTTGTGTACTAGATTCTGTTTAAAAATATGGATCTATTGGGAACGTTCCCGATCAAAGGTTAGGTGATGGTGGACATCAGGGTCAAATCATATTATGTATACGTTACATCGGATAGGCTTTTAACGAGCGAGTGCATGTGTTTGCATGTACAATTGCAGCACTATAACGAATTCAACGCCTATAACAATGTCTGATTTTTAACGTTCGAAAACGGCCAAGAGGTCATCAGATGCAATCACTTCTCCATGTAGCGGTTCTGGAATGCAGACAATGGTCTAATCATGGCTCCGTTGTCATTTATCATCATCAACGCAGAATGTTTTATTTTAAGGCTTTGTTTGTTTTGTTATCGCTTCCAATGACCGCAACATATGTCATCCGTTTGAATATAACTAATAATGTCTATAGTACAGTTTTATAACTGATCTGTAACTTGGCTCTAGTTATTCAATGTAGCCTATCAAGCTTTGACCTCATTGAACACTATATTTTAACCGACTTCAAAGAAGGTTATATTTTTAATTGTATTTGACTGTTTCTAAACCGATTTGGATCAGTCTTTTTTCATCAGAAAGTATATACTTTTACAGTAAGGCCCCTTATAACTACTTACTCTGAAAATATACTTTAGAAATTCACTGCTGATTAAATAATTATTATCAATTACATTCCGTAATTGAAAAATGAAAACCTTCAAAGCGTCGCAGACTTCAAATTCTTTGTTTTTAACATTAACATCATTAATGTTTGCGAGATTTGTTAACAAAACAAAAAGTCGTGATTCAAAATAAATTAGGTATTTAGGTTTCTTTGAGTACTCCTACTCCGTAATCAGTTGCAACTTTATTATTGCGCACATTTCAAAATTAAGTGTATTATCCTTTAGCGTATCATAAAAATATAATTTCTTATGCTCCAATACGTCATGAGTTAGTATGTGATTTTGTTTTATTGGATTGTGTTGAAGAACGAGCTTCCGAGGCCACCTCAGGGTAAGCGGCCACTGCAACCCATGGACACCTGCAAACAGTTTCAGTCGAATAATGTTATAGATGCGTCTTCAAGCCTGCGGACTAAGATGAAATATCTCACACAGCCCGTAATTATACTACCTCTCTAAATATGTTCAAGTAAGTCAAGATTTCTGAACAATGCTTTACATGATTGTCTTCCTAAGCGACTAGAAGTTTTCTGACCATAATACAACTCTCTCGTTCTCACTCGTTCTGACGAAAAGCTTAAATAAGATCAGAGAAAGAGTCCAATATAGTGTCGGATCCATGGTACAATATATCCAGACTAAAAAAAATTATACTCATTAGTTTACCTAGATAGTTTTCGGAACGTATTACTTAGTATTATCGAGGCTTCAAGTTGTTTTTAAGCCGATGCTCATATTGTGTCGCACGCGCAGTCTGTTGCCATGACTGAGTCGCTTGGTATGCGACGTGATTCAGACGGAGAGACGGAAACCCTATATATCCAATGTTTATACGAACCGCTGCCTGTCCATCACTTCCACAGACAACGTGCAACATTATTAATTTAAAAAAATATAGAGGATTTATTGGGAGCAATTGATTTTTTGTGATTGCCATTAAATAATCGTGAAGCGAAAAAAATAAAAAGTACTTAAACGTCGTACTGCTTGGCGTACTTCATAATTTCTCGAAATTTATTTCTAAATTCTTTTCAGACATTCTCTGTTTCCCTTCAACGTCGAGCGAATTCAGCACTTAAACTTGTAATAAAAAATTTTAGTTTTGCCGGAACCGGCATTCGAACCCGGGTCACTCGCTTAATATGAAATTAAAACGAGTGCCTTGACCCCTTATCTTTTACTACGACTCTTAAAAAAAACACGGCTCTGGAACCGCTCCACGTTAGATGAGCGTAATGATATGTGTGTTAAAATTGTATGTCGCGATGACTCTGAGACCTTGATGGAGCAACGTGACGTGCCTCTCAACGCGACACGGTTCTGTTCACACTCTGCATTGGAATGTGTTTTGTCAATGATCGAATAGCGCGTGACGTCAGCGCTTCGCATTAGCTCGTTCACCGTCGATATAGCGATAGTTAGGTTGTTTTTGGTGGAAATTCAACGGAATTGACGTAGGACGTGTAGAATGTTTACGTCTGCGGCGCGAATTGTGGTTCTGTATTTTTTTTATACCTATCATCCGCTCGGCACACTTCGTCGAACTCATTGCAAGTTGATTCGATTATAACTGCGCCTGCGCCGTTCGCTCCGTGTCAGCGATTTGGAATGCGAGAGGAAATCACGTTGACCCCTAACGCTTCCCTTTTCGGGCATCCAATCTGCGATTCTCCTGTATGCTTTGTTTCAAACTTGCACGGAATATGTGTCGCTTGTAATAAGGCGCATGACATCATTCTGTTGCATTGACATTTTTAATGACACAATTTTTACTGTACGGCGTTAAAGTCGGACAATGGCCTGAAATGAATACGTAAAAAGAGATCATTCCGACGTCCGAGGGAATGTGCATTAAACGGGCGGTTTGGATTAAAATATTTCCCGGATTGATATTTATAGAGCGTTAGTAGGCGTACGGGTTCGTGTGTTGGTGGTTCGTTATATGTGAGACAGCGTGGCACCGCCTCCGTCCCGACCGGCTCCAACTTTGTCGTAATCCAGGATTTGGCAATCGAACGTTTGAAACATCGGACAGACGGCAACACACGATCGAAATATAAATATATAAACTGTTTACGCAATACGTGTGTTATCTTCACATTTTTCTGATGTTTGGTAATCTGGCACGGTTCTTGCAATGGTGATTAGAACTTGTTTATTACGACTTCGAAAATATGTTTGTAATAGGTTATCAAATGTTGGAATTAGTAACCTAATATATTGTATGGTGGGCGGTGCCAACGTAATTAATTGTACTTTACTTGATTTCCTCCAAATATCAAATAACCTACAAATAAAATAAAGTCAGGGTATTACTAAGCAGCATCCTTTACATCTAACAATGCATCTCGTTTACGAGTATGCCAATATGAGCTTCATAAGGAGTAAATCTATTGGAGAAACTGAAATGTTAAATATGGGACACAAATACAGTAATAGTATCTAAAAAAGAATTTATCATTCCTATTCATATATATCGTAATTTAGCATAGAAAAAAAAACAACGAAAGACTGCCACAAGCGTAAGAAATCTGAGAAAGAAGTAAATACGAAGATTAAAAACCTCTTGCCAATGTTATGTTAGATGCCTTGAACAGCCAATATGTGGCGAAAACATCTATCGACACATCGCTGATTTACTGGCTTATAGAGAGCGTCATCTGAGGAACGCCATAAAATCCGAAGGAAGAAATAATCCAAAGCGGGTAGCAACCTTCTCGTTTCTATTTGCGGATGCAGTCCGACAGTACATTGGCCCTCTCTGTGCTATTTTCCAATGAGTCTCGATGCACTGACATATTGCACGATACAGCCACTCTACATTCGCTTACCGATTACATAGATTATAGATATAGCCTTGGTTTTTAAAAAAAAAAGATTTGTAATTGAATTGTGGATCAACTGAACTGCAGTGGTGGCTCTTTCTTTCTGCGAATGTCGTAACAGTAGACTAAGAGAAGTCCTTTGAAAATCTCATAGCGTTCGACATACGGAGGACGAACAACAGCGTCTATGATGAGGGGCGATTGTGGCACATCCTCCCATCAGACTTTTAACGTGCTGAGGAAGAAGTAGAATATGGAATAACCGTTGTTGACAGTAATTAGGGCTCTGGCTTTCTCATAACTCGCAGGTCTCCTGTGAGAACGTGTTACTTGGCGTTTAGGTTGTCACGTATACCGCCTGTACAATCACAGGTCTAACGCCGGCCATGTTTTGTAGAAGGGCATTAACGGAATAGCCGATTTGATTAACAAGTTTGCAACCGCGGGCTGCGAATGCGGGCTAGAGGTTGATTAGGTCATTTCTATGTGCATAATCAAGCCATTTTGCTTGAGATTGCTTTTAAGCTATTTTGTTTCTAAGCTCTCATAATCCTACCACCGCTTACAATAAATTACTATATTTGTAGATTAATAACGTCAAGCCCAAACATCTGTAAGCATCAAATAATGACACCAATGCTTTAGTATTGTATATTTGGACCTTTGTACTATCATTTTACGAATTATAATGCATCTAGATCCTGTTTGTAAATACATTTAAATAAATAACTTTTTACTTTATTCATGAGGTGTAATTATTGTTCGTTTAATTTTGTGTTAATGTGGAGAATTAGGTCCATACATTTAAATAATACTCTATTAGTATGATGGTCACCGAAACAGTAGGAATTTCATAAAATAATGATAGCAATAAAAATTCCTTCGCATTCGTGCGTACACTTTGTTGACGCGTGTGTGAGTGTCATGTTTTCTTGTGTGTGACAAGGGATTCCGTGACACGGGTCACCGTTTCCGAGAACTCGACTCGTCTTGACGTCCCGCTGACAGGACTGGTTTTGCCGTTCAGCGGCGTCGCAGTAACATTGTAACATGCGATTGTCCCCTTCGCTCTCACTGACGAAATCGTTCCCTCTTCCTCTCTCAGCGATGCATTGGATGCGCACACGCACGAGCCCTCTATCCCCTCACCTCGATAAGAGCGATCGTGTACTGAAATGGACGCCGCGCTTTCGGTAGCTGCGCGGAAGGAGAAACAAACTTCCATTGAAGATCCACCGAGCTCTTACGTTTATGGTAGAGTATCACTTACGTAGAAACGCTACGATTTTTCATTCAAATTTAAAAAATGAACTCACACCGTTGATAATTCCGTAGATTGTATTTCGATTGAAAGAGCATTATCTCTACAATTTACTTTGGAATTTGAGAGAATTCAGCCATATACGTACACATTAAACCTCATTACACGGACAATTACTGTAAAACAAGCAGCAAAATGGGACACTATCATCACGCAAACGCTCGAAAACGTCAATTTTAGTGACACGCATGCCCACAAAGTGAACGCAAACGTGCCCAATTAGCAGAGCGAATCTTATTTAATAATCGACTTCCATACTGGAATTTATACATGAACGCCGCATGATACGTTACCGTTAAGTGGGATGCGCTGTGAGGTTGGTCTGTTCAATTTCGGGTCACCATCGGGAACGCGAGGGGGTCCACTTTTTGTGGACGTAGTGGACGTGTCGCTTGGTGAATCATGGTCGATACTTGTCCCAAGTGGAGCGGGTAGATGGCGCCAGAGCACCACGCCCCGCGCTCGTCAGCCGCCCGCATTGCCGTCTGCCGCTAATTAAACCCATGCAACTGGTTGGTGCTATCACGATTGACAGTGTTATGGCACAGCCCCTCTTTATCGGGATCTGCTTGTCCCAGGCACGCACTATTTGTAAATGTATTAACGTTTGCCAGTAACTTTGCCTGCGTGGAAAAAATATTTTCACGCGGTCAAAGTTAGCTTTCTTAGGTTAAAAAGATAATGAGATTTCAAGATATCAAATACGTAGCAAATTTCATCAAATCCGTTCAGCGGTGTAGGCGTAAAAACGATACAAACTAACATTTATAATATTAGTATGGAAGTGTGGTAAGAATGAAGCATGAGCAAGAGTAGAGACAACGGTAAAATAACTATGAATTAAAAGTAATCGTGGAAGCCGATCCTCATTATAAAACCAAGGAATTAGCGTCATTGTTTGACGTTCGGTTACGCATAGTATTGCCTCATTTGCACCAAATTGGTAAAATAAAAAAAACAAAAAATTTACTGACGAAGGAGCACGTGTTGAAGCTTGCCTTGTTTTAATTAGTGGGTACAGAAATGAAGGGATTTGTACAGAATTGTGACGTGTGATGAAAAGTTAATTCTCTTCGATAATCGCAAGCTAAAACGCAATGGCTGAACCCGGATCAAATATCGGAACAATGCCCTAAAGCGAAGCTCATCCAGAGAAAACTAATGGTAACTGTTTCGTCGACACTTCAAGGGATTCAACCGATAGATTTTTTTTCGGTTAACATGACCCTGGTAGCCTAGTGGTCAGGGCGACCACTTTAGTATCATAGAGCGCAAGAGACCTGGTTTCGATTCCCGGTGCCGGCACCACCAAAATTGTTAATAGCAATTCTAAGTGCTGTATTTACCACGTGCCCGGCGGTGAAGGAAAACTTCGTCAAATTTTGAGGATATGTGAAGCCCACCAATCCGCAATGGAGCAGCGTGGCGGGCCATTCCCGGCTCCTATACCCTCTCAAATATTTCAGACCAACTTTGCCCAGCAGTGGCAACTTACAGGCTGCTACTTTACTTTACTAACATGAACTTGGATACTTCGATTAAATAAATATATTTTTCTAAAAGAAAAAGGTGTTGACCCTCAGAATTATAGGCTGCGAGGCATTCCATGTTAGTCCACAGGGTAGACATTCGATTGAAGTTGTTTGCAGGTGCATGTGGGCCTCAGCAACCTCTTCCATTAGGCGGACCTCCCAGCTCATTTGTCACCCCAATCCAATAGATGAGACGTCGAGAGACAGTTGTTAGTAATTTTTTTTGCGATTGTCGACAAAGAATGAAAAAAATCTTAAGCTGTACTATATTTTTAATGAAAAATTATGGATATATTATGCTTAATAGGTATAGTAATAATGTCGACAAGATTTATGCATATAAACACCAATAAACATTCTTTTACGATTTTGAAAACACTGACTAGAATTTAGATAGATGACCTATTTACGTGAACACACCTGATGAACACACATGCCTTATGCCTGTATCTTAGAAATAAATGCCTGTTCCAATCTCTTTAAAGGGAGTCATTTCAATTGCTTACCTATTCCTATTTTTTATCCGGCTAATAAAGTACATTTTTGTATCGAAATTTTCGATATATGGCAGTTAATATACTTCCAAAGTTATGACGTTTTAGTACAGCTCTGAGACAAGCGTGCCTACTAACTAAGACGAGGTCCCAAGGATCGAACTATTTATTAATGTATGTAGTACTTATGGCACTAAGATATTTTAAAACACTTTTTGGAAACCAGAAATTGTCACTATGGCGCAGAATGCATGATCTTTGCATATACTAATTTAAATAAACATATAATCAACATTACAATCAACTTATATAAGGTTGGACATATCACTTCCCTAATTAGAACGAATTTGCTATAATCGCCGTTCTTTGCAATAAATATAATGTAAAATAGTGTTTATTGCAATGCAATATGACTTAATTTGGAATAGTTTTCACTTTAGTTTGCGTGACTATCTAATATTTACAGATGCTACTACAGAAACTGTGGCCCAAATGTAATACGAAATCTGTTTTGCTCCAACACTTGTTAGTACAAACTATACGGTCGAAAAAGTCGGAATATAATAACGACTCTCGGTTATTTCTATTTTGCTTTAATGATAGTAATAGGAGCGGGTTTAATAGGTTCGTCCCTTGCTGTCGTGGGAAGCAGCTGGCCGGCGTAAGGCCTATGGGAAGGTTTTTTGTTACGGAAGCTGCTAAATTAAGTTTCTACGAAATAGAGTGAACGGCTGTATGAAGTCCGATGCTAGATCTTTCTGATTAACTATTTTGATAAGAATCCTTTAGTTTAGTTTAATAGAGGTTCCAGATTTTTAGTGTAATCAATCAAAAAAAAAATATTCTTGAAAATATCTTTGTAAAATTTTAGTGATTAATTATAATATAAATGAAATTTCTATTGAAATAATTTGATAATATTTTTGAAGATTTTATTACACAGGTTAATAGAGTCATTCCGATGAATTAGACAAAGCAAATATGTGTCAAGTTCGAGCAGTGGAAATCCATAGTCTTTGCCTATCTCTATAAGAAACAGGCGTGAATATACGCATGTATACATGCATTGTCAAGTTTCCTGTAGTAATAAAATAGTTTGCAAAAGTCCTGTTTCGCTGTTTTCAAGTAGTAATAAAAAATAATCATTGTTTCAGATACACAAAGCCGCAAACATTCGCGGACTGCATTGGCAATGAGCTGCCTCTGGGCTGGGAGGAGGCCTACGATCCTCAGATCGGGCCTTACTACATCAACCATCTCAATCGTAAGTATTTTTTTTGACTGCTGTAACTGATATCAACAGACTACAAGAGCAAATACCCTTGTGAAATTCATTAAGCACAACATAGAAGCGAAAGACGTATGTCAGGACCGTAGCAAGTGGAAGAAGATTGTCTCTGCCTACCCCGTTGGGAACAGGCGTGAATATATACATACACACATACAACATAGTCTATCACGAGGATAGGTCTGAATTAGAGACTATTCTGTGTAAATATCAATTCGATTTTACTTTATTTTATTACAGTATATATTATTTCTGTATCTCTGTAATTTAGTTTTATAGGAAATCACAATTGTAATTATTGTTACAATTTTTGCTTGGCTGTCACTGTAAATTGTAATTCATATCAGTCCTCATCTTTTGAACTTTAAATAATTAACAAAAGCAACTTAAAATGTTAGTGTCTCTTTTAAATTTTAACTTTATTAATATAAATTATTAAGAGAGTCAAATATCTAATTTAAATACGCTATTAGTTAAAAATGTCAAAAGTCCTGGGACGAGGGTGTATCTTTATACTTAGGTTTTATCACTTATGATAGGTTGAACGATCTACAAAATTATATAGTTAAATTAACGTACAGTCGAATGCGTGTAAAGTTCAATAACGATAAAGGTTGCCCTAAAAGGATGGTGCGCTGTTACAATTTAGCTGCAGTTGCCTGTGAAAGAGAAACCATTTTCCCATGCCTTAATGAAATCCACGTAAAAATTAATAAAGTCCATCGTAGTTGAATTAACTAGAAGTCGGTACCAGTGTCGAAAGATTGCGAAAAGTGTGATGGTGACCAACCAAATGGTGAAGTGAAAAAGCTCGCGGCCTTGATCGTTAATTATAACAATCTCGGAATCGTACAAATTAACACACAACATTTAATGAATGCGATAAATCCAAAATATTTTTAAAACATACTCATTCGCTGTAGTTTTATATCTTAAATGTTGATATCCTCACATTAACGGAATTCGTCTGTGCTAAATAAAAATCATAATAAAATTTTATTTCATTCTGTACAGATCAGCGTTCCATCTTAAGCCAATTTATAATATAACAAACTGGATCGTCTTCTTAATAACTGTATTCGCTTCATTAATAATAGGCTTACCTAAATTTCATCATTTCTCCTCTCAGCTCAAATGGTTGCCTCTCAGCTCGCGTAGATATTTTAGAACACTTTGTACCATATAAACCATCTTACACCATCCGTTCATATCCTATCTGAAATGCTATATCAGTGTCAGAGTGACTTTCACGCCCGTTGTCTCCGTTCTGAGGATATTTTTGCTCTCCGCGTTTCTTTCTGTCGCACGGGCTTGTTTTTTTTTATGGGTCTTGAGAAACACCAGAGGGGCTGCGGGTGTAATGCCGGCTTTCAAGGATATTTGGGAGTTTGGAGAGAGGATGAGGGTGGTAGATAGGGAGGGTGTGTTACCTCACTCACTGAACGAAACGCATAAGCCATGATGCCTCTGCTTCACGCCGTTGTACTGGTCGTAGGTCGAGGTCAATTAGACTCGGGAGTACGTTACCTGCTAATATACAAGCAGCAAAAAGCAAAGTTTTCTTTTAACTTTTGCTCTGAGGGCATTTTTTATCGAGTCGATTTTGTACATTGTGTGTTGATAAATCTATTAATTCATTTATTTTACATATTTAATGCATTATAACGTTACTACAAGTATGTAGTTACAAATTGGTTCAATTTTCTATTTGCTATGCACCCATCACATATTCTCTGGTCAACCCAAAGGTAGAATGATACCGGTAGCTTTCAGGCATTTTAAGTCCACCCTTTTTGTATATTTCTCGTGTGCAAATAAAGTTTTAATAAAGCTGTCTAGAAGTATTATAATGATGAGCCATTTACTCTAGAATATACTTATTACCTTTTGTAATAGGAATCGATTTTATCTGGCAATTTATTAAAAACGGTTACCATAAACGGTACTAAATGACGTTGTACGTTGTTGACTTTAGTATAAATAATATAAAAATATCAGAATATATCAACTACCAGGGTGTTGTATGTTTCCACTGCGTACTTACTTATTCCACCATAAAGAATTGTTTGTATTGGAGGGAAGCGCGCCAACTCTTATTTATGCCCTTTGGATTATTCAGTATGGCGAGTGAAAAATGTTCTACGCGGGGGGCGTATGAAGGCCTTCAATGCTTTAGTTATACCCTATGAATTATGGAACAAGTTGATTCATGTCTAGCCTATAGAATACTAGGAGTCCTACCGTGAATTCTGTATTTTGTAATCGTGATACGAAGATGTAGCGCGAAGTGTCGATAGTCGTACTGTAGATGGCGCTGCTTGCCCATATTCAAGATTCATCTTACGAAGAATGGATAGTCGTCGCCAAAGATGTCGCAGATACGCGGAAAAGGTCGCTTGGCTAATCTGATATTTACTTGTATGCTTACTTATGCAATCGACTACCCCTTGCTAAATTAAAAAAAATATATATTGATTCTATTACAACTACAATCAGAAAAGACAATGACTTCAATATGACTAAAGTCAACATTTTAAACCAGCTTACATTATCTTATTTTGAAACAATGTTAAATAGTTTTAATATTCATTAGTTGAAAAAGTGATTTGTACGGAATCTTATTAAACACTCGAGAATTTAAAATATGTACTGATTGGATGAAAGATTAGATAGAATATGTATATGTTGAACTTTTTTTACGCATACTTCACATGCCTAACATTATATGTATGTGTTTTCCGCTTATTGTGTATTGTTGATTAGATATCAAATGGTTGTAATAAGATATAAATAAGAAAAAAAAATACCAAGAGAAAGGTCGTGACATGGTTGCCATATTATTGAGTTATAGTCGACGTGAACTTTAATAATGTTCGTGTATCTACAAAAATATTTTGGATACCTATTAAATGGAAAAAGAGTCAACTGATCCTAAATAATATGGAGCAAAGCTGAGTGAAGCGAACCGGTTCAGTAGTAGTCCTATTATTCCCGCCTCCGATGCAATTTTTTTATTGTTATCTCCTCTAAAAGTTATTATCTGATTTTAACTAAACTTAACATAGATAGAACATAGAGTGAACAGTGTATATATTAATTTTCATCTCTTTAGCTATTTACATTCATTTAAAAATAATATAAACACAAATGTGTATGTAAATTATATAATAAACTGAATACTCCGCCCCCACTTTTGTCCGCAACATGAACTTACCTAGTTATTTATATGTTATATTAAATTAAACTTACAGAGCAAGTTTAATTTAAATAGTGGTTTTCGAGTAAAATCAGGTCGGCCAAGCAGTCCGACAGACAAAAAGACAGAGATTTTTTTACAGTCAATCTAAGTCAAATTAGCGAATATTCCGCTTATTTTGGAAAACGTAAAAAACGAAAATCACAGACAGGCTGCTATTTATTTATACATTTAGGATGCTAAATCCATCTCTAGGGAGTCACTTACGAGAAGTCTTTCTCGTCTTGTTTTAAATATTATGTAATCTGTGGTAATATCTCAAAGTGTTCTGTGTATGCATGCATTGTAAGCTACTCGCGAACAACATCGGGGGCTCGACTTGTTGCAGAAAAGAAAAGAAAAACGGTTACTTGCATTTTAAGAACGCAATTATAAAATTCTTATCGTGTGCCATACTGGATTCACGTTGCACCGATATCAATATTGATTGATTGCGGAAAAAAGTTCGGGAGCTGCATCCAACCTCCTCGGATACAGATGTCAAAAAGCACTTGACACGTGTCGTGAATTTTAACTACCCACAGGATGTCTTGTGACCATAGAATAAAAACTTATATATCTTGTGAGCATGGTCGCGTTTTCTTTTTAAAATTTTATACACAGAGCAAGATTGATTATGGTACCTTATCGCCACAGAACGCAGAAAAGACGTGATTGAAATAAAAATACTACTTTCTGTGTTCTGTAAAAATACTAATATCTATGGTTGCGAAGACTTTTAGTAAATATTGTAGATATTGTATTATTTCATGATATTCTTTTTTAAGTAATGAAGTATTAGTAATAAAAATACTTAAAAAAGTTACTACTTAACACATGTAATGTAATGTTCATAATTTACGAAGTGATGGGGAACAATGCGCTCCGAAATTACCTATATCTTCATCCACCTATTCATGTCCAGCGTTTAACATAAGTTTGTTATCTAGCAAGGTGCTCACCGTGCAGATGAAGTTTGCATTCGGTGAAAAGTATGATACATATTCCCCTTAGACCCTTACCTAAAAGTCTTGAAAACCCATGGCGATCACCGGGTGCAGACTCGGTGACGAGTTTCACCACCCGTCACGTTCTAATGTCCCTAAGAGGCAAAAACAGACGTTTCAGGTTAAAATATGGATGTATCTAGCAAATTAAATTTCTGTAAGTATTTCGAGCCTTGTGATTTCGTAATCAATCAGTGATTGTTATTTGTACGCAACTCGTATTCAGAGGCTATTAAACCAAACACGAATTCAACGCGGCGATACGCAGCGCGTGCGCAGGCCATAACGGTGCGTCCGCGCATTTTCGCACGACTCGCGCATTCTGTTGCATTATTTATAACTTTTCTGCCATTTTCTTAAGCTCTTTTTTACAACCAGCCTGGATAGCAGCGGGTGATTTGATACTGGGTGCTGAAAGGTCATGTTTAAGTATATCATTGTATACGTGCTGATTGTAAGTCGTAAGAAGATAATTTTAGTAACTAAACGTTTATGAGACGAGTTCAAGTCAAATCATCTATTCGGTTTATTTTTTTTTGTCAAGATCGCTAGTTGTTAAAAAAATTGCATACAGCCTTTACCAAAGTTTTTTCGCATGGGTTAATAAATATTCTGTGAGATAATCTACTTCTCTTGTAATAATTGAGTGTCTTGTTAAAACATAAACTTAAATTAAGTAAAATATCGATTGTATTGTTACCTTATGTAAACAGATGTGTGAAACAGTTTTATAAAAAAAAAATATTCTATCTGTTGGGTGGGAGTCCTATCGAGACGCAAATTACAACCTACTTTGTAGTATTTCTTGTCGCTATTTTAGTTTTCAACAATTTTCTTTCCGTGGGTTCATGTCGTGACAATATCCCAAAGAAGAAAACCCGGTGTTCGCCAGGTTATCTTTTATCTCCCGGAGAGCGGAGCGAAAAGTGGGTTGTGGAAGCACTTTTAGTTACGCTGAGGAAGAAGTAGATAAGCCAACGGGAAATCTCTGCCTACCTCAATGGGTGACGTGCGTGAGTTCATGTGTGTGTGTGTGTAATTCAAATACATTCAGTTGCATTATTTATGAACGCATCGTTTTTTTTTAAATTGATTTCCATCCACGTGAACAGCGGGTGTTCTTGGATGCTGCTTGTTAGGATGGTCTTGAATTGGAGATCGCAATGTACCTCATACTGTTCAATTAAGAGAGTGCTTATAATGTGCTTTTGCGGTTTATGTTCAATTATATGTTATTAACGTTTTTGTTTACCGATAAATTTCAATTGCGAATGTGTGAAATAAAATCGAATAAAACTTTTTTATTATTAGATTTTTTTTTCTTATTTAAGTCATAGTAACTCAAGGTATAGTTTAACACAAAGGTTACTCCTTTCGTTTTACGGCCTGGTACGATGTGACCAGGGAACAAATCCCTGTGGCGGCATCGCCAGATCACCAGAAAAACGGTAAATTATAATTTTCAGTGCTGATTTTACCGCGGGCTGGGCGCGATGAAGAAAACTTGAGGAAACCTGCATTCATGTCTGAAAAATTAAAATAAATATTCGAATATTTGAAGTTCGTTAACTTGTTTTGTAGTGTGACGGATTCTTCCCGGCTCCAAAAAATTAAGACGATGCTTTTTCACATCAGGTCGTGGGGAATATACAATTTGCTACTTTACTTACTTTTCATTCCCGTGCACAGTGTTATTCGCCGAGTGTGGGTTTTTTTTACTATAGTTTACGTACAACTACAACAAGTACAACAAACAAAAGTCGCGTTTGCTGATAATTTATAAAAAAAAAAACAAAAATATTTAAAGGTTATTCAAAATTAAAATGAATTATTTCATTTTTATTTTAAAGTTTCTCAAACTATCCGATAAGAGTGTTTTTTAATTTTCATACAAATTGTAAGTCATAGATGAAACGCAGGGTAAATTAGTGTTATTTTTGCACTAATTATTAAATATTTTTTGTTTTAAATTTTCCCTAATACGACTAACCGGTTTTATTGTAAAACATAATTAAAAATGAATCGATGGACATTGATAAAATCAAAAAAAAATGGATCATAATCAAAATTATTCTTTGACTTTATTTTTAATCTACCACCGTTCCGCAATGAGCTTCCTCTGATGGGGAAGAAAAACGCGTAAGGAAACTGTAGGTATACACTTTTTTTCAATTTGTTTTTAATAATACTAATATTATATTATTTCATATGTCCGATAGGTATCCAATCCAATTTATTATCCATTGGGTTAAAAATCTCGCTTTATTCAGCCGAAAACATAGTTTTTTTTTTAAATAAAGCTTCTTAATATTGCAATAGTAATTTCAATTGTTCTGCTGTCTTAAGTGTTATGGTGATATTTATGATACTTGTATATCCTTAATTAATGTCTTCATTATTCGTATTTATCTTACAAGAGTACAGCTATAACACTATTACATTTTAGCGGTAAATTGACCTTAGTAACGAAAAGCATAATATTCCCAATCAGTGCCCTTCAAAGGGTTAACACACACAACGGGCTTGATTGACTTTGGCGGGGTTCGCACCGCTGATGGTTGGTTGGTTGGCTAGACGGCCTGATGGATTTCAACGTATGATGAGTCCTTAAGTTCGTCTTCTTAGTGGTAGTGATATTTAAATATGACAATACAATAGACAATACATAAAACGAATAATTACACAGTAGAATTTATTATTTTTTAAAGAATTGAATTGCTACTTATTATTGTTATTACTCGTTGTCCATACTCGTTAAGGTCGTGTTCTGTGCGCCTTGGAATTATAAATTTCGTTCGTTCACCAGCGACGATGTTTGTATAAATTGTTCCATTACATTAAACTGATTACGGCTTAGATATATTTTAATTCAAAAGCGAACATGCTGAGGTAAATTGAGTTCTTATTTATGTCGTTGTACGAAGGCGCTGTTAGCATAAGTTAGTTGCACACGTACGGACGCATTCGCCCGGTTTACGATCACAACAGCAATTCCAATATTGTCGAAGTATTCGTTTTTGAATTTTGTTCTATAATAGTACAGGTGTGTAGTATGATATTATTAAGTTAAAAAAAAAATACTTCCTGTGACATTAATTTTGACAGTTTCAAAAAAAAATAACATTTCTTTTCTTTTGTAAATGGCCAGTAATAATTTAAATGAATAGAAAACAGAATTTCTTATCGTTCTACGGGCGGGGTAATGGAACGGGGAACTTCACATGTTAGGCATTTTTTTTAAATTTTGTAGACAAAGATACTTCCTCACAGAGGTTTCTTTAAATTTAAAAAACCAGCCAAGTGTGAGTCGGGCTCGCGTACCGAGACTTCCGTACAACTACACAATATTATCACACACATATGTATACATATGTATATATCTGTGTTATGTATAAACCAAAAAAAAATTTGCTTTCTTTCATTCGGTTCGGGGTCATTAGCGCGAGCCGGACTCTCACTTGGCCAGTTTTTAATATTTGTTGTTTAATTTTTTTAGCTTGTGCACATATCCGTTTTAACGAAACAGCAAAAACGAAAAAAAAGATATGTTTCTTGTATGTCATGTTACTCAAAGTGATGAAGATATTTGTTTGTTGCTCTTCACTCTACAAGTGAGCTACTACGTCTATAATCATATTTCTCTATCAGAATAGTGGACTGCATTAGACTTATGCAAGAAGCATGTGTCCAACGCAATCCAGTATAATAATGATTTTATAATAGCTCATAATAATTTAGTTGCCGTTAACGTCACGGTTGGCTGGCGAAATGGTGATCACTTACCAATCGCCTCGCGCACCTTAGTCGGTGCTGCTCTGTCTGTGAATATTCGTTCTGATATTTGTCGGAAATAACGAGATTTTCGGTACACAGGAACCTGCCACCCCCTTTCTCCCGTCGGTGTCGTGAGGGCAAGAAGAAAATCTTATCGCGATCCCCGGGAGACTTTTCGACGATTCATGTTGAGAATACCGACAAATCCCACGGAGTGGAGACCACTGGATTGCGGAAGCTTGTTTGTAAGCAAACACAGCTTCCGCAATCACTGAGTCATTTCTTATGGAATTCTTTAGTCTCTGTCTACCTCTACGGGTGACAAGCTTGATTGTTTGTACATTATGTTTAGATGTTATATTTTGTCCTATTGTAGTAAGTATAGTCATCAATAGACAATATACTTTTATTACTGATGGTTATTAGCTTAGCAATTTTATGTGCTGGAATAAGGTCTGCACTTAACATAAATCCAACTTAACTTATTGCTTACACGCAACTCTTAATCGAACATGTGTTGCTGCCTTTAATTATTATTATTTAACTCCAGAAAGCTCTAACTGTATTTATGTCGCTAGTAAACTACTAAAGATATGTTTATTGAATTGAGATGTGTATAAAGTTGTGGCTCAGTGGTTATGTATACAGTGATTCGTTGGGCGCGTATTCCGATCTGAAAAGTTAATATTTTTTATACTTAAAAGATAATATATAAATTACTGATCTGTACTTTGTCTTCGTCTAAGAAATTGCACTATTACTTTGATCTTGTTCATGAATACCCTATTTTTTTTATTCTCCTTACAAGGTCGCTTATGTTCATATTAATGTATTATTACCAAAGAAACGTGCAGGGTGCACTGTACATAAAATAATTATTTATGTGTTCCACAAAGTGTCGGTTTGATTAGAATTAAAACCCAGCGTAAATACTCCAGTGGGCGGTTATTTCAAACTCTACGAAATAAAAAGGCGTATGATTTTCGCTGAAAATGCGTGTATAAATGTTCGCGTAAAACGGAATGATGGATGAGATGGGAGAGGCCGTATTTTAAAAATCGATTTTCGAAAAGATCTACCGTGGATAGGTCATTATTTATCCTTAATGTAAACAGTCGTTAGCGGAATAATTATTATTATATTAACTTAGGCGCAAATGCGATACGCGAAAACGAGTCTTATATACTACGACTTTCAATTGTAAAGTTTTGTTAAGTTGTGTGGTTAAGAGGCATGCGTTTTTTCTTTCTAAATACGAATAATACTTTATGCGTTTAAACGTAATTTTCAAGTATTGTGATATTATCTCGATAGTTTTCATTTAAATAATACGTCTCCTACACTCTACAATCATTGCTTACACTCGTGAATGCCCGAAGTTATAAATTTTGGATGTGCAAAGATATTTGGATATGTCCCGGTGGCATGTTGCGACAAGTGGGAATTCTGGAACTCCAATATGGTTAACGAAATAAGTCGTTTTTTGTTATTGGATTGGAGTGAAAAACGAGCTAACAGTCCACCTGTTGGTAAGTGGCTACTGTAGCCCCATGGAGACCTGCGAAAAATTTCAATCGAAGAAGTTTACAGATGCAGACCCCTGCGGACTCAGATGGAATGCCTCAAAGCCCGCATACAGGCTCTCTATACCTTTCAAACCGGAACACAACATTTATTATACAGCTGTTTAGCGCCAGCATTGGTTAAAGAATCTTAGTCAAATTAGTAGTAAGTTGCAGTTCATTCATTGAATCACTGAAGCATTGTTAAAATACTGACACTTTTAAGATCTGTGAAGGTTATTTGATAACAGGAGAAGCTATTTCTCTCAAAAATTAAAGACACCTGCCCAGACTATTAGTTTTCATGCATCATTTTTAACCTTATGATTCATATACACAAGATTTAAATTATATGATTAATCTTTTGCGGGGAGCAGTATATTATATTTCTTATTGTACAAATAGCAAAAATAAAATATTAAAACTATGTAATTTCCTTAACTTTGATTATTAGTTCGTAATATAAGTCAAAATAAAAATATTCCAAGCAGGTTTTATGTTAACTCCTATTAATGAAAATGCCTCCTCCATTTTGTGTAATTTGCTTACAACATACAGGTTCGTTATCCAGGTATGCGATCTCCCCTATACCTATTTTCTGTATAAGCCTTGCAATATTTATGCGCTTTACCCCTTTTAGCTTTTATTTCGCAGCATTTCGCGACAGAATATTTTCTATAAAGAATTTAATTTTATCTGTAATAGCGT
This sequence comes from Bhutanitis thaidina, assembly GCA_029286595.1. Taxonomy (NCBI): domain Eukaryota; kingdom Metazoa; phylum Arthropoda; class Insecta; order Lepidoptera; family Papilionidae; genus Bhutanitis; species Bhutanitis thaidina. Next base: position 3,775,030 of record JAGSMS010000020.1, on the reverse strand, counting down.
AAAATTATATATCGAAGGCCATTTTTAAAGGTTTTCTAGAAATTAAAAGCACATTGTTTTTGTCATTTTTAATGCAGTTTTGAAACACAGAATTGCATATTATGTTGTTGTTTCAATTAATTTGATTGTGTTATGAAAAATTGCAGACAATACTGAGAGATCATTCGTTAATTTAGCTTAATTGACAGCTTCTGGCCAAACTGTATATTACATAGTTGTTTATATTGATTTGTTGTTGAAGTTTCGAATTCAATGGTGGGTTAGGATCCCGTACGAGGCAATCTGTGATCAGCATTCGATGATGAAATTCAGATGACCAAACTTTCCCTAGATGCCAAAATTCATAGTGTTTGTATAATCATACATTTTACAATACAATTTATTCTTCCTTGCGGTAACGTCGTGTGTGGCTGCATTTCGTGGATTCTTCCTACTGTTAGGTGCTCACGCTTTTCGATTGTATTAGTATAATGCATGCCACGTTCGGTTTTATTCTATTATTATATAGTATTACTTTTGATATGTTCCGTTTCCTGTTCGAATTATGAATTTTGACACGTCTATTTATAATGTCCTCATTGTTGTCCTCAACACTAGCTGAATAATATTATTCCTTTTAATACACGCTGCGTATTTATTTCGTTATGTCATTATTCACAATTATCAATAATAAATACCACGCAAATGTAGTATCAGACAAGTGATAGTAAAAACTTTGTAAATATGATTAGCATACAATTTTAAAGCCAGTCATTGACAGCTTGTTAACATTAATTTCTATTAAAGTAAGGTGACGTAGCAGCCTGTAAGAGCCCACTGCTGGGCAAAGGCTGAGAAAATCTCAAATATCTGAGAGGGGCTTGGAGAGGGGAAGGGCCCTCCTAACAGTTCCAGTGCGGTTTGACGGTATTTTCACATATATGAAGAGGATATGTGAAGTTATTTCTCAGACATGCAGATTTCCTAATGATGTTTTTTTTACCGCCGAGCGCGTGGTACATAATATAATATCTTTTATTAAACCAAAATTATTTTTTTAAGAAATAATATTCTATTTTGATTCGGCTTTCATTTGTTGACGTACTGGTACATAGATCACAAGGTCAGCTACAGTGCTATTCGAAATGGAAGTTTTACTAATAAAGTTAATAATGAAGAATTGAAAGCCTGTTCCTTCGGTTATACTGTTGAATATATTCGCTTGTTTTAATTTAAAAAATCTTACCACAATCGTTATTCTATCATTATTACATATAAGCAGTGATTTTTAAGGCGCATGTACTTCATTTGCACCTAATTCTGCGTAAGATTCTTTCAAACTGTTATCTGATAACTGGGTCTTAATCAATTCTACTATTGTTTCTGTAATCGGCCGCGAGTGTGCAGCGATCGTTTAGGATCGCGACGGCCTTGCCACTAGAATTGAGAATGATAATTGAAAGATCGCCGTTCCCACTTTGGATGTCACGCGGTGCGCGGATGACGGCCTGCAGCTGCCGCCGTGCATGAACCCACTTGATTGGATCACATCTCCCGCTGAATTTTATGAGGTCGTCATTGTATTTTTATTACTTGTCACCTCCACAATGTACACCAGGAATTTTAATTAATTTCTCGATTTTTTTAAATAGTCTCTTTAAAGTTTGCCTTTTTGGGTTTTCGATTGATTAATATATAAGTTATTTAAAGATAAGGTTGTCGTTTCAATTTTAATTATACGTGTGATAAATTATGGTCAAATTTAGTTGTAAAGAATGTGACAGTTTTATTAAGTACATGCGAATGCCTTCTGTATAACCTTAAATTGTATATCAAAAGAATACGTGAAATAAGTAAAGGACATTCTATGTCTTATTCCATGACATAATTGAATTCTCTACGAAAATGCAATGAAAACGGTCAAGTTTGTATGCATAATTGTGCGACAAATATCCAAACATACAATACGAAGAGTATTTCACATTTATAGGATTATTAGGATTGGTAGGATTATATTAATATTTTATCAACGTTAATTTCGTTGTTTATATCTACAATTAAAGTTCCATCTTTTATGATAAGTACGATGTGTGCATTAATAGGAATTCTCATTTGGGTTTTAGTTTATTTTACATAGGGAATGTTACATTAATAAAATAATGCATGAAATAAAAAAATATATTAATCATTCTGATTTTAGGAATTTCAATAAAATTAGATTCCTTCTTTCAATCTTGTCTTATTAATTAAAAAGCATAATATCAACAACTGTTATGTTTATACATTGATTTTTCTTGAAAATCTGTATGTATGTATGTAATAACATTCTTAAATATGTGGGATTTGGGTGCGACAAATTTGAATGGATTTCTTGCCATTAGCCAGTCGCCAGAGCGTTGTCAGCGAGATGTGTATCTATACTTCGTTACAGCTTATTAATATCTCTGTGAACATCTGAATAACAAGATTAGTAAGATTTTTTTGAACAGCTTTAATTTTCCTGTTTTTGTTTTTTACTTCATTAAATTTACTTTCCAAATAAACGCTTATCAGTGATTATTAAATGTGATATCCGTACAATCGTCATACGGTAGCAAAGCGTTATCAGTTTTTTCCAATGACTATGTCTCGACACGCGCTCGGACTGATATGTATGAGAAGTACTTCACGTTCGCGTATGTAATGGACGTGAATTTAATTAATGATGCGGCGCGATCAGGTGATTCTTGATAACGTTTCGCTTTCTGACGTACGATTGCAATGCTCCCGCATACAGCTCAGATACATGTGTGATTTAATGTTGATGATGTAATTTAAAAACGAATCGTAGAGATTTTGTTTTATGTGTGTTCAGATAAAAATGAATTATTCTCGTAATAATTTAGAACATTTAGAAAATTACATGCGTCTCTTAAATTATTTAATCTGTTGTTGTTTCATGTTGCATCACGAATGCGACGGACCACACTATCACAGATTATAAATTATAATGCTGTCAGTGGCATGCATAGAGTTTTGACTCTGGCTAGGCTAGGCTAGATATAAAAAGCAAATTAAGAAATTAGCTAAGTTCGGGACTGACTTTTTACCCATATTCCGCGCATCACGCCTCTGAATTCTGCTATATTTCGTATAATGAATAATTTAATCGGAGATTCATTTACTAGTTAAAGTGCATTTCACCTTCAGTCCTCAGTGATGAAAATGAGGATCTAATCAATGATGTGTCTAGGGGTCCCAGCGACACTTACCTGGTGGACTTCATCATCGTTAGTAACCCACATATGTTTAAAAAAAAAACTACTACAATTTTTAACCATGGTCTATTTAAGTTATGAAAACACATTAGAGTTATAAAAATATCAAATATACGCCATTATTCGGAATAAGTAAGTGTATGTAAATGTACCTTGATTGATATCAAATGACAGACTTAGTTATGTATATATACGTTTCAATTTGTATATTTTACCATAAAATGTTGTAGAATTGTGCGATTCATTATACAACGATTAACTTTCGAACGACGCCAGCCAAGGTTCGCCGGCTGCCACATACCGTATTATGTAATATTTGTATTGTATGTATTGAATATTAACTAACCTTCATTGCATGATGTACATTAAACGTTAAAAAGCGATGGTAATATACGTTGTTATTAGAAGAGTGTGAAAACAACAAGGCTACATATTCACATAATTCTCTTCAATCACATAATATACACATAATTTCTACTATAATCAGCTGATTATAATAGTCTACTGTTGAACATAGGTCTATATTTTATCCCCCCTTAAATCCATAAACAATATTTTAGTCTTTGATAATAGTTAGTGTTTAATTACACTGCCGTGTTGTGTAGACAACTTCCCATAGGTATTGTAAGGGAAATTGCAGAAAAATCTCGTCGTCCGAAAGATGGAGGAAAAACCATCTCAAATATACTAAATAAGCTTCAATTAATCAGATCGTTAACGGGCTGTAGCTTCAAAGGTAGGCTAGATGTCTGAAGCTGCCAATTAGCCTGCCAAGCGTGATAATTACGGCAAATCTTACGAACGACGGAAGCCTATGTACAGTAGCCTGTTTAAAGGTAGTCCTGGAGGATCTGGCACAATTTGTTTCACAAAATTTGCAAGTAATAATAATAAAAAAACAAGCGTCAGTCCGTAGTCTTATAGGTTATGTTATGTATCATATTTAATTATATTTTGTATTATATTATTTAATTAATATAACTATTGGCGCAAGTGCATCAAAGTAATATGGATATATATGTATAGTATAGATTTACTCTAAAGTTAATTAAAAATTCAACTGATCCAAACTTTGCTGTTGTTCGCAGAGGTGACGCAGATCGAAGACCCGAGGCTAGAATGGCTGAGCATTCAAGAGGCGATGCTGAGGGAATATCTCCACACAGCGCAGGAGGCGCTCGATGTAAGTAATTTCTAAATATGTTGAAGCGCCATTGGTTTAATGCAATGTGTATAATAGTTTTAAATTGTATCGGAAACAAACGCCGAATCTTCTGGCTTATTATTCGATATTGACGTAAGCGTATAAGCTCATTTTGATTAATTAAAGCTTTACCTACTATTGCCGTCTATTTTTGGAAGATTAATTAGCACTAATATTTATTCGCAGATAAATTAGAAAAAAAAACAAACTTTTTAAAATTGATTATTAGAATATTTACCGATGAATTTAACTGTAACGGTGAAAATTATTACTGGAACTATAACTGAACTAAACACCTAAGGTGTTCAATATATAGTTCATTCATACAAGCGCAATTAATATTGTAATTAATCGGTCGTTACCTTATTATATTAGTACAAATTGTTTTTGACTATACGTACCTAATTTAATTACCCGATGAAAACAAAGTTATACACAAAATAACTGTAGAAGTAGAAGCGGTATTGTCGTACCGTGCCTCGCGCCGAAATTCCGTACCATGTAATTAAAAAAAAAATTATATTGATTTAATAGCAGCCTATCTATAATGAACGCAGTCAAAAGCACATTAAGAGCGATGCGGGCTCCACGCAGATAACGTTGGTATGCGATGGTTCCGATAATGCGAGATAAGAGATAAGTGGCTGCGTATATTGTTCCCAATTGAGAGAACTCGAACGCAACCAGGGAATATGTAAATTTAAATGTCGATACGTAAAATGATCTCTGTAGAAAGGAGGCGATATAAAACAAGTTGCAATAAAATTACTAAAAAACACCACTGCGTAAAAAGGTTTATTGCCCCCCTATCTGTTTTGATTCGCAGACGCCATATTTAAATATGTCGCCACCACAATCTATGCCTCTTATCCGGAGCAAGTGAACAGACATCTAGGCAAGCGTGTACCATCCTAGGCCTCATCTTCGCTTTCCATCGGGAAAGATTGAGGTCAACGCAAGCCTATTTTTCATAAAAAAAAAACTTCTTTTTCTTCTATCTAAAGCAATCCAAAATTACTAGTGCACCTGGCGCCGCTTGCTGGTTTGGCCCGTTTTCAATAAAAAAAATAAAAAGAAAGAACAGAGACCGTACCTCGTAAAAGGCACTAGTTCAATAGATCGTCGTTTAATAAAGCAACTATTATAAAACGCGCACATACCACACCGTAGCTCATTTGTGGAATCCAGTTAGGAGTTTCGCCTGGCCAGATGCCAAAGTAGGCGGTACCGACCACCATACTATGCAAGGTTAGATTATGGAATGCGTAACGTAAAGTCGTTCGTTGTTCGGAATTGAAAATTGCTTGCTTTTATCATTCAATTTGCGTCTTTAATGTTCACCATTTAAGATTATATTCATGTTACGCGATAGTGGCGTGTAGATAGCACTTCGACGTTTATAATGAAAATGGGTGCTAAAGTAATGAATACGAGTTATTTTGCTTATTGATCATAGTCATGACGTTTGCCTTCAACTTTGCCATTTTTTGGAAGACACGCTATCACATTGCTGCCGATTTTACGACAGGGATTATAATGAAAAAGTAGTTAAATAATTACCTTGCCACGTTCGATATCAAACTGGAACGACACGTCTGCAGTAGAAGAATTAAGACTATTGTAATATGGCTTCGTCTTTGTGCTTAGCATGTAATTAGGGTAAGCTGAATTAATATCGAAGAGAGCCAACGTACGTGCTTAATGCCTCGTTGTAGGGGCAAAACAAGTGTCTTGGCGCTGACTTGGTGAATAATCAGGGCTGTGGCTTGTTGTGTGGGGGAAATCTTGCGGCGGGTTCTTTACCTTGTGCAAGGAATGAGTATTAACAAATTAAGGCTGATATTACAAGATCAAAAGGTAATTGACGGCTTCGAAAAAGGCAAAAGCAAAAGGTTCGATTAAAGTAAACGAAAACTATCCCAAATGACCGTTAATTTTTAATTGAGTTTTCAAATCAGCTTTCATACCTCAAGAGATTTTCAGTTCTTCGTGTCAAAACTAGATGTAACTCTCTTATAATGACATATTATAATTGCTTTATGCAAACATTTACCTTTTACTAGCAAACAGTGAACGTGGAGTGTTCAGTAAACACGTCACGCTCGTCCAAGTTCGCGCACTCTTCGTGAATCCCGTTATCGCATGGCGTATCATTCGTATGTTTTAGCTTTTCGTCGTGGCCGCGATGAAGCTTCATAGTTGTAACTCCCGGATTGCTTTTAGTGATAGCGCTAGAAATTCTCCCACGTGCATTGTACTCATATGTTCGCAGTGTATATGCTTGCCCGACTACGAGAATCCATCTCGATGTGCGCGTGCTTCTAAATATGAAAATACAGAAAAGTTTTGCCAGGGGCAAGTGTGACTCGAAAGGACTTCAGTCTGTATGCTTCGTCATACCATGAACATGCTTATGTAATCGAGCGTTCTGTCAGTTCCGTGCAGTCATTGATTATTTTATTTTTTTCAATAATTAACAGTTCTTTCAATGTATATGCAAAATTGACAAACGAATCAATTTCATTCAAAACCCGTATCCATTTTAAAAATATAATAAAACAGTAAAGTTAGATTCCGGAATGTGGCTTGACCCACGTCCCGTTTAACTATATTTATCTGTGATAACTTACGGTTACCAACTGACGTTAATTGATCGATAACGTCGAGCAAGTAAACAAAAACTTGTGTTAGATTGATCTGCCGCGACCGTGTGACCTTAGACCCTAATTTAAGCTACACGGCCACACTGTTTTTCGTTCTGTTTCATGTTGTCGTTGTGGAATATCCCAACTGCTATTAGATACAACTATAACTTCGGAGCGCTTGTGCGATCCTTAAGATCTGTCCATGCCTCTGGGGATACTGGGTCTGCTACTAGTGGGTCATATTTTTGGAACCTTGTCAAATACTGTAATTGTGAATTATTGGTTTTCAAATCCGCCAATTCAAAATTGCCATTGTTTCTGTTACTGCAACTAAATTTCATTGCGGCTGGATATTGTTAACGTCAAAAATGGTAAATGATCCCGAGCGTAAGTATATCCAACGTTTGAGACAGCTGCGTGTAGATGGCGCATGTGTAGAAATGGGTCGGTAGGTTATCACTGTTATCCAATTGGTTGTCAACAACATTATTAAAAAAGTGTTACAGTTCTTTAGGATCTGTTCACTGTTAGAATTCGCTGTCGATGTATTTACATGCACACATTTCTCGGTAATGTGCTTCACTCAATAGTTCCTTGTAACAGGATTTCGTACTCCGGTTCACTTTGTATTCGGGCGTTTCACATTCCGAAACGCTTAGGTCAATATCGCATCATGAGTTACTCGGTAACCATGTAATTTATTACGTGTTTGCTAACATAAATATTTCTTTGTACATGCTCCGCTACCGTTGTTTCGTGTCGCATTTTACAACATGCAATTTATGCATATCACAATATACGAGCGATATCCTACTTTCAATATATCGTTACGTCTAACGACTTTTGAATCTTATTTCTTCATATTCTCGGGATTGGGTTAGGGTGAAAAAGGAGCTTTACAGTCCACCTGTTGGTAAGTCCACCGCAGCCCAGCAATAAACTTCGAAGGAAGAAGGATAAAGATGCGTCGATACCGTGGAGGCCGCTCTGCTCGAGTTTACAGTGCACTTGTGCTTTAGTTTTGTAGATCACATGCTGGCATGCTTTGAGTTGCATATGGGACCATTCCTTTAATTTGAGGATGAAATTATGATTATCAAAAACAAAAAAAAAACAAAACTGAGGATACCGACGCGGTTTCTTCACCGTGAGAGGAGCCTCATTACGAAACGGTGGTAGATTGTAAAAAAAAATATGATTCGATTTGACATTTGACGAGCGAAATTATCTTTCTTACGTCGAAGAATAAACAAATTTTATTCATTTCCAATGGTTGTCAGTTCTGCGAGCTATGTGACCGGCCGACTGTCACTTCAACTTCACGCTTGTAAGAGGCCTATGTTCTGCAGTGGACTTGTGCCAGGCTGAAATGATGATGATGATGATGATGATTCATTCCCAATATATTTTTGGAGATAGAAATGAGTAAGAGTTGTAGTACTTAACCAAAGCTACTATACATATAATCTTTACATATGATAATCTTTATTTATCTTATGCTACCAAAGCTTGATTAAAATACCTGCTTGTTTTCATATAAATTTTATCAGTCAAATTGCTAAGCGCTCTCTTCGCTTCCTTATTCCGCACATATTTGCCCTGACCGGAGATTTGTAGACCTTGGAAAATTCCACAGCGTACCACCGGCAATAAAGCTGATTACATTATCTGTATACTCGTATGCGAATACCATCGTTGCGCTATGGCTATACAGTACGTTATGGCGTGAGCTGTGTGGGTAAATAGCGCGGTAAACGATTAGCCGCGTGTACTAGATATCGTTGATTCCGTAGTTGGGATTTGGCAGGAAAAGCTTCGCATACCAACATTATTAAATGCCATCATTTTGACATTTTACTGTTGTTGCCGTTAAATGCTATGCGTGAATCCATTAAGTCTTGAGTACGAAGACCCATTCACTTAACAAAGTGTTATGGGCTTTTAAATGTTTAAGAGATCGTTTACGTCAAGTATCTAGCATATTTGTTTTTTATTATTTACTATGCAGTGGGTTCTTTCTCTGCTTAGGGGTCGCCAGAAATGGTTCCTATCTATTTCGGTCAAAGGTATTCTGAGCCAGTATAACTACCAGCTATGTGTCATTCCGTCGTAGTCCTCGGGGGTGAAAAGGCATTTGTAATCTCCTTCGATTGAAATTGTTTATCCACATATCATCAGATCGATTTTAAACTCGTCTGGCACCACTGTCCAAGAAAAAAGGAAGTATTGTTTAAGCATGACTTCCATCTGCAACTGAAAATGTGTGTGTGTATTAATATTTACAATAAATACCGTAAACTGTTATCTGTTTTGATCTAAACCCTATAATAACAAATGGTAATGGGTCAAAGTAGCTGATATGAATTCTAGTCAGAAAAGTGTGTCACGAAGCAACTGGGTAAGGTTAATTGATAAATGCTGGTGGTGCGAGTGGATAAGAGACTCCATTTCTCTGATTGTTATTCGTTAGTCTTTTTTTTTAACCTATCGCTTATTAGTTACTGCAAAGGGCGAAGGCGAAGATTTCCATTTGGTGCAGCTCAGCGTAACCAAACGTTTTCTGCAATTCACTTTCTTTTCCTCTCTGGCTTGAAGCACATGAAGTGACATCAAATTATTATTATCACATTATTATTTTAGACGTTATTCTAGTTTGCCACTTTGTATTAATTGCTTAAAATACATAATAATTTTAAAAAATACTAGAAAATTGGGACTAAAATTTATTCCTTAAACCTTTCGTTTGTTACGTTTTTTGAAATATTCTTTTGTAGTTAAGCCCTCTCGACATTTTGGAATCGTTAGAATCAGGAATATTCCGTAAGAGTAGAGATATTTGGACACTGTAAGCGTTCTGCGAATAGTCGCCTCGTACCCGCGCGTCTATCTTCAGACTGCACTCGTCCGTGGGATTAATTTTGATTAATACGTCCCGGTGTTCCACTGACTTCGGCTCACTCGGGTTTATCGAACTCGCGATCTTTTCGCCCATTTATCTCTGCTGGTGATATTGCAAACGTCGCAAGTTCCACCTGTCGTTGAGCTGTGAATCTGAAGATCAATTTAAATATGCATGAGAACTACTGCTTCCATTTATAAATGTTGTAACTTAATTATTTCGATTAAAATCCGATTATTACCTTATATCGTGCCTCGGACGGCGTAAAAGTAGTCGAAGGGAAATGTCTAAAAAGTCGAGTAGCCTTTGATACATCTATCTAAAGATATTGCGTCATCATGCCTTTAAATATGTACGACTTAACATATAAATACCGGTCTCGTGGAGGGTAAAAACATGGCAATTAAAGAAATTCCTTTGAATTTTGTAGAGCGATGTGTAAGCATTATCAGAATTATATGCTGATATGATGATAATACTAGAGGCCATATTACTATAGTTTAATCTAAAAAAAACCAGAAGTATTTCTAATGTGGTTCGCTTTGGCTTTTTTCACCAATCGCGATTTTTTTTGTATAGTAACTCTACCTACACTTTACTTTTTTTTTCTAATAATTAAATAATTTTTAAGTCAAACCAATTCTTATTCCGTGTGGGCATGAAACCCGCCAATCTCATCTCCGCAACCAAACGTTTAATAACTGCACTAACTGAGCCAATGCATGTTTACATTCGGATTTACCAAGTTTTTTTAAATTTCGTGTGTAACTAAACGCTAAAGAAAATGATGGACATCCTTTGCTAGAAGACGCAATCTGTGCAAGACTTGATTTGTTGAGTATAAGAAGGTCTCTCTCATATGCACCATAAAGAGCTTCAACAGTAGAGTTTTCTTAGCTATTGCTAATGCTTCAATATTATTTATTACGTCATATTTCTTACAATAATTAATAGATTCGTTCGTTCCTAATCCCTTATCCTAAGTTAAGTCCCTTATCCTAAGTTCGAATATCTTATTATTCATTTCACAAAAATAACTATCTTCAAAATGATTGAGCTATTGAAACTAATGATTTATGATTTTTATTGGCATTTCCGTTTTTTCACTTCACAAATTATCTTCGATCCGAACATAAAAAACTCATTAACTTTAATTAACCTGAGGTGACATCATACAATGAATTTTAATTATTTCTCTGTTTTGTTTATTTCGCCTAATGTTACATAAGGATTATTCTGTTCGATATTTCATATAATTATACGCTTTACGGACTATACTGAATTATCTATATCATAAAAGAAAGTGTAATAAAGTTCTCAATATTCACTTCCTATCTATCTGTAGAGCTACAAGGTAAAAGCTTTAATAATTATTATTGTTTTCGTTAGTGATCTAGCTTTATAGCAATAGATCATTGCTGGTAGAATGACAGTGTCCATTGCTTTTCAATACAGGATGTACTCTTGACACTTTCGGTGTTTGCTATAAACCAAATTATGTCTTAAGTCTATGTTTTAATGAACTACGTACTTTGTTTTAATAGCAACAAAGTTCAATTTTGAATACGCTAAAAGTGATGACAAAAATGACCTTTTAAATTATTAGTAGCAGTGGTTAGAAACTAATGAGTTTCAGATTCATTATCTTATGTCATTATTAGATCGCCAGAGCCTCATTTGTTTCCTAGCATGATACACCACTTGCAGGTTGGCATTTAGAGAAAGAGACGGTACATTTCACCTTTCACCCTAACTACATCAGCTACCTATTATTTAATAATACCAATGTGAATTGCTGCGATATCAACATGCTGTTATTTTGTAATTATTAGACATTCAATTTGATTATTTGCTACTGTTTTGTGTTTAAATCAAATTTGTGCTGTTCTCATTCACATCTGTCGTGATCCTTGCCGGTAGATGGTTTGGTATGTATAATGGTCCGCGACCAGTTTTAGTGGCGTTGATTATATAGTTTAGGTAATCATTAGAGAAATAATTATAGTGTTATGACGTAATTTTCGGTTCGGTAAATTCCGATGTTATCGGACTGATTAAATTCGACATAGATATTGCGGGAACTGAGCAAGGAAGATTGCGAGACCTTTGGCTACTTTTATAATAATAACAAAAATAAGAAAGGCATGCGGTAAATAAGATTACTAGAGATTGTTAGATTATTAATAATCTCACAGCTATCTGCGGGAGCAAACATGGCGACGAGACTCGCCATTTGTCACGTTCCATCTTTTTGCTACGCTGCGTCGTGCCAGTGGAAATCCGTAATCTTTGCTCACCTCTATGGGGACAGAACGTTTCGCAAGAAAGAGATTACTTAAGAGAAATAAAGAGATAAAGTCCACAGCATCTCTAAAATTAGATGCCCTGATTATAGTGTGATAAATTTTAGCTAGTATCCTGAGAATAACTAAATCGCTTTGTGTGCCCTGATTTGATTAATCATGACAACGATATTTCGTGTTTATAAAAATTATAGTGTAGAAAGAAAGAACTGGAGCTACTGGTCGAAGGTCTAATTTGTATTCTTCTCACGATGACTATGGGAGTTATGCGCGCGCAGTGCAGACATTTCACCACGCAGCCTATTCAAGCTTCATAAGCTGAGCTATTATAATTTTATATTGCATCCTAGCGTTGCATAAACAAAGTAATTCCAACATGGACGGACACTTAATATGCCGGCGGCATATAAAAATTCGCGGCGTTATCTTATGGCCTATAATAGTTGCACGGTAGCACCGTGCATGAGCATACGTGGAGGTATGTGCACACAAAGAAAACAACAAAAACTAGCCGATCCTTAACACGATACTCAACGATTTAGTCCCCTATTACGATTGTCGTAAGAACAACCATGGTGTTTCTTATGCGCTATGGTACGTTTGTGTCGTTATACACACTTGTTTTAAAGGCTCTTAGTGAGGACGTGCCTGCTTTGTTTGCGCAAGGATAGAACGAGGTCCTAGAGCTCATAGAGTATTTGGCAACATCTACCTGCATACGTGAGGTAAATTTTATGTGTGAACATGCTTGAACAGTGTCTTACACTGATTTTGAAAGACAGAATAAATGGCGAAATTTGATTGTTTTTTTACTATCTGTGTTTCAGCTACTTTTTACTGTCTAAGTGGAAAATTAAGTCGTAGTTTAATGAACTGCTTTTTAATTCATTCCCATCAACTGTTATGAACTACAACACTTTTGACTGCTATTTTTTTATCTTATTTTTCATCATCAGTCTGTTCATAGCCCACTAGTGGAAATAGGCCTTTCACAGTGCAAGGATTTGTCATAACTTACACGCTTGGCAAGCGGGTTGATGGTAGCGATCGCAGTACTTTACATTTGGTGATACCGGTGGTTAATCAGTTATCTATCGAACGCCATGAGATTTCCAAGTCTTCTCCCTTAGTCAACTCCTGCGACACCCATGGGATGAAAGGGGGTGGCAGATTCTTACATCGATATCACACAATTGAAATGATAAATTAAAAACGCAAAACGCATCATCTCGTCCCGTGTTCTACACATGTCTCGTTTTTTGCTAATATCCTGTTTTAGTCTTCAAAAATATCATTTATATATCCAAATGAGTGTCTTTAGTTAATAAGAGCAAGCTATGACTAATTCACAAATAATTAGGTTGATGCAATTTCCGCAATAAAAACAAAATAAGCGAATAAATTATTAATACACCGGTCGTTTATCGATACTTTAATTTCTTCGCATCGAATAGACGGCTTCTACGAAGGTAGAAGGATAGACGGATTCTACGAAGGTAGAAGCAATGTGCGTTGAGTAATATTGCGAGAGAAATTGTCCTTAAAAAAGTAACTGAACGTTTCTCAGTTGCATGACTGGTAAAGATTTGTATACAAATATATCAGCACAGATTTAAAGGTCGTCTACATATTGCTACCTGCACTGCAAATCTTGTTTACTTTTATACAACCGCTTATTATATTGCGTAATGAATAAAAGTAAGCCATATTAAATCATAAATTCACATTAACATTTTTTTTTTGCATTCGTTTGTGTAGCTCGCATAGCGAAAAGTTTATGCTCATTAGCGTAAATCCCTTGAGTTGTTATTCCTTGACATATTTTTTTAGAGTTCTTTCACTTTATATTGGCACATGGTACAAATGTTCTCTTCATTTTCGGAAAACTATGAACTGTTTTTCGTCTACAGATTATATAATATGCTTCTTATTTTACCCTATCATTTGTAAGAATGTAATAGGTATGGGGTCGAAAATATTTCGCGGAAGGTTCGAGAGAGCTTCATCTCTCGCAGTTTCCACGAAAAGACGTGCGCCACCGATATGTGATATCGCTCGCGCTATCCGGTTGCGAGGATCATGTCATAAATACGTGATATACGTGGTTTATAAAATTATAGTGTAGAAAGAAAGAACTGGAGCTACTGGTCGAAGGTCTAATTTGTATTCTTCTCACGATGACTATGGGAGTTATGCGCGCGCAGTGCAGACATTTCACCACGCAGCCTATTCAAGCTTCATAAGCTGAGCTATTATAATTTTATATTGCATCCTAGCGTTGCATAAACAAAGTAATTCCAACATGGACGGACACTTAATATGCCGGCGGCATATAAAAATTCGCGGCGTTATCTTATGGCCTATAATAGTTGCACGGTAGCACCGTGCATGAGCATACGTGGAGGTATGTGCACACAAAGAAAACAACAAAAACTAGCCGATCCTTAATACGATACTCAACGTTTTAGTCCCCTATTACGATTGTCGTAAGAACCACCATGGTGTTTCTTATGCGCTATGGTACGTTTGTGTCGTTATACACACTTGTTTTAAAGGCTCTTAGTGAGGACGTGCCTGCTTTGTTTGCGCAAGGATAGAACGAGGTCCTAGTGCTCATAGAGTATTTGGCAACATCTACCTGCATACGTGAGGTAAATTTTATGTGTGAACATGCTTGAACAGTGTCTTACACTGATTTTGAAAGACAGAATAAATGGTGAAATTTGATTGTTTTTTTACTATCTGTGTTTCAGCTACTTTTTACTGTCTAAGTGGAAAATTAAGTCGTAGTTTAATGAACTGCTTTTTAATTCATTCCCATCAACTGTTATGAACTACAACACTTTTGACTGCTATTTTTTTATCTTATTTTTCATCATCAGTCTGTTCATAGCCCACTAGTGGAAATAGGCCTTTCACAGTGCAAGGATTTGTCATAACTTACACGCTTGGCAAGCGGGTTGATGGTAGCGATCGCAGTACTTTACATTTGGTGATACCGGTGGTTAATCAGTTATCTATCGAACGCCATGAGATTTCCAAGTCTTCTCCCTTAGTCAACTCCTGCGACACCCATGGGATAAAAGGGGGTGGCAGATTCTTACATCGATATCACACAATTGAAATGATAAATTAAAAACGCAAAACGCATCATCTCGTCCCGTGTTCTACACATGTCTCGTTTTTTGCTAATATCCTGTTTTAGTCTTCAAAAATATCATTTATATATCCAAATGAGTGTCTTTAGTTAATAAGAGCAAGCTATGACTAATTCACAAATAATTAGGTTGATGCAATTTCCGCAATAAAAACAAAATAAGCGAATAAATTATTAATACACCGGTCGTTTATCGATACTTTAATTTCTTCGCATCGAATAGACGGCTTCTACGAAGGTAGAAGGATAGACGGATTCTACGAAGGTAGAAGCAATGTGCGTTGAGTAATATTGCGAGAGAAATTGTCCTTAAAAAAGTAACTGAACGTTTCTCAGTTGCATGACTGGTAAAGATTTGTATACAAATATATCAGCACAGATTTAAAGGTCGTCTACATATTGCTACCTGCACTGCAAATCTTGTTTACTTTTATACAACCGCTTATTATATTGCGTAATGAATAAAAGTAAGCCATATTAAATCATAAATTCACATTTACATTTTTTTTTTGCATTCGTTTGTGTAGCTCGCATAGCGAAAAGTTTATGCTCATTAGCGTAAATCCCTTGAGTTGTTATTCCTTGACATATTTTTTTAGAGTTCTTTCACTTTATATTGGCACATGGTACAAATGTTCTCTTCATTTTCGGAAAACTATGAACTGTTTTTCGTCTACAGATTATATAATATGCTTCTTATGTTACCCTATCATTTGTAAGAATGTAAGAGGGGTCGAAAATATTTCGCGGAAGGTTCGAGAGAGCTTCATCTCTCGCAGTTTCCACGAAAAGACGTGCGCCACCGATATGTGATATCGCTCGCGCTATCCGGTTGCGAGGATCATGTCATAAATACGTGATATACGTGGCTTTTATAAATTAATACTTTCGTTTAATATTAAGAAAGCGATGATAGTTCAAGCGCTTATTACTAGACAGACAAAACTAAAACGTGACGTACTACAAATTAATTCCATAAAGTTATTTTCGATCATTAGATTCGTATTACGCTTTCATTTCAGTAATCGGATCATCCAACGTGTTCCCTTTCGGAGCTGTGTTGACATTATGATGTCATCTTTGTTTTAGTGTTATGTTAACAAACGGGCCTATATTTACTTTTTTTTATCTTGTCTCAGCAGTTTATGCGTCATTCGTTGGTTTCCTCTCAATACCTACCAGGTTACCGTCATTCTATTGCGAATGTATTAGATATTAAAAAATATTGGTATGCGGG
Source organism: Bhutanitis thaidina (assembly GCA_029286595.1). NCBI lineage: Eukaryota > Metazoa > Arthropoda > Insecta > Lepidoptera > Papilionidae > Bhutanitis > Bhutanitis thaidina. The sequence goes on along the minus strand of JAGSMS010000020.1, from coordinate 3,758,349 downwards.
CATTGCTTCCGCTTTAACCTAAACAATCCGATATCAAGTTAAGCTATCAACGAGTATGGGAGCAATTTAAATGAATACCACTCGTTGCCACAACACTGCAGTAGCTTAGTGCCGAGTCCGATGCCTTTTCGTTGCCGCATCCGATTTCATACTTAATGTTTAATTATATCTGCTACATGTTGTCTTTGTGGTGTTGTAGCCACAAATAAACGTTGTTTCTTACTTTACTTTCTTTAAATGTCCGTTACTGTTACTGTAACGACTATTATTAATCGACCGTGTTCCAATGTTACTTTCAAAACCTTTAAATTCGTAAAGTACATGTATTTAAATTTTTAGATCGTTGTGTTCTTTTTTACGATTAAAAAAATCTGCAATTGTTTAATCTATAGAAATATTTTTTTTGATATGCAGTTAATCGCTGTAATTTTCACTTTTGAGCTTAAAATTGACCTTAAGGCATGTGCAATATCGAAGCGATATAATAATTGATAAAGAAATCAAGTATTTCTATAAATAATATTCAAGTATCACTTATATAATTTCTTCGCATCGAATAGACGGCTTCTACGAAGGTAGAAGGATAGACGGATTCTACGAAGGTAGAAGGATAGACGGATTCTACGAAGGTAGAAGGATAGACGGATTCTACGAAGGTAGAAGGATAGACGGATTCTACGAAGGTAGAAGGATAGACGGATTCTACGAAGGTAGAAGGATAGACGGATTCTACGAAGGTAGAAGGATAGACGGATTCTACGAAGGTAGAAGGATAGACGGATTCTACGAAGGTAGAAGGATAGACGGATTCTACGAAGGTAGAAGGATAGACGGATTCTACGAAGGTAGAAGGATAGACGGATTCTACGAAGGTAGAAGGATAGACGGATTCTACGAAGGTAGAAGGATAGACGGATTCTACGAAGGTAGAAGGATAGACGGATTCTACGAAGGTAGAAGGATAGACGGATTCTACGAAGGTAGAAGCAACGTGCGTTGAGTAATATTGCGAGAGAAATTGTCCTTAAAAAAGTAACTGAACGTTTCTCAGTTGCATGACTGGTAAAGATTTGTATACAAATATATCAGCACAGATTTAAAGGTCGTCTACATATTGCTACCTGCACTGCAAATCTTGTTTACTTTTATACAACCGCTTATTATATTGCGTAATGAATAAAAGTAAGCCATATTAAATCATAAATTCACATTAACATTTTTTTTTTGCATTCGTTTGTGTAGCTCGCATAGCGAAAAGTTTATGCTCATTAGCGTAAATCCCTTGAGTTGTTATTCCTTGACATATTTTTTTAGAGTTCTTTCACTTTATATTGGCACATGGTACAAATGTTCTCTTCATTTTCGGAAAACTATGAACTGTTTTTCGTCTACAGATTATATAATATGCTTCTTATTTTACCCTATCATTTGTAAGAATGTAATAGGTATGGGGTCGAAAATATTTCGCGGAAGGTTCGAGAGAGCTTCATCTCTCGCAGTTTCCACGAAAAGACGTGCGCCACCGATATGTGATATCGCTCGCGCTATCCGGTTGCGAGGATCATGTCATAAATACGTGATATACGTGGCTTTTATAAATTAATACTTTCGTTTAATATTAAGAAAGCGATGATAGTTCAAGCGCTTATTACTAGACAGACAAAACTAAAACGTGACGTACTACAAATTAATTCCATAAAGTTATTTTCGATCATTAGATTCGTATTACGCTTTCATTTCAGTAATCGGATCATCCAACGTGTTCCCTTTCGGAGCTGTGTTGACATTATGATGTCATCTTTGTTTTAGTGTTATGTTAACAAACGGGCCTATATTTACTTTTTTTTATCTTGTCTCAGCAGTTTATGCGTCATTCGTTGGTTTCCTCTCAATACCTACCAGGTTACCGTCATTCTATTGCGAATGTATTAGATATTCAAAAAATTTGGTATGCGGGCATTGCTTCCGCTTTAACCTAAACATTCCAAGTTAAGCTATCAACGAGTATGGGAGAAATTTAAATGAATACCACTCGTTGCCACAACACTGCAGTAGCTTAGTGCCGAGTCCGATGCCTTTTCGTTGCCGCATCCGATTTCATACTTAATGTTTAATTATATCTGCTACATGTTGTCTTTGTGGTGTTGTAGCCACAAATAAACGTTGTTTCTTACTTTACTTTCTTTAAATGTCCGTTACTGTTACTGTAACGACTATTATTAATCGACCGTGTTCCAATGTTACTTTCAAAACCTTTAAATTCGTAAAGTACATGTATTTAAATTTTTAGATCGTTGTGTTCTTTTTTACGATTAAAAAAATCTGCAATTGTTTAATCTATAGAAATTTTTTTTTTGATATGCAGTTAATCGCTGTAATTTTCACTTTTGAGCTTAAAATTGACCTTAAGGCATGTGCAATATCGAAGCGATATAATAATTGATAAAGAAATCAAGTATTTCTATAAATAATATTCAAGTATCACTTATATAATTACAGGCAGGTTCATTGTGTTTTGAGTTGTATTTAAAGTTAACGATTAGAACGTATTTAAAGCGGGAAATAAATTTTCAGAAAATGTCACCACCAGCAACGCCCACCCTCATTGTCAACTGTGAGTTAGCGCACATTCGCCTCGGCTTTGCAATTATTCAAATGTACGCCCGTAACAAACGCTAATACATATTTAATTGTGCACACCCAGAATATTTTATAAGGCTAACAACTGACTGCCAATGACGTACAATTTGATAAAATCCTTCGAAAAGGCTCGCAACCTACACAACTTCCACCTCCCGTCTAATTTGGAGAACGGAAAAATCATTTTGAAGTATACTCATAAAGGTTAAAACCGCGTAATTGTTTTTGGTTCGGGTATATTATTTTTGGTGTCCGTGGTACGTGTAATTTGTTGTATTTTGATTGTGATGATGGGTAATTGGCGGGTGGTGGGATCATTATGTCTGACCCGGGGACGTTCCTGGAATGAAGGTCGTCGCGCTTAGAGATGGGCTGTGCTCCGTAATCTTGAGATCTTAAAGCGAGACCATGATCGAAAGGTTTAAGTTTTTGTGTTTTATTTAACTTAGTTCTTCATCTTGGTTTTTTTTATTAGAATAGTTTTACGTTTTTTATAAGTACACGGACGTTATGCGTTTTATGAGCTGACGTTTCTGTTAAAATAAATGTACTTCGGTCTCTGCTACTTAGCTATTAAGACTGATGTAGAACATCACTATTCCCGCATCCTTTTCGGTCAGACAGGTGAGGAGGAGGAGCTCTCGGCTCCCAGATTTTTTGTGAAATTGATAACCACAGGCAAGTTATTTTTGGATATACAAAAAATGATGCATGATTCGTTGAGGTCGCAGGTAATAGCGGCTTGTTTTTAAAATTTTGAATTTAAAAATTACTGTTCATAATGTACTTTTACTTATTATTTAGTACATTATACTTAATACAATGTTATTAATAGAGCACGAAGGAAGGAAGGTACGAAAATACACAGAAACACATAATCGGTTGTAGGATTAATACTTACTAGCCAACTCAAAGATGCCTATTCCAATATTTGAAAAGAGTACTTTTTCTATGGCGTTATTTATTAATTAATTTCTAATTAGATTTGTTTATTAAATTTAGCTCATTGCTCGCGGTACGCCGTTGTATATTGTTTATGCTCCTACATTTCGTGTTCGCCATTATTACCCCGACGTATTTGCAGGGAATAAATTTGAATTCTCATCCTTTTTTGGGGTTTTCACCTCCAACGTATTAATCAAGTTGGTTGAATTAAACCAAACATTGTTCTTACTGTTATTAGGTTATTTCTCGACAAGGTCAGTGTCTTGAGAGATTGAGTTGATTTTTATTTTTAAAGAAAAGGACATACCGAGAAAGTCACCGTCCCTTTTATTGCAATATTTGGACGTAATTTATCTCGCGGAATTTGTCGTTTCCGGTCGACTGATTCTCCGCAGATAGAGGCGAATTATAAGCGATAACACTGGCGCCTACAATTTCACCAGATCGGTTAATTTCGTAGGACTGGAAGAGAATTACTGAAAGTTTAAGCCGAATTACTATACTAAATATTTTATTATAGCGGTGCTAAGAACAGAACAGTCATTACGATGTAACGTTTATGCGATAAGATTAGGATCGGCCGCAATGAAAAACCAATAATTTGCGTGTTACACAAATATTCGCATTGGCTGGAATTTAAATCTAGGACTTATGGATCAACAGCCAGGTATTCTTGTTTCATGTTTCTAACTATGACTACTGACATGACAGTTAAAATGTATCCCTCCATACTCCAAAAGATATCTTACATAATGATATATAAGTGTAAGACGTTCAATGATGTGTCTAGTATGTCATTATCCCGAGGACGGAAGCTGCGTTTGTAGCACTTGAAGGCTTTTTTCCATAGCCGCGACACCTTGGCGCCCCTTTCTCGGAAGGTCTGATTGCCGTCATTACGCACAGACAAATGTCAACTGATGCAGTTCCAGCTCAGAGTCAAGGTCCGAGGTTATTGTTCACATTACATTAATCTTTTTTTATGGTTTAAATAGTTAATTCCTTGGTTTATATACCTTCTCGTTTCATAACTATGAAACAAATGAAATTGCATTGTTATGAGAAGTTTCAGAACTTAGGACATCACTTTGGTTATTTATTGTACAAACGAAATTTTTACAATTACTAACGCAAAACAAAACGCATTATTTTGAATATATACTAGACGATAGACGCTGCTCGCGGCTTCGCCCGTGTGATCTTATAATTTGCCCTCAAGGAACTCCTGATCGATCGATCGATGAAGGAATAATTCTGTTAACTATTTATTTATTAAAAAAAATTAGTGCCATGTAGTACAGCGTGGTTTGAGCATATTTAAAAATTCCCTAATACAAAATCGTCATTGTCAAGGGGACTAATAATCTAAGATGTAACGCGACTTCAGCCACGTGTAATGAATATTATTCAAAATATGCATATCGTATTACTTTATAACTCCACACAATAGTGACAACAGTGATTGCAATTTCAACGGAGAACAGGATGAAACTAATTGATTTAGCTATTTATAACTTAATTGGTAGGCACACGTCAGACGTATGAGTAAGAACTTGCGGTAGCTCCCGCACAATTGATCCTATTATTGTGCATTAGGATTTTGTTCCGTGCTGAACATAACGATATCTGTCGTTTACTACTTGATCGTCAGATTTTATTTGAAAACATTTTATTAAAAAAAAACCGACTACAGCGTTTTTCTCCTTTTACGAAGCTGTGTTTAGAAAGTTTCAAATAAATAACGAAAAACTTCAAAATCGAAATTCAATTTGATATTTGTAACAGCATTTTATTAACACAATTCCTGAATACTCCCACGTACATCTGCGTCACCAGAGGAGCTGGTGTGTCGCCGGTCTTTAAGGATATTTGGCGAGAGGGGAGACGTGTTCTCCCTCCGGTTATCTCACTCACTGGACGAAACGCAGAAGCTCAAGATACGTTTACTTCACGCCGCCATTCTGCAAGGCCGTGGTACTACTCCGGGATAACAATCACAGCAAGAGTATACTTACGTGTTATAACTTTGAAACAGCTGAAGTTCTATAATTATGAATCATATCAAAACTTATGACACGAGAAGGGATGAAACAGCAACAACTCTTTTTCATTTAGACGCGTTTCTCAAGCGGAGCTGCATACCAAAAGTATATTATAATTGGGGGCTCTCTCTAGTTCCGCGGCAAGGTACGTACGTCTTAGCCGTAACAAACTTGGTTATTAAGAATAGATTGCATTGCGTACAGAAGTCGGTGCGAGAATCGACCGCATTCCACCGAGGCAACAATGTATCAGTCGACGGCGACCCGACCGACCGCTCGTTTATCATAACTATTGTTTTGTCTGTATCATTATCTCGGTAATTTGTATCGATACGAAGTGCGCCGCAAGTTCGTTGCGTTCCGGGTAGGTTTTACGTTTTACCCGGTTTTCCTGGTGAAATTATGGTGAGGTGACAGACCTTGACCGGGCAAATCTTGATATGTGTTAAAAAAATATATGTATCAGGGTTTAAATAACGAGCCGTATTAAAATTTTAATATTCGCAAGCAAATTTAAGAATATGTTTTTGTAATAAGTTAACATTTCGATTGTAGTTGTATTTTATAGTATTTATGAGAGTTCCATAAACATCTTAAAACACTATCTTGAGTATGTCACGCTCACTTATAGGCCTCTGCTTGTGACTGTGTCTTTAATGCGTTTGAGGAGAGCGATGGCACCGTGGTAGTCCAGAAGAGCCGAGGTATCCTAGTGATTTTAAATATTGTATTTACCTCGTGCTCGGCGATGAAAAAAAACACCATGAGGAAAACTGTATGTCTGAGCAATAATAAAAAAATATTATTTCGAGGATATGTGAAGGCCGCCAAACCGCACTGTAGCAGCGTGGCGGGCACTTCCTGGCTCCTAAACCATCTCAGATATTTCAGAAGACCTGTACCCAGTAGTGTACCTGCCACACAACGCTGCCACTAGCAGAGGCCTCTAAGCGAGCATGACACGCAAGTCTACAATACAAAGATATGACAATTATAGCAAACACTGTTACATTCCCAAAGAGCACATATATAAAGCATTATACTGAATTCACGTCGTTCAGTACATAATAACAATGTAAATAAGTTTCCGTTCATTCATTATTCTAAATCAATTCCGCATTCAACATCGAACTTGCATGAACGGACGATGCAAAACACCATACATTATGGTTGTGTCCAGTAGCGGCCCTTTACGGGAGAAATACACCATTAGAGCGTACCGTGTGACGTTTACTCGACCGATAATTTATTGGACCTAGATACTGCCTTGATTATGATATATCTCTGGCACCTATTGCAGGCTAGCAGCCAACCTTGCGGGCACGTCGCTATAAGGATATTATTATGTCAATGTTCTGCTCTGCGGCCGTAGAAAATTTCAGCTAGTTAACGAATAGTAAAGACAGTTGTACGCTTCGAAATACATCAAACCAGATTATGTTAATCGAAGATTATCTACGTCTATATCATCACGGATGGTTAATACTAGATTGGACCGGGATCAGCTCCGCCTCAGCAATTACTCTTGTATTCTTGCCTTCTTGTATTATTTATACGCGGTGCAATTTCGTAATTACAATAAAATGATGTTATAGAATATTATAATACATACATATAATTACTCGTGTAACCGCGATGCATTACATACCTTCCTTGCTTCGCACATAATCATACCAGACACGTTAAAACGTTTATTTTTGATTTACTTTATCTTGGTTAACATAGAACCTACCACGAACTCCATGGTGGAGAAGCACATCGCGAGAAAACCTGGGACAATATAAATTTTGACATGTTAAGGATGCACGACTAACCTGGACTTAATCAATGTGTCGGATTCATAGCTTCAAAATCATCTAAAAAAATCATCTGTGATACCAGTAGCATAAACAATAAAACTCCTAGTAGACCTTATAGGGATCCATTTACATTTACATTTGATTTGATACATTTGATAGCCCGTAGATGGGTTAAAGGCAATATAACGATTTTAACAGATACGAACAATATAAATGAACGCTTCCAGTTGACGATATATCTAGATAATATGCAAAATGGATCTACTATTTTTCATCGTGAACGTATATAATATCCACCAGGAATTGATTAAACGCATTAACATATCTCTATTATAAATCGTCCACGTCCACGCATTTGTCATAAGAATCCAAGCGATATATTTTCTTCTTCATGCAACAGTAATTTCGTTTCGATGTGAGCAAATTTAAATATTTGATTATAATCTTGATGAAATATATGATCCGATTTGTGTGAGTTATGGGTATGTTTTCCGCTCTTTACTTATCTTACGTAGATATATTGATCGTTTAAGAATTGTTAGAATTGTGTATAATATTTGGAAAGAGATATAACATAGAGTACATAATGTTATACTAAAAATGATAAACCAAAACAAATGTGGGAAATTGTTTGGACTAGTGATTTTGATTTCAAAAGTTGTAAGATCATTATAACTTATCATTAAATTGTTTCTGTCTCATCGTATATACATTAAAATGGCAAATATTCCTTTTAATATACAGCTTTGTTGAAACGTTAGCTTTCGTTTTAAGTTGTGATAATTTTAACCGCTACAACGTGCTGATCTCTGTTCGAGACAGTTTTCTTGTCGTCGCTTATAAGTCTTTGTTTCTGCTGAAGTATTTCTTGCAATTCAGGACTGACGACCATAACACGTCGTAAATTTAAGGACAGCATCAGAACAGATTTATTAAGCTCGATACTCTTTGTAATAATAAACATGTTCACAAGACTCGTCTCCCTTTCATATTTGTATACCATTTCAAACCATTGAATGCACGCACACCTCCTAACACGTGTGTCCAGAGTCATACTTTTGGAATGTGAAGTGGAATGAGGATCATTTATTGCCGCTTAAAGAAATGGTTGATGTATATGAACAGACCGTGAAGGAATGAAGTGACACCGCCACGCTGGTCTTAAGATATCTTTTTTTTTAACAATTCTCCGAACTCACAAGTGTTAAAGTCGTTTGTTAAGTAAAAAGTGATTTAATCGTTGTCTTTCGTTAAGAGTACTTACAATATCTTGTTTATCCAATACGTAACACTTCTCTAATAGAGCACCTAGCTAGGAAAAGAAAGAAAACTTCAGTTCTAAATCTAATATCAATAACAACTTAAGATATTCTTCGTTATAATGTTTTAATTGGAAATTAGTGAATTTGATGTGCAAATATTAAATGAACTTTTTAAACCCGTGGACAGGAAGACTTTGTACACAATACTGGGATTTTATTGACCTAAATAAACACACCACATGCCAAGTATAGTGATTCTCCCGATTTGGGAATGATCTATATGTAGTAGCGATAGATTCTCTTCATGTTGAGAATGATGTGCTGTAATTGAATTATTATATAGCTTAACCTAAAATGAATATCTGTATTTAAAACACTCACGCACTGTCACACACACCCAGTAACAAAATGTATAGTCAAGCCAATGTGAATTGTGAAAATCTCAGTATTACCGTTTAAGACTATGTTATGTGCCACAATTTAAACATCGTGGTCAGGGTTATATCATTCCATGTTAATATCATTTGAATATCACTTCCCCCAGTTCTGTGACGTAAATTGTTTTCAATTTGAAAATGTCACCTTATTTAGCACCATAAATCGCTTCTAATATCCACATGAAAAAAGTCCAGTTTAATTTTTAAATAAAGTAATCGGATTTTCATTCTGTAATTTGTATTAAACACTCGCTGGAGGCTTAGTCGTGGGCAAAAGAAACATTCTCCATAAGATTAATGAGGAGAGACGCGATTATCATGAAACCGTTCAGGTTGGAATTTTAAGAAGCGTTCGACATCGTCGCGTTCGTCCCCGCCCGGTAGCTAAAACGTTCACCTTGTAATCAGAATGCATACTTCTTAAAGCACTAAGTTGTGGTAATGGCTTATAAGAGAAATGTGATCGATTCATTTGAGATAACGCGGGTGGCGGACGGCAAGTTTATTTATTTTATAGCTTGATCGACATCTCACGGGCGTAGAGACGTTATAACAAATAACGGAATAAGTTATTCGCCACTATGAATTGAATTTTCACTTCCATATTACCGTTTTATTCGACTTACTAGTGAAAGTATTAAAAGGCGTTGGGCGAGGTCAATTGTTGTTGTTTGTTTATGTTTATGTATATATTGTCATTAACGCGTCTATATAATATCGAGTTGAGATAAATTTCTTAAAAGCGACCCTGTATGGTTATTAAATAAATTTGTAAATGAGGTCAAAAGGACTATTATAATATTTAATAGTTTTGTTTGTGATATGGATAACGTTACATTTATTACCTCTTAATATTAAGAAAATTTACCATTTTTCATATTCGTTTCAATGAACGTTTTTATGTTTCTTTGTTCGTGTTATTTTAGTTTCTTCTATTATACATCATCATCAATATCTAAGTTACCCACTACTGTGCAAAGACTTTAAATCAGTTTGAGACTTTGCTTCATATTTAATTTAAACCACTCATAGAAAGAGATTCTCTTACGTGCACGTACCACAGGTTTCTTTAACAAATGTTTAGTTAAAGAAAGATCTTTCTACCCTTACTTCTCGTAGGTGTCATAAAGCCTCTTAAAGGAAAATCCTTGAAAATATTTGGACGATCTCCGGGAGCAAACCTTTCCTCGCCACCCGTCAATTTCTTTCTTCCGGAGAGGTGAAAAGTGGTTTGCATTCACTTACGCAGATATACTTATATATATATATATTAATAAGTAGGCACGTATATATATATATATATATAAGTATGTAGATATCTTCATCATTTGTATATTTGAATGGCGTTAGTAGAACAGTCATTCAGATGTGTCAAGCATGCGATACGTGTGGTTATAAAACTACTTATATCAATCTATAAAAATGTGGACAGTGTCTGAGGTCACTGAGGTCACGACGACTTGAGGCTATATCGCATTGCGCACCCACTCGAGCTTTCTGTGTACTTAATACAGTTATTTATTTTTAAAATTACGAAATGTTAAAACCAATCGTAAGTTTTACTTAAAAGTGCTTCTCTGAACGCGGTTTTAATTTGTGTATCATCTTTATGGTCCTTTATCGATATGCATTATAAAAACAGTACCAATATGCTGTCTTGATATCAACTCTATTGATTATTATATAACATTAATAATATTTTGAAACATTCATTTTATAATTAAGGTCTAAGCCATCCATCAGTCACTGAGTAATCACAGAATAATCTTCAGATCGCGAAGGATTAAGAAAGCTGAAATTTGTTACACATGAATAGGATCTTCATGTGCTGTATAGGCACTATGTCTATACAGCACATGAAGATTATAATCTTTAAAAAATCTTTTAGGTTTTGGCTTTTAATTTGCGATTAGAAAGTATTTGTAATCTAATAATATTGTAGCGATCCAAAGCGAAAATTAATTTTCTTATATTTATTATTGGTTTCTACACAACGCCTCAGCATAGCACAGTGTCTCATTGAGTTGCGATAGGAATAAATCGATACTTTAGTTGCTATAGAAATACGGGTAATTCGCTTGGTATTGATCTTCGGCGCACTACTTATATAGAAGCACCCCATTTTGTAAGCGGAGTCGTTGAGAGTATTTTATTTTATCTAAATAATAGGGACGAGATCAAGATTGTTATCGAAGGTAATATTATGAGATGGCTCTATTTTGCATAGAACGGGAGCATTTACAAACATTACTATTATTGCTTATTTGTTAAGAATTCTAGTTTAATCGGGCGGGCATGTTAATGCACGGCAATCACAACGTACTTTATATTATAAAAAATAAGTATGCTCTCACGATTGTACATTTTTTTATTGGGGTGGACAGAGTTCTTACATTTATTGTAGTCGTTTAAACTGCTTTTTTCTCTTCCGCCGCTATTCTTTATTGTGTGTTCAATCGATTCGATTTTTAAAGAAATTTCTTCTGTTTTGATCGGAATACAATTTACATTTAAACGAGAATACGTTTTTTCTATTCGAGTCGTGAAAAAGTCACTATTGTAATTTTTAAAGTATTCGTCATATCAGATAACTTTCTATCTGTTGTGGCTTTTATGGATAATTTCATCATTAATATTAATAATCTCTCTAATAATGGTATTTTTAGGGAAAAAATGCGTTGTTTGTGTTGCATAACCAAATTTGTATGTATTTTTTTCAGTATTTTCTGTACTATAATGCCATGAGGTGGCGGCTTTAGAGAGTCTGACACTCAACTCTTACCGTGGATGTTGTTAAAGCTTACGAAGTGCCTGATACGTCCCTAGCCGCCGATAGATGGCGGTATAACCGAGAATAGTCGATCTCAAAAATGGCAGAGTGAAATTACACAGTCTAGTGACGGACGTTCAATTTGCGAAGGGTCTGTTTCTGTATCGCCTCAAATCCCACAATTGGGTGAGGCCTGTGTCCAACAGCGGACTATATAGACTGATTAATTTTCATTTATTATTAATTACCGCAGTGATCTTACATTTTCATTTAATTGACTTTTATATAATCACAAGATAAGATGGAATAAATAAATATGAGTTATAATAGTATAAATAGAAATAATAATATATCAGACAATCACACTCGACTTCCAGCACCAAACTAGGGTTCACTGTATCTTGGTAACTGGATGGTGATTAAGATACATACGAGTATTCCTAAATAGACCAATAATCCAATATACATAACTATATAACTATTCATGACTCGGATATAAACATTTGTATTTATCATACAAACGTTTACCCCTATTGGGATTCGAACCAGCAACTCGTCAACTTCTAAGGCAAGGTCTACCAACTAGGCTATCAGGCCGTTAACCGTAAATTAGCATTTCTATGAGCATAATATAGTTGCTTATTCATTTATCTTTCCAGAACCATCCACAACCATCTTACGCGTCAACATCTGTATTTAACGCATTTAAATAATTATAACGTGTACGAAGCCTGGTCGAAGAGCGTTATAGAACATAAATTACAGGCTTCGAAATCTATAATTGCAGTGGAAGATGTGAACAAAATTATTAAACTAATTAGATATGCGTGTCCCGACGGAGGCCGGCCCGGGCCGTGAGGTATTCTGCGAAATATTTTTATTTTCTCTCTGTAGCAGCTGCCGTACATTGTCAGCTAGGTACAGTAGCAAATTATACAGTTGGAGTTATGAATATTGTTTTTTTTTTTTAACTTATTGCATTCCGATAGTGGGTAGGCGCGTTTTAATTAAAGTACTGTGTTTTGGTTCCGTTGAGGAGAATGAATGTGCAATTTCTGATTATGTTTTAAGGTGAAGTGCAATTATTTGCCGACTCCGGTTTAACTGTAATTTTAAATGTTTAGCTACTCATTTTGATACTATCGGTGGTAATGATTCATTAAATGTACCAGACATTTAATGTATAATCTGTTAAAAAAATCCATAAGTGAATAAATTTCACACTAGTTGTAGAAAGACAATGGTCATTTAATATTTGAAAGATTTTCTACCTGTTTGTATTTTTGTCATGGCAGCGTTCGTTTAAATTTGATTTTATAACAAAGTCGATGCCAGGCCGAGTATCGAATCTATTGAACGTAGTTCTCGTTTAATAAAAACAAACAAAATTATTTGTTTATTGCCATAATTAGAAAAGACCTCCGGGAGAGACCCGCTGACTTAGTAAGGTAGATGTTGACCGCTTACATCTGTACATTTTTATTATGCATAAAAAAAAAGAAAACTTTAAATTACAACATGCCAATGTAGAGTACAACGCAACCCGAATACTTGAAGACGTAAACGACTGCATTAAGATCCCAGGCGTCCTACTTGCTTAGATTTGATACTTAAGCGCGGTGGGTAATTAAATTTTATTCATATGCCGTTGTAACGCATACTTCCAGCGATATTCAGTTTCCTGCGCGTCTCGGATGCTTTTTGAGCACATGTGCACAGCGCATTACACCAATTTGACTGTAGCTTTTACGTGTACAGTTCGCACGAAAAGCATCCCATTAAAATTAGGTACTGGAACTGTTTGTATTTGTTTTGCACTATATTTTCTCATATTAGATCAAATATTGCTATATTAGCTCAATACAAATAAAGTTTAATAAAACACATCTATCTTATGTAAGCAAAACCAGGGATAGATAGGACAATGAAATCGGATGTAAGTAAATAGATAATATAGATTACTTATATTAAATATATACTAATATAGATTAGAAGTTCGGTCACTTTGGTCGCAATAAGATCTGGTGAATGGATTGAAACTAAATGAAGCGACCATGAGAAGTTTTTTTCTCTTCGCGTGTAAACGAATATATCAATACTTCCTACGAAGAGCTGTGTAGTTAAGGTACACGCTGAAGACTCACCACACTCATAAGCCCATAAACACATAATCAGCATACTGTTGGACACAGTTTACAGTCTATCTCATTCTGGGAGGCTTCATCGTCACGCTTTACATCGCAGTAACAGCCTTTTTGTATCTTAGGATGATATCTGTAGACCCGACTAAGACACTCAGAATTATAAACTAATTCAAAATTTAAAATGGCATCCTAAGTCACTACGTTTTTATATGTATATAACTTAATGTCATGTCAACGACTATAGATTCGAATTCTATGATTTTGCTAAACATGAACTCGGCGAAATGTAAGCATGGCAACTTCTCTAAATCGGGTTTATCTTTATACGTTGTCATCTTCGCCGGCCTTCGTTTCATAGTCGTCTATTGTAATAGTTGCTTGGATAAATATTTCATTCATAACTCATCAGACATTGTTATACCAGTACTTTAAACCAGATCATTTAATAAAATTCCTTTAAACTCCACTACGTGAATAATGTCGATTAGGTCTAGCACAGGAATGCCATTAATCATTTGACGTTTCTTTTTTGAAAAATTCATTGGAATTTAAATGACATACTTCGGCAAAGATAAAGAAGTACCCTCCAGAAGCTTTGCAGTTCGTTGTTTGTTGCACATCGCGGGGAAACTACTTGTTCATTGATATCGTTAGCAGATTATTTATCGATTATAATTTTATAGGTATCGTCAAAAGAGCACTTTATTGCTGACATTTCTACGCCGTATCTAGTGAGAATCTTTTATAGCATTTCGTTGAAAGCTTTCATCTGTCTTTCTAATTGCTTAACTATTTAAAATAAACTAAATGAAACGCAAAACGAACAGCTGAAGGTGTTATATGCGGAAAGTAATAACAAAGGAAAATTTATGAGGCAGGTAAGAGAAAAGTTTCAAGGGCAAAGTTTCAAGGTTGTGATGCAGGGTTTCGTGTAGAAAGTTCCGTTGGTCCATAAAATTAAAACCGATAGTCCCACTAGTAATATACTACTACCATCATCACTTTAAAGGAACAACATTTTTTTAGGTAGAAGAATTACTACTGAATAACCTCGTCCACCGTCCACCATCGTCAACCACATCTGTCCGCAGTCTGTTGATTGATAAATGAGGCTCTAGCGCTCGATTAAAGGCCCGAAATCATTCAGAATATGCCGAACCCCAATCTCACATCATCACACTGCGCTTACTTACCTTAGTCTGGTGTTTGAGTAAATATGCCAAAAAAGGCATGGCAAGGTAAGTTCATGTTTTAACTACACCATTTCTACTACTAAAATAACTTAGTAAGTTTAATTAAAAAATTAAAATAGAAAAAAATAACATTTCCCATTTCTTGCTGACGGTACACACCGCTCTCGTAAACCCAAGAATTCCGAATGATAAACATTCCGTGCGTTTTATTTTAAACCACTACACTTCTTTGGATCATTGCGTTCATGGTTCTTTATAATTATAGTGCGTACCGAAGTTACATATTTAAAAATGGATTTATACGGAATGTATCTGGCAATTATTTTCTATGGCCACTAAGTGCTGTGGCGACTAAGAAACTACGATTTATGACTGCGCCCCGTGAACTGTTATAAATTATGCCCGCCTTGATATTCGGTCAAGACCGGTCAATAAATGTTTTACATACCTATTACGGAATTTAATACACATTGCATAACGTTGTTTTTTTCTGTAATCAAAGTTATAGCCTTGTGGTTTTACAATTGGTATTCGCAGACTAGTAAAAATTTCAATGTTACGGCTCTTTCCAAAGCATGTAAATATTGAAAATATTTATCGGATTCGGTTTTCCACGGCTTTTTTCGGTGTTCACCAATTAAAAGAGATAAATATTATTTGTATGGTTCCATTTTTAAGGCATCGTTCATTTCGATACAGCTAACTTAAAAAAAATAGCAAATTACTCTACATATACTGTTTTGTATATGTTATTAAAAACTATATCTAATCTATTTAAAACAACTTTAAAACGTATAATGTCTCACGGGGCGTTCATAGTGCGTGCACTATCTCCAAATGTAGCGCTATTTGAATAACAATCACTCTTATATTCAAAACTCGCCTGTCAATATGGTTTAACACAAAGACTCATTTAACGCTATCTTATCTTTGGCTGCAGCGTAACTCGGTAGCCCTGGCCCATTGTCCCTTCAAGTCTCCCTCATAAATTTTAAACTTCCTCCTACAACCAACATTCTTTTATTTTATAGTGCTATGTTTTTATACCGCGGCATAGCTTAGTGATTTATTCTCTTTTTGTCGTTCGATTATTGGTCACTTTGACTGACCGCTGAGTGACTGTCCTGTGTATCCTGGGAACAAATACCGGCCGATGCTAATATTTGTGCAAAACACTGATAATTGGTTATCACGACCTCGTCGATAAGAGAAACGCTGAGAAGGAAACTTCCGTAAACTGGTGCAGCGGCACTCCTCAGTGTTGAAACCAGCTTAAACAAAAAAAACAAAGGAGAACTGTGTTCAGTAGTGTATTATATTCCTATAATGACCCCTCATCTATGGTGATGGAATTACTATGCTATTAGCATGTATCTCAAAATCTATATAGAGAATATAAATGCGCTTACTTTTGTCTTTATAAACTAACAGAAGGGAGAAGAAGCGTAACAATAGCCGATTAACTTAACACATAATGCTCATTGATATGGTTTCTTTGACCTGCTTAAGTTTTAATCTAAACCAACGAGACTAGACATCATAAATAAGCTGATGTTTTATTTTACTTTTATTGAAGGTTGTATTGTATAAAGGTGTCTGTGATATAGAGAGAATATTTATTTATTCTTTCTTTATTGCCTTAAGCTTAAGGTTACAATGGGCGGACTTAATGCCAAGTGGGATTCTCTACCAGTCAACCCTTGTTATGGTGAAAGGTAGTTGGCAGGTACAAAACAAAGAATAAAAAAAAAAACTCCAATGAAAATAAGTTGATAAGTACATATAAATAAACTATATAATTAAATTAATATTTATAACATAAAATACACAAATACGTATACAAGTATATAAAAGAATACATAAATAATATATGTCTTTTTTTCGCCTCGATGTTTACATCGTAGTTTTGCTTTTAGCATCACAATATTATATTAAATAATTTCAGAATTTGCACTTTGAAATTTTTCAAAATCATGAAACTTGCGATAATACATATGAGTACGAGGCAGTGTAATGAAAGCGTTACTTCTACGGGATAGGGGACAAACGTGTAAGCGGGCTCTCTTAATGTTTTGTGATTACCCAAGCTCACCTACATCTGCAACACCAGAGGAGCTTCAGGTGCGTTGCGAGCGGGAGGAGAGAGTTGACCTCCGGTTGCGTCAGTCACCGAACGAAACTCAGAAGCAAAGCATGCTTCTACTTCACGCCGGTATTCTGAGGCCTATAGGCCGAGCTAAAACCCCAGTCGAGCCGGCCCATTCGAGCAGCAGCTAAAGCCGCCGCTTGACTTAAAACCATTAAAAGCATCTTGTAACGGGCTATCCGGTGACGCTGCAGTTCAGTAGCACTACATCTTATTTAATATTACAAACATGAAAGTATGTCCGTTTGGATGTTTGTCTCAATAAGGCATAAACGGCTTATTTGATTTTGATGAATATCGCTATGAAGATACCAAGCTATCTATATCCTATGCCACTCCTGAGGCTTGAAGCACTAGCCGGAAGAAGTTACTTTTTATCCCAAGAAAGCCGCGGAAAGATCCTCCACCCAGTCGAAGCCGCAGGCGGAAGCTAGTGGGGCTTTTATTTGTAATTTAACGAGCGACCTGGAGTTCTTCGAGTCACATTTATCATTTAGTTAAGGTATGCAGATTTTACTTTAAAGACTTCATAAAGAAACCGTTGTTCGTGTTTACGACACATTCGAATTCCTGCGTGAAGACGTTTTCCACGTTTCTAAACGTTTTACGACTCGCAAGATTACGGATTTAAATAGCAATTAATTATTTATTATAATTAAAAGTGACTGCTCGTGACAAATAATTAAATTTATGTCCCTGTAAAAAATTTGTATTTAAAAACGTAATTCCTTTATTTGAGACGTGAGAAGTGTATTAAATAATTAATTAAGAATTGATTTGTATTTACGCGAATAACACACATTGAAATTAAACTATTACTTCCGAATTCTATCGCGTTTAATAACAGCCCCAAAAAATCGTGAGCTCATTCTGCGTAAATCGTTCCCAAACTTAATAATTATAAAGCTGATAGCCGGGTTAACTATGAAACCAGGACGTCAAACACCTCAGTCCCCTCTCGTGACCACGAGTGCTGCAAAGTACTCCACAAATACAAATGACTCAGGTCACTTTTGATAAACTAAATAATGTGGCAGTTACAAGTATCTTAGAAGCTAACAGTTAACTACTGTATGTTGCCAAGACTAGATCACAAAAATTATTTATAAACCTTTGCATTTCCCACCTAACGTCTATTGGTTGCGTCATTAAATAAATAAATAAGACGTCTGCGTAACTTACTGACCTTACCCGAGTCGTGGGTTCTTGGTTAAAGCCAATATTTATGCAACTCACTAATATGGACAGTAGAGTCTTACGTCTTGTAATTGTATCGTTTTTATGATATTGTATCAGACACTTTCCTCCACCTTATTGCGTATTATGATTTTAGTAAGGTGGAGATCAGTGAGTGCCTTAATAATAATATTCTTCTCATTGGGAGAGATATATCCAGCTGTGGACTATTACTACTCTGATGAAGAGATGATGCACCGACAGATGACGCCCGTTGGTTAAATTCGCCAAGATCGTTTTATTGGCAAAGATGAGGAGAAAAAAAAGAGGCTATGCTAATTTGTGTAAAATACTACGGAACAGGTTCCAACGACGTATTAAGTATATCTACTAGTACCTAGTATCGTCTTTGAGCCTCATAATATTGAGAACAGCGTAACGTAGATACAACATAATTTTAATTACGCTTTAGAAACGACTTAAAACTATACGAATAAATCTAAAGGAACTAATAAGTATAGTCGTGTTATAAGTAGCATAGTATAAGTTAATTTACACGCAAGATCCATACGCGATGCGTATAAAATATAATATTTTGTATCGTAAAAACTATTTAAAACTATAATAAGGTAGAAATGTTAAAAATAAAACTAGTAAAGATAGTAAGATCTGATAATAAATAAGGTTATTTGAAGCATAATTATAAAGCCACAGACTCATTCTGGAAACCTTCTTACATTATCTCTAAGTGGTGGCATGTTAAAGACTAACTATAGGCTCCAAAAATAGAATTATATGCCTGTTATTTCACAAGGATAATTTTTCGCATCATGTCTCCACCTTCAGAACTAATTGTATTCGATCATGATACTAGTTTCACATGACACGATACCAAATGGTGTCACTAGGCAGATCAAGGACCTCGTTTTTAAGACGAGCCAGTTGCTACGGCAGCCCATACACGACGCATGTTGGTGTTGTATTACTTCTGTGTTTTATGACGGCCGGTGTGGCAACCCTGAGCGGTGCGGGTTGAAGGCCGGAGAAGGCTGTGCGGGCGTCCTCGACCCTCGCGACCTCGACGCGTGCCGTATTGTTCCAGCCGGGCTAATGTTACGCGTGGAGCGAACGTCGCCGGGCTATTCACCGGACGCTTTAGCTGCTTTTGTTTCGAAGGCTGCGACGATCGGAGCCATAAGTCCGCATGGTATTGTATAACGCCGTTGGTAAAAAAGGATTTCAAACGCGGGATTCTTTCTTTGCTTTGAGATTTGAGATCTAAAATGAGATTATGCTTTGAACTATAAATTATTCACTGTCATATCATTTAATTAAACTCAGTAGAGGCACGTTGAATTTGTAGTAGTAGAAAAGTGGTTTATGGTATTTACGTACCTACGGCGTGGTGACTGACAAGGTAGATATTCCATAGTCCTTAAGGGTTGCAACCTACAGTTTTTTTTTATTAGAGGACGGATGTAGGCCTCTATGGCCTACAGTTGTCTCTAAGTGTCTAAGAACTTTGAATAAAACAACCAAACTGTAGTCACGCAATTTTAATTAACCGTGCCTTGTAATTAGAGACTTCATGCAAGGCGACTGCACTCAAATAACCTCTGCGGACCTTGGTTAGACGATCGCGTACTTGCAAACATTTTGGATATACCTCAATAAAACATAACATGTAATATATATACGCACATATGCTCGTTATCCATAGAGGTAGGCGGAGATTACAAATATGCATTTGCCACTATGCAGCGTAGGTAAGGTTTTCAAAATCTATTTTCGCTTCTCCGGGAGATGGATCGTAAAGGGTGGTGGATAATTGCAATATAATAGTTTCTATTATTGTACATTTCACGATATTTAGGAATGCTAACTTGCTAAGAGTTGAACAAAAACAAATTAAAAAAAAAACGTGTGTGTGTACTTATGTATGCACGTTAGAAATTATAACTTCTTTAGCGTAAAAAAACTAAAATAACTAATAATAATAATTTATAATGTAAACAAATAAAAAGAATATACACCAACAGTTAACCTCAAATCTATAAACACGCTTAAAAAATTTATAATATAAAAACCACTTTTATCTATATGAATACTCACAATAAATTTTCTTTCACCACCATATATAATTCTCTTCTTAATCTTGGTCTATCGTGTTAAAAAGGAGAATATGATGAAATAATTTTTAAATAAAATCAATGTTTTTTACCTTGATTTTATTAATTGTTATTATTTGACATCCAGTTCTGAGTTATATTTAAAGTCTCTAGCTCATCAGGGCGTTAAATTTTTTACAGAATAGATAAAAATATGTATACGCTAGGGATGCAATATCTTTAAATAACACTGGTACTATGTTAACACAACATAACGAGTCTAATTTTATAATTGTAACATTTACGATAATTTAAATAATTTTCAAAAAGCATTTACGTCCCGCTAGTGCTGTGTTCCATTACCACTTATAATGGGATGCTAGGAGACATTATTATACCTGAACAGAAGACCTGTATCATCTAATATTACGTATGAGGACCTGTGTTTAGCTCAACACGGTTTTGACTGTAAATTGGCGCCTACAGCAGAGTTAATTTTTTCCTATCGTATAACTAGTTGTGTCGTGTTGTTAGTTATCATATTAAAACTCACTCCACACGGTTGCGCACAATTTGTATGTAATGAACCAGTTGCTAAAATAATTCCAAGTAATGCTACGTAGTAAGTAAACTGCTTTTTATTATATTTTGTCTATATTTCTGAATATTTTATGTTTATTTGCACGATTTCGAAGCTTGCACAATACAAGAACTACTAACTTTAGCCAGATCAAGTTATAATTCCGATTGCTTTAAAGCTTATTTAAGCATCGAAATTAAAATTATGGTTATCTCTTACTGAAGATTTAATGTACTGATAAAACCCAGGTCTTGAATTGAATTTACCTATCACAGTACCGTTCTTATTAACAAAAATAAACCAATCCGCCCACTCCGAAACGCTGACTATAGTCGAACGAGAGAACGAACTTGTGACCAGTTCAATTTGAATTATCACACTTTTACACTTCAACCTTATAATCAAGCCCATAATGAATTTATACATATGTAATAAACCATAACACGCAATCGGCTCTACAATACACAAACACAAAATATAATTTCATTTTACTGTCCCACAACACAAAAGCACTCAGTCATATCGTACAATTACTATGCTTGTCAACCAACATGGGAAAGGCACGTTAAAACTTTTGATTTGTTCTGACCCGGGACTTGAACTTTATACTGGGATGGAAAGCTTTGGATGTGGTACAGTTATAAAAGCATAGTTTCGAGTTGACACGTCATTATTGTTTATTGCGTGTGGTGGTTTCTTCGGTTAATCGACGATATAATAACCATTTGAAATCTCAAATGGAATTTCTGTTTGAGTGGAGAAGCTATTTATTTGTTATGATCACTAACGTTTTTTTTTATGCAATAAGACCGTAAGAAGCGTCAGGCTTTGTTTTCTTTATATTGGTATTGGGTTAAAAACGTGCTAACAGGGCCCGGACCTGGTGGTGGACCTACCGACACCTGGGCAGAGAAGAAGTCACCAGTTAAAAATCTAATAATGAATGATTACGGGTCAATAGTCAGGTACGCCAACTTTTCAGCCATATTTAACGAGCGGTTATCTTAATGTCTTATATTATGTTAGTTATGTTAGTTATGTTAGTTATGTTAGTTATGTTAGTTATGTTAGTTATGTTAGTTATACCTGCAGCCTGTGACATTTTAATCGTTTATTGTCATTTTAAGTACTGGTTTCTCACGTTCTCTTCTATCGTATTACTTGCCTTCTTTTGGAGAAATATGAAGTCCAATGCATTGTGTTGGAGCAACATGTGACTGAATTGACCCTCTCGTACTAATGATGAGAAAGCCACCTGTAGTGGGAGGGTGATAGCTTTTTTTTATATATTAGTAGCGTCTGCCCGTGGCTTCGCTTGCGTGCTCGGAAATTTTTCAGATAAAAAGTACGCCACATCTTATTCCGGGGATTATCTCAATCTCTTCTTAATTTTGCTCATACCCGTCCAGTCCCTGCGTTATCGTGTCAAACAAATACACAAACCTTCACATTTCTTACAAAAAAATAACAGCATTTACTCGTAGCTCTTCTGGAATTACAAGGAATTAATAATAGGTCTACCAAATTCTATCAATTCATTTAGATTAACTAAGTGCAAACTGCTGTTAAATATTATATATTAAAAAAAATAATACATACAGAATTTATAACTTTCACAATATTTAATGCCTTGTTCCTCATAGAACTTTTTGTGTATTTCTAAGGTTTCCAAATTCTTATATACCCTTTATTCTTTGCAAAACTAATTAGCCTCATATTACTTATAAGCTTTGCATGTTAACTCGATAAATCAACTTAATGAAACCTGATTATAATTGTTTAGTTCAAGTAGATTGTCGTTAAACTATACTAACAAGTGACATTTTGAATGCGATTGTGCCACGTCTCCGATCGACCAGGAAGGGCCATGATCTCGAAAGAAACCACAAGAACCGTAGACCTGATTTATTACTTTGACATTTTTTGTATTTGTTTGACATTGTCATAAGGGGAGTGAAAGCAGCGTTAAAGAAGCACTTCATGGTAAGAGTCGACTAAGAGGAATACCACAAAAATTTAATGTCTTGCGACAAATGACGACATCTCCATCGGAACGAAAAATTCGCAGGCGTATAACAGCTTCCTATAACTCCTTTATTGTCCCTTGAAAGATGTCTTTTTTCAGCACTGACCTATTGACAGTTTGCTAATAATAAAGAACATCATTATCCCTGATAACGAATCTACATTATATTGAGATATACTAGGTGTTTAAAACCTGCCCGTTAATCAAAAACGCAACAAACGAATTAAACGCGAATAAAACAAAAATTAAACTCGATAACCATTCGTAAATAATAGTTTCGTTTCAAATGTGTAGTGTTCGCATAAACACAAGTAATCATTATACAAACACTTGTTCAGTACAATATCTTCTATTGTATTTTTAATCGCAATGTGTTAAACTGACCCGCTTGAACCCACAAATAACGGCTTAATCACATTAACGTTTATCACTAAGTATGAAAACACTCCGGATTGAACTTTCTGCAATTCTCCGGCCACGCTAAAATGTACCATGTTGCTGAATTGTACAGTACAAAATATTGCGTGTATCGGCTAAACTTATCCTCGTACTGTGTACAACGCGCTGCCATGTTATGCCATACCCAACAATGCCACTATTCTATGGCACGCGAATTCCAGGAACCCACGATTCCCATCCTCGACAAAGAATGCACGGCTTTTTTTTTCGTCCATTTCTCACGTGAGCATTTCCTTTTTTTTTACTCGCATTCCAGAAATGTTTACTTTTTGAAGGCCGCAGGTAGATTGCTCTGCGCTTCTTCGTTTACAATACGATGTCTGTATTTCTGGCTATTATTGTATATACAGCGATTGCTGGCTTTATTTCCAAGCTTTCTGAAAAGGTTTCTAAAACTATATATAGATTGAATCCGAACAACGTATAAATATGTATTAATGTTCATGTGGAATGCTGCTCGTATAATATTTATGATATTTATGTGAATAAATGTTTTAAATAATAAAATTTTTGCTTTTGCCTTTGAAATAAGAATGCAGCGAATATTTATGGTAGGTACGTAATAGGTACATTTTGCAAAATTTAAAAAGAACAAAGTGATTGGCTGGTTTTAATAGGTTGTTATTTTACTTAAACTTCATTGTATTCTCGTGTATTCCAAATAATGTAGATCGACAACAAACAAATCTCAAAACTTCTATTTATGGTTGCTTCAAATAACATATATTTTTATTTACTAGAGTTTTAGAATGAGCATGTTGCTTTTCCATTCTGTTCGTTCTTGGTAATTGGTCTGGACTGTTCTGGATTCATATAACGTTTCACCCTCTTCTTTTATAGTCATGTCCACAATTCGGCCGATTGCTATAGAATCAGTCAATTATTATGTAGAATATGGTATCAGTATAAACTCATTCGTTTTTATCTTCCCCTGTCGATTGTAAACCATTGCACGAGTACATCTGTGAAAATTGTGTGTTGCTCAAATATTGGATTAGGCTGGGATTCTGGCGATTGTCGATTCACCAGGCGAAGATCATGACCAAACGTTGGTATGTTAAATTATTATTTATTAGACCTTGACAGAGCTAATGGCGTACTATGAGTTTTGTTATTTTGTTTTCTCTTCAATTATCCCAAGCATCGGCTACTGGTTTCGATTATCGTTCCAAAGTGATAGGTTGATGACTATAAAAAATGTTTATGGTATTGATTATGGACACAAGCATCGAAATGAATTTATAATAAGCCGTATGCATGGTAACTGTTGTGAAACGAAAGACAGTATAAGAGGATTCCGTTCCAAAGTTCATAACGTATGTAACTACGGTAGCTAAAAAAAGTTTGTGGGAAACTGAGATAATGCTCTTAGATTGGGTTTTATGTGTATTTGCTTAGAAGATCTCTTCCATGATTATATTTTCACTAAGCTGCTGGTTTTTTATAGATTTTATAGTAATGAAGTGATATTAAATCTGAAAGTTTCCACCACACATACTCATATAACTATATATTTATATAAATATGTTTATTCTGTTTGCGTTAAAATTGCATTTTGAGAATTATTTGTAAATACACAAATCCATAAAAAGAGTTATAAATATTTTTTATGGATTTCAAAAATATTAGTTTATTTGTGTGTTCTTGTTTGTAATCGTCAATGTGTGTCTTAAGATAATAACGTAGAAAACAAAAATAAATATCTTAGTAATAATAAGGCATTGAGCGGTGTTTTTCTAAGGTGTGTATTCTTTTTGTTATTGTCGTGTTGCTTTTAGTAGTACTTAAAAAAATTGTAGGTATAATAGTGTCGCATCTGAAGAAGCGTTACTCTATGGCACATTCCTCTCTCGTAACACCGGGAGCGGCCGGTCGGGCCCAATAATAAGAATATGAGAGTAAAAAACGAAAAGGTAAAGCCTCGCGTTTCGTGCGCCCGCGCCGCGCCCGACCGCGGCCTTCTGTCGTGTGCTTTTTTTTTTTTTTTGATACTTTTTTCTTTTCCCTCTCGAAGGGTTGCCAGGTGTCCGGTATTTTAAGTCCGTTATTCCTGTATATTGTCGAGGAGAGCATTTGTTTCAAGTAAAAATTGAACATTGCAAATTCAAACTTTTTATTTTTAACTTTAGTTTAAACTGTAATGATAGATATGTTTTTTTTTCTATACTGGTAGCTCTGCATTTGTATTATTACTTTGTATAATCCTAGAGTCCTGTCGATCGAAACATGAGTAATTTTCAACTCTATATTTGTTCTTCGTATTGATGGATAATTTATTTACCCATTTGTTTTGAAGGATGGTTGCGATTTATTTTGACCATTGCTAACTTATTCTCTATGGACTTCAGACGAAGAAATTTTTTTATCTTACTATTTTTGACCTCTAACATTTTCAATATTAAAAAAATATGTTATTATATTTTGTTATGATTTCACTGAACTTGTAATAATGTTCTATATTATACTACAAATTTTACCGTGTGTCTGATAGGCGAAATGGCGTTGTATTTCATACCCTTGGTAAACGAAATCTATAATCCTCAGTTCGATTCTCGGTCATGCATGGTTCCACGGACGGTGTGCTTTTTCTAGTCACGCGTCTTCTAAGACCATGCAAAATTGATATGTTGTGTTCTCTTGCAAGGTCATGTTGATGGTATGATCTTTAAAGAATGCAAGTAACATTTTGGTCATAATTTTTATTTGAAAAATGTGATAAAAGTTTTATAATCATTTTAATAATATCTATAAGTCAATTCTCGGAGGTTGTTTCAATTGTTTAAAAAGTTAATTTATTATGTTTTTGAATATATTAGGTGCGTAGACCATGATTATTAATCATATATACAATGTTTGTTTCAATTTGTTCATTCTGACAAAATTTAAACTATATATAATTTAATTTAAGTTCAACACGCCTTTCAGCGGATGTCCAATGAAATATATTCAAATTATGACTTTAATCTGTACCCGTTATAGATGGCGCCACTTGTCATTCAAAGTTGTATAATCCACAGAGTTATGTGGCCATACAAATAAATTAATAGACTGCATAGTTTGATAAGCTGGCTCGAGTTTCACCGATATGTATT
Organism: Bhutanitis thaidina; assembly: GCA_029286595.1. Taxonomy (NCBI): domain Eukaryota; kingdom Metazoa; phylum Arthropoda; class Insecta; order Lepidoptera; family Papilionidae; genus Bhutanitis; species Bhutanitis thaidina. The sequence goes on along the minus strand of JAGSMS010000020.1, from coordinate 3,731,530 downwards.
ATGATTTTAAACAATTTATATCTTTTAATTTATATTGTCTACGTCGTGTTATTTTAAGCTAGGTTACAAATATCGACTTTTTCATTTAAGGCACGTATTTCGTTCAGTTTTCATCTTAATTGATAAATAAGGCTATCGTAAGTCTACTTTAAGAATAATAATATGTTTCCCCCATAGTTTGGCACAAAACAACCCACAAATCATTAGTTATAATTTTTGTATATGGTAATTCAGCTCGATCATGGGCATGGACTCCTTGCCAGCGTTCGCAGCAACAGGCTCTTGTACTGTTGCGTCCTTTGAGAACGTAGACAGGTTATGCACAATGTATGTTAATTTTTTTTTATTATTTACTGGCTTTAGCATATACTTACTTACTTATAACATATTTACAGCCTTTGTTATTACTAAACAACTGAAATTTCAAAAAGGCACAAGATGGACTTAAGTACCATATTTAAAACTTTTAGGTTTTTTGGTTCTAGAGTTCGTGAAAAAACATTTATGATTCAGGTCCAATTTGAAATTCCATTAATTCTATGTAACAAGCGAAGCGAATTTCAATATCCAAATTTTTTTTCTATAAATTGTATAAATAAAATGTTTACATTGTAGATTTGTTACAAATTGTAATGAAACCTCGGATATGCTCCTTGACTAATAAATAAATAAAAAAAAATAGATCTCGCTTTCGGTTCATCCTGAAATGGATGTGCCGCGAAGATATTACAACAACAAATTGTCTTTCATTTACTGTGTCCGTGGCAGGCACCGCTCCGCCGGGGTACGGCGTGAGGCATCTCAGGAATTTTAATCGCATCCAAGCCAAGCGTTGGCCCGGTGCTCGCCATCCGAACGTAATAAAAACCAAACATCCAACCGAGGGCAGCTTAAATTTCGAACTTAAGTATACTGCCTTATCTAGCGTAGGCCGAAGCCTTTTGTTTCATATTGACCTCGATCGATATGTTAAAGTGCAGGAATAGAGTTTCGCGCGCTTTTGTACTTCAAACTTTTATTAATATATCTTAATTCAAAAATGTACCTTTTAGTTTTGAGTGATTTATTTGCTATATTAATATATCTGTCATAAGCTACATAACATATGTAATAGTTTTTAAATACATTTAGAATATTCTTATTTTAAAATAAAGTAGCAATATTATTATTGGCCGTGTTGTAGCGGCGTAAGAATGTTCATTCCCGTAGGTGTCATAAGGCAACGAAGGGTAAAACCCGTCAAAACTTTATGCCAATCTCAAACGGCAGCAAATCCGGCATAAAGTGGGTTGCGGAAGCCCATTTGGCAACTCTGGGTACTGCCAAATGGAAATCCGTAGTTCTTTTCAAGATAATACCACTAAAGTCACAAAATTTTGTATATTTAACGTTCATATATTTTGAGGTTATTTAAGAATGAGATTCGGTCAGAAAAGATCTGTTTCGGCCATTATAGGTTTAAAAATCTAAAAGTTCGAACATTACTGACATTTTATTTATTTGTATTGTCTGTATTGCCTGTAAACTATTATCTGTATTGGCGAATTATTCGCTTTGTCATTGCAATAGATATCGATTGTGGGACTTCTCGTGTTTAATTATGAACTGAATTTACAATTGATTCCATACTTTGTCCGTAACCATTGTTAGCCCGTATAGGAAATCTCTCTCAGACATAGGACTTCCTACATGTTTTTATTGTCATTATTTGGTTGGTTGAGATACATTTTGTTATAGATTTTTTAATAAAGGAGCGTGCGTTGTTATTACTAGATAACGTTTTGAAATGGTAACTCTCTTATTGTATCTTTTGCCCTACGCAAGTGTAGTTACAAATATAGTCCGAGGTGAACTTTTCGTTGGGATAAAAAGTATACTATATACCATTTCATGTCATAATCTACATCACTGCCAAATCCCTTTTATATGCTTTCGATCCTTTAAGCCGAATGGGTTAGGGTGCGGACTACGAAACGTGACGTCGTAAGTTCGAGTCCCCCATTCGACAATTGTCTTGAACCACACCAGATACAAGCTGTAATGCTTAGTTGCAGGGTTAACAGGAATATTAGTAATATTATTTAAAAAAAAGCATTGCCAGTATGCTTTAAAAAAAGTTTCGTAATAAAAGAGCATTATTCTAGAGTCTTAAACATTAAATAACACATGTTGTTAAATTTTTACGATGTTGTTGTGAAACTAGTACGAGAAATAATAATAATTGATAAATTATATGATGAAGTTTCACCAAGTGATCGTAAGTATAAATGAAACATTTTAAAATAATTTGAAAAAGTTAAATCTGTTCAAACATACATACAAAGACCTTATTGTTTTAGAGGAGAAACAGTAATTTTACACTTTTGATATTAATGATGAAACTATTACGTCTTAGTGATTACGATTCGAATTATCGGTGTCAATAATCGACCATAACAATTTTTAAAAAGTATGGCAATGCAACAAATAAATACTAACTTATCTTCACGAATAGTTATTTAATAATCAAAATTAAAATATTAGATTGTGTAGATGATCCAAAAACACAGTGTCTCCAAATTATTTGAAGTAAAACTTAAATAAGTATAAAAATCGGTGTCCCTACCTGACCCCCATGGGGTGAGGCTGTCGTAGAAAGCGTCCAAGTTCGCTTAATATCAGGTGAGCCGCAAGCGCTTTTGCCCCTTTTCCCATAAAATAATTTTTTTTTGACTAATTAAATTAAAAATTAATGAAAACGTGGCAAATTTTCAATATTGCCATTTTAAAAAAAGAAATATTTTTCGAATCCTTTCACAAATCATTATAGGAATATGAAATGTCATTTATTAACAATGTAAAATCTATTTCGTTTTAGCTATAAAATAGCATTACATATTAAAAAAATAATTAAACAAAACAACCATTTCTAGAGGGAGAGAAAACTCCATCGCTCCTTTCCAAGATAGGCGAAGGAAAAAAAAACGTAAAATTAGTTCCGTGGATCCGCTGGTGAGAAAGAGACGATTGTACCCAACAAGTTGTATAAGCGCGAAAGAGACAGCGGAACGGTAGAATGAGTCGAAAAGTAACCGGTCTGGGGGAGGCAGATGTGCTCCTTAAACCCCCAAGGCAAACTTACAGATTCCAACAATAAGAAAATAATAATTAAAAAACAATTCCACGGAAGATTTATACTGATTTATATATCATGCTACCATTTAAAGGTTTCTTACAATGTTCCATAAATATTATACATTCATTTCTAGTATCGTAAAAGGTAACGTAGTGCTTAAAGCACATTCAGTTCGAATCATGTCGAATTTGTGATCAATAATTGTAAAACTCTCATACTATTGAAATCTAAATGTATTGTTATGTTCACTATTGCTCAATCTAAATAAAATAAAAAAAAATCTGAATAATTTTGGATTTCTAATTTCTGTCTTTACGTTCAAGAAAGGCAACAGTTTTCATTCGTATAGTTGATGATTTCTATAACACTACATTGACATCAATCCCCGATCAAATCGTACCTTGTTATTTTTTAAAATTAATTATGTGTTACTTGAGTTGTGGCAATGAATAAAGTACTCTCTTTCTTTCTTTTCTTTCTAAAACATGCTTTCATTTACCCATAACTTCCGACTTCGCTTTTGAAATGTTATGATATAGCGGTTAAGGCCCCTGATGAGCTAGTGCCTGTATACAGGCTTTTGCGGCACTATAATTCATTCTTCATTTAAGGCTTTGAGACTTTAGTTCATTCAAATATTTGTAAATAAATAAATTCATGATAATTTACGAGGGGTTTCATCTATTCCTTTATTGTTCGATTAGTTTATGTGCCATTAAAACGTCTTAATACGTTGTCACCGGCGAATTTTATCGTTTTATGTACGATACGTACGGCACAGAATAGCCTACGGTCGCTGCGGTGAAAATATTTTGATGCAATGTGAACAGGATGAAACGTTTGGATGATAATAATCATGATCAACTTATCGTTTCCTAGTACTAAGATATCATAAAAGGAAAAATCTAGAAATTTCGAAACTGTGCCATTGCCGCCTCAGGCCACAGATTGAATATCAGTAATCGAAATGTTTTATTTCCATTAGTCTCTGACGTCATCTGGAGGCTTGACAGAAATATTGGATGGAATTTTTTTCCTCAAGTTAGCTTACGAAGTTGGAAAGGAAAATACGTCAGTCCAGACGGAAATTCCAACTGACGGTTCGTTCGTAACCCACATATATATGTATTCGATGAAGTTATTGCTGTTAGCCGTTTTGGCTTTTACAGCTTCATAGGTTTGCGCCTGCGTCCTTGAGGCCGCGGGCGTTTATGCTTTAAGTAGATGTACAAGAGTACATCTACTGCTTACCTCTTTATGGTAAGCAATCTAAGGACCGTCCGAGGGAGGTTCGGGCCTCGTCTCGGACGGTCGTGGTGTTTCGGTAGTGTTGGGCGGTAAGGACCGCCCTGAATCCCGGGTGTACGGTGTGTACGCGGGTGTTCGGTTTGCACGCTCTTATGCGTCGGCGGGGGATTGTGTACGTGTCTCTACTCCTAACTGTATGTACAGTGTGTTCTGGTTGAGTAGTGTTAACCGAAACTAGTTCAGTTTGTCGGTCTGTCGGTGCTGATACGTCTTCCGGGTCGTCTAATACGTAACCCACAGGAATTGATCGCAGACGCCTCTATTTCTGACTCTACCTGAAATTTTACCGGCGTTTTCTTGTTTTTACTATTGGTGTAGTACCACGGCGAGGAATGCAGGCAGTCGGCCAAATTCCATATGTCTATTTCGTTTTGTATATTTTATGGATTAATGTTTTGTTCTTCCGTTGCCTTTTGTATGTTTTGAAGAAAGATGTAGATTTTTTTCTATCTCGGGCTGATGTCTAGTGTTTTTTCGGAGAAAGGGATCGGACCAAAGATAAAAAAGGACGATCTTTTTCCGTTTTTAATTTTTAGCCTTTGTTTACCTACGCCCAGTATTATACTTATTGACGCTTTACCATCATCAACATATGCCTTTAAAAAGTCCTCTACTAGACTCGAGCTTCTCCCAAGTCGGGATCATTGGTGTAACTGACTGGTCAAATACAATCTCACTCCCTTAGGTTATGGCGTGGTTATCTGTGAACTCCAAATCGATATTGAACAGGAAGAAAGTATCACACACTAGTACATTGTAACTACCGAATATATTCATTGCCAGTATCTTACACTCACGGTGATTTTAAATGTTATATTAAAACGTTATTCCACAATTTAGCGATGTCAGATACCCGAGAGTATCTGAATACGTGTGGCAACATTGAGAATGTGTAACGAGCAATGTTGCTCGCTGGATGAAAAAAATCTAGCAGACGTCTGAACATGTGTGGCTTTGGAATTATGCGGATAGTTAGCGAGAAAAAATGCCAAGTATCTAACCGTCTATGGGTCCATCGTGTGGGAAGATGGGGTCATGTTGCATGAACTAACGTCTTGCTAACAGCTTATTTAAGTAGGTTCTATAATATTACATTTGAAGATAAAATTGGTAATTTTTCTTCTTTTCTTCCTTGCCTTAATACTATTCTGTTAAAATGATATATTCTTGGTATTTCATTCATATTTATCAATTACTTATAAGTGTGTTTTTGTAAATGTTAACTAATACTGCTATTTTATCGTTCCTTAATTTTGTAATATTACTGTAAAGTACGTCTGTTCCAATATTGTGTATAATTTCTTAATGTCCTTTCTGTTAATACAAAACATTATTTCCAAGACCATATTAAAGTTAAAAAGTTTTATTTCCTGTCAAATATTCCCTTTCTGAACTATGTTTCATAAAAACGATTTCTTTTACATTTATTCTTTTTAATGTTCGGCGGTACTCAGTAATATCGTACATCATTGAAAAAAAAAACAACGTTTTATCAATTGGGTGGACGCGTGGACTGGGACGGGATTGCAAATGCGTGTAATGGAATTCCGGAACGAAAATGCGCGCACCTACCTGGCCGGCCAGATGCTCCCCTCTCGCCCCCATCCTCTGTGCATTCCGCCATTAAACCGCGTAAATTGATTACGTGGAAAATCTGAGAAAATCGCGCTCTAACAGTGCGTAATGACCACCGCGCCGCCACATGTGAAATTGTGAGCTTGTGGCATTCCGACGATGCCACCCGCTCGCGACACTCAAATGCCACAATGTGACCATAGCTTTATGTATTTTAATCAGGTTTATCGTTATACAATATATAAAGCAGTTTATAATTATTGTTTATTGCCATATAAAGTTGTTTTTGTTTTCTTAACATTTTTGAGAGGATACCTACGGAGTTTGTGTCGCCTGTACCTTTTCCTTCAGAAAAACTTCACTACGCTATGGTGGTAGATTTAAAAAAAAATCAGTTTGATAAGTGAAATATATGTTTTTATGTCGATAAATTTTTGATCTGATTTGATTTATTTTGTGACATTTTTTTAACAACTCTGTTGTGGATTGTATTTTCGTAGTCAAAATATTGTTCAGTTGTTCGTTGATTGATGATTTGTATGTATAGTCTGATTAATTATATATATTTTCGGTATCAAATTCGGTGTTTTCGTATTTCGGTGAATGATTCGCGCGTTGAGGGACACGGGACGAGGTCATAGGGGTCCGTTACGAGCGTCGGGCCTATTGCGACAGATGGCCGGGGTCCCGGCGGGAGGCGAGGACGGCCCTTCGGAGAGATCGACCTCCGAAATGCGTCCGAGATTGCATTCTTTCGGCGGCGCGGGCACATTCCACCGCTGTAACTCCGCGCGCCCGCGCCAGTCGACGCGCGCCCTTTTGGGGGTTAAGATGTGTCCGTCGCGGCGGGCGCTTACTATGTGGTCCCAGCCGCTTCCCCCGGAACCCGAATTCGAGCCTACGTTTCGTGCGCGCGCCTCGACCGCCGACACGCACACCTGGTGCCGCGGTTGCTTCGGGGACCGCCAAATCGCCCGAATGGTCCGCGAATACGGCATACGAGTCGACCCATCGACGACCCGTCCGCCCGGCTTGCGAGTTCGTGAAGAGCCGCAGTACCAGAACCTGGATGAACTGCGCAAGCGGCCGGAGTACGCTAACTTGGACGAGATAAGCCGCGAGTACGGTTACCGCCTCTGTCCCGAGGGCCAGAACCTCGAGGATGAAGCGATATACGAGAATATACTGTCCGTGCGCCAGATACGGTCCGCCGAAGTGCGTTTGGTTCCGGTGTCCGAAGTGGCGTACTATGAAGGTCAGGGTTACGTCGCGACGCAGGTCCTGAGCAGGAATGGCACGTTCCCCCAGTGCCCGCCGCACACTTGGAGTCGGCTGCAGCATGCTGGAAGGCTTACGGGATCGTTGAGGCTGTTCACAGTAAATATTATTCTACTATATTTATTATTAGTAATTTAAAAAAAGATGATCATTGGGCATCGGCTAAAAATGTTTGAAGCTAGAATTTACAAGTAGCATCAGTGTATCATTACGATTTATTTCAAGCAGAACAGGATACGTATGTAGGTATTCTTCGCTAACTTTTTGTGTGGAATGCGTACAAAAAGTTGCTGCTCATTGTACCTCTGTATTTATGTTCATCGCAAAAAATAAGCAACGGAATTTCGCTCTAATGATTCGTTAATTTTGGTAGTGAGTCGATGAATTTCGAGCCAGCGCGTGAAACTACGACCCGGCTGACCGAATGCGTCGATATTTGACTTTCGGATGACATGCTCATAATGTATTGTTGTCGTTCACCTTCTAAAGTTAATGTTAGAGAAAACATATTTCTTAAATATTGTATAAATATTAAATTATGGAAGTATTAAAATCGTACTAAATCTGCGTATGATGAATGCGGGACATAGTTTCAAATACTCCAAGATTTTATTCTGATTTTTAATAGGAATTAAAATTTCTTATAACAAGCCCTTAAAATTTTACCTGAAACATTAGGTGTGATCCTTCTAAATTTTTACTAATATATTTTCTTATATAAGGTATCTGGCGCAAAATATTATAGTTTTTAGTTATGAACGGACTTTGTAAACGTTGTAAAATTGTAACTAAATTGCCAGTATAAAAAAGATACTTTAAAACACATTAAATAAGTTAATAAAAAGTATCTAAATGGCTCGTTTTATACTTATAACTAATAAGTTACAAAACTTTAAGTACTTTTCTGATGGAATGGAATAAATCTCATTTTATAGTATTTATCTTAGTATGACCTCCCATACATATAATATTATTTCTCCAAAAGAGCGAATCACGTAATTCGCGAGTGTTAAAACGGAACATAATTTTTTAACTACTTCACAGAAAAAAAGTGTATTTTATATTTTTACACATCATAAAATTTATGTTGGTTTTACACAAAATTATATGTGAAAAATAATACCTCTGTGTTAGAATATCGGGTTTTATAACTTTATTCTTAGGTACTTTTGGTATTTTAGAACATGTTTCTTCAACAAAATGTAATTCAAAAATACTTCAAAATATTGTCAAAAATGGTAGCATTATTATTATATGGTTATCCATTAATGTTTTAGTAAGAAATTTAAAACTATATTTAGTATATAAATTTCAAATAAAATTAAAACTAGCGTTGCATTATAAGTAAAAATAAGACTGTTCGTACCCACGAACGTAATTGGCTGCGTTGGATATCGCCTCTGCGTTATTATAGTTAGCAAAAAATTAATGACGAATAATAAAATTAATCTGAAAACGAGATTTTGTCTGTACTTATTGTAATCATATTTTTTTTTATTCTTGAGTTCTCAGGACTGAGGGTTTTGAAATTGTTCTTTGGAAAACGAGTATAATGAACGCAGCTGAAATTCGAATACAATAATCCAGTTTAATTTTTGTATTTTGAAGGTTTTTTTTAGAAAACGGTAAAAATGCTCCCCGGTGGTTATGAACTAATATAGTTGGCAGTGGTTCTGCCCTTTTAATCACCTGCTTTTAGACCTGTGAAATAATTAAATAAATTTTAGACCTGATAAATATTTGTGTGATTTTTGAAGGAAGTTATCCCACAAAATATTAGATAATTGTACGGAATTTTTCCAAAGGTCTATTCTCTAGATATTGGGTTTATTGGTACTAGAGATAGTAATACTATAATATCTGGTATAAAAATAACATTATAATAATATCATAAGATCCGTCAGTTGACTTCGTTCAAATTGTTGTGACCATTACTAAATTTTAACCAAATCTTTCTTTATATTTGATTATGATTTTCTCCTATTTTACAGTTCATAACGTTATTGTTGTCTGGTGTACGTGGCGCCGAAAATATATATGCGCGTGTAAGATACGATATAAGCTCAAATACAGAGTACTTAAACTAATAATATACGTATTTCACAAATATTAATATTATTGTTAGATTTGTACTCTGTGCTCAAGGTTCAGTGATGATTTTTGTATCCGATCAATTGCCCGTGTTATTTATTAAAGATTGACTTTTGACATCAACTCCATATAACTTATGTCAAGAACTGAAATTGTTCAGTCGTATATTCCTTATATATCATTTTATCTTAAAAGTCGGTACCTACCTATACGACAGTTAAAAAATTACAGTAGTTTTTAAAATTTTTCTTTTTTAGTGGTTTAATCTATTTGATTTTATGATGTTTATTACTTATTAATGTTAACATTTAAGTTATTTATTATTTCAAACAATAACAACGCGTTAAATAGTTCCGGAACTTTTTATTTTCCGTTGAAGTATAAAACTGTTATTTGTTATTTTATTTGTTATTAATAGCAAAGATCGTAAACTATGGGTAACGATGGGTGGGAAAATGTATTAAAGTTCTATTTGGCATTTATTTACAATATTCATTCTGAATCTCTACAAGTACCACGATTTATTAAAAAATATATTTCCATTGTTAACAGGCGAAGAGAGAGATGTACGATGTCAAGAAGCAGAGGCTGTGCCTCGCTCAAGACGAGTACAAGCATTTGAACAACGCCCTGTCTACCCTTGCTGCGTCTCGGACAAGCTGTGAGTATGAAATTGTTTGAACAATCTATACGCTTGTTAACTTTTTAAGGTATAAGAAGAATTCCAGAGTGGAATTATAATTTGTTTGTATCTTGAATCTGTACAGACGGTAGACTCCTTCTCTGCCTACTACCACACTTTTAAACATTTCTGCCGTAAAACAGCAGCGCAATTACTGTTGTGTTCCGGAAAGGTCTGGAAAGAGAGTCAGAGTAACACGAGCGGTGAGCCATTCCATCACAGTCCTATGTGGTGACAACACATCTGTAACCTTCTTCGATTTAAGTTGTTTGCAGGTGTCCATGGGCTGCACTAGCCACTTACCATCAGGTGGACCGTTAACTTGTTGTCATTCCAATTTAATAAGATCAGGGGTTCTTCATTTAAATTTCAAAGAAGAGTAACGAAAAGAGTTTTTTGGATTAAGGCTATCTATCTTTGTCTTTGAAACTATGGATGGTCCTAAGTTTGAGCAGGTCTATGTATCTACTACATGGATTAAGCATGCATCAAACGAAACTCCTGCCGTGGTAGGATAGGCAGACCTCTACCTTTGCCACCTGGCAATACTTCAATTCACCGTCCGATGATGATTTATACGTGAACTCTATCTAGTATTATAGAAAAAGTCATATCATACATGTATTTTGTATGTAATTTTGCACAATAGTCCATGATAATATATGAGAGTTTTATCTCTCTTTTCATGTCGAACTTAATTAAACGTTACGTTTGCTTCCAATTAATTAAAATTAGATTGTGTCTATTAAAAATAAAGCTATGCGCCGAGGTATACGAATCCACCACTCCCTTCTTTTCCGTGGGTGTAGTTTGAGTCTACTAAGGGAAAACCCCTTGAATATCTTATGGCGTCCGAGAAATAATGACTCTCTCAAGTCGTCTCCGGGAGCAAACCCGGTGACGAGGTTCGCCACTCGTCGCGTTCTAGATACCAGAGAGCAATGCTCAATCTAGGCTCTCGGCGACGGACTTAGTTCTGATATATATAGTACAGAGAGTGACATATGTTTATTCCAAGTTCCATCGATACCACCTAGATGGTTGGCATTCCACCACAGTGCGTTTTTCTCGAAGTTTTCTGCCACGCACTTCGACTTTGTGGAATCAGCTGTAACCAGCAGTATTTCTCAACAGTTACGACTTAGGGACCTTCAAGAAAAGAGCTTATTCCTTCCTTAAAGGCCGGCAGCGCATCTGTAGCTCCTCTGGTGTTGTGGATGTTCGTGGGCGTCGGTGATCGCTTGCCAGCCGGGTGAGCCGCACGCTCGTTTGCCCCCTTCTTCTATAAAAAAATAAATCATATATCATATAACATTTCGTAACGTGATCACTCCGGTAGCGTTAAATTCTATTGTTCAGTCATTGCTGTGCATTGATTTATTATAATAATGAATCAGGATGCATTTGATAATTACGCCGGAGCGTGATGGAATTCTGCTACGCGAAAATATGTCAGGCGTTGCGCTCAGTACTCGGAAGAATGTAGAGTTATGTGGATTTGCAAGTTTAAAGTGGAATATACCGGAAAATCGCTTGCACTTTGAGCGATTATTCTTTGATAGTTGAACAGCGTAGACATCGTGACTATATTACTCGTGCAACTTCGTGTTTTTTATGTTGAAATATTTTCCAGTTTAAGTTATTATCGTGTAATTTTTTTTAATTATTTCTCGGACACGTAACTTTATTCACGATTTTTTTCTTCAACGCTAAGCGCGTAGATAATTCTGCATTTAAAATTGTTATGAACGATTTTAATTTTTCGGGAATCGAACCCAATTCGCTTTCGAACTATTAAGCTAAAACGACTGTCCGTGGCTCCGAAAGTACCACAACTACTGAGGTAATGAGTTAATGTTGTTCGCGTTTTCATAGTCAATACAAATGTTAAACCAGCCCTCGGTATATTCATTTATTCTCCCCTGCGCAATGTTAATGCTAACGAATAAAGATTCCTCGAGTTTATGAGATACAATAGAAATTTCATCACAATTGGTTCTGTTTTTGCATTCATCTCATAATCTATAATGCATTATGAGAGGAAATAGGAAACTTGAAGCGCTTCCTGTGCCACACACATTGTTGCTCGTTGAGAAAAAAAACGCCTAGATCGCTTCTAGTTCAGGGAAATTGTGAATGTCTAAGAAAAAGTATATACTTACCTTGCACAAAAAAAAACAACGGTGGGGGTATTTTTTTTTTGCGATATAGATAGTAAGTGATTACCGACACCCACGTGCATCTGCTGCAGCACCAGAGGAGCTGCAGATGCGTTGCCGGTCTTTAAGCATATTAGGGAAGGAGGGAGTGAATCACTCACCGAACTAACCCTAGAAGCGCCCCGGTATTCAGTGGCAGAGGCAGTGGTACTACCCCGGTGCCTTTGGAGCAGCTGCAAAAGCTGCCGCTTGACTCTATCACGTATTTTCTTGTGTGTGGGCGTTTTACGAACAGAATAACGGCACATAGGAATACAAATACGGGTTCCATGAAAGAATTGAATCCGCATCTCGAAGCACCGCAGACAGACGCTTGAACACTGCGCCAACCGAGTCAACCAATTTCTTTTATGCTCCTCCTCCTCCAATCTATAAAAATATATACATTTTCACAAGGAGGGTTTGGCGACAGCAGGTTCTTTATATTCGATTTGGCGTTTTGTGATAAGGTTAATCCGCCTTCTTTCGGGTGCCAATTCAAGGTTTTTTCATATTGCTTTTTAGTAAATATTAATAATTTGAAAATGTTTAACTAAAACATGCATTATATCAATGAAAGAGAAACTTCGATATTATTGGCCAACACTAGATAAAATACTTGGACATGTAATGTTGCGAACGAATCAAACTCTGTCATTCAGATAGCATCGTTTATTATTCCAACAGAATTACACGAACTCGAGGTTACTTAAATAGCAAAATCAATTTACGCTTACATACAGTGCCGGATTAAAGCATAACTTCTTCGCTATCTCAATACAAACTTCGTTACGAACCCAACACAGGTCCGGGCTAGATTATAAATTGTAATCAACAAAGGTACTTAAGACATTATGCTTGTAAATAGCGAAGTCCTGATACGTGTAACCGTATCTCTTTGAATAGTTTTTATTTTACACCACGGGCTACTGTCCTGGAATAAAAGGACAATAAATATTTTTTTAGTGAGTCTACTTTCAAGGACAGGGATTTCGGAAGTTAAACATAAAAATTGTTAATTCTAAAAATAATGTGTCAAGAATGTGTGTTTAACTGTAGTTAGGTATATTAGTGATAAATAATAAATTATTATCTCATACTGATCACCATTATGCGGACCGATACTTTATGATATCTTTATTTGAATTGTTTTTATTGATATGTTTTTTAGAATTTGTAAAACCTACAGTTTAAATTTTCCTGAAAATGGTCAAACTTACATACAGACATATTGTATAATGTTTATATTAGTATCGATAATTTCAATTGGAACACCACTAATAAGAAACATCTAGCAAGATCTGTATAAATTGATTTCTATTTATTCTGTTGTCAATTGGCTCTGAAGTGGTTATTTTCTTACTGCATCACACACTTCGTGCTTGTTTAAAAAAACTAGTAATTCCGATAAATAAGTACAAATGTTACTACATCGTACGTACATTCCAACTTGTTTTTTTCTTTTTAAAATAAATTCCTTGTTCGTGTACCGTGAGTATTTTGCATGTCCAATGATAAAACTATTTTAATGGACAGTAGAGTTGCGGCGTTAATTCCTATTTAAATTATTAGCTTTTTTAATAATGGTTGAGTTGGCATAAACACATGTCTGTGTATTGAGTTTTGATTTGTCGAAACAATTGGAAATATATTGTAAAGACACGAGAAAAGTTAGTAGGTTAAATCCAATAGTCAATGCTAATAAAATTTTGACAATTTTTCAGTGTGCTCTTCAACTACGTCAATGACCACCACGTCAACGACTTCACGTCATGACCCAGAAGTGCTTCGGGTGGAAGTGACGCAAGCTAGAGGAAGAGTCGCGCAACTTCGTAAGGAGTTACGACAGGCGCGGGCAGAGGTCGCTAGTGCCCGCCGTGGCGTCGACACCCTTGCCGAGTTAGTATACTGGCTTGTACGCTATCGTTTAATTCTAGAGATTAGCACTTTGTTTTAATAAACTAACCTATTGATTTTTTTTCAGAGTGGAGCAAAAATTAAGCGCCCAACAAGGCTGCTATAATATAACTGAAGCTCAAGCTATCATGACCGAGTTAAAAAACATTCAAAAGTCTCTAACTTCTGGTGAAAAGGAGAAAGCGGATCTCATGCAGTCATTAGCGAAGCTTAAAGATGACTTAACACGACTACAACTTGGCGAAGTTTCCACAGATCTCTCAACCCTCAGTCTTCCTCAGGAGAAACTGAGCACGGCTTCACAAACTGACCTTTGCGCTGATCTAGTACCTATCGGTACCAGATTAGCAGAAATGGCGCGGGTACGCCTACAATACGACGAAGCAAGGAAACGAATACAACAAATCCAGCAACAGTTAGCTGATCTGGAAGATAAAGTGCAACCGGGACAAGCCGAATCCGATCAAGACCGTCTACTGCTGTTTCAAGAGAAGGAGCAGTTACTGAGAGAACTCAGGAGTATAACTCCTAGAACGAGATCGAAGCAAGAGATGACCGATATCCAGATAGAATGCAAGAAACTTGAGCAAGACTTGAAAAACGCTTTTGAAATGTCTAATAAGTGTATAGCGGATAGACTTAAACTTCACGAAGAGAAGCAACTATTACTGCAGCAGTTAAAAGATGCATTAACATCTATGACGACTTTAGAAGGCCAGTTAAAGACTTTATCAGCAAGTACTCTATCAGTATCAAGCAGTTCGAGTTTAGGATCTCTATCTACTGCAAGTAGTAAGGGGTCTTTAAGTTCTGGGATCAGCTTTACGGATATATATGGAGGACCGCAAATAGCGAGTTCTTTACAAACTGACAAACCTATAGATATGGTTGATTTACACAGGAGGGTTGAAAGGTGAGTGATTTATTAAATTGAAGATTTTAATGAAAAAAGTTTCTTCTTCTTTTGCAACAAGTTTATCTTCAATGTGTTTTGTCTTTTGTCTTTAGTAAACGTTTTTCCTTGATAGTTTTATATTAGGTTTACCTCACATTACCAGTAACATTACGCTTGCAGGCTACTCCGCGGTACAAGTTACAACGCGGACAGCGTAACCCCAGGAACGAGTAGTTCCCCCTCTCAGCCTTCTTTATCGCCAAGAAGTAGCCTTTCTTCAGCTAGTCCTCCTCCGCCTCCGTCCTACAACCAGGTACGTTATTTTAAATATTCCTTAAAATTTTAATAACTTTAGTTTGCGAGAGTGCGTGCGTGCGGGTGTTATATTTTTCTGTTTGAAGCATTTTTTTTTTTATTTTGCGTTATCGGTAGAGTTAGAAGAAAATATTAACTTAAGTATTAATTTGAAATTTCATTTGTAGGTTGAAAGACAGAGGCGGCAGCAGCGAGAGCTGGAAGAGAAACTTGCCGAAATGAGGATAGGAATCGCAACAGGGCTCAATGAAGTAACAGGACTTGCCACAAGTAAGTTTATGTATAAAATGTATAAAGATACTTTTAATTATTTACAGCAGGCGTGTATAACAATTATTAATTATATTTTGTCTCAAAAAACCAAATGCAGTAAATATTCAAATTGTATATTAAATGTATTTTCACCTGTTTTTTTCGACAGTCCCAGTACAACTACAGGGCCCGGGTCGACCTTGTGAGCCATTGTCGCCGATATCGGAAACTCCACCACCACCACTCTCACCTAGAACTCCCTCTTCTAGTGGTGAGTAATGCTTTTGATCAATTATGTGCTTACGCCTCGGTTATCAACATTGATATGCCAGGTCGGTTATATTTGAGATGGTTATAAATAGAAGTTTTACGCTGCCGTCTCATGTCTGTCAATCATTAATAGATTTAAGTTATTTAAATCGGCGTGAAGGCACTTACATACTTTATCAGCCTTTGAAAGTCCACTGTTGGACATAGGCCTCTCTATGAAAGCGCCAACAAAAGACGGCTTACCATCCATTGAAGATTTCCCCCATACTCACCACGGCGGTCGGGGCAGGTTGATGATGCGTGTATCTGTGGTATTTGGGTTAGGTATAAAACGGATGGATGGATTTTCCACTCAGTCGATCGCCTAAGCATTGTTTCTTTAATTAGCAGATGGTGCACAGTGTGCCGGCATGTCTGAGAAATATACATATTTCGAGATCATGTGACGTTAGCCAAAATGCACTAAAGGAGTGTGTAGCGGATTATTTCTGTTCCTAAAACTGCCTGAAATGTTGATAATAGGCCTTTGCTCAGCTGTGGGACATCACATCTACTTTACTTTTAATCATTGTACAAACCGATTGTACAACTGACATTCTACTTGCATCTTAACATGGAAATACTATAAATGCATTGAATTTTCAATTGCAGGTACAAATACTAGATCAGTGTCGGCTGCAGTGAGCGACGAGTCGGTGGCGGGAGATTCGGGCGTTTTCGAGGCGGCGCAAGGCGGCGACGCTTCTAACGCAGGTCGGTTGTGGTCTCTCGCGTTGTGATTAAGTTTATTTTGCTTTATATATTTATTATTTATCAGACATGCAGGTTTACTCACGATGTTTTCCTTTACCGTAGAGCACGTGGTAAATACAGCACTTAAAATTGTTGTTAACAATTTTAGTGCTGTTGGCACCGGGAATCGAACCCAGGTAACTCACGCTCTATAACACTAAAGTGAGCGCCCTGACCACTAGGCTACCTCGGCTATTTTGCTTTAACAACGTCCAATTATTATAGATTATGTTTATTATTAAGCCACATAACAACCCAAAAAGTTTTGGAAAAGTTTTCCCACAGCTGGGGCAAAACCCACTTGCGAAATATTTTTAAGAGTGTTTTGGTGCGGGATAAGGTCCGCCACGCTGTACCATTGCGGGTTACTAGGTTTTCCTTCATTGCAGCCCATAACATTGCAATTAACAATATTCGAGGTGTCGGGAGCGGGATACCAATCCAGGTCTCTCGCCCTGACCCCTGAGCTACCATGGAACCGAACTATGCTTACTCGTATATTTGTGTAAACATTATCATTACTACTTCTCGATGTATTTTATGAGTGATAACATTTTTTGCGACTGTAGTCAAACCATAATATTGCTTATATTTTTGCCGTTGTGAATATTGACATAAATCATTATAAGTTAATTTAATTGTTACAGTGAACAGTGCACAAATTGAGATCAAATTGCGCTACTGTCCGGACGAGAGCGCGTTAGAGATCGGGATCCTGAGGGCGCGGAACTTACATGCCCTGTATATCGACATGGGCACCGAAGTGTGAGTACATTCACACACTATTCCTATTCTATTTTATTCTATAAACTATTATAGCAGACAGGAAGACAGATAGCTATCGACTTATTTCTGTTTTAATGTCCTGGATCTTGATCTGGTATTATTTTGATCAGAGCGGTGCGCGGTGCGCTGGTAGTGGGCGGCGGCGGCGGCGTGGCGTTCGGCACGGCGGCACTTGCGTGGCGCGGCGCGGCACTAGCCTGGCGCCGGCTGCAGAGGGCCGCCGTCGGCCCCCGGGCCCTGCGCGCGGCCACGCTGCAGCTCAACCTCTCCGCCGGCAGCGAGTGCCTGGTAAGCCACCTCCTCCTTGCTTGTGCTGATCTACTGGTATCACAAACCGTGTAATCGGTCTTGTTACCTCATACTGTTGAATGTTTAATTCGTTATAAGTATCCTCTTGTATATGCTGCAGTTCTGGTACTTAGCGTTCGCCGGGCATAGTTGCCCAACATAATAACATAATAAATTTTTTTTTTTAATATTAGGAAAAAAATGAAAAATTTCTGGATAAAGAATAAGTCAACTATTTGTGTGCGTAGTGATTCGCTCCTACATAACTTGCGTTGGTTAAACTTTGCGATTATTAGTTTAACAATTTCCGTACCTTTGATCACTAGTGCTTCTTTCGTTCTTGTTGCTACGTTACAATAGACGTAATGATTCCGTATTGATCATCATATGCATCACCAGAGAACAATAACTTAGTCTATAGTATTCTAACAGCCTGGTATGTGAGACTAATCTCCTTGCTTGTGCTACGCCCCCTGGTAAATCACACAATGCTTGCTTGTATGTTAAGTGCCTGGCGATTGAGATATGTATGTGCAAGTGTGTGTGCAAGTGTGTGTACAAGTAAGAGTATGTAAATGCCGGTTTTAAGATTACCCAATTTTCTTTAGTCTTTAGCGGTAGTAAATTTACTAAAAAAACTAAATCATGATGACAACTAGCCAAATTTGAGTATTCGGCTTAAAAGCCTCGAGTGCCATGTGAATACCCCATCAGGCGAGAGCGATTATTTCCTGAACCATCTAGGTCAGCTCAAAAATTAACACTAAAATTACCCATATTAAAGTACAATCGTCATTACAGGGTTGTGCACAAGTCAGCTTAGCAGACTTCGACCCTGACACCGTGTCCCAAAAATGGTACAACGTACTCAGTTTCCGAAGTATGAGGCGGGACGAGAGTTCCGACGAGTCTACTGTCATTTCCTCGCAAACTTCTACACTCACTAGGAACAGAGGTTAGTTGGAAAGTTTGTACTTAAAGTGGCATTATTTTAAGTTTTAAGTAATGACTAATATAGTAGTGATAAATAAAGTAACTTAGGTAAATCAGTTATTGGAATCTTAGTGAATTTCCAATGTTGTTAAATGGATATTTCGTCCTTTAAAGCCTTTTAATTTTTTTTTATTCGTTTGCTCACTGATAGTATTCATAATCATGATTATATTTTCCAACCCACACCCACTCACTTCATTAACTCATCAAAGACAGTATGTACCTAGCCTAAAACACACTCCTGGAATTCGTTTAATAACGAGAATACAAGTTTATATACGATTGTTTGTTTTTTAGTATGTGTAATTGGTCCAATGTTCCTAATAGGTCCTGAGAGTATGACCGGCGCGGATTGCAATGTGGACTGCGGAGAGAACTCAGCATCAGAGGAGGAAGAATCTCGTGAGCCACTTAATCAGGTATTTTCAAATACATAACAAAAATTGATGCCTAATTGATGAAAATCGATAGATTATTAAATTTTTAATCTTATGTCATAGATAGTGGAAGAGGATTCTTTTGAGGACTACATTCCCGAGGAGGATATAGCTCTGGAGGAGGAGGAATATCTACACCCCACCACCGCCGAAAAGGAGACAAATACGGAGTGCAACTTCTGCCCGGAGGGAGCGAGACAGCTACACAGACGGTACGTTTTAACAAAATCCATGCAATCTTTAAAAACGATGCTTATCGCTTAGTTTTCCTGCAATGGGTAATAGGGTATAGTATGTAAGATTAAAAAATGTATATGTGAGCAGTTGATGGAAAAAAAAATATTATTCATAACATTAGTAGGTTGGGTCCAATATATATGGTACTTATTTATATCATGCATGCATATAATGATTTTATGTTGTATATTGATTAGGTACCTAAATATTAATGCAAGAAATGTATTATTTACTGTTTCTTAAAAAAAATATGGTCTTGTCCATGTAAGATAGATATTCAAGTTGTGTACATTCTTCATTATTATACACCACCTTGACATTGTAATATATGCATCAATACATACATTCCATTGTTATTTAATGACATTTATAACTGTTATAATCTTATCTGTTTAAGCTGTATATGGCAACATTCCTTGCAATACTATACAATGAATCCTTAAAATGGTATCCTTGAATTAAGATTAAATTAAAAAAACGAGGTGGAAGGCACTCAGGCTTTTTCTTTTGCTTCCTCCAGATACTTAAAATGCTTGAGGAGAGTGGAGGCTGATGGGAAGCCTCAAGAAGAGACTGCATTAGAGAAATAATGATAAAAACCGTCCAAAATACATATCTGTACATAGTTTTTAAAAATATTTGTAGGTATGTTTACATCGTGTCGCTGTAACTCTGTTTGCTTAGATAATTATTTATATGTTTGCTAATGGTAACTATAACACGTAAAAAATGCCGCTAAAATGCACGAAGTTTTTTATTTGTATAATGTTTTGGGAAGTTTTTGGCTAGAATATGTACATTACAGTCTAAACAAAATACAAAGCTTAAACATTGCGTAAATAACCCTTACGTTTCATTTAAAAAGGCTAGATGAGTGCCTTACAACAGTGTGTTATGATTATTTTTCCCTTTTTGTTTATTTATTGTAAACTCGGTAAAAATTTACTCGCTTGTAAAGTATCGATGCGTACTTATAGACATTTAGTGATCATTTTCTTAGTACTAGACGTTATAAATAAAAATTGTTATAAACGAAAAATTAAAAAAAAAACGTTTTTTCCAACGAACTAATTAGTCTAATAATCCAAACCAAACGCATGCGCTAATTGTCATGAGTTACAGTTTACTGAACTCTGCAAAGCGTCGACCTCCCAGGATTTCATTCTCAGCGCGTCGGTGACTTACAAGTTCATAATAATGCTAAAATAATTTTAATCCAGTGCTTGCTTATTGCGTTCCTAGTAGATTGTAGCAGTAGCATCCTTCATCCGAAATATCATAGTAAAGAGAATAAGATCCTTTTGCATTAGACGATAGAGACACAAAGTATACCTTTTGCAGTAAGGGTGATCGAGTTGTTATACTGTTTCTTACTTTAATACATTTTGAAGCCTATCTTACGATATAAATCACTTACACAATGCATGTATTTGCCCGCATGAAAAGCATGAGCTGTGGCTCTATGTGGATGTCCCCTTAATTAGTTTGTGTAATCTGTGTTTGATATTTTTTAACTGTATTTCAAATTTTCGCGCTATAACGACTAATCGACACCAATGAATACATTTTTATTGAATATTTTTCTTTTGATTTTGTTTTTATTTTTTGAGAAAATATTTTTTGCACAATAATTTTAATAAATTGTTATGAGAATGATTACAGTCAGATTTTTTTCACGAGTCGATGACTAACCATGTGTTTTTATCACCCACATATTGTTTTAATAATTTTCTTTTTTGTAGGAAAAGTCAACAAGTAAATGCGAGTAGTGAAGAGCCTCTAGCAACAATAAAAAGGTCCCAGACCTTCTCACCACAACCACAGAGCATCGGCAAAGGGCATTATATTTGCAGGTTTGTTTAATACTTCTCATGGCATAATAATATAATTTTCAATTATTTTAACACATCAAGACTTAATATTTTTTACAATTAAATGGAAGTGTCAATGTCCAACATCGTGTAGAGTTAGGTCATATAATAGATAATAGGTATAGTATGGGCAAATGTTACTCCTTTCTTTCTTTATGAAAGGAAATGAACCCATACGTCATTTTACAATGATTTTATTAAGTCGCTTTCTTGTCTATTTGTCTGACAAATATTCCAATCGATTTTAAAGTAACTTCCCGATCAAATAGAGACTTGAAACTTTATACATACTTGTAGCTTAGAAGTAGAACAATGCAATATTAACTTGCTTCCTTATCTGTCTGTTTGCTATAAATTTTGCAATTGATTTTAATGCATATTTCTTTTAAATAAAAGTCATAGACTACGGATGAACATAGGACTCACAGGGGTCGGGAATGTAGTAAGATTGTTTGCAATGAATGGAATTATTTTTTATTTCATTATATTTTAATGAATATTTATTTATCTCTTATCCTCAACTTTTACGACCACCAGGGCACGGGGTCACGACGAATGCTTTATGCTGCTATTGAAAAACATACACAGTACTGTCAGTTCAGTTAGATCATCTAATGTAAAGAAATATTCATAAGAAACTTTCTCTCCAGTGTTCGTAGACGTCGTCGATCAACATATTCGTTGATTAAGAATAAACTATTGCTTTCATTTCCAGATTGAACCGTTCCGAGTCCGACTCGTCGATGGCGCAGTACGCGCGTAGGTTCACACTACAACCTCCCCTCACTGCTGGAATACCGTTTGATAGAAGCGTCCGCGAGCGAAGATCCCTCAGGTCATTATCTCAATTTCGTTGCGACTTCAATATATTTTAACATGCACTATAGGCATCTATAATATTAATTTAAATTCGTTTTTTAACTCTTTACATTGACGCGGATGTAAGTTCATGTCAGTTTTATAAATACCAGTTAAAAGGGACTTTATTAATTATTCAAAAGGTTGAGTGTAATATTATCTGATAGATTTTAATTTTTTGGTTCGTTGCATAAAGTTGTCAGCACTAAAAACTGTTGATAACAGCATTTTCTTCAATATATATGTAAAGACTCGCCGGATTTGCTCCCGGAGAGCCATGAGGTTTTCAAGGAGTTTCCTTAGTTGCCTTATACGACATTCACGGAAGAAAGGGTACGGGAGATTGTTACCCCGCAACCTTAAGGCTACTGGTGTTGGATAAAAGTAAATAATGTCGTCTATACTTGTGAGAGCCGGGGCAGCATAGTGGTCAGCGCTTTAATTGCACCGTACGAGAGTGACTTGGGTTCGTCACTACTCAAATTGTTAATAGAAAATTTTAAGTGAAAATGTCATGAGGAAACCTGTATGTCTGAGAAACAATAAAAATGTTAGTTCGGGTTCTTGAGAACCCTTCCCGGCAGCATAGCCCTCTCAATTCTTGAACGCATTCATAAACATAATTAGAATAACATATATAACAATACAGTCTCATAGTATTTATTGGAGAATTACTAAAGTCTTTCTCCCCAAAGTCTCAACTCTGTTAACTCTACATCGGCGACAATGGGAGATAAAGGGTAACCCAACGCCACTCCATCCACAATAGATGTGAGGTGATGGCTTGTTGTTCTTAGGTCTTTGCCATGCATTGGGATGTTCAGTTGACGGCTCGGTTGCGTAGTGGCTAAGGCGTTTAGCTGCGGCGCTGTGGGTTGCGGGTTCGATTCCCGCTCGGGACTAGTATTTGTATGGACAACAAATAATAGTTCCCGGTCTGGGTGTTTGTCCATGTGCAATTCATGTATGTAAACTGCCTCTGCGACACAGGAGAAATTCATACAGCGGAAGGTAACGTTTAAAAAAAAAAGGTATATATATACAAGCATTTAAGTATTTATGTCCGTGTGTACAGATGGGGTCGCGTGCGCGGTGCCCGCGGGGCTCGCGGCAGCGGCCGCAAAACCTCGCGCACGTCGCTCGACCTGGCGTTGGACCTGCGCGCGCAGCACACTCGCCTCGAAGACTTGCGAAGCGAGATTGCTACGCTAGCTCACCTTAAAAAGAGGTAAGCATGTGTTGTTTGCACTATTCGCCTCTCACATTTAAAGTATAATTTTCAACGGAACGTAACCGTGGTTGGCACTGCTGTTTGGCGGTAGAAATGGGTTAGAAGGTCCCACCCAGACGGCTCCTAGGTAGAGAAGGAGATTCCCAATTGACAATGTACTCCTCATAATCCTATGTGCTGAGCTGCGCATGCGCAATTTTCTCAAAGAAAACGATCATCGCTTACCGTGCTATCATTGTACTGTGTCCACTCGCGCTTGACCGATTCGCTGTGTGCGCGGCAGGCTGGAGGAGGCGTGCAGCCGCGGCGACGCGTCGGTGGCGGCGTGGGCCGCGCGCGACGAGTGCCTGCGGCGGCTGGTGCAGCCGAGCGAGCCCACGCGTCCGCTGCGCCGCACCGCACGCGAGATCTACCGCCTGCGACGCGCGCGCCGCCCCGACCTCGTCACCTTCAAGTATGTCATCTGTTATTTTTCCTTTTTGTTTGTTGAGGCCTTAGATAATACATATAGATTAAAATGAATAATGATTCTCTTGATTTAACAATTTATGAACGCTTAATCAAATTGTAAATATGTGTAGGTAAACGAATTACATTTTTGGCCTTTTTCTAGCCTCATAACGCGGAAGCGTTTGAGGCAGTGCCTTATTAATCGACTTTTCGAGATCGCGCAATTTACCCAACTTAATAGCTTTTACGAATTTTAAACTGCATTGATGTCTATAAAAAAATACCATTTTTACTCGAATTAACGCACCTGACGTTTTTTCCAACACTTTTTTAATTAATATGATAGAAAAAGTAAAGGAAAAACTCTATCGTCAATTGGTCTGTGTGTACTGACGATAAACGATCCCATTAGCTTCAAACTACAAAGAACAAAGAAAGTCAGAATTGTCTCTTGACTCTAGATTAAATGTCCGCCTCCCCATGACAGATACAGCAGCGTTGTGCGAAATTAACAGACCGAAGCTTAAAAGTTCCAAAAATCCGCCAATAGTGATGCTGATCACTACTTTGTTGTACATTTTTCCTCTAAATTAAGTAAGCCCTCACGATCTGTATACCCAATACCCCCAGTATTGTGTGCATAGCATAAAAATGACCGGACATGTTTATTATAATTTACTTAATTTCAAGAGCCATTTTTTTTTTTTATCTATCGTTGCAACAACTTATAGCACCCTATCAATTGTAATTTATTATTGTTATAGAGAAAAAATGGCATTCTTTACGAGGACTAAGACGATCATTCCCATCCCGCCGGACGAAGAGGGTGAAATCTCCGAAGACGACTGGGAGGAAGATCTCGAAGAGCGAAGGACTCCTGACGGAAGATCATCGAAAACTTCATACGAATTGAGGCGTGAACCTAACAACCGAACCTCGCCAGAGGCAATTACAACTCAATTAGAACAGGTTGTTGAATGCAAAAATCCCTGTTTGAATCCCGAATCATGCTACGATAACCTCGCGAAGCGAAATGAGGAATTAAAAATAACAGAAGCAACGGAGAACGAAGCGAAGACTGAAGATGTGAGGTATGAGTTCGTTGTTGACAGAGTGCTGGGTGTTCAGGTTTGAGTGACGTATGAGAGGGATGTTTTGAATCTCTATTGTCTATGATTTTTTAAATTTCTTTTATAGAAATGTTTTGAAATAATAATACTTTCAAGTCGTACTTGTTGAGATTGTTATGAAATTTATTATAACTTATATCTATTGATTAAAAAAAATATATACGTAAGTTTTACTCTGCCGTTTACTTGAATTACTGGCGCATCTCTTTTATCGATATACCAAATAAATTCCCGCATTATGTATCTAAAAGACTTGTTCTTTTGTTAGTATTTAGTTTAAACAATATTGATTCAAAATATCTCCTTTGTAATCGTGTCTTAATTGCTTAAGTGCTCCAATTTGAGGAGCGATAAAAAATATAATATATTTCAAAATGGCACCGTTTATATAACACATATGAATATATTACTGTGATCGTATTGCCTATTGAGATTTCTGGACTGAAGACTGACGAAAAATATATATTATCGGTATTATACAACAGATTAAAAATTGTACCTAAATGTTTCAAAATGAAGTTTGTCTTTCTTCATTTTATTTGTAATTCGATTATAAAATATGCCAATGTCGTTTTTTTTTAATCAGGACTCTAATCTATGTACGTACGTTTGTGCAAATAGAGTGCCATAACAGGAACGAGTCTAAGAAATATGTCGTGTTTTTAATCTATCATTTGCCTTGCATCACTAAAAAAAACACTTAATTTATCACTCTTATATATTAAAGACACGACCGTATATTTTGTATTTCGTATATATTGTTTTTATATGATCAATTTTATAATTTGTACAAAAGAATTGTGCCTTAACATTACGGTGCCTTAAATCGTGTAGGGAAGCATGCGTCTGTGCCATAGTGTGACATGGCAATATCGGAGACACGTTAGGTACCCTTAGTTTGTATGGAGAGTCACAAAATATATGCCAAACATTAAAACGTAATTAGAGACTAATGGAGTGGGAAATGACTTGTATCGTTTTGTACATAAAATACGTAAGATCATCGTAAGCGGTGACCCACCGGGATAGTCTTGTATTGTATATTTCAGTGTTTTTTTTAAATAACTCCACCGAATAAGTAGGACTTGACAGGCCAAAAAGAGATCGCTTTGTACATAAAGGCATCAACAGTCGAACAGTTCGTGGGTAAATAATGCATTTCAAAATTGCGGGCAGATGTTAGATTTACGAAAGAAGTTTGGAAACTTATACTTTACTTAACTTACTTTGGACAATAAATATTAAATGCTTTCTGAAAACCGATGTTCTAAGATTCCATCGCCTTAATGTCATTTCAAAAAAATAGGTTATTTTTTAAATACTTTGTGACTAAAGTATTAGAAAGATGCTGCCATGAATTAGTTTTAATTTCCAAATCATTTAATATTTTTTGTCTCTAGCTGGGAATGCATTGCATCGGTCAAGTATCAGTTCGCTTCTTTGATTTAGTAGCGTCCCTGTCACTGCAAAGAAAATCCATTCCTCCTTTAATGCGGTCGCTTAAGATTTTATGGAACATACGTATTATTGAGGAACGGTTGACTTAAATTTTAAAATTGAAAGAACTTCTGAAACTAATTAACATTACACATTACTACACGAAAACGTTGCTCTCAAAAACGACCTTGAAGTTTTACGCTCATAGCGTCCAAAGAAGTTTAACTTCAGAAAAGTGTAAAATGAATATCATATTTGTTTCCGTAATTTTATCTTGAAGGCTAAACAATTCACTGAAAATAATTAAAGCTAAATATAGAATATTAAATTATAGGGAATGTAGTATATTGAAATGAGAATGACACATTGTCATATCTCATGTCAATATATTAAAAAAAGAAGTTAAAGTTAATAATAATTTGTTCTAAGGCAATGAAGTTTCGGGATATTCTAAATAATATGGAAGCGTCCGCATCGTGCAATATATTGTGTAATCTGTATATTTGATTCCATGAGTTTGTTGTGTAACGATCTGAATTTGTTCTGAAGGGTTTCTTTCTCATTTCTTACGTAGATTTTTAGTTCCGTGGAACTAGCTTAGTTTTTATTAAAATATTACTGTACATTTTGTAAATTATTGTAATTGTAGCTATGTAATTTCTTGTCTTGTACATAATATGAGATTAATCAACGCTCTGTATTCTAATATTTGACTATTATTTTAATTACGTATAATTAGACGTAGTCGATGTTAAGTATTTTTTATAACAAGGCAATAGTCTCGTAGTTAGTTATTGTCTAAATGTAATGTTACATTTTTGTAAAAAATGTATATTTTATATAAACATTTACGCGAAGTTTATACATATATTTTTTTTTTGTAATTGTTATGCAGGTGAATTTGGATTTGCCAAATTAATATAATATGTTTTTAATTCTTCCATTTAAAGAAAGGGATAATTATATTTTGTAAAGATGCCAATACTGACGTTAGCAGGTTGATATAAATAAAAATTGAAAATAAAAATAATAAATTAATAAACTATTTTGTTTGATTTCTAAGCAGAGGCCATCTCTTATTTATATCGATTGAAAGTGTTTAGTACATAAGCAAATTTGTATCTCACTCCATGGATGATTTAACAGGTAAATGCTCAAGGAATAACCGTCACAAATTTACCAGATCTAAGTTATTTTGTGTAAGGGGGAACATACCATCTGATTCTGCACTTGCCAAACTCATCAGCACGAAGCGCAGCTTGCTAGCCAACAAACGTGGCTCTGGCGGCCGAATATATATTTATTTGTACTTTATTTCTAAACCTTAAGAAAAGTAATACAGAGGGGGGACTTTAATGCCTTTTGGCATTAAGGCATTGTCATCAGCATTGTTAAGGCGCATTAACATAAAAGTCTTATATGAAAATGTGGGTAGTAAAACAAAGACATTAATGTCTTAACAGTGAAATCTAAAGGCATTCAACTACATTTATACATACTATCAGAATGACAAATATATGAGGCAAGTGTAAATTGTACAGTCGGGAGTGGAAGACCTAGGCGAACATTTTACGATCAAATCGGAGACGTTCTTAAAAAAAGCTAGGTCAAGAGTACTCTTAACCAACGAGTATGCATGTGAAGATCGATGAAAGTGGAAGAAGCGAAAGACGTATGTTAGGACCGTAGCAAGTGGAAGAATATTGTCTCTGTCTACCCCGTTGGGAACAAGCCGTGAAGATATACATACATACAGAATAAATACATATACACAAATATGAATATATATATATATATATATATATATATATATATATGTGTGTATATAGAACGGATGTCTTGAAAAGGTGTTCACTTACATGACTTTTGAACGATAACTTATCAGAAACTTTCCTAATATCTTTAGGCTAGGAATTCCAGAGTAGTGTAGCCTAAACAGTAGAGGAGCAGCCAACAAAATCGGTGCAGTGTTGTGGAATCCTAATCTTATGGACGAGGATCCGAATTTGCAGAAGTGATGAGGAGCAGCGTCAGTACCAGTAGCGACTTGGATGCCCAGTGTGCTGGGCATGGGTGATCAATAATTAATAAATGAATAAATGGGGTATGCCGGATTTTGCAGGCGCTTTCCTGAGGACGCCAATGATCAGTAGTGCAGTAACTTATTTGTTACCCCATTAAATGTAAATGAACATTTTTAATTTCGAACAACCTTGTTACTTCACCAATAGATTGTAATAAACATGTATATAATAAGCTGTAAAGTATTCACAGCTGGGCAAAGGCCTCCTTCTCAAATTTCTGAGAGGGTTTTGGAGCCGACTATAATCCTTTTGGTGCAAAGTATCTGATATTACCACGAAATACTTGGAAGATTTACACATTGACTAAAAAAAAGTTCCAAATAGCTCGGATCTGCAATATTGCAATTTGGGATTTGTGGTATATAATTTTTACCATAGAGCATGCGTTGGTTGCCTGTGGGTCTATTATTTCAATAGGTGCAATTGCTACGTATCGTTATGCCGCTGGAGCCGCAGAAGTATAATACGCAGACCAACCCCATAAGCAGCATCTGTTCACAAGTATGACGCATGAGACAGCCATCATATGAAATACTAAGTACCGTTTAAAGTTAAGTTTTACTGCTGTACTGCCTCTTCCCTCCCCAAATATACTTTAAGGCCGGCAGCGCACCTGCAGCACCTTTAGTGTTGCAGATGTGCGTAATCACTTACCATCAAGTGAACCCTATTACCATGGTTCCAGAATCTGTATATAGGTATCAACATGATCGAAGTTTTAGGCTGTTAGCCTAAAACATCGATCACGTTGAGAGAGTTGAGAGTTTAGAATTCGCTAATAAGTTCTATTTAAAAAAAGTATTATGTAGATATTGTCAAAAAATTGCTTTTGGTTTTTGATAAAGAATTTCTAAAAAAGACAGACACTAATTATATTTATATGTATAGATGTTACAATACATACCAAGAACTCACACGTCACCAAATGTCCGAAAATATAAACTGGAAATTTGGTAGGTAGGACAAAAACCAATGTTTATCATTCTTAAGACCAAGTATCAAGTCCTTAAGACAGAGTTTTCAAAAATCCAACCCCTTCGCGGCTAACCTCTTTCTAAAAAAGGAAAATGATGTATACGAAGAATTTCTTAGTTTCTTGTGTTAAAAATAAGATACGATACGATACGATTTATTCATTCACACAACACAAAAGTAACAAGACATACAATAATACAGAAAAAACAATTAATATGTAAAAACAAAAAGAAATCATTTAAGAGAAGCCGAGGCTTAAGACGAGTCGACTGAGGTCGATTTTATAATTTATAACCCGTGTCGTGTCAAATGAAATGGTGCTGGCTCAGCATAGTGTCGAGGGGTTAACCTCAACGCTGATTTTCAGTTAGATGTTTAATTATGTACACATGAATAGAGACAGTGGATAACAGCTAGTTTTATAGAAAACAATAATTCTTACCTACTTGTAACGGTTTAATAATCACTACATCTGATTTGGTTTTTCGAATCAAGAGGCATAAGTTTCGTTAAAGTAATTGACATGTCTAATATTAGGATTACTTTGAAAACTTTAAAGTATTAAAGACATTTCTAAATAAATTGTGCTTTGAAGGAAAACAGTAAAAAAAGTTAAGTAATAACCATAAAATTAACGTTATGTTAAATATTTAATGATTTCATATATTATATTATTGCGTATATAATTTCGAGTTCTAACGGCGTAAGAATCTGCAACTCCATTTCTTCTCATCGCTATCGTAAGAGGTGACTAAGAGAAAAGCCTTCAAAATAGCAATGTAGAAATTATTTGACATGTCAGTGCCACAGGTTTGGGACGATAAATACGACACTACACAGCGAAAACAGCATTTAGCTTTATAAAAAGTAAATAGTCCACTGCAGGTCGTAGGGCTCTCCCATAAGGAGGATTATGGGTGAGGCTAGCGGATTGCAGATCGCGGTACATGATACCTTGCACCTCGGACGCCACTGCCCGTCAACGGTCTTCTTAATTTTGATCTGGTAATTTTCGAGATGCTTATTCTGCCACCTGTCGATAGCTATTACGATTTTCATGGGTATTCTCTTACCCACGGAAAGAAATAAGTTGCAAATTCTTACGCTTATACCACATGGCAATCAGCATCTTTATCAGCCAATAAGTAGTCAACGTTAACCTCTCCTAAAGGGACTATGTGGTCAATCCTATGGGTCAATGAACTATAAGGCGGGAGATTTAAAGTTCATTGTTGCTTTATTTCAATTTATCATTTCTTTCCGATTAACTGAATCAGACTAATTGTATTAAAAACAAAAAGAAATCATTTAAGAGAAGCTGAGGCTTAAGACGAGTCGACTGAGGTTGATTTTATAATTTATAACCCGTGTCGTGTCAAATGAAATGGTGCTGGCTCAGCATAGTGTCGAGGGGTTAACCTCAACGCTGATTTTCAGTTAGATGTTTAATTATGTACACATGAATAGAGACAGTGGATAACAGCTAGTTTTATAGAAAACAATAATTCTTACCTACAAGTAGGTTTTATAATCACTACATCTGATTTGGTTTTTCGAATCAAGAGGCATAAGTTTCGTTAAAGTAATTGACATGTCTAATATTAGGATTACTTTGAAAACTTTAAAGTATTAAAGACATTTCTAAATAAATGCTTGGAAGGAAAACAGTAAAAAAAGTTAAGTAATAACCATAAAATTAACGTTATGTTAAATATTTAATGATTTCATATATTATATTATTGCGTATATAATTTCGAGTTCTAACGGCGTAAGAATCTGCAACTCCATTTCTTCTCATCGCTATCGTAAGAGGTGACTAAGAGAAAAGCCTTCAAAATAGCAATGTAGAAATTATTTGACATGTCAGTGCCACAGGTTTGGGACGATAAATACGACACTACACAGCGAAAACAGCATTTAGCTTTACAAACTGTAAATAGTCCACTGCAGGTCGTAGGCCTCTCCCATAAGGAGGATTATGGGTGAGGCAAGCGGATTGGAGATCGCGGTACCTGATACCTTGCACCTCAGACGCCACTGCCCGTCAACGGTCTTCTTAATTTTGATCTGGCAATTTTCGAGATGCTTATTCTGCCACCTGTCGATAGCTATTACGATTTTCATGGGTATTCTCTTACCCACGGAAAGAAATAAGTTGCAAATTCTTACGCTTATACCACACGGCAATCAGCATCTTTATCAGCCAATAAGTAGTCAACGTTAACCTCTCCTAAAGGGACTATGTGGTCAATGAACTATAAGGCGGGAGATTTAAAGTTCATTGTTGCTTTATTTCAATTTATCATTTCTTTCCGATTAACTGAATCAGACTAATTGTGTTAAAATAAACAAAAAGCATAGGTTTTTCCTGGAAAAAAAAACGATTTTAAACTAGTATAGTCTATCTTCAAAACAGAGAGTTACCTGTTCGAATTTCGCCTTGTGCAAACATTTTATGGTGAATATTATTCTTTTGTAAATATATGGAGTTATATATATAAATATCCGATAATTTGTATTTCTTTTCTCAAAAGAATACGAGCATTGCTATTAATATTACTAATATTCTTGTTCACCACTCTAACTAAGCATTGCAGCTTGTAATCTGGAGTGGTTCACGATAATAGTCGAACGGCGGGTTCGAACCAGCGACCTCATGTTTCGCAGTCTGCAACTAACTCATTAGGTTATTGGTGTTACAAAAAGTTTAATTATTATAAAGGGCATTCACTTAAGGAGGCGTGAGATCGAAACCTACTTCTCAGAATCAAAAGAAAGTCAATATGCTATGGTCCCATTCTGATACTATCTACAGTTTTCGTAAAGAGTGGGTGGTCCCGCTGTTATCGATTAATAACTGTTCCTAGACAATGGGAACTGCCAACTGTGCCTACCCAGTGAAGGATTACAGTCGTGAGTTTGTGATGTAATATGTTCAGTAATGGTGTTATAAAATACAATTCAAGTAGTTACATAATGCAAAGTGGCGGGTGGTGGGCGATGCAAGCTTCCACACGCGAAGGGCCAATCTCACTATCAAAACTTACAATCACATAGATTACGCTATAGCTTAAAGAAGTTATTGTCTGCACGATAAACAATGGTGTACGTTTTTTCTTTTCTTAAAAATAACTACGTTTGCTATGAATCTCTCGCTTAAATGAGAATTAAGCATAGTATTAATTATAATCGATTTGTGTTGTTAGATCGATATTTAAATGATGTTAGATATTATTTTTAAAATTCTATTAAAAAAAAATTGGTTTAAAAGCCTGTCATTGCTTTTTCTTCCCGTGGATGTCGTAAGAAGCGACTAAGGGCTATCAGAATTCCAGGGGCTAACCCGTTCCCCATCGCAACACATTCTACTCATAACTCACGGGGAAGTGAAAGGTTGGTTAGGGAAGCCTGTTTGGCGCTGATATGTGTTAAATAGTAATCCGAAATCTCTGCCGGTAACGGTACGATCGATTTTACATACTAACTATAAATTTTTTAATAAAAATTAGTTTATTGTCACATAACAAACATTATGGTAACTAACACAGCTTTTTGGATTCGGGATTCCGATTCCACGTGGCGAAGGTACTCCTTCTTCTTGAATGCTATGCGGAAATCCTAATATTATAACATCAACTAACTAATATTGGGATTTAACAGACGAAACTTGCTACTTAAGCACACCGTAGATTCTTTATTTAAATTTTTGTTCAATATAGATAACTTCTTTATCTCTCCAAAAAAGCGCCAGCAAATTCGGCACGCATTTCTTGAGAGGTTTTCCCGTAATCACCGTTCTGGGCAAGGGGGTAGGTGAGTGTAGTGCTGGTTTTCTCCCACTAGTTATGCTCCCATCACTACAGTCTGTACTGTCTGATTTTGGTTCGGAATATTCGGGTAGATTTTCCGTCATCGTTCGATCATCAGAACCACGTTTGTTAGATAGCGGGGTGCACTAAGTACAGTTCAGATTAGCATCTGGAGAAACAGGTGCTGTATGGGGCATACCCATATAATCGTAGATATCAATAGAAATTAAACTAACTAAAACTAATTTTAGTTTTTATGTTCCCGACATATTTAGTACTTTACACCAGCCGTGGTCGTGGGGGTCTAAGACTGGAATGAGGTGGTACGACGTCTTGTAGTCTTTAGTTAATTCGGGCTTCCATCGGCTTTTAATTATTACATTGGGTCCGATCTATGCAGATCGAGTGATGAGATGGACCGGTCATAGCTTGGTTTTAGATTTAATTTAATTAATTGTAGATCCCAAACCGTTGATAGCACCTAGCCATATTCCCAAGTCAAATTAAAATATTGTTTCAATTGTGCACGTATTTTTTTTTAATGACTGTTATTTGAAATATCTTGTCGAAATGTATATGATCAGGTGATGATGATTATAACAAGACATGATCCTACAAGTTTCATAACAATATAATATCCAAGATACATAAATATGATGCTTTTTAAATAGGATTTTGGTTTGAAATTCCAACTGAATGATTCAATACTTTCGTTATTACTTCTTGTAACCTAAATTCATATGTTTCGGTATTCGCGCTAAAATAAAAATCGAAGTCCATTAGTTACTAAATCTGCGTCCTAATATTATCGAAAAATATCGATACATTATTGTAAGTCGTAAATTTTTAATTCCATTCTGAAACGAGTGTATTATTAAATTTGTTCTTATTTGGAAATTTCGAAGTTATCAGCGTATTAACTTTGAAATGTCGGTACTAAAATTTTTGAGTTTTTAATGATTTTTTTTTGTGTATACATTTTAACTGTTTGTCTTTTTTCGGGTGAAATATTTTTGAGATAGATGTTCATTATTGGTTGCTTGCCTTATGTATTTTTTCGTGCATATGATCAAAAATGTATCATGTACCATCTACCTATGGCCCTAAGTTCTGCTAATTATTGAAATGCATATATTTTGTAAAGTAAAGTATGTGTAGATTTTTATCAAAGTTTAAGCTAATCATTTTTTTTTAACCAATTTAAAACATTTTTATTCAAAGTGGTCGCTTTTGAGACAGATCTTTAGTCTAAAGCCGGTGCTAATGATTTCTTGAGAGACTCAATATCGGCGTAAAGGCTTGCAGGCCGAGTACTCTAGTAATGATCACAATTGTAGTCCAACGGGTACAGATCTGGACTGGACGAGAGTCAGTCTTCAGCTTTTATGAATTCCGGAACATTCTCCTCCAGCTTTGAGTTGTTCGTGCCTCGTGAGCAAGAGCAGACTCTCACTGGAAAGTCCACGGTATATTTTTGTAAAGTGTATGGCGTCACTACTAAGCGAAGCGACAACGCTTGCAAGATCCTTAGCATACAATAAATTTAAAACGAGCTTCCCAGCGATCCGAATGTATTGGA
Organism: Bhutanitis thaidina; assembly: GCA_029286595.1. Taxonomy (NCBI): domain Eukaryota; kingdom Metazoa; phylum Arthropoda; class Insecta; order Lepidoptera; family Papilionidae; genus Bhutanitis; species Bhutanitis thaidina. Next base: position 3,696,677 of record JAGSMS010000020.1, on the reverse strand, counting down.
ATTTTGAAACATTCCATTTTAAATTTCAAAATTAAAGAAACTTTATTTTATGGCTGCAGCAGCACATTCTCGCAGTTTTTTTTACATTTAATGACATGCTGTTTTATAATTTTTATTAACTGTAGGCACCTTAATGTGTTTTGGATACAAACTTATAACGGTTATGTGGTTAATATGTGCTTAAAATTGTCAATCTGAGGTGTCATATCGAAATGCCGATCTTACCTGTAGGTAATGCAGGCTACTGGCTGATAAGCGGTGGTCTGATTCCGTATGACTGTCGAAAAGAGTTGCATTGTCCGTATCTAGTCATGTACGTCGTAGAAGGCGACTTGTAGCCGCCGATATTTAACGAGTAATATTTCGGCGAACTTATTTTTGTTTAGGTTATTTTTGCGATGGTTATCCCACCATCTAAAAGTAGCCATTGCTATTTTCGAGGCTTTTCCCTAAGTCGCCTCTTGCGATACCCAGGGAAAGAAAGAGGAAGAAATTTTATCTGATCGATTTGAAATTCGAGGCAGAGACACTTTTTCAAACAAAATTTTGATTAATTATTAATACGTTATCGATTAATAACTGTTCCTAGACAATGGGAACTGCCAACTGTGCCTACCCAGTGAGGGATTACAGTCGTGAGTTTGTGATGTAATATGTTCAGTAATGGTGTTATAAAATACAATTCAAGTAGTTACATAATGCAAAGTGGCGGGTGGTGGGCGATGCAAGCTTCCACACGCGAAGGGCCAATCTCACTATCAAAACTTACAATCACATAGATTACGCTATAGCTTAAAGAAGTTATTGTCTGCACGATAAACAATGGTGTACGTTTTTTCTTTTCTTAAAAATAACTACGTTTGCTATGTATCTTACGTTGATGAAATTTTTACAAAATAGTTTCATCATATTTGGACGTACGGCTAGTACCAGCACGCAGTACACTCACGCACAGGATACGCTTTAATATAGTTGCGATTGTACAACGTACGGTGGCGGAATTTTATTTTCAGTAACACGCCTGGGGTCATGCTAATTACCGATTTTTCGGTCACGAAAATTCGTAGACTCGGAAACTAACAAGCTCCGAGGAAATTTGATTTAAGAATCATTAGTGTATACTATATAATCTTGCGTTAGGGTCAGTCTACATTTTTGTGATTTGACGATGAAAATAAAGTTTTTAATCAGGGGACAATAGATTGAATATATATAATCTTCGCAAGTTTCTCTAGTTGAGTTAAATGTGAGAATGGTTGTAGTATCTGCGTAAGAATCTGTTAGCCCCATTCTTCCCTTGGAAGTGGTAAGAGGTGACTACGGGAAAATACTTAGAAAATTTCATAGGATTTTCTAGGAGTGAGTCCGGTGACTAGTCACGTTCTGTCGCAGAAGTGAAAAGTGTACAATGGTCTTGCATTTGGCTACATACATGTGGAAATTCATAATCTCCGCCTATGTTAAGAGTATAGAGACCTTTAGACAAACAGTAAAAAATATTTAGACAAACTTAGATTATTGATAGGTTATCCTAACGGAAACAATATTTTAACCCTAACTAACCGAAGACCTTAAGCATCTGGTGCTTTATACGCTGTGCCAGAATAAATTGTGTAAGGTCAATTACCTGATAAAATCATACCGTGTTTTTTAACATGGTTGCGTTTATTAAAAACATGGTTACAGATAAACGAAACCATGGCTTGGATGTGAAAACTGACTGATTCGGCATGATTTTTGAAATGAATCTATTGTTTACGTACTACACAGCGTTTAGTTTATACTTATAATACTTATCTATTCAAAAAGGAAAAATGGGACGCGATAAAATCCGTAAATAATAGTTTAATTTCAAATGTGTAGTATTCGCGTAAATGCAAGAAATCTTTACGGTGAAGGATTAACCCTAAAATCACCCTTTTCAATAGCGGGTGCTCCAAAGAGCCAACGAATTAAAACTTCCATTGATACAATGGTAATGGCACCTCCGCCCAAAGTGAATATAACCTCTGGCATATTACATGCGTGGGTTATGTCTGCGTATTTACTGTGGTAGAGAAGGAATTTCTGCCATCCCCTCTCAATACGAGGGGGTCGAAACAGTCATCTAACTTACTAATCTAACCTAACCTTTTGTTATTTACATGGCGAATTGCCTTACGCATACCCGCCCTCTCGGGGGCATGGACGGGTTATGTCGGGTTCACACCGACTAAAACCCCATGGCGTTCCACCTTGCCACATGTCGGCAGGGTCACGGGAACGCGCACACATCCGCGACCCCACCAGCGCCGACCGCTGTAGGCGGCCCCTTCACGGGAGAGAACGTCCTCTCCCACACCGTCCTGGCTAGACGCGCCTACCTACTCAGCCTCTAAACCCACGAGGGTCACGAACCCCCCCGAGTCCGCCACCCGGAGGCCATGAGGATCAGGAAAACTGGCGCTCTTAAGCCTCAGCCTTCCCGACACCCGCGGCGGATCTAGTCTATGGCTCCGCCGCGATTCCATTAAAGCAGTAGTAAGGATTTTGTATCGGGCTACAATATAACATTAAGTATTTCTCTAGCGATCCTTGGCAGTCGGTTTGTTGCTCCACACTAGTGCGTGACTGCCGGCGTCACGCGCTGCTACAGCCGGAAACGTTAGGGGGCCGTGCTATACAAGTGTAGGGTGACCTTGCTATGTGATAAACTACATATTTTCCCATAACAATCGTATGGCGGTGAAGGAAATCATTCTGCGGCAACCTGCTTGCATGTCTGCGAAATAATAAAGAAACAAATATCTGTTTTTCAAGGGCATGAGATTATGAGATTTTCGCAAACCCGCACTATACAAATGGAACAAACTCTCTAATAATGAACTTGATACTCCCCATGCTGGGTAAGCCAGTTGGTGAGCGCCACGTACCCGTGTCTGACGAGCTAGCAACTGTGTGTGGGAGCCTAGATACACTAGAGCTGGTTACACATACATATGCTCGGTGAGTTTTCAATCTTAGAGATTTGGGTACAAACTGCGTGGAGGAGAGGTTTGGAGAAAAGAGAAAACTTATCTATCCGTCATATGTTTGACTAAACCTGGTCTGGACTATATGAAATGAGTATTTCGTTATTTGTCTAGAGTCATGAGACTTCCCTGGGATGTCCCGTTCTGGAAGGCCAAAGGTTTGTTATGTGTGTTATGAAACTTAAGGATCTGCATGTGTAGGCTATATAAATAATTTGGTATACAAGAACATAAAATTCCAAAAGCCTACATCAAACCAAGTCTACGGCGATGAGACTCGTCTCACCATCTCGTCTCGTTATTTCTTCCTATCTCCCGAAGAGTCAAAAAGTGGGTTGCGGAAGCTCGGCTGCGCTAAGTCATGTCAAGTTGAAGTCCATAATCTCTACTTATGCCTACGGGTGACCCCCTTCTTATACCCGGGGTTGAGTTCTATTATGTTGACATAATACTCTTTCTTTGTTCATTTCAATCGTCCCGAATTGAAAAGGTATTAAAATGGCTCCCCTACACGTGGGCCCGAAGTTATCGACTTTATGGAAATCCAAGTAACTACTGACCGACACTTCACCGTGTTGTTATGGCTCCCTACAATCGACATAACCGACGCCATTTTCGTAGAAATGCGTTTTGAAAATTCGTTCACTGCTTTAAATAGACTTAAAATGAAAACTATGCTATGACGATACCAATAAAAAATTTTATGTATGCCTTCTACTGTCCGGAGTTACCATAGAGCTATAGTTCGGATGTAAAACATGTAGAAATTTATGTTGTATGTTTCTTTTTAACTGTAGTTTCATTGATTTGCGTAGCATTTGGTTGCGTAACTCCTGTCTCCTAACGAACCGTAGAGACTTGTTTAGATTAATCTAACATTGTTTCCGAGTATACTATGAACACATAAGTACTATATATATTATAATATTATAGTACACTCTACGAGAGGAACTACCGAACTGACTAATCCGAACTCACGAAAACGTGATCGATTACGTTGACTATCAAAATTTCGGACTAGTTCCATAGTTAAGCTGAAAATAATCTAGTTTAAAATATCTTGGACATTTCATATTTATCACACTTAAAAAGAATGGCTTAATGATTTTATCACCTTTGATAATATTCAGTGTTTTATCGTGTGTCATGAGGTTCCTTCTTTCGTTCTGAAGGTGTCGTTAATGAAAATACATAAAAAAGCACAAATCCAAATTTGGATAGATACACAAATTATCAAGGTTAGGTTAGGTTAAGTTAGGTTAGGTTGGGATTAGGTTAGGTTAGGTTAGGATTGGGTTAGGTTAGGTTAGTTAGGTTAGGTTAGGTTAGAGTTAGGTTGGGTTAGAGTTGGGTTAGGTTAGGTTAAGTTAGGTTAGGTTAAGTTAGGTTAGGTTGAGTTAGGTTAGGTTAAGTTAGGTTAGGTTAGGTTAGGTTAGGTTGAGTTGGGTTAGGTTAGGTTAGTTAGGTTAGGTTGAGTTAGGTTAGGTTAGGTTGAGTTAGGTTAGGTTAGAGTTAGGTTAGGTTGAGTTAGGTTAGGTTGGGATTAGGTTAGGTTAAGGTTAGGTTAGGATTAGGTTAGGTTAGAGTTGGGTTAGGTTAGGTTAGGTTGAGTTAGGTTAGGTTGGGATTAGGTTAGGTTAAGTTAGGTTAGGTTAAGGTTAGGTTAGGTTAGGTTAGGTTAAGGTTAGGTTAGGATTAGGTTAGGTTAAGTTAGGTTAGGTTAGGTTAGGTTAGAGTTGGGTTAGGTTGAGTTAGGTTAGGTTGAGTTAGGTTAGGTTAAGTTAGGTTAGGTTAGAGTTAGGTTAGGTTAGAGTTAGGTTAGGTTAGGTTAGGATTAGGTTAGGTTGAGTTAGGTTAGGTTGGGTTAGAGTTGGGTTAGGTTAGGTTAGGTTAGAGTTAGGTTAGGTTGGGATTAGGTTAGGTTAAGTTAGGTTAGGTTAGAGTTAGGTTGGGTTAGGTTAGGTTAGGTTAAGTTAGGTTAGGTTAAGTTAGGTTAGGTTAGGATTAGGTTAGGTTAAGTTAGGTTAGGTTAGGATTAGGTTAGGTTAGAGTTGGGTTAGGTTAGGTTAAGGTTAGGTTAGGTTAGAGTTAGGTTAGGTTAGGATTAGGTTAGGTTAAGTTAGGTTAGGTTAGAGTTAGGTTAGGTTAAGTTAGGTTAGGTTAGGTTAGAGTTGGGTTAGGTTAGGTTAGGTTAAGTTAGGTTAGGTTGAGTTAGGTTAGGTTAAGTTAGGTTAGGTTAGGTTGAGTTGGGTTAGGTTGAGTTAGGTTAGGTTAAGGTTAGGTTAGGATTAGGTTAGGTTAGTTAGGTTAGGTTAAGTTAGGTTAGGTTAAGTTAGGTTAGGTTGGAGTTAGGTTAGGTTGAGTTAGGTTAGGTTAGAGTTAGGTTAGGTTAGGATTGGGTTAGGTTGAGTTAGGTTAGGTTAGGTTGGAGTTAGGTTAGGTTGAGTTAGGTTGGGTTAGAGTTGGGTTAGGTTAGGTTAGTTAGGTTAGGTTGGGATTAGGTTAGGTTAGGTTAAGTTAGGTTAGGTTAAGTTAGGTTAGGTTAAGTTAGGTTAGGTTAGAGTTAGGTTAGGTTAAGTTAGGTTAGGTTAGGTTGAGTTAGGTTAGGTTAGAGTTAGGTTAGGTTAAGTTAGGTTAGGTTAGGTTAGAGTTAGGTTAGGTTAGGATTAGGTTAGGTTAGGTTGGGTTAGGTTGGAGTTAGGTTAGGTTAGGTTAGGTTAGGTTAGGTTAAGGTTAGGTTAGGTTAAGGTTAGGTTAGGTTAGGTTGAGTTAGGTTAGGTTAGGTTAGGTTGGGATTAGGTTAGGTTGGGTTAGGTTGAGTTGGGTTAGGTTGAGTTAGGTTAGGTTGAGTTGGGTTAGGTTAGGTTGGGTTAGGTTAGGTTAGGTTAGGATTAGGTTAGGTTGAGTTAGGTTAGGTTAGGTTAGGTTGGGTTAGGTTAGAGTTGGGTTGGGTTAGGTTGGGTTAGGTTGGGTTAGGTTAGGTTGGGTTAGGTTGAGTTGGGTTAGGTTGAGTTGGGTTAGGTTAGGTTGGAGTTAGGTTAGGTTAGGTTAGGTTGGGTTAGGTTGGGTTAGGTTAGGTTAGGTTAGTTAGGTTAGGTTGGGTTGGGTTAGGTTGGGTTAGGTTGGAGTTGGGTTGGGTTGGGTTAGGTTAGGTTAGGTTGGGTTAGGTTGGGTTGGGTTGGGTTAGGTTAGGTTAGGTTAGGTTGGGTTGGGTTAGGTTAGGTTAGGATTAGGTTAGGTTGGGTTGGGTTAGGTTAGGTTAGGTTGAGTTAGGTTGGGTTGGAGTTGGGTTAGGTTGGAGTTAGGTTAGGTTAGGTTAGGTTAGAGTTGGGTTAGGTTAGGTTAGGTTAGGTTAGGTTAGGTTAGGTTAGGTTAGGATTGGGTTAGGTTGGAGTTGGGTTAGGTTGGGATTAGGTTAGGTTAGGTTAGGATTAGGTTAGGTTAGGTTGAGTTAGGTTAGGTTAGGTTGGGTTGGGTTAGGTTAGAGTTAGGTTAGGTTGAGTTAGGTTAGGTTAGTTAGGTTAGGTTAGGTTAGGTTAGGTTAGGTTAGGTTGGAGTTGGGTTGGGTTAGGTTGGGATTAGGTTAGGTTAGGTTAGGTTAAGTTAGGTTAGGTTGAGTTAGGTTAGGTTGGGTTAGGTTGGGATTAGGTTAGGTTGAGTTGGGTTAGGTTAGGTTAAGGTTAGGTTAGGATTGGGTTAGGTTGGGTTAGGTTAGGTTGAGTTAGGTTAGGTTAGGTTAGAGTTAGGTTAGGTTAGGTTGAGTTAGGTTAGGTTGGAGTTGGGTTAGGTTGGGATTAGGTTAGGTTAGGTTAGGTTAGTTAGGTTAGGTTAAGTTAGGTTAGGTTAGAGTTGGGTTAGGTTAGGTTAGGTTAGAGTTAGGTTAGGTTGGGTTAGGTTGAGTTAGGTTAGGTTAGGTTAGGTTAGTTAGGTTAGGTTAGTTAGGTTAGGTTGGGATTAGGTTAGGTTAGGATTGGGTTAGGTTAGGTTAAGTTAGGTTAGGTTAGGTTAGGTTAAGGTTAGGTTAGGATTGGGTTAGGTTAGGTTAGGTTAGGTTAGGTTAGTTAAGGTTAGGTTAGGTTAGGTTAAGTTAGGTTAGGTTAGGTTAGGTTTTTTTTTTTATTATCATTACTTAATTAATATCATTAGTTACTTATAAGGTAAATTGAGGTTACATTATGCCTATTTTGTGTCCATTGGCATTGTCAGGTTTTCCGTGACCGCTGAGTCCCTGTTCCTAATTGCCATTTTTAGGTTATATTCTCTGATTTTTGTTGTTGATGCAGCCATTGCTCTCTGAACCAGCCTCCCTGTTGCGTCGTCGCAGTCATCCGCGTAATAGATGCAGCTAACTGTGTGTCTGGACACCGCCACCACAGCATGCTGAACGCTGTCGTGCAGTTTCAGTTTTTCTGCCACAGTTTTCATGACTACGACCGTCCCGGATGTGAGTCCTTGGGCCTCATGAACTGTTAGGAGGCGTGACCCGGCGCCCGACCCGTATCCTAAGTCAGATAGGGATTCCTTTTCGGTTTGGGTGAACACCAGGTACAATGTATCAGGAGGGTGCTTGGAATATTTGCTCCTGTGTACCTTTCCCTTTTTAGTGAGTGTACCAGAGATTTGGATGAGTATATGCCGCTGTAGATCTCATTGAGGGCATACGCTACATCCATTGGGCTCCGGTGCGTACACAGAAGCTCCTGGCTGATCGTGGTTACCAGGTTTGGGCGAGTGTACTGCATCGCGAAAGGTTCTCTCTGTCGATGAAGGAAGTTGGTTGATATCACCGATAAGCAGCATTTCTTCCGCATCGCACAGTTTTGTTGCCATCACTATGGCTCCGAAGTGATTCATGAGAGCCTCATCGATGATGAGTCGAGAACATCGAACCCTGTCAGGCTCTCTTACACCGTTTACAAGGACAGAGGCCATAGTGCGTACTTTTGTTTTGGCGTCTGCGCCTATGCGGTTTGCTAATTTTATTTTTAGTTCTTTTGCTGCTTCTAATGTAGTTGTGATTATCAAGTCCCTTCCCCCCCTCGAATTGGTTTACCACCCACGTTGTCTTTCCGCATCCGGGGACTTCGTTGATCCATTTTATTTTTGGGAAATTGCCAGGTGTCCCAGGGCGCCCCGACTCCGTCCTCTGTGATGGCTTCAGCCATATTGAGGATCTTGTCGTTTAGCATCACCCTGGTGCACCGTGCAGTTACAACGATATGGTCACCCGGAGGCGTTTTGAATTTGGGTTTTCCGTTGCTGTTCGATATGTCCTCGTCCAGCATCACGAAGCCTGCCGTTCCACTGTAAGCCGCCATATGGTGTTTGATTTTTCCTCTCAGAACAGTAGATGTTTTATTGTCATATATGGCCGCTTCGTCCTCCTCGAGTAGCACCTTAAGCAGATCCTCACTACCAAGGTGATAAGTTTGTAGAATGTTTCTGCAGGTGTTGAGGTTCGCCTCTATGGTGGCTTTTATTAGTCCTTTAAACTCGAGGAAGGCGTTGATCATGTGATCTTTTGACTCCACTACCGGACGAAGATTTGGGTGGCCGGATTTTCTCGTGGCGGCTGAGGTTTGGTCATGCTTTAGAGATGTTGATTTGTTGGGTAGCTCTCTTGTGTGCTCTTGTTTTATATTTAGTATTTTTCTCTTAGACACTGCGGGTATACTCCGTGCTGCTGCACTTACAGTATATAGGAAGGCGTCTAGTTTGCTCTTTGTTCTGATGTTTTTGGCCTTTTGTAAAATGTTTGCCTTTTCTGTGGCCGTTTGCAACTGCAGTCTTTCCGATCCGCTACATATCTCAGGTGTCGCTATGGGATGACCCCAGCTGTCAATGGGGGTGCTCGCTTTAGTTAAGTCGTAACTTTTGAGGTAACTTAGGTTCTCTCCTCTGTTTTCGTATACGACTATCATGTGGGTATTGGAGGCCTTAATGCACCCAATGCGATCTGCGATTTCCCCTTGGTCGTGCAGAACCGCCATAGCATCCACACTAATAATGCGGGATGTGACTGCAGTGTCCTTCTCTTGCTTTCCAAGCTCATTTAGAATCGAGCACGCCTTTGCGAATGGGCTGCTTTCTTCGGTCCATGCGAATAGTAAGATTGTTTTGTTTTTTAATCTCACTATTCGACATCGCTGGTTTGCGACTTTTACCTCCGACAGCGCGTCGTATTTTTGCGCTTCATGCTCGTTCTAAATGTGCTGCCATTCAGCAAATAGGCTAGGCCCGGCGAGATCTTAACAAAGTTTTGGTTTATTGCTGCGCAGAAACCTATTCCCAGTGTCTCCGAGTTGTTATCCATGAAGAAAGCTACTCCTCTTATCCTTATTCCCGGTTTGCCTCTTTCTGCATGTTCCAGCAGCTGGTGTTCGGCTGTCAGATGAACGGGACTTCCATCTCTTGCATGTGCCGACATGGAGTCCGCGACAGTGTCTTGGCGGCCCGAGGCTTGTGTGTGTGTGTATTTGTGAGTGTAGGTGGTGTTATCAGTGTAGTGCTGTTTCGTTTGGCGGCAATTTGAAAGGTGTGTTCTGCAAATGCCAAAAATGGTTCTCTCATGTCGTCATCGTGTAGCATCGTAGGTAGGTCGGATTTTGTCAATTTTGTCCCTATTTTGAATTCTAGGTCCAGGCGAGCCGCTTGGAAGCGAGGGCACTCCAGGATGATGTGCCATACAGACTCATTTACCTCCGCGTCACACTCACACTCAGGGCTGTCTTTCAGCTTGAATCTGTGTAGGTATTCCGCGATTCCGCCGTGTCCTGTCAGTACTTGTACTTGCGTGGGCGTCAGCTTTGTTTTCCTCACCACTCGGTATGCTTTTTCAACATCTGGGAGGAATTTCTTTGTGACTGACCCAGTGATGGAGGTTTCGTATCTGTCCTGCCATTTGCGGACAGATTCCTCTCTGATCTTTTTCTTAACGTAACACAGCGGAACTTAGTCCGAGGCACCACCCTCCCCGAGCGCCGCCGACTTCGCAAGCTCGTCTGCCCTCTCGTTTCCGGTCGTTCCGATGTGTGCTCTCAACCAGAACAGTCGCACCTCTCTTCCACTCCGTCGGATCTCCCCTAAACTTTGTTTTATGGCTTGTGTTAGGGGGTGGTTCGCTTTTGGGTTCGCCAGCAGGTCTAGTGAAGATCTTGAGTCACTAAAAATGTTTACGACTGAGTCAGTCATCGTTTGGACGAGCTGGATGGCCCTATGAAGCGCGTAGAGTTCTGATTGGAAAACCGTGCAAACTGGGTCCAATTTGAAGGTGGCATAGTTGGACTCACTGCCGCCCTCCCAGCAGGTCAAAGCGGCTCCGACCCTCCCCTCAATCTTGCTTCCGTCCGTATATATTTGAGGACCGGTTACTTGGTGGGAGTTTAGGGTTTCGGAATCGCAGTTTTCCAATAACTCGTACGTTGTTGTAATAAGTTTAGAGGGGTGTGGCTGACCCATGTGGTCTACTACTCGCTCCAGCTCTCTTTCAGGTGGTAGATAGTCGAGGCATTTTTTTTTCTTCGCCTTATATAAGCTAGCCGCTTCCTGTATTCTCAGGTCTAGCGGAAGCAAACCAGAAATGGTAAGTGAGGAGGTGAGTGAGACCGTGCGGTACGCTCTACAGATCTTCTGTGCAAAACCCCTCTGCAATGAGTTCAGCTGATCTTGGATCATTTTCATCTCTGTTGCCGAGGACCATGCACTCGAGGCGTACATCACTATGGGCTCCACGACTGCGACGTATATAGTTCTTATGATCTCGCTATTGAGGCCCCAGGTCACCTTGGCTGCGCACGCCAGCTGTTTGTGTATGTCTGCAGCTTTTTTGCACGCAGCTGCTACGTGTGCCTTGAAGGTGAGTTTGCTGTCAATAACGAGACCCAGTATTTTCATTTCCTCTACTAGTTTTACTCTTTTGCCAGCCATGTGTAGGTTTGGAGGTTCATATTTAAGCTTTTTAGTTAATAGCATCGCATTGGTTTTGTGTGCGGCGAAGTTTAGCTTGTTCTGACCTCCCCATTCCACCACGCTGTCGAGAATGGTGTTGGCCCGCCGCTCCAGATCACTTGTTGAGTGATCAGTGAGCACCAGGACAACGTCATCCGCGAAGGCTTGGCAATGTAACCCTTCGACCGAAAGTCGGTTCAGTAGCGAGTCTAGAATGACATTCCAGAAGGTCGGTCCTCCGATAGAGCCTTGGACACAACCTTTGGTGTTTACCCTTTCGCTACACGCTCTAGCGTAATTGACTCCGACTTTCCGGTCTGTGAAGTATGAGCAGACCATTTCGTAGAGGTTTTTTGGGCATTTTTTCTTGACGAGTTGAAGCTTCAGCGCTGGCCACCATGCATTGTCAAAGGCCCCCTCTATGTCTAGTGAAATTATGAGAGCAATTTTTTTGTTGCTTATACCCTCTCTTACGTGTTCCACCAGATCGTAGAGGGCGTCTTCGGTGCTGCGCTGGGGCATGAAACCATATTGTTTCTTGTTGAGAGTTGGGAGAATATGCCACTGGAGTCGGCCCACCATTAACTTTTCGACGATCTTTCCGAGTACTGACAGAAGGCCGATTGGTCTGTAGGACTTCGGGTGAGTGTAATCGTCCTTGCCCGGTTTTCTGATAATAACCACATGAGCTGCCTTCCATTGCTTGGGGAAGTGCGCTAGCGTTAAGCACTTGTTAGCGATCGCCAGGAACAACTCCGGTTCGCTATGGATTGCTGCGGAGCATATGTCAGCTGTAAGCCCGTCAGGTCCTGGGGCTTTTTTTGGGTTGAGTGCACCAAGCACTAGCGCTAGCTCCGGTTCTGCAAAAGGTGGGTCATCATCCGATAAACCTTGTTCTTTGGTCAGTTTTCCTTGTGTCAGTTCCTTATTTTGGCGTGCAAAGGCTGATCTGATGCCTCATCATCGTCAGGAAAGAAGGTTTCGGCCAGGAGTTCTGCCGATTCTTTTGGGGTTAGGGTGACACCCTCGGTGTTTCTTAGGAGCATGTCTTCTTGTCTTCTAGAAGTGTTTCGTAAGACTCTGTAGATCTTGTCCCACATGCTCTCCCTTTCCTGTGTTGTGCAGAACTCCTTCCAACTCCGTGTTTGTTCCTCGTCTACTCTTGAGGTGTACAGTTTTTTGGCTGTTAGGTATTCGTCAATTACAAAATGCCTTCGAGTTGGCGCTGCGTTTTTTATTCTCCTTTTTTTTCGGAGAACTTCCTTTTTTTGCTGGTTGAGAGACTGTGACCACCACGGGGGCGCTACATTTGCACTCCTATTTCCCACTTTCGGAATCGTTAGTTCACAAGATTCCTGGATGGCGTTTGTGTAGGTTGTTGTGATGGATTCCAGATCTTCCGGGGTTTTTACATCTTCAATGGTAGTTGAGGTTACATGTTTTTCCTTTAGTAAGGATCTGAGGTGTGTTTTGAAGTCTGTCCAATTAGCCCTTTTGGTGTTATATTTGCGAGTTGTGCATGGTAGTAGTTGTGTAAGGGTTGTACCAGCTCGCAAAGTAAAAGTAATGGCGTTGTGGTCCGATGTGACAAGGCTTCTGTTTACCTCCCAGTCCTCAACTTTGCCGAGCAGAGGCAGACTGCAAGCTGTTACGTCTACTATGCTCGAGCAAAGTTTACCTCTTCTATAGGTCTCAAAGGTTGGTGTATCCCCGGTATTTAGGATCTGGAAATCCATGTCGTTTAGGAAGGTGCTGTATGCTGCACCCCTCTCGTCGTCCGTGCTGCTGCCCCACCATTGACTCCAAGCGTTGATGTCTCCTGCTACTATGATGTTTTTGGTATTGAGTTTTTCGCAGATGTTTTTACCAAAAATGATGATGGCAGCTTTCACAGGCTTTTGACGATTGAGGGTGCATTGGATTACTTGGGTGCCAGGATATTGTTTTAGAACGCCATTTTTTCCCACGTAGGGTTCTTGAACAATGGCGACTGACACTTTTTTGTCCTTTGCTGCTTGAAGTAGTTCGGCGGTTGCCACTTTGGAGCGTTGTAGGTTAGCTTGTAAAAATTTTATTTGGTTTTCCGACCTTGTTGAGCTGTCACTGTTTTCGCTGCCCTTAGCAATAGGATATGCGAGATCGTGCTATGGCGTCCCACTTCTGTTTTTCCCTGCACACACTGCTGAAAGCATTGTGTGCCAGGTCTGCCTGCCCGTGCGCTGTCGAGCAGTTTTGCAGATGGGAAGCTTCCCCTTTAATCTGCTTGGACATTTTTCCCACGTATGGGTCTCTCCGCAGTGGCTGCAGAGATCATCCTTTTCTCTGCAAATGGCCTTGGTATGGCCAAAGCCTAAGCATTTAGTGCATTGCACTAGGGGTGAGTGGTCCATAATCGGCCTCCTTTGGAGACCGATGTACACTTTTTCTGCCTCTATGAAGCGCCGGTGTATTTCGGGGGAGAGTTCAAATACAGGATGGCATTCAAGTGGGTTTCTTGCCCTCTTCCTGTATTTCACTCTTATCGCACTGTTTATCAGTTCTACGCCTTGCAGAAGGTGTTTGTTCTGCGCTAGTAAATTTTCAACCATTTCATTGTCCGAAAGGTATGATAGCACGTCTCTGATTATTGCTAAGGGGTTATTGGTTTTTGGGACTTCTACCTTTAGCTGTTTGTCCAATTTTACCCTATTTTGGTTAGGTTAGGTTAGGTTAGGTTAGGTTAGGTTAGGTTAGGTTAGGTTAGGTTAGGTTAGGTAAGGTTGGGTTGGGTTAGGTTAGGTTAGGTTAGGTTAGTTAGGTTAGGTTAGGTTAGGTTGGGTTAGGTTAGGTTAGGTTAGGTTAAGTTAGGTTAGGTTAGAGTTAGGTTAGGTTAGGTTAGGTTAGAGTTAGGTTAGGTTAGGTTAGTTAGGTTAGGTTGGGTTGGGTTGGGTTAGGTTAGGTTGGGTTATGTTAGGTTAGGTTAGGATTGGGTTAGGTTGGGTTGGGTTAGGTTAGGTTGGGATTAGGTTAGGTTAGTTAGGTTAGGTTGGGATTAGGTTAGGTTAAGTTAGGTTAGGTTAGGTTAGGTTAGGTTAGGTTGGGTTAGGTTAGGTTGGGATTAGGTTAGGTTATGTTATGTTAGGTTAGGTTAGGTTGGGTTGGGTTAGGTTAGGTTAGGTTAGGTTAGGTTAGGTTAGGTTAGGTTAGGTTAGGTTAGGTTAGGTTAGGTTAGGTTAGGTTAGGTTAGGTTAGGTTAGGTTAGGTTAGGTTAGTGTTAGTTTTAAAGTTAAATTCATTATATATTGAATCAACGTTCACTATATTTTTGTATAATCAATTGGTAGCTAAATTTTAATCCGTATTGCCAGTGACGACTTACGGAACCGAGACATGGTCCTTCAAAGCAGGTTTTATGAGGATATGCTCGGTGTCTCTCTGCGAAACAGAATATGCAACGATGATATAAGAAGAACTAAGGGTATCCTAGCCAAGAATAAGCAAGCCGGCATGGTAGGTGTCTCCACTTGGACATTTGGATATTTCCAAGGGCTTTTCCTTTTGGCAACACTGAGTCGTGCGAAACGGTAATTCATTATCTCCTAGTCATAGGGATCATTTAAGGTTTTAAATGTTAATGTTAAAATAGTGCCTGTGTGTAATTTTAGATTAGTTTATCTGTTCGCGAAGTTACCGAATCCAATCTAAATGACATGTTGAGCTATACATACTTCTAAGTTAATTTCGTGCTCTAAAAGTGAACTAAGTGATAAACGTTGGGGAATGAAGGCGCTCGAATGGAAACCTGGCGAATGGAAGCCAAGTAATTTTAATCTTAAAAATCTTTTGATTAGTAAATACAATTTAATTTTAATGTATGTATTGTCAACCTTAAATTTGTAAGAAATGTTTTCATGGACTCGGCAAATATTTTATCAAATTCAAACTATTTAGATTCGTGTTACGCAAATTAAACTACTTATTTATTGATCTTATGGCTTCAGTCTTATTTAATTTGTTAATAAGAAAATAACATAAATTTTATTTAAATGTGCCAGTACTCTCGAACTTGTGATTCTGTTGTTCATCGTACTAAGCAGTGTCCCTTGGGATTCTGTCACCTGAGCCTCGTTTATTCCCCAGCAGGTGCGCTCTGCTGGGTAACAAACTAGGCTCACACGAACACGTGTGGTTGAGGCTGGTGTTTTGAGCCTTCGATTACTAATGGCTGCGCTTTACTAACCGTTGTACGCACGACTGCGTATCTATGTGGTTAGCGTACCTGATAGCTGATCCGTGACGTGGGTCCTAGGTTTAATTCCCAGCCGAAGCGAAGAATTTGGAAAAACATAAATTATCGGCTTCCGGGTCTTGTTGTGTTTTATTGCATCCCGTGTCAATGAAACAACATCTGACCATCTCTCCGATCTCATCGCATTAGTGTAACATAAGTATCATTGATGTAATAATTAGTAAACTTGTTATTTAACATCTTTCGTGTATAGGCGCCCTTAACCAACGACGACTTCCATACAATCCAAATATGTAGATATTATTCAAAATGTGATCGTCAATTTTCATTACACTATTTTTTTAATCTCGTAAAAAAGATACATAAAAATGATTTCTTGATAGAAATAGCTCGAGAGGGACGAAGCGAGGTATCGAATTAATTCGGGATTAGATAAAAAAGGTGTATTTACAAATATGTCACTGTGTGTTACCGGCGAAGGTAAGAAGCTACCATCCTTTTTATAGATAAAAAGGTTAGTAAGGGAAAATCAAAGCGAATTTTTATTTGTAATATATTACGAGTATCTTATCTAATATTGAACCACTGGACCTTATCTTTAACAGACTATGTAAGTCCACTTTCATCAATTAAAGTGGACAAAGAACAAGGGCAAGCGCCAACTTAAATTGGAAGGCCAATGATATTTGCCCCTAGTCTTCACTCTGGGTTGGTGAGCGCCGTACCGTGCGCTAGATGGTGCTCGGTTGGTTATACCACCATCGGTCGCACTTCACGAGCCTCGTTCGTTAATCAATAAAATGCACATCGAGGTTGCATTTTGAGAAAAAGACGAAACATTCCGTTACACTCCAAAATTTGGTAACACAAAACATAATTTAATTAAAATTACTTAAATAAAAGTAACGTAGGAGGGACAGTGAAGACTGGGACTGTGGTAAACTAAACGATAAGAATACAAAGATGAATTCCAACAGTCACGTGATATACGTATATAAATAATAATTAGTTGCGCTCCGTTGAGTTATATAATTAAAGGCGTTCTGTACAAAAAACAACTATATCAAATTATAACGAGAATGATGCTGCAAAGTAGATTCAGTTCTTACCGATTTAATATTGCCAAAAAAGTTTATCGCGTTGTTTGTTTCATCAGTTTAATCTGCATTTGAGATGATGCCGATCACTTAACTGTGAGATTTGGGTTAGGCAAATTAGCATTTAGTTAATCGAATTAGGAGAAAAAATGCATTTTCCCCCTTAACATCCTCATATACGACTAAAACTATAACTGACTGTGTTAATACTGACTTTTTGTTGTCTAGATTAAAATCTTATTACAGCTCTGTTCTAAGATTTTTTTCCGCTGAATTTTTTTTAATGTGTTTTTTTTTAATGTGTGTATTTTTTTTAATATGTGTATTTAAACGTAATGGCAAGCCGAACTTTACCAGAGGGAAAACAGGTGTGAGCTGTATGTATTAGGGACATATGGTGTACAGAACGCGGTCCTTTTGCCCAACAATGGCCCAGTGCCACAATAGCCGGCACTCACACGGTCATGTTTGTTATGTTATTCGGGGGCCTCGTGACGAGTTCTGAATGGTGAGTGGTGCGGACGCCGCTAAGGTAGCATTGCTACTATCAGCGGAATGACTACTTGCTTACGCTTATGATATTCCAGTCTTTATAGTAAAACAAATTAACACATTTGCACAGCACGCATAACACTTTTGTAATAATAGATTCGCTATTTGATATTGATATATAAAAATAATTATAAATAGTTGTAAATATTCATTGCAAACGTCAATATAGAAAAAACTGTCAGGTTAAAAATTGTTTTTTCGAACAATCAACATCATCCACTCCTAAACTAGGATTGCCTGCGTCTTGGTAACTAGATTTTGATAAGTCAGATCAACATAATCGACATAACATAAGTCACAATAACCCGCAACCCTCTACTACGAAGGCAAAGTAAAAACAAACTAATCTATCGGGCCGTCATAAAGCGTATCTCACTTGTTTTTTGGAAATTTGGATTCAATATAAGAATATGCCGTCCGCAATCGTTTCGAGGGCTTTCCCATTAGGCTACAATGTTAATTGCTGTAATTTGGCTGTTGGTTAAACTTAAAGAAATTCTCCTCTCTCCTTTCTTCATATCCTTAAAAGGAGGCAACGCACCTGCAGCTACTCTGGGGCTTCAGCGGTACAGCGAGTCTCTACCGCTGAAGCTGTAAAGGCCATTGGGGCAACAGCTTATCTACCGTGGAAGTTTTAGTCGGTAGAATCTTCAATGCTGATCCCGACATAACCAGTCACCGGGGACGGTGACGGGGGTAGGTGCGAGCACCTTTCCCTCACTAAAAAAATGCTACTCTGGTGTTGCAGATGTACGTGGGCGTAGGTAATCCACTTACCATCAGGTGAGCCGCCAGCTTGTTTGCCCCCATTCCTATATATATATACATAATCACATGCTTACTTTGTGACAATATTCGAGGGAGGCCTATGTTCGGAATTGTGACAGTTATGTTAACAATAACTATAACATGTTAACGGAACTCATGATGCATACTGCCGTGAAGCGAAAATAATAGTCGGCTCATTACATATTTAAAACATTTTGTTTTTTTAAATAAGTTTATTTACATTACGTTTTTCTTGGAATTAGAACTGTAGTTTTGTCAACTTTTTAAATGTGAGTCGCGAAAAGTGGGTTGCTCACGAAGTTGTGCCGAGTCGTGCCAATATAAGTTTGTTTTCTCTGCGTATCGCTAAAAGTGACACGTGTGAATGTTACGAATATGAAAATATAATTAACTAGGTACCTCTTACCTATCCTTGCCGTCAATCAGCTGTGCAACCACTGTTGAGTGCCGATTTGAAGGGTATACTGAGTCGATATAACTATGGTCTGTGTGGCATTCCATCTTAGTCTGTATGTCTGAGTCATCTGTGCACATTTTGTACGTGGTAGAATCAAACGGCGGCTTTTGCCACTGCTCGTACGGGCCGGCTTGACCGGGGTAGTGGCATGCCTCGCAGTACCGGCCTGATGCAGAGGCATCCTGTGCTTCTGCGTTTCGTTAGGTTACGCTCGCAGGTTTGCCTACTTTCCCCATAAGAAAAATGGTCTTCAGTAGCCACTTATTATCAGGTTTTTGTTTCTTCGTTTGACACTCTAATTGAATAAAAATAAGTGCATGTATATATTCTGTAGGCAGGTGATTTGACAAACAGTATGCCCACGAAACATGTTGATTTTAAATGAGAGTTGGAGGAAACGCCTTTTTATGCACAGCAGTTATTTAACACTCGATGTAAGATTCTACCGACGGTGTTCTTTCTATTGTATGCTTATTTAAGAATGCATTACTATGAAACATTCGTTCTATGCTCTCTTAATACTTATTTCCCGTAACGTATGATTTTATTGCAAGTGCATGTGTTTAATTCAAATTTAAGAAGGATGCTAAGTTAAAACTGGAACTAGAACATTTCCCATGGATGTCATAAATGTCAATGTGATGTTCACTGGTCTAACAGAAGTTGTTATTTACGAATAATATTTATTTAATTAAGAGTTAAATAAGTCTCCAACTCATTCATATAAATTTGCTAAAACAGTTTTGCTAGACTTATCGGTAAATGATGATTCGTTTTGAGATGGTATACTTAACCATCATCACTATCATAAGGAGTCCACTGCCGGATATAGAGATCTCCCTAGAAGCGCCTCTTAGCCCGAACTGCTATAGCACAACGTATTACTGCCAACCACCTAGAGCAGAAATTAAAATTGGTTATACGTCATAAGTCGATGCCAGTGCTTGTGTTTATTTATCTATGTATTTAGTGTAAGGCAGAGTAGCGGCCCGTGAATACCCTCAGCTGGGCAAAGACCTCCTTCTCAAATATCTGTGATGAGCGTGGAGCCGAGAAGAGAGAGCCACCCACCATGCTCCAGTGCGAGCTGGCGGACTTCACATGTCTTCGAAATTACATTACATCAAAGAAATGCAAGTTTCCTCCCGATATTTCTTCATAGTCGAATGGTAAAGAACGCCGAGTAGTAAATTCAGCACATAAAATTTAAGTGGTGCCGGCACCGGAGTTCGATCCCAGATCACACGCGCTCCATGAAACTAAAGCGAGCGCCCTGGCCACTGGGCTACCACGGCAAGTGTACTGGTATTGTGGATATAAATACATACGTTCTAATTATTTTTCATTCCGTGAATTTCTATGAAGCCTACTTTAAATTTTTTTATACACTTTGTACACTTGCTATGGTATTTCACTACGCCATGGCTTGACTGGGCATCCCACAACTAATAAGCATTTACTCCGCCCTTTGTCACCTTTGGTGAAGAATGTGTAAAAAAAAATATTTTAAATTAAATAAATATATAATTTAGATATAATTAAGCACAAAAGCGGTGTTACCGTGCGGTAACGGCGTAACAAACTGCCACCTCCTTACTTCTTGTGCGCGTCCTTAGGGTCGATTAAAAAGGAAGGAAAAACCTTCAAAATATGATGCTGATCTCTGGTAGCAAACCCCGCGGCGATGTTCACCACTAGACACTATGACAGGCGAAAAGTGGGATGCATTTGGCTAAGCCGAGTCGTGAACATATGCACAATATGCATATGATTCTTGAGTTCTCATATATATTTTTAAACAGTACACAATATAACATAGAGACTCAGGTAATAAGGGTTTTAACTATAACTACAGTTTCCCAAAATATTCGGAACGCTCCATATTCGTTTTCATACGAGATGTAAGTGAATGCGAATTCTAGTAATATCTAAAAACTGACAGATACAGATTTTAAGTCTAATATTAAGTGCGCCTATTGAGTAGAGGCTTATTCTATAGAATTCAATTTTACTCTATCTTACAATCGTGTAGGTAGTCGAAAAGACAAACAGCTATTTGAATTCGAGAGCTCATTATTGACTATGTTGACGAATGCAAGGCTAGACATATTTTATTGACATTTTTCTATCCAGGAGCCTGGGTAAGTGGTTCACACCCTTCTTCTGCTACTAATCAACAGTGCAATCACTGTTGTGATCTGTATTGAAGGGAATGGAGAGGCAGTTTAATTACCAGCTGTATTCCATCTAAGTCTTAAATGGCAACGACATGTCTGTAATCTTCTTCTGTGTAAAGTTGTTTGCAGGTGTCCACGTACTGCTCTAGTCTATATAATCACAAGTGAACTGTTACCTCATATGATACTGGCATCATCATACTATTAAAAAAAGTTTGCAAGAACAGGAGGTTATGTGTACATCAAATGAGTTTAACTGATTACAAAGTATACCACTAACGCCAGCGCAAAGATTAAAGTTATGAATGGTGTCAAGCACCTTCCGTTACCATAGAACTGACTGGCACAGTAATGGAAACCTATTCTGTCGTTTCGTATGAATAAAACGACAATCCACAGTGATTTGCTGAATTTTTCACAATGGCGACCTAATTTTTTTCTAAATTACTTTCGCGTCAATTCCCTCTTTGAATGTGCTAGAATGAGGCGGAATTAAAAATAGAAAGTTTAAAATAGATTATATAGAATTCACCGTTCTCCGGTAAATTATATAAATAAAAATTAAGTTTCGTTTTTTTGATTAAAAAAATATACCGATGTCCTCCTGGCCGATTTCGACAACGGTGATAACTTCCGAATACTATCCGCGGTTGTGAGATATTAAAGTACCGTTAGTGTTAAAGTAAAATAGCAGCCTTTGAGTGCCCACTCCTGGGCAGAGGCCTCCTTCTCAAATATCTGAGAGGGTTTTGGAGCCGGGAAAGGCCAACCACGCAGTTCCAGTGCAGTGCAGATTCACGATGTTTTCCTTCAACGCCAAGCAATTATCAGCTGGGCTACCACGGCTGGGTTCCAGGGCCGTAAGTGTACTCTTAAACGAAGAGGCACCCAGCAAACAAGGGTGAGGTTCAATGTTACAAATATTGGCTTTGGCTCGAGTTCGAACCCAGGACCAATGTCTCAGCTAACCCCAAAGCCACGTGGTAGCCATAACTAGCATTAATGTGAAAATATCAAATATTCCATTTAATATGCCTATTCTAAGAGGTATTTACGAGAATTGTCGTTATATTTTACGGTTCGCGTGCTTAACAGTTAAGTTCAGCAGTGGGTTTCGAATAAGTTGGATAGTAGTAAATACTAATTAAATACTTTCATGTGCGTTGTAATGTGCGGGAAATATAAATGCAGCCAATAGAAACGCAGTTATATTTATCACCTTTTGTTTATTCTTTATAATAGTCTCTCTCTGTTGTCTCATGCTGTGAATGTGGACATAGAGATGGCTATCGAAAACTTTAGCGTATACCATTGTGCTGTGGGAGCCTAGTAGTCAGGACGCTCACTTTATTTTCATAGAGCGCGAGTGACCTGGGTTCGATTCCCGGTGCTGGCACCACTAAAATTGTTAGTAGCAATTTTAAGCGCTGTATTTACCACGTGCTCAGCGGTGAAGGAAAACATCGTGAGGAAACCTGCATGTCTGAGAAATAATTAAAATATTATTTCGAGGATATGCGAAGCCCGCCAACCCGCACTGGAACAGCGTGGCGGGCCCTTCCCGGCTCCTAAGCCCTCTCTGATACTCGGATAGATAGTTGTTGGTTACTTTAAATTGAAAGATGATAAAAATTATCAGAGTAAGTAAGAATACCAAAATAACTGTCATTTATCCAATATGTACAAAGCGTTCACGCCTTTCACCCATGTAGGGGTAGGCAAAGATTACGGATTTTCATTTAGAATCACTCAACGTTGCGAAACGGGCCTACGTAATCCACTTTTCCCACCTATGAGAGATTAAACGCAACGTTAGCCTTTTTAATTGAATTTGTGTGATAAACTGACTGACGGACTGACTGAATGGGTAAGAGGGTGGTACCATGTGAATAAGCAATACAAATATATTTTCATGGTACGGTGAGAGATACGGTTCTCTCTCACCGTATCATCTCACGTCTCAAAAAATTTTTTTTAAGGTAAGCGAGATTTTTTAAGGTTCCAGCAAAAGACTCCAACTAAAGTATAAACTATAACATTTCCCTGTGTCGGCTCTTACGGCACCCACGGGAGGAAAGGGGGTGGAAAGTGTTCAAGTCGCTATGGCTTATTGATTTCATGTTTGATATTCAATACGGCTAACAAACACCTAAAGTGTATGTAATAGTAATGTTTTTGATGAAAAAAAAAACATATGTGGGAGGACACAGAAATTAAATCAGTGATTTTTAAAATGTATGTGTTGGTGTTTAACATAAAATCTGCTGAACCGATTTACCAAAAAAATTTTTATGCTCGGTTAAACATTTACGCTGTGAAAAAGAGTCAAGAAAGAGTTTATGTATTAATTATGACTTATATTATGACTTTCCTATTTTATAAAGATTTATTGTATTTCCGCGAATACTGCACATTAAAATGAAACTACCACTTACGGTTTTTTATCATATAAATTGTGCTTTATACGACCCGTGGTTATGTAGGAATTATAAAAAGTAATTAAACGCGATAAAATCCGTAAAATAGTAATTTAATATCCATTTTTTTTAATGACTCAACAAAAATTTTGATAAAAGGTTTGGTTGCATAATTTTTAGAATAATACCAATAACTTTTTCGAAACTTATACGACTAAATGTCTAGACCACTGGCCACCCCAGTAATGGGTGAGCATACATTACATATATTATAATTTGGGGTTATTTACGTATGTTCTCGTCTGGTTAGGTGGTATACATAAATATGTATACATACATTAAATACTATAAAATAAAGAAGGTATCCTGAAACATATATATTTTTTAAAACATATTATTAAAAATATTTAAAGTAAAATAAAAGTTAATGAATAATGAAGAAAATAATAAATAAACCGGCATAATTATTATTATAGTTCTAGTTCTTGAAGTATAAAAAAAATTGAAGCCATTGTACTGTTTCCGATTGCAACCTGTCAACCTGTCGCCAGCAACGCGTAGTGGTTCAGTGGCGACCCCAAGCCAGCTGTGCGTACACCTGGCGTCGCATTAGTGTCCGTAGACCTGCCAGTGAGAGCGAAGTGGTCGTGCAATTTAAATAACAAGCCATTGTATGTTATACTTTCATAAATTTTTTGGAGAATTTCTTTTTTAGTTTGTTTGTCCTCATAATTTATAACGTTTATGCACATAAGTGCATAAAGAGATTCTTATGAATGATCATTTATATGTTACTTTTTTGGATAGATGTGACATACGAGCATAATAGTTCGCAAGTGGCTACTGAAACCCATGGACACTTGCAAACAACTTCAATCGAAATCGTTTCCAATGCTTAGTTACCCCTGACGACTAAGATAGAATGCATCGTAGTCCATAATTATAATGGCACGCCTTACCATTCAAACCGAAACACAACAGTGGTAAAACTCTCGTGGGTTAGAGAAATGCATAAGACAGTGATATCGTTTAATTTTTTTTGTGGGGGCTATGTCGGTAAACCCCATGGTGATCGCCATTAGCGCTGATGATGGGTCACAGGATCTCCGTTCTGAACACAACCATGCCCCGACACATTACACTACTTCCACACGTGGTACGTGGAATTAATGGTCGCCATATTGAGGTGAGGATTTTTCGTCATCAGTCTGACGCCACAGATAAGTATTACATTTGATAAGGAGAGTTATAACTCTCATGATAATGAGCTATTGCTTACACCGAGTAAATAATCTAGTGAATAAAAAAATGTGGAAGGCTCGTACCGCTGAATTTTTCGAAACTTACGTGAAAATCCGGTTGAAAGGACCAAAAATGTCTAGAGAGGTATAAAGTATGCGGTCGTGAGAGTTTATATTTTATATATTATTTAATAAACAGAATAAAATCACAACTCTAGATGTAAATCACAACCTGGTCAACCATCTGCATCATAATACCATAGTCATTATATGCTCTGCCGGTTCGTCTGTCTGTACCCAACCATGACGCTCGGATGTTGAAACTATAGTTCTAATGAGATCTGTATCTCATAGTATGGTTGCTTTTACAATGGATATTATTGTACGTTTTACACTATGATAGATCTGCAGTGTAATAGAAACGTCCGAAAATATATCTTATTCGTTACTATTGTTACACAGATTAATAATAGTCAGTCTCATTTATTTTTATCTTTTACTGACGTTGCCAACCTTTTAGGATATTTTGGGAGGAGGGAAGGGAGGAGGGAGTAAAATCCGGTTACAGAGGAGCTGCAGGTGCGTCAGTCAGTCAGCCAGTGGACCTTTAAGGGTATTTGGGAGATGGGAGGAATGAGGAGAGGGGAAGGGGAGAGGGAGTGGGCCTCTGGTCACCACACTCATCAAATAAAACGTAGAAGCACAAAATTCCTCTAATTCTCACCGATATTCTGCAAGGCCGTGATACTACCCCGGCCGGACCGACCGATTCGAGCAGCAGCTAAATCTGCTGCTTGACTCTACCACGTGTGGTGCGCGACGTAATTATTTTTATTTCTCATAAGGTCCTCCTTGCTTATTTCGTCTACTGTCTACCTAACTAAAACTACCGAATTCCCGATTACTATCGGCAGTTATCAATTGCGCTGGATATGCAATAGTTACGCAGGTGTACGCGCATATACAGAGGCACACATTCGCAGGATTCGAATCCAAGCAAAAGTCAATATATGCACATCACACAGATGAGTGATTTTCGAGTCTGGCTGTGTTGTCCGTCGTCTCTTACATCTGTCCCTTCCTCAGATTTTATACTCTGTATTTGCGCGGACTCTATAATACATCATGCGCAGCTGACAACTGTCGATATGCATTTGGTGGTGAAGTCGCCACTGTGGTAGAAATCAGCTAGGGGGATATCATCATCAGCGCCTACTACATTTAATTACATTTCTATATTATTTTAAATATCTAATGTTAACAGTATAATGAAAATTGCCATATAAATAAAATAAAATTTGGTTTTTATTTAGGTACAATGTATAGAATGCTAATTTAACCTTTAATTTCCATTTTAATGATTAACACAAAAGCGTTTCGTATGCTTGGATATATTCTTAAAGTCGAAAGAGAATTAAATAACATTAACACGTTCGTTTTTACTACACATAAAAAAGATGTTAGTAAAAAAATCTTTAAAATAATGAATTTCTACAAAGCAACGTCTGATTCTATTACGGCTATACAAAACTTTTATCAGATCTGTCGTCTGAACATGCTCCATTAGTGTGGAGTCCCGAGTACAAAAAACAAATAAATGAACACGAAAGAGTAAAAAATAAATTTATCAAAACACTTAAATTTCAGATTTGTATTCAACAAAATTGATTTTATTTCAATTATTAGTCCACTGGTTTAGCGTCGAACGGAAAAGGACCAGATTCTCTTGTTTGAATATTAAGAAACCTTTTTGATTCACAATGTTTATTAAGCAATATATGTTTTGGATGTCCCCGCATTAACGCAGGCAACAAGAATTTGTTTCAAGTTCCATGCGCCAAAACAAATTATTGTAAAAAAATGAATTTTTATTACGATACCGTAATAGGAATTTTCATAATTTAGATATTTTTAACATTTCTATTGGTTTATATAAAAGCTTTATAAGGCAATATGTTACAGTATTGAAGCCCATTACTTTAAACGTCCTATTAATATAAAATATACACCTTTTCATTTGTTTTATTAATATTTTTTTGATTTGGTTGTATAATCAGTAGAACCTTTTCTTAACGCACGACAGAAAGCTTCGATCTTCATCTAATCTTAAGATTAGTATTCCACAACACTTCACTGGTTTTTCGGCAACCCTTTTAGGGTTCTACTGCTCTGGAACTCCCTACCCGACGAAGTTAAGAAATCGGCAAGTAAATATGCAAAATAAATTTAAATGGACTCATTTAGTTATTACTGTGTATCTAATTTATATATCTACATATATAATAGTATATTATTATGTATATCATAAACAATATTTTATATTTTTATTTTTTTATATTTATTTATATTTGTTTATAGTTATTTTAAAATATTTTTTTGTTAGTTTAGTTTACTAAGTTAAATAAATACACCTGCTACGGCTATCTCACCAACCCATGGGTTGACTGGCAGAGAATGCCAATAGGCATTAAGCCCGCTCTTTGTCACCTCAAATTATACGGTGAGTTGAGCAAAAAAAGTTTTTAAATAAAAAAAAATTAGTATTTTTTTTAAGTAGATATACTATGTACTATATATAGATATTCCTGTTCTCTATGATTTATATATAAGTTGAAATTAAATTGGTGTTTAAACGACTTGATAAAAACCAAATTTCAGTTTTGGTATAATAATTGTTATCCATAAATAAATAAATAAAAGTATTTTTTTTTTAAGGTTTTAATAGGTATCCAGAAAATTCGATCTAGTAGTGTGTTATATTTTCCGTTGGTTTCTTTGTGAAATTACAATAAGAAAACGTATATTTATGTATGGATGTATTCCAGGGTTCATATCCACTTAACAGTACTTTTTTTTATTCTTTTTTACCTGAAAATAGTTCGCTGCCGAACATAGACCTCTCCAATGGGGAATTAGTCCTAATAATCACGCTTAAGGGGCTCGGCGATCGCAGTACCAGACAAAACGCACTCTAGACCCACCTTTCGTCACGTGTCTGGTTAATTTCGATTTGTCAGTTTTGGTGACGAGTATACCGCCATCTGTCAGTAGCGACCAGACTATCCAGCCATTTCCCTTAATTGTTCAAACTTCCACCCACGGGCCACGATAGGGTCTAAAATTTTCTTTAAATGATATAAATATAAAAAATACATAAGTACAATATATAGAAATATACACATACTTAATTAACTAGTTTCAATAAAAACAAATATGTATGTCAGGATGAACAACTTAAACAACAACATAACTTTCAGTGATACTAGTCCAGACTTGCAATATCTATGTAGTGTTAGTGAATTTTATTTTTAAAAACAAACTTGTTACAAGCTTTTCAATGTCGAGAGGGATTTCATTCTAGAGTCTCATTGCCGTGGGAAGTTCAAAGATACGAAACAAGTACGGTGTAAAAATATGTAAAAGCTCTCACGACCTTATACTCAATAACAGGCTGTTCAGAGGTATATAAAATATATTTATATATATTATGCATATATTTTTAGTAGTAGAGTTTAGCGTTTCTATTGAAAGCCACACTGCCATCATGGTCACTCATTAGAAACGTATCTAATACAATTCATAATCATATTAACTTTCCACGTTTGCTTCTCGAAGACAGCCGCTCGATGATTTAATTTGAGATAATTTCTTCGTATCTCGCTTTCCAAAGCCATGAGAAAAACGGCAACCACTCGTCATTATCAATTCGCCCCGTACTCGATACGTTTACAGCATTAGCCTGGTTCATTTTGTTACCACAATCATGACATTATCCCATGTATTGTTAACTGGTGTTAAAGCTAATCCAGTTTGTGGTTCGCTTTACCGCAACGCTAATCACTACGTACCTTTCTTAATATATGTCTATTTATATCAGCCTAACCAATACCTTTCGCTGGCATGCTATACATGGACGATTGGTTCACATTCACCACGCACTAGAGATGCTGCTTTCCATCACAGGTCAGAGACATCAGTCGATATCAAGAATCTCGTTCGTTTATTAGCAGGGTGCGTTGCCAGCAGGTGCGGTTGTAGTTTGGAGAAAAATATATCATGTTATAAGATAGGTTTTACACTCATCTTACATAAGTATATTAAATGTAATATGATCAAAGACGTCGATAATTCACTTTTAAAGTGTAATAACAGCTTAATTATTATAAGTAATGAAAAAAAAGTAAAACAGGTTGTACAAATCAAAATGGAAGTAGATGCGATGGTCTATCTACTTTTTGTAGTATGGTTTATAGTTAAAACAAAAACAGATTTATGAATTATTTTATTTCGTTTCTTTTAAATGTGTTACTTGTTTAAAGCTTGCCTAAGCCGGGAATCCGATCAATACAAACACCAAAAATATAATATCCTATATTTAATGGACCCAAATAAAAGGAAGACACTACTACTAATTTAGGACACAGACTTTAAATCGAGTCTTCGCTGGCTTCTGAGGAGTTGGTACAATTGTCTCGCGGCTTTGCCGCCCTTCAGTATATTTTAAATATAAATATATAATTTTTCAAATATATTAAAACGGTTGGTATATACGAGATTATTAATAAGTGTTTTTTAGGAGAAGGTTTTTATCCTATCCGCTTAAATATATGTATGATATAATTCGCCACTAGATGGCGCTGCAGCAGATAAAATTCCACACCCTTCAACCGATCGGTATGAAAATTACTATACGTAAGATTTGAGCCTGACGATATTGGAGCCCGGATAACATTTTCATGCTGTCTGCTTTGTTGTGACTTGCCACTAGATCACGTCACCTACCGGAAAGGGCAGAACAACGTCTACCGGGCCAGCTAGTATATATTATTCATTATAACCATTCTTCTTCTTTAACAATTTCCGAAAATCCACTCCTCACTATAATTTGAACTTCAATTCCATTAAAAGGATTCGCCATAATTGCCGCGTTTGACAAAAAATTTGTCTGTGAATTTAAAAAAAAAAATCGAAGTATAAAGCTCGCTAAACTCTAGCACTAGCCATTAGCTCTAGCCATTCCCGACCCAGAAACCCTTTCAAAGCGCGAGGAAGTCTTCAACCAGCAGTAGTTACTACTACTTACTGCAAAGCTATGCTTGAGACTCTGCCACCTGTCAGAGGTTTTTACTGGTAGACATTAACGACACCAACGCGATGAGATGGGGGCGGCAGATCGCCTCAAGCGGCCACCACGTATCCAAAGTGATTATTCACTAAGTGTAAATCTCAAATAATCAGCGTTATTGAAAATGTTTGTGTTATTTTATGTTCTCTTTCATTAGGCGGAGTTCATAAAATTTGCAAAAAAACACATCGCGTGATTGGTCCGACCCGCTTTGTTTAGTCCGCAGGTTCATCGCGTGAATGAATAAAACACGATTGCGATTTCCATTATTGCAGTTCCTGTGGCATTATTCAAAAAAGACTGTTATAACGTAAATATTTGTTAGGGTTAAGTTTTTTTTATTTATTTATTTAAGTAGCACCAAAAACAATTTCTAACAACACATAGTATACTAATTAACACATGTTTAGGTATTCGTTGCAATATTAAAAGTTATTTAAAAAAAAAAAAAAATCTATAATTGATATAACATGTTGACCTGCTGCTAATCCGCTAAATTCCTGGTTCTGGATGAATTACTTTTAGATTCGAGATTTATTTGAGTAGCATTTATATATTATTTTAGCTTTGGTATACGTAGACGATGGGCCTGGCGTTTGATTTAATTTCATAGTACGTGATATAGGTTCCTCTAAAAGTCAATACTGTAAAGGTCATCGGGCCAACAGCGTATATCTAAACCGTGGGGGTTTTAGTCGATCCGGCATCTTCAATGCTGATCCCGACATAACCAGACACTGTTTTAACTGACTGGTTATATCCCCACGTGAAACAAAACAAATTATGTAAGTTAGTATCATGATGTCGGTGCTCCTTAAATTGTTAATTGTAATTTTAAATGCTGAATTTACGACGTGCTCAGCGGTGAGGAAAAAAAATATCAAGAGAAATATCAAAAAATATAGTGAATCACGAGTCTCGTTATTAGTCTTCACTTAGTAAGTCGTCTCTTAAGACATTCTTGGGATAAGATGGTACGAGGAAGTTCTCTAACGTTCCTGCAATATGTTGAAAAGTTAGTTTTTATAGGAAAGGGGTAAACGAGCATGCGGTTCATCTGATGGTAAGTGATGACGTAAAGGAAGGAAATTCGTCCAGATTTTACATAGATTCATGAAAAAGATCCACATTTAATTGGAATATTTTTTTTTATAGTTAAGCAGGCAAAAGTGCAAGCGGATCACCTGATGGTAAGTGATTTCCGTCGCCCGCGTACATCTACAATACCAGAGGAGCTGCCGGTGCGTTGTGGGCCTTTAAGGATATTTGGGTTGGCAGAAGGTGGAGTGGGTCTTCGGTTACCTCACTCTTCGTACGAAACGGAGAAGCACAAGTTGCCTCTACTTCGTGCCGAGCTGAGCAGCATAATAGAAGCAGCAAAAGTCCCACTTATCTCTACCGTGTACAATGTAGTAATGATCTTATTATTCATCAGTAAACTTACTGATCTGTTTAAACACAGACAAATAATAATTCCACTCACGCACTCAGATCTAAATGTATATGCTTTTTTAACTTGTTATCTTTTATCGTTATCTTAAAGAATCTTTTAAAATCATGTAACGAATGAAAAATGCTTAAAATTAAATAACAACTAAACGTTAAAAGTCATATTAAAAAAAAAAACAATTTGTCATAGATTGGTAACGAAAGCTTATATTTTACAATGCCAAATGATGTCGTCCCCTCGGCCGCTCAACGCATTTGAATTATTTTGACAGCCATCGAAATCGGTTATGGTATCGGACAAAGACGACACTCGACCGGTGATTAAGTCGCATTAGTCGACTAATTTATTGCATTATACGTTGGCTATTCATCAGTGGCGAACAGAAGTCTGGGATATTTGACGTTTGCTTATCAATCGCCAGATCTTTACGTCACAAATTTGCATATACCGTTAGCCCCTCACATTCGCACACCCACCTGACCGTTATTACATAAGGAATAAATACGTAAATGGCATGCTCCGGCATTATTTTAGTTTTTCTTAGTTATTATCGAACTGGTTTTCGTTATGTTGAGTAGCGCCACTGTAACAAGCAAGTTTTCATATAGTTTTAAGCCGTACTTGTTTTAATTATGTGGACTATATTAAAAATGATACCACAAGTTACGTGACGATTTTTTGTATTTACGCGAACACTGCACATTATTTACCACGTGCTCAGCGGTGAAGGAAAACATCGTAACGAAAACTGCATGTCTGAGAAATAATAAATATATATATATATATATTATTTCGAGGATATGTGAAGCCCGCCAACCCGCACTGGAGCAGCGTGACGGGCTCTTCCCGGCTCCTAATCCCTCTCTGATACTCGTATTTGAGAAGGAGGCCTTTGTCCAGCAGTGAGCACTTATAGGCTGCTACTTTACTGTTATTTTACACATTAAAAATGTATCTAGTCCCACCGTGACCACAGCTGCTGTAAAGCACTCGAAACATCGGTAATATAAAAACCAAAAATTAAACGCAATACGCATAAGAACAACATTTGACATTACGCATTTATTCGTTTTGGCAAATCGTGTAATTTTTTGATATTGATATAA
The DNA here is from genome assembly GCA_029286595.1 of Bhutanitis thaidina. Taxonomy (NCBI): domain Eukaryota; kingdom Metazoa; phylum Arthropoda; class Insecta; order Lepidoptera; family Papilionidae; genus Bhutanitis; species Bhutanitis thaidina. The sequence continues at coordinate 3,665,080 of JAGSMS010000020.1, read as the reverse complement.
CAATGGTCCCGACTAAGCTAAGTTCAACGTACTGATATAAGTTTATTCGGATCGGCTTTGGTGAGTCATTAAGAGCATTGTTTTCGAACTAACAGATGTGCCTTCCGTTGTATTAAAGTAATTGGAAGTTCATTTTGATATTCCGTTATAGTTTTCAGGGTGACAGTATTTAATCAAGGAGGAATATCTAAAATTTAGAAGAGTATACCAATTTTTTATTTTATTTTTTTAAGTAAGTTTATAGTTTTAAACGTGTTAGAGCCAAGCGGCGGCTTTTGCTGCTTTTCGAATGGGCCGACTCGACCGGATTGGTACCACTACCTCGCAGAATACCGGGGTGAAGTAGAGGCATTTTATAGTTCTGCGTTTCGTTCGGTGAGTGAGGTATCCGGAGGCCCTTTCCCCCTCCCCATCCCCCTCCTCATTCCCCTTTTCATCTCCCAAATACCCTTAGAGACCGGCAACGCACCTGCAGCACCTCTGGTGTTACAGATGTTCGTGGGCGACGGTAATCATTTACCATCAGGTGGACCACGTGCTCGTTTGCAGCCTTTCCCATATAAAAAAAGTCTAAATTTGAAGGGTCCAAAGACCAAAGAAATTTCTATGATCTTGATATGCTCTTACCTAACTTAAAACTTATTTAATCTATGTTCCTCACGTTAACAATGAAAGTCGACGAGTGTGTGAGATTGTGTGCGTTCGCTGGTCTAAACGGTTAGTATACCTGATCCGTCACTTGATGCTATAAACAAATTGTTAGTTTTAAACAATCAGATCTGGTTAGAGCGTGTCGTGTCTCTAACTTTGCATCTTACCCTTACTCTTATCTTATCGCATCGCATTAAATCATATTAGGAAAGTGAAACGGAGCTTCTGAGTAGAGGCAACACAGTTGCAGCATTATAATATAGCAAGAACAAGATAGAGAATTTGCATTAAACCATGTAGTTTAAATATGTCAACATATTGTAAATTTGGCATAAGTAAGTATTCGAATGCAATATTTTTCCTTCTACAAAATGCACCTTTCTAATCCCATTATGTATTGATCAATCGAATATATAATAAGTTAAAGCTTAAAGCCTTTATTGTTGATACAATTCATTTGCATTTTCAATATATTGCGTTTGATTTTGCCTGGATTGCTTATACGAAAAAGTTTTAAATAACATGTTTATAAGCTTTTGCAAAAAATAAACCAGATAAATTACACATATCATCATCGTCATCATCATTTCAGCCTATCACAAGTCCACTGCTGAACATAGACCTCCCACAAAGATTGCCACGAAGCTCGGTCCTGAGTCACCTGCGTCCATCGACTTTCCCCCATCACTGCGCAGGTCGTCACTCCATCTTGGCACACATATAAATAAATTATTAATGTGTGTGTTAGTTTAATACGGATCCAAAGTTAAACTAATCAATTTTTTAAGTTTATTTGCAAAAATAGCGTGTGTGTGTACTTATGTACGCACGTAAGAAGTTATACTTCTTTAGCGTAACCAAAAACTACAAATTTTATGCCTTTATGTTTGTGAAAAAAATACATTAAATGCAATTAAATAGAATATGGTTTAATTACATAAACTTTCTATCAAATAATAATGTAATAATAATTTATAATGATAACAAATAAAAAGTATAGATACCTATAGTGAGGCTCAAATCGAATAAAAAATATAATTAAATTTTAAAAGGCTTTAAAATAAACTATTTATAAAATAAAAATGTAATAATAATTGGTAATGAAAACAAATAAAAAGAATACATACCGATAGTTAACCTTAAATCAAAGAAATAAACCCACTTAAAAAAGTTTGTAATTTATATTACAAACTTTTATAAGTGATATACGTGATAAAAGTGTTTTAAAAAAAACACTTTTATCACGCATGCTCTCAATTAATTATCATTCACCACCATATATAATCTAAAATCACACACCAATACACATGTATATTTATGTATTATTATATTTTTTCATCTACACTGATGTAAAACACATGTGTTAACGATTCATAAATATTTGAATAACCACTTTGAATATAGTTACTATGGAGACTATACACTCTAGACTTCATAATAGTTACCAAGATAATTTGACAGACATTTAGAAACCAACTTCATCCTGTTAATTTGTGATGTCGGTGTGCGCGCGCATCGTAAAAATTCACTATCATACTTTTTCCCAAACGCGCCAAAAGAGTATAACTTCAAAAAGATCACACAAACACAATTTGTGCGAAATATTATTTTGTAAAATGCTAAAATAGCAAACCGGGCGAGATTTTTCTTTTGGTTGAGACTCACAGCCCTGGTTTCTAGTTAAACTTAAAACAGTTGACTAAAACTTGAAAATGTGCTTAATAAAGATGTTCATTACGATCTCATCTTGTCCGGCATCGTCCACGGCGACAGCTTCCGCAGTTATCAACCAAGCAGGAGGTACTATAGTGCTACAACACTCTGTGTTTGCACGTACACTTACAAGTGTACGTGCACATACATAGCACAGAGATACACACTCGTCTTTACCTCCTGAAAACACAACACACAAAACCATATCCGAAAACATATGTTGCGTTTCGGGCAATTATTAGCATCGGCTAAGATTCGAACCTAGGACGTATGAATTAGCAATTAGTCTCGCTATCTACCGCTAAACCATGTGGTCGCCAAGTAAAGTGATGTATGCCAATATTAATAAGTGAGAGTTTGAATAGGAGTCGCAAGTTCTGAAGGCATTTCACGAACAAAAGCAATCAGTGAACTACCTACTACCACATCGTCATCTAACACTACAACGTCATCCTTTGTTTTCCTTTGTTTAATTAAAAAATGTTACCTTCCACTTTAGGAATTTCTCCAGAGTCGCGGAGGCAGTTTACGTACATTAATTTCACATGGTACAAACATCCAGACCGGGAACTATAATTTGTAGTCCATATAAAATACTAGTCCCGTGCGGGAATCGAAACCACGACCCACAGCGCCCCAGCCAGCCGCCAGCCGTCAAACTAAGCCATCCAAATTTAGTACACTGCTGAACATAAGCCTCTTCAAGAAAGCGCTTGCAAGAAACGGCATATATTTCTTGGAAGGTTTTCCTGCTGGGGAAGCGGTTTGGTGAGCTCAATGCCGGTACCCTTTCACTAGTGATGCTGATGCACATCACTAGTCTGCGGGTTGACAGAACGTGAACGTGAGGTTGGCATTTTGAGAAAGAGATGGTATGTTAATATACAGGTGCCGGTGTGTTAAGGGGCTCAGGTATGAATACGTGTCAAAAGTCATATGCTATAAAATCAGAAGAAGAATCTGATGAAGTGGTTGAAGGCAAGGAAAATGACGGCACGGTTGACGCAGAGGCTGCGACGCTGAAGCTCAATTCCCGTACGGAAAAAAGTATTTTGTGGACTAAATAATTGTTCTGGGTTGGTGTGTTGGTCAGTTACACCCAGGACAATTCACAAGACTCAAGAGAAAATATCCCATAGCGACGGGAGTGAAGAGACTATAAATGTTGTCTGTCTGGAATTCTAAATTAAAACATACGACTAAGATACCAGAATGATATCAGAATAACCTTTTCTTTTTCTTAAATAGACGACATTTCTGAAGCAACTTCGCTTGCAGTTCTTGTTTACATGTTACATTGAAACGTTCAAACTAGTGTTACGAAGCAGAGATGAACTGTATAATACCAAAGCGTAAAACCAGCGAAGCGTGAAGTTGTGATAAAACAGTACGTTCAAACAAATAGCATTGTTTGGTCACTAAACTTTGTTCAAGCTGTCTCAACCATAAAAGGTGTGCTACTAGGTTTAAAAATATCGAGGACGATAGCTATTTCACTTCATAGAACAGACTTCAAAAAGCCTGTGGAGACGGGGGTAAAAGGGAAGTTCCGAAGTCAATAGTTTTAAAAATATAAAAATTACCATCAGAATTCAATATTTAATTATGTGCATATAAAGCCCAAGGTTTTCCATGGTTAAAAGTGTAATATATCCCAACGACCAGTGCTCAACTATTGTTACAACCACTTTTTTTATGGTAAAGGCGGCGAAAGAGCAAGCGGCTCATCTGATGGTAAGTGATTATCGTCGCTCACGTACATCTGCTACACCAGAGGCACTGCGATTGAGCCTACGGTTATACAAGATGCCTCTACATCACGTTGGTATTCTGTGAGACCGTGATACTGCCCCGGTCGAGTCGGCCCTTTCGAGCAGCAGCAAAAGCTGATGCTTGGCTCTATCAGCAATGAAAACATGTAATAATGAAAAAAATGTCAAAATAATCTTTGGAATATTACTATATTCATTCTGGATATAGTGATAGTGGCTAGATGATACGATGGATGGCACTAAATAATTTTTTATGGGAGAGGCGGCAAACGAGTATGCGGGTCGCCTGATGGTAAGTGATTACCGATGCTCGTACATCTGCTACACCAGAGGAGCTGCAGGTGGGTCGCCGTCCTTTAACGATATTTGGGAGTTGGGAGGGAGGATGAGAATGGAGGACGGGGAACGAAATGCAGAAGCGCAAAATGCCTCTACTTCACGCCGGTATTCTGCGAGACTGTGGTACCAAACAACCAAAGTGGTAGCGGTATAGGTAGGTAGAAAGTTGCTCCTGAAGTATCGGCACGCTTTGGTGTGAGGCTGTGTCTGGCAGTGGACTCCAGATGGCTGATAATGGTAATGGTGAGCGTGGCTTTAACTATTTACATTTGTATACTGAAGTTATACAAGAGGTAATTCGTATTTTAAACAGTACAGTTAAACAGTAAATTTCTCAAACGTTTTAAAGTTTAAGACTTCATTTATATTAAAGGTTTTATTTACTTACCTTGACGAATTAAGGTTATGGAATTTTAACGACAGCATACATTGTAGGAATTTCTGTATTTTCATTTCTTAGTATTTGTTATAGTATACATATAGAAAGTGTGATGTAGAATACTTGTATGTCATTGTAAGATTCTTCATGAGATTATTAATGGCGATCTGCAAGAAGTGGTTCCACATCAAACCCACTTATAAGTGGATTCATTTTTAACATAATAATAATATAACAACCAAAAAAAAACCGGACGCGTACGGCGTTAGGATGATCTTGACGCACTAATCGGAGCCTCAACTTGTATGCGGTTGGCCTTAATGTTTGCTATTGTTTTTAAGACGGATGACAGGTGTAAAATACGCTAGGTGAGCCAAAGCCAGTCTGTACTGAGCCTGCGCAGGCGTCGGTTGTGTGCACGACCTTCTAACGATCGAACAGTGAAAACATCGATAACTCGAAAAGTGTTTCCCATAGAATGTGAAAACATTTAAGTGTCAAGTGTTTTTGAAGTGAACGCTGGATTAGTTGTGGTATATAATCACGGATTATCTGTTTCGGGTTTCGAAGTTTTTCGAAAACGTTTTCGGTGAGTTATATTTTTTCCAACCACAGTAAAGGCGTGCTTTATTGTTGGTTAATTATCTAATTATTACTCTATTGTCAGTTATTGTATAAAATTATTATGAGATTTTGTGAGTTTTAAAACTGATTTTTAGTTACACTCAAACATTGTTATTCTACATCATTTATCAAAACAATAAAAGGTTTATTATTGCAGAACGTATTTACTTTATTTAATAAATATTTCAAACGTAACACTTTGAGTTTTTAACACAAAAATATTATTTCGTCGCTCGTATATCTTGCATTTTATACATATATATGTTGATATTAGCAGTACCTTATCAAATAATTGGCCTGAAGATATTATGAGTATAATGCAAGTTGTGCACACTAATTTATGCAAAAACAATATTGGATCTGCGCGTGTAGAAGCTGCTTTACTTTTAATGATAGAGTATCAGCATGTTTGCTATTGTATGTTTAATGCTATATTTATTTAAGTACGCACGCTCGAACTGTAATGGATTTCGTCTGATTGCACTTGTATAATTTTGTGTTTAGCACAAAATCTAGAGCCGTGGTAGCCTAGTGGTTAGGGCACCTGCTTTAATTTCACAATACGCGTTTGAGCTGGGTTCGATACCCGGTGCGCCCAAAATTTTTAAAGCACATGCTCGGGGGTGAAGGAAAACATTGCGAGGAAACCGGCACTTATGAGAAATAATTAATTTCCTGGACTTGAGTATGCCGCCAATCCGCACCGGAACAGCGTATCGGACCCTTCCCGGCTCCAAAGTTCTCTAAAATTTTTTTTTTATGAAAAATAGGCTCAATCTTGCTCGATGGAAGGCGAAGATGAGGCCTAGGATGGTACACGCTTGCCTAGATGTCTGTTCACTTTGGCCTTAAAGATATCCAGGTTATAGGTTTCCGGAAAAACTGAAAAATTTTAGAGAGAAGGCATTTTCCCAGCAGTGGGCATTAACAAGCTGCTACTTTTATCATTAATAATAGACATGCAAACTAGCGAACTATTTTAATAAGTTTATTATTAATGTTACCGTTTTATGTTAATTACAAATTGCATTCTCTACATTTTTTGTTACTCTATATTTTCAAAACAAAAAAATTGTTGCTAAAATATGCTTTTAATAGCTAATAAACATCGCATCTATTTATTGTTCTCTTTGTATTGTACATATACATTTTTCTTCTTCAATACCTTATAAGTATCGTATAATTTACTATATATAAGAAGACGTCTTAAATTTTCGCAGTCTTTTCCTAAAGGAAGACCTCTCTTAAAGTAGGAATTCGTTATCGATTTGAAATGAAATGAAATTTTTTTAACTTTTAATTTAGGCATTCATCTATAGAGTTTTTATTCTATGGGGTTCATTCACGGTTGTCATCTTTTTTCAGAGCCTTCGTGACACGTTCAAAACTTTTTCATTTTTACGCATGGTCACTTCAGCAAAAACAACATTGTTAATCGGCGAAGTGATCTGTCACTTCTAGCCCTTGCCGTCAGCTGCAACAAGGACTTTCTGCTAACTAATTAGCCCATCTCGTTATCATAACAATGTAATTTCAATTGTTTCAACACGTCCAGACTTATTTAACACTACAAGAAACTAAAGTTTGATTAAAGATAGATACTGGGTATTACGTTGACTTAAAGAATCTTTATTGTCTTTAATGTCATAACAATGAGAAATTACAAATAAAAAATTCAATGAAAAGAATTTATTCTCTGACAAACCGCAACCTTTAGAATTTAGCTCGTTGATAATAAATTTAGCTTTGCGTAGTGCTTTGTATTTTTAACGTCCAGTCTTTACTTCGGGATACCTAACTCTCTCAAGTCTAATAGAGTCGCATTTGTTTAAATGAGAAATAAAAAGATTTCAGGGTTTTATTTTTGTAATAACAATAAGTTTTGAAACAAATCAAATGTTGCTTTTGTTAATACGTGGTGAGTCTGGATTGAAAGCTTGGAAGATATCGTCCTCGACGAGGGTACTGCAGTCAAAATGCAGACGTTCATAGTTGAAGGCTGGGTTGCTTAACTTATAAATATCCTAAAATATCGAGAATACACGACCCCTTCATGACACTAAATAATGAAGGTCGATAAAGATAAATTATAAGCATAAGACAGACGTCACGATCATAGAACATGAAAATTCATAATTTCTGCAACCTACATTATACGGGCATTATACGGGAATGTAACGTATGATGCCAGGATAAAGTATAAAAAGTAAAACGCTGATATGTGTAAATAGAAAATCCGAAGTTTAATTGTTATTAATTTTACTTGTGTACCTAGACTATAAAAACATCGAATAATCTATTTTTTTTTAAAGGTTGAGGTTTTTTTCGGGTTTTATATATTCCTTGCAATATGTTGTTCTTATATATCCACACATGGTTCGACTGCAATCTTTAATATATTAAAGACATTCTTAACTTCTGTGATTGACTATTTTTAAAGTTTTTAAGTTCTTAACAAGTCATTATCATTACTACAACCTTTTATGAGTCCACTGCTGAACATATGCTCCCAAAGAATGGCACAAAGCACAGTCTCATACCACCTGCATTCATCATATATAGCATATATCATTCTGCAAGCATATTTCCGAAATAAAATGCTGGTCGTCACGAGGTTACTATACGAGAACCTCTCGTTTCCAAACGTCTATCAGTTCTGCGAGCTATGTGGCTGATTCATCGCCACTTCTGATCTGATCCTTATGGCTATCTCGGTTACTCATTTTTTCGGTTGCTTATTTATTGTTGATTGCATTGTGATACAACAAGCATAGCATAGATATTCTATTGTATATTGTGCCTCAGAGTTTTTCTTGCATAAGCCAAGAATCTATATCATCTTTTCCAAATTGATCGTTTACAAGTATGAGAACACTCATACTTACTAGGGCCGAAGTAAACTCAAATTAAAGAACGCTATGCAAAAAACCGGCCAATTGCGAGTCGAATTCGCGCACCGAGGCCGACAACCACACAATATGTACTCATATATCTGCGTTATATATTTACTAAAAAATTCTGTTTTCTTTCATTCATTTCGGAATCCTTAGCGCAAGCCTAACTCACTTTTGGCCTATTTTTAGGTACTTAAAAGTACTTTAATCATAGTAAGGTATATTACTCGTCAAAAAAGGAGTAGGTTCTTTATTTAATGCGTATATATGTTCAGAAACTGCTAAACCTATTTAAATAGTTTAACCAGTACTCAATTAAGCTAGACTCGGAGTGGGTCACATACAAATTGCATCTCTCTCGACGTCCTGATATATCATAGTTAAATCAGGCTACTTTCGGCATTTAATTATTAAATTTGATCTAGGCAGAAAGTAACTCACACACATATTTAATTTTATTTATTATAGAATCCCAAGTCAGTGGTAGTACCCAGCCATCTTCTCTGTTGAAATTAGGATCTTTTTTTGATTTAAATAGCCTCGAGTATCATATCCTTTGCAGTTATCTGTGTTCTTTTGCGTGGTTATGTGGTCTATCACATCAGATGAAGTGGTTGGGACGATCTATGATCACAGACTGCAGACTTCCTAGAACACCGATGTTTCACAGTTATGTGTTCTTTTACGCAAGTCCTAACGTATCTTTTAGATTGCCCTTTGTAAGAGGGACCAGATTCACAATAAAGCTTGTACACTCCTGCATGTTGTAGAGGCATTAGCACATGGTAAAAATTACTTATTCTTTTCCCCGGCTAGATAAACGTTTAAATGCAAGCCGTCTTCAAGATATAGCCAATCTTATGGTACATATGGTAATACAGCAGATACCTGCTAGACTGTGGCCGACATTACTTGGTCACTATAAGAGAGGTGCAGAACTCGAAGCTTGTTGTAACGCAAACTAGCAAGCGTGCTAGTTTGCGTGTTGATGGTAAGTGATTTTCGTCGCTCACATACAACTGCAACACCAGAGGGGCTGCAGGTGAGACTTGAAGGATATTTGGGAGTTCGGATGATGACATGATGGGGGAGGGCCACTCCCTCTAGTTATCTCACTCATCGAATGAAAAGCAGAAGCACAAGATGCCAGTATTCTTCGAGGTCGTGGTACAACCCCGGTCAAGCTAGTCCATTCGAGTAGCGACCAAAAACCAGCAGCCACTGCTAGGCTCTGTCATGTGCAAAAATTCTTCCATCAATGTATCGGCAACAATAGGAGATACAAGGGACACCATCGCCACGCCTTCTATTTGCTTGTAGAATTCTTTCTTCTACAACTAGAGCCAGGTGTGAAACAATGTCTGGATAATGCTGCATATTTCGCTGGTATAATATTATCTGCTAGTTTCCTAGTTACAATTTAGATGCAGTTTTCAACAGCACATGAATAATGACTGTACATCGAAACTGACCACAGTTTCATTGTCAGTGTCTTACTGTAGACGTTTTATTTCACTGAAAAATGGTATGAATCTTTTGTGTGCTCTATTATATGCTTGGAAGACATACTATTTTTTCTACTCGGATGCTGTAAAGCACACAAAACGTCCAAAAAAAAACTAAACTTAAAAGCGATAAAATCCGTAAATAATAGTTTAATTTAAAATAAGAAGTGTTTGCGTAAATACACTAAATCTGTAGTGAACTTAATACGCTGCAATGATGTTGCTCTGTTAAATACACTGTTTTTGATATATCGTCTACTTTTTCTTGCTCTTAAAGTCATCGTATGGCATTTTAGTCTCTTTTCTTCAATCTCAAAATCTCAAAAAGTGTTATAATGTGTGTCTTTCAGAAAAATGCGTTAAAATATTAAAATCCGGATTCTTTTCAAAGAAACGAGACCATTCAAGAGTTTTACATGCGTAGCTTATTTGTACTTTATTTATATTTACACTAAATGGTGTAAGTTGCCAACTAGTTCCAGTTAATACAAGTTTTAAAACGATTTCATTTCAGAGAATAGAGCTTGTTTGGAGAATATCCATCAAAGCCTATTTTTTGTAAAAAAAAAAATAGGACTAAACCACGTTACGTTACTCTAACCGTATTTTTTTTTTAAATTGAGAGGTTTTTTTTGGAAGCGGTAAGAGTTCGCCACGTTGCTCCAATGCGGACTGATGTTATTACATTTTAGTTATAACTTAATGTATATTCCAAATGTGCCCGATTTACTTCATATTACAAAATGTTGACCTTCTTTAATATAAAATTCATATATAATGTTACATTTGATTAACAGTGCATATAGTTTTTAATCATCTAGAGGAATTGGCATTAGGTAAAAATAAATTCAAGTTTTTTTAGTTCGATCGAAACAATTTAAGGTCAAATTAATCACGCTTAGTTTGCTTTTTGACACAAGATTTAATTTAAATAATTATATTATTTAAAAAAAAACCTGTCACACAATAGACATGTTCTTTGTTTTACAAGTAACATTAAATTTATGACTTTGGCAACCACAAAAATAAATTTTCAAAATTTACGACGCCCTAAGTCACAGCTGTGTGTGTGTGTTGTAAAATAACTTTTGTTGGACTTTAATTTATTTTGTGACACGGTTTAGCACTTAATGATTTATAAACCTTTAAGAAATGTATAGGATAAATACGCCAGTTAAAAGATCAAGCTCGCTGTTCTGTTGACATAAATTAATTAAGTATGCTATGTGTACGTATTGATAGAAGGTGAGAGATTTTTTTTTAATAATATCTGATTTGACATGCGTTTTGTTTGCGTTTTATCAATCGTTTAAGCTGCTAAATAATGTCCAAATCTTGAGTGTGATCTGAGTTTTCAACTATTAAAGGTTTCTTGACTCGTTTCAATAATATAAATTATTTTCTTATGATATTTTTGATGAAAAGGCATACCCAGTAGTGGATTGTTTACGTGAGAACGAAAGAAGTGTTACTACTGGATAATTTAGTAGTAACTTTCGTTTTAATACCCACCTCTTCCCTCCCTCCTCCTTCACGGGAAGACCCGTGGGTATAGTAGGAGGTTACCAAGAGAAAAACCTTAAAAACCTGATGAAAAAGCTCACCACCCCTCACCATTCATCTCCCGGGGCGACGACGAAAGTGAGTTACGGATGCCGTTTTTCTACGCTGCGACCACTAAGGCTCATAGTTATGAGTAAAACTTTTTTTTTTATTGGATTGGGGTGCAAAACTTCTGAACATTGAACCTGATGGTAAGTAGCTACTGCAGCCCGTAATCATGTTATAAGCTTAATTCTTTAATATTTTTTTAGTGTTATACGGTGAGCTTTAAGAATAAACATTATTAAGAAATATCCTGCACACCCCTTAAGTACATAAACAGTCTTTCAATCGAGTGTGAAAGGAATTGACAGGTTAATTAAAAAGTATTATCCGTTGACTTAATGCGACCAGCGTTCATAATAACATGGATCAGTACATTGAGCCGTCTTGACACACAACACGAACAAACCACGACTTTATCGGCTTATCACAAGCTGATTGTATCTTTGAACAAATTGATACAATAGTATATTGCTGATACTAATTAGAACATGCACGTACATATATACACTTTTTAATTATATAAATATATATAAATTTAATTTAAATAAATCTAATATAATACACAGTCCGCTATGAGTAGAGCCGTACGAGTACACAGTAGAGCCGTGGTACATTCAGGGCGTTCGGTTTTATTTAATAGTGCGCGAGTGACATGGGTTCGATTCCCGGCGCCGACACCACTGAAATTGATAATACACAGCGGCTCCAAAACTCTGTCGAATATATGAGATGGTCATGTAAATGCCCAGCTGTGGTGGCTACAGTATAACAGTGTTCTTTAAGGTCATAGAGACCCTTTTCTATCTTCGATTAAGAAAAAAAGGCAGATGCGTTGTCACCCACTGAGAACCACCTCTTATTATTAAACGGGTCTCCTGGTCAAACAGTCGCCATTCGAATTATTGGCAGCTTTAACCATGGTATTCAGTTAGTTTTCAGTTGACTCCAAAGTCTGCGACGGGCTCACTACTTGTCACGTTGTCCCAAATAAGCTACAGTAAATATTGAATGGTTTAAAATAAAAGTAGTACTCTAAACGTTTAACCACCCCATTTAGAATGGCTGCAGCAGGACAGTACCACCTAATTATATATACAGTAAAATTTAATGAATCTCGCAGTCTCTACAAATTTGGTTCTACTACACTATGTTCACTAACTAGGTTTAAGTATTTTTTTTTTACCTAATATAAAAGAAACGGTAGCTGTAGCTAAACGCGCATTGCCTTCTCAAAAGATCATTAACGGGCAGTATGTTATAGAGTAGTGAAAATCTAGAGCCGTCATCGTTTTATTTAAAAAGTTGTGTAACATAAATAACCCTGTTTCTATAAAGCTTGTGAGGTGAACTTAATTTAGTTTTGTATGCTCGTTTTGAAAAAACATAGTAACTATGCACGTGACGCATCGATGGTACAATAATAAAAAAAAACACTTGTCAATGTTGTCAATAGTGTGACCGGACACTCCGAGGTCCGCCAATTGAAAAGTATTAAATGTCATGCGACAGCAAACAAATTTAGAGTCAGATTCTAATAACAACTAAACAGAATTTATAATTTTCTACCTGAGCGTCTTCATTCAATTGTAATAAATTAATAGAAAAAATCTTACCGAAGTAGCAAGTTGTAAATGGCAAATTACTACAATTGCTGGGCTAAGGCCCTCTTCTCCAATATCTGAGAGGGCTTTGAGCCGGGAAGGGTCCACCACGCTGCTCCTGTACGTGTTGGCGGACATCACATGTCCTCGAAATAATAATTTTCATTGTTTCTCACGCCTAATAATTTAATAACTTTCTATGAATTTCGAGGCTTAGTCATTTTAACGATTAATCGACTAATTTTTCTATCTAAGCACATTTATGTTAAATTCTGTAATCACTGCCAATTTAATTAACTAAAAGAATCGCAGGATGAAATATTATAAACGTGTTTTTTTATTTTTTATGAAAAAGGCTGTGAACGAGTAAGCGGTTCTCCTGAGGTAAGTGATTACCGTCGCCCACGAACATCTGCAACACCAGAGGTGCTGCAGGTACGTTGCCGGCCTTTAAGGGTATTTGGGAGATGGGAGAGAAAATATGGAGGGGGAGTGAGCCACCGGTTACCTCACTCACCGAACGAAAGGCAGAAGCACAAGATGCCTCTAATTCATATGGCCGGTACCAACCTGGTGGAGCCGGCCCATTCAAGCAGCAGCAAAAGCCCTTGGCTCTACCACGTTTAAAACTTATCGACTCTACCTCTTATAAACGACATCAGCATACTTATCATTATAAGTCCACTACGGGGTGTAACTTTCCAAGAAAAACACTAGCATTTTTTACGGGGAAGATTTGCCGATACTCAAAAATCTATGCATGCGGGTTGAACAGAATATTTTATTTTTAATTTAGCATCATAATTTATAATTTATCATAGCTAATTATAAACAAACATTTTAGATTTTAGAATTTCGAACATAAAGTAAATAATTTCCTTTCCTTACCTTAACGTCCTGTAATAAATTCACTGTAAAACATAGGCCTGTCCAATAAGGAGAATTTGCCATATTCGCTACGCTCTGCGAACGGCTTGGCGAGCGCAGTTCCAGACACGTGGAATATTAAACCCTGCTACCCGGCATCCGTCTGCTTATTACTGGTCTAGTATTTTTCTGTTTGTACCCTGGATGATGTCTTACGTAATTTTTGTGATTTTTTTTGTTGTATATAAATAGTCGGTGTCGGCACCACTAAAAATGTTTATAGTAATCTTAAATGCTGTATTTACCACGTGCTCGGCGGTGAAGGAAAACATTGTAGGATGTTTGACAAATAATAAAAAATATTCCCTCCTTATAAGTAAACCCTCTTAAGTATTTAAGAAGGAGGCATTTGTGGCATTTGGACACTTACTGGTTGCTACTTTATACCTTGGATATATTACAATGCAGTTAGTGTTGTCGAAAACTCTGTAGCGCTCCCGTATCAGAATTTCATCTGGAGGTATCAATCTAAATAAATATTTTATAAATGAATCCAAACTTTTTTTTTTAAAGCACTTTGAATCATAACAGGTAGATTTAGTAGAAACATAAACACTTGTACATATTCTACTGATTTATTGCGTTATGCTAACACCGGACCACTTTCGCTTTATAAAGCGTTATCAAAGGCTTAAAACATACTGCGTAACTTAATTAGGTTCACAATATAATAAGTTTTGTTAGGACAAACGTATAGGTTTTCACCATGATACAACTATTGCAAGTATTAACGATAATAAGTAATTTGTTTGTAATTAATATTTCCCTACATAGAGTCGAAAGGCTTCCATCGTTGAAACCATGGGGACATCACATCTAACCGATCCATCGTTGTTGAATGTTTACATAAAAGTGCTACGTGAAACATTATTGACATATGATATAGACACAAATATCAAAAATATGAACATCAAAAAGTAAATAATACAAATAATATTTTATCCGAATTTATTATCTGTACAGACATATGACCGTCTGCCCTTGTCCGTGAGGTAAAAATAAGACGAACTACAAAAAATGTGACCATGCATGGATACCTAATAACTGGAAATATTTAATAAGTATCCGAATCACATTGTTATTGCAAAAAATAACGATTCCAAAATAAATATCGATAAAACTTCTTTTATTTTTATAGATTAAGGTTGTGCTTAAAGGCATTTGTAGTTCGAAGAAGACGGCGCTACTCCTCATCTGGCAGGTTATTCCAAATAAGCTTCAGTGAAAAGTTCATGGTTGTGAGAGCCTATTTGTTATTTATTTATATATTTATATTCGTAGAAACGATAGCGTAATATGTCGTGTGGTAGTGGCGTTTGACATCCATTGGCTTCCTGTGGGTGTCCTGTATTTGTGAGCAAACCGCGCGGAGGGAATCGACTTGTTCTATTTCCCGGAAAGGAAAAAAGTGGGTTGCGCTAGGCCGTTTGGCTTAGTTGCCTCATGGCATTCATGAGGGTGGCAGGCGTAACTTATATTAGTACATAGAGTTTTGCTGTCATAGAGAATGAATGATGGGGGAATATACATCAGAGTTTGCCGATCCCTAATCCCACAGACTGGTGGTGAGGAGCAGCGTCACTAGTGCGTGCGTACTGGTACTGAGCTTACCAACCCGCTTGCCCAGCGTGGCGAGTATGGGCAAACCTTCCAAGAAAAGTAAGCCTACTTTGGCTGGCTCTTTCTTGGCGAGGCCTATGTGTCAGCAGTGGACTAAAATATACTGATATATCCTTTTTATCTGCAGATTCTGTTTTCTGTGAAACTTCTTTAAATAAATGACTTGCTATTTAGTGACAGCGTACTAGAATCTGATTCCTTTACTCATTCTGGTAGTGCGGTAAAAAAATATTAAAGGAAAACCCTGAAAAATCTCGCGGTCTTCCATTAATCGTGAATTACCGTGTGCCTGATTTAAATTATCCAGACCTTTGGGCAACAGCGTCTAAAGTGCGGGGGACCAAAGGTGTATGGAAATATGGAAAAAACCAGATAATGGGAGAGGTCTTAGTGCAGTGAAAAATTTAATGACTATTAGCCAAAACCAATCATCTTAATTCTTATGGATCTACAAGAGCATCAAAACAAATTATGTAAATACATGTAGCGTTTAAATCTTCTGCTCTTGCGTAATAGCGAAATCGTTTCTATACTTGATGACTATTGTTCGTTAGACAACGATCCAATGCCGCATTGCGTCATGATAACTCATGACAATGCAATTTGCATCAAATGAGAAAATTACGTTCATTGTTGCATTGTAATTTTCAGAGCAAAAACATTGTTCCTATGTTATCAATAAGCATTTGTTTCGCGATTAGAAAACAAGCGGTGCGTTTTCAATGAAATTAAAGATTTGTTGTTACAACAAATTATTATCTCTTTATGCCTTTTTTTTACATTTCATCGAGATCTACAGTTTACACTGATTATTATATCCAAATTGTCAATAATTTCAAACACAACTGTTTTTTTAAAAACAAGAAACCTAAACATCGCTTGCTATTGGGGCCATAACAACCATTTATTATCCATATTTGAAAGAAAGAAAGAAAGTACTTTATTCATTGCCACAACTCAAGTACCACATAAGTAAACTTAATGTAAAAAAAAATAATAATAATAACAATAATATTTTATTGGGTTGCAGCAACAAAACGGTGTCCGACTCAGCATAATGCTGTAGCAATGGTAAACCACAACTACAGCGCTGGTATTCTGTCGAAAACCTTTTTTTTTTTTTTTTTTTTTTTTTCTTTTCTTCGCGAGCAGTCGTCAGGCTTTATGTACTACATGATGAATATATAAATAACAAAAAAAGACGTAATAATAATAATAAATATAGAAATACCCCATACAACAATAATAATAATAATATAATTCCGCAGGAGGACTAACAAATTTTAACCACTATTAACCTAATTGCCATGTAAAAGAAGTGACATATACCTAATTTTAAAACTAGCCTTAGATTGGTACCCACGAAGCGGTGGTGGTAGGTTGTTCCAACACTTGGTGGCTAAGTAACGAAAACTACCTCGAAAAGCGGCAGTGACGTGTCCTGGAACAGTTAGCAAATATTTCGAGCCACGCGTATTATGATTGTTATATTCACTAGACCAAGTAAACTTTTTATATAAATAATCTGGTGCATTGTTTTTTATAACACCAAACAATAAGCAAGCGAATTGTAACTCTATTCGCTGTGACATATTAAGTAGCTTGCCTTTGTTTAGATATGTGGAAATATGTGTTCTAGGAGGAATATTAAAGCAAAAGCGAGCACATGCATTTTGGACTCGCTGAAGAAGTTTTAATGATTTGGCTAGAAGACATGGACCATAGACAGTGATGCAGTAATTTAATTTTGATAATACTAGACTTTCACAGAGGGTGACTCTAAGGTTAATATTAAGGAAACTACGAATTTTATATAATATCTTCAATCGATAAAAACAAACACGTGCAACATCTATGACATAGCTCTCAAAGCGAAGTAAGCCATCCATTTTAAGCCCAAGATTGCGAGCTTCATCAACCCGCTGAACCGCTTCACCTTGCAGATATATGCTGATATTACTCTCCGTTATTTTAGTTATTTGGTTTATTGTTCCTAAAACAATGTATTTAGTTTTAGATGGGTTAAGATTGAGTGAATTAATCCTCGTATTTAGCGTTTATATTCATTTAATATATTTCTTAATAAAATAATTTAAGATTACTACTATTAGTGCTACTGAGTACATCGCGTTGATGTCTTTTCTATGTAATTAAAATTAAAGCGCTATAAAATATTTGATAAAGGCCTCCTCTCAAAAAGCTCAAGCCATGCTTACCATTTAATTTTTTTTTCAAGTCAATTCCTGCCTAAAAAGGTGGCCTAATCGATGATACCAGTGTATTGGAGTTAGCATTTGTTGAAAACATTATAGGAGAATATACTTAAAAAGAGTATCAGCTTGTAAATGCTCACAGCTGGCCTTCTCTCGATTAATATTTGATTGAGAGTAAATGGTCCGCCACGTTGCCACAGGGGATCCACGCTGTTGCGAGATAGCTGACTTTGTACGTCCGCGAAATAATATTTGACGTTTTCCTTCACCGCCGGGCACGTGGTAGAGTCAGCACTTAAAGTTGCTATTAACAATTTTAGTGGTGCCGGTACCGGGATTTAGCCCGGTTTACATGCGTACTATAATATTGAAGCAAACGCTTGGACTACTTGGCTACCACGGCACGGAGAGGGGAATGTACTGTCTTAAATATAAACGACCGTAAAATATGTACCAGTTCGGAAGTATGACTGACTGTATTATCGTTTTGAGTTCTCTATTTTTAGTAGTACTAGGTACTTGAGGGGTAAAGGCACGCGGGAGGAGAGAGGGAGTGACGCCAATGCGTGAGCGTGCTCAGAATGTTAACGCGCTGTCATTCAAGAAGCTCTGTGAGTTAGATTGTCAGTTAGTTGCGTTGTATGTGACATTACAACACATAGGTTCGGAATATTTTAGTTTTCTGATTTTAAACATGTTTACAACCTTTATACGTTATAATTATTAGCACAGATATAGTATATAGAGTGTAACGGGGAGATGTACGTATGTATCTTTTTCTCCATTTGCCAACCTCGCCTGACCGCGGCACACTCTGTTGCACCCACGAAACACCGGCAAATTACACAAACTATTGTTGGGGAGTACCTCTAGTGAGATAGTACACTGCGGTCGACAACCCGCCTGCTGTTCCTATCTTCGATGCTGGCATATTAGTGGCATTGTTGTTGGCTCTCTACCAGACGTGACACAGGTTAAATTCTGAAGATTACATACCTTAATGGCGGAAAAGTATAAGCTATATGCTGCATATTCAATCACCCAGAATAGACAGAAATGACAGTTCTGCTACCTGCTCTAAGATGGGTCAGTAGCTCTTTTTTCTTTTTTCCGATAGTATTTTGGAGAGCCGAGCCGTAGGAGCCGGGCTTTCTTCATAATTTCAGCCTATCACAAGTCCACTGCTGAACATAGGCCTCCCCCAAAGATTGCCATGAGAGGCTTTCTTCGCTTAAATGTTTTTCTCGCCTGCACGCGATGCACTTTGCTAGCTAACAGTGAAACCAGCTTTGGCGATCGGCTAAAAAAATACCCTGAAATGTCACATAGTAGCGAGGAGAAGCAGCAGCACTAACACAAGAGTAGCGCCACTACACACAAAATTATCGTGGGTTTCACGGTAGGCGAGCCAATATATATTAGCGCCTTCTAGATAAAATATATTCTAGCGTTGCGTGATCTAAACATGCCAGTGAGAATGAAAGTTAGAGTAATTTATCGTCTTCCAAATCCTAATTAATAAACTATTTAGCCTCCACGTGTTATAACAATGTAATTTATATTGTTTCAAGACGTCAATATTAAATCTTACAATAAAAAAAAAATTATAACAAAATTAAAATTGCACGTCCGTCATTCGATCTGCCACTCGTTTTTAAAAACTTTCCTTTGTCATTAAATACGCCGATTTTCCAATGTCCCTATTTAACCTAATAAGAGCAGTTAACATTTTTTAATTAAAGTTAGCGAGCGAGTTTTTTTTTTAATTGTCTTTCCATAATTCCATTAAATTCCGATGCCTACTACTGAATTGGTAAATTCAATACGACAAGCGTGTGTGTCGAGCGATTTATGTCTTCGGAAATTGAATGTACCTGATTGATTTACTGGTGGACGGGTTGGGTAAGAGAAAATATTGTATCTGTCAAACGTGCCACGATTGTATTGTATGTCGGATTGATTCAATTAAAAATAAATAAATATTAAATGCTTTAGCTCTTATTCTAGCTCAAGTAACATTTTAAATAATTTTTATTGGTACAAGTGAAGAGATAGTGTCAGCAAATGCAATCCATTCAGTCAGCTTGGGTTTAACACGCGCGTCTATATTGTGTGAAATTACCCTGATTACGAAAATGACGAAATTGTTCTTTCGATAGAGCACGTTTTGTTTACACAATCGATTTAAACACATATACATGACACATATATGTAAATTTTGTAATTAATTCGAAATAAATTATTTATCATTGATCAAAATGAATTATTTGAAATGAAACTATTATTTACGGATTTTATCGCATTTAAATAGCTCATTAAAAGCCCTTCTTTTCGGTCACCAGTAGTCACTGAGGTGTTTGACGTCCCGATGTCATAGTTATCCCGGCTACCGTCTACGACATCAGAAATTAAAATTTAATTAATTTTGTGTTTGAAATTGTAGCTTAAAGTATATAGATAATAATAAAATTAATAATTAAACCGATATTCAGTAATAGTGATGGTGAGATAAAGTACAAGGTGTCTCACTGCAATTGCCAAAACTACCAAGCGAGACCACTACGGCATATCGAGATCAAGTTTGGGACATTATTCTTCATTAAACTGATTAATGAGACAATGTTGTCCACAACTTGAGTGCCGAAATCGCTGTAAATGAACTGTACATGCGTATAAGTAATAGATATTTTTTGTTATAAAATCCATAATTTAGTATAGAGCAGAATGTAAGCTAGTAGACCATTTCTTTTTTGGTTTAGTTTAACAGAATTTTATGTTTTTATAGCAAATTTTTTAGTTCACTTTACTTAGTTCACTTTTTATTTACGCTATTCTAATTTGTTCTATGCTATTTAGTATGTGGTTTGTACCTATATTTGGTGTGACACTGACCTTGCTTTGTTATTTGAGCTGTTTTTTGATTATGACGATGTTCACTTTGTTGATACGACGTTTATAGTTGGAGAATACGTTATTCTCCAACTTGGCTGTTTGTACATAACAGATGAACCTTGTAGGTACTTAAACCTAAAAAGGTCAACTATTGTACAATATGTATATATATAAAGGGAACTAGTGGGCCTCCAGTTACCCTATTCACCGAACGAAATACAGAAAAATGATATGCCTCTACTTCACGCCAGTACTCTGCCAGGCTGTGGCACTACCCCGGTCATCCCATTCGAGCAGCAGCAAAAGCCGCCGCTTGACTTTACCACGTAGAAGACTCATCGAATCGTTTTCTTCCGAATATCGCCAAGAAATTACAAGAAATTACGACAGCAAACGCGAAAAAAGCGGTAGCAGATACTTACGATTTTCTTTTTAATATGAATAATAAATAAATAGGGTCTAACGACCGTATACCCAATACGTAGGTAGCAGAGGTCATTTTAGTCCTTTCAACCCTTTTTATCAGAGCTTTGGGACAACGTGACTGGTAGTGAGCCTTATCGCCGTCTTAGTGTCGAAACTAACATAAGTACATAAGTTTCGAAAAACTCAGTCGTACGAGCCGTTCACATCGGGAATCGAACTCGGGTCACTCCAGATACGTAGGCATGTAAACCGTCGTCGTGTCTACTTAGATATCGTGGCATGTAAACCGTTTAAAGAAAGGTAACATGTTTTTTTTCATGCGTCTTTGTCTCTGTTGTGTTCGAGCGTAAAATCTTCAACTGGTAGCGACGCGTCACCGAAATGTCATTCGTTAAAATATTCAAACGAGGCTGTCCACCCACTATTCACCATAACAGTTTCAAACACATTGTTATAAGGACTAAATTTGCATAATAAGATGCTTTAACAAAAATTATGAATGGATATTTTGTGACCATATGATGTGAGTTTTTGATATATAAGCTACTTTACGATGTCAATATGGTAATGTTTTTACAATCATTATTTAAATATATTATATGGAATAAAAATTTAAGCATAGATTGGCATAGGCCACCTGTTGTTGATTCGAGCGTATCAATCAGTCTCATAGCAGCGTATTATTATTCCTTCACTTGACATCTCGCGACAGTCTATTCGTTGAATTTAATTGGGTCGTTCGTGGGGTCCAGGAAACAATATACCATCCTTTTCTTTAAATACCAACCTTACCTGCACGTGGTGTACCCGTTTTTTATTTATATGGGGAAATGCCTAACGGATACCCGCCCTCTGGGGGGCAAGGACGGGTTATGTCTGGTGCGAACCCGTCGGTTTTAACCCCATGGTGTTCCACCTTCGTCCTTCTCGGGAGAGAACATGTTCTCTCGGTGTGTTCTCTCGCCCTAGCTAGACGCGCCGGAACACAGACGCGCCTACCTACTTGGCTTTCAAAGCCGGCAACGGACCCCCCGAGTCCGCCACCCGGAGGCCATGGGGATCGGGAAGGCTGGCGCTCATAAGCATCAGCCTTCCCGGAACTCTCGCCGGATCTGGTCTATGGCTCCGCCGCCGACCACGTTTCGGCTGCGGAGGGTAGGAAGAACGGCCATGGTAATACCAGCCAATAGTGCTAAGCTAACACTACCCCCACAGTCCACCAAAACGCATCCGAAGTGGGCTCAGCAAGCCCACTCGGAGCGGCCACCTCGGGCCAGCCGTCCCCGCAGACAGGCTGGGCAAGTAGGTTCCTCTTGGTTCACCGTGGGAGACCAAGCCACGGTTACTAAGCCCCCGCCACGACATGGCGGGAACCCATTCGGGTGGGGGGAGGTTGTACACGTAGAGTGCAGGGTACACGTGGTTTACCCTGCACTAAGGGACTTTTTGTTTTTATGGTAAAGAGGACAAACGATGGTCCACGTATATCTGCAAAAGCATAGGAGCTGAAAGTGCGTTGCCGGTCTTGAAGGATATTTGGAAGACGTGAGGGATTACGGACTCCGGTACCTCAATCACCGAACAAAACGCAGAAGCACAAGATGCACTTCACGCCGGTATTACTACCTACCCCTGTCGAACAGGTCCATTCGAGCTGCAGCTAAAGCCGATCGAATATTGGGTGGATTGGTGAACATCACTCAGAGAGCTGATGGGGAACAATATGTTTTGAGACCGCAGAGACCTATGTCCAACAGTCGTTTCATACAGGCTAAAGAAGAAAAAGAAGATAATTGGGTTATATTAAACACTTTATGCAACCAATGAGGTGTCACATATAAATGTGTATGTCATATTTGGCACCTTCCCTTTAACTATGCACACACAGACGCTGTATCATATTTGTATCAAAATATTCCTAGAACACAATGCACTAGGATCGAATGTTTTATAGGAGGTAACTTTGCGTGCCTTATTAGGAGCGTTTCTTGACCGAGGCGGTAACTTGAGGCTGAATATGGCGTACTTTGCATATTAAGGTAGTAACTTACGGCGGGCGCTATTTAGAAGTCGTTATTACATTTTCGTGCCGATCGAAAAAAATAATAGTGCCATACATAATTTCGAACAACCTACCTTTATTTAAAGCTGTAAGGAAACGTTTTTTTTTTAAGCGAAGCGAAAAGGCTATATTAAATATTAAACTTTTTCCTGCTCTATGTACCTAGAATAAAATTGATTGACTCATAATCCTTGAAGTATATTAATAACTAGCGTATTAGTGTGTATGAATAGATTCGATTAGAGAATTAGAACATCTGTCTACCCATTACACATGTAATCTATTTATGGTGTACGTACGTGCATATTAATCTTAATTAAAGCTTTCTTGAATATGCATTAAGTATGATTCGATTTCTCTGCATCACGAAGAGATTTACAATCTATAAGCAGTAATCAGTTAAACGTTTAAAAATTTCTCCATCACCTGGAGCGATGGACGTTGGCCTTTCATCACGGCCGCGAAAGCCACTGTCAACAATAAATATCGTTAAAACGATACGAGGGATCCAAGAATTAGCTCGGAGCGAAACGTGGGGAGGAAAGAGGTGGAGTTCGTTTTATGTTGGCGTTCAAAGATAAACGGCTAAACAGAAATGATAATTTTTCATACGATTATATTCAGAATAATCTTTTCGAGTGTCTCTTAAAAATTGTGTAGTTTAAATAATAAAAGCTATCGTAGCCCAGAGGTCCGAGGTGATCGCTCTAAATTTCATTACTACATACACATAAAAAAAAATTGTCTTTTCCTTCCACCGGGTTCACGGTATCTCCATATCATGTTTTATCAAAATCGATTAAGCCATTTCGCCGTGAAAATATAACAGAGAGACGTTTTAACTATATTATAAGTAAATTAATACTTTAAATACCTGATAAGTGACATGAAAATGTATACGCTCAAAGAAGTGATTGAGTGTAGGCATCGAGTAAATACCATTTATTGTACTGATCTATGACCATGAGGTCAGTGGGTCGAGAGTCGGCCGCACGAAGCTCTGCTACCCATATGTTATCGTACTCGAAATCTTGATCGTTACTTTATGGACGTTTTATATTACACGAGTGTGGGTGAATTTTGTTTGTTAAATGTTCGTTATATAAAATGTACAAAAAATTTTTTCTATTAAAGTTTGATATTAGATAATGTTTTAGAAAAATTAAGCACTTCTTAGGTTTTATCAGACTAGGTATAAAATCATGCATGCAATGTAAGAGAGAATGGTTCATAATCACCACTCTGGCAGACTAAATGTGCTACTGCCCATCGATCGAACGATAATCAATAATTCCCAAAGTCCCAAACTTTTCCACCGATTGTGGAGAATCGAATTTTTTACCATCGGTCGGCCGCCAAAATAATTAACTTAATTTTGGACACTGATAACATTATTTCCAACTCATATAAAAACGGAGGAGATTATGGATTATGTCTTAATCTACGTCGATTGGGAACCGATTTTAATGATTCTTTTTTATTTAATAAACTATACCTGGTCGGAAGTATATTACACTCGAAAAAATTGAGGTACAACTTTGTTATAAACCACGTTCTTCTCATTAAATTAAGTGTTATAATAATACATTGTTCAAATCGTTTATAAATGTGAAAGTAAACTACCACGGCTCTTGTGACTCACGACTATGGATTCATCTTGAAATCTATATACCCCATGGTGCATTGACCAGGATAGCTACTCAATGTAAATATGATCACTGTGTTGTCTTGCTTTTAGGAGTAGTCTTGCAAATAACATAATGGTTCTGGCTGGCTCTACCGGGTTAGTACCACGACCTCACAGAATACCGGTGTGAAGTGGAGGTCTCCCGTGCTTCTGCGTTTCGTTCAGTTATTGCGGCAACCAGTGACCCACTCCCCTTCCTCCCCTAACCCCCTCCCTATCCCTCCCATAATCCCCAAATATCCTTAAAGGCCGGCAATGCATACGCAGCTCCGCTTGGCGTCAAGGACGCAGGTGCATTCCTATGAAGCTGTAAAAGCCAAAACGGCTAAAAGCAAAAGCTTCGTCGAATACATCTGCAGTACCTCTGGTGTTGCAGTTGTACGTAAGGGCGACGGTAATCACTTACCATCAGGCGAGCCTCTTGGTCGTTTTTCTTCTTAACCAAAAAAAAAAATTACCCAACATTCCACAAAAAACTAATAATATGAATTCGAACTCGAAGCTACTAATTCAACAAGCATGTAAACTTCTTGTGGTATTTCGTAAACTATTCGGAGGTAGTAATTTCATACTGATACATTTCCACAACGAACAGTGTACATGGAAACTCTGATCTATTTTCATCATATTAAAGTACCGCAATAAGTTTATTATATTTTTAGACGATAACGTACTTACCAAGAATAGCGTGTTGTACATAAATACTATTCTATTTTTGGTAACTTTTATTATTTGTAAATAAAAGCTAATCCTTGCGCTTAAGTCCCACGTGAGCGGCGCACGCGCAGGTCGCGGTTCCGTTGACCCGTGAGTCACAGTCGACTACCAACGCGTAGCATTGTGTAATATCTAGCCTTGAACGCTTCGTATGTACGGGCCTTATTATAATACCGGTGGACGTGCGAGTACACCTTAACGTTTTTAGTGATGCGCCTTCAGACCATAAAGATCGAAACGAATAAGTTACAGCAAGTTATTGTTGAAAAGGCATCGCTTTTGACATGCGCTGTAAGACATTTAATCTTTTATTATTACCTAATGAATTAAATAATAATGCGTGATGTCATAATTTTATGTATGCTCGTAAATCTTCCCGATGTAGAAATATGTAATTGATAACAAACATACCTATTAATTACATAATAAAACTAAGTTTTAATATAAAGCGCATCACTGATCATAAACCGCGGCGGTACCTATAACAATATTAAATAATAGTTTTATAACTTTTATCGTAGAAATGTCGTTTCGTTGCATAACTTTTTAATAGTTTCCGTATCTTGTCGATTGAAAATAATAAAGGTTTGAGAAACTTCGCTATTAAACTTTATTACTTTTAGCACTGTATATTACCGGTTTTAGTTTTTAAATATTACTAGAACTTATCGTTATTTTCCATTGAACTACAATATTTTGTGTTAGCAGATTCGTTAAATTAAACCGCGTCAACACAAGTCTGTGTTGACGTCATTGTTCAACTTACTTTCTATCTTTCTTGTTATTTTATTCTTTTTAAAAACGAAACCTTAATCTCGCTTTAAGAATTGGCTGTATCGTGAAGGCAGTTATCATACATAATTTGCACATGGACTAATATTAGCGGAACAATTATTTATAGTCGATACAAACAGATATCCCGTACGGTAATAAAACGAAGCGCAGCGCTGTAGTCAATAGTTTAGCCACTGCGCTTCCGAGCCTTTTTATTTCCATAAATAATTTCACATTTCTTTATTTTAAGGACTATTGTTGTTAAATACTACTCTTCTGTGGACGTGTGGTAGCGGCGTAACAATCGCATGCTATCCCAATAGTGGAAGATTATAATGATTTAGTGGGTTTATATTGCTACATGCAATACACAATAAAAAAATACTTCAGCTTGAAATATTACAAGAGGGTGAGATGATAAACGACCAAAGAGCATAGATATAAAAGGATATGATTGCTAGTAAACAGATGCCAGCACATAATAAATATGGCAGGCACATTGTTTTATTAATTCAATACCTTTCTTCTCTACGATGTCGGGGAAAGCCTTGAAATCTCATACAAATCTCAGAGAGCAAACCATGTAATGGCGCTTGCCACCCGTCAGATTCTGTCTCGCGGAGAGGCAAAAATTGGGTTGCTTCTCAAATGGAAATCCGTGGTTTCTCCTTAATCCAAACAGTCTTCTTAAACCTCCAAACAGTCTACAGCTAGCCAGTCAAAGCCAATGCCGTAATCGCCATGCTTGGCAAGCGACTTGTCAAACGCAGTACCAAACAAATAATTTGTTGCCGCTATCACATGGTAATTGTCATCATAATCACCATCATCATCACCATCATCTTAGGGACTTTCTATAAAAGATCCTACTTCTGTATCAAATGCCGGCAACGCACTTGGGATGCCTCTAGTGTTGTGCATGTTCGTGGGCGACGAGAATCACTTACCATCGGGTAAGCATTGCTCATTCGCCTTCTTTTTCATCGCTGAAGTTAGCTGCTATGGATTTGCCCATGATCACCGCGATGGGGATAATGAGCGCAGGGCCAATATCCTCGAACTAAAGATGTCGATTCCCATCATTCTTCGGTTTCTGCCGATCTTCCCCATCATTTTCTGCGGTAAGGTTGACGTTTGAAGATTGTATCTACGGAAAGGCCAATAAAGACTATTATCACACTTCAATTTGACACAAAGATCCAGACGAGGCCAGTCTCGGCTAGAACACGCTCATCACTAATTGTTATTCACTGTACGTCCGTGTGAAAATATTTGCTAACCAAGTATGGGAGCTGCTGCTTAATTGGCGCGGAAAATATGATTTTTTTTTATTAATGCACGAAAAGTTGTGTAGGGTAGTAAGAAGCTCTTTTAGATATATTTGTTAGCAAGGTTGACCTCTTGCCGCAATACTAGTATTAAAGTAAATGTGTATTTATTTAAATGCCGAGATCCATCGATCGACAGCGCATTATGGCATTGTGATTTCTGTGTAAAACGAATAGTTGAAATTGTTATTCAAGTTCCTAAAATTATATATATGTTAAATTTTCCTTCCTTCTCTATCAATTGCTTACATTTCATACAAAATATAATGATTGCTATTTATCATATTATATTTATAAAGGTAATTTTACAATATACGTAATTTATATTGACAAAAATAACACGCTCTGGTATGTATATCAATAATTGGTATATACAATTCATTCGTACATAACGTCGTGTAAACTTAAATTTAAGGTGGACCATAAATAAAGTAGCATGTATATAGAAATTTTGTATTAAACTTTCCTTAGAGACATAGTCATATTTATGAAGAAAGTTCAAAGCCAACATAACAAGGTGAGGTATTATTTTTTACCTCTCAAAGTATTTTCACATATTTCATACAGTTTGGATTCAAAGACAGACACATCTGACTAATGGCACCAACGATATTATATAAACCATTTCCAACATGTTAGATATGTAGACAATGCAAAATAAATATGCATGAATCGGACCTATGTTGCATAGTGATAAGTGTCCGCCTGAGAGTGAGAATGGTATGTTGCTAACCATCGACTTGACTTGTGAGTTGATACAAATATTCAACGTATGGAAGAATGTGGGAAGACTTTGATTCCCAGCGTATAACAACTGACGACCTTGTGTTATAGTGGTTAGCGTAACTGACTGCTGAGGGTTATGGGTTTGAATATCAAATTAATATTTTATTTTGTTAGAACAATCAGACACGTCGTCCAGTCCCTAACTAAGTGTGTCTTGGTAACTGGATGATTACAATATAGACAAATATGCACCAACATATTTATATATACAACTACATAAAATAACTAATCACATATAATAAATATTAAACATCATTAACTAGAAACATATATATAAATGTTTACCTCTAGCGGGATTCGAACCCGCAACCCACAGCGTCGAAGGCAGGGTCGCTACCAACTAGCCTATGGGGCCGTCATACTACTACATATTGTTGATTTTCGGGTCTAGTCGTTTTGCGTTGCGTCCCATGGCTTTGACACTGCATCAGAGCCTTCTTTCAATCTTGTTGCATGTGTTTCATCGGATAAGGATAAGCGTGGTAGAGCCAAGCGGCTTTAGCTGCTGCTCGAATGGGCCGGCTCGACCGGATTGATACCACCGCCTCGCAGAATACCGGCGTGAAGTAGAGGCATCTTATGCTTCTGCGTTTCGTTCGGTGAGTGAGGTAACCGGAGGCCCACCTCCCCTCCTTATTCCCCTCCGCGTTCCTACCATCTCCCAAATATCCTTAAAGTCTGGCAACGCACCTGCAGCATCTATGGTGCTGCAGATGTATGTGGGCGACGGTAATCACTTACCAGGTGAACCGCTTCTTCGTTTGCCGTCTTTTCCATAAAAAAAAAAATAAGTGATGTTGAGTGAGGTTAGTGCCTCTGTGTCTCCTACGCAGCTAACATCGGCCTGAAGGACATCACATGGCGATCTACTTAAAATTATGTTTAAAGTAGCAGCCTGTGCCCACTGCTGGGCAAAGGCCTCCTTCTAAAATATCTGAGAGGGTTTTGCGCCACGCTGCGTCAGTGCGGGTCGGCTGACTTCCCATATCCTCGAAATAATATTTTCTATTTTTTCTCAGACATGCAGGTTTCCTCACTATATTTTGCTTCACCGCCGAGCACGTGGTAAATACAGCACTTAAAATTGCTATTAACAATTTTTCTGGTGCCGGCACCGGGAATCCAACTCAGGTCACTCGCGCTTTGCGATTCTAAACTGGGCGCCTAAAGGGCTAAATTATATTTGTTTTATTATATTATATTTATCTTTAAAATTAATTTTGCTTTATTATTTATTTACATTAAAGAATAATAATAAAAAAAGAAAAAAGGGACCTACTATACCAACCTCCTTTCAATGAAAATAAAACAAAGTAATTAAGTTTTAGATTACGATAGATAGAAAAAAATGTAATTAAATAACAGAAAATGTACCTATTAAGGTTGCTTCCTTGTTTCTTTTATAAAATTAACTCAAGAAGATCTTTGTAATAGATATCATTGTGGGCGATACGGAACAAGATTATATCATCACTAAGATAAGCAAAATTTTTAAAAAACTCTTCATACCCTTTTTGGACTCTGTACAATTTCTCTTCGCCTACATAAGATGTTCCGTGATTATTCATAGATGTTGGACTTTCGAGGATTGCCCCGAGCCTTTGTCTGTTAGGCATATTATATAACCGATACTGGTACGGATCTCCACATTATTGTATTTTTTATTAATTCGATTTTCGCATACCATACGAAGGGTCAGAAGAACAGCATTCAATAGCAAGAAGCATCAGCGTTACAAAGGGTCAGATCATAATTTAAGTATACTTTTACCAAAACGAAAGTAATTTAGAACAAACTTTAACACTCTTAGAACGTAAAAATTTAGCCTTTTATTAATTTTAATATGAGTTCTTCTTAATCTTCCAGACATTAGGAAGATTCACCGGTATAGCTCTCTGGTCACATTTGTCACAAAGTGACCAGTTAACGAATTCATGTTTTTTGTTTTTGTTTTATTTTATGACATCCATACGTAATCTGTACTACAAGTACAACCGACTAATATATCAAGAAATAATATAGATTTATTAGGCTTTCACTCAGGGAAGGAGACACTTTTAATGAATCTTCTCGAAAACTCACATTTTCTGAGGGGTAACACACACCTGAAACCAATTATTGTCGAAGCTAAGGGCTAAATTGGCTTTACTCGTTGGAATGTCTATCTCATGTTTAGTATATACCTGTCGTATATATCTGGAGGAAGTACCTCAATGTAAGAAAACCAACACAGTTAAACGATAATTATGCATTGTTTGCGCTTATAAAACGCCAATCACCTAACGCCAAGATAATGCCGTTAGAACTCGATCTCGTGACACGAGTTGAGGCATTAGCATAAATAAATAAACACCCGAGCTGGTTGTGAGCTCGTGAGGCGAGACACGGATCGAATAGAAGTCTTTTGAATAACGACCTCCGTCGGTCACTGTTGTCAGGTAAAACAGAAGTTCGATTACGATCCGATTATTGATACCACAATAAGGCTATTAACTGAACTGCGCAGTGGGGGATTAGGAGAACAGCGTCCCGTCTCAATACCATAACACAAAAGTAATATTAGTATGACTTTTGGAACTTATACGCGTAGATTTAGAGTTTTATTAAGAAATAAAAAAAATCCTAAGTCCTTTTTTAACATAACTGAAAATGTTGGATGGGGCAGGGTCGAGGGGGGAGGGGATTAGAATCGCTAAAAATATTCAAATACTGTACAGATGTTGACCTCGCCCGAAGATGAGAGCACCACCTCCTTCGCCTTAACTATTACCCAAATAAACACTACACACGGCAACGACTCTAGGCAATATGTGTTTCGTCTTGCAACTAGGCATTATCGAGCGATTAAACTCTTCGATGTACAACCGTCGAGACTCGAAATTGTGCAATGTAATTTCTTCCAACATCTTTAAAATAATGGATTTCCGCAACGTAACGTCTGTTATTCTATGTATTCTATTATAAAAAATACTACTCTCTTTGCGTATTATTTTAGGCCATTCATCTATAGTACCCACTGCGAGAAAGCAAAAAAATCGTAGTAATTTAAATAGCGTTAATATATAAATCACATAAACAATAAATAAATTTATTTATTAAAAAAATATAAATAAAACACTAGTATAATCCTTAATTATTATTCTGTTTTAATTTTTGTTTAAAACATTTTGAATCTGAACGCAACACTAATGACAGAGCATAATAATATTAAATTTAGGAATATGGCTAAATCCTCCGTTCGTACAGATAAATTGCTACATATATTTAACTGTTTATAATAATTGTAAATATATTTCGCTAAATAAATAATTTCATATCACGTACCGTTAAGATCTAAAAAATCTTCTACAATTGCCATTTCTGGGTAAAACACTGTATTTATCATAAAAAAATAAGTTATTTTTATTCATTGGTGTATTTTATTTACTCTTTTATATTCTATGGGTATCTGTGAGTTGACATTAATGTTCTAACTCGTGATTTTTAATTACGGTGCAATAAATTTTCTCAGTGGGCATATTAATGAGATCGAATTTCTATTAGTTGAGAAAATTGGGCAATAAAGTTTGCACTAATGTTTATTTCAGTACAGAAACCGGTTCTTTGCATGTGGACAATGACATTCAATCATTCAGCCACTTAATTTAAAAAGATAATTTGGAGATTTTCGTATTTTAAATCAGCATAACTACTCGTATAACAGTAATCATACACGTTTAATGAAATTCTTTGAGAGGAATCGATATTCTTTTAGGATATGTGGTCTGTCAAATGTAACCGCGAAACACGAGGTGTTGTCGTGCAGTACTTGCTTGATATGCTAAAGCTCGGTATCAAGTGTTTACTGCCACAAATCCCAGGTGCTCTCTTAAACAAAGATTTTCCCACAGTAGCTATCTGAGACGGATGGTGATGAGATTCACAGTTAAATTATCCGTCGGTGTCTTTTTCATACACTTAGTGTGACTTAAGTTATTATTAGGATTCCAAAATATTAAGACTTCGAGGAAAGTTAAGGAGTTATTTGCCTCTTACTCCACTGTAAATTGTATAATGGCATTCATAAAAGTACTAGTTAAAGGTGATAAAATCCGAAAAAATATTTAATTTCAAATGTGTAAGTATTTACGTAAAAATAATTATATATTGATAAAGTTGTCTTTTAATTTTGTCCGTATATTGTTAGACGAAGTACTGGCTGTAGTGTTGATTAAAACTAAAGCTTTAATTTTTGAATTTAAATAAAAAAAAACAAAAACATAGTGTATTATACAAGTTCTGTGCCGAGGTAACGCTTCAATCATTCTTGTCGTTCACTCACCATCGGACACCTACACACATTGTCGACTACTAGACATTAGTTATGGGACATAAATCTCTTAAAAGTAAGCACTTACGTGCCTCTCTTACAACCACTTAACTGAGTTATACGTGATGCGATGCAACGAACACTTAGGGCCGAAAAATAACTGAAGCGAACAAAAACGTTTATGATAATGTATGCTTACCTAAAAGGTAATAAAGGTGAATATGTTGTGTGTGGATATAAATAAGGTTTACGTAATAGTAAAATTTAACCATTATTGTGAACGAAACGTGAATTCTAAGTAATTTCTGTCTGAAGGCGTAAGGTAAGTGTTTTACAAAAAATTATAAAAACTATACTTATATAGCAGACATTTATATACGATAAACTAACGAGGCTCTGAGGACTGACTGATGGTACAAAAGCCATCCAACTACGCTAAACCCAAATGGAATAGTGACGCCGTGTGGTAGTGGCGTAAGAATCTGCCACTCCCTTTCTTCCCGTGGTGTCGGAAGAGGCGACGAAGGTAAAAGCCTTGAAAATCGCAAGGGATAGCGACAGGTGGCGGGATAACCATCTCGAAAATTACCGGACCAAAATTAACCAGACCGATGACGGACAGATAAGGTGCGTGGTGTCTGTTAATGTGATCGGATATCTGCTTGCCGAGCGTGGCGATGATGGTAAATTCTCCTTATGCGAGAGGCCTATGTCCTGCAGTGGACTATTTACAGACAGGTAAGGTAAGTGATGGGAAGCAGTATCATTAATGCAAGGTAACTGGAACAGAGTACGCCAACCCGCTTGTCCAGCGTGGTAGGATTATGTCTAAGTTGCCCAATTATAGCTTACTAGATTATGCTTGGGCTCACATATAAAGGATCATGTCCAGCAGGGGTATAGGTCGATGAAGAATAAAGATAGACCATAGTAGTGACACAGTACCAATATCTTGAGAAGCAGCAAAGTACAATTCGATAATTACGAATACCTAGCTGAATGTATTTTTTTTTAAATGTTCACGGAACTCTCAGTATTTAAAAGTAAATATTATATTGATTTAAAAGAGAAAATAATTACATGTGACAATATGACACTAACCGGCCGATTCTTGATTGCTTTGATTTAAAGTTTGAGGCTTGACGTCATCAAGTATGTTCGGATATATTACGACTGCGTTCTTTTTTTAAGAACGCAAAAGCAATCAGCTTCACTACCAATACCCTTATACCGGTGACGCAGATTTCCATCATCATTTCATGGATGGAAATGGCTGATCCACATCTTTTACTAGTTCACTCTCTAGATTTGTGTTGATGAAATCTGTAAAGCAGACATCATGTTACCTTTCCTTCTCTTTCTTAGCAGTATCTACTTAGTCATCTTGTGGACATAAGCCTTTTCCGCCCAGTGGATTTACCGTCATTAATTTCTTATAATTATAATTGAAATTATTTTACTAAATACAATGGCTGGTGATTCCACCACCATCGTCATCATTTAAGTCCATTGCTGAACATAGACCTCCCCCAAAGATTACCACAAAGCACGGTCCTGAGCCACCAGCATCAATCTTGTGGGGGGTCGTCCTACACTCTGTTTGCCTGTACTACTGCTGTACTGCGTGGCTGCCACTCGAGAACCTATTTTCTCCAAGCAACGGTTGTCAGTTATACGAGCTATAGCATAGCGCGCTGTGTAACATTGGGCTTTCTTATACAACCTGCAGTGAAAGACCACCCTACAAGGTACCCCTTACAACGATTTAATCACTCATCTGAGATCAATGCCATTGGTTGCAATGACTGTTTGCCTCATTGACGTTTGACGGTGCCATTATATTCGTTATAGCAGTTTGAGAAACATGCTATTTCTTGAAAGTAATCATTGCTATGCGCGTACACATTATCCTCCCTAGACATGTCGCCGATCATTTGTAAGGCAAAGGAATTCGTCTCTATTGTTTAAGAACGACGTATAAATAAATTCAAGCATCACTTTGACGCATGATAAATTATATCATTCACACAAGCGAATAAGGTCTGTAAGTAATTAGGATAGGGAACTTAATCCCGTGACCGGGCAGCTTAGAGACACTATCATCATTGTACATGTGTGTCACAACATCAAGAAGGAAGTTATTAAGTTATCAAGGTGACTCATACGACTCTCGTCCTTTTGTACTTAACGATTGAAAGTCTTGGTAATATCCATATATATAATATCCTAGTGAGTGTTTTAGGTAATCGCGTTCCTACGAAATGGTTTCTCGTATTTTCTGCTATCTTAAAGTTTCTGCAAGTGAGGAGTAAACTACACATGACTTGACTGTGGTAACCTTTTTATTGCATTACTAGACTTATAGTTTTCCTCGGGATATTTTTCTAGAGCATGCGACGACTACGAGCATGTTAGAGTCAAGAAGAGAAGTCGGCCAATATAGCTTGCGTGGTGCTCAGTCGGATGACTGTTCGTGGTTGTAATGGAATCTTAATGTGAGAAAAATGTATTGCACAATTGTTGTACAGATTTATTTGTATTGTGTTGTTACTGCCGATGTAAACCACCATAGCCGAGTGCTTAAGAGATTTGCCTCCGAATCAGGAGACTGGAGTTCGATCCCCAATGTAGAGGGCACGTATCAATGAGTGGCTTGGACATTAAAACGGTGACAGGTACATCTCCAGGTGCGTTTTCTTTCTTTTAATTTTTGTTTTTTTTTTGGTACGAACAAGCGGCTGACCTGGTGGTAAGTGATTACCGTTGCCCACGTACATCTGCAACAACAGATGGGCTGCAGGTGCGTTGTCGGGCTTTAAGGATTAATGGGGTCGGGGAAGGGCGAAGGGGCGATAGAGAAACTGTCATGGAGAGGTGGTCCAGCAGTGGACTTATACAGGCTGTTAAATAGAAAGAAGTATGTAGATGAAAAATCGCATCGTCTCTTGTCTAAAAAACCAATTTTTAGCACTCAACACCCAGCAGTTTCAAAAGTCAGTAGCAACACTGTGTGCTATTCATTTTATTATTGCGTATAATCTGTTCTTTATTTTAAAATAAACGTTGGCTCTTCTTTAGGATATTCATCTTTGTAGTATCTGCGTTAACGTGCATAAATCGTACGTGAATAATCACCCAGACAAAATAATTATCTGTAGACCATATACATAGGTACAATAAATAGGAATCAAATAATAAGTAATACAGAGTAAAAAAACGCTTATTACTAATCGAACTATAATGTCGTATAATATTTTTAAACAATGTATTTTATTAACAGTTTGTTTTCACCCATATGTAAAGACATTAGCTACCTGCAAGTGACTATTATATGACATTATCGTGCCGTCACATTATCACTCGTGCAGCGCCCGCAAGTATCGACACCGATGTCGAAAGAAACAACGTATTTGATCTATTTACGTGCGACAATTCGTATTATCCGTAATACGGTATTCTAGCTACGAGCTGCCATTTTTTGTTTGTTCTCACAATTTAGGAGAACAGTAGTTTTATATTATTTATGAACGTTTTTGTGGCGTGGCAACACAGCTTTGTTGTTGAAGAATCTGCCTAGCCTCTTCTCGAGGTGTCGAAAATGGCGACTTAGGGGAGCCTGGAAAATCTCAGGACAGTTTGGTCCGGCCCTCCGTCGAATTCTATCTTTAAAAGAGAGGTGAATTGTGAGTAGCGGATGTTGGAATCGTGTCGAATCGTGCCGAATGAAAATTCGTAATCTCTGTCAATCTTCCTGGGTGATATTTGGAAAAGTTTAGGAGCCTGGAAGGGTCCGACACTCTGCTTCAGTTGGCGGACACGCAAATAATATACTTTATTATTTTTCAGGCACGCTTTCCCCACGATTTTTCTTACACTGCTGAGCACGTGATAAATTCAGCACTTAAAATTACATTAGTATCATATTCGAATATTAACGGTATTCATTGATATCGTATCGTATCGTAAATTGCGTAAAAAAACTCTTTATTACATCTACGACACCCACGTGACGAAATGAGTGATTGTTCCCTACTCCGGCACTCCATTGCAGTGTTCATTTCATTCACAACGATCTTAATTAACTTGTTAAAATAAGATAATTTATGGTTCGCTCTGACAATTTCGGCGTACCTACCATAAACACCAATCATCGTAATCGTTGCGTTAATTTACGTCGTTGTCGTGTCTTCAGGCGTTTCTGTAGATAATTGGACACATAAATTTGTGTTTTCACGCTATGTAAACGCATAAGCGAAACAGCGACTGCATTAAAATACAAAGCATAACAGTAAGCAATTTACGCGTTCCATTTCCTTCGTTCTGCAATATTACAAAACTCAACACAAAATCTATAAAGTACCATAGTCGCAGCAATTAAACATTTGAAATTTTTGAATTTAAACTAATGTTCATTTTCAATATTAATAGACAATGATAGACGAGCGGTTAGAGGATCTGCCTCATAAGCAGGAGACCCGAGTGGAGGTTTCGTACCGATGAGTTTTTCGAACTTTTTTGTACACGGTAATAGGCGGTCACGTTGTGCCAAATAAACTCTGAAAAGTGGATTGAAACGTCTAAAAGAAATGTCTTGAAGTCTATCCATCTCAGCATTGGGCATGCGATTGAGCGCATTTGTACTTTATACATAATTTTATTACCCGTCATTTCGTAAAAATATGAATTTCAAGTCTAGCATTCGCGTAAATATTAGAAATAAACTTTGAAATCCTATTTAGAAAGAAAGTGAGAAAAATATTTTATTCGTTGCTACAATACAATAACATTTATTGTAAAATATAAAAACTGTTAATAAATAATATTAAGATTAGAATTGCAGCCTCAAAATGGCCGCCGCCTCACCATATTGCTACAGCCGAAATGCTGCAGCGCTGATATTCTGCTTCTAAGTTCTGCTGCCGCAGTATCATTTATTTGAATAAATTAACAAACAAACAATCTTGATGAACTTAATATACTACAATAAACATAATACAACGTAATTATAAACTTAATACAATAACCAAGGTTAAAGAGTTAGGGATTTAAGAATGTTATTAATTATGGTTTGTATATATGTGGTATTAATTATGGTTTCTTCTTAAATGATAAATAGTTCATACCGTTGATACATACGTACATTATGTTAACGGTTTTTAAAAATATAATCGCTTATTATATCACAATATTTTTAAAAGAATATTGTTACTATTAAAACGTTCTGTTTTTAGAAAACAATACAGAAAAATAAATTTACGAAACGGTGGACAAGTGAAATTTCTGTTTTTTGTATTGATGAATAAATGATTTTATTTGATTTGATTATCGAATCAGTGTTACACCACGGGACGATGAAGACAAGGATGTGTGTGACTGTTTGTTTGTAAGCTTCTCCGCCTATATATAATATATCCTTCGTAGTTAACAACTACCAACAATATTTGCAAATTGTTGATGTGTCATAAATCTTCCAGGATTTTCATCATCATCATAATTATTGCCGTCGTGGCTATGCTTAAAATTTATTTGTCTTACCGTACTACACAACAATTCTACAGGTACAAAACTGCGACAGGTAATGTAAACGCCATACCAAGGATTTTAAAACAGAGTAATATTCCTCAACGGTTAATACGTGTCATACTAAAACCGTTGTTAAGGTCATAAAATCAACAAATTGATTGCGAGTCAAGTGAATGCACTAAAATATTTACGTTGAAGTGTCAACGCGATACAAGTTTTTGCGCGCGTCTTGTCCAAGGCAACACAAGTATGGAGTAACGATTAAAATTTTGTCCCACTTCGCCAAGTCATAGGTGACACAGTCTGTACGGTAAAATGGGCTCCGGACATGAATTTTTAAATTTACTGTTTACTGCCTTCGTGTGGCGTTAATGGTTTAAAACTAACACATATTTGCCCGCACACGAAGACGACGGTATCGATGTAACAGATAATTAAGCACCGCTGTTTTTTTTTTTTTGCGGTTGTACAATTTGTGACTTTGGTTTAAACTGCCAATTTAACATTTGTAATGCGTTAATGTTTGGTTACTAATACGTTACGTCTATGGTTGAGCTGATGGAATAAATGGTTGGTAGGATGGTTTCCTACAAACAGTATTTATAAGATACGATTACTTTACTTTAACAGTCTGTAAATAGTCCACGGCTGGACATAGGACTCTCTTTTAAAAAGGATTTGCCATTATCGCCACGCTCGGCAAGCGGACTGGCGATCGCTGTACCCTACACATCGCACCATCTGTCGGTAGCTATTGCGATTCTCAAGGCATGCTCTTAATCGCCTATACGACACCCACGGCAAGAAAGCGGGTGGCAGATTCTTACGCTGATACCACACGGTTACACACGATTAATGGCCGATACACACGCTTACATGAAGGAAAAGGGTAATTGATTACACTGTTGCCTGTATGCCTCAAAAGTAAGCTTTCTTTTAAGATAAAGTTATAAGAGTACCAAATGGTCTTTTTTTCTTTTCTCGTTCTTCTGTCCAATTATCTTAATACTTTAAGCGAGCAATCCTTGTATATATGTTATTGGTTTCATGAAAACGGCTCTAACGATTTGGATGAATTTTTGTATTTAGATAGTGTATAGTTTTAATTTCTCTAGATAGGTTGCACGTGTGACCTTGAGAAAACTTCTATGACATGGTAGAGCCAAGCGGCGGCTATTGCTGCTGCTCGAATGTGGGGTAGTGTGCCGACTGAAATTATCCCGATAGTCGTCTCTGTGAATGGGTTAATCCCAGTTAGCCTCTCGGAACATCTGAGGCGGCTGGATATCCGTGACGGACCGCTTCGTGTTCAAACGCAGAAGGCAGTGCTCCTTGATACAGCCTGCATCCTTCGCCGGTTTCTCTCCCTTTGTCTCCGTCCCTCGGCCGCCTGGTCTTCTCTGCCGATGGCTTCCGTCGGGTTGGGTTTTATTTATAAATTTAATTGTGTCAATAGTATATTTAATTGAATATTATTTGGTACTTTATTTGGTACTTTATTTGGTACTTTATCTATGCATATTTATATATAAAAGCCAATCAGAAGAGTATACATATAAATACCCTAAACAATAATCGGGCAGTCACCTTCCTCATCGTGACCCAGATGAGAATTCCATTTGTCTTGGTAAATGTAAGTTAAGATATCTATGGCTCAGGTTCAAACATTTATAATCATCATTTATTACGCAAAATCTTTCTTCAAAATAAGGCGTCGTTTATCAATTTTAATTGCTCCATTAAAATTAATTTAAATGCAGGAATTTAGACATATTTTTTAGAAATAATGAGTATTTTTCCACGTGTTGTTTCGTACACTATCTACTTTTTTTCTTTAGTGTATTCAAATCCACAGCTCTGGCCAAGCGGTTTGGTGAACGCAAGCCCGGTATCAGAACACCAGTCACGTTGCTCCCTATCATATGTTACTTGGGACTCTTTAATTTAACGTAAAGTAATTCACTAAGAGTCCTTTAATTTTGTCATTAAAAGTAAAAAGTAAAATACAGTTTACATTATCGAACGCGATTTTGAGCACAGTGGCATCCACTGGTTAGTATTAAAAGACGTCATTGAAGCATATACGAATAAAAATGCTTTAATGTTTCTGATAAAAAGAACCATACATGGTATCCATTTTACATGGTATCCACGGTTATTGTTGAGGGACGCAGCTTAAGTAATATCTCGAACAGAAATACAAATACACAATCGAACCATAATCATGCAAAGTAGGTTCTTTCCGATCTTAATTATTCAAAGGCCATGATATGTTTTATGTCGGCCAGTTATTGCCTTAAAGCTTAATTTTCACATCAAATAAATTGCAAAATATTAGCAACGTCAAATATTCTTTCCAACGCACCAATAGAACGTCGTATGAATTAGTCTCGACTCATATTTATCAATCATCGAGCAAATATTATAATGGTTGTTCTATTAAAGCGAAAAAAAAAAATGTAAAGTTCCAAAGAAACGATCGCAACCCAATCGATTAATATATTTATACTTTTACAAATAGTTTACAGCTCGCAATTATTTATTTATAATTTTATCACATTGATGACTTAATCTAAATTTATAAAGTAAAACTCTTAGAGTTAAGCTCTTCTTTGTATGTATATATATGTAACGTGTTTTTAAAAATACTGTGATAGCATAAAGAATAAATAAAATCAGTATGTAAAAGGCGACAACTTCTTATTTTAGAAGCTGCTCTCCCCCCTCTCCAACCCTCCTCCCTTCCCAACCCCTCTCCTGTCCCCAAATATCCTTAAAGGCCGGCAACGCACCAGTAGCTTCTCTGGTGTAGTAGATGTATGAGGGCGACGGTAATCAATTACCATCAGGTGAGTGAGAGCTTGCTCGTTTGCCCCTTTTCCAAATAAAAAACAAATACTAATCAAATCTCTTAACCACTTTCATTTTATTTTTTCTTATAAATCAGAGAGTTCCGATTCCATGAGTGATTCCGATCGGATGTACGTATCAACATTACTATTATTATTATTAGTGAAACGAGACGTGCGACGACTTGCAAGTAGCGGGAGGTCTCGAGTGAAAGAGGTCTATTCTGCAATCTGTGTCAGCTTTTTATTCCGTCAACGGGTACTCGGGATTACGTTTTTTTTTTTGCAGTTAGGCCGTGATTTTATGATAAATTACAGATTAGATAGATTTCAGTTTTTGTAGCCATATGGAGAAGGTAAATACTTTTAACATTACCATATCTATGTCATAAAAAAGCTAAAATATCATAAACGGGTTAGAAAATGTAAATGTAAAGTCATTAAAATTGATTCTTGATTATCTTCAACAACCTGTAAATAGTAGATTGGTGGGTATGAGCTTCCTATAGAGATGATGATCTTTCAACGCCTCGCTTGGCATACGGATAGGCAATTGTAACACCTTCGTGCTGTTACGAAAACTATAATATCTATTTCCTCCAAAGTAACAGGTGATGATGAACTCGGTTTGCCATGCATGTTTAAAACTTATGATTTGATTACAAAGGTACATGCCTTTTAATCATTGATGAGGTGGCTCCAATAATATTTTTTTTAATTTGGATTGGGATGAAAAGCTATCTAACAGGTCATCTGATGGTAAGAGGCTTCTGCAGCACTTGGATACCTGCAAACAATTTCTGCAAACACTGCTATGATGGAACAAATACGGGCTGTGAGCCATAATTGTACAAACTGAACAACAACAGTTGTTACAACTAAATGTCATCAACAACTGTGAATCCCAAAATTTCGATTTCCGTTTTTTTTTCCAAGTTTTATTCGGTTTAGATTTTATAATAAATTCTGTTCTTTATATTCTAGACAAAAATAAAGTGTATTTTTTTATTTCAACAAAAACATAAATAGTATAATAAATTCAGAGAATGAATTACAACCAGCTAATTTTTGTAATTAAAACTTATCGCCCGTCGCCCGTAGTTCAACAGGATCCCAGCCGC
This sequence comes from Bhutanitis thaidina, assembly GCA_029286595.1. NCBI lineage: Eukaryota > Metazoa > Arthropoda > Insecta > Lepidoptera > Papilionidae > Bhutanitis > Bhutanitis thaidina. The sequence goes on along the minus strand of JAGSMS010000020.1, from coordinate 3,622,760 downwards.
TTACCATTCCGACATAGTAGGGCTCTCAAGAATCGTTTATCTCAGGAAGAGACACTTTACCGTTCCCCGCCGCGTCAGTTAAGTTAGATGATTAAATATCGGGAGATCGAGCTGAACTTAGTAGTGTAAAGCGTCCTTTTTATTTAACGTAAATGCTGATTTACATACATGTAAGTATCTTTTTTTGTGAATGGAAAAGTCAGCAAACGAGCAAGCGGTTCACCTGATGGTAAGTGATGGTAAGTGATATATCGACATAAAGCAGTAAAAGAATGTGTAGCAGTAGTAATATCGCATAAATGTTCCACCGCTGTCCTAAAGTCTCCGGTTTGTCTAGTTCACTGGGGGTTGGTTGACTTCACTTGTTTTATCGTAAATAACTTTATTATTTTTCAGAGATGTATGAACGCAGATATTATAGATGGCAAAAGATGAGTTTTCACAATTGTCAGCGTTATGGTTTTCTTTGCGTCGATATTCTATACCCATTCCTTCGCCTGCATCAGCGACCTCGATTAAAAGCTTTTGAAAGCCAGCGACAGAGATATTATATTGAGATATTGAGAGAGATTGATATATTGAGATTGATTCGTACACCACTACACGGATTCCTTCTATGCTTGAACGGAGCAAAAGGGTCAAGGTGTCTTCCGAGTATATGCCGAAAAGAAGTGGGAAAGTATACACCTCTGTGCGATTCCAATGATGACTGGTTTTAAAGGAGTGCGCATACCTTCTACTCTGACTGCCGTTGGCTGATCCCAGCACAGGTTTAGTATTCAACGAAAATCCCTTTTATCCAGTCCTCTTCTTTTAAATCGAAAGCTTTTTTACAGTTTATAAAAAGCAATCTTGCTAAAGTATAGATAGCAATCTTGCTGCTGTTATACGGGATTCGCTACGATATTGAGGTTAAAAATAGCTTCTTTTGTCTTAATTCCAGGTTTAAATCCCAATTGCTACGGGCATAAGCTTTCTGTACGTTTTCTATTAATTTTATTATTATGTAATTATATGCAAGACACATGTCAGCACATTCCAACGAACTCTCGTTTACTCTGCTTCTCATTTATTTGCCCATATCTGTAGGTATCCCACTTTTTCACTTTAGCTCCGAGCGCGTATTCAAATTTTTCCACAATGATCGAAGGCCCATTAAAGTTGTCATGGTTTTGTGTCCTATGTACGACCCATCCAACCTTTGAAGGCTCTCATTAGAGATAGAAGAAGCCGGCCATCGGAGTCTTTCTCGTTCGTTTCGTCTGATATCACTTTGAATGCTCGGTGTAACTCTATGTATTTGAGTTTTGCCTGTAATTACTCGATATTTTAGCATTTGTAGCAGCAAAAAGTCTCCTCATCGTGTCACTTTCCCTTTTTTTCTCTCCTTTTGTCGAAGAGATCCAATATCGTATCTGTGATCCTACCTATTATAACCCTAAAGTCAAGGGTTTGTGCGGCGTCTATGCCTTCTTTATCTATACAGAAGTGTAATTTTCTTCTCCTGTTAACTTTGCGTAATATTTTGTTTTATTGCTTATGTATGTTTATGACCAGAATGTAACAGATCAAATGCTTCATAGGCTATGTTTATAGCAAACTGTGTCAGGGTTTCGTGTCAATGTACTATTGTACCTATATGTATGTATGTGTAAAGTAATATCACAAAATCAGCAATTAAGTTGTCACATTTAAAAGTAAAATCACCGATTCGTAAAACTTGACTGGCAAATGCCGAACCAAAAGAGGCAACAAACAGTTCAAAGTTGTACCAAAGTGTACAAGAATCTTAATGTTTATAGGAAAACTCGTAACATTTATGTGTAAGTTCACCACATTTATCACACATTCACACATTTTACGAATACTTTTTTTTTTTTTTTTATTGAAGAGACGGCAAACGAGCAAGCGGTTCACCTGATGGTAAGTGAGTACCGTCGCCCATATACATCTGCAACACCATAGATGCTGCAGGTGCGTTGCGGGTCTTTTTTGTTGCCGATATTTGGGAGATGGGAGGGAAGAGGAGGGGAATAGGGAGGGGGTGTGGGCCTCCGGTTACCTCACTCACCGGACGAAACGCAGAAGCACAAAATGCCTCTACTTCACGCCGGTATTCTGCGAGGCCGTGGTATCAATCCGGTCGAGCCGGCCCATTCGAGCAGCAGCTAAAGCCGCCGCTTGGCTCTACCACGTACAGAATCTACTGTACAGATTACACACATAAATGTGAACATTTGAAGTGTAAGCATTTTTTGCGTGACTACTTCGAGTGTTAGTAATATGGTACACACTCCTTGAGGGACTTCGTGGAATGTACACGTTAAGAAAGATTTTATGCAATATCTTCTTATTAGTTTTATAATTCGAACTTAACTTTGCACACAAATAAAATAAATATAATATTATATTTGTCGAATTCTACATTCTATGCGACAAAAGACAGTTTTACAAAAATCTAAAGAATTTTTTTTTCTAGGACATAAATTGGTTAGTTAAGGATATAATATATTAGGATTACTGTCAAATTTAACTTTACTTCTTCTACGCCTCTTACGACACCCACATAAAGAAAGTGGATGGCAGATTAATTAACGCCGATACCATACTGCAGCTACGATGTTCATTTTCCTTTAATATGGTTCGAGGAGGGCAATGGATGCTGCATGAATATGCGCTGCAAACACAGGCTGGCTTACAAGGCACCTACTTGTGACATCCTCCGCTTCTCACCGCAGGACATAAGGCTTCTGGATACTTTGGATCTGTAGATTACATAATCAGATATTTAACAATAATATTAAATATAATTATTTCAAGTTGATGATGTTTAAAATTCGAAGATCGGAGGACGAGGGCATATGTAAGAATGTATGTTAAAATGCAGTCACTTATCATTTTTCCCTTTTCGGGACGCTTTTGCGATAAGATCGGAAGAATGATCGCATATAGTATCAGATATGGGCCCCTAGGTTTGAACTTTAGATTGGATGCGAATCCATGGCCCACGACTGAGATGAAAAGTAACTTAAGAGCATCCTTATTTTACATTTAAGAAAAGTACTTGATAAAAATGACCTTTATTTACATAACTTAAAACAATTCGTTTATGTTACTTTCATACATTCATTGAGACTCCTGAAGCTTCGTTTAAGCAACGAAACAAATATTACAAAGTAATCAATATTTTCAGTACATAAAATAATTAGAAATATCTCTTTGAACTGCCGCCTTCGAATGAGAACCCGGAAAAATATACTTAAGATAATTTACACTAAGAAGCAGGACCCGTCAAAGCGACGCAAGTGTATAGCGGGACCACACAGTAGCTGTTACTTGCACAATTTATTATGAAGTGTGATTCGTTTTGCATTTATATACCATTGAATTAAAGTGAACATTTTGTGACTTTGTGTTTTGTTGTGTCCAGTATTCGCTTCTCGGATATCGGAGGCTGAACTCATAAGCAATTTGTTGCACAAAGACTGCGCTGCTTTTAAATGGAGACAACTTTTGTTTTAAAATTCGTCAATTCTAATGCATACATCTGGATACATGATGGTAAGTGCGTACTGAAGCCCATGAGCATCTGCAAATAACTTCAATCGAAGAAGGTTTCAGAACGCGTAGTCGCCCCTGGAGACTAAAATGGCAATTTATCACAATCCTGTAATTATGCTGGCATAGAATATATCCTTCAAACCGGATGTCAATCGCAGTTACACATCCAATTCGAGCAGCAGCAAAAGCCGCAATCTTTAAAATTCATTTCGTTTTCCTGCAGCGCTTGTGACTTAGGTTTAATCATCAAAACAACGTCGTTTATTATAACCTTATATTCTATTAGTAATATCTTGAGACTGAGATGGTGCTAGATAATGTTTAGAAACCGATACTAATCCTATCAAATCGCTAAAATATATATCTATAAAATCAGTCTCGTATCAGTATTCGAACAAGTTTGGTCATTGGTGGACCATTGCGGTATTTCAAATAATTTCTTATTTTCTTAAGTAACTGTTGGTTACCTTCAGTTCCAATCGAAATGTTTGTAGTCAATAATGTACAAATTATTGTCCAGGAAAGTGATTCCATGCGTAGAACATTAAACAAATCTGTTGAGAAGACAGACAAGTTTTGTGTGGGATAACAAGTCCAGCGGTGGACTGCTGCAGACTAATAATGATAATTTATTTATTTAAGAAGGCTTATCTACTAAATATATGTTTACAAAACTTACTTAGAAAATCATGACAAAAAAAAGGAGTATCTGTATAGTCTAAATTATGGACATCTGGCATATCTAATATAAGTATCTAAAAGCAGTAAGATGTTTTTGAAATTAAGTATAATTATTATTAGAACGATCGTATACAAGTTAAATAAACTTTTTATGTATATATTAATTAAGTTAAAATCAAACAGTCTATTACATTACAATTTAAAAATTAAATTTACAATAACAACAATCTAAAATTTTAAATTATCGTCTGGATTTCCATGCTGAATGGTTAAACTTAACCTTTGAGTAAGAAAATATCCAACCCCTTGTTACGGGCGGTTACAACGAGTCAAAGTCCATAGACCAATCCTCTCTTTGGCAAAGGGTGCAACTCCCTCAGTTACAGTCGTCCCCTATAGGCACAATCTTAAAAATTATTATGTAGATTTGATTTGAAAATTATAGACCAGCACAATGAACGTGACTACAATAAAATACGCTAAAAAAATGTATGCTGTGTTCCTGGTGCCTTGTTGAAGAGGACTATGTACGGTAGTGAAGTGAAATAGATTCGTGAAGAAGAAGAAGGGTGATTGAAATACCAATAAAGAAGAATTGATCTATGATGTTTATATTAATATAATCTTATATTTATATATAAATTACAAAAGAAAATCCAAGTCTCCAATTTCCATACAGGACTGTTAAGTTGATAAAAAGTTATTAGATAAAAAATTATTTATTGATAGAAGCCGAAGCAAACTTTGAATTTAAATATTCTATTTGAAAGAAACTTTGGCATAATATGTAGATAGTAGTAAGGTAATTAACTATTGGTTAAGTAAGTTTGATTGCCTAACAACCAACAGGAGAAGGCCAACCGTTTGTCAGGAGCCTAAATGTCTAATATTTTACGAGCCCCAACCGACAAAGCAACAGCTCACTCATTACTGGTTTATCAGTTCACTAGTGAAGGAAACAAAAGATCTTAATTTTCAATGGATTTATTTTTATTTTATTTTATTTATCGTTTAATATCTAATTACAACGGTTCTAATATCATTAATTATCCTGCACAATTGACAACTGCCGATAGTATTGGGGTTAGTTAAGTTGATGCCGTGGTCGAAATCGGCGAAAAGGATAGTATTACTGTCAGTCTAAATGGGAGTATAAATATAGTTATTAAACAAAAAAAATGTTACATTTTCACAGATAATGAACAGTACCCAGAAATAGGGAATAATTTAGTCTTTGAGTAGACTCTGCGATGCGATACAAAAGGTTCTGAATTTTGATGACTATTTAAGTTCATGCACTTAGGTTCTTCGAAGAATTAGAGCATCGGTTCTATCATAACAGATCACGATAGTTGAATATTAGAAGGTTAGTGATATCAAAAGTTGAATTTATTTGCACACAAGTCATAAAAAACATGATTGAAATTGAGGGTTGTACAGATGACTTGCAATTGTCGTTAAATTCCTATAAGCGGATATAAAGTTTTAAACAGCAGATGGTCTTTATGATGGTTTGAAGAAGACCAGAAGGTGGACATCACTAGACATGCGTGTATTCTTCACCGTATATGAAATCAATAAGTCACGCCGGTCCCGGTTAGAGGCTTAATCGTCCAAAATTATCGATTCGTTCCTTTTATTAACGAACAAATCGTTAATTTAACGGGGCGTCTCAGCGGGATACGTCTCGATGCGATCTTGAGCACGATACTCATAATTCGTTGGCTAATTAATGTTGTAGGATCACTGGGTAATTAGTTAACAGCTTTTGGGAAAATGGGCCTACCGCGGTAGAACCGATTGCCGTTATTTTCGGCTCCCATGACCACTTTTTTGTTTGTTTAACTGTTTTCTATTCCATAGCAAGTTTAAAAAAAAGAAAAAAGATTGGTTAGTGAACTCAAGATTTGGCAAAATTTAATTAAAAGGAAATTATAAGAAAAATGTATTAAATCATAGATAGTATTACGGCCAAAATTTAGTAACCCGGCAACTTTTCGTTATTCTGTAATCATTAAACAATTGCATTGAGGCGTTTTCCATGCAACTGTGTATGCTTTTAGTTGCCTTTGAGACCATACTTTTTATTTTATGACATTTACCATAAGTGAAAAAAAAAGGTACCTACGGAGTTTCTTTCGCTTGTTTCTTCTCTGCCAAAGGAAACGGTGGGAGATTGTAAAAAAAATTAATAAAATTTGACATTCGACAAACGAAATTATCTTTATAAGGTAATTTACAAAATTTTCATTTCATTTCATATTATACTAGCCAATGAATAAACTGTTAATCTAATCTTAAAATTCTTTGATAATGATTAATAAATAGCATACAATAAACCGTCGAACGGAAGTTAAAGGACTTTTTAAATAAATTGCACAAAAGAAGTTTGCAAAATACTTTTTGTGAACGTTTTTAATCTTTAAGGCAAAAGTGAACAGACATCGAGGCAAGCGTGTACCATCCTAGGCCTCATCTTCGCTTTCTATCGGGCAAGATTCAGGTCAAACGCAAGCCTAAATTTCATAAAAAAAAAAAATCACTGTCGGATACATCATCATTGTCTTGGGCATCGAGACGACTCTCCAGAATACTACTAAGATTTTCAACCTGTTTAGTAACAAAATAAAAGAAATTTGATTAGGAAATTTAAGTAATGGGTTCCTTCTATTGATTTTTTACACTATGTCGTTTACTAACGCATAGATAACAAAGACTGTAAGTGATGTGCAAACGAATCGTACATAACATATTCACTGAACCACCTAAAGATTTACGGGAATTATAAATAGCCGTTCTTGATACATCGTGGGGGGTGACCGGTTATGACAGGATCAGGATTAACTGTACCGGACCGACTGAAACCTTACACGGTAGATACGCTGTCGTCCCGGTGGCCTTTACAGTTTCGGCGGAAGAGACTAGTAAGCAGAAGGCCCGCAAGCTAGGTAAGAAATGAAGAGCAACGACGCTGCAGGCGCCGATCTCTGTAAACGAAAGAAAGACTCTCGACAAAACCTAAGGGGATGACGATAATCCAAGGGCTCCTCAAGAAAGTAAAACCTCGCCTCGGATTGAAATTGAAATAAGAAAGTTGAGACCATTCAATATAAGGATTCTTTACGGTTTTTGCCAATGCTCCTCGTTAACTCATCAGCGCGTATCGTTGCCCATATGAGTGAGCGAGACAGAGTACGAGAGAAGGGAACAGCGATGGGGTAGTCTCTATTCTGATATTAAACTAGCGGCACTCTATGATGGCAACAATTGCTGTACTTTATTGTTAATATTAATTGTTCTTCAAAACGTAATTGCCAATTTTACAGATATTCACGACCTCCGTCAAAGCAGCTATCATAGCATGTCGCTTATATAGTTGATACTTCGATTTTACAAGTAATATAAACAGCGTAAGAAACTTCGTTTCTGTCGTATGTTCTACATCAGCTCACGCTTTTTTATTATTTTCGGCACTAGTCTAACTCGCACTTGGTCAAGTCAGTAAGTCATTATTCTTTTAATAAAGTTTTGAAACTGCAGAAGGGAGAGTCGACAGTAAACAGTAAACGTATTGCAATAATACTCACGAATATCAATCTTATCATGTTGGAATAAGGCTTATTGATTTAACAGTTTTATCCAATAGAGCGCGTGAGCCATTCAAATGGATAATTGCTAACATTAACATTTAAAACATTTCTGTGGTTAAGTCATGAACCATGTGTTCACAGGCCTTACTTTTTTGTAATTATCGATAATCTCCACTTCTGGAAGTCTCATCATTACGAGTTACTACTTAACTGAAGCTATTAGTGAGTAATAAGGAACTAATTACAGACATTCTAGAAATAGACATGGTAAGTTCTTTTATCTTGACAGCTTTGAACGGAACAAGAAGATTACTTAGAAGATATTTGCGCGACAGTAAGTTATATTATAATAATACGCTGCTGATTATGGTGATGTCTTTCTGCCAAGTTACATCCTCAGTGACATCTTACGGCTAGAAACACGAGCTGTCAACTGTACAGGTAACAATCTCAGTGCCGTAAGACATGCATTTAAACTTTTTTTTTTTATGGAAAAGACGGCAAACGAGCAAGCGGTTCACCTGATGGTAAGTGATTACCGTCACCCACATACATCTGCAACACTATAGATGCTGCAGGTACGTTGCAGGTCTTTAAGGATATTAGGGAAATGGGATGGAAGAGGAGGGGAATAGGGAGGGGAATAGGGAGGGGATGTGGGCCTCCGGTTACCTCACTCACCGAACGAAACGCAGAAGCACAAGATGCCTCTACTTCACGCCGCTATTCTGCGAGGCCGTGGTATCAATCGGGTCGAGCCGGCCCATTCGAGCAGCAGCTAAAGCCGCCGCTTGGCTCTACCACGCTTAAAAATAAACGCTCATTCGTTCCCATGTTTCGTTTCTCAGCATTCTGTAAATGATTAAACGCTGGCCTGGACATAAGCCCCTTCTATATAGAAGATTAACCGAAATCGCCACGCTTGACTTGATTGGCGATCAAAGTTTCAGATACTTCACACCATAAACGCTTCTGTCTGACAGCGGTCTGTGGTCCACAGGGGTTTTAAAACGTGAATCTGAGTGAAGCCTTTCTTTAAATAAAGATCAGATCACCGTGACAGAAAAACCAATAACATGTGTTGTGTTCAAACATTAAATTCGGCTTTTATTTAACGTCTTCAATCGAGGTACTTGTCCTTGCATAACTCAGCATTCAATAGGTGTTCAGTCAATTGTAAGTAAGTACTATGGGAAATCATTTGTAGTAATTTCGCTAGCACTTTCAGGCTAACGCGTAAACGCAGTCTCCGTTATTATCTACTGGCAGAGTTAATGCCTAACGTAATAAAATATAATGTACCTAATTAGATATAAACAAAAATCATAAAAGCCATCTTTACTGCCCGTATATCTACAAAGGAACATTAAAATACTAATATACTCGTAAATAATCCGGGTTCATGGAAAATAAACAGCAAATATTCTAGACGCACAATCATTGAATGAATTCATTCGCATATCGCATAAACGACACATGTTATGTCAAGTAGGCTGTTACAATTAATTTATGTAATTAACGTAACATGTTACATCTAGTTCACCACAGCCCCAGTTGACAGCATTAAAATGCAAATCATGAGTATAACTGCTCGCTGATAAATCCAGCGGAAGTTGGATTAAAGGGGGAAAGAATGGGCGTACAGGGGGGTACGGAAGTGACGTCAGTGCGCGCCGGCGCGTGAAGCCCCGCTCTGTGTTGAGGATGTCTATATAACGGTTTTTCGAGATTATTTAAATGACCGCGCTTTTTTGTTTTAATGATGTAATGTTTCATGTGTTATGTATTATACTTTGTGTAAAATTAATATTATAACGTCCGTATATACGTTATTTGCTTACATTGGAGTGGTCGGATAGCAAACCCATTTAATTAATTTCAACCGAAAAACTTTGAAACTTACTGTCTTTTATTCTATATAATGTCTTTTTCCTATTAAATAAAAGAGATTTTAAAATACCTGGCCCATAGTACATAGAAATAATTATGTATATTATATATTAACTCAAGTTATACACATTTGTATTCATAATAGGTACAAAATGTTCCCCCCTGCAAGAAGCGTGCGCACTATCAACTGGGCTATTGGGACGTAATTATACCCACGGAACCCACTATACGTTAATCTCTCACTAGCATTAAGTAAATTTTAGGTTTTTATAAAGACCATGTAATAAATATGCTATAAAAACCTGCGATAGATGTCCAGCATGCTTCGATTCTTCTCCGATATTTGACCAAAAAAATTATCCATCAGCAAAATCATGAATTCCTTTACAACGATACACCACTACTCGATGATCGATGACTGATTCGATTATGATCACAACCATCGTTATCAGTTCCGAAACCATATAATTTTCCAAAGCTGTTCGCGTGAAGGAACGCAGAAGTCCTGAGGCCATTACGACGCTGGGTTCCTATTTAACAATTATATAGAGCCCGGGGTTGTAGGTCAGGAGAGAGTCAACGTTTTGTGAGGTCCACTATATATTACAGCAATGGTCTTTAAATTTATTTCCTTAATTTTTTTTTATTCTACAAATTGTATTCTTCATTTTTTATTTTAGTCGCCAAAGTCTTGTTTCTCAGCTAGCATCTCGTGGAAATAAGGTTTCCGTTATGAGAATAACTATATATAGACGTTTATGTCTGTATACTAATATTGTTTGAGTTTAGTTTGGCAGCGGTTCTGGTTGGTTGGCACTAGTTGTTGTTGGCTAATAACAAATGCATGGCAGGTATGGATTCTATTGTTCTTTATTGATCGATTTCAATCATCTATCCTGCTCCAGATATTCTTTCAAAAGATAGATAATTTTCTCACTCTATTTTACAAAAGGTTAGCTGGTAGAGAATGCCATATAGCATTAAGCTGGCCTTTTCTTACGGCTTTTTGGTGCACTAATAATAAAATAAATAAATACTTAACAGAAAACTGCAAGCAAATTATGTCAAATAATTAGTAGTAATAGTTAATAATCGTTAGAACCAAAATAGAGCAACAGATAGATTATTTTGATATGAGTAAACTAAAATAACTAATCTAAATGTTTAGTTTCGATATATGCGGTACGCTGGTCAACGACAATGAAGTTCTTTAAAAAACGTTGCTTTAACAATTTTATTCAAATTACGTTTCACTCGAGTGAGCCCACAAATGGCAATCGTACCGCAACAACAGAATACTTGTATATTCGTTAAAGGCCATAAAACACTCGCCTCGTTTTATAAAAATATTTTAAGTTTTTTTTTTTTTTTGAATTAGTTTTTGTAGTAGTTATGAACTATTGAATCAATTTAAAAGTAAAAGACCCTTACAGCATGTGCAAGACTATAATGGTATTAAATAAAAACGAAGAGACCCAAGGGTCTCTTTACACCCTCTTGCGTATTTCTGGCACTATTCATTATTTTAGCCACTGTGTGTTCCGGTTTCATCCGGTTCTATCTTTTTTTTCTTTCAGGGGTAATGGATCCTCCACCTTAATCGATTGAAATTATTAACAGGTGTATTGTGGCCAATGAGCAGTAGCCAAGCCATGCCATAAAAATATTTTACAACAATTCCGTCCGAAGTTATTTCCCGTGATATTTTTCATATCCAACATATGGCTTTGTTTAATGGTAACCAGGTTTTAGATAAACGTGGCTATGTTAAAAAAAAACATGGTAAGATTTTATAGGGGACAGAAGTCACACGAATTTTTTGTGTAATTGTTTGTGGTATAGCGGATGAAGCCATCGGGTGGAGTTATTGCCAATTTGTCACTTAAGGGTTATAAAAAAGCAACTGTAATAACCTAACCATTTTAATTTAAATCGGGTCGTAAAATCAAGTTAATTTTAGTACGTTATCCTTTTCGGTGATCTTTGTAGATCGTGTTTATAACTAAGGTACTGTGAAAATCAGATTAGCTACACACTTCTTCGTGTTGATGCTATTTCGTTCACGAGATTCCTTAGTAATGTAATTTTGGAATGAAACAATTTTTTACGGATTTTATCGCGTTTAATTTTAGTTTTTATGTTCCCGACGTTTCGGGCGCGCTTTGCCGTGGTCACGAGAGGACTAAGGTGTTAGACGTCCTGATGTCATAATTAACACGAGCTACCTTCAGCTTATAATTATAAATTCTAGTAGTTCTGACCAGTAGTGCTGTGAAGCACTCGAAATAACAGGAATATAAAAATTAAACTTAACGCGATTAAAACGGTTATTTGTTATAACCGGTAATTATTACAATATCTTTTGAGTTCTATATGAGACTATTCAGAGTATACGAATAATACGGAGACTAATGTACGTTCCAGTACTTTCTGCTGTTATTCACATTTGTACAAATTAAAACACATGTTTCTTTCCATAGGGCTCTTGTGTGTTTCGATTAAAATTAAAAAAAAATGAAGTGTTTTGTATTTAATTTATTTATTTAAAAAAATTCAAAGTGGAGTCGCATCTTTAGCTACTTAGCGACAATGTCAGTAAAAAGTTCACATGGCTAAAAAAAGCCCTAAAGAATTTATTGTATAAAACAAAAAACGTTAACGGAAACAACAGCTGGCGACCGGTGCTCGTCAATTTCATGGCCCCGCGGATCCGAACCGAAGCCATAATGCCCGGACAATCAGCTCGCGCACGCAGCGTGTCGGTGGGATCGGCGTCCGAGATTAATTTGTACCAACGTGGTTTATTGAAATCACGATGATCCGCGTCTTATGAATCATCCAGAATCTTCTCATGTTTTAGTTTCAAATCGTCAAATCAATTAAAATGTTCAGGATCCCGATCCCTTACGAGATCATCCACTTCATTATAGAGGTCCGTGTCTAGAATTGTTTGCAGCAGCTCGAATGTGCCTGTAGCACACAGAATACCGATGTGAAGTAGAGGCTCACTCTCCCTCTCATCTCCCAAACACTCATAAAGACCGGCAACGTACCTGCAGCACCTCTGGTGTCGCAAATGTTCTTGGGTGATGGTAATCACTTATCATCAGGTGAACTGCTTGCTCGTTTACCGCTTTTCCCATAATAGATAAAAAAAATTAAACACACCTGCTGCTGTAATGTCACCACACAAATGGATTGACTGATAGAGACTGCCAATAGGCATTAGGTCCGTCCCATTATACCGTGCAAACCGTAAAAAGAACAAAGATGTTAAATAAAAATAAATAAATAACATTAATTTTGAAAATGGAACACGTTTTACAACTCGAAGCAATGCATTATCGACATTGATAATTAATCATATTGTGCATGCATCCAGCGTTGTGTAAAATAATTTCCTTTGCCATCTTCAAAATAATGATTTTCGCAACGTGACGTCTGATTCTATTAATAGTATCAGCCACCTCCTTTTTGTCCACATCAGGGGTGGCTAATGGAGACGTCTTAAAAATCTCATGACAAACTTCGGGAGAAAACTCACCGATGAAGTTTACCAAGTTCTATAAAAGCAATAAGTGGGTTTCGGTAACCCGTAGAACTACAAACATTTGAAAATTACTACTCTCTGTCTATCCCTGTAGGCTGCAAGCGTAAATGTATATTATAATTACAAGACAATCATGGTTTTATACCACAACTCTTAATTTTTTAAATCAACGTCAGGTTTTCTATTGTTAAGTCTAATAAGTAATAATGTTATACGTAGTTCCATGGAGTCTTCGACCATAATTTCGTGAGGTCATTCACCGGCGCTATACAAGTATGAAGTCGGTGCTAACGACTCGTGAATAGGGTATTAAGTACCCTAGTTGACTTTGTAGGAAATATTTTCTGGTAGAAATTTCAAGCACACAGCAACAAACAATAGACAAAACTAAAAGTTATATATTTATAATATTCTATTTATCTAATTTATAATGGAAAATAGACATTAAAAGTGTTTCCGGCGCGATTCCATTTTACGTGACGTCACAGAAATATTCATTCGTGTCTAAATATTGAACATTGCGCTTGTCCTGGCCTTACTGCTCCTAACGAACCTCACGATAACCCAATAAAGAATAATTTGATTTCTGTATCTGAATTTTTCGAACCTTTATGAGGCTGATGTCCGCCTGGTTGATTTCTATCATGGCAACCACTTCCGTATCCTATCGGGAGTTGTCACGCAGGAGATGTTATAGCGCCGCAAGTCTACGCACATACAGAGGCAATCACTCGTCATTACTCTCCTGTATCCGATTTGACGTGTGTACGATAAGATCGGTGTAAATGACAGATGCAGTAACAATGACTCGGGATGGAACACAACACAACCAAAAAGCCAAAAACCAATAATTTGTGTACCGGAAAGAGACGCTCACAGGGAACAGTCATCTTCGCTAATTACAACGACTTTGAGCGTGGCTCGACCTCAATGTTGTATTTCAATAAAAAAAAAAAATCACCACAGCATGCAGTGTGAAGGGGGCAAACTCTATTTTTCTTCAAACAACATTTTCACTTGTATATGGCTTTAACCAGACTGTTGATTCGGTGTAGATTTCGTAATTACAGAATAGCACTTTAGTATCGTAGAGACGTCCAATGTATATAAAAATAATGTATATATGTACTCCTGACCAAAAGAGTGGTCATGGGCTTACAACCTGTCACGTTTGATGCTGTTTACCCCTAAATATGACAGAACAACAGAATTTACATTGACGGAACACGGCGTTGCTATTAACACATCATAATTCTCCTTCGTAGTTGTTTCATGTGTTTTAACTGTCGACGTCACAGCAGTATCCATGGGTAACTTTTTCCCATAGATTCATAATACACCGATCATTATTGAAACCAAGGACACGTCGTGTAAATAATTAGTCATAACTTACTCAAAGGAATGTTCTGTTAACCTTGCTGACTAATTTTTACATATGCCTCCAACATTTGTGTGTTAAGAACAATGTTGATTTTGCTGTTTGCTTTGCAAATAAGAAGCATTCACAGTGTTGCTTTTGTTCAGAATACAAATGAGAAAAATTAACGAACAAATATTTGATAAATTCGTCAAAACTGTTTACACTTTGTACTTCTTATTTATTACAAACGTACGGAGCTTCCAGTCTATAACCTTGTTCAGTTTTGCCATGGCTAGTATATGTTTGAAGTGGTGGTGTTTATTTTATACCAGGTTTCTCCAAACGTCAACTACTGCACGCAATATGCATTGCTCAAGGTTTTGGTGAAAATGCCAAACCCTAATTACACTAACCTGTTATGAAAAGTCACGTCACTTCTGCGAGGATACTGGTACAGCGAAAACAAAACCGCCAAAGTTGACTAAAGAAAGTACAGAAAGGCTTCGGCGCCTCCATCATTAATCATATCAAATATGTCAGACCTGTGACACGTGGTCTACTTGTCACTTGTACTTGTGACGGAGAGTAACATGTAAGTACTGTTACTAAAATTGAAATATTCAGTCTGCCAAACCTGGTAGTTACCGCAAACGGAGATACTAATTTGAAAGAGCTCTATGTACAATAGAAGAAAAATTGATACTGAAGAAAAAAGGAAACCCTCATGACCGTATATCTAATACGACCACCCCAGTATCCAAACATTCACAACACAACACAAACCAACAACTAACAAGTGGGTTGAAAGTCTAAACATTCTCGTCCTTCAATCCACTTTACATCAGAGCTCGAATGGGTCGGCTCGACCCGGGTAGAACCACGATCTTGCAGAATACCGCCGTGAAGTAGAGGCATCTTGTGCTTCTGCGTTTCGTTCCGTGAATGAGGTAACCAAAGGCACAATCCCTCTACCAGCTCCTCTGGTGTTGCAGATGTACGTGGGCGACGTAATAACTTACGATCAGGTGCCGCTTACAATATAAAAAATAGTGTTTACGAGCAAACCTATAATGTATTTGTATGATTTATTAATTTATCAAACTATTGCAAGTAGTTACACTCTAAATTACGCAAGCGCAGATACCAGACAATTGTATAATTGTGTTTTATATAAACAAAATAGAAAAATAATGTTCAGAGAGAAATCAATCAGAAGTTAAAAGTTAAACATTTCAATGTAAACGAACATTTATTCCATGGAATAGATACTTTTTTTTAATATTTGACTAACGAACCCAACTAAAGAATATCTTAGTTCAACTAAAGATTAACGAATGGTTTTACAATAAGTAATAAATTCCGATTAACGATGAACAGAAAAAGAACGACGACCTAATAAATCTAAACAATATACCAATCTGTCTGTAATTGGCTACTGATTTCCAGCTTGAATTAATGAAGTGAAATATAATTTAGTAATGGTAATATTTATGATGGCTGAAATGGAATTTCTTTTGAATATAACCGTAGTAATTGCTTGATGGATTGGTTCTCTATTAAATGTTTTTTTATGATACAAAAGTGGACTTTCCGTATGTGTTATCGGTGATGACGAATGTTCGATTGCGTTACCCATAGCTTGATGGCAAGCTTGCCTGCCTTCTGACTCATCCTGATGGATTGCAGATTCGAATCCCTGAGCCGACTCCAATATTATTAGTACAGAAGTTATTGGCCGGTTGTATCTAACGATGCATCAGATTAGTTCTCTGATTATATTTCGTAAGTATTAGACCGATTAGAGGGCGCTGTCAATCACTACAATATATTAATAATTAACCCCAGGGGCATTTGTGGTAATTATAATGACTTGCTCGCTGATTTCGACTAGGGCCATTGCTCCCGAACACTGTCAAGAGTTGACTCCTAAGAAGGAGAAATTATACAAACAGAGAATTTTTACCATCTCTTACTCGAAGGGTTAGAGACACGGAACACAATGGAACACATACCGGCCACCGCAGTGGGAACATCGGGTCTTATCGGACTTGCATCGGCCGAACCTCGGAAACGCTCTCGCTTATCTTCGACCTCCAAAAGCTGGATTACAGGAAAGGAATCTTCCTCTCCCTTCTGGCATCACGACTTAGCTTGTTTCAATGTATTCCGAGAGCTCAGAATACACAATATACAATACAGAGTAGGGCGTTGCAAAATTATCAGAGACATTTTCCATCTATTAGCAAACGAATATTTTGAGTTTGTGAGGAATGCTGATGTGGGAAAAACCGATCGAAAGTTCATGTCATGTATATGATAACAAGAAGTTGGCGCCGTAACTGCGATGGTAGTATGGTTGTTTCAATTACTATAGTTTGCGGTTACGTTTATCGCTACAGAACGTGTATTTTCACGGCCGATTTCAAATGAGTTGCACGCTCTATGAGTATAGTTACCCCACTTTTTTTAATACGATAGCTATTGTACACCTACTTTATTTTTATTATCCGCATTTCTTAAATGTGATTTTTTTTTATATATCAAACACGTCATCCGCTGCCAAACTAGGATTCCCAGTCTCTCAATTGTCAGTTGAATGGTGATAATATAGATTATTTACCAGCACAGGTAAATTACCATACATATATTTAGCATTTGTACCTCCCACCGTCAGATTTGAAGCCACGGTCACATACCACCTTGGCTATCGGGCTTTCAGGTGGTTATGAATCCGATTCAGATTTACTAAAATGTATATATTGAAATTTATGTATGTATTTGTACGTGTAGTAGATGACGATCCAGTTTTACTTTATACAGTTTTTTATTTATGAGCCTGTCCACTATTGGACATCGGCTTTGACATGAAAGCGTCAACAAAAGTAGACATACCACGCATGCTTATTCTCTTGCCCATACTCTTAAAATCACATGCCGTTTCGTAGCTATAAATTTTGATTGCAATCAATAGTCAGACACGTGATTCTAAGAATCATAAAATTTGGACTGATTAGCTGAAATACAGAATAGACATAGCATATAAAACTTTTGACCTTTCAAGTGAATAACTAAAGACAACTTATAATGTTGCGGGGGTTGGACGGATAGAAAGAAAGAAAGAAAAAATATTTACTTACGTACATGTACAGCGCAATTATAGAAAAAAAAAACTGTGTGAAACAGCATAAAACGTCGTGCAAAATGACTGGACGGATAAAAAAAAGTTAAATATTCTGAAACGAAAAAAAAATAAACTCAACTACACATTTGTATCTAGACTTGTCTATGCTGCGATTTATCTGTGTTGGAGCTTTGGACTTTATGGTAACCTGTCGGTCGGGAAAAGTTCATTGTCTAATAACGCTGTTATAACGATGATACAGAATAATTTTGTAAATGAGAAATAGCGTTAGGCATAATTTCCTAAATAGCGCGAAAACGATCAAAGCTGTGCAGGCATCCAGTGTGAACAGATCGTAAATCTCGCAATAAGGCGTTGTATCTCCTTAAAAGCCATGAGTGATTTCCCATTATACAGGAAACTTACTGGGTTAATTGCTAATCAAACAGCAAAAACATTTACACGACACAACCTACCGTTAAGTAAGTCTAACGTGTAAGTGATAGAACGTTTAGAAGAAGTGTTCAATTAAGTAAGCATAGGTAATAAATCAATGGAAAAATTGTTATTATTTTAGTTTGTGGAATCAGGCCTTATACCAATTTATTTTTACCGATGTTTTGTCTTTAACTGAATTAAAATGGCTAACTTATTAATACAATAATAATTCAGAAGTGTCAATGCATTGAATTATTGGAGTAGCCCTTTGATGGCCAAAAGTTGTGCAGAACGTATGAGGTCAGAAGTAATAGGGTCCGCACCAGTGTAGTCGATAAAACACTGACGTGGTTCGTTCTCATTAAACAGGTGACGAACCGACGGACAAATACAGACTTCTGTTTGATTTTAAAAAAAAATATGGCAGGCGTAACGGGTCCATCGAGTCCGCACACCATCTCGTTATGTTTTTATTTGATTTTATATCTAGTACTTGAATGTACAATTATGGTCTTCTAGTGTTGTTGTCTTGGTTTTTGCTGTTCTAATTATAAAACCATGTCCTTTAGTTTATATATTTACACAGAAATGGGTTATTTATATGAGGAGTAACTGCATTAGTTTAATTTACGATAACTGTAAAGGCAAGTGATCGAGAAATTGAATTTGAGCCTTTAAGTATGAACACAACACAACCCGATCCGAAAATCAATAATTTGTGTGTAAATTATATTGGCAGCGGCTGAAATAAAAACCCAGGATCCTAGCATTCAGGTACGTTAACTACTGAAAGACCCGGTCGTCAAATAATAAGAAGTGTATGGAGTATTGATTGGTACTACGGCCTCGCAGAATACCGGCGTCAAGTAGAGGCATTTTGTGCTTCTGCTTTTCGTTCGGTGAGTTAGGTTTCCGCAGGCCCCTCCCCCTCCCGATCCCCCTTCTTCCGTAAATACCCTTAAAGGCCGGTAACACTCCATCAACTCCTCTGGTGTTGCAGATGTACGTGGGTGACGGTAATCACTTACCATCAGATGAACTGAGCGTTCTGGTTTGCCGCCTTTTATTTATAAAAAAAATTGTTTACGTTTGTTTATTTATGACTCCATAGGGATCCACAAACCGTGGCTTACGTTTTAATTCATGGTACGCAGGTTAATCACTAATAATAACTATTAAATAATGAGAAAACCTGCACAAACGTTTAAGAAGCATGTGAAGTTCGTCAATTTGTTTTATGTGCCAGGCTGTCAGCTGCCAGCCTGGCACACTCCTCTCAGGTCCAAATGCCTTCCATATACATTATTGAGAGGGGTTTGGAGAGGTACTTTACTTTTTTATTATATAACGGGCTGTTTGGCACATTTTCCCCATTACACTCCGTGTACATTTACAATTTTATGCGAGGTATTTGGCAAAATCAGAAGCAAGCGAGTTTAGCTGCAAAAAAACAAATCCTCGATAACTGGATAAAATAATTGACAAAGGCGCATCAGACAGACACAACTTATTTATGTTTATAAGCTTTTGCCACTATTATTCACGTTCTGCGCTCATAAAAATCAATAACAACTTGATTTTAAATCTCAATTGCTGTCGGTGGCTCAGTAATACGTTCGATATCGCTAATTTTGTTTTAATTAAGTTGGAAGCAATAAATTACGTTGTAAACATTGGTGTCGGACCTATAATTAAGGTATCTATACACTAAAGTATTTCTTGTTCCTTGATTATCCACAGATTACTTTACTACTAAAGCACCATTCAACTATTTATCATCAGGCCTCTTGTTATCTGCTGAAGATAGGCTTTTCCCAAGTATCAAATATCACAAAGATCTGTAGTGACTAAAACTTTTGGCAAACATATTGGCGATGCTTAGCTTAGAGTTTCATATAGTCTGAGTCTACAATTCCGTAGATTTTCACAATGCACAATTGGCGCTTGCAGAAAACGTTTTGTAATACAATTCGAACTTTGAAAGAAATTGAATGAACATAATCACATAGATATTAAGACTGTTATAATTATACAACATCTTAATTACAACGTTACTTACAATTATATCCAAAAATGTAATGCACTAGTTTTTAAGTATATATGTAAATGTATATTTTAATCTAATATTAGATTTGATTATAGGAGTACTCACGACATTGTGTAAATTACAATACTTTGCACATATTTGTAACGTTTTTAAGTAAGACGTCATCGGTAAAAAATAAATTAAATAGTATTGATATTCATTGTCACGTTCAGCCTAAGTGGATATGCGCCCTAATTCGGGCACCGTTACGCCGTATCTTAGATATGTATCGTATATTGTCACGTGGGAGCACGCCATGAGAATGGTCTTTGATATTGTTGTTACTTTTAATATTAATAATATCTACTAAAGATATAGTTAATATGCACTCATTAGAATTTAAAGATATGCAATTAAATGTTTACATTTCTTTTTATACTCTCATACGTACAAGTATACTTTTTGGTTCTGCACCTGCATTTCATTAACGTACCTAGGTTTTAAGAGTCACTTACAAGTATGTTTCTTTTCGAGGTTTTCCAAACGTTGGAAACATTGCTATTTGCTATGTATCTAATGAGATTAAGTTTGATAATACAATTGTTTTGTTTTCACAGGTACGTGTTGAAACTAACATTGAAAAAAAAACAGAAAATAAAGCCACAGAAGCATCACAGCTGTACGTAAATAGAGATATATAGTTTTACTTGCCAAATTCTTTAAAAAATATTCATCTGATAAAAGACAACGACACCATAAATTTCAAACCTTGAAGAATAGAACTAATAACGTGATAATCTTCTCACCGGTGCGCTGCTGAAGGTCTCTCCCAATGGGAAGCCCACTCTAATCGCCACGCTTAGCCGGTGGGTTGGCGATCACAGTGACGGGTGCGAGGTGCATCTCGACACAGCAGCCAGTTACCGGTATTGATTATTTATGTCTCTTATTTGAGATAAATATTCTGATTTTCACCATATGAAAGAAGCCAAAAGATCTTTTTATTACTCGTATTTCTCTAAGTCGTCTTATAACACCGACGAAATTAGTGTGGCAGAATTTCTTACAGCTGTATATTACGATGTATTAACTAAATGGTAATTATATTCATAGTTCTCATATAAGGCACTCTTAAAATTTAAGCAATTTCAAAACAACTAACAACAAGCGGTAGACTAAATGATTAATGTGCGATCACAGACCCGCCTGGTTATTTGTAATTCACGCACGCTCGCGTGCCGTCTGGGAGTAGACGCGATCTGTCATCCATACCCATGCCATTGAATAAACTCACGAAACCTTCGTAAGTTTAGATTTATATTTATCATAACACATCATACAGGGGAGCTTTTTTTTTATTGTATTGGAGTGACAAACGAGGATATAGTTAATTGTTAGGGACTGTTAAATCGCAGCCGGAGACATTATTCGTGCAATACAAATGATTGGTTTTCGGATCGGTTTCTACGACACTGCACCTGTACTTTTCATCCGGTCTTATCGTACAATCGTTACATCGGATTTGAAGAAGGTAGAAGACTAGTGAGCTCCTCTGTGTTTTTATGTACACTTGCGTCGATATTCACCACGCTAGCCAAAAGGTTTGTAGACTCTGTACCAGCACCTGTGCACTAGAGATCCTGCTTTGAATTACTAGTGTATGTTATTGGTGCAAATTCATTGATATCCTTTCACGTTACTTGCAGGAGCTGCATCGTCGGCAGTCGTTTGCCCGTGAAATAAAAAGTGTTAAAGATAATACTTTATCTTTAACACTTTTGCAACGGGACAATATTTCGTCTAACTTAAAAAACATTTTTAAAGCCAAAAAATAAACAAATCGATCGTAGTCGTCGTAACTGTTTAGACTGTCAAGGTTTGATACATTTTGAGTAACGGATATCTAGTACGAAGTCTTCATTTTAATTTATTTTTTATTTTACTTAAAAACTTACAGCTACCTAAAATCAGAGAACATCAACATTCATATAGAAAAACATATCGGCATCCGTTTGAAAATCGAACTTCATCTACTTACAAATTTTCACCAATAAATTTTGAATCATCATCATCATTTCAGCCTATCAGAAGTCCACTGCTGGACATAGGCCTCCCCTAAAGATTGCCACGAAGCTCGGTCCTGAGCCACCTGCATCCATCGACTTCTCGCAACACTGCGCAGGTCGTCACTCCATCTTGTGGGGGGTCGTCCTGCACTGCGTTTGCCTGTACGTGGCTGCCACTCGAGAACCTTTTTTCCTAACGGTTGTCAGTTCTGCGAGCTATGTGGCCGGCCCATTGCCACTTCAGCTTGCTTTTGAATACGCTATTGGATTCACGAAAAGTATATGATTTCCAGGTTGTACTGTTGAGAGTAAGCGCCAGCAATCCGGGAGATATTTCTCGGAGAATTTGCCTATGATCACCTCACAGGGCAGGCAGGTTCTAAAAAGTTCCCATGATCTGTCTTTAAAAATAAGGTTGGGCAAATTCGGATAGATTTTCCGTCAGTCGGTAACCAGAGTTTCCTTTGGGACTTAACAGACTGCTCGATGTGCAGGTTAGGTTGGCATTTAGAGAAAAATATGGTAAGAAATACTAACACCATTTAGTATTTCTATATAACTACTCCTAGTGTACTAATGGAGGGGGAATCCCTTACAATCCATATAGTATTTTTTCTAAATACTACTACTGGTTTGCGTGGAGTTATAAAGAGGTTCTAATTAGAAGTACTATTAAAATAGGTTAGCGAGTCTCTAGCCGCAACAATGGTTAACCACTAAAAGTTCAAATACCCGTCTATCTAAGGCAGTACAAGCTTTAATAATAGATTTTACCAGGGCAGTTACAGTAAATAAACAAGTATGACGAGTTGTAATATCCCATTTAAGAAAAAAACAACACACAGTTCGAAAACAAGTCAGTTTTAATTAACATAAAAAGTATACTGAACCACTTTTTTTTTCTACAAATTATTGAACCATAGTTGTAGATTTGTAAAGATATTGAATATGTCGATTACGCAATTTAAATGTTACATTCACTGTTCGGAAATCTGAATTGATATGAATTAACGTTTCTATTTATTATAAAACGACGTTATGAAACGCGACCAATGGCTCGTTATTAGTGTGCTATTCTCATATTTGTTGACAGTTGCACGTGTGTGTGTGTCGGAAAACCCACCGTCGACTAATATTAGATTATAAACAAATATTATAACTACACCACGAGATCCTCTGTTAGCTAGTAGAATGTACGAGGAAGATGAGAAAGACATTCGAAGAGTAAGATAAAATAGAAAGATAACTAAGGTTCACACTAAAACATTTTAATGCAACATTTCCATGAAATGGGCTGCCTAGATTTTTTTATGTCCTATAAATTTCGTATGTTATTCTAATTTTCGAGTCGCTTTACACACGTTTGTTTAGGAGTTCACTCTGATATACTTTAGATGCGTAAATAAATTCCGTGCTTGCTATTTACCTTCAAATCACTATAGCAACGAGGAGCTATTGGCTTGTACCTTGCTTTTAAGTTTTATTAGTTGTTATTTTTTTATCTACTGCACATAAAAGTTAAATACCGTCTTAGACAACAATGTAAGTACTTTTTTAAACGAAAATTACCTATGAATGATACAAAAAAAAAACAAATGCTCTCTCGACGTTATAAAATTACAGCTCTAACCACTCCCCATCCCATCATTGGGATGGCACCCACGATTAGAGCTCTGGCCATTTATTTTTGTCATCCAATTTTCACCAGAGCTCATTTGGTATAACGTGACGGTGGTGAGACTGATGCCGTGTTAGTATCCAGGAGAACTAAAAACTTATTGATAAGATACCCGTATGTTTTGATTGAACTCGGGTCTACTGATTTGGAGCCACATCTTCTAACCACGTTTCGTGTCTATCGTATCGTTTCAAATTGACCAATACTCATAATATTTGAGAGACTCTACTCACATATTTATGTATAAGAAAAAGGTATAATTATTTTCTATAAATACCTACGTCGAATATCGGATATCGACGTGTGCTACCGGTGTTAGAGAATCGCAATCATATATTAGCAATATTAAGTTATACTTTTTTGATGTCCAGGTATTTTAAAAAAAATACCGTAGGCCTCCGAGAGACGGAGAAATTTGTAAACCGCGATGAGTCAGCAGAAACTCTAGAAACGTTTAATAGAGCTATCGCAATTTCTAGTGCCCTGCCTTGGCCAATATAAAAGTTCTCCAAACATGTGTAAGGCGTATGTCCCATAGATTAAATTGCTTATAGATAAACAATGATAATATTAAATCATATCAGATAATTTAGAGTAAAATTTATTTTATCAAGTACACCACGATTTTTAATAAGCAAAAATTTTAATTATTTACATAATAAAAAGTTAAAACAAAGAGAAAAAAATACATGCAAAATTCACACGCTATGTGGGTTTACGATCCTTAAATGCAGTTGATCGTTTATCGCATTAGGGTGGAAACACACCTGCGTCTAAGACAATTCTAAACGTGAGACACCACAATAATTCTATCTGGCCATTATTTTTAAGATATTATTTCTTAATGATTTCTTGTATTTACGCGAACACTACACATTTGTAATGAAACTATTATTTACGGATTTTATCGCGTTTAATTTTGTTTTCAAAGGTATCTATGTCATCTAGACGTCTATCACCTCAATCCCCCCGTGACCGAAGCTGCTGTAAAGCACTCGAAACGACGGGAAAACAAAATTACCTAAACGCGAATAAATCCTTAAATAATAGCTTCATTTCAAATATTATTTCTTATTTGTTTTTAAGTGGTAAGTGACCACTGTGGTACAAAAATAAAGGCAAGAACTTTAGACCAAGTATTCTAAAGTAGCTGTGTATACGCCCCGTGTATCTGAATTCTCGATTTTATCACATAAGCGTTATTTTGCATCTGAGAAGGTAATCATGAGCCTCTGTGTTTCCGGGTACGCTTACGACACTATAACATCTCCTGCGCAATTGACAACTACTGATAGTATTCGAAAGTTGTTGCCGTGGTCGAATTCAGTCAGGTATACATTTCTTGCAGGATATCCTAAGTGCGATAGGCAGAGATAACGGATTACCAACAATACACTTTTCGCCTATTCGGGAGATAAAACGTGAGTGGTAAGCCTCGTAATCGTAATCGTGTTAGCTCCTGAAGAATGACATAAAATTTTGAAGAAAAGAGAAGAAAGCGGGTGATCAATTTTGTAATCTTAAACAAACGCTACCACAGACTTACAATTTCGTCTAAAAAATCGCTACCGTGCCATCACCTTTACAAAGCTTACGGCAAACGGACTAAGTGATATTCGACGGTAAAAAGTTTGAAACTTCAAGCTCTTTGGACTACCGTTTATGAGTCCTTTCCAAAGTTATGACTATATTTGGTGCCAAGAATTTTTGGATCAATGCAAATGAGGTAAGTGTAATACTGGGAAAATTCTCGAGAGCTCGAGTACATTCATGGCTTATATTGACACAAACGCAAACATCTATACACATGTACACGATCAAAGTTAAATAATTGTATGAAAGATTTGAAAATTCCAGTGATAAGCGATGGGGAGAAAGGTTCTAGGGTTTAGACACTGCGCTCCCCAAGCTCCTCAGCCTCATGTCTCAAAATGCGCCAACAGACTATTTTCAATTTTAAAAAGAAGTTCTATATCTATACTTTATGGTGGATAAATTAGAGGAATATGTATAATCTCCTTCTCTGCCTAGGAGTCGTCTGGGTAGGTCTCCCAGACGACCACAATCTTACCCGTTTCTGCCGCCAAACACCAATCTAAGAACTGTTGTGTTCCAGTTTGAAAAGTATTGAGTGCTAGTATAACTAGAGGCCCCGAGGCATTCCATCTCAGTCATCAGAAGTCTCTGGGACTTTCTTCGGTTGAGATTGTTTGCTGGTGTCCATGGGCTGCAGTATCCACTTACCATTAGGTACACTGTTAGATGTTCGTTTATCAAAATATTCTATTAAAAAATTAAATATTAATATGAATATCCCACGGTTAAACAGAGGCCTCTTCCCTCCGTTCCCCAGAGTAGGTAGTCGAACTTCACATGTCTCTGAAAACATACTTTTTATTTTTCTGGTAGTTGGTTTTCAGCACGTCGGAAACTAGGCTCTTAAAAATGGAATTAAACATTTGAGTCCACTCAACAACTCTTTTTCATAAAACCTTTAAAAAAACTTAGGCTATGGCAACTGCGCTTGCAAAATACGTATATTGTGTTAAAATAGCAGCCGAGCCAGATATTAAGTAAGATAAGTAAAATAACACACACAATCTAAGTTTAATTAACATAAAAATCGCATCGCATCGGTATCAAGATCACGAGATGAACTAATCTAACAAGCTAATTAGTTTGTTTGATTAAAATGAAACCATATTATTTAATGAAACTATTATTTACGGATTTTATCGCGTTTAATTTTGTTTTCAAAGGTATCTTTGTCATCTAGACGTCTATCACCTCAATCCCCCCGTGACCGAAGCTGCTGTAAAGCACTCGAAACGTCGAGAAAACAAAATTACCTAAACGCGAATAAATCCTTAAATAATAGCTTCATTTCAAATATTATTTCTTATTTGTTTTTAAGTGGTAAGTGACCACTGTGGTACAAAAATAAAGGCAAGAACTTTAGACCAAGTATTCTAAAGTAGCTGTGTATACGCCCCATGTATCTGAATTCTCGATCTTATCACATAAGCGTTATTTTGGATCTGAGAAGGTAATGACGAGTGAGTGCCTCTGTGTTTCCGGGTACGCTTACTACACTATAACATCTCCTGCGCAATTGACAACTGCCGATAGTATTCGAAAGTTGTTGCCGTGGTCGAATTCAGTCAGGTATACATTTCTTGCAGGATATCCTAAGTGCGATAGGCAGAGATAACGGATTACCAACAATACACTTTTCGCCTATTCGGGAGATAAAACGTGAGTGGTAAGCCTCGTAATCGTAATCGTGTTAGCTCCTGTAGAATGACATAAAATTTTGAAGACAAGAGAAGAAAGAGGGTGACAAATTCTGTAATTTTAAACAAACGCTGCCACAGACTTACAATTTCGTCTAAAAAATCGCTACCGTGCCATCACCTTTACAAAGCTTACGGCAAACGGACTAAGTGATATTCGACGGTAAAAAGTTTAAAACTTCAAGCTCTTTGGACTACCGTTTATGAGTCCTTTCCAAAGTTATGACTATATTTGGTGTCAACAATTTTTGGATCAATGCAAATGAGATAATTGACTGGGAAAATTCTCGAGAGCTCGAGTACATTCATGGCTTATATTGACACAAACGCAAACATCTATACACATTTACACGATTAAAGTTAAATAATTGTATGAAAGATTTGAAAATTCCAGTGATAAGCGATGGGGAGAAAGGTTCTAGGGTTTAGACACTGCGCTCCCCAAGCTCCTCAGCCTCATGTCTCAAAATGCGCCAACAGACTATTATCATACCTTCTCCAAATGCCAGGCTGTTAGCAACAAACGAGGCTCCATCCGAATTAGCGGATACCAAACTCCAGCTACAGCGAAGTGATGGGAAGTATCATCATCAGGGTGAGGGTATACTGCGCTCACTAACCCGCTTGTCCAGCGGAGTGAATATGGGCAAACCTTTCAAGAAATGTATTGCTTGTAGACGCTTTATTGGAAAGGTCTGGATGTTCAGTTGTGGACTACAATAGACTGATGTAATTGTAGTGTGAAATAATATAACTTGCGGTTATACTGGCAATTATTCTATGTTTCACCCTTTTCAAATGCCCATCATCCTGAAACTATACTGCCTCTACATACCCTTCAAGTTTTAACTTATCACCAGTGCAATCAGCATCCACTGCCTATAAGTGGCAGAATTATGTAGGGCGGTAATTCCAACCCCAGCAGCTCCTAGGAATAAAAGAAGTTCCACATAGTTGCTATTAACGTAGTGCTATTAATGAGTCGTGTTATTAACGTGCTATTAACGTTCACGTAATAAGACAATTCCTTATCTTGAATCAATAAACGTTAGAACAAACGCATAGACTACCATAGCTCAGTTATACCACAATTGCATATTCATGTAGCTGGTAGTCGACTTCAATCGACCATTGTACCGTCTATGACAAATGGTGACCTTATTCCCAGAGTCGGTTCGTTTGGCAGTCTGTCCGATTGTTAGACCATGGACAAATTGTCGGTTCTGTTATTGTGTGAACTCCGAATAGGTCACACAAGGTTGCAATATTAATTTTCTACGTTAATTAAAACAACAAAAATGGTCGATTGCATTTGTAGTAAATGAAGGTAAGTAAAAATTGTAAAACAAAGACGTTATGAACTCGATTGTTTTATAATTTATATATAACCACTTGCAACTGGTAACTAAATCTATGAATTATAGGTTAATCACCTGGCGAGACTCGTGGCCAAACGGCACACGTAACTCACCGCTCCGGGAAATAGAATGTACTGGTGAACCATGCCGCTGGGTTTGCTTTGGAGATCGTAACACCCCTCAGGCTCAGCGGTTCACCATCGATGTGTCTAATGGCTCAATAACGCCCAATTGTGAAATCGGATTTCGGATTTGGATCTCATATCCAAAATCAAAAATAGGTCTGGACATTATTAATACGGGGACTCAATTTATTTTATTTATTTAAGCTTCATGCACAAAGTGGTACACATGGCGGACTTAAAGTCTAGAGGCATTCTCTCCCAGTCACCCATTAGGCTAAGCAGAGATAAACACGTAATAGAGGCGATACAGCTAACAGAATAAAACTAGTAAAAGAATATAAATATCAAAATACGTATATTGTGTTAAAATAGCAGCCGAGCCAGATATTAAGTAAGATAAGTAAAATAACACACACAATCTAAGTTTAATTAACATAAAAATCGCATCGCATCGGTATCAAGATCACGAGATGAACTAATCTAACAAGCTAATTAGTTTGTTTGATTAAAATGAAACCATATTATTTATTACAAAGTAGTTTAATTATAGTTTAAGGGAGAAGATATCGTACTCTGTATACATGGCATTACAGCACATACCTTGCCTAAAGTGTTGGCGAGCGGAGAAGGCTCTGACGATAAACTAATCGTGAAAATCTTTCTTTTATATTAGTCTGTGGTATTTACCACAGACTATTTATGTGAAGCAGAATCATTCGAGGGTTCCCTCACTTAACTTCTCATTCACATTGTAAATATAGGTAAATCTGCTGATGAAGCACTCGTACCTGACACCAACATTCATATTCCGTAAAGTGCCTTTATATATTAACACATATATTAAGGTTTTCACATTGCTTCTCCTAAGTCTAGAGGTTTAGCTATGTTTATTACATCTGCCATGTAAGGAAGACTATTATCATACCTTCTCCAAATGCCAGGCTGTTAGCAAATAAACGAGGCTCCATCCGAATTAGCGGATACCAAACTCCAGCTACAGCGAAGTGATGGGAAGTATCATCATCAGGGTGAGGGTATACTGCGCTCACTAACCCGCTTGTCCAGCGGAGTGAATATGGGCAAACCTTTCAAGAAATGTATTGCTTGTAGACGCTTTATTGGAAAGGTCTGGATGTTCAGTTGTGGACTACAATAGACTGATGTAATTGTAGTGTGAAATAATATAACTTGCGGTTATACTGGCAATTATTCTATGTTTCACCCTTTTCAAATGCCCATCATCCTGAAACTATACTGCCTCTACATACCCTTCAAGTTTTAACTTATCACCAGTGCAATCAGCATCCACTGCCTATAAGTGGCAGAATTATGTAGGGCGGTAATTCCGACCCCAGCAGCTCCTAGGAATAAAAGAAGTTCCACATAGTTGCTATTAACGTAGTGCTATTAATGAGTCGTGTTATTAACGTGCTATTAACGTTCACGTAATAAGACAATTCCTTATCTTGAATCAATAAACGTTAGAACAAACGCATAGACTACCATAGCTCAGTTATACCACAATTGCATATTCATGTAGCTGGTAGTCGACTTCAATCGACCATTGTACCGTCTATGACAAATGGTGACCTTATTCCCAGAGTCGGTTCGTTTGGCAGTCTGTCCGATTGTTAGACCATTGACAAATTGTCGGTTCTGTTATTGTGTGAACTCCGAATAGGTCACACAAGGTTGCAATATCAATTTTCTACGTTAATTAAAACAACAAAAATGGTCGATTGCATTTGTAGTAAATGAAGGTAAGTAAAAATTGTAAAACAAAGACGTTATGAACTCGATTGTTTTATAATTTATATATAACCACTTGCAACTGGTAACTAAATCTATGAATTATAGGTTAATCACCTGGCGCGACTCGTGGCCAAACGGCACACGTAACTCACCGCTCCGGGAAATAGAATGTACTGGTGAACCATGCCGCTGGGTTTGCTTTGGAGATCGTAACACCCCTCAGGCTCAGCGGTTCACCATCGATGTGTCTAATGGCTCAATAACGCCCCGTTATGGGACTGGTTGGAGTTTTTCTTCGCAATCAATCTTTCGCAATAGATTTTGCAAATTTACCATATTTTTCTTTCATTTTAAACTATTTAGGTGTTGCAAAAACATTAACATTAGCTGAGTTCTCGACACGGATACCCAAGACTAGAAGGTCATGTAAGATGACCACTCGGTCTTCGACATACGTTAAAAACGATTTACGAGGTGTTAAATATTTAATATAATACAACATGTTTTATGGAGTTTAAAACAATACATAGAACTTTGCACGTGCGTTTTCGCTTTTGATTCCGCAAGCGATCTATTATTACATCTATAGAGTGAAACCTCAACAGTTTCCCCATACGATAGGAGTTACGAGGTTGTTAAGTTTTTGAACTTGTTTTATTTGATTAATACTCTCAAAATTCGATATTTCTCATATAATTAAATAATATACTTATGTATATATATATATATATATATATATATATATATATATATATATATATATAGATACATACATAGATATATACATACATGCATACATACAATTTATACAAATATACCATATACAGATAGAATTATGAATTTTAATTTAATTTATACTTCACTGTAAATCTTTCCTCTCGTTGAGAAATAACATAGACCCTTATAAAACCTGCATCTTTTCATCTAGAGCTTTTATCTAAAGGTTCACCACACGCAGATACTAAAGCAGCTACTCGCCAACGCATCCAAGAATTCTTATTATAGTTTTGTTTAAGTAAAATCTTCTATAGATATACGTGATCATTTGAGTGTCTTTTGAAGATTTTTTTAACACCATCGTTGATAAGTCGGCTAATACTTTCGCTCATTGCCATGCCAGGATAATCCGTCAACCTCGACGCCGATCCTAGTACAGCTATGAACCATCGTCTCGAAAGTAGAAATGTTACACGATCACTAACTAGTATATTCGAAATAAAAGAAATTCATATGTCGTAGGCTGCTTAGCCGAGTTGGATTATTCGTCTGAACATACCTCTTGATCGGAGCCGGACCTCTCTAATTGGACAATTCGCCCTAGCTAGCTATTATACAAAATATTTGGTTTAAAAAATCATGTTCAAGGAAAACATTTAAAGGTTGACAATGGGTGGTGGTGACTCAAAATGTACAAATTAAAAAAAAAGCGCCTGGCCAGTTATAACTAGTAGTAACGCAAACATGCAAATAGAAAATGTTGGCAACACCAATTATACTGGTATGTTCACACCTTAGCGTGAATGGGGAGGGCAGCGTGGGAGCGCATTTCAATTTAAATTAACAAATTAAACTACAGTTGTTAATCGTGTTATATCGTTATTTTGCCCTTATAAGTAAACGTATGAAGGAAAATTAAGGGATTGAAAAAAAAGCATGATTTGTTACTAAAATTTGTGTAAGATAAAACAAAAAAATGGTTTGCGTTCTGTGCTGTATTTTGCATAGCTAGAGCATCAAAACTGATATTTAAAATCACCTAGTATAAGCCACGGCAACTTACGTCTATGAGAGCTAGTTAAATCATTTCCTGCACTACTACCGTTAATTATCGTTTGTAATTACGTCGTGACGGGTGGTTACATCACCGTAACTATTCGACAAGTTGCTTCATCTGTAACCGTTAACTTATTCTCAGATACTTCTATGGGATTATTGTGTTTTAATAAGTACTAACCAAACATGATCGCAATAATAGTTAATTCAAAGCCCTGTCCCTTGAGATATAAACAATAATACACACGTGAAATTTACCAAGACATAAATAAAAAAGAAATATTAATACACATGACATACATAAACAATTCGGATATATACGAGTACTACACTAACCAGCGTTGTTCTACCCTTTCCGGTAGGTGGCGCAATAGTTTGATTTCTTAATTACTTATTATTTAGATTACAGCGCCATATTGTCTATAAGTTAATTTTTATTTGTGGGCTCTTAAACAACATCTACCGGATTGTCTTGACATTACAAATATATTGTAGGAATATTACCTCAATCGGTCAAGTCGTTCAAATGTTGCACGATCCCTAAGAGATGCACACCACATTTTTATATCTATATAAAGATTACGAAGGTGATAAACAGTAATAAGCCAAAACAAAAAAGGTTTCCAACCACTGCAAACGAGAGAAGAATACATTAATAACGTGCACGCACAAAAACAAATGCTAATCTGAATTTTGAACGTGGGGCTATATTAACGATGAACGAAATTTGAATATCGAATAATTCACATCGGTATCATACAATTGGAATAGCGTTGTGAAAAATCATCGAATTGATAGAGGCTGGTGAAGTTGTTGCAACTACATGAAACATTATTCGACGTTATCGAATAACAATCGATTTTAATTATATTGATGTTATCGTCACTTATTACAGAGATAAACAGAACGCCATAAAGTAATTGTCTGATGACTTTTGAATATTTTGTATAGCAGCCGAAGACAATATTTGTTCAATTCAAATGATTCGTTTTAGTGTTTAAATGTATTGGGAGAACTGCTCCTTTGTATATCAATACCAGAAGGTATTTATGTCATTGATCCTTCACAATTAACATTAAAATCATCATCATTAAAAACAGCCTTCTGCAGCGCCGGCATGCGTTTTTGAAGAATTTGGCACATTTGGCAGTAGGAAAATGGGTCAGCTAGTAGATGTCGATATCCTTATATCAATAATGGGTATTGCTTCCGTTTGCTAATCAGTGGGATATAATTTAACAGATTCTAATAAATATTTCGACATCTGTGAGATTACCATTTGTGGAAAAGGAAAGTAAAATCTAGTTTAAAGGTGCAATCTACACAACGAAAGGCTCTTGGATTCTAATAAAACCTTTTCTTTAGCTGTAATAATCTATGATTGGAGAAGACAAATATATGTGAAAAGGTTTGACACAGGGAGTAGTATCCCCAGTATGTTCGGCGAGGATTTAGGTCTGTATCAGCGAAAAATCTTCCATAGAAAGCATGTCAGCTTTTGCTAGCACTTGCTTGAACAGGCACATTTAGTGGGTAAGTTTGAAAGCTGAATGAATAAACTTTATTATACACCACAAAAGAAAAGTACCAAAACTATTTAAAAAAAACGATACGAGGTGGATTGTAGAATATAAATATAAATACTATGCAACTAAAAGTAATACTGTAATAAAATAAAATAAAAAAATAAATATAAATCAAAAAAAAATTACGAGAGAGGGGAGGTAATTTGTTAATAAATAATAATAATAATAATTTAAAATTTTCATAACAATGAAATAATGGCGCCAAATTTTAATTCGGACAAAGTTTTCCTTATTTATATAAACAGAACATTGAATGTAAGATGTAGCTATAAACTCCATGGTCAAATATATCCAATTGTAAGTAACTGAATCAAAACCGAAACAAATTTTGATGGCTGTAAATATAGAATATCCATTAACAATGCCATTATTAACAATTAGCAACAAAAGGCTCCAAACATTGATTCAGCAAACACAAAGACTTTGAGTTATCAGTTTGCGTAAGCATTAACATTACAATGTTTTTGCTCTTAAAGCAATTTACGCGTGAACTTTATCTCCATAAATCTTGATGGAGTTCACGTTTTGAGAGCCTTGAATGTTTGGTTTTGGTTGTTTCATATTAATCGACGAACAGAAATATAACATGAATTAAATTTTTACTTCCCGTTTGGAAGTAGTGCCGTAAGAATCTGTCACTCCTTGATTCGTATAAGAGGTGACTAAGTGAAAGGTCTTGAAAATCTCTGCATTAAATTTAATCTCTAACTTTTTATTATTGAATACGCGTCAAGCGAGCTAACAATCAACCTGACGGTAAGTGACTACTTCAGTCCATGGACACGGCGACCAGGCTTGCCGCCTGTCACATTCTTTCATCTCTATCTTTTTTTTATTGAATTCGCATCAAGCGAGCTAACAATCAACCTGACGGTAAGTGACTACTTCAGTCCATGGACACGGCGACCAGGCTTGCCGCCTGTCACATTCTTTCATCTCTATCTTTTTTTTATTGAATTCGCATCAAGCGAGCTAACAATCAACCTGACGGTAAGTGACTACTTCAGTCCATGGACACGGCGACCAGGCTTGCCGCCTGTCACATTCTTTCATCTCTATCTTTTTATTGAATTCGCATCAAGCGAGCTAACAATCAACCTGACGGTAAGTGACTACTTCAGTCCATGGACACGGCGACCAGGCTTGCCGCCTGTCACATTCTTTCATCTCTATCTTTTTATTGAATTCGCATCAAGCGAGCTAACAATCAACCTGACGGTAAGTGACTACTTCAGTCCATGGACACGGCGACCAGGCTTGCCGCCTGTCACATTCTTTCATCTCTATCTTTTTATTGAATTCGCATCAAGCGAGCTAACAGTCAACCTGACGGCCAGTGGCTACAGCAGCCCATGGACACCTTCAATTAGAGAAAGCTACCAATACGTTGACATCACAAAGAGCTAAGATCGATTGCCTTCACCTGATGGTAAGTGATTACCATCGCCCACATACATCTGCAACACCAGAGGAGCTACAGGTGCATTGCCGGCCTTTAAGGGTATTTGGCAGATGGGAGGGAGGATAAGATGTGGAATGGGGAGGGGGCGTGGGCCTCCGGTTACCTCACTCACCGAACGAAACGCAGAAGCACAAGATGCCTTTACTTCACGCCGGTATTCTGCGAGGTCGTGGTATTAATCTGGTCGAGCCGTCGCTTGGCTGTACCACGTTAAAAAACTTTGGACCCTTCAAACCAGAACACAATAGTGGTTGCGCTGCTGATTAGAAAGAAATAGGTAAAAGGGGTTTACCTACGCAGACGGCTCCTCGGCAAAAAAGGAGTCCAACAACCTAAGTGATCATAGGATTAACAAGGCCAACCAAGAAATCCAGGCGAGCTTAGCTCTAAGCAGAATTAATTTCTTGTAAACCCTCAAGAAAAGAGACAAATTCTATATAGATGACTGTGTACTTAATTAATAAAACAGAAACTAATTTAATTGGCTATATATTATACAAATTTACAAAATCTTTTAATGACGTGTCTAAATATATAAAATATAAATACTATGCAACTAAAAGTAATACTGTAATAAAATAAAATAAAAAATAAATATAAATCAAAAAAAATTACGAGAGAGGGAGGTAATTTGTTAATAAATAATAATAATAATAATAATAATAATAATAATAATAATAATAATAATAATAATAATAATAATAATAATAATAATAATAATAATAATAATAATAATAATAATAATAATAATTTAAAATTTTCATAACAATGAAATAATGGCGCCAAATTTTAATTCGGACAAAGTTTTCCTTATTTATATAAACAGAACATTGAATGTAAGATGTAGCTATAAACTCCATGGTCAAATATATCCAATTGTAAGTAACTGAATCAAAACCGAAACAAATTTTGACGGCTGTAAATATAGAATATCCATTAACAATGCCATTATTAACAATTAGCAACAAAAGGCTCCAAACATTGATTCAGCAAACACAAAGACTTTGAGTTATCAGTTTGCGTAAGCATTAACATTACAATGTTTTTGCTCTTAAAGCAATTTACGCGTGAACTTTATCTCCATAAATCTTGATGGAGTTCACGTTTTGAGAGCCTTGAATGTTTGGTTTTGGTTGTTTCATATTAATCGACGAACAGAAATATAACATGAATTAAATTTTTACTTCCGTTTGCTAATCAGTGGGATATAATTTAACAGATTCTAATAAAACCTTTTCTTTAGCTGTAATAATCTATGATTGGAGAAGACAAATATATGTGAAAAGGTTTGACACAGGGAGTAGTATCCCCAGTATGTTCGGCGAGGATTTGGGTCTGTATCAGCGAAAAATCTTCCATAGAAAGCATGTCAGCTTTTGCTAGCACTTGCTTGAACAGGCACATTTAGTGGGTAAGTTTGAAAGCTGAATGAATAAACTTTATTATACACCACAAAAGAAAAGTACCAAAACTATTTAAAAAAAACGATACGAGGTGGATTGTAGAATATAAATATAAATACTATGCAACTAAAAGTAATACTGTAATAAAATAAAATAAAAAATAAATATAAATCAAAAAAATTACGAGAGAGGGAGGTAATTTGTTAATAAATAATAATAATAATAATAATTTAAAATTTTCATAACAATGAAATAATGGCGCCAAATTTTAATTCGGACAAAGTTTTCCTTATTTATATAAACAGAACATTGAATGTAAGATGTAGCTATAAACTCCATGGTCAAATATATCCAATTGTAAGTAACTGAATCAAAACCGAAACAAATTTTGACGGCTGTAAATATAGAATATCCATTAACAATGCCATTATTAACAATTAGCAACAAAAGGCTCCAAACATTGATTCAGCAAACACAAAGACTTTGAGTTATCAGTTTGCGTAAGCATTAACATTACAATGTTTTTGCTCTTAAAGCAATTTACGCGTGAACTTTATCTCGATAAATCTTGATGGAGTTCACGTTTTGAGAGCCTTGAATGTTTGGTTTTGGTTGTTTCATATTAATCGACGAACAGAAATATAACATGAATTAAATTTTTACTTCCCGTTTGGAAGTAGTGCCGTAAGAATCTGTCACTCCTTGTTTCGTATAAGAGGTGACTAAGTGAAAGGTCTTGAAAATCTCTGCATTACATTTAATCTCTATCTTTTTTATTGAATTCGCATCAAGCGAGCTAACAATCAACCTGACGGTAAGTGACTACTTCAGTCCATGGACACGGCGACCAGGCTTGCCGCCTGTCACATTCTTTCATCTCTATCTTTTTATTGAATTCGCATCAAGCGAGCTAACAATCAACCTGACGGTAAGTGACTACTTCAGTCCATGGACACGGCGACCAGGCTTGCCGCCTGTCACATTCTTTCATCTCTATCTTTTTTATTGAATTCGCATCAAGCGAGCTAACAATCAACCTGACGGTAAGTGACTACTTCAGTCCATGGACACGGCGACCAGGCTTGCCGCCTGTCACATTCTTTCATCTCTATCTTTTTTATTGAATTCGCATCAAGCGAGCTAACAATCAACCTGACGGTAAGTGACTACTTCAGTCCATGGACACGGCGACCAGGCTTGCCGCCTGTCACATTCTTTCATCTCTATCTTTTTTTTATTGAATTCGCATCAAGCGAGCTAACAATCAACCTGACGGTAAGTGACTACTTCAGTCCATGGACACGGCGACCAGGCTTGCCGCCTGTCACATTCTTTCATCTCTATCTTTTTTTTATTGAATTCGCATCAAGCGAGCTAACAATCAACCTGACGGTAAGTGACTACTTCAGTCCATGGACACGGCGACCAGGCTTGCCGCCTGTCACATTCTTTCATCTCTATCTTTTTTTTATTGAATTCGCATCAAGCGAGCTAACAGTCAACCTGACGGCCAGTGGCTACAGCAGCCCATGGACACCTTCAATTAGAGAAAGCTACCAATACGTTGACATCACAAAGAGCTAAGATCGATTGCCTTCACCTGATGGTAAGTGATTACCATCGCCCACATACATCTGCAACACCAGAGGAGCTACAGGTGCATTGCCGGCCTTTAAGGGTATTTGGCAGATGGGACGGAGGATAAGATGTGGAATGGGGAGGGGGCGTGGGCCTCCGGTTACCTCACTCACCGAACGAAACGCAGAAGCACAAGAGGCCTTTACTTCACGCCGGTATTCTGCGAGGTCGTGGTATTAATCTGGTCGAGCCGGCCCATTCGAGCAGCAGCTAAAGCCGCCTCTTGGCTGTACCACGTTAAAAAACTTTGGACCCTTCAAACCAGAACACAATAGTGGTTGCGCTGCTGATTAGAAAGAAATAGGTAAAAGGGGTTTACCTACGCAGACGGCTCCTCGGCAAAAAAGGAGTCCAACAACCTAAGTGATCATAGGATTAACAAGGCCAACCAAGAAATCCAGGCGAGCTTAGCTCTAAGCAGAATTAATTTCTTGCAAACCCTCAAGAAAAGAGACAAATTCTATATAGATGACTGTGTACTTAATTAATAAAACAGAAACTAATTTAATTGGCTATATATTATACAAATTTACAAAATCTTTTAATGACGCGTCTAAATATATAAATATACAATTTACACTCGTACAAACGTATATACACACACAAACATTTATATATATATTTACCTAATACAGGTAAATATATATATAAATGTTTGTTCGTTCGAGTGTAATTTACCACATGGATGTAGGTGGCTCAGGACCGAGCTTTATGAAAAACTTTGGCCTCCCACATGTTCAGCAATGGACTTTTGATAGGCTGAAATGATGATATAACATATTTAATAATAATCTCCAATACAAATACCGATAAGATATTTATTTACAATTCTAAGTAGACAGATAGTGCTCCGTTACTCTTTTTCGGAATATTTCACGAGAAGAACTAGTACGTATGTTCTTTTTTTAATAATTAACTTTAGGAAAATTATTATATACCTCTTGTATTTTTGCTCATTCCCACCTCGTTGGGAAGGAGAATTGATGAACGCAGTATTGGTACATTCGCATCCCCATCACTAGTCGCTTATGGTTCGAAATTTTCAGTTCGTAATTTCGCAGTTATTTGTAGTTGGAGACCCGACTCATGTTTGTCATCCAGCAGAGTGCATTATGTAGAGGCTAGGTTGGTAATTAAGGGGAAAAAGCTCCTATATGTCAATTTACATTGCGTAGCTACGAGTCTATTTAAGTTAATTGTTAGCAACGTCTTTTTTTGGGTAACAGAAGAAGAGGGAAATGTACATTCTAATGTACATACATGGATTTATGCGTCGCTTTGTCGACGACCTCCGAGACAACATTGAGCACTTAGTTTACCCGCAGTTTTACTTTCTTTCCACGTTAGCGATTGTTAGCGACAATCGACGGAAGCGGTGCGGTGTCGTGTGCGCCCCACATGCCAAGCACCGCGTGACAGCTTTGCGAAATGAGCTGGAAGCCGGAGTGACACACTGCTTTAAAGTTTAGCGAGAGTTTTACGGATGTTCAACAATGAGATTGTTTATTTTTAATTTTCTGTAGTGAAATTTCTTTGTTGTGGTAACCATTTGGCAGCTTCACGATAGTAAAATGAATGGTGAAGAATTGCTATTACTCGAATTCTCCGCAAGTTTCCCAGTCTTCAGCACTTCCAAAAATATGACGCGATATGGAGATGGCTTTTAATGTTGTTGCAGTACAATTTAATTTTAGTAATTCCTAAGTTTTATTTAACCGACCTGACAACCGTTGGGGAAAAAAGGTTCTCGAGTGGCAGCCACGTACAGGCAAACGCAGTGTAGGACGACCCCCCATAAGATGGAGTGACGACCTGCGCAGTGTTGCGGGAAGTCGATGGATGCAGGTGGCTCAGGACCGAGCTTTATGAAAACTTTGGCCTCCCACATGTTCAGCAATGGACTTTTGATAGGCTGAAATGATGATATAACATATTTAATAATAATCTCCAATACAAATACCGATAAGATATTTATATACAATTCTAAGTAGACAGATAGTGCTCCGTTACTCTTTTTCGGAATATTTCACGAGAAGAACTAGTACGTATGTTCTTTTTTTAATAATTAACTTTAGGAAAATTATTATATACCTCTTGTATTTTTGCTCATTCCCACCTCGTTGGGAAGGAGAATTGATGAACACAGTATTGGTACATTCGCATCCCCATCACTAGTCGCTTATGGTTCGAAATTTTCAGTTCGTAATTTCGCAGTTATTTGTAGTTGGAGACCCGACTCATGTTTGTCATCCAGCAGAGTGCATTATGTAGAGGCTAGGTTGGTAATTAAGGGGAAAAAGCTCCTATATGTCAATTTACATTCCTTTATTATAGATATTAAAACGTCCCCACATGCGTAGCTACGAGTCTATTTAAGTTAATTGTTAGCAACGCCTTTTTTTGGGTAACAGAAGAAGAGGGAAATGTACATTCTGATGTACATACATGGATTTATGCGTCGCTTTGTCGACGACCTCCGAGACAACATTGAGCACTTAGTTTACCCGCAGTTTTACTTTCTTTCCACGTTAGCGATTGTTAGCGACAATCGACGGAAGCGGTGCGGTGTCGTGTGCGCCCCACATGCCAAGCACCGCGTGACAGCTTTGCGAAATGAGCTGGAAGCCGGAGTGACACACTGCTTTAAAGTTTAGCGAGAGTTTTACGGATGTTCAACAATGAGATTGTTTATTTTTAATTTTCTGTAGTGAAATTTCTTTGTTGTGGTAACCATTTGCCAGCTTCACGATAGTAAAATGAATGGTGAAGAATTGCTATTACTCGAATTCTCCGCAAGTTTCCCAGTCTTCAGCACTTCCAAAAATATGACGCGATATGGAGATGGCTTTTAATGTTGTTGCAGTACAATTTAATTTTAGTAATTCCTAAGTTTTATTTAACCGACCTGACAACCGTTGGGGAAAAAAGGTTCTCGAGTGGCAGCCACGTACAGGCAAACGCAGTGTAGGACGACCCCCCATAAGATGGAGTGACGACCTGCGCAGTGTTGCGGGAAGTCGATGGATGCAGGTGGCTCAGGACCGAGCTTCGTGGCAATCTTTGGGGGAGGCCTATGTTCA
This sequence comes from Bhutanitis thaidina, assembly GCA_029286595.1. Taxonomy (NCBI): domain Eukaryota; kingdom Metazoa; phylum Arthropoda; class Insecta; order Lepidoptera; family Papilionidae; genus Bhutanitis; species Bhutanitis thaidina. Next base: position 3,581,329 of record JAGSMS010000020.1, on the reverse strand, counting down.
GCAGTGGACTTCTGATAGGCTGAAATGATGATGATGATTTAACATTACACATGATATCTTGCAAAATATGGAAAAAGAAAGAAACGTACAATTTTCATTATTTCATCTTAAATAATGATACGCTATATTTAATTTTATAATGATTTGTAGTCAAAAACATTCAATTAAAGAGTTAAATAATGATAGTGAAAATAAATATAATTGCTAATATAGGCAATCAATTAATGAAAGACTTCACCAACGTCCTCGCACTTAAAACTAATCATTTAACCGTTAATAACACTGGAGACTGAATTATGTAAATAAATTAGCAATTTTAACACCTAAACCCGAAACGTGTGTGATATATTTGAATAAACATTTAACGGTATCACGAATCAAATGAATTGATTGAAAACCCTTAATTTGTAAAGTGGAATATGTTACTTATAATACAAACAAATTCCGGCTGGGTATTCAAGAGTTTTCATTAAAAGCTAAGTAAGTTTACGTAAATTTTTAAGTTGGTTAATTTTACGTCATAAATAATGTAAAATATTCAAATATATTAAGGCTTTGACAATACTTTAACGAAAGGAATAATATAAATAGGGAGAACGTACCGCATGGGGCGTAAGATTCTACCATCTTTTTCTCCGAATACTAACCTCCCTGGTACATGGTGCACCCAGCTAGCTGCCAAATGTTAAGTTTCATCAAAGATATTAGTGATTTTTTTATGTCTAGGATCACGTTCACGTTTAAAGGCACTACGTTAATTAGGTAACATTGTGAACTCAATATACTCGTATAAGTCGTTCTATTTCATTTCGATGTTCGAAAGTTTTTTATACATGGACAGCAAATGAGATGATTTTATAATTCTCGACAAATAGGAAGAGTTCAATGATGTTTTACGTCATTTTCACTCATACCAAAATCGGAATTTAAGATATAGCAATTAACATTTAAATACTTGTGTATTTAAGACGCCGTCCACATCTAAGTATAGATATAACATAGTAGCTTCCGCCCGCGACTTCGTCCGTCTGCTAAGTTTTCCAGCGACTTTCCGCAGTTCATAAGTAGCCTCTGTTCGTCTTCGTTTCAAATCTCATCAAAATCGATACAGATAATAAAAACTATTTTCATATATTATATTAAAAAATACTTTCGCATTTTTAATATTAAGTATGGATCTATATTCGCTACACTTTTTTTTTTAATTCTATAAATGGAAGAAATTTTAGGTGTTGGATCGGAGTTTGTAATGTCAGTGTGTACAATATTGCAAAAGCGGAGATTTGGTCGCGAGATGAATCAACGCAGCGACGCGTGTGACTCTAACGCAATCATAATAATGTTTTGTTTACACCATAACAACTCGTATATGATGATCATGTCCTCCTGCACGATTCCGACCACGGCGACAGGTTCTGAAAACAGTTGTCAACTTCGCAGGTGATATTATAGTACCGTAAATGTACGCACTCACTCGTCCTTGCCTCCCAATATCCGATGTAACGCTACAGTGATAAGGATCGGAGAACACAACGTCAGAGACTCTTAACGAACGCATTACAACCAGACCTATAAACTAATAACTACTTTATATTTTACCCAAATATAGAGTTCGGATGGTTCAGCAGTCAGGTAGGCTAACCTCTAAGCGGTTGTCGAAGCACGAATACAAAGTGAGATCGGTAAGTGATGTTTCGAATGAAGAGATAGATATCAACCGGGACCTCATGACCGCATGATGATGGCTTCGCTTATGCAGCACCCACAAAATTAAACAAATATTAATTTGTAGCTATTGCCGAAGCCATAGAGAAACTTTACGGAGTATTTTTCGAATTTATAGTCGAGGCTACCACGTGGTCCGAGGTGTTAAAGGCAAATGAAACCAGTGATGCGGCTTTAATTTTTCTGTGTATTTTCTACCGTGACAAGGAGTGCAATTACACTCCTATGCATTCGAAACCCGGTGTCCATGTTTTCAATGTATTGCGTAAACGCATGAGTGTGTGTACGCATATGTGTGTGCATCTGCAAGTCATATCAAGTCATTGGAAAACTACATAGGTAAAGAATATCAGTATTCTGTTTAGGGAATATTCTGTATCACTGTTAGACGGCTTTTTCTAATTTTTTTCTATAGTAAAATAAAGTAGCAGCCTATAACTTCCCACTGCTGGGCAGAGGCCTCCTTCTCAAATATCTGTGAGGGTGTAGGAGCCGGGAATGGCCCGCCACCCTGATCCATTGCGGGTAGGCGGGCTTCACATATCCTCGAAATAATATTTTCTTTATTATTTCTTACATGACATGACATATGTTAGAGAAGATCTACGGTTCTTTGTGTAACATAAGTCATATCTAGTCTTTCTATACTACGAAATTATAAAAGTACTGAAATTATACCGATTTTTAAACGTTATACTAACAGAGTTTGTTAAATTAATTCCTATAGAATTCCACTTGCTCGCCACCAGGATTATGTCATAAGCAGCCATTTAAATGATTTAATGAACAGAGTGAATAACATACAAACACAATGACAATTATTGTATATAATTGTGACAATTATTCATGTACATATTTAAGTTCAATTTTATTATTTGTTATCGTTCTACAAGTCCTCCCTTATACTATACTACACCAGACTATTCCACAGCTGAACATAGGCCTCTCCAAGAAAGCGCCTACAAAAGCCGACGTGTATTTCTTGAAATGTTTGCCCCAACTCTGGGCAAGCGGGTTGGTGAGCGCAGTGCAGGCAACCTGTCATCAATGATGCTGCTCCTCATCACCAATCAGTGGGGATTGATTGACACACACACACACTTCCTTGTGTGTATATATGAATAAAACGGGTACATAAATAAAATTTACAGGATGTGTCTGATATTTGTTTGGATTTGAACCAATGACCGACGACTCAACAGATAAACATTCTGAATACTGCGACAAACCAACTTTAGAAGATATTCTTCCGAGGTCTCGAGTTACATTTCATACGGCGCTTAACTCGCACTGTCTCGTTAAGTAATTAAGAAAATTGTGTTGGACGCGATGTTCGAATATTTTCTCTTACGCAAAGCTAACAGTCATAAATGGCGACATTTTGTTGAAATGCGTTGAATATCTGGATATATATATGTATATAGAAAAATTCTAGACTCCACAGTAACAATATGAAATTATGAATAAAAGTCTTACTTTCCTTTTAAAGTTTAACGAATATAATGTAAGGCATGGATATTTGCTATAAGGCAGTTCAAGATATTTAATATCAAATAAAGAAATGCCAAAATTTCAAAGTGATATAGAACTAATTTACTAACCATTACTTAATGTATACCTTTATTGTATTCACGCGAATACATTGAAACGACTCAAATTTAACGAAGTATGTGTGAGGTGTGAGACGTCCTCTTGTGTCTGGTCTTCCACGTGGCTCATTCTGCAAGGCGAAGTTTCCTCTACGAAAGCGATTTCACCGAAAAACGCACAGTGCGTTCGTCAGTCGTCTCCAAACCCAGCATTGATATCGGAGCTGTCTTATGTTAGCGACGTTGCGAGTGCTTTTTATATATATTTTAAAAATATACTTTTCTGATAAAGTTGTTTAGCTTTAGTGGTTAATGTTCTAGATTATTATTTTAGTTTTTCAACATACTTTTCACTCGCTTATTTGCAACAACTTGACAGGTGGTAGGCCTACCACCATCTTAGAGTTCAGGCCAACGACACACATCTTACATATAAGTTTTGAAAACATCATTGGTGCTCCTAGCACTCCACAAAGGGATCGAACTCGAGTCTCCTTATTCAGAGGCACATTAGCTAATTCAGTTTAGCTAATACGCAACATAATTAAAAACAATGAAAAAATTTACACCTTGGCTATAAATCGTTCTAGTTGTAAAGGAATCACAGTACATGCGATCGAATTTCAGAATGGCCCAATTCTCCTGCAATGGCTCTAAACAACAGCTTTACTTAACAATTCTAAAAGTCATCAAATGCTAACAGGTCACGACTCCTATTTATTGAACTTTTGACAAGAAACTGTTTCCATTGATCCGCTTAGACATTTTCATTGAACAATTAACGCTGCGCAGTTCCTAGTTCAGGAACATTATAATGTTTTAAGTCCTTCTCTGCCTAGGTATCGTCTGGGAAGGTACCACCCTCATCATCATCATTTCAGCCTATCAGAAGTCCACTGCTGAACATAGGCCTTCCCCAAAAAATACTCATCATGGGGGTATCACCCTACTCTTACCTAATATCTATTTCAACCACCAATGAGCTTTACAGCCATTGTTAAGTTCCGGTTTGAAAGCTACACTGTTCCAGTATAATTACAGGCTGTGAGGCATTCTATCAGAGTTCTCCGCGGTGACAACGCATCTGTAACTTCCTTCGATTGAAGCATTTGCCAGATACCCATGGGTTTCAGTAGTCACTTACCATCGGGTGGTCAGTTCGTTCATTTTTTTATAATCTAATAAAAAAATCGATACAGACTGCGTATGACAATGTTACCTTATTATCCTATGAAGTGTCACAAAAGTAGTAGGAAAATTCCAGGGGTATAACCAACTATAATATGCCAGACCTGAATAAAACGATTTTAGCGAAACCTTATATGCACGCATAAGCAGCATACGTAGGTCTTAAAAGCTAGTTGAGATAATTTTCGTAATGTCCAGTTATAAAGGAGATATTTGTAATTATCTGTGATTATGGAATACAAAACATCGCGAAATACAAACTGGTAACAGTTAAAAGTCTGTCGCTTTTATAGGAGTCTGTCTAGTTCGATTCCAAAGTAAGACGAATAGTGGTCTAGATAAATATAACTAAATTGATTATGCATTCTGATGTATGACTTTAATCACATCCATTTCCTGAACACTAGGGCTGTAATAAAAGGCGTGGCATGAAATATATCAACCAACTGATCAATTCCATTAGGCACCACAACCACTATTTATAAAGTGTAAAACAGAGACTCGAACACATTAGTTGTAATTACACCATGAGTAATGCACGCCACAACAATCGTTTGGTGATTGGACCTCAATTATTCAGCATTGTTTGTCCAAAGGTTATCGGGCCCAGCGCAATCGATTTATTGACTACTTCTCGGTAATGCTGCGGTGAAAGTATTTACATATACCTTTATTGTAAGACGAATCGTAATTGTTTGTTAAAGGAAATGGAAGTTGTGGTTTCGTTTTATTAATTTATTAACAATTTTCCAACGCAGTATGGCTGAAAGAATTAATAGTTTCATTTTGTTTGAAGCAGCTTTCTTATGCGCAAATTTCAAATTATTCTTACTTACCTGCTGATGATGATGTAGTGCTGGTTTTGATTTCGATCACGGCGACAAATTCCGAATACTATCGGCAGTTGTCACCTGCGTAGGAGATATACAATTAGTGTATGCCACTTTAGTTTCATAGAGCGCGAGTGACCTGGGTTCTATCCCCGGTGCCAGCACCACTAAAATTACCACCAATAAAAAGCATTTTACCACATGCTCGACTGTAAAAGAAAACATCGTGACGAAAACTGCATGTCTGAGAAATAATAAAACTATTATTTCGAAGATGTGTGAAGGCCGCCAATCCATACTGGAGCAGGACAGCGCGCCCTTCCCGGTTCCAAAATCCTCTCAGGTATATGACCTTAAGGAGGCCTTTGTCCAGCAGTGGTCACTTATAGGTTTTAAGTATATGCACATAAGAGCAGAGGTACTCACTCGTCTTTATTTTCTCGGTGTAAACCTTATGGGATATAATCGGAGGAAGTGTCAGATGCAATTTCACAGACACGGGACGAGCACAACAAAACCAGACCCGAAAGCCAATAGTTTTTGTTGTTGCACAAACATTGACCTCGGCGGATATTTGAACCCAGCCGAGGTCGAGACCCTGGAGCTCAACCTCCAACCTGCCACGTGGTTCTCAAATTCGTGATTTTCAGCTAAAGAAGTTGTTATCCACTCGGTATGCAATTCGTAACCTTCAGGCAACAAGTCAAGCAACCAACAAGTCTGTTTACTGTGTTTGTGATGTTTTAAATATTTTCTCCTGTTGTATCTTCGTTAGGTTAAAAAAACTTCAATGATAATAAATGTCTGTCTGTTTGTAATGTTATGAAAATTGCACAGTTCATCGGTTGTATTCCTGGATTCAATTCGATATAAGTTTTATTAGATGGGCATAATTACTGAGAGATAAGAATCACACGGATAGACAAAGTTTTACGGTACATCTATTAAACTTAAGTAATACTAATCAACTATAAAATTACTTTCGGCCTACAAATTTAATGAGTTGTAACGATGGTAATCAATTTACTCATAATTTTGATTACAAAGTTGTAAAGCGTTTGAACATAAAAACGTAAAGTATAACCTCCGGCTCCAACTACTTTATTTGTTAATGATTTTTCTACGTAACTCGAAATGTATTCAAGGCAGATCTTGAACATTGCGATATATTTAGATTAAATATAAAAAAACTGCGATGTAATAATCATAATTTACTCGGTGGTACGTTTATTTTCTGCCTAGAAGCTATCTGGATAGGTATCAGCAGTACAATCACTGTTCTCTATCGGTTTAAAGGGTGTAGCCAGCCAGTATCATTGCAGGCTGTGTGGTATTCCATCTTAGCCCTCAAGGGTCCCCTGCTTCTCCATCACCTTCATCATATTCCCACCATTGATATTGTTTGCAGGAGTCTTAAATATATAGGCTGTATATTTAAGTATGTAGCTCCGTTTACTCATTCTCTAATCCCGAGTCAGATCCTTTTACAAGACTAAAACCAATCCTTATTCTAGAAACCTATGTGAGCAGTGCACTTTTGAGAGACTGTTTAATATAAGCGTCGGTAATCGCCTACTATCACTTTGCTCGTTTTCCCACTTTCCCATCACAGTGGGAACAAGAAATTTTAAGAAGCAGACTACAGACGCCTAAGTTATAATGAGAAGGCTTACCTTTCTTATAACGTAAGATAATTTGATAGAAGTTAGATATTTCTCATCTCCATTCGATCCTCTGAAAGCATCTGGTAGTCCAGTTTCGTTTCCGCAACATCACGTCTAAGCATTCTAAATCATATGTAAAATGTTATTTTATTCTTAAATGTAATGTAAAACATCACCACTGCAAAACATTATTCAAAATACGATTTCTTCGAACATTGCCTCATACGAAAATCTCTCATGGTGTCTTATTCTGGGAAATAAACCGTTTCATACAAATGCCATTGACAAGCGTTTAAACCCATGGGAAAGTATATGCGGCCACCCAGATTTAATACCTACACTACCAAAAAGTACAGACTATAATCGCCATTGTACATTTTTAATAGGGCTTAAGATAGCGTTGAGAATATTAAATGATAATTTAGTGGGCTTTGTGTACTGGTATTTCGACTTAAATATTCTACATGCATTACGCCGTGGATATACAGGTTGGTGAAGTCACTTTTTCGATAGTTAGTAGTAAAAAATGTTTCATGAGCCGATTGCTTTAAATCTTAATGTGCCAACGTCTAGATATTTACCGCAATGCTAGTACTACTAACTAAAAATTGCAATTAAAGCACTCCGTAACGTACTGCCGCTGTTTTGTTCTACTGGTCGCTTTCGCTCTCTGAGAGTGTATCTGAACACAATCACAGGTTATCAAATACACAGGATATATTGTAGTATTATTGTGTAATGTGGAGCTATGGGTCCCGGGTTCGAATTCCAGCGAAATTCATTATTTGTACATCACACAAATTACAGATTTTCTGGTTTGGTTGAGTCGTGTTGCATCCTGTATCTCCGTCACTGTATATGATACTCGTATATATTTTTTTGAAAGAATACTAGCAATGCTATTTATTAAATAACATTACTAATATTCCTGTTAACCCTGCAACTAAGCATTACAGCTTGTATTGGATTGGAGTGGTTCACGACAATAGTCGAATGGCGGACTCGAACTTACGACGTCATGTTTCGTGGTTCGCACCCTAACCCATTCGGCTATTGGCGTTTAGCGCATAAAGCAGGAAGTAGTTTTCTGTCTATCATATCTATTATATTTTATTTATATATTTATTTATACTTCATTTTGTACTCCAAAAGGATTAGAAAAGGTGGACTTAATGCCTTTTGGCATTCTTTACCAGTCAACCCAGGGCGTGAAGAAATGTTGTGATAGGTGCATCCCCATATTATATTCACTATAATAAGAACAAACATTGCACTGCTGTTTGGGAGGCAGAAATAGGTAAGATTGTAGTATCAATGCAGACAACTCCTAAATAGAAAAGAAATCTACCGCTTTTTTTTAAATTTCAGCTAGAAAGCCTTCGTAACCAAGAATAAAAAGGTTTTTTTTTTAAATATACTATAATGCAGATTGTCCCAAAATTAAATTAGGGAGGTCAATTACGATAAGTTATGAGTCGAAGAAGTTCGGCAATGCCAATCCAAAGCAATCTCAAAATTAGTTAAATACAATACTTGACCCAGAGCGAGTTGCCGGCGAAGCTGAAAGCGAATTTTAGTTATTATAGACATGTCTTTTAATTACGAGTACAATTTCCTTCTTACTACCTTACTTTACCAGCCTGTAAATAGTCCACTGCAGGACATAGGCCTCTCCCATAAAGAGGATGTGCCATAATCGTCAAGCTCGGCGAGAGGATTGTCGATCACAATACCAGACACCTCGCACCTAAGACGCTGCTGCCCGGCTTCGTTCTATTTAATTACCAGCCATAGCCTTGCCAAAGCCATTGCAATTGATGGCTTTTCCCCTCATCGCCTCTTACTACAACCTCGCGAAGAAAGAGGGTCTCAGATTCTTACACCAGTAACACAGGGCCTGCCTTTTGCTAACATCGATTTTAAAGATTTGTTTTCCATTCCATTGCGTAAGACAAATAGGACTACTTCAATACATGTTGCCTACTTAATAAACCTCGTTATTAATATAAGCAAGGTAATTGAATTAAATTATGCAAAACAATACTTTATCTCTTAGATTTCGTTACTTGACTTTTAACATTTTATGCTGTGTACTACCGCCAATTAATTTGGACAGGTTTCTTTCGTTCATATGGACTGCATTCGATTACTCGGTAGCGTACTGTATTTCGTATTTATTTACAAGTATCTTGACGGTATTCTAGTGTGGAATATGCTTATTTAGCAGAAATATGTGAGATTGTTAATCCCATAATTTACTGGGTCATATCATTCAACATCTCACGTGAATGCCTCATTTTGACTTACCTAGGGATGGTGGAGAAAGGCGAATCCAAATAATTATTTGTGCCAAAATACGATTTGTTATTTCCAGTGAGTCTCCGGTTACCCCACTCACCGAACGAAACGCAGAAGCGCAAGATGTGTCTACTTCACACCGGTATTCTGTTATGCAATATTAATTGCTATGTTTATAACAATTAATATTGCATAACATCATAATATTTTAATCTTTTTTCGTAGTCACACGTTTGGCACATTTTCTTGAATAACCAAAATTACTTTGCTTCATCGTTTGATTGCCTTAATTGATATTGTAATTATCGCCTATCACGCAATAGAAAATTTTTAGTATATAATTAATCAATAAATACGACATAGGATATTACCAGTTGAATTCTGTAAAAATTCTGTAAACACTATACGTGTTTAATAAAAATAACCCGGCCAAGAACGACGCCACGCTCTGTTAGGATTCCGTTAATACATACGAATTAAAACAATCCTAAAAAAATTCTGTTTGTTTTGGTCACAGTTTACAAACTACATTATGAATCGAAGTTTTCAGTATTTGTTGTTTAAGTACAGCATATGGTACATAAAAAAAAAGTAAAGTAGCAGCCTATAAGTGCCCACTGCTGGGCAAAGGCCTCTTTCTCAAATACAAGTATGAGAGAGGGATTAGGAGCCGGGTAGAGCCCGCCACGCTGCTCCAGTGCGGTTTGGCGGGCTTCACATATCGTCGAAATAATATTTTTTTTAATATTTCTCAGACATGCAGGTTTCCTCACGATGTTTTCCTTCACCGCTAAGCACGTGGTAAATACAGCACTTAAAATTGATATTAACAATTTTAGTGGTGCCAGCACCGGGGATCGAACCCAGGACACTCGTGCTCTGAAAATAATGTGAGCGTCCTGACCACTGGGCTACCACGGCTCTGGTACATAATACACATAAATTCCAAATTCTAGTTCAGTTTTTGAGATAGGCTTCGTAACTAAAACAGTCTAAACAACTTTGACTGCTCCTCGTTTCTTTATTTTGCAAGATAAACATTACTACACGAAATATCTAAATTTCAGGTCTGTAACTCATTCCGTCTACGTGCAAGAGAATCGTGACAGGACACGACAGGACAGATCGACAAAAAACAGAAGAGTGTCATAGTAAGTGCTCCATTTTGCGCTTTGGGTACGGAACTAAATGGATTTCAATGCGGTTTTCTCCATAATTTAGAACACCTCGTATGGAGATAACATATGTATAAGACATTCATATTTAGTTTTTTTAATATATTCGCGATTCGCTAGTATAAAGTAGAGTAAAGTAAGTAGGAGAGTAGTACCTTTGCTGGTCAAAAGGCCTCCTTCTAAGATAAGATCCTTGATCCTTGTAAGGGTTTTGGAGCTGAGAAAGGGCCGCCACGCTGTTTTTAGTGCGGGTTGGCGGACTTCACTTATCTTTGAACTTGTTTATTCTTTCTCCGAAATGCAGGTTTCCTCACGATGTTTTCCTTAACCGCCGAGCACGTGGTAAATTTATCACATAAAAATGCTATTAACAATTTTCAGTGGTGCCGACAACTACGATCGAACCCATGTCCCTTGCACTTTACGAAACTAAAGCGGGCGCTCTTTCCACTAGGCTACTAAGGCAAAACAAAAAATACGTTACGCTAAAATTTCTGCAGTCGGTTTCCACACCAGCCTAGCCTCCGCTATTAGACGCAGCAAAATCTAAATTCACGAAACGCATTAAAATTCATTCGTATCTATTAACATTACACCATTCGTAAAAACACTCGGTGAAGTTTATTACAACGTTGAATACATAAGGTATTGCCTACTGTATAAAATATCATTAATTCTAAATACAAAATAATTGTGAAAGTTTTAAAAAGAATCATCATCATCCTTTCAGTCCAACGGAAGTTCACTACTGAACATAGGGCTGCCCAAGAGATTTCCACAAAGCATGGTCCTGTGTCAGCAACCATGGTCCTTCCGTAACATTGTGCAGGTCGTCACTCCATTGTTTGCAATAAAATAATTATTTTACGTTGTTTACTTCTACTACTAGTGTTCAAACATACGTACATATATTTAGACACCATCAGATAATGTAAACTATATCCTCATCCATAACTAGGGTAACAGATATAACAAATAGCATTGAGGATTAATAAGTTGAAAAGGCAACGAGCTGGCCATATCCCTCGCGATCCAACCGTTGAAACAAAAGATGCTCGAGTGACAACCTCGTACACGCAAGTGCGGTCTCTATCCGTCAGTTTTTTTACATTCCATTGCAAAAAAAGGACTTAAATAACGGAACCATAGGAAACAGGAAGATGGCTTGATGAGCAGAGTAATTACATCCGTTTTAACAAACACTACTCTGTAGTGAACAAGTTTTTCTATGGCTTAGGCCGATACGATTGGAAACTGGATTAGTACATTGTAGGATCATATACACGCACGACAGTCTTATGACAAAATAAACAGTCACCTTCTTGTTTTAAAGTGTGTGCAAACTTTTATTTAAGCTCGTAAAAAAAGCTGTAGATTTACATAAAATACGAACCCATAGACGTTTCTGTTATTTATTTAGTTGTTCTAATAACTGAAAGCGTCTATTAGAGCGACTGAAATTATAGGTATTTAAATATGAAATTATCGTTTTAACATACTGGTCACTTAGAATTAAAACAACACTGGCTAATGATAGAAAAATATTCGAAAAATATAAAAACTATGTATTTTCAATTTAAGATGTCGTCAACCCAGTCACTGTTACTTACACAGACTCTCAGACAGCTCTGTTCGGTTTTGGTCGCTTTCGTGGCGATAACTTCGATGGGAAATGAGCCACGGGGAAGATCTGTCACGTTCTCGATATATAGTTCCGCGGGGAGGAATTGCGAGTGATAATGGAAGTCTCAAACCACTATGTCACCAGCAGTAAGCACGTACCAGCAGTATGGTTTAATGTTAGCGTTGCATTTTGTAAAATTTATGCCAAAGCGGCAAAGACAAAAAAAAATTATACCTCGCGAATTGGCTAGTCTGGATAAAGAAGAAATAAAATGTCAGGAGCAACAGAAAGTGATTACGATAATTGGAAACGAACAACGCAAAAGCTGAACCCACAGGAAGGTGGTAGTGATCCCCAGAGGAGAAACGGACCCATCTTATTTTGATCTTCACCCCTATTGCTTCACGATAACGCTGCACATCGTACTGTACAACATACCGTATCCTATACTACCAGAGTTGCAGTTAAAAAACATTCGTCACTCTTTGTTTTCTCCGACTTGGCCCATACCCCAAATATACTCAAAGGCCGATAACGCATCTGCAGCTCCTCTGGTGTTGCAGCTGTACGTGGGCGTACGGTAATCGCTTACCATCAAGTGAGTCGCTAGCTTGTTGGCCCCCTTTCTAATAAAAAAAATCTATAGATTCACACTTGAGTTGTGTGTAGTAGCATTACGACTTCTTTATGCAAAGCCATATCACGACCTTGTAACTTACACATACTTACTTATACTGAAGTAAAGATGACTTACCTATAGTTCCCAGCGACGCCATTTTTTTCGAAAATATATTCTGATTAGTTTCCCATTGAGCACCTGCTTGTTTCGTGCTCACTTTGTTGAATCTTATTGATAGATAACACTAAATCTGTATTCTAGGAGATACATTTTTTACTGTACATTAATACATTTGTTAGATTCCTAAACATTATTTGTGCTAATTCTGAATTTATTTAGCTTATTCTCAATTTAAAATAGCATATCCTATTGAACCATAAAATCTGCTATATTAATTCAGCAAATAAATCTGTCGTTATCGTGGGATTTCATCTATGAGTTCCTTTATAGTACCGCCATTGCTTGTCATACTTACAACTGTTTGTAAGACGTTGAAGTATTTTATTGGAAGTTATTGCATTAGATTGATAAATGATTGAAACATCCGACAAAATCAGGGACGACATTGTAATTGTAATTTTGATACGGTTTTATTTTTTGTTTTTATATATTTCTTCCTGATATCCCAGTTTTATTTCTATCTAGTCTGACTTACGTACTTACTCGAGATTTTTTTACAATGATAAATCTTTTTGCGAATTAAACTGTACATGGTTTGAAGGAAATAACACAATCTGTCTTTAAAACAGCATATAAAGCTAGACTTTGTTTTATTACAACAAATAGTAGCTTTTTAATACATTCTCCTACTTAAATAAGTCTCCATAGATTCCACGGTTGTTATCAGAATCGGTGGGTTTATATATCATAGAGTATTTATGCGGTATAGCATGACATGCAGTTGATGTAAATACATTTATTATGTCGCAAAAAAGAGTCGTGCTTGCTATTTATAGTTTGCGCACTCGCGATTCGCTTTGGGAATTATTTAAATAAATTTACATTTTAACTTTTTCCTGTCAATACATTTACGAAAATATTATGTGTGTGAGTAAACCTAAATCCCTATTCCCAAAGAGTAGAGATCGAGAAGATTATCAATTGAGAAATAAATATAAAACCGATAATCCAAAGATTAGGCCATGTAATGTTTTATGTGTCCTCCACGCATCTATAATGAAATTCCCGAAAATATACTAGATTTTACGGAACAAAAATTTAAAAAATACTTTAAATGTGTTCGGGCAGTACATGGCAGTGCTCATCCAAATTGACACAACACACATTTGACACAAACAATTGTAAATGTTTATTTGACGCTACTATTATTTGAAAAGTTTTGTAATTCAATTCTCTTTTTTTTTTAAACGAGCTGGCGGCTCACCTACTGGAATGCGATTACCGTCGTCTATATACACCTACAACACCAAAGGAGCTGCAGGCATGTTACCCGTCTTTAAGGATATTTTGGGGATGAGAGGGATGATGGAGATGGGAGTTGGTAGAGAGTGGGGCGCCGGTATTTTGCTAGGTTGTGATACTACCACGGTTGAGCAGGCCCATTCGTGCAGCAGCAACCCCCGCTTGGCTCTAACACGTACTGAGAGCTCATAAAAATAAACAGCTTGAACTGATACCTAATTAAAAATTAGTTTAGTAGTGGCTTAAAATAGAGTCGTGAAGTAACATAAAGCTTCTTTTGTTTTGAATCGAGTACTTGACGGGTATTGCTTTCCACACCTGCACCTGCAAGTGTCAACCTACGGCGAACAATAAATCTGAATTTTCCGAAATGAAATCCCGCAGACTACTCGATAAGAACAGCGTCACTAGAACGAGGTCATCGACACTGCACTCACCCCCACAACCCCGTCCAGCGGGGCGAGTCTAACTTATACGCTCACGAGGAGGATGAAGAAATACAAACTAGTACTTATTTTTCCCTGCTGTATCTGATCTCTTTATTGTACCAAGATCATGATGGATTGCCTCGTTAAATGTGATTTCGACTCTCCTCCACAGAAGTGTTTCTTAATCCAGTGCGATCAGCGAAGTGCAACCAGTTTATATAGACGACTAGTGCTACAATGTGAAAAGATTAAATGGTTGCATAGTTGTTTTCTATCTCATATAACAACATTGATTTCAAGTCACATACTTTACGCTTATTAGCGCTGCCAACTCCCCAGCGAGAGCTGTGTGAAAAGGACAAAGAAACAACAAAGCATCTCAATGACAATTCGCAATATTTAATTGGTAAACGTTAAAACTAAACGTAATTAAAACCTACGTATCATTGCTACCCAACAGGTGTACGCAGCATAAATGGAAGCTTGATTTATACTATAAACGTAGTTACTGGATATTAATGTTTACTAAAAGATGGAAAGCATTCGAGATATTTAACTGTGAGGGAATGCACATCGATCATTTGTTTGCTAAGCATTAAGATTAAAGCAAGACTGGGTAAGGGCCAATATATCTAAATATCACAAGATAAGTATCATTCAATTGAACAGATCGGCAAAATTTGATGGTGATAAAGGCAACAATACTAACAAAAACGATCTGATAGACAGACAGACTACGACGGTTCATCGTAAGGGTTGGAGCCCGAGAATGAAGCATTGTTTATGAGATCAAAAGACCGTCACCATTCAATTAGGAAAATAATAAAATAGTGATTCGCTTTTATTTGTTTTAAACGTAATTTTTAATTATTCAATAAAAAAAAAGTAATGTATACGGCGGGCCGACTGCATTTTTTAAAGTATTACATTATTAATTAATTGCTGATGAACGTTTAACGGCTGTATAATTTTTAGTCTTGGTTTTATTTGGCTGTAGAACACAATTGCAAATAAGGTTTCACGTGCAAATATTAAATACTTTTAAATACAATATAATATAATCTCTGGACATGGCATCGATATGCCATCTATTTTCAAACGTGGTTCGAAATATACAAAAAGTATATTTATTTTGAATATTATAATTACATTAAAAAAAACCATTATCCAGTACCAAAATATCTCTTGTCACATTTTTATTGAATTGGGATGACAAACGAGCTAACAGTACAACAACGGGTGAATACTCTACAGCTTACAGATTTAAATAAGTAAGAGGTAGGTAAGTACTGGCCAGAGCTCACTACCGGCTACATTTATTCTTAAAAACATATAAACAACTCATTCTGATTTCATAATATGTCGTTATCCCTTATATCATAATGAAGTATCTACATGAGTAAAATGTTGGTTAATTCTCGAAAATTTCAATGACGCAGAACAGCCTCTATTTCTTTCGAAACTATTATCTGACAAGTTGAATGTATCTCATCTGAGCATTGGTACACCGGGGTCTGAGGGTTCATGGGTCCTTACAGCGAAAAGACGCCACTAATAAACTATATTACAATATAATATTTGCCATGTCATAAGCCTCCTACTTTGAGGAGTAGCAATACTTCATTCAATCGAGATAATTACGCAGTAAATATGTAGAAATTCCGTTTCTCAAAAAACTTTAGAGTACATCGATCTTAATCAATATTTTAAATTCAATCTTGTGCTTTATCAGACCAATTCATCATTACATTGAAGATCAAAAGATTACCGACCGGAGTAAATTAGTTAAATGCGGATTTCATTCACTCTGTGTCGTTTTAAAAGCTCTGTTTATTTATACGATGCGCAAAAAGCTTGTCAGTAATGCACGCAGTGGCCCGACTGCATTTTGTCGAGGCATTAATGATTAACTTTATAGGTGAGCAAGTTTATTTACACCAGCGATAACTCACTGCTTCGTCTACATTGGTCTCCAAGTTCTTATTGCAAAGAATTATCAGAATCCCAGACTGCCATTCAAAATGCATTGAATACATATCGGGACTTTGGATGCTGACTGACAAAGAAAAGCACAATACGATAGATTGTCTCGCGTTAAAGCCACTATGAAGAACAGATTTCAAAAGTACATTTCAAAGTACGCGTGGATCCAGGGTTCAACGCCGGTGCTCCAGTAAAATTATTAATAGCAATTTCACGATAAATTCGGTACAAAAACGAAAAAAAAAGAAAAACATCGCAAGGAAACCTACGAGTATATCTGTGAAAAAAAAGAAAAATTGTAAAGTGACGCATAACAACCCCAACAAATTAATTAGGCTCAGCTGGGATTCGAACCCAGGCGGGTAAGCTAACTGAGCCACTCGAGTCTAAGAATTCTAAATTAAACACCAACTACAACGATATCTTGTTGTCAATGTTTCTGATCTATGACAAGATTATCAATTGTGCTGTAATATGTGATTTTTCAGATTCGTTTTAGCATTTATAAGTAAAGGTAAGATAAAAAGCAAGATATCTATATAATACTTGGGTCATGTACTTTGTCACCAACGGCATTGAACTCCTTCAATTGATAATGGACAAAATGGCTGGGATAAGACTGGGGTAGAAATCTTGAATGATTAACATCCCCAAGAGGAACACGATAGCTAGTGCAGCAGAAAGAGCAGTTCTTCCTTTAACAGGTGGTAAACACCTTCTCTGCCAAGGAGTCGTCTGGGTAGTTACAACAATCTTACCCATTTCTGTTGCCAAACAGCAGACTGTTGTAGTAACACATAGCGTTTCAAAGGTATAGAGAGCCTGTATTGAGGCATTCCATCTTAGTTTAGAGAGATGGCAACGCATCTGTAACCGTCTTCGATTGAAGTCGTTTGCAGGTGTCTATGGGCTGCAGTAATCACTAACCATCAGTCCACTGTTAGCATGTTTTTCAACCCCTTTTAATAAAATTAAAATACCTCACTAGTCTGTTGCCTCACTCTGGGTGTAATAAAAAAAAGAATAAAAACGTCTAGGCATAAGCTTCTTTTTATGTAACATCATAAACAAAAGCTTTCGGCGACATTATTCGATGCATTAATCCTTAAACTATAGTACCTACTGCAATGCGCTTTTTAGTTTCTTGCTACTGGTCCGTTACAAAAAGTTATTAAGTAATACATTCCAATTCGTTTCATCACGCAAGTTTGGACTGTGACCTATATTTTATACAATGTACAATATTCGTTGACAAAACGAATATTATTGTCTCCGAATCAGGAGACTTGAGTTCGATTCCCTATATAGTGGGAACCAATCAGTTTTTCAAAACTTATGTATGATTTGTATCGTGGGCTTGGAGACCCCCACCTGTCATGTTGGTCCAAATAAGCTCTGGTCAAATGTGTGTTGAAAGAACTAAATAAGTCTAGAGCTCTGACCACCTCAGTATTGAGTATAGGGTCGTGCGAGCATATTTATTTGTTTTATACACTTTTGACTTAACTTATTTTGCTTTCTAATTTATATGTATTCTTTTTCATCACCCTCAATAAGTTCACGATTGAATATAGGACAAAGTGCCAATAGTAGCTAGCATGTCACGTATGGAATATTTTCAAATAATCACCAATCTGGGTAGACGGGTTGGTGAGCCTAGTGCCGGTATCCTCACAATAGACAAGACAAGATGAGTTGCCCGCCACTATTCTATTGGTTCAGGTTCGGAATAGTTTCATGGATTTTTAGCCATTAGTCGGTCACTAGACATCGTCCATTAGTCCAGACTGGGAGAATATTTGTTAAATTCAACTTTAACCTTACCCTTCTCGTCTCATAGCATTGAAATAATTGAACTTTTATTGTTATGAGCCATATCAGGAAGGGTTATTGATTTTATCATGCGACAAAGTTATGCCGTGCAATTTCGTGTGAGTGAGTTTGGTGAAAACTTCGAAGCAATGCTCGCCGAGCTTTGTCGGCACTTTGCAGAAGGCCTGTGGCCTTTGTCATGAAAGTTTCAACACTTACTTATCTTTCTTTTTACAAGTGCCAAATTCACCTGCGCGGTACAAGGCGGGCTGACAATCATCCAGTGGGTGTAAATAACACTAAGTTTATCAGATTGGTGTCCTAGACTAATGACAAATGCAAAATTTTAATAACATATTTGACGAGTGGTAACGGTAAAAGAATCAGTTATTCCTTTTCTTCTTGTAGGTTTCATGGATGGGAAAGATGGTAGAGGCAACATTTTGTTTTTATGATAAAATTTAAACAATATTTTATGGTAAAGTCAACAACACAACTCTTCGTTTGTGTGTACATTGGTACTAAACGTCTCTGAATAGTCGAAAAATCTCATCTCTTTTTTGAAAACTATCTGTTGCACTAATAATCTTTTCTAAAGCTTTTAATTATTTCTATTACTCTGATAGCTAATCAAAAGTAGAATCAATTCTAGTTAATCAGGGCAAATGATAATCATAAAAACGTGCAAATTTTACGTAAACGGACATGATTCGAAATTCAACATTCAACAATTTATTTAACGACCCATTAACAGAAAAATGTTGTTTTATCGAAATAGAAAGATTTATGTGCATTTATAAGAATTTTATGCGTTAATAAATTAATTGTTTTATCTTGTAAGAACTATTGATTGAGTGGAAAATATAAAGCACATTAATTAATCCATTTATTTAATCAATTTGCAATATCCGAGTAAATTGTGATTTCTGTTGCCTGCACTCTGATGTGTCTTCTGTCAACATTTTAGTTAACTACTTCATAAAAAAGGGTGTGAGTTTGTATAATACATGGGTTAATCTTCGGTACAGTAGTAATGAAAGTAATAAAAAATATTTTACTACATGAAACTTTCTCTAAAACTAATAAATCCAGGTGGTGATAGATTGTTTTTTTTTCTAAAATGAAATAGGATCTATGAAAAAAAATTACAATTATTAGGAATTCTATTTGAATAAATGGTTAATGTGGTAATGATACATATATTAAATAAATATTAAAGATCTTTTCGTGTGAAGTCAGCGCCGTTCGCTCGTAATAAAATATGAAAGTAAATAAAATAAAATCCACCTTCCACAATTTGGGTCATTCAATTACTTGAAGTTTTGTCATTCCATCTCATCCAAAGGGTTTGATTCCTGGTGGTAAAATAACCATCACAAATATACCAGACCTAAACGTCAAGATTGAACTAAATGTCAAAGAAGGAGCCTTAGGTTCCTTCTCTCCCTAGGAGTCGTCTGTGTAGGTACCACCCTATTGCCTATTTCTGATGTCAATCAGCAGTACAACCTCTATTGAGTTTCAGTTTGAAAGGTACACTGCGCCAGTATAATAACAGGCTTTGAGGTATTCCATATAAGTCCTGAGCGACAACGTGTGTGTGTACTTCGATTGAATTTGTTTGCAAGTGTCCATGGGCTTTTGTAGCCTCTTAACATCAAAGGCCGGCAGCGCATTTGTAGCTCCTCTGGTGTTGTGGATGTTCGTGGGCGTAGGTGATCTCTTACCATCAGGTGAGCTGCTCACTCGTTTGCTCCCTTCTTCTATAAAAAAAAAGATGGACTGTTAGTTCGTTGACCACCAATATAAAAAAAAATACGCGATGTATCTAGTGACATGACGATTACGGCTATTTCTCACCATTGTAGAGATTTAAGTCTAGCGGTAGTCTGTGTAGATTCTGCAGTGGAAGAGGTTATGATTTTCTTTCTTCTTCTCCAATAAGTAGCATTTGACGTTTTCGCTTCGTATGGCCGAATGGCTGCTGATCAAAATACAAGACACGCAGCTCATCACAAACCGGTCTGGATAATTTATGTCTGACTTATATAGCGTTTATTCCGTCATCTGTCTGAAGCCAGGTGATTTTTCTGGGTTTTCTCTTAATCGAATTGTATGACATTCATAGCATAAAATGAGAGATTCAATACTTACTAAATTACATTTCGGTTAAAACTTACAGTACGGTTAAAAATAAACATTACTAAAAAGTGAAGAAGCTAAGTTCATATTTATGCGTTGTACAGTGGGCTGTTTACGAAAATGGAGTTCAAAACTTCGATCTGGACAATAGCAATCAATCATTCGGTTCACTAAATAATTAATAGTTCACCTTTGGCCGTTGGAATCACCACACCACCCTGTGGCAATTTGTCTGACTTACTATGGATATAGTCGCTCTTATCAGTACATTATGAAAATAGGGGTACGCGAAATAATCAATATTTTGCTGCCCCGCCCGTTAAAGCGCATGCGTGAAGGTACTCACCTGGTGGTGGTGGTACGGCCCCGTGGGATGGAGAAACATGCTTCAAACCCATAAACCATTCTTAAACAGCAAGGCAAGCGAACAACACTTATCCAGGAGTAAAATGTACTGGATAGTAGAAGATGGCAGAATACAAGTTTGGACTTCCAAACCACCTTGTAAGTTATTTTTATTTATTTAAAAATTAACGAATTTTAAATTGCGAAAAAGATTGCGCAATCAATAGTTATTTAGAGAATGAATAAATAACGAGGGCCGCCATTTTGTTTTCTGTTTTATAAATATTTTCACAGTAATAGAATAAGAAATTCAGAACATTTTATCTAATTTACTTTCTTGTTTCTCAGAAATCACGCAACGTGACGAGTGACGAAACATGGTAAGACATGTTTGAAGGTTTTTTTTGTGAATTTGCTTCTTTTAAATTTATTTTTTCTATTAAGTTACTTACATGCAGCGCTGTAAATAATTAACGCATACATAGTAAAGTGTAAAGTATACCACGGACGTGTATCAACATCTCTATGTACACAAAAGTTGAATAAACATGCTTTTTGAATACACACGCTATTTGTTTGATGCCTCACCTTTCTATATTACACCGATAAGCCGGAGTTTCATTTACGCGAACTCAAAGAGTTTGGACAACCTTCTTTTGTTATATTTTTACTCGTTCTTAAATGTATTAATTCTTAAACGGAATTACTTATTTTAAGCCGCAGTAGTACTTTTTTTGAAAGGATAACAAATATAGTTTATAATAATATATTAATTGCCTAAATATTTCATTTTCGTAATTAACATATAAATAATCATTGTATCATTGTGCCAATAATCTAATGATTTAGGGTTGCGAACCATAACCATCGCCGGTTCGAACCCGTCATTTGATTATTGTCGTTAAAGAAATAATTAATGAGAATATTACTATGGCTAGCATTCTTTACCAGAATGTAAAATGAGTTTGACCTTTATGAGAACATTAACCCTTTTAATTTAATTCCCTCGCCAGCAGTTTCACCCCGTGTTGATCGTAAAAAAACAATTCATTAGGTAATATGCAACTACCTTAGGCCTGCTATTAACTTCCCCTTACATTGCAACACGGACATGGTTCGTGGCGGGGAAATGCGTCTTAAGCCGTTGTCTTAGTACTTATTTTTATTTTTTTTCTGTAACTCCATATTAAATAAATTTTTAATCGCCTTAATTTACTTTCCAAAATATTTTGAAATTTCATTAAGTTGATGAATTACTCTAATTATGTTTATTATGTACCATATTTCTAAGTTTGATGGCGAAGTAATTAATAAAAGTGATGAGTCTTGTTTCGAGGCGTTCTTTCAGATATCATATCTTATATTAGTTCAGCGGAGATTAAAAATATTATAAATGATTTAGTTCTGAAATTACAAATACTAGTCACTGTAATGAACAGTATTTAATACAAAAAAGTTCTAAAAATAATTCTTAGGGTTTTAATAGAAAAAAAATCTTTTTCTTTTCTATCTTCCCAGTAATGTGTTGAACATAATCCATAATTTTAAACTCAATCTGGTAAACGATTTGCGAAGGCATAGAAGACGAATACACATTTTTTTACACATATTTTTTGCCTTCGGTGACGTGACTCCAGCAGATGGACGAGAGCCGGCCTCGTTCCATCTCCTGGAGATATGAAAAGTAGGTTGCGGAAGCCCGTCCCGTCCATTTGGCACGTAGCGTAATTTCTTCCTAATTGAAAATAACTAATTTCTGCCTACAATTATGAGTGACGTTAACGAATGCTAATGTAAAATTGTGCATAGTTTGCATAGGCAGGGAAACTTCAATACATGTCAATACATGTGGTTACCCGGTAAGCAGATGATGAACCAAGTGCAGTGACTTATATAACGTTGCATTTCAAAAGTTTCGGTGCCATAGCATCTGTTATGGACAATTGTCGTACTTCTACATCAGACTATTTTAGTCGCACCAACAAAACGCTTATTTCTAGGAAGATTTGCCCGTACTCACAACGCTGGGCAAGCGGGTCCGCGAGCTTACTGAAGGTTTCACAAAAATTTCGTGTAACAAAATAATAACGTGTATTTTTTTGATATAGTTTCGTTTATCCAAGAAATGATAACCAACAAACGAACCATATCTTTGATGTGAAATATAATACGACATGATTTATCAAGAAATGATTACAAACGGATGTTTTTGAGAAATATGTTTGTGGCACGGCGGAAAAGGCTCGTCGTGGAAACGACGCAAACACTCCCATCCCAAAGTCCACCAACTCGCAAACGATTTGGGCTCGCTAAGCGCACTCGGAACGGCCACCTTGGGCCAGCTCTCCCCGCTAAGTCAGCCCGGGTAAGTTATGCTTACATCAGTTGTGGGGACTTACGATTAGTAGACCATCATGAGAACACGGATATCGGATCAAGTTCACTCGGGATACCTTGGTCAAGGATTACCGTATATGCGCATCGTTCACTATATTAAAAATATATTAATCATGCAAGCTGTATCTACTTGAAAACCATGAAAAATTATTCCCTAGCTTTGCCTAGTTTTCTCTTCCATATTACAAAATTCTATACCTCAACACCTCAAGAGCAAATTATATAACCAGTGCGTTTTACCTGTAATGCCTTACGGAACCGAGACTTGGAAGCTCGAAAGTTAGCGGGCTATAGAAAGGTCTATGCTCGGTATTTCTCTGCGCGATAGAGTCTAAAGTGGAGTTAGAACTAGGGTAACCGACATAGCCGTAAGGATCAGCGAGCTAAAATGCCAACGGGCCGGCCACATAGCTCGCAGAGCTGATAACCGTCGGGGGAAGAATGATTCTCGAGTGGCAACCACGTACAGGCAAACGCAGTTACACCCACAGGGACGACCTGCGGGAAGCCCGAGCTCTGTGGCCATCTTTGGGGTAGGCCTATGTTCGATGTATGACGCTTGAGTCAACGATCGAAACGTGTTTCGAATTAAACGTCAGAGATACCCAGCTCTTCAGGGTTTCATTACATTTTCATAGTTTTTTTTTTCTTAGAATCCAAGTACGTCATACGCCATTAAACTCCAAGTTTACTAAATCCATTATAAATTAAAACATGTCCGTGTTTGACGTAGGCGGGCTCGTGCCGTGTTACAGCAAATTGATGTGTATTTTCGTTTAAGGAACTTTTAGATATCGTTGTACGCCACCTACGGATTCATTAGAGTACGAACTATAAATGACTTTAATAAAAAAAAAAAAAACAATGTACTAATGCGTTGCGTTAGATTAACAGATTGTAAAAGTATATTTCACAAGCTTTGTTTCAATTACGAAATTCGACTCATAGATAATACAGACAAAAGTAATTTCTCGAGGTTATCGTATTCTGCAAATACACCCTCTCCCATTAGAAGGAACTGTCATAATAGCCTCGCTAGGCAGGTTGGAGATCGCATTAACAGGCGCCGCGCCACCTGGACTCTGCTGTTCATCATCGCTCTGTGTATTCTCGGTATGGCGCTTTTTGCGATGTTTAAATCGCCATAAGTCAGTGAGTCGACTCTTACAAAGACCACGGGAAGAGAGGTAGAGGCTGTTTTTCTAACGCCACCACAACGTAACCACTGTTCAGATATTGAATAACTGTCTTTTGTTACGTGTAGACAAACACCGAATCGTGGTAACTCAGTGCTTGGACCCTTAAATTTCATTATACACGAGGTAAATTGCTTGGACCTCCGATGCCGGTATCACTAAAATATACATTGCGATTGTAAGTGCTGATCTATCAATTGCTCGGCGGTAATGGAAAACACAATGCGACATATATATTAGTGAAATAAAAGTAATCGACGACAAAAGAGATCTACTAACTCTATGAACACAACGTTGCTTTGTTTAAAAATTATAAGAAACAAGCGTTCTTTTCTGTTTAAGAGTACCCAAATCTATTAATGCTAAGTATTGAGTGAAGTAAAGAATAATGTTAATTGTGTCAATCGTTTGTTGAGATCTTCCGGACGCAGGAAAAAAAATAAAAAAAATATTCTGGCAACCGCAAGCCTGGTTGTAAGCGTACTAGAGTGCTGCATGGGTTCAAAAATTTAAGCCCACGTTTGTACATTCACATAAATTATTCGTTTTCGGGGCTGGTTATGTTTGCGTTCTGACCCATTCCTACGATCGCATAAGCTTTACATCAAATATGGAAATGTGAGAGAGGAAAGATGAGTGAGCGCATCTATTTTTTCGAGTACAATATGACCGAGAGCAAAATATGACCGCTGTGGTCGAGGTCAGCCAGGAGGACATCTCGGATATACTTTTTATCTTCTTTAACAAAACGTGTGGCATTATCGCCACACGTGGCAATCCCAACGCCAGACTCGTTGCACCTTGGACACACAACCAGTCTGATTTAATTATGGTGTATTTGAGAGCATTATTCCTATATCTGTCGGGGGCAACGTGACTTTTCTTTACGATTTACGAGATGGTAGGCTCTGAATCCTAGTTTGGGCTGGATGGCGTGTGTGTTTGTTCCATAAATGAAAAAAAAAGATATAAGATGTTAAATAATTTAACCCTTAATGAGGCGACCTATACCTAATTTGAGTCTTCACATGGAACCCAATTTAATCCTCATTAATCTGCTGAATTAAATAAAAAATTGTCAAATATATTTTCTTATATAACTGTCCATATGGTTTAATTGTACACGTTCAATTGTTCAATATGTAGCAATCGATATCTCGTCCTAGATCTTTAGTATAAATCGACCATTATCATTATACCTACCATACCCTCATAAAGCTAAACAAAATCGTTAATAACAAGAAACTTTAATTGTAAGCTGGAGCTCAATTTAAAATGGTGGTTTTATTACGTGATCCGTCATATACAAAACGTGTATTTATAATAAGTAATTAAACAAAATTGCAAATGAGAACAGGTTAGATATAAATCAATAGATAATATTTTTAAAACTTTGGCTATAAATTTATTATATCCTTGACATAGATGTATGCAACTAGTAAATTAAGGATCGGATAATCCAACTTACTTTTAAAGTTTTACGATTATTGTTTTACAGCGTTATCTAATATTATGTGGAATATTCAATGAAAGGGTGTGCCTCATTTCTACATCTACGATCATCTATTTTAGTCTACTGTTGAACATAGACATCTCCAATGAAAGCTCCATCGAAAGCCGACATACATATATACTTCTCAAAATATTCGCCTATACTCGGTCTCGACAAATTCGGATGGATATCTTCGTAATCGACAGAGCCTCGTTCATTGGTTAGCATGGTGCACCACGTGCAGGCGTGGTTGACAATTAGGGAAAGTGGTGGTATTTTACCCCTTCTCTTCTCCTTATTTATTGGACAAAAACTAT
This sequence comes from Bhutanitis thaidina, assembly GCA_029286595.1. Classification (NCBI taxonomy): domain Eukaryota; kingdom Metazoa; phylum Arthropoda; class Insecta; order Lepidoptera; family Papilionidae; genus Bhutanitis; species Bhutanitis thaidina. Next base: position 3,555,083 of record JAGSMS010000020.1, on the reverse strand, counting down.
TAATACGTAAATTTTATAAAGTCTATCGCCCTCTTGGAATATTTACAAAACAGTATGTGGAAAGTTTGAGGATTGTGTAAATAGGTAATAATGCTCACTGCACTTAGCTTCATCAATAATATACGTGGATAAATTTTAAATCACCTGCACTGATACCTGTGCTGTACTAAAACACCTGTTTTTCTTTGTCCATTGCTGGACAGTGTTTCTGGAAAGGGCCTGCAAAGATTGGCATTTATGGAGAATTTCTGACTACGCTAGACAGTACCCAAATGGTGATAATAGTGTTGGATTCCTTCGAACTAGTGAGTTTACACCCTATCAATAGTCTATGCAAGCTTACATACAGCATTTTCAACAAAGAAGCGTTTCTCCGCCAACGCGGCAGGTGTGGTAGTGATTTTGATTAAAAACAAGGATTCTTACACACCATTATCAAAAAGTTATACTTGCCTTAAATTTCCAACGGCTAATTTTACTGTTTTTTTTTTATATTAAAATATTCCAAAAAGGAGAAGGTATACGTGAATTATAACAGCTTTGAATAAAATTGCCCCGAAAATGTAAGAGTAATAATGATGTTTTAATTCAATTCTCTTAAAAAATTAGCTAGTGTATAACAGGCCTTAACATGCACGTAGCATGTTAATTCCGGAGGCAAATCGACTAATACTGCCAATAACTTAACATTTAATTCAATTTAAATTATTTATTGATTAACAGTATCATCGATCGATATTTTTAAATGGCTTATTTGAATCGAAAACTCGGTTATCGTTTTATTGGCAAGGATTTATTTCATAAAAGCTATAAGCTGCTACGCGTTATTCGGGTATAAAATAAAAACCGGTTATCCTATAAACTTTTTACAAAACGTCTGGATATTTTTTATTAGAGTACATACACTAATACTGCATATACTTGTACATACAATCATCACCGATCTCTATATTTACGAGCTGAAAAGTTTTGAGATAGTTAATTGTTTAAATTAATAATAATAATAAATTTACAGGGCGGTAGGATCCTTCTCTGCCTAGACGTCGTCAGGGAAGTTATCACTCACTTATATTTCTCTGCCGCCGATCAGCAACGCGACCAACTTTGAGTTCAGGTTCGCAAGGTACATTGCCAGTATAATTACAGGCTGTGAGGCATTCTATCTCCTCAGGACTGACAACGCACCTATAACTTCCTTCGATTGAAATTGTATGCAGATGTCCATCGGCTTCCGCAGCCACATAAATTAGCAGCCTGTAAGTGGCCACTGCAGGGCAAAGGCCTCCTTCTCAAATACGAGTATCAGAGAGGGTTTAAGAGCCGGGAAGGGCCCGCTATGCTGCTCCCGTGCGTTATGGCGAGCTTCATATATATTCAAAATAATATTTTTATTATTTCTTAGTCATGCCGGGCTCTTCACGATGTTTTTCTTCACCGCTGAGCTCGTGGTAACTTAAAATGTATGTTAACAATTTTAGCGGTGACTCTCGTACTCTATGAAACTAAAGAGAGCGCCCTGAAAATTCTTCATTTAAATTATAACTGTATTCTGTTACTATGTAAATAAAGCTGCAGTTACGTAAGAAATCAACTGAAATAAGATCTTCAAACACAGTCGATGTCCAACAACAACACAGCCAGTGTAATTGGTATAACGTAAATGGTAAAACGATCCTGTTACCTTTGATAGTACTTTCACAATCGATTGCTAATCGATATTTAAGCATAATCGATCAAAAAACTGGTAATGAGCGTACCTCCAGCGTTTGACCGATACAGCGTCGACATTTCGTAATAACTATCAATTAACTTAAGTTCGTCAGGAAAAAATCGATTTGCGGTATTTCTCGGTTGCATTATATCTCCGCGTTTTTCCAAGTAATGGTGGCAATTTAAAATATTATTTGTTAATTATTAACGCTGTTTTTATTGATAGAACTCCGTTACTCGATTGTTTTCGTGTCAAATGGCGGTTGTGTAACGGCGAATCGGTCGTACCATGAACTTAATACTAAAAGATCAATACCATATTGTTCATTGTATCATAGATGATTGTCCAACTGTTTTCCTGTAACTGGTTTTGAAATAAATAAATTTTGCGTTGTAGACTTTATAATTATTATATATATTTTTTAGATATCAATCAAGTACATCAAGTATCAAAAAAATCAAAACATCGATGTAAATGAACAGACAGTAAATATTAAAAAATCATAAATAATGTCCTGTTTACCTTCTGATCATCACTTTTACATTTCGACATAATGCTCACGCTCAAAGATACTTATGCTTTAAGATCAGAGCAGGAGTCATATACTGCGTCAAAGTCACGAGATACTATACAATATAATCGGAATTTAAAGCCAATAATTTGTAAGTTGCAAGAAATATTAAATTAAGGAGTAGCGTCTAGGATACAAACATGGACCCATTACTTAACAGACTTATTATAACTACTAGAGTTCATGTAATGAATCAAATATATGTAGTAGTTATAATGTATAATAAACCTAAGCAATACTGGAAAGAATTAAAAATGCTTTAGCAAAGTGAGGGAGTGGCGAGTGGTGTTACACTGTGTTTCTTCCCCAGAGACAACCTCTTAACCTTAAAGATCAGCAGAAGCAGAAGATCATCAGAAGTGTATCCCCTCTTTAGAAATGATAATTTTGTTAATACACCCGTAATTATCTTAACCATCTCAATGAATTTGTTAACTTATAAATTGCATAAAATTTTAAAATTGATTTCCTTAAAATTAAAATAATCACAGATTTATGACACAGACAAATACTCCAATATCTACTTAATTTATCTGCTGTCTCTACTATCGGGCGATCCAGTATTTAGGTTATGCCCTAACTTGGTGTGGCCAGCGGCTTGACGATTCCTTAACGGATGTCGCTTTAAGGATTCAAATTTATTACTTTCCATTAAATTTAATAGCCCGTGTTGCTTACTCACGGTGCGACTCGTTCATGAATTTGCACAGTTTTGCCCCATTTTATTTACACTGAATTTATATTACCTTTATTGTGTCTTTCGTTGGCGTATTAAGTTGTTTTTGAAGTCCCGCTGAGTTATTTGTTGTAGTATTTTATGTGCACAGTGTATTGGATTGTATTCAGTTGATGGGCTTGTTTTTTATTAAGCGCATACTTCTCATTTACTTGAGTCTTCGATTCGATATTTTTATACTAAACTCTTCGTTTACAAACGTTTTCATTATTTCTCCTTCTGCATGTAAAAGATTATATACGATTTTTTCATTTTGCTGGCTACATCGAAACTCCTAATTGCAATGTGCTTAATTTCATGTATCAAATTGCAATATTATACCAATTTATTGAGAAAAAATATAATAAATTATTAATTTAGATTTCTATAACCTAATAAAACCAGTTCTTAACCAATATACAGGTAAAAAAAAACACAGATTATCAATTTGTGCGTCTGTTATAGATATGAAATTAGCACACCTGCAGTCATTATTAAATGTAAATAAGTGTTTACTCTTTCGAAATATCCCAAAACCTTCTAGAATATTACATATTTTAAAGGTTTTTTTTTAATGCATCTTGTCTCCACCCTCTGCTACGCCTGCGTAGAAATATTTTTGTTAATTAGGTTGCCTAGTTGACAGGGCGCTCGCTTTAGTTTCAAAGATGCCGATGCCGGCACCACTAAGGTTGTTTATAGCGATTTTAAGTGCTGAACTTACCACGTATTCGCGGTGAAGGATGACATCTTGACGAAAACGGCATGGATTAATAAAAAATATATATTGTTTCGTGGACATGTAACGTCTGCCCGCATAGGAGCAGCGTGGCGGGCCCTTCTCGGCTCCAAAATCCTCTTAAATCAGGCTGCCACTATCAATATCTATTACTTTTATGTACACCACTTTTAAAACCTGGACTAAGACTATGGAACGCGCATATAGTATTTAGTATTTCTAGTACTTATTTTCAAGTATTACTCAAAGAAGAAAACAAACCGACAAAGAAACAACTATAAATAGCGATACGTACACAACAAATAAATGATAATAATAACTTATACAAAACGGGAGAACACATAAATAACCGATAATTTCGTCACAACAGAAGCAAACGTCGTCACGAAGAAGTGTACACCGGACGGCATCCGTTCACCTGTCGCCAACTAGTTCATAGCGATTTCCAATTATTCCGACATCGGCGGAACTTAAATAATTTACCGGAGCTTAATTAGTTGCACAGTTCAGTCACGACTTGATTTGCGACTTTTGCGCCGATCGAGACAGGTAACACCGATTTAACATCCCCGCTATGCTTGTTAGCTCGGTTAAATTCACGCCTGTTTGAAATTGGTGCAAACAGACGTGGTCATCCTTATGTTTCCTGTGGTCATATTTCGGAGTTTGATTATATCTCTGCGTATAAAATATTTGATTCCGAGAATCCGATTAGTATTAGTACTACAATTAATAGTTCCGGGTCTGGGTGTTTGTTCATGTGCAATTTATGTATGTAAACTGCCTAAGCGACACAGAAGACTAGAGAGTAGTTACTACAGGGAGGGGATTCCCATTTCTTTTTTTAAAAAAACGGCCATGGAAAAGTTTCCTTGCGGTGAAGGACGTCGTGAGGAAACCCGAATGTCTGAGAAATAATAAAAAATATTATTCCGTGGATATGTAAAGCCCGCCAACTCGCACAGGAGCAGCGTTCCGGGCCATTCCCGACTCCAAAACAGTCACAGATATTTGAGAAAGAAGCGTTTACCCAGCTGTGGGCACTAGTTGTTGTGTTAGTTGTAATAATAACAAAGCCTAGCGTTGCTTCTCCCATAACTATACATGCTGTTTAGTTATGGGATAAGTTTATATTAGTTGTATTATGTTACTATTTAAGTCTCAGCAGTGGACTGTGTACATGCATGCATTTCTCAAAAGGTCTTCCCCAAACTCACGACGCTCGGCAGACGGGCTTTTCAATGCTAGTCTGCGAGATATGTATGAATAAAGAAACAAGTTGTCCAATCTTGGCGATATCAGCGCTCTTAAGTAAATGCGATTGTAAACACTCTCATAATAAATAGTTTTTGTCTATAAAAGTTATATAAAATCGATGAAAATGTGTTATTTATCGAACTTCCTAAATATTCATGAACATTTATTTTAGTTGCATGTCAATGTACTCACACTTAATATTTGAATAAAATTGTGAACGTTTCATAACACTAGTGTGATAGCACCATTACAATATCAGGTGTTCGAAATAGCATAAATTTGCCAAGTATTAAACTATGCTTATTACAAAAGCCTTACCAATACTTAAAACAGCCTCGAGCTAGTCATGTGCTTAAAATGTGGTCAATGCTAATATTATCTGTTTATAAACACAGCGAAACATAGCGTTCCTTATTTAGTTCTTAATATTAGACAAGTCATAAAGTCGTTTAATTTATTAATCTGCATAGGTTTAGGATTAGGAATATTCAGGTCAAATCCCATTTAGATGTTGAGGTAAGAGGGTGAAAATTAGATGTTTTCCTAATTGTTTATAAATTAATTACAAAAAAATACAGTTTCATAGATGTTGGAAGCAATATACGAGTCTTTAGTATTTTATTCGTTAAAAAATGTTTGTACAAAAAATTATATAAACAACTGAAAATATTTTTTGTTCTTCCATCAACCACATAGGTGCTGAATAATATATTATATCAAATAAAAATAATATACATGTAACACGGTAATTATGGTGACGCGCATTAGCGCATCTTTCGCTATAAATATTCATTAAATTAATTATTTCAAAAACAAAACTTTATTTAATTATTTCATTTAATTACTAATCCCTAATGTTGTTTCTTATTAAACACCAATGTTCAGATGAAACGTACAACTCTCTTGTCTCAATATACAAATAGAACGATAATAAAAATAGAAAAAGAAAATTAATTCTTAAAATAATATGACATAGGTAATATAAGTTCTTATTCTATGGATATGACACTTAACAAACACACCCGAGCATATTTAACATACGTTTTAATCTAATGATACGCTCCCACGCATATCTGCTATGGGGGTAGACATTTTACATACGAGTATTTTCTTTAGACGCGTGACACATCGTAGACAAATTGACGGGCTTTGACTCCTGGATTTGACTCACCTAGAACGTGACAGTAGGCGAGTATCCTTACAGGGTCTGCCCGAGGTTTTCAAAGGTTTATTCTTTGTCGCGTCTTACGACACTTACGAGGGGGACTTCAGTGATAAACGTGTACCATTCTAGGCCTCATCTTCGCCTTCCATCAAGCAAGATTTAGGTCAAACGTAAGCCTACTTTATTATAAAAAAATTATTCCTTTTATTTATACCCGTTTTATGTATCTTATACTTTTTAATAATACAGGTTTTTATTTATTTACAGATAACTCTTCCTAGAGCCTTCGAAAATGTTCAACTAAAATAAAGACAATACACTGAGGTAAGTGAAATTAAAATAATATTAATGCTCAGAATTGGACATTCTGGTTCCTTTATGTATCGTTTTTAATCCCATGCGTATCATAGTCACAGTATTTATTTTGTTGCAACACTAAGTAACACTGCTAAAAAGAAAATATCTGATATTCTTAACGAATTTAAATAAATTTAAAACAATCATATTTCTGAGTCATCAACCCACAGCAAAGCAATATGGCGCACAATGCTTTGAAATCGCATAATTTTATAATACCTTTTTCATAACAGAAAATTGCCATCCGACTACGAGTAGAAATAATAAAATCATTGCGTGCATTGCATAAGTACAATATTATTTCATTAACAACTAAAAAAATTTCAACATAGACGTAACACCCACTAACGTATTATGTTCCTAGTATTATGAAGTTAAAAAAAATACATTAAACTTATTCTTTTTAAATTGTCGTTGGTCAGGGTCCAAGAAACGCGCTTCACATTGAGGTAGGTCTGACAAAAACTGGTCAGACAGCGATCACAGAAACCGCAACCCATCTACGGACTTCACGTTTCAGTCATTATTTAGTCCGATAAGAGACCGAAAACCGGTAAAATCTTTCACGTAATCTGACGAAAGGTTAGAGTAATTACAGCATATATTTGCCAATATTATTTAAGTTAAGTTATGTTTAAACATTTTTGGGATAAACACCCTTAAAACACTATAAGGATTTAATTGGAATTTGGATATGTGCTCGATAATGTCGTGGAATGTGAGACATGTTACTTTTTATCTAAATGACGATTACTCTTTATTTTGATTACGATTTACCGGACTGTCGATAGTTTTAACTGTAATATGATTTTTGCTAGTTAAAAAGGTTGTCCTTTAGAAGTATTTCGTCAAGTAGAAGTTCGACAGATTTGACGACGATCTGGAATTGTTTCTGTTTCCCGAACTTGAATCTCAGCCAAAGCTGATGTTTACTTTACACCCCCCGATACCAACACAAATTATATTATATTATCGGGTTTGTGTTGTAATTATCCGGTGTGAACGACGCTAATCTGATTATTCCTGAAATCCTAATACATACTACACTACACCGATTTCGGAAAGACGAATATGCCTCTGTGTTTCCGCGAATATTTACCTCACTATAATATAATCTGCACAGATTACTTAAGTTATTACCCCTAACAGACTACTCAAAAACTTTGCCGTGGTCGTTATGGACCAGGAGGATATACTCTTAAAGTGATCTATCTCATTCCACTACAAAAATACACCTACCTTTAGATACTGTTATAAAATCACATACTTTTTGATATTGTTTCTAAAATTACGTCATTGTTTACGGTTTTCTTATTTATGGTCTGGCATACAAGAACTAATTATTCCGCCACCTGCGAGAGGCCTCGAGGTTTTCCTGGCGTTAAGTTAGTTGATATTTATGACGTCCACGTGACGACGTAGGTTTATATTAACATCTACAGTTAATTAAAATACTTAAAAAAAAGATATTACCTAATGAAAACGGGAAAGTTTAAAGCTGCTTATACATTGGTTACATTGATGAATATAACTACGACATTCCATTTAAGGCGTTATAGGTGGCCGTTCTTAAATTTTGCATCAAGCTTAAGTTGTGGAAAGCTGTATAATTTATTGTACATACAAACTAACTCTCTTAATGATTGACAAAGTGAGAACTCAACAAAATTTTTAGTATTTGATTGCAGCGGAATGTCGTCCACCTACGTTTAACATAACCCATATTAGGAGCTGGTCTATTCGGGAATTGCTTAGTCCATGCAAATGCCTTATAATATATGAATATTCTTGCCCATCTGTATGAATACAAATCGTAAAAAAGATCAATGTAATACTGTAATTCGATCATAAGCATGACATGGTTCACATAGTGATTTCTTGTATCTACGCGAACACTACACATTTGAAATGAAACTAATATTTAATATGACATCTGAACTTCTAATACCTCAGCCCCACGTGACGACGGCTGCTGCAATGCACTCGAAACGTCGGGAATATAAAAACAAAATTAAACGCAATATAATTCAATTAATTAATTTCAAATGACATGGCAAGACCATTTATGTTATTTAAAATAAACAAAACATTACTTATAGCAGCGGCGATTCCCCCGACTAAGAAACGACTGAAGATCAGGATAGACTGTAAAATGGAATGGTGTTTGACAATTGAATTGAATTTCTAACGACGGACCACTACATGGTAGATGCTACTGGGTAGGCACCAAACTCTCACATATTTCTGCCACTAGGCAACTGTGCGACTACTGTTATTTTCTGGTTTGAAAGTTGAATTGAGCCGGTAATTTTGTCCTCAGGAACGACAACGCATCAGTAACCTTCGACTGATGTTAGCTTACTAGCGTACACGGGTTGCAGTAAAAACTTACCATCAAGTGAACTGTTAGCAGTTACTTTGTCACCCCATACCAATAAAAAAAAACAAGGATTTGCTTGAATTATCATAAAAACACTTATTTTACTGGCATACCAATGTAATCGTAAACAAATCCGAGGTTTAAATCATAGTTGATAAGCTTAAATATGCAATTTCCTGTGGATAGATAGAGAGGGGAAAATAATGAAAAAAACAAGGGATACGTGGCAAAAGAGTGACTGATTGAAATATCGCCACCTACATGGCGAAAATATTTTTTTTAGTGTAACTATTTTTATCATCGCTTATACGATAAGAAAAGAACAGCCAGTTATTTGTTAAATTATTCAACATTATAAAATATTATTTTAAAAGCTTATAATTACAAATCATACATACATCAAGCCTGCACTCAAAACTTGAGAGGGGTTTGGAACCAAGAAAGTTGCGCTAAAATGCTCGTAAGTACTGAACGAAGTTAAAATTGCAATCAATAAGGCCATTCGCATACCATGAAATTAAACTGAGTATCCAGACCTCTTCTCAATATAGAAAAGAGGCCGTTGTTCAGCAGTGGGATATTCACAAGCTGATACTGAACCTTCTTTATACCTCAGACCTATATAACAATTTGGAAAGAGGCTTCATTAGAAATATTCACCCAAACACCCCCAAAAATGTTGCTATATGCTGTATGTGATTGTGCATATTGCATAAATTTAGAGTAATACAATTAAATCCAACTCCGCACCTTCAGATAGGAACAAAAAACAAAATCTTCATGTACAGACCTCGGTTTATTTCTAGAATTGGTAACCAGGTGTTGGCAAGTAAGTCGAAGACTCAACCCCGCTAGTATTAACCAAACGTAAACAACCTTAACATAATAAACATGTTCACATTAGACATTTCGAGTATACAGACCGACAGCATTTACTATAACGATCTCAAATCACGGGACAGCCTTGAGTCACTCGCTATAATTGGCTGTATAAATAAACATTCAGAAAGTCTCAGGTGCTATCTGATGAAACAGTTAACCGTGTTATATTTATAGTCAACCAACATAGAAGTTTGAAATGAAACTATTATTTACGGATTTTATCGCGTTTAATATTTGTTTTAATATTTTCGACGTTTCCGGTGGTTTACAGCAGGTGCGGTCACGGGAGGTCTGAGGTGTTAGACGTCCGGATTTCATAGTCAACTCGGGCAACCATCACCGGGCTTTTAATTATTAATTTTGGTCCAATCTAAGCAGAATGTGCTCACAGTATATTGTGGTCGTGCAGTGGTATGGTTGGTTTAAGATTTAATTTTATTTATCACTGGATCACAAGCCGGTAGTAGCGCCCAGCCATCTTCTCTATTGAAATTATGATGTTTTTGGATTTCAAACGCCTCGCGAATCATCATTGGCAGGAATTTGATTGACCAAAAATCGCGCAATGCACGCTCTAGGAAGTCTGCAGTCTGTGATCATATCCTAGATTGCCCGGAATACAAAAATAAAAATTTAACGCAATGAAATCCGTAAATAATAGTAAAAGTGATTTTTTTCGTTAGTGCGAAATACGTTTTATTTATTATTATGGATGGTTGCGATCCTCTATATCTAATGTACTAGAGGAAGGTTTACCCTACTACATTAGATATAGACGATATCGCGTGGCTTAGTGGATGGCGTACCTGATTACTGTACAATGGGTCCTGGATCAAAAAGTCGAAGTCCAAATTCAAAAACATGTGTCATGTAATGTTTTTTTTTTGGATGTTGACTCTTATGAAACTTTAGGAGAATACAAACAGCTAAAAAAGGAACTTAATATATTTTTGGAATTCTTTGCAACCCTGCGTCAGAAACCGATATTCATTTCGCCAGTTTTCGTAAATATCAATAAATTAACGTTGAATAGGGTCAAATAAAGATTACTAATCAATAAGAATGCACAAGTATTATTCTTTATTGACGACGAGTCTTTATTTTTGTTTTTTATTTGTTTTTAAGACATTACCTGATAAACGAATACATTATTAGCTTTAAATTACATTTTCATCTTATATTGATACATTTTTACGTTTTCGACATTAAGTTATTGGTCGTAAAGTGATAAAATTCATTTGGATTATTTTATGCGAATCGTTCAAATATTGGATTTTAAATACCTTGATATTATGAATCGTCGTTTTGCATTCTTCAAATTGTTACAAAAATAAAATAAAATATTACAATATATGCAGTAATTGAAAAAAGGAATCACGTTTCATGTGAAGTTGATTTCCTTGTTTATTTCCTTGGTTCAGACTCTACTGTGGGCCTAATATTTTTCACACATAAGACATATCTATTATTGTATATATACTATCTATTAAGAAAGGATGTAAGACTTATTTATATCATTTCTAAATAGATAATAAATAGGTTTTTATCTCTGGACTAGTATGCCATTTTATTATTTCTCTCATGCGGAATTGTGCGAAGGAATGTTTTCCAACATCTTTAAAATGTCTAAATGGGTCTTTAATAAGCTAGTTCGTATACAAAAACCGGCCAATGAAACAATCCCAATCGCTCGGTGGTGATTATTTATATTCCGTTTTAGTCCAAAGTAATATTTAAAAGAGTTGTGTCCAGCTGCGATGTTAGACAAGCTGTTGAATACAGGTTGCTTACATTTTATTGAATTGCTGGAGGATCCCTGCAATTTAATATAATGTAATGGCTTCTACGGCTCCACAATCATAATCACTAATAACTACACTCAAAGAAAAAAAAATCATAACTTTATTGCGATAGTTACTGAACAAGTAGTTTAACAGTGGCAGGGTTGCCAGTACTTAAATTAGGAGAATATTATCATATAACATGTTATGTTTTCAATATAGAATAGATTTTACATCCGGCACCACTGAAATTTGGTGAATTTACCGCGTGCTCGTCGGAGAAGTAAACATCGCGAGGAACTAAGCTGAGAAATCATCTGAGAGAAATTATTTTTAATATTTCTTTGCTCCAAAATCATCTCCAAATGGTGTTGCTATTTTACTTTATATTTATTGATTCCTTATGATTTCAATATCCAGATAAAATTAATAAACAAAATACCTGGGTAAATTTCAACTACGTATAAATGGGCTCCTTCTCCGCCTAGGAGTCGTCTGGGCAGTTATAATTACAGGCTGGGAGGCATTCCATTTTAGTCCTCAAGGGTGACAACCCATCTGTAACTTCCTTCGATTGAAGATGTTCGCAGGTGCTCATGGGCTTCACTCTTCACCTTAAGGTGAACTGTTAATTACTTTGTCTCCCCAATCCAATAAAAATAATTAACGATGTTCCATTACAGAAACAAAAAAATAGCATCTGCTATTTATCAAAAAATACCCTTCAAATAGAACAGGGCACGCGCGTCTTATGTAAAGGTTAACAATTTATCGACGGCAGATGAACTACTAAACAAGTTTCCACTTTTTAGGGTACCGTAACGTAAAGAACAAACCTATTAACTACACCTTTTAAATCGAAATCACTAAATGTTGTCTTCTTCACTTTGCTTGTCCTATTTCCTCTTTATAAACCTGTATAACTCAACTGTCGGACATAAGCCTATCCATAAAATCGCTGGTTAGGCTCTGTGGGCTGGTAGGGTCTGTATACCTTGGGTACGGACTAATCGAATGTATTTAATGTCATTCGATCGCTAAAGTCTGTTAGTCAATAAGGTGCACCGGGTTCAGATGATATTGACCTTAGTTACAGATTTTTAATCTTGTAATTTAGTAGAATCAAGTAAGAACTGAGTTCCGATCTTTTCAATCTCCATTCTTTTTTTTTCGTTACCCCTTACGTTAAGTTCCAAGATGTCTTATAGAAGAATAGTACACAATAATATAATAGACAAAGATGTGGAGAAAATATATATGTTCCCCAATTTCATTTTAGTTCCTATATATGGAAGGCGAATGAAATTGAAAAGGTTTTAAGTACAAATTTTCGAGGAACTCAACCAATCTGTGGGTAAAAATTGGGAAATGGAAAAACACTTGTCAGTTAACAAATAAGAATTTATCTATAATGCCATACTCATATTACAAATGCTAAGTAATTCCATCTGTCTGTATGTTACTTTTTCTGGCTATATCGATTTTGATAATATTTGCTAAGATGATATCTTAAACCCTGAGGCTACTTTTTATCTTTCTATTATATTCTACTCGCATACGACAAGATCGATTGAGTTCATATATTTGACTTAAAACATACAAAAAAAAGTACTTACCAAACTAGTCACTGTGAAGCATGACAAGGTACAGCTAGTTTGTTATAAAACAGAACCATGGTCAGTTAAACTTACCATTCACACAAATAATCCCCTACTGCAGAACAACCTAAACTTACTTATTACATACATTCTTCATAATAATATGACGTCATATTGGTACAGAACCCTCAAGGGACATGTCCTACAAATACACTTTATAGTCTTTTTTGTATTAAGCAATGATTAAATGGAGGAATTTTGTTTCGTTTCTAGGAATGGTATATTACTTTAGTAGGTTACCACAATTCATCCACCAGGCTGGCCATTATTCTAGCACATTGGGTTGTTCGATGCTGAATTTATGTTCATTTGATATTTAAAAAAAAACATCTTGCTATTTATGTAGTAAAGTAAAGTAGCAGCCTATAAGTGCCCACTGCTGGGCAAAAGCCTCCTTCTCAAATATCTGAGAGGGTGTAGGAGCCGGGAATGGCCCGCCACGCTGCTCCATTGCAGGTTGGCGGGCTTCACATATCCACGAAATAATATATATTAATTATTTCACAGATATGTAAGTTTCCTCACGATGTTTTCCTTCACCGCCGAGCACGTGGTAAATACAGCACTTAAAATTGCTACTAACAATTTTAGTGGTGCCGGAGATCGAACCCAGGTCACTTGAGCTCAATGATACTAAAATGAGCACCCTGACCACTAGCCTACCGCTAATTACATTATCATATAACCATCCAGGTTATATAATAATTAAGTTGCTGTTACTCTCTACTTCAATCGCGTGAATTATTTTCAGACAAATAGACAACATTTTAAAATAAATTTTAGTTTTTTGCTATCTTTCTAATAAGAATATGACAAAACCTTTGGAAAAGGCTGTTATTACGAAATCGAAAACAGACATTAAAATTTGAGAATAGAAATATTAGACATCCGATGACAATATGCTTCTTGTCCGGTTGTTCGTCAAGTCAATGAAGGACACGACAGAAGAACGGTGCTGTGGTATCACTGAGACGGGATCCTTTTTGACATCGCACGTATTAATTTTTTTATTTGTTTTTAAACACTTTGTTTTTTATTTTATTTATTTTTTTTGTTGTAGTTGCCAAATAAATGAGTTGTTTCTTTTTTTTTTTTTTTAATGGTGATTATTGCAAATTTAGGATTTCCCATCATCGCCACAATCTGCAATGTCGGCGGATCCGACCACGGTGACAACTTCCGTGTACTATTGACAGTTGTCAACTGCGCAGGTGATGTGAAATAGTGACGCAAGCGCACGGGAGAATACGTACAAACGCACACACTTGTCTTTGCTTTTGATTCGATTTAACCGTTATGTGACAATATCGGAGGAAGGATCAGATCCAGTGTCAGAAACATAGGACGCAACCAAACCAGACCCAAAAATATACATATTTTGACTCCTGCTGGGATAGTAACCCTGAACCAAAAGCTCATCAATCAGACACACTAACCGCTGAGCCACACTATGTAGGCCACTCTGATATTACTCGTTATAATTGGGTCCTTGGCTTTTACGATAAACGTTGTGTACAATGATCCGGCAATTTAATGTAAAAAGCGACGTTTCTGTAACCGAATAGTTGCAAATTAATATTTAATACCATAATTGTGACGAAAATCCATTTATAGCAAAAATGAGTTTAAAAGAAGTTGACGACACAAAATAAGTCAGTTTTTTTTTGTTACCGGAGAACAGCTTCATTATTTTAGGTCCATTAAATATTCCGTCGTAATTTGCGAACGTATAATATATTTTTTCCAAATGCCATCCTCGTCTGTTCGTAATGCAGTGCAATGCTATTCCGTGTACGTACGAAATCGCAAACAATACTTGTCCAACTAAAGAAGCTAAGTATTGTATTTCTCAATGCGTATGAATAGATTTTTGGGATACCTTTGACTTTGCGCTTAAATCGTTATATGACTCATAACTCATAACAAAAGAATATCAATTGTTTCTAAGTTATGTCACGTGGAGGAATAACGTTTTTGCCAAAATTACGTTAGGAAAACAAAAATGTGTTTGTTCGAAATTGGCACTTTGAGTTCATCTAACACCCAAGGCTGGCCTTTATTACCTCATGCCAATAAATGAAAATAGATTATTTTTCTTAAGGCAACTGATAAATTGTCATGCAAATGCTTTATATGCACGCAAAGTATCAGCTAACATAATCATTTAGTTTCCATTGCATGCCATAACAAGTTCAATATCAAATTGTTTGTTTACTCCCAAAGATCTCCATGAGATTATCAAGCCAGTTCCCTAATGCCCCTTTTAGGTACGACACGTTCGGGAAAGGGTGTGGCAAGTTATTTCGCCGCGCAGCTATCACACGACATTCCATATTTAAAATATACGTCACCGTTTTCGCTACACTTGATACTGGCCAATGAGAAATTCATTTAAAATAAAACGAAAACTTTTTTACATTGCACTAAGTCCATCAGAAAAAAAAAACGATAACGAATGTCGCCACAGTTAGATTATTTAAAGATTACAGTCACGTGATCATTGTGTAGGGGGGGGTTCATTTAATTAAAGCTAGGGTGGCGTGTTACCGAGCTTGGGAAAGAATAACGGTCATTATGACCAATTCAATAATTTTGACTAGTTATAAAGCAGTTGCACTAAATTGTTTATGTATTTTTGATGTTATGTATTTTGCATAACTCGCTAAACCCTCATGATAACGACAACTTTATACAAAAAGCTGTTCACTAACGCCATCTATATTTAATCACGCCGAACAAGTAGAAATTCCAGCACGTGTAAAATACAT
The DNA here is from genome assembly GCA_029286595.1 of Bhutanitis thaidina. Lineage (NCBI taxonomy): Eukaryota > Metazoa > Arthropoda > Insecta > Lepidoptera > Papilionidae > Bhutanitis > Bhutanitis thaidina. Next base: position 3,539,099 of record JAGSMS010000020.1, on the reverse strand, counting down.
TTATTACTTAGCTTACTATTATCTTCTTAAAGTACTACTGATACTGTGTATTATGCGAGATGTCTGGTACCGAGATCGCCAATCAGCTTGCCGTTCATGGCGAATCTTTCTTATAGGAGAGGCCCTTGTCCTGCAGTGGACTGTTTCTAGGCTGTTAAAGTTAAGGTAAGGTTTATTTTTTTTTAAGGAAAGGGGCAAACGTGCAAGCGGCTCACCTGATGGTAAGTGATTACCGTCGCCCATGTACATCTACAATACCAGAGGAGTTGCTGGTGCGTTGCCGACCCTGAAGGATATTTGGGAGATGGCTGTACCAAGCAGCGGCTGATCGAAAACAATATGAAGATGTCCTCCTTGCCGATTACTACAACAATGACGACAACTTCCGAAACAGTTGGTGGTTGTAAACTGCGCAGAAAAAATCGCAGTGCCGCATATGTACGTGAAGACACAGGCTGAGGCGCTCACTTGTCTTTGACTGCTGAACCATGGGTTCAATCCCAGCCGAAGTCAATATTTATAAAATACTACACATTTTAGTGGTTTTCTGGTCTGGTTGTGTTGTGTTCGTGCCGTATCTCTGATACTGCATCTAACCGTTCATGCGTCCATATCGCATACGCGTTACATCGCATATTGTAAGGTAAAGACCAGTGAGTGCCTTTGTGTTTGCTGCACTATCAAGTCCCCTGACAACTGCCGACAGTATTCGGAAGTGGTCACCATGGTCGGAATCGGCCAGGAGGAGATCATCGAGATCGGAGGAAAGATGTGATGCTGTGTCAGAAACACGAAACACGACACAACCAGATCCGATAACCAATAGTTTTAAATATTTATTGCGTTTGAGATTTGATATAGGACTAAGTGGAAAAATACTTTATGTACACATAAGTAAAAGATTACGTCAACTATGACTAAGTATTTTGTATAGAAAGAACAACAAGACTGTCCCAATTTACGTAAAATCCTTTGACAGTAAATGCCTGCGGGCCCATTTGCAGGCGGGTTGGCCTAGATTGGACGGCCCACCCTTTAAGGAGGGGTTCTTTCAACGCTATGGGTGTTGGATTATATATTATGTTCAGTGATTTTAACACGCAATCCAAGTCTTAGTGACTTGGTAATGTTCTGCCGGGTTATTTAAAAATATTTTATTTTAATTTTAGATTAATGGATTCTTCACTCGAATCGACAATTTTACCCAGACAAGTATTTAATTAAGTTCCACAAGTTTATTTTAATATCTTGTTATTAATTGATATATAGCACTGAGAGCACTTTTATTTTAGGATTCAGAACAGTTTACTTAGAAACTTGTATCGACGGCTCGGTGGTGTAGTGGCTATGAGTTTAGCTGCGACGCCGTGGGTCGCGTGTTCGAATTAACGCACGGTACTAGTATTTGTATGAACTACAAATAATCGTTACGGGTCTGGGTGTTTGTTCTGGGTAGAAATTCCTACGAAACCACCACAAAAATTAGCTAGAAGAGCCATGAAACCTTTTTATACCATAGGCTACCATAGCAAAATATCACAAAACCATAGGAAAGTAAATGAATACATATATTTCTCGTAGTAGAAGGCCGAATATGCTTTGTGTGCATCGCGGTTGGATACTTAAGATTTATTGGCAGATGATGATATATTTACTTTCTATGGTACGGTATTGTTAAGCCATAGATAAATAAGAAAAACAAGCGTTGACTCCGATTAGGACTATATTCCAAGGCTCACAAGTCAATAAAGAAAAGTAAGTCAATGGTTTTTCTACGCGTCAGTTGAAGCCGCGTTGCCACGTCACGTTAGTTCTATAAAAGTTATTTCTCCATCGGTAAAAGCTTATCGGTGAAAGTAATAACATGTCATTAATAATATCGGAATAACAACGTGCCTTCTAATAACAAATATACGATGAAGTTTACCTAAACTGTGAGTTGTTTGACGTGCATTCAATACATTTCACGCCGGGGTGTTTTTAGCACCCTATCGCAATTCGTTGTCATGGTAACAGAGTGCCAACAATGACCGCCGCGTTTGAATCGCGTTATATAAATTAAAAACTAATGATAATAGTTTTATAACAGAAAAGTCTGTTTCAGATTGTGCTTTTATTGTACTTCCTTACCTCATTATTATTCTTGCATACATAGTGGGGTAATTAATGAATCGTCTTATATTACGTATATATAGATTTATGTTTATTAATAACATCATAAATAATTTGTTACATATTAAGATCAATTATGTTTTAAGCGAGTTTTGTATTTATAATTTTAAACATATTATTATAATCTTCACAATATTAAGGCAATAAAAGAGCGGAGTTCACGTCTGACTGTCGAGCCACATCGTGGTGGGATGCTTTGTAAAACAGAAAGTAATTGTGGATTTTTAATAACTGAAATAAAATTTCTGTATAATTTATAGTGGTAAGCAGAAATCACGTATTTCCAGTTGGCACGACAGTGTAACCGAACGGGCCTCGGAGCTATAACGAAATGATTACCGAGCCATCTCGCGCCGGGTTTGGTCTCGAAAAGTACTGCCTTCACTGCTGAGTATATATATTTCCATTAAAGCGTCAATAAAATCAGACATTCCTAGCACGGAAGATTTCCCACACCGCACACCAGTGACGCTGCCCCCTTTAATCAGTCTGTGGTATTTGGGTTCGGTATATTACCATCGCACGGTCGCCCGAGCCTCGTTCGTTAATCAGCAGGGTGAACCCCTTGCTGGCGAGGTTGACGTTTGAAGCAAAAGTCAGTGTATTCCCCCTTGCAGCCAATACATACTTATCGATGTAAAAATAATTTTACAATACAATCGAAAGTTCAGCACTTGGAAGTTTTCATTATTATAAAAGCATTGTCTATTGACTTTGTTCCTCACAAAGGCTAACGGCAAACAGAAAATCGATATCATTTCAATTCAATAAAGCGGTATTCCATTAGTGAGTCGAGACATTATATGGTATCTGTGACAACAGTCGTAGTTCTGTGAACTAATGTCTCGTATCGAACGATTAACGAATTGCTTTGTGTTTAAATTACTTATAGCCAGCCATTTTTTTTGTCGCTTCTTTTTTGGGGGCATGCTTATTCTCGAAAGTTGTAAGTCCATCATTTTTTGTACCCCCTCCCCACTTGCCACCGTCTTTTGAGGAAAAATCAAATTAAATGTTTTATTTTCAAATTCTTTCATTTTTTTCAGTGTTATGTAAATTTTTCGATATTTTCGAAATTTCCGTATTTTGCCAATTTCTTTTCATGGGTTGAATGAAATTAATGAATTTAAATGATTTATTAACCGTTTAGTAATGAGTACGACAAAGAAGAAACAGACAAAAGAAACTTTGGTGTCCCCTTTTTTGTAATTGTTTAACAGATTTTATAGATATCAAATGGTCAAAAATGATCAATGGCATGAATGTTCTTAGATAAAATTTAATTATAAAAAATTACATTTAAAAAAAAGGACTTTCGGATACACGAGCCGCGCGTGTTCACAAGCATGTCATCGCCTCCCTCTAAAAGCTTTGAAAAGCTCATGGTGTCCGTCAGATGGAGGAAAACCCTAACAAAAAATGCAAACTCCTTCCAAGCACAGCGGTTATGGAAAATTCTTTGTTGAGAGGGACCTATGTCCTGCAGTAGACACTGACGGTTATGGCTAAAAGTAGTTTGCCACACCATATATTTTTGAGTCGCAAGAGTATACTAAAAAACAAATGGTCAATTAAGCATCTCACACATGCAACCCCTACTCAACCCCTAACTATTTGTTACTCCAAAAAGCGTGCCGATTTTGGACCTCTCCATTGTCTCAGAGACCTATGTCCGGCAATGGACCCTAATGCTGATAAAGGAGAGTAAGGTACACTAAGGTGATGTCTAAGATAGAGCAATATGGTTTATTTATGGTTTATGGTGGTATTTTATGTATGGTTATGGCAAACAGCTCCAATATGGTTTTTTCAGATTTTTCATGACCACGAAATATATTTTTATATTATTTCTCCGACGATGTGGCACGGTGATCCTAGTTCTATTACTTTGGTATTTTGTATATTATTATCTATATAAATTGATATAACAAATCAAATTAAAAAAAGAGCTCAGACGTCATCGGTTGTGTTAAACGTTTAACTATTAAATATCCATCGAAAGAAATAAGTTAAAAAAATCCTAGTAAGCCTCGATAAACGGTAAACGCAAATTATACGGATATTTGCGGCTTACCGCCACGTATTATGGTAACAATAAGTCGAAATGAATAAAGATCGTAGTGTAACAGGCGACGTTTTTTTTTTTTGCGAAAACGGTAAAAGAAGCTAAGACGTTAGGGAATTGAAAACTAAAAGTCTATTGATCCAAGTGTACTAGAGTTACGCTTAGTAGCATTACCTTTTATAAAAAAGAATTCTTACAATCAACATTACTAAAATCCCTGTTAATCAATCTATATATCTAATGATTTGGACTATACTTCAAATCAAACAACTAAGTCATATAGCGTTGGCTGACTAGCAATATTCGAATAGCAGGTATAAAATTGCTACGTAGTATTTCCCAATCCGTACCCCAAATATTATACTAGGTAGTAAAATATGTCAGGCTATTGACGCTAAGAGGTAGATTATGTTAGTATTATAATAAAGCTGCAACAAATGGAAGAAATATCAGTATAATATTATTGATATTTCTTTAACTCTCTATTCCGTACATACAGTTCAAGGTGTTTTGTGTGGCGATTTGAAAAATAGGAGTACTTCATCATGCGTTATATGTATCTTTAAATATTTTGTATTGTTTTGATATAGATATCCTCATTAGATGGAATAAAAATGTTTATTTTAAAGCATTTATGTATTATACGTAACATCGGAATACACTACTTTTAAAAACATTCGAACTCTCTATATTTCATTAATGTTAAAGACTCAGCTAAAATTATCGTGTCCTCATACGTTACTTAGTAATCCCTGTTTCAGATTTTAATTTAATTTAAAAATAACAACATTCTATCAATAAATTTAAAATTTAGACAAGAGGTTCTTCAATCTTCGATGAAAGTCTAATGTAAACGTTACTTTATAATTCGGTTATGGTTTTTTGAAAAAAGAAACACCAAGATTGCGAAGAACCAATATGTAACCATGTCGGGCCTTGGCACTGGGAGAATTCACAGGAGTTGTGATGCATACCCGTGAATTTCCTGATGCCTTAGCTTGATGTGGTTCATCAACTCTATACAACAAGTAAGAAAACAGAAGTTCAAAGACAAAGCCGAGTCTGGCTTCAAGGTGAGTAGAACAAATCAAAAGAAATAATAAACAAGTACTCTAAAGTTCAAGTAAAAGCTTTTTCTTAAATTCTTTTCGCCAGTTTCTTCGTCGTTAACACGTGAAGGGTTAAACCGATTGTAATTCCAAATTTAGCTTTGGACAAATTAAATAAAATTTCTAGCATCGGAGAACATAGAACTCTCATTTCATTTCAAATGAATGGGAATAAGAAGAAGAAGAAGCGTGTTTACCTGAGGTTAAATAACATCAAGGAATGCCACTTTAATGACACGCCTATGTACAAAGTTACGTAAGAAACGTAATGTGATCGCATTGATTGCATTCAACATTGTAAACAAGAAAGCATGTGATGCGATTGTCGTTTTAATTTCACGTCTTTTTCTAATTAGACGTTGGTTCTCGAGACATACAGCCTAATAGACTGACAATAAAGTTGTGTGTAATTTTTCATATTATGGTAATGATTTCGATGTGCACACATGCAAACAGTTTACTTCATGTCATAGGTCTGTCCCAGATTGGAATTAAAAATAAATATCATAGTAGTCACGCTTGCGAAGTCTGATTGGTGTCTAACATTTAAAGAAAGAAACATAGGTTTTTTTTTTAAGCGTTGTAGAGCCAAGCGGCGGTTTTTCCTGCTGTTCGAATTAGGCCTGTTCGACCGGCCTCGTATAATAGCGGCGTGAAGTAGAGGTATATTGTGCTTCTGCGTTTCGTTCAGTGAGTGAGGTAACCGGAGGCTCACTCCCCCTTCCCTTCCCCCTCCTCTTCCTCCCTTCCATCCCCTTAATATCCTTATAAGCCGGCAACGCACCTTCAGCACCTATGGTGTTGCAGATGTATGTGGTTGACGGTAATCACTTACCATCAGGCGAACCGCTTTAAATTTAACCTATTTCATTCATACGATGAGTACATGACCTGGGTTTATGGTTAGTACTTCGCTCCTATGGGTCAGAGCGCGATGTTACATCGCCTAGAACATTCCCCAATAAACAGGCTATCTCATGCAAAATCACTTGTAGTTCCTGAGATTAGCACTGTCGAGCATACAAACTCTGTAGCTTTGTAATATAAGTGTAGATATAATATTAGTGTAGAAAAATTATTAAATTATAAAATGTAAAACTATTACTACCTGTAACTTTTCAATATTGATGTATGCAACGTTTGTTTTCAAAAAAAAAAAACATTTCTCCTCCCTGGGAGTTTCTCCTGAGCCGAGGAGGTAGTTTATGTATATAAGTTGCATATGTACAAACACCCAGACCCGGAATAATTATTTGTATTCCAAACAAATACTTATCTTTGGCATGAATTGAACCTGCGACCAGTGTCGCGGCCGCAGCCGACGAGTTTTTGCTGTCGCTTCGGTCTAATTTACGAATTTCAATATTTTAAGTACGTTTCCTTTTGTTAAATATAATACGTTTACTTAACCAGAGAGAGAGCGAGATAGTTGATAAAAACATTTTATTAATAAATCGATTGTCCCCGAAGTGTAACGTGTAGCGCTACTGCGCCAAAACCAAACAATTCTATCTGGCAATGTGTATCTAAGCTTATAGACCGCATGGATAGATGCATCCTATCCCATTGTTTTATAGAAAAAAAACAGATGAACCTCCTTTTACGTATGGCGCAATTAAGAAGCTTCCCGCTTCTTCAGTGGAAGACACTAATTTGTCTTTACCATGCCGTATCTTATGTAGCGCATATGCGATAAGATTGAAGGAAGAGTCAAATGCAGTGTAAGAAACAACCAACTCAAAACAATACAATCAGTCCCGAAAACGAATGTTATGTGTATTGCTTGTGCAATATTATTTGAAAAATATTGACAGGTATATTTCAACAAATTATATTCACACGGAGCCCACTAATTTGAATCTTGTAAGAAAGAAAACGGAATAATTGAAGTTCCTTGTTATTATTAGTTAAAAGAAATCGCTGTCATTTCTTAGAGCATTTCCACCATAAAGTGACAGTTAACAGTTGACGCGACGGGAATCTGTGGCATTGTTACCTTAACTCTCATAATCCCATTACTGATGATATAGCTTACATTAAGCTCCTGTGAAGTCGTAAAACGTAACGGATTACTTTTTATTCTGTTTATTGTGATTATTGTGGAGGAGTGGTGTGGAGGTGTGGTGGAGCTAAGCGGCGGCTATTGCTGCTGCTCGAATGAGCTGGCTCGACAGGGTTGGTACCACGGTCTCGCAGAATACCGGCGTTAAGTAGAGGCACCTTATGCATCTGCGTTTCGTTCGCTGAGTGAGGTATCCGGAAGCCCACTCTCTCTTCTCATCCCCCTCCTCATCCTTCCTTCCATCTCCCAAATACCCTTGAAGGCCGGCAACGCTCATGCCACACCTCTGGTGATGCAGATGCACGTGGGCGACGGTTAATCACTAACCATCAGGTGAACCGCTTGCTCGTTTGCCGCCTTTCTCATAAAAGAAAAGAAGCATGTTTTATGATCTTTAAACATATTTATAAGATTAAGATTGCATCCTAGATTTATAACGATCTGTATAGCAAGCGGATTAGCAGCCGCAGAATAGTTACAAAATGTTCAGGAAGATCCCGTTACTCTGCCTCTGTTTTTTCATTACTCTAACCCTCCATGGGCATCTCCAGCATCTGAATGCAGTATCACCGGGACGAAAGGTCAGCCCTTCACATAAATTTACATCAGCAAAGAGAAAGAAATGTCAGTATTAGGTTGAAACAGTCGCATTCCTTAACTCGTATCGGAACGCATTTAAATACTCAAAAAGCTTATATTGATAACACGGTGTGTTTTATTAACATTCGACTAAATATGATGGTCAATCATTATGAATCTATGAATCATGTAGCTACGAGTATGTATGGTCTAAGTATACTCGTATATATCGATGAATCTATGTCCTAATTAAATTTCCTGCGCCCTAAGTAAATGCATCAAATCAGAAAATTATGGCAAAACTTAACTAAACGTTAACATGAAATTCATACTTTTTTTTAATGGCATGCAATTTATGAAAACTAACAATAGAAAGATGTTCATGTCTAAAAAATGCGGTGTCATTAACCCCTGTGCTTAACAACTTTTTGTTGTCGCCGAGAGACTGATGGGAGTCAATTTTGAAGACAATGCTGTCAGTTGTTTATTATCTACGGAGTGCTTGGATAACGTACTACTGGATATGACGCTTATAGAAGACAATCAACACCGTGAATAACAATATTTTTTTACGGCTTTAATCTAACAATTTTTTTTAAATATTTGTGCAGAACTAAATCTGAAAACGGAGAATTGAATATACGTTAAACATAGCACATGTTTAACGTATATTGCTAAACCACGTCTTTAAGTATTTTTGTTTTATGTACTTGTGCTACATATAGATCTGATTCGAAACGATATATATTATTATATCTACATGTATGTAAGTGTAATTTGCCCGAATGCAATTTGTCTTTTTAAAACACTTACACAGTTCTGAAGAAAATCCCCAATTTACAAAACACTTTTCAAAAAAAATAATATCACAAAATAAATGTAGTTATATTCAAGTTGACTCTTCATTGCTCTTCTAATTCTGAAGAGACCTTTGTCCTACTTATGTTTGACCTTGATATAAATATCAAACCTAACCCATGGGATGGGTTTTATGCGACCTTTTCCTTGATCAGGTTTTTTTTTAAATAATCCTTTTGGTTTCAGATTAGGCTATGTTTAATTCTACCTTAATCTTACAAATGAAAAACGTTATATTAGTGTCGGTTGTCCTTCACGTGTCATAACTTTTAAAAAAAAATCTATTGTTATGAGACATATTAGGACTAACGACACTATATATTGGGTTAATTGCGCCAAAAGGACTGAAAGGTATTCGGTAGCTACGGGTTTATAAAACTAGTGGAATCATTTGCTGGTACCGGTGCTTCCAGTGGTTTGCATTCCACGTGCCTTATCTATGTACGCAGTCGGAAACGGTTGTATCTGCTTCAGAGGAGGCTATAAAGGCTTGAATGTCGGATAATTTTTTATGACTTACGAAATAACTACAATCAGATAGCTCAATATGACAATTTTAAGTTAATGTCATTACAAGTAATTTGAAATACATCTCGTTCTTGTGAATAATGTCTCGTATTACTTTAAAAATAAAACGTAATAGTCACTGTCCAGAAGTTGGTGATTAAGAATTTTGGAGAAATATGCATAATTATTAATAATATATGATGAGACTTATTCATATGGAAGATCAAAGAATGATTAGCTTGATTAGTTTTTCCTAAAGTTACGAGTACTTACCTTTCTTAACGTTATAATGTTAAATGTGTTTTATAACGTTGTGTTTAAAATTCATAACTAAATCGTAATATAATGTTTAAAAACCGGATATACATCAAAGCTTATACAACAGATCCATCAAAATGAAACCATTATAAATTGTTAGAGGAAATTTCATTCACGAGGCTTGTAATTAACCTAAAATGAAAAACTAAAACAACAGGCCATAGTTTCGGGAGAAGATTTAAATCGTTTAGAATTCTCGGAAATAACTCAACGACGGTAGCAATTTGGCCCGTGCCTGCTAAATATGTAATTTGTTGCTTCGAAGCCCCGTTCCAAGAAACCTACGGCTAATGTAGGTCGGGTTTTGGAACATCAACTCTACGATGGAGTTCTAGTTTTTTTTTCTATTACCTCTAACTATATTAATAATAATTTATTTATTTTTTACTTATTTCTTTATCTATGCTTCGTAACACAAGGGGCGGACTTAAAGCCCCGTTCCAAGAAACCTACGGCTAAACATAACTCTACGATGAAGTTTTAATTTTTTTTTCTATTACCTCTACCTATATAAATAATAATTTATTTATATTTTACTTATTTATTTATGCTTCGTAATACAATGGGCAGACTTAGTAACATTTAGCATCCTCTGCCAGTCAACTCTTGGTGAGAAAGAAATACAGGTTTGCAAGTGCAAAAATGTTAATGAATTACAAACAAAATTTAAATATTAACATTAAATTTTATATTATATTTTATTATTTTTACTTATATACTATAACATACATACTGTACTTTATATTCAAACACCTATAATATATATATAAATAAACTAAATATTAAGTGGAATATATTAGATAAATAATATAAGTAAGGAATTATAAAGTACTTGTCTAAATAATAAAAATTTTACACGTAGTAAATATTTTCTACATAATCACGGAATACCTGCGAAAATTATTATAATAAGTTCTGACGTCCGTATATACGAATAAAAGAATTACCGATGGTCTAGAAACTTATTTAATTTTTTAAGAGCTGTGGTGTTGTGGTGGCCTAGTGGTTAGTGAGCTCACTTTAGTTTCAAAGAGCGCGAGTGACCTAGATTCGATCCTCAGTTGCCGGCACCACTAAAATTGTTAATACCAATTTTAAGTGCTGTAATTACCACGTCCTCGGCGGTGAAGGGAAACATCGTGAGGAAACCTTGTATGGGAAATAATAAAAAAAAAATATTTTGATGATATGTGAAGCCAGCCAACCCGGACCTGGAGCAGCGTGGAGGGACCTCACCGGATCCAAAACCCGGATTTTCGTATACTTTATAAACCCAATTTTCACCAGATCTCACCAGAACAGGTTATTAACCTATATATAAGACGGCGGTCTTTGTGTCCGAGCGATAAAATTTATTGGGGTTTCAGAAATCTCTTCGGTACGAGACGGCCACGCAGGGTTTTTTTTAAAGAGAAAGAGGGCAAACGAGCATGCGGCTCATCTGATGGTATGTGATTACCAACACTCACGAACAGAGGAACTGCAGATGCGTTGTCAGCCTTAAAGGATATGTGAGGAGGTGGGAGAAGTAGTGGAGGGAGAGGAGAGGAGAGGAGTGGGCCTCCGGTTACCTCACAGAAACATAAGCTACATCTACTTCATTGACCCATGCTGAGACCCATTTACTGCCAGTAAAAAGGCTTTCCAACTTAATCCTGTGAGGCACTTGTCATTTTAAGCGGACTTCGGATCGGCTACTTAACTCTAGAAAGTTAGCAAGGTTTTAATTTTTATTCGGATATTAAAAGTATGTTTACAACATATTACAGCTTCGTTTTATCTTACGTGTAACTGTAATATATAGCTCTGTGAGGATATTCCTATTAAATGGGAGTGGCAAAAGACCGAAGCGAAAGGCGTGAGAAGGCAGAGACCTATTCTGAGATGTGGGCGAACCTATTACGTTACTGACTGTAAGACTATTACTGAATATTGTAACGATCTAAGAAGTATTTCAAGAGTAAGTAAGGAACAAAATAATCTGACACATCATTTCAATTTATTCCGAACGCCTCATCTAAGTACAGTTATCATCTAGTAGCATGTTGAGGACAATTGTCTTAAATGTCTTAACTTAGTCTATTTGAATCGGTGGTCGGCAGTTGGGTCTAAAATATTCTTATTACTATCAGAACTTATCGACTACGCAGGATATATTGTATATACATGTGTATATATATATATAAATACTTTCTTTCTATGTCTGGTGTATTGCTTGTAATCGGAGGAAGGGTCAGATGCAGTTTCAGTAACAAAAAATACAACACAGTAACAGCGAATCCTAAAAAAAATTTTGTGACTTGACACCGGCTGAGAATCGTACCCACGGACCTAATTAAAAGAAAAATTAAGCTGTCCACTCAGCTATAAAGTAGAAGCCTGTAAGTGCCCACTGCTGGACAAATACCTGCTTCTCATATACTTGACAGGATTTGGTTCTGCAACGCTGCACCAACGCTGTGCGGGTTGGCCGGGTTCACATGTCCTCAAAATAACTCAGACATGCAGGTTTCCTCACGTTGTTTTCCTTCACCGCCGAGCACGTGGTAAATAAAACAACTTAAAATTGCTATTAACAATTTTAGTGGTGCCACCACCGGGGATCGAGCCCAGGTCACTCGCGTCCAATAAAACTAAAGCGAGCACCCTGATATCACTCAGCCATGAGGCCACTAAATATTAGGTTTCAAAAATGTTGGTTTTAATTTGCTTGATCTATTTGGTAAATATAATCTGATGCTAGTTTGAGATGAACACACTAGCAGTAGCACACTATCAATTTAAAAATATCAAAAAAATTTCTACAAAGATAAGTGCGATACTTCAACCTTCAAATAGGGAATACTAGAGTGGTAGAGTCTTGTTAACTCCGACTGTGTGTTCTGTGTGTCTGTCATAAAAACCATAAAAACATTAAAAAGCTATAATTGCAGCGGAATTTGTTTTTTCTTCTTTATTTAGATACATATTAAATGCGCCTGTAGAGCTCTCGATGATTGAAACCTATATTACCTTTGTTTACATGTTTTATTGTTTATGTTTTTGGGATTTTAATTGTATCTGTGTACGGCCAGTTAAAACGTGCAACATTCTAATGTGTCTCCGAAGAATCTTTATATTTAAAGCAACCATTATGTATAAATGTTTACCATCTGTTTAATGACTGATTTCTTCTTGTATTCACAAATAATATCAATAAATACACTAGCGAATGGAACTAATTAAAGTATAATATATGAATTCACTTCACACATTCAAAAGATCTCTAAAAATATAGTGCAATAAACAGACACAATTTTTAAAAAAATGCTATAGATTTTTTTTTTTAAAAAAGGTCTCCTTTAAAATACAATATATCGAGGACAACGATGTGTGCAGGTTCCCTGGCCGCTGATATATTGTTAAAACTAACATTTGAAAAAAATTGGATAGATTTTATTGTAAATTATAAAAAAACAAAATAGCGTTAAAAATAAACAGAACTTTGAAGTTTCTTGCCGGTTCTTCTCTGACAAGGTCTTGTTTTGCTTAGCGTTGATGTTCATAAGAGTTTTAAAAAATCCAAAATAAATGAAAAGTTTACCACAGTTTGTGATAGAAAGTTATGTGCTATAACTTTACTTGTAGCAAAATTTTTAATCTATGCTATATTTATGCGCCTTTTCCCCCTGACTTAGGAAAAAGCCTTCAAAATATCATGGTCATTTTGGGAGTAAACCCTGCTACAAGGCTTGCCACCCATCACGTTCTATCTCGCCGGGAGGCGAAAAGTGAGTTGCGGAAGCCCGTTTGAATACGCTGAGTCATGCCAAATGGAAATCCTAATCTCCGTTTGTCCCTCAGAGTGACAAGCGTGAATGATAACTTTTTATTGAATCCTCTAAAAGTCATCAGATCCAACTACACGTTTGTTCGCCGAACGCAAAAGCAGCGTGTCACGAGTAATTTCGCACGTCCTTGCGTGCTCGCAGCAAGCCGCGGCTCTCCACTCCTGTAATTAGGTTGGCATTACGCATCGGGCGAGGGCTACCGATAATTTGCTTGTAACTGTCGTAGTAATGAATGAATTAGATTGCGATATCGATACTAATGTGATATCGATTTCGAAGTGAACCGAATAGTAAACAAAAAAAAAATTATGATTAGCCTTGGTATTTTACTATGATGTATAAAGAGTTATATACCGTATTGTTCTCCAAAGCTCAACCATACCCGTACTCGGTGTAGCCTGCTGCCTCTGGCAAGCGACTGATGGCGAAAAATCTATCGGATTATGCCGAACCCAAATTGAACAGACTCTTGTTGGAGAGCAACATTTCCAGTGCCAGGGTACTCACACTGCAATCACCAATCCCCCTGCCAAGTGTAGTGAGCAAGGGCAATTCCTTCATGCATTATCTTAGCTGTCATCGAAAACCATAGTCAGCATTGAATTTATTTTTTAGACACGTTTGCCTAGTTTTATTTCATCCAGTATTATCTTTCACGTATATTCCAGCATTAAAATCGCAATTGACAATTTTTTTTGCCTATTTCGGGGATCATATTCAGCTGCAATGAATCTGTTTTCTTTGTGCACAAAATATGAAAAACAAAATATATTAAGAAAAGTGCCACGGCCTCACAGAATAACGGCGTGAATTTGGTGCATCTTTTGCTTATGCATTTCGTTCGGCATGCGAGGTAAGCGGAGGCCCTCTTACACCTTCCCTAACTCCTCTTCCATTATCCCTCCCAACCACCAAATATCCCTAAAAGCCGACAACGTACCTGCAATTCCTCTGGTGTTTCAGATGTACGTGGACGACGATAATCATTTACCACCAGGTGAGCTGCTAGCACGTTTGCCCCCTTTCCAATAAAATGAAAAAAAAATAGAGGTTTCTATAGAATTAGATAATCTGAATAAGGTTAAAAGTTTGTTGAAAGTAGCATAGATACCTAAATTATGTTAAAATTAAATATTTAATTACCCAAATAATATAAAAATAATATCGATAGCTTTGTTAGCGCACGTCACTAAAGCTACCGTGCAGTCGGCAATCAGGCTGTAGGCGTCGCGTGAACGCTACTACTCCATAATACCGATACGATTGTACCTACTTTGTAACTACTACCTAAGCGTTCTACAATATCCTGCCATCTGGAGAACTAGTCCCTAATGAATCTTTAAGGAAATAAGGATCGCGCGCCGACTATGTTATGTTGTTGTAACTGTTATTTAATACATAAACACAAAGTTTGGAATACACGTTGAAAGATGAAAAAAACGTTGAAAGACAGATTGCATTTAAGTCATTAATATTGTTGAAATTCTTGTAAGTAGCTGATTTCTAGTCGCTTACATTCGTCTGCTAAATTTACTTCTAGATAAAATTTCTTTAAATTTTATAATTGGTAGGTTACCTGATAGTTTTAAACTTTCATGTATTAACGTCGAGTCACCATTTTATTCATAGAACTGGTATTAATAATTACAATCCTAACAACTTTTACTTATGTATAGTTTTATTCAGAAATTCTATAACATTTGACTACAGATTTTTGTTCAACAGGCGTGGCAAATGGGACCCGTTAGGACAAAATACGAAGCTAATTCAAGACGTACTATAGCATCTTGTCCTTTTTCTTCTGCAAGTTAGCCGCTTGATTAGGTTTTCATCTTTGTCATATACAATAATATTTTTTTTTAATAAATCTAAATTATCGCCAAACTACTTCGTCTTGTGTTTACGGCCATATATGTTTGTCGACCCGTGGAGTAGTGTCTCGCCTAGAACATATATTTGTATGGACTTTTGGTGTACAGGTTTTGGAATAACAATTCCATGTCCAATTTATTTACGTACTCACGCCTCAGGAGTTATTTGTACAGTAGCGGTACTTCTTTTTCTTTCAGATAGCGTCTTTTGTTTCTTTAGTGTATTTAAGAATTTAGAGTGTGTATATTACCTAACCTGACCAGCAACTGATTTTATAAGCGAAAGACACAACAAAACTATATACCATGAACAATCTAAATTATATTTAACCTATACTTCATTAGACACTATCCGAAATACGTTCTATAAGGCGTGGTACCTACCCTAAATGCCAAGGGGCCGGGGGTGAAATGAGGGGTGAAGTTGAAAGGGTGAACGACGGAAACGCCTAATGGCGCCAAGTCACGAAATTCCCGCTCAAATAACCTACGCCATGTTAATGTTTTCGTAGAATACGATCGATGTGGAATTTTTATTTATACACCGAGGTTTATTACGATGTATAGAACATAATGCCGCACTAATAAAATAGAAACACGCTATGCGATAATCACGCTCGTGATTATTATAATGCAAGTATTATAGCCTCTGTATGTTCATCATCGTCAATTCAGTCCGTCACATGTCCATTACTGACAGGCATACAACATGGAGGGTAGCGTTTCCGACAACAACCGGCCGCTGACATGGATGTTACACACGATCTTCGTCTTGTCCATATTAATTTTAAGACCTACCTGTTGGTCATTGTGGTCATTGATCGTAACGCTAAGATCCTGCAGCGATCATGGCATGAGAAATATGTCGTCGGCAAATCGAAGGTGTGTGATTTATTCGCCATTGATGAATGTGTTCACCCAGGGGAAGAAGTAGTAATTAGGTGATAGTAAATTGAGTTATCTATATTATAAACGCTAGACAATGCTCAAGTCACTGCCTAGTGAATACTACGTAACAAATATAATGATTTACATGTACCCATTTATCTGCTTCAATTTAAACGAGTTCAACCAAAAACTTCCTCTGCTTTATACACGGCAGTTATAAGCAGTAATTTCCTGATAACAACTGGTTCAAACCGGTAATAATCGGTCATCTTTTGTTCCCCCAATTTGCAGACGTGCCAGGCGCGGCCGGGCGCCAACACTGTACAAACTTTTGGAAGTAATCAGGCGTTCAAAAAGTTACCAACATTGTTCGTTGATAGTTTAATGTAAGAAAATATTGCCTTGGAAGTTAGCTCTATTCCTTCATACACCGTTACTACCCATTACAGAACCGTATATTTAACGATCGATGTTTATCGAACCGCTAAGTTATGGGTTCCGGGAATCGAATCTTAGGCTAAGCTACTCTTAGTGATACATACACAACCACTACTAGTACATCAGCCTATTGTAGTCCACTACTGAAGATAGACCTCTTCAAGGAAACAGCAATAGCTAGAGTACATTTCTTGGAAGGTTTGCCAATTAGGACAAGCTGGTTGCGGTGAGAGCGGTGCCGGTACCCTCGCACTGCTGATGCTGCTCCACGTCACTGGTCTGTGACCTCACAGCTTGACCACAGCTTCTGACCTCAGAGCTTGGTAAATACGAATGCATATTCCGCCATCAGCCGATTGCCACAGCCTTGTTTGTTTGGTAGACCTCATGCAGATTTACACGTGGTAGAGCCAAGCGGCGGCTTTTGCTGCTGCTCGAATTAGGCCTGTTCGACCGGGTTGGCACCACGGCCTCGTAGAATAGCGGCGTGAAGTAGAGGTATATTGTGCTTCTGCGTGTCGTTCGGTGAGTGAGGTAACCGGAGGCCCACTCCCTGTCCTCATCCTCCCTCCCATCTCCCAAATACCCTTAAATGCCGGCCAACGCACCTGCGTGGGCGACGGTAATCACTTACCATCAGGTGAACATAAAGAAAAAAAACTGCACGTGAAGTCTGAATTTGGAGAAAGAGATGGTATATTCCCCGTACACTTAAATTATTATTATATGGATAGTTAAGTGTAAGTCACACCGTGCATATTGTTAATTTGTGAGAGCAACGCCGCGTGGCTGCAGTGTATGCAAATCTGCCTCTTCATCTTATCCCGTGAGTGTAAGAAAATGTCTAAAAACATTGTTGACCTCCAATAGAATAAAAATAAGAATGATTTATTGCGCAATCACGCCACCATCTTGAATACCAAAAAAATGTAGATAATAAAATTAAATAACAAAAGATTAAATTAGTTTCATCATTAGATTGTGGATACTAAGTTTTTCTTAATCTCCCCCGTCCACTATGGCGGAAAACCCATTCGACTTAATCAAAACCCATATCCCATAATCTAGTATTTCTAGTGCAGGAGTACTGGCTCACCAAGAACTGCGCTCACCATCTCACCGAGCGTGGAGAGTATGGAAAAATCATCCCCAAAAAAGAAGCTAAATTCTTTTGGCGCTTTCTTGGTTGGAACTTTGTCATGATGATGACTTGGAGATCTGAACTTTTTCGTTCTTACACCAGAGCTTTTTATTAACCAAATCGTACTTAAGTTTCGTAAATCTGATTGATATGAGTTCTCCACATAGAGGATCAAACTCGACTCCTGATTGGGAGGTGGAGCCCCAACCACTATTTTAAAGTAAGTGTTAGCCCCACTCTTGGTATTTGTCCTGGTTCGTGAATGTAGCTTACATACATCAATTGCATGGACAAACATCCGATACTATTATCTGTAGCCCACACAAATACCTGTCCAGTGCGGAAATGAAACCCGTGACCTGCAGTGCCGCGGCCAAAATCCACCGAATCGATTAGTTTTTGATTCGATAGCTATACATTTAATTATTTCCTTCCAGGTGATGTAACATGGAAGCTTCGTCATCGGACTACAGCGACGAAGAGGTGGGGGTGATAGCACAGGGTCAAAAGCTCTGGGTCCGCGGCGTGCGACCGCACACCACATGTGCCGATATTGTTCGAGCCCTACAAGACGCACCTGAAGGTAACCCAATAGGTTTTGAATTAAATAAGGCATTGGTAATGCAACTTTAAGGCAGCGAAACAATCTTATTGATTCTCCATGAGCAAAATACTCTTTCGAAGTGGAGCATCGTACATGATTAAAGGATACCGTTTTCGTACCAACATGTAGGACCAATCATACAAACAATTGATATCTGCTTAGAAATTGCTCTAAGTAATACTAAATATCAACGATATATTTCACAGCAAAAAAAATAAAAGTAAGATATCTATAGTATTTGTTAGGTTTTTTTTCTGTGTGATTAAAATGAATAGTCTAATTTAGTTTATATTCAAATCAGTCAATAATGGTACTTTGTTCATAATTGTATGTATAAGATTTAGTATGTATCAGACAAATGCACATATCGTTCTTTTCTAATAAGAATTTTATTTATATTTGAAATTTTAAGTCTGTCTACGCATTGGAAACTCACTTGGCGAATGTAATATTGATGAATGTATTAAATGATTGTCTTTTTATTTATTTTAAGAACTGTACGTTTCTTCAATGTTAATGATATATTTCTGTGTTTACAAACAAACAAACACTCCATCGCATGGTAAGGGGTTATTAACAGACTGCGGCAGTTCACGTCTGAATATAACATCACTCAAGAAGCATCACATAGCCCAATCTTCGGCTTCAATAGTTTCTATTACGTCTCATACGTCACACCATCTAGCCCAATCGGGCATATACCAAGTTTGCCTAATCACAGGCACCTCTTATCTCTATAGCTTTTTTTTTCGAAGAAGAGACGGTAAACGACCGAACGGTTTACCTGATGGTAAAGAGATTACCGACGCCCACAAACATACACAACAGGAGAGTAATTGTCGGTATTTATGAAAGGAGTAAAGCTTTTTTGACAGTCCCTAAGTCACGAATGTTCTAAAATACCGGTAAGTAGCGAAGTTGTATTACATTATACAAGCTGTGCCCCGCAGTTGCACACGCATTACATTTATATTATAGACGTCTGTTTAATATATATGATTAAAATATAATCGAGTTTTATGGTTGTAGCTGGAAGTTATATAGGGAGCCTATAACCCTTCTCATCAAATGACGCAAAAAATATTTTCAATTCGTACTAGTAATTCCTAAGATTAGCGCGTTCAAACATACAAACTTTTCAGCTTTATGATATTAGTAAAGAGAACTTAATCTTTTACTCCTACAGCCGGTGGTGGATTAAGCGATCACAGCGAATGGGTGTTAGCGGAGAGGTGGCGTGGTGTGGAAAGACCTTTACCACCAGACGCACCAGTGTTACACGTACTAGCTGCTTGGGGCGATGCCAGACACGAGGTTAGTAACATATATACAGTTAATATAATTACTTGTATGTGTCGTTCTCTTCCTGGCTCCAGAAGCTTTTCAAACATTAACGATCTGCGCCCTGCAGTTTACAGCCTCTCACGTTACTATGCAACAATTGTATAAGCGATTCTCAACATTTATTTGTAAGAGGCTGCTTATTTAACTGAGTGAATTTTCGTTTAGCCGATGTTAAGTGTGCACCATGCACGTTACCGCCGTACCAATGAAGAGAGTAAGAAAATCTGACAACCTCATTCCTCTTGTGGTTGTTGTGTGGCAGTGCGTTATGCTCAGTCAACGAACGGAAAAGCCTTGAAAATTTCATGACGTCCAACAAATGGGTGAATTAAATTTCACAAAAATATACCGACCCGATAATTGGCAGCCGTCGGTAACTGCGATCAACAAACTTAAAGATTAATCATATCAATATTGCACCATAAATATCAATAGAGGAGATTGTTCTCAAAATTCAACATACATGCTGAATTGTGGCTTCGAATTCTGTCCAAAGACAATATTTGCACAGCACAATAATGATTTGTTTTGGGCTTTGGATGATGATCTCCTCCTCGCCGACTGCGTCCACGGTGTCAACTTTCGATTATTATCGTGAGTTGTCAAGTAATCTGAAAAAAATATTATAATAGTACCGCACGTGTACGCGCAAATACCTCTGTGTTTTTACCTTTCCTTATCCAATGTAACGCTTGGGCCTGTTCAGGACTTTATCTATGTCCCGGATCTTATTCTGATCCTCATCCTCGTGTTTTGACACTGCCATACGTAAGCGTGACAGCGTATGGTGAGGTGAAGTCGGGTAAATCTCTTAACGGCCCTAAAACATATCCTTCACCGATGACAACTTCCTGTTATTAACCGGAAATCAGCCAAAGAGGCATCATCATACAAATATCATAAACACGTATTACCAAATAAATATTTAAGAGTTAATTATTATGACAGGTCCGACTTTCACTCCGTCGTTTATCAAGTGGCGGCGAAGATGATTCGGGGCGTGACAGTGATGCAGGAAGCCGTGCGGAGGCCAGGAGACGTCGCAAGAAAGGCGTCCGAGCCGCGACACCGCCACCCCGGGCTCGTGACGAAGACCCTGCTGCAAAACTAGTCTCTATCATCCAACACCAAAGTAGGACCATACATCAACAATTAGATAAGCTTAGGTGAGACGAAGTTGTATTATTCATAACTTCCCGACTCATTTAAATAGCATGCAACTGTGTTGTCCCGTAGATAAAGAAGAGTAAGTAGTTCTGGAGACTTTTTTAGGCTTATGACATTTTACAGATTTTACAGACCACACCATAGTAATAATCAGAAAGATTAATGAGAATTAAATCGATAAGCACAATCAATGTAAATCATCTTTTGGCTTATGTAAATAATAAACTTAATTTTTATTTGTTGTCCTATTTAAATTTTGTTTCAGACCACTATTATGTGTTGATTTTATTGCAATACCGGGGGAGTTACATTTTTGTTATAAATAAGTAATCATAGTTCCATTTCTGGAGAATGAAAATATATGTATGAATAAATTATAGTTTATGGAAGCTTCTTACATTCATTCTACTATTATCACGAATCACCGCACGTATAATGATATCAAATTTATTTTCAGAGAGCAAGAAAAAGTTATTGACCATTTGGAGGACCAGACTCACAAGAATCGTATGGAAAAGCACGGCACCAACTATCTGCTTGAATCATACCTTCGGGACCTTGGCCGGTGCAGTGAAGTCAACGACAGCCAAGCTGGAAATAGTGACAGTGGTGTTGGTGTCGGCAGTGGGACTCCTCCAAGAAGACATACCAAACATAAGTCCAGAAGAGAACGACACTTAATGCGAGAGCATTACTTCACAAAAGAACTGACAGATATTTGCCAAGTCAATTCGGAAAGACTCGTCCAGACTAACACGGACACTGATTCAGACGTCTCAGCAGACGAATTGTCGAGGATACGGGAAGAAAT
Source organism: Bhutanitis thaidina (assembly GCA_029286595.1). Taxonomy (NCBI): domain Eukaryota; kingdom Metazoa; phylum Arthropoda; class Insecta; order Lepidoptera; family Papilionidae; genus Bhutanitis; species Bhutanitis thaidina. The sequence continues at coordinate 3,517,335 of JAGSMS010000020.1, read as the reverse complement.
TGAACTATTAGAAAAACTAGCAATAATAAACAAAAGATTACATCGGGAAGAGGAACTAGTTGTTAGGCTTACTGCAAAAGTGAAGCGATATATGGACGAGAACAAAGCGAACAGCTGCGAAAATGTTACTCAAGTAACTATGTTAATTGATAAGATCGAAGAAGAATTGGCCAAGACAGCACAGGAGATGGAGAGTAATACAATTGAATTGACGCGGGCAGACAAAGAAATAGAAAGCAGAATGAAACAATTGGACGAGTTGACTTTGGAGCTAGAAGAAGAGGAGTTGCAAAATACCGTCCTCGAAAGAAAACTGAACGAAGCTTCAAGTCGACAGCCCATTATTTTGCAGGAGAGCTACGTTCCTGTATTAGACCAAGCTAACAACAACCAACCTGTGTTCACTTATGAGCCAACGGGCTACGTTTTAGATACCCTCGTATGACATAGGATTAACACGGTGCAAAATTTGTCCCAAAGATATACCTTGAAATTACCATAAACTTAGTTAGCCTTCCAGTTAAGCCCTGAAAGTGATCATATTCCAAATCAAAAAAATCCCCAATTAATGTTATATTCAAGCATAGTCCATAAATACTTGTGTATTATATAATTTAAACTAAGTTAAACAAAACATACTGAGTGGTGCTAAGACAATCTGTGTATAAATTAAAAATAAATTATAAGTTTTTATGAATTGTAAATAGATATATGACATATTTATATTTTGAGTCCAATACCAAAAATAAGCTACAAAACCACCAATCACGTTTTATGTAAATTAGTTAGGCCTAGTCAAATTGATCATGTGACATTAGACTCGTTTAGATCTTCTATGCTTATTTTTACCGGTGCTCTAAAAAATCTATATTTTGTAAATTTGGTAGTTCATTTATAAAAAAAAATATGTTAAAAGTAATGTATAAACTGTCTGAAAAATTAAACCCAACATTAAAAACGCGTTTACTACGATAACATTGGTTTTGTTTACGGACAAAATCATTATCTGTGAAAAAGTATTCACCTACTTAACGCAAATAAACTATATTATTAATAGCCGAATCCTAATCTACGTATAGTATATTAACGACATTTCATGATAAGTTAAATACCCAATTTACAAAACAAAACAATCAATCGTTATCCTAAATGTATCTATAAAAAGTCGTTGTAACGAAAGCTAATGACAACGTTGCATTACGATGTAAATGTACAGATATCCAAAAATAATTGTAATCTTTATGTAAAATATGTTGATTATACTCTATGTTAGATGTACATAAAATATACAATGATTATAAAAGCTATCCAAATCTCTTATTTTTACTAATACAAAGTAATATATAGGTCTCATCCACCACAAAGCATGACCCTGAGCCAGAGACACCAGCATCCATCAATATTGTGCAGATCATAACACTATTCTGTGAGGGATTATACTACACCGCATTTGCCTCCAGAAGATTCTGACAGTTGGGAGATCCCAACGGTTATCGTTTCTGCGAACCGAAACGGGCCGTTGCCACTTCAGCTTGCTGATCTCTGGCTATGTTGTTTATGCTAGTTCTACTTCGGGTATTATCTTTGCTTTTAGCACCATTGGCATTTATCTAGCCCGCTAAGCAATAATTGTTTTTTTTTAACTGGTTCATTTATGTTACCCCGATTAAACTAATAGGCGCTCAAGTGAACCCACAGCCACGGGTATAATATTTCTAATATACATTCAAGAATACAGTAGTTATAGACGGCTTCTACCAAGAAAGAAGAAACATAAGTTTTAGAGGGAACAACTTATAAAAAAAAATTACTTAACAAAATTATAAAATAATATATAAAAAACTTTTAAGGATAAACAAAGTATATTTAATAAATTGTACTTGTACACAGCCATCTATCGTGAAATGTTGGAACTAACATAACAGTGGCAAGTAATAAAAATATTTAACAGTGCCGTCTATTTCATCATCGTCAACACAGTCCGACAGAGACATCTTTCAAATTAAGAGGATTTTTCACAATTCCAACGCTTGGTAGGCAAATAAGCTATCGCAATATTAGACAGCCTTAAAAGAAGGCTTGAACAATTTAGATTTGTCATATTAACTTGCGATAGATGGAGGCTAGGAGTCAATTACTAACCTTATCCACCCATAGAATGAGATTGGGCAGTATTGATATATTCTCAAATAGATTAAAATAATGTAAATAATACAAAATACTTTACCATCAAACGCTTTTTCTTTTTATCGGATTGGGTTGAAAAGCGAGCTAACAGTGCACCTGATGGTAAGCGGTTACTGCAGCTCTTGGACACCAGGAAACAACTTCAGTCGAGGAAGGAAGACTAAGATGGAAATCTTATACTAGTTCTATATACAATACAAACCAGAACACAACCAATGGCAACACTACCGATTAAATACAGAAACAGGTAAGATGTGTAAGTGTTAGGCTACCCAGACGGCTCATACACGAGTCGACTAGACAAATTAAAACAGTAAAGAAGTACGAAGGTAATGTAATGCATTACACTTTACTGACGATGTTGTGTACTGTTGTACACGGTTATAATATAAATTACGTAATATTTAAATTAGCTACGCCGTCCGTCCGGCCATATACATGGTTCGACCTATGAACCCGAAGAAAAGACAATCTGCTCATCGAATAATTACCAAGATGACGAGTTAGATTAAAAATGCAAGAATGCAATGCTCCTGCAGGCGGAATAGGTGAAACTTAAAATGTTACAACTGTTGTGAAACCTTAATCGGAAAATTAAAATTATTAAAGTGTAAATGAACTCTTATCAAGTAACACCGCTTTTATAAATATCAACAACACCGGTCAACGATATCACTAAGGTTTATAATGATAGTCGAATTCAGCCTCCGCTACTTTAAAATCACCAGATAAGCTGTCACCTACGCAGGATATATTATATTGCGGATTATGCGATAAGATCGAAGGTCAGATGCAGTATCAGAGACAAATAACCGAACCGGATTCGAACCCCGGACCCACGGCTCAGCAGTTAGGTCCACTAACCGCTTAGTAATGTGGTCGTCAAGGTTTATGATATTATAATTGAATAGTGGTACGAAACCATCAACAGACGCGTGGTACTCACTTTTTACTTAGTATGTTATTTGCTTTAAATTTTTAGTAAAAGTAAGAGAAAAAAATATATATGTCAGACACATTCTCATTAAAAAGTAAAGTGCTGCTGGTAAAAGGTTTTCTCTCAACACCTGACTCTTGGTGCCGGGAAGAGTCCACCACGCTTCTCCAATGCGGTAAGTCGGATTCCACATGTCGCCGTAGCTCTTCATCAGCCTATTTCAGTCCACTGCTGAACATGGGCACCGCCAAAAAGTTCCTAACAAAAGCCTGCATACATTTCTTGGAAGGTTTACCCATACTCACCGCGCTGGGCAATCGTGTTGTTGAGCAGTACCGCTACCCGCTCTATCCGGTATCCGGTACTAGTTTGTGGAACTTGGGTTAGACAAACTCGGATAGATATTCAAACATCATTCAGTCGCCAGAGCCTTGTTTAATTGCTGATGGTGCCACGCGCAGGTGTTATCCGATGAAGCTATAAAAGCTAAATGGTTAACATCACTAACTACACCGAAACTATAATACTTGCAGTTGAGGTTGGCATTTGGAAAAAGCAATGGTATAGGTATTCCCCTTACACCCTCGGAATATTTTTTAATTTTTCTGTGCAAGTGATAAATAGAGCAGGTAAAAATTGCATTTATAGTTGATAATTAACTAATTAAAATCTCCGTACAATCAATGTATAAGACATGCGGATGAATTTTAAGAATTCAAGAGTGTTAAACAAAAGGGAAAAAATATTACTCACTTTTATCATAGTTGTATTTAAAATCGTTAACAACAGGTATTCAGCACATATTACTAAAATCAAAGATGAAAAAAAAAAATTCAAACTGCCCAGGTTGGTATTCAATTTCCAAAATTAGGTTGTAGGTGTTGTCGAATGCCATTGTATAACTGTTGGTCGATCTACCGATTCGCTCTCATAAGAATCAACATCGGCTAGGGTAGTTCTCCTTTGCGGGCTCGGTCTAATGACATTATGTGGCAAGTCATCAAGTTCCGACAAGTACGCCCATTTCTCGTATAGAAATAACGCCACCGCTTTAGTATCGTTCGCTGTTAATGCTTTAATATCAACCGACAGAAATCGTTCCTCTACTGATGACCTGACAACTTTCTGAGCACTCCTGTCATCGAAAGATTGGTTCCGTACCTTTGCATCTAATGCCATTGACAAAAATAATGACCACCTCGGTGTGTAGTAGTAATGGAACACCTCCGCCCATTGCTTGCACGCGTAATCGGTTATTTCTCCATTAGGACCCCATAGAGTTATCTGGTTTCTCGCGTTGAGTTCGTATAAAAATGGAACACCGTCAGACGCGTCCCGGGCCTCCGTCAACCAGTTGGATAACGTGAAGTGGTTATTACTGGCTAAAATATTTTCCAAGTCTGCCATCACGTCGATGAAACGCACAATTGTCGCGTTAAAGACCCAAACGTTGGAAGACCTTTCCTTTAATATATCCACATAGAGTTGATCAGCACGGTATTGCAGAGCCTGTCTCGTAACATCTACTAGATCATGGTAAAATCCGGGAGAATCACATCCAGAGTTAGCAGCGAAAACGAACTTTTTGAATGCGTTGAACAGGTCGCTACTTTTATACCATGCCCATGGTATAATTCTTAAACTAGGCCGGCGCGTTACAACGTATTTACCTCTAATGCGGTTAAGTCCATCGAAATTATACACACTCTTTAGTAAATACCTCCAGGCACTGGATGTAGCGTTACACCCATATCTCCTTTCCGCATAGTCTGCTACCCAGCTCTCAAGGTTCTGTACTGGTTTACGACGCCACGCCGCCTCCAGCATTAGGTCATACACAACGTAATTCTGGTTAATACCTTCGGGAGTTAACCCGATTCCGATCATAGTGCTGTTGACTCTTACTCGAGTATAATGGACTTCCTTATTTATGGTTTGCAGATTACCGAACATGCCTAATGTGCCACCAAAATTATGCAGCATGCACCAAATGAAAGGTTGTCCATAATACATCTGATAGATATCATACTGTGGCCATTGTTCGGATTGCAGATCCAATATCAACATTCGACCATTTGGAATTGACGTGAGGAATGATTTTACTCTTTTTATAGGCCACAGAATAGGGTTATGTACAAACATCCAATTCTGAACAAGCCATACAGCTCTGTCGTCATAATTTGATATCACGGAATAAATTGCCGAAGCAGTATCTTGCACTAACGTCGTCGACCATGGCTGTATTTCTACTTCGTTAAAAGGATCGGCTGTAAATATATGGCCCGTGCCCAAGCCAATGTTCGTCTCTCTTAAAAACTTTCCTCCGATTTCTTTAAACAACCTTTCTCGTGGATTTATGTACAGTCCACAGCAGTAATCTGCACCAAACTTGTTCCAAGTTGCTACCGAGTAGAAGGAAGTATTGGGGTACAATCTTGAGAATGCTTTCGGAACGTGGCCGTTAAATGCCGGCAGTACTGGTACAATACCGAGTCGAAACATAAGATCGACTATCTTGTCTTGAATGTTCTTTTGACGATCATGCCACGACTTTGGCAATGGGCCTCCCCATCCATGAACGTTGCCCATTCGCAGCCAAGAAAGAAACGCTGGTCCGGTGAAATACTCGTCTATCTCATCATCTGTCATTCCTATTTGCCGATAGATACGAGCCCATGCGGCTTCTTGAGCGACAGGTGCTAATGCCAAGTTAATACCATTTAACGCCATCCACTCCACGTGCTCTTGCCACTTATCGGTGTTCCACCAAACGAAACTATAAGATGCGGTACAAACATTCTGATAGTAGCGAAACCTGTCACTTGCTTCTATAACCTCGTCGACTTCTGGGAGTGTGTCAGGAATAACAACTCTCTGAACCTGCCATGCTATTTGACTCTTGCAATACTTCTTTAAATAGTAGTTGAAGCCCCAAACTGCAGCTACTCCGGTGCTCGCTTTAATGTGCAATTGACCATTGGAAGTGCGCAAGTTGAAGACATCTTTCTTGTTGTGAAACAGAAGTGGATCCACTTTAACAGTCACTTGGCTCATGTATTTGTTTATAATTGCAGTCGCCGCATCCTCTTGGATATTAGGCGACGTTCTTGTTTGTAATAATGTCGGGTCAAGATATTCGAGATTTAGGGCCCACGTAGTGCAAATTATTTTTAAACAAACTAAAATTCCGAGCCGGTTCATTTCGGTATTGCTCGGCCGGTGAACTAGCTCGCTCTGAATGGTCTCGCACTCGCACTCACAGATATCAATGATGCTCCTCGTATAACAATAAATAATCTCTGACCCCCGTTCTTAAGTTGCTGTGTAAATAGGGTTACCATATTTACTCTACAACATTTTAACACGCGAAAGAAAAGTTTTATTCTATTTTAAGTAAGAGTATAAGATTAAGTGGAGCTACATTAAAATGGATTTTTTATACACTTCATACACACATTCTTAAAATTATTAGGTAAATAAGATATTTATCGTATAAAAAAGTATCATACAAAAGACTTTGTTTGAAATGATCAGTTAAGCTTCTGTGCCAGGGGCAGCGCAGATTATGACAAATATTAAATAATCGAGATATTTTTTGGGATTGTCCGTAGAAATTGAAACTGAAGGTCGTGCTATTCTCGATAAAACCGACGCCGGTTATGAAGAACTTTCCGGGAACGCTACTAATGTATAAGTGCACATGTTGAAACAAAATGAAGCAAGATATCGACATTGTTATTCTTAAACACGAAACTGTTATTTATCTGTTTAAATGAATCATTAAATTATTGTACCTAATACCTGTGTGTACATACTTTCCTAAGACTTTAAAAATCATAGATTGTTTTTGTAAATTAATTATAATTCTTATTCAATCTGTAAGTACTTAAAATTAGTTTACCTTACCTTACCTTAACATCCTGTAAATATTCCTCAGGACATACGATCTTGGCTATGATATGACATTGCATTTGATATGATCGCCACGCACGGCAAACAGATTGGCGATTGCAGTACCAAATACCGAACACCAAGGTACGGTACGGTATCTTGTTTGTGAGATGAGCGGGTACCGATGACGATCGGTCCGCTTTATTTCGGTCTGGTATTTTTCGAGATGGTTTCTGTACCCATTGCGATTTTTAAGGCTTTTCCCTTAGTCGTCTCTTACAACATCTACAGTAAGAAAGAAGGTGGTCTTACAACTTTACCACTCGGCCTAAACAAATTAATTAATATTAATGTTGTATTAAAAGTAATAATAAGAATTAACTATCTGTAATTGTTTTGGTTTTCAAAATGCTTTTTATGTTAGCCTATACTTAAGTCAGGAATATTAGAGCAAACGTCTAAAACTAACCTAGAAAAATTTATAATTTACAACTTAGAATATTAAAACAAATAGTTAGTAACAAAATCACACAAAATTATGAAATTATTATTTAAATATTGTAAAATACTACCTGTCGATATTAAATTCAATGAAGCCTTTTTAATTTCTACTATACCTTCCTTACAAATAATCAAACAATGTAAATACGCGTCAAGCCATTGTGACTCGATATAACATAGCAAAAACTTTTTTTTTATGTTTATAGACAAATAAATACGATAATAGAAAACATATTGAAAAATTATATAAAATAAAATATAAACTAAAAAAACACTACTAAAACAATATTCATAATTAACATGAATATGTATTCATGAGAATATATAGGTATATACGAAGTATTTTAATGTTTTGCATATATTTAATATTACTGTAATAAACCTATTATCATAATATAAATCAATATACTCCAATCAACCTGTAGATCTATGCTACATGATAATGTACTAAACTATTCAAATCTGTAGATGACACACCGTACCTCTGTTTGTTTGATTTCTTTTTGCAGTGTACCCACATAACCAATGTTACAATATGCGTTGAATAGAATGAAGAAATTATACCGCAGACTGCAAACATTCGATTGGACGCATATCAGTGAATACTACACAATCCTATGAAGGTTTCCTCATACTATTTGTCAAAATTTATGAATATACATTTGTTACAAAATAAATAAAAAAAAAAGTAATTGGGGATCGTAGGACCGGACACACCTCGCACCTTAGACGCTCTTGCTTATCATCGGTCTGATTATTTTTGATCTGGTATTTTTCAAGTTGGATACCGCAATCCATCGGAAGCCATTACGATTTTCTAGGCTTTTCCCTTAGTCGCCTCTTATGACATCCCCGGAAGAATAATGATCATCCTGAATAATCGACACCCCCGTTCTAAACAATTAGCCACCAGAGTGCACCGCGTGCAGATGTGGTTGACATTTGAAGAAACAGTGCATTGAAGCTGTAATTTATTGATCTCTTTTAAATCCCAACCAAGTACCATTCAGATACAAACACCGCTAGGAGCCAACAACACCGCATATCGCCAGTAGGAAAGTAAAATATCAAAATATTAGGATACTGTCCGACAGCCTGGCGGTTACACAGGTCCGCGAAAGCAACGTCATGACGTCAGGGCTCATATATGAATGCTACCAGCGCTTAAACGAGGTATGTCAATTCAACAATATAATCCTACAATGGATAAAAGGTCACAAGGTCACTGCGGTTCACGAGGTAATGATGCGGCGGACGAGCTTGCCCGGGCCGAGTTTGCACGGTGACCTATTGGACCGGAACCCATCATCTTTGGGCACGTTCGCTCACAAATACGAAATCGCGCCAGGAACCAGTATGCGAAACTATGGAGAAAACAGGTAGAATGTAGATAGGCTAAAAGCCCTGCCTGGTTCATAATAACCAAGATGCTACTACGCCTGAATAAGCCCCAAATTCGGAAACTGGACATGGATACACTAACAAACATCTGTTTACTATAAGTGTTACAGACAGCCCTCTATGCCGAGCGTGTATGAAGGAGGAAGAAACGACGGCCCACGTCCTGTTGTGTGTGTGAGTGTCCGACGGTCGCGTAATAGAGGGCTAAGTACCTCGGCTCCCCGAGGTCACCAGTAACTTTAAAGGTTTACTGAGTTTCGTTGAGAAGCTCGGTGGGCTCGAATAGATCATATTCCTGCCCACACGCAAAATACGCGCACAGTCGTGGAGTTACGGATACCAGCCCGTCATAACATAATCCCGATAGTATTGGGAACCGTTGATTGGGAGCCAAGTGGCGGCTTTTGCAGCTGCGCGAATAGGCTGGCTGCATCGGAACCACGACCTCACAGAATAGCAGCGAGAAGTAGAGGCATCTTTTGCTCCTTTTTTTTTTATAGAAGGAGGGGGCAAACGAGCGTGCGGCTCACCTGATGGTAAGTGATCACCGACGCCCACGAACATCCACAACACCAGAGGAGCTACAGATGCGCTGCCGGCCTTTAAGGAAGGAATAAGCTCTTTTCTTGAAGGTCCCTAAGTCGTAACTGTTCGGAAATACTGCTGGCGACAGCTGATTCCACAAAATCGAAGTGCGTGGCAGAAAAGAAGCAGTCCTGCGTTTCGTTGAGGTAACCTGAGACCTTCTCCTCCCTTCCCCCAATTATCCATAAAGGCCGGCAACACATCTGGTGTTGCAGATCTACATGGGCGACGGTACTCGCTTGCTACCTTACCCATAAAAAAAAACCAGATAACAAACTGCATGGCCTAGCAAAGTCTAAACGTTTGGCTGCTGCTCTATAGCTCGCGGACTCGATTCCCTCAACGGAACAAACATTTGAAGAACTTGCATGCAAATTGCATCATGTCAATCAAAAAAAAAAAGAGACGTGGACGGAGGAACCAACACAAACTGTACTCTCTTATTGTAGTAAAAGGTGAATAGTCTTTAATTTTTTTTTTAATTTGTTATGCAATCTCTTAACTTACAAGATAAAAATAAAACAAACAAAATACAATTAAGAACGTTTATTTGAAAAATAATAAGTAATGGGTTTTACAAATATTAGTAAGTCAAGCTTTTATTTTAAAGTTGCCTTGGCCAGCGCTTAGTCAAGTAAAGTCACAGTTTTTTCCCTAAAGCATCACCAGTTTAAAGTAATCAAAGGCTGTATGCTTTCTAAAATAGATCGTATTGCTTAGAAAACCAGGATTACATTCAAGCAGCAACATTGACCAGATTTAAGCGCTGGCCAAGGCGGCCCTTTGGAGACTCCAAAAAAGAAAGGGGTTAAGAAATCGGAATTAGTACGCGTGCTTTTAATGGAGTTGCAGAGCGAAGACTCAAGCTTATCCCCGTATTCAACTATCTCCGCTTCTGTATTCTCCTGCAGGCGTTCTATGACTCTGTGTCCATTGCAACCTGGAAAGTCAGTATAATATGTTAAACCTTTAAAATACATAATATAAAAAAAATATACAATTTGTCCTAGATATATGCCACCTCATCTCATTCTATTGTTGTAAAAGAAACTCCAATCGATATCTAATATCGGCCTGTATTAAGCCCACCTCTGGACATAAAAGCCTTTCCATGAGAGAGTCAAGAAAAGCTGGCGTGTCATGCATGGAATTCTCCATTAACACGCTGGTCAGGAGGACTGGTGGGTTCAGTACCGATACCCAGATTAAAAATTCAAAATTCAATTTTTCAATCTTAAATATTTCCTCACCCTCTTGGGTTAACTGGCAAGGAATTCCAGATTGCATTAAGACCGCACATTGTAACCCAGTTAACCTAACATGTTTACAAATAAATAAATTCTCAGTTAATACATTACTTTATAAGAAAAATTCAACTGTTTTCATGATTTAAATCTGATTATCAGGACCATTATTCTATATGATTAAATCTAATATTTATTATCTAAAAAAATTGGAATATATCAAATTTCAGTTACATTAAATTAATGTAATTTAACAAAAGTACCTAAATCATATCTGGTTATTTGTATATCACACATAAAAAAAATTAAAAATAAATCTCTGACCCCGACGTGATTTGAACACGCAACCTTCTGATCTGGAGTCAGACGCGCTACCGTTGCGCCACGGAGTCGATATCAAGATAAGTGAAATTACCCTTTAGAATGATTTAAATAGGTAATTTGTATAACATTTTTTTCCTTTTTTTAATATATTAATTCGAAAGGTATTTCAAAAAAACATTTATAACATGCAGCATAATCTTTAAATTTTTTTTAATCTGTCTATTATTACCTTTACATTTTTATTCTAATATTCTGTTGTAAGTTCCAATAGTGGAAATAATCACATAGACACTCATGTCACAGAACATCTGAATTTTGGTAAATAACTCTTCTTCAAAAAGGATGAGCTTATCAATTCGTCTAAATGTTATTTTGTGTGTACGTTACGCGAGATGTTCGCCATTTGTGAACCGAATTTCATGATTATTTTTTATTGAATATGGTATAACTACCGGGCTGTCCCATTTAAATTTGAAAATAATCGACTTTAATTTTGTTTTAAATTAACTTGTAGCTTTTCCCCAAACATTAAGGTGTATTAATGAAAAGAGCATATGTATTGCAAACAATAGAAACTATAATTGGCACATTCTCCACCTCTCTCTAATTATCTTTTATTGTAACCCCTGTTTACAAAAACACCTAACTTGTTTCTTTTTATTTACTAAAATCTAGGAGCATTTTCGCAGATGCAATTTTATTACATGATAACCTAAATCATCTTAACCTGCTCAAAATGTGGTTATTTTAATAAATTATGTATCTTCTATTTTGTTTAGTGATATTATTAATGATTACATAATCATAATTTATCTTATCTGATTATATTGATACAGTGTTCCAATTTTATTAACTTTGTACGACTTTGTAGTTCATTCTGCTGTTGTTATATATAAAAATTGTAACAGAGTACATTATATAGGTGTTCATCAAATGAAATAAATATGAAGTAATTTTGCTAAACCATACTTACTGCTGCTTGTGGGTCCCTGTCGTCCCCCGGGGCTCTGTCAGGAGCAGGGCCAGCATCTCCGGTTGCAGTTCCACTGCCGCCTCGTCTCTCCTCGCCTTCCACCAGCGCCAGGAAACGGGTTAACTCCGCTTCGTCACTCACTCGAAGTGAAGTTTTAGGACCCACTATAGCTATAGAGACATTCTGTAAAAATTGTAAATAGACAGCATATATTAGTATAGTATGTACAAAAAGTAATTAAATAATGGAAACTAGTCTTGTTTTTAATTTAAGAAACGAAATTGTTATTTAATAGTCTTATGTATATGTCTTAAGTAATTAACAGGAGGATAATTTGTTCCATATGTTTTTAGTCTACTGAAATTATGGGTTGTTTCCTCTCCACAAATAATTGTGTATAAAGTGTGGATGAGTAAAAATAAGTATGTACTTTCGTTTTTCTTATATTCCTATATTCGAAAACTCTAGAATCAATTTCCAAAATCCTTTCAAAGATATGCAGCTGCCTCTATCAGGTGGTAGACTCCTCTGCTTAGGAGTCGTCTAGGTACCACCCTTTTACTCATTTCACCACCTGTTGTGTTTGAAAGGTATAAACAACCAGCATAATACAGGGCTGCGAGGCATTTCATCTTAGTGCGCAGGGGTGACAGCGCACTTTCAATTGAGCTTAAATGTACATGGACTACAGTAACCACTATCCATAAGTAAAAAGATAAAAATAATGTTTTCACAAATGTAATCTGTAATGTAATATGGCCATTAAAGCGAAGGGGTTAGGGGATTTGCCTCCAAATCATGGATGACTGGATTCGGATTTTATTGTTGGCTTGGACACTCAGATGGAGACAGGCTCACCACCTGTCACATTGTAGCAAATAAGCTCAGGGTTTAAAATGACTAAAATGGTCCAGACCCATTGGGTATTGGGTATGAGATGAGTATATTGGGTGATGGTATTTATGAGAGCTTATATATTTAATCTTATATATATATATAAAATTCTCTACCTTTATATATATATAAAATTCTCTACCTTTATATATATATATATAAAATTCTCTACCTTTATATATATATATATAAAATTCTCTACCTTTATATATATATAAAATTCTCCACCTTTATATATATATATATATAATAACATATAACATGTACCTTAGTGTTAAGCTCAACTTCATTTGGCAGTGTATCCCTCAATGCTCTCAGTCCATGTGCAACGAGTTCTTGCAAATCACAATCCATGAATGCGGTCAGATGTTTCTCGAGATACGTGCGGGCGGACTGAGAACGTGCTCCGATGGCCATCGCCCGACAGTCGAAGTAATTCGCCGAGGGGCATGTCTGATAGATGTGAGGGCCTTGATCCTGGAATAAAATGTGAATTCATGAGTGAATGCCTGTGAAATTCATACTGCTACTGTTTTGTTTAAAAATGTGCTATACATTGTACTTTGAATTAACTTCTGATGTAGTTTACTTAGATATTTAGTAAATTTAATACAAGGCATTCAAATAAATTATACTATCTGTTGTGTTCAACAGCTCTCAGTAACCAAAACTGTTATATGATGGTGTCTGGGATGGTGATCTACCACTCTAATTTAAAGAAATGCCCTGGTGAATATTTAAGAGAGATTGTTTAAATGGATAACCAAGAACATTTTCTACTCAGTAAATTTGTTAAATAAGAGTATAGTAAAACAGTATAATTGATTGATTTAAAAATATTATGAGTATTTGCCACAAATATTTTCATTCGGCTCTTTTTAAAATTGATATTATTATATTGTTCTATTTTACCTTTGGAAGTCATATTTATATAAATAAACTGCTAAATAATCAAATATTATCAATTAAAAATAAAAGGCACCATGTTTTATGCAAATAAATTTAGATTTTTTTTATATTTGCCTTTTGTACACTTACATCATAACCAGCAACTAGTAGACCAACACCAAGAGGTCTCTTATCATATCGCTGAGTACAAATCTGCATCTTGTTGCCCACTAGCCCGATTAGCCTGCCAACAGGCATTGGAGCATCATGGGCATACCGATGATTAAGACACTCTGTCCTCATGAAACGGCTGAAATCAGAGGATATTTTTATATATTTAAAGTTCAATGTTTTAACATGGTCAAAATCAATACAATAATCGATAAAGAGCAAGTTTGACGTGGACAGCACCATTCCAATTGTCTGAACATATAAGACATGAGACTTTTTATATAATTGTTCTATAAAATTAAAATAAGGTGATATATTTCCTGGCTATTAAAAAAAGATCAGATTATTTTCAGTTTAATTAAAATTTATAATTTCTATATCACTTTTATCATTCTACAATAAAGAAACTTACTTCTTCTTCATCATCTTCAGCAGTGTATATACAGTCCACTGGTTGACATACACCTCACCTAATGAGAGGATTTGCCATTGTGATAATTGCCAATAACTGCAGTAACTCTCGTACAGACACTGCACCTTTGTAGGTAATTTAGTTATGGCATATGTGAGATGTTTATACTGGCATTTTCCAGAAGTAAAAATTTCTTTGGGTGAAATTCATACTGCTACTGTTTTGTTTAAAATGTGCTATACATTGTACTTTGAATTAACTTCTGATGTAGTTTACTTAGATATTTAGTAAATTTAATACAAGGCATTCAAATAAATTATACTATCTGTTGTGTTCAACAGCTCTCAGTAACCAAAACTGTTATATGATGGTGTCTGGGCTGGTGATCTACCACTCTAATTTAAAGAAATGCCCTGGTGAATATTTAAGAGAGATTGTTTAAATGGATAACCAAGAACATTTTCTACTCAGTAAATTTGTTAAATAAGAGTATAGTAAAACAGTATAATTGATTGATTTAAAAATATTATGAGTATTTGCCACAAATATTTTCATTCAGCTCTTTTTAAAATTTATATTATTATGTTGTTCTATTTTACCTTTGGAAGTCATATTTATATAAATAAACTGCTAAATAATCAAATATTATCAATTAAAAATAAAAGGCACCATGTTTTATGCAAATAAATTTAGATTTTTTTTATATTTGCCTTTTGTACACTTACATCATAACCAGCAACTAGTAGACCAACACCAAGAGGTCTCTTATCATATCGCTGAGTACAAATCTGCATCTTGTTGCCCACTAGCCCGATTAGCCTGCCAACAGGCATTGGAGCATCATGGGCATACCGATGATTAAGACACTCTGTCCTCATGAAACGGCTGAAATCAGAGGATATTTTTATATATTTAAAGTTCAATGTTTTAACATGGTCAAAATCAATACAATAATCGATAAAGAGCAAGTTTGACGTGGACAGCACCATTCCAATTGTCTGAACATATAAGACATGAGACTTTTTATATAATTGTTCTATAAAATTAAAATAAGGTGATATATTTCCTGGCTATTAAAAAAAGATCAGATTATTTTCAGTTTAATTAAAATTTATAATTTCTATATCACTTTTATCATTCTACAATAAAGAAACTTACTTCTTCTTCATCATCTTCAGCAGTGTATATACAGTCCACTGGTTGACATACACCTCACCTAATGAGAGGATTTGCCATTGTGATAATTGCCAATAACTGCAGTAACTCTCGTACAGACACTGCACCTTTGTAGGTAATTTAGTTATGGCATATGTGAGATGTTTATACTGGCATTTTCCAGAAGTAAAAAATTTCTTTGGGTCAAATTGATATTAAATCAAAATTAAAATCTAATTCATTATTCTTCGACTTAATTTCACTTGTCACTTGTCAACTGAAACAACACACTACACAAGTGAAATTAAGCTTCTAAATGTGCAAGACTGTGGTACTACCCCAGTTGAGCTGGTCAATTTAAGGAGCAGCAAAAACCGCAGCTTGACCATATATTTTATATTTGTACTTTATAATATGTATTAATTTTTAGGTTCTACACTAACCTCAGCATCCGAGCATCAGCAGTCAAACCCGAAATAGATATTGCAATATGATCATCAATGGGTATGATCTTTTTTTGATAAGCGGAAAGTTCGCTCACAGCTCTCTTCAATGCAATGAGTACAGCAAATTGTTTATTTTTCAAACCTACAGTGGCAGATCCCAGTTTTACAGCTTCCATTGCGTACTCCACCTGATGGAGACGACCCTGAGGACTCCATACTGTGACATCACTGTCATATTGATTACGAAACTGAAACGAGAAATGAGACACACGTAATAACAGTGATATTATACAATATTAATTTCAGTGCGAAATTATATTAATTTCATGTTCTATCTCCGAGAAGTGGTTTGTACGGGTATCCCATTACGAGACGTTCGCAGGATTGTGCCAAATAGAAATGCTTCATCTCACACCTCTGCCTACCCTAATCTGGTGAGCAGGGGTGACACTCAGGTTTGTCACCTAGTATCATATTCGAAAACCAACAAACGAGTAAAATTACAAGTCATCCGGTAAAAATACGGCGTACATAAATATAGGAAATGAAGTCATATTGTTTATAAAGAAAGTATAGTAATAACGATAGTTTGATATTTTTATTATATAATGCGCATACATACCATTTTTATATCAAATAAATTTTATCTGAAAAGTAACCAAAAATTAGCAGACGCAAACCAAGAACCCAACAATGACTTTGAAAATGTCAAATTGACAAGCATCAACAAGACAAAGGATTCTTTTTATGTTTATTGTGGCATTGGCTACAAGGCCAAATCTTTGGTTTATTTTTGGCAGTATTGTTGATTTGTTTAAGTTAACATCTATCTACATAGTATATAGATCAAAGACCTGAAGCAGAAGAAGTCACAGAGATTTTAACATTTCCCAAATGTACTGTTTGACAGCTTGTGAAAATATTTACAGTAAGTTGTCCCTTACTGAAGATTTGTTGGACTAGACGAAAATTGGCGACCACAAGTCTTGAATTGTATTTTGCGTTCATCATGAGTACTTGCAGCATAATACATTATCAATATTATACCCATGTCAAAACTCGACAAACACAAAAATAATAAACGACGTCGCCATGTTTCTACGAGTTTGCACCAAAAGTCCAGACAGACAAACGCAAGCATATTACAACTTTCTATCTTTGTTCTAATTTAATCCATACTCTCACTAAAAGACAAAGCAATCGATTTAGAACGTTTGATTGTTCTTGTTCGTTCCAGTCTCTAAACGCAGCTTTGGTGTTCCGACGTCAAACAAACACGGGACAAACGACGCGTTTGTCCCATCCCATTCATATACAAATGATAATGATATTTTATATTTCTTCTAGCTTTTTGTCACTCAAAATATGAAATGAAACAGCGTCATGCTTTGCATGCTATGCAGCACCATCTGTTACACGAGTAAGTGTGAGAATACAACGAAAATATCATCTTTCTCGGTGAAATTCACCGGTGCACCTTGCTTACTTACGAACGCGAATCGGTCTACAAAAGAATTGTTGAAAATCCATCCGAACCCACAGACTATTACTGCTCACCAACCGTCTGTTTAGAGCGTTGAGTAGGGGAAAATCTTACATGCATGGCATTTCAGCTTTTGTTGGCGTTTTGATGGAAATGCCTATTTGTAGCAGTAGTCTCTTGCAGGCCGATAAAGAAGAAGAGAAGCGCGGACGGTAGCGTCCTTTGTTTACTCAATAAGCAACAAAACAAAATTGCCATTTTTTTAAAATCATTCACACATTTTCTGAATAGTAATAACATAGTAGAGAGACATTTTTTCACTTTTTTGGAGATTATGGCCGCTGTACTCCTACGACACTTAGTAGATGAGTACACTTAGCGGAGATAATATTAAAATGACTCTTGTTCTATGCACATTGTTTTCAAGTAGGTTTTGCATTTCCAATGAACTCATGTATAGGAAACTGCACAACGAAATTGCTTCTTTGTTGTTAAGGGTATTGTCCCAGGATATATTGCGCCGATCCTTGCAACCTGTTTGACGTAAATAATATCTGGAAAAGTTACGTCTAAACAACAGCTGGTCCGTTTGGAGTTCTCTTCACCACACCTAGTGGTTCAATCTTTTCATAATTTGTCACCATTGTACATACACGGCCGCCCGATAACCTAGTTGGTAGTGGCCCTGCTATCGAAGCTGTGGATCGAGGGTTCGAGTCCCACTAGGGGAAAACCATTTGTATGATATATGGATCTTGATTCGTTTAGTCGAATCTGTAGCTATGCCTATGACGTCAGCTCCATCTCGTTTCGTCGTCGCTATTACGCCATCCAGATGGTATTTTTTTATCCTATTAACTCAGTTGTTTAATAATTACACCAATCATTTTGAGCTCTCTTCGATGCTGGCTCTCTTGGCGATTAATTATGTCAAGTGACAGGTCTATGCACATTTATTGTCTGTCTTCTGCAGAAGTTAGAAACATTCGTTTAAAATTTGCCACCCCCAAATTATCTCGGGCTTTGTTGTTTTATTGACAGACAGCAGTATCTATAGTGCGATGTGTCTAGTAATGCGATCGCCATTCCGCATACGAAGAGTGGTGATAACCATATGTCATTCAAATTTGGGAGAGGGGTTATGTTCAGCTGTGGACGTGGTAGTAGGGGGCCTCCGGATACCTCATCGACCGAACAAAACGCAGAAGGACAAAGTGCCTCTACTTCACGCCGGTATTACCACGTATAAAATACAAATTGGCAATAACCAAATCCTACAAAATAGTGGGGAGCAGCACCACTAGTGCGGAGGTACCGGCATTGGGCTTTCCAACCCGCTTAGAGGCTCCTTCCAAGCATAACGCAATACGAAAACACTGATTTATGAATGATGTATTGATTGAAGGATAAATCGATAACCATTGGCGAGAAAGGTTTTCGGAGACGTCCTATACATTGAGTTTGCATGTACGAGGTTGCGATCCACTACAAAATGGAAAAAAGACTGGCACAGTGTTATGTAAAGTCAATAGTTGTAGGTAGAAAGCACCGTTCTTTACTTCAACCCTTGATGGAAGCCTAGCATCCGCATACACTGGGCTCGAGACAGATTGTATTCATGATACCTGTCCTGAAGATCGTGATTGATTGTATTGATGAAACTGCAAGGGCAAGGACAGGTTATGTCTTACAGTGTTCCTGTCGGCAGGGCCTCGGAAACGCTCTCGCACACATCTGCTACCCCATTTGAACACATACTCTCCCTCTTCTGGCTATCCCAGGTGGGCATCGGCTCAACAAAGTACCTTTCCGTCAGTACATGTACTTATTAAATATAAATCCTAGAAACGTTGTGACAATTTGTATACATTAAATGACGAATGAAGATAGATTGACTTGACGTCAGGAATTCAGGAGTTACCTGACGATCCTAGTGAAAGCATAAGTAGCAGAAGTTAA
Source organism: Bhutanitis thaidina (assembly GCA_029286595.1). Classification (NCBI taxonomy): domain Eukaryota; kingdom Metazoa; phylum Arthropoda; class Insecta; order Lepidoptera; family Papilionidae; genus Bhutanitis; species Bhutanitis thaidina. The sequence continues at coordinate 3,497,884 of JAGSMS010000020.1, read as the reverse complement.
CAGTTTCAGTAACGTAACTGTGTACCTAAAAACAGGTATAACCTTTTCGTTCCCGTTAAGTAAATTTTATGCCTTTTCAATGTTACTATCTTTTAAAATAGGTATTAAAGAAAGCCAACAATAATAAAATGGCGCGTGTAGTTTCATAGAACATACATTGTCTCCTATATTCATGCTACTGGCCATTGACAAATGTGTCTCGTAAGGTGTCGAGTTACGTCTTCACGACGCCAACATTATTTCACAGACCAGACAATAGTAATATATAGCTGTAAGATAGAAACGCCTACGCCCAAGAATGAAATATTAGAAAATGCAAACGTTTAAGCAATTTTAATTATACCTTTGTGATCTTCGTTTGAACCTATAGAGTCTAAACAACCCATACGGCCGGTTACAGCTAATGAAACATTTTACAAATACGTAAGACGTAGTAATGTCAATTATTTAATTATTTCTTATAATTGGGTACGTGAATACTAGACATTGAATTAAACATTAGCCAATTTGGGTGGAGAAATAATGGACCTACCACAATTTTGAAAATAGTATTATTAATTGTTGTTTTACAAGAAAAAGCGTTTTCACGTCATAATTTGTGTCTGTGTATATATATATTGAACGTAATGTACGAAATCAAAAGGTGACAGGTTATCAAGATGCTTTTTGATATTGACAACAATATATACGGCTGCTAAGTAAAAAGTAAAGTAGAGTAGCAGCGCGTAAGTGCCCACTGCTGAGCAAAGGCCTCCTTCTCAAATATCTGAGAGGGTGTAGGAGCCGGGAACGGCCCGCCACGCTGCTCCATTGTGGATTGGCGTGTTTTACATATTCTCGAAATAATATATTTTTTAATTATTTCTCAGATATGCAGTTTTCCTCACGATGTTTTCCTTCATTGCCGAGCACGTGGTAAATACAGCACTTAAAATTGCTATTAACAATTTTAGTGGTGCCGGCACAGGGGATCGAACCCAGGTCACTTGAGCTCTATAATACTACAGTGACCGCCCTGATCACTAGGCTACCATTCGCCATTTTATTACATTTGGCATTTTTCGTCTTCTGTGACACCCAAGCCGGGGGCAATTCTTTAATTTAGACAGCAACAAGGAACCGCCAGAGCTTAGCAGAACAGAGCTGTATATTTTTTTTTTACTTAAATAAAGAGCTAAATCATCGAAGAACATTTTCAATGCCACAGAGAAGCTAAATTCTATTTTTCTGTGTCTAGTGTCTCGTGAGTCAAGTATATACAGTAACTTTATTGATTAGCTTTTGTTGGGAACTCTAGCTATATGTGACATTTAAACTGTATTGTCCTTTAACCACAAAACGTATATCTCTCCTGCTTGAATGTTAATAGTCGTGTCTGATTACTTGAAAATGGGTCAAGTTGGTTTTGTTGTCAACCTCCGGAGATTAAGTTGTATTGATGTATAAACCTCATAATTATTGAACCAAGAAATCATAGCATTCTGTATGCTCATTTTCTGATAAGTGTATCTGAAACCCCCCATAAGTTAAGTATCCAATATTACTTTTATATTGCGCTCAAGTTCCGAAAACGATCATTCTAAAACTCATGGAAGACAGGCGTGAAATGAGGCTGCAGACTTCAACTGATGCGTCATTATATCGGGAACTAAATAGGTATATCTCCAAGTATATGAAGCGAGACATACTCAAATGTAATACAGCCAGTATTGAGGAAACGGTGGCGCGGAACCTAAGTTCCAAAGTTTTTGTCAGAGATCTGTCTATCGGATACAGCCAACTGACTAAGTGGAAGAACGAAAGCGAAGCAGTTATTTCAGTTGTAGCTGTGATTTTGAGAGATTTTACGGGATATTAAAGTATATATATATATATATATATATACATACATATATTATCATCATCATCATCATTTCAGCCTATCACAAGTCCACTGCTGAACAAAGGCCTATATATATATATGTTCAAAGCATTCGTTAAGCTACTTTTTAATTATTTGTTTTTATTATTATTAATTTAATTTTTTCTTGTAATTCTGTACTAATCTAATATCTTGACTATTTTAGCTGTTGTTATAAGAAATTTTTATTATTAATCAACTTGGGAGAAGACACTGACCTCTGTAATACAGGTTCTTAACCTAGCACGGATATCAGGGAATTCATACATTGTGTTCCAAATTCTTACGGCAATAAAGATTATTATTATTATTAACCATACACTAGTGTGAGTGACGATCGAAGCGTACATACCTTTCGCTTGCCTACATTGTACAGAAGAGGTCAATTTAAGTATGTGGATAATGAGAAAACCTTTGATTCATTTGAAATTTTGGCTGAGCTACAGTCTCATCAGCGGTGTTAGGTAGACTCTCGGTGTATAGAAGTATTGAGTTGCTAGTAAAATTAAGCTATATCGATATCTATCCAATTATAAAATCGGAGTACGAAACCCATCCAATTGAAAAAAGGTATACCTTGATTAATTATCAGACTAGGTAAGTCCAGTTTTGACCCAGAAGTTAATCGATGAATCTAACTCGGCTAGACAGCGTTCGGGAAACATCTTAAACCCAAAGCACAACTCCCTTAAGAAACATTTGAGAACAACTCGGCAAAAATGCTCGGTGTTTTTCTGCGTGATAGAATCTGCAACGAAGACATCCGCATCGGAACTACGGTAACCGAGATAGGCGTGAGGATCAGTAAGCTGAAGTGGAAATGTCCAGTTTCAGGCTCGCAGAACTGATAACCGTTGAGGAAAAATGGTTTTCGGGTAGCAAACGCGTACAGGCAAACACAGTGGAGGACGACTCCCCTCAAGTTGGAGTGACGTCGAATGTCTAAGGGCGTCAGTGGGTCAGGGTCGTGTTTTGTGGCAATCGTTTGGGGAGGGGACTGTGTTCAGCAGTAGACTTGTGATAGGCGGTAATGAAGATGATGATGATGATGCGACACATCCATCTGGCGCCAGCGCCTCTCTCTTATCGGGCTTTATGTGATTGAACAATACACTAAAATAACTTCTACTTAATTACTCTTAAAAGAAAGTTAATATTTAAATCCTTAATTTAAGCACACGATCATCTAAAAATTATATATTTTAGTATGAGTAGTTAGGCCTTGTGGAATCATGATTAAAGCTTTCATGAATCTGAACTAGCCAGCAGGCTAAGCTCGCCAACATTTAATGCAAGAAAAAGAAATATTTTTCTTCTTCATTAAATATCGAAACAGCTAGATTTCTCATTTTCATAGCATAATGCCATATGGAAATTGATTCGTCTGTTTCTTTTCCGTCAGAGGAACTTTACTACGAAATTAATTAAGAAATATTATTATATACTTCGTAAGGTAAAACTAAAATGGTTTATTATATATTAACGATCTGTTAATTTGTTGTTGTGGTGGTGGCGTTAGAAAATCTGACACCACCCTTTCTTCCTGCGGTATTCGTAAGAGTCGAATTAGAGACTTAGGGTCTGAGCGTGACTGACGGTTGGTAGATTAACCGCCTCAAAAATTACGGACCAAAAATATACAAACCTATGCCGGGCAGCAGGATCTCGGGTGTATGGCTCGTGGTGATAGTAGTTAATTTTATCTATGGAAGAGGCCTATGTCCAGCAGTGGACTATTTACATATGATTATGATGAAGTACCATGTGGTATCGGCCTAAGAATCTGCCAGGGCTTTTCTTCCTGTGAGTGTCGTGAGAGGCGACTATGGGAAAAGCCTTGAAAATGCTACAGATGGATGACGGGATAACCATCTTGAATAATACCACATGAAAAATAAGCAGATGATAAGTACTGAAATCTGACATCTGGCATCGCGATTGCCAATTGCTATTTATAGGCTGGCAAGGTAAAGAAAGAATCGTGATGAAGAAAAATTTTCGTTAATTACAAACAAATTCTTCTTAAAATGATAAATGACTATTAACTAACGGATTTTAAGACGTTTGTTACCTTCTAAAATATAATGCATCACGCACACGGTTAGAGTGGTTTTCACTATGAAAGTGTGTTTAATTTTGTCTTGTTAGATTAAATATTTAAAGTAGAATTCTTACATTCTTATTACAAAACGATTTTAACTTTAGTCATGGCTCAACCTAGGACTATTTTACCATTTTTTATCGCCAATGTTTAAGTTTAAACAGAGACTAGAGATAAACCTGGTTTTGTCATATGGTGATTAGGTAGTCGTACTTAATTGTTAGATAAATAAATTCGGGACTTAATGTGAAACGTGCTGATAGACTATCAATGGGATTCATTTTCTTGTACAAGCATCATTCCCAAAGTCTTGGAGCGCAGCCAGAATTGATGTCATTACGCATAAGTATATTTATACGATTGTAGATTGTTATAGATAAACATGTCTATTTTGAGAACAAAAAGTTTATGAATTACTCAAATAGTTAACGAACAGTTGTATTGACGAGAAACAAGAGAATTTGACACCTACTTGTCAAAGGAGCAATGACCTCTTGCTATTGGAACTCAACGTATTATGAATTAAGTTCGATGACTGTGTCTTTTGTAACTGAATATCTTGAATGACAAGATAAATAACCTTTAAAATTTTTCAGGCTTCAGGTTCTTGAATTATAGCGATAGCTCTACATAGGGTTTGTTAATGAGAAAGGGGGCAAACCCCCAAGCGGTACACCTGATGGTAAGTAATTACCGTCAATCACGTACATCTGCCACACCAGAGGAGCTGCAGGTACGTTGCCGGCCTTCAACGATATTTGGAGGATGGGAGGGATGATGGAAACGGAGCAGAAAAGGGGTTTCCGATTACCTCGCTCAACGAAGGAAATGCAGAAGCTCAAGATGCCTCTACGTAACTCTATTTATTACCAATACATTTTATTAATTCACTTTTCAATTAAGTGAAAATACAAGTTTGTTTTGTTACAGTAACAAAAATAAAACAATTTTCAATTAGGATCGAAGAAAATCGACAAAACTTTGTCTTACCTAATCATTACTAGAAATATATTTGAAATTGTGAATACTGACAATTTTCTATTTGAAGATAATCAGCAGAACAGAAGCGAATCTACAGAAAATGTAAAAAAAAATTGTCGCATATTTTGCAGTTTAAAAAATGTTTGTAGTAAAAAAAAAACAAAGTCTAGGTAAGGTAAGGTAGACATTTATGTCTATAATAATCTCATTTTCAAGAAAGCTTTTGATACCAGAACAGTCCGCCATATTCTACTGATTGTCATTTTACAAATTATTAAATTGAAAGATTAGGACATAATAAGATAACAAAGTTATGATTTCATAATGTATGAAAGATATCTTAATGCTAACTATCAAAAAAGATTTATTATTAATGCTTAAATAAAGCTTTTCGAATGTCACATATCTCAGAATCTAAGTATATCTTGAAATGAATTAGACACGTCTATTAACATTCGAGTAGCATAATTGTACGTGTTGGCTTTGTGGCGACAGGACAATACGGTTTAAATCTAAGGACGTGGCAAGACGTCCGGACAATGCCGCTGCTACAATGTGTCACACCTCACGTCTAGTGAGGGGCCGAGTCGTAATTTACAAGCTGAATAGTTTCGGATTTAGTCGACTATCTATCACTGTCTAGGTTATTTACTCTGCGGCCGAGTGTGTAGCTTACGCTCTGTGTCTTTCTGCGTCACCAAGTTTCTTTATAATTGCGTTATGAACGCGATCATAACGCACTTAGCTAAGATCGTTGCAACGAAATGTATTATTTGAAAGGTAATGAGATCTCTCTCTCTCTCTCTCCAGGCTGATTTGAATCACGGTGAAAACTTTCACTTATAATCGTAAGTTGTCAACTGAGCACGATATATTATAACGCAAAGTGTAAGTACAAACAATAAAGCACTTACTAGTCTTAACTTTCCCCTTATAGTAACACGGCGCGAGACACGGAAACAAATAATTTGTGGGCTCGTACCAATAAGGTTTTTCGAAATGTACGATTTTTATCGTTGGCTTGGATACCACGACGCTGACATGTTCACCGCCACATGTCACGTCTTCTTGTGACCTGCCACCTATTTCAACTCACTTTTAAACATAGCTTAACTTGTTTAAAAGTGATTTGTAAGGACACGAATACCAATAGTTTGTGTGTTGCTTGAAGTGAAGAATAGCCGAATGGTTAGGGGTACTGCCTCCGAATCAGGAGACCCGAGTTCGATTGATTGACCCGCTGGATGTGACACTACGACGTCGACGATGTTCACCCTTTATCACGTTGTTCCAAATAAGCTTCAGAGCTTTATCAGTAAAAAGTGTTTTGAAAGGACTAAAATGTTTAGATCTCTGATTATTATATTATACGGTATAGGGTATGCGGTCGTGAGAGTTATATATATATTTAATATAATAAATGTAGGCTCCGGCTGGAATTCGGTACTCTTACCATGAAACCACGCGGTTGTCAAAAGATCTTCATAATGAATCAGTAATTTAATTTACAATAGAGCTAGTCATATTCTCAATTTAAACCTCTCAGTAGCAAACCAGTAACTAAAGTTATCACAGACATAAACCTATTTATAATTCAAAATTAAAACTTTAATAACCTATTTTAAAGTTTCTAGCTCCAACGAACATCAAATGCTTTTAATCTCCTGTGTTTGACAAAGTCCTTAGTGAATATAATTGACGCCCAGAAATACGTTTTGAAACGCAGGGTATTTTACGCCTTTTGGTAATATTTGGGAACTAATTTTGTATAAAAGCTGTTTGAAATAATAAACAATTTGATTTATTACCATTCTAATTATTGTAATAAACCAAGTTGATATCAAACTTAGTATTATTGTTGTTTAACTTATTTCAAGTTTATTGTTTATAATATTACGTATATTACTTTATAGATAATATTACGGAGCTTAGATAGTTAATAAAATAATGACTGAGGTCATGTGAAATCCGCCAACCCGTACTGGAGCAGTGATGCGGATTCAGCTCCGAAATCTTCTCAAATATTCAGAGGAGGCCTTTGCCCAACTGTTTGTCTGTCATGTCACACGTTCTGTTCAGCGTTGCCAACACATCTTAAACCATTTTGTCCTTTACAGGAGAGTACATAAAGCGAGGCCATCTTCGCCGAAGTACGTACGTTACACGTACGTGCTTTCTGAGTGCTCCACCCACCATGGGTATGTTTTAAATATCATATTTGACTGTTCTCTGTGGGTTGTCTGGTGTGGAGACAGTTTAGTACTGTTGTCGCGTTACCGGCTAATCGTAGCATTGGTAAATTATCCGGGGAAGACTTTTATCCTGCTGGCTCACAGATAATGCTCTGATCACCGACTGATGGCGGGAAACCACAACCACTGTACCGAATCCAAATCTCAGAGACTAGTGATGGGTAACACGGAAATTAACAAGGGTACACTTTTTGTAGCTTTTCCTCCACGGAAGCCTCTGTTGTTAATATCGCATAAAGTTCAATAACATAAAACCGAAAGTCATTATACTCCATTGTACATGTTAATAAAGAATCCTTATCGGAGTAGGACGTTAACCTTTCCGCACGCGGACAAATTTTAAAGATTTTGCTCAACAATTCGTACTTCTTTTTATAATTTGGTTAAGTTTAAGTTGAATTTTATTAATTCAATTTCAAAAAGAAAATTCAAAAATAAAAGTTAAATTCAAAATGAATGACACCTCTCAATATTTGTGAGGGTTTTGGAGCTGGTAAGGGTGCAATGCTGCTCCAGTGCAAGTTGGCGAAAGTGGTGCGAACATGTTCCTCGCCTCCGATATCCAGGTATCCTCATGACGTTTTTCTTCCACATGGTAAATTCCAGCACTTAAAATTGCTATTAAATAATATGCCTCCTTTTCTTTCCGTGGGTGACATAAGAGACGACTTAGAGAATAGCCTTGAATCTCGCAATGGGTACCTGACAATAACGGGATAACCATCGCGAAAAAATCCACACGTAAATTAAGCAGCAAATGAGGCAGCGTCTAATGTCTCGTAATGAGATCGCCAATCTGCTCGAGCGTGGCGATTAGGGCAAATACTTCTTATGGGATTAAGGCTTATGCCCAGCTGTGTACTATTTACAGGCTGGTAATATAAGACAGTACAAGCATATTACTTCCCCTCGAGCTTTACACTTGCTAGAATACTTTCGTCTAGACATCGTACCGTAACACGTTGCTACGTAACGAACGATTTAAATTGTGAGGTATCAAGTCTATGTTGAATAAGCAACAGCAGTTATTTTTTACAGTTAGTGAAGGTAAATTAAATTAATTACCTTCACTAACTGTCATTGAAATAATTACTCCTACAAGTACCATTAATTATTATGATTACATTTGTGTAGAGTTAATTAAAAAAGGTCATGCTAATTATAAAGAGTGTCTTATTGTAAAATCTACTGATTAAAGTCGACGATTTCTTACTTTTATAGTGACGTGAGAGAATTTACCCCATCTCTCCCGAGGGTGTGGTCAAAGTCGCCCAATGAAAATGGCAGAAAAAACTCGCCATCACTGACAGACGGCGGAATATCCCTTAAATATGCTAGAAATAAATTGTCTAGACCGGAAACAAGCTGTTAGACCTGTTACTAGCTGAAAGATTCTCTCTCTGCCTTGAAGTAATCTGGGTTGATACCACCCTCTTATCTATTTCTGCCAGTAATCCAACAGTGCAACCACTATAGGGTTCTGGTTTGACATAGATATCAAGTATTTAGACAATCCATGTTAGTCCTCAGGGGTGACGTAACACCTATAGCCTACTTCGATTGAAGCTGTTTCAATCTGTTCGCAGGTGCCAGTAGCCACGTAACATCTAGTGGACTGCTCGTTCGTTTGTCACGCCAATCCAATAAAAAAAGGCAGCAGTATCTAAAAAGATGCAAGGAGTGTGATCGTCAATTCGCGTGCCAGGTGTGGCGTTGAAGGTAAATCCTTTCTTTCGGAGAGGTTCGAATATTAAAAGCACGTTGATACTAAATAATTTTAGAAGTACGCAATTACTAAGCTTTCGCTATTATTTTAACAGAGTTGTTTATCTATGCAATTTCATAACTTTAATTGAACATATATTTTGTATTAGTCTAAATCGTGTATGAATCTGCGACACGTTTCCTTCCCACGGTGCCGTACGGGGCAACTAAGGGAAAAGCATATGTATAGTTGTCCTTCTATCTAGTGATCTCCTCATACTTGGTATCACGCGAGAGCAAACCCCTCGGCCTTGAACCTTTGCATATGTGTTGGTTTTGATGCGTGATGCGCGACGAATTCAGTGTCCGGAGCACTGTCATGCATTGCATACTTACATGTAAAGATTATATTTTAGTCTAGGCAATAAAATAAAATACTTGTAATTTCATGCGTTAAACTGAACTTATGAACTTTTTCATACCATAAGCTTTTAGTAGTTTAGCTTTCAAAAATAACTACGGTATCTACATAGTGAACATGTCTATGGTATGGGCGTTCCATTCACGCCGCCTCAGAGTCTTGCCAAAACTTTGTACTGTGTTGATATTCATTCAATTCCCTTTTCGTTATTTTTAGAATAAGGCGTGGGTTGTTGTATGCAACACATTCAACCTACGTACGTATATATTTTACTTTGAATTTAGTTCATTGTAATTACAAATAGTCATCTTTGGGGGAGGCCTATGTTCATGCCTATGTTCAGCAGTGGACTTGTCATAGGCTGAAATGATGAATGATGAATTACAAATAGTAAATGCTACTGCCTGGGAAAGGCCTGCCCTAGTATTAGAAAGTTGTAGCCGTGATCGTAATCTTCAAGAAGGATATTACCATGAAGTTCAGTGAGAGCTTGTTTTTTAAATTTTGGGCCTCGAATTTTATAATTATAAATTGCAATATTTAATCCATGAATTTTCATTAAGTTTGGAGAGCAAAATAAATTAAATTATACGTGCAGGGAGTGCGATTCCGACACAACCGCAATGGTGATGCTGTAGGCTTTAAGTAGGGCATGTTTGGGTGGAGAATCCATCAGCCATCAGTCGATGCCCACAGCCTCGTTTGTTAATCAGCAGGTTACATCTCTTGTAAGTGAGGTTTAGGAGAAGTATTCCCCTTTTACAAGAAGTATTCCCCTTATACCTCAATTATAAAGGTTGTCGTACCGCTTGGCTTAGTGGTTAGTGTACATGACTGCTGAGCTTTGTGTTCTGACTTCGAATCGCGTAGACACCCATAGAAAAAGACAATATTTGTGTTCTACTGCATCTTATCTGTGACACTGTGTCTGACCCTTCCTCGGATGTTATCACATAAGCGTGTATTCAAAAACTATGTTTGTGCGTACACTTATGGCACTTTTTGTGCGTGGTAGAGTCAAGCGGCGGTTTTTCCTGCTGCACGAATGGGCCGGATTGACCTGACTGACGCGAAGCGGTAGCACCACGGCCTCTCAGAATACCGACGAGAATCTAAAAAGACACAGGTTTGCGCATTTACCGCTGAAAAGAATTCCTTTGTCGTTTCTCGGAGGATTACTATGAATGCAAGGCGTCGACATATCGACCGACGTTCAGTTCCATGTTCACTTAGAGGGGAAGGCCATATTGGCCACCAAAAAGCTTATTCTGCTCAGCAGAGCGGGACAGTATTTCATGCCGGTCCACCGATTGCAACTTTATAAGCCGAAGTTCGATCCCACATATACTTCTGGGCCGTGGCACCTCAGTATTAAATCTTTCCCTTTGACCGCATCCAGCGGCTTGAATCGTTGGCGACCAAGCTCTCTCTGATCGGCTTGATACTTTGGCCTTGCGAAGAAATGTTGCTTCTATTTGCATTTTTTACACGAACTCTGTTCGGTATGATCCCAACCTCTGAGTTTCACCATCGCACATCACGACTGATTTCCAATTTACTACCAACACCATCTAGATGGTTGACATTCCACCACAGTGCGTATCTTTCGAAATGTTCTGCCCGTTGTTTAGAATTCGGGTGGTAGGACATCTTCATCAACAGTTAAAATCATCCAGAAGCATAACATATACGGTCATAGTTCAGTAAATTTGATTATGAACGGCTATAGTGATAAAAAATGTCTATCTTAAAAAGTACGAATCAACGATAATTCATATCAAACATTAAAATAAATACGGTGTGATATATAATAAATAATTTGATTCAGTGAACGATCGACAAGTTTGTTGATCTTGTCAGAGAGCAATGTTTTTCTATTGTAGCAATTCAGTATTCAGTGATTTGTTATTTTCTAAACAAGTACAATGACTTAGCATTTTTACGTTTACGTTTACGTTTATGAAAGAGAGCAATTTAGCTTATGGCTGTTCAATTATAAAGAACGAGTACGAGTGATTTGAAGTGAATAACACTTGTGATTTTGCACAGGTCGGCTTAACCTTTATTGGCTTTTTCAAGGTGGTACGAATCCTATGGTAGTGATACGGTCGTCGGGTCGTCGGAGCCACCGTCTTACCCATTTCCGCCACCAATCAGCAGTAAAACAAAGTTGAGTTTTGGTTTGAGGGGTATACTCAGCGAGTACAATTACAGACCGTGAGTCATTCCAGTCTTCAGGGGTGATAACGCATCTGTAACCTTTCCTATTGAAGTTGTTTGGAGGTGCCCCACTTACTAGGGGACTTTGTCACCACAATTCATTAAAAAAAAAAGAAACTCTCCTTGGATGATTTTCACATGCTTTAATGTATGGTTACTCTTACTGTCACTGGTCTATTTTTGGTCTGGCATTTTTTGTGATACGTATAGAGTACCTACGTACGTAACCTATACGTACCCATAACTTTTTTTTTATATAATATGATGATTCCATTATTTCAATATCCTTCCTCAGCAGTCTCATTAGACTATAAATAGTCGACTACGGGACATAGCCTTCCAAGAAGCAATTGCTTCTTTTCATTCTTACATTATTAAAAAAATTTGGTTGGTTGATTGGCAATTGCCACATCAGACATCTCGCAAATTACACGCTGGCCAGGTGAAAGCTTTCTTCTCTGTTTAGGAGCAGTCCGGGTGGGTATCACATCTTATTACCTATTTCTGGCGATAATCAGCAGTGTAACCAATGTTGTGTTTAGTTTGAAGGGTTTAAAGAGTCTGTATGATTAGTTCAGGCTATGAGGCATTCCACCCTTGCCCTCAGGGGTGATAATGCTTATGTAAACTTCTTCGATTGTCTGGTGTACATGTGTAGTGGCCACTTACCATCAGGATCCCTTGGAGAAAGAAAAATATAATTATAAATAAATCTGTCAGCGGTCATATATTTTCTGTGCAAATTTTCGAAAGTGGTCATTCAGTTCATTCATTAACAACTTTTTCATATATGTCGTGATTTTCATTTTTATGTTCTTCTATTTAAAATATATACATATATTTAAGCTCTCAACCATGTGATATTGAGCTACCTGTAATGTATATAATAATTATAATAATAGGTTATCATTTAAAATTTAAGTCCTATTTTTTGTAACTTATATCATTCGGTACTATGCCATAGATATGCACAAATGGTACAGTTAAGGCAGGTAAAATAAAGTAAACATACACTGATAATTATGCCATACAAACCACTATGGCATCTGATTATCTGATAAATAAGTTAAATTTAGTTACTTTACGAACACAATTGGTTGAATTTTGACCGCAGACGATACTGGATACTAATTTTACTCTGTGCTGCTACATATATATTCGCCGAACTGGCTTCCGCAAGCCCACCTTCGCTTCTCTGGGAAGTACAATGTGACTTGCACGGCCTAGCTCGTCGCCGGGTTGGCGCCTGGATAATCTCCAAATAATAGGTTTTTTTTAATAAGATTTTTAAGGTTTTCCCTTAGTTACCACCAATGAGAAGAATGCAGGTGGCAGATTCTTACGCCAATACCATACAACTACAATCATAAAAACAATTTAAACAAAGTTTCCGCTTAATGTCATATAAGTAATATACTACGTGATTTATTACATTTTTGTTGTCAATGTAAATATGATCTCGATCCTAAGTTACAAGCAGGATTTATTCTTCATTTACATATTTTAACTTTAATGTTACGTTTACCATAATTACATTTGATGCTAAAGATAACATGATTTAAATGAGATCTTTAAATATTAAATATTTTCTAATTTATGATCTATGTAAAATTTTATTTATAATTAAAACTAACTATACATTTCAGTGTTTTAATATTTAATTAGGAGATTAGCTTTTAAGTTGAACTAGTTGTGTTGTTGGCTGTCTGTCTCAGTATACAACATCAAGCAATATTTGTGTTATACACAAGTTATTAGTCATTGGCCCTTTACCCAACATTCTTAACTTCGATGATCACTTAAGCTTCGCATGGGATAAATTCTGTCGTACCAGTGATGACACTTATGGTTATTTAATATCCTTCCAATATGCTCACAGGCCATATGATAGGAACATGCAGCCTATTAGATACATACATCTATAAATGAAAAAAACATATTTTTTAGAATGCCATCCTTACCTGCTCATGGTCTAACACCTAACTGTGGTCTGATAGCTAACAAACACATGAATTTGCCAAACCCAAATATCTCAGACTAATGATCAGAATTAAGAAGCAACATCTAGAAAGCAGCTATTAGCGCGAGTGTAAGGATATTGTGCTGACCAACCTGTATGTTCAGCATGATGAAATCCTCTAAGATAATCTTGGAGAAACCTATGTTCAGCGGTGGATAAGAGAGGCTGATAAATAAGAATTGGTAAATCAAATTTTTATGTCGCTTTTAAAAATAGTTAAGATTACAGATCAGTTACAGAGTAGATAATAATTAAATGTTATCTATTGTTTCGAGAAGTACGTAATATCTGGGCAGCCGGGCGCCGAGTCGTTGTAACTTGATACCACAATTACTTCGTTAGGAAACAATGTTACTTTCACGTCTCTTTAACACACTTTGTAATTTACTGACGACATGGATCTTATAATTTCAGATCGCAAAGTCATTTAATCGTTAATTTTGAATTAACATTATCGATATCGCAAAATATCGCAGAATTTCATGTCATCGACAGTATTATCATCTATTTTTCAAGCCCACTGCTGAACAGGCCTCCACCAAAAGATTTACGCAAAGCACGATCTTGTGCCACCTGCATCCATCGACTTCCCGTAATATGGTGTAGATAGATCATCACTCCAAAAGAGAGATCGTCTTACACTGCGTTTACCCGTACGAGTTTGTCACTCGATAACCATTCTTCTTCTTTTTCACATCGGTTATCAGTTCTACGAGGTATACGGTGATATGTGGTGTTATGAGAAATAACAATAAAAAAATTATTATCTATACGTTCGTAGTTTCAGTTTAGTATACCGGTTTAGAATAAACCGTTATAATTAGTTACATAAAAGATTCCCTTTTAAAAACTAAGCCTTAAATGTGGGCGATATTTACAAAGGTTTGGCGATTTTCCAAAATAAGATTCTACGACTTTTCGCAAATGTACACTCATTTATTTACAGAACAGCCCGTAATTATAGAGAATTAATTGGTAACCAATTAATCATTCCGCTAGAAGTACTTTATAATAACTTCTTAAAATATTTATTCAAAGTAACTAAAATATTATCAAAGTATAATGAATAAAAAATCTATTTCAAATTACATCAGAAGTGCCACTTATTTATACTGATCGTTGAAGTCTTTTGCAAGGATTCGATTTTCAGCCTACTAATACGAATGTTGCTCGAACAAATTTTTACCTGACATCTTATCTGTCGTAACTCTTTAAGAATTATTATTTTATAGAAAACCTTACTTGTCAACATTGTCATTTAACTTTCCAGCAACTGTTATTATTTTTCTAAGAACGCTTTAATATTTTTTATTTTGAATTTTATTATATTTCATTGCGTAATAATATTTTTTTTTTAAAAATTAGCGGATCAATAACAGTGATTGGTTTACATAAATATTATACGAATTTCTTTATTACATTATGACCGGTTTATACACTGGTATCTTTTTAAACTAAAGCTTTCTAAATAGGTTTAAATTAAAATAACATTCACATAAACTTTTAGTACATTCATTTATTCTTCGAATACTTAAATTATTGTATTCCGCCGACACAAATCTTATGGATGGTACAGGTCACTTTCACTACTATTTTCAATGTTAATTTGAAAGAATTTAATTGAAAACATCATGGTATAGTCGAAGAGAAAAGTAAATTGAAACTGTTACTAATAATTTAATAACTTAAAAAAAAGACTAAACTTTTCGTAATATATTAAATTTTCTTCTAACAATTCGTTTACTTAAGATAATTTGATATATACTTCAATTTTGTGTTGCTGCTATTTTGAGAATGAAATTTGTCAGGATTCTAATTCTAAAATTATTAGTTATCTATATATTTTCATTGGGCAATATAATTAAATATGCATGGGAGAATATACCATCTCTTTCTAACTACTCTGCTACAAAACAAACAATGGGAGTGACGGTGTCTGCACTGTGCACACCAATCGGTTTACCAGCGTGGTGTATGGGCAAAAGTAAAACTAAAGTAGCAGCCTGTAAGTGCCCACTGCTGAGCAAAGGCCTCCTACTCAAATATCTGAGAGGGTGTAGGAGCCGGGATAGCCCGTCACGCTACTCCAGTGCGGGTTGGCGGGCTTCACATATCCGCGAAATACTATTTTTTTATTATTTCTCAGACACGCAGGTTTCCTCGCAATTTTTTCCTTCACCACCGAGCACGTGGTAAATATAGTACTTAAAACTGCTATTAACAATTTTAGTGGTGCTGGCACCGACAATCGAACCCAGGTCTCTCGCGCTGTATGATACTAAAGTGAGCGCCCTGACCACTAGGCTACTACAGCTAAACTATATGGGCAAACCTTCCAGTTCTTAGTAGAAGTAGTATTAAATAACATCTTTCATCTGCCACCCCTTTTTGTTCCCGTAGGTGTTATAATAGGCGATTAAAGGAAAAGCCTTGAGAATCTTATTGCAATATCCGGGAGCAAACCACGAGATTTGTCGTCCGTCACGGTCTACCCCGTGGAGATGTAAAGACTCTGTCACGTTGGCTGTGCTGAATCATGTAATCTCTGTCTACCCCTATATAAAACAGGCGATATAAATAGTGTAAATTAAAAAATAATAAAAAAATGCAAAAAAAATATTTATGGCGATTATAATACAATTTTTTTTATGTAACAATACATAAGCTCTCATCCGTGTACCCGATGGGGTGGTCAGAGGGCATTTTAATGAATCGTTTCAAACCAAATCATCTTTTCACTACTAATTAATATTTGTACCAACGTGAAAAGTGGAAATCCTGAAGCCGTGTTAAGTGTCTAGGCAGGCCATACAAATCGTACATAACTTTTGAAAAAGTCATTGACACGAGCTTTTCGCAAAGGGGATTGAACTCAGGTTTTCTGATTGAGATACAGGTCCTGTAACTACTCAGATATTCTGGTCTTTTAAATAATTTTATAAAGGGTATTAATATTGGCATCATCATTGTAATCGTCATGAAATATTTTAGTTGCGCAAGTCCCAATACTGAACATTAGCTTCCCCCATGGATTGCCAAAAAACAATTTATCTATTTCCTAAACCATTGATCAGATTGATGCTGCTTTAAATATTTGTATAATGCATATTTAAAAAATTAAAAAGATTATTTAATTTAATGGTTTTAAGTAAAATATTTTCATTCTTACAGTTTTTAAGACGTAATTTATTAATATTGTATTATACTTCTTTAGAACAACTCACTACCCTAATTATGGTAACTTATGAATGTAACAGTACTCCCGTCCCACGTACCGTGGTTTTTGGTCGCCATCCAAGTGACGTCACCACGGGACGCGTACATATATAATAGCCGGGATACGGCAACAGCCACCAAAACTGTAGAGCGCTTGCTACGCCGTAGACGTTCTACGCGAGTCCGCGTACTAACTTCGAACGCGTTACAGTGCTTGAAAGTCGAGAGAATTGGGGGTAAGTATTTTTTATTTTATAATATTTATTTATGATTATAAAATAAGTTTAATTTAGAGGTAATTCGCAATGAAATCGATATAATAAAATTGCCTTTAAACATTTTTCTTAGAGATACTCATGTCCAAATCAGTTCAGATAATTAATAATTTCATCCTAGCTATAATAATTATGATTATTAAATTACAATCTCTGTACATAACATCAAAAATTCCTCAAAAATGGTGAAATTATAAGAAGTTAATATTAAATTACACTCCTTGCTTAGTTTAACAAAGTCGCGTAACTTAGATAATTTAAACCTAACACTTTTTAAAGGAATTTGATAGTACAAAAACATTCCAGTCGTTAAAACTTTGATCGCTGTTATCCCATAACGAATATAATAATGTTCAAAGTTAGTAATTGTAAAATAAAATTGATAAAACGTGTCCGAATAGAAATAAATTTAAACTTGAAATTAACAAATATTATGAAATGTGAAAGTATGTTTGTCTTTTTGTTGAAAAGCTTTTAAAAAAAATTGGCGTGGATATACCTTGAAATCTTCAGGCCTATAGGCCCAGAAAAACTGGGGAAGATAGTATAGAATACATAAGAAAAATCGTCTTATACTTACAGAGTATAACATTGGTACACTATTACAAGTGTTAACGTAATATATGGCGGTTTGTAACTATTCCGTAAAAAAACATTAGGTAAACAATTTTTTTATGAGAATTTTTTATCTTTTTAACAATTAATAAGACAGTTTAATAATATTTCATGTATATCAAATATATTACATACGATCGCTTTGTTGATTTTTCTTTAGCTAATATTTTTAATATTTCAATCAGATTTTTAAGCTCTTCCGAACGTCTATAAAATGCGAAGCTTACTCCGCAATGTTCATTAGATCGTGTAATGAAAACTTTAAAAGGGAACTTTATTACCCCTAATTAGATAAAAAACGTATAAAAAGGAAATGGCAATATAATGTGGATTAACGAGTGCAAACAACACTTAATTTTATACGAGTACCAACTTTTCTTCAAACGACGACCTCACTTTCACGTGGTGCCAATAATCCGTTAGTCATGAGGGTCATAACAACCACTGATGACGTAAAATTTACCCCAACCCAAGTCCCACAGACTATTGATGGGGAGCAGAATCTGGTAAGTGGTTGACTACTAGGGTTGCTTTCACCAACCCGTCAGTCCAGCGTGGTGATCATGGACTGATCTTCCATGGTATGCTAGTTTTAATATTCGTCGTCAAGATAAATGATAAAACTAGGATTGACGAATATTTGATGCTCGATTGGCTAAGATGCCACGCGGTCGTCAAACCTTGTACGGTCGTATCTAACTACTGAGCCATTGGTCCATGGTTCGAATCCCAGCCGAAGTCAATATTTGAGCAAAATACTAATTATTGGTTTCGGGTCTGTGACGCTTATTCCATTAGCGTTAAATCGGATTTGGAAAGGTTAAGTAAGGGTACTATATTATCTCCTGCACAGATAATATATTGATATTATTCGGAAATTGACGCTGAGTTTGAAATCGGGCAGGAGAAAATCATCATCGTCGTCATCGAGTGATAAGTTCATTGCCTGTGCACTTATTAGGCACTCTTCTTCCTTTTTTTTAGCAGCATCTTAAAAATAATCTGCTGAGATAGGCTTCTCGCGATAGGTTAATAGATAATAATTTCAAAGCTTTGCAAGGAGGGTTGGTGAAAACAATATTATACACCGCACAATAGACGCAGTTGACCCACACCGTACTAAATAATTTAGGGCTCACATTTTTGAAATTTTTATTCCGATATCCAACGGAAGGCACAAGAAGTTTCTGGCATTCGACTTTTGCAATACTTACGGGATGAAAAGGGTTGGCAGATATTAAGCCGCCAACACATGGCATCGTTACTTAAATAACATATAATAACTGCAATAACTTTTTTTAGCGGAAATCGTTTCAGGCTTTTATTTTCAATCCCTACAGTCTTTGGATGTATTCTGCGACACCCTAGTGCAGTGCTATACATTAAGTTTTGGATTTGTTCCAACTTAAGGACGTTTCTGTTAAGTTTTGGAAGACTTAAGTTGGTGTACATTTATATCATTTTAAAAGTTGCACCACAAATGGCGTAAAAACTCTCCGAGTGAGTAATATATAAAAATTAAATCACCTCTTGCGACACCCACCCTTCGCTTAGGGGAAAAGCCTTAAATATCTTTGATGGTTGAGATGGTTCACCCGCTACCAACAGATAGCGCTTACCGAACGAGGGGATTATTGCAACTCCTCCTTACGGGAAAGGCCTTTGTCCTACTATAGGGTGTTAAGGAATGGTGGCGGTATAAAAAGTCTTACTCACCTTTCTTCCCATCGTTTTCGTAACAGTTGACAAAGGTAAAAGCCTTAAACATCCCATGGCGTTTAAAATATAGCGAAATAGACATCTCAAAAAATGCGTGATATATAATACACGCCTTGGACGATTACTCTACGGTGCGTAGAGCCCGCTACTCTGATCGCCTATCTGCGTATCAAGCTGGATGATTGAGGATAAGGCTTTTAATGGCAGAGGCCTATGTTCAACACTGCATTGTACGCATGTTTCGTAATAAATTTCCTCTGACGGAAAATAAACAGTGGAACTAAACTCCGTAGGTACTCCTCTTTTTTGTCATTTTAACACAATTTTTTTTAATAGTACAATATTATAATATAACTCTTTCTAAACTACTTGGAAGTGATCAACCCATTCCCAGAGGTTATTGTCAGCCATGTATTCCTTTATACTATTAATAACCCTTTTCAAAAAATTACATATGTATAGAAAAGAATAACATAATAATACAGAACTAATAACAATACAGAAGTGAAGTAACATCGTGTCACAAAGTCCTGTTTCCGTCGGATTGTGGATGAGCAGAAAGTGTTGAAAATTACTGTCATTCAACCTAGTATAACAATTACAGCAACTGTTAGGACTTCCTAAGTCCCGTTGTAAAAATGTTCCACAGAAGCTGATGATTAAAAACGAGACGCAGATTTCTGTAGTGGTTAAGTGCCATTCTGGAGATGCGGCTTTAGGTCCCTTTCAAATTCCTTTCACAAGTAATTTAGTTTTGAAAATTAGTAGGTGCCTTCTTCATCATCCTATTAGTCATCTTAAAGTTTTATTCACTAACTTACAATCTATTCAGGGAATTTACCGGTTAGTTTATTGTATGAATTCTATTTCTGCAACAATAAAACCCTCTGAAACAGTGTTTCATGAATGCGATGCTTATTTAGCAATTAAAATTATATCCTCCTAATTAATAACTTGCTTGGTTTCATAAATGCGGTATCGTTGTTGAAAACTAGTGACATACTCGTATACACCATATTTCATCTCACACATACAACCTTTTATTTAGGATTGTAGGATTGCAGAATTATTCCTGCCCAGAGCGGTGAGAATATGCGAAGCTTCCATGCATGTCATGCCAGGTTATGTTCATGTTAGCTCATGAAAAGTCCAGGGCTGTAAAATATAGAAGAATGCAGAGCTATTCCCGTGTTTTATTATGCCGTGATATACGACTTCTATAATCCTTCATCTAACATAATCGTAAAAATTTATATTCACTGTAATAAAATTGTCAAACTAATATATGCTATTGTGACAATAATATTGTACGAGTATATAATCTGAATGATATTTCAACCGCCACGAAACTGCGACGAAAGATATCCATTTTATGTTCTAAATGTATATGTGTTCTACTGCATGGATTTTATTCAGTATTCGAGCCCGATGCTCACGCAGGATGCAAGAGTTTTATTGTGTACAATTTCCAGAATGTTATAGCTTCCAAAACTTTTTCTAGATACGTTGCTAGAATTACTTAATACATTTTTTGCGAGTATAAACCCAATTGTTAAGAACCAACCCTTAGGGGTGGTTAGATGTTACAATCCACTTGACGTGATTCAGCGTGGCAAAACGGGCTTCCGCAAGCCACTGTTCTCCTCAACGGGAGATAGAATGTAACGGGTGGCGTACCACGGAGGCTTGAATACTTGCCTTCATAAGTGAGGTAGGTTATTATAAATCAAGTAACTGATTATTTCTATGAATAAACAATTTGATTGTTTCAGATATCATCAATAAATTAACGACACTTCTCTTTAATTTGTTCCTAACTTGCTCAATGCTTTTACATTGTATCAAATATTATTCAAATTATAACATTGACTACATTCGCGCTTCTGATGCGTTAAATTGAAGACTATGAATTTCATCTATTTGGACTTGTATTAATCTTCGTTATGTGCAGCATCCGTGGCATTGTTACTTTAAGTCATTATAAAGGAAAGAAGTACGATATCTATCAAATTAATTTTTTTTTTATTACAAAACTAAATGTTTTTTTTCTTAAAACTTGACCGACTTCAAACAATAATTAAGTTTATTCCATGTTCACTGATTTCACAAACATCTTTGTATTGATAAGGATAATTACATTTTTATCAGAAAGTATATACTTACATGTGAATTTGGTAAAGATCGGATCATCCACTTAAGAGATACGGGCGGATTTTTTTTTTATAAATAATTATTTTCCCGGCATACTACTACTACACACATGCAAGTCAGTTGCTGAGCGCATCGGTACCCACGCACAAGTGACGCCACTCCCGGTTATTAGTTTTCAGATTTTTTATTCAGATATTTCAGAATATCGTTATTTTGATTCGGAAAATTCGGATATATATTGATTGCTGAGCCTTCGTAGGCTAGGTGGGTGCGCCATATGCAGGTGAAGTTGGCATTTGAAGCAAGAGATAGAGACAGGTATTTTAACAGCGTATTCGGCCTAAATTAGTTTTGTTAAAAACACAATCATACACTTGCACATATTCCAATTTTCTTTGTTACTTTGGTTAAGTAACCGAGTGGTTTCGCATTAAGGCCTCATCGAGATATAGTTTTTGAAAGAGTCAAATCATTCTACTTTTATTTTAAAATATTTTTAGGATCAAAATAATTTCTTTAAAAGATTTACTGCTTGAGATTTTCGCATGCAATGCATAAAATGTTCACAGGAGTTTTAGCTTGTATTCAATATAGTCTGCTTCCTTCTGCAGTAACGGTTTAAAATTAAAAGATAATATACAGAATCGAAGAATAAACTATTTCTTTAATTGAACTCTTTGATCATTTTAATACAGCGAATTGAGCAAGAATTACCAATGAGTTAAACAATTTCGTCACCAATGTATACATAGTAAGTAAATTTTTTTTTTTTGATTTTTGGGAAAGGGTGCAAATGAGCAAGTGGCTCACTTCATGGTAAGTAATTACCGTCGCCCACGTAAACGTCGCTTTAAGGATGTTTGGGGGATGGGAGGGATGATGGGAGAGAGTTAACTATACTATTTATTCATAGTTACAACCCGACCCGGTGTTGATTAAATTTACATAAATACTTATCTGTTAGGTTATGTTTAAGGTTTACTTACGACGGTAAAGGAGCACACGATACAAATTCAAAGTTTTATTATTTTTGAACGAAAAAAAAACATTTACTTATTTTAAAAATTCGCGAAACGAGTGTTTCTGAAACCTACACCGTTTTAGTGATGTTCTTTTAGATCTACAAAAATTACAGATTTTTTTTTGTTTTTACTAGATATTTAACAAATTACTTAATAAATCGTTTCTACGTTATTTTGTCCCATTAACTTTTTAATTTACTGTGCTTATGAGGTTTTTAAGGCGAGTGTTATGTTAAATAAGATTAAATTTCAATTTGCCCCTCCCTTAAATTTAAGATCAATGGTTCACGTAATTCGATAAGACGGCAAACATTTCGCACCTGATG
The DNA here is from genome assembly GCA_029286595.1 of Bhutanitis thaidina. Taxonomy (NCBI): domain Eukaryota; kingdom Metazoa; phylum Arthropoda; class Insecta; order Lepidoptera; family Papilionidae; genus Bhutanitis; species Bhutanitis thaidina. The sequence continues at coordinate 3,474,961 of JAGSMS010000020.1, read as the reverse complement.
GAATTCGCTCGTAAGTGCGCCGGAAACTGGATTACAAATCGATTTTGCGAAACTAAATGTGGAAGTGATAATGGAAAAATGTATGGTGTGGTTTTGTGATTACAACATCAACCGGTACGGACGCGCGTGCGGCGTGGGCAGTGAGGAGCAGAACAATTACCTTCTCGTATCCGATGAAGGCTTTCAGCATCAAATGACCACTCTTTCTCCGATCTTATCGCAAAAAGTTTACGTCGTTGATGAATGAGAACTTACGGTATACACTTACGGTACAATAAAATCACCCGCGTAGTTGAGCCGACAATAATACTGGATTATTATTATTCATTCCATAGATGTAATCCAATAGATCTTTATACAGATTTCTTTGTATCGTATCGCCGAATCAGATAAGTGATGCTTATTAGGATTATCCATTTTATTTACTATTTTGAGCTCCACTGAAGCGTTATGATTGAATTTAATTATTGTTTAAAGAATTATTAATTTTTTTAATCATTTTCTTTCGATGAATTATTTTATTTGTTTTGTGTAGTTTATATTTATTTTATAGTTTTTTATACTGAACAAAAGTTAATTGACTCCTTGTGAGTTTCCTACTTCATATCAGAAGTTTTATAAAGCTTCAAGCTGCTTTGTTTGAACGATAAACAAAGGCGACCATAATCTTTCTTAGTCTCTATTTCGTAAAGCTATTAAAAAGTATTCGCACCGTGTTAAAAAAAAATTGGTCTTTTTAAAATGGTATAATGAATGTTCTAAAGTTCAACAACTTAAATGTAGTATCTACACGTTATTCATTACATTAGATTTTAGTAAAACGTTTCGTTGTGTACAAAAGCTTCTATTAAGTCTAAAGCTCCGCTAAAATAGCCAACTGCAGTAAAAAGGCCTCTACCACAATCGCCCTAATCGCCACGCTTGTTAAGCGGATTGGTGATCACAGTACACCTCGCACTTTAGACTCTGCTGCTCGTCATCAGTCTCCTTAATTTTGGTCTGATATTTTTCTAGATGGTTATCCCGTCACCTGACGGTAGCCACTGGGATTTTCAATTCTTTTCCTTTAGTCGCCTCTTGCGACACCCGCGGGATGAAAGTGGGTGGTAAATTCTTACGCCAATACTACATGGCTATGAGTTACTTGGAGATATGTGTTAACAAATACAATTTAGTGAATGACACCCAACTTTTATTCTCAATTATTAGAAAAGCTAAACGAAGATAGGACACAACATAAGTATGCGTTTCAATTCTTAACACTGGTATTCACAATAATATTACTAACCGAATGCAAACAAGCAAGCCGGCACTTATTTCGCGGATGACAGATAGATTATTAAGGTTGCCTTTGCGATACAGCCGATGTTGTGATCCGCTGGTTATCACGTAAGAGTAAGTAGGTATGAATAAATGAATTATGGTCGCATATACGGTACGCTTGAATTGGAAAAATAGAATTTCCGACATTCTCAATTAAGCCCTGTCAGCGCCTGCAGCAGACGTGTTTCTGCAACCCCGTTCCGAAGTCCACTCGGCAACTTAATTAAAATTCGAGTATCGCACACCTTTACCGTTGAGCGTTCGTTACTTAATTGTATCCTGAATTCATAACTTGCAGTTGAGTTCTCTTTCTTCATTGTTTTTTTCTGCAAAACAAACTAACAGGTGATTCAATTTATGGTAGACGACCATCCTACCATATAGGGATTTTTTTCAAACCCCAAGTACTCAGCGAGGTCAACGTGTACGAAACTTCTAGTATATTTATCAGTATTTGTTTTTTTTTATGCGAAAGGCGGCAATCGAGCTAGCGGTTCACCCGATGGTAAGTGATTACCGTCGCCCACGTACATCTGCAATACCATAGGTGCTGCAGGTGCGTTGCTGGCCTTTAAGAATATTTGGGCGATGGGAGGGAGGAAGAGGAGGGGAATAGGGAAGGGGAGTAGGCCTCCGGTTACCTCACTCACCGAACGAAACGCAGAAGCACAATATGCCTCTACTTCACGCCGGTATTCTGCGAGGCCGTGGTACCAACCTCGTTGAGCCGGCCCATTCGAGCAGCAGCAAAAGCCGCCGCTTGGCTCTACCACGCTTAAACTTGTTGTAACTTTCTTGGAAATCTGGCTCGACAAAGACGTCTCTTGAAAATCGAACTTTATGTTTCTATAACTTCTTGTCACCGTATCAGAGAAGAGTCAGCCACTGTGACTGTGTAGAGCATTACGTAGAATAGAACTTCATATATTCTCTGAATAATTTTGAAAATTTTCAGATAACCTACGTGTCCCTCACATCACTTAAAATACATTTAAATTTAACTAGACTTAGACATGTTATCACTAAGATTTGAAGCATCGTGTCGGTTTGAAGGTCGTGTACAATATACGGTTATTTTAAATGCTCCTTGGCCTCTGAGCTATGTCGGCTGTTATTTTTTTTTATAGAAAAAGGAGGCAAACAGGCATGAGGCTCACCTCTTGATAATTGATCACTGGCAACGGAGCGCTGCCGGCCTTTATAGTTGTTATATTCAATATGTTAAAGTTTAGTGCCCTTTTTAAACTATTTTTTAGTCTCCTATTGAGAGTTGGGAGAGAAAAATAAAAATTATTAAAAAAAAGAGTTACTATAATTGCATAATACACTTTAAAGGATGGTTTATAAGTGTTTGTTCACTTCCTAGCTAAATAGCCCTGTAAAGTCGTAAAAACAATTTGGACCAGTAATAACATTGAGTTATCCCTTTTCAAGTCGCCGCAATGAGGTTTGATGGACGACTTTCGAAGCTTGGTACAAATGGGCGATAATAAGTCACGAGAAGTTATTTTTAGAGTAATATTATTAAATTCTTATTTCTGTGTAGCCAGTTTGAAGTTACTATGAACTTCTCAAGGACACAGTTCCAAATAAACATCTGATTGTCATAAAGAAATACAAAGCCTAGTTTCTTGTAGTATATATGAAAACAATCTTTTTTCATTGTCTCTATGCTGTATTTATAATGAGTTTTAATACGTAATATTTTTATTCTTTATGTATGCTAGGATTATTTAATCTGTAATATTATCTAATGCATCCCGAGGACGCTTACTTTCAAAGTCTACATATACCCGTTCCATAACTCATGTCGCCTTTAGACGTTCTAATTCTGACTTAGTTAATTATGTACAAAGACCGACTTGCGAGTCATTTTCCTGGTTTGTATAAATAACGCACGTATGCGTAATAATTAATTTATATGTGCTTAAATAATATTTAATGGGGAACAGCTTAAAGCTTATTTTACTACGTTATTTTTGAGTATTTTAGAACTCGACTACGGCAAGAAAAATCTCTTGGCATTAAATTAAAAGTTGAATCACCTGTTCGAACACACACACATACTAGTCAGATTGGTAAAGGTTCAATGTGTCCGGAAAAGAAATCAGGCTGCATCACTTTGATATCATATTACCTTACCTTACCTTGACAGGCTGTGAATTGTCCACTGAGGATACAGGCTTCTCCCATAAAGAGGGTTTGCCATAAGCAAAGGCAAGGGAATAATTTTTGTATTTTTTCTTACTTAGTGCTTAGTCCCTTTTTTAACATTCCACCGGTGAATCTATATTAAATACCTACCTGCTCGGTGAATCCACAGATTTAACTGTCATCTGTCTGTATAAGATGTCCCGCCATACGATGGAGATCGAAACATACCAGATCAAAATTAAACTGGTCGAAGACGGGCAGCAGTGACTAAAATGCGAGGCGTGATCGCCAACCCGCTTGTCAAGCGTTTCGATTAAGGTTAATAGTCCACTGTGGGACTGGGACCTCTCCCATAAGGAGAATTTTCTCTTTATGGGAGAGGTCCCAGTCCCACAGTGGACTATTAACAGGCTGGTAAGGATATAGGCCTGGTCGCGTTTTGTTGTATCACTTGTCTCTGACACTGCATCTGACCCTTCCTCAAATGCTTATTAATTACATCGGATAGGGGAAGATAAAGATAAGTGAGCGCATCAGTGTTTGAGCGTACACTTAGGGCACTGTAATATCTCCATCGCAGTGGATAACTGCCTATAGTAATCTAATATGGTAGTTGACGTCGTAGTCGACATCTACCAGGGTTACATCGTCATGGATGCAAAGCATATTTGGGATAACATGGCTTATACTACTATCTGTTGGTAGTCGCTAAATTTGACTGGAATACCTCTGAACCTTTACCATCCCAACAGGATAAAACAGGCTTAAGCATTCCGCTAGGGTTAAATCACTTTGCCTCTTTCAGAAAATGTGTTTCAATTATAAAAACAATGCGAATATCCCTTAAGGTCCCAAGATACCTTATATTGGGTACTGGATGTAATCAAAATTTGAGCAAACGTTATCAAATACGAATACCGCTTTTTGGATTTATTCATTCAAACGGGTAGAGTTTTAAGGATTGCTCTACGCGGATTATTTATGTTCAGGGTTCATTACAGCGAAATTACTTACTGGATTAATTCAAATAAAAATATACATTAAATTTAAATTATGTTCTCTGGTATGTTATTACAGCTGGATTCAAATATTTTTTGTTTGAAATGTTGCCGCCACTGTTTTTCTGATATTTCTTAATAATGATGTAATCAATGCTACGACGTCCGCGCAGCAAATATAACCTTGATCATTAGAACGTTATCAAATATAAATGGGTTTATCGTTAAGTGCATCATTCGGAAGGAAAAACAAACAAAATTAAAAAAAATGTGTTTTATTTTTAATTATTCGAAAAATTGGACAGGGGACGAGGAGGGGAGTGGGGAGGGAGAGAGGACCTCCGGTTACCTCACTCACCGAACGAAAGGCAGAAGCACAAGATGCCTCTACTTCACGCCGGTAATCTGCGAGGCTGTGGTACTATTAATATTTTAAGTTGGGAGTAGCCATTCATACACAGAGATAATCAATCTTCCTCACCATTTCACATCCGCACTATATTTCAAACCAGGAACGCACAAAAAAATTACGTCTCGAAAATTCCGACATTAAGTCATTAGATTATCAAACCACCTCGTTTGACAAATATAGTAACTACAATTAAAAAGGTTATCTACAAAGTTCTAAGTTCTACGAGAGCCGTGGTAGCATAGTGGTCAGGACGCTCACTTTAGAGTCATAGAGCGCGAGTGACTAAGGTTTGATCCCCGGTGCCGGCACCACTAAAATTGTTATTAACAATTTTAAGTGCTGTATCTACCACGTGCTCAACGGTGAAGGAAAACATCGTGAGGAAACCTGCATGTCTGAGAAATAATAAAAATATTATTTCGAGGATATTTGAAGCTCGCCAACCCGCACTGGAGCAGCGTGCCGGGATCCTAAACCCTCTCTGATACTAGTATTTGAGAAGGAGCAGCCTGTAAGTGCCCAGCAGTGGGCACTTACAGGCTGTTACTTTACTTTTACAAAGTTCTATTAAAGTAAAAACTTGGTTTCATGCCCATCTTACGTTCTTAAGCGAAATTAAACAAAGGTCACTAAGATGTGAAGCACTCTTAAGCGTAATGAGGCAATATAATGAACAGTTTAAAATTAACGATTACGTTGATAAATGTAAATTAACGTTATTGTCATAAACTTTATTGTGTTTCAAGACAATTTAATAATTAGACTATTATGGTGATTTAAGCAATGTAGGATCGAAGAAACTTTAATAGTATTTGTCATATTAACGGATTTTTGTGAACTGAAATAAACTATGCTTAAAATGTAACATGTACCTAATGGGAATAGAATGGCTAAATGGAAAATGTGGATGCTTCGATATAGGAACCTAAATTAGTCAAAATTCATTCTTTTTTTTATTCTACCACTGTTTCGTAATGAGGTCCCTCTGACGGAGAAGAAACAGGTGAAAGAAACACCGTAGGTATCTTCTTTTAAAAATATATTTTCTCTGACATCCATAATTCCGTGTGGAACTGTGACAATTCCGTGTGGCTGTCGGAAGTAAAGAATAGCGCCAACCCTGTCTGACCATGGGTGTTGACGATGGGTAAAAGGCGACTAATGGTAAAAATTTATATTAGGAGATGGGCAGCAGCATCTTCCTGCACTAGAACAAAAAAAAACTGCGGTTGCCAACCCACTCGCCAGGCGAGAATCTTTCGGGGAGGCCTATGTTCGCAGTGGACTTATGATACGCTGAAATGATGATGATGATGATGATGACATCCATATCACACTAATACCGGTTGTTGCTAGTAACATCATGCTCAAAGTTGTCGACAAGTCTAGTAGAAATTTTCCCCGTCGACAGTTCATACTAAGATCAAGTAGTCAACAAAACGATCAACTTCTAACTGGAGCGCGTTCGCAAAACATACGTCACACCTTCCCGTATACTCCAAGATATTAAAACGAAAGTCAATCAAATGTTAGAACAACCATCTAAAACATTCCAGATTTTAATTGAAGACGCATTTTCAATCACAATTCAGGGTTGCCGATAGCAGTTCCAGATACCTCGCCACCTAAAGGTAAATGTAAAAAAAATATAGTGTTTTTATTCATATTACAAACGCATTAAAAAACGATCAAGACAAGTATTTTTATTAGTTCAACACAACAAAAGTGTTTCTTTTGAATCAAAAGAAAGAGATCAATAGAATTAAAAGAGAACAAAGCCTTATTTCGTATATTTTATGATCTTGCTATCCTCTCACTCACATTGCCGAATACATTAAGAAAGTTTTTACATCATTAGCAGCCAATTCGATTCGAAAAACGATCAAGACAAGTATTTTTATTAGTTCAACACAACAAAAGTGTTTCTTTTGAATCAAAAGAAAGAGATCAATAGAATTAAAAGAGAACAAAGCCTTATTTCGTATATTTTATGATCTTGCTATCCTCTCACTCACATTGCCGAATACATTAAGAAAGTTTTTACATCATTAGCAGCCAATTCAGATGGGGTTTCGTAATTACACCTACAGGTACTTTATTATCTATTACTCGAAACAAGTTTTCGCCTATACGGTTTTTCTATAGGTGGTATTATTTAATGTTCCTCGATCCAATTTGATTCTGCTTGAACTTAAGTAAACGATGGATAAAGATTTCAAAGAAAGCCTTTCTGGTTGTGTTTGATATCCAATAATGAAGGGTTAAAATATTTATTTAAGACCTCGTGTCTCTTACCCATTGCTACCCAGGTGGGCAGAGATTATGAATTTTCATTTGACGTGATAAATAGCAGCGGACGGTTTTCCACAACCCACTTTTTGTGTCTCCGTGAGAACGTCATGGGTAGTGAACCTCGTTACCGTGCTCACAGAAATTCCCATTAGGTTTTTAAGGGATTTTCTCTTACTTTTAGACAACTAGAAGAAATAGGGTAACAGAGTCTAATGCCGTTGGCATACCGCAAAGTGTAGCATAAGACATATTTTTTTAATAGGATGAGGTAAAAAACGTGGTAACAGTCCACTATAGGGTATGTGGCTCCTGCAGTCCATGGATACCTGCAATTAAAGAAGATCACAGATGCGTTGTCACCCCTGAGGACTAAGATGGAATGTCGCACAGCCGTAATTATTCTGGCTCTCTATACTATTCAAATCAGAACACAACAGTATGTAGACTACTATTTGGCGGTATATATACGCAATAGTGTGGTACCCACCTAATCTACCACCAGTTTTAGCATATGCCCTAAACATGAAAGGAATTATATATTTTCATTCACTCTTGTATATTTTTATAACATGTTTATAGCCATCTTAATTTCAAAAGAACAACTAGGTAGTTCTACGAAGAACAACTAAAACATAGGAGTATCGTATGTTTCTTGTTATTACGACTTAGGAGAAGAACTGTCTACATGTATTAAATATTGGGAAAATTATTACCTGTAAACTCCGCCTTCCTCTTTTAATTCTAATTTACGTGAATAAGGTGAAAACGTATTTTCACTAAAGTAAAAGTTCTTTACATAATTTACAACTCTTTTCATATAGTTAACAAAATGTATGAAATGTGAGTGTGACTAAAATATAATATTTGTGCTGTTGGTGAGAGAGTGAATCTATGTGTATGAATGGGATGTCTTATAATATGCCTTCTTGTCAGTATGAGTATGAATCAATTAAACTTGACAAATATCTATTACGCGATGTGCAGTAATATCGAATATGTCGAAATGTTAGAATTAAACCGATTTGGATTATCATTACAGCTACAACTATGAAAAGTCCTCCAGATTCAAAAAAAAAACTCTGGAACCAAGCTGAAGCTTAACGATTACGGAAATCGTAAAATCATAAAAGAAAATAGTAGAAAATGTAACAAAACACTATTGAATGACGAGAAAATTTGACAAAACGCTTTGTGAATTTCTGGAAAATGCCACTTCTTATTTGACAAATGGCCAAGTTATGAGTTTCCAAAGTTTCAGTTTTCGATTAAATATCTTTAGATTGCATGTCACGGTGTTGCATGCAATGCACAATGTATGACTTGTAAATGTTTTCGGAGATGTGTTGAAAAAAAATTATCTACATTTTTATGTAACAAATTTGGAAGGTTATGCACGGTGAACTAGACTGCGACTGTTTTTATTATTTTGGAATATTTAGAGTTTAGATTAAGCTGAAAAATTCAACATACTGCACCAGTCTTCCATTGGTTAGCTAAGGTCGAATACTTTTAATTATTATTTACCTTACATCACCGTTTTCTATTCACCAAGCATATCGTTAAATAATAAATATAAATGAAAAATTACTTTATTAACTTTTTGTTTATTTTCACGTAAATTATGGAATTTGTGCTGAATGCGCCATCCACGTGCCACCACTGTTCTTTCGCGACATTTTCGGTTTTTAAGTTGCATAATTTTTCCCATTTACAAAAACCCAAGCAGGAAAAAGAGCTAATTAGCGAGTTAATTAGGTAATGACCTAATTAATTGGAAGTAATTAAAAATTTATGTATAAACATAATTAATTTTTAATCAAGCATTGAGAATAGAATCAGTGTTAACATGGAATATAATGCTCAAAAGCTAAGAAGCGTCAATCGGGATAGTAGTTTTTACCCTAATATTACCTCTACTAAACATGACGTCGCAAATTCGAGCTCGTCATACAACTATTGTCGTGAACCATTCCAGATACAAGCACTAAGGCCTATTTGGAGTGGTATACAGGAATATTAGTAATATCAATAGCAAAGCTAGTATTATTTATATAAAACTACTGGAGAAGGTTCACAGTGATACCAAACTAACCATGATAGAACGCGTAGCGGCGGCGGAAGACAATGTCTTCAAGGGGAATAGCCATGAATAATGTCCTGGCCTCCGACAGATGGTGATAAAATACTGATTGCAGTCCAGACCGCCTCCAAAAATTAGCGGTTACTGTAATTCAACCCATTAAGATATACTTAAGTCCATCAGGCCGGCAGCGCATCTGTAGCTCCTCTGGTGTTGTGGATGTTCGTGGGCGTCGGTGATCACTTACCATCAGGTGAGCCGCACGCTCGTTTGCCCCCTTCTTCTATAAAAAAAAAAAAAAATATTTAAAAGAGAAAGATGCTGCCGAACCTGTCACCCATAGGAATAGACAGAGGTTACGGATTTACAACCTGCTCCATTCAGCGCAACCCCGTATTGGTTCTCCGGGAAATCGAATCTGACGTAAAGCAAACCACCTTACCAGATTTGCTCCAAGAGATTGACCTCATGTTAATGTCTTGGAGAAGCTTTCGTCGCTTTAAAGCGTTAGTCTCTTCTTACGACACTCATGAGCAACATAATTCTGAAGCGGCAGGATCGCCATCATTGCCATATAGTAGCGGTGATTCTGCCACCTCATAAGAAGTAGAAATGCGAATCAACACAACCAAACACCAATTTACTACACTCAATGTAAATCAACCTACTAGTAGACTGTAATATGATAAACTATTAGAAATAATACAACAAAGCCATGTAATTTTTATACAATAATGTATGACTTTCACAGTCCCCATTATAATAGAAATATTCATACGAACAGAACGCATAATCCTTATTACCTGTCACGAGATCCTATAACAAAGCGTCGGATCCAAGAACCCGACGCGCATTGTATCCATAAACGGATACCCCGTGACGTTATGATGTGCCCGTAACATTATAAGGGTTCTAGACATGACGACCTGCGACCTCGTTATGTAATATCAATATCATTTGTTCCACAGTAATATGATACTCGTATTCGGAACAAGTCGCTACATTGTTAAGATATTAATCGATAAACGATATTGGGGTCGAATGTCCATCTGAATATTGGAATTAATTCGAAGTTTTATTTTAATTATTTTTCAATTTTCTTTTCAGTTTGTTACAGTTTGATGCTTCGCTAAATATGTTCTAGTAACAAGAACGATTAGATTTAACTATGGGCAGATGGGAGGATAACCGTCTTAAAAGGATCCAAGATTACCAGATCAAAATTAAGCAGACCGATGACGGGCAGCAGAGTGTGAGGTAGCAGAATGGCGATTTTGGAAAACTCTTCTTATGGCACTTGTTCTGTCCTCTCCGAATATCCTCCCTAATATCTTTAAAGGCCGATAACGCACCTGCAGCTGCAGCAGCATTTGGTGTTGCAAATGTACGTGAGCGTCGGTAATCTCTTACCAACAGACTCGCTCGTTCGTTTGTCGCATTTCCCATACAAAAAAAAACCCCTTTACACCCTTTCCAAATGAATACTTACTAGAATTCAACATCTTGTAAGATATAAAGGGGAATCTTGGTAATAACCAATGAGTTAAGAAAATAAAAAGTTCTGGGAACTATTTCATACACATCGCTTATGACCGTCAACAAACTAATTTTGAACTTAAATCTAAATTTTAGTTTGAACTACTTTAGTTGCGGCGGACTTTATTAAAAAGCTATCTAACGTGTTAGGTCTCTGCAATGTCATTGTGGATCATTATTTGAATATGCAGTGTTTTCTGAATTTATAACGTTATTTTAAAATGAAAGACGAAATATGTATACTGGAACAATTCAGTGTTAATTTTCCTTTGTACTATTTTGAGTTCGCTTCAAATAATCCTACACATATTCTTTGCCAATACTTAATTAAATTGAAATAAAACAAAAAAACCGAATGCGAATTTTATTTTATCATCTTTTTTTCCACAATGAAGACAAATGTTACGACACCTCATATGTTAGATTCCATTAATCCGTTTAGGCACACAGAGCAACTACCCTTCATCTGGGGCAGTCGGGAAGAAATCGCGAAATAAGAAAAAGGAGAAAATACGGAAATGACTTAAAATTACTTTATTTAGTACATAATTTTATAACCTTACAAATGACTTTTTTTGTGTTATGGCAATTTCCAGAAATGAAAAAACCCGGAGAAATTTGGCGATAAGTGCTCCAATATTGAATAAACACTATTTTTAAGTATTATTTATAGATAAAAGATTTTGAAAATTTATTTAAAAGTAGGAAAAGAAAAATGTCTCCAAGGCAATGACCAATATAAACCGATTCAAATACTCCTTTAACTCCTTCGTTAGTGTTTGAATTCTTCGACGTCACAATTACTTAAGCATACCCCGACGGTAAATGTTTACCTAACTAACCAACCAGAGTCCAATTGCAGCCGCAAACTGATTTATAATTCCTTGAATTCCAATTGTTCAAGTCAGTCTCTTGATATTACTAGTTTGTACTATAAATTCAAACATTTAGATTTAGTTTACCTTGTATTACTATACTAGCGAACCGCTCCGGCTTCTCCCGCGCTACTGACACTTGCAAATGTTAGTGCTATATCTAAGGCAGGTGACAAAACTAATCACAGTAATTATCGCCCACTGTTTATGTCTGACGGAGATCTTGCAAATATTATTAGTGCTAAAACTAAGGAAGGTGACAAAACTAATCACAGTAATTCTCGCCCACTGTTTATGTCTGACGGAGATCTTGCAAATATTATTAGTGCTAAAACTAAGGAAGGTGACAAAACTAATCACAGTAATTCTCGCCCACTGTTTATGTCTGACGGAGATCTTGCAAATATTATTAGTGCTATAACTAAGGAAGGTGACAAAACTAATCACAGTAATTCTCGCCCACTGTTTATGTCTCACGGAGATCTTGCAAATATTATTAGTGCTATAACTAAGGAAGGTGACAAAACTAATCACAGTAATTCTCGCCCACTGTTTATGTCTGACGGAGATCTTGCAAATATTATTAGTGCTATATCTAAGGCAGGTGACAAATCTAATCCCAGTAATTCTCGCCCACTGTCTGTGTCTAACGGTGATCTCGCAAATGTTAATGCTATATCTAAGGCAGGTGACAAAACTAATCCCAGTAATTATCGCCCACTGTTTAAGTCTGACGGAGATCTTGCAAATATTATTAGTGCTATAACAAAGGAAGGTGACAAAACTAATCACAGTAATTATCGCCCACTGTTTATGTCTGACGGAGATCTTGCAAATATTATTAGTGCTATATCTAAGGCAGGTGACGAAACTAATCCCAGTATTTCTCGATAATTGTCTGTGTCTAACGGTGATCTAGCAAATGTTAGTGCTAGTCTTAATTAGTATCTAGTCTATAAGTTTTCTAAATCAACAACCAAACGGTTTTCGACACTATTCTAATATACTTTCTACTTCAATTGTTTAATAACTAATATACTCGGTGTCAGTTTGTGAAATATGGTCTTTTTCAAAGTAGCCCAAAACGCAAAACTATCTAAAGAAAACAAAAAATTTAAAACAATGTTTCAATTTCAAAAGTTACTATAAGATATTTTATTACAGTTTCCCTAAATAAGCTATTCCAGCAACAATAAGATTCTCGTTTATGACATTTCGCCTAACTTCTTAATGTATATATGTTTTGTCCTTTGTAACTAATAAGTGTTCACTACATATTTGTAGGAGGCCTTTGGGGCAGGCCTATGTTCAGCAGTGGACTTGTGATAGGCTGAAATGATGATGATGATATATTTGTAATTTTTATGAGGAATAAACGTTTATTAGCCGTAGTTACGGCTAACGTACTACGTAGTGCGCGTTCAAACAAAGCATCCTACCGACATCGAAGGTACGTCTTGCTTCTTATAGACGGTGAACATGATTACTGTAATTACTTCAATAAGATAGACTATTTGCTTGTCGACTTACATAAAACATACAAACAATATTTTTTTATAGATAATTTCGTAATGGTCCACAATAGTTTACATCGTCTTGCAACGACGTGATAAAATTTTATTGAAAATGAAAAGGAAACTTTTTTAAGCAAAAGGAAAAGCTCTATATCTAAATTACATTACTTTTTTAGTGCCCGTCTAAATATATCTTATTCTGCATGTCTTTACAACGACATTTTAGTAGACTCACGTGCAATAATGTTTATTATATTGACATTGTCTGTAGAAAAAGCTATCAAAACCGAATACACGATGCAGCACGTAGTATGTTACCTAATGGAACCAATTTAAATACCACGTTTACTGCAGAAATATTAAAATTTTGTATAAAATGCACGGCCATAATGGATACACACTTAAAGACACACTGAATAATGAACAGAATAGACTAAACTACAACAGTTTTTATTGTTGAATATTAAACAGAATAATGTTACAATATCAGTTGAGAGATGTGGTTCGAATCTGAAGTCTAATTCGCAGCCGGAGATCCATTCCTGAATTCTTATCGCTTAACCTTTACATGGGATAAGGACGATAAACGAGAGGGTGCGTTTATATATGTGCCTAAACATGCGGCACTTTAATATATCGCTGCGGCGATATATTTAATGTATACAGACCAATCACAACCAGTCATTCGAATGTGACGTGCGCCATTTTGTTTTCTTATATATCCACTATGATTTGAAAATAAACCGTGCTTTTGATAATTATACAAAAAACTCTGTAACTAAAGCAAAACAGGATTACATTTACGGCGAAAAGGATTTAGAGAGTTACATTTACAGATAAGAAAAATCTGATTGACGAGTAGGCGTGCCGCATACGAGGTGATCGATCTATTCGTCTCAACACACATCATCATCATCATCGGCTACTCCCTTTTTTAGGATCAATTTCTTAAGAGATTAATAAGTACTTTGTTTTGCCTAAAACATAATCGTGTTCGTGTATTAAATATTGAATAAAACAACATTATTGTATATATGTAGTTTATACATTTCTAAGGATACATCAGTGTAGATATATCTAAGGAATTGATGATGCTATATACCATTCAAGACGGTTTTTTGGACAAACATGCATAATATTTAAACGTAGGCAGTACTCTCCCCTTGTCGTTGTGGTGAATCTTCAGTAACAAAGTTATGTTTGAGGCATCTTGACCAAGATTTAAAAATTACCGATAGTGTAGACACATGATTTACTACAAACGTTTTTATTGAGAGTTATACTTCACAATTCATAAAACATCATTCATATAAATTTAGTTAACCTCAATCTAAATGTCTCGTATAAAATTTGGCCCGTGGTCGTTTGGCCGTTCAAGTACTAGAGCGATAATCTATCTTGTGCAGTTGAGGAACGCCGGTTTTATTCGAAAGTTATTGACGACGTCGAAATGTGCCCGGGGCTGAGAAAGCCATTTTTATTTTGAAATTATATATAATCGTTATAATTAATTACTGATAATATAAAATGTAGAACAGTGTGTTTAATAATTGTATTACCTCTTTTCTATAAATAGGGTCTCATAAAACCCAATTGTAATAAACTTCTGCCAACGAAGTACGAAGAGAAACATTCTATTTACAACCTTTAAATTACTCTACATTTGTGACTTTGTGAATATTTTTCGTATGATATAATTTTATTGCGTCTAACATACTTATAACGTCAGGATAAACGAGATATATTTAATAAAATTAACTTTAAAGAATCAGTAAGCTTGTGTTGAAATATGCCAGCTATGTATCACGCAGAACAATTAACATCTGGGGAGAATGGTTGTTCCTCAACCTTTTATCCAATTTAGCGAGCGTATTGTAAGACTATCGCTATCGAGATAGATTTGGATCAGTTCTATGGAAAGTTGAAAGATGGTGGAGACTCGGCGTAAGGTAACGGAGGCAGGCCAATTTTAAGCTGTGGATTTCACTGTAAGTAAGATAAAAAGCGAACTTCCTATTTAGTTCAGAAATGGCCGAGTAAACAAATAAAATTAATTAGGAAAAAAATTGTCGAATTGGTAATAAAAAAATGTCGAAAAGGTTGACTGGTAGAGAATGCTTCTGGCATTAAGTCCGCCTATATACATTCTCATGTATATGAAGTTCAATAAATAAATAAATAATCTCCTCCCTTTATAAAGCCGGTAAATTTCCCATTAAAAGAAAAGAAAGTATGGTTTTTGTTTCACTGTAACTTGAGTTCTATTTTATTTTGGACATGTAAAAGCACATAGTAATCCCACTGCAATATATCTTGCGATAACATATTCCGCTAATTGCCCGGTGATGACGTTGTTTGGTAAAATAGACCAAGATATAGTCATTAGTAAGCGTAAGTATGAAACAACAAATATAACCGCAACATTCTTGCAGAAAACGCAATAGAGCGACACAGGAAATGCAGCTAAAATAGCAACTATTATCACGCACTGCAGTGTACTAGATCTTCATCTTAGATTTCGTAGAATTCGGAACTATTTTTATGGAAGTGTATCGAAAAATTTGCCAACACTGTTATTTAGTGTTACCAAACTCATGATGTAAAGGGCCAAGCTCGCCTTCACATAAGGCACATTAGCACTCTGCTGACTAACGGACGAGGTAACATCATGAATATGCCTATTTCCACTAGTGGATAGGACCTGGTAAGCGTGGAAATTACGCCATATCGCGCAAGTTTGGAGAGGATTTAGATATCCAGCAGTGGACTTAAAACATCACAGGCCAATTTAATTTGTGTTGTAAATAATGTTTTTAAAAACAATTTATACTCTCTATCTCTCTCTCTCTCTCTCTCTATCTTCATCATTCATCTCTATCTAACGTCACGCATATGCGATAGGATCGGACGCAGACTCAAATACACGTGGTTCTATACAAAAGCCATCAATTTGCATTTTGCCCAAATTTTGGATTCAAATGGAATGAGTACCCTGGACTCAGCAGTCGGACTCGCTGATCCCTAAGCCACATAGTCATTAACTAATGGCATTGTATGAGGTATGTGAGATAGAAGGTTTTGGAAGACATTTAAAGATGGATTGGTAAATGTTGCGATTGATATATTTACAATTGAGAAAAGGATGCTGAGCTGGTTTGGACATGTGGAGAAGATGAATGAAAGTAGGTTGACGAAACAAATATATGAGGCGAGTGTAAACCGTAGAGAAGGGAGAGGAAGACCTAGGAAGACCTAGGCGAACATTTCACGATCAAATCGGAGACGTTCTGGAAAAAAGCCAGGTCAAGAAGTGTGATAGAAGCGAAAGACGTATGTCAGGACCGTAGCAAGTGGAAGGAGATTGTCTCTGACTACCCCGTTGGGAACTAGGCGTGAATATATATTAAGTTATAGTAAGTTAAGTATTGTATGTTATGAGAGATTATTATTAACGACATCAATATCTGAGTTACAATAATTATCGGCCACGAAGTTATTCGAATATTCATAAATAATAAATAACTCACAGCCCATTGACCAAGCCAGGCGGTGTTTTGTCGATCTACTATGAATTGATTCATTTATTATTTCTCTGTTTATCCTTTTATTAATTACTGCTCATAGTTTCTTCATGAAAAAGATATTTGATCAGTTATAAATGTTATCATAAGTAATTGCCTCACCGAATTATAGGTTAGGTCTAAATAACGACGTAAGAGCATTATCTACGCTACCCTTGTATTTTTGATATCATGTATAAATAAATGGTGATGTTAATCATGGTACTTCCATATTGTCATGTAGTAAAGAATAATAAAAATCTTTATAACAAACATTAAATAATTTAATTTAAGACATGAGAGCCGTGGTAGCCAAGTGGCGCTCACTTTAGTGTCATAGAGCGCGATTGACCTGGGTTCGATCCCCGGTGCCGGCACCACTAAAATGGTTATTAACAATTTTAAGTGCTGGATTTACCACGTGCGTCAACGGTGAAGGAAAACATCGTGAGGAAACCTGCATGTCTGAAAAATAATAAAAATATTATTTCAAGGATGCCAATGGATGAATGTAAAGTTCGCCAACCCGCACTTGAGCAGCGTGGGGCTCCCAAACCCTCTCTGATACTAATATTTGAGAAGGAGGCCTTTGCCCAGCAGTGGGCATTTACAGGCTGTTACTTTACTTTTACTTTTTCTGAGATATGATAATTTAATTTCATGAAAAGGATATCAATGGGAACATGGCGGATTCATGTGTGCATCGTGTATAAATGCACGTGTACCCAGTATATAACGGGATAAAAAAAAAACTGCTAATACACTCAGAATACTGTTGGACCTCTCACGCATCTGACTCATCATTGACGCGGCTTTTTTTCGAATTATGAGATAAAGTCATCAACATGAGCCTCTGCGGGGAAACCCCTTTAATATTCTGAAAGAATTTATTTATTAGATTATTGAAGTCCTTCGTCTATATTTTGTGTATATTATCAATGAGAGTATGGACTGTGGAGTGTCTTAAACGTGCTAGAGCCAAGCGCCGGCTTTTGCTGCTGCTCGAATGGGCTGGCTCGACCGGATTGGTACCACGGCCTCGCAGAATACCGACGTGATGTAGACGCACAAGGTGCTTCTCCGTTTCGTTCGGTGAGTGAGTTAACCGGAGGCCCGCATCCCCTTCCCATCCTCCTCTTCATCCTCCATCTCCCTAACACCCATAAAGATCGGAAACGCACGTGCAGCACCTCCGGTGTTGCGGATGTACGTGAGCGACGGTAATCACTTACCATCAGGTGAACCGCTTGCTCGTTTGGCGCCTTTCCCATACAAAAAAAAGGTTTTTTTCACTTGTGTACGAAGTTGTCACTCGAGAAACTTTCTTTTTCCCCAATGGTTACCAGTTGTAAGGGCTATATGTCCGTACCACTATAATTTCAGCGTACTGGTCCTTCGGGCTATGCGAGTACTCTGGTTCTGCTGACGATACCATTGTTGGAGATTCGATATCGCAGAGAAACACCAAGCCTAGCCGTTTACATAACCCGTTGTGCAACTTCGAGGTTCTGTATGTGGCCTGCAGCGTCGTTATTTCGAGAAGGTGTTAGGTCCGGGAAGAGACATTGCTCCAAAGTGTAGTAGTAGTGCAGTGAACAGACATGTAGGTTTGCTCACGCCACTTATTGCTTCAAAGCAGCACTAAGTAAATGAATACTTATATTATAATTAACAATTTTATTTTATTTTAGAAGTGCTTGCATCGGTATTTAAGCAAGATGACACACTTAAGTAATTTAAATTTTAGTTACAACGCTTCTAAAAGTTTACATTGGCGATAAAATGAAAATAAAAAAAAATCATATTGCTTTTATAACAGATGAACATTATTTGAAATAAAGATACAGTCAGCGTGCTCAATCGAATGTACGACTTTCAGGAACATTTGGCTATAAATTATACACCCACCCTGGCGCCGTTACGTCTGGTTCCACGACCTTGTGCTGGAAACAGTCTCATCTTTTTGTGCACCTTATTATCTTGTACTTGAGACGATATTAGATCAATCCTCAAATTTAAGATATAAATTTTGTGTTGTTTTCCCATGCGTCATAACAAAACTTTTGTGGCAATTCGTCTGATTACTGTGGTGAAATGTTAAAGTATATTACGGATCTCTCTGTATTTTTTGATTAGTCTAAAAAGCATAAAACATTTACTATATGAACGGCTAAAATTATGACTTACGGAACCGAAAGGTTGTTTGCCCTGTAAGCCGTATAAGGAGACTCAAAAGTGCTCAGCGGGCTATCGAATGAGCTAGGCTCAGTGTTTCTCTGCATGATAGGATCTACAACGATGATATCTGCAGCAGAACTAGTACCACTATTAGTAGGCTATTGATGATTATGAAATATACTGAAATATAGTCGTTTTCGTCACAGATTATCAAAAATGACGAATTCCCGTGGCGTAGCTGTTATGGTTGCACTCTGCTTGATGGCTGGCGTCCTGTCTAACCCAGTACGCCGGTCGCCCGACCTGGAAGCGAGGCGTAGGAGCGCCATCGACCGCAGCATGATAAGGTATGATACAAGGGTTTACCAAAGGAAAGGATATGGGTGGGAACATTTTTTTTCCGTTTTTTTAATAAACTTATTATAATAACTATTAATATAATCGACTTTTAAGACAACTTCGCGAGATTCAATGTAGTCTGGCGACGATGGAGTACCTTCATCCGTCGCCAGACTACATTGAATGAGACCTTCCCATATTTCCTTCCACCAGTACAACTGTCTCATGATGAGAGGAGGTCTATTCTAGAAGAATTCAGCCGAGAGACAATTTTCTATATCCCGGAGAGACGAAAAGTGGTATGCGTGGTGTGATCAGGATTCTTACGCCGCTATCACCCAGCAAATTAAATTGACAGATACCTATAAATAAAATTGATGAAGGCCCTACTAGTAGAAGCTCAGCGGTACAGCAAACGTTACTAGGGTTCTTCTAGTAGAAAGTGACCTTGAGACTCGCACTGTCAAAAAAGTCCTAAAAAGGTTTGCTGTACCGTAGCAGTGAGTACTAAATAAGGTTGAACATATGCAATATACAATTATTTTTACTAATTTTCATAATTAATTCTTAGTTTATGTTGATAATTCCAAAAAATATTATTTATAGATTGTTAATAGGTAAATAATAAAAGGAGGACAACATTACTATTATTAAATTTATATCTTCAACTGTTTTTACAGATTTGGACGATCCTATCCAGCAGAAGCCACAGCCGCTGATATACGAGAAGCTATGCAGCGGCCCGCTCGTAGAGGCAATAGTTTCCTGCGATTTGGCCGCTCCCAACCCCTTACATTCACCACCGATGACCTGATCACACTCTTGCGCTCCTACGAGGAAGACTACGACAATTCCGTCTCCAAAAGATTCTCGAACTTCGTCAGACTAGGCCGCGATCCAAAGTTCATCAGGCTCGGCAGATCAGCTAATGAAGAGAAAGGCTATGAGCAAAATTCTGAACTCTACGTCAGCGGCTACCCTCAGAGGAAAAGCAGAGCAAGAGATCACTTCGTAAGACTCGGACGTGACAGAGTGGATGAAAGCATCACGAATGAAGCCGAGGAGATCTCAGATGATAGGAGGAAGAGATCTACCGAAACATTTTGCAGTGATTGTCATACGTAATTGCGAATGAGAGATTTCTTCCGAAAGCCGAGGCGTAACTTTCCCATATGTTACTAGATTGTGATAAACATCCATTTTTTCTCCAAAACTACTTTTGCTTTCGTAATACCTTCTTATAACAACCAGTGTTGTAAACTGTTTGAAGTCATTGATTAAATATTCGACTATACTTACGCCACGGTTTTCCTTGCCAATGAATGTTATTAAAATAAAATTTTTCAAGCGTTTTACATACTAGTCTATAATTAATATAAAAGCATTTATGATTGTTATAATTAGTGTTGAAATTCTGTATACGGTATGCTCATGTTATGAATTTCAAATGATTATATGTATATTATATATTAACACTTCCAGTATAACAAACCTCTAATTATTATTGAAAAATATTTGTGCCAATATTGTTGAAATGTCTATCTAGTTTTATTACTAATTTAAATTTACGAGTTCAGTATCTTTATTATTTAAAAGCTCAATGTGACGTATTCTTTTAACTGAAAAATTTATTACATGATACTTAAATGTTGTGAACAAATATTAAATACTTAACTCCTACTAAATATTATAATGTGAATAAGTGTGCGAGTATCCGAACAAGGCTGGGCATTTTACTTTATGATTTCGGATACTTGTACAAGAATTAACAAATAGTTGTTTAAAGAAGATATTAGTCATAAGTAAATGTTTATTTACTAAAATGTTTCATTAAAATTTAAAAAATGTATATGAAAATAATTACAATATGAAATAAATGGCATTGCTGTATAAACCAAAACATAAATCAGTTTTATTTTTAATAAAAGGAGGACAACATTACTATTATTAAATTTATATCTTCAACTGTTTTACAGATTTGGACGATCCTATCCAGCAGAAGCCACAGCCGCTGATATACGAGAAGCTATGCAGCGGCCCGCTCGTAGAGGCAATAGTTTCCTGCGATTTGGCCGCTCCAACCCCTTACATTCACCACCGATGACCTGATCACACTCTTGCGCTCCTACGAGGAAGACTACGACAATTCCGTCTCCAAAAGATTCTCGAACTTCGTCAGACTAGGCCGCGATCCAAAGTTCATCAGGCTCGGCAGATCAGCTAATGAAGAGAAAGGCTATGAGCAAAATTCTGAACTCTACGTCAGCGGCTACCCTCAGAGGAAAAGCAGAGCAAGAGATCACTTCGTAAGACTCGGACGTGACAGAGTGGATGAAAGCATCACGAATGAAGCCGAGGAGATCTCAGATGATAGGAGGAAGAGATCTACCGAAACATTTTGCAGTGATTGTCATACGTAATTGCGAATGAGAGATTTCTTCCGAAAGCCGAGGCGTAACTTTCCCATATGTTACTAGATTGTGATAAACATCCATTTTTTCTCCAAAACTACTTTTGCTTTCGTAATACCTTCTTATAACAACCAGTGTTGTAAACTGTTTGAAGTCATTGATTAAATATTCGACTATACTTACGCCACGGTTTTCCTTGCCAATGAATGTTATTAAAATAAAATTTTTCAAGCGTTTTACATACTAGTCTATAATTAATATAAAAGCATTTATGATTGTTATAATTAGTGTTGAAATTCTGTATACGGTATGCTCATGTTATGAATTTCAAATGATTATATGTATATTATATATTAACACTTCCAGTATAACAAACCTCTAATTATTATTGAAAATATTTGTGCCAATATTGTTGAAATGTCTATCTAGTTTTATTACTAATTCAGATGGATAGTCCGCCATCATTCGGTAGCCAGAGCCTCGCCTAACAGGGTGCACCACGTGCAGGTGAGGATGGCTTTCGAAGAAAGAGATGATATATTCCTTTAACACCCCAAATACATAATATATATATGTGATTAATACATATTATGTAGAGCCGTGGTAGCCGAACGCGAGTGCCGGCTACACTAAAATTGTAAATAGCAATTTTAAGTGTTGTAATTATCACGTGCCCCGAGCACGAAAACATCGTGGGGCAACCTGCATGTTCGAGAAATAATAAAAATATTTCGAGGATATGTGAAGGATAGATGTTCTTGTCATTATCCGTGAGTGAAATAAATATTATATTAATAATTCCTGAAAACGCTATAGGTGACATTGCAAAATTTTTCTATATTTCCATTTGTTTCGAAATATTTAACTCGATAATCTTTTTGAGAACGTAACTGACGACTGAGTAACGAGAAAGAGAGAGAGAATTTGAAACTAGGCTGTCTCTGTAAAACTGTTTGCAGGCAAGGGGTTCCGCCATATTAAAAAGCACGATCAAATATGGAATTTAAATATGTATTAAAATAATATTTATTTCATGGCCATTACTTTGTATAATAAATTACCACACGAAATAAAAATATAAATATTAAAATATATACTTATAAAGATAGGTAGATATATACATACATACAATATATACAAATATACCATATACACATAGAATTATACATTTTAATACTAAAATACTCACAAATATGTATGTCAGGAAAAATATATGGCAGGAACCGTGGGACCGGTGACGCTGCTCTCTGTCCCTGGTCTGTGGGATTTGGGTTCGGCTAATTCAGATGGATAGTCCGCCATCATTCGGTAGCCAGAGCCTCGCCTAACAGGGTGCACCACGTGCAGGTGAGGATGGCTTTCGAAGAAAGAGATGATATATTCCCTTTAACACCCCAAATACATAATATATATATGTGATTAATACATATTATGTAGAGCCGTGGTAGCCGAACGCGAGTGCCGGCTACACTAAAATTGTAAATAGCAATTTTAAGTGTTGTAATTATCACGTGCCCCGAGCACGAAAACATCGTGGGGCAACCTGCATGTTCGAGAAATAATAAAAATATTTCGAGGATATGTGAAGGATAGATGTTCTTGTCATTATCCGTGAGTGAAATAAATATTATATTAATAATTCCTGAAAACGCTATAGGTGACATTGCAAAATTTTTCTATATTTCCATTTGTTTCGAAATATTTAACTCGATAATCTTTTTTGAGAACGTAACTGACGACTGAGTAACGAGAAAGAGAGAGAGAATTTGAAACTAGGCTGTCTCTGTAAAACTGTTTGCAGGCAAGGGGGTTCCGCCATATTAAAAAGCACGATCAAATATGGAATTTAAATATGTATTAAAATAATATTTATTTCATGGCCATTACTTTGTATAATAAATTACCACACGAAATAAAAATATTTCGAGGATATGTGAAGGATAGATGTTCTTGTCATTATCCGTGAGTGAAATAAATATTATATTAATAATTCCTGAAAACGCTATAGGTGACATTGCAAAATTTTTCTATATTTCCATTTGTTTCGAAATATTTAACTCGATAATCTTTTTGAGAACGTAACTGACGACTGAGTAACGAGAAAGAGAGAGAGAATTTGAAACTAGGCTGTCTCTGTAAAACTGTTTGCAGGCAAGGGGTTCCGCCATATTAAAAAGCACGATCAAATATGGAATTTAAATATGTATTAAAATAATATTTATTTCATGGCCATTACTTTGTATAATAAATTACCACACGAAATAAAAATATAAATATTAAAATATATACTTATAAAGATAGGTAGATATATACATACATACAATATATACAAATATACCATATACACATAGAATTATACATTTTAATACTAAAATACTCACAAATATGTATGTCAGGAAAAATATATGGCAGGAACCGTGGGACCGGTGACGCTGCTCTCTGTCCCTGGTCTGTGGGATTTGGGTTCGGCTAATTCAGATGGATAGTCCGCCATCATTCGGTAGCCAGAGCCTCGCCTAACAGGGTGCACCACGTGCAGGTGAGGATGGCTTTCGAAGAAAGAGATGATATATTCCCCTTTAACACCCCAAATACATAATATATATATGTGATTAATACATATTATGTAGAGCCGTGGTAGCCGAACGCGAGTGCCGGCTACACTAAAATTGTAAATAGCAATTTTAAGTGTTGTAATTATCACGTGCCCCGAGCACGAAAACATCGTGGGGCAACCTGCATGTTCGAGAAATAATAAAAAATATTTCGAGGATATGTGAAGGATAGATGTTCTTGTCATTATCCGTGAGTGAAATAAATATTATATTAATAATTCCTGAAAACGCTATAGGTGACATTGCAAAATTTTTCTATATTTCCATTTGTTTCGAAATATTTAACTCGATAATCTTTTTTGAGAACGTAACTGACGACTGAGTAACGAGAAAGAGAGAGAGAATTTGAAACTAGGCTGTCTCTGTAAAACTGTTTGCAGGCAAGGGGGGTTCCGCCATATTAAAAAGCACGATCAAATATGGAATTTAAATATGTATTAAAATAATATTTATTTCATGGCCATTACTTTGTATAATAAATTACCACACGAAATAAAAATATAACTCGCAATGTTTAGAAAGAAAATAACAAATTGGCTTTTAGAAAGATTCTTTTTTAATATTAATGTCTATTTGCATAATAATAATAATGTAATGATTACATAATTAGTATATACTTTTACATTTAATTTTTTTTTTCAGTTTCAATACTCTTTCGCCGTCACCACACGTCAACATCAAAATAAATACATATACATATTTTTATTTCTCTACCAGCACGCATGTTGGACATAGGCATTTCCTTGAAAAAACCAACAAAAGCTTGCACGTTATGTAATGGACTTACCTATCCATACCCTCAAATTGCTGCTCATTAACCTGTATCATTTCTTTTCGTCACTGTCGGATGGTTTTCCAGCAGTATGCACCGCGGGCTGGTGAGATTGATATTTGGAAAAAAGTATTAGAGCTTATTATTTAAGAGCTTATTATGATTAGATAAATATTTATTTATTTAAACTCTATGCATAGAGTGGTACACATGGCGGACATAATGCCTAGAGAAATTCTCTCCCAGTCAACCATAAGGCTAAGCAGAGATAAGCACATAATAGAGGCGACACAGTTAAACAAAATAAAACATGTAAATAAAATATAAATATTAAAATATATACTTATAAAGATAGGTAGATATATACATACATACAATATATACAAATATACCATATACACATAGAATTATACATTTTAATACTAAAATACTCACAAATATGTATGTCAGGAAAAATATATGGCAGGAACCGTGGGACCGGTGACGCTGCTCTCTGTCCCTGGTCTGTGGGATTTGGGTTCGGCTAATTCAGATGGATAGTCCGCCATCATTCGGTAGCCAGAGCCTCGCCTAACAGGGTGCACCACGTGCAGGTGAGGATGGCTTTCGAAGAAAGAGATGATATATTCCCTTTAACACCCCAAATACATAATATATATATGTGATTAATACATATTATGTAGAGCCGTGGTAGCCGAACGCGAGTGCCGGCTACACTAAAATTGTAAATAGCAATTTTAAGTGTTGTAATTATCACGTGCCCCGAGCACGAAAACATCGTGGGGCAACCTGCATGTTCGAGAAATAATAAAAAATATTTCGAGGATATGTGAAGGATAGATGTTCTTGTCATTATCCGTGAGTGAAATAAATATTATATTAATAATTCCTGAAAACGCTATAGGTGACATTGCAAAATTTTTCTATATTTCCATTTGTTTCGAAATATTTAACTCGATAATCTTTTTTGAGAACGTAACTGACGACTGAGTAACGAGAAAGAGAGAGAGAATTTGAAACTAGGCTGTCTCTGTAAAACTGTTTGCAGGCAAGGGGGTTCCGCCATATTAAAAAGCACGATCAAATATGGAATTTAAATATGTATTAAAATAATATTTATTTCATGGCCATTACTTTGTATAATAAATTACCACACGAAATAAAAATATAACTCGCAATGTTTAGAAAGAAAATAACAAATTGGCTTTTAGAAAGATTCTTTTTTAATATTAATGTCTATTTGCATAATAATAATAATGTAATGATTACATAATTAGTATATACTTTTACATTTAATTTTTTTTAAATATATAGAATACTTAATAACAACCTTTTTTGTATTTATTTTTTAAAATATTCTGGCAAATAAGAACTTCTATATTAACCTATCATTAAATTTATAAAACTGATGGTAGGCGGGTTAACTATGTCTTCAGGACGTCAAATACCTCCGTGACCAAAGGTGCTGTTAAGTTGGGATTTAAAAAATATTGAAATCAAATCGGATTATATAATAATCTCGTTAAAATTTTTTTTCAATTACATTATTTGCGTAAATACAAGAAATCATTAATCATTAAATATTTAATCATTGGTTAAAGATTCGCATACATTCCACAGCCTAATTTACTACAGCAACAACAACAACTTATATGGAACAATATGAATGGTGATGACTTTCAAAAAACTCCTCCACATAGGTCATCGAACTCCGTACTCCTAATTCGGAGACGAATACCCTAACCACTCAGCAATCGTGGCGTGAATTCACAGCCAAAATGAATCGAATCCGTCAGTTTTCAATATGACTCAAATATTTGAATTTCGAAAACAGTCTGCTTCTCAGTTTACTCAAACGTTGCTCGTTTCTATCTAATTAGTTTGTACTTGAAAAAGAAAAATGTAGTGGCTTTTGTCTCGATAAGCCTAAAGGTTAATATCATTATCTCACTTGATTCATGTTTTGTCATTCGTCTCTGTATTCGGTTGTTGCCGCACTTACTTTTTGTAATGCGTCCCTCGCTGACGTTTATTGTAGAATAAATTTTTCTTACCTTATTGGACATTTGTTATTAAGGCTTTTTTACAGGTAAACTTTTTTACATAAAGACAACTTAATAAAAAATGCCCCAACAGGTGCGTGTGCTTATAGAATCTAAATTCTATTAGTGTATATTTAAAAAATACGTTAAATTGAAAAAGCACTTTATAAAAAGATAAAAAGCTATTTACGTATATATTACATAAATACGTATTGATTACATGTTATATATTACGAAGCCAAAGCAGTGCGCTTACATGTCACATATTTTCTGTTATACGATAGATAGACATAGGTAAAAAGTCTAACTCATCGTCCATTACGTACAGACACAAATACTTCTATGCTATGTTGGTGACGATGATGATGATGATTATTGCTGTGAAATATTGATCATAATGGTCACTTAGTGTTCTAAGTCCTATTTTAACTAAAATTAAAACCAGTTTGTGTCAGTGTTGCCCGTGATCTCACCCGCGTCTAATAATTTGATCTATCAATGTAGTTTCGTAATAAACGGGTCAATGGGAATGAATAATTAATGTATCTATTAATCATTCATGGACTTCCGATCAGTGAATGTAACATTTAAATCGTTCTGTGGTTTAAGTGTATTGTATTTGTGATACTGATATTGTTCTGGTCTTTTTCGGAATGAAAAGTCCGTACTTTATAATTTGATACTAATACATTTTAATTTGAGTCATACATTTTCTAACGGCGTAACGGGTTCTAAATCAAATGGTCTCGACATAGCATCGAGCTATTTTTAGCGTTCTGGTCAATACCAAAATATTCCAATTAAAATATCGTTCTTAAGTTGAGTCATAACCTTTCAAATAGTGAAAATTTTCATTAAAATCGGTAAAGGTAGCTTTTGGGTGATGTCAAGCATACGCAAAAGCTACAGGTACAAACAAGTAAACAGACAAACAAACTAAGAAGTTGGATTAAATAATAAAGTGTATATATTATCCCAAAAGGTTTTTTTTCCTAAAAATTTATTCAATGTACAGACAGCTTTTTTTACAATTCTATAACAGTGTAGAAATCTCGAAAGGTTCTCGTGTTATATCAATTCATTACTCCACGGGCATAAAGTCTGACTCACTTTTTTCCGTAGCAGTTTAGTTTTTTTTAAACTTTACAGTACGCGAATAACCAAGGTTCACTTCTCTGTGCCAGCACCACTAAGTATTAGTTGCAATTCTAAGTGAAATGCAAGTGTTAAAAAAATATTTGTCACTGGCGAACTGTAGCTACGTACACTGAAGCGTAATGGACTCTTACAGGATCGCAACACTTAGTGGTTACAGTACTTAAGTGCCATGGGCTGGCTGCTCGAATATCGGCCGGCGTCAATATTTGTGCAACACTTGTTGAGTTTTGCTGGGGGCTTATGCGCTGTAGTACAAAAAGATTTCACAAAAAATCCGTGATATGTATTTCATATATTGGCAAACGTGTATTGGATAAACGAAACCATGTCTTGGTTGTAAAAAAATAATACGGTATGATTTTATCGAGGAATGAAGTCTCTTGGATTTTTTGTGAAATATTTTTGTGGCGTAGCGAACAAGGTTCTTGTAGAGCTATTCTCTTACGTTTATGTTCGTAGCTGCATATAAACAGCTGGTGGTCGAAGTTGCCTTGATTTTGACAATTAAAGTCGAGACGATCGACGTAGGGCTGTTTGTGCTTAGCGAATAACTAAAAAATACCGTCTGTCGTATATTAATTGTCAAACTATTCAACCTTGTATAGTTACACGTGAAGACCGCTGCCGCAGCGTCGAGTTGGTGGTTTATGAAGCTTAGAGAATCTCAAGGCAGATAGGAGTCTGAAATAACGCTTCCTTAGCCCCTGCGGCGAAAGGGAATCAATGTGGATTTCCCCACAAAAAGTAGTAGTAAGTGCCCACTGTTGGATAAAAGCCTTCCTCTCAAATATCTGAGAGAGTTTTATGGCCGGAAAGGGTCCGTTACGTTGCTCTAGTGGTTTCGTTACGATGTTTTCCTTCACCGCCGAGCACGTGATAAATACAGCACTTAAAATTGCTATTAACAATTTTAGTGTACCGGCACCGGGGATCGAACCCAAATAAAACGCACTCTATGAAACTAAAACGAACGCCCTGACCACTGGGCAACCACGGCTCTTATAAAATGTAGTAGTATTTTTTAATAGACCATCTATTCATTATTGTTTTCTAAACAGTACTAATTTATATTACAGACATTATCGATGTCTTAAATTAAAAATATTATATTATTAATTGAACCCGGCACAAA
Source organism: Bhutanitis thaidina (assembly GCA_029286595.1). Classification (NCBI taxonomy): domain Eukaryota; kingdom Metazoa; phylum Arthropoda; class Insecta; order Lepidoptera; family Papilionidae; genus Bhutanitis; species Bhutanitis thaidina. The sequence goes on along the minus strand of JAGSMS010000020.1, from coordinate 3,445,570 downwards.
TTATCATCAAACATCCATTCAACGAAGACTCTCTTCAAATTTTAACGACTAAATGGACGAACAAATTATAATTCTCCAACGTTGTCATTGAGACTTAGTTCATTACTTTGGACGTGGATCTATTAACAATGTCATTCATCTAATTAATCAACACTTTGATATCGGCTTTTAAAAATTGTTAACTCTACTTTGAATACTATTATGGCCAAAAGTTCTGTTACACATTAAAAATGCATTTATGTTTTTAAAGAAACACGTAAACGTGGACTTGTGGGATTACATACAATTTTGTACAAATTGACCGCCTTTAGCTTTGATACAAGCGTTTATGCTATCTGGTCACGACTTACGCACTGTATTAACGGGGATTTCTGCCACTGTTGGCTGTAAAGATTTCTTGAGAGCTTTCAGCGAATATTCTCATAAAGTATAGTCAAAAATACTCTCGTTTTCATGCCCGAAAAAAACAAATTTTCTTCGGCGTTGAATGAAACTCACACATACTACAGTACATAAAAAAATAAATACATTTAATAAGAATGGTGATATTCATAATGTAAACACTAGGAACAGACACAAGATTGTGATGCCAGTTAGCAGACTCCATAGAGTTAGTAACTCTTTCATGGGGCAATGTATACGTTTCTACAAAAAAATCCCAGCAATTGCGTATAGTCTAGCTGTCAATAGGTTTAAATAATTTGTTAAACAAAGACTTTATAAAAAGTGTTATTATAATATTAAAACTTTTTTGTTTCTTGAAAAAATATTGTAATATTAGACTATTAAAAGGTTTTGTATGTTTGGAAAAAAATACTCAAGAAGAAGATACCTACGGAGTATTCCTCCGACAGAGGAAACGGTGATAGATTTAAAAAATTACGTACGAGAAGTGATATGTACGTTTGTTATGTTGAATAAATAATTAAATTTTTTCATAAAGTAAATGTAGGTATAAACAATCACAACTATTTTCCAGTATACAGTCTATAGATTGCCTTTTGGCACGACACAGTATACCCAAACGAGCTGACAGTCCACCTTATAATAATTAACAACTGCAGGCCATGGTCATCCGTAAATAACTGCAATCGAAGAAGGTTATGACGTGGTGGAGCCAAGCGGCGGGTTTAGGTGCTGCTTGAATGGGCCGGCTCGACCGGGTTAATACCACGACCTGGCAGAATACCGGCGTGAAGTAGAGGCATGTTGCGCTTCAGCATTTCGTTCGATGGGTGAGTTTGGTAACCGGAAGCCCCATCCCCCTTCCCATCTCCCTCCTCATCCTCCTTCCTTAAAGGCCGGCTTCGCACCTGCAGCACCTCTAGTGTTGCAGATATACATGGGCGACAGTAATCACTTATCATCAAGTGAACCGATTGCGCGTTTGCCGCCTTACCCATAAAAAAAAAGGTTACAGATGCGTTGTCTCTCCTTGGGACTAAGAATAATTCATTCTATAGCAGGCATACTACACTAATTAATCTAGTTCTTTTTGTCCACTACTGAACATAGGTTTCTCCGAGAAACCGCTTGCAAAATACAATATACATTTCTTGAAAAGTTTGTCTATGCTCACCAAGCTGCGCAAACGGGTTGGTGAGCGCAGTGTCGGTATCCACGCACTGGTTATACTATTCCTAGTTCTTGTCTATGGCATTTGGGTGCGACAAATTCGGATGGATATTCCGCCAACATTTGCTAGCTGATAATATATCCCTCAGACCTTCCGTGAGCGCCACAAAACGATATGAATCCTATACCTCCATAGTCCAAGATCAACTCTTTGTGCAACACTGATGCTTATTGCGGATGGAAGCGGTTCTAAAAGTAAGTTAGTTCTTTGTTAAATCATGATATTGAAGCGATAAAATTAGATGTAAAACCAAATTTTTACTTGATTCTGGAACAGTTAAGGTTCGAAATACGACAACCCTGGGATATATTGCACAGTAAAGTATCGTGTGACGTCATTTAAGCAGTGATGCGATAATAAAACGTGAGCCTTGTTGCTCTTTTAATTGGTCATTGGACCTTTAAAGTCTTCTTACATTGACTATACTTTATGAGATTGTCTGCTGTAAAAACTTTTCTATACTTTTTTCATTAATTCACAATTTTAAAACGGATTAAAGTATTTCGAAAAGAAATGTCTTTGTATTATTTGAATTGAAAAGGCACAAATCAGATTGCATAATAACCATCTGGAATACCTTCTTCGTCATTATCCTTTCCATGAATTGCTAACCAAAGATGGTATGGCAAACAGGGAAGATTTACTCAACGCTATTCCCCATCACTACTCGAGGCAAGTATCGATGGATTTTTCACCATCAGTCGATCGCCAGATCTCATTCGTAGGTCAGCATGTTACACCGCATGCGGGAGAGGTGGCTTCTTGAAGAAAAACTCCTCTTTACCATTTTAAGGTAGTCAGATCTAAATTATCTTAAATATTCCCGATCTAAATTAACTAACTTCTGACGAGGAGCAGCAACAGTAGGTGCGAGATTTCTGGTACTGTAATCGGCAATCCGCTAGTCAAACAAGCTGATTATGACAAATCATTATTTTAGGGGGAGGCCTACGTCCACAAGTGGACGTTTTTAAAAGGCTAGTAAAGAAGAAGGATAATAAACGAGTACACACCCTACCTGATTGTAAGTGGCCCATAGACAAACATCGACGATTACCACTGCCACCACTCAGGACTTAAAACTCCTTAAAGTAGCGCTATGCTTCTATTTTCGCTGATATTCTGTAAGACTAGCATTTTACAGCCCTAAGCTATTTCCGTTCTACTGGGTGCAAGGACTTCTACCAACAATGTGTTCTAAGGTATAGATAGTCAGTATAATTACAGGCCATGCGTAATTCCATCATCATGAGGTGACGTTAGAAATCTAACATTCTTCTATTGGAGTGCAAACAGAACGTGTTCAGAGGCTTCTGAGGTTACATAACCCCAGATAATTTAAAAGTTTTTTAACCCTTGGGTAAACTATGAGCTCGTTAATTGAATTATACTTTAGTCTCATTAAAAGAACCTGAGCCAGTTCTCCAGTGTGAATGTAAATCCCGCCTCAAGATAACTTCTTTTTCACCGTAAGAAAATTAAACGTTTTAGTTTGTCAAACAGAAAATAAAATTAAAAAAATAAACTTATCATATAACCAATAATGGGGTGTTCTTCACTTTTCCCCCGATCTTATTTGGGACAACAGGGCAGGTGGCAAGCCTAATCATGTTCCAGTGCATTTTGCCGATTTGTGTTTTGCACCGATGTGCATGCCGTCCAAGTTATTTTTGTTTAAATAACATATTACTTTAATCTCTGTGGTCAAATGTCATTTCTCATATTTTTATACAATCTACCTCCGCTTCCCATTAAAATTCCTTTGACGGTAAAGTAAACATGCGGAATTTTTTTTTTTTATAAATGATTTTAATTGATACTTTACAAATAAATGGCATAATCCTTTAGACATCTATAAACATTCTTTAAAAATTAGAAAATCCAACTAAAACTAAAAGTGATTATTTATTTAAGATTTATTTATTATTTTATATAACCGGTTATTTAATTAAAACTAAGCCATCGCGAAGACTTAATGCTTAAATTTCGTTTAATCTTGTTCACTATCTCGCCAATAGAGCGCAGAGCGCGGTCGACATATTGTCAAAAGCAATGAAAAAGAATGCGCAGCTAAAGTGAGAGTATTTCTTAGGTTACAAAGACTGGAAGTTTTATAAAATAAAAACATAGCTCGTTGTTGTTTATTTATTGAGATCTCCGTGGCCTGTCGGTTAGCGTACCTGACTGCTAAGCTTAGAGTGTCATAGGTTAGAATCAAAGCCTAAAAATTGTACAAAAACAAAAATTTTAGTTTTTCGTGTCTGGTTATGTCGTGTTCATCCCGTGTCTCTGGCACTGTATTGACCCTTCCTCTGACCTTATCGCATAGCATAATACATCGGATAGATAAGATAAAGATGAGTGAGTGCCTCTGTGTTTGCGCCTGCTGCTTGAATGGTAACCGGCTCTATCGGGCTGGTACCACGACCTCGCAGAATACCGGCGTGAAGTGAATGTGCTTCTGCGTTTCGTTTGGTGAGTGAATTAACCGGAGGACCACTTCCCCTCCCCATCCCGTCCCCCTCCTCATTCTCCTGCCGGCAACGCACTTGCAGCACTTGTGTTGCAGATGTAGGTGGGAAACGGTAATCACTTACCATCAGGTGAACCGCTTGCTTGTTTTCCGCCTATGCCATAAAAAATGATCAAAATAGTCTAGGATGACGTCACTGTATTAGAGCTCTATCCCCAGTTAACGAAAAAGACTTCAGAGAAGTAGAAGGGGGTTCGCGGCAACTCAAGGGCCGCTCTACATGAGGAACGAGACCTTGGCTAGGGTTACCATCGATAAGAGAGGAATGGGTCGAACTTTAGAAACGATCTTGTACACGAGTAAATCTAGTGTAGGCCGTGAAACTGGGTGCGCACGGTAAGGGAGGGCTGTAAGCGATACGCTGTTTGTATGTGTGATGTTGCGAGTGAATGTGTATGGGGGGCGTGTCCTCGTACTCACTGTTAACACTAGTAATCGTCGATAATGATATTCATAGATAGCCTTTCAACCGATTGGATTTCGCATGCGGGTGTTTAATTACCCAGCGCCGACACTAACATACATATCCATAAGCGATTGGGTAATGTACCGAGAAGTGAGCACGGAGAAAGTTCACCTACAATTCCCGCGATGACGAACTTTTTTAACATAATATACGGACAGCAGTTTTGGCGTGTCTTCATGGCGTTCGAATTTTTTTTACCTCTCTCAAAAAAACTCCTACGTTCAGTTTTGATCTTACACACATTTTTTTTTGTGTACTGGCTATTGTGTGTTGTATAATACTGGCCAATTTCAAAAGAGTCAACTCAAATTACTATAGGAAATTATCAACTGCACATGTTCTTATAAAGGGATTGGAAGACAGTCTTCACCTTTCCATATCCGATGTAAAGTGTATGCAGTAAATCATCGGTGATTGTGACATTTCTATGTTTCAATTCCTGCTTTATATTCAAACAAGGTTATGGTTCCCTGGTGTTTACCGATTTCGGAATTACGAAATAACACAGACAATACAGCAATTTTTCGAGTTATCATATCTCTACACCGTAACTTAACAATAATAAGTACTTAGTTATTTACTAAATAAAGAAACTAAACAAATAACTTTGTGAGAATTGTGTATCATTTTCAACAGGGAATTCGCATTAGACGAGAAGAGGCATCGTGTTTACTCGTAAGTTCAACTTTGATCAATATTATTTACCTTATTTATCATTAAGATGATAATAAATTTAATAATAAAATATGATGCTTAATATATTAAAGAATAACTATAACTCAGCCCTGGATCGCGCAAGGTGCTTGCTTTCATTTCATATTACACGAGGTGACGTGTGACGTTTGTAAGACGTCGTACCATTTAAATTGTTAATTGTAATTTTAAGTGTTGAATTTACCACGTGCTACGGGCGAGGTAAAATTAGCACTTACAATGAAAACGTTAAAGGAAAACATCGATAGCAAATCTAAATGTCTGAGAAATAATAATAAATATATTTCGAGGACGTGTGAAGTCCGCCAATCCACACAGGAGCAGCGTGGCGGATCCTTCCCGGCTCCAAGACTCTCTCGAATATTGAAAGGAGGTCTTTAGCCTGTCCTTATTATTATTTAAAACACTTAATAATACTATTCCAAGTTGTAGTACTATAAATGATTAAACTGTTTAATATTTTATTACAATCTTGATAACACATTACATGGATTAGCGGAACTGCTATTTAAAAGTGTTGAATATACCACACAACAAAATATCTTCAATAATTTCTAATGTATTGTCTTGTTAATAGGAATTCCATTAGAAATTGTGAAACCCAATTGTTCGAAATTAAATTCGGTGCTGCGGTTTTGTAGGGTGTTTCCCTTTGCTTGATTTGCTTCACGCTTGAAACAAATCTACATTTCTTTATTATGTAGGAGTAATAGCGAATGGGAAAGGAAGGTTGTCATACAGCCGAACTCTGACCTTCATATTGTTGCGGGACGTAGATATATGCATGACACAGATACTTTGTGATAAATAATCTATAATATGGAAACCTGCAGAATTACCTGAAGAAAATAGAACTAATAACTCATCAATCTCAACAGTAAGTACACGTGTTTGCATTTATACTCACGGCACTACAATTTTTATTTTACGTGGATTTCTTTTTTTATTGGATTGGAGTGAAAAATGAGCTGACAGATAAGTCGTTACTGCAACCCATGGACACCTTCAAAACAACGTCAATCAAAGAAGGTTACAGATGCCTTGTCACCCCTGAGTACTAAGCTAGCATGAATCACAGCCCGTAATTATACAGGCTCCCTATACCTTCCAAAACGGAACACAATAGTTGTTACACTGTTGTTTAGCGGTAGAAACGTGTGAGAGGTTGGTACCGACCTAGACGACTCATAAGCAGAGAAAGAGTCTACCGCCTAGGGATGTGAAAAAGATGTTAGCGTGACTCGACTAGGAAAACATCACTCTGCGATTATAACAAAAAATAACTTGTAATTATAATATCCTACAATCTATGCAGGGAATTTCTTTCTTATGATAAAGTTTGAATGTTTCACGAAAAGTGTTGTCTAAGTTATTGTAACTGACTGTTGTTACAAACTTTGTAAGAGTGTAACGTGGGCGCCAGTGATTAGCGGTTAATCTGTCTTTTCACGTGACGCTGCAAAACAACGCCATATTTTGTTGTATACACATTCTTAAATAAATCTCCTTTGACTTTTTAAAATTTTCTGGCAATCATTTCATAAGAATTTATTTAATAACAAGCGAATTCCCGCTACTTCGCACGCGTGATCTTTCTAACTGAAATTTGTATTCGCTTCTAATACATTATTAATAAAATTGAAATAGAGCAACAAAAGTGTTAGAAAATTTATTTAGAACCATGTAGTAGTGATCTAACTATAATAATTTTTTTTTAAATTTTATCTGTATGTCTGTAAATTTGTTCGTGGAGAGACTCTAAGTAGGTTATTAAAAAATTACTTTCAACAAATAGAAATGTATGTTTCATAAGTTGAATAAATTATTTGATTTGATTTACAGGCATATGTGCTTAAAAAAAAACTGCCACCTCCTCATTTCCAGAAAGTCTCGTAAGGCTCGACTAAGTAAAGGTCAAACCTTGAATATGGCGGGTCAGATGGCATCTCGAAAAGCGCTTAACCGAAAATACGCACACTGAAGACGGGTGGGATGTCCGATACAGCGATTATCAATTTACATGGCAAAAGTTTTTTACGTGGTAGAGCCAAGCGGCGGCTTTTGTTGCTGCTCGAATGGGCCGGCACAACAGGGGTGGTATCACAACCTCGCAGAATACCGGCGTGAAGAAGAGGCATTTTGTGCTTCTACGTTTCGTTCAGTGAGTGAAGTAACTGGATCCTCTCTCTCCTTCCCGGGCCTTATCCTTGAAGGCCGGCAACACACCTGCAGCTCCTCTAGCGTTGCAGATGTACTTGGGGCTTTAATTTCATAGTACTCGAGTGACTTGCGTTGGATCCCTGGTGCCGGCACCACAGAAATGGTTTATAGCAATTTTAAGTACTGGATTCACCACGTGGTCAGAGTTAAAGGAAAACAACGAGAGGAAGCCCGCATGTCGGAGAAATTGTCTCAAATATTTTAGGACAGGCTCAACTATGGCCATTTACAGGCTGCTATTTTTATAAGATCTTTGAAAACTAACTTCTTTACTATCCAAATTGCTGACTTCACTGCCGTTATCGATACTCTTTCGGTTTTAATTAAACAGGCTCCGCCCGGAGATGTCAAAGAGAGTGTTAAATTATAAAAAGAAAAACAAAACTTTTTCTCGATTGCAATATTCATCGCTACGGCGTTTCTCCATTCATTTCTCCTTTCTTTTTTTGTCCTTTGCCATTTTTACTTAAACCATCTTCACTAATACATAGAATACTTTGTTTGTATGAATGGTAGACAGGTTTCACTTCAAAACGCTTTCTCAGATTAAAATGGAACTTTTTAAATGTTTATTATGATTCCATCGGTATCTTTTATCCTACTTGATATGTCAATATTCATTTTTTTACCAGATGGTGATAATGATAAGGTTTATGTACCCATACATAGATTAATAATCATATATACACATATAAATAACTATGACTTTTAAAAGATTATTCATCATACAAATGTTTGCCCCTGACGGGATTCGTAGCTGCAAACCCCAGTTTCGAAGGCAGGGTATAAAAATGTGTATGTAGACGATAATTCAACGACCCATAAAGGGTCGAACGTGTACACTATACCATGGCATGAATAGGACATAAAATGCTTCATCTCAATCATGAGTTCTCTAGAAACAACATTTGGAACTACGCAGGCGAAGCGCGGGCAGTCGCTAGTAATTTATAAAATATCTTTTGAGCATCATAGTGCCTGTCCAAACATGATTTTTGTCCCGCCGGTGACGAAACAACACCCAACGGGTGCTGGGGTGCGGAGCGCAATATTACTAAACGGAAAAATATACTGAATTCTATTTCACTTCATCACCTATTTATTTACTAAATCATTAAATTACTTATTTATACTTTACACGCATGATTTAACTTCATATTAAGTTAAAATTAACTAAACACTTAATACAAGTAAACTAGGCATATCAAGCAAGTAGTTCATTTTACAGTATTTTTCAGTTTGTTCATTAATTGAAGCACTATACACTACTTGGGCGGTCCTGTATGCAATCTATTACACAATAAACTCTTTGCTTCGTGCTTATATTCTCGGCAGAGGGGTAAAATGTGCAATTAATTTTAAGAAGAATATGATAAATTTTCCCTACATTGTTACTTGTTTTAATATGCTGGATAATGATAAAATTGTTTTGAGAGATATACACTTACACATAACTGACATCAGTAACCAGCAGTAATTAGAGGAAGCAGTGATGCTAGCAGATGATGATGAAGTTTTAACTTTCATAGTAGAGACAATCGTTGAAATTTTCGGGTTTTATTTTCCCTGGCGCTTAGATATACATTTCTTTTGACAATAATAAATAATTTTCTTTTTCATGTCTCCTGATCGTGAGGCGCACTATAAAAAAAATCACGGTTCTTATTTTAAGGTTTAGTTTTTTTCTAAGATATTTTTTATTGGACAAATGATCTAATGAGTCGTGGTGCCACTAAAGAAAGAATGCTAATTAACATACATTTCGTTAAAATTTAAAACGGTTTTTGTGGAATAACATTTACGCATCCCTTATTGCCTGATTTATTTGAACGCTAAAGAAATATGCTAATAAATTCGTACGTATTTAAAATGTACTTAACATACATCCATATAATTATACTCCCGCTACATTGGCACTTTTACGTTGCTTCATCCAACTGTTATCTAGTGTCTTCATACAATATGCAATGTATAATACATACCTGATGCAGCGCTTCTGCGATATCGGAGGAAGGGATAAATGTAAATTAAATATGTCAAAGATACGCGGAGCGACGCAACATTATCAGACCCGAAGAACCGATCATCTGTGTTACGCACATATAATGGCTTTGACTGGGAGTCGTTACCGAGGAGCCGAGACTATTGAGCCTACTATTGACTATTGAGCGAGACTATTATCAGGTACGTTAATAACAAAGAGACGCGCTCGTCACCTATATAATAATACGTTAGACGGATATATAATAATAATATAACAAACAAGCAGCGCGCAAACAATTCTTCGCTCCATTTACGTAGAAAGTTGTGGAACAAACGGCATTTTAATCCGAATGCACATCCTTCTTCATTTCCGCTTTCAGTTATAATCTTGTTACATTCTCGACTATAAACAACACTAATACGTACGTCAAGAAAATATTTCACAATAGTTAATTAAGGGAGTAAGGGGGAAATGGGGTGTAATGGAAAATAAAGTATCTCTTTCTCCTAAAACTAACCTTAGGAGCGCGCGGTGTTAGCAAACAAACGAGCCCCTGGCGACCGGGCGATGGCGGAACATCCATTCGGAAATGCTGAATCCAAATATGATGAGGAGCGGCATCATCAGTACGATAGCACCAGCACTGCGCTCACCAAGCCGCTTGTCCAGCGTGGTGAGTATGGGCAAACCTTCCCAGAAGAGGGAGAGTGGGAAAAAATCATACGCATATCAACTATACCACATTCCATGAAAAGCCTCAGCTAAGTTCCAAGCCGAGCAAGCGCCGTTCTTCTTCCTCTATGTATCCTTTGTAACGCACGACGCGCACAATAAACAAAATTAAATCTAAAACTAAGCACTGCACGACCTCAAGATACTTTGAGCACATTCTGCGTAGATCGGACTAAAATTTAATTAATAAATGCTGTAGGTAGCTATTAACTATTCCATCTGGATGTCTAACACCAGTCCCCTCGTGACCACGGCTGCTGTAGAGCAATCGAAACGTCGGGAGTATATAGAAACAAAATTAAACGAGATAAAATCCGTAAATAATGGTTTCATTTTAAATATACTGGTGACTTATTCATCTGTGGTGTAACGTAAAAATATTTTGCTTCGATTTTGCGTGATAAACAAAGCCTGTCTATTATTTACTGCATGCACTGCAATCGATACGTAATGGTGGCGGCGTAGTATAAACTGCCACCTCTCCTCATCTCCCGGGTTTTGGTCTCCAGCCCGGGCCACCGTCAGTTCTTAATTATTTATTTTGGAATCATCTAAGCAGAAGTCGCTCACAGTATCTCGAAGCCTTGCGGTTTTGGAATTAATTTCATGAGTAACTATGACATAAAGTCTATGGTATTAGTAAACCAACTAACACAACAAGTAATCCATCTCATTACCATCACAAAATCTGCCGTAATAATCTGAGTACGTCCACGTGTTAGTAATGTACATTGGAAATTCCGAGCACTGGAACAAAACACAAATGAAAGCGTCGCTGCATAATTATGGTTCATTCAGACCATGATACTGGTTAGTGGACACGCGAGTAGTAATTTTTTAAGTAAGTAAAATTTTCATCTACTTCAGTCATTGGTTGTAAGCGAAAAAATGGCATTTGGAGAATGGAAATAGAGGCCGAATGTTGGCGGAATATCCACCTAAATTTACAGAACTAAAATCCCAGCGACTAGTGATAGTCCATCACTGCTAAAGCACCGCTAGCTTGAAAAGTTTATACGCTGCTTTTACTCGTGCTTTCTAGGAGAGGTCTGTGCTCAGCTGTGGACTAAAATAGGCTGATGTAGGAGATTTGCAATTCATTGACTATGTATTGGTATTCCACCAGATGGCGATGGCGAAATAATATGTCATTGTTACTATGCTAGACGTAAAAGAAAAAAAATTAACAAAATAAACATAATAGCAAGAAAGAGTTGATATTTTACAGCAAAACTTTTTCACTTTTTGGAAGGTCACCATCTCTAGAAAAAAGTGCGAGCCGGTGTAGATTTTGACGTTCATGAGAGCTTTAAAGAAGCCCAAGTTTTGACTATGATTTTGACCCAGAGACGAAAAAAGAAAGAAAGACCAGGAAAATATGATAAAAAAACTACGTATAGAAATAAAAAAAGGACTAGGAAAGTTGAGCGACGGAGTGCTTTTTTAACATGACAATGCACCTGCATGTTCAAGACGTTGCTATCCGAACGGCTGAGTTTCTGTTGATGCTGCACCTGCCATATTCTCAGGACCTAGCTCCTAATGATTTTCACCTATTTACCAATTTGAAAAGCATTTGCGAGGTCTAAAATTTGATGAAATTATGAGATTATGATTATTAATCACGCCTTTTTTTTAAGAGAATTGAGCAACTTTCAAAATACTATTCATGATGTATTAGATTAAAAGTACGTTGAAAATTGTAAAATTTAGAAATACTTTTCTTGAAATTTCATTGCGTTACCAAAGCTTATTGCTCTACCTATATTTGGAAATCAGCCTTTTAACCCTTAAACAATACACTGAAGGTGCTGGCCTAGTGTATCAAGTGTTTTTAACAACTTTATAGAAACAAAATCTTCAAAATTATGATTGAACCACTTGAGCGAGCATACTAAAGCATACTTAACACTCCACCACTGAGATACTAATGATGCACGATATGCGTGGATCATTTTGCTTAATACCGGATTGCAAAGTTCCGGCACTGTATGATAACTTTGTCCTCTCTGATTTATACTCGAACGCCAGCCATGTTTTTCATAGAGGGATTAATGCGAAGTCATATATTTAAATGAGAAGGGTTAGGGTTAACGAAGAGTGCTTGTTGTAATTGTTTTCGCTTTTACGATGGATGTCCGCGGCACTTATTCTTTGTTTATCTGGTTGCGACGAATATTTTTTCTATCTGATTCTTTTTAACCGTGTGTGCCAAACTGCAGGTGCTTCTGATTCAATATTATATATTTAGATCTGGTCGCCATCTGGAAGAGTCGCATCAGCGTGTCGTCTCCGGATATTCGACGGTTTCTAACTTTGGGTATTTGCACGGACACAACCTAGTAGCCGATATTGTTCATCAGGAGCTCGCTCTGAAGTACTATATCGTGCACCGGAGGCTGCCTTATTATAAGTACACATCTGAAGCCGTGTTCGAAAGCGACAAAACAACACGGTTCATTTATTGCGAAGAACAATACATATCGTAGTAATGGACCGGCCACAGTCGAGGATATTTTGGTCGACATAACCATTCCATGTGATACAGATTTATTCGTTCCGTCGTCAAAACACGACCTACGATTTGCACAAACGTCGATGAAATCCCATGTAAACTGGAGGCACTGTTCCACCATCGGCAAGCGGATTGGCGGTTATAGCAAATCCTACTTATGGCAAATCTTACACACCCGAGTTCATAAATTATTGTAATACAAACGAAACACACCTGATTCGCATTGTATTATATAAACCTATTGTGAATTTATTTATTTATTTATTTACTCAACTTCATATACATGAAAATGTATATAGGCGGGCTTAATGACAGAAGCATTCTCTACCAGTCAACCTTTGGACGATGCAGAGATGAAATGAAGTAGGTGTAGGTGATAGAATAGAGAGAACTAAAGAGAGGAAAAAAAATTATAATAAATGTAAATGTATATGTAGATGCAATAATTAACTACGCATACAATAATAAATATATATATATAATAAAAAATACACACATAAGTATGTGCATACATTTAAATTTTTTAATATATTAATAAATTAAATATTAAATATATATAAAAATAGACTATTACTGAGATGATTCTGCCATGTTTTTAAGGATATGTTCCTTAGCTTTCATTTTAAATATGTACCGACTGTTAGACGCTCTGATTTCGAGTAGGAGCGCATTCCAAAGAAGTACGGATTGAACAGGAAAGGATGAACGGACAAAGCATGAGGTATGTGAGGGACACTGGAGTAGGAGATTATTAGACGAACGTAGGGTTCTGTCGTGGTTTGAGCAAAGGTAACAAAAGTAGGAAGGCAAGTAATATACAAATAAAATATAGAATGTGTTATACAAATAAAATTTCCTCATGAAATGCTCGAAATTATGGTCAATACCACATTGAAATCATCTAAGTCTACACCATAAACGAACGCGGTTTGCCATTTTGTTTTATACTAGTAATAAGTGGTATTATGCAAACACGCACAATGATTGTCAGTGTTAATTTATAACGTACATCGTTAGTGATAAAATTATTCCCAAGTTAATAAACCGGATTTGCATAAAAGTCAAATAAAGTATGATGCAATCCACTATAACAATAAATTAGTTAAACTAACGATTTTCCCCGTTACTAGGAGAAAGGCTGCCACGGTTCAGATTTATATCTGAAATCCTATACGTGCTGGTGAAGATGATCTTATAAATTTTATCGAAACTACAACTGACAAACTATTAATCGAATACCATGCATTATTGATCTCTATGTTTTCCGCAAGTAATAAAGTTCACACTCCCTGCGTCTCGTAGAGGGAAATTTGCGCTTAACTGGTGGTAAATACAGTGTAATCTTTTTCGGCGGCTTGTAAAATGTTTTTATCGAAGCACACTTCATAACGTAGCCAACCTTTTCCAAACTCCTCTCACGTGTACAGCAAGCACCAGCTAGACTGCGTGGTCGGCTTCACTCAGTCAAGCTGGTGAAGGAGGCGCGGGTCACGAAGCTTGTTGTCTTGAAATACTTCCTTGATATACTGAAGCTCGGTGGCCGAATCTGTACTTTCAGTGATTTCTCATGCTCTGAAATATTTCTCCCATCGTATTTAACGGTGATGGATTATGATGAGATTCATCATTTTCTAACATATTAAGTGCAAGCTCAGATACAGTAGTAATCGGAGATATAGTAAGTTACCTTGTAAAATTAGCTTTTGTCATCCCGATACAAGGTAGTCTTTTCCATCGTAAGAAAGTAATATTAATATCGATAATTGGAGTAAACATGTTACAGACATCTCTAGCTTCATCTAAGACGCACGTGTCCACAAGGAAATAGATAAGTCTGAACAAGTTGTCGGCGCGTGCAACACTATGCAATTCACGGAGACTGAAATAGAATTATTTATTTCTAACCAGGATATCGCGGAGGCAATTTACATACATGAATTGCACATGGACAAACACCCAGACCGGGAACTATTATTTGTAGTCCATACAAATACTAGTCCCGTGCGGGAATCGAACCCGCGACCCACTGCGCCGCAGCTAAGCGCTTAGCCACTACGCCACCGAGCCGTCAAATAATCAATCTGCAAAGGTTGCTAAATATCTCATTGGAGGGCAAAGGCGTAAGCCTTTCTTCTACGGTTTTCTATCCAGGAAGAGTACATCACGCTGCTTTCCTAACGGATTTGACACGTCTTCTACTGATTTTTTTTAATAATTCGTCTGAAATTCAGACCAGAGTAAATAAATGAAACAATAGTTATTGTTTTACTATAACTTTACTCTTTGTGTATTTGCATATTTAAAGGTTATATTACTCTGAATTTTGAATTACGAACTTTTTGAAATAATTTGCCTTGCGCCCTATGAAGTCAAAGTAAATGCCCAACCTCCGAGCTACTTACCCACACAAGTATAACCTATTGACTCAGTAGTTAGCGTACTTGTCTGCTAAGTCGTACACAGTACTAATCACAGCCGTAGTCAATATTTGTGCAACACACAAAATCATTGGTTTTCGGGTTTGAATTTAATTTGCATTCGAGTCTTATCGCATATGCATTATTCCAAGGCATCGGCATCTTTAGAAAAATAATTATTGTCATTAGCTGATATTGCTAGGTTTAGGGTCCTCCTATTAAGTCCAATCTTTTTAGATTCACTGCTGGACTACGTCAGTTTCTGGAAAGCATCAGCAAAAACTGGAACGGCTTCAGTGAAAAGCATGCACAAGCCCTGCACTTGAGGCAAATTTTTAGAGTATTTATTAGTATAGTTATCATTCATTATATAGAGCCAGTATAATTACAGGCTACGAGGCATTCCATCTCTGTCATCAGGCATCAAGTTGTTTGCAGGTGTCCATTGGCTGCAGCAGTCACTTACCATCAGGTGGACTGTTAGCTAGTTGGGGGTGACCAATCAAATAAGAAAAAAATCGTGCGCACATAACCGTATGAGCTATGGCCCAATCAGAGGTCCACGTACATACTATTTAATAAACATGGAGGACTCAGTTGAACACATGCAGCGCATCCTTTAGGCGGCACGAGTCCAGTATATCATATTATAGTATATTATTCTAATAGTTAACAACATTAAAGGACTTGTTTGTTTGTTATCACTTTTAGTTAATAATTTATACTACTCGCATCACTGCTACACTACTACACCGGCGTAGTTCAGTCGTATGCTGAACATAGGCCTCTCTAAGAAATCTCACCACCCTGGCCAAGAGAGTCACCGCATCAGAGATGTACCTCCCCATTAGTAGCCTGTCGGATTTGGATTCTGGAGCTGTTAGTCAGCAGGACGAACTTTCAGGAAACAAACCATCGTAGAAAAAGGTATAAGGTTGGTATATACCCTTTTTTATCGAAGAATGGACCAAACGAGCATGCTGCTCACCTGATGGTAAGTGATCACCGACGCCCACGAACATCCACGACACCAGAGGAGCTACAGATGCGCTGCCGGCCTTTAACTACTTACATAACTATGAGGTCTAAATTGTAATTATTTCACAAGTATTTTATTTATTACGTAGGCTATTCCGCCATATTGTATGGTAATATCAAGAGATATCGTATATCGATTAATGTTTTGCATGCTAATTCTGTGAGCGAGTCGATTGGCATTCGTCGCTATCCGATTTTAGTAATGAATTAATCCCGACCAATTTCGTTGATGCTGATATAATGGATTAATAAAATGTTTTATTTTTTGTTTTAATTATAAATGTTGTAATGATTTCTTGTATTTACGCAAACATTACACATTTAAAATGAAACTATTATTTGCGGATCTTATCGCGTTTCATTTTTATTTTATGTTCTCAACGGTTCGAGTGCTTTGAGTTCGAGTGCCCGTGGTCACCGGGGCACTGAGGTGTAAGACGTCTCAATATCTTCAGCTTTTAATATTAAGTTTTGGTCCGATCTACGCAGAAAGTGGTACAGTATCTTTATGTCGTCCATGCTTGGTTTTAGATTTAATTTTATTTATTACTGGATCCCAACCTGGTTGTAGCACCCTGCCTTCTTCTCTATTGAAATGAGGTTGTTTTTTTTTATTTAACAGCCTCGGGAATTATCCTTGGCCGGAATCGGTGTTCTTTTGCGATGATCTGTGGTCTATTAAATCTGATGTAATGGTTGGGGCGATCATTAATATGATCATAGACTGCAGTACCATCGTGTGCCAAACCACGGAAGTTGTATGGGTTGCCTAAAATACTAAAAATAAATGCTCAACTACGCCCTATAGTAAGTCAAATTGATGCACCAACTTACAGATTGGCTCAACATGTAGTAAAAATTCTTTCACTACTCGGAGGATATACCACAGTACATACAAAGGATTCATACCATTTTGTAATAGAGATAAAACATCTTTCTGACAATGAAACTATGGTCAGATCGAACGGGGTTTCTACCCCGGTCGAGCCGGCCCGGAAAGACATTATCTCAGAATACTGGCGTGAAGCAGAGGCATCTCGTACGTCTGCGTTTCGTTCGATGAGTGTGGTAATCCGAGGCCCGCTTCCCCCTTCCCATCATCCCTCCCATCCCCCAAAAAATTAAAATAATAAAAAAACTGCGGCCAGCGGCGGTCTATCTATTCAGCCCGCAATTCGTAACTATTTGTCACTGACGCCTATGCCATTACGATACGATACGATACGATTTATTCATTTACACAACACAAAAGTTACAAGAAATACAATTATACAGAAAAAAAACAATAGATATGTAAAAACAAAAAGAAATAATTTAAGAGAAAGACTTTATAATTTATAACCCGTGTCGCGTCAAATGAAACGGAGCTGACTCAGCATAGTGTCGCGGGGTTAACCGCACCGCTGATTTTCAGTCAGCACCGACCCTGTTGCGCGTTGTACTTCGCATACTGTTTCATAATCGCAGTACGCAAGATATGTTTGCTGTAAACGAACTGCTATTCCATGATTTACCATCCATATACAGGCATAACCAAGTTACTTATAACAAATTAAAATATAAAACGAAATTTTCTCTAAAAAAAAAAACAAAAACAGCATAATATTACACACTACAAAACACTACCATATATGAAAACAACAATGAAAACTTAACAATCAATCCAGTTTGAAATAAACAAATTTAGTATATATCTAAAGAAACAGAGTATCTATTAGTCAATTTGACTTTTGCATTAACCATTAGCATTCACGTTTCAGATTACTTATTTTATGAGGTGGTAAATTCCTATGAGTTGAGCTATTTTACATAATAGCCCTCAGGTTGTGTATTGATATTATTAATAAGAAAAACTTTTACTCTACAACTTTTTATCCTTGATTTAATTCTAATAATCAAATATTGAAAGGAGGTTTTAACACGCGAAAAACATTTTTATACCGAAGTAGCTTACGTCTCCAAATGTTAAAATAATGTTTGAAGGGCATGTTTGAATAGGCCGCAAAACTGGCGGCATATCACTTGAAAGGTATTTATGAAAGGACTTTTCTGAATATGAGTTGATTCAACGTACGAAAAACTTTCAACCCTATGTAAAATCGCCTTAATATGCCTATTGATAATTTCGTTTCACGCCCAATCATTCTTCAATTGAGCGTGTATTATTGCAATTCTATACATTTGTTCTTCTTAATGTGTACAGGTGAAAAACAAGCTTACAGTACACCTGCCGTAAGTGGCTACTGTAGCCCATGGACACCTGCAAACAACTTCAATAGAAGAAGGTTACAGATGCATTGTCACCCTTGCGAACAGAGATGGAACGTCTCATAGTCCGTAATTATTCGTTACGCCATGTAGTGGCAGCTTAACAGATTCTGCCACCCCATCTCATACTGTGGGAAAAGCAGGAAAACCGGGCTTGGACTTAAAGACCGATGACGAAATAATCATCTCAATGATGGCGAAATACCAGACCGTAATATAGTTCGGTTTGTCTTTCAAGAGGCAGAGTGTAATGAGGAAGGCGTTTAGAACTGAGATCGTTAACAAAGGTAGGTGTTGGTGCCAAACATAGTGAAGATCACAAAGTCTTTCTAAGTGAGAGGCCTATGCCTAGAGGAGGACTGTTTATAGGCTTTTAAAAAAGGAAAAGAAAAAGGAAGAGAAGATGAAAAGGTAATAACAATCACCATATCATTTCTTTTAAAAGCGTAGTGGTTATTAAGTTCTGACCGATTTCGACCACAGAGACAATTTCCAAATCGATAGCAGTTGTCAACAACGCTAGAGATATTGTAGTGCCGTAAGTGTACGCGTAAATACAGAGGCACTCGCACGTCCTTACCTTCCCATATCCGATGTAACGCTAGTGCGATAAGATCCGTGGAAGTGACAGAGGCTCGCGATGAACACAACACAACAACGACCACACGACAACACAATAATTTGTGTTTGCACATACATTGACTTCGACTGGGATTCGAACCCTCAAGATCTTAGCAGTCAGGTACGCTGGCCGCTAAGCCACACATCAGTCTGACTTTCTTCTTATTTTTCTTACACCATATGTTGCAAAACCTCATTTAAGATTGAATAATTGTTACTTTTTAGAGTTCTGTACGGACCCCTATTCGCCTGTCAGTTCATCGTTCTGTCCTACTTTTAAAAGGCTGTATTTTTTGAACCGTAACAAGTAGGCAAGATTTCTCGGAATATATGTTATTATGACCGATAAGGCGTGTGATATCGGTGTAAGAAACTGTCAACGCTTTTCTTCCCGTAGGCGGCATAAGAGGCTACTAAGAAAAAAGCCTTACAACTCGCAATAACCATCTCGAAAAATAACAGACCAAAATTAAGCTCGCCGATGACGATGCGATGTGTGGTGTCTGGTACAGCGATTGGCAATTCGCTTGCCGATCGAGGCGATTATGGCAAATCCTCCTATTACTATATGCTCCTGGACTATCTAAAGGCTGTTAAGGTAAGGTATGGCGGAAATCCTAAAAAAAAAATAAAAAATTAGAGAGTTACCCATACAAAAAACATGTTCTTTTATTTTATTACTACCGTAAAAACGTCTGCAAAGCATTATACAAGTAAACGTTAAACGGAAATACAAACGTCATACTTAGTGTGTTTATGTATCAAAATCTGAAATAAAAAAAGAGAAATTAATAAAAACCCGCCAAGTGTAAGCCAAAGCTTGCGCGATGATCCTCAAAAGAATGCAAGGAAACGTGAGGACAGAACGGAACCCTTGGTGCAAGGGCCCAACTCCCACTAAGCCGGTTGTATTTTTTTAGAAGCAGAGCTTTATTTCATTATTATTGAACTGGATTATGTTATTATTTAACAGGATTTTACAAACATTAAATACAATTTTGGGGATTCTTATAGTCTATTCTAATAGTCTAATTATTTCTTGTAACTACGTTTGACCATTCGACCACAATATATCAAATGTGCTTAACGCACTTGAAGCGGCTTACAAGATTTATTATACTGTTAGTAGCTTCACTAACACTCTTTAATAATTATGAAAAGTAAATACACGGTTAAGCGGCAAATGATACAACAGTTTATTTATTTGGCTTCATCAACTGCTAATGACAATGAGGCCATAGTGGTTTCGATAAGTGTGTACACGATACTCGTGCTATTTCATTGCACGAGTTGACACATGTAATACAAATGATCGCTGATATAAGAGCTACATCAATTATTATGCACGAAGTGTCAAGTATTAAAAAGGTTGATTAGGTTTTGGCAGAGAAAAGAGATGTAGACGAGAAGATAAATCAGACGAGTGAAGCCGATGAAGCGAAAGAGGTATTTCAAGATCACACGACACTTCAAAATAAAAAAAAACGTGAAATATTTTATATGCAGATACAACACAGGTTAAAGTTAGACTACCGTGACTATATTTTATATTGTTGTATCTGGTTAAAGTTAAACTACCGTGACTAGATTCTCATTATCATCCCAAGGATTGATGCCTTAAATATTATCACAAAGTGTAAAAAATATCTTTTCCTCTGTCTATTTTTACGACACCCACTGGACGAGACGGAATGGCAGATTCTCTTATACCACCATCACACGGTATCGAAATGATTTTCGATACCGTGTGATGGTGGTACTAGACTCAAGCCTAGATGGATTTCCGCTAAAATTTTATATAGACATTTTCTGTCTAATATTACCTAATGATTCTGACCTTTACTCAGAGGAAAGGGTTTGGACACTCACATTTAACTTCTGTTCTCACCGTCATGGATATAATCACCGCTTAACGTCATGTTTGGTTTATATTCTTCTACAAGTTGCCAAACGTTAAGTCTCTTTGTCACTTCCCATACTCATTCGGACGAGACGGAGAGATATATACTCTCAAGCCGGTATCATATAGCACATAATCACCACGGCACATTAAACCTTGGCAAGGCAACATTAGAAGTTTCTAATAAGGTAACATACTCTTATTAGATCTATAAGAGTATCGATTGATTACTTCAAATAGGATTGACCTATTCTTAATTAAAAAAATAAATAATACTTACTTTATATATTGCTACGGCATCACAACGCTTTTACCAAGGTTTTGATGATCCAGGTAATCATTATGTTGCCCTTCAGCAGTAGATTAAACAGATCACGACAACAGTTAATCTCTTGTAGTAAATAAATACAGTGAGATTGGATAACTCCGTAAACGGATTACGGCGAATGCTATACAGCCATGAGCTGGCCACATGCTGCCAGCGCCTTAAGCGATTTATTATTATATAACAAGAAATCAACAGGCTCTCAAACTTCGCATATTAAAAACTAAAATGTTTTATAAATATATTTTTTATTTCAGTTCACAATTTGCACTTCTCTTTAATTTTTATATAAAAAAAAAGTTTATATTAACGATCAATACAGATGGGTTAATGAAATTTAGTATCTTACAAGTCTACTTTTAAGACTGCTATACTGCATTTTGCAAGTTGGAAATAACTGCTGTGACAAAAGGACAGAATGATGACGTATGAATTTCACTTTTGGTATGTAGGTATATTACATAATGCAACTCTTACATATGCCTCAGTGTAGGTTTCTTTTGAAGTAATCCTTTGTGGAATACACATACTTTTTAGTTTCTATCATATCGCATTGACTAGTTGCTCCATAGAATATTAAAAGGGGACACTATACAATATAAGAGATGTACCTGATATTTATTTTGTATGAATGTCCTTAGAAATTGACAGACAGAAGTTTATTCACTTATTTTTTATAGTTGGCACATTAAGCTAAAGGTAACAATGAACGAATTTAAGCCACGTTGCATTCTCTGCCAGTTCAACTTGATCATAATGTAAAAAACATGCTACGTGTAAAAGCGACACGGAAGTTGACAACTTGTCGTCGAGGCTAATATTTATTTTATCAATATAATATGTGTATTTTTTTGCATGACACCCTATGAAACTTTGAGAACAATTGGCACGAGAGCGTACGAATATATCAACAATAAAATAAAATCCACGAAGATTAATATATAAGTTTAATTATTTTACAATAGTCATGACGGTTGGCAGGCTGGCTTGGTCTTAACGACTAATTACATTGTTTATGGACTTCATCTAATACTTCAACAGTTAACCGATGTCTCTCGGCAAATAACTGCAGAGCAATTGAGTATGCTTTTATTATATTAAGACTTTTAATTTTTCTTTAAAACAGAATAACAGCGATGACAATAATACTGTATTTTGATAGAAATAAAAACAATGAAATGAAAATGAAGAAGAATGGATAAATTATTACGCGATGTTGATTAAACCTATCATCATCATCTCAAGATTAAAAAGCTATTCAGAAGTTACATGATTACAGATTGTAGATAATGACGTAAACAGTAAAAATTTTGCTTCTTTTTTTTTGTTGTGCAGAAACGCGTCATTCATTTTGTACTGGTCTTTGAAATTTACAAATATCTTATTAACCTGAAAATTTTATCCAGAATTTAATGGACTACAAATTAACGATAAAATATTAATTAAAAAATATTTTTTGGGTAATATTTATGTGGTGGAGACATACGTCGTGACTTTGCTCAGCTGGAGTCTGATAATAATTTAAAAATCACATTCAAAACTTTCTATAGACTAACGATATTAAACATATTTATAGACAATCTTCACCGCCATCCACATTAAAGGAAAAAATCGTCTTTGTACAGCTATCTGACTTTTAATCCTTTCAACGAAGTGGACGGGTCGTGATGGAACTTTTAGGTAAAGTGATAAAGATATAGTTTACGTTATAGTGGACATTTAGAACATTGTAATTTTGTTTTGATGTTATCAACTTAAAAACACTTCGATGATTTGGTTTTTAACATACTTATCTTAGAATGACATGAATCCAATTTCTTTAAAATGTGTCGAATAAAATTGCGGAAATAGAATTTCCCTTAGGGTACTTTAACAAAATCCGATAAACCGAATAAATATGAAAACCGATAAAATCATGTGTATTTATTGCATATAGTTATTCTCCGGGTAGCTCACGTATAGACGATAAAAAAAATTAGTTACTGACTAAAAATCACTTATAGATTACCATATATAGATAATCAGAATTAGAATAGGACTTATTTGTTCACAATTAATAATAACCAATGTATTGTTTCATTTCAGAAAACTAACACAGTTTTTAAAATTGTTTTCATTATATCAGTAAATCTTAACTCGGTGAATAAATTTCATAACCCACTAATAATACGAATGTTATTTTGTTTACTGCATCTTTATTTACTAGGTGGTAGGTACTCCTTCTTCAACTAGGAGTTTTCTGGGTAAGAACCACACTCTTACCCATTTCTGCCACCATACAGCAGCGTAACAACTCTTATGAACTTCCGGTTTGAAATGTATAAAGAGCCAGTATAATTACGGGCTGTGAAGCATTCCTGAGAATTAAGATTCAAATGACAACGCTGAAATGTTCTTTGCTTGAAATTATAAAAAAGCAATAAAAAAAATCTTGTGTAATATACTTAATATTCTAATAAGTTTGAGAACCTCTACTCATTAACAGCATGCAAGTGCATAGAGCTTCCCTCACCTTACCCACGTGTATTATAACGTCTCTTAAATTAGATTATCTTACACCGTTCTTGTAACTAAATGTTAATTATGGAATGACATTCATCAGCCATCTAAGAGAAATATTTTGTAAAATAGATATTCAATAAACAGATGTTACTTAGAAACTTCAATGGACTTACCATTGAAGATTTAAGTAAGTAACACATGTAATAAATTATAACAGATTTAAAAATTAATACTAAAAACGACACACCCCTACCACAAAGGGGTAGGCAGATATTACGGATTTACATTTGTCACGAATCAGTGTAGCCAAACAGGCTTCCGCCTTCTCACCTCATCACCAAGTCGTCGTCACGAATTTCCTCCCGGAGATTGCAATGAGTTATTAAAAGCATTACCAATGGCCTCCTCTTACGTCTCACGGGAAGAATTTACTAGCATTATTAGCAATTATTCTTACGCCGCTACCAAATTGTAATCTTCGGACTATTTATGTTAATTGAAAACCTCTATAGATATAACGATTTTCTCAATTGATTTTGAGCTTAAATGAGCTATGATCACATTTACCAATTAATAATGTCGATTCCGGTGAAAGAAACAAGTCGTTGGCACACTACGATAATTTTTTTTAATTTATTAAAAAAAGGTGTTGTACTTATAGACGCTACTTTGTACTTATAGAACTTAGCATCTACAAGCCAATATTTTCGAGTGGTTACGGGATCTGCCATCGAATCAGGAGACTCGAGTTCGATCCCCGATGTAGAGGACTCGTACCAATGAGCTTCTCGAGACTTATATACGATTCGTTACTTGCCTTGAACACCGAGGCGGTTATTTTTTTATTTAACTTTTTTCCTAGAGCCTTATACGACGATATCAAAAATATAAGTTTCGACTGAAGCATATACAAAGCCGAACCCATACTACTCGTAAGTAACAAAGAGAAGCCGCGATCGAGACCGGATATGTTGTAGCGCTTACTTTGCAAAGGCACCTGGAAACGCTGAAGCCACTAAGTTAACCCAAGTAGATCAAAACATTAAAGTTCATGTAGTATTATAATCCTAATCATAACAGATTAAGGTAGAAAGGTCAAGTTTTAAGGTTGTTCCACATAATGCTTGAAAATACTAACATTTCCACGGATCTTAGAAAATATGACAAACAATAAAAAAAAATACGAATAAAATAGCCAGTATTTTCTTTGTTCTTTATTCAGTCTGAAAAAGTCCACTGCTGGATAAAGGCCGTTCTATAAGCTATCGCCAACTTAAGCTGGCATGCCATGTTTGAATGATTTGCCCACACTCACCACGCTGTACAAGCGGATTGGTAAGCGTAGGACCAAAACCCAAGCACCAGTGACGTTGCCCCCCATCTCGTGACTATAGTGTTCGGGTCCGGCATATTCAGATGGTTATTCACCCATCAGTTGGTCGCCTGAGCCTCGTTCGTTAGCCAGCAGAGTGCATCGCACGCAGGTGAGATTGATTTTCGGATAAAAAGTTAACACGCCACCTACACCCAGCTTATGTTAATAAGAACAATGATCATTCTTCATCAAGGAAGTTATAAGATGGTGAAACACTTAATAATTACTATACTATTTACTCGTATAGACGCTTCAATTTATAATTTACGAAAACTCAACTCGTAATCATAACCAATTAGTTAAATTGCTTTATGATTTTTTGACGCCATACCGATTCTTTGTTTTTCGCTTTAAGCGCCTAAAGGATTTTTTTTTACATTAAAAACTTACGGTTTCAGTTGTCAGCTTACCTGCCTGATAAGCCGTTGGCTCTAGGTACAAATATCAGTCAAAGCAAAAAAAATATTTGTCTTAAATCGCTAAAATTTCCCACATAGGTGACAACTAATAAACAACAACAACAACAAGTGACAACTTTGTTGATAAAGTTTTATTCAAATCAGCTTATTCATTTAGAAGATTTTGAACTTGAAAGTAAGTCGTCAACAATCTTGTGACCACAGATACGAGCGACAGACACTAATGCATTCATTCGTCCTGGCCGTTCCATGTCAAACGTAAAGGTTGCAATAAGATCGGAGGATGTCGACGAAACCCGAAAAAAAAATTTATATAAATTGATTTTTCGGGTTGTCTATATATTTATATAGATTACTAATATTAAATCCTAGCCGGATTCAAACATAAGAACACAAGTCATTACTCAACAATCAAGTGCACTCACTGCTACACCACGCGGTCGTCTATTTTGCTTTAACAAATATTGGCTAACAATTAGAAGTATTAAAAACAGCAAATAATTAATTAAAACTTCATTTAATTAACTACGTGCAAAAGTAAAAGCCATGAAAATCATGGCTTTTCAATCAAACCGAGGGCTTCCGTCACGACATTAAGCAAACCAACCGATGATTAGCAGCGAGGCCAACTTCCCCCTCTCCAACTCCCTTCTCCCCAAATGTTCTTTACGGCCGGTAAAGCACCTGCAGCTTCTTTAGTGTTACAGATGTACGTGGGCGTTGGTAATCGCTTACCATCAGGTGAGCCGCTTGCTCGTTTGCCCCGTTTCGCAAAAAAAAACATTGAGATTTTTAAAAAGTCGTTAGTCAGGATCATTCACGCCAATCTCACGTAGGCCTACGCAGTGATTAGGAATTCCCATTTGGTACGAGTAGAACACAGCGTAGCCAAACAGGTTTCCGCAACCCATCGTTCATTTCATTCCCCACTCCGGAGAATAGAGAATCTTTTCGACGAGTTTGCTTTCTGAGGCAGCCATTGGTTGCTTCGTACGATATCTACGTGAAGAAAGCCACTATCACACTACCTCCAGCCTTATAATGGATAAACAAAAACAATTTGAATAATAATATAAAACTGCTGGAATCTGTAATATCATTTGTATAATAAAGTTTCTTCAGTGGCCAACATATACCGGCAAAAGATGGCTTATAACACTAAATAAAGAGACGAGCAGCCCAAATGTACGGAAAGATTTCAGAAAGAGATACGACAGATCCGCAACAAGAACCTGTCCGGTTCAGCTCGCAACTAATGATGCTGAATTAATGATGATGATCATTTGACTATTTAATGAAACGATACTCTCATCAATGATAGAAAAGCGTTAAGTAATCAAAACAAACATACCTAGGCCCAAATAATAAAGAGTTTTGATATACTTCAAAATAATAACGTAGCGTTGTTTCTACATTCGCGGTCATGCTGATTCCGATACAAATTAAACGTATCGACACAGTGACCGCCGACGGACTTACATTAATAGCATTAACGTTGGCTTGGGGTCTAGTGAAGTAACACATACTTCTAGCCCGGGAATATCGATAGTCATATCAAATTATGAAATCAATTATTAAAATCATGGAAGCGATTTAAGTTGGATAATGTCAAACACTGCAATGTCCCAAGCGACTAATTAACATTTTAACTTAATTACCTGCCTCTCAGAATTTTTCTTCCAACTTTGAAGCATTTGACGAAACAGCTACAATTAGTAGTGGAATTAGCAATTGTTGTATTATCATCTCACTCTTTAGAAATCGCATCACTGGTCAGGAAAATTTAGTTTTAGCATTTTTTAATCGACTAGAACAGTGCTTCCCAACCTTTTTTCGTTCCCGTACCCCTTAATAGAATTTTTCTCTTTTGAGTACCTCTCCCCTGATAACTCCATACCTACTCCTAAAAACGTACCGTATTTTACCAACCTAATTTTATGAACGTTGCACTTGTCTAGGCACCTTAGTAAGTTATTAGTTATAAGGTTCCTTTGAAACTACATATTGTAGACATAATGTTTATATAATATATAACTTCTCAGTATTTTCGCCATTACCAATATAATTTTCGTATACCCCAAATGGGACTCTGCGTACCTCCAGGAATACGCGAACCACAGGTTGGGAATCGCTGGACTAGAATATCAAAGGCGTAAATGTATCAGTAAGTAGTTTCTTTTATTGTTACCCGATTGATTCGCTTGTTGCTTCGCTTCGCTCCGGAACAATTACTTGTAGTCTATAAAAGTTCTTGTCCTGTACAGGAATCGAACACAGAGAACGCTTTACAATTTTAATTAATTATAAGAAGATATTTAAGTAGTAAGGGTGAATGTATCAGTTTTTTCCTCTAAATATCGACCTCACCTGCACATGAAACCACCCTGCTTGCGCCGTTCTGATGACCAACTGGCGATGGCGAAATCCATCCCGAATCCAAAATCCACAGACTATATACCCACGTATTATAGATGCTGCTCCCCACCACTAGTCACTATAAAGAAGTGAATTAAAGATTCAATATTATTTATATGAAGTGTTCGATCTGCGGCATGCATTTTGTTACCAGCGTTACTTTATTATTATATACTATAGTTATATTCTGTCAATGCGAATCAGTTTCAAAATTCACATGTCATATTATTGGTGGTAAATAAATTTTACAAAACCACGATCTATTATTATACGAAACAAAGATTCATATGACTCATTTTACTTGGAGCAGTCATCATCATCATTAGCCTGTGTAAGCTCACCGCTGGACATAGGCCTTACCATGAAAGCGCCAAGAAAAGCCGACATTCTATGAAAGATTTTCCCATAGTCAGCCATGCGGGTTAGTGACCACTAGTCTGTGGGATTGGGAGTCAGCAAATTTAGTTTGTCATGTGGAGGAAGAAGTGAAATATTCTAAATAAAAATAACAGAGTAAACTTTCGGTTATTTTTTATTGGTTAACATTAAATTAAAAATTTTGTATAAACACAAATATAGTATATGTTATATTACATAGTTAGAGGAATCTACAGTATTACATATTTTCGAGGTACACATTTGAAAAAGGTGTCGCATTAAACGACATCCATTATCTCTCTATTTCCCCGAACCCCCGGAAAAAGTATCGATAACACTCGACATCAATCACCGCACTATGCAAACTAGCGGCAAGCCCTCTTTGAAAATTCGATTAACGTGGTATTCACTTATCATATTGTCTGACCAGTGTCCCGTAGGACACAAGAAAACTCACCCGGTGTATTATATACGGAATACGTTATTTTAATAAACTGGGACACAAAGTGATATTACAGATAAACATGAATTAGTGCGAGTCCGAAGTATTTTAAGGTAAGTTTCATAAATATTACATCTCATTAACAAAAGCTTCATTAACACTTACATAGTCTGCGATCGATGCGTGATCATAAGCTTTAATTGTCACGAAGAACCTGTATTTGTGAAAATATTTAACCAAATATTAATCACTGTATTTGGATCACTAATTATTGTAAGTGAAATAGAAATATTTCTAGTTACTCATTAAATTATATACGCCACATAGGATTTTAAAATGATAACCTAATGATGTCCTGGCGTAACCATATCCCCCAAGCTTAGTCCGCTATGCCCTGCTATGCATTAGTTTATAAAATCATATTTATAAATATTTTTGTGGCACATCGGATTTCGCCACCTGGCGGATGTCGATCACAGCGGCAATCTCCGAATACTGTTGGCAGTTGTCAATCGCGTAGAAGTTATCATCAGGGGTTAAAGTATAAAGTTACCGTTTTAACGGAGTGGCCACTTTGAATTAAAATGAAACCTGCATGGTCCAAGATTCGAGATAAAAACTGTAACATTCTTAATTCAAAAAGGAAGTTATAAAATTAGAGTAATTTTTGAATACGAGTTCCGACGGAGCAGAGACAACTCGCAATATAAATGATGTGTTAGGAGAGAATACTCGTTAATATTCACTTGAAGAATGAACTACGAAGAAAATCAGATAGAAATAACGTTGATTTAAAAGTAATAGTGGCCTCATTTGCCTCAATTACTAAATAGAAAAACTCTCAAAATATATGCCTCATTTAATGTTGTGCAGGAGGAGAATGCGCACGCGTTGAAGCTTGATTTGCTTTCATGAGTAGGTACACAAATAAAGGGATTTTGGACAGAATTGTGACGTGTGATAAAATTTGGATTCTCTACGATAATCGCAAGCGAAAAATTCAATCCCTGAACCCAGGTCGAATACCGAAACAATGCCCACTTTAGAACCACCCATAGAAAAGTTATGGTAAATATTTGGTGATCACTTTATGGTGTATAACTTTTTTAGATCCGTTTGCTCAAAACGGTAGATGTCTATTGTGAATATCTTCGAACAGTGACTGGGAAATTATCAGAGAAACAACCCCGACTCTGACGAGTCATCGATCTTCGAGAAATAATGGTATTCCTCCATGATAACATGATAACGCAAGACCTCACACTGCTCTACAAACCGTTTTTACATTACCTCCTCCAGCAGTTATAAACTATACGTCATTCTCCATACTCGCCAGTTTATGATACACAACCATTTTTATTAACTTTACAATTTTGTTCTCTGGAAGCGATTCAAAATGACTTAATAGACCTCGTAGAGTCTACATCCCAAGAGTTTTATTGCAAAAGCTTAGATGATCTTCTTTCGAGATGAAAAAGAAATGGCAGAAATTTATAAAGAATAAGAGCAAATACTACGATTAAATAAATATAGTTTATTTCGAGAAAATGGACGTTCGATTTTTATACATAAAACTTTGCAACTTTATACTTTAACCCCTAACAGTACCGTAAATGTACGCGCAAACATAAATACACTTATCCGTCTTCACCTTCCTATATCCGATGAAATTCTTAAGCGATAAGAAAGGAAAGGGTCCGATGCAATGTCAAGGACACGGGACGCACCACAAAACAACTAACTAGTCACAAATATGGACATTTTGTATTTTGCACAAATTTTGGCTTCGACTGTGAAACTTGAGAAACCGAAACTTTTGGAATTACAAAGTGATAATATTTTAGGTGAACCCCTTTAATGTAATACATCTCACACTTACGTTCTTCTTTCCAATTATCCTAAGAAACAAAACCTTACCTTTCCACTGATTAATTTAGCAGAAGTTTCTGTTTGAAAAGTCTGTTTCGCTTTCTCTATTTGGCATCCATACTTTTTTTTATGGTTAAGGGGGCAAACGAGCAAGCAGCTCACCTGATGGTAAGTGATTGCCAACGCCCACGTATATCTGTAACATCAGAGGAGCTGCAGGTGCGTTGCTGCCCTATAAGAAAAAATTGGGAGATGGGAGTGGGGTTGGGTAGAAGGGAATGGACCTCCAGTTACCTCACTCACCCAATAAATGTTTTTTTTTTTTATATCACGTCATTGTTCTTATGAGGTAGTGGTACTACCCCGTGCTATCATTGGACTGAAAACTATGATGGCGACCGGCTTGCCAACTGTCATGTTGTTACAAATAAGCTCTGGTGCTTCACTACTCTATCATTTGTATGCCGATGACTTATAAATTTATGATCAAGCTACAGAAAACAACAATGGTGCTATAAATGAACTCAACGCTGATTTTAAACGTGAATCTCTGAGTGGTCTGATATATTCGGTATACCGGTGAATCCGTTAAAGTATCAAGTTATTGTAGTTGGCAGTTCCCGTCGCTTAAATCAATTTAATTTTAAAACGAGGTCCAAAGTTACTTTTTATATTATCACTATACCATACACTACCCCAGTCAAAACCCTTGGGCTTTGCGGTCTCAGTTGGTGCCCGCTAGTCACTGAAATTAGTAAAAAAGTTCTCTATTTTACACGACCCATTTCTCCCTGCATATCTGAAATACATATTTCAATATCAGGTTGACTCTCACTACTGTAGTATCCGTTCTCTGTTTAGATAATTCCTCTCTTTATGTACGTTTCAGCCGTGCCGGCTTCTAACACAATTACTTTTACCCACCATGCCGTCAGGCTCTGGGCCAACGAGCTCCCAATTAATACATACAGGTACCAATAAAGCCTCAATTGAGTGTTTGATTTGGGACTATTACGTAGAAATGCACTAGTAGCTGTTTGTTCAGAGTTTGAGTTTTTTTTCGTTCTTTTATAATAATTCCGACCGTTATAATAATATTACAGAAACCATCTAAGTCTACGTATATAAAAAATATGTAAGTATATATAAATTATGCATAATATATATTATGTAATGTACAACTAAAATTATATGTATATATTATATAAGTATCCATTACATACAAGTATTCTATTCTAGTATATTATTTGAGTATACATATAAACATGATATTTAGTCGATGTATGAAACTATTTCCTCTGCACTTTGCATTATTGACATCTACTCTGCTCAATATAATGGCCTTTTTGTACTTGCATTAGTGAAAATAAATTAATAAAAGTGATCCCAGGGCACGGTCGTGCAAGCTTCCTTTTTTACATGCACATACGTATTTTCTGAAATTGATTAATTATATACAACGCAAATATTAATAACAGCTGGAATTCAAACACGGTTACTACATTACATTAGTTGTAAATATTGACCTATATACTACTGCATATAATTTTAGAACATAGTGGAAGACATCTGTGAGAATTAAAGCCATGTTCGGAGTCATTCAAGGTTCGTAGAGTTATTTAAAAAAAATATTTATTTATTCACATATACACTGGCAGCATGCAATCAAAATAAAATTTACTTATTTTTATTTAGGACAAATTTTCATTTCAAACATCGCTATCCTCGTGAATTCACTCAGTGTACAACAGAATATAACCGTCTGATTAGCTGTGAGGTTTAGAGCGTTGAGCGCTCGGGTCCACGGCTCCACGTTCACCAACTTGGCACTGTGCCCGAAATACACAAACTGTGATGATAACGAACGACAAACGTCATCCAGTCCCTAACTAGGATTTCCTGTGTCTTGGTTACTGGATGATGATAAGATATATACCTACATAGATAAATAATCATATATACATATATATATACCGTATATACCGGGCTCTCACCCTGGTAGCGTAGTGGTCAGGGCGCTGGTTTTGTTTCATAAAGCGCGAGTGACTTGGGTTGGATCACCGGTGCAGGTTTTAAGTGCTGTATTTACCACGTGGTCGGCGGTGAAGGAAAACATCGTGAGGAAACCTGCATGTCTGAGAAATAATAATCAATGTTATTTTGCGGATATGTGAAGCCCGTCAACCCGCACTTGAGCTGCTAGCCGGGCCATTCAGACTCCAAAACCTTCTCTGATATATGAGAAGGAGTTCTTTGCCCAGCCGTGGGCACTTAGGGGCTGCTACTTTACTTTAAATATATACACATAACTCGGATACAAAGGTTACGTTCCCGCAACTTTCAGCTTCGTATGCAGGGTCACTACCAACTAGGAAACTGCATGATTTCAGTTTCTAGGCACGAGATTAGCCTGGTTCACTCTAACTGGATTTGTAATTACTTTTGGCTTCACTATATCGTCGACTTATGCTTCGCATGCGCCGATGTTTATTATTTACGTACTGACACCCATAGCGGTAGGCAGATATTTAGGATGACTAAGCAATACTTACTCGGGTTTCTGCAACTCCACTTTTCGCTTCCATTTGGAGAAGAATATGACAGGTGGCAAGCTTTGTCGCCGTTGTCATGAGGTTTTTCCTATGGTCCCCACTCACGGGAGGCGGAGTTTAAAGATCATCATCAAATGCTGTAATGATTTACCTCCACCGATTCGTGGGCGGTGAATCACAGTGACCCAATCACCTTAGATGTTCTGACTAAGATTAACTCATTCACAGAGACGAATTTCAAAATAATTTCGGTCGACATACCTCTCTATACGTCAGTTACCTCGCGAGCCAAATACAGATGTTTTGTCTTCTTGTGTGTTTCGGATTTCACGAAGTTGTCGTCATAGGAATATTAATTTCAACAAAAAATATCCTCTACTCTGCCCGGTCCATGATGATAGGCCGATCCCAGTAGAGCCTGGCGCGGTCAGGAGTAGACTAGACTGTACTTCAGAGCGTTGATGTAGAATTCTGCCTACTAGGTTGTGTCTGTGCAGATAGCTGTGCTGGGATGGCGACAAGCTCGACAGATAACTACAGTGCCGATCCTTGGATCTATCGGATGCGTCTCCAACAGTTGTTAGTCTTAATAACCTGATCCCATATCGCACCGACAACACCCTTGGTTTCCCCAAATAGGTCGATGCACTCTTCGGAAGGCTCATGTAGGGTTTTGCTGAATCCCATGGAGGTCTTTCTCCTTTCTCATCTTCCGTTCAGTCTAGCGTTCCGAGACATTCTGTGCTACCGGCTCAGCCATTGCTCGTTGGCCAAGTATAGAGGAGTAAGGCCTTTATCGTAAGCATCGTCAGGAAATAATTACGGAGGCTAGGTTAGGTTAGGTTAGGTTTGGTTTGGTTAGGTTAGGTTAGGTTAGGTTAGGTTAGGTTAGGTTAGGTTAGGTTAGGTTAGGTTAGGTTAGGTTAGGTTGAGTTAGGTTAGGTTGGGTTAGGTTAGGTTAGGTTGGGTTAGGTTAGGTTAGGTTGAGTTAGGTTAGGTTAGGTTGGGTTAGGTTGGGTTAGGTTGAGTTAGGTTAGGTTAGAGTTAGGTTAGGTTGAGTTGGGTTAGGTTAGGTTGGGTTAGGTTAGGTTAGGTTGAGTTGGGTTAGGTTGGGTTAGGTTTGGTTAGGTTGGGTTAGGTTGAGTTGGGTTAGGTTAGGTTAGGTTAAGTTAGGTTAGGTTAGGTTAGGTTAGGTTAGGTTGGGTTAGGTTGGGTTTGGTTGGGTTAGGTTAGGTTAGGTTGGGTTAGGTTGGGTTAGGTTTGGTTAGGATAGGTTAGGTTAGGTTGGGTTAGGTTGGGTTGGGTTGGGTTAGGTTGAGTTGGGTTAGGTTGAGTTGGGTTAGGTTAGGTTAGAGTTAGGTTAGGTTGAGTTAGGTTAGGTTAGAGTTAGGTTAGGTTAGGTTAGGTTAGAGTTAGGTTAGGTTAGGTTAGGTTGAGTTAGGTTAGGTTAGGTTTGGTTGGGTTAGGTTAGGTTGGGTTAGGTTAGGTTAGGTTAGGTTAGGTTTGGTTAGGATAGGTTAGGTTAGGTTTGGTTAGGATAGGTTAGGTTAGGTTGAGTTGGGTTAGGTTGGGTTGGGATTGGGTTAGGTTAGGTTTGGTTAGGATAGGTTAGGTTAGGTTGGGTTAGGTTGGGATTGGGTTCGGTTAGGTTAGGTTTTTTTTTTAAATAAAACTAAGTCTCCACAGACTTTTTGTCCGTGCCTTTTTTAGATTTGTCGTTATTATTTTTATTATTTTAACATAACTCCTATCACATTGTGCAACTAAAATGAAATAAAATAAATACAGAATTTGTTATTGTAGTGAGTTCACTTACTTCCTTATGTATATATATATATATTTTTTTTTATAATTTTTTTTAATTTTTTTTTTCTTTTTCTATTTATTAGTCTTATTGTATTAGTATGAACATGCTCATTAATAAAAAAATTTTTTTGCATTAGGTACACAATTTTTTTTTTTTTTTTAACAATCTTTATATCTATAACTATGTTTATTGGGTTACAGTGCCGTTTGCGTTGTCAGGTTTTCCATGACCGCTGAGTCCCTATTTCTCATTGCCATTTTTAAATTGTACTCTTTTATTTTGGTAGTTGATGCAGCCATGGCACTCTGAATCAGCCTCCCTGTTGCGTCGTCACAGTCGTCCGCGTAGTATGTGCAGCTAACTGTGTGTCTGGACACCGCCACCACAGCATGCTGAACGCTGTCGTGCAGTTTAAGCTTCTCTGCAGCAGTTCTTATAATTATGACAGTTTCGCATGTGAGTCCTTGGGCCTCATGGACTGTTAAGAGGCGTGACCCGGCGCCCGACCCGTACCCTAAGTTCGTCAGGGATTCCTTTTCGGTTTGGGTGAACACCAGGTACAGTGTGTCAGAGAGAGTGCTTGGTATATTTGCTCCCGTGTACCTTTCCCTTTTCAGTGAGTGCACCAGAGACTTGGATGAGTATATGCCGCTGTATATCTCGTTGAGGACATACGCCACATCCATTGGGTTCCGGTGTGTACACAGGAGCTCCTGGCTGAACGTGGGTACCAGGTTTGGGCGAGTGTACTGCATCGTAAAGAGGTTCTCTCTATCGATGAAGGGAAGTTGATTGATATCGCCGATGAGCAGCATTTCTTGCACTCCGCATAGCTTTGTTGCCATCACTATGGCTCCGAAATGGTTCATGAGAGCCTCGTCGACGATGAGTCGAAAGCATCGACCCCTGTCAGGCTCTCTTACTCCATTTACAAGCACCGAGGCCATAGTGCGTATTTTCGTTTTGGCGTTTGCGCCTATGCGGTTTGCTAGTTTTTCTTTGAGATCTTTTGCTGCTTCCAGCGTCGTTGTTATTATCAAATCCCTTTCCCCCTCGAACTGGCTTACCACCCACGTCGTCTTTCCGCATCCGGGGACTCCGTTGATCCACGTTATTCTTGGTTCTTTCCAGGTGTCCCAGGGCGCCCCGACTCCATCCTCTGTGATGGCTTCAGCCATCTTGAGGATCTTGTCGTTTAGCATCACCCTGGTGCACCGTGCGGTTACAACAATATGGTCCTCCGGAGGCGTTTTGCACTTGAGTTTTCCTCTCTTTTCCGTTTCGTTTTCATCCAGCATCACGAAGCCTGCCGTTCCACTGTAAGCTGCCATATGGTGTTTAAAACTGCCTCTCAAGACTGTGGACGTTCTGTTGTCATGTATGGCTGCTTCCGCCTCCTCGAGTAGCACCTTTAGCAGATCCTCACTACCGAGATGGTAAGTTTGTAGAATGTTTCTACATGTGGTAAGGTTCGCTTCTATGGTGACTTTTGTTAAAGCTT
Source organism: Bhutanitis thaidina (assembly GCA_029286595.1). NCBI lineage: Eukaryota > Metazoa > Arthropoda > Insecta > Lepidoptera > Papilionidae > Bhutanitis > Bhutanitis thaidina. The sequence goes on along the minus strand of JAGSMS010000020.1, from coordinate 3,408,941 downwards.
TAAACTCAAGGAACGCGTTTATCATGTGGTCTTTAGGCTCCGCTACCGGACGAAGACTTGGCTGGCCGTATTTTCTCGTGGCGGCTTTAGCTTGGTCATGCTTTTGGGATGGTGATGTGTTGGGTAGCTCTCTTATGTGGTGTTGTTTGAGGTTGAGTAATTTCCTCCTTGACACTGCGAGAAGGCTCCGTGCTGCTGCACTTATAGTGTGAAGGAAGGCATCAATCGTGCTCTTTATTTTAGAGGTTTTGATGTTTTCTTGTTGTATTTTTGCCTTCTCTCTGGCCGTTTGGAGCTGCAGACGGTCCGATCCGCTGCATGTCTCAGGTTTTGCTATGGGGTGTCCCCAGCTGTCAATGGGGGTGCTCGCTGTAGATGAGTCGTAACTTATGAGGAAGCTTAGGTTTTCTCCTCTGTTCTCGTATACGACTATCTTGTGGTTTCTGGAGGCTTTAATGCACCCAATGCGATCTGCGACTTCACCTTGGTCGTGCAGAACCGCCATAGCATCCACAGTGATAATGCGTGGTGTGACTGCAGTGTCCGTCTCCTGCTTTCCAAGCTCATTCAGAATCGAGCACGCCTTTGCGAATGGGGTGTTGTCTTCGCTCCATGCTAATAGTAAGATTATATTGTTTCTTAATCTTACTATACGACATCGCTGGTTTGCAAATACTACCTCCGCCAGCGCGTCGTATTTTTTGCGCTTCATGCTCGTTCTGAACGTGCTGCCATTCAACAAATAGGCTAGGCCCGGCGAGATCTTCACAAAGTTTTGGTTTATTGCTGCACAGAAACCTATTCCCAGTGTCTCCGAGTTGTTGTCCATAAAGAAAGCTACTCCTCTTGTCCTTACTCCCGGTTTGCCTCGTTCTGCATGTTCCAGCAGCTGGTGTTCGGCTGTCCGGTACGTGGGACGTCCATCTCTTGCATGTGCCGACATGGGGTCCGCGGCAGTGCCTTGAAGGGCGGAAATTTGTATGTGTGTGTTTGTCGGTGTATGTGTTGTTTTAGTGTTTGTGCTGTTGCGTTTGGCGGCAATTTGAAAAGCGTGTTCCGCAAAAGCCAAAAATGGTTTCCTCTTGTCATCGTCTTGTAGGATCGTTGGTAGGTCGGATTTTGTGATTTTGGTCCCTATTTTGAATTCGAGGTCCAGACGGGCCGCTTGGAAGCGAGGGCACTCCAGGATGACGTGCCATACAGACTCATTCACCTCCGCGTCACACTCACACTCAGGGCTGTCTTTCAGCTTGAACTTGTGTAGGTATTCCGCGATTCCACCTGTCAGTACTTGTACTTGCGTGGGCGTCAACTTTGTTTTCCTCACCACTCGGTATGCTTTTTCAACATCCGGGAGGAATTTCTTTGTGAGGTTAGGTTAGGTTAGGATAGGTTAGGTTAGGTTAGGTTAGGTTAGGTTAGGTTGGGTTGGGTTGGGTTGGGTTGGGTTAGGTTAGGTTAGGTTAGGTTAGGTTAGGTTAGGTTAGGTTAGGTTAGGTTAGGTTAGGTTAGTTAGGTTAGGTTAGGTTAGGTTAGGTTAGGTTAGGTTAGGTTAGTAGACTTCACAATTGCATAGTGACGGCGCTAAAAAGCACCGCTCCTCATGCTTTTGTGGCTAGTACAGCCTCGGATGATGCATCTTGCGAGAGGTCCCAATGGTGTATTTTCTGTTCAGCGCTAAAGTTAAATAGACAAGGAATCAAACTTGTACAAAAATATCATGAATCATGGTCTATTCGTTAATGGACGGCGATGAAATTACGAGGTTATCTTTCAATCAACCAACGTACGACGTTTACGCTGTAAAAAGAAGTAACTAAAACTCGAGTATCAATAATACATAGTGTAAATTACATATTTTTATAATTTATTGAACTTAGACCCTGCGATGGAGACTTTTCCTCTAATTACGTATAAAGAAATGTTGCGATATGTAACTCATAAAAGTAAACCGGAAAAAAACAGCTTTTTGGGAAAATTCCAATACCATATAACCCGGTTCTAATACGTGGATTGCAACAGGATTGCGCCGGATAAGAATAACTCAAGTGGATGGTCATAAAATAAGATGTATCGGCGTTCCTTGGCTTAGTTACGAGTAGTAAACTTCTATAATTCTAAAATCAAGATTCGAATAAAATCATTTAAGAATATCTACCTCCAATTATTTCTTATTTTTCATGTAATTGCTATATGCAAAAGGATGCGTTGTCATCCCTGAGGAATAAGATGGAATTCCTCAGAGCCCGTAACTATATTACCTGTGTTTGACTTTATATGAAAATTCTATAAATAATTTTTAATTTAAGAGCAGACTTCCAACTTACGAGTCGATGTTCGAGAGCATGTCAACTCTCAAAACGCGTTGATAAATATTAACGAAAAACCAAGAGGTAAAAACTCTACTTGTAAGAGACAACTTTAAGCCCATCACTCTCAATATAAGGCTAGTAATAGGAACAAGTAGTGAATTAGAGTACAGAGATGCAGGGGACGTAGAGGGACGTAGACCAATGGGGTATATAAATAAAAGGTAGAGCTAAGCAGCCGCTTTTGCAGTAGCTCGAATGAGCCGGTTTGACCGGACTAGTACCACAACTTCGCATACCGACGTAAAGTAGTGGCACCTTGAGTTTCTGCGTTTCGTTCGTTGAGTTAGGTAACCGAAGGTTTCCTCCCCCAAACATCCTAAAAGGCTGGTAAAGCACCTGCAGCTCCTCTGGTGTTGCAGATGTACGTGGGCGTCGGTAATCACTTACTATCAAGTGAAAAGTATGCATGTTTTCCCCCCATGCGTATAAAAAAAGGGCGTAAAGATGAAAACTGAAGAAACTGCCATTATTATCTATAATATATATAAGCCACAAGTCCTCCATGATTTATATTACATTTTTTAATTAGTATATTTACTCTGGTATAATATTGGTCAATTCCTGGACTTACGAATTTACGGATTTATCAGGAATTACGAATGTGAGCTTGATAAAAAGTCCAATCCTTTTATCATGTTGTCATGTCATGGGAGTCCATGATTGACATGATACTTTAAAAAGGTTAAAAAGTTGTTTTTTAATTGAAAGTTCTGAAAAGAAATAAACAAAAAAAAAGATAAATAGTAGAATAAGTAATAATTATGGTGACAGTGGTGACAATCGAACAATGTAATTGGTAAATCGAAAATGGTTGATTCTGAATTAGATTTTTTGAGTCAACGAACTTACTCTACGCAGAATTTTTCTGCCGGGTTAGCACAACACAGTTAAAAACCACGATGCACTTTATCCTCGTTATTGATATACTCGTAAGTCTATAAATCACCTTAATGATTTCGTATCGATGAAATGGACTTTCAAAGTACTTTCAAATGTACTAAGATCAATAACCAGAAAAAAATAAAATTCTCAAAAGTTCTCATAAACCACAAATCCAGTTTGTTTATTTCAAACATCAACTATTTTTTAAACACTGTGTTGCAAAATATCTGAAACCATGAAAGTAATAAAAGTGAGTGATGCTGATGACTAGATTTAATTTTAGCCATTTTCCGACGCATTGGCTAAATATTTTCAGTTATCCCACATGATCAAGAACGCTTTGAAAGTCGATAAAAATTTAGAACACTTATAAGATTATGGAGTTTTATTTTAATATTTGGCCATTTAGTACAAGGCGGAAGTTATTTTAGGATATCGGGTAATTACTACTGTATATACAAGTAAATTTAGTATATTAAATGTTAGTGAAAACGCAGAGGTAGCCTATAGACATCAGAAAACAACTCCAATCGCAGAAGGTTACGGAGGCGTTGTCACTCTTGAGAACAAAGATGAAATGCCTCACAGCCCGTAGTTATACAGGTCCCTATACGTTTGAAACTGGAACACAACAGTAGTTGCACCAAAATGAATTAAAAAAATATGTATTAAAGGTTTCATATATAGATCCATGAACGTTATAAATATTTTTGAACACATTAATGTTTATGCGCGCACACGCACAGACATTCACACACGCGAACGCTTTATTAAATTTCTTTGTTAGACGTAAGATATTATTTATATTATAACATGTTCGTCTAAACATTGTTAGTAAAATCTTGGGAAAGTGCGAGTCATCCCCAACATAAGTGTTGTAATACTTTCTGAGGCTGCCTCAGCGCATGTATTTATTTTGATTGAGCAATAAAGGGAATAGCCAACTATGCGAGAATGTAATACCTTTTCGTAGTCTGTCTACAACCCCAGTAGTTTTAAATGGCAGTAAAGTAAAGTAACGTAAAGTTTAAAGTCTTTGTACAGTACCAACATTTGCTTAGTAAGATTCTATTCACTCTGCCCTCGAAGATACCAAAAGGACTATGGACAGACACAATTTTCAAATAATTATTAATCCAAATTGATAAACGAAAAATTAAAATATAGAGCTCAACGGCGGCTTTTGCTGACCGGGGCCTCGAAGAATACCGACGTGAAGTTGATGCTTCTTGAGCTTCTACGTTTTGCTCGGTGAATGAGGCAACGCATCTGCAGCTCCTCTGGTGTTGCAGGTGCAGATGATTAACACTCTTGGTATAGAAAGTAATAGGTTTAATAATTACATTGTAATTATTTTAATTAATAGTCATTGAATTGTAAATGTAAAAAAAATATTAAATAAATGAAAAAAAATTTTTTTAAATAAATACTTCGCAGAAATATCTATATTTATCCAACAATGCTTTCAAACGAATTGTAACATTTGGAGTGATGTTTCAGTCATCAGACTAGATGCTGTATTTACCATTAAAATGTACGCCCAGTAAGTGCTAGCGATAAATTTACTTCGGACAAGAAGAGGTTAAGTGCCGTGTTTGGGGCCTGACGTTTTTACTGTGTAAACAAATGATTTTCGGCAGCGCCGGATCAAAGGCGGCGTTTAGCAGATGTTGAACACGGGAAAGTGTCGAAAGTACTGTTATTGGGAGGCTGTAAATAATTAAAATAGTCCTTACATATATAAAATAAAGTTGCAGTCTGTAAATGTCCCACGGTGGATATAAACTCCTCTCAATGTTTGAGAGAGTTTCGGAACAGGGAGTGGTCCGCTACTCTGCTCTAGTGCATCTTTATTTTAACTTAAATTCACACTACGGGTATAAAAGAAAGACACTTTATGAAATAAAGATGATGTCTGCCCAGGTTGCTTTTGCCTCTTCCATCTTTTTACCATGTGATAGGGTCGTCTACTACTACTACTACTACTACTACTACTACTACTACTACTACTACTACTACGTCTAAGTCGCCTCGCCACCTTTTTCGACGCTGGCTACAATAGTCATCACCATTGTATACAATAACTTTGAAAGTTCAACGGTGTCTTAAAAGGCGACTTAGGATAAAACCTTAGCCAGATTAAATTTACACATCACGTCACATCTTACCATATCCAATAAAACTTTGAATATTTGTTGCAGTTTTCTACTTCTGTCCGGTGTATGACTCCTTCCGATATCCAAAAGTTGTTTTAACACATTTTTTTTTTAAATGGTTGTTGCAAGTTGTGTTAAAATGTTTTTCATTAATACATTTAACACAACTTTTGGAATCAGGATGCTGTATAAAAAGATATATTTAGGAATCTAAATCTTTTAAGCTGTTCCAAAAACTGATGGTTGTTAGAATTCGTTTATAATTTAAGTATTCTACTTTCTGTGAATAACTTACAATAACAATTAGCTTATTTTGAGGGGAGCGACAATTTTCTACCAATTAATTAAAAATAACAAAAGAATGACAATGGTCTCCGTGCATATTTCCCTCTTTGTATATTTCTAATATTTTAGCGAGTACTTTAGTCCTATGAGTCACACTAACACCCATTCATAAAAGCGTTATATCATTTTAAAAATAACTCGTCAAAGTTCAGTTCCAACGCGGTCTCGTGGAAGACTGTACTAAATTTGTACAGCGCTTTCAACGATTAGTCTTACGTTAAAACTTATATAGCCTGTTAGAACGGCTTTGTTTACGTTGTAAAAACTGCATCATGTTTAGTTGTTCTTCATACGGTGTCGATCAGTTACAGTTTAAGATCAGAATGTTGGTAGAATTTCTACTCGTCGCTATGTGAAGCAAAAACTCGCTTTATAATTTGTTGCTAAAAATAATAATGAATCAAAATATTTAACCAAAACTCTATTTAAACAGCACAATTGGCTCACATTACTTTCAAAAGTGTACAAATGTGCGATGTGATTTAGTGAAATACTACTAATAATGTAGTGGATTGTTAGTACTTCTTAAATAAAAAACACAAAAAATAAAATAATAAAAATGAAACGACGCAAAAAGGATAAGAAAATTCGTGTTCGCTTCGACATGAATACAAATGTGAGTATCGATATTGTCCATACTAATGCATAAAAAAACACTATCACGGCCGAATACTCAATACTGGTGTGGTCAGAGGTCTAGACATTTCTCGGTCCTTTTTAATCCAGTTTTCAAAAGAGCTAATTTCTATAACGTCTCAGGCGGTGAGATGGTTACGTGTCACTTTATATATTATATTATTAGTAAAATCCGAAAGTAATTCAGCCTAATACGATTTCATGGCTATAACGCTGATTTATTGTGGAATGGCGAAAGGTATGGCGATATCTTGAACCATGGAGATGGACAATGCAAATTTTCATTCCGGTCGTAGGAAATTCCATGTGAAAGTTGCAGGAGAAAGCTAGCCATAAAATTTTGGACAAATATTAAAATGGAGCTAAAATATTAATGTTTAAATTATTAAGTGTAATAACCTCTATATAATATTACATTTACTAAATAATAATAATAATAATATTTAACATTATAATACAATTAATATAAAAAGGTAGGGATTCATAATGATCCTTCTCTGCCTAGGAGTCGTCTGGGTCCACCCTCTGACCCATTTTTATCCCCAATCATCAGTGTAACATCTGTTGTGATCCGGTGTTGAAAGGTAAAGACAGCCATTGGAGTTACAGGCAATCAGGCATTCCATTTCAGTCCTCAGGGATGTCAACGCAATTGTAACCTTCTTCGATTGAAGTTGTTTGCAGGTGTCCATGGGCTGCACTAGCCACTTACCATCATGTGAACTGTAAGCTATTTTTCACCCGCAGTCATTAAAAAAAAATTATGTAAAAAATTGTTATTTGTCAGCCCAATCCTATAAAAAATGGCCTCCGATTGAATCTGGAGACTAAGATTTAGAGTTCAGTCAGTGAGTGGTATTATTTTTATGTAATTATACAGATTACACTTCATAAGGACTAAAGGTTAAATTTTTTTTTTTTTGTTAAAACTCGATTCTACTTTGCTGTAAATAGAACTTGTGCGCATTGAATACGGGAAGGAAAACTTCCGCCGGCACCGACAACGCGAAAACAGTTCAAATCTATGGTCGGCACATAAATCAGCGTGGATTACGTCACGTCACTACATCTTCAAGATTTTCTACTCTTGTCACATCAAACATCCCTTATTTCTATTGTCGAGGAGCGCTCTTTTGTCACGCCACGAATGAAATGTAACACTTGGTCGCATTTTTCACAATTTTTCCGCATGATAATACACAACAAAGACGATACAAGTGAGCTCCGTCGAGACATTTTAGGTGCACTTAAGGTTATTTCTTGCAAACGTTGAGAATATACTAATTTTAAACGAAGACACATAAGCCGAGTGGTGAGAGGTTCGGCCTGCAAATCAAAAGACCCTAAGTCGATCTCATGTGTGTAGAGCTCGTACCAGAGTTATTCGAAATCTATAACGGTTTGTATCGTAGACTTGAACACTAAAGTGGCGATAATTTGACAGGTGGTCAGCCTGTCAAATTGTTCCAAAAAAGCTCTGCTTCTAAGTGTTATGAAACGAGTAAAATAAAATAAACACACCTCTGAACACCTCAGTATATGGCATACGGACGTGCGAGCTTATTTAAAATGATAAACAATTTAGCTCCGTCGAGACATTTTTAAATGCAGAAATATTTTAGATGTATATTATAACGTTATAGGTCAAATTAGCCGTGGTAGTCTAGTGGTCACCCTCGGTTCCTCGCGCTCGCTCGCGGTTTAGTTTCAAAGAGCGCGAGTGACCTAGATTCGATCCCCGGTGCCCGCACCACTAAAATTATTGATAACGATTTTAAGTGCTGTATTTACCACGTGCTCGACGGTGAAGGAAAACATCGTGAGGAAACCTGCATCTCTGAGAAATAATAAAAAAAATTATTTCAAGGATATGTGAAGCCCGCCAACCCACACTGGAGCAGCGTGGCGGGTCTTTTCCGGTTCTAAAACCCTCTAAGATATTTGAGAACTCGCCCTTTGCCCAGCTGTGGGCACTTACAGGCTGCTACTTTACTTTACTTTAGATAAAATTATACTTTAAATGTTCACAATAAACTAATAATGTTGCGCATTTATTTATAAACAAAAAACTAAACCTCCATAAGGAAGCATCAAACAGACAGTTACAAGAAACGCCATGTGTGGAGATGTAATTGCATGCAAATGGCGGCTTCCCTTGTTTTATTTGTTTATCGTTTCCCTCTATTTACTTGATATAAGGGCCTGAAAAAATCATGAGTTAGTAATGGTATAAAATCGTTATGAGTTGGTCGCACATTATTTTCTTGTGCGAAATAAATAGTGTAGAAGATTTATTGATATATGTATTATAATTATTGCCGCTTGAAGAAGCTAGGGTTCGTAATATTCTATGTATGTTTTTTTTTAATTCTTGAAATTAGTTTCTTTGTGAAAAATTTACTTATGTGGTGATAAACTCATTGATACAGACATCATGTAATATGTACAAGCACTCATACCTGTCACCCAGAGGTCTCGTGGTATGTCGTGGTAGAGCTAAGTGGCGGTTTTAGCTGCTGCTCGAATGGGCCGGGTATTACGACCCCGCAGAATAACGGCGTGAAGAAGAGGCTTCTTGAGCTTCAGCGTTTTTGTCTACACGACCCCAGACGAGCTTGCCCATTCGAAGATTAGCTAAAGCTGCCTTGAGAGCTTAATATAGATAAACTTAAACTTAAAAATATACTTTATGCAAATTATTTAAATTTATTAAATATTATTAATGGGTCATGGTAGCCTAGTGTGCATGGCGCACTCTATAATTTTATGGTACTCGAGTGAACTGGTTTCGACATCCCGGTACCGGCACTAAAATTGTTTATAGCAATTTTAAGTGCCTTTTTCTTAAGACCCTTCCCGGCTTCAAAACCCTTTCAGGTATTTGAGAAGGAGACCTTTGCCCAGCTATGGGTATTTAGAGACTGTTATTTTACTTTACTTACTTTCATATTTTTTTTTCTTATTTTTGACGACTGGATCACCAACTTTCACGTGTCCTAAATAAGCTCTGGTGAAAAGTGGGTTGAAACAACGGGAATATCTAGATCTATGACCACCACAGTATTGGGTATACGGTCGTGAGAGTGTATGTTTTTTTTAAATATTGTTTTTGTTTTATCTGTCCATCATTCCTACTAAAAGAGTGATCGAATACACAATAATGTACACGTTATATTCAAATACTGGTATCATCCTCTTGCCTGTTTCTGTTGTCTCTGTGTGCGTGTGGTTGCTCCACGGTTGTGTGCAGGATATAGAGAACCAATATACTTGCAGGCTGTTGCTCTTTCGGTCTTAGTCTTCAGAGGTGACAAAGCATGTGTAACCTAAAAGCGATTATTACTATTAAAAGTTATGAATTAAAATAAATGATATAATATACGAGTATGTAAATATAAAGAAAGCGATAGACTAAATAGTTTTTAAGTAGACTACTAAATGAAAAGATAGAATGAGATTGGAATAGATATAGCATAAAGAAGCATTACTAAATTTTCATAGGAACTATATGATTCATCTTTAGTTGAATATGTAATATATGAATCTATGCTAGTAATGATAGAGTTCTTATCGATCTTTGGCTAAAGAAGCCAAGCTATTAACTCAAGGTATTGCATTAGAATGAAAGCCATACATGTGCATAACTATAGATGCAGCATAAAAATTCTTAGAATAATTGACGAGCAATCACATACAATTTAGTATCGGGTAATGGCTCATTATTGAAATAATAACATTGACAATTATTATTATCTCTTGTATTAGTTTTACAACACATTTTATTTATTTATTTATGTAAGTGACCGGCCGGTTTCGCCATGCGTCGTCTTCGGGATCGGCCATAATAGTAATTGTCAATGTGATGAAGTTTCTCCGAGAGGAATCAATCGCATGTATTAATTATGTAATAATAACGATCATTTATTTCAGACCATGATTCATACCAAGACCATCCAAGTCATTAAAAACAATTGATATTAAAAAATACGGGGCCGTGGAAGGCTGTTAGTTAGGGCGCTCGCTTTAGTTTCTTAGAGCATGATTGACCTTAGTTCGATCCGCGATGCCGGCCCTACTAGATTTGTTAATAGCGATTTTGAATGCTGAATAAAAAATCTGTTAACATGTGTAAAACTATGTGGAGATAATTAAAACTACTACAAATAAGACAAAAAAAATACAAACAACAACAAACCCGATGACAAAGGCTAAAATATTTAAAAATTATTTCGCAATAGTAGGCGAAGACAAAATTAAATAAAAAAATTCAACTAAAGAGTCATAAACAAATTCAAAAACATGTTCAATTTTTATATGGCAGTTTAACATCTGAAAACATTTCCTTTCCAGTTTGCGGGTTTAATTTAGGATTTATGTATCTATGTACGTGATGTACGTTTCTGTTTATGGTGTAAAATACTTTAAACGTCATTTTTTATGATGTAACACGGATAAAGGGTGATGTCCAATTTCAGGGTGCATATGTTAAATTTTAACTTACTATGTGACTGTAAATCTAATCATAATAATATGTAAATTAACCTGAAAAATTAGGATGCTTAATCAAATTAAAATTATTTCAAATGTAAGGGTTTTAGTTGTATCCTCTTATGTCATTTCTTCTAATATGGAGAAAAACAAACCCATTTATTGTTTTAATTTAGATTTATTATCATTATCTACAGATAAATAAACACAGATGTCAATAGAAAATGTTCAGTCGTACTTATATTTTAAATTAATATAAACAAAGTCTAATGCTAAAAAATATTATAATGAAAATAACAAAAACATAAATTCTTTTCCATATTTCCAACAAAAATTATAATAACAAATTGCACATTACTACAAACAATACTTTATTGAAAATTATATAATTAAGTAATCAATCTATGTAGTACATAGACCACTTATTCAATCAGTACACGCTAATGACATAACTAGTTAATAACAAGTAAATAATAGTCAACTAAGCTCTGCCGGTTAGGATGGTTGGAAGTCCTCATCACTGGCGTTGTCTTCATTAGAATTTCTCCCGCATCGTAAGATTGGTTCAAATATTTGTTTCATAGGAAAGGAGGCAAACGAGCAAGCGTCTCACCTGGTGGTAAATGGTTACCGTCGCCCAAGTGCATCTGGAACACCAGAGGAGCTGCAGGTGCATTGTCGACCTTTAGAGATATTTCGGAGTTGGGAGAGAGGATGAGTATGGGGGATGGGGAGGGGGAGTGGGTCTCCGGTTACCTCATTCCCGAATGAAACGCAGAAGCAAGCAAGATGATTTTCAAATCATCGTTAAAAACTGAGAATTCCAACATATAAGTTAGTACCCAACAGACTATGTTTATGACATTATGAAGTATGACATTGACTTCTGACATTGAATTGTCAATGTGATGAAGTTTCTCCGAGAGGAATCAATCGCATGTATTAATTATGTAATAATAACGATCATTTATTTCAGACCATGATTCATACCAAGACCATCCAAGTCATTAAAAACAATTGATATTAAAAAATACGGGGCCGTGGAAGGCTGTTAGTTAGGGCGCTCGCTTTAGTTTCTTAGAGCATGATTGACCATAGTTCGATCCGCGATGCCGGCCCTACTAGATTTGTTAATAGCGATTTTGAATGCTGAATAAAAAATCTGTTAACATGTGTAAAACTATGTGGAGATAATTAAAACTACTACAAATAAGACAAAAAAAATACAAACAACAACAAACCCGAAGACAAAGGCTAAAATATTTAAAAATTATTTCGCAATAGTAGGCGAAGACAAAATTAAATAAAAAAATTCAACTAAAGAGTCATAAACAAATTCAAAAACATGTTCAATTTTTATATGGCAGTTTAACATCTGAAAACATTTCCTTTCCAGTTTGCGGGTTTAATTTAGGATTTATGTATCTATGTACGTGATGTACGTTTCTGTTTATGGTGTAAAATACTTTAAACGTCATTTTTATGATGTAACACGGATAAAGGGTGATGTCCAATTTCAGGGTGCATATGTTAAATTTTAACTTACTATGTGACTGTAAATCTAATCATAATAATATGTAAATTAACCTGAAAAATTAGGATGCTTAATCAAATTAAAATTATTTCAAATGTAAGGGTTTTAGTTGTATCCTCTTATGTCATTTCTTCTAATATGGAGAAAAACAAACCCATTTATTGTTTTAATTTAGATTTATTATCATTATCTACAGATAAATAAACACAGATGTCAATAGAAAATGTTCAGTCGTACTTATATTTTAAATTAATATAAACAAAGTCTAATGCTAAAAAATATTATAATGAAAATAACAAAAACATGAATTCTTTTCCATATTTCCAACAAAAATTATAATAACAAATTGCACATTACTACAAACAATACTTTATTGAAAATTATATAATTAAGTAATCAATCTATATAGTACATAGACCACTTATTCAATCAGTATACGCTAATGACATAACTAGTTAATAACAAGTAAATAATAGTCAACTAAGCTCTGCCGGTTAGGATGGTTGGAAGTCCTCATCACTGGCGTTGTCTTCATTAGAATTTCTCCCACATCGTAAGATTGGTTCAAATATTTGTTTCATAGGAAAGGAGGCAAACGAGCAAGCGGCTCACCTGGTGGTTACCGTCGCCCAAGTGCATCTGGAACACCAGAGGAGCTGCAGGTGCATTGTCGACCTTTAGAGATATTTCGGAGTTGGGAGAGAGGATGAGTATGGGGGATGGGGAGGGGGAGTGGGTCTCCGGTTACCTCATTCCCGAATGAAACGCAGAAGCAAGCAAGATGCCTCTACAAAACATTTTTTCAAATCATCGTTAAAAACTGAGAATTCCAACATATAAGTTAGTACCCAACAGACTATGTTTATGACATTATGAAGTATGACATTGACTTCTGACATTGAATTGTCATCGTCATTTTGTACTAAAAGATTCACACGCAGCTAAAATTTTTTTTCATCATCGTCATAGTCGTCATTTCAGCTTACTAAAAGTCCACTGCTGAACATAAGCCTCCCCCAAAGATCACAGAGAAATAAATATATTCACTTACCACGTCGACTACGTCATGCCGTCTTGCCAGGTTTTACGAAAAAAATTACAAAGTAGTATCTGTCAGTAGTTGTATGTATCATTGTTTTGTTGTTGTTTCATCGTTTACTATGTGTGAGCTTCATTTAAGGACATTGTTCCGGTATTAAACTAATGGTGTTTTTCGCTTCGATTGGCGTAGAGAATCCACTTTTCATCTCACTTTACAATTCCGTCAAAAAACTCTTCCTTTCTGTACCTACTCACACACAAAGAAGCGCAATCATTTTGATGCGCAACGCAGTGCTCCTCTATGCACATCAGTAAATCCATTAGGCACCGATTTTTCTAGTTGTTAATGTTTACAAATATTGTAGGTAAATTAACGTCAAACCAAGACGCATTAGCGTAAGGAATTATCCTTGGTTGCTTGATGGGAATTGGCGTTTTTTTTATATGGAAGAGACGGCAAACGAGCTAGCGGTTCACCTGATGGTAAGTGATTGCCGTAGCCCACATACATCTGCAACACCCTAGATGCTGCAGATGGGAGGGAAGAGGAAGGGAATAGGGAGGGGGTGTGGGCCTCCGGTTACCTCACTCACCGAACGAAACGCAGAAGCACAAGATGCCTCTACTTCACGCCAGTATTTTGCGAGGCCGTGGTACCATTCCGGTCGAGCCGGCCCATTCGAACAGAAGCTAAAGCCGCCGCTTGGCTCTACCACGCTTAAAAGCGTTTACCATTACTCTTAATTCACCGTTATTTACCTTGGTGTCTGGCCTTCCTCGTGTTTCATTCTCAAAGTTGAAGTTTCCACTACGAAAGGAATTTAACTAAAACCGCACAGCAAGTTGGTTAGCCGTATCCTCTCCAAATGTTATATTGATATTGCAAGGATTTAGAACCAAATCGGAACTGTATCCGAAAATTACTCCAATTTTTACTAACTCAAATGCTGAACTTAAAAACTATTGAAAGTCAAACATTAGAATGTCACAAAATGTTTCCACTTAGTGTGTTATAGTTTTTAACACGAACCTTGGACCGCGCTGGTTTAATTCATTACTCTATTAAAACGGCAACATCATGCTTTAACCTCTATTACGTACGTACTGTTGATATAGATTAAATAGAACGTGACGGGTGGCGAGCTTCGTCTCCGTGCTTGCACCCCGCGATTGTTACGAAATGATCCAGACTTTTAAGGGTCTAAGGAGTCGCCACTTATGACACCCACGGGAAGAAACGGAGTAGCAGACTCTTAATCCGCTAGCACACAGCAGTTAGCAGCTAGTTTCTTTATAATATTGAATTTAAATTCGTTTTGCAGGCTAGAATGAATCGGGGATCCAGAGAGGAACTCCTGGGGAGTTCCCAGGAAGCCCTCAGGAACAGCCAGCATGACTTACGCCAGGTTTACGAAAAACCATTGACTAGAGAAGAGAAATCATTTCTACTGAATGCCGATCGAGGAGACTACGCTACTGTTAAAAAGTAATTACTATATCCTGAATTTCTTTTCTTTTTAATATTTCGTTTAGAATTTGTTTCAAGCTTAAAGTAACTATTTACTGGTGCTTCGCTTTATAAAACTATGATTGTGAATTTCTTTACCTCTCTTTACACACTAGCTGTCATTATTTTTAAAAAAATTGTTGTCTATCTTCACCCCTGAATTCACAAAAGAATGCAATAACTGTATCTCCATGTTAAAACAACGTAAAAACTCTCTTTTTCATTTAAGATTTCTTAAACCTGTATTAATTGCAAATCGTGTACTTCAACTCGATTGTGGATCTGAAGTATTTTTGGACACATTCCATCCTGTAAGAGATTAAGGTTGAGAATATAATTATGGATAGTGATAGTAATCAGGAGACTAGAAAGAACACTACTATATAGGTTTCTTGTACAAGAAGCCATACATCTATCATTGCCAATGTTTATATTGAACTCAATCTAAAAAATACATTTAATGGATCATACGTATACAAAAATATCTTATTCCGTTTCGTTTTTTCATTGCAAAACCTCTTACTTTGAGCAACTACAAAAGCCGGATAAGAATCGTATTGTAACACGTTGTAAATATAAATCTATTTCGGCGTTTGTCAGTAAGTCGAGGCGATCGGCGGGAATCACTACAAGGTTCACTTTAATCCTGTTTATTCTAACACATCGTTGCGTTATCACACTGGCCGTGCCCTATATTGTATACAATGTAATCGATACGCGGTTTCTTTTGTCATTTCACGTTACTATTTTTTTAATACCCATTACATACATACCCATGTAACTGCCTGCCTAATCAGCATGGTAACTATGAGAAAAATGCTTTTGCTATAGATTTACAGCAGAAATGCTTATATGTAGCAGTAGAAGACATAAAATAAGTAAAGTAAGAAAGGATTTGTAGCATAATGATAGCCGAAAGGAATTGATTATTGATTACACAGTTTCTTGAAATAGGTTTCGTGAAAGTCGATAAGGGATAAGGCAGAAGCATTTTTAAGCGTGGTAGAGCCAAGCGGCAGCTTCAGCTGCTGCTCGAATGGGCCGGCTCGACCGGATTGGTACCACGGCCTCGCAGAATACCGGCGTGAAGTAGAGGCATCTTGTGCTTCTGCGTTTCGTTCGGTGAGTGAGGTAACCGGAGGCCCACACCCCCTCCCTATTCCCTTCCGCTTCCCTTCCATCTCCCAAATATCCTTAAAGACCGGCAACGCACCTGCAGCATCTATGGTGTTGCCGATGCATGTGCGCGACGGTAATCACTTATCATCAGGTGAACCGCTTGCTCGTTTGCCGTCCCTTCCAAAAAAAAAAAACAGCATGAACAAGATAGTAGACATCTATGGTAAACCCTTAATCCTAACGGCGACAATAAGCATACAGTGACCATGTAATTAGAAATTAGGGCCAAAAGAAGCAACGTTCTAATTAGTAGTCCAACCACTGTTTGACAGGTTAAGACAGCCATTATAATGACAGGCTGGTAGGAATTCTATCTTGATCTACAGGATTCAAAACGCTTCTGTTTAATTAGCACATTTGTCTCTCTGATTCAATAAAAAACAAACTAGACAATGGTTGATTAAAGTGTTTATGTTAAAACTAAGAGTTATTAAAATTATAGGATAATCGATAAACTCCTTGCTCCCAGTAAAGGAAAATATACCAACATTTTCTTGGCTGACAAATGTCAGCGTTGTCTGGAAGCGGTGCAGTCTACTGACTTAAGGACTTGGATCTGGTGACTAAAAGCGGAAAATTCATCCGGTGATGAACACAAATCCCACAGATTAGAGATGGGGAGCAGCATCTCTAGTGCGAGGTTGTCGGGCACTGCGCGCACCAACCAACTCATCCCAGCGTAGTGAGTATAGGCACATTCTCCATGCATGGTATACCAGCCAACACAACCGTTTCGAAAAATACCAAAATGACGCAGACCGATGACGGACCGACGGATGAGCATCTAAGGTGCGAGTTATCTGGTACTGCAATCGCCAATCCCCTTGCATAGCGTGGCGATTTAGGCAAATACTCTTTCTATAAAGAGTATTTATTTTACCACTCACTACTTTTATTCTTTACTATTAGAGGCCTTTGTTCTGCAGTGGACTATTATCAGGCTGGTGCGGCAAGGGATGGCCGTTTACAGGAACGGAGCTAATAATGTGGGCAATCAGTATGTAGAGAAGCAAACAAAATATGTATTTAATAATACATTCGCTTAACAGATTGATAGATCAGTACTCTTCGAACCCGGAAATCCTCGACATCAACTGCGTGGACCCCCTGAACCGGTCAGCGCTAATAGCGGCTATAGAAAACGAGAACATAGAACTCATCAAGCTACTTCTGGCAGCTGGTATCAAAGTCAAGGTAAGTTCTTAACATTAAAGAAATAAATAATAGTATTAATGTACTGTGGTGGAAAGGTTTGACCCCGTCGCTGCGGGTCGTGGATTCGGTTCCCGCATGGTTCAAGTAATTGTATGGTAAGCCTCTCTCTTTCCCTCTGTATGTGTGTATGTGTGTGTGTGTCAGAAGAGAAAAATGGTAAATTCTCCAAAGGCGTGTAACAGGCAACCATGATCTGATGCTACAATGCCAGCTTCTACAATGAATCCCTCAAGAAGTTATAGCTGAGAAAAGGCGTGACAACGTACGTGATGCTTGTGTGTGGTAGATTTAAGTATATCATGCGTTTGCTTGTGACGGGTCATTCACCTCCATGTCATATAATGGGAGAGGGTCTGCCACGTACGCCATACTCGAGAACAACACAACTTGTGCAATTGTACATCTTGTAGGGCCAAGCGCAGGTCTGAAATGATCTTTGTACGGCCTTTTTACACTTATGTTTTTTACTGTCCTAGAGCATGTTTCCATGTTCTGTGTTTCTCCTTTTACTTAGTTTTTATTTTTACGCATAAAATGTATATATGTATAATGTATTAGCAAAAAAAAGGCAGGCGGAGTTCTTCCGCCCGTTTCTTCTCCGTAAGAAGAACTTCATAAGGTAACGCTACTAGATTGGAACGAAATTTATTTCTTAAAATCATCGAGTAGGATTTAATAAAATAATTTAGTTTCATAGTAGAAGCTTCTAGGACTCGTTACTAATTAATACTCGTAGATACTAATAGTAACTAATGTATGTTTCATGGCTGGATTTCGAAAGCTGTGGTATGCCGTTGTGAAACGTATACCGACTAACTGAAAATAAATTGGTTATGTACTGTTTAGTGGTTGTTATGTCTCCTGTAATAAATATTTATGTCTCATACAAACTTGTGCAGTTCTAACAATTTATTACGTATGTAGGTGTACAGAAAGATACTTTGTTTTAAAGAGCTACTTCTTCATATATCTTCTGTTCCTGGGGGAAATCATTCTGTCAATGGTTTGCATGTGCGTTCCCTCGTACATTTTCATAAGAGTTGGCTTTACATTCTAACCGTAATACTCAATACGCCATAAACTTGATTTACACCTGACCTACGCATCTTTCTTTTATAAATTAGTAGCGACGTACTACAGTGGGATAGATAGATCTAGAATATAATTTAGACACATATTGCTTTTTAAGTAAATTCGAAACCAAAAAAGAGGAATCAAACTTTTTTTATTGGATAGGTGGCAAACATGCAAAAGAGGAGCTGCAGCTGCGTTGCTGGCCTCGTCTATGTTGACCATTTGGGTACGTACAGGCACTGTTCTTGGACGTTTCGGGAGCCTTCGACAGTGCTTGGTTGCCTATGATTATGGTGAAGGCCAAAAGAGGTAGAATATCTGTAGAATGCTGTCTGCCTACTTTGTGAGCCACCTTATAGGACTCTTTGTAGGAAACGATGTATGCTGGAAAATGTCAACGCTGGGGTGCCCACAGGGGTCAGGTCAGAGACCTACCCTGTGAAACGTTCTTATAGGCGATCTACTGCGCTCTTCCTCTGGAAGAGGCAGTCCAACAGGTTGCATATGTTGACGATGTGACAGTGGTGATTGAGGCCTACTCCCGCGCGCGAACCGAAGAAGCTGCTTCTGACACTATTGAAAAGGTATTGGAGTGGGGCAACAGGAACCGCCTTAGTTTCCTGCTTAATAAATTGAAATCCATTACGATCAAGGGCAGGTTCCAACGTCCTCCAACCATTAGATAGAATAGAAGAAACATCCATAGATGCTGATACGTCGTCGGTGGTACATTGTACTAGTATATGCATAGATACCGGGCTGTTGTTGGCGGACCACGCAAAGGCGATTACAGAACGCGCGTCTCGGTGCTTTGGTAAGGATGTAACGGATGTCAACATCATCATGGGGAATTCGGTACCTAGCACTGCTGATCTTATATCGTGGAACTTTCATGGCGACGATAACATACGCGGCTGTTTGTTGATGGCAGCGCTTTGGGACTTACGTGGTTAGGACTGGTCTACTTAGAGCAAAGAGAGCGTCCCTAATGTTACTGAAGAAGGTCTACCGCTCAGTTAGACAGCGCTTCGGGTTAACTCACTCACCAAACAAAGCGCTGGTGCACAAAATTAGAGACATTTTGTACACCTAACACCGGTATTCTGCAAGGACGTGGTAGTACCTCGGTCGAATCGGTCCATTTGAGCAGCAGCAAAAGCCGCCGCTTGTCTCTACCAGGTACAAATTCGCACTATTCAGGTCAAAAATAGGAAAAATTATATCTAGATTACCTAATCCACACCATGCACTTTCATCACAACAATCACCCACACTGGGATCACACTCGACACTAGGATTACCAAATGATATTAATATAATGAAGCGTTTAAAACGTGACGTGCGTTCCATCTCGCAACAATTCATTGTCAAGCGATTAAACTCTGCGACGTACATCCGGTGGCAAGTGTCGAGTAATAATATATATCCTTTTTTATTTTTTAATAACGTCTTTAAAATAATGGATTTCTGCAAAGTAACGCCTCCTTTATTAACTACAAAAGTAATATGCTTTCGGTATCGTATTCCCAATGCCGGTGTGAACAGATCCCTAGACATTCATTTTAGTTGTTTCAATCCAATCCTTTTTACCTGGACTTTTTAAAAGAAGGTGACAGATTGAGAGCCTGTCCCCCTCTCATATATTAACAAACGAATTGTTACTATAATATTATATTTTTCAATACATTAATATTGAAAAATATAATATTAAAGTATTACGCCAAAAAATAAACTTTGGCCAATAAACCTAGTTCATTAAATGCTTACGCTGTTAGAACTATCTGATGTAGCCACTGCTCGAACACTACTTTAGTTACTTTCACAGTAAAGTCTTATGATATTTTAGGGATAATTTAATTAACTTTTCTCGTTATCATGCAAATTTTGTTGTGATAGTTAAACAGCACTGTCAGTGTACGGGGTACTTTTGTCTGGATCTGATTTTCTTTTGTCTACTTTAAGTTGCTTTTTATGACACCATCATCATTTGACGGCTCGGTGGCGTGGTGGCTAAGAGTTTAGCTTCGGCGCTGTGGGTCGCGGGTTCGATTCCCGCACGGGACTAGTATTTATATGGACTACAAATAATTGTTCCGGGTCTGGGTGTTTGTCCATGTGCAATTTATGTATGTAAACTGCCTCTGCGACACAGGAGAAATTCCTACAGAGGAAGGTTAATGTTATTAAAAAAAAAAAGACAAGTCAGGTGCTAAACACCTCCAAAGCTCAGTCCTGAGTTCAATTCTGCGATCTATTACCGGCTCATTGTCACAACGTCTTTCAGTAACCTGTAGCAAAGAAAATTTTGTTAAATAATTCTTAACGAACCAAAAGTTGCGAACAACGAAGCTATTTTTGCATGTGAGGCATGCACATCATCGATTTCAAATTTATTCTAAATTATTGCTAATTTTACAAGCAATAAACCAATCACGAAGTAGCGCACAAGGACAGACTGCTCGCACCGAGCAATATAAGTAAATTGGATCGTCTCCGTACTATATTTTTACGTACTCACATACAGGTTAACTACTTTAACGAATTAGATCTATTTATGGATGAAGGCATGTAATTTGAATATTCGTTTTTGAGTAATTAATTTTAAATCTAATTCACTATTCCATATGAGAGTCCGCCATGATGAGTTTGCATATATTTTATTATTTTCTTATAATTATCAATTTAAACACTTTCTATCTCCGTAATTTGAAATCAGTATCTTCGAAACTTTTTAAACAAGTCACAATATGATATTTAAAGTACTGGTTCTTCTTAGGTCACTTTAACTTTTTTTTTTTTTATGGAAAAGACGGCAAACGAGCAAGCGGTTCACCTGATGGTAAGTGCTTACCGTCGCCCACGTACATCTGCAACACCATAGATGCTGCAGGTGCGTTGCCGGTCTTTAAGGATATTTGGGAGATGGAGGGGAAGAGGAGAGGAATAGGGAGGGGATGTGGGCCACCGGTTACCTCACTCACCGAACGCAGAAGCACAAGATGCCTCTACTTCACGCTGGTATTCTGCGAGGCCGTGATACCAACCCGGTCGAGTCGGCCCATTCGAGCAACAGCAAAAGCCCCCGCGTGGCTCTACCGCGTAGAACCTACCGAAAGGTGGACTTTGGTAAGGTCGTTTGTGACTATAGCGATACAAAAAAATAATAATGTGAATTCGGTTGTTTTAAATATAACAGTTAATAATACTGTTAGTAAAATAAAAAAGTATAATACGTGAAAGATTCTGCTCGGTTCTAAGAATCTATAAAAGTAAGGGGAGGCAATTTTCAATCAAATGGGACATTCATAGACTTTTTATTACTTTACTATAGAAATATGCAAGCTAATTCCTTTAAGTGACATTAACAAGCTTCAGTTTGCTCCCAGAAGACAATGTACAGCAGCTGCTACATATCTCCTGCTTTATTTACAGTGTCCCCTTACGATACGTGAAGAATGTGATGAACTACATGAATTGTCTAATTCTATGTAATCGTTAGCTAAAAATTTAAAAATTATGTGCATGTGGAGCACTTTCGTTTCTGCAGGTTGCCAGAAGCTGGCTGCAAGAAGTTGCCAACAAGCCGGCATACAAATTCGTGGATGTTCTCTTTCTCCCGTTCACACCACGTTGAGCAGTCAGGTCGATGAGTATCGAAACCTTGGCACTAATGGTTGTTCTCCCCATCAACTATTCTGTGAAATTATACTTCAGTTAATTCGCACGAATTTTCCGGCTTCGGCCGGTCGCCAAAGCCTCGCTTGTTAACTACCAAGTGAGGTTCGCAATTTGAAAAAAAATTCTTTCCCTAAACAACGATTCGAATTTACGATATTCGTTTTCATTTATACCTCAGGTTCATTGTGGAATTCGAAGAGACGTTCTTTACGCCGTGAAGGGACGTGTAGAAACACGTGAACAGTTAAGCCGCATTTGCTCGATTAATTAATTTACCCCTAATGATGGGAGGAACTACACATCCTTCAGTAGGCCGTAGAAAGGTTGCATTTAATTGAATTATAGTGATACGTCGAACAACAAAATCGATAGAGTTGTTATGCAACTAAAAAGATATCACCTTGTGAATTAAATATGATTACGTTTACAACCGTGGTAGCTTAGCGGCGTGGGCGTTCGCTTTAATTTAGATTTTCGAGATTTGATCCCCGATCCCGGCAACACTAAAATTATTAATAGGAAAGTTCAAGTGCTTAATTTACCACGTGCTCGACGGTTAATGAAAATATCGAAAGGAAACCTATATATCCGTGAAATACCAAACACGTGAATTAAAGCGAATTCTCTGCTCGTGCTTTATGTTTTCCACTCAAAGGTATTAATTGGATCTTTCAAGTAAGAATATAGCTCAGGTTCGTTAAATAACACTAAAGGCTGCGGGCACATGTCGTGAACTTTTAATGTACGCTGTGGACGATCTTTATTACATTATCGTCGAACGTGGCCCGTTTTAACTTTATTTTCTTGCCTGCACGTCGCTACTTGCCGTAGGCGATAGCTTATGTTGTTACAAACATAAATGTGGCTTACTTTTGATATTACTATATCTAAATCTTTGTACGTGATGGAGCCAAGCGGCGGCTTCTGTTGCTGCTCGAATGGACCGGCTCGACCGGGGTGGCACCACGGCCTCGCAGAATACCCGTGTGAAGTAGAGGCAGGCTTCTTCGTTTCGTTCGGTGAGTGAGGTGCCGAGGCCAACACCCACAACCACCCCTCCCCATCATCGCTATCATCTCCTAAATATTCTTAAAGGACGGCAACGCACCTGCCAGCTTCTCTTGTGTTACAGATGAACGCGAGCGACGGTAATCACTTCCCATAATGTAAGCCGTTTACGTTTACGGTCGAGCCGACTCATACCGAGCAAACGCTGCCGCTTGGCTCTACCACAAAATGGTCGAGGAGGGCGATATCTGCCACATGCGTCATATTTGAGGCTGGTCTGCTATTATCTAGCTTTAATTTATGGGTTCACAGTATTCTTGTGGCACACTTTCAGTTGCCTATGGGATCATACCTTCTATTATATATGATATACAAAATAATTATTAAAAAAAAAAATTGTCAAAAAAGAGGATGCCTACGGTGTTTCTTTCGCCTGTACTATCCTCTGACGGAGAAACCCTCATTACGTAACGGTGGTGTATTGTAAAAATGGTAATAATCAAAATGGACTTTTGATAAACGCTGAAGAATAAAGAGTCTTAATGAATTAATTACATCAATGATCTGGAAGTTTCTTTACACACTACATGCGGAAACCGAACGAATCAACGAACAACTAAATAATTTTAACAGTATCGTCTGAGTATCGTAACCCATATTCTATGTTCTTATCTATCTGTCACCGAATTCAAAATTACTTTAGTTTAAAGGGAACAAAACTTTTTTGTCCGCAGGATGCACTTTTACACGCCATCAAGGAAGAATACGTGGAAGCGGTAGAGCTATTGTTGCAATGGGAGGAGGAGCACCATGTCCCTGGTGAACCATACGTAAGTACTCTTATTTATGTAGCAGGGAAGGATCGCCCACGCTGCTCCAATGCGGATTGGCGGACTTCACATATCGTTGAAATAATATTTTTTTTTTACAATTTCTCAGTCCTTCAGGTTTTTTCACGATGTTTTGCTTCACGTGCACGAGATAAATTCAGCATTTAAAATAGCTATTAATAATTTTAGAGGTGCCGGCACCGGGGATCGAACCCTGGTCACTAACTGAAACTAAAGCAAATGCCCTGACCACTAGGCTACCACGGCTATTTATGCATAGTATCATTACATAATTTCTTATTATAAGACCTACTATCTCGTTACATACCGTAGCTTCCTCCTCCTATACCACATGGGTAACAGACCCCCGATTCCCTCTCCACTCTCTGCGTTTGATCCATCCATACATGATCCAACCATACATACATTACGTAACCATACACACAAAATCTCTCCAATGACTACCTCACCTGCGGACCTCAGAAAGAGCCGGCCATCTAAGTTCTTCTCGGTTCACCTTTGGCTAGCAACTACAGCCGGCACAAGAAACTGGAAACCCGTAAAGAGGAACCCGTACACCCCACCCGTTGCCCCGTTATCCTCAAATCCGTGTTCAGAAACAAATTAATCGAAGAATTATTTTTAGAGCTGGGAATCAGTAGACACCTCTGCGGCCACCTTCACTACAGACATAACACCGTTGATCTTGGCGGCGCATCGAAACCACTACGAAATACTCAAGATCCTGCTAGACAGAGGCGCCACCCTGCCAGTGCCACACGACGTCAAGTAGGTACAGACCTTTCGTCAATGACCATCGCACTGATTTACCACATTACGCAAAACAATATATATATGTTCCCAACGGGTAGGCAGAGACAATCTTCTTCCGCTTGCTACGGTCCTGACATACGTCTTTCGCTTCTCCCACTTTCATCAGTCTTCGCATGCATGCTCGTTGGTTTAGAGTACTCTTGACCTGGCCTTTTTCCAGAACGTCTCCGATTTGATCATGAAATGTTCGCCTAGATCATCCTCTCCAGACTACCATTTACACTCGCCTCACATATTTGTTTCGTCAACGTACTATTCATTCATCCTCTGCACATGTCTAAACCAGCTCAGCATCCCTTTCTCAATTCGTGTCACTACATCGTCTTTCAGGCCACAACGCTCTCTCATCGCAAAACAAGATCTTAAAAAACCGGCAGGAGACTCTGGAGTTTTTGTTTTCTGTACATATATATATCATTGCTAGGTTAAAATGTAATTTGCAATTACCCAGAGTAGACAGATATTACGATTTTTTATTTGACAAGCCTCGGCGTAGCCGAACCGGCTTCCGCAAGCACTTTTCCCCTCTTGGGGAGACAGAACGTGACAGATGGCGAGCCTCGTCTTCGAGTTTGCTTTGACATTTTCAAGGCTTTTCCCAGAGTTGCTGAAAACACCCTTAAGATGAAAAACCTCTCTATGGATTGATAAAGAAAAAAGAAATCATTTAAGTCTACAGAATAAAAATCTTTAGAATTACATATGTAAGCACTCCTTAGGAGCGTTTACGTCTCACGACTTTTCATAAAAACTTTGTACGCTTAACCAGGATACATGTGTCGAAAAAGAGTATTTTAATATATTTATATTAATAATTTTAATAATTAATAGGTTGAGCTAAATTAGATTTTAAGTTTTCCATAATAACATTTAATTACAATTATCTCATTTGTAAATAGAAAGTTCGAAAACTTTTAGACCTGTCTAACTGGCTAATGTGTACAAAGTTTCATCAAAATCAGTTTATTCATTTCGAAAATTATGGACATGAAAATTTGTATGAAGTGTAATTAATGTAAGCACTCTCTTTTGTTCTATTGCAATGTTGTGGTCCGTCATTGCAGAGCAAAGACTATTATGTGTTTTAATGTTTATCCAAAAACCACTCACATGGTTGTAAGGACAGAGAAGAATGCATTGAGGTTGTTACAATTCCGAAATTCTCCACACTTGGAGGTTAAACAAGGAAGAAGGGCGAAGCAGCCATGTAAACACACATTCGTCGCTGCCGTTGAATCATTTTAGGACGTAAGTAAAACAGCGCGGGAAAAGGGAACGTTAAAATGACGATAAAAACTAGTGATACTTTGGCAAGTAAAAGGTGCAAATCAATGACATATCTGAATAATTCTCTTTGTAACTAAGAGCCTTCTATACGAAGGTGGTACCTTTCTGTCGCACTGTTATGTTCCAGTTGGAACTGTATAGAGAGCCAGTATAATCAGAAACAGCTTAGCATCCCACCTTAGTCCTTCGGAGTGACGGCGCATCTGTAACCTTCTTCGATTAAAGTTTTTTACTGGTGTCCATGGGCTGCAGTAGTAATTTACCATCGGGTGGATCATTAACTCGTTAGTTATTGCGATGAAATAAAAAAAAAATCACACATGTACATTTAAATATAGAACATACAAATGAAATAAATGTGGTTCACAGGTGCGGCTGCGATGAATGCGTTAAGTCGTCTCAAGAGGATTCCTTGCGGCACTCCCAAGCCCGCATCAACGCATACCGAGCGCTCACCTCGCCCTCTTTAATTGCCCTCTCTTCTGCCGATCCACTTCTAACGGCTTTCCAACTTTCCTGGGAACTGGGTAGGCTTAGCAGAATGGAGACTGAATTTCGTGTTGAATATAAGGTAAAGACTTTTAAATTTTAAATCGTATGGAAGTTTAAACACTAAACACACCTTATTTCTATATGAGTGTGGTGATTTATAAAGATATTTTTTATAGATTTTCGTTTTGTTTATTGTTTTTTAAAACAATTATTCTCACTGTAGAATTTTTTATAATTTCCTTAATATAGACAAATACCCAGACCCAAAACGATTACTTGTACACCATACAAACACTTCTCCCGTGCAGGAATCTAACCTGTGAAACGCAGCGGCCCAACTTTTAACCACCAAACCGCATCATATGTTAACATATTTTCATTTTGAATGCCTCAAAATATCTCAAAGTGTAAGAAAACTTAAAAAACTTAACGTGATACGTACGTTCTTTAGACGCGTTTTTCAATCTTACGAAATATCATCTAGAAGTTGTACACGTGTTTTGGATTCCATACAGTTAATTGCTATCAGTAATGACGGACGAATAGATGATATTATTTTATATTTAATATGAAATATCAATGTGAAATATAAATATGAGGACTGCATATCTTTTACTGGAGGCATGAGAAAGCTCAGAGTTACTCAGTGAGCTATAGAAAGGACTAAGCTCGGTGTTTCTCTGCCTGATAGAATCTACAACGATGATATCTGCAGGAGAATCAGAATTAGCAGAACTATTACTACAGGCAACCGCCATAGTGTTAAGGATGCGCAAGATCAAGTGGCAATGAGCCGATCACATAGTTCGCCCAACTGACAACCGTTGAGGCATAAAGATTCTCGGTTAGCAACCTCTATGTAAACACAGTGTAGGAAGACGTCCTAAAAGATAGATTCTGGGGGGGCGTCACGTTTTTGAACGTGGTTCACGACAATCTTTGAGAAAGAGCTATGTTCAGCAGTGGACTTGTGATAGACTGAAATGATAGTAAATGTATTCTGTATTAAATTATCCTAATTCTCCTTCTTATCTTAAGAATAATTTCCAATATCTTTATTCTGCTCATGACAGAGAGCCTCGTTCCATAAACCAACTATTAAAATTCGCATGCCACAACATAATACAGGATACTATAACTCTTTTTTTACTGTTCAAGCTACACTCCTCTGGAGCGCCCTGCCGATAACATTAAAGCAGAGGAAGTCATTTAAGAGTCTAGTTCGTGATTACCTAATAGATCATTGACAATATTCGGCTTATCTATTTTCGATTTTTATTATATATTTATTTATGTATCTTTTTATATATTTGTATACGTATTTGTGCATTTTATGTTACAAATATTTATTTAATTACATAGTGTGTTTATATGTATTTATTAACTTATTATTATTGGAGTCTACCCATAGTTTTTTTTTTATTCTTTGTTTTGTACCTGCCAACTACCTTTCACTATAACAAGGGTTAACTGGTAGAGAATGCCACTTGGCATTAAGTCCACCCATTGTAACCTTAAGCTTAAGGCTAACAATTAAGAATAAATAAATAAATCAGAATTTCAGACAAAAAGACTAAAATATCCAAGTTCTTATTTTGCACTCAATCGATTCATTGATAATTTTAAAGGACAATATTATCTCAATATAGAGTTCGTGTTCTTAACAACTACCAGTTCTCAACAAAATGTCAGACATGATACGTTATTATGTATACGTTTCTTCTAGGCATTAAGACAGCAGTGTCAAGAATTCGCCACCTCACTGCTGGATCATACGAGGACCTCACAAGAACTAGAAATTCTGCTCAACTACAACCCCTGGGACGTGGACTGCTGGGAACCGGGCGAACGACAAACGCTGGGCCGACTCAAATTAGCAATTAAATATAAACAAAAAATGGTAAGCACGGTAATTCATAAATGTTGCCAGATGAATTCTGGAAAAATCTATTACACCAGGTTACCATGTAAATAGTTTTTTTTTTATTATTAATCCTGAGACGTATAATTTATGATATAAAATGTGGTTCAAATACATTTTTTTCATAAGCGCCTTAAAGAGCTGAGCAATGTTTTACCCCACACCGGGATGCCAGCATTTTTAAAATGAAAATATGAGGAGGCAGGATTTAGCTGCGCGATATCGGAGTAAGAATATGCCACCCCCTTTCTTCCCGTGGTGTGCTACATACGCAACCCGCTTAGCGCAGTTCCAGTACCCTCGAACTTAAGATGCTGCTCCTCATCACTAGTCTGTGGTAGTAGGGTTCGGTATATTCGGTTGGTTTAAGCGCCATCGTTCAGTCGCCATAGCCTCGTTTGTTGGCTAGTATATCATGCAGGTGTGCTTGGTATTAGGAGAAAAAGATGATAGATACATTTATATGCTTTTTAACACCATAGTTATTATTTTAAATACAGTTTTTCAGTTAAAGAAAAGTCGATTTCCGTAATGTTCAGCACTACAGTAGAACAGAAGCTACTTTCGGAAACTTTATATCTTAAACAAAAGCCTGTCGTTCATTTCAATTTAGCGAAAAGAACGGAATGGCCGATATAGTGCCGCATCGTGCTCCTCCATACATTTCTTTTTATAAGTCCGCCGGAATACGAGGCGGTTGGAACGCAGATTTTTTCCGCTAAGCTCCCTTGACATTACTTCAAACATATAAAGTATAATAAACAGGATTTTGAATGTTCGCTGCTCTGACACTACAAGAAAGACATTGTTGCAGAAATTATAATAAAAAAACTAAAAAACGAAAAGGGGTGTCAATAATATTAAACTTGTAATAAATTATAAACAATTTTACTTTTGAAAATTTACACTCCAAAAAATTTTACTTACTTACTTACGGTACTCTTAACAAGTTCTGCCGGCAAATAGTGGTGCAACTGACAGTAGTTATAGTCCATACCTTGTAAACAGAAACACACTGTTGTGTTCCAGAGACGGTACAATTAGGAGCTATGAGAGATTCCATCTTCGGCAGGGGTGACAACGCTTCAGTAACCTTCTTCGATTGAAGTTGTTTTTTGATGTCCAATGGCTGGAGTGGCCACTTACCATTAATGGATTATTAGCACATTTATGTCTATAATCAAAAAAAAGTGTTTGAATAATGTCATCTACGATTACATAAACATTAAACTTTAAGTATAGCTTTTTATAATTAGATTATTGCTATGAAAAACCCATTAGCATAAAATTAAACGTTTAGTTCTAAACAACCCTGTTGTTATTAAGCTATTGCACTTCTCATTTGCATGACATGCGAGCTAATTACCTTAATATACCCGATGGAATTCTTTCCAAATTTTTAATTCTACCTTCTTTATAAAAATATTTTTTAAATTTCCACAATCGTTTGTTTAGCATGTGAATTTATACGGTCAGAACACCAGACACCGGATAAAATATGGAAGTAAATAGGGCCAGAAGAGTTTATCTGCAGTTTATCCAAATGCAAATTTACTACGATAGATTTTTTACATTTAAACATCGACAATCTCAGAATTATTACTCCAAACAATGCATCAGATTGCATAGGCCTTCGCAAGAAAACACTATCAAGGTTAATTCGTGACACTATCTTACCCTTTCTCCCGAACCCCCGGCCGCCTGGTCTACCCTGCCGGGGGCTTCCATCTGGTTGGGTTTTAGTTATCTATTTAATTTTATTATATACATAATTTATAAAATATTATTTATATTATGGTATCTATTTGTTCTAATCACTACTTAGTACTTAACACTGGATAGATTATCTAACACTTAAAAATATTTGGTTGATAATTTATTATTAGGTTTTCACCTTTATAAACTATAGGCAATATATCATCTTTTTCTCCAAGTTTATTGACACATGGGTGTTAGTTAACGTTAGTGCACCCTGTTAGTTAACGAACGAGACTCCAGCGATCATGGACTAACCCTCCAAGAAATATATGCGGGGCAGCAGCGCTTGCATGGAGAGGCTGATATCAATAAGTGGACATAAATAGGCTGGTGAAGGGTCCTGCATCAGTTAAAACACAAGCCTCTGATTCTGTTTAATGTATACTGAGTAACGTATATTGATTTTGTTTACAGTTTGTAGCTCATCCAAACGTACAACAACTTCTAGGAGCGATATGGTATGAGGGACTGCCCGGATTTAAGCGAAAAAACATCGTCGGACAATGCGTACAGGTAACGATGAAAGTTGTTTCATATAGCAACACGGCTCAAGGTTTGTTTTTTAATTGAATCGTTGCTTACGGTCCGCCCGGTGGTAACCACCAACAGCCCTTGAACACCTCGTACTTCAATCGAAGGAGGTTACAAATGTGCTCAAACCGGAACACAACAACAGTTGCACAGATTATTATTATCATTTTTTTTATTGGAAAGGCGGCAAACGAGCATGCGGCTCACCTGATGGTAAATGACTACCGTCGCCCACGTACATCTGGAACACCATAGGTGCTGCAGGTGCGTTGCCGGCCTTTAAGGATATTTGCGAGAAGGAAGGATAAGGAACCTTACTCAGCGAACGAAACAACCAGAACATGCCTCTACTTCACGCCGGTATGTGAGGCTGTGGTACCAGCCCGCCGCTTGGCTCTTCCACGTGTAAATTTAGACGTTAGCATGGGAAATAGGTAACGGGGCGGTAACCAGGTGGCTTCTAAGCAGAAAAGGCTTCCTTCTCAGCCTCTCAAGAACTCACAGACATTCCTTTTCTTCTAAACGACGTTGTGTAGGTGACTATCCAAAATAAAACCTTGCAGTAATAAACTTTTTCACTCGTAGCTATAACCGTTTTAGTTGAAAACAAAATAAACATTTCGCATAATTTTTACGAGCGAACAATTATATTAGTAATAAACATGAAACAGTTGCTTGATTATGCGTGCCCCGATATCAATCTAATTAAAGAATGGTTGCTAAAGCAAAAATACTTATAAAGTGAATTAATCGTTAATAAATCTTGGTGGCCCCAGACTGAGGAAAATCGTAAATAATAATTAATAGATGTTCGTGGGCGTCGGTGATCACTTACCATCAGGTGAGCCGCACGCTCGTTTCCCCCTTCTTCTATAAAAAAAAAAAAATTAATTTGTATTAAAAAGTCAAAATTGGCGTTTAAGTCATAACTAAGAGCAATAACGAGCGTGTATGAATTTTTAATTGTTAGGCAATCTTAAAGGGAATTGTGTGTGAGTGTGAGTGCGTCTGTGTACAGTGTGAGTGTGTGTGTGCGACATGTACATGTATATTTAGGCTGCTGCTTCAAAACAATAATATCTTCACTATTCAGTTGCGGTTCTAAGCTATTTCTTCAATACTATTCTGTTACAGGTTGCGAAACTAGGTTTTATGTTCCCCGTATACTGCACCATTTATATGCTGAACCCCGATTCGGAGTACGGCAAATTCATGAAAAAACCATTTGTTAAGTTCATTTGTCACAGCTCATCGTATATGATGTTTCTTTGTAAGTATTAAGAGCAATAATCCATACTTTTCATCCTTTATATCACAAATGTGAAAGTACCTCTGACATGAAGATGCCTTGGACCCAGGGGAGGGATTTTTTTTATATGGAGAAAATCTTTCCCGTGGATGAAGTCGAAGAACTGGGAAAAGTAATTAATGGGTGACCGTGTTTATTCACGAAGTTAAAAATTGGAGGTTTAGAAGTAGGCACTAGAGCTTAAAAATTGTTTTCTTTTAAGTAACAAAGATCTGATAATATTGATGAAGCTCTTTAGTAATCTTCCTTTTGCAAAAAGTTTTTCCTTTTGCAAAACCAAAAAGTTTGTTATTTTGTTTTTTTTCATGCTTACTTTTAAAGCAATCTCTAATAAACATTATAACGTCCGATAATTTTTAAATGCCTGTTTTATAAATAAATATGCTTGGTTAACTGCATCATTAAGTTTCTAACCCGAATATTAATTTCAGCTCTACTTTCATTAGCTTCACAAAGAGCGGAATTCCTAGTTCTGGAATGGTCTGGAATCCGATGGCTTCAAGAGTTAGTGGCACATTGGAAGGCACACGAGAGGGGCGCCCTGCCGGGCCTCATCGAGTTTACCGTCATAATCTTCATAGCAAGTAAATTTGCATTTGTTAGCATGCGATTTAACCTAATTATCAGATAATAGTTGACAAAAAAGGTTTCATAAAAATATATACAATTACGACTAACATCAGATTAGTGTATATAGTCATTCTAATGCGGCAATATACCAAAACATTTTTTAATTCAGTTTTCAGTCAGAGAGATTATGACATCTTATGGTGTTGTATTTCACGTTGTAAATACAGCACTTAAAATTGCTATTAACCATTTTAGTCGTTGCGGCGCCGGGGATCGAACCCAGGGTCACTCGCCCTCTATGAAACTAAAGTGAACGCCCTGCCTACCACGCAAGAACATGTCAAGCCCGCCAACCCGCATTGGAGCAGCGTGGCGGCTCCAAAACCCATTCAAATGTTTGAGAAGGAGTCCATTGCTCAGCTGGGGGCACATACAGGTAAGCCTGTATGTGCCCCCAGCTAAGCAAGCTTAGTAAGCTTACTTTAGAGTGTTGTAGAAATCTACTAAGAGCTACTGGCAATTGCCAGACAATTCTCCTAGCCTCCGTCAGGTGGCAGAATAACCATCTCATCATCGTCAGACTTTTTTTTATATACGTGTGGAAATACCTAAGGCATACCCATACGCGGGGGCAATGACGCCTTATCCCGGGCTTACACTGACTAAAACCTCACGGAATTCCAACGCCAAAAGCCCTAGTCGACCCCTCCCTGGGAAAGAACTTATCCTCTCACTCCACCTTGTGGTTGGGCGCCTTCCTACAATCCCACAGAGGACCGACACAAAGTTACGATGTCAATCCTCTCCTCACAGTCAACCGACACACATCCGAAGTGGGCTCCTCAAGCCGACTCGGAGAGACCACTTCGGGTCAGCGCGCAGCACAAAATCAGGTTGGCCATGTAGGTTCACAGCGGGTGACCAGGGCAAGACGGGACCAACTACTAGTCTTCTAGCCTTCCAACCATGAAGGAGAACCTTTACTCCATGAGGATTTACCTCCCGATCATTGCTTCCGATTGGTGTAATTTTCAAGCTAACTGAACTAAGTTCGTGATTACCTAATAGATCATTGACAATATTAGGCTTCTTCTGGCTTATCTATTTTCGATTTTTATTATATATTTATTCATCTATCATTTTATATATTTATATACGTA
The DNA here is from genome assembly GCA_029286595.1 of Bhutanitis thaidina. Taxonomy (NCBI): domain Eukaryota; kingdom Metazoa; phylum Arthropoda; class Insecta; order Lepidoptera; family Papilionidae; genus Bhutanitis; species Bhutanitis thaidina. The sequence continues at coordinate 3,375,134 of JAGSMS010000020.1, read as the reverse complement.
TTTGTGGTTTTTTATATTATAAACATTTATTTAATTACATAGTGTGTTTATATGTATTTATCAACTTATTATTATTGGAGTCTACCTATAGTTTTTTTTTTATTCTTTGTTTTATACCTGCCAACTACCTTTCACCATAACAAGGGTTGATTGGTAGAGAATGCCACTTGGCATTAAGTCCGCCCATTGTAACCTAAATCTTAAGGCTAAGAATAAAGAATAAAATAAATAAATACTTGCAGGTCTGATATGGGCGGAAATAAGATCTCTGTGGAGCGGTGGGCTGGCGGAGTACGTCAGCGACTTGTGGAACATTGTCGATTTCATCACAAACGTGTTCTATATAGCATGGATCAGTTTACGGTTTTCGTCTTGGTATATAGTACAGGTACCCGATAAGTAATCTACATACAATTTACTAAACTTTAAATATAGTTACAAATTATAGGTTTGATTCACGCAAAGAAATGTATTTATGTGCATTTGAAATAATTGTTCCGGTTCTGGGTATATGACCGTGTATATTCTATATTTGTAAATAATTTCTAAACCCTTTTACGGCGGTAGAGAAAATCTTACAGTAATAGCAAAGATTTTATTTAAAGAAATCAACATAATGTCGCGTAAGCTCGATAACTTTTTGTCAACTTTTGTTGTTGTTTGTTAACGAAACTATTTGGACCTACCAACCTACATAAAGTAAGGTTTTACACTGGTTGGAATTAAACCATTTTTAAAAACAAACAACATCGCTTCCTGCATATTCTGTTAAGGTATTCGAAAATAAGAAGAGGATAGAAATTCGGCATTTAACATAGGGGACTGGAGTGTACGCACACAAAATTGCACATGGGCACATAATTACTTATAGACCGAACAAATTCTTGTGCGTGCTGGAACTAAACCTACGATCAGGATTGCCGCAGCCAATCGCTTGACCACTTCGTCAGCTGACTCAACAACAACAACTGAACCAGCTGTGGTCGTTGCACAACTATTACTAACCACTTCCTGTATTCCAGAACTAGGTCAGAGACATCAATAACGAATAGCCGATAGCTTGTTTCGTTACATGAATATTTCTTGCGTCTGCGAGCGGAGTCCTGAATCAACTGAGCAATGGGCCCTGATCCAAATAAGTTTTACATAATCTTGTAAAATAGACAATAGTGTCTAGTAATTTTATATATATTTCTCTTCAAAATCTATAGGTGATCACGAGATTTCTCTGAACCTAAAACAACGGTTAAGCCAAATAAAAATCCGGAATATCTGTCTACTTTTATGTGTCATTTTTTAAAGTGACTTTGCAATGATTTAATTATGAGTCGTTACTGACATAACTTTGTTATATGACTTTAAAAAAGATATACCTAAGAGTTTCTTGCCGGTTCTTCTCTGAGAATCTTCTTATTTGAGCCATAAATAAGCCTAAATCGAATAAAAAATGTTGACTTTGAACTACTATTTTGATTTTCTTGCAGCGAGACTATCGCGCTGGCCTCGATCCTTGGTACCCCCGCGAACGCTGGGACTCCTTCGATCCAATGCTTCTTTCCGAAGGCGCTTTCGCCGCCGGCATGATATTCTCCTTCCTCAAACTGGTCCACATATTCTCCATCAATCCTTACCTAGGACCCCTGCAAGTTTCCCTCGGACGGATGATCATCGACATCATTAAGTTCTTCTTCGTTTATATGCTGGTGTTATTCGCTTTCGGATGCGGTATGTAATGTCTAATTTTTTTTTATTGATAATTAAATATAAAGTTTTGCAGTGTGCTAGCGCCGTGTAATAATTTGTCTTCATCCCTTTTTCCGTGTCGTAAGAGGCTACTATAGAAAATTCCAAGAATATCTAAGAGCAATCTTGCCGACTAGGCTTTACGTCCAACCACGCGAAAAGGTGAAAAGTGGGTTGTGGAATTCTGACTACGCTCATACTGAAAGGAAAAACAGATTCATTCACGCCGCCACGACACCGCTACTACTGTGTGTTGTACTGTTATACTTTACCAGCCTGTAAATAGTCTCCTCCCATAAGGATTTTCGACTCCTTGCACTTTAGACGCTGCCCGTCATCTGTCTCGTGTTATTTTACGAGACGGTTATCCCGCTATCTGTCGGTAGCAATTGCGATATTCCAGGCTTTTCCCTTAGTCGCCTCTTGCGAAACCAATAGGTAGATTCTTACTACCGATATTACACGACTTGTTACGTCACTTGTTCTGTATGTTTAAACTACTTTAATTTTCGAATGCTATCTAGAAGTCCTTAGATAGTTGAAATTTCCCTAAATTCTATAAACATTACCGGTTTTTGGGGAGATATTTTTTTTTAATTAAGGGTTGAGATTTTTTTTTTAATTATCTCTTAGGTTTAAATCAACTGATGTGGTACTACGCCGAACTGGAAAAGAACAAATGTTATCATACTCCGAGCGGTATACCTGATTTTGATAATCAAGAGCGAGCTTGCACTATCTGGAGACGATACGCGAAGTGAGCGTTTTTTTTTAATATACATATATGTATAACTTTATTCACAGAGATAAAAAATAAAACTTTTTATGTTGTAATTATCTATTAATCCACTGCAGAAGATAGTAAAGCAAAGTAGCAGACTACAAGGCCTCGTTCTCAAATAACTGTGAGGGTTTTGAAGCCGGGAAGAGCCCGCCACGCGGCTCCAGTGCGGATCGGCGGATTTCACATGTCTTCGAATTAATATTTTTAATTATTTCTCAAATATGCAGGTTTCGTAAAAGGCTGTATAGAGGTCTATAAATTAAAAGGCTAGCCAACGGCGGCATAGATTTCATTGAAGGTTTGCGGGTATTCACCACGCTGGGCAAGCGGGTTCGTGAGCGCAGTGCTGGTACACACAAGCTAGTGATGTTCGCTTAATTTTAGTCTCAACGTGGTAGAGCCAAAACGTGCTGCTACTCTAATTGGCCGGCTCGACCGGGATGGTACCACCACTTCGCGGAATATCGACGTGAAGTAGAGGCATCTTGTACTTCATCATTTCGTTCGGTAAGTTATGTAATCGGAGGCCCACTCCTCCTTCTTATCTGTTAACATACTGGTAGGAAAAGTTATACGGGTGAAAGGTTTATTTCCTTAATTCTGAACAGAAACATATTTTTTTTTCAAATGTGTCAAAGTTATATTTACATACATAACTTTGTCTACAATGTCAATCTACATTTCAGCTTATTCGAAACATCTCAATCACTGTTCTGGGCTTCTTTTGGTCTGGTGGACCTGACAACCTTCGAACTGACAGGCATCAAGAGTTTCACCAGGTTTTGGGCGCTCCTTACCTTCGGATCGTACTCTGTTATCAACATCATAGTGCTGCTTAACATGCTCATTGCGATGATGTCCAACTCCTACCAAATTATTTCGGTATGTATTAATGTATGGCATCTTTAATTTTATTAACCGGGTACTATCTGCTTAAGCTTCTGCTACCCCCTTCCTCTCCATGGTATCGAAGAATAAGAGGCGAATAAGGGAATAACCTTTAACATAATCTCTAAACACAATTTTTATAGAGGATAATTTATCCTCTATAAACAATTGTTGCAAAACCACGTTTGGTCATGCTCAGTATTACCAAATGCAATTCTGTAATCTCTGTCTCGCCCTATACTTGACAGGCGTAAGTGCTAAATATTATTATCTTCACTCAGGAACGAGCTGATATGGAATGGAAGTTTGCCAGGAGTAACCTCTGGATGTCGTACTTCGAAGACGGCGACACCGTTCCACCCCCCTTTAACATTGTGCCCACTCCGAAACATTTCAAAGGCTGGATTGAACGCTGCTGCTCTAAAAGGGATCGCGGATCTATTCTTGTAAGTAAACAAATTAGATACGTTCTAGTTTTGAGAATTAATAATTGATGTCCCATCACACATACATTACATATAACATATATATCTCTAATTTCTGTCTGTATATATTGATTTTTATCGACAGCGTGGCTAAGGGCTTAGCGTAGCTGACTTCTGAGACATGGTTTTTGGGTTCCATTCCCAGCCGTGTGAGTGTACCGTGTCTCTCACTCACTCTCGCACTGTATCTGAATCTTCCTCCGATACTATCACATAAACGTTACATACGATATGGGAGTTAAAGACGTGGGAGTACCTCAGTGTTAGAGCATAAATTTACTACAATATAATATTTTATCCGCAATTGCCGATAGTATTCAGAAGTTGACGCCGTGAATGAAATCGGAGGACCAGGGGCACATCATCATAGACATCATCATCATGAACATACATTACACCAGCAGCAGCCCGCACTGCGCAATCACATTTTTTTTTTATCAGGAGAACTCCTAATTGACATTTATAGTATTACATGGTATAATATACATTTCAGATTTATTTGTGCATTCCCGTTCAGTCTTATGGAATTATAAGCAACATTCTAAAAAAGTTTCATTAAAATACTTGAATTCCTTTATAAGTTAATTCTGTTCAAACTGATCGCAAAAACTGTGTCGCTCATTGTATATTATGCGTAACAGAGACGCAGGGGTTAGAACATTCCGCGCCTCTGCGCCCTACTGCGCTTCACTACAATCTTCATCTATCATTCTATCGTCAACTGTCACGGAGGCAACACGTGTTGAGATTGATTACTAAGTACTTACATAATATTTAATTCCCAGAGATGTATCGTGCTCAATCGCATAATGTGAAGGTCGGCAAATAGTAACATAAGGGCAATGAGATATTTCAAATCAAAATTTATTACGCATTTTATTATTATTCTATGATCTGATCTGAAAAAATTAAGTTTCTTTGTTTGTCTCTTATAAATTCGCAAGCGACTCGATCGATTCCACTGTTATTTATCGTTTAAGAATAAAAAATATGTAATATTGAACTCATTACTTATATAAATACCCACTGTGAAACATGGATGGGTTCTAGTAGTAACAGATATTTATTTACTTACAACCGGTAGACTTAATACCTAGTAGCATTCTCTACCAGTCTACTCTGGTCATGATGAAAAGAGTGTCCATTTGTCACAAAAGTAAATGGCTTGTGCTAACCAAACATATTATAACTTTCCCACTTACGAGTGATTGAATACATTATTTTTCTTGAACCGTTTAGAGCAAGTCCCGTGAAAAAGCACGCCAGGAGCACGAAGCGGTGATGCGCGTGTTGGTCCGTCGCTACGTCACGGCGGAACAGCGCGCACGTGACGAAGTCGGCGTAACGGAAGACGACGTGATGGAAATCAGACAGGACATCTCCACGCTACGATTTGAACTGATCGATATATTGCATAACAACGGCATGAAAACGCCGAGGATTAACGTCCAAGAAACTACAAGTATGACACTTTTCAACTATTTACTTGTGAGGAATGTTCAGAAGACTTTACAAGTATAACGATGTCAGAAACCAACATGCATTTTTACCGTGCTCACCACTTTCTTTCATTAGATCGGGATCGGCTACTTCGGATGGACTTTTGTTTCATCAATTGGTCGATAGAGCCTTGTTTGTTAGTGAGCAGAGTGTATCGCGTTCCGGTGAGATTGTTATTTGGAGGAATGAATCTTTACCTTAGCTTAACAGCCTGAGCTCTCCCAAAAGGAGGATTTGGCATAATCACCACGCTCGGCAAACTGAATGGCGGATCGCAATACCGGACACCTCACACCGTGGACATTGCATTGGACAGCTGCTCGTCATTGGTCTGCTTAATTTTGGTCTGGTAGTTTTTAAGATGGTTATCCTGCCATTAGTTTTTTCTTTCCTTAGGCTTTTCCGTTAGTCGCCTGTTACGACAAGTACAGGAAGAAAAATGGTATAGAGTAGTATTTCTTTTAAAGAAAAGCATCTTTCTGAAATACTTGTTTTACCCATTGCTTAAATAAATACCAGCGCTTTCTTTTTTTGTATGTTAACAAATACATCGGCAACAAACAACTATAGACTATATTTAGTGCGTGTTCGTTAATTATAAGTAAACTAATTATTACGAATTAAAAGTATAATTTGTCTGTACGAAGACATCATAATATTATAATGACTGTTGCAGTATCTGGAAAGAAAGGCAAAGTGATGGAGAGGAGAATCCTTAAGGACTTCCAGATCGGCATCGTAGAGGGGATTATAAAGGACGTCATATCTAGAGAGAGTAAACCTAAGGATGTCTTCAGCCAAATCGCCAAAGCAATTGTCAGAAAAGGCAGCACTGAAAGGTACTGCCATATTAAACTCTTTTTTCTCTCTTCTTTTCCTTATAAGCTGAACAGTACACCTGGACATTTCCCGTGGGAAAGGCCTAACTTAGTCATTACTCTTGGCAAGCCCAGACAGACTTGTGATCTCCTGCCAGTCATCGGTTTGTGGATTTTCAGTCGAGTATTTTTTTTTTAGATGAATATTACGCCATTTGTCGGATACCTTGAGAGTTTCTAGCCTCTTTAGCCCTTAGTCAACTCTTACTACACCCACGTAAAGGTAGGAGTGCGCCTTTTTCCCCTACCACTGGGCAATAAAACTAATATACTTCCTTAATTTTTATAATTGAATACCCCTAAGATGGCCTAAGACGTAACCGTCCGATTTGTTATGTAAATAAATAAATGTGTTAAAGTACAAGGTGTTATAGTAATTGTCAATGTCGTGAAGTGTCTCCGAGTGACAAATGGTAAATATTTTGTTTGTTTGAGGCCAGTCTCCTTCGATTACGCAGGCTTATTGCGTCAGTATTTCAAACAACTAATGCAATTAACCTTAATACTAATACATCCCTGAGCTAGCGAGTTCATATAAAAATCGATATTTTGTATTACAATCGCTTCGAAGTGTATATTTACAATTATTTATTTACAATTATTCATTTAAAGAGACATTGTAATAAAACTTAATGATTGAACCATTGTGAAATTTCAATATGAATGTTCTGTTTTATCATTGTAAAAAAAAATCATTTTGCAATTGAAATTATTATTTTATTGGTTATTTTTTTTCGTAAAAGTTTTGACTCATGGACCCGACGTGCTCCCCTGTTGGTTAGGCCGAGACATGCAAAATGAATAATCTAGATATTAACTTTATTATTATTCGTTTATGCATCTTAACAAACTGCTATCAAAATACCGAATCTGAATAATAATATAAGGAATGAAATATCCCGATTTTCCTTTTTAGCACTAAACCAACACATTAGGGTTCTTAAATATATAATCTGTTAATAACTCGACTAAAGCGCCACCTATCGGATCCTAGCATAGTTATGAACGATTGTTTTAAAAAAAAAACAAATAAATTGTGACCGCAATTGGTCAAACCGTTCAGGAGTGCACCATGACTAACAGACGCGCCAACGATTATACTACATACAAAGATTTTTAATTTTCGTTTTCTTGGTAGTCCTACGACCATAGGCATCTCCAAGAAAGTGCCTGCACAAACCAGCATGTATTTCTTGAAAGATCTGTCCATACTGCCCATAACTAGTCTGTGATATTTACAACATATTAGATTTAGGGTACAACAAATTTAGATGGATTGTCCGCCATTATTATGACGCTAGAGCCTCGTTTGCTGTCTAGCAAGGTGCATAACGTGCTGGCTGGTAATCAGAGAAAAAGAAGGTTTATAATTAATTTCTCATAATTCGTAAATTTATTTCACAGTAAAAAACGTGATTGGAACGCTCTAGTACGCACGAATACAACCCAGCGGGACCCGATCGGTAGAACTTCCGAAGCGGAGACAAAACGTAGCCGCCAATCTCTGCGAGCTCATATCTTGGATAATGTACAGGCTAGGACAATTGATCCACAGAAACTGCTGGGTAAGACAGTTCCTCCTTTAGCGGCCTCGATATAACCCAGAGTTGGGATGAATTGAAGGAACAAAGTATAAAAAAATAATTGCAACCGCTACATAATAAACGATCCATAGAGCCACTCCTTCTCAAATATCTGAGAGGGTTTAGTAGCCGGGGAGGGCCCGCCACGCACCCCCAATGCGGGTTGGCAGGCTTCACTTGTACTCGATAATATTTTTTTATTATTATTATTTAGAAGGCCTTTTCCCTGCAGAATGACGTTAAAAAGGCTGTTACTTTCCTTTTACTATAACATAATCAATAATAAATGTGTCAAGATAAACCAGGTTCGGCGATTTAAAATAAAAATTAAGCACGCTTAATAATAATTTTTATTTCGACAGAATATAATCCGAACCTATCATCGGTCAATCCGACCGCAAGAGTGGCGTACGCCAAGTTCATGAAGAGCAAGATTAAGTCAGATTTTTCGGAGAAGGAGAAGAGGGGTTCAGAAGGCGATGTCAGTATGGAAGACGAAGTGTTTGAAGCGCCAAAAAGAGCCGCCTCTATCAGGAAAAGTGGTCAATATATAACTGCACATTTTTATGTTTTAGCTTCCATGTAGTACGTTCCGCGCCTAGTGCCTCATCTTCTACACCACCAAGCAACTTCCCGCCCTCCCGGGTGACCAAGAGTCGGTCACGAATGCCCATGAGCTTACAGTTCTTTATATATATATATATATATATATATATTACTTTTTACAGTTTTAGTTTCTACAGTTCTCTGATGCATTATTCTGTAAATATCCTACACAAACAGTTACAGATGCGTTATCACCCCTAAGGAGTAAGATGGAATGCCTCACAGTCCGTATTTATTCCGATTCATTCACCTTTCAAACTCGACAGTTGTTACCCCGCTGTTTGGTCGGCACAAATGGGTAACAGGGCAGAACCTGCCCAGACGACTCCTTGGCAGATGATGAACATCAGAGTTCATTACCGGTACACGTGTTTATTAGAAAAAACTAAATACACATAACTCTTACATATTCCATCCAATTGACTCTGGTTACCAAAAATAAAAACAGCTAGACTTGAAGTAGAACGATAATTTTCTCTTCTAAAATTTAGAATGTGAAAAAGTATGCTTCTGGCATGTTTATTTCAATCATTCAAATACTGTTTTGTACAGACATGAATAGTTTTCAATATTTAGAATGTGCTGAAAACAGTTTTCCATTCAAAAGTATAATTTACATAATACATACGAGTATTTTCTATTTCAATTTTAAACGGATATTGGACGTAAATAAGGAAACTGTATACTGTTTGAAATGTTATGAGCTTGAGACTGTTCCACAATATTACTGATTCTGACAATGGCCTTTAGACTAAGTGTTTGTAAATTTTCTATAGACTAAAAACTTTAAAAAGATTTGGTAAATAAAACAAGACCTCTTATCATTACTCAAATCGTATAAAGATTATGACATCGATTCTCTATTATTGCAGACACTTTTAGAAACGTATTTATTTAACTTGTGATAATAATAATTCTTATTAAATACCACGTTTCTCGCCAGGTAAATCGTTTCGGGCGAGAACACCTATTCCAGAAACTTCAGATGACGAAAACTTAAAGGAGAACGAAATAAAAGTAGAGGCTGATATTGAACGTAAAGGTGAGTAAATACTATCCTAATTCAAACTTCATGTAAATGATAAAATATTTACTTAAGAAATGGAATATCTTGAGCCATGATAGGCTAGGGGTCAAAGCGCTCGCTTTAATTTTATAGTACGCGAGTGACCTGGGTTGATCCGCGGTGCCAGCACCACTAAATTAACGATTTTACACGCTGTATTTACCACGTGCTCAACGGTGAAGGAAAACATTGTGAGGAAACCAAAAAAATCTTTTGAGGATGTGTGATGTCTGCCAACTAAAGCAGCCGAGCGGACCGTTCACGGCTTCAATACACTCTCAAACATTTTAGAGGAAGGCCTTTGCGTGCAGCATTGGGTTTTTACGTGCTGTTACTTAAGAAATTATCATATAACTTCTTATAAAGTTTTAAAACAATAAAATGTATTTTATTAAAGGCACAGAAGATGAATCAGAACAAACAAAAGAATTAAAGCCATCATCAGAGGAACCGTCTACATCTAGTATGCCCAAACCGGATAATAGTGATAAAACTAAAAAGTCTGAAACGAAAGACCACATCATCCAAATAGAAGAACCCGAAGCAGGAAGCCCTTCAAAGAGCTTATACATAACAAAGGAAGAAGATTCGAATCTTCAAAAGCCTATTGAACCCACGGCAAGCAAAGCTGCGAAATCTGAACAGATCCTATCAGCGTCAACCCTTGAGGCGCAACATAAAGATGCAAAGACTCCAGAAGCTAAACCTTCGACTTCGCCGCCTGCAGCCGAATCTAAACCACCGAATGTTGTAGTAACTTCTGAAGGGGAAGATCCTTCTACAAGTTCAACAGCCAAGCCAAAACCTTCAACAGCCAGTCAACCACCGGCTAGTAAGCCAGGCATAGTAAGTGATAAAGGTAGATCTAAAGTAACAGGTAAAATTGTATCTGGCTGGCTCTAGTGGTTAATTTTAACATAAATATTAAAAACTGACCAAACATCGACATATTAGTGAGACAAACCAAAACTTACGATAGCAATAACTAGAATTTAAAATTTCAAACTAACTTTCCGTAAACAAGTTCCAAACCATGATCACTGACTTTATAGAAATACACAACTATTATAACCAGTTTAGACCTAAAATATTAACTTAAGCCGAATTTTGTGAATTACTTCTTCGTTTAACTTTATTTAATATTTTATTGTTTGTAATAAAAGACTCCATGATATTGTGGAAAATTATTTAACGAAAAAAGTTTTGGAACAAAATTCTTAACCCTAGGCAGATACAAATTAAAATAGAAGTTTAGATTAGATTCCCACTTGGTTAATAATAATTGTGTTATTCTCAATGTTTAGATATATATCGGTACAACTTTTTTTAAGTTTTATCGCCGAGCACATCTGTCATGATTGTCTTTTATATTAGAATGCTTGGTTTATTTGTAATCTTATAATAACCTTGTGCACTACGTAGGAATAGTAGTACACTGTAAAATTAGTTTTAAATAAATGTGTTTATTTATTAAATGTTTCAATTCCTAATTCTGAATGTTTTATGTAATAGTAAGTAATCGTGAGGTGTATATGTTCCAATTTCCAGCTCATCTAAATTGGAAAAGGTCAATGTTTTAGAACAGGATAAGATTGTCATGACATGAATAAAAATGAGGACAATGATTAGACATTTTGTCAGTCTAACAGTACACCTAGATTTGAAAGAAACGAGATTATTTTAATGCAGCTGGTTAAATGTAGGAATTTAAATTCTCTATATCTATTTATATTCGCGTATCATATAGTTGGACTTATTTAAAGGTATGATAAAAATTTATTATTTGTATTTGAGAATAGATTTGTATTGGAGAGGAGATTCGCTGTATGTATCTACAATCAACAATCAACTGCCACTGCTTTGTAATTTTAATTTAAATTTTTCTACTATTGTATATTATCGTTAATTTTACTTGATATGTTTTATTTAGATGTAATAGAATCAGATTATATTAAGCTATAAAATATTTTATCTTTTTTGTTGATATAGTACGTAAAATATGTTTGCCGATAATAAAACGAATATGTTTTGAATTATATTTTTATTTAAGCCCTTATTCTAACTCGAAATAAAAATAAATAGAAAATATAACACATCGCCTCGAGCTGTTCATTGTTTCCTCCGTCTTTTGTTACGTGACTTAAAAGTAATTGTTTAGATTGTCTGATTGTGACATGTGTCATCATTTGAAATACCGTTTCTTCTCTAACCACAACATAAATATTGATAATATTTGTCTGTTGTTTCTGAATTTTAATTATATCATTGAAATGGGAAAAACATACTGCCATCAAATCTCTTCCATAAAAAGCTTGAGACAGTTCGTAGTGCATTCCAAAAATTAAAGACATTACTTTCGAACAACGGTGAGCTAACAGGTATTGCATCAGACTTAGGCAAAGTGCAATTGGATCCTGTATCATGACAATGCAGGGTCATTGTCACACAGCAATTCCCATAAACGGGCTTTTAGCCAGTAAAAACATTTCTATGCCTCCTCAAACTCCTTATTCACCTGACTGCAGTCCTTGTGACTTTTTCCTCTTCCCAAAATTGAAAATACATCTAAAGAGACATCATTTTTCGGACATCAGAAAACGTTCAAACGTAAACGACCAACTGAAGGCGATTCCAATATCTTCGTTCTAGCACTGCTACGCGGTGAGGAAGAACCCTCTCCAACACTGTGTGGCTTCCTAAAGGAATCACTTTGAGGGAGACAAAGTTTAATTGTGATTATATTCAAACAAAAACGTTTCTAAATATCAGTCTCATTACTTAATAGAGACATACACTCGTATATAACTGGATGGTGATAAGATAGTCAAATATATACCTACTATATGTTGTGCCATATAATATTTCCCCTAGCGATATTCGAAGCCACGACCCTCAGCTTTGGAGGCGGGATCACTACCAACTAGGCAATCGGCCCGTATACAGTGTATAGTAGATAACGTGAATAGTAAATTGAAAATTATTAATTCGCGGATATTTTGCATCGAAGCTAAATCAACGCTTGGACCACTGCATTTTTCATAATTCAAATAACTTCCCCTCTGTAACGACAAACCAGCTAAGGCGTTCTGAAAAAATATTCGTCTGACTGTTACTTATATCTTCTGAACCTAACACATATATAGGTTTTGATTAATTTTAAAAACAAATCTTTGTTTGCGTGATTTAATTTGTAAATAAATGCGTGAAAACTTAAGGCACTTCAAAACAGCTATTAGAGATAAAAAAAAATCACGTAAAGTCCTCAAAACTGGGTCATAGACAAAAATAAACCTAAACGTATATTGTTTCTTTTAATATTACGACTGAGGGCCTTAAAATACGTACGTACGTCGGCAGTAATAATAATTACAAGAGTCACCACTCTTTGGGTGACCAGGTGTGAGTGCTTATGAATAAAGTTCCTTTTGGTTAGTTACATTTTTTTTTTATGAAAAAATAGGCCTGCGTTTGACCTCAATCTTGCCCGATGGAAAGCGAAGATGAGGCCTAGGATGGTACACGCTTGCCTAGATGTCTGTTCACTTTGGCCTTGAAGATATCCAGGTTATAGGCCTCCGGTAAAACCGACCTCGGCAGAGAGTTCCACTCCTTAGCCGTCCGCACAAAGAAAGAAGAGGCAAACCGCCTCGTGCGTAATGGAGGAATGTCTACAACATAAGGGTGGAACTTCTCGCCGCGTCTAGTCAAAACATAAATTTAAATGCACGACGAAAGTCATAATCATGAACTTGTATAAGAAACATTTAAAAATAATAAAGCTCCAATGTTCTCATATTTTTGGAGAGATTCATTCATTTAATTATTCTGACAACGTTGTTATAAAATTTTGTTCATTTTAATGGCTTCAGTAAGACATTCGTGTCACGCCTTTTATTCTCATATTTTAATTATGAATGACAATGTTGAGTTGTTTAACCTAGTGTATTTTCAAAGGCCATACGAAATGAAAGTCACTGCGATTTTCATTTCGTATGGAAACTTTTACTGGTGCTTTCTAGGCCTACGTTTAGCAGTGAACTGAATTAAGTTGTGGGAGATGAGGAGATAAGTCTTCTCTACTAGTTGGTACATCTAACTTTAGAACGTTTTACCAAGTTTCGTAAGGGTTGACTACAAGCTACAAATAATGAAAAAAGACAGTTTCAAACAAATTTATTTCTATTGTGTAACAGTGTAGCGAACTTAAGTATTAGTAATTTTCCAAAATATATTTGTTGACAAATGTTTCCTACTACCTGGGTAGTGATGAATATTAAAATAAATTTGATTAATTACGGAAAAAAAAAAGGAAACACATTTCATAAATATGAACATATAACTACAAACATTTAGTTGTTACAAATTATATTCTATAACAGTCAGAAATTCATTCTTGCCCAGCGTGGTATGTGTTGACGTTCCAAGAAATATATAGCAAATTTTGCTGGCGCCTTTTTGAAGAGAACTACGAGATGTTCAGCAGTGGACTTAAATAGGCTGGTATAGTAGTAGTATCATTGACCTGAAACTGTGGTGGCAGCGTAAGGGAATTTACTACCCTATCTTATTCCGTGGGGAAGTGACGGGGGACCAAAATAAATCTCCAATGTCAGAAAAATATCATGACCTCCTAGAAATGTAACAATTCTAATACTGGTCGAATTTTAGAAGCATTTTTATCGGTTCTTATATTAGCAAGGTGTCGTATATCGTGTCCTTCCTTTGAACTGCGAGCTGAAGAATCTACGTAACCCCCTCCTCATCCTCCCTTCCATCGCACAAACAAAATATTCTTCAAGGCCGGCAGCGCACCTGCTGCTCCTCTGGCGTTGCACATGGGTGACGGTAATCATTTACCAACAGGTGAGGGGCTAGCTCGTTAGTCCCTTTCTAGTAAAAACAATAAAAAAATAGAGAAAGGAAACGTACATAAGTAACAAGAACTTTTTGTTTTCTTTTTAATTCACATATATCTCTTTTTTTTATATTTAATAAACTATTGTCATAAAGACATTAAATACATGTTACACTATAAGTTATATAAAAATAGTATTAGATAAGAAGATATAGTATATAAAATACTTCATGGTCTAATGTTTAAATATTTGATTCAAAGCCAACCGGTTTTAGGTTGACGTTTGATAGTTTTTACATCATCTATTTTGTTAATGTTTTGTAAAGTTTTAGGACCCGGTGACGCAATCAGTTGCTCCGTACTGGATGTTGACGAATTACACATTGTTGGTGAAGGTGATGAGCTAGGACTCTGTAACATAAAGGGATAATTAGATAAAAGACAAAACTTATTTAGACTAATTTACGAATTGACAAGTTATGGTTTTCTCTCTGTGTAGATTATATTGCCATTATATATCTATTGATTTTGTAAAGTTATGCCTCCACATCTTACCCAGTATACATCGTAGGAATCGATAAAATCAGGAAAATACTCATATTTTTTGCTATTGCCACCGATGGTCGATCTCAAAATTGTTTATACCAAAAATACTTAGGACATAAACGTATATCCATTTTCATAGTGAAAAGTGTTTGGTACTGTCATTGCGAATTTTACTGCTTATAGGTTTAACGATGAAAATGAATAAGCCTAGATACAAATAGACAATAACGAACTCACTGGTGCAGTACATATTTGCGGAGAAGATGGCCTAGAAGACGAAGTTCGTGGCTTTGGTATCGAAGCCGCTTTGTCGGCTGCAGACATATTCTTTGGCGTCAGAGGTGCAGCTGATCTATTTGATGGCGAACTCGGCGTCACTTCCATGGTAGGAGCAATTGGAGTCTAAAATGTTTTAAAAAAATTACATTGCAAATTCGCGGCCGTCATTGGGTTATTACTGTGAAACAAGTTCGTAGGCTAAATTGGAATGATTAACATTTCTATTAGCATTGCTGAAAGTGAAGTAAAAAGTGCACAATATACGAAGAGTATGTAGTAACTGTTGCTATCGCAGTCACTTTGATGTTTACTCACAAACCCAACTCAACGCGGACACTCAAGATGTTTCTACTGCACACCGGTATTATGTGAGGCATCTGGCTCATTCCAGCAGCAGCAAAAGCCGCCGCTTGGCACTACCACGTACAACATTTCCTACGTCGGTTACAATGAAGTTTTCATCTACACAGAAATCACAGTTTGACACTGTATTGTCTATTGATCCACGCCATTGTAGAGGCATTTTCTTTTATCTTCTCGTAACTGACGAGACGGTTAAGGCAATGAGCGAAGAAAGTGCAGTTTCACAGATATGGGGTCCAGTAACAAATCAGTATAGGAAACAAAGGCCGTGTGGTTGTGGCCTAAGCAGGAAGTAGCAACGCTAGTAATTCATTCACGTGGCCGGTACGAACCTTAGGTTTAGCTGGCGGGGGAGGCAACAACCCCTCGGCAAGTTTGATTCCAGGAGCCGTGGGTCTTGCTACCGCTATATCTTCTTTTGCATCAAAATCCATCTGCCAATTGTAATGCCATCATTATCATATATAGAATTTCCCATAAATTTAAACAAAGAACGTTCGTAACTTCTCTTTTACATCTTCATTTGAAGCAAACCCGAACAGCCAACCACTTGTACTACCAAATATTGGTTTGCTTAAAATGGACAAGTCTGTATGGCCCAATCTGTCAAACTGTCTAATTTATCAACGCGTCAGAATGAAACCGATCATGATTACTATTACCACCGTAGTTACACAATAGACTCCCAGGTGACATGCTCTGTTGGCTAATGTGACTAAGGGTTTTAAGAGTGTGAGTTCAGACTAACAAATATATCTACAGTCTGTCACTAGTTCGCTGGAGAACATCCGCCTCCCCAAAAAGCACGGTCCTAAGCTACCTGCATTTGTCGACTTTCTGGAATTCTGTGCAGGTCTTCACCCCATCATCTCACCTACATGAATCGTACTTCAGAAGATGTGAGGACCCGAATGCTGCTCAGCTGAGTGGATTTCGTCGATCGAATCTTAGTCGAAGTTAGAATTACATCAGTCAGACAATTTGTCTCTGATATATTCATCTCAATGGCGTACTTGTTGATAATTTCGTGCGTAGTGTTGCCACCAACGACCACGAGTTGACGTCTTTGTCTTGTCCATGGTCATCTTAAGACCAGCCCGGTGGGAGACACTATTGACGTCATTGAATACGTTTTCCAATGCGGCGGTGAAGACTTTCGGAGATATAACATCATCTCCCACAAGGAGAATAAGCCATAATCGCCACGCAGCGGAAACCTCGCACCTTAGACGCTCACCTGAACACAAATGATTACCGTCGCTCACTACTCAAGTAGAGTTACTACTTACTACTGTAAGTACTACATCACGGCGGTATTGGTCGAGCTGCACCATTCAATCAGCAGCAAAAGGCGCTGCTTGACTCTACCACGTACGAAAATTCGATACGTGAAGTATATGTGAAGTCCACTAATCCGCACTGGAGAAGAGCGGTAGACCCTTCCCGGCTATAAAACCCACACAAATAATAAGAGGAGGCTTTGGCTCAGGCTTTGTCCAGCAGTGGGATATTAAAAGGCTGTTACTTTATTTTTGTACATGAATATACCTGGTCAATTGTTGACAGTGTGGGCGCTTCGGGAGCTGTGTCCTTAGCTTTGTGCGTCAAGTCACCAGGTGACTGCGACGGTGCTCTTAATGGACTGGCGTCTGAAAATAAAATTTAGTAAAATGATTTGCATCTTCATCAAATCACTAATGTTCGATTGCCATTAAACTGTACTTAAATCTTTACTTCTGAAATTTGACAACATAATATTACATTACGAATGCGCATGGAGCTCGTTATTGCCATGCTCATGGGCGTATCTAAAAATATTTATCTCATCTTTATATATTTATCTCATTCTCTTGTAGGCTACTTTTTTGAAGTTTCACTTCTGCCGTGTGTGAATCGCACACACATGGCAGACGGTTTTTAAGCATGGTAGAGCCAAGCGGCGGCTTTAGCTGCTGCTCGAATGGGCCGGCTCGACCGGATTGATATCACGGCCTCGCAGAATACCGGCGTGAAGTAGAGGCATTATGTGCTTATGCGTTTCGATCGGTAAGTGAGGTAATCGGAGGTCCACTCATCTCCCAAATACAGATGTACCTGGGCGACGGTAATCACTACCACTTTGCCGCCTTTCCCATAAAAAAAAATTGTATTAGCATTCTTACTTACCACTTTTAACAAAATACTTTACTGATGATTGTTCACACGCAGGAGATCTCAGTATATGTGGGACGGGTGATGCGCTTCTTGATACCTAAACAACAAGGTTTTTAATAATTCCATTTAACATCACCTACCGTATAACTGTAAAAAAGAAAGAAAAATAATAACTTGAGAAATACATCAATTGTTATTAGAAAGCTAAGTTTTCTTTATCGACACCAGATATGCAGAAAAGTTTACATTACAGATGGAGTATTTGATAATAGGATGAACTATTAGATGAACTAACATTTGTTGATGCAGGGCTTGGAATACATGAAACTGGCGACGCCGCTCTGCTTGGAATACACGGACTTAAAAATCCGCCTACTGAAGGAACATCAGCTGGAAAGAATAAAAAATATTAAAATTTATTTAAACATATACAAAAATAAACACAGATGGTAGACTACTTCTCTGCCTAGGAGTGGTCTGGGTTGGTATCAAACTCCTACTCCCTTTACTACCGACACAGAGCAGTGCAATTACTGTTGTGTCCGGTTTAAAGGGTAACGAGAGGCAGTATAATTACGGGCTGTGTGAGGCATTCTATCTAGGTCCTCAAGGGTGACAACGCATCTGTAACCTTCTTCTACTCCAGTTGTTTGCATGTCCACAGTCCATGGGCCGTGTACTGTTAGTTCGTTTTCATTAAAAAACAAATCGTTCGTTAAAAAAAGATGTTTCCTAAATTTGGGTACGAATTAGGTAGACATTTTAACTATGCAACGCTTCTTTACTATATTGTTTGAGGCTGTGTGAGTCTATCAATACAGTAGTATGTGGTTATAATGTAACCTAACTGACACTGGTGTCTGAGTTTCAATTCCAGCCCAAGCTAATATTAAAAAGGTTTTCGAGATCTTTTGTCAAGACGGGACCCGCATAAACAGGAGGAGAGAGAGAGTGTAGGAGGTATAATATCTCACAAGTGTACGTGCAAACACAAAGACACTTAGTCGTCTTTACCTTCCCCTATAGAAGTTACGCTTACGTTATAAGATCTCCTATCTTAAAATTCAGTGTCTAAAAAAAATCCGACAGTTAGACGCGCTTACAATTAAGCTGCATGGTCGCTGTACGACTGACACTGAATTGAACAACATTTTGTCTAATACTCCATCGTTTTCTTACGTACCCGGACCATTCCGAGGAGACTTCGGTAGAGGTGACCGCATTCCTACCTCCGTCGAGATATCTTTAATAAGTTCCAGTAATGTATGCCCCGGTGCCAATGGCATCTCTATTGGAGAAGGTACTCTGTGTCCTTCTGTAGAATAAAAATAGGATCAATATTCTTCGAGGTTTATAATTTCATTCTTAGTTTTATAACAGTTCCATTCAATTTTACTTTACATTGTATAAATATAAGGTATAAGGGTAATATGCCATCTCCTTTTGCAAATGTCGTCCTCACCTGGACGTGGTGTGTGGCGATGGTGGAATATTCATCCGAATTTCCGAACCCAAATTCCATAGACTAGTGATGAGGAGTAGCATCGCCAGTCCGAGCGTGCCGGCAATTGTAGAGTATGGGAAACCTTGCAAGAAAAATATATGCCGGCTCTTCCTTGAAGAGCCTTATATTCAGCAGTGAATTAAAGTAATATAAAATAAAATAGGAAGATATAATCCCATTCGTAAATCTACCATAAATCTACTTAACTCACTAAAACGTTATTAATAACCAAAAGAAGTAAAAAGTAGATCAACCTATATACACCTTTCCGCATTTTTATTCCTATTATTTCTCAGACGTGTTCTTTTCCTTACGTTGTTTTCATTTACTACCTATTTCGTGGTAAATGCAAAGGTGAAAATTGCCAAAACTCTTGGATATTCTTCTATTAGATTTATCTAATCTAGTCCAATAGGAATCTAATTAAAATTAGTGAACAGACATCTAGGCAAGCGTGTACCATCCTAGGCCTCATCTTCGCTTTCCATCGGGCAAGATTGCGGTCAAACGCAGTCCTATTTTTTCATAAAAAAAAAAAAAAGATATAATTTAAAATCATGGGTGACGGGAACAAGCCGAGAAATGGGCGTGAAATTCTATATTAAACCACATGTGCCGATGTTGGATTATATTTATTAAATTGCCATGGGTTATGGTTAATGTTATGGATGTAATGGATGTAGTTTAATGTTATGTAGCTTATAATATTTCTCAATAAACGAGCTATCTAACGCAAAAATAATATTTGAAATCGGACAGGTAGTTCCAGAGAGTTGATAATATTAGTATAGATAGTATATTATAGATAAAAGATGCTGTATTTATGCGCGAATGCTCTTAATACGTATTTTTGTAAAAGACATTGTGCAATTGCACGCATTTTCATTTATGCACAATTGTGCATAAATGAAAATGCGTATGAAAATATCAATTTTTACCGGGTATCGGTGACCGCATCACCAGTTTTCTGGCCTCATTCATGGCTATTTGCAGATTCTGTTGATGCTTGAACGATTCTCTGGTGCGGCAGCGACCGATTTGTGACCTGATCAAAATTTAAAAACCAATATATCACATAAGGCGCTTGGCAAATATATTAAAAATAAATATTCTAGTGTTATGCTAGATGTTATAAATATTTTATAAAAATGTTGATCTAGCAAGAAGTTTTAACAATGCTAGAATTAAAAAAAAGTATATTTGAATTTATCAGTCAGCGTTGTTGAAGAAGTAGAAATCTAAGCTTATAAAGAGGAATACACTTTACGTGCACTGGGTGAACCCTAGTGACTAACGGTCGAGGAAGAGGTTCTGGCGACTACTCTTGATGGTGGAAAATACCATCCAAATATTCCGTACCCAAATCCTTCAGTCTAGTGACGGGGAGCAGCATCTCTAATAACTCGCCTGTCCAACTCACCGAAAGCACCACGTATGGGCAGATCCTCCAAGCATATGCCATGCTTTAATTAACACTCATGGAATACACCTATGTTCAGCTGTGAACACATACGTGGATGAAGTAAACAATAGAGCTCGGCTTGTTTATGATTTAAGTTATAGCACTTACTAGTTCAAGATTAAGTATTTTTTACTCTAACCGTGTAAAGGGTCTGGTATATTTTCTCTCACTAATTAGCTAAATACATTTCTGCTTCAGTTACTACAATTGCAAATTTAATTTGTGAGAGACCCGTGTATGTTACTGCTAGTATAAGATAGTTAATGTATTTGTATGAGAAAAGTAGCATTACCGTTGCAGCTCTTTTCTCTCCAAAGGTAAAAAAAAGTAATATAGGGGTGGGTTTCTAAGAAACATTAAGGAAAAATCCTTGAAAATTTGGTCGTGGCACCACTCACGCTCTAGTTCTACCTCCCGGAGAAGTTAAGGTTCGATTGCTACTTACGATATACCAGCCGCAGCGAGTGTTTTATCCCACATCGAATTGGAAGTCGATGCCAACGCCATCTTGGCTATTCTCCGGAATCTAGACAAGCCCGTCTCGTTCTCTGGCCTCACGTTATCCACAGACGATGCTGGTGCCACTTGGAAGTCCTTCATTAGACGACGCTCCCAAATTTTCATGCGCTTAGCAAGAACCGCTAAAACGTAGAAAAATTTTAATAACATTTTAATATGAAAAAGGTTTTAAAAGAATTCCAACCGAACCCAATATTTGTGCAAAACTCATATTATTGGTTTTCGGGTCTGGTTGTGTACCGTCCCGTTTCTCTGATACTGCACCAGTCTCTTCCTCCGATCTTATCCCATTAGCGTTACATCCCATATGGTAAGGTAAAAACGAGTAAGTGCCTCTTTGTGTATGAGTACAATTGTGGCACTATAATATCTCCTGCTGTCTTGACAACTGCCGATTCGTGTTCGGAAGTTGTCGTCGTGGTAAGAACATCATCAGCATACACACCGTACACCGTATTCCTATGTTAATAATACACAGTCGCATATATTTTTTATGCGATCTAATAGTTTCTAACTCTTTTTCCATTACGTCTATATGTATATTTTAATTAGAATGTTTTTTTTTATTTTTTTGTTAGATTCCCTATTGTTCTATATCTCCCTTAGTTGGCTGGTAGACAACGCCACAGGGCATTAAGTCCGCCCATTGTAGCCTTTAGATTAAGGTGTATAAAATAAAGTGTAAATACATATAAAAAATATACTGCTTTACTTTTTTCCTTTCTGTCTGTAAATGATACATCCATGCCATTCCTTTCGAAAACTTCAAGCAGTTCGTATCTCAAAGCAGACACATCTCCCTTAAGTTCGTTAATGTCATCTTCCGTGACTGGTTCGTCGTCCATCTTTCTGTGCATCGCCGACACGTACCTCCAGACCAGTGCTCGCATTACGGCTGCATAGCGGACGTCATCTTCTTTCTCCTTTTGCTCCTATTGAAATAAAATGCGATTTAAAATGGGAATGTCTAGAAAATATCAGATTTTGACAGATAGCAAGATAACTGTCTCGGGAAACTCGAGAACGAAAATAATACCGAAGTACTAAGGCGCGAGACACCTAATTGTGAGATCGCTTATCCAATTTTCCCCTCCAGGCTTGGTGAATATGCCGAACATTGGACTATTAGAATGCTGATGAAGATGACATATTAACGCAAACATGTCGGTATTCGTTTTCACCTAAGTATGTAAGGTACCCTTGTATACAAAAAGTCGGATAATACTCATATATTAAAAAAATACTAATAAAATTTAAAGAGTATATGAGTTTATTATATATGGACTCTACTGGACTGATTCTAAAAATTAATTCTCTCTTTGAAAGTTACGTTTCTCTAAAGGGTATAGTGGTAAGGTATGGTGTATTCTTTCCCAAAAAAAAATTAGGATCCATAAGAAATTGACATATTTATATGAGTTTTCAAAAAGTTAGTTATCGATCCTTTATACCTCCTTTTTTAGATCTATCCGTGCAAAGCCGATGCATTTCACAAGTTATTATTAATTTTATATTGCACATGTGTAAACATACATTTTTTCAAAAACCGCTATGTAGACTCAGCTTAACTCACATAAATCAAAAGGGAAATTTTATTTTGTTTATATTAATATGCAAATTGAATAGTCATGCTGTGCTTAATTTCATAATAGCTTTAATATTATATTTATTATAATACATAAATGATTTACTATCCTACGAAATACGATCACTCTGACATCGCACGGGACGTTATACGAGTATATTGGACGAAATCGTTTATTATTTAATAACAACCCATGTCCGTCTGGGAATCTGTAATTTTACCTTCAGTTTCATTTTCCTAAGTTTATCCTTCTTTCTAAGACCCATTAATTTGCAGAACAGCTTGGGTGTGGGCAAAATATTGAACGGGGTGGCAATGTTGCACCCTCCTCGAAATAGCTCATCCACAGGCGGGTCCGGGCAAACTTCCATTCTACGTCAGAATGTTCCTGTATTATTCAAATTATCTGTCTTAAGAAAATTTACATTTGATTCAAATAATTTTTCATTGTCTCCATTTTCCCGTTTTCAAATACTAGTCGCTACAAAATTTCATCCAAATCGTTAGAGCCGTTTTACTTTTTAGGTTGAAGTTGAGCCTACAGCTCAAGGCGCATCCGTTTGTAGAAATTCGGGGAGGCCTATGCTCAGTAGTGGGCATATTACTGGCTATAATGATAATATGTATATAATGTATATGAATGAATAATTTTCCTTTTTTCATTATATTTGTACCAAGTTCGCGCTGATTTTAAAATTTAAACTATCTCGATAAGTTAAGACTTATTATTGGTTCTTTGTTAACTACATTAGTAATTCTCTTTATACATTTAAGCTGTAAGTCTTCCAAATCACAAACAAAGAAATAAATGATAATAATGATACTTATTAATAAAAATATTGAGAATGAGAATATGTGTAAATACATGTACAACTTACATCGATCATTGCATAAGAGTTGGACATCATGGCTATGAGAAGATTCAACAGGACAATGACGTTGATCACGGAGTACGATCCAAACATTAGGAGACCCCAGAATCTCGTGTAGCTCTTGATGCCAGCTAGCTCGAAGTTCTCAAGGCCCACCATACCGAAAGAAGCCCAGAAAAGCGACTGAGAGGCTTCAAATACACTGGTGAATTAAAAAATCATTTAAAATGTCCAGAAGTCAAATACAAAGTCGACTAGTTTTTTCTTTTTTTTGAATAATCAAACAATTTATCTGAACTAAGTAATCGACCAATTTCGCATTAGAGTCGTCGTCATCTGCAAAACCGAGTACATTATTAAATTCCCTATTATTATGGCACTGGTACCAAACATCAGCTATTTCTATAAACTAGTGTATTTAAAGCTAGATATTGTAGATGATAATTTGCTTAAAACTTTAGGTAGCATAAATTTCCACGACGTCAGACTCACGGGGTGGGGGCAATTAATTATTTCGGATAAGGAAAGATAGCACCTGGCAGCGGTTAGTTCATTTATATTGATACGAACGGTTTTATGACGATGGACAAGCGGGAAAGTGTCCTACTTACCTGCGCAGTTACTGCCTGTCACTTGTAGAACGAGAGACGGTCCGAAGGTTGCGTTGCGGACGTCTGCGGCTGCCCGGAATCACCAGGAATCTTCACGGATTATTTACATGCGCGCACAGCGTCCAGATGTTCGTGGGTTGACTAGTATGTTTTTCACACGCATGATATTCTAAATAAGCATTAAATCTAGCAGAATAGGCGAAAGGTTTGACGTGCGTCGACGTTCGCTCACATTCACACGGCGTTCTGTTTTGGAGTGTGACCAAGAGATGGCGCCTGATGCTCTCCAATCGGCCAGGCGAATAATTCGAATTCGATCGATTATTCGAAATAACACACAGACAGACATTTTGGAGTGATGAAGAATTATGAATTGTATTATGAAGAGAAATATTCTAACAGACTGACTGACACATCATCATACCCAGAGCCATACTAAGAGCTTAAAGAAACGAAATAAAAGTAGATTAACGTGATATTTTTTATTTAATGCATTGTAGAATTTTCTTAAAAAAGCAGCGCTCAACCACTGACTTCGTGTATAAATAACATATACATAAACCGTGTGTTAACGATAGTCAGCCACCATGTTTCTTCGTTTAAAAAAAAAGCCTTTAAAAGTGTCATCGCAATCTTCGTCAAAATTATGGCGACGAGACTCGCCTCTATCGTGTTTTATCTCCCAGAGAAGCGAAAAGTTGGTAGCGGAAACATAACAGTTACTCAGATTAGAGTTGAATAGAAATTAGAAAAGTTAGTGTAATCTCTGCCGATCCCTATGGGTGAGGCGTGAGTGCTTGTAAAGTAAATTGAAGAGTGAATGTTTTTTAGTTTCATATATTGAATTAAAGTTAATAACTTTATCAAAGAGTATGGAGTATGAAAAATTATGTCTAAGTACAGGTGAAAAATGGTATTTAATATATTTAATAAAATTACAATAATATGACGTGCGAAAAGTATAAATATTATCAAAAACTATTAAATTAAATTTTGACAAAATTCGTTTATTGTGCGTTTAACGTATATTAAATCCAAGCGTACCTACTTGTGCGTAAAAATTCCATTAAAATTACAAAAAAATTGTTAAGGACATTTTAAAAATACTGACATTAGAACCGTCCATAAACATTTGTCCAAATTTATTTCAGAATAAAATTTCAACTCGTGCAGCTTATTTCTACTTCACACAATATAAATCAGACTACTCCACAAAGTTGTTGTTCTATTTCAATATGCATGGTAATCCATTGTCGCCCGTAACGTAAGGCAATCCACTTCGTCGATTTTTAAAGTATTCATTTTGACATTTATATCCTCTTCCAGCTGTATTTGCGTTTGCAAAAGATATCGCAAAGATGCAGTTGCTTCGTGTAACATTTGTTGAAGTTGCTCCACGCTGTGTCTCAACATTTCGCATTCATAATACAATGCTTGACCAGGAGAATCACGGACCAGTTCAGCCCCAACCCTCTGAGCCCGTCTGCCTAGCCTCGTATGTGCCAACGCCACATTTCCCTCTTTATCTGAAAGAGCTTTCTGCAACTGCAATATATTGTTTTGCATATCCGTGATCTTCTGAGTAGTTTCTCGATGCATATCTTCAAGCTTCGCTTTCGCGCCTTTAGTCTCTTTTATGCGCTCGTTGAACTCATGGTTGCATTTATTGTAAGCAGCCCAGAGATCGTCAATAACTTGGTTCAGTAAGGTGTCAATGAAAACACGAATCGGTCGTGCGCTTGTTACTTCTCTGGCGGCTGACTGGATATTTTTAGCAGAATATGCATTGTATTCTTCAGCAGATATATTCGCTGGGTCCAAATTCGCATGTCCTTCGTAAATAGACAGGCACAAGTCAGTCGGTTTTAACGACAACGAACCTTTATCCGAATCAATTGCAGATTGTTTGTATTGAAGATCACGATCAAGGAGATAACGAATAGATCGCAGACGTCGCATTTGTTCGTTAAGTTGTTCTAAGGTTCGTTTAAGTAAGCTTTGAGCTCCAAGAATAGTTGTTATTTCTTGTTGTAACGCATGCTCTACTTCATCCACCACCAAATCAATACCAATACGTCCGTCTCTCAGTATAAGACATTTTCGGCAAATAGTCAATGCATTTGATTGTAACGACGCTAAGCAGTCCTGTAATCTCATCTTGTACACGCCAAGCGCTTCTAACTCCAAGCAAATCTCTTTCCTCTGAATCTGAAGCTCGTTTTTGTTGAACTCTACATCCCCGATTCGTTCTTCAATGCGACGGTCGCTGGTGGCTTTCATGATGGCGGCGCGCTCGGCGGTTTCTTCGCGGACCCTTTCTGACTCGCCAAGCACTCTGTCCGCAAGTTGTTGCTGATCTTCTGTATTTCTGCACCGTTGATCGTTGCTCATCTTCCATTCTGCTAAAGTAAATTTAGCAGATCTCGGTGGAATACAAACTATAGCTTGTTCGGAAAGCCTGGTTGTTGCGACAGGAGCACCGATAATGTGGCGGACACCGAATTGTGTTTCACTCATTTTATAATTATTTTGTATGCTTTAATATTTTAACTAAACTAAAATTTCATCGAAAATATACACAACTATCGAATCAGCTGAACCTAAACTGCCTATCAAAACTCAGGACTCACCGTTGTCAAAAATTGATAAAACCATTTTGTTATTACCATAGATGTCGCCTTGGTAATGGTAACTACGTAAATGACAGTTGATTATATTCACTTATTGACTCTTTGATGTTATGCAATATGTTTTTCTATGCAATATACGTACATAAATAAATCGGGTTAAATTATGTACAATACAGGTTTTATTGTAAAGTCTCTTTAACATATCTATGTATTTTAATTATTGGCGTCGATATTATAATGTCGATTATACTACAACTTTGACACATGGTTTTCGTGTCATTTGCGTTAAATTTTCTAGCTTGCGCATCGTAATCTCAATGTCGAAGTGTGCAAATACATATAATTAATATATAGAATAGGAGTGTTAATATTACAGTTAATTTACTAGGACAATGTGTATACTTTTTTAAAACATTAATTTACGATCCGCCTAATTCTTATCAGATCCATATATATATTTTATTTATATAATTGTGCCTTGTTCCCAACGGGGTAGGCAGAGACAATCTTCTTTCACTTGCTACGGTCCTGACATACGTCTTTCGCTTCTTTCACTTTCATTAATCTTCGCATGCATGCTCGTTGGTTTAGAGTACTCTGGACCTGGCCTTATTTATGAACGTCTCCGATTTGATTGTGAAATGTTCGCCTAAGTCTTCCTCTCCCGACTCTACCATACATATCAGATCCATATAAACACAAACTAACGCCTGTCACCCAAAGTGGCAGGCAAAAACTACGGACTTCTATTTAGCACTATCCTGGCACATTTCGCTCGCCTCTTTTACATCCATACTTTTTTTACATATCTACGTTATGGGTACTCTTCATTTGGCCCATCTTCATTATATCGCCAAATTGATCCCATCCCTACTCTATCAATCTCTTCTGCAGCATAAATTGCTTTGGTGACTCTTTCCTCATTTATTCTTTCTACGTGACCAAATTTATCAGATCTAATCAGTTCTAATACTCAAACTAGTATTAGAATGAGAAAAAACTACAACAGAAAAACAACTATAAATGTATATTCATAACATTGCAGTGTGGTATCCGCGTAAGAATTTGCCCCTTCCCTTTCTTCCCGTAGGTGTCGTAAGAGGCGACTAAGGGAAAGGCATTGGAAATTGCAGTGACTACCGACAGATGGCGGGATAAGCATCTCGAAAAATACCAGACAAAAAAATAGCGTCTAAGGTGCGAGGTGTCTGGCTCTGCGATCACCAATCCGCTGGCCGACCGTGGCGATTATGGCGAATACTCTTTATGGGCCAGGCCTATGCCCTGGAGTTCTTTACACGCTGTTAAGTATGTAAGTATGCCAATAAAAGCGATAATGAGGAACAAATTGTGAAGGACGATAGCTACTTTACGCAATCACCTCGACTCACTTTCCAAAACTACGCCACTTCGTACACGAGTCCCCTGCATTGTCCCAGTCGGGTAAACCACCGGGCAACACGTAGCACTTTCGTTTTTCTAAGTCAGCGAAGTACCATAGTAACTGGTTCAGACCTAGGTTAGATATTTACAATTACAACGGACAATCAAATGTAGTCGAAGGTTTAACACACATGGAAGCGCAGTGAGACCTTACCCAATTTACACATAAAATAAAGTCCCAAATGTCTCTTGTTTAATAACCACATACATTTTTACATAATATGTTAATCATCTGCAGGCGTTGTTTGCTGACTAACGATTGACGGCCGGCTGATCTCGGAAAGTCGGATCAGCCGGAGAGTCCATTTGAATTGGCTGGAGACGAGGAGCGGCATCTCTGATGTAAGAGAGTCTATTGGCACTGGCGCTTTCATAGAAGAGCATATTTCATGCACTGAACTTTCATGAGCTTGTTACAGAACTATAATTTATAAATAGGGTGACGAAATTTATTACACTTACCGCAAGCAAACGCGAATAACACCAAACTGTATATGAAGAAGAACTTGACTATGTCAATGACCATCCGGCCGAGGGAGATCTGCAGCGGGCCCAGGTGAGGGTTGATGGAGAACAGATGCACCAACTTTAAGGCACTACAACAAACAACATTAGGAAAATGATAACTATAATTATTATACAGTACTGAAACACATAGAAAAACATCTATTGTAACATGGGTCCTCGGTTCCAATTCCAGCTGATGGCGATATTTGTCCAAAAGTTTAAATTACTGGGGTAGAATCTG
The DNA here is from genome assembly GCA_029286595.1 of Bhutanitis thaidina. NCBI lineage: Eukaryota > Metazoa > Arthropoda > Insecta > Lepidoptera > Papilionidae > Bhutanitis > Bhutanitis thaidina. The sequence goes on along the minus strand of JAGSMS010000020.1, from coordinate 3,346,030 downwards.
GTCTTGTTGTGTTGACCCTTCCTCCGATCTTATCGGATACGGGGAGGTATAGATTGGGGAACAACTCAGTATCTTGGTTTGGGCGTACACTTGTGGCACTGTATGATCTCCTGCCCAGTTGGCAACTGCGGCGGTCGAAATCGACGAAGAGGACGTCATCAATATATATTTCAGGTCTCTCTCCCACTCTATTCGCTAAGGAAATAATCGAAATAAAATAGTAAACGGTGTCGAAAACAAACCTAAAAATATTTGCGGCAGCGAACAATCCCTCCGCTATGAGCTGGGGATCGAAGGCATCCCATTTCTCCCTTGGGATGAATTTGATCTGGGGGTCTTTTTCTATTTCAGCTGTCTGTTGAATGTAAGCCACGATACGTAGGAAGGCTACCGCAACGTAGAGAGAGTTGCGAGTAAAGTCTATGAAATTCCACATATTTCTTAGATAGGAGCGAATGCCTTGAACGTAGATTTCCTGCGTTTCTTCCCATATAAATCCTAAGATAAAAGATAAATGTTATATTGGTTTTATCACACTGAGTCCTTGACTTACTAAATTCGAATGTGAATTGATGATAGAATTAATTTATAGCAAAATTAATAAATAATGCTATAAAAAGTAAACCCTTCGTATTACAGGCAATTTTGGTACGTGGTAAAGCCAAACGGCGGCTTGTCCTGGTGCTCGAACCGACCGGGCGTGTACCACGGCCTTGGAGAAACCCGTGTGCATAAATAGAGGCATCTCACATACCCACTCCCCCGGTAACGCACCCGCTCTGGTGTTGCTGATGTACGTAGGCGTCGGTAATCACTTCCTATCAGGTGATCCTCTTGCTGGTTGGCCCCCATTCAAATAAAAAAAATTGCCATATTTAGAACTTTAAGTTTTATTCGAATTCATGAGAATTGTAATGGCGGCGTCAACATACCTTTCCTCGCCTTTAAATATATTTATTTTTATTTATTTGAAAACAATTTGAAATTATAAATATAAAATACAGTTCTTGTATCATGTGGAAAGTGAACACACGAGTCTCTGTATCAACCATAGACGAAAGTTTATCTTTGTAACCTAACTTGAATATTATTCAAATGAAAGAAACAAACGACGTGAATGATATTAAATAACCGCGTATTTTTACACGAGGTAAAGCCAAGCGGCGGCTTTTGCTGCTGCCCTAATGGGCCGTCACGACCGGATTGGTACCACGGCCTCGCAGAATACCGGCGTGAAGTAGAGGCATCTTGTGCTTCTGCGTTTCGCTCGGTGAGTGATGTAACCGGAGGCCCACTCCTACTCCCCATCCCCTCCTCATCCTCCCTCCCACCTCCGAAATACCCTTAAAGGCCGCCAACGCACCTGCAGCACCTCTGGTGTTGCAGATGTACGTCGGTAATCACTTACCATCAGGTGAACCGCTTGCTCGTATGCCGCCTTTACCTAAGAAAAAAAAACTGCAGAGTTCAGACCTTACCTAAAACGTAAATGAAAACTACAATTTCCAAGGATGTTGGTCCATTCCCTCTCTGTTTCAAGAGTTCATTCTCAAGATCTTTGTTGATCTGCTCCGACCCGAACATTTGGATCAGTTGCACTTCTGCTCGTTGCGATACCAGAATTAAAATCACTGTTGGAAACCAAGTATTCAGAGAAAAAATTAATTGATGTACATTATACAATGTGTATGTAAATATATTCTATTTATATCTTTGTCTACTTCTAATATATGAGAAGCTTTGGGGAGACCCATGTTCATCAGTGGACAAAAAAATATATTAAGTAACTGTATTTCTTTGAGGTGGTAGCCTAGTGGTAAGCGCGCTCACTTTAGTGTCATAGAGCGTGAGTGACCTGGGTTGGATCCCCGGTGCCGACACCACTTAAATTGTTATCAATTTTAAGTGCTGTATTTACAACGTGTTCAACGGTGAAGGAAAACATAGTGTGGAAGCCCGCATGTCTGAGAAATTATATAAAAAAAATGTATTATTTCGAGGATATGTGAAGCCGGCCAACCCGCACTGTAGCAAAGTGGCGGGTCCTTTACTTTTGTATTTCATTGTGCAGGCTAATCTTCAAACCCACTAGACATATGTTGATCGGATATTTTTAGATTTGTTTGTTATAATGTTGCGAAGGCATAATTTATTACGTTATTTTTTTTTATTATGAACCGGAAGAGATTGTCTGTTCGAACACGCTAATTTCAGGAACTAATAGTACGGTTAGAAAAAAACTTTTTTTGCGTTAGATAGCTCGTTTATCTTTATGGAGGAAAGGTGATTCCGGGGATCAGCAGTGCAACTACAGTTGAGTTGGACGCTCCAAAACTGGAGTTTTAAAAGGTATACTGAGCCGATATAATTATATGCTGAGAGGCGTTCCATCTTAGTCCCGAGGTGACAACGCATCTGTAGGCTCCTTCGATTGAAGTTCGGCTTCAGTACTGCCACTTACAATCACAGTAACACGTTTGTCACCCCTGTCCAACAAAAGAAAAACGTTTTGGCTTAGGTTGGAATTCGAATCCAGGACAGGTAGCTCAGAAAGTCAGGAAGACTAACCGCCAAGCCGCGCGATCGTTACTCATTAATTCAATTGTTTTGTATAATGCGAATGAAGTAAATTTTTACTTCTGTCCGCCTAAAAGGCAAGTTACAGCGAACGTCACGAATTGTTAACATTTTGAAGTATAACACAAACATAACAATAATGTTTTCATTGATTAGTCCATTCATGAAAGACTCGAGCCATCTTAATTGTAAATATACATAACAAATACTCACATAAAAAGAACAGATAACTAGATGCGTGGATCAAGAACTTCATGAAGGGTTTCCTGGTCAGTTTTCCTATTTCGCAGTTAGGTGCAATCATGTACGTGATGCAATAAAACGGGAATAGAAAGGCGACCCGAAATATTATCATAAACTTCTCGATGGCTGACTTCCGACGGAACCCCGGTACGCCGTCGTACCAAATAGAAGCCAATAACTGCTGGATGTGCGGATGCGCTACAAACTGACAAAATTATGTAAATAAATATAATAATCACTGCCTCCCACCAAGTAGGTAATTGTTGGATTGTATATTTATTTATTTATTTAATCTTTATGCACTAATTCGTACATATGGCGGACTTAATGCCTAGAGGCATTCTCTCCCACTCAACCATTAGGCTAAGCAGAGATATATGCATAATAGAGGCGATACAGCTAAGAGAAAAAAACCAGTAAAAGGATATTAATATCAAAATATATACTTACAATAGATAGATACATATATACATAGATACATAAATAAGATATATACTAATATACCATATATACATAGAATAATATACATGTCATAGAACTAAAGCGGCACAATAACAAACAGCACCACTAGTACAGACCCAGGTTTCTGACATGGGAACAGAAAGGAATTACGTATATGTTTTGTATTTATGTTTTCGGTTAACATATTGCTTTATTAAACAAAATCTAGTGGATAAAAAAATTAAGCAAGTTACTGCAGCTATCAGCTTATTCTTATATTTCATTCATATTTAATCTTCTAACCCATAGTCTCAGGCACAAAACGCAGAATTACTGATCATTGAACTACCTTTTTCTGCTTAAAGTTGATCGCCAACTCCAACTTTGCCAACTTCATATGTTCTCCATCCGTGAAAGGTGGTTCTTCCGGGTCATGATTCAGGATAATTGCTAGCTCCTGTGAACTTCGAGACTGATCCAGAAGATCCACAGCAAACTTTTGCACTTGACGCCGTAGCTCTAAATATTCCACTTTACTTTCCTACAAACGACAAATGATATAAAATAATGTATTTTAATATGAACACGAAATATTATAAAGAAAGCTTGCTTACTAACTTTATTTAATTTGAGAGAAATAAGCTTACATTCTGTGACCAGGATTAAATCTTTGTATCTTAAGAAAATATTTTGTTTTTTTTTTTTTGTAACATATTAATGTGTAAACATGTTTAAATTAATTAAGTTAAATTAAATTAATGTGCTCTTTACATCGCAATTAATTATTGTTATAAGTACGAACAATGACGTTGTTTAACTTTAACGAACGTTAAAATAAAAAATATTTAACATTACTCTTGAGGGACATAAATGCGGATTAGATAAATAAATAATCTGTAGAGAACGTAGTTACTAAATAAAAATCTTACCTGTTCAGCATAAGCCAAGTTCCTAAGCTCCCACGACAACTCAAAAGCAGTGAGAATAGGGTCCGCGGATGACAATGCTAAGAGAGAAGGGGACGCAAGAGCTCGGTACTCGTTGAGTCTTGCCAAGGAGTGCCGAAGGGAGTCCTCGGTAGAATCGCGAATGCATTTGTCGCAGCCGCACCTTTAGAAATATTTTTATCCATCATCACTAGGTTGTCTGAATGCACCGCTGGGCATAAGTCTTTCCAAGAAGGCGCTACCAATAGCCAGCATGCTTTACATGTGATTGAATGAATTGAATGTTTGATCACACACAGCATATCGCCGCTTTATTATCAGTTCAGGCTTAAACCGAGTTCAGTCTGTTATTAAGTAGCATGAATCTTGTGCCGATGAGGTTGAAAAAGACTGTTGATTGTGTAACTACAGACGGTCTACCACACCATAATAAAACGGCTAATTATGTATATAGATTAAAAACCATTAATGCCATAAAGTTGGCAATCATATTGCACAATGGGATCGTATAAAACCGTGGTAGACGGCATAATGATATAACGTTTCGTGTGGTAAGTGTGAAGAACCTGATCGAACCGGACCTGTGATATACAAGCATAAAGGCATTCCATCATAATTCTTAGTGATATCGCATTTAGATATGTTCTTTACTACTATGAAGTGACGTGGTAGAGCCAAGCGGCGGCTTTAGCTGCTGCTCGAATGGGCCGGCTCGACCGGGTTAATACCACGATCTCGCAGAATACCGGCGTGAAGTAGAGGCATCTTGTGCTTCTGCGTTTCGTTCAGTGAATGAGGTAACCGGAGGCCCACTCCTTCCCCATCCCCATCCCCATCCTCCTGGATAGGGACGTGGACAATATATTGAAAGAAAGTTAATAATAAAATTACACTACATGAATTAAATCAAGTATCAATTGAATTAGTTCCTAAGATCCTTTATACCTGATGTCATGAGGGTCCGGCAAGGTTGCTCCACGATCGAGAAGAAGCTTGATGATTTCGTAATTGTTCTTGTGAGCTGCCAATATCAGCGGCGTTATATCCCGAGTGAAAAGCGCCGTATTAGTATCTACCTTTTCCCAACTCTGTTCACAATCACAGTAAATGCTCGATTGGACAAAAAATAATCTTTGTATATAATATATTAAAGCTTTTGACCTAATACAAAAACAATTATTAAAATATCCTAAAAGAAATGGATTGCTGCATTATTTAGCCATGCTTCATATTAAAGGTGTCCACAGTGACAGTTAAACCTAAATCTGTAATGAGTTTTTTTAGAAATTTCAGCGGCGAAAATACCCTCCAAAGTGATTTTTTGACAATATCCCTTTCATTATTTTCCACCAGCCCGTTTACATCCTCTATTGTAAATAGGTTTTTCTAAGAAAGCACCGTCAGAAGCTGGTATTTCTTCTATGGTCGGTAACACTCTAGGCAGGCGCATTCCTGTGCGCATTTCATCTATTTAAGCACTTGTCATACTGTTTTTTTTTTCATTCGATTGGGGTGACAAACGTGCTACTGTCCACCTGATGGTAAGTGGCTAATGCAAACCACTCACACACACACACACAAAGTTCTCCTTGGAAAGATAACTTTAGTATTAATAGACACAACTCTGTTAAAGCAATAAGATTGTGTTCTGGACACATTGCATCGAACAAATGCGCATAGTTAATTCGCAAAGCGGCGATCACCCATTTGCTCTGTCTGTGCTGTAATTGATGATGTTTAATATGTGCTGATGGAGTGTGCCCAAGATCAGAATACAAGAAGGCCTTTTGTTCACTTTATTTCTCAACTGGGCGATTGTAATATGATATGTAATATTAAATAGCGTTATTAAATATTAAATCTGAAATAGCGTTGTTTGTAATTATTTAAAATATGCGAAAATCATAAACTTAGTCACACTTGAAACGGAGTTTTCTTAGGTGTTCAAATATTGTATGATTTTATTTAGTTGAAATTTCAAATAAAACTTAATTAAAATAAATCTTAAACAATGTCCGACCCAAGAAAGTACCGTCACACCGGTGACAGGGAAACAGCATCTAAGGTGTCTGGAGATGCGAACGGCATTGCCTTAAGCAATTGAAATTCGTGGCATGTTTCTATTTTACCCTGTAGGCGTTGGCAGAGAACATATTATAGTCATTTAAAATTGTCCCAAATGATTCGTTTGCGGAACGATCCCCAGCAAGTCACAGTGTAGTAGAGTTATCGTTGAGAGTGCCCGTAATATGGCAGTGGACATATTACGGGCACTCTCAACCAGTTACCTTAAAAAGTTTAATTTGTAGTCTGATAAGTCAGACGTAGGTGCATTGTTGTATAGACTAGTAACTTCTAGGCAGTAAGTAATTAATGTATAACAATCACGGGGCCACATAAACGCAGAGGTGTTATTCGTATTAGTGCTCGTTCTTCAATTGAATAACAACTTACGTAAGGTTCTCCTTGTTTATAGATCAACTCTTCATGTTCAAGTAATAGTTCAACAGCCTCTACGAACTCCGCATTAATAGCCTGGAGCAGAGCGTCCTTAGTTTTAACACCCATGACGATCAGAAGCTCCAGCATTTCTAGATTCTCTCCATCTATCGCCAGCGTCAGAGCCCCTCGGCCTAATGCGTCTACGCAGTTTATATCTACATGATTTCTGCGATGTGCTTTTTGAAGTATCCTTAAAAATATTAAAGTATAGTATAGTTTATTACTAGAATTTACGGATTTTATCCCGTAATAATTTCATTTCAAATACTACCCGTGTTCGTGTAAAAACAATAAATAATTATAGTTCGGTAGTTTGGAAGGATATACGCAACAAAAATACGAAATGATATTTTGTCCTCACAATGTGAAAATATTACCTTCTAACGTTGGCCATGTCTCCTCGTTCGGCTGCGAGGAGATATTTTTTCTCCTCCAGTGTCAGAGACTTCGGAAGAACAGGCAACTCCATTGGCCGCTTCATACGTTCTAAGTCCGGGACCCCCTACCAATGAATGCATGAATATATATAATCAGCGGTGAAGGAAAACATCTGAATGTCAAACCTGCATGTCTGAGAAATAATAAAAAAAAATATTTAAGAGCACATTTGAAGCTCGACAACCAGCATTGGTGTAGCGTGGCGAACTCTTCTCGGCTGCAAACCGTCGAAAAATTGAGAGGAAATATTTACCCAACAGTGGGATAGGCTTTTACTTACTCTACTAATAGACGTGCTTAAGAATCCCCTGAAAGTAAAGTCAGCAAGTGTACTGAGTCAATACACAGCGTCAGTAAAAAAGATGCTGTTTGTATGTAAAAAGCAATAAATATTTTTTGTAAAGAAAGCATTTACGTAGAAATGCCACAATAAATGTCTGCTGAATCACGGATCCTAAGATCGAACCCCAGCCGAATCTATTATTTTAACACTCGAATTAATAATTTGGTTGAATCGTGTAATGTCCGGTATATATTAATGTAAATTGTAAGTGTGCTGTTGTGACCAAATAAACAATCTATCTCCGATACAACATTGGACCCTTTAATCAATCTAAGCGTTGCATCGGACCAATAAAGGTAAGGTAGGTGAATGACCTTTCGTTACTAATGTTTACATTTTGCACCGATAAAATTACCATTGGTAAACCGGGGGTATCTGCACGCGGTGCACCCTGCTAACCAACAATCGAGGCTCTGGCGACCGAATGATGGCGAAATATCCATCTGAATTTGCTGAACTGAAACCCACAGACTAGTGATGAAGAACAGCATCATTAGTACAAAGCTACCGGCACTGCGCTTACCAAGCTGCTCGCTCAGCGCTTTTATTGGTGCTTTCTTTGGAGAGCCCATGTTCAGCAGTGGACTAAAATAAACTTGTGTAGTGTAGTGTAGTATGTCTCCTACAGAATATTATATATACATATTGTAAAAATAAATCTACATATTTCCAGCATTTAACTAAAACGTTAACACAGAAGCATTCAACATAGGGGGCATCGTTGAAGAAATGTACTACCTACAAACTTAGGGTTAAACTGGTTATATTGACGATGACAAGAGAAATTAAGGATACTTACACCCTCCAAATCCTGTTTATCTGTCATGATTACGGTCTGATCAGGCTGATGAACCGGAGCAGTCTGCCAAAACCGACATACAGTTCTGGAAGTAACATCGGACGTTAAGTGGTCACTTCGGCCAATATTGAATGTAAATGTCAATTTAAAACTCGAACACAGCAGTTACATTACTACAGTCTCATTAGCGCTAACTGTGTCCGTTCGTCAAATAGCGAAAAACTACGAATATGCCCGACCTGAGATACTTAAGCCAATGACATGAAGCGACGTCTGGTTAGATGCGTGACGTTACGGCCCAGCGAATCTGATGTAGGAAGAGACCAATTTGTACATCTTAAACTTGGATCACAACTTAGGCGACAAATATATCCGAGAAGCCGCAAGATTGTAAGAAACTTACATAATAATGATGCGAAATGACATAGCAGTGTCAAAAAGATTGCTTTTGGTCCAAAAGTAGTATCAAAAGATATAAATCTTTAGCAAAGTGAAGTAACATCAAAGCGCGTGTGCTTTTAAATCCCACGATCGCATCGTAAGCTTTTGAACGTTTACGTGTGCTTCAATCATTGTTTTAGTAGGATTACCTACTAAAATATAAATGTGAAAAAATTTTGGTTTAATTTTAATGAATTTTAGTATGAAGATGCCTAGAAGCCTGGAAAATGTTTAAGCTATATTTTACGAGAAAACCGCGGGAATATTCTTCACGCGGGCGGAAGACATTGTTAAAGCGAACCACGTGTCATCACCTGAAACCGTAGGAATAGGAGTTACGATAATCCTTTCTAACACTGCGCCCGCAACCCTCACCCAGATAAACGCCGACATGAGTTCAATAACCATTGGTCTGTAATTGAATTGTTATTAAATTGGCTTAGCTCCGACATTTTTTGGATTTCAGTATGTACTAAAAGTACCACACAAAATTATATTAATTTACTCTACGCTTACGGATCTCTCTACGGAACCTCCGTTCGCTTGTAAACTTAATCATTTAATGAACGATGTACAAAACCCGATCATGTGCTTTATACATATGTCTGCACAGAATAGGAGTTATCGTAGTTATGAACACAAAAACTAAATTAATTGTAGAAATTCTTAGGTTTTTTTATTAATGAAAAAATAGGCTTGCGTTTGACCTCAATCTTCCCCGATGGAAAGCGAAGATGAGGCCTAAGATGGTACACGCTTGCCTAAATGTCTGTTCACTCTGGCCTTAAAGATATCCAGGTTAAAGGTTTCCGGAAAAACTGACCTCGGCAGAGAGTTCCACTCCTTAGCCGTCCGCATAAAGAAAGAAGAAAAAGGTTAGTATAAACGGTAGGTATTTTGGATTTGGCGATTTAACGATTAGTGAAAGGTGATCTTTTGCTTTTATCTATAGATATATTACAACTTTACAACGTTACGATGATCTCGCGGCTTAGTGATAAGCGTACCTGGCAGTTGTTGTGCCATAGTTCCAAGGTTCGAGTTCCCAACTAAGACTAATATTTGAGCAACACACCAATTATTGGTTTTCGGGACTGGTCGTGTTGTTTTCGTGTTTATGATACTGCATTTAACCTTTCGTACTATCTAATGCCATAATGCATCGTATACGGGAAGATGTTCTGGATGATAAATATTCAGTGTTTGTTCTTACTTTTGCGTACCTATCAAAACATAGCGCAGTTGACAACTGTTAATAGCATTCGAAAGGTGTCGCCGTGATCGATATCGGCTGGAAAGATCTCATCAACATAATCATCATCAGATTTGTTGACAAATTGTTACGTTAGTCTTATTTCAACATTAAATATGTTGGAATAAACCACTTTAGACAATACGATGAAATAGCAATAACAATAAAATATAGAAATACGTTCTATGGATTGGAGCCTCCAATCTCATGTGGGCAACGTATCCCTTTGCGTCCACCACATGGAGGCCATGGAGATCAGGAAAGCGGGCGCCGGTAAGCAGCAGGGTAAAAAGAACGGCGCCATAATAACACCGATATACCTCACCCCCACTGCCGCAACCGCAACAGCGGGGCGGTCCCACCAGAGTGGCGAAGGATAGGATAGGGAATGTAGGATAGGAGAATGCCGTATCGCAAAACCGAAACGCGAAAGAAACTCCGGGTATTCTTTTTGTCATAAGTCCGCCAACTCGCATACGAAGTGGTCTCGCTACGCCCACACGGAGCGACCGCCTCGGACCAGCCCGTTACCCAAAGTCAGGTCGGCCATGTAGGACCTCTCCGTTCGACGTGGATGACCAAGCCGCGGTTTCGTCTGCGATTATGTAAAATCTTTTATAGAGAGATTTTTAGGGAAAGTCCATACTCACCAGTGAACAAAATGATGTATGTTTTTAAAACTGTTGCACTCACTATAAGATTTTTTCCTGTATCGCCGGAGACATTGTACAGATAGAAATTACACGCGACCCGCCGCGTCGCAGCCAATCCCTTAGCCACTGCTCCAATCGGGTCGAATAAATATGTAAATAATCCACTAAACTTGTCTCCTAATAACTAAAAATAATTACTAACAGGAACCGTGCACCCAGACTGGCTGTACGCCACTCCTGCGCCTCAGCCAACCTACATACGCTTTTATAGCCTCCCATACACCCCCCCATTTATCCAATTAGACAAGGTTGTTTAAGTTCTACTGAACAATACTAGATATAAGCCGTAATTCGTAAATTTTTTGTACGGCTCAGAAATCAACTTATGTCTGTCCTAAAGCGTTAAAAGACGTAAGGAGACATAGGATTAGAGACGAGTGGAACAAAATAAGTGGATTGTATAAAAAATGTATAATATTTTTATTATTATTCGGGATTACAACAGCTTAATGATCAAAGAGTTTTATTACGAATTGATTTGACAAGAAGCCAATCAATGTTATTCATAAAGTAAATGATGATCTCCTCCTGGCCGATTTCGAGCATGACAATAATTTAAAAATACTACTGCCGATGGGATAGATAACTAAGGGCATTTACGATAAGCTCAAAGGAATGGACAGATTCTTTTTTATACGAGAGAATGACAAACGAACTAAAATTCCACCTGATGGTAAGTGGCCACTAAAGCCCATGGGCACCTGCAAACAACATCTATAGAAGGAGGTTAGAAGTGTATCTGTAATTACAGTGACTTAATTACAGAGATATATATGTGTCTATTTTTAATTATACCTAAATGTTACTACTACAAGCCATATCATACAAATGTGTGTGTAAGCTAAAATATAGATTTATTATGTAGGCAACCAACCTAAATTATAACTAATGGAAGCTTGTACTCTGTATAAATAATACTGAATAAATGTTTATTCTTTTTTTTCTACCTTTATATCTCTCTAGGTATATCTCCAAAGATTTTCTCTTTAGAAAATGTGAAAATTTAGTTTTTGAACAAGAATATCTTTGATGGTCATGTCCAAGATACTACAAAAGGCCCTTACAAAGTTAAGTTTAAGTCTGTTAACTAGGTTAATGCCACGATTAACAGGATAATACAAGTGAAGCTATAAATGCAACACACGATGACATTTACCTACTTTAACCATCTGAACCCTGCGGCGTGGCAGGGTTCAGATGGACCCATTTAGTAAAAAACATTGAGATGTTTTTTTTATTTTCTATATTTTCACTTACTCATAAACTTGTGCTCAATCGATCAAATGATATTCCAGCGTATAAGTGACACAGACTAATATTGATTATTGTATATATATATATATATTTAGTGTTAACCGTGGTAGAGCCAAGCGGCGGCTTTTACTGCTGCTCGAATGGGCCGGCTCGACCGGATTGATACCACGGTCTCGCAGAATACCGGCGTGAAGTAGAGGCATCTTGTGCTTCTGCGAGTGAGGTAACCGGAGGCCCCTTACCCTCTCCATCCCTCTCCTCATCCTCCCTCCCAACTCCCAAATACCCTTAAAGGCCGGCAACGCACCTGCATCACCTCTTGTGTTGCAGATGTACGTGGGCGATGGTAATCACTTACCATCAGGTGAACCGCTTGCTCGTTTGCCGCCTATCCCCCAAAAATATTTATATACAAGATATGATCAAGCTGTAAAAGCAGTTGCAAGGAAAGTCAGTCAGTCATATCCCTAGAAATACATACCAGATTTTGTTAGAAAAAGGAAAACGCTCTTGCGAGAAGCCTATGTTCAACTGTGGACTGCTCACAATATGATTATGGTTATGACATAATATATTAAGAAACTGCCACCCTGTTTCTTCTCGTGTCGTAAGTGGAAATCCCTGGAGGACCAGGTTGGCTACCCATCACTTCCCCGTGTATATACGCAGAAAGCTAGTGCGAAATGAAAATCCATGTACTCTGCCTGCCCTTATACGTGACAGGCTCACGCCGGCCCCTACGTATATACAATATTATGACGTAGGTATATGTATTTGCAAATTCAGTGTAAACTTTCTTGCGGATAAAACACAATAAAAGCGTTTAAAGCATGCATAATAGTAAAATAGACAATGACAAACTTTGCTGATGGTTATAAAATATCAAATAAAACGGGTTAAGAGTTCCGGGCCGTTTTATTGACGTCGTTACTTTTTTACTTCGTATGTAGAGTATCTTTAAAGCATTCGAAACAGCGTTTATTGATTAAAGATCATCAATTTTCATTACACACTAATGCTGCCATAAATGTTGTGTCGGAATACAGTGAATAATAGTCAAGAAGGATTTGCCTACATAATATGTGCATGATATGTACCCACCCCGTATATGATGTAAACTAATAATTAAAGCCTCCTCTCTAGCGAGTATGGTATTAGACTTATGTCATTCTACCAATGAAAGAGGTAATACTATAAACAAAGGTTTTGTTCGACGAAAGCGTTGTTTATTTGTAAGTGTACCTGACTACTGAGCCACGGGTCCTGGTTTCGAATGACATGGGAGATCGGAGGCAGGACGAGGTGGGCCTTCGGTTACCTCACTCACCGAACAAAATGTAGAAGCATATGATGTCGTGGTACTACCCCGGTCGATCCGGCCCATTGGAACAGCAGCAAAGCCGCTACTTGGCTCTACCACGTCGAAATATAATAATATATGGTGGTGTTATAAATTTGCTAATTCCACTTCTAAGCATAGGCCTCTCATCAGGATGCATTTCTTGAAAGATTCGATCTCACCATGTTGGGCAAGCGGGTTTGTGAGCGCAGTGATGGTACCCTCACACTGGTGATGCTGCTCCCCGTCACTGCTCTGTAGCTGTGGGACTTAGGTTTGACAAACGTTGTGGTTGAAATTATCAAAGCGAACATCAAACGCTCATCAGAGTTAAATTTAGACCATTAGTTAACAATACCAACTCTTTTTAATTGAGATTGTAATCAGGTGTGTATTTAGCCCAAAGGGTAATTAAAAAGAATAAAACAAGTAACTCTGCTGCAAAAAGCCTTCGACATTGTTTTGACATTACTTCAAAATGTCTTCAACATTGTTGTGACATTACCGAATGAGTTCATTTACTCAGTTTTAAGGTAACGAATAAAGCGCTCCAGTGGTCCAGTCAATATGCGGCAAAATTGGAACACCGTGGGGCCTCACACAGTGCAAGCCCAACATAACCCGCCCCTGTCCCCACAAGGGTATATTATGTATAAGTTAGGTATAAATTAGGTATTTCCCCATCAAAAAAAGAGTTCACGGAGAATGTTTTAATTAATTTTATTAAAAATTTTCTACTCTTGCGTGTTGCTTGTCTTGATCAAGATCAAGATATGTCGGTCAGAAAACAAATAATTTATATGTTGCATTGAACCGAATTCCTACCAGCACCACGTAGCTTTGTACCCACTATGCACAGCGCATCCAGCAACCGCTAAACTTGGAGAAAAACATGCAATGATCGTTATTTTTTTTAATAATATTCGTAAAAAATCTGCCAACATCTTTCTTCTCTTAGATATCGGAAGATGCAACTAAGGGGAACTGACTAATCTCATCTTGAAACTGCGAGCACTCTCCTATCGAACTAGAAATAAGGCTTTGTTCGATGGTCCCTTGACCCGCACTTTCTACACCCAGAACTCTATAACCTGCAGAGCGCACAGGGTATACAATAAACATGTGTTTGTTCTTACTTTTGCGTACCTATCAAAACATAGCGCAGTTGACAACTGTTAATAGCATTCGAAAGGTGTCGCCGTGATCGATATCGGCTGGAAAGATCTCTTCAACATAATCATCATCAGATTTGTTGACAAATTGTTACGTTAGTCTTATTTCAACATTAAATATGTTGGAATAAACCACTTTAGACAATACGATGAAATAGCAATAACAATAAAATATAGAAATACGTTCTATGGATTGGAGCCTCCAATCTCATGTGGGCAACGTATCCCTTTGCGTCCACCACATGGAGGCCATGGAGATCAGGAAAGCGGGCGCCGGTAAGCAGCAGGGTAAAAAGAACGGCGCCATAATAACACCGATATACCTCACCCCCACTGCCGCAACAGCGGGGCGGTCCCACCAGAGTGGCGAAGGATAGGATAGGGAATGTAGGATAGGAGAATGCCGTATCGCAAAACCGAAACGCGAAAGAAACTCCGGGTATTCTTTTTGTCATAAGTCCACCAACTCGCATACGAAGTGGTCTCGCTACGCCCACACGGAGCGACCGCCTCGGACCAGCCCGTTACCCAAAGTCAGGTCGGCCATGTAGGACCTCTCCGTTCGACGTGGATGACCAAGCCGCGGTTTCGTCTGCGATTATGTAAAATCTTTTATAGAGACATTTTTAGGGAAAGTCCATACTCACCAGTGGACAAAATGATGTATGTTTTTAAAACTGTTGCACTCACTATAAGATTTTTTCCTGTATCGCCGGAGACATTGTACAGATAGAAATTACACGCGACCCGCCGCGTCGCAGCCAATCCCTTAGCCACTGCTCCAATCGGGTCGAATAAATATGTAAATAATCCACTAAACTTGTCTCCTAATAACTAAAAATAATTACTAACAGGTACCGTGCACCCAGACTGGCTGTACGCCACTCCTGCGCCTCAGCCAACCTACATACGCTTTTATAGCCTCCCATACACCCCCCCATTTATCCAATTAGACAAGGTTGTTTAAGTTCTACTGAACAATACTAGATATAAGCCGTAATTCGTAAATTTTTTGTACGGCTCAGAAATCAACTTATGTCTGTCCTGAAGCGTTAAAAGACGTAAGGAGACATAGGATTAGAGACGAGTGGAACAAAATAAGTGGATTGTATAAAAAATGTATAATATTTATATTATTATTCGGGATTACAACAGCTTAATGATCAAAGAGTTTTATTACGAATTGATTTGACAAGAAGCCAATCAATGTTATTCATAAAGTAAATGATGATCTCCTCCTGGCCGATTTCGAGCATGACAATAATTTAAAAATACTACTGCCGATGGGATAGATAACTAAGGGCATTTACGATAAGATCAAAGGAATGGACAGATTCTTTTTTATACGAGAGAATGACAAACGAACTAAAATTCCACCTGATGGTAAGTGGCCACTAAAGCCCATGGGCACCTGCAAACAACATCTATAGAAGGAGGTTAGAAGTGTATCTGTAATTACAGTGACTTAATTACAGAGATATATATGTGTCTATTTTTAATTATACCTAAATGTTACTACTACAAGCCATATCATACAAATGTGTGTGTAAGCTAAAATATAGATTTATTATGTAGGTAACCAACCTAAATTATAACTAATGGAAGCTTGTACTTTGTATAAATAATACTGAATAAATGTTTATTCTTTTTTTTCTACCTTTATATCTCTCTAGGTATATCTCCAAAGATTTTCTCTTTAGAAAATGTGAAAATTTAGTTTTTGAACAAGAATATCTTTGATGGTCATCTCCAAGATACTATAAAAGGCCCTTACAAAGTTAAGTTTAAGTCTGTTAACTAGGTTAATGCCACGATTAACAGGATAATACAAGTGAAGCTATAAATGCAACACACGATGACATTTACCTACTTTAACCATCTGAACCCTGCGGCGTGGCAGGGTTCAGATGGACCCAGTTAGTAAAAAACATTGAGATGTTTTTTTTATTTTCTATATTTTCACTTACTCATAAACTTGTGCTCAATCGATCAAATGATATTCCAGCGTATAAGTGACACAGACTAATATTGATTATTGTACATATATATATATATATATATATATATATATATATATATTTTTTTAGTGTTAACCGTGGTAGAGCCAAGCGGCGGCTTTTACTGCTGCTCGAATGGGCCGGCTCGACCGGATTGATACCACGGTCTCGCAGAATACCGGCGTGAAGTAGAGGCATCTTGTGCTTCTGCGAGTGAGGTAACCGGAGGCCCCTTACCCTCTCCATCCCTCTCCTCATCCTCCCTCCCAACTCCCAAATACCCTTAAAGGCCGGCAACGCACCTGCATCACCTCTTGTGTTGCAGATGTACGTAGGCGACGGTAATCACTTACCATCAGGTGAACCGCTTGCTCGTTTGCCGCCTATCCCCCAAAAATATTTATATACAAGATATGATCAAGCTGTAAAAGCAGTTGCAAGGAAAGTCAGTCAGTCATATCCCTAGAAATACATACCAGATTTTGTTAGAAAAAGGAAAACGCTCTTGCGAGAAGCCTATGTTCAACTGTGGACTGCTCACAATATGATTATGGTTATGACATAATATATTAAGAAACTGCCACCCTGTTTCTTCTCGTGTCGTAAGTGGAAATCCCTGGAGGACCAGGTTGGCTACCCATCACTTCCCCGTGTATATACGCAGAAAGCTAGTGCGAAATTCCATGTACTCTGCCTGCCCTTATACGTGACAGGCTCACGCCGGCCCCTACGTATATACAATATTATGACGTAGGTATATGTATTTGCAAATTCAGTGTAAACTTTCTTGCGGATAAAACACAATAAAAGCGTTTAAAGCATGCATAATAGTAAAATAGACAATGACAAACTTTGCTGATGGTTATAAAATATCAAATAAAACGGGTTAAAAGTTCCGGGCCGTTTTATTGACGTCGTTACTTTTTTACTTCGTATGTGGAGTATCTTTAAAGCATTCGAAACAGCGTTTATTGATTAAAGATCATCAATTTTCATTACACACTAATGCTGCCATAAATGTTGTGTCGGAATACAGTGAATAATAGTCAAGAAGGATTTGCCTACATAATATGTGCATGATATGTACCCACCCCGTATGTGATGTAAACTAATAATTAAAGCCTCCTCTCTAGCGAGTATGGTATTAGACTTATGTCATTCTACCAATGAAAGAGGTAATACTATAAACAAAGGTTTTGTTCGACGAAAGCGTTGTTTATTTGTAAGTGTACCTGACTACTGAGCCACGGGTCCTGGTTTCGAATGACATGGGAGATCGGAGGCAGGACGAGGTGGGCCTTCGGTTACCTCACTCACCGAACAAAATGTAGAAGCATATGATGTCGTGGTACTACCCCGGTCGAGCCGGCCCATTGGAACAGCAGCAAAGCCGCTACTTGGCTCTACCACGTCGAAATATAATATTATATGGTGGTGTTATAAATTTGCTAATTCCACTTCTAAGCATAGGCCTCTCATCAGGATGCATTTCTTGAAAGATTCGATCTCACCATGTTGGGCAAGCGGGTTTGTGAGCGCAGTGATGGTACCCTCACACTGGTGATGCTGCTCCCCGTCACTGCTCTGTAGCTGTGGGACTTAGGTTTGACAAACGTTGTGGTTGATCAAAGCGAAAGATGAATTATCAAAGCGAACATCAAACGCTCATCAGAGTTAAATTTAGACCATTAGTTAACAATACCAACTCTTTTTAATTGAGATTGTAATCAGGTGTGTATTTAGCCCAAAGGGTAATTAAAAAGAATAAAACAAGTAACTCTGCTGCAAAAAGCCTTCGACATTGTTTTGACATTACTTCAAAATGTCTTCAACATTGTTGTGACATTACCGAATGAGTTCATTTACTCAGTTTTAAGGTAACGAATAAAGCGCTCCAGTGGTCCAGTCAATATGCGGCAAAAGTGGAACACCGTGGGGCTTCACACAGTGCAAGCCCAACATAACCCGCCCCTGTCCCCACAAGGGTATATTATGTATAAGTTAGGTATAAATTAGGTATTTCCCCATCAAAAAAAGAGTTCACGGAGAATGTTTTAATTAATTTTATTAAAAATTTCTACTCTTGCGTGTTGCCTGTCTTTCATCAAGATATGTCGGTCAGAAAACAAATAATTTATATGTTGCATTGAACCGAATTCCTACCAGCACCACGTAGCTTTGTACCCACTATGCACAGCGCATCCAGCAACCGCTAAACTTGGAGAAAAACATGCAATGATCGTTATTTTTTTTAATAAAATTCGTAAAAAATCTGCCAACATCTTTCTTCTCTTAGATATCGGAAGATGCAACTAAGGGGAACTGACTAATCTCATCTTGAAACTGCGAGCACTCTCCTATCGAACTAGAAATAAGGCTTTGTTCGATGGTCCCTTGACCCGCACTTTCTACACTCAGAACTCTATAACCTGCAGAGCGCACAGGGTATACAATAAACATGTCTCAAGTGATGACCTTTTTATACAAAGTAAGGCTGTTTTTAAAAGCAAAATTGTAGATATTATGAATAGTTTATAATGTAGGTCATTTTTTACTAGCCATTCCTATGTCCTGTCAATACGAATTGGTAGAATCCGTAAGAGCTAATATTTTTAATACATAAAGACTTATGGTCAATACACTTTCCATACACTCACTACACACTCACCACGCACTCACTACACACACCACATTTATATTTAAATAACCTCATCGCCACAACAGCTTAAGAATCTACTGATTTGTAATCTCTTTTATTTCTTTTTTTTTTTAATCCTTTCTAGAAATGTTTTTTGTTTTTTTTTATATTATTTTCTAAATTGCATAATGTTGCTCTTTTTATTTATTACTTTGTAAGAATCACCTGTAACTGTACAAGTTATCACGTTCTTTTAATAGTAAATGAAGTCCATTATTGGCATTAAGTTGTATTTTACCTAATCTGTATCATTTCTCTAAATGCTGTGACTGTTTTTTAATAAACATAAAAAAAAAGTCATGAAGATATGTGCGGTAGCTAATCAGACGAGTCTCTCCTCCCTCCGGGAGATTGAACGTTACGGAAATAGCCATGGAAGTGGCCAAATGGAAGTCTGAAATCACTGCCTACCCCTATATAGGTGACAGAAGACCAGTGTTTAAAAGTAATTTTGCAATATCCATCCCATTACTGGGTGGGCCCCTAATTTATTAAGAGCCACGCTGCTAAAGTGCCCATCAGCAGAATTAACATGGCCTTGAAGTATTCGTTTAATTTCTTAAATATGCACGTTTTTATACGTTTTCCTTCACTACTGAACACGTGGTAAATTGGCATTGAATCCTGGCACCGGGATTCTAAGCTGAGTCACTCGTGTATCACGAATTTTACTTTTTTTATAGGAATCGGTGCAAATGAGCATGCTGCTCACCTGATGGTAAGTGTTTACCGACGCCCATGTACGTCTGCAACACCAGAGGAGCTGCAGGTGCGTAACTGGCCTTTTAGTACATTTGGAGGATGGGAGGGATGATGACGAGAGGAGTTGGGGAAGGGAAGGGTGCTCACCCTCACTCACCGAACGAAATACCGAATCTCAAAATGCCTCTACTTCGCCGGTATTCTGCGAGGCCATGGGGTAGTACACCGCGCTCGAGTCGGCCCATTCGAGCTCCAGCAAAACCCCTTAGCTCTACCACTTTAAAAACTTTTGCATTATATGGTTTCTTTCGCACTAGCATTGAATAGTTATTATACGATTCAACACCTTTAATATTACCATAAGCTTTATAATATGCGATAACCTGCTTAGTGTTGCAATTTAAATAGCAGGATTTTCGAGACTTATTATTATTTATGTTTATTTATTCCGCGTGCATATCTAGAGTGCGTAATACTTTTATACAACTTATGAAGCACTATATATAATACTAGGATATATCATCATCTTTGCCCACGGCTGGACATAGGCCTATCAAAGCACCAACAGAAGCCATCTCACCACGCTGGGTTGGTGACCGCAATACCCTTGCCCTTGCACTGACAATGCTGCACCCAATTTCTGGGCTAAGCCTATTTCATTCCTTGAAGTAACAAATTTGCAACATTGCGTTGTTACTTGAATCTGCAGTTTGTTACTCAGAAAATGGATATCATACACAAACAATTATTACGCATTTACTCATCCAGTCCAAAGCATCTAAGATGACCGAATCTGGCATCTCACCGAGTCGGTAGACGAAACATGAAAGCCTTAACCATTAGAGTTTGACCTCCAAATACGTTTAGCCGTTGTCATATGTTCAGCGAAGCCTGTTTCACAGAAGCGGGACAAACGTTTCTGTTGTGCAATTAGCCAAGTATGCCGGACCAATTCCGCACACAGACTAGTAAATTTCTTCCTTCTTCTTCCCAGGATCAACTGCGTAAGGGACGCGAAAATAAAAAAAATAAAAAAATGTAAAACTTTTATTCCAACGTAATATATATCGTAAGGTACTGTACACACCAGACTACTCATATAACTTGACTAGTGAATTTACAGATATGTCACAACATTACTACAAAGTATCTAAACAATCTACTTATATAGGTTTTAGGATTAGGATTTACTAGCACGAATGATTTCAGTGCCTTGTGTAGTCTCTGATACATTATGCTACATCACCAATTATTTATGTTTTTATCTAAGCGTAAAAATAACAGATATAGTTGCATACACACCAACAGCATAGAATTGTATTAAATGCATAAAGAAAATAGTCATGTAATGGGTGCGTAAGACAATCTGTGATTCTATCTCAATCTGCCAACCTGTGACGGAGAACTGCGTCACATAATATACATAATGGATGCGATTAAATTTTTAAGTCATACACTAAATATCAATTATACCAAGTACTAGGTGGTAGGAAAACTTTTTACCGTCTAGGTTGATACTAGGCGATATGCCTACTTCTGCCTTACAACTACTGTTGTGTGCCGGTTTGAAGAGTAATTTAGTCTCAGGTGTTTTTTTCACTTTGCATCAATGCCAATGCGACCCAGGTCAAAGACCTTATAGAACATCCACGCCGCCGTTTTTTGGTACATATTTGTTACTTTACGTCAAAACAATGCCAATAAGACCCAGGTCAAAGACCTTATAGAACATCCACGCCGCCGTTTTTGGTACATATTTGTTACTTTACGTCAAAACAATGCCAATGCGACCCAGGTCAAAGACCTTATAGAACATCCACGCCGCCGTTTTTTGGTACATATTTGTTACTTTACGTCAAAACAATGCCAATAAGACCCAGGTCAAAGACCTTACAGACCGTCCGTTGCCGTCCGCTGCCGCGTTCGTAGTCACCGACACGCCGACAAAGATATCCTGCGAGGTTGCCGCTCTTGCCGAGACTAGTAAACTGTTATTCATGACGAATGACTCCGATGTTTTGTTTAGAGTATTAGACTTTTCAATTTATATGAAAAAGTTTTACGTAAATAAAAATTTCATTATTTCCAAATAATTACGAACACTAGTACTAATCAAGTTTTCATTAAATGTCAAATAAGGACGCATCCAACCTGTATATAGTATGCTGCGTCTAAGATGAGAGGCTGATAATAATGACGATGACAATTGCAAGCGCCTTATGACAAAATAAGTGCATTATGAAATTTGGAGAAACAGAACGTTACTCATGTAGAAAGTCGTGCATTTGCAATATCATCTAAATTACAGACTGAAACAAATATTATTTCGAGGATATGTGAAGCCCGCCAACCCCTCACAGATACTCGTATTTGAGAAGGAGGTCTTCGCTCAGCAGTGGACACTAACAGGGTGCTACTCTACTTTAACAATGACCTCTCTTTAAGATTGCCGCGTAGCATTCTCAAGTCATCCCGATTTTTACCCAACGGTTTAATTTTCTGTCTCATGGGGGAAAGGTGCAAACACCTTCCTGTCGTTGAAGGCCCACACCGAATAAGTGCCAGACCGAATAAAAATCCTCTCGGAATTATTAGAGATAGATTAGAGGCTGTTGGCCCGGTGGCCTTGATAGCTTCGGCGAAAAAGGCTCGCAAGGAGAAGGTCAGTTCAACAGTTGCTAGTTCCAAGAGTTATACAGCTCGCCTATTGACACCTCCAAAGACGTTAAAACACAAATCGTAAAATCCGTCTTATAGATCGAAAGAGGTGAGGTGAGTGATTGGAACAATGGACAAAGAGCCGTATCCATTGGTGCAAAAATTCAGGTGGACTGCGCTCGTCTGACCAACTAGTGTCTTTTATATGCTCCTTCTCTGCCTAGGAGTAGTCTGTGCAGTTACCGCCCTCTTACCCATTTCTGAACCCAATCGATAGTGCAACCGCTGTTGCTGCTTCAAAGGTATAATAATTACCACACAGAGATGATAACACATCTGTAAACTTATTCGATGGAAGTTGTTTGTACATGTCCATGGGCTGCAGTAGCCTCTTACCAACAAATGGGACTGTAAGCTCGATTGTCACCCCGATCTTATTAAAAAAAAATCCATACTAGAATAACGAGGCAGATACCTATGTAGGTAGGTTTATAAATGCTTAGTAATGCCAGTGATATTATCTCATCAATTTCTATGGGCCCTTATATCTTACAAACAAACTCCACATAGTTTCACTTTTCAACGCTTTAAAAAATTATGACACCTCAACAAAGTACTTCTTTTCGGAGTTGTGTTAGAAAATTAATTTATTATTTATGTTTAAAAAAACATGGCAATAAAACGATAAAATAATCAATATCTAAATCCGGCCGTACTTGTAACGTAAAATAAAATTTCCCGCTAACCATATTTCTATTATGATAATAAAACAAATGCTACTCAACATGGGCAGTATATAGTGAAGTACAATATAATAAATGTGGCTTCGTTCAGCAGACAAATTGTATAGAGGTGTTTAGGAGCAGTATCTTTGCTTTTGGCCACTCCCTTCTCAACTTTTAAATATAAAAGATAAATACAAAACTGAATTGAATTGCTTTTTTAATTTATCGCTACTGGCAACATTGCACCGCATCGTTGTCCGAGTAAATCACTGTTCCCGTATTTTGACCACTGAATTAAAACATGTTACAATTTGTGAAAGGGTTTGTTGATTCCATTGTAAAAGTATTACAACACTTTTCGTACCTGGTAGAGCCCAACGGCGGCTTCTACTGCTGCTCGAATGTGCCGGCGCGTCCGGGGTAGTGCTACAGCCTCGTAGAATGCCGGCGTGATGTAGAGGCTCCCCTTCCTCCTACCCTAATATCCTTAAAGGCCGGCAACGCACCTGCAGCTCCTCTGGCATGCGGGATATGCGTAGGCGTCGTTAATCACTTACCAACAGGTGAGGCGCGCATCACAGCTCGATAGTCTATTCCCATAAAAAAAAACTGAAACTTGCTTTGCAAAATATTCGTTAAAATAATTCGTATGACGACAACAATTCATTACTCTAACATCTAATACAGGCTATAATTCTAAATTGCTAACTAATTAGTTTGTACACTAATGATCAAAAAATTTCTGTACATTGTAATATTTCACAGATTTGTCTACTACGTACAAGTTAAATTTATTGCTCAATGATTTAATTGGAATCCGTTTCGATGTTTCTACCCAAAATGTGCTGAATTCAGATTGGTTTTTTTTTCTTTCAATTCCGTTAAGTGATTCTTGACATTAAGAACATTACAAATTCGTTGTATGACATACAATAAAACGTGAAACACAACACGCAATCGGATATTATGCAACTGTCTTCATAGTATAAGTTTTCGTGGATTAAAATAGATATACTGGGAGTATACAATGTTGGCTTGTTGGCACGGTTAATTTAAACTAAAAATATGATATGTACTATATTAAAAAAAAACAATAACGGGTGGCATTTTATGCTCAAAGAGCATGAAGTAAAGTTTTAAATAGCAATAAAAATCTAAAGATTAAAAAATAAAGGTTATTTCTAAAAGTAATGTAAAGTAGTTTTGTCAGTCGTATATTATTTAAGAAATCAAAGGTATTGGCACGGTATTTTGGCTGAAAAATAAAAACTTATTAGTTGAAAATTAATTGCCAATTAAACGAGTGTATATCAATGGCATACAGAACTTCTGTGCTGCTGTAGCTACCATTAAGCAGCACAATAACTCTGTTTTATATCTATCTAATCATGCTCTTCGAACATAAAACCTTTCTTGCTGTACAAAGACAGCAGGCATATGGACAGACAAATATCATAAAGAAAGTGAATAAAAAACTATCACAACAGTAAATGCATTTAGAATATTGTTGAAATAATAAAATCATAAAATAGAAAATTACCCTTAAAATAAAGAATAAATCTTAACTTAATTTACAACATAATTTACTTAGAAATAATAATAAAATATAATTACAAGCATTTTTCAAACACTCAAACATAAAAAGTTCCAGTATACAACAATTGAAAATAAATCACAAAAATAAAACAACAAATTCAAAACAGTATATTCATATGGTACAGTTTTTTACTCAGTGCTTTTAAAGCATATAGACAAATCCAGTACAAAACAAAAACTATTGCACGACTATCCTGTAGCGTTAATACTAAATTACAATTACCCATCTATTAAATCTTAAACCATATTAACATCATAAATGTAAGGATGCATTTGAAAGCACTTTGAAATATAACATTCTCTTAATAACTTCAAAAATTGTGCATAATGTAGCAGCCTATACATGGTCTGTTGATTTGCTATGGTTTCATATACACTCTGTACCCACTTTCACCCATAGACACATTTTTATTTAGTTAACTTTTACGCAATAAGAGCCATGGTAGCCTAGTTAAGCTCGTGGATGGGAAGTCGCATAGTACGCGAGTTTCCTCTGTTCGCGACCGGGGTTCGATCGACGGTGCCGTAACCACTAAACTTGTTTATACCAATTTTAAGGTCTGACTTTACCACGGGCTCGGTGGTGAAGGTAAACATCAGGGAAAGAGTCCGAGTTTAAGATTTTTTGACTATTGCAGTAATACGCCAACACGCGCTGCAGTAGCGTGGTGTATCTTTACCGGTTCGAAACCCTTACAAATATTTAAACGAGCCTTTGCCCAGCAGTGGAACATTTACAGGCTGACATTTTACTTTGACTATCGTTGAAGTGTTATAGGGAAATCTATAAACAAGTTAAATAAATAAATTTACATTTAGAATTAAATTTCGAAGTGCTCTTTTCATACATCCGAATCTAAAAGTTTACTATTTACCACATCCACTATGAGAAATCAAGCGAATGAGACAAGCAACACTTTTATCTCTCTCTATCTCTCTCTCTCTCTGTCTCTCCTTCTTTTTTATTTCCAGGAACTTAAGATTTTCTGATTACATTTCACGTCTCTTATTAAGATACCCCCATTCGGCATGTATGCCAATGTCCAGTCCTTCCCAACTTTCAAAACCATATTAATGTTAACACAAGTATATTTCTACTATACTACGCTATTTACACACATTTACACGAAAACAACAACATAATGTTCATTTAAGGTCCTCCTCTTCATCCTCAGCGTACAGCAAGTCCTCCATTTTTGTCATAAATTTGTTATTAAGCAGCTGTTCCGGTGGCACTGCTTCCTGTAATGCCATCGCAAACAATAAACAAACAAAACGTCTCACTCCAGGAGTTCTCCCGTACAGAGGTGCATTTAGAGTCATAAGTAACACATGCATAAACCCAGAAACAATTATCCATAGTCCCACAGACTATCACACACATACGAATATTTAGTTTCAGTGTTCGATTCGAACCCCTCGTCCATAGCATTAAAGTTAGCCTAATCACTGCGCCGACCAGACTGACGATATATAGTTACTTTAGATTTGTTAGTTTAATTAATGATCACACACACAAGACGAGCCATGTAGTAACACAATAACTAATAATTTAAAAACTTAACATTAAAGCGGGCACTTCAATTAGATTTTTCAGTTATATGGTGAAAATATAATCAATAAATAGTCAAATAACTTGTAGAAACCATTTATTCGCAAGCAAACACATAATGATTAAATAAAACAAAACAGCGTTAGAGTTTATTTTGCAATACACATGCGACAAAATAGCAACAATATAGGACAATAATAAATCATGCATTTGACAAATTGAATTTTAAACCATATTAACCATGCCTTTTGAGAACAACATGCACCTAAAAAAATTATATAACAAATGCGAAAATTGTGGCAAAGAGTAGTAAATAAATAAACTGATAAAATTTCTGTTAATATACTACGTATCCTGTTTATGCCGCTGTTCAGAAAATATGGATTATACAATTTCATAAAACACAAGGTATGGATAAATTTATTATCGGATCACATAGAAATTTCTTTTATGAATTTATTTTAGAAAACATCGTTATTTAAAAACTTTATTAATTACATGGTTAACAAAAAAATCACATTTATCTAATACTGAACGAAATTTTAACTTAAATTATAAATTTAAAATTGTGTGTAATTAACACAAAGAAAGTAAGACGGATAATTAGCATAATGAAATATTAAGATGAAAGTTAATGACTTGGTAGACAAGAAACATATTTACAGAGACAACAAACAGACTAGATACGACTAAAAACATAAATTACATGGTCATCATTTTTATATTAATTCAAAACACACAATACATTATTTATAAATGCATGCAGCATAACTGTGCATTACTGACATTAATAAAGGAAAAAAGCATCAATTATTTTGGACACATAACGTGTCAAAGAACTGTTATTACATAAAATGCTTAAACTTTATTTCACTCATAACTATTAAATTTTTATTTAAATGTTGATCGATGCGCTAAATCATTTTAATCATGTTTATATAATATCATGCGTATAATATTTGAAATTGTGTTCATTCTGTTAAATAATAGCAACAATTAATTTAATCGGAAAAGGGACAAAGAAAACTTATAAATCAATGATAAAGGAAACATTTTCATCTTCTTTTGTACTTCTTAATATTTTATGTATATTTCATTTCATGCAAGTTTTATAAATAAGTATCCATAGAATCTCTTTAAATCTCTTTAGGTACTCTTATTGGTTATTTACGCGAATTAGTTCAATTATCAATTCAGTGGTTTGTCTATACCAGAATTACTGCGAAAATTAAGAATGTTTTATACATTATACTTTTGGCACAAAATTTATACAATAATTAAAAAAATTGCTATTTACTGGCGACTTGTCTCTTAATCTGTATTAAATGATGAGTTGCAAGTATAATATGTATTAATATAATGGATTAAGAATCGACCATATAGCAAGAGCCGATCGCACCAAATAACCTAAGCTGTTCTTTGGCCAATACCTACTTACCAATACCACATTATAACCTTAAAAAGAAATGTCAAAAAGACTTGGGAAAAATTTTGCACCAAGCAATCGTAAGAAACACTGCCACTTTTCTTCGAGTCGAAAATTTAATATTTGATTAAAGTTTTATATATTTATATTTTTTTATAAATTTGCGAATCTTTATCATTCTTCGAATCTTTAAATTTCGTACAATTAATTTCAACATATATTTGGACATGCTATTACTGTTCACTAGTTGGAATTTCAAAAGTCATAATCACGAATTTATGAATGGAAAATTAAGACCAAATTTCTTACATATTCGAAATTTGAATATAGCTTCAAAATAATAACAAAATATATTTCCATTATGGGAAACTTCCCTTCCCATGATGGGAAATAGAAGTTAACATATATCACATTTCTATGACTAAAGAATGTATGTTTTTTTTTAAAACTTTCCATAAACTTGAACATTTTATAATATTGATCATCTCGATGATGTCAGCAGATAGTAAAAGGCAACCAAAAAAAAAATTGGATTATAGAACTTATTACTTGTTACATATAATTTAAATAAAAATGATGATTTCTTGTATTTACGCGAATAGTAAAATGCACTACTAACTGAAACTATTATTTACGGATTTTTTCGTGTTTTATTTAATTTTTTTTAATACTTTAATTTGAAGTTTCTGGGATTTTACAGCTTCAAAAAAAAATCTTGAACGCAATGAAATCTGTAAATAACAGTTTCATTTCAAATCATGAACATGATTAATTTTCATCAGATTTGAGTATTTATAAGTTTAGTTAGTTATATAGCTTTTCAAACTGTCCGTGATAACACAAACTACAAATTTATTTATCTAATAAATCAACTCGTTTATATTCCGACAATTTTATAATATTTCATTAGTATATTTTTTAAATATTAACTGCATTAATTTTATTGTAATGATTATTTTATATTTTCGTTTTAATTAAAATTATATTGTGATTATGGCTTTAAATCCTAAGATCATCTCATAAATGTCGTTAGGGTGTTTGAAAAAATAGTTAACAGAATCGCCGCGATGGCATCATCCTGAACTGGCTGGATCGAGACGCCTCGAAGCAGTCATACGGGGACTGCGGAATAAAATTAAAGAGGTACAAGTTCTGACACCTGTCAAAATAATGCAGAAAACTGCAGAATCGGACGACTAAAACGTACAAACACATTGTGACGTTTTTTTTGTAAGGTGTAACTAATAAATGTATCTATAAATGTATCTATAAATATTTAAACAAAATATAATGTCATACTGGCATTGCCTGTGCAGTAAAAGATAACTATCACTTTACTGTCGGACATTACAGTAAGGTTTCAGACAATCAAAATTTTATTCCGGAGAGAATTCTGCAAAGTCTTTAAAAAAAACTTTATCAATGGTGAATAGTCATTTAAACAATTGCCAAGAGGGAACTCCGAGCCTCTGTAACTAAAATTATTATTTCTATTCTACTAACTTTCGCCTTCGACCTCGCCTGTTGACATAGCATGATATGCAAACTAATTTTTATAATCTAACCGTAAACAGATCGAACAGTAAAAACAACATCAAAATTGGTTCAATAGTTTTCGCAAGTTGTTCAAAAATATTAAAATCCCCATAAATCATTTTTTCTCTGTCATGACATCACTATACACATCCCGTGAATTTTTAGGCATTTTTTCTACATTTTTATAATAGTATTAATGTGTGCACAGAAGCATGCAAAATAAATAAACTAAGTACATGCATTTGATCTTATTATTTATTAAGCCAATAAAATAATGTTACTTATTATAATTTATAAATGTTACCACAAACCCCATTAAAAACTAACATTAAAAATGTATTAAATAAAGTCCAAAAAACACTACTATAATAGAGAATACACACAACATAAATCACAGTAACAGTAACAAAAAAATCGCCCAAGAATTTTGAATCACATAATTTTTATTTAGTGAATTTTATTATGATGCTTACTGCTTAAAGGGCCAAAGTAAATTTTATAATAAATAATATAAAAAGACCAAAATATTAAAAAAAAAGTTAATACTAACAATTTAAAATCATCATTAGGATAAGTGTGGTAATAAACTATTGACTTATTTTCTTCTTTTTGTTGGGTGTGTCGTAAGAGGCTACTAAAGGTAAATCTTTAGAAATCATATGCCAATCCAATGTATGTTCATATACAGGTTGGATGTGACGTTACGACATTAAAATTACCCTTATATTCTACAGGTCGCTTCCAGGCCATACACCGAATATCAATTGTATAAGTACAGGTAGTTTTATCTTAGGATTTATTATTACTTTTCGTTATTTTGACTCGAGATATATTTGCGCTAAATATTGAATGAGGTCCTACTAGACACAGATCAATGACCTTATCGACAGTGCGCTGCCTACATTTAAAGTCACCGAGTGGCGGTCAAAGTCCTTCTGCGATCTCGCCGCTCTTGCCGAGATCATTAAACTGTTACCTATTTCGAACGTCGCTTGCATTTTATTTGGATTTAATGGCTATTTCAATAGTTTCAAAAGTTTTTTTAGTTCTAAAAAAAAGTGCACAATATCCTATTTTATGGGAAAAGCTGTAAACGAGCAAGCGGTTCACTTGATGGTAAGCGATTGCCGTCGCCCACGTACATCTGCAACATCAGAGGTGCTGCAGTTGCTTTGCCGGGCTTAACGGGTATTTTGGGAGATAGGAGGAAGGATAAGGAGGGGGATGGGGAGGAGGTGTGGGCCTCCGATTGCCTCACTCACCGAACGAAACGCAGAAGCACAAGATGCCTCTACTTCACGCCGGTATTCTGCAAGGCCGTGGTACCAACCCGGACGAGGCGGCCCAATCGAAAAACAGTAAAAGCCGCCGCTTGGCTCTACCACGATTAATAGGAGCTAATAATTAGGAGCACTCGTACTAACAAAATTTCTATAAAATATCAATAACGTCACATCCAACCTGTATGTATATACTATTAATTAAAAATTATAAATTATATAATTATTGCAACAGACTTGGGCCTTTAAGCAATAGACCAGGTAAAATTGTTACTGTGCGGAACACCATTGCAACAAATAAAAATCGATTCAGTAGTTTTCGCAAGTCGCTCAAAAATATTAAAATCCCCATAAATAATTTTTTCTCTGTCGTGACATCACTATACACATCCCGAGAAATTTGAGGCATTTTTTCTACGTTTTTATAATAGTATTAACGTTGCAACAATCATGGGCGTAACTAAGAATTTATATTAGGGTCGGCAGCGACGGCACACGCCCGGGTGATCGGCACCGGTGATTTTTAAATTACTGGGATTGAGTAGTAAGCCACGATGGCCGCGTTGGTTAGGGAGTCTGTCTCGGAATCAGGGATACGAGGAGTTCGATGTTCCGCGTGAAGGACTCGTACCAATGACTTTTTGCACTATTTGTATCGTTGTACTGAACGCTAAAGCCGCGTCTGCTGCAAACAAAACATTGTCCATTAAACATGAACACACCGTCTCTTTCGACATCTGACAGTTGACCAAAGTTTCATTTAAAGAGTATGTAAATTATAAACACTACACATACTTTCATTCAGCGAAATTTGTACACTCCGTTCGTTACGAACAACAATGTTAGACAGCTCGATTAACAAACATTTTGAACGAACATCCGAGCCACACCCTTCTTTATTGTCCGTTCAACATGTTCGATAAACAAATATTCTCGCAGCAGACGCGGCTTAGGACGGCGACAGGCACGCCACCTGTCACGTTGTTCCTAATAATCTCTGATAAAAAGTGGGCAGAAACGACTAAAATAAATTTTGATTTTAAGAATTCTATTGTCGAGTTTTTACATCGAAAGTTCTGAGGGGGGGTTGTTCAGAAGTTCCTACCTACGGCCATAACAAGCATCATTTGTAGCAACAACTCACCATAGAGTCGAGACTCGGGAACGGGAGCAGGCAGACGAGCAGCACGGTCATGTTGTCGCAGCCCAGGCCGCCGGTGGCGCAGTTGGGAGCGAGGCAGCGATGCATGAGCGCCTCGCACACGGCCGCCGGCTGCCAGCCGCTCAGCAGCCGCGCGCGGCAGAACGAGATCACCTCCTGCACACCCCGCATTCGATTCCAAACAAATCATTCTCGAGATATATTTATGATTACATCGGCCGATTTTAGTTCACGGCTGAACATAAACCTCTCCAAGATAGCGCCAGCAATAGCCGGCATACATTTATTGAAAGTTTTGTCCATACGGACCACGCTGGGCTTGCGGGTAGTATAGCCCACTTAACACTAGTGAGCATCCGGGTATTGCGGACGCGCACGGACTGTTGCCTTGATTATTTACAGTCGTATCGATTTAAGTATTTTTTTTAAATACAGCTTTTATTTCCTTTGTTTCACGAAATCAATATACCAACTTTGTTGTATCCAAATGCAAACCTCACCTCCACGTGGTGCGCACCTTGAATATCCATCCCAATTTCCCGAACCCAAATCTCACAGACTAGTGATGGGGAGCAGCATCTCAAGTACGAGGGTACCGCCAAGCAACCCGCCTATATAGAACAACACGACAGGAAAGGAACCATATTCTTACGCCGATACTACGCGACAAAATCCTTACATATCAAATTTGAATTTTAAAATTGCACTTCAGACCTTACGCATTTAAATCCCAGAAATGTTAAAAATTATAACAAAAAAATCTGTTTGAGGATGATGAGTCATCTTTTATTCTTCTTAAGCAGTTCCTAATTTAGGACACTGTTAGACAGAAACCCCTCCCTTTGGCAGGATTAACCGCAATCACAACTTGACCCAGCCAATCCCAGTGTAAGACACTTAACACCAGGGATTCCCAGGGTTCGACATAAACAAATACTGATTTTGGGGGTGAACGAGGTCTAAAAATCGACCCCTATTAATTAACACAAGTTCTTATTTGATACTTTCAAGATACTGTTGTTGTTGTGTTACGTGTACCAACTTGTTATAAGAATGACTAATGTTTAGTAGGATACTTTCATTGTTGTACTTTTAGTTTTTTTTTAAGTAATTTATATTAAAAATTATTTATAAACTAGAGATAGGATTTTTAAAGTAATTTGGCTATGGGGGTCTGAGGTCAAATAAGTTTGGGAACCCCTGCTTCACACCTTAGACGCGTCTGCCATTTTCTATATTTAACTTTTACGACATCGATCGGATGAGATGGTGTGTGTGGACATTCTCCGCCGCAACCATCCAGTGATGGAAGAAGTAACAGATTTTAGTACTCACGTCATTGGACAGAACCTCCCATATACCGTCGCAAGCGATCACAATGAACTCCCAATCGTCTGTTACTTGCCGCCCTATGACATCCGGGTATGCTAGAATAATACATATTATCATATGTTAGTAAATACATAACATATGCTACAGTACATATAAGAGTTTTAATTATATAACAAGTGGTTAAATGTTAACAAGTTTCTGTATTTATTTTTTTAAAACTAGTTCATCTAAAATTCTTAGTGTTTCATATTATTTTGTTAATGAAAATTGAATAACCAAAAATGTTACATTTAAATTAGGTACCGGTGACAATTTGCTCTTGTGGTGGTAGCCTGTAATTCCTCTTAAATACATAGTCTCCGAGCGCCCGCGA
Organism: Bhutanitis thaidina; assembly: GCA_029286595.1. Lineage (NCBI taxonomy): Eukaryota > Metazoa > Arthropoda > Insecta > Lepidoptera > Papilionidae > Bhutanitis > Bhutanitis thaidina. The sequence goes on along the minus strand of JAGSMS010000020.1, from coordinate 3,312,532 downwards.
TAACGCTAGGTTCCCGTTGACCCGGTTCAGCTGGATCCAGCCCCCGGCCGCTGTGATCCTGCGATGCTCCTCTTCGTTGTTCGGCTTGTGGTCATATGACAATATTTCTACCTGAAAAAATGTCATTCGCTTTACGGTTATCAGTCCACGGCTGGAGTGAGGCATTCCACACTCATGCTCGGTTGTTTTATGAAAGCGGAATTACATGTCTGGTTCAAAGTCCTTGACTTCTTACGATCGCGGGCGCGGCTTCTAGTCAAAAAGAATAATAAAGATGTAATTGTCCCGATATTCGAAACTAGATGTCCTGTGTTGGATTATCCATATTTAAAGCGGGTGAAACTGCGTTAACATGCGTAAGAGTTTCATACACGTGTACATGTCCCAGCTTTATGGTTACTGCTACGCTTCTATGCGTCGTAGCGTGATATTACATAGAGATCCTGGGTGTCTGGTACTGCGACCGCCAATTCGCTTGCCGGGCGTGGCGATTTTGGTAAATCCTGCTTAAGAGAAGCCTATGTCCTGCAATGGACTATTTATAGACTGGTAAGGTAGCATAGTATAAAAAAATTCCGTCGTTTACTTTAAAATTCACAAATAAGACCTATTTATTTATATATACATTGGTTAAGTAAAAGATCAAATTATAGTTCAAATAATGTTTCAAATATTTCAAACATTTTGCTCCTAATTAAAGATAAAAATTATATTATCAGGTTTTTGAGTTTCGTTATCGTGCAAATAATCATATGAACAAAGATAAAAGCAGTTATTTCGAAATCACAGACAGGAGACTTCAATTTTATGTGATGAAAAAAAAGTTACGATATAAATGAAAAGAAAACTTTTTCCCCAATTCAATAGTCCTATAAACCTAACGAAACGCAAGTGTCATTCGCAATGAAAAATAATTTCGAGAACTGGACAAGCTGGTCGAGATGGTATATTCGGGTAGCAGCCGAGCTAAAGCCTCCGCTTGGCTCTACCACGTTAGCTAAGGCCCAGTGAAGTGTAAAAAGCGAATAGCTTACTAACCAACTTTACTTATTTAATTGATATTTTGTGTAGGAGCAAAAACTGCCCGCAGAACATAAGGTTAACAAAGCAAAGTCGCATCTACGCTTTAAGATATAAAATATATATTTGATTTTTGACTTCTGGTCACTTACTGCTCCTCTAACGCTGGCGACGGCGCGAGAATCTCCGACGTTGGCGCAATATAAAATATTATCTTTAATAAGCACCACGACAGCTGTGCTGCCAGCAACCTTCTCTTGTAGCATATCCTCTTCCAGCATCGCCTGATCCAGGTCGAGGAAACCCTGGAGACATACGTGAGAAATGAAATGGAGTTTGAACACACTTTCTTATTTAAATGCTATTCTATGCCCACTCCTCTTGGTAAGCTGATAACTTAACATAGATTGTATATACAGCAGGTGCATCCCAAAATCTACAAAACAACAAAGAAGAAAGATTATTCCCCTTTGTTGACTTCATTTTCATCAGCCTGTCTGATTCCACGCCTGGACAACAAAATTCCAGGCCTTGGCGTACATTACATGGAAGGTATGTCCCATACTCACCCAGCAAACATAGTGTAGTGCTGGTGCATGTAGGATACGAACGATACTGCTCCCAATCACTACTCTCTGGGTTTAGGCTCATGCCAGATGATTCTTCAGCCACTATTTGCCACTATTTAGATTACATTTATTCAGATAGATATTTAGCAATCATTCGGTCGCTAGAACTTCGTTTGTTAGAAGCACTGTGTGCATAGTAGAGAGGCATGAGATATTTTGAAGGCTATTTCTATTCCCCCTTTAATAACTACTTAATTTAAAGTAAACTGACATCTGCGGGTCCATTATGTAACAATAATCGTGACAGGTGGCATTTTGAAGTTTCATCAAATCCCATCATAGAAACTAGTCAATCTGTCGAAACCACAAAAGGAAAGCGATAACGCTTGCAACCAGAGAGCGCAACACGAGGGCTGATAATGATAATGATGATTGTGTTCCAACTACACGATGTCTATGGACACGATTTTCATGGCAACATCTTATGAAGCTGTTTTATATTGCACAAGATATTTTATATGTAACCCTCATGTATCTGGTATAACGCTTATGCGTTGAGAAATAACTTATGATCATAGGCAATGGGAGATGAACACGAATCGTGTATATTAGCAGGGCATTGAGATTCGATACCACGACTCATTATTCAGTACACTAATCGCTACATCACGAGCCACTGTGCCAATTGATATAATTGCACCTTTTAGAATTGCATGTAATTAGAGTCAACAATACCTGTTTTAACGCATCTTCAATGTTGCCAAGGGGATATTCGGGTCTATTTGTGATGAACTTGTGTAAATGCTTTCCTGCATACTCAGCTATGTTCGCTCCTAGAACAAATGTTAATTAATGATCAATCAGTCTTTCCCTTTATCTATGATTATGAGAAATAAAATTAGGTGAATTTTGGATGTGTCTCTTAGCACGTACTATGAATCATATGTATATATTCACGCCTTGTTCCCAATGGGGTAGGCAGAGACAATCTTCTTCCACTTGCTACGGTCCTGACATACGTCTTTCGCTTTTTTTTCATCAATCTTCGCACGCATGCTCGTTGGTTGAGAGTACTCTTGACCTGGCTTTTTTTCAGAACGTCTTGGATTTGATCATGAAATGTTCACCTAGGTCTTCCTCTCCCGTCTCTACCATTTACACTGTATCCTATGCCACATGCTAAATGGTACTGAGAATTACACTACATACTACAAATTTACATGTACATAATAGTCACTTTGACTGAGAAAGTATTACAACGATAATGATAAATTTCAAATGAAAATATTGTGTGTTATGCTATGTAGCATAATACTCAAACTTTTCATAGGAACTCAGGTCAGAATGCAATCATGATATGGGAATATAATATTTAAGTGGTGAACTATTGGATAGATTGCTTGATTATGCCTCATTGCTTGGAGAAACATGTGTCGCATTTTCATATTATTACTTGATATTGGGTGTGCCATGTTGTGATGGTGATAGCATTGAACTAGGTATATCCCCAGTCACGGATGCCATTTTCTGTAATAAATTGCTCATAGACAATCACATAGTCTCAGAACAATTATTTATGCAGGTTATAGTTTCTTGTCTCATACAAGAATCAATTTTTCAACTTTTAGCACCAAGAACTACTTGCTTAATGAGCCCTCCCTGAGCCTTACACCACAAATTATTTCCCAAAATTACATGTGACCTAAAATAGTGTATTATTTATTAACATCCAAGATATGGTTTGGCAGAATAAGGCATTGTTATGAAAAAGTCAAAATATACCAATAAACGAACATTTTTGTAAAACATTTTCTTGGCATAGCACAAAGCCTCAGCATTGGTTTAACAATGTTACAAAACTTGATACAATTACAAATTAAACCACATACCTCCATGACCATCATAAACAGCAAAGAATGCAGTGCCAGGATCGTCAGGCAGAGACAATATGTGTGTGTGTGCATCATCCATAGAAACGCGCCATCCCTGCATGCAAGATGATCCAACAAGATACCTCGAATCTTGACATGTCGATGACTGCTTCTCTGTCACCGGCTCTGATAGGGTTTGTCCCATTACTCTGTAAAAGATTTATTTTAACATGAATCAATTATCAATTAAGATGAGCACCTCAACTCAAAATCAGTAAGGACTTTATTAGCGAAAAAATGTAATAGCTAAAATTCTGTGCATTAATTCATTCCTGCAAAAAGTAATTCATTCAATTTGTTTAAAGTTTTGTTTGAGTATTACAACCTTATCCAATATGCCACAATTGTTAATATTTTCTCAATAATTTCATAATGTTATTTTTGAACATGGTATTACATGGCTTATTCAAATCATGTTGTGGATGTGAAAAATTACAGGTTATAATTATATTGAGGAAAAATTTCACATGGAATTGTTGTGAAATATTCTGACTGACTTGTGATGACATTATGTGATTGCTATGATAGCTGACTGCTTAAGCTAAAGCGGATAAGGCCTCTGATGTGAAAACTCTGCATGGCTCGAGTCATAGTAGTTACCATTTGGGAATCCTGAGCCAAGGCTCACTCATGAGTCCTGGTTTTAAATCTCAGACAGGAATAGTTACTGTTACATTAATTCTACTTCTCTGCCTAGGAGTCACCTGGGTATGTACCACACTCTTACCCATTTCCATTGCCAAACAGCAGTGGAATTAGTCTTGTGTTCTGGTCTTATATATATAGCCATATATACAGCCTAAATAGATATAGGCTATGAATTATTCCATCTTTGTCCTCAGGGGTGACAACACATCTGTAACCCTCTTTGATTGAAGTTGTTTACAGACTTCTATGGGCTGCAGAAGCCACTTACCATCAGTTGAACTGTTCGCTGGTGATTTATCCTAATCCAATAAAAATAAATTATGTCTCATTTAGTTGTAGAGATGGATTTTCATTATATGATTTCCTTCATCAGTTCAAAGTTGTAATGTTTAACTTCAGTTTTGTCAGTTCTAGATATTGAACCTAGGTTGCTTACATACTATGGAATTAAAGGTATCTGGCACCTGCTTGCAGAGTCAATATTGATTGTCAATCAAGGATAATGGTTACAGAAAAGATAAGATAAGATTATTTAACAATTAGGTCTTATTGGGATAAACACCAGTGTCTGTATTCATGGGCATAGTATAAGTTACAGGTATGATTTTCAAATTAACTAAAGTAAAGCTTCTTTCGCAACTATTTCCACTTTCTAAGAAATTCAACACAGACTAGTCTCCAACCGTCATACATGACTAAGAACTGATGTCATTTATACTTTTGAAACATCATACCAGTATTTTTATATTATCGAAGCGATGTCATATCTGACCCGCTGAGAGAAAGAGAGTCATTGATTTCGTATCGCTGCTATTTAGTAACATTGAGAGATACTGAAAATATGAGTAATGAAAAACAATAACAACAACGCGATAACACACTTTTATCTTTACCGAGACAGATTACACATAAAATAATTTTAGATGAGAATGCCATACTCACAGTTTTGATAAAACTATGTAATTTAAAATTTCTCTTCTGTAATCTAGTTATGCTATCAGTGTTACTTCAATTATTTATTATTTCCGACTGACTACCTCAATAGTGCGTAAATATCATATAGTAAATATCATTGCAAATGTCAAAGTCAAAACGACAATCAACGACAAGACAAAAGTAGTATATTTAACCATAGAACAAGTAGGTACCTAACACCATCTTCTATATAGGTAATATAATATAGTCTAAATACTACTTAATCCGATTTATGTTTTATAAAAATCACTTCAAAGCTTCTAAACATGCATAGCGATAATAATAGCATATGAAATTTTAAATTTTAATATCTGAATAGGTACATATAAGTGAACTAAGCGTAGTACAATAGTACATTGACTTACTGTGTTGCATTACCTATGTTATGCTAACCTTAATATTCTTGATGCAGAAAACATTATTGGATTTTGTTTATATTACTTAGGTCGACTATAGTAGGTAGTATCTTATGACATTCAATTGCGACTGAGATAATTTACCTTGATTTATTAAGTTATTTAACAAAAATGTTTGATAAAAATGATAATATGAATACATGACATCGAACTCAAAACTGACATCAAAATGCATTAAAAAAACGTCATAAAAAATAAAGTCTATAACGATACGGCGGATAATTCTGAACTGCCAGTTTATCCGTAAATCAATTATTTTTTGTCTATATAAGACGGGGCTATAGCCTGTGTTCGCGCTTGTACAAAACTGTCAAACGCGGTATAGTTATCTGTCAAATTTATTCAATCTCGGAGCGCCAGTAAGTGTAAAAGAGATTGCACATATGTGTCAATGTGTGACAAACTAGGCGGTCAAAACTTAATGGTTTTGCACAATATTAAAATGTAATATTAATTAACCAAATTAGTCTGGCTTGAAATTTAATGTAAAAGTAAAATGATATCGTGTGCAGCTGTGTTCCTGCAGAACAACGAAAGTAGGCGTATAATATCCAGAATTGTCATTTCATATGTAAATCTTTAAAAACGTTAACTACTGCGATTAATATTCCGAAAATCGCGAAACATTTAAATACAAAATTTACATGTGATCTTAAAAAAAATTAAATTTGTATATCTTATAGGTGAAGCTCTCACTATAGTGTAATATTTGATCATAGTGTAAAATAGTAGTAGCGCAAATGAAAATACGTAAATAGGTTTTTCCCACTTTGCATTATAAAATCGTATATCCTTACTAATCTCTCTATAATCTATAATCGTATTATGTTCATTACATAATAGTCGTAAAATATATATATTACGCAAATCCGAAGTACAGTATAATACCATATATTATACACTTACAAACTGTCTCGGATGTACACTTGGCAAACTGTCTCGGATGCTTAGCTTTTTTACATACCACATGATTATCATAATGCATCATCCTATGTTAGTAGTATGTAAGATATAGTAAATAAATAAATGTTCCCCATATTTGGCTGTAAATTGTGATTTACTGCAGTCATCGAGAGTTCCCTACATGTTTCGCAAAAATCATCATTGGTAATTAAAGTATACAAATAAGTTAAAGCATTTAACATGAATGCTGTACTTTTGCAATTGATGCATTTCATCAATCATTCTATTATCAGAGATCTGAACAAAATCGTGAATGAAATAAGTGAAATAAAATTCTAATTTGACGTAAGAAATTAAAATTTTGTTTGACAAGTGCCCTTTTTTTTACAATATACTAGTAATGAAGTTCCTTTGATGGAAAAGAAACAGGTGAACGGAACTCCGTAATTAGACCAATTTTCATTATTTATTTCACAGATTGACTGTTATACATTCCAAATAATACAACATAAAAAACCAACGAATTGTCTCACAGGCATTTAAACTAAATAACGTAATAAAAAAAAATAAAGCAGGATTTGCAAGCCTATGCTGACCAGCCTCCACATGCAGCGTCTGTTCACAAGCATAACCCATGTTCGCCATCGTCATTGGCCTCCTCGACCATATTAAACGGAAGTGGACAACCCACCACACAACGCCGCCGCGTGCAAAGGTTTTTAAGCGTCACATTCAAGTCTACCTGCCTGAAAGGATTAACAATATTGGCATATTGCTAATCCTTTCAGGATTTCAAAAGAAATCCATTTTACAAATAAACTTCCTAATTGAAAGGGTTTTAATACATATTAATTGATTAGTACCATTACTTTCAGACTATTTTAAAGATTTATTTCAAACAAGCAGAGCTTCGCCTTATGCGTTGAGATCTGATTTTCGATAAGAGTCATTTGCTACAGGTTAATGCGCTTTTATACAGACTTTATGCGGCAATCGAATATAAGTAATAAAAAATAAGTAGGGTACTTCCGTTATGCAAAATTGCTTAATTAAAATAAATGTATGTTATCTTCATATATAATTCACTAATGTGAATTAAAGATTGTGTAGTAAATTACGAACCAACGAGTACGGAACCAATCCAACTGCAGAAAGGTGTAAGTCAGGGTGATGTCATATCCTCGAAACTCTTCACCGCTGCATTGGAAGATGTTTTCAAACAGCTGAACTAGAAAGGATACGGTATCAACATCAATGGCAAATACATCACTCACCTTCGATTTGCCGACGAGATAGTTCTTATGGCAGGATCGCTGGAGGAGCTTAGTACAATGCTCAATGACCTCAATAACGTCTCCCAACAGGTTGGTCTTAAGATGAACATGGACAAGACGAAGATCATGTCTAACGTCCATGTCACACCTATACCGGTTGTTATTGGGAACAATAGCCTCGAAGTTGTGGACGAGTATACATACCTGGGACAAACTATCCGATTAGGTAAGTCCAACTTCGAACCAGAGGTCAATCGACGAATCCAACTCGGCTGGGCTGCGTTCGGGAAACTACGTCATATCTTCTCGTCGAGTATACCACAAAACCTTAAGAGCAAAGTATACAATCAGTGCGAGTTGCCAGTGATGATATATGGAACTGAGACTTGGTCCTTCACTGCAGGCCGGATGAGGTAGCTCAAAGTTGCTCAGCGCGCTATGGATAGGGCTATGCTCGGAGTTTCTCTGCGTGATAGAGTCTGCAATGATGATATCCGCAGCAGAACTAGGTTAACCGACATAGTCGCAAGGATCAGCAAGCTGAAGTGGCCACATAGCTGGCAGAACCAACAACCGTTGGGGAAAAGCGAGAACCTATCGAGTGGCAACCACGTTCAGGCAAACGCAGTGTGGGACGACCACACACAAGATGGAGTGACAACCTGCGCAGTGTTGCGGAAAGTCGATGGATGCAGGTGGCTCAGGACCGAGCTTTATGGCAATCTTTGGGGGAGGCCTATGTTCAGCAGTGGACTTGCAGTAGGCTGAAATGATGATGAAATTACGAACCCTGTTAAGAAATTATTTAATATTGTTTCATTTTGTCAAGGGAAATACCCTTGACAGAGATTATCATTACATTCCTTAAATAGACAATATTCAAATTATATTTTAAAACTAAACAAAAATAAAGGAGTGATTATAATTGAGTAAATCTAATCAGGCAAATTATTAAAAACGATAAATGCTATTAAGCGGATGTACCACTGCCATTTACATTGGATAACATTTATTAAAATTAAATATATTTTTTTTGTAGTAGAGATAGAAATATCATTATAATTGTATATGGTATTTTCTCTTAAGTGCCAACACTCACTATTTTACAAGAAAAGAAAAGTAAGGAATGAGAAGAACGCAGTGAAAAAATGCACAAGAAGAGATACAATCACATATTAAAAAGACAAGTCAACAATTCAATATTTACTAATAATAACACAACATAACAGCTTTGTGTAACAGATCCGTCTGTAGCACAGCGTACTTTGACTGTATTCTGTACCGGTTTTTAGACAAATTCTCCAAATAGTTTTACACATGCCACTAAAGGGTGTACAGGTATACAATTACCAATTCGAGGTGTTTTTTTTTTGTATGTATCCCGCTTCGATTTGTTAAGGGCGTGAGCAGTTGATGATGCAAAAAAACAACATTACTGAAACCGCATGGAATATTCATAGATTGCAAATAGTTATTTAAGGTTTAATTTAAGCACTTGTTTAAGAAAATATTTGGGATCGTAATGGATTCAACCGAAATGTACGGTTCAATCACGGTGTTCCCCCTGCGCCGCATATAGGTCTACCAATTCTACCTCTAAACCCACGTGGGCGAAGGACTCCTCCTTGTCCGCCACCCGTAGACCATGAGGAACAGAAAGGGTTGCGCTTGTAAGCATTAACCCTTCCGGCACTCCGTGGCGGATCTGATCTATGGCTTCACACCCAACTAAGGAGGGTAAGGTGAGTGGGGTATCGTAATACCGACACTCCTTTGCCCCCGGGGCGTCGGTCCACACCTCAGTAGCGTCAGCGGTGTGGCCCCCGCCAGGGTCGCTGACGAGGAGAATGGCGTACCGCGAGGGCAAGGTGAACGATGTGCAATGCTCCACAGTGCACCAACCCGCATCCGAAGTAGATTCCCACTAAGTTGGACCTTATTATCACTTAAAATTACAATTAACAATTTTGGTGGCGGGTAAACGCATTCCTAAGTTTGTTAATATTTATGAATATTCTAACGATTCAAAAAATAAACCATAACATTCCGATATAAATATTCATGTAACATGACGATTTTTGCCGCTGTGTTATGGCGTCATGTATAGTTCGCTGAGGCAATTTATGATTTCTATTGCATAGGTTTATAAAACATGCATACTGTTAGTTATAATTTATGCTGATAAGAAACAAACATCGAACTCAATGAACGTTGATTTTTTTTTATTTCACCTGATATCAGCATTGTTACAAATTTTGAATCAAAGGGGAAAGGGGTAATTTAAAAAAAAAAATTTTTTTTAACCTATTTCAGAAGAGCTTCTCATCTATTTACCTTTTTTGTGAATACCGCCATTTCGGATGGCATAGACATTAGGCATGATGTTAGTCCTATCTATGTTTATTTTGAGATCAACCCGTATCCGTGAGTACTTTTCTGTATTGCGATCGGTTTTATACTCTGGTTCTATACTCAAATAGACATTATAGCGCATTGTATGAACACTTCAACACTTCGATATTCCGAAAGTCAATCTGACACAGCTTGAGAGATTGAAAAGCACCGCCAAAATGTCGACTGAACGGAAGACTATATTGTAGTCCACGTAGACCAAGCTAATGGTACTCCTTGGTATTCTGTACAATCAGGCGAAGAGTATGTATGTGATACCGTTGAACCGGCTTGTTCGAAAGGCTGGAAATGGTAAAGTCTACTTACTAAACGATTCGAGATAACTCTTGAAAAAGTTCTTGAACTAACAAATAATCCTAACAAAAGGTTGAATTTGTTGACTGGTTTGGAGATGTTAATATTGTTATGGTACCGTTAAAAGCTTAGTTTGTTTATCTTTTAAATTTACACGAGCAGGGATGATTGTGTAAATTTTCTATTCCCTTTGTGCTGCAAAAGTTCACCGAAGTTAATAATTTTGCTAAAACAAAAGCATGGTCTTACGAGTACATATTACAAATATTATAAATGCAAAAGTAAACACTATATGTCTCTTTAGTTTTAACGGCTAAGCCGCCGAACAGATGTGGATTACGAAATTCGGTATGGAGATACGAGTACGTTGAACTTTGAAAAGATGGTAGAAAATTCACCATGCAGTATATATATATATATATATGTATTCGATGAAGTTATTGCTGTTAGCCGTTTTGGCTTTTACAGCTTCATAGGTTTGCGCCTGCGTCCTTGAGGCCGCGGGCGTTTACACATGCATGACACCATGCAGACGAAGTCTCGAGCGGTAGCTAGTATCAATTGTATTTAAAATTGTAATTAAGTGTACTCCACATACACGGGAACATAAAACCATACAATTTAAAAATTAATCCAAATCTAAAGTAGCTAAATGTTGATTAAAGTAGGAAATAGTGTCATTCTTTAATTCATAAATATTTTGTACGGGTAGAGCCAAGCGGCGGCTTTTGCTGTTGCTCAAATGGGCCGGCTAGACCGATAGTACCTGGAGCTTCTGCGTTTCGTTCGGTGAGTGAGGCAACCGGAGGCTTTCTCACCCTCCCCTTCCCCACAACCAAATATCCTTAAAGGCCGGCAACGCATCTGCAGCTCCTCTGGTGTTGCAAATGTACGTGGGCGACGGTAATCACTTACAATCAGGGGAGCTGTCTGCTCGTTTGCCCCTTTCCCATAAAAAAATCTTAACAAAGGTTAAAAAATATTAACCTGTTGGCACGGTAACAATACAATTCCTATTGTTGCACTACGACACGAGATAATAGCGTAGCAACCTCATGCCTGCTGAGTAGTTTTCTGGGTTTGAACCCCGAATATTTGTGCATTGATTGTGTGTCGATTGAATCATGTGTTCAGGGTTCGAAGGCCAGGCAAAGTTTGTATTAGTGTCTATTCTTAATAAAGCGTAGCCTATCTCAACGATTTTTTCTTATAACGTGGATAACAGACACAGTGACATTCAGTTCATCTCGTTCTTCAGTCTCATATTCAGTTCTGTGCGGAATTCGAACCTACTACTGCGCCAACCGAGTCATGTTATTATGTGATATGTACCGGATTAGTATTCGAATTTGAATATGTTAACTGTCGCTGTTAAAGGTTGGATGATACCTAATTTTTACCATGGGTCTTAGGTTAGAATTCCTGGAATAATAGATAAATACATAAATAAAATTACATAAAAACAACAATACTTTTGATGCCAACTCACTCCATTTCTAATAAAATAACATGAAGAGGGATGATCAGTTTTTGGACATAATAGATATTTATTTAGGTTTCATGATCTTTTGATTAAGTAACGAGTCGAACGTTGCTCAAGATCCAATCACACTTGACCAGTTTTTGTGACCGAGCGATACGATCGACGTTAACACACACATACCTTATGTCATCAAGCGTAAGTCTATTTTGGCATGAACGAATTGATTTTTTCATACCTGTTTCGACGCGCCAAGAAGTAACTATATTTAAGTCTCTCCCAAGGAATATCTGCGAGTCAATAACCTTTAATTTTGACATTTTTGCTAAATTGATTAACGAATAAGAAATTTAAGTATGTTAACTTAACTTGTTTGTATATATACATATATATACAGCGGTGGTCATATAATTAGAAACACTTATGAATAAAGAAAGTATAACTTCAACGTACAAATGTTCGTAAAAAATATAAACATTCAATAATTAATAATCATGCAATAATATAAGCCACTCAAATAAAAAACTCATTAAATGCATTAAATATAAAACATATCTTACTTTTAATTACAAAATGAGTCTAGTAGTAGTAGTTTATTTTCTGTTACTGGCCGCTTGGACGCCTAATTAGAAACATTTTAAAAAGCATCCATAGCTTGTTCTTTTTTTGAAATTGGAGAATAACATTTCTTTCTTGGTTTTTCTATTATTTTGGCGGCAATTCAAAATTTAATCTGAATTTTATTTTGTTCAAAATGGGCAAAAATAAAAGTTGTGACGCGTCAACTAGGCAAATCATTGTTAATTTACATATTGATCATAAGTGGGCGTACAGAAGAATAGCTGAGCATTTAAATTGTTCTGTTAAGAAAGTTTTTAATGCAATTGATCATTATAAAACACATGGAACTGTTGAAAATGTTCTTAGAAAGGCTCGGCCAAGAAAAACCTCTCCCAGAGAAGATACGCTAATCGTTCGAGTTGCTAAAAAAGACCCAAGTAAAGGCTCCAACCAGATTAAAAATTAAGTTTTTTCGCCTGATGACCCGAGAAACATCTCGTCAAGACTGATACGCCGAAGATTATTGGAAGCTAAATTGTTTGGAAGAATCTCTCGAAAGATACCGCTTTTTACCAAGCAACACCGAGAGAAGCGATTATTATTCGCTAAAAAATATGTTAATTGGACGGTACGAGAATGGAAAAAGTGTTATTTTCAGATGAAAACCCGATAGGAAAATCTCTGGTATATTGTTAGTAAGAAAGTCTCAAACAAATGTAACACCAGTCAAAACAAACTATATAAGGCATTTGTTGAAGCATGGAATTCAATCCCCCTAGAAAAGTGTATGAAATTGATTGAATCAATGCCACGTCGTTGGAGTACTGTTATTGAAAATAAGGTATACGCCACTAAATATTAATTATAACTTAACTTAGGCTGTGGATAGCAGCTATTTCGTAATTAACAATACTAATTACTAATACTTAAAAAAAAATTGTTTTTTATACCTTCTTGTTGTTGTTTCTAATTGTTGACACTAATTGGAATTAATCATTATTGTTCATACCTTAAAACTGATTTAAATGTTTGCCCGTAATGTAATATTGAAACTGCACTTGTGTAATGGGATTTATATTGTTTATCTAATAAATGATAAATCGTGGAATAGGACAACAATATGTCCTATTTATTGTTTAATTTCAAAATAAAAACGATTGCGGTGAAGTATCTTACATAATGTCAAGGACCGTTGGTAGTGTTTCTAATTATAAGACCACCACTGTATATGTATATCGATTAATGAATTGGTAATATATATCAATGTTACTGGTTTCAAGTTATCATCGTCGAATTTAATTTGGCCATTGAGAGTTGTGGATAAAAAAAATGTACTTAAGTTTAAGTTTAAACTTAAGTACATTTTTTTTGCTTAAGCAAGCATTCATTGATGATATACTCCTGGCCGATTTCGGCCATGGTACAACTTACGTATACTATCGGCAGTTGTTAACTGCGCCGGTGATATTATAGTGCCGTAAATGTACGAGCGCAAACACAGAGGCACTCACTCTTCACCTTCTTATTTTCATCGTCATTATCAGTCTATTTAAGTCCACTGCAGAGCATAGGCCTCACCAAGATATTCACAGCTAGCCTGGATGTATTTTTTTATGAGAAAGGGGCAAACGTACAAGCAGCTCATCTGATGGTAAGTGATTACCGACGTCCACGCGATAAGGCCAGAGAAGCTGTAGCTGCCGGTCTTTAAGGATATTTGTGGAGGGTCGGGGTGAGCATGAGGCCGTGGTACGACCCCGATCTGGACAGCACTTTGGTGGAACAGTAAAAGCCACTTGACTGTACCACGTATAAAAAATTCTTGCAAAGCCGCACTTACTCAACACGCGCGGCGAGGTTAGTGAACGTTGCTTTTCTTGGCAGTACCGGCATGGTATATGGCAGCTATAGTCTGTGTGATTTTAGTTGGGATTGGTTGCCATAAGTCGATGCACTACGTATAGGTGAAGTTGACATTTGAAGCAAAATAAAATAAAATATAGAATGGATGCGTCGTTACGACATTAAATCTAGCCTTATATTCTGCAGGCTGCTTCTAAGACGTAAGCCTAATATCAATTATATAAGTACAGAAGCTTATACACAGTATATTTTTTTTATTTTGCCCTAAGATTTATTGCTTTACTAGTTAACTAGACCAACGACGCCTAGGTCGAAGACCATAACGACTATCCGCGCCGGCGTTTCCTGCCCGCGTTTGAAGCCGCCGACGCACAGATTATGAAATCCTGCGAGGTCACCTAAAGTCGCGCGGTAAATATGTTATCCTTTTATTAATGATTTACTGAAAAATGTCTGCTTGGAAATGGTCCATAGAAGGACTAGTGTGGTTGTCTATAGACCACATGGACCGTTAACTATCATTTGGAATTTGTGCTCGTTTTCATACATCTTGCGCCCGCGTTTGTCTACGGCTGTACAATGAACATTCGAGAAAAATATCAACGTATTATGCTATAACCCTACATTAAAGATTTACCCATAATCACCAAGCAGGAAAGGCGGACAACCCTATTACATATTTCTGCCGCTAATCAGCAGTGCAACCACGGGTCCGACTTGAAAGGTATAGAGAGCCAGTATAATTACAGTAAGATAATATAATTACAGGCAGGAAGTTGTGTCTATGAGTTGCAGTAGCTACTTAGATGGACTGTTAGCTCGTTTGTCAGTGGCATTCCCAAAAAAAATCGTCTTCACACTATTACTAGGCTGTGGGATTTGGAATCGACATAGTAAAATTACCCGAACGGTTGGTACAGTTCATTTGTTTAATTGAACACCAGAAGATATCCATCAGCCAACAGGAGTAGTGAAAACAATTGGATGCGGGGAATCCCCTTTGTATTTATGTATGTAGCTTAAGCCTCTTCATTGTCATTCTTACGAATACTTACATAAAAAAGACGTGTTTTGTTTCTATTTGAAATATCATATTGAAATAAGATAAACTCAAATTTAAACAAATATTTCTTGGTGAAAGTCACAGATAAGAAAATTAAGTGAATGATGAAAATGAATTGTATCATATTACAAATTACCATTATTAATCAAATAATAGTAATAGTCTAAACGAATTATTGAACAAAAAATTATCGCTTTATCTCGCTTCCTCCAGTAGTATATGCTCAAAGACATCAGCGTAGTTTTAAATTACAAATAATCATGGGACGAATGATGAAATTGAATCCGTGTCAGTATCAACTGAACGCGCGCTAAGAAAGCTCGCACGTGGCGCCTTCCATTTCGCGTGTGTTGATTTTAAATTTCGAATTTAATAGTTTCTTATAATTTTAATCGTAAAAATATGGCGTGTCCTATGAGGTAAGGTTTAATCTTTAAATTCTAATTTAGCGGAAATTATAATGATTATTTTAAAAATACAACATACATTTTTAAATTTAAAATGAACTATTATTTTTCAAAATTGGGTCGCATTTTAAAAATAGTATTTAAGTAATTCTCATTAACATTATATATTATGTTACATTATTCTGAAAATTTATATCGTATTAATGATTTGTTTTTTTTGTGCTGGCATCTTCGCACGGGGACAAATAATTTTTTTAAATCTTTTTTATAAACAACGTTCATTGCTTCGTAGTTCAAAAGTAAACCATTATTATTAATTAAATTTTTCTTACGAAAATGGTTATTGTGAGCTATAATTACAAAATAGACATTATACTTTTAAGCCCCTTGGAGAGCTACAATTCTGTAGTATATAAATTTGATGTACCTATTTCAGATTATGTTATGCATCCTAAAGGCTATTTTTTGACTGCTTCATTACAAACCGTCGATATTTCTCTACTAAGGTGAATGTGTTAAACATATGATCATATAATCAATTATCTAAACAGTTGTGAAAATCGCATTGAAGTTATTAGCGAACACACAGACCGATGCGGATTGAAATTTTAGTTGTCAAATATTAAGATCTTCGTCATATGAAGGTCTTATCTATTTTTAAGTGGCAATACAATAATAGTTATTAGTCGTTATTTTTATTATAATATTTTCTTCATTCTGTACATTAACAATTTTTCGTTTACTAATCTAGCTGCAGAAAACTTAAAGTATTAAAACGCAGGAAGATAATTGCACGTTATAATTTGAAACACAGTTTAACGGCCTGATGTACAAACAATTTTTTGTTTAACACATCCCTTCCTATGCCGTCTGCACACACAGGTATTTTTTTAATTACACCAGACAGAGAAGTTAACAAACAACTATGTAATAGGTATCATGTGTATTTTTTTTACACTGGGGGCGAAATTGTAGAAAACAATTTAGGATAATATAAAATATAATACCCTGGCAGGTTAAGAGCTGCGCTTTAAATTTCATAGTACACGTGTACAGTGGTCTGGGTTCGAATCTATATAAGGCCCAACAGCAAAAAAAATATTGTTATTTACAAATTGAAATGCTGACTTATCGCGTGTAGTAAAAGAATTTTGCGGATATGTGAAGTCAGATAACCAACACTGGAGTTGCGGCCGACTCCTTACGGCTCGGAGAGCCTTTTCCCAGCAGTGCGACACAAAACAAAAATATATTTATTTATAAATACATAACATAAGCAGCTTATTTGATAATTACATAACCTACCTAGTTGTTTCCATAACGATAGTGTCTTTAATTAGCTTTCAAGTCATTTTAATTCAATCGAATTTTACAATACCACCCGGATGACAACATAATTTAAATAATATGTCAGTTATTTTACTAATCTTCTTCAATCTTAACTTACTACCTTAGCCGTCCATGTCTGCTGAACATTACACATAGTCGCCAACCTATGAAGCTGTAAAAGCCAAAGCGGCTAAGAGCAATAACTTCATCGTATTCACGGGCATAGACGACACGCTGGACGTGCAGTTGTCGATCGCAGTAAACGCTGCACTTTTAAACGTCACCGCTCAGGACTTTAATTATTTATATAAAGTACAAAGCAAGCTGAAGTGGCAATGGGCCGGCCACATAGCTCGCAGAACTGACAACCGTTGGGGAAAAAAGGTTCTCGAGTGGCAGCCACGTACAGGCAAACGCAGTGTAGGACGACCCCACAAGATGGAGTGACGACCTGCGCAGTGTTGCGGGAAGTCGATGGATGCAGGTGGCTCAGGACCGAGCTTCGTGGCAATCTTTGGGGGAGGCCTATGTTCAGCAGTGGACTTCTGATAGGCTGAAATGATGATGATGATGATGATGATAAAGTACAACCACAACAGATTATTGATAAACTTGCAGAATAGTAAATGCAAAATTATCGTGATACGTATTACATTACATAGCATATTTGAGAGGAAGCGTAGTTCATAGAGCGCGAGTGACCTGGGTTCGATCTCCGGTGCCGGCACCACTAAAATTGTTAGTAGCAATTTTAAATGTTGAATTTACCACGTGCACGGCGGTGAAGGAAACCGTGAAGCTCGCCAAACCGCATTGGAGCAGCGTGGCGGGCCCTTCCCGACACCAAAACCCCTCAGATACTTGAGAAGGAGACATTTACTTTGCTACATTAGAGAAGGTCTCCCTTGTCGAATTTAACGACCCCCGTGGAATGTGATAGCTAGATATGTACATAGAGCGCAATGTATCCACTTCGTTCCTTAATGGTTAGCGTACATAATAACTGAGCCATGCATCCTGGGTTCCAATCCTAGCCGTTTCCAGGTCTGGTTGTGTTGTGTACGTCCCGTGTCTCTAACACTCCCTCTGACCCTTCCTCCGATCTTATCGCAGAAGCCTTACATCGGATATGGGAAGGTAAAAATTAGTGACTGTGTTTAAACGGTTACATTTACGGCACTATAATATCTCCTGCGCAGTTGTCTACCGATAGTATTCGGAGGTCGTCGCCGTCGTCGAAATCGGCCTGTAGGAGGATCACAGCGTAATGCATGTTTACCTGTACTGTGTAATGGAAACTGTATTAAAATCTAACACAATAACTCCGGAATTTACGCGAAGGTACACTGAAATGTGTTCCAGGCCTCGATATTTGTTGTGACTCGTTGCTAATCTCGACGTAATTTCCGTATCAAGAACATCGGAACCGTTCGCTTTCATGTTGTGGTTTAACGCTACCGCACTAATGCGTTTATCAAAGCCTAGTTTCGCTCGCGACTTTCCACGCTTTGTCTTTTTAAATCTAAATCGAGAACATACGGAGATGTCCCTGATGTGAACGTTTATATATATATATATGTTTCCATTTCCTTTTTCTTTTCTTTCTCACCTGTCAGTCGCCTTTCCGAGAGATTAGGATGTAACTCGTTGACGTTGCTCCTGGAGATTGGCATGAGATTTTTAACCGGCTTCAAAAAAAGGAGAAGATTATCAATAATACTGCATTTTTTTGTATGTATGCTATGCTCTATCTTCGCCGATCGTGAACCGATTATGCTTATTTCCGATTAAGATCGAGAGCCGATTTTTTTTTATAAATATCCTTTTGATTTATTTTTTAATAATTAGTAACAACTGCCAATAACGATGTATTATCTTTTTTAATTCCCTTCACATACATTTAATCAAATTGTCCCACGCATTACCGAGATCCTTTTATTTTAACTGAAACAAATTAATCAATAACTTATTTTCAAAATCAAAACGTATTAAAAGAAATGTGACGGCGCGTGTCTGTTATTCGCATTGAGGAATTAGGGATCCGTGGTTCTGCGGATAAATATTATTTAGTTTTCACTATAATACGACAGAGTATACAAGTAACGTAATCTAAAATATTTTATGTTATGAAATTGTGTGATTAGTTCGATTGAAATTGGCTAATAAAAAAGGTATTCTCGTCCTATGATGGGCCGGTCACATATCTCGCAGGACTGACGCCTTGCCGGCGAAAGGATATCAAGTGGCAACCTGGTATCGGCAAACGCAGTGTAGGTCAGGTTAAGCGTGGTAGAGCCAAGCGGCGGCTTTAGCTGCTGCTCAAAGGGGCCGACTCGACCGGATTGGTACCACGGCCTCGCAGAATACCGGCGTGAAGTAGAGGCATCTTGTGCTTCTGCATTTCGTTCGGTGAGTGAGGTAATCGCAGGCTCTAGTGAGCTGTCACGTTGTGCCAAATACTCGCTGGTTACCAAGTTTCACCACTTAAATGTCTAGACCTCTAACCATCCCAGTATTGTATAATACGGTCGTGAGAGTTACTATATTATTATTATTTTAATTTACACAAATGATAAGGGCCGGGGCAATGGAACATGTGTTCGAGGCGTTTGGAAAATCATTAAAAGTTGGTTTTAGCAGTGGAGCTTAAGAAAACATGGCAGTGGGCAATAAATGATTCGTGTCAATGGCAGTGGTATTCAATCGATGGTGCGTGACGGGTGCCATGCCTTTTATACAATTCAAACTTTTTAATCGATTATTAGAATTAACCGTGTCTAATCACAATCTATCACGTCATTTCGGTTTGTCATTATTATTTTTTTAATTTCACCATTATCTCGCATAGATCAACGAATATTCAGTGTATATTACGACTTTTACTATAAGGGTATTGTATGTTGAATAAGGTATGTTGAGATATTCAAATTAAATTAATATTTTATACGGAATCCAAGCGTTATAACGCGGGTACGCTCGGACCCGGGGTTTATTGTCATTGAATACTAGTGATCGTATATCAGGTTTACGGAAACGTCCTGTACGTTGACCGCGTTTTTTAAATACGTCAGATGTAAAACATCGTGTCGGGAATTTATCGTACATTATTTTTACCGCACGACATGTTTCTATATAAGCAAGTTTTATTTTAATCCGATTCACGTTCATAAATAAGTAAAACTGCTCACCACTTAACTCCTCCGCTTAGACTTTCATCCATCCTAGATAAGAGGAAAAAATATGGTTCGGGTTAACTAAGAACTAAGACTGAGATATGCTGGGATGTTAGTGTATATGGGAAAACATTATTCTTTTACTTTTTGTGTTTACACATTTTTATAAGCTGTTTGTTTTTCAAATAAATTATTGTATAGGCATATTCCTTTTGACTGTTTTTTTTTATCGGAAAGGCGGCAAACGAGTGAGCGGTTCACCTGGTGGTAAGTGATTACCGTCGCGCACGTACAACACCAGAGGTGCAGCAGGTTTGTTGCCGGCCTTTAAGGGTATTTGGGAGATGGCAGGGAGGATGGGGAGGAGGATGAGGAAGGGAAGTGGGCCTCTGGTTACCTGACTCACCGAATGAAACGCAGAAGCTCAAAATGCCTCTACTTCACGCCGGTATTCTGCGAGACCGCGGCACCAATCCGGTCGTGCCGGCCCATTCGAGCAGCAGCAAAAACCGCCGCTTGGCTCTACCACGTAAAAATGTTATGCGTGTGTCGTACAATATTTGCACAAAACCAGCCGTAAGAAGAGTTTGGGGTTTAACATTTAAGAACCATATTAATATTACTATTTACTTAAATCACACAAAAATTGCCCTCTGTGGCAATTTCTCTTTCAACGTAATTCTCACGACATTCACGAAGCGACTATGCGCTATTCACTAGCGACTATTCACGCCGATAATGTTTTAAAAGTCCACTAAGTCGGTATTCCGGAAAAAATCAAATAGTACTAATAATGACTTCGTCAAAAAAAGAAAGAAAAGTTCAATTCGTAGTCCTCTTAAGCGGATCGGTTGGCAATCACGTTATCAGACGTTTCGCAACTTAAACGCTGTTCCCCGCCGCCGGTCTTCCTATACGCTTCGCAACTTACAACGCTCCTCCCCACGTCGCCCATCTATATATTGTCGGTCTGGCATTTTGTGAGATGGTAAGTTCGTCATTCGTGATCTTTGACATTTGTCAGGCTTGACGACTTTTAGGAAATCTACCAGTACGTGAAGAAAGACTTTAGATTAGGTGTGAAGGGGACTTAGCATTATTTTTATACTACAACGACCAATGCCTATATGAAAGTCTTTGGAATGTGATAAAAAATTTATTGCGTGTAATTCAATAACTATAATAACTCAATACGAGTAATTAGTGTCGCACTCATTAACATTGAAAGCCGATGCCGGGGTGTAACCGCGAAACCCACAAGACAACCATAATGCTACAACCGGAGCTTTTAATTTAAAATTAGAATAGAAATCAGTTAATTAAAACTTGTAACGTAAATTGAACTTTACAATTAGAAAATTCGACAATTTCGAAATACTAAGGCAGAAGAATGGTTCGCCATGCAGGTTCAGTGCGAGTTGGCGAACTTCAAATGTCCTCGAAATTATATATTTTTTTTTTATTTTTTCTTTTCGTGATGTTTTCCTTCACCGCAGAGCACGACTCCGGGGTTCGAACCCAGATCACTCTCGTTCTATGAAAGAATAAAATTAAAGCGATCGCTGCCTCCACAAGCCTACGACGGTATATCTCAACAATGGCGATCAGGAATCGAACCTCCTAGTCAAAAATTTGCGGTCAGTGCGGGAAATGAACCTACCACCAGTAGCGTTGGAGCCAAATGTTCAGCCATTGCCCCAGTCGAGCATCAATGTTGACTAACTAATTGCCACTATTACACAGAGAAAAATCAAAGTCAAATAATTTATTTTGACATAAGAACTACAAATGTCTCATGTTATATCATTATTTTTTACAATCTACCAACGTTTCGTAAGAAGGTTCCTCTAACAGAAGAAATTGGCGAAAGATTAAAGACACTAAAAACCCGTGAACTAAGTATGGTATAAAACTGCAAAGAATTTTTGAAAACAAGTTGGTACCGAGGATCTCGTACCCAGAGGTTATTATCTACCATGTACTCCTTAATTATAATAATCTTTTTTTAAAAATCTTTGTTATTGTTATTTTTACTGCATTTTTTATGTTTTCAAACTCTTAAATTGCTTGGTCTTTTTAAATCGTTGTACCAGTAAAATGCGAATCAAAGAATGTTTCCGATTAAGTATTTTCAAGCCACAGACTAACGAACTCGCGCCTGTTGACAGACCTCATTAATTTAAAATTAATCGATAGACTAATATTAATTTAAAAGTTGTTTAGAAATAGTTTAAGCCAACGGTGTATATTAAAGTTAAAAACTACGTTTTTTTTTTTTGGAATTGCCTCAGAATTAAAAGACGCTACTTCGATGTCCTAAGTGCTACGTATTTCTAGACTTATGTTCCATTTGTATCGTTTGCCTGAAGACTAATACAGTTACCGGCTTACCACCTGTCACGTCGCTCCAACTATGCTCTGGTAAAAAAATGTTTGAATCAAATAAAATATAGAAGTAGTGCTCTGACCACAACAGTATACGGACGTGGGAGCTTATTTAATAATTGCCTTTATCCTCCCTACCTATAAGTGTTTCAGGCCTTATAAATATTTTGATTTAAAGCCCATAAATGTTTCCAGATCTGTGATGGACGACTCGGCCGGCCAAGAGGGCAGCCACCTCGGCAACGAGGCTGGGATGCTGTACGGCGAATATCTGATGCTCGACAAGCTCCTCGTATCTCAACGGATGCTCAGCGCTGAGACTTCAAAACCTGTTCACGATGAACATTTATTCATTGTTACACACCAAGGTAATTTAATTTACACCCTCATTACTTTAGTTCTCTATGTGGCAGCAGCGTCAGGATCTGCTACCTTCTTTCTTCGCGCAGGTGTCGTAAGAAACAAATAATAGAACGCCCGGCGACGAGTCTCGCCACGCGTCACGTTCTACGCTGCACTGAGTCGTGCCAAATGGAAATCCCTAATATCTGCTTACTCTATTGATGATGATGATGATTGCAGGCGTGAATGCTTCATACTAGTTTTAATGCTATTTATATTAAATCTTATTCCTTGAATGATTATCAGTTACATTGAATCTTTTTTATTCGAATGATAGAGACTGTAACGGTGGCGGCCTAAAAGTATTCCACCATGTCATTGCATCCCATGGGTAGGTTTGAAAAAGCACTAGATTCAGATTGACGATCAAAAATTTAAAAGCGCTTTATTTCCTTACCTTATATGCCTATAAATAGTCCACTGCAGTGCATAAAAAATTATTTAGCTGATAAAAAATTTAAAATGGCTCTAAATGTACACGGCAAACACGATAGATTTATACGAATCTGACACTAGGAGTTGGTAATTAAAAAAAAGGGGGGGTTAGTGACCTAAAGCACTGCAGGAGAGTCGTAATAGTCGACTAGGGGAAAAACAGACTAAGCTCATGTCCTCTATTAGATCGCGGGACAACCATCCCTCCCGCATGTATTTACGGTCGCCATTCAAGCAATGGCTATAATCTATTCTGTGATATGTAAATGGCCTATAACCAGCGGTAGACGACAAACAAACTGGCACAGAAGAAGAAATAAGATAAATTGGTTATCAAATGATCTAAGTTTTTTTCCGTTGGTGCTATGTAGAAAATAATTAACTAAATATTGTTTAGTTTTCTTTTCTTTCTTTATTTATTAACAGGGCATTTTATTTTATTAACATAACGTTCAACACATAGCTTGACAAGCTATATTCGTATATATTTCTCATAATAAGTATATTACATTCTTAACAATGTATGGTCATCAATCGGATCATTCAAAAAGCTTTGTTTAATTATGACAGTGTTAATTAGCAAAATATTTAACTAAGACACTTACGTACAATTGTTGTGGGAATGTTATGATATTTACATAATTCTGTGTGAACCATATATAGAACTAGCTTCTTTTTAAAACAGGAATATCGCTAAACATAGGCCTCTCCCATAGATTGCGTCAGAACACGGTCCGGAGCCTGCCCCCACTTATCGCAAAATGAGACCGGTGGGATCCATCTACTTCAATATATTTTTTTATGTCTCTCAAACAATCTCACGCGTCTCAAAACATCTAGTCACAAACAAGTTTTCCCTCCCTATGGCTAGTCAACTGGATGGTGAATGATGAAAAGATGTATACATATACGGTACTTAAACGAACAATCATATGTACTTTTACTTCTACATTCATCATACAATTGTTTGCCCCTGGAGGGATCCCTCAGCTTCGAAGGACAACTATTAGGCATTCGGGTCGCCATTGAGTTGTGGTCCCTTATTTAAAATCCGGCTAGGATTAGTGCAACACAAAAATTATTGGATTTGGGGACCGGTAGAAAGTGTAAAAAAAAGAAAATATTTAATAATTTGTGTTTTATATAATGAACAACTATAATTACATGTGTCTAAGTACCGTCATATATAAGTAATTGTATCGTAGTATAATATTCGAGTATATATATATGAACATAATATTTTTATGCACCCTTTTACATTTTCTCTGTTCAATCTAATGGTAGACTGGTAAAGTAGTAAAGCGGACTTAATGCCTCTTGGCATTAAGTCCGCTTTTTCTGTAATGTGCAAATAAAGTTTAAATAAGTAAACAAAAATAAAGAATTTGTAATACATTACATTATTTTCCAGCATACGAGCTCTGGTTCAAGCAGATCATCTTCGAGGTGGATTCAGTGCGGTCGCTACTGGACGTGGAAGGGTTAGACGAAGGGCACACCATGGAAATACTAAAGCGGCTCAATAGGGTTGTCCTAATTTTGAAGGTAAGTTCAATATCAAAGACGAAATCCAAAAAAATCCTAACTTAATAACTACCTTATTATGTTGGGATTTTGTCTCCCCTTTTCTCCAAATGCAACATCACCAGCACGCGGTACAATCTGCCGACTAATGGACGAGGTTCTGACGACCGACTAATTGGCGAAAATACACCCGAATATGCCAAACCCTCCTAATTAGTGAAAGTAAGTAGCGTGTCTAGTGTAGGTCTGAGCTCGCTCACCCGCCTAGCCAGCGTGCGTGGGTATTGGTGGTGAATCTTTCACACGTGGCATGACATGACACATGACAGCTTTCATGGGTAAGCCTATGACCAGCAGTGGACTTTTACAGGCTGATGGTGAAGAATAATAAGGCTAAAGAGATTTTTTTTATGCTAACATGCAGTTGTTACTTTGTATGTGTAGACTTTAGAATTAACGCCAATCATGAGATATTTTAATTGCCGTTTGGATGTCGGAATTTAAAAAGTTTTACATGTTTACCACCAGTCACGTTCAATCTCCCGCAGTGGCGAAAAGTGTGTAGCGGAAGGCATAATCTCTGCCTGCTCCTATGGCTAACAAACAGATAATGGGTGACATAGATAATACTAATTACAAATATCCCTAGCATCATGTGATTGGTGTCAAAAGAGTCGAGATTACTGGGTCTGTGGTTTAGAACCTGAATACTGCGCTATCAACTGTTCATTCGTAGTTAGATCGAAATCTCCGCTTAATCCATAACAGATTAACGACACTAGTAAGTGTTATTTATCTAGTTTTAATTTTTTTTATATTTGACTATCATATTATAGTCTGTGCACTTGTATGTTCCTTCATTAAAAAAATCTATCTTCCAATACTCCTTCTTCCACTGCTTCTACTGCATAAGCCTATTATGGTTCACTGCAAATCATAGGCCTCTCCAAGAAAGCGCCAGTTTGCGGGCATACGTGTCTTGGCAAGATTGGCCCATACACACCACTCTGGTCAAGTGGGTTTGTAAGAGCAGTGTCGTTACCCTGTATGGAATATCCACCATCCACCATTATTCGATTGTCAGAGCCTCGCTAGTGGGGTACAGCGTGGGGTATTTCGTCTAACGCTCTGTTTTACTATATATCACTACTTTTACTCTTTCTTTTTCATACTTTATCAACTACCCAATCAATTACTGATCAGCGGCTTATTTATTTGTTTACTAACTCAGTGTTATTTTCATAGTTTGATATATTTGGCTATCAGATGGGTTATGCAATACAAGCCTAAGTCGCATCAAAAAAAAAAAAATACTTATTTTCAAATGCTCCTTTTGTAATTAAAATGTCGTCCGTAAACTGGACTATTCCCTATCTTCTATTTCTTAAGCCACCAACACAAGAAATTATTATCATTATCATTACAAAAAGTATAAACAGTATTATAATATATAATTAAAGTATTCTTCGACGGTATCAGCATTTGTTGTCGAAACACCAACCTCGTAAAGAATGTAAGATGTGAGAATACTATTCCTCCAGTCCTACGTAAAGAAGTAAAGTAAAGTAACAGTCTGTAAGTGCTCACTGCTGGGCAAATGCGTCCTTCTCAAATACTAGTCTAGTAATCAGAGAGGTTTTAGGAGACGGGAAGGACCCGCCACGCTGCTCCAGTGCGGGTTGGCGGGCTTCACATATCCTTGAAGTAATAATTATTATTTCTTAGACATGCAGGTTTTCTCACGATGTTTTCCTGCACCGTTGAGCACCTGGTAAATACAGCTCTTAAAATTGCTATTAACTATTTTAGTGGTGCCGGCTCCGGGGATCGAGCGCAAGTCACTCACGCTCTGTGACACTAAAGTGAGCGTCCTGACCACTAGGCTACCACGGCTCTCCTACGTATAAGTAGTTAAATAGATAAAATATTCTCTTTGAAACTCGTCGCTAAATAGCAATACCCAAAAATATCAATTACTAAAATGTATTCCGCGAAAAACTGCATTTTGTCATTATTACATAATGCCGAGGTTAGAAAGATACGAGTAGCAATTCCAAGACAATGATAATTACAAAAAGCACGAGATACTGTTTTGGTTACTGACATTGTGTGCCGTGGAGAAGATCGGAGGCGTCGATGTAACATTCCAATTCAGTAAAGATACTCGTACATGAAATGCAACAGATAATAATAACTAGGAACGCCTGCAATCGTAATTCCACCAATTGAAGTAACGAAATTCAATTTGTTTTTCCAGTTTATTAATGGAATTTATTAGTTTGCATTTTTTTATTCTTACCTAAACGCTACGAGGAAAGAGTGGGATAAGGTAGAGAGGAAGATTCACCGTACCCCATTTTGTAGCTTGTTTTGTATAGGAAAATGTGTGCATATTCACTTTATGTAAACATACATAATGTACAGTGTAATGAATTCATTTATGTACACATCTATGGCATAGTACCTTTAGAACGAAGTTTAAAAATTTCTTTTTTTTTTAAATAATTACATTATTTATGGCCAGACTAGTTAGACTCTCAAATACCGGCTTATAATGTTTATTGAATTGATTTGGTTGAATGTCTTTTTTTTTCATTGAATTGGACAAACGTACAAATGGAATAAGTGGCTACAATCGAAGGAGTTGAGAGAAGTTGTCAATGGAACGCCTGTAATTATACCGGCTCAGTATATCCTTCATAGCGGAACTCAACAGTGGTTGCATGTCGCTGATTGGCGTAGGTAAGAGTACCGTACGGAGTAGGAAAGAATGTGGCACCTACCTAAGAGTGTGGGCAAATCTTCCATGCGCGCAAGCAAGCTTTTGATAGCGCTTTCAAGTGAAAGTCCTATGACCATCGGTGGACTTATACAGACTGTTAAAAAAGAATAAGTATCGTTAGATGGAATCACAGCAAGATTATGCAAAAGAACCTATAATAAACAGTATGTAGAAAAAAAAATCGGTCATCTGCGAGTCGGGCTCACGCACCAAGGGTTCTGATTCTACAGTTTTCTTTCATTCAGTTCACATAAACATCAAAAAAGTTCACAAAATAGTTTTGGATAACCGAAAAGTGAAGTTGATTAAGATAGCTGAGACCCTAAAGATATCAAAGGAACGTGTTGGACCTATATCCTAGATGAATATTTGGTTATGCGAAAGTTCTGTTCAAAGTGGGAGCCGCGCGAGCTCACCAAAACCGACCAACCGAGCTCATCGACCAAAACAAACACAAATTGATGATTCTAAGCAGTGTTTGAATCTGTTCAATCGTAATAAATCCGAATTTCGTCGATATGTGACAATGGATGAAACATGGCTCCATCGTTTCACACCGGAGTTCAATCGACAGTCAGTCGAGTGGACTGAGTGCACATGATGAACCGACACCAAAGCGTGGAAAGACGCAAAAGTCGACTGCCAAGATTATGGCATCAATATTTTGGGATGCGCTTGGTATAATATTCATCGACTATCTTGAAAAGGGAAAAACCATCAACAGCGACTGTTACGTAGCGTTATCGGAGCGTTTGAAGGACAAAATCGCGGAAAAACGGCCCCATTTGAAGAAGAAGAAAGTGCTGTTTCATCAAGACAATGCAGCGTGTCACTAATCAATGAAAACGATGGCGAAATTCCATGAATCGGGCTTCTAATTGCTTCCGCACCCACCGTATTCTCAAGATTTTTTCCTGTTCTCAGACCTCAAGAGAATGCTCACTGGACAGCAATTTTGCGCTGATGAAGAGGTAAAGGCCGAAACTGAACCTTTTTTGCGATAGAGCAAAATCAAAACATGTTAAAAATATTCCCTTATTGTATATATATACCCCCCTAGTTATAACGTTATAATTTTTTTTTGGTTGCGATATCCACTACAATAACACATATTATATTCAAAAGACGGACGGACGAATCGATAGACGGACAGACGGCGTGGGCTTAGAAATAGGACTCCGTAGGGAACCGAAAAAAAAAATGAACTGATTAAAACGGGAATAACAAGCAGCAATTTCATAGTTACAAATATAAGAACATCTCAGTGTTTACACGTTATTATTATTGACTGTGACTTCTGACCTCGGACAGCGTCGCATCGCTGATCATAGATAAACCGGCTACATGAAAAATACAGATACGTCAAATGAGTCTCAAGAGGCAAAAACATCGTACAAATGGGAACGCTCGATTGACATAAATATGAAGCGATAACATCGTTTTGGTGTTGTTCTTGATCTGCAAACCTATATATCAAAATATTTACTCGTCGAACTTGACAGACGTTACATTATTTATTAATTATATTAAAATTGATAAGTATACTGCATTATCTTTCGTAGCTAATGTATATATATTTGTTTTGATTTCAAAGCTACAACTAAACAACGCAACGTTATCGTTTATTTACAATGTGTAACAATAATCATCATCGTCATTACTACCACGTGGCCATAGCTGACCTACCTGACTGCTAAGCCACGTGCGGTCCACGGGTCCGGGGTTTGAATCCTCTCTCTCACTGTCTGACACTTCTCTGATCTGACATTCTCGTTTCTCCGACACTTATCTACTCATCACTACAAGCTCGTCGCAGAAGTCTTACATTGAATACTGAAAGGTAAAGACGCCCTGTATACTTGTGGATCCTACTTAACACCAGCATTTTTTTAAATCTATTACAAATAATGTTACCTTCTTACCTTAACGGTAAACCGTTAGATGACTCGCGCAATGAGTTTTGGTATCATATAATGCAATTAATATATAATGTAAACATAACAAATAGTAATAATATAACCAATTATGATATTAACATGGATATTTTGTTAATATTTCATAAGATATTAGTGTATGATATGACAGTACTCTTCTTATAAACCATTTTTTTTTTAAATATCTGTGGCCATATTTTTTTATGGGAAAGGCGGCAAACTAGATCGCGGTTCACAGTGATTACCGTCGTCCACTAAAATATCTATATCTAACACTTAACGACCAAGCTGTGGCAAGGACGGGTTGTGTCGGTAACGTGTAGGGATATATAATCTTCCAGCATTCCGTAATAAGGGGAAGCTGTTTCTTCACCACGTCTGACTGTGATCGTGAGGAAACTGTTTTAAGAAATTCCGTGGGTTATCCTATTTTTTTTTACTTTTTCGAATAATTAAGTTTTTATTTGAATTTGAAAGACTGATAACGTATTTCTGCATTTTGCTTTTTGATGGAATGGAAGTTTTAGTTGACTTTGTTTGTATTTGTGTATCAAATAAGGACGGTTTCGGTAACCTTTCACGCTACATAACATGTGCATATACGCGAACACTACACATTTAAAATTAAAGCGTAAATAACAGATACATAATATATTATTAATAGGATAAAAGTAAAGTATCAGCCTGTAAGTGCCCACTGCTGGGCCACTTTTTTTTTAAATATCTAAGAGGGTGTAAGAGCCGGGAATGACCCGCCACGCTGCTCCATTGCGGGTTGGCGGGCCTCACATATCTTCGAAATAACATTTTTTTTTATTCTTTCTCAGATATGCATGTTTCCTCACGATGTTTTACTTCACTGCCGAGCACGTGGTAAATACAGCACTTAAATTTGCTATAAAAATTTTAGTGGTGCAGCCACCGGGGATCGAACGGAACGGAACGGAATCGGTCACTTGCGCTCTACGATACTAAAGTGAGCGCCCTGACCACTAGGCTACCACGGCTCTTCTAAATAATATGATAATTAACTTAAAACCTGTGATTAAATTTGCGGCTAATGTAACATGTGTTGAACTAGTCCTCCTTTTTCTTATCTTACATATGTTGACTGCGGTAGGAGAATTTATTACAATTTGGTGAAGGTTTTTAAAAGCACTTACTTTTTTAAAGCTCGAACGAATTAGAGATAGACACTTCTTGTATACAATGAAACTACTTAATCGATACAATCATATGCAAAGGTAAAAGACAGCGTCGGCAGTGTTCCAGAACAGTGAAGCTGGACTCAGTAGTTCAGTTAAACTTCGACCACAAGGGCACAAGGTCGTTTATAGAATAATTTAAAGCTATAGCATAACTTTTCAAAGAGTTATGCCGAGTGGTATCGGCGTAAGGATCTGCCGCCTCCTTTCTTCCTATTGGTATCGTAAGAGGTCACTAAAGGAAAAGCCTTGAAACACCCGACATATTCTGTCTCCCAGAGGTCGGGTTGGCGAAGCGCGTTCGACGATACTGAATCGTGCCAAATAGTAATTCGTAATCTCTGCTCAGTGTGCAACCAGTGCGTTATTCCAGTGACGACATACAGAACCGAGACGTGGCTTTTCACTGCAGGCCGTATGGTGAAGCTTAAATATGCTCAGCGGATTATGGAAAAGATTATGCTCGATATTTCTATGCGCGATACAATCTGCAATATTACACCGGATCTAACCGCAGCGGAACTCGGTTATCCAATATAGCCGAAAGGATCAGCAAGCTGAAGTGGCAACGGGCCGGCCACATAGCTCGTAGATCTGAAAACCGTTGGGCAAGACAGGTTCTCGAGTGGCAACCTCGTACAGGCAAACCTGTAACTCGTTTGTCCCTATCACCAACGGTGGCAACGCACCTCCAGCTCCTCCGTTGTAGCATATGTACGTGGGCATCGGTAAATTAAAATTATCTCAATTTACAAGCCGCGACTGCAATCTATCTCTTGCTATATAATTTAGTCTTTTAAAATATTACAATAAAATCAATTTTTGAGCTATATCTGTACTAATCTATTTCGATACTTTACACATATTTTTAATATAGTAAGGTACTGTATTTTGTTGTGCCGGCTTCAAATCCACTGTAGCGATTATGATTGAGAATTTTTAGATATTGTTCAAATTTATCGCGGGTGAAACCGCGTGGCAGAACTAGTATTATAAAACTTACATACATAGACATTACAGACATAGGTTTTTTTTTTGGCACAGGCGGCAAACGAGCTAAGCAGATCACCTGATGGTAAGTGATGAGATGCGTTTCCGGCCATTTAAGGCATTTGGGAGAAGGAGGGGAGGATGAGCAGGGGAATGGGGATGGGGAGTGGGCCTCCGGATACTTCACTTACCGAACGAAACGCAGAAGCATAATATGCCTTTACATCACGCCGATATTCTGCGAGGCCGTGGTACCAACTCGGTCGCGCCGGCCCATTCGAGCAGCAGCAAAAGCCGCCGCTTGGCTCTACCACATTGAGAGTCTACTTGTTGTACGGAGAAGGCCACTGAAAAATTGTTCCGTCGAACGAAGTCCCACTCGCCAACATTTCTACATTATACAAAATGAGAAAGTAAAAAAAAACTTTTAACATGCAACTTCGTTACCAACAACTATAATATAACCTCTGACTTTCGTATCATCTACGGATAAGCGTCGATGATGCCGCAGTATGTTTGTTGTGATCTGTATATTCATTCGTCTAATTGTACCTTTAACAAAGGCCCACTATTTGGCAAACACCGCCAGTCATATAACCGGTGAGTACAGGCCTTCCACAATTCTATGGAATTGAGTGGTCCTCGAGGTCACTGTACACTGACATTGTAAATGCTCTCGTAGAAAATAATAGGTGTGCTCTTTGGGAATGATGTTAAAGAGAATGCATCATGTCTATGTATATTGTAGACTAGAGTATGTCATGCTCGGTTAGAGACCTCTGCTTCTGGTGGCGTTGTATGGCGGTTCGTCCGCTTCCCTTTAATATGGTTGAGGAGGGCGAAGGCTGGCTGTCACATGCGTTATATTTGTGAACAGGAGCTGCTTGTGGAGACTGATCTGCTCGGTTTTGCAGTCCACTTTTGTTTTGTTTGTGTTGATCACTATATTATAGCAGCATGTTTTCAGTTGACTATGGGACCATGCCTTTTAATTTATAACATTGTGTATATTACAATTGATATAATACAATAGAAAAATAATACCTACGGCGTTTCTGTCGTCTGTTTCTTTTCCGTCAGAGGAGTCTTAATTACGAAACGGTGGTAGTTTGTGGAAAAGAAGTAACAATTAAGGAAATTTTAAAACTAAATTCTTTTTTATTTAAAAGTATAAATGATATTGATTCATTCACCTCTTTAGAAAAGCGCCAGTAAAAACCGGTTTAAATTTCTCGGAAGCCTTACCCACCTGGGTAACCACTGGTACCACTCACCACGCTGGCCGCGTGATTTGAAGACCGCAGTACCGGTACCTTCGCACTGGTGACACTGTCCTCCCCATCATTAGTTTGTAGTCCTCACCTTCACCGATGCCGGGCAACAGCATCTAAGCAGCGATATGTCTGGTACTACGACTAAAGAAAAAGAAGGTCCTTCTTCATCAGCTGGTTTAAGTTCCCTGCCGGATAAAGACTTTTCCAAGTAATTGCCATAAAAACTGCTATGCGTTTCTTGGCAGTTTTCTCGTTCCTCCAGTACTAGTCTCGTGTTAATAAACAATGGCGATATTGCTACACATTACAATTCTGCGGTATTTGGGTTCGGTCAATTCAATAATGGACATCGACCATTTGTCGGCCGCCAGCCACGTCTGTTAGCCAGCAGAATAGACCGCAGGAAGCCACAAACCAAAACAATATGTAAAGGAACTATTTATTTTTATTACAGATATGTAGGTGTTATGGCCAAACAAGTCAGAAACTGCCACCACTTTGTGATAAAATATACTTATTCATTTCGTTATTTCAGTTGCTTGTGGACCAGGTGATGATCCTGGAGACGATGACGCCTCTTGACTTTATGGACTTCAGGCACTACCTACGGCCGGCGTCTGGTTTCCAGAGTTTGCAGTTCCGTCTCTTGGAAAATAAGGTACGAAAAATAAACATTAAAATTTTTGATTAGAGGTCTTTCTTCTATAATGTATTTACAAAACAAGTCCTACTCGCTTACGGTGCGAAATGACAATTACAACTAAAATGTATGAGAACTGTGAGTAGTCGAATACATATTTAAATTTTAATTACAGTTAGGCCTTAAACAGGCTCTTCGCGTAAAATACAATCAGAACTATCAAACGGTCTTCGGCGACGACCCTGAAGCTATGGAGGCTCTGCGAAAGTAAGTACCACAACGAAATCAACAAATTCATTAAAAAAAAACATGATCTTTACACTCGTGACATATACGTAAGCATGCAAATAAACGTTCTTCCGCAATCTACTTTCGTCTCTCCAGAAGAAAGAACGTAATCTTGCTCCCGATGATTGCAATGAGAATGAAAGCCTTCATTGCATATCTGCGCTTACTCTTTTTTTTATGCGAAAGTGGGCAAATGAGCGAGCGACTCACCTGATATCAAGTGATCACCGTCACCCACAAACTTCACTGTCTTTCGTCAATTACTCGCTTTTTACACCGTTGCCACATGTCATATGTTACACTTCTGTCTTTTAATTTCGTTATTCGTACCATTTCAACAATGATAATCGTTTGCAATATGGATACTAATAATCCAAATGCTACTAAATAGTAGGAAACTACTCTTATATGATGAATTAAATAACTTTAAACATGACGTTATCACTTTATCACAGATCGGAGGAAGAGCCAGCGCTTCTTGCGCTGATAGATCGCTGGTTGGAGCGGACCCCTGGTCTCAACACCCACGGTTTCAACTTCTGGGGTAAATTCCAGGCTACTGTCAACACGATGCTCAAAGATGATATCGAAGAAGCTATGGTAATCAACCTTTCTGTATGAATCCGTCCCTATTGTGTAATTCGTGCGGGTTTCGTCGTGTTAAATTTGAGACCGACCGACAAACGTTTTGATAGATTCGTCAGTTTGACAGATCGCGTCGAAGAGACACCTAATTTTATCAAATGTTGTTTACGAATAGGAAACCACGAGTTACACAATAGACCCCTGATTGAAATTTAGATGTGACAATAAATAATCTGATATATTGCAGCCGTGGTAGCCTAAGCTCCGTGGTAGAGCCTAAGATCACTGGAGCAGTGTGGCGGGCCATTCCTGGCTCCAAAACCCTCTCAAAAATAGACACCTTTGGGCAGCTGTGGGCACTTACAGGATGCTACTTTAGTTTTTTACTTTACTGATATATTGTGGGAGGAGAAATATACCAATTTTTTCTCCACATGCGAACCTCATCTGCACGAGTTAGACACAAAGTTTTAGCGACCGACCGTCGGAGGAAAACTCATCCGAACATACTTCATTGTCTAATGATGGAGATCAGGATCCCTAGTTCGTAGCTACTGACACCGCGCACACCGATCCGCCCGCTGGGCAGGTGGGCCAACTCTTCAGAAAATCCATACTGGCTTGTTGGCGACTTCTTGAATTGATTTATGTTCATCAGTGGGCTTAAATAGGCTGATCTTAATCACACACGTCTGAAAGTTTATACTCTTATGTTAACGTCCACACATAGTTAGCTAATTAGTTACAAAGCAGAGACTCGCGTTGACGTCAGCTACTGAATATAGTCTATGCTATGAGCTCTGACACTAGAACCTTCCAAAATCATATATTACTTTACTATCCCATCACGGTCCTCTTCTTAACATGCCTTACCAAGATAGCACCCACAGCTGAAGTGTCATACATAGAATTACGTCACATTAGTTATACTGCTTTCTATCAATTATCTATGTAATTTGAGTTCAGGTTGACATTTCAGGTTGAGATTTGGAGAATTGTTTATCTCTTATTAGCCTAATGGTTGACTGGGAGAGAATGGCTCTAGGCATTAAGTCCGCCATGTGTGCCACTCTGTGCAAACTCTGTTAAAGTTTAAATAAATAAAATAAATAAAAACACTGAGTATATTCCTCCTACAGTAAATAATCCCAAATCCCACAGACCAGTGATGGGGAACAGCATCGCCGGAGCATGTGTGTAAAGTAAATAAATAAATAATCTAAAACACGAAAACTATCATCACATTACTGATGGTAAGTGATCACCGTAGCCCACGTACATCTGCAACACCAGAGGAGCTGCAGGTGCGTTGCCGGCCTTCAGGGATAATTGGGGATGGGGGAAGGGGAAAGGGGAGAGCGCCTCCGGTTACCTCACTCACAGAACGAAACTCAGAAGCACAATATGCCTCTACTTCACGCCGGTATTCTGCGAGGCCGTGGTACAGCCTCAATCGAGCCGACCCATTAGAGGCCATTTAAAAAATATTTTATCTTTCATTCCGATAGTCACATGTGATTAAATTGCAGCGTGAAGCTAACGAAGTAGTCCGACGCCACCGACTGAACGACGCTGAGAATCGTCGCGAGATCTACCGCTCTATTTTCGACCCGGCTGTCCACGACGCACTGCGCTCGCGCGGAGAGAGAAGGTATACCCTGAATCAAACCCAGGCCACTCGCGAAAGCCCGGCTCTTAAGCTATATTGACTGTTCTATCATCTGTCCTGCAGGTTGTCCCATAAAGCTCTCCAAGGCGCCATCATGATCACATTCTACCGTGACGAGCCCAGGTTCTCCCAGCCTCACCAACTTCTCACGCTGCTCATGGACATGGACAGTCTCATCACTAAATGGCGTTGTGAGTAATAACCTACCCGTTCTATTGTCGACGGTGTACGTACAGACACAGGGACACTCACACGTCTTCACCTTCCCATATCCGATGCACTGTAACACTTATGCGCTAAGATCGGAAAAAGGTATAGATGCAGTGTCAGAGACACGGAACGGAACACAACACAACTTTATCCGAAAGCTTACGTTAAATGTTTATTGCCTTCGCCTGGGATTTGAACCCAGGACTCATGTCTGCGGTAGTCAAGTGTGAGTGGTAAACCACACGGTCTTTCTAAGATGAATAATTTTTTTTTAGTTTAACGTGGGGGAAAGGTGCACGCACCTACCCGTCACCTTCTCCGGTGACTAATTATGTCGGGATCATAATTAAAGATGCCGGACCGACTAAAACCCCCACGGTAGATATGCTGTTGGCCTAGTGGCCTTTACAGCTTCAGCGGTAAAGACTTGGAGCAAGTTAATGAATCTTTGAAAGTGATGGTGACTCAGTTACTTATCTAATTCGGACTGGTGGGATATTTAAACCTCCTGCAGGAGGACAAGCTTCTTTACGACGTGGCAGTGTGTGTACTATAAGTATGTATACTCGATCAAGAACCTCCCCCAAACTGGACTATACCGAAAAAACTCTGCTGTAACTAATTTAACCTTATTTGAAAAGAAACTATTATTTATGGATTTTATGGCGTTTTATTTTGTTTTTATATTCCCGAGATTTAGAGTGCATCACAGCAGCCGTGGACATGGGGGGACTGCACGGGAATAGTTTCATATCAATTTCGCGTAAATACAAGAAATCATAATTTAACCTTGGTTTATTCTGGAATTCAGCTACAATGGTTATAACAACCAAATTAGTACTCTCACTAGTTAATCAAAACGTTAATTAAAATTGTTTTAAAATCAATTTGATTTGAATCATTATGATATAATTAAAGTAACAAAATGAAAGTGAAAGGATATAATAATTACAAAAGTCGATTAGCTATTTAATTCTTAACGATCGCGACTTAACAGGTAGCTAAAACAGAATCGAATGCATTTCTCACTTCTTCTTCTTCTTCTCCCAATCTATAACAAATTTAGTCCGAATCGTAACTAATGAAATTATGTGAATTAAATTGACACATAATACTAATAGCGCATGTAATGTAATATCCCAACTTCTCCTCCGAGAGTCAAACTCAGCTGCAACATGCTGCTTAGCGAACGTGACTGTGGCGTGCGACGACTGATGCTGCAAAATCTATCCGAATATACCGTACCCCTTAGTACCGTACCGAATATACCGTACCGACTAGTATTAGGGAGCAAGTGCGTTACATGCGGGTCTTCTGCTCGCGTGTCTCGTCCGCCGGGCTGTCAAGGCCACAGGGCCAACCGGGGGAGCGTACCGGTACTGCGCTCACCGGCCCCATCACCCGGCGCGGTGAGTGTGGGCATCCATGCATGAAATACCGGAGTTTCGTTGACACTTTCTTAGAAAGACCAGCGGCTTCGTCCGCATTTTTACGTAGTGATAAAGAAGATGTTATAGTAATAAAATGTGAGACGCGTTTTTTTTTTCTCAGACAACCACGTGATAATGGTACAGCGGATGATCGGCTCACAGCAACTCGGCACGGGCGGTTCATCTGGTTATCAATACCTACGCTCCACGCTCAGGTAAGGTATCCTCGTAAATTTCCCAACGCAGCCAGCTGTCGCAGTATTTGAATAGTAATAAGTACACAGACAAACTGTGGGCTTCTTTTAATATAAATATTACTAAAATAATTTATAATAGGTAATCGTTTACCGTAAGAATGATATCCGAAATGTAAGTCTGTGCTGTAAGTTCCATGTGCCAGGCAAGGATTAGCTCTCACATGGCTGTTAATTCTTAAACTTTACTTTTAAGTAGATAAATACTTGTTATTTATCTACATATATAAAAAACGTGTCTGTAAAAGTAGATTGAATTAACTGAGTTATTATAAACTTTTCAGCGATCGCTATAAAGTATTCTTGGACTTGTTCAACCTGTCAACGTTCCTGCTCCCACGTTCGCTCATCCCCCCTCTTGACGACGGCATGAAGCGTAGCCTCAACCTTACGTGGGGGGAGCACATCAAGGCGAACGGCCAAAATGGCGAAAATGGACTAGAAGCTTCTCTATAGCAAAACCGTTTTGTTACTTAGATGTACAGTTATAAATAAACTAGTAGCCGCCCGCAGCTTCGCCTGCACACATTTTATCCCAAGAGTACTCTTAATTCAAAAAAAAAAATCCCATATCCCATTCCATGGTATAATCTACTATACTATGTCATGGTATATCTCTGTCGAATTTCTTTTATATCCGTTCAGTACTTTAAGCGTGACTGAAAGACAAACCAACAGCCTTTCACATTGATACATAACACTTCAGAAATCATAAAGAACATTTAAAATAGTTCGTGTCTTAACGTTCTAACATACAGACATCGCCTAATTACGCTGACGTTCGCACGTTTGCCGACTTTCTCAAAAAAAAAAACTAAATTACAAGCCATTCATTCCAAACGAATGGCTTGTAAGTTTTTCGCTGTGTTGTCACAAAAAGATAATGACTAACGGATGTCGTGCGAGATAGTGACGCAATCATAATCTTCAAATAACGATTATATTTCTACTAATAAAAAAAGCCAAAATAGCGATTTAGATCTTTAGTGTTACCTATCAAAAAGGCGCCTGATTTGGCGCTAAGTGACTCTAAAAAGTTAGATCAAGCTCTTAAAGCGCTTAGGGGGACAGCTCGGGTTGGCGAGTACCAGACGCGTCGCACCTTCAACGCTGCTCCGATCTAGAAAATATATTACTGGCATATTTGAGATGGTCATTCCTGTCTGTCGGTCGACTGTCTGTGTCGTGAAGTGCATTCATAGCAGATGGACAATCACCCTGACGAACGAATTAGCTGTATGTCGTTACAAAAATTGTTAATAGCAATTTTAAGTGCTGTATTTAGCACTTGCTCAGCGGTGAAGGAAAACACCGTGAGGAAACCTGCATGTCTGAGAAAAAATAAAAATATTATTTCGAGGACATGTGAAGCCCGCCAACCCGCACTGGAGCAGTGTGGCGGACCCTTCCCGGCTCCTAAACCCACACTGATACACGTTTTTGAGAAGGAGGTCATTGCCCAGCTGTGGGCACTTACAGGCTGCTACTTTACAAAAAAGAGAAGCTGGTGACAATTTGTTATTATTAGTGTCAATTATTATAAAATAATTTGAAGGTCTGTATGAGACTGCTACATTTGCTGTTTGATTAATAATCCGATTGGTTTATGATATTGTGTAAGTTCAAATGTTTTGTAATAAACATATAAAATGGTACCTATATCAAATTCAATCATACTGCTTCCAGATGCTAGACATACTTTAGAAACAATTTATTTTACTTTCTGCGATTTTGAAGAACCTAATTATAATAACGGGTACTTATCGAATATATTATATTATATTTAAATCATATTTTATGTCATTTCCATAATATTTAACAGTGGAAGGTAACTGTAATTACCAACCGTACCTTTCATAAGCAATACAGATTTTAAATAAATTGTTACTCTTATAATTATCAAAAATAAGTAGTTAAATATTAAAATTGGTAATAAATGTATTGTAATTTAAAATAAATCCTGGTTTCATTAATGTTTATGTACCTTATAAATGAAGGTGATCAATATATCCCGTGGTAACCCTATTCCTTCCGTTGATGGAAAGAAGCTACTTAAGGAAAGGCCTTAAATGTATCATAGTAGTCTCCAGAAGCAAACACGGC
The DNA here is from genome assembly GCA_029286595.1 of Bhutanitis thaidina. Lineage (NCBI taxonomy): Eukaryota > Metazoa > Arthropoda > Insecta > Lepidoptera > Papilionidae > Bhutanitis > Bhutanitis thaidina. The sequence continues at coordinate 3,272,104 of JAGSMS010000020.1, read as the reverse complement.
GACGTTGTTCATTACTATAACGTTCTACCTTCCTTAGGGCGAGAAGGTGGAGACGAGTTTCTGATTGATACGGGAAGGTAGAACGACATGTATATTGTACATTGGAAATTTGTTCCAGTGTATATTTCCTTCCATTGTATATTGGAAAAGAAAATAAAAAAGAGGTTGCATACGTTAATTTCTTTTTCATTCAAGATGAGGAACCTCATTACGAAACGGTGGAAGATTGTAAAAAAAAAATTAGATTATAAAAAAAAAATTGACAAACGAAATTATCTTTCTTACGTCGAAGAAAAAAGAATTTTCATTAATTTCAATCATTCATTCATTAATGAGGATTTTCATCACTAGTCAGTCAAGGGTCTTGGAGCCGGGAAGGATCTTCCACGTTGGCGGACTTCACATATCGTCGAAATAATACTTTCCTCCTCCGAATGTTTCCTCACGATGTTTTCCTTCATCGCCTAGTGGTAAATTCAACACTTAAAATTGCTATCAACAATTTTATTGGTACCGGCACCGAGTGTGAAACCCATGTCACTCGCGCTCTATGACCTTCAAGCGAGCGCCCTGCCCACTACCACGGCCCACGGTGGTTTTGTGAGCCTGACAAACCAATCCAACGATAGAAATCGTACGTAATCTAACCGAGTTTAACTAAAACCCATTATACCACGTTGCCCTACCCATAGCCTTCCACGTCGGGGAACGAACTCGAGTATTCTGATTCAAAGGCAGATCCTCTAACCACTCGGGTATCACAAGCTATAGCTTTTATGTATTACACATCTATTCTCAAGGTTGTTAAATAACACGAATTATAAATTTATTAAATACAGCTTACATTATAAATGCTATTATATATTGGCTCATTACATAAGTTCATATATGATTCTCATCATGTAAACAGGTCGATAAGAAGTTGACGTGACCTTACAAAATGTAGAGTAGCCAACTATTCAAAAGTTTCAGTCCAGTCTTAGGTGTGAATATACTTACCACACACTCTCCTTCACCAGTTTGTTGACAGTCCACTTCTGTAAATATAAAATACTTAAAAAAGAAAACTAATGATTTTCCTGGCGAGTGCATAAGTAAAAAAAATAATATTCATTCATTACGATTAAGTTCGTCATAATAACAATTTTCATCAACCTCACCTCACCTTAGACATTTTTTTTAGATATTTTTTACTTAATAAATTATTTGTAAGTATAGAACGAGCGGTGGTGGGCTTGTAAAGCGCGAGCGACCTAGGTTTGATTCCCGATGGCCAGCAGTACTATAATTGTAAATAGCAATTTTAAGTGCTATATTTACCACGCACCCGTCGGTGAAGGAAAATATCGTGAAGAAACCTGCGTATCTGAAAAATTTATTTCAAGGATATGTGAAGCACGCCAACAAGCATTGCCAACAAGCCATCCCGGCTCCCAGATATTTGAGAAAGAGGCTTTTTCCCAGCTGTGGACACTAACAGGCTGCTACATTTATGTATAGAACGATTATTTAGTTAAAATTGATGTACCAAAACAAAACTGTCCATACTTAATCTGACTTCATGGTATTTATTTTGTCATATATTTCTTTTAATGAATTCAACAGGTCTATTATTTTTATAGCGACAAAGATTATCAACTCCACAGGGTGAACACAGCATTGCGTTACAGTAAGTCTCAGCGACGACCCTATTTATTTATAGTTATGTAACGAATACGTTTTAATTTTCAAAATATTCACTTTTAGTAAAGTGTTTTTTCTCAATATAAAATATTAATTCATTGTTATGCTTTCTTATTGCATTATACATTGATCGAGTGGTGTAGAGGTAAGCATACCTGCTAAGACATGGGTCTCGGATTCGAATCCCAGCCGAAGTCAACTATTGTGCAAAAACTCGTTGTGTTATGTACATCACATGCCACTGACCCACCCTTCTTAAGATCTTTTCGCATAAGCGTTACATCGGACATGGGGAGGTAAAAGCGAGTGAGTGCTTCTGTGTCTCCTCGTGTATTTACGGCACTACAGTATCTCCTGCGCAGTTAATATTTGCCGATAGTATTCGGTAGTTATCTTCGTAGTCTTAATAGGCTAGGAGGATATCGTTGTTATGATTTCTGACAAGATTTTCTAAATTATAGATTCTGCCTTATAATGTATAAATTAAATTTGTTGTAATATATTAAAATTTGAATGCAATTGCAATATATTCAGATCTATTTTATGAACTAGTAAATTCTGTGTGTTTACACGGCTGGGATTTAAACGTATTGACTTAGACCATTGAGCTTCGTGGTCGAAAACACAACGTTCTAGTGTTCCCCCGGTATCGATAAATACCTCTACCGGATTCGTGCGCTTACTCTGTTGTCGGAGCAGTTGATAATCTTTTAAATCAATGGAAAATTATCAAAGCGCCTCGTTGACTTCGTACATCGTAACGGACCTGTTCTACCGGTCGTCTATAAACGTATTTTTCTTTCGTTCTATTTTTTTTTTTCAAACTATATCGTAGACAGGATCAACGAAGTTGGTTTGCGTGGACATTAATGTTTAAGGAATTACGAGTAGGTATTATGTCCTACCGATCCATTTGGAACACAGCATACAACTTCCGAATACTAAGCCGCAGTAGTCAGTTGCGCTGGTGATATTATAATATATTTATTTATTTATTTAAACTTTTTTTAAATACCTTAAAACAAAAGTAAAAAAAAAAGTTGAGGAAAAAAGGTTCTCGAGTGGCAGTCACGTACAGGCAAACGCAGTGTATGACGAACCCCCACAAGATGGAGTGACGACCTGCGCAGTGTTGCGGGAAGTCGATGGATGCAGGTGGCTCAGGACCGAGCTTCGTGGCAATCTTTGGGGGAGGCCTATGTTCAGCAGTGGACTTCTGATAGGCTGAAATGATGATGATGATGATGAAACAAAAGTATTACAAAGGGCGGACTTAATGCCTCTTGGCATTCTCTGCCAGTCAACCCGGGGCGTGGAGAGATATAGAAAGGGTGCCAAACATTAAATTAGTTAAAAAAAAACTAAAATACTTGAATAAATATATATAATATAATGCCGGAAATGTAACAGGAACTCACTCACCGTTGTAACGTTTATGCTTTAAGATCGAAAGAATGGTCAGATGCAGTGTCGGGACACAACAAACAAAACCACACCCGAAAACCAATAATTTGTGTTAGCATGAACATTTTTTTTATGGGAATGGCGGCAGACGAGCAAGCGAGTCACCTGATGGTAAGTGATTACCGTCGCCCATGTACATCTGCAAAACTAGAGGTTCTGCAGGTGCGTTGCCGGTCTTTAAGGATATTTGGGAGATGGGAGAGAGGATGAGGAGGGGGATAGAGAGGGGGACAGATAGGGGGAGTGGGCCTCTGATTACCTAACTCACCAAACGAAACGGAGAAGCACAAGATTCCTCTACTTGACGCCGGTATTCTGCGAGGTCGTGGTGCAACCCGATCGAGCCGGTCCGTTCGAGTAGCAGCAAAAGCTGCCGCTTGGCTCTACCACGCTCAAACAAAACATCGGCGTTGACAGGGATTCTAATCCAGGACTCATGTCTCGGAATCCAGATACGTGACTTAACGTGCGAGACGTTACGTGTCACGTGTCACGTTGTTACGTGTCACTACCAAAACAGTTGCAGAGATTTGTATAGTAAGGTTCTGTTGCACTGCACATCTCATCCTGAGACATCAGTTAGTGTCATATGCGATATTGTAATTGTAGGTGTGCTCTTTGGAAGTGTCTGTGTGCTGTAATTATCTACGTGTATTGTAGACTTGGGTATGTCATGCTCGAATAGAGGGCATTGCATGTGGCTGCGTCGTGTGGCGTGGTGCCACATGCTAGTGGAGGATAGTCTGCTAAGTTCACTGTATAGACAACAGCAGTCATTCCATGAAAACCCCTACAATAGCTGGCTTGCCATTAATGGAAGATTTGCACCTTCGCCTTGCACATTCAGATCCTTCAAAAAAATCTACCACCCTTTCGTAATGAGATTCCTCTGACGGAGAAGAATCAGGCGAAAGAAACTCCGTAGATAACCACTCTTTTGTCTTTTTTTTAAACAATTGTGATCAATACAATATCATAAAATAAAAGCCATGATCCCATAGACAACTGAAATAATGTTAAAAAATATAGTGATCCACACGAATTAAGCACCAGCACATTACAAACCAGAGCAGACTATGTTACACTAGCAGTATGATATATTTTTAGTAAAACAACAACAAATGCTATATCAATATTTTTACTAAACGATTATTAAGAACATTCTAGAAAACATTGACAAATCTTATACTTATTACAATAAAAAAAAACCAAAGGATAACCTTTAACCGTAAAATGAACGACACAAGATAAAAATAGCGGCATAAAGAAATCCATTGCTACATCTAGTTCCCGCGGTATCGTAAGAGACAACTCACAGATTAAAATAAGCCTTAGAAGGGGATTCACTTCAATCTTTACTTTATTTTAGACCATGATGTACTGAAGATAATTATAACAAAACGATCCCCACGCACAAGATATTTTTATTTATTTTCGTAAAAAAAGGTAATACATACAAGCGTCAAACCTGGTATAATTATAATGCAAACTAGTAAAACAACAAATAAACAAAAACAAACGGTCTAGAGTCGGGCTAGCGCCAAGGATGTCGAAGTGCATAAAAGCATACACATTTTTTTGGTAAATTCATAACACAAATATATTGTATGGTGGTACGGAACTTTCGATGCCCGTGTCCGAACATTAGACTGACATGGCTTGTTACTTTAATTACAGTATTCTAAATCTCGACAATGGTGTACCTCGTCGAGAAAGATTTTGGCGTGTTCAAGGGTGAGACGGTAAAGAAGTACACGTGGGAAACTAAGAGCGGAGTTAGCATCTCGGTTATTTCATACGGAGCTTTAGTGCAATCTGTTCTGGTAAGATAAGTTTTAAAACATTCGAGATACAAACGATCTAGCAGACCATCTTTTGGTTGGTGGCTACCTGGCTAACATCGATCGAAGAATATTGTAGATGCTTAATCACCTCCGTTGACAAGGATGGAATACCATACAGTTGGTAATTTTCCTTTTTTACGGGAATCGAACAAACGAGCCAGCGTGATGGTAAGTGATACCGTTTGTTCACGTACATCTCCAACACCAGATGAGCTGCAGGTGCGTTGCCGGCCTTAAAGGATATTTGAGGAATGGGAAGGATTATGGGGAGTTGGAGAAGAGGGGAGAGGGCCTCTGGTTACCTCACACACCGGCAGAAACGCAGAAGCACAAGATGCCTCTACTTCACGCCGGTAATCTGCGAGGTCGTGGTACTGCCCGGGTAGAGCCGGCCTATTCGAGTAGCAGTAAAAGCCGCCGCTCGGCTCTACCACGTAATTATGCTGGTTTAACAATGGTTGCACTACTGATTAAAGGCAGAAATACGTTGCTACTTAGCGCGACCTCGAGTCCTATCCGGTACAATATATTGCTTCTACTATTAGAGTCTCATATTGAAATCATTGATTCGACGTGTTTAAGAGACTCCACCACCCTATCACATATTTTGGATGTCTAAATTATAGGTAATGTCAACGATAAAATATCAGAAAAAATATCATGTAATAGTGGCATTACCATATCTGCCATCCTATTACATCCCATGGGTGTCGGAAACCCTTGTAAAATCTCAAGGCTACCGATGATGGAATGACAGAAAAAAATGAAATCAGCGTGTATAATGCTAGGTACTGGGATTGCGAATCCATCGACAAATCTACCTATTCGGAGACTTATGTTCGCCAGTGTACTTTTAAAAGGTTTTCAAAAATAAAATAGAAGATTGTTGCTCGTATCTAAGTGGTCTGTGTGTCTGCTACATCTTGTGTTATATGTTTAACTTTAGAAGTTTATTTTCTTTTTCCGATGGATTTAAACTTTAAACAGTCTAATATTGGATATAGTTACTGGGAGGTTTTCCATAATCGATCCGTTTTGAATATCTATAATTTGTATGTTCAAAGATTAGATATTTTCAATTAGATTAGATTGTCTCTTGCCTCGGTCAAATGTCATGTTCTTTTTGATTTATCGAATACTGGAACTATAATATATTAATTAGAAGAAGACGTATTCTATTAGTAACAGAATAGATGTGATCGAAAGTCAACAACGTGACTCTGAATGAGATATTTAATTAGGTTAGTCCAAGAGCTGTTAAGTATAATCATAGATTATGCAGAACAATGCCTTTAGCACTTGTAAATGTGATTCTATCACACAGGTAGAGAAAACACATCTGTTTTTTTTTTTAATTTGTATTGATTTCTGCAGGTGCCTGACAAAAATGGTGAATTGAGCGATGTTGTATTCGGTTTTGATGATCTACGAGGATACGTCGACAGGAATAATTACAACTTTGGTCCGACTGTGGGGAGATGCGCGAACAGAATTAAGGGAGCCAGCTTCCAAATCGATGGAGTCACATATCAATTGGCGAAGAACGATAAGAAAAACGTACAAAATCATATTCACGGAGGCGTAGTGGGTTTTGCCAAGGTATTATTCTATTTGTTTGGACTATGTCGATTAACAAATATTTAGGGATGATTTCTTGTATTTACGCAAATACTACACATTTGAAATGAAACTATCAGTTATGGATTTCATAGCGTTTAATTCGGTTTGGTTTGGTCACGGGGGGACTGACCCCCGTCACAGCGGCTGCTGTAAGCACTCGAACCGTCGGGAATATAAAATCAAAATTAAACGCGATAAAATCCGTAAATAATATTTTAATTTCAAAATATTTAGGAATCTAAAGAATAGTCTCTCAATACCAGGACCAATGCGGTCAAAATCACGAAATATTTCTTACTTAAGCGCGGTAGAGTCAAGCGGCGGCTTTAGCTGCTGCTCGACGGGCCGGCTAAACCGGATTGGTACCACGGCCTCGCAGGATACCGGCGTGAAGTAGAGGCATCTTGTGTTTCTGCGTTTCGTTCGATGAGTGAGGTAACCGGAGGCCCACACCCCCTCCCTATTCCCCTCCTCTTCCCTCCCATCTCCCAAATATCCTTAAAGACCGGCAACGCACCTGCAACATCTATGGTGTTGCAGATGTATGTGGGCGACGGTAATCACTTACCATCAGGTGAACCGCTTGCTCGTTTGCCGTAAAAAAATACTTATTCTGTGGCAGCCTATTTAAGTTCACTGCCGAACTTCAGATATGCCTCTTTAAGAAAGCGCCAGCATAAGCATTCTTGATAGGCTAGGCCATACCCACAATGGGGAAGCAAGTTGCTGAGTACAATGCCAAAAGCCTCATATGTTATCTAACAAGTTGCACCACGTGGGGGTTAGATTGGCATTACGTAAAAAAGGTAGTATGTTCCTCCACACGCCCCTTCTTACATTCATGATTTATCTAGTTTGCATTACATTCAATAACATTACATAAGTATGGCCACAGAACACGTGGTAACTTCATTGTTAGTAACACCATGTAGCGACAGTCCATTTCTAGATATAAATCAACCTTCCTTATATGTGCCTCTTATCCCTATACCCACCTAAATCAAACTCGCTGCCTTGCGTGGTCGCTCCATCTACTCAAAAGGAATCTCTCTCTGACACTTTGTTCTATTTAATTTTATCTAGAATGTAAATACATAGACGCTCTCGCGCGGGCAAGGACTAGTTATGCAGGTAGAAAGCCTAGGAATTTTAGTCGTTACAATAACGACGAAAACTCCTAGGTTTGCCGCATATCGGCAAGAACAGCGGGAACGCTTTTGCACGCCCATCCCATCCGCGACCCCGCCCGAGTTGGCCTCCAAGCAAAGCGCGCAAGCAACACGGCCTCCAATCCCACGTTATTATGAATCCCTTATCTATATGCCTATTCTAATATGCCTTCTTCAACGATGGCCACTTCTGCAACTGGACTAATCCTAATGATTCTTCTTTAGGAATCATAACCGCCATATTTACACCAAGCGCAGCTATTTTTTGTCTTTCTTTTTTATCTGTGAAACAATTACTTCCAGATGCATTTTTCGTGTTTAGATTTTACTAAACCGTGTACTCTTCATTTAGACGTGTATGGGTCTCTTTAGCTACCATGACACTGATACTAAACAATAAAGGCTTGATAATCTTCTAATATTTTTACTTTTAGGTTAACTGGAAAACAACCGTTAACGGCACTAAAGTGATATGCAGTTACTTCTCCAAAGACGGCGAAGAGGGCTACCCTGGAGACTTAGTGACCAACGTCATATATGACGTCACAGATGACGGTGCTTTAAATATCGAATACATTGCTACAACGACAAAGAAAACCGTCATCAACCTTTTGAACCACTCATATTTCAATCTGGCGGGCCATGAAACCGGTGTTAATGAGTTGTATAATCACGTTGTAACAGTTAATGCCGACAAGTAAGACAATTTTTAGTTATACAAACAAATTCAATACACCTTGTTGAATAAGATTAACCACATTTGCTGATATTGGATGAAGTGAGAGCGTAAAAAAATCTACTACCTAATCATATCCTAAGGTGGATGGACCTATATGTAATAGGTATTTACAATCGACGGACGTACAGCAGTACAACGCTAGAAGGCAAAGTCAATAACATGCACCAAATAACGCTACAGAGAACCGAGAATGTTTTATTTTCTCTGAATCATTATAGCTAATGAAAGAAATAGGTAGGTACAGCTTCCTACTACATCGGCCTTGTTTTGTCCACTGCTGAACACATACCTCACAAATAATGCGACAGAAAAAGCAGGCATTCATTTTTTGGAAGGTTTGCTCATAATCCCCGCTGGGCAAGCGGGTTGGTGAGTGCAATGTCCATAAGTTGTCTGTGGGGGTTTTGGTTTGGCAAATTCGAATGGATATTCCGCCATAATTCCGTTGCACTTTTTTTTTAGTTTAACGTGGGGAAAGGAGCTCGCCCCTACCCGTCACCGTCTCCGGTGACGGGTTATGTCGGGATCATCATTGAAGATGCCGGACCGACTAAAACCCCCCACGGTAGATCTGATGTTGGCCCAGTGGCCTTTACAGCTTCATCGATAGAGACTTGCGGGCCTCCTGCCTGCCTGTTAAACGGCGTTACGTCCGTTGCACGTGCAGATGTGGTTGGCATTTGGAGAAAAAGATTGTTAAATCGATAGTACTCGATCAAGTGACAATCAAATCAACAACAATATAAACAAAAAATTGTTGAAATTATTTTTCAGAATAACTGATTCTACGCCAGATTACCTACCAACTGGAAAATTTACAAACGTGGGGGGTACACTTTACGACCTGCGTACTCCTACACGTCTCGGCGACGTGATGATTAAAGACAAAGAGCTGTATGCTTGTAATTACTGCGTGAACGCTTATGGATCGAATGTAAGTACGTTCATAGCTTTTTTGGGTTTCGTACGCAGCCATATTTAATAAGCCTACGCCGTCTGTCTTACATTTAAAGGGCTGTATCTTCTGAACCGTAATAGGGGTATTGAAATTTTCCTACAATGTATTATTATGGCGGATACTCTATCAAATAATAAAATAAATAATGGGGTTTCCATACAAGAAACGTGTTTTTTTCAACGTTTTTAATTTTTGCTTTATCGTAAAAAAGGTAATATAAACGAGCGTCAAGCTTGGTGTGATAGTAGTGCAACATGTAATAAAATCTGAAATGTGTGAATATTTTGCAGGACCTGACGTTCGTGGCTCGCCTCCAACATCCAAAATCAGGACGTAGTCTGGAAGTATTCAGTAACCAACCCGGACTGCAAATGTACACGGCGAACGCCCTCCCTGGTGCAAACCAACCGGCTCATGTTGGAAAATCTGGTGCTGAATACCGAAGCTGCGGTGGGGTATGCTTGGAGACACAAAACTACCCTGATGCTATTCATCAACCGAACTTCCCGAGCCCGATCCTCATACCCGGAGATATTTACAGACACCGTTTGGTGTACAAATTTAATGTAGAACAGTAAAAATTCAATCCAAGTGCATCGTTTGTTCATTGATTTCCTTTCTATGCAAATTTGTTTACTTTAAATAAAATATATAATTCTTTAACATTCAAATAATTTTATTAAAACGCTTTTCTATCTCACCTAGGTGATAGACTACTTCTCCACCTAGGAGCTGTCTGATTAGGTTCTACCATCTTACCTTATTCCGCTGCCAACGACAGTGCAACCATTGTTGTGTGCGGTTTGAAAGGTATGATATGGTAAGGTATATATTAGCTGGAGCAGTACAATTAGAGGATATGGGCCAATCAATCTTAGTCCTCGGGGATGACAACACATCAATAACCTTCTTCAATTGAAGTTGTTACCTGGTGTCCATGGACTGCGGTAGCCACTTACCATCAGGTGGACTGTCAGCTCGTTTCTAACCCCAGAAAAACAAAGGAAGCGCACGACTGATTATTGTTAATTAACATCCCATAACTTATATTCGGTTTCATCTTAAGGTTTTCGTAATATTCTGTATAGGTCATTTGCAAACTGATTGTAAATCTTAGCTCTATATAATACAGCCATGAGTAAAACTAATTTCCAAAATAAATAGATTGTCTATATAGTAGTCTTTGAAGTGGAGTGAAGCGCAGTGGCGATCAAAGTACCAGACACCTCGCACCGCAGACGTTGCTGCCCCGCACCTATATTTATTTATTTATTTATTCTTTATTGTTAGCCTTAAGCTTAAGGTTACAATGGGCGGACTTAATTCCAAGTGGCATTCTCTACCAGTCAACCCTTATTATGATGAAAGGTAGTTGGCAGGTACAAAACAAAGAATAAAAACTCCAATAATAATAAGTTGATAAGTACATGTAAACACACTATATAATTAAATAAATATTTATAATGAAAGGATGAAAGGCTGCGGCCAAATTCTCACGCACATTATTTCTCCATTCGAGCAACAGCAAAAGCTGCCGCTTGCCTCTACCGCGCGCACGCACACGTAACGAAAAATGCAGGTTTTTTCGAGTAAATAGTCATTATCCATATTGTTTCCATTATTTCTGTATTTGATTTAACATCAACTAGTTGCATGTTAGAATGTAGTTTGTTGTAATCGCATAATGATACTTTTACCGTTATTAGTTCTGAAGCTAATCAATATACAAAGCAGGTAAGCAGATTTACGAGTAAAAGTGAAACGGCCATCGTTGGCATTTATTAATTTTGGCCACTCGTTATTGGTTTTACAATCTCTCTGACGACTACAATCGAAAGTGCACTGCGCAGTTTTCATTTGTGCGCCGTTTTTTCACAACGTTAGTATACTCTATGGATTTCAACTCGCAGATCTCTTGAGAGAAACCGTTTATCTCATGACGTGTTTGTTACAATAACATAACAATAGATATCGTATTGTTATAACCTCACAACTCTTCTATGGTTGTAGATAACAGAACAAGAAAGATAATTTTCGCCACATCGTTAGGTTAGTTTCTTTGTATTATTTCATAGCTTTTCTAAGTGCATCATTCTATGACTATATGACTAAATGTATATTAAATAACATTTTTTTCTTTTTAGGTTATATACTTATTTACTTTTGCGTACAAAAACAAATAAATAACAATCAACAAGACTTTAATTAAAAACAATTAACAATAAAATTATACTGTGATAGCTGACAAATAATAAATGGTGGGTATTAGGTAAATATGTTCTGATTCTATGGTATTTTCTGGAACAATCAATACCTATATTTTGAAAAAAAAAGTCGAATGCCGTTGGTAAAACAATAAAACATTTTTTTCATTACAATGAAGGAGAGATTTAAGAGATGACAACATGTGGTTCGCTAAAGTGCTTGTCCACGCCGAACCTGAAGGTGGCGCGGTGTCTGTAGACCTGCCCGGGGTTCAACACGGGGCTGGGGAAGTCGGGATGATGAATCGCATCCGGATAGTTCTGCGTCTCCAGACAGAATGCGCCGTGACGCCGGTAGCCGGATCCAGATTTACCGACCAGCGCCGGCTGATCTGGCGACGGCAGGAAGTTCGCCGTGTAGAGCTGAACGCCGGGCTGGTCGCTGTGGACTTCCAGATAGCGTCCTGACTGTGGGTGACTCACGCGCGATACGAAGTTCAGCTCCTGTTATGAGTTTTAGATAGTTGCATACCAGACTCTTTGTTATTAGTTTTTCAGTAACATACATACCGGAAGAAATGTTAATTTCAAATACGGCATTGCCTTTGTCTAAATAATTTGTTTATAAAAAAAAAGCTGTCGACGACCGATTTTACCCATTTCTGGGTGATCAGAGGTCTGTGTCTTATGGCGTGAAAGACGATGTAGTGACACGAATTGAGAAAGGGATGCAGAGCAGGTTTGGTACATGTGGAGAGGATGAATGAAAGTAGGCGAAAGTTGACGAAACCAATATATGAGGCGAGTCTGAATGGTAGAGTCGGGAGAGAAAGACCTAGGCGAACATTTCACGTTCAACTCGTAGGGGTTCTGGGAAAAGGTCAGGTCAAGAGTATTCTAAAGCCAACGAGCATGCATGCGAATATTGATGAAAGTGGGAGAAGCGAAAGACGTATGTCAGGACCGTAGCAAGTGGAAGGAGATTGTCTCTGTCTACCCGGTCTGGTCATATTAGACCTCTCGCTTTTCACCAGAGTTTATTTGGGGCAACGTGACAGGTGGTGAGCCTGTCGCCGTCTTGGTGTCCGAACCAACGACACCAATCGTACGCAAGTTCTGGAAAAACTCCTTGATCCCGGGGATCGAACTCGAATCTAACTGATACGAAAGCAGATCCTTCAACCACTCTACTATCGTGGCTTAATTGCAAAGTAAAGTAAAGTAGCAGCCTGTAAGTACCCACAGCTGGGCAAGGGCCTCCTCAAATACGATACAATACGATCTGAGGAAAGTGTTTTGGAGCTGGGAGAGGGCACGTCCATCTGCTCCAGTGCGGGTTGGCGAGTTTCACATATCTTCGAAATAATATTTTTATTATTTCTCAGACATGCAGGTTTCCTCACGATGGTTTCCTTCACCGCCGCGCACCTGGTAAATACAGCACTTAAAATTGCTATTAACAATTTTAGTGGTGCCGGCTTCGAACCCAGGTCACTCGCGCTCTATGAAAGTGAAGTGAACGCCCTGACCGCTAGGCTACCACGGCTCTCTACGGCTCAGTTGAGTGTGGATAAAGTGTTAAATAAATATAAGAATAGAAACAGTCTGTATAGAACATTAGGACAGTTAAATGGAGGAAAATTTTAGGATACATATAAGGTAAGCATTCTCAGCATTACAAGGATCAAAAGACAAAGGCGTGATACTTTTATGAAATGAAAATGAAAAATCTTTATTTGACGTAAGAAATTCAGATTTCGTTTATTAATTGTCAATGTTTTTTTTTAATTTAACATGTAAGTTTCTTATCTGTGTAAGTTTGAATTTGGCGTGTGGTCCTGTGGCGGCCTATTCCCATTGCCGTGTGGGATAAATGTTTAATAAAGGTTAAATTGGTTAAAGAGACAGATTAACCATCTCAAATAAATAGACTAAAAATACACAGAGATGATGTGCAACTTCTTTTGACGAGATAGAGCCAAGCGGCGGCTATTGCTGTTGCTCGAATGGACCGGCTCGACCGGGTGGGTACCACGACCTCGCAAAATACCGGCGTGAAGTGGAGGCATCATGTGCTTCTGCGTTTAGTTCGGTGAGTGAGGTATCCGGAGGCCCACTCCCCTCCTCAGCCTCCCTCCCATCTCCCAAATATTCTTCAAGACCGGATAAGGTAGTACACAAATTATTGTAAATGTGACGCTACTATTATTTAAATAGTAATTCAGTTCTCATAATCTCATATTGTTTTTAATTTTGATCAAAATTTTTAAATATATAGTGTCATAAAAATTACAAGCGTGTTCAGTAAAGCTGGTCCTTAAAGGCCGGCAACGCACCTGCAGCTCCTCTGGTGTTGCAGATGTACGTGGGCGACGGTAATCACTTACCATCAGGTGCACCGCATGCTCATTTGCCGCCTTTCACATTAAAAAAAAAATCATGCACGGTGTCTGTTACCTCAATCGCCGGCCGGCCGGCCCGCCAAGCGTGGCGTTTGTGGTGAATTCTCCCATTAAAAGAGTACCAATATTCATCGGTGGACTATTAACTGGCTTATGAAGAAGAAAAACATACTACTGATTTTTCTTTTTTTATTTAAATGTTTGTTTATTCTACTAACCTTACACCCATGAGTGTTAATGCAGAAATTGTCGTCAAACAAGCTCTGCGATTGGACAATAGCGTCCCCGAGGTGTTTGGGAATGCGTAAATCAAACGGCGTACCGCCAACGTTCACGAAATCACCTGTCGGTATGGACTGCGGTGTGGTCTCTGTAATCCTTAAGTAAAAATACACGATTATATCATGACATGTCGCAACAATACAAAATTCCATTGTTACGACACGTGAAGAGTTACTTATCAAGTTCCGGCGTCCAATGAAACATGACATTAATTGATATCATCTTGTTTTTCCAAGTGTCAACCTCACCTGGTGGGGCACAACCGAATGTTGAAGCAAAATCTATCGGGACTTGCCGAACCTAAATCCCACAGACTAGTGACAGGGAGCAGCATCACAAGTGCTAGGGTCACCGGCACTGCGCTCATCGACCCGCTTGCCCAGCGTGTTGGGTATGGGCAAACCTTACAAGAAATCCATGCTGGCTTTTGCTGGTGGTTTTTTGGAGAGGTGTATGTAGCAGCCTGTAAATGACCACAGCTGGGCAAAGGTCTCCTCCTCAAATATTGGAGAGAGGGTTTTTGAGGCCTGGTAGGGTTCGCCACGCTGCTCCAATGCTGCTAGGCGAGCTTCTGTCTTTCGAAATAATATTTTTTATTATTTCTCCGACATGCAGTTTCCTCGCGATATTTTCCTTCACCGCCGCGCACGTGTTAAATATAACACTAAAAATTGCTATTAACAATTCTGGTGGTGCCGGCACCGGGTATCGAACCCAGGTCACTCGCGCTCTATGAAACTAAAGCGAGCACCCTGACCACTAGGCTACTACGGCTGGACTTAAATATGCTGATCATGATATAAAGCTGAAGCAAATTGTTTTCTTAACCCACTTGTCCGCGTTGATTGATATCACGTGGTTGTAGATCGCGTCGGATCCCGTGTCGTGGCCGGCCAGGTTGAAGTAAGAGTGGTTGGTTAGGTTGACCACGGTCTTCTTGGTCGTTGTTGCCATGAACTCGATCTGCACGGCACCAGCATCTGTCACCTCGTAGATGATGTTCGTTAGCAGATCTCCAGGATAACCCTCCTCGCCGTCTTTGGATAAATAACTGAATGTAACTTTCGAACCGTCCACCGTTGAATTCCAGTTAACCTGCAATTGCCATGATTTGCACTTAGTGATTTCACATTATTAACGAAAAGACTGCACATTGAAATAAAGAAAATGTTTACGGAGTTTTTTCGTGTTCTTTCGAGTGGTTTACGGCATACGTGGGCACGCGTGGACAGAAGAGTTTGACGTCCTGAAGTTAATAGTGATTTTAATTATGAATAGTGGTTCTATCTACGCAGAAGGAGATCACCGTATCTTGAAGTTGTGCAGTTAATTTATTGCAGGAGTAATCAATTTATTTACCCCTTTTTTCCCGCAGGTTTAGTAAGGGGTGACTAAGGGAAGGGCCGCGACAAGTCCTATCTCCCGTATAAGTAAAAAGTGGGAAGCGGAAGCCCATTTGACTAAGCTGTGCCGTGTCACGCCTGAGTAAAATTCATAGTCTCTGCCTACCCTTATGAAGTGACAAGTGTGTGCTTAAATATAAAATACACTTCATACCTTATCAAAACCAACGAGCCCTCCGTGCAAATGATCATGTCCAGAAACATTCTTTGCCAGTTGATACGACACGCCGTCGATTTGAAAATTGGCACCCCTGATCCGATTTGCGCATCTGCCCACTGTCGCCCCCAAATAGGGAGTGTTCCTTTCCACGTAGCCTTGGAGGTCATCGAAACCGAGCACCACGTCATTCAGTTCTCCAGATTTATCAGGTACCTGAAAATTTAAAGAAATAAATCACATCCATTCTGATGTGAGACAAGAAAACTATCTATTTCCAAAAATGGTTATCGTAATGGTGTATGTGACATAGTTCAATTTGGTAGTTTCGGAGCCGGAGGTGTGACAATTGACCCTAATTTAGGTTACTACATACTTCCATACCAACTTCCATACTATAAATAGGCAACAGGTCTGTCTGTTACGTTTTCACCATCCAACCGATTTTGATGAAATCTGATAAGGACATATGCTACTTTTAAACCTAGAAAATTTTCTGAAGAAAGTTTTAGTGGAAAATAGTTATAGTAAGTAAAAGTAAAGTAGCAGCCTGCAAATGCCCACTGCTGGGCAAAGGCTTCCTCACTAATAGTTGAGAACGTTTTGGAGACGAGGATCCGCCACGCTGTTCCAGTGCGGGTTGACCCACGTTTTCGAACGTCCTCGAAAACAATATTATTTTTACTGTTCTCATACAGGCAGTTTTCCTCACAATGTTCTCCTTCACCGCCGAGCAATCACTTACCAGAATAGATTGTATGATTGCACCATATGAAATGACAGACACTCGCAGGCCATTTTTAGTTTGCCATGTATATTTTTTCACCACCTCGTTCTGAAACTTGCCGAAGTCTTGCACGATCAGGTGGACCATTGTTAAAGTACTGGAATTGAAATGAAAGGTTTATATGTGCACTGACGGACTTCACCCAAAGGGATAGGCCGAGATTAGCGTACCCAATTTCCATTTGGGTACGCTCGTCGCTAATGGCGTACTCATTTTGCCCATTTTCAGTATATCGCCAAAATGATTGATATATGTCCGTTTAAGGCGTCCCTTGCAGATTGGCCCGGTCACTACCACACCCTATATTTTTTCGTCACTCGTTCGTCGTAAAGAGATTGAAATTGTTAATAGCAATTTTTAAGTGCTGAATTTGGCACATGCTCGGCCGCACATGAAGTGAAACATGTCTAGAATTTGCGAACATGTTGATAATAAAAATATTATTTCAACCTTTGAAGTCTGCCATCCCGCGCTGGAGCAGAGTGACAGAAGTTTCTCGAGTCCAAACCCCTCTCGAATATTGATAGAAGGGTTTTACTCAGCAGTGGGACATTAAGAAGCTACTACTTTACATTCTTTATTAATTTTTTCCATATAACCATGTTGAAGTTTACTAAATTGTCAATGTCATCTCTTTGTTTCTTTTATATTTCATCTTTCTTAAATAACAGATATTACGAAGGAGATAAAGAGCTAATTTTGACCCTTTTTCTCATATTCTCCAAGTTTTTATCTTTATCTCATTGGTGTTTACTTTGTAGTATAAAAGACACAAACAAAAATAGCAGTGACTATAATTAATTGCTCAAAGAGCATAACCAAATCATTTATGTATAAATGTTCACATTACTTGAATACAAAATCCATAATCATATCTATCTCTTTTGATAAATACTATAACATTATAAAGCAGCAGAGTTATCTTTAAACATGCTAATCTCCGAAACTATCAATCCAATTTGAAAAATTCTGTTAGGGTTACCCATATATTGAGGAACATTAGATACAATATAACATTACGCTACAGCCCAAGGAGGAGGCAGAAACTATAAACCTTTGTAATGTACTTGTGTATGAAGCAGGCCTATATATAATTTAAATTCAACGCAAGTGAAGCCGCAGGGCAAAGCTAGTTGTTTATATGACTAAACTAAACCAATCAGACTTATAAGAAACCCTGGCTAGGATAAGCTTAAATATAATTTTATTAGATGCTGCCATGCTATTGAAATTTCTACATGCATGTAAATATTTTTATTTCTGTTAGGTTCAATCTCTATAATTTCGCTTGTATTTTTGTCACCACTCACACATAGGGGTAAGCCGAGATTATAACTTAGTTATGAGTTAAAACATGTCTTAGTAAAGTCAAATGGGCTTCTCCAAAACACTTGCAACTCTCAGACAGATCTTTGATTTTATAGACAAATTGTACAAAGTCAGACAAGGACTGAATATAAGCAATCTTATATATATCTTCTATCTATAAGTCTTATCAATATTTGTCTAGAGTGAAAATTTTATCTGCAACCTGAAGCATTACAGTCTCCATCAGCTTCTGAGTCAATTGTTTATTATAAATTGTGGATATCCTATGTATCTGTGTATTTGTTTCAATAAGCAACCAACTTAGAATAAATGCTGGCCTCTGACAAATGAAGTCATCAATAAATACTACTAAACAAAAAGATATATTTCCATGAAGTGTGTCAGCTTACAATTCTCCATGAAGGTAACAGCCTGCTAATGCCCAAATGGGCACACAAAGGCCTCCTTCTCAAATATCTGAGAGGGTTTTGGAGCCGGGAAAGGTACGCCATGCTGCTCTAATGCGAGTAGGGGGGCTTCAAATAGCCTCGAAATAATATTTTTTATTGCAAGTTTCCTCACGATGTTTTTCTTCACTGCCGAGCACGTAGTAAATTCAGCACTTAAAATTGCCATTAACAATTTTAGTGGTGGCGGTAACGGAGATCGAACCGTTCCCATGTTATTCGCGCGCTATGAAGCCAAAGCGGGCGCTCTGACTACCACGGCTCTACCCGTTTCTTTCTCCGTACGAATACATATTACTACTTCTTCGGGGAGTGTTGTTACCTTTTCTTAGCCGGTGATGAAAATTTTGGATCAGATCTTGTGGCACAAGATGGTACTGTTGTTTTCGCTTCGTTTTTTATCCTCATCAAAGTTCTTTTGGAAATGCCGGTTGCTGCACAAGTTCTCTTTACAACTTGGTCTACAGGAATGACAAAACGTTTATTTGCCTTTTCGGATTCGAAGAAAGATAATGTCTTTAGCACAAGGAGTCTTGCTTCACTGGGTATAGTCTTTCCCATTATTAACGATACAGCGAAAATATTCGAAAAGTAACAGAAACAGTTCCCAGATTTAATAAAAACAAAAACTCACTAAGATACTGATATAAATAAACATGAAAACACATCGAAGATAGAAATCCGAATAATATGTTCACATTTTCTGCAGAAAAACAAACGTCATATGATATTAATAAATAAAACAAACATTTAAGTTTTTTTTACGTCATTTTGTTAACCATTATGCCAATAACAATAAAAAGAGGAAAAAAGTTATCGTGAATAAAATATACAAGTAAGAACGGAACGGAATTTGGAAAAACGATAATCAGGAAAGTTTAGTTTAGATTCACTATGTAATGTATGTAATATATATTAAGCAATACGTAGAATAAAAAATTAAAAGAATGAATAATAGAAATATCCTATAAAATAAGTGCATTTAATTAAAATTTTAATTGCAATATTTTTTTTAATTTATTGTGGTACTGGCTCTAAGGCCTTTGGCCAACGACAAAACGTAAAATTATATACATAATATCCATAGTAAATAGTTGTGTTCGCACCAAAATTCCTTCTTTATTTTGGCATAATTAGGGTTGTTCCTCAAGCTAACTGCGAATATTGCTCTCCCATAATGTCGGATAATAGTCAGTTCTCCTCTCAGGTGAGGTACTGAGCTAACAAGGCAGATGCGAGGCGCGACTCAGGGAAGCGTTAAGAAGACCAAATTTGAAGAAAGTGGCAAGTTAGTAGTGTAATGAAGCCAAAGTTTTAGTTTTTACCTAATAATTTACAAAACAAATTGTACGTTTATTTTAAATTGTATGGTTATTTTTATATGAGCCAGACTTAGGTTATTTATTAGATTAACTAAACAAGTTTCTGTTCCCGATTTAACCTACTGAACTCGGAAAAAAATATATTTTCATTAATAAATCGTTAAAAAGATTTGTTAGCTTCTATTTTTAAAACTGCAACCATTTTGGTTTTATTAGGCGTTATAAAATTGAGTTCTTTTTGAAAAGAAGATTTTTAAGGACTAAGAATTTAGTGTTATTGGTCCTGATAGGACTCAACCATATTATTTTAATTCTTTCAAAGTTATGACAATTCAACATATTTAATTGTCATCATAACATCAAAATACTAGTTAGTGTTAGGGACTAAGATTAAAAAGGAATTATCATCAAACTATTTTTTGTAAAAATATAGTTGACTTTAGTTGATTACAGTTTCTGGTGACTACAATGAAAGAAAAAGTACGAGTATTTAGTTGAAGTACGAGTTTAGAATATTAGATACCAGTAATCGCGTAAATTCAAGACTTAATAAAATGTTGTTTTCAGCCCTAGAGAAATATAAAACATATGGTATGTTACCTTTAAACCTTAACCAAAATAGCAATTTACTGACAAAAAAACAAAACAATGTGTATGCGATTAAGCAACTTCTTGGGGGTAACTTTTCTAAATATGAGAGCTTTGCATAAAATGTGTGAGAGATAAAAAAATGCATAGATGAACACACCTATCTTTAATATGAAGTATCGAGTGCAATCTCCAGTGTAATATATAAACTTCTTGACTGGGTAATAGGTAGAAGTGAAAATCGGTTCAAGTAGTATGATACCATTCGTATGGTCTGTGTGTACGATTTATTTTCAATCCAATATAAATGAACAATTTTATTGATATCCTACAATAACTTTAAGTGGATTTAAAGAAGAATATACTTACACTTATCTTTTGAGTTGTAAAAATATTCGGATGATAATCGCAGTGAAATCATAAAATAAATAAACAAAGTTAAAGATAAAAAAACTCACAATAACAGCGTGCTGTCTCCACGAAGTTGTGTTAAAAACTGACGTTTGTTATCTATGTCTACGATATAATTTATATTGTGCTAAGATAGGCACTAGTAGTTTGTGGCTATACTCTTACCACAACGCTTCTGCGATATGATATTTTTATCAAAGAGGTCATCGGAACGATTTTCCATACAAAGAACAGCTAATTTGAACAGTGGAAATATAATTTCTTTTTTTCTTTCATTAGAATATAGCCTCTCTTAGTCAATATTATATCACCAAATAGCAAAATTATTTGACAAATGGTACTTCAACAATTGACAATAATTGTCGCTTCTCTTTATGACCACAATTAGAATCCCTATGAATCTAATTTATTATTCGAGCATCAATACCGTTAAAACATGGGAGTTATGAAGTGGAGCTGACTGTCTAAAGACCTAGTGGACAGAAATAATTTGAGTAAGAATGAAATATTGTAAAAGTAGGCATATACATAATAATTGCTATATATATATAAGAATTATTAGTTGATATAAAATTATGTAAAGAAACATGCCTAAAACCAAAAGCTACTCAACACCAGACAGCGCTTTATGGAAAATAATATTGTTCTAGAAATGTCTCCGAATTTATTTTAAATAATGATAAATTACTTTATTGACGAAAAGATGCTGTAGGCCTCCCTCCTTCGATTTTAAGAATTAAGATTCTATAGAATTAGATTTACAACTTTGAAGAATGGATGCCGGCGTATATGCGAAGAATTTAAAAACTATTGAATCAGAGAAGACACTGAAATTACTCTGTGACACTAACTGAGACATCATTTGGAAAATTGTCCAGGTTTCGCGTTTCACGCGCCCATCTTTTAGGCTTGGTTACACAGTGCGTGCCATATTAACTTATCTATGGTGCGAGCTGACCTATGGAGTTAGTGCATGGAGACCGCATCATAAGAGCTACTGTCGTGTGCCAGTCAGTCAATAGGACGCCTCCTAGAATAATACTTCTAAATTTTTTGGTTTTTACTCACCGCTTACGTACCCCCAAAGCGACGAAAGTGGGTAAGTATTTATAAGAGTAGCTTTGCGGCTGAAATGTGGACAGTGGCTGAACCATAGAGCAGAACATCCGCTTGGAGCCGAAAGGACTGGGCCCGTAGCTCCCGGATGGCGGACACAGCGGTCCATTGCACACGAGGGATTAGAGACAGTGTAGGTAGGCATTCGTGTTCCGGAACGCATTGGACGACCGACACTGGAGAATGTGAATTGGGGAAAGCGTTCCTGTCGCCCTGCTAATGCGCGACGTAGGTGGAACATCGTGGGATTTTAGTCGATGCAAATGTCAATAATCGAACATAATGATCCAGATTCATTCCAGAAGACAGAAACCAGCGGACGCATCTCGTGGGTGGCGCGGAGGACGATCTTTTTTATACCTTACTTTGGTTTTTCGTCTCCGGGTCAAAATGGTGAACCCACATTTCATCAACGAAAATGTAAATTCTAGTTTTCTTTTGTGCGTCTCTTAATATTCGATTCGAACCGCGCGGCCACCTTTATGAATTTTAAGGTGTGTTAAAATGAACTGAATTGTCCCAAAAGAAATCTTTAGAATATTCTAAAGCTTTTCTAAAGTTGATATCAACTACATAACGAACGGACACTACAATCTATCTTAACCATTTCTTAATTTTTTTGATGTTTTCATTAGTAGGAGCGGTTGTTGGCCGCCCAGACGATTCTGCCGCGTTTAAATTCCGCGCGTTTGATCAGCATGGTGAAAAGGGCCTCCGTAAACCCTCAGAAGAAACTTCGGGAGACAGATTTTCTCCCAGAGTTGATGAGATTTTCAAGGCTTTCCATTACTCATCTCTTACGACACCAACGGGAAGAAATTTTTCTTATTATATGCAGACCTATATAGACCTATATAGTTAATAACAATTTTAGTGGTGCCGGCACCGGGGATCAAACCTTAGTCACTCGCGCTCTACGACACTAAAGTGAGCGTCCTGACCACTATGCTACCACGGCTCTCGTAGAACTTAGAACTTTGTAGATAACATTTTTAATTGTAGTTACTATATTTGTCGAACGAGGTGGTTTGATAATCTAATGACTTAATGTCGGAATTTTCGAGACGTAATTTTTTTGTGCGTTCCTGGTTTGAAATATAGTGCGGATGTGAAATGGTGAGGAAGATTGATTATCTCTGTGTATGAATGGCTACTCCCAACTTAAAATATTAATAGTACCACAGCCTCGCAGAATACCGGAAATAGAGGCATCTTGTGCTTCTGCGTTTCGTGCGGTGAGTGAGGTAACAGGGGGCCCTCTCCCCCTCCCCCCTCCCCAAATATGGAAGCGGTATATAATTTTGAGCTACAGAGACTCAGATATCGTCTCCGGCTGATACCTCTTATCTCCATTACCCGGGATACAAACTGGAACACTCCTTTGTGCCCCGTGCCGGAGTTTGCGTATACGTCAGTGCCTTTACAGGTCCCATAGCGGTAATACCGTAACTGACCGTCTCATCGACCACATCCAAATGGCTACAGATTCCGTGCTACAACAGATCCCATCCGCAGAGATCGTGATTCTCGGCGATTTTAATGCCCACCACACCGATTGGCTCGGTTCTCGCATAACCGATCATGCGAGGAGATCTGTTCACGACTTTGCATTAGCATATGGCCTGACACAACTGGTAACCTCGCCGACGCGGATCCCAGACGTGGAAGGTCATACACCTTCCCTGTTGGACCTTTTGCTGCCTCACACCCGGACGGATATTTGGTCTCAGTCGATGGCCCTCTTGGCTCGTCGGACCACTGTCTGATCCGGAGTGTAGTGCCTATCGCGCGCCGATCCCGAACGCGATCTGGGGGCTTCCGCCGTGTGGCACTATAAGTCGGCAGATTGCGATGGAATGCGGTCTTTCTTTGCTTTCTACCCATGGGGGCAGGTTTGCTTCTCGCTGGATGATCCCAACGCCGTTGCAGATTCTGTCACCGATGTGGTACTTCAGGGAATGGAGCTTTTTATTCCGCTCTCTGCAGTGCCTGTCGGAGGTAAATCCCAGCCTTGGTTTGGTCGCACCTGCAAAATAGCGTCACGCCGAAAGCGGAAGTGCTACCAGGCCCGGGCCGATGCATCGGCGTCTCGGGATGCAAAAACCAGTGCTCTTAAAAACGAGTACAACTCTGCCTCCAGGTCCTTCAAAAGAGTTATTGCTGCGGCAAAGTTAAAGCACATTGGCAGAATTGGCGAGAGACTAGTTCGCCTCCCATCGGGAACCCGCGCATTCTGGTCTCTCGCCAAGGCTGTCCAGGGGAATTTCTGTCAGCCATCTCTCCCATCTCTACACAAGGAGTATGATTCGCTGGCCCACACTGCAAAAGAGAAAGCCGATCTCTTGGGCTCTCTTTTTGCATCCAACTCGACTCTTGATGACCGGGGAAACTCTCCACCTACCATCCCGTGGTGTAAGTGCTCCATGCCGGAAATTCAGTTTCTGCAGAGCTCAGTCCAAAAGGCACTCCGCTAAAAAGGCGACCGCTCTGATCCGTCCAACTACAGGCCATTTGCCATCACCCCCTTGTTATCTAAAATAATGGAGTCACTCATCAACACCCAGCTCCTGTGGTACCTGGAGGAACACCAGCTGATCAGTGACCGACAGTACGGTTTCCGTTACGGACGTTCAGCTGGTGATCTTCTAGTTTACCTGACTCACCGATGGGCAGAAGCAGTTGAGTCTAAGGGGAAGGCTTTGGCGGTTAGTCTGGACGTAGCGAAAGCATTTGATAGGGTTTGGCATAAAGCGCTTCTTTCAAAGCTTTCATCTTACGGGGTTCCTGAGAGATTGTGCAACTGGGTCACCAGCTTCCTCACGGATCGGAGCATCAAGGTTGTTGTCGACGGTGCAAGCTCGGACCCCAAACCCGTGAATGCTGGTGTTCCACAAGGCTGTGTTCTCCCACTCTGTTCCTTCTGCATATCAACGACATGCTACAAATCAGTAGCATTCATTGCTATGCAGACGACAGCACGGGTGATGCCCTATATACAGGCCGTGCGAATATTTCTCGGAAACACGTCGACGAGTGCCGGAACAAACTTGTGTCTGAAGTCGAGACCTTGTTATTCAAAGTCTCGGATTGGGGTCGACGTAATTTGGTCCTATTCAACCCCAAAAAGACACAGGTTTGCGCGTTCACCGCTAAAAAGAATCCCTTTGTCGTTTCTCCTCATTTTGAGAACATTCCCCTTATTGCCTCAGCCAGTATCAGAATCCTTGGCGTTGACATATCGAGCGACGTTCAGTTCCGTGGTCACTTGGAGGGAAAGGCCAAATTGGCCTCCAAAAAGCTTGTGTGCTCTGTAGAGCGGGACAGTATTTCACGCCGGTCCACCGTTTGCAACTTTATAAGGCGCAAGTTCGGCCCCACATGGAATACTGTTCTCATCTCTGGGCAGGGGCACCCCAGTACCAACTCCTTCCATTTGACCGCATCCAACGACGAGCGGCTCGAATTGTCGGCGACCAAGCTCTCTCTGATCGGCTTGATCCTTTGGCCTTGCGAAGAGATGTTGCTTCTCTTTGCATTTATTACAAAATTTTCCACGGGTAATGTTCTGAGGAACTTTTCGGATTGATCCCAGCTGCTGAGTTTCACCATCGTACATCGCGACAGAGTTCGAAGTTCCATCGATGCCACCTAGATGGTTGGCATTCCACCACAGTGTGTTTTAATCGAAGTTTTCTGCCACGCACTTCGACTTTGTGGAATCAGCTGTCGCCAGCAGTATTTACGACTTAGGGACCTTCAAGAAAAGAGCTTATTCCTTCCTTAAAGGCCGGCAGCGCATCTGTAGCTCCTCTGGTGTTGTGGATGTCCGTGGGCGTCGGTGATCACTTACCATCAGGTGAGCCGCATGCTCGTTTGCCCCCTTCTTCTATAAAAAAAAATAACTTTGAAATTACATTTACATCACACTTTAAAAAAATATTGTTGCGGTGCACAAACAATGCCTACTTCATTATCTAATCGAAACAAAAACATTATTACCACAAGGAATATTTGATAAGAAACTTATTTTTACTCACCCTATGGCTTCATCTATACTAATATATAATTCTATGTATGCATGTGTTTTAACTGATTTAACTGAAAAACTATTTCACGGATTTCAATGAAACTTGTATTTAGTGCTATAGGCAATTTTTTTCCAACTATATTGCAAATGAGCAAGTTTATGAATTTGTGCATCGATCACCCTTAAAGTACTTAACGGATTTGACAGAAATGTAGATTATGCCATGCAATAGGATCCGTTACTTTACTGGCGCGGGTGCGCTTCCCGCATGGGAAAGTATGCGAGACATTAGTATGCGCCAGGTTTTTTCGTCACGTGGTAGAGTCAAGAGGTAGCTTTTCTTGCTGCTCGAATGGACCGGGTCGACCTGGATAGTACCAAGACCTCGCAGAATTCCGGCGTGAAATAAAGGCATCTTGTGCTTATACGTTTTGATCGATGAGTGCGATAATCAAAGATTGTCCGAGGTTTTGACGCTCAGAAGAGTATCAAACAAACCTAGATTGAAAAAGAAAGTTTTGACTTTGAAAATATTATTTAATTCTACCTAATTTTAAAAATGATTGATGTGTGCCTGTAGAAAACAGTCAAGAAAATGAATATTTTCGATAGTACTTTATAACATTCTTCTTCTCTATCAGCGTATTTACAGCTGCAAATATGCCTCCTAGAAAGCCAGCCAGGGCGTGAGAGCAAACAATTCTTTAAAGGTCAACCTACCACGCCACGGACAGATCGTGAGCATGGAGATGCTGCTCTCCAGTAGTATATGAGATTTGGTCACGGCCTATTCATAATACTTTAAAAAGATATTAAACTCCTCGGTGAGAGCAAAAAAAAAACAAATACAAAAATCAATTTATTTAAAATGTATACAAAACACGGGTATAATATAATTAAGCAGTAACAAATTTATGGCACTTAAATACCTCAGTTACACATATATATATATATGTGTGTAACTATTTACACATGCATGTACATACACAAATGTATACACACACATATATATAGTTGATGTTTTCCAGAGATATATACGTACAGAGATAGCGACGATAGGAGACTTCCCAATAAGTTTTACGAAACTTATGTAAGATTTGTAACGTTGGCTAGGATAGTGGCCATCATAATGGACGGCGGTAGGCTCGCCACCCGACATGTTGTCATAAATAGTCATCAGTACATAATAGTTCTCCGGTGAAAAGTGTGATGACTAAAATGTCTAAAACTATGACCATCCCAGTATTGGGTTACATACATATTTTTTTAACTTTCTTATTAAAACTAAGAGAGATTGAAACACCGATAACAATTTCATAAATCAGATGGTATTAAATACATTTCACAATGATGACTCAAATACAGTACTACAGCAGAAAGCTAAATAATCCGACGTTATATTGTAACTTTTTTTTAATTTACATTTTTGAATAAAATAGTACTTAAATGTCTATTGATAAAGTTTTTTAAGTTATTTAGAAAGTATAAAAACAAAAACCATTAAAAAAAACCACCACCGAAAATAAGTTCCATTGCTACTTGCGCAAGTATTTAAAAGTATAATAAATTAAAATACATAGAATCTACAAAATGGAATGTGGGAAATTAATACATTGTTCTAATCAATTAAATACACAAAATGGTATTTTAAGTTTGAGTTAAAGTATAATTTTCTATACAACTAAAATGAAATTAGAATGATAATAGTTGCTTTCTGTATAATAAATAAAACGGAAATATGATTTTGAGCACCATCTAAGAATGCCTTCATTGTCTATCGTATATTTAAATATTCTAAATTTTTATTTTTATTGCTTAACAAAATTGTAAATATGGCAAGAACAATAAATTCGAGTATATTCGATAATTCATTTGATTGTACTTTTTTTGTGAAAGTAAATAAACGTAAACATATTTAATTAAAAAGAATTCCCTGATAACAAATACCTTAAATACTATGACTTGTAAAATAAAAAGTATACAATAAAATAATAAATATGTAGCTGCAATTTACAAATTTAATAGTTGTTAAAATTCTAATTACATTTCTCACTTAATACATGATTAATAATGTATTTATAATGTTCAAGCTTCGTATTTAAAAAAATGGACGGCTGTATTTCAGTTTAGACGTGTAGTAGAATAATGCAATAATAACTACAAGATTATCAGTCCTTCATTTAAATGTACAACAACAACGTTAATTAAATATATATTTGCCAACATTTTCCGTGCATTTGTGTTTAAAACATAAACATGGCCGCCTGACAGTTTGTAAGTAACATTAGACCTTATGACTTATGCAATAGGTATAATTTTAAAATATTTCAGTGTACATAGCATCAATGCAGGGTATTGCAATGCATATATACCAGAGATTAAAATTTCACCATTATGGATTCAACAATCTGAGAGCAAAAAATATTAGGTTGATAATTATAAAAAAATATATTTATAATTATTACAAATGTTTATATCTACTGCATTGTTTCAACTCGTCATTACCTGTATTTATTGCTCATTAGCTATAAATTAAAAAAGGTAGGAAGTATCACCCCATCACATATGATGGTAAAAAAGGAAGTCATATAGGTTTTAAACATTAGTTTTTTTTATTAAACTGAACAATGCTTAAAAACATTAAATCGAAGTTGAGAGCATAAATGAAAAAATTTAAATTAATTTGCCATCTTGTTGAAAAACTTATAAACTATCCCTTAAAAATATATGAGCATTATTATGGTTACATTAAGGCACTTTTAAGGCACTCTAAATAAATACCAATGTGAGTCAACAAACGCATTAAAATTAAATAACCCTATTTAAAAGTTATATTTTCGACTAGCTCGATATCAAAGTATTATTCCTGTCTTTAGAATCCATGTAACTCGATAACCTTACGAGTTGTTAACTATGAATCATAATGAATTCAATAATCACTTATGAAGTATTTTGTTATAACAAATATCAAACGCTAGGAAAAATCTATTTGACACAATTCGAAACCATTCAAAGTATAGATTGACTCACGGTACTTCACGCACAGCAACGTCCAGGGCTGACGCACTCCTACTTGACATCGACGGCGGCGACCTCGTTCGCCAACCCGCACACGTTACTTCCGATCGCTAGGTGCAGGTAGCCGGCGTTGCCGAACTCTTTGCCCCAGGAGTTCTTCACGATGTAGTGTGGGACATCGGCCGATAGATCGTAGCCGACCAGTTGGACGGCGTGGTTCAGGTCGCGCGGTTCACCGCTGGAATAATACGATAGAATGTCTGTACGCGGTTGGACCAGGCAGCGGCTTTTGATGGTGCACGAATTAGCCGGCTAGATCGGGGTTGTACCTACCACCGCCACGCAGTATACCGGCGTGAAGGAGAGGCATCTTGTGAGCAACCCCCTCACCCTTCTCAAATATCCTTTAAGACCGACAACACATCTGCAGCTCCTCTGGTGTTGCAGATGTACGTGAGCGTCGGTAATCAAGTACCATCAGCTGCTTTGTCGTTTGCCTCCTTTTCCATAAAAAAAAACTGTATTCTATAAGGATGGGCCGCAGAATTCTAATGTTAATACACTAATCTATGTGTAAGTTAGTCTATGGTGGCCTTTGTCCGGATAGCGGTATCTCCTCACGCCTTGTTCCAATATTCACGACACTATAACATATCATTTATCATTGCAATGTTTTATTAAAACCGAAAGAGAATCATATCAACTGTTCACGGACTTGGTATATTTTATTATTGTTCCTCAGACATGGTTGTTTCCTTCACCGCCGAGCACGTGGTTAATTCACCACATTAAATTCACTATTACGATTTCCGCGATGCGTTCACTCGAGTACTATGACATTAAAGAGCCCTGCACATTAAGCTACGAAGGCTTTGGAATCACAATGTTATAGACGATTAGGCTATCGGCGCTGCATTGACAGTTGCAAGTGTTTCCACCTCTGCCTACTCCCGTGCAGCACATGCGTGAACTTTTGTTGTTTACCTGCAATGGTACTGTATGACACCTCCCAGATAGTTCTGCCACGTGAGAGCGTTTACCGCTACAGTCACGGGCCCGTGAGTCGCTATCGCCTCAAGGATCTTGTACTCGGAGTCCACGTAACTGAAAAATACAATTGTCTAATCCAGGGGTCGGCAACCTTTTTAACGGCGAAAGGAAAATTATCTTGTCACACTTTAATTCACTAGTTACTACAGTACCGAGTTCTTCGAAAAAATGAGAAGTATTTAAGCGATAGAACGTAAGTAGACTGTGGAGCTGGATAGATCGAGAAATTAATTTACAAAATGAGAACGTGTATTGATTGGCAACTGTGCTAACAAGAATAACAGACAAAATTCAACATTACAAAAAAAAATATTTATTAAGAGATTTTCGTAAACCCTCACAAGATCCCGCGCAAGCCGCACCACAACGCCAAAGGGATCGCATGCGGCCCGCCTGACCTAGAATGTTACCGACCGCTGGTCTAATCTATACTATCTTTCTATAACCTAATATAACAAAGCCGAAGCGTTTGTATGTTTGAACGAGCTAATCTCAGAAACTTCCAGTCCGATTTGGACATTCTGTTTTGTTTTAGATAGGTCGCTTATTTAGCAATAAGCGGAGCAGTAACGGTGTCTGGGGTGAATACTAAAGGAACCTCTTCTAAAACTAGTTAAACTTTTTATTTAAATACTTCTAATAATATAAATGCTAATATAATGAACGCGAGAAAGGCCAATTTAAAGTTACAGCATAACTTACGTAACTACAAAGGATTTGATGGATGATTGGAAATGGTCATGGTATAGACCTTAATGATCAATCAATAAACTTTCAATTGCACCACAATTAGTGGTTTGTACAGTAACAGTAAAAGTGTTATATTGAAATTATATATATGTAATCATTTATTGTTCTGAGTCGGAGGAGGAGAACATAAAGACAACTGATTCTTGATCTGGGTGGTTTCAGTTTTTTTTTTATTATTTTAATGGAGTAACTAACGTCCTAATTGTCCACCTGGTGGTAAGTGGCTACTTTTTTTTTAATGGGAAAGGCGGCAAACGAGAAAGCGGTTCACCTGATGGTAAGTGATTACCGTCTCCCACCTACATCTGCAACAGCAGAGGTTTTGTAGGTGCGTTGTCGGCCTTTAAGGGTATTAGGGAGATGGGAGGGCGGGCGAGGAGGGGGATGGGAAGGGGCGTGGGCTGTGTACTGCAACCAATAGCCACAACATTTGCAAACAACTTCAATAGAAGATGGTCACTAATGCGTTCTCACCCCGGAGGTATAAGATGGTATGCCTCCCGATCCGTAATTATATTGGCTCTCTACTCTTAAACCGAAATACGTGTTTGAACTGCTGGTTAGCGGCTGGAATGGGTAAGAGAGTGGCAGACGACTCCTGAGGCAGAGTCTATGTAAGCGTGGTAGAGCCAAGCGGCGACTCTTGCTGCTGCTCGAATGGGCCTGCTCGACCGTGTTAGGACCACGGCCTCACTGAATACCGGCGTGAAGTAGAGGCATCTTGTGCTTCTGCGTTTCATTCGTTGAGTCAGGGCATCCTCCCTCCCATCACCCAAATACCCTTAAAGGCCGGCAACGCACCTGGAGCTCCTCTGGTGTTGCAGACAGTAAACACTTACCATCAGGTGAGACGTCAGCTCGTTTGCCCCTTTTCATGAATAACATATGCCTTTACTTCACGCCAGTATACTGCGAGCTTGTGATACTATCCCGGGCGAGCCCGCCCATTCGAGCGGCCGCTTGGCTCTCCTACGTACAAAATACTTACTTATTACAAGTGAAACTGCCCACACGCACGCCCGTTGAAGTGCTGTTAGCCTTACAGACGCCGTCTCTGAGCTTCAGGGGGTAGTCCTTGTCCGTCTGCACCGGCGTGTTGGTCATCACGAGCCAGTCGAGGAGCAAGCAGATGTCGCCGCCTTCGCACCCGCTGTTGCCCAAACCGGCGCAGTCTATCGCTTCCTTAAATACGAGCATAAGGATAATATATACTAGTCAAAAGCAATACGCCATGTAAATCAAATTGTCCATCAATTATTTTAAAATATCCTTAGACAATAGCTGACATAAACTTTTAGACGATTTGCCCACACGCCCAACTTGCGAACCGTAATAGGTTGAAGGTGGTTGAAGTTTTCATAGAATAAATGTAGTTATAGCGATAGCACAAACAAAACTAAAAAGGTTTGTTTTTGCTCTATGGTAAAACAGTAATATAGACAAGCGGCAAAGTCAAAAGCAAGAGCAAAAACAAAATAAAAGAAATTGGTTTTATTTTGTTTTTGCTCTATCGTTAAAAAGATCGTCGAGCGTCAATCTTTGTCGTCTAATATAAATCAACAAATAACAAAATCCAAAAGTGTGAGTCGGGCTCGCGTTAAGAATCCGGAAGTGAATGAAAGGAAACACATTTTTTTTTGGTAACTATACATAACATATATGTATTGTGAAAATGCACGGAACTTTTGGGCCGTTTTTATGTTTTTTTCATTGATGTTTACAATCTTTAGTGGTTTTCAAATTGAAATCTTAAAAGTAAAAAGCAAGTGAAAAGCAAGAAAAACCGTTGAAAGATCTAGAGGGGTTTAAATACAGCAAATCCAAGATTAAATCAAACTAGACTGGCTAAGTGCGAGTTGTGGTCGCGCGCCAAGGGACCCGTGTAATTTAATAATAATAATATACATAATACAAGTATATCGGACACTCACACAAGTGATGCATTCCCAAACTGGGATTCCCTGTGCCTCATACACTGCATTTGACCCTTCCTCCGATCTTATCGCATAAGCGTTACAAAGGATATGGGATGATCAAAACGAGCGCTTCTCGAAAGATGAATAATTCGTAATAGAAAGTTATTAGTTAGTAAATTACGGAGTCGGGGAGGGCAGGTGACATTTTAACAGATTAAGTCAAAAAGCGGCTTAAAATTAGATAAAACAAATATCTTTCCCCGAAGAGAGCGTTTATAGAGTAAGGAACCCTTCCTTTGACCTTGACGGACCGAAAACCTAAAAAGGCAGCGACCTCGAAGGCACGGTTTACAATAAGTCGAAAACATTAAATTAATGCAATACTTTGGACTGGTTGATCAACATACGTACCTATATTAGCATGTAAAACCAGTTGCGACTAAAATATTTTAAATTTGGGAATCGTTTTCGTTTGAAAATACTAATTTTGATTGGTCCTTTAAGGTCGGCAACGCACCTGCAGCTTCTCTGGTGTTACAGATGTACGTGGGCGTCGGTAATAATTTACCATCAGGTAAGCCGCGAGGTGCACGTTTGCCCACTTTACCCATCGACAAAAAAAATACAATCGGACGGGTGGATCAGACTTCAGTATAATTACTTTTCGGGCTACAGACATACGGAAACATTCGTGATATTTTAAAGAGGCTAGTTTCGAGATGTGGAATAAATTGTAACTGGCTACCTACTTTCACACATCACTATAGACCGAGGACTGGAACCCATGGATGCAGTGAGAGTATCTCCGATACATCTACACTATATCCAATGTCTTCGATCTTAGGTGGTAGGCTCCCTCGCTATCTAGTGGAGGGCTTATTATGGGTGAAATTATTGTGTGTCGGCAGCAGCAGATATCTTTGCCTAGGAGACGTCTGGGAAACCATCTGGATGTCTGTTATTCAGCAGTGCAACCACTGTTGACTTCCAATTTGATGGGTATACTGAGCCGGTGTACTTACGGATTGTGAAGCAATCCATCTCAGTACTCAGGGATGACAACGATTCTATAACCTCCTTCGATTGAAGTCGTTTGCCCATGGGCTTCAGTAGCTATTTATCAGATGGACTGATTGTTCGTTTGTCACCACAATCCAATAAAAAAAGAAATATAAGGCATTACATTGACATAATCGGAAGATGTAACGCCTTAAGGTTACGACACCATAACAATAACGAGTGGAGTTCACATCTCTTCAAGGTTAATTTCAAATCATGACCACGCGAGCTATGAATAAATAATTCGCTGGTAATGAATAAATATGTATAATTAATTAGACACAATTTAACGCACCTCGGCTACTCCGAACCCTGAAACGAAGCTAGTTATTTCTTGAATTGAATAAAACCATTTATACTTTTAATACTCGACGTTTCACTGGCAGTTAAAGGTTTATTATGTTATATCATTCCAAAATTAAACGTGACAAACGCGTAAGTGTGATATAAGAATTTATTTTATTAAAACCAATGCTGATTTTAAGTAAAAATCCTATAAATAGAACATTTACCATAAATAAGCAGGCTTCTGCGGCATACATAACAACTATACACCAGACCGGTTAACGCGCACCGGTCTAGAATCTGGTTCTTATTCTGGTACGTATAATCAAGTACTTCCCTTCGCGCAAAATCACCAGTGCACCCATCTGATTAACATTTAAGCATGGCCGTTTAAATTCTATTCTTAAAAACAGAGAAAATCCTTTGAAAGTGTCATGGCAATTTCCGGGCGCAAACCCGGCGACGGTTTGTCTTCACTGCCAAATAAAAACCCCTATAATCTCTGGCTACTCCTTCATGTATAAGAAGTAAAATTCATTATATACAATAAATCTGGCCATAATTATTGTAACAATTTAAAAAGTTATTATTTTCCTAATTCAAATTTGGAATGCTTAACTCATTATGTAAGAAACATCGTTAAAGAAACCAGTATTGCCGTGACTACTTTGCACAAAGTGGGTATGGAGCCTTTAGAGACGCCTAAAAAGCTAGGTGTCAGCCGTACGTTTGTGTATCGCTCTATAAGACAGGTACACCTAAAATTCCTCTATCGAAAACCGTAAAGAGCGCCGCCGTGAAATGAAATCTATAACAGAAATACAATGGTGTTTTTAATTATATTGCGCGCTAATTCTATTTATGTTTGGTGCAAGCCGCTCCTAAAGATTATCAATACTAATAACGAATTACACTTATCGTAGTGCTATACGAATAACTTTAGGTACCCGACCTTTTACACGTACAAAGTTACCTCGCCATTATAATTGAGAAACGTCAAAACGGACCCCTTATCTTGCGACGTGTATATATATAAATATATATTAATATCATAACGAGTACAGTACAACAATGAGATAAGTTGTATTTACCTGCACGCTGAGTGATTGAAGTTCACCCGATGTCATAGCCGCCATGGACTCAATGATGCCAACCGTGCTGAAAGCCCAGCAAGCACCGCACATGCCCTGATCCCTGACTGGTCCTATGATACCCTTTGTCCTCCTGCAAAATAAGGTTGAAACACAACCAGCAATTTATTTGCCATTTTTGAAGATTCAATAAATCTACGAATATAGGTATAAAAATACTGCATTGTATGAAATTTTCCGTGTTTTTGAAATAAAGTGACGTATATTATATTCCATTACGAAATTTACAGTTGCAAGGCACCTAGAGTGAGTGCTTGCATAACTGGTGATAAACACCTTCTGTGCCTAGAAGTCACCTGGACAGGTACCAACACTGTTATCCCATTTCTTCCGCCAAACAGCAGCGCATTCTCTACTATTGTGTTCTGGTTTGAATGGTAAGCCAGTATAATTACGGGCTGCAGTAACCACTTTAACTACCAACAGGTGTTATATAATGTTTCAGAATCACGGGACTCATTATTACCACACACGAAAACTAACAATTTGTGCTATCGAACCCTGGATTAAAGGCTGAGCACTCAGGTAAGCTAACCACTAGGCCAGGCGTACTAGGCTTGCCCAATTGACTTCAACAAAATATGCTGAAATTAGTTAAAACCATATTGATCTTGACAATAAATTATTAAAAATACAGACAATAATTCTACTAAGATGATATTTTCTAGATTTAGTGGTTTCTTGTGGCTTAAACATTTTTCCAAATCTCAAAACCATTTCACATAATATTAAGTTGGCAATGTTTTTAATTTCTCTAACCGTTGCTTAATTTTTATTAATATCTAAATTTCAAATTACATTTATTTATGAAAATTAAATTAAGGCTTTTATAACACACATGAATTATTTGATGTTAAGGCATTTTTTTTATGCACACACAGCGGTTCCATAGACAGTACAGCAGTCTATGGGACTAAGACTTTAATTTTTATGACATTACATGGATTGACATTTTTATCAAGTTTTCTAATATATTATATATAATAGAAAACTTGATAAAAAGAGGATTCCGTTTCGCAATAAGGTTAAGGTAAAGGCACGAAATGACAATGAAACAATTTAGTTTCACAATAATTTTATTTTCTTAGCACACCTTTTCTTACATATGAGAAGGGCTGGTGCCTGCAAAGTCAGTCGGGCTGAGAGTGTCAGCATTATCGGGAGATTTCTTTAATGGTTTGGTCATTAGTCATTAGGGCAATAATGTTTATTCTTACCCCGATAACGCCGGGTATTTCAGCGCGATATAAAATTAAAAAAGAAAATAGCCTAGCGCCGATTGACAGGACTTTCGCGAGTAGAGTGAGTACAGATTTGGGAGTATTTAACCTTTGTCTGATCTCTGACGGTCGTCAGAGCTTATTTTTTTTTTCCGGGCTATATTTTGGATTCTTGCTAAAATTAAAAACTTTTAAAATTATATCCTCTTTTTAAATTCCACGCGGACAAAGTCGTAAGTAACAGCTAGATAAGAATAATAATAGATAGATAGTTTGATGATCACTTATGTAAAAGAAGTTCCCAATTAACTGGTTACAAAGTTGAAAAATATGTTAACATTTTTTTTTTATTTTCCGTACCCACTAAGGTAAACCACGCAATTGACATGATTTGACCAAAATAACTAAATTGCACAATTGGCAAAGACCTTTAAGTATATAAAAGTATCGACAGCCGTCTGTCTGTTTTGTTTAAGCTCCATAGAAAGGGCTATGTTCAGTAGTGAACTTATACAGACTGTTAAAATAGAATAAACTATAATAAGCAACACTTTCATCATAGATTTATTGAAAAAATAAAAATTGCCTAGATGGTTATGTAACCTAATATGTATTAAGGTAGTTATTATTTCCTTTTTTGCGATATTGGGACATGATAATTTCGCTGCATGTAACTTCGTTAATCTCATGCTCGTCGGTTGAAAGTACTTCAATAGAATATCCAGTTTAATTGTTATAGTAGTGAATAATTTTGCAAGTTTTCCCAATAAAAGGTCATCAAATGTTGTAAGATATGCAGTATGTATTTCTAGAATATGTTACATTGTATTGTAGAATGATTAAGTTAAGTGAGTACAGTACCTTAGGTTTACAGGACGTGTGCAGAAAAAAAAATGACAATGTTGCTAACTATTAAAAACATTATATAGTAAAATGTAACTTATGGCACAGATAATAATAAAGAACTATATATATTTGTACATAACAAGTGGTACTTTCGTCTTCTCTTCTAAAGAATTAAATTTTAGTCGTATATTTGTTGCTTCAACCAATTTTCCTCCATTTACATCCTACACTGCTCTTAAGTAAAAAAAAAGTGCCTGAAAGGATTTTAATTACACGTACACACAAAAAAGTATCATATCAGTCTTATTACCATAGAACACGACACACTTGTGCAACGTTCCATGTGGAGTTGACCGCATTATTGCATATTTTTTTTCTAAGTTAATAGGTGACCGAGTTTTATTTTACAAAAAACTAGTTTCCTACAATACGTTATTGGATCAAGATAACTAAGACGCTTACTAATTGCGGTATGCAACCTATAAAACCTTGGCTAAGCTTCAGCGACATAACTTTGATATTAGGGTCAGGTAAAAAGGGTCAATTTACATTCTTTAAGTACGCCGAGATAATCTGAAGCGTGACTGTGGACCGTAATGGGATATATCATATTTTTCTACAATTGTCATTCTCATCTGCGCGACATCTCGTCAGGTAGTCATTGCTATTTTCAAGACTTTTCCCTTAGTTGACTCTTTCTACACTCAATATACACACAAATATTATTGTGTGTAAAATCAATACAAATAACTTAGTAATGTTAATAAATTTCATTTAAATCATTTATATGAATAAAAATTATTGGTCAAATTAACACAGAGAGAGAGGGTTAAATATTTAACATAAATTAATTAACCAACGAATTTTAATACGCAAATGCAAAAAACTACTCTATATTTATCTCATTCTCTTGTATGCTACTTTTCTAAAGATTCACTTCTGCCGTGTGTGAATTGCACGCACACGCTTTTTATCGAATTCGAAAATCAAGAACATAGAATAATAACGCCGTTATTATTGTAACTTCAAGAGTATTTTCTAAAAAGTATTAAGTTAATAAAATATCCTATGCAAACTACACCACTGGAGGTTGTTTTTCAAAAAGTGCACGTATTTATTGTTTAAAACTCGGAACCTAAATGACGATTCTCAAATATCTCAGACTTCACTAACAATGGGATTTTCATAATATGTTTTCTCAGCGGGTGCCTAACCTCCTCTAAAACCTGCCACATTTTTTGGTTTATAGTTCCTGAGATTTCGTGATTAGTCAGTAAAATTTCGCTTTTATATATATAGATTAAGGGAAGTTAATATTTGTTTATTATAATTTTTGCGTAACTTTCCATGAAGGCGGTGTAAAGTTCGTTGCACTTCATAGTTTCTTTCATATGTTACAATAGAGGGGACGTTCTATTTTTGAATATTTTTCAAAAAATATTTTTTAAAAATTTATGATGAACAGATTTATCACTTTAATAATGAATTAACATTTTACACGTATATTGTATAATTCTTTCGATAAGTTGAATACAGAGCACTTTACGAGCAGCATAACCGTGATAATAGGCAAAATTGCAATGGTTACTTATAATTAAAAGGCAGTCATTATGATAACTGGTCCGACCATAAAAACTATGATGTTCTTTATCGTTGGACAGCATTAGCACTTGTGATTGAAAATGTAGTACTGTAACTATTAAGGCAGTACCATACAGTAAAAGCATAACTGGTTGGTGGAGCAGTTGCAAAGTTTTTAGCTACAACTCTGCGGGTCGAATTCGATACCCGTACGACATAATAATCCGTATGTCCCACAAATAATGTTCTGAAGGTTGTTGAAGTGCAATTTATCACAGTTAAAGTAACACTTTTAAGTAAAAAAAAACAGTAAAGCTTTTATAAAAAATTAAGCGTCGCTTTCGAGTTTAGTGAACCAAAGATATGGCTTCCCGTTTTCAGAATAGCTATTTAAAGTAACTCAAACCTAAATTATCTTAAGAATCGGCTTTTCATACAAACCATCAAGTTCAAAATCTTCGAAATGAATAAACCGACTTTAATTAGACTTCATACGAATAAGCAGGAGGAGGCATAAGTCTAAAAACTTAGTAGAGAACATTCTCGAGACATGTTAAGTTACAAAGGAGATAATTGTAATTATCTTGTTATTATGGAAACATGTTTTATGTTCTAATTTAGCTTTAATACACTTTTATCTGAAGGGTCTAATGCACTGTCGAAGACATGGGATCAACACGAACACAACTAGGCTCGAATACAAATATTGGCTTGACTAGGATTCGAACCCACATCCTTTGGTTCGGTAGTCAGTTATGCTAACCACGCGGTTCTATTTTTCTCAGACAACAACAAATAATACGTGGTAGATCCTATCAGCGGCATTAGCTGACCGGGGTAGTACCACGACCTCGCAGAATACCGGCCTGATGTACAGACGTGAGATCTTATGCTTCTGCGTTTCGTTCGGTGAGTGAGGTAACCGGTGGTCCACTCCATCCTCTACATCTCCACCGTCATCCTCCCTTAAATCCTTCCCTACATCCCCCAAATATCCTTAAAAGTCGGCA
This sequence comes from Bhutanitis thaidina, assembly GCA_029286595.1. Lineage (NCBI taxonomy): Eukaryota > Metazoa > Arthropoda > Insecta > Lepidoptera > Papilionidae > Bhutanitis > Bhutanitis thaidina. Next base: position 3,232,267 of record JAGSMS010000020.1, on the reverse strand, counting down.
ACGCACCTGTAGCTTCTCTGGTATTGCAGATTTACGAGGGCGTCGGTAATCACTTTCCATCAGGGGAGCAGTTTGCTCGTTTACCTCTTTCCCTAATAAAAAAGAAATATTTAAGTAATAAAAGCCTTGATCGTCTATCGAGAACCGATACCGGGAGGCAGTGTTATGGTACCCACCTGGTGGCTTACAGATACCACAGGAGGCCACATCACTTTTCTCGTCTTACAGTTGACGTACCAAGTAAAAGTTTTTTTTTTATATATTAAACAAATATTCATGAGTCATAAATGTTTGTTTAAAATACATAGCACAAACATTTGTATCATAATAATCATGCAAATGTTTGCCCCTAAGAGGATACAACCTGAGGATGCACAGCTTCAGACTTTACATCCATAGAAATAAAATGTGTTAAATTTTCAATTAATGTCTGACTTAACTCAAGGCAGACCTGGTAAAGTAAAGTAAAGTAGCAGCCTTTAAGTGCCCACTGCTGGGCAAAGATCTGCTTCTCAAATATCTGAGAGGGTGTAGGAGCCGGGAATGGCTGCTCCATTGCGGGTCGGAGGGTAGGCAGACCAGACATGTAAAAATGTCTATCTTTCGATGAAAAAACTTCTATAACTTGTAGTGTTCTGTACAATATCCATATTTGCAGTCCACATAAAACTTATGCAAGAAGAGGGAGGAGAAGGCACAGGGTTTGGTGATAGGAGAGGGATCCTAAACAAAAATTACTAATACTATTGAATTGCCAAATAAGGGATATTATTTTTCTTCAAACATAATAAACTTTGATATTTTTTTCATTTTTGAATCCTAGAAAGTAATTAAATATTTTATCAATTAACATACTGAAGCTATCGCAATTTTTTGTAATTTCAGGCACAGGATGCTTGCCTAACTTTCAAAGTGGACTAGGTTCAGTCCCCAGGTACCACACCACAAACTGTACCCAAATTACCTCGGTTCAACTTCAACAACAATTTTCAACCACTAAAATATTGTAATTTTATGTGCTGATTTATCATATACTCTGCAATGATAATAAACATTGTAAAAATTTTCTTGTACTGATGACTACACTGCAGAGTTTTTAAGATAGGTTAAGTAAATATAATACAAAACAATTATAGGCAAATGTAAACAAACTAATCAAGATAATTTACATATTTATAACTCAATAGTTGTTTACTTAAGATGAATTTTAGTTTTACTTAATCTTTAATTACTTATTAAAAAAATATGGAGATGAGTGAAAAACCCTCTCAAATATTGGGTGGCTTTTGCTCAGCACCAGGACATTTACATGCTGCTCTTTCCTTATTGTGCCATTGAGCCAATTTAGACCAATAATTGTAAAATACCAATTATTCCATAACATATATGAAAGGGGTCCATATTGGGTCCAATAATAACTACATTGGACAATTATTAATTTTACTAGATATTTATATGGTCATATATTATAGTCACATAACTGTGTTTGTATTACATCATTAGGCATAGTGTTAAGTAATAAACACAGATTTCTTCCAAATAATTGTATAATTACAAATACAAGTTTTTTTGATATTGTTTTTAATGTTTTATTTTAAAAATAGTTTGTAAGTTACTAACCTACCAGTGTGAAGTTGTGGAAAGTCATAAGCACAATATAAAAACACAAAAATAAATGAATGGAAATGAAATAGTACAATGTTAGCAATCAAATCAAATATCAGACATAAGAAAAGTACATATAAACTTACCAATCAATATTCAAAGGCAGGGCAGCCCTTCTCTTTCTTATAATAATGTAAATGTTGTTATGGGGGGAATTGCCAGAGAATTTATCACTTTCAGGAATATCATCGGCAAACACATCTATGGAAGGATCTTTTTCTTCGTTACTTCTCCTAGACATTGTATGCACACGTCTTCTTTTGTGCGGTTTCTCATCAGCGAGATGAATATCCCTGTACTCAGCTTTAGACATATCGGACAGTCTCGTCAGGCCGTATCGAGCACGGTGCTCTTCGGGGCCTCTAGCCTCTAAGTTAAGAAGTTCTATTTCTCTGACGGAAGCCTTTAAAATAAAATAAAAATGTTCTAAAATCTTATTAATTTCGTAATCTTTAGTGTTACGAGAATTTAAGTATCTTACCACAAAATAACGAAACCTAGTTTCATATTCTTCTGGTTTATCTTTATAAGTTTTATTAAACTTTACAATATAATCATCAAACATAGACTTTAATTGTTGCCTATTATCACCAGTGTACGATAACGGTATCGCTATAAATAATAAACAAAATAAGGCTATACCCAGAACCCAATTCCACCATTTTTTCATTATAATTTTTAAATTGAAAAAAGAAGTACAATGATTTTTGCAACACGACCACCGCTAACTTTATCTTAAGTACTTTCTGTTTTCAGTCCAATGTGCTCGTATTCGTAACTTTTGTTTTGACGTTTGTTGTTACTTGTTACTCTTACAGTTCGCTATTAAAAGGCAGGCGAAGATCTTCGACCATGCAGCCTTGTAATTTATTTAAAATGTGTTGCCAAATTGACAGGCGTAAGGCTTCTTTTTTAGTGTTTTATTTTATTTTAGAATATGCTTTAATTGCCTTTTCGTTGCTTTTTATTTTATGTTGTATTATTTGTAATATATAAAGTCTGTTTGAATTGGATACTTACGGACTTTCATTCGCCAGTTTTTCTCCATAAGAGGAACTTTATTATGAAACGGAGGTAGATTTAAAAAAATAACGAAACTCTGAATTTCTTGCGTCTAATAAAAATTTAATTTCACCTTGGTATGATTAGACATTTATTGTTTATTTTTTGAAGATGTCAAGTTACGTTTTCGATTTTTTAGGAATATCTACTAAAATTTTATGACCATGATATAATTATGATTTATGTAACAAATCTGACTGATTTCATTCCTAAGGTTGTTTTTATTCAATAAGTTGATATTTTCAAAAAACTAAAATTAAAAAAAATTTTTTTAATTATAAGTCTATAATTTACTTAATATTAAGTAAATTCTTTCTATAATATATACTAGTAGTAATAAGTAATAAGTATTAGAAAAAGGCATTGCCTACATAAAATGAAATACTCCATACCGAGCATTGTCAACAAGTTTAACAAAAAAATAAAAATATTTTAGCAGAAAAATATTAAAACGCCTTTACAATTAATTTAGATTTTATTATGGTCCAAAGTACTACCCGATGTAAATAAAGGCCCTGCTGTTAAAGATGATGGCCGAACGAAGTGGAATTAAATTTCTTATTGAGCCAATTACTTCAACAGACATACCCAATAGATGGGCTTTTTCTTAACCTCGATAGTGGTCGAACAGTTTTGGCAAATCTTTAGAGCCAATTGTTTGAAATTTTAAATTGTTTGTACACGCACTTACAATAATGTCTCGGCTGTCTCAGTAGGAAAGACTCGTGCTGGGTCGTTCGCTAGAGGGTGTAAAGAGCACCCTGCACGATTCGGGTCTTAATGACTTCGTGCATAGATGCTACATATTTCACATCTCATGACAGAACTTGTCGCGCCTCTCCGGATTCCCCTCTAAGGAGTGGGGGTAGCGAAATAATTATTCGCGTATTCTCCGTGATATAAAATGTGTGGTCAACCCTAGTCTTCGGGTTTACTCTAAAGCCTTACACCTTGTCGCCTCCTGCACACTCACGGAAGAAAGAAGATACCAGATTGTTACGCCGCTAACACACGGCCAACAAATTAGAAAAAATAAAACGTTTTAAAAATAGATTGTTTATTATGATTTATTTATCAATCAAATAGTACCTAATCCTAAAAAAACTTATTTGGTAAAATCCAATAAAATATAATCATTCGCTTCTAATAAGGTCAAATGTAACAAAGATCCATCTGTGCTCTATGGTGGCACCGACGCCTGAGGTCTTGCAGCGAAAAACATCTGTATATTTCTGTAATGTTTGGTGCACTGTTGCTTGAGTAACATTTGGAGTCATTGATCTTACATATGACACAAGATAGTCCAATGAAGCTCCAAGAGGATGAACCATGAGGAATGCAGTGAGGATACTAATGAGTTTGGCCTCAGATGGTGGAACCGAGGGTCCTGATGTGATCACTTTGTCGTCATCTGGTGTTGGTGGGGGAGGCAACGGCTTTGGTTTTATTGAAGGCGATGAAGCCTTTTCTGTTAGGAAACTTGAAGTTGGCAGAGGTGGGTAAACCTGTAATTTTAATAATAAGTTTCAATAGTTTATCAAATTCAGTGGCGGTTAATACTTTAGGTAATGGCATGATTGAGTTAAGTTACATGCAGTTAACAACCTGTTTAGTTTAGGGTCTGCTTTCGTAGAATTTATTGTGGCGGGTCCTGTTGCTTTAGAACGAATGGACTTTTCACAGTATTGACTTCTTTATCTAACTACTACACATCAGTCTATTTTAGTCGACTACTGAGTGTGGGCCTTTCCAAAAAAGCGCCATATATTTCTTGCAAGGTTTGCCCATACCCAGTCTGTGTGATTTACGTTCGGAAAATTCGCATGAATATTCCGGCGTCATTCGCTCGCCAGTCTCGTTAGCAGTGGCTAGCAGGGTGCAACACATACAGGTGTATTTGGTAATTGGAGAATGAGGTGGTATATTCCCTCTTATAATCCCTTTAATACTAATACTTATTTTTTATTGGGTTGAAAAACGAGAATACAGTTCGCCTGATTGTAAGTAGCTTCTACACATGCCCATGGACACCTGCAAACAACTTCAATCGAAGAAGGTTAGATGCGTTGTCCACCTCTGAGGACTGAAATGGAATACCTCACAGCCAGTAATTATACAGTCTCTACACCTAACAAACTGGAACAGAAGTGTGCTAACTGCTGTATGGTGGCAGAATTGGGTAAAAGTGCACCAGCAACCTAGTCAGAGATGAAATCTATCATCAGTTAAAATCAAAGCTTTATTCACCCTCTGGATGTGTCATGCAGATCGCATGTAAGGATTCTCCTTAATTAAACCTATCCATAATTCCAGTTTTTATTCCTATTCCTTTGCAGTCCATGTGGTCAGGTTGTGGAACCCACAACCACCTACCATAAGAGATTCCCAGATTTACTATACTTTTATTTAAGAAACGTGTAAATGTCCACTACTTCGTCGCATTGTGTTAATCAAATGTATATTTACGAATGTGTATGTATATATATATATATATATATATATATAAATATATATATATGGATATAAATATATCTATGTATATTATTCAATTATATGTAATCATATTTATTTAATTATATACATAACTTGGATTAGAAATGTACAGACTAAGTTTGCCATTTCAATAAAATTTCCTGTTAGGGTCTGCTGGAAGAAATGTCAATGTATGAAATAATTAGTGACCTTGTACAAATGCTATGTTTTAATGTTTTTATGCCTTTTTGAGTGTACCTAAATAAATAAAAAAAGGGCTAACATAAATATGGCAAAAAAGGGCTAATACAAAATATATTATATACGCTACATGTTTATTAAACGTGATAGAGCCAAGCGGCGGCTTTTGCTGCTGCTCGAATGGGCCAGCTCCACCGGATTGGCACCACGCCCTGGCAAAATACCGGCGTGAAGTAGAGGCATCTTGTGCTTCTGTGTTTCGTTTGGTGAGTGAGGTAACCGGAGGCCCACTCCCCCTCCCCATCCTCATCCTCCCTCTCTTTCTTCCAAATACCCTTAAAGGCCGGCAACGCACCTGCAGCACCTCTGCCATCACTTACAATCAGGTGAACCACTTGTTCGTCTGCTGCCTCCCATAAAAAAAAAATATTAAAAACAAAACTATATTTTACACATTTTTATTTTTATCCCTTACCTGTTTATTTTGCAATGCCTGTTGGGCTATGAAATGTGCCTTGAATTTTTCAAACTTCCTCTCAGCCTCATCCTTAGCCAAATATGCCTCGTTTTTGTAGCCCTCTAATTCATACATGAGATTTTCATTCTCAATCTGTAAAATAATAATTACATTATATAGTAAGTATATATTATTAGTAAGTAATATTTCTATTAGATTTCTTATGAAAATCATTGCATACTCAAATTGTTTCCAATATTTACTCATTATAAAACCAACCGATTTCACTTTATAGCAAATAACCTACCTATTTTTAACAAATTTCCTCAGATCAGTTTTAATAATTTGACTACTAACAATTTATTAAATAGTAGTCTCCTGCATAACATAAAGAATGTCATTATCAACAAAAAGAGTGGGATAAATAAATAAACATGGGATAAGAGACATAAGTGCAGATTCGTTCTTACCTTCAGTTCATCATACTTGTCTTGAGGTACCATAACCTTGTTTGGTCCATGCTTTTCAATATCATCATCCTCGAAAGTGTTACTGAACTCTTCCTTTATGTTCTCTACCTCCTAAAATGTTGGATTCAATCATTTAGTAAATATATTTCATTGTTTTAGATTTCTTCCACAGATCTATTGTGGACTTAAAACTGATGGGTAAACATGTTTTAAAAAAAAAATCCTTTAATTCTTCAATTCAGCCAACAATAGTTTAAGAGATCAGAAGAATGTGTACGATATTTTGGACATGAGGATGTTAGTACTAATTATTTTATAAATCCCAAACTGAATTCACTAATACTGACACATTAATAGAATTGACGGATGGAGAGTATAGTACTAATGAAGAGTTATGTCAGTTTTCTTTTGGGTTGAAAACCTATGATAGCTTTGCAATGTTTCATTTCTAAAAACTGCTTCTAGAACATCGTACCTTTCACAGAACACGTCACATTCACACATATTTAAAGTTTGAACTAAGGTATGCCTTGTTCCACTGGATTAGTCAAAACTAGGATCATAAATTTTGTAAGAATTTAAAGATAAAATTACAATCTGTCATCAAGCATTATTTAATTAAACAAGTCCAAATTATTCAAGAAAAACTTTGAGACTACTATTATAGCCTGTATTATTAAAACCATTAAATTCAGAAATGTTTAAAAAAAAATCCTTTAATTCTTCAATTCAGCCAACAATAGTTTAAGAGATCAGAAGAATGTGTACGATATTTTGGACATGAGGATGTTAGTACTAATTATTTTATAAATCCCAAACTGAATTCACTAATACTGACACATTAATAGAATTGACGGATGGAGAGTATAGTACTAATGAAGAGTTATGTCAGTTTTCTTTTGGGTTGAAAACCTATGATAGCTTTGCAATGTTTCATTTCTAAAAACTGCTTCTAGAACATCGTACCTTTCACAGAACACGTCACATTCACACATATTTAAAGTTTGAACTAAGGTATGCCTTGTTCCACTGGATTAGTCAAAACTAGGATCATAAATTTTGTAAGAATTTAAAGATAAAATTACAATCTGTCATCAAGCATTATTTAATTAAACAAGTCCAAATTATTCAAGAAAAACTTTGAGACTACTATTATAGCCTGTATTATTAAAACCATTAAATTCAGAAATGTTTAAAAAAAAATTTGGTCTTGTCAATAGAAAAAAATAAACTGTAAATCAATAACATCCATGTTACAAATAAGAATAGCACCACGGGTCGAAACTGCTTTTACTCGATGACAGGAACCACCATAGTTCATCTTTCTTCATAGCATGGATTTCCTTTTATTTTTCGATTGTGACTTTTTATATGACCATGACAGATTATTATTTTAATATTGGGCATAATACAAACCTTGAAAGACTCTCGGTGTTTTTCGATCACTTCTTCATTGTTATCGAACAAAGATATTTCTTTTACTTGACTGCGTCAATTGTAGATACTTACTTTTCAGCAAAGTGGAAAATACAGTAGTGCATGTATCTCTTCCCATGTAGACTTCTATCTCTATGATGTAAAAAAATACAGCAATCTCCTTCCATGGGGCCTTAGCTATACTGCATACTTACGATGATGAAAGAATAACCGGTCTTCGTGATTTTATCTCAATAGATTGTATTAATTCTATAATAGAAATAATTCATTGCAGATACTTATTCCATCACCAGGCGGCCTTTGTAAAACTATATATAAATATTTACCCTATATTATACTTACCATTAATGAAAAATATTTACTGTGTGGTGTAATATGTTTTCGATAAATAAGAATAAGGAAATGTAATACAAATATATACATTTCTAAAAGTTTTAGAGCATGGACTGACAGACAGATCTACTAGGGAATAGACATGCGGTCTATCTATCCAGACTCATAAGAATTCAGTCTTCAAAGTAACAGTGAAAATCTAAAAGGGTAATATAGTCACTATCACTATTTACCGACAGAAGGGCTTGTCATTATGACTAATTTAAAATGAAAAAAATGTGGAATACTAAGAACACAGTGTAATGGATCTATAATACATTATACCGTTGGTACCTTGAAAGTTTGGAGATTTTGATAGTACAGATTATGTCACATGACTAGTGATACTTGATACTACTTACTGTCAATCAATTGTTGTTTTAATATTTTTTTTAACAATGGTAATGTATACAAGTTGAGAATTTTTGAAACCAGTATTTCTGAAGGAGGGAGGGGATTGCCAAAAAAAGTTCGCCCATTACTTACCTCGGTCATTTTCAACCACATTTCAATGTTACGACGTTGCTGCTTAGTGAAATGGTCGGAGACGCGCTGATGTCTCGCCGCCGACAGAATTTTCGCTACTTGCTCGACTGTTATTATAAACAAATTCTTAATTTTTTTTTTCATTTTAGGTTGCAAACTTTGCACAGCCTAAAAACGCTTACATCTCTCGATTATGAATCACGAGATAGATGAGTTTGACAACCCTGAGATATTTGTAAATTTAAAAACTAGCTTAAAGTTATTGTGACTTACCTTGGGTGCCTTTAACCTTTAACATGTTTTGAGTTAATGGGCAACATGTTTTGAATAAAGTAACATAAGCTAAAATGACCATGACCCATGACTCAAAACCATAGTCATGTCAATCATTGTAACATAATCCATCGTCCTAATGTGTCCCATGAATGTTGTAGCTGTAGATGAATATGTTGACTAGACGACGGCAGCATCCTTTTGAACTAACATAGAGTGGTTGTCAAACAATTTGCCGAGTATAACAACTAATGGCAATAAACCCATTATATTCTAGACTGATGTGCAACTGTGGACTCATGCCACAGAGGTAAAAGTAACGACGCAGAGCATAGCTTTGGCTTCACGAATTTCTGCACCTGTTATCTTTGTCCTTTCTTACCATTTCAACATATGACGATTTCACGTATCTACTACACCAAAACCAAAGATGAATTTGGTTTAGTGCCTCTCCAATATGCTAATTACAATAAAATATTTAGAACTTCTTGCAGAGAAATACTAGATCTTCTCATTTAAAACTCTACTTCATCATGGAGAAAGCCCCACATTATCTGATGGTTCATTTCCTCAGACATAGTTGCAGGTGAGAGTAGCTGCGGCAGCCCGACGTTTAAACTTTAAATTGCTGAATGGCCTTCTATTATACTGCATCAACCGAAGCGACGAAACGACGTTCACAACATCATGCTGATATCCACATAAGCCGATTTGGCACTGATAAACTATAAATCTCTTTTCCATACTTACGAGGAGAAATGTGCAGTTTACTTTGGTAAAAGAAACTAAAGCCAATTTGATAAAACAAGAAAACCGAAAAATTTTGAATTAAAACTTTTTAGTCTATTTTTGTAATTGTCAATGTGGCTATAGTCAAAATTAGAACACAAACAAGCATTTAAACTGTAAAAAAAAGGGAACTATCATTCCAATGTCTGTGGCCTTGAATATGGTATGGTGGAAACATGAAAAGTTCAGCGCTGCAGTGTAGATCACACTGGCTAATAAAGTTCTAATACTAAAACTGTGGTATTTTTATAATTGTAAAGCTTGTTTGAGTTTCAAAAGTAATTTGGAACTTACCAGCATTAAAAATAACCATCCAGAGAACTGACATACAGCATTGTTTAACACACCTTGATGGATGTATTGGATCGCACTCTGGATTTAGCCGACACCGCTGCCACGAATTCAAGATAATGTAACACTATTTATAGTGGTACACCATACTAGTTATGACATGATGCATTGTAAATTTATCCTCTGGAAGATGCATCTGGGCAGTTTCCTCACCTTGTGAGACTTCACACTTTACATCCGATGATACAATCCAACGTTGGCTAGTTCTGATCACAAGAGCTATTGCCTAATAGCTCCGAAGTTGTTGGTCCTTTGATGCAGGGACTTATATCTGCCATTACTTCTTCGTTAAGATGGGAGGGTTTACAAATCCCTCCATAGTCAGCAGAGCATGATTTAAATAAAAAAACTTACATTGCATCACAACATGGACGAACTTGTCTCGCATTGTAGCCTTCATATTTTGTAACTCTTCATCCAGTTGCATTTTCTCATTGAACAACCTCCTAAGTTGGTTATTGCTTGCTTGTATCAGAGAATAGAAGAGGTTGGCATTTTTCTTATTGCATTCACCCCGCTCCAACCAAACTGCCAGTGTCTGAAAGGATGATTTACGAAATAGCTACTATTTATGCTCTTTTACTTCCATTAATTAGACTTAAACCCAGTGTCATTATTTTGAATACAGAATTATTTAAAGTATCAACATTCAACATTTTTGAAAATTACCACTAATTCCTACCAAACAATATATTTGTCAAAAAATACATGTACTGTTTTGATCAGTTAAAAGTGACTTACTGGAGCAGATTTAGCAAATTCGTCTTCACTTTTGATCTTGTCCGTGATAGTGGCAAGAGCGGTTGGAGTAAAAGGTTCCACACGTGGAGGTGTGACGCCACGTTTGCGCTGAGTTTTCTCATGTTCAGATTCATCGTCCCTGTTCTGAAAGGATATGGATATAATATAGCTAAGATAGCCATGTTTAGAGGATCTGCCTTTGAATTAGGAAACTTGTGTTTGATTCACTAAGTGGAGAGCTAATATCGATGAGTTTTCAAAACTTACTGTTTACATTGTTGGCATGGACACTAAGATGGTGACAGGATTGTCAACTGGCACATTGTCTCAAATAAGCTCTGGTGTAAAGTGGGTAAAAGGACTAAAATCTGAACTATTGGTTCAACAGTATCCTGATGCTGCCATGTATAGTTGATGTTTTCATTTAAAGAAAAATTTGGCAAATACCTCTCGCTTATATACATACATAACTTTCCATTCCCACCTAAAGAAATGGCTTTAATGATATTTGTAACACTTACTAGAGCATAATCAATGAACATAGTGGTTGCTTCATTATCCAACTGATCATGGAATTTGAAACGATAACCAGACAGGATCAAAGCCTGTTCAACCATCTCCATTGACGCAAACCGAACATGGAAAATACCATGCCTAGGTGTTTTCACTTCATTCAACTCCCCAAATCGTTGAAAAATCTCCATCACAGTATCAGTTGTCACCCCATTCGGAAGTCCGCCAACGACAACAGTACGACAACCCTTTGGACGTTCTCTTCTCGCAGGGGTTGTGCTGCTAGGAAGTGGTGGAAGTAATGTCCCTGAGTTAAGGTATATTTGTTGATTAGGCATTGACATCATTTGCTGGTTCATCATCATCATGTTTTGGTCTATCATGTTTGACATCATGTTGGGGATCATATTCATGCCAGGCATCATACTTTGTACTTGTATGTCTATTGGCTGCTGGCTCATCATGTTGTTAGGCATCATGTTGGTATATGACATCATATTTCCTGAAATGTTACTTTATTATGATAATGTTCTTCTAGCCCACAACAACTCCCATGTCAATTTCAACTATGCAGGATATATTTTCACAAGTGTATAGGCAAATTAAAAGGCACTCGCTTATCTATAACTTCACAAATCCAATCTAACTCTTAAGCAATAATTTTCAAACATGGTTAATTTATGTGGTAAATATTGGCTCTGGCAGGGATTTGTACTCTGTGGCTCAACAGTCACATAGGCCACCTCTAAGCCACATGACCATTGTTTCATTGAAGCAGATGATTATAATTGGTTACCAATGTTGTTTATATAAAACTAAATCCAGTTTTGGAAGCAGGTGTTTGACAACAAGTCTACATGGCATGCCGTTCCTTTCGCATGCAGTGCAAACATTACAATGAAATTTCATCAAAAGTAGTATCACAAGACTGCTTATTTTATACAGTAAACTAATTTTGAATTCTCATACCGAACAATCTGATTGTCAAGAATAATGACCTGGCAACTTGGAGGTAGCCTATATCAAGTGTTATAAAATTATGTGCCTGTAAAAACATATTTACCTGGCATCATCATATTTCCAACAGGCACTACAGGCATAGCTCCTTGCCCGAGTCCAGGTTTATCTCTATCATTGTCCCATTTCAAAGACCTGTCACGACGACCATGGCGACTCCTGTCACTTCTATCATGCCTGTCATTACGATTACGAGATCTGGAACGGCGTCTTCTATCTATGGAAAAAAATAGAGGTAAAACATATAATTGCGATGATAGCAAATAAGATAATGCTAAGGAAAAGGTTCAAAGTTTAAAAGAAGTTCTCTAAAAGGAATAGAAAGTTTTATATGATAACTAACAGAAAACAATTTTATTACTTAACATATTGAGTGTTTTGGAACATCCATGGTCATGGGGAACTAGAAAGCTAGCAGAGAATACTTACTTGATAGTGGAATATGAAATGCAAAAAAACATCTGGGTATATTTTATGGAAGGTAGAGTTCTAAAAACAAGTACATGGTGTGGTGATGGGCTGCTCATACTCATAGAAGACTGAGATGAAAGCCCCACATACTTCTTCCAAGAATCAAATTTAATAGTATTTTTAAATCATGGTAGCTCAAACCATGTTGCAAGAATGTATCTATAATAATTTAATAAAAACCAAAATTTTATTTACAATGGCAGACAAATGTGAAACATTGTAGCCTAACTATGAAACAGGATGTATTCACTTCAGTCTCCCTGAGACCATGAGTTCTGCAAAACACTGCACGCATCAGGAATTAAGAAGTTAAAATATCTAGAAATATAGTGATTTTAGCATTACTATATTTCAAGACAATAGCGATAATATTTACCAAGAAAAAGGTAAAACTGTGTAATGTACCTAGTATTATTGGTAATGATGTGTTATTTTACCTCCTCTATCACGATCCCTCCTATCCCTGCTGCTTGCTCTGCGTCCGCGATCACGAGAATGTCTACGTTGAGTGTGAGTACTGCTCTCAGCTTCTGCACTCTGAACCTCTGTCTCACATGCCGGAGCTTCTGATCCTTCCACAGTTTGGTCATTTAATATCCCCTCTGGAAGCACTGGGCCTATTAATAGAGGAGCAGGAGGTGGTTTCATAGGTGGTACGTTCATTGCATTTTCTTGAACCATATAATTAGGCGCCATCATAGAATTCATTGTCATTGCGTTCTGCATGGCAAGTTGATTGTCCCAAGAATTCATAACTTCCTTCCTTTGTTAATCAGTAAGCGCTCTGCTATTACCGTGATTAGCAGCAGAGTATAATGTAAAATTATATTTAAAATTCAAGCACTACCAAAGATACAACATACTACGCAACAACAACAAAGAGAATCTTATCACTTGCAGTACACATACAAAATAAAATGATTACAAATAAACACTACGGAGCAAACTGCGTAGTATAATCAAACCAAATCATAGAACACAATTAGAATCAAAAAGTATATAAACATAACGTTTCAACTATAATGTTTATATTGCGTAAATCTTTTTTTAGTTTGAGTGAATTTAGTTAATGATGAAAGTATAATCATTTGCTAATTACTGCGCACTGCATTAGTGCGCATGTCCTAATAATAGTAACAAAATATAATTATTATAATATGTATAGACCTATGCCACAGAGAACATTAATTCTACGAGAGATGCGAGTGCTTATCGCAACAGCAGTTATTTTAATCTGTTTCAGGGAATATTATCGCTTAATATTCATTTTATTTTCGACTTTCAATGTACCTAAATTTGATATAAGTGTTACAGTGAAACGACGACATTACTTGATCAACTAAGGAACAAAATCGATCCGTTTTCATATCCTTTCTTTATAAGCGCGGCTTTCGTAGAAATTATCGTCATCATCATCATTCATCTTTTTAGACTGTCAGAAGTCCACTGCTGAATTTAGGCTTCTCCGAAAGATTTCCTCAAAGCACGGTCCAGAGCCACTTGCATCCATCAACTTCTCACAACACTGTGTAGTCACTCCATTTAGTGGAAAATCGATCTCCTCTAAAATGTACGAATTTGCAGAGTATGACGATCCTTATCGGTGGCCTATGTTTCACTGTGGACATATGACAGGTAGAAATGAATGAATGAATAGCCATAATACAATGATTTCATTTCTATTATAGGCAATAGGTCCAATAAGTGCCAATGATATGTTATGGTATCATTACATACCCTCATTAAAGTTTTTTAAATTTTTTCCTATATAAATAAAGATTTAATGCTGCCTGTTGGTGAGCGCATCACATTATGAAGGGCTGAACCGATTAGGCTTTTTTTTAAAATGCTCCTTCTGAAATCAAGGAAAAAAACATTGGAAAAGTTGTGTTGTGAATATATTTGTAATGTCGAGACTATGGTTCATAGCCAAGTCAGGATCCGATAGAAAGCGCTGTACTCAAGTTATTAACAAATTCTATGTTTATGGACCCACATGGCTTAATAGTGCTTTTGGAAAACTATAAGGCTTCACCCAACTAGTGGTTCTGCGGTAAAGTTACAAAGAAATCAAACTAATCGTGCCACCTTCCGGGAAAGGCAGAACAATGTCTGCTGAACCTCAGCTAGCTTTTAATTAAATAGTAAACGTAACTCGAGCACATGCTGGGTACATACCCAGCGTTGCCCGGGTTACGTATACGTTACGCAACAAGTTAGTAACAACAACAAACTTGAAATTAAAGTATCGAGTGCAAATGTCCAAGGTAACGAAAAAGCATCGATTCTATTTAGTACTCCGGTATCGATACTTTTTGCGTATCTCTTCTCTATTATCATTAGTAATCTAAATATATATATAAATATATATTAATGTAATTATAATAATATCAATTTCAGTTTGGTGAATTATAGGAAAAAATACCCGTAATAAGTATTAGTCATGATTTTAGGTAATCCTGAATAATTTGTAGCTATATTTCTAAAAATGTGGTAAGTACTAATTTCAATGACCAAGATTCTTGTTAGAAGTATCAGACGTTTTGAATTGTTGTTTTAAATATTTTAGCTCTGAATTACCAAAAGAGTTTGAGAAAACTACAGAAGTTTTACCGTTTACGAAATATGGAATATCTACCATACAAGAATTTAGAAAGGCAGAAAAAGATATTCAACATTTAGAATGGCTGAAAAAAGTGGGTTTATCAAAGGAAGAAGTGAAGCTATATCAAGAGAATGAAGCAGGATTGATAGACCAACGTAATAAAATTGAATCCAGTGCATTGAAATGTAAATTGGAAGAGCTCTATAATAAAATAAACAATTATCAAACTGCTGGCAGGTAAGTTTTTGGCACAATGTTAATTCGATGTAGGTATGAATAATTTTTTTTTACGCAATATTTGTAAATTGACTCCGAAGTTCCAAGTTAGCCCCAAAATATTATTTAGAAAATTGTAATTATGGTTTGGAAAAACTTCCTTAGAATTTGACTAAGAATCTTCATTTCTATATAGAAAATTTGAATTTTTTTGCGAATTTAAATTAAAATAAATTGTTATTTTGTAAAATATTGTGCCACATAATTTTTATTTGTAGATGTAGCAATAAGGTATTGAACATAGCATTCTAATAAACATTGGGGAAAGACAAATGTTGGGCGTGGCATTTATTCCATAAAGGCAAATTGCTAACCCTGGTAAATTTCTCACAAGCTAAGAGTAACTATATTTTTGTGATACAAATACTGCTTTTTATACTTACTGCCCAGGACCCAAGCCTTATGCACATCATTGATGACAGGGGAGATGGCCTATAAGCTTTTGCAGGCTGACTTCCTATTAAATGAGGCTACAAAATTATTTTTGTATATGGGGATATGCCTAACACATTACTTTGAGCACACTGACTAAAACCCCACTATGTTCCACCTTTGCCACATATCTGTAGGTCTTAGGGAATGCTCACTGCTTTTTTCCTGTTGCTTCAATATACACACAGTTGAATTAATAAAGAAAAAACTTTTACTCACACATATCACATCTGTAAAGTGAGAAGGATTTATAGATGAAACTAGTCTTCAATATTATATTATATTCTACACCAAGGTGCCTTGCCTTATCTCAATAAGATAGTAGTTAGCATTGATCATGCTGCTTCACATCCAAGTGCCAGAGATCACATGCCATCAATTGAAATTCTCCATCACACATTTTAGTATGTGATAGAGCCAAGCGGACACTTTTGCTGCTGCTCAAATGGGCCAGCTCGACCAGGGTATTACCACAAAGGATACTGCTGTGATGTAGAGGTGTCTTTTGGTTCTGTGTTTCATTCAGTGAGGAACCAGAAGCTCTCCCCAACCCCCCTCTGCATCGCCCCTCACATTCCTAAAATATTCATAAAGGCAGCTCCTCTGGTATTGGTGATGGTAATCACTTACCTTTAGGTGTGCCACTTGCTTGTTTGCACCCTTTCCTCTAAAAAAAAATTTGACTGTTTTCCTTTACTATAGAAATTTAAAGAATTTACTTAAAATTTAATTGAAGATTTATCTATAATTGGTATCGCTTGTGGTCCAAATTTGAACACTTTTGTTTATAAAGTAATGAAATTCAACTTGTTTTTCAGATAATCAGATGTTTTCATTTAATTAGTTAGTGTTTAGTAAGGAAAAATTGTGTGTGTGTGTGTATGTTGTACCTGCCTTAATGGCAACATAAACAAATGATGTATTTTTTGTGCACATCTATGAAAGGTACTGTCCTTTTGAGTGATATAAATTTCATTCCTCCAGTAATTATAAATACTAAAAAAGATACTTAAATTTTCGATGTTTACGTACTAATATAATGATAATGATTAAATGAATGTGAATTGTGTTCTACACAACTTGTAGTACACATGTCTCGTTATTTTGCAGTATTTAAATGAATGAAAAATGATGATATATTTATTTTAGTTCGAAACAGAGCAATGACACAGCGAGTATGTCAACACACAGACATAATGAAGTACAAGAGAGAATTCAAAAAAAATCTCTTAAATTCTACCCTGAGGGTCATCCAATGAATAAATTAAAGGAAATAGAAGAGGACTTATTTGGACATTTGAAAAGTGATAATATGATGCCCATAACTAAGCGGCGAAAGCTTTTACGTCGCCTTGAAAGAAAGAAGAAAAGGATTATGGCACAGCAAAAGCAGTTGAAACTTGGTCTAATACAGAACCCACCAGAACAGATGACAAGTAAGCTAGGAAGCCTGTGGGATGTACAAGAAATGCCTAACTGTATTAGACCAGAATGTGGGACTTCCAAGGATAAAATGATAGGTCCAAGAGAGAAAACAATGTATACTATAAAAGACAGTAAAATAGTGAGATTGGAACCAGTGCTAAGGGAAAATGAAGATATCGAAGATAATGAATTTAGGGCAGTAAATATTGTGATGCCAGTGAATCCAGCCGAAGAACAGCTATTAGAGGGTACAAAAATGTGTCTGGATGATATTAAAAAGATAGAGAGATTCAAAGACTATGAGCCAGGGATACCATCAAAAGTATGTTGCAAACTCTATTTTGATATTAATATTTCTTAGTGTCAGACTATACATCCATTAACACCAGTCCATAGATTTCAAAACTAGTATTGAAACTATCAGTTTGCCAACCCAACTATTTAGATTTTTATATGTATAATGAACATATGATTATAATAATACTGTCAGTAGTTCACTGGTGGACATAGACCACTTTAAATGGGCAGATTTGACATATGCATATTGATGCATGGCAGCTATGTTGGAGATCTCCGAACCAGACACCTCACACTTTAGGATGCATACCATCTGTAACATGATGACAGCCACAGGGAAGAATGGGCAGTACACTTTCGAATCCACTCATCATATATTAAATTTACTACAGCCCATTAACCTGTTGAATGGAGGATTCATTAGGAGGAATTTCAATCCTTACCCTGTGTACTTCAGTAACTTTTTTACCTTTTTGTCAATGATGTACTTCATACTGATTTTGACTACGGCGACTAGTTTCCAAAAACTGTCGGCTGTTACGAATGTGATATAATAGTGCAAGTTCATGTGCAAACAGAGGCTCTGACTTGTAACAGCTATAAGATCAGAAATGGAGTAAAAGAAAAACTTCAAACTAATAATTTGTGTGATGCACAAATCTTGGCTTTGGCTGGAATTAGAACCTAAAAGCATGGAAGTCAGCTTTGTTAAGCCATGTGCTCTAGGTCAATAATATTCCGACTTGCCACGTTTTTGCTTGCGTTACCTTATTGGTCTCAAGGGAAGTCATTTCATTTAAATCCATAGGAATGCTAACTCAAAACTTTAGTTACATTTTAAATTTAAACTTTATTTTTGATTTAAACTGCAGGTATTTTTCACATAATCGATATTATATGAGTTCAAAGTTTTCTCATATTACATCTTCCTGATCTTTGCTATTTTTCGATTCAGCGACTTTTTAGAAACCTATAGAAATAAAGGGGATGGATTTGTAATCCTTTGTTTCTAAAATGGCTTAACCTCTCCTTGTACACTTAGTTCATTAATATATTGCTTATCAAAGTAATATTAACTATTAATTTTGACATTTAGATACTATATTTGAAGAATATCTCACCATCAGTGTCACAGGAACAGCTTTCGCTGCTGTTCAATCAGTTTCTGCTAGATAATGGTGGTCCTATTGATTTACGCCTTCTGACAGGACGAATGAGGGGACAGGCTTTTGTTACTTTTCAAAGTAAGTAAATAACATTCTTCCATAAGGTATCCTTTTCTAATCTCATTTCTATCTCAACTTTTTGTCTTTGTCCAATGTCCAAAAAAATGTTTTGTGTTCAATGGTTTTGGAATTTTTATTCATTATCACTTTGCTTACTAGTTTTGACTTCAGTAATTGAAGGTTTTTTTAAGTTTTTTAACAGTTATTCATAATTATATAGATATTCATAATAACATTAATTATCTAATTTCAGCTGAAGATTTAGCCATAAAAGCACTGGACGAGGTCAACGGCACTATACTGTGTGGTCGACCCATTATTGCACAGTTTGGCAGAAACAGTAATCGAATTCAAGATGATTATAGATAAACAGTGTACTTTGTGTAGCAAAGTAGTGTTATAATAGTCATATGTTAGTATTCTAAGGACTAAATATTTATTGTACTACTGTGGTCTAACATAATCATAATGATGTATTCTAGACTTAAATTATAAGTAAATAATGTGTACATTTAGTATGCCCATTTATTAAAAAATCCTTAACCCCACTACATATCTGAGACTCCTGGCACTTTGCGATAACAAATCCATTTAAATTTTTTTAGTGAATAATCAATACAACATTGAATTGGTTATTCAAAAAAATACTATGAAATACAATTTTGTACATTGGTACTTGAGTCATTATAAATAACTTCAACATATTATTATTTACAAGGGGACTGTTTATTCCATTACTAAAGTCCTATTAAACACACATACATTCAAACAAAATATGTAGTTTTAATTATTCAAAGTTTACTTATACGAACCAATATTCATTACTTGATTTACAGCATTTCAATAATTCTTACATGGGATAATAAAACTGTTTTTTATTAACTGCAACACAAGCAGTTTCAAATGTTCAAACAGAGCAATAGTAAGAAGAATTGGAGAGCAATGTTTTCGTTATATCATTCACTGCACTAGTGTCTTTCACTGAGAGTCCTTGGAAGAGGACTTGCGACGTCGCTTGACGACGCGTTTCGGCGATAATCATTCGCCCTCTTTCTTTGCTTGGGGTTCATCAGCTGTAAAATATTAAAAAAAAAAAATCATAATTGGGTTGTAACATGACACCATAACTAAAATATTTCGACCGCTTCGGTCTACTATGGATAATTCCGGAAAAAATGATAACCACCTCCAATAGGCCGTCCCAAAAATTTTAAATACACAGACCAATAGTATAGTTAACAGTATCTATATGACGTAACAAGCAGTTGGCAAATGGGAGAGTTTTCGAAAATACATTTAAGATTGTTCAAGATAAAAATTGTTAGCTGGCGAAACCGCAACCGAATCACAAAAACTTGTTTGTGATTCGGTTGTCGCATTAGTTTCCTTTCACGGGGCGATGATGGGGCGCGTGCGTTACCTTTGACGAGGCTGTGAGGGGGCGCGTGCGTTACCTTTGGCGAGGCTGTGAGGAGACGCGTGCGTTACCTTTGACGAGGCTGTGAGGGGGCGCGTGCGTTACCTTTGACGAGGTTGTGAGGGGGCGCGTGCGTTACCTTTGACGAGGTAGTGAGGGGGCGCGTGCGTTACCTTTGACGAGGTAGTGAGGGGGCGCATGCGTTACCTTTGACGAGGTGGTGAGGGGGCGCGTGCGTTACCTTTGACGAGGTAGTGAGGGGCGCATGCGTTACGCTGACGAGGTAGTGAGGAGCGCATGCGTTACCTTGACGAGGTGGTGAGGGGCGCATGCGTTACGCTGACGAGGTGGTGAGGGGCGCGTGCGTTACCTTTGACGAGGCTGTGAGGGGCGCGTGCGCCACCTTGACGAGGTAGTGAGGGGCGCGTGCGTTACCTTTGACGAGGTAGTGAGGGGGCGCGTGCGTTACCTTGACGAGGCTGTGAGGGGGCGTGCGTTACCTTGACGAGGTGGTGAGGGGCGCGTGCGTTACGCTGACGAGGCTGTGAGGGGCGCGTGCGTTACCTTTGCCGAGGTGGTGAGGCGCGTGCGTTACGCTGACGAGGTAGTGAGGGGCGCGTGCGCTACCTTGACGAGGTAGTGAGGGGACGCGTGCGTTGCAGCGACGAGGTAGTGAGGACGCGTGCGTTACCTTGACGAGGTAGTGAGGGGACGCGTGCGTTACCTTTGACGAGGTAGTGAGGGAGCGCATGCGTTACCTTTGACGAGGTGGTGAGGGGGCGTGCGTTACCTTTGACGAGGTAGTGAGGGGCGCGTGCGTTACGCTGACGAGGCTGTGAGGGGCGCGTGCGTTACCTTTGACGAGGTGGTGAGGGGCGCGTGCGTTACGCTGACGAGGTGGTGAGGGGCGCGTGCGTTACCTTTGACGAGGTAGTGAGGGGCGCGTGCGTTGCAGCGACGAGGTGGTGAGGGGACGCGTGCGTTACGCTGACGAGGTAGTGAGGGGCGCATGCGTTACCTTGACGAGGTGGTGAGGGGCGCATGCGTTACCTTGACGAGGTGGTGAGGGGCGCGTGCGTTACGCTGACGAGGTGGTGAGGGGCGCGTGCGTTACCTTGACGAGGTAGTGAGGGGCGCGTGCGTTGCAGCGACGAGGTGGTGAGGGGGCGCGTGCGTTACCTTTGACGAGGTGGTGAGGGGGCGCATGCGTTACCTTTGACGAGGTGGTGAGGGGCGCATGCGTTGCAGCGACGAGGTAGTGAGGGGCGCATG
This sequence comes from Bhutanitis thaidina, assembly GCA_029286595.1. Classification (NCBI taxonomy): domain Eukaryota; kingdom Metazoa; phylum Arthropoda; class Insecta; order Lepidoptera; family Papilionidae; genus Bhutanitis; species Bhutanitis thaidina. The sequence continues at coordinate 3,210,540 of JAGSMS010000020.1, read as the reverse complement.
CGTTGCAGCGACGAGGTGGTGAGGGGCGCATGCGTTACGCTTTGACGAGGTGGTGAGGGGGCGCATGCGTTACCTTTGCCGAGGTGGTGAGGGGGCGCGTGCGTTACTTTTGACGAGGTGGCGAGGGGGCGCGTGCGTTACCTTTGACGAGGTGGTGAGGGGGTGCGTGCGGCGGTGCGTGATGCGGCGCGTGGTGGTGATGCGCGTGCGCGTGGTGCGCGTAGTGTTCGCCCGTGTAGTAGTAGCCGCCGGGGAATCCGCCGCCGTAGCCGCCGTAGTACCGCCCGCCGTACGCGGTGCCGCCGTACCCACCGCCACCTATGATTAAACGACCCCTCATTGAGCAGTTGCTCATAACATAAAACTACTAAAGCTATCATTTAGGGATTTTGTCGCGTTTGATTTTTATTTTTTATATTCCCGACGTTTCAAGTGATAACCCAACAAATATTTAACGCGATATAATCCATAAATAATAGTTTCATTTCCAAGTAGTGTTCTCCGCGAACACTACTTTGAAACAAGTGACTTACCAAAAATCATTATATAAAACTACTAAGTTCATAACAATCGAAAAATACTAAAAAAGCAACTACTTAATAAATCTTAATTTTTGTGGTATTTCTATATTTACTTAACTTAATAAATTATGATGTAAAAAGTAAATTAACAGCCTGTAAGTGCCCTCTGCTGGGCAAAGACCTCCTCAAATAGTAGTAAAAGTAAATATTATGAAAAACTTTATGTAATAAGAATAATAATAGGAATATTTAATGTTGCCCGTGCTACAGTTATAAATGGCTCTGTGCTCCGTAAGTTGTGGGTACATTTCGAGGCTTGCTTGCGAGGTAATAATGTTACGTAATACGAAATTTCTTTTAGAAATGAATACTTTTTGCATTATTAAATTTTCTCATTAATTCATTTCTGGATACCCATTGAAACACGTCCTAACTGTAGAATATACAGAGACCAAGTCTATATGATGATAGATGTTCATTTATGTAGTATGTACAATCTATCTTATAACCATCCAGTTACCAAGACAGGGTACCATAGTTTGGGACTGGATAAAGAGTGATTAATAAATATACTGTATAATAACAAAACTTTTAAATTCACTCTTTGTTATGACACAACATGCAATTATTATGTTGATAACAATCATAATTTTTTCAAGCTTACAAAATATGTACCAAACAATATGAATCCAATTGAATTTCTAGAACACTTTTTTACTATCTATGTTATTTTACATTAGGTAAAACATTCAAAAATATTGCATACCCGGTGGTGGTGGGCCAGCATGAGGAGGACCTTGGTGGGGTCCAGCATTGGGATTTGGAGGGATCATCATGGCTGTAAGTAAATACACACTTTAAATAGGATATATTATATTAAATATTAACTTATAATATATGAACTTTTTACTGCTACAATTTAGGATTAGGGGTAATAGAATTTGATTAAAAATAATACAAATTTTATTCCACCAGACGATTATTCCCTATTTACTACTAAAATTGTATTACCATGGTGAGGTGGAGATGTGATATGTTGTTGAGGCTGCTGCGGTGGACCGCTGGGAGCTGTAGGGGCTCCAGGGTTTTCTTTGGCTTCCACTTTCAGTTCTACTGGTTTCTCTTCTTTGACTGCAATATAAATATATTTATCATAACACCAGTTGTTTTAAATAGGATAGATGTAAATAAAGTAAAATCAAAATATTTTATTTTATGTTTTACTTTATACCTATTTTTTTTTTAACTTTAAATTCAAAGGATTACGCGACTATTAATAAATATTACTTAAATCTGTGTTTAAGATGGTAATAAACGACCACGCCATATTGATCACAAAAGCGTTCTTGCATAAGCAAATTTTTAAAGTTTTCATAAGATAATAGGATAATGATTATCCTAATAAAAGTATACTATGTAGACCTTAGATTTGATTTAATATGATTAATACTAACAACATTTTAAAATTAGATTAATAAATGTTAAAAATTCGTAATTTAATTTTCGCCTATCCAAAAGAAACTTTTGCTTAATATTGTCTGCAATCCAATTTGCGTGCTTGTAGCGTCATTAATGTGGATACTAATTACTATATCATCATCATCATTTGAGCCTACTACAAGTCCACTGCTGATCACATGTCTCCCAAGATTTAGGCCAAAGCCAAAGATTTAGTTATATATTATATGTTTATTAATTAATATATAGTCATTGTAATTTTGTATAATACCAAGATGGTACATTTTTTAATAGCATTTGACGCAATTATAATATACAATAAAATATGAAAAATTTGTATTTCTATTCTTCCAAAAAACGTTTTGAATGTACCTATATAGAAAGTATTTTAAAAATTACTTTGTGATTAAGGTTTTAATGTTTCTTCTATATTACACTATGTCAGATACAGCTGAAATGGGTCAATCGTCATCTTAAATACGAAGAACATTAAGATTACCATCTCCATCCTGTGGGGTGTTGTTTGTTTCGGCTGGTGGCAGTTCCTTAGTGGCAGTGACCTCGGCTTCAGGCTTGTTTAGTTCTGTTGTTATATTCCCATCGGGCTTGTTGACCTCAGTTGTGGACACTTTGTCCACCTGCGTGGGTGGATTGGGCCCATTAGTCTCCGTCTTGATAGGATTCGAATCTTGCTCCATTGGCTGTCAAAGAGATCCATTTGCGTTTTTACAGGAAAGAGTTAATATGAAGTTTATGAATATTTCTTTAAGTAAATTTTTTAAGCCAACGCTAGCTAAAATTGTTTAAAACAGTTTTGAAGATGTTTAAACATTATTGTAGTAACACACCGCTTAGGCTGTTATATATAAGCTAGTGGTCAGCGAACCTGCTTGTCGAGACTTGAATCCACAGATTGGGTTTTGTCATTAGCAGGTCTTGTTGCATCTGACCCTTCCAATGATCTTATCACATAAGGGTTATATGGGATATAGATTTTTTTTTTTAACAAATTTCAGTGTTTAGTGTAAATTTCAGTCTATAGATGTGTTTTAACTGATAGCTTGGCAATGCCAAAGATAAAACCATAATTTACGAGTACTTTGAAGCGTAGGTATGGAAGACTGTTCACGTACACGCTATCGGCCTGGCGTCAGCGTAAGTAATACAGCTTGTTTGTGTAAAGATGTAAGGTTTTCATGAGTTCTTTGACATTAAGTAGGCGTGATTAATTATGGTTATGGAGACGTAATACGTGCCTTGATAAAACTAATCTAAAAAAGAAAACCAACAAAATTATACATATAACTACTTGCATTGTACATGACAAAATAAATATTTAGCTGTCTAAATACAATGTTTTGTTAGTGCTACAATAAATTATTCCATTTAATCACATTAAAGATTTAAATGAATAATGTATGTATGGAGATTGACACACGTTAACATCTCATATTAGAAAATAAAATAGTGGACCATACAAGAAATGGGTTTGATTTTGTTTTAGCTCTTGATTTAGTGATGATAGTGCAAACTCTAAAGGTAATAAAAACCAGCAAGTGTGGGCTGGAGGTCCACTAGCCCCCCCCGTCTGCAAATATCCTTAAAGAATCTCGAACTGAATGAAAGAAAATATTTTTTTGCTGAATTCATAAGAAATTACTCGCGCACCGTGGGTTTCCGCCCTCGGTTCGCTAGTCCGATTCGCACTTAGCCGGTTTTTTTTAGGTTAAAGTTTTTAAGCGTTTCTTGGATTTGTATAAGGCTATTACTGATACGGAGCAGGGGTTACATAATAAAACAGGTTTCCTCAAAATATTGCTGTTTGACAAAAATCCTGTTTATATGTAACTGAAATCTATTTCGTAAATTATTAAAAACCTGTAAAAACCTCATTGGCATCCTAGACATTTATTTGTGTCACTAAAAATACTTATATTAGTAATGAAAATTATAAAATAAAAAAGGAAGTCGTTTAGTTTGTTTTATTTTGATTCCCATGAATGATAGATATTCAATATACATCTACGTCAAATCAGGCGACACGACGACCGACGTTCCAATCTGTACCTGTCAATAATCGATATTAAAATCTCACCCTGATCACTACATAGCCAATCTATACGCCAGTATATAAAAAAATCTATGATTGTACCTAGCTGTTGAACCATGGGCCCTGAAATCCAAGACGGAGCCAATTTTTGTACAGACCAAAGATATAGAGTTTCGAGTCTGGTTGGTTGTTTGTTTGTGCCTCTGGCACTGAATCTGGTCCTTCCTCCGACCTTATCGCACTAGCGTTACATATGATACGGGAGGATAAAGAAGAGTGTTTGTAAGTACACTGATGGCACTACAATATCTCGTGCGCAGATGGCAACTGCGCATATTATTCGGAATAGTTTCGCTATTGTCGCCCTCATGTCATCATCATTAAAACCTTTCTGTTTAGGAATCACATGTAGGATACTTTATTCACATAGTCTCTCTCAAGATATTGCACTAAAACTTTAGTCTATGGATAATTATTTAGAATTTGTTTTTTTTTATGTGTATGGCGGCAATCGAGCAAGCGGTTCCTAATGGTAAGTGATTACCGTCGGCCATGTACATCTGCAATACCAGAGATGCTGCAGGTGCGTTGCCGCGAAGGAAAGGTGGATGAGGAGGGTGAGGTAGTGGGCCTCCGGCCGAACGAAAAGCAGAAGCACAAGATGCCTCTCACCAACCCGATCGAGCCAGCCCATTCGAGCAGCAGCAAAAAGCCGCCGCTTGGCTCTACCGCGTATAAAATTGGAAAGCATCATAGTTGCTTAAGATAATTTTAATTAGATCCATCCTGAGGATCCTGCATACACACCTCATCCTTCCTTTCGGTGACGCTCAGTGCCAGCGGTTGTGTGGGGTTCACACCGCGACGCATCTGCTCCAAGGCTCTGTCCACCATCCGTTGGAAAGTATCCTCGTCGACAGCCGGCTTGCAATGCTGGAGGTAAACGTTTATTTTTATAAAAAAAATGTTTTTTACATTAAAAGAGGGAAAAGAGCTAGCCTGTGTGCGCCTGATGTTAAATGATCATCGACGTGGGCGGGGAGGAGCCAGCCACCAGAGGATCTGTAGGTGCGTTACAAACTTTTTACCTACGTTGAGTGAGGTAGTCGGCCCATTCGTTCAGCAACAAAAGCCGCCGTTTTGCTCTACCACATTTGAATCATGTAATACATAATACGTCAGGGGGGATATATCATCTCTATAAGGCGTCTTGCGTCACCCATAGGAACAAAGGAGTACGCGAATACTTTCGTCGCCATTGAATTAAACTTTCACAGAAATCATATTCCATCTTATACCCAACATTACGGTGGTCAAGGGAATTGACATTTATTTTAGTCATTGACCACTTTAGCACAGCTTATTTAGAACAATGTGACAGGTGGTTAGCTGTTTTAGTGTCCAAGCCAGTGACACAAATCGTACATGAATTTCGACACATTGGTACAAGCTCTCCGAATATGTTACTGAACTTGAGTCGTTTGAATTGATGGCTATTGTGGTTTCAATAAATACCTTCTTCAGTTCTTCTTGGAAAGTCTCACTGCTCTCTATAAATTTCCTCTTCTTTGCCTCAAATTTCTCTTCAATTTGCTGCAACTCATCTTCTAACTTCTTTTGGTGCATTGTCAACGATTGAACTTGCTTCTTTAAAATCTACAAAAAAAATTAAACATCATTATCTTAGGGTCTCAGTTCTTCGAAGCTTGTATGAATGACTGTGCCATATTTTAGTTGGTAACATTTGGATGTCAAACTCCTCTGTCCCCATATGACCTAAATGTAAAGATTTAAAAATGTTAATTAAACGCAATAAAAACAGTAAATAAGTTTCATTTCAAAATTAAATACGAAAAATATTTTTTTTTTAATCGAAGCATTTATCCTCGTTATATACATTTCTGCCATGTCGGCATAACATATGGCAAATTCATACTTAACCCTGATTATAAAATAAGACTAATTTTCATAAATTTCGTATTACTAATTAAAATAATATTATAATTTTCATATTGTTACAATGTTTGTCTCAAATAGAACTTAGTAAAAAACGGCTTATGTAGGGAGGTGGGAAGTCGATTTTTCCCGGTTTCCCGAGCCGCGTTCGTTAACTGGATGGAGATGAGATTAAAGAGGTCATCTCCACCATATTGGCAGTAACAGTGCGTGAACTCTTTCCCCCCACGCATATTCTTATTACCTGCATTCTAGCAGTTGTGACCACGGAGCGGACGTCCGGAACAACGGTATCGGAAAATATCTCATTGATCAAACGATGATTGCGAAGGTACCGGGCATACGCCACATGCTTTACAGACAACCCCTCGTCTTGATCTGAAAGTAAACAATATTATTTTATGTACTTTACGTGGAAAGGAGTAAATGATTATAGAGTAATCTGTCTAAGGTGCTTAATTAACAGCGCTGCTTATGTGAAAAAATATGTGTAATTTTTAAACAATTGAAAAGAATATGTTGGCAACATTAGTTACGATATAATACCTTCTTCATCTTCAGCGGGTTGTATGTCAATTCTTCTGTCTTGCTGCGCCTGCTCCTTCTGCGAGCTTCCCTTTTTAGTTGAGCTTTCCTCTTCCAGATTGCCTACTGTATACAACAGTATTACATTAACATTTGTAATTTGACGGATTTAATTTGTTAACTGAAAATGCATCTAGCTGAAATAATTATATGAAACGACGATACTTTCGTCTGAGTTTCGAATTCGATACCAATTTTTGTTACAAAATTGTTTTTTACCCAATCAAAAATCGACCTCGATGATTCTGCAAAGTGCATTATTAAATCTTTCTTAAATTTTCATTGGAACTTGCAGTTAGTATATCCTATTGGAAATAGAAAAAAAAATCAACTAAATTGGTAAACATATAATTCAAAAAAAAAATCTACTCAAAACCTGGTCCTTGTTTGCAGTCGATTAAAAATAAATAAAGTTGCATGCTATGCCTTACCTACTGCTTTGTTTTTCGCCGCGATATAGGCCAGGTACGCGGGCGAGTTGTGATACGCCTTCAGGCTCTTTTCGTACTCGGACTAGCGGCCACAACAAAGCATGGTGTTACCCCATACGTGCATAATATATATGAGGTGACGGTGCATGTGGGAGGACAAATATGGCATTAATATATGTGCGTGTTAGTCACAGTTGCTGAACGTTCACTTTCATGAACAAAATCAAATAAATTCATCATGATAAATGAAGATGATCTTAATCAAATCAAGTCGATCAATCTAAGCTTGTATCGTATTTCTGTTTGATCTTGTCCCTTGAGATGTACTTTGGATAATGAGAGAACGGAACCTCACGGGATGACGACTTAAGCAACAGTAAGTTATAGCTCCTCTCTCATAGTACCACAGTTCAATTTTCTTTTTTGCTATATACACTTAGACAAAATCAAGTATGCTTAAGGGTTCAAATTTTAATTATGATGATATATTTCTGTGAATCAAAATATAATTAAATAATGTTTAATAATGTTATAACAAAAAGAAAAAGTATCATGTACAAAAGAGTCATGTGATCCGTAACTTTATATTTGTTACAACATTTTTTTATTAAGATGTAATTAGATATTATTTCAACTAGAGCCGAATAAGAAAATTAAAAAATGAGTTACGATTCACCCCCCGCCCTTAGCTTACGTAGTACTTGTTTAAGAGGGTGATAACCCTTCACATGCCATTACTTTGAAACAATTTGATTTCTGTTGACATAAACAAATTATCAAACTAGTGATACGCCGAGGGTTAACAAAATTAATTAAATATATTTGGTAGTAATTTTTATTTGATTTTGTCATTAAGAATAAAAAAATTAAGTAAAATGGACATGTATGTTAACCATATATAAAATGAAACAAAATTGTTCTACATAAACATACCTCTGACAAGAAAAAATTTATTCATTTTAATTTAAATAGTTTCAAAGTTTAAAAAGAATATAAATAATTCATATAAAATACCAGATTGGTAAGTTATATTTATATTTTATTTTCTTTGTTATTGAGGAGCGAAAGGTATTCTGTAAAATCATTTTTCCTTTTATTTTTGTAGACCTCTTGAATGACCTAATACTGTTAATTAAGGCAAATTATGTAAGTTTCGGAGCTATAATTTAAGTTAGAAAATCATAGAAAAAAATTTGTGTAGGGCAAATATTTTGTAACAGGTCTTGTCCACAATAAACATTAAAAAAAATAACTACACATTTTGGATTACACCTACACCCATATTAAAGGGAAGCTAGTGACATGGTGAATGTGTGGTATACATAAATTGATCCCAATGATGGTTGGTAAAGGGTTCAAATTGCAGTACCTCGAGATTTGTGTGCCAGCCACTGAACATATGCGGGTGAACTTTGGTATGTTTTCATCATTTCTGTGTACTGCGCCTAAGCCCAAAATTTAAGTAAATCTATTACAATTTTCTTATATCTATACCTGTGTATTGAACTACTACAGACACAAAGTATTCTTTTGTGGGTAGGTAAAAAAATAAATTGTCTTGCCAGTTGATATATGGTGGTCTTATTGATAAATTATTTGATTGGTAATTTATTGGAAATAGTAATTAAGAAATTTGATAAATTATTTTCACTATTAAAATTTTTAATAACTGGCAACTCCCTATGTGGTACAATCTCACATTTTATTTTAGTTAAGTCACCAGTGTGAAAACAGCCAGTATAACTACCTAATATAAACCAGTACAAGTACCTTAAACAATTTAATAATAGTACTTTTTAAACAATGAAGTTCTTTACCTTCTCTGCTTCATATTCATCGACAAATCCAGCTTTTTCTGACTCAGGTAAATCTCTCCACATGCCGCCAATAATTCGGCCAATCTCCCATAGCTTTAAGTCCGGATGTGCTGCTTTTACACTGTCCCATACACGCCTTGAGTAACGCATGTATGGCATCAATGGCTTTTCTGGCGCTTTCGGTGGTTTCGGAAGAGCAGCCCCCTGAAAATTTATGTTTTTATGTCTACCTCATGTTTTGTTTCCAAGTCAAGACTCTGTATATGTCCACAGCAGGACATCAGCCTAGCGATGAAAGAGTCAACATAAACTGGCATCCATAGGACATTTGCCATATTTACCATACCATGTAAGTGGATTTGTGACTGCAGTCCAAGTATTATCGTACAAGAGGTAAGGCATATTTAGATTAATTTTTTTGCCAGACAAGTTGTAAGATTGTCAACAAGGTGAACGGCATGCAGGTGAGGTTGTAATTTGGGAAAAGATTGTATACTCTATACAATAGATAGTATACAATCTTTTCATCATTGTCATCAAATTACTTAATTTACTGACTGTCAAAGTTCTCTGTTAAGTGTATATGATAATGAACTGATTGATTGGTATAACAATGGAGCCATTAGTAAACATCTAACGCCATAGCGGTAAGCGAAACATGGGTTCTGGGTTCGAATCCCAAACAAAATTAACATATGTGCAAAAACATAAATCATGTCTGACCAGACCAGTTGTGTTGTGTTGTATCTCATGTCTCTGACACTGCGTCTGAACTTCCTTCCTTCGATTATAGCGCATATGCGTTAGATCGCATAAAGGAAGTGACTACCCCTGTATTTGATCTTATAATACATCGTCAATCAGCCATGCTCAAAAGCAGATTGACAGCAGGAGTGTAATGGTTTGCAACGCAAAAGGATGCTGCTGCCTATTTACATGTGTATTTTAATCACATAATTGCTTCTACGCCATTCATCTGATGAATAATGGGATTCTTGTTAGCCTCCACAGCACAGTTCTCTCACAAGTCTCGAAATCTACTCATAAGAGCCAGCAATTAATTGTGACTATCAAAAAAAAAAACAATCTGTATTGTGTATCGCCACTGTGTATTTGAAACTTGTTGCAGAGAGCTAAGTAGGTGGAGAGAGTAGAGAAGGCTGAGAAATGACTTATCTTACCGAACCAGCTCCTTTCCCAATCTTCTGCGGCTGAAATCCGGGATGCGAATGCACCGTCGAAAGGAATGGGCTTGTTTTATCATCCTTGGAGGCCTGCGTGGCCGTGCCACCCCCGCTCCCCGAGGTGGTTCTCCTCGCGTTCTCTGCAGCGAAACGCGGTTGTTGTGGAGGCTGCCACGCTCCAAATCCCCCATGGCCCCCATGGCTCACTGGCCCACCTTGGTATTGCGGGTGGTACTGGTATTGGTTATGGTGTGGCGGTGCATTCATACCGCCTTCAAGCCAAGCAGCAGGGCGGCAATACAATGAAAGAAAAAACAAAAAGCATAAGGGGATAGGACAGGAGCGGGGCTAGGGCAAATAAAAAAAGATAAATTATAAATGCACTAAATCTAACTTAATTGCTTTCTCATTGTTTAGAAGAATATTAGCGTGAGCGAGCGGTCAGTAACAGCGAGTAGAGTTAAGTAGGCACTAATTCAGCAGAGAATAGATATTGGTAGACAAATGATTGTGTAAGATGGTGTATGTGAATTTTTAAATAGGGAAAATTTTGTGTATTTAACTTTTTAAAACCCCAAAGACAACCTATATCCGAAATAGATGAGGGTGTGAACATAATTTTGAATATAACTAAGTAAAATAAATTTCATTGTCGTATTACCTTTCATCATACCGAAACTCATTGGGGGCCCCGCAATCATGTAGTCTGTTTCAACATAACATAACATGAAACAAAACCAACAAAAGAGAACAATGTAAGTCTAAAATGCATAAAGAACTATAAAATTAATAAGAAATCAAAATAGACAACTTGCAGATGCAAAAACTGATTGAAATAAAAGCAGACGGCAGCATGCTGGTCAGGATCAACACAGCGGTTAGATACCAGCAATACCAAGTACTCTATGAAACCTTGCAAAACTTGCGTTGCAAGGATTCTAGCACTTTCATATGTTAAATAAGTTAGTAACTAACAACATTCTGTGGCATAACATAAATTAAGATTTGTTAATACTTTTTGATCAATATCATATATTTTTTGATTCTTTTAACATTATGTATGTCAAAAGTTAAATTTCAATTGTTTAACATAATTTAAAATAATAATATTAATTTATTCAAGTATTGTGGGGATTATAAATCAAATACACCTTATTGAAAAGTATCTGAAAATATTTATCACACAAATATGAACATATCAATCTTTGTTCAGCTCATAATATCTATCAACTTTAGGTGTACATACTTTAAAAAAAAAAGGATAGTGAATTAAATGCATTAAACAGGTAAAAATTAAAATAAGAAGTAAACAAAAAAATTTCTACTGAAATTAATGAAAGGAATATCATCCTCATTGTTCAATTTTGAAAAATAACCTGATATTTATTTTGATTGTTAGGAACCTTGTGTTCACTAAGGTTTAAAAAAATAAGGAAGAATACAAACGCGGATTGTTTTGTGGGCTTGGCATCGACATTGATGTGTTCTGCTTGTAACTGTTTGGAGTTGCCATAACACAAAGGCCTTTCCTGAAATAAAGAATAAGTCTTTGAAAATATGAATGTTTGATGCAGAAATTGAAACAAAGTGAATTGTAAAATAAAGACTATTAATAAATGCTTCTTCTCTTTTTGCAGATTCCTTATTGTCCCGGATATCTTCAAGGCCAAAGTGAACAGACATCTAGGCAAGCGTGTACCATCCTAGGCCTCATCTTCGCTTTCCATCGGGCAAGATTGAGGTCAAACGCAGGCCTATTTTTTCATAAAAAAAAAAAAAATTGTCCACAGCAGGACATAGGTCTGTCCCAGTCTATGCTGTAATATTAACATTTGGCTGATGCATTGTAGGTCACAGATCTAAACACTGCATCATAGACTACAGCTTCTCACATTTGAGACGGTTAGAAGAGAGAAGAAAGAAGAGAACAGTCTCATTATTTGAGATAGTTTTTGCCCCATTTTTTGAAGCTCTTATTTGGGTGATATTGGTTAGTAAATACATGTTCTCCTAGCTGGTTTCTAACTTAAAACATTATCAGTAGTTTTTAATTATTTGTTTTGCACAAACACTAACTTGTCTTAATCTTCCCATACCCCATATAACACTATGCAATAAATCACAAGAAGCATAAAAGAGAACTGAAAGCCAATCATTTGTTTTGCATAAATATTTCTTTGGTTTGTATTCAAATCCAAAAATATGGCTCAGCAGTCAGGTATAAAGCCAGTAAGCCAGATGATGCTTATGGGCAGACCTTTCTAGCTGAGGGCTGACCATGCTTCCAGTATGCGATTTTAGCCATAGCTACTGCCCACTCAGCCACTAAAAGTCTGGATCCCATTCCCTATGTAATAAACTTTAACATCCTTGGGTAGTATGCGTATAGTTTAACAATGATGTTAAACTATACCACATAGGATTATAGCATGTAATCATATTTAGAAGTCATATAAGCCGATAATAAGCCTGTATCTTGGTATAGTGAAATGAAATATGCAGTGTAAAGTGTAATTTCCCTAATTAAGTTAATATCAATATATACAACTGCCTTATTAGGGTCACTATCTTGACTTATCCTTCATGGTTATAAACTTCTGCAGACTTTTCTGTATGACTATGCCTTCAAAAATGCTAAACGTACTTTTCCGAGTCAGTAGCATTATGGTGTCCAAAAATTTATAAATCAATAAAATGATGTTTATACGGATATCTATTATTTTTCAGAAGACATTTGTTAGTAAAATGTTCTGAATTGTAATTTTCTAGTATGTTTGTGCACTAAATATAAGATTTAGCTAGTAAAAGTTAAATCGACGTTTCATAATACAATCATCGTTTAGTAGTCTAAACGAACTCTCACCTTACCTGAAAGACAAAAATCAATATATTTGTGGAAGTAAGTTTATAACTTAGTACACCATTCCATAAGAACTTTAAAAGCGTCACTTTGGAAGTCAATATTTAAACCACCAAATCCATTTATTATTCCGCCATTTTATAATTATTTGACAATTCGATTCGATTTGACAGTTGGCCTTGTGGTAAAATGAAAACAGTTTACACTTTAGTAGCGTGCCTGATTTATCCGATTCGACATCCGATTTCGTCAGATCAGATGCGAATTCTTGTCTCTGTCTAAATCATGTAGTGTGTAGTAATATCTATTTATCACTGACCTCTATTATACTAGTGTCTAACAAAAGTCAGTGTTGTTTATACTCTAAGAGAGGAATAAACAAATAATATATTATAAAATGCCTACGCAGCCTCGTATATATATATATAAGTACTTATTACATGTAAGAAACAATTTGTCTCTTTTACTCCGTTTAATCTCTTTATATTACAGATCTATGTGTATGAAGTCGGTGGGGTTAGCTAGTAAACGTATATTTCTATTTTCTACCACTGCTAGCCAGCCAATTAGCCAAAGTAACGATAACTTATAATTCTATGGTTACAAAGCCACCATAGTCGAGTGGTTAGGGGATCTGTCTCCGAATCAGGTGACCTAAGTTCGATTCCCTAAGATGCGTGCTTGTACCAATGAGTTTAGAAAAAATCATGTTCTTTTATAATCGTTGGCCTGAATACTAAAATAGTCACGTTGTTCCAAATAAGCTTTGGTGAAGAGTGAGTTGAAACGATTACAATAAATGTCTAGATTTTTAATCACCTCGTTATTGAGCATACTCAATAATGATTGGTTATTGCAGTACGCCATTCTCCCAATCATCCGTGACTCAGACGATGGCCGCACTGCTGATGCTGCCCAGGTTGAGCCGTGGGGGTAGTGGAGTAACGGTTTTACGATGCGCCGTTAGTGCTTCCGGGTGCTTGACTTGCTGAAACCATAGCCTCCGGATGGTAGGCAAGGCGTGGTTCGATGAGCACATGGGATTGGAGGCCGTGTAGCAAGGCACGTCCGTGTTCCGGAAATACTTAACGTATATATGTTAAGTATATCCACACGTATAACTAAAAGATTTGAGGAGTTAACCCATTGTAACTTTTAGCTCAAGGTGTAAGTCTTCTATTCCCTTGTGCAAAAGCAGAAGAACAATAAATGATACCAAATGAAAACTATATTTCAAATGGTTTAATTAAAATGATTTAACCTTGTGAAAAGTATACAAAAACTATAAAGGTATCATTTAAATACAATAATGTTTTCTTAATAATACTCGTAATACATTTGCGGATTCACTCGGACTTGTTCTCGAAATATTTTTTTATTATTTCTCGGACTGCCGAGTGGGCAGAGTATCCGCCTTCGGATTAGGAGACCGGAGTTTGATCTCTTATGTTGATAGCTCGTACCAATGAGCTTTTCGAACAAATTTTATCATTTGCCTGAACACTAAAACGGAGACTGGCTTACCTCTTGTCACGTTGTTCCAAATAAGATCAGGTTAAAAGTGGGTCGAAACCACTTGATATGAACGGACGATAAATGATAAATGAATGATTTGGTGAAAGCCTTATTTTTTCAGTATATTATTCCACGGATATGCAGATTTGCTTACAATGTTTTATTTTGCAACCTGTCACTCGCGTATTATGCAATTTAAACTCTGGGCTACCACGGCTCAAGTAAAGCGACAAGTGAAACTACGATTGCAACAAAAATATATCGATCATTGTAAGGCAGTTAGATGCTGTTTTATGTAAGTATATGTTGCGTGTAAAAACCAATGTCAATTAAATCACGATAAAGGACGTGAGTATAAATATACGACAACCTTTACAATACTGCACTTTAATGGGGACTTTTATGAACAAGTAAGACTACACGGAAGTTGGCCGATGGTGTGTAAGGTAGCTGCCAAATCTGCATGTGATGATCTACTTGGAACAAGATGTTGAACTATTTTCATAGTTTATCGTTACATGACCGACTGACATTTTACGCGGGAACGCTTCTATAAATAGATATATTTATTCTAATTCATTGTCCGCGACCTTACTTTCCTAATGTGATGTAGATATAACACCAACATGAGGTTTCTTTCTTCTCGTCCAGTATACCGCACAACCTCAAGACCAAAGTGAACAATCAGTGCGTGCTGCTAGTGATGACTTACGGAATCATGACCAGGTCTTTCACTTCAGACCGTATCAGGAAGCTCATAGTTGCTCAGCGGGCTACGGAAAGGACTATGCAGTGTTTCTCTGCGCGATATAATCTGCAATGATGAATGGTTATCGAGTGGCAACAAGATAGAGTAATGACTTGCAAAGTGTTCCGAGAATTCGACGGATACAAATGGCTATGGAACGTGCTTTGTGGCAAATTTTTGTTGGAGGCGCATATTCAGCAGTGAACTCATGACAGGTTGATATTAATGAATGAACATGAGGTTATTGCTAATGTGTTTTTTTTTATGTAGAAAAGGCTGCAAACGACCAAGCGGCTCACCTGATGGAACGTGATTACCGTCGCCCACGTTCACCTGTAACACGAGAGATGCTGTAGGTGCATATGGCTCCGGTTACCTCACTCACCGAACGCAAACACACAAGATGCCTATACTTCGCGCCGCGATTGTGTGAGGCCGTGGTAACAACCCGGTCGAGCCAGCCCATTCGAGCAGCAGCAAAAGCCGCCGCTTGGCTCTACTACGTATGAAACACTTCTTGTTATGAACCTACGTATTAATGAGCTAGAGAGAGGTTTATTTTAGTCGCCAACTTTTCATCGGAGCTTTTTTGGAACAATGCTACAGGTGGTATACCTGATACAAATTGTGTGATTAGGTAAGTCCAACTTCGACTCAAAGGTCAAACGAATCCAACTCGGCTGGGTTGCGTTCGGGAAACTAGGTCATATCTTCTCATCGAGTATACCGCAAAACCTCAAGAGCAAAGTATACAACCAGTGCGTGTTGCCAGTGATGACATACGGAACTGAGACTTGGTCCTTCACTGCAGGCCGTATGAGGAAGCTCAAAGTTGCTCAGCGCGCTATGGAAAGGGCTATGCTCAGATTGTCTCTGCGTGATAGAGTCTGCAACGATGATATTCGCAGCAGAACTAAGGTAACCGACATAGCCCTAAGGATCAGCAAGCTTAGGTGGCAATGGGCCAGCCACATAGCTCGCAGAACTGACAACCGTTGGGGAAAAAAGGTTCTCGAGTGGCAGCCACGTACAGGCAAACGCAGTGTAGGACGACCTGCGCAGTGTTGCAGAAGTCGATGGATGCAGGTGGCTCAGGACCGAGCTTTGTGGCACTCTTTGGGGGAGGCCTATGTTCAGCAGTGGACTTGTGATAGGCTAAAACGATGATGATGAATATATAATATTTGTGGTATTTTAAGCTTCTATCTCTATAGATATGTGACGCCATGGTCTTAGCTGTTTATCGTAAACGGGTAAGCATATGAGTCCTGTCCTTTTTACCTTTTTACATACGGACGGAATTCTCATATGCCCCTAGCGCACGTGGAATGTACCCTACTATTATTAGTCCATCAGTTTTAGTCAAGAATCATTTTGCAGTGATGACAAAGCTAGTGTAGTCAATAAGGCGTGCATAGTTGCGTGACGAATTTATTATCCATGTCACGTTGTGTCCATCCGTCTGTCGCGTGCCAATGTAAAGTAATACGATATAGATAGTGCTAATGGTGATTGATATCAAAGTAATGCACGTACATAACTATAACTTATGTAGCCGTTAACCATAAAATGACGAACCATTGATATTTTCTTGATTGTCACGACGCCATAATTCGGTTAAAATCTTAGTGGTGCTCGCCATTTTCACAGGATTTATTACTAAAAGTCCCAACGCAGGCACTTAGTTGTCTTTACCACAGAACAATCATACTCAATACTCGCTCCGTCTCTCTCTCTCTCTCTCTCTCTCTCTCTCTCTCTCTCTCTCTCTACCTTCCTGTAGCCGAAGTTACCAATTGGTGTAATATCGGAATAAGTGCCGAATGCACTATCACAAAAACACGAAACAATCACAACATATTTAACCTTGAAAATCAATAATTTAGCAGGATAAGGTACGCTGACCGTTGAGTCAGTTTTAATTTCGATCAAGAATTCGATAGGGACCAGAGACAATAAACTTATCTTTATGTATTTTAACCGGAGAACCGCATGTGCAATAATATCGGCCAGGTATCAGATGTACCAATGAATAGGAGCAAACTCAGACCACCAGCACGACCAGATTTTTATGGTGTGTTGATGGAGAGGTTTCCATTGAGGACTCAAAACACAGTGGTAATGTTAATATTCTCCTGATTAACTATAGTTCCGCAAGGGTAGGCTGAAACACAGAGGTGAGTGCTGTCTTCACCGTATGCGATGTAATACTTATGCTTTGAAATCGGAAAAGGGACGAATACATTTTCAGAGCCCAGACCCGTAAAAACCAATGTATTGTGGGCTGACTAAAAATTGGCTCCGGTTATGATTCGAACCCAAGACAAATGTTTCGATAGCTAGCGATGAAATCTTTCGTCGTCAATTCTGCTGTATACATGATAGATATTATGTAGAATAATAACGTCAAAAGAGAATGCAAAGAAAAAAAATATATCAAAATTTAAAGCACTTTGGAACGTGCTAAAATGTGTTTCTCCACATCTGGACTTCTTAGAACATAAGCGGAAAGGACTTTTAGTTAGAAATGTCTTCAGCGAAGATGAACTAATCAACAGTCGTCTGCATTACTCAGGCCTTAATAAGGTGAATCATACGATGGCCTATTTCTCGGACACTTAGCTTTAATTTTACAATACTAGAAAATCCAATACAGAATACACATAATAAGACATACGCACGATATTTGTAGGTTATGACTAAAATAAACTATATGAGGGTTGTTTTAGATATCATGATCTTCCTCTGGCCGATTTCCAAACCGAAAACCAATAATTTGTATCAAGTACAAATATTTTCTTTCACTAGGATACAAACCCAGGCTCCATGACTCAGCCGTCAGATATGCTAACCACTAAGTATTAAATAAGTATAAATCTTCATAAAACATGGAAATACTACTACGTATTTCTTTTTTCGATTAAGAATTTGGATGATAAACTTGCTAACTGTCCACCTGATGGTAAGTGTGCTCTGCTGCCAGCCCGACGAATAAGTTGGAATATCGCACATGGTTATTGAAGAATGTGAAGCATTATAAACCACTTATTGCAACTCAACAGTGGTTGCGAAGCCCATTAAAGGCTGAATTGGATGTGAGATTGGTACCTATACGTAGTAGAACAAAGCGGCGGCTTTCGTTTCTGGCTGCTGCTTTAAAGGGCCGGCACGACCGGGGTATTACCACGGCATCACAGAATACCAACGTTCGGTGAATGAGGTTAACCCCTCCCCAAATAACCTTCAAGACCGGCAACGCATCGGCAGATCCTTTTTACGTGGCGTGTACGTGGGCGTCGGAACTCGCTTACCATCAGATGAGGCGCATGCTCGTTTGCCCCCTTTCCCTTAAAAACTTATCCAGACGAGACAGAGGCAGAGAAGAAAGTAGTAGTCTGTGATGTTTTTCTTCTATTCTCTATGAAGTTGCGGTTTTTAGCTGAACATTGACAAAGTGTTATGCGTAATAATGTTTTGTAATCACACGTTACACAACGTGTCTAAGTTGGTTTGATATTTATGTCTGCGAATGTCTGTTGTGGCTGTATGCATCATCGTCTGCAGACCCGCAGCACAAAATTTGTAAACTATCCCTCAATTGTATAGGATTTTTGTAAGACTTATCAGCGGTGTGTGGACCTGTGAGCGCCTCTGTGAGTGAACCACATATGACTACTTACGGGCTGGTGATTACAGTCTAAATCTCAAATTTCTACCACCATTCAGCATTATTCAAGAACATTATGTTTTTGATAATAACCTTTCGGGATTTTTTCATATCTGGATTCTGACTACAAATACAACTTGAACACAACAATAGAGATAAGAAGATAATTAAACAGTTATTACTAATTAGCAGGCTCGGCAGACGTTGTTCTGCCCTTTTCGGTAGGTGGCGCGATGAGTACAAGAAATTAAATAATTAATCTACTACAGTGCCAGAGTGCAGATTTTGTTATCGGGTCCAGATTTTGGGATTTTCTTCTTTGGCCCTAAACTAACGTATATTGGGAATATGAGTCATCTTAGGTCATAAATATTAAAAATTTCAATAATTCGACTACTGCGTCTCCTATCGGTTCTTAGCATAGCTATGAACCATCGTTTCGACAGTAAAAATATATTGTGGGAATATGACCTCAATCGGTCCAGCTGTACTCTGATGACAGATGCGCTTACCTACGAACCGCATTTAATTGTAACTTATATAGGTGATGAATTTAAAGAGTATTCTACTTAATTTTAATTTAAAAAAATGACGCTTTTTAGTTCACAGAACTAAAATATAAACATAAATTGAGGATATCCGGTTGCGGTTAGTGGTTACAAGTTTGTTTCCCACAACACGTACGAGTTGTGAGAAACAACATCTGATCCCCAGTTAGACAACGACGAACTTTTCCTGTGTGCTTAAATCTATGGAAGCAGGTGAATCAGAACCTTGCTTAGTGACAATCCATCGGGGAGGCATGTGCAAATATTTATATGGCTCTTTATACGTTACCACGTTCAACGTTTTAATTAAAAAACAAACTTCCTCCACTTAGCCGATAACATTACTCATTAACTTCGAAAGTGAACTGTTTCGCTCATAATGTTTCATTGTTTGTTATGTCTATAGATAAATAACGTTTAACCTTCATTACAAGAGTACGGAGAGCGCGTTAGGCGTTATTCACTGAGGCTGATATACTGTACACTATCACAATCGACGTATCGACAAATCTTTTGTTTTATGCATATGTTTACCTAAAAATAGTTTTCACCTATAGTTGGCTACTATACACGCCGCGCTCGGGCGCCGGCATCGGCTCGCGACTCCGACAGTTGGTTCGTCGACACCGAAGCGAGTGTGTGTGCATTCGTATCGAGCCTGTTTATTTTATCAGTGACAATGTTGATGAAGCTAGCGTTCCCGCTTCAACATTCAACGTATCCCGACGTAGACATGCTGAGATGCAAAGAGCTTAATAATTTTGCCACGGAGTGTGTTGTCCCGCGGCGTCTTAAACGCAACCTGCCGCCGTTGCCAGAGGACAAAGAATGCAGTAACATGGAGCTCAAAAAGTGCAACAAAACGGTGCAACGAAAAAGGCGGCAAAGGAGACAGTGCTTGCACCTACAAGCTTTACCAGAGTGCGACGAGTGTTAAATATCTCGTTGAAATTGGTTACAATTTGGCGTTTTGGAGTATCGGTGTCAGAGTGTGGCTTACGTCAAGGCTAATGGATATAGAAGTAAATAAATCTTGAATAAAAGTTTCAAATAATTTTACTAAGCAGTGCATTAGTGATGTTTCTTCAACTGTGCATGAGTGATGTTTCGGAATTGGCTCAGTTAGTCGCGTGCTCGGGTTCTGGATATGAAACTAGGTTAATTAGGTGCATACTTAAGAAATAGGGAGCAATTTATATATAGGGAATCAATAATGATGTAACAGTAAACAAAAACAAATTGTCAAATGCATTGTGATTTAAACTAGTCACATAATTCATACCTAATTTAGTATAACTTTAGTGTCTCTAATTAATAACGAGACTGTCAATAATTGAAACTGAATTATTCTCAGTTTGCGTTATATAGAATGATCTAGAGTAATTTAATCCTACGGTTATATTAGTAGGTAGATAATGTTAAAATAATATTGAGTGCAAGATTTGTTTCTTAAAAGTGGATTGCGAATGGTGTATTAATTATGACTTTCGTCCCTAATTATTCTGTTACCAAATAACAAATACTTAGGTATATCAATTAGAGAAATGTAATCAAACCTTAGTTAAACTAGATTTAATTGTAATTTAACCACCAAATAATTTTTCTGTTTAATTAGTATTTAAATTTTGAATGAATGATTGTGTTTATCTGTATAAGTGAGGTGGTAAAGGGATACTAAAAAGATGATATAAACTAACGATTAAACGTATCTGTTACTATCGCCGACGTTAATCAGTAAACATTTTATGTAGTACATTTACTTAATTTATTCTTCTTATGTGTACCTAAGCAGTAGATTACATCTAGTATTGTAAAGTGTATATTGAACTTTCTTATGCAACATGTACGCAGGAATAGCTTTGTTTTTTAAAAAGGATTCCAAAACCATAGCGTCATAAAACACTACCTTATTTTACTTTTTAAACTTCGTCACACTAAAGATTTTTATTAGATTACCTAAAATCATTATTATATATTCAAGCCTAACGGAGTCTAATAATGTAAGCAAGTACGTAGGTCTAGAACAATGGGTTATTATTTACCACTTAGTACATAATAACTCAATGGTTTAGAATTAGTTATCTACCCCCTGCCTTATTTTAATAAGATGTTATTGTTAATTTTTATTACAATACTGTAAGAATTTTAAAGTATTTATGGTTCATAGTTATTTCGATCTGTGATATATATAGTTTGTCTGTGCAAATAGAATACAATTTTCTATGTTTTTTTTAATAAAAACTTATTTGAAATAGATGTTTGTTTTATTTCTTGAGATATTCATCAAAATAAAGTGTCGTATTTGCAAATGCTGAGTAATAGGACCATCATGTTTGTGTTTATGCAGCCCATTTAATCCAGATCTTATGGAGCTGAATCTGACCTACCTCCGATCTTCCAGCTGTTCGTTTTCTATGTAACTAACAATAAATAAATAATTAGTGCTATACGTGAAAATTCATTGTTGATATATAATATAGGGTTTTGATTACTATGATAATTGTAGGAACCGTATGCTCGACACAAGTCACTTGGATACCAATATAGCTTCTCCATGATGAAGAGCCAACACGCTTTGATACTGCCACCGGTATCTAATATCTATAGGTTAGCTGTAACACGTGCGTGAGCGTGATTCGTATTGTAATGTAGCACTTGAAGACAAAAATTTACTCGCGTATTCAACTAAATATTACTTATTTTATCTAAATTTTACGTATTATGGCATCCATTCATTTAGCTATCTTTATATTACTCATTATGTGGCGATACATTCAAGACATTACAATTTTATCTATAACAGCATTACTAATGGGAGCAATATTTAACATTCTGCCAAGATAACGGCCGGTCAATGCATCTAAAGAAGTCAACAATCTTGAACAAATATTACATAATTATGATTATTTTGCTACAGTTATTATATATAGTTTGATATTGATTTTGATAGGTAATATCAATAATATCGGACTAAAAGTTTACGACCTTCGAGTCAAAGCTATAAAACTAGTCATAACTTTACTTTCTTTTCCGTACAGTTGTACCTACGTGATAAAATCGAGAATAACGTATTGAAATGCAATTAAAATTGTTTATTTGACGTTGGAGATTCAAATTTAAATAACCTTTCTCAAATGTAATGTTATTTTAAATCGTTAATGTTTTTTTTTAAATCGTCTGGCGGAGAAAAATTGCAGAACAGAAGAAAACAGTTTCAATAAAGTAAACTTATGCACGATTTGCAAACACGAGCTGACCAGCCTCCACAAGCAGCGCCTGTTCACAAACATGACGCATGTAACAGCCATCGCCTTTCTCCTCCCTGGCTTGTGGGCCTCCTGCTCTGTCTCTACCGCCGAAGCCGTGAAGGCCACCGGGCCAAAAGGGTTTTAGTCGCTCCGACCACTTAAATGTTCATCCCGATATAACCAGTCATCGCCTTCGGCGATTGGTAGCTGTTTGCACCTTTTCTCCACGTACAACTGAAAAAAAAAGTCACCGTGATCAAAAGTTTTTAAGCGAGCATCCCGTAGTCAAGTCTAACATCGATAACGATAGTTCAACTGTGTTCGCGGAACGTAGTTACTTTAACTTTAACTTTACACTTGCAATTTTTATGACACTATATATTTACAATTTTGATCAAAATTAAAAATAACGTGAGATTATGAGAACTGAATTAGTAACTATTTAAATAATCGCGTCACATTAACAATATTTTGTGGACTACCATTAAAATGACCATGCCTCCTTATCCGGTCTTGAAGAATACTTGAGAGAAGAGAGGAAGGATGAGAAGGGGGATGAGGAGGGGGAGTGGGCCTCCGGTTATCTTAGTCGCCGTAAGAAACGCAGAAGCACAAGATGCATCTTGTGTGACATCTGTGAGGCTGTGGTACTAACTCAGTCGAGCTGGCCCATTCGAGCAGCAGCAAGAGCCGCCACTTGACTTTTTGGAAGGAAGATTTGCCATAATCACCACGCTACTCAAGCAGTTTGGTGATCGCAGTTCCAGACACCTCGCGCCTTAGACGCCGTCATCGGACTGTTTTATGCAAATGTAAATAAGAGATTTATGAATTGAATTGATGAATGATTAGCGTAGTAGAGCCGAGCTGCGGGTTTTGCTGCTGTTCGAATGTGCCGGCTCGACCGGGTTGGTATCACAGTCACGCAGAATACCGCCGTGAAGTAGAAGCATCTAGTGCTTCTGCGTTTCGTTTGGTGAGTGAGATAACTGGTGGCCCACTTTCCACGAACGAGAATCAATTCGAATATAGAAACATATTTTTGGAGACGGTTAAAAAAATTCTGAAAACTAAGGATTAAAATTAAAATCCTTAGCGTAACAAACATCGAATTAAGCATATTTTAGGTAATTTGTAATAGAATTTATCAATAAAATTAACAAAAACATCTTATTGAAATAAGGCAAGATGACTAATTCTTAACCATCGATATCAATCTTTGATAGTTATTTCTATCTGTGATACCTACAGACTATCTGTGCAGATAGAATACAATTTTCTATATTTTTTAATAAAAAAATGTTTGAAATAATAATAATAATTTGTTCAATTTTTGAAAATATTCCTCATAATAAAATGTTGCTTGATTGTTGCATAATAAAACGTCTCTGCCAGTCAGTACACGCCGTGTTTGTACATCCTGGTTTTTTTATGCAGCTCATTTATTCCCGATCTTATGGAACTGCTTTAGGCTTAGATAACCCTTCCTCCGATCTTATCGAATTGGTTACATGTTTTAGGCGTGTTAATTTTGGTGTCTCCCGTTCTGTTAGCTATAAAATTAATTAAACTCTAAATGACACAATCCACAAGCTATATTGGTAGGGAACAATGTTGACCGTGTCCCTCGCTAATAATACCGGTGATAAACGTGCCCATCACGTGCCCGGTAAATAAAGCTGTCCCATGATGGTTTAATTAAGTTGATGCTGTCATCGTTTCAACAGCGTGAAAGTGATCGGAACATGGAGCGAACGCCTACGCCCTTGACGAAATCGCTCGCAATGTTTTGTATACGTCACTGGGTGTATTGGCTAGTGGTCCCGTGGGCACGTGGTGTGAGGTGACACGCTTCGTTCGTTCGCACGCCGTGTCGAAGGCTCTGGTTTTTTAATTATTTTCCTTCTAATGTCGGCCTTTCCAAATAAGTGTCAACAAAAACAATTGAACTCGTATAAGTATAAACACACACGCCTGCCACGCACAAGGGTAAGCAGTGATTACGGATCTGAATTTGGCACGAGTAGTCAAGCAAGCTTCTGTAATTCGATCTAGCTTATCAAGCTTCTTTAAATGGAGAGAAGATGGATAAGAATTTTTAAGGCTATCATTTAGTCACCGGGACATACACGGGAAGAAGGAGAAGAAAGGGGAGGCCAATTTATTTCTACCACTAACACACAGCTATTTTGAGCAAAGTTTTACAATCACAGACTTATTAAAAAGGATTATTAATAAATAAAGAGATACATAGATGATATACCTAAGAATAAGTTGATCCTTCCCATGCTGTTTCCAAAAAAATATTTTAATATTGAAGCATTAAGTTTTCTTTACAAAAGACAAAAGTGTTAATTTATCTTCTCTGTCAAAGGAACCTCTTTATGAAACGTTCCAATATGTTTCTTATGTCGATGAATAAATTATTTGATTTTGTTGAAACGTCTAAATTAAATGTTATGCTTGTAAAAAGAATTGTCATCGATATAGTGTGTGGAAAATCTATTAAAGATAAATTAAAAATATTGTGATAAAGGTTAAGATATTAAATTTAATCCTTCCGGTGGTGCCATTTCTGTGTTATCATATGTTATTATTATGAAAAATGTTGTCATAGTCAAAAACAGAATGTTTTTTTGTGATAACATTGTTAAACAAATTCAGATAATAATCATATAATACAATGTTATATTTCTCCCGGAGCCAGGAGCATATCAGGCAAAGAGGCTCGCCATTCATCGTGTTATATCTCCCGGTGAGGCGAAAAGGTGGTTTTCAGAAGCTAGTAAGTGTGTTTGTCGAGTTGTGTCAATTGGAAATCCGTAATCTGATGAGGTCCTACTGGGCTACTTACAAACAGAAGTTATTTATTGCGCAGGAGTTCACGTTCATTCACCTATATCTAATATAAGCATTAAATTAAAAGATCGGGAGAACTGTCCGATGTGTCAGAGACGCGGTGATTATCCCTTTCTTTATTTACTCAAAAACCATCAAGTTATGTTTGCCAAAAACCGCAGGAAGATGCTGTTGTTCGTAAGTTAATAACCAACCTTCGACACTTGCTCGTTCAGCACGACTCTAGGAACGCCCTAGATTGTGCTAGACATGTACCGACTCCTGACTCGTCTAATCATAATGGCTGAACCCATTTTATAGATGTCAGAAAAAAGTTATTTCGACCTACTTCACTCGAAATATAATATATATTAGCAAATTCAAAGAGAAAAAAAGCTCCAGCCTCCCTCCAATAAACACGTGCACCATTTGTTCCTCACCATAACAATCACCCACACTAGGACTGCACTCGACACGGTAATGCACACCTGCAAAGTTTAAAACTCGTCACGTGTTTCGCCTCGAAAGTACGAGTAATTCACGTGCTTATTTGTGGGACTTGTTTTGAGAGCGCTGTTCATTGCTCCGAAATGGGGAACAGTGACAAGTTACTGTTTTCTAACATCTTTAAAATAAAATAATGGATATCCGCCATGTAACGCCCGATTCTATTAATGAAACCCATTTTTATTTTTCACCCATTTATTCGACAGCTGGATACGTCGCTTTATCACCATCAAAACAGACAGAAACCCAGATAAAAATCAAGTATGCCATACCTAAATGAGTCCGATTGTGGACGAGTTTGTGTGTCTGTGGCGTTTATATCAAAAGTCACAGTGGTCATATATGGACATAGGCTTCTTTAATAATGTGTAGTGCAGTGTTGTAGTGGACTGTTTGGAGGCTGTTAATGAAGAAGAAATAGTCCACAGGTGGACATTGGGCTCTTCCAAGTTAAGCCGAACTACCTAATCGGCACGCTTTGCGATAACAGCGGAAAACACTTCGCTGTACGTCATCAGACTATATATTCCCATCCAGAAGGGTGGGAGAAATTCAAAGACTACCACAACTCTAGTTTCTTGTTAAAAAGTATATATTAATCCTTCATCATCATCATCATCATTTCAGCCTATCAGGAGTCCTCTGCTGAACATAAGCCTCCCATCTCCCTTATATATAAATAAATAAGGCTTTGTAATTTAGAACGATTTAT
The DNA here is from genome assembly GCA_029286595.1 of Bhutanitis thaidina. NCBI lineage: Eukaryota > Metazoa > Arthropoda > Insecta > Lepidoptera > Papilionidae > Bhutanitis > Bhutanitis thaidina. Next base: position 3,183,895 of record JAGSMS010000020.1, on the reverse strand, counting down.
TATTATAATATAGTGCTTAGATGCGATAATGAAACATATTTTATCCGTATTTAAACACGCAATAATAATTTAGTATAAGAGACGTAATTCAGAAATATCAATGACACGTACTTACATAATATTTTTTTTCATTTGCATTTGGCAAGCAGTCATGCGCTCGGTTTAGTTTATTCTGTCATTGTTGTTGTTGTTGTTTTATGCGAATATTTAAAAAACATGCGTGTTCTCGTGGCAAACTCTTCGTTCGTCTTTAATTCTTTAATTAAATACACGTACCAGCGAGTAGTTGGTAGACAGAATATACCCGCTTCTTCTCTCTTTCTCTCTCTCTCTCTTCTCCAAATTTATTATTGAATAGGGCTTCAAAACGAGCTATTGCCATCTGGAACATTTCAAACTGGAACACAATAGTAATTGCACCGCTGTTTGCCGAAAGAAATGGGTAAAAGTGTGGTACGTACCCAGACGACTTCTAGGCAGAGAAGGAGTCTACCATACTATTCGGGTTGATGAAATGCCATCAGGCAGTTTTTGTACGTGGTAGAGCCAAGCGGCGGCTTTTGCTGCTGCTCGAAAGGGCCGGCTCGACCGGGTTGGTACCACAGCCTCGCAGAATACCGGCTTGAATTAGGCGGCGCTTCTGCGTTTCGTTCGGCGAGTGAGGTAACCGGAGGCCCACTCCCCTCCCCATATTCCTTCCCATCTCCCAAATATCCTTAAAGGCAACGCACCTGCAGCACCACAGATGTACGTGGGCGACGGTAATCACTTACCGTCAGGTGAACCGCCTGCTCGTTTGCCGCCTTTCCCATAAAAAAATGGCAGTGTTTAACGGATTCTTTAAATGTTTTTCTATGTTTTTGTAGTAATCAATAAAAACGGTACCGAAGGATCAACTTCAAAAAATATTACCGTCGGTCGATACAAAACTAAACGGAAATATTATTAAAGATAATTAAAAAAAAAACAATGATAATGTTTAAAGACAAAACATTACTTCATATCTAATCTTAAACGATAGCTTTAATCCTTCTGTGGATGGTGATTTTTATTTTGTCTGTTATTATTTTCAATGTCAAGCAAAAAAAAACAATAAAATTTTGTTTTTCTTATTTCTTTTCTATCGGCCTGTGTAAATCCACTAAAGGACAAGTTGGGATGCTGTAATAAGATTTTCTTATACTTACCACGTTGTAGCACCAACACAAACACATGTCGTAGATGTGTTGGTGAATGCAGGGCCGGCGCCCTCGCTCTAGGGAAGCCGCTACCCATCACTGGTCAGGGGGATTGGAGTCCGTCATAGTTGGATGGTTTTCCACCTTCAGTCGGTCGCCGGAGAATCGTCCTTCCGTCAGCAGCTGCAGGAGAGATTTGAAATAATCTCCATGTTAGGCATGAGTTGGCTATGTATTTCCGGTGTTTTAAAGATTTTAAAGGCCGACACTTACGACATTTACAGGAAATAAAGTGTGTTAGATTTTCTAATGCCGCTGCAAATACGCTGTAATATAAATAGGTAATAAAATTATTATTGATATTTACTTACTTAGTGACACGCCTACACTGTTAATATAATTTAACTTAATGTGTGTACTTTCATTAAAGATTAAGTAAAAGGCTTTTTTTAAGGGAGGAAATTAACTTGATGTTAATGTCGAACTGATCTAATGAGGTTATGGATGTTGAATGGGCAATCATTTACTAATTTTAACAAATTCTATTTTATTTTGTTCTTCTTTAGAGTTCTATATATAAGAAGACTTCGGACTATGGCAGTGCACCTTTTTTTTATTACAATTCTTTATGAAATTGAAAAACAAAACCACGTAAGAATCTGCCGTCCTCTGTACTGACCGCTGTACTGCGAGGCGACTAAGAGAAAAATCTCGAAAATTTCATGGCCATCTCCGGTAGCGGCGACGTGCTTTGCCACTCGTCACGATCTATCTACCGAAGAGGTGAAAGGTGGTTTTCGGAAGCCATTTGAAATACGTTGAGTCGTGCTAAATGAAAATCTCTAAACCCCCAGTCTACAGTCCCCAGCTTCAGCCAGTGTGCAGCTCTTTCCTAGGGGATTAAAAAAAAAACACAAGGATTACATAATTTATACTCACTTAGTAAAATTTCATCACATTTACAATGATTATTAACATCTCATTTAACCTACCGGTTTCGCCTTACGATATCTTCAAGGTATTCAATTAGAGTATTACTTATATAAATAAATAAAATATGTCGTGAAACTAGTACAAGAGATAATAGTCAACTAGGATTATATTTAAAAAAAAAGAACAGCGCCTATAAGTGCCCAATGCTGAGCAAAGGCCTCCTTCTCAAATACTAATATCAGAGAGGGTTTTAAGAGCCGGGAAGGGCCCGCCACGCTGCTCCAGTGCGGGTTGCCGGGCTTCACATATCTTCGAAATAATATTTTTTTACTATTTCTCAGGCATGCAGGTTTCCTCACGATGTTCTCCTTCACCGCTGAGCACGTGGTAAATACAGCACTTAAAATTGCTATTAACAATTTTAGTGGCGCCGGCACCAGGGATCGAATGTGAACTCCCTGACCACTAGGCTACAACGGCTGTAAGAAAAAAAAAATAGAAAAGACCTTGATTAAACAAAATCAGACGTCTTAACTTTATAATGTGATCAATAAGATTTAATGGAAGTTATTAGAGACGTGATTTCCAACTGCAAGGTCGTTATCAAAAACTTCGTCACACTTCACGGTGATGACGTTGTCGATTGTATTTTAAACGGTCCCAGTTCCGACTTAAGTATTTTACGTAATAAAAACTACGCAGTTAATGTTCGCGTTTATCTTAACGCGTTAATACAATTAGGTAATTATCTGTCGAGGCAAGTTTAAACGTTGAGCGGTTGAGTTATTTCAGCTCGGCACACGAGATACACTGGGTGTTAGGCCGAGGTTCGTTTTCTACCCGGGAGCCGTCTGGATTTGAATACTCTTACTTATTTTAAAGTGGTGGAGCCAAGCGGCAGCTTTTGCTGCTGCTCGAATGGGCCGGCTCGACCGGGTAGGTACCACAGCCTCGCAGAATGCCGGCGTGAAGTAGAGCCATCTTATGCTTCTTCGTTTCGTTCGGTGAGTGAGGTATCCGGAGGCCCTCTCCCTCTCCCCATCCCCGTCCTCATCCTCCCTTCCGTCTCCCAAATACCCTTGTCTGCAGGCAACGCACCTGCCGCACTTCTGGTGTTGCAGATGTACGTGGGCGACGGTAATCACTTACCATCAGGTGAGCCGCTTGGTCGTTTGCCGCCTTTCCCATAAAAAAAAAAAAAATATTTCTGTCGCTGATCAGCAGTGTAGCCACTGTTGTGTTTCGATTTGAAAGGTATACTGCCGCCAGTGTAATTACGGGCTGTGAGGCTATGCAGGTCAATCTTAGGACTGTAACCCCAGAGGAAAGAGGTCACTTATGTGAACCCTAATAACCTTCTTCGATTGAAGTAATGGTCCATGGGGTCATTACTGGCACGATTGTTATCCCAATCCAATGAAAAAAAGTTAACAAGTATATGTAGACCGTGTGCGTAGCTTTGTGGTTAGCATACCTAACTACTGAACCATGTGTCATGGGTTCAAATCCCATTCGATAATAACCAGCAATATTTGCGCGCTATTAATACTATTTGTATATTCTCCCTAATATTAGCACAACACTAAAATTATTTGTTTTCAAGTTTGTTGTGTTGTGTTTCTTGTCTCTGTAACATTGCATCAAACCCTTCCTCTGATCTTAACAAAAATACTTACATCGTTAATGGGAAGGTAAATTTATATTTTCGCGTACACTTGCGGCACTAACTATAGATATCTTGTTTATGTGAAAGGGGGAAACGAGTAAGCGGCACACTAGACGGTACCCATGTACATCTGCAACACCAGAGGAGCTGCAAGTGCTTTGCCTGCCTTTTAGGATATTCGGTGGATGGGAGGGATGATGGGGACGGGGGTTGAGGGAAAGGAGAGGGGGGGAGAAGGCTTCCGGTTACCTTTCTCACCGTACGAAATGTAGAAACACAAGATGCCTCTACTTCACACCGAGCACTTCGCACACTTCGAGCAGCAGCACCGCCACCGCAAAGCCACCGCCTGACTCTACCACATACAGATGTAGATGTTTAATTGACAACTGCCGATAATCTTCCGCCAAAGCTCTCAAGGCCACCGTACCAAAAAGCAACACTTATCAGCCGCTGCATTCAGTGACCGGTAAGTGTTTGCACCTTTCCCCCGGGTGACACAAAAAAAGAAGTTGTCGCAGTGATCAAAATAGCCCAAGACAAATATGTTTAGTTAGCTATGTGTTTTAGTTAGTTAGATACCATGCTCAGATGTGATACAGGAGCTGTGGTGACCCAGAGGATGGACAGATAGCTGGGATCGATTCCCGATGTCGACACAGCTACAATTTTATCACGTACTACAACAACAACAAATATTTAACACGGAGCGAAAATAAAAGCGAATACGAACAAACGCAACCCGAACTTGCCGAACAGAGAATGCTTTCTACTTTTGTTGCATCATAAGTTTATTTATTTAATAGGTTTCATTAACGGGAGAACAGCGAAAAGAGTACTGAGCTTAAAGCGATCATTTGAATAACTTAAATTAACACCTGAGACGGTAAATTAGACAACTTATAGCAGCGAATAAGAACGCAGCGTGTAAACGCGCCGTAATGACGTTGCATCTTGCTACCAGCGTATAAAGACGTAAGAAGTTACTACTTCTATTATTAGTTGATTTCCCACGGGTGTTTTACTTCGATCCGAAGACGCGACTGATCGTTTCGTTTCTACGTCAATGATGATGATACGATATGATGTACGATGTACGTCATATTTAAAAAAAAGGGCTTACTCTTCTGTATATATCACTAGCGAATTGCACCGACCTCGGACCAAGATCTGTAATATATAAAATATATGTAAATATGTACACATATAAACCTTCATCAATTTTTTTTCTAAATGATAGATAGATATCACAGAAATCATAGATGTAGCTTATAAATTTAGAAGTTATAAAGGAATAGACAGGCAAACGCTGATTGATACACTGTTTTATATTATTTAATAAAGATTACCCGACGACGGCGAAGTAGAATGATCGTTGTGATTTTAGTTGACGTGTATAAATACATACACAGACTGTGTATGTAATTATGCCCGTGCGTATAAGGTACTAAATATTAACAACCTTCAAGGCTTTATAATCTCTTTTTCATTAATATGTTAGAAATAAACTACAAATTAATTCATTCATAGTAGAAAACGCTAGAATTAGCAGTTTTACTAAAAATTATCTAGATTTCTGTATTATAAAAATTTTGTTACAATCATGGCCGTAGATAGAAAGGAGCACAGGGTTCACGGCCTCCCCAAAGAATCTAGAGCAAGGGAGACGGTGTATAAAATCCAAAAGAAAAAACATGACATGGGTATGCTATGTGGAACCACTCTGCTTAAATGGTTGGCAAATTACATTGGCCAACCTGAGCATCGAATAAGTAAGGTAAACACATTTACGAAATGCAAGTAATAATTAAATAATAATAGTAAGCCGTATATAACATCCTACATAATATGATCCTCGGCATGGCATAGGTCTTTTCTTTAGTTTCGACAAATATATTTTATTTCTTGTATTTACGCGAATTCTACACATTTGACGTCCGGATTAAAAAGCTAATTGAACGCGGTAAAATCCGTAAATAATAGTTGCATTTCAAATAAATTTTAATTTAAATGAGAGTTTCTAGAGTGTTAGAAACGGCTTTTAAGCATCGCACGGTGTCGTATAATTTGTTAGAGTGCGACAGGGAACAATTCACGGTAAAGCCTCTTCCATAAAATGTTCCATTCACGAAGCGAACTCCGTCGCTTTCATAATGATGTGCTTTACTTCGACAAATTAATTGTAAGGCTGACTGTAAACGTTTAAAAATGTAAAGCTTATAGTTTTTAATATATTTTGTTCATTATATGAAGCGAGACGGTTTGATCCCAGCTATCTAGATGTCTCTGACTACAATCCAATCGTACCACTCTGTCGTTCCTATGTCCACAAGCCATCGAATGTCAATCAATCATATTTGAACATTTAATAATAAAGTTCTTTTGAGTCAATCGTAATTTAATACAATCTAATCCACAACTCTTTCCTCAAAAAATTAAATGCTATGTCATTTTCCTGCTGTCGGTCAAAGGCACGACCTTCCTCAGTCCGCTGGTAACCCGCCGTCTGTGAACGGCTAATGTAATAACAAAACTTGCAAATTTCACACCAAACTAGTTTTGTCTCCGTGCAAGATAATCGAGGCAAGAGTCCAGGTCACGAGGTTATTAATTCGAGAATTATCGTGGCATATATTATCATACTAACTGCAATATTATCACGCTATGCTAATATAGCTGACATATAAAAAGTTGCTTTAAGGTAGACAAAAAAAAATAAAAAAATAAAAAATTATGTATGTGGTCGGCCTTAGTTCATGCGGTCTATACGTTATGGCATTTTATCTTGAATAGGACAGTCCAACGTGTTTCTAAACATCTCATTGTGCATTTTCTAAGTGTGCAATCCACACTTCTTTACTATTGATAAAGTCCCTGTAAGCGATACACGAATCTAAAATTTCACATAATATATATATGTTTATATTTTGCGCGTTGCCTGGCCTAAAAACTGATTTTTTAGGATTTTTATTTAATTTTTAAACTAAAAACTATATTTTTGTCCGCTAGTGTCTATAGTCTTTCCTATCGGTAAGCTACCACTGCAGACGTTGCTCCCCATTACTGCCATTTTTTTTATTATTATGTGGTATTTATGTAGAATTCTCATATATACATAAAATACTATAAAATAAAATAGATAAGTAAATTAGAGCCGAAACAAACCCGACAGGAGCGAACAAATGGCCGAGGGTTAGGGAAAGGAAAAGCACCGCCTTCTGCGTTTGAGCTCGGCGCAGTCTACAGATGTTAGTGAAGCTGACTGGGATTAATCCATTCGCAGAGACGACTATTGGAGTAATTGCGGTCGGCGTATCACTCCACACGTCGGTCACCTCGTGAATCGGGTTCAGACATTTCATCTGTGAATCGAGGTCGTCTCGCTGAAACAGATAAAATATCTGAAAAGAACCTTCTCATCATATGGAATGCTAATTTCGACTCAATATATGCTCGGCGCCGCTTGTTCTTATTCATTATTATCATTACTTCATCAGAGAGGCTGTACAATTGATAGCTGCACTTGCCTCGATGAACGCATTGGGTATAATAAACAAGAACTGCGCAATAGATATCAGATATAGAGTCAGGTCGACCACGCATGCACGACTGACGAACGACACTCTGGCGACCGACTTATGGTAGAAAAGCCATCAAAATGTACCGAACTCATATTCCACCGACTCTAGTGATAAGCAGCAGCATCTCTAGGGTGAGGGCGCCGGCTCTGAGTTCACCGATCCGCCTGCCCAGCATCCTGAGTACGGCATCCTCCGTGCATGGCACACCAGCTTTTGATCTACATCAGTGGTTGATAAAGACAAACTTTTTTTTTTATGAGAAAGGCGGCAAACAAGCAAGCGGTTCACCTGATGGTATGGTGATTACCGTCGCCCACGTACATCTGAAACACCAGTGCTGCAGGTGCGTTGCCGGCCTCTAAAAGTATTTGGGAGATGGAAGGGAGAATGAGGAGGGGGAGTGGGCCTCCGGATACCTCACTCACCGAACGAAACGAAGAAGCATAAGATGCCTCTACTTCACGCTGGTATTCTGCAAGGTAGTGGTACCAATCCGGTCGAGCCGGCCCATTCGAGCAGCAGCAAAAGCCGCCGCTTGGCTCAACCACATTTAAAATTAAACCGATTGATAAAGAAGAAGTATATAGCATATGAACAACAATCCTTGGTATGTTATTTAACAATTTCGAAAACAAACTACGCTTAAAATATTTTAACATATAATTTAAATATAGAATTAGACGACAAAGGTAACCTTCTTATTCAGCCCTTGACGAATACAAACATAGTTGCGGTTGAACAAACAACAGAATAAAAGGCAAGTGTTTATTACAATCGAATCGCAGAATGGAGGCAACATGGACGAATGTTGTCAAACAACATTGAGCAGCAGTAATGAGATATTAAAATTTTATTTAATATGAGCGCGTCGAAACACACCAAATATTTGTACAAACAACCACCTGGACCGCTGTGACATATAAACTAACCAAGTTAGTTGGTTAGGATTAAAATCAGCCAGTGAAAACAGAAAGTTGTACTGTTTGATGTAAAATTAACAGCCGTTCCAATTAGATTCCACATAAACGAAAGTCAATATACATATACAACATTCATTATTTGTTTTCGTGCCCCGCATCGTAACCGTCTTCCCTTGTCTGAGATCCTCCGGTATAGTATGTGAGCGTGGATATTTACGTGATTGTATACCTTCGTATGGTGACAGCTTCCGGTTCGACTCGTTCATGCTCCGTAAGATATCGCTGTTGAATAATAACCAAAAAGGAAAGTACCAAGTGGTAATTATATTGATACGTAAATACTATAACAACGCCCAGCAGATTTTCCACTCGGACTAAGTCACGGGTGGAAGCTAGTAATATAATATTAAGAGATAGAAAGACTATGCTTGTTTAGAGGGAAAGGTGTAAGACTCAGAAAGCATGGAGCGATTTCAAAAATTATGTCATTAGTAGAATAAAGCTACATTACTCCAGAAGTAAGACAGTCTAATTTATAGTTCCTTTAGATATAAATCTGCCCATAGCGAAGAAATCATTTGAAACCAAATAGTTGCCTTATTTGGTCTCAAATTATTATGCAATTAAACATTCGTATGAAACAATCACCCAATTGAGTTTAAACTGTATCCATATTGATGCCCCTATGGGCGGATATATCTGGAGATTTCCAGTGGAAACAATAACTGGAATGATATACAATTTATAGGCTAGCCTCTTAACTGCGCTGTCACGTTTTCGTTTGATGCTTCGAAGGTCAATTGCCTCAATGGCTGCACGTACTTTGTGTCAATTTTTATGGGTCCGATAATTGTAGAGAGTCTGGAACATTTTTTTCTATTATTATTTTTTACTAGCTGTTCTTGTGCTTCAACCTGCCTGGACGTATGGATACGTAACTTAGACCATTGTCCCTCATATATAATAAATTAAATTCATTCGAGGCCATTGTTCACCGTATACCCCGTGTACTCACACAATCATCCGCGTACGACTACATCACGTTCACCCGCAAACTCGAAGTTCCAGTCTAACGTGTGGTGGCATTCATCTTCGACCCGTTCTCATTATTTCCAACGACGATCTCTTGGATTGCTGTAAGCCATTCTTGTTGATAGAGTTTAATCGTTAAAAGGGGTTTGAGTATCTGTTACTAGCGGACACCTTGATCTTGACTCTCAATATGTAAAGCTATAAAGTTCACCGGGTCAAGATTAAAAGGGACAGCGTAGAGTTGAACCTAGTTCCTAGTGATGCTGCAAGCTCGCTTACTGGTTTTTTGGAGTTGGCTACGTCATTGTCTGATGAATTTTCGAACATCCGTCGATCGCAACATTCGTTAGTCAATCGTATTTTACCCCGTGCAGTTCAGTTCGACATCTGAAGAAAATTCCAAGACGGTATATTCTTCTTTAATCCCCGCAATTTAATAATTATTATTAATATTTATTTGTGTATCACCTTAATGCCTGGGCTACTATGGACGGACTTATTGCATTGTGGTACTCTCTACCAGTCAATGCTAGATGAAGAACAATATACAATATAGATAAATACTCTAATATTACATAAATATAACAAGTAGGTATCAGTAACAATTTTCGTTCTTTTCTTAATTAGCTAACTTAATTATCGTATAAAAACATTTCATTGTGTTCTGTCTGAGATGATTTAAAGCGAATTTTATTTAGAACTCAACACGATTCTCTCTAATTGGCATCCTTTTATACTCTATCTCGGCTATATAACAATGCAGAGGTCATTTACCCGAAGCTATAGAAAAGACTGTAACATTGTTCGAGTTTAGTTTCCCGAAATAAAGCTTAGATTTATGTAAAACGGTATTTGAGGTAGGAAGGAACTTGTTATATATATTCTTATATGATTGGGTTGTATATATAAATATACAGATACATATAATATGTTTAAATTAATAAGATACAATAAAATAAACAATTAATAAAATAAAATATATAAATAAACCCAACCAAACCGACGAGGGTTAAGCTAAACCGAGGGTTAGGGGGAGAGAGAAAGTAATTAGCGGACGATGCGAGCAGTATCAAGGAGCACCACCTTCTGCATTTGAGCTCAGAGAGGTCCGTCACGGAGTCCCAGCTGGTTGTGTCTGTGTAGATATATATTAGAAAGCACCGAACAACTGGAGATGACATGCCGAAGCGACTCCCCGGGACGACGTTCAAGCTCGCCAGATGTCGACGGTGGCAACCCTTACGTTATTATTCCTTTTCTTTATCAGCCTGATAATAGTCCACCGCTGGACATCTCTCCCAAAGATAGGTTTTGCTATAATCGCAACGTTAGGTCAGACGCTGCTGCCTATCATCCTTCTGTATATTTTCAGTCTGGCATTTCATGTAATGGTTAATTCGCCAGCGGTCGGAAGCTAGATATATTCAAAGAGTTTCCATTAGTCGACTCTTAAGAAAGAGACCTCTTCTCTTGGGAGGAGCAGTTTTAGACCCCGCCACACAGGCCACAAAAACATTAAGCGTTTAAATGTTGCGGTTAATTATTAATTAATTTATGTATGTAAATTTAAAGTTTTTGATTGCTCTTTTTTAACTTATTAACTAGCGAAGCACACCGGCTTTGCACGGACAGATCTGTAATAAATGTATTGTAAATATAAACCTTCCTCAAGAAATGTTCTAAACGATGCTGAAAACCGAATTTAAATCCATTTATAAATACAGAAGTAATAAGGGAGTACACAAACAAACACGGATTGCGACTTTGATTATTATTTAGATATTTATTATTTAAAGAATATTGTTCATTTGAATTATTAATTCTACTTCATTTTATTATCAACTGATAAACTGTTGACTAGCCGTAATTCCCCTCATATATCTGTTATACGGTTTTCAGGTAACGCGAATATAATCCATACTCATAAATAAAACATAGATATGACTATATTTTCCGGGGAAAAATTCAAAGCTTCTCCTCAAAAATTAAAGTCCTTAAATTGTACGCGGACGAAGTAGCGGGTAACAGTTATATTATTACTAAATATCAAAAACAAAACATACAAAAGGTATGTTTTTGTAAAATAGTATGTGTCTGCATGTTTGACGTACCTACGTACTGAAAGTTTGACGTTTGTGCGAAAACCTCGGTCGGAGCGCGGCCATTTGCATGCTCGTTTTGTAAACTAATTTTTCCGTATTGTGCGTCCGTCTGTTACTTGCTCAATACCAACTAGAGCATATATGAAATGTTCCGCTTTGGATTCTTAGCATATAGAATATTATATTTTAATTTGTTTAAAATTACCTGGCTACGTATTCCTAAATATATAATATTAAAATACCTGATTCCATTTTAAAATTTTGTAACGCAATCCCATGAAACTTCTTGCACTGGAACAGCACACTATAACGGTTTTATTTGTTGTTAATCTGTAAACCATGAACACACTTATACGTTTGTTTCATGTAACGGTACCGGTAAGATGCGACGTTGACACTTGAAGTGCTATAAACGTTTCTGAAAGATTTTTTTTTATATTACATTTAATTTTTGAACCTATTTGTTATTACACATTAAATTATAAAATAGCAATACCATAGAGCCGTGGAAGCTCTGCGTCTGTTCGTTCTTTTTGGTGTACACAATCAAAAGTCTAAGCGTGGTAGAGCCAAGCGGCGGCTTTAGCTGCTGCTCGAATGGGCCGGCTCGACCGGATTGATACCACGGCCTCGCAGAATACCGGCGTGAAGTAGAGGCATCTTGTGCTTCTGCGTTTCGTTCGGTGAGTGAGGTAACCGGAGGCCCACATCCCCTCCCTATTCCTCTCCTCTTCCCTCCCATCTCCCAAATATCCTTAAAGACCGGCAACGCACCTGCAGCTTCTATGGTGTTGCAGATGTATGTGGGAGACGGTAATCACTTACCATCAGGTGCACAGCTTGCTCGTTTGCCGTCTTTTCCTTAAAAAAAAAACACTGCTCGAGTAACAGCACAATTCAAATAAATATTAAAGAGACTGACTTGTTATATTTAACAGAAACTCCATACAACTTATGCCAAATATCTACATTTTACAGACTGTGATAGGTAATTGAAGTCGGTTGTGAATAATCCATATTTCACGTACTATGACCGCTTGCATTCCATAAAGGCTAAACGGCAGTGTCGATCCCAGTATTAACTTGTCTGTGGTCGACCCCAGTATTAACTTATCTATGATCGATCCCAGTATTAACTTCTCGATGGTCAACCCTAGCTAATTTCTAAAGCAAGGGTAACTACGTTGTTTGGTAATACTTTGGTTTTCATACCTATTGCTTACCCAGGGTCAAAACCCTATTCGCCTTGTCTATTACACGCTTTATTATCGCTTCAACAGCAAGTAACAGCGCTAGAGTTATGCTAACACTATATGACGTCTGCAATACGTCTACTGAGAATTAGAATATGTTCTAAATAAATCTATGTATCGAAAAAAACACATTTTTTTTAGATCTGTGAAATAAGAATTACAACATTTCTTGTTCAGTAAAAAGTTCTTGTTCTTTTTCTCTTGTGTAAAGTCTATGATTCAGTCTGGTTTGTAGATTTTGTTATTAAGATTACTCGTACAATTATTGATAACATTTGTCGGGTTGAGGTTAAAATCTCAATGTACTTATATTATTCAGTTCATACCTGAAACTGTCGTTTAATTTATCTCTTATGTAGCTATCAGAAGCTTGAATAAATTTTTTAAATATGTAATAGTTTTCTCAAATATTTGGTATTGAAGGTTTCACAATTGCAAAAATGTGACAATTGGTAGTACTCCGTTAAATATTTCTTCTTTTTCTCCTTTATCAGCCTGTTTAGACTCACGGCTGAACATACGTCTCTCCATGAATGTCAAACAAACAACCTTAGTCCTTAACAAAGTCCTTAATTTTTTTTTTATCTTTATTTTCCTTTTTTGATCTTTATCCCCGACAATTGTAGCTTTACACACCGATTGGTAACTGAAAATCTATTTGGACATTGTCGTGCGCATTTGACAATTAGCCTTATGTCTTTTACCCGATAGATGCCACCGGAAGAGCTATGTCGCTAAAAAAGGATCAACAACCCATTATCCGTCTGTTCTAGAATAACGTACCCGAGTTTCAGGAACGTCTTTTCTCGTCGTGTCCGGCGCACCAGTTAGTCGATAAAACAGGTCACGATCAGCTAATACCAGAATGATCCGGTTGAAACTCAGATCACAAAAGTAAGACTGCTTTGGCAATTGCTAGTGTGTAATTATGTAGAGTTTAAAGCTCAGCGGCAAGCGACCCTGACCGTTGTGACGTGGGTCTACGAATCGAATCCCCGTCGAATTTAATGTTGGTACGATTTACAAAAGACATAATATATTTTGAAATTAAACTGTTGTTTACGGACTTTAAGGCGTTTAATATATTTTTTCAATCCCTACGTTTCGGTGCATTACCGTCCCTACGTGACCATGTTTTTTTTATTTCTTTGGTCCTCGGACCAAATTTACGTGGTAGAGCCAAGCGGTGGTTTTGGCTGCTGCTCGAAGGAGTCGGCTCGACCGGGTTGGTACCACGAGTTCGCTGAATATCGGCGTGAAGTAGAGGCATCTTATCCTTCTGCGTTTCGTTCGGGACAAAGGACCTGCAGCACCTGGTGTTGCAGATGTATGTGGGAGACGGTAATCACTTACCATCAGGTGCACAGCTTGCTCGTTTGCCGTCTTTTCCATAAAAAACACTGCTCGAGTAACAGCACAATTCAAATAAATATTAAAGAGACTGACTTGTTATATTTAACAGAAACTCCATACAACTTATGCCAAATATCTACATTTTACAGACTGTGATAGGTAATTGAAGTCGGTTGTGAATAATCCATATTTCACGTACTATGACCGCTTGCATTCCATAAAGGCTAAACGGCAGTGTCGATCCCAGTATTAACTTGTCTGTGGTCGACCCCAGTATTAACTTATCTATGATCGATCCCAGTATTAACTTATCTATGATCGATCCCAGTATTAACTTATCTATGATCGATCCCAGTATTAACTTATCTATGATCGATCCCAGTATTAACTTCTCGATGGTCAACCCTAGCTAATTTCTAAAGCAAGGGTAACTACGTTGTTTGGTAATACTTTGGTTTTCATACCTATTGCTTACCCAGGGTCAAAACCCTATTCGCCTTGTCTATTACACGCTTTATTATCGCTTCAACAGCAAGTAACAGCGCTAGAGTTATGCTAACACTATATGACGTCTGCAATACGTCTACTGAGAATTAGAATATGTTCTAAATAAATCTATGTATCGAAAAAAACACATTTTTTTAGATCTGTGAAATAAGAATTACAACATTTCTTGTTCAGTAAAAGTTCTTGTTCTTTTCTCTTTTATCAGCCTGTTTAGACTCACGGCTGAACATACGTCTCTCCATGAATGTCAAACAAACAACCTTAGTCCTTAACAAAGTCCTTAATTTTTTTTTTATCTTTATTTTCCTTTTTTGATCTTTATCCCCGACAATTGTAGCTTTACACACCGATTGGTAACTGAAAATCTATTTGGACATTGTCGTGCGCATTTGACAATTAGCCTTATGTCTTTTACCCGATAGATGCCACCGGAAGAGCTATGTCGCTAAAAAAGGATCAACAACCCATTATCCGTCTGTTCTAGAATAACGTACCCGAGTTTCAGGAACGTCTTTTCTCGTCGTGTCCGGCGCACCAGTTAGTCGATAAAACAGGTCACGATCAGCTAATACCAGAATGATCCGGTTGAAACTCAGATCACAAAAGTAAGACTGCTTTGGCAATTGCTAGTGTGTAATTATGTAGAGTTTAAAGCTCAGCGGCAAGCGACCCTGACCGTTGTGACGTGGGTCTACGAATCGAATCCCCGTCGAATTTAATGTTGGTACGATTTACAAAAGACATAATATATTTTGAAATTAAACTGTTGTTTACGGACTTTAAGGCGTTTAATATATTTTTTCAATCCCTACGTTTCGGTGCATTACCGTCCCTACGTGACCATGTTTTTTTTATTTCTTTGGTCCTCGGACCAAATTTACGTGGTAGAGCCAAGCGGTGGTTTTGGCTGCTGCTCGAAGGAGTCGGCTCGACCGGGTTGGTACCACGAGTTCGCTGAATATCGGCGTGAAGTAGAGGCATCTTATCCTTCTGCGTTTCGTTCGGGACAAAGGACCTGCAGCACCTGGTGTTGCAGATGTACGTGGGGGACGGTAATCACTTACCATCAGGTGACCCGCTTGCTCGTTTGCCGCCGAGGATAAACTTTGACATTAGGACGACAAAGACCTCTGCCTTTCCGTGACCACGGGTGATATAAAGCACCTGAAATATCGGGATTAAAATGGTAAATTAAACGCGAGGAAATCCGTAAGTAAAAGTTTCATTTCAAATATATAGTGTTTGGGTAAATACAAGAAATCATTATGACTTAATATTACTTATTACCCGCGTTTAATAAGTTTAGTTGTTGTAGTACAAGAGAAACCTTCCGTACATTTTTATTATCGCCCAGGGTTGACAGCTCCGATGCATTGTGTGTGCTCTTTAGGGCGGGCAGTAGCACTGGCTAAAGCGACACAAGAGAAATTCCTATATAAGGGGTAACATTATTTTTTGAAGTCAGTATGTAACCCCATAAGTTTAGAGCTAAATTAAGTCGGAACACAAACACCGTACAGGTGTTATACCACTTTTTTTGTTTTTACGTGTTTAAATCAATTATGGAAGTCCTAAGTGTTACAGTTAATAAACAGTAAATGACTAGAAACTTTCCTTTTCAGTTTAGGTATATCCGTACGGACAGACGGACAGACTGAGATGACACTTATTTTATTTATTTTCATTGATTTATTCATTCTGCATCGCATGGAAGGTTCAGGCACCCGTTTTCTGAGTCAACAAAGTCAGCTCAAATAAATATTTCAAAAATAAACAAATATTCCTTTCGGGTCGTGGACATTTCGCGAATGTCTCGAGAGGTGCATCGAAGAATCTTCAATCGATTTTAAAAAACTGAAATATTTTTGTTGAAAGCTTATAAAATAAAAGTGTCTGTGTGTCTGTCTAAAAATAGATTTGTTATTTACTGACAGTCAGTACCTACCATCATCCTCCAACAATCAAGATGAAGGTGCGCTGTAATCCATGAGGGCTAAAGTAATTTTTTTTTCACCGCAGATCACAAATTTAGCACCTAATAATTGCGTGATTAATTTTAGTGGTGGCATCGAGATTTGAACCGAGATTACTCGCGTTTCATAGAACGCCAGCACACTGACACTCACCTCTGAGCTATCACGGCTACGGGTCAGGGCTTGCATAGTATGCTTCATCATTTCATTATTACATTCTGTCACAAGTCCACTTCTGAACATGACCTTTGTTATCCCTCAAATATTGCCACAAAGCACGGTCCTTTGTCACCTGCATCCATCAAGCGCAGGCCGTAACTCCATCTTATGGGGACTCGTCCTAAAGTTCGTTTGCCTGTACGAGGTTGTCACTCGAGAATCTTTATCGCCCAATCAGTTCTGCGTGCTATGTGTTTCGTGTTGTCTGTGGCTATGTCGTTAATCCTCCGTAGTTTTGCTGCGGATATCGTCGTTGCAGATATAATTACGTATAGAAACACCAAGCATGGATTTTTCCATAGCCCGCTAAACAATTTTGAACTTCCTCCCACGATGGGTAGTGAAATGGGATGCCTGGATGGAATGGGAACCTATCAATAGTCACTTCCAATTCCTATATTAATCTCCTCCTGGATTTATCTTAAACACCACGCTTGGGCAGATGGTGTGCCATGAATCGCAGTAACACACGACGAAACAGCCCGCCTAAAGGCATCTGTAAACAACTCCAATCGAAGGAGGTTACAGATGCGTTGTAAACTCTGTGACTAAGATAGAATACCTGGTGAGGTATTTCATCTTATACCTTTCAAATCGGAACACAACAGCGATTGCACAGCTGCTTAGCAGTCTGGTTAGTCGTATTTTTTGAAACCCACGGGATGAAAGAAGCTGGCAGAAGTCTTACGACGACCCCATACGGCATAAATTACAATAATTCACATTTTCATAATTCATGTGATTATTGTTCACAAGGTTCGAACCGTGACCTGTATACCTGATTGTTATTGAGCAGCGAGGAATGGTGTCATGCAGCGTTGTTATAGTAACCGTGAATAATTGTTATTACTTGAACAAACAACCATTGAAACTCTAGTCTCTAGTGGTGGAACGTAATATTATAATTATTTCTTATATTTACGCGAACACTACACATTTTAAATAATACTATCATTTACGGATTTTATCGCGTTTAATTTTAACATCTCAGTCCCCCCGTGACCACGGCTGCTGTAAAGCAATCGAAACGTCGGGAATGTAAAAACAAAATTAAACGTGCTAAAATCCGTAAATAATAGTTTCATTTAAAACGAAATATTATGTTGAATAATAGATAAAGTTTTAAAGCATTTACTTTAATTTCCACGATACAACACCTGGCAAGACAATTTTAATAAAAAAAGCTTTAAAGTACGGGTAAACCTTTTTCATTCTTTTCCTCCCGAACGCTTAATATTTATGGGCAATTGAGTGATGTTTTGTGAAACTCATGAATCAGAAATCACTGTTGTTCCGGAACTGCTTTAATGATTTGTACAGTTTTTAGCGAAACCCTTTGCGAATTTCCTGAAATACGGTTTAGGTATTTGTCTTCGACGTCATGTAAAGTATTAATATAATTATAACTACTAAAAAATTACTTAAGTTAACTACATTTCTCATCGTATTTACCATGAAGAGTGTTCTGAGGGACTATTCGTAGCGATCCCAGCATACTAAGTTCCACCATAGTACATCGTGTCAGTTCTGATTCCACCAATGTGGTACCATTAACGCCGTCTGGGTGGTTGGCAATTCACGGTGCTTTTATCTCGGAATCTTTTGCCACGCACTTTGTGTGAAATCTGTCATCAGTAACGACTCACTGACCTTTAAGAAAAGAGTCCATTCCTTTCTGCAAAGCCGGCAATGCAACTGCATCTCCTCTGGTATTCCGTGCCATGGGCGTCGGTAATCACTTACCAGCAGGCTACCAATTTTTCTATTAAAAATAGGAGGAGTCTTCCCGTGGGTGTCGAAGGTATCGTCAGATTCGAATAAAGTAAAAGCCAAGAAAGTTTTATGATTTAACGTCGGATGGCGGACGGATTGTGTTATAAAATCATTGGACGCGTGCAACCAACAGCGGAGAAGAAGAACGGTAATAAATACTAAAAATAACGTAACAACTACAAGGATATCATAAATCATAAGTTAGTTCAAAATTAGCAAATAAACGTGAGGAGTCTTTTAAGACCTAAGAGTACTTCGTGACTGCACATTTTATAGCATCAAGGTCAGTGACCGCGAGATATCGAAGGTGACACGAGACCTAAAGAGACTAACCATGCAAATAAACAAACGTAGAGTAAGAATAAGCGGACAAAATACAAACGAAACATAATAATTTGCGAACGACTAAAAGCACTTGAAACGGTGCTTGTGCTAATTAAAAACATTCTTGCCAAAATAAACAATGACACTTTCGGTTTCAAATGTCACTTTGTTTCTTATATGACGGGACGAGGCAAATGTATATCTATCCCTATATTTAATTTTTGTTATTCTTCTCCAAAGGTCTCTGCACGTGGTGCACCCGGCTAGGTAACGAACGAGGCTGTGACGACAGATTTTTTTCTTATGTTATATAGAGCAAACGAGCAAGTGGCTCGCTTTTTGGTAAGTGATTACCATTGCCCACGTACATCTGCATCACCAAGAGCCGCACGGTCCTTTGCACCCTTCTGATATAAAAAAAAAAAGATCGCATTCAAGGCATTTCAGTTAGTGGCGTATAACGACACCCACGGCGAGCATGGGGATGGTAGTGGGAGATATTTAGTAGGTAGCAATGGCTGAGTTTAGGCCTTTAACCAATAATTTGATGCAATATGCGACCTCTAAAAATGTGTTTCAATTATTTTAAACAGCAAAACACTTCAATATTTACTTTGTATAATGAAAATTAATTTCCACGGCGTCGACTCAGCTGAATAAATCTGAATTGACGCAAATGAAATGAATTACTGCGCAGGCGACGAGTAATTTTCCTTTCAATTATTTTTCCATTCACCTTTACCTCATTGGAACGTCATTTCATAACTGGATAAAACAACCTTTACGGCAATTTATTGCAGACTGCATATGTATTAAGAACAGCTCGATTTTAGTTCTGAGCCGGTGACAAAAAGCAGATGAAAATTTCACTTGTCCTAAGTAATTTGTTTTTTAGTTATTGGAAACTTACTGGTCAATTTTATGGAACACACCCACCCCATCCATACATGTCATTATGGGTTTACCTATATCACGGCGGCAGACAGGTTAGTGGAGCCAGTACCAGTACCGTGGTATTAATTATACTATGGCTCATCAGTAGTATGTGTGATTATGATGATATTTGAAATGATTTTCTGTCTTTAATAGTTTGCCAGAATCTCGTTTGGTAGCTTGCAGGGCGCACCATGTTAATTTAATGATGGCGTTTGAAGAAAACTATGGCATGTTCTCTCTTACGTCTCGAACATTACAGTGACAAGTGCACGCGTAATCTTGAACATTTTAAAGTTTAAATTCTTTTTCATAACATTTGAATCGGTTTATATTTCGGAATAATTTAGTTTTGCGTTATTACGCAACGAACAGGGATCAACGTTATAATTATTTTCGACTTATTTCACCATTTAATAGCTCTCCGTGAAATCACGTACGTATTCGTGTCACAGTCTGATTATTTTAAAAATAACGATACCTTTATCACCTAACATTAACTGACTGTTGAACAGTAGATTGTGGGCTCGAATCATACAAAAAAAAAAAAACTATTGGTTAGAAAACCAGAGGGTCCGTTTGTGTTATGTTGTGTCCCCGTGTGTTTGACACTGTATTTGACCCTTTCTCCAATCTTATCGCGCGAGCTGACGTAGGAACGTAAAGGCGAATGAGGGCGTCTGAGTTAGAGAATCGCCTTATGAAGTTAGAGATGGTCTTTTTCTTCAAATGCCAACCCCACCTGCACCAGATGCACCACATGCAGCCTGCTAGCAAACAAATTATGGCGATCGAATGATGGCGTATTATCCACCCGAATTTACCGAACCCAAATCTCACAGGTTAATGTCGGGGAGATTGATCACAAGTGCGATTTTAACGGCATTGCGCTCAGCAACCAGCTTGCTCAGCGTGGTGACTATGAGCCATTCTTCCAAGAATTGTATGACGGTTCCAGTTGACGCTTTCTTGGAGAAGCCTTTGTTCAGCTATGGGCTTAAATAGGCTGATGCAGTAGTAGTAGTTGTCATATGTATTATATTTGGTGGTAGCCGTGGTCTACAACGGCGCGGAGGAATATGAACCTTCTCAATATCCTTCCCATATTCTTTGGGTTGACTTCATAAAGAACACTGCGTGTGTAATAGTGTCTTCGAAGAAGATTACAAAGGCGTTATCACCGCTGAGATCGGAGAAGAAATGCCTGTTTGTGTGTGTGTGTGTGTGTTGTGAGAGTAGGATATTAAAGACTTCTAACATGATATCAAAATTTACGTATAAAAGTCCACCGGTAGGAAAACTATCCACTGTTAGAAAGGTAAAGGCGAATGAGGGCGTTCGCATAAAAGGGTGTACCCCTTACTCGCTTTTATACGCTTCCCCTTATAAGATCACTTCTTTCAAATCCCAACCCCACCTGTACCAGAGTCAACCTAAGTTATATATTTCCGAATTCCTGTGTGGAAATCGGACCAGCGTCACAAAACTGAAAACAAAAATAATAATTTTATTTATTGCTTTGTTATATGTTTGCTATTTATTGATCTTTGAAACTTAAGTTACATAACGGTCAGACAATGCTAATGAAATAATTAAATTCCGGAACTAAAAATCAAAATTAACCTCCAGATAAATATATATAGAGAGAAAAAGAGAGAGACGGAGTGAAAAATAAAGAGGGTGAGAGAAGCGAATGTTTTACAAACACCAATTATTATACTTAAACACGAATAATAAACGTGTAAGGTACGTAATTCGTAAATATAAACTACGTGAGTGAAAAGCTATATCAATTCAAATAATTGTTTCGGCCATTGAACGCGTTATTAGACAATATTACGAACGTAATCCGGCCGTATTTCATAAACAGAGCAGCGAATAGCGAAATTGAATCACGTAGCTCATCGAATCCATAAAATATAAGATATTTACCGTTGTAATATCGCTCTAGTATTAATAGTGATGGGCTATATCGATCTTTATTTAGATATAATATCGGTAATATGCTGAATTATATTTCGTAACAATTATAGAAATAGGTGTCGATCCGAGAATGATTAATGATTGGCTCGTATATTATTATCGCGTGTTACGGAATCGCAGTTTTGTTTTAAAACATTAAAAATATTTTTTAGGTCATTGCTTATAGCATTATAGCATTGAATTGTCTACAGATAATACAAAGATATTCTTCCTGTCATCTTTTTATTGATTGAGGTAACAAACGAACTAACAGCCAACCTGATGATGGTAAGTGTCCTACAGTTTGTTTGTCCGATTGAAGTGGTTTGTCCTTGCGTCCATGGGAAGAAAGTTTCGTAATGCGTTGTTATTGCTGAGGTGGAATGCCTGTGTGTGTGTGTCTAACATATTATTATAATACTATTGATTTCAATTTGACAGGTTTATTATGATTTTTATGATTAGGTAATGAACTGTTATATAACGGTCAGACAATGCTAATGAAATAATTAAATTCCGGAACTAAAAATCAAAATTAACCTCCAGATAAATATATATAGAGAGAAAAAGAGAGAGACGGAGTGAAAAATAAAGAGGGTGAGAGAAGCGAATGTTTTACAAACACCAATTATTATACTTAAACACGAATAATAAACGTGTAAGGTACGTAATTCGTAAATATAAACTACGTGAGTGAAAAGCTATATCAATTCAAATAATTGTTTCGGCCATTGAACGCGTTATTAGACAATATTACGAACGTAATCCGGCCGTATTTCATAAACAGAGCAGCGAATAGCGAAATTGAATCACGTAGCTCATCGAATCCATAAAATATAAGATATTTACCGTTGTAATATCGCTCTAGTATTAATAGTGATGGGCTATATCGATCTTTATTTAGATATAATATCGGTAATATGCTGAATTATATTTCGTAACAATTATAGAAATAGGTGTCGATCCGAGAATGATTAATGATTGGCTCGTATATTATTATCGCGTGTTACGGAATCGCAGTTTTGTTTTAAAACATTAAAAATATTTTTTAGGTCATTGCTTATAGCATTATAGCATTGAATTGTCTACAGATAATACAAAGATATTCTTCCTGTCATCTTTTTATTGATTGAGGTAACAAACGAACTAACAGCCAACCTGATGATGGTAAGTGTCCTACAGTTTGTTTGTCCGATTGAAGTGGTTTGTCCTTGCGTCCATGGGAAGAAAGTTTCGTAATGCGTTGTTATTGCTGAGGTGGAATGCCTGTGTGTGTGTGTTATGGGCGTGGGACATTTAAACGATGCTAATTCTAATATGATTCGTTTTTTTTTCTAAAAATAAGACATTAACCTTCCACTGTAGGAATTTCTCCTTTGTGGCGGAGGCAGTTTACATACATAAATTGCACATGGACAACAATTATTTGTAGTCCATACAAATACTAGTCCCGTGCGGGAATCGACCTGCATCCCACAACGCCGCAGCTAAACGCTTAGCCACTACGCCAACGAGCCGTCAATATGGCTCAATATGGGTCAATATGGCATCACAATTTATATATACGTCTACAGCTGTGAATACATACATTCCATTGAAGATTAGACGGCTCGATAGTCAAGTTGGTTCGTAGTGACCCTGCCTTCGAATGTCGCAGTTTCGGGTACGAGCCCGCTGTGGACACATATTTGTATGCCTAATATAGATTTAATGTTTGCAGGTAAATGTATATATTCTTATCACTATCCAGTTGGCACAGGGAATCCCAGTTTCCCTTCCGAACGGGTTCCCGCTTAGCTGCGGTGAGGCGGCTTAGTGGCCGTGGCGTGGTCAGGCACGGTGAGCCAATAGAGCCAATGTAATCCAGGTAGGCCTATAGTATGCGTTAGGTATTTCCCAATGAATGAAACAGGGGATTCCTAGTTAGGGAGTGAATGATGTGTGTGTGTGTCTAACATATTATTATAATACTATTGATTTCAATTTGACAGGTTTATTATGATTTTTATGATTAGGTAATGAACTGTTATATATAATTTAAAAAGACATTACCAAACAATTTCCTAATGTCACGCGAATCACGGAATATTGGAAACACATTAACACAATAATGAATATTCAATGAGTGGTTAAGATTTCGTAGAACTTCACTACGTTCTTATTTTAGTTTTAAGGTCCATTGAACCTAAAAATCTGTCGACAAAATGGCGATTATTGCAAGATTGCCGTAAAAACCGATTAAAGTAATTGCGTCAATATAATTGATAAACGCAGCCTGCATAATGTAAACGTCTCTTTTAAAATTTGAAAAAAAAATATATTTAAATACAAATTTTCTAATAGATAATGTTGGGACAAGGAGACAAAGACATATGATCAAACAGAGGCTTGTATAGTCACTGAGAGGGCCATGGGGAAAGGAGGTATAAGACCTCAATCCTAATTACCAAATGGTTGTGGGTTTCCTTATGCTGCCACCTATGCTGTTGATTTTATAGGCCGTAAGAGCTTTAATTATGCCTAAATTTAATAAACCTGGCTATGATTTTAGCTCATCAGTGGGATGTTCTCAGTTTGTTATTTTTACTTAGCAAACTATTTAGAAAGATATAAGATAAAAAACAAGTGTTAACTAAAAGTATAGATAACTTCGATGAAAAGGGGAACGCACCCGAAGTTGCCCAAGGATAAGCTTTAGAGTATCGGATCAGAACACATTATATGGCTTCGTAGCCCGTACTTTATGCCTATTCTGCATTTGTAATTCGTTCAAAAGCAATCTTATTTTGTTCATTGTTACTCAAGTGAAATCTAAAACGTGTTTATCTTTTTAACATCACAGTTCTAAAAGCAGAGGAAACAATTTGTTGTTAACTTCTACTGGGCCAGCAGAGAACTATTTTATTGAATAATGGTGGTACGGGCACTTCTCCTGTTGGCTGTCATCTACATCGAACGAGTTGGTGGTACCAAATAACTCGTACTTAAGACGCTGTTCCTCACTATCGCTTTGGCAAAATTATTCGTTAAGATGAGATAACAGACTCTTGTATATTTCTTCTTTATCAATCTTTCAAACTCCACTCGTAGGTTTCACACATACTCGTAGATCTCTTCAAGAAAGCTCCAATAAGCTGGTACATTTATTGTAGTGTTTGCTGCGCTACTTCCACCACGTTGAGCTGGCGGGTTGGTAAGCTGTTCCCCATCACTTATCTGTGAGATTTATATTCGGTAACTTTGAATGGATTTTCATTTGCAGAAAAAGATAATACATTACCTCTTACATACATTCTCGCAGTGGACTTGAAAGGCTGATAATTATGACGATGACGATGATGACTTTAGAACCTCAACTTATTGTATCACAATTGAAACGTAGACGGAAACTTCATCTCGTATGAAAATATTCCTTCCTTTTATGCTAAGTTGTATTTATTTTTAGCAAGCAGACACGACACGAATAGAATTTAAATGTGTATTGAAATAGTTCATGTGTTAACGTGATACGAAAACGTAATGTCCTATGGGAAGTTAAATAACCAGCGATGGCCTCGCGTTGCAAAGTTTGATAGTTAAAAACAAATTTCCGTGTACCCGGATCGATGAAGCGTCGATAATTTTCGGTAGTGGTGAGATCGTGTAAATACGGCTCGCTTCCCGCTTACGTCAGTCTCTTATTTCTGTTCGTGTAATATCGGTAACCTAGTTGGAGCCCTGCTTGCGGGTTATGCATCGGTTTTTCACCCATTTACTGGTCAATGGTGCTGCGTCGTGCGTAATGAAGACCCGATTACGCTGCTATTTATAATTTAGAATGGTAATGATTTCTTTCGAACAATTTTGGAACGTAAATTTTTAAATGAACAAATGATTCTTTTACGCTCTATTCATCAGAGCTTATTTGCAAGTACAGATAGTGAGCCTGTCGCAGTCTTAGTGTATGAAAATCATTCATAGGTTTTCCTGCACATAGGTAAGCACAAGGTAGCCCTGCACATAGGGAATAGAACTGGGGTCGCTCACCACATCTTTCTATCGCCTATCGTAGCCACATCTTTATATAGCTAATATCTAAATGCACATCTGTTTGCTTTATGGGTGGCGATGTTTAAAACAGTATAACGGAATTAAAATTAACTCGTTTGTTACACAAACGAGAAATTAAATCAAGGAAAGTTTAAGAGTGCCCGTCAGCATCTGTTACAACATCTCAGCAAGGCTGGATTTTATGACTTTGGCACTAATCTGGTGCATATCTAGGTCACACGTAGTATGCTCTTTTATCCAATCTCTGTTTATTGTATGTTTAGTGAATGTTCGTTAGAGGAGGCGATGTCTTTGGCGGAAATAGAACTTTTTTTTTTTTAATAAATGGATCGGGTCCGACCGGTAAAGGATCCCGTTTTCATCGAATATCAGCTTAACGTAACAGAGCTGTTGCGTTTAAGATTGTAAGTCAGGCGTAACGGAGACCAACAGGTAGCATAGGCAACCTTAGTGTGTGTGATAACACACTTACATCATGATTCTTGACGTTGTATGAGCCACGGACGGATCCATCCGTTCTCGTTAAGAATAAAGATCACCCCACCCTAAACCTTAACAGCGTGTAAACAGTCCACTGCAGGACATAGACCTCTCCCATTAGGAGGTTTTTCCATAATAGCTCGGCAAGCGGATTGGCGATCGCAGATAAATAAAATGCCAAAGACGATTGCCAGCAGCGTCTAGGGAGCCGCTTGGCTCCCTAGACGCTATATCCTTTAATTCATTTATCCTTTTATTGTCCTTCGGGGAGTCCTACAATGATTTTAAGCCCCCGCTATCTGAATATGTGGTCTACTAAGTCGTCATGAAATAAAATGAAATGAAATGAAAATACACTTTATTGTACGCCAATAGCAAAAATAGGAAAAAATAAATAAATAAAAAGAAACACAAAGGTACAAGGTACAAACACAAAGGTGGCGGCCTTATCGCTTAGAAGCGATCTCTACCAGGCAACCATTTTGCAGAGGAAATATAGTCATGTATAGTCTTCTCTTATCTTATTTTAATTGAGCAACGTTTTCATCAAACAGTGATCTTTTAAGGCAGTGAACTGAAGATGGCGTTGTAGTTGCATTCGGCCACGATCGTCTATATAAAGGATGTCGCATAATAAAGCAGTGTATAAAAAAGTAAAGTAACAGCCTGTACGTGCCCACTGCGGGGAAAAGGCCTCCTTCTCAAATATCTAAGATGGTTTTGGAGCCGGGAAGGGCCCGCCACGCTGCTCTTGTGCGGGTAGACACTTCACATATCCCCGAAAAAATATTGTTCATTGTTTTCCAGACATGTAGGTTTCCTCACGATATTTTCCTTTATCGCCGAGCACGTGGTAAATACAGAACCCAAAATAGCTATCAATAATTTTAGTGGTGCCGTCACCGAGGCTCGAACCCTGGTCAGTCAGACTCTAAAGTGAGCGCCCTGTCCACTAGGCTAACACGGCTCTTGAGGAGTGTATATTAAGGATTTAATAATAAACCAGGATACAGTAATACAATGAGTAATATAGAATTTAGTTTTATGTTGCCGGTGTATGAGAAACTGCTACTAAAGAAAATGTTAGAAACGTATCTGGGCCTCCGACAAATGGCAAGTACAAAAATATTTTCAAATATTTCAGATTGTCAAGAGAGGCTTATATCCGGCTGTGATTGCTAAAAGGAATCAATTCGAACAAAATGTACTATTTCGTAAATGTGCTTACTGTTTTATATGCTCCTGTAAATTTTCTAACCTATTATGAGTCAGCAGTCTGTGGTTGATCATCGCAGATTCCATTTTTTCATTTAATGCATGCGGAATTGGGCGCGAAACAAGTATTATGTTTTATTAACTGTCTTAAAGTATCTGAGATTGGCTGGTAGAGATTTAAAATCAAATGGATAAGTCCACCTTAAATTTAAATTGAGAAAGTTTTTTTTTTTATTTTAATTTATATCTCATCCGTTTCTACGATGATGTATGTAATATATTTACAATGTGATTTGTATCATTGTTATGTTTGAAATATTTACTTATATTGTGATACTTCTGTACGTTTACGTAAACTTAGGCATCACCTAAAGTGACATTCATAAAGTACGAGTATGTCGTTTCTTAAGGGGAGAGTAAGGTTAATTCGTACGAAAAAAGGCAAGTTTTTGTGATTTTTTCTGACTGCACAGTTAAATTTTCTTTACTTAACTAATGGTACATTGAAGTATGACATTCAAAGAATGTTGCATTAAATTTTTACGAAGAAATATTAAAAAATACGGTAATGGCTGCAATTATTCAGAAGCGTCTGGGAAACAAGTAGAATTGCGGTGCCCCTCATAATTTCGTGCTGGATCATCTGAAATCAAAAAATCGAAATTCATTCGTTAGATAATAGTTTTCCCCTGGTAACGCTGGGAGGGTTTTTCGAAATTTCAATTTTTCACTTTTTTGGAACACTTTGAAGGGAAAAATTGCTTATTTTTCTTCGTAAGTCAATTTATGAATAAAACTATTAAGTTACTTAGCGTTAACAGTTTGGTGCAAATAAAGTTGAGGCTTATATATTGCCTTTGATGGGTATTTCTTAATCAGGAGTTATCTGGCGTGACGTTTGTGCAAACGAGCATTACTCTTTGGAAGTTAATTAAACTGTCGCATTATTTTAGGTTAGTCGCGTTTTGTTATGTTAGGACTTTCGATTGGTTACGGATGATAAACAATCAGCTGCATATATATCGCGCCGAACAACAGTAGACCAAAATAAACGGACGGAAGTTGATTATAGATAAAGAACTGCCAATATTTAACAATGGCGTTCAACCCGACCAGAGTACGTTCGATGGCTTGTGTGATGTGATGTTTTGTAAATAAATACGTTCGCACAATGAGATTAGGATTAGGGTTGGCACGCTTTTATTATGTACCTTGGTTATATTTGCATAGGGTTGGCGCACTCTTGTTGCTTACTTTAGTGAGATTTTCATAGCGTTGGCGCCATTTTAATACATACATACATTATGTTGTTAAATCTGCTGATAATAATTCCCTTGCCTATCGCTAAAGAATTAAGATGTATGGGAGCGATCTTCCTTGAGGACTAAGGTGGAACTCATGGTTGCCAGTAAGTTGTTTCTCCAGTTGCGTCATTAATTTTTTTGGATAAATAGAAAACATTGTATAGCACATTGTTATACCTATATAACACAATTATTAATTATATTTATGTACTCGAAGAAGTTAGTGCAGTTAGCCGTTTCTGCTTTTAAATCCCTATCGGATTTTGCGTTTTGAAAGTAGCTGTACTCCGTACAACTACTAGCTATTTTTTTGAAAAGCTTTTTATGGGCCGTCCGAGAGAGTTTCGTACCTCTTTTCGAATGGTCGAGTTGTGTCGATCTCTTTAGGCGGTAAGAACCGGCCTGGTAAGTGGGGGTATCTTGTGGAACCAGGTGTTATGTTTGCGTGACGCAGTGTTTTATCATTCTATTCTTCAATTTTATCTTGTGTTAGTGTAAGTTGTATTTTCTAGATTCAGCTGTTTCATTTTTATGACAAAACCGTACTATTTGTCACACACATGTAAATAACATTACTATTCTCGAAAAAGAATAATATGATTGGTGGTTAAAGCGAAAATAACACGTAAAAATACAATTGTTTCGAATAATATTCGCCTACAGGATTATTAAAAATTCAAAATAATCTTAATTAACAGTAATTCAACTTACGTCTGAAAGCCTATGTTGTGTGGGCTGCTACTAGTACTAATGCTTGTAACAGATAAAATATTCTAGTTAGACTAAGACTAAATCAGTTTTCTAACGTAACCACTTTTCTTTACCTTCTTTACTAACCTGTGTAATTCATAAAAACACAAACAAAAGATAGCACGCCGTGCATGACAGGTTTCCCCATTCTCATTATGCTTGGTGGGTGGGTTAGTGGGTGCGATAGGGGTACACTCGCTCTGGTGATATTGTTTCCCATCATTAGTGGGATGGTTGATGGTGATGGGTGGATTAGGGACTGGTTAAAGGTAACAGGTGTGCTGTCAGTCCTGTGGAAGATGCAACACCTCACAGCTATCAATTATACCGGCTCTCCTTACATTTCAATCCGGAACATAATACTCTTTTTGTTGCAGTTTAATACTTAGAGGCAGAAGAGGGCTAGAACTTGATATCTACCCAGATGGTTTCTAGGTAGAAAAAGAGTTGTAGATGGCTACTTATACAAGAATTTGAAAAACACAAAACGTGGTAGAGCCAAGCGGCGGCTTTTGCTGCCGCAGGAATGGGCCGGCTCGTCCGGATAAGTACCACGGCCTCGCAGAATACCGGCGTGAAGTAGAGGCATTTTGTGCTTCTGCGTTTCGTGTGGTGAGTGAGGTAACCTGAGGCCCTCTCCCCCCTCCCCCTCCCCAAATATGGTAGCGGTATATAATTTTGAGCTACCCCAGGGAGGGTACCAGTACCGACGGTTCTGGAGAATCCCTCAATGAGCATCCACGTTCAGGCTTTCCTACGCTACCTAATCGTGGATGCTCAGTCTGCCCCGCGTATTCTGGGGGGGGCAATATTCCGCTCTCTTTCTTTCCTACTCGAGGCAAACGCAGCAAAGAAACTATGGCATCCCCTACCGCGCTCGCCGTGGATTTCTGCAATATCAGGGGACTCCACTCGAACCTTAGCGCCGTTCATTACCATCTTGAAACGGCGAAGCCGGCCTTGCTTTTTCTTACAGAGACTCAGATATCGTCTCCGGATACCTCTTATCTCCATTACCCGGGGTACAAACTGGAACACTCCTTTGTGCCCCGTGCCGGAGTTTGCGTATACGTCAGAGATGATATCTGTTCTCGACGCCTCGGTAGTCTTGAAGGTTTGGACCTTTCTACCCTTTGGCTGCGCATCGACAGCGACGACCATCCGCGCGTCTATGCGTGCCTTTACAGGTCCCATAGCGGTAATACCGTAACTGACCGACTCATCGACCACATCCAAATGGCTACAGATTCCGTGCTACAAACGATCCCATCCGCAGAGATCGTGATTCTCGGCGATTTTAATGCCCACCACACCGATTGGCTCGGTTCTCGCATAACCGATCATGCGGGGAGATCTGTTCACGACTTTGCATTAGCATATGGCCTGACACAACTGGTAACCTCGCCGACGCGGATCCCAGACGTGGAAGGTCATACACCTTCCCTGTTGGACCTTTTGCTGACCTCACACCCGGACGGATATTTGGTCTCAGTCGATGCCCCTCTTGGCTCGTCGGACCACTGTCTGATCCGGAGTGTAGTGCCTATCGCGCGCCGATCCCGAACGCGATCTGCGGGCTTCCGCCGTGTGTGGCACTATAAGTCGGCAGATTGGGATGGAATGCGGTCTTTCTTTGCTTCCTACCCATGGGGGCAGGTTCGCTTCTCGCTGGATGATCCCAACGCCGTTGCAGATTCTGTCACCGATGTGGTACTTCAGGGAATAGAACTTTTTATTCCGTTCTCTGCAGTGCCTGTCGGAGGAAAATCCCAGCCTTGGTTTGGTCGCACCTGCAAAATAGCGTCACGCCGAAAGCGGAAGTGCTACCAGGCCTGGGCCGACGCATCGGCGTCTCGGGATGCAAAAACCAGTGCTCTTAAAAACGAGTACAACTCTGCCTTCAGGTCTTTCAAAAGAGTTATCGCTGCGGCAAAGTTAAAGCACATTGGCAGAATTGGCGAGAGACTAGTTCGCCTCCCATCGGGATCCCGCGCATTCTGGTCTCTCGCCAAGGCTGTCCAGGGGAATTTCTGTCAGCCATCTCTCCCATTTCTACACGAGGAGGATGATTCGCTGGCCCATACTGCAAAAGAGAAAGCCGATCTCTTGGGCTCTCTTTTTGCATCCAACTCGACTCTTGATGACCGGGGAAACTCTCCACCTACCATCCCGTGGTGTAAGTGCTCCATGCCGGAAATTCAGTTTCTGCAGAGCTCAGTGCGAAAGGCACTTCGGTCCCTGGACATTCATAAGTCGAGAGGGCCGGACGGAATCCCTCCAATTGTGCTGAGGATGTGTGCCCCTGAGTTGGCACCGGTTCTCACGCGTCTTTTCCGGCACTCCTACTCTTCAGGCGTCGTCCCGGAATCTTGGAAGACAGCATTTGTGCATCCAATACCCAAAAAAGGCGACCGCTCTGATCCGTCCAACTACAGGCCTATTGCCATCACCCCCTTGTTATCTAAAATAATGGAGTCACTCATCAACACCCAGCTCCTGAGGTACCTGGAGGAACACCAGCTGATCAGTGACCGACAGTACGGTTTCCGTTGCGGACGATCAGCTGGTGATCTTCTAGTTTACCTGACTCACCGATGGGCAGAAGCAGTTGAGTCTAAGGGGGAAGCTTTGGCGGTTAGTCTGGACGTAGCGAAACCATTTGAAAGGGTTTGGCATAAAGCGCTTCTGTCAAAGCTTTCATCTTACGGGGTTCCTGAGAGATTGAGCAACTGGGTCACCAGCTTCCTCACGGATCGGAGCATCAAGGTTGTTGACGACGGTGCATACTCGGACCCCAAACCCGTGAATGCTGGTGTTCCACAAGGCTGTGTGCTATCTCCCACTCTGTTCCTTCTGAATATCAACGACATGCTACAAATCAGTAGCATTCATTGCTATGCAGACGACAGCACGGGTGATGCCCTATATACAGGCCGTGCGAATATTTCTCGGGAACACGTCGACGAGTGCCGGAACAAACTTGTGTCTGTAGTCGAGACCTTGTTATTCAAAGTCTCGGATCGGGGTCGACGTAATTTGGTCCTATTCAACCCCAAAAAGACACAGGTTTGCGCGTTCACCGCTAAAAAGAATCCCTTTGTCGTTTCTCCTCTTTTT
Source organism: Bhutanitis thaidina (assembly GCA_029286595.1). Classification (NCBI taxonomy): domain Eukaryota; kingdom Metazoa; phylum Arthropoda; class Insecta; order Lepidoptera; family Papilionidae; genus Bhutanitis; species Bhutanitis thaidina. The sequence continues at coordinate 3,151,270 of JAGSMS010000020.1, read as the reverse complement.
GAGAACATTCCCCTTATTGCCTCAGCCAGTATCAGAATCCTTGGCATTGACATATCGAGCGACGTTCAGTTCCGTGGTCACTTGGAGGGAAAGGCCAAATTGGCCTCCAAAAAGCTTGTGTGCTCTGTAGAGCGCGACAGTATTTCACGCCGGTCCACCGTTTGCAATTTTATAAGGCGCAAGTTCGGCCCCACATGGAATACTGTTCTCATCTCTGGGCAGGGGCACCCCAGTACCAACTCCTTCCATTTGACCGCATCCAACGTCGAGCGGCTCGAATTGTCGGCGACCAAGCTCTCTCTGATCGGCTTGATCCTTTGGCCTTGCGAAGAGATGTTGCTTCTCTTTGCATTTTTTACAAAATTTTTCACGGGGAATGTTCTGAGGAACTGTTCGGATTGATCCCAGCTGCTGTGTTTCACAATCGTACATCGCGACAGAATTCGAAGTTCCATCGATACCACCTAGATGGTTGGCATTCCACCACAGTGCGTTTTAATCGAAGTTTTCTGCCACGCACTTCGACTTTGTGGAATCAGCTGTCGCCAGCAGTATTTCCGAACAGTTACGACTTAGGGACCTTCAAGAAAAGAGCTTATTCCTTCCTTAAAGGCTGGCAGCGCGTCTGTAGCTCCTCTGGTGTTGTGGATGTTCGTGGGCGTCGGTGATCACTTACCATCAGGTGAGTCGCGCGCTCGTTTGCCCCTTCTTCTTTAAAAAAAAAAAATATCATCAAAATCTCAGTGACTTTGTTTTTTTAAGAAAATCCAGTACAGTTGATAAATGGCAGACTAGTAATAATCAAGGAAGACATTGGTGTATTTCAATATTATTTCACTTTATATAAGTACCAAAATAAACATAATAAGCAACTAAAAACTTATTACGTTTGTGGATTGCGAACTATTTGCATAATAACTGTCATGTATAATATTCAAATTTATTTACAATGAAAAAAATAGGGCTGCAAACACAATAAGTTACATAAATTGTTATTTTTCTAAGCTATATCTACAATATACAAAAAAAAACTTGCGCTTTCTCGACTGAATGAACAGTGGGTCTATGATAATGATTTGAGTATTATTATTTCATCAGTGGATCTTTGATATGAATCATGTCGGTAAGCAGCCAATTATTCCATTTCCGTTTTCTATTCGTTCTATTTAACAGTCCGAATATCCATTTGACCACGCTCAGTAGTGCCAAATGAAAATCCATAATCTCTACCTACCTTTATGGGTGAGTGCTGTTATCTAATCACCTATGATTCATTGTCTAATAGTCAGACTGCAAACAGGTTACATTACTATTAATGGCAGATGCCTTTAGTTGTGATTATAAATGAAAGAAACAATGAAGATTTGTACGGTACTCTGCGATTGACGCGTGGAATAGGTATTTCTCAAATTATTTATAAGCTACTTTTCGGCACGTGACAACCCTAAACAGTGTTGCTAATAACAGATTTAGTAAACGGAAGTGAATAAAGCGATGGTACAATTTTCTGCGAAATATTCATCATTATGGCGCGCGTGTATATGAGATTTAACTCGTTTTTTTAAGTTAAATAGTAAATAATAAGACTGTGTGGCGTATAGTTAGTGACTAGAAGTGACCACTCGTTACATGCAACTAGGTGTTTCGATCATAATGGTTGGGAGTGCCAACGCGCCTGCATCTTGGTTCTTGTTCGAGGATGATGGAGTAGGATGATGACGTGTGATGTTTTGTACGTGGTAGAGCCAAGCGGCGGTTTTTGCTGTTGCTCGAATCGACCGGTGTAGCACAACGACCTTGCAGAATATCGATGTAAAAGCATCTTGTGCTTCTGCGTTTCTTTAGGCGAGGGAGGTAACCGGAGGCCCTCTCCCCCCTCCCCTGTCCTTCTCCCCTGCCCCAAATATCCTTAACAGTCCGCAATGCACATGCAGCGCCTTTAGTATTGCAGATGCACGTGGGCTAGGGTAATCACTTAACATCAGGTGAGTCGCTTGCTCGTTTGCCGCCTTTTTCATAAAAAAAAGTGTAAGTAATTGTCTTTGCAACTCTACATACTGTCACACATCATGTTCCCTTTGACACTCTTATTTAAAAAAAAAATGCAGGATTACATTTCACTAGAAGGTGCGAAATATCTATGCACATGAAGATACTGACGTCACTTTATACAATAAGTTGTTCATTTGGCAGATTCTAAACGTATACAATGAGACTAACGCAACTTCAATACAGTCCGGATTCATTAAGTCATAGATCGGAGCCATGGTATCACCAACAAAGCTCGCCAGAGATTTGTCTCTCGTAAAGAGTCTTACTAACCAACATCCACATTTGCACGGCGAGCACTTCCTGATTCAGAACTATAAAGTATTACAGAAACTATTGATTGAATTAGTGTACCATTTTCTGGGACAATACTCAATTATATCTTCCGTTAAACTCAATACAAGTGGGGTCATCTAGCGGAATATTTTGCGGTAAATTTGGGTCAACCAGCCAACTGAAATCGCAAATGTAGCGTTTTATCTAGATCTGTCGCGACAAATTATCAGATACGCCACAATCTTGTCCGGTTGGCGTCTGTATATTTCCGATGAAAATAACTGTACTCTCATAGCTAAAACCTCTGTTGTTTTTGTAACTTAGTTTTATTTATATCCGGTATAAGTTCATCGTTAATGTAAAGTAGTGACGTATAAATTATTATTTTTCCTGATATCAATCACACTTGTAGGTGCGAACAGACGGAGCGCTGACGAACGATTGAAAAAAATAATTATCCGAACATGTCGAACTCAAATCCCACAGACTAGTGAGGTGGAGCATCATCAGTGGTGCAAAGGTGTAAACTTGCAGCAAGTAGCTTGCACAGTATTGACATCATTTCGAATGCTAGCTAATATTGTTTTTTTTGGTCAGCCTTTCTTGGAAAGGCAACATTCGACTTAGGTAGGCTGATGAGGAAGGTGAGATTAGGGCTGAACAAGACGATGATGATGTCCGCGGTGATTTCAAACATAGTAACGACTTCAACCGCGGTGATTTCAAACGAGCAAGCGGTTCACCTGATGGTAAGTGATTACCGTCGCTCACATACATCTGCAACACCATAGATGCTGCAGGTGCGTTGCCGGTCTTTAAGGATATTTGGGAGATGGGAGGGAAGAGGAGGGGAATAGGGAGGGGGTGTGGGCCTCCGGTTACCTCACTCACCGATCGAAACGCAGAAGCACAAGATGCCTCTACTTCACGCCGGTATTCTGCGAGGCCGTGGTACAACCCGGAAGAGCCGGCCCATTCGAGCAGCAGAAAAGCCGCCGCTTGACTCTTCCACGCTAGACTGTTTCTGCCTACCCCGTTGGGAACAAGGCGTGAATATATACATACATACTTTTATTTTATAGTGTCATAACACAGTGGATCTTATTCGTTCATATCATTCCATTTCCCATACTATTTCAAAGTGGTGTGTGTAAAATGTAACCAACATTGTCTGATACATTGACTTATTAAACTTGGAAATCATGACCCACTTCCAAGAATGAATAGCCACGGGCGTGTTCATTCATTCACATATAACCACACGCCTTTGAAAGGTAAATATATAAGGTAAGTTAACTGTTTTTAACGTGAATTGAATGCTCACTTATAAATAGTAGATAGTAAAGAGTTTTATCAAGCGTTAAACTATTCATCTACTAAGCTTCTCCGTAAGGATTTTTTTAAGCGTGGTAGAGCGAAGCGGCGACATTAGCTGCTGCTCGAATGGGCCGGCTCGACCTGATTGGTACCACGGCCTCGCAGAATACCGGCGTGAAGTAGAGGTATCTTGTGCTTCTGCGTTTCGTTCAGTGAGTGAGGTAACCGGAGGCCCACGTCCCCTCCCTATTCCTCTTCTCTTCCCTCCTATCTCCCAAATATCCTTAAAGACCGGCAACGCACCTGCAGCATCTATGGTGTTGTAGATGTATGTGGGCGACGGTAAGCACTTACCATCAGGTGAACCGCTTGCTCGTTTGCCGTCTTTTCCGTAAAAAAAAAAAAGTAATTCTAAACCAATCAAATGACATAAATGTCCGAAATCGAAAAAAATACCTAAATGACGACTTCAAAATACCATCGGAAGTTGTCAACTGTGCAGGAGATATTATAGTGCCGTAAATGTACGCTCAAACACAGATACTCACTCGTCTTCACCTTCTAGTATCTGATGTATCGCATGTGCGAGCCATTGTTGAAATGAGAAGCAATACAACACGACTAGGCTGAGCATTTCTTTATTGCACATATATTGTCACCGCAACCAGATAATTTGCCTTTAACAGAAATTGACTCGTGCTGGGATTCGAATTCAGGACCGCTCCGCAGGTATGCTTCATCTTCAGTCTGTCCAATTTAAAATATATCTTGTTCATTGTATTTTCTTAAATTCTTCTAGAGTTACATGAATTTCTAAATTACACGAGGATAAAACCGCGGGCTCAGCTTGTATAAAATAACAATAAAAGATTAAAAATAAACAAAATCATTTTAGGATGTTGGCAGCTGTCAGTGATGATATACTAGATATTTGATATAGTTATTTTGCCAAATAGAGGACGTTTCTAAATTCGGAAATATAAACATATTTGAATACTTAGCCTTAAAGATAAACCATTAATAGATTCATTTCCTTTTTTGTTCTGGGATACGGATGGCTATTGGCTATACCACAATCTGGCAAACGAACAAGCTGCTCGCCCGGTAATAAGTGATTATCGTCGCCCACGTACATCTTCAACTTCAACACCAGTAGAGCTGCAGGTGCGTTGCCGGCCTTTTAAGATACGAGTATTATGGGAGGGAAGAAGAGGAGGGCAGATGGGGAGGGGGAAGTGGGCCTCCGGTTACCTTACTCACCAAACGAAACGCAGTAACACAAGATGCCGCTACTTCACGCCGGTATTCTGCGAGGCCGTGGTACTACCCCGGTCGAGACGGCCCATTCGAGAAGCAGAAAAGCCGCCGCTTGGCTCTATCACGTACAGTATTTACCGCCGTCTGTTGATCAGTCTGTCCAGCAACCTGGTGGAGTTGGAGTGAATATTTGTTGAGCAAGGTATACGCATGGTACGAGTAGATATAATGGATTCTCTGTAACCGCCATGTGGGGGCGCTGTAAGAGATACCGCGGTGAAATTATTTACAGAACATTATAAATAAATATTTATCTGCACTTATGATTTATTGGTCTATTCTGTTGTATTTATATTAGCTGCGCATATTTAATGGCGTTTAAAATAGAATTTACTGCTTATACTTGTCTATTATGCAAATTTATTACAAGTGTTGAATATAATAATTATTTATATCCGCTAGCTTACAAATGTGGTAATTTGTACTCCCCAAAGGGGTAGGCTGATGTGTCAATAAAGAGGAGAATTAATATTTGACATACGTAAATTATATATAACATCAATACGTGACAGGTTTCCCCTCATTGTTGCGTCTGCCCCCCCCCCTCCCCCCCTACTTTTATTCTGTTAGAGTCGACTAAGAGAAAAACCTTCGATATCTTGAGGCATCCGATAAATGGATGAACCATATCACAAAGTGCCTTAACGGAAGCAAGCAACCTGATGCAAGGCATCTGGTGGTGATTATGGGAAATTCTGCCACTGGGAGCGGCCTGTGTCCGGCAGTGGACTAAGAAATTGGCAAACAGTGAAGTGTGACTTTAGCCTTATAACAGTTGTGCATAGACAATTATTAAAACATCATTCAGGTGAGTAAACTAGGCTGGGCGTATGAATGGGTCTCACGTAGGCGAGAAATACACTAGCCTCGTTACTTCGTGGAATGGGCCACACCCCCTACTGACTTCCTAGTAATGAATGGCCGAGAACAGGGCCAGACTTGGAACAGTTGTTCAAAGCTAAAATTAATTTACAATATGAAGATTTTTAAGATAATGTCTTTAAGTATAATAACTAATATTCTTTAATCCCTCCAACTACGACTAAGAGCTCGTGCGACGTCGTGTTTCTACATTCTAAACAAATACAACATTATTTAAGTAGATTAATAAAATCTTCTATGTTTAGCAAAATTAGGTAAAATTGAAATTTTTTTTGTCTTGTAATCTTTGTTATTAAAACAGTCCAATATTTTCATAATCGTTTATTATCCTATGGGAAATAGGTTAAGCATTGAAGAATACATTTTATACCATAAGTCAATCGTCTGATCTTTTTATGCTGGCTTTTTCAAGCAGGCTGCTTGTTAAAGTGATGTTAAACACATAAAGCTCTTTTTGACAGTTCAGTGTCAAATCACTGGTATTATTATTGCATATTATGGTACATATATTCATCATGTGGTAGTGGTAGTAATCAGGTATTAGTCTAAAAATATGCCAACCCCTTCTTCCCGAGGGCGGCGCAAGAGACGGGCGGCAATCATCGGAAGCGTACCCAGCGACGCGGCTCGCCTTCTCCCGAAGCCCCAGGTGAGTAGCGGAAACACGTCTGGCTACACTCAGTCGTACCAAATGGAAATCCGTAATCTCTGCCTACCCCTAAGGGTGTCAAGGATGATTCACATACAATTATGTCACATGAAAGTTCGCTTATATTTATTTTTTATTGGAGTGAATTGGGTGACAAACCAATTATCACTCTACCTGATGCTATGCCTGACGGGTAACCAACCCGTCAATAACTGCAAACAATTTCCATCAAAAAAGGTTACAGATGCATTGTTACATCTAGGGACTAAGACGGAGTACCTTCATAACATGTAATAGTATAATCATATGTTATTTATGTTATATAACATGTGATTATACTATACATGACATATGACATTATATATGTTATATAACAAGTGATAGTGGCTCTCCATTTCCTTCAAACGAGAATACAACAGGTGCACTGTTCATTGGCGTCAGAAATTGGTAAGAGTTGGTAGCAACCCTGTCTGCTCTTAGTTAAAGGAATTCTACCATCTAATGAACCTTGTCAATTAAGTTGTAATTTTTGTTTGTCCGATTCCCAAATCCATCCCTGACTTATTTTTAATTACCTCCATCGCAGTGATATCAAGTGAGTATAAAATTAGCACATGTTGGAAAATTAAAAGGAACTCTATACATATTATATTCTTGGAATTACGGAGTTTCAATTAAGTAATTAACGGTGAGTGATTTTCAGCGAACAACGAATATACTAGAAGTTTTCAGAATAACGTTTGTACTATAAATTAATAATTGTATCTACTACAATTAGAATATTAAAATTATCATAGAGCGCTATTCCTCGTGGTACGCTACCAAAAATGGTGCGGTCGCTGGCTGCATCTCCTCGCCATATTGTTAAGCTTAAACATTGAGCAATAGAAGAACGATCGTCTATGCGGTAAATGTCACAAAAACATAGTGTATAATTTCACTTAACTCATATTTACCCGCCGAAGCTGTCAAGGCCGTCGGGCGAACAACGTATCTCCTGTGATTGGGTTTTAAGTCGGTCCGGCACTCGTTTGATCCCGACATTAACTGTCACTGTCTTCAGTGACAGGTAAGTGACGTGCACCATTTGCCCACGCTAAAAAAAAACTTATACCAGAACATAACAAATGCGAATAATGTCTTGTGGTATTGGACAATATATGCGGCGGCTTTTGGTGTAGTACCACCATCTTGTGCTTCAGCGTTTCGTTCCATATGTGTAGTGAGTTAACCGATAGCCCACTTCCTCCCTCCTCTCCCCTTACTCCTTCCCCCTTCCACAAATATCCTCGATAGCCAGCAAAGCACTTCTCATCAAAAAAAAAATACCATGTTGTAGCGTAAGATTCCGCCACTCCTTTTTTTCCCGTGATAGTCGAAAGAGGCGATTATGGGAAAAAAAGGAGTGGCGTCTATCTCATAGAGAGGTCTCATCATCTCTAAGAGAGGTGAAAACCTAGATATAACCACAGATTCCTACAGATTATCACAGACACTAGATTAACTTCGCGGCGAGGTGCGTTTAATCAACTTTATAAAAACAATTATAATTGCAAATAACAACTTGAGTGATTCCGGCACTAGGGACAAACCATGATATTTGGGACGACCGCCCTGTCCCTGAGCTACGTGTACCACGCCTTAGTAGTAATAATCATAATGAAGGTCAATCATTAGTTCTCACGACAAATTATCACTGACGTTTATTTGGTAATGTTTTCAACATAATAACCATCATAACCTCTTATCGCGGTGTGATAAACACGACATCCTCTGTAATATTCTGGTTTATACCTACGCTTTAGGTAATGTTTGTTTTATAAGAGTTATTTAGTGATTTTTTCTATTTTTAAATAACTTATTCTATTCTGTCTTCCTTTATCTTGAAAAAACTAAGAGAAAAGCACTAAATCTTATGGCAATACCAAGCAAGCCCGGCGACGCAGGTTCCTTTGCCGTTTAGCGTAGTCAAGAAATATAAAAGACTTATTAGAACAATATGAAACAGCTGTATTTCGTGAGGAGCTCGGACGAGAACGAACTACTACAAGCAACGAGGTGCACCATCTTAGTCCTGAGGAGCGTCAATTCACTAAAATTTCCACTGCAAAAAACTACACTATACACGTTTTAGTAGTAAGTAAAGTCGCAGCGTGTAAATGTTGTAATGACTTGAGCCGGGTTTCTCTGTTCCAAAACCCTCTAGGGACGCTGCTCTAGTACGGGTCGGCGGACTTCATATGTCCTCGAGATAATATTTCTTTTCTCACGATGTTTGTTTTTTATAGAAGAAGGGGGAAAACGAGCGTGCGGCTCACCTGATGGTAAGTGATCACCGACGCCCACGAACATCCACAACACCAGAGGAGCTACAGATGCGCTGCCGGCCTTTAAGTTTTCCTTCAACGTCGAGCACGTGGTATGTTCAGCATTAAGTATTGCAATCAACAACTTAAGTCGCTTGCGTACTGTGAATTTAAAGCGAGTTACACATCATGAGTACATTTTCGTGTGTACGCAGCATTTCGTGTAACTAATCAATGCAGGAAACAATTGAACAAAGTCAAGTTGGATAGATATTGATGATACGGCACGAATTGTTTGTCGGCGTCGCTAATGACCTCGTATCGTAATGACACACACAAACAATTTGACCACCTTGACACACTTCGAATAATCTATATAGAGCACCATGAAATCATAACTGAAAACGCGCCGTGAAAAATATGGCGGCCATGATTTTTATGACAGATGGAAATTATGATTGGTTTTTAAATGGAAGCAAGCGGCGAGACAAATGTAACCTTCAATTGATGGTGAACGTCACACCTGCTATGACAGTCAAAATGAAACTTGGGAATTAGAAATGCAGAGTTCTGGATGGCACTGCGCTGCGCATGCCACTCTGAGACATAAGCGCCAATAGCCAAATGGGTTAGGGTGCGGATTACGAAACATGACGTCGTAAGTTCGAGCCCGCCGTTCGACTATTGTCGTGAACCACTCCAGATACAAGTTGTAGTGCTTAGTTCCAACTAACAGGAGTTAACAGGAATATTAGTAAATAGTTAATAGTATACTTTTTTTTTTTAATTGAGTTTATGCGACCATTAGTTTTACTCGTTTACAGTACAGCTCTATTATCGACTCAGGTATTACATTTGGGTATTGCTCTTTTGAGACGGTTATTTCTCAAGTTATAGGCCACGAGCAGTTTCTGACATTTCGTATAATAAACCTTGGGACACGCATGGGTCAACACCACGCGGCGTAGCCACCGTAATTTTAGTAACTTTAGTAAATATACTTTGTAGTTGATGATGTCCTGGTCAATTTCACTTCACAGCGAGGATAATAATAGGTTAATCCCAGTCAGTCTCACGGGGCTTCTGAAGCGGCTGGGCCTCCGTGATGGACCGCTCCGAGCTCAATAGCAGAAGGCGTCGCTCCTCCATACCGCTCGCATCGTACGCCCGTCTCTTCCTCTTTCCCCCTAGCAATCCGGTCTCCCCTGCCGAGAGCATCCGCATGGTTGGGTTAGGTTAGCGTGCAACTCTTCTCCAGTGTGAACCCGCTGTTCACCGAGAATATTGTTAATGTATTTTTACAAGAACTCTGGTGTGTGCCCATGTCAGGCACCCGTTAGTTTAAGATGAGAGCATGCATGTGTTGAAAGTGTTTTGTTACACTATTGGCATGATGTTTGTGGAGACTCTCGTTTACCTCACTCGTTTATGTCGGCTCGGTGGCGTAGTGGCTATGGCGTTTAGGTGCGGCGCTGTGGGTTGCGGGTTCGATACCCGCACGGGACTAGTATTTGTATGGACAATTAATAGTTCCCGGTCTGGGTGTTTGTCCATGTGCAATTCATGTATGTAAACTGCCTCTGCGACACAGGAGAAAATCCTACAGCGGAAGGTAACGTTTTTTTTTAAAAAAAAAAAAGTTTACCCTTACGCATCTTCCCGCCTATTGCTTCTCCGACAGAATAAATACATTACGAAAAGGTTTTATAAAATATGAATTCATATGTGAATTGATAATAAACGACAGAAGAAATTACATTGTTATGTCGAAAAATAAAATTGTTTTCTTTCCATTTATTGTCATTGTAGAGATACTGTTTTTAGTTGGACTCGAATCTACGGTCATGTATGCTATCTACTAAGCCAATTACCCTATCGCAGTGGTCAATTGTTGCAATTGAGCGTTCAACTGTAAACCTTCGAACACGTGTGAACATAAATGATCGAAGGCGTAGACGGGTCGAAAATGTGTTGGAATGTCCAATCACTTTATCGGTGAGCGAAAAAGCATTAACAGAAGCTTTTCCTTTGTCATTGCGTCTTGTAGAAAGTTATTTGCGACGCAGTGAACCGCATTAGAACTTTAGCAGATTTATAGAATAAATGTACTTTGCGGTTTTCTTTTGTACCAAAAATAGTTGCACAATAATATATCTCGCTGTATTCGCGTGGGTTTCGCGCGTAATGTGTTATCGGGCACAATGGGGCAGTGAGCTTTCTGGGCACATACGTATTGACATTAAATAACCTTAAGCCATTTTTGCTCTTTCATTTCACTTTGCTACAAAGTATCTATTTTTTTATTGGAAAGGAGGCAAACGAGCATGCGGCTCACCTGATACTTAGTGATTACCGTTGCCCACGCACATCTGCAACATCAGAGGAGCTACAGGTACATCGCCGGACGATGTTTGTGAATGGGGCAGGGGGAAAGGGAAGAGAGCGGAGGAGATGGGGAAGAGGGCCTCCGGTTACCTCACTCACCGTACAAAACGCAGAAGAAAAGGATTTCTCTACTTCGAGGCGGAATTCTGCGTGAACGTGGTGATATCGTACCCGCTCGAGCCGTCCCATTCGAGCAGCAACAGAAGTCGCCGCTTGGCTCTACCACGTATAAAATATTACTATTCAGTTTAATTTTACGTAACTCTCTATTATAGGATATTCTTTATCTTTTACATTTAAGAACGCTAATATCCGTTTTAATTTCGTAGCACGCTGGAGAGCTGGGTTCTCTCTCAGTCCCAGGAGCACAAAACATTTTGATTTTAACTTTAAGTGTCGAATGCACTAGACGGTAGGCTTCTTGGATGCCTAGGAGCCGTCTGGCTAGGTACTACCCTTTCACCTATTTCTGCTGCCAAACAGCAGTGCATCCACTGTTATGTTCCGGTTCGCAAGGTATACTGAGCCAGTATTTCGACAGCTCGATGTGGTAACTTACTTAATAAATAGCATTGTTAGTATTCTTTAAAAAAGAAAACCTCCTTCGATAGAAGTCATTTGTAGGTGTTCGTTTGTCTTAATAAAATAAACCAAGTGTTCCACAATTATGCTTCTTGAGGAAAGCGGCATATCTACGACTTGAACTGGCTCTTCCAAAAATTATATAATTACATCAAGAAGTGATGTAGCACTAACGATATGCGACGAGACCATGACTAAGCAAACGTTAGCCACTAAGACCGGCCGTCTGTTAACAATCGCATGATCTTCTTTTCAGAAGGACTGGACATATGCCTTGTCATGAATGGAAGATTACACCCACAGTACCAAACTAGCTGGTGAGCGCAGTGCCGGTACTCTCGCATTAGATATGCAATCCCATTCAATAGTCTGTGGGATTTAAGTTCGGCATATTTGGATAGATTTTCCGTCATCATTAGATCGTCAAAGCCTCGTTGGTGAACAAAATCGCATACTAAACCCGTAATTAGTACGTAACAGATATTTCTAAGTACCTATTTAACGTATTTTGATTCAATCCCAAAGCCCTGAATGATCAAGATAAGAATACCGCACTCAGTCAATTATCCATCACGTTGAAGTCTAGACATTTCGCAGACACCGTCTCGTGAATAATCCGCTGCATTGTGCTGCAATATAGCAGGTGCGCGACTGCATTAGCCGTAACTGTTTACACTAGAAATATCTTTCGTCATCGGCAAATCCATCTCTAAACTGCTTACACTTCACAGTTCATATTTCGCTTATCCAAGCTCCGAACCGTTTGTTTTGTCTAACAAACCTTCTAATGTTGAAATGGAAAATTTTGTTCAGACTGCGACGCAATTCCTTTGGCTATATTGAATTTATTATAGTGGCAGGATTTCTAAATAGAGATGACAAATGAAAAATCTGTATTTGTACAGATAACGTGGTAGAGCCAAGCGGCGGCTTTTGCTGCTGCTTAAATGGGCCGACGAATACCAGCATGAAGTAGAGTCTTGGGCCTTTAGTCTTGGGTAAGATAACCGGTGGTCCACTCTCCCTCCCCATCACCCCTCACATCACCAAATATCCTTAAAGGTGTTGCAGACGTACATCAGGTGAGACGCTTGCTCGATTGCTTATTTTCAAAAAAAAAAAATGCACAATTGCATACGTGCAACTACAGAATAATATGTTTTGAGTGCGTATAAATAACATTGTAAAACGCTATTTTTAGAAGCTCTTAAATGTAATATTGGCCTCACTCCAACGACCTAATAGTTTCTCAAGAGTTTTACTATCGATTTTATTATGTTGGTAAATGTGAAATGTGGATTATTAAAAATATCCTTCATTAAGAAAAAAAATTAACAAAGAGTTTAAAGTATTCCCCTTCTTTTTCTTTTTTTTTGACCATTGCTGGACATAAACTTCTTTTAAACAGTCAGAAAATACTGTAATGTCATGCATGGAAGATTTGCCCATGCTCACCACACTGGGGGGTCCAGGTTGGTGAGCGCAGCGCCGGTACTCTAGCAATAGAGATGCTTCTCCTTATCACTAAGTATGTGGAATTAGAGTTCGGTATCAGTTGACAGAACCCCGTCCGTTAGTCAGCAGGGTTCACTGTGCCTTTGGAGAAAAATATGTTATATTCCTCTTACAACCCTTATAGCGCTAACAGTATTATAATATCACCAAAAAGTTTAGTTTTTTAAGATTAGTATCCACATCACACCGTTCAAGCCACACACCGTTCAAGCCACACACCGTTCAAGCCACACACCGTTCAAGCCACACTTCTCTGGAACGCTCTCCCCGATGATATCAAGAAAGCTCCGAACAAAAACTCCTTCAAAACCCTGCTCCGTCGTCACTATCTGAAGGCAAATGCCATCTAAGAATTTTCTCTCCTCATTTAATTTGTTTATGTATGTATTATATGTTTATGTATAGTGTATTATGTATGTTATATTATAAGTATGTAAGTATATTACAAAGGTTATATATTTAATATTTATATTTAATTTATATGTATTATTTATTTTGTACCTGCCAACATGTTTTCTTTCTCACCCAGGGTTGACTGGTAGAGAATGCCAAAAGGCATTAAGTCCGCCCATTGTATTCCTTTATTTTTTTTTAAGGGACACAATAAAGAATAAATAAATAAATAAATAAAATCATCCATCCTGTGGAAGACCTGAAGAAGATGATGTCGAAAGAGACAGCGACATGCGACTCGTGATGGATTCGACCTCATTTAGTGCTATATTGCTGGCTTTGAAAACGAATTTTAGTGCTATAAACACAGCTGTAACTCTCCAAACAGAACGATAAAAAATAACTTCGCATCATACCGACAGTATCAATCCATCCACGTTAAAATTGCTGCGAGTTTAAAGAGAAACCTAATAAATTAACCTACTATTATATTTTTAATAAAAAAATTACAGAAGAACAAAACACAGTTCCAGAATAATTTTTTCTGTGTACGCGGCTTTTGCTGCTGCTCGAATGGGTTCGCTCACGTCAGGGCGACTTGCACTTTTGCGTTTCGTTCGGTGATTACGGTAACCAGATTACGGTAATGCAGATGTACGTGGGCGTCGGTAATCATTTACCATCAGGTGTGCTCGATTGCTCCAAAAAAAAAAATGTTACACAGGTCCTCGTCGGGTGAGTCAGACACGTACTTAACCGTCTGGTTTATTATTAAATGTTCACACTTAAAAATAAGTTTTTTACTGAAGATACGGCAGGTGAAACAATTGTCCAGAGATCGATCATAGTTATCGGCACTGGGTTTAAGTCACGAAGGAAATGTTATTTTTATAGATATTTGAATAATATTAACAGTTACTATAGACTAGTGTACAGTAACTAAAGGCCTAGTCCTCAAGCCATGGTTCTAAGAACGCTGACTGAATTTTCACGTTGAATTGCTATAGATAACCCATATTCGAATAGATTTACTGTCATCAATCGGTCACCATAGTAACTATTATATAATCTGTGGCCAGAGCCTCGCCTGTCAGTTCAACGTGCGAATGATGTGTTGAGATTTGGTGAAAAACTTGGTTAGGTGGTATGCTCCTTCTTGGCCTGGGAGTCGTCTCGGTACGCGGTAGTACTAGTAGGTACTTCTTACCTATACCTGCAGTCAATCATCACTGCAATCACTGTTTAGGGTATACTGAGTCAGTATTATACTGGCTCTATCTTAGTACAACGCATCAGTGCCTTCTTTCGATTGAAGTTGTTTTCAGGTGCCAAAAAAACACTCCGCGTTACAACTCATATTTTACGCTGTTCCGAAGCATAAAATTTTAGTTGTTTTTCTCAGAAAATCTATTCACTGAAACATAACGAAATCTTTTCTGCAAAATATTTGAATACTTCAATAATAATCTTTGTGCTCCATTTCATCATCAACGAGATCGAAGTTATTTCTGCTAGCGACAACAGCTGTTATTTAAAATAACTGATTGATTAACTAATTAGTAATGAGTGCAATGACGTATAAACACAGCTTCCACCCTTACATTTACTTAATTTTTTTTGTCAGTTTTGCCAATTGCCAATTTCATACTATAACTCTAATGTATAATGCGCAATTGACAACTGTATGCCTGTATTTGGAACTGTTTGTCGTGGCAGAAATCGGCCAGGAAGTCATCATTTAAAGATGAAAATATACATAAAAGAAGAAAATATAGAAGACTGTCATATTTATTTTTCGAGATTAAATTAGAATTTCATTGAGCACTTCATTCGTGAAGTGATGAAATCATAAGTTAATATTTTATAAGGTTTCTTAAGTCAGTAATAAAGACGCGGTGTAGGACTAACTGTGCCTCGAATAATCGATGTCTTTCCAACTTCTTAATGTTGGCTACGTTGCAAAGGCGTACAGTTTGTTACAGGGCTAGTAGCTCTTTTGTTTCTATTAAAGCATTAAATTAAAAAAACCCAAAAAGTAATAAAATTCATAAATGAGTGTGTTATTATTTTGAGACTTAGTCAAAACACAGATGCAAAATGTCTGACTTTAACAAACTTTACAATTACATCAGACAAACTCCTCTGATATATCCTCTTTGTATTGATTTAAATGATGGGAACTTAAACTTCAATGTAAGTTATTGTTATTGGACCATCTTGTTATCATAATGACAGACACCTGTCGCCCATTGGGGTAGGCAGAGTAAAAGATTTCACATTTAGCACGACTTAGCCAAAGCCAAGATAGCTAAGTGGTTATGGAAACTACCTCAGAATCAGGAGACTAGATTTCGATCCCCTATGTCGAGGGCTCGTTGCGATGAGTTATTCAAAATTCATGTACGATCTGTATCTGCGTACATAAAACGAAACGCAGAAGCACAAGATGCCTCAGCTTCTGACGTGGTACTACTGCTATCGAGCCGGCCCATTCGAGTAGTAGCAAAAGCCGCCGCTTTACCACATATAAAATGATGACTTGGACATTAAAACGGCGATATCTGTCACGTTGACCTCAAGGATTGAAATGGCATGACTTCCTTAACCCACTTTTCTCACCCCGGGAGGTAGAACTTGACGGGTGTTAAACTTAATCGCCTTACTCCCAGAAATTAGCATAAGATTTTCAAGGCTACTACCGTTGGTCTCTTACGTCACCAACGGGAAGGAAGGTGGTGGCTGGTTTCTTTACGCCGCTACAATATCTTATCATTGTCATTATTCCAGCCTAACTACAAGTCCACTGCTGAATATAGGATACCCCAACAGATCTCAACTAACCACAACACTGAGCCATTAACCACGATCCTAAGCATTATGCCTTATTATCAGCATAAGTCGACTGCTGGATATTGGCCTCGCCGTGAATGCGTCAACAAAAGCGGATATGCAACGTACAGAAGGTCTGCCCACCATCAGCCCGCCCGCCCAGCGTGGTAGTGGGCACACCTTGAGTTGGTGAGCGGAGTAGAGTTTGGGTTCGGCCTATTGGGTTAGTTTTCGCCATAATTCGATAGCCAGAACCTCGTCAATTAATGCTGCGTGCGTGTAAATTTACGTTTAGTGAAAAGGTTGATACTTCCCCAGCATTCCATTGTTTATTTATTTACTTATATCTTTATTGCATTCACCAATAGGATCACAAATGGTGGCCTTTTGACATTCTCTGCCAGTCAACCCAGGGCGTGGAGAAATAATGTGATATAAGTATTAACTTGAAAATTATATAAATGTTTTAAATAATAAGATTCGTATTAATCAAATAAGAACTTGTGCGAAATTATCATTGGAATATAAGAACTTTATATTATTTAAACTTTGTAAATTGGGCGAAATTTAGGCAGAGACGGCGTGGCGACCGAGCGACCTCAAAATTATTATCGAGCCGTGACGCGGAACCGAGTCCCTGCATCTTGTTCTTTAAATAAGTATCTCGTACAAGTGGCTAAAAATTGTCGGGTCTAATATTGTCGCGGCCATGTCTAAGAATATGTTATTAAATGTTACTGGCGTCATATTTTAGGTGCACGGCCATTCTATTTGATTTTATTACTTTGAAAGCTATTTTTATTAACTAACATCAAATGATTTTCGACTGGTATAGATCAGTTGCTAAGGGATTGAGTTTAATGCTTAAAGTCAATCGTTTAGGAACTACTCTATGGCCAAGAAATCAAGATTATTGTTCCTGGTTTGGGTGTTAGTTCAAGTGCAATTTACGTTCGTAACATACGCATTATTTGCATATGCACAATTACGAAGACAGGAGAAACCCTGTAGAACACGTAGAAAATTAATTTTCTGGAAGCTGAGAAACTTTAATAAAAATCTTGCTATCTAATAGATATAAGCGTGGTAGAGCCAGACGGCGGCTTTTGCTGCTGCTAGAATAGGCCGGCTCGACCGGATTGGTACCACGGCCTTACAGAGTACCAGCGTGAAGTAGAGGCATATTGTGCTTCTGCGTTTCGTTCGGTGAGTAAGGTAACCAGAGGCCCTCACCTCTTCCCCATCCCCCTCCTCTTCCTCCCTCCCGGGGAGATCCCAATATCCTTAAAGGACGTCAACGCACCTGCAGCACCTATGGTGTTTGCAGATGTATTTAGGCGACGGTAATCACTTACTATCAGGTGAACCGCTTGCGCGTTTGCTTCCTAATAAAATTCATAAAAAACTAATATTCGTGTGGCATATAGTATATTACGTATTTTCCATGTTGCTAGTCTAAAACTAATTCTACATATAATACCAATAAGAAATGATTTTGCGTAACAATCTAGTAGATTAGGTAATAAGGTGGAATATACCATTGGCTCCAAATGTTTCGAAATGTCCCTGCTGGGCAGCGGCTGCAGGTTTAATTAAAATATGGGAGTACTGGCGCTCTCCTACTCAGCGAGGTGAGTCCTGGACAAATTTTCCACGTATGCCAGTTTTTGTTGGCACTAAGACAGGCTTATAATGAAGAAGATGCGTACTAATAGAAGGACGTAAATAAATGGTTATGTTTATTTTCATTGAATTGATAATAAAAGATAACAGCAGTAAGCAATCCCATTGAGGCTCGTATTGAAGAGAACATTCTACGACTCCCATTTAGAGACCGACATTCATTCTGCACGTTCGAGAAAGCACTGAATGATGGAATCCGGCCAAATGCAATCTATCTTTGTCTGTCGATGAGTAAGTTCAAAGCTCGATTATCTAACATTGGATTAACTAATTAAAGACAAACATAAGCTACGTTTTATTATAAAACATAGGGTTTTGTCGTCTTTGCAACCAGCAGTTGTCAATAAAGAAGCAGTCCACAAAAGTTGAGAGGCTTTTGTAGCCAGGAACTTTCCTCTACTCTACACCACAGTTCAGGTTGGATGACTTAAAATGTCATCTAAACCGGCTGGTTCCTTTACTTTCGACTTCGAAAATACATACTGCCATAAGAACAACAATATTCATGATAGGTTTATTAAAAATAATATAGCTATTAAATAGGTTTGTTAAATAGGTATTCATTTTATTTTGCTAACTTTTCCATTTTTAAGACAATTTTTGTGTTTGAAGACCGAGACCGGTGGTTCAAGGTTTTTGAGGTTTTGTCTCTTAATTTTTGTATAACATAAATGATTTTGACCAGTATCGTTTTTATAGGCACAAAGCGAAGTTCGGAAATCAAAAGCGGTTAAAATCTTCAATAGTTCAACTTAAAATTATTAAAAAATGTTTAGGCCACTAAATAAAATCTTCATTACCTTTCTGCCTAAAAACATAATCATTAGAACGTCTATGCTTTGTTTTCCTAATTCAGCCTCTTGTGAAGTTTGAGAGTATGTTTGCAAATATTTGTCCAAAGAGTCGATCGTAAATTAAAAGGCAGTTAGCCTCTGAGTAACGAAGCGTGCTCGGCGAGCGGTTCATTATATTTTTTAAGCAAATCAACATTATTATTGCCGTTTGGCGCGAAGCCAGACGACTAACGCAGACTTCGCGGAATCACGCTCACTCTATCACTCTGGTAAATAATTTTACTGAGGTTTATTTAAAATTTAAATAATTTTTTTATTACCGTAAAGATAACGTACATGTTATCTTTACGGTGGTACTCCTGTTTGACCAACTTACTTGTCACTATCCGTTGTTGTTAGTTCCTTCTGTATCTAGGAGTCGTCTGGGTAAGTACAGTTGTGTTCTGGTTTAAAAGGTATAAGATATATTAATTTATTTATTCTTTATTATGACACCTAAATCTAAGGTTGACAATTGGCGGGAATAATGCCTTTTGCCATTGTCTTCCAGTCAACCCTGGGTGAGAAATAAATACATGTTGGCAGGTTTCAAATATATAATAAATGTAAATTAGATATTAATATGAAATACATAATCCTTATAATATACTTACACACTTATTACATACGTAATACACTATACATAAACATATAATACATACATCAACAAATTAAATAAAAGAGAGAAATATCTCGGATGTCATTTGTCTTCAAGTAGTGACGACGGAGCAGTGTTTTAAAAGAGTTTTTGTTCAATGGTTTCTTGATATCATATATATTTGACACAAACTTTCAAGTTTAAAATCTTCGAAATGAATAAACCAACTGAAATGAAACTTTGTAGACACAAGCAGAATATATAGATCTAAAAAGGAAGTAGAAATTATTTTCGAAATCTCTAGTTACAAAGAAGATAATTGTAATTATCTGTTATTTTATGAAAAGCCGTAAGTTGTGAACGTTTTTTACCAATTATTAAATTATTATGAATTTAATGAAAGCATCTGAAAAACAAGTTGAAATTCGTCACTTTACAAACACAATTGGTGATATTTCGACTGCGAGCGATACTTTTAATGATAAATTGTCAAGAAATTTTGTGTTCTACTGAAACAAACATTATAAACTGGTACGGGTGTTATGAATGCAAGTGGTCTCGACGTTACCACTTACCATCGCAGTTACCAGGTGGGCCGCATGCTCGTTTGCCAACATTCCCATAAATAAAAATATTTTTAATTTGATAAAAAAAAATCGTGATTATTTAATACTCTGGAGAGCGTAATGCCGGTTTACCTTCGTATTACAGATGCTGCTCCCCGTCACTAATCCCAGCCGAAGACAATATTTGTGCAAAAACACAAATGATTGGTTTTCGGATCTGTTTGTGTTGTGTTTGTCCCGTGTCTCCGACACTGCGTCTGCACCTGCCTCAGATCTTATCGTATAAGTGTTACATCGGATACGGGAAGCTAAAGACAAGTGAGTGCCTCTCTTTTACGGTACTATAATATCTCTGGCGCAGTTGTAAACTGTTATATACAGAGGTTGTCGCTGTGGTCGAAATCGCCCAGGAGGACATCATCATCATATTTGAATGGATTCCCCACGGGGAAGGGAAGAGAAGTTCAGCACTATGAGCTCCCTGTTTACAGCAGGGTTGCTCATAGTGTAGGTTGGAATGACTTTTGGAGAAAAAGATAATTGCTGTATATATTATTCCCTACATCTTTATAGATCAACACTACTAATCTTCATAATTGCAAGCTCTCCAAGAAACGTATAATAATTTATGTTTTTTTATAAATTTTGTCATCCAAGGTTGTAATTTGTGTCCGTCGCATTACTTTCGAGCATGACTCATTGCTCAGTTAAAAATGTTTCCGTCGAAAAGATGTTTTCATTATTTTCCTGCTCCAATTCAGATTGTTTCGAAGGAAGAGATTACGAGGTGTTAACTTTGGCGTTGCATTTTATTGGGATATTTAAGTGAATCGTGAATCTAGATTTATTGCTTCGCTGAAACGATTTCTTAGGAAATCGAACCGGATATTTTGAACACGCTTATTGATACTAAGCTGATTATTTATTGTTTGTTAACATAACAAATGGCCGGTGTCTGAATTGGTGATGTTTCTAGTTTAAGATAAGTTATCTAAACGAGCTATCTTAACCAAGCGATGAAGGGACCATGATTGTCTTCGAATGGAGGTCCTGTGACCATTCATCAGCGCTGAAGGCGTGACACATCTTTGTAGTATAAAATAGTCAAACATAAAACAAAACTGTACTTCAATTTAGTCATCAATCATTATCTGTCTGTTACAGACCACAGCTGGACGTAAGCCAATCTCCCAAGACTGTTCGAAATTGTCTTATTGTAGGAAAGTTAAATATTTCGACTAAAATAAACATGCTTTTCCTAAATTTTAAATTACCAAAGTCGGTAAATTTTTAACTAAATCCTTAACACTACAGTGTGACACGGCGATATCTAAATCGAAACGAGATTTTATTTACATACAAACGGACAAGAATTCTCACACTGCATTAATCAGTGTCGGTTCAAAGCCGAGATCAAAGCGCCCCACGTTCGCGTCAGCTGAAAGCTTCTAATATTCAGGAGGTGATTCAGTGTTGGACAAGACAGGTTGCACTGAGTTACTCTGTGACTTGGCGGTTCACACTACATATCTATATTTACACGTGTGTGCTCTTGTGCGGACAGCTTAAGAAAAGCCCTGTCGCCCTATCTCGCCACGACGATGAATCGATCTGTAAAAGTGTAATATTAAAAATATTTAAAAAAAAATAGTTCGTGTCACTGAGAGTATTGCGATAACTAATCTCCCCGCCATTTTGCTAAACGTTTTGAAAATAAAAATTGTTTTCAATCAAGATATGGAAGCAGGGATATACCACCTTTTTCTCCAAATGCCAACCTCACCCGCATCCTGCACCCTGCATCCTGTTTGCTGCTGCAAACTAGTTTCTGGCGGCCGAAAATCCATTGCATTCATAAATCACATACCAGAGTTGGGGGCGGCACTGCGCTCAGAAGCACACTTGCACAACGTAGTGAGTAAGGGAAAATGTTTCAAGAAATGCATTGCGGCTTTTGATGACGCTTTCTAGGACATAGTCAAGCAGTGGATTTAAATAGACCGAAGAAAAAGGCACGAAAGAAAATGATTATAAAGCACAGAGGTGACAAACAACACTAAATCGTTTGATGTCTGCGAATTACTATTATATATAATACGCTCTTTGCTCAGACAGCATGGCGGCCGCGCGTATTCGTGATCGTTATAGAACATGATGCAAATGCAAACCACTTCTGGTTCATGTTTCTTGGATTTATCTTAAAGTATATAATTCACTGATCTGATACAAACGAGGTCACTTCGAAGAAATCAAACGCAAATCGGGGTAGCGTTCGTTGTAAGTGCGAATAAGAAATTTTCCTGCTTAACACTTGTTGTCGTTCTTTGAAAGCATTACAAAGTAAGAGAGGTAAATCCCTTATGTTGGACTCTACGTGCCTAGACACATTGCGCCTCTCGCAGTACGGGTCTTCGACCAGAAGTAAAAGTTGGCATTAGCGTTTGTTCAATTGGGTCAATGCCGCAAACATTTATTACTATATTCGTTGACCATAGACCAACCATCAGTTTCTAGGAGGCCAATGCTGAGTAGATCTGGTGACAAGAAGGCAGGTTATTTTATCATTACTTAGTAGTTAGTACTTCACAACAATGTTGGCAACATTGTTGATAATAAATCTTTTCGCGCGTTTTAAATAAATAATTCATAAAATTACAACGTTTGGTGTAGTTTGAATGTTTTCCAAGAATTTAAAATCCAGAAACATTTATGCGCATTTTGGGACGAGGATAAAAAACTGAATAAAGTATTGATTCGGGGAAGTTATTTAAGCCACGTGCCCATAGACGTCAACACGTTCACACCTTTAAAATAACGGCACATGAACACGGACATTGAGACGTTGTGATGTAATATCTACCTTTATTATACCGCGTATAAATTTTATTATTTTTTTCGCAACCAGCATTAAATAGTCCTGCTATTCTTTTCTTACTTACTGATTTAGACTCTTCCAGTTAAGGATGAATATGACATGTTTGCGGCACAGAAAGCGCGCTAATTGAATAAAACATGGCGGACGGGTTTCAGTGTTGACACGTATCGAACTGTAAACTATTACCGTTATGGTAGTGTTTACATAATAAATGCTACAGTCCTCGTTGGAAAAATTTCGTACATTAATTATACTCGATAACGGGACGTTTCTGGTAGCTCATTATTGCTGAATGTGGGTCACAGTTCACACAATTGAAATTGAGATGATTCATGACATAGTGACGCATTATATATACATGGGGCGATTTGGTATGGCCGACTGCAGATATGACTGATGTTTTTTATTATGTATGACTTAGAAGCTAGACTAGCTAGCTGTCTATGGTCGGTGAACTGGCTGGTACTGAAAAATACTTATATTGCATACAGATTAGTTCTGGTTTCAGCGTTTGTGCATGTACAATTTATGTCAGTATCCCGTGTTGTCAATATCAAGCTGTTACAGCTTAAGAGAATATGTCATCCCAGGTGGCAGGTTTCGATAAAAGAAAGTGTCAGAATAATTTCGTAGATGTTTCGTTTCCGTTACGTGTTCAACAAGTGAGTAACACACGCTCCTGTTTTTAATTATATGTATTATCCGAGTGGAAGCGGCGGAAGAATGTGCCACACCCTTACCCGTGAGTGTCGCAAGAGAAAGTCAGAAAAAGCATTGAAAGTCACATAGGAATCTCAGGGAGCTCATCCGGTGACGATGCTCACCATCTGTCGCTTACTGTTTGCCGAGGAGGCGAAATGCGGTTTGCGGAAGCCCCTTTGGCTGAACTGAGTCGTTCCAAATGGAAATCTCTGCCTGCTTCTTTGGATGACAGCGTGAGTGATAATTTGTTAAAGATAAGGTAGAAAACATGTTTGTCTTAGTCGTGTTACGCAAGAAAGTTGAACTGAAATTTATTTATAACATAAATTATAACTAATCTTACAAATAAATTTCAGTTCAACTTTCTTGCCTTCCTATAAGGACAGAACTTGTTTTTCAATTTTCTCTCTAGAAAGTGTCAGTGATTTAGAATTGGGTTCAGCAATAAATTTGAATAATTGAATACGTAATTAATGGAAAAGGTGTCCAAAGGACCGCGATCAATTCCTATCGACTAGTGATTGCTTTTATTTGCGTTAATTTAATACGTTTAGCAGTATTCCAGTAGTTGAAGAATATTTATTACTGTCAATGAAAAATTACTTAGTTTTGGACTTAACTCACACATCCTACTAATATTAAAATAACTAAAATTTTGTCGCTCAATAATGCACACCTCAAAGACTAAACGGATTCAAATATAATTCAAAGGGGTATATAACCACTACCGTGAACCTGACCAGACACCGTGGTAGCCTGATGGTCAGGGCGCTCACTTTAGTTTCATAGAGCGCGACTGACCTGGGTTCGATCCCCAGTGCCGGCACGACTAAAATTGTGAATAGCAATTTTAAGTGTTTCTTTTTTTTTAAAAGAATACTAGCAATGCTATTTATTCAGTAACTTTACTAATATGCCCGTTAACCCTCCAACTAAGCATTACAGCTTGTATTTGGAGTGGTTCACGACAGTAGTCGAATGGCGGGCTCGAACTTACGACGTCACGATTCGTAGTCCGCACCCTAATTCATTTGGCTATTGGCGCTTTTTAATTTGTTGTATTTTACCACGTGGTCGACGGTGAAGGAAAACATCATGCGGAAACCTGTATGCCGGAGAAATAATAAAAAAGAATATTATTTCGCGGACATGTGAAGCCCGCCAACCCGCACTGGTGCAGCGTGGCGGGCTCTCCCGGCTCCAAAACCCTCTCGAATATTTGAGAAGGAAGCCTTTGCCCAGCAGTGGCCACTTACTTTACTTTTTAACCACTTGACATGGTGGCAGGATTCTTCTCTGCCTACGAGTGTTCTGGGTAGATATCACGCTTCACCACATTTCTGTCGCTAATCAGCATTGTAGCAGCTGTTTCTTTTCCGGTTTGAAAGCTATAGAGAGCCAGTATAATTACAGGCTATGGGGCATTCCATCTCAGTCTTCAGGGTTGTCAACGCATCTGTATCCTTCTCCGATTGAAGTTGTTAGCACGTGTCCATGGGCTGCACTTGCCACTTATCATGAGGCGGTCTCATAAATCGCCAGTCACAACAGTCCATTTAAAAAATATATAATAAGACGTAGGAGGATAATTATAGATTCGATCAAGAGTACCCTCGAGAGTTAACAATAAACAGTAAATATTTATATTGTTCTTATACAACCAAATGTCAATTGAATTATCATTATTGCACGTGTTCTCTACGTAAAAGGTTGGACGTTGTAAAACTTTATCAGTGAAACGAATGGTTTTCAGCCACTTCCACGTGTTAATATTCGTGTTACGCAAAGTTGAACTGAAATTTATTTATAACATAAATTATAACTAATCTTACAAATAAATTTCAGTTCAACTTTCTTTTCCTATAAGGACAGAACTTGTTTTTCAATTTTCTCTAGAAAGTGTCAGTGATTTAGAATTGGGTTCAGCAATAAATTTGAATAATTGAATACGTAATTAATGGAAAAGGTGTCCAAAGGACCGCGATCAATTCCTATCGACTAGTGATTGCCTTTATTTGCGTTAATTTAATACGTTTAGCAGTATTCCAGTAGTTGAAGAATATTTATTACTGTCAATGAAAAATTACTTAGTTTTGGACTTAACTCACACATCCTACTAATATTAAAATAACTAAAATTTTGTCGCTCAATAATGCACACCTCAAAGACTAAACGGATTCAAATATAATTCAAAGGGGTATATAACCACTACCGTGAACCTGACCAGACACCGTGGTAGCCTGATGGTCAGGGCGCTCACTTTAGTTTCATAGAGCGCGACTGACCTGGGTTCGATCCCCAGTGCCGGCACGACTAAAATTGTGAATAGCAATTTTAAGTGTTTCTTTTTTTTTAAAAGAATACTAGCAATGCTATTTATTCAGTAACTTTACTAATATGCCCGTTAACCCTCCAACTAAGCATTACAGCTTTGTATTTGGAGTGGTTCACGACAGTAGTCGAATGGCGGGCTCGAACTTACGACGTCACGATTCGTAGTCCGCACCCTAATTCATTTGGCTATTGGCGCTTTTTAATTTGTTGTATTTTACCACGTGGTCGACGGTGAAGGAAAACATCACGCGGAAACCTGTATGCCGGAGAAATAATAAAAAAGAATATTATTTCGCGGACATGTGAAGCCCGCCAACCCGCACTGGTGCAGCGTGGCGGGCTCTCCCGGCTCCAAAACCCTCTCGAATATTTGAGAAGGAAGCCTTTGCCCAGCAGTGGCCACTTACTTTACTTTTTAACCACTTGACATGGTGGCAGGATTCTTCTCTGCCTACGAGTGTTCTGGGTAGGTATCACGCTTCTACCCATTTCTGTCGCTAATCAGCATTGTGGCAGCTGTTTCTTTTCCGGTTTGAAAGCTATAGAGAGCCAGTATAATTACAGGCTATGGGGCATTCCATCTCAGTCTTCAGGGTTGTCAACGCATCTGTATCCTTCTCCGATTGAAGTTGTTAGCACGTGTCCATGGGCTGCACTTGCCACTTATCATAAGGCGGTCTGATAGATAGCTAGTCACAACAGTCCATTTAAAAAATATAATAAGACGTAGGAGGATAATTATAGATTCGATCAAGAGTACCCTCGAGAGTTAACAATAAACAGTAAATATTTATATTGTTCTTATACAACCAAATGTCAATTGAATTATCATTATTGCACGTGTTCTCTACGTAAAAGGTTGGACGTTGTAAAACTTTATCAGTGAAACGAATGGTTTTCAGCCACTTCCACGTGTTAATATCTACGTTACGTAAACGTTCGAGTTCTGAAAGCATTCTAATGTAATTTGGCGTTACGAATTTTGAGTTATATGCAGTTAAAGTAACTTAATACGGTTAATAATTGCGAATGTCGTCTCTACTGATGTCCAGGCTGGGTAATTCGCTCATAGCCCTAAAGGCTTATTGAAAGAAAGAAGAAGTAAAAAGTTCATTCAAAGGTACAATTCGATAAATGGAAAATTAAAAAAAAAACAAAACTAAAATATACTTTTTGGTTTGCAGCATCGTGTGGGAAACTTTACGCTGCTCTGGTATTCTATCAGCGTCTTTGATAAAACTCACGAGCAGTGCGACGTTGTTATTGGACAGAGTGCAGTAAAGCAACATAATATTGTGATTGCCAAAGGATAATGGTTTCAAATTCCATTCGGACGAAGTCGCGGGCAACACCTTGTAACTTCATCTAAGCTCTGAAAGATGTGGGTGTAAAATTACTAGTCTTCATATGATGCCGGTTCTCCATTTTCATTCATATCTTTTAATGATCACACACTTGTACTAGTTCCAAAATTTATTTATTTTGTTATTTTTGTGCTATTCAAACTAAACTATGATTTTGATTTGAGTTAGAATGTGAATTCCTAAAAGCAATTGGTTCCAAGGCTGCGGCCTGCTGAACTAGGTCGGCACGCGACGGGCTGAAATTAACCTACTATCGCAGAAATCCGGCGCGAGGAGTCTGTGAATCGGTAAATTTTAGGAGCCAGTGCGTCCTATGCCTTCGCCTGTCCCTTACCCTCCCGAGTCCAGGTCACTCGCGTACTATGAAATTAAAATTAAGCTGTCACAACGTGCCCGCCTCAGTAAGAATTTATTATTATTTTGACTGTAACGTAAAAGTTTAAATGTGATACTCGTCAAAAGTTTCTTCTCCCACGGTCTGATTTTAAAGCGAACGTAGGTGATTACTGTTTTCATAGTAAATATGTACATAGATAAGCATGTCGCATAATTAAGAGAGGTCGCTTTGTTGTTCATTATGACTACGAATAAAATCATGAGGTCAGTCTTTCGTTTATAGGTCAAGTTGTAGAGTTTCACGTCAGTTAGAAATACGTTATTATTTCCGTTGTATAAGATTTTTACTTACAGAGAAATAGGCTTACAGACAAGCGGGCAAGCGGTTCAACTGACGGCAAGTGATCACCGACGCCACCATCTGCAACACCAGAGGTCTGAAGGTGTGTTGCCAGCCTTTATGGATATTTGGGAAGATGGAAGGGGGAGGGGGAGAAGGAGAAGTGGGCCCCAATCACCAAAAGAAACGCAGAAGTACAAGATGCATATACCTCATGCCGGTATTTTGCGTGGTCGTGTTACACACTAACATCCTCTTTAATCCTATTTAAATAAAATATTTGTGTAATATCTCCAGAAATAGATGCATCCAAAAGACTTTATTGAGCGAAATTTTAAAAATATCGATGATACTGAAGTCTTATAGTAAGGTTTCCTTTTACCTTCCTGAATCTATAGACTTCTATTAGGTAGGAAATCGTAGTTTGGGAATGGGTGAGGTGCGTGATTGTTCGATTAATTTATTATTATTATTACCTGATAAAACGTTTAACAGTGCGGAATGTTATACGTTTAAGAGTGTATACTACTAGGTCAGCTCTGAAACGTTTGTTTGAAACTTGCTTATCGTAACAGCGAAACTGGGGTATTGTCTGTGTCGGGAGTTTATAAATAAACGTCTTTATCGGCGGTGCTGAAAGCTGAAACCGTGAAGGCTTCACGTGACAGACGAGTGGTGGGCGGGAAGTAAATAAAACGTTGACAAATACATTCAAGTATACAACCAAAGTGCGACGCCGTTTTTGAATATTTGAATATCAATATGTATATATTATATTATAATAAAAACAAAAACATAAATCACGTAAATAATCTGTATAGATTATTTACGTGATTTATGTTTTTGTTTTTATTTGGCCTTGTGCCAAAGCCTAAAATGTAGATAATGTTGGTTCTTATTCTATGCCATGAAATGAACTGGTTTTTCTGTTGCTTAAAAATAAGTATTACTTTGTTATTACTGTAATTTTTGTTCCGGTAAATTAACCTGTTCTCTAGCAGAGGCAGCGGTGTAAGAATCTGCAATCCTTTTTATCTCCTTGGGTGTTGCAGAGGGCAAACTGCGACCGTTTCATAATTCAAAGAAACTCCGTAAGCATCATCTTTTCAGCCCCTGCCGCTATTATTCGTGGGGTGTTATAAATTTGAAACCTTTGTCCGTCTGTGGTAACGTGGCTACGAAAGAGATGGATCGATTTCAATACGGTTTTTATTAAAAGACCGGTTTATTTGGGATATTTCTTAGCTATGTTTGATGAAATTCCGTTCAGTCACTTAAATACCATCAGCTCTTTACATACTTAACATATTGTCAGGATCTCCGTCATATGATGTATAATTGTTTTACTTCCTCTTAAACTTTGGTACACAGCTATAAAATGGTAACCTTGACCCAACGTTAAAACTAGGACAGTAGTGTCGGTGATTTTTTTTTTAAGAGTTACGTGGGGGAAAGGTACTAACACTTACAAGCCAGTCACCGTCTTCGGTGTCATGTCAGGATTAACATTTTAAAGTGCTGGAACGTCTAAAACCCTCGAGGTAAATACGCTGTTGGCCCGGTGGCCTTCATAGCTTCGGCGAAAGAGACTCGGGGGCCCGCGTGTTAATAAGTTTTTGCTTATTTGCCTTTTTATATCTAAATTGCAGAAATTAACGCATGGGACGTTTACAAATTACAGTAACCCAACATCTAAGTTGCATATTATATAATACACAGATACCTTCTAGGCAAACGTGTACCATCCTAGGCCTCATCTTCGCGCCTTCCATCAAGCGAGATTGAGGTCAAACGTAAACCTATTTTGTATATAAAAAAAATACCTGTTTACCATTGTGGCAGCCTAAGTTAATTCTTCAACCCTTATAGCCTTATAGGTGTAGTTAGTAGTTCAGCAGTGGACTAATGCCAGGCTAGTAAAGAAGAATATGAAAAAGGTAACTTACTTTCGAGATCGTCCTAAGTCAATCTTGGGCCGTTAAAGGTTATCAAAACTAATTATGACCTTTAGCATTACGTAAGAGGCTAAAGTTAGGCCGAATGTAAACATTTTCTATAAACGTTTCCATTCAGCCATATTTTAGATAACAATTTTATATAATCTGTGCGACATGTGTTTAGATATTTAAACTATTTAGACATACTTGTGTGTGCGTAATACATATTTTTTGTCAATATTGCACTTAACCTTAATTGGTTTTCTTTTTTGTCCCTAAGCAGCTTGGTGATGTAAACTTATTGCTCTACATTACATGCCATAGATTACATAATTATATTTTTTTATGTGCTGGACACTTGGATACAATCTATTTTCATGTTTTTATTTTTTATAGATTGGGGTGGGTGATAAACGAACTAACATTCCACCTGATGGCAAGTGGCTAGTGAAGCGAATGGGCACCTGCGCCATGCGTTGCCACCCCTAAGGACTAAGAAGTAAAGCATGGAATTATACTGGGCATACTGAACCCTCGGAGCCGGAACTCAACTAGGGTTGCACGGATGGTTGGTGGTTGAAAAAGGTAAGAGAAGGTTACCTGCCCAGATGCCTCCTGGACGGAGGAGCTCATCATCGAGTACAGTTACTATCTATATTTATATTACTCCATCTAATTTATAATATATCATTTATATCATATATAATATATTACCTTCATCTATATCTCTTAATTCTTACTATATAGTATTATATATATGACATTAATCTTTACTTCTCATATCTTATTTATTTCAATATTTGCACCTGCAAACATGTATTTCATTCGGCAAACAATTTCTGCTAAACGGAAGCTTCTAGAAAGTCGGAACGATTTGCCATAAACGCCTCTAGGTAACATCCTCTTATGTCTACCTGCCAATTATCAGCAGTGCAACCATTTTTGTTTTCCAATTTGAAAGGTATACAGAACCAGTATAATAACAGACAGAAAGACATTTCATCGTAGTTCTTAAGGCAACTGTAACCTCCTTCGATTAAAGTTGTTTGCAGCCCGCGCACACGGGCTGCTGTACCCACTAACACACCGACACACGCACACCGTAACCAAAAAAGAAATGTTTTGTCTTATCTGTCTAATTAATTACAAAGAGAATAACAGGAACAAACATCGCCTTAATCTCCGTTCTCGTTTTACTTGTAACAGTGCACTATTGTATACCCGTAATATATTCCGTTATTAACTTTCTCCGTCAATGCGGCGTGAAAGTCATGCCCGCAGACAATACGTCAACACAAGTTTTGACAGGTGCCTTTATTTGCTTAATATAAACATTATTAACCCAATGGTTATTCAATAATAACAATCGTGATGTAAAGTTACTGATATTGTTGTCGCCTGTATGCTATGTGACGTCAGATCGGACCGGACGTCGTCTCGTAGGCGAATGCGCAAACGCATACCTGTCACAGAAGGCGGTGACTGGTTATGTCCGGCGCTGCATTCAGTGCGAACCGACTGAACCCCAACGGAAAAGAGGTAATAATTTCCGCCGGTGAATTGTTACATATTTTGTCCCTTTCAACGCAGAGTTATAAATTGAATTTTTGCTTTTATGAAAACTGCACGTTGTCTGTAAGTTAGTCTGTAAGTGGCCGTATCTTGAAACAATGTCGCAACTGTTGATGTATATTTACAGTAAAAATAAAACTTTTTTTTCATTCGTTTGAAAATAGTTGAAGCACCTAATTGTATTCACAGTTTGCGTGTTACAATTATACCACGTAGGATTCTTTCTCGGTGCAAAACAAAAAAATATAAAAGTCACGTTTCTTTATATCTACCATGATTATGAAACATTGTAAAAAAATGCCTATAATGTCTCACTGGAGGGTAAATGAGTCCTCTAATTTTGAAGAAGTCTTGACGCTGCTTCTTTGCGGATTGGCACACTTGTCAGCGAAATATAATTTTTAACGTCTCATATATTTCTTCGTTCTTTATAATAACATCATCTTTTTACATATCAGAATATATCTAAGTACCTTCACTTCGTAAAATCAATTATACCATACTAAGTCGCATACTGGCTTTCATGTAAACGTAAAAAAATTATAGCTTACAATTTAGTGAACACACGTCAAGGAACGGATCAACTATAACGATAACGCCGGCACGTGGCAACAGTCACTTTTATACGACAACTTTATCGCACCTTGCAACACCCACGTCACGTCGTGATACAATGGAGAATAAACGCTTGATTGCGTTTACTCGATAAACAAGCTTAAATATATCGCGGGCACGTGCTTAATACGTAACATTGACAATGATTTATTAGCCCGTTTTTTTTTTTCGACGATCGCGTGACTACTTCCGGTTAGCGGAACTCACTACGGAGCATCGGGTCCGTTGGCCGTATCACAGCCAACGCCAGTATTTGTGCAAACACTAATTGTGTGTGTGTGTGTTGCGTTCCGTGCCGCCGGCACCGGATCTGATCCCTTTCCCAATCTTATCGCATTTGGGTTTCTTCGGATATAAGAAGGCGATGGCTCTAGTTTTCGGGAGTTATCGCTGTATTCGATCTGAAGAAATTATTCTAAGAACGTGTTGTTATTGCTTTTGGTTAACAGTATTGTTGATGATTTGTGTCAAATTTTTCTTTTCCCCGGTTTATATTTCAACGTTTCCTTCGTCGGTTATGGAGACGGCTTATGTACACAAATTTCACAAAGACAAGCCCGTGGCCGGAACAATTGTTTGCAGTTCGTACTAATACATGTTCTGTGCGGGAATTGCAAATTATTTGAAAGAAAAATATTATTGTAAAACGGCATGTGCGTAACAGAATCTGAAACGTGGATAGCCGCAGTGGAGCTATAACATCATCTGAATCAGTTGAATCGTCTCGCAGAAGTGTTACTATAACCGTTGAAGATAAAAGTACTTTAGTACAAATGAATCACATAGTCAGCACAGCTATACGGTTTGTTTATGTGCATCTGTACATTTCAAGCAATAATCTTCATATCTTCTTCTATTTAAGTCACTGATTAGGTCCTAATTAGAGTACTCCATTGGCCAGGAACGCCATATTATGGTAAATACTTTGATAAGATGGAATTATTTCAATGCAAGTTCTTGTAATCTGAACTATCGTTGCCTTCATTATAAATCTTCGTGTGAGATTATTTTAGATACATTCTCTTTGGACTAAATACAAATGAGAATGATGAGAGAGAGAAAATACTCTTTGATCTTGTACTGCTATATAATATAATATTTCACTTAATAATTTTCATTGTCACTGTTTATTTACAGTTAAAATTATTACAATATCTTATATTATTATTTCACAGCGTATTATACGCTGTAAAATAAAATAATGGCTAAAACACAGTAACAAAGTTGTTTATGTTTATGTAACAATGTTTAGTTAAGTAAGCTCTCTGTGTAATTGTTTGTTGTTCTAAACAAAGAGAGAAAAAAGGTTCTTGAATGGCAGTTTGTACTCGTATTGAAGGATGATCTCCTCTAGACGAAGTGACGACTTGCTAAGTATGCGGCAAGGCGATGCATGTGGGACACCGCCCCGTCACAGATTATACAATTACTACATAAAAAAAGTAATTTAGTCTTGTGTTTATTAAATAAACATTTGTTAAACACAAGACTTTATAAGGTGGGTTATTATAATATAAAGGAATACATAGATGGGAATAATCCCTGGAAATGTTAGAAAAAAAATTGTAATATTAGGTTATGAAACGTATTGTATATTTGAAAAATATTCAAAAAAGGAGGATAGGTACGGAGTTTATTTCATCGTTTTCTTCTATATCGGAGGAACCTAATTGCGAAACAGTGGTAGATTTTAATTTAAATGACGTTCGACAATTGAAATGTATGTTTCTTACGTTGAAAAAATAATTTGACATTATTTGACTTGATATATATATCTATCTACACTATTATCAAAGCTAAGCGCCGCTGGTTCGAATCTCGTTAGGAGAAAGCATTTGTATGATGGTTTGGATTGTTGGTACCGGATGGTTTAGATTTGTTGTCATGGATATGTATTACACATATCATCAACCAGTATCAAAGAAATTAGGAATTCCACTTTGATGATAGATGGCATACCTATGCGAGAATCCCATATATACTCGTATCTTCAGGTTATATATTGTTTTAAATATTCCCCCTCTAAACCCTCTCCAGCCAAGTATTGTTCTCAACTAATTAAATCGCATTGTTGAAAACGTTTCTGTTGCCAATTTCACAACGAAATAAACCAAGCTTGAGGTTAGGAAGACAATGTTGAATAAATTCTGAGCATGATTGCTGTGAGGCCAACATTGCGCTGCGTCTTAGTGCGCAGAACCATACAAGGTCGTGCGCCTTGACTGGGACCCGCTCGTATTCTCTTCATACATATTGCGACATTGGATATTGCTAGTTTTTCGTATTAACGTATATCATTGTCGATTTTGATTCATAATTTGTCTATATACCGGTGCGTGCTAAGCATTCAACAACGAGCATGATATGAAAAATTAAATAAATAAATATATTTATTTAATTATTATTTATTTAATACCCGCGATCGTATTCCCAATTATGGCGTTGACAAATGTCTAGTTTTTTTTCCCTAGAGGTTATTGAAAAATCAGTGACAGGTGATGAGTCTGTCGTCGTCTTTCTGTTCAGGCCAACGATAAAATTCGTGGTAGACTAGTGGTCGGGGCGCTCACTTTAGTATCGTAGGGCGACAGTGACCTGGATTCGATCCCCGGTGCGCCACTACTAAAATGATTAATAGCAATTTTAAATGCTGTATTTACCGCATGCTCGGCGGTGAAGAAAAAAAACGTCGTAAGGAAACCTGCATGTCTGAGAATTAATAAAAAAAAAAATTATTTCGAGGATTTGTGACGCCCGCCAACCCGAACTGGAGCAGCGTGGTGTGCCCTCCCTGCTCCTAAACCCTCTCTGATACTCGTATTTGAGAAGGAACCGTTTGCCCAGCTGTGGGCACTTAAAGGCTGATACTTTGCCTTGCATTACGAAGTTACAAAATACTCATTAGTACGAATTTTCGAAAAACTCATTGGTACGAGCCATCCACATAGGGGATCGAACTCGTGGATCCTGATTCGGAGACAGATAACCATTCCATCGTAACTACGAGCGTTTGAGCTCTGAGTAAGTTGAAACCAACAGCGAGTCGCAAGCGAGCGAGAAGTTTCCGAGTTTGGGAGTACGCGGTAACAAACACTGCGCGTTGGACTATTACCCTTTTTTATGTTGGATTGGAATAAAAAACTAACAATTGTTAAATTTTAGTTTGTTCACTTATGGCTACAAAAGCCCTTGGACATCAGCACACAAGTTCGATCGAAGAAGGTTACAGATGCGTTGTCATCTCTGTGGACTAAGAATGAATAGGTACCCAAACGGCTCCTAGACGGTGCCTATGATGGATGAATGGAACGCCCTACAGTCTGTAATTATATTGGCATAGTATGTGCTCAAACACAATGCTAATTGGCGGTAGAAGAAGGTAAAAGAGAGTGTAAACTACCCAGATGACTAAACCGCGCCACGACGAGGATCACGACATCGACGACGACGACGAGCGACCTACTTCGCTCGCACTGAGCAGTCGCTATCGACTCCTCACCGACGAATTCGCGCAATAAATAGTCGTAAGTATAATAAATAGTAATGTAATGCTGCAAGCCCTTGCATGCATTAAATCCTTGAACTTTTGCCTTTAATGTTTGGCTGGTATTATTTTCAATATTTCAATGCTCGCTTTCTAATGCTCGGAATATGAAGCCTTAGCATTTAACTATCCTTTGACATTACCTACTTTTGGTGAGAAACTTAAAGGAACATACGTAGGCAATGGTAATAATCGGAAACTCACGTAAATTTTTGTAGTTTAAGTAACATTGACAATGAAAGTAAAAGATCCGTGAACTCAATCTGTCGATAATGGTTTTGTCTGCGACGTACCGCGCACGGTAACGAATGTAAAAATGTTCGAACTGTATACTATAAAATAGTCCGACAATTAATATATATATATAGAAAGCGCCAATAGCCAAATGGGTTAGGGTGCGGAATACGAAACATGACGTCGTAAGTTCGAGCCCGCCATTCGAATATTGTCGTGAACCACTCCAGATACAAGCTGTAAGCTTAGTTGGATAACAGGAATATTAGTAATGTTACTTAATAAATAGC
The DNA here is from genome assembly GCA_029286595.1 of Bhutanitis thaidina. Taxonomy (NCBI): domain Eukaryota; kingdom Metazoa; phylum Arthropoda; class Insecta; order Lepidoptera; family Papilionidae; genus Bhutanitis; species Bhutanitis thaidina. The sequence goes on along the minus strand of JAGSMS010000020.1, from coordinate 3,114,947 downwards.
ATTGCTAGTATTCTTTAAAAAAAATATATACGCGATTAACTCTATATACAGTTATAAAGTCCATATATAATTCTATATTATTACTATAATGCTGACTAATAGGATTTATTCACTACAAGTGGTTAGCGAAGACAGAATTCAACATTATACTGAGAATAGACTATGAGCAGAAAAAAATATTCTTCGGCGTTATAAACCTTTTAAAATTAGTAACAACTTAAAAAAAATTATAAATTTCACCACACTTGACCTTCAAAAAGAGTAGAAGGACACTTTCTCACACTCATTTATTTGAGATTTAGAATAACCGTCTCCATCTTCCTTTCTCGTAATGCACGAGCAATATCGGGGAAACTTAAGCTAGTTATAGAAACTCGTAAATTCGGTTTTGATTATGAACTAAATAAAGTGCCAAAGATTAGATTTTATTATCCATTAATATTGATTGCATAATATTCATAAATGTACGCGAAGTCTATAAAATGGAGTCGTAGTGAAGTCGGAAGCTGTTATGAGTCATAGGGGATATTTAAGTGTCTGTCTGCTTCAATTGCGACGTTGCTCTGGGTTATGTCATTTATAAACATCATAGTAAATAAATATTTCGCTTATTCTTACAGTCATTACGCATGCGCAAGTTAGGTTAACCTAGAAGCTTATGTAGGTCACAACGATTGCTGTGTTTACTGAGGCAACGCAGCGACGTTTTCAAGTAAGCTTTTAAACTTTTCAGGTATACCTCTCTAGAGAATAACAGCAGCAAGTCACTGCGGAATGTTGTCCAAAACAAAGCTAACTAAGAGTTCTACGATCAAATCTGCGACAATCTAGAAGACAGATGACGATGATAATGACATTCTGATATATTTATAGAAATTCCGAGAAATTCCGAGATTCTAGCTCGAAATTCCGAGTCTGTAACTCGAAATTCCGATTTTCTAACTCGGAATTTCTCTGAGTAATCTAATTGTAAACTAGGATACCAACAGAAGAACCATAATAACCTATAACCTTAACATAACAGCTTGTAAACAGTCCACGGCAGGACTTAAGCTATTACTTTTTCGGATACCAAGCACCATAGACGCTGCTACACCCGTCATCGGACTGTTTATGTTTGGTCTGTTTTTTCCAGGTGGCGCTATAACCGCTATTTGTTTCTTTTGTTGAGCTATCACGATTTTCAAGGTTTTTCCCGTAGTCTTAAGTAAAGTATACACCGTATACTAGCCCTTTCAAAATGACCATACAAAAGAAGTAATAAATTAAAACTTTAATAATCAATAAGTATTTGACACGTGGTAGAGCCAAGCGGCGGCTTTTGATGCTGCACGTAAGGGCCAGATCGACCGGGGTAGTACCACGACCTCGCACAATATCGGCGCGAAATAGACGCATCTTGTGCTTCTACATTTCATTCGGAGAGTGAGATAATCGTGAGCTCCACTTCCCCCTACCCCTTCTTCAAATATCAATAAAGGTCGATAACGCACCTGCAGCCCCTCTGATGTTACAGACTTACATGGGCGACGTTAATCATACAGCATCAGGTGTGTCGCTTCCTCGTTTGTCCCCTAATGCACAAAAATTATATTATCATACGCATGTCACCTATAGGAATAAATAGTGATTTCGGATTTCCATTTGGCTCGACCCTGCATAGCTAAATTGACTCTCGCTTCTCCGAGACATAAAGAGTGACGGTCGGCCAGCCACGTTGCAGGGTTTGCTATAATATGTAAATATAATATGAACAATATAACCCGATACCACACGGTACCCAAAATAACCATAAAATGCACCTACAATAATAAAATATTATTACTTTTAATTATCTATTTAATTTTATTATATATATATAATTTACAAAATATTATTTATATTATGGTATTTATTTGTATCTATGTGTATTTATATATACAACCTAACCAGATGAGAATATATAGAAATACCCCAATAAATATTATTAACCATTTCAACTTACACAACTTTTACAAAGTTGTTCACATTCGATGCAACAAACAATATTTTCTCACTATATGTTATATTAAAAATCCTGGATACTTTTACTGCCAATTATAAAAGAAATAAAATGATTCTTCGGCTGAACACATACACCGCCACGTGATGTCACGTGATTTTTTTTTTGACTTCTCCACTCTGAAATAAGCGACGTAAAATTTGAAGTAAGATGTCTCTGTAGCTATAGAAATAAAGTTTAAATTGCTAAATTCGTACTTTTTGGCAGAGACACAGTGTAATTACTACGCTTGTAATATAATAGTACTATTATTACACGCAAGTCACGAGGCAATATTAAACATTAGTTCACTAAAATAAATTCGATACTTTTAGGGTAATTGTGATTTCCCTATATTTTGCTTTAAATAGCATTTTGGTTAATTTAGTGTCATGTTAACGAATAACGTTTCACTATCATTGATACGACTAGAAATTTTAAATTAACGATGCGTACTTTGTGTGATTTGGCGTTTGTACATAAATAGTCAAATAACTCTTGCGATGAGAGTTCGGTATCTGTCTGTTTGTTTGTTTAACCATTCTAAAATTTACGAAAGTGTCTGAATAACCAATGCTACTATTGAATAACTAATCTCACATACGGTGGCAGATTTGAAAAGGAAGAATGTTTTATTCATATAATTCATAAATGCAGAAAAATTACGTCAAAGTTCCGGACGATTTTTAGGTTAAACTGAATCAATCTTTTTTTTTTTTTGTTTTACGGAATCGTCTGCGCGAGAGTCACACCTCCACTTGGCCAGTCTTGTTTTTACTCAGTCCAGATTGAAGACACACGAGGCGTGCTGTGCGGTGGTGACGTATGAAAATCTACCAGCTCCTTTCTACGCGGTAATGTAACAATGTTGTCTAAACTGTCGGTGGACTACTTTGCTGCCTAGTAGAGGTAGAGTTACTTTTACCTAATTTCTGCCACCAACTGGAATTTTAGGTTGTTTGATTTATAGAAATCGCCAACCTGCTTCCCAAGCGCGGCGATAATAGCAAATCCTGCCATTGTCTAGCAGTGGACTAATAACAGGCTGTTGGAAAAGGAGATTCAGAAGCAAGATTCGCTATCATTGACGTTAGAGTTCAGATCTCATAGGGCTCTTACGTCACCAGCTTGTAATATCAGTAGCACAGAGTTTTACAGTGATGTGACTGTAAGACTGAAGAGATAAAAATGCAGTTAATTGTCAGTTTTAACCTTCCTATTAAAGTGAATTGTCAATTTTAACATTTTAGTTAATTAAGGTTGCAAAAAATAGATGTAAACATGAGCGTACGCGTCGATACCAAAATAACCGGCAACGCTTCCTCGTGCGAAGTGACGAAGGCCGCCGACAGCTTCCTCTCCAAAACCAATTGTCGCTAAAAATAACATGATAGGAGCAGGACGTGTCGCATATTGATAAAGAACTTTTAGGGTTGTCACATCGATTTAGATTTAATTATATATTTTTGTTTCCATTATTATTTAAGCGCGTTGAAGCTTGCACCCTGTCAGGTTCTACCTCTCGGACAGGCATAAAATGGATTTCGCAGGTCCGTTCGGCTACGCTGAGTCTAAATTAAACTGAGATTACTTACCCGTAGGGCATCTACTGCAGTCGCCAAGTCAATGCAATCATGTACCATGCAGGATGATAACGATTAATCTACCCTTTAAAAGAGCTCTATTTAAAAAGTCCACAGCAGCCAAATTTGTAAATAGCAATTGTAAGTTCTAGTTTAATACGTGCCCGGCGTTGAAGGAAATGTCACGAGGAAACCTGCATGTCTGAAAAATAGTATAAAATGATCTTTCGAGGATATGTGAGGCTCGCCAATCCGCACTGAACAGCGTGGCGGACCTTTCCTGGGTCCAAAACACTATCAGATATTTAAGAAGGAGGCCTTTGCCCAGCTGTGAGCACTTATAGGTTGCTACTTTACACGTAATGAAATAATATTGTTATTTAATAATAGTAGTCATTATATTAATAGGATTATATTTCGATATAATCCTATTAATATAATGATGTTGCATATTCTTATTTTAGAATGAAAATCATGTATCGTTAGGGCGGGAAAGATAAACCGAACATACACACATGAATTTTCTACACACAAAATGCTACGCGATACGCTTTAAACTTCTTCCTTGCTCTTTGCCACTCGCTTCTCATAGCGTTCAAGTAAGAATGGCGAATTTCGACGTCTAGCGATACATGTACCAGTATGTTCAAAACAGTGACATTCGAATAAACAAGAGAATTGGCGAAGCTATCAAGGGTGGAATACATATTTTTAATTCCACCCAGGATGTATACGCCATTCCATGAAAAAAAAATCATCAAATCGGTTTACAATCAGCGAAGATATCGCGTAACAAAATAAAGACGAATTGATAATCACCTTCTTCTTTGTAGTCGATTGGAAATCATCCATATCAGTCTACCGGCCGGCACATTCGCCAAGCAAACATTCTTTTTTATCTGTTATTGTTTTACTTCTTGTTAATGTTGTCCTTGTCCTTTTCGTTATGTTGCTCTGCTACTATGTAAACCAGTGTACTTGATAATGTTTACTTGAGCGTTTGTTGTAAACATCTTTTACAATCATGCTTATGTAGGAAGCTGTTTCATTCTATAGTACCTTAAGTCCATTGTATTTATTAAATAACATTTTATTTCTTTCGCTAATCAGCAGTGCAACCGTTTATCTTACCTTAACTTAACAGCCTGTAAATAGTCCAGTGCAGAATATATTCCTCTTTCATAAGGAGGATGAAACGAAATGAAACTAATATTTACGGATTTCATTGCGTTTAATTTTGTTTTTATATTGCTTTACAGCAGCCGTGGTCACGGAGGGACTGAGGTGTTAGAGGTCCAGATGTCATAGCTAACTTGGGCTACCTTTTATTTATTAATTGCCATGCACGGCAAATCGATCCGCGATCGCAGTACCAGACATCTGTTCTCGCAACTTAGACGCTGCGGCTGCCGTCGAGCTGCTTATTTTTGAGATTTATCGCCATCTGTGGGTAGCCATTCCGATTTTCCCTTAGTAGCTTTTTACCACACTGACGGGAAGAAAGGGGGTGGCAGATTCTTCAAACCAATATCACGGGGAAACCGCTGTCCTGAGAGGCAATGATGCACCTGTAACATTCTTCGATTGAAGTTTTTTTGCAGGTGTCCATGAGCTGCAGTAGCTGTCTGTTCTATACAAACGAGCTCAAGCTAGAATATATGAGAACTCATAATAATGCGATATTACGCCGAATGGAAATCTATATTCTCCCGAATCTAGATTACTTTTAACAAATTATACTAAATTGCAAAATTTGCAACTGGTATATAGACTAGTCCTGTATTCAACTTCATATATATATGAAAATGTTTATAGGCGGACTTAATGCCAGAAGCATTCTCTACCAGTCAACCTTTGGACGATGCAGAGATGAAATAAAGTAGGTGTAGGTAGGATAGAATAGAGAGAACTAAAGAGAGAGAAAAAAATTATAATGTAATAGTATAGATTTAGATTTAGTACTTTTTGTAATGATGGTGATCTTTTCCTGATGGAATTCAACTATGACTTTTTGGGGTTGGATTTCGGTTGGGCCACGGACAGAACCCATGCCTAAGCAGACAGTAATATTGTAAGCTGAGTCCTCGTGTCAGTCATATGGGACACACAATTTATCTATGTTGTTATTTATGTACAGATTTCGAAGCAAAACACTGTTAGGTCTTGTCTTTATACTCTAATAAAATATATAAATAAGCTGTGTCTGTACATTGAAGATATTAAAAAATATATAAATATACCTTATGCGATAACATATACGAACAATCAAAAAAATTTTCATTTTTGTCTGTCCATCCGTTTGTTCAGGTATCACGGCAAAAACTACCGAATCGATTTTGATACGGTTTTCATTTTTGAAAAGATTAGGACTCGACTTAAAAACCGAGATACTCTTTATCACGGCAAAATTACAGGTTCAAACAGTACAGAATTTTTACATAAAATACTGGCCCAATTAAAAAAAGATTTACACTGTTCGAAAGCCTATAACTCTTAATTAAACCTCACTCACCGGACGAAACGCAGAAGCACAATATGCCTCCGGTCGAGGCGGCCCGTTCGAGCACCAAGCAAAAGTCGCCGCTTGGCTCTACCATGTACAAAATAATTTACGTGACTATTTATTAAGAAACTACATTATAAATAAAACTATTCCGTACTCATATATAACATGAAATCGCGGGGAAAAGCTAGTAATCCATATGAACGCATTACAATAAACATGAAAGATCACGCTTTCAGAGTTTTAAATAACTGCATAAGCATCACCGATTTTAAATTGAGAAAGAATCTTGTATGACGTAAATGTTTTGGGTCGAATTTAAGTTATGCCCAAGTCCCGCAATCGAATAAAATAACCTTATTGAAAGTTCAAACGGGTTCGTGAATATATCGTCGCCCGTATGCAACCACCATATAGTTTATCTTTCAATGTTAACGGAAAAATTTCTAAATCCGCCTTAATGAAAACATCACTGTGATACTGCAAAATGTGTATTATTTATAACTTAAAAAAAATATCTCGCGTCACTTCTATCCGAAATGGTGTATACACTTAGACTAACGACAGGAAGTCGGCTTGTATTTGGTTTGTTTGTGTCTAGAGGTGTACCGTGTTTGTGTTTTAATTAAAAGTATACTGTCGTAAATTAAGATGAGAATTAGTATTATACATAATTAAATCTTTTGTGAATGTGTAAAGACTATTTTCATGGATTTTTTCAGTTACGACGGAATTTTTAGAAAATTTTAATCAAATTCAGCAAATGAATGGTCAAATTATGGTTGCAGTCACTATGAGATATCCTTAGTAAATGAAAAAGAAACATAATACAATGTTTACGTGGATTAATGACAATTAATTCAATTGCCAGAAATGACGAAAGTTAAGAAAAAAAAAATTGGCAAGTACCTCCTCCTTGAAACAAAACATTATTAGCTGTTAATATAATAAACAATAACAAAGAAACTAAGAAGATAATTAAATTAAAATGCACAAGAAATCGTCGCATATACAGGGTTGCTTAAAATACAATCGTCGTTTAAGATTTGAATTATAATTATAAAATGGTAACAAATTACGTTTCACTACTTTTAAAAATCAGACAAATAATTTTCAAAATGTTTTTACATTTTTCATTTATCAAATGTGCGTTATTTTTCATATGTCAAATACCGTATTTGTTAGTATAATAAAACATGCCATCTCATGCAATGCGCATAAGAGTTGAGTTACTAAGAATATAATGCTTACAAAACCCCATGGCTTCCGACAAATGGCTTAATACGTACCTCGAAAATACAAAACTGAATGAGTTAATAAATAAAAATTCTATATTCTTTGTCGTAAGGAACCAAAGAAAAGTATTTACGATAATTTAAGTTCTTATTTTATTTACAATCTACCTACATTTCGTTATGAGATTCCTCTGGCGGAGAAGAAAATACAATATACAGAAGAAATACAATTGAAAGTACAGAGACCGGTGATCGTTGGACTATTTAAATGAGTCAAAGAAGAAAACATAAAAGAAGAAAAAAGTGTATTATTAATATTTCTTTTAAATACCGTATTTTAGTATAAAAATAAAATAAAGCTATGGAATAAAAACATAAGATAAATATTTATAAAATCAGCCTGTATAATCAATAATTACGGAAGCCGTGGAAATTCAAACCCAATTTACTTAATGCATCTTGAATTACATGAAATGGAAATTCTTTACTTACACGCAAAGTACGCGATGTCATTGGACAGGTCTGGTTTCACGGTAAACGTACGAGTAGTAAACCAATATGAGCGAATTCCTTTTAAATCTGTTTTTTCACACAGAGCTTATTTCACTTTCGTCATAATCTTTTGCCACGTGGTGACGGTATGATGACAATCTGCTATGGTATGATAAAAAAAAGGGAAATGTATAAAATACAAAATAAATCCCGTGACCTACGATAGATGGAATAACTAATTTCAAATATGCCAGACTTAATCAGACTTAAAAATATGACAGAAAAAATAGACCTGTGTCCAGCAGTTGAACATATACAAACTCATTATTTATAATAAATGTCATAAAGTTTATAATAAAACATTTAACTTTGAAACAAAGTCAGTTATACGGTACTTTTCCTTTGGGCGGTCGTAACATTTTTAAATGAATAATACGGATGGAAATACCGTTTTTATTATACAAAGTGCAAAAAGCTTGGACATAGCGGACAATGTGCAAATTTTTATTACGCACTTCGGTTTTCCCTTTCGCGGTATTTTTCACAATAACAAAGTTTAAGGTAGTAAAATTATTATACCGCAAAATAGTTTCACGACATGTGCTGGCGGCGTAACAGAATAGCTCTTACCAACTTTCCCCCCGGGTGTCGTAAGAATCGACTAAGAGAATAAAACAATCATTCAAATGGCATCGAAATAGATTTACCTAAGATACTGCGATTGATTGCAGCCAGGGGGCGCTTGTTCTTTTAGGACGGTAGGCATTTTACGTGGCGATATTATAATATCCAATTTTCATTTTTCTTTTCCTACCGGCAATTCTTCGTTATTTCGTTCGAGAAGGTCTTGTGGCAGTCGTAACTAAAGAATTGCACCTTTCCATTTTACCTCCTTGTGTCGACTTAATGATAAATATGAAGAGAGTTTATACCAACTTTTCTCCAAAGAGCAGTCTTACTTAAGTACGAGGCTCTAGCGAACGATTGATGACGTAAAATTTATCCGACTATGCCGTACCCAAATCGCACAGACTAGTGTGATTGGGAGCAGTATCTCTAATGAAATGAATCAAAGAAATGGAAATGAATATCTCTGCTTATTGTATGCAGAACCAGAATCCGAGCGATGGTTCGGTTACACAGACAACCCGAGAGTGATTTTAAGCGTGTGTTGAGTTTGTGTGTGCACACACATACAACTATAATCCACATACTGTTAGAATGGCAGACGCTTTATCAAGCAGATAAAGATTCCTAACCAATCGCCAGATTATTTGAGATCAAAGTGGGCAGTTCGACAAAACGCCAATTTCATATGTAAGGACCTAATATTTTACCAAGTAAATTAGTAAGTACGTTATTGAGTGAACAGAGGTTGGTAGATAGTAATGAATAAATAAATAAAATAAGATTGACGGAAATGGTGAGATTATTTATGTATGTTATAATGTTGCCAGCTCCAATTGTAAACAGCGATAATTGTAAGAGGTCTCAAGTTATGTGATGGTACCGGCGGTAGCTAAGAGCCGTGTGCTTACTTATACTACATAGTACCTGAGTGACCTACACTCGACTATCGGTGGGTCTATTAAAATTGTTATTGATAATTTTCGATGCGGATTTACTGTTTTCGGCAGTAAAGGAAAACCTGCGTGTCCCGTACGTGGTAGTCGGTAGACTCGGCCGGCTCGACCGTGGTAGTACCAAGGCCTCACAGAATACCGGCGAGAAGTATAAGCGTCTTGTACTTCTGCGTTTAGTTCGGTGAGTTAGGTAACCGGCCCTCTCCTCTCCTTCCCTCCTACCCCTCCTCAAATGTCCTTCAAGGCCGGTAACGGACCTACAGTTCATCTGGTGTTGGAAATGTACAGCCCACAAAAAAAAATCTGAAAAATTAATGAATATACTAGACCAAACAAAATAATAAGTTACTAACTCTCTTCAGATGTGAACGCTGATCTGTACACGATAGTAATTCAGAAAACTACCAGGTACGGCTCTGTTACTGAAGTAATGACGACCGCCATTTTGTATCTGTTCCCTTTCGATGTGTATGAAAATGGCCGTTTAGAGTGGAGTATGCCCAATCTTTGGGCTGAACTATTCATCTATGAGGAACTAAACATAAACATTAGACAGCACAATCACACTGCCTTTGTCGAAATGTTAAAAAGAATAAGTTTAGGCATATAAATGTATTTTTATATAAGCTTTTTATTGGCACTTAATTTTATTTGTGTGCTAAAATTATTAAGTGCCAATAAAAAGCTTCTACATGTAAATAAATATAGACGGGTTTTAAGCGTGGTAGAGCCAAGCGGCGGCTTTAGCTGCTGCTCGAATGGGCCGGCTCGATCGGATTGGTACCACGGCCTCGCAGAATACCGGCGTGAAGTAGAGGCATCTTGTGCTTCTGCGTTTCGTTCGGTGAGCACCCCACTCCCTTCCTATTCCCCTCCTCTTCCCTCCCGTCTCCCAAATATCCTTAAAGACCGGCAACGCACCTGCAGCATCTATGGTGTTTCAGATGTATGTGGGCGACGGTAATCACTTAAATATTTTTTTATTGTAAATTATAAATACTGAACGCACCCCAAAAAAATTAAATTAAGTAACAACTCACAAAGACCGCGTTGTACTCTCAAGTTTATTGATTACGCTTAATTCTGATTTCAAAAGCAAGTTACACTAAATTACTGAATATCTTTATATATATGCAAAGATTCAGATTTCATTACCTACTCAAACATGTGCCAACAGTTAAAAGATACAATTCTGAAATCTCTTTCTCATCCAGAAACAACTTACAGCTGCAGATAGCATAGACTACCCAAGTTTCTCACAAAAGTAAGTTTAATAGGCTAGAAGAAAGTATAAATTGAAATAGGAGCAAAATTGATATTAAAAAGATGTTGACTCCAGTCTTTGCTTAGTGAATAGTTCAATAGGCACAAGGATAAAAAGTTGAAGATACAAAAAAAAATTCAATAAAATATTTAATAACGAACATCTATCCTAGTTTTGTCCTGTCAAAACTTAATTTTGAAATGATTACTAGTACTTCATCGCGAACTGTATCCGATATGTACTGTAACCATACATAAGTGTGTATATATATATATATAAGGTTATATAAATGTGTATGTATAGTGTGTTATGTGCTTTATATAAGTACAACTATAATTACATGTATGTCTAAGTACCGTCATATATAAGTATTATATTGTATATATATGAACATAATATTATTGTGCACCCTTTTACATTTTCTCTGTTCAATCTAATGGTAGACTGGTAGAGAATGCCTCTTGGCATTAAGTCCGCCTTTTTGTCATGTAATGTGCAAATAAAGTTTAAATAAATAAATAAGTCAAGGCATAAGTAACGTTTACGCACTTATGGACATTGGTTGGGCGTGGTGTCTGGACGGATTGCATCAAATCAATGTTAACGTCGGTAGTATCAAAGCTAGTGCTTAAACATTCGCTAAGAGAAACAGTTCACATAATAAAATAAATATTTTTTGCACTTATTATATTGTTTTTCTTTTAAAAGAAAGCATATCTTACCGAGAACGGACATGATGTACATGATAATCGGAAGATTTCGAGAAAAAGTTCCTTTTTATGCTTTCTTCTAAATAGAAGCCGATGAAATTAGTTACACATTTAAACATTCGTATTTCGACATTAATATAATGAATGAAAAATATTTGGTCATTATAATGTTTATAATAATGAAACCGTTTCAACCTCTTAGTTGTAAGCTTTTAACGCATGTAAAAGTAATATTGCCATAGTTTTATAACTGTAAGTAAAATAAGGTAATAAAAAACCAAATTGAATTTAGTCATTACGTTAATAAAAAAAAAAATTGCGTGACAACCCTATTCGTACACACCTCCCGTATCATAACTCACATCCTTCATGTGCCAATTGGACGATGGTAAAGCTACTTTTTTTACCGGTCATTGACGTCACGATCCGTCCCCCTTTACGACGCAATCATCTCGAATTATATCATACCTCCAGGGCAAGGATGTTCAAACATAAAAATATTTTATATTCAGCTTCGTAACTCGTTTCAAACATGTGCTAATGTATATTGATGCACTTGTATAAATCGTGGCTCGATTATAGAATCATATCATGAAATGGTGGCATTTCATGAAATATTACACTGTCTATTGTAACGGTAGCAGCCCTGCGAAACGTCAAAAAAAATAAGGACAGGTTTTTTCTGACATAGTCCAATGTTAAATTTCCACGACAAAATTCATATGAATAATTCAATTCGTAATGATTATTTTATTATAGTACATAACCCACACAGTAATTATTAAAGTAACAAAGTTATTAATTTTGGACTTAAGTACCTTTCGTAGTACTTATTTTTGTAACATCTTTTATGTGTGCCCTACATTAATGATACAGCCGAACGTGAATGGACATAACGTGAAACATTGATGATTAAATGAAACAGCCGGCCTACTATTTGGCGATTTCATGAAATACCTCCATTCCCGGCTTCTACACCCACTCAGATATTTGAGAAGGAGGCCTTTGCCCCGCAGTGGGCAATTACAGGCTGCTACTTTACTTTTACATGAAAAGATGGACAATTTCGTGGTGTGACCAATTCTACGATCGGTTAACATCATGTATGCAAACTAAATAACCATTTATTATCGACGCGTTTTTGCCTAATTTTAATCAATTTATCCTTTTTTTTCAAGTTTCTATCCGTCTCATCTTGTCTCCCGGAGAAGCGAAGCGTCCATGTTGACAACAACGAGTCGTGTCAAATGGAATTTCGTTACGTCTGCTTACTCTCTTACAGGGTGATAGGCGTGTGTACTTATATTTATTCATGCCTTTAATTCAATTCAGATTAAATGTGACATGCACTCGCCCTCTATTCAGCATACAATAGTCATAAATTATGTATAAAACTCAAGTAGAAAGAAATTAAATATACGTTACTTCACTACATACCTATTACTGAAAATTCCAAATACGTTATCTACTGCATAATTCTAACACTTTGAGTTAAAAAAATTAGAAACTCCTGACCTTAGGGAAAATCACTTTCGGGTTTGTGCTTATATCTATTTGTACAAAGATTATGTAACTTTAAGTTTAACCTGATTTACTGAACAGTGGTATGTCTATCACATACCATCGACCGCCGTGAATGTAAACTTTTATGAAATCTAATAAACGTTGTCAGTAATCGCTGAACATCTTCACAGGTATTCCGGAAACAATAGTAATGTTTTGTAAGCGTAAGACTGCTTAACTATCATAACAGCCTAACTATAATGTATAACTATAGATGAAGATTGAGCAGACTTCTGTTTAGTTACAGTGGTAGAGCTAAGCGTCGGCTTTTGCTGCTGCTCGAATGGGTCGGCACGAATCGGGTTGGTATCACGGCTTCGCAGAATACCGGCGTGAAGTATAGACATCTTGTGCTTCTGCGTTTCGTTCGGTGAGTGAGGTAACCGGAGGCCTACTCCCCTTCCTCATCCTCTTCCTCATTCTCCTCCCATTTCCCAAATTAACAACCCTTAAAGGCCGGTAACGCACCTGCAGCACCTCTGGTGTTGCAGATGTACGTGGTCGACGGTAATCACTTACCATCAAGTGAACCGCTTGCCCGTTTGCCGCCTTTCCCATAAAAACAAAATATATTGTTTTAGCTTATCTTCATATTCAGTGGACTACAAGCTGAAGCCCATTCTCAGGGCCGGCCCCATAGCTCGTAAAACTAATAATTGGAGAAGAAAGATCATCGAGTAGCAACCTTCATTTCACGCTGGTATTCTGCGAGGCCGTGATACCAACCCGAACGAGCCGGCCTATAAGAGCAGCAGCAAAAGCCGCCGCTTGGCTCTACCACGTATACAATATATAGTTCCATACCTTAAGAAAGCAATACAATGGGCGGATTTAATGCCTTTTGGCATTCTCTGCCAGTCATCCGAGGAGAGATATAGTATAGAGTATAGCAATGATTTAAAAAAGCTTTGCATACACTATCCTTTCAGTTTATTTAACTATCGAAGTCTTTACACAATATATTACATTTTTAAAGATTGCGAAACAATGATTATTGGTTTGATTTTTTTAGTAGCACGCCTAAACAAAATTCGATTTATATTCATTAGTAAAATAAGAAACATCTCATTTAGCAGAGACAGATTTGTAGCGCCCGTGCGAATCGAAGCGGTGTGAGGTGTCTAGTGACGTCACAGGTCGATGGCTTGCGCGGAGCAATCTCGGCGAGATATCGACCGCGTCTCTTTGGCCGTATAATACCGTAACCGAACGTGCCATTTTATTAGAGGACGAAACGATGCTGCTACTATTAACATAATTTTCAGAGTTGAGTTTTGAAACGCTTTCATTGATATTATTATTTCAAAAAAGCTTCTACTATAACAAACCCAAAACTGACAGACTAGTGATGGGAAGCAGCATCTCTAGTCCGTGGATATCGGCACGGCGTTCACCGACACGTTTCCCCAGCGTGGTGAGTGTGGGCATATCTTCCGTGCATGGCACGCAAGCTTTAGTTTTTTTTTATGGGAAAGGCGGCAAACGAGCAAGAAGTTCACCTGATGGTCAGTGATTACCGCCGCCCACGTACATCTGCAACACCATATTTGGGAGATGGGAGGGTGGATGAGGAGGGGAATGGCGAGGGGGAGAGGGCCTCCGGTTACCTAAGTCACCGAACGAAAAGGAGAAGCACGAGATGCGTCTACTTCACGCTGCTTTTCTGAGAGGTCGAAGTCATTCGAACAGCAGCAAAAGCCGCCGCTTGGCTCTGCCATGTATAAAAATGAGCCATGTCCAGCAGAGGCTGGCAGGCTAATAAGGAAAAGAAGAAAAATAAAACATGCTTCATGGAGACCGAACATGCTTTTTGATATCATATAGATCGAAACAAATAATTAGAAACAAGGTCACAAGGAACTTTGTCAAGACTTGAAGTTCAATTCACGGAAATTATTGTTGACAACTAGTATGCGTGGTTAAATTCTTCGAATTCATAATATACCTTTGTTATTTCTTCTTTATCTACGTAACAAGCTCGAAGGACGTAGGTTTGAATTCCAGATCGGAGCCAATATTGGTCCAACGTGCATGTCATTGGTTTTCGAGTCCGGTTCTTCTCACATTGCATAAGCATTACATCGGACCCAGGAAGGTAGACATGAGTGAGTGCATCTGTCAAGACGCGTTCACTTTCGGCACTATAATATATCTGATATTGGTTGATATTGACCAGAAATACATCATATTTATTTATAAAAAAAAAGAGTTACAGGAACGCCACTCTATTACTTTTGTTATGTAATAAATTAAAGAAAACTAAAACACAAAAAGCACAAATTCAAGTTAAGATACTACTACAAGAAGTGTATTATAATGACATCGCATAGCCTAGAAAATACAGCTTTTATTGGTGACTTAAAATATTTGAGATTGAAATTGACCAGAAAGATATCATATTTAGAATGAAAGTTACTATGTTTATTCGAACCAAACTTCCATGAAAAAAATTATTAAAGCGACAAAGTCGCAATAGGGTTGGGGTGCAGATTGCGAAACATGACGTCGCAGGTTCGTGCCTGCCTTTCGACTATTGTCGTGAATCGGTTCGGAAACTTTTGAAAATTGGGGTGGTTAACAGAAATAATGTTACTAGCTTACTAAACAATAATGTTTACTAAAAAACGTACTGTATTGTTACGAAGCTACAATACGAGAAAAAGAAACATTAAACTAACACAATACACAGCCAAATATATTTTGGATTGTACCAACGTAGGGTAACATACATGGTGTATATATATTGCCGTAGTGCAGGAAAATATACGACTTTTTAGAAATAGTTCATAGATTATTCGAAATTATTACTGATGAACGCTTAAAAACTTTCTCAGTAAATTAGAACGTAAAAACATCAAAACTTAATGTCTATGGTGACTAGCCCGAGGCTTTTGCAGTAAAATATCACTTATTTTTGAAAAACGAGCTAACATTCCACCTGATGGTAACAGGTGGAATGTTAGCTTTTGTTGATCTCCATTGACTGCTACTGCAGTCAATGGAGATCAACAAACAACTTCAATCGAAGAAGGTTACAGATACGTTATCACCCCTGAGAACAAAGACGCAATGCATCACAGCCCGTAATTATACTGGCTCTCTATACCTTTCAAACCGGAACACAACAGTTGGTACACTGTTTTTAGCGCCAGGAATAGGTTAGACGATTGTCGATTTGTTTTTCTTAATTCAAAACCGCGAACTGTTTGTTGTTTACAGAAACTCAATAGGTGTTAATAGCAAGACTGCGGAACAACAACTGCCTATACGACAATAACTTATTAATATTTACCGAGTCCCGTCACTCACACGGCCTACGTACATTATTCGTAAACGCACTCTTATCCGCTTATACGTAACGTCAATATCTTTAAACGTGCGATAATTATATACGAAACTTGTTTAAACGCTATCCGTTTGTTTAATTTATTTACCGATCGAATTGCGTCACGTATATACAAGTGCGTCTTATATTTTGGTAATTTAAAACACATATGTGTATACATCGATATAAATATGTGTTAAAGCCCACTCCGAGTGTGTCACAACAATACTGATTATAAAATAAGAGTAACAAGAACGCTACTCTATTACTTTAGTTATGTAATAAACTTAAAAAAAAACTAAAACCCGACACTGAAAAGCACAAATACAAGTTAAGATACTACGATAACAAGTCTGTTATAATGACATCGCATAGCCTAGAAAATACAGCTTTTATTGGCGCCTTAAAATACATATATAACCTATGCCGAGCAGTGGGTTTACACAGACTAATACAGGAAGATAGAGAATGAAGAAAACCTTTCCAATGTTTGACAAATGAATGGCCTCGGCAAAAAAAAAAAAAGACGATAGCCGTAACAGGTATCTTGCAGCTTAGACGCTGATTTGGACGATATAGGTCTGGTTTATTTCAGTTGTCCGTCAGTTGCCGGAAAACACTAGGTTTATTTTTTCGTTACCCACGTGATGTGATGGGTCAGCAGCCATCACAAGACTGATAAAATCTAATTCAATAAAATTGTTTGTAACACATCGCTGTGAAGAAAACCATGTCACTGGAGGAAAATTGTGGGTAAAACCATTCATGTGATATCTTTCTTATCAAAAAACTTTAATAGATTATATAGATACCATTCAAATAAATATCAGATATTTGTTTACCGAGATAACTCGGAACAGCGATAAAGGAATATAATGGCGCCAACTTTAATCATAACGACTAATATAAAAACGATAACAAATTGTGTAAGATTTATAATAATTAGTTGTATAAATTTGACAAATATACAATTCGTTTTGTATTAACATTATGATTAAAGCGACTTTGACAGAAGATTTCCATTTATCGCTCTCAAATCGTACCTACTTAATTTCTGTAAGAATATAGGTCCACACCTCCCCAATAAATTGCCTCCAGATCGTTCCTGCGCTAATAGCCGTTTTGTTCATATTCTGAGATTCAATCTCATAGATAAGTCAGTTATATATATAACATTTTGAATTTTACTGGCAAAAGCTTTGTTACTCTTTTATTCCGATAACTTCATATCTGCATTGTCAATCTACATAATACATAGTGTCCCATTAATCTATATCATGTTACGACTTCACATTCTTATCTATCTAAATAAACCCGGTTAATCTGTAGAATCGATCTAAAGTGATAAAATACTTATTTGATTGACATGTGTTCAAAATTCTCTAAAGTTGTTCAAAAATAAATCGTTCAGGTGTTCTTGAACTACAGCCCTTCTTGAGCAAGGAGCTTCACGGTGTCGATATTATAGTTGGTTTAGATAATACTACATTGACCTATAATTTTATTTGAGCACCACATTGCAAAGTTATTAGTGTACCTGTGATCCTGTGTGAGTCCAGCCGAAGCCAATATGAAAATATTTCTCTTGTCAAATCAAATATTGTTTCTCGTGTCTGACACTAAACCTTCTATCCAATATTCCAAAATTTGTAGTAATTTTTAAATAACTTAGACAAGTTACCTGGTTATTTACAACTAATCGATGTGAGTATAATAGACCTATCATAATCTTCTGTCGATATTTATCACAATGTTCTTAAAATAATTGAATTTTGCAATTCCTCACGAGAATACCCAATACATCAACTACAAATATACATCACAACAGGACCCACAATGCACAATAAGATATTTCACGCAGTTATTTACTATTCATTTGCGAATATCTAACATAAAAACAATAGATCACAAATTTTTCTGAATCATTCTGTCATTCAATCATTCAAACATTTCATGAATGACATAACTTTTACAACAAAATGACCGGAATCCGATTCACTTCCACGATCCGATGGCGAAAAATTTATTCTTCTATTTAGGCCTGTGTTCATAAATATATTTATAAGTAAAGAAAAAAAATACCTGACGCTGTGAACACGATATCAAAAGTTAACAATAACGATATATGTGTGATGTGTACGTGAATTTGCTCGACATGCAGGTTTCCTCACGACGTCACGACGTTTACAGCACACACACACACACGTAACGAAATTCACTAAATCAGAGGTGCCAGCATTAGTGTGCGAACCACCGGTTTTTTTCTTAATCGGATGGTGAGAAATGAACTAAAAGTCCATCTGATTGTAAGAAGGTTTACAGATACGTTGACACTTCTGAGGACTGAGATGTTGTCCGTGTTGAATGATTTGTTATACTGCTGATTGACTGGAGAAATTGGTAAGTGGGTGGCACCCACACAGACGACTCCTAGTCAGAGAAGGAGCCTACCTAGTAAAATTACATGTTATAAAATCACAGAGAGCGCACTGACCCTAAGTAACTGTATATTTAAAAAAAAAGAATAGTAGCAATGCTATTTATTCAGTAACATTACTAATATGCCCGTTAACCCTCCAACTAAGCTTACAGCTTGTATTTGGAGTGGTTCACGACAGTAGTCGAATGGCGGGCTCGAACTTACGACGTCACGATTCGTAGTCCGCACCCTAATTCATTTGGCTATTGGCGCTTTAAAAAAATATTACATTGCGATGCTTCTTTAATTCATAAGCATCTCCACATTTTAATTATTTATTATTAGTTCAAGGAAGCATGTAATGTTTTGTTGTTTATAGAATGTTTTTATTCTTATACAGCATAAGGAAACATTAAATAAATATTATGTAATTTCGTAGTGTTCAACCTATCGGTGATTACGTAAATCATTCGTATACAAACTAGGCTGTATACATCGGTGATCTTTGCCAAGTGTTCTGTGGTCGAGTCGTAAGCGTTGGACATAAGACATGCGCTTTAACTAAAATTAAATTTTTTCCTCAATTTGCTTAAGCAAATTTGTCGAGTTTATTGGGGATGGGGAAAAAATATTTGTTTTAGTCAAATTGTTATAATGTTTTGCGTTATCGTGGTATATGTCACTTATTTGCACGGTTAGTATCACCTTTGTAATTTGACCATGCTTACACAGATTGGTTTGCATGTGCAGGTGGATTTGGGTTCAGCATAGTCGGATAGATTTTCCGCCATCTGTCAGTTGCCGGTCTCATCTGTTAGTAAACAGGATGCACCGCTTACAGGTATGCATGATAAACAATATGGGTCTTATTCGTGTAATGTAAGAACAAATATTTTTTTAAAGTTTTCATAATATTGAATAGATGCTGCTCGGGTTTGTAGTGAACGGCTTTACTTATATAGTAATTTTTATTATTTTTTCAGTTCCTTAACAATTTTTTCCTCTATTTTGTTTTATAATATAGTCCTTACGTATTAAAATTACACGAAAAAGTTACAAAAATAAGGGAACGGAGCCTCCATGAGCCAAAACCTGCCGACTTTCTTTCATCTCCTTTATTCACGTTGGAAGAATTGACATAGTATCTTTAGTATTAGATTTGAGGCCCTCAATCTAAATTTAAAATTGAAATTAATGAATAAAATTGAACATGATACTAATAAAA
Source organism: Bhutanitis thaidina (assembly GCA_029286595.1). NCBI lineage: Eukaryota > Metazoa > Arthropoda > Insecta > Lepidoptera > Papilionidae > Bhutanitis > Bhutanitis thaidina. Next base: position 3,095,025 of record JAGSMS010000020.1, on the reverse strand, counting down.
TTATTTTGAGAGCAGCCTCAAAAGAAAGAGGAATATGAATAATCAATTTATTTAATTTCTTACAGCACAGTTGTTTATGAATATGATTCAGATTCTGCTGGTTATCTTAGTGAATGAATAAGTCAGTAGCTTGACCTGTCTTCGCCTATCTAGGCTCTGCATAACCTTTTTAAGTAGCGACCTTTAAAAACTAACATCGACTTTAATAACATGGAAAATTTATACTATGCGAATAAAACTTTACTACATTCATTAGATCTAGAAATGGCTGCGAAATTAAATAATTTGAGTTCTCCAAATAGTAAAATATGTCACATTTCTGTGTCTTCCACCAACTTATCTAGAGAATAAGCGGTTTGATCGATTCACTTTCTTATACTGCTGGGACTTATTAAGTACGTATCGATGGTAAGCACCTGGCTTCAGGTCTTGTTTAATAATTCTAAGTTCTAGCGGGAATCTTCATTTTTTATGGGATAGGCGGCAAGCGGTTCAGCTGATCGTAAGTGATTACCGTCTCCCACGTACATCTGCAACACCAAAGGTGCTGCAGGTGTGTTGCCGGCCTTTAACGGTATTTGGCAGATGGGAGTGAGGATGAGGAAGGGGATGGGGAGGGGTAGTGGGCCTCCGGATACCTTACTCACCGAACGAAACACAGAAGCACAAGATGCCTCTATTTCACGCCGGTATTCTGCGAGGCCATGGTACCAACCCTGTCGAGCCGGCCCATCCGAGCAGTAGCCAAAGGCGCCGCTTGGCTCTACCACGTGTAAAATTCATTAATTTCACACATTAATACTTATTGTTTCCTTATGGGGTTTCGTCGAATTCGGTCCGTCTGTTCCTAACAGCACGGGCTCGCCCCGATCTTTTATGGTCTTCGTCAAAGAAATTGTTGATGTACCCCTCGATTGTGTAGCTTTTGTAGCGTCTTAAAAACTACTGACGCCTACATTCCCACTTCATGCAAAGCAATCACAGCAAATTCTGTTTTCTTTACTCCATAATATAATTTAACAATCACGGTGAAAGAAAGTTATGTGAAATAACGGCAAATCGATAAGTTCCTTGTATAATAAATAATTCCTAATTCAGACAAAACTCCTATTCATAGATTAATCAATGAATAATAAATACAGATACGTTAAAACTGTAATTATTTTTATTAGTAATATCAGTAACGCAAAACTTTTTTTATTTATATTTTTTTATAACAAATTAATAAATATTAACTTTCGCATTTATGCGTCAGCGGTTTTTCAAAAAAGTAATGTACAAAAGACAAAATGTTTGTCAGTTTGACGCACGGCAGCAGGTTCCGGACATGGAGAAACCAGATATGGTAAGTGAAAGGATATCAATTTGAACTAAATTACACAGAGTATTAATCATACCGCAAAACCAGCGATTCGAAAATACATTAGATCTAAGAAGTTATACTTTATGGTTTTTTAAAGGCCGACAGCGCATCTGTAGCTCCTCTGGTGTTGTGGATGTTCGTGGGCGTCGGTGATCACTTACCATCAGGTGAGCCGCATGCTCGTTTGCCCCTTATAAAAAAAAGATAAAACTATCTATGAAATCTATCTACGAATCTATGAAAGGGTGCTATTCTTCAAATGGCTCACTTAGTAAAGGCCTCCTCTGATTTTGAGAATATTTTGTAGGCGGGAAAAGTCCGTCACGGGTTTGGCGAACTTCACATAATGTCCTCGGAACATTTTCTTTGTAGTCATACAGTTTAATTGTTAATTGGAATTTTAAATGTAAGGACATTGACTATGACAATAAAGCGAGCTACAAGACTCGTATCCCATGTCTTTTGCCGAAACGTTATAACGAAAGTGCGAAGCTGTCGGCACCTCGACCACCAATCTGGCTGCTCAACGAGGCTTGGGTAAATTTTGACGGAATCGCCAATGTTCAGCAGTGGACTTGAAATTAATGAAGTGAAAGTTCTACCTTCTACTTTCGTTTATCAATTGTAATTATTTGTATAATCTACCTCCGTTTAATAATAAGGTTTCCCTGACGAAGATCAAACAGGCGAAAAAACTCCTTAGGCGTCTCCTTATTTGTTATTTTGGTTTTTAATTTTTTAAAAAAATTGTTATTAACAAATTTTAAACACGCCAAATGATATAAAATAAAAATCAATGAATAGTCTCATAGGCAATTAAAGCATATTCTAAGATAAAATAAAATAATAAAAAATAAAATAATGATGGTTTTGCAGACTCGAGATGACCTGCCATCATAAGCATCTGTTCACAAGCATGACACATGTTAACTTGTACGGTCTGATAATGAAGACGTAAGAAGCAACTTTTTATGAAATTAAGAAAGCTTGAATTTTTCGGAGAACCGTGTGACTACAGAGTTTACAGTGTTTTGAGCACTGAGCCCTATTGTTAACGCAACACATTTCACAATTGACAATCGAACACGAGCCCAAGACTATTGTTTAACAGAAATATTTCGAAAAAGTGATAACACAAACTCATGCTTCATCGTTGCTTGATATTACATCGTTTAAACGTTGTTTAAATTACTTCAGCCAGACAAGGGACAATTTATCATTTATATATAATCGCCATAATAGTTTATCATTTTATATAACCATAGTAATCAAATGTTAAACACTTGTCTTGGACAATGATTATATAAAGACGTGTTAAGAAAAATATTACGTTATATCAGACGGCTATGGCTGTTACACGAGGAATCCCTTCTTCTGAACCATAAAATCAAGACGGCACGTGATACCGTGACAGCAATTTGTACACAAATTGTAATTATAAAAACCATTCAGTTCGATAGGACATAACAAATAAGTCTTGTTTTTGCTTATTTTGTAAACAAGGTCTCAAACTCAACGAGAAACAAATAAAACAAACAAGGCAACGTATTGTTCACACTTCACATCACACTCATAATAACTTTATCATTGTAATCCACTCAATTACGTCTTAATTTGTGATGCTATTCGATCGATTAAATTACGTTTTGTACAAATATTAAAAAGATTATTCTTTTGTTTCGGTTTGATAAACCAATAACATGAAAAAAATTCCACAATCGACAGCCACGTTTATGCGTACGTTTATCTGAATCTCCGATGCCATTTTTGTAATGTTATTGTGAGTCAAAAGATAACGCTGGATAATACCGGACTTTTTAAGTCCATCGCCTTAGAATCGTAATAATACCCACCAATTACTGATGGATGGTTGGTTTAACACGCTAGGTTTATAAGCGAAATGTCAATTCCAGCGTACTGATCCGAATCTATCGAATTTCCCATCACTGGTCTGCAGATTTCATCATTCATCATCATCGGCATCGGGCGCCAGAGTCTCGTTTGTCAGCCAGTAGGTTATAACATATGCAGGTAATATACCAGCTAATAGACTAGCGCTCACCAACTCGCTTGCTCAGTGCGCGAATATGTGCAAAGGTTCCAAGAAATGCGGCCTTGTGTTCAGCTGTGGACTAAAATAGACTGATGCAATAGTAGTAGATAATATATTCCCTCTACACCGCTGTCTTATTAAGGTACTGCGTGATCGTCCATCTGCCAAGCATGGCAGTTACGGCCAGTCCAATTGAAGGAGGTCAACCTCTAGCAGTTAGCTGTTGTTCCTCACACTCATTGGCTTAATAGATTTAAAGAGTACAGGGCCGGATTAATCTAAAGGCAAGATGGACACCTACCAACGGAGGCAGCATCGCTTAAGGACCATGCAGTCCCAGATAAATAAGTAATATAGAGGTCATAAGTTACACGAACTGTTGTTATAAGGGACCTCCAAACTCGTGAAAGGAAATGAAAATTACGTGAATGTAAAAAAAATTAAGGAAGTTAGAAAAATAAAGTGGCGCCCCGGGAGTTGCATTGACTAGGGGCCTCTGTATAGTTTAATTCGGCCCTGAAAGTGGCTGTGTAGATCTGGTATACGGCCATTTCTATACATAGCCTAGATGTATTCTATATATACCTATCACATAGGTAGATATCATACGCTGAATTATACATCGTCCACAACCCACTTTTCGCCTCACCGGGAGACAGAGTATTACTACTTTTTGTTAAACTAGCGTCGAGCCACGCCGCTGGATTAACTTTCAGGGATTGCGTAGGATTTATTGTGATTTTTAAGGACCTCAGCGTTTTACAACCACCACGGGAATAAAAGAGCTGGCAGATTCTCCATCCAAAGTCACAGAACAGCAGCTTTTGAGGGTAGATTTCGAAACGCAGCTCCAAATTGTTGGAGCTAATTATAACTTATTATAGCTTATTATAACTTATCAGAGATACTTGTAAAATATATACTCGTTTAGAATTAATCTCAAAAATTTTTTATAGACGCACAACGGCAGCACGGAAATCTCAATCAGAATAATTCTATCATTTGACACACTGTATGGTTTCCTTATTCTTCATTAATTACAGTCTATTGAATATATACTTACTGCATTCTAACGCTATCTATAAATGCTAATATTGAGCTGTTTATTATATAATGTACATAACACTATTATATAATAAACAAATATTAAAAATTATTAAAATTCTATTTAGAAGTCTAATCAGTGAGGGGACGTCAAGTTTTGCATCATCCCTGAAAAGTTTTATTAACCGGAGGCATCCCTTTCCTCCCAAATATCCTTAAAGGCCGGTAACGCAGCTGCTGCTCCTCGCATGGCGTTGCAGATGTACGTGGGCCTCGGTAATCACTGACCATCAGATAAGCCGTACGCTCGTTTTCCCCCTTTTCAATAACTACGTGTCGTATGTGTAATGCCTTCACAGTTATTTCAAATTAACATCTCTTCACACGTAACTAGTAAGCCACGACGTTTCGAAAATAAATGTGCGAACTTTCACACATACGCAAATAAGCAAGATTTATCAATTGTTATTGTCAATATTAATTTCATCATTGTTAATGACGTCATTCTAGTTTGTCAATAGTGCAACGCCGTTTCAGATTCCGATGAGGAATTCCTTGCCGAATTCCTTGCCGTAGGTTCCTAAATTTCCTAAAAAATATCGTGTTCGCAGACAGATTGCAAAATAACCATCACAATTATCTCTATAAGTCCACTGCTAGACTTTATCCAGCCCTTGCATGAGAGTGCATAACGTAAGCACACCATGTATGGAAGATTTGCCCACACTGACCATACTGGGTGGGCGGATTGATCAGCGCCATCCGTCGGTCGCCAGAGCCTCGCTCGTTCATAGGAAAGCTGATTATGCCAGAATGAAATTATCCGCCCCGGGGGATAACGCATGCGATAATTTCATGAAACCGAAATACTTTCGCGCTAAGCGTGATTTTTTTATTAAAACTGATGTCAAACTTTTTTTTTTAATCTTTATTTAATGGAGGGTTTGTTCGCATGTACCGAACATGTCACCCTCATTGTTGCATGCCCTATTCGGATCAGCCATACATAGATTTTACGTCTTATGGATACATAATTAAATTAACTTAATCTACCTGTCATTTAGCCCCAATTTAACAATTTGAAACAATATTCTAGTAATGTCAAACTTGTATAGCTTAATGTACTCGTAGATAGGCTTTAATAAACTGATACGATTATATATATTTTTTACGGTATAGGCGGCAAACGAGGAAGCGGTTCACCTGATGGTGAGTGATTACCGTCGGCCATGTACATCTGCAATACCAGAGGTGCTGCAATAGCGTTACCGGTCTTTAAGATTATTTGGGAGGGAGGATGAGGAGGGGGATGGGGACGGGGACTGGGTCTCCGTTCTTTTGCTCCTATAACTTCACCCCATATCGTAAACTATGGTATTTTTTAATATATCTATGAACACTTACTATTTGGCACGATACAGCGAAGTCAAACAGGAAAATATAATATGAAACATAACATTATACAATTTTTCTATCGCAACAATAAATTGTCGATAAGCGTTGGGGATATGAATTCCACTTTCATTATAATTATTGCTTAAAATAATGACCACAGTTATGATCGTTAAAATTATATAGAATGAAAGAGAATTCAACCGTCTCCAGGCGTAGTAATTGTTTTTTTATTGTATTGGGTTGAAAAATGAGCTAACAGTCCACCTGATGCTGAGCGACTACTGCATACCATAGACAAATGCTAGCTGCACTTCGAGAAGGAGAAAGGGAAGAAGGTTAAAGAAGCGTAGTCAACACAGGACTAACATGGAATGCCTACCAGCCTATAATTATGCTGGTGCTTTATACCTTTCGTATCGGAAAAAAATTATTATGGTTGCACTGCTAACTGGCGCCAGTGAAACTAAAGAAGTTAGTACCTATAGGTAGAGAAGGTGCTCATCACTTAGTAAGCTAGCTCTTAGTTCTCAGACCAATAACTGTTGGTAAAAAACTGTTAAGTTTCGACCTGGTATCGACAAACGTATTGTGGATCGATCCTCTCTACGCGAATTAGGGCGACCTGACCTATTTCGCGGGAAATCAATGGTATTAAGGCTGTGGAGACTTGAGTTAAGACCGTGCTTTATGACAATTCTTGGAGGTGCCCAAAGAATAGCAGTGGTGTGGGATAATCTATGATGACATCGGTGATCATTTAGAGTTAACGTGATTGCAGTGATTATGGTCATCAATGTCAAAGGAATCGAAACTGGATCAAATTAGTTTTATTATTAAAAAATTAACATACAATTTGGTCGTGTAGCAGTGGTTTCTTTGTGGTAAGAGGCGACTTAGGTAAAAGCCTTGGAAATCTCATGGCAACCTCTGAATAATTTAAATAAATGACTGGATTTGCCAGACTCGCCTTCCGTCACGGTCTGTCTCCCGCTGATGCGGATAGTGGTCACGTTCAACCATGCTGATTCCTGTCAAATGGAAATTCTTATCTCCACCTTCCCTTGTGGGTAACAGACCTGAGTGCTTGTGTATGTATAAATGAACGTAATTTCTGTAGTCGTCATTTTTTTATTTTGAGCAATATTTTAGTTTCGGAAGTTTGCGTAATTCACTTTATGTTAATGCTGTACGGCTCTACATTTCGCAAGAGCGCACCCTAATACCTACAGTTTTTAAGGCTGACGCTTAATTTATTGATTTTGAATATTAGGGTCCCTGTCTAAATGTGACCTTTTTAATATTCGTAATATCGTAAAGAAGGTAAAGAGAAATTTGTTGCCGAAGTCGAACTTGACCACATCGGTATAATTATTTGGTACAATTTCCCCTTTCTTCAATATGTGCCTGTACAAGCCCACGGCTGGACATAGGCCTTTTCATGAAAACGCCAACAATAGTCGGCATGTCAAGCATGTAATAATTATCTATACTCACTACAACCTAACCTACAAAAAAAAGTAAAGTAGCAGCCTGTAAGTGCCCACAGCTGGGCAAAGGCATCCTCTCAAATATCTGAGAGAGTTTTGCGGCCGGAAAGGGCCAGCCACGCAGTTTCAGCGCGAGTGGGCGGGATTCACATATCCTCGAAATAATATTTTTTATTACTTCTCAGGCCTGCAGGTAAAATTGGTATTAACAATTTCAGTGGTGCAGGCACCGGGGATCGAACCAAGATCACTCGCGCTTTGTGAAACTAAAATGAGCGCCCTAACCACTAGGCTTCCATGACCTACTACCACCTAATTTATATTGTATGCCAAATAGGATTGATTATCACATTAAATACTATATTTAATAGAATTCTGAAAAATTACACCTAATTTTATTGATTATGAAAGGTTAACCTGGTGGTTGACTGGGAGACCTACCCCTATCATACTTTCACGCTGATTGTTTAAAAAGCTTATGACTTAAATATCTTTGTATAACCATATTCAAGCCATAAAGATTAACCATCGCATTTAACATGCCCCCATCGCTAGTCTGTAGAATTACGCGCCCATGGGAAGAAAGACAGGAGGAGGAAAGGAACAGTCTGACATCGCTACTACATTTTTTTTATTGAAGATTGGGAGTGAAGGATATCTGGCAGTCCATAAAGCAACTGCGTCATCATCAACATCTGCATTAAGGTAAGTGTGAAAATGACTTTTAATCTTAATTTGTTAATTCGAGTTGGAAGTGGAAGTTACTTTGCAATAATTCCCAATTACGGTCATGCTCATGCCAGTTACACCTACGGAATGAACTTGAACGAAGTTAACAAATGTCACCACCCAGTTGACCTCTGTATCGCTGACCGTATTATTCGCATACCTTCAAGAACATCTTGGAGGATTTAGATGTGATTCTTTAACTTCATGTAAGTAGGTGTTAAATGTGCTTCGGTGCCGTGTACGATTTCGGTCAATAGTTACAAAGTTCGAAATTTTAGTTAAGAATTGTGGTGGCCTTGACAGCTTCGGCAGAAGAGACTCGATAGCGGAAGGTCCGCAACGTTTATAACGTGGTATAGCCAAGCGGCGGCTTTTGCTGCTGCTCGTATGGGCCGGCTCCACCGCGTTGTTACCACGGCCTCGCAGAATACCGGCCTGAAGTAGAGGCATCTTGTGCTTCTGCGTTTCGTTCGGTGATATATAGTCACTACCGTCAGGTGAACCGCTTGCTCGTTTGCCACCTTATTCATAAAAAAATACAATTAGTTTAAGGAGCAAAGATCCTTATGTCACTGGCGCAACGCTGCTGCATGCTGCTGTGCCGCGCTTCAACTATTTCCAGCGAAGGAAAGTCATCTTATACTCCACGAGCACTTGTCGGGTTATCAATCCTTTACCGATCGTCGCATACGATATGCAAATATTATATTTTGCATGTCGCCATTGCAACACCTATAATGATATAAGACTCAGAGAAGTAAAGGCTGTGGGCATTTACGAATTGTGACATAATTCTTCAATGCCTGTGCCAATGTTGTTCTATTGGTATGGACAGAACCAACAGTAATATCACACACGTTATCTTATCAGATACCTAAAATAATAAAGTGTGTGATTTTCGAATTTTTAAGTCTCAAATACTTATTACTTGACAAAATATGACTTTCATTCACACTGAGAAGATATCAAAATCTCTTCAGTTGTGTATTCGGTGATCGACCGGGCTTAGCTTAAAAGCAACTGAAGCTAGCTTAGCATGATGAACTTGATCAGACTATATAAAATTAAACTATATAATCAAATGTTATATTATTACATCTGTAATACTTTTGGGGTTACTTAAATTATAGATTTCACGCAACTTCAGTTCATTACATATCTTTCTTTATTTGTCTGCTATATCAGCTCTAGATCGAAATTATTGTACACGATCGCCATAAAGCTACTGCGTTAAAAAATAAATATAAACTAATTTTTAATCAATATTTTCTACAACCTGCAAAAACAAAATAGGTCAAAAAATTAGGGAAACAGATAGTTGTTTGATCAATATGTCAAAAACCACTTTAATATTGGAGCAAAATCAATAAATCATAATCTGTTCATAAACAATCACTAGACTTATTAGCCCACAGCACGGCTCCCAGTCGTAAAGGAATTACGCAGTTGCTACAAATCAATATCGGTAATGAGCACGTTGACCTAGAAACCGATTCTGTACCTTGTAGGGGCACGCGTCCGCTGCACACTGTCTCACCTTATCTGTACTTTATTATCTGTGTTTACGAGTGTATCACCACTACACACCCATCAATAACATGAATTATAATCTGTGATGTACTTTACTAATTAATTGGTTCCAAATTTAAGTATCTTGAGTTAAACTATATAAGTTCTTATTCTATGCCTTAATTATATACAGTATAATAACCGAGCCAAAGTATACCCGTGCACTATAGCTTGAGTATTTTTTCATTTCAAAATTGAGTATTATCTTTTTCCAAAGGAAATAAAATGTTGTTTTATTAACTTATTTGTTTCCTTATATTTGAGTTTTCCCACGATAGGATTAAAATAGCTTGGGCCAATTACGCGTATACAGTTATTATACGAGTTTTTTAAAAACACAATCTGTAAAGTTATCTAATAAGTTTTGACCCTAGACGCAGAATTAATAGATTTACTCAATAGTAAAATTACCCCTTACCATAACAATTTCTAAGAGAAAAACATATTACAACATTGAAGAATATTTCAAAAAATAACGTAATCAGAAGTCAGCCTCTCGTACACATTGCCGTGCGCGACAGAGTAATTGAATCTATAGTGCCTAATGATATTACAAAATGTTTCAATTAATCATGTAAAGCCATGTTAATAGATAAATAAATAATAGTAAAAAGAGTGAAGTAAAGTGAGTGAAAATTCAGAAAGTGTGACTCTCATTCTATAACTTCATCTTCCCTCTTACATAGTTCTAGAACAAATTTCTCAAGTTTCCATGTGGGTGCTATTTGGATACAAACTTTAAATCGTATCTCGTTCTTAATGCGAAGTTCCCACATCCAGCCCGATATAATATTAAGCTCTTAAATAAAGAATGTTGTGTTGAATTGAATGTTTTACGCTAAATTGGTACAAGTGCGCACGAGGAGGTCACCTTCGGCAATGAGAGCGATAAAGCAATGAAAAGTTGTCTAGTGAAGCTAATCATTTCCTTTATACGACGATTGGATTCCTGTGGAGACAGCGACACCACCAGGATATCTACAGTGCCACCAATTCTGCCACCAAGCAGTTGTAAGCAAACAATACAATATTTCAGTTCGAGACTGAAGCTAGTAAAATTATAGAGCATATGAGGTAAGTTATCTTCCAAGAAATTTTAGCCGGCTTTTTCTGGCACTTACTTAGAAAGGCCTTTATTCAGCAGTGGAATAAAAATGAGCCTTTACAATTATAAACTCCAATAATTTTAAATTCTAGTTAGTATTGTAACTGTTATTTATAGGTTCACCATTAGGCGAGTGACTGTTCGTCTGATCACCAAATTTCAGGAAATATTTTAGATTCCTTCGAATTAAGTAAACATTTTACTAGTTGGTCAGTCTCTTTTTAATTTCTAGAAGCCGTCTGGGGTTCTAGAAGCAGCACTGTCGTGTTCTGATTTGGAGGGTACAGAGAGCCAGTATAGTTGCATTGCTGTAAGACATTCCATCATAGTCCTCAAAGGTACACCTGTAGCCTTCCTTATTTGAAGCTGATTTGTAAGTGTTCATGTGCTGGAGTAACTTATCATTTGTAACCCTGATAACTCTTTTTAATTCTAATAAAAATATTAGAATTGAACGTCGACCTAGTTTTTAAGAGTTTTTTTATTTGTTTCTTTCATGCCAGTGTCCAACACGCGACATGCATAATACACCGCGATTTTTTTTTTCGAAAACTATAGCATAGCGCAGAAGCCATACTTATGTATAAAAAATTATCTCAATGTTAAAAAGTTAAATTAATACGTGACTCGATAAGAAAAAGTGAAGCGCGAGTTAAAATTACCGAGATATAGTAAACTCTTTGGACGGTTACGTGAGAGTAGTCGTGCTCGTGCATGACCTAATTGTCTTGCCTTCCACATTGGTTGAGGCACGTACGAAAACATCTTGATAATAATTATATTTACTCATCGGCCCTTCGAATAAAAGTATCAGAGAAATATCAATTTGTCTTTAGCCTTTATTAGCCTGTGTAAGTCCACTGTTGAACATAAATCTCTCTCTGAAATCGCCAAAATAACCGAGCAGTTGGCATAGAAAATTTTCCCATACTCATTAAAATTATAATCCAATCACCACCACCAATCACAAATATTTATCATTGGTGGTGGTGATTGCTGTGATATTGGCTGCTTACAGTTATGTTATTCATATTACGTCGAACAGGTATCAAGTCGTTAAACTTGGAAACCACCAGAGTGTTCCTCGACTTAACATGCGGTGCACCATAGGGCTCGGTTATTGGACCTCTGTAATTTTTTGGTTTATGTGAACACCATTCACGAAACAGATTTAAGAGGTCAGCTCACCCTTTGTGCAGATGATACTTGTATGTTCTATTATAGACGTAACCTCAATTAAGTAGTTCAACACGCTCAAGAATACCTTTATAGTCTGCATCAATGTTTTAACGCCATCTTCTAACAATTATCATCATCATAAATATAAAATACATCATAATTTATTTATTAACAGGCAAATCAAACAAAAAAAACAATTAAGGAAAAAAGCATACATAGAATAAGAAAACGTATAAGAAAAAAAACTCTCGCTAGATGTATTAAAAATGTATCAATAAAACCTATTCAAATATTACAAACTAAAATAGTAAAAATCCTGTACTATTTAACACCGTCGACAACGATTTATAAAGGAACCGAATTTATGACTATTCAAATAATACACAAACTGACTCTCTCGCACATTGCATTCACACCAAAAGGCAAAACTCTTGAATATACAACCAGTCCCACCAATCATCTCGTATTACTTGGTAAAAGAAAAAAATGTTAAGAATACAGTAACACACCCTCTTCCTTCCTGTGGGTGAGAGAGTCGACGTCCATCTCCAGGAGCAAGCCCGGCGATAAAGTTCGGCAACGCTTTAACTTCCCTGAGTCGTGTCGAATAAAAGATCGCAATCTTTGTTCCCTATGTGTTAAGAGCTTTTCATTCACAGAGTAAGAATAAAGAATTTAAATGAATCTTCGACGATGTTAATGCAAGGCCACCTATTACCATTACCTTATTATTAAAAAAAACCGCTTGCCTTTCGACTGTCTGTCGTGCCCAAACGTACTAACTAATTTGACCTCTTATGAAGTATTGTTTTCCTCTTGCGCTTGTATCACTGAAGTGTCAAGTAACATATATATATGTTTTAGAAAACTAAATACTAATCTCGAACGTATCTTTACAATATGCATTACATACGGTGTTTTATATTGTACCACATAAGTAAATCGAAATTAGTTTTAGAGTTAAAACCAAATTATAATACGTTTAGCTGTAGACATTTTTATGTTATTATATATTCATTTGTGCGTGTCTATTAAGATGATAATATTAGAATGATGTCGGTTCGATGGTGTAGTGGCTAAGCGTTTAGCTGCGTGTTTGTCCACGTGCAATTTATGTATGTAAACTGCCTCACACGGCACAGGAGATATTCTACAGTGGAAGGTAACGTTTTTTAATCATACAGATTCCAACCAATGTCGAGCGACAGCGACATCTACCAAATACTGCCACTGTATGAGTTGTCCTCTGTGCAGGACAGATTAAAGTGCGCCTAGTGTTCACGTAAACTAAGAGCCACTCAGTCCTATTCACCTTACTGTACCCGATTTAACGCTTGTGCAATAAGAAGTGTCGGAGATATCGGACGCAACACATCCTAATGAAATCCTAAATAAAACAATAAATTGCGTTTCGCACAAATATTGTCTTTGGCTGGAATTCGAATTCAGGACCATTAGCAAAATAATCCGGTACGAATATGCTAAGCACTAAGCCAAGGGATCGCAGCCTTATCTGTTAAGCCTGAATACGAAATATCTCCTATACATACAGAGTTATCTTTGTGGCGAAAGAAATTTGTATTCATCGAATGACGCAAATTTCCGTTTGCTCGTTTTATGTACACTGATGGGGAACTTCGTAAGTAAGGGAGCGATAGCCCTTCGAACTGCTTTGCATTTTAATTAAGGTTTTTTTTTTTTAGGGTAAAGCTTTTTGAATTATAAATACCTCTATTTTATTTTAGTATTGCCTAAAATAAATTGGACAGACGACAAAATTATCTAAATCAATTTTAATTTGAGATTGCTACAAGTGTAGTCAATAATAATAAGTTTATCATTGACTTCTTGGATATTTAATCCAACGCTTTTCCAAATTCAAATTCATGACACGTGAGTAGGTAGCAGCCACAAACAATAATGTTTCCTCCGCGCCAAGACCACTGGTGACTAAGATACTATGCAATAAAAAAAACAAAACAATGGTGATTCATCCGTGTCAACGGATTTTCTATCTAACCCTGAAAGGATTTCGCAACTATCGTGCGACTGTAGGCCACAGCTGACGGGGGAATTCCTCTGTGTATCTTGATATATCTTGATAAAAACACGCTATGTAACTTTATGCAATTTTCCTTAGTAGCAGCCTACGTAAGGTGGTTGAATTTAAATATAGATATAATTGTTGTGTTTGCAGGTAAAAAGGATCAAGATTATGACGTAAAAACAGTTTGAGTTTTTAATTTGGCTTTACAGAGGCATAATTAACATTTGAAGTTAACAGCGAACTTTTTCCCAGAATCGCCAATCCTTAGACATATTTTTTATTAATTTATATTGGTAAAAAATTGTAGACGAAGCACTAGATTTTACAGAGACGATAATTTTTTTATCTTTACTCATATTATGGACTTTATATGTCCGTGTTTAGTATAATACAATGTTACATGTAAATATTGTAATGTGTTACATTTATGTAATTTTCAAACTCTACGTACATATTTTAAAATGAAAAGTATTTTTAATGACTGTAAATGTTAATAGGCCAAAATGTATCGGTGATATTTCAAGAATATTGGTTATCAACATAATACATACATATAAATACTCTTATATACATATATAAGCACCCACGACTCGATACCGAACATCCATTAACAACATATAAATGTATACCTCTTGCGGGATGTGAACCCCCAGCCCACCGCTTCAAAGACAGGTCCTCAAGTAAATAAACTAGAGTTGCTATTAGCTAGAGGCATTTAATATTTTGGATTAGTTTTCAATAAAGACTAGAGATTGGCATTGGCAATTTATGTAAAAGATATTTTATATGATATTGTCATATGATAACGATGAAATAATCACAAGTATTGGACGTCTCCAAAAGTTTTAGTTATCTTTGAATTCAATTTGCATTATTTTTATTATTGTGTACGTTTTAATGAAGGATTTTGTTTCAGTCTTTCTTTAGGGCATTGACATACTTTAAATCGGGTTAATCACCAACAGTGCTATTTATAAATGTGCATCTATGTTTGCGTGAGAAGTTTTATACAGTGCATTGAAGAATAAATTGGTATTCTGTGTAAATTATAAAACCATGAGTATACGTAGCATTGTTGAAATTAAATTTTCATGTATAACGACTGGATAATTTATGTTGTTGGTTATTTTATAACGTATCAATAAATTTACATACCATTGGAGTAGATTAAAATAAAGACGGTTCGTTATTTAAAACACATTTATTTTCATTTACATTAGTGAACACATTTATATCAAGTTGAACTTAATCTACATTTATTGGTAGCAACATGCTTTGGTATAACTAACATTTTGGGTAATCACTTTATCACTTAATTAACAGATGTACACTTTCTGTCCGTTCGCCGCTAAGTTTCCGTCGACTCTTTTTGGGCGATGAATTTCACTTTCGCCTTTTGGCTCCAGCTTTGGGCCGTGGTCAGCCGGCCGTCAGCCGTCAAAGGCACTACAACTCGATCCACAGTTCGTTGACCGGGTTTTCAGGGTTCTTCGTCTTCAGAGAGCGAAGGCAGGACGAGCGTGCGACGCATTCTCTCGCGACGTTGCGGCGAGATAGACTCCTGCCGCCGCAGACCTTCAGTGCTAAGAATGTGACAGTGCTCCTGCTCGACTTCGACCTCGACTTCAGAGTCGTCTTCCACTAACGCCGGCAGTGCGGCACACGCCTTCTGCCGCTTTGAATCCGCCGCGCAGTTCATGTCCCGTCCACGCGACTTCGGCAACGCGGGGTACACGTCCGCGTATAAAGAGACTGATAGTTTCACAACCATTTTTTTAAGTTCTGTTTTAGAAGCGTCCGTTCTCTACGAGTGCTGAATGCAGAATGCGGGGCGGAGGGCCGGGCGCCGTATTTATAGGCACAGTGGTACTTCGTTTGTGTATTTCACGTACCGCGTCACACAATTCATTTGCGCGTTACGGCTGGGGAAGCGATTGTTCTCGTCACGGCAAACAGCGCCGCAATATCAGTAGGGTTGTTTGATTTGATGTCACAGTTTACATATCTGTGATTCTACCTGTGCTCTATAGTCAACTAGTTATACGATCTTTCTGTAAATATACGGCCTTTGTAGCGTTTAAACATACAGTTTACACTTATGATGTTATATCTGTCTGTTGACAGTCTTAACATGTTGTTTAATGCAAATAATACGTCTAAGTTATTAGAAACTAAAGTAAACAGAGTAACTGAACAACTGTATGCTATACAAACTGAATGAAATTGTTATTTACAAGTGCAAACAGATGCACGTAAGTTATTAAACGTGGTAGAGCCAAGCGGAGGTAATTACTGCTTCTTCGAATGGTCCGTCTCGACCGGGGATAGTAACACGCCCTCCCAGAATACGAGCGTGAAAACGTTTCTTCCGATGAGAGTGTTAACCGGAGGCCCACTCCCCTCTTTCTCTCATTTCCCCCTCCTCGAATATCCTTAAAGGCCGGTACGGCAACTGCTGCTCCTCTGGTGTTGCATATGTACGTGGTCGTCGGTATTCGATGAGCCGCTTCCTAACTTGCTCCCTTTCCCCTAAAAATAATTGGTATCTATGGACCGAGTCGATTCGTCTGAGAAGAAAGACTTGTACGGAATACGTGTGATATTAAGTAGCATTCTGCTACTGCATCGTACACAGAACTTTAAAACATTTCGTATGTTAAGTAAGACAAGAACCGGGCATTCCATCTCTAGTCCTCAGATGTGACCACAGATACCGCTTTTCAAGATGGATGCCGCAATGATTATCAACCAGTCAGTGATGTTGGCTAAAACAATAATTCCTAGTAAGGGCCACACCCCTGCTTTCAACACATATTCATGCCAATTTCCTGTTGCCACGGCTCCTGCGATGATTAAAATAATCATTAGATTATGTCTTGGGTCTAATCCCATTTTATATGCGCACTCTTGCGTTGAATAAATATTTCTAATGTAGAGATTAGATCTATTTAGAGAGTAATTGATAAAGTCACCTTCAAAATTATCTCCAAATTTTCACGCACAGTTTCATCGACGTCTACTGCTGGTCCTCATTAACATAGCGTAATGATATGTATAACTTATAAGGATAGTCTTAGAAATAAGGACACTCAAAATGACTTCAAAATGGACTTTCATATTTCCGCATAATCATTAAATAAGCAGGCAAACAGATAAAAGCGTCGGCCTTTGCTGTTGCTCGAATTGGCCGGCTCGGCCGGGTTGCTGCCACGGCCCATCCTCCCTCCCATCTCCCAAATACACTTAAAGGCCGGCAACGCACCTGCAGCTCCTCTGGTGTTGCAGATGTACGTGGGCGACGGTAATCACTTACCATCAGGAGAACCGCTTGCTAATTACCCATAAAAAAAAACCGTACCGGGGACGTCTCTTCTTAACCCTATTCCGAGTAATTTTAAATGTTCATTAAGAATTTTTTTTTACAGTTTTATTAGTAAAGATGTTTTATCCATGTTATTAATACGCGTACTTACTTTAATTAGCTAAGGTTTGTTTTTTAATAAAAAATTTGACCGTGTTTTAAACGATTATAATCTCTACCTTATTTATTTTTATGATAAACTTGTTATTAACTTTACTTTTATGATAATTGTGCAAAATAATTTTGTACACTGATTTTGGTCTTTTGGTTTCCTTATTAGTAAAATTATTAATAACTTGCACCGTCAGCACTGAGTGCAGTGCCATAATTAATAAATATAAAGAACTACTTAATTTATAGAGGCCATAAAATCTTGAGACCTTAGAGACTTACTGTTAAAAACTCGGGCTACGAGTTCGTATCCCGCTAACGCAAACATTTGTCTGATAATTATGTATATTTATTACCACTATGATACAGGAAATCCAGTGAATTAGAGTAATTGCCCGATATATCAATATTATTAAATGGCCAATAGTTAAGTATTAAAAGTGATGGAGTAAGTTTGTCACAACATCGTCCCCCAAGCGAGACTGCATCAGGGACAGGTGGAGTTGGCTCCCATCCAAATCTCGTATTGGAACATTAACACGACGAATCAAATATATATAGTTTACGGTCGGTTCTAGTTATAGTTCATTGACCTGTGAAATAATATCTGGTTGATGATAAAATGTAAGTGTATCAACTTTTTTTTCAGACGTCAGCCTCATTTGCATTCGTCCACCTGATCGACTGTTCATTGTGAATTCATCTAAATATACCTAGCCCCATGCTGAAACTTTGGCTATTGGATGCAGTGTAGTGCACTGCGTTCTCCAAATCACATGCCCAGCGTAGTATACGTCAATCCCTTAAAAAGCTCTTTATTGGTAATTCCTATGTCCAGCTGTGGTAAGGCAGATATATGAAGGTAACGATAGGATCTGCCTTTGAATTAGAAGACCCGAGCTTAGTATGAGCACGTGCCAATGAGTTTTTCGAAACCTATATACGGTTTTGACCACTAAGACCTCATCTAAGGCTCACCACGTGACATGTTCTTCCAATAATCTTTGGTGGACCTTTGACTCTCCACTATTGAGTATACGGACGTTTTTATATATAATCAAAATGTTGGTGAACTCAAGCTTAAAATCAACTCGGTCTTTGCTTATGCGGTTCTGTGTTTGTTTTCGTGTGATCTCGTAGTGAAACGTACCTTTCACTGAAGGCAGTGACCGGTTATGTCGGGATCAGCGTTAAGTGCTAGCCGACTGAAACACCACGGGAAAGAGATACGATACGAATTCGAAGTTCCATCAATGCCACCTTGATGGTTGGCATTCCATCAGTGCGTTTTAGTTGAAATTTTATGCCACGCACTTCAACTTTGTGGAATCAGCTGTCGCCAGCGGTATTTCCGAACAGTTACGACTTAGGGACCTTCAAGAAAAGAGCCTACTCCTTCCTTAAAGGCCGGTAATGCATCTCTGTAGCTCCTCTGGTGTTGCGGATGTTTGTGGGCGTCGGTGATCACTTACCATCAGGTGAGCCGCACGCTCGTTTGCCCGAATCTTCTATATAAAAAAAACGACGTTGAACCAGCGGCCTTAACCGCACCGGCGGAACGGACTCGTGAAGCAGAAGCGAGTGAAATAACGGTTAGGGAATTACGAGTAATCTAATGTACTCGAGAACAATTGCGTCCACAGTTTGTTAGAAGTATACATAGGAATCGATCCCGTGAACTATGACGTATTTAATTACGTCGACTCTATCCTAAAACGTTAAGCCTGTAGCCAATAATAGAAATTAATTATCTCGCTAGCATATAAAATTTCACGCGTGTAATTTTATGTGTTGTGGAAACTGTATAAATGAATAAATGACTTTAGAGAAAGGAGGAGTAAATTAGTTAACTTTAAGTTGAATAATAGGCAATTATAGAAATAGTCAGTTTAATTCATACTTATGTTTTTACATAATTCACTACTCTACAAGCCGTCTAAGATGCTGGGTATAAAATCCATGTAGAGTTCTTAAAAACCTAAAAGTAACCTTAGATGTAATTGCCCAATTTCTTCCGGGGTTAACACTTGACCACTGATTACTGTAAAGTTCCTATACGCGACTATGGAAAAGCCTTGAAAATCTCACGGTAGATTGTACCCCAGTCATGGATGTTTATTTGATATTTTTATCAACCTGCATAAGTCCACCGGGCTGGCCTTCTTATAAAAGCGCCAATAATAGTTGATATGCCTTGCATGAAAGACACATACTTGCACATACTCATCACGCTGGGCAAGCTGGCAGGGTGTGCGGGTTGGGTACGGTACGGTGAATTTGGGTTCCGCATATAGGGATGGATTTTTCATCATCAACAGGTCGCTAGAAACTCGACCGTTGTACCGAGAGCATACGTATTTACACTGTAACTATTATCTAATCTGTAACTATAACAACCTAGTTCATACTCCTAGTTTCATTAGGGGTGTGGTTAAAGGGTTGTGAGTTTTATTTGTGGTAGAGCTAAGCGGCGGCTTCTGCCATTGCTAGAAAGGGCCGGCCGGGGAAAGTGTTTGTATACAATCATGCTTGAGCTTTCTGAACAACTTTTGACACTTACTGGTGGTTTTATACGTGGTTTTTGCTGCTGTTCCAATTAGCCGGTCCCACCGTGGTAGTACCACGGCCTCGCAGAATACCAACGTGAAGTGGGGCCATCTTGTGCTTCTGCGTTTCGTTCGGTGAGTGAGGTATCTGGAGGCCCACTCCCCTCTCTCCCAAACCCCATCCCCGTCATACCTCCCATCCCCGAAATATCCTTAAAGGCCGGCAACCCACCTGCAGCTCGACGGGCGACGGTAATCACTTACCATCAGGGGACCCGCTTACTCGTTTGCCCCCTGTTCTCATAAAAAAAAAGATATCCCTGGGGTGATAACGTAGCTGGCCATAAGCATCAGTCACTTGTTGGTGGTTATCTCCCTGTACTATAAACATAGTCAAAAGCTAATGTATAGTCATGAACTAAATTAGAGAAATAAGACTAAGTCTAATCATTTTCCAACGGTAATATTAAAAGGAAGCTGTAAGTTTTCGCGAACTGCGAGTGTAGTGTGACAAATAGTAAATGACTGTACATAATTTATTTCATTACACGTGACATCCTCTCAGAAGTTGGCTCTTCGGATCAAGGATAACAATCGCTTCAAAGAGTCTCTTTAGTGAGGTGACATAATTTCGTATCTTGAATTGGGTCATGTTTCGAGAGCAGTAAATAGAGTCTCGTTTAAGAATTTGCGTAACAAAACATATAAAAATATGTATATTTATGCAATTGTATAGGGCGAAATATACCATTTTTATCTCTAAAAGCACTGGGTAGAAGGCTTCTTCTCTGCCTAAAAATCTCTCTCTCTCTCTCTTTCTAATTCTGCCACTATTCAGTATTGCACCCATGGTCGTGTTCCGGTTCTAGTAGCCTGTAATTAAAGCATTCTATCTTAATGCTCAAGGGTGTGAACGCGCTCGTAACCTCCTTCCATAGAACTTGTTTGCCACTTAAAATCAGGTGGACCAATAAAAAAAAAACAACGTCACTTCCACGCGGGCACACTGTTGTCGATCGGACGAAGGTTCTCGGGCCGACAATTGAGGAAAATCCATTCGTCTATGCCTAACCCAAATCCCACAGACTAGTGATGGAGAGCAGCCACTCCAGTGGGAGAGTACTGCGCGCATCGACCCGCTTGCCCCCCATCAGGAGTATGGCCAAATCTCCGTGTAAGTCAGTGTAAGCTTTTGTTGGTGTTATATCGGAAAGGTGGTTAGTGGACTTATACGCGCCAAGAGATATTTGAGATAAGGGGGAATATACCAAGTATTTCACCAAATATCCACGTCACTTGCACGCGGTAAACCCTGACTTACAATTCAGACGAAGTGATCAATTGACTGCAATAAGGATTTATTGGACTGAAGGGGACTGAAGGATTCACTCCACGCAAATTTTATGTTTACCTAATTTAATCTGTTTAAATGCATTTTTTTAAGGTGGACAAGATCCACACTGCTCTAGATGTCCTCAAAAAATGTATAACTCCTCAGACATCTAAGTTTACTCCAACTCGTATAAGAAAAAACCGTGGCGGCTTATGGTCTACGGACACTGAATGAATTGAATCTTATACACATAATAAATGAATAGAAAGGTAATGCCACTGCAAGACTATATAAGTGACACTGAAGCTCGCATTTTACGTTACATCATAATTAGCAACTTTCGAACGAAAGCGTGTGTAATCGGCCTAAGAATTTACCACCTTCCTTCCTTCTCATGGGTGTCGTAAGAACGCCACAAAGGAAAAAGCCTTAAAAATCTCATTGCCATCTCAATAATAAATATAAAAAACTGAGGGGAGTTTCGAAGAATCGAAAAACCATAAGCCCGTTGATAGGCTAGCCAGATTGCCAGCTTCTATAAAAACCCACGGGAGGAACTAAAAACAAAAAATAATCTCAATATAAAATGTTCACACTAAGTTCGCTATTCCTAGGTCTGGTAGAAAATATTCCAATAAGGAATACCATATCTTATATCCTAAAAAGTTTCTGACTTTTTGAGAGTAGAAAAAAAAATTAACTAGTGCGTTTAAGTTTACACGAAACTATTGAAACGCGCCAGAAGCTACGACCTGACATATCTATTATGTAATTGTACAAGTGTGGAATCATTTAGAAATCAAAATCCTATATATAATTTTTCGGCCATTCATCATATATTTTTTTGTAATTCAGGAATATTGAAACCAATTTCGTTTTTCTGGATTCAATATAGCTATTATCTGTAGTAAAGTAATTTTCAAACAGTGAAAGAGTTTTAATTCTCCCACGTATATACAAATTGACAATATCTCTATAATATTACTACACTTGTAGAAGAGACTCAAGCAAGACCGGATAACTAAGTACATTATAACGGCGTGGTAACTGACCTTCATGATTAAAACATTTATGCAGCAATCAACACAACGTGGAAAGACCTAGTCTATTATTCATGAGTTACGAGTTTTCTACAACCCTGTCATTTTCCTGCAGGTCAATACAAGTATTTACATTTCAATGAATTCAACAAAGCTAGCCCAGTGCTCTGCGCCAAAGGAAGACACCGTGAGGATATTTTGGAGAAATGATAAATTTCGAATCGACGCGAATTAAATTGCGTATTCTTTCCGGCTCCAAAACCCTTTCACGTTTTCACGTAACCCAAGACATTTACTTTACTTACTTTCTAACTAATTTAAAATTGATATATTATGCGATACGGGCTCACTCTGCATGATATGCAAGTGATTTGATTCAGTGCGGAGGGACGACTTCTAGAGCGAACTTAATTAAAATTGTTAAATGCAATACATTATTTATCGCGAGCATATCAGGGATGAAACCCGCTTATCAAAGAAATTAAATATTTAATTAACCCGCACTGGAGCAGCTTTGTGTTCTCGTCTCCGGAATAATCTGAAATATTAAGAGGAGATTTATATCTAGGAAAGGCACATTTACAGATTGCTTTTTTACCCTACCGGTATAAGAACTAGTAAATTAGTGTACATTGTGGTTTTTTGGTATGTTTTATTGGATGGGGGTGAGAACAAGGCAACAGTCCAACTGCATCCATTCAGTAAGTGGCTACTGCAGCCCATGGACAGCTGCAAACAACCGCAATCTAACAGAGTCCAGATTAAGACGTAATTCCTCACAGTCCGTAATTACACAGGCTTTACCTTTCAAACCTGAACACAACACTAGTTTCACTGCTGTTAGACGACGGAAATGGGTAGGAGTGGTATCTACCCAGACGACTCCTAGTCAGAGTAGGAGTCTACCGCCAGTGTTTTATGATAGCAGTGTAGGAATCTGCCAACTCCTTTCTTCCTCTGGCTGTCCTGAGGAACTGAGGAGGAGGATTTTGCTCGCCGCCAGCCACGTTCCATCGCTCGGGGAGTGTCAGAGGACCGTCTCGGTGAGCTGAGCCAAATGGAAATCCGTAAGCTCTGGCCGACAGATCTCTGATCTCTCCTGTGGATGATTGTACACCGAGTCGAGCTTCTCTTATTCAATCAAATCCCTACTTCCGTACTAATATTATAATTGTGAAAGTAACTTTGTCTATCTGTTATGTTATCAAGGTTAAACTACAGAATAGTTTCGATGTTTGGTATAAAGGAGTTCTTGTACATTTTCATCTCGGTAAATATACACCGACAGTTGAGCCTAAAAGATAAAACAGACGGCCTAGAAATAAATTTCCTAAGCATTTTGATACACGATATTAAACTATGAAGAGTCTTCTCAGAATGACGTCGATCTGCCTTCTCTATAAAGATTCGAGATCTATCCGAGATGCATATTGCATGGATAATGGGTATTACGCGCTTGACCCGCTTCGTAAGAACCGACTATTAACTTTGAGAATAAATTGTCATCGAGTATACAACCTTGGGTTCAATACTATGGACGTACTTCGAAAATTTCATAAGAATCCGTTCATAGCTTCAATAGAAATTGAACAATTGTTAGAAATAAAACAACGGCTAATGTATACATTTATTTTAATCGTTTTAATAACCAGTGCTTATTTGGAATAAAGTGACAGGTAATGACCCTGTTGCCGTCTCAGATTACAGGCGAACGATACAAATCGTACATAAGTTTTGTAAAACTCTGATACTATCCCTACACGTAGGACATCGAATTCTAATCTCCTGAATCGGACATAGATCAATATCTTTTGTGTGTCTGTTTATATAAAAATCGAGTCCACCTGAGGGTGAATGGTTACTCCAGCCCACGAACACCTGTAAGCAACTTCAAACACTGATGGCTACGTCATACTACTACGGCTTGTCACCTCTGAGAACTAACATAGACTTCACAGCCTATGACTTTCCTAGCTCTCCATAGCCATGGTTGCACATCATGAAAATGGTAATCTTTTTGTATCAATTTTCTATATAATCAAATGCTATAAAGTCGTGGCGGCTCAGGGACTGACCGAGCGACCTAGATTCAATTCCCAGTGGCGGCACCACTGAAATTGTTATTTATAATTTTAAATGCTGATTTTACACTGCTCAGCCGTGAAGCAGAACTCTCCTTGAGAAAATCTGCGTATCTGAGCTATAAAAAAACTGTTCAGGACATGTGCTGTTCACTAAGTTACACTAAGTTACAGCGACAGGAGCGTGCTAGCACGTTTCCCCACGTGACGTTCAACAACCGGCACTGCAAATGCGACATTCGAATGGATTTTCCGCGCATTATTCGGTCGCCAGAGACTGAGAAACCGCGTGCAAGAGTGGCAGACCAGCAAAATGTGCCATATTACTATATCTGCGTTATTCCGAAATCGTTACATTTCGCTTCGCTGTCTGAATTAAACAATTGCAGCCGCCAACAGTCGAGCGACTTGGCTGTTAAAAATATTAGGACCTCTGGATACACAGTAAGGGATAGCAAGCGTAATTTACATGTACGTATGTTCGTTGAAGATAACTGAAATAGTCGTAAGTCGCTAATCGAACGGCCAAACGTCGTGATTATTAAATTACGAAAATACTTTGTGATATCCTAGTGGTCAGGGCGCTCACTTTAGTTTCATAGAGCGCGAGTGACCTGGGTTCAGTCTCCGGTGCCGGCACCATTAAAATTATTAATAGCAATTTTAAGTACTGTATTTACCACGTGCTCGGCGGTGAAGGAAAACATCGTGAGGAAACCTGCATGTCTGAGAAATAATAAAAATATTATTTCGAGGATATCTGAAGCCTGCCAACCGGCACTGGAGCAGCGTGGCGGGCCGATCCCGGCTCCTAAACTCTCTTAGATACTCGTATTTGAGAAGGAGGCCTTTGCCCAGCCGTGGGCACTTACAGGTGCTTCTTTACTTTTATTTACTTTAAAATATAATATATTTATATTGTGACTAGTATTTATATAATCCATAATAAACTCTTATGTGTCGATATAGCTGTCTTTGTTCCTTAAGTATTTGTATCTAACTTTGAGGACCGCGTGGCTTAGCGTACCTGGCTGCTGTTTGGTTGTGTTGTGTTCGTCCCGTGTCTATGACATCGCATCTGATCCTTCCGTCGATCCCATCGCGTAATCGTTACATCGGATATGGGGAAGCAAAGACGTGCGAGTGCCTCTGTGTATATCATCATTCATCTCTGAGATATATATACAATATTATACAAAACGTTAAAACATAACACCCACCATTCACCTTCGATTGGAAGAGACTGGACAAGGATTTCGATCAAAAGCATGTTCCAATTCAATGTCAAGAACACAGCCACCGCTCGCACAACAAACCTTAGCCAAACAACAAGCCAAGCGTGACTAGGTAAGTAATATTTTCGATATCTTGGGTGATTCTAAAGACATATATCAACAATTTTCCTTATCGAATAAATTGGGAGTTCCAAGAATATTCTATCGAGAAATAAATATTATTTATAATATGTTAAGATTAAGGACGGCGACAATAAATGAAATAAATCGGTATTTCCCAATTAAATAACAACATATTTTAATAGAAAAGTTCTGAAATAATAAACGTATGAATATATTTTATATTGTATTATTCAGTTACCATGTAGATAACAATACAGAAAATAATAGCTTATTGCTAATCTCGTTTACGAAGTATGCTAGGTTTTATTGAAGTCTGTTACTAACCACAGATAAAAAACAACTGGAACATAATAATTATTGTTTGCATACTGTTATCGATATACAATTCGCTTGGCGATGTCAAAGTCGCGCCTTAATAGGAATTTTATTGTTGTTATTCATAGGAAAATTACCGCGGACGAGTTCAAGTGATCTCTTTCATACTGTTCTAAATTTAACAGTCAATTTCCTGATAACAAACTGCAAATACTTTTTTATTATAAAAAGTAGCCGCTGTCGATATGTATTGGCGATAAATTTTATTTAAGTTGTATTATAGTCATCTGTATTAAAAATACTATAAAGCTTTCTTATTGTAAAGTGTTATATAGTTTTGGGTCATGGGCATGTAAGCCTAGAAGTTGTTAGTTTTTTTATGGAAGACTGCAAACGAGCAAACGGTTCACCTGATGGTAAGTGATTACCGTCGCCCACATACATCTACAACACCATAGATGCTGCAGGTGCGTTGCCGGTCTTTGAGGATATTTGGGAGATGGGAGGGAAGAGGAGGGGAACAGGGAGGGGGTGTGGGCCTCCGGTTACCTCACTCACCGAACGAAACGCAGAAGTACAAGATGCATCTACTTCACGCCGGTATTCTGCGAGGCCGTGGTACCAATCCGGTCGAGCCGCCCCATTCGAGCAGCAGCTAAAGCCGCCGCTTGGCTCTACCACGCTTGAAAGTTGTACGAACAAAGCGAAATTTAGCTCGAAACTGACGAGTTTTATTCTATTGAAAGTCTTTGCCATTAAAGATATGTACTTCCCAAAAGAAAACTACCTTAATTCGAAATATTATAGAGGAAACGTAGGAGTACGAAGCACTTTTTTTTTATTTAACAGTACAAAAGCTAGGCAAGCAGGTTGGTGAGCGGAGTGCCGGTACCCTCGTACTAGAGATGCTGATCCTAACACTACCTTGTCTGCGGGAGTTGAGTTCGGGTATCAGAGTACCGGTGAGGTTGACTTTGTCAGATAGAGATTGTAGATTACCCCTTACACGACGATACGAAGCACAACCGAGATTTACGTTGCAACTAATCAAACAAAATTAATTATAGTTCATTAATATTATACGTTAATTAAAAAAAAAATATTTAAAATTATATTCCAAAAATACGGTTCTTAACACACACACATATTATTTATTTATTTAAACTTTTTTGAATACCTTTAAATAAAAGTATTACAAAGGGCGGACTTAATGCCTCTTGGCATTCTCTGCCAGTCAACCCGGGGCGTGGAGAGACATTGTAAGGGTGCCAAACATAAAATTTGTTAAAAAAATAACTTAAATACATGAATAACTTATATCATACACTAGACTGTAGTAGAGTCATACACTAGTGTATGTGTACAGGTAATATATGAAAACGTAAGTGTTTATACCTATTTTTGTTAACGTCTATTTTACCTCTATTAAATTGAACCTTTCTTAAGATGGATATAATATATAAAATAGAAGCGCCTTTTTGTCTGCGTGTCTGCACGAATGAATTAAATTCGAGAACTAAAGTACCCACTAAAGCTATTGGCATAAATATTATACAGGTTATAGATAATAAACTCTGCTCAATTTAGACTATTGTTTCGGCTTTATGGAACTTTTTATCAAAAATGTTCCACAGATCGTTGTATGTAGTATAGTGAAGTAGCAGAACTTTTGTCTACTGAAAACGTTGTCTTATAATACATGTTTATACTTCACGTGGATTTTTTAATAACCTGTCTATACCATACATAAAAGTTTTCGCGAATGAAATCGCTGATACTCCTTGCTGATAAGATATCATCCTTTTACACCAGGACTCTTGAGGAGGTTTATTTGGCAGCTAAAGTGAAGCTAAATCCGTTCAAACACACATAAAAATAATTTTATATATAACCATACCAATATTAAAAAGCAATGACACCTGTTATTTAAGGATATTAGGACATGAGAAGGACGATGAGGAAGTGGGCCTCCGGTACCTCACTCACAGAACAAAACGCAGAAGCACAAGATGCCTCTTCACTTCACGCCGGTATTCCTGCGAGACCATTGTACTAGTCCGGTCGAGGTGGCCCCTTCGAGCAGCAGCAAAAGCTGCCGAATGGTTCTACCACGCAAAAAGGTAGCAGACTATCGGTTAATATGTAAACTAATTAAAATATTTTCAACAACACTAACGTTATATCATTTGATTTTAGCGTAATTGTTTCTTAAATGACAAAACCATTTTATTTATATTGTGCATCCGTTGATCATTAGTTATCTTAACGAGTCAAGCCATCAAGTTAAGTTAGTTATCAGAACGCAGCATCAGTATAACATCTATGCTAATAATATAAAGTTGGTCAAAAACTGTAAACAACGATTAATTGCAGTGACTTCAGTTGAATTTAGTGGAAATCATTCATTTCAGCCTATCAGAAGTCCACTGCTGAACATAGGCTTCCCCCAAAGATTGCCTTACTCTCATCATGGGGGGGGTTTGCCTTAGTTGCCACGCCTGGCGAGCGGGTTGGCAACCGTAGTTTTTTTTTTTTGTTCTAGTGCAGGAAGATGCTGCTGCCCATCTCCTAATATAATTTTTTACCATTAGTCGCCTTTTATGACACCGATGGTCAGACAGGGTTGGCGCTATTCTTTACTTCCGATAGCCACACGGAACAGCCAAGTGGAAAACTTAATTAGTAATTATTTAGTTTGTAAATTGCCTTAAACTAAGCTCCGATGTGTAACAACGATGTGGTGTGCATTTATACAAGATGTGATTTTGTTCTTGTATTTGAGTTATGGGAACTTTAAGAATTTGTATTAAATAGATTATAATAAATGCCTCGGTAGACTGGTGGTCAGGTCAAAGCGAGACCCGCTTTAACTTCGTAGTAATCCAAAGATCTGGGTTGGATCTCTGGTACCGGCACCGTTAAAATTGTCACGGCGGTGAAAGAAAAAGACGTGAGTTATTTCGAGGATATGTTAAGTCCGCAACATTAGAGCATCAGGGCGGACCTTTCTCTGCTCCAAAACAATACCAGATATGAAGAGCAAGGGACATTAAATCCTATCACTGGGAAATGCTACAATTTTAACTTTAAATTAAGATGACAGTTCAATATTAAATTTCATCCCTTATTTTTCCACCCTTTGAGGTGGAATACTTCGTTAAAACTTAAATAGGGCCGGGCCACACATCTGATATAGCCTATTTAAAAAAATCGGCGAACATATCTTACACAAATGTAGTCAAATTGAAAAGCTCTTTTCTTATCAGTCACTCAGAATGGGGAATCTGCCTTCTTTTTCATGTAAATGTCGACCACACATTCATGCGGTAAATAATATAAGTTAAAGAATAGGGCTCTGGCCTGCGGCTGTCGAAATCAAAGAATCGCACCGCCATAGATTCAATATCATATAGAAAGCGATTTATAGCAAATGTGCTTAATATGTTTACGAGAGATGGTAGGTACGAATCTGACATTGAAAGGAGAGCGATGGCAGGTAATATGGTGAATGGGGCATTGCATACATTTATGAACAGCCAGACGATATCTCACAAAGCTCGTTTGGCTGTGCATAGAGGGGTATTGGTACCAACACTAACATATGGAAGCGAAAGCTGAAATGAATGAAAATCATGAAAGCAGGATAAATGCAGTAGAAATGAGTGCGTTAAGAAGTATGATTGATGGGAAGATAACTGACAGGGTTCGAGATGTGATCAGAGAGCGTTATGGTGTGAAAGACGATGTAGTGACACGAATTGAGAAAGGGATGCTGAGCTGGTTTGGACATGTGGAGAGGATGAATGAAAGTAGGTTGACGAAACAAATATATGAGGCGAGTGTAAATGGTAGTGTAGGGAGACGATGAGCTAGGCGAACATTTTTCGATCAAATCGGAGACGTTCTGAAAAAATGCCAGGTCAAGAGTACTCTAAACGAACGAGAATGCATGCGAAGATTGATGAAAGTGGGAGAAGCGAAAGACGTATGTCAGGACCGTAGCAAGTGGAAGTAGATTGTCTCTGCCTACCCCGTTGGGAACAAGGCGTGAATATAAATATACGTATATATGTTTAACATTTAAAAGATTTCGTGAAGCATCCGCAGAACGGCGAAGAGCCAAGTGTGGTCGAACTTTAAACGAATAATAATTCCGCCCGTTGACAGTTGCCAGAATTGGCACACCTGCCTAGCACGTGGGGGATGATAGTCGTGTGTTGACTTGTTGTTTTTATTGTTCTTGTCTGATTCTTCTGTATTCTATTCCATATATTTTATATCTCGCATACGCTATGCATATGTATGTTTATTTATTTAATAAAAAGTCAGTCATGTAAAGGCAGTCACTTTTAAGGTCTCTGATGTTAGCTGATACTGGATTTATTTGTATAACTTGTCTTCATAGTTTATCCGAAACTGAGAAGAAAGGTAAACTGATCTATAGGGTTTAGGTCTGGCGAGCGAGCCGGCCACTTCGATATTCTTCTTTAATATATTCCTAAACTATCGCTGCTGAGGCCGAACATCATAAAGAAAATTATCCCCAATGTATGATCAAAAGGAAACACAATATGTACTAAAATTTCTGTAGCCAAGGGCCGGTTTTCTATAATACGTTTCATAAAACGGACGTGCTCCTATACATATAACTCCTTAAACCATTACTGACCCTCCATCATAAGGCTCTCTACCAACAATGTTACAATGAGCGTATCGATCTCCGGATTATTTCTATAATTTAATCTTTATTTATTTATTTAACTTCGTATAGATTGCTGTGTATATGGGCGGACTTAATGCCTAAAGCATTCTCTACCGATTTACCTTAGGGTGATGCAGAAATAAAATGAATTAGGTTCGTCAATATATTAGTGACTATGAACGTACAATGGGAAATAATCAATAATATATAATGTATAAGAATTATAGAATATACCTAAATATTATACCTAAGTAATATATATAATTGATAAAAAATAATTAATAATATTGACATCTATCTTAAGAAAGTCTTCACAAAGCTACGTCCCAGTTTCGGTGTGAGCGAGCATAATTGGAAACAAGCTACTCGATGACCTGTGGTAAGTTAAGATCCTCTGGCAGGCAAGTATTCTTCTTATAGGTTTACTGCTAACTGTCACTTGACGAAGCTTTGTTCTTGCCTCAGAAGAAGTCGAAGAACAATTTCTTAGCCGCACCGCTTACAATAAATCTGTCGTATCTAGCGGTTGTTACCTTTTGGCGACCTTATCCTTTACGACTCGTATATTCTCTAGTCTGTCGGTATCGTTTAACATTGCGAAAAATAACAGACTCGGAAACTGGCAACGTTTGAGCAATTTCATTGTGAGTGCAACCGTTTTCAATTAAAGTTACAGCTCCCGAGATTTGAGCTGCGCTGTAATTGACCGAGTGATGGTTACATAACACGATAACAATACGTTTTGACGAAAAAAATAATTTGTTAATAATGGAGTTTGTTAAAAAAACAAACAGCAAAGTTTCTTACAATACATTAATTCAATACTATTTTGATTTGTTTTTTTTTTTCGATTGTGTTACATACACAATTTATGTACACACAGAGGGTTTGTAACCGAAAAGAGTTCGCCGCTAAAATATTAGACATGTTTAGTCTAATATTTTTCCTTCTTCTAATTCATACTTATGCATGTTCTTAACAATATCAGAAAGCAGGACCATTACGTACAGAATAGGAATATATATAACACCCTGTGGGTTATAATGAGCTTTACATGATTCCCATTGCGGAATTCTTACAATAATTCTAATAGTTCGTTTCTGTAAGACAAAAGCTTTCTTGTATATGTATATATTCACGCCTTGTTCCCAACGGGGTAGGCAGAGACAATCTTCTCCCACTTGCTACGGTCCTGACATACGTCTTTTGCTTCTCCCACTTTCATCAATCTTCGCATGCATGCTTTGACTCAACAACCTCATAGTAAACATTTTCTTAATGTTTAGTGGAAATTAATTCTCTTATACTCCTTAAGGCATAACAGACGGAGCTAATGCTTCTTTCTAAGGCAATAAGCACGTGTTTCCAGGTTATTGAAGTTTTTTTTTTTGGAGAATTTACAGCGAGGTTATTCACCTAAAATCAACTATTAAATTTATTTATTGCCATGCTCTTTTTCTTCAGATTTTGACAGAGTTACTTCCTGATGCTATCGCGTCTACATATACTCGTAAGATCGTTATTACATTTGGTTCAAAGCTACTCGTATGACTATGATTTATTAAGTCATTTACAAGTAATATAAAAAATATCAACCCTGTAATAGATCCTTGAGGCACTCCTCTAATAACGTCTAGATTTTGTAATAATTTCGCAAAAGATTGCGAAATAAACTGAAGACATTGTATTTTATATTTCAATGTACTGTTTTCTTTATTTAAGGTATGCTTTTACGAGCTTATAAATATCTCGCTACGGGTAATAATTTTGGACAGTAATATCAACAGAACAATAACCCTACAGCCACATGCCACTGCAGCATAATGATGAATTAGATGTCATGGATGTCATCTAATATGTGCTCAGCCAAATTTTAATTACATCTGTTCAATTTTGTGGTTGAGTGGCAAACATCCAAACGTTTATATAACTTTCATTTTATAATCATATTAGCTGTGCCCCGCCGTCATACCCACATTTAATTTGTATTATGCATGCCTGGTTCATACAGTTTATGAGTACATGACTGACTAATGGTTACTGCTCAGTACCTATGGGTCGTAGCGTGATGTTATATAGCCTGTACATTACTCAATAAACGTGATATCTAACGCAAAAAATATTTTACGTTGCGGAAGCTAGTTTGTCTGTCCACATATATAGGTAATAATCACGATAGCTGTGTGGATAGGGATATGTCTCTGAATCAGGAGATTCGAATTCGATACCATATATGGAGGACACGTACCAACCAGTTTTTCAATACTTTTTTACGATTTGTATCGTTGGCTGGAACACTAAGACGGTGGCAGGCTGAGACTGGGTTGAAACGACTAAAATAAATGATCTTAGGCGTGAGAGGTAATTTCAGTTTTTTTTTTTTTTTTCAATTGTCAAATTTCTATAAGAATAGTGATGATGAAAACAAGCGACTGTTGACTAACGGACGAGACTCTACAGTGATAGCGGATAAACCATCCGATTATGCCCAACCTATCCAACGGACTGGTGATGAGGAGCAGGATCTCTAGTGCGACGGTATGGCACTGCACTAAGCACCCCGTCTGCTCAGCGTGGTGAATATGGAAAGTATACCATGCATGGCATGCTAGGTTCTGTTGGCGATTTTGTGAAATCTATATCTGTAAAATCTGTGAAATTAAGAGCTTAGCTCTTTTCTCAATGACCTCAATAGTACCCACTCACAATAGGTTGGTCTTAAAATGAACTTGGATAAAACGAAGATCATGTCTGCATATGAATGCAAGGATGATATCCGCAGTAGAACAAGGATAAGCGACATAGTCGTTCGGATCAGCAAGCTGAACAGGCCGACCACATAACTCTTAGAACTGAGAACCGTTGGAGAAGAAAGGTTCTCAAGTGGCATCCACGAACAGGACAGACGCAGTGAGGGGCGACACCCCACTAGAAGGAGTGACGACCTGCACAGTGTTGCAGGTAGGCCAGGACCGTGCTTTGTAATCTTTGGGGAAGGCCTATGTTCAACTGTGGACATTTGACATCCTGAAATGATAATGAAAGACCAGTGTAATTGCACAAGTTAATAAAGAAAAAACAATTAACCTGTAATGTGTATTAATTACGTAGAAAACAGTATTATATTCTAAACATTTCCTCGTTACAATACGTCAATATTATACATATTCTCGGCACTGTTTCCTGAAAACACGCCCAGAAAATGAACAAGACGCGTCCAAAAAAAATTTACGAACATCGTTTACCATGAAATTGCGGCGCCGGGCGAGCGTATCGAGATTACTGGGAAAGCGATAGTTTCAAGGAAAACACACGTACTTATATTGGCCTCAATCCAAAAACTTGGCAACGTTAATGCGAGTGTTAATGATACGTATGTATTTACCAGTTGATTACCGGACTGACTACCTACGCATCCCGGACGCTAAGATCTAAGATTGAACTTGATTATTATCAGATGTAATGTCACTCGTTCGTAACATTATTACTTACCCTTTTAATTCGTACAAATATAGCTACTTTAAAAGTGAAGTAAAAGTGCAGTTCATAACTATCATATTGTTGTGTTAAGACTTTCTCTTAACATTTGACTTCATCTTAATTCTTCCGATATCTTTTATATCTGGGATCTGAGAAGGGACCGCCAGGCTGCTCCAGTGCGAGTTCGTCGACTTTACATAATTTTTTTTTTATTATTACTAAACATGCCGGTTTCCGCACGATGTTTAAATTTTTAGTGGGTAACGTAAACGTACTACGAAATTATCGCAAGCGCCCTGACCTACTACCACGACTCTAGACTAGGAGAGATAACATTTCATTAGGATTCTAAAGATATACCGTGGCATCAATACCTTCTCAAATATGGAGAGCAGGCCTTTGCCTAGTGGTAGATTTCGAGCAAAATTTGTAGACTGTTACTTCACTTTTTTATTCTATCTCTCAATATCCAAATGTTATTTTATAGTAGAAGAAAGTATTTGATTCTATCACTTCATTTTCCAAGTCTCATATAATTAATTCTTAAATGGTTCTGAAAAATAAAGAGATTATAGAAAGGCAGCACATGCAGTTGGACGATTTATATTATACAAAACCGATGTGCATGAAACTCGATAACAATACGATGTGTATTTTCATGTTGGCTGTGTTCTCAAATGAAACAGGATTTATAACTTTCAACTAAATGGTGCACTAAAATCTACAAGGGATAAGTGATAATGCAGGTGCACATCGGCCTGGGTCCCGATATTATCTCGACAACAATCAGAAACTTTCACCTGCTTACTTACATCAGAGTGCACATCCTGACCTATTATATACCAATTTTAATATTTGCTGGGAAAGAAAAAAAAGGCCTTCAACTTAGCAGTCAAGTACTCAGACCACTAAACAACATGTGATAAATAAAACACAAATAGCTATGGAGACGCTATGAAATCCGAAAACCTTTTATTCTCGGATTTCATAGTGTTTAACTTTTTCTTTTAAATCCCGATGTTTCTAATGCTTTACAGCACCCGCGGTCACGGGAGGATTGAGGTGTTTGACGTCCTGATGCCATAGTTACCCTGCCCGGCCACTGTCATCTGTAAAATTATTATTCTTTGGTCCGATCTACGCAGAATGAACTAACGGTACTTTGAGGGCGTGCTCCTCCATCCATCCATACCACTGGATTTAGCCACACGAATCATCCTTGACTGGAATCCGTGTTATATGTGGTCTGTCAAATCTAATGTAATGGTTGGGACGATCCAGAATATAATCACAGACTGCAGACTTCCAAGAGCGCCTATGTTTTACATCAGCTATGTGTTTCTTGACGAGGGGTTTAATTTTAATTAAACGCGATAAAATCCGTAAATTACAGTTTCATTTCAAATGTGTAGTATTCGCGTAAATACATCAAATGAAAAACTTTTTTTTTTGCGTACGTCTGTTCCAGTCTATAAAGACCAGTAGCACTGCTACCCGAGAGGAATAACATTAAGTTCACAGCCATAGCTGTATATTACCGATAAGCTATGAATCAGCAATAAATTTAGTTGGCACTAGTTATTTAGTCGGGAGGTTCTTTACATCATCAGAGCTTAAAGAGTAGTTCCATAAAGGTGTGCAACGTTTACGCATTAGAAGTTCCCATTCAGGGAGTAAAGTTCGTTTATCAGCTGCAGAGCAGAATCTGAACATTCTTGAGTTTTTTAGGCTATATCCAGTCTTTTAATTACTACTTACCTTTCGATGAGATTTTGCGGTTATTAAAGCCCTGATCAATACTTTTTAGTGTTTTAAGTCATGGTATAATGGTGTATTTAACTAGCTAAGCGGTATCTTCTTGTTACTGCTCGAAAGGGCCGGCTCGAGTACCACGACCTCGTAAAATACCGGCTTGAAGAGGAGGAATCTTGTGCTTCTGCATTTCGTTCGGTGAGTGAGGTAACCGGAGGCCCACTCCCTCCCACATCCCCCTCTTCGTCCTTCCTCCTATCCCCAAATATCCTTAATGGCCGCCAACGCACCTGCAGCAGAAATTCCTAAGTAAATAACGTTTCTTTTTTTTTATAAAAAAACGTTATGTGATTCTAAATTGTAAAAAACAATTAACCATTAAGGTAAAGGCAACCAAGATCGAGCCATTAAGCTCAAAAACTAAAACGAAATTAAATTTAAATATTTATAAATATCGTTACACTAGACTTTATGAGCTTGGGCTTACGTATTACGGTGGACGTAACCGTAACTGATTTCTACGTCATAGAAAGAGATTATTATTCACTATTGTTATTGGCTGCCACATGCGTCATACTTGTGAACAGGTGCTGCTTGTGAAGACTGTTCTGCTAGAGTTTGCAGTGCATTATATCACTATATTATTATGATTTATTTTAAAAAACGAACACCAAGACCCGGAACTTATTATTTAGTATGTAGGTACTTATTACTTCTGAAGCTATTGTGGTGGAACATTCTCTATAATGTTTCTTATGATTCCAGAAGTGTTATAGGCTATGTTTCTATACCACTTCTGGAATTATAAAGTTTGTGGTTCAAACACGCTTACAGTACTAAGGTTATATACCTTACGAACGAAATTAACAGATATGTAGACCATAACATTGGAATGGGATACGTTTTAACTCAATTTAGGGTTCTCTTTCAACTTAGTTTGTTACCACGCGGGTGAAGCTCTCGCTAATATACTTATGTGGGTTCTCCCTCTTGTCTCAAAATACAATACAATACAAATATTGATGCATTTTTGTAGTAGCTTTTAGGGTTTGTGAAATAAATTTTGTTTGTTTTTGTTTCTTTCTTTTTTCAACTTTTTAAGTTTACTTTCGCGTGGGATCGGGGTAAGATTCTACCACCCCCATTCTTCCCGTGGGTGTCGTAAGAGGCGAAAAGAGGGAAAACATTGAGAATCACAATGGCTATAGACCGATGGCGGAATAACTATCTCAAAAATACCAAACCAAAAAAAAGCAGACCGATGAGGGGTAGATGCGTCTTAAGGTGTGAGGTATCTGGTACTGTGATCGCCAATCCGCTTGTGGAGCTAGGCGGTTAAGTCAAATCCTCCTTTTGGGAGTGGCCTTTGTCCTGCAGTGGACTATTTACAGACTCTTAAGGAATGCTAACATGATGAATGATTGACATTTTACCACACTCATATGTCTTAATTTTTTTTATTCTCATCAGTAAATAATAAGCGACGGCACGGTGGCGTAGTGGCTAATCGTTTAGCTGCGGCGCTGTGGGTCGCAGGTTCAAGTCCCGCACGGGACTAGTATTTGTATGGCCAACAGATAATAGTTCCCTGTCTGGGTGTTTGTCCATGTGCAATTCATGTATGTAAACTGAAGAGAAGAGAACTAAACAGAAATTCCTACAGTGGAAGGTAGCGTTTTAAAAAAAATAAAAATAAATAAATAAAAATATAAATTAATTTAGTGAAGTCGATATTTACTGATTAAACACACATTCGATACATACGTTCCTCATACTTTGCTATCCTACTCCTTACATGAAAATAAACATACAATATGTTATCCCTAGGGGAAAACATATTAACATTTAACATATTTTGTACAGGGGCTGGAAAATCGGAGGGTGGATGAGATGCAAGGGGTTGAATTAGACACCCCAAACTTTTCATCTCCCCTATCCATGTCACATTGAGATTAAAAGAACTTAGGTATAGGATTAGATAAACTATTACAAACATAACAGTGTTTTAGATTCGGAATAAGTCCGCCTCGCTGTTCCATTGCGAGTTGGCAGACATGTCCCAGGGCTGCACAAATATATTCCTGGTCATTCACGTAAAATGATATTTAAAGGAAGAAAGTGAGAGTCTGAAATAAATCGAGAAGAGACCGAGCAGTGGCACACACTTTAAACATAGTTTTAGTAGTAGTAGTTAGCCACATGATTATAGATAAAATCATCTCTCAGTAGTTAACTATACTGTATGAAATAAGTTCTTAGGATCCTATACCCATTTCTGGGGTGATCAGACATTAAATTTAGTATACAATATTATTATTATTATCTCTTGTACTAGTTTCACAACACATTTTATTTATTTATATATATATATAAGTAACTGACCGGTTGAATACCCTGAAGATGTCGTAAGGCGAAACCGATCGTTTACTAAAATATGATAAATCAAATGTGTTGTGAAACTATTACAAGATATATTAATAATTGTTAATATGCCGATGTTTCACCAAGTGACAACAATCGCAACGAGCTTATTTGGAACTACGAGTACGTGACAGGTGGAGAAACTCTCCCCCATCTTAGTGTTCAGGTCAACGATAGAAATCGTACACTATTTTGACAACCTCTTTGGTAAAAGTCCTCTACTTAGATCTCCTATTTCGAAAGCAGATCCATTCGGCTATCGGAGTCTCGAAGTTATTATTACAATTATTATTCGAATGAAATTACCAGCACCAAAATTTATGATATTTGAATAATCATTAAAAAAACTGCTTTCACAAAAAGTACCAATAAAATTTGGTATGAATCACGTCAGAAAAGTGTTTGTCCTGTTGTGGGCTAATACATGTCCAGCGGTGGGGGATCGGTGGTGACAAGAATCAATCCATTCCTTAGTATACTGATCTTATCATAGTCGTCTCTTAGAACAGTCACCACATAGTGGTCGATTCTTCCACCGACGCAACGTCGTTACGTAGAAAAAATATAATTTAAATTTCTACACTTCACAATCACGAGCGCAAACGCATGCATATTTTACACAACATGCGATAAGCACCGATTAAGCGATGCCGATGTAAAAGTGTAAGCCATAAATTACGATTTTTACAGTTATGAGGTAAATCTATGTGCGTCATATCTATGGGATTTACACATGCGCAAAACAAGTTTTTGTTTGTAACAAACAATTTGTGATCTGTTGTTGTAAATACTAGAGAATTCAAAGTATTGTTAATCAACTATAAAGTTGTGAGATGAAAAATGAATATCTCAAGTTATTACTTTTAATAATAATTAAGGAATATAAAAATATCTGTTAACCTTGTAACCGTCAGTGATTGGTCGTGCAGCTACGACGAATATTGTAGTTTAGTGAAAGCCGTTACAATCTACCTATCTATATGCAAGGTAGGAGTAGGTAAGCAAGAACCCTGGCTGATATCGACAATGACAAATTGTCTTTTCTTTGTCAACCTGTCTAATTCCACAGCTGGACAAAAGCCGTAGGTGACCACTCGGGTCAGGCGGCTTGGCAAGCGCAGTGCCAGTACCCTCGCACTAGAGATGTTCATCACAAGTCTGTAATTTGGGCTCGATAATTAAGAATAACAAAAAAAAAATCATTTACATAAAAGAAAAAATCGATCATCACAGCCATATCCATTAGTTTTTTTAAAAAGTTGATATATTCTCTATACCCCTGCTATCCTGGTAGTGGTTACTACTTACTACTATTGTTTTCTTCTACAGTATCTATGTTTTATTATTTAAGATCCCTATCCCAGCACATACTACTCCGTTACTGTTCTGGCTACTTCTCTGGAACACTTTTTTAAATGTTCATGAAGACATTTCCGCTAAATATTTAGTATTCACATAATCTTGTCACATTTTGTTACAGTTCATTATCTACTGGACACTTGGCGGACCAATCATTGCTCTCGACCTTGTATGCCGTACATAATGACGTTATAGGGTAATCCTTTAGAGCCATATCCTTAGTAATATCTGTGGCATTTACATACTCGTGTTTATAACTAACATAAACACGATAAAACTCTTTGCTCACTTGAATAACCGCCACGAACCTGTAAAAACTGACGTCAAATGTATTGGCAATGTCCAGTCTGAAACCAATAAACGATCAACGCATTTTTCTTTTGTTTTTGAAATAGATTAGTTCGTTATATCCATTATATTATACAGTTTTATGACGGTGGTATGATATATCGTTTTCCAAATTTAATAAATATTTATATCACGTTCGTCATTGACTTCATTGTTTTTTTAATAACACAGCATAATGTAAACACATTATTTTTTATGAAAGTGGTAATACGTATATTAATATAGCAATTTTAACTATTCTTCAGTTTACGCATTTAGCATCGTTTCGAAACTATTTACATTAGCGTAAATTGTTTTAATTACGCAGATAAGTGCTCCTTTTGGCGCGCACGTAAGTCACGCTATAAACAATGGTCGATAACAAAAACAGTATTTTAAAATATATTCGAATTTTTTTTTTAACAAACGTTACAAAACATTTTGTTAAAATGACCTTCCGATGTTTTCGTTTACACGAAACAAAAAGTTTAAATATAGAAAATAAGATTAATCAGTCTACTACAAGACTTGTAGACTTGTCTTAAAAGTTGTGCATGTCTGTATCTGTTAGAGCTATAGTTTTACAATGGAGATACGGGTACACGAGGAGAGTGTTAAAAACAAAGATGTGTAATCACAAGAACCCTGTATAAGATTTTTTGCAATTTGACTTTGTAATGGTTTACAATCATGCTCATTAAAGTCTGTCCATATCCACTGCTGAACATAACCAGCCTCAAAGATTACCAAAGAGCTCGGTCCTACTGCATTCGTTGATTTCCCGCAATACTGCGCGTCACTTCATCTTATGAGCAGGTATCGTTCTAGACTGCGCTTGACTGTACGTCAGTTCTGCGTGCTAAGTAGCTCGCCCATTACCACTTCAACTTGCTGATCTTCAAGGCTATGTTGGTTACTTTAACGCTGCTAGGGGTATAATCGCTTATTCTTAGGATTGATATAGTTTTTTATTGCATTCTAAACTCAGTGGCACCATAATTTTCTTAAATATTTAAGCTTGTATTCATTATTCAATTCAATCAGCCTATTAATGTCCAATGCTGTCCATGACTAAATTTCAAATGATACCACTTCAACGAAGCTCCAGCAAAAGCCGCGCTGGACAAACGGGTAGGTGAGCGCAGTGCCGTTACCCTCCCTTAATTCACCCCTACGCTAGTGGGGTTTGAATTCGGAGGGATTTTTCGCCATCAGTCGGTCGACAGAGCTTCGTTCGTTAGCTAGCCTAGGGTTCACAAGGTGCAGGTGTGATTGGCAATTGAAGAAAAAGATGGTATATTTCCCTTACACTGTATATTTATAAAAAAAATTCAAATTAAACGGTAAATAAACGCCTTCAAATGCATTCCTTTATACTGAATGACATAGTCGGCAAATCCATCTAAATATTTCTAATTCACGTTTAAACATAAATTTATTTAGATTAAGAATAAAATGCTTAAAACTTGCGTAATGAAACAGTTTACAATGTAAATTCAAGTTTCGTCAGTATTTTCAATTTCAAAGCGCTTGTTTTATAAGCGGCGTGCAAAATGTTTCCATCATTTCATAAATTTAAATCAAATTAAGTAATTTGAATAATTTAGTCCCAAATTCCAATCATCAAGTATTAGTTTTTAACCTCTTGGGAATTTGTCAACTTTCAAAGATTAAAGGAGTGTAATTTAAAAAACAATACCAAAGTTGCGAAGAATGTTGTAGGCCCTTGTAAATATTCCACAAACTGCATAATTATGTTTGTTGACAGATGCAAGAGAACTTTAAGAATTGTAAACAAGGCAGTAGTCGTGTACACCAAGTAGTTATTTTTAAAGGTACCAGTAAAGGGTAAACATCTGTTAGTGCCAAAGGGTACCGAGCAATTTACGCCACCGGACTATACGATAGAATATAGTGTAGCTCCATCATTATTGCACAAATATTCTTGGGTGTTTCTGGACATATTATTGTTGTATATGTAATAAAAAAATAGTTTTTTTCTGATTTGGTTGGGTATATTATGGATATCTTTCGTACATTCGATTCCAAGCTAAGCATATCGATGGGATGGTCAGATGCAAAGATTTTATGGGAGATAGAGGGCAGTAACAATATATTTTGCCCCGAAAACAAAAAGTTTACTTGCGCTGGGCACAGATACGGTCAACGTTGAGTCAGGCGATTTTGCAATTTCGTTTCGAATCGCCATTCGATCGATCGAGGAGATTTCGCAAACACTCCAGATCTAAATCAGACGACATCATCGGCTTCTTAGCTTCTGATATTTCATTGTATGCAAATAGGAATAAACAATAGGAAATGTTACGTCATATATCTAAACTATTAGGTATGTTTCCATACGGTAGCTAGATCAATCAATTGAAATGGTATTCTAATACATCTAACTTTATTATCATCTCATAAATAAAATTCTTGTTCGATTTGCAACAAATGTTACCATCACTGATTGCTGCAATTCATTATAAGACGCTATTGTCAATTAAAGCGAAGGCAATTTCAATTTATAACCGGAATATCGATATTTATAACGATCATTGCCTAAGTTGTTTCAAGACTTGTTTAAGTAAACTTTGAAATGTCCTTGAAGCTCACTAGCCAAAACCGCAACACATAAAAAACTAATTTTTAGCCGTTTATTAAACTTTGTTTTCAATTTCGTCTGCTACTGCGATCCCTTTTCGCTTGCCAAGCGTGGTGATAATGACAAACGTCATATGAGAGGCCTATGCCCTGTAGTGGACTATTTACAGGTTATTAAGGTAAGATAAGTTATGCTTATATGCATATCTTTATTATAATATATATATGTATTCGATGAAGTTATTGCTGTTAGCCGTTTTGGCTTTTACAGCTTCATAGGTTTGCGCCTGCGTCCTTGAGGCAGCGGGCGTTTAGATTTATTATAATATTGAATCGTATAGGACTATGCGAGAGGGTTAAGTGTAACCAGTATTTCTTTCCAAAGGTTACTTGGAGAAAACTTACTAGTAATCTCTGAGCTAAACCTTGTTAATAGCAAGCCGAAGTAAACATATTCCAATTTGACTGAGAGTATTATTGACCGTTATTAAGTATTACTAACTAGAGGTTATGATCATGACTGGTTGCCAATCCCGACTACAGACATTCAATATAAAATTTGCGTAATTATATCTGCGCAAACATAAAAGTGTCGAGTGTTTAAAACTCGTCTGATTTCTCGATAATTCTCGATCGCTTATTGATTATGGAGAATCGACACACGAGTTAGACGTGGAGCCTAGTGCGTATTCCAGCTGAAGCCAACATGTGCGCAGCGTAACACCTCCCTTTTTTATTTTCAGGTCTTTATGTAATATAATTGTGCCGAATTTAAGTCCAGGAGGTCCAGTTGATTTTTATGTACCTGGCTCCTGAGCTCTAGGTTTGAATGCAGACTGATGCCAATGTTTATGCAACACACATAATACAGGTTTTCGGGTGCTTTTGTCCGTTTGTCCGATCTTAACGCATTAACATTACATCGAGTGCAGGAAAGAGGAGACGTGTGAGTAATAGCTTGCATGTATCTCGCTGTTAACTAGACCTCCTCAATCCAGAGACCCGAGATCGGTTATGTGCAATTTGTATCGCTGGCCTGAACACTAAGACGTCAGCAGGCTCATCACCTGACACACGTTGTTCCAAATACGCTCTAATAAAAATGAGTCGTTGAAATATGCGGTCTTGAAAGCTTATATTTTATTTTATTTTCAGATCAAAGTAATCGGGCCATTGACTGACAGCGGCGTCTTGGGTGTGGATTGTCTGGTCGTGGCAATCGCCGATCGGCTTGCCAATCGTGGCGCTTACGTCAAGATCTCACATTGAGTAACGC
This sequence comes from Bhutanitis thaidina, assembly GCA_029286595.1. Classification (NCBI taxonomy): domain Eukaryota; kingdom Metazoa; phylum Arthropoda; class Insecta; order Lepidoptera; family Papilionidae; genus Bhutanitis; species Bhutanitis thaidina. The sequence goes on along the minus strand of JAGSMS010000020.1, from coordinate 3,050,991 downwards.
CTACGGTGGACTGTTTTAAAGCTGAAGAAAAAAACACTTGATATGGTTCTACAGCCTTCCGTCAAAGGCTTTTAGATTTTTATCGCTAATTGTTATAAATCTGAATTCTATTTACACCGGAAATAACAATTATACGTGTTATCGTTTACAGTAAAGGATGGTTAACTAAATAAAATAAAGATAACAGGAATAGTCATTTATTTATACATTAATTATGAGTTTTGTTGCTACCTCTTATCAAATATCGTACGATAAATAACACCTGAAGATAACTATCAGAATTGACAATCTTCAAAGGATTACGCTATGTATATTTTTAGAAATAAATTGTAATAATTACAACTGCGTAGTTAAATAATGTCAATCGACTTTAAACTTGGCGAATGTTCTTGATACGGTAATATTTTTGTGTTTTACACCTACTAACAATATCTCGCCACGCCTCGGGTTGACTGGCGGGAATGCCAAAAGGCAATAAGTCCGCCCTTTGTTATACTTTTATAAAGGTAAATACCCTTATAAAAGTATTACCGCCGTTTGTAATACTCTTTACAAAAAGTAAAATTTAAATAAATAAATATGTGACGCACTTCTGAACCGTTTTGAATGTTTTTTTAATTCAAAAAGATATATACACTAACAAGCGTAGTGCCATGTACTAAGACATAACGTAGCATTTAGGAGATACAAAGTGGAAGTTGCTTGATGTGAAACATCTATTAGCGCGCTTGGGGTGTAAGAGCGCCGTTTGATGAAAAGACGCGGCGCGATGGAACGACGCCTGCTTCGCTCCGTTTCGTAATATATCACTTATGGATGTATTTTCCTTGTAAGATGTAAATATTTAATTACATAAATAAAATTAAATTGTTCCTTTATTCACAAAAATCTAAACATTTAAATTCCATATTTACTTCCTACAATAAAATGAATTTCGATGTTACAAGAGTGTGAGATTGTACCGTGACAGTTAACCTTTTTTATTTAATAATTATTTTTTGTTTGTTCTTCTTCTTCTTCAAAAGCAGTCTCTGACATTCAGTTACTGTGTTGGCCACGACGATGGCCTCCTGTCCGATTTCTACTACAGCCACAACTTCTGGATACCAATAAGACTGACTTAGATTAAGCGCAAACTTTGTTAAGCTTACAGTTGGTTAAATTAATCCTTTCCAAAATCTTTATAGTTCAATCTGAGATTAAGCTAACAACTTGTTAGTTATATGCTTTTTCTACTCAGTTACCTAGTAAAAAAAGTTTGTGCTAAGTCTTACTTGGGTTTATGGATATCATTCCTACTTCAACAAAAATACTCAAAGCAAAAATAACAGCAAAATATACTACACGCTATAGTTGAATCTGGTTATAGTTCACAACAAAGAGGTTGATGTTGTTTATATATGTCTGGACAAATCATGTGTGTGTGTATTTCACGTTTTCATTACATGCTCGACTGGGATTACTTTCTTTCAAGACGACGCATTAGCAACGTTTATCAATATACAGTTGTCATAAATGTTTATTATTGTTTTTATTGCTCTGCAGTGACTCACTTAGTGAAACTTTGCTGTAATTTGGGTGATTCAGATTACTTTACACGTTGCTTCATAGGGATTAATGAGCATGAGTGTAAAACGTGATCTCATTTACCGAGTGAAAGTCTGTTTCAATACTAGTACTTCTGCAATAGCCTGCCTAAGTTCACTACTGGAGATAGAGCTTATACAAAACGCGGTAGAGCCTAGCGGCGGCTTTTGCTGCTGCTCGAATGGGCAGGCTCGACCGGGGTAGTACCACTACTTCGTAGAATAACGGCGTGAAGTAGAGGCACATCTTGAGCTTCTGCTCTTGATTTGGCTAGTGAGGTAACCGGAGGCCCTCTCCCTCCTCCACTATTCCTCCCTCCCATCCTCTAAATATCATCAAAGACCGGCAAAGCACCTGCAGCTCCTCTGGGGTTGCAGGTGTACGTGTGTGACGGTAATCACTTACCATCAGGTGAGCCGTTCTCCTTTAACATATAAAAAAACACCTTTTACAAAATGTCGTCGTAGGAATTAGGGCTCTATAATTTCGTGGGAATATATAATAAATATATATAATACCGGGATTCGAAACCACGATATTCGCATATAGTGGTTTCGAATCCCGGTACCGATACTACTAAGATTTTTAAATGCTGTATTGAGTACTGAATTTGAAATAAAACATAGTGAAAAACCTGCATGTCTAAGAAATTAATATACAGAGCCGGAAAGGGTTCCAAAACCCACGATAGATATTGAATTACCGAGCAGTGGAACTTATACAGGCTGCTTCTTTACTTTTACATATAAAATAAGCCCATATTCACGACCCTGGATAGGCAGGTTGGTGAGAGGAGTATGTTCGCACTTGTGACTCTGTTCCTCATCACTAATATTGGGCTTTGGGTTCGGCATATTCGAATGGATTATTCACCATCAGTCGGTCACAAGCCTCGATCGTAGATTTTTGATATTTTCGCCCTTACATCCCGTTTTTATCATTTTCCTGCTTTCAGCTCATAACAGTCCTTTGCTGAACTCAAGCCTCGCCAAAGTTAAGGAAACTAGCCTTAATCACCAGAGCACACTCACGTGTTACCAATCGCCACGCGTGGTAGGCGGATTGGTCAAACGGGACGCACCTTGCTCAAAGTAACCGATGTATTTACTTTGAGTCTGTTTGTTACAACATGTATAGGCCCACCCACGTAGAGTGCGGTTTTTTTATTTGTTTATTACCATCTGAACCAATCGTTTTATTATTTCTAGACAGTTCATCAATCATGTAGCTACGTATTAACTTAATGACTTAGCAATGTGTAGATTGTAATACAAATCCCTATTATCTAGACGCTAGGTACACTATCAGAAAACAGTATATAAACACCTACCAGCGAAGATATTAATGGGCGACCTCTGACTTTGTTTGTGGACGCGCCACCGCCACGTTTGTTTTTATATATCTTCCTTACTACGATGATATTTTCGTACCATTGTTTGTGTTGAGAAATATAATACACTCAATAATTATTAAACAACGGATCATTTACAAAGAAAATAATTAAATATGCCAATTCTTCAAAAGGCAACCTCATCTGGACATTAAGCCAATGATAATGACAAACACAACCGAATTCGTCCAAATTATTTTAGTCACTAGTCGGCACAGCCCTGACCAACTCGCTTGCCCGGCGTGGTGAGTATGGGTAAACATTTCAAGATATACAAGACTTTGTAGGCGGTTTCTTAGAGAGGACGTAGACTCTCTAAAGCAGCGATGGACTTTATTAAGCCGATGAATGAATGATGGATAAAAGTATGTTACCACAGAGCTTCATTCCTGGTGGCATGCTGAGAAGATCGCTGGCTGGTGGTTCTTGTCATGTAACGCTTATCACATTAAATTCATTCGATGTTATCAGCATATTGTGGAGATGAAATGAAAATGAAATGAAAATACACTTTATTGTACACCAATAGCAAAAATAGGAAAAAATAAATAAATAAAAAGAAACACAAAGGTACGGCCTTATCGCTTAGAAGCGATCTCTACCAGGCAACCATTTTGCAAAGGAAATAATGACCAGTGAGCAAGGATCAAGGTGTACGCAAGTTACACAGAAGTGAAAATATAATGTAATAAATATATATTGATATATACACAAACATATGTATACACTAACATATACTGATATATCTAAATAAATACACAATATATACCCATACATACACAGGAACATAAAGAGTAAAAAATAAATAATATAATATAAGAGCCATACGACGCAAGGAAAAGTAAGTGTTAAAGGATAAACAGATAACGAGAGATGAAGGAATAATTATTTAGGGAGGAAGGAAGTGCGCTTTGACCAGCCTTTTAAAAGTATCTAGGGATTGCGCACGCTTTATATGAAGTGGTAGGGAGTTCCAAAGCCTAACAGCTTCAATGGAAAAGGATTTAGAATAGAAGGAAGTGTTATGGGATGGAATTTTTAAAGTAAGGTTATTGTCAGAGCGAAGAGATCGACAGTGAGTATCCCCAAGAAACTCAGACCGCTCTTTAAGGTAAGGAGGGGTAGTGGGATTGAATAGAACACAGTATAAAAAAGAAAGAATGTGAGTATTTCTGCGAAGGCGGATCGGAAGCCACTTGAGATAACTGTCTGTAAATCGTACCATTTGGACGAATAGTTAAGGTTTTACAAAGGGTGTTTCTGAACACGTCGTCGCTGGTGCAGTGTCACCGTGGCGACAGCGCACCAGGTGGTACCTATATAAGACGAAGAGCGGAGCGTGCTTTCTGCTGCCGTGGGGGTATCAGTCGGCTTCGGCGGTAAAGGCCACCGGGCCAACAGCGTATCTACCGTGGGGGTTTAGTTAGTTCAACATCTTCAATGTTGATCCCGACATAACTAGTCGGTGGTTGGTAGGTGTTAGCACCTTTCCCCTACGTAAAACTAAAAAAAAAAGTAGTTTGCTGCTTCTCTTTCGCTGAATATGTTAAGGCTGCCGGGTCAACAGCGATCTCTTATGCGTTGCTCTTTTCTTTACAAACTTGTTGCCATGGATTGCGTCATGGATATTCGCTGAGCTCGAATGCACGCTTCTTAGAAAATAACAATAAAACGCATATTATTTAAGTGATACCAGCTTTTTCACGCGTTTCCGTCCCGCATGGAAATCGTTCATCGATATTTCCTCGGAAATCGTTATTTTTTTAGATATAAAAAGAAGCATATGTCACTCTCGTGACGTGACAGTTGGACAGTAAACCATAAAGAGGAACAATTTGCACGTGGACAAAGCTTGTCTATAATATTACGTTATAGTTAGTGCACACATTTTAGGAGTATATGGACATATCAATGACGCCCAAAATAAAAAAAATAGTAATAACTTGCGAAGAAAGGAATTATACGTTTGTAAATTGTGACAGAAATTAAAAAAAACGACAAGAAAACAGTGGTATAAAATATATTTAACGCGAACAACCACGTGTAACAAACAGGGTAAGCAGTACTCATTGCGTCCGCACATCGGACGCGCCTTCTGTATCAACGACGCAAACTGTACGCTGACGACTTCACGCGCTGGATTTTCTTCAGGAGAATCTGGACAAAAAAAGAAAAAATCTTACAAATCAATAAACTAGATGTTTCTGTTTCTTAACTGAAATTTATAGTTATATATACCCGGGGACCATTTTCACTTGATAATCTAAGCGTGCCTCAGTTGACGCAGTAACTACCTTTTCCTGACATTAAAGAGTACGTGTTTGCTTATTTGTTTGTTTCCAAGAAGTAAATTCTAATATTCAGAAACAAACTCCAATTTTATATTCTACATAGCCGTATAACTCAAGTAATGTTTAAACATTCATCGTAATTAAAACATTATCTTCAGCTTCTTCTTCATCATCCTTTTACCTGCCCACAGCTGGTCATAGGTTTGTAATACCACACTAGTACAGCAAGTTAGCAATCGCTCTACCAAACATTTCTCACCTTAAACGCTACTGCCCGTCACTGGTGTGGTTGTTTATTTCGTTATTTCGTCGCCTGTCGAAAGCCAAACGCCAGATTAATCTGGTGTTTTCCCTAAACGATTTTTGCGACAACTACGTAATAAGATATTAGATAGCTGATTCTCTTACGCGTCCCCAAAAAGGCAAATTTATAATTATTAGGTTCCGTGATGGTACAGGCCTTTATCTCCACGTGCGAAACAAAGGTAATAGTAGTAATAATTCGAACATAGAGGCTATTTATTGGTGAAATAATCATAGACACTTTCCCAACATCAGCGTAATTCCTCGAAAACATGAAGCCCAACAACACTTTGATGATAGTTCAATCGGAATGGCGTGATTGCGTCTTTCGTCCGACAACAGGGTTTTACGTGGGTAAGTGAGTAAGTAAATATTCACTTCCCTGCTTCAGCCCTCTCTTCGCGTTTGTATCACAGTAGGTAAAACTAGTATAAGTTTTCCGTGTAGTATTGGCCTAAGAATCTACCACCTCCTATCGTGTGACTATGGCCCCAGACAGATGGCGGGATAACTATCTCAAAGTGAATAGACCAAAATTAAAGAGACCGTCGACGGGCGATGTGTCTGGTACTCCGCAGGATCGCCAATCCGCATGCCGACTGTGGAGATTACGGAAAAGACTCCTTATGAATGAGGCCTATGTTCTGCAGCGGACTATTTACTACAGAGATATTGTCCACATCAGAACGGGGGTTACCGACATAGCCTTCGTAAGAACAGGCGAACTATGTTAACATACATAACCGAAGTAAGCTTAAGTAGCATTGGGCCTGCCACATGCTCATCATCATAGAACTGATAACGTATTGGAAGATTCTCGAGTGGTAAAAAACGTTTCCTCCTACTGTAGGAATTTATCCTGTGTCTAATCAATTGACAGTACTTTGATTAATTTTGACCGCACGTAAACATTATATTATACCTGCAATTTCTTTTATGTTGGTAGTAAATGAGCGAACGTTGAAAAATGTATATAGTATATTTACGATATAAATGTTATACATTCTTTTCCCCATTTTGTTCTTCTTCTATACCCATTTGAAATTCATTATATGTGCTGAATTGTAACTTCAAAAAAATTAGAGACAATATGCTACTCTAATTTAATAAAGGAGCAGTTTGTGTGTTGGACTTTGTACCACATCGACCAAGAACATTAACTTGTCTTACCATATTATCATGATCTATCTGCCTCTGCTGAAGCTTCCTATGCACAGCTGCAGGTGGAACTGGTTTCCTGGCGAGCTGCTCTCGTGTCGGTATCGAGGACTTCCTATCGTTGCGTGCACTTAGAATCTTATTCAGTAAGATATGATTGTGCCTCTCAATCTCCCGCAACCTCGCGTTTGTGAATGACATGTTGATCCGGCGCGTTTGTGGGACTGACACTGAGCTGATTTATGAAAAAAAAACAATAATTCATTGAAATTTCTTTTTTTGAAAAACTTTTTCTGACGGTATAAAATTGTACCGTCGAATAAAATTTGGCTCTGCCAGTTTTTTTAAAGCAACTGTCCGTTGCTGTAAAAAAACTGGCAGAGCAATAAATAATGAAGAGTATCCAATAAAAAAAATAAGAGCTCACGACCGTATACCCAATACTGGGGAGTTCAGAGGTCTATACATTTTAGTCCTGTCAGCGCAGTTTTCGTCAGATATGCTGACAATGATATGTGCAATATTATTATATGTATTAACGATATGTAGTAGGTAAGCAAGCTCTTACAAAACGCCAGTGTTAATAAGCACCATAACGCAAAAGAGCGAAGAGATCCATAAACGTAACAACTGGTAACTAGGCATCGTCAAAAGTGAATGTTTCCCGAGGAGGAGTCTGTGGGCTAACCACAGACGTAGTGTGCGTACTATTGCCATCCTTTAATTATAATAATTTACGTTATATCTACATTAAAAATATAAATTGAGTTTTCTGGTTTTATATATCAACACTCACCCATAATTAGAAGATCGGCTGGACAACGATGGTTGTTTAATGGCTGAACTATTTGATAAGCTTTTTGATAACTTTACTAGAGGTTTAGGTGATGGGCATAAATTAATACTGTTTGCAGACTTGCTGTGTTGCTTCAATTCCTCTTCAATATCACTCTTGTCATCTTCAAATTCATCAGAATATGCAGCATCTTCATTTTCGATGTTGTCTGAATGTGATTGGTCATTACCTGAATCGGATTCTTGATAGACACAGGTTTCAACACAAATGTTAGGGGGTCTTTTCATGGCATCAACTACACAACCCATCTCCGAGAAATCTTTCGAGAGCTCATCGATCTCGTTATTATTCTCCTCCGGGTACAACTGTTTAGATTTCATTTTATTACAGTCACCAGATGAAAATTCCATATCAATATAACCATTTATATCTACTTTGGTTTCACTACGTGACATATTGAGCGGTGAAGCGTGCAAAATACTTTATTCGACAGCTAAAAAAATTAAAAATATATTAATCGTGCTTAATATCTACTAAATATACGAGTGAAATATTTAAAAAAATAAAGTAGTTTTTTTAAGAAAGCACAAATATTTTACTACTTTTACACCAAGTTTACACCTTAAAAATCAATATGCTAGTTTATTTTTCGTGCAAGAGATATCTTATTTATTTCAAAAAATGAATTGCTGTTATTCAAAACTTCTAAAACAATTGCTATTGTGTATATTTTAACAACTTTAAAGGCATAATAACGCAAATGAAAAATTCGACGTTTTATACAAAGAAGAAAGATGTCTAAAAGTAAAAAAACCATTACATGTCAAATTCGTTTTTAGAATCACACAGGTTTAATAAAATAAATCAAATTGTCAGCAACCAGACACTATTTAAAACAGTTAAGATTAATATTGAGTAATCTGTAAACATTCCAGAAATAAATCAATACATTAGAATGTAAACAAATATCGTGCTGTTCGTTTGGTTGCTAAGATACGTTCGGATACATTTTAATGGATTTCAAATAATAAAAACCTTAAAACTTAATAGCATTGAAAATAATATAAACTCTTATGGCTGTTTTACGTATACGAGTTGGGAAGTATAATACACGGGTGTCCAGTACGTACAGATTTTTATTATTGTATTGGAGTGACAAACCAGCTAACAGTCCACCTAATGCTACTTACGTGGCTACAACAAAGAACTTCAATAAAAGAAGGTTACAGATGCGTTGTCTCTCCTGAGGTTTAAGATGGAATCGCAGCCCGTAACTATACTGGCACTGTATACTGTTCCAACCGGTACATAACAGTAATTGCATTGCTGTACTGCTGATTGGCAGCAGAAATGGGTAAGAGTGTGGTTCTACCCAGGTGAAGCCTAGAACAGACATGCAGGTCGCAATCTGAGAAAAAAAATATTTTTTGAGGTCATGTGAAGTCCATCAACTCGAATTGAAGCAGTGTGGTGGAATTATCTCGGCACCAAAACCGGCACAAACATTGAGAGAATTACTTTTTGTCCAGGTGTGGACATTTACAGTATGCGACTTTTATTTAAATGGAAATTGAATCCTAAATTACGTACATAGTAAATCTTGTTATACTTTGTTAGTACCGATAAAGAATTTACTTTGTTTTTCTTTATCATCGATATTCCACATGATTTATCGATTTTTTTATAAATACGATGATTGATTAATACCATAAATAGACCTAGTACTTACCAGTTCTCTTTAGGTCTATTTAGATATTAGAGAAGATACTCTTGATCAAGTTTATTGTATTCTGTGCTCTTGACATTTTGCTTCTTGACATTTTCTGTCAAATAACGTTCTTACCTATTCTTGTTCGGCCAGATATTCCATTCCATTCATTCATAGTTCATCATCATCACAATAGCTAAAGAAAAATTGAAAATAGGTACCTTCGTTTGAAAGGATGGATAAATTGTTTATGTGAAAATAATGATCCTTCGTAATTAGATAGATATAACAAAACGTCGAAAATGGTTACTATAATCAAGAATCAGCTGCTGAAACATTTATCAAGGTAGGACCACCGATAATTGCATTATGTTTCGTTTTAGGAGTACGGAGATGCACTTTATTTTTAAGATTAGTAGAGTAAAATGAGCAATATATGACTGAGTACTGTTGTTTTAGCACTTTAATCTAACATACTAAATTGTGTCTTAACTTTAATATGTAAACAAATATTTTTTTTTGTTTGTGGAAAAGAATTTCAAAAAGTTATCAATAATTACTATATTTAATATGTTTCTTTCTGTATTTGCATCGAAGTATATGGTATAACTCATTACTAGGTACACCAAGAATCTGTCTCCAGAACAGATTTCTCTATCAGCTCTCCGGGGTTCTGGAGAACTTCAAGACTTGACCTTGGATGAGGACCTTTTAACAGATCTATTAGAACTGCCGGCCTGGGTCAGATTAACTTCTGCAAGATGTAATCGAGCATCTTTCAGAATACAATGGACTAAACTCAAAACAGTTCCTATAGTTCTGGTAAGTTAAATATTACTTTTCAATTAACTTTTAAGCACATAGAGGTAATTTTAAGCAGTAAAAGTAATAACACTAACCAAGACAATATTTGAAAGGATTTTAATGCCAGAAAGTCCAGTACGCTGCTTCAGTGCAGGTTGGTGGATTTCACATGTCGTCCATATGGGAGAGACTTAAGTCCAGCAGTTAATAATAAGATTCGACAAACAAAAATATCTTGAGTAATAAAGAATTTTCATTAATTTCAATGACTTTGTAGGTTTGTTAATTTTCTGAGCATTATCCAAGTCATCCAGAAGTTAATTTTCCATTCTGACCCCTGAATATAGTCACAGAATAGTGTAAATTATAGTACTTTGCAGTATAATACTAAATTATTATTTTAAAGCACTAATATAACAATTTATTCTGTTTTTTTTTTAACATTAATTAGTACCGACGTTACTTAAATAAAATAGTTTATTTACAATTTAACATTAATGAATAACAATCATTTTCCAACATATAACTGTTGAACATTTTATTTATAATAAGTGGCATTCCATAGTTGTCCTTAGAGGAAGCTTTGACAAATGTACTAAGCAAAGTCTATAAGTCTATATAAGAATATAATACAAATGAAAACTTGGATAATAGTAGAACGCTCCCAAGCGGTTTTTAAAAGTTGTGTTGTAATAATATAATAAGGTATTATTAAAAAAATTACTTAAATGAAGTTACTTATGGAGTTTCTTCCGGCTGTTTCTTCTATGGTTGAGGAACCTCATTATGAAACAGTAGTATGTTTAAAAAGAAAAATAATGTAAGTATCCTTAAAGTGAGCATTTGAAAATGAAAGTCATTTATTCATATCCTTTACGCTTTCTCTTTTTTCTTGATTACTTTGTTAAAAATAATATGTAGATCGTATCTCATGCTATGCAACCAATATCTTTCCACACTCACCGCCTGGGGTTGGTGACTGCAGTGCTGATAACCTCGCTGCAGTGATGCTGCGCCCTATCACTAGTCTCTGGTGTAATGGGATGGATTTTCCACCAATGTTAACATCGTCGCCAGAGCCTCGTTCATTAATCAGCAGGGTAAACCTAGTGGAGGTTAGGTGGTTGTAGCTGGATGAAAAAATTAATATTTACAAACAGAAAGTGATTTAATAATTAATGTTATTTTAATAGACGATTTGCAATGGATTCTTGGGAAATATTGGCAATTGTGTATTGGCGAAATCAATAGCCATTGTGTGAAAAAGAAATCCGACGTTTGTTATAATATGTTTAAAGCACAGGTTAAGCTGTGCTAGGCTAGTGGTCAAAGCGAGCACTTTAGTTTCATAGAGCGCGAATGACCCGGGTTCGATTACCGTTGGCGGCTCCACTAAAATTGTTAATAACAATTTTATGTGCTGTATTTACCACGTGCTCAGCGGTGTAGGAAAACATCGGGAAATAAACCTGCATGTCTGAGAAATAATAAAAAATATTATATCCAGGACATGTGATCCGCACTGGAGCAGCGTGGCGAGCTCTTGCCGGCTCCAAAAACCCTCACAGATATATGAGGAGGCCTTTGCCCAGCTGTGGGCACGGACAGGCTACAGGCTGCTACTTTACTTATTTTTTTTTACAGGCTGAGTTATTGGCTGTCTAAAAATCTTAAATAAATAAGTCAAGTATTATACTGGAAAAATTTATTTTTCGTAATTCTTGCCTGTAATTTATACATAGTATAAAAAGATATCCCTAGCGAGCGTCTGTCCTACTGTGTGACCGCGCTAATGATCCTACCGTCCAATTTGAAAAAAATATTATTTTTTTTACTTTAGGTAGACGTTTGTTAGTAGTAGTAGTAGTAGAAGACTACATATCACCCTACGATTCACAAGAGCAGAGCAATAACCATAAATCTTGGCCATTTACTCATCATGTGTATGAAACAGGCATTTATAATCCCAAGCGAGACCGCGGGGCACAGCTAGCCTTACATGAAAATAAAATTGAAGTGTATCCATCATCGTTAGCGTTCGGTAGGCGATGGTTAGATGTTCGGTTTGTATGGTTGGGCTGGACACAAAGGCTGCGACCGGCTTTCCATTTGTCACTTTGTTCCACATAAGATCTGGTGACAAGTAGTAAGGCAGGTAGACAATAGAAATGACCTCTTAACCTCCGACCAACCCACTGTCATCGTGTGAGCTTATTTTTGTTGTTTCACTCATAATTTAAAAACTTCCATATATACAGCAAAAGTGGAGACATATGCCATCGATTTTATTTCCCCATTGTGAAGCAGACGGACACAATTCGCTTAGTCACAATCTACCAGACAGTCTGGTCAATGACTTCACTCATTGATATAACACACGTATAAATGCATCAAACAAAACTAAAAAGTTTATTTTTGAATGTTGTCGCTTAGTTTAGAAATTTTACGAATACGACAAAATAATCGATTTTTTTCATTAACGATAAAACATGCTATTACGGTTTGTGAAAAAAATTATGTTCTTGCAATATTAATGTAGTAACAGAGAGATTTTTATTTTAACTTTTCACTTATGCGTCTTACGACATGCACCAGAGAATATTTATATTATTTTTAAGGTATAAAGTAACAAGAAAATTTCAAGGACACTGGAGTAATGATAGACTATACGCTTATAGGAGTTGCTGAGCCCCGGAATACTGAAGCTTAAAAATAATATTGACACTTTAGAATAGGCAAAAGTGGTTCAGAAAGGTGGGAGAGGGAGATAGACTTATAGGACCCATTTAACTTATGGTTTACACATAATCTCTTAAGGATATCAGTCGCCAATATATATTAATTAAACGTTTATTCACGTCATTGTACAGATTGCAAGATTATGCGTATTTTTCTTGGGCGCAAAAAATAATCAACATTGATTTTTGTATTTTTGGCGGAAATCTATCACACTTTTCTTTATGGCGACAAGCTCTCAACCTGTCACACTGCCCCGAATAAGCTCTGTGAAAATGGGTTGAAATGTCTCTAACAACCCCCGTATATATAAAAGGCCGTGAGAGCCTTTTTTTCGCCATGCTGGTCATGGTCATGCGGGTTGGTCAGAGCACTGCCAGCACCCTAGCGCTAGTGGTACAACCCATCACTAGTCTGTAGGATTTGGGTTCGACATAGCCGTATGGATTTTTCGCCCTGAGAAGGTCGGCGGAGCCTGTTTCGTTAGACAGAAAAGGGTGCAACGCGTGCATGTGACATGTGGATATACGTGAACATTAGTATATTCCCCCTTTCATTCGTCTTGTCTCGTCACATGTCATGGGCAAAATTACCTACTTTAGTGCATCTGATTCGATTTAAGATAAACGCAATATTACTATTGACCATAATAACGAATATGTCAAATAAAATGGCGTTCATTGCCAAGTATTGTTCGTGGAATTGTTACAAAGTCAGCAGACAGCTACGAATGATTGGCAAGGTATCAAACATTCTTAGGAACAATTAGTTCTAATTCAAAACAAAGTTTTCAATAAAAAAAAATCTACATGTAAGGAATCAAACAAAGATTGCTATAAAATATTTTAGATTAAGAATTATAAATCCTGCGTGAAGGAAAATCTGCATATTAGCTATACACTATAGGTAGGTAATTCCTTATACTTTTTTTATGTCATAACAGTGATTGATTTTACTCGATACAATAATTGAAATACAGGAAATAAATAAAAAAAAAACCAATACATACAGTCTATGACTATGGCCACTATATTTATTGTATTGTCTGAGAGGGGATAAAATCTACCCTAATCAAAATAGATATCAGCGTAGTACGTGTTACTCTGCCGTCGATTAGTAGTACCCACACATTACTGTTTCTGTTTTAAGAGCACTGAAACTTGTGAAAATACTTGACGTATGAATTTAAAGTTGTCTCAGGATGACGAGAATACTGCGCTTCTAAATTCTATGTGTCACTGTGTTATGGGAAGAGGCGGCACGTGCCAATTTTATTGTAATATAATTTCTGTTGAAGCGAAATTATATAAAGAAAACCAATAAACCCAATCAACGCTACTCTCCCTGAAGTAACAAGGCACAAGATTCAATATAAAGTTGCTTTCCCGTGTTATCGAAAACGCGACCGATTTAACCTTGTGCTTGATTTGACGCTAAGTTTTTCAACTCGCTCAAAATCTGTCCGGCTCGACTCGCGAAGAGTTATAATGATTAGTCCTTGCCAATTTCAACCATGGCGATTTTATCGTGCTTGATTAGTTTCTATTTATCCCGACGTTTCGGGTACTTTACAACAACCGTGGTGACAACAACAGGCGTATGACGTCCTGATGTCATACTTAACCCGGCTACCGTCAGAGTCGCATTTTGCAGCTCGAACAGAGTAGACGTGCATCAGATCTGGCTGTATGGACTAAAGTCCTTTGCCTTTCCCATTAGGGATAAATTAATATCATCATCATCACCGGCTACCGTCAGCTTTCTAATTATATAGCTTCTGATTACTAGAGAATAAAAAAATTGTAAATGAATAAATTGCATTGTGGTATCGTGTGTAACAATCCCCCCCTTTCTCCCCGTGGGTGTCGAAAGAGGCGACTAATGAGAAAGCTTTCGAAATGGCTACAGACATGGCAGAATCACCATCTAGGAAAAATACCAGACCCAAATGAAGTAAACCGATGACGGGTACCAGCGTCTAAGGAGTTGTCTGGTAATACGATCGCTAATTCGCTTGCCGAGCACGGGCATTAAAGCAAATCTTTCTTATTTGAGAGGCCTATGTCCTGCTATGGACTATTTACAGGTTGGTAAGAAAAGTTAAGGTAACTCAATTCGTCGCGTAGGAAGTTACATTAATGAAATATAAATACCGAGTTAACAAGGTTATTGTATATGAGTACCGAGCCTAGACGAACAAACACGGCCCTAATTCATGAATTATGTATTTAATTAGATCCACGTCACCAATTTGGACCTTGCTTCTTAACGTTGCTTTGTTAGCGTTCAGGGTGAATCTTAATCGACTGCTTGTAAATATTACGTATAAATTATGGATTGATATTTGTCTGGAATGCATTTTTGTCCATCTGTTTGTCCGTCCAGACCCATACACTCGTGAACGGCTCGACGAATCGAATTTATAATTTGTATTGTATACTCTGCTGTGTGGTGATGTCCTAAGACGTGACCTCACAGCATTGACAGTCTTGTCAATGCTGTGAGGCGGTTGGTTCTGCGTAAGGCCAACCTGCTTGCCGAGCGTGACGATTATTACATACCCAGCTTCAGAGTCGTATAAGCAGTAGTGGGTTTTTAATAGGCTGATGAATAAGATTGAATATTTAAGTCCAGGGATCCATATTGCTACATAAACCGTGAGGTGAGCGTAGGTCACAGTAATGAAGCTTCTTATGTTTTGTACGTTAAATCCAGTTATTAAATAATATAATTTAATTTCGATACGTTAGTAAATTGTTTATGAGAGAGCGAAGGTTTTGTACGTGGTAGAGCCACGAGGCGGCTTTTGCTGCTGCTAAAATGGGCCGGCTCGTCAGCGGTAGTACAACGACTTCGCTGAATACCGGCGTGAAGTAGAACCATCTTGGGCTTCTGCGTTTCGTACGGTGAGCGAGGTTTTGTACGTGGTAGAGCCAAGAGGCGGCTTTTGCTGCTGCTCAAATGGGCCGGCTCGCCCGCGGTAGTACCACGACTTCGCCGAATACCGGCGTGAAGTAGAACCGTCTTGGGCTTCTGCGTTTTGTACGGTGAGCGAGGTAACCGGAGGCCCACTCCCCCTCCCCATCCCCAATCCTCATCCCTTCCAACTCCCAAATATCCTTAACTGGCGTGATGTAGAACCACTTGTGCTTCAGCGTTTCGACTTCTCAAGGTCCGATTCTCATCCTATCATCCCTCTTATCCCCCAAAAATATTCTTAAATCCTCGGCTTTCTCAGCATTCAAGGTGGATCCGTCTTTGATAAGCCTTCAACATCATCAGTCTGTCGATATACGACAGACTGATGGTGTATTGACAGCATTGTAGATATAAGAGTCTGAAGATTCCCAAGTGGCATGGCAATCTTAGAATTTCACTTCGTGTTTTTTTTATAATTGTCATGTCGAGAAAGGAGGCTAATGAGCAAGCGTCTCACCCGGTAGTAAGTAATTACTGTAACCCACGTACATTTGTAATACTAGAGGAGCACACTACAGGTGCGTTGCCGGCCTTTAATAATATTTGGGGGATTTGAAGGGGACAGGGGAGTGGGCCTCCCGTTGCCTTACTGACCGTAAGAAACGCAAAAGCTACACGCCGGTGTTCTGCGAGGTAGTGGTTCTAACCCCGGTCAAAACGGCTATTCGCGCATCCATAAATGTCCTGTCACAATTATATTTTAGAATAATAAAGCAAACATTTTCTAAAAGCCCATTACAGTATTCTATTAATAACATTCTTAGATAGCACTCGATATTACAGATAAGATTCTTTCGTTATCGGCTCAATTCTTGACTTTGGCTGCTGACGACTGTTTCAGCTGGACTTCAGAATATATGTAAAGCCAAAGCCCCCGGGGTTATTGCCTATAATCAGAGAAAACTGAGTTTCATGGTTTAGAAGCTTTTGAGTTCACTGCGTACAGACAGACATTATTTTTAACCAATATAGAATAAAAAAAAGTATAATTAAGTTAAAAAATCCGGAAGCCAGGATTGAACTTGATGAAAAGAATTTGCGTTTAAAATAAATACAACAACGACTATGAGGCGAGTATATACTCTGTAGAGTCGGGAGAGGAAGACCTAGGCAAACATTTCACGATCAAATCGGAGAGGTTCTGGAAAAAGGCCAGGTCAAGAGTATTCTAAACCAACGAGCATACATCCTAAGGTGGAAATGAAAGTGGACGAAGCGAAAGACGTATGTCAGGACCATAGCAAGTACAAGAAGGTTGTCTCTGCCTACCCCGTTAGGAACAAAGCGTGAATATATACATACATACATACGACTATGAAGATATAATATAAAGGAGCAAGATTTTTTTTAAAGACCTGCTTGCAAGCGTTCTTTGATTGAAGCACCCTGCCCCTCACAGGTACCACCAGGTAGTTAACTAGCTATTATAGTTTAGTTTATATATAATTTTTTTTTCATTGGTCACAGAATTTGGACGAAGTGCACATCGCGCTGGAGGTGTGCACAGAGCCCCGGGTGATGAACCCGAGTCCGGCAGGTGCGATGCCCGTGCCGGGGAAATACAGCTATATCCACAAGGTAATTTTCTTATCGTCTTCCATTGTGTTGCGGCACGTGATGCGTGGTAAATCGGAACAAAATTACAACTAAACAATTTTAATGTTACCGATTCGTGCTTTCATCTGCCCCACTACTGAACTACTATGAAATGCAGTCTACAAATTATTGATTATATAAATAACTTTTCAACCCTCTTTGACGCAGGCAAATTAAAAATCAATCTGGTAAAGTACCATAAAAATGCTTAGTGTACATAACAAAAAGTACTTTCAAAACGCTTAAACAATTATTACAGTCTTCAAATCCGGAAGATCTGTCATTCTATAATGCTGAAGGTCAACTGGCATATTAGAGTCATTAGCTTTAATTATATAAGTTTTCCTTAAACATTCGCATAAGATTTTGAACCTTATTGTCTTCAGGTCATAGACGGTATATCGGTGGCTGTGAACTTAGTGCAAATTGACTTCAATTGTGATGCCTTTACCAGCAGTGTTCAGGTACGTTTTGGAATTGGATAATTAAATTATTTTGTATAACTTGTAAATTTTACCTTGCATTATTTACCACGTGCTCAACGGTGAAGGAAAACATCGTGAGGAAACCTGCATGTCAGAGAAATAATAAAAATATTATTTCGAGGATATGTGAAGCTCGCCAACCCGCACTGGACCAGCGTGGCGGGCCCTTCCCGGCTCCTAAACCCTATCTGATAGTATTTGAGAAGGAGGCCTTTGCCCAGCAGTGGGCACTTACAGGTTGTTACTTTACTTTTTTTTTTGCAAATTTTACCTTAGCGATATCAATAGTGTTGTTTTTTAAATTATTGATTAATATATTAGTAAATTTAGATGAGACGCACAACCCAGTAAGTGTACAAAAAGAAAAAAAAATCAAAAGTTACATTGGATACAACTGAAAGACGTGTCCGTCTGTACATTTTTATCGATTTAAAGGTAAATAGTATTATGAGTAACATTTCGCTAACTGGTTTATATACTTGTTAGTATTATACTTAAATTAAATAAAAATAACTTAAAAATCACCTGTCATTGTCGTTGTTTTGTTTTCAGATCTCCAGGGTGACGGTGGAGTCCCGCACGCCTGAAGGTCGAAAGGGGGATCTAAGACTGACTAGAATCAAGTCACCTGATACTGGGCAACTTTTAATATTTAAGGTATGATAGCAATACTAATAATATGGAGGTTGTACGTGATAGAGCCAAGTGGCCACGTTTGCTGTAGCTCGAATTGGACGGCCCCGGATATTATCACGGTCTCACAGAATACCGGCGTAAAGTAGAAGCATCTTGTGCTTTTGCGTTTCGTTCGGTGAGTGATGCCACTGGAGGCCCATTCACCCCTGCCCGTAAAAAATACATATTTCACCTGACTGGTATTATTTAAAATATCAGATTATAAGAAAACTAGGGGTGATCAGGTGTCTAAACATTTTTATACCCTTCAACCCATTTTTCATCAGAGCATATTTGGGACAACGTGACAGGTGATGAGTCAGAAACATAGTACAAGTTCTCCACGGTGGAAAGTAAGCTCCCGATTCATACGATCCAGATCAGCGTTTAGGCAGATGGTGGTTAACACGCCACCCAAAGCGAGGACACATTAATATTCCGAAAACTTTCAATGCACATGTTTCTATAAAAGATAAAAAAAAATATATGACAGCCATCTCGTTTTGGAAGTCTGTTTCCGCCTTAACAATTCAATCCTTCGAGACAATTTATTTTACTATGATAATATATTGTAGTTAAATGAAATAAATCTTTTCCTCTTAGGAATTAGAATGGCAGAGCGCACGGATAGAGGCTAAGGCCCACGGGGCGGCAGCGGCTAATCTACCACCGCTGCGATTGTTGCTGGGCAACACGCACTGTAGAATCGTGATCAAGAAACGGCTCTCGGGTAATTTTTTTTTTAATATTTTAGAATAACGTTTCTTAACTCATTCTGAACATGATTGAAGAGAATCAATCACTGCGAATCACTAAGTGGGAAAGTTTGTGCCCAGTAGTGGGGACTCTTTTTATAGAAGTCTGCAAGGATCTCGAGCGCTGGTCGCATGTATTGATGATTAGTGAAAAAAAATTTGTAGAAATGTGTCATGCATTTTACTAATATTATCATAGAATACTCGTAATTCGTTTGGGAATGGTGTTGCATGCCGAACGAGAGAAGAGGAACCGATTACACAGAACGGTTCTCTTTACTCTCGGGACCTCATATTACCTAGAAAGCATCTCATAACTGCAATGGTGGTGTACTGCTGGTCGAATTCGCCCATGGCAATAATTTGCGTTTACTGTCGGAAATTGTCAATTGCGCGAGATATAGTGTAACAAGTGTGTGCAGTTAAGGTTTCTTAACACACGCAGTACAAATATTATACCTACCCGCCCTGAAACCGAATTTCAATAAAAAAGCAAAAAAAAAGAGGAGCGCGTGTAAGCCAATACACAGGAGTGAAACTCCTACTCACTTTAAAATAACTGCTTATTATATAAATAATTTTATATTAATTAACAATAAATATTACACACCGTTTAAAATCAGTACATTACATTAGTTTTATACATTTTCTATTCAAAAAGCAAGACTTTCTCAGCCAACCGGAACGTTACACTCAAATTAGACCTTGATATTTTACTCGCATTCATAGAAGTTTCTCTTCAGAAAAGTACAACTTAAGGTAATTGCAATAACTATGAACAACGAATAACAATTGTGTAACAGAAATAACGAACAAAACGAACAATAATGTGAAACAGACGGAGCGGGACCTGAGCATTAATCAATCGCAACATAGAGACTGACACTAGTTGTTGAGGTCGTGAAGTTTAAATAATCGTACTTGTGCGTTACCGTGTACGTGTGCGTGTGCTCTCTGTGCAGACTGCGCAATGACGGGGTCGCGGCTGGTGCTGCGGCCCGAGCCGCTGGCCTGGGCGCTGACGGACGGGCAGCTGCGCGCCGCGCTCGCGTGCGCCGCCGCGCTCGCCGGACCCGTGCGCCGCGCCACGCGGGCCGCCACGCGCGCCGCCGCCGCTCGGAAGGTACGCGCGCGTCACGTCGACGTCGGCCCGGCCCAGCTGCGACCGCCAGGTAGCCTTTACCAAAACCTTGGCAGACGTGAAGTTCCAATTACAATGGGTCTTCTCCATTTTTTATAGATCCAAGAGCCTCGGGAACAGATACACAGCAGACCAACCTCCGGAGATAAAGACATAATTGCGCGAATGTTCGCCAAACACGACGTGAAAGAGACTTCGTACCATTTGCTCGCGCCAAGGATTGATCTTCATCTGTGCGATGATCCCGGACGTAAGTCACCTTGTGTACTAGTAGATTAATCTTAAAATAAAAACTATATCATTTATCGAGTATATATAGATTGTGAAAGCAAAGTGAAGTAGCAGCCTGCCCACTGCTGGGCAAAGGTCTCCTTCTTAAATACGAGTATCAGAGAGGGTCTAGGAGCCGGGAAGGGCCCGTCACGCGGCCAGTGCGGGTTGACGGGCTTCACATATCTTCGAAATAATATTTTTATTATTTCTTAGACATGCAGGTTTCCCTTCACCGCTGAGCATGTGTTAAATAACGCACTTTCAAATTGTTTTTAACAATTTTAGTGGTGCCGGCACCGGGGCTTGAATCCAGATCACTAGACTATAGAGTGTAGTAAGAGAAATATAACATTTAATACTTAAATGAATGTATAAATATATGTAATGATTATACATTGAATTTAAACTATTTTTTAACAGATTTAGTTAGATTTTTGCTATGTAACAGTATATTATAACAATATATGTATAATAGTAAAGTGCAAGGCGTCTGGTATTGCGATCACTAATCAACTTGTGAAGAATGATGAATACGGCAAGTAGGTGCTCTCCCAACACCCTTGCATCTGCTGGTGAATTATTTACGGGTTGATGTCATCGTTAGACTTGGAAGCTTTCAACCACAGGAGCGGGGTACCTGCAGGTTTGTAGTTTGCCTACATTAAAGCTTATTTACTCACATTATATCAGTATTAACCTCACACCTGCGCACGGTGCATCCTGCTGAATCACGGACTATACTGATGGAGGAAAATCCATCAGACTATGCGAAAATCCCCCAGTGGTGAGCATCTCTAGTGCGATCCGCATCTGACACTGCACTCACAAACGCGCATGTGTTGTGAGTGTGGTGGAAATGCTTTATCATAGCATACCAGCTTTTGTAGGCGCATTCCTCGAAAGGCTCATGTCCAGCAGTGGACTTACACAGGCTGATAAAGTGAAACTAAGTAAGTACACAAGTCAAATATAACTTGCAGTGGGCAGATCGGATATGCCGTCGCTAGCGAAAGGCGGCGCTCTGCAGGTGACGCTCGTGAGCATGCAGGCGGACTTGTTTCCCTACCACAAGGCCGCTGACGATCGCCGCCATTGGAGGGGCTATAGGTAAGTGAATATAAGCACGAGTATATATATATGAACATAATATCTTTGTGCACCCTTTTACATTTTCTCTGTTCAATCTAACGGTAGACTGGTAGAGAATGCCTCTTGGCATTAAGTCCGCCTTTTTGTTCTGTAATGTGCAAATAAAGTTTAAATAAATAAATAAATATAAATGTTGTATAGTACATCAAAAGCAAAGAAATTTCCTTTTAAATCACAGCAGTAAAAGAGTTTGTGAAAATAGATATAGCTTGGTAATATTGTTATATCTGTCCTTGGCTGTATGAAGGCAAATTTACTCATTTCACATAATACACAATATACATATTGTTTATTCACCTCAGATAAGACTTAAAACTTAAGATTTGGCGTGAAATGCCAGTGGACGTCTAGCAGGGCTTATTTCATAAATTTAATAAACTCTATTAGCTTTTCACAACTTTCAACGCAACTCCTGAAAGGCAATATATGTAGATATATATTGACTTACAGGTTGCCATTAAGTTAATTAATAAAATTATCATAATTCAGTGGTCAAAAAGTACCCATTCAACGCCATACCTAACACATAAGATTTAAATCGACAGAGCCCCTTTATACATCGTTTGTACTTCTTTAATACATCGTTTGTACTACCCGTGCACAACCGTGCACCCGAATTGGATTATAAATGGCGTCTCATCGAGTCTGTATCGTCAGCATACAACATTTCGTAAATTTAACTTTATGACCGTAATGTACGACAACGTGTTTATTACATAATTTCGTAAAAAAAAATTCTATAACGATTTCATATTTCATGTGGAGATGTGGGTAGTTAACTAGAGAGACGAGTTGCTCATACTAACTCTTTATTGAGACTGGTCTTAAAAGCTAAACAAGTGTCACAAGTATAGGTATGAAATGGTAGAGTCGGGAGAGGAAGACCTAGGCGAACATTTCACGATCAAATCGGAGACGTTCTGAAAAAAGGCCAGGTCAAGAGTACTCTAGACCAACCAGCACTCATGCGAGGATTGATGAAAGTGGAAGAAGGGAACGACCTATGTCAGGATCGTAGCAAGTGGAAGAAGATTGTCTCTGCCTACCGCGTTGGGAACAAGGTGTGAATGTATATATATATAAATATATATATTGTATACGTATCTAGTGACGTGTGGGCTACACGTACACAAATTATAATAATTTTTTTGGAGAATTACGCAGGATGACATGAGAAAACACATGTTTATATCGATTCAACAAGATAACATTACTCGTAGGTACAAAACTAACGCTGAATGGCAAAGTGAAGGTAACATCCTAAAAAGGAACCCTGTTATTTTAGCGTCACAAGTAGTGCACTAGGATTATCAAGTAATCTTTAATATCGTCATCACTATATCAGAATTGCAATGGCAGTAGTTGATTACATTAACACTATTAATAATTTAACCTCAAAAAACTTAATTATATTGAACACATTTGTTTTGTTTTACACTATGTAGTACATTCAATCGTATTCGTCTGACAATCACAGAAAAGTAACAGTTATAGAAAATAATTAAAACAATTGATAAATTTATAACGAATAACTGTTAAAACGAACCAACGAAAGCATGCTTTTTAGGTAGTTTCTGCCATCAGGTGTGAATATATACAGCGATGTGCAAGCGAGAGGTCAATGGAGGCGAAACCATTTATAATCCTATTCTTTATCTGGACGAGCATTGGAAAATACGTCCACCAATCTCGCATTAGTTACGATTACAAGAGTGAGAACGTCACATTTCGCATTAGAAGTGAGCAAGATAACATTAGGTCTCTTACTTCGGTAAATCGTGCTCTATATTTGGCCATAAAAAGCCGTTGGCTTATTTCTTTTAGCGACTTAAATCTCTGCATTACATACGTGTGTAACTGTTCCAGGGAAGCAGCGACACCTCACACCCAGTGGCTATCACAAGCTTTATCGTCTTTCTGCACCTCACTGCTGGACACGTTAGATCCTAGACCCATAATACCCAGTAATAAGGTATATTTTTGTTTGCTGTCATCCATTGCCGTTTCACTTCATTCTAATTGATTGACATCATTTATATTCACAAAGTTGACAATGCCAGATACATATACCATATAACTATGATCATCTAATCATCATTATATTCATCAATATGTACTAGTGAAGGATACGTTACGACTGACATTCCGGAATTGTGTATTATACAATCCTTAATGAGTTCCGAATTTTTTTTTTATCATAAGTGGTACCAAAACCTACGCCAAATGTTTACGCCTACAATCCCTCACGTGGTAAGCAGAGGTTTCTGTACTTAAAATCTATACAGGTAGGATGCGAAGTCATTAACTTTTTATGAAAACTTGATTAACATTTTACTCATAACTTTTTGTAAACTGTGAAAAACGTTTTACGAAAGAAAGGACTTTAACTGCGTAATAATATAAATAAAGCATAAGCGGCATTTGACATGAATAATAGTTTATTGATCTCGGCAATAGTGGTGACACCTGGAGGCGGTCGGGCGATGAGGTCTTTGACCTTTGTCCCGTAGGCGATTGAATTGATATTTGTTGTATGACTCAGAAATAACCTTTAGAATATGATGTTAAATTTAAAATCAGGACGACGCATCCCATCAGTACATAGCTACAAAACGACCCCCTGTTACTTAACTGTGCTGGTAATCATAATAGTGATTGGCAATCCCTACAACTTGACTGTTAAAATGTTTCGATTGTAGAGGAAAGAATTTAAATTAAATTATGAAAAGCTATTAAGCACGGTCGGAAATCAAAATAAGTTTTCTTTGTGAGATGTGTAAGAAAAACACACGTTACTGCTCTTAACAAATCATGGACGCACTCAGAGTCGTTTAATTAAAATCTCTTATTTTTCTTTAAAATGCCAAGCTTAAAAGTAATTGAGACAAAAGTTGTTGATTTATTGATTTCAATTTAGATTAATGTTTTTTTCTGCGTGTTAGTATGTATTTGAACCCTGTATATTGATAGACTAATGAGTTGGAGAGAGGACTGTGGACCCTGACATCGCAGGTTCGTGCCCGCTATTCGACTATTGTCGTACCACCAGCTTGCACCACTGTTGCTTAATTGGAATAGTTAACAGGGATATTAGTTATGTTAATAGCATTGCAAGGGTTCTTTGAGTGATCGTTGAAGGGCAGTAACTAAAGTAGTGTGACGTCAGCAGCCAAGCCAGCCAGAGAACGTAGAGGCGCCTATGTCGAATGGACTCAACCACAAAGCTAATGCGGCCCCGAGCCAGGCTGCACCCATCACGTCTCCGTCCACCACTACCACCTCACAAGGTACTCAAACAAAATATATTTTAATGTTATTTTATTAATATTTTTATATCTTCCTCTGTCTTACAGCCTCAAAACATCCAATGACATAAAACTGGCGGTAATCCCAACACTTAACAGACGGGTCGGCTGCACATTTGAGACGGTTATTTACGGACATGAGGCGAGTGTAAATGGTAGAGTCGGGAGAGGAAGACCTGGGCGAACATTTCACGATCAAATCGGAGACGTTCTGAAAAGAGGCCAGGTCAAGAGTACTCTAAACCAATGCATGCGAAGATTGATGTAAAGTAGGAGAAGCGAAAGACGTATGTCAGGACCGTCGCAAGTGGAAGAAGTCTCTGCCTACCCCGTTGGGAACAAGGCGTGAATATGTACATACATTTATCGAGCCGCATAGTTTTATCCGTCATTTCCCTTTACAGACTTTGTCAATTTCCAAATATTTAGCAGAAACTCCACACAAGTTATTATTGCAAGTTCTACCCACGATCATGGATATAAATATAAATATTGTTATTACCGCCACTTACTTCCTCGGTCGACTTTTAAAACGATTGAGAATAAGATAGTGGCATATTGTTCATATGATTTTCACTATGAATAACTTTTTCAGCTTCGCCGACACGCACAAGAATACTGCAGCAGCTCGGCAAGTTGATGACCACGTGCCTCATCCTTAGGATAGACGACTTCACTGTTAATAAGGTACAAGTTTAAGTTTAAGATGTACCGGCCGACAGATTAATCAATTTCGTTATAAATTAGTTGCGCTCGTTTTTTTATTGGGATTGTGAAGATAGGTTTTTTATTGATTGGATTTTTAAATGACTTAAGTATTCAGCCAACCATTGACGAGTTTTATTCTTATAAAACAAAGTCACTTTACTTACGGTTTGCTCCTTATTGTCCTTGAACTTAATAATGGACTGTTTTAGAAAGTATAATTCGTATATTGGCAATAATTATCAAACTTGCACAGACCAATGTCTAATATTGAGTAATGTTGAGTCGGCGGTATCTGGTTACACGTACGAAACAAAGGTCGAACGGTCAGCGTCCGGCCGCCCCGCACCCCTCGGGTTATTCAGTGATCTGAACACTTACGTTAAGCTAATGAGTTCAAATACAAAATAAGTTTTAGGAAATACTTTCTCAAAACTCTTTCTCCAAAACTTAGAGATTCAAAATTATAATATCTAAATATTTGTAAATTGATGTCAATGGTTTTTTGAAAGTTTTATTTTTTATTATTCAGGTATCGACTGGCTCTAAGAGAGAAACCCCTCGTCCGCTCGTAAGTGCGGAAAAGGCAACGCTGCCTGGAGACGCCGGATTACTACACGCCGAGATGACTTTCTTCTATTACCCTGGAGATGTATGCTTTCCCGGTAGGGTTAGATATCTGCATAACGTGCTAAATTACCTTTTCAAAGCACTGAGTAATCTTGAGGTGGATTAGCACTTGCGGTACCTCTAATTTGGAATACACTTTCTGCAACATATGCCTTGCGTGAGAGAGAGAGATATAAACTGTGAGTTCTACAGCCAGCGGATTATCTAAAGATCTCGCGGCGTCTTATATATATATGAGCCGTATATCTTTTCGCATGTCATTTATATCTTATATCTTAAACACTCAAAAATGTATATCTTAAGTCTCCCAAATTTAGAAAAGACTTTTGGAGGATTATATTACTTGACGTAAAGACCGTATTAGAGTACATAAGAAGTTCACCAATCCGTGTTGAAGCAGTGTGATAGGACTCTTCCCGACTCCAAACTCTTTTAAAAATGAGAGACAGTTCTAGACTTGGAACACTTTTAATCTGTCACTTTAATATAAAATGTCTCATGAATAACGTTTCATTAAAAATAATCCAAAATACTGATATTCGGGGTTGGTCCATAGAGCCGGAAAACTGGAACTAATTTTAGCAGTATTTTGTTTTCTTTCACTCAAATCCTGTACGTGCAGCTGAGCCCGATCCCTAAATACAGCTATATCGGATTGGTTCAACGAGCAGGAACTGTACGTTTTACAGTGCCGGCCCCAAAACTGTACGTGCAGCTGAGCCCGGTGCGCGTGTCGGTGGACACGTGCAGCGTGGTGTGGCTGGCCGCCTTCTTGCCGCACGTGGCGCGAGCGGCGGCCTCCGCGGCGGAGGAGCAGCCGCCGCCGTACATCGACGTCCGCGCAGAGGCTATCATGCCTAAGGTCTGCTATTTGTCGTTGATAAGTACGTTGCACGTGTAAGAGTGAATATATTAACTTTTTCCCCAAATATGTTAATCTAACTTGCATTCGATACTCTCTGCTGTCAAACAAACGTTTTTGCCGAATATATGATGGCGGAAAATCTATTCAAATATTCTGAACTCAAATATCTCATCCGTGATGGGGAGCAGCATCATTGGTGGGACGTTACCGACACTGCGCTCACTAACCCAGCCTGCTAAGTATGGACAGATGATGCGAACCTCAATAAATCTATTTTATGAATTAAATGGAAACATTAATACTTAAGCCCAAATTAATAACATTTAATATGAATGCAGGATACACAAAAACAAATATAATCTTATAAATAAAATGTATGTACACATTTATACAGCATGAATGCGACACAGCTCTTATTGACATTTAATAAAAATATGTTTATACTGGTAGTCATAATTAAGTGGATATAGTGGAAAAAAAATTGCTATTGTAATGAAAAAACCGTTTTCATACAAATTAAATACCCAAATAACACAAAAAAACGCAAGCTGTTCATTATGACTAATAGTTTAATGACCTCAGTACGAGCGTCCACCTCGCAGGATCCATTCATTGTCGACGTATTAGCGACTTCAAACGCGGACCGTGCAGTCGATAAGGCCTTAACTAGGAGTCGTTGGTCCGTTTAACTAGTAGCTCAAATATATCTTGAGCCAAAATAACTGAAGCTAAAAAAATTTCCTGTGAATAATGTACTGTATTTATATAACTAATATTTTGTGTATGACTTAAAAGTAGCCTGTAGAATACGAGTTTAAATTTTACGTCGTACCGTCGCATGCAGTCTGTATATACATTACAAAGTTAAGACACGTGAAGGAATAAGTGACTTTAGTCACATTTTCAAACTTAATCACTTACAGATAGTGTTGGAAGCGGGACCAGAGCACGTGTCGCAACAGAGGGATCGTCCGAAGGAGCTACACATTTGCACAGCTAGAGCCACGTTCACTAACGTCCGTGAATCTCCGAGAGCCAGTAAGAGATTCCATGCGTTAAGAAACGGAGACAAATATAATTGTATAAAGAAAATTACAACAATTGTAACATTTTAGAATTTTAAATTATAAATTATTTACATCTAAGCCTTCACCTTTGGTAAACTACTTTTCGTCTCTCCGAGAGACAGATCGTGACGGATTGTAGTCTTCGTCGTAGAGCTTGCACCTGGAGGATGCCACGGCATACCGACAACTTTAAAAATAATTTTAAAATAAAAAGGCGCAATGCCGGTTCGTTGTGCATTGTATAAAGATCAGTTTGATTCGTTTTCTATTTTCGTTGTAACGTTTTCACGTCCAATAACGTTTTGTTTGCAGACACGCCGGGAACTCGCGCGGACTTAGCGTCCATAATATCGGGGTTAAGGCGTGCGACGCCGTGCGGCGCGCACTTCCCGTGTGCGGCCGACGACCTGGATCCCATACACGAGCAGTTCGTGTTGCACGCGGACCGTAAGTGTTGGAACTGTTTTATATATTAAAAACTCGCTTCCTCCTTCCTTCCCGGGATGAAACTATCTAAAATATATATGATTTTCGTCGGAATCGGTTCAGAGGTTTAGACGTGAAAAAGTGACAAACAGGCAGAGTTACTTTAGCATTTATAATATTAGTATGGATTATAAATGGTAGATGCAGCAACAAAAACGAATTGTTCTAATAATAAGCCTCCTTCCGTACTCAAAAGCAACCACTTCAAGTAAAAGGGTACAGTTGCTTACTTCAGGTTCAAGTGGTTTGAATTTAAACTAACACTGCTCCAGTTAAAGTGGTATATTTTGCAAACTTCCATAGTACCATGACCTAATGTGAGTGACCTACAATATGTATTTTAACAAGCGATATATACATTAGCTCCGCAAGATTTTTTGACTGAGGGAGAAGCCCCACCTCAAGAGAAAATATATACTCTCCCTCTTCGCGGCTTGCCAATAGGGACTCGGTGTCCAATTGCAGGCGGGCAATGGTTCACCCATCGCCCGGAGGCCATGGGGACTTAGGAACGCGACTGCAGCAACGCAACGCGTTTCGGTATTTTATTCGTCGTTCTGACTCTGCAGTATTGAATGTTGACGTTGTCGCGTAAAATAAATATAATACATTACAACCAATACTGAAAACCAAAATAAATAATTATCTTAACTAGAATAGATCGTAACGCATAAATCTCGAGACCGCGAGAACGCGACAGCACGTATGTTTTAGCGCCCCGTACGCACGGTGAACGGATACCCGCTGCTACACAATTCTGATTCTTGAACAACTCTGAACGTTATAGAGTTGGACGACATCGAGCGCGGCAATGCGGTGTCCGCGGAGCTGCTGTGGCGGGAGAGCCGCGCGGTGTGGTGCGCGCGCGTGGAGCCGCTGTGGGCCGACTTCTGCGGAGCGCGCGCCACCAACTACAAGCCCGCGCCGCTGCTCGACGCCACGCCGCTCACCGCATGGGTACTTACGCTCGCAGCGCTAATACTCTAGTGCGCACGCCACCAACTACACGTCCCGCGCCGGTGCATCTGGATGGTTTAGGTGTTGCTGACAGCTAAACCATCCAGATGCCTACCTTCTGAATCGTGGTTCCTCGGTTTAAATCCTAGTTGAGGCCGTATTGTATATTAACTGTCCTACGACTCCTATACTCGTTGACCCTTGCGCCGAAACTATCGCATTAAAGTAACACATTATGTAAGTGTTTGACAAGCAAGGGAACAAGTTGCCTCTGTGTCAGCGAACTCCCTTCACCAGTGCAAATGACGATTTCTGTTGATAACGGAAGATGTGACATGAAAAAAGATAACTTATATCTTAATCTCTCTTTTGACAGATGTATTTCGACGAAGGCTTCTCCCGAATATGGGTAATAGCTCGCACTTGCGGACTTGCGGGTCTTCAACTCAATCACTATCAACTCCTGTTCCTCCTGAGGCAGCTCGAACGCATCTCCGAAATGATGGCTTGGCTTTCGCATGACGCTGCAAGGCAACCTGAAGGGGACGAAGGGTAAGTCACAAACTAAATTAAATAAGGTTTATCTGACAATTGGCCAGTGATCTCTTACTAAGGCAGTCCTAAGGGAACTATCTGTAAAATCTGTAAACAATGCCTGCCTCATCATGTTAAATTCAAGGAGGTATATATTAACACATTTGCCTAAGTTTGTTTCTTTACAGACCTTTTCTAACTGTGCTCTATAGAGATGTAGAATGTTTGTCTATTCTCATCACGCTGGTGATTGCCAAATGAAATTGATAGTAAGGCTATGTTTGCTGTGTATATATAAACTTTTTGAATTTTCAGGTCTATAGTGGTGGGGGTGGTGGTTCCGGGAGTGGAATTAACCCTAGTGTTGCCGTCCAGCTGTCCAGGACAAGAGTCTTCCAGAGATCTAGACAGTGTGCCCTTAGATTCTTCCAGTCTACAAGACCTCAAAATGGGTAAAATTAAGGGTTCCATTTATTTATTATGATAATGTTGCGCGTGAATGGAAGTCCAGAGCTTTGAATTTAAGTTGGATCATTACCTAAAAAAGTCTCTTCTGTATATGTAAATTCTTAATATACTTAAGTTGTATAAAAAAAACAATTCTTACAAAATATTCTACTGTTTTTGAATTATCTATCTATATCTCATATAAGCCGGCGACAGACCCTGCTATATAATATTTAACAGAATGAAAATGTGCACAGGTTCAGAAGCAACTATGGCGCCATCTATGCAAGACCGGGACAGCGCCGTGTTGGCGTTTCCGATGCCGATAGAAGTGTGCAACGCGCAGCCGCTCCCCGCCGAGGAAGTGCCGCCCAGCCCCGGCATCGGCTTCGGAGGTTTGTGTCCATTTCGTAAACACATAAAGACCTATGCGTTCAGTTTCATTTAAGGTTGCGATACAAGAGAATTCAGACAAAAATAGATCCAATGTGTTGACTTCAGCGTATTCCCGGGTATCATCGCCATTATATGTATATTTTATTACGTATTTAATATTAAGTCACCTATGTATGTGTGCACTTGTCTTGCAAATTTTGTAAATCAATTTATGACTCTTTAGTTTATTTTGTATTCAGTTACTTAGCCACGTTTCGTATTACGTCTGTTTGTTGACTTATTAAATAAAAAAAAATCTCTTCAGTATGGTAGTGCATGGTAGGTGTACTCATGTTTCTAATAATCGTGTCTAACGATTTTATGTGACGTCACCGGCTTGGGTATTACCGGAGCGCTCACATTCCCGTTTCGCATGCAGGCTTCTCGTCGATGCGGCGCGGGCTGACGTCACTGGTGACGTCATTCGAGGGGCTGGGGCGAGACGACGCGCGCAGCGACGCCGCATCCACCGCTAGCTCGGACAGCGAGCGTTACGTGCTGGTGGGGCTCGCTGCGGAGTCGCCGGACGACGCGGACTTCGCCTTCCGGTACGTACGACATCCATGCATCAGAAATTTTATTAGGATTAGTTCAATAATTATGTCTCTGATTCAAGATAATTTTGTTGTATCAGTATAATTATAAACACTAAATCACATATATATGTGTATCCCTTTTTGTTTTCACTTCTAAGAACAGTTTGTAACTTTTTTTTGCTTAATTTATCGCAGGGAGTTCGAACACGGACGAGTCTCCAGCGGGGTCGAGGTGGCGGCGGAGGTGGTTGAGCGCTCTTCATCGCCCAGCGACCATTCCGTCACCAGCTCCTGCAGGAGACGCGACGTGGTAAGTTTCGCGAGAACACTAGCATTTTGGTTTAGCTAATGTGTTTTTTTTCAACCCCAGATCATATCTCTTGTTTTTTTTTCACACAAGTCGAAATGATAACTCTATTTGTGGCATATTTACATTTATCCATTATGAAGAGAAGATTGAATGGCTTACTGGTAACAAGGTAGTTCACATTTAGAAAGAATCATCAAGATTTTTGTTTTAAATAGTACGTTTAGTACTATGTTGGTTTAAACATTTATTAATTACCATGAAGCCATGATTGCCGAGTGGTTAGGGGATCTGCCTCCGAATCAGGGGACTCGATCTCGATCGGGGATCTTTATGAGTTTTTTCGTGTACGATTTGTGCCGTTGGCTTGGGCACTGAGACGACATCAGGCTCACCACCGGTCACGTTATCCCAAATAAGCTCGTGGGCGTGAAAAGTTTGGAAGCACTTAAATGTCTAGACAGCTTACCACCCTAGAATTGGGAAAAACAGTTGTGAGAGATTACAATTTTAGATAGATAGATAGATAGAATACGCTTTATTGCACACCAAAAAGAGAAAAATAATGTAATAGTACAAAAACGTAATTAGATGAGAGGTGGAACAATGGGCGGTTTTATCGCTAAAAGCGATCTCTTCCAGACAACCTTTGGATGGACAGGACTGTTATAAATGAATTTGGAAGTTGCATAAAAGCAATTGACATAGAAATAAAACAGTACATAAAAAATAATATACACATATTATAGAAATACATACAAGTTTTATAAATACCTATAATAAATGTATACATATACATAGACTAAATCAATACAAATATAAAAAATCTGTCTAAATAACCGAAGTTTATTTAACCGATTTTATTATTATTATTATTATTAATAATAATAAAATTTTATGTTATTGTTATATATACATGTATATGTTTTAGCCACTTGACATAGAACGTACGCCTGAACACCTAACGTCAATCCTTTCTAGTTTTGACGTATGAATGTCGTGGATCGGTTTAATTAGCTGTCATAAGTTGGAGCCATGGCGTCACACACGACGCCATGACTTGAAGTGAGCCGAGGCAGGAGTTTAATAAATTATTTAACGGTTTATTAAATGAAAGTTTATGAATAATCTACGGGTTTTTTTTTTGGAATATTTATTGATTGATAAGAATGTACTACTCTTTTACAAAACCCCGCAGCGGGTAAACGCTTACGCTTACTTTTATGAGAGCGTAATGTTTCCACGGCCGGTTAATACGCAAAACTTTAACACAAAATATCTGGTTAGTTTCTAGAATTTTCTACTTGTTTTCTACATAAAATCTTTCTTCCATGTCCAAGATCTCGACTTGCACGTGGCGTTTGAACAACATCCATCTAGCCCAGCAGAGCGCCAACGGGAAATCCTGTCTGCGCTTCGCTGCTGACGACCTTGCAACAGACGAGTGTTCCTCCATACCCTGGGACGAGTTTCAGGTGATTATTACACAATTCCATAAAAGGACCAACATTTTAGCTCACAATAAGACTCATTTCGCCACAACTCACAGCCACCCATACATTATCCCCTGTTTATAGTTTGTGAAAATTAAAAATTTCTATCAAACAAAATTAATGACATTTGTTTTGTAATAAGAAATAAGATAATGCTTCTTTTTAAAATAAGCTAAAGCATTTCGAACTTTCACCTTATATCTTTCATAATGTACAAACAGACTGTTGTCACAATGACTTAAGATCCTAAGAACCATAATTTGAATTGAAAAGTTTAAAGAATATTTTAATTCTTTAATTATTTCGATGTCATTTTTATATTTTACACTCACATTGTTTTACTCTACATTATCTTCACAGATTCCTTTAAGTTGTCTTTTTTAATTTTATGAGTGATTTCCTGAACTTTTATTTTCTAAGCATGTTTAACATTTACAGATACCTATCAGTTCAACTCGTCCTTATCTAGACATTGTCATTATTGTTGTAGCCTCTGCCATGTCTCTATGGAAATAATGAACGAATCTACTTGCAAAAAAAAATATAAATAAATTATTTCAAATACAAATTATAAATTATATAGTCAAAGTGTGTCTCAGGTCATTGACATACTGGTAAAAACCTTGAAGTTAAATACTTATTATAACTAACAGACACATGAGTAACAATCAAATATTTAAAAGTCTTTTAAAAACATGGTGGTGGCTGTTTTCTGCATGATCGTTTTCATACCACAATTCATAGCCCGGTCAAGCTAGACATTCAACGTTACCGAAATTCGCATAGAGCAGAAAATTTGTACGAACGTTCGAAACACCATTGTGAATGAGATGTAAAAAGATCGATTATCGTTGGATCGATTGCAAAAAAAAATTATTCAAGGACATAGAAAAATTATTTATAGATCATTGCGTATAATATACAACTTGAGTCTGATTTATTTTTATGATAAAACTTACCGTGGGTGAAAAACGCATATTTGCGAACTTTGACCTTGAATAATTATTTTGCAAATGTCGGACTTTTCACATTTCATTTATAATGGTGTTCCGAACATTCGTACAAATTTTCTGCTCTGTGCGAATTTAGGTAACCTTACCCCTATTTTTGGGCTAACCTGACCGGGTTATCATCGTATCCATTGAGATTTTATATTCGTTTTAAAAATGTCGAAACTCAAAATGGAATGCATCAAATTTTTTTCTTAACTCTGTGTCTATGTGTATTTTTTTTGTCTATGGCATCTCCCGCCCGCTCGGCTCGCGACCAAAAGATTCGACTCAAGGTATTCACCATATTTATATGCGGTTGTTGGATCGCAACACTATGATACTATGTAGTGGTATCGTATGTCGAGTGCGAACTAGTCTGTAGAGGTTTTGTGTCGTAGCCAAGGGGGTTTGTCTGTGTACGAGTGAACGAGATCGAAGATGTTTCTGTTCCATAACGAATTGATGAGAACTTTCTAAAGTTTTATGTTTGTTTATTTTGCATTATAAATGGTGCGAATTAAAAAGGATTGTGAACATTTCGTTTCGTGTTATTAATAAAATATTAAATGCACTATTGGTGCCTAATCCGCTACGCATAAAAATATTTCACAACAATTCCGTGTGAAGCAATTCCTCAATAAAATGATAGTGTTTTATCACATCTAAAACATGGTTTGGTTTTTTTGTAACTCGGTCATGGGTAATTCGTTTACCGTTTCGTATCGTGTTATAAAATAACACGTGTGTGTATTTAAAGTCACGCGGAATTTTAGTGAAATTGTTTGTGGCATAGCGGATACGACCCCATTAATGAAGCCTTTTCGTTTGAAGCTCGAGATACTAATAAATAATTTAACTAAAGCAAGGTACGGAAACATTTTCATAGCTGCTTTTAATACCTTTTAGCTTTAATTTCGGTCTCTTTTATTACGTTATTTCAAACCAATTATTTTTAAGCTTCGCAAGGAATTTACGCTATGTTCGAAAAGTTGGAGAGCGAAATCTTTTGTCATTTACACATTATAAGACTGACCTATAATAAGACTGCATTGCACTATTGCTAATAAGCGAACACAAGGGCAAAGGTTTTGAAGCTTATCACAAGGACAAGAGCGATGTTCATTGTAGTGGTCTATAAAATTTATCGCACAAGTTTCACTTGTATATATCATTTAATTAGAGCGTTTTATAAGATGGAATGTAATTTTAATGACAAAAAGTCAATCTCTTTTTAATATGCAACTATCTGATCAAATATTAAAACGTCGAGGGAGAGTTCAATATCGAACAAGGCATAAGCGTTGTTTAGTTAGCGGTACGGAGTGCAAAACAAGTTCCGCTTGGTTTTTTTGGTTTAACACGAAATGTCATTCTGATAACAATTCCTTACCTTGCACGATTTTTTTTTACTTTGGTCTTGTTTTTATGTTTTACTTAGTAAATTTACTATATTCTATCAGTACATTTAGGTGGAGACCAAAGAGGGGAGTTTAACATACGTTGCCTGCATGTTTTTTTTTACATAATGACTGTATTTTATAATTCACCTTCAGACGGACAACAGAGGAGGTCGGCGGAGGTTTTGGTGTCCCGTACTCTGGTCATAAAATCAGAATACATTTTCTGGAAAATAAACTATCACATAAAGTTGTATCCAACCCCCGGAACGAAAATATCTGGGACCTGTGTCGGATTTTTCGTGTTATTTTGATGTATGCTGGTCCGTTTAGGATGGTGCCATTGTAGTGCCAGTTATGCTGCCGGTATGCAAAGCGCTGTGCAACTACAGTTTCGATGCGTAGGAAAGAAACTGACGACATTTAATAAATGCCTAGTTCATTGAGGACTTGATAACTGTCGCGTAGATATTGATTGCACTGTGGGGGCACACGACACTTTACAATAATAAGTTCTGTGTAGCCTAGTAAAAGCCGTGGTAGCCTAGTTGGTCGTGAAGCTCACTTTAGTATCATAGAGCGCAAGTGACCTGGGTTCGATCCCCGGTGCCGGCACCACTAAAATTGTTAATAGCAATTTTAAATACTGTATTTACCACGTGCTTGGCGGGGAAAGAAAACATCGTGAGGAAACCTGCATCGTGGCGGGCCATTCCCGGCTCCTACACCCTCTCAGATATTTGAGAAGGAGGCCTTTGCCCAGCAGTGGGCACTTACAGGCTGCTACTTTAAGTTCTGGGTGCAATTGCCACTGTTATGCGCAAACGCAACTTACACCCATCACATGAACGAATTTCACGCATCGTGGCTAATTTCCATTCAAAAATAAATACTAGGATTGTACTACATTCAAGTATAAAGTAATACAGTTGCTAAGAACAAAGAAGCTTGTCCTTGATCAGTCTTATTGTGGAAAACAATTGAGGTCTAGTTAAAAATAACACAAGCGTGTTTTTGTTTTCAGTTATTGGTTCAATTTCCAACTTTTTAAATCAACAAAGACTAAGCTATCTGCGGCTTTCGCTTTCGCCAATAATTTTTACCCTTGTTGTTTAAAGAGCCTAGTTATATATGCCTAGTTTAAAACATTATTTAAGGGTTCATAATGTTATGTCATGCCCAGAACTTCTTATAAATATTACTTATGCATATTACTTGTAAAACATACTTCAAATTTGTACATACGTACTAACGTAATAAACAATATTATTTCAAGGTTAACGCTCCCATAACGCGTATTTATTATTCCATGAATGCTATAGATTTACCGCATGCAGAAGAATCTTAGGCCTCCACTTACACTTCAATTTCAATCTTATTGTAATCCTAAAAAAAATTGCATGCTATAATTTTGTCCAGACAACTAAAGTAACAATTTATTACACTGCAAAGTTAGCATTATGCTCTTGAACATCTTAATGTGTGACGTAAGCGTTCTCCCATAATATACAATGTCTCCTATGTTACCTCACAGAATAAATTCTCTATGCGAGCCCGCGCATGGACCGAGCCCGTGGCTGATGACACAGAGATGAAGACCAGGGATATGCCTAATGTCTCCTTCAGATTGATTAGGACAGAGCTGCCTCGAACGCTGAGCGATACGGTAAGAAAAAGCAATCACTGGCTTTACGAGCATATTCAACATCTATAGCAAAACTACTGTTTGTTTGTCGAACTAATTTTATTAAACGACTTTAAAAAATGAGAACCTTAATTCGATTTGTTTCATAATATATGTCCCTCGATTACTCGATCATTTTAGGATCCATAAGAATTTTACACACAGATCCGTTGTAAACTTGTTGAAGATCTGATAAATAAATCTGTTATCTCCTCTGCACTCTGCACACTTACATTTTCTCTGCTCAACGCTAATGGTAGTCTGCTAGAGAAATTACTCTATATAAAGTTTTTTCTTAAGACTGGAGAATCTGCGCGGAAGTCTGTTATTTATTGCATAACTATTAACTTGTGTAACGAGCAAACATTCGACCTGATGACAGTTGGTTACTCTGACCTCAAACATATAGGCTACTGGTGCGTTATCATCCCAGAGGAAGAAGATGGGATGCCTTCGCTTGATTACCAGAAGCAGCAGTTGCACTGCTTATTAGCAACAGCAATATGGATGAGGGTGGTACCTACCCACGTGGTAGAGCCAAGCAGTGGCTTTTGCCGCTGCTCGAATGGGCCCGATTTAGTACCACGGCCTCGCAGAATACCGACGTGAAGTAGAGGTAGATCTTGTGCCTCTGTGTTTCGTTCGGTGAGTGAGGTAACCGGAGGCCCACTCCCCCTTCCCATGCCCCATCCTCGTCCTCCCTCCAAACTCCAAAATATCCTTAAAGGCCAGCAACGCATCTGCAGCTCCTCTGGTGTTGCCGATGTACTTGGGCAACGGTAATCACTTAACATCAGCTAAGCCGCTTGCTCGTTTGCCCCCTATATGGCGACACCTAGGCAGAAACGGTGTCAAGTAGAAAGTGGTAGTAAGTAACGTAGTAACGGTTTTTTGATTTAAGTAATTACTAGCTATCTAAAGTATTTTCTTAACGTCTGTGTGTTGTGTGCCAACATTTTGATTGTCAAGTCATAAAGCTTTATCACCCCACCTGTGAGTAGTCACGTCACTTGTGCAGTCACATCATAGTTTCCCTCCGCAGGGCGAGCCGCCAGGGCTGGTGGCTTACGAGGAGCTGCTGGAGGCGCGCGTGCGCGAGCTGAGCGTCGCGCTCAACATGAGCACCGCGCTCGCCTTGGCCGAGTTCATAGAGGACGAAATCATTGCACCGCCCATGCCTCTAGAGGTAATATTCTTTTTTTTATTGCATTGAAGTAACAGACGAGCTAACGCTCCACGCAACTAAGGTTACATATACGTTGTCACCCTTGAGGACTAAGATGGAGATACTAACCATGAATAGGAACCCAAATAGCTCCTAGGCGGAGAAGGAGCCTACCTATACACTAGTATTCGCGTGCTTATAAATTATTTATTATTTTTTAACCACCGAAGCAAAAAAAGTGGGTGTTATAAGTTTGAATCACCAGCGGCATTTTCGAACTGACTCCATTCCCAAACGCCGGCAACGCATCTGTCACTCTGTGTGAATGTTCGTGGTAGACTGTAATCACTAACCATCTTGTGAGCCGCTCATTTGTCCCCACTTCTCTAAAAAAAAACCCATTCTCGCTGTCATTTCCAGGTACTAATAGAGAATGTAAAGCTGCATCTGGTCGAGGACCGGC
This sequence comes from Bhutanitis thaidina, assembly GCA_029286595.1. Classification (NCBI taxonomy): domain Eukaryota; kingdom Metazoa; phylum Arthropoda; class Insecta; order Lepidoptera; family Papilionidae; genus Bhutanitis; species Bhutanitis thaidina. Next base: position 3,011,697 of record JAGSMS010000020.1, on the reverse strand, counting down.
CGACGCGGTCAATCTCCTCTCCGCCACCGCAGCCGCTCGAGCTGGAGCTCAGCGGTCTGCGACTGACGCGCGACTGCTCCGCGGTTCTGCACCTGGGACCTGTACTGGCCGCCCATCCCTCCCCCCGCGCCTCCTGCGCCTCTCCCGGCACCGCCACCGCAACTTCCCCGTCCGCCCCCGCAACACCCGTGCCGCGCCCCGACGAGCTCGCGGAGCAACTCGACCGGGTCAGCAGGGAGAACGAGGAGCTGAAGAAACGTTTGGTCACACTTGCCCGGATAGCGGAGGACAACAGGGACTTGAGGGCGTAAGTGTTTTTGTTTATATCCGCCTGTTAACTATCAGCCTGTTAGCAGTCCACCATTCACCATAAAAAAGTCTCCAGTTTCAACATCTCTCACTCGAGAAACGGGGTTGTCACCAGAATTTAAAGAGGTTGAAAATATTGACTTACCTGCTTTCTGTCATTTTGTAAAGGATGGTACCTACCCAGACGACGCCTGAGCAGAACAATTCCTAGAAATTATTGTATTTTTTTTAGATATTTCTATGAATTCGCCAAGCGCGCTCTCACACGTAACACCCCTTCAGAATAAAGAGCGCAAACTAACTGAGATTGAGCTCGTCGACTCTGCCGCCCGCTCCCCTGTATGCTCGCCATCGTTACATCGCGTCTGGTATTAATATTACGACTGCTATATGGCCTTAGAATGGTTATCACATTGTTGATCTCGAACACTTTGACATTAAGGCGGCGACAGGCTCACCACCTGGTCACGTTGTTCTAAGCTCTGGTGAAAAGTGGGTTGAAACTTCTAGAATATATGTTCATATCCGTATTGGATCGGTCGGTTGGTACGGTCGAGAGAGCTTATTCTTTTATGTTAATAATCGCAGGAAAGCGGAGGAGGCGTCAGTACTGAAGCAATGCGTGCACGCGGCGCAGCAGGAGGCGGCCAGCCTGCTGGCGGACAAGCAAGAACTGCTGGAAGCCATGCGCGTGTTGCAGGTTCGTATCCTGTTCTGGACTTCTTACCGCTCAGTGGCAACCCCCAAGTATGAAAGTGGTCCAAACTTTAACATTTTTTTTTATTTCCAGGAGCAACTGAGCGGCGGGCGCGGCAAGAGGTAGCGTCGCGGCACCGCGCCGCAGCGCTGCCTCGACTGCACCGCCTGCTGCGGCGAACGACGCTCTTAGACCCCTCGCCGCCTCGATACAACTTCGCAGCGTGGCTCAAAGAATGATGGACACTTACTGAATCTCCTGGTATACATAGACTCCTCGCCATTAACCAACAGCAACAGCGATAGAGACCAGTCTACGTTAGTTTGTGTGATGTGCTGCAGTATTCGACGCTCATAGACCCTTTGCCTTCACGGCTTTCCGCCCGGTAACATGAACTGAGGTAAGTTAGCACGGCCCCGAGATGGACTCGTTCGACTGTTGCTGACCACCTACAATTTATGACCATTACAAAAACTGTCTGTCAGTGCGAGTTGGCTGTAAGCCTGCAATGGTCCAAAGTGTATTCGTAGTATGTATCCTTGGTTCTGTTAATTAGGTGTATTTAGTATTGACGGTATCTTAAGGTGATAAGGTATGGAAGCGCAGCTCGGAGACGCAGCGCGGCCGAGGCTTTTAGTGTGTATAAAACTGACTTGTCTGAGTTATTATAACTAATCTTTGATACGTCTTACTATATATCTATGTGTATATCTTACTCAACATATTGGTACATCTTTATCTTACGGAATGGAACTATTGTTAAAAAATAAACGTAGCTTATGGAATCACGTCGCTTTATAGAGCTCGATGTAAATTGAACGGCGGTCGTGAAGTGAGGCACAAGTCGTTGCGCAGTTACTAACTTTCACGTCACGTCACTTGTGTCTGTTCAAGTAAGGTCAACTTCGTAGAAATTGTTATTTTGTTATCTTTAAAAATTTTGCTCATTCAATATCTATGAGTTCTGACTATGTATAATTTATGCATGTTCCACGTGTTGTTTAAACCAATTCATTATTGTCATGTTGGCTGTACCTGCGCGAAGCCGCGCTCGGAGCGGACTTCACAGCCACCACAATATTTGCATCGGGTGATGAGTGTTTTTTTTTTTAATCAGTTCGTATGTGTCCGAGATTACCGTCTGCAAACAAACTAACTCACAAAGTTTTCCTCTTTACAATATAATTATAGATTTGAAATCCTACTTAATACTTAGAATGTGCAAGTTTGTATGATCGGATGTTCGTCGCTCGATCCACTGTAAGAGTATTTGTCAAAGATGTTGATTGGGTCGAGGGTGATCGCTTGACCATTGCCCCAACCAAGTGGACGAAGTCAAAATAGACTATAATTTGCAACAACGGTACATATTTAGTAATAACATCAGATAGCTTCTATTTTACTTAACACTTTTTAATAATAATATACAAATGAATTTTATAACTAAATAAATTACGTATAGGCGAAAATTTTGTACGTTTAATCAAAATTTAAATATAATAATGGGGACAAATTTCGAACTACTATGAATCATTAGTGTTCAGAAATTTTCATTTTTATATTGATGTTCGTAAAGTTAATCCTAAATTAGTAAGGAAATTGTAAATAAAATCAATATTGGAAGCATTCTTGTATATGCCAATATTTTTTTTTTTTGGTAATCGAAGTCAGGATGTCACATAGATACCTTGACACTTATATCTACCCATATAATTATTCAATGAAGAATGACTTAACATTGGCTGAATTCTATCAAAAGATACCACAAATTAAGGAAGAAGAAGACAAATCTAGATCTGCTGTCTCTCAAAACGTAGTTTATCAGTCATTAAGGAAACAAAAAAGTTGAGATTACACTTTCTTCACCGATGTGTCTGTCGAATTATTGTTTTGTTTTTATAAGGTTGTTCAACTGTTGCTGTTTGACTAAATTTAAATTTAAGCCAATTCAAAACGAACACAGTTATTGTCCCGAAAAAATTTTACGTGACAGACATTTGTTAAATGTTGACCGTTTATAGTTCACTTAGAATGTAAGTAATTTGGTAGTTTTTATTAAAATCATCAGCCTGTAAATCAATCAAGGGCCAATAAAAGTTGCCATTAGAAATAAAAGTAAATAAAAATTGCATTTTTGTTTCTAAATGTTGTTTTTTTTTCTAATTGTATGGAGTGTTATAGAAAGACAACATCCAAACTAAATGACTGACCATAGAAAGGTTACAGACTATTTCGAGTACTTAGCACGCATTTACTATTATTTAAATTAGATATTTTTCAGTTTGGTGCCAATTTTACATTATTTGTCTCTAGTGGTGTCCTAGTTTAAAAATCATCCGTTTATTATGTACGAAAATCAAAATTGGACAAATAATATTATAGGTTTGTGCTTACTGAGTCTTCCTGTGCATATCAAGAAAGTTATAACAACATAGTTGGAATGATAAAAGAATTTAAGTAGTGAAGCACATAGTAGGTGCATATCTTACTTAAGATAAATCGAATATAATTCTCTGAAATTGTATGAATTTGTAATTTTAATATTAATGGTGGTATTGGCTGCAAGGCCTTTAGCCAAAAAGAAACTAAAAGAGCCAGAATTTCTAGATTTATGTCGTATGCATTTTTGCTTTAGAGCTTCCTAAAATATGCGCAGTGAACCGATAGATCTCATTGATTGCAAATTTGATGGACTAAAGGAATCTAACGATAATTATGAGATTTCCAATCGCTATGTTCTCAAGCACTTGCTGCGTCATAATGTAATATCATATATACTGCATAGAAAATTGACTACCATTTTACTAGTCATGAATTTGAGATCTTCTACCAGGATAGGCACCCGCCTAACTTCATCTTCAGTCTGTTTGGGTACTCTGCAAGACACGAGGCTCTTCAAGGGGGCGTTCACAAAAGTTGACATGCGTAACATGGCAAGAAGGTGAGTCATTTGGTTTCAGCAGTTTCGGAAATATTTTACCGAGTAGAGCCCCTTCCTAATGAATATATTTCGGAAAATGGCTTAAAAAAATTGGAATAGTATAAACCATTCAACAAAGTAACTAATGGTTTTTGTTATCATAATATAATAAGGGAATCCTAGATGTATAAGTATCCTGGATACCATCTTTTAAGCCAAATGCCAACCTCTCAGAGATTTCTTGGTGAGGCCTATGTTCAGCAGTGGACTTTAATATGCTGATGAAAAAGATGAAGTTGTCAATTATATTTTGCTTTTTAATTTAATCTCCATTTTCTAAAATGATCCTCTTTCGACCATCACAGAATCATTTACATGTTTATTTATGTTATAATAATGATCTAACTACGATGCAACTTTAATTAAAAACTAAGTTCCTAAATCATATAGGCTCATCTAAATATTTTGTACTATTTTTATTTGTGTTCTTTTTATGTTTTATATCATCGACGTTTTTATTAACTCTATTTATATATATTTATCGACTATTTTTTACTACTAGACTACTAATTTGAATAAAAATTGAAATCATTTTGGAATTGAAAATTAACTATTTTGAGTAATAAAAATAAGTATTTTTTTGTAAGTTGAAAATCATTGTCATTTCTCGTGCTAGTAAGATCTTGTGTACTACCTATGGAATGTAATGTAATTGTTAAAACTTATTATGGATGTTATATACGTATATACGCAACAACTTTGGGGAGTATATTCTTTACTTTTAGGAGTAAATTCAAGTATATTATTTAGAAGGATTCGTCGATTATCGGTAAGTACCGATAAATATAACTCACTTTGTAAAGAATCAAAGATTTTCCAAGCTATACGAGATAGGATAAAAATTTCATAATATGCTTTCTGTGTAAATTTAATACAATATCTTATAATCGTGCTGTAAATATTTTAAGAGAAATATGACGCTGTAACGTTATTTAATGCTAATAAATCACATATTTAGTGTATTAGGAGTTTCTATATGTAGGTAGGTACTGTTATTGTAAAAAAACAGCAATAAATTAACAAATTGCGATTAACAAAAAATCTGAACATCACTTGTTAAAAATGCAAAACCTTTTTCAATGTAGTAGTATTTACGCATTTGATGCTATTAAAAGAATGTAACTGGAATAGATGAAGTTATAATAGCACTTTTATGGGAGCATTTACTACGTGTATCTGGTATGTATCGTATTTGGTATTATTTAAATAATAATAGGTGTACAGATTTTTGTCGATATGCATTTTTTAATCGTTAGGATAATGGAATTGTGCCTGTATCGGAAATAACACATTTTATATCGCTGAATCAAACAAGTATATATTCGCTTAATTGTTGTCGTCGTGTTTTTATATATTATAATTCATTGTACACACTATTGTACTATCGTATTATTGTACTTTAATAGTATCATATGACATGATTGATTTCAACACAGTTGATACATTGAATAAATGATGTTGCATCATAAACTGTAAGTACTAGTCAGACATGCATAGCAAATATTCTGATTTTTGGTTTAATGTACAAATATATTATCAAACCTAACATATTAGCACGTATTTACAATTTTTGTCAAAGACTATGTACTTCATATTTATTTACTGCTTACTATGCCAATGTCCATATTTATTATTTACATAAGGTGAGCCACTTTTATTATTTGTGTGGATTTTATGAAAATGGTTGTTGCAAGCTGTTCAGTTACACAGGAATTGCTATAAATAAATAATACAATATTGTCTACCTTTGCATTTTATTTTCCCAACTAATTTACTTTTTTACAAATTATAAAAAAAAATCTTATGTATAGTTTTTAAACTTCTTAAAGTAAGTAACAACAAAGTAAACTAAACGCAAATAATGTCAACGGCATTTTTGTTTCAGCGTGTCACAAGTCCACCGCTGAACATAGACCAAAGCTTGCTACACAGCACGCACCAAAGTCACCTGCATCAATCGACTTACCACAATACCAAATATGAAGTAACCCGTGGGAAGACTGTGCAGGTCGTCACTCCGTCTTGTGGGGGACGTTCTACACTGCGTTTGCCTGTACGAGGTTGCCATTCGAAAATCTTCCACAACGGTTGACAGTTCCGCGAGTTATGTGACCGGCACATTTCCACTTACTGATCCTTGCGTTATCCTAGTTCTACTGCGGATATCTTCGTTGCAGATTCTATCCAGCAGAGAAACATTAAGCCGCATAACTTTGAGGTTTCTCGCGCGGCCTGCGGTGAAAGACCACATCTCGGTTCCGTAAAAAATATGGTACTATAGCCTTTTCGGGAGGCTGTAAGTAGATTGAGCAGATCTAGTTGCACTTTTTTAAAAATGGCCTCGACTTTATCTGTAACAGGTTAACCAGAGCGAGCTTCATCTTTGTTATCAAAATTCTCGAAGTGAAAACGCTTGAACTTATTTTAGTCTATGTTGGATATATTTAACTAAATAAATAAACAGTCAACTTTAACTAAAGATTCGATGGAACTTAAACAAAAATGAGTGAAATTAAATAAAAAAAATTAATAAATTCACAGGCACTTGCTATATCTATTATACTCGAAGTGTACAGAAATAATTAAATTCAATATAATTCTATCACTTAAAATACGGGCTAAAGGTTTGAAAAAAATTTCATGAGTAATGAAACAAACATGGAGTAATAGTAACAGTTTATGTTATAAATACTAAATAAATCAGAATTAAAAAATATTATTATACGTTTTTGTGAAGCTGTCTATTAATATAATGTTTATATCTGTCGGATTTTCTTCATATACAAAATCCTATTAAAACACTAGTTTTGTGGCAGAATTACATAAACAACTTAATATTTTTTCACTGGTCACAATTTACAGATAACATTGTACAGAACAAATGGAAGAAAAAATATCGGGTTGCTGCTTTTAAAAAAGTTCATAAATTACAGGAAAATTACCAAACTTATAATTTAACTTAAACCTTTGAAGCTATCAAAAATATGGAGACAAAGACAAGGTTTCTATCAGACGGAGTTCGTATTCACCTTTAAATAACAATTTCTTCTTATGTATTCATTCAAACCGTGTGTGGCATCGGCGTAAGAGTTTGCCACTTCTTATCTTCCCGTGGTTGTCATAAAAGGCGACTAAAGCAAAGCTTTGAAAATCAAAACAGGTACTATAAGATTGCGCGATAACCATCTCCAAAAATACCGGACCAAAATTAAGCAGACCAACGACAGGCAGCAGCGTCAAAGTTTCTGGAGCGGCCTCGCAGAATACCAGCGTGAAGTAGAGCCATCTTGTGCTTCTGCGTTTCGTTCGGTGAGTGAGGTAACCGGAGGCCCACATACCCTCCCTATTCCCCTCCTCTTCCCTCCCATCTCCCAAATATCCTTAAAGACCGGCAACGCACCTGCAGCATCTATGGTGTTGCAGATGTATGTGGGCGACGGTAATCACTTACCATCAGGTGAACCACTTGCTCGTTTGCCGTTTTTTCCATAAAAAAAAAAAAAAAAAAATCTATACTATTATGTATGTTAACTATTTTCGACGCAAATTAAGTAATCTTATGGCAATACTAACGTGTGTTCGGCTCAGAAATAACGTGACTTTCTAAGCTGGCAACATTTTTATTTTAGTGATGGCCGTCAGTCGCTTGGAATGGATGTGAGTGACCGTTACTGAAAATAAGTGTAAAAAAATTTGCAAGTTTTATTCGATACGGTGGTTTAAATGTGAATTAAATTAAATTCGAAAACAATTTGTGTGCTTTAGTGATTCTCGTAGTGACTAAATTTTTAGTGCTGTTGATAAATAGAATGTTTGTTGTGTCTTTTTGAAGTAATAGGATAAAGGTGATAATTTTATTGGATTAAGGATTGCTGTTTATACAATTATATAGCGAACTACAGGTGAGTTGTATATTGAATAAGTCTACGTTTAGAAACTTTCAGCTAGAGCCACGAATACTGAGGCCTCGAATTGTCGCTTACGCTCGAATAAGATAACGGAAGATTAGTGCAGATTGCGTTGTTGCTGATAAGATAGTGATCTTTAGAGATTACTCCAAACTATTCTATGATTTTACTGAATTTTTAATAAGAAACACCTTCCTTGGATATATTTAAAGATCATATTTCAAAGTTAAAGTGTAATTCGTTCTTTTCATGCTCTAATTCTTGGAAAGCTAAATTTATTTTAAGATATTTCAAGTGAGTGGTACCTGGTTATGTCTTAAGCATTGCCTTTTGATTCAAAAATATTGTTCGCAGTATACAGTTTTGACTCTTTTTTTAATGTACCTACTTATTTAATGTGTATGCTTTTAATAGGGGTTAAAGTATGAAGTTGCAGTTTTGATGTAGTCCCATTTTAAATCAAAATTAAACCTGCATGGTCCAAGATTCGTTATTATTAAAACTTTCTACACCACAACTCTAGACATACTTAATTAAAAAAAAATCTGATTTTTTTTTGTTTTACTTTCAATTGTTTTTACATTCGTATTTGACTCAAACATGGAGACCACAAAAATTAGCGAAATTTTCGAATTTCGAACTTACACAGCAGAGACAGCTCGCATTATCACAGAGTTTAGGATACAACAACAACTAAACAACTCTGACACATCAATTGATCTTCGCCATTATTTCTCCATGATAATGCTAAACCTCACACTATGTTTTAACATTACAATACCTGCAGTTAATAACCATATCGCATGCTCTTTTCTTGCCGGTCCTAGCTGCAACCGATTACAATTTTTTCTCAGGAGAGGAATTTAATACCTTCAAAGATTTAGTCCTGATCCACATAGTTCTTTTGCAAATGCATGAATTATCTTCTCTCGAGATGGGAGACATGTATAGATGATGAGGGTAAAACTTTGTTTAAATAAATTAGTTTCATAAGTTTCCTTTAAAAAAAAAGAATTTTGAATTTTAGATGTAAAATTCAATTTCATACTTTAACCCCTTATATTGTTTCTAGCTATTCAAACTCCCAAAGTGGCGTACTTTTGTAACATTACCTAAACAAGGTAAACTAAGATTACATTTCATTTGATAAATAACTTCTGTTAGATTCGATTTTGAATCTATGTTCTTCTTTTTTCTGCTTATGCAGACAGAAAACAAATACTCAAATTTATTGTTGTAGATTTGTTTGCATTACAAATAAGTGGCATATAATAATGTGCCATAAATTATAATATGCCACATTTGAGTGTTACATTACTAGAAGCTAGTGACCTACCCCGGCTTCTACCTACTGGTTCCTAGTTTTATTTATTAGGCATAGTTAATGTTCATAATAAAATTGGTAAGCTAGTGCACAACCAAAGAAAAACATTTGTTTATACAAACAAACCAAAAAAATTCTTTTGTTAACATTTTCATAATAATATGAAACAATTATAGTTGCGGAATAACACCACAATGATAAAATTTTTAAACTAGCATAAGTTAGTAAGTACCTAATCATTTTGTATTATGCAATTATATTTAGTTACATTACTTCATCATTAACAAATGATAATTTGTTAACTTAATTTTATTCATGTACTGTATGGGTAATTCGGTAAATTCAACAAACATTTCTCATAGTGCAGGAATAATGATGTACATAATTATATATAGTGTATGATAAGTTTGTGACTGTGTCCCTAGTATATTATATAATATACATGATTGTTTATCTATAATGTAGATATATATTTACAAATCCTAGATAAGGACTGGACAATTAGGATGAGTTTCCAAATAATTATGCCAAACTTGTTATCACACAATGTTAATTCTATTGTTATGACACACAAGATGATGTTCATAAAATGGTCAAATTCTGAACAATTGAAGATTCACACATTTCAAGAAATAGTAAATTTTGATAGTGTGAAACAGTAAACAAAAACAGTAGTACATCCTACAAACTGAAATGTGATTTGCATACAATGCCTAGGTTGAGGAGACAAAAAAATCTACTTATGACTAAAACAAGTCTTGTCTTAGAAATTTATATTATAATTGTAAACAATGATGTAATTCTCTGTGTGCAATGAAGTCACTGGTATCCTCATTACATAGTTTAAAAGCATTTAGTGAATACTAATCATTAACATTGCTATCTTGAGGCATGTTGATAAATGTGCACATGCAATAGCTTAACTATCTTGCTAATTATGGTGGAGGTTTGTTCATCATCATTATTTATAAATTATTTTTACTTGTTTCTATAATTATTGTAGAGCACAGTGGCTCAGGATTGTTAACATTTTTGACAATTAGAGTGATCACCAACCAGCTTGCACCGCATGGTGAGTAATGAGCAAGTTTTTTGCTGGTGCTTTCTAGGAGGGTCTATGTTCAGTAGTGAATTACAATAAACTCTCAAACTAAGCAAAGGAGAAAAAGATATAACCTATACTAGTATAATATTCAGACAAAGAGTTTTATATGTTCCTTAACAGCCTGTAACTAGTCCAATGCAGGACATAGGTCTAATGGCACAGCAAGTAGTTTCGCAATCACTGTAATGGGCACTTCACATCTCAGATGCTGTTGCCCATCATTTGTCTGGTATTTTTTGAGATGGTTATCCTGCCATCAGTTGGTAGCCTTTGAAAACTCAAGGCTTTCCCTTAGTCACCTATGGACAGAAAGGTTGTGGCAGATCTAACACCACATGGAAATATAGCGGATGGTTCAATTTTGTGAAGTCAACTAAATAGTTTACTTTCTTTATTTGTCTTATTACTATAATTTTTACCTAAGATCTCGACCTATAAGAAACTTTTTAAAAACACATGTACCTTGTAAAACCAGTTTTTATGTCACTTATGATGCCTGATACTACAAACCAGTTTTTATTCATATCCTACATTCCACTGCAATGATTCAGACAGCCCTAAAATTAATGTATTTATAGTCAATGTTATGATTATTTAATTATGTTGCAATAACTTAGTATATTTGATACTTTATACAAATTTATTTACCCCTGCATAAATTTTAATATATCCTGTGCAAGTGTGACTAGAATGCAAATACCTAAATTGAGTTATAAATTTCTAGAAATTTGTTAAATCTGAGACTGTCCTTATACTTAAACATAAGTTACACTTCAAGTAAAGCGTCATATTCCTTCATATTGATTTCGACTACCCACTTGCCCCTGTATGTAATAGTATAACTATGGATGCGTAATAGTATGACATGCTATAGTAGACAGACATACCAGCACTGTTTCATGTCTGCCGATGCTCATGAACATGTTTTATGAAAATATTTAATAATTGAGATAAAGTAAAATAGAGTGCTAGAAGTGTAAAAGTATACAATATATAAAGTTTAATAAAACATATATGCTTTACGGGATATGGAAAACTCAGCACATACATTACCCCGGCTTACTAACGGTTAAGCTTTGGCTTGATATTGTGGAGCAATAGTACAAACTACAAATAGAAAAAACTTATTCACATTCTCGCTAACATTAAGCAAACTGAAAGCTGTGAGACATATTATAAAATTTAGATTAAGGTAACTATACCATGCATGCATATTTGAATTATCTAAATTTTTAAGACAATGTTCATATTTTTATTATCATTTAGCCCCGGCGTTATTATTCGCGTCGTAAGTTTAACTTAACTATCCAAAGTTCTGGTCCCTACTCAATGTCTATAAAATACAAATACGAAATAAATTGTAAATAAGAAAAAATTAATTCAAAAAGATACATAAGAGCATTTCTAATTTAAAAAACATATTACATCATAAACTCTCATACACATTGCCATGTCTATTGATTCTTAATAATATTACTTCATTATTGGTACTTTTAATCATATAAAGCAATGTAGATGAGTTAATAGCAGGAGAGCTCATGAGTCTCTCTCTGCTCAAATGGAATCTTGTAGTTTCTGCAATGAAAGTAAATTAAAAATTTATTGTAAAATATACCACAACAAAGTCCGAAGAAATCCATGCACATGGTCACTACGATATAAAGTAAATTATATCAATGTAACTCGCCTTCACTGCAAACGTTTATTGAATCTATTGTTATACCAAGCGCGGTATAATTTCCCTACCGCGCGTTTTCAAGTTGCGGTATCAACGGTATTCGGGGATTGCTTGCACCGGTTAACCGTGGCAAGGTCGCGCGCCCTGTCTCTTGTGTTGTGTTTACTCACAGGCGCGGATACGATCGTTGTAAAATTTACTTTAAACACTTTGCGTTTAAGTCCATTAGCGTATGACAATACGTCGATGATTACCGTGACCATAGTATAATACAAAATATGTGTACGTAACTGAATTACTGAACAAGCGTGAAACTAATGCAATTAAATCATATACCTGACTTGGCTTTGGCCTACTTTTTATGCGTAATTGAAGAGTAGCTAGCAAATTGTTTCCGACAAACGTATCAAGAGTTGCTAAGGTCGAAGTTTTCATATGCATTTCAATGTTAGAAATATAAATGAATAGCGATGCCGTCTACTTTCAATAATTTAGAAATACAAAAAATAAAAATGGGGTTCTGTCATCGCGTAAGTCGTATGTAGATGTGTCTCGTAATTGTGTATGTTAATGAGGCTCACGTCGCACGCCGCTTGCGCATTTGGGAGTAAAAGGGTTTTTTAACAGTCCGTAAATAATCCACTGAGGAAAGTAGACCTCACCTAGAGGGAGGATTTGCAGTAATGGCCACGCTTGGGTCGCAGTTTTTTTTTCTTTACATCGGGCAACACTTATCCAGTCGCAGACTACGATGCCTTATGTCTTAGTAACTGGATAGTGATATGATAGATATACATAGATAGACAAGTGATCATATATAATATTAACTTTTTTAACAACCTGTGATGTCCCACTGCTGGGTTATCGTCTCCTCCAACTCTTTCCTCTCTGTCAAGGTCATCCCGCCATCTTCTCTTAGGCTTACCACGGCGTCTTTTCTGAATGCATCCGACTTGTATGTAATATTAATATAACTTATATAAAGTTTTAGACATGTATACAATGTGCAACCCTCGTCTTCTAAGGCAGTGTCACTACTACCTTAGGACCTAGTTACTATACTAGGTATACTACTATAGTATACTATACTATCGGGCTAAGTTTATGATCGCAGTACCAGGCACCTCGCACTTTAGAACCGCTACCCGTTATCGATCTGAGCAATTTAGGTCTTGCGTGTTTCTTGTGGTCATTCCGCCGTCTATCGTCATGGGGTTTTCCCTGCATCTCCCTTAGTCGACATCAACGACACCCATGCTATGAGTTGGTGTGGTAGGTACTATCGCGCTGCAACCTCCCGACAGTTATACGGATGGTTTTCAATTTATTATATATTGTAACAACTCGTTATTTAAACCCACGTACATATAGATCATCGACCACGTACATCTGTCATTTATCTCGTATCGCATGTATATGTACCATGAGATTAATCCAATATGTTATATTACTAGTGCTACAAATTTTTATGCTACTTAATATAATAAATGTTAAAGTATGTTTGTGTTTTAATTTTTCATCGGCTGAACTGATTTTGAGGAAATTTGGTTCAGGAATACTTTAAGCCGAAAAAAAGGATATAGGCTTTTTACCATTGCAAAACCGCGGACAACGGACATATTTATATACTTATCAAATAAATTTATATTCGTTTAAAATCTTACAAAAAGTGCTAAGTTTTTTCCTTATTACCAGAATATTCGTAGCGCCGATTTCACATCCAAAAGATATAGTGAGTCGTCCGGGAAACGAATTAGGATATTGTGTGACTTGAGTAATCTACGAAATTTGTTATAAACTTAACTTAACTTCCGTTTAGGCAACCGACGATTGTGAATTGAGGGGATTTCCCTTCGCAATAAAAATTAAAGGAAAAAAACGCATACTATAAATATTTCTATCATGTTCTCAAACTATAGAAGCCTAAAACTGTAAATGTAAAAATGCAGCAGCTCTTAAATGTTCTTGTTCTGTTCTGGTACGAAGGCCGTAATTTGTGGTTTTCGTGACATGACATGACAATGAAGTTTTTGTGACAGGGAACGCTCACAGGTTGGCGAACTACGCACGTCTTCGAAATATTTGCTTTATAATTTTTCATTAGGTGCAGGTTGAATGTTCTCCGTCACCGTCAGGTTGCAGATTCAGCGTTTAGTATTAAAGCGGTTTCAGTTCTGGGGATCAAAGCCCAGGCCCTGCTGCGCTATCAAATGGATTTTTTTTAATACATAACGTGTTCTACCGGTCCAATGCAATGAGAGATTACATTTGGCTCTCAGGGCTGTCTGCTCACCTAACATCGTGATTTTCTAATAGAGAAAGCACCACTTACCGCCAGATTAGTGGCTACGCGTGTATTATACCTAACCTAACCTAACGACATAAAAAAAATTGGGTTAAATTCCTCAACGTTTTGTGCAACACTTCCGGTCGGTGGCTACCCAATGCATAACCGTTGCGTCCATCGGATATCCTTGTCACTTGGCTCACTTCACCGGTTACGTTGGATGCAATTCGAACGGTGGTAGCGCGCGCCAATTTTGCAACCCCGTTCATTTGCGGAAGCCAGGAGTTTCTCTGGCGTGCCGTCCGTTCTCGCGAAACTTGTTCGAGGAATGCACGCAAATCGGATAATCCGCTCACCGCTCCGGTTATCAGATTTTACATTCCGTTATACTTTACTTTTGTTTCTGTACGTGCAAACAATAGTAACTACAGGTTTGTAACAACGAGAAACAAACGTGTTGTAGAAAAACTCCTGTGTCGAGGAACGGTTATAAAAATCAGTGGAGCAGTGCCAACAGTCTGTGGACCATACGAATACTAGTATATATTACGCGCCGGGGTTTCGTACCCGCGACCCGCGGCTCCGAACCCGATCGCTTAAACATTCGTTGTCACAGATAGACCTAAGCGCGAATTTACAACGCGCAATTATGTCTACGTGATTTTCGTAAGAAAATTATATAGATATATGTATTTGCATACAATGTCGAAGCGAGTTTTATTTTGTTCCTAATCAGGTCAGATTTTATACATAATAAATAAAATAATAATGACACAAATTAAAAAAGAGATTAATAGTGACATTAATGCTGTGATGCGAAAGTTTCAGCGTCATAAGAACTTTTTGTTTCTTAGTCAATCTTTTCCTTTACGTTTGCATCTCAAGACTAGACTCCACGCACCACAGACTGCTGCTCGTCAGCAATGGTCGCGATCATTTGGGTTAGTTATTCCTCCTTCAGTCCGTGGCCTCGAGATTATCCCGACATTTACCTTAGCCGTCTTGTATCTCACCAACCCGATAAAGTGGGTTGGCAAATTCTCTTACGCCGCCGTATTATGTTATTGGATTTAAAAAACAAACATTTATTACTTAAAACGCTAAGCTAGTAATATATTTTATGTTATTAGTTTAGCGCTTGGTCTAGTAAGTCTATTGGTCAGGGCACTCGTTTTAATTTCATAGTAACATCGCGAGGAGAA
This sequence comes from Bhutanitis thaidina, assembly GCA_029286595.1. NCBI lineage: Eukaryota > Metazoa > Arthropoda > Insecta > Lepidoptera > Papilionidae > Bhutanitis > Bhutanitis thaidina. The sequence continues at coordinate 2,996,207 of JAGSMS010000020.1, read as the reverse complement.
CCTGGGTTCGAATCCCGATCTCTAAACTTGTTAATGACATTTTTAAGTGCTGAATTTTTAACTCAATTTACCACCTTGTCTTGACGAGGAAGAAAGACATCGAGAGGAATCATGCAGGCCCGAGGAATAATAAATATATAATTTCGTGAGAATGCGTAGTCCGCTAACCAACATCGGAGGAAGTAAACGGATCCTTCACGGCTCCAAAACCCACTCGAAATATTGAGAGAAGGGCTTTGCCCAGCGATGGGGCCATTTACAGGCTTCTGCATCTATAGTAGAATTTTTAAATCAATACAAAAATAGTACTTTATAACCGTAACCGTTGAACGTCCGAATGAGGCATCTATAGTTATATTTTCGCACCAGCCGTCAATCGTCGCCAACAGAACGTGTTAATTTGCGCACGCTTCGTTCCAGCGGCGAGGCGTTAATTCGCCTGAAAAAGGAAGGATGATTTACTGCGCGCCACGGATAAGTATCCGTCCCGAAATAACAATTGCTTGTGTCCTCGGTTTAGCTGATGACTGATGAGACGGTCATTTAGAGTTCAGACGGCCCCATATTGATAGACACAAGTCGCGTCGCTCTTTTAAAAACTGAGCATAAAAAGCGAAGTGATCTAAACTTTTGTTTACACGTACGACACGGCCTGGTTGTGTTCGATCATTCGCTTCGCTACTTCGCTCAGATGATTTTTAGCCGAAATTTTAATGTTTCAAAACACTGCGAATAGATGGCCCAATCCAAATCCACGTGCAAGAGCGAGAGAAGCACAAAGGAATCTCGAGTACGATGTTCGTGATAACTATAAAACATCATTACAACTCGTAGATTGTGAAAGTAAAAACAACTTTAATATAATTTTAAACGACAAAGTAAAGAATAAGATTAATTTTCATAATTCTACTTCATTTTCATATATTCATTTCCATTTTCTGTTTAAACTTACTATTAAGTCTTAGATTGTGATTAGTTTTGCGGTGGAACATTACTTATAAGAATTCACCTCCACTACTTCCTATCTAAATCAGTAACGAAATGCGGTAAGCACAATAGGTAACAATAATAAAGAAAATATATCTTCGTCAATATATTTTCCTTTTACTGGAACTCTGTATTCAAAAACAACATTATAAGCCCTGTTAAGAAAAATGGCATCGTTCAAGACGCTATGGATCATCTAGCGCGGAACAGGTTTTGATGACGCGTGCCGAGTTTACTCAGAACTGGTTTAGATCAAACATTAGTAAACAACCATTGCATGGGAGTTTTATAACGGCGTGCGATGGCTCTCGGATAAGAGCAAATTAGCACTTGTCTGATCACATTCACTGCGGACTCGTTAAAATCCAAGGCTTCGAACTAGAAGATTATGTTTTGGAAAATTCATGTAATGCTTATCTAGATTTAGATAATTAATGTAAGGTTAGTTAACGTCCGAATAACCACCAAAAATCTCAAGCACGCAACCCGCAGTGGGCAACGACCACGACCTCGCTCGCAACGCTATGGTTGCACTAAAGCAATTGCATTCCGCAATAATGATGCAGAGAACGCGCTACTGTTACGAAGCACTCGTTTAACATTTGTTATTCTGTCTGGTATACACCGATGCTATTCTAAATAATCACAATTCAGTTAGACCCAAATACTAAAAAACATCGGTGTATTACCAAATACCAAAATACAAATCAGTTTTGCTTACTAACCGGCTTATATACGCTAGGTCTGGGGTTCGAACTGCACAACACAACAGGTCTACACACCCTAACCACTGCGCCACGCGGTTGTGTTAGGAAATAAATGATTGCTATCCTGTCGCAATATTCCATATGTATTTTTGTCTTTTTCTTAAAAAAAATAAACAATTCCTCGTGCTCTTCGTACTTTCACCAGAACAATCTGGTGAAAAGTGGGTTGAACCTGCTAAAGTAAATGTTGCTAGATCTCTGACCACTATTGGGGGTATATTATGTTTGAGAGTGAGTTTAATTTTTTAACTAATATTTTAATTTTACAGTGAGAGGAACGCTGTATCACTTATTCTTGGAATAATATACATATTTATATCGATTTATAATCATATTTTCCGGATAAGCGATTCATTCTGCTGTGGTTAATTAACAAGATATAGAGATATGTATTTATGGCGTATAGTAAAGTTGCATTAGAACGTTTATATGAATCGAGTGAGTGAAATAAAACTTACAAATAAAATTACATGTTTCTGTAATTCTCTTCAACGTCTACAAATATATAGTAAAGTAGCAGCCAGTATGTGCCCACTGCTAGGCAAAGGTAAAGGCCTCGTTCTCAAATTCTGAGAGGGCGTAGGAGCCGGGAATGGGCCATCCTCGAAATAATATTTTCTTTTATTATTTCTCAGATATGCAGTATTCCTCACGATGTTTTCCTTCACCGCCGAGCATGTGGTAAAAACAGCACTTAAAATTGCTATTAACAATTTTAGAGGTGCCGGCACCGGGGACCGAACCCAGGTCACTTGCGCTCTATGATTCTAAAGTGAGCGCCCCAACCACTAGGTTAGGCACGGCTCTTCGAAATGTATAGTATTCTACATTATCTTACTACTATTGCCGTTTATCTTGTCACACTATTGAAACTTGTTTTATAATTTTACGGACGGTCTTGAGGAATTTCATCGTGAGACTGTTTAAGTTTTTTCTCTTTGTTCAGATGTCTCGGAATCAAAAGGTAATTTTTTTTTTATGTTTCTCGCGATGAACAAGTTTGTTGACTTTGCGTAGTGCGAATAAATAAATTCTTGTATATTTACTCATTGCTCACATGATTCATTGTAAATTACCTTATATGAAAATGGATTGATAGCAAGATATCGCTGCAGGCAGATTAACAACGTCGTTGTTGTAATTGACCATTCACAAGTCCACTGATTGGATGTAGGCTTCTCCTGCATTCCTATGCGATTGCCGGTTCGTGGAGGCTTTGTCCATTAAGTTTCACCGGCTCGGTGTGGGTTTAACTTTACTTTAAACTTTATTAACCAAACCAAAAACATTAAAATTAAAAAAAAAAACAAGGTTTTCGGTTTCGGGTTGGTTAGCGCTGCACCAGTATCACTTCGCTAGAAGATCACGTGACATCTGTGAGATTTGGATTCCACCTATTCTGTTGGCTACACTGCTGTCTCTGAAAATGAAAAATTGATAATTTCTTTTGTCAAAGCTTTTTTACAATGTATCACTCTCCTCTAACGGAGATGAAATTCTTTAGATATCCTCTTACTAAAGCTAAGTGCTATTTGATATTTCATATAAAGTACATTTAAGCACTTTTATCTATTAAGTTTACCACGTGCTTGATGGAAAACATCGCGATATTATAAAAAAAAATTTGGAGTAGTATGTGAAGTCTGGCAACACGCGGACTCTTCCCTTCTAACTTCCCTCAAAAAACGAGAGGAGGCCGTGGAACATTAACTAGCCCGCTACAGTTTCACATTTAAGCGACAAAAATGTTTCTGGACAATTTTGTTCGCGAATAAAGCAGAAATTTCGCAGCGTCATGCTGAAAAGTAATGCTCGAAAACAAATTGCGTGTCAAGCGCCAAGGATCCTTTTTTAGCACGGAACTCGAACTTTTCGAAAGTGCTGTTCGAATTGAAAACGTAACGTAAATGTGAATGCGCCACTAGTTACCTATCCACTCCGTGTCCTCCCCGTTTTAATCAAATAAACATACGTTACTGGTCGCTAGAGTTAAATAGCTTACTCCTTTTGATGGGATTATTTCGACCGTTTTGTCTTTTCAGGCATATTCAAATAGCTAACGAAAAATATCACGTAGTTAGAATCATATGAATGTGAGATTTGAACGTTACCACAATGCGATAGATTTGTTAACTAGCAAGGCGCAGCAGTTAAGATGATATATTATAGGTACCCTAACACTTAGTGTTGCCAACATTTTTTCTGTTCATTCACTTAAATTTTTTTATTTATGGGAATAGTAAAAAAAGACGTAGCTAACCTTTGTTACTTATTGATATGTTTATAAAGTGATAATTAGTTTCGGCGTTTTAAAAAAAAGATTAAACCTAACAACTGAAATATAGAAATTTTGCGTACTATATATTTTTTTAACGGTGTATAGTACGCCGACCCGAAACACTGTACAATATTATATTATAGTTGGAAACCCTACTTGCACACAAGGGCTGCTTAGGCGCTGCTAAAGAAGCTAAAGGACGAGAAACGTAGATGCACACATTTGTGTAATTCACTTGATCTATTCTCCTTTACGTGATCGATGTACACATATATTTTAAGCGTGGTAGAGCCAAACGGCGGCTTTAGCTGCTGCTCGAATGGGCCGGCTCGATCGGATTGATACCATGGCCTCGCAGAATACCGGCGTGAAGTAGAGGCATCTTGTGCTTTCTGCGTTTCGTTCGGTGAGTGAGGTAACCGGAGGCCCCCATCCCCTCCCTATTCCTCTCCTCTTCCCTCCCATCTCCCAAATATCCTTAAAGACCGGCAACGCACCTGCAGCATCTATGGTGTTGCAGATGTATGTGGGCGACGGTAATCACTTACCATCAGGTGAACCGCTTGCTCGTTTGTCGTCTTTTCCATAAAAAAAAAAAAAATACATATCATAGCACGCAACCTAAGTGTAGAAGAGTATGAGACAACGCGTCGGAACTGCGGCCAGATACGAGTATGTTCCAATGTCGTCTCGCGCTGTTATTAAACTGCATGCAATTAGTTTAGAAGCGTATCTGACGTATTTGAATGTTTACTATTTCCGTTCTCATCGCGAGCGCATCCAATCAACAGGAGAGGCGTCCGCGCGCGCAGCAGTTTGCAGTTTTATGTGAGTGGGTTGTCTCGCATCGATAGCGTTTACAGTGTGTTCGGTGTGAGTCACGGGGCGCACTACTGTCGTAATACAGAGAAAATGAAACTCCTGCGACCGTATACCCAATACGAACAGGGTGATCAGAGGCAAGTAAAGTAGCAGCCTTTACACTGCTGGGCAAAGTCCTCGTTCTTAAATAGCTGAGTGGGTTTTGGAGGCGGGAAGGCCGGTCCACGCCGCTCCAGTGCGGGTTGGCGGGCTTCACGTGTCCTGGAAGTGATATTTTTTTATTATTATATATTATCAGAAATGCAGGTTTCCTCAAGCTCAGCACGTGGTAAATACAGCACTAAAACTGCTATTAATAATTTAAGTGGTGCCGGCATCGGGCATCGAACCCAGGTCACTCGCGCTCTTTGAAACTAAAGTGAGCGCCCTGACCACTGACCACGTCTCGCTTGACTTTTCACCAGAGCTCTTGGTACGTGAACATCACTTAGAAGGTCTAACTCAAGTTTTCAGATTCGGATGTAGATCCTCTGACCAATCGCCGTATCTATATGAGAGCGGAACTCAAATCCCACAGACTGGTGATGGGGAGCAGCGTCACTAGTGTTATAGTAGTATAGCTAAAACTTCCAACAAATATAATTATGTCCCCTTTTACTGGCACTTTCTTGAATATGCCTAAATAAGCTGTGGACTAAAATAGGCCGATGTAATACATGACGTAGATGAATACTTTAGTAAATGTGATTGCAGACGCAAAGCATATTAAACCGATTTCATAAAGCATCATTACACCAGGTGGACATAGGTGGGTTATCACATGTTTTTTTTTTAAAAATGACCCCGAAAGATATTGTACCACTTGGGTGAGGCTGATCACTAGTAAATATAATAAATATCGTAGTAAATATATCAACCTGTATGACGTAGTCTTGCATCTACGTGTATGTAATGAGATCAGCGTTGGGGCGCATTATTTATTTATTTATTTATACTTTATTCTGTACTCCGAAAGGATTACAAAAGGCGGACTTAATGCCTTTTGGCATTACCTAACAGTCAATCCAGGGCATGAAGAAATGTGGTAATTGGTGCATCAAATTTAAAATAATATAAATATCCAAAGGCTGATCGAGAAATATACTATATAATTAAAACATATTTAAATGTATAAGCTTACATATCTACACAAACACAGATATATACATACATACAAACACATTAATACATACATATATAATAAATCAGAATAAATACTAACAACTATCAGATGGTTTTAAAAAGTGTTCGCGTACCAATCGTTTGAAAGAAATTTTATATAGGGCTTTTCTAATGTCTTCGGGCAAGAAGTTCCAGCGAAGTGGTAGTAGGATCATAAAAGATGGAAAAGAGACAAAAAATAATTCTAGAGTCACGCCTCTGCTACATAGTGAGCCATTTAAGGCGAGAACGATAGTGAGATGTGCCCATACTTTCGCAGACCAAAGATGAATCTGATACTTAGATATACTTGTTGAAATATTAGCAAGTTATTATATATATATATATTGTCGAACACGGGTGGTAGCTTTTCGACTGAGCAGCTATTCAGATAGTAGACAGTTCAGTAGCCACTAACATTTCGCCCGTGACTAATCGCAGTGGCGCGGTGCGTACTGCTTCAGGATGTAATAGCACATACCTAGAGAACCAGCAGTGGGAGGTCAAGGTAAACTGTTTATTATATTCAAGGGTTAAAGCATGCGAATTTAAAGCTTCCGGCTGTTGATTGCTGCATTACATTACCGTGCGGTAAATTTAACGGTGTGAGTAATCGAACGGACTGAATGTGGGAACATAGTAACTTTATTTTGGAAATGTCAACATGGGGCATTATAATAAAATACCGAATATTATAGGCCACTTATTATCGAATTCTGTTATTTTGTTTTCTGTATTCTTTTCGGATGTTTAGTGTAAAGATTTAATTTACTGCCTTCGAGACCGTCCATCACACGCGAAAACGCATCTACGTTCTTGTATCTTCGTTAAGAATGACTACCGGACAGGGTTATGGACCTGAGAGGTCAATATTTTGACGAAGCGCTTAGCGACTTGATTAATTTTTGTTTATTAAATAGGTAATTATTAAAAACAAACTCGCTCAATGTAGTGTCGACATCTGTATTAATGCTTTGATGTTTTTAATCTTATTTTCGTAGCATTCATTGCAAAAGTGATTTGCATTATGCACGGCTGAAGGATGCACAAGGTCATACGGTGTGCATTCTGTAATATGCAATATTTCCTATCGTTCCATAAATTTATTTTACGCCCATTGGACACGGTTCGGTGTGAAGACTGGGCGGGCACAAAGGAACCTTGTCGTTATATCAATAGGTTCGATTTCTACTTGGAAATTGCTTATATAGTAGGCCTATGGTATGTTAATGGTCCCTGAGCCGGTGTTATAAACATGCTATTTTATATGTCTAACGATCCGACATAAATTATACTAGGAAAGCGTACACAAAAAGATTAATGATTTGTTATAGTGTTAGGAGAGAACGTTATTTTTTTTTTTAATTGGATTATAATTTATTTGATTGTTTTCATATGTTGATTGTATCAGATAAACAAACACGCTGCTCCATTTAGGGATTGATTTCAGTGCACAGTCTTTAAAATATGGTTTTTCAGTTTTTCTTGTGATTTCCTTACTGCCATGTGCACGGTTTGCAAACTTGTGAAGACATTGTAGCCACATTGTACAAACACCTCAGCACTTCGATATACTGGCATTCTATCTGGCACCGTTCAAATTTCAAATGAATTGAAGGCTTTCTACTAGACGCTTTGTAATGACTCTCGAAAATATAACGTAGACGCGGCTTAAAAGCGATATCGGTCTCTTCTCTTCTCTTCACTAGACTCTTCAATAGACAATTTCTTCAATAGTTACGTATAACATGAAGAATTTGTGTTTGTTCCAGTTCTTTCCGCCTTATTCCCATTATGCCTTATAAAGGTTTTTAATTGTAATAAGATTATGAAAGCGACCTTTTAACCAATCTAATTACTACATCAAAGGACACCGCCCCACTGCGTCTGTTCGATTCGTGACCTTATGCGAGAGGTCGGGGGTATCTCCTTCGCATTGCTACGGTATCATGTTAATGGTAGCTGGCGAATGAAGCCTACTCTTCAAAGATAATTTATATTTAATCTGTTATTGCACTCTTCAACTAGTTTTTTCCTTTATTAGAGCTAAACAAAATACAAGCTTTCTTTACAAATCAAACGAGGCTCTGGCGCACTACTGATGCCAGTCTTCCTGATAATGCTGTACGCACGGTACAAGTAATTTAGTGTTGAATGAATGAATGAAATTTATGAAAATTCTTTACTTGAAGTAAGAAATTAAAATACTTGTTTGTCAATTGCAATTTTTTTACAAACTACCACCGTTTCGTAATGAGGTTTTTCTGACCAAGAAAAAACAGGCGAAAGAAACTGTAGCCATCCTATAGTAGGTAGGTATGTATTTCCTAGTGTGGAGGTCCGCACCTTTGTCATCGACATGTCCGTATATGTAGTGGAGAGTATTGGCATATCTTTTAAGAAATGCATGCCAACCTAATTGACGCTCTCTTAAAAGGGTTTTTGTCCCGCCGTGGTTCGGAGAGGGCTGATAGAGAAGAAACAGGCCGGTGAATGATATCAATGTTATTTCAGACTATTAAAGACCGGAACCAGTTTAAATAGGTGAGAGCAAACCAATAAAGCTCATGGAACCATCCAAGTATAAAAACCTCTAAACTCACTGGATTGCTGCTTTGTAAAAGCTAGTTTAGTGTATTATTGCGAAAAACATAGTTACGCAATAGAAGCGTCGGTCCGTGAAATGGGATGCAGAATGAATGAAAGTAAGAAAATTGTAAACGCTTGCATGTTTCTATTTAAAATGAAATTAGTTATTATTTTGCCATCTGTATATATAATAAATAAAACTGTGTTGGAGGCGGAAAAAAAAAGATACAATGTCTTCTATTGTTTCTTCTGTTATGTTCTATATTATTTATAAAGATTCAATGAAATACCCCACCGTTAAAATGTCAAGTATCGTTAAGTCTTCCTCAGAATCGCTGACTTGTCGAGTGCTCTCTTGTTTCGAGTTTCAACTCGGATGCTCGACTTTAACTTTTGTCTAAAGCTCTATTATCATGATATCCTTGTTGCAAACAATATAAATTCTTTCGCTCTTCTAAATAAAAAAAAACGTTTTTTATTACATTTAACTCTAGGGACCCGATAACCTACATATTTCACGCTTACTGTGAAATGTATATTACGGTCTCTGAAATCAAATGCTCCGCAGCGAGATAAGTAAAGCTCTCGCTTTTGATTTTGATAAACTTTTCATACCACAGGGTCCAAAAAAAGACGTATATTTTTAAATATCTGATGTTAAGTTTTATAAAATACATTAGCTTGTATACGATGGTATCTTTTAAAATACCGTAGACACATTGAGGTTATTATATTGGTACTCTTATAAATCTTTTAGCAATACGACTAGAGATTTTTAAATTATTTTGTTTATGCATTGTGCTTTAGTATCAAATCGGTAGCGCGGTATATAATTTTCTTAGTACGACTGTCTGCGCCCCATTTTAATGCCATTTTATTTATATCTAACCTATTTGTTGGAGCTATTTCGACTTCCTCACTAGCAGTGCTATCACGTTTTGTTTTGTGTAAATATAGCATGTTACGTGTTACCTTATAGCGCTGTGATTTGTGTTAATATGCTTATCACGCATTTTGTATGAAGCTACATATATAGATATAGTAACGCCCATCACCACATAATCTGAAATCTTTAAAAAAGTTGAAAACATGCATTAGAAATTTTAACTTTAAATTCCTGGTAAGTTTAAATTAGTTACTGGCTAGAGATTTAAGAATCGATTAAGTTTCTTAATAAATTATAATACCATTTTAAGAAACTTAAGAAATCTCAGTGCAGTTGTTTATATAGAGACGTATATTTTTAAAAATAATTTCGAGTCACAGCTCGGAATACGACATGCTTGTGTGCGTATCAAAAATGACCAGCCGTGACCTTTTTCGCGACCTGTTCCTGTTCACCTTCAGATGCCGCCCGTGGAATTTTCGTTATAGTATTTAATTCTTGTTTTGGCCATCTTGCCCTTGCGGATAAAAAACAAATCGTAAATTTGTAAATGTAATAAAATTCTCCGAGCGTGCGCTGGCTAGAAATTTCAGTGACCTGACCTGCTCCTGTGCCATGGCTAGGGTTGTTTTTTCCCTATTCTTTGGTTAAGATATCGTCATGAGGAAGTCTTAGTGTTATAAAAATGTTTTTTGGGGTAAATAAAATAATGCCGAATTCGGATTTCGATAATCTCAATTTTTTTTATTCTTTACGTTTATTTCTGGGCATATACGTTCATTTAAATAGTTCCATCTTCAAATGTCATCATCATTTTCATCATCATCATTTCAGCCTATTAGAAGTCCACTGCTGAACATAGGCCTCCCCCAAAGATTGCCACGAAGCACGGTCCTGAGCCACCTGCATCCATCGACTTCCCGCAACACTGCGCAGGTCGTCACTCCATCTTGTGGGGGGTCGTCCTACACTGCGTTTGCCCGTACGTGGCTGCCACTCAAGAACCTTTTTTCCCCAGCGGTTGTCAGTTCTGCGAGCTATTTGGCCGGCCCATTGCCACTTCAGCTTGCTGATCTTTACGGCTATGTCGGTTACCTTAGTTCTGCTGCGGATATTATCATTGCAGACTCTATCACGCAGAGAAACACCGAGCATAGCCCTTTCCATAGCGCGCTGAGCAACTTTGAGCTTCCTCATACGGGCTGCAGTGAAGGACCAAGTCTCGGATCCGTATGTCATCACTGGCAACACGCACTGATTGTATACTTTCGTCTTGAGGCTTTGCGGTATACTCGACGAGAAGATATGACGTAGTTTCCCGAACGCAGCCCAGCCGAGTTGGATTCGTCGATTGACCTCTGAGTCGAAGTTGGACTTACCTAATCGGACAATTTGTCCCAGGTATACGTACTCGTCTACAACTTCGAGCCTATTGTTCCCAACAACAACCGGTATTGGTGTGACATGGACGTTTGACATGAACTTCGTCTTGTCCATGTTCATCTTAAGACCAACCTGTTGGGAGACGTTATTGAGGTCATTGAGCATTGTACTGAGCTCCTCCAGCGATCCTGCCATAAGAACTATGTCGTCGGCAAATCGAAGGTGAGTGATGTATTCGCCATTGATGTTGATACCGTATCCTTTCCAGTTCAGCTGCTTGAAAACATCTTCCAATGCAGCGGTGAAGAGTTTCGGGATATGACATCACCCTGTCTTACACCTTTCTGCAGTTGGATTGGTTTCGTACTCTGATTCTGTACTCGGATAGACATCGTAGCCTCATTGTACAAACACCTCAGCACTTCGATATACCGAGAGTCTATCTGGCACCGCTGGAGAGACTGTAGCACCGCCCAAATTTCGACTGAATCGAAGGCTTTCTCATAGTCCACATACGCCAGACATAATGGCAAGTTGTACTCCTCGGCCTTCTGTACAATCTGGCGAAGAGTATGTATGTGGTCTATGGTACTATAGCCTTTTCGGAATCCGGCTTGTTCGGGAGGCTGTCGTCCAGTCTGTTCACTAGACGATTTGAGATGACTCTCGAAAAAACAGCACGTAGACGCGGCTTAGAAGCGATATCGGTCTATAATTCTTCAAAAGGCAGTTATCCCCTTTCTTGAAGAATAGGACAACCACGCTTCTACTCCACGCTTTCGGCGTAACACCGCCATGAATGACGGAATTAAACAGCTTCTGAAGGACAACAAGTATCGGTTTTCCACCCGCTTTCAGAAGCTCAGCTGTAATTCCGTCCTCACCCGGCGCCTTGCCGTTTTTAAGCTGTTTGAGAGCCATCCTAATCTCGCTCAGACTGACGTCCGGGATGTTATCGGAGTAATGTCGGATAAGCTTGGCTCTTGGGTCGTTACTCACATCAGTGTGTGGTTTCAACGACGTTGTGTACAGCTGTCCGTAAAATCTCTCGATCTCACTCAAAATCTCGGCTCCAGCGGAAATGACTGCGCCGCTTTCGGTCTTCAGCTTGGTCAGTTGGCTCTTTCCGATAGACAGATCTCTGGCGAAGACTTTGGAGCCTTGGTTCCGCTCTATCGCTTTTTCAATACAGGCTGTATTGAATTTGCGTAAGTCTTGCCTCATACATTTGGAGATCTGTCTATTCAGTAGCCGATACGCTGACGCATCCGTTGTAGACTGCAGCTTTATCTCACGCCTGGCTTTCATGAGTTTAAGAGTGTGATCAGAGAGCTTTTGGGGCTTGTTCGTGCGGCGGGTCCTGCAAAACTTAGCTCCTACCGCATGGACAGTTTCCACTAGCCTGCTATTCGTATCGTCCACTGTAACGCAATCGTCTAGGCACTGAAAGCGATTATGCAATTCGAGCTGAAAGCTCTCGGGGTTCTGGATAAGGGCACGTGGTGGGCGGAGCGTAGACTTCACCAGACGAGACCGCTCGAGCCTAATGTTAAGGTTCAGTGTGCCTCTTACCATTCGGTGATCACTGCCGGTTTTTTACCCTAGTGATCACAGAGACATCACTGAACAGCTGACGCTTGGTCGTCATGATGAAGTCGATCTCATTTTTTTGTGGTACCGTCCGGGCTCATCCATGTCCACTTCCTGTGGGGCCGCTTCTGGAAATAGGAGTTCATCATAAAGAATCCCTCCTTTGCCATGAAGTCAGCCAGCTGTTGCCCTCTTGGGTTCCGTTGCCCTACTCCAAAGTTCCCCACTATCAGCTCATCGCCTTTTTTCGTACCTAGTTTTGCGTTAAAGTCTCCCATCAACACCGTGTAGTGAGTCTTAGAGCAATGCATGGCTCTTGAAATATCCTCATACATTGCCTCCACTTCATCATCAGGGTGTGTCGAGGTTGGTGCGTATACCTGTATGACCTTCAGCGAATACCTTTTGGTTATTCTGAGTATAAGGTAGGCGACCCTACTCGACACACTTCCGATCTCGATCACGTTGTTGATGAGAGACCTGTGGACGATAAACCCGACACCTCCTTGGGACAGATGGTCACCCTGCCGGTAGTAGAACAAGTTACCGGATTTTAGGATTATAGAGTCCTCTCCCTGTCTTCGGACTTCAGACAACCCCATAATACTCCAGTGTAACTTGCTTACTTCTTCTTCCAGTTCTAGTATCTTCTCGTCGGTCCTCAATGTGCGTGCGTTATATGTTGCCAGGTCCAGTCGTTTGGGTTGGCAGCTAGAAATCAGCCGGTGATTCTTCGCACCCCCTGCCTCGCCGTTACCATGGCTGCCACCATAGCCAGGACTAGCGAGGCCGCCGGGGACTGGGGGCCATTGCTTTTTTCTACCTCTCATCATGGGGGGGGGGTTTGCCTTAGTTGCCACGCCTGGCGAGCGGGTTGGCAACCGCAGTTTTTTTTTTTGTTCTAGTGCAGGAAGATGCTGCTGCGCATCTCCTAATATAATTTTTACCATTAGTCGCCTTTTACGACACCCATGGTTAGACAGGGTTGGCGCTATTCTTTACTTCCGACAGCCACACGGAATGTCGTACGTGTAAATAAATAAACACTGCAAACTAGAATCTACTAACTTTCTAGTTACTTGACTTAAAGAGGAGAATGCTTGGATACAGGTTACTTTCCGCACATACACACGTATGAGCTATTTATGTATATATGTACGGAAAGGAAACTTTTAACTATCTTGTTATTAGAAAAGACATTTTAAATTCAGTGTAACGACTTTACATAAAGAGTTTAATAAAATGTTACAGATGGAGGATAATCTCTTCTCCCACTGCTTCATAAGTGATTAAATAATATTTAATATTAGAATAGCCGCTGTAGCAAGATTGTTACTATGCTGTGCATCGTAACTAACTCCTAACATAGCCACGTAGCAAGAGGGGGGTTAGGTGAATATTCTACAGTCTAGGACCAAACAATCGTTTGTCGTCGCCGAGACCTGTAGTGTACTCGATGCCGTTACTACTCTATAATGTAAATACTGTTTAGTAATTATACTTTTTGTTTTATTAGTATGCATAAATTATTATAAACGTGGTAGAGCTAAGCGGCGGCTTTTGCTGCTGCTCGAATGGTCCGGTTCGACCGTATTGGTTTCACGGCCTCGCAGAATACCGGCGTGAAGGTACTTGTACTTTATACAAGTATCTTGTACTTCTGCATTTCGATCGGTGAGTGAGGTAACCGGAACCTCACACCCCCTTCCAATTCCCCTCCTCATCCTCCCTCCCATCTCCCTAATACCCTTAAAGGCCAGCAACGCAACTGCAGCACCTCTGGTGTTACGTATATACATGGGCGACGGTAATCACTTACTATCAGGTGAACCGCTTGCTCGTTTGCCGCCTTACCAATAAAAAAAAATCCACAAGTGAGTATTTATATACATAACTTACACAGTTTTAGATATGTATCTAAATAGATACTTGTATTTTTTTAGTACGGAATCATAGTCGAAACAATTTCTCGTTTAAAACATAATTTACTAATATAATTTTTCAGATATTAACTAGCAGATTTTTTTTTTCACAAGCAACAATTCGCTTTCAGGATATATGTTTAGAAGATAAACTTGAGTAAATATCAACAATACCTAAGCTAAGTTATTTTACAAATTAAAACACTTGTTTCTAAATACTTTCCGATTGTGAATCGTTAAATAAATTCACAAGAGATGTGTGCGAGAGGCTCAAAATTTTTCGAAGTTTACTTTTAAATTGAGATAAAAAACACGTACAAACTTGAACATCTGGAAAACATAGTATTAATGGTGTTTCGTGTTAACCAATGCGTGGCGATTCACATTATATCGTTACAATTAAACGCTTTACAGTTGAACAAACTCAATCCTGTAAGTCTCACTAACGACAATATACCAGAACGTAATAAGATTTGTTTGATTTTCCGTGCGTAAGTACGTACGTACGTACGGTACGGCTTGCACGCAGCGCGGACGATTTCCTTACGTACGCGATCGCGTAACTTTTGCTGCTTAATTAGTCTCGCAACGTTAGCGGGTTCCGCCAAACGTGCGATTGTCGGTCACAGCGAGTTTCGATTCGTTAGTTAGCGGCGGCGGTAGCTCGAGACGCAATATTTCGCCTCGGTCGGGCCCGAGTTCATGTCCGTATGTGATGGGTTAATAACTTTTTGCCGGTGTCGAAGTTTATTTTTAAAACATACTTCGGATATATTTAGGAGCTGGTATTACGTCTGCACGAAAGCTCGTTAAAATGTTGACAGTAATATTCGTATTGCACATACTGCAACAACTGCTTAGTAAAGATTTGTTGGACTGCTAGAACCAAAACAAAAAATGCGATTTCCGTCGTTCACGAGCGCATGCGGCTTCCTACACTATTCTAAATATGCCAATATTGTAAAACAAAACGACTTGCCTAAGAATGATAAAATTATACAAAAGATAAACACAACTCACTTCTGAATTGACGCCTAAAATCTAAATGGTACCGGAGTTACAAATTGTACAAAACGTGAATCAAATCATCTGCGACAAAATCACCATGCTTTAAGAGTGATAGTATTTAATGGTAGGTGAAGCGATTTTTGTTTTTTTTTTATTGAAGAAGGGGCCAACGAGCATGCATGCACCCTTTTAGAGCCTCATTGCGGTTATTGATTGGCTGCCGCATATAGCATATAATATACATTAATAACAGCAGCGTAGCGGGCCCTTCCCAGCTCCAAAACCCTCTCAGATATTTGAGAAGGAGGCCTTGGCCAGCTGTTGGCACTTACAGGCTGCGACTTTACTTATCCTGATTTGTATAAAACAAGCACTGACAGTTACATACATAAATTACACAAGGTCTCGGACACGGTACAAATACCAATCCCGTACGGGAATCGAACCCGCGAACCGCAGCGTCGCAGCCAATAGGCAACCGTGACGTGTATCCATCAGCGTGACAAATACTATCTGTTCCGTTACGTATTGGTCATATATTGAATGGGCTTGCTCGTACGCAGTGCAATTCCTCTATTGTATATGCTAGGTCAAGCTCGAATCAGATGTCGGATGTGGGAGCGGCGCCGGGTCGGAGAGTGCTGCAATTAAACGATATTTTTTATGTGGAAACAACGACATGGACGGACAGTGCAGCTAAACACTTCGGCTTCTTATGTGTTCATTACTTATAACGGAAACGTTTAGAAAGTTCTTGTTTAATTAAAATAACAACATGAAGAGATCGGGTGTCCAAGGTGGATCGTGATCAACGTGCTATTGATTTTTTTGTGTTCTCTGTTAATTTAGAATTTTAGTTGATAAATTTTACAAACTTTTTTTTTCACCATACGATATGATCGGTAGATTGGACCGCAATTAATAATTAAAAGGTGACGGTAACACGTGTTAACCGTAACATGAGGACGTCTGACTCGACACTCGGGGCGACTACACTCCGTGTGTTGTCGCCCGAGAGAAATTAAGTTAAATTTGAAAGCCAATTCAATTCAATTTTTTTTTTATGGAAAAGACGGCAAACGAGCAAGCGTTTCACCTGATGGTAAGTGATTACCGTCGCCCACATACATCTGCAACACCATAGATGCTGCAGGTGCGTTGCCGCTCTTTAAGGATATTTGGGAGATGGGAGGGAAGAGGAGGGGGAATAGGGAGGGGATGTGGGCCTCTGGTTACCTCACTCACCGAACGAAACGGAGAAGCACAAGATGCCTACTTCACGCCGGTATTCTGCGAGGCCGTGGTATCAATCCGGTCGAGCCGGCCCATTCGAGCAGCAGCTAAAGCCGCCGCATGGCTCTACCACGCTTAAAATTTATATTATCTAGTAATCGAGTAAATATAAAAACTAATCAGATATTAGATGCACTTTTATTAATAATACCAGTAACTTGTAAAAGTTAATTTGTGAAGTCTGAGTAGTTTCACATTTAATTACTTTCTGAATTACCTTGTGTTCCCGGGGATTATACTATATTTTAACTAAAATTTACGGTGTTGTATGTACAAGTCATTCCCATATTTATTTTCTTTGACGCGAATTTGTTTCGTTTAACGAGATCTCATACACGAAGTACATGTCTTCATGCAATACATAATACATACATGCATACAATCTCATTATAGGAATTAGATGTCTTTACAGTTAATATCCCACATGTACAACCACCCAGACCACAAACTTGTAGGTCATTACGGGAAGCGAACCTGCGACTGACAGCGTTCGAGCCAATCGCTTAACCATTGCGATAACCATCAATGTATTTGTATCGTCGGAACTGATTCGTAGAAAAAACCAGGGATTTGCGTAAAAACGTCATAAAATACGAAATATTTTAACATTTTTCAGCTTTATATAATTATATTTCTTAAATTGTATAATTTTACGTTGTAGCTGCTTATATTTTGTAAAGTTGACGCGATCTGCGTCGTAGACCACGACGAAAATTCCAAATACGCTATAGGCTACTATTTTACGCGCAAACACAGACCTTGTTACCTTCCCGTACTCGATGCAAGATGCGATACGATTGTAGGTAGGGTCATGCGGTGTGCATACGGGGCCCAACACATTACAGCTAGACCCGAAAACCGATAAGTTTTGTTTTGCACAAATATTGGCCAGCGCATTCAGATTTTAATTGGATAGGGATGACAAATGAGCTAACAGTCCACCTGATGGTAAGTGGCTACTGTATCCTATGGACATCAGCAAACAACTATCAATCGAAGGAGGTTCCTGATGCGTTGACAACCCTGAGGACTAAGACAGAGCGCTCGGAGCCCATAATTATACTGGCTCTGCTATATTTTTTAAGCCGCAACACAACAGTAATTGCACTGCTTGCTGTTTGCCGGCAGAAATAGGCTATAGGCAGACGACTCCTAGGTACAGAAGGAGTCTACCGCCTACTAATATTAGTACGCTAACCACTAAACCACGCGGTAATTATTGACCATTACGGACACAACAGTGCCAGTCCATAATGGTCAACGACATAGCGTATACGATGGAGGAATTGCACTCCGTACGAGCGAGCCCATGCGAAATTTCACCAATACACGCACGGCCCTGCTGCTCCCCGCGGCACGGTGATAAATGGGAATGAGCGGGCACCGCGGCGCCCAACCCGCCCGGTAATGATCATTGCTTGGGAACACGCGATTCAGGGTTGACAGTTACTAGATGAACCGGATGACTCAATCGACGCGGCTGGAGAGAGTTCCTAGCACGCACCTTGACTAGACCCTTTTGAATGTTAAATACATTTGTAACTATTTTTATCAACTACAGGTCCGTAATTGTGATAACAGTGGATCGTAATGAGCGGTGAATCTAATTTACTGATTGCTATCATCATTATCATCATCAGCCTTTCTTTAGTCCATTGTTGGGCCTATAGACCTTTCCGAGAAAGCAACATGTTTCAATGTTTTACTGTTTATTTAATTCAAGAAATAGAATAGGACTTAAGCTGAAAACAATTTTTAGCAAATACAGAAGTGGAAAATAAATAGAAGAGGCAAGTTTTATTACTGTGTCTTAGTACCTTTTTACTATCCATCCCATTACCAATCCAATACCTATTCTGAGTAGGCACGCCTCTACGTTAATACGGAACGTAAAGTCTCTGTTTTATAACTTTTCGATGAAGTTAAGTTTTTATTACCTCCGTGCATGTATTTTTTTATGTCTAGCCGCTTGTCGACATGTTTTTCGCTTCAAACTTGAGTATTAAATAATTAATTGCTTCATTTAGTAACAGACAGGTACGTTAGTTGACGTTCTTTTTTTTTATTAGACCTGTCTAAGAAATATGCGTCCTAATTTGAATCGATTGCTATACTTTAAGCTTTAGTATTATTCTGTTATTTGTTATTTGTATGTAACTTGATTTGGTTATAACTGATATTGCAAACCTTAAAGCTGCGAAAGCGTTTGAGTGAGTGCATTATTATGGACATTTTAAGTTATACTCAATTTAAATCGCTTCTACGAGTTTTATACGGTATTTATATCTAGTAAAATACATCATTATTGAGAGAACATTTTTCAAATCATTTAATTATGATAGTGATAAAAATAGTAATACATAATATAATAAGTATATATATTTTTTACTTATTTTTATCAATTGTCGATGATATTCATTTTACGAATGAATAAAAAACATGTGCGTGCATTTTAAAATTTTTTTTATTAAAATTTGTTATTAAAATTGTGGAATGCACCATATTTGTATCGTGAATGCGACTATAAACCTTTACCGAACTATTGGTAAATATTACTAATAGACATACGTCTACGGTTTGTAACTGTTTGTCAGCTTTATTTATTTTTCTCCCCTTATCGAAAAATATCGTTTATTTAACTAACATGCACTACGATTCGTACCATACTAGCTTCTTATACTTGCGTCGGTGCATCAGCCAACATTACGTATTGTTGCACAACAATAGGACCTCGGTAGCCGGGTAGCCGTGCACGCGACGAAATGAGCGTATCAAGTCGGACCTAGACCTAGGTAATACAATTACAGGATTGCGGCCACTGACGTGATAGCGCGCTCCAGCGGACCGTGCGGTGGTGGTGTGGTAGACCAGGCTGTACGCCGAGGCATCTCTATGTGGCTGGGTTACGTTCAACGATGTGCGATTTTAATTAAACAGCGAGAGATGTCGGAATAGAGTACCTCATATTGTTTTATTACTGTTCTTTTTTGTATGGGGTAGATTGTGTCATGTTATAAGAGCTATATAAGACGGAATACTTTTTATCTCGATCGAGAGTTCCATGGGGAATAAAATGTCAAGGTCACGCGGGCGACTCCACGGCCAGTCGATAGGTATTCCAATATTGTTCTAGGTTTCAGTTTTGCATTAAAAATGCGTTTCTAAATTCTGCGTATTTTTTAAACTCTGCATATTAAAAACTGTGCAACTTTACTGTAGATGCATTATCTTGATTACCTGTCGTTGGGAAGTTTGCAGACAGACATTTCACTGGAGTTCTAAATTCATAAATGTATTTTTTTATTTTAATACAAATCCTTAGAGGATTGTAATCGCGAAATTAAATATCGGTAACTCTTTGTAATTATCATTAAAATGTACTGTAATCTTGAAATCTCGGTAATGTTTCTTTGATTTCGTGGATCGTTTAAAAATGCACTCTACTGTTCATTCTTTAAAGCTGCGATTTGATTGTTGCCGTGTGTTAACTTATGTGATGTGGTAGAACGGTCGCGGAGATGAGGGTCGCTCAAGGCCGGCCATTGTGAAGATCCGGCCGTGTCGGTAGCTCTCATAATCCCTGGCCACTCGGTTTATGTACACGGGCGACGTCGTTACGTAATCTTATCGCAGTGATGTGCTGGGATTTTGTTCGTTATTGTGTAGATCTGTAGTACCGCAATGGTTTGAAATTGTGGCCGAGGTATTGCAGATGCTTTGTTGATTAGGGTCCGTTGAGAATTCGCAAAGGGACAGTTGTTTTTTTTTTTTTTTTTTTGTTCGTGTCTGTTTGCCTATCCGA
This sequence comes from Bhutanitis thaidina, assembly GCA_029286595.1. NCBI lineage: Eukaryota > Metazoa > Arthropoda > Insecta > Lepidoptera > Papilionidae > Bhutanitis > Bhutanitis thaidina. The sequence goes on along the minus strand of JAGSMS010000020.1, from coordinate 2,975,680 downwards.
CAGTTATTACAAGACAATGGAAAATATGGAATATAAGTTTTGGGGTTCCGAACCGGCAAGGTCAAACGACCCCACAGTCACCACATGTACGTCACTGCTGGGCGTGGACAAGCCCTTTTGAAAATTTCGGTGCCTATATGTATGTCTTCGCCGTTCTTTTCAGAAACTGTTGTGGTTATAGACTTTATAATTTGCTCAGTTATGTATACAAGTAGATTTCAATTATGTGCACTCATCCGGTTAAGTTTTTTAATACTGTATTCAGTGAAATTAAACTATTATTTATTTCATGGGTTTTAGTAGCTTTTTATTCTATTCCCCGCGTTTCGGATGCTTTACAACACCGGTTTGCTGTAGTCGGTGTTGTCTTCGCGACTATAGCCTTGTTACCCTTACGTGCTGAACTAGTCACGTCCTCAGGATCTCGGTACCAACACGATCACTCTTAATCTTTCTTAATCGGTACTGGTCTATGGCCGGTACTCTCTACTCTACTGGTATCTATATAGTAGAGCCAAGCGGCTGCTTTTGTTACTGCTCGAATGGGCCGGCTCGATCGGCGTTAAGTAGACGCATTTTGTGCTTCTGCGTTTCGTTCGATGAGTGAGGTAACCGGAGGCCCGCTCCCTCTCCCCTTCTCCCTCCTCATCGTCCATCTCAGAAATACCCTTAAAGGTCAGCAACGCATCTGCAGCACGTCTGGTGTTGGAGATGTATGTGGGCGACAGCAATAACTTACCATCAGGTGAGCCGCTAGCTCGTTTGCCGCCCTTCCCATAAAAAAAAAAACAATACTATCCAAACTGCATGTACAATGGCATTTCTCAAAAATGCTAAATGAGTTTGTTACTGAGTGCCCTGTACGTTCACGCTTACTGCGGGACATGGTGACGTTTGTATATACGTGGTTAATGATGGCACATTAACGAATAGCTCCATCTGTGTTTAGTAAAGTGACATTTTCATTTGGCCACAGAAGTCCGTGCTGCACGTGCAAGGTGTATCGATGAGACGGCGCTAGCTCTCGACCTAGAGGCGCGACTCGACACGCTGCGCGGCCTTCTTACCTGTGAGTACTTACAGCTTTTTCTAATTGACAAGTTTAAAAACAAAACCTTGCTGAACACTTCTAATTCAGCGCATAGTCTATATTATAATGCAATTTATATATCTATAAATATTCAAAATTAACAAAATTCAAAATAACAGACGCTAACTTTTGCATTTATAATATTATTATGGACTAAGGATAGTATTATATAATCCTTAAACAGTAGAAATAGGGTCACCGACATAGCCGTAAGGATCGGCCAGCTGCAGTAGTGATGGGCGGCCACATAACTCGCAGAACTGACAACCGTTGGGGAAGGAAGGTTCTGGAATGGAAACCTTGTTCAGGCAAATGCAGTGTTGGACGATAGGACCTGCACAGTGTTGCGGGAAGTCTATGGATGGATGGTGGTTGAGGACCGTGTTTTGTCGCAATCTTTGGGAGGGGAAAGGCTTATGTTCAGCGGTGGACTTGTGATAGGATCTAATGAAGGAATGAATAGAGCATTGTTAATAACTAGTGTATATAGTGGCTACGAATTGTTTGAGGGCTGATGAGGATGTAGACTCTAAATAATAAAATCTACTTCTGCTTCCTTAATAGCCTCTGAGTCAGTCAACAGACAATAAAATGTGTCGTGAAACTAGCACACGAGATAATAATAATTGTCAATGTAATCTTGTTATCCCATTTTCTATCATTTCACAAAACAATAAGTTATTGTTTTTATTACTGTGTGTAATTAAAACACAATTATGACATTGTTTAGTTTTCACTTGAACATATCAATCTGGGCCAACCGTCCAGTTCGTGGACCGTTCGAAAATTAATCGAATTATAATAGCTTTGATATTAAAAGCGGTCCGATAACTAATGCAGAGATAACGTATATTTTTTTTAAATAATAACCGTTCAGGCAAAAACTATCCGAAGATGTAATAAAAATGTTAGGTTTAACACGTTTGTTATCTTATGGAGTCTAAAAAACACAAAGGTCTGTTTTAGTATTTGGCTGTGTTGGCTAATTTTGAATTAACCATTATCGACTACATTTCACTCGAAGCGATGATTATAATTCGACTTTTCTTTAAACACGAACTAGATCTGAACCGGCGACCTCGCGATCTACAGCCCCGATACGATTTTCATTATATTACATTTGTATCGTATCCGATGCGATCACATGACCACTGTTGATTGGTGTTAACTAAAGACACAATTAATAGACGGCTGGAGTTCATTTCTGTATGTTTCGTATTGTAGTATTTCTTCACTTACGATTTGTAATACAGCAATCTTCAAACGATAACTTCGAATTGTGCTACTATCGTTTTATGTGTTAGGTGACAGGTGACTATTAAAAACTTGTCTGCACTGCTGTACATAAGCCTCGCTTCATCCGCCATATGGCATCCATTGACTTCCCGCAACACCGTGCAGGTCGTCACTGCATCTTGTTAGTGGCCGTACCACGGCGTGTTTGCCTGTGCGAAGTTATCACTCGGAAGTCTTTCTTCTCAACGGATATCTCAGATCTACGGATATCTCTTGTTATCAGTAGTCTTCGGAACCTGTATGTATGGTTGTATTTATGAAACCTTTAATAGTGGGACGCAGGATGTCCAACGCCACTCACGATATCTATACCGATTTTCTTATCCCTCTTCATAAGAAGACACCTGTAAAACATAACCCGTAGAAGGCTATGTGTATGTATACACAGCTCGAAATTTTCTTTATCTATACATAACATAAAAAGAAGTCTTTCTGTAAGACCGCGCCAATTTAGAGAAACACTAAACTAATTTGCACGCGGTTTTCATCTCTCCAGGAAGATTTGTGTCTCAAAATTATCATAGCTCTTGCAGGAGCTGAGCATTAACGGCATTATTACTGATATATTTATCTATGCGAATAAATAGTCTATGGTTTTTTTTATTTTAAGATCATTCTTATGATATTGCGAAGGACAAAGTCTCAATTTTATTTATTATTTCCTAATACCATTTTACAGCTACATATCATACAATATGTCTATTATGAAGACAATATTCTTGTTCAAAGTTGGCGTGCTGATTATGTCTATACTGCCATTATTTCCTCTGCAGTTCCCGCGTGGGCCTCGACATGTGTTAAGTGACGTTGCGTGGATATAATACAATCTTAGATTTATAACAAAGCGGCAAAGCAATTGACATAGTGTCGCTAAAGGACGAGCACATATAGTTGATATAAAGGCAAAATGCTTGTCTCCAATTGCATGATGGCACACAATCATCCAATAAGCCACCGGGTCGTTGCACTCGGTGCAAGTGCCTTATGAATAAGTGTGGTGTTAGTACAGGGTTGGCACAGTACATCTCGTGACGTTGAATTACTTAAATATTAAATATTATGAAAAAAACCGGTCTGCGACTATTGATTTGCAGACGCCATACTTAAATAATATATTATTTGTTACTTACATAATGAAGACGAATTTAACGACATCTCATACGTTGAAATCCATCAAAACGCTTAGGCTACAGAGCGTACCAGAAGAAATAGACATCCATAGATATATATGTACATAGTTATATACATAGATACACTCGAAAAGGATCACCGTTCTTCTGGGTTCGATGTGTAAAAAGTGTGATTTGGAGCCGGGTATCAGAAATTATTGTAGGTGCTTACAATTTTGAGTGTTTTCTACCATGAGCTCGCGGCAAAGAAACACATCGTAAAGAAACCTGCATGTTTGATAAATAATGTTAAAAATTGTCGAGAACATGAGTAACATACGCAACCTAAAGGAACATGACGGGCTCTTACCGGCTGCATAACTCCTTTCAAAAGAAATTGAGAGTACGTATATGCCCAGCAGATGAACATGTGCAGACTGCTAATTTTATTTGCTGTGTTGTTTAATAAGGAAATAATGGTTCCTTGCTAAGTTAATTAAAGCAAAAAATCTTCTTACAATACTTACTCTTTCAACATATGTGTTTTTTTCATATACTTTCGCCGTAACTGTTAGTCCGTGTGATGTCGTTTATAACTTCGCCATCTTCTCATCGATTCTGATGAAATTTCTTACTAATTGAGTCTTAGCAACTTGTGTCATGGTGATTACCGTGAGATATGACATCAAAGTTTTTGTTGTCGTGGTATTTGTGATGGACGTGCAATTTAAGTTCCAGCAATCTCGTTACCTAATTGATGGCTTCACATCAAACAGCGGCTACTTCCGGCGGAACATTGTCGTCTAAATATTATCTGAAAAAGGTAACGCATCCCCGCTAGCCCTGTGCTCGGACCGCCCGGGCTTGTCGCGCAGCCGCGGTGGGCCGGAGACGCATAAGCGACGGAAACCGACGCGTCGCGCGCGCTTGATGGATGTGCAAGGCAATTTGCTGTTCTATGAAATTTTATTCAATTTCTCTCTTTATATGTTTCGATCTCATATCCGAGAAGTATATATCTAAGACAGTATAGGGAAACCCTGACGTTTAACATTGGACCTACGACGTAGGCTGTAATTCTATAATTTAAATTGAGAGAAATGATTCTGAAAATAATTTCATAAACGAATGAGAACATATACATGGCCATGTACAAGTGGCGCTTAGTATGCATGCGGCTAACGTTGTTCGTATTAACGCAACAGTGTCGCGACTGTGCGATCGTGAGCGAGCTCCTGTTGTGTTTTTTTTCATTATATGGTAAAATGTTCCAAACGAGCCAGCGGCTCACCTGATACTACCGCCGCCGACTTACATCTGAAACCACCATCACAACCAGATGAGCTGCAGGTGCATCGCCGGCACTGCAGGATATTTGGCAGATGGGAGGGAGGATAAGGAGGGGGAATGGAGAGAGACCTCCGGTTACCTCGCTCACCGAACGAAACGCAGAAGCACAAGATGCCTTACGCCGGTATTCTACGAGGTTGTGCCGGCCCAATCGAGCAGCAGCTAAAGCGGCTGCTTAAATCAGCCACGTTCAAATTCCGTGCGTCTGGATTGGCCAGCATAGATTGAAAAACTTCACGATGTCTTGAGAAGTCATTGGAATATACACACCTACTCGTAGATATGGCATGTGTTCCTTCAAAATTGGTTTTGCTATCTAGGACCATCGAAAGCCTAATCTCACCCAAGTTTGTAACCAGCACGTGTCGCCAGGGAACGACTAACAAAACCCAGACGTTGCAGACCGCATGAAGCAGACTCGAAAGTTTCTTGTAGATCGATGAAAAAGGTTTTGCCTTGGCGTTTCTCTGCGAGATAGAATCTGCAGCGATGACATCGGCAGTAGGACTAGGGTAATAATTTACTTAATTTAAAGATCAGCCGGCCACGTAGCTCTTAGGACTGACACCCACATGTCGACCGCGTGGCTTAGCGTACCGCACTGCAGGTCTCTGGGTTCGAATTCCATCCGAAGACAATATTTGTGCAAAAATACAAATAATTGATTTTCCAGGCTGGACGTGGTGTGTCCCGTGTCTCTAACACTGCATCTGACCCATCCTCCGCTCTTATCGCATATGCGTTACATCGGATGCGGGAAGGTAAAGACGTGTGAGTGTCTCTGTGTTTGGGCGTACACTTGCAGCACTATAATATATCCTGCGCAGTTGACATCTGCCGACAGTGTTCATAACGTAAACGCAATGCAGGACGATTCCCATGAGATGGGTGAGCCTTCATGTTCAGCAGTGGCCTTGTGATATGTTGTAATGATGATGAATGATTGACGTATGACGTTACGCCGTACGTCATCATTACCAACGGACGACGGCATTCATGTAGGGACGTGTATAGCAAGTATATCAATGCGGTGTTCGGATTATGCAAGGCTTGCCCGCATCATGTGGCCACGCAGTGGAATTTTTGAAGTAGTTATTATTAGCTGTAGTAGCATTTAACGCACCTAGCGTTAATCTTTTTATTTAAAAACGAACGTTATGCCACAGTTATAAAGTGAATTATCCTTTAAAGAGTAAAAACTATAGATAATGCCGTTTTATTAATTGAAATTTGGGTCATTATTGTGACTTCCACCCAATAAAAAATACATGCTCTGCGATCCGATGCTTTTAGATATTCATGAAGTCTCGGATACGTAATATTTTTTATAGTGACTGAAATATGTGTACTGTACTAACAAGTAACGAAGTCAAACAGACAACTTTAATAGGATGTCTAAGCCATAGAGGGAACTTTCGTATTACCACGTATGAGTTTGAGTTGTTAACAAATTTATACGTTATACTGAAGTTTGATATTACTTACGTTTTAATTGTTCTTACGATATGATTTTAGTTGTATGAGCTAGTTCACTACATATTTCTTGGAAAAATATGTCTTGTGCATCACAGTATAAAACAAGGTAAAAACTGAATAAGTCTTTTTATAACATTGGTTCAAACAGCATAATGCCATAGCCAGTGTTGCCACAGCCTTGATATTAGTCATTGCTTACACGTCTGCTGTGTGGCAGAGCAGCGGTGTAAGAGAATTTACCATCTTCCCGCGGTGCCGAACTGAAACTACACGGACCGATGACGGGCAGCAACGTCTAAGGTGTCCCGTACTACGTAGTGTGGCAGGTTTTTTTTTTTATGGAAAAGACGGCAAACGAGCAAGCGGTGCACCTGCTGGTAAGTGATTACCGTCGCCCACATACATCTGCAACACCATAGATACTGCAGGTGCGAATTGTCGGTCTTTAAGGATATTTGGGAGATGGTAGGAAAGAGGAGGGAATAGGGAGGGGATGTGGGCCTCCGGTTACCTCACTCACCGAACGAAATGCAGAAGCACAAGATGCCTCTACTTCACGCCGGTATTCTGCGAGGCCGTGGTATCAATCCGGTCGAGTCGGCCCATTCGAGCAGCAGCTAAAGCCGCCGCTTGGCTCTACCACGCTTAAAATTTATATTATCTAGTAATCGAGTAAATATAAAAACTAATCAGATATTAGATGCACTTTTATTAATAATACCAGTAACTTGTAAAAGTTAATTTGTGTTTGGCAAATCCTCCCATTGGGAGAGGTCTTTGTCCAGCCGTAGAGTATTGACAGGCTGATGAAGACGCATTTGCCTAAGCTCGTAAACCACTTGACCCCTTTTGAAATATAAAAATAGTATAAGATGTACAAATTTAAGGCGCGTCGTGATCGTCTTTACAATGTGTTTGATATTCTTTGGCGAGGTTAGTTAGAGGTTGCATGTGAATTTGATGCGGATCTACTGATAGATGATGCACTACCGAGATAATGTCATTAATTATTTATAGTTAGATCTATCTAACGATTTACTTTAGTCTCTGCATATTAAAATTAAATACCGCTAGGCTGATGGCGGAGGAAAGGTAGACGGAAGTAAGGAAAGGAGATGGTAAAGAGTCACGCATGCCTGCAGATTACGATGTGTTTTCCAATCATGTTATATCATGTGTTACGCTTACGGATGAATGTATCTCATTCAGTAGTCTGGAAATATCCGTATTATTATTTTACTGTCAAGTCAACACTTACGAATCCTTTGATATTTTAAAAATAAACCTTGTTTTTTTTTCAAACATCAAGTATCCGCAAATGTTCTAGTGCAGGTATTGTTGTTGAAAGGGTTTTCGAGCGATGAATGATGTATACTAGGCTTTGCTACAAGTGCAGGCCAGCGGACTTCGAAGGACATCGGAACAATTCTTTATTTACAATTATTTATTGCACATACAGGCTTTTATGTGTGAACCAACATTTAGAGTAGAAATTATGAATAATTAATTTTAAAGTCACTGAAACCGATCAGCAAAACAAAATATTTCTTAAACTAAAGCGGAAAGTCACATTAGAATCAGAAAAATTATAAGGAAGGTTACAGGTTGGATGTCTGATCACATTCCCACAGAAATAAGTTCTCTACACTCTACAGAAGTTACATATGGGTTACACACGGTTATATTTAAATCTGGTAGAGCCAGGCGGCTGCTTTTGCTGCTCGACCGGATTGGTATCACTACCTCGCAGAATACCGGCGTGAAGTGGAGGCATCTTAAGCTTCATGCGTTTCGTTCGGTGAGCGAGATATCCAGAAGCCCACTGCTCCTCCCCATCCTCGTTCTCCCTTCCATCTTCCAAATACCCTTAGATGCCGACAACGCACCTGCAGCACCTCTGGTGTTGCAGATGTCCGTGGGCGACGGTAATCACTTATCATCAGGTGAACCGCTTGCTCGTTTGCCGCCTTTCTCATCACATGGGCTTTAAAAATATTCCGTAAGTTTAAATTGCGTAGGGCGAAGCACAGTCCTTTAATAATATTCAAATCGATAAAAGAACACATAAAATTACACTTGTTGTTATAAAGTACAATGTATTATAAGGTGACACCGCATTTCATACAACATACGAAGCGAATACAACAGATTAATGATATTGTGTAATTGCAAAATAGACGCGGTTGGACGTCGTTCGTTTAGCATTGAGCACCTTACTGCATCAACACAAGGTCGGTTATCGCTCGCGTCTGTTGCTTCATCTGCGGGTAATTGAGATCACTTTCGAATCAGACTTCACTGATTAATTCTCGCAATAACTGAACCAAGCTATTACAGGTTATGATACTAAATGTCAGACGTTTCGGATTATTAACGTTATATTTTAGATTTATATCGTAAAAGAAAGAACTATAATTTAATTACAAGAATTACAAGATCAACTTCCACGGACACTCAATATTTATTATACGAAATTGACTAAGATCTTATTTTACTAGTAAATACATAAAACTTTATTATTTTCACTGAGAGAGATATGAGATGAGCGTAAACACTAATAAAACTCATGTTTTTTTTATTTCGCTTGCAACGAAGTTTTTATGCATTTTTTAGTTCGCATATACTGGCCATGTGTTTGTTTACGTGTATTATAACCGGTTACCGGTCTTCGCACATATAAATTATATATTAATAAAGAGCTCACGCCTGTCACCCGTAAGGGTTGACAGAGATCGCGAATTTCATATTGGATTGTTTACCATTCGGCACGATCATGTTTAGCGTGGCGAAACGGACCACCGCAGATGTTGAGGAGCAGAGGTTAAGCGATTTCGCTTCAACGCAACGGTTACATATTTGGCTTCCGCACATAATACAGGATACTATAACTCTTCTTTTACCGTTCATGCTACACTCCTCTGGAACGCCCTGCCCGATAAGATAAAAGCAGCTCCTAGCAAGAAATCATTTAAGAGTCTAGTTCGTGATTACGTAATAGATCATTGACAATATTCGGCTTATCTATTTTCGATTTTTATTACATATTTATTTATGTATCTTTTTATGTACTTGTAAACGAATTTGTGTATTTAATGTTTTAAATATTTATTTAATTATATAGTTTGTTTATATGTACTTATCAACTTATTATTATTGGAGTTTTTTTTTATTCTTTGTTTTGTACCTGCCAACTACCTTTCACCATAACAAGGGTTGACTGGTAGAGAATGCCACTAGGCATTAAGTCCGCCCATTGTAACCTTAAGCTTAAGGCTAACAATAAAGAATAAATAAATCAATAAATAAACATTTGTATTTGAGGGCCTCTGATATTATGGTTTCAGGTCTGGGCATTTGCGCATGTGCAATTTATGTACGTGCGTGCACGCGTACCGACGTCACAGAAACTATAGTATAGTGATAATACAGTCAATCAACATTTTTTTTAATAAAAAAGTCTAGAATATGATTTTGATGTACATAGGAGAACACTACCAAAATTATAATTATGACACTTGCGCATTTATAAGAACACGTATACGCACAGTGCTGTACACAGTCCCCGTATTGGACAAGTCTGAAGGATTTGTGCGAAAGTCTCAAATCATCCCAGTACCAGATTTATGTTTGTTCTTTAGACGCATGTATTTATAATTATTACTCTATTTTACTGAAGCCTAAACAAACGAATATCCGGCACTTCATATTTAAATTAAATTGTTTAACCTGCCCTTAAGGAAAAACTTAAATGACTAGATATCTAAGTAAAATTCCCCACAGCCATTGTAATATATTACGTTTCACTTTATCGTACTTTCGACAGTAAAAGGTGCTTAGCCATAAACATAGCGTAACATTATCGCAGTTTGGACAGGACGGGTGCGGTGGCTGCGAGCGGCGAAGGAGCGGCGTTGTTCGTTAGTTAGTCTGTTGGTTTCGGATTTGCTTATTTAAAAACACGACGACGAGGAAAAACCTTTGCTAGGTTAAGCGTAAAACTAAACATCACATTAAGACTTTTAGTATAAGACTTTTACAATATGCTTAAGTGTAATTTTGTCAATGAACTTATTTGTCACATAAATAAAACATTAGAGGATTAAAAATTACATATAAGTTAATTAAAATATGCGACCTCTTTTCTTATATGTAATCATAAAAAGTAATCTTTTTGATATATGACCATTCTTATAATCCTGATTTGTGGCGCCGAGATATTGTTACCCTACATCGACCATAAATTGTACGGAATCGTTACTTTAATTGACCGTCGTTTGTTTTGGCACCAATAAGCTATATGGTTATTTACTGCGTTTTAGCTTGAATCTTGAATCTGTAATTACGTGTTAACAGTTTCGCAAACGCTAAGCGGAGCGAAAGTTGTGTGAGACTCGTCTCACAGGTGTGTTGGTTCAACTTCATTTGGATATCCGGACTGGAAGAGAGCGTATCGTGTGGTCAGAAGAATCTTGGTGGTCGTTGACTCCCATAGAAACAGTGTATTGGGCAAGAAAATGTTGCCAGCTTATAACCCGATTAGGGCTCGGTTAATATAAATGCAAATCATTGGTTGCGATTTAATATTGTACATAAAACGGGTATTCCTTTTGTTGCATATGTAAAGAGTCATAGTTATTAGAGAAATTGGTATGTAAACATTTACGGTGTTGGAAAATCTTACACAAAATACTGATAAGAAAATATTACGCAAATATTTATTTCAATTAACTATTACAGTCCTTACCTAACATACCTTGCGGTGGCAGGTAAGAATTAAAGATCCACTTCCCATCCCTTCTATGAATTGAGGCGCTGTTTGGTGAATCTATGTATGTATATATTCACGCCTTGTTCCCAACGGGGTAGGCAGAGACAATCTTCTTCCACTTGCTACGGTCCTGACATACGTCTTTCGCTTCTTCCACTTTCATCAATCTTCGCATTCATGCTCGTTGGTTTAGAGTACTCTTGACCTGGCCTTTTTTCAGAACGTCTTCGTCTTCCGACTCTACCATTGGTGGATTAAATTTGTATTATTTAATCATTTTTATGTATAGGTTTCCTAAACAAACAAATACACTCCAAAAAAAAAATCCTGATATTTGACTCGATACAAACCTTCGTCTAAATGAATGCTAAGAAAGGCTTTCGGTACAGGATTACTACGATATTAATTCAGTATTCGTTCACGACGGCTGCGACTTGACTATTAACATTCGGTAATAAAAAATAATGGAGTCACGTTGCAACGTGAAGTGTCCACGCCGCGAACACCTCACGGAATAGTATCGTACAATGAATCATCGGAGCAACGATAAATGATAGACGCCGACGGGGCGAAACACGCATACGTACAGTCAAGTAGAGTTAGAGTAGAAGGGGCGGCAAAGCTGAACGCGTACACATCCACGTACAGTCAAGTAGGGTTAGAGTAGAAGGGGCGGCAAAGCTGAACGCGTACACACCCACGTACAGTCAAGTAGGGTTAGAGTAGAAGGGGCGGCAAAGCTGAACGCGTACGCACCCACGTACAGTTAAGTAGAGTACCGTGTAAGTGGCAGTTTAGACATATTAAGGAATCGTATTCAATATTTCAAGCCTTCTAAAGGCGTTATTAAACACTTAGTCGTTAAACACTAGTCGCGGTAATCGCACAGAAACAGAACACCCGAGCGCTTGTCTACAAACACCAGCCGGCGTCCACATGGCCAGCATATCACTGTTCACTATCATAAGCGCGCTCCGCCGTGTCTACGCGATCGCTCTGACGGATCTCCGGTCCGAGGTTTGCTTTGACGTGCCGTTAAGGAGAACAAATATAGTGTTGCATTATTATAATTGAAAGTGTAGTACGACTTGAATATGTTTAGTTTGTTCAGCTGCGATGTCGCGTAATTTAATGGGTTGATTTAAAACAAAGTTTTAGAGAAACAACCAACTTCAGGACCTATTTCCTCACGTTTATGAGTGGAATATTATCTGCAATTTTTAATGTGATCAATCTAGAGGTTATGTTCAATAAAAAATCGATAATCAAAATCGGGTCACAATCGACGACGTTATCGGGTAAATAATATACAAAAAAAAACACAGATTAATTAATAACCTCTTGATTTTGTGAAGTCGGTTGAAAATAAGAAAATGATTCCGAAATAGATATTGATCCTTGTCGAGTGGTCGCGATGCAAAAATATCTCGCACCAATCGCCGATAACCCAAGGTATCAAAAGAATCGAAGATAACGATTAAAGAAAATTCATGAAATTTTCCATTGCAATTTCCATTGAGATTATGATTGTTATGTCGTTGTATCTATACCTACATAACCAGGTACCCGTTGATATAACTTTTCAAACGCAGAATTGCACAGAACAGTACATTTTAAAACCACCATGTCGTGCTGACTGCTAAATTTTATTCGGTTCGCTTGACCCAGAACCTGCTGATGTGGCGTTTAATCAATTATGCGGTAACTCTATATCCATTCTGTTAGGTATTCAATTTGTATTTGTTTTAGTAATAATTTTGTTTTGATGTGTTGTAAGCAACATGTCGACTTTTATGTCAACTCCAGCTGCACACACTCGTGTGTACGCTGCATCTGTATCCGAGTATTCAATTAATAAATATTTATAATATAATATGAAACATGTCGGCGAAGAAAAGCTTGCGAGGAATCATGCTTCACGTTTAAGGAAAAAAATCGAGAACATTTGAAGTACGCCGACTAGTACTGGAACAGCGTGGTGGTCTTCTCAGTTTAAAAAAAAGTTACGGAACACTTTAAAACTTTTATGCGCTTATTACTTTGACTTCACTCGTTTAAGTGAGATCTCTATATACCCGACGCAGTTAAATATTAATATTTAAACAAACCTAACATTACAATTCAACAGTTAAGAATAACTAGATCAAAATATGCGGTTATCCGAAATCACATCGCGGTGGCGGCGGCGGCGGCGGCGGCGGCGGGGCCCGTACAAAGTACCGCTACACTGCACGCCTATCGACAACTCTTGGGAACTTGTGAGCGGCGAGGTCGTGCCAGCCCGGCGGTACCAACTGCCCATCGCTGATGTCACTACACTGTCGCTAATTCCATTTTAGTCCACGTACTGACGCGCCTGTTAACCCCATGGCCGTCTCAGAAAGTGTATGCGACATAGATCGAGTTCGTGCCCATGATAAAGGTTGAATGGTTGATTCTTCACATGAAAGATTCGATTCGTTATCAACATTACCTTAGCTCTGCTGGACAATTTGAGAAAATGATCGTACACCGTATTTGATGTTCAGCATCACCGATCTCGACCAATGATGTTATAAGTAATAATATGTAGAGGTTACCTGCATGATATTGGACCTTCACAAATGGCACACTAACGCATACATAAATAACGCGATGCAGTAATGTCACACCATATTTGATTACATGTACATATGAGTAGGCATAGCATATAATGGATTGCGAATAAATAGATAGAGTCAGACATAATATATTATTTGATATTATGTATAGACGTTCAATAACTACTGAACGGTCAACGATGAATAGAGCTGCATCTGTATGCATTAATGACGCGCCATGGACCGGCTGTCGGTCTGTCGCGTGGAAAACGTCAGTGAAAGTCAAAAGTCGATGAATGAGACGCTGTAATCATTTTCTCTGCGCGCTTTAGCACCGTCAGTCGCGTGGAAATAACACAGAAGCACTGTGGAAATATATTTTGAGGGGCGTTTTGTCATATTCGGATTCTGAAGTTGGTGAATATTGCACCTTCATCATTATTCGTAGTGACATTGAAACAGCGTAGTTCAGATGTCAACTGTTTTACTATCAAATTTACAGTTACGATCACTGTCCTTAGACTTTTACGACATTATTGCCTTTATATCTGTTTTGTGATGCCCAAAATTCTAGATCTATGTTTCACAACGTATAATCGTTGTATTATGTAAAGTAAAGAGCCAAATTAAGATCTACTGCTTTCTCTAATTTTTGTAGAAGGTTATGGAGCCCGGAAGTATTGGTCTCGCTGCAAGTCTCTAGTTCGAGTTGGCGGACTACAAAAATGTCCTCGATTTTTTTATGCGCCTAATATGAAATTTTAACTCACGAGTTACCTGTGTTTATTATAATATATGATTCACACAGGTGTTCTCTACACTTGTAAAAACTATATGATTCACATCAATTGCAATTATGTGACAATCGCTGTATCGTTATAATAATTATATTAGCTAGTGAAAGAACATGATTTATACAGGACGCTTCGCAGCCAGACAAGCGTGACGCTGCAGCGGTTAGATTTAAGATTGGCCACGCGGCCTACCGCAATATGTTATAAACTTGTATTGTATAAAGTGCCGCTAGAAAGGTTTCGCCTCGTTTCATTAGTATTAAACTCAATTATAATTGAAAAAAGCAAATTCAAATGCTAGAAAGTCATATTTGCGTATAGTAGATTAAAGTAGTGATTATATAGTGATAGTAGCATCTAGCTCGGGAAGTGAGTGAATACTTACGGCACTATAGTATTACGTAGACGCAGATGATAAAAAATCATGATCAAAGTGCCTATGATTGAAATGGGCCATTAGCAGTACACATACATTACCTATCTTCATTACTAACCATTTCATTGATGTTTTTTGAATTTCTTTATGTAGATTTATGTAGATGTACGAACATAACATTTTGCGTAGGTAAGAACGAGCTCTTTAAATATTATGTTCCTGTGTTACTCAAGTACAGGGAATAAATAAAAGTTAATAATGACAATGGGCATAAGTACTGAGAGGAGAACTTGATTTTATGCTACTCGTCATAAAGATAGTAACTAATTCATATTAAACGTTATGAAGCAACATCCCAAAAAGTGCAGTCTTCCATCAATTAGTTTTAAAAATAATATGATAACCCCTGGATACCTCTGATAAGTGAATGGAATTGAATGACTAAAAAGGCGCGTTGAATTTTTGTTGGTTCTTCCCAGAGCAGTGGTTTTTTTTAACAAATCAGTACCTAAACAAGTATTAAAATCGAGGGTATCGTTTGTTTATAAACCGATGTATATTTTATTTTCATTATAAATTATGTTGTTTATAACAAACGTACACTCAATAAAACAAGTAAAACACAATAGATTTATTCAAGATTTTATAAAATGAGACGTAGCAAGAATCAGAAGGAGACAATGACAATTTGGACAGGGCCCGTGAAGGGCAAACAGCTGCAACGGCGGTAAATATCTCTCTGAGATATAAGAGCTGAGCTCTCGACTACAATGCAACCAACGAGGCTGTAACAATGTTCGGACAATTAGCACGGGCTTTTTGTTCATTCAAGGCTTGCATCCATCATTAAAGCTTGTTTAATGTAGGTAGAGATGCTGTTGTGTTGCTCTTCACTTTGAGATTAGTCAAGTGCAACTTCTTTCTGCTTCGTTTAAATAAAAATAATTAGTGAAATGTTATTCAACTTCGTCTTTAATTATAATTTATTCGTTTATCAACAAATTCTCATACTGACTTACAGTGTACGCAGTGATAATTTAGGTAACATATAAAATTAAACAAAAAAAAAGGAAGAAAACACCTACATTGGGATCGTAACCAGGAACCATGCGTGACGATACATCAAATGGTCAAAGGCATATTTGTAGGACCGATCGCCATGTTGCTAGTGACGCTGCCTTCGAAGTTGACGGTTGCTGGTTCGAATCCCGCTAGGAGAAAACATTTGAATGATGAATATGAACTTGATGATGAGTTTGTGACTGAGCCATGGCCGTTTATATATGTACTGTCATTATTCACCACTGGCAGAGACAGTGAAGGTAAAACTTTATTTTGCTATTTAATACACACTATAATTTGCATTACGTAAGACACTGTCGCCATCACAGTTTCGATGTTATTTTATACATACACGAAAATCTCACATACATAAGAACCATTTCCATTGTACCCCATGCTTATTACCTCGTTAAAACATTAAAAAAACTAAATAGCATCATTCACCGCACCGTATCCGGCGACGTGTAAATGGCGAAGCAATGGCATAATCTCGTTAGCATAAGTTAATTCTTTTAGTGTGGCGCGCTGGCCGCGCTCCATGTGATAGGCGGGGCGTCAAGCGGAGCGGGCGCGGGACTGACCTTGACATAATTCTCATATTAGAATGTTCAAAACAAAAATAACGAAGTGAAATGACCTCATCTGAAGCTTATTAGGGTATATTTATAGGCGCTCCTCGGTTTCTAAACATCGCTGAATGTTTATTTCATTTATTACATTTTGTTTTAATTTTATTTAGAAAATCTAAAAGTTCACGCAGCAAATGCTCATGATAGTTATTATTTAACAACCTAGAAAGATTAGAGGAGATATATTTAAGTCTTCTATTCCTGCGTTTTTCGGACAGACAGACGAATTAACGACTAATCAAAAAATGTTTGGAACATAAGGTATATACATTAGCTTATGCTCCGAATGTTAACCGGGGCGGTTAATTTTATTCCTCGTACTAATTGCCATTATGTTTAATGTGATATCAAATAATTTGTAATAAATGTACCACATAGGTACCATACAAATTTTTGATATGTATAAATCGATTTTAATGAAATTATGCATACAAAGTAACACCTTGTGCATACTTAGTCGCTTCTTACGGCAATTAAGAGCGTTTTGCCCCTCACGGCTTTTCATGCAAACTTTCACATCCAAAATCTTCGAAGTCAACAAACTTATTTTAATGAAAGTTTGTACTCATAAGCAGGATATAGGTCAATACCGATAGAAGGCTCACCACACCAGCGGTCATGTTCTATCTCCCAGAGAAGTTAGTGGTGGAGGCTCCACTGCGTCGCGCCAAATAGAAATTCTTAATGCCTGCCTATCCCTGTGGATGACTAAGCAGGTATTGATTGTCACGGTCACGCAATCCGAATATAATGTAATCGCTTACGTACCATCACTTGCACACTCGGTAAAGTTACCGTAAATAATGGGCGTTGTCGCTAAGACTGCGCACGCGTCGTTAACATTAGGCAGACGTCGTGTGAAGGCTTACAACTCTATTAGGCCCGCCCGTTTTACATGTCTTAAAATATAATGAAGATTATAGATATTTCATAAACCCAAAAACAATTATTTTGTTTACACTGGATAATATGGACCATCTTACATTTTTTCTTCATCGAATTTACCCACTATAATTAAACATAAAGTTATTTCTCGCTTACCTGTCCCTACTGTCACCACATACCTTCTATTGTCACTTGGACTTAATGATTTAAAAACGATAACGTACCCACGCGCGCACCTTATCCTTCAATTAGTTTTACCTGTAGTTTCACAGGCAACTCTGTAACTTAATTACTCTTTGTTTTTCATTTAAAAGGCTCGTTAAGAATCGTAGAATAGAAATCTTAATTGGCGGTGTCACATCGCATACGTTTAGAGAAAAGATAATGGTTATGCAAAAATAAATAAATTAATGAAAATTCTTTAATCAAATCCTATTATTATTTTTTCGGTTCCTAATGAGATTCCTCTGACGGAGAAGAAACAGGGGTAAGAAACACCCCAGAGGTTTTTTATTTTTTTATAACGTATAGAAAAGAAAAAGCATTTTCGTGCGTTATTTCCGAACAGTTACGACTTAGGGACCTTCAAGAAAAGAGCCTATTCCTTCCTTAAAGGCCGGCGGCGCATCTGTAGCTCCTCTGGTGTTGCGGATGTTCGTGGGCGTCGGTGATCACTTACCATCAGGTGGGCCGCATGCTCGTTTGCCCCCTTCTTCTATAAAAAAAATACTAAAGGAAAATTGATACAATTTTAAAAATCACAGTAAAACTTCTATTTTATTTAAACTGAACTGGCTAAAAAGTAAATAGTTACAGGGATTTCTTTTTTCATGAATTTCTTTTTTTTCTAGTGTGAATAATTCGCTATCACGTTATATTACTTTATTTTGGAGCGTCTCATATCTCGTATAATTAATTAATGTTTTTGGCGCTACGTTCTATTTATATATCGTAGTTGTAAAATAAACATGCGTGAAGGAGTTTATTAGAGCATAAACAATATTAACTCTTCTTTTTACAAGTTTCGTAGATTTTTAGTATACGAACACGCGAAATAGTTTCTTTTTCTAACAAACTGCTTCTGTGAAAATAATCATGGGGATGCTATTTATCATATTGTTCATCAGACCGGTTCATCAGATATTACCTCACTTTAATAGTGTTTTTTTATGTTAGTGAAATTAAAAAAAAAATACTGGTACCTCGCTAAACAGTTACAGTACAGTTGCCAACAGTCGTACATACATACATACACAAGTCACGCTTGTAATTACCTTACGAGGCAGGCAGAGTGCATTCGGTCAGCTTGATGGAAATAAAAGTATGTATAAAACCAGAAACCACTCGATTTACTCGTTATTGGCCTCCCTGAAATATTTAGTTTGGTCTATTATCAATAAACTAGAAAAAAAAATCTCAAGGTGCCAACCCTAACAACGGTTAGGAAGTTTGATTGTAGGTCACATACAATATAAGGACAATAAAATCCACACGGCCCTATCATAAATTTAATTTCTACACACGTAGCACGAGGCTATTAATTGCTTTTAGGGTTTACTCGCGTTACATTCGTATCGTTAGCATCTTGAGGCAGGTCGTGGCGACATTCCTTTTGTCAAAGATTAAGCTGAGAGTGGAATGCAAGTCTTCTGACTTGATTTTGTTAGACTATAACATTTTGATATATTTAATTTTTTTTTGTAATCATTGGCTTTTCTAAGGAAGCAAATACCCAAATACCTTCGCAATATACATGGTGCTCCCCATTGCTAGTGTATGGGATTTGATTCCCTATGTAGCCAACACCAGTTTCGCTCTTTCCCTTTCTCTTTAATTCTCTCCAGGCTGGTACCAATGAGTTTTTCCTATCGAGTTTCGAAACTGACGTACGGTATGTATCGTTGGCTTAAGACAACGGCGGCGATGAAAAGTGAGTTGAAATTACTGAAAATGTCTGGACCGCTGACCACCCCACTACGGTTGAGAGAACTTATTTTTTTAAATAAAAATGTTATATTTATTAAACTAACCTTCAAGTTATTAGTATTCAGAACACTTAATGGGATAGCTGTCCCTGATAAGCAGTATTTTTGCTTGTAGACTCCGGTGAATAATTAAGGTCTATTAAGTAATAAATTCAAAGTTGCAATTCTGTTTTAATGCGTGCTTTCTGTGGTTAAGTCGTAGTGTAATAGAATACATTACACGATAAGATTGGAGTTTTATGGCGGAGTAAGTGGGAAACAGAAGAACAAGTCTCGTTACACGGCGTAATAGAAATGTTTGTCCCGTTTCAGCAAGAAGCTCTTCAATTATGACTCGGTGCACATTAGCGAAGGTACAAACGCGGTGATTATACGTTCATTCTGATACTTTCAGATGTTTAATGATTCCCTTATGGGATTCCGAAATTGTATGTTGTAACATGCAACAACTCTTATTTAACATTGGATTGTTAATTATTATTATTTTAAATTTACCTTCTTCTAGCCTCTACTAGCTTTCATATTTTGGAATTAAAATTGTTTCTTTTTGCAACGTAAGTATTTTAATGTAAATTATCCCCGTTTAGTATCTATTAGTTTAAGGGAAAATGAACGAGTGAAATAAAATTTACTAACTTATTAATTTAGTTAATTTGGAGGACGGTTTTAAACCTCAACGACGAATTAGAGGAGGCCAAAGCTTAGCAGTGGAGCGGTATGGTTTTATTTATATAATATTATTTATAATATGGCTGATTATAAAAAATATTAAGTAAAAAGTGCATTAGTTTTATGACCTGTTTAATTTATTGCTCCACTTAAACACGGAAAAATCCGCAAATAAACCCTGAACATGCAATAATTATTCACCAAAATCTCCGGATAAGTTGGCGTTTAATTTCATAGGATTACTACGGGAGCGGCGCTAATCTAATTGCGGAGCTCAAAAACATAGCCGACAGTCATTATTAAACGGACCGACGGCGATTTCATGACTGATTTACGGAAGCCAACGGCGGGGCGTTGGGACTAATTACAGCTTAATTGAGTTTGTGTAAAGTGCGACCGGATGCGAAAAATTGTCCTACCCACCCAGATTGGCCGTGTTGTTATTCATAGATTGTATTTACGTTTGTCTTCACACTGAAGTTCATACGTTCCGTCTCGCCTATAATATGTAATGGAGTAGTTAGAGCTAGGTTTTATGTTTTTCGATTGACTACAGCTTTAAACTGAGAAAGGTTTATTAGTTTAACATGAATTACAAATATCTATGTTCTATGTATTAATGGAATACTACGGAAGCAAATGGTGATGCGTTACATAATTTAATATTAATTTCACGTTACATTTGGATTATACCAAGCTCAAACCACCTTTGATTTTTTTAAAAGGTTTTCCTTCACCGCCGATCACGTGGTAAACTCAGCACTTAAAATTCCAATCCACAATTTTAGTGGTGCGTATAAATCTTTAGTTGCTCATGTATTTATGAGCTTACCAGAATTCGCGCCTTTCTAATTTCAAATTCCAACTGCAATCTATCTGTTTGTTCATTTAAAATTACATTCAAACAATGTGGGTTACGCAATGTACATGCATTGAAGTTTCGTCGATGTTTCAACGCACTGTTTGTGAAGTAATTTATGTTATTTCTTCAGAAGTGTTACGTGTAAAGTAAACATTACTATGTAATGTACATTTTCAATATTCTTTGTGGAGTGCCTGGATCCGATTGATTTATGTAAATGTTGTCAGCAGTAATATATTAACATCTCTCTGAATATTGTCATCTTATGTATAATATTTGACCTTTGCCATATTATTTTGGTATACATTCCACATTTGAACAAAGTACAACCATTAGTTAAAACACGTACATTTTACAGACAAAGCACGTCCTTAAAGGTGACTGTATGATGTATACTGTACAGAAAGAGTTTTTTTTTAAATTTATGTACACGCTGCATGTCTTCCAAATGAAATCAAATATAAATTATGATATTTCGAATAATGATCTACTTAATCTTAGCCAGGAATTATCAAGTTATTTCAAAAGAAAGAAAAGATATATAAGAACTGACGAATTCCACAACCCCTGTTTCGCTTCTCCTGGAGATAGAACGTAACGGGCGAGGAGCGTCGTCGCTGGTTTTGCCGTGAGATATTCAATGCATTTCTATTAGTCGCCTCCTTCGACGGGTGGCGTAATAGGAAGAAAGGGGGCGGTAGATTCTTACGCCGCTACCAATCAATTGATTAAAGGCGTTTAATGATGAAGTAACTGTAAAATTTGGCGCCAGACGGACTTCTTAACGTTTTTTACGTCGATGCTAAGTATTGATAATGCAATAGTACCGTGCCTTCACTCTCATGTCGGCAGTAAGTTTTGCAAATCCTTAAGTTAAAAAAATACTCTCGCTGCTTTGTTTAACGAGCTCGTTTAAAGTCCTTTACTGTTTCTAACTGTACTATAACTCTTTAACAGTACTTTCCTCTAACTGTTTTACAAAATTAATTAAAAAAAACAATCTGTATTTCAAGTTATACGCTATTATTTGTGATCCAGACTTTTCTTTCACCTTTACCCTTTTTTTAATTTTTGGGAAATGGCTTTTTAAATTATGTATGTTACGTCCAGTACGGGTGTTTTCTTTTCTGATCGAACAATAACAAATATTTGCATGAATCCTCATCAAAATCAACATATTGTAAACTGGTTTTGGTTCCAAAAAAAGAAAAAATACTCCTGAAAATTGCATAACGTGCTGCTTTTATAACATTCATGTAATGTATCCATAACCCAGATACTGACCACAAGATGCAGCATCTGAGTCCTTTGGAGTGATCATCTTTTTTGATCCTTGTTCAGGATGATTGAAGTTCTCTATGAAGAAGGTATCACATAATTTATTTATCACATAATGCCGTTGAGGTTGCCGTTTGCTGTAATGCTTTATTAAGTTCAGGTGACCGATTTTCCTTCGATGTTGGAACGTTGGCCGTGACATTCGAATGTTTGCGGCTTTTACCTAACCGCAATTCATTTTGAGCGTACTAACCCAAATTTTGAACGCTCTTTGTGTTTATTTTTAGATAATTCGCAGTTTGACTTGTTTGTTTTAAGTCGGGTGTTATTGGATACACTAATATTATTGTTCCAAATTTTAACTATTTACAATAATTATTGTGTATTTTTAGTTTTAAGTAAATGTTTATTCTGACTAAGATTATCATAATAGTTTTTAATATATTATTAGCCGTTACTCGCTATCATATTCATCATCATTTTGAAATATAATTATTACTAAAATAATGAATTCTTAATTTGCTGACCATTCATTTCTTACATGAATAGGTTAGAACATTTTTTTTCTTTTAACTTAAAGAAAACTTAAAAATCATTATGAAGTACATATGGGATTACTTAAAAGACTTCGCTGATTAAAATATATTAAATGTTTTAGTTAAGTGATATTATTCGACTTAATTACTTTTCTATTAAGCCTCAGCAGCATAATGCATAGACCTTCGTATTTATCTCAGAAGACAAGGCCTACTCTGCCTAGGAGACGTCTGAATATGTACCACCCTTATAGCAATTTCTGACGCCAAACAGCAGTGTGACAACTGTTGTGTTTCGTTTGGAAAGGTATAAAGAGCCGCTACAATTGCGGGCTTTCCATCTTAGTCCTTAGGGATGACTACGGATCTGTTGCCTACTTCGATTGAAGTTATTTGCAGGTGTCTATGGGATGCAGTAGCTACTTACAATCAGGCGGACTGTTCGCACGTTTTACTCCCAATTTATAAAAAAAATTGTTTTATTTCAGTATTGATGATCGCACTGAAATAAAACATTTTAATGATATTTTTGAAACTGGATAAAATTTATGAGCATATCATTGCGGTATGTTATTAATAAATCATGCCTTTGTAGGCCGGCAATTTATTTCGTTGAATATTATGAATGGCACTTTCACATTCATTTAAATCACAACTACGCGGGCATTGCAATGTCCAAACCCGCTAGACTAGAATTTAATACGTCGATGTAACTGTGCGTTGTATTATATATCGTTATATTTAGTATATTTAGAAATGTGAAACCGCACAAACGTACACGTAAACGTTTGTAAAACCATAGTACTAACAGAGGTTACGATTGAGTCGACATCGTACGGGACCTACATCATCTATCATACTGTAGGACTCGGTAAGTTCATAGCATATGCCTTTAATGGCATAAGAAATGCAGTACTTCCACTTATTATCTCGTATTTGAGTAATAGGATTCGAAAAGCTGTGATCAATGGTGCGAGTTCTTCCGGATCGACGGTAACAATGGGCGTTCCGCGGGGCTCAATTCTTGACCCATTTCTTTTTTTCTTAAATTGACTTACCTTTCTTAGTGGGTTCTTATAAACATGATATCATATTATTTGCAGATTATACTTCATTAATTTTTAAAATCAAGCAACAACCTGTTACACACGACGAAGTGAATAATGCTATGTCATAAATAGTTCATTGGTTCAACGCTAATAATTTGCTACTACATGTATTAAATTCTCAACACCATATATATTCACTGTATTTCCTGGATTAACTCTCTATGTAAAGTACTGTACGTGGTAGAGCCAAGTGACGACTTTTGCAACTGCTCGATTGGACTGGCTCGACCGGGTTGCTGCCACCGCCTCGTAGGATACCGGCGAAGTGTATCACTTACCATCAGGTGAACCGAATGCTCGTTTGTCGTCTTTCTATATAAAATAAGCTTCAATCGGGTCCCCATTTCCAAACTTGCAAGTAGACTTATCTCTGCAGCATAAGTTGTAAGGAAAAAAATCTTACTGATGTCGAAACAGCTAGAATATTTTTTTCTAGTTATTTCCATAGCATAGTGTAGAAGCTTGTAAAGAACTAGAAACATACAAGCTTGTAATGACAGTGATTGGGCTCCTTAGAGTCAATAACTTAAAATGAAAGCCATGTCGAAGAATGAAGATTTTGATTTGAATGTGTGTGAAAATTCTGATAATAGCACGTGTGCTAATTTCTGTCTCAGACAGAACACAATATTTCAGTCAATATTTAAATATTCGTAAGTTGGGTAAATATGTACTTTTTAATTCGAACACAGGACTTAAGACTAAGACTGATATGCTGCTAGTAATTAGATGCGCTAACCGCTGAGCTATGCTGCATGAATTTCTGTCTTTCGTACAGGAGTTTATTACCATAATATATTAACATCTATGAATGTTATCTATTCCAGTGTTTTTGACCTTACATTTTATGTAAAGCTACATCTGAAAACTTATGCAACTCATTAGTATTGACCTAATGAAGGTTTAGGTTTCTTAAATCAATACTAAGCAGTTGATGGTGAAACGTATCCGATCTGAGTACGGCAGACAGACGTGTTAAAGATAATTCAACTTGGGTTTGTCGATACCACTTATTATAAAAGTATGTACGCTCTCCAACAGTATAGATCACTTTTCAAAGATCGTTACTAAATTAACGATTTGCTTTCATTTAATATTATAATAAGAATAATATTTGTAAATTTAATGTCTCAATACTGAGCAAAGGCCACATCTAAACATCAGAAAAGGCTGCTCCAACACTATGCGGATATTCTTATATACTCGAAATATTCTCTTTTAATATTTGTCAGACTTTTAATTTTGTGTTTCTTGGACCGAAATAGGCACCCAGGTCACTTACTTACAATGAAATTAAAGTGAGTTCCCTGACCCCCGATCAACCACAGCTACGAATCTATATGATACAGCCATTTTACTTACGTAATTTTTCCGCCAAGCGCTTCGCACAAAACTTATACGTTAACTTGCATGAATCAACCGCGCTTCCCAAGGTCATCGCGTCTGCCAACACTATACAGCCATCCTAATTAACATACTCCATCTGTTTCAGGTAATAGAGTCCAAAATCGAACGCATAGTTACTTATCACCTCTTTTCGGTTGTAATTTTTTGTATTCGGAGCGAACGTTGTGTCATTCCACGGTTGTGTATCAAAGGATCTGGTTACGATGTCGGATATCGGTTGCTAGAACGTCTCTGAAGTGTCAGACCGGGGTGTCGTTTTGAACTTTGTTCCGAGGATATTTGTACTTAATCGATTTGTTGATTGCCGTGTTATGTATAATGTGTGTCTATAGATAGATGGAAGTAGCGAAGTGCGTGCTGCGTGCTTATCGAACGTGGAATATGTTCTGTCTCCTTCGAATTTTGAATTTACATTATTGTTACGTTACGAAATAAGTATTCGAAGTGTTTTTTGTTGATGGTAAACCGGCAGGTCGCGTAACTCGGACCTGCGGGCCCTGTTACAGCTCATTTAACTTTTTTCATTTTCATTTTAATTTCAAGTGTTTATTTACAGAACCGGTTTTATTTTGTTTGTATGTAATGATTATCTTTTTGTTAATATTAGATACTTTACTATATAAATTCTTGTCCTTGTTTGTAAATATTTTTTTTACCGTGGCTCAATTTGTTATGATCGGACTCATTGTATTGTAGACAATCGCTAATTTTATTTATTACAAAATTAGTATAATTTTTTACCGCAATGATTACGCAGAACACTATTTCTCACTGTTTGCAGTGGTCTAAGGAAAGTAGGGTATATACAAATTACAGCAATTTTCTATTTATTGTGGCTTTATATCATTTACTTACATATTTTTAGTCAATTGGTTGTTCTACTTCTCTCCAGTTGCCCTTGAATAAATAGAAGTTTTTTTTAGGTAAGATACGATTTCCGATTTACTTGTTGTTGTTCTTTTTTTTTTAATGAAAACTAGCCTTGCGTAAAGTAAATTTAAATTTGTACGTCTTCTACGTTCGAAATTTGAATTCATTGCATGACACGTGACTAATGGCGTTGATGACTTACCTGTATAATGTATGTAGCAGCAGCTCTTGCAATTGTCATTATTGCGCCTTTCATATCTGTCTTGATGGTCTGAAGCGCGTTTTAGATAAACTCGTATCCAGGAATTTGATATAATTTTAATAATTAATAAAATATCGGACACTCGCACACGGTCCTGTCCTTATCTGGGAGTCGTTGTTCCTTGGTAACCCGACGGGATATTATAGAACTTATATATTGGACGACGGAAATTATCGCACGTCGGAATGTTATATATTGTAGACCGGTAGGGGGTAAACGACTGATCCTGTAAATGTTTATGAGCAAGTCGATTATCTACCATCAATCTGCTTGTTCGATTGTCCCTCTTCTGTGAAAACTACATGCTACATGTTTAACACATTCATTTTCTTGACACGATGTCCAGCTCTACTTATAAGTATACGTCAACCCGTAACTACTAGGTCTAGACAAACTCGCAAATATTAAATCAACATCTATGGTTTATATTGTCAGTAACTATATAATGATGTACCCACCATTCGGTATATATTCTCCAGTCGCAGGTCTACTGAGAGAAATTTCTTAAGAAATAAGCAGTACCTTTCTACAGACCATTCCCTGCTATCATATTTCTTCTCCTTATTTACTTGTGTATACGTAAATAAATTATGACGGATATAGGCCGATTTAGAATTCACTGCCTTTACCATCCCATATCCGATGTAACGCTAACCGACAAGATCGGAAGAAGAGTAAGAGACAGAGTCAGAGATACGTGACGCAGCACAATATAACCAGATCCGAAAGTTAATTAATCGTGAGTTTCATAAATATTGACTGCGTCAGGGTTTCGAACTCATGATCCATGACAGTAGTATTAAGGCACGCGGACGTCAAAAACTATACGTCAGTTACTATAAGACAAGTATATCGTTTTATGGATAGTGTATTCTTAACTTTTAGTAGCGTATCAAATCTCGACGCTGAATGACGCTCTCCAATGATCAGACTCCGCGATCCAAGAATAGATACGCGTCGCACGTTTCTGTTTACCACTTGTTATCGAGCGGCCGTGGGAGGAATCTGACTGATTCATCGTCTGTGTTGCCAGGTGCCGGTGCCCGTCGGAACTTGCCGGTTTAAGTGCTACACGCGGAAAACGGTTTTCTCTTCGCTGAGATTATTCCTTCATTTTTGAAGCTCAGTTGTTTTTTCTTCTATATGCCATAATAACTAGGCGTATGTAACATCTCTGTCTATTTGTAAGACCATATTAATAAATTCTTATTAATAACTTGATTTAATCTACGTAATAACAGATGTATTTTGAGATGATATCATGCCTGTGGTATCTAATAGATTATTAAAAGGCAGTCCCAAAAAAGTAAAAAGCGTTCTTGCTTTTGGTACTCTATTATTTTAAAGAATAATGTTTGTATTATACATACACGCGATTCAGACTTTTGTTTTGTTATTATCGGTTTGTATATTTGAAACAAACCTTGGTTTTGCTTTCGTTATCATAATTTCATCTATCAATTCGGGAACAGCTTTTTTTCTAGAAAATGATTCGTTCCCTTAAATCGACACTAAACGCGGCGCTATCTGGAACGGAGCTTAATGTTTTCTTCACCGGCAGACGATTACACGTTCATAGCACCCGCAGCTTAGTACGTCTCTCCTCTCATCTCTCCTTTTTTTGTGTGTGTCCAATTCTTATTGATATCGAAAGCCTTTGTCGAATAACATTATAAAAAAGTAATACTCTATCTAATGTTTTGACTGTAAAATATTTGAATAGGAAAAAAAGGAACTCAAAAAATATTAACATTGTTTTAAAGTGTAAAGTGAAAAGATTTAAATAGTGAAACAGTTCAAACCAAGTGTATAATTTAGTCTGTGGTACGAGCAAGATGAGGGAGAAACGGCGCGCGGGCCGGTGCACGGGGAAAGTGCACCACGTACTGCAGTACTTCGGGTAAATGTTTTCTTATTGCCTATTTCGTAAGTTGATCTGTGGCAACATTCATTGTATATTTATCTACAACTTGATCCGTAGTAGGCGTACAAAAAATAAAGTAAAGCAGCAGCCTGTTAAAGTCTTCTCTTAACACTTAGAGCGTTTTGGTGCCCCCACGCTGCTCCCAGTGCGGGTTGGCGAATTTCTACATGTCCTAGAAATATATTCTTCGATATTTCTCTCGCATGCAGGTTTCCTCACGATGTTTCGTTCGCCGCCGAGCACGTTCTGAATATAGTACTTAAAATTGCTATTAATAATTTTAGTTGTGCCGGCACCGGGGATCGAATCCAGGTCACTCGCGCTCTATGAAACTAAAGCGAGCGCCCTGACCACTGGTCTACCACGTCTGTACTAGGCTACCATGTCTAATTATCGTATCTAATTACATAAATTCATTAAATTGAAGTAAGGTAACTATTGACGTATTTCAAAAACTTTTTATTATCCAATATGCATCATACTCAGCATTAAGTCACACTCATCATGCACATAGCAACTTAATGATCCCCAGATACGGAGCATGACGTCATATGTAAACCCGCGATTTGATTTATGCGAGGCAAGGCGGATGACAGAATCTCTTTGGTATTTATGACGATATAGTTAATCCTTATCGTCGAGATAGGATAGCGAATATCGATGTTCACAATTAATAATGCAACATTAAACCCGTAGTTTAATTTTTTTGTACAGGTTAATTATAAATGTGAAAGTATCTTACTGTTACAATTTATATAATTTTTTTTTAATTTTTATTAATAATATTTCAAGGGTATTTCAAGTATTTACGCGTATCATTTTAGTAGTTATTGTCAATATTGGATGGACGTACCATGAAATGGCAGCGTAAAAAAATCTGACACTCTTTCGTCTCGCGAGTGTCGTAGTGTCAACTGAGGAAAATACTAAGAAAATCTCATGGCGGATCCATCGTGACAAAATTGCCAGGTGGACACTGAATAGACCGATGACGGGCAGCAGTGTCTGGAGTCAGTGGGTTTGAGATGTTCGAATGCCGAATCCAAATCCCACCGGTGATGGGAAACAACATAACCGGCGCTGCGCTCTCCAACCCACTTGTGTTGTCAAACTATCTATGGTGTACCTGCTAGCTTTTGCTGTCACATTCCAGGCAAGGCCTATTAGCACCAGTACACATAATAGGCTGATGATCTATAGTCTTAAGATTTTATTCTTTACTGGGTAATTTAGTCGACAGTTTGTAATGTTATTTACTCAAAACGTTTTAAGTATTAATTCAATTCAGTTATTTAATACACAATCATCGGTAACAAATTATTGTTGTGTAAACGCTAGAAAAGGTATTAAACTTTTCAGTGAAACTTAAATATTAGACTAACATTTACGTCTTGAGCTCGCGAAAGTCTATGAATTTTTAAACAACGGTAAATGCCGCCTGCACGAGGCCAGCAAATTGGACTCTTGTTACGAATTATGATTGATAATGAGCCAAGAATTGTTTCGAGATAAAATTCAAACAGAATTTAGTCACCAAATTTTTGAGCTGCTTTTAAATATTGTAATGATGTGATATGATATATATTATAGGATTTTATTTAAAAAAAGGGTAAACACAGTCGGTACAGCGTAAATAATTTACTAACATAAAGTTATTTTCAGTTTAGAGACCTCAAATTGTAATTATAAATTATGTTAAAAAAAAAGAACTATGCTATTTTTTCTGTTCTAGTAAATAGCAGAACTCATTGTAAATTTAAGTGACTTTAAAACAGTTTCGATAAATGATAAACAAAAGTAACGAGCAGTTCGCTACGTACAAAATGGACTCCTGAAGTATCGACAGTTCACATTGCTGTCTGCCAGTTACGACAAACATACAAGGTCAAATTTCCGCTTTATGCGGATATTGTGTATTTTGCCTCGTCGGTTGACCTATTACCGAAATGGCTTATTACGTAAATGTTGATACCTCACAATTTGCAGCTTCAATTTTCACCTTCGATATTTTATAGAAGAAACTGATTAAGACGTATTAAACTTATATGTATGTTTTATTATCTACGAGTATATATTTATGTGTGCCCTCACGACCGTATATGCAATACAGGATTAGTCTGATGTCCAGATAGACATTTACACGTCTCACCAAAGCTTCTTTGGAAAAACGTGACAGGCTGGTGAGCCTAGGGTTCTCAACATTTTCTCGCTATATTTACAGCATTTTTCAGAATAAGCTAAAAAATATATTAGGTTAAAAAGAAAATTGTATTTTATGAAAAGAGAAAAAAAGATAGAGGTTTGTTTATTTATTTATGTCTTTAAAAGTTAGGATTTTTGTTATTAGTTTTAGTGTTGTAAAAACAACGATTGACTATCGTATTTTTTCAACAGTATATAGTGCACAGACCTGAAATATACTACAATACTATATATTATAGTACGGTTGGCAACCCTAGGTGAGCATGTCGCAGTCTTAGAGTCCGAGCCATCGATAGAAATAGTGTCTGCATAAGTTTCGAAAAACGCATCGGAACTGGAACTCCGCATACAGGATGAAACTCGAGTCTCTTGATTCGGAGGCCAATCCCCTTACCACTCAAAGATCATGACTATTAGTTATCTCTTTTGTAGAGTCGTTGAAACTAGATTTGCCAGGATTTTTTTGGATTCGTGTCTTGTTTCACGGTTAACTAAATTCATGTCTTTGGATTGGAAGGACTCGAAAATTCGTTTGAATTGGTTTTTTTTAATTATGTACGTTCACGGTTTTCGTTTCGGACAAATTTTTATTTATCATTAATAATGCTTGAAGTAGGTATCCGAATGAGTTTCTATCCTGATAACGTTTATACAAGAGATTATTAACATTCGTGAATTAATTTAATTTCGCGTATCGATGTCATGCCCAAATAAATTCGTAGTACCAAGGTTACTGTTTAATATGTTAGCGAATTTCATATTCATTCATTTTAATAAACATGACAGGCAATGAAGATAAACCTATCCCATTTCGTTGAATATGTCAGCGCGAGGTTCGTGAACTAATGAATAAAACTATGAATTCTTATTGAATTGGTATCGAACAACATTGTAGTGGGAACTATGATCGATCCGTGCCATTGTGAGCGGTTTGTTTGCACGCGAAAGCTCCCATCTGTGAGATTAGCATTTAAATTAGTATTCGGATTAGTTAAGTGTCGATGTGTAATTAACTGCATGCTCGCTTGCTGCGTTTTAAAACGTTGCTCTTAAATCCAAACGCTAATCAGGTTTTTATACTTGTTTGATTATCATAAATGTTGTGCTTTTTTATAGGACCTCTATGTCCGGTACGTCTCTACAAATTTCTATCATCATTTACTTAAATTCGGAAATTGATTGACAATTTTTTAATGCATTATTTATATCACAATCGTGCCTGTGGGCACATAATACATTTATTTTTATTAATTTAAATTTATATACAAGATAATGTATATAGGCGGACGATGTAGAGACGCAATGAAGTAGGTGTAGTTATTACCTACTAGAGAGTACTAAACAGTACTTAAATATTAGTATAGTAAATCTATGTACAATATAAACATAAAATATACATACTTACGTTTTCTACTAGATAGTGCAAAATAGATGTACTATTCTGTTAATATTTAACGGGCTCTCCCATGCAAAATTAACCTTACCTGCGCAACCCGGAGATTCTGCTGTACAATAAATATCAGCTAGCTCAGATGCCACACGTGTTAAAAGAGTAATGCTACACAAACTAAGGGCTCTCCTCTTTACCACAGCTCTAGATGTCTTCTTATCTTTACCAAGTAAGACCTCTTCATGTCTTGAATTTGCCTTCCGGTGTAATAATTAATTTCATGACATTTGCTGCTTAATAGAGAGGCCCCGAGCATCGGTAGCGTCCGACTCGAACGCTTTGTCTTCCCCATTATACCTACGCAGATTTAATAAAACTTCCCTTTGAGCATAAACGGTGTTTCGGGCAATGTTTAACATGCAATAAAATTTCTCCGCGCGTGCGTTGCTGACAGCGTCGGAAATATAATTACTTGAAACCTACATCGTGTATATTATGCCCCAATTCTCTTTGAGGTAAGTTGTTATGTCGACTCCAATGTGTAATAAAATTGTCGATGTCTTTTTTTATCTTCCTGATATCCTGACCTCTTGTTTCGATACGTGTGCCGATCGGTAAGAAAGATCTACCTTCGGGTCAGAGAACCCGATGTAGATTGGGTAGTGCCAATGAGTTTTTCGAAACTTATATGTTTTGTTATTACACGTTTTTTTTTATTGAACTGGGGCGAAACACGAGCTAACAATGGTAAGTGGTTACTGCAGCCCATCAATTTCAATCGAAGAATGTTAACAGATGCGTTCTAACTCATGAGGACTAAGATGGAATACCTTAAACCGGAACGCAACAGTTGTCGCACTGCTGTTTAGCGTCAGAAATGGTTAACTGGGTGGTACCACCAGACGACTCCCAAGCAGAGAAGAAACCTGCCACCTACTAAGAATAACACTAGAATTTCGATTGTTTCAACACGTCAAGAATTATTTGTTTATCCGATTAATGCTCTTTTGAGAGAAGATCTCGTAATACGCACTTATGACACTATATACTGAAACTAGCCCTATGTTGTGATAAAGAGCAAATGTTTTCTAAACCGTATACATGATACTGCCTGTTATTGTTTACACCATTAATACACTGTCAAGGGAGGGCAGAGTCCACGAACTGAAGCACAAGGCACGTACACTGTCTATGTGACGTATTGTTGGAGAATCTGGGAGCGGCCTCGAATCTCGCATACTCCTGTAACTTCGGACAATCAAGCCCGATGTCACTTACACACTTACAGACAAACAAAAGCTTCAGATGCCGCGCAGCTAATATGTGTCAGTGTCTGTGTAACGTATATTATGAATTTCGTAGCATGAATCGTGCATATTAAATGTTGCCTGTAACTTGGTTAACTTATAACAACGTATTGTATCTGTAGCGCGCTCGCAAAGTAAAATTTGATATTTAATTACGTAATACCATAGTGATTCTCGAAATTTGAACGAGAATATAAGGAAAGAAAACTACGCATTAATATCTTTATGTTTACAGAAACTGTCTATGTGCTGTACGTAAA
Source organism: Bhutanitis thaidina (assembly GCA_029286595.1). Taxonomy (NCBI): domain Eukaryota; kingdom Metazoa; phylum Arthropoda; class Insecta; order Lepidoptera; family Papilionidae; genus Bhutanitis; species Bhutanitis thaidina. Next base: position 2,942,205 of record JAGSMS010000020.1, on the reverse strand, counting down.
TAAGCATAATTATCTATCATTATATTATAAATATCATTAATTTATTATAAAGTTACAGTTACTAAAAGTTCTACCTGAGCACAGGCCTCGTCTTAGTATTGAGTGGGTTTCGGTCCGTCCGCCACGCTGCTTTAGTTCGGCTCGGCAGACTTCACATGTTAATTAGCACCTTAAATGCAAATACACAATTATAGTACTACGCTTTGGCTACAAATGAGATTTACCTACGCCCTCAGCATCCTAATCTGCGAGATTTGTCACCGCGTACTCGTACCACTCCCTTTGCCCACCAGTCCGCTTTTATATTTATTAATTACAAGTGTAATTTTTAAAGACGGATTTACTTCAAGTTTTATCTCAAATTACATGTCAGAAATATTTGCGATTATCTTATCATGATAAAATACCTTTCAGTATTTTTTATAGTTTATGAAAACGTTCAATTCCATCTTAAGCACAAGAATACAAATTATGTTTATGTTTTTCATTTCTTCAACTCGGAACTAAGGTTTCACTCTAGTTGTGACGGTAGGCACATAAACAGAGTGGTGTTTAATCGACGTATAAAAGGAAAACAAAATGAATACGAATAACTTTATCCGGGACAAAAAGACAATGAATAGCACATGCGACTCGCTTTTTAATATGTTTTCAACTGTATAACGGCACAAAAGGGAATGCTCTCCGAATGAATTGGGGTGAATCCCACCACTCGCGTTACACAGAACTAAAGTTTCTTTAGACTACATACCGAGTCATATATACATGAGCGCCGGAGGAAACAGTGCAATGGAAAATCGGAATAAAATGACGACTGTAAAGCACATTTTTCGCATAATGAAAATTCATGTGAACAGCACAACGTATCTGTTTAGCGTAGCTTATCAGACGTACTCGTAAGCTTATTGTTATAAATTATAACATTTTAACTATTTAAGGTATTTAGATACTCCCTTCTGTTCGTGCTGCTTTCTGGTCGCAAACAACTCCAATAACTATCATTAACCAATGCCACAGCAGTACTCTCTGGTCTTCATTATACGGCATCCAGAATACCTTACGCAACGTAGAAAATTGTTAACTGTTTCTAAAGCCTAATATCGTTCTAGTTTACGATGTCTTCCACCACGACCATGAGAAGTATTCAATTGCATAAAATAACGCAGTGTGTTCCGTTGCAGAGGGGCGGTGTGTGATTGCCGCACCGCCATGTCGCATCACAGCGACGAACAAGCGCTGATCACGGGCGCCTCCGACTCGTTCTGGGAGCCGGGGAACTACAAGCGCACCACGCGGCGCATCGACGATGGCCACAGGCTGTGCAGCGAGCTACAGGCGCTGGTACAGGAGCGCGCCGACATCGAGAAGACGTACGCGAAGAGCCTGCGCGGCTGGGGCAAGAAGTGGAATGATCTCATCGAGAAAGGTCAGTGCTGCGGGCTGTTGTATTTTCGAGATGACGGGCAACGTCATAAACGCATGGACACGGCGATGATAGTCACTTACTCTGACGGCATTATTTATCCCATTAGGCATGTGAAAGGCTTGCATTACGGGATGTTGAGATATTTAAGTATTTACCTATATCCTTTCGTAACATCAAGGTGACTTCGCTGTTGACATTATGTACTCTCTGAATAGTTTTTTGGTTTGCAGCGGTAAAACTTTATATGCATTGGAATAAAATAAAAATATCTTTATTTACGTAAACCCAGAGAATACATGTAACTATTATCTGGAGACTCCTTTTAAGCAGATAAATGCCTGTGCCAGGAGACGCCGCTCTTCCATATCTTAAATTAACGAGATATATTATCTATATTTACCAAAATATTAATTATAAAGTAACATGCGTGCAAAGTTAGTTTGCTTGAGTTATGTGAGTGTGTCTCTCTCTGTGTGTGTATGTGTGTGGGTGTGTTTGTTCGTTTGTGTATGCGTGGGTGTGCATGTGTGCGTGAAGGGAGTAAGTGTATATGTGTTAGTGCTTTCCAAATTACTTCACGTATTCCAAGAGTTTCTCCGTTTCATCATACGTTAATGTTTTTAGCCATTGTGTTAATACAGCTTTGCATAATTATTTGCAAATAAGTTGGTATCTCTGTAAGATATGAAAAACAGCCTGCAAATCTTACGTTTGATAGATGATACGTAACATTTTTAGTAGAAAAAATAGGTATCTAATGGATTTTGTACGTTTAATGTTAATGTTTGGTCAGTTGTCAGAGCTCCTTACATAACTCACGAACAACTTCCTGATCTGACCATATTTACCTTGTACCAGTATTTCTGTGACTTCCTTAACCATTTGTTCAATTACAGTTTTCGTACGAACCCGACAAACCTGTCCGTGTAGATCATCCATTCAACTTGGATTCCGACGTCTCCATCTCGTCTAATTAACTTCTCATTCGCCGCTGACAGCTGTTTCGCGGGGGCCATTCATTCGGTAGCGTTACAGCGACCACCCACGACGGCTCCTCGATAACGGGCTCGAAATACCGGCACGTTTCTTTCGGCTGCCTTTAATAGTAGGTCTTAAATTATGATGGCGTTCTTTATTTAACTTTATCTTGTAGTATCCTCGAAATTACTCACATGAAACCTCCGTGGATTTGTTCGTCCTTTGATTTCGTGGTGTGTGTTGACGTATGTTTATCTTTAGGATGGAGATTAGGGTTAAGACGTATGAGTGTTCTATAGTAGATATAGGAATTATATAGTATAGTAACTATAGTAGATATATATATAATTTTGACTTTTTAATTTCAGATATCTGAACAGTCCGTAGAACTGTGACCTATGATTTTTATTACTGAAATAAATGACAAAACTATGGAATAATCAAATGGTGATTTCTATTGTAATAAACACTAATTCGTTTTAGTATTTCGTTATTTTCTATTGAATTGTCGCAATAAAACAAAAAAATGGATGGTCAACTAAATTCACTGAAATAAAGTTCGCATCGTTCAAAGCAGCATATAATTCAATACGGAGGACCGAACAAACGAACCTTTTGCCCTCAAATCGTAACAGGATACCCTTTGACATCTCTTAGGACCGGATGTCTATTTATGTCTTTGTTTTATTGTTTATTGATCGGACCCGAGACTTTCAACTGCTGTCGGTGATTGCGGGACGGCCGGACGTGGTGCGACTTACAAAGATTCGTGGTCCATGTGTGCTTCTTCTTGCTTCTTTGTTTATAATTATCTTAAACCTTTGTGTAATTTTGTTTAATTACTTTAAGTCGTTAAGTTAGTTTTCACGAATACCATTTCGGACAGTACCTAGAAGACCTACAATAAAAAGTACTCAGAAAAATCGAGTAGTTTCTGACACAAGTGAAATAATAATTTCAAATGTGTCAGATTATTCGGGCCGGTAACAGGCAGCAGCGTCTTCGGTGCGAGGTATGGGATAAAAGGATAAGAGATTGCCAACTCACCTGCCAGGCGTGGCTGTAACGGCAAATCGTCCCCATCGTAGAGGCCTGCGTAGATGTCTAGCTTAATTCAGGCTGTTAATGAAGATTTTAAGAAACGTCACACACGGCGTTATTTAGGTATGCTCTGTTTTTCGACCCATTTATGCCAAAGTGAACAGACACCTTCTAGGCAAACGTGTCCCTCCCTAGGCCTCATCTTCGCCTTCCATCAAGCGAGATTGACGTCAAAAGTAAGTCGATTTTATATAAAAAAAAAAAACTAAATATCAGAAGTTACAACACACATTTCTCGTCGTCACTTTAAGCTATAAAGCTAGACACTGGTTGCGCCCTACAGTATTATACAAATCTTATTAATTAAATAAGATTTGTATAATACTTTATACAAATCTTATATAAGTTTCACTTACCTACTATGACACCAGAAAAAATCCAGCCTTGTGCTATGTCATTCTAAAAAGCGGTAAATTATAAAAAAACTTGCGTTGAACAAATCAAATAAAATTTTAGCTTGAAGAAATAAAAAGATAGGGTTTTTTCGAATAGTAAATTTATTACATAATGCAATAAGCGTCGAAGTTGAACTTTTGTATGTATATTAATTACCTCTGCCAATATCGTCGGGAGAAATGTGCTTGTCAATGCGTATGCCGGACTTCGTATACACGCTGCTGACCTTTTAGGAATTTTTAAGTACCTAACACCGGCTCAAGTGGCGAGGGAGGTTCCGTCGGCTCGGTCCGTTGGTTCGTTTGTTCGGTTACGTTGGCCGGTGATGCAACAAAGGTTACCGGCGCCTAGGCTTACGGTTCTGTTTAAATGTTTTCTGATTTCGTTCATTTTCACGATGACTATGGTTTATAGGTATTTTTTAAGAATGGCTGCGTGTGTAATAAAAATAAAGGTAACAAGTAAAGGTACATATTTATTGCCTTTTAGGTACTCTATATCTCCAGAAATTATGTGAGTTATGGGAATCGTAACAAATAGGATGGGTACCTACATGACACCGTGAAATGATAATGATAACAAAATGAAATAATTTTTTTGGGGTATTTCTATATTTACTCATCTGGTTGGGTTGTATAAATAAATACATATATAAGTACATATATAAGTAATATTTTATAAATTATGTATATAATAAAATTAAATAGATAATTAAAACCCAACCAGATGGAAGCCCCCGGCAGGGGAGACCAGACGGCCGAGGGTTAGGGAGAAAGGGAAAGAAACCGGCGGACAATGCGAGCGGTACCGAGTAGCACTGCCTTCTGCATTTGAGCTCGGAGCGGTCCGTCACGGAGTCCCAGCCGCCTCAGATGTTCCGAGAGGCTGACTGGAATTAACCCATTCGCAGAGACGACGATCGGAATAATTTCGGTCGGCATACCACCCCACATGTCGGTTACCTCGTGAGCCAGGTCCAGATATTTTGTCTTCTTGTCTGTTTCGGCTTTCACAAGGTTCTCGTCATATGGAATGGTGATGTCGACCAAAAAAATCCTCGACTGTGCTCGGTCCATCAACACGATGTCAGGCTTATTTGCACAAATGAAATTATTATTATCTGAGATGAATTCTCGGTTTCGTGGTGATTTACTACATGTTACCCACATCACACACACACACACACCACGGTTTGACTAATGAATTAGGTAATGTCATTATCTGAAGGTATGATTATTGAATTTCATATACTCGAAGTTGTGATCATTAGTTCGCCAGTTATACTTAGTCAAAGACAATTGGAATGGCTGACGTAATAATATAGAAGTAAGTCAGGCACGCGCTGTGATTAAATTTCTTACAAAAAAAGAAAAAAGCCAAAAAAATATTTACGAGAAGATGGTGGGTGTTTACCAAGATGCTGCAACTTCAATAGTGACTGTTAAAAAGTAGTCTAGTGAAGTCCGCTTGTCGCATCATTATAACGTTATGCTCCCTTGGTGTCTATGCCATGCTCATCAGACATTACCTTCCAAAACTTTTCAATCCTCCCATAGCTTTTTTATGTCCAATAAGTGCCAGTAAAAATTGGCAAGCATTCTATGTATGACTTGATTACAATGAGCACGAGTAGCCCGGGTAGACGAGTTGCTAACGGCGCTAACGCTGAGCCCGCCACCTGTACTGCTGGTACTGCTCCCACTGCTACCTGTTATTTTCGTTCACCGCTGAGCACGTGGTAAATTCAGCAATTTAAATTGCTATTATCCATTTTAGTGGTGCCGGCACTGGGGATCGAATACAGGTCACTCGCGCTCTATGAAACTAAAGTGAGCGTCCAGACCACTAGGCTAACACGGCTTAGTGGTAGCCTAGTGGTTTATGAGGTTAGTTTACATTACCTAAAACACGTTACACAAACTGCGACTAACTGCGTGTACAAATTGAATTTACAAAAATATACATCTGAAAGTTAAATCCATTTCGTATCTCGTGTTATATATATATATTTCTAGTAATTATATAACAGTTACGTAACGGAATGCAACGCGCATATAACATGGAGAAAGAAATTGAAAGTTAATTTCACGTGGCTCTGATCGATCGCTGATTCAGATCACGGGTTCGAATCCTCGGGTCGTTCGTAACGCCCAAAGGCGTGCACTTGCATACTTTATCGATACGAGAATCGAAAGTGTCGTGCGTGACCGTTTTTTTAAGGCGAACACTATGTTCAAGAATGTTCCAAAATTTCGTGCGGCCGTTACAGCACCGGAATATTTCTCGGTAGATTCAGATCAATGAAAACATAAGCACTGGATATTAAGGTTAAATGAGGGCTGCGGCTAATCGTTATTTTAATAGTGTAGTAAGTGTTGTTAGCGAACTGGGTATTCTAAAAGTCGACTTCAAAAAATGTAAGAATACGCTTCAGGAGTTCGACAGAGGGCGGAATGTCTTATTATATTTTTCCAGACTGAAAAACACAAAGAGGCGTCTGGTAGAGCGATCACTTAAAAAGCACTGCCAGACTTTGCTATTAAGGCAAATAACCACAGTTTGAATAATGTGCAAAAAAATGTGAGAAACATATTCAGCGATGGATATGAGCTGCTGGGATTATAAAATACCATAAATATAATTTCTTCTTTTTTTTGTAAGCGTCGACACGGTCTTCTTTGCAATATTGACTATTAGATTGATAGGTATTTGAAATGAGGAGCACGTTGGAGTATTTTTCCACGATCAGAAAGTACACACTTAATTTCTCGACTTTGTTTCTCTTTCTCCACCAGCCCTTCGTTTTTTTTTTTCATGATAGCGCTGACAAAAGCGAATGCCTAGCATAGAATATTACACTTCCTGTCTTATCTTATTAATATTTTTCCCTTGCCTGGAAACCATCATGATATTATAGTGCCAAAGTTAATCGAATTCGTAAAGTTTTGTATAAAATGGACAGGTAACTGTAGTAATATAAAGGGCACACGTTTTTATCAATTTAACGTAATTCTGGACTGACCATTCGCTCGTGCAGCCACCCCCGCGACCGCGGCGCGGCGCTGGGAGCTGTTACACCGGCACAGACGCAAGTGTGTAAATCAGCTGGTTATGAAACTTGCACTTGCGAAAGTCGCGGCATTCCTCGCCACGCGACCGGTTCGCCAGCGACCGCTTACGCCTGCTTAATTATGTCGTCCTGGTAGCCGGGGCGCTTCGTATTTTGTCTGCTTGATGAGGCAACACGTCACTGGTGGTGATATAATCGCGCCGTCATGGCTCTGTGTGATGTTATGTAATTTTTTGTACATAACCAAGTGTCTGGGTGATAATATGAACATTCATTGATTGTTATAGACTAAACGCCACGACACTTTACGATGTATGATGATGTCGGGTTCACGTTTTTTTTTCTTTTGTTGCAAAAATATAGTACAACATAACCTTTAAGATAAAGGTTCTGCAAAAAAACTAAGTCTTTTTATTTCCTTTTATACTTTTATGATGTAATGTTTCCATGTCCTCAATTAGGTATCCGGTTCTCGTGACTCACCAAACAACTTTTCTCTGCTGCTAATCTATGTGTTACACGAGAATAGTGATATTTAATGTAGATTATATATTTACGAGTATATAATTCTCAGTACCCACCACGAAAAAACGCCTCAGTGCCTGTACAACCAAATTTTACATACCTTCGTTAGCATCACACAGCCTGTCATAAGTCCACTGCTGAACATAGGCCTCCCCTTAAACATTTTGACTCCGCTACACAGCAGTGAAACGGATATAAAATGCTATATAAAATACTATTAAAGTTTGATAAGTTATGAATAACAGCTGCAGCATCCATCACAGCTTGTCTTGTGCAATCGAGAACTATTATATATACCTTGTATCTTGGATATTTGATAGTGATATAACAGAGATACATATACATGCGGAGATAAATATTATAAATATCCATGTGTTCATATTCAGCAAACCAATATTTTCCGCTAGCGTGATTCGAACCCGCAACCCTTAGTTCTGAACGCGAGGTCACGGAGGACGTGGATGGTACATCTCGCTCCGTATGGCAGTTACGTAAATCGACGTGGTGGTATAGCTACTGCTGTATGGTATACTTTACCAAACACTGGGAAGCCTATGCGCAGCAGTGGGACGTTTCGTGGGTTGCTACTTAAGTTCTTTCCTTTGTAAAAGAAACTCCGAACAACCAACAACGATCAGACGACACAAAAAGTCATTAAACATGATCTTTGTCAGAATTGTGGTCGTTATTTCGGTTGGCTAATGAAATGTTTTGCAAACGGCCTCCGGCCTCACGCGAACGGACGGATTTCTCAGTTACGTATAATGCTACACCAAATTCATTTCGTGCGATTACACCTTCAAAGGCGCCGAGCTCTTTACACACGCGATTGGGGTGCGTGGTGCAAGTGTTACAGAGTTCCGTAGCTGCGATTGTATTCACAAAACACAAACTCTCGGCTGTGGTCCCAGACGGGGAATGCTTCGGCGTCTGAAGTGTTCGTACTAGTTATTAGTTTAGTACTAGTTGTTACAGTCAACACCTAAAGTAAATTATGATTGAAAATGGTTTCAAAAGCGTTTCATTATTAAAAATTTGGAGTTAAGGTACAGTCAAGATTACTTTAAAAACAAAGAAGGATAAATTATTTGGCACCTTTATGCAAATTGTTGTTATACGCTTTTGAAACCTTGTTCAATCATCTCATCATCTACTTTTAATATTGACTTTAATTTCAAAAGAATGTCCCTGCAGGATTGGTTGTTATAATAATTGAGTGTGTTTAAATCGTTAACAGTACACAACAGTTTTCAGGTATTGTGTATAGTCCAAATGTCTGTGATTTAAGATCAAGGTACTTAAGAAAGTCCATTGTCTTGCTCTCGCTTAGAAATAGAATGACAATCATTATTTCTTCTTTTCTTCCTAGCCTACAATGATGATATGCTACAAAGTTCCAAGCTTTGTACCACACATCTTCTTTGCATGTGTTACTGCTGGAAATGAAAAAATGCTGGCATGCCATGCATTCCCGGCACGCGGGGCGGGCTGATGGAAAGCGCAGTGACGCTGGGCGTCTTTGGTGCGAGGACACCCATCACTAATTGGTACGGTTCGACATGGCCGGATGGATTCTCCGCCATCAGCCGGTCGCCCGAGACTCCTCCATTAATCGCCAGGTTGACATTCGAAGAAAAGGAACACAACTTTGTTTTCGCTATACTCGTAATTCTTTTCTCAGTAATCTTGCCAGTTGCAGTTCACTCAGCACCAACACTCCCCTCACTTACATCTTATTTAAGTTAACTTTACACGTTGACAACGCAATTACGAAATTAAGTTCCTTTTTGAACGCCTATGCGCCGTTTTAATAACTTACAATTGCAACTGAATCAGTTTGTACACTTATTTATTTAAATAATAATTTATGTACAAACACGTAATTATTTCAGAATAGTTTTTAATTAAATGTTACTACGGTTTGAGGTAGGCGATAGCTTAATGTGTAACTATAATTAAAGTATTTTACCGCGTTTAATTTAACTTTGTCGGAGTTCGAGGCGACGCTTTTAAATTATCAATATTTCGATCTACAGAGAAAGAGCTTACAGTATCTTGAGGTCGTGCACTGGTAAGTTCACCTTGGATTTATGTTTATTTATCACATAATCTCAAGCAGTCAATAGCACCCGGCCATCTTCTCTATTGAAATTAGTATGCTTTTTTTTTTAATTTCTATTATAAGTAATCGAGAGTTTAGTAATCGTATTTATTTTCCCATTTTTCTTCATCATTGAATTGCCCTCCGTTGAGCGTAATAAGTAGTAAAGAGCAAGGCGTAGTTTTTTAATTATCTTTAAGTATTTTTTATTAAGTTATGATATTAATAATTGAATAGCTCGTGGATTCTTATTTGGAAAATAAATGAGATTTAATTTACTTATTTAGTAATAGCATAATATAATTAGCTGAAAATATGACTAATGATAAGTCAATTAGTCATCATCCATGGAGTTGTTTAAACGAGTTATAATATTAAGGTCCCACCACGACTGTTCAGTCTCTGCGTCAATTTTAATCAAAGCACGGCTGTGGTACAACTGATGACATATTCACCATGAGAATCTTGATCGAGGGACAACGGGAGATTTCTTTTTTTTGCCCCTGTACGCGCTGTATGCCTCGGTGTCGACAAATTATATAGGGGGCGTTGAAGATGAAGAATGTTCTGGAAACATATATAGGCGTAATTAGAGATATGTCCAGTATTTTCATGTCTCCGAAATGAACATGCTCTGTCAGATTTGTGGTGTCACTCGTTGCAATCGAATACGTAACACATACATCCGCGGCGACCTCGGTGTACGCATTATTACTGGTAATAAGCAGCCGGAAAGCCGTCTAAGATGGTACAGGTTCGTACGTCGCAAGAACACACAACAACGTGGCGTGGCCTTAAAGGTTCCGGGCCGCGAGGCCGGCCTGAACTGCGCTGTCTGGATATTGTAAAAAACGACGTGACTAGCAACTATCCCATACAGGAGGATGATCAAGATTGGTCGAAATGAAAAAGTTTGTGCAAGAAAGCTGACCCTGGCTCTAGCCGAGATAAAAGCTAGGAAGAAGAAGTAGTCATAGATATGACATAACTGAGAGCGTAAATATGAAAAGGGATGCTAATAGTTTCAGAGGTGACCCACCTATCTCCTTCTAGGTTTGTTGTTGGCGTTTGTAGACGATCCAATAGCATTTTCTATATAAAGAATTCAATTTTAACACAAGGTCATGTGTTGCAGCAACAAAAATGCTATTCTTATGACACGTTATTGGTGTTGCAGGTGTATGTGGGCGACGGTAATCGCTTACCAGCAGGTGAACCCCAGGCTCGTTGGCCGCCTTTCGCAAAAAAAAAAAACGTGAAGGCGGGGTGATCTTGGTGATCATTACTACGATCCATGGCGATTTTAACGCCTTAAGTGAGACCCCTAAGAGATTCGGTAGAACCGACGGTCCGACTTTGTAAAAGGTTGAGACAGGCTGTGTAACTTAAACAGTGTCTTTAAGTTATACAGCTATTGTAAAAAATGTTACATGACCCTTAACGCAGTTGTCAAAACGAATTACCAACACAGAAACTTTAACTTCCACTAACTATAATTACGGACGGGAGGCCGCGTCTCTCGAAACATCCAACCAATCGAAATTAACATCCGATTTTGTAACTTATTGCTCTGAGTATATAGAATGTTACCGAGTGTCTTAAAATTTGGCTACGTACGTGATTAAATACGCGGGTAGTGATTAAGTTAAAAGTGGAAGCTCTTCGTGATTGTACGTGTAATTGTTGAATATATCCGCTGAATTATTTAGTAAATAATGACTGTTGATAATGTTCTCCTAATTGTTGATCATGGCGATATCTAACAGTTAACAGCTGAAGTCTCATATCTGTGTCGGATGAAAAATAGTGCCGTATGTTTTAGTATTTGGTATACGTGTATCAGCACTTGTGTTATCTATTTCCATGAGGTTTTTCTATGCCTGTTTGCCTAGTGGCCATTTAACTTCTTAATCTAGATAATAGTCAATTCAACCAAATATCAAATGATCTTAAGACAATAAAAAGACAAAAAATAAAAAGTTCTCATTGAGGCAGCACCATAACTCAAGATGTGAAAAATTGTCTCTAGTTCTACAAGTGGTATCCGTAGCGGCTTAGTGTTGCGTTCTCTTGTAATGAGGCATTCATTTAACGATGATTAGCCTGTATCATATAGCATCATTATTATCTTAAATGTTATTGAGATCAGTATCGTATTGTAAAGTAAATCTGCTTTCAAGTTGTAAATCCATAAATGTCTATATAGATTTATCACTATGTATCGTCTATTACTATTAAAATAAATAAGGATTCTTCTAGGTGTGTAAAGGTACTATATACATGTACCGGATACGTAGCGGTCAAGCACCGGTCGCCTTTACCTTCTACCCCATATTAATTAGCATATATTACCAAAATATAGCAGAGATAGCCAAATTGGAGGTGTGCCAACGTTTTGCACGGAAGTATGCATTAATTCCGACCACCAACGTATTATTTCGCGCAGCTCTATCTAGAAGTTATTAAAAAGGCCAGCAGTAATACATATATCATTTTCTCCTTTTATATAAGTTTACTTTGCTTCGCCTGTTTTTTGTTTGAGAAATATAAACAAGATTCGATGTGTTTTTTTATAAAGAACTAATAAAGCGTCTTGGAATTGCGTTTCAATTCTTATTTCTTTCAGTTTTGTTGATTCTGTAACGAGAACGAGTGTTTCTCTCTTTTTATACTTCCTTGTCTTTTAGAGACGTGCAATGATAAACTACGTACGTATCGATGAATAACCAATAAGGTATACAAAGCCCGGTTCGTAAAAGGTACACAAATACGTTGTATATTAATGGGAATATTTATATATTATTTATTACTAATAGATTTAATAAAATAGCTAGAATAAAATGGAAGTGGTTTGAGGATAGCCTTCCACCAAGGAACCAATGTATGCACCAGCTTATGCTACAAACTGAACAGACCAGACCAATCGCAGACAGTCGTCTATATAAGGCATGACATCATTTATTGATGTCTTCTGGTAAACCGCTCTGGACATAGGCAGGCTAGATGAGAAGTAAAAGCGAGCGCGCTGGCCACTAAGCTAACGTTCTCTGTAGAATAATAATTATAAAGTAATTAACGAATAATTATTTGCCCTCAGGTCCGGAGTACGGCACGATGGAAGCAGCGTGGAAAGGCGGCATGGTGGAAGCCGAGCGGCTCTCCGACCTGCACCTCAGCGTGCGCGACCGTCTTGTGAATGACGTGATAGCGCAGATCAAGAACTGGCAAAAGGACACCTATCACAAGGTAAGGCATGGAAGACAAACAATTCATTCGTTTTGGTTGTTTGCTTCTACTCACGTTAGTGGACTTTTTGATAGATGTCAGAAATTATTACCTTTTCATAAATACAGAGCCGTTTTTATGTTTTTCCTTTTAAAGGTTTATAATGTAATAAATAAGTTATCAAGACAGTATATCCAATACTAGAGTGGACAGAGGCTTAACCATTTATTTTAGTCTCATCAACCCATCGTTCATCACAGGCTTTTTAAAAGTAATGAATAAATTATTGACAAATAAAATTGATAAATAAGAATATGCATCTTTCAAAGGATCTTCTATACGAAGCACCTCGTTTAGTAAGGGTGACAAAATAACGACTTAAAAAATGAAATTTTTATATTGTTTACGACAAAGTAAACCACTCAAGACAGAAATAGGGTGCATTTTCTTTAGAGATAAATTAATTTTTATTCTAACATTTGCTTCCGCCCACGGCATCGCCCGCATGGAGAACTCTCCCGCGGCTTTCCTGGCTTAAAAAGTCCTTCGCCAGGTTCAAAGGAATATTTGATATAGATTCAGTATATCTATATAGTTTGACATTTTGTTCAATTTAATAATTCGGTATCAGAGACAAAAATAATATTGCTCTTCAGAAATAGAATAGGTATTTTCGATTGTATTCATTTTATGTATGCCACTTCATATATTCGGGATTTCTGGAACATTTTGGATGTTTAGTAATTTAGTTTATAGAGACAATTTCAGCATGCTAATGTCCCACAGTTGGGTTAGGCCTATTAATTATGAGAGGGTTTAGTAGCAGGGAAAGATCCGTCCCTCTGCTCCAGTGCTGGTTGGCGGACTTCACATTTCATTAAAATATTATATTTTTCCTTGAATATATATTTGTCCTTAAATAATATTTGCATTGATCAGTAAAAGTGTTTCTATGACGTTGTTTTGTCCTAAATAAGCAATAATTGCTTTGTTAAATAGCGTGTACAAGTTACGACGTAATTAATCTAATTAGTTGGTGATAACATTATATCTATAAATTTCATAATACCTGCAACCTCAATGACGTCGTTAAATACGCTCTGGCACTCTGCCAGTGACATTTGTCGACATATTCATTATACTTGACCCTAGCAAATTACCGTTTCTGCCAAATTGGCGCAGGTCGTGTTCATCCAGATCCAATTTCGAATACCTGCGATCATTTTGTTAAGATATGCTATTATTGGAGACTTAGAAACAAAATAGCCTCTCGTTGTGATTTTGTGTTTACCAATCTTCACTTGTGTAGAACGCGCAGGTGACCAGTCTTCACCTCCCCGACTCCGATGTAAAGAAGAAGATCAGATATGACCCAGGTATACCGGACACATAGTGGTTCTTCCCAGCACCGAAAACATTAAATTGCTGTAATTTAAATTCCGGACCCGTACTCTCGGCCTCTAATATTAGTTGTTTAAATATGAAATGGCCGTTTTATATGGAAAAATTCCAACACCTTTCTCTAAGAAAAGAAAATATTTATTTCATCGGGGGAAGATAAGTTAGGCCTTTGCGATACAACTCTGAGGATCTGCGATATTTGTTGAAGGCATATTGTACTGCTTGCTGAGAACAATATTTCATTTCACGACACAATTTTGTCCAAAATCCCGTCATTTCCGTACCTACTCATCACATGAGTTTTTTTTATTTTACCAATTTGGTGCAAATCGGTCAATACTGTGGGAAAAATAACGTCGAACCATGACGCTAACTTCCTTGGTTGTTTGATAAGCATCGGCTTCCACCGTTACATTAACTTTTTATTATTCATCGTTATTTACCTCAGCGTCTGGCCTTCCGTGGTTCATTCTACCAGTCGAAGTTTCCACAACGAAAGCGATTTAACCGAAAACGCACAGCACGTTCGTCAGTCGTATCCTCTTCAAACGCACCATTGATATCCAAAATACTCTAATTATTATGGTCTCCATGCTTGACGCAAATACTGCATTTAAAACCGTTCAAAGTCAAACAGTAGAATGTCATACATTTTTTTTAAATTTCGAATGTTATAGTTTTAGTGTAAAAAAAAGTTTTAATCACGAATCATCGACCATGCAGGTTTAATTTTAATTCACTTATTTAAAACGACATCTTCATATTTTAATCCCGATTACGATTGAATATTGCAACTTGTAGATTTATTGCTGCGGTTGGCTGGGCGGGATGAGTCCCGAAGTACATAACTTAAGGAGAGGACATCAAAAGTAGATGATGATTGAAGTTTGTTTCAAAAGCCCTTTTTCAATGAAAACTTCTATCATTAATCCTATAAATTTTTCCTATTATGTTTTTTTGCAGTATTCTTTACTTGTACCCCTTACATTGATTCAAATAAAAATGTAAGTTTTCATTAATAGAACGTTTTAACTTATTCAATCGTCATTTACTTTGTTGGCTGTGCTCATTATAAACCAAAAGTTATTTCTCACGAATGACATTTATTAACTTAAAAGAAATTTAACATTTCATTAAAACCTAATCCTTAAACTTAAGAATAAGGTAAAATTTATAAAAAGTGTTCAGTTATCTAGAAAAGAGCGTTATATCTAGAAGAGAGACCTTTATTTTGTATTATAGTATCGTGTGGCCACTTTCCACAATCTGACCCCTACAACATTAAAGTGGTATGATTTTTTGATTATCTATTAATTGCTTATTCAATGATTTTACCAGTGTAACCTACAACTGTTCATTATATTCTGTGGTAGCTTCTACAGTACTCATACGTATTTATTCCCTTAATCGCCTCTTAAAAACTACTAAGCTAGGTGCACAGATAGATTGTCTTTCTCCTCGTTCTTTCCTCCTTTTTCAGTTAGATATCTTACTGCTGACTTAAGACCGTCGTCTTTTTTATGAGTTCCCAATGGAGTTTCCGTGAAAATGAAAATTTCTTTTTTATCTGATTAACTACATTATGTGTCCAGTAACTTCCTGTTCTACTTTTTTTTTACATTTGTTTTAACATTTCCACGCTTCCGTTTCATAGGTTTTTATTTCTGTATATAGATTATTGTAATATGTTTTTAGAAGTGTTCATACATCACTCCCGGGACCGTAGTATGTTTTTTCCACACAACGCTGCGTGGTTATGTGTAAAAGTAAGTATTTTTTTTGCACGAGTTAAGTAAGAAATCAAGTTTTTTCGGGAACCCTTACATAACCCGTCAGAGAAAGTATACAAACAAACTTTCCTTTTCCATTGCTGCTGGTTTGTTTGTCTATACGATTTAATCTATTTGTTCTTCTAATAAATTTACATTCCTAAATCAGCCTCTTTAAGAGCATTACGTACAATATTAACGTATCACAACATTTCTCTAAAACTCTCCCCGTCTGTGCTCTCTCTTCACCGCAAAAATAACACTCTGAATATAAATCGCGAAAGAGAACTGGTTTCTACATTTATTTAAATTTGTAATCTATTTTAATGAGTCGAATTATACACTGCATTGCAATAAAAGCGGTAGGTTTCAACATTGCGTAAATCTAATTAGCATGCAATGTAGTGTGTTACAAAGTTTTTGCTTTGTAACTATTCTGCTTTAGAATGTGGACTATATTAAGGGATATTGGTAAATATCATGGCAATAATCGTTAGGTCTTAGTTGAGAGTAGTCTCAGTTATCCGTAGGTGTCGTACAAGGCGACTAAGGACCTTGAAAATCTCATGATAATCTCTGGGAGCTAATCCGACGTTTTATCTCCTGGGAGAGACGGAAATTGGGTTGTGGAGGCCAGTTTGGCTACGCTGAGTCAAAGAAATAAAAATCCGTAATCTCTACCTACCTCTATTAGTGACAGTCGTGAGAGTATATAAATTAGTTGGATTACTGCCTAAACTGCTGTAAACAAATTTAAAAATCAAATTACGTTACGCAAATTGGCGACAAACATACAAACTTTCGTACTTATAATTTTAGTGATAGCAGCTCTCACTGAGAATATTTAGAAATACGCCAAAATTTTGTGAAGTTATTTGTTTATCGTTATTGCCAGCATTGGCAGTTGCTCAGGAGTCATCGAATTGTTTTTTTTTTTTAATATTACACCCATTAACGATACTGAATGGCGTCTCGTCCACGTCCATACACGTCCGAAGTAAACATGGCAGCATTGCTTCATGAATTATTTCTCAGGCATCGTGTTGCCTTTTGCGTGTGCGCGATAGACCGACGGAAACTTCCTGCGATGCCTACATTTGCATTTGGTTGGGTTTTTGTACGCTCTATGATTTAATTTCTTTCTCTATATTGTATATTATTTACGTTTTTTGATTCAACAGTTATTTTGTGCACTGTGTAAAGTCGTTAGAGTATTCGCTAGATTTGGTAGTATAACATTTGAGGATTGCCTATTCGACGGTTTAATGTGATTTCAATATACAATATACTATATTTAAGAATAGAGAAGACTAAAGCAATGATACGTTTTATGCTTTTTATTATTATTATTTTTGTTAAAACTTCTCTGAAGGAAGATCGAGCGGTTATGGTGAACTATTATCGTTTCACTTTTTTCTTAATCCTTATAAAAGCGCACGATAAAAAGATATTTACAATTACATAATGTTTGAGACGTTTCCATGGATTATACGATTAACGTAAACGTTATTCAATCTCCGTATAAATAAGTCCACATCTTCACCGCGCACTGCGTTCCGCGACCTCGCCGATGCAACATTATGCGCATACCAAAGAGAGCAAACAATGGCCGACACGGGGTACACTATGTTCAAACGTCAGCAGGTTGTTTGATGTGCCAAGGATAATGTTTTCATCCCCTTTTTAAGCCCTGATTACTATATTAGCAAATATTGACGCACTGTAGCGTCTTTTTAAAGGTATCAGAAAAATCTTAACATGTACGTACTTGGACTAATGTCAAGATAAACGCTGTACGGCATAACAGAATCCACCACACATTTAGTCACACTGAAGAAATAGTTGACAATATTAGATGTCAGAAAGTTCTCGTAGCCTCGAACAGATGAAAGAATAATGATCTCAAAAATGACAGACGATTAAAGATCAAGAATGAGGACTGGCAGCAAGTAGCGTCTCGGGGCGAATTGTCACATGCCGAACTGTTTTTAATTTCTAGTGCGAAATGTGTATATGGTTACGCCTGGCATTCATAGGGGTAGGCAGAGATTACGGAATACCATTTTACACGACTCGAAAGTGCTAATTATTAGATAGTAAAAGATAGTTATGAGAAGTAGTAGTTTTTAATATATTAAGTTTAATACAACAAAATTAAAGTTGTTAAAGAAATAAATAATCATTATTTATACATTACGTCAGTTTCACATTACATTAAACACTAAAACTTTTTAATTATTTCCTCTTCACATTGAACTCGCGCCGATCAATCAACAAACTGAGGTTTAAGCACTACAAACTGTAATCGAATAGTTTTATTAATAAATATAAAAGATAAAACTTTAATTATTGACCGGTGCAATTCCATCATACATAGAGTGACAGGGGTGACAGAGAGATAAGAAATCTGTTTAATTGAAATGTAATGCTGTACCATTGAGTGGTCCGTGTGATTATTTCTCACCGTTAGTGTTTTTTTTTAGAGGAGTAATAAACGAGCTTGTAGTCCACTTGATGGTAAGTGGCTCCCGCAGTGCATAAACCGCGGCAAAACACTTCGATTGAAGAAGGTTACAGATGTGTTGTCACGCCGGACTAAGATAGAATATAAGATGGATAGGATCATGCTGGATCTCTATACCTTTCAAATCGAAACAACAATGTTGACACGGCTGAGTTGCGGTAGAAATGGGTAAGGGAGTACCTATACCGACAAATCCATTCAAGATTCCTAAAAACATAATTATTTTTGTCGGAACGATCTGCATGGTGTCCGGTGTGTGTCGGTTAGCAGGAACTCCGCTTTACGTCGCAGATGACAGACGCGGTCATGATTGTTTCGGAACAATCGGTCATTGGATCCGTCGCCGACCACTAAGCGTACCCGCCGATGATATAATGGATGTCATTGCGTTGCCACTTGCAATCGGCGAGCGTGTAATGATTGGCTTTAGTGATCTGCATGGTGGTCCTTTTATCGACTGAATAACAGTTATTTCTTTCTCTATTCATTTTGTTTTTAAAATTTCTTTTATAATGAATATCATAGCTGTTAAACTATTAATCAGCTGTATGTTTTTACATAATAGTAGTGTCTGCCCGTGGCTTTATCCATGTAATTTTGTCTCGCGGGAACTGTTGTGGTACGGTACCCAACTAGCCGAGAAACGTGGTTGTAACGATGGTGGTATATCCATCCGTAATAGCCGAATTACGAAAATAAATACGGTGCGAGGGTCCCGTTGGCACTGCGCTCACCATCCCGCTCACCAGCATTCCTCCTATTAGGATAGATTACTTTTTTTTATGCCAAAATTGACAGAAAGCGCTGTCTAAACCCAAGGGCACTAGAAGCATGAAATTTTACACAGGACCCTTAGAAAGAATGTTTATGTAACATAGGTGAACACTAAGAAAGGATTTTTGTAAATTCGGACAAATAGGGGGAAGAAAGTGAGCGAAGGGTAAAAAAGACAGCATGGATAGAGCAAGAGTTACCTTACATTTGAGAAAAGTCGAGTTGTTCAGGATATGTTGTCTATGGGGAATCTCACCGGGCCCCTTGGGCAAGTTTTTAATGATTTTCATAAAGACTAGAAATAAATGACAAAGTCGATTAAGTCTACGACAACTCCAGGTAATACGACGCTGACCTTTTCAAGTACAGCGGAGCCACATTGTTTGCGCAATACATTATGAAACGCCTTGCAACACTGTAATATTGCTAACACAATCATTTCTATCAATTTCTCTACCCCACTTTCTGCCTCGGGCTGAGGTCCAATGTCTCAAAACCATTCAGTGATCTTGTTACACGTGACATATCATCGACAAATTAAAAATAACATTATACTGGTATTATATTTGCTGCATGTTCCATTCTTATATGAAACATAAGTAGCAGTAAATTATTTTAAGGAATACTTTCTTGATTTCGGCTTACGGCGACGAGTGTGAATAAGATGTCTGATAGCTGTATTATTTCTCAATAAGGAATTTTATATGAGAAAGCTTCAAAAAATAGCCTGCTTTTACCGTTAGGGCTGACCTTTACCCGCCCACGGGTCTCCAGAAACAATACAGCGCACAACTAAAACTTTACTTTTTCATTTACTGTGGCATTGCTTAAGAAAGTAGACTTCGTTGTCTATATCTAATCTTTTTGTACTACATAGGAAAACTAACGAGTACTGATTTTGTCACGAACCATCAGAAACTCGCTAAGGACAAACTAATTGGCCTTAGTGACACACAGTGGTGGTCAAGTACGATGTATAAAAATTCTGTCAAGGGTGTCATAAAATTCGACAAAGGGAAACGCCAGAGGAATCTCGTGATCTCCGACAGATAGCAGCACAGCTATGTATGTATAGAGCAGCTGCAGGTTCCTTCTCTACTAAGGAGCCGTATGTTTGTGGGTCCCGACCACTTACCTGTCTCTGTCGCTAATCACCAGCGAAACATCTTGTATTCCGGTTCGAAGGGTAAAGAGAGGCCGTGTGGCATTCCATCTAAGTCCTCGGTGGTGAAAACGGATATGTAAACACCTCGTTTGCAGTTACTGGTTGCAGTGGCCACTTGCCACCAGGAAGACTTTTAGCTCGTTTGTTGCTTCAATGTGATAGAAAATAGATTGGGTACGGTCGTTGGAGGCGTGAAGCGTGGCATGTACATCAGGCTCTCCCTGCTGTGTGCAGCGGTGTACTACTTACTGGTCGTTTCTGGCGATGATGGTTAGAGTTCCTGTTGTGTCTTGAATCCTGCATTCGAATCCCAATCTAGTAGTAGATATTTGTACAACACACAAATTATTAGTTTTCAATCATTTAAATGATATTTTATAAGATGTCATCGTAGTTCGACCCTACTCGTTGTTCGATTTTGAAACTCTCAAGATTATTCCTGTCACCACTGCACGTTGGTAATGAGCTTATTGTTCAATCATATTGATACACTATGTGTCTTAATGAGGCGTGATTTTATTGAGAAAGGTTTGTAATAAAAGGATTTTGTCAGTTTACACGTACAATGTTTGAACAATCGAGGCTGCTGCTTATTACGTAAATTGAAACGCGTCTGTCGTCTATGTGTTAACACATTACACGATTGCGTCCGATTCAGTTCCCGCATGCGTAAATTGAAATTTTTCGTTAATTATTATTAGTCTAATTAATAATGTAAGCATAGATATAAAAATAATTAAAGTTCGCCGTGAGTGTCGTAAGTCATTAAAGAAATAGCAAACCCGGCGGCGCGTCCCGTCACCCTTCACATTCGATCTCCTGGAGAGGTGAAAAGTTTGTAATAGAAATTCGTTTAGCTCCGTTGAGTCGCGCCTAATAGATAAACCACTTAACCGCTCCGTGACAATATGTGTTTCCTTCCTTAACCAAGTTCAATATTGGATTGTTCGTGGTGTATAGTTTTGTATATTTTTAGTATATTTATTTCCCGTAAACAAAATAATAGAACTATGTACGTGGTCACCTATACCACTAATCGGAGCTATTGACCCACCCGAGCGGAGACTGCAGCCCTTCCGATATCCAACTTTACCTTCACCTACATTCTAGCGCGTACACTTTTGTGTGTTCGATAGGAAGCATTGTTCTGTTGTTACCGCATGCTTACTTGTTAAGATTGTTAGATGAAAAGAAAAATTATCGTTTTACGTATCCGTATGTTCTTTTGTTCGTATCTCGAAACTTACCTCGTTCGCATTGATATCGCTTTTCCACAATCAACAAAAATTGGTACGAGATGCAAACGCACAGAGGCACACTCACTGTCTGTCTGTCTGTGTGTATGCGGGTCGCGCGCCGCTGTAATGCAGCCTGCTCTTGACCACCTGCGATAGTGATCGGAGTGGACAGGATACTGAGCAAGTGCACTGATGGGCTCCGCGCTTATCAACCACTTTACCTTGACAACCTGTAAATAGTCCATCGGAGGACATAAGCCTCTCCCGTGAGAGAAGGATTTGCCATACTCGCCACGCTCGGCAAGCGAATTGGCGATCGCACCAGCAGACCCTACCATTGCTGCCCGTCGTCGGTCGGTCTTAATTTTGGACAGGTATTTTTCGAGACTATTATCCCGCCGTCCGTCTGTCGGTAGTTAGTGTGATTTTCATGCTTTTCGCTTAGTCGCCTCTTACTTCACCCGCGGAAAGAAAGGGGCCGGCAGTTTCTTACGCAGGTACCACACGGCATCGTTGTCAATTGTCAATTACTTGTTACGACAATAAATAAAAAAAATGGCTTACACTAGAATTTTCTCCTTTGTCGTGCAGGTAGTTCACATTGATAGGTTGGATAGGGACAAAACCCAGACCTGGAGTATATTATAGTCCATCCAAGTATTTGTCCCGTGCGGAAATTAAACGAGGTAGAGCCAAGCGGCGGCTTTGGCTGCTGCTCGAATGGGCCGGCTCGACCGGGTTGGTAGCACGGTTTAGCAGAATAGCGGCGTGAAGTATCCGGAAGCACCCTCCCCCTCCCTATCTTCCCAATATCTTTAAAGGGCCGCAACGCACCTGCACCACTTCTGGTGTTGCAGATGTGCGTAGGCGACTGGGATTATTAATAGTACACAGAACCTTCTCTTTTAACCATATGTTATTAAGGTCTGCTATTCTTATGACACATACGTTGGGTACAACCTTGGTGAGGCCATTACTTTATCAGAACTGATAATGTTCTTATTACAATTCACGAGGTGCGAAAACAAGTGACAGTAAGTTTAGTCGCACAAACACTTGAGTCGCTGTCAGCCCGGTTTATATTAGCGCGAGTCTCCGATTTTTTTGAGTATGTCACGGTATTCATACATTATTTACTATTAGCTGGCCGGGGCAGGCGTAGTCCAGCCCTTTCCGATAGGTGGCGCGATAAATACAATTTTTTATTATTAACTCGACTAAAGAGACTATCGGGTCTACTTTGTGTAATTTTCTTTATTTGTCCCCAAACCTTATATTTTTAATATGTGATATTTTGATCCATAATTATAAAATTTCCACAGCGCCACGTCAGTACAAATGTATTGTAGGAATATGAATGACCTCAATCGATCCAGCCGTTCTCGAGTGATGAGCTAACCAACACTTATTTTTTATTTATATAGATGAGCTGTGTTCTTCGGGACTGTAAATAAGTTAATCCCCTCAAATGAACGTAAGGTTTAATTATTTAATTTAAATTATGTAAGCTATTACAATATAGTTGAAAATAACTTTCCCCGTATGTATACGAATGTCCGTACATCACTCGACACACAGGCCCACTGAAAACCAGCGCTGTAGTCTCAACTGCAGCATTAAGCTGAGTGTGGTCTGTTTGCCCCATGCGCCACGCAATGCGTCTAGAGGAGGCAACGTTAAACATTGTTTATGTAAATAACTGTTTGATTAAATGTGTTGCAATGTTTGTTTTGTTATCAAGTGGCGTATTTGTGCAATAAATGTTTCTTTCTTTCTTTCTTTCTTTCTATTCTGCGGCTGGCTAATATAGCTGAACACCAATGCGGGAGTAGTCGTTCCCAGAGAATATTGTTTGAAGGTTTAAAATTATTTCAATGCTGGAAGTCGACTTCTCTTGCAGAGTGAAATAATATTGTTTTTGTTATCGTCATTACTCATATAAAGTTTTTCACTCATTGTTTGCACAGCAGTGTGTATAAATAACCAATAGCCCACTCAGATAGGATCCTATAACCAGAAGTACATGAACCTAAAAGAGGTTAATGGTTTCATTTCTTTTTGAACTTCTGTAAATTAAATCCTTATAGACTAAAAATGGAGATGCTTCTAACCGCATCGTTTTCATTTTAGCAGTAAAAATTTTACAGTCCTTTTACAACTTCATTTGCTTTTTCGTGTGACCGCCTTTTTTATCTCATTTAGTGCATTTGGTACTGGTACAAACTGAATTTATTTAATCGTTTATAACATACATAAATGTTATAAACGATTAAATAACTTGTTCAGTTGATGGAACAGTGTAATAATAATAAAAGTTATTTGTTCATATTAAACGAAGTCTTAGCGATTGATTAAAAACGATTTTATTAAAATTTACCGTCTTTGGTTTTGATGCTGGCTTTTCATCTTTCTGATCAAAGATCTATCTCCATTGTGGAATTTAGCCACTGCTAGCTAGAACCTCTTAAATACTTCTCCAGTGACTCAATGTCGGAGTAATGTTTTGTACAGTCCATATCCATCTAGTACTGACGACAATTTCTCCAACGGGGTCAGTTTTGGAGTGGACGAGGGCCAGTCCTCTGCTCTTTATGAAGTCCGGAACATTATTCTCGAGCCAAGTTTGAGTGGTTCGTGCCTTGTGACCAGGATCGATGTCAAAAAGTTCACAGTGCAAATGAAATACGTTAGTACATAATGAGAAGTGTGTCACTGAGAGGCTTCACTATACTTTACCATCAGATAGACTGTCTTGTTGAACTTAGTGTAGTACGTAGTGATCGTAGGAATAACACCTTTTTTTACGAATATTATGCTTCGTACCGGCTGAGTAGGACACCAAAACCATGATTGGTCCAGGATGATGACCACGTTTAACTTTTACAACAGGTGGCGCTGCTTCTGCAGAGCTATGTGCATGCATAATCTTTGTCATTTTGCTTGTTGTAGTGCTCTTCAATTGTAAAAAAAACCCCTATTATTTTATCGAGGAAAGGAGCTTATGTGAAATATATATGTATAGTGACCTGGTCACAAATGTCGTCGGAGAAGTGAGATTGTCGAGCGATATTCGTAGTAGCGAATGCAGTGTAGAAAATTGTGAAAACATAATAGATGCAGGTTACCCGTGAAGTTTGTAATCTATATTATGGACATAGATTATCACCAACCATGGTCCAGAGCCACCTGCATCTACCATATACCAAGACTACATAATTTTTGTCGCATCACTTACTTTCTTCGGACAATTAAACAAAGCTTCTCCGTATGTTATTTCAATTCTCGCATAAATAATACAGCAGGCGGCAGTTTCTCATCAGCGGAACCGAGCAATCAGTCACAAAAGAGTTTCCTCGTCGCCGGGCATTCTGTGTCGGTTGGCACGTTACGCTTTGTCTGGCTCGTGTTTTACTTCGTTCACACATGCACATTCTTTACTCGTATATGCATGATGCATTGCCTGCATTAATTTAGGTTAAATCACGACAGGGACCTTTCATCGTGTTAGCGGACTTGAAATTCGACATCATAGTTAATAACAAAAAAAAACTTATGATACGATACAAAAAAACCGTGAAAATATTATGGATCATAAACACTGCGACACACTGCGACTATCTGCGACTCGGTGATGTCGCTTGCGGACATTCAACACTATTTTTAATTCATTAAGCCTTTCGTATAGTTAAATGTATCCTAGATCCGTATAGAATGTATCTATGTAATACCGGGTGCGTGGTTCGCGACGTTAACGCACGAATATGCGGAAACGTGCGTTAAACAAGAAGACGCGGTAAGTTTAGCGCACCCTACCCTCTTCTAAATGGTTTCATGTTAATGTTATAAAATTATTTTAAACCATATATATTTTTTTAACTCGCACGCCATCCCGTCTCTAACTAAGGTTCTAAGGCCTAAGACAGGAGACGTGGAGATAGGAATCATTTAAAGAGTTTATAAAATTTTGCAATTCGTTCGATTGGCAAATCGTTGACCACGTTACGTTTCTCGGAATTTGTACACAGAATAACAAAGGACTTTCGCTCGCTATTTGTTTCTGTTTGGTCACATTCGTTACGTGAATCAGCGAATGTGTTGCAATTATGAGAACGCGCCTAACGACGTGAAAGTGTCATTTTATTTCATCGGACTCTATGAGTCTCGGGGACTCGTGATTATGTGTGATTAAGCCTAAAGTGGCATTAAATGGTACGATATAGAAGAAAAAACAAAACACAACAAAAAACTGTCTGATTAAATGTCCATCTCACCTGCGCGCGGTGGGCCCGGCTGGCTAACGGACGAGGCTCTGGCGACAGACTGCTGGCGGAGAAGGCCACACGGACTATGCCGAACCCTAATTCCAAATCCTCTCTTTGGGAGAGGTCGGTGTCCTGAAGTGGACTGTTGACAGGCTGTAACAGTATGTTATGTCCTACGTCCATCTGTGGGCTAAGAGATACTGTTAATGACGAAACCTCGAGTGTATTTTGTACCACTTTATGGCTTCGACGGCGATACCAGTTTTTTGTCAGCAAAACTGATAGTAAGAGCACTATTATCATTGGAAATTTTCGATCATTCGTATCTGTTGATCCCCTGCGAGATAAAACTTTCTTGAGTTTTTCGCACTAAATTTATTTTTATAGTGCTACCTCATAACTTTAGTATAAAGAATTTTTGTTAAAGATAACAGAACTGTTGATTGGGCTAAAGTACTAATTAATTGAATGTTTCGATTTAAACTGGTTAATTCATTACACGTGTGAATGTGACGTGAATAGTAACAGTTAAAGAGTATGAAATGAAATGAATGCATACATTAATCCCATGGAATTCTGAGTATGCATATTGGTCTTCCATATCGTACCATATTTCCTTCGCCGCAGAACTCTTAATAATATGCACTTGTAGTTTTGCCTCAAAAACTACGTGCGAAGCCGCGGTGCACGCACAGTTATATGTAAACGAAACCCGTTTACTGTTTAACTACAATGGCTTATGATAAATTATATCCGACTAAGTAATAATTAACAGCAGATCGGTTTCAAAGGTCACCGGTGTCCGATATCAAAGCACAACGATAGGATTACAGGATAGGAAATATACAGACTATATACCTACGATCCTAACGTCAATTGTTATGTTTTAAACTGTACTGTAATTTTTACAATTAATACCGCATTTGTAATAACAACTCCTTTTTCCTCTATGAAAGTGTATACGCAAGTATATGCATACGTTGCAACACTGGTACCTGTGAATTTTATTAAGGATGATCGTATCTACAGATGACATAAAGACATAAACATTTATTCCGACACTTACATGCGATCGTGAAGGTGAAGGTGATACATAATAACTGTCAAGATAACAAAACAAAAAGTATTTCGTTTGACAAAAGAAAAAAAATATGAAATTAAAAATTATGCTATTTAAAAAATAAATAACTATGTAACTGTGGTGAAGCGCCGGAAAGGACCGTCTCAGCGTAAGCCGCGCGGTATTGCAGCGCTGATTTTCGGATCAGTAGTATATGGAGATGGAACGTGACGGTCGGCAGTCCTTCGCTGCTTCGGGAGCATTGCGACGAGATTTTCGAAGCATACCCTTATCGCCTCTTACGACACAGCTTGATAAGAATTGTATTCGAATTTCAAATAACATGTCATGCATTTGCCAGCGATACATCTTTGATATTTTAGATAACCGCAGCACTTAAGTATGTCGATATTGCTGCTGTCCACGAACTTTTATATCGTTATAAAATGACATGACGTTTGGTATGCAGTACTGCAGTACAGTAGTTTTAGGCCTTAAAGAAACTAGGGGCAAGGGTAGATATAACGGTGTTGTGTGATTTTGTTTTAACGGGGTCTGTTTAACTGTTCCCGAGATTTAACATTGAACAAGGGCTGAACAGAATATCAGCGCTGTAGCTACACTGCTGCAGCATCATGCTGAGTCGAATGCCCTTTAGGTGCTTTAATCGAACATATTGTATTATCTGTTATTTCTTTGTTGTGTTTTAGCATAGAATAAACATTTTTTCTTTCTATCTTTCTCTCAGTATTAATAATATAAAATACTAGGAACTGCGTGCGGCTTCGCCCTCGTGTCCCAACGTAACCCGCAACCATGAAGGTATCTCATGTTAATGTTAAGACATAAGACACCGATTATCTTTCTTACGTTCCACGACATAAACGCCCTCGGCCAAAATTTTTTCATAATTTTATTCAAATTAATTTAGTTCTTAAGGCGTTATATAATATGTAATCGACATATATTAGAAGGATTTATTACTTTGGTCTTGTCGTGACTAAGAGGGTAGATATTTTCACATATCACTGTTATATGTGCAAAGTATTATTGATAATGTCGTACGGTCAAGCGTGCCGTTTAGTTAGGTAACCACTAAGGCTCATGTGTCACAAATTGTTGGTTTCGAGAAAGTGAAGATTGAGACTGTGGCTGTGACTGCCTCTCTGTTTGCATTAATATTCACCTTACCTTACCTTAAGAGCCTGTAAAAAGTCAACTGTAGGACATAGGTCTCTCACATAAGGAGGATTTGGCCTCCGTCGGTAAGCGGATTGGCGATCACAGTACCAGACACATCGCACTTTGGATGCTGCAGTCCGTCATCGCTCTGCTTAATTTTGGTCTGATGTTTTTCTGGATGGTTATCCCGCCATCTGTCGGTAGCCACAGCGATTCTTAAAATTCTAGACTTAGTCATTTCTTATGACACCCACGGGAAGAAAGGACCACCTCCTTTCTTACGTTCTTTAAATTCTTACGATACCACACGACGTTAATATTTACGATTTTATTATTGGTGTTAATATTTATATGTGATGACTAATAAACTTCAAATAGACAACGCTTTTTTTTTATATTACCTACGAACATGGAACGAATCCCCCCGCGCGCACAGTCACTGCGTCAATAAAATACCATAACAAATAGCGCGTAGCTAACAAGTAAGGGTCGTAAAACGAGCTAACGATTCTTATCCGTTATTAAAATCTGCACCGAACATGCCGCGTCGAATTTTGCATAGATAACTCACCGGGCGCCTCCAATTGGACCGGGGTTTGATTCTATATAACCCGTCGCATATATATCCGCTCTGAGTCGCTACGGCGATCGTGTTTATGCATTTATTATCAAGCCTTGCAGGAGCTGCTGAACGTAGATGTAGGTTTATCGGGCGACCAAAGACGAGGGTTCCGTTCGCCGTTTGATTGCTTAGAAGGATCGCACCATTCAGAAGGTATTATAACTTAAAAACCTTCAAGCGTTAAACAGTCGAAAAACGCGTTACCATAGTAACTTAGTACTACTCTCGCCATTCAGTGATTACCCAACGCACTGGTCCGTGTCCACTTCTCGGCAGAGGTCTTTAAATGGAAGTGAATTAACTGATTATGATAACGAGAAGTGTTTGCTTTGGCCAGGTTTAAAAATTGTAATAGTATTTGTTCATCACCACATACGCAATGCTTGTCTGGTGTCAATAACGAGAATAACTATAATTTTCTTATCGAAAAAATTCACGATGTTATTTGTTCCAGCGTGTGCCACGACCGATGAGAAAGGTTCGAGCATAGGTATAGTTCTATGGGAAGGCATAGGCTACTTATGGTTATCCTAAAAAAACTATGTCTTTGGTTCTGAATTCGAGTTTCGTAAAATTTCTGTACTGACTTTGCATATCCCTGTGTTGAAGCAAAAAGACGGAAGACAATCGTCATGCTCTTCTTAAGTACTGTACTATAACGTTTCTGGGTCATAATAAAAAAAATATGAATTCAATATGTGAAATGTTTGACTTTATATAATTATGAAAAAGACATTTTAAAATTTTTATTGAATAGTCCCTTTAAGGTAAAAATTTTCCTTAAGTACGACCAGCGTAGTTTACTACTACTATTTAGACTCGTATTAATTTCTAGTGAGAAATTTGTTTTAAACGCTTAGTTTATAATAAACAAATGATTCAGCTAACCGGATAACTTGAGTAATTTTAAATAATATAGTTAATATTAAAATTTGCGCCGCCATTTTTAGTTCGGAAAATCCAAATTAATAGACGCCGACTGGAATACTCCCATCTCATTGAGAAACATCGTCGATTAATAGCTGAAAAGATGGGTTTGAATTATTGCTAAGCATGTCACGATTCTATTGAGCAAACGTTCGAGGCTAGCGTACCTTTGTTACTTTGTTTATTGCTCGTGCTATCTGGATTTAATGACTAAAGGAATACTTGAACAAATCACCAGTTACGTTATAAGATATTGGAATTAAAAATCATTATTGAAACTGAAATATTACAATCTATATTATTAAATTAGAACCCTCATCGGTGCAGAGTGACAAAGTCTTCCCGGTTCCTATGCCATCTCAAAATCTAAAGGAGACCTTTTCCCTGTAGCAGGACATTTATAGGCTCCTACGATACTAGTGCTAATAAAATAAGTACAGATGTTTAAACAATAGAAACTTAACTCATAAAGTTCTCATTTGTCCGCAGTCAATGATTCAGCTTAAGGAGAGGAAGGAAATGGACGAGGCGTTCAAGAAAGTGCAGAAACCATGGGCGAAGCTGCTGCAGAAGGTAGAGCGCACAAGACTAGAATATCACACGGCCTGCAAACAGGAGCGGACAGCTCAGAACCAAGAGAGAAACGCCAGCGGAGATAGCTCTTTGAGTCCTGACCAGGTAAGATTTAAAAGTAATGAATGAACTGTTCCATCATTCCCAATACACGTGTTTCCTGTTTATGTACGTTTTCGGATTATTTGGAAATAATACACATTATGCTGTGAGACAAAAGGCTACAGTTTCTTGCCGATTCTTCCCGGATTGACATTCATAAGTTTTAAAATAGGCCTAAAATGTATGAAGAGGTTTTTAAAGAGATTCATTTGGGTGAGCTTATTAAAACAATATATGTACTAAGGACATACGAGTACGTTGACGATTTTAGAGTCTTTTATCATAAAAATCAATTAGGCACATTTTAATCGTTTAAGACTTCCTTCATTAAAGGCTAGAAAATACCTGTAGCTATTAAGTCTATCTTTATTTTTATTATTATTAAAGGTATTTTTTTTAATAAAAATAAAATAAATAAAATAATATCTACTTAGTAATATGCGAACCGTTCCACTCCTATTTTTATCATAACCTACACAGTCCGTTATTTGCTATTAATAAATCAGGATGTCAGGTTCAAAGCTTTCATAGTAACAGGCAATTTTGTACGGGTGGACCAGTTAAGTCAATCCATAAAGATATTTCCATGGCTCGGATTTTAACAGTATTTTAGGACTATTTTTGTCGTCTAAAATCTTTAAATCTCAAATAGGTTTATAAATTTTAGAGTCCATGCTAAGAAAGTTGTTACGTCGGCAAAAACATTAATGTGGATTCATTTCTCTAATAGAGACAGCAGAAAGGATTGTGTTAAATTACATACAGCACGCATCAAGAAGCTCTAGAAAATAATAATGTCTACAATAAATGCTATAATTCGCGCTGATTCTGCATTTGGTGAATTGCGATATCGGCGTTAAAGCAAAGTTCCTCGGTCATACTACGATATCTGGGTCGTATGATTCCTTCGATCTTTATTAGCACGTCTGTATTTCATGATTCAACCAGTTCTTCGACTTATGACCTTACGAGGTTAATGTCTTATTGGATATGAACCCTTTGATTTGCACTAGAACATCCATTGTACGTTTATGAATAACATAGGCAGGTAGGTTGTTTGCTGCCAGCCATCTCCTGTCTGGTATTTGTACGAGTCATCAATCGGAAATTTGTATCAGTGTGTTTTGTCTTTTAACTGAGCAATCTTTCAATTTTTTCTACGCCCTAATTAACATGAAGTCTATAGTGACATTTAATTTCTGGTTTGACCATATTGTCTGATCGATCGTATCGGCCTGAAACTCCGTACAGTACATAATTCCTTGTCTGAAGACATTAGGAAAGTGTCCAGTAAGTTATTGTTCAAGAGACTGGTACGTGAACACCTCTTCAAGACATCCGTTCCCACTTAGTGGAATTGATATCATCGGTCATTGTAATTATAATAATATTTTGTATGCTGTATGTATGTATATATATATATATATGTTTATATGTATTCATATTTGTTTATATGTATTTATTCCGTCTTTATGTAAATAATTGAATGTGTATTTTATATATTTATTTATGTATCTTTTTTTTTTTAACAAATTTAATGTTTGGCACCCTTACTATATCTCTCCACGCCCCGCGTTGACTGGCAGAGAATGCCAAAAGGCATTAAGTCCGCCCTTTGTAATACTATGTTTAAAGGTATTTAAATAAAGTTTAAATAAATAAATAAAATAAAAATAAATCCGTTGAGACTGCAATAATATGGTAACCATGTTCCGATGCTGCTACTAGAACAGTTGTAACGCTGATTTTTTATTTCTTCCTTAAGAAGTAATGGAAATAAATAAATAGTTATACCAGTATATAGCTACAGCGGTAATACATAGGCGACTATATACGAGTATATTTCGGTTACGTAAGAGAATATTTCTCTATTCTGTGACTATCTACAATCATGCGCGCTTGCTCATCACCTTCGTAAAAAGACGCAGTAAGATCGCCCAGAGCCTTCACAAGTTAGTTATTAATAGATAAAACGAAGTCGCAATCCGCGTTAAATTGTGTATTCGCTTGTAACTGCTAAATTTCTTATTGAATGTCAATCAGATTTTCAATATTACTTAAAACATTTCACGAGGAAGGTTTATACGCATATAATACTTTCACATTTAGTCAATATTTACAGATCTTTTACCGTGCGAAACTGGCGCAGTTCGCTTGTTAATAATAAATTTATTTATTTTAATTATGATAACATCTAATTAATCGGTAACAGAATTGACTTTATATGTTTGAACGGTATAAATTAGGTCTTTATCCTTCTCAAAGAGACAGCAACCACCAATTTCGAAATTTTAATTAGCCCTCAATCAACTACAGAGCGAGCGTTCCTTTAATTTAATCGACTGACTTTGAAGCGATTTCCGATCAAAGGAGCATAAAATGTATTTGATTGGGTGGATACTCGGCTCATTGTTATTGTGCCATTTTAATCATTTGCAATTACCAATAGGGCCTCAATCACTTTATAATTATGAAAATTTTTAATTAATAAAAACTAAGTCCTTGAAACAATCAAGACTTAAGCGTGTAAGCGATGTCTGACTGAAACATCGGCCCTTACTTACTTTCTTAACTTAAAAGCCAAATAGTATATGAATATAGCTCCCTGATGGACGCGTTTTAGATCAACGCTTTCTGTAAATTATATCATTAATTATTTCAGAAGTTTTATAATTTAATAATTAAATTATTCATGTTAGTCTGCGATTTTGGATAAAATTATTAAGCTTTTATGTTCCTGGAGGGACTCATTCCCTACCCGTTACCGTCGCCCTCAATTGTCATCCCCGGAGGGACATTGAGAGGTACTTCCAATGTAATACAGCTCCGGAGAGCGCTTGTTAGTGAGTGAAAATGCACATTTTATATTGTGCCCGTCCGTTCCGGTGCGCTCTCACTGTCCAGAGCTAGCGTCGGGCGCGTCGTCGTTAACCCACATGTAAACGTATATAGAAACTAAAGCCCTGTCTTTATAACATTAGTATGGATCCCAAAAATGTACAGGGATGGTCAGAGGTCTAGACATTTATTTCAGTCTTTTCAATCCACTTTACACCAGAGCTTATTAGCAAGGTGATAAGCCTGTCGTCGTCTTAGTATTGAGTAAAATGTTTCGGTACGGGTCATCCACATAGGGGATCGAACACAGATCTCCTAAATCGAAAGTAGACCCTCTAACCACTTGATTTTTACAAAAACATATGTGTCCTAGAAATTCATAAAAAGCAGCATATTTATTGACTGGTTGCAACAATAGAAATTCTATTGTTACGAAACCTGAAGGATTTAGATGTGCATACACTACGCTAAATCACAATTTTTTAAATATTATTTAACCATCCGCTGCGCCGCTGTTTGTAAGCCAATAGGAGCGCACCTTTACGCCTTTAGGTGGCATGAACTCGACATCTTGCCAGGTATCGATCTGTCGACCCTCGGAGTTCTTTGACCACTCGACCCATTTTCCAATCGAATATTACTGACTACGGTACGTTGATAATGCGTTGGTCATATTATCTACGCATTGTAGTGGACAGCATACCTGCCTACTAATTCACGTTCGAATCCTAGTCGGAACTAATATTTGTGGAGTGTTCGGTTAGATTAGTTTCATTTGGGTCTGGGGTTCATTGTCACTTTAGTTTAGATCATCACCAGAAATTAATGGTAACCAACCCAGAATGGGTGACTGTATGTTTGTTTACTCAGTAGTTTTCCGTCCTCTAATTATTCAGAAATAGTTATAGATATACTCGTATAATTAAATAGGCGGCGGTCAATAATTTCAAAGACCGTGTTTTGGGAACTCAAAAAATCCAAGAAAGGTTATGCCCGTGCTTCCTGAGAAAGTCATATTTCGAGCAGTCGACTTTATGAAGATTCATGGTGTGATTAAGGGATCTGATATTTATAGTTTGCGAATAGATAATCTGAGTCTGACTTGCGATTGTACTGTTTTGTTATTTTGTTCATAGGTGCTTTTCAATTTCTTTTTAGGGTTTCGTACGCAACCTATTACTGCCCTTCCTTTAAATGGTTGTATCTTTTGAACCGTAATAGGAGTCATTGGGCAAATAAATTCATAAAAAAAATAAGTAAAAATAAGGTAGGCCCCCTTATAAGAAACGTGTTTTTTTCAATGTTAATTTGAAACAACAAAAATATTAGTTTGTATCTTGAGTTATTTTTCTTATAAATGTAACTTTAACCATTTTGTTACCAGCTATCAGTTCCTTTGTAATGTGCTATCAACTTTAAATAATGTCAAAGAGTATCAATTGAATATTTCTGTATGTGTAATTATCATAAAATTATTGATAGCGTTCAATCCACAACGCAGGTGTACACAGATGCCAATGAATATTAATGATTGCCGTGATAAAATGAATATCGTTATATCGGCATTCGTAGATTGTGATATGAACGCGAGATAACGATATTTTCGTAAAGCGTACCAAATTCATTTAAAACAATCATTTCGGTGACCTATTTCGAGAGACATTGTTTTCATTTAAGAAGTATTTGTATCGCGGCGACATCAATCAGTTGCTGCCAGAACTTTTTTTTATGTGTTAAGGGCAAAAGAGGAAGTGGCTCACCTCCATCATAAGTGATTACTGTCGTTCACGTACATCTGCAAAACCATTGGATGCTGCAGGTGCGTTGCCGGCCTTTAAGTATACTTTGGTGATGGGAGGGAGAGGAGGGGGAGAGGGAAACGCAGAAGCACAAGATGCAACTACTTCATGCCGAAATTCTGCGAGATCGTAGTACACTACCGCCATCGAGCCGACCCATTCGAGCAGCAACCAAAGTCGCCGCTTGCCTGCTCTACCTTCCTTCGAGAAGGGAGAGCAGGCAAGCATAATAACTAGTGACATGCCCCGGGTTCACACGGAGTGTTTTTATTATATTTAAGTTTCCGTTGAAATCGTGCAGCGGTTTATGTACACAAAGTGATTTAGAGATTTTATTAAATCTAGTAATTTTCGCGTTTACTTTTACTAACAAACCAGATTAAACAGTTTGGATATCGCAGCCGGTCCGCGGAAGCCCGTACGGAAATTCACGGAATTGTAAAATTTTAATTCCGTATCCGAATGAAACGCTTACTGTTTATAAAAGATCGGGAAGTGTCAATTCTCTCTCGGGAATATTCAAGTCTTTTGTTAGAATCGACGAATCAGAACTTGTAGTAGTAGTAGATATGTAGATAATAATAGATATGTGCGGCTTAAGTGCCGCATCCGGACCATCTAAACGCAATTCCTAATGATTGTAGCATCTCTTGGAAGCTGCTGACCGTGTTATGTTTCAATTATTTAGTTAGGTCCTTCCAGAAACACCAAACAACATGTAAAACTAAAGAAGAAATTAATAGCCCAACACATTCGGCGCCAATAGCCGAATGAGTTAGGGTGCGGACTACGAAATATGACGTCGTAAGTTCGAGCCCGCCATTCGACTATTGTCGTGAACCACTCCAGATACAAGCTGTAAGCTTAGTTGGAGGGTTAACAGGAAAATTAGTAATGTTACTTAAATAAAAATAGCTTTGCTAGTATTCTTTTCAAAGAAAAAAAAAAGAAGAAATTCTATAACACGATCAAACTGCCAGAAAAGATAGTGCGACAGATGGTGTAAAATTGGAGCGAGGCTGCGTCGGTGTGTCGATATCAGAAAGGATTCGTGTTTACTTGTGCTTATTGTTGCAAGGCCACTGTCTCGCGTTATTTTTAAGGAATTCATATCTCGTGTAGGATCGAGCACTACTCGCATTAGAGACGTGTTTGTCGTTCCATGGCGTCTGAACTCACTAAGGACGCGGAAGCGGGCGCGGACGCGGGCGCAGGCGCAGGCGCGGGCGCTGAACTCTTTTTTTACTTCATCGGTTTTATGGTAAAGGTGGCAAACGAGCTAGCTGCTCAGATGGCAAGTGATTGCCGACGTCGACGTACATCTGCAACACTAGAGGAGAATACTTGAGGAGGGCGAAACGGAGAGGAGAGGAGGAGGGGGGGTTCCGGTTACCTCACTCTCCGACCGAAAAGCAGAAGCTCTAAATGTGGCTACTACCCGTTCGAGGCGGCACATTCGAACGGCAGAAAAGCTGCCGCTTGGCTCTAATACGTACAAAGATCTATCATTTTAAGTAAAATGCAGTATAATTCTTATTAATGAAATATAAATTTACATAACATAATTCAGAATCTATCGTGTGGCATAGGCGTCAGAATCTACCACCACCTGTCTTCCCGAGGGTTTCATAAGAGAGGGGAAAGTCCTTGAAAACCGCAATGGCTACCCGACAGATGGTGAGATATCCATATCGAACAATACCGGAACAAAATTGAACAGACCGATGACGCGCAGGAGTTAAAGGTCTTCGGTACACGACCGCCAATTCGCTTGTCGAACGCGACGATTATGGCAGGACTAGCGGTGATTATACAGGCTATTAAAGACTTTAAAATTATGAAACAACGAAGCTAAGCTAACGTGATCTCAAATATATAAACATGAAAGGTCACTAGGCACTCGCCAATTGTACTTTTAGTGAAGGAAAATATCGAGGGGACCGGACCCCTCGTACACATAACTGACTATTAAAGAATACGTGGTCTTGTGAATTCCGTCAATCCACATTGAAGTAACGTGACGCGGATCTTCCTAGTTCTAAAACCCTGTTGAAAGTGAGAGGACGTCTGTGCTATAAGAAAATCACTGCGCTTTATCATACGCCTCTCATTACTATTGCGCGCTCTTATATTTTTCGAAATACACATTCTTTACAAATCCGCCTTTAATTTTGACTGTGTCTCGTCCGCGTCCGCGTATCTTGTACATCCGCGGTATATGAGCAGGCAAGAGAATTTATAGTACACACATTCAAGAAATTCTCCAGCGTAATAACTCGGTACCTGTCTTCGGGGTCTAAAGGTCACAGCAGCCGGATGTCACGTAGGTATCATAGAGAGTTAGTTCAGCGGATACAATCACGCCTGTTTTCTAGCCTTTAGACTGGTGTTGAAATCAAAAAAGTTTTAACCGGTTTTTGTGTGTCGTATAAATTGTGGACAATGGCAGTTGACAGTTACTTTCGTTTTAATACACCAAATAGACTTAGTCTGTTTTACACATAGTCCAAAGTATGGTGTATACGGAGTATAAATAGTGGCGCATTACATGTGGCGGTCGACAGATGGCGGGATAACCATTATAGACCAAAAATAAGCAGACCGACGACGTGCAGCAGCGCCTGAGGTGCGAGGCGTCTGGTGGTGCTATCGCCAATCCGCTTGCCGAGCGTGGCGATTATGCCAAATCCTCCTTATATATTTACAGGCTGTTAAGGAAAGGGACATGTTTTCTTAGTTTTATAACAAAAATAAATATTAAATTACACGGCAAATTTACACAAGTATAAACTAAGAGAACAATACAATAATACCTAACAATTTTTATTGTCTTCTGAATAATTAACTTATACGCGGTCACGTTTGATAAAAATTTATCCACATCTGTGTTGTTTATACTAATTTAGTTATATTTTGCACATAGTTAGTTAGTTTAGTTAGCTACATAGTTAATTCAATTGTTATTTTTCGTCTTTTTTCCTAGAAGGCGCCAAAAAAAGCTATGACGCATTACTCGTATGTGGACGTTTATCTATTGTCACTTCTCTGGCACAGGCGGTTCGGTGGCTTTTAAGTGTTACCAGCGACTGATTGATTGCTCGTCCACGTGCCCTTTACTTTTATCCAAAACGAACCTATAACCATATACATATATACCCGTAACGAAACGTAGGAAGAATCCTGTATGTTTATTTGCACGTCCCTTCACTCAACTTTTTTTTTTATCTTTAAATAAACGTAACCTTCCGCTGCAGGAATTTCTCTTGTGTCGCGGAGGCAGTTTTCATTCATGAATTTCACATGGACAAACACCCAGACCGGGAACTATTATTTGTAGTCCATGCAAATACTAGTCCCGTGCGGGAATCGAACCCGCGACCCACTACGCCACCGAGCCGTCTAAAAAACTGATAGAGACTTTGTTAATCTATTAGTCGGTACTATACTTTGATAAAGAGTATTCAATACTCTCGACTAGCGCATAATTTCGTAAAAAGTTACGCTGTTGAGTCACTCCTATTTTAACACACAGATGCACACACACACACTTCCAAAAATAGGGTTTAGTGGATGGACGGTGCTACGGTTTCGTAGATGATCTCTCATACTATATTTGAATTTAAACTGCATTCTGCTTTTACGGTTTAAAAATTGATGCTCTGGATATCTTTCTTAGTATTTTTTAGCTTAGGTTAAGCATTAATTACATTTAATAAGAAAAACGATTACTCAGTCCGGTGACGATTTCGCAATAAGAAGGTAATTATTAATCTGATTATGGGATTCGGTGAAGCCTATCAGGTATAATATGCGTCACCGATTCGCGACTAGGGATGTCAACTGCAGGGGCAGACCCGGATATTGGAAAGAAACCGCCATTATTCTTTATAATATGACCTACTGAATCTAATGTAAATACTAGTTATAGTTATTTGTTATGTAGTAATAGTTATTTGGAAGCATTTAATTTCACTTAAATAAAATTCAATAGAAAGGGTTTTTACAATATCGCAAATTTATGGTTAATACATATCCTCGTATAACAAACTCAGTCGAATACTTTATTAACATAGTAAGAACAGAACCATATTATACGACATCTCCGGGTAGTTTCCTCGTAGCCCGGCCCCTTGTCCCTCAAACCTGACTCCGGGTAGGTAAACTAATACAAGTTAGGAGGGTTGGCAGCCCTATTTGGAGCTCGTATAATTTAGACAAGAAGACTGTTGTATTGCATGCTACCGTAACTGCATTCAATTAATAGGTATAAGCGGTACGTGAATATTCTGTCGGTCTGTGGAGGATACTGTGGACATACATACTGCATGAGAATGTCAGAATCGGCGTCCCTGTCTACCGCGTTCTACGTTCTAATCCAGGACGAAAATATTTCTACAGATTCTCTAAGCCGGTTGTGGTGTGGTGCACATGTTGCTGATGCTGTCCCTTCCCTGACGACTTTCTGACCGTGTTTTGGCATATCATAGAGAAAGACAACTTGTTCCTTCCGCTGTCTGTGGATACATTGATTTTTGAAAATATTTCCCCATGGACAGACATGGAAATTTTATCTCTATATTATATACTTGTTCCTTGCTAGAATCGAACGCTCAACCCGCAGCGCAGTTGTCCAATCGCTTAGCCACAACGTCAGTAGAGCCGACCATAGCCACTGAGCTAATGGAAAATTTTACTTCAGCCGGTTTCTTTATCATAATAGTTATGACTAAACTCGATCCAATGATTTCTAACGAGTAGCATTTAGTTTTTATTCATTAAAGGCGTCGTCGTGGCCAAGCAAAAAGGAAGTAACGATTATAACCCTTCTCACCTCTGAAATCCGTTCCACGAAATTCTTCTTTAATATATACAATAACAATACGAAAACGGTGCTCTCTCGCGCCTGGCGCTCCCGAAATAGAGTACTTAGAAGCCGTGACGTCATCGCACCCACGCACACGCACCCACCCGCACACCGGCCGCTCTGTCATCGATCTACGGTTCAAGAGCTGGGATACCGTCGAACTGTTGCACGAGATGGACCATTGAGCGTAGTGATTAGTCTACACCAATTCGTGGCAGAACGATTTCAATACCAATAGTTAATTTGATCTTCTCTGCGTCTGTGTGTCTGACTGTCCGAAGACAATCTTAAAAAAAATACTCCAGTAATTAGAATGTATGATCCCATTATAGTTAGTTTTAATCTAACAGACTGGTGATGGGAAGCGGTGGTCGCATCATTGGTGCGAGGGTACGCGGCGTCTCGTCAAACCGTTTGGCCAGCGTGGTGAAAATGGACAAACACTACAATAAATGTACACCGGCTTGTTGGCGTTTCCTTGAACACGTTTATGTTCAGCAGTGGACTTCAATAGGCTGATGATGAAGGAGATGATAGTTGAGAAGCGTGTTTTGTTGAAGAGTTAAGCGTCGTAAATAGTCTACTCAATGTAGTGCAGGACAAAGGACCTCTCTCAAAAGGAAGATTTGCAACAATCGCCACGCTCAAACCCGGCATTCGTAGTACCGGGTATCGGGTTGCCGATCGTAGTACCATCTTATTTAATAATTGTAAAGTAAAAGTAATAAGCAAAGATAACTAGGCAGAGTGATTAGGGGATTTGCCTACGAATCAGGAGACGACTCGAGTCCAATCCCCTATGTGGTGAGTGTTTCGGAACTTACGTGCGATTTGTGTCGTTTGCTTGGACACTAAGGCGGCTAAGCCTATGCTCGCCACCTGTCACGTTGCCCCGAACAAGCTCTGGTGAAAAGTGACGGAAGGGACTAAAGTGTTTGACCAACCCAGCATTGGGCACACGGTAGTGAGAGCTTATTTTTTTTTCTAAAGTACACGCGAAGTACGCGGTGGCGGGTCCAGCTCGTATGCTCATTTGATATCAGCTGTGGTAGCTGCAGGTTCAAGGCATTCGCTTCAAGACGAGAATGTTCTCATTTTAATTCTAGTTTATATCTTTTGTGCATTTGACAACTGCATAGGACAGAAGGAAATCGTCACTTACAATTTCATACATTCATTGCTACAACTCAAATACGAGAAACACATAGTGAAACTAAATTAACGTAACAAAAAATTGGATTTATTGAGTTGCGGCAACAAAACGGCATCCGACTCGGCATAATGCTACAGTAGTGTTGCCACGACTACAGCGCTGGGATTCTGTCGTCACCATGGATATTTTCCTAAGCAGTCGTCGAGCTTTATAAAATTCAAGTGTCAAAAACATGTCATGTACGTAGCATACATTTCTAAGGCTGCTTGCGGCCGACCAGTGATCCTCATCTCTATTAAATGGAATCTGCGCGGTCCGGAGCGCTGAGTCCGCGGTGTCGCAACGCACGGCATTACTACCAATTTGTAGATATTAACCCGAGAATATTTACGTGTTGATTTGGAAATGTGCCATATTGAAATTGCGCACGCTCACTTGGATTCGCGTATGGTAACCACAATGAATAAAAATTATACTAGGATAAAACTTGATATATTTCGATAGATTCCGTCTCGGTTTCAGCTTTGAACGAATTTTATTAGATTGTCCACAGATCGTCTAGAACCATTTTTTTTAAAATATGACACCTATATCCATGTGCATTTGTTAAAGAGTAAAGAATTATTGAAATCGATTCAGTAGTTACCGAAGTTATCTTCCACAAGCAAAAAAGTTACTTTACAAAGTAACGAAATTTCTAGGAGATTATAATGCCATATGTTGTTTCATTTTACCACACCTATACATTTTTAAAGTGCAATACCTACTCTGTAACTTGTTCGAACCCAGTATAACTATGTAAGTCAAAAGAATATCTGGCGATAAGTCATTTGGCGTCCCTAAATATAAGCGGGTTGTGTCGAATATGCTTTGACAAAGTCCACTGTGATTGCTCATCATCATCATCACAAGACCACTGCGGAACAAAGGCCTCGCCCAAAGATTGCCACAAAGCTCCTGCATCCATCGACTTGTCGCAACACTGCGCAGGTTGTGCGTCACTCCATCTTGTGGGGGGTCGTCCCACACTGCGTTTGTCTGTACGCGGCTGCCACTCGACAACCTTTTTTCCCCAACGGTGTCAGTTCTGCGAGCTATGTGGCTAATTAATAGTAAATCTCTGCGAGACATTTATTTCAAATAATTTTAATGCATATTAACGTGGACATAATATTAATGCATATTAGTGCAGTGTTTGTGTAAGGAGTTTTACACGTTGGAAATAATTAGGCGTAGCGTGTTACAAATCTCTTTAATTTAGATTAGTTCATTCAACGTTAAGATATGCATTGAGCACATCTATAAAAAATTACATAGAGATATTTACAGGCGTGAACATATCAATATGTCGCAACATATTTACTATAACATTATATCTCCGCAAACTAAAGTTAAATTCATTAATAATAAAAAAATGTTTGGGTTTGTATTTAGAATAAGTGGGCCTTTCAATAATACTAAATGCGTAAAAATCCTTAACTTTGCTCACGTAAGAAGCATATTGCAGTATACGTGCTGCGTATGATCAAAGTAATGTCAGCCATCGAAACCATTAATATCTGATGGGCAAAAAACGTCTTTAATGCTTTTAAAATATACTTTTGTATGTTTGTAGATTTAAAAATAATAGGTGCTATTTGATTTAAGTAGCCACCACTGATAAGTCTAATAAAGTTTTATTACCACTTCAATAAATTTTATGGTAATTATACTAAGCATCTCAAAATTACATCGTTTTCATACAAACAAAATGAAAAGGAATTTCATTATAGAAAAGTTGTCTAATTGCAAAGTTTATTAGTTAACATTGAAATTCTCTAATTTAAGGTATTCGAAGGCCTCTTTGCATACAATACGAACGCTTTATAGGTCTTAAATTTAAACATCCATATATATTAAAAAAGAAAGTCGCGTCAATGTTTGTACGATATATCCGCATGTGGTTTTAGTCATAATTAAGAACATTTCATGAGTAAGGTTCATGTATAA
This sequence comes from Bhutanitis thaidina, assembly GCA_029286595.1. Lineage (NCBI taxonomy): Eukaryota > Metazoa > Arthropoda > Insecta > Lepidoptera > Papilionidae > Bhutanitis > Bhutanitis thaidina. Next base: position 2,899,141 of record JAGSMS010000020.1, on the reverse strand, counting down.
ATAAATATTCCGATTCAGTTAATACATTATAGATCGGTCCGACAGAGGCCCGTACGGTTTATTTATTTATTTATTCTTTATTGCACTAAAAACTGTACAAAAGGCGAGTTTAATACTATGTGGCATTCTCTACCAGCTAACTTTTGTGTAAAACAGGGAGTGTTTAAAGGTACTTAATCTGGTCATGGACAATATAAGCAGAACTAGAATGTTAACTACATATGTACTTACATACCTATATGTACATAATCAAATTAGCTCAGTACAGATACTGTAGTTAATAGTGTAGTTAACTACACAGTGTAGTTAATACACTTCTAAAAAGTATATAAATAAACATAAAATTTTCGGTAAATATATAGAAGCGTTAACCAAAATGAAAGTTATAAACAGTGCAGAGTAGTTATTAAGAAATCCGGTGTTGACTGAAATAAAGGATTCAATGACAGGCACATAAAATCGAACGACCCACAAAATGGCAGTTTCATGATGGTTTTATCCTCTGATAAAACTTTTAATGCATTCCGCTCGAGCGCAAATATAGCTATTCACCGAGACAACTGCAAGAAAAAGGGCCCGTGGTGGTTCAACAAACCATTTTGTTTACATAAGGGCAGTCTTAATATTAAATGTCGAGGACATTTAATATTAAGACTGCGCTCCTGCTCGCACACATCGTAACACTATCTTCATTGCACCGTATTTAAGCATTACTTATGTTTAGTAATTAGCTGTGTGATTACGTACCAGTATTCCTTATCTTCAACATCGATTTCGCACTTTCGCGCACCCCGTTGCCTAACGGACGAGCCGCCGGCGATCGACTGCTGACGGAAAATGTGTTGAAGGTGCCGAAGCCTTATCCCATCAACTACCATCATTAGTGCCAGCATCTCTAGTGCGTGGGGTACCGGCGCTGCGCTCACCAAGCCGCCCGCCCAGCATGTTGAGTATGAGGAGATCTTTGTAATGCTTTGTTAGATCTTTGATGGAAGGGCCTATGCCCAGCAGCGACTTACACATGCTGATGAAGAAAAATGAAGGAGCGCGAAACCCTCTCCAGTAAATTATTGGCTGCGATTCCATCTTGCGGTAGGCGAATATGCTAATATTTAATTCGTCGAAATTTGGAGACCCTACTCGTTGACTCGGATGCTATAACACCATGAAAGATGCAGTTTGGTAGACATCGTCTTCTAGGACTGCACAAAATACGTAAAGTTGTTAAATATATCGACTATTAATTTTTTTCTAATATATACATTATTATAGACATAACTAAACAATCTCAAATTATACAGAAACCAGAGAAATTAACTTGGTTTTACTTTTCAATTATTCGTCCAATTGATTTTTTTCTGAGCAGGTGTGCAAACCATCGCGTAATTCAAATGGGGTCTATTCATTCGACACGGGAGGGATGTTCAAAAGAATCCTCACACTCGGACGCCCCACAAAGAGGTCCCCGAATCCCACTTTGTTAAAAACGATGGTGGGGGATGTTTGGTTTTGACTACGTACTCCAATTAGTTGAGTTGGTTAACTCTTCGGTAATAACAAACGCTGTGACCTCAAATACCTATATATTCATACTCCTTCATTACAAATTACAATAAAAAGATACTTTTCATACTAAAACCTGGAGTAAATATAAACAACATAAGACAATATCTTATCCCGTATCATCCCATAGGCGTTCACCAAGAGTCGATAAATATCATACCAAAAATTAATGATGAAATATTTTTGACTGAGATCAGTTAATTATTTGTTAATTCATTCTTAATCATAATCTAATTAAATATTAAGTTAAATAATTCGAGAATAAGTACAAGTTACAATGACGATGCAATTCAATTTATTGGGACAATATAATTAAACTAGCCATTGAATGCCATTGTCCGGGGAAAAATCACAACTGTGTGTCATGGCCCTAATGCGTCACGCAATTGTTGCATGTTTGTATTATCAGTGCTACGTCTATTAGAACAGTTTTTGCGTGTTTTACTAACTGTATTTCATAAGTGCACAGTTTGTAATTATATCTATTACTCATGGCAAAATGAACCGTGAGATACTCTATAGTGAAACTTCCAATTACCCGACCAAGTCGAGGTCAGGGTCACGGTGTCCGCCGTAGCGTGCTGATTAGATTTGTGTCAGTTTTTCACCGTTCAAAAATTTATCACTTTGATTTTAACTAATATAAATATACAACATTTAGGCATTACAGAACCTTAAGTTGCTAGAACTTAAGGTTTACAATGAATTGACTGGAGAGTAAACGCCAACGCGATTTAAATGTAAAGTAACAGCCAGTTTCTACTCACTAAACAATACACTAATTTCTTTTAAATTGACTTCAAAATAAAGGGGGTTATCTATTGGACTATTTTTTCAACGTATGTTCACCGATTAGCCGGCAATTGTAAACCGATGTCGATACTTATTTTTAATACGAAAGGATAAACTTACATTTAAGCTAGCTTATCTGTACATGGGACCGCCATGCACATTTAGTGAAGATCTATTAATGCATTCTGAATATACTTATAGCATAGGTTGACTTTTTTCATTAACTAAACAAACAAATTTACATACAAATAATTATTGTTCTCATGTAAGTGTCAATAGTTGTCTCAATGGGAGTAATAATCTTTGAATGACTTACGACAAGTGAAATTTAACTTTCTTCTATTTCTTCTTCAATTGATTTTTTTTAAATCTTACGACCAATAATTATTCTTCTTCGGCTGTTCAAAACAGTTCTGTGCTTTTTAATAGAGGCGCGAAGTTAGGTATTCAGCGTAAACTCTGAGAAATTAGTACACCGACGACGCAGACAACCGGCAGCTGTGTCGTGGCTTCGTTTCCCTACCAAAGTATTGTTTTTTTTAAAAAAAATCATAACGTTTCAGGATAATAATATATCGTACGCATTCGGCCTACAGTACTACATCGAGTATACGACGCTTTAGCATTCGTTAGCACAACAATATTCAATATTAACTGATACCACATGAGCAAGATACCTTATCATAATCTCGACTCGTACGCGGCACACCCAAATGTCATCGTAAATATTTTTATAATAGCGTATATAGCATATGTATATTCTCGGATATTATTGCATCATCGTTATATAGGATACGAGGCGCTGACTATGAGATCCTATATGTTTACTCGTTACATTTATGAAATGTGGAAGCATAAGCAGTTACACAAAACAGCAGTGGAGTTGTGTCCTCGTAGTTGCCGAGACCCGAATAGGCTCGTGTTAAATTATATTCGATCGTATTATCGATGTGTGTGTGCACTTATATAACCAGATACCAAATGGCATCAATGTGTTGAACACTAGACAATTTTCGAAATTGTTATCTACGGTTTTTATCGTGTTTAATATTCTAACGTGCTGCGTGCAAAATATCTCCAGGCGCTTTCATGCACAGAAACCGAACAGTTACTTCGCACAATCAGATAAACAAACACTAACACTTACATCACTCGCTCATACATACATGTAATTTTAAATTTTTGCGTTTCGCTTTGTATAGTATTTTCCAACCATAAAAACTCTTATCGGTACGTAACGTTTGGGGTACTGAGTGTCTTGTGCGGTTGGGGGGTCTAGTGACCTGTAACACGGCTCTTTGAACCTACACGGGCACCAGTCTCCCACGTATGACAATGTTGTTAGAATACTGCTATGTACCTAACATTTATGTATTTTCATGTCGTATGAGGTGAGAAATAAAGAAATTTCTTATTATTATCAATTAGGACGTTACCTCAGTCCCCCCGCAAAACGACCGTGCACAAAGCACCCGAAAAGTCGGGAATTAAAGAAAGCTAATTAAACTCGATAAAGTCTGTTAAATAATAGTTTCATTTCAAATGTAAAAATGTAAATACAAGAAATCATAACTAGACAAGGTTAATTAAAATTGCATAACTGGTTAACTATAAATAATTTCTATAGCATCAAAGACTAATAATGTGTAAACGTTAATTAAGCAGTGGTTGTCTAGCGGTCAAGGCGCTCGCCTTAATTTTATAGTATGCGAGTGATCAGGTACGATCCCCGGCGCCGGCACCGATAAAATTGTTAATAGCTATTTTAAGTGCTCAATTTACCACTTGCTCGACGGTGAAGGAAACCGTCGTGGCGAAACCTGCATGTCCGAGAAATATAAAAAAAATAACGTGAAATGACGTGGAAAGTCGGCCAAGCAAAGCAGAGTGGCTGACCCCTTCCCGGCTCCACTCTCTCTCAAAAATAGTTGAGGAGGGGTCTTTGCCCAGCATTGGCCATTTACAGGCGGCTACTTAATGCTAAGTTTTATTATATATTAGTTATAATTTCTTTTGTTTTTAATTATAATATTATGATGTACATCATCAGAAACGATAGTCACAACAGCCCGATACCGCCGTCCTGTGTTCGATCCCGAAATTAATAATTATAGATTTTGTGATTTCGACAATCACATGGAGGTATGCAGTGTACCCGTACCGCCTCTTTGGTCGCATGTCCTAAGGGGTACCATGACCCGCGGCCGCCGCAAATATATACTCATGTAATATAATCATCAAATTATAGAAATTGAAAATTGTTTTATCTAAGAACAATGACGCAACGCAACTGAAAAACGACTCGCAAGATAATAAACTGCTTACGATTCGTACTTAATTGTTTCAATAAATTGTTCTGAGCATATCGTTCCTAACGTTAAGTTTTAATAAATCTTCAGACGTATTTGGCGCAATAACTATGGGTTGCTTCCTACGAATTTCTAAAATGGCTGTGCAGATATCAAAATGTCTTGTTTGTTTTTTGGCCAATGAATGTCCAGCAGTTATAAACAATGAGAATATGTAACCATTATTGATTAGTTAACCATTTTGTATGAGTATTTTGTGTTGGCGTTACGCCAAAAGTTACCAACCTGTATATAAAAAATAAGTATAGTATTAATTACAAGTTTAAAAAACGTTCGAAAACAAAAATTAAAATGTCATTCAATTGAAAATTAGGATTCGTTGTATCTTGGATGTTAACACATGACATGATTAACATAACATACATAAATAAAATAATTTATACGCGGTAGAACCCAGCGGCGGCTATTGCTACCGCTCGAACGGGCCGTCTCGACCGGGGTAGTACCGCGGCCTCTCAGAATACCGGCGTGCAGTAGGTGCTTCTTGTGCATTTCGTTCGGTGAGTAAGGTAACCGGAGGCCCAATCCCTCCTCGCTCACCCCTGACCTCCTCCCGAATACTTACATAACTTAACTATAAGATCGTCAAACGCTATTCGTTAAATAAGTACATAAATACGAGTAGTATCGACAATTACGTCTAATTATGTTCAACTTAGTCGAGCTAGACTTTACAATGTGGTAGACACGTCTGGGTAGACTGGGTGGGTACCAACATCTTAACCGTCTCTACCCCCAGACAAGAGTGCAAGTGTAGTGTTGTGCGGTTTGAAAGGTATAGAAAGCCAGTAAAATTACGGGCGTTCTATCTTAGTCCTCAGAGGTTCACAACGCTTCTGCAAGCTTCTTCGGTGGTACATGAGCTGCAGTAGTCACATACCATCAAGAGCTATGCTAATACGCTATACCACTAAAAATTTCATCAAAATTTCGTGTCACATAGTTCTCCTATAAAATCATACCGTGTTACCGTGTGTTTTTCACATGAATTCGTTAAGTTCGTTAAGAAATTCTTGCCAATAAACAAAACCATGACTTGAATGTCGAAAATAACACGATATGATTTAATCGGAGTATAACTTCACACGGAATTGAATTTGAAATATATTTATGACATAGTGGATATGGCCTCAGATGGACTGTAAGTTTGTTTTTCACCCCAATCCCATCCAAAAAAGACTATAAAATTTAACATCCATTGACTATTGAATGTTATTGATTAGCTCAGTGTCTGGCTTGTCGTCGACCTCGCTATCACCACATGGCATGTATTGTTGCGTATTTCTAAATCACACAAATCGCTTATCCATTTCAAACTAAGTTCTATTCTATAAGTCCGGACGGTACTTACCCTCGAATTACTCCATGGAGGAGGTCAATGCTCTTTACTATATATTAATATCGCATATATTTAATTATAATATGTATATTAGTGTAATTATCAATAGATTCAGCAATCCTTCAACCATCAAACCCGACCTCTTCTCGTCGTGTACCCTTTATACATCTTAACACCCTATATTAATAAATACAACAAACAGTTTTAAGAACGTCGATCCAATTGCATTGTTGGAGGCGATAAGGCCTGCCCGTGTGACACAATCACGTCTACTATCAAGTGCCATCGACTTTTATCAGTGTGTCGTGCGGGCGTGAACACCTCGCTCGTTTATGTATATTTTTAATAGTCATAGACTTAAGTATATGTAATAGAAATACAGTTTCCTTTTAATAATCATCATTTCAGCCTACTACAAGTCCACTGCTGAACATAGGCCTCCCCCAAAGATTGCCATAAAGTTCGGTCCTGAGCCACCTGCATCCATTGACTTCCCGCAACACTGCGCAGGTCGCCACTCCATCTTGTGGGGGGTCTTCCCACACCGCGTTTGTCTGTACGTGGCTGCCACTCGAGAACCTTTCTTCCCCAACGGTTGTCGGTTCTGCGAGCTATTTGGCCGGCCAATTGCCACTTCAGCTTGCTGATCCTTGCGACTATGTCAGTTACCTTAGTTCTGCTGCAGATATCATCATTGCAGACTCTATCGGGCAGAGAAACTCCGAGCATAGCCCTTTCCATAGCGGGCTGTGCAACTTTGAGCTTCCTCATCCGGCCTGCAGTGAAGGACCATGTTTCAGTTCCATATGTCATCATTGGCAACACGCACTAGTTGTATACTTTGCTCTTGAGGTTCTGTGGTATACTCGACGAGAAGATATGACGTAGTTTCCCGAACGCAGCCCAGCCGAGTTGGATCCGTCGATTGACCTCTGGGTCGAAGTTGGGTCGAAATACACAGATCTTTGTATTTAGGGTAGCAGCACAACGTCTAAGATGCGTGGCAGCTGGTGCAGCAATCTCTGATCCATTTATCAACTGTGATTGTTACGTCAAAGAGAGAAGACAAATTTTCAGGTTTCTATCCGATTTCCGTGTATGGTTATACCGTTTAGTAACGTCTTAAGAATCTGTCAAAGCCTTTCTTCCCTCGGGTGTCGTTGGAAGCGATTTGGGGGAAAAGCCTTGTAAATTTCATAGCAATCTCCGGGACTGAATCCGATTATGAGGCTGGCCTCACCTCTCACGTGCTCGCTCTCCCGGCGAGACGAATGGTGAGTGCGGAAGCCCTGCTTATTTACGATAAGTGGCGCTTAATGGAAATATCGCCTACCCCTGTATTACCATGTGACAGGCGTAAGTGCTTATACTAATGGTTATTACTATTTTCGTATATTTCGGTCAAAATGACTTCAGAAAATCTGCCAAATACAGCATCGTTATGCTGCATTATAATACTCTTACTTTAAGCTGCTAATTTATGAGTGCGCGCTGTGGTCCGTACGTTCTTAATCCTGCTGTGAGTCCGTCCGGTAGAGCTGGCTTAACTCTCTTTTTAACTCTTTTTTTTTATCGTTATATCTATAAAGGTTATTTATTAGTACCAACTTTAAAATTACGAAAAAAAAACATATTACAGCTTTAAATATACTGTGTTACGTTTGCAGTAAAAGACGTTTATATCTTGCTTTAAATTTAATCTGATGGTAGATTAACGAATTCCAATAAACAGTTTTTCGGTACATACAAATCCTGTTTAATCCCAGCAGCACATCCCCCCGGGAAGCCTTCAGCTGTCAGTTGATCTTAATTAAGGTTTATCTGTTTTATAAAGAAACTGATTATTCGTTCCGTCTTGCCGACTAGCTGGGTAACAATTAATACAGTTGGTAGGACAGTACTTTTTTAATTATTAATAGAATATATTTTGCCGAGATTATATTTTGGTGACATCTGCCGGTCCGTGTACTACAGCGTCAAAACTCAAACGTGAGTGTTCAACAGTGACACATTTAGATGAGCTATTATAACTTGACTTTTACTTTTTTTTAATGATAGACAGTGAAATCGAAAACGTTGGTCTGCATTGCTATGTTTCTATTTAATACAATGCAATGTTTGCCTTTCTTTTTGTAAACACTTTGTAGAGGTGAAAACGTTTTTAGTTATAAAGTCATTATTTGATTTTCAACTAAATAAATCACAGCGAGGCCGCGTAATAGCGAAACAGGCTGCCTATCCTATCATTTTGAACAAGGAACTGAATTTTACAACTCTTAGCAACTACTGCAGAAAATTGTAGGAAAACGGGTATTTTCTGGGTTCACGTTCATACCTATTAGAAACCATTAACTGGTGATATGGAATGTTTCAATGTATATAGAAACTAAATTATTTCGTCGTCTACGTTTCTTAAGGTCATTTATTAACGTCTACGTTTCTGCTCACCCCTCCCTCCCCACCCTTCCCATACCCCGTCTCTCCTTCTAACGTCGTGGTGGTCGAAATCAATGCGCAATATTTAGAAAAGAAGTGTCTAATACGCTAGAAATAAACAATCAAACAGAAGTTTTAATATCAGCTGGCATAAGGGAAGTAGTGGGGGGGTTTCTTTTTGTCCAGATGGCAACCTTACCTGCACGCGTTGCACTCTGCTATTTAACTAACGGAGCTCAGCAAACCGAATGATGGAGTACCTTGAAATCCCACAATCCCAGATTAGCGACGGGGAAGACAGCGTGGCAAGCTGCGGCGCCGACCAACCCGCTTGTTCAGCTTGTGAGTGAGTGGGTGAGTATGACGGGCAAAATTTTCAAGAAATGCATGCAGGTTTATGCGAGCGCTTTCTTGGAGAACATAGGCCATGTTTAGCAGTGGATTTAAACAGGCCGGTGAAGATGTTTTAAGCTTAATAGGTAATACCATAAGAGTAATAAATAGTAGCTGTACTACTTATGGCAATATATTCTAGACATGTTCATGATAGTATTATATTCTTTCGCGGACGTGGTCGCGGATTTCAGCGTCTGACTGAAATATGATAGAGAGAGAATGTGACTTTGTATATATTCATATATTTGCACTTCTCTGTATACACTTTTATCTCTGAGGGCTGCAATTAGTGGTACTTTGTATCTTGTGACAATCTTTGCCAGTCGACCCTGGGAGATATTGAACAATATTGCCAGATGTTGGCAGGCAGCAATAAATATGTTGTGTATGTGTAGAGCTGTTTGAAAGTTAAATTACTCCTGATGATCATTGGCTATATTGGATTTAATAAAAAGATTCGTAAGAAAATTCAATATTGGTTCGAGTCGTGGTCAAACAATCAAGTTACCTCGCTTCTTTCGTAGCTTGCATTAACGAAGCGGACTTACTACTTCTACTATATCCTTTCAGATTGTCACTGACATTGTGTGTAAGGTTCCGTATGAAAATGCGATAATGATATGAGGAATCAATAAAAATAAGAGGAATTCTATTTAAAAAAAAAAACCAATAGATCAGTCCGCACGAAGCCGGCGCGTTTCGCTAGTATGTCATAAACTTGTTCAATGCTAAAACTATATTATCAGACCGGACATTTCTATCCTTCATTTGAGTAACCGCTGTTAACTAAATTAATCAAACTGTCCTCCGACTACAGAAGATAAATATATTATGTTTAGAATCGACATTGAAATCTCTAGAGTGGAGCGGGCCTCGTCTGTCTGCGCAAATCTCATCAATAACGCTCCTTTGATAAACGCCGACATGGTTACTGATAAAATATTCGCAGGTACGCACCGACACTGATAGCAACTTGATTAATTATATATTTCACTAACACAACAGGTCTTAACCTGTACGCGATTACAATTTAATTCTAAGAAGCGATGCATCAGAAATATGCTAGTTGACTTAGGCATTAACTTTAAAGTTTTGATTGTATCTTTTTTTATTATATATTTTACCTAAAAACCAATTGCACGGTAGCCTGGAAGATGCGCATCCACTCCTGCCTTGGAGATGTACACATCAGGATAGAATTCATTCTCTGTGCGTAACGAACGCCGGACATCATTTGCGTTGCTTGGTCGCGTAGTTCGGTATCGGTGGTTTCCTCCCGCGGGTGTCGTAAGACGCGAATAAGGAATACGCCTTGAAAATAGCAATGGATGGCGGGATAACCATCTAGAAAAATACCTGAGTAACATAAATCAATCCGATGACGATGTCCTGCTGTAAACTGTTTCTAGGCTGCTAAGGTACGGTAAGTCGCGCGTCTAGACATCAGGTGAAGTGTAAAATGTAATGTCTCAAAAAACTGAATGAAAATAAATTCTCAAAGCTCTGTCGTCATTATCCATGTAGTCCGTCGCCAGGCCGCCGGTACACTCACACCTCCATATATAAATGTATACAATAAAGCATTTAGCCCATTTTCTCCGTTCTCTATACTACATGACAAAAGTAAGTAGTTTCGTCTTTTTGATTTTCGGGCATGTAAATGGAAGCTTGTCGATGTTTTATCGTCCTTCCGCGAACATTTTAGCTTTAAATTGTCATGGCTAGCTCAACAGCATACCATACTAAACGGTGTAGACATGTGTAGAGGCACATCAGTACGTTTTAAAATAAGCCACTATTGTTGCATAGACGTGGTAACCAAGAGTGGCCAGAATCAGAACCAGTTCAAAACCATCTCAAAAATTCAAACATGGCCTTTTCCCACAGTGGGGCAATTTACAGTCTGCTACTGCACTCGTTCCTCGCATTCAAATATCTAATAGAACATCGGAAAGATACAATCGAACGTAGGCACTTATGCAATCTCCTTAGCTTCAAGAGTAAGTAGCTGTCCGCTGTGTACTTATAATCGGCTTGAAAGAGTCCGACACTATTATGCTTAATCGTTTTCGCCGTCTATTCGTAGACTTTAAATCGGTTTTAATTGATTCAAACTTTGTCGATCGAGCAGGGGAATGTCTCGCAGTGCACGTTTCTCATGCCATTGTTCCAATAGCATAGTTTTCGTGTTTTTTTTTTGTTTGTTTATGGCAGCGCGTTCCGGAATACAGTACATTAAATAATTTTTTTTTTGTGAAAAATTCGTGAAAACGTGAAAGCCAGTGATGTTCACGAGATTTACGACTTTTTTTTGTAGTGTTGTAAATACAAATAAAATTTTAGTGTCCCGCCCGTATCTGTTTAACTAACTCGCTGCCAACACGGCATTGTATAATATTGATATTGATAATATTGAAATATTTGATCAGCTTTATGCTTTCATCTTGTCAGAGCCTGAGCTACAAATGGTTAAATAGCAACTCAAGGTTGTTTAATTGAATTTTCATTATCACGGCACGGAATTTTGAAACCGAATAATCGGCTCTACCTATTATATGTTTTACTTGTTCATAGGTTATATTATTGATACCTTACTTCATTGGTTAGTTCATTGTTATATAATGTCGCGGGGATCGCCACGTGGGTGCGGAATAACGTGGCGCTCATTAAATCCGAAGTATTAACATTAATTAGAAAGAAGAAAAGGCGACTAAGGGTGAAGGGCCTCCGGGGGCAATCCTGACGACGAGACTCGCCACTTGGCACGTCCTATCATACGGAGGGGCAAAAAGTAGGTTGCGGAAACCCATTTGACTAATCGTCAGTCGTGCCAATTGAATGTCTCTAATCTCTGCCTGCGCCGGCGGTTGACAGAAGTTAGTACTAAATCTTTTATTGTGGTATTGACATAATACTACGACTATTAAAGCACATTCTGCGTAGATTGGACCAAAAATTTATACATAAAAGCTAAAGGTAGCCCGGATTAACTATGACATCTGGACGTCTAACACCTCAGCCCCCCGTGACCACAGCCGCTGTAAAGCAATCGAAACGTCGGGAATATAAAAACAAAATCAAACGCGATAAAATCCGTAAATAATAAATTCATTTAAAATTACTATTTAAGTTAGGTTCATGCTAGTGTAGTGTGATATTAGATAAATCTAAGCCAATTACTTTTGGTCCGGCGGCCTGCGCCCCAGGGTCAAGTGCAATGGCAACCAACGAGCATTTTTGCCTACTACTCGCTTATATATATTTGCCACGCGCGGCGAAGGGAAACATCCTGAGAAAACCTGCATGTCAGGGAAATATAAAAAAAAATCCAGGACCTGCTAAGTCCGCGAACCCGCACTGGAGCAGTGTGGCGGATCCTTCCAGGCTCGAAACCCTTTGAGGAGGAGACCGTTGCCCATTTACTTTACTTGCATAGTATTAACTTTATTAAAAATATATTCCAAACTCATGAAAACTATGGTTTTCGAATAAAGGGGCCACATACACCATCATATTCAACGTTCAACATTACCTAACCATTATTTAACCTTTTAATTTTACGTAAATGTTTTATATTAATAAACTTTCTTTTAAATAAAACTACGAAACTCGCATACAGACGGTATGTATGTATGTATGTGTGAGCACGTTTTGTAAAGCATTCGCTTTAGGCCCATTTTCATTATCTAGTCGGGCGATCACGCCGCGCTACCGCCACGCATCCGGCGCAGCCTTAACAGCTCGAAGATGAGTTCTGCCGGCCCATCGAGCGTGTAAACGAAGGGGATGGAAGAGATAGGGTTGGGGTGGAAAGTATGAATGCGCAGTAAGACACATTGTAAGTTACATCAAATATGAACTAGATACACACGAATACGTCACGTAAGCACTACCATTCTATGTTCAATCGTAGTACTTAATTATTTATTTATATATTAAGGATTACCAACAAGGTTAACACAGAAAATTGGTTTTATAAAATGTTTTTAAAAAAATAGCCATGTGCCACCTTACTTAAACGGAAAGCCAGTAATAAGTAACAATAATTATCTACATTATTTTAGTGACTTTAGTACATCTCGAACTACCTCTCCGTGTGCTTAGATCTCAAGACTGTAGGTAGGCTCTGCTTCGTTGCGCAACTCTTGTCACTGTGACTATTTTGGTGTAATCAAAAATCAATATATGTTCTAATATTATGATTCTATCTAAATAATTAATTATATGGTTTCACGTTTTTCCGTAATAAACGCACACTGATATTATAAATGCGAAAGTAACTCTGTTTGTTACGTTTTCATGATAATAAAATACATTATGGAGGTACCTTGCGCCCTGGGGAAAGTCATAGGCTACTTTTTTAAGGACAGTAAATTCAACGAATAGTGAGTGGTGTTATTCGCGAACTGACAGTGACCCAGAAAGAAAGCATGCGGACAGATGGCAGGAAATTAAACGTTCGCTTCTACCGGGGAGCTGCTCTTTAACACTGTCCGTCACATTACTAACTTCTCGCCCACTTGTTGTGCCTGTAGAGAAATACACTACGATTTTTCTATAACAATGGGATAGTAAAAGGCGAGCCCTGCTCAATGTTTATAACAGATTAATAGAATATCTACAGAATCTCTGTTAAATGTAATGATGTCTTGTATTTACGCGAATACAGCGCATTAGAAATTAAGCTATTATTTTAGGATTTAATCGCGTTTAAATTTTTGGTTTAATGTTCCCGACGTTTCGAGTGCTTTACAGCAACCGTCGTCACGGGAGGGACTGAGTGTTAGGCGTCTCGATGTCTTAGTTAACTGGGGCTACCTTCAGATTTCAATTATTAATTTTGGTCCGATCTATGCATAATGTGGTATACCTGGTTTATTTATTACTGAGTCCCCGGCCATGTTCTCTATTGAAATTAGAATATTTTTTTAATTTCAATAGCCTCATCCAAATCCTTGGCAGGAATCGGTGTTCCCTTGCGAGGATATGTGGTCTAACAAATCTAATGTAATGGTTGGGGCTATCCGGAATATGATCACAGCTGATGTTAAACATAGGCGCGCTAGGAAGTCTGCATACATCACTGAAGGCAGTAGAATCTAATTGAACTCGATAAAATAAGTAAATAATATTTTCATTACAATACTGTTAAAAGTGTTTGTTTCATGAAGGAACAGCGGTTGCGCAACGTACTGTCAGATACATACGAGTATTATCTTGACGAATCATATTTTTCAACTGAGGCGTAACCGATGTCCGCCTGCAATATTACTTTATAGCAGTGAAAGTATTTTCAATCGGTCCAATAGCATCGAGTTCTTGTAAACAAACGAACTTGCACTCTTCCTTTATAATATTTATACGTTGCGGTGATTCTTTTTAATTTTTTTACAGTGATTCAATGAAATGTACTCAACTTACTTGTATCGGGTAACTCGAAAAATACGCACGTCGCTGGCAGTCGCAGACCTTGAACCAAATGCCTGCGCACGACCCTAATCCTCTAACTACAGAGGCAGACATATTTGAGCGTTACTTAGATAAGATAAAATATTTTTTCTAATCTCGCCAAACGGTGCGCCATCGTCTATTGCGCAGAACATTTTATCGGACATTAAAATTTTGATTTGGATAAATTTAAATTTGACGAAAAGGTTTAACAGCACCTCAAGTAAGACCTTTAAGAATGGATTTAAAACAGCTTTTCAGTGGTTCTGCCATACCAACGTAATGTAGAAAGGCATAGAGGAGAGCGGGTACAGTATAACGCCTAGTATCTAATACTATTAGTGTTATCGCAAACACAGAGGCTCGAGGAGCCTGGAGGAGGAGGAGCATGAGTTCGTTAGAAAATTCTGCGAAAAAAGATTAAAATGCTGTACTGGAGACACATAAACGTTGAGTTGCATAAACATTAGTTCTGCTTAAGATTTCATTTCTACCTGGGACCAATGATTGTATGGTTCTCATTCCAAGTCCAAGCCAAATTTCTTAGATGCCTTAGTGATCGATTAGGCTTAAAGAGGTTACTGGTTATTAGAAGATAGGTTAATTAAATTCAAAATGTACACTTTGGGAAACAGGAGAGATGTAATAGATTTAACTTATTTGTACAGAATATTTAATTTTAAATTACGGACCAATTTGCTTTCCGTGATGCCGTTTAATGTACCGACGAGACAGGTGACAGGTGACAGGTGGGGTATGAAAACTTTTCGGTACCCCACTACGTCGTGCACGTGGGGCTAAAGAGAATCCCATTGCAAGGCTCTGCAATCTGTATAACAAATTATTGACAAAATGTACAGAAATTGATCTATTACATGATAAAATCGTCTCGTACAAGAATTTATCATGTAATTTTTTTATGAAGTAAGATTTATCTATACTTATAAATTGTCATTCTGTTTTGTGAATAAACAAATAAATAAATACTATTTGATAAGTCAAAGTCACTTAATAGTGATTTTCTACCCTCCAAAAATAAAAGCTTTTAGCTAATATATTAGGTGTGCGAAGTGGCGTAAAATGTAAGGAAATTACTCTAATTTCTTTTTTCTTTTTTTTAAAAGTTTTGTTTCTTTTATAAGGTAATAATTATATTATTTAAGTAACGTTGGGTAGGCTTTCTGTTATGTTTTATTTGCGTTGTCCCACACGGAAATAATAATATGCGTAAGGAACATATGACGCTGAAGAACAGCTTCTTAGGTTTCTAGGTAGTGAGAATTTGGAAAAATAAAATCCAGCATTCATAGATTGATAATAACAGTTATGAACAGCAATAATGAAAAACGTTTTTAAAGCAAAATAATATTCAATAATACTCCATTCCTATGAATATATTTCGTTCCAGTAAACATGTGCGATTGAGCCGCGGGAAGTAGTGCGGAAGGCAAACATGAGTCGGCCGGGTGTCGCCCGTCCATCCGCCCCCTCCCGGCGAATCGAATACGCGCGCCCAATCAAACTAAGTGACTGCTAAGTATGGACAGGTTGTAACTAGGGCTGTGACCTCTCTATAATGTTTCACATGTTTCTTATTTTGATCATCACCATCAGCCTCCTCTATAAGTCTGTAAAGCCAGCAAAGTCTCGAATTTGCCATCCACCATGGTGGGCAAGAGGGTTCACCAGTTCTACTCCGCTCACAAGTTCTACTGCTCCCCATCACCAGTCTGTGAGATTGAGGTGTTTTCGGATAACCTTTCCGCCCTCCTCTATCAGGCAGCCGTGTGCAGCACGTGTCAGATTGGGGTTTGGAATAAATGACTTACCTACTATATATCTAGGCTCCCTGTATTGTCACATTGGTTTTATCTAGAATCCGTGCACAGGATCTTTCAAAGGGATACTTTTATTTAGCAACCCTGCGATGTTTCGCTGAGTCGGCATCATGTTGCTGAATAGCACTTGAGACCGTCTGGCAGCGGCGGGGGGTGGGCCGGTAGTGCGGGGTGCGGGCAACCGGAAAGACGCGCTTTCCACAATGGATCTGTTTCCTATACGTCTTTTGTTTCGAGCGTGTTTTCTAAATGTCTTACCGCATATACGTCTCGTGTTAAATTCTCACTTGTGATCTATCTACGCTGTTAGTCTGTAATAATTGTATGTGTAAAGTTTTAAATTATTCCTACACACAATTATATTTTGACATTCGTTTATATAATAGGGCTAGCAGTAGCTGTATTACAGATGCAACCAGATTCCGTCGCCTCGTGCGGTGACGTGTGGTCCTTCTCTTGCACATGCCAGCTCACAATATCAATATATCAACGCTAAATAGCAGTATAATCCTGCTATTTTTAGCGCTCATTGCATATTAGTCGTCAGGGGTGAAAACGCAGCTGCATGTTGATTCATGATAGATTTATGGGCTGCTGTGACCACTGTCCATGGCATGAACTGGGCGGTCGGTGGCATGATTCAGTTACGTTGAATATCTTAAACAATCTGTTTTTATTCCACCGACCATAACAATTTAATGTTTATGTAATTTTTTTAAATAAATATTTTTCCGAAACGACTCGACTAAATTCGCGTTACAAAATATAGCGAAAATAAAAAAAAAGAGTTTTTAGTATTTTATCAACGAATTCACTCCACTCTGGACGTAAACACGACTGTTTGTTTGTAATTTAAGTCTTTATTAAGCCGTTTGCTTTCATAGCGTCGTAAAAATTCCTCGTTTTATTTACTGTTTAAACTTTTGTACATCGATCTGCAAAATTAAGGTAAATAAAATATATTTTTTGTGTACCGAAAACGTTAACTAAGATCTATTTCTTCTTCATTGTCAGTCTGATAATAGTCCACTGCTGGACAATGCTCTCTCAATGGCAGGATTTGTCAAGGTGGCGGTTTGCCGATCGTAGCACCTGACCCACATTGTAGGTCTGTATAATTTCCGTCTTGCATTTTTTGAGATCTAATCTTATCTGCCATCCGGCGGATACCATGAGATGTTCAAGGTCCTGAGTCGACTCTTGTAACACCCACGAGAAGAAAGGTGGTGTTATATTTTCTTACGCCCTGTCACACGGCACTATGACCAGCTAGTATCCTGTATACTGCAAAATATTGGCCACATGTAAATAATATACATTATTTACAACTTGATTAACTTTCCATTTCACCCATAAACGACCAATTCTGTGATTTTACTTGAGATTTCCTTTAATATAATTCGACTAATTAATTTCCATAATTTAGTTTATATTGTGACTGTTATTTTGTTGTATTTTGTAACCTTATTATATATTTAACCTGGTTTTTAATAATTTATAACATTTCTTTTGGCAACAGCAAATGATTTTGGTGAGACAGTCAGTTTGTACTTCGCTGTTATTATGTGCTAGATTTTAAATTTATTTTAGTTGTGTTCTCTGATTTAATTTAATTTTGATGTATTTAATGACTGGTGTGGTACCGGCGTTAGAATCTGCCACCCACATTCGTCCCGTGGATGTAGTAAGGGTAAAGCCTTGAGAATAAATCTCAAGAAATACCAGACTACAACGAAGCAGACCGATGCTGCAGCGAGTGAGGTCCTTGGACCTTAGTGCGAGGTGTCTGGTGATCGCCAATCCGCCTACTATGTTTTAATATTAGTTAAACTATTATTAATATTATTTACAGAATGTTGTTTTGCGCTGAATTTCTTCTTTGTCACTGTTTGGTTAACCTAGCACGTAGTTGTTATATTGTTTCTATTAACTATTTTATGTGTTGTAGTATGTAGAAATGTTACTTCAATATGATTTTGATTTGTTGTATTTGTACAGTTCTTTACTTAGAAAGAGTTATAAAATTTATTTATTTTTTTAAAATGAAAAAAAAAATTCGTTTATATATTTTTTCGTGAAGCGTACCGTGTATTGCCAGACCATAAGTTGCTTATGCACAAACACCCATACCCGAAACAATTATCTGTATATGCCCATGTAAATGTGTTCTGTGCGGTAATCGAAGCAGCGACGGTGGCGTTGGTGCCAACCGCTTAGCCGATATTCCGAATCGTAATTTAATCATCCTCGTGGCATTGATTATTCAGATCAATAGAAGTCAATCATATATCAATTAGAGGGTGGCGATGTAATTGAGGGTAACGCCAGAGGATGTGGCAATTTGCCCGCGCCGCTTACAAAGTGTAATTTGATTTGCACCCCCCTAAATCTTCTCGGAATGAAATACAGGTGTACGTCATCACATAATGCCGCTTCTCCAATGATTTTATATATAATAATATAATTTGCATTAAGCAGCCTGTAGTAAAGACAATGCTGGTACGCAATACGAATCGGTACGTTATATTGCTATCATTACATTCACCATGATTTGGTACTACTTTTGCCATGACGTCGAAGCAGGTTTTAACTACTTCCCGTTACGTCACGTTAACCGCTAATTTAACATTGCTAACATAGTACAACGTTACGACGGGGTTACAACGTTATCAATTCTGTTACAAAAGTTACATTTAGAAGTGCTTAATCGTATTGTTTGTTATAATTGTTTCAACGTAATTAAATCTGTTACAAAACATACTCGTAAATGTACTGCACTAGTCTGGACAAAAATAATATGATAATTATATTAGTTATTTTTTCTTTTTTTTTCTTTTCAAATTTGGGATGCGTTTGTTGTGTAAGAAACTTTGATCGATTTGCGGCCATTTCACATGTATGTTATTATTTTTCACTGTGCTTGTTAAATTACCATATGGAGTGGGGGAGTTGAAAGAAAACAGTATTGCAGTGATTGCTTCCGAGTCGCTAGTCAACTATAAGACGCTTCGAAAGCTAGGCATCGCACTTTCGTCGACAGGTAGTCAGGGCGACGTCGTGGTGTCGGGCCGACGTGGTTCGACGAAACCCTGTAAGGAAACCTGCACAACAATATCTTACGATTGAAGAGCACTACAACAGGCAAAACGACAAAGTGTATGCACACAGCTCTGAACAAGTCACGTTTCATTCGATTAACATATACGCATAAGTTTTTTTTTGTTATTACACTGATTATTTAAAAAGATGCATTTTATTGTGTACCAGAACTTATGGCTATACTAGGTATAGAAGTATTGGCTATACTAGTTAAGGTTGGGTGTGTTGTCGTCTCTATGAAGTAATTTAGGCTCATTCACAAAAGTTGTGTATATTTATTGATTGCAAATATTCATTTCCCGCACGATAATGTTAACAGGTAGTAGGTGTTGGTCCATGTGCCATT
Source organism: Bhutanitis thaidina (assembly GCA_029286595.1). NCBI lineage: Eukaryota > Metazoa > Arthropoda > Insecta > Lepidoptera > Papilionidae > Bhutanitis > Bhutanitis thaidina. The sequence goes on along the minus strand of JAGSMS010000020.1, from coordinate 2,879,515 downwards.
AATATTTGTAAAATGCGTTCACAGAACAGGAGAAATTCCGATGCATAGGGGAGGGGTAAACTTTAAAAGGAAGTAGCTAATTATGAATGGATAAAACTATCTCTGACACGTTGTCTGTCTTGACCTTTATTAAAGTCTATAGAGCCAGCCTTACTCGGAATACAATTAATATATCTTTCTCTTCCGTAGGTAAAAAAGATGGCGGAACGTGTGGCGAAATGTCGGGAGGAGGTGTCGAAGTCCCGCGAAAAGTATCAGGCGGCACTGGCCGAGATCACCGCTTACAACCCGCGCTACATCGAAGATATGAGCGGCGTGTTCGACCGGTGCCAGCAGATGGAGGCGCAGCGGCTCACGTTCTTCAAGGACGTACTGTTCAGCTTCCATAAGTGTCTCAATATCAGTCAAGAACCCACGTGAGTGGACCAAAGTTTGGACTTTACCTACCTATTAGAGTTGCTGGTAATGCTTGGTTGGAGGGTTAACGGAAATATTACGTAATATTACTTAAATAGCATTGACATTTTTTTATACGAGGCTGGCCACCGCCTAGGCTATAGTGGGCATAGATAGCGGTGCAAAGAAACGATGCTAAGGCTTCCACTGAATCCCACCAATATACATCAGAAATGGCAAGGCAGGCCGGGCATGTGGTCTCCTCTTGGTTCACCGTAGGGCGACAAGCTCCAGCCACCAAATCCCTCCGCGGCAAGACGGAACCCTCGGGGGGGTTGCCCATTATTATTTTGTGCAAGATGCACTGTAAATAGTAGTACTACAGAAGTAGTAGATACTACAGAAACCACGATTTTATAGTTACACTAGCTGATGTACCCTACGTTGCCCGGGTTAAATATTTAAAAAATTGAACCTATATATATTTCGAAACACCATAAAAACCATGTCTAAAAAATATTTCTAGTAATAGGTTCCGAGCATTTCAATAATCTGCCTGCACAAAGAAATCCAAGTTGCGTCTTTACTCGTATAAGTAGATTGAAGAGAAAGAATGACTTATAAATAACGATTATTCCATTAAATGTTTTTGGATAATCTTACCCATAACTATCTTGCGCTAAATACATAAACTTTAGTACAAAAAAAATATTACTCTTTCTTGTGTAAATAATTGTTGTAGTGTTTTTGACAGTGCCGATGTTGGCGGCACTTCTCATCGTTATCCGTCTCAGTTGTTCAATTCTGATTGCTTACCACACGTGAACAATGTCGGTCACGAGATAAAAAAAATCATCATCCGATATAGATAACTGTATAAAAACTACACGTTCCACTAAATCATTGTCCTCGGGCTTTACTATACTTTGAATTGTACGTGAAATTATATAATGAAACGAATCTATCATTCCAGGTTACCGCAGATATACGAAGAATTCCATCATACAATAAACAACGCCGACCACCAGAAGGACCTGAAGTGGTGGGCGAACAACCACGGCGTGAACATGGTCATGGGCTGGCCACAATTCGAGGTAACGTCCACCTCTACCAACGTACATGGGCGTAACAGGCGATGGTTGTTGATTTACCTTATGGTTTCAGCTCGAACATCCGGTTAAAACCCAACTTCCCCCCGAAAGCCTACGTTACGCCCGTGTGCCCCCCACACGCCTTTAAAAAACTTAACGTCGTTGTTTGCATTGTATTAACTCGAATGCTTTATTACTTCTAGATGTTTCTTTCCTTCTAGAAGCTACCCGATACAGGAATTATGAGCATGTTTAACTCTATAGGCTTAGATGTTTCTTTCTTGATGTCGGTTTAGTTTTCTAGACATATAGTTACTTTAGAAGGTATTTGGAATTATTGGACCGGTTGTGATAATGTGTTCGGCTATTTCTTAGACTATGAATTACTTTAATTTATAAACTGTGCATCAAATATTAGTAAGTCCGTCTCACGCGTACTAATATAAAATCATACAGTTAGTCGTTGACTGACATTACGAATATTTCCCGTATAACAAAGAAATTTTTATGTCATTACAATGATATTTTTTTTTATATTGTTACCGTTATCTACCGGTCCATTTCAAAATTCTATCTATAGAAGGTAGCAATAACAGAGACGCTTGCGGCCCGCGGACTCCCGGCTCGCCGCCTGGCAGCTGCCGATGCTGCCAGGAATCTATTTGATGGTGATGAACGACGGTCGCTGAACATGTGGGCCTTATGTTTGCCAACTGTTACCCAATTCAATATTAAGGAATAATACGGACATATAGGTATTATTAGTTTAAAAAGAAAATGTGAAATATTAGAATATGTAATGTATTGGAATCAAGTAAAGGTGTTATGAGACGATAAAATAAATATTTACGGAATTACTTTCATCTTCGTGCTATATATCTTATTATCTATATGAATATTAGTTTTTATGTACTGAATTTGACGTTGCAAGGAGACCCCAAAGGACAGTACTGAGGCCCGATTCGAATACCTCACTACGGCGGCCTCTACGCTAGTAGAGCGCGTGGCCTCTTTCCGGCCTCGAATCTCTTCCCGCTTCTGGAACGCACTCTCCCTCTGCCTGTGCTTTGGTGGAGATGAGAGCAAGTCGCGAGTGGCGCCCTCCGTCTGTAGCTACGATCTCCAGGACCGATGCTATGCCAACCCCATTTTCATACCGGTACGACGTCACGGTGTGGGGAGGGGGGGGCACTTAACGGGAATAGTCATGAGTTTAATATAGGATCATGAAGCTCCTCTTTCGCCATTATGATCTTCTTGATGCTGGGACCAGAATCCGATGATTACATAGTATATTATTTTTAGTATTTATTGTAGCAAAGATGCAAAATTGTGATTGTTATTAATTCATTTCTATTTTATTGACAAAATGATCTACTTGAAAATAATGTCTATTCCCGTAAATGTTGGTTCCGATAGTGGCGATATATTTTGCATATCGAAGCTAAATGGTTCCCAGGGACACGCTCAGTTTTTATATCACATCGGGTTTAAGGCGTTAGTGATTTTGTTTATTTAAATTAAAGACTAAAATCCCAATTAATGATTCTCTTGGTTCGGATATTTCAAAACTTATCCAAACATTTTAATTCATTAGCCTAGAAAAGTTTTTCAAGGTATATTCACGTTACCAAATTAATAGAAAGACATAGTTGCTTTTGCATTTATTATATTAGCATGGATTCCATGTATATATTTACACTTTGTAAACAAATACTGAGTGTATACTATAAAAATATTTTCTAATTTTAAACCAAATCACCACCCGACGCCATAAATTCAGTCACGTGCACGAAGCACCCAACAAGTTTTAGTCTACTGACAGAACAGAAATCGTCAAGCACGAACCACGGTTTTGGATACACACCGTGATGATCAAATATTTGGTAATTCTAGCTGGTTTCACGGCACCGATCATCCAAGGTGGCACCTTCACCACACTCTCCGTTCCTCACCAATCAAAGAATCGTTACACTCAATACAAAAAGCATAAGGCCTTCGATGAAGGTCTCGAAGCGCACCGACACATAACCGTGTCTATTTACGCTTTTTTTTAACGTATTGTCTCTCCGGATGACTTTTTGCCCAATCAAAGGAACATTGTTATTATATATGTAGTTCTATTTTCCAAAATCTCTTTAATTTTATGAAAATGTTCCAATTTTTTTTTCGACGAATTTTTACATTTCTTAACGCAATACAAGTATTCGTCTCGAGGTATATAAACGTATATTATCTACTAATATTATAGTTCGAACGAAAGTTATAGATATAAAACGGATAGAAGATTAGAGTTATAAAGAATTTTAGGTAAGAAATAATCTTTCCATGTATATTCCTCTATACATAAGTCATGAGCTTCTAACAGTCCACGAAGGCTCACACCTACGACACAACATCGCATGGTCCGCCAGTCCGTCCGTGCCACCAGCGCGCCACCAGCGGGCCACCGCCGAACCGCTGCAATTCGCTTCGTGTCTAATAAACACTAGCTTTGTATGGTGTTACATTTTTAGTTCTCTCATTTATTTACATACTTTTCATTTGTTGATTTTGTTTTCGCCTCGACACGCGAGACGTTGGGACGACCGGGAAACTATCGACGGCTTATTTTTTTTCTAAATTAACGTCAATCTTAAAAACTGCGTAAACGCCCTATATATTGATCGTGCTGATGTAAACCGTATTAGTAAGCCGTAAAAGTCGATATCCCAACGTGTCCGCGTGCCCGACCGGTCGTGACCGCCTGTGTGGGTGAGCAGGAGTACACGGAGGAGTTCCGGGACATCGCGAAGGGCAAGTCCAAGGAGAGCCTGCCCACCGGCCCCATCACTCTGCTGAACCAGCGGCCAGTCAGCGAAGACGTACGTCCCTCTTTATACACAACTCGTGGACATCTCACTCTTGCATCTGAAACACATTCATTGATCTTTTATGATAAAGTTTCCGAGAGTAGGACGCCTCGGCTCCCCTCTAATGAACTTTCTCGCAATCAAACGAATTATTCTATTATATGTAGTCTTTCCCCAAAAGAGTGCAAAATACACATGCAAGTCAAAGAAAAAACCGACTTGCGCGCAGCATCTCCAATGCTCCAAATATTTTACTTTTTAAACTTAACAAATTTATATGACACCTCTACGTGTGACCGGAAACAGTGTACGGTACAATTGCCAATTCACCGGCCACGAGTGGTGTTAACAGCAAGTCCTAATAGTCACCGACAGATGGTGGCATGAGATTTAAAAGTATAATTACTGATTCTTTCTGACTACTTTGAACAACAATTTATCAGTTTCAAGTGATGGCAGCGATGTCTTCAGTGTTCAGACCTACTCTGTAGTAGAGTTAGATGCTACGAGTTGTATCAAATACCTTTGCGCATACGTGAACAATTAGTTACGTTGCAATTTTAACCTAATATCTTAGAGCAAAGAGTCCATTGACGATCGTATGTTGTTTGATGAAAACGTAAATGGTTGTTTCAGCGTATGTGCATTTCACCGGGACTAAGCACACTTGATCCATGTGAGAATTATAAAGTTTTTATAAAGGTCCTTGCGACAATGACACAAGGTTTAAAGTACAATGATTTTTCAAATAACGGAAACTGTGATTAGACCCGAATAGGATTTAAATGAGAATGAAACAAGAAGAGAAACGCTGTTTTAGCCGAATAGCTTTTACTTTTTATAGCCAACTTTTAGTGAATGTTAGTTTGAGCTTTGCATGAATAAAACTGGTGTGGCAATGGGTCATTCTCATTTAGATCTATTTAGAATAAGCTTTCGTTTTTTTTTTTTATATGTTGCATGATGGATGTAGCTTTAGACTATGCATTTTGGCACGTTCGTAACAAATCTCAATATTAACCCAACATGATATACGTTTTTAAGATATATTTATTTTTAATAAACAAATTTTATTACTTAATGAATCGAATAGTTAGTTTTGAGCATTGTGGCACAACCAAAAAAAGTTAATATTTAGGCATTGGAAAAGAAAAAGTTTAAGCTATATATATGCCCAATTAATATCCAGTCAAGATTATATTAAATTAAAGTTCACGCTTTTGTTTGGTGTTGGATTGTTTTTTGTAACCATTAAAAGAATATTGCCATGACAGGAGCTGCCGCCGATAAATTCGAACAAGCCGAGCAAAAACGCGAACCACGCGGAGCCGACCGCCAACAACATCGCGCCGCACGCCAACAACACCCACAACAGCAACAGCAACAGCACCAGCACCAGCGCGAACAACACCATCGACAAGAAGAGCATCAGCGCACCCATAGCCGTCACGTGAGTGCTCCGCCACAAACTGCAACATCGAACCAAAAGCTAAGCGTAGGCCGAGTCGTCGCGCGCACACACTTTACATTTCGAGCCCTTTCCGTGCCCTCTCGTTCCCGCGGTTCGTAAGTACAGCTGTATCGGTGTAGTACTTCCAAGATACAAGTGTTCAATAGTAACGAGGTGAGGCACTCACTGACTGATATATCGTCATAAATCCAGCGTACTATGAAATTTTGAATAGAGCTACGTCTAGTGTTTAACGTGATAATTACGAAAGAATTCATTTATCATTTAAAATCTAAAATGTCGCAATGTGCCACGTAATAGTAACATTGAAAGGTTATGAGAGTATACTGACTATGTATAGGTAGGCATTTAGTATGTTATACACTAAAAACAAATATTTTAGATGTCGTAAGATGACATTCCACGTCATCTTTTGTTACCGATTTTGTTTTGTAGTACGTTTTGATAGGATTTACAACTTAGCAAAAATGGTTTTTCATCAGTTATTACTTGGCATCTGCCTAGTCCACTGCCTCGCGTAGCTTAAATGATCATCGTCAAAACATCAAAGTAAAGTTAAAATAACAAAATTGTACACATTTTGACCACGATACGTAATAACATTGGCTTAATAGCCAAATATCGAAGTGTTTCGATTACATCGTGTTTGACAGCCGATCAACGGAACGGCTCTAAATAAACGGTAAATGTTTAAAATCTAAACCCTGCCTGATTCTCCTTTTCCCTACAGATTTTTTGAATTTCCTTCCTTGTCCCACCAGCATAGAGCGTCTAGAGATATTCATGTGTGCGTCGCGACCGTCCCGCACGCGGCATGTCTCTGGCCACGGCGGGATGCTATACTACACTACACTGCACTATACTACACTACACTGCACTATACTACACTACACTGCACTATACTACACTACACTGCACTATACTACACTACACTGCACTATACTACACTACACTGCACTATACTACACTACACTGCACTATACTACACTACACTGCACTATACTACACTACACTGCACTATACTACACTACACTGCACTATACTACACTACACTGCACTATACTACACTACACTGCACTATACTACACTACACTGCACTATACTACACTACACTGCACTATACTACACTACACTGCACTATACTACACTACACTGCACTATACTACACTACACTGCACTATACTACACTACACTGCACTATACTACACTACACTGCACTATACTACACTACACTGCACTATACTACACTACACTGCACTATACTACACTACACTGCACTATACTACACTACACTGCACTATACTACACTACACTGCACTATACTACACTACACTGCACTATACTACACTACACTGCACTATACTACACTACACTGCACTATACTACACTACACTGCACTATACTACACTACACTGCACTATACTACACTACACTGCACTATACTACACTACACTGCACTATACTACACTACACTGCACTATACTACACTACACTGCACTATACTACACTACACTGCACTATACTACACTACACTGCACTATACTACACTACACTGCACTATACTACACTACACTGCACTATACTACACTACACTGCACTATACTACACTACACTGCACTATACTACACTACACTGCACTATACTACACTACACTGCACTATACTACACTACACTGCACTATACTACACTACACTGCACTATACTACACTACACTGCACTATACTACACTACACTGCACTATACTACACTACACTGCACTATACTACACTACACTGCACTATACTACACTACACTGCACTATACTACACTACACTGCACTATACTACACTACACTGCACTATACTACACTACACTGCACTATACTACACTACACTGCACTATACTACACTACACTGCACTATACTACACTACACTGCACTATACTACACTACACTGCACTATACTACACTACACTGCACTATACTACACTACACTGCACTATACTACACTACACTGCACTATACTACACTACACTGCACTATACTACACTACACTGCACTATACTACACTACACTGCACTATACTACACTACACTGCACTATACTACACTACACTGCACTATACTACACTACACTGCACTATACTACACTACACTGCACTATACTACACTACACTGCACTATACTACACTACACTGCACTATACTACACTACACTGCACTATACTACACTACACTGCACTATACTACACTACACTGCACTATACTACACTACACTGCACTATACTACACTACACTGCACTATACTACACTACACTGCACTATACTACACTACACTGCACTATACTACACTACACTGCACTATACTACACTACACTGCACTATACTACACTACACTGCACTATACTACACTACACTGCACTATACTACACTACACTGCACTATACTACACTACACTGCACTATACTACACTACACTGCACTATACTACACTACACTGCACTATACTACACTACACTGCACTATACTACACTACACTGCACTATACTACACTACACTGCACTATACTACACTACACTGCACTATACTACACTACACTGCACTATACTACACTACACTGCACTATACTACACTACACTGCACTATACTACACTACACTGCACTATACTACACTACACTGCACTATACTACACTACACTGCACTATACTACACTACACTGCACTATACTACACTACACTGCACTATACTACACTACACTGCACTATACTACACTACACTGCACTATACTACACTACACTGCACTATACTACACTACACTGCACTATACTACACTACACTGCACTATACTACACTACACTGCACTATACTACACTACACTGCACTATACTACACTACACTGCACTATACTACACTACACTGCACTATACTACACTACACTGCACTATACTACACTACACTGCACTATACTACACTACACTGCACTATACTACACTACACTGCACTATACTACACTACACTGCACTATACTACACTACACTGCACTATACTACACTACACTGCACTATACTACACTACACTGCACTATACTACACTACACTGCACTATACTACACTACACTGCACTATACTACACTACACTGCACTATACTACACTACACTGCACTATACTACACTACACTGCACTATACTACACTACACTGCACTATACTACACTACACTGCACTATACTACACTACACTGCACTATACTACACTACACTGCACTATACTACACTACACTGCACTATACTACACTACACTGCACTATACTACACTACACTGCACTATACTACACTACACTGCACTATACTACACTACACTGCACTATACTACACTACACTGCACTATACTACACTACACTGCACTATACTACACTACACTGCACTATACTACACTACACTGCACTATACTACACTACACTGCACTATACTACACTACACTGCACTATACTACACTACACTGCACTATACTACACTACACTGCACTATACTACACTACACTGCACTATACTACACTACACTGCACTATACTACACTACACTGCACTATACTACACTACACTGCACTATACTACACTACACTGCACTATACTACACTACACTGCACTATACTACACTACACTGCACTATACTACACTACACTGCACTATACTACACTACACTGCACTATACTACACTACACTGCACTATACTACACTACACTGCACTATACTACACTACACTGCACTATACTACACTACACTGCACTATACTACACTACACTGCACTATACTACACTACACTGCACTATACTACACTACACTGCACTATACTACACTACACTGCACTATACTACACTACACTGCACTATACTACACTACACTGCACTATACTACACTACACTGCACTATACTACACTACACTGCACTATACTACACTACACTGCACTATACTACACTACACTGCACTATACTACACTACACTGCACTATACTACACTACACTGCACTATACTACACTACACTGCACTATACTACTCTACACTGCACTGAGCGCACATTTTTACTCTGCACGATGGCTACATTACATTGTATGCAGGGTAAATTACTTGCACTACACGAGGTTTTCATTACTAGGCTACATCACTCTACATGCCGACCACACACTACACGCTAGCTAAACACTACATAATGCAAGTCAAATTACACTTCATGTTAGCTGCATTTTCGCACGTAGACTACACCATGCCTATATGTAACATAGTAGTGTGTAATGAAATTAAGCTTATTGTAGCGATGTGGCGACACGTATGTCACCACCACGCTCCGTTACAAATGCACTCACTGTGAACATTTCATCACCATCATCAGAAATAAACTAATCTCCTGCGGCTGCGGCTCATCCTGTGTGGTGATTATTGTTGGGCAAGAACTCTCAATCGCAACACCAGACCCTTCTCAATATAATATTATAATTTTGCGGCTCTGAAACCGCATGCTTCCGGAGCGATCGTGCAACAATAGTGAGTTAAGACAGTAACAGCGTTAACGAATCTAAAAATGACTACTGCTCCATCATCAGTTGCAACCTACGGAGAGACAAAGTTAGACGCAGCTCTATGGGTTATCCAATTTATTCTACTAGCCTCGTGCCTTCGACAGTGAAATCCGCCCTCTTCCTCTACACATATCGCCTTAATGTTAAGTCGTGTGAGGCAATAATGGTTGGAAGGTTGAGCACAGACAGTCTGCATCTGTCTTTTGAGTAAAACTTTTCTTCCCTCAATAAAATTTATGTTTTAATTTCTTTCATTTTAAGGTGATTTATTCGAGAAGCTAGAAGACGAAGATGAGCAGGGTTGGTGTAAAGGACGCAAGGACGGCCGAGTGGGGCTCTACCCCGCCAACTACGTGGAGCCGGTCGGCCACTAGCGCGCCACGTCACGTTGCCGCCCGGCGTCTGGTCTCGTTTTGTCGGACACCGTGTCTGTTGTATTAAAATAATATTAAAAATGAATCCGGTCACACACACATACACAAATCTTTATCGTGTTGTTCGAAGGAAAAATAAATAAAGAAATTTGTTGTTCAACTATGTCTGAAATATTTAGCTTTTAGCAACGGAGTTTAACCTAATATAGCCACACTTAACGGTTCAATATCTGTTATTGAATTAAATAGTAATTTCTCTAACGATCAGTGGACGGGTCGCGCAACAGACATGGCCGGGGACGACATTCGCTCCGGCGCGGTTCGTTCGTTGCCCGTGCGTGCGCGTGCGCGTGCGCGTGCGCGTGCGCGTGCGCGTGCATGGATGTCGAGATTGTGATGTGTGTACATTCATTAGTTTCACAAAATTACCCGGGTAGTTCTGTTTTAATCAAAAGCAATAATATTACTAAAATTAAGTTGGCACGATTACGTCTGCTACAGAGAATTGTATTGCTTTCAATTAAACATTTTTTGCGGATGTTTATTGCGAGGAATTGAAAATAAAAGAGTCTGTGCAATAGGCACAATTTTACGATTTTATAATTTAACTCATGGCCCCAGGGGATGTATCCCCGGGGCGGTCCAAAGTACATAAATAACGAATTTTCGATTATGAGAACAAATGTGTAATTTGCATCGATCCAAAATTGCGTGTCGGTCGTAAGCTTCAGTAGTCTTATGATTATTCGATTTAAAAATCGCCACATCGAATACCGATCATCGTGATTCGAGATTTTTGACGTATTTTAGTGTGATCTTTCGTGATGAATATTTTTGTACGTTTGATTTGAACCGATTGGAACAGTTCGGAGCTCGCCGAGCGCGGTAGACGCGGTTCGCGAATGTTTTTGAATGGAATTCTTTGTACAACGTGGAAACCAAAAAAAGCTTTGTAATTTTTAGTGACGTTTATATGCAATTTATTGTATACATACATACATTATTGCGCTAACCTCCCGAGGTCTTAGAGTCGATTCACACGAACGTTGAATGACATTAAAAATTACCCACAGTGCAGCTTAAGTCGTGTGAACCGACTCAGGATCTACGAGATATTTAATTCTCCTCGAGAGCTTAGCTAAGCCAAAAAGTGTAGTACGCCAATATTAATAGCGGACGGACCTAACAAAAACGGACTATAGAATATTGAATTTTCCTCACAGAGTATAGGACGGTTAGTTCGAATGCTCATGTTCTGTTATTTTGCGATTTTTAACGCTTTTTATTGTTTCACTCGATAAGAGCTATAAATTATTTCTGCACTAGAAGCGTGTTTGATAAAAATTCAGTTGACTATAGTTCGATACATATACGCGGGATTTATGTTTTTGTGACTTAGATCTCCTCGAGCGGCCGTCGCGCACTGCCAGTAGGCGTGGGCATGTACATACGCGAACGTATCCCTTCTTGCATATAGAATATTTATTTCCCACTGTATATAATGTATAATGATATTAACATAATGTGCAGGATGACAGCGAGGCGGCGTTTAGTTCCGCTAACGCGACCGGGCCTAAGAAGTTTTTGGAGCTTAATGTTTACAACTTTCCACTGCATATTTTGCATACATATATGGGGGGTGCTAATTTCTTATGAGGATAATTTAATTTATGCGCTACACTAGCGCCACCTCGTTGCTTAGGTTAAATAATAATAGTTAATATATAACGAATGTTTACTTTTATTTTCCTTTTTTTCTTTTACTTTGTTTTGAGTACTAATGTACGGAAAGGCGGCAACGGTCGGAGCTGGCGTCGTCGCTTCGTCATTTGACTTGTGATCGTCACTCTTAAGAGTTTCAAATTTAGTCGTAGCTCTATTTGTTTCATTTGTTATGGGTTCAGAGACCACATGTGAAAAATTCATTGTATTATAATATTATCTGAGAGAGGGTGGTTATGGACCACATATTATGTTAATATATTATTAATATTGGTAAAATAAAAATTGTTACATATGATATGTGTATGTTTATTATTGGCACTCTGAATTTCCCCAGACTATTGATGGTATTCTGCCATTAAACGTATACAATAGAATACGATACATATGTTTAATAAGACACTTTGTATCAACAGACAAAAGTATCAAATTAGAACTAAACAATGTGACAAGCACACCATGCTCTCTCGTAATAATCTCTGGTGAAAAGTGGGAAATAAATGTCTAGACCTCTGACTACACCCGTATTGGGTTAACGGTCTTGAGAGCTTGTTTGTATACATTAATACTCTAAAATCTTGCGGCGTGGAAAGTTGAAGTTCCTAATTAGAATGTTCTTCCTCGTTCTGGTAGGTACATGTATATAAGCGTGGTGCCGGTCCGAGACCGATGAAGTTATAAAACCCAAAAACGGAACATCGCCGCACTGTTGGTGCTACATCCCACCACTGGTCCTTGAGCATGGGGTACAATGCGCCCCGCGGAAGATGAAACCTGACTCATCATGTGGTTTAACTTGGACAGTAGAGCATTCATAGCTGTGTATTGGTTTGTGGTCCGAGACGGCGGAGGGCCCAGGTCATCGGGGCAAGGAGCATCATGCATGCCCCCTGTGCATGATTGTTGTTTCTCAGAAATTAACGTTTTATTCCATACTTTTATGAATCTCTTTTGATTTTAAAGTACAATCACTGAAGAGAGAAAGAGTGAAATTTGGCTTGTGGCTCATTGCCAAAACCGTACAGATACGGTCGACTGGATTTTCGGCCATCAGTCGATCGCCAGAACTTGGTTTATTAGCAGGGTGCATCGCATGCAGGCGAGGTTGAAATTCGGAGAAAAAGTTGTTAAATTCTCCCTTATTATAATCCAATGGTTAGAGGATATACTTCTTGGGAGGGTTAAGGGGTTGGTATGGGCGGAGCGCAGTGCCGGTGATGGTGACCATCGCACTGTTGATAGTCGACTTGGATTCTGCAAATTCGTATGGAGGTCCCGGCATCATTCGGTTGCCAGCGCGTCGTCTGCTCGCTAGCAGTGTGCACCCCGCGCTCGTAACTTATACCCGTTACAGCGAGATACGTCATACATAATTACATTTAAAAAATCAGTACGAAGTTACTGAATGCCAAGAAATATATTTAAAATTTTTATTTATTATAAGAGGTGAATTGAGAAAAATAAAACAATGTACATCGTTTAAAAATCTCTATTTCCATTGTACGCAGTGCATTGATACAGTTTATTCGAACCGACGCTGCGCTCTTTACAAAAATAACACGAACCAAGATTTACTTCTTAATAACAGAATCGGAAATCGCACAGCGCCGGGTTCAATCGTCGCACTGACTAAGCGAGACTACACATTATGTTTACTAAGTAGAACGTTTTGAACTGACGGCATGGAGCGGGACGTGTCATACAGACATACCTACAGGAAGACATTCCGAAAGCAAAAGTATTGAAGTTCGTACGAAGCGTTTCTGAGCAATCGTGTTTGTGCACTTTGTGCATTTTGGCACAAATGAACTGATGACGACACCAGGAGGCTTATTGGTACAGTTCAGAAACACAGGGGGCGCTGTTTCATAGGAGTTGGAACGTTTGTACACTGGACGTTGTAAGTGGTGTGGTATTCAGTTTAGATTCGTTTCTATCGCTTAATTGAAGGAAAAGATGTGTATAGGAATTCGGATTGCGGGCTTATATTTAATAAAAAAAAATTAAATGTGCTTATAAACCCTGTATCAAAAGCGTGCCCTTTCGACTGACCGTTTCAGTTCGTTCAGTTCTCTGTTGTCATTTAACTAACATTGTTTCTAAATGGGAATAGTTGCCTCCGGGACATCTGGTATTACGTACTATTGCCTAATACTCAATTACCTAGTCGCAACGGCAACGGCGTCTTACTTCTGCGATGTGACGTCACATGCGTTGCGCCGTAGCGCGGTAAACAGTTCGTCGGGCTAAATAATCCTATTTACAAACTACCCCCCCTTCCCCCATTTCCTCGCGTCGGGGCTCCTATGAACCGACTTGTCAACATAAACGTAATGAGTTATATACAAAACATATCAAAGCTCCCAACGTAACAAACAAGGTGCACAACAACCCGTCGAGATTCTCACCGATAATTAATATTTACTTTCTAATGAAACATTCATATATAATTACAACGAAGTAACGCACATTTATGTAAAGTGTTAGCGTTTGTTTGATGTTATAGATAAAACAATTTTCGCCAATGTAGATTAACACAAGAGAAGCCACGAATTATACAGAGAAATGGAATACAATTCTAGTTATATTATGGTTCTCGTAAAATGGTGAGATAACTTGTGTGATTATTGTATTACTTTCTAAGCGCGTGGAATCTTCGTGTAATACATTCAGCATGATTAAAGTAGCTTTATGTAGTATACACGATAACGTAATTTCTGTATGACAAAAATATTCAGTTCCTTTTTAGTGTTTAATAAATGTCGAACGCCTACAGAAACATACATAAATGCTATTAACATGTCGAAAAACATAAATGTTCATAAATGAAACAGAAGACTTTACACAACAATAATTAAAGATAAAATATTTACAAATATCCAACGTAACAATATAACTCTATATTCTATGCGTTGTCGTCTAACATACATTACAATACACTGCTGGCACCGTCTGTCGCGGCGCCGACGTCGGAGCGGCACGAGAGCGCCTGTCAGTTATTGTCAACAGAATGGTGTGGAGTTCCCGCGCACGCTAGCGACGATGCGTCATGTTTATAACGTACAACACAAGGTTGCACCGCGGCTATGGCTGCCGTAAAGGCTGCGTTAGCGTCTCCAAACAAAGAGGCTTTTAAATGCCCGTATGAACAGAATTAAAGCACAATGTCATGTCAATGTATTTTTGAGGTATTAAAAATATTGTATTCTACGGACCTTCAGCACATCCAGTAATTTATATATTAAGCGTATATGTACAGACAGATAAATAAAGCGACTTATGTTGTACGTGAAATAATACAAATAATCTCAAGGTACCGTCAGCAGTGTGAATTTCAAACCAATAAATATATATATTGACGTTGCTGACTATGTAGATCTCTTTTCCCCTGTATAATACAAACGCATGCGTCGGTGGTCTAAACCAGTTAGTGGCTCACTTCGCCGAGACCAAGTGGTTTTTGAAGTTCATCAATTGATAGGCTCTCTAACTGTTACTTCAAAGGTACGGCTGCAATTACTTGAGTTTACTTAACTCACGTTTCCGAAGATTAAGATGCAAATTAATTAAGCTATAACACAAAATAACATGAATTGTTATTTTGACCTTTGAGACCTTTGTCACTGTCTCTTGAGTTGAAATTTGAGGGTTTTAACTGCAATAAAGAACGTAGCGACTTCTGCATGACAGTAATAATTTAAATTAAATATGGGCTAAGCACGAGGCAGCTCGTTCTAAAGGTTGAGTTAATAAAAATATTTTGTTGAACCATATTATCGAAAACATCTTGTCAACAATTTAAAAAACAAAATATACCGCAATGGAACTACAAATTGGTCTTGCTTGTAACAGCTTTCTTATAATTTTTATTAAACAGTAAATTTAACCGTTGCTCTATCAACCGGCACGTCTTAGTTTTCTATTTTCCTCAAAATTCTAAGAGAAATCTTCTATCCATTACTGAAGACTTGAATCTTAGTAGCGCGGATTCGAACAGAGACCACGAGCTTGAGACCGGAGACCGAAGACCGGCCCGCTCACTGCAAGCAAGCCTGCAGCTTCTCGATCCACTCCTGCGCGGCGCTGGCGTCGCTCGCACAGAAGTTGTACGTCCGTCGGCTCGTACGCAACTGCGACAATATTTTTAATATTTTTTAATATTTCTAGATTGTGTGGAGTTGGTTTGCCAAAACTTTTCTTCGTGAAGTCGCAACGTGAGTGTCGTAGGACTTGACAGATGAATGCCTTAAAAATCTCATGACGTCCGACTGATAGCGGATTTGTAGCCGACCTTAAGATTATCGAAGTATTATGTTTACAGCTGTAACATCTACTAATCGCCGCCATTTTTTCTGCTCGAATTGGCACACAATTTTTTACTTAAGGCTTCGCTACACTGATTTATCTATTTTATTGATGAGCCCATGACAAAGAAGAAATCTGTGATTCTGTAGCACCATCATTTTACTTAAAGTAAAAATATAACTAATTTTTATCTGGTGTGTGTTGGAGAGTCAAAGTTACAACACGGCCACAGCTGTTAAAGTTGATGCCCAACGACGTGGAATTACTAGTTTTATTAGAATTAGTTTTCTAGGCGGTAGGCTCAGGTCTGCCCACAAGTGGGTAGGGACTACCCTCTTGCCTATTCTTGCTGCTAAGCAATGCACAGTTGTGTTCCGGTTTTGAAAAGTGTAAAGAGCCAATGTAACTGCAGGCTGTGAGGCTATCTTAGTACACAGAAGTGATAACGCAGCATCTGTAACCTTGATTTAAGCTGTTTGCAGGTGTCCACGGGCTGCAAACGCTGCTTACCACCGGGGGAACTGTTGGCGCGTTTGTCATTTTAATGTTATAAAACAAAAGCAGCGGGGCCACTCCGTACCACTAGACCAGTCAGACTAGAATGCTATGTGGAGATCAAGGCAGGCAGTTATAAAATGTGAACTCACGTCGAAGAAGGAGCGCTCGTCGCACTTCTTGGGCGGGCCGGGCGCGGCCGGCGCCTGCGTCACAGTGATCACCTCCGACAGCTCTGCACGCACACACATACATTTAGAATTTACTTAGTAACAATATTCTTAATCAGCCTATTTATGCCCACAGCTGAACATACGCCTCTCTCAAGAAAGCGCCAGAAAAGGCGGTATAATTTTTTTGAAAGGTAGGATATCCGGTGTTCTCACCACGCTGGGCAAGCGGCTCGGTGAGCGCGGCGCCGACACCCAGGCACCAGCTGCTCCCTATCACTTGTCTATAATTAGGGTTCGGTAAATTCGGATACCGTTACAGTACTTGTAATATAATTAAAATTCGGACATTTGTTAATACAAATTTTCTAAAACTTTCCGCAGAGGTTCCTCGGCAGGAAGTCCGCCCCGGGATTGTAATCAAGGGAATCTATCTTGCTTAAAAATGTTGCCACTTGTAAATCATGATTTTCCAAAATAGTTTGAGAATATTCCTCAGTAAGGAACTTACTACACCTAAAATTTCTTAATTTTTTTCCCCAATTAATTTGTTTAATCAGCGATCGCTCAATGAATAATCACGATTGTTATGTATTTTGGTATTTATTCTATTCACGATCCGCGATCTTATAGACCCTACATATATCTCTAGAGGAGTTTGAGATTAAATTTTATTAGAAAGCGAGTGAACTGCGTTCGATCCCGGTGCACCAATAAAATTGTTAATAGCAATTCTAAGTGTATTTTCCACGAGATCGGCGGTGAAGGAAAACATCGTGCGGAAACCTGTATGTTTGGGAAATAATAAAAAACATTATTTCGAGGAAATGTGATGCCCGGCGATCCGCCTGGAGCAGCGTGGGGGGCCTTTCCCGGCTCCAAAAACCCTCGCAAATATATTTGAGAAGGCCTTTTGCCCAGCAGTGAGCACTTACAGGTTGCTACTTCACTTTACTACTTATTTGAAAATGATTCCATTCTACGATGCATATTTTGTCGTTGAAAAAACCGCTAAGTTGAAAGTTTGAACGATATAAGTTGTTGATATGAATTATTGAAAATTAGAAAGGAGGCCAAATAGCATAGGCGTACATGCGTCCGAAAAATAAATTCGTACAAAAATACGTACGTAAATGTACACATTAAGCACGCTTATTTTCTGTTGTTTACCAATTTTATGGTCGTGATTAAAAAAAACTAAAAAATATAATGTTGTACACATCTGTCGGGTTAACAACATCAGAGGCCACAAAGTATTAAGGTCACACGCGGCTGAGCAATATATTTGGCTGGAATGTCACAGACGCTCACCGATAAATCCTTTGCAATGGGAGTCCTCCATCGCGTCGTAGTACCTCAGCTGATGCTTGATCGAGTCCAATACGAACCACCTGAAAATTGCATAGAAAATTATAATATTAAAGTCCCGTTTCACTTCAAAATAATCTGTATGTAGCAACTTATAAATTACCCACTGCAGGGCCAGAAGTGTCCGCCAGGATGCTGCAGTGCTGGTTGGTGGATTTCATACGAGCGAGAAAAATTTTTTTTTTCATGTCTCAGTTATGTTAGATGTAGGACGTGGTAAACTCAGTACGAAAACAGTAATTAACAATCGGCATCGGGAATCAAACCCAGACACCCCAAGCGGTTGCTTTACCCCACCCACCCTGTGCGATATTTACACCGTTCAATAAGCTCGAAAACCTACCACAGATTCTTAAAAAAAATATATTTTAAATTATTATAAATGGAGGGCATGTGCTCTGTAACCTATAAACGGTTCTTATTCTTCTAGATAACGAACTTTCTTTATTGGGGTCTTCACATGTCGCCTAAGTCCTGCTGCCAAGCCTCTATATACAGATATGTCCATGGACCAGCTGAACATAGGCCTTTTCATGAAGGTCCCATTAAAACATTCGTCGCATATTTCTTAATCGACTTTTTTTTTCAATATATTTAATAAGCTCTTGAAGAATTTTTAGTTCTTGAACAATGAAGAAATTTACAAACAACAATTAGTGGTAGAGTAGAGACGGAGGAGTTGACTAATGTATCAATAAGCAACACACGTGGAGGAACCGAGCAGCGGCTTCTGCTGTTGCTTGAATGGGCCGGCTCGGCCGGATTGGTGCCACGGCCGCGCAGAATACCGGCGTGAAGTAGAGGCATCTTGTGCTTCTGCGTTTCGTTCGGTGAGTGAGGTAACCGGAGGCCCACGCCCCCTTCCCATCCCCCTCCTCATCCTCCCTCCCATGTCCCTTAAAGGCCGGCAACGCACCTGCAGCACCTCTTGTGTTGCGGATGTACGTGAGCGACGGTATATCACTTACCATCAGGTGAACCGCTTGCTCGTTTGCCGCCATTCCCATAAACAAAAAACACAACTCATTGGACAGAGATAAGACGGTACCGCTGCTTCCATCCTTTCAGCAGCGCGCCTCTCTTGTACAGGTGGCCCTCGTGCGTGCGGTTCTCCGCCACGTTGGACGAGAACTGCTCGTAGTACTGCTGCGACGACGACTGCAGCGTGGCAACGCCTGGCGACAGATGCGAAGCTTTAAAAACATGATCTATTTTACATGAAACTAGAGGCAAATGCCATAGTGAGCGTATCTGTGGATACCCACATAGCTGGGAATATATATATATATAGGTCCATCTCAAAACAGCCCGGTCGATGGATCCCATTTGAACAGATCTCCGCTTCATTTAGCCAGGGGCATCTAATCAAACTCAAGGTTGTCTCTGTCACCCTATTGTAGTTCAGTTTGTAAATTCGGTAAAGTTATATCTTTATTGATAGTTATATCCTGGAAATAGGATTTATACCGATTAAAGAAACTAGATGAGGAAACAGACCACTGCTCTCTTTTTTACTGTTGGAAATTTTCAACTTGTAGAGTAAGTAGTTGCTCCCTTAGTGAATTTGTTTTAGATAGATGCAGAAAAGTGGAATTTGGAAACTTAACAACAGTGGCCTTATGATAAAGAGGACAACATACTAAAGGAAAACGTCGCAAGATTGATCGAATGTTTGAGATTCGGTGAAGGAACTTGTACATAGAGAACTAGGCAGTACACGAGTGCCATATGCCAAGTACTAGAACCTTGCACTTGTGCGGGTGAGCAAGAGACGAGAGACATACTGTTGGAGACGTTGGTGCGGTGGTCGCGCTCGCGGTCGGGCGGCGGCGCCTTGTACTTGGTGCAGGGCAGGGCGAAGGTGTCCGCGCACCGCTCGTGGCACGCCGCGCCGCAGTCCACACAGCGCACCCCCGTCTGCAAGCGCACAGTGTATCGCATTGACAAATATTGTAGTGAGCCAAAGTCCTGGCACTGTTTCAAGTTGTGAGGAGACTATAATATTTTAAAGTAGAAAAATAGACAAATTTTGACAACTTCTCTTTTAACTATACCTTCCGCCTCGCTAAATAAGAAATAAGTTTTGTATATGAACCCTAGAAAAGTTCAGGACTGATTGCAAAATACCTGATTTATTTAAATCAGAAACCGACAGCACCAGCGATGGTGCGAGATGTACTAGCTCTGCAATCGATAATTATATCTAATTTTCGAAGCTTGGGAAAGATTCCGTGACCCTTGATATATGTGCCTGTGGGCCAAGCGACGACACTCCGTACCTCGAGTGGGCCCCACAGCAGGTCGCCGCAGTGGTCGCAGCGAGCCGGTGCGGCGGCGGCGGCGGGCGCCCAGCGGTGGGCGGGAGCGGCGTGCGGGCCGTGGGTGGCGTGCGGGCCGTGCGGGCCGTGCGCGGGCGCTGCGGCCAGTCCGCGCACCAGCACCTCCAGCGTGCCGCGCCGGTGCGCCGCCGCGGTGGCGCGCCGCACCACGCCGCTGCACATCGATGCGTTGCGCTGCGGACCAATTGCTCCATCATTATAAACCCCCAAACTCTCTCTCAGTTTCTCTCTATTCTGAATTAAAATCGAGCAATTTCTGGTAGACAGTTTTAAACAAGCAATTCCCCGTAAACAAGTTAATTCTGGTTGCACAGTAGCAAGAATATATATTGTCATATTAGCTAACTTCGGCCTAATAAGAGGCCGAAGTTTCCCAATTATCATGACGAACTAACTTTGTACGTATGTTCTAAGACGAAATCAAAAGGTCAGGTGCCTAATAACAAATAACTACAAAGTTAGTTAAGTTGTTTTTATATCTAAATAAGATAACTTTTGGCCGGGTCAGGGATTTTGTCACCAATTTGCTATATTCTGATAATAGAGCTCAAATTATGCACCTTTCTAATCTTGTCACCATCGACTTTCCGCAACCACTGGTCAGAACGCCACTCCATCATGTGGGGGTTGTCCAACACTACATTTGTCTGTACAGGGTTGCCACTTGAGAACTTATGTCCCTAACGGTTCTCAACTGCGAACAACATGACCGACCCATCGGCACTTCCATTTGCTGATCCTTACAGCTGTCGGTTATTATATATCATCGTTGTAAATTCTATAACTATTCTATAACTCTAACAGCCAGCGCCAAGGCCCCGCTCACCTGCAGCTCCAGCGTGTTGGGCAGTTCCAGCTGGTCCCAGCGCACGCGCCACTTCTGCGGCAGGTGGCCTAGCTCCAGCTCCAGCTGCCGGAGGCGCTCCAGCAGCCCGCTGAACGCGTCCGGCATGCAGCGCGCCGCGCTGTCGTACCTGCGACGTAACGTATAATAAATTGATTGGCATACACAAAACCTACTTAGTGTAGTTACACTTATAAAAAAAGTAGGTTAGAAAATAGTCAGAAACTATAACAAAAATATCAAGCGTTGCTGAAGGATTAAAACCTGTATTTCAGCATTCGGGGCCACATGCCATATGACAATAAAAACATTGGTAAGAGCTGTGGACGATGTCGGGAATGACAACACAACTACCATAGTGTCATAATCGACGCATAACTTCAAGTAGACTCGATGTATTTAGTTAGTTGCACAAATCATTCTTTAAATAAGTTATTTTAATTCCAGAAATTAAATATTTAACAATACAAATTGCGTTTGTTTTTGTCTTTTAAATACACAAAGCCATTGCATTGACTGTCGGCTACAAAAGGAGCCTAACGACATTGATATTAGATTCTCGCCCTGCCGACCCCGTGTCGCTGAATATATAATCGACTTACAATTAAAATCTTAAAACTACAAATAAATACGAATTACTTCACGAGTCGTACAAAAGTCTTTATCATAATTATTATTCTTATAATTTCACGTTCTTATATGTGTTGTACGTCAAGATAATTTCATAAAGTCCTAATTTAACCATTATATCAATAGGTATGAACAATAATTCAATAAAGCAGTCAAACCATCTAACATGTACAGTTAAGGACACTACATCGCCTGGAGCCTGTAATACAAAATGCAAGCGAGTCGTGTTACCCCGCGGTGACGACGCGTCGCGCTGGCCTGTGCTCCGCTTCCGGGGGCAGCAGCTCCAAGTCGTAAGGGGTGCCGTGAGACAGTTCCTCGGTCACGTAGTACTCCCATACTTCTAGGCAATTCACCGCCGACACCGGTCTTAACACCTGCAAGTAAAGAATAAAATTGTTTGCTTGTCTTGTTGTTTTAGTTCTGACATTAATTATTTACATGCACGAGACACCGTGCACTAAAGATGATGCTTATTATGTAAAAATCTAATACAAATGTAAATTAAAAAAAAACGTAATGCACGATCGGCCAGTATCTGGCTTTGCACCACTCAGAGAATCGTCGCCAAGGTCAGATAAATATAACAATATTACAAATACGGATGAAGTTATTGTGAATATTAATTTATATGTTATTTTTTCTAAGCATTTTTAATAATGTTTAATAACTTTAAGGGCATTTTCAGAGTTCTATCTTTCTTTCTTTTCTTTATCAGCCTGTTCCAGTCCGCTGAACATAGCCCTTTCCATAAATGTGCCAACTACTGGTCTATCCCATGCATGGGAGGTTTGCACATACTTATCGTGCTGGTCACGTGAGTTGGCGAGCGCAGAGCCGGTGCCCAAGCTCTAAATGTTCCTTCCCTCCCCATTACATGTCAAGTCTGCGATTCAGATTCGGCATATTCGGAGGGATTTTCTGTCATCACTCGGTCACTAGAGCCTCCCCCGTCATTCAGCAGAACACCGCGTCCAGGTGAGGATGATATTAGGAGAAAAATATATATTGACATCTTTTCTTTTATAGAGTTCCTAAATGTTTAAAAAATACATAGAAAGGCGTGAAGATATATCTGGTAGCCTGCTGGTGAACAATTTGGCGCATCACCACTTACTAGCCCCTATAATTTTTTTTTTTTTAAATTAATTTCACTGACCGGATTGTCGAAGTCCGGCGTGTACAAGAAGTTGTAGAAGAGCGGGCTGCGCTGGTGCAGGCGCTCCACGAAGTCAAACAGGGACACGCCAAGCGCCGCGCCGCGCGCGCCTCCTTCCTCTTCACCCGCGCACCCGCTTCCGCCACCGCCGCCACCGCACGCACCCGTCTCCACACCCTGAGAAGATACGTGACACGTCATCATTCTCACTCTGCGACTTTGAAACAATATTTATTAATATTTTAACTGAGGAAAGAGAACAAAGATAATTTTTTTTTAGATAGAACCTAATAAAGACAATTAAATACATCTGCGAATACGTAAGTGTAAATACTGGCTCTCGAACTGAAAAACAAGAATATTTGCACTGCTAATTGGCAACAGCAATAGGTAAGAAGGTGGTACCTATCCGAACGTCTCCTGGACGAAGAAAATGCTACAACCTAGTAGTCATTGAACCATGTCAAAGAAGTCAAAGCGAGCCACATAATAAGTGATATGAAAAAATAAATGAAGTGCGACAGAGATCCGGGTCTGGTCTCACCAGCCGGCTGGCGTCCGCTCGGCGCTCGTCGGCGGCGGTGAGGCCCAGCTCGGCCCGCTGCGCCTCGCTGTCGAACAGGAAGGTGCGGAAGCGGCACGAGGCGCTGTGGTACGCCACGAAGCGCAGGTAGTAGTCGTTGAACTCGAACGCCAGCGGGAACTGCTTCAACAGCTGAAGGTAACGACAAATATTCAGTTATGAAAACGCAAAGCTATTATAGATTACGCAGAAAGTAAAACAAAAAAACGTTAAAAAAATTGTGATGCTTTTTTACGTCACCCCCCTGTAGGATATTCTCCTGAGTCTGTACTTTGCCTTTTACTGGTAAACATTTCGTTATGGACAAACACCCAAAACTCGAAACAATTTTTTATACCTATACTTTTATATTTATATGTCCCGTGTGGGAATCGGTTGATGTCTCGTGTTCTGCAGTCAAACCCAATGCCGCTGCGCCAACCGGTTAATCATATTTTAGGTTAGCTGTAGATAAGATCAAATAGCGCTACAATTCTAACGATTGCCAGAGCTCCAAAAAAATCTTATTAATTTGATTGTTATCATTTGATTTCTTCTTAAGTTTAGCACAGAAATCTCAAAATTCTTATTAACTTTGAATGAACTAAAAAAATTAATCCATACCTGGTGCACAGCGTCAAGGAACATAAGAAACGTCGGCGTGAAGCCTTGCTGCGGTGTGGCAGCCAGGTTGGAGCGCTGCTGGAACTTGTGGCCCAACGCCAACCACTCCTTCTCCACTAGGATTCGAAAGCCGTCGAGGGTTCGGTAGTACGGCTCCAGGCAGATCTGCGCTAAAGACGATATCTGAAAAGAATATGGCCCTTGGTAAGACACGTCAACAAGTAATGAATGGTTATAATGACTTTGATTGATGTCGCAGTCGCCACGCTCAAGAGGCGACCTGGCAACTGCAGCAATGGCTAGCACAGATGGACGCTGTGTAGCATTTTCTGTTCTTTTTCGACACCAGGACATTTGAAATTGAAATTATTGGGCTGCAAAGTGAACATATGAGTCTTCATGGTAGATCTCAGAATGTTGAAAACAGTGCGCAGTCAGCGGGACTTTTCAATGTAAAGAACATGTGCTCTTTTATGGGCCGGAGTGATAAAGATATAAAGTAACCTAGTTCTCTACGAGACACAGAACGGTGGCGATCCTCGTTGTCGGATTTGTTGAGATTCTAAGCTTTTCCTTTAGCTGCCTCTTACCAGCCCAGGAAAGATAAGGGGTGGCATATTCTTACGCCGGTACCACAAGGACATGCTAAATTTTATATATAAAGCCGTGAAAACTAAATAGCTAGTTTGTTACTGCTAGCCACTGCTACTAAAAGTTTAAGAAAATATCGAAAGAAAACCTACGGAACTGAGAATAAAAAAAAATAATCGCTAGACTGTAAAGTCCGCTTGTAGCCGGGAGCAGCGTATTGTAAATGCCCCAAAACTTTGTTCCGTTACATACCTGCGCGGTGACGTCCCATCCATCCTCAAGCGAGAGCAGTACAGAGGACCCTTGCAAGTCCAACAAGTCCACCACTGCTCCCGAAAGCTGGAACAGTTGCCGCAATTGCCACAGCCATCCAGATTCTTCAACCAGTCTGATTATAAATGTTAATATACAGCGTTAGAAACATAGTTATAACATAAAATTTATATTTCATATTTCTATAAAAATGTTGGCGATATAGTTCCGTTGTAAACACAGTATACAACGGAACTATATCGCCGACGCCGCTGGATCCATTGATCTTTGTCCATTTGACGCGTATAAAAAATACAAAGGAAATCAAGAAGCAACGGCCACTGTGCGCGCACGTAAATACGCATTGCAGCTATTAGAGAGGAAACCGTCTTTCGTTCTACGAGTCGTCAGGAGCGTATGTAAGGATTGGCATGCAATTCCGCTGATCTCTCATAAGATTATTGAACCAGACTCCACACGAGACCTGTGCTATCATTCTTATTAACGATAGAACACGCAACAGAAATGGATACGCAATGATAGCAAAGTGATAACGCGATCTAACTCCCAATCAGGAGAACGATCTCTTCTGTGGTAGGCTCATGCCAATGAGTTTTTCAAGATTTATGTAGGATTGGCCTGAACACAAAAACGCGCTCACCATCTATCTATTGGAGTAGGGTAAAAAACGAGCTAACAGTTCACCTGATGGTAAGTGGCAACTGCAGACCACGATCACCTGCAAACAACCTAAATCGAAGAATGTCAGAGATGCATTGTCACCCCTGTGGATTAAGATCGAATGGTTTGCACCCAGTAATGATACTGCCTCTCTAAACCTTTCAAACCGGGACACAACAGTGGTTGTACTGGTGTTTGCCGGCAGATATGGGTTGGAGCGTGGTACGTAACCAGACGACACCCGGGCAGAGAGGGAGAATTCCACCAGTTAGAAACGACTAAAATTAAAGTCTCTAGACCTCTGACCACCGAAGTATTAAGAATGCAGCCGTAAAGGCTTCTATTATTTACAAAATAAGTAATGCGCTCTGTAGTCGGAGCACATGTGGATGGGGATCGATCACTCACCTAAGGAAGCCGGGGCAGTCGGGCGCGGCGGGCGAGGAGGGCGCGGCGGCGCGCAGCAGCTTCTTGAAGGCGTGCTTGGTGGCGCGCGCCTCCGGGTACTCCACCGGCACGGCCTGCGCCTCGCCCGCGCCGCCGCCCCCACCCGCCGCGCCCGCGCCCGCGCTCGCGCCCGCCGCGCCCTTGTCCGTCACCACGTACAGCGCGGCGCGCCGCGTGCCCGCACCGCCGCCCGTGCTGCCATCGCCGCACACTGCGGGACCGAATGCGGCCACAAGTTAGGTTACATAGGAGACAGCGACGCATACGTCGACAAAAATGAAAGTAAACCATAGCGGGCCATATTCAGCGGAGGCCGAATAAAAATAGCACGGCCATGCCGTTACCGTTCTTCCAATTATATGAAAAACGCTCAACTGCCGGACTTTATTAACAAAACAGTAATTTTTCTCAATAATGACTTTTCAACGATTAATTTCAAACTCATACATACATGTCACTTAAATATCAGTCACTTGCCTCACAACATATACCTTACAATGGGTTCTAAACTAACTGCCAAATTTCGGTGACAGGTCTTACTCTATTGCATAGTTTATCCTCCCAGACATCTATCCAATACCTGTTACATGACCATCAGCTGGGCTGCAGCGGCAATAATAGGCATTGAACAGCGGCTTCACTTATAAATGACGCAAGGGGAATTCGCTTTGGTCGCTACGCGAAATTGTTTTTCGTTTCGACTCGACCCTGCGTCAGTGGGAATTAACGTTAAGTCACCACAACTTTATCTGCTCCTTCTTTTCTGTATTAATTTAAGAGCAGCCGCGGCTGACGATGGTCATTAGGCGAGCTAAAGCGCCCGTAGTGAAACTACAATGCATGAAGCCCTCACCAGAGTCCAGGTCGGCTGTGGAGAGGCGCTGCCGCGGCACGTACAGCTCCAGGTGCGAGGGCTGGCGCCGGTCCTTGAGCGAGCCCCAGCGCCCGAAATGCCGGCCGCTCGGGCCCGTCGCGCCACCCTTGCCACCGCTGTTTCGGCCCAGCACCCTACCGATCGTATGAGATTTATAACATTATTGACCTTTCATAACACGTAAAGGATGGCTAAGTTACATAGATTATGGAGTCCATTTATTTTTACTACTCATACTGCTATTATTTATTTTATCTATTTTTGAACGAGTTAATAGCAAATACATTTGCTATAATAATCATTTACTGATAGCAAACATTATGAAGTTAATATAAATGTTTGTGTACCCGAGTCATGGAGGCTTATGTTTGTGTTTATGATTATTACGACGTATCTTATCACGACGCAGTTCTTCAGTTTTTCAATACACAGCTTACGGCTAGATGACGTGTGATTGTTCGATATAAACTATAAAATTTATTAAGCTGATTTAGCACAATTAAACAGACCGATGACGGGCAGCAGCGCCTAAGGTGAGAGAGTCTGGTACTGTGATCACCGCTTGCCGAGTGTGAAGATTATACCAAATCATCATTACGGGCGATGGCAACCTCCTGCAGTGGACTATTTAAGGTAAGGTAAGAAAAACCGGCCAGACCGATCATTTGCGGATCTCAATATTATTATCGTTATTGCCTTATATATGAAAACGATTCTATTGACTATGTATGAAATGTGGTCCTTTGAGCCAGATACAGTAGTATTACATTAATAGCACTTTCGCCATCTTCTACAGGTGAAGAAGGAAACCGTCGGTGATTACCCGAGCGTGCCGGTCGTCTTGCTGAGCAGCGGCGTGTGGTGCGGGTCATCGGCCAGCAGCAGTGACTCAAGGCTCAGCGACGCGTCCTCCAGCTCGCCGCGCCCCGCCGGCGTGCACGCCACTAGCGCCGCCAGGTACCGCTCCTGGGGAACGTGCCGTCGGAATCACTATCTAAAACCCTCTTTTCTTAATTAGAGTCATGTCTAACCTACCACCCATTTATAGTGAACAGAGATTTAAACTACATTGGTGTAAGCTCAGAGATATTAGAAGGTTTCTTCTAAGACTGCCTCGCTGGTACACTTATTAAGTTCATACCTGTTCTAAGCTCGAGTTGGGTTCCGTACCGCTCTGCGTGACACCGGGTGTCTGATGGCTAGATCCTTTTAACATTCCCATCACGCCTTTATGATGAGACGCACCCGATCTGAAATATTAAGACAAAGGTTAAATTTGTTAACATTTCTTTCTAATCAAAAATATTATGTGCCTGTACCGCAGCGGCACCAACACACTAACCTGGCGAGCAGCGCGTGCGTGCGCGGGTGGCGCCAGGTGAGCACGGGCAAGCGGCCCTGCCGGTAGCAGCGCGCCACGCGCCGCAGCGACTCGTCGCTCATCGTCGCCGGCACCGCCAGCACGGCCGGGTAGCTGTGGCATCAAAACACTGAGCGGTCAATGGGCAAAGATGCAACTAATGAATCAGTGATGGGTAGCAGCATCACTAGTGCGTGCATACCAGCACACATGACCAGCCCGATTGCCCAGCGCAGTAAGTACGGGCTAATCTTTCAACAAATACGTGCACCGGCTAAGCTGGCGCTTTTTTGGAGAGACCAATGTTCAGCAGTGAATTTAAATAGATAGGTGAAGTTGAAGGTCAATACAAAGCAATCCTTAAAAACGTATCAAGGTATATAGCTTTATTTTCAAATTCTTTCCGGCGATGATATCATCGGAAAGAATTTGAATCGGAATTGATTTAAATGATTTCTTACAATCTACACGTCTATTTCTATTTCATACGCGTGAAATCCACGATGTACATAATTTAAATGTTCAAATTTCAAACATTTAAATCGTTGTGTGGTATTTGTGCATGTATCCCATTCTAGCTATTACTGGTATATGATATTATGGTATTAATCCCGTTCTGGTCGTGTCCGGTATTTTTCGGGATTACAAGTATCGCAGTTTTTATTTCGCATCATACGCTTTCGATTAGTAGTGCAAATCATTTTTGCGTAAAAATCCCGTGCAACAGTAGTATTGTATTATTACAATCTTTAAGTCCGCTTTTTTGATTTAGTGAATTAGGTTTTTATCGAGAATCCTCTAAACAAAGGCGGAATCGTAGGTGACGCAGAACCTATCACACAAGTTACCTCCTGCATAGCGTGTAGACGGCGTTGGCGTGCGTGAGTCGGAAGGGCTGGCCCGCGAGCCCCAGGCGCGCCCAATCGCGTGCGTACACGCGCTCGCGCACGCGCTCCAACGTGCGCGCCGCCGGCGGCTCCGCGCTCTCTGCCCCGCCCAACTCCAGCTCCTCCACTGCAACACGTATATAACGTCATTCAACAGTGTCTACAGTTAAATGACTCGCAGTACATCGCATGGTTAATATTAATTGTGGTCCATGGATATCTAAACCATAACTAGAAAAATAATCAAGATATTATGTGGAATAAAAATAAATTGCTACACTTCGGAATTGAAGCGACAAGCAAATTAACAAACATTTAATCAAATTATTCACTCAAACAATTTGGGAAGTCATTTATAAATACAAGGAATAGAATAGTTCACGGAGGAGACCCCTGTGATACACCCGTTGATAAAATTAATTATCTGGATTCATATTCAGGAACTTAACATAACACACCAAAAAAACGCAAAGGCCAAAAGAATATAAGTTACATTGTGGTTAACCCCTCTTAACAATAAACCTTATAGTTTTACTGAAGTCAGTATAAATTCTCAATAACAATTTATTCTAGCAACTAAAGCAAACAGACGAGAAGCAAGAAAGCGGAACCCAACGTACACTCACACGACAACGTGTCGGCGGACAGCGACGACATGAGAGGTGGTGACGTCAGCGAGCGGGCGTCGGCAGATGGTAGCACGTATTTCTGCCTTTTGGACGGTTTTGGCTTTAGCCCTGCTCGCCGCGCCGTTTTTAATAATGTCTTCTTTGCAAATCCTCTGAAACAAACAACGTTACAGTTAATAAAGTTGATATAGCAATAAATAATAATGACAATTCCGTGTTCAATCTATCAAATTGTATGGTTGAAGCAGTTAGTTTTACAAGTATTTTCCCTACATTTTCTATTTTAGAAAACCGTAGCATTGTGGTCAGGCTTTCTACTTGCTGAGTAACGGTTCCTGAGTCCGGATTTAGTAGTATTCTGTACTTGTGGCATAACATCAGGGGCTACCTGTGTGACTAAGCTTACGGGCCGCACATTAGCGTCTGAAGCTTGGCGGCGTGCTACGCAGGACGCAGCTAGAGGCGCGGATCGAGCGCGAAGTGCTGCGCGCTACCTGTGTGAATAAGCTTACGAGCCGCACTTGAGCGTGTGGTGCTTGGCGGCGAGCTGCGCAGGAGGCGGCAGGAGGCGCGGATCGAGCGCGAATTGCAGCGCGCTACCTGTGTGAATAAGCTTACGAGCCGCACTTTAGCGTGTGGTGCTTGGCGGCGTGCATCGCAGGCGGCGGCACGGGGCGCGGCGCGAGCGCGAAGTGCAGCGCGGCGGACGCGGGGTGCCGCAGCCGTGCCACCTGCTTGCGGAACGCCTCTGCCTGCTCGCTGCTCACCTCCTCGTCCAGCACCACCTGCGTGCGCGTCCTGAGCTCGGATTATAACTTCAATACACATTATGGCCATTCCTGGTTATATAGCCAGACCAGGATACACAGGATTTAAACAGTTATTAATATAACAATAGATTAGTGTTTATTGTAATTAGTGTAATTGGTAATTATTTTCGTTGTAAAATTCAATGAAAAGTGCGTTTGAAATATGCTCAATTCCTTTTTTTTTTTAATTGTTTAGCGGTAAATGAATTCTCGTTATTACCTACCTATCTAGTAACCATTGCGTAATTGCACAAAATTTTCAACTTTTATATCTAACACTATAGCATGAATTTAAATTTACTAATTTTTACTCCTGTTTATTTTAACTTGATGCGCTACGGCTTTAGAACCGTAAAATGAAGTATTGTGCAGGGAGTCTGTTGAAGGAATAGGAAACTGGGTACTAAATCCCTATATGTATCTAGTTTCGCAACTGATTTATCTTTCTACCCGAGCCATGTGGAACTATATCTATTTATTGAAGATCCTTTGTACATACATGAATGCAATAAATATTGAGTATTGAGATAAGATGATAACCTTGTGCTGGCTTTACATATTAATAAAAAAAAAATCAAACCTTAATGAGTTGGAATGTTGCGGCCCGAAGCTGCAGTCCATCAGAGAGAGGTTCCAGTTGGGGCCCGTGCGCCCTTACTGCCTTTTCTCTCGTCAAAGCGCACAGGGGAAACGAACGGACCACTGTCTGCTCGCAAGCTGCAACAGGCATGCATCGTCTTGGTTAACATCGTACACAAATGCCAATTAAACTGCCGTTTCTTACGGAACATCTTCATGAGCGCGAGGTGCAATCGTCGGCCATTACAGTACGCAGGGCCGGTCAATTGGAAAACTTACCGAACGGGTCGATGGGCGTGCCCTTGAACACGAGGCGGTAGTTGGTGAGGAACAGGGCGCCCTCTGCCGGCAGCAGCGGCGAGGTGCGACCGTCGGCCACCAGGACGGCGCGCAGGGCCGGTGCAGCGCCGGCTTCACCTGGTACCATACTTGGTGCCACGATACGAGCCTGGATAATATATAAATGTATTTATCTGACATGCGTTAGGTCTAAAGTCAGAATGTGGTCCCTCTAAGGATACATGTGCTAAATAAGAAAGTATTTTTTTTTTAATTTGGTACCTACTTTTTGTACAGGAGGCAAACGTCGGCTTTCTCTAGCTACGGCATCTAACGTCTCTAAATGCATGTGGACAACCCCTGGAATCATCTGATGCAGACACCGTACGTGGTCAGCAGTCACACCGCCTTCTGTGCACACCTGGAAAAATAAAATAAAATCATTATTCTAGTTGAATTAACTATTGCGAAACTATAAATGGTAAAGTAGGTAGTAAAATTATTTCAACCTCTATTAAAAATTCGTACCTTATCAACAAACCTGGAGACCATTTTAATAACATTATTTCCTGCTTCACCAGGATCCGCTTCTTCAAATCCCGACTCCGCGTCTGCACTATCTGACTCAGCAACACTATAACAAAAAACAAAAAAATTACTTATTGCATAGTTAATAGTTTAAATATAATATTATATAATATAATATAATAAAATAATAATAAAAAATTTCGTTTAATGAAAAGATGTTAGTAATAAGTGCAGAATTAAAAAAAAAGAAGTTACAAATAATCGAGTGCCACAAGGATGGTTTTTTTGCGTTACTATTGATTATTCATATTATAGCCAAATAAAACGAATTACCTGTTTGTGATACTGTTACTGGCCCGATCAGCATCATCGCCTCGCACGTCGGCTCTCCTCCCGGCGCCCTCTAGTGGCAGTAAAAGGTAAACCATTCGATTTGCGTAGTGAATGGCTTGACTGTAAAGGGTTGATTCTTCGCTCGCTATTAGTTCTCGTTGTTTCTCTGCAATATTTTATATTTTAATATTTATTGCACTGTTCGCGAAATTAGTTATAAACAAGATAAAAACATGGAGGCAAAAAACGTTTATTGGTGAATTAAAAGTAAATGATAATATTTTTTTGCCATAATCATTTAGTACCTCGAAGTAAAAAGAAACATACAGATAAAGAAAATGTCATCAACTTGTAATGAACCTAAAATAAATATGATTTTTTGAAGTTATTTAAAATGTTACCTGGCGGTAAAGTGGGCCACAGCCGCATCTGCTCAGCCGCTATTTCCAATGCACTTGGTTCTTGAGCCTTAAGCAATGACATGTATTCTTCATCTTCCCTATAATACATGACATATAAATATTCTTTACTAAATACAACTTCAAAATCTAACAATAGGTATCAAAAGTGAGCTTGTGATAAGTCTTTGTTGGTAAGCACATTCAGATTAAACATGACAGATAAAATTAGGCAACAACCCATTAAACTCTCTTGAAAATATGAAATTGATTAATTTGCAGTAGTACTTTAAATGTTTACCTTGGACTTGGTACCCTTTGATGATGGGTAGGACTAGGCAGGTACAAAGCTTTAATATCCCTTTGTACATCCTGGTAGAACGCAGCCTCCCAGAATTGTTGGCTGGTCCATACCTGATGCTCCTAAATGTAGACAAACAAAACAATTGTCAAGACAAACTACAAATTTGGAAAAGCATGTGAATTGTTCAAAATTAACTATTTGAAAAAATTTATCACACTTGGAAAATTAAAGAAACGAAACTTCCCAAAACATTAAAGATAAGCGGTCCAAAACGTCTTTCCTTAGACACCCACCTGTATGCACATGTACGCGTACTGAATTACACCCGTGCATAACTTCCTGCAGTAGGCAGTTGCTAGGGGTAGCATGGCCGCGGCTATGGAATGCTCGTCTAGTGCTGTGGCGGATTGTAGCGCACAGTTCATTAGTCTGTGGACAATAAAGGAACTTTGTTGAAACTTGTCGACATAAGCAAAGTAGCCAGGCAGAGAGACAGACGCACTCGGGCCTTAGAAATATGTTGACTAAGCACTAATCGTTAATATTGTAAGACAATGTAAGTAGTTTGGTTTAAAAGGTACATCTTTGTTCTGTGATACGCGATATTAAAACACAACTTTGGCTTATGGTATTAACTACAAGAGAACAATCGGAAGCGAACATAAATCATGCGAGATATCTAAATGCATTTCCTATAATAATTAAATGCGTTACTTATATTAATATCAAATATGACACGACACTGAGCAAAAAAAGGACGACGAAATAGAAAAAATAAATGCAAGTCGAAAACAGTGCCATAATAAATTGTAAAAAACAAGCGGAAATTTTAAACTGTTTCCATAAGGTTACACTATGGGCCAATTTAGATATGTTCCAAGGTCCAACGATGCGTGTACGTTAAAAGCGATTCAATGATAGTACGCGATGTTTGTGTTGTTAAGCCTCATCATAATGCTTGTTAAGTCCCGGGCCATACTACTACAATATACCAGTACACTGGATATACGATGCGAAAGCTTTGGAAAAATCACAATGTGATTGAATTTTGTACCAAACAATTACCACCAGTGAAATTTTTCATAAGTTAAGATATAATTATTTCGGAGCGTCTAGTCTACCCTGTTTGTGATTTATAGTCTGGTTTCCATTAGATTGGATTCATGTGAGGTCATGGACACTGTGTCCCCTTGTCTTTACAAACCAAGAAACTGCAACATTGTAAATTCTATTGTTACGATACACGAAGATTTAATTGACTTAGTTCAGCCACTGGGCAACATTTTGACATACGTATATCCATCCACGTTAAAAGCATTTCATTGTTTTAGTTTCGCTGTTATCTATCTCATTACATATGAAATTATCTCATTACAGGCGAGACAAACGTCTAACCATCGGCCATATAGCTAAAATGTGTAAATTTATTGTTACGATACACGAAGATTTAATTGACTTAGTTCAGCCACTGGGCAACATTTTGACATACGTATATCCATCCACGTTAAAAGCATTTCATTGTTTTAGTTTCGCTGTTATCTATCTCATTACATATGAAATTATCTCATTACAGGCGAGACAAACGTCTAACCATCGGCCATATAGCTAAAATGTGTAAATTTATTTCCAATGTAATAGGTATTTGAAAATAGGTAATTAAACGTAAGAGTTTTTATGTACAATTGAAAGCAAAAAACTGTATGTGATTGTACTATATCATAATGAGATGATATTTATCAGAACATACTGAAAGATAAAATCAATATGAGAAGCACACATGTCACAATAATTATTTATTGTCAGCGAGAACATGCGATGTACCATTAGAGTATAGCGCGTTGTGAATTGAGTACAATGTTTAAATTGAGCATTTTATCCAATCTTCTAACTATTTTTGTTATAATATGTAAGGGTGATAATATGCTGGTAAGTACGTAATGGTTAATGGTTAACCCCGCGACACTATGCTGAGTCAGCACCGTTTCATTTGACACGACACGGGTTTTGACAAAGTCTTTCTCTTTAATTATTTCTTTTTGTTTTTACATATCTATTGTTTTCTTTTTCTGTATAATTGTATTTCTTGTATCTTTTGTGTTGTGTAAATGAATAAATCGTATCGTATCGTGTAGAATGAGATTGTAAATACATAAATGTAGCAGCCTGTAAGTGTCCACAGCTGGGCAAAAGCATCCTTCTCAAATACGAGTATCAGAGAGGGTTTAGAAGCCGGGAAGGGCCCGCCACGCTGCTCCAGTGCGGGTTGGGTTCACATAACCTCGAAATAATATTTTTATTATTTCTCAGACATGCAGGTTCCTCACGATGTTTACTTCACCGTCGAGCCCTTGGTAAATACACCACATAAAATTGAAATTGCTATTAACAATTTTAGTGGTGCCGGCATTGGGGATCGAACCCAGGGCACTCGCGCTCTATGAAACTAAAGTGAGCGTCTTGACCATTACCTACCACTACAACACCTGGCCACCACTTTTAAACACATAATCTTATTAATTAATATTAGTTAGGTATGTAACGGTAATGTAACCTCACCCGCACGTGACGCAGACAACTGCATACCGACAAACGAGACTCTGGCGTCCAAATGATAGCGGAAAATTCATCCGAATTTGCCAAACAGTCAGCGTCACTTCTGCGCGGGTATCGACACTGCGCAGACCAATCCGTATACCCAGCTTGATGAATATAGAAAAGATTTTGCAGGCGCTTGCTTGAGAGTCCTACGTTCAGCAGTGGACTAAATTAGGTCGATCTCCTAGTTAAGCCTGACAAGTAATGCGCGTCAGTTACTTGCTTCGCTCATTTACAAGCTTCTACTTTATTGAACTGTTTTTTTTTTTTTACTAATACATAGGGTCCTGGAAAATGGACGATCATAAGCATCGAGAGATGTGAGGAAGACGACCTGTACAGCACCAAGATAGACGTAGAGGCGCGCCGTTTAAACCGCTCCCACGTCGGGTTCTCCTTTAACGTGTACTTCGACGAGCAAGTCAATGATTTTACATCGGTAAGAATACATACATATACACACTGTATTCTAATCTGTTACTGTCCATTGTAAGGAAAAAAAAGTCTCTTAAAAGTTTAAGTTTTTTTTCATATATTTAGTGTGACAAACGACGTAACAGACCTATACCTGACGGTAAGTTCACTATAATTCAATGGACATCAGCAAACAACTTCAATCGAAGATGGTTACTGATTCATTGTCTCTGGCGGTTAAGATAAAGATAGGATACCTCATATTCTGTAATAATAACTCTATACCCTTCAAACCAGAACACAACCAATAGGTGTCGAGTGTAGAGCTAGTATGGGTGATTGTTGTGGTGAAGGTGCACGATGTGGAAGAAGTAATCTAATTTGTGGGAGGGAGGGTCCCGCTCTTCGTCTCTTCGAATTAGGTAATATATATCATTTTATGATTTTTTGTGCGAGATAGGGGGAAATAACTTTTTCTAACATCTCTAATGATTGGGGGACAGAAAAGGAGCCACACCACCAAGTACGCACCGACTTTAAGAGGCAGATAAGATCCACCTAGTGAACAGTACTCTTTAAAATATAAAATACCCACTTTTCAAAGTTATAATTCAATCTTGAATTGTTTTGGCCACTCTTGATTGAGTTATTTCATTCAACAGACATGCGATATCAAAGTAATAATCTGGCACCCTTTCTTCCTGTGGGTATCGCAAGAGGCAACTAAGGGAAAAGCCTCAAAAGTCGCAGTTGCGGGACAACAAGCTCGCAAACTACCAGACCAATGACGGGCAGCAGCGTCAAAGGTGCGAGGTGTTTGTTACTTGCCAATGCGCTTGAAGAGCGTGGCGACAATGCCAATACCTGACATGCGGTATGATCTGTAATATTTTAACTAAATTGCTCATGAAATGTTCTGTATGAGTCATCAATGATTGCAACAATATGACCATGAGTTTCAAAGCAGCTAATTGCAAATGTGCGAAGTACACGAGCGGCGATTGGCTTCCAACTCGAACTGAACTAAACTCAATCTATTGGCAGGTGGAAGAATTGGCAGGGGTACCAATTCTCCCACCTGCTTACTGTTACTGCCTGTTACTCCTAACGGGTAGCCGTTAGGAGTAACAGGTCTGAGCTTAGTGTGTATATCTTATTGTCCGTAGTTGCGTATTGACATCTGCAAATACGTAGACGGCGGCTGCAAGGCGTATCAGACGTTGGCGGATGAGAGCGTTATACACTTCTCCGAAAAATATGCCAAGCAGAATGTTAAAACCGCCTTTAAAATGGCGAAGCTGTCAGGATGGCCAATTTATGTGGTAATATTCTTTTAACTATACTAGATAGGTCATGTTGGCTGTGTAAAAGAAGTGCACTTTTATCACGCAATAGACTGACGAAAATACTAAATGGGCATCAATCAAATCTCAAGCATAAAAGATAGTTTTATACTAACTAATTACGAAATGGACACTGGGTTTGAATCCCTGTCGAAGCCAATACTTGTGTAGGTAAGGACGAATGAGTGAGTGAATAGAGTACTCGCTACACTATAATATATTGTGCGCTGTTAACTGGTTTTCGAAAGTTGTTGCCGTATTATTTATTATAGTTGCCAGGCACAGATGTAGAGGAGGAGAGCGCGAGGCGGGTGCGACGGGAAAGGATTGCAGAGGGGGGAAGGGGGGACATTAGTAACAATGCAAAAAATCGGATCTCGGGAGGCGTACGTGCGAGAATCGAACACTTTCCCCTACATCAAATCAAATAAATACTAAAAAAATAATAATATGATCACCGTTATTTATGATACGGCAGGCAACGAATTCTTTAATCGATTCTTACGAAACCAACGGGACGCCGTAGCGTCATCGATTCCAGCATGTAAACTCTAATTCCTTCATACAACTTCGTACTGTGCAACATATATATCACTCCGACAATGCTCTTACAGGGAAATTACGCATTAGACGATTACATTTTCAACGTAGATGAGCTACCAAAGGATTCGCTGTACGGAGATTACGTCGCCAAAGGTTATTTAATCAACAATGCCGTTGACTTTGCGTGCGTCAAAGTCGCCACTAAGTTCGAGAAATGTGAAGACGAAGATTAACTATGATTTTGAGTTGAAAATAAATATAAATAATTAACATTCGATTTTACTGCGTTTTATTAAATCTCAATATGGTCAATGCGTAGCTGTATTTTTGGAATTATTGCAGTATGATCTAGCATTAGAGATCGACCGCGTGCGCACTTGCGCCCGCAGGCGCGGGGTTGGCCACCTCTGCACTAGGGCGGAGGAGGTCTACAGAACAGACTCACGTTATCCGCTAACGACCGCGGCGACAACTTCCGAACACTATCGACAGTTATCAACTGCGCAGGAGTTATTATAGTGCAGCAAGTGTACGCGTAAACACATATGAACTCTCTCATTTTTATCACGCTGCGACAGAGTAATAGGCAAGCTCAATAAATTTAAAGACGAAAACAAATAAGTTTCACGAAAATTCCAACGTAGCGCCAACTACCGACTACGTACGGTCATTATAACGTATCTAATGTTTTTTCCCAAGACCCTATACCCAAACACAGGGGTGGTCCTAGGATTGAAGTCCCTTCAACCCACATTTTACCAGAGCTTATTTGGTGACAGACAGTGAGCCGGTATTCTTCTTAGTGTCCGGGTGGACGATACAAATCCTACTTAAGTTTCGAAAGACTCATTCCCACGAGCTATTATCCATAAGCTTTGTATAAAGCACAATCGGCTATACCCCACCACCCCATGGACAAAGGTTTAGATATTTAATTTAGCGCTTTTAACCACTTTTCATATCAGTTTATTTGGGACAATGTGACAGCTGGTTAGCCTGTCACCACCTTAAGTGTTCCACAGAAGTTTCGAAAAACTCATGCGTACTTCTCCACATAGGCGATTGAACTCTCCTGATACGGAAGCAGATTGTCCAACTACTCGGCTATCATGGCTTCCAGTTACTCAATAATATAAAAAGAAACAAAAGAAAAGATAAATATAAATAACAACTCTAATTGGTGGTTGTCGGAGGTCAGTCGGGCAGCCGGGTCGCGCACCAGCGCGGCGCGATACGTACCTGACTAACAACTCGAACTGATGGTGCTGCAGCAGGTGCTTGTTGGTGGGCAGTCGGGCAGCCAGGTCGCGCACCAGCGCGGCGCGGGCGGCCGGCGCGCGCAGCGCTCGTAGCACGGCGGGGAACGACTTGCGTGCGTCCGCATAGCGACCCTCGAAGATGGCCGCCACGCACGCACGCAACACCTAAGGAATAACAAATTAGTTCATCATCTAAGTTATCCCTTTAAACTAACTTTATTAGTTCAATGGCAATTGTCAATTCAACGTGATTGAAGCTAAAAATCTAATTGAAGCGATTCTTAATCTCAGCTACGTGATTGAAGACAACTGAAAAGTAATTCAATTGTTGAGATTGCCGGGCGCCGTTGTAGTAGCTGATTAATTGTTCGATGTGCCATTGACATTAT
The DNA here is from genome assembly GCA_029286595.1 of Bhutanitis thaidina. Classification (NCBI taxonomy): domain Eukaryota; kingdom Metazoa; phylum Arthropoda; class Insecta; order Lepidoptera; family Papilionidae; genus Bhutanitis; species Bhutanitis thaidina. The sequence goes on along the minus strand of JAGSMS010000020.1, from coordinate 2,839,073 downwards.
TCTCATGTGCGCACTAAAAACAATTATGGCGCCGCCAAGAGCTGTCGCAAAACCAGAATGTTTTTTACTTTTAATATCTTTAAATCGCGATCATCTAGATTTAGGAAACTTAAATGGATGTATTAACTAAAGAAAGTGAAAAAAAACCATAACTTAATTTTGATGAAAACAAATGATCAAAATATTATTATCTCTTAAATATTGTACTATATACTAAACACAGATAAAATTTAAATAAACTGAAACTGATATGAAAAGCAAATGAGGGCAAATATTGACACATTGATTGAAACAACATCCTACTGATGTAGTCATAGGAATAATGCATATTAGCGACATAGATGACTCGTTTTAAATAGTGATAGTATACCAAGCTGAATGCAATTTCGATGCCCATACCACTAAAACTGTTCATATAAATGAAATGTACTGATTTATTATGTGTAAGAAGCAAACTAGGTTTATCATGGATATTCGCATTTGCAACTACGTCTACGTAGTCTACAACTACGTCTACGTAGTCTACAACTACATCTACGTCTACGTCATCCTTAATAATTCAGATAATATCCGCCTAAACATCGACATACGTAACATATGTTTCAAAAAGCATCCCAACCTCATTGTTTTGCGTTAATTTACATATATATCAAATTGTAGAAAATATATAACGTACTTCAAGTCGGCGTGCAGAATTCGTGACCAACAGTTGCCCGGGTTCCTCGCCACCCGTCGGCAGAGCTGCGGGCGGTACAATGCGGGGCTGTGGCGGACGTAATGCTGTTAACCTAGAAACAAACATTTTTATAGTCAATTCAATAAACACAACTCACGCCTGACAGACATGTAATTTTTGTTGACAATTGAAGCACCCCACCTTTAATCAATGTTAGATATGTTTTAACAGTGGGAGGAGCAGGAAACAAAATGTGCCGCTCTTTTGATCACACACACAATATTTAAAAATTTTCAGCATGTTTATCATTAGACGACTTTAACGATAATCACCATCACATAAGGCGGTTGCAATTATTAATTCCGTCGGCAGAGCGGAATTACTACTGCTTCGTTTGCACGTGCAGGTGAGATTAACATTGTGGTAAAAATGCGCTGCCACGCGGATGATTATAGCATGCTGACAGTCGCGGATGACCTCGCGCACTCTGGCGGGGTCCAGCGGCGGCCGGTGCACACTGCGTGCGTAACGGATTGAAACTCACTTGGGGTTGGCGGCGTTGCGCTGCGACACGTCGCGGATGACCTCGCGCACTCTGGCTCACTTGGGGTTGGCGGCGTTGCGCTGCGACACGTCGCGGATGACCTCGCGCACTCTGGCTCACTTGGGGTTGGCGGCGTTGCGCTGCGACACGTCGCGGATGACCTCGCGCACTCTGGCTCACTTAGGGTTGGCGGCGTTGCGCTGCGACACGTCGCGGATGACCTCGCGCACTCTGGCGGGGTCCAGCGGCGGCCGGTGCACACTGCGTGCGTAACGGATTGAAACTCACTTGGGGTTGGCGGCGTTGCGCTGCGACACGTCGCGGATGACCTCGCACTCTGGCTCACTTAGTTGGCGGCGTTGCGCTGCGACACGTCGCGATGACCTCGCGCACCTGGCTCACTTAGTTGGCGGCGTTGCTGCGACACGTCGCGGATGACCTCGCACTCTGGCTCACTTAGTTGGCGGCGTTGCTGCGACACGTCGTGATGACCTCGCGCACTCTGGCTCACTTAGTTGGCGGCGTTGCGCTGCGACGTCGCGGATGACCTCGCACTCTGGCTCACTTAGTTGGCGGCGTTGCTGCGACACGTCGCGATGACCTCGCGCACCTGGCTCACTTAGTTGGCGGCGTTGCGCTGCGACACGTCGCGGATGACCTCGCGCACTCTGGCGGCGTCCAGCGGCGGCAGCGGCGGCTGGTGGATGCGCGCCTCTGCACCCGCCGGTGGCCGCAGCACGCGCTGCTGGTACGCCTGCAACACCACCTGCGTTTATATGCATATGTAACAACTGATTGCATTCCTTCCGGTTCCATCACATAGAAATTAATATTATGCGTTTAACATGTCAAATATCGAGACAGCATGTAAGCTTGCTACAAACTAGATTTTTTTTCAATATAAATTGCTATGGCAAATATAATGAGGCACTATTTTAACGATATTGCCTCATGCTCAGCGGTCAAGGGAAACATCGCGATGAAACATGGCTGAGAAATTGAGAGGAGGCCTTTGCCCAGCATGGGGACATTTACCAACTGCTACTTAACGCACGTTTAAACATTTTAGTCGCGACGAAATCCTGGGATTTTGGCGACCAAAAGCTATGTCTATGAAATTGAATCTACTTAAAACCCTCCGTGGGTTTTCGACAACCTCCTCCGGTATCTAGCAGCAGCGTACGGTGCAATGTGTCTGTTGCTATTCTACATTAAAAACCGCCTACTAAACATGGCAATTGCAATAAATGCTATTGGGAGAGGCCTATGTTCAGCTGTGGACAGTTTAAACAATGCTAAAGGTGAAGACGATCGCAAAGTTATATTTACCTGCGGATTAGGATTCTCATTGAGATGTAACTGCATAGCCAGGTCTTGTATGTGCTGTAATTCAAGGTCGGTGTTCAACGATTCTAACCTCAGCTGCTCGGGTAGGTTCCTAGAAATCAACATAAAAATTAACATATATATAAATAAAAGTTGTTTTAAATTAAACTTCATAATCCATTGATCTGCATAAAAAGTTGTAATGAAAATGCTGGATACTGAGAGGTCAATGTAGTCTTAGGTCCCAGGTTCATATACAATGTAATATTTGTAACGTAGAAAATAGCCAGTGAATTAAAACCGTTTTAGAGATACAACCGACTTCATATCGAACCTATTTTTCCTCCCATAGGGGTGTAGGGTTGTTTTGAAATTTAAATCGGAGCACCTTGATAGACTATTCAAATAAATAATCAAAATCGTTTCACAATACAGCGAAGATATCGTGTAACAAAAAAAAATATAGTCATTGTATGTATTAAAAATACAGTCGAATCGATACCCTTCTCCTTTTTTGATGACGGTTGAAAAAGGGTCCGAGTTTTGACTGTCAAACACAACAGAGTACATTTTAGTTTGCGTCACCATTTACGGCACTATGAGACTGCCACATAGCAGGTGGTTACGGCACTATGAGACTGCCACATAGCAGGTTTATGTTAGTAAACCAGAAAACTTCGCCGTGGTCGAAATGGGCAAGTTATCATAATTGAATTCCTTCATCACCGGTCACTGGTGATGGCTGTGCGTCACCTGCTGACATTCAAACTGAGATGATGCGTAGTCTTGAACTATGGACTTGTATGAGATACACAAATTATAAAAATCATTAAATAAGTAATTAAATATAATTTTCTATTATTGAACAAAAGATGTTTCCCCCACTGAAGTATCAACAATCCCATTCATCATCATCAGTTTTTCTTTCTGTATTTAAGTTTACTTACTGTACAAGCTCGTCGAATATATCGGTGGGTCGCCAGGGCGGGCCCCGCTCAGCGACGAGGCCGTTAAAAAACATGGAGTCGAGCAGTCTCACTGCAAAGGGACACGTGGAAAGCCCTCTGCTGCCCAGAAAGCCCGCTTTGTGGAACGTCAGCACCGGGGACGGGTGGATGCGAATGATTGTGAGACAATGCCTGCGAATAGAAATAGAAATATTTTGAATATTTTAAAATACGTACCCTGGCGGTGAATCTTATGGCGCTGACGGATAGCGAAATAAACAATTCAAGAATATACAGGCCAGTGACTTGTTTTAAATCCTTATATGGTATTATATGGTACTTTTTTGATCAACCTTTATACCTGTCATGTAATTAACTTCGATCGAAATTTAAACAACAAACAGTTTGAGTGTATTTGCTCTATTACTTCTTAATTTATATTTCAATGCGGCGTTCTCCATAATTTAGAATATTTATTGAGGTAGGTTTTTATGTATAACATTCACATTTAGCTACTATATCATAGATCAAGCCGGTGCGGTTCGCTAGTTTATAATAATCTAATACCAATAGATGCTCAATTTGAATGTCACCCACCTGTAGCCCTGCAGCAACTTGGCCAGCGTTTTCATGAAGACGGCCCGGATCTCCTTGTCGAGCATGTGCGGCGGCGAGGCGGCCGGCGGGGGCGGCGCGAAGGCAGAGTCCGCAGAGCGCAACTCCGGTTGCAGCACCAGCGCCAGCGCCTCCTGCAGCGAGCGCAGCAGCCCGCCCTCCGGCCGCGGGATGCTCACCCCCGCCGGGATGTGCAGCGAACCCACGTCGAGGTCCGCCACTATCACGTCCAACTGTAAAGGCGAAGATTATTTTGTTTTGTAAAAATATTTATCAGATGTATGAACTGCAGCCGCGTTTCGCTATGGAATCAATTTTGCATTTATTTTTATAAGCAAGGAACAAACGAGCAAGCGGCTGCTGGCGTGCAGGTGCGTTGTCGACCTTTAAGGATATTTGGTGGGAGGAATGACGGGGAAGGGGGTTGGGAGAGAAGGGACCTCGGGGAGCGAACCTCCGGTTACCTCACTCACCGAACGAAACGTAGAAGCACCAGATGCCTCTAGTTCATGCCGGTATTCTGCGCGATAGTGGTACTACCCCGATCGTACCGGCCCATTCAAGCACCAGTAAAAGCTCTCGCTTGACTATACCACTTATGTATTTTTTTTTCAGTTTAGGTTTGCGGAGAATCAAGGTGAACTTATATATACTTATGGGTTAATTAAAAATAAGAAGGATAGCTGAACTATTTTTAACTCACAAATAAATTTTCCTTCTTAAATCCTTTCATCTTGCTCGTCTAGATCACAAGGTGAACGTTTGAAATTTTGTTCAAACGTTCACCTTGTGATCTAGACATGTCATCTTCCATGACCTTGTCATATTGTGGTATTTGGCTTTCACATTTTTATACAGAAATACCATTTGCTTCACATGAATACGTCATAAACCAAATCCCCTGCTGGATACAGACTCCCCTTAAAAAATTGTCACAACGCACAGTCCTGTGCCACCTGCATCTGTCGACATCTCGCAGCACTCTGCAGGTAATCGTCTTCTCCATCTAATCCAGCCAGATTTTTAAGGCAGTATCGGTTACTTACTCGCAATATTGAGAAACTGAAAATAGCGTTCCTACTAGGTTAGTAGGAACTTAAGATGGCGAATGAAAGAACTCACCAATTCGGACACTTCCTCTTTGAGACTGGAGTGTACGCCGATGAGGAAAGGGGTGGGCGTGGCGAGCACCTCCGCCAGCCCCGCGGGCAGCAGCGGTATATACACGTGCGCGTAGCGGAACGGGAACATGAGTGCCGCGAGAGCTCGGCACGCGGCGGACAGGCGCGCCGCCGCCAGGGACACCAGCAGCACCTTGTGCTCGCTCATCACCGCGCACCACAGCGTCACTGAGTTGTGGATGCCTTGGAAATAATAACCAGATGTGTTACACTCATGGACATCACAATTATCATTTCAATCAAAAACAAAAAATTAAAAAAAATTGAGACTTAAGTTTCAAGGAAAATTTTCACTTCTGATCTTCCATAGAGAGAATCTTATTTCAATGTTTGGCACACTTAGTATTTACTGTTACCTCTTCACATTTCTGCATTTGTCTGGACATACTTTTTACAACCAGGGAACGGGGCGCCAAACAACCAAAAAATATTATTTTAAAATAGTAAAAGTAAAGTAGACACCAATGTAGACACCCTCTATTGGGCATAGACATAGGCCTCCTCTAATTACATAGAAGATTGTGAAGCCGAGAAGAGTATGGTGACCGTGTAGGAAGGCGCGTACATGTTTCGGTGAACCTAATCAAGATGTTCTTCCTATCTCGAGATGGGGCTGCTTACAGCTGGTGCTTGTGTGGTCGCGGATATGTGCGAGGGCACGGCCGATTTTCGACGAAGGCGGAACACTGTAGGGTTTTAGTCGGTGCCGACATAACTCGTCCTAGCCCCCGCGACGCGAGACCCGCTCAAGATGAAAACAAAATGACATGTCATTATGACGAGACGTGTATATATACATCTGCTTTATATCTACTGACCGAGCAACCGCAGTAACATGTGCACGGCGTTGTGCGTAACAGGCATGGGAGGAGCGGCGGGCGGCTGCAACGCTTGCCGATCACCGGCGCCTATACTGAAGCGCACTTGCGGCCCGCCCGCCGGTGGCACCAGCACGCAACCCACTAAGTTGCCGACCAGGGTTTCTAGCGGGACGCCCAAGTTCTCCACCCACACGGTGTAGATAATGCCGAGGCAGTTCTGCGGATAGAAAATAAAAGTTGGCTCATATATGATAAACAAACAGTTAAAGGATGTTTTTACACTGGCATTATCTTACTTAATAATTCATAGCAGAACATAGGCCTTGGAGAGCCAAAAGATTGTAACTCGGCAAGCAGCAATCTGCTTCGCGATCGTGATACCTCGCACCTTAGACTCTGCTGCCTGTCATCGGTCTACTTAACGGTTATCCCGCCATCTATCGGTAACCATTGCAATTTTCAAAGATTTTCCCCTAGTCGCCGCTCACGACACACACGAGAAGAAAACTCAGAGTCTTATTATCCCAATAAAAAAAGTTAAGTGTGGGTTGGCGGACTCACATGTCTTCGAAGTGTCATCCAAGGCTCACTCTCTCAAAAATCGCCACAAACTTTCCTTTATTCATCACTACCAAAATTAAGAACCAATGGTAAATAGTAAAGATAATGCTCCACCTCATCGCTAACCTTCTATTAACATGACCCCAATGTCCTGTGGGACGACACGAAATTTGAATTAACTATTATATATTAAATAGTATATATAGATTGGAAGCTGCTTACCCGAAACGTGTCAATATAATCCTGCCTCGAGACGATGACGAGGCACTTGGGCGCGTACATGATGCTATGGCGGGTGATGTTGGCGACCGGCCGCGACGATTCCAGGGATTCCTCGTCCTGGAACGAGCACGGGTAAAGCTATTGCAAAATGTATATTTCAAAACCTTTCCATGAATTCGACAAAAACTCAATTTGGATCAAAACAAATGTATAAAGCTCAAGATTATCAGGTTATGTTTACAATTATTTTTCGTTTCTATGATTAAGAATTCACTAAATAATACAAATTTTATTTTTCCATTCCACCATTTTTAAATCACCCTTAAAAATAAACAGACGAACCAATGATGCGATGTTTGTAAATATGTCCTAGTATTTCGTGGAATGACATATCACAGTTAACGTCAACTGACGATGATTGCACAACGTATAATGCACAAGCTGTTGCTCGCGAATGCGTACGCCTGGACTTCGAAATTTGCGTATAAGTTTTTATTATATACGTGTATAAATTCTTCCTTATTCCATAATCGAATGAATTATATTTTTATTGAGTTTCAAGATAAACGGTTAATAGAACTTTCACATACTAACTTTCGTCTTTTTCTATGAAGTTAATTAGGTATTTTGTTATTTAAATGCCGATTTGAAAGTCTCTAACTTCAAAATCATAGGACTTTCATAATGTATTTCAACCACCATTATAGTTCCTGAGATTTCATGATTAGTCAGTGGTATTTCGCTTTTATATATACAGATTAACGCACAGATAGTACGCATTAGTTTTCCTATTCAATGAAGACAGACTGACCAACGTACAGTTCAGTACGCACTTTCGTCCAATAGTCGTAAAAAAAAGTTTCATTTTGTGAATTTAACCTCCATCGAACGTAAACACGTCATTCCGAAGTGGTTACACCGCTACACACAGGCAAGCTCCCGCTAAACAACACTGACAGCACAATATTATCCCCGAGGGTACACCATTGGCCCCCGTCTTGTTTTAAAAATTTGCTTTGGTCTGTAAGATATAAGATGTTGGTCTATAGTATATAGTATTATCATTGTATATCCTACTGGTTTTAGATACCGAATATAAATAAATTATTAAAAAAACAATATCGGAGGGTATTCGATCACCTCAACATTTTTTATTCCTTCTCCATTCCGTTGTCGTTGGAATACCAATCGAATCTTAAGACTGGCATACATACAAACATTTAAATCTCAAGGGAGCAAAAGAGCAAGGCGAAGGCAAGTTAAATATTCTGCGACAAGATAATATTCAAAATAGGCTTCACGTTCAATTTTCTAGAATAAAAAATTGGTGAAACAGTTCTATAAGCGCCCGCTTAGCCGGACCTCTTTCCCGGGGAGGGTCGCCGCCGGAATTTCATTATGCGAGCGTGCGCCCTCCGCCGGGCGTGCCACGAAAAGCCTGCATATTCATAGCGCTATAAACTCTCCAGACGATGCTAATTTATCTGAGGACGTCCTCCTACCAGCGCTCGACCGTCACGTAGTTAAATTAATTGCAAATATGAAAATTGCAAGCCGTACATACAAATTAAGTAAAAAAAACACAGTATATAATCACACCAAAACTTTTTACGGGGTAGTCAACGGTACTAATACTTCCAACTGTCAACGAACACAATTATTCGTTGAAGGTGATCAGTCCATTGGTGCTTTTGTGATACTGCACCACGTATGTAAGGATGTTAGGCATATTTTCCATTTAACACTTTAGCAATTCTTGAATTTCTACAACCAAGCGGAAGGAGCAGTAAAAAGGAAGAATTGAATGACTGGGTAAAGAACCGGTGATATGCTAAAATAGGTAAAGAGATTTATTTAATTTGGTAAAAATAGGTGGAGTCGATAGTAGCTCGACGAGCCGGGGTCACATACCCTATGTGACCCCGGCTTTTTATACGTGAGAGAATACATATCGCATAATCCACAGCGGCATAGAATAAGGGGATACATAGGGCTTGCACAGACTAAAACCCCTCAGTTATCCACCTTCGCTGCATACCGGCAGGGTTACGGGAACCCTATCGCCATAATGGGGGCCCAACTACCAATAACATCCTGCCCTCTGGAAACTTTTGTAGTAATTTAAACCAGAACCAACTAATGACGACGACTAAGGAAGAACTACCCTCTACGCATGATGCAACTGAGTTGCGTGTGGTATGTGACCCACCAGAGAGCCAATTCATACAGGTAACACTGCTATGAGGATCACATAACGACCACTATTTTTTTTTTATTACGCAATCCAACAGCGATTTACAAAATAATTAATACATCACTTCTAACATTAAATAAAGCCAAATACGGATTACACAAATATATCAAAATTTTACAGAAACATTGTGCTCAACTTGCAATCTCTGCTTTGTGTTTGGGTATGTAGGTGGGTGTGTGTGCGTGTATGGATGGGTGTGTGTATGGGTGAGTGGTATGTATTTGCTAATATTAGTTATTTGTCATAATATGTATATGAAATATGAATAAATAAATATTTATTGGATCGGTGCATCTTTTTGACTTGACGTTTAAGAACATTTTTAGAAAGATGAAATATGTCTAAGCGAGAGTAATATTTGTTGTAAGTACGGGCAGCACTGCATAGTACAGAATTTTGAGCATAGTTCGTAGTCGATTGAGGATATTGCAAGTGTGTACGAATACATGTCATGAAAAAAAATCTTGTGAAGTCACACTAACATTTAACGTATACGAAAATCAGCGTCCGAGCACTAAGCACCAACAAACAATGTGTTACTACTGATTATTTACTTACTGTTAGCTCGTGATCTCTACAGATTACCGATGCGCATCTTTGCTACGTTGATGGATCCCAATTGTACGAGATCGACCGCGCGTGGTTTCAATTTATATTTTCTTTTTATTATCATTATATCGTTCATTGGTCTAGAAACGAATGACTGTATTTGATTATTTTTTCGTAGAACATATTAATACGGATATAACTTTAAAAAGTAAACTAAATGAAATATGCGAAGGTATAAATATAGAAACGAATCTATATATATATAGGTATATATGAATAAACAGTAGTATAAAAATATAGGAACGTATTTGTTTATTCATTAATTAAATGACATGAAGCAAAGTTGGTAAATAACTTTATAACCTCGCGTTCTAAAAAAATTAGCATAATCATTTTTAAGTTATACATTGATTTACGCCTGTAATAACAGGTAATAGATAATAATCTAAATCCTGCATATTTACAATCAATATTTTAACGCGCGCTTCAAAATCAGGGTCTGATTCCGATATGCTCGTTTTGAATGAAAACTCGCGGTGGAGAATAAATTTCAGTATCGAGGTATGATTAAGTTACCGAAAACGTAGTGACGTCGTTAAAAACGTTATGACGTTATAACGAAACTGAGTACATTAATTCAGCGCTTACTCGAACTCTGATCCATCCAATAATAAGTTATTTACATAATTGCTTCCTTTAACCAAAGAGTTACAGAAAAAACGCGTTGTTTATTCTTCTTAGATATCACTTCATACAATGACAGACTTCAATATTTTAGAATGAATTTTTCCGAAATTTTATTCTTGTATAAGCTCGCTAATGGCATTCTCGATGCTCCTAACTTGTTATCCCTTCTTTACTTTTCCGTTCCCTCGAGGTTGCCAAGAACCACGAGATTTAACGCTTTCACAGATCGCCTAAGTAAATCGAATCTTGGACAACATGCGCCTCTTTACCGAATCGTCAAGAAATATAATAACCTAGCGAAGACTTCAAAGTAAGACTTGTTCTCAAATGCCATTGGCGGGCTTAAGAGGTAATTGCTATTATCTTAACAAATTATGTCTTGATTTTCTTTTTATTTTTTGAAAGCAATTTATTTACAATATAAAAAAAACTAGTAATCTTAAGTACCATAAGGCATAATTATTTTGTCTATGATTGTTTTGTGTAAATTAAAACATAATTTTTCGCTCATTGTATTTTGCACGTGGTCTTCGCCTGTAACTTTTTTTTTATGGAAAAGACGGCAAAAGAGCAAGCGGTTCACCTGATGGTAAGTGCTTACCGTCGCCCACATACATCTGCAACACCATAGATGTTGCAGGTCCGTTGCCGGTCTTTGATATTTGGGAGATGGGAGGGAAGAGGAATAGGGATGGGATGTGGGCCTCCGGTTACCTCATACACCGAACGAAACGCAGAAGCACAAGATGCCTCTACTTCACGCCGGTATTCTGCGAGGCCGTGGTATCAATCCGGTCGAGCCGGCCCATTCGAGCAACAGCTAAAGCCGCTTGGCTCTACCACACTTATATTAACTGTAGTGGCACTGAGCTAATATCATTGATGTATACATTTCATTTGTTGTAAAATAAATAAATTCTATACGTAAGGCAATAATGTTGAATGTACCATTCGCTCATGGTAGTTCTATTTATACCAATGGCGGTAACAAACGAGAACCCATTCCGCCTGATGGAAAGCGGCCATTGCAGCCCATAGACACGACACTAACATCTATCCTTGATCCTATAAACCAAAATGCAGATGCGTTGTCACCCCCAGAGTGCCTAGTGACCAGTAAATTAGTCTATGGTCCTGGTAGAACGTAGGAAACATAGCAGGCAGTATTATTATGCTATTTATAGTATTATCAGCGGGCAGTATTGTCGCGGGTGTTCTGTGAGACTGAGGGCCTTCCCCGGTTAAGTGACAAATAGGGCAAATTTACAATGTAGGCAAAGGTACTGCGAAAAAAAGGTAAGTACGAGTACTTCGTTTTCATCGAAAGGTAAGTGATTCCGTAAGATATGTAAGTAGATGTATGTACACCATGACCATGAGCAAGAGCCTAGTGCTCAGGGCGCTCAATTTAGTATCATAGAGCCCAAGTGAACTGGGTTCGATCCCCGGTGCCGACACCACTAAAATTGTTAATAGCAATTTTAAGTGCTGTATTTACCACGTGCTCGGCGCTGAAGGAAAACATCGTGAGGAAACCTGCATATCTGAGAAATAATTTAAAAAAATATTATTTCGAGGATATGTGAAGCCCGCCAACCCGCAATGGAGCAGCGTGGCGGGCCATTCCCGGCTCTTATCGAAACTAAATAAAAAATATCGATAACACACATAAGTAATGAATATTATCTTTAATTAATACTTTATATAACAATAAATGTCTCTTTCCTTTCTTAGAAACCATCCTTTCATTAATAGGGGGCAATAATGTAATCAGAAAAGAATATTTACATATAAATGTAAGCAAAACAAACTTTATTATTTTCTATTCTCATCCAAACACTTATAGAAAGTTAAAAATTCATTATAAATGTAAATATATTCAATTTGTAACCCGTGGAGACAGTCTCTATCGTACTATAACAGATTCAAAATAGTATTGAAATAGTTCTTTTTATTCTGTTGAAGGATTATCGGAATACCAATGAGGAAATAGTATATGTAGGTGCCGTTGAATTTTAAGATTTTATATCACTTATTTATTACGTTATTGTATTTTATAGTTAATTTAACTACATAATCATTAGTATTCAAATATTTATATTATTTCAGAAAATTACTATGTTTAAAGTAATATAAATTAACTTATCATGACGTAATATGTGTACCTCAAGATGATTATGTGTCGATCTAATATACCTTATTAATTACACCCCACACATTGTGCAAATAAAAAAATTCAATTTGAATATAATAACAATGCCAGAAGACTTTATTTAAAAAAACGTGCTGTAATTACTCCTAATACCTTTAAGTAATAGCCCGAAACCGAAAACGCCTGAGTATAAATCGATTCGTACAACTGTAATAATGGTATCATTAATATTCAATTTCGAATAATCCTATTACTGGACTATTTTGACGGGAGTTAACGGAAATGTAATTAATTTAACAAAAGGTAGAGTAAAGCCGTGGTAGCCTAGTGGGTAGGGCGCCCACTTTTGTTTCAAAGAGCGCGAGTGGGTTCGCTCCCCGGTGGCTGGCACCACTAAAATTGTTAGCAAATAGCAATTTTAAGTGCTGTATTTACCACGTGCTCGGCGGTGACAGTGAACATCATGAGGAAACCTGCATGTCTGAGAAATATTAAAAAAATATTATTGCGAAGACATGTGAAGCAGCGTGGCGTGCACTTCCGGCTCCATAACCCCCTCAGACATTTGAGAAGGAGGCCGTTTCCCAGCAGTGGGCACTTACAGGCTGCTACTTTAAAGTGTTATGTGAGAAAAAATAGTAAAACCCTAATATCCAAGTCTATTACATAAAAAATTGTGATGTTGTATAGATAAAAGTAATACTTTTTCACTACGTTAAATGTTTGAGAAGCACTAAATCGTCACGCTAGTTGAAACCGATAAGGTCATAACGCTTTTACTCACGTACAAAGAAAATAGACGAATATTTTCTTACGACATCGCACACAATTTTACATCTGCGACCGATATTTTTTTATAATCCCTCTACTCAATACAGCACGGCTCTGCCAGCGCTCTTTCCTGCCCACTCGCATTTTTTCTTATTTCTTTATCTTTATTCTCAGCGACTCTCGCAAAGGCGCCTTTTACCAAGAGGGATAGAGTCTTAGAGGTCTTTAGAGGAATAGCCGCCGAAGACAGCTGTCGCTGGTGGGGCCATGGGCTAGCGTCCTGCCTGAAATTGGATCACAGTGCACACAATTCAAGACCGATGTTACCCATCCAAGTCCTCGCGGGAGCGAGGAATGCATTAAATATCCCCACGTATCAAAAAGGTACATTGGCTACTGAACCAGAGGCATAAATTGTTAAGACGGCAATAATTACTTTATATGACATACAATACAAATCACTTTTGTTTTTTTTTCTACACATTTACATAACAAAGGAATTATTTATCTCTCGGAACATTAGGATATTAATTGTAGCGCTACGAAAATTGTCGACGTCATCACGAAAATGTACAATGTCACACCCGGTCTGTGTTATCAATTAGTTTTGGTACGTTTCATATTGTTATTATCTTGGTTGGAGCTGCAAATAGTTTTAATCCGTGCGATAGACGTTATGTGATAAGCATTTAGTTTTGTTAAGGACGAAAAACGAAGGCATAATCTAATGGTAGCTAGCTACAAAGCGGCGACAACGATGTCGTCGCCTCGTCGAGAAAGATGTGTTCGTGATACTAAAGCAAGCAGAAGAATAGCATTGTAAATCTGACGGTCTACTGTGTAATTTTGGTGGTAATGGTAATGGTAATGGTAGTGGTATATCTGGTATAGATTTCGTCGCAGACTTATCTTGGTTAATCGAAACAATAATTAAATTTAACTACACAAAACGTGGTAGAGCCAAGCGGCAGCATTTGGCTGGTGCCCGAATGGGCCGGCTCGACCGCATCGGTACTACAGTATCTCGCAGAATACCGGAGGCCCATATCCTCTTTTCATCCTCCCTCGCATCTCCTTAACACGCTTAACGGTCGGCAACGCACCTGCAGCACCTCTGGTGTTGCGGATGTACGTGAGCGACGGTAATCACTTGCTCGTTTGCCGCCTTTCCCATAAAAAAAGACAAATCTAAAAAACTATCGAATCTTGCGAAACGTCAAAATGATCATGATTACCATTACCACCAGAGTTACGCAATACCACTGAAGCAGATACATGAGTATTGATACAGCTAATCTAACATATCTTTCTTTGCAATAATCAGCAAACACTTAACACCTAATATATAAAGGATCTGTTTGTTTTTCCCAGTTGAATTGTTTCTGTCTACCCAATTTTTAATGTAGTTTGTGGTATGGCTGCCGGTTATATTTGACTAAATCTAACCGCGATAAATGAATATTACGCTAGTATGATACCGTGTGCAAGTGACGGGTTCTAATTCCGGTCCCGGCGGCACGACTTAGCTGTTAATTGAAATATTAAGCACTAGATAAATTGACTACGTGCTCGGCAGTGACGGAAAATATCATGAGATAATATGCATGTCTGAGAAATAATAAATATAATTTTTCACGGTTCGCCAACTCGCATTCGAGCAGCGTGGGGGACTCTACCCAGCATTCCAAACCCTTCTCTTGCTTTTTAAATTATTAATTCTTTATTAAACTTCATCATCATCATCATCATTTCAGCCTATCAGAAGTCCATTGCTGAACATAGGCCTCCCCCAAAGATTGCCACGAAGTTCGGTCCTGAGCCACCTGCATCCATCGATTTCCCGCAACACTGCGCAGGTCGTCACTCCATCTTGTGGCGGGTCGTCCTACACTGCGTTTGCCTGTACGTGGCTGCCAGTCGAGAACCTTTTTTCCCCAGCGGTTGTCAGTTCTGCGAGCTATGTGGCCGGCCCATTGCCACCTCAGCTTGCTGATCTTTACGGCTATGTCGGTTACCTTAGTTCTACTGCGGATTTCATCGTTGCAGATTCTATCACGCAGAGAAACACCAAGCATAGCTCTTTCCATAGCGCGCTGAGCAACTTTGAGCTTCCTCATACGGCCTGCAGTGAAGGACCAAGTCTCGGATCCGTATGTCATCACTGGCAACACGCACTGGTTGTACACTTTGGTCTTGAGGCTTTGTATTAAACTTAACTATTAGGAAAATATGAAGAATACATAGTCTAATAGTATCGAAGTGTACCCAAATGGTAATTAATTGACACGCCTATATCTATCCACTCAAAAGTTTACACTAAAGGCAACACACATTGGGCAAATGTTAAACAAATATTGAAGCCAATTATCATTGCCAAACTGTCTCCGTTATAATTGGCACCAACATTGGAGCTACAGCACAGACTAGGTCGGTTACTTCGTAAGCTAAAGCACGGCAGGCCTCGCCCTATTGATCAACTTCATTAGGATGGGTTATTGCCCTCATAATATTTGTTATCGGGATATAAATAGACGAGTTATTCATTTGTAGCGGGAGTACGAGCATCGGGATAGTGACGTGTGAGAAGAATGAAATCACCAGGGGGATTTATTAAACACGTATGGTTCACGCCTTTAATCCTAACGGAGTAGTCAATGTACATAAAATTATGTAAACTGTAGCTAGCTCGTGAAAGGGCAATGATAAATCTTGGTTCATCACACTGGATGATTGTGATCACCACCTGGACCCCGATTTTATAAGAAAAACGATTCTTAAGCCTTTCCAATACGACTGCCTATTCTACTAAATTTTCACAGCGCTGTCGTTTAACAATGGTAGGTAGCAATCTGAGTCTGAGTGTAGCCATTCATAAATTGAAACTACCATGCTAGCCTAGATATTTTAAGAACCTTATACAAATAATTCCAACATTTTTGGCATCCATCATCTAAAAATAATACAGTGTATCGCTCAAAGAGTCTGAAAACGCAATAAAATCACAGTTTTATGACAAGCCTAAATGACGACTACGTTTCGGACGTGCCTTGGTCATTTTGAAGCCTTTGGCTTAGTGCAACGGCGCATCTTTCGTTCAGCAAACGGAGTAGAAGACTGCGCGGGATGTATTAGTACACACACACACACTTACACACACACACACACACACGTACATACACTTTTTTCGAATTCGCTGCATGTAAAGCTTGTCTGATAAGATCGGAAAAATATTATGCAGTATTAAAGATGAAACTCGAGAACCAATAAATTCTGACATTTGTGTAGGTTGTAACTGCTAGCTTGATAAGGTAACTGACATTGCCTTTTATAAATCTTAAAGTATGAAATTATAAAGTATAACTTTGGCGCGAACTTTTAGAGTGATGGTTTTGCCTTTTGTTATTTCCAGATTTGATGTCTAGTGTACAGCAATGTAAAAGGAAAATTCAATTTAAGGCCAGAAATAGCTGTCGTCTGTAAGAAAATTCAATAAAGAATTCTCGTGGGATAAAATTTTAGATCACGCGGGTCACCCGCTCTTCACTTATATAATATATGAAATATAAAATTGATATCTTGACAATCCTCTGAAGTCTTACTTAGATAAGTAATGACGCATTTAGGACATAGGAAAGGACATTTTTTGTCTCGTCTTACCTAGACTGAGACCTGCGTGTACTAGACGTGGCAATTTACCAACTAAAATTGTATACGGCAGTTCGATATTGTCAAAGATAAAGATAAATTTATTTGCAGAGACATGATATGTGACGAACTTTTACGAGGCATGCATAAGTTAAGTTGTATCAATAGGGCCAACATGTTTTTTCGATATCAGTGAGCGAAATTTGGATTGCTTCAAATTAAAACTTAAAATGAAAGCAATTAAAGATCGTAAAATAGCGTCGATTCAGAATATAACGTAGAGAAAATACTTTAGATCTAGATAGTCTCTAGATCTTTTTGGTCTGGAGATTTTACGATAAGTCCAGTGAGACAAATACCACGCTTCTGTTAATTACGGCTAGCTCTCTCCTATTTTTTTTTACTTTTGGAGCGGCAGCCTTGCCTGTCTAGCTGGAAAGGACTCGAGCTACACTGTGACACCACATATCCTTCGAATTTCGAAGTAATCGCAGCCTAACACATTACAAAATTCACTCGACTGTCAGAACGTTATTCCAGGTGCCCACACGCCACGCAAGTCTAGACGCCGAGAAGCGTGTTCTTACCCCGGTGACTGTGCCAAACGAAACCGAATCTGAAGGGATCAACGATCTAGACACGCCTTCAGTGAGAACACTGACCCCCGTAAAGTGATCGGTTACTGTTTACAACCGAAATAAAACTAACATTAAACCCCTCGTTAGCTCGTTCACTAGAAATTCTATGCATAGCATACATACGCATATTATTTCATACATTACCAACATGCATAATTTTATATGCCGTGCTTTATTTTAAGCGTGGTAGAGCCAAGCGGCGGCTCTAGCTGCTGCTCGAATGGGCCGGCTCGACCGGATTGATACCACGGCCACGCAGAATACCGGCGTGAAGTAGAGGCATCTTGTGCTTCTGCGTTTCGTTCGGTGAGTGAGGTAACCGGAGGCCCACATCCCCTCCCTATTCCTCTCCTCTTCCCTCCCATCTCCCAAATATCTTTAAAGACCGGCAACGGACCTGCAGCATCTATGGTGTTGCAGATGTATGTGGGCGAGGGTAAGCAGTTATCATCAGGTGAACCGCTTGCTCGTTTGCCGTCTTTTCCATAAATGTATATACATATATATATCTACGAGAGTCTTCTACCCCATTACGTCCCTCGAGCGACGAAAGAATCTAATAAGCAGAATGCCAGAAATATATTGGTGCCATCAACAGTTGGCGAAACAATTATCTCAAAGCCAGGCCTAAGCTCTAAGGTACCAAACCATCTGCTAAACGTGGCGATCGTCGCAATTAGAAGAGGCCTTACACAAAATGGCGCTAACAGCACGCAAATTGTAATGGAGGTTTTTAATCGTAGACGGCTTCAAATCACTAACAAGGAACATAACAAACCACATTGTGAATAATATGCTTACGATATTTGCATTAAAGTTTGCCAATATCTACATTTTTATTGCAATGTCATAAAAATGGTGATTTCGTTGGCGAAACATCCGATTGCGCGTCCTAAATAATTACCACAACAATTAAATGCAAAACTACAATGCAACGTAATTTAACAGAGGTTGTGCCTGCGACTGCTTGCGTACAATATAACCTTTTTGGGGCCTTCATGTACACGGTGTGTTGGTTTTGGGATTTTCGAATAGCACTCATATTTCTTAACTAAATCTAATTTAAACACTGCTTGAAATATTGACATGCAATCGCAGAGATAACAATGAATATCAGTGGAGTGGATATCATGAGCTTTAATGGGCGGTCCGCCGCCTTTGACATATAGTTTCGATATATATATATTTATATATAGCAGAGTTAGCCACGTCATAATCATCATTATCATTCGCCAGGTAGCGACTGGACATAGACAGTACAGACTTAAAATCGCCCGTACATGCGGCTACGTGCGTTTCAAGAAGATTTTTCCCATACACATCACGCAGAGCCGGTCTGTGAACGCTGTTCCGGCAACTCACGTAGCAGAGCAAAGCGGCGGCTTTTCTTGCTGCTGGAATGGACCGGCTCGACCGGGTTGGTACCACGGTCTCGCAGAATACAGGCGTGAAGTACCGGAGGCCCTCCCCCATCCATCCCCCAAATACCCTTAAAGGCCGGCAACGCACCGGCAGTACCTCTGGTGTTGCAGATGTACGTGGGCGACGGTATTCACTTACTATCAGGTTAACCGCTTGCTCGTTTGCCGCCTGTCCCATAGAATAAAAAAAAAAACTCGCACCACTGATGCCTACCGTTCTTAGTCTGTTGCTATTGGGTACGGCAATTATCGCACAGTCGCGTGCCAAAAGCTTTTTCTTTGTTATAACTTCATAATACGATGCGTAAATTATAAACATTCTTTGCACGCGACTGTACAACACTGTAACGTTGCTTACATTACGGACCTTAAGCAGAATTTTGTACCATTTGATATACAATGCATCAAACAGGTTCATAGGATAATAAACTTTATGGCAGTTAGCAAAAAGAACTATATTGCTAGTCCAAAGGCGCTGCAATATCCGGAGCGAGACCATTACTCTTCCTCTCATGAAAGCATGGTTTACATCAATGGCTTTACTTACGAACAGACCAACAGACTACTAGTGTTTTCAGCGTGTGAAATGTTAATACCGCAAATTATACCTTACGCCCATACGCAATATAAAATTAATCCGCTCGTTTGTTTGGATATTCTGAATTTAAACTTCAACTACTAACTATATAATGAAATAAAATCCGCTGAAACAATAATTTTCGTATTCATTATATACATGGTCCTATTCGACTACTACGCGGATATTCAATTGTGATCTGAGCACGATAAAAAAATATATAATGCCACAGCTTACCTCCCTGATCTAACGCTTAAGGTTAATACTTACTTACCTAGTAAATATCAAGTAATCTGTGCTTATGCGATAAGATCCGAGGAAGCTTCTTTGTAGCATCGAGAAGACACAGGACCATAGTATTTAAATGTGTAATTTTTTTTCGAGCTTTTCTTTCGACTTTTCCGCGGCAAGAGAATGGCATATCTCCTTATTAGTAAAGCGATTTTTTGAATCGTAAACAGTACAACCATCCAGTACAATCAGTAATTGAAGCATTACTTCAAACACAACCTACTGTTTCATACTGAAGAGTATATTCTTAACTAGAACTCAAGTATGACATGCTTGCGTGTCGATGTGTGCAGAACGCACACACAGCACACACTGCACACAATGGTAGAATGGGGCCGCGTGCGCGTCGACGCCTCGGTCTATTGTTCGGTGACAGCTCGCCTGTGACAAATTCGCGACGAGAGCAGTGCTGAATTAACGCTGCAATGTGAGTCGACGCCGGCCAGTTGGGACATTTTTACTTTTGCTTGTTGATTGGTTTTCTAATATCTTGAAGACACTTCTATCATATTCAGCTATCGTTTTTCTATTGCAAATTTGTCAATACACTTTAAATATCAACTTTTAACAAGATACTAATTAGGTAGAACCACGAAATTGAAATTCCACAGAAAATAATATTATATGTAATGACGGATATTCGTGACTCGTGTCTATGATCTGAATGCGTTGGCGGTGCTCATCTAAATCATTATTTATTTTTGGAGGTGTTCGAATAAAGCAAGGATGACACACTCTCAGACAGACAGTCTGCAGTGTGTCATCCTTGTTTGATTACAGCTAAGAAGATTTTGTACGTGGTAGAGAATACCGGCGTAAAGGTAGAGGCATCTGTCGCTTCAGCGTTTCGTTCGGTGAGTGAGGTAACTAGGGGCCCACTCCCCCTACCCCGACCCTCCTTCCCATTGTCCCACCGCATTCCTAAATATTCTTATATGCCGGCAAAGCACCTGCAGCTCCTTGGGTGTTGCAGATGTACGTGGGCGACGGTAATCACTTACAATCAGGTGAGTCGTTTGGTAGTTTGCCTTCTTTTTCATAAAAAAAAACACTTCACGGTTACTACGAAAGTTTATATCAAGTAAATCTATTGGCTCATCCGGGGTACAACCACTATCTTATACAAAACCAGCTTTATGTAACGGCATAACTCTGTTGTTTCGTATGGTAAGTAAAAAGAACCGGAGGCAAATTATTGTCATATTACTTCTGAAGGTGATAATGCCCCTACATCTTTATTTTATTTGAACATGGAGCCATGGAAGCAGTTAACAATCACCACAACACACACTTACACACACTCACTCATCCACTCACTCACACGCTCACCCTACAGTGAACAGTATCTCTAGAACAACAGGATTTAGAAAGTAGAAGTTGAAATTTAATACGATATTTATTTAAAGCGATGCAAGGATTCATGGTTTAACATTTAGGATTATGATTACGATAACAAATTCTGATAATCACCGATAAGAATTATAATTAGTGTCGAAAGGTTGTTCGGAAGAATGTTGATCGACTAAAACCACCAAATTTCAAATAAACTCTATTACTTATGATTTTTAATAATTATTTCAAGCTTCAAGTAATCAAAATTTATGGATGACAAGTTTACATTTAAATCACATATGTAGGTTATTGGCAGCAAAACACACAGCAGGCCTTATTTTCAATACTTCTATCAAATTTAATGATACAAACATCGTGAAGAATCGTACTTAACTATCGCCTGTTACAGTCAATCGTTGAGAGATATTCGGCGAATAGGATTAACCCCAATCCTTGCATCACTCGCTAAAGGCGCAATAAAGTAGGGTTACTAAAAAAAATACCTTTTGAGGCGTCTTAAATAAGCCTCAACCGTATTTACTAATACCTAAGCAAATTATTATCACGGAATAGAAAAGCTCGTTAAGTTAAATATTTAAGGAAAACGTGTTGTAAGATGTGAGACATAACGAAAAGGGTTCTGACTGAAAAATTTTAGCTGTAAAAAAACTTTGCATTGTTCAGTACATGTTAAACAATAACAAATCATGCCTACCGTTGTTACTTTAAATTAAAAAAAATAGTAATGAATAAGCATATTGGCGTCTAGTGCGACATCGTCGTGTGACATGCAATTAGAGCAATAAATGTAAGATGATGATGAATAAAGATCGATGTGAGTGTGCAACGCAATCGACTTTCGAACGGGTTCCGGTCAAGTATGCAGGGAAAAGTGGACGCGCATTTCCACGACAGTTACATTCGAATCATTGCAAAGGACACAGACATGAAACTACTTTAAGTTAAAGTAGAAAAACATGCCGCGTGTTGACGACCGTAGAATTTTACCAAATCTTCCCGTGAGTGGAAACGCCAATAACATACGAGTAGCATCAGAACAGATAGCCGAATAGCCATTATTAATATTTCAGAAATAAAATTATCCGATACCGCTGCCCCGTCACAGGTGCGAAGGGTCTGATACTGGCACCGTCCGCCTTCCCGCTTGCCATGCATGACGACTAAGTGCAAATAATACTTAAAAACTGCCAGCAATGGGCGTTTGTGGAGACGCAGTTAACATCGCATTTAATATTATATTTATTCTCAATTACAATTGGAGCAAGGATAAGATGCAGTGTCAGAAACACTGAACGCCAAACAATAGAACCTGACCCAAAGAACGATAATTGTGTTGCACAAATATTGCCCGCTGAATCCCAGGATTCGAAGGCCGTACTCATGGCGGTAACTACCAAGTCATGAGGACTTTAAAAAGCGATACGAATTCTTAGAAAGTAATCCCTTAGTACAGTGAAGTGATCAAAGCTAAATCGATCAAGGTCGGTGACAACAAATACGTAACTCTTGGTTACAAGGCTGCGAGCCTCGTTTCATTGCTGTGGCTGTGTGTCTACATACGTCAGTATCTTGCCTATATTTTTTTTGCGATGTACTCGTATATCTGGTTAAGGCCCTGGAAATAATCCATTAACATCTTTTAAAATACAACGGCGTGTCAAAAACATATGAATTAAAATGTAAAATATAAATGCAACCGATACCGCCATCAAAGATGTTAGAGTACGCCTTGAGGACATTTGGTGACAGAATTTACAACTTGCTTGGTCACTTACTAAGCGGAAAAGAAACCCTTTCGTAAAGTTAAAATACAAAACGAGAGGTATTCTGTACAAGAAACGCTTTTCTCCAGCAATTTTCCCCCAACCGCAAGACCGTTAACCCGCGCCGTACCGAATCGGCAACACAACAAGAGAAACCCGCACCGTCTTGTCAACCAGCGCCCGCTGCACCGAGCAGGTTCGGTTGTCCATCACGTGACCTTACACCCAACATCGTTGCACTTTCACTAGAGTCGAGATACGAAGTCGACCATCGGTCTCTTAATAAGTTAAGAACAGTTTATCGCGAGTCTTTTATATTCGAAACAGAACTCTGACCCCAGCTTGACAAATATCGCCACGTATACCTTTCGCCAATACGTATTTATGAGGAAATAATAAAGCCTTTGAATAAGCGTGATGCTTTCAAATGAAAAGCAGTCATCAGATTTTCAAAACCAATAAACGCAACCGTTATCTAGCATACTGAGTCTAACTAAAACAAGATTAAAAGATATTGCTGAGTCTAACTACAACAAGATTAAAAGGTGGGGGATGATAGTTATGATTTTAAAAAGATTTTATATATTTTTTAATTACAACTGGTATGTTTACTTAAGAAGCTTAGTCAAGACTGATTACAAAATGGTTATAAAAATGATGTTTCAGCTGTAAGCTGATGCGACGTCTGCACGGCGCCTTAGTATTGCTGGTGTTGTCCCCAGGTAACTCACTACATGTTAATACATAAAGAACTCGATCATAGCTAAGTCATATACAAGCTGGTGAGCAATATCCGACGTAACAAAACAATGGTAAGGAGACACGCGCCGCTGCTCGCGTGAGTCAGTGCCTACGCAGATACGAGTATGTAAGTAGTACGAGTCGTGCGTCTGTACGTCTGTACGTCTGTAATAACGGTGCGTAATTGAGGACGGTGTGAAAAAATTATCGCTCTGCCATCTCACATCTATGATGTTGTTCCGTTTGGATGTGTCTTTATTCTACATAATTTAATCGTAGGCCTATATCGTTAAATTAAAATTTTCATATGGATTCGTGTGCAGCTGCTTTAGAACAGTAGTGTTTTCACAACGGCTGAAAACCAAAAACGCGTTGTAACGTAATCCTATATTTTTAGCAACACTTCTTTTGTAATAGCTCAAATCAATGTACCAGTTGAAGTTATCCGATAAATAAAAACAAACAAAAAGCGGAGAAAAATAAACTGAAAATTATATAAAAAAGTAATCCACTTATGCCCGTATCAAAGTTTTCTTTGTCCCCGGAGGCGGTAAAATGATTGGAGAATTCTTAGGACCCCGGGAGTTGGGCCATGAACGACAAATTGTTCCGCGAATGCCTGCCGGGACTGTAATGAAACGGCAAACGACAATTTTATGTTATATTGTTTTTCTCGCAAGCGAACGCTTTGTTCACAAAAATAACGATGAACTTATCTATTAGTAACATATATCTATACGTATAGGCACGATTGCCCAGTGGTTAGAGGATCTACCTCCGAATTAGGTGATCCGCGTTCGATCCCTTATTTGAAGGGCTCGTTCCAAAGAGTTCTTCGAACCTTATGTACGATTATTACACTAAGACGGCGACAGGCTCATCACCTGTCACATTATTCCAAAGAATCTCTGGTGAAATGTAGATTGAAACACTTCTGACCGCCTCCCCGAGACAGGAATCGAAATTACGGATACGATGGCCGTCTGCTGCGAAAGCAAATAAAGAGCTTAAAAAATTTTTACATGAACATAGTTTTGATATCGAAATTTTTGTTTTATATTTTATATGTATTTTTTTTAAAGAATACTAGCAATACTATTTATTAAGTAAAATTACTAATATTCGTGTTAACTCTCCAACTAAGCTTACAGCTTGTATCTGGAGTTGTTCACGACAATAGTCGAATGGCGGGCTCGAACTTACGACGTCATGTTTCGTATTCCGCACCCTAACCCATTTGGCTATTGGGATTAATATGTTTCTGTATTAATATAATTATTTAAGTTCTAGTCAGTGTGTGAAATTTAAAAAACTACTTATAAAGTATCTTTTAGAGATTATGATAAAGACATGTGGCAAATTTATGGTTAGAATCGTTGCATGCAAACCATTGCATTGTCATCCAGTTCTGAACAATGTCATCTCTAGATCATTGGGAAATTGGTTTAAAATCTAAACGACAAGAAAGCAAGTTAAGAAAAACGTAGTACAATAAATTTACAAATGAAAGCAGTCAAATTAATGATTGTGTGACAAGGACAAATAACTCGCGATAAGTATTGTCACTATTAAACTTAATTCATTAGAAGAAATTGTCTGGAAGTTATAAAACCGGATATGACAACTGGCAATCCTCTATGACATATCGCGAAATCACGTCGCGTTCCAGTTCGATGCAAATTGTAGACAATTTTGTATATTCTGGTCTAGGTCTGGGCAGTTCAACATCTATCCTTCCGGCTCGTTTAAGCGGCTATATTGGATAACGTTGCTGATCCACTTTTTAAAAAAAAAATACAATTAACGCGTACGTGTTCTACTTGATGGATATTTGTTGCCAAATTGGCAGTGGTTTGGTCGGTTTAACATAAAAATAAAAAGCTTTCACGACCGTGTACCAAATAGAGGGATAGTCAGAGGTAGACCGAAGCTTCTTTGAAACAACGTGACAGACGGCCAGACG
This sequence comes from Bhutanitis thaidina, assembly GCA_029286595.1. Taxonomy (NCBI): domain Eukaryota; kingdom Metazoa; phylum Arthropoda; class Insecta; order Lepidoptera; family Papilionidae; genus Bhutanitis; species Bhutanitis thaidina. Next base: position 2,813,375 of record JAGSMS010000020.1, on the reverse strand, counting down.
GTCGCCGTCTTAGTTATGCAGCCCACGACAAAAATTCACATGCAGTCGGCTACCGAGGCTACTTCGCATCATGCATCATACGAGACGCGGCGTTGTGTTATACTGTTACTTTACAATTGTATTCTGTGAGAGAGTTGTACTTCTCCGGTCGAGACGATATATTTAAATATTACATGCTCTTATACAAACATATGTAAATTAAATATGTTATGTGTCTACCTACTCCTTCTGTCAATCCAAACTGGATTTCAGGATATAATTTAAAAACTTGTAAATTAGCTCAAGTCAGTGACACTCCTCGTGATAGGGTAAGAAATAACATTTCACGTATGGACTCCAAAATAAAAAAATAATTAATTGTTTAATAATTGGTTTTGGGTTAGCATTCTACATCATATATCCAAATTCAGATCAACTTCTACGAGCTACAATGTTCCGTGGGACAGATTCTGTCCGTCCGTCCGTCCCTAAAAAATTACAATTATTATCTAATCACAATTTATTGCCGTCAGGACTCGCGTGGCGGCAGACAGGTACGCCGTTCGCTGAACCACGCGGTCGTATACTCTTCTTTCAACCGATCTAAGATTAGCATCTGCGGCTCGAGATAATCAATTTAATGTAAGGCGATCGCTTCACACAATCGGCTTCAATTTGGTCTCTAGGTCACGGCGACGACCGCGTGAAAATGGGTTCATTGACAACACGAGCCACTGATTAGAAGATTTTAGAGTAGTCGACGTCATTTTTACTTTGTAGCTTACCGCAAGAACACCCCCAAACATGCCAGATTACCAAAAACACGGAATTATAAAATACTCAATTATGATATTGTTGTTAGGAAGTATAATTTTTCACTTCTTTGTGCATTAATCAATTTAAAACTGGTAATATTAAAACAAAAGCTTTGCACATCTAGCGCTTGTATTATTTGTTTTAGTACTGTACTTTTACTGCTCTCCGAAGATTAAAATTGCGCAGAGTTTAAGCGACGAGGTAACTTATCACATTCACCAAAGAAACTTGCACGTTTTCAACATTGGATCGGCGTCCTGGGTCTCTTGCTCCGTTGATTATTATTTTTTTTTCTATAAATATTTCCGTATCATGCTTTTATATGCAAAAATTAAAAGTTCAGTGTCGGTGGGATCGAGGCGCCATCTGACGGCTACTGTGAGAAGTTGTCAACTGCGCAGCTCAGAATATACTATAGTGTAATTACAATTACATAATGAGACACTTCTGCTCTTGTATACAATGGAACTACTTAATCGAAACGATAATATGCAAAAGTAAAAGTTAGCGTCGGCAAGGTTCCAGAACACTGAAGCTGGACTCAGTAGTTCAGTTGTACTTCGACCACAGGAGCACAAGGCCGTTTATAGAATAATTTAAAGCTATAGCATAACTCTTCGAGGAGTTATGCAGAGAGGTATGGGCGTAAGATTCTGCCAACCCCTTTCTTCCCATGGGTGTCCTAAGAGGCGATTAAGAGGCGAAAAATGTCAGACTAAAATTAAGCAGACCGATGACGGGCAGCAGCGTTTAAGGTGCATGATACTGCAATCGCCAATCCGCTTGCCGAACGTGGCGATTGTGGCAAATCCTATATCCTAATTATCCTAAGGTAAGTTAGCTCTGTCACATAATTATCATTCATGAGAAATCGCATGTGGGATTTATGGCAGTTTGATGGTGAATTAAAAAGCCTGGTTAAACATGTTAGAGCAACACTGCGGTATCCACCAGTTATTCCAGTTAAATTAGTCGGTTCAACCTGAGAGGTTCTTCCTTAAGCCGTTGTCATCGTTGTCGGGAGAAGGCTAATTTCGGCAGTGGACTTTGGAAGCTACTAAAGATGAGAAAGACTACTAACTTGGTTAGCTATGTGCCACCCTAACCAAAAAATAAAAAAAAAACATATTTAATAAATAAAGATTTTTTCTTATATGGTCCATAAAAGTACTCCAAAGCCCCATGAAATATCAGCTCACAATGTTTAATAAAAAAGAACTTGGAAGTTTTCATATATCGTCGCGCTCGCTCATATAGAAAAGAGTCTACAAAAATGGCGTCCGATTGGCAACCTGCAACGACGCTGACAACAAACCCACCTGCTGTTAGCGCGCGGTGACGTGAACGAAACACCAATTAAACTCTCATTACGTTCAGAATTGACAGAGTTAGGTGGATAATGTTTCTTTTTGTTTTTTGATAATCTTAAATGGCTTCTATTCTGAATTTTCATTGAGAGAAGCCTATGTCCGGCAACGGTCTGCCGTAAGCTGATGGTGATGGATATTTATGGCGATGCTATATTTACCTCAGTATCAATTTTAATTTTAAAAAGAATTAAAAATTAAAAACATATAAAACCTTGTCTAGATAAATATAATATTTGTTAAACATGAACACGGCACAATATAAAACGGAGGGTAGCTGTGATAAATTATTGAAAACAATTACGAGTACAGTAATCTTATATAATATTATATTATCTTATATAATCAGACTTAATTATAAACTACTAGCCCATTCCCCTCTATTCAAACATTTATTTGCATAATATAATTAAGATTATTCAATAATAGTAACAACACCGCCATAACTCTGTACGTGGTAGAGCCAACCGGCGTTTTTGTTGCGGTTCGAGAGGGCTGGCGCGACAGGGGTAGTGCCATAGCCTCGCAGAATACCGACATCTTGCATATAATACGGGCATCTTGTTCTTCTGCGTTTCGTTCGGCGAGTGAGCTATTCATGTACATATGCCCCATTATCCATTAAAAAAACAAAACAAATGAGTATAACATATACGGCACTATAACAAATACAACACGTTAACAACCTACAGATGTGTCACCGAAATTGGATAGGATTCATTGATTATGTTATATCAACATCATTATATTATATTTATTCATGTATAATTATTTTCATTTCATAAATAATGATATCAACGTTATTCAAAAACAAAATTATTCAAGCCTCTGCAAAGTGACGTGTCCGCCTGCCACCGCGCCGCGACGCTCCCCCGCCTACAGTTACAGGGGAGAAAATATACCTTTATAGGACTATTGTAGTCCCGATGAAAACATAATGAACAAGTTAATGTATATTAATGTGAGAACTAGTGAACCGCGGTGTATCCGAGGGGAGCAAACCAAAAACCGGTTGAAGTAAGGGGATACTTTAATAAATTTAATCCATCTGCTTCTGACAAAAAGTCAAACTCAGCAATAGCTTCCTAATTATTAATCTTGTTAAATTGAAAAGAGGATTAGTTGTCAATTCAGTTTTTTTTACAGTAAGGAGCTCTATTAATACGCATCCCACGCCGGCTGTCCGTCCGTCCGGCAGACCTAATAGGGCCTGTAAAGTGTAAAGGGTTTTGGTACGTTAATAGGTAGCCAGCTGTAATTTTAATATAATATGTGTCTCATAATTAGTTATTATGACGGATATCCTAAGAAATAATAATAAAAGAAAAATTTAATTTAAGAAGTGTTTTTTTTTGTTCAAGCGTCATACTGGGTATTGGGTACTGGGAAAACTCTATTATAAAAAATAATAATAATAATAACTAACAAAGTGTAAGTCGGCCTTGCGCTAAGGATCCTGAACTGAATGAAACATATATTGTACGGATCCTGTGGTGTGTGGGTGCAACTCGCACTTGGCCGTTTTTTTTCATAGCTTCAGTGATCGTCTATCAAAGTAGATCAAATAAACCATTGTAGCCCCGGTAAGACACGAGTCACACGCACAGTCACAAAACGATTTTATTTGATATCTGGAGCCAAATATCCAAAGATAACGTTCCATTTCTCAGTCAAATCCAGTAAGTTATAGCCCTGATACAGTTAACGTGTATGAAATAGTCAAGAAAAGGTAGCGATCTCCCAACAGTCTGAGTAACAATTTAAAAGCTATAAAATTAAATCCGGAATTATTCCAGAAGTAATTTCACCTGTACATGATACTGATATTAGCACGGAAGATGGATTATGTACTCGCTAGCCTAGAATTTTATTTCGTATTCTATCCGCCTACGACTTCGACCACCTGGATAATATTCCCGCGAATTTTCCGAGATAAGAAGTAGCCAATGTCCTCCCTCAACGGTCAAAGTAAACAACATCACTATAAATAAAATAAAAGAAAGGCCAAGTGCGAATTAAACACGCGCGCCATGGTTTTCTGTACTTACGGTATATTTAATTCGAAAACTATGTCCGGTACTTTTTTTACTGAACAGTAACCAGGTCTGTTAGCTGAATACAGTAACCGCCTTCATCGAATCGATAAATGGCTAAAATTACTGTTCAAATCTTTATCATCACACAAAAATCTAATAACTATTGATTTGTATAACTAAGTTAACGCCATAAGATGAAAAAAGTCTCTCGTGACTTAATCCGATACTTACGGAAATAAATTTAATTCACTCGGAACAGCACAGACTTCAAAAACAGAGCGATTGAAATAAGAAATGTAAAAAGGTATAAATTATTATTCATGAACCTGAGCGGATCTGAACACCCCAAATCTAAATCTCCTCACTTTCCTGTATTTAATAAGATGGGAGGAAGGATCGAATGCATTGGCGGAAACATGGAAATTAAACGAAAAGTCATGGAAATATGCTCGACACAAACGAACTGCTTATGTGTTGGACAGGTATTGGACTTCGGCTCTGATTCCAAGCCGGAACTTCCAAGCAGGCTTATATGTTGGCCGCTGAATCAGTGTTATCGCTGCCCATACATATAACAACTAACAGAATTTGCCTTCCGAGACATGACTTAATCCGTATGCATGAAGCAATTAGCAATTTTAAATCGCGAACTTGAAGTTGAGCACAAATTTGTAAAAACACAACATGTTGGGAAAACGTGTCTTATTTTAGACTGATTCTGCGGGTATTTTAAAATCTCCTACGGCGGGTTTTTGTATTCTATATATCCATGAGATTACTACAGTTGTTAATAGCAATATTAAGTGCTGTATTTTCCACGTGCTCGGCGGCGAAGGTAAACAACGTGAGGAAACCGCCATGTACGAGAAATAATAAAACATATTATTTCGAGGATATGTGAAGCCCGCCAACCCGCAATGGAGCGGCGAGGCGGGCCCTCTCCGGCTCCAAAAACTTCTCAGACATTTGAGAAGGATACCTTTGCCCAGCAGTGGTCACTTACAGTCTGCTACTTTTTAGATGGACAGGATATAGTTTGTATGGAGTCTCTGCGAAGCGGAACCGGCAATATATTGTTTACTTTATTGACACCCAAAGAATAAAATATGGAGGCAGATTCTCTTATATACCTGACGGCCATCATTTGATAACAATAATTCAAACTGACATTCATCGTATCTAGGGAATGCAATCTCGTCGAAGATCTCTTCGTTATTTTACGAGATTGATCTCGGACGTGAATCGTACAAGATCGCGCGCGAGACAACGAGATTAAGTGATTCAACTACACATCACGAAGATTTAGAAGAGTTCTCGCATGACGAAACCTTTCAATTACCCCCGAAGCGTTGCATGCATCATTAGATAAATTAAAACACCAGTCTAGCGATCGCTCTGGAGTCTCTGATTAAAAAGGAGACAAATTTATATCATTATCCTTCAATTCGCCAAGAACATAGTTGTAAAATTAGAATCCGTTTGTTTTTTTTTCGGAGCTAAGCGGGCAAACGAGCAAGCGGCGCACCCGATGCTAAGTGATTACCGTCGCCCACGTACATCTGCAACACCAGAGGAGTTGCAGATGTCGAGCAGCATTTAAAGCCGCCCCTGCACTCCGCCCCGTTAGTTACAAGATACATTGGATTAGAATATAGTTTTTCCTTAAGAGCATTTTTCAAAATAGTGATGATGCTTAAGTTTTTTATTTATTTTTAGTTTTCTATTCTTGTGAAAATTTATAAGAAAAATCGATTTAATCGTCAATCTCACGAGATCGAAATATCTAATTTCGCCACTACTGCACTGGAGCAGCCTCGCAGAATCTTTCCATCATCAAAACCCTCTAATACAGGCTGCTACTTATTATCAAGTAATGACCACTCGTGAGCGTAGAGGTGTAAACATTTTATTTTGTATAATAAAAACTGATAGTGTGTAAATAAACTTGATTACGAATATAATGGACACTATTATAATTAGTCTTAGCGGTTTCAAATCTTTCGAGCTGCGATCGCCGGCGGCCATGTGACACTAAAAAAGCTTATTTGTTGCACAACTATGGGTTCTCGACCACATCTCGAAGTTATGCTAACGTAGCCATCAGTCTTCATCATCATCTCCCAGTGGAAGGATTTGTATTTATCGCCCTACTTGGGAGGCGAACGCAGTACCTATCAGACGCTTTGCATCATTGCCTTGTACTTGCAGATATTTGCCTTGCACTCAATACACCATTACGGTTTCATTTTAGACGCTGTTGCCCGGCATAGAACGGTGTAGTCTCGATCTAGCCTATTTGAGCATGTTAATCCATCATCCATTCTACTATGAGATGTCAGCTTGACCAAAATCCCGCGAGATTGCATTATCCTCCTCTACTCCTGTAATATCAAAGAAATTTGCAGAGGTTAAGCATTGCAAACGGTGGACCGGCATGAAATACTGTCCCGCTCTACAGAGCACACCAAGCTTTTTGGAGGAATTTGGCCTTTCCCTCCAAGTGACCACGGAACTGAACGTCGCTCGATATGTCAACGCCAAGGATTCCGATACTGGCTGAGGCAATAAGGGGAATGTTCCCAAAAAGAGGAGAAACGACAAAGGGATTCTTTTTAGCGGTGAACGCGCAAACCTGTGTCTTTTTGGGGTTGAATAGGACCAAATTACGTCGACCCCAATCCGAGACTTTGAATAACAAGGTCTCGACTTCAGACACAAGTTTGTTCCGGCACTCGTCGACGTGATCGTGATTGATCGTGAAATGCGACCGTGAATCGCCTAGGTCTTCCTCTCCCGACTCTACCGTTTACATTACCATTTACGGTTAAGCATCATCGATAAAAATGGAAATATGTTTATATAGAAACAATACAATATCTCTTAATATTTTATTTTGGCTGTCGAAACTATTTTCCTAATAACATAATTATAATTTTTTTTTAAAAAGAGAACGTATCAAAAAATAGTTAAATGGTGCATAAAATGGACCGGAAAATGATTGTAACTACATGTGTAATACGTTCTTGGACACAGTATGAATACGGGCGAGAGATTCATTGCCAAGTAGGGCAGCGCAATGCCCTATCGACCGAGTTTTTTATTATTCCGAGACTTTGAGCCAATAACTAAATTACATTCACATATGATAAAGATCGTTGAATGCTACATTAAATCTTCACGACAACAATGAAGATGGATATGGATACATTTGAACAGTACATTTGATTTATCGCACAGATTATACAGAAGGTACTACTATAAGTACTCGACGGCTCGGTGGCGTAGGGACTAAGCGTTTAGGTGCGGTGCTATGGGTAGCGGGTTCGATTCCCGCACGGGACTAGTATGTATTTGCAAATGATGAGTTCCGGGTCTGGATGTTTGACCATGTGCAATTTATGTATGTAAACTGCCTCCGCGACACAGGAGAAATTGCTACAGTTACAGATACATATAGTACACATATAGATACATATAGTATACAGTACAGAACGCAAGTCGTTTAAAAAAAAAAAAGCATAGATACGTTTTCCAAATGGCACAAGTGGGTTTGGAGACTTCGTCAACGCTGCCAAGTCGCGGGTACAGCTAGATTTTGATAAATTATTAACTTAACCCAATTTCATTATTCTGTGGAACATAACTAGAGTTTTAGGTGGCAGAAACTAGTGTACCAGAAAGTGAAACGCTTCAAGTACACTGTTATGATATCATACTGGAATCTACTTTTATGGTCCTTTGCCAACTCCAACTGTCTCTAGCCATATGATGTCATTGAACCCGTTGGAAATGGGCACCTGATTGCCAGACGTCGTCTCGTCGACGAGTTATGCACCTTACACCACGACGAGTCTCTGCGTGTTCCGCTCGACTGTGCACACTCTGTGGCGAATATATAGGAGCGCTGCCTCACATCCATACATCGTGTAAATATTTTTTACCGTAATTTTTTTATCGTTACAAACGCACCTTCCGCGTCAAGACGTATCCCGTGCATCTGAGCGAGCACCTGCTACATTTGATTGCGCCCTTCCGCCCCGTTCCGCTGCACGCGGGCCTCCTTGCTGGCAACGAGCGTGACCGGTAATTTGAAACTTCTACACACACAAACCGCCACAGTGTATTTATTTATGCACAGTAGTTGAATTTCATTTAATTATTTACTGGTTCAATGGGCATTGTAGTACAATATACGTTGTCCATACAAAAATCGCCTATAATACTTTCACATGAAGACATTTCGTGAACGTCGGCGTACCCATGACCTTGTGTTACTGTTCAAAGTTGTTCGGGGAGTAATCAAATGCAATGATTTGGTCGATCTTATACGAGTATTGTACTGCGTACCATCTAAACCTGCATCGTCCAACGGTTGACTGGTAGAGAATGCTTCTGGCTTTAAGTCATATACATACCGCCTATATACATTCTCATGTATATAAAGTTTCATAAATAAAATAAACCTCCTTGGCTTCCCATTACTGAGACATTCCATATTCCTTGCCGCATAACCAATCTAGAACGGAATTCCTCATTTTCTTTTTCGGTTGATTTGTTTTAGATTAGTTTGTTTAACCGAGCATAATAAGCGAATGATGTATGCTCCATTGATTGGCTCGCTTATCAGAACTTTTATTGACAATTATTTCTAAAAAAAATTGTAGATATAATAGATGTAATAAAATAAGAAATAAATAATATGAAATAATTCTAAATGCATATTTAAACGTAGACAGGATTGACTAAGTTCTACGGCCATTGTTTCTCTTGTCACTATTGCCTACTGTACACACCAACATATAAGCTATGTCCATCCAACGACAAATACATTTTTATACCTTCGATAGCGTAGCGTAACAATCACCTGATCTGTGATATGAGATATTAAGCGACCGGGCTTCGCAGGTAACGGAACATTTAATAATAAATATTTTATACTGTTTTATAACTGTTAAAAAGTTTTTTTTAGGTTACAAATAAACAGACTTCCTAATCATTCTTCTTTATGGCATTAGTGTAGAATATAAATTGGTACATGAAGATATACGCTCGGAGTACTTCTCACAGATTGTCTCAGTGTGAAATTTTCTAAAAACGTTTTTTTTTTTTTCATTATCGAATAGTATACACTGTTATAAACATTCTCTCAAATTTTAAACGCGTTTTTCTCGGAAGGGTGTTTTTCATAACGGTGTCTCAAAGAGTTTTCAAGCTATTCATTTCAAATTTTGGGAGAACATTTTTCACGTCATTCTCTATCGTCCTATGGAAGCCTTATCTTTTTTGAAATCTTCCTATTTTTTTTTTTATGAAAAGCTGTCGAAAAAAAGGCTAAATTCGATACGTTTTGTTCAAACCGCCGCCATTTTGTCAAATTTAAAAGAAAAATACCTCCATAGGACGATAGCGACTTTGCTACAGAGTAATAAATTTTTAGAAATTTTTGTTTCAGATCAAAATTAAGGCCGCAATCATGGACACCATATGACCTTTTTTTTCACTTTACTTTTCAACTATTAACTAAATTATTGTACACTAAATAAATCAACAAAAAAAAAACATTTTGTATTCGTCATGTCTTTATTTATCTTTATTTTTTATGGTTGGTATAGACCAAACCAGACCGATTATTAGTTTATACCAACCATAAAAAAAAAATCGTGAAAATTAGTGATTTTTCGGAGGGTCACACTGAGATGATCCCTTAAGACGTAACAGTGATTAAGATTACTTACTATTTATAAGAAGCTTCAGTGATTGGGTTACAATTACAATTGAGTAATGGAAACTCACAGAGATCTTATAAACCCTTCACGAATGTTAACTATAAAACAATTGAAATATTATTGGTAAGTCATATTAGGTAAAGATTTCAATAGATTCAAAGTTATGACACAAAGTGTTAAGCCAAAATGTAAACAGTAAAGTATTTAAACTTAAAAGCTTTAAACACAAAAATTACAGAGAGGCAGAAGATATTTGGTTATTAGCGACATTATGACGAAATAATACCACGAGATGGCTCTACTGACTCCTGCTCTGTGTCCACTTAACGATCTGAGACATCAACACCGATCAAGCTATTTTGAACCATATTGCTTTAAACTATAGGTACTTACCAAAACAAAACAGATCTTTATAACCCTAGTCGTGTTAAAGTTTACCTGACAGAAGGTTGCGGAAGTTGTGATTTATTTATGTTTTTATACGACGTATGTAAACACAATGAATGTAGAGACGCCATATACAAACTTTAAAACTTGTCTAGTATGAAATATTTATTGCTACCGACAAGTGAACTAATGTTTAATTTGTTGCTGTTTTAATGTAATGTAATGGAAGTTTAAAAATAACATGCAATCTACATCGCGCAAGCCAAAAATATTAATAGTTAACCAAAGATTAAAGGCGCGTTGAACGGCAGACGAGCGGTAGGTGCACGATACCATCTGTTTCTAATTTACCACTCGTAACAAACCTTATAAATAAAGGACTATAAAAAAAAAAATACATCGGTTTGTTTCAAAAATGTTTCATACAATGACATAAATAATGGAAAACTAACCACATCTAGAACTGGGATAAGAGCCTACAAAACACATTTACAGCACTCGCGCCTCTAATCCCTTACGAGGTAGACAGGACTGCAAATACATTTATAACCGTTTCGGGAGCTTCACAGCACCCATGGTCACGGCGGGGCCGATGTTTCACGTCCTAATGTCATAATTAATACGGTCTACACAGAGAGTGCTTACAACACTAGGAGCGACCAACAAAACGTGAGAAAGAAGTATGTTACAGGTACTTCTCGGTTACGTGGTACAGCCGAGCGGCGGCTTTTGCTGTTGCACAAATGTAACGACTCGAACGGGGCAATACCACGGCCCCGCAGAATAACGACGTGAAGTAGAGGCATCTTGAGCTTCTGCGTTTCGTTCGGTGAGTGATGTAACCGGACCGGTCTCCCTCCTCGGCAAATATCCTTATAGGATAGCGTACCTGCAGCTCCCCTGACATTGCACATGTGTACATAGACATTGGTAATCACTTTCCCATAAAAAAATAAATGTTTTCTCGAGCTTGTGATTCGGACGCCGATCTAAACACTCGACTATCGCGATCTGATGGCTGATGGTGTCCTGGCTTTACAAATAATATCTGCAATACTTCAATTCTCAATGAAATTCAAAACATCATTATAATAAATATCCTTTTTTGCCCGCGATTGCGTTCGTGATAATATAGCACTCAAACACACGAACTGCCGCTGAAATAACTGTCCCCACTAATTTTTTGAAACTACTCATGCGCCACCTATTGTACTTTGATGGTACTATGTCAGAAACTTGCGCAAGTGCCGACAAGAACTGTACGTAGTGTCGCGTCGATACGCGAACGATAGAAGACGAACACACAAACATTAATTTACGTATAAAAAAATATTCGAATCATTATAATAATTTTACTAGTTCAAAACTCTACAACTAATTGAAAAACCGCACACGTTAAAATTATACTGATTTGCCTTATCTTAAACGTATCACGCTGGTATGAGATTAACACGCGTGGAACATGTTAAAAATATTATGTTAGGATTCCGCATTCCATGCTTCTTTTATACCTAATCCATAAACACAAAAACGTTTTTGTGTTAAGTGGTGTAATCAAAATTATTTAAATTTATTTAAACACGGCATACCCACGGCAATCCGCCGCGCGCATTTTCCCCGTGACATGGGGAAAGCAAAGAATTGAAAAACGTAAGGCGTTCGGCAGTTTGCGGATCAACCATTGCCAAAAAGACAGACAGAAATTACAGACTGACGATGGACGGCGTATAAGTTGCGAATCGTCTGATACTTCGATCGGCCAACCCGCTTGTCAAGAGCGTTGATATTGGCAAGTTCTTCCTTTGGGAGAGTCCTAAGTCCAGCAGTGGACTGTCAACAGACTGATAAAAAAGAAGATTTTTTAAGGAAGCTTCTCTATTAAACACTTTTCAGACATAAAAAACAATTAATTATATATTTTGTCATAAAATCTACTTAATATTTAAGCGCTGGTATTTCCCTTCTTGTCCTCTTCAAAGAGCACCAGAAAACGCATAAGAATAGCTTACGAAGTATTTTCCGTTAAAATTTTAGGCTATCCAGTTCTATTCGACCAGGGGAACATAAAAATTATACATTGCGTTCTTATTCATATATTTTTACTAGGCCTGGCTTTAACTAAAAATGAATCCCGGCGCATTAAGGAGTCAAGGCTAGTCTTTCATAATCCCATAATATATTTTATTTCACAGCGCGGGCCTCTCCGGCGCGTTGTTTCATCGGCGCGCCTATAAACAAACGCCGGAAGCCATCCTTATAAATAAACATAAGTCGCGTCCATGGAAAGTAAACTAGCGTGCTATCAGACAGTTATAAATTCACTATTTGAATATAAGAACGTTTTTGTGCACAAACGGGAGAAATGCGACGGTGTATAATTTATTTATGAGAAGCAAGGTCTACTGTAGGAGTATGTATGAATAGTGCTAGACAGTTTAATAGGTTTTTAAAACATTTAAAATTATAGTGGAATAGATATATAAAGTATTGCAACATTTAAAGAGCAAGAACTTTTTATTGTTATGTAAAACCAAATTATTGAATATATTTTGTTGCCTGCTTTTATACGCAATATCCAGCCTTCTTTTTCTTCTTTACCGGCCAGTTTGAAGAAGTTCAAAGCTTAATCAAGGCCACATCTATAAAGCGCCAAGTAAAGCTCTCAACGCATTATATGGAGTTGGTGAGCGTAGTAATATTTTGTTATTTTTTTTTTATGGGAAAGGCGGCCAACGAGCAAGCGGATCACCTGATGGTAAGTGATTACCGTCACCCACGTATATAGGCAAACAACAGAGTGCTGCGGGTGCGCTGCCGGCTTTTAAGGGTATTTGGGATTTGGAAGGGAGGATGCGGAGGGGAAGGGGAGGGGGTGTGGTTACAAGATGCCTATACTTCACGCCGGTATTCTGTGAGGCCGTGGTGCCAACCCGGTCGAGCCAGCCCATTCGAGCAGCAGCAAAAGCCGCCGCTTGGCTCTACGTATAAAAACGTTATTACTTTGTAATTAAAATAAAATTAGCATTTCCAGCATTCCCTAAATAGTTCTCTGCTAAAGGCCTCTCCTTTTGGGATTTGTCGTTAGTGAGTAGTCTAGGTGGTGACTGCCTTTGAAGCCGAGGTTTGCGGGTTCGAATCCCGCTGGGAGGGAATATTTGTATGATGAATTGCTTTTGTACCCGAGTCAGGGGTGTTTACATATGTTAATTAATCTATGTAGTTGATATATAGTTAATTATTTATCTATGTAGTCATACATCAGTAACCGACACACAAGGAATCCTAGATTGGGACCGGATGACTAGCTATCATAAAAAAAAACTTTGACTAAACCTAAAAAAATTGCCGACTGGCCCAGAAGCAGGGTAATGTTCATGTGTTTGTATTTGTGTGGTATCTATTTGTATGTATATATGTAAGTATGTAAGTCTATTTCCTTGGAACGCTCTGCAGCCTAAACGGCCTGATAGCTTTCAACCTGAGGTGTCAGTAGATTCGTCTTCATTTTGACATTTTACGCAGACGGGTTTTCTTCATTAATGATTGAATTACTGCTTGTTAGTGACAGTAAAAATCTTTTCCTGTACTATGTCTCAACAGACGGAATCCAACAATCATCTAATGTGCGCTAAATACCTAATTTGATGATTTTTGATGCAAATAATTTCAATAAAAAAAATTAGATAATATTAAATTCATAAGATAATAAATAACCAATACTTAATACGGTAGAGTATAAATAATATTAAAGTATAAGACTTAAAGGACAGATGAAAGACTAAACTTGTGCTATGAAACTTTCATAATGAATTTGTTAGTTTCCACCGTGATCTATTTATTAACAATCACCCTAGATATATTAATAACCATGTCGTCCTACTTCTGGACTGTATCGTGCGACCTTGGCAACGAAGCCCGGGTGGGAAGCTGCGCTATCTGACGGAAACGGAGCACAATGCTTTGTGACTCGGTCACATTCAGAGCTGTCTGTCGAGTCAGTGTCGTTCCCATGACTCTGATAGCGCAAACGTTTTCAATCATTGAGGTGATGTTTTAGCCGACGTTACTTATTCACGAGAAAAGCACAAACAGTCCATTTTTATTGATGACTTTTTTTAACTCACCGGAGAGAGTATGTTTTAAAATCGAGCTTACGAGCTAGCTGAACACATATGAGCTAGCTGAACACATACGAGCTAACTGAACAGATACGGGCTAGCTGAACACATACGAGCTAACTGAACAGATACGAGCTAGCTGAACAGATACGAGCTAGCTGAACATATAAGAGCAATGTGGACACGTATGAGCTAGCTGAACCACATGCGAGCTAGCTGAACACATACGAGCCAGCTTAACACTTACGAGCTAACTGAACACATACTAGCCAGCTTAAAACATACGAGCTAACAGCACTCATACGAGATAACTGAACGCATACGAGCTAACTGAACACATACGAGCTAGTTGAACACATACGAGCCAGCTTAACACATACGAGCTAACTGAACACATTCGAGCTAACTGAACACATATGAGCTAACTGAACATATACGAGCTAACTGAACATATAAGATCTATGTGGACACATATGAGCTAGCTGACCACATACGAGCTGAGAAAATATGCAGCACTAGAGGTGTTGCTGTCTTTTAAAGAAGACGTAGAATTTATCATGATTTTTAGTAGATTTTTTTTATCAAATGATGCTTAAGAATTTTTTCAAACTTTTTTGTACCAACCTGCAATTTCTGACAAAAGCTAAACTAATACTACATACACAATCCTTTTGCAACTTTAAACCTACAGGGGCAAGTTTAATAAGTAAAGCTATTTTATACCAAACACTACATAAACGCTATTATTATATTAACAAAGGAGATAGGCGAAATTTCAAACTTAAAAGTTAACTTATAATATAGAACCTACTTATATATACTATGTTATACTTACTTAGGCATACTCATGGCCAACCATAGTTAGCGATAACACATACGGGAAAAGGACGACATTCTTTCTCGATTGCTAATATGGATTGTTCTATAAATAAATGCTGCAATACTCTGTTCAGAATAAGAAAAAAAAATGATTTTTGTCATTTGTTACGTGATTTGCAGTACCACAAAATTACACATTCGACAGTGATCAGTCGCGCGCAGATGAAAGTAGATTATTATATACAATCAGTAACATACATACAACGTTTTTTTTTAAAAAGAATACTAGCAAAGCTATTTTTTAAGTAACGTTACTAATATTCCTCTTAACTCTCCAACTTACCATTACAACTTCTATCTGGAGTGAGTCACGACAATGGTCGAATGGCGAGTCGAAACATACGACAACATGTTTCGTAGTCCGCACCCTAAATCCTTAGACTATTGGCTCGTAAGGCTTAGGATGTTCGCAAGTTGATCTTTTTTTAATTTTTTTTTTTATTATATGGTACTAACCTCGTCGGCGGGTTTGGTGGGCGTGATGGCGACGGTCTCGTTGAAGCAGAGGCAGGCGCAGTAGTGCCGGTTGGCGTCCACGTCGGTCAGCACTGACACATAGAACCGCGGCTCCGACCTCTCCGTCGACAGCGCCCATCCTTGCGGCTGACAGAACTATGGCACGACAAGACAGTATGATGCAAAGATAGGTTCTATGACTAAATTAATGTCATTAACAAAATTAAAAAGGATTATACCTTCATTCTCGAAATATCTATATGCACGCGGAATAGACGATTCTCTAGGTGAAACATTGATGGAGGAAAAACGAGCCACCCATAGACAACGGCCTAATGTTTTGGAGCTGGATCACTTTCGAGGTTACCGACACTCCTCCGAAAAACCCGTCTGCCCAGTGCGGCTTCCATATGTCATGAGCTTCCAAAAATGCCTTTATTAAGCAGTGGATTTTAATAAGCTTATGAGGAAGTAAGGACTTATTAATTAAGAACCCATCCAACACATCGCCACAAAAAGTACCATAACAAAAGAAATGCTCTCACTTCTCTCTCTCCCTTTCTCTCACACTCGCACACACATACTCAATGTTTATATCTCTATCTATAAATTGACATTATCAACATAAAATAATTAGCTTACCCATTCGATCCCCTCGTGGAAGGGAGTATCGTCCCAGTTGATCTCAGGGAATCGCTGAAGGATGACGCCGTTACTCAGACCGCCCCCTGAAACAAACAGACAAACAATTTGATAGATAATCATCTATAATATCTAGCTATCAACAATATCTTGTTTAACAGCCAATAAACAGTTGACTGCTGGACTAGTAGTCACAGTGTCTCCTAAAGATTTAACGCTATCGCCATGCTGGGTAGGCAACCGCAGTGCAAGAGACGCTGCTGACCCATTATTAGTTCTCTTAATTTCGGTCTGGTGTTTTACAAGACCGTTATTCCGCCATGGGAGTCTCCAGGTATTCCCTTAGTCAACTTTTACGAAGCTAACGACGTGAGATGGGAGAATTTATTACGTCGCCACCCAAAGTTCATATTCTATCGAAGATTTATGCAGATATACACGAAAAACGTTTTCTTTCATCAATGTTTGTATTTGTCTTGTTTGTATTGTTTATGTTCTGAGCAAAAACGTGTGCTGAAAAAAAGTTACCCTATAACTTTATGTAGGACTTTGCCTACAACGTGAGATATAAAGGCATAGACAAATCCACATTAGTACAGGACCACTTTCATAATTTATAGTCAACATAATATATTTCCTTAATTTCATAATTTTCGTCATAACATAGAGTTGCGGCTTATTACTTGTAAGCTTAAATTAACAAACGTTTAAAATAAATTAACATTTATACCTAATCAAAAGACGTCTATGACATATTTGATATAAAAGATTATTCTTGAAATTGCCACATAAAGGTGAAAAATAAATCGTGATTGCCATATGATCCGGACTTTTTTGGCAGAAATGCAAAACCAGAAGGGCTACAACCGCAACACCTTTTTCCAGCAAGATGGAGCCACTTCTCATGTTACAAATGACACATTAGCTGGTCTTCAAGATTTATTCCCTGGAAGAGTGATAAGTCGCCGAGGAGACATCAATTGGCCACCGAGGAGCCCTGATTTAACGCCTGCTGATGTCTTCCTATAGGGCTAAAAAAAAAAAGCGAAGTTTACAATCCATTGCCACCTAACCTGAATGTTTTGAAGCAAAGAATCACTGAAGAAATCAACTCTATTCCAAGAGCGATGCTCCAGCGAGTTATTGAAAATTTTAGCTCCAGGTTAAATAAGTGTGAACAAATGAATGGTGCGCATTTGCAAAAGGTTGTTTTTCATAAATAAACTTCAATAATTGCTCTTTAAATTAACATTAAATAAAACGAGATTTAATTGATATTTTGTTTTTTATTTAACATCTAAAAACGAAAAACATTCTGAGACATATATAAAGGTATATCAAAAATAGTAGCCGATTCAAAGGCAGGTATATTTTATAGAGTTTAAAATATTTTAGAGGAAGTCCTTTCAGTAAAAGCTATGCTCTCCGTCATCAACAATATGCGCCGAAATATATTTGTACTATTTTATGCCACGGCCACATCTCGTCTTTGTTATTAATAATGTCACCGCCTCTGTCCATCCTAAAACACATTACAAACGTGACGTGAAAACGTACACCTTTGTATGCTATACACAGAGATCGTCACTAATACGTGTAAATGTGTGCAAATTACTTATGTAAATACATAAATAAAGCCCACCGGAATTGTTTTCCGGTTCACTACGTTATAAACTTGACATAGTTTTATCATATCACAGCAATTATTACTACGTTGGACAAGAGGAATTAATAGTTATTAGTTATAGAATAGTTTATTTAAAAATCATGAAATTTATTTACATACATGTTTTAATTGATTTAGGAATCTCCTTCCGGCTGGCGCTAAGACTGCATTGATGAAAACATTATTTTTACAAGTTCTTGATTATGCCGATGTGTGTTACTCTGACATAAGCCAGGAGCTTCTGTGCAAATTAAATCATCTACTACTCAATACCCACATCCGTTTAATTTTTGCTCTAAGTAAATACGATCACATTTATTTCTACCGATCGTTTGGCTTAAATACATCGATACATACGTACATACATACTGGTCAAGGTAATAATGACAAAAACGTGAAAATAAAAAAATAACCTAAAGAGCGTACTTCCTTTGCAATACAAAGGTGAATATGCTGATATTTTAAATAGGTTCCCATTTTAGTCATCACAACGTTATCCCAAGTTATTGTCATAAAAAATGGCGGTTACAACAAACAATGAAAAAACATAACGTGCTAATGTTGACGTAACATTACACACGTAACGTTTTCCGGAAAAACTTTAATTAGCAGCTCTGAGCATTGAGCCGGGGGTCAAGGTTGCGCCCCTGGCAACTCAACAACGGCAGCCGTGTGAATTTGACACGCGAAACTCAACCGCTAACGTGGGAATATGGCCGCATTCACGTTCGCTTATTGCATAACGTAGTGTTTTGTAGGATTCCATTTGAAATGACACAGATTTTTATGTTTTACTTTTAACAATTGTTATGGGCGGATGTGCACTCACGTCCGAGCGGTCTCGTTTGATCACGCTCGAGGTCGTTCGGGCGTGAGGGAGGCCCGTGCCCTCGGGCCGCCGAGAGGACGCGAGACACGCCGAGGCAAGGCAAGCGCATCCCTCGTCTTAACACGTGGCGTCTCGGCGACAGTGTACAACGGGCATTATGTTCAGCGGCTTTGTTTGTGAAATATTACGTACGTTCATTGTTGACGTACGCGCGAGGTTCCAAAGTTAGTTGGGATTGTTAGCGAAACGTGTGTGAAATTTTAATGAAAATTTGGCACATGGAGTTTAGCAACCCATGGCGGTCGACACATCTTTAGAGAACGTCTTCTCCTGCCAGTACTGTTTTAAAGCTAGTATAAACGCATAGATCCGTCGGAAAAGTCGGATGATGATGATGATGAAATAAATCGAAACTTCGAGGATAAAGATGTGTGGAAATAGCTCTTTCTCTGCACTTGCAAGTGACCTGACTATTTAATAATGATATTCAAAAACATAAATATTAATGTATAATTTGACATTGTATTGATTTTATTTTAAGTTAAAAATGACAACATGGCTGTAAAAAACAGACCCCAGAGTTTCTTGCCGCTTCTTCTCTGACTTGGTCTTGTTTTGCGAAACGGAGTTAGATTTTGACCTTTAATGAGAGCATTAAACAGGCCAAAATTTAATTGAAAATAATTTGAATTTGAGTTTCATGAAATACAAACGTTTTGACTACAGGCTATACTAGAATTTTAATAAACCTAGGTGATAATACACGTTAATACTGGCTATAACACGTATTAATCGTACATAGATATATAATACATTCACTCCCACTACCCTACTGAAGACAAAGCCCTGGCACGGATAGCGTTTAACCCGTGCCCGCTATTTAAAATCCTTCCAAGTAAACATGAGATGCTTTCAAACGGAGGCTGCGGTCATTCACCGCTCCGAGCTCCCTGTTTTAAGAAAAGTTGTAATTTTCTTTTCAGTAAAAGGACCTCAAAGACTTGCATGAGAACGAGATAAGAAGATGTTGTAAGAAAAACAAGGTATTATACATTAAATGTTCTTCTTAAAAATGTTCTATGCCTGTTAAAAATTAAAAACATTAAAATATCTATCTTAACTTTTACCATAGCTTATAATAACACGAAAACTTACATTTATTTTTAATTACTTGAAATTATTTTGCACTGTGTTAGGTGCATAAAAAATAAGAAAGAACTTTATCTTAGGTTCACAATTTGCAAATACAAATTGAGTGCGCAAATGACTTTACAACTGCATCAATTTCCAAAACATTAAATTTGATGTAATAAAATAATTAAACTGTTATTTCTCCGGCTGGGTACGTCTCTACACTGACGGGTCAAAAAAATAATATTGGTCTTGGTGCTGCTTATAAGTATAAGTGCCCACTGCTGGGCGAAGGCCTCCTTCTCAAATACGAGTATCAGAGAGGGTTTAGGAGTCGGGAAGGGCCCGCCACGCTGCTCCAGTGCGGGTTCGCGGGCTTCACATATCCTCGAAATAACATTTTTTATTATTTCTCAGACATCCAGGTTTACTCACGATGTTTTCCTTCACCGCCGAGCACGTGGTAAATACAGCACTTAAAATTACTATAAAATTTTTAGTGGTGTCGGCACCGTGGATCGAACGCAGGTCACTAGGGCTCTATGAAACAAAAGCAAGCTGTCTGACCACTAGGCTACCACGGCTCTTTAAGTGGCATAAACTAATTCTATTTCAGCATCCTCGACTGATTGGGTTTCGAGAAACAAAAATAGCGAATCGTTCGTATCGTTCAAAAAGTTTTCCTTCAAAAATGTTCACATACTTGATGAGGAAAACCGATTCTACAAATTGTGAGGTCTGTGGCTTAGTGGATGATGTACAACATATACTTGCAGAATGTGGGAAGCACGAGAAGGACTACTACGTAATATAAATAGACTTGAAATTATATATATACATATATTAGTAACTAAGCGAAGGTACAATGCAAAAATCATTAACCTTTCTCAACTGTGTTACAAAACAAAAATATAATGTTATATAGATTAGGCAATGATGGGGCTGACATTCTAATCAGACAAAGTTCTCAAATAATAAAAAAAGAAAAAAAACAATCAGACAGACAACGATGGCTCCATAAGACTTCTATTAAATTTATAGCTTTGAAACACTAAAATGAAAAAACTATAAATATTATATTCGCTTATTACTATTTTATTATACTTTTGAATATTAATATTCGCGTGTTCATCCAACGCTGAGGATCAAAATGAAGTTTCGTTTAGTCTCAACGAATAGAATACAACAGGAAAAACTATAACAAACATTGCAGAAAACAGGACTAATAGTAATCGTTGTGTATATACATTATTGGTTATAAAGTAGCAGCCTGTAAGTGCCCACTGCTGGGCAAAGGCCTCCTTCTCAAATACGAGTATCAGAGAGGGTTTTAAAGCCGGGAAGGACCCCCCACGCTGCTCCAGTGCGGGTTGGCGGGCTTCACATATCCTCGAAATAATATTTTGATTATTTCTCAGACATGCACGTTTCCTCACGATGTTTTCCTTCACCGCTGATCACATGGTAAATACAGCACTTATAATTAACAATTTAAGTGGTGCCGGCACCGGGGATCGAACTCAGGTCACACGCGCTCTTTGAAACTAACGAATCTGTAAAGTGAAAATGGACCGTACAAAATCGTAACAACGTTATATGAAAACCGATAACAGCGACAAATACACGAGTTTCGTCGAAACGTCAATTTGTACACCGGGAGTGTATTAATATATAATGTATGTATTAACGATAACCTCGTACTCATTTCGTATGCGACGTAGGTGCGACGAAAGTCAGAAGAATCCTTTTATAAGACTTTCGCATCACGTCGTCGCTCCGAAAAGTTCCTGTGAACGAACAAATTACTTCGAAAGTATACTAACTTGCGCCGTAGACAAGATGAAAAGAGCAGTGGGATAAATTGACTAGATAGCAGGATTCCTCGAGTCTGAATCCATTTCAGTATTTCTTTTTCGCTTACACAAATCGGTTTTCTCGGCTGTCATGCTTGTATTCTCATTTCGCCAAATCTCTTATCCATTGGAATTCATTGCGTCTTATTTGGCGCCATGTCGTCGTTGAACAGCTATAGTTCTAATGACATAGTTAATTAAAATAAAGTGTAGTAGCCGCCTCAAAAATGTAAATGCCTCATCTAAATATTTGAAAGGGTTTTTGAAGCCGGCAAGGGTCCAGCACGCTACTCCAAGGCGGCCTTCACATCCCCTCGACATAACGTTTTCTATTATTTTCTCTGACAGTTTTCCTCACAATGATATTCTTCAACAGCTTTATCAGCATATTTTTAAACGTGGTAGAGCCAAGCGGCGGCTTTTGCTGCTGCTCGAATGGGCCGGCTCGACCGGATTGGTACCACGGCCTCGCAGAATACCGGCGTGAAGTAGACGCATCTTGTGCTTCTGCGTTTCGTTCGGTAAATGAGGTAACCGGAGGCCCACACCTCCTTCCCATCCCTCTCCTCATCCTACCTCCCATCTCCCAAATACCGTTAAGGGCCGGCAACGCACCTGGAACTCCTCTGGTGTTGCAGATGTACGTGGGCGACGGTAATCACTTACCATTAAGTGAACCGCTTGCTCGTTTGCCGCCTTTCCCATATAAAAAAAAGCAAAGTTAGCATACGTCATAGAGCTATGATGATTATTTTCAGGTAACATTATTTTTAACTACCGTAGTATATTCAAATTAAGTACTTACATATTTCATATATTTTAAATATAAATACATTTAATTTTAAAGAATAACAATGCGACGTTACAATTAAATTTGTCGCAATTTGTTGTGTTCGATTAATATTTATAATATTTTTTCACGATTATGGACATCACTACGCATCACACTGTGTTAATTACGCACACATAGATTGTAAAGACTGTAAGCGAATCATTCCTATATTCACCCAACCGCCAAAAAGATGTACAGCATAACAGTTTCTTTTGTCTGCCTCTATACTCTATACGTATATTATTACCACCCGGTCTTGGGCTCACAAAGGCAGACGTCAGTTAGTCAGTTAAGGGGTTCTTTTAAAAATTATATTATCGATAACATTACCCGCGTGAACTAGCATAGTGGACATTGAATCGACGAACAGCTTTTTAATGGAAACTTTCCTTTGTATGCCATTGTCGTTCGAATTGTTTTTTAAAAAAAAAAAACACTTAATTGAACCTCGTATTTTGTTTTCTTTTTTTTTCACGTAAAAGCCAATATAGGCGGAACGTTTAATTAAGAATTTTTAGAACCTGTTATTGGTTGAAAAGAATTTGAACATAACATTGACACGAAAACGGGTAGTGTAAACCCACTCGGATACAAAGGAGTCAATCAACTTGCTTGCTACAAGTTAGGGACAGAATACCACAAAGTTTTTAAACAAACTTATGCTGACCTCATATACAAGCAGCGTGACGCAACCGCGCCGCCTGTACACTTATCGAATCTACATAATCTGTGGCAGAGGTCCAACACCGCCTATAATGCGAATGTTACTCTTTGACAACGGTAGTTTACAAATAAACCCATTTTGTTTCTAATGTTGGTTTTGTTGACGACCGAGGGGGTAAACGATAAAACCATATTTCGTACAAGAAAACACTGTAAATAGATTATTATCAGAATATGTTTTTCTTTCATAATTCTTAGAGTACTTACACATATTATTGTATGTGTGCGTATTATAAGAATTAATTATGTTTAAGTTAAAATAAAGGATCCTGTATATTTATATATATATCACGGCTTTTGAAATGTCAAACAGACCAAATATTGTATAAAATAACATTAACCTATACTTTTAAATTGTCATTCAGTATTGTGATTAAATTTATGTATTCGTCAGTCTCCATCTTGAGTGACGATCTATGTTCAGCAGTGAACTTGTGATAGGCTGAAATGATGATGATGATTATGATTAAATAATAAATAAATAAATGAATATAATACGCGTGTCTTTTAAGTAGTGATCGGGAAGTCTTCATTTCCTAGGAACTGAACATGATGTAACTGGTTTCATGTCTCTTACTGGACCCTAACCTTCGCTGAGGCATTTCAAGGGAAAGATGAAGGATATAACGAGTGAGTGCCTTTGTGTTTTGTGTGAATATCTGCCGCTACATCATATCACGCATACAATTCTAATAATTTAGAGCATCGTCGAGCTGTTGCCAATAAATGATTGAAGATAAGTGTTAATATGAATACTTATACAGAGTAATAAAACCTATGAAAGGTTTTAAATTTGTTTTAACACTACGCTATGTAAGTATAAGTATAGACCATAGACAAACGTGATAGCCGCGAGCTGCGACCGCGGGTCTTGCTCAACTGGAAGGTCAGTCGGTGAGCAATGCGGCCGCCTCAACAGGTTGCCCGTTTTGTGATTGTCAATTCGTAACGGCTTCTATATCAGCCGGTTTTCGTCTATTATTGTTTATCTATTGCGTTGTATTTTGGAGTAACCATGGTAAATATACATACGATTTTTAATAAATTCAGATTTTTTATTTTAATAGAAGAAGGGGGCAAACGAGCGTGCGGCTCACCCAGAGGAGCTACAGATGCGTTGCCGGCCTTTAAAAAGATATTTGTTAGGTTATCTAAACATCCATTGCGTTTTAGTGAACAGATTATTAGACCAAGGATCTTCCTTAAAGGAGACAAGAAAGATTTAAAGACAGGACAACAAGCTTGTAAAGTGATCACTTCATACGTGGTTCAGGACTTTATTTCTTCTTTATCAGCCTATTCACTAATGGATATACCAATTAAGAGGCTTTGCCATATTCATCAAGCTATTTTATAAAAAGTCTAAAAACTTTTAACCTAAGCTAGGCGAGGCTACTACGCTCGAACTGCGCGCAGACAAAGGGGACATCATTTTAGTCTTCCTCTAACTTATTCACGCGACGACGGCAATGGTTTTTACTTTATATAATTTCGTTTCTTTAGTCCAGTCTTTGCGGCGGGTGAAACTTTATTGATGCAACTATTTAACAGAACGCCGAATAAAAATATTTCATTCAAATGTGTACAGGATAAGTAGTTGCAAACATTGTTATTCGGCTGATTATAGTTTTTCAGAATAAGCTATAAAAAATATAGTACACTTCAAAAATATATAATATTTTAAGGAATGAATGAAAAAAAATGTATATTTGTTACTTATTTGTGTTTGCAAAATGAAAGAAACGTTTGATATTAGTTTCGATGTTGCAAAAAAAAATATTGATCACTGGAATCGATCGACTGAAATATGGTATTTTTGCGTAAGTACTATTAATTTATTTTATGATACCCATATAGTATGCAAACCCGAAATACAGTACTAAATATTATAGTACAATTGGCAACCCTACTACCTACCACTACTAGTACTACTACATTAGCCTGTTTTTGTTCACCACTGGCTAGACCTATTCAGGAAAACATCTTCATAAGAGGCGTACATTTCTTGGAAGGTTTGCCCATACAACGGTGATGGTCAACACGACGGGCAAGCGGCCTGGTAAGCGCAGCTACTAGGAATGAAGCTCCCCATAACAAGTCTGAGAGACTAGGTTTCGGAAAAGTCCGATGGATATTTCGCCATCATTCAGAACCTAGTTTGTTTGTAGCAGGGGGTAACAACCAGCAGCGTTGAGCGGTTAAGTTAGCTTGGTATAAATATATTATTATGAAAAAATAAATATATAATTTAAATCTAATCAAGAAATATCTCTAAATCAAAAAAATATTTCTTAAAATATAAAAAAAAACATTTAAAAAAAAACGTATAACACATATTTCACAATGACAATCATCATAATCTCAAGAATTAAACTTATAATAGACTGTCAATAAATTATGTTTAGTACTGCAACAAAGATTAACTAGTACCTGCCTGGCCTGGTGTCCAGAGCGTCGTGACACAACATCGTAACGAAAACTGCATGTCTGAGAAATAATAAAAAAATACTATATCGACAAGTCGCCAGCCCGCACTGGAGCAGCGCGGCGGACCTTGCCCGGTTGCAAAACCCTCTTATATATTTGAGAAACCGGCAGTGGAAATTTTCGGACAGCTGTTGTATGTTATATTCCCCCCTACACCCCAATAAAACTAATCTAGATTATATCGTATATGAATACTTATGGCGTCTATCATTTGTCCAGGATACAATTATACCGCAAGCGAATGAATGTATTCATATAAACAAACATTAAAAGAAACTTAACTTTACGTGCATGTAAAGTTAAAAATTACAAACCGTGACTAATTGAAGCATAATCTAAGACTTCTGAGGTTAGGGTTCCGAGGAATTAACAGACCGCTAATATACTTAGTATGGCCATAAGTTCTGTTATTATCTTTTTTTTTAAAAAAAAACAATGTTATAGTAAAAAAAAATTTTGTACATATTTATCGAATTCTTACAGATTGGTTAAAAACAATTGTATAATATTGCTTTGACTTATTTTTTCTTTAATCTCCCTAGCCTCGAATCTATATTTTTATTACTCGCGAGAGTCAATGTCGGATTAACATTTTGAGTAGGCCATGTCCTCTAATACTAACCACAATTTATAGTCCAAGGGGTTCATTCAGGTCTGGACCGGACGAGGGCCTGTCTTCTACTGAAGTCCGGAACATTGTTCTCGAGCCAGGTTTTAGATATAGGAGTACAGCGGGAATCTTCATTTCACGCGATAATATTTGTATGGTTTCGTTGAATTCTGGCTTTGACAGCGTTCACATCCCATCAGGTCCTAACAACACGTAACAGTCTCGATCTTTTACTTGTTGACAGTGCGTTACACAAACCTACGGCTGATGCCTGGCTTAAGAAGCATCTTTAAAAATTACTGACGCCTTCATACCCACTTTGTGCACAACAATCACTGCAATTCTGTTTCCTTTAAATCCATCGTCATAATGTAATTTAAAAATCACGTTGAAAATAATATACGAAATGACAGCCAATCGATCGAAGTTACTTACATAATAAACTCATTCCAAATTTTAAATACAGAAAAAAAAAAAATTTAATAGTATCATTGTTCATGGCCAGACTAGTTATAATAAGCAATTGTTTTTGCATAAGTAAACAACAGTTAAACAGATGTTAATTTGGTTGGTTAAATCGGACATGAGTCTTAAACTGTTATTTTACATCCATAGACAATACTTTATTTTAAAAGTAATATTCGTTAAATTTCTCGAATAATAAAATAATAATAATAAACCCATAACGCTTTTCTCACACTTTTCACCGAAGTAGGTAAGAGCCCTCCACATTTAGGATCGAACTCGAGCCTACCCGTACGGGATCAGATCCCCTAACCACTCGGCTATCGTGACCTCTAAATTTGACAATGACTTTGGAGATATTACGGATAAGTCGGAGTTTTTTTTTTTTATGATTAAATAAATAATTATCTTATCACTAAGTGCAACACTTGTTACATGAGTAGTTTTGTCAAGTGTGGATGTAAATAGTGTATCGATAATCTTGTTGATATTGATTTACTTAGTGCGAGTACCGAAATACTTGCCAGGTACAAAAAATTGTAGCCACTCAGTACAGTACCGTTGAAATTGTTATTTATCCTTTTTCAATTGTCTACCACAAAAAAAAACTTAGTTTAGGTTCATGCAAATTTTTTATAATAATCTCATAAATGCCTTGAAATAAATAGAAAAATAAAATACCTAAATTGGTGGTATTCTAATTTTATGTTTCCGACAATTAATATTCTCAGATATTAATAATCATTACTAAACTTGCCAATAAATGCCACGGTCGGTGATAACTGGCGCTGTGTAAACGAGTGACCATCCGTCATGTCAAGTTAGTGGGCATGGATAGTGAACGAATATAACCTAGATTAAGTTTTAAAACACCTCAGGTATCCGTGTTACCTATTTTTGCATCGCGGTTTTCGAAGAAGACCGCACCTGTTCGGAGTAGGATATGACAAACATCTTGTGCCTACGTCAGCATAACAACTGGACGAAGTATTCTTTGACGAGCCAGAGTTAGAAGGCTGTTTGCCGCGATCGTCTTATTTAGTAGAGAGATTGATTGTCGCAGTATCAGATTCAATATTTATATAAGCGTTACTAAGTTTTTCCTACATATTCGATTATTTGACAAAAACTGCCATTATGTCTGTCCGAGCGAAATAGCTAGAATACTAGTTTCGTTTAACTACGTTCTACTTTTTGAAATACATAAATATCTAAAATAGAAGTCACAAAGTTCACGCGAACCAAGTAGTGGGCCCAAGTTATTTGTTGCAAAATTGCATTATCCGCTATCAAAGAAATATAATTTTCCAGAATACTTACTGTACAACCGCCCCGGAGAAACCAGTCTTAACTTGTTATCGACCTTAGTGTAATTCATAAATTATATGCACCCTGATTTGGTGCACGGGGGAATATTAGTATATTGGATTAGTATCCAAATTTAAATCTCACCAGCACGGGGTGCAACCTGCTTATAAACGAACGAGCCCTGGTGCAGATGGGGAGCAGCACCCACCAAACCACCCGCCCAGCGTGATGAGTAAGGGGAAATCTTTGATGCACAGCATACTGCCGTTTGTTGACATATGTAGGCTGATAAAGTAAAATAAGACACCGACTTATACCACTTCATCTTCTGATAAAAGATGGGAAATGGTCATCTTTTAAATAAGAGATATTAAGCTACATGTGTCGGTAAAAGAGAACCCAGTACGTCTCTACCCCATTACGGCATGGATGTCGCAAAAGGCGAATACGAAAAGCAACAGAGAAACCATTTAAAAATTATTGGATATAAAATAAAACCGATTACAAGGAGTCTCCGTGTAAGCTGCGTGGCGTCTTGCACCGCCGACGTCAATCCGTCCGGTAAGCGGAACGATTATGGCAAATCTGGCTTCAGGCAAAAGGGCATTTGTCCAGTCAGCAATGTGTATATCGATAGTGATGATTAAAATCTAATCTAATATAGTATTCAATTAGGTTAAAGCGTGTCAATCATGTTCCGTGACAAATGAAGAATCGAACGCGTCTTAATGAAAATAGATAACGTAGTCGGCGGATACCGTTATCAATCCAAGCAGGTCGGTGACGCCACTGCGGGCTGGCTTCGCTTCGTAAAAGGTATTACGCAGACAATTAATTATGTGTTGGTCTGTTTGAAAACTTATAACGACACACAACTAATTTAGGAGAGTGTGCGTAGGA
The DNA here is from genome assembly GCA_029286595.1 of Bhutanitis thaidina. Classification (NCBI taxonomy): domain Eukaryota; kingdom Metazoa; phylum Arthropoda; class Insecta; order Lepidoptera; family Papilionidae; genus Bhutanitis; species Bhutanitis thaidina. Next base: position 2,784,165 of record JAGSMS010000020.1, on the reverse strand, counting down.
AATAAACGAACCACCTTTGCACAATCGGGACACATCTAGACTCACGGCGGGTTGGCTTTAATTGTTGATATAACTTGTATTGGAGCGTTACGCTTCTTCATTTCTAGCACAAAGCAAAATAACTAGAATAACTTGCCTGAGACGGTGTTTCCGTCCGAAGACAACGTGCAAGAAAAGTGAACAGCCTGTTACTGAGGCAGAGCGTTATCATCAATAATAATACCATTAATATACAATGATATTAGGTATAAGTTACAATATCAATGGAGATGTATACCTAAATAATATAAATTGAATTACAAAACCATTTACATAAACAAATAAATGTATAATATAGTAATAACAAAAAATATATAAACCTTGCACGTTTGACCTAGGAACGATCCCCGTTGCGGGCAACACTAAAAATGTTAAGAGCTATTTTAAGGTCCGAATTAACGACGTGCTCGGCGGTGAAGGAAACAACCATCTCTGAGAAATAATCAAAAATATATATTTCTTGTAGTTGTTTAGTTCGCCAATCCGCACTGACGCAGCGTAGCGGACCCTACCCGGCTCCAAAACCCAGCCAGATATTTGAGAAGGTGGCCTTTCTCCTGTAGTTGGCCATTTCCAGACTGCTAATTACTTTTTTTAGGCTACATATTACACATCGCACATATTACATATAAAACTTTTATTAACTTACCTAAACTTAACAGCATGCAAATCGTCTACTGCAGGACATAGATCTCTCCCAAAAGGAGGATTGGTCATAAACAACTCGCTCGGCAAGGGGATTGGCGATCACAGTACCAGACCCCTCGCACCTTAGAAGACGCTGCTGCCCGTCATTGGTCTACTTTATTTTGGTCGGGTATTTTTCGAGATAGTTATCCCGCAGGTAACCATTACAATTTTCAAGGCTTTTCCCTTACGACACCCACGGGAAGAAAGGGGAAAGCATAGTCTTACGCCGATACTAACACGGCAACGAAAGGCCCAAATAATAACACTACCAGTAGTTCAAACAACTCTTAAAAAATGTACTAAGCTCTTGAGCTCTTCTTACTTAGTGGGTATTTTTCCAACGTCTTCGAGCAAGGAATTCCAAAGAACGAACGCAGAACGGTAACCTGAACGGTAGAGGACTTTCCAACGACGTCGGTGAAGTCATGAAGAATGCTAATCTTGTGACTAGAAGAAGAACTCGATCATGAGTTAAAGAGATAAATTGAAATTTATACCTAAGATAAGAAGGAAAAGTAAGATTATTAAAGATGGAAAATAGAGCAAGTAGAATTCTAGAATTGCGTCTCTGTAGGATTGTGAGTTATTTAAGGTGAAAACGATATTGAGAGATATGGTCAGGCTGAATATTTATATGTTATAGTTATTTAATAGGCGCTCTAGCTTTTAAAGAAGATCTTTGTTCAAGTCAGCATAAGCTTAATTTCATACGGAAGAAGTTGAAGAAGTTCTTGGGACGATACAGTACTCGTACTAGTACTAGTCGGAGAAACTTTACGGCTGACTTCTGTGACATGCTGACCCTGGTACATAGTGTTATCAATATACAATCCGAGGTTCTTTAACATAATTGAGAACGGCATTACGTTATCGTGGTAATGGACGGGAAGCAAATTTGTGAGATCGACTATAGCTGTCATTCTCGAACTGCATACCACGCAAAAGCAATGACATTTCAATAGATTAACGGAAGCTCCAAAGTGCGACGACCAGTCATAAATCGACTTTAAATTCATATTTAAACAAACCAGTGGGTTATGGAGATAACCAATATCTGATAGCACATAAGGTTGATGAATATCCACGTACAGATGCCACGAACCGTCAATACTTCATGTGAGAAATTCGAAATCATTTAAATATGAAGGGATAAACTGTTGGAGAGGGTAAGTAAAGGGACAGAAATGCAAGAAAGAGCTTCTAAATAAACTTGTATATCGACAACCGGCAGTCAACGATCCACGAAGTATGGTATAATAATACTTTGCATATTCGTTAAGACGTTATTCGACGATGCTATATCGCTTCAAATCTTACGCCATCCTAAGAAGCCATACATCGTTTCAGGACACGGTAATAGTGAGCACTCCTATTTGAGTTGTAGACAGTCTTGTCAAAGACCTCGGACAGAATACGTACTAAAACTATATCTTAATTTAATGTGCTGCGGAGTTTAAATAGGAGAATAGGTTAACTGTCATTTTTTAATTCTTTCATCATACTGTTTTCATAATCATCATTTTACAATATAATTCTGGTTATGTTCGAGAATGTTATTTTGCATATTGGTACATAACAACTGATTTATATTTTGTAAATTCCTCCATAGTATTTTGTTTTATGGGTGATCAAAGCCAGAAATCAAGAACACAGAGTCTGGCATAGATTTCCATTTAGACCAATACACAGTGTAGCCGAACCAAGCTTCCGGAACCTTCTTTTCGCTTCGCCGGAAGACAGTACATGACGGGTGAGCTCGTGTTTGCTCAAAAGAGCTAATATAATTTTAAAAAAGCAAGTACCAACAATAAGCTACGTCAGTACTGTGAGATGAATGAGACATTATTCCCGATTTTTGAATATGGCAAAGAAAATGATCATGTTCTTAGAGAAATATAAAATCCAAAGTCACAGAACGAAGACGAAACTAGGCTATAACTTTTATGAATAACAATTGCTTCTATTTACTGCAAATAAATGCCCAAATAGATATTCTGTGTTGAATCAATTCAATGGTATCAGAACTAGTAATCTATTAACATGCGCTGTGATTCAAGGCCATATGAATTAGACAGCCATTTAGAGAGGCATAGAATTGTATGAGCCAGCATATGAATAAAATTACAATTGCATTTTGAAGGCAATTTGTAAGTTTTTACCTAAAGTACTCTATCTTCAAAGTAGGTAGTTAATGTGTTAATAACAATGATGTGTTAATAATTTAATCTATTCCCCTGTGGATAACCGAGTAAGGATTATCGAACTCGAGAACTCGAAAACTTGTTTTTCCACCGGGGGGGCATCTGTCCCCAGGAGATGTCGGGTTTATCGTCCACAGGTATCTGATCAACAACGTGATCCAAGATCGGGAATAATGCATTTGAAATCTAAAACACAGCAAGGAACTGCGGTTCTCGACACTTAACAATTGACACATCAGAGAATTATGTTAATAGTCAGCAATTATTATTTTACTAGTAATTAAAATAAATGTTATACTGGTTATATCAAAACGGCGGAGTCACAGATCCAATCCACCATAGAGTGCCATGAAGGCTACTGTTTGTGCTCCTCTTCCTGATCCTCATAGTCTCCGGTTGGCAAACTCAAGGGTCCATGTAACCAAATCACATGATATGATATGAATATGAGGTCAGAACTTATTACAATTCTGATATATTTCCCTAGATGTGGGAACTATTACGTTGAATAATGTCAAGTGTCCAGACTAAGCATAATGTAAAATAACATTTTAGTAAATGTTTAGTAAATATAAAATTTCATAACCGAAGTGAAGATTATTGCTTAGGTAGGTTAGGTATTTCAGCTTTCAGCCAAATTCTTTCTGTAGTTGCCATATGAAACGACAAGGGGAAAAGCTGAAACTCTTGGCTACCACAGAGTTGTATCTAAAACAAAACAAAAATCTCTAAGCAGGTTCTCTATAATGCTTGTCCTTTGATCCTACCTTCCGATCGAAAATAATGTCAAATGCATTGAAGTATGATTTTTTTACCTATACCCATATACATAATCAATTTCACAAACGTAAAAACCATGCTGGTATGAAGAAAGACATTTTGAAAACTATGAAAAACCTATATACTAAAATTTGGCCAGCAATTAAAATTTAGCCAGCAACTAAAATTAATATAAAAATAAAGATTTTTCAACATTTCTAATGTAATTTTTAAATAAAAAGATCTACTTTTTTCCACTTGATTTCTGTTACACTGTTTAACTGCTGCATCAAATAACACAGCACTTGTTAGGAATGATGTGCGTGGGTCAAGACACAAATTTTTAATCTGGCATTTGTCTGACTGTGGAGCAACTTATCACCATGGAGATAGGACTGATATAAGTAGTCCAAACTAGGGTGTGAAGTCAGGGCCACATTGATTGGGGTGTCTCCTCTCTGTATTTGCTGTATGGTACAGATACTCATGCACTAATTCATTCAATATTGAAGGTATAATACAGGCAATGATTTCAACTGAAGTTTAAACAATATTATTATTACAAAATTTAATTCAACTTTAATTATTTAGTTTTAATTAGGGAATGCCTATCAAAAATACTTGATTAAAATTTTGATACCCAACTACATTACAACCATCATAGCTATTAAATTTTATTTGTTTTTCATTTATGCTTATAGTTGTTTAACTTAAATAATACGTAATTTAGTTTAATAATTTTAATTAATGTTAATAGAATCTAATTGGAATTTTAAAAAAATCGTAAGTTTGAGCCAACATCAATTTAAATAAATAATTTTTAAATATTCAATTAAAACTTACTTTCTTTTTCGTGGTCGAAGCCCACAACCACGAAGTAATCAACGAGCCTGGACATTGCAATCCTACGACAGCATCCAACAACGATCACCACAAAAACACTTTGCAATTAAATAACACCAAATCACAAACATTTTATTACTTCACATATTCGCAAGATGTTTTACTTCAACACCACCCTCATATCACAAGATACTGAGACACTTGGAATGTAAACAATACTTTCTTTTATCGCGACAAAGCTTAATTCTTTCGCCAATTACAAGGATAAAATTTATAGTGGAGATCAAGAGGTTATAACGGAATTATTAACCAAATATATCAGAACAAATACTTATTTTCAAAGAAAGATGTCAACTAACGTTTATTTTATTTATTGATGATAAAAAATCCGTATAAAATTCGAATTTATCGTTAAAAATCGTCACAAAATGACATAAGTCGACCCTCGTCATCAGACATTGCCAAAAACTAAAAAATAATGATGCGCTGCGCAGAAGCGGAGCTTGGCCGCTCATCAAGCGATTACTAGAATCGATTAATAATCGATGTAAGTCAAAGAAATGTTAAAAATTACAATCAAGCTTCTAGGACTAAAGTCCGCCAATCATCATGTAGCTGCGTAGTGGACCATTCTCGGCTCCAAAACCCTGTCAAATATTGAGAGGAGGCGCTTTCCCACGTGCGGGACACTTGCTTCAACTTTTTTGAAAGTAAGTTAAAATTTTGATCCTGTATATTTGAGTTTTAATGTTTGATTTTACTATGAGCATGGCAATCGTCTAGCCCCTGAATTACAACTCCTTAGAAGTTAAAGTGAGTTATAAACCAAATTATAAAACAGTATGAACCGTCACGACTGTATTTCCAATTCTAGATTTTTTTTTACTGGTGCTTATATGCGACAACGTGACAGGCTTATCGCCTATGTGTACAAGCCAAAGACAAAAATAGTACATACCTTTCGAAAACTCATTGGTACGAGCTGTCTACATAGGGAGGCCCTAACCATTCGACTGTCGAGACATTACTATATTTGTACGAAAATTAAGAATATTTGGAGAAATTTTAATTGATCAATCATCAGATAAAAGATAATTAATCAATGCACGGTTAAACAATCAAGTAATCGATACTAAAATAATCGATTCTATCCATCCAGGACAATCGAATATGTCGATGATGATGATATTAATTTAAATCGAAAATGTCGTATACCATTGACATTATTGTTTTATAATTCTCTTCTTTCGATGAAGTAAAGGAGATTGGAGTCTATACAGCCATATCTGGTGCTTGTGAGCTTTTTATAATATCACTACTAAAATTATACTTTTGAAACAGGAGACTGCCAATCGTTTCTTTTGCCGATATTTGCTTTGATTCAATCAGTCCAACTAATTTACAGATTTTAATTTTATTATTATCTTTTATTGACCGGAGCCGGGGCGGCATCAGAGGCAGCTGAATAAGTGGCGCAAATATGGGTATATAAAGAAGATCGTGTACTTTTGCCATTTGCCTTCGCAATGATCTATGGGATTCCCGCGCAGTGCAATTTGTAAAGGAAATATATCCGGGACTGATCGTAGTTGCCGACGATTAGAGAGCTTGTTTTTCGTTCTAGCTCGCTTAGGTTTATTTTAACCTTTCAGAGTAGAAATACAGCCAGCGTTTTGGTACCATGCCACGAGGAATAGAACCGTACGATACTCTTAATAATTAGATTGTAGTGATTGAAAACATAATTGCTATATTGATTCTGTAAATAAAAAAATATTAAGCTTCTATGTAATCGTAATCTTATCTAAATCACAAAGTTTGACATTGACAAAAACTTATACTTTAAATTAAAAATGTATTGCCCTAAAAGTTGCGAGTGTTATAGATATATAAGTTCTCATTCTATGGTTATGAGTTGCGAATTGCCGAAGTGTGTAAAAATGTAAAATTGTTTCGAATTTAAATTGTTTGATAATTGAAATTAGGATAAGATTATGACATGGCGGTGATCGATTTTAGAAAAGCCTAGATAATGACGTCGATATGTCAATATAGAAGTTCGATGTTCATCGTACACAAGACATGTTGGTCATCATCGATGTTTTATTACACGTTATTAGAATAACCTAAAGAAAACACACAAAAAAATTCTGGTCTTTGTAACGAATAAAATTATGTGTTATGTGTCACAGCCACATTTTGTTTATGCTATGTATGAGTTTTTAATTCAGAACTTGATAAGTCGGTACTTATAAATACAGCCACATACACATACATTTAACATAGTAGTAGTAGCAGACTAAACATGACACTGTATAAAATGTGTCCTAAATGCTCATTAATAAACCATTAACCGATGGCCAATCCAGCTATATTTTCGTATGTTGCTATTTCACACATGTTATATTTCATAATCGTTTCTTCGTCGCAGTAATTTAATACTTACGCAATTTAACGACTTGTAGTTTAGTAATTTAGTCTGCTACTATATTTAATGTCTGGGGTCATAACGACGGTTCCTTTGCTCGTAATTTAACAATGTCGTGACATATGATTATTTGTTCATGACATCGATGTTTTGATGTTTGACATATAGACGAACATCCCTATTATGATATTGTCATTGCCATTGATGTATATGGTTATATTGTATACTTTTTGATGAAATTAAAAACAGGATTATAATTTAAATTTGTTATTGTTGTTATTGTAGTTATTGTCTTTCTTTTAGTACTTGAATATTTAGGCAATACGTTTTAGTAATACTGTTAACAATGATGGATTCAAGTAACAATCACATACCGGGACTAAATCAAAAAAAAGTTTTTAAAATAATAGTTTTAGGCGATTCAGGTGTGGGTAAAACATGTCTAACATACCGGTTCTGCGAAGGCCAATTTCTAGATAAATCTGAGGCTACTATCGGTGTAGACTTCAGAGAGAGGAATCTTCAAATATGTAACGAAGACGTTAAGGTAATTAATGTTTACAATACTTAATGACTGGGGAGGAAGCTCCTACCAATTTAGTTTATATGGACCTCTTCCCTGTTCTGTAAAAATTTATACAACTTCCGATATGAATGACTTTCCGCGTCGTAGAGGCGTAATAATTTCCCTCTTTTCCGGTGGGTGTCGTACGTGGTGACTAAGGCAACTCGCTACGTGTACACCTACCTGCCAATAAAGACAAAAAACCAAAAGATTGTGGTACCCACCCAGACAACTACTAGGCAGAGGAGTCTTCCAGTCAATTACTTTATTGTTGAATATTATTAGTTATTTTTCTATAATATATTTTTTCTCTTCTAGTTTTTGTATAATATATTTCTAAATGATATATTTGCTTAATTATACTATTAATATTATTCTTATAGGAAATAAGCAAAGTAAACATGATAATTTTATCTTTAAATAGTATAAAACAAAGTTTTACCTGTATTTTTCTGTGTATTAGCGCTAATTATCTAAATTTCTTAGATGATTTCCAGGTGGTCTTCACCATTATTATAAACAATACACAAGGAAAGTTTTGATGTATAATATATTCATATTTAGTTCATATATTACAGATCTGTCTGTGCGAAGCTGGTGCAGTTCGCAAGTAGAAAATAAATATTAGATTTTTATTCCTAATGGTAACATATTTGACAGCTGCTTCCATTATTTGCTAACACCCTATTAATCAAATTGGGTTGTTTGATGCTGATACTAACAAAATATTATACACAGTTTTATTTAACTGATTTATTGGTCAAGGATTGCCAACAGAAACTACTAAAATAAATATGCATTTAACATGCTCTAATAAAATTTTATGGGTAAATTATTTTTAAAGTTCTCTTATACTGATATGAGTACAATTGTTTTTTTTTTTCTAGCTCCAACTATGGGACACAGCTGGTCAAGAGAGGTTTCGTAAGTCAATGGTGCAACACTACTATAGAAATGTCCATGCAGTTGTGATAGTATATGATGTCACTAAACCTGAAACATTTCACGTAAGAAACAGGAGTTCAATTGTATCTAGGACATATATCGTTTTCCAATTAACTTTTTCCTCAGTCGCCTCTAACGACAGCCACGGGAAGTAAATGTGCGGCAGATCCTTACGCCAATACGACACAGCTTCTTACTTCATTACTCTTACATTTATCTATATCTAAAATCAGTAATGACTTATCTTAAGACACCCCTGGCACAGATCCCTACGTGTAAACGCTTGCGGTAGCATGACGTGCGCTTACCCCAACATTACTCATTGCGCTGGACGATCGCGCATAGACTATAGCACAAACTTAACATAGTTTTTATACCACTGGCTATCAGCAACTCTGGCACATCTTTGCAGCGGAACGAGTGTGAAGGAGTCTTTTATTTTAATTGTGAAGAAGTACACGTGGTTGTGAATGTTTTTGATTTTGTTTATTAAATACATATGCACTTTCTTCTTGTAATGAAAGATACATTTTAAATTTTGTAATTCACCATGGTGATATCTTTGGAAACATGTTTTGGAAACATCTCCCATGTGCGTTCTAGGTTTATTTGGGCAAAAAATATAGCTTAGTCGTAACAGTAGAGAGACTGAGCACGTTTTAACTACAGTTAAAAATTATCAACGGCGACAATTCCGTAGCATCTTAAGCGTAATCTGGCTAAAATTATTTGGCTCCCCGCCGGAGTTTACGGAGTTACGGAAGAAATGCCGGATACCTCCGAAGCCGAGCCAACTAAAACGCTAAGGGTTAATCTTAATCTTTAGAATGGTTATATTCTTGATATTAGTGTCTCTTGAAGTCCACAAAAGCCAGAAAACTCTTTTACGCCACAATCTTACAGATTTTCAAATTGGCACTCGAAACATGTATGTAATTTTCTCCAGTCAATAGCGAGCTGGATGCAGGAGGTGGAGTCACATGGGCTGCTGGGCTCCCCCCGCGTGCTGGTGGGGAACAAGTGCGACCGCGGCACGCCGGAGTCCCGCCTCGCGACCGCGTATGCACAGCGGTTGGCCGACAAGTACGGCATGCCAGTGAGTTCACACACGTTTTATAACCTTTTATTTTTATGGGAAAGGGGGCAAACGTGCAAGCGCCTCGTCTGGTGGTAAGTGACCGACGCACACGTACATCTGCAACACCAGCAACACTGCAGGAGCGGCAGGTGCGTTGCCGGCTTTAAGGGGTGTTTGATGATGGGAGAGGGGGAAAGCGGGCCTCCGGCTCACACTCATCAAACAAGACGGAAAAAATAAACTAGCACAGCCATTCCGTTTATTCACTACCTAGTGGAGTAATATTAATATAAAATTAATAATTATATTAAAATATTAACAATTAATGTTTTTATAATATATTTAGGGTATGGCAGAAGAGGCATGAAAGCAGGATAAATGCAGTAGAAATGGGAGCGTTAAGAAGTAGGATTGATGTGAAGATAACTGACAGAGTTCGAAATAATGTGATCAAAGAGCGTTGTGGCGTGAAAGACGATGTAGTGACACGAATTGAGAAAGGGATGCTGAGCTGGTTTGTGGAGAGGATGAATGAAAGTAGGTTGACGAAACAAATATATGAGGCGAGTGTAAATGGGTAGAGTCGGGAGAGGAAGACCTAGGCGAACATTTCACGATCAAATTGGAGACGTTGTGAAAAAAGGTCAGGTCAAGAGTACTCTAAACCAACGAGCATCCATGCGAAGATTGATGAAAGTGGAAGAAGCGAAAGACGTATGCCAGGACCGTAGCAAGTGGAAGAAGATTATCTCTGCCTACCCCGTTGGGAATAAGGCGTGAATATATACATACATACATACATTAATTAAGCCCTTTTCTTCAGAACACAAATGGTATTTTGTCATTGACCACCGTCTTTTGTCTTTTGTCTTATTCGCCGTATGGTGGATGTGTTAAAAAAACTGCCACGCTGGTCGTTACGGAAAAATGCTGATAAATCAAGTGGCTTCCGGCAGACCGAAAATACACAGACCGGAGAAGGGTTGAGGCGTGTGATACTGCAACCGCATTCTATCTCTGTCTAACTGATGATAAGTGATAGCCACGGAAAGAGATTGGGTGACCGATTCTTACTACCATTAGGCACGGTATAATTGAACAATCGACTTCTCTATGGTTTTTATTATTTTTAAAATTTGTTTTTAGCTGTTCGAGACGTCAGCTCTTCTAGACTCGGAGTGTGACAACGTGGAGTCAATATTCATGACGCTAGCACACAAATTGTACTCCAAGCAACCCTTGAGAGTAGTCAGAGTCGAGGTGAGTCAGTGTTTGGGTGAAAGTATGTAAAAACTACGATGTGAGTTGTCCATTGTTTTTTAAGAATCTTTTAAATGTCAATCAGATATAATACGCGCGGGATTGTTTTTTTTTTTGACATATTAAGGCGTAAGTCCTGATATGATGATGACTCAGAATTTCAATTGTTACAAAGTTATGTCATATCAAAGGTTAAATAAGTAGTCCAAACAATATCTTGCGTAACATAACAACCGTAACATACTGTAACCGAAAAATAATATATCGATTAATAGTTTTCTTCGGTTTACTTGGAAAAATTTAAACAAATGGAGTGAGTTAAATATAAAATAATCAGAGGTTCCGATAGTTATCTACATTACTTAAACAAATTCAATATACATATATAAAATGTATCTTTCTTTGTATCTTTTCCCTTATAGATGAACAAACCACTCCTTTGATTAAGCTCAAATTTATGGATTATGTTCAGTCCCATTACTGTCAAGGTTTAGAAAAAAAAATGTTTCATTGCTAAGCGTGACAGGGTTCAGCTAGTATTTTGTAATTGTTTTAGGATACACCAATACATTTTTGGACCCTCCATGTAGGCAATATTAAGTGTCATATATCTAAGACAATAGAATATAACCAGTTTTATCTGCACATATTAACATTGAATTTTACTTTAATACTCTTTATGTCTCCCATAGTTATTACAAATTGCATTGCACAATTACCTTTACTTCCATCGTATCGTACCAAGCGGTCAACATATTGGCTGAAAATCAATATAGAATGCTCCACCGACTTACAGCGCCTTACCAGCGCTATTGTGAAAGTATAGTTATACTATAATTTATTCACTGATGTTTCCAGGGCGAGCCGGGCTATGGCGTTGTCACATTACCACGCCGGAGACGACCGCCGGCGAACTCCGGCTCGGACAGCTGTCTATGCAGCTAGGAGCAAGCCACGATTCACACATGTAAAGGTTTCAAACATACTATCTCATGACGTGTTGCAACAATGGCATATGTATTGCCATGACATGTCAATGGCTAAGTGGTAAAGTGCCAAATAAAAGGGTAGCTATATATGTCTCGTCTTACCGCCCGAAATAAGGGATAAGTCCAGTGAAAAAGAGCTTTATTTAAAAACAAAACAAGACTTGAGAAAATTTCTCCAATTTTTTAAGGTAAATAACATAACACATAAGTGAGGTGCGACCTTAAAATAACATAGTAACTTATATTAGGGCAGTAGTTTCATTAATTTGTTTAGAAAGTTCTAGAACTTAGTTAGTATAATATATTTTAAATAAGATTAAATTTCAACATTTTTCATTGCGAGCGATTGTACTAAACATTAAAAGGGAAAAATGAATTAGTAAAGTAAATAATGTAATAAGTAATAATGTATGTAATTTAAACAATTATTTTTTATTATTATTATATCTGTTAATGCAATGTTATATGGATGATATTGAATTATTTCTTTAGGGATGATTGTATGTTAGTCTAGACCGGGGATTCCCTGGGGGTCGATATCGAACACTTTATGTAAAGTCTACTCACCAACCGCAAAGTTTTTATCAATAGGAAAAAAACGAGAGATTTTTAAAGTAATTTGGCTATGGGGTTCTGAGGTTAATTTTCGAAAAGGGGTCTCTTGCTCAAAATAGTTTGGGAATCCCTGGTCTAGACGAAGGACTGTTTACTTGTCCCTTACAAAAAAAAGTGGTTTCATGCTACTTTAATTGGCAATTGCATTTTATTTAGGGCAACTAGAATTTTTTTAGTTAAGTATATTGTTGTTGTACGGGGAGCGACTGCCTTGTTACGGCCGTGCAAGTAGCTATTAAATCTTTCAATGCTTTTTTTTAAACCTGGTAACTATAGTGGTAGTAAATTACATGAAGTGATTTTTTTTATATCTAGAGAATTGTTGAATTTGTAATTGATTTATGATCATAGTAATTTTGCAGGAAAATATCCGAGCACTTTCTTTTTGGACACCGTTTTGAAAAGGTTAACGTTCGGAACAATCCATTAGGTCTGAAAACTGTTAGACATGATGAAATAAGCTGCCCAGATGTAGAATCAATTTAAATTTTGTAATAAATTGCCCATTTCATCATGCAATTTATTAATTGAGTGCACCATTTTGAAATATTTAATTTAAATTTTTTAATAAATTGCACAAAAACGTAATGTTAAAGATACCATAAGGCTAGACAATTACAACCTTATTTATTACATTCAAATTATATCTTTACCAATTTTAGCTTAGTTTATGTAGTTGTAATGATTCGTTATTATATCTTATGTTAATTGATAAGTAAAAAGAGGTGAGTTATTATAATTGGAGAAAGTAAGTAAAAATATGTTTGTTAAATTGCTTCTAAAACTATAAGAACATTTATTTATCACATATTCTTAGAATCAATTATGGTTAATAATGTACTTCTACTAATAAATTCGATCTTCTATGTCTATTGTCTGCCATTAAATCTAAACGTCTCTAACATGATCTCTTTTAATACTAGATTTTCTATGTACAACTGATGTGTCGGCTGTACATAATATGAAATTGTTACTTTGTTAGCGGTAATTCAATCAATAAAATTATAATAATAATAGATTAAATATTGTTACCAAAGCTGAGTTTTATTCAGACTGCTGCCTTTTTTTTTAATAACGATGACCTGGATTCTATACAAATCAACATTAAATACAAGATAATTAATAGTATACATTTGTTAACTCTACACTTGTAGTGTTCAGGGTTTTATTAAATGTAACAATCTATCCAATGAAGACGTTAGTTGTAGAATGAGCGATCTTTTTGCAACCGCACTTTATTAATTTTTTTTATGAGAAAGGCGGCAAACGGGCTAGCGGTTCCCCTGATGGTAAGTGATTACCGTCTTCCACGTACATCTGCAACACTGGTGCTGCAGGTGCGTTGCCTGTCTCTAAGGGTATTTGGGAGATGGAAGGGAGATCAAGAAGGGGGAGTGGGCCTCTGGATACCTCACTCGCCTAACGAAACGCAAGAAGCATAATATCCCTCTACTTCAAGCCGGTATTCTGCGAGGTAGTGGTACCAACCCGGTGGAGCCGGCCCATTCGAGCGAGCAGCAGCAAAAGCCGCCGCTCGGCTCGACCACGTTTAATTTTTTTTCATTCATTTACATAACTTGATAATAGCACCGTTATGTAATATCATTAAGCACTAAAGATTCACATACCCCGTCGGACACGGCATTGTAATTTTTCGAAATATTCTTCAATGCTGTAATATGTTTTTTCTATTAGAAATGCTTTTAAATATTTAATTAATTAATAGCTTATATCTTTTTGAATTTTTTATACATAGCGGTAATTTATTGTATATTTTTATAGGCATTGAGTAGAAACCTGAACTAGGCAATTTTAGTTTAGATGACGGTAAGACTAAGTTAAACATGCGACGCGGTTCATAACTATGCGAATATATTTAAATACACATGAAAATAAAAATCAAGGTATAGTTTTACAAATTTACATATATCAAATATGCGAGCAAGGTAAAGTAAACTAAATTGAAGCCCAAAGTGAACAGACATCTAGGCAAGCGTGTATCATCTTAGGCCTCATCTTCGCCTTCCATCGGGCAAGATTAAAGTCAAACGTAAGTCTATTTTTCATAAAAAAATCTAAATTTTATATTAATTAAAATTACATTTTTTTACTTTTAATTACCAGAACTTATAATATAGAATGTATCAATGCTTTCGAATCTGACAAGCAGTCATACTTTTTAAATACATCTTATATTACCTGGTTATGGAAATAAGATTTAAAGCTCTTATAATAGAAAGTGTTCTTACACTTGATTTTAAAATATATTTGCAATTCGACTATGTATTTTGATTTTATACCACTTACAATAACGACTCCGTGGCGCAACGGTAGCGCGTCTGACTCCAGATCAGAAGGTTGCGTGTTCAAATCACGTCGGGGTCAAAACTATTTATTTTGAATAAATAATTTGGAATTTAATTTTTTAAGCCTTCTGTTTAGTTTTATGTTACCCCAGAAGACTAAGATAGACTATAATAGATATTTTAATTATATTTTGAATAATATTTTCCCCAGGGCCCAATGTTCGGCCGATTTCTGTTATTTACTTATATTAATTATTATATTATTAGGTTCTCGAGTGGCAGCCACGTACGGGCAAACGCAGTGTAGGACGACCCCCCACAAGATGGAGTGACGACCTGCGCAGTGTTGCGGAAAGTCGATGGATGCAGGTGGCTCAGGACCGTGCTTCGTGGCAATCTTTGGGGGAGGCCTATGTTCAGCAGTGGACTTCTAATAGGCTGAAATGATGATGATGATGATTAATGACTTTCTTAGATACGGGGGATAAAGATGATTTAGTATCATTTGCTAATGATGATATATTAATTTTTAAAGTTAAACGATAACTTGCAATGCTACTCGTAAAAATAATAAAAAATAGTTCACTGGTTTAACGTTAATCATTTACTTTTAAGTAGCAATAAACAAAATGTATTAAATTCACAACACCAAATGTTAAAAATTAAATATCAGTGTACTTTTAAATGGGGTAGATTTAGGCATTGGGGATATCACTTTTCAATGGGGCCCACATATACCCTAATTAGCTGGCAAACTTAGTTCTGCGTCATATGCTGTAAGAAAAATAAGAATCCTATCGTAACAGCTAGATTAGTTTAGTTATTTCCATTAGATTAATGTCATAGGGTATTTTGCTGAGAGGGATCCACTACTGGTACAGAAACTATTTCGGTTCTACAAAAGCGGGCCGTTAGAAATGTTATAATGATCAGCATCTCTTAGAGATAAATTTAAAGAAATTAGGATATTAAATTTTTTAATAAGAAAAGTTATGTTCATAATGTCAATACAAGGAGCAAACACAAGCGTGTAATGCCTGGTACTCGCCTCAACAGAACCAGTAACTCATGCATTGGGCAATACGTACGTTTCTACAACACCAGTAAATATACTAAGTCTTATTGTCAACAGGTTTAAAAAGTTTATTAAACAATAATTGTTTAAATTGGTTTTTATATTAAGGAATACATGGATGAGGAACCCCTGGGAATGAGTTGTAGCTACCAGATTCTAAAATTTAGATTTTTTATAATATCTACTTGAAATTGTTATTAAAAAAACATTGGGAATTTTATGCCTGCAGATATTCTTTCGCCTGTTTTTTCCGTTAGAAGAATCTCATTATGAAACGGTGGCAGATTGTAAAAAATTGTCATTTGACCAGTGAAATATGTATTTTCTTAAGTCGAAATAAATGATTTGTGTTTCTTTATCGTATACATTTACAAAAAAAATACTTCAAGTATTAAAATGTATTAACCAAAAAAATGCTGGAATAATTTATTTAATAATTTGATTATATAATTTCTAGGTGGCACGGCAGACGTTGTTCTGCCCTTTCCGGTAGGTGAGTTTATTTTTTCTTAGTAACTCGACCACATCGCCATCTATTGTGTCCGGATTTGGGACTTATATGTGATTTAATTATGAGGCCATAAGCATAAACATAGACAATAGTATTTTTTTGCATATATTAATGATACAAATTTGAGGCAGTCTGATCTTACCATATAAACACTCTGGGTTTTTTCCTTTCGAATTCTAAAAATGCTAGTTTTAGATAAAAATAATCCCAAAATGTATAAAGGGTTATTTTGCAAAAACTTCATAATTTGTTGCACAGTAGAAAAACAACCGCAAACGCCGAGTCGGACTCTCGATCTCATATTTATATATCAATCGTTATTGATATATTAATATCTCATAATGCTTAAAATACCCTCCACTACCATTCGCTTTCCTACATGACCTTAATCGTTCTAGTCGTTCAGTTACGTAATCATTAACAGACGCACCAATTACATATATATAAAGA
Source organism: Bhutanitis thaidina (assembly GCA_029286595.1). Lineage (NCBI taxonomy): Eukaryota > Metazoa > Arthropoda > Insecta > Lepidoptera > Papilionidae > Bhutanitis > Bhutanitis thaidina. Next base: position 2,767,411 of record JAGSMS010000020.1, on the reverse strand, counting down.
TAATTAAGAACATTCGTAATGAAGTTTTTTGTAGAGTTGTTAATTAGTATCGGAAGATAAGACGAAGTCTGAAGAAGACAGAGGTATATCAATGATTAAAAAAAAAAAACAACTGTCAATTCGGTAACATTTATTAATCATATTCATTACCTACTCATTTTTTTCCACAAAAACATTGGCAACATCATACTCTTAAACAATTTTTTTTATTCAACAAAATAATATTAATGTACATATTTCTGATGTCAGAGTTGCACTAACAATTTTATTTTTAGATTCTATTACATTTTCTGAAATCATATTATAACCGTAGATACATTTTAACGTGATTATGATATCCGATTTTTATTACAGGACTATGTTTTTATTAATTTAAAATTAGACAATGAAATTTATTCTATTGGAACCATATATATATCATTAAAAAGTAAAGTTTTCTGTCTTTAATAATGTCTACATAATTTATTTGCAAATTAAATCGTCGCACGAACTCACGCGTACGATATGGAAGCAAGTATTTGACGTATCAACAGGTGTTTTCATGAGCTTTCCGAGTGTATATTACACACTAGTTAGACATATAATGTTACTCGGGCAACAGCATTCAGCATTTTTTTTTCGCATTTTTTACTAAACACATACAATACATCTAACTCTTCTGTGAAGCTCCGTAAGATTACATTTATTTTATTAGAAAGGAACAATAACATAATGCTGAGCTATCAAGCTACGAGGACTTTTATATTACTTTGTGATTTAGCACATAGGTTATTTAAGCACTGCAACATACTTTTTTTTAATAAAATAACAATAAGGTCAGGCAATCGTCACAAGGCACAGGTACCATCATTAAATGTAGATGTCGTGTAAACAGGGGTACAAAAGCATTTTATTAATGAATACGCATTTGTTTAGAATGCAAGGAATCGTAAATAATAGTTGAAAAGTAAACAAGAATAAATATATAATTTTCCTTGATTTCATTTATAAAACGCTTTTGAAACCTTGTTCACTAATCATCTACTTTTGATGTTGACATTACATTGACATTAAATTTATGGCCTTTTTTAAATTTATATTTAGTATTACTTGATGTGCGCACGCGTTTGTGATATATCGTCTTGTTTGTAGGCAAGACCAAAATAGGAGTAAATTATCACGAATTTGTACATTATATGAGCACACACGCTTGTCAACTTGTATTACCGCTAACATATATTTTAATTATTTTTTTTTTGACTTATCTTATACAAGTAAGAGTAATTATAGCTTACAGAATGTAAATAAGGGTAAAATGCCATACATCAATAGAAATAGTGTGTAGTATATGCTGCGTAAATCCAAATGAACGATCCTTGTTATTGTTCTGTATATCACAAAAAATAATTTTACAAAGATGTCCTCTAAATCTCATCTATCTTACTTCACAGATGTCACACGAGCTGTCCGGATACCGGGGCTGAACATTTAGTTGAAGGAAAAGATTTCTTTACTACGCTAACTGCGCATACGCATAAAGCTCGCCACAATAGTTGAATTGGCTCGAGACTGCTTAAAACTTTTTTGCAGACCGTACCCAAAAAACTATTACGCTGCAAGCATTCTATTCTTAATGAGATATGCAAACGACGTTTCTACTTAAAAGATATAAACAAAATCTTGAGAAAATTGTTGAAAATTAACAGGAAGCAACAATAACAACAAAACAACAAAAACAGAAAAAAAACTTTTGTTTTCTAATTATTACTAGAACTGCCCTTTTAAAACAAATCTGGCGCGTTCGTTACATAATTCTGACACCGAAGAGAAATATTTTGGTAAATACTTGTTCTCCTTCACATTACCCATAATAGTAACTGAGCCGTGGAACTTTTCACTAAGTAATGCGATGGCAAAGAAGTGTTTCACATTTAGAATGAGTAATTTTATCTAAACGTACACGATTGTAGTCATAACGGTGAATAAATACATATTGCGACAGATGAAATTAAATAAAAGTTATTTGATTCCAGACCACTTATAAACGTCTACTCAATGCTGTTCAGTCCAAGTTTCAAATCGGTCGACAAATCCACAAAAACAATTTCACATTTTATAATAATATGTGCTACGAATTAAAAACAATATTTTAACTCAAATAAAAATTTTATTGTTAGTCAGAAATATCAATTGTTTAATTTGCAAACAAACACAGTTTATAATACTACGCTGCGGCGCGTCAGCGCGCATCTAAAATTAACAAATAATCACAATTTAACTTCACATCGTAGATATGAATTCACACGTTTACAATAAAAGTTGCAAGTATCGAGAAAATGCTTAAAATATTAAATTAGCCGTTTTTAATTACGTTTATTAATATCGAATTATGTATACAATTAAAACTATGTACAAGAAATACAAGTAGATGAGACAAAAAACGCCGTCTACATGTGCCGATGTGTCCAGGTGTCGCGATGTGCCCGCATGTGGCAATGCGTGCCCACTCGGAGCGACGTGTCCACTGGCTGGGTTGTGCGCGTGTCGCCGTGCGCGCTACGTGCGCAGCGCGGCGCGGCCGAGGCGCGCTACGCGCACGGCGGCGGGCGCGCCTCACATGTTCTGCCAGGTGTTGGCGATCATGAAGTTAGTGTCGAGACCGCGCGCGATGCGCTCGTGTATGCCGTGGCTCAGCCACATCATGCGCAGCTTCTCGTAGCGCTCCGGGCACAGGTGCAGCGGGTTGCCACGACGCAGGCCCTGTAAACGAAATATAATTTATATGAATCACCTGGTGTAATGTTACGCGGCCAGCAGCAGCGGGTGCGCGCACGCACCTGGTCCGTCTCGCCGTACGAGTCGAGGTAGGGCGCGGGCAGCATGGCGCCGCGCGCGGGGGCGGGCGCGGCCAGCAGCAGCAGCTCGCACTCGCGCACGCGCAGGAAGGCGCCGGCGCCGGAGCCGCAGCTCATGGCGTGCGCTACCACCGCGCCCACGTGCTCAGTGCCGCCGGTGCGACCGCTCTGAAAATGACGGAACGAGCACATATATATATATCAGATACTACAAGAAATACGAGAGGGCAAGAAGTCACTATTGGTAATTACAAATATAAATAATTGAAAACAAATTGATTCAATATATACAGCAATTAGTAAATCCGTAGGTTTAAGTAAAGAAGTGGGATGAGTTGTTGGACATGTTATAAATTAATGCTGTCTTATGGTTGTAACAACCATGCAAAATACTTTTCTTAAGCAATTACAACCAAAAAGTCATAATGACTTTTCAAATCAATCGAAATTTGACCAGCGCAACTCTCGTTCTCTTACGCTCCGTCAAAGATTATCTATGGTCTATTTACAAGTAACGGTTAATGAGTACAGGACTTTATTTTTACAAGTTGTTAAGAGCTGACTTGTTGGCAAACAGCGACCGGCAACATATTATATAAGTTGTTTTATTACAATAAACTATTATTTATTATATTTCTGGCATCGTATTTTAAGTATAGAGATAGATGGGTATGTTTTTATAATAGCTAATTTTATATTAGGCTAGGGAACAGCCCGCACAACATTTGTTGAAACTACTCGCGCGCCACCTATTTTACGTATACGGTACTGTGTCAGAAACCATCTCGCAAGTACCGACTGTACTAACTTTCAATTCAACCAGACGAACGATGAGCGAACGCATCGAAGAAGGAGAACACGCAAACATTATTCAAGTAGAACGTTATTTTTTTTTTCAAATACCATATACATTTACTTTTCTACTTGCAGTGTCATAGCGCTTCCTGAAACATTTAGATCAACCTAGTGTAAAACAAATAGTGATTATAAAAGTGACTAACCTTTCTTATTTCGATCTGGCAGCAATAGCTCTGCGAGCACAGTATCTGTCCGCAGACGAGGCACATCGTGGGGAACTTGCTGTCTTCGCGCTCCGAGTTGGGGCAAGAGAACTCCGACACTACATTCATCAGCTCCGAGAAGTCCTCGGGCAGCGGCACGAGGCGCGGCGGTTCACTCGTCTCTATGACTACCAGCGGCTGCAGATCCCCGTTGAACCACTCGTTGGACAACGACGACCACTGTGACGCCTTCTTCCTCGCTAAGGGCGTATCTATCAACTCTTTAAAGGTACTAGGAAGGTCTAAATAACCGCACATGACCTCCCACGTGTCGCCGTTGGCCACGGTTAACTCCGTCGGCGGTATGATATCGCTCAAAAAGTGGAAGAAGAGACAGCAGCATCTCAGGAATCCGTGGCAGTGTCGCTTGATACACTCCCAAACGTCATTAGCGTTTAAATCGTCAATATCGAGTTTGTCCCTTCGAAGCTCCTTCATGAATGTCAGAAGATTCTCCAGGCCGGGCTTAGTTTTGTACTCTTCCTGACCTTCCATCGGCTCGCTGGTGCAGGATGAGACGTCGACCGCGATCAACGACTTCGTGATGGCCGCTCTGAAGGATTCCAAGGCGATCTGTCTCGCCAAATGCGTCGGCCGCGCCGGCCCCGCGACCTTGCAGAACAGCGACGGCACCGTCAGCACCAGCGCCACGAGCGCGCCGAACACTTCGTGCGTCAACGGCGACGTGCGCGCCAACGTGTTTAGCGTGCTCAGTGCGTGATGGGATATGTGCTTGGGCAGGGGCCATACTGATGGCATAGCAGCCGCCAACCGGATCAGCGCTTGCAAGGCGTCTCTGTGCCTCGAGGGGAGCTCGCCCAAGAGGGGCCTACCTTCAGCTTGCAACACAGCATTTGTACTCATTATTGTGTAGGACGTTGAACGGTACAAGGCCGCCATGGACACTAATCCACCCGTCTCCAACGAATTGCACACGGTCGGCAGCATCTGTAAGTTAAATAAATATATTGAAAAAAAGTATTGCGTTCTCTATTACAATAAATAGACTAAGAAAACAAATATTTGTCTATGAGAGAATAATAAAGTAGTTTAGGTGAAAAAATTACTTGAGCTAGTATGATGAAAAGTAGAAGCATTAAAAATATTCTCTTGAACCTCAGCACATCAGAAGAAAGATAGTATAATATATAAACTCCTCTATACACTATAGAAAAACAAATCTATAAGATTTGGGTGAGGGATAGAAGCAGCGTCATCAGGCAGTTACCACATTCTTACCCGTATCCGCCGCCAAACAAGTGTAATAACTGTTGTGTTCCGATTTGAGAGAGAATCGACATAGAGAGCCAGTATAACGGGCACTGTAGTATTCGAGTCTTAGTCCTCAGAGGTCACAACGGATCTATGATCTCATCCGATTCAAGTTGTTTGCAGATGTCCACGGCAGTACCCACCACTTATCTCCCACTACTTACTATCGGGTCCACTGTTAGTTCGTTTCCAACCCTATTCAATAATAATAATAAAAAAAAGTATGTGCCCTCACGGGGCTTTCTTACCCGCACAAAGTCCTCAACGAGCGTGGCGACTTGGTCCTGCGGTGCGGGCGCTGCGGCAGTTACGCCAGCTGCGGTTGGTGCGACAGCGGGCGCGGGTGCTACGGCTGCGGGTGTCGGTGCAGCGGGCGCGGCGACGAAGTGTGCCAGCAGCTCTGCGGGCAGCAGCGCCTCGGCGTGCGTGCAGGCGTACACCTCGGGCTCGCCAGTCTCGGGCTCGTCGGGCTCGGAGCTGGCGGCGCCCTCGCTGCGAGCGCGCGCGCGGCAGTGCAGCTCCTCGCAGTACTCCGTGCACACGTGCACCATCTGCGACGACACCTGCCGCCACACGTGACTAAATTTATACAAGTTGCTAGGACACATTTTCTACCTAGGAGCCGCATGGGTACGTAAAAAAGTAAAGTAACCTATAAATGTGCACTGCTGGCCAAAGGCCTCTTCTCTAATATCTTAGAGGATTTTGGAGCCGGAATAGGGGCGACACGCAGACTTCACATAATCGAAAACCTCGAAATAATATTTTTTTAAGTATTTCTTAGACATGCTGCAGGATGTTGTCCTTCATCGCAGACCACGTGGTAAATTCAGCAGTGAAAACGAAGATTACTCGCTCTCTCGTGGAACGAAAGCGAGCGCCCTGACCACTAGGCTGCCACGGCTGGGTACGTATATTTCAAAAAACATAAATTGCACCGATTCCACTTATCGGCTTATGTTTCGAGAACAATAGACACAGTGAGTCGGTTCGTTGTGGCACATGATCACATTCAGTAAAATACAAAACCATTACTATTCGAATTTGCTCCGAAAGTATCACTAACAAAATAGTAATTTTTTTTTATTTAGGTAATACTGTAAATGTCGGGATCGTCATGGCTACTTTAAATATAATCCTTGGAAGACGAGTATTTAAAAATAGTTACCTGATGCTTCAAAATGAGATCAACGGATTGTGCGAACGTTTCTTCAGTGAGTGGCGGAGGAGTGCCGCCCTGCAGCGGGGGAGCGGGGAGGAGGGGGAGTGCAGTGTTGCACAGTCTCTCGCACAATGGACACAGGTACTCCTTCTTCTCTACGTCGAACGCCGCCGGTTGGCGAAGGCGATAAGGTCTAAAACAATTATAATAAATATTTATCTTACGGCATAATACAGCATAAATATTACATATAACTCAAAATACACATACATCACATGATACACTTAAAGATACTACCATCACGTTCCGAATTAGTCATTATTGCACACTATGGAAGTACGAATAATATTTATTCAAATGCGGTTAAAAAGCTAAAAACGCGGCCAGCCACAGACACGTTCCTTCCGCCAGTGCGTGAGTGTGCAAGTACACGACTAAGCAACGGCTGTAAATTAAAACAAGCCGCGTGTGGTACGGTAGAAATGTTTTATTGAACTATTGATGCAAATTGCAAAAGAAATGTTACGTTTTACCTTATCTACGTATAGATCATATGCGTATTCCTATAATTATTAAAATTATAGTCGCTGTAGGCTACTACAGTCAGTCGACCGTGGTCCGTGGCAGAACAAAACCACGTCGTGCACACACGGTAAACTTCTACATTTCTCTGGATAGTGCAAGAAATAACAAACATTGTCTCCATAACCATATATAGAGCGAGTGAACGGTACATCACCTGATCTTCTCCTTGTCGCGCACGCCGTCGACGTACTTGCGCCAGCAGCGCGCGTGCAGCGCATGCCCACAGCTGGACACGTGCGGCTGCGCTCCCAGACCAGCGACCGGCCACGCCTCGCGCGGGCAGCCCGCCACGCCGCGCGCGCGGCTCAACACGCTCGAGTGCTGCGCGAACGCGACCAGCACCAGCGGCTCCGGCGTGTTCTCCACGCGCGCCTGCCAGACACCCAGGAACCGTTTACACTCATATTGTCAACAGTGGAATAGTATAGACTGTCACGAATATATACGTCAACATTTCAGGTCTGATACATCGAGCCGATCGGTGAAAAGTAGGTTAAAACTACTAATAATACTTAGCCAACCTCTGACGTACCCAGCATGGAATACACGATCTTGAAAGCGTTTTTTTTTATTATAACAAAGTAATCCTAGTAATATATTTATTTTATTATTGTTACTGATATTTCTTAAGTTAAGTTCAATATTGTTGAAAATAACGCGGACTTTCCCCGTATTTACACGAACGTCCGTACGTCACTCGATACACAGGCCATGCTGGACACCAGCGCTGTAGTCTCATCTCAACTGCAGCATTAAGATGAGTGCGGTCTGTTCGTCCCGTGCGCCGCGGAACGCGACTCGAGGAGGCAACGTTAAACATTGTTGGGGAAATAACTGTTTTATTAAATGTGTTGAAATGTTTGTTTGTTATTGAGTGGCGTATTTGTTTATTATGTAATGTTTCTTTCTTCTTACGATGCTGTGTCAAAAAAAACGAGACAAATACATCGAAATGACTGCTTCCGGCAGTAGTAAATTCTGCATCATCATGAATGATGAATGATGAACTTGTCTCGGCACGGCTCCGCTCACCTCCTCCTGGCACATGATGCAGACACGCGGCGCGTCCGGCACGCCGCCGCCCCACACACCCAGCGCAGCGCCGGCGTACAGCGGCCGCAGCTCCTGCTCCTCTGCCGTCACCTGACATACAAATGTTAAAGTTTAGCATCAGGCGGTATTCATATGAAGGTGTTGGCGAAAAATTACTACAATTAATATGTGGCACTCACAAAGACAGATATTTTTTGTCTCTATCTCATGAAAACTAATGTAGTTTTTTTTAATAAAAACATCATGTAAAAATAATATAATTATTCACCTCGGTCGTCGTCTGCTCGAACAGCACAGCGTTATTCGATATGAAGTTATTCATTTGCGCCTTCATCTGGGCCATCAACTTGGCACGTCTCTCGGCGGCCAACTTCGCTCGCCTGGTTTTCTCGGCGTCTGCAATAGAAACGAATCCTTTAATTTTAAGGATTGTATAACATCCTGGTGCTAAATTAGTATAATTTATGTAATGTAAAATAGTATTATTGAACTATATTGAATTAGCTTCCGCCCGCGACTTCCTCTGCTCTATCTCTACGCGAAATTTCATCAAACACATTTCTGGGGTTTAACATTAAAGGGGAACAAACGTTATTTTCGCATTTGTAATATATTTGTATTGCGTTCTTTTCTGAGGTCATAATATTACACTGTTGTAGATTTTTCACAAGAACTTATAAAAAACCAATCACCACAAAATCTTAGGTAGGAGGTAAGTTACTGCTAATTTATATTATGTAAGTATTTTATTACAAAATGGAATAATTTAAGTACCATAATTATTATTTACACAATAACTACATAAAATTCAAATATCAATTTATAAACATTCACCCGCTGGATCTTCCGCAGACTGTTTATCTTCTTGATCAGTCTCCATGTTGTCACCGTCGCCAGCGTGTTCGTCCGTCTGTCCTAACAGTAACCTGTGATTTAAATGATTATTATTTTAAAGGCCATTTGTAATTTATATGTAATCTGTAATATTATTATTATCCAGGTTTTCAGATAATTATTCGAATTTTGTAGTTTTGTCGAGAAACGTAGCCACGACACAGAAAATAATATGTTAGGGGCTATAGTATGTAAAAAGAAATTGTCCGGAACGATCCATCACCATCATACCTATATCAGTCCACTGTTGGGAATACCCAACTCCGAAACTTGCTACCCGTCATCGCTCTGTAAATATTACAACTCGCTCCAAATATAGGAATTGTATTCTGTCATCTTACAGCGGCCATATTTATAAAGTAAACTTTTACTACACCAAATATATATTTTCTTTGTGAAATTATTCCTGCGATGACATGCACTTAATCAGCTTCCATCAACATACTTTCACAACCACGTAAGCATATACAATTAACTAATAAAAATTGCGGCTCACTTGATCCTTGCGAGCAGCCATTTAGCGAGTGGGATATGAGCATCCACGCGTGGGCATGTAACAAGCCGTTGCAACAGAGTGAGCAGCCCGCTGCGTTGTGCGCTTTCCGCAAATGCCAGGAACTCGTAATTGCTGCTTTCCTCATCGCGGATCGCGTAGCCAATCAAGTGGAGGGCCTGGAAATCAACAACATAGTATTAATCAGTCAGATGACTGAAAATATGATGATGAAAAAGAAGATTACTGAAATATCAAAGCAGCACACTGTACAAGCTTGCTAGCAGACGGAACCCACCTTGTGGACTTGGGTCTCGGAGAAGGAGCGCGCTCGCAAGTCCAGAGCGCGCTCCAGCACGCAGCGCAGCACATGCAGTGCCGCGTCGCTCTGCAGCAGGCTCGCTAGCAGACTAAACGCGGGGGACAGCTTCGGGAGGTTTGGGGGAGGGCAGCACTCTGGTAAGCCTGAAATTCAGAAGATTGAATTATACTCTCTCAATGGCGGAGTTCTATGTTCACTGAGCGACATGACAGAAAATATCAAACCGAAAATACGCAGACCGATAAATGTGCAAGATTGTGGAGAAAGCGATGCTGTCCGTCATCGGTCTGTCTATATTAAATTTGACATTTTTAAGATGGTTCCGCCATCTGCCGGACGATACGAGATTTTCAAACTTTTTCCTTAGTCGACTCTCACGACCAATTGTATCATAGTCAACCATCATTCCTTCAAATGACATTGCAAGAAAATATTTTATAAAATCCCATTATGTTAATAAAACTTTTTGGTAGGTAAGTAAAGGAGGGTTTATACTGATTGGAATATTTAAAAAAAAAAGTGCAAAAGAGAAGGAAGACCGGTAACCAGCGGCAAGTGATTGAAGACTTCAGTGGAGAAACTTGGATAAAACTGGCTTCTGTAAGTCTCTTGCCCAAATAAACCAAAGATTAAGGGTTAATAACAATAAATTCATGATTCACAACAAATAAATCCACATCAAAGAAATGAAACTCACCAGCAGCTTTCCTCCTATTCCTCTGTTCCTCCTCACTCTTCGAAAGTTCCTCTCTCGTATAGTGATAGAAGAACGTGTCGTATTCATCATACAGATGTGGTTTGAGCTTGTACACGCCGCGGTTGTTTCCACCTTGCGGTTTAACGAAGTCTGCAACTTCGTGGATGACGGCTTCTAAGCCAGTCTCGTGCAGTTGGTCCTCAGGAAGCGACCTATAAAGAATTTTTGAAATAGTTATTTATTTTTATATTTACGGTATTATTACTAGCATTGACTTTCTTTCTCTCTCTTGTCAAAGGATAAATACACTTACATAGACTGCCAATTGTCCTTTTGGAGCATCAGTTCCACAGAACTTCAGCAAAGAAAAACGATCAATTTACTGTCGATATTATAACAAGAGATATCATTGGTACGTGGTAAAGTCAATGCTCGAATGGGCCTACTCAACCTGGGTAACCAACCACAACCTCGCAGAATACTGGCATCTTGTGCTTCTCCGTTTCGTTCGGCGAGAGAGGTAACCGGAGGCCCTCTCCCCCTCCCTATCGCCTCCCCGTGCCATTTTCCAAATAACCTTGAAGGCCGGCAACGCATCTAAAGCTTCTCTGCTGTTGCAGATGTACGTGGTAAGCCACAATAAAAAAAACCATACCTCAATAAAAAAAAAAAATATATTTACGCATATATTTAGATATATATAAATATATAATATTACCACATACACAACACAAATTTAAAGTTTCCTTATTAGCTGAAGTCCTTGTTGCCAATACCACAAAAATAACAAAAAAAAAAAGTTGACAAATACCTATTGAGTTCAGAATGCGGCATCGGCTTCACGCACAACATCTGAATGATCTCCTTCTTCGTTCTGTCCTCATTGGTCACTTCACCGACGCCCGGCACGTACCTCGAGCCCACCACTAGGATAACATTAAAATTATAGTTTTTTTTCCCGTAGTCCTAATCATTTAAACGCATAGCACACGTTTATGACTAATGAGAATGACACTTCTGAACATAAGTTTCTCCTAAGGATTTAGGGGAATAGTCTCAATAGTTGCTACACTTGGCAGGCTGGCAAGCAGGCACCGTGAAGCATACTGTTGACCCTCGTCGCTTAATTTTCAATCATTCCGTCGCCTCTTACGACACAGAAAGGGGTCGATATTTAGTTATGACTATTATGATGGGTTGCGACATCTGGTTAATATAAATTTATTAATTCATTTGATTTAATCTGTCAGGATATACTTATAGTGCCTTTGGTGTTTGATGATTGGTACAATCAAATAAAGGCATTTTCTTCATCTTCACCTCATATCCGATGTAATTCTAATGCGATAAGATTAGACGAAGGATCAGGGTACAGTTACCCAGATTAGATAACCAAATGACTTGTGTTGTACAATTAACGTCTTCGGCTGGGATTCGAACCCTTAACATTTATGCAGACAGGGCTTTAGGGCACTAGGTAATCTAACCGCTCACCGGTGATGAGTAGTCCGAGGAACTCCTCCACCATGCTGCAGGTCTGTCGCAGCGTGTCGTACTCCACACTCTGCTGCTCGAAGTCCGGCGCCGCCCACTCCAGCAGGTTGAACTTGTTCAGCACGTGGATTATGAACTCGTTGCTCTCTATCAGCGACGCACCGATCTGTTTTATATACATATATATTAAAAACCTGTATATTATATATATATGTCATTAATCTGGTTTTCAATTTACTGTTTGGTAAATAATACTAATATACAGGTTGGATGCGACAGTGTTGATATTTAATAAAAACTTGATTAATACTAGTGTGCATCAATATAGAACATAAGGTTAAATTTAAAATCATAACGACGCATCCAATCTGTATAAGCACACCCATGGGGGATCAGGCGTTTTGCAACGAATGCAACACACCCACGAAACGAAATTCACAGGAAGAAAGACGTTGGAGGATAGTTTTTCGCCAGTGCCAGATGGTCAACGGTACATTAATACATAATTATAAGGCAAACAAATAAGTTTCTTAGACACTACAATTTAAACGACATCTAACCTGAAGCATAACAACATCCCGGTCCAGCATCTCGGAGCGGCACTTGACGTTGTGGTAGAAGTACAGCTGGTTGAGGAGCGCGTACCCGTTGCGGCGCCACATGCCCGCGTGCACTTGCGCTATCATTGCCATCGTGCACAGCACCGGCTCTGAGGTAACGAAATACAGGTACGTTATAGTTAATATTAAAGGAGAATTCTGGATTGTAAAGAGGAGCATACTTTTTGTTTTTGTTGAGTTATATATGGTTTGAAATGGATCTGAGTCTTCGTCAGAAAAAATATTTTTAACCTCGTCTTATATAAACATGCAACGCCGACGTTGCTAATAGATGATTATTATTTTTAATAATGAATGAATAACGTTTTTCAAACGAAGCTTAGTCGTCTCATACGACACCCACATTTATAAAAGTAGTGGCTGATTTTTACTTGTAATCATACTTTTGCATTAGTGTGAATGTATAAATGAAAAAAGGTCCTTCCGAGACAGATTTATAAAATTACAATTTCGGGACTAGAGAAACACTGAGAGCCAACACGTCAAAAATGTTTTTTGGTAGGTAGGGATAAAGCCTAGTAACGACATTAAAAAAGAAGCATGCCATGGGGCTGCAGCTATACTACATGCAGGCCGGTAATGAAGTACCGCAACATTGGGGCACACGGCGTACCTATGAGCTCCTCGGGCGTGGGCTTGGGGCGGTCGGGCCGGTCGAACTCGCGGCTGCGGTAGGCCAGCCCGTGGCGCTGCAGCTGCAGGTGCAGGCCGGCGATGAAGCGCGACAGCGGCCGGTGGATGGACACCGGATCGCGGGACACGTCGTACGGGATCACCAGCGCGCTTTGGTTGCCCAGCTCTGTGGAAATAATCATAAAGTTGTAATAACCAACGCTCATGTAAGATACATTTTAAGTCAAACATAAATTTAATAACTGTTGCAAATATTTTGTTGTATTAAGCAAGAATTAATAGTTTATTAATTTCTACTGACAACGAGACACTGATTTCACTGCGCTAAGCTCACCGACAGTACAGAGGCAGGCGTGCAGCTGTCAGGAGGTTGCTTTCCGCATCGAGCACACTCACCTCGCAACTGGAGAGGCTCGTGCGTGCAGGTGTCGGCGTGCCGGCGCAGCGCCATGCGGTAGGCGGTGGCCAGCAGGCAGCGCTCCGCACTGCACCACTCCAGCGCCAAGGTGATGCTGTTCGCCAGCTTCACGTGCAAGTTGAACGCCGATTCCCATTCGGGCTCATATTCCATGTGCTGTCCCCTCTATCAATGGAAACATAAAATGGTAGATGTATCGACTTTACTCGTCAGATTTAAAACCAATAATGAAAGGGGCAACAAAAGTAACCCCTCCATAATATCTTCAAAACGCAGCAGCTCCTACCTGTCTAACAACAGAATCCATTCCCTGCATCATTACAAGAAGCGTGATCATCAGCGAAAGTCCATGGAGGAAACCCTTGCGCAGGTCATCGTCGAAGGTTGTCGGCACAGACCCCAGTAGGTATTTGACATCATACAGAATAAACTGGGCTCGTTTGAACGCCATTGAAACATGATTACGATCGAACTCCAGGCGGCCCTGCAAAAAAAAGAAAGACGAATTTGCATTGTTAAGATACCAAGTACAAACGCGAATAATAATTTTAAATAAATAAGTAAGGTCTCACGAGTTAGTCCTTTCAACCAATTTTTCACTAGACATTTTTTGGGACAGAGTGACAGGTGGAGAGCTTGTCGCCGTTTTAGTCAACAGTACAACTCTGGTGCGAGATTACATCTCCTGATTCGGAGGCAGGTACCCTAACCTCTCTGCTGCCGTGGCATCTAACAATTTTAACCAAGTAAATGTTTTGATAACCAAGATTTTGTTAGTAAACGCGTAATAAACAATATGTTAGTATCGAAAAAAAATCATTATAAAAAAAATTAATTAAAAAAAATTGTTGGACAAAGTAGCACAAACAGCCATCAGCATTGTTTTATAATTACATTTGCGAAAACTAAGACGAATCAAATGATATTTTGATATTTGAGAAATGGGTATATTATTCTATTAATAAGAGTTTAAGATTTATGACCAACCTTGCTGTTGCACCGTCTAAGACATTCGCTGACGAAGGTGTTCATGACGACGAAGAGCGCGTCGTGCTTCGCGATCAAGTAATGCGCGAGGGTGGGCGTGGTGTACAGCTGCACCGACAGCGACGAGATGGAGAACGAGTGGTCGTGGTCGTCCCGGATGAAGTCCTTCAAAATCGATCCTGCAGAGAGAAGATTAAGACACGATTAAAGTGTTATAAAAAAATCTCCGTGCATTTTAACTTAATTAGGTATGGTGTTAAGTAAATACGCTCCACAAGAGATCACACCCTGCTGGGTTCTGGGTTATCCCAAGATAAATAGGTCTGACAAAACTTCTAACTGTGCATGCCATTACAAAACATTTTGTATAAACATTATAAACGAAATGTTGTATATGAAAAGATGCTCACTAATTTTTTTTTTCTGTTTGGGTACGTTAAAAGCGCAATATTTGAGCACCAAACATGTGAAAACGGTGCGTGGCTTAAATGCTCGTCTAATATTTTTGTTAATCGAAGAGTCAACAATGTTTGATCCATAACAGAGTCCGGCCGCGGCGGGCGGGGCAATGTAGAAATTGCTTTTTTATGCGCGTCGTCCTTCTGCGAATCAAATTTGCTGATGATATACTCGTAATTTTCGACTTTCCGTTATTTTTTCAACGTGCAATTAGATAGTGAATAGCGGTACCGCCCATCGACATCTACAACACCACAAGAGCTGCAGATGCGTTGCCGGCTTTAAGGATCTGGGGGATGGGAGGGAGGATGAGTAGTGCCATAAGGAGCACAAGATGCATCTACTTCACGCCGGTATTCTGCGAGGTAGTGTTACTACCCCGGTCGATGCGACCCATTCGAGCAACAGCAAAAGCCGCCGCTCGACTGTCACGTAAAAAATGTCACAAGTAGTTTCTAAAGGGATGGAGAATTAACGAATTACAATGTGCAGCGCTTGGTACATTCTCACCATCACCATTCTCACAATGCTCACCGTAATTCTTGGTAAAGAGTATGGCCATTGTGCGCTTGGTGTCGTAGTCCATGAGCGTGGTGGCGATGAGCAGGCGGTGCCAGGCCGTGCGCGCCGCCTTCCACATGCGGCAGTCGTTCTGCATGACGCCGCCCGCCACGCCGCCCGCGCCCCCCACCGCGCTCGCCGCCGCCGCGCCCGCCTCCTCGCCCAGCGCCACCTGGCTCACGGCCAGCCGGAGCCTCTGCTCTTGGCTCACGAAGTTTTGAAGCCTACGCACCAAAATAAAGTACAATACATACTCAATAGTAAACTTATTGCATCACGGTAGTTTAGGTAAATGTTGGCTGATGTCCACCTTATGGAAAGTATTTGAACTACTAGTACACAATTAAACTTTACCTTTTTTACAAAACACTTTTCAGCACACTGATTTATGATAAAACACACAATAATTAGTAAACATGTATTCAAGTTGTTATAGTTGTTTCTACCTACACTGACTTTTTGTAAGACTTTCGATACTGTAGGTCACAATAGATTACTACAGAAGCTTTCATTTAATCGTATTCGAAGAGATTTTCTTAGATGGTTCTCTTTACGCGTGAAAAATATACATCATGTTGTCATTTATAGCTTCACTTCTGATATCTTCAAGGTATTTTCTGGAGTAGCACAAGGTTCATTTTAGGTATTTCACTTTTTATTTCGTTTAATAATGACAAACGAGCTGCTACCAAACATAAACATTTTTTCTGATATTCATACAAAACTTTTTATTATCATAAATTTACACTTTAGCTTGTATAAATTTTAATTTTGTGATAAACTGTTGTAATTAATTTTAATGTACATAAACCGCCGCCGTTTTCTGTTCTTTAGTTTTATTAACTTATAATAAATGGTTGTTAACATTGTAAGAAACTTGTGATTATGTTTAGGTAAGGTGTTAGTGTTTTTTTGATTAAAAAAAGAGACCTAGGTTAAACTATGCCCAAAACTGAATCTCTAGTTTAATAATAAAGGGTTCAGTAATTAATCCCATAGTAGCGATATGGCAAAGGACGAGAAATGCGAATAAGACGAAATTACTTAGCAATCGTGCGACTGTCCGTCTAGTTGTCTTCCGTCTCACCTTTCACTAGTCTGGAAACTTTAATTAAAGCCGATTGGAGAAAGTGAGAGTGAGTGAGTGAGAGAGTGAGAGAGAGAGAGAGAGAGAGAGAGTTACACTTACCACTGTAGCAACTTCATGGCGAAGATCTGGTGCGCGACGACGTGCGCGTGCATGACGAGCACCTTCAACCCGGGCCCGTGGCGCGACGTGAACCTTTCGAACATCGCCGTGCGGCTGAGTGTCAACGTTGCACATGTCACCCCACGGCAAAGTGGGGGTGGCGGTTACATAATGTAACCAACCAATCAAACAATACATACTTATGAAACTATAGTATGTTGGTTTATTCAACACATTACGAAACGGTGGTGGATGATGATATTAAAATAGTTATATTTAACATGTGAAATTGATATTTCTTATATTTCATAGTTCACCACAAACGGCACATGATTCAAATATTTTAAAACAACAATGATAACCATAATCATATTATATGTTCTTAGAATTGTACAGACTAGCTTCCGATATTTCAGAATAGAAATCCTATTCTTTATTCTATTAGGACAAATTTTATAAAAAAAAAAATATATATAATTTTTTTAATTTTAGAATAATATAAATATATGCAAATATAGAACTTCTTTAATGATCTCCAGTTCTAAAATAATTGTGCAACTTACGTCTCAATGTCCGTCTTGAGTTTGTCGCAGATTTGAAAGGAATTGCACTTGACCAGGGCGCGGCCCTCGCGGTCGATCAGACTCACGAGCTCCACGGAGTCCCGGTGGCTGGACTTCAACACGCGATTCAGTGTACCTATTACCTGACGAATACATATAATCTGAGGTAACGTTTGTACAACGTTCTGTGCTATGGCCGGAAGAGACAACAACATCATCGGCTGGAGTAACATCTTGTCCGGTAAGTAACAAAAGATCAATTAAGAAACATTATTTAAATATCTTAAATATGGCAGAATATCCCCACAACGTTTAAGATCTCAGTCAACTACTACCATACAAATAATTATAAAATGCTATACATAATCCTACCTACTTGGTAGATACTAATAACCTAGAAACGGAATACAAACTTTATCGGTCATAGGGATACTTGGCCCGTGCGTGAATCGAACCCGCGACCTGCAACACCGAGCCGTCTAAAACTAATTGTGATTGAGATCAATAAATCTATTCATCAAATATGAATACTGCAACTATCCCCAGTCTATCTGTTATGTATTTTATAAGAACCAATCGCCCAATACCTGTTCGAAGGTGTGAGTTTCATCATTGTACAGCACTGTGCAGTAACAGTCCGGCTGGTCCAGGATCTGCAACAGGTCCCTCTCCGCGTCCTTCAGCCTGCAACAAGTTGGAATTTCGTTAAGCGCAGTTTACCACAGCTTATATGAGAAACTATAATCTGTTGAAATGACAGAAGTCATATTTCCAGCCTGTCCTTTAGCCACCTCGCGGTGAACGGTTTGCAACCGCACGATGTGTTGTCTTGCATAATGGTATAAATGACTGGCGACTGGTATAAATGATTAAGACGATTGGAGAAAGGGAGGGCGAGATTCTCTCGTGCACAGGGCCGTATCCAAAAATCGACCCACTCCACCCTTATCGATGGTAACCTAAGCCGAGGTATCGCACCTCCTTATGAGGGGCCCTTGGGTTGCCAGAGCCCCCCTCTAGTTGTCGGAGATCTTTCGTTAACAGGGGGGCAGAGCATAGCACAGCAGCAGCCAGCGTCGCACCAACAATGCAGCATCGTTGCTCCTCAGAACTTCTTTCACTCACGAGCCTCCTGCTCGCGAGTCTTACCGACGAAGCTGTGAAGGCCTCCGGGCCAACAGCAACGTGGATGGTTTTAGTCGGGTACGCTTCTCCTTCCGAGATCCGAGTCCGACCCATTTGGTGACAACTCCGGCAACGTATGCGTAAAGCATTTTCCATCCACGGGGAAAAAAAGAGGGCGAGAGAGAGACACTTAGTAATATGGTTAAACATAATTTACATCAACTTTTCTGAACATATCTGATGTAACCAGTTTTACTTCATGTAGCTATATCAGGGTTGAATATGATTCAATCAGGAAATGGATTGAAGTGAATATAGACATTGAAGACAGAGGGGAAAAAAATTAATCATAAGCGAAAATCTATCCATCTATTTTAAGTATATAGGCATAGACTTAGATAAAAAGAATCCCCATTTTCAATCATTATTAGATTATGAGATAGATTTAATTTAAAAAAGTACCATCTTTAAAAAAAATATTAAATTATTTTTAAACAAACTGCTGTTTGACTTAAAAATGGGTAAAAGAGAACAGAAAAGTACACAACCTAGTAACACTTTAATTTTAAAACAATAGTATTCCTATCAGGTAATTTTCGTTATATCACGTGTTACTTTTAAAATAAGTCGTAAAATTGGCAGGAGCAGTTTTGAACGAACATCAATACTTCGCCCTATTTTAAGCACAATTTTTTTTTATTACCATACCTAAGATCATTGGGAAGTCCGGGCGCGTGATCTAAGGTGAGCAGTCTGAAGCAGTATGAAAGACAGACGGAGGCGACGATTTTCATCCGCTCCAACACATCGGGCCCGATGCTCGACTCCTGTGCTTCTTGTTCCTCATTGTCAGGCGCCTGTAATCAATTTTTACTTCTTCATTTTTACCCAAGCATGCATGTTTTATTTATTTAATTTTTATCAATTTAACCACTAGCACACAGTTTAGACAGACATGCTTTCAGTCAGCATTTTATTATCCACAAAACTGTACAGGCATAGCAACGTGAGCTTCACTATCAATGTGGTGGTTATATAGCGAGTAAACTTGCATGGGTGGAAGCCCATGAACAGCATTCGATTAAAGAAATTTAGGACTAGCCGGCTCGGCAGACGCTGTTCTGCACTTTCCGGAAGGTGGCGCGATGAGTATTAATAACTCTACCAAAGGGTAGTGTATTAAAATTTGTGTAATTTTGGCCTTTAAATATAAAATTCGCAAATAACTCGACCACAGCGCCTCCTACCCGATCTTATGAAGTATAGTATAGCATAGCATAGCTATTGTCTCGGCAGTACAAATATATTGTAGGAATATGACATCAAGCGGCCAAGTCGTTCAAAAATTACACGATCATTAGCATAGGCTGGCCGAATTTAATACAAAGATTTCCATCAAGAAATTTTGCGAATCTCGCTCCATATAACTGGAAATTGTCTCCTACATACCGCCACATGCTCCTAAACACAACAAAATTCTCCAACAATTAGCATAACACATCATACAGTTTGAATTCACGCTTACACTCAGAAGTCTGACAAAGAATTCGTTTTCTTCACTACCTACAAATGCTATCCCTGTCCTTTATCTGCCAAACACTATATTTTCGGGCATAACATTAGTTCGTGTGTTCGTGGCCAGCAGCGGGCTGTGCTCACCGTGTGCAGCTCGCAGAAGGGGTCCCGCTTCCAGGCCTCTGTGTCGCCGCAGTCGCAGCAGCCGCCGCCGCCCGACTGGCCCATCTTGTACTTGTGGTGGCGGTGCGCCGACACCTTGAAGCACTCCACGCACAGCACGCACGTGTTGTCCATGCCTGGCACAATCGTTCATTAACAAGCCTCCTTTAAATAGTACAAAACGAAAGTCGCTATCCTATCGTTTGTCCGTGTATTCGGTTGCTACTTCTAAACTTCTGGATTTAAATTTCGCCATCATTTAGAATATGTCATGTCGAACGTTTGTATGGATAACGTTTAGTTTATATTACAGTTTACATAACCGTGCGAAAACCGGCGAAGTTCTTTAGTTATACATGAAGCACTCACAATACCAGACGCTTTGGGACCAGGCGCTGCTTTACACATACTAATATATATGGCTGGTATATTCACATTACATTTGATTTTAGTTGAGCTCTGTAGTTTACGTAAGTCAAAAATTCTGTGATTAAATTCTTATCTAGCAATAAAATAATTCTTCACGCAAAATAAAAGATGAGAATGAGACAAGAGGATGGGGGAAGATTCTAGTAAACATAGAAATTGTTAAAAACTGAACCTTAATAACACAAAAAATACTACGCTTCGCTAATGCAAAGGCGAAATTAAAATCACTTATTAATAAAATATCTTTAGTAGTCGTTCGTTTATGCTATTTAGACTGTCTAGTACATCAGTAATGCCCAAAAATGCCATTTGACCACAGTTACAGATGAAAATGCACACAGAAACTAATGAAAATCAAAGTCAACTGAAACTCAACTGGAATTTTTTATAATGTCAACTGGTTAAGCAAAATACTTCCCGCATCAATGTGCAGGTCGTCCTACACTACGTTTAACGTGGTTGCCACTCGAGAACCTTTTTTACCGCAACGGTTCAGGTCAGTTCTGCGAGCTATGTAGCCGGGAGTCTCGTGTCGCGGGTAGAATGATGCTCAGGGTGGCTCAGGACCGTGCTTTGTGGCAATCTTTGGGGGAGTCCTATGTTCAGCAGTGGACCATTAACAGGCTATTACGATGATGATGATAATGATGAGTGGATGTATGTACAGTCTCCAAGATGTCGGCTCAGTGCAACACTCACCACACTCGCGGCAGCTGTAGGCCGGCTCTCCCTGCTTGAACACGCGGCCGCATAACGTGGAGCGGCGCGGCGGGGCGACGCGCGACCCGTCGGCGGCGCCCCACACGAACTGCTCCAGCGGCTGGATCAGAAGCTTCTGCGCCAACTCCTCGTCGAAAGACCAGTCTGTAGATAAGGGCCGCTAATTAATTTAAAAAAAATAAGATGACTCAGTAAAGCTCCTTTTCTGTAAAAAGATAAAATGCATGGATGTGGCCCAGTGCTGGGCAAAAGCGGGATAAAATATTTTTTTATAATTTCTTAGACTTGCCGGTTTGCTCACCAAAAATTGCTACAAATTTGATATCTAATGATAGTAAAATCGTTCATTTCAAATAAAATATATTCTGTAATTAACTCAATAACTCAACGGCACTTTCATATCCGTACAAGTCAATAAGATTAAATTATCGAATAGTAACAGATTACTGTGTATTAGTTGACGTAAGTATTAAAAGTGAAACATATTATTTCTTCTTGAGTCGGAACATAACGTATAGAGGTTGCGAGGCAACGACATTACGTCAATCAGGTCGTACACTAAGTATCGATTATATAAAGTACCGTAAGTAGTTTAGTTACAGGATACTTTATTAACTCAATATATATTTTTGCACTAATAGTTAACTAGGTCAACCAGACCTGGGTCAAAGACCTTATCGACTGGCGTTCGCATCCCGCGTCTGAAGTCGCCGACTACCTGACAATACATTTTGCGAGGTCGAGGAAATTGTCTAGGTCAATAAACTGTTATTTAATCATGTAGTGCTTGCTTTATATTTGTATTATCAGGCTGAAAAATTAAATTTTCATCTGTTTAATTTTTCTTTTTATTTCCGTCCGGTAAAAACAAATCTCTATTCGTACCAACTTTTCATTAAATGTGAATAATATCGCACCCAGCCTATATAAGCACTACATATATATGTAAAATGTTATATATAAGCACGAACGCCAGTCACCAATAAAGAGTAGGCAGAGATTTTTATTTTAGAATTTCCATTTGGCAATCCACAATACGTCTCGCCGAGAGAGAGGACGTAACGAATGGCGAGGTTGTCGGTTCAATTACCATAAGATCTCCAAGGCTCTAACTTTGTCGTTTCTTACAACCCTCGAACGTAGAAAGTGTGTGGAAGATTCCTCACCACTACTGAATGACAAAAATAAAAATAATGCACTGTTAAATTCTTGTTTTACTTACCGAGACATGTCCTGTTGGGCTGCGGGGAGTATATCCTGGGCACGGTGACCCTCCAATGGTCCTGGAAGTGGGCCGGAGAGAGCACACCCTCGCCGAACTTGGCTCGCCAGAGCTCCACCACCGCGTCAGCGCGCGCCGGCAATGTGAACCTGGCGGATTCGTCGTCACTCATGCTCAACGATTAATCTTATATTGTAAAGGAGCACCGCCAGGAACACTCCAATGAGTATAACCGGCTCTGGTAAGAATGTGTCATTCGGTTTATTTGTATCTCTTTTGCCACTTAAATGATATTCTTTCAAAATACCTAACAAACCAATGAGCATAATAAGTTCAACACAAAATACACCAATAACATGATGTATTTTGTCATGCATTTAATTTTTATCCACCGACACTGCTTAGTTTCTTTGAACAACACATGTATGATAGTAAATTTTTGAACACAACAGATAGTTTTACCTACTCTCGACAAAACACATTGAACTATGCACTGAACAAAACACGAAATTACTGGTTTACAAGGTACAAAAAGAAATTATACCCATCTGAGCTAACACAAAGCGACTCATTATTTCTAAATTAATTCACATTGTCTTTAAAATTCCACCATGTCTTATTTAGGTTGATTTACAATTCACACAATCTTTTTGATCCTTCCATGGTTTTACCTGTTAACATTGTTCACTTAAAAACGTATATTATAAAGTACATAAATATTTTTCTCACAATATTACAGTACAGTCGCGAACATAATGCTAAAAAAAACTAGGCGGTGCGCTATATATGCGGTGGTAAACAGACCATTGAACTTACAGATACAAAATCCATAATCATCTATTTTTACACATGAAACTAGCTATCCAGCCCGACGTCGCTTCGAATTTCTAGAAAATAAACATCCAAAAATACCTACAACGGCTATGGTTATTTTTAGACAATGTTTTGGCGTGTGACTGACGACGGGGTATAGCACGGACTAGTAAAGAGTAGGAGCATCACTAGTGCGCACACGCACTAGTGATGCTCCTACTTCTCCCCATCACTAGTCCATGAGCTTCCTGTTCGGCGAATTCGGATGAATATTCCGCGATTATTCGGTGGCCAGAGCCTCGTATCTTTGCTAGCTAGTGGTTCCACCACGAGCAGGTCAGGTTCGTGTTTGGAGAAAGATGGTATGTTTCCTGACACCGGTAGTTAATACATTTATACATTTTGTGCCAACAAAAATAGAGTGTGCATGAGAACAGCGCGTGAACAAATATAAGAATCTTATTAGAAAAAAAAAATTAAACAAGGTTGGAGAAAAGAAGGTTAAACACATTACCCTCATATCTTTTACGAGTCGTTAAAAATAAAAAAGAGTCTCCGACGGCAATCAGCCCACGCGATTTAAAGCCTAAAAGCAATTTTTCTTGCGCTTCCGTGAATCATTCGAGAGAAGAATGTAGGTCTCGTTACAGGAATAGAGCCTAAGAAAACATGCCGCTTCTTGTAAGTCTTTATTCACCAAGCTGAAACTTATTTTAGGGTATGGAATATCCTTTCACGCGTCATGATAATAGGAGTTCTATTGTTTCAATACGTCAAGAAACATTAAACCTAATCAACTAATAATGAGACAAGTTCGGCTGGATAGATGCTGGGGTCAATGGCACGCAGTATGTGTTATATTACGGCTGGAATTCGGCATAAACATACATAATTATTATGTATATGATAAGCGTTGTCATTTACCTAAAAAGATAATACCAGCCCAAAAAAATCGATAAAAAGTAAAAACAAGAAATCTTTCTATCTAGATCTTAATCCGTAAGTTGTAAACGTACTTCTTAATCCAATAAGTTATTTGCTTAAAAAAAAGACTACGGCGTAACATTGTGGGTTATTAGGAGCACGCCTTTTGGTAAATCTCAAATTTACAAAATATTGTTAGTGAAAAATATACCCTATTGCACAATATTATAAAGGCCGTTTGTACAAAACATTGATAACGTACAATTTTGGACTGTCCCCGGCCTACATTTGAAGTATTTGACCAGGGTATTGTTACTACAGATGCGTTATATATACGACTGAATGAAAAGTTAACAAAACAAACATCGTAAAGCCTGGTATGCATTGCATTTCTATAAGCTTTCTGAGATCCGGTGTACCGACAACAGCAAATGTCTTTCTGTGACGAACTTCGAACAATGATGGCGAAACTCTCAGAGAAACAACGCCGACTCTTCAATCGATCTTCGTCATTATTGTACCACGATAACGCAAGACGTGACGCAAGTCTTGCTGGACAAACCGTTTTAACATTACAAGACCCCAACCGATTACCATTTTATCCGCAATTTGGATTATATCCAGCAACGAAATAAAAATTGTTCTCAGGTAGTGGGTACAAAATACCTTCATAGAATTTGTAGAGTCCAGATCCAGATAGGGTTCTACCGCAACGGCATAAATGTTCAATGAAAGATAATGAGGGCCAATACTTCGACTAAGTAAATATATATCTTTTAGATAAAAAGGTGATTTAATTTTTCAATAAAAAAAAAATTATGCTACATAAATAATATTAGGTACCTACCTAATATTTTTATTACCATCCATGATTTAGTTAATAAGTCTAATAATAATATATTAATTGTAGTGAAACAGTATGGTGGTAAACAACTATTAGACGAAAAATTTTAAATGAAATCTATTTTATCACGTTCAATTATTACTTTCACACTTCAGCCCCCGTAACCACGGGTACTGCACAGCATCCGCAACGTAACGTAACGTAAAGGACGAAAAGAGAGACGCGATAAAATCCGTAAATAATAGTTTCATTTCTAATGTGCAGTGGTTCGCGTAAATACAAGGAATAACTATTGGCCAAATTTGTTCATGAAAAACAGTACAATAAATTGGCATTGCTTTCAACTAGCCGCTCCGTCATTGGCGCGAAGTGAACCAGTCGAGCTGCTGTTCTACCGAGCGGCTCATCCAGTACCTAAGCTCGTAGAGATCGCTGGCGTCGTGACGTGCCCCTCGCCGCTGACGCATGCTTCGACGGAACAACAGATCGTTCTAAACGTTTTCGTACAATTAAACTCACGACAACGTTACGCGTTTCTATCCGCATACCTAAGCTTCCTACAGAAGAGTCAAGTTATTGACATTTTTAATCGACGTATGTGAAAATAGTATATGAAATACTTCGCGATTTTCTCGCTTTTGTTGTACGCCACCGATTCATAAATATCACGGTTAGAATGTGAACCACAGAATGAAATTAAAATTGCATTGGTACCGCGGTGAAAGATTGAAAGTCGATAAATTGATTCCAGTTCAGAGTGCATTTAATTTTTACTGTTAACAACGATACCATCTAGGCTCATAACATATAAGTGTTGCATGCTTAATATTTTCTTCGGCAAGATATCCAACATATGACCGAACCAGTATGACTCGGTAGGTCACCAAGCTTATCAATAATGTGTTTTTACCAATAATTGCTTAAAATTTGGTTTTCAATAAACCACTACCTACCCAATTTCTCCTTCTCTTTGTTTAGCAGTTAAACGTCTAGTTATCGGTTCCGGACAATTACGGTAAATATTTCTCTCACAATATTACAGTACAGTCGCGAACATAATGCTAAAAAATGCATATAGGCAGCGCGCTGTCTAAGAATCGTGCCTTTGTCTGACAGGCGTGAGAATACTTAGAGTAAACATTTAATGCAACTTGGTTACTTATATACGAAAAAAAAAACTGTGAAATGCCCGACGATTTTCCTGTAAACTAGGTCTTACATGATTTAAACATACGCAAAGGAGAAAACTTTAACAATATCGCAGCGAAACCGGCGTAGTCTGGCACGACACCAATTGACGCTAAGGGCGAATTAGCGCATGTCGGCCCCGTAAAGGACCTTGGCGCGACATTGAACTCGCTCCATGAGAGTGCCCATTACACCGTAACGTAATTTGTAATGAACAACAGACGACGAATAGCGAATAAGCCGAATCAAATCGAACTAATGGAAAATATATTTTAGTGGTGAGAGATGATGGAGTACGCGATGTATGACGTATCGGCTTAAGAATCTGCCACCCTCTTTCTTTCTGTTAGTGTCGAAGAAGTTGACTAAGAGAAAAGCCTTGAAAATCGCAATGGCCACCGACAGATGGCGTGATAACCATCTCGAAAAACATCAGACCAAAATTAATCAAACTGATGACGTAGAACAGCATTGAAGGTCCTGTGCGTTGCGATTATGGCTAATCCTCCTTATGATGGGAGAGGCTCATATCCTACAGTGGACTTTTATCAGGGTAGTAAAGTAAAGTAAGGCGTTGTCCGCAACTAGATCATGGCTGTTATAGTTGGTAAAGGAACTGAAATAATTGATAGAAGAAATAGATGAAAATACTAACGTGGTTTGGATTTTAATTTGAAGGATAATAATATAATCATTATCATTGTGTAGTAGGCCTCGATTTTTTTGTTCTGTGTGTAAATCATGTGCATATTTTGCGCATGATGAACTAAATTAGGAATTATAATATAAAGATACAAACTATAGTTATCACGCCGCTCTCAAATTTGGAGGTTATAGGCGAACGAAAACACGGACTAAAATCTATTTGAGAAACTTATCTTAACACGAATAATATAATAAACTATTTTCGTGAAATTCAAACTAAAATCTTGGCACATCATTTAACGTCCGTTCAAAGCCCTCAGTCTTCTAAAGGTGCTAGCGTGTGTTTTCATAAAGCTTTTTCGGCGAGATTAGTACTTCTATTTATGTAAATTCCTATACTACGCTACGGTGTTATAAGCTGCCATTATTCGACTTTGCCAATTCATTGTCGCATGCGATATTTCAAGATAATGACATCTGCAATGAAATGTCTTAGAAATCTTCGCAGCATAATAATAGTGAACAATTGTCAAACTAATTGTCTGTTACATAAGCCACGTAAATATTAAACGAAATCGCTTTCGGTTTGAGCTGCAAGTATAACCATATCGGCATGTTCACAGGGAATATATAGAGAACTTAAATAAATACTATTAAATATCGGCAAAATGCTGACTAATGGACGAGGGTCTAGCGCCCGAATGATGGAAGACTGACTGGAGGAAAATCCATTCGACTGCCGAACCCAAATCCCACAGAGCAGCATTACTACCTGATAGTTAGCTGGGTAGATACCTAACACATCCTTGCCCATTTGTTTAACAGTAAACAGTAGGTAGTGCAATTTCTGTTGTGTTCTGGTTTGAAAGGTATGGTAATATAGTAAAGAATAATTAAGGGCTGTCACTGCATCTTGTTGCTCAGGGGTGACAACGCGTCTGTACCTTTTTCGATTGAAGATTTTTTTTTATATGGGAAACAGGCCAAAGAGCAAGCCGGCTCATCTTAAGGTAAATGTTTACCGACCACCCACATACATCTCCAATACCAGACGAGTTGCAGGTGTGTTGGCCGTATTTAAAGATATTTGGGGAGGGAGCACAAGATGCCTTTACTTCCACGCCGGTATTCTGCATGGCCGTGGTACTACACCGGTCGAGCCGGTCCATTCGAGTAGCAGCGAAAACCGCCGCTTCGCTCTACCACGTACAACTTGACAGGACACGACTTGCATAGGCAGAAAGAAGAAGAAAGAATACTGTAGCTTTTGACCAACAACAATCCTTAACCGTGTTTGTTACGTAAACATTTTCGTCTTCATTATTTTCTTTAATCACGATTTAAGAAAGGCTGTTAAAAGGCTGTCAATTAATTTGAAGAAGATTATCTGACTACAGAACCGATTTAATTTTTTCTATAATTTCTAGAATATTGCCTTCCGTTTTTGTACAACGGAAGTGAAGAAACATTGAAGCCATTGCAGATTACGTTGTTAAATGTAAGCGACAAGAATCATACTGAACCTGTTTATCCGGCGATCATAGTACAATGACTTTGCTCGTAACTTTATTTACATCTATGTATAAAAACAATTGATAACGTAGTAGAAAAACAAAAAAATTCAGAACAGACTTGACCATCGTACACAAGTAAAATAACCATCTAACAACTCCTTTAGTTCATGAATAGATTATATAAATATACATAAATAAAAAGGCAATTTATTCATGTATGTACCCAGAGAAAGGTAATAAATATGTAGTTTAAGAATAAGCTATTCTCTTCAACTTACATGAGGTGATCAGGGGCTGTATTATTACAACCCTTGATCACCTATACATATATATATAACTCAAGGGTGGAAGAAAGAAACCTTTGAATGGCTATGTCTGCACATTCGATTTATCTTATCGAGTCTCATTAATTTCACCTGATGAAAGTTTGTTTTTCTACTACGTTATCACTACTACCTTTACTTTTTACTTTACCTTCTAACTCCATCATCAGACCAGCTCGATGGTATAATATAATCACGGAGCCGGCTCCACTAAAATATCTCTATAACAATTTTAAGTGCCAAGTTTACCACGTGCTCGGCGGTGAATGATAACATCATGAGGAAACCTGCATGTCTGAGAGATAAGCCAATGAGTTCTATTTCAAGTCTGTACCTCATTCCATCTCATAAGGAGCTCGAGATGCATGACATACGGACGGACAGACGGACAACTGAGTAACATTTAACAGGGCTCCGTTTTTCGATTTGGGTCCTAAGCCTAATCCTAAAAATATTATTTCGAGGATATGTGTAGACCGCCAACCCGCACTGCACTAGCGTGTCGAACCCTTTTCGGTCCTAAAACCGCCCTCAAATATCGAGGAGGCCTTTGCCCCGCAGTGGGTCATTTACGGGCTGCTACTTTACTTTTAACTTTACCTTGAAGTACGAAATACAGACAAAATTGTAAAGCACAATGTGTAGTCAACCCTTTGCCTCCAAAAATGTCGGTAATGCGCAACGAATCGGAAGATTACTGGTATCGTTAAAAGGGCGATTTATAAAACGTTGACCGCATCACAAATATTCGATTTATATTTGCTTTATTTTTCCTTTTTCATGCATAAAATATGCCAGTATTATTATGAGGAAACAGCAGAATAAACTTGTTCCAAGTTCTCTATAAACGGACATACGAAAATAGCTTTCTTTTTGTAGATAAATTCATGTAACCCTTGTACCTTTTGAGATACTTACCGTGATGAAAGAAAAACTAAATACCGTCTTCTGCTACTTACTTTCACTATTTTACAAAGTAATCATTAGCATTCCATGACATAGTTCACTTTACATGACAACAGAATAAATCTCATAGTGACCTATTATCAATACTGGCCACGACAGTCAAGCGGTTAGAGGATCTGCCTAGAAATCGGAAGACCCTGTGTTCTCGATTCCCTATGTGGAGGGCTCGTACGTCGTGCCAATGAGTTTTCCGAAAGTTTTGTACGATTTGTATAGGTTGTGGACACCTAGACGGTGACAGGTTTACCACGTGTCACGTGGTCCCCAAATAAGCTCTGATGAAAAGTTAAAGAAGTTAAAGAAATATTGGACGGTTTGAACCTTGGTAAAGAAACGGTCGTAAGTGCTTATTTTTTAACCTATTACCTTTACACATTAGAAACTGTTTTGATACGTTTAAAAAAAGGTGATTATCAATACGACTGAATTTTTAATGTTTTCGACTGGACGAACGCAACGCATGGTTGACATATAGCCCTGACCTTGCACCTTCAGATTTCGACTTGGGTGGGGCCCACGTCCGACAGTAAACCCTAGTGGTGGTATAACATTATTTTATCACGTCAAGACTTAACAGACTGATGAAAAGGAAGAAATCTAAAATATAGGCTTCTGACTACTACACTTTTGTCAAATGTGTTTCAATTTATAACCGTCCTATGCAACTCTGTAATGTTCTTATAATAATATCCCTAGTAACTTTATTAACTTAAATATATTACGCGTCTTATTTACGTTGATCAGCTTTACGGTGGACAGAACGTGGAGTGGTGGTTGTGTAGAAGGAACGCGGCAGTTTATTTTATTCCAAGTTCCAACCTACAAAGCCATTTTAGCTACTTTTCTTCTTGTGCTAAGCAATGTCGTCAGAATTTCAGATCATTAATTCCTAATGAAAGAGTAACCATGAGGTAAGCCAATGGCGAAAATTTCAACTTAACCAGGTTACCATAACCATTAACCATATTTGCGCACACATTATATAACTAACGCGATAAAGAAAATAGAAAATGCATGTGTGGCGGCCGCGCGATAAAAGTAATAATAATGACGTTTGCCTGTACGCCGATTGAATTGAACAGCCTTTAAGAAAAAAATAAAATTCCGTCTGAGTATTTGTAGTTCAAGAAAGTAAATAAATAAACAAGGACGTAACAAAAATATGCCTACTGAGTTTCTTTGTATAAGGGTACATTTAATTTATGTTATATCTTGACAACCGCATGGTTTAGCGATTAGCGTACTTGACTGATGTGCCATGGCACCAAAGTTCGAAACCCCAGCTGAAGACAACATTTGAGCTAAAACAGAAATTATTGCTTTTCGGTATAGGTTGGTATTGTGGTGCGTCTCGTGTCTCTGATACCGCATCTGACCGTTCCTCAGATTTCATATTGATGCCTAACGGCACTATAATATCTCCTGCACAGTTGCCAACTGTCGGGAGTAGTCGGAAGTTGTCAGGACATTAAAGGTAATGTGTACTAAACTTTCTCAAATAATTTTACTTAATCACGGTGTAGATTACTTAACTTAGAATAGTATAAAATTATTTATTTGCCGTTAGTTAAAAAATATAAATTATACACAGAAGCACCTTACATTTCAAACTCATCCAGCACGTCACTGTGATAAGCAAACCGAGGTAACGGAGACTTATCCCGCCTGCAGCACACCACTTTCAATATTTCCTTGAGAATCATCATCAGGGCTCACTCACGTCGAAATGTAACGGAAAAATAAATAATAAACGAAATATTAAAACGTTTTTTTAACAAAAAAAACTATGAAAATAAAATAATGTTAAATTGTAAACTTTTATTACACATTTTGGTCAAACCATTTGTAAAAAGTATTATTGTCTTATACTTCTCTAAACTCAAGGAAAGCGAGCATACAGGTTTTACCGCCAATTTAGAATTTAATTTAACTTTTTTTTTTACATTTATATATTTTATTCTTCTTACACAATGATCTTGCTGATATCTTTACACGATTATTTTAATTAGCACTATTTTTATGTTTACTCGATAAAGATGAAGAGCAATACTGTAGCTACGTCCTTGTTTGTTCTTCAGTCCTATTATTGATAAGGGCTATCGGAAATAAACAATATTGATCCTTTGTCCGATATTAGAAACGTATTATGTTGTACATCATTTGATTAACGACCTATGCAGCGTACAAAAGGACAATGGGAAACCATTAAGGCTTCGAGCGATCAACAAATTAACAGTTAATAGCTAACGATAATATGAAATGAACAAAATGACAGTTCAGCACCGGCCGCACACAGTCGGCGAAGAAAGATTTAATATTTGCAAGTATTCACCGAGATCTTTTATGGGATAGCCTTTTTGAGTCACGCAAACCAATATTCAAAAAATTAAGAGTACCTACTGAAAACACAAAACACTTCCTTCCATATAGATAAACAACAAATTTCACGAAACGAATAAACAATTATTCGATACACTAAGATGACACATAATAAACACAAAAAAAACGGAACAAAATGAAAGTTTATTGATTTTAGATAGGCCCAAGAGCGATGGTGTTCCAGAACAATTATAACACATTCTGCAAAATTCCTCGCACATATTCAAGGTAGTTATGAAAGAGGCTACTACACATATAAAGACAACATATATTCCGCTAAAGAATTCTGCGAATACCAAAGCGGAAGTAGAAATATCAGTGGTAGATAGAAGACATCGAATTTTGAAATTTTATATAACGCTTTATAAAATACAATGGCAAAATATATTTTGCCATTTTAGTTTATTTCGCTACATAATCATTGGTATTAATTTATTTGTCAGTATAAGTATATTTAACATTATAGTATTGCAATATTTGTATGCCAGGGTGATAATGTGAAGATCTAATGTACTTTGTTAATAACACTCCTCGTACAAATAAAAGAATTTGAATGGAATTTAATCAGTTGTTTACTATTTAAATTACTAACTTCGTCGATCAGGCGTTTGAACCCAGGATTTAAATATATACACTTTAGACGTGCCATCGTCATTGGAGTACAATGTAATTAAATAGGTACCTACAAATTGTATGTGTACTTTCTGCATTATTAAAAAAACTTTTCATCCTTTGTGTGCTGGGCAATAAGTTGTATTTTGGGGCGCGTTTGACATTTTAATTAATTATGCCTGACTCGACCTGACCCACCTACATCTAGCCGTGCGCTCATAAAAACTAATTCAATTAAAAAAATATACATCACATGTAAAGACTACAACTTTTATGTTTTACAAATAGAATTCATCCATAAACCCTTGTCACCCATAGGGGTGGGTGGGCAGAGTTTACAGATTTCCATCTGGCGCAAAAGTATAACTAAACTTCCGCATCTCACTTTACACCTCTCTGATGATGATGAGATGGTGTT
Organism: Bhutanitis thaidina; assembly: GCA_029286595.1. Lineage (NCBI taxonomy): Eukaryota > Metazoa > Arthropoda > Insecta > Lepidoptera > Papilionidae > Bhutanitis > Bhutanitis thaidina. The sequence goes on along the minus strand of JAGSMS010000020.1, from coordinate 2,734,315 downwards.
AGATTCAATAATAGTTGCAAAGAAAAACGTCGATGAAAGTCATCAAGACCCCATCATAAGGGACCTTTGATTTTGTAGGATCCGAACCCCAAACACTGGTTAAGTACTAGTTCTATTCGTAAGATGAGAGTTTCGAAAAAGTCTGTTAAATTATAATTTTTTTTACAAACCTATTAAACTATTATTTAACGGATTTTATCGCGTTTCATTTTGTTTTTATATCCACGACGTTACCCCCCCGTGATCAGCAAAGGCTGCTGTAAAGCAATCGTGGTCACAACAAAATGAAATAGTTCAATTTCAAATGTGAAGTGCTCGGGTAACTAAAACTACAAGAAATCATCAAAACTTTTAAACCTAGGAAATTGCGTTATTTTCCTGAGAACCTCCAAGTCAAATGTTTCAACAGGTGGTAGAACCCTTCTCCGCCGAGGACTCGGCTGGGTTGGTACAACAGCCAAACAACAGTGCAAATACTGTTGTGTTCCAGTTTGAATGGTATAGAGATAATAACGGGCTGCGAGGCAACACATTTTAGTCCTCAGGCGTGACAACGCATCTGTATAATCATCTTCGATTGATGTTTATTGTCGTCTTTCATCCCAATCCATTCAAAAACACGGCACGGATAGTGTTCTGGCTTGCCTTCCTTAGCTTCCTACCTAATCCTAATTCAAAACGTTATGTAAAACTCGTGGCGCCATCTAATGGCCTGCAAGAGAAGCGGCTGTGAAAGCGCACCTCATTTTACATTCCAAGATTCAAGACAATTTATGTACCGGTAATGGGGGTAACCTCTTGCTAAGTAAGGTGAAATCAACATATAAGACGCGCTGGTGGCAGTGTGGGGTCCACCCAGATTAGAGCAAATACTTTAAATATTACGTAGGAGTGTGACCAAGGATTACCGAACCCTTCCTCATCCAAATACATCACCGAAGCTGATCGACGCAGTCGCCAACCGCGAGTTAACTTTCTTTCTTAACCTTTCCTACTGGGTCAGATATTGTACTCTCACTATGGATTGAACTATAGGCAAGTAAAAATTAACGTCTTATTTTCATGTACAAATTCTAAAATCTATTGGGGATTTTCGATTGCCCACAGGGATCAATACGCGTATTTCCTACCAGAGAGCTAATAAAAAAAAAGAGCTTCGATGCAATTTGGCGCAAGAAACGCGCTGAATGTTCTCTATGGCTAGGAAATGCAATAACCCACTGCTCTGTGGCTGTAAAATAAAACTAAATCCTTGTCACGTCCTACGTGTAGAGTCCTAAATGTAAAGTCACGTCCTAATAATTATTAGGTTATAATTTAATATGTTAGGAATTTCTTATTTAAGATCTTAGATGACTTTAAAAAAAATCAAATATCTTATTTTTTTCTTTAAAATATCTTTCTTTTCAAACTATGCCAAATTTCAAGTTTCTAAGACGCATGTCCGCTTCAGCTATGACAGACGATGAAACTTGCCAGAGATACAAATAAACAAAATAGATGTTTACTCTTTCTATCCGTCTGAAATTATGTAAGTAAAAACTACTCGAGCAACCTTCGAGGCAACTGATCTCTTTGTTTCAACGTTTAATGTTTACTTTCACTTTTGTTCTTAATTCAACGTGTTCAATACGTAATTCAGAGTCAATTTCCTTTGCGACGTCTGCCATAAGATTTTCGAGGCCTTTTCCGTAGTCCGAAGCAGATATTCTTACGTCGGTCTAACATGCTACAAGATCAAAAGTCAGAGGTTTTGATCATGTCCTTTTTTAGAAGGCTAGAAATTCACTATCATACTAACGTTATATTTAAAAAAAATATATAAAATATGTGAAAACAGAGCTGTCCCCCTCTCCATCCCTTTATTACCGCAACTGTTAAAGTCTACTGTACACAATCAACAATAAACGTACCATGGACCTTCCATTCCATTCTGTTCAAAGAGTTCTCTTTAGATAGCTATAAAGGTACAGCTATAAAGGTACAGCTATAAAGGTACACATATATCATTATTGTAATAATACAATAAATTTTTATGAGTCGTAATTCAAAATTTATAACGAAAACAAAGTTACCAAGGTCGTAGAAACTTTAAGGTCGATTAGGTCACGTGTTCCGATGGTCTAGCTACTTGTGACAATATAAAAAAAATGGCAAATCGGGGTGAATGACCGATTTAAAACAAACCACCTTTGCGAAGAAGCTATTTATAAGCAATACTAATAACATTACTAATATTCCCGTTGACCATTCTAACAAAGCCCTAAGAGTTTGTATCGGAAGTGATTCATGACAATAGACGAATGGCGGACTCGAACCGGCGACGTCGTGTTTCACATTCTGCACCCTAACCAAAATAAAACGTTACCCCGTAATAGGAATTTCTCCCGTGTCGTGGAAGCAGATTATATACATAAATGATGCAAATGGACGAACCATCCAGACCCGGAACAATTATTTGTAGTTTTATATAGTATATACTATATACCTATATACTCGACCCGTGCGGGAATCGAGCCCGCGACCTTAACCGCCCCTGTCAAACGCTTAGCCTCTGCGCCACCGAGCCGTCAGACTATTGGCGCTACAGTAGTGTAAATATTTTTAACAAATTAGAATACTATGCGCGTTGTATATTACTTCATGTCGTATGTATTTCGGGAAGATGATCAGAAATGAGTCAGTTTAAAAGTTTACGTAATTATAACATATCGCGCAAATACGAGAGCAGGTGAATAGTGATCCAAAGTAATCGTTGTGTTGGAAATCGACGAGTAGATTTTAATTAACTGGAGTAAAAATATAATAAGCAGGATTAAGTAACAGGATTGATCATATTACATCGTCAATGTAATTAAATATGTAACCTATATTATGAAAATGTCAAAGACTCGACCGCTCATGAAATAGCGAGTAGGATCCTTAATAGGCTAGGGTTTAAAACGCATGTCTCTTATCTACGTGGCTACGAAGCTTTTTTTTAATTTATAATTAATTGTTATACTTTTTAACGCATGATGTACTTTATGCGAGTATATACAAGCATACATAATAACGCGTGATCTCTATGGAAGACTTGACATAGAACGTGAAGCGAGACGGAATAGACTGAATTGACTGACGAGAGAAACTCTATGTAGCTTTAATTACAGAGTGAAAAAAGAGCTAACAGTCCATTACATAGTAAGCTGTGGCTTCGGCCCATGGATACGTACAACCAACTTCATTCGAAGAATGTTAGAGAGGCGTGCCACTTCTGAGGATTCTCACAGTCTGTAATCATTTCCCCTATAACCATCGAAGTGGAAATAGTACGGTGATACCACTGCTGATTACCTCCCAGACATAAAACATCTGACATCAGGTACAGTATCTACATAAGTATACATTATTTGTCATTAAATTACGCAGCCCCCATATAAGTAACTTAGTAGATTTTAGTTATTTCTACCAAACCACAGCGGAGTGAATTGTACTCAAATAATTTTATTGATGATTAGTATCCGTTTAGTAAGGGCGAAAGTAAGGTAGCGGCCTGTAAGTACCCACGGCTGGGTAAAGGCCTCCTTCTCAAATATCTGAGAGGGTTTTGAGCCGGGCCTGTCACGCTGCTCCAGTGCGGGTTGGTTAGCTCCGGTCCTCTAAATAATATTTTTTATTATATGTCCGACGACATGCAGGCTTCCTCGCGATGTTTTCCTTCACCGCCGAGCACATACTATTAACAATTTTAGTAGTGGGATCGAACCCAGGTCGTTCACTCGCGCTCTGTGATACCAATGTGTGCGCCCTGACCACCAGGCCAACACGGCTATCATGATGATGATTAGTATCCGTTTACGACTATTTAATCTTTTCAATGTGTGAGAGGTGCGTACCTGTCAGCGGGTATCATATCGTCGGAGCCGTCGTCTTCCATAGAATCGTCGACCACTTCCACTCCCAACTCCACCGGTGGTACAGAGCTCATTTCGAATAATCCACACGTCGCTTGTTCTGCAATCATTACAACATTTAAAGCAAATTCAATCAAGTTAAAGGAAAGGCCGTGAAGACATGAGAAGGGAATTAAGCCCATATGGTCTGTTGTTAATGAGAGGAAAGCCAAGCTAATGTAGTTGTGGAATAACCATTTCCTGTCTCTCATTACGCTGCTTTGATATTTATTTATAGTCGGGCATACGTTCATTGTAGTAGGTAAATGTATCTTATTTCTATTTCTTGGATTTCGCAAAGCATATTAATTACTATAAGTAAGTAAGTTAAACCTCCTGTTGTTGTATGTAAGGTGGAAAATACTATATAATTCTGCAAATATCAATGATAACTAACAAACTAGGCTCCGGCGGCCGAATGGTCGAATCCATCCCAATTTCCCGACCCCAAGTGTCACAGACTTGCGATGAGGTGCAGCATCACTAGTGCAAACGGTACCGGGTGCCACTGACCTCACCAACCCGGGCGGGCCAGTGTGGTGATAAGGGTTTATCGAATCAGTTTTTCGAATCTCATGGGCGCTTTGTATCGTTGGTCTGAACATGAAAAGGAGCGACAGGCTCTCCAGTCAAGATGTTCAAAAAAATGCTCTGGTGAAATGACTAAAATAAATATCAACACCTGTGACCACCCAATATTGAGTATAGGTAATTAGAGATTATGTTTATTTATACCGCAATACAACACTATATCATGTATCCTCAGCAGGAGCCAGTGTCACACTTGGCTGGTGTTAATTATTAGTTGTTTCACTTTAGAGTTATTATCTATTATATTTATAAAACCCTTTAAAGATAAAACCCTAGAAAGTAATGAAGTTAATTATATGAGACTTATACAGATTAAATAACTATGATCAATTTAACCTATGTTTCCATTTAATATGTCAAACTCTTTGTGGGTCATATAAATAAAAAAATAATAAAACTCCTTTGACACCAAAATACTGTTTTGTTAGTGTACAATTAATTATCATGAAATTTTATTTTCTTCTCATACAAAAGGCTCTAAAAGCCCAAAACCAAATTATTTCCCAAACATGTTTTGAAAACTACATTCCTTCTGCATTCTGTGTTGCATTTGCAACATTATGTATGGTACTTAATGTATTTTTGAGACGATACAATGCAATAAAAAAAAGGTAATGTCACTAAGATTATTGAGACCCTTGGTTCACTAATGGAAAAACCAATTAACTATGATTGAATTTGAAAGGAATATCGAATGATAAATTACACATGCTTGTTATAAAGTAAGTAATAAATAAATAATATTTATTACTTTCAAGTTCAACTGATAGACTTCTGCAAAATCTCATTATATTATTAATGGTACAGTATGTATTGAAATTATGACACCTCTTTGGATAATAATTAATATGTGATTTTACTTGACATCCAATGCCACAAGAGCTAAAAAAAAGAATAATGTGAATCATGCCTTTCTTCATCTTTCTTACTATATCACTGCAGCCAGGCACCACTAATTCTAGGTAGATCTCACTAAAGATACTAAAACAAACTAAAAGAAACTCCACTTTGCATGATTGACACTAAAATTTTATCTAACTGGAAATCCCCATGACAAATTTTAACTTAGCATATAGCTACTGCTACATGTAACAATGGAATATGAGTCCAATTTGTGTGGAATATTTGTAAATGATAATTATCAAATAACAATTTTTACAATATGACAATTATAAAGACTGATTATTAATAATTATTCTTTTGAACACTGGCTGCAGCATTTAAGATTTATTTTTATTATAACTTCATCTCAACAAATTTTTATGCATAATTACCTGTATTCAACGGGTTTCAATTATGCTACTGCCAGATAAATCATCAATAATTCTAAGGTTGAGCAAAATGTTGCATTGGTGTCAATACAATATATTTTTGATAGACTTAAAATTCATGACAGCGCTTGTACATATATTACTTAACAAAGATGACTTAAAGTCACTATCATCATATGTTTGTTTACTCTGCTTTTGTTCATGCGTTTTCAGAAATTGTAAACCTTGTCAAAATATAATTATACTTTATGTATTAATGAACTGGTGACAGATATCAAGGGGTGTCTTGTTAAAAATCTAAAGACATCATTTGACATTAATCTTTAATATCCATAGGCAAAATTAGCAATAATGAGATTTGCCATTAATTTAAAAGAAGAACGGCTTGTATATCCTTAATAATGTCCTAAGCTCTTATATAGATAAATAATTGTTAGGCAATACCTTCAAAAATAAGTATGTAACTAAATTTTAATTTTCCCAGGCTTACACACTTTTACATTTGAAAAAAACACATCCATTATCTCAAAAATGCATGTTAATGGCTACACATATAAGCAACAAAACCCAGTTGGTACTAGGTCATATTGTCAATGTCTTAACTAACTGGACAAAGGCAAGATGTATGAACTTTAACACTCATATCATTTTATCTGGCTACATGCCGATAATTTTTATCATATTGTCGATGTGAGGTGACATCTAGTTATTGAAGTTACAGATTATAAACAGATAATTATAATTTGTTTTCACTCAGCTCTAGATTCTAACAGGAAATGTCCATCTGAAATAATGTAGTGTAATAGCTGGGAAAAAATGTTTAAAACTCACTCATGTGAAAAAATTTTGCATGGCTTAAAGATAAAATATGTTTTAATTATGTAGTATATTTCTCAATTAGCCTTTTCATATTTATGTTATTTTAAATTTATATATTACCACATTTCTTCACACCCTGGGTTGACTGTTAGAGAATGCCAAAAGGCATTAAGTTCGCCTTTTGTAATCCTTTTGGTGTAGACAATAAAGTATAAATAAATAAAATAAATAAATAAATGTACTAGGTGTAGTTTAGTTTAGTGTAGAATTTATGCATTTACAACTTATGTTTGTTATTATTTACTTACAATCCCTGTATGGACAAGGTGTTTTTTTTTTAAGACAAAGTATAGATTTCCATAGCATATATACAGTGGTGGTCAGATAATGAGAAATTTTTCTATAAAATGAAAATTTGCGATGGAAAGCTCTATGTTAGACGTCCTGTAAACAATGGTTTTGATTATAAATACACAAGGATATATGTATAGCCAAGCTCGGTGGCGGTAACATTAAAGTTTGGGGGTGTTTTTCCAGATGTGGAGTTGGACCGGTTTGGAAGATTGAAGGTACAATGGAGCAATGGCAATCCAAAAATATCTTAGAGCTCACAATGATTCCCTACTAGGACGATCATTTGCCTGTAACCTAGATCTTTCAGCATGAAAATGACCCTAAACACACGGCCAAAAGCGTCAAATGTTTCCTTAGCGAAAAGCGTATATCCTTTTTAGACTGGCCAGCAAATAGTCCGGATTTAAACCCGATAGAAAATCTCTGGTATATTGTTAAAAAGAAAGTCTCAAACAAATGTAACACCAGTCAAACTATATGAAGCATGGAATACAATCCCCCTAGAAAGATTAATGAAATTGATTGAATCAAAGCCACGGCGATGCAGTGCTGTTATTGAAAATAAGGGATACGCCACTAAATATTAATTATATTTTTTGATAGGCTGTGGATAGTAGCTATTTCGTAAATAACAATACTAATTACTAATACTTAAAAACATTTTGTTTTTTATATTTTTTGTAGTTGTTTCTAGTTAGTTGACCATTATTGTTCATACCTTAAAACTGATTTAAATGTTTGTCCGTAATGTAATATTGAAACTGCACTTGTGTAATGGGTTTTATATTGTTTTTCTAATAAATGATAAATCGTTGAACATATTGTTGTCCTATTTATTGTTTAATTTCAAAATAAAAACGATTGCAGTGAAGTATCTTACATAATGTCAAGGACCGTTGGTAGTGTTTCTAATTATACGACCATCACTATATAAGCAAAGCATATATTTTCTTTTACTAAAATGCTTATATAAAAATTAATTTATAAATGACAGTTGCTGTTTACTGGTCTAGATAATCGTTTCCCTAATGTTTTTTTTTTTTTATAGAAGAAGGCAAACGAACGTGCGACTCACCTGATGGTAAGTGATCACCGACGCCCACGAACATCCACAACAACAATGTAATGTCACAACATAAATTTTTGAGTTGTTGTCTACTCTGTTTTTGCTTGTGTTGACAGACTTACAAATTCTGATTTTCATAAATTGAAATTATCCCTTAACTTATCATAACAATAGGACTTACATTGTAGTGATTTCCCATGTGTTATAATATAATGTAGGTAATTTGTGTATTCTGGTGATACTTTCTTATCATAATTGTTCCTGATTTCTCCTTAATAAAATAACAACAATAATTTAACATGGTAATGAGAGAATGAATTGATTGAAAATTTTGTCAACTTTTTGTTCAAAGGTTACCAAACAACAATTTTGTTCAAAATCAAAAACAAAAGGGTTAATATACATGAACTGAATTACTGAACACATTTCCAATAGTTTGTGCCAAACTGGATGAGTGATTACATTAAAATTATTCAAACTATATTAAAATAGTTCAAACTATATTAAACTCTGGAGTACAAATGCTTTTTAAATTTGGATTCCATTAGATGTATATTTTCGGGAATTTTATTATAGATGTGTGTGTTTAACTAATAAGGTTTTTTAACATTACATTGAATTATCTTTGGATTAGATAGATAGATAGATAGATAGAATACGCTTTATTGCACACCAAAAACAGGAAAATAATGTAATAGTACAAAAACGTAATTAGACATGAGAGGTGGAACAATGGGCGGTCTTATCGCTAAAAGTGATCTCTTCCAGACAACCTTTAGATGGACAGGATTGTTATAAATGAATTTGGAAGTTGCATAAAAGCAATTGATATACAAATAAAACAGTACCTAAAAAATAATATACACATATTATAGAAATACATAAATGTTTAATAAATACCTATTATATATGTATACATATACATAAATAGACTAAATCAATACAAATATAAAAGAACTGTCTAAAAAACCGAAGTTACAAAGATAGATAGTAGGCCTTGACAAGATTTTTAAAAACTGGTACAGAGGTGGTTGTACAGAGAATGATCTGTCCAAAAATTTAGTGCTATGAACTGGTATTCTTAATTTCAAACTCTATGATGACCTCAAAAACCGTGAATGAGAACCATGAAGGAATTCAAAACGTTGCTTAAGATATGAAGGGCAAGAAGGGTTATACAACACATTATATAGAAGAAAAAGAATATGAGCATTCCGGCGAAGGCGAATAGGTAGCCACTTGAGCTTAGTACGAAAATGTGAAACATGATCATACTTGTGTAGACCAAATATGAGTCTTATACAAAAATTTTGGAGTCGCTCAAGTTAGTAGTTATCAAGTTGCTTTTCGGTTAGATCTAGACAGTTGACATCTGCATAATCAACAATTGGAAGGAGAAGAGACTGCAAGCGCAATCTTAGTGGCAGTAGGAAGAAAGTTTCGTAATCTTCTCAAAGATGCAGCAGAAGCGAAAAGTTTCTGACTTACTTCTTACAATTGAGGTCCCCATGAAAATGATTTATCTATGATAATACCCAAGTTATTAACTTTATCACTAATGGGGATTACACTTCCATCAAAAATAACTTGGGGAGCCATAGGCAAATTAGATTTACCTATTAATTTCGAGCTGCCAAATATTATAACTTGGCTCTTTAATGGATTGACCATACTCCTTGCTTGCTTGATGGATTATCTAGTTTATATTAATTTCTCAATTGAAAATCATGCCTCTCACAATTACTTGGGAACAGGGTTTCTTGTTTACTTAAGGAAAATTAAAACATTAATTTGTTTAAATGATTCCTAAAGAAAATCCTGTGCATAAATTATTAAATATATGTAATTATTTCTATGAACAAGTTATATTTGCATATCAACATCCTTTAACATATCATTTATTAATTTAAGAAGGAAGTATCATATATAAATGTAGTTAGTAATTGTAAATGTTGTCTCTTGGTAGAATTCCATAGTACATTTAGTTTTGGTTTTTTTTGCATATCACATGTATAAGTTAAAGTGTTTGTGTTCCTACTGTAGCATACATCAATAATTATTAGCAAATATGATTAACGTAGTTACAAATAAAATTAGAGTAGATTGATTTATTTAATTGTTACACATTTTGTTGCTGCCATTTCATATTCACCGTATAGTTTTTTGCACTTGGAAGACATGAAAGAAATGGTCAAATTTACATAAAATCAAAATTTTAATTTACATACAAAAATTGTCAGTTTACAAAAAACAGTATTTAAGAAATATACCTTAATAAAATTTATACTTTCCCAAACCAACAACTAAAACTGAAACAAGTGAAACTCGGTAGGACAGGGAAACTATTTTTTTCTTTTTATTTGTTTTTATTGGCAAATTCATTGGTATTTCTTGATAGTGTAATAATTAAAAAAATGTAAATAATAATCTAAATAGTACTAAAGATAATTCAAAATAAAAGATAGCTTAAAAACTACTGCAGTTGAATTCATTGTACGCGTGACGGATTAAGACAATAACGCAACAAAAGAAAATATCTTACCTTCGCTCTTTCAAAACTGTAGAATCATCCAATTGGATTACGAATGTGAACTAAAGTTCTTTCTTAAAATAATCTTGATACGAGTTCAAAACGGCACCAAAAGTTTTAGATACCATCAGTTTTCAATAAATTGCACAAATAACAAATTTTCATATCTACTAAAGTTTCTATATCATTGGCACGAATCCACTGAATTTTTGACATTTCATTTCAACACTTGTATAATATTTCCAAAAAATCTTTTACAGTTTCACAAAACAACCCAGAAACCTTTAAGTCTATTTCGCACGGATCACGGATTACGAACAGTAAATAAAAGTAATTTTATTTTTAACAACAAAAATAAATATGCAAATCAATCTAAAGTAGGTACCTACTGGACAGACCACGAACAATAAGAGGGAAAAGCGTACAGAGTACAGAACAGAGCCCTGTACAGTTTAATGACGTACCATAAGCAATGATGTTCAATGGTCATCGACATTCATTGGTCTAAAGCTATTATCACAAATGTACGTTTTATCAATTTAGATATAATACAATCATTTCCGAATAAGCTCCTAGCGGATAGTTCGTGACACTATTGACGTTTTATAACGTAAGCTGAACTGCTAATTAAAAAAAATTGTAGGTAAGTATTAATATGATTGACAATTATTATATGATCATATACATGTTTTACTTCTTAAAATTTACACATTACTTTTTTGTTAGACGGGTATAAACGTAAAAAGTTATGTTGTACACATACACATCAAATTTTACGCTAATCATGAGCTGTCTCCAAAAAATTATTGTGAAACTCTGAGCACACCACTGCATAAAAGTGCTAATGTGTTTAATTAACGCATGTCTAATATGTCCGTGTTTCAGTGACTCGGTACTTCCATGTCGCTATGAAGCGAAGGGACAACATATACTCTTTATATTTATGATCGCGACTACAAATTTTCTATTGGAATTCTTACAATGTTAAAATTTGTCCTAAGACACGCTTTTTAAAGGTAAAAGAGATTTAAATATTCATATGAAACGATATCAACATCAAACCACTTCAGTTTCAAAGCCTTACGTGCACTCTCAGGGACATAAATCAAACTAACTTGAAACTTTCTTCGGGCCGGATTTATTATTATCACCGTAATGTACCAGTACTTAAAATAATTCCTAGGCTAGGCTAGGATACAGCTTGCTAAAGCATTAACTAACGCAATTCAAAATTGCTTTACTATTAATCATTTTATTGATTAATAAAATAAATGTTATACTGGTTGGTGAGTTAGTATAGTAACCACAACCGGGCAGCTAAGCGCAAACAAGCAATGTTTAATTTTAATATGCCCGGGATAATGTTCCTGCATGCTACTTTTGTGGTTAATCGGCGAAAAGTGGAAATGCCAGCTAGTACCGTTACACTTTTTTTTAAAGGCACAGACATTAACAAAATTAGGATTAATTAATATATTTGAATAATTATATAATATATTTTAATAAATTTCAAGCGATGAAAGAATAAAATTACATGATTTAGTAATGTCACTCAAAATAGCTCGGCCGGCGTAACTGGCGGATGCGCTTACAAGATATTTCAGATGTAAAGGCGTTATTCCGTCATTACCATCAGCAGAGCTTTTTGAGAAGGACGTTTCTGAAGAAGGTTTCTGAAGTATCTTTTTCGGAAATTTGTAAAGGTGTCAGGGGACGACGGTACAAGCAACGAATAGAAAGAAATTACCTCTGGATGTTTTTGACGAAAGCCCCGTTTTGTTAACACGAAAATGAATATATGCCAAGGTAAACCATTTTTCCCAACTATTTTCAGTATTTAACAAATTAATAAAAATATTTCTCTGCGGTTCAACGAAATTCATTTATGTTATATATTACCTAAAAAGTAGTTTAAGCTCCTCCTTAAATACGGCAGCCATGTTCGAACTGTTGTGAGACGCTAGAAAAGTACATATCAGTACTAGAGATTTCGATGTAACATAACATCAGTAAATACATCGATGTTAACGTCGATTGCTCATCATCGATGATTGATGGTTATATATGGTACGTGTACTATCATATTTTAATATTTTTTCCACACATTTTAAGAACTACTGTTCTAAGTTCAGACTCGGTCACAGATGACTCATGAATGCGGTAACAGATGATTTATATTTAGTAAAATATTGCTAGATTCCTGCGCCAGCAGCTACGTTTCAACCTCCAGTAGGGGATATCTTGATTGTGATATGAAGCTTAAACCAGTAATTTAATTATAAATGTTGCGAGCGAGTTTTTTTTTGTATTAACTATCATCTTTGTTAAGTGCACTCCATGCCGCGCGTCAAGTATACCTTAACTGTGAATTCAAAAAATAAGCGTGTGCATAACTGTGTGTAAAGATTAATTAGTTTAAATTCTTAATTTCAGTAGTTTTCACCAACCATCCTTGCTATTGTTATGTGTCACCTTGCCGTTGACACCTGAAAGTCAACGAGGTCATCGCTTACCCATCTTTTAATAGCACTTACCTCTTATATTCTCTTAGATATTGTACGTCACTTGGCATGTATAGCTTTTTGTACCCCTGCACTTTAACTATGCTTCGCAACTATTTTGTCTTTGGCTTGGAAACTACTGCGATGAAGGAGCCTCCACCCTGACTTCCGTGTTGTCGCCTACCTGGACCACTTCAGGAACTGATTCCGACAATCGTTTGTGGTACTGCAGCCCTGCTGTTATAGTAACATTTCAAAGGATATTGTAACTATAATTATTAATATTTTTTGAATTTGTAATTAATTAATTTTTGAATTACTTAGTTCAAGTTTGGCTTAACGTAAAAAAACAGAAACTACGAACTTTACACGCATATCTACTCATAATGTACTCTAAATTGTAAATGAGTACTATTTTCAATATTAATTTTATTATCTGATATTTATTTTCGATAAAATTAAACACTTTGCTAAAGTTAAAATTATTTATTAAGAATGAAACGAAACAATTACAAATAGTAACTAATTAACATTTACATCATACATCACCAAAGACAAGATATATAATTTTTTGCAAATTATAATAAAAACGCACAGTCAACTGGTATTTTTAAATTCGTTAGTCGTCGAATTTGATAGGATGGGAATGGTATCCTTTAAATAACATTACAATTTTCAGTAAAGTCATTTTCACTTCAATATCGTCATTACATTGTAAAATTTTGAAATTGAATTTCTTCTAAGTACACAATACATCGAAGTTGAAATTCATAATGTATAATTTAGGTGGAGCTTAAATTTTACACAAAACTTTATGGTTCGAATTAAATTTTTCGGATTTATCCCTGTAACTACACGAAACTAATTATAAAATTAGCCATGTTCGAACTGTCGCGGGACGCTCATTATAAATGTCCTTTCTTTAACTCCTTCCTTATATTGATAGCTTCATCGTTTTACCGATGATCACCGATGATTCTCTGCTAATATGAAAGTTGAAGAAAAAAATATAGTTTCGGAAGCGTAGTCTTGTTGAGTACTCTAAAAGGATGAGAAAACACAAAGGAAGATAAATAAAATCACTTTCAAAATCACATAAAATTTATATTGATATTTAAATTTGAATGTTATTAATCCTTGAACATTTGGTTAAAACATTGACGGGTATTTTTTAAGGTTCATAATGAGAAAGTAACATTAACAGGGCCAACGCCCTACATTGGGGTAGTAATTAATAGAGATGGATATTAAAAAAATTAAATGGCTGCAATCAGAAAACAGATTTTCTGTAGATGTTTCATCTAGACCACAGTCACATAGAGAACTATCTGTTACTCGAATTTTAGCTAGGAACACAGGAGAACAGATATGACCAATACTTATCTTATTATAGTGGAAGTTACTAGTTTGTTAAAGTTTCTGTGGCTATAGAACCATGGTAGAATTTTAAGAGTATATTAATTTTTAAGGTTATGGAGAAATTATGCTTAGAGTAAAAATAGGATCTGTGTATGTCTTGCAGACAACTTAAAGGATCATCAGATAGTGTCGTCCCATACAGGCAAACGGCTTGGATGTGGTTGCCACTCGAGAATCTTTATTCCCCAACGGTTGCTTTTTTTTTTTTTTTTTTATAGAAGAAGGGGCAAACGAGCGTGCGGCTCACCTGATGGTAAGTGATCACCGACGCCCACGAACATCCACAACACCAGAGGAGCTACAGATGCGCTGCCGGCCTTTAAGGAAGGAATAAGCTCTTTTCTTGAAGGTCCCTAAGTCGTAACTATTCGGAAATACTGCTGGCGACAGCTGATTCCACAAAGTCGAAGTGCGTGGCAGAAAACTTCGATTAAAACGCACTGTGGTGGAATGCCAACCATCTAGGTGGTATCGATGGAACTTCGAATTCAGTCGCGATGTACGATGGTGAAACTCAGCAGCTGGGATCAATCCGAACAGTTCCTCAGAACATTCCCCGTGGAAAAGTTTGTAAAAATGCAAAGAGAAGCAACATCTCTTCGCAAGGCCAAAGGATCAAGCCGATCAGAGAGAGCTTGGTCGCCGACAATTCGAGCCGCTCGACGTTGGATGCGGTCAAATGGAAGGAGTTGGTACTGGGGTGCCCCTGCCCAGAGATGAGAACAGTAGTCCATGTGGGGCCGAACTTGCGCCTTATAAAGTTGCACACGGTGGACCGGCCTGACATACTGTCCCGCTCTACAGAGCACACCAAGCTTTTGGAGGCCAATAAGGCCTGTCCCTCCAGGTGACCACGGAACTGAACGTCGCTTGATATGTCAACGCCAAGGATTCCGATACTGGCTGAGCCAATAAGGGAATGTTCTCAAAAGAGGAGAAACGACAAAGGGATTCTTTTAGCGGTGAACGCGCAAACCTGTGTCTTTTGGGGTTGAATAGGACCAAATTACGTCGACCCCAATCCGAGACTTTGAATAACAAGGTCTCGACTTCAGACACAAGTTTGTTCCGGCACTCGTCGACGTGTTCCCGAGAAATATTCGCACGGCCTGTATATAGGGCATCACCCGTGCTGTCGTCTGCATAGCAATGAATGCTACTGATTTGTAGCATGTCGTTGATATGCAGAAGGAACAGAGTGGGAGATAGCACACAGCCTTGTGGAACACCAGCATTCACGGGTTTGGGGTCCGAGCATGCACCGTCGACAACAACCTTGATGCTCCGATCCGTGAGGAAGCTGGTGACCCAGTTGCACAATCTCTCAGGAACCCCGTAAGATGAAAGCTTTGAAAGAAGCGCTTTATGCCAAACCCTATCAAATGCTTTCGCTACGTCCAGACTAACCGCCAAAGCCTCCCCCTTAGACTCAACTGCTTCTGCCCATCGGTGAGTCAGGTAAACTAGAAGATCACCAGCTGATCGTCCGCGACGGAAACCGTACTGTCGGTCACTGATCAGCTGGTGTTCCTCCAGGTACCTCAGGAGCTGGGTGTTGATGAAAATGCTATGAGGTTTTGTAAGGTTGGGAATCAACTTCTCCGTAACCCATTTCGTAAAGTTATCTTTATTCATATTATGGTGGCAATCAGACTCTTTGACCTATACACCAAACAACAGTTTGACTCAAAACCATTTTCTCCATTTGTTCACTGAATATGAACCGTGTATGTAGGTTTCATCTAACTGAACCACATCTAGCTTATCATCGGCTTCTCGATTCTTTTGCATACGCTTCAAATACTTGAATCTGTGTATCTTTATGTCATGTCGCTCCATTAAAATAGTCCTTTTTGATTGGCACTTCATGAATTCAAATATGATTGACAAAATAAGATTGTTATTTTTAGATTACTATGTTTTTAGATTATATTCAAACTGAAAGAAAATGAAATTCATTTTTGTTACCTTAATGATTCTCTTCCATTGAAATTGATTTCCTCCCGAAGAATTTGTAGCAATTACATGGCAGTGGGTATTTCTTTTCGTACAGTGTAAAACTCATTTATCTTGTTTCTGATCAATTCTTAATCAAAACTATCCAAGTTTTTTTTTGCCACCTTTCCTCTTTTTACCGGGCGTACTAAATACGCCTCTGTTATGATCTGCCTTCAGCAACAATTCGTCTTAAGGTAGTATTAGAAACCCCTGATATAAACCAAAGTTTAGTATACATAATATAATACACACGAAAAATGCAATAAACCAAAGTATCAAGACGAGTCATTCCTACTAACCAGTCAACGCTTGCACATGGCTCAATATCGATGATTGTGTTTGTTCTGCACCTTGTTCATCAAGTATTCTTTGATAAACATTGAAAACAATATTTCTTGCTTGCGATCGAAGAGGTTTCTTCGACATTTTCACCACTTTGTAAAGGAAATTTGTACCCAAACCAAAAACAATTCCTCGAAATTTCAGTTGACAGGTGACATTTTTTTGTTGCTATATTTAAATCGCTATTTTTTAAACTTTTTTTTGCCATCAGATCCTGGTAGACCTATGGGTAAATATATAAATATAAATACAAATGTATATACATACTGGAAAGGACATACACACAACACAATCTGATTTTGCCAGACGTAAGTGCATTTAATACATGTCTTTTCAAAATTGTTACTGTTTTGTCAATGTCAAACGTCAATGTCACTAGTGTTAATGTATTATTCCTGTTGTCGTTTAACTCTTTAGAAAATAATAATAAAAATTAGATTGATAAAATGAATACACAATATTTATTTCGTACATGGATTAGACCGATAATTTTTAGTACATTTAGTAGGAGGAACAAAGGCTACAAAGTGGTGAAACGTCCTGATCCAAGTACTTTAAAAATGCCTTCTCCTGGGTCTGCACCAAGTTTAATTGAAATTATTAAAGAAAAATTAAGATTAAATGGACCACTAACTGTGGCTGAATATATGCACATTATTTCTACTAATCCCACAGAAGGATATTATATGAAAAAAAATGTGATAGGAGAATTAGGAGACTTTATAACTTCGCCTGAAATCAGTCAACTTTTTGGGGAGATACTTGCGATTTGGTTTTATGCTGAAACACAGAAAATGGGAAATGGAAAGCCATTACATTTGGTAGAGCTGGGACCAGGAAATGGCACTTTGATGGTGGATTTTTTGAGGGTAATTTTTCAACACATTGAGTTTTTTAAATTTTTTGAAAAGTGTATATACAAGTAACCCTATCAAATATCAAAATTTTGTTCATTATAAAAATCCAATTCACTAACCACCTTGCCTGGTGTACATACATTTGAAGGAAATGCTTCTTAGATTATACTGGCGGTTTCTTTGATGACTAATTCGGTAGTGGATTTTATGAAGTGGAAATGGTGAAATAAAAAAAAGATTAATCAAAAATTACTAAGAGATTTTATTTCTTAGATGTATATTAATTTTTACATTGGTTTGTATAATTATAGGTACTTGGTCGTCTAGGCTACAAATCCAATGATGTCTCATTACATCTAGTGGAAATTTCAGAAACAATGCAGTCCCTACAAGCAAGGAGATTGTGCATTACCCACAGAGGTGCAAATATTGAGTTACCCTACTATTATGATGTAAGATATCTGAATGCTATTCTTTTAATTTAAATTGGTTTACTAATTACATAATATAAGCAAAAGGCAAAAAAAATAACATTGCCAATTATATTAGTTAAGATATTATGTATTAATTAAGTACACAAATACCTACTTGTATAATAATAATAGTTTTCTCTTTCCTCATGGGTTTGCTGGAAGATAACTCTGCTTAGGGTTAAGCTCGCCTTTGTGCATTTATCTTGTTTATTATTAAAATAGTAAATTTATCATAATGTGTATAATAAAGTATAAATAATAAAGAAAAAAAAGCATCCTGATAGATATATAACTAAACATTATAATTATGCTAATTATAAATATTACTAGAAGGTAGGCTCTTTCTCTATCTAAGAGTCATCTGGGTAGGTATTACCCTAACACCCATTTCTACTGCTGAAAGTAGAAGCCTGTATCTGCCCACTCTTGGGCAACGGCTTCTTTCTCAAATATCTGAGAGGGTTTTGGAGTCTGGAAGGGCTGGTCACGCTGCTGGGCTTCACATATCCTCGAAATAATATTTTATTATTTCCCAGACATGCTGGTTTCCTGATACCCATGGAAGATATAAGGACTAAATTAATTAATAATAATTTTCTCTGGGTATGAATAGGCAATGAACTTATATATTTTTTAAAAACAGAATCTTCTAATTAAATTCTCTATGGTCAATGAACACCTTTATTTTTACATAAATAGTGAACCCATTTTGCACCAAAAAATTGATCAACCAATGATAAGAATCATTCTTACAGATATATGAAAATTAGAATTCACGTACAAATGTGTGCAACACATTTTTATTAATGTTGAAACCATTGTCATATCTATACATGTAAAATATAACTGATAATGTTAATTTCTTGTCAGGGTGAAACAGTAAGTGGCATCAAAGTGTACTGGTACAATGATTTGAAGAAAGTTCCCCATAATTTTTCATGGTTTGTAGCTCATGAGTTCTTTGATGTCCTGCCAATTCATAAATTCGAAGTAAGTATACCAAATTAAATAATACTAGTGTATTTATATAACTATAATTTATTTAAATATAAACAATATATATATATATAAGGAGTTAATGTATAAAATGTTAACCCTCCTATAAAATAAGACTATTAATAAACTATATGTTTCTGCCATCTCACGGGGAGATCATATGATGAGGAGAACATAGAATCGAACTTGAGTTTCCTGATTTGGAGGCAGATCCCCTAACCACTTTGCTATAGTGGCTATCTTGAAATATATGAAATATGAGTATACTCAATAAACAGATTAAGTTGAGCTAGAGATTTATAGATGGATGTTTGATCAATGCTTCACCAAAGTGTCATGTATCTGTTCAGTTTAACATATCTTCAGAAAACGGAAGATGGCTGGAGGGAACTGCTGATTGATATGGATGAAAATGGTAAGCTTTACTACAGAATATCTGGACAAGAAACACAATCAATTAAACTCCTAATCCGACCGCCTCTGGATGCTGGAGATAGAACAGAACTAGAAGTTAGTGCCAGAAGCTTAGGAATAGCCCGACAATTGGCAAACCGAGTTGATGAATATGGTGGTTTAGCATTAATAGCTGATTATGGACATGGAGGGGAGAAAGGTGATACCTTCAGGGTAAGTAGTTTGGTAAAATAAATAACAAATTTTAGTTAGAAATAATTGTCTATATTAACAAGTGATTTTTCAGTAAAATGGCTGCATGATTTTTAACTAAAGTAAAAATCAGTATCCATAACATGGTATCTATGAGACTCCTAATGTTGTTTGCGACTTGACTAGACCACGACTCCACGACTGAGCGCGTATTTTGCGTGTGGGAATTGCAAAAGTATCCAAAACAACTATAACTTATTAAAAACTTAACCCATATCAATAACTAATACTTTTATTTGTATATTCTTATATACAGGCGTTTCACAAACACAAAGTTGTACATCCTCTTGATAATCCTGGAGAATGTGACCTAACAGCCGACGTTGACTTCAGTCAGTTACGAATAGCAGCTTCAAAGACACCGGGCGACGAAAACTATGCTGTGGTTGCTGGCCCTGTCCGACAGAAGGATTTTCTCGAAAGATTGCAGGCTAAAGCTAGATTACAGGTGAAAATATTTAATGTTCTGATGAATGTGCAAAGCACGGACCCGAGCCACCTGAATCTTTCGACTTGCTTTTTTTTTTATGAAAAAATAGGCTTGCGTTTGTCCTCAATCTTCCCCGATGGAAAGCGAAGATGAGGCCTAGGATGGTACACGCTTGCCTAGATGTCTGTTCACTCTGGCCTTGAAGATATCCAGGTTAAAGGTTTCTCGAAAAACTGACCTCGGCAGAGAGTTCCACTCCTTAGCCGTCCGCATAAAGAAAGAAGAGGCAAACCGCTTCGTGCGTAATGGAGGAATGTCTACAACATAAGGGTGGAACTGCTCGCCGCGTCTAGTATTCGGTGATGGAAAGGGGAAGGGGGTATGCAACAATGAGCATGTCGTCTTGAGGTGTGAGGGGGAGTGACTTATTTTTTTGGTTGTATGAGAGCGCAACTCTTATATCTTTGTGAGAGCTCATATTTTCTACACTTCCATACTAATACAACAATCTTTGTATGTGGGCGGATTTCACTCCAAAATTAAGACGGATTTTGATGTAAGAAGTATGTTTCATATTAATACTGCTAATGTATGTTTGTCGTTCAATCACACTTTAACAACTGAACGTAGATTACGAACTAATCGGGCGAAACCGTTACTATCAATCTTAATGCATGAACACCAAAAATCTTTTTTTTTTAGTATTTATTATGGAAAGCGTGGAGCGATACTCATATCATTCGAAAGGATACTTTGCCATAGATATGCACAAAAAGATGATTGAAAGATGGTGAAGTTTTTAAAACAGTCTTAAAACGTGGTAGAGCCTAGCGGGAGCTTTTGGTGCTGCTCGAATGGGCCGGCTCGACCGCACTTACTGGCGTGAAGTAGAGGCATCATGTGCTTCTGCGTTCGTTCGGTGAGTGAGGTAACCGGAGGCCCACACCCCCTTCCAATCCCCCTCCTCATCCTCCCTCCCTTCCTCTAATACCGTTAAAGGCTGGCAACGCACCTGCAGCACCTCTAGTGTTGCGGATGTACGTAGGCGACGGTAATCACTGATCATCAGGTGAACCACTTGCTCGTTTGCCGCCTTTCTCATAAAAAAAAACTTTACTTTCCTATTTTTTCCTCATAGTTCTCAGACAAGGTAGGTCAAATACACATAAATATACAAAAGAGAATATGGCAGTCGAAAATAAAGAGCATTATTATTGCAGGTTTTAATGGAGAATGCTAAATCGGAGGAAGATAGAGAGAAATTAAAATGCGCTTATGAAATGCTTGTTGACCCAAAAAAAATGGGGGAAAGATTTAAATTCTTGGCTTTCTATCCCTCGACAATGGGACCTATTCTAGAGAAATTTCCTCCTCTTGGATTTGTTAGTGATAAGTAAAGAACTGTATTGACGGAACAAAAATTATCTTAGGAACATAAATTATTTATAAATATACATCTTGTTTTAGTTAATTCATGAATTTTAATTTTACCTACGTGGCCACGACTTATTTGACATAATATATGTCCAATAATTCTTTTATCGCAGCGGGAATTATATTTTCTTTTAAGTTTTACGTGGGGGAAAGGTGCTCGCACTTAACCAGTCACCGTCTCCGTTGACTATGTCGGGATTAGCATTCAAGATTCCGGACCGAATAAAACCACCCACGGTACGGTATAAAGGATTTAACAGGATTTATTTTGGTTCAAGTTGGTCTATCTGTAATTGTTAGATACGGACACCGCAATTAATTATAAAATATCTATTCGTGATTCAAACAATATTCCAAATTATGTTGAATTTTATTCACTTTGTGCGAAAACTAATAAGAATTTTCCACCACAACTGTCGTGGGTCTAGGAACACTATTGCCGCTACTGCTAGTAAATTGGCACGGGTTCCGCAACCCGACCGCCGCCAGCTTACATCGCTTCCGCTCCATACTTTTCATTATGTAATAATGTGCACTTTTATAAGTGCAATAATTTTTTGAGTATGGCTCCAATCATAAATTTGTAAAATACAATAAAATTTGTGATAACTGTCTCAGTAGACAGCATCTTTTTGATGTATTTCAACTTTCAAAAATCGTCATGTACTTGCAGCGACAAAGCACGCTTTACTCATTTTAAGCAAGCATCTATGTGTCGATTTGGTGTTGCTAGTTAACCACTGGTCTTTTGCTGAACACTATTCGGCGGATTGTCTCGCTTGAACCTCGGACTTTTTTTTTTACCTTTACGGTAGCATGTTCACATTATCCTCTCTTCAACTAGTTACATCTCAAACGAGCGAAGTTAACGCACAAGTTACTTAAGAACTGGTAGCAGATTGTAGAGGAAAAGACCCTGGCTCACAGAAGCACTGTGTGACCACGTGCTGTTATAAGTAAGAGGAACTGCTCAATCTCTACTACTCTCACATTCTGCTCGAGGCACAAACCTCAGTCTAAATAAATTTAAGCTATAGTCAGAGACTAGTTAACCCCCGCTCGGTCAACTTCCGCTTACTTAAATCGTTGTCACAATTATGCATTATCATCTTTCACTCGCCGATGACTCCTGGGCTATTCCGGCAGACGTTGATACTTTTACAAGTCAACTTATCTCACGAATTTCTTAACCAAATGAAATAATTTTCGCCGCTAGGAAGTCTTGAAGCGTTAGAGATGGTTTTAGAATATAAAACCATACGATATATTATATTAGATGATCCAAAATCCTGGACTTTCTGTGCTACTTCCTCGCAAGATTGTCTGGATGTTCGCAAGTTTTGGGCAGATGGAAGAAGTACAGGTCGTATCTGTTAAATTTTTAAGACGTAATAAACCATTGAAACTTTTTTGGAATCTAATAGGTACTCGTGTAAACAATCAGTAAGACAATCTTAGTTCTTCTTTATCAACTCTCATCCTCTGCAAGATAAAAATTTCTCTAAGAAAGCTCCATGTTTCTTGCAGATTTTGCCCATAACACACGGAATATGGATTGGTGAGGTGCTGAGATTTGGGATTTTCGGGCATCAGTATATTGTCAGAGCCTTGATTGTTAGCTAGCTGAATGTAACAAGCAGTTGAGGTTGGTATTTGGAGAAGAAGATGGGATTTGTCCATGGGCTGCAGAAGCCACTTACCATAATGATGACTGTTAACTAGTTTTCACTTCATTCCAATTAAAAACGGTCACATTTATTTATATATTTATTTACATGCGAGAAACTAATTCTACCTACATCCATCATCAAAAACAAAATGGTCTATGGAAAATATAATAATAAACAATTTTTGAGACTTACCTAGGAGGCATTGTAAAATTCCTGCAGCAGGAGGGCCCCTCTTCCTCCCATTTTCAAAATATCCTTAAAGGCCAGTTCAAATGTTGCAATTTTGCATAATTGTTGTAAATAATCGTGGGCGTCGGTAATCACTTACCATCAGGTGAGCCGCTTGCACGTTTGACCTCTTTCCCAATAAAAAAAATGCTTGTGAATGTATACAGTAATTGGAAAATTCAATTTGAAGCCGGAAATCGACTTTTTTTGGTTTCCGCGTCTTCGGTCCAATAGGTCTTCGGTAAAAATAGCCTATCGCTTTACAGTCGATATGCTTAAAGAGATTTTCAAGCTCTATGGGATTTATATCCGAAAATTGTAATATCACTTTGACACTGGCAGGTAGTTAACACTGTTGCCATATCCAACATGGGAACAGAAACATCACTGAAAGATTTTATGTCAATGTCAATTTCAAGTCATTAATTGAGTCAGTCAATTGTCAAACACAAAAACATTGATTTTAAATAAAAAATAAAAATGATTTCAGATAATATAATAAAAAATTTTATGTAACGGCTATACTTCTTTTTAATAAGTGAAACTGAACGATTTTCGTTCTTTTTGTTTCATCAAAAGTATTAATTTGTTTGGTTATAATTTAGTGTTGTCACTCACACGTGTTGGTGAAAATCAGAATATAAATTAAGTTTACAAAATGTCAGAAGATGAGGGTATAGTTAATGCTGAAAGCAATACAAAATACAAAGAAGGAGTTAATCAGAATGCACGTATAATAGTAAGAAATATTTCTTTCAAAGCAACAGAGGATTTATTAAAGGAACATTTCTCTCCTTATGGAACAGTTGAAGAGGCTAAATTGTTAAGAAAACCGGATGGAAAACTAGTAGGGTCTGGCTTTGTACATTTTACACATGTTCCCATGGCTAACAAAGCTTTAGCAGCTACTAATAAAAAACCATTCATGGGTAATGTATTTGATTGTATATAACTCGTAATGCAATTGAAATTTTTTTACTGTCAATTTCAAATTTAATTATTCATACAATGTACAATATTTGCAATAACAATTTCAGAAACCACATTCATAACTGTAATCTCTCATGTACTAGATAGAAATAGCAATAACACATAGTGGTTGCTAGAAAAAATATTTACTTCCAAATGGTCCTTTCACCTGCAGCACTAAAGCAGTGTGGCTTTGACTCTCTGTGGCTCCAAAGCCCTCATAAAACTGAGATGAAATTTGCATCCTGCAGTGAGATGTATAAATAAAAATACTATGAAATTCCTTAAATCTTATAGATTTTCAGGAATTAATTATAAAAACTCATTTGTATGTGATAATGTGGTCTAGAACTTGAATTGTAAAGATTATTTTAAAAAGTTGATGAAGTTTTTACAGAATAGGCCCAAATTTATTCATATTATTTTATGTCACATATTGCATAAGAGTGTGTGTATTTAATTTTTTTTTCCTCTTTAAGGTCGTCCAATCTTTGTATCATGGGCACTTCCCAAACATAAATATGTCAATCAGGATTTGGGAATCGATCAAAGAAAACAAGTAAATAGTGAATCACCTAGTGATTTTGAGGAAGGTCTGAAAATACAACTGTTATTAATAAAATATTATCAAAAAAATTTCAATTAAATAAATATTCCTTGTTTTTATCTACAGTAAAAAGTGAATTTGAGCAGCCTGAACAAGAAGATAAAAATAAGCCAAGAATTAACCGTAATGCACGCCTCATTGTGCGTAATGTTTCTTTTAAAGCTACTGAAGAGTCACTGAAAGAACATTTTGAGCCCCATGGTATAATTCAAGAGGTAAAATTGCTTAAAAAACCTGATGGTAAATTGGTTGGATGTGCTTTTGTTCACTTTAAAAATGTTCCCATGGCAAAAAAGGCACTTTTGAGCACAAATATGAAACCATTTCTAGGTAAGTTTAAATTATAAATATCATTTGAATCGCATATAACCACTCGTGCCTCTTACCCATAGGGATAGGTCTATTACAGATTTTCATTTGGCACAACTCTATGTAGCCAAAAGGGCTTTAGCAACCCACCTAGACCTTTCTAGGAAATAGAATGTGTTGGGCTGTGAACCTCATTATCATATATGCTAGACATAATAATATTATTCAGTATCATCATTATTGAATTCTACATTAGTCTTACTGCACCTTTTTACATGACACAATATGAATCTATGTTAGTAAATTAAAGCTCTAGGTGTTTTAGAGGTTTTAGGGTTATGGTCAGTATGTAAGTGGTGTTTGACTTTTATTTATAGATTTAAAATTGCTGCATGGTTTAGAGTTTCTTTCTGTTGAATTGTGGAGAAGGAAAACATGGTGATAATAAATATGAAATGATAAAAAAATATTATGTGGACATAGTGTGAAGTCAGCCAACACCCTGGATCATACCCACCCTCAACCTCAATCCAACGTACCACTGCTTGGTAAAGACCTCCCCTTAATATATGAGGCATTTAAAGGCTGCTTCTTTACTTTAGAATGCTTACTCAACTTTAAATTAGTGAAGAATTTTTTCGCTTATGGCAATGAGTTACTCAGCAACATTGTTGTGCCAACCAGTGTATGTATATTTTATTTACATGATAAATGGAAAATAAAATGCCATTTGTCCTGAATAGATATAACAGTCGAATAAATCTTTGACCTGGGTGTTACTGGTCTAGTTAGCTTTTAATAAATCAGAGTCAGCATAAAAAAAACCTGTGACTAATGTATTTATGATTAATAATTATTTTATTACTACTAGTATAGTTAATGGGGTTAAACAGAATGTCATAATGTCACATCCAGCCTATATATAAGTTTGTTTTCCACTTATCATTCAACACAGCCCAAAACAACTTAAATTACATATAACATGGAAAATGATAATCATAGTCTCTATGTCAAATCAAATCATTTATTCAACGTAAGAAACATACATTGTGAACGTCATTTTAATTAAGTTCTACAGTCGTTTCGTAATGAGGTTCCTCTAACAGACAAGTAACAGGCGAAAGAAACTCCTTGGGTACAATATCTTTTAAAAATCTAATATTACAAGATTATTTTCTAGAAACGGCTTGGGAGCGATCAACTCCTACCTAAGGTTTATTATCATCCATGTATGCCTTTATATTATAATAAACCTTTCTATAAAGTCTTTGTTTAACAAATTTTTTAAACCCCCTAGGAAGACATTGCGCTCTTGCTTGGATTTTGTTGTAGAAACATATACATTGCATGGCAGTTGAATGCAAAGAATGCACATATCCAGTATGAAGTAATTTAAAAATTATTATATTTTTAGGCAGGCCAATTTCGGTGGACTGGGCAGTGGCCAAGGACAAATACATGCAGTATGTGGTGACGCAGCAGACAGAGATGGAACAAAAGGTGAAGAAGGAGGACTCGGATAGTGATGTAGAAAATGATGCAAAGTTAAATATTTCTAATCAGGAACTGAAACATGAGATTAAGAGTAAGTTGACAAATAATATTATTTGTGGTAGAACTTAAAGCTTCCGCCCGCGCGAATAATTCTTCCTCGGCTATTTTATTATGTCCTTTTCCAGGCTTTGAGGTATCTTAATTATATTAAAACAGTTTCATTGAGGCGTTTACTTTTATTTTTATTATAAATATATTTATTAAAATACAAATATCATTTACGCGTCATAGAGCCAAGCTTTGACTTATGCTGCTGCTCGAATGGGCCGGCTTGACCGGGTTACTACCACGACCTCGCAGAATACCGGCGTTGAGTATAGGCATCTTGTGCTTCTGCGTTTCGTTAGGTGAGTGAGATAACCAGAGGGCTACTTCCTTTCCCCATCTCTCCTCCTCATTCTCCCTGCCATCTCCCAAATATCCTTAAAGGCCGATAAAAATCCAAAATAACATACTTTTTATTTATTGTTATATTATTGAATAGAATTTACATAATTCCATTTATTAAATTAAAACAAGTGAATTACATATTCTCATAGGCTGCCACTGCACACCCAATTCAATATTTGACATAGTTACACGTATCTACAAATGCCATTTGAAGTCGTAACGAACGAATCGTCTGGTTTTAGGCGACTTTAGAAATCGTAAAAAATCATCGCGCGCAATTGTTGCCGACCCGTAATAATATTTCAATGAAACACGACATTTCTATTCAGAAATTTAAATTGGAACATTCGCATTTTTACTTGTAAATCATCGTATTTTCTAAAAAAAATAAACTGACTGAGTTTCTCATAGAAAAAAACTGGGCACGTGCGTGAACATGTGGAAAGGTTGCGTATACTCTCATGTAAATCAAAACATTTATTCAGGCGAAACAGACGGTAGCTCCGATGGTGACAGCAAAAAAGGTGGAGAAGATTCTGATGACGAGTCCGATGATGATGTCGGCGATGATGACGATAACGATGTCGAAACGGATAAAGATGATTCTGATGATGATGAACAAGAATCTGAAAATGAAGATAATAGAAGTATTATCAGTACCCAGGTTGAGAAGAAACGGTTTGTTTTATTTTACATAATACATAATTAAATCTACTGAAGTTGAATTTTTTTAAGTGCTCTATTTACCACGTGCTCGGGGGTGAAGGTAAACATCGTGAGGAAATCTGCCTGAGACATATTGAAAAATTATATTTTGGGGATATGTGAAGCCCGCAGTGAGGCAGCGTGGCGGGCCCTTCCCAGTTCAAATGCTCTTAGATATTTGATAGGACTTTTGCCCTGCAGTGGGCCCTTCCTGGCTGCTACTTTACTTTACTTTTTACACAAACTACTAAGCTTAAAGCTCGTGTTGTTTGTGCTTAAAGCAAATGGTCCTCGACAACAAGACTATGGCGGACTCGAGCCTGCTTTGAACTAGTTGAATCATAAACTTTATTACGATACTGCTTAATATCAAGGTGATTTGCAGCATTAAGCTAAATGACGCGGAAGACGGTCTGACCGTGTTCCTCACCAACGTTCCGTTCAGCGTGGACAACGAACAGCTCAAGGAGTTCGCGCTGAAGACTGGTCCCGTGACGTACGCGCTCATTTGCGTCGACAAGTTGACCGAGCACTCCAAAGGATCCGGATTTGTCAAGTTTGTGGTTGGTTCACTGTTCTATTTTTTTTTATAGGAAAAGCGGCAAACGCGCATGCGGTTCACCTGATGGCAAGTCATTACCGTCGCCCACGTACATCTGCAACACCAGAAGTGCTTCAAGTGCGTAGCCGGACTTTAAGGGTATTTGAGAGAAGGGAGGGAGGATCAGAAGGGGGAAGGGGATGGACCTCCGGATACCTCACTCACCGAACGACACGAAGAAGCACAAGATGCCTCTACTTCACACCAGTATTCTGCGAGGCCGCGGCTCCAACCCGGTCGAGCCGGCCCATTCGAGCAGCAGCAGAATCCGCCGCTTGGCTAATCTATAGCATTTTACGCAACCGGTGTCATTTAAAATCCTATCTCGAGCCAATCATTGTTCGCATGAAATGTTGGCTTTCGGGTCTGGCGTCCAGGACACTGCGTCTCGAACTTTTCCG
This sequence comes from Bhutanitis thaidina, assembly GCA_029286595.1. Lineage (NCBI taxonomy): Eukaryota > Metazoa > Arthropoda > Insecta > Lepidoptera > Papilionidae > Bhutanitis > Bhutanitis thaidina. Next base: position 2,705,199 of record JAGSMS010000020.1, on the reverse strand, counting down.
TCTAGTTTTATTGCTTTAGCTTTATGTTGTATGCCGAAAGATGACGACGAATTATAAAAAAACTAATTATTAAAATGGCCACTGTAATAGTTTCGACGCAACTGTTAACTTACGGTTTAACAACGCAGGCATCGTCAGTTTCAAGATCTTATCTGCACTAAATGTGTTACAGTACTTTATATTATACGCGAAAATCTTTCTTGTCTGCCGTTTATGTCAGAAATGCCACCTACTGATTCTTGCCGAAAACTGTCTGTATCGAGATAAGAATTCACATACTGTTGACCTAACCATGTAGAGCGAAAATATGATTTTGCACCAATCATTCTTTGGTTTTTTCATTTATGGTCCTTAAATAAATATAAAAAAAAACATGTACCATGTCGGTGTCGCTGTAACTGTCACATTTGGCTGGACTGGCAATCGCAGCTGCGTTTCACAATGCACTCGAAGGTGATACGAGCAGTGGGCTGTATTGGATGATTGTGTGTCGACTGTATTTGCTAAAGTTTGTATATCGAAACAATGATTAGTATTTCGTGTGCTGTCTTGAATATTGCAATGTCTTGAAAATATTGAAAATTCAGATTGACCGAATAACTCAAATATTAAACTGATTACTATATACATATCCTACAATGTTTTTCTTGTTGATTTCTTGACGCTCAACTAGGCTAGACGGGATTGGTCAAAGCGCAGCGCAACCACGTGTACCGGGGGTGTGCGGGCGGCGCGTCATGCGTCCTATTTTGTCGAGTCGACTTCCTGTTCTGGCGTGGCGACCTCTCTCGCTATCCACTATAACACTACATATTTAAGATTATTGACTGTCAGAAGCCATGAGATTATTCTCTAATTTTTTAGTCAACTTTGACGACGATCGGACGAGATGAGTGTTGGACATTCTTACGCCGTGACCGCACATAATAGCGAGCATGTAGAATACGTAAATGGCTATTTTCCAGAATAAAGAAGATGCTGAGAAATTTCTATCATTACCTGCGGATCAACTGCGTCTAGAAGGGCAGGTGATGCAGGTTAAGCCGGCGTTGAAACGGGAGAACCTGCAGAAGGACAATAAGAAACAGCCGAAAGATAACAGAAATCTATATCTTGTAAAAGAAGGAGGTGGGTTACATCTTGATTTCAAGTCGATGTTTTTTTTCATTGTTAAGTTAATGTAAGATTATTTTTAAATAACATAACCGTCCTGTATGTCCTCGGGTCTAGTCTAAGTCGCTACTTTACGTTACGAGTGTCGTCAAAATAGATATCTTAACACGAAAATCGGAAGACCACTAGGTGTGCTTACATATTATGTCAAAATCTAATCGGGATCGGAGAAAATCCAATATCCAGTTTTCCAAGTCTCCGATAAGACTTTTAAAAAGTCTAATGCAAAATAGGGATTCTGAAAATAAAATAGCCAGCCGAACCAACCGGGCAAGCCGACAGCGGCCGCAGCATGACGGTGATCGTACATAAATGCTACTATAACGACCACCCATTCAATAGTCTAAATATAATTTTAACTGACGATGCTAAACTGTCTTAACATATATTTATCGAGAGTTTTTAACTTAGTAACGTATGGAAATATACTAGGTGTACTATAGTATATTTCCATACGTGTTATTGTTATCATGCGAATGTGAGTGGCCATTCATTTACAATTCATATCCGGCACGAAGGACCATCTCATGAACTTGAAATACCTTTTGAAGTAAAAATTATTTATAATTTGTGAAAGTTCGTTCTCTCGAGTTTACAAAATATTGATTAGACAATGGAAAGTCGATGCCAATTTTTTTTTATGGGTTAAACATGCAAGTGGCTCATCTGATGGTAAGTGATTACCGACGCCCGCGGTCAGGTGCAACTCCAGATGTCTCCAGTTGCGTTGCTAGCTTTTAAGGATATTTGGGGAGGGTGATGGGGAAGGGCGGGGAGTGGGCCTCACACACCATACACCGGTCCTTTCGCGCAAGAGCAAATGTCGCCACAAGTGGTACACATGGCAGACTCAATGCCTAAAGGCATTCTCTCCCAGTCAACCATTAGGCTAAGCAGAGGTAACCACATAATAGAGGCGATACAGCTAACAGAATAAAACAAATAAAAAGATATAAATTTCAAAATATACTTACACAGTTAGGTAGATAATACAATGTATACAAATATATATACACATAGAATCATGAATTTTAATACTAAAACAAATATGAATGTCAGGATAAACAACTGAAACGACACCATGACTAACAGCAACTCTAGTACAGACTTGCAACATCTTTGTGGTGTTTGCGGATTTTATTTTTAAAGGCAAGAGGTTTTTTAATGACAAAAATATTTTGAATAGGTTAATGTTTGATCAGGATCCCACTGTCTAGAGTTGTTGAGAACAGGTGGTCTGTAAGGTTGTCACTTGAAGCTCAATAATTTAATTTACTTCCCGGATAGTAATCGTGGCGGGCACCAAGGCGGCGGAGGGGGTTTCTGCCTCGGACATGGCTAAGCGGCTCACCCTCGAGCGGAGCAAGACCCAGATGTTGAAGAATTTGAACAGGCGAGTCCATTTTGATTACGTGGCCATCGACTTACTATGCATCGTGCGCCTCACCGATTTGGGAGGTTTCAGCCTAATGACCATGGCAGACGGATTGGTGATAGCAACACCAATCCGTCTGTCAAGAGGACCGGAGGTTTTACCGGAGGCCCACATCCCCTCCCTATTCCTCTCCTCTTCCCTCCCATCTCCCAAATATCCTTAAAGACCGGCAACGCACCTGCAGCATCTATGGTGTTGCAGATGTATGTGGGCGACGATAATCACTTACCATCAGGTGAACCGCTAGCTCGTTTGCCGTCTTTTCCATAAAAAAAACCTTAGACGCCGCGGCCGTCCACCGGTTTGGACAATTTAGTTCTGGTACATTTGTGATGGTCGCCTACCAGTCGTATTACAACACCCATGAGATGAGTATAATTGTTTTTAATAAATTAACATTAAGAGGTCCACATATTAATTTAGTGCTTTCAACTCACATTGCTCCGGAGCTCATTTGAAACAACGTGACAGGTGAAGAGCCTGTCGACGTGTTTTTATTTTTTTATGGGAAAGGCGGCAAACGAGCTCGCGGTTCACCTGATGGTAAGTGATTATCGTCGCCCGCGTACATCCGCAACACCAGAGGTGCTGCAGTGGATGGTGAGAGAAAGGATTGGGGAGGGGGATGGGAAGGATGGGAAGAGGGAGCGGGCCACCGTTTACCTCACTCACCGAAAGAAAAGCAGAAGCACAAGATGTCTCTACTTCACGCCGGTATTTTGCGAGGCCGTGGTACCAACTCGGTCGAGTCGACCCATTCAGCAGCAGCAAATCCGCCGCTTGGCTCTACCACGTATAAAAAAGTCTTAGCGAACAACGATACAAATCGTACATAAGTTTCGAAATAGTCATTGGTACGAACACAGCGCGTGCATCGTACGCGTATGCGAGCTTCTACATTCTGGCGCAGATCCCCTAACTACTCGGCTATCATGGGATGAGTTGGACAGATTCTCTAAAGCGCCCATCACACTGGCATGTGGTTGATTATTCAATAGTATAATAGTAGGATTGTGTTTGTCTTATTGTTCACATTCTCCCCTGATTGCGATAGATTCACTATAGTTGTGCTTTTGTGATTGTTTTAACAATTCCCTATTCCACAGCCTTGATTAAACAAGCTCAAAGAAGCTTCTCTACGTGTTTCATGTGGCCTAATTTGTGGCCTTTTAAATAAATTATGTTCCATTAAACAAAATGTTTTCTACAGATTCGTATCCCGGTACCGTCTGGTGGTAGCGAACTTGCCCCAGCAGTGGGACGACGCACGGCTGAGGCGGGAGTGTATGCGTACAGTTGGGCGAAGCGCTACCATAGGAGAGGCGCGCATCATGCGCGATCTTAGGGCTCTCGTCGACCGCTCGGGGAAACACCCGTAAGTAATATTTTGATAGCAGTCGGGTAGAATATCAAACTTCTTGATTTATAGAAGTTATGCTCTGCTCTTTTGATAGTGGAAAATGTAGAAAAAGGCCGCGTTTTACAGAAGCCGTCACGTCGATCCTCTTTCGAATGTTTTCATGTTAATTTCCAGGTCCAAAGGATACGGCTTCGTGATGTTCACGCGGCACGAAGACGCCCTGGCGTGCCTGCGGAAGCTCAACAACAATCCCGACGTAATCGACAGAAATAATGTAAGCTCACTTAGAACTTGTAATATAGGTCAATGTATCTGAGCTTTATGATATTCCATTAAAACCCAAGATAATGATTTATTCAAAAAATCATTCGAGATGCGTCGGTAGCCATTGCAATATTTTAAGATTTTTCCCACGGTCATCTCTTAAGACACCCAAGGGCAGATTATTACGCCGGTACCGTACGGCTAGACGCACTCCGTCGTCTTTAACTTCTTATGCGATAAGACCGGATGTTGTGTCGGAGGCGGGAAAATCAAATGTTTTGAGACCTCGGTGATTCGCAAATAGTGGAAAACGCATTCGAATATGTCGAACCCAAATCCCATAGTCCGATGGCGGGGAGCAGCATCACCAGTGCCAGGGTGCCGGCACTGCGCTCGCAAACCTGCTGCTTGCCCAGCGTGGTGGACACGGGCAAACCTTCTTTGTCCTAGGCGAAGCTAAGGATAATATGCCCAGTTTCAGACTCAGATAAGTAGGTGATGGTAAATATATTATGATTATTTGTATAAAAAGTAACCATGTATATAATAAAAAGTATTTTGTCGATTAGTTAAATATACCTTTTTTTCTTGTTCTATATTATAGCGACCCATAGTCTCCTTCTCTATTGAAGATCGAATAGCACTAAACGCGCGGAAGAAGAGACTCGAGAAGTCAATAGCTAACAATCCACAAGCTAAAAAGGAGACAGAAGATTCTGGAAATCAAAGTGGCAAGAATAGAAAAAGGAAGTTGAAAACTGCACCAGACGAGAGTTACACGAAAAAAGGAAGATTCGAGAAGAAATTCAAAGAACAGCAACAGGGAGGGAAGTTCAGAGACCAGAACCAAGTAGGGAAGTTTGTTAGAAAGCCAAGGGAGGTCGATGTTGGAGAATATACAGGGTTAACCGCTAAAGAAGGAACACAGCACAAAATTAGAAATAACCATAAACTAAGAGCTCAAGAGGAAATCCATAAACAAAACGTGAAAAAAGAGAAGAATAAGAATAAGCGATCGTGGCGTCTAAAAATGGCGGCTCGTGAAAGGATTAAGTTGCCAAAACAAAAAATCAATAAGGATAAGAACCAAAAAAGAAGAAAAAAAAATAAAAATGTGTTTTAAAATATTCTATTTTTAATGAGTAAGAATGTAAAAATAAATAAGTTTCAAGTTTTTTTGTAACTTTTATTGTAAAATTAATCTTTACTTATATTAAATGTGGGCTATATATACAGGAATACATAAGTAAACAAAAAAAAACTATTATTTTAGGTGCAGTTTCAGTTAACATTCGCTTATCAAGCCAAATCGCAGGTTAATAATAAAAAGTAATCCTCGCACCAAGCAACTTTTTATTTCAGTGATATTTGAAAATTTCTGTGGTTATAGAAATTCTAAAATCATTGGCATATTACAGATCAAAAACGCTTATCATCTTGACCCGTATATGTTGCACTGCTAATACTTGACTTTGAATAGCAAAAATAATAATACAAATTAAATACAAAGGAAATACAAAACAATAGTTTATTAAATCAGTATTATCTTATTGCAATATTAACACCATCACGTAGGAAATTTTAAAACTATACCAAGTAATCTGCGCAGCTTTCTCATCATATATGTAAGTTATTTAAGTCATTAATTACATTTGCCGTTTTCTAATCGAATAGGCATAATTATTCAGTACGGGGAATAAAACCACATTTTCTTCAAATGTCTACCTTACCCACAAGTATTGCACGCTGCCGACCACAGAACACTGCACTCATAGACTTATACTCAGGGGAGCTGCCGACTGACAAACGAGGCTCTGGCGATTATTTATGGCCATAGACTAATACTGACATAGGCCTTATCTGTCACAGAGTAACTTATATAGACTGAGTTACGCGGGAAAACATGACAGGTGATTAGCCTGTCGTCGTATAAGTGGTGCGAAGTATATTAGAAAATAAAGATAATTTAATGTAACAACTCATGACGATAGCAGGCAACAAACATATTTTTGAAATTTATAATCTACGCCAATAAATATTACATAATTCATATGAAATGAGTTATCATGCAACTGGAGGATAAAGCTGCGGTCACATTGTCTTCATCAGTCGGTTAATGATCCACTGCAACCCTTTCCGTTCGCTCAATTGGGACGATTTGCCATATTCGTCACGCTTGGCATTCGGGTTGGCGACGCAGAACCTGACGTCACGCACCCTAGAGGCTGCAACCCGTCACCAGGAATTGAAATAACAATAAATTATTATTTTTTTGAATAAATTCGTAATAGCTATTTTTCCATATCACAGTCGAAACTACAGTTTCTTTCAAAATCTCAGAGCTGACAGTAAGGTACATTTTTGTTTGTTTTATTGCGTGATCGATGTCAGATGCTCTGCTTATAATTAGATCCATACAAGTGTCAACCACAAACTTTCGCATTCTCCCACTATAATATCGTCCAAAACTCGTACGTAATTCCACTCACGTCACAGCGAATATCGTAAAGCACCAAACAGTACAAGCTAAATTATCATTGACTATATTCTAATGCCCACACCTTGATCCCTGCTACACAGTTAACCTAGATCACAGAACCCCTTCATCACGCGACTGCCCGCTTTCTCTCTTGAGCACCTTCGTGCTCCCGTTGCGGCGAACGCTCGCGAACGACGCTCGTGTTTGCGCGGAGGTGGGTTAGAAGGAGGTTCTCGTATTCTTCTGGATGGTGCATGTAGTGGAGCACGTGTGGTGAATTCTCCCAGCATTTCCAGGTGCACTATTCAATGATAAAAATAAAAACATGTACATGCAAGTAATACCATGCTAAACTGAAAATGAGTTGCGGTAGAAATAGTTATATCTGTCTACTATTAGTAGTTGTTACCGGGTACGAATGCCGGCGGAAGCCTATTTTGGTGACACACGCCCATATCTGGTTTTCAAGTTTGATCCTCCAGGACGATTTCGACCATTGAGGAGGATGTATCATAAGGAAGAGCTCCCTTATGATACATCCTGCGCAGTTGGCAACATGGTGGTAGTTGTCAACTGCACGAAATTTATATCACACAGTTCTTCAAGTGCACGCACAAACACAGCGGCGCTCACTCGTTTTTCCCTTCTCTTGTGCGATGTAGGGACGGAGGAACAGCTTACCCCTCTTCTTCTTCTACTTCTTAAAGTAGTGTCAGAGACACGAAACACAACCGTTAGTATAATAACATTAGTATCATCAATCGACTGGCATTCGAATCCAGGACCCAGCTAGCTTTATTGCTTAGGTGCACTCTAACCGCTAGACCACGCAGTCTAGTTTTAAAGTCTAGATTTACTGGGAAGACGTGGATGCGCTAATTCTGACAGCACTTAAATATAATACACCCTGCGCAGAGGTAACAACCATCTGTTGGCTGATTTCTGCACCAGGCCACCACACAGCTAACCTTAATTTTTACCTGTACCTTAATGCCATTGTTTGTCACGAGAGCTCTACACCTACACGGTGTTGCAGGACGTCGATGCATGCTGGTGGCTCAGGTCTAAGCTTTGTGGCAATCTTTGGGGGAGGCCTATATTAAGCTGTGGCGGACTTGTGACAGGCTGTAGCAAAAACGAAGGTAACCATGAGAGAGTGTTACCTTTATGCCCATCTGCATCCAGGTGTCGTGCGCGTTCTGGATGTTGGTCTCCGCGCCGACGGGGTCGGTGCTGGACAGTAGGAAGAGCGCGGGCGCGCGGCACGGCGTCGAGTAGTACGTGTCCGACGCGTGCTGGTACTGCGCAGTCACCGAGCTGAACACCCGCAGGTACAGCCTGTGGGTACAATTTGGATGACAATGAAGATACAGTTCAGTTGATGGTAATTTAGTACTGACCATGAACACCTGAAAAAAACTTCAATCGTAAGAGGTTATAGATGCGTTGGCACCTCAGATTTCTGAGATTGAATGCCTTATAGTATGTAATTAAACCGGAAGACAACAGTGGTTGCACTGTAAAATTGGTTATGGATTACCCGAGGTGCACGGTGAAGTGCAATGGTGACGAAGAAGATCTGCAAGCCCATCTACTTCCCTTGGTGTCGTAAAAATTACGTGGCTATATATAATAAATAACTCGAAAATGCCAAACCTAAGATTTGGAAATTATAGCTACTTATATTTATCTATAACAATATTTTTTGTCACTGTTATGTCACGGGTGATTTATCGAAATCAGTTTTATAGCAGGATTATTGTCATTGTCACCGTAGTATATCGATCGAGTCAGCGGCTCCCTAGTATCGATTTGTTGACGATAATTCGTGATTTCAATTAATACCCCTTTTACGTTCCTTATACTTTGACGGGCTTGGGACAGGGAAGGAAAGCGTTTCCCAAACTTTTTCTGCTTAGATTTTAAATTCCTTTATAACTCCTTAAAATAAGTGTTACTTTGAATAAAATAAAAAAGGCATGACGTCAAACAACGTTTACACAGCAGACGCTGTACAAAAAACTACACAGTTTAAGTTAGAGGTTTTCCTTGCACATAATGATATCTAATTATTAGAAAATGTTAATCCTATGTACCTTTAAAAGATTTGCTTGCGACTTTACAGCCATTGCTTTGTGTAATTAATGCTCACATAAATAGGTGTTATTTAAAGTTTTACAGTAGAGGTCGTTTTACAATCGATGCCGGTGTAGAGCTAAATTAAGCATATATTTGGGGTCTGAGATAATTCTCAGGATGCCTTGGGTGTCTTTTGTGATATCATATCATCGAAGCCTTCGATTGAGGATACTTATTTAATTTTGTTTGTGTTTATGTGGTGAATAATCCTATGCAAAAATAATTCATTGGTTTAACGTTAAATATTGCTTTTAAATTACAATTAAGCTACATTTAGGTAGCAGTGTACATACGAGACCTCCATATAACCTAACTTGATTTGCGGCGGCTTTAGCTGCTGCTCGAATAGGCCGGCTCGTCCGGATTGATACCACGGCCTCGCAGAATACCGGCGTGAAGTAGAGGCATCTTGTGCTTCTGCGTTTCGTTCGGTGAGTGAGGTAACCGGAAGCCCACATCCCCACCCTATTCCCCTCCTCTTCCCTCCCATCTCCCAAATATCCTTCAAGACCGGCAACGCACCTGCAGCATCTATGGTGTTGCAGATGTATGTGGGCGACGGTAATTACTTACCATCAGGTGAACCGCTTGCTCGTTTGCCGTCTTTTCCATAAAAAAAAAATTATCACATTTTTGCTAAATTATTTTAATATATTTAAATCTAAACTGATATGGATATTCGGTGGTTGTTTTTATGTCCATTGATAACGACCTCCTAGCCGAAATCGACCACGGCTACTACCTGCAAATTAAATCGGCAATTGTCAACTGCACAGGTGATAGTATAGTGTTGCAAGCGTACGCGCATACACAGCCGCTAATTCAACAACACTGCGCAGCAATACGAACCTTTAAATAGGGTAGAGTATTTACAAACTTAAATGCCATCAGTCTGCGACGCGCGCCCGTGCGGAGTGGACGTTCTCTCAAACAGCACCCATGTGCTCACGAGAAGCCAAATCTAGTGACAGTAGAAATAGTGTCCAGTGTTCGCGGGAAACCGCTGTGAAAGTGTAGTGCTACTGTACTCCTGCCCTGTAAGTAGTTCGTACACAACTCCCGTACCCGCCGCCAACGGGCACGCCGCGTACCTGTCAGACTCCGGGTCCGACATGGAAGTCGAGGACGCCTCTCCGGACGACGGCTTCACGGTCGTCGTCAGGAGAAAGGCGAAAAAACGCGTCGCTAGAAACGAGGACGAGCCTAACTCGGACTCGTCGTTATCGCCGAAAGGCACGCCATCCAAAAAGGCTGCGTCGCAAACCCGCCAGCCAATAGCGAAGCGGGAACCCAAAACCAAACCGGCACAGTCCGCCCAGCAAACCGACTCGCGTCTAAACCCAACGCCGCCGCGACCTCAAGGCCCGCGCGCCCAAACCCCCGCCACCGATCATACTCCAGGACAAAGGGCACTGGAACGACCTGTCAGTATGGCTGACTAAAAACAAAATTCTGTGCCCAAAAGCACAAACCACAGCTCAAGGAATCCGCGTATTCCTTACTAATATAGACGATTTTCGCACGGTGACTAGACACCTAAAAAATAAAAACATTAGTTTCCACACCTACTCGCTAGAGGAGGACAGACGTCTCCGCGTAGTAATTCGCGGACTCCCTAAGGAGCTCCTCCTGGATAATATAAAAAACGACCTAATCGCGAAGAATATCCCTGTGCAGGAGGTACACCGAATGTACCACCCACAGAAAAAGTCGCCGTACGACTTGGTCCTAGTCATTCTCGACCTGTCCCCGGAAGGCAAGGCTATCCGATCCCGAACGCGATCTGCGGGGTTCCGCCGTGTGTGGCACTATAGGTCGGCAGATTGGGATGGAATGCGGTCTTTCTTTGCTTCCTACCCATGGGGGCAGGTTTGCTTCTCGCTGGATGATCCCAACGTCGTTGCAGATTCTGTCACCGATGTGGTACTTCAGGGAATGGAACTTTTTATTCCGTTCTCTGCAGTGCCTGTCGGAGGTAAATCCCAGCCTTGGTTTGGTCGCACCTGCAAAATAGCGTCACGCCGAAAGCGGAAGTGCTACCAGGCCTGGGCCGATGCATCGGCGTCTCGGGATGCAAAAACCAGTGCTCTTAAAAACGAGTACAACTCTGCCTCCAGGTCCTTCAAAAGAGTTATCGCTGCGGCAAAGTTAAAGCACATTGGCAGAATTGATGACCTTGATGACCGGGGAAACTCTCCATCTACCATCCCGTGGTGTAAGTGCTCCATGCCGGAAATTCAGTTTCTGCAGAGCTCAGTGCGAAAGGCACTCCGCTCCCCTGGACATTCATAAGTCGAGTGGGCCGGACGGAATCCCTCCAATTGTGCTGAGGATGTGTGCCCCTGAGTTGGCACCGGTTCTCACGCGTCTTTTTCCGGCACTCCTACTCTTCAGGCGTCGTCCCGGAATCTTGGAAGACAGCATTTGTGCATCCAATACCGAAAAAAGGCGACCGCTCTGATCCGTCCAACTACAGGCCTATTGCCATCACCCCCTTGTTATCTAAAATAATGGAGTCACTCATCAACACCCAGCTCCTGAGGTACCTGGAGGAACACCAGCTGATCAGTGACCGACAGTACGGTTTCCGTCGCGGACGATCAGCTGGTGATCTTCTAGTTTACCTTTGGCGGTTAGTCTGGACGTAGCGAAAGCATTTGATAGGGTTTGGCATAAAGCGCTTCTTTCAAAGCTTTCATCTTACGGGGTTCCTGAGAGATTGTGCAACTGGGTCACCAGCTTCCTCACGGATCGGAGCATCAAGGTTGTTGTTGACGGTGCATGCTCGGACCCCAAACCCGTGAATGCTGGTGTTCCACAAGGCTGTGTGCTATCTCCCACTCTGTTCCTTCTGCATATCAACGACATGCTACAAATCAGTAGCATTCATTGCTATGCAGACGACAGCACGGGTGATGCCCTATATACAGGCCGTGCGAATATTTCTCGGGAACACGTCGAAGAGTGCCGGAACAAACTTGTGTCTGAAGTCGAGACCTTGTTATTCAAAGTCTCGGATTGGGGTCGACGTAATTTGGTCCTATTCAACCCCAAAAAGACACAGGTTTGCGCGTTCACCGCTAAAAAGAATCCCTTTGTCGTTTCTCCTCTTTTGAGAACATTCCCTTATTGCCTCAGCCAGTATCAGAATCCTTGGCGTTGACATATCGAGCGACGTTCAGTTCCGTGGTCACTTGAGGAAAGGCCAAATTGGCCTCAAAAAGCTTGGTGTGCTCTGTAGAGCGGGACAGTATTTCATGCCGGTCCACCGTTTGCAACTTTATAAGGCGCAAGTTCGGCCCCACATGGAATACTGTTCTCATCTCTGGGCAGGGGCACCCCAGTACCAACTCCTTCCATTTGACCGCATCCAACGTCGAGCGGCTCGAATTGTCGGCGACCAAGCTCTCTCTGATCGGCTTGATCCTTTGGCCTTGCGAAGAGATGTTGCTTCTCTTTGCATTTTTTACAAAATTTTCCACGGGGAATGTTCTGAGGAACTGTTCGGATTGATCCCAGATTGATGCTGAGTTTCACCATCGTACATCGCGACTGAATTCGAAGTTCCATCGATACCACCTAGATGGTTGGCATTCCACCACAGTGCGTTTTAATCGAAGTTTTCTGCCACGCACTTCGACTTTGTGGAATCAGCTGTCGCCAGCAGTATTTCCGAATAGTTACGACTTAGGGACCTTCAAGAAAAGAGCTTATTCCTTCCTTAAAGGCCGGCAGCGCATCTGTAGCTCCTCTGGTGTTGTGGATGTTCGTGGGCGTCGGTGATCACTTACCATCAGGTGAGCCGCACGCTCGTGTGCCCCCTTCTTCTATAAAAAAAAAAAAAAAAAAATCTTCAACATCCAAGCTACGACATCACAGCACCTAGACAAAATACCGGACAAGATAGACTCGCCTGAAATAGCATGTAGGGCAATAAACTCACTAACAGACCATCTCAAGTCAGCCGTCGAAGAATCCAAAAGGACGGTCCCTGAGTCGAACGCTCGGCACATGGAGCTCCCGGCAGGTCTTAGACGCCTAATTAGGAGAAAAAACGCAGCTATTAGAGCACATGACCGTTATAGAACGGAACAAAACCGCGAAACCATGCGACGCCTACAGAGGCAAGTAAAAGAGCGCATCACTGAATTTAGGAACACTAGGTGGGATTCTCTCCTTGGAGACATCGAGCCATCGCATACTGCCTACTGGCAGCTGGCCCGATCTCTCAAAGTAGAGAACGTGGCAACAATGCCCCCGCTATTACGCCCCGATTTAGACACGCTAGCCTTCGACGACAGCGAAAAGGCCGAATGCCTCGCGGACAGTCTAGAGAGCCAATGCACCCCCTCGCGTGAACCAACGGATCCGGCCCACCTGCGGCAGGTGGACGAGGAAGTAACACGTAGGGACGCGTTACCACCAGTGGACGATCCACTAGAGCCAGTGACACCCAAAGAAGTCTCTGAGATAGTAAGCAACCTGAAAACCGGTCAGCACCGGAATGGATGGTATAAGCAACAGGGTATTTAAAACTCTCCCAGCCCCACTACTATGCCTACTGGCAAACATCTTCAACGTACTCCTCGCCAGCTGCTCCTTCCCGGATGCCTGGAAAGAGGCAGACGTCATAGGCATTCCGAAACCAGGCAAGCCCCGTAACCTCGCCTCCAGCTATCGCCCTATAAGTCTCCTCAACTCTATGGGAAAATCTATGAAAGAATAATCCTGAAAAGACTCAGACAATTTGTGTTTGAGAATAACATAATTCCAGACGAGCAATTCGGCTTCCGTTCCGAACACTCGTGCGTCCAACAAGTGCACCGCTTAACGGAGCACATATTAAAAACCTAAACCTCTCCCCAAGCCCAATAGGACGGGAGCACTATTCTTCGATGTCGCAAAGGCATTCGACAAAGTCTGGCACAACGGTTTAATCTATAAACTGTATAACTTCAATATCCCAGACAGGCTCGTGCACATCCTACGAGCCTACTTGTCCAACCGCACCTTTCGCTATCGAGTAGAGGGCACGCGATCCTCAATCCGCCCTCTGAAAGCCGGAGTCCCTCAAGGCTCCTGCCTCTCCCCGATCCTCTTCTCACTGTACACGAGTGACATTCCAAAGGAGCCCCAGGTCAACCTCGCACTATTCGCGGACGACACGGCCCTATACTTCTCCGACCGCCACAAAGGTCGCATCACCTTAAGACTCCAAGCCGCTGCCAATCGTCTAGGCGAATGGTTCCGGAAATGGAGAATTGAGGTTAATCCCGAAAAAGCGTAGGAGTTCTCTTCACAAGGGAACGAGCACGGCCAATCATAATTACGAATCTCGTAAATTAGGCACTATCACCCTATTCGACCGTCCGATCCCTTGGGAAAGGAAGGCGAAATACTTAGGGTAACCTTAGACGCGGCGATGACATTCGCCCCCCATATTAGGACAGTCAGGAACAGGGCCGCCTTCGTCGCAGGCCGCCTACATTCAATGATCTGCGCCTCAAGCAAGATGTCACTTAGACACAAAATAATCCTATACAAGGCTTGCATAAGACCTATCATGGCCTATGCCTCGGTAGCCTTCGCTCACGCGGCGAAAACACACATCGCCTCGCTACAGACCGTCCAAAATAAGTTTCTGCGTAGCGCCACCGGTGCAAGCTGGTACCAGCGTAACGATGACTTACACAAGGACTGTAAAATACCGACGATCAAAGCACTCTTCAGGGAAACGTCACGGCGCTACTTCGAATCGGCCGCCGTACACCCTAACCCGCTGGTGGTAAACGCCAACAATTATTCCCCGATATTCAACGCAACGGTGCGTCACCGTCGCCCGCGTAACGTATTAGACGACCCGGAAGACGTAACAGCACCGACAGACCGACAAACTGAACTAGTTTCGGTTAACACTACTCAACCTGAACACACTGTACATACAGTTAGGAGTAGAGTCACATACACAATCCCCCGCCGACGCGTAAGAGCGTATCGTGCAAATCAAACACCCGCGTAAACACCTTGCACCCGGGACTCAGGGCGGTCCTTACCGCCCATTACTACCGAAACACCACGACCGTCCGAGACGAGGCCCGAACCTCCCTCGGACAGTCCTTAGATTGCTTACCATAAAGAGGTAAGCAGTAGATGTACTCCTGTACATCTATTTAAAGCATAAACGCCCGCGGCCTCAAGGACGCAGGCGCAAACCTATGAAGCTGTAAAAGCCAAAACGGCTAACAGCAATAACTTCATCGAATACATATAAACTTAAATGGGTCTACTATGGTGGTATATCTTATTCAATAAAAAAATAGTCACCAAAATCGGTTCACAATCGGCGAAGATATCGCGTAACATAAAAACAAAAAAAAAAAGGACATACAGACGAATTGATCTCTTCCTCCTCCTCCTTTTGAATTTGGACAACACAATAGAGTGTAGCAATATTTCTACTGGAGCTTGTGAAGTTTATTTGACACATTCGACTCAAAGACACCTATGTAAGTTCTTACTTAATCTTTGGTTTCTCCTAATAGAATTGTGCATATATCTAAGTTTCTATTCTATGATCGACACAATCACAATCTTATAATAATAATAATAAGAACCTAATGTTGACATAGTCGACTCATCAACGAAATTCTTACAAGCTTTCAACTCTGAAATAATTACCTTTGCCTTCAACACACTGTACATACATAGTTAGAGTAGAGTCACATACACAATCCCCGCCGACGCGTAAGAGCGTATCGTGCAAATCAAACACCCGCGTAAACACCTTGCACCTGACTCAGGGCGGTCCTTACCGCCCATTACTACCGAAACACCACGACCGTCCGAGACGAGGCCCGAACCTCCTCGACAGTTCTTAGATTGCTTACCATAAAGAGGTAAGGTAGATGTACTCCTGTACATCTATTTAGCATAAACGCCCGCGGCCTCAAGGACGCAGGCGCAAACCTATGAAGCTGTAAAAGCCAAAACGGCTAACAGCAATAACTTCATCGAATACATATAAACTTAAATGGGTCTACTATGGTGGTATATCTTATTCAATAAAAAAATAGTCACCAAAATCGGTTCACAATCGGCGAAGATATCGCGTAACATAAAAACAAAAAAAAAGGACATACAGACGAATTGATCTCTTCCTCCTCCTCCTTTTGAATTCGGATAAAAAATACAATACTTACTCCACGAACGAGGACATGGCATTCCGTAGAACTTTGTTGTTAGGAAACATTGCCTTCGGTACTCCTACAGTGACAGCCGTGATATCAGCCACTGAGTCCCACACTTGGGCCTCCACACGTTTCAATACTGGCATGTACCTGTGAACAAAGAAATGTAAAAAAAAGACAATGAGGAATAGAACTAATTGATCGATTTTAAGCGCTAGTTTAAGCATATTTACAATATTTTTGGACAAGGAGACGCCATTTTTTCACAAAAAATACGTGCTTCCACTTCGTTACCATCGTCGGTCACAGACGTTTTCGTTTTCTTAAACTATGCACATCCATCGATTTACTAAGCACTATGAATAGAATAAAGTAGAAAAATATTTTAAGATATTACTGAAAACAAAGAAATTAAGATCCCAGGATCAACTTATTCTGTTCAAATTTAAACATATCTTTATAGCTTTGGTTTAATAACCTAAAAGTTATCGGAAAAGGAAACGAAAACCTAAAATGGGTTTATAGTGTGGGTTTCTAGAAACATTTATGTTTGCTTTTAAAATTGCAATGAAAATTAAAGTTATAAGGACAGACAAAGAAAAGCAAAATATAATCACAACTTATTATGTGTACAATATAGTCGTAAAGGTATATTTTAGTACCTTGTAAAAAATATATTACTCATATATGAGTTTAGTAGGAATCGGTTCACACGTAAGTGAAATACCCAATTGTTTTACTTTTGAATCTTAACAAAGCGATCTAACCACGGATACCTGTCCCTGTAAGTGTCCCTGGATAGATTATTGATCTAACAAGGGACACTGAATAGTGGCCGTGGTCAGGTCAATGCAATATGTGTTAACGTACTCTGTGGG
The DNA here is from genome assembly GCA_029286595.1 of Bhutanitis thaidina. Lineage (NCBI taxonomy): Eukaryota > Metazoa > Arthropoda > Insecta > Lepidoptera > Papilionidae > Bhutanitis > Bhutanitis thaidina. The sequence goes on along the minus strand of JAGSMS010000020.1, from coordinate 2,688,284 downwards.
CCGTAAACGCATCAATGCCTTTATAATACAAAAAATCGCATTCGCTAAGGAATCATCACTCATTGAAATATACGACCTAAGCATTGTATCGGATACGGCAAGGTGAAGACAGGTGGCGAGCCTTTACCCTCATACGTAAAAAACACAAGGCTATTACAAAAAACAAAAATATAATTCAATTGTTTAAATGAATCCACCATGTACTCGAAAAGTGCTTATTGCAGCTCGTAAGTTTGCCCCGTATGAGGAACATTGGGTCAGGTTGAATAAATTACCAAAGTCAAGGTGGCCGTCTCGCGTTCATTGTTTTAAAGATTTGACTTTGCGATTAACAAAAATGACAAAGTAGCTTGTGTGATTCCCGGCTATGCCCTACTGGCCGAATTAGACCGACGCGACATCTTTCGGATAACATCAACATTTGACATCTACTCCTGCGCAGTATATACTGTAAATATACGCACAAACACAGAGGCGCTCTTTAGACTTTACCTTCCCGTATCTGATATAATGGTTTTGCGATATTATAGCGGAAATGCCCCGATGCAGCGACAGAGGTAAACAAACATAATAATAATAAATAAAACGAACGTAGTTATTTTTTATACTTATGACAAATACAGTCAATAATTTGTATGTTACAGAAAAATCGTCTTCGGCTGGGATTCGAACCTAGCACCCATGGCTCAATAGCCAGGTACGCTGACTAATAAGCCTAAAACGTAAGAAAACAGTGATATATAACCAAAACAATCCCCGCATGATGGAGTGACGACACGACACAGTGTTGTTGGAAGTCGACGGACACAGATGGCTCAGTTTTGTGGTAATCTTCAGTAGAGGACTATGTTGAGCAGTGGGGAAGACTGTAATGATGATTAACATGTGACAGTAATTAACATTTTATTTAACCACACGATTTTTCTACATGGAATGTTTATCCACCTTAATATTTTTAATCTCTTTGTACTATCACTGAGACGGGAACCTTTTTGACATCGCACAACAAATAATTTTTTTTCATGTTTTTTGTTTATTTCATTTGTTTTTTATTTTGTGTTTTGTTGTGTGATTGCCAAATAAATGCGTTTCTTTCTTTCTTCTTTCTTTACTACTTCTTTTTTCTTTTCATCCGGAAATGTATAAACGTATTCGTAGTTTAAGTGTTGTTACACACATAAATATTTCCGACTGGAGTTGCTGTAAGTTTTTGTCATATGCTGCTTTATATCTTCTGCCTACCCTGTTCCGAAATCCTGTGCACGCCACTACAGACGACAGAATTCTGTGGTGGAGTCTATACGTTCACAACAACATCAACACAAAGATCGATTTAAAAATAGTGGTTTTTTCATCCAGATAAAGTAATTGAAAGACTGGCTGTCGGTACTTACAATTCCTTATTTCTCACGGCGTAGACCAACCCCTCCGACCAAACGTATCCCCCCACTGAGAAGCCGTGCACCACGAATCTGTCTCCGTTCTCCGCCATGAACCTGATCAGGTCGCGAGCGACAACCTGTGATAGATACACACCTCGTAAGTCAATAATAGAAAGTAAACGTAAAGTAACAGCCTGTAAGAGCCCACTGTTGGGCAAAGGCCTCTTTCTCAAACACTAGTATCAAAGAGGGCTTAGCAGCCGGGAAGGACCCGCCACGCTGCTCTAGTGCTTGTTGGCGGGCTTCACATACCCTCGAAATAATAATTATTATATCTGTGACATGCAGGTTTCCTCACGATGCTTTTCTTCACCGTTGAGCACGTGGTAAATACAGCATTCAAAATTGTTATTAACAATTTTAGTGGTGCCGGCACCGGGGATAGATCCCGGGTCACTCACGCTCTATGACACTAAAGTGAGCGTTCTGACTACTAGGCTACCACGGCTCTTAGTAGAAAGTACATAAATGTATTACAGAATATTATTATGAAGACTGGATAATAAAAGGAAATTTTATCGATCGATATTTACTTAGTTTCCTGACTCAACTGACATGACGAATATTTTTGGAGCCATGTTGGTTTTAGAGCCAGGATGGAAATATGCACCATGGGTTATATTTTGGAAAAAGTATCTTGCTGTTCTGATCATAGGCCCTAAGTTCGATCCCGAAGCAAATATTTGAGCAATATGTAAATTATTGGTTTCGGGCCTGGTTATCTATGGTCTTTATTCTGTTCTATACCGTGTTTCGCACTTTTCAAACACACCACTGAGTGAAACGACCTAATTTCAGTTTATGATAGAATTGTCACTGTCGAGTCAAGCAGGTATACTAATTTCTATACCAGAGCTTGCCAAGTAGACACCGCAGTGCTAGCTATTCTGCCAATCGGTACTGCAGGCATACTGTGTTCTGGTTTAAACGGTGTACAAGTTAGTGAAGTAGTTCTGGATATAGGTACAACGTATATTTTTTTTTGCATTCACTTTTTTGTTTATAATATAAAATATACAAAATTTTAAAATTAGGTATAATTAAAAATCGGCACTCATCTTAAATTTTATTAGATGGATAAAAACAACATGAACGATGTGTTATTAATTAATATCATCGCTTAGTTGTATAAAAACATAACGAAAAAGTTTTCAAGTCAAATTAGCAAGTAAGATACCTACTTACACGCTCGTTATCCTCAATATCCATTGTAGGTAATCCAAAAAGTTTGCGATCAAAACTTACCTACTATGTGAAAAAAAAAGGTAAAAATCATTTTAATAATAATAATAATAATAATCTTTACTGTCGTAAGAATATGGACCACAAAGTATGAATTCCCTGACATCCGTGCTAGGTTGGTCTTCTCCTAAATTGATTAACAATAATAATTTCTTAAAACAACAGCTAAAATAGTCGTGATATTAGTACAAAATTACAAGAAAAAATAAAAAAAAAAGTAATTAAAAAATAACTTAACGGATGCTTTGAACATATATATGTATATATATAAATGTATATACTGATTAATGTACTTGTATTTCTTTGATGACTGCCGTGGTTTCAAATCCCAGCCGAAATCATGATTATCCAAAAAAAAAAAAAATTGTGAGGTGTATATTACGCCCCTGTTTTCTTCATCGTCTCCAAAAAAAGGAAGAGTTTTGTCATTGTTCAAGTTTTCATTTCTAGTTTTGGATATATTGTTAATATCCCGTGTTTCTGTGTGATATACGAAGGTGAAACCGTGTAATAAGCGGTCGGCAAAGTCGAAAAAGATCAAACTGATCTTCGAAAGCCCTTTTGGTTGGTCCAAGTCTAGACAAAAGTAAACCAATATATTCGTCCTAACCTTTACTCCATTCATAGGTCGCATGAGCTGCCAGGGCGAGCAGGACACGGAGATCACGTCGTAGCCCTGATCCAGGTACAGAGATGCGTATTTCATCACGTGCTTCGGTTTCGAGAGCAACCAATTCAGCATGATGCACATAGGTTTCTTTAGAGGCTCGGACAACCTGGATTTTGGGAACACACCATTGATATATTATAGTTTGTGCGCTAGCTAAATCATAGACAAATACAAAGTAAGGTAAAGTAGCAGCGGGAAAAGGCCGCTTCTGAATATTTAACTGGGCTATGGAGCTGGAAAGGTTCTCCATCCAGTACGAGTTGATGAACTTTACCTGACACTTTGTTTCACGATATTTTCCTTCACCGCCACACGTAAATACAACGTTTGAGATATTCTTAAAATAACTTAACGGATGCTTTGAACATATATATGTATATATATAAATGTATATACTGATTAATGTACTTGTATTTCTTTGATGACTGCCGTGGTTTCAAATCCCAGCCGAAATCATGATTATCCAAAAAAAAAAAAAATTGTGAGGTGTATATTACGCCCCTGTTTTCTTCATCGTCTCCAAAAAAAGGAAGAGTTTTGTCATTGTTCAAGTTTTCATTTCTAGTTTTGGATATATTGTTAATATCCCGTGTTTCTGTGTGATATACGAAGGTGAAACCGTGTAATAAGCGGTCGGCAAAGTCGAAAAAGATCAAACTGATCTTCGAAAGCCCTTTTGGTTGGTCCAAGTCTAGACAAAAGTAAACCAATATATTCGTCCTAACCTTTACTCCATTCATAGGTCGCATGAGCTGCCAGGGCGAGCAGGACACGGAGATCACGTCGTAGCCCTGATCCAGGTACAGAGATGCGTATTTCATCACGTGCTTCGGTTTCGAGAGCAACCAATTCAGCATGATGCACATAGGTTTCTTTAGAGGCTCGGACAACCTGGATTTTGGGAACACACCATTGATATATTATAGTTTGTGCGCTAGCTAAATCATAGACAAATACAAAGTAAGGTAAAGTAGCAGCGGGAAAAGGCCGCTTCTGAATATTTAACTGGGCTATGGAGCTGGAAAGGTTCTCCATCCAGTACGAGTTGATGAACTTTACCTGACACTTTGTTTCACGATATTTTCCTTCACCGCCACACGTAAATACAACGTTTGAGATATTCTTAAAATAACTAGAGTGGATAGGATCATGTTAACATTATACGAACGCCGGCGCGGACCGTCGATATGATTGTCTTAGGCATTGGCCAAAATGTCTGTGGCAAATTAAAAAAAAATAAAGAATTATCTTGTAACTTAACTACTGTACTTATATAATTCATATTTCATGTATAACTTAGAGGTTACATTTAATGTCGTAACGTCGCATCCAGCCTTGTATATAGTTACAAACCCGAAACAGCTGTAAAATAGTGAGGCAGTAGTGGTCGCGTATGCGTCAACTCTACCTACAGGTTTTTAAAGTTTAGTATTAGAAATTTGATGATGGAAATATTAGGAAATCCAAACGAATTTTGATAAAATCATCAAAACTTAAATCCCACAGACTGGTGATAGGGAGCATCATCACTAATGCGAAGTTACCTGCACTCACCCGCTTGGCCAGCGCGGTGTGTACGGACGAATATTTTAACAAATGCATGGCGGCTATCCTAGGGAGGCCTATGTTCAGTTAGAATTTCCAATCAACATGTCCGGATTCTTATAAAAGTAAATATATCAAATCACCTAGAATATTTAACCAGAAATCGAAACAATGGACTGCAGACGAAGCGTAACAATGTTCATTCGATCTTATCTCTTTAGGACTAGTGCGGCAGACGTCAAAGTACGTGACCCGTTTCTGAATGTACTCAATGTGATCATGGTAAAACTTTAACACAGATCTTTAACCTCTTTGTTCGGGATTAACCACACACTTTTTATATTTATAGTAGTATAATTACAATACCAAAATAGCACGGGGCTATTCAAGACTATATGAGGGAATGAATCTTCTAATCTAGACTAACGCGTCGTCTTAGACCTTCTCACCAATTAAGGCCCAGGGATTTAGATCCAACGTTTGCCTATTCACAATAAAAACAAATCAAAATTATTTCTACTACGCATTTTATGCTTACTTTTTCAAGTCTAAGATAAATTTTACGGGCCCAAACTTTTGAAAACTTGCTGATAGAATTAAGAGGCACGATTATAACGAATCCCTGCATACGGGGATGGCATACTTATAATCTTTTTCTGTACACCACAGAGGAAGTTCACTCATTCGCTTGCCCAGCTGAGTGTGTGTTGATGAATCCTTTAAGAAATGCAAGCTCAGTGTAGGGCTTTCAAAAAAGGCTTATGTCAGATATGACTTAAAAATGTCGAAGACTGTTGTTGTCTCTATCACTGCATCCTATCCTCAATATCCATTGTAGATAATCCAAAAAGTTTGCCATCTAAACTTAGCTACTATGTGAAAAAAAAAAGGTAAAATCATTTTAATAATAATAATAATAATAATAATCTTTATTGTCATAAGAATATGGACCACAAAGTATGAATTCCCTGACGTCCGTGCTTGGTTAAGAACCTGTATTGCCGAGGTCAGTGTCTTCACCCAAGTTGATTAAAACAGTAATTAAAAAGTACCTTAACGAATGCTTTGAACATATATATGTTATATATATAAATGTATATACTGAGATAGTCTGTGTATGCGTGTGTGAGTGTTTGTGTGTGTAATGAACGAACAACTACTTTGTGACTCAAGATTTTATTTATAGAAATTTAATTTAATTATTGTAGTTATTTGTATTAGTTATTGAACAGGATAATTCTGTTCACATTATATTTTTATTATCTAAAAAAAACAATAAATATACAATAAAAATACGTCCTTGAATAATATAACATTAAACAGAGCCGATGAGTCACAAGTTCGGCTGGCCGAAGTACAAGTAAGTCTTGTAATACCAGTTACTTCAACGTAATAAATACGTTTTTACAACTAAGTCCCATCAATAGGTTTAAATATTAATATGAAACGCAGAAGCACTAGATGCCTATACTTAACGCCGTTATTCTGCGAGGTCATGGTACTAACCCGGTCAAGCAAGCCCATTCATTTACCACTTTCAAATCCATTCGCACCATCGGACGGCGTTCCTACCCCTCAAGCGCGCCAAACGATGTTCCACATCAAAATAGGATTGTCGCAAATGTGTCGAAATCGTGTGCCGATTTCGGAATGCATAATTTACCTTCACCGTTCAGGCTACACTTCTCTGGAACTCCTTGCCCGAAGACATTAGAAAAGCCCCATATAAAATTTCTTTCAAAAGATTGGTACGCGAACACTTTTTAAAACCATCTGATACTTGTTAGTATTTATTCTGATCTATTATATATGTATGTACATATCTGTGTTGTTATTTCTGTATATATTATAGTATGTATTTGTATATCTATGTGTATGTGTATATATGTATGCCTATACATTTATATATGTTTTAATTATGTAGTATATTTCTCAATGAGCCTTTCATATTTATATTATTTTAAACTTGATGCACCTATCACCACATTTCTTCACGCCACGGGTTGACAGTTAGAGAATGCCAAAAGGCATTAAGTCCGCCTTTTGTAATCCTTTTGGTGTAGACAATAAAGTATAAATAAATAAATAATTTACTCACTTCATAGTTTGGGGGTCGACGGAGAGTTTTATTTTGTCGTTGCTTATGTGCTGAATGTTCCTGGTGATGTTTTGTGTGTGAGCGCCACGGTCGATCACCAAGGATACCATAGGCGTGGTGGATAACAACGGTCGTGACATGACATGATGACAACATGACGCTGTCAACTGAAAAGGAAGAAGTAAATTAAACTGAAATTACCTATACAAAATGTTAATTTTAAAAGAAGGTTGTAGTCATTAATATTAATTACATCAATATTCTTTATTCATTACTAGGACGGCGACAGGCTTACCACCTACTACTACTGTACCCTATTTAAGGCCACTGCTATAGGGCTCTCCAAGCTCTTTCTAGCTTCTCAAGCTCAGTATGGTGCATATCCATGCTTCGCTTCTGTGGGATTTGGGTTTCTCAAATTCCGCCATCATTGGGTCGAGGAGCTTTGCTTGCCAGAAGTATTCAACACGTGCAGGTGAGGTTGGCATTTGGATAAAGAGATGTGAGATAAGATAGAGGAAAACCCGATCAAGTTTCAATTATAAGCTCTGGTGAAAGGAAGGTTGAATCGACTAAATCAATGTGTAGCCAAACGTCCCCATTATTGTAATAATGGGGACGTTTCGTAAATCGTTCAAGTATATTTTAAGAGAGATTGGAGCCGGGAGATGTCCAGCACGCTGCTCCAGTGTGGGTCGGCAGACTTCACACTTCCTCGATACGCCGTCGTCTTATTATTTTCCTTTACTAATTTTCTTTTTAATAAGGCAAATGTTCAGTCAGAAAATTCGTCGTGGTTTTCTTAATTCTTCGCATACCCGTGCCTACTCCCACAAGATGGCAGATTTTCTCAGGACGCCTCTATACGGCTAATAATTTAATAACGGTTTTTACTAATAGACATAAATATTTATTAAAATTAAGGATTATATTAAGCTCTAGGTTTCTTACATGTGGAGCGCACGCAATGAAAAATATGTTTGTAAATGATTCATAATACGCTTTAGCTTACCTGCTTTTTAACATTTAACCCCGGCTTTCCGTAGAAAACGAAGGCGAAGGAAATTGCTCTCCTGAGCTCCGTCATTCTTTAAAAATCTGAAAATAAAAAACTGGTAAGATAAATGAATAAAGGCGGTGATGGGGATGATGATGAGTACGAGGGCGCTAAATGTAACGGTGAGGTGAGTAGTCACTAAAAGCAAACCTTGCATATAATACTTCACATCAAGAGCCTTTTCCGCTGTCACAAAACGATTTCACTACAATTCCGTAATGAAGTCGTTTCTCAAAAATAAAATCATACCGTGTATTTTTTACGGTCTTATTTTATCGGGGAACGATGCCAAGTAATAATGTGTAAGAAGGAATATATTAGGTCGGAGAAAAAGTTGTTTCCTACAATTTATTAAGTGAAAAGTTGCAGTAAGATCTCGTTGCTGGTACTGTTTGTATCTGGCATGTTTTGATACCATTAAATAGATGACATTTTAAAAACAGAAAAATAAAAGGTAAAAACAATTTCCCGCCATTTTTCTATTGTTTTTCTGTCCGCCAAAATGAGTGAATCTAACGAATAAATTTGATTCATCTTGAAGTTTTTTTTACAAAAAAGGGAAAAATACTAAAATAATCTGTGACGTTTATGGACTTAACGTAGTGTCACTAAGAGTAACACAAAATTATTTCACGCGTTTTTAGTCCGGGAATTTGATGTCAAAGACGAAGCTCGCTCTTTCGACCTGTTACGTTATCCGATATTTTTAAATAAAAAGAATACTAGCAATGTTATTTATTAAGTAACATTACGAATGCTAATATTCCTGTTAACCCTCCAACTAAGCTTACAGCTTGTATCTGGAGTGGTTCACGACAATAGTCGAATGGCGGGCTTGAACTTACGACGTCATGTTTCGTAGTCCGCACCCTAACCCATTCGGCTATTGGCGCTGTCATGTTTGAAAAAGTTGAAATATCCGTTTATACAATAAAGCTCGATATTTGGGTGCCACACAAACTTAGTGAAAGAAACCTAATGAATCGTGTACTCATTTGGTATTCTCTATCGGAACGCAATGAAACCGAACCATTTTGGAAAAGATTGATCACTGGTGACGAATAAAGGATTTCCTACGAGAAGAACGTGCGATTGGAAGGACATCGTTCATTATACCGCCAAGCATAACCATCGATTCAGATCTCTACTGCCAACAGCTGATGAGCTGTTGAGTTGATGAGCAGCGATAAATAGAAACAAATATTAATAGAGCTTGGTTGGGAAGTGTTAATGCATCCAACATATAGCCCTGACCTTCCACCTCCAGATTTTCACCTGTTTCAACTGAAGAAACTTCTTCAGAATTTTTTAGGTTGTATTAGGTTAACATCAAGAGAGGACTATCAAAACTACTTGCCGCAGTTTGTTTTTGATCAGAAGTCCCAAAATTTCTATAGCAATGGGATTATGACACTACCATCATAATGGCAACAAGTTATCGAACTAAATGACACACATATATTATAATCAAATGTAAATAAACTATGATAAAGAAATATCCAGAACTTGTATATGAAATACGGAAAAAAAACTTTTTCCTCGACCTACTAACACTATCTCTTTCTCCAAATGACAACCTCGCCTTCACGTGCTGCACCCAGCTACCTCACTAACGAGGCTCTGGCGATTGAACGATGACAGATAATCCATCCGAATTTGCTAATCCCTTAGGCAAGTAAAGTGCCCACGGCTGGGTAAAGGCCTCCTTCTCAAATATATTAGAGGGCCTGCCATGTTGCTTTAGCGCGGGGTGGCGGCCTCACATATCCCCGAAAAAATATGAGAGTAATCATGATCAAGAATGCATAAAGAAGAATCGTATAAATATCTAGTTCTGTGATCCGACCGTGTGCCTCAAGCCTCATTTGTAATTTAAATAAGATCTATAACTCGTATATATTTTTTTAATCTCTGCCATGTGGGACTACGTTGAAAGCAACAAGAAATAATTGTTAAGGTGCAACCCCAGGGGATGCAGGAATTTTTAAATATTTAAGTGGGACCTTCCTCAGTTCAGAGGCAAAGTCGCTCACTGCCTTAATAACATTTTCAAGCTAAACTTGGTCACATTATACCTATCTGTCTGTGTACAATCCCATCTAATATCTTAAAAAAAGTTTACAATCTGTTATTGTAATCACAGTTTTTATTATCAGCGATAAAGGTATATTTGTCTCGATGTATTTGTTTTTTTATTTCAACGCTCTCACGACTTATTCACTGCGTTATAAGGGAATATGCGGGAATATGGGGAATATGCGGGTTGCCCGCGAAGATCCTTGCCCTGCTATAAACAAGCCTTAAGGGATATACGAACTGAAAGGAGAATACATGATTTTTTTTCTCCAAATGTCATCCTCAATTGCACCCACCTTACCACTTACTGACGAACGAGGTTCTGGGTACCATCAAAAGGCGGAAATTCCATAAGATTATGCCGAATCCGAATCCCATCAGCATCTCTAGTGCAAGTTCTCGCGTTAAAGTAAAGCGAAATTTCCAGAACGATGACGATCAAACCAAACACATGATGCATTTTTTTTTGCAATGACAGCGTGTGTATTGCGTAACTCTGTTGGTAAATGTAACTGCTAAGAGGGTTTGAATGTAAAGTTACCTACGACGCATAAGTGAAAATAATTTTACAAATCAGACTGGTAAAGCCAGAGACAAGTGCGTTCTAACATACAAACTTTTCGGCTTTTTGATACTGTAACGAATGCCCTATAACGTCTGGTCAACTCTTATGTCTTCGAAGTTTCGAGAATATTCTGGAATAATCGAAAATAAAAAGACGATTGAAATTCGGCACTATGAGGAGCACTGGAAAGCGCTAAGGACAGTTCAGTGGTGAGTTCTGAAGAAAGTGGAAGAGGAAGATCATGAAGAAAATAAGAGGAAAAGGAGGAAACAGACTAGAAGTAAAGCCAAAGTGCCCAGAGGGGGTAAAGACAGAAGATTGGTCACACACATCTTATAGGAAGACCCGTATAAGATTTACACGTACGGGATTGTGCACCAGGAAGAAACTCTGCACCCGTTGGAAGTGGTTAAATAAAGAGAATTTTAAAATATCGGCTTTTTACTCCAATCTCGTAACCCGTAGCTCGTACCAATACAGAATTATTTTGGTATGTATTATTATAAATTACCGACTTATAAATTGGCGCCAAAACGTTCGCCGATGGTGGGACATTTGCGTGACACGTCAAAATTAAAATAATAAGTAAATCTTTCAAGCCCGTAGGGCGGTCGTAAAGGTCCACGGTTAAAAATGTTCACCGTGGTTATTTCTGAAACTAGATAGGTATGACAAAATGACTGGAGGAGTACATACTAGTATTATGCGACCGGACCCAAAGAGATTTCAAAAATGTCAATCAGTTGTCAAAAAATATACGTAAGAAAAATTTCACTTGTATAATATTTTAGTCTCACAGTTCTGTTTATAACACTATTGATATATGATATACGGTCTTTAAATACATATATTTCCCAAGAGGTAGGAATTTTCACCTAGGAGTCTGTATGGGTAGATAACTTTCCTATCTCTACCGTTTCCGACCAGAAACCAGTATAATAACAGACTGTGTGGGGCATTCCATATAAGCCACCAGGGAGTCACAACACAACTTTCTGTCTTTTTGTCAAGTGTGTGAAGTTCGTTGCAGATGTCCACGGACTGCAGTAGCATCATACAATCAGGTAGACTTATACAGGTCAGCCAGATAATATAAAATTAATGTGTCTGTCTGTCTGTGATTTCGCATTATCTACCGTTTTATAAGTTTTTTTTTTTTTTTTTTTTTTTATAGAAGAAGGGGGCAAACGAGCGTGCGGCTCACCTGATGGTAAGTGATCACCGACGCCCACGAACATCCACAACACCAGAGGAGCTACAGATGCGCTGCCGGCCTTTAAGGAAGGAATAAGCTCTTTTCTTGAAGGTCCCTAAGTCGTAACTATTCGGAAATACTGCTGGCGACAGCTGATTCCACAAAGTCGAAGTGCGTGGCAGAAAACTTCGATTAAAACGCACTGTGGTGGAATGCCAACCATCTAGGTGGTATCGATGGAACTTCGAATTCTGTCGCGATGTACGATGGTGAAACTCAGCAGCTGGGATCAATCCGAACAGTTCCTCAGAACATTCCCCGTGGAAAATTTTGTAAAAGTGCAAAGAGAAGCAACATCTCTTCGCAAGGCCAAAGGATCAAGCCGATCAGAGAGAGCTTGGTCGCCGACAATTCGAGCCGCTCGACGTTGGATACAGTCAAATGGAAGAAGTTGGTACTGGAGTGCCCCTGCCCAGAGATGAGAGCAGTATTCCATGTGGGGCCGAACTTGCGCCTTATAAAGTTTCAATCGGTGGACCGGCATGAAATACTGTCCCGCTCTACAGAGCACACCAAGCTTTTGGAGGCCAATTTGGCCTTTCCTCCAAGTGACCACGGAACTGAACGTCGCTCGATATGTCAACGCCAAGGATTCTGATACTGACTGAGGCGATAAGGGGAATGTTCTCAAAAAGAGGAGAAACGGCAATGGGATTCTTTTAAGCGGTAAACGCGCAAACTTGTGTCTTGGGGTTGAATAGGAACAAATTACGTCGACCACAATCCGATACATTGATTAACAAGATCTCGACTTCAGACACAAGTTTGTTCCGGCACTCTTCGACGTGTTCCCGAGAAATATTCGCACGGCCTGTATATATACATGCCCTGTAGGGCATCACCCGTGCTGTCGTCTGCATATCAATCCACGCTACTGATTTATAGCATGGCGTTGATATGCAGAAGGAACAGAGTGGGAGATAGCACACAGTCTTGTGGAACACCTGCATTCACGGGTTTGGAGTCCGAGCATGCACCGTCACAACAACCTTGATGGTCCGATCCGCGAGGAAGCCGGTGACCCAGTTGCACCATATCTCGGGAACCCCGTAAGATGAAAGCTTTGAAAGAAGCGCTTTATGCCAAACCCTATCAAATGCTTTCGCTACGTCCAGACTAACCGCCAAAGCCTCCCCCTTAGACTCAACTGCTTCTGCCCATCGGTGAGTCAGGTAAACTAGAAGATCACCAGCTGATCGTCCGCGACGGAAACCGTACTGTCGGTCACTGATCAGCTGGTGTTCCTCCAGGTACCTCAGGAGCTGGGTGTTGATGAGTGACTCCATTATTTTAGATAACAAAGGGGTGATGGCAATAGGCCTGTAGTTGGACGGATCAGAGCGGTCGCCTTTTTTCGGTATTGGATGCACAAATGCTGTCTTCCAAGATTCCGGGACGACGCCTGAAGAGTAGGAGTGCCGGAAAAGACGCGTGAGAACCGGTGCCAACTCAGGGGCACACATCCTCAGCACAATTGGAGGGATTCCGTCCGGCCCACTCGACTTATGAATGTCCAGGGAGCGGAGTGCCTTTCGCACTGAGCTCTGCAGAAACTGAATTTCCGGCATGGAGCACTTACACCACGGGATGGTAGGTGGAGAGTTTCCCCGGTCATCAAGAGTCGAGTTGGATGCAAAAGAGAGCCCAAGAGATCGGCTTTCTCTTTTGCAGTATGGGCCAGCGAATCATCCTCCTTGTGTAGAGATGGGAGAGATGGCTGACAGAAATTCCCCTGGACAGCCTTGGCGAGAGACCAGAATGCGCGGGATCCCGATGGGAGGCGAACTAGTCTCTCGCCAATTCTGCCAATGTGCTTTAACTTTGCCGCAGCGATAACTCTTTGAAGGACCTGGAGGCAGAGTTGTACTCGTTTTAAGAGCACTGGTTTTGCATCCCGAGACGCCGATGCATCGGCCCAGGCCTGGTAGCACTTCCGCTTTCGGCGTGACGCTATTTTGCAGGTGCGACCAAACCAAGGCTGAGATTTACCTCCGACAGGCACTGCAGAGAACGGAATAAAAGTTCCATTCCTGAAGTACCACATCGGTGACAGAATCTGCAACGACGTTGGGATCATCCAGCGAGAAGCAAACCTGCCCCCATGGGTAGGAAGCAAAGAAAGACCGCATTCCATCCCAATCTGCCGACCCATAGTGCCACACACGGCGGAACCCGCAGATCGCGTTCAGGATCGGCGCGCGATAGGCACTACACTCCGGATCAGACAGTGGTCCGACGAGCCAAGAGGGGCATCGACTGAGACCAAATATCCGTCCGGGTGTGAGGTCAGCAAAAGGTCCAACAGGGAAGGTGTATGACCTTCCACGTCTGGGATCCGCGTCGGCGAGGTTACCAGTTGTGTCAGGCCATATGCTAATGCAAAGTCGTGAACAGATCTCCCCGCATGATCGGTTATGCGAGAACCGAGCCAATCGGTGTGGTGGGCATTAAAATCGCCGAGAATCACGATCTCTGCGGATGGGATCTGTTGTAGCACGGAATCTGTAGCCATTTGGATGTGGTCGATGAGTCGGTCAGTTACGGTATTACCGCTATGGGACCTGTAAAGGCACGCATAGACGCGCGGATGGTCGTCGCTGTCGATGCGCAGCCAAAGGGTAGAAAGGTCCAAACCTTCAAGACTACCGAGGCGTCGAGAACAGATATCATCTCTGACGTATACGCAAACTCCGGCACGGGGCACAAAGGAGTGTTCCAGTTTGTACCCCGGGTAATGGAGATAAGAGGTATCAGCCGGAGACGATATCTGAGTCTCTGTAAGAAAAAGCAAGGCCGGATTCGCCGTTTCAAGATGGTAATGAACGGCGCTAAGGTTCGAGTGGAGTCCCCTGATATTGCAGAAATCCACGGCGAGCGCGGTAGGGGATGCCATAGTTTCTTTGCTGCGTTTGCCTCGAGTAGGAAAGAAAGAGAGCGGAATATTGCCCCCCCCAGAATACGCGGGGCAGACTGAGCATCCACGATTAGGTAGCGTAGGAAAGCCTGAACGTGGATGCTCAGTGAGGGATTCTCCAGAACCGTAGGTACTGGTACCCTCCTGGGGTAGCTCAAAATTATATACCGCTACCATATTTGGGGAGGGGGGAGGGGGGAGAGGGCCTCCGGTTACCTCACTCACCGCACGAAACGCAGAAGCACAAGATGCCTCTACTTCACGCCGGTATTCTGCGAGGCCGTGGTACTTATCCGGACGAGCCGGCCCATTCCTGCGACGGCAAAAGCCGCCGCTTGGCTCTACCACGATGTTCATATCATTTTGCGATAACAAAACTCAAAATAAACTGTACGATGCGACGTTATAAGGATTAGGAAGTAATTTTTGGGCAAACTTCGCAATCCAAGAGCAAGAATTGGGAAGGACGAGGGGAGGACGAGGGGATGACCAAGTACCACTTCACCTACGCGGCGATGCATAGTAACTGAGAAAAACTAATTCGAAAGTTCTTTCGCCTGTGAACATTACAAAACAACAATGATCATTTGGGTATTAAAGTATGAATTTTTTATACAAAATTTGAACATATTTTGTTACTGAATCCAGGTACCGTTCTGTATGAAACTAGTTGTACGATTCTACGGAACCCTCGGTGTGTATACGACACAGAGTAGTTTTTTTTTTGTTATGACGTGTAGTTTTTAATGTTACGTAATTCAATGCACACCATATGTCCTCGATCGATTGAAAACGCGTACGAAATCTGAATAAAGTTTTGTTTTCACAACGTAATTAACGCCGGTAATTTTACACAGTACACTAGCACACACAAAGAAATATAATTTAAGTAGGTGCTAATAAATAACGCCTGTTACGCAGAGAGGTAGGCAGAGTTTACAGATTTTTTTGTCAGACGCAGCTCACTCGCCTCTGTCACATCCATACGTCTACGCATACGTCATCTCTTGATTTGGGCCTTTTTTTGGATATCGCCAATTTGGTACATATACGTCCTTCTTACATACATACAAGAGCCGTGGTAGCCTAGAGGTCAGGGCGCTCATTTTGGTTTCATAGAGGGCGAGTGACCTGGCTTCGAAGCACGGTGCCGCTAAAATGGTTAATGTCAATTTTAAGTGCTGTATTTACCACGTGCTCAGCGGTGAAGGAAAACATCGTGAGGAAACCTGCATGTCTGAGAAATAATTTCGAGGATATTTGAAGCCCGCCAACCCGCACTGGAGCAGCGTGGCGGGCCGTTTCCGGCTCCTAAACCATCTCTGATATTCGTATTTGAGAAGGAGGCCTTTGCTCAGCAGTGGGCACTTACAGGCTGCTACTTTACTTACGTCCTTCTTAGGCTACGTCACTTCATTCATTCTTTCCACGTGTCCTCAATCACACAAGCACTAGTAAATAAGTAATGCATGATTCGAATTTTATTTTATTTGCACAGAAATCGAACCGGTATCACTCGCATGCATTTACTGCAAGTAATCAATGCAGCCTAACCAGTTCAAGCTTCCGTTCGTGACGGGTTACGAAAATGAAATTAACGTTCATTCAATAACAGAGTAGCTTAATCGTCAGGATTTACTTTCATAGAGCACGAGTAACCGTGGGTTCGATCTCCGGTGCCGGCACCACTAATATCGTTTATAGCAAATTTAAGTGCTGTATTTACCACGTGCTCGGCGGTGAAGGAATACATCGTGACGAAATCAACCTGCATGTCTGAGATATAATAAAAAATATTATTACACGAGGATATGTGAAGCCCGCCAACCCGCACTGGAGTGAGGTCCATCCAAAACCCCCTCCGATGTTTGAGAAGGAGACTTTACTACTTTTATATTGATACTTATAATCTTTGCAACACAAGTGTAAACAACCTTTATGTAGGTAGTAGGTTACGATTATATAAGAATACGTGGAATCTTTTTTACCTATAAATATATATATTTTTTTGGACAAACAATGTAAGCAATATGGTATGCATGAATAAAGAATGCTCACAATTTTAACTATAATATTTTTGCCTTCTCACTTTTGTTGGACTAGCTCGGAATTCAACTGTTAAAATAATTTTCATTAAACGTTATTTCTACCTTAGGAATTGTTTCAGTATCGTCAGGGCAGTACAAAAAACAGAAACAATCGAACCAGCGAACTAAAGCGCCGGAGCCAAACGCTTAGCCACTGCGCCAAAAAGCCAATATGCAGCTTTAAATTCCTGTTTCGTGATGGTTTAACACAATAGCAGTCTATGGATTAAATAAAAGTACTCACAGCGTCGTTTTGTTTCTTATTAATAATATTGAAGAAAATAGATTAATTATATTCATAAACTTACAGCAATGAATATTAGTTCACTTAAATTAGGTGATTGAAAGTATTCACAAATAGGTACAAATAAATTAGGTGTTGCACGTTCTTGTCACTTTTTTTTTTTAAAGATGAAGGGGCAAACGACCGTGCGGCTCACCTGATGGTAAATGATCACCGACGCCCACGAACATACACAACACCAGAGGAGCTACAGATGCGTTGCCGGCCTTTAAGGAAGGAATAGGCTCTTTTCTTGAAGGTCCCTAAGTCGTAACGCTTGTACCTGTCACGGTTTTTTTTTACATAGTTACAGATAAACCCACTACTAAAGTAATGTGTTATTAGTAGTGTGTGTAGTCGATCTTATTAAACACTGTACTGTCTACTATTTTCACAGACTATTCTATGACTTTTATCTTACTTACTTTTGTAAAAAACAACGAGTACTTGTACCGACGAGTGTATAACGGAAGAGTTAGTGGCGGCAACAGTGCAATTCGTAACCTTGCTTAGGCAATCTGAATATAAAACGCAGATATACATTTTATTTTGCATATATTAAATCTTGTTAACGTAGACATTGTAAAGCGTGCTTCATGATTGACATGCATATTCAAGATGGCTGCGGTCTAGTGAACAAAATAGAACTATAATAGATTTTAGTTGACGAAAGCTATAACAAGACCTGTTTATCAGTGAGTCCGGTATGCTTTATTAACAGAATTCTTTAAGTGACGATCATACACAAGCTTACTATGAACAATGTATCAAGGTCTGGTATTTAATTTTGTTCCCAGGTATTGAAGTTTATATGTGAACACATTGATACGGCGTTTTATTACGTTCAAATGTTATTAAATGACATTTCGAAACATTAAAGTTTAATGTGCTAGATCGCAATAATATTCTAAATCGAGGGGATTATCTTGTAAGAGATATTTCATGTCAACGGCAAAAAGCAAACATCTGAGTTCTAGAAGTATTTACCAATGACATTAATAAAAATAACAATAAACAGAGGCCACAGTAAAGATCCCTGAGGAACTCCAGAAGGAACAACACATCCAGCAAGACTTGAATCCATTTTTTTCTTTTCTGTTAGTTCGTATACATGGTCCAAATACTAAGCGTTTCTTTTTAAAGAATCTTCCACGTGTTTTTAATGTACTTATTGAGAAGAGCCAAAGATTAGAATAACAACGGCAAGATTTCCTGCCGTTATAAAACCTATAAAATAATATTTTATTATGTTACCTATAGGACAATATCATATTATTTTATTATGTACCGTATCAAACCCAGTGACAAGCTCAGCCGTTCTTTTTAGTAAAGTTAGAGTGAAGAAACTGCTAACAATTCATCTGATACAAAGGGGCAACTGCAGCGCATACACTTCCCATATGGATGATTCGCTGTAATGGACATGGTTGACAGTCGGTTCAGCGATCCAAAGCTAATCCAGATCCAGACATCTCTCATCTTAGACTCTGCCGCCCATCGTTTATCTGGGTAACTTAATAGGTCTGATCAGTTACTCGTACGCAGACACCTAACAGCTTCTATACTCTATCCATATAACATCTTAAGACAGAGGTACATTTATACCCAAGTTAATAAAATTGGCCGTGGTAGCCTAGCGGTCAGGGCGCTAACTTTAGTTTCATGGAGCGCGAGTGACCTGAGTTCGATCCCCGGTGGCCGGCACCACTAAAGTTGTTAAGTGCTGTATTTACCACGTGCACGGCGGAGAAGGAAAACATCGTGAGGAAACTGGCATATTCGAGAAATAAAAAATATATTATTTCGAGGATATGTGAAGCCCGCACCGGAGCAGAGTGGCGGGCCCTTCCCGGCTCCAAAACCGAGTCGAATATTTGAGATGGAGGCCTTTGTCCTGCAGTGGGCACTTACAGGATGCTACTTTACTTTACATTCTTTATGATTCTTCTATTTTAACACTCAAATTCTTCCTCCTATTTAATAAGCATGCGCCAGTTCGTGCAGTGAGGTTGCGCCGCCCACGGCACCGTGGGTAACCGATGATGTGCGAAGAGCAATGGTAAAAAGGAACCGGGCATTTCGGGTTTACAAAAAGAATCGGAACAGTTTAAATGTTCGACAGTACAAGCGAGCTAGAAATCGGTGCAATCGGGTGATAAGAACTGCTAAGTGCCGTTACAACAGTATTTTATACTCCTCCCCGGCAACAGTATGGAAGTTTCTCAACTCTTTAGGATTTGGAAAATAACATTCAAATGATTTAAATCCTTTTATTTCGCCCAACGACCTTAACCGGCACTTCTCTTATGCTTCTCCTCTATGTAATTCCTCTCTACATAGAGGAGAAGCAGACTCTACAGGAACCTAACCAACGTTATAAAGTAATTCTATTTACTTCTCTCCAGTGACTGACGATGATTCTCGAAAAGCTATACATTCCATAAAATCGACTGCAATCGGCCATGATGAAGCGAGTAGAGCTGTGATACTTCTCATACTCGGCATGATTACTTCAGTTCTCACATCATCAACTTCTCACTGTCCACAGGCGTTTTCCCCAAATTATGGCTAAAAGCTCTTGTTAAAGTTGCAAATTCATCTCTTCCTTTTCATTTCAGACCTATCAGTTTTTCGGTGTAATAAAGAATAAAATAAATAAATAAATACATAAAGCGAAACCTTGTACTAATAACTTTTGTTTCTAAGAAAAAAATATTATTTACAAGCAGTAGCAAATGCAACAAAAAATACATGCAACGTTGTAACTCCAAGTACTTAAGCTTGACACATGGTTCAAGGTAAAGTCATTATAAAAATGTTCGTTTTTTTTAAAGTGTATAAGTGATCTGTGAAATAATATCTCAGTTTGGCCAAACGGATATTACAAACAGTTGTTTGGGCGTGGTAGAGGAAATATCTGGGTGGTCTTACCTTGGGCTCTTACTACTTAATTCAACAAAATGCTCAGTGTTGAAAACTTGTTGAAACCAAAATAATTGTTGCTCAACACTTTTTCCTTTCGTCTGCGAGCAACTAGAATAGGAGACACCAATGTTCAGGGGTCGTAACGTGGATAATAGATATATACAGACTTTTCTTTTTATAAATAGTAATCTACCTGACTAATTCATCATTAGTCGTCAGTCCTACTTACATAATATATATAGCTTGGCGTGCGTACTTACATAGATAACAAAATGTTGCCTCTTTCGTCTCTGACACTAAGGGCGGTTTGTTGTTTTTTATCGTCATTTTTAAAATATTATTGAGCTCGAGCGCTAATGTATCACTTTTTGAATTGAGAAATACACTTAACATTTGTTTGTTTGTTTGTTAATTAACTAGAAACAATACAAAAGTATATTATTGTGAAGGAAAAAAAATATTACCTAAGTGCGATGCAATGGCGAGTCGTTTAAAACAAGTTTTCGAATAAAGAATAATTAGGTACTTATATTAAAATGTGCGAATTAAATTATTGCACTTACCAGACACACTTAAATTTAGATTTCATGAAATTTCTAATTCTTATAAGACGTTTTTTATATAACACCAAACTACGAACTTTTGCATCCAACCAAATAGAAAAGTCATATGATAACAACGCGCTGCGTGCAACGTCGCGAAACAGACTGACACAGACATAACATTATATTACCAGACTGAACGGAACTTTTGCATTGCGAGTCTCGACACGAAACGCGGGAAACACGCGCCAAGTCCGTGACGCGTGTTCCACACATCGCTTTCGCCTTATCTGTGAACAGTTTTTTTTTTTCGTGAGCCAGGCGTTTTTATCTTTACGTCGGCTACAGTATTATTAGCAATGCAGCTTAAATATATCATCGTCATTATATCAAACTGTCACAACAACAACGCAGATCATAGGTCTCCCTAAAAATATTGCCACAGCGCACGATCCTGGGCACGATGGGGAAGCCAATCGGATGAATGAAAGTCTCTCTTCTTCACATTCGTGATCAATTTCCCGAAACCAACGTGAAAAAAAAACTGTGAGATCACAGTCTAGTGATCGGGGCAGGAATCACTAGTGCAAGGCCACCAGCGGGGGTTTTAGAGAGGATGCAGAAGAAAGTAAGCCTTTTTTAGCAGCTTCTAGATAGTCCACTGTCGGCCATAGCCCTATCGCTGAAGAGAGGCAATTCTGGCTCGGGGAAGGGAATGGGGATTTATGCGAAAGAAAATTGTATTGTAAGCTTTCACGACCGTATGCCTATTAAAGAGGTGGTAAGATGTTACACTTATTTTAATAAAGTAAAAAAAGTAGCAGCCTATAAGTGCCCACTGCTGGGCGAAGGCCTCCTTCTCAAATACGAGTATCAGAGAGGGTTTAGGAGTCGGGAAGGGCCCGCCACGCTGCTCCAGTGCGGGTTCGCGGGCTTCACATATCCTCGAAATAACATTTTTATTATTTCTCAGACATCCAGGTTTACTCACGATGTTTTCCTTCACCGCCGAGCACGTGGTAAATACAGCACTTAAAATTGCTATTAACAATTTTAGTGGTGTAGGCACCGGGGACCGAACCCAGGTCACTCGCGCTCTATGAAACTAAAGTGTGGGTCCTGACCACTAGGCTACCACGGCTCTTTATTTTAGTATTTTCAACCAATTTATTGTATTTGGAAGGACGCGACAGGCGCCTTAACTTTGCTATATTTTTGAAAATGAAATGAAGGAAATTTTCAGATAAATCTAGCCGTATGTGACCGTCATTTTCGCTATGCATGTCAACATCTCGCTTAGTATTTAAATTTTGTAATACATTTCGATTACCGCTCTCCGGCCAACACTCAATAAAATTCTTGTTATTTTCCGTTAAAATACTTTATTATTTCTCTTTTCATCTGCATCAAAAAGTCTTGTAAGGGGCTGTCCCAGATTATTTTTCCATATAAACAACTTAAGACAATCTGTTTAATACGAGTCTATAAGAAAACTAAATTTTTATTGTAATACTAGCAACCCAATTAGGTTTAGACTTTACAGACACATATACGAAAACAAAAGAAAGAAAAAAAAATTACCTCAAAATTATTAATTACCCTTTTTGATTTAGGCTTTTTAGCAGCCTTCTGAAGAGAAAATATTTCCTTTTTACAATGTTAAATGAAATTCTTCATCTTCTTCTTCGTCTTCAGCATGTACTCTGTGATTTAATTAAAGCGCCACCTGGAGTTGGCATGCCACGGTTTGTTAAATTTGCCGACGGTCGGGCGGGTAGCGAACTGGTCGAACTCCCACTTCATCACTAGTGTCACCATCCCACTAGCCTTTAGATTTAACCATTGAAGAAATATACAGAAAGCGTCTGACAATCATTACTTCCTTACCTCCTGTATATAATATACATTATTATTTTCTATGATTTTCTCTCAGGAAAGAAATGGAATCTAGTAACCAATTATAAATATGTTTTGTGTGTTTTTCTTCTTTAATAAAAACGTTGACCCACTGTTGTTTCTACTCCTGAGTCGTTATTGCCTTTTACAGACATAAATTTCACATTCACAAATGCTTAAGCCGGAACAATTATTTGTAAGGCATATAAATACTTATATCATACGGAATTCGAACCCACGATTCACTGTCAATCGCTTACCTAATATTCAACGAGCAGTTTTGAACTTGCTGTTTTTTATCGTACCGTATGGTCCTATTGTAGCAAAGTGTCAGTTTATTTGCGTACCAATACCAATTTTTAATGGCTAGACGGATATGTTAAGGAGGAATACACCAGCACTTTTTGCAGATGTCAAACTCTGTCGGTGATGCACCTTACTGGTCAACAAATGCTGGCTGGGGAGACCAAATTATGGCGGTATATCCATCAGAATTGGTCGAACTCAAATCCCACAGACTGGTGATGGGGAAGGTCATTACTAGTGCCTCTCGCACCGGCACTGCCTGGTAAGTATGGGCAAATCTTCCGAAATATGAGTTTTTGTTGGCGTTTCCTGTGTTCAGCCGTGGTCAAAACTAGACTGATGTAGTAGACAGATTTGAATGAAATTTTCGCTGTGGTATATTTTTTTTGAATGGGATAGTGGGCAAACGAGCAAGCGGCTCATCTGATGATAAGTGATTACACCAGAGGAGCTTCATACCGGTATTCCCGCGAGGTCGTGGCACCACCCAGGTCGAGCAGGCCCATTCGAGCAGTAGCAAAAGCCAATGCTTGGCTCTACCACGATTAATAATGTAACTATTATACCGAAGATACCATATACCATGAGTAGCTTGACGCTGGTATCGGTTGTTGCGTGTATTCGGTGAAGTTAGTGTAATCAACTATTTTTCACCACCTCAGTAACTCAATAAAAGCTGTATTATACGTGATTGGGTAACAAATAACAATTCCTTCAAAAACAAAAAGTGAATTGTGACAAAGTGTCTCCTTGAAAGTTATTTGTAAGACAGACAATGATCTCATTATTTCCATTTTTTTTTCTGTTAAAGCCATTTGTGAATATTTACACTTAAAGTATTCGCAATACCTCTATCTACGTAAATTGAAGTCACTTAGCGAATATATTTTGCAACAATGAAATAAAAGTAAATATGTAGTGTAATAACATCGATTAAAGGTTAACAGCACGAAGCGATTTTATTATTCTGAGGTCGGTATGGTATACTCGAAATCATTATATCGATTTCGAAGTAGTCGCCAAATAAGATGCCCGTTTTAACACTCATTGCAAACCAACTAGAGATGTTACCAAACATATCGGCAATCCAAGTAACTGATTCTCACGTGAAATCGATTAAAACATTTTTAGAATTTATAATTGTTTAGATTAAGTTTAGGTTCATATTAGTTTTAAGTTTTAGATAGACCATTAATTAAATATATATGTAAATGTGTAAATACAGCATGTTTGTATTGCTTTCTGTTTATATTTGAATTGTATTCCTGACATACTTTAAAGTTATTAAAGAAAATAAATTTCTAAGTATGATTTATTTTGTTTAATAACTTAATATTACACATAATAATAACGAAATTAAGCATTTTAAATGATCAGATAACAATAACTCGTAGTTATATAGACGAGCTATAGATGGAACAAAACACATTACTACATATTTTAAAAAGTTTTCAAATTAAGACCCATTGCTGTTACGGTCAGCCTTTTGAGTAACGCAATAGCGCAATGGTTCAGATTTCAAGGACTCGGGACCAACTTTACTTTCCAAGACTAATTTAAGTAATTTTAAGTTTGAATCACTTTGAAGTTATTTATTTAAACTTGCGAAAAGGTTTGGAACCTCTAGCCGTTACTTTAACATAGTAATATTTTACAATGCTCAAAATTGTTCAGGGGTGCGGAAAACGCATATCTTAGAAAAGAGGCGCAAGCCTATCGGCGTATAGCTTAAAAACCGCCTCGCACACGGAGGAACGGCGATTTTAGTTATATAGGTAGTTACTTGCATGGATACATTGGCCTCCCATATCAAGTATACATCGCCCATGACCGGAACGACATCAGAGGCAACTGAATTGGGTAAGCAGTGCAAATATGAGTACTTATATAAGTGAAGACTAAGTATTTGTGCCAATAGAGACGATTGGTTCGTGGGGTCCTCGCGTGCTGGAATTCGTAAAGGAATTATACTCGGAAGTCGTCGTTGACGCCGTTTACAAGAGGGCTGATTGTTTTCTCACTCAATGGTTAAGTTTAACCACTTAGTGTGTGGTAAGTGTACTAGGTACCATGCCAAGGGGAATAAGGCTTTACGATAAATTTAATGTTTAGTCTGTAGTTATTGAATATATAACTTTACTTAAGTTAATTAATTAATTAACTTAAGTAAAGTTATATACTCAATATTGATATCACTACTAAAGAGTTAATATAGAGGCCTGAACCCTAATTCAGACGTACAGATGGCGAAATACTCTTATTTTTTAAGACTAAAGTAGAGAAAGAAGACCATTAAGCACTGCAATAGCGCTACAATAATTTATTTTAAATCTTTTAGCGTACACCGTCGCTCTAATATCGCGATACTAACACGCAAATGTAGAACTTTATTTAGCTTTATAAAGCGGTGCATTTTTCACGGGTACAACAGCGCTATACCCACTTGTATAACTACTAATACTTACTACTACTTATCCATAGAGCCAATTCCGTTCCCCCGTTTCTTTCCGTGGATGTCGTTAGAGGCGAATATGGTTAAAAACCTTGAAAATCGCCTTGAAAAAGACTACAAACATAGCGAAAACTACAATATCGATGATCGGTAGCAACGTCTAAGCTACCAGGTGCCTGGTACTGCAAACGCAGATCCGCTACCTAGGGAGCATATGTTCTGCAGTGGATTATTTACAGGCTGGTGAGGTATAGACCGTCTTTAGAGTTCATAATTTATTGCTATACACATCGTTAAAATTAACATAATGCAAATTATTATTGAAGAATGTTTATTTACGCCTATTGGAAATAGGCATGTAATTATAGAAAAACAAGGAAAAATATTGCAATTTACTTGCCTGACACAGTTAGAGCTCTTTCCGCAAAATAAATCTTATAGAGATAAAAAAAACCTATGCACAATTATATTTCAATATTTAAATTCACGCATAACCAGCACACGTTTAATGACATAGTTATGTAAAAAAAAAACCTGAAATATTTCGCGTATAAAATAAACACACCACACTTATACTAAAGTTCTCTATGCACCGAGCGTTACGATGCCGTGTCAGAACAAAGAAGTGATATCAGAAAAAAATAATCGCAAAATATTTGCAGTTGCAGCGCACGGACTACGCGCGTGTATCCGACGCGTTCAATCGATTATAAACGAAATAACGAGATAACCGTGTTGCTGTGTTTAGCGCGTGCAACGAGAATGTCTGTCAGTCTGAACGCGCAGAACGCAAAAACCTAAAGACGAAATAATTAAGGGAAGGTAACTACCCAAACGATCTCCTAGAATAAAAAGAGGACACTCACGGGAAGAAAGGGGATGTCAGATTCTTATGCCGATACCGCAAGGCAGCGTTTGGCTTGATTTACACTTTGTTCTATTACGCTAAGAACTGAATGGGTTATGATGAAACATGGCAGGTAGACTGAATATACTTTTTATTACGCGAAAGTATACTTCTTTAGGAACAATTAAGCAGAGCCGCGGGCGATTGCTAGTTTATATTGTCTGCCTGTGATTTCTAAATAACTACTTTTTCTTAAGAATATAATATACCAAAATTCAAAAAATTATATCTTTGATTTTTTGTGTTTTTCCGGGCTGGAACCCATATTAAAGGAACTCTCGCGGGAGGGAAGGTAAAGGAGAGTGAGCCTCCGGTTACCTCACTCGCCGAACGCATAAGCACAAGACGCTTCTACTTCACGCTGGTATTCTGCAAGGCCTACCCCGGTCGAGCTGGCCCATTCGAGCAGCAGTAACAGCCGCCGCTTGGCTCGACTTACCTTTTAGAAACTCTATAATATTCTGAAAGCCAAAACTATCATATACAAAAGTGTTTATACTGGGATATAAAGGACGAAAAAAAAATCGACCTGAACGGGATTAATACCCGAAGTAATAGCCCAAATGGAATCCAATCACAAAAAACACGGAACGATTTAAGTATTACATTCACTGTTCGGAAGCCTTTGAATAATTTACGTGTCTGTTTAATAAGAAACAACATTATATATTCTGGTATTCGTATTCGACGAATAGTACAATCCGTATTCGTAAAAGTAGTATTTGTTGCATCACTAGTATTTTTTTTTCCTCTTTTTCTTCTTTTTTAAAAGGAATATGGATGGTGACTTGCAGATTGAAATGGATTTTGAGAAAGCATTCGAGCGTATAAAATATGAGATTCTTTTATGGAAACTTTATTCACAGGTGATCTGTTGTACACTGTTACAATACGAAATCTTTACATGGACACACACACAACACATACCCACATTTATTTAACTGAGTGAAAAAAAAAACAGGTTTCCGTCAGAGGAACATTATTAAAAACGGTGATAAGTGAAAAAAACTGATACTAGACAAACTAAATAATTTTCATTTCTTTAATTGTATTTTTTTTTGTGACGTTATTCACTACCAAGTCACGGCTAAGGAATATACAAACCATAGATATATGTTCTCATTCTTCATTATAAAGCCAAGCGGCGGCGTTTGCTGCTGCTCGAAGGGGTCAGCTTGGTACCACAGCCTCGCAGAATACCGGCGTGAGGTAGCTTGTGCCTCTGGGTTTCCTTCGGTGAGCGAGGTAACTGGAGGCCCACACCCACTCTCCATCCCATCTCCTAAATACCTTTAAAGGCCAACGACAGCACTTCTGGTGTTATAGATGGGCGACGCTAATCACTAACCATGATGAACCGCTTGCTCGTTTGCCGCCTTTCCCATAAAAAAAAACATGTAAACGCAGTGCCACGGCTACTAACTACTCAGTCCACCGCCACAAGGTAGTAATTTGTCGTTGGGCTAGTAAACTGTTAGCACAAATATATCTAAGAGTGAAATTAACAAAACTAAAAATAGTATTCCGTGACTAAACTACTGCACTTATGTAATTGACATTTTAGTCTATGGTCTAGAAAATGTAACGTCGCATCCAACCGTATAAATGGGCTTCTTGGAAACAACTACTGTACTGTGCAGTGAACGTCGACGTTTAAGATAAGTGAATACATCTAACCCCATTGTTGTGTAGTTCTATTCAGAAAATAATTTTTAAGCCAAGGTTTAAGACTAAATAAATAGACTTCTAGAGTAGTTTTTATTAAAAAAAAAAAAAAACTACATAGCGACAGTAAAGTAAAATGAGTGCGTTTAAAAATCTATGACAAAATCACTGCAAAATCAATGGTTCTTATATTTCATTTAAATAAAATTCGGAATTTGCTTATAAAATACAAGTGTCTAATTTAAAAGTATTGCAACATTCTTGATTAGGTGTTTATGAATAAACTCCATTCTTTTTAACACTTACTAAATATTAAAAAATACAATTTACAAAAACGTTTTCACTATCACATCTTGTGCAAAACAATTTCGAACCCACTAACGTCTTTTTTACTGACAACGTTAGCAACCTTCTAAACGGATCATACATGCCAGTGTATTTAAACACGAGAGAACTGTGAGACAAAACTATGACATAATATGTATATGCTCTCACGACCCAATACCAATACAAGGGTGTTCAGAGGCATAAATACCTAAAAATTCACTATTACATTTTATTTTTAAATAAAGATATCATAGTTTAATAAAGTGTAACAGTTATGGACAAAATTATAATTGTTTTGAGACCCACAACTTGAATAACACATGTGTGACAATAGAATTCACATTGTTGCAACAATGTAAATTCTATTGTTGACACACTCAGGGTTAAGCAAAAAGAGACAATAATGTATACATACATATTACACAATAGTCTTCTCTCTAATCCAATATCAAAACCTTCGCCAATATTTTTTATCATGAGAACATTTTATGCGCAATTCTTAATATAACATCATCTTTAAAAAATACAACAATAGTACTAAGTTTTACGACCAAGGTTTTTATAAATCTAGCTTCCACAGTACTAAGACAACAAACTGGCATTATATTCAATTTCCACAAAGCAACTGATAGATAATATTAATAACTCCTGTATGGTTGTCGAAATTAAACATAGGTTTAATGCATACCCGGTCTAAATATCGGTGTTGTGGAAGATATTATAGCACTTCTAAATTTTTATACCAATACCAAAATCTTCCATACTAGTACCGTCCTGTCCCGTGTGGTATGGGATAGGTGGTGTTATCGGCTAAACGGTATTTAAGAGTTCGTGTCTTAGTAAAACGGACAACTTTGTTCCCATTGCCCGCCGCGATTGTTTCTTTCATATTTTCCTAACTTAGCTTAATTAAAAAGATAACCTACTAAATTCTGTTATTCTCTCATTAAAACCTGCGGTATTATAGGGTCGGCTCAAACTAACGCAGAGTCGTGTCGAAGCGAAACCAATGCATATTTACCTTTATATCCTCAAATCAACAAATACATTTGTACAGGTATAGTATTGTTATTAACTACAATTGTGGTCATATAATAGTTTTTTTTATTTGGATTATAGGAGGCTATTTTGCTTTTTCCGTATCATATAATACGGCAAATTATTTTTGTGAAACAACGAAGATGTTTGCCAAATGAAACGCATTTTTATCTGCTTCGTAAACCCCTTCGAGTGTCATAAGTACTGATATGACTTCATAAAATAACTTCAATTGTTTCTAGTTATTAGACGTGGAGGGATAAACGAATCGAAACTTAATTAGGCACATGTTAAAGGTTACCGGCAAATCACATTGCAAAGTAAGAATGAGATAGTGTAAAATTTAACACTGGTCTTTTGCGCCATTTCCTTTGTCATAATAAAAGTGTGTGGCGTGATAGATTGAACTCGAATTCGATTTTAAGAAGTTACTAATCTAAATCGTTACGTACTGGTGACCTCTAACAATCCGTCAAAAAAAAATATCATGAAACAATAAACATACAAAGCTTATACTTATATCGAAAGCAGAACAAATGTGTTTTGTATTGGAAATAATAATAATTTGTTTAAACAATTATATTATAATGATACGGCAGATTTGATATTTTAGTCATAAATACGACACAATAGATGTTTACAATAACAATATTGTTATGGAGAAAAGTCTACAGATGCATTAGCGCGTCAGACGTCGTCTAGACAATGCAGGAGTTGCAGATGTTTTTTCTTCATTCGCTTTAGTCGTTACAAAATTGGCACTTCGTTGCGTTGCTTGAAATCGACTTTGCGCCGATGGGAATCGATCGACCCCTCGGTTATTGCTTCACCCGTCACTTTGGTGTACCGCAGGGAGTTTGTTGGGGCCGCTAGGCGTGAGCGCGCGATTTTTGCGCCGTTTGAGCGTGCTCGCTGAGATGCGCCATCAGCAGCGCCACGTACTGGTCGCGGTGCTTGCTGAAGTGCTGCACGTGGGCGGAGCGCTCCCAGCACTGCCACGTGCACTGCGAGTGGAAAATAAAACAGAATTAAGAGCGCTTACGCCTCACGGTTTTCAAGTCAATAAAGGTTCACAAATTTTTCAAGTCCACAACCTTCGAAATGAATTCTAAGTCTAAACCGATCTTAATTAAACTTTGTACGTACATGCAGTATACATATGTCTAAAAAGTTGGTATAAAACGTTTTCGAAATGTCCAGTTACAAAGGAGGTAATTGTGTTGGAGTTTGAATGTCTAAGTAATGGCAGGCAACACTTGTCACATGTGAAGTGACAGTTTTCGAATATCGGTATGTTTATTTAAATGTAATAACAGATGATTGTCTTCGGTTATGACAACTGACTTCTCATCTAGACACGGACAATGAAACATCCTAGGGATATATAAACATAAAATATGGTAAATGTGTAAGAGTGTAGTGTTTGTAATATATATTAACCATGAAGTCAGTGTTTTAAAATAGCCCGTCACCTCCAGAGCCCAGTACCATCAAATAGAACCTTCTAAGAAATTGTAACCATAAAACACTCTTATTTAACTTTAATACGCTTTTTCAAAGAGTTTTCTGCTATCCATTAGGTCAAAATTCTATGCATTTTACTTGATGCAATCTATCAGAAAAAAATAAGCAGGGATGGTCAGAGGTCTAGACATATTTCGTCGTCTCAGACAGAAATGTGATGAGCCCAGTCGCTGTCTAGGGTCTTCAGGCCAACGATACAAAACATATGTAAGGTCCGAAAAACTGATTTGTACAAACCCCCACCCACATAGGGCATCGAACTCGACGATGTTCTGATTCGGATTCTTGTGGACCTTCTTTTCTACATCTTACGAGTACATAAATAAACTTCTTCTTCTTTCTTTTATAGCAAATACGGTCTTGAAAATCCACAGCTAAACTTTAACACGGGCACTGCTTTATTAAATATACTGCATAACCGGGCAGTAGGCGTGGTATAATATAATTAGATTTTCCTGAATCTCATCACTAAAAAAATCTGTTAGCTTATAACTGATATCAGTTTAAGCATCTCCAATATTCTGGACGTAGATAACTAATAGCCTCTGGCGATAATAATGACGGAAGTTGAATCCAAAAGCCGAACCCAAGTCTCACGGTGATGGGGAGCGACATCTCCAGTGCGAGGGTGCCGGCACTGCCCTCACCAACCCCACTTGCCCAGCGTTGTCGGGGCAAACCTACCGAATAATGAATACCTGGACTTTGCCTTGCGAGAGGTCTTATGTTCAGCTGTGGATGATGTAGAAGTATTTACCTTCATGCCCATTTTGCACCAGGAGTCGTACACGGCGCGGTTACTCCTCTCGGCCCCCACGGGGTCGCTCCGGGAGAGCAGGAACAGGGCCGGCGCCCTGCACAGGTTCGTGTGGAACAGCTGCGACGAGCGGATGTAGTGCGTTGTCGCCACATCGTGGAACGTCTTCATGTGGTATCTGCGAACGTACGGACTTTTGTCTTCATAATGCCCTGTTTAGGCGGTTCCGGCCACGGCGATAACTTCCGGATACGATTGGCGGTTGGCAACTGCGCGGGAGATATAGTGATGTAGGTTTAGGGCGTATCCTATGTAACGCACATCCGATGAGAGTGGAGGAAGGGTCAGATCGCAGACGAACACAACCAGACTCGAAAAAATTTAGTTTTTACACAAATATTGGCTTCGGTTCAAGCTATTTTGCATACGATCACTGACTGATATCTAATGAAACTTTCATAAAAAAAAAAACGCATTTTTACTTAGTTATAAAAAACGAAAAAATCTATATTATTATCGATTACGCAGTAAGTTGTGTTTATCTTCAATTCTCTTACGCAATATTGAGAAGTTAGTATCTTTTTAGGCTATATTTTTTATTTATAGCCTATTGTGTTGTTGTGTTGTTGTATTATTACACATTTTTTACACTTCGGTTTTTCCATATAGTGTTCATTATGTTATGTGAAATATAAATTATATTAAAATATAAAAACCAAATGGCTTTTTGCGTCACTATAAAGACGTAATCGTAAGACATTTGTAGGTCACGGATAAGACGCATGCGTTTATGATTTATCGCAAATCAGCTTAACTTTTAAATAATTATTATTTTTACGTAATTATATTTGTATTGTTTGTAATTTCGATTATAGCTATGTCTTTATAATTCAATATAAGACATTGTGTTACTTACACTTTTTTCAAATGCTTAATTTTTTTCACTGAGTAGATATTAATTACTCTTGTGAGAGTCAAGTAGTCTTGGGGAGAAATGTGAAGGGGAAGGCGGAAGTGGGTGAGAAGCTAAAGATGCTTCTACTTCACGCCGGTATTCCGCGAAGCTGTGGTACCAACCCGGTCGAGCCGGCCCATTCGAGCAACAGCAAAAGCTGGGGCTTGGCTCTACCACGTTTAAAAACCTAGACCAAAGAGTGTCTAGACCCTTAAGCTATTAAAAACGTTTATTGAAATCAGTTTTAAATCTAGTACTTTTCCACACATACCGTCGTTATACACTAAATCTAATAGATAATAATCTATCAGGTATTATATCCATAGACAGAATGAAATTGCGTAATTATATATCTAAACACGTCTTATTCAATCATTTTGACATTTTAATGATAAAAAGATGAGGATTAAAAAATGCAATGAAGCTACTTATGCGATAATTTGTAGCGATAAGATTAAAAGTTTATTGATATCTATGTCTGGAAAAATTATTATCATTACAGATTAGAAATGTTTTGGTTTTATATGTAGTCGATGGTCATATGTAGACGACAGCTTGAGGGAATCTGCGACCTCATTGCCCGCCACGCCCGTTGCAAACGGCGACACTACAGGAGAATTTATACATAAATCTCACTTATCAAACTATTTTTTTTAAATCTTCCACCGTTACGAGACGAGAATCCTCCTCTATCGGAGAAGAAACAAGAAAGAAACTGTTACCTTAGCTTAAAATTAAAGTAGCAGCCTGTAAGTGCCCCTGCTGGGAAACGGCCTTCTTCTCAAATATCTGAGAGTGTGTAGCAGCCGCGAATGGCCCGCCACGCTGCTCCATTGCGGGTTGACGGGCTTCACATATCCTCGAAATAATATTTTTTTATTATTTCTCAGACATGCAGGTCTCCTCACGATGTTTTCCTTCACCGCCGAGCACACGGCAAATACTTATATATAACTTACCTTAACAACCTGTAAATATAGTCCACTGCAGGACCATAGGCCTTGTACGTTGAATAGACCGGTTCTCGTCCCAGGCGGTTGTTCACATCCATATATTCCTTTATATTATCACCCTTTTTATAAAGGCTTAGTTTAAAAAAATATTTGAAGCTATTGGTAAGAAGACTTGGGACGAAGGTGTAACGATCTCATGGCTGTCTAACAGTAGAAACTTTAGGTGAAACATCAAAGATGTTCCGGTAAGAGAGCACGGGTTCGGGTCGGTCCAAATAATCAACAGAGTCAATAACTTAAATAGACGTGACGTAGGGTCGTAAGGATCTGCCGCCAGCTCTCTTCCCGTGGGTGTCCCTTAGTCGAATCTCAGCGAGCAAACCGGGCGAAAGAGGGGTTACCAACTGTTCTTTCGTTCTCTCTCGCGGTGAGGTGAAAAGTGGATTTCTGAAGACTGTTTGGCTATGTTGAGTCGTACCGTATGGATATCCTTAATCACTGCCCACCCCTACACGTCACAGGCGTGAGTGCCTATAGTCTTACATCCACTTGCCGGTCGCACAACCGGAGCCCGACGCAAACCGGAACATTCCACACCATGGCCATTATTACATTCATAAAGCTCCCTTGTTTCCAGATTATTCAATTACAGACTCACTCCATGTACGCCTTGAGCGTTTTCTGCATGATCTTGTTCTTTGGAAATACGGCAAACGGCACTCCGATGGTGATCTCGGTGATATCAGCCGCCGAGTCCCACACTTGGGCCGTGATGCGGTCCAGCACCGGCTGGTAACTGCAAACAATTTCATTTTACGTGAGGTTAGCTGGTACGGTGTGCGGGGTCGAGGCCGATGGGATTTCTGTCTAGAAAGATATAGATGGCAGATGGAGCGGGAGCTGTCCGCTTGAAAGTTAACTCACGAAATCAAACCACGCCTAGCGTTGATTACATAACAGACTAATTTGCACTTGGTGTAAATTGCTTGTGCCGATGTTAACATCGAAACCTAAACCTGACTTCTTTTATGTTTGTACCCACTCAACTCCGAGGGGATATTATCATTCAATAAGTTTTGAACGTGATAAAGTCAAGAGGCGGCTTTAGCTGCTGCTCGAATGGACCGGCTCGAGCGGGTAGTGCCACGGCCTCGCAGAATATCGGCGTGAAGTAGACACCCTGTGCTTCTGCGTTTAGTTCGTGTGAGGTAACCGGAGGCCCACTCCCCTTCCTCATCCTCCTCCTAATCCTCCCTTCCATCTCCCAAATTAAAGCCGGGAAACGCACCTGCAGCACACCTCTGGTGTTGCAGCTGTACGCGGCCGACGGTAATCACTTAGCATCAGGTGAACCGCAAGTTCGTTTGCCGCCTTTTCCATAAAAAAAAAATATTTGAAGCTATTGGTAAGAAGACTTGGGACGAAGGTGTAACGATCTCATGGCTGTCTAACAGTAGAAACTTTAGATGAAACATCAAAGATGTTCCGGTAAGAGCACGGGTTCGGGTCGGTCCAAATAATCAACAGAGTCAATAACTTAAATAGACGTGACGTAGGGTCGTAAGGATCTGCCGCCAGCTCTCTTCCCGTGGGTGTCCCTTAGTCGAATCTCAGCGAGCAAACCGGGCGAAAGAGGGGTTACCAACTGTTCTTTCGTTCTCTCTCGCGGTGAGGTGAAAAGTGGATTTCTGAAGACTGTTTGGCTATGTTGAGTCGTACCGTATGGATATCCTTAATCACTGCCCACCCCTACACGTCACAGGCGTGAGTGCCTATAGTCTTACATCCACTTGCCGGTCGCACAACCGGAGCCCGACGCAAACCGGAACATTCCACACCATGGCCATTATTACATTCATAAAGCTCCCTTGTTTCCAGATTATTCAATTACAGACTCACTCCATGTACGCCTTGAGCGTTTTCTGCATGATCTTGTTCTTTGGAAATACGGCGAACGGCACTCCGATGGTGATCTCGGTGATATCAGCCGCCGAGTCCCACACTTGGGCCGTGATGCGGTCCAGCACCGGCTGGTAACTGCAAACAATTTCATTTTACGTGAGGTTAGCTGGTACGGTGTGCGGGGTTGAGGCCGATGGGATTTCTGTCTAGAAATATATAGATGGCAGATGGAGCGGGAGCTGTCCGCTTGAAAGTTAACTCACGAAATCAAACCACGCCTGGCGTTGATTACATAGCAGACTAATTTGCACTTGGTGTAAATTGCTTGTGCCGATGTTAACATCGAAACCTAAACCTGACTTCTTTTATGTTTGTACCCACTCAACTCCGAGGGGATATTATCATTCAATAAGTTTTGAACGTGATAAAGTCAAGAGGCGGCTTTAGCTGCTGCTCGAATGGACCGGCTCGAGCGGGGTAGTGCCACGGCCTCGCAGAATATCGGCGTGAAGTAGACACCCTGTGCTTCTGCGTTTAGTTCGTGTGAGGTAACCGGAAGCTCACTCCCCCCTCCCTATCCTTAGAGACCGGATGCACCGGTAGTTACATATGTACGTGGGCGTCGGTAACCACTTATCATCAAGTGAGCCGCTGGTTTGCTCCCTTTCTTGTTAATGCCATTATAATACTTGGTAAAGTGGATGCTGGCAACACTCACAGTTCCCTGTTCTTCATGACCTGCGCACACACCTCGCCCCAAATGTAGCCCCCCACTGAGAACCCGTGCACGACCATCGGCTGCTCGTTCTCATTCGCAGACAACAGCTTCATAAGATCAGCCGCTACCAACTGAAAGATATAAATATAAAGATCAAAAAAGTATAATTATTGTTATGAATTAATACGGTTTTTTTGGATATGGCTTTGATCTGACGGTCTCCTTACCTATATACGGGTATAGGATGAATGCTACGTTGCGATTTATTTTAGACCATTTCAGGATATTCATTAAATATCAATAATTGATAGATAATTTTTTAGTTATGTTAATCATTAATTAGGCCAACGACATCTATGTCACCAAACTTTTTGCCCTTACGCACCTGCGTCCGATGCGTTTGAAGTCGCCGACGCGCCGACAAAGGAATCGTGCGAGGTCTCATTGCTGCTTTTTATCTGTCTTGATGTTAGGAATATGTTTCCCAATGTATCGTTGATAGATGAACAATATTTATTGACGAGACACGGATATTCGCAGTTAATAATAAACTAGCTGCACCAGAAATTTCATTCGTGTGTTTAAACGGTTTATTAAAAAATAGCTATTGACATGAATATACCAGTTTATAGTAGACGTAAAATTCACAAACGTAGACGTAAAATTCACAAACGTAGACGTAAAATTCACAAACGTAGACGTAAAATTCACAAACGTAGACGTAAAATTTACATATAATAGTTTTTACCAATAGAATTAATAGAACGCGGGCTATGATAAAGTTTTCAATAGGTCAAGGGTTCTGTTACTGAATTTCTAATTAAAAATTGAAGAAGGAACCGGTGAAACAAACAAGAACACACATTCTATATATCTATCAAATTCATGTCAAAAGTACTAGTAGTTTTCGAGTTAAATCGGTTTCTACGGACAGATCGAAAAGTACTTCCATTTTATATACAGTATCGTGCAGTTACATAGACATCACGATCACAATGCACGATTTTTGTTAACACATAAAATATCACGCCACCTCTTTGCCTCGATAGTTCTAGCATTCTTTGACAAACGTCAAACAACTTTTACACACAAGAAACAAAAAGTTTCTTTTCTTGGCTCTAACCAAGCGGCGGCAAATCCCACAATCTTCTGCGTTTCGTTCGGTGAGTGAGGTAACCGGAGGCCCACTCCCCCCTTCCTCATCCTCCTCCTAATCCTCCCTTCCATCTCCCAAATTAAAGCCGGGAAACGCACCTGCAGCACACCTCTGGTGTTGCAGCTGTACGCGGCCGACGGTAATCACTTAGCATCAGGTGAACCGCAAGTTCGTTTGCCGCCTTTTCCATAAAAAAAAAAATAATGACTAGAACAACATGTCTACTTCGAGGGCACCGCCACTGTTCTCACCAGGCAGCCTGCCCAGCGCGGTGAGTGTGGGAAAATCTTTCATTCGAGGCACGCCAGCTTTTGGGCGCCACCTTGGCTTGCGATTGCATTTGTAAGCAGATCGGTGGACAGCACGGCAGCAGGCAGCACCGAGCGTCGGGTCTTGTCGTTACTCCTCACATACCTGCGAGCCCTTCATGGGCCACATGAGCTGCCATGGCGTGCAGGACACGGAGACGACGTCGAACCCCTGCTCCAGGTACAGTGACGCGTACTTCATCACGTGCTTCTGTCGCGCCAGGAGCCAGTTTATCATTATACAGATTGGCCTGTTCAGCTGTCTGTCCAACCTAGAACCAACGAATGGTAATGAAAATGGTATGTCCGTAGTACGTCTATTAAAGGCAAAGGCAAATGAAAAACATTTTTCGGCGTAAGACATACTTCTTTTTTTTTCTTATTTACTTACTATTACTATTATTTACTATTTATTTGTACTTTAATTATTAAATAAATAATTCAGACTAGTTAGATTGAATTTACTTAAATTTTCTAAACCTTCACGACACCGCATACCAAACATTTTATACATAATATTAATATAAAATAACGTATCTCCCGTTAGAAAACCTTTTTTTTTTTTGAAAGAATACTAGCAATGCTATTTAACTAACATTACTAATATTCCTGTTAACCCTCCAACTAAGCATTAGAGATTGTATTTGGAGTGGTTCACGACAATAGTCGAATGGTGGGCTCGAACCTGCGACGTCATGTTTCGCAGTCCGCACCCTAACCCATTAGGCTATTGGCGCTTAAACATTTCTTTGTAAACATTTGTGCTTTGCACAACTGTTGGCTCCGGCTGGGATTCATACAGAGGACCCATAGCTCAACAGACATGTACGCTAACCACTAAGCTAAGTTGGTATTAACACACTCTTTACAGGTAGATCAAGATGATGTTACAAGTTTAAAATTAAAAAAAAAAAACATTAATAGTCAATCACCTACGATAGGTACAATATATTGAATGCATCTCTTATCGTGTGAGCGGCGTGGACTTTGCCCCTATCAATTTGTAATTTAAATGTCTCTAGACAGTGCATTGTACGAGCACAAACTGGCCGTCGTGATATCTAGACAAACATCGGTTAGATTTTAAAGGGTTTCATGAGTG
The DNA here is from genome assembly GCA_029286595.1 of Bhutanitis thaidina. Taxonomy (NCBI): domain Eukaryota; kingdom Metazoa; phylum Arthropoda; class Insecta; order Lepidoptera; family Papilionidae; genus Bhutanitis; species Bhutanitis thaidina. Next base: position 2,649,617 of record JAGSMS010000020.1, on the reverse strand, counting down.
CAATATTATAGAACTTCAGCTCCGAATGTCGACCCCATTATATTACTAGCTGACAGATGAGACTCTGTCGACCCCAAAAACTATTAATTTGTGTGATGCAGGAGTGTTGGATTGGGCTGAGAATCAAACTAGGAGACTTTGACTTTAATCACCGAGCCACACGGTAGTGAGATGCCGGGATAGCTACAATATCTTGCAACGACACTACACACGTATGATCATAATTAATAATTCGTTTATTTCTTAGAATATGGCAATACAAGATCTTATTTTGACAACGATTCTAACAAATTCTGCCATATTAACTAAATCAATCATACAATTTAAATACAAGATGAAAAGATACATCGTACAAAATAAATAGAATTAGTTTAAAGTAAAATTACGACACAGTTCGTTTTTACTAAGTAATTTTTTAACTAAGACTAGTAGAAGGAATTGCCAGCACGTCGTTTATAACCCAGGGGCGTGTCCTTCACGTGCACGCCAGAGTTTGCCACTCCGAATGAAAATAAGGTTCCTCTCCCCCTCACACCCGTATTGTGACCGAGCCCGAGACCCGGTAGTATTCATAATGCAGATATCCACAGATATCCTATGCATGCATTCCAAACATCCGACGAATAGATCCGAGTCCATCGAGTACAATTCAGCTATCAATAAGCAAACTAGAGCGCTGCATCTAGGGCAGGTCCTGAAGCCGTTGACAATACAATGGATTAACCTGTTGAGTAAACGACATAGTCGCTGCACATCGAATGTAAATCAACTTACGCAATGTACGCATATTTAAAAACAAACATTCAGTCGTGACGAATGAATATGTTTTAACGTTAATACTCAATGTTTCATGGCTATCCATTATGTATGTACATGATATAGGTAATGTAAAATAATTTTTGGACATTAAAGAGCCGCGGGCGCAGGAATTAGGAGGAAGTGAACAACGTTCATAATAGCTTTAAACCAGAGATTCCCAAACAATTTTTGGCATGAAACCCCTTTTTCAAAATTAACTGATACCTCAGATCCCCTTGCCAAATTACTTTAAAAATCCTATCTCTAGTTTAATTCCTATTGATACGGATGCGGTTCCGTTTCAGTCAAAAAAAAATCAAAAATCAAATCATTCATTCATCAACAAGAAAAGTCATTTTCACTTACAAGCGTATTTTTTTTTAAATCCACCAGCGTTTCATAATGAGCTTCCTCTGACGGAGAAGAAACAGGCGAAAGAAACTCCGTAGGTATACTATTTTTTTTTGTATTTTTTTCAATATTACAATTTTTTTTTTGAAAAGTCTTGGGAGTGATCAACTCATTCCAATGGGTTATTATGTTAACCAGACCAGTAAAGTAAAGGAGTTTAAGGGGGAATAGACTATCTTTCTTCAACCTCACTTGCACGTTGCACCACCCAGCTAGCCATCTAACGAGGCTCCTGTGACCGAATGACGGCCTAATATCTTTTTGAGTTTGCCGAACCCCAATCCCACAAATCAGTGTGAGGGAGCCGCGTCACCAGTGCGAAGGCACCAGCGCTGCGATCACCAAACCCCGCTTGCCCAGCGTGATGAGCGTGGGCAAACATACAAAGTAACATGCGCAGGCTTTTTTTTGGCGCTAAGAGATCTTCTCGTATGTTCAGCAGTGAACGAGAATAGGCTGATGCAGTAGACAAGTGAACAATTTCACACCCAGTCCTGCGGCATCCACTAGAAGAAAGCGAGAGGCAATTTTTCTTACACATTCTTCTTCAGTCTTCTTTTCATTATAGAAAATTAGTAACTTACTTCATCGTTTTTGGATCAGGTGTCAGCTTGATCTTGTCATTTGTTATATACTGGATATTTTTGGTGATGTCCTGGCTGTGCGCACCACGTTCGAAACCCACCATGGCAACTGGCGCGCAGGAAAGCAAAGGTCGAAGTGATGACTGTGGTGAAAAAAAACATTCGACGTTGAAAACAAAAGTTCAATAAGTTATAAGTTAATAATATCAATAATATTTCCAATACAGACTGTATTGGAAATATTACACCTTCTGTTCTTCCTTCCTTTAGCCCTAAGAGATATTTGTCTAACTAGGTATTTTATTGTTTAAAAATGTTAATTTAAATGCCGATTTTCACTATCTGTAAGAACATAGGACTTTCATACTGTCTTTCCACCATTTCACCTCTTCAGAATTGTTCAATTTAAAATCCATTTCAAGCGTATGTCATAGACCCCTGCCGTCAGAAACTTACCTGCCAAATGTCGCTTTTATATTTACGTTTCTCTGCGCGATAGAGTCCGCAATGATGACATCCGCAGCAGAACTAGGGTGACTAGGGAAGTCGAAAATATCAGGACGCTGAAGTGGCAATGGGCCGGCCACATAGCTCGCTGAACCGACAACCGTTTGGGAAAGAAAGGTTCTCGAGTGGCAGCCACGTACAGGCAAACGCAGTGTGGAACGACAAGATGGAGCGACGACCTGCGCAGTGTTGCGGGAAGTCGATGGATGCTGGTGGCTCAGGACCGAGCTTTATGGCAATCTTTGGGGGAAGCCTATGTTCTGCAGTGGACTTGCGGTATTGACTAGAAGAAATCAATTAGATATTCGAGATGGATAAAAAAATCGTTGTGGATGCACGAAATGTTGCTACCTGTTCTGTTTGAAACCATTTGTATAATAATCCACGATTCCCTCCACGTGTACCCTGGATTATGATAAAAGAGTAGTTATAGCAAATGTTGGAGAAAAAGGAACATGATTGTGATTATTGTGAAATTAAATTATATTCATGAGATGAAATGAGAACTTTATTTGTCAAACTTCTTTACTTGTCAGCCTTAACACGCTTGTTTTATTTAAAAAATATTGTGTACTCATTTAAATATATTCAACACGTTGTAAATAATACTTAGAAATCAACAAATCGCGTATCCAAAATAATGTCATGTTTTCCTTAATATTAACCTTTTTTTACGACACTTTGCGCACTTGCACTTTTTTACGATCCATAATATTTCTTAGTGTATTGTGTTTGGAGATTTAATGCGTTTCCTGTTGCGAGACATCGTATACATTGCCCCCTGAACCCGTTACTATCTCTATTGAATCTATTATTCTCGAGGTGTCGCGTTGCATCGTTCCAAAGAAAGAAAGGTCACCCGCGTACTATGAAATTAAAACAATGAACCACGGTTTTATTTATTTATTTATTAAGGATCACCAACAAGGTTGTTAACACATAACAAGATTTTTTTAAAAAAAAGAAAGGCACGTGCCAACTTACTTAAAGGTAACCACGGAAAGCCAATAGATACAGTCTTGTATAGTTAAATGAATATTAACATTATTCAGACCTATTACTTATCTAAAGTAACACTATAGTGAGTTATAAGAAACTACAACTTCATAACAAAATTAAGCGAAACAATACAAACAAAGAAGGATTAATAATTAAAATAAAGACAAATATAATAATTAAGCTACCTACGATTTTCTTCTATAAATTATTGTGTAATGAGCTCCGCATTTTAGTCCTACGCTCAGAAATTTTAGTTGAGGGTATGTTCACGTTCACTTTTTTATATTCCTCATTCATCATCATCATTTCAGCCTATCAGAAGTCCACTGCTGAACATAGGCCTCCCCCAAAGAATCTCTTCATGGGGGGGGGGGGTTTGCCTTAGTAGCCACGCCTGGCGAGCGGGTTGGCAACCGCAGTTTTTTTTTTGTTCTAGTGCAGGAAGATGCTGCTGTCCATCTCCTAATATAGTTTTTACCATTAGTCGCCTTTTACGACACCCATGGTCAGACAGGGTTGGCGCTTTTCTTTACTTCCGACAGCCACACGGAATTTCTCATTATAGCGCATTAAATCCTATATTCGTACGAGACATTTTGGTACAGAAAGGGACAAAACGAGTTAATCTTATTGACTTAACTGGTGCTGAAAATTGCAGTCTAGAAGGTAAACATGGACAATCAATAACATTATTGTCAATCTTGTAAAGGGTAAGATGATCTGTAAGCTGCCTACGGGAGGAGAGAGGCAGAAGTTTGGCATGCTTTAGACGGGTGTTACAATTCGGTAATTTCTTTATAATACCTCAGTCATAAGCAAGGTGGCACAGAAAACGTTTCAGTATTCTCTCGATGCGTTTAACATAAACGTCATGGTGTGGATTTCACACTGAGCTACAGTACTCGAGCCCACTTCGAACTAGGGCGTTGTAAATCGAAATTTTACACCATGGATTTTTGAAACACTTCATGTTCCTTAAAACAAATCCGAGCATTCTGAATCCGGTCTTTACGATATTATCGACATGAAGATTAAAGTGCATTTTGCTGCCAAAAATTACCCCGAGATCAAATTATAGTATTATGTTTGTATTGCAAGCGCCAATAGCCTAATGGGTTAGGGTGCGGACTGCGAAACATGACGTCGCAGGTTCGAGCCCACCATTCGACTATTGTCGTGAACTACTCCAAATACAAGCTCTAATGCTTAGTTGGAGGTTTAACAGGAATATTAATAATGTTAGTTAAATAGCATTGCCAGTATTCTTTAAAAAAAAAATGTTCTAAGTTTTACAAAGTTTATAGTCCACGTGAACAACGTAGGAAACATTACTCACGCTGGTATAAGCGGCCCAATACTTATTTATTTTAGAGTCGTTGTACCCCAGAGATCAGGGTCAGATAGTTTTTATTGCATTTCTTGCTTCTTGCGCACCTACCTAAAGTAAGCGCAATCTATTATTAGACATAAATTAAAAAATCGGTTATGTGCGAGTTTGCGCTTCCGTACCATGGTAATTAAATAAATAAATATTATACGTATGTAAAATAAAAGAAAAAATTTTATATTTCGTTTGATAATATTCGAGATGGTTATCCCGCCATCTGACTGCAGGCTTTCCGATATTCAATGCTTTTTTTAAGTTCCTCTTACGTCACCCGAGGGAAGAAAGGACCAATAAATATCTAACATAAGTAACTAGATATTTATTAACTTGCGCTACTTTAAATAAACACGTGTTTCTTACTGTCTTTCAATGCCTAGGTTTTAGATTGTTTAGTCAAACCGTTGAGTTATGACGTCACTCAGTGCGCTCATGTACGAGAGCGTTTACCGTATCCAAGTCATAATAATTATATTCTTCTGAAATAGCGTGTGAAGTATAGTGTCAGAATATAGTTTAACAATATTATTACAACTTCCACAAGTGTTCATGTAACTAAAGTAAAGTAAAGAAAAGTAGCAGCCTGTAAGTGCCCACAGCTGGACAAAGGCCTCCTCAAATATTTGAGAGGGTTTTGGAGCCGGGAAGAGCCCGCCACGCTTCACATATCCTCGGTATAATATTTTTATTATTTCTCAGACATGCAGGTAAAATTACACAGCACTTAAAATTGCTATTAACAATATTAGTGAAGCTAAAGCAAGCGCCCTGGCCATTAGGCTACCATGGCTTTCTCCAACGATTATTTTATGTTCCACTAGCGAACAAAACAGATTTGCATATAAACGATATTTTAGATAGGTCTGCTAGATTTGTCAGTACGTTGCAAAAAAAAGCACCAAAGGAGTACCACCAGGAGAAGAGTTCTCTTACATGTCGAACGACTTTAATAACGATTTTTATACAGATAACCATCTGAAGTAACACAGCATGGAATAGAAAAAAAAGTAATGGAAGCTTTCACCAACTTTTTCTCCAAAAGCCAACTTCAACCGCACGCGGTGTATGCTGCTGAGTAACGAACGAGGTTCTGGCGACCGACTGATGATGAAAAATCTATCCATCTATTCCGATCTGAAATTCCTCAAGACTAGTGATGGGGAGCAGCATCTCTAATGCCTTGTACCCGACACGGTGCTCACCGACCCACCTGCTCGGCAAAGTGAGTACGGGGAAATTTTGTCGCTCTCATGGAGAGGTCTATGTCCAGCCTTGGACTATATATACAGTCTGGTAATTAAAAATAAATTAAGATCTATCAATCAATAAAATAATTTTTAAAATCGTAACTGTAGTCCCTGTGATTATCTCACACATATGTGTGACAACACTCTACAAAATTAAAAACTCGCTTTATAATAATAGTGCAGATTAAAATGAATATACACTACAAACATTGGACTCAATATCCAATTTTATTTAACAACGCAGCTTCGTTGTATCAAATGGATTACCGAACATTTTGCCAAATACGTTGGATCCAACCGTCCACCGTTAATTGGCAACATTGTCGCTTGTTACACGTGTATCGCACGCATGCAATCACGTGTGTGTGACGCAGTGGAAATATCCGATGCAACCGAAAGCGCGCCGCCTACGCATTGATAGGCTCGACCTTCAACTTGGAAATAGCAACACTGGATATTCATATTTTATTGACATTGCCTCCATATTGTATTGATTTTTTTTTTGTGGTAAAAGGGGAAAACGTGCGATAGTGATTACGTCTGCAACCCCAGACAAGTTACAGGTGCGTTGCCGGCCTTAGGATATTTGGGAGATGGGGGGGAAGAAGGGGAAGGCATTTGGGGGAGGGGGAGTGGGCCTGCGGGACCTCACTCGCCGAACGAAACGCAGAAAACAAAAGATGCTTCTACTTCACGTCGATATTCTGCAAAGCAGTGGTTCTACGCCAGTCGAGCCAGCCCACTCGTGCACCAGCAAATGCCGCCGCTTGGCTCTACCACGCAAAAAAAATATATATGTAGTGATGCTGCTGCCCGTCACTGCTCTATGGGGCACATTCAGTTGAACATTCCGCTATCAAACGTACGCCAGAACCTTGATTCATTGGCCAGCGGATGTACCACGTCCAGGTTCGGTTCGCATTTAGCGGAAGTGTAGGTACATTCCCCCTTTACACTCCATATTCCACTGCGGACACTTTTAATTTTTTCTCTGCCATATAACGACCACGGACCTATGGACTCCACACCAAAGACACAAACGCATAGTATCTTGAGTGGATCGTTGTCTGTTCACTTCGTTTATTTTGTCGATCGTAGATTTTAAAATTAACCTCAAAAAAAAAACAAACAGCGCCCTCTGTGACAGTTTAATTAGGATCCTAATCACTTTCCCCACCCTGGATTGAGCACGGACCGATCGTATCAGTCACAAAGGCATAGCATAATTCCGCCATTTACTCGATTCGTATGTCTCTAGAGTACAGAGCTGTGACTGACTCGGTCTGTTTTTTTTTGTTCTTTACATTACTTATTTTAGCTATTATTAGTTTCTTTTTAATTATATTTGCTAGTTATTTAAGGTCCATAGAATACAGAAAATTAAAAAGGAAAACATTAGGGTAACTGTCCACCGGTCCACCCACTGATGACAAGTGACTACTGCAGCCCATGTATACAGATGCGATGGGCGATGCGACATGGAATGTACTTCAAAAGTCAAATCAGTGGTATAGTCGGGAGAGCAAGACCTAGACGAACATTTCACGATCAAATCGGAGACGTTCTGGAAAAAGGCCAGGTCAAGAGTCTCTAAACCAACGAGCATGCATGCGAAGATTGATGAAAGTGGAAGAAGCGAAAGACTTATGTCAGGACCGTAGTAAGTGGAGGAAGATAGTCTCTGCCTACCCCGTTGGGAACAAGGCGTGAATATATACATACATACTTTGTCTTTATGTTTTATATAGTGATTATACTTTTGCTGATAAAGTACAATAATAACGTTTGGTTGGCAACCCCACCTGAAGTCTAAGATGAAATGCCTCACTACCACTAAGAATGCTACTGAAATACCTTACAGCCTCCATTTGTACCGCTGATTAGAGGCAGAAATATATATTATAGGATTGGGCATGTATCCACTTTAATAACATCGAAAAGGAATGGATAATAATTTTGGCGTAACTATTAATACTAAATTACAACGTAACCAATGTTTATTAGTTTGTTCAGATAGTGTTCTGTTCAATTCATCGTGGACTACGAAAATTAGTGCACAAGCCTTAGTGACGCGTTCAAATTCAAATGTTCTTATAAATAGATCATCCTAAAACATTACATACTCGTACTATGTTGCAGCGCGATAATATTGCAAGCATATTGTTTTCAGAGATGTAAAGAGATACAAAATAAATATTCGGTTATTTTTAAAGTTAATCTAATTTTAATCTATCTAAGACCATAAAATTATTAGCAATTATTTTGATATAATGTATCTTTAAATGATGGACAATTTTATTGCCATTAAGACTCTTGCAATGCTTGCAACTTTTCAAGTATAGTAAAACCCTCACTTTGACCGTATTCACTCAGTTTTTTTAATGTTTTTTATTTTTATTTACCACGTGCTGGTGAAGGAAAACATCGTGAGGAAACCTGCATATGAGAAATAATAAAAAAAATATATTATTTCGAGGACATGTGAAGCCCGCCAACCCGTAATGGAGCAGCGTGGCGGGCCATTGCCGGATCCTGCGCCCTCTCAGATATTTGAGAAGGAAGCCTTTGCCCAGCATTGGGCATTTACAGGCCGCTACTTTATTCTATATTTTTTAGTGTGGGCCCACGGTTACTTCTCTCACCGAACTAAACGCAGCAGCACAAGATAGCGGTATTCTGCGAGGCCGTGGTGCTACCCAGGTCGAGGCGGCCCAATTAAGCAGCATGGTGCTGCTGAAGCTTGTCTCTCGCCATGTATAAAACAAACATCGAGAGGTTTCAGTCGGTGCAAACCCGACACAACCCGTCCTTGTCCCCCGCGGGGGATAATATGTCTGATATATTTTTTGAACAAATTTCACGACAATTCCCGTTTCACGACATTCACCGGATGCGATAGGGTCGGTCAGCCATATTTTCCTATTGTCGACTACATTAATGAAATGTCAACCTTTGTGGTGCATTTTGACAAAGTTTAAACTTAACCGTAATTGTGGTGACAATTAAGAGTTTGGTGAAACTGCTATATAAATCCGAATTTAGAAGACAGTGGCATATGCCGACGAATCTTATAAACTCTGAATAGTAACGATTGAACGAATACTGTCAATCCACAAGAAACGCTAATGTGCTAAGAAAGCGCCTTGTCAGCCCCGAGGGATGGAGCTGGGTCCATATTATAATTAATGATGTAAAAAACGCACGTATCACCTTGTGCAGCGATTCCCAATCTGTGGTACGCGTACCCTTGGAGGTAGACGGGGTCCCATTGAAAATTATATTGGTAATGGCGGAAATACTGAGAAGTTAAAACAGTTAACTTATATAAACATTATTATAATGCATTATGTCTACAATAAGTAATAACTTACTCAGGTGCTCGACTATGAGCGTTGGGTTGATAAAATACTGTACATTTTTAGGAGATATAGGTAGAGGTTTTCAGGAGAGGGGTAATCATAAATGAAAAGTTATATTAAGGGGTATGTGAACAAAAAATGGTTGGAAAGCACTGGCCTAGTGAACAAAGCTCTTTAAAATTACAAGTATATTTAAAAGTAACATTCCCAACGATTTCGTCCGCGTATAATTTATGAGTACTTTTACCTTATGACGTTGTTTTATTCATTACGTTTTCTTTTTAACATAAAATTCATACGCTTTAGATTAAAGAATGCAATATTTAAATTCGTTTCATAGTTTTGGGGTATGGATCTAGTTGTGGGAAATACCGGCAAAGTTTCTGAATTTCTTTCAGCAGCAATTTTCGCGTAAGAATCCCATTCTAGTCAATCCCGGTAATTTTCCGGAATTTAAAGCATCGTAATTTTTAACTGGAGTCATAAGGTTTCACACAGTGTAAACCTTATTTTATTATATCCGACAAACTACGGTCCAGTACAGACTGACCAGTCCAGACTTTTACAATGCAAACAAATTGGGATGGAATTATTGTGATAGGAAATGGTTTTAATGTGATACAAAAATTGTAAGTTATCATTAGTACATCAACCTATGTTAGACACAGCTAAACATAGGATTCTCCAAGACAGCCTGAGTCAAAGTCAGCATTAATTTCTTGAAAGGTTAGCCTATACTCACCAAGTTCGGCAGGCAGGTTGGTAAATGCAGTGCCAGTACCCTCGCAGTAGTGATGCTGCTCCCCATCACTAGTCTGTGGGAATTTGGTACAGCCAATTCATTACACCATGTGCAGGTGGAGCTAGCATTTGAAGAGAGAGATGATACATTCCTCTCTTACACTTCTCGTAATTTTAAATCGGTACTAATACTATAAATTGGAATGTACTCCTGTCTGTGTTAGGTTTTCATGGCTAACCCATTGGACCAATTTTGATGAAATTTGGTATGTAGATAGCTTGAACCCTGAGCATTTGACTTTTTATCAAGGAAAGGCCTTGGAAAATCTAACTTGCCATGTGGACATGCCAGGCACCAGCTAGATTAAAAATAAATAAGTACAATCTTATTCTTGGCCGTGCCATCTATAAATTAGGATCGAGACAAAGTGATACTTACATTTCCATTACTTTTTGAAACCAATTTTGCATTATTAGCAGCCAATGACAACAAAGTCCTGAATAGACTCATTGTAACAGTTCTTGCCTGTAACAAAATAGAATGAAGACTCAATTACAACTTGCATGCATTTAATGATTTCTTGTAACACAAACACAACACATTCGAAATTAAACTATTATTTACGAACTTTATTGAGTTTAATATTGTTTTGATATTCCAGACGTTTCCAATGCTTTACATTATCTTGAGGCTTTCTTCTAAGAGCACATAATGCATAGATTGGACCAAAATTATTAAATAAAAGCTGAAGGAAGCCAGAGGTAACTATGACATCTGTATGTCTATCACTTCAGTCCCCCCGTGACTATGTCTGCTGTAAAGCACTCGAAACATTGGGAATTTAAAAACAAAATTAAATGAGATAAAATCCATAATTAATAGTTACATTTCAAATTGCATGCATTTGTTCATGTTTTGAATATTATGAACTTAATGGCCATGTAAATATCGTTTAGGGTATTTATTACCAATGGCAGAAATTTTAAAAGAGTTTCTTCATAAATATTTATAGAAAGAAACAAATCAAACAAAGGGAGAACAAATTGCCCTTTATGCTATATAAATAAATTTCCATTTATATATTTAATATGAAACAACAATACTGTAAGAAAATAGTAGCTTGGTATAAAATTAGTTACTGCAATTTATTTATTTCTGTCCGTTTGTTACACGGCCGATTTTCAGGAAAAACAAATTTCAAAACAGAAACTAAATATACAGCTATGAAACATTCATATAATAATGAGGATGGTAGGTAGGTACTACATTATTTATGTTCACATTATCATGGGCATCATTAAAATGTCTTATTCTTAGTTATTTTCATCATTATCACATAATTTTATAATGGAACCTTAATTTAATATTTTTTTATGGTACATTTAAACGTCGTTAGTCCCCCTTTTTTTCCGAAAAAACTGGCTGGACCTAAACCAAAAAAAGAGGTAATATGACGGAACTTATGGGAATACAAATAACAAGTAGGAACTTACTTAATTAATAGGAACCCATTGCGTTCTAATCGAAATTAAAAAGAATGTTGTTATTATAATGCCTAGTAAATACTATGACATAACATCATACAAACATGACCTTTATAAAAAAAAACAACGCATGGACATGCATTAGAATTAGAACATCGAATAGGATGTAACAATTTATCTTAGATGTCAAGCGCGATGTCGACAGAAATAGTGTAATACTCCGACGTCCCTTGTGCCCAATCAAAGATAACTCGAAATATTATGTACTTTTACATAGTATATGTCTCTGTACCCATTAACATAAATAACGCCATGCCTTGGGTAACATGAATAAAGTGAAATTGTTACGGAGTTGGTTGAGGCAAGTACAGTAATATAACATCGCAATGATAGAATATTCAATGTAATTAATATTCTTTAAAAAGTCGGCGGATTAAAATACTTACCCAAAAAATAAATAAACCTCCAAAACTGAAGCTTAGGTAATACTTTCTTATTTTTACCAATTATTCATTAAACATTTTTACAAGCAAACGTCGAAACAGCAATTATTAACTTTTAGAGTTATTTTTAGATATAATTGTAAAGAATAAGCCAAAAGTTCTATTTTCGAATATATGAATATTATGTAAAATTCTATAAATGAAATTATGAATGATGAAAAATTAAAACAAATTTAAATAAACTGCAACAAGAACTATGTCCATTTCGTTACTAAAACAAAAAAAGATGCAAGATATCGATGTATGTATATCGATATATCGGTACTCTACGATAACTTTATTTTTTCGATATGTCGATTCCAATGATTATGTATCGAAAAAGTAACAGCAATCGCAATTTAATGCAATCATAGCGCATAGAAGTATGTTTAGTAAAAACTTCTTAAATAGGACAAAACTTCAATTTGAATTTTTCGGAAGATCGGCCGATAATTCGATGAATTTTCTGAAATATTTAAAAAATTATTTCACATTTATTGAAATATCGATATGATATATCGAAGCATCTGGTGAAAACACCAGATTGGGCATTCTAAAATACGATTTACCCGTTGTGGGGTCCCATGATATCCGCTTCTGTAGAAGACGTCTGAAAAATATTTTATAGACGATAATTGCATGTCTGAGGACTGAGGGACCACAAAGCAAATTAATAAATAAAATCGCTGGCGAAAGTGACATCTCAGGTTCACGGCCTACACGAGATATACTCGAGTACAAGGTTGTTTTTATAAAATTCGACCCATTACTCCTTTATCGTTATTGTCGGTAACCCAAGCGTAGGTAATGTACCTTCGTAAAAACTCTAGTTTAAGTCAGAAGTTTTCTTTCATTAACAGGGGTCGAAGCGCAACACAGCAGCAAGGAGCAGCCTCGCATCCCAGAACTTAACACCAGTGCCAGCAGCGTCGTTGCTCTTTATTAAAATTATTTGCGGGCCTTCTGTACCCGGGCCACTTCCGCCGAAGCTGTAAAGGCCGCTGGGCGTACCGTGTACCACGTGTCCAAAGGGTTTTTAGTCAGTCCGGCAATAATGCTGATTGCGACATAACAGGACGGCTGTATACGTCGCCGTGTTAAGAAAATTCAACCTTTCATCATAAATCCCATATTTATTGTAAATGTAAATTACGTAGCACTCTGTACATTTCTATATTATTTTACAATTAATCCATTTGTTTGTGTGTACATTTTGATATATCAACCATTTAAATCGATCTTCAAATACTTAAGTTATTAATTTTATAAGACTAGATAGACTTTATAAAACAACTCGTTTTTAATTTTGATAATTTGTAAAAACTCATCGACCAATCAGAGAGCCTATATTAAATCGCGCAAAAATTGTGTAAAAGGAGCGGATCCCGCTCCGTATCGTCACCTCCACCTCGGCGCTCAAACAAGAACAACGAACAAGAAGAGGAAATAGAAAAGAAAAAGTGTTATAAGTGAAATAATAGAAAAACAAAGGTTTTGTAACTGTTCGTGCATTTGTCTGTAGATGGCGCTGGTAAAATTGTTAATCTCGGTGTAAAGTTACGCGTTTAAAACCATAAGTAGCGAGTCGATGTATTATATTAGTAAGCAATAAATAATGATTATTCTAGATCATGACAATTGGTTCTGTTACTGTAGAAGCCCAGGATTGTGCACTAACATTGAGTTAATAGTATTCAAATCTGGTAGCCAGTATTTACTTTGTGCAAACCAGCATCTCTCATTGCAGAATTTCTCTTAGATCGGAAATTCCACAATTATCTAAATAATCAATTTTATTGTAGGGCTGTGAATTAATATTATATTGGAAGCCAATCGTAACTCGGTTTACTTCCAAATATTCTGATTAAATTAGGTACTCCATATTTGTTGCAGCACTAGAAATAGAAAAAGTTTATATCCGACGACTTATTATATTGAAAGAGATAATAATATACAAACATGCCCTTACTATGAAATACACAGTACACGTTGCTATACTTTGTATAGTAACGATCCACTTGATGAGCATCCAAACTGGGTTAAACGGTAAATGTCACCACCTTTAATGTTTTGTATTGCATGCTAATAATAAAAAAAGTGCTGAGCTATTGTAATTTTTTTATTAGTTCAACAAGTTGTGTCTGATCAAACATTTATTTAGAAATAAATAAACTTAAATTTGAATTTGGCCGTCTCGTGGTGCGACAGACGGAGGCGGAAAGGGAAATGCGTGTGTGAGATTAGAATAAATGATGAATTATTGTATTAATAAATGTGATATTATCATACTTTAAACGTATAATGGCTATACAACGTACATACGTTATTAAAGCAGTTACAACAATAATTCCCATTCGATATAATTAAAAAATGTAAAAGAGGGTATTATACAGTAATAGTAATGATTTGATTTGCCAAAAATGTTTGGTTTAATTATTAGTGAATGTGATTAACGAAAGGTGTTTATGTTTGACAAATTGTATTAAAATATATGGAGCAATTTATTGTGTAAAATTATATTTGAAACAGCCATAGTTGTAAGTTAATTGTATTGACTAAGACTTTGTATTTAGCATTTTTATTTTACTAAGACGGTACTTGGTACTTTAAATATGGGTTCCCCAGTGAGGGGCAGGAGGCAGGGGCAGGTCGTGGTAGAAACCTAAGCCCCCGGAACCCAGTGCCCCTCGCTGGCGGGCATACCGGACGAACCCGGACAGGGAACTGCCCGGGAACCTAACCGGCGGGGGGCCGGGAAGGGGGGCTTAAAAACGGAAAACCGCTGTGCGCGACTGCCTCGCAGTCACAATCTACGCAAATAGCAACCCCATGACCCGCACGTACTTTTACGTGCGGCGAAAAGAAACTACTGAGGGGGGCTAAGCCCCGTTACAGTTCCTCCGACGCCCAGGCGTTGAGAGAAGATCCGATAGGGGCAGGAGAGTCGTTTCTGAGCCATCGGGGTGTGAACAACCAACAAGGTAATGTGTTATTTCTGATATTATTGTAACATTGTTAATTATCAATAGATGACCATTTGTGAAGGCTCTCTAGGATATCTCATTTTATCTGTTAATCCTTTGAGTATTTACGGGTATACAGTTTAGATAATAATGTTACATAGCTTCATAATAATTGAACAATAATTTAAATCTTTCCAAGCAGTACAAATTTCTAGAATCTAACCGTATATTAATTTTATATAATAATTAGAATACTATACTTAAATCTATGTTGTAATAATTAATAATTGTAAATTCATGTTAAATCCTAATGAATCATATTAATTGTATAAAGAGGTGTTATTATAAAGGAGTGGTAGTGAATTCTTAATAATTAAGGAGCAATCGTTTTCTCAAAATAGAGGGTACCTACGGAGTTTCTTTCGCCTGTTTCTTCTCCGTTAGAAGAAACTCGTTACGAAACGGTCGTAGAATTATATAATTAAATGAAAGTATTATTTAAACTACTTCTGTACTTTTTTATTTCCTACCTAATTTTGATAATCGATTACTTTTAATTACTGTTATAGTAAGTTCTACGTTTAAGTTAAAATATTCGAAAACAAGTATATATTTTTGTTTGTTCATTGAATCTTAAAATTGAAAAAACAACTGTGCTACTTTTGCGGGCCGGTAGCAGACCTCTATTTTGGATGCATGGACCGAGTTTTCCAGTGTTATCACTTGTCAAATGAGATAGAACGTCAGGTGGTGTCACCTCTCTGCACATTACGCAATCGTAACTAATTATTTAATTATTAATTGCCCCCACCGCGTGTTTTTACCGCCAATCAGCAAGGCCTCTGACATGACATTACGGACGGAAAAAATACCATGTATGTATATATCACAATCGCGTGTACTGGCAGTAACACATAAGTCGGAAAACTGTTAGTATTAACCGTAAATGTCTGTGCCCTTTACACCGTTCCATACCTTAAACAAAAAATACGTTAAAGCATATTTTTGTATAAATTAATGAAATAAGAAAAACACACCGCGATTTCACGACTTGAATATGTGTTGTGTAGGGCACTCGATGTTGCCAGACCGCTGTGCGCAGATGGCCAAACGCTTTGTAGTCGTGTGTACACTGATTGTTCTAAACTTTTAGTTTAGATGTTTATTTTATATATTAATAGGTAAATCTATAGGTATTTAATGAATTTAATTTACATAAAATTATCTGCGATCAACAACTTGTCATCATAAATAACTTTATTTGCTTGTTATAGTAGTTATTGGTGAATACAGTTAATACCATATCAGGTTATCGGGTCTCGTCTGACTGCCTCTGACTGTGACTGCTATCTGTCAAAGTCATGTGTCATTGCCATATTAGTCAATCAGCCATGTGAATGTGATGTTTTGATATTAAAGAACACGTCTAAGACTATAAATTTAAACAATTTATTTGCATAGTTGCTTCTTTAATAAACATGAATGAAAACGATATGAAAGAGTTTGCCGACTTGGGCATTAAAACGTGGCTCATTAAGCAACTTTTTATTCTAGGTAAGTATAAATTCGTTCCTTAACATAAGTCAATAGATTAAGTTGGTCGTCATATATATTACTGACAAGGTGTAACTCATAAACGCATGCATGCAGTGCGTGTACGAGTCAGTAAATATGTGTTAAATTTTATGAAAACTTAATTTGCTTAAATGGTGGTGGTAACGGTTCAAGCTCTGTATTTTATTCTTTGATCCTGGTTTTATTGATGATTTACATTCAGCTTTTTTTTTTACATATTTCTCTTAAACTGAAACAGGTTTTGATTAAATATGCCTAAAAATAATATATTACTTTTTTCAGTATATCATAATAATTCATGCAATATTTCTGGTTTTAAATGTTCTTTGGAAAAGAGAAATAACACTGTCATTCTGCAATTAGGATGAATTATGTTTTAAAGCAAACAAATCCTAGTATCCTTGAGTTAGTGATCAATAATGTACATGTAAAATAAGAGGTTTCAACTGCATTACATATTATTGTGGTTTAGGTTTAAGAGGCAACACAGGCTTCACTGCTGATTCTTATTCACTCATCTTCTCCTTTTCATAGCTGTATGTGATAAGTTCATAGCTAGGGTCAACTGTAATTTTAGAGATACAGGATGCAACACAATACAACCAAACTAAAAACCAATATTATTAGAATTAAAATTATTTTCACAGCTAAATATGCCTCCTTTTAGTTAAGCTATTTAGGAAGTGTCCATGGTATAGGATGAGGCATATACAAGTAAAGCAAGTCCTTAATGTCTACTGAATGTCCAAAAAATACCCTCAGTAGACATTTTTTTCAAGGTACTTTATCACTGCATGTGAACTGTTTTTCTCCATATTTGGTAGACTTTATCAACTTGTTATGCAAAATGGGTTTTTTTATATGCATGTCTAAGAATTTTTTGATGAACTATCAGACATTTGACAGTTGTATAATTGTTAGTTACCCAGTATATAATACTAAAAAGGATTTATTCCGAAATCATTAGGCAAGTCCATGGTTTTAAAACCAACATTTGGCCTCTAAAGTTTCAACTTTTGGCACATTAGAACAATATAAAGACAATACATATGGGGACAATACATAACATCATTTTGTGACAAGGGATTAACTTTTTAATGTGTTTTAATTTTAGTGTCTTTAGAAATTATGATAAACTATAATATGTAATAATATAATAACTTTTATCAAGGCACTTCTTATATATGACATTTGTTGTTTTAAATCCAACATAATTTCTTACATCTGGTGTATTGTTTGCTAATTTATTTTTACAATATGAAATTGGTCATTCCATCATTTGTGCAAAGTCCATCTACATAGTTTCTATACTTCTTAGGAAACGTAATCTGTGTTAATAACTTTTGATAACTACTGAGAAACACTTCTATTTGATTAGTGTCAGATTTTAATAATAAAGTGTAACAAACTTAATTTGGATCATTTCAGGCATTAAGAAACCGACACCCATTCAGAAAGGCTGTATACCTCAAATCCTTGCTGGAGATGACTGTATTGGAGGTGCAAAGACTGGCTCGGGCAAAACATTTGCTTTTGCGCTACCTATATTGCAAAATTTAGCTGAAGACCCTTATGGCATTTTTGCTTTAGTACTTACACCAACTCATGAATTGGCATATCAGGTAATATAAGGTTAATTTTAATTTAATTTTAATTGACATTTATTACAACAAATTTTATTTTCATTTAAAGTTATATTATCCAAAGTTTTCATAAAAATAAAAAAAAATGCAGTGTGCCTCTAAAGATGCCTTTTTGATTAATTTAACTCAACTTTTCTAATCTTACGTTTTTTCCAATAAACTGTTACCAATGTTGACATGTAATGACTTTGCACCCAGCAAAATCCAACCTACCAATTTAAAGGTTAGGAGGTTATGTCGACCGACTACAACCTCACGGTGGTCCACCTTCGCCAAATGTTGGCAGGGCCACGGTAACATTTTGACACAGCCTCGACCCCACCAGCGTAAGAGAGCTCATCTCCAGCCTCTCCCTTCTACCGGAACACTAAAGCGCCTTCCTTCTCTGCCATCAAATCCCATGTGGACAACGAACCACCGAGTACGCCACCCGCAGGCCACGGAAGTCAGGAATGCACAGATTCCTAAGCAATTCCTTCAATCCAGTGGTGGCATCCACATTAGGACAGAAGGAATCTGTCCTATTTCAGTCTTTTTGCCACCTTATTTCTTTATAATAAATAATTCTTTTTTCTTTAGATAGCTGACCAATTCAGTATACTGGGAAAACCATTAAATCTCAGAGTGTGCATTGTGACAGGAGGATCAGATCAAATGGAGGAATCATTAAAACTTGCCAAGAAACCGCACATTGTAGTAGCAATGCCTGGTCGCTTGGCCGACCACATTACAGGATGTGACACTTTCAGTTTAAAGAAGATCAAATACTTGGTTTTGGATGAAGCTGACAGGTGACATTTTATTTCATACATTTTGCATGTTTTTTTAATTGTATGAAACATTCATTACATTGAATTCAAGCAAACAAATCATAATCTTTATCAGTCTGTAATTAAAATAAGTAAAATAATTATTTAAATACTTCCAACTTAGGAGATGCATATCTCTCTCAAACCTCTTCGAGGCTGGGAAAATTTACCACAATCGCTGACAATAACTGACAATCGCTGACTGACAGTCGGTAGTAAATATATATATGCTCTCACAAACATTTACCAAATGCATGGCTGGCCGGAGGTTGCAGGCATTTTAGACTACACGACATACGGTGAGCCTGTCACCGTCTTAGTATTCAGGCCAACGTTTTAAATCATATATAAGTTTCGTAAAACTCCACATAGGGGTTCGCACTCGAGTCTCTACTGATTCGGAGCTAGATCGCTTCCACGACCACTCGGCTATCCTGGTATGGCGTTAAGTTTCGTTGAAATAAAAGTCTCAGAAGTATATCCGTGCTTATTTCAGACTGTTCAGTGAATCCTTCAAAGATGACCTGGATACTATATTCGATGTTTTACCTCAGAAACGTCAGAATCTACTTTTTTCTGCCACCGTCACCGAAGATGTTAAAGAGCCGAAGCTGCTGCCTCTGAATAAAGATGTATGTAAATATTTCCATACGTGTGAAACATATCTACTATATGAATGTGATTGCACCCTCAGGGATTGCCATTTAGCATCACACAAACAAACTGTCAACAACCCCGGTTTTATCCCGAAGATTGTCATGATTTTGGAAAAAGTAACGACTTAGGGGAATCCTTCGGTGTTTATTATGAAACACAATTGCATCCATGGGAAAAAAGGGTAGTGGCTGATTTTCACGTTGCCCCACTGCGTTCTATCATATGTTTTACTATAACTTCACTTATTAGAAGTTATTATAATAATATAGTGATATTGTGAGCTTTCGACGTGTTATAGTGGCGTAAGAATGGGCCACCACCTTTCTTCTTGTAGGTGTTCTATAGAGAAAGCCTAGAGATTTTCCTGGCACGCGGTAGATGGCGGAATAACCCCCTGGAATAATACCAATAAGCAGACCGTTGAAGTGTCTAAGGTGCGAGGTATCTGGAACTACGATCACCAATCCGGCTGCCGAGCGTGGCGATTGTGGCGATTGTGGCCAAGGGAAAATGGGAGAGAACTTTAAACGTGGTAGCGCCAAGCAACGGGTTTTTGCTGCTGCTCGAATGGGCCGGCTCGACCGGGTTGGTACCACGGCCTCGCAGAATACCGGCGTGCGTAATCTTATGCTTCTGCGTTTCGTTCGGTGAGTGAGGTATCCGGAGGCCCACTCCACCTCCCCATCCTACCTTCCATCGTCCAATTACCCTTAAAGGCCGGCAACGCAACTGCAGTACCTCTGGTGATGCAAATGTACGTGGGCGACGGTAATCACTTACCATCAGGTGAACCGCTTGCTCGTTTGCCGCCGTTCCTATAAAAAAAATGACCTATGTCCTGCAGTTACAGATTGTTCAAGTAATGTAAAATAAGCTTATATGTGAGAGAAGGCGTAAGCAATTTATTAGGGTTAGGGTTATTATATTAAAACCTGATCATAGACGAGAAGATAAATTGTTTAGACACGTTCCTACTGTAAAGTCAAGAGAAAGGGACAGAGCTAGACAAAGAAATAAGATGCACTGTCGGATGGTTCTTTCATGTATGAGCTATGGCACTGTTGTTGATTTATATTTGTGATTTCGTTTCATGCAATCGTTTGCAGCACCTCACCACCTGGTCAGAGACGGGTGCACAACTTACCGTGTCGACCTTGGAGCAGCGTTACGTAGTATGCCCAGCGTATGCGCGCGATGTGTACCTGGTACAGACTCTTCGGAAGTACCGTGAAACAAGGCCGAGCGCACACGTCATAGTATTTACGGACACAAAGAAGTACGTACTCTTTAAGATTTAAAACAACATTTTTTAATAAATGTCTGTCTGTCTTTATTAAGTATGGTACAAAACTGTTCCGAATTATTACATACGTTGATTTGGGACCAAGGTGAAATGAATTTTTCAGGTATACGCAGATTTTCTCACAATGTTTATTATTTATACAATTTAAACAATAAGAAATTCAGGAATTTCATTATATCATATTGAAGGTTTATATTGCATCCTAGATCTAATTGTGGTAGAGCCAAGCGGCGGACATTGCTGCTGCTCGAATGGGCCGGCTCGACCGAGGTAGTACCACGACCTCGTAGAATACCGGCTTGTAGTAGAGGCATTTTGTGCTTCTGCGTTTCGTACGGGGAGTAAGGTGAGTTTGCCGCCTATCGTAGTTCCCCGGTCGAGCCTGCCCATTCAAGCAGCAGCAAAAGCCGCCGCTTGTCTCCACCACGTATAATAATTGTACGTCTGTGCACCCTACCAGGGAGTGCCAGGTGCTGTCGATGATGCTGAACGCGATCGGGATGGACAACGTGTGCCTGCACGGGTTCATGCGGCAGCGGGAGCGCGTGGCGGCGCTGGCGCAGTTCCGCAGCAACCTGAGGTGCACGCTGCTCGCCACCAACGTGGCGGCGCGTGGCCTCGACATCCCCACCGTGCACCTCGTCGTCAACCACAAGCTGCCGCTCGAGCCCAAGGAGTACATACACAGGTTGGACGGCTCCACGCGGCCCGGCGGCCTGGCCGTTTTAATTTTTAGTCAGAGACTGGCTGTGTTAAGGTGTCTCTGCTAATGTGATCGTATTATCGTCTGCCATCGAGATGCTCCCATTGGGATAGGCCTGTCCGGCAGTAGTGTTTATAGCAGGGATTCCCAAAGTATCTTGGGCAAGAGACCCCTTTTCCAATACGAAGTGGTACCTCAGACCCCCATAGTCGAATTACTTTAGAAATCCTATCTCTAGTTCTTTTCATATTGATACAAAATACTTTACAATTTAAAATCATTTTCTCATCAAAATTGAACAAAATAAATAGACATAAAATTCAGTAAATAACGAGTGTATTTAATAATTTACGTAATTTTTTTTTAAAACTAGCTCGAGCACACGGGTTTCTATTCCCGGTGCCGGCACCACTAAAATTGTTAATAGCAATTTGTATTTGCTGTATTTACCACGTGTTCGGTGGTGTAGGATCTTGAGAGGAAACCTGAACGTCCGTGAAATAATAAAAAAAAAAAAACTTATTTTCGTTGATATGTGAAGCCTGCCAACCCGCACTAGAACACCGTGTTGGACCCTTCCCGGCTCCGAAGCTCTCTGCTATATGAGGCCTTAGCCAAGCAGTGGCCACTTGTAGGCAGTAACTTTACTTATTGTGTTACGTTGCGTCTGTTTGCATCTGATCTTTCCTGCTGTTTTAACGCATAACGTGTTACATCGTATACGGGAACGTACAGACCACTGAGCGATCTCTACATTGTGCGTGTTAGAACATTTTTTTTAATAATAAGTTTAGTAAAAAGACTACCAATAAAAAAACAAACAATTCAAATAGTTGCTTGAATGTTTTAGGGTGGGTCGAACAGCGCGTGCCGGGAGAACGGGCATAGCGATATCTCTGATCACGCCCTACGATATCCTGCGACTGGGAGAGATTGAGGGACAGATAAAAACTAAGCTTAGCGAGTACAAGATCGACGGTGAGTTGGATTTATAATAATTGGTTAGTCATGAGAGAGATGAAAAATAATCTTCATAACCATATCGTTAGTACTCTGTTACAAAAGAGAGATGAAAAATAATCTTTATAACCCTATCGTTAGTACTCTGTTATAACCATCTCTTCCCTAGAATCCATCAGCTTGCCTGATATATAAGCTTTTATAAGATGAGAGAAATAATAAAGAGAGATGAAAAATAATCTTCATAACCCTATCGTTAGTACTCTGTTACAACCATCTCTCCCTAGAATCCATCAGCTTGCCTGATATATAAGCTTTTATAAGATGAGAGAAATAATAAAGAGAGATGAAAAATAATCTTCATAACCCTATCGTTAGTACTCTGTTACAACCATCTCTCCCTAGAATCCATCAGCTTGCCTGATATATAAGCTTTTATAAGATGAGAGAAATAATGAAGAGAGATGAAAAATAATCTTTATGACCCTATCGTTAGTACTCTGTTACAACCATCTCTTCCCTAGAATTCATCCTGAATAATCAGCTTGCCTGATATATAAATTTTTATAAGGAGGTGCTATAAGACTCCCCAGATTCCGTCACCCAGAGGGGATCAGGAAGGCGAGCGCACGTAAGCACCAGTCCTTTAGGCATACCACTGAGGAACTGGTCCAGGGCTCCGCCGCCGACCACATTTCTGCTATGGAGAACGCGGCATCGCATTACCGACGCTTCCTTCTCCCGCAGGAAGGTGGAGGCAAGCAAGCAAGGCGCTTTCGCATGCACCGCTCTCCTGTCCACGCACTCAGCAGTCCACCAACCGCCTCCTCGGAGCGATCACCTCAGGCCAGCCCTCCCTGCTGACAGTCCGTCTACCATGTTGATTCTGCGTGGTTCACCGTCCAGACCAAGCCACGTCCGCTAAGCCCCACCCCTCCATCTCGACAACCGGTAAAAGTTCACTGCTGAATAAAGGCCTTTCCATGAAAGCGTCAGCAAAAAGTGAGCGTGAAAGATTTGCCCATACTCACCGCACTGGATAAGCGGGGTTGGGTAAATTCCTATGGACTTCTCGCCTTCAGTTGGTCGCCGGAGCTTGTTTATTACTTGTGGTTGTGAGGTTGACATTTGGAGAAGGTAGTACAAGGTACTGTGAACTCCCTTTACCACCGATCGGGATTGAAGGCGTAAACATTGTAGATAAACTTGATTTTGTAGACGACGAAGCGGTGAAGGTGTTCACGACGGTGAGCGTGGCGCGCCGCGAGCAGGAGGCGCAGCTGGACAACGAGGAGTTCGAGCAGCGCAAGAAGAACTACAGGATCAAGCGCTGGATCATGGCCGGCGTCGATCCGGAGGTCATGGAACAGGGGTGAGTCCAAGATTGATTCTTTGTATTCTCTCTCTCCATGGACATAAATCTTTCCCATTGCGTATGCGCCGGCAAGTTGTTACTAAAAATATGTTTATTGCTGAAACAATCATTTCAGCCTATCACAAGTCCACTGCTGAACATAGGCCTCCCCCAACAGTAGTAAAACAATTTTACATTTTACAAAGTAACAAATTTTTGGAATTTCTTATTCATACTTATGTTCTTTCTTCACAAAAACAACGAGTACCCATCATTGGTGAAAAATCAAACGTTTGTAAACTTTATCGTAAAATCAACCTTATGCAGGAAATAATTGAATTAAAACAAACACATATATTTCACTTTTACGTTTCCAATGTTAGGCTTGTGATGAGACGGGATGCTGTGTGAAAAACATGGACCTGACTTTGAAGACGCGATAGTTATATTCAGGCTTATCTAATCATTTGGGTGTTGTCGCACAATACCGAAGCTAGAGCTGTAATTCGATCGAAATTACGAATACGCTAAATGATAAAACACGGTGTAGAGTATAAGTTATGTTTATTTCACATACCATTATTGTTTTGCAAATGAAAATTTAGCTTAAATAAATAGAAATACATGGAGGTAGACTTTACACGCGTGCAAAAATCGCTGGTTCATTCTTACACCCTGCATTTATCTTCGGTTTGCGTAATTAAGACCACATACCAGTCTATCGTTCAAAGCTATACTTCATTCAATTTTAAACGATCCAAACTCATCTTCATATCATAAAGATAACTTAAATTTTCTTTATTCGAGTCATGACCGAGTGCCTCGAGCTTCAAAGAGCCTGAAGGTTAGTGTTCCACAACATTATACAGGTTTCTTTACTTCTTTTTTTTTTACCGTAGAAGCTAAACTTCTCTGGAACGCTCTTCCCGATGATATCAAGCACCGAACCAGAACTCAAAACTCTGCTCTGACGTCACTATTTGAAGACAAATGCTATCTGAGATATTCCTTTCCTTATTTAATTTGTTTATGTATGTATTACATGTGTATGTATTGTATATAATGTATATATTAAGTATTAAAAGTATTATGTATTGGATATTAATATTTAATTGATTGTTGTTGTTTATTAATACTTAGTATGTTAACTGTGAGGAATAAATAAATGAATAAAATAAGCTTTAATTTATCAGGCTAGAAGAAATGCGCCACAAAAGAGTAAAAGCGGCGAAGAAAGCGAAGCTCGCTAAAATTAAGGAAATTCAAGCTCAAATAAAGAACAAGAAAGGGGAAGAGCTAGACGACAGTCGTTTGAGACCGTCGGCACATGAAAACATCGATGCCTCCATTAAAGATGGATTGAAAAAGGTTAATAAAACGTTAATGAAGAAGGACGAACGGTTTAAGAACGTGATCGGCAAGATAACGAAGATAAAGCGCAAAGCGGAGATTGTGAAGCGGAAGAGCGAGGAAGCGAATGAAACCAAAAAGAAGAAAAAGAAAAAGTTTATTGGTGGGCCTAAGTAATAAATGTTATCATTTGAATGTATTGTTTTGAATTATGTCCTGAGAATTTAACATCAAATATTATTCTTTTTTTTTATGGAAAAGGCGGCAAACGAGCAATCGTTCCACCTGATGGTAAGTGATTACAGTCGCCCACGTAAATCTACAACACCAGGGGATTTGCAGGTGCGTTGTCGGCCTTTAAGGGGTTTTTGGTGTTGGGAGGGAAATGAGGAGGGGTAGAGGGCCTCCGGTTACCTCTCTCACCGACCGAAACTCAGAAGCACAAGATGCCTCTATTTCACGACGGTATTCATATAAGTCTTAGCTTGGTTGCTTCCGGCTATATAATATAGCTGCAGTAAGCTATATTTCTAGGAGAGGTTAAAAGGTCTCTGATCCAACGACCATGGACATAAATCTTTCCCATTGCGTATGCGCCGCAAGTTGTTACTAAAAATATGTTTATTGCTGAAACAATCATTTCAGCCTATCACAAGTCCACTGCTGAACATAGGCCTCCCCAACAGTAGTAAAACAATTTTACATTTTACAAAGTAACAAATTTTGGAATTTCTTATTCATACTTATGTTCTTTCTTCACAAAAACAACGAGTACCCATCATTGGTGAAAAATCAAACGTTTGTAAACTTTATCGTAAAATCAAACTTATGCAGGAAATAATTGAATTAAAACAAACACATATATTTCACTTTTACGTTTCCAATGTTAGGCTTGTGATCAGACGGGATGCTGTGTGAAAAACATGGACCTGACTTTGAAGACGCGATAGTTATATTCAGGCTTATCTAATCATTTGGGTGTTGTCGCACAATACCGAAGCTAGAGCTGTAATTCGATCGAAATTACGAATACGCTACATTTATCATTATAAAACACGGTGTAGAGTATAAGTTATGTTTATTTCACATACCATTATTGTTTTGCAAATGAAAATTTAGCTTAAATAAATAGAAATACATGGAGGTAGACTTTACACGCGTGCAAAAATCGCTGGTTCATTCTTACACCCTGCATTTATCTTCGGTTTGCGTAATTAAGACCACATACCAGTCTATCGTTCAAAGCTATACTTCATTCAATTTTAAACGATCCAAACTCATCTTCATATCATAAAGATAACTTAAATTTTCTTTATTCGAGTCATGACCGACTGCCTCGAGCTTCAAAGAGCCTGAAGGTTAGTGTTCCACAACATTATACAGGTTTCTTTACTTCTTTTTTTTTTACCGTAGAAGCTAAACTTCTCTGGAACGCTCTTCCCGATGATATCAAGCACCGAACCAGAACTCACAACTCTGCTCTGACGTCACTATTTGAAGACAAATGCCATCTGAGATATTCCTTTCCTTATTTAATTTGTTTATGTATGTATTACATGTGTATGTATTGTATATAATGTATATATTAAGTATTAAAAGTATTATGTATTGGATATTAATATTTAATTGACTGTTGTTGTTTATTAATACTTAGTATGTTAACTGTGAGGAATAAATAAATGAATAAAATAAGCTTTAATTTATCAGGCTAGAAGAAATGCGCCACAAAAGAGTAAAAGCGGCGAAGAAAGCGAAGCTCGCTAAAATTAAGGAAATTCAAGCTCAAATAAAGAACAAGAAAGGGGAAGAGCTAGACGACAGTCGTTTGAGACCGTCGGCACATGAAAACATCGATGCCTCCATTAAAGATGGATTGAAAAAGGTTAATAAAACGTTAATGAAGAAGGACGAACGGTTTAAGAACGTGATCGGCAAGATAACGAAGATAAAGCGCAAAGCGGAGATTGTGAAGCGGAAGAGCGAGGAAGCGAATGAAACCAAAAAGAAGAAAAAGAAAAAGTTTATTGGTGGGCCTAAGTAATAAATGTTATCATTTGAATGTATTGTTTTGAATTATGTCCTGAGAATTTAACATCAAATATTATTCTTTTTTTTATGGAAAAGGCGGCAAACGAGCAATCGTTCCACCTGATGGTAAGTGATTACAGTCGCCCACGTAAATCTACAACACCAGGGGATTTGCAGGTGCGTTGTTGGCCTTTAAGGGGTTTTTGGTGTTGGGAGGGAAATGAGGAGGGGTAGAGGGCCTCCGGTTACGTCTCTCACCGACCGAAACGCAGAAGCACAAGATGCCTCTATTTCACGACGGTATTCATATAAGTCTTAGCTTGGTTGCTTCCGGCTATATAATATAGCTGCAGTAAGCTATATTTCTAGGAGAGGTTAAAAAAGGTCTCTGATCCAACGACGATGGAAGTCCGTATCTCTCCCGACTCGATACAAATCAAAAACATAAAAGCATCCTATTTCGTTTTATCTTACAGATAAAGCCTCGCGCTTCACACAAAGGCGCAATAGTCCAAAGCGGTGGTTAGACGAAGCAAAGTTTTAATGCGTCGTCCCGTATCGGACAAACGTCTATATAAACGCATTCACACATAAATCGGTCGATTTAACACACACATACTAATCTTGTACCGCGTACAACC
Organism: Bhutanitis thaidina; assembly: GCA_029286595.1. NCBI lineage: Eukaryota > Metazoa > Arthropoda > Insecta > Lepidoptera > Papilionidae > Bhutanitis > Bhutanitis thaidina. The sequence continues at coordinate 2,621,634 of JAGSMS010000020.1, read as the reverse complement.
CGTGCATGGTAACCTAAGCCGAGGTATCGATTTACTCGTGCATGGTAACCTCAGCCGAGGTATCCCACTTCCTTATGAGGGACCCTTGGGTTGTCGGAAATCCTTCGTTAACAGGGGTCAGAGCATAGCACAGCAGCAGCCAGCGTCGCACCAACAATGCAGCGTCATTGCTCCTCAAAACTTTCACTCACGAGCCTCCTGCTCGCGAGTCTTACCGACGAAGCTGTGAAGGCTTCCGGGCCAACAGCAACGTGGATGGTTTTTAGTTGGGTATGTTCCTCAACGGGGTCCGCGTAAAGCATTTTCCATCCACGGAGAAAAAATATAAAAAGTCCGTCGATTTCACCAAGGTGTCGGTTGTTGTATTTATTTTTCAGCGAAGTTATTTTTATCTATATGTAGTCGTTGGCGCGTCTGGTAGTGATCGTGTACGGTTTGACCGATCGAGAGATACACATAATGTATTTATTTTGTCGTCGATGGTTCATGGCTACGCTATGACCGATAGATGGCACTGTAGTCACAAATTCTACACATATGCACCAAAATTTGTTAACAATAATTTTGTTTTAGTGCCAAAACGAAAATCTCAAAATCTGAACCCGATAGGTGGCGCTGCAGTCCAGTAATTAAGAGATCATAATTATCGCGTCATCTACCGGAAAGTAGAGGTGCTCGTTATAGTCCATAGCTGATTAAAAAAGCACAAGCAGCCTGTTATATATTTTTAATGCGCTATTCTCTGTAGTAGTAGTTCTAAAGGCCGGCAGTGCATCTGTAGCTCCTCTGGTGTTGTGGATGTTCGTGAGCGTCGGTGATCACTTACCATCAGGTGAGCCGCACACTCGTTTGCCCCCTTCTTCTATAAAAAAAACCAAAAAGTAATTTCATTTGTTCTTGTGCTTGCTCGACTATAATCATGTATGGATTCTTGAAATTCTATCGTATCCAATTAGTTCCGTAGATGTTCAATAGATGTCGTTGTTCCATATATCAACCTTTACACTATTGAAATGACGTCAAAAATAAAATGAAATCTTGCATTAGTGCAGCCGTGATGCATCAGGATAGTGGTAATTTGCATTTACTGCGAACTGCTAAAGCATGTTGTGTTGTGACAATATTTTTTACCTGTGGTAAGTTAACGCACTTTGCATTTTATTACCACACCGAACGGGTTCCCGTCTTGTCGTAACCGTGGATTGGTCTCCAACGGTGAACCAATAGTACCTACATGGCCAGCTTCACTTAGCGGAGAGAGCTGGAGCGCGGCGGCCGTTGCGAGTTGCTTCGGATGCAGGCAGACGAGGCAAAAAATGATAAAAATTTTACGCTGTTTCTGTCTACTGTCTGCTATGCAAAATAAAATTTAAACCGTAAAAAGAATCGCTGTTCGCTGTTGTGAAAACCGTTGGAAAAGATTCCCGTACAGGAGACGTAGTGTAGGACTTGTATCCACATGATGGGGTGTCGACCTGCAGTGTAGCGGACATTGAATGGACATTCAACGTGGTAGAGCCAAGCGGGGGCTTTAGCTGCTGCTCGAATGGGCCGGCTCGATCGGATTGGTACCATGGCCTTGCAGAATACCGGCGTGAAGTAGAGGCATCTTGTCCTTCTGCGTTTCGTTCGGTGAGTGAGGTAACCGGAGGCCCCAATCCCCTCCCTATTCCTCTCCTCTTCCCTCGTCAAATTTCACCAAGGTGTCGGTTGTTGTATTTATTTTTCAGCGAAGTTATTTTTATCTATATGTAGTCGTTGGCGCGTCTGGTAGTGATCGTGTACGGTTTGACCGATCGAGAGATACACATAATGTATTTATTTTGTCGTCGATGGTTCATGGCTACGCTATGACCGATAGATGGCACTGTAGTCACAAATTCTACACATATGCACCAAAATTTGTTAACAATAATTTTGTTTTAGTGCCAAAACGAAAATCTCAAAATCTGAACCCGATAGGTGGCGCTGCAGTCCAGTAATTAAGAGATCATAATTATCGCGTCATCTACCGGAAAGTAGAGGTGCTCGTTATAGTCCATAGCTGATTAAAAAAGCACAAGCAGCCTGTTATATATTTTTAATGCGCTATTCTCTGTAGTAGTAGTTCTAAAGGCCGGCAGTGCATCTGTAGCTCCTCTGGTGTTGTGGATGTTCGTGGGCGACGGTAATCACTTACCATCAGGTGAACCGCTTGCTCGTTTGCCGTCTATTCCATAAAAAAAAAATGTACGTGTCACATGACCATACTTTCTGGTGGTGGAAGTCAATGTGTGGCAGTGTACATGTCAGGACAGGCTGTAATCACGACAAATGTCAGAAGTATCGTAAATGCTTTTAAACAAAATCATTTTGTTTAACGTCCGACCCGCTGAGCGCGTCTATTTCACACATCCGAGTGCACGCGAAAGACTTTGACAAAGTCAATGTAACTAAAAACAAAATGAATATTACAATGAATAGAATATAACATGATAGTTTTAATCTCAATTATGATTTCATCTGGGAACAAATATTTGTGATCACTCTGGAGCTCAATAAAACACTTGATGAATGGTAATAATTTATTTATAGATTATAAAATAACAAATAAATAGAACAGTAATACAATCGATTAAGCGAACCGTCGTCTCGATGGCAAATTATTTTGGCACATAATTAGCAGACGAAGCTAATTTCCTGATCGAATGCCGCTATATTTAAATGCATAACCCAATAATAAAAACTAAACGACTAAATACAAGTTACTTTAAGAATTTGTAAAATTACAGTTATTTCATACAATGTATGGATTCAAATAGCAAATAATTATAAATACAATATATAACAAATTATATTTATGTAAATAGTCTACAGTTTGAAGTAATGTGTAATTAAAATAAATGTTATTTTACCTAGAGATTATTATTTATCATAGAGTTCTGTGCTGTATTTAAATATTTAAGTCTCTAACTCATCGAGAAAGTTAGCTTAAAATCGATTACAATTTCTTTATCGATCAGACTGACAAGAAAGCGATTTAGTAAAAAACGTGGTGATAATAAAAACCGTAAGATTCATTACGATAACAATTAGAAGTCTGTGCCACTAACATCCTTTAAATGGGCGACATAATATGAGATTATGTCTCTAAATATAGAAAAAAAAAACCTATTTCAATGTTATAATTTTTCTACCTACATATGAAAAATAGACAATTTACAGTATTTAAAAGTAACAAGTTTTAAATATAAATAACTCTCCAACCACATCTATAAATCTCAATTATTGAGATCATTTTACTTTCGCCATATGGGATATTTCGGGTAACATTATAGTAATAACGAAAAAACCCATAAAATGCTGCGAGTCAAAATCCTTTGATGTAGCATCGGAGCTAATGGGGGGAATACCCTAATGAAATGAGTTTGTTGTAACCTTCTTTTGGTTGCGCCATTTTTGAGTATACTCGTTTAATCTTTTGGATATAAAATGTAGATCTCAAAATGCTAAAATCATGCAGCTACAATAAAAATGCAATGTACACTTTATAGATAAAATGTTGTCTATATTTTCGTTCATATTAGACTAGCCTTAATCAGCCAGCTGCAACTTAATATTTGATACCACATGGCACCAATAAAAAAAACATTCATATTTCACTTCTCAAAATGGCGTTTGGATAATCTTGATAATATAAGTTTAAACCTTGTAGAGCAAAAACAGTTGTTTTTATTTATGTAGTAATTAATTTTAGGTCTATATGTTAATAGTTTTGTATTATCATCATTATTGCAGCCTATACAAGTTTACTGCTGAATGTATTTTTTTTTCCATAGACAAACACCTATGTTGTGCCTCCAAATGGACAGGTCGTTGCACCACAATTACAAGTAAAAAGCAAGCAATTAGCAAGATTAAAAAAGTATTAAAAAGGTATAATATAATTAGACCTAATTTCTGAATTCTAAAGAGACTAAACAAAGATTGTAGAACTATACAATAATTTTAAACTGTTAACTATGAAACAATTGTAATTCTATTGCTATTACAGGACTTATGACACTAGAAGGGAAACACGTAAAACTAAATCGAATAAAATTGTCACAATATGCACCAAAAAATTATCTATTTATATCAAAGTTTTTTGCTAAAACCAAAACGGATTTCTTTTGTTTGTTAATGTTAGTACTTGACTTTCGCACATATTTTTTGCTCGAGAAAACATTAACACAAGAAGAGCACAAATATTGAGCAAATAATAATTATGACTATAATAATTAACTAATAAAGAACTGTTTCTGTGAAAAAAAAATCAATAAAAATGATGATGTGATTGGTAAATTATTATACATTATTAAACGACGCAAACGAAAAATATAATAATCCTCTATGTCATCTTATTTAGAATAATTTACATTACAATTTTTTTTTCTACAAATGTAACCGTGTGTGGAAAATGAGGAAAATAAAAATTGAGTAGAAATAAAGAATCTGTCTCTTTCTACCAATATCCATTTTACATTAAACTTTTTTGAATATTATATTTCACAAATATAATTTTTCCAAATTAAGAAGTTAACTAACAATACATACCTACATTATGTATACTATCAATAAAGAGGAAAGAAATTTCTGGGTGTGTCACGTACTGTACTCTGATCACAGTACAGTACGTGTCCACCACTTCATGTTACAATAGTAAATTATTTAAGCGAATATGCGATTGTACTGGAAATACAACAGTACAATTCATAATTTTATATATTTTTTAAATTCAAATGGCATTTAGCCCGATATAATGCGACATGTTAGTATACAATTTGGGATAATTTACGCGCAAGCTTATCGCCATGCCCGGGCGCAATGGCATAATATGTAACGTTAATAATAAAATGTTCACTAACGTTTCATTAAATGATAAGAATGATGATAGACCTTATTTATGTAGCAGTAAGACTCGGTTTTGTACCCAGATGACGCTATACTGCAAGTAATACTAGTTCCAAATGCTATTAGAACCTTTCGGTGCTGCGTTGCGCGGCGGTGATTACGTGTAGTGTCAGAAATACAAGCAAGTGAATTTTAATCAGTAAATTTATTTGTTAGAAATATTGTACATTTTTAAAACAACATTTCTTATGTTCGTCGATGCAAAAAATTTTTTTTTGATTGCTTTGTTGAAGATATTTCAAGGTATAATTCGATATACGTACATAGATTTTGAACAATAAGAAATTGTGTAATATTACAAAGTACCATAAGTATTAACCGCTCTACATCTTTGGTGACGTTACTGACAGCTGTCAGTTGACGTCAAACAGCGCTCCAATAAAAGGTCTCCCTAAAGCATTTGGAACAGATAATACATCAAATATTAATATATATAAATATATAACATACAGTATGTTGGCTGGATTTTAAACTGATCTTTATAGAAGTTGTAATTAACATGTGTTTCAACATTTGTATCATTCGATGAAACATCGTGTATGTGAATAAATTTGCAAACGTTTACTCGGACATCTGAAGGAGAGAGTTGATGGTTGCGTCTTTGTTGCCGCGATTCGCTTCCAGTACCGACTTGATGACGTCTTTGTCGATGCTCGGGAACATCTCCTCGATCTGACGGCGGAATTATCTCGTTAATCTATATGTTTCATCCCGTGGATGAAGAGTTAAGGGGAAATTCATTGGAACTAGCGGTGGCTTGGGACAGATGGCGTGATAAGAATCCCGAAAAATTCGTTTAGTACAGAGCGATCTTTAAGCCGCTCAAGTCGAATCCTTTCTCTTAGAATGTGACTAGCTTACTTAAGCCTATTTTAGTCCGCTGCTGGACAGTTTTCTCTCCAGAAAGAGCCATATGTTTATCGGAAGACTTGCCCATTCTCACAACGTTAGGAAAGCTAGTTGGTGAGGGCAGTGCTGCCTCATAATTACACACATTACATGCATTTACACACGTGATAGAGCCGAGCGGCGGCTTTTGCTGCTACTCGAAAGGGCCGGCTCCACCGGGTTGGTACCGCGGCCTCTTAAAATACCGGCGTGAAGTAGAGGCATCTTGTGCTTTTACGTTTCGTTCGGTGAGTGAGAGGTAACCGAAGGCCCACTCCACCTCCCCATCCGCATTCTAATCATCCCTTACATCTCCCAAATACTCTTAAAGGCCGGCAATGCACCTGTACCACCTCTGGTGTTACAGATGTATTGTGGGCGACGGTAATCACTTATCATCAGGTGAACTGCTTGCCCGTTTGCCGACTATCCCATAGAAAAAAAAAACTGTGGAATTTGGGTTCGGTAAATTCAGTCGCCAGGGCCTCATTTGTTATCACCAGTCCACTACGTTCAGGTGAGATTGGCATTTCGAGAAAGATATGATATAATCTCATCCCACAACAAAAACAGTAGTGAGGTCAATGCGCCGTGACTCACTGTCTGACAAATTTTGGGCCTTTTTGCCGACACGGCAAAAGAATTCCTTTAATTAATGACATAAGGTCGCATTCGACGTGTACCTGCTGCAGCTGTTCTGCGGACAAGGGCTGCGGGGAGGGCTGCTGCGGGGGCTGCGGCGCGGGGTGCGGCGCGGGGTAGACCGGCATGGCCGCGTAGCCCATGCCCGTGCTCGGCACCACCAGCATCGGCGGGAACGTCGCCACCGCCGCCGGGCCCACCTGGATAACACTCTTATTACTGGTGGATAAAGCTGGTATTTCTTTATAGTGGCGTTAATGTGATTGATCTTGCTGAATGACCCGACCGTGGATAACGCTCTTATCACTGAAGGATAGGGGTGGTTTTTCTTTGCAGCATAGTTTCAATTGTCCTGCCGTTAGATCAAACAGCGGAGGAGGATAAGGTTGGGTTTCTTAACGACAGAGTTTAAGTGAACTGTCCTGCTGTGAGAGCTGTACATTACGGTCTTATTATCGAAAGATATTATCGTTGTTTTTGCAGATAACAATCTTATTGTTGGAGCACAATGTTGGTTTTTCGTTGCAGCAGAGTTGAGTGAATGATACTTTCATGGTCTAACCACAGATAACACTTGTTAAATTCTCTTCAACCAACAAAACTACATAAGTATGTAGCTTGCTTATCACAGAGTACTATAACACACTAATGAATAATCATTCAAAGAAAGAACTTACAGAGTAACTGAGCACTAGATTGATCATGCCTTCTTTGCCGTCCCCTTGTTTACCATTCAACGGGTACCAGTTCTCGTGGGTTTCGCCCTGAAACGGAAACCGTTAATTCTTTAACATGCGCCTAAAAAGCATAATATATACTCACGCTATTTATCAGAGGGTAAAAAGAGTTTCCAGTCCGAATCCGGCTTTTGTTAGAATTCCAAATCCGGCTTTTGTTAGAGCCAGAGGGGATCCTATCAAGAGAGGTAAAAAAAAAAGGAATGGCCCCAGTCCTCGGCGGCCTCGCTAGTCCTGGCTGGCAGTTTTGGGGGAAGTCGATGGATGCAGGTAGGTGACTCAGGACAGAGCTTTGTGGCAATCTTAGGGAAAGGCCTATGTTCAGCAGTGGACTTGTGATAGGCTAATATGAAGATGATATGTCCAGTGTTGGACAGGGAAAGGCGTGGACGTATGTTGGTGTTATAAAACTTACAGTCAGCACCGCCTGCGGTATGGTTATGTGCGTCCAGGCTATAAGCTCGTCCATTGTGAAGGAGCACTCGTCGAATATCTCCAAGTAGATCGAGTTCACGCCCGGCGGGAGGAGGCTGCGAGTTATAAATGTAGTTAGTTATATTTACTATAATTAGTACAGTAGATAGCATCATTAATAAGAATCACAGATTATAAATAAAATATCTTATTTATAGCGATATATTGTGTACATATTATAATAAACATATGCCTAAAATGACAGAACCAAATAAAATTATTATTGCAACATTTCATGAGTTAAGAACCTTATAAATATTTTTTATGTAATCAAGTGTAATAAACAATATTTATTTGTTGTGATATAATTTTGATTATTTGTTGTAATATTTATATGATGTATAAGTTGAAGTGTTGCCCTCACCAATGGATAACTTTGTTCCAACGTGGTGTCCTCCCGCCGCTGGGGTCCGTGTGCGTCTCGTAAATGCAATGCCCGATGCGTAGACGCACGTAAGGGTCCATGCGGGTAAGGCCTACATTAAACACAAACAAACAAATCGAATTATATGTATGTGATGACGGTCGGACACGTTGCAAGTCAGTCCAGTCATGAAACCGGAAACTTCACGTTTTACGTGGTGACGGGATCAACAAATAAGTTGTGGAACCGACTGAAACCTTCACGGTCAGCTAAAAACTTCGGCGGAAGACACTAGCGAGAAAAGGGCTACAAGTAAAGTAGAAGCCGGTAAATGGTTTTTGACTAGTCTTGCGTATGAAAGCAATTGGAGATAGTTAAATTTTCAAACTGGCCACATTAAAGCATATGGATTCATTGAACATAATTTGTCACATGTTTATATTCAATAAATTTATTATTATTATGTACTTAGATTTAAAAAAAAAACACGCAATGAAATCGGTTAGGAGCTACTATATCGCAGATACATTAAACTACAGACGCTTCGAGTTTGTAACGCTCCTCTTTTCACGGTCAGAGGTTAAAAAGAGTAACTCGATATTACCACCCACTGTTTTACTTTTCATATAAAGTATTAATTTAAATGGCTATATTATATAAATATGGGGAGAATTTGACAAGATTTATGTTAGAATTCTTCACTGCTTATTAAACGCGTCACTCACAACGCGCCAGGTGGAATCCAATTAGCGGTTTCCTGTTATAAGTATTAGTACATTATATTTGAAATTTCATCACATAAGGGTGTATACCTATTGCTTTGCCGAAATTCTATTTTAAATTTTAGGGCAACTCTTAATAAGTACCAGAAGTCTGCTACAGCGATCTCTATAGTAATGGTCCCTGCACAGAGTAGAAGTGTAAGGGGAAACAAAACCAGCGTCAGGCTCTAAAGCTTGACAAGAAGCTGGTTAGGAGACCCTTTAGTCCGCTCTGGGACACGCACGATGAATTATTTTTCTGTAATTGTGAAGTCTGACTTTTGGTTTATTTAGTACCTTATGCTTTATTTTTATTATTTTCGATTAACACGTTCTTGTCTGTTTATGCTGTACCAATAAATATATTTCTTTCATTCTTTCATATCTTTCTCCAAACGCCAAACTCTCCGGCGCGTCGTACACCATGGCAGCAAACGAGGCTCTTCGGTCGAATGATGGCAGAATATCCATTCGTTTATGCCGAACCCAAATTTCGCAGACCAGTGATGGGGGGTCACCAGTGCGCGGATACCGGCACTGCGCTCCCAAACCCGCTTGCTCGGCGTGGTACGGGCAATCTTTTCCAAGAGATGTATGCCTGCTCTCGCTGGGACTTCCTTGTAGAGGCCTATGTTCAATGGTGGACTTAAATAGGCTGATAGAGTAATGTACAGTAGAAAATGGACAGTTGAGAACAATATGTGCGAATGATACAACGATCGTTTAAAGTTAAATATTAATAATCATTCTCTAAACCATCGCAAAACGTCGGAATTAAAAAAAATATGATAAAACGCAACAAAACCCGTTAATAATAGTTTCATTTCAAATGTGCAGTATTCGCGTAAATACAAGAAAAGAAAAGTATTTTAACTAAATCTAAAGTGCGATTGGTAAATAAAAATAATTTTGATATCTTTATAACTTCACTAGTTATAAGCTATCAAACTTTGAGATAACTTTATTAGTTTATAATAAATTTCAAATAAAAGATTTATTAAAATACAAATCTTAGAAATGTTTATGGCAAGGTTTTATGTTTCCATGACCAGGCAATATATTCATTATCTTTATGTAGTTTTACGTACTTTACTTTTTAAACGACAGAAGTGGAGAATAATATTAAAATTCAATGTTTGTCAATGATGTGTAAAGTAAATGTCCCGTGCTTAGATACGTCGAATCAATTGTTCAGAGCTATTGTGTACCTACTCATAGTCCAACACAATAACAATAAGGCACAACAGTAACATAAATAAAACAAAAACGTGAGAGAGAGAAAGTGCGAAAAAAAAAGAGAGAGAGAGAGAGAGAGAGAGCCAGGGAGTGCGAAACACACACACACACCCAGAGATAAAGAGAAAGACAATATTTCTGACTAAAAGTCCGCTCGAGCAGCCCGGTTACTAAGGAACGTGAAAAAGTTGAGAAACTTGTACTTGTGGTTGCCCGAATGAAGAGGAGAGTACCGTACACAACATTCTGCTTACATCTCATCAACTTCCTACAAAATGTATACCTTCGAATCAACCACCATATAGTCCGGACTTAGCCCAAAGTGTTCTCAAATTTGAAAAAGACCTTCGTGGGAAACGTTGTTCCGGAAGATGATCAGGAAGATTCTTCAGACAAGTAGAGGTGTAATTTTTTCAAGGGAATTGAAAAGTTAATATTATATTAGAGAAATCTTCATTTGAATTTTCGTTACGTTGAACGCATCTCTGACGAGAACTTTGCCGAATATAGGTTGGTCCATCTACTTATCATTATCACACAGCTAATAGAAATTTATAATTTTTAATATGATTGCATCTTTTGAAATGAAACTATTATTTACAGTTTTTACAGCAGCCGTGGTCACGGGTGTACTGAGGTGTTAGACGTCCAGATGTTATAACTAAGGTTACTGTAAAGCAATCGAAACGTCGAGAATATAAAAACAAAATTAAACGCGATAAAATCCGTAAATAATAGTTTCATTTCAAATATGTGGTGTTCGCGTAAATACAAGAAATCATTATGTCTACATCTTAATACTTCAAGCAAACCAGTTCTTATGTATCTATGTATATACTTAGATGTTATTGGTTTTGGTTGAGTACCATTTATATCGTTGACTTGGACGCTAAGACGGCGACGGGCTCACCACCTGTCACTTTGTCCCAAATAAACTCTGTTGAAAAATGGGTCGAAGGGACTGAAATGTAAGACCTCTGATCACCCCAGTATTGGGTATACGGCCGTGAGAGTTTATTTTGTTTTTATGTTAGGGTTCTCGCGGAACGATCTAGATAAATTTTTCTATTTAGATAATGTTTTACTTTCCACGTTTACCTAGACAGATGTCATCTATAAGAAAACATGTTTTGAAACAAATAATAAAAATATTAATTAAATATAAATTGATAAAAACGCCATCACATAGAATATTGAGATACCAGAAGTTCCAGAGTGCGGTGGTTCGATAGTAATGTTGCCCGATTGCACAAAAAGACGCCTTACGGAGCTCTGTAGCCCAGATACTGTATTATCACCAATATTAGCTAATATCTATTACTAATAAAAGAGGCAAAGGTACAATTTCTGCCTGAACCGAATCGGTTTTTTATCTTTATATATTGTACTCGAATTCTATCAACAAAAAATCTTGTCGGTAGCAATTATTTACACGTCAACTAAGTTATTTGGGTTAGCGAATTTCTTGTAGCGAATCATTTAATCTCATTATCATAAATACGTTATGGTGGCTTGTTAAACATTTTAAGCCGCCATCGGCTTGCTAAGTATGAGAAATAAAACAACAAGTAAAAGTGAGACGGCAATATTTACATTCGACAGAGGAAATGTTAAGTATTTCTAATAGCCTTGTAGCTTTAAATGCTGTGTGTCATGACATTTTAGGAATATAGCTAGTAATGTTCATGACTAGCGTCTGCCCGCGGCTACACCCGCGTGGTCACAAATTTTGTCCAAAGAGAATCTCTCTTGGTTGGGATAAAAAATATGTTATATCCAACTCCATGGTCTAATTTACAACTCTGCCTGCCTAAAATGTAAATTAAGCGTGATAATATACAAACATTCCCATTTGTATTTTCGTCGTTCAATAAAGTAGGGGAAATTAGTAAAATATTCAACGGAAGGATATCATATAACAAATTAATAATTATTTTAAACAATAAAAAGAAGGTTATTTTTACATTTCTGACAGATTCAGTAATATATCTTTAGTAATGTAATATTTAATGTATAAATAATATTTCAATGCTTTATCTCGTTTGAATGTCCAGATAATGTGGGTGTGGAAAGTTTTCGTGATGTTTTCATCATTGTTTATAGATTAGTAATAAAATTTAGTATTTTTTTTGCATTTTTGTTCCTTTTTTTAACCACAAGGGTTTAGAAATACACATATAAATACAGATAAAAATGGGTTGATTAAGGAATGCACACAATATAATTAAAATATTGATCTGTTTTATTTTCAGCAAAGTATACTTGTCCTATGTCATATCTTTATCACTGACATGCTGTAAATATTCGGACTATGTCTTGTGCAGTTGCAATGGACTTATAATTTATATTCTACTATATAGATTAAATTATATTCCACTATTGGACATGGTCGAAGTCAGCCTGGAGAACATCATAACAGATTATATTGCTCAAGTAACAAATCTGTCGCCTCTGCGATACGATATTTTTACGTGGTAGTTACAAGCGACGGCTTATGCTGCAGCTGGAATGGGCTGGCTCAACCGGGTTGTTACCGCGGCCTCGCAGAATACTGTCATGAAGTATATCCCCCTTCTCTTCCTCCCTCCCATCTACCAAAGACTCTGAAAGGCCAGCATCGTACCTGCAGCACCTCTGGTGTTGCTACAGGTGTACGTGGGCAACGGTAATAACTTACCATCAGGTGAACGGCTCGCATGTTTGCTGCCTTTCCCATAAAAAAAAAGATACAAAATCAGGGGAAAGCCATACTCTTGAAGTAATGTAGAAGATAACTCACCATAATTTTTAGACAGTTTCGCTTGTACGATTGTAATGCTGAGCCTGGCGGTCAATGGAGGTCCTGTAGCTGGCACCTATTAATAAAAAAAAGAGAAGTTACTTTTTTTTTATCATTTGAAGACAGCTTAAAAGCAATAACACTTATTATATACAATTATCACATTGCAGTATCAACTGATAGGCGCAGACACAAACATACACTTATCAGAAAAATAGAATGCATTTTTTATTGGATTTGGTACTTCGGTACTGCCTTTCAAACCGAAACGCCAAAGTGGTTGCACTGCTGAATGGAAAACAAAGTAAAAAGTGCAGCAACTACCCTGATGACTACTTGACAGAGAATTAATCTACTACCACTTAGTACATTACGCCTGGTAAATTATTTTTCGCGAGAATAGGAATCACATGAAAATTTTATAATATATTTCCGTTAGCTCCTGTCATAAGTCGAGTCACAAGCAGCTCTTTCTGCTTTTCCAGCAAATTGACAATCATATAACCTCCAAATTTCCCTATACAGGTTCATAGTTCTCACCACTACCAAAACAAGGAGACAAAAGCCAGCCCAAGCTGGGTTATAGTTGATTGAAATCAGCTTGCAGTACTAACCACTATATGATAACGACAACAAGATGCTTGGTGAGGTCATCAATAAATGAGCTGTAGGACCACCATTACACCACTCTTTGAGACCACAGGATCCAACAGTTACTGTTGTCAACCATCCTAATGATGATGTATAGTAGTGGCTTGTAAATACCCTACAGATGGGCAACGGCCTCCTTTCAATATTTGAGGGAATTTAGGAGCCAGGAAGGGTTCATTGCACTGCCTGAGTGTGGATAAACGGCCTTCAAAATGTATCAAAATAATATTGTTTATTATTTTTCAGACATTCAGGTTTAGGTATGATGTTTTCCTTTATTGTGGAGCACGATATATTGTAATAGTTTGATATTATTATGAAAGGAAGTATTTTTTTTAAAATACCGTTGCTCCACACAATTGTTGTTGTAATGCAAGAGCTGCCTGATAATCTGCATCAACGTTATCTACTGTGCCGTCTGCTCGAAGGAAACCAGCAGGAAGTGGCCCCAAGAGTACCTGTAAGTAAGGAGACAGAAATAAACATAATTGAATTTTCTTCAGAAGCATGCATGGGAATATTTCTATTCCTCCAGAGACGAAACATGGATTCAATGTTAAATTATAGTAGTAGTCATTTCAACACAATTTCATCAGAGCTTGTAACAATTGTCTGGTGTTTTAGTGTCTGAATGTGAAACCTTGTGTTTTACGTTCAATGTGATAATGTGTACATTATCAGATTGAACTATCATACAAATACAATCTGGAAAAAATACTACAGAGAGAATATGAAATCCCTTTTTTGCTACAGAAAGTTGCTTTTACAGATGTTTTATCTATTTTTCGAGATGTTTATCCTACCATCTGTCTGTAGCATTTTTTCAATTTCATCACTATTCCCTCTGTCGCCTCTAATGACCCCCAGGATAAAGAACAAGCAAATATATACACATAAGCATAATATTGATTACAAATATATAATTAAATAATAAATATATAATTACAGTGCAGTTTACAACATGAGCACACAATGTACATTGCACCTGTATGGGAATACAATCGGTTCAGAAAATAACCAATATTTACCTATAATAGATGATTTTTTGAATTTATTTTCATAATTTCAAAATCAATAGACAGTGGACTGTAAATTAGCAGACCATTTTAATGTAACAAATATTTCCAATATTTGTAAATGAATACCAAACCCAAAACACTGTGTACAGTTTTTGTTTAAGATTTATAATGAAATTGCTTTTTTTTCAGCCTAGTAGATTCACATATGTTTGTACAATAACACAATGCTTTTTTCTTTTCAATATGGGTAAGGTATTATGAAGAAAATTTCTAATTTAGTAAATTGAAAAATATAATCTTTTGTATATAATATGTCATTCACAATTTTCTTTCAACAAACTCAAAAATCTATGTTGAGTTTATGAATCTTATGAAAATGTATGTCAAAACTGAGTCTTAAAAAAAATTAACACTAATATTGATAACCGAAACCGGTCTCTAGTGTTTAGGTAAAATACATACAACACAAAATATGTCCGTAATTACCTCGTAAATAGAAAAGAGAGAGATAGTTTTAATGTTATTATTTTTTCGATAGCATAAGCTTTATCCAGAAAATAATAACAATACTTCGAATTTATACGCAACGCAAAAACATGAATCATTTTGTTCATAGTATTGTGTACGTAATTGAAAAACTACAATTTAAAACGTTTTATTGCTTACCCTACGGCGTCGCTCCTCATTTTTATCAGTGGGCATCGCAGTAGTCATGATCACTGTTTCAGATACACTTAGTTACAATAAAACGTAATGATATAAATAATCACTTTTCTAGAAAACTTTACTTACGTCGCGACCATCTATCTGTCTGTATAAAATTAATTATAACTGGATTGATATCGGAATGACAGTGACAATAACACAAAAGATGCAGGTTTTTTCTTTCTTACTTTTCTCTCTTTATTTGGAAACGGTGTTTAACTATTTGCCAGTACTACGTAATAAAATAATAAACATTGTATCTTACAATTATACACAAACAGTTTAGGTTAGGATGTACGAATTGTTAGATTTCATCGGTTTCTTTAATTCTAAGATACAATGTATGTTTGAGAGATTTTACTTTATCATAGTCGATTATCGATTAGTCCAATAAAATAGTGACTACTTATTTTTTGCAGTTTTAGGTGGTTCAATTCGACTCACCTAAGCGTTTTAAAAAATGTTTCCATGCAGTTATTTTATTTTTTAAAAACAAAAGAATGTTTCTTATGAACTGTTGATGTATTTTCCTCCATGTCCTGTTCGTTTTTTCCACCTGATATAATATGGAAATAACAAATAAGTTTTCTATTTGGCTAAAGGGCTTAAAGCCAATGCCTACTATTAAAAAAATACGTCTGTCTGTTGAATGAATGTGTTGAATGTCATGTAGTGTGTAGATCCAAAACGTCAAACAAACCATTTTTCTAAATAATGTTTATTGTTTTTCTGAATATTACATTTAAATACAAATCTTAATGATATTTTATATTTAATAGAACTGGTAATTTTATAGTGTTTTTATCATCTTCGAAAGACATGAACATCTTTTGTCGTACCTACACATTTGATTTTGGTTATTCGTGTTGACGTAAATGTTGGATAAATTATTGATTTTATAAATTTTTTTCGGCGATGGACATCATCAAAACTCCTAAGGTAAGCAGTTATAATATCATATTTATTTATATTAAATACTTTCACCGGTATTTGTGATTTGTTTTGGGGGGTAATGTACAAGACCCTTTTGCTGATAAGAATTAAGTTTTTGTTAATAGAGGCACTGTACTTGCGTTTCATAGATAATGATGTGTAAATAATAGAAACTGTTTATGTATGTTATATCAATAACGTTTATAAAACTGTTTTACAGTTGTATTGCTACAGATTGTATGTATGCTGTGGAAGTAGTGATAATGTTGATTTGGTATGTATGGTGGATAACACAGAGATAATGATGTTAAAATAATTGTATGTAAATGTTACTGGAAATTACTTTCCTTATTGTTAAGATTTAATTATTAAAAGTAACATAGATATAATAATAGTTTTAGGTAAGAAACCATATAAGTCAATCTCAGATTTTCTGCTATATGGTTTAAAGTAATATCTGTTCAGACAATGGACTGACAAAAATTGTTGTCATAATTTAGAATCTTAAAAGGTGGCTTGCTCTCTTGATTAAGATGGTTGTTTTAACAGGTGGCAGACACCTTAGCTGCATAAGAGTTGTGTCCACACTCTTTAACTATTTCTGCTGTACATTACCCAATGATCACCATTGGGGTATACATGTTTCACCTATGTTATGACACCAATTATATAAATTTGTAACCATGAACTGGATAAGAAAACACACATCATGTATCTAATACTTACAACCATTAATGAACATTGATGTTTAAACATTTACTATTATTGTCTGATAAAGCACCCAGTCTTGACCAAAAATTTGTCTAATATGCAAAGATATTAAGCATATATTCTTTGACACCTATAAAATCCATGTTCAGTTACAGTTTATTGATTTTGATAGCCACAGGGAGTCCCAAGAACTTTGTTAAGGTCAGTTGGTAAGGTGCACGACATGCAGGTGAGGTTGACATTTAGAAACGTAGGTGTAAAATCTCTTGTACACGTAAAAACAAGAATTGCAGTTACTGGTTGTAAACGAAAATAGTACATTAAATCCTTCCCACCTTAGCTGCTGCTGCTCGTCATTTGTCAGCTTATTTTTGGTCTGGTATATTTCGAGATGGTTGTTTGAAGGCTTTTAGTAGCCTCTTAAGACACCCATGGGAAGAAATGGGGTAGATTCGTACGCCGATACCACACGCCAAAAGTACTAAATATTTAAAAATATTTTTTCACTTTCATAAATTAAAATACCGCGTACCATGCGCGCATGCTCCGTATGCTGACCTCTGACATTCTAATGTAAGTTTAATCCTGTTGCTTTAGAGTTCACATTCGCTAGAACATGACGAAACTTGAACTTTACACATAGAAACTGAGATTTCAGTATTTCTGAATTTCGTTAGTTCCTTTCGTGTCGTAGTGGGGGAAGGGTCAAGTTTTTGTAAAACGCGGGAAACGAAATTACGTCATAACGTTTTGAAGAGAAACCAGAGTAAATTACATCATAGATAATGAAATGAATGCAGTTTTTTTTATAATAGAGGGCATTGTTAAATAATATTGATCTGTACTTTAACCGATTGGAATAAAAGCGCTGTTACAGCGGCGTGTAAACAGTCTTTGTTATTGTTTTTGGTGAAAGTACACAATATTGGAGTTTGAAAGTCTGTTAAAGAAATGGCATTCAGTTCGTTGTCACCGTCCAACATGCTTGGCGAACTCGGTCGACTCGCGAACTGGCTGAAAGGCGATTGCGTTGCAGCCGAAGAGTTTGACGGCCTCTCGGTTACGGAAAAGGTAAAAAATGATGAAAAACGTTTTATTT
Organism: Bhutanitis thaidina; assembly: GCA_029286595.1. Lineage (NCBI taxonomy): Eukaryota > Metazoa > Arthropoda > Insecta > Lepidoptera > Papilionidae > Bhutanitis > Bhutanitis thaidina. The sequence goes on along the minus strand of JAGSMS010000020.1, from coordinate 2,603,703 downwards.
ATAATCGATCTTTGGGTCTTGATATTCTTATTTATTTAAAAGCTTATTTGAAGTGGAAATGTTGCCTAAATTGGTTTTATTTTTTGTTGAACCTCTTGCTTGTTGCTTGTTCAAAAATTAAACGAGCATCTTTCATAAAAAAAAATTATGCTGTGATATAAATAAATAAGGATCTTATGAAATAAAATAACATAGATAATCATTGATAATCCTTTGATGTACTTTAAACAGCTGGGCTGAAAAGTTCATAGGCTAACATAGAAAAAACCTTTTTTTTGATAGAATTTGATTTGATTATTCAATATAGTTATAGCCTTCGACATCGATACAACGCTTATAGCGGTCATACAATTTTTCGATATCATTTTTATAGTACGATTTATCTTTAGCCTTAAAATAGGCTTCAGTTTAGGCGATTACCTCTTCATCAGCGCATAATTTCTGTCCAGCGAGCATACTCTTGAGGTCTGAGAACAGGAAAAAGTCGCTGGAGGCCAAATCTGGAGAATATAGTGGATGCGGAAGCAATTCGAAGCCCAATTCATGTAATTTTGCCATCGTTTTCATTGATTTGTGACACGGTGCATTGTCTTGATGAAACATCACTTTCTTCTTCTTCAAATGGGGCCGTTTTTCCGCGATTTTGTCCTTCAAACGCTCCGATAACGCTACGTAATAGTCGCTGTTGATAGTTTTTCTCTTTTTAAGATAGTCGATGAATATTATACCATGCGCATCCCAAAATATTGATGCCATAACCTTGCCAGTCGACTTTTGCCACTTTCCACGCTTTGGACTCGGTTCATCACGTGCAGTCCACTCGGCTGACTGTCGATTCTACTCCGGTGTGAAATGATGGAGCCATGTTTCATCCATTGCGTAACCCTAGTGATAATCCTAACATCAATCGGTTTCAATTTTAAGTTCGACGGATCCAACCATCTAACAGATTGCAGAGACTTGTCTAGTTTAAACTAATTTTATTTCTTTGTAAAAAAAATGCCTTTACGGCGCGATGTATATCTGCCTAATGGCACAACCCTTCTAGTGTCATAAGTTCTGATACGTCTAATAACAATAGTATTTCAACTGTTTCAAAGTTATGACACGTGAAGGGTTGAGTTCAAATTAATACCCAGTTATTGTTACAATTAGGAGTTACTTAATTCGTAGGTATCTCTTAGGAATTCAACAGAATAGGATAAAAATCAGTGGTTGAAAGTATTAACCGCTCGTGGCGTAACAATAGAATTTGACTTTGTTTCAATGTTTTTTTTATAAGAAAACTACGACAAGACTAAATTGCGTCGACCCCAATCCGAGACTTGGTTTAACAAGACTTGAAGACGAGTTATCGAGAAATATTCGCACGGCCTGTGTATAGGGTATCACATACCCAATGTATGCTACTAATTTTCAGCATGTCATTGATATGTAAAAGTAATAAAGCAGGAGACAGTACACAACCATGTGTCCCACATCAATACTCGCTGTACACATTTTTAATTGAATAGATCACTTTTGAACTGACGATAACGTTGATTACGAAAACGGTGGCAAATATTGGTAAACAGCATCTTCTCGTAAATATTTCAATAGTGTTACCTCAGCCATTCCAATTGTCTTTGACTAATAATAACTAGCGAACTATGGATAATAACTACATGCAGTTTTATAATTTTACTCTCAGATGTCATTGCCTAATGCATTAGTCAAATTACCAACGTCATCACCCCGATATTGAGAGTTCACATTTTAACTTCAACGACACTAGATCGATTTTAAATTGGATGAAGTTTGTTAGGTCGTCTGTACTTAATATTCACCGAGGGAGACAGCGAAGGTATGAAATGACTATGAATGTTAATATTTTGGAAATACCACATTTTTGAATCCGTAATTCCAAAGTTCATTCACGAAATAAAATAGAATAGTCTATTATAAAGTACGGATGGCAACCCCGGTTTGATATGCTATAACGCGCACCCTCACTTATAGCCAACACAAAGGATAACTTTCAACAGCAAACCGCTTCAATACTGCGTGATTACATTCACTTACTTGTGTGTTCAGTCGCCGTTTCGAGTAGAATTTATTGGAGACCGTAAAGTTCATTATTGCATGGACAACATAATAATGTTTGTGAGCATCTTTATCTTCATGATGTTGTATGGTATGCAGAGAAGTTTTTGTGAACAGTGTCTAAATATAAACAGTTAAATATTATACTTGTATCAAGGGTTGAGCTTATCATCGCCAGGGTCTCGGATCTGATCCAAAGCCTGAGTAACACAAGGTTTTAGGTATGAATGCCGGTGGCAATGATTGTATGCATCTTCGAATTATCTCAATTTGAATATGCATGGGGTTAGGTTAGGAGATTAAGTAGGATTCGTCGGCGTTCGTGCTGAATAATGCGATACTATAATATTACGATTTCATATTGCACGTTAGTGGTATTGACGTCTTAACGAAATTCACCGCTACATCGCATTCTCTTGTAAATGGTCTTGTAAATGGCAGTATAAAGTTGTGGATTTCGACAGAAGATAAATTCGCAAACTAAACACTAAAGGGGCGACAGGTGTTATGAAAAGTGGACTGAATTTACTGGTAGATCCTAGAGCACTGCGCATCTTGTGTGCTTCTTGGTAATTTGGTATTTTAAGTTTCAATTAGGTTTCATTCAGGCCAGCAGTCGGCAAACCGCGGATCGCATACATATATGCCAAATATAGTATTTTGTTTTAATAATTACCGTCGCCTATGTACATCTACAACATCAGAGGTGCTGCAGGTGCGTTGCCGACCTTTAGGATGGGAGGGAGGAGGATGAGAAGCAGAAGCAAAAGATACCACTACTTCACGCCGGTATTCTGTGAGGCCTTGGCATTAACCCGGTTGAGTTGGCCCATTCGAGCAGCTGCAAAAACCGCCACTTGGCTCATCTATGTACTAAACAATCAACAAAATATCTATCAAACCTCTCGTAAAGATTGATGGTGTTAATGTTAATTTAGGTTGTTAACAATTAAAAAAGACGTAATATGCAAGATTTGCCCAGATGTACCCATTCACATGATGATGAATGTGCCACATTCACTTCGAATGGGTATGCACCAATCAGGTAGCAATTCACTGTGATGTTTTCAAAGTTCCAGTTTCAAAGTACTACAACGAAAAGATGTAAAAAAAATTGCATTTATCTAATACAGAAACAAAAACCAAATTGATGATGTCCCCTAGGGTTCAAGTTAATCGAATTTGTTCAGTGGTTAAGTCGCAGACAGACAGACTTACTTACTTTGGCATTTATGATATTCTTATGGATTACTATATTATTTATTCAATGCCATATCTCTTAGACTCCCACATGACAAGATTGGGCAATATATTCCGAAATGCCCAAAATGAATAATTTATACGCTTTAAAAATTCACCATGTCAATCTTTATTAACATTTACTTCAAATTCATTCTTCATGTAAATTTCTCTACGAATTTGTTTAGCTTTGTTAAATTTAACTTCAAACACATTATACATGTAAATATCTCTTAATATTGCTCAACAACGTACAATTTCATACTAAAATAGTTAAAACAATGTACCCTGCAGTCGTAATATTCATTGATTTAGATAATAACATTAGAACCGTTCGCGCGATGTTCACTAGGACGTTGTATCAAAGCTTCAATATAATCTTATAATTATGTAACTTTTTACCAAGCTTTTATAAACCCCTACAGCCAACCTACGCCTTAAATTGTACCACATTTTTTTAATACTAATGTTAGACGATGGACGTTATTTTAGAGCAAAAAAAGAAAGAAAGTAGCAGCCTGTAAGTGCCCGCTGCTGGGCAAAGGGCTCCTTCTCAAATGTCTGAGACGCTGCTCCAGTACGGATTGGCGGGCTTCACATGTCCTCGAAATAATATTTCGCAGACATGCAGGTTCTCACGCGATATTTTTATTCATCACCGTGCAGGTGGTAAATGCATCACTTGTTATTAACAGTTTAAGTGGTGCCGGCATCAGGTATCGGACCCAGGTCACTCGCGCTCTGTCAAACTAACGTGAGCGCCCTGACCACCGGGCTACCACGGCTCTGTCGCGATGCTAATGTGTATATTCGAAGCTTGACTGGTATCGTTTTGCATCGGATCAAGAGTATTCGAACGAGTAATTATCTCTCTGTCTAACACTTAAACGCAACAAACAGGATTTACCACCGTTAAAAGTGGTTAAGTTAAGCTCTAAGCTTATCTTTCTTTATTTGGTATCGTTATCCGAGGTTATTATTTAGTTTTACACAAAGCTACGATGCACAAAGGAACGAACGGTCAATCTTTTTTGTTCTTTACGGTAAAGGGGGGCAAACCAGCAAGCGGGTCTCGCGGGTAAGTGATAAGCGTCGCCCATTTACATCTGCAACACCAGAGGAGCTGGCAGGCGCGTTGCTGTCCTATAAGAATATTTGGGAGATGAGAGGGTAATACCATAGGGAATGAAGAAACGGAGATGCGCAAGACGCCTCTACTTCACGCCGGTCGTGTCACTACCCCGGTGGAGGCGGCCCGTTCGAGCAGCAGCAAAAGCCGCCGCTTGGCTCTGCCACGTAAATTCAATAGATGCGGTGCAGTTCCGCAAATATAGAACACTCGTTTACCGTCGTTCGTCGTCTTCGCGTGCCATTAGGTCAGGTGTACACAATCGATGAAATATTTGGCCTACTTAATAGTGTGTGCCTTCCATTGAGTCTTTAGTTGGCTTCCTTGTAGTTCTATGTTTAGAATAACACTCTTTTTTTTTTTTTAGTTGGGTTGAGCTTCTGGTATCGTTATTTTGATTTCTTCCGCTCCACTGCTGTACTGCTGCGTTTATAGCTTATTATTATGGTTGTTAAGCTTTATATCGTCCGCAAATAATAGTCGATAGTTCTATTTATTACCTCTTAGGTGTTATTCTTTTGAATAGCACTATAAGTCAACAATTTTCTCAGTTCAAACGTTATCGGTTCTAGAATGTTTAATAATTTTTGATTTTGATTTAATCGTTTCTAAGTTAAGGTTCGTAATGTCCGGCGGCTGTTTCTTTTGGTTATCTGGGATCTCGAGGCAACTTCTTTCGTTAAAAATCAATAATAATGTGGCCACAAAGGATGAACAGGTTATTTTTTAAATTACCTTGGTATACGAGTTTCGTAAATTAAAAGAAATCTTATGTGATTTAGTTTTTATTGCAGACTCTGTTATATTAAAAACTTCTGACTTCCGGTTAAGCTAAGGTAATTTAATCTGATGATGGGATATTGCAACTAAAATTGTAAGCAATAATAATAATATGAATTAAGAAGAAGTCATTGAAGTATTCAATCTACGAGTAAAACTTTTATCGAGGATGGATTTCGACCATGACGATTTCAATTAAATTCTCTTACGTGCCGGATATGCCTTAATTAACGTTTCGTTGATTTACAGTATTCGTTAAATTACCTTTAACTTGTAGACTTTGGAGAATAATGGATACATTGCATTGTAGTTGCATGCCTGGTAAATTCATTACTTATTTTGTTAATAGAAGACTACAAATTTAGTTTCTGTAACAGAACAGTAATGATGTTATTTATTTATTCTTTATTTGTATACCTTAAGAAAAATAATACAAAGGCATTATTTGCCAGTCAACCCGAGGCGTGGAGAGATATTGTTAAGGTGCATTGACAATGCACAACAATTTAAAATAAAAATTTGAGTAATAAAACAAAAAGACCTAAATATCTTAACAGTAAAATCTAAAGACATTCTGTGACTTAAATAAACAAATAAATTTATATAACACCTACACTATACACATATATACAAAAATGAACATATATATATATGTATAATATGGATATATTTATATTGTATGTTATATATATTTATTTTCTATATGAAAAAGAAATAAACAAAGAAAAAATATAAGATCCTTCACCATCTCGTCATATTGTACCGGTTTCCGACTATTTGATAAAGTCGAAAGATCGGTCTGGTGTAGTTACAGAGACAGGGGACGATCAAATACAATCTGATCCGAAAGTGAATCATTCAACATTATCCTGCACAAAGTCTGCATTGACTGCAATCAATTTTATAATAACTTGAGCGCCATCGATGCACGCAACTTAATCGTTAATTTTCTATTAGCACTGCGGTAATTCACTGAGGTGATTGAATGTGCAACTTGGCAAGAATGTGAGGAATGATTTCCGTTTACGTTTAACATTTGCTTGCTTAATCATATTCGTGTCCGAAGAAGATAGCGTTATTGACCGGAACGTTACCGAATCACAGAAGCCTAAACATGATTGTGAATATCATAGTAAATATATTTATCTAACAAATGATAATAGGTACAGTCGTAAGTTTTATAACCGTTATACGTTAGACTGAGTGTCTCTGTGTTTACGGCAGTATATCTTGCGCTATGAACTGCGTTTCAAAAGTAAGTCATCGAGGACGAAATTGGCAAAGCGGTATTTAAAGTCATCTTATTTTATCTTTTATCGATATTCTTATCAGAAACCTTACTGGATGCACAGTTCACACTTTAAATTATTAATCCCATATAAATTACGTTTTTTTTTTAAATTTTAGGCTTATTCTTAATAATTATATTTGGCAGCAATTTTTCCATATTGATAGAGCCATGCGGCGGCTCTATCTGCTTCTCGAATGGGCAGGTTCGTCCAGATTAGTACCACAGCCGCGAATAATACCGGCGTGAGGTAACCGGAGGCCCTCTACCCTCCTCCCATTCCCCAAATATTATTAAAGGCCGGCAACGTGCAGATCCTCTGATGTTGCAGATGTACGTGGGCGACGGTAATCACTTACCATCAGGTTAGCCGCTTTGTTCGTTTGCCGCTTACCCAAAAAAAAAAAAAAAAAATCGGCAACTAAATTGTAGCATAATATTCTCTTAACATGAATTATGTTTTTCACGGCATGCGTTATATATTTCGTATATTCTGGTTGTATTTAATGTCGGGGAAGGTCTTTGTGGGACAGGCGATTACTTCCACGCTGTTTACACTCGTCTTTGTTCAGTGACTTGGATTATTCCATTACCGCGAGCGATTATCCAAGATATTCTCAACAACATAGTATTATATTCTGTTAAGTTAACCATAACATCGGTATAGAACATTTCTACATATGTATTATAATTTATTTATTTATTTATTATTTACAGAACCATTTACAATTTAGGATCAAAAGATCGAAGCCAGTTACAGAATAGTTAAAAAATCAAAATAAGGTTTAATACTAAAACACTGTATAGTAATAATAATGCACAATAAATTATGGTCTAATATAATCAATAACGAATATCACATATATACAATAGATACTCTCAGACGACTCAGAAAATTTATTTATTTATTATTTACAGAACCATTTACAATTTAGGATCAAAAGATCGAAGCCAGTTACAGAATAGTTAAAAAATCAAAATAAGGTTTAATACTAAAACACTGTATAGTAATAATAATGCACAATAAATTATGGTCTAATATAATCAATAACGAATATCACATATATACAATAGATACTCTCAGACGACTCAGAAAATTTATTTATTTATTTACAGCTAAGATAGCTTATGTTCTATACTCAAGAAAGTTACTGTTAACTGAAAATATGGTTTTTGTATTATAATATTGTTACATCAATTATCGGGAAATGTACCATGGCTTGTCTAAATGTTAAAATTATTTATTATAAGTTTATTAGAGAACTTCACTTACCCATTAGTAGGTAACTAATGGGCAAGTGAATACTACCCTACAAGTAAGTTCTTTTATGATTATATCTGTTTTGTTCGTACTGCTCTACTCATGTTTATTTTCATACTCTCCTATGGTTATAGTCAAATCGTCTGTCAGTAGTGTTTATACATAGTCTGTGCACGACGTTAAAAATTCACTCAAATTGGACTTCTCTCAACAATTTTTTAAATTTTAGGCTTATTCTTAATAATTATATTTGGCAGCAATTTTTCCATATTGATAGAGCCATGCGGCGGCTCTATCTGCTTCTCGAATGGGCAGGTTCGTCCAGATTAGTACCACAGCCGCGAATAATACCGGCGTGAGGTAACCGGAGGCCCTCTACCCTCCTCCCATCCCCCAAATATTATTAAAGGCCGGCAACGTGCAGATCCTCTGATGTTGCAGATGTACGTGGGCGACGGTAATCACTTACCATCAGGTTAGCCGCTTTGTTCGTTTGCCGCTTACCCAAAAAAAAAAAAAAAATCGGCAACTAAATTGTAGCATAATATTCTCTTAACATGAATTATGTTTTTCACGGCATGCGTTATATATTTCGTATATTCTGGTTGTATTTAATGTCGGGGAAGGTCTTTGTGGGACAGGCGATTACTTCCACGCTGTTTACACTCGTCTTTGTTCAGTGACTTGGATTATTCCATTACCGCGAGCGATTATCCAAGATATTCTCAACAACATAGTATTATATTCTGTTAAGTTAACCATAACATCGGTATAGAACATTTCTACATATGTATTATAATTTATTTATTTATTTATTTATTTATTTACAGCTAAGATAGCTTATGTTCTATACTCAAGAAAGTTACTGTTAACTGAAAATATGGTTTTGTATTATAATATTGTTACATCAATTATCGGGAAATGTACCATGGCTTGTCTAAATGTTAAAATTATTTATTATAAGTTTATTAGAGAACTTCACTTACCCATTAGTAGGTAACTAATGGGCAAGTGAATACTACCCTACAAGTAAGTTCTTTTATGATTATATCTGTTTTGTTCGTACTGCTCTACTCATGTTTATTTTCATACTCTCCTATGGTTATAGTCAAATCGTCTGTCAGTAGTGTTTATACATAGTCTGTGCACGACGTTAAAAATTCACTCAAATTGGACTTCTCTCAACAATTTTTTTAAATTTGGAAACGAATGAAAGTCGCTAGGGGGCTAAATCTAGCGACTTTAGGACTATAGGGCGAGTGGAACCAGAGGTTCGAATCCGTATTTGTACAAAGCAACCATAGATAATTTTCGTTGTCTTTTTTCCTTGATAGCTTCTTTCGGTTTCGCTAATATGAAGGCGTAGTATTGTCGGGTGAACGTGGTACACTTATCGTTATAATCGATTAATACAATTTCTTGTCGGTCTAAGTTAAACTTCTTAAAGGAGGGGGGTGTTGTACCCAGATGGTGTTGCATGATGTGCTTTGACTCGAGCTCAAGGCGATGAACCGTCCTATACTAGTAACCGTAGGAAAAAGATGAACTTGAAGTAAAGTGGCCATCATAATGGATCGGAAACAATAAATGATATGAACTGTTATTAATAAATGCCAACACGGAACAAGGCAAACAAATTTTAAGACAAGCTGGCGAGAAGAGTTAAAATAAAGATCTCGCTCTGCTCGAGTAGCTAATAAACGTCTCCCGAGTTTTTCTTCTGACCATAAAATGCGTTTGTCAAACGATATTTTATTTTTGTTACGTTATAAATCAATGAATTTTCAACCATTTTAGTATGTAATGTCTTCGTTTATCGTTAATTAAATAAGCAAATTAGATTTGTAACCGATTAAGGTATGTGATTACGTTCTTCTAGGATGGCTAGGGAAAGCTACTCAAACTCAAACAACGGCTCTTATTTTTTTTCCCCTCGGATGGAAAATGCGTTACGTGCCTTGCCGGCCAGCAACTGGGTTATGTCGGACTCGGAAGGAGAAACATACCGACCAAAAAACCATCCACGTTGCTGTTGGCCCGGAGGAGGCTTTTACCTTCTTCACCTTTATTTCTCTTCTAGCTTCATCTGAGGAGACTTGCGGGAGCGGAGGCCCGCAAGTTGAAAGGGGGGACGAGCTATTAACGATACGCTGATTAAAACGCGGGAAAATATTAGTGGCGCGGAGACCAATGACCCATTGACAAGCTGACACGACATATCCCAAGTACGAAACACTCCGGCACAGTGTTATGGCTGCTCAAACCGGGGGCGAGCACACGTATGCGCGGAGCGAAGTCGCAAACGGGACTGCTGTGTAGTATGCGCGGGCGATGGACGGCACTCACTTTTAATGATACGCGGAATGAGACGCGGGAAGACAATACAGCCGAAAGTGGGGACCCGCAGATGCGGAGCCCACTAACGACCTATTGACAGACGTAAACATTTCGGCACAGTGTGTGCGAACAACGGCTCCTCCAAGGGTTCATAATTTATATTTATTCGATGAAGTTATTGCTGTTAGCCGTTTTGGCTTTTACAGCTTCATAGGTTTGCGTTTATGCTTTAAGTAGATGTGCAAGAGTACAACTACTGCTTACCTCTTTATGGTAAGCAATCTAAGGACCGTCCGAGGGAGGTTCGGGCCTCGTCTCGGACGGTCGAGGTGTTTCGATAGCAGTGGGCGGTAAGGACCGCCCTGATACGGTTCATAATTTATTATAAGCAAGTGACATTATAAGCATACGTTATAGTCAAACCATACCGCGTTGCTAAATTGATGAACGACACTTAGCGACAAATGATTCAACTAAACCTTAAGTCGAAGAGATCAAACAGTGTGTTAGATATAATACCAATGGCGTTTGGTGACTGTGTAAGGTTTTTATATTAGATTCGATTTTGCTCCACGTTTCGTCCCATAGCCCGTAGGTGCCGGATCCAATGACATACCGCGGCGATGACAGACAGCAGCGTCTTGGGCGCGAAGGGGTCTGGTGTACTGCGATCACCAAACAGCTTGCCATTCGTGGTGATTATGACAGATTCTCCCAATCTACCATTAGAGGTGTCCACGCCCACTGCCCAGCAATGGACAACTGATGACTATAGCGAATATGCAAATTGCAATCGATCGAAGATCTTCGTGTATTTACTTATAAGTCATTTGCCGGTTTTCTCAGTTGTATCAATTCTTCCGTGTCACCTCTTGAATTATTATTCGAAATAAGTTTTATGTAACGACCTACGAAAACAATAATGTATGAGTTCTAAGCAAGTACGAATATCTGTGAAAAGTGATTAAATAATTCCTTACTAAATTCACTTTATTATTCATACGCACGTTCGGTACGAGGAAACTCGAGTAACATTTTCTAATAAACATCTTTTCGTTTGTTATTTAAACAAGTCGTGAAAATTACTTTGAATTGTGATAAAAGGGGTAACTGTATATATAAATAGATTTCTAGTGATTGTTCTAGAAGGACAGGGGTGCGGAATCGATTTCAATAGTTGCGGGCCTGATATAGTAACTGAAGATTTGTCTTCATGTATCTTCGATTATTATGCTTAAGACAATTTTAATGTTTAATTTTCCTTTAGAATAATATCTAATAAGCTTGTAGCGTGTTGTATCGTCGTAAGAAACTGCCGCCCCATTTCGTTCCGTGGGTGTCGTAATAAAGGCGACTAAAGAAAAAGCCTTTATTAGAATTGCTACCGTCCGATTGATGATTGCTGAACCAAAATTAAGTGGACCGGTGACATGCAGCAGCGTCTATGGTGCGAGGTGTCTTGTACTGTGAGCGCCAGTCAGTTTTCCGAGCGTGGGGCTATCCGTATGTGTATATGTATATATATATGTATGACGTTTAACTTAAAAGCTATTTTACTGATTTTGAGGGCTATGTTTTTAAATGTTACTTATCATTCCGGAAGTGCGATGCTCGTCTTTCTATCCCGCTTATAGTACTGAACGGTTTACTGAAATCTAATTCCGCCGAGATGTATGCCACGGTATAAGTTATCTGGTGTTGCAGATGTAAGTCGGCGACGGTAATCACTTACCATCGGGTGAACCGCTTGCTCGTTTGCCCCCTTTCTCATAAAAAAAAGTTACATTAGTGAATACTTTTTTATTTTTTATTTTTTTATTTATGTACACACAAAAAGGCATGAAAACATTAAAACATAGTATTTGTACAATGGCACCACTTTTTCTATACATTGAAATTTAGTGCGTACATTTCTAATAAATATTATGTGTAGAATTAAATAAATAAGATTACATATAATTAAAATATACATAGATATATTTAAATAAATATACATGCATACACATTCGTGTTGCCAGTGATGACATACGGATCCGAGACTTGGTCCTTCACTGCAGGCCGTATGAGGAAGCTCAAAGTTGCTCAGCGTGCTGTGGAAAGAGCTATGCTCGGTGTTTCTCTGCGTGATAGAGTCTGCAACGATGATATCCGCAGCTGAAATAAGGTAACCGACATAGCCGTAAAGATCAGCAACTGAAGTGGCAATGGGTCGGCCACATAGCTCGCAGAACTGACAACCATTGAGGAAAAAAGGTTCTGGAGTGGCAGCCACGTACAGACAAACGCAGTGTAGGACGACCCCCCACAAGATGGAGTGACGACCTGCGCAGTGTTGCGGGAAGTCGATGGATGCAGGTGGCTCAGGATCGAGCTTCGTGGCAATCTTTAGGGGAGGCCTATGTTCAGCAGTGGACTTCTGATAGGCTGAAATGATGATGATGAAATGTATATATATATATATATATATACATACATGCATACACATTCGTAAATATACAATATATATTCCATTAACACGAACTTTTTATTGTTTATAGTTTGTGATAACGTTGACTATGCCGCCGGCAGCTCCCAGTATTATATAATTGAATACTTATATATAATTGAATATTATACTTAAGTCTGTTAACAATGTATCACAACGCGCAACACCGTATCTTTTAACTTGCTAGTACATAGATAGAGTCCCAACGTCAGAAGGTCGCTCTATCCTTTAGACTCGTATACGTAACACCTGCATTACTCAACGTCGCTTCCGTGCTCCTACTTATGTTTCACGAAGATTTAATCCTTTATTTTCTTTATAACCACGTTAGGTATGGCTTGTGTAGAGCGCCTACAGTGAAAACGATTTTTGCGAAAATCAAAGGTAGGGTACTCCTTTAGCAACCCGTTGTTAACAGATCAATATGTCGACTGTCGACGCGGTCTGTCTTGTAACACTACGCCTGGAAGGTGATGTTTGATTCTGGCACAGATTTTATTGGAACTAAATTATACGAAATAAAAAGAAAATAAAAAAAAATCTTTTTGACTTTCACTTTTGGATGTCACGAAATTTGTGCTTTTTACATTTTTACATTACAGACGGGGAAACTAAACTAACTATCTAAACCCATTACCAAACGCCGACCCGTACGTTTACGTGGTTTTTATTCCCAGTCACGGTATAAAACATTGGTACTGGTGTTAAGTAGCGTTTTAATTTTTGAATTTTTGAATTGATCAGTAATCCAGAGTGGAAAGGCAAAAACAATGTATATTATTGTTTTTAATATTTTATTAAAAAAGAGAGGCTTACTGTTCAAATTAATTATGTTAAACGAAACGATATTTTTATTTCGGAATACTCAGAAATTGTGAATGAAATTGAAACGAAAATATATTTTATTTCGCGTGATTAATTCGTTTCAGAGCTGTAAGTAGATATGTTTTTAGAATTATCCAAATTGTTTTTCTGTACGAAACAAAATATTTGTCATTCGTTTCATCTCGCTGTTATTGTTTGAGTCTCGACTTTAGTTTGCATAAATAGATTTTTTAAAAATTTGTAGCGTTGTTGATGTTAAAAGCTCCATCACATGAATTGGTGTACTTTTGATAAAACTACCAATTACTCTCGTTTTGAATCTTGTCCAATTTATTAGTGTATTGCACCACAGTTATCAAATATGAAACTACGTACTATAGTAATGTATATTCTTCTCAGATCTTTTGGATGTAAACCCCAGTTTGAACCGACTAAAATTTTTAAAATGTTAATGTATTTTGTTAACTTTCGTGTGATCTCTTTAATATGATTACTCCATCTTAGTGAACGCTCCAGCCACATACCGATTTTTCAAAAAATTTGTAGCGGTGTTGTTGTTAAAATCAGTAATATTCATTCAGACACTGTTGATATTAAAATCAAAACTAGTAATATTGCTCTGTCTTAATAAATTACTCCATCTTAGTGAACGGTCCAGCCACATACCGATTTTTTAAAAAATTTTAGCTGTGTTGATGTTAAAATCAGTAATATTCATTCAGACACTGTTGATATTAAAATCAAAACTAGTAATATTGCTCTGTCTTAATAAATTTCGAGTACTTCTAAAATCTTTGTTATTTCTATGAATAGTCTACGAGTTGTTTCATTCAGTATCTACAACTTTGTCTGGCACTAAATGTTAAGGACGAAGTTCGTTATAGTCATTATATGTAGCTACATCGCCTGTTGTTACAGTAATTTGTTAATGCTACTCTACGCATCATGGAAAAGTATATATATATAAATATAAGTCCTCTCCACCCATTACTGAGCTATTCCTTCTCTCTAGTACTAGAAGGTTTCCGTTAACAGATACCGTAGCGGGGGGAATAGCGAAAGAAAATAGCAGAAGCACATGTCATGAAAGGTTTGCCGATACTTACCACCCAGGACCGGCGACACTGTGGAATATGAGTTAGGTAAATTCGCTATAATGATGCATTATAATTACAAAGTAAATATTAAACTACGAACACTTACTCCCTACGATTAACACAGTCGAAAATTCGGTTAGCAAATATCGATTTCACTCGAGCGTCTTCGTGCGGCTTTAATGAATTTTGCTTGCTTTGCTTCGCTCAGATGTTAAGTTTTAACCCTTTATATTTACAATTTATTTTGTTTGTTCAGTTGTACGTAATTAAGGACCTATATCTAATTAGAATTTCTTATAGTATTAGTATATACGAGAGTTATTAGTATATACTTACTCATCATTTGCCTGCTTAATTTTGGTCTGGTATTTTTCGAGATGAATATCCCGCTATCTGTCGGTAGTCATGGGGTGGCTGATTCCTACGCAGATACCACATGGCAAATAGTATATGCTAGTAAGGGTAATATGATGTACTAGACATAGAAGTTTCAAGGTATAACTCGCCATTTATACGTATCATTTAACCACAGTTCCTAAACCCTCGTGACTATGTGGGGAGAACAATATTTAATCTGTGTGTTATGTAGTGAAATCATTATGAATATGTGCATTATTACATTATTGAAATGCCTGAAATCTTAATTTGTCTGAAGAAGACAGAATAATATATATGATATCTCGAAAATACAAGATCAAAAACACAGTGATAATAACTCAAAATCTTCATTTATTGGGAGAGGTTATTTACGTGGTGAGTAAAAACCGTATCAAAATGGTCTAAATTGATTTTGTTGATCACAGAAATGTATTTGTCTAAGAATCGTGTGCTGGAGTGCTGGTGGTTTATTAAAGAAGCGGATTTAGGTGGGCTAAAGAGCAAGACGATATATGTCATAACATAGGAAAGATATTATAAGAGGCAAACTACTGAAACCAAAGCAAATACTAGATTATTTTTTCTAGACCATAAGTTCCACAGTTGAACACGAGTAAGTGGAGCATAAGCACCAAGGGATCAATTTCCACGAATTTGACTTAAGTGGATTCATATTTGGAATCCTCTGAGGGGAAATAAATTTTTAGATCACTTGCTATTCGAACTTACCACAGATTGATCTCTTGTATCCTCTATCTTTAAAATGATTTTCTGAATAATAGGCCTGGTGCGAGGCGGACTCGAGCACCGAGGGTTCCGTACAACCACACAAAATATTTGTGTTATGTATTAACAACAAAATTGTGTTTTCTTTCATTCAGTTCAGGATCCCTAACGCGAGCCCGACTTACACTTGGAAAGTTTTTGTTATTTATTATATAGTCTAGTGTGAGTTTGTACTATAGTATGTACATGCAACATGCAAACTCACACTACTGACAAGGAATTCTTCGATATAATGTACAATAACTTCATCATAATTTTTTAACGTGGTAGAGTCAAGCAGCGGCTTTTGCTGCTGCTCGAATGGGCCGTCTCGACCGGGTTGGTACCACGGCCTCGCAGGTGAAGTAGAGGCACCTTGTGCTTCTGCGTTTCGTTCATGTAAATCAGCTAAAATTCTGATAGCATTACGTAGCCATGATTTCATATATCTGTAGTACATCAACTGTAAGTGATGATGACTTTGTGAGACTCTGTAAAACAGATAGACCAAACCCAAGTTGGATTTGGGTCATTTCCAATCTTTTTATCATGATTTCGAATATTGTCACCCACGGCTGTGCCAATTTCCAAATAAATTTTGGTGCTATCAACATTAGACAATTTAGTAGCTTCTTTTGTAAGTCTAGCCTTCAAAATGCGGATAACATCGTCTGATATTTTTGAACCAAACGCTTTTCTGGGAGCGGATCTCATAACGCCGAAAGTATTTTCCGGTCACTTTATAACTTCCTGATCCGAAGTCTGTAAACAATAATTTGAGAGACGTATGTTATCTCTGACCTTAAAAATACTACACACATTACGTACAAGGCCCGTGTATTTTTAGTATCATTTTTAGATTCTTTTTCAGTTTCTCATCATCTGATCTACGTTTCTATCCATTATAATAAGTTTCACACAGAAGTATCGTTACAATAAGGTTTTATAGTTAAAGGCTTTAAAGTATTTAGAAAATATTTTGAAGCGTGACAGTGTTTCCGAGAAGCTGCTAATACTATACAGGGTCGATGGACGTAGTGACTGCGAAGAAAAAAGTGGGTGGCCTTTTCTTATTATATTGCCATACGGTCATAAGGAACGTTAATAATTGGAAGTTCTTTATATATCTATCTTTATATATATGTACGTTTATACGATGTATTCGATGCCTTTCATTTACTTCGTCTATTCCATTTCCGCTGAGATAAATGATTAAGAAACGAATTAAAATTTTTACTAACCACCAACAATGGGAAATATTTACGTCTAACAAACCAGATATCTCCGAGGTATTTCATTGAAATCCGGGATATCTCGAAGGCACGGAAAGCAGCTTACGTTCGGATCAAATTTTATACGGTTCGTGTCTAATGTTTAATTAAAGTTCTTTCCTTTGAAACGCGAGCCGGTTCTAAGGTCATAAAAGTTAAGTAAAGTAGCAGTCTGTAAGTGTCAACTGCTGGGCAAAGGCCTCCTTCTCAAACAGGAGTATCAGAGAGGGTTTTGGAGCCGGGTTGGCCCGCCACGCTGCTCCATTGCGGGTTGGCCGGTTTTAAGGTCGTGGCGTAACGTTAAAGTCTTGCATCTTGGAGATTATGTTTTTTTTCATGTGTAGTTTTAGACTTTTACGTAGATATATATATTACCTATTAAAGCATTTGTCTTACTTGAACAGGAAAGTAAATTATAACTATATCATATTCTGTAATTAAACGAATCTGGCGTAATCTATCGCGTTTAATTTTAAAGAACTGAACGGTTGGAAACAACATTTGGCAAAGATGTAGATTATACCGTGGAATCTCGGATACTTTTTTTTTTTTATTAAAAATAGGCAAAACAAAAGTTGAGCCTAGCAGTATTATAATCAAGTAACAGATCTTTAGTGTTCAGTGTAAATTCTCATCGCTGTGAGTACATGAAACAACGTCTCGGATTTTCCCTTTAAAGAAGCCTTAGACACATAATAAAGACGGAATATTGTGTCTACATTGTAAAACGGTATGCCGTGTAAACATACCAACAAAAGAATTTATATTTTTGAACAATAGATGTCTCGCTTTCAGACACTGTGCTTCGACACGTTCTTGAGATTATAGTGAAGTGAAAGCCGTATATAACATAACCGTTATATACCGTGTATACATAGGTATTTGACCACGGGGACTGTGACTAGGTGGCGCTGCAGCACATCCACTCGTTTACCGTTCAACCATACTCATGGCGCCACCTACCGGAAAGAGCATGACAACGTCAGCATAGCCAGCAGGAGTAGAGAAGAAAGATATCCATTACTTACATGCTACCAGTAAATGTTACAAATAAAAACAGACATACAAATTGAATCAAATCTACAAGACCATAATCAGTGGTGTGTGTAATACAAGAAAAGTAATTTGGCTAATGTTCTCTTTGCTTTGTTTTGTTTCAGGTAAGGTCACGTCGTGGGAAGACATGTAGGTAAAATTATATTCATTAGACATAATCCTAGATTTTCTTTTAAAAAGCATAGTTTTTTTTTTAATTGGATAAGAGGGCAAATGAGCAGGCTGCTCACCTGGTAGTAAATGATTACCGACGCCCATGTAAATCTGCAACACCTGAGGAGCTGCAGGTGCGTTGCCGGCCTTTTAAGTATATTTGGGGATTGGAAAGTAGGTAAGAGACGGGGGAGGGAGGGAGTGGGAGTGGCCTCTAGTTACCTCACCGGACGAAACGCAGAAGTCGGAAGTCCTAGTGCTCGACTACAACCCGCACTATAGCTTTAGGAGGCGGGTGATAAAGCGCTGGATGGTATACTTTCACATAAATTACAACACCCAACTGGACTTCGGATGGAAACACTGCTATGAACATTACTTATAGCTATAGATTTTTTTTTAATGAAGTTACTAATTAGCTGCTAGCCCTATGTTACACAATGGGCTAATGAACTACAATGGCCTAAAGTTACTGTTAAAAAGAAGTTACAGTTGCAAGGTAGATGTTTTAACTTCAACGCTGTTTATTCTATGAGTAATATTTATCTCGGCTATGTTTTAAATCACATTTTGAGTTATTTGGTGTAAACTAATGTAGTGGCGTTAAGATTATTGGCATCTTGCCAAACAGAGCGCCGTATCGATTTTAATTTACAACTCGACCTTGTTATTAAGTTTCTGTGCTCCAACACTAATTAGAACTTTTCTCTTCACCGCATTAAAGTTTTTCCAATGTAAAATATAGAGTTTTAGGATGACTTTCAAGATTCTGCTTTCAAGACAATATAACGTCATAATAGCTAAGCTGGAAGACGTTGTTCTACCCTGTCCGATAGGTGGCGCGACGAGTTTGATTTCTTAATGAATTAACTCGACCTCGGTGAAGGAAAGCATCGCGAGTAAACCTGCATGTCTGAGACAGCATGGGGGACATGTGAAGCCCGCCAGCCCGCACTGGAGCAGCGTGGCGGGCCCTACCCGGATCCAAAACCATCTCAGATATTTGATAAGGAGGCCTTTGCTTTGCCCAGCTATGGGCACTTACAGGCTGTACTTATAACTTTACTTAACTTTAAGTCCCATAAACTACCAAACGCTGCGCGGAAGTCGGTTTTTAATTATATAATTACTGAAACCAGTATCGTTTGTAAAGTAACGAAAATCAACTTGTTTTTTCGAATAGTCAGATGCTTTCAACTGTTTGGTTACGGCATATTGTAAGGAAACGAAAGAAGGAATATTTTTCCTGTCTTAACGGCAACATTCACATACGATTTCTTTTTTGTGCACTTCCACGACATAGTACCTTTCGAATGATATAAGTGGCATTCCTCTCTTTTTAACTGGAGTCAAACGATTGAGTTTAACAATTGGTTTGGATGTTTCTTTTTTTGTGTATATGTTACCCAATATCTACGCATACAGTGAATTGATTTTGATGATTCTTGTTTTTTAAATATGGCATACCTTCACGGTTGTCAATTTGAAGAAATTATTCCACCCGGTCGGTCGGCTTCTCTAAAAATTTGTTTTAAGTTCACTTGTTATAATAAAAACTTAATTTTTCCATGTTAAGTTAGTCCGGGCCTCTAGCACGTCTCCGGGACCCTGTTTTGTTTAGTATTTAGTCCCGCTCGGGACACAGAATTAGGTAAAGCAATGGGAAATAGGTAAGGGTCATGCGAAAGGCGTTAGTCGCTGGTTGCTTATAGTGAAGAAACGCGCAAAGCATTTACGTTTGTGTCGGCTACCGGAGTGGTTGTTTAATTTGTGTTGGATTCACTTGCACATTGACTTATATATGGAGTTATGACAATCTCAAAATAAGTAACCAACGTCTAGCTAATAAATACATAACTTTTCATTACTATGAAGTAAGTTTGTTGCCCTGGAGGTGTTACGTGAATAATTTAAATACGAGCCCAACCAAAGGTCTGTTAATTTATTTATCTACATTTACGTAAACTCAACAACAACAACAAGCGTAGGATGAACCTGAGCATTAAACATTAATGCTCAGGGCGGCTTACTAGTAGATTTTGGAACAGCAGAATTTTGAGAAAGATATTTAGATTACAAATATTTTGCCGTGTCTAGGTGTATGTCCATGAGCAATTTATGTACCTGGAAAATCATTATTTTGCGTGTTTTATAAATATTGATTTTGGGCGAGGAATCGAACCCGCGACCCGGGAAAATAATATTACAATATATATATATATATTTTACCATTTCTCAGTTTATTTGTCGGTCAAACATACGAGAATGTTTCCGAAGCAAATGTGGTATTTAAATAATTACCAATAACGAACTTTGAACCCGCTTCGTTAAAAGTTATTCCGTAAGAGGATTATCAGAGTTTCTGGAAAGTTTCTGCGGCTTTGTCGTGAGCTTATGCGAAAGGAAGCACTTAATGCTTATTACCGTGTACACGCCGGTAGGGTTTGTTTTTTGATGTATCATTATTTGCACTTATTAAAATAACATAAATAATTAAATTTTAAATTTTAATCTGTAAACGCTTTAACGCTTGTACTACACGTTGTACTAGCCGTAAAAATTTTAATTAGCAATGCCCAGGGCATTGTTTATTATGTCTATATTTACCACGTTCTCGTCGGTGAAGGAAAACATCGTGACGAAACTGGAACTGTCAGTCTTGTTATATACCTTCCTCTGTGTAGGGTTATCCACGGTTCTCGATATTGCTTAGTTACGTCTTGCCTTGTCGCTATATTTTCTCAACACGGAATTTTTTTATTTTTATAATCATTTGATCAATTAAAGAAATTGACTATATTTAACGACTTTCAAGAATTGTACTGTTTTTCTTTGTAATGTTTGTTTTTCATTTTATTTTAGGCTCTGTGTCGCCGCCATTTGAGAGGCGTCCAACGAAAACGTTCATATTATATTTTATTTTTGGCTTTGTGCCGCCGACTTACAAGGCCTATTAGAAAGGCGACTAGCAATGCTATTTAACTAACATTACTAATATTCCTGTTAACCCTCCAACTAATCATTAGAGCTTGTATTTGGAGTGGTTCACGACAATAGTCGAATGGTGGGCTCGAACCTGCGGCGTCATGTTTCGCAGTCCGCGCCCTAACCCATTAGACTGTTGGCGCTTTGAATTATAAACCGGGGCAAAGGCAGGTGCTTGGCTTTGTGCAGAGCAATCACTCCGCGTGTGCCGCCAGCTTGCGCGTCAAACGTGGTGGTTTTGATATTTTTGTGCCTAGATTAAACAGTAAATTTGTGCGACGTTTTCCGAAGTAGGCTATTATAAAACGGCGAAAAAGGAGGAAACATTTTAGTTTATTTGGAAGCTCGTAATATTCTTTTTATAATGACATATATCCCGCTTTGACTTTAGACCGTCAAATTTAGAAAGCCTGTACATCAAGTTTGTAATAATTAAAATTTAAATGCAATTTTGGTAGTAAAATTTTAAATTTTTTTTCTCAACAACTGACTTTACGTCATGTGTGCCAGCTGAGGTAATGTAATACATTCTGTCCAATAAAAAACTTTTTTAAGAAAAGCGAGACAGTCTTCGGCATTAGATGACGTCATTATCTACAGATGTGTGTATGGTATACTCTAAAATTTGTTCTACTCTGTATTAAATTGCAGAGTTAGCTGTGAAGTGACTGCAACTTAATTTATTTATTTAATTATTCTTTATTGTTAGCCTTAAGCTTAAGGTTACAATGGGCGGACTTAATGCCAAGTGGCATTCTCTACCAGTCAACCCTTGTTATGGTGAAAGGTAGTTGACAGGTATAAAACAAAGAATAAAAAAAATTAAAACGATATGATAATAATATATTTTTATAAATACACATAAACACACAATGTAATTAAATAAATATTTATGACATAAAATACATAAATACGTATACAAATATATAAAAAGATACAGAAATAAATATATTATAAAAATCGAAAATAGATAAGCCGAATATTGTTAATGATCTATTAGGTAATCACGAACTAGACTCTTAAATAAATTCTTGCTAGGAGCTGCTTTAATGACACTACTTCATCTTCTTTAGTCTGTATAAGTCAGCTACTGGACATAGGCCTTTTCATCAGAGCTCCAACATAAGTTGGAATGCCCTGCATGGAAAACTTACCTATTCACTAACCCCCTTGGCAAGCGGGTTAGTGAGCGCCGTGCATTTGAGATACTACACCGTATCACTGCTCTGTGGTATTGGGGCAAGACACATTCGGAGAGATTTTCTGCCATTACTCTGTTGTCAGAGCCTCCATTGGTTAGTCAGCAGTAAGCACCGCGTTTAGGTAATGTTAAGAAAAACGAAGTTAAGAGGGTTTGCCTTTTATAACAAGTTATAAAAGTAACGTTTATTTAAGGATTTTATCGCGTTTAATTTTTGTTTTTATGTTCCTGTAATTTGATCGTTTGTTCACCGGTCTGGGATTCGGTAATAAACAAAATTAAATCTAAAACCCGGCATAGCAGGTCGTGCACCGACTCAAATATACTGTGAGCACATTCTGCGTAGACCGGACCAAAATGAATAATCAAAAGCGGAAGGTAGACCGAGTTAACTATGACATCGGTTGCTGCAGAGCACTCGAAATATCGGGAATATAAAAACAAAAATTAAACGCGATAAAATCCTTAAATAATAGTTTAAATGTTTGCGTAAATAAATACAGGAAATCGTTAAGTTTTATTCTGCGCGAATGGGCGTTGTTCTCGAGTTACACCCTCACTTTGTTATCATCAACACTGCCATCGTATCCCTTCGCAATAACAACTCAACCGCTTCTTATACGATGTAGATAACAATTTAGTTCCCACTGCAACAGCGCTCGGGACTCCCTCTAAATAAACTATAAAAGGACGTACCTTCGTACCACTACGCGGTACTCCTACACCGATGTTCACGATGACGCAGGTGACACAACTGTACAAAAGTGTACCTCGGCTGTGGTCACGTTGGCATTTAATTTAAGGTACTCTCCGCTATACGCCGTCTCGTATCTGATGGAGTCATATATAATTCAATGCAGCGTTAAAGATTTAAGGTTGATGATGATGTTCTGATAGATACAGAGCATTACAGATTTAGAAAGAGACAATTTTGTTGAGTGTAATCGCTTTCTAGGGAAATGTGAGGTATTTCTTTTAGTTGCTTCTAGAAGCAACTGTGCAAAGTATCCCTCATTTTCGTCCTCATTTTACATTATAAACAAAATGTATGTTTTAAACAAATATTAATCTTTGATGGTATTACAATCTGGGGCAAAAATTCAAACAATCTTAACCAGGTTCTACCAGTACTACACCCATGGCGAGTTAACGTAACTCGAGACAAATGATCGCTAATGTTGTTTTTCCCCTTATATCAGGTAAGCTAACTCTTAGTACGGCGTCGAGAAAGTAAATTAATACTGATTAGTGTAACGTGCCTGGAGACAACTCAGGGTCGTCATTTATTTCTATTACTTCCTCTCCTTCTCTTCTTACTTGTTACACGGGAAGCCGGGCAGGAGTTTATTAATCTGTTGAAGCTGTAAACATTTTTTTTTTAATTTTATAAATATAGTCGGTATTTCAAAGGCAAAGTAGTGGCAGTTTGCATTTGTCTAAGATATGTATTACGTTACTATGTACGTTGTTTGATATGCGGGTTTCTTCTTCGGTCTATTTTTCTTTGAATATATTTAACTTAATAAAAGGTTTACGTTTCTTTGGAAGACTTGCCCATACTGACTCTGGACAGCGGGTTGGCGAGCGCAGCACCGGCACCCTCGCACCAGTGATTCTGCTCCTCAACTCCCCACCACGTCTCCAGTCTGTGGGATTTCAGTTCGGCAAATTCGGATGGATATTCTGCTCACATTCGGAAGCCTGGTTTCTTCGCTGGCTGTGTTTGTGTGGTGCTGAGGTTGGCACTCGTAGAAACAAACGGTTTATTTCCCCTTCGACCCCTGAATACAATTGACAGTATTCTTTAAAAAATAAATAGGTATGAAAGTGTATTCGAAACAATAATAACGAAGCAAATCGAAAAAGAAATGTGTTTAGTGAAACCGAAAAAAAAAAATCTAGCGGATTTCATTTACAGTTGCGACAAAAATACACCTTAAAAGCTTTTATGAAACGTGATAAAAGGATTTATATACGTTAGATCTTGCGAGATGTAGCAAATATCTTTAGTGGCTCTTTCTATTTAAGGGGGGGTTTTTATTAATACAGCGATATACGAGCACCAGTCTTTTCATGTTGTCTTTACTTAATGTCGTAAAAATAATGTTCTCCGAGCAAATTTAGATTGCAGACATTACGTTGCGTAGGATATTTTATAGTTACATGTTCACTCGAACACAGACTCATTGAAAAAAGAATAAAGGGCAAGATCGAAAAAAGATTATGAAAAATTAGACGTTAATATCGCCTTCCGTCGATATACACTGTACTTACGATGGATTGATGGTAGGTGTAAAAACAGTTGAAGTAGCTCGGCATTGGACAGACGTTAGTGTTGGGAGCTAGCGGGCTACTTGCACTGCTGCGTGTGCACTGGCGGGAAAAGCGAATGCTCACACAAAATGGTGGTTATGTCAATGTCAACGAGAGTAAGAATAAAATACGTGTCTTTCTTAAATATAATGTTTTGAAAACATTCGTTCAATCGTCTGATGTATACGTAGCATTTATATATTATATTATATTTATTTATATACAACATATTATATCTTTATCTTCGTAAAAGCCGCGCGCTAATTAAGCTTCAAAATCATTTTATTCTTAATTTAAAATAATTGAAAATTCTAAGGAAATTCAAAATCATTCTGTTCTATTTTTAAGAGTCTCGCAATAGCGAATTTTAAAAGTGACAACAATTGACAATACGAAATGTATATTGTTAATACATTTCATACATACATACAATAAATATTATTTTTTTATGTGGGGGGCGAGCGAGCAAGCGCAAGAGCCACCTGATGGTTAGTGATTACCGTCGCAACACCCGAGGAGCTGCAGGTGTGTTGCTTGTATGCAAAACATGTTAAAGTATAATTTCATTTGATTTCATTCTAAACAAAACAAAAACTAAGAATTATTTTAGTCAATTTTCTTTTCTTAAAAGTTTGTAACTTTTTAACGTAAAATTTGTTTTCAAGAGGAATTTCTTTTTGTTAGACATAAAAAAGTTGTACAATTATTTGAATACGTTTAATTTGTTTCACCTTAAGGCGTTTTAAGTTGGAAATATCTCTCTGGAATATTGTACGAATAAATTAAATATGCGTGCTATATAAATGAATTTTTACGGGACTATTCCAACCTTTTTTAATATTGAGAATAAACTAATTATGAACCTGAAGCCTACTCGATGGAACCCGGAACCCACATCAATCAATCGCCGACAAACCGATCCTGTCCGTCAATCCGCAACTTTCTGATTTATATCATAAATTTTAATGAATATCGCAACCAATTAATTTCCGTTTCATCTTTAGGTGAACATTTTCATGTAATGTTTCTTAGTTTAGAAATAATTCAGTTTGGATATTTGTGAGGAGAGTGAGGAGCTGGAAAATGTATACCTTGCGATTTTTTCCCGAGGTTCCTTCTTCCGTTATTTGGACCTGCACTGCTAATCAAAGATTTATAATATAACCTCTATATTATATTACCTAAATTTAAAATATATTTTTTTAAATATATACATAGTTGCCAGCACTCGATATGACTAGCTCTGCTACGATATAAGTAATATGAATAGCGAGAGTTAGAGCCAGTGCTGTAGCATAAGTCTAATTATGCGAAATATGTTATATACTGCTTACGGTACAAGGAAAACATTTTTAATGGAAAAGTCGGCAAACGATCATGCGGTTCAGCTGATGGCAAGTGTAAGTAATTACCAACGCTCAAGTACGTCTACAGCACCAGAGAAGCTGCTGGTGCGTTGCCGGCCTTTAAAAGTATTTGGGGAGAAGGGAAGTGAGGAGAGACGGAGAAGCAGTGGACCTCCGGTTATCTCACTCACCGAATGAAACCCAGAAGCACAAGATGCGTCTACTTCACGCCGGTATTCTATGTGGCTGTGGTACTACCCTGGTCGAACTGGCCCATTCAAGTAGCAGCAAAAGTCCCAACTGGCTCTACCACGTAGTAAAAATGCCGTTTAAATTTTTCACTTATTTTTACCCGGCACTGCGATTTTGATCTTCAACCTTTTAGAATACGCTTACATTTCCATGTTCGTTCATATCTGTGCTCTCTCGAAATCCTTGACTTCTTAGACGACTGGTTGATTATTTTGTCCTTTTGGGATGTATCATTCATGCCACATAGCTCGCAGAACTGATGACCGTTGTGGAAAAAAGACTCGAGTGGCAGCCACGTACAGGCAGACGTAGTGTGGTACGACCCGTCAAAATATGAAGTGGCGACATGCGCATTGTTGCGGGAAGTCGATGGATGCAGGTGGCTCAGGACCGAGCTTTGTGGCAATCTATGTTTAGCACTGGACTTGACATGACTGTATTTTATTTCTATTTTGTTTTAATATCTAAAAACGTGTCTCCTCGCTTTCATGCTCTCCAAAATTGAACTCTCCTCTTAAGCTACTATGTGTCTGTTCTGATCTTTTAAATAATGAAGAAGAGCGTTGTGGAAAAAATGTGACATGTCATAGAAGATATACGATGATGGCCAAACACCAGTAGAAAGGGCGGCAGGCTACTCTCTGGCTACTCTCTTAATGGGGCGAACACCAGGTCGATATGTGGGTGTTATAATATTATTACATATACCAGCCGTGATATACGTGGTGCAGGCTTCTTATCTATCGTAAATATCAATGGAACAATGCAACTGTTCAACGCCAAATGTTAGTTGAAATCAAAATTTATAGTTCCAATTACTGGGC
Source organism: Bhutanitis thaidina (assembly GCA_029286595.1). Taxonomy (NCBI): domain Eukaryota; kingdom Metazoa; phylum Arthropoda; class Insecta; order Lepidoptera; family Papilionidae; genus Bhutanitis; species Bhutanitis thaidina. The sequence continues at coordinate 2,576,636 of JAGSMS010000020.1, read as the reverse complement.
ACCGACACCATTATAAAGCCGCTATGCCGCCCGAAGCTCACCAAAGCTTTCAGAGGCGCACTACAAACGCCGACCAATAGAGTGTCAATGAAAATGTGAAAAATTACAAACACCGACATATTGGACGTTGTTCGTAATGCGCTTTCAGTGTCGTCGATTGAGAAGTGAGTCACAATTTGCAACACATATAGCTGCTACAACAGGTGTAGTGGCGAAGTAAGAGAGTCTAACTGCATCTCGTAGTAATCTTAAAAAGTGGCGGAATTGCTATAATGCTAAGACTTAGGAGCGTTTAATTGTTTTCTGAGAATTCTATCTCAACATGAGGCGAGTGTAAATGGTAGAGTCGGGAGAGGAAGAGCCAGGCGAACATTTCACGATCGAATCGGAGACGTTCTGGAAAAAGGCCAGGTCAAGAGCACTCTAAAACAACGAGCATGCATGCGAAGATTGATGAAAGTGGAAGAAGCGAAAGACGTATGTCAGGACCGTAGCAAGTGGGAGAAGATTGTCTCTGCCTACACTGTTGGGAACAAGGCGTGAATATGCTATCTCTAGCAGTGGACTAACAGTACAAACATGTTTGTGATGATGCTTCGCCACTAGAACACTTGCTTCGATGAAAACCTGCAACATCATATTTGGTTATCGAATACAAGTAGGGAAGCCATTGCCTTTGGGATTCCTAAAACATATGTCAGTGCGAATCACACATTTGTTCATGGAGTTATAAAAATCCTTATAAGAATAGATTCTATCACAGACAGGAATCACCTCAAGTGATCATATCCTTGATAACAAATCCTTGCAAAGGAACACCGATTCCTGCCAAGGATGATTCGCGAGGCTATTGAAATCAAAAAACATCCTGATTTCAATAGAGAACGAGAAGATGGCTGGGTACTGCCACTGGGATTCAGTAATAAATAAATTTAAATTTACCCACGGCAGCTGTAAAGCACGCGAAACGTCGGGAATATAAAAACGAAATGAAACGCGATATAATCCGTATATATGTAATTTCAAATGTGTAGTGTTCGCGTAAATACAAGAAATCAATTTATTTCATTGATTCAGAACCTACCTCGGTCCCCGGTAGTAAAAATAAATTTTACTTGATTCGGTTTCTGTGTCGTCATCGCGTCCTCAACGCTACATGTTGCTTCGACTCATTTAAAATACTCAACTCATCGCTAAGCTTGGAGAATAATAATTTTTTCCCTCGTTTTTCCTTATATCCGGGTCAACACTTCAACTAATTTACGTTCAGCTATAATTTTTTTTTTTATGGAAAAGACGGCAAACAAGCAAGCGGTTCACCTGCTGTTAAGTTGTTACCGTCGCCCTCATACATCTGCAACACCATAGATGCTGCAGGCGCGTTGCCGGTCTTTAAGGATATTTGGGAGATGGTAGGAAAGAGGAAGGGAATAGGGAGGTGATGTGGGCCTCCGGTTACCTCGGCGAACGAAACGCAGAAGCACAAGATGCCTCTACTTCACGCCGGTATTCTGCGAGGCCGTGGTATTAATCCGGTCGAGCCGGCCCATTCGAGGAGCAGCTAAAGCCGCCGCTTGGCTCTACCACGCTTATAAATCACAGGCATAATAATGTACATCACAGGCAATTGAGCCACTTTACTTGACTCCAGAAAACAGTACATTACAGTTTTACGAAGTGATATTAATTTCAGAAAATACAGATAGTATATTCACGTCATTAACTCAAAAACTAGTACTTATTTTCGGAAATAATGTATTAATATTAGCAAAATCTACTTATGGACTTCTGAGTTTGAATGACATTAAAGATATGGTTAAACGTAGATGGACAAATCGACAAATGTTAACGTTTTTGTTAGTAAGTTGGCAATTTTATTAAATACATAAAATGCTCGACCATTTTGTGATGTGAGCATTAAGACGATCAGTACACGACATATAGAGTGGATGCGACGTTACGCTATTAATTTAACCACATATTCTTAACAAACAAGTGTAAGTCGAAATTTTATGCCAAAGACAATACAATGTTAAATGATTTTTTTAAATGTAAATTTTTGTAATATGCCAGTAGCCAATGGCCATGCAAGTACAGACTAAAAGTTATTTCTACACACTATTGATCTATTTTTTAACTTCTAAAGCCATTTTTAACCAAAGTTTCTAGACAAGATTTTGAAATTTTCTATCAGATTTTTTCATTATATTTTTATACGTATTATTGGATTTATTTTTGCCTTTACTTAGAAAGTTTTTCTAGTTTAAGCCAATCTAGATTTAGGAACCTCTAGCGTAACACTTCGACACGATATAGAAGACGGATCGGTTTTTTATTAAATAAATGTATATTTTTCCATACTTTGTGTACTTTGCCATCTTTTTTATCCGGTCGTCTAAGATAAACCTCTCCTTTCTGTGTATTATATCATATTTTATAGAAAAATCTGTTCTTCAAAGATAAACAACGGCGGAACAAAATTTTAGTAGCGTTGAAAAAGTCGCAAAACCGCACGTTATAGATTGCTTTTGCAAAATGAATATTGTTTACAATCTGGCTGCAGATCCCGACAGTAATACACCATAGGACATGATACTGTGGAAGTAAGCAATGTAGACTAATTTAACTTTTGCTTCATCAGTCAACTCTTGTAACTTTTCTTATACCAAATGTTTCGAAGCTAATTTAATATGTGCTGAAGCTTGGAATCAATAGAAATAACGAGAAATACAGTCGGACATACGAAATATAAATCAATATTTTGTAAATTACATAATTGCTACATTCTGTGGCGACTAAGACTGTGTAAACTGTAAAAAAAAAATTTTTTTCTGCGTTTAAAAGCAAATTGCTTGCTGCAAACCATTTGGAATCAATATCCAGTATTTGGTAGGGATGTTCCACTGCGCATTCGTTGCACTCGAAACAATATGCTATCATCAGCGAATGGAACTATCTCAGATATTTTTTGCACTGTAGAGGGTGTACTGTTGTTATTTTGCCTACATATATTTGCGCTACTTTTTGAGTAGGCCTGCGACACCTAGGTTAAATACCTTGTGAACTGTCCACACCAGTGGCTACAGCCCGCGTTAGAAGTCTATGAATTCTTTCGAGAACGCCGCTCTTGTAGAGGTCATTAAACTGTTAGTCATCACGAATAGCGATGAGGTATTTTTGGATTTTATGACTATTTAATACGAACACAAACAGATTTTTTCTTTTCGTTTGAAAAATTTAAATATTTATGACCACTAGTACTAATACATTTTTCAAAAAGGTTGGATCCAACCTGTATATTATTTAATAAGTATGTATTCTATGTAACATTTCACTTTTCATTGTTGTCTTCCTGTTCTGGGACCGGTATTTTAAAATTTCATTCCAACATAATGGCTGTACTGCCTTCAAAGGTCTTTGTAATAACATCGTATGTTCATAACATAGAGAACACGAAGTATTTTTTTTGTTTTCCATCCATTCTTTTCTTCACACACACGAGAGCATTTACCGGCAGATGTTTTTTATGATATTGGAACGTGAATTTTCTACGATCTCATGCATGTTGTTTTCTTTTATGATTAGGTACGTTAACGCAAACTTTTCTTTGAAGATTGGATCATTCTCTAAGATGGCACGTTATTATTTTGTGGTTTATAATATTTTAAGCTAGCATTTATCTCCACGGATTGTCTATTGAATATATGACCCATGAAATATATTTATTGCCTTTGAAAAATATTGGTGTATCAAAAATAGACTGAATATCTATGGTGTTGTGTATGTGTCTGTGGCCCCATGAGTAAATACGTCACAGAGACAAAGTTCCATACAACCGCGATACGAGGAGTACATAATAGAAAGACGCGGCAGTGTGCGTAACCCCTCACTGACCAGCTCGCTCACTTGAGCTGCCACCTTCGTACAAGCTTTAAGCGCTAAGCTAAGCTCTAGATTCCGCTAAACGTTCAAAAATTTAATAAAGCGCTAGATTATGCCGATGAAAAATTTAAAAGTGCTAGATCAGGCGCCAGATTTACACGAGTTTAACCGCAGTTTTGTCAATAAAAGTAAATTGACGGACGGATGTTGTCTGATTGTGATTGTGATCTGCACTTAATCTTCTAATAACAATTACTTTAACTTTTCATTTTTAGATTTATTGTTTTACTTATCTTGAAATACCACCAAGATTACGATTTAGGTTTTTTGTTGTCCCTATCAAGTTGTTTAGTGAAGAAGGGCGCTAGGTAACCCTAATTACTGTTGTGAGATCTTACTCCTAAAGCGCAAAAGGGGCAACACCCTAGCGTATACGCCGACACCCACGTATGCCAACTCGGATAGTGGACAATCTCAGGGCGAGCGCGTCACACATTTTTATGATGAAATTTAAATAATTTCGTTTTTAAAACAATATTATTAACAGTGTGAAAACAAACATAAATATTAAAATATATCTTATTTCACATATATATTTTATGGTTATGTATGGAGTTATTTGTGTAGAAAATAGCATCGAGCAACACAAATGAGAAGAAATATTGCTGTTTATTAATGGATATAAATACGTGCTAAGTTTCGTTATTCAGTCACTACAATGATTTTAATGATAGGAAACTGCACTCTCTTTTTTTTTATAATACCTCCGAATAATGTTTGTTGTATTCGAGGAATTGCGAGAGCAAAAGGCTTACGAACATTTTTATCTTGAAGTAAACATTGACAATGAAATGCTAAAACGCATACAATATTGTAATTTTAATAAGCTTTGAGTGTGTGAATGTTCCGCATTAGATTATTTAATAAAAACAAAAAAAAAATTAGATTGAAAGTTTATCACACTATTCAAAGCAATAGTAAATTATTAAATACTAATAACAATAATAAAAACAGGATGAGTAATTTGTCATAGAAGGTGAGTAAAAAAATAATTGTTTGTAAAAGTGTTTCCAGTATTCTTCTCTTACATAATAGAGAAAATCATATAAACAAATATTTCGTAATCAATTATCACATGATCCATCTCAAGGTACGTTGATTTCACTTAGACATACCAATATATGTACCAAAGCAAAGTAATCAAATCACAAGTAACTTTGCTAAAGAAGACGCTGGTTACTGGAATTCCATCCTGAAGTTATTCCAACCGAGTAATGGCAATATTGAGTTCATTTCCTTTAGAATTATTTATGGAAATTTTAGAAATTTCTGCACAAGTATTACGAATGTATATTATATAATATGTACGATACTGTACATATTTTAGTGGTCGATCTAAGTAGAAATTTTAATTACGCGTATCATTCATTTGAAATTTTTCAAACATTCTTCTTATATACACGGACATTTAATAACAAACAATTCAAGATTTTTTTTTATACTAAAACAAATTGTTAAAAACTAAAATCTTACTTTATTTATTCGTGTAAATTTATAATACTGAATTTAATTTTTACATTGTATGGTTACATAATAAGAGTAAAAAAAAATGTATAAATATTAGTAGTGACAATCTCCGAGAGATGAACGGCGTGGGGGCTCTTCAGCCCTCACTTTCTATCTCCTGGAATGGCGAAGAGTATGTTGTTTTGGTAAGTACTTATGTTAACTTAGATGCGGCACGTACAGAATCTCAGAGAATGGATTATGCGTCCAACCTCTAGATAGCTGAGGAGGAGATCATAATCTAGAGAATCTCAGAGAATGGATTATGCGTCCACCCTCTAGATAGCTGAGGAGGAGGCCATCGGTTCAAATATATGTTTTATAATATTAAATTGTATTTTCGATGTAAGTGATTTGTAATCCTTGAAGAAAATAAATGTCTTCAACCGTGAATCGTGCCGGACAGAAATTTGTAATATCTGCCTACCCCTGGGGGTGACGGGCGTGAATGGAGAGGATAGGAGTGAGTCAGGATATAAAATGGTCATTATAAGTCTCAATTAACTATACTGCACAACTATCTTGTACGAAGGTAATTATGGTAAAACTATAACTCATGACATGTTAAACTAATATAATAGAGCAGTCTGTATAATTGTATACAAGGGTTTGCTGCAATCGCCAAACTAGAGTTGCGCATAGGCGATTGAAATACAAGAAATTACGCACCTTGGTCTATGCTACCTGTATCAGTAGTTAGGTATGGCAGTCTTGAGGTTGGATTGATTTATCCGGCATTTCCCTAAGTCGACTCACGGCTCCCACCAATAAGATGGGTCATAACATTATACGTTCTTCAAATTCGTGATTATAAGCAAAATATAGAAGAAAATATACCAGTTTTTTCAATACGTTCACATTTTTGGGTCCAGAGGGAATATCGTATTGAGACAATATTCCGGGCCAATATACAGCTAAATTATACCTTTTTATCGACAAAAATAACATTACCCGGGCGCGTGCGACCCTGAGGGGATTTTATAACCTTTGAAGTACATAGTTAAAGAAAATGTCCGTCATTCGTTGGTGTCGGATTTTTTCGTGTACTAAATTCATTAATAAAAAACTATCTTTCACTCTAATAAATTTCTAAAATTACTATTTCTGTACAGCATTAAGTACAATAAATAAACAATAATATTATATACAATTAAAAATATAAGACACTCGCAGCTAACCGAAACGTCGCACGAAAACGTTGCATTCAAATCAGACGAAGATTTACTTCAACAATTTTTGAATGTCTCTCCAATACCGAATATTACTTGAGATGCGCATTGCTTCCGACTTTCATCTCTCCGTCGTTTTTTAAATGCGACTCGATTCGACGCATTTCGTCCGTACTCGATGCCAGGCTTAAAATGAAATACTTAACAGCATCAGATTGACCTGACTCTAAATACCCTTCAGAACAAAACACAGCTATGGATGCACTGCTGCTTGACGCCAGAAATATGTACGAGAGTTGTACTTACCTCGACGGACTCCTGGACAAAAAGAGTCATCATGTGAAAAAGGCTGGTCCGTTTTCAGTGGAATTGTGTTTATTTCACAAAACAACACATCTCTTGTCATATACCCGAGGGGGAGTCAGAAGTTGAGACAATTTAACTTATATGACACTGAGACGAAACGAGCTTTATCATTTATTTCTTAGCTAAAAAAATGGATCTGCCTCGGAGGAATCAGGAGACTCGAGTTTGATCCTTTATGTGGAAGGCTCTTAGAGGTTTCCGAAACATATTTAAGTACGAATTTTATAGTTTTCAGACAAAGACTGTGTCTAGATCTCTGACCACCCCATCATCGGGTCGTGAGGGCTTATTGTTATTATTAATCTAAGTTAAACAAACATCAGACGTGCGAGGTTACGGGTGAAAATTAGTACACATTATATGACTTATAAATTCAAACTAATTTTACGTGGGTTGTATCAGACGATAGTAAAATATGGAAATATACTGATTCTTGGTAAATATCGCGTTATAATATTTAGAGCCATAATTTAATGAAAATTTAATCTGACAAGTGCAATGACCCATTTTCATGTTACTTTTCCCTCTTCACTCGGCACTAAGTATCCGTCACTTATCTTTTGAAATAGCTTTTAGCAATGCTAACGAATGAAACGATTATTGATACATTTAATATTTTTTTATATTCTCAATGTTTCACCCTTGTCTGACTGAGGTGTTTGACGTCCCGATGTCTTAGTTAATTTTTAATTATTAATTTATGGTCCGATCTACGTAGAATTGGCTTATAGTATCTAGAGGTGGGGCAGTGGCATACCTCGTTTTTGATTTAACCTTATTACCCTAATATTCACTACAGGATTCCAAGCAGGTGGTAACACCCAGCCATCTTCTGTATTGAAATTAAGATTTTTTTTATTTCCAGCCTTGCAAGGTTGATTCCTTGGCAGGAATCGACGTTCTTTTGTGTGGATAAGTGGTCTGTCAAATCTGATGTAATGGCTGGAGCGATCTAGAGTAAAATCACAGTCTACAGATTTCCTTAAATGTCTATGTTTTACTTAAGCTATGTGTTCCTCGACGCTAGTTTTTATTGATATTTATGTTTGCTCTGTTAAAGAAAGACCACGTAGTTACGACATGTTGTATATCAACTACTAAACTATAGAAATTAAATTATCGGTGATTGATTAATTTTTGTATTAAAAACTTTTTTAAAAAAAAAGTAGGTAAAAATATTTTTGACATTGATTCCTGTTTGACATTAATTAATAACATATTGTCAATGTTCAACCCATTCATGATATTTTAATTACATTTATGTTACGTTAGATGATGCAGAGCAAAAATGACACTTATAAGAAAAGGAACCGAGGAAAATGCTCTTGCAACAGAATATCGAAAGTTAGTAATTCGACTGTAGGTTGTATGGATGACAATGCTGCAGTATCTTTGTTACCTTATCACTGGACTCCTAGAAAAAGCGGCCCAATTCTCGCTAATTACCTTAAAGAAAGAGAAGAAAATCATTTTAAGGTTCTTAAGGATCTAGCAAACGGTACAGCAGTTGTTAAAGAGGATATTGAAACAACTATACGCGTCTTAGCAGAGACACTTCTTTGTCATATCAATAGCAATCAACGTGACATCGATTGTGTTATAAAAAAATGTGATTTAAATGTGGGTTCTTTATCGGCTGAAAGTCGTGATGAAGCTCTAAAAGAAATTAATAAATTAATTTCTAATAGAGTTGAGGACATAAGTAATTTTAAAAAGGAAGCACTACGGTTAGAAAAAGAACGTGTGAACGGTTTGAGAAAAGTCCTTCACGATAATTTTCATCGTCTAATTGCCGTAGGTTATCGATCTCCCAAAGAATTGCTGCAAGAATTTGATGAGAACATTTATGATATTAATCAGCAGTTGTTAAGTAATTGTGGAGCGTATAATGAATTAGAAATACAGCTGCATGCACAAGCAAAACAAGGTCTTATTAAAGCTCGTTCACTACTTAATCAGTTATGCCTTGGTGTAGTAATTTCACATCGTGGACTGCGCGCTCTTTCATGTTCTAGCAATAAACTTAGTATTCAAAAGCGTTCCAGTAGTACTTATCATACAGAAGTAAATTCAGACAAATCTTTTGAAAATAAAACCCAAACTGATTTTAAGGAAACAGATCTTTGTATAACAAGATTAACAGATGAATATCAGAATGCAATCGCTAACATATACACAGATTTTATTAATAAACTTAATGAGTTTTATGAACATATTGGAGATCGTAGTGTGACAATAACAAAAAAATGTTGCACGAATGATGTCGCTGTCTTAGAACAAATATTTGAACTAATGACACGACTTCAGTCGAAAACAATTATTAATAGTAAAATGGTTTCCTGTCATGAATTACCCGAATTAACTGACTGTATTGATATGATACGAAAAAGTTTGATGTCCTTGGGTAATGAACTCAAGTATACATATGTTCTGTTACATGACGCAAGTCATCTTTGGGATGCGCATATGTTTCGAATGGCCCTCGCTGAAAAACTTACATTGGTAGCAGTTGAAAATCTTATAACTAGACATGATACCATCGAGCTAGCTAATGAAGTGACTTACAACATCGCTTTAGAACAGTTAGTGACGGCAAATGATGTGGATAAATTACAGCAATATTATGATGTGTTACAGACATTGCTTAAACAAAAGACAGAAGAATACGTACAGCATAGAGATATTGAAACAGGGCGACTGGAAGAATTCATAAACCTACATATTATTTTGGCAAATACTCTACAAGCAGAGTTTAACTTATTTCTAAATAAATATCCCAAATCAACTATTCAGCTAAAAGAAAACGAGGACACTATGTCAGATCCTCGTCTAAATAAGCCTAGTTGTAATAAAACACCTCTTTTTAGGCTAATATTTCAAACGGAAGTTCAAGAAGTTGCTCTTAGTAATTGGAGGAACGGTTTTCTTGAATCATTTCAGAACAATTTACCATCACTCTCAGAGAAACTTCTTCATCATATTCGTTTATGGATCAATGAAAGAACCTTGCCTTTAAATAAGCGGCACTCTTTGAAAATGATGTCTCTGACCATTCGTAGAGAACGATTACTAGTAGCACGTGATTTACGCCTAACAGAATTACGCAAGCATGTCTCTTGTTTAGAGTCTCATTTAGGCGCAATTAACGAGTTGGTCAAGAGTTTGCCAATTGAGGCTTCAGCATTTATGGCATTAGATGCTTCCGACTTGTACCCATTGAATAAGTGGGTTAAGAATATAGAAACTGGAATGGATGAGCTTCAGTCTCACACAATTGATTTAGAAGTGAAGAGGTTGAAAATGTTGAGTTACGCAACACGACTCACTAATCATCGAAGACTGTTTGAAGAAAGCTTAAATTCGGCTTTTGAATTTCATAGAAAGACAATTAAAAATCGTGTTCAAATAGCAAGGACCTCAAATGTTCGATACATGTCGTATCTAAAGTTATTCAGCGAAGGTGGTCATTACTCGGCCACGGAAGCGATAAAGATCTGCACCGCCTTGGTGAAAGGAGGCGAGAGCTTGGAGATTTGCTTGACCCGGTCCTTTGATGCCTTGCAGCAACGTCAGACGGAACTACTTCTACAAGCCGACTATTTGGTGCAACCTCTGCAGAAAATCACGGAGGAAACATTAAAAGACACAGGGAAAAGTGTGTATGATAAAAAGAAACAATATAAAAAGAAGTAGTAGTATTTTGGAATGTTTTAAATTTTACAATATTTTTATAGCCATTGTTATCATGTGAAGATCCATATTATAGATATATACATTTATTGACAGTGTTGTGCTATAATTCTAGAACTACCCTAGTCCAAACAGATGTTTTTAATCATTACTTTAACTTTATTAGAAAAGGAAAGTTCACTGTTGGACATAGTTTGAAGAATGCGTTGAATATTTGCCCATACTCACCACGCTAGGCAAGCACTTACGTGCACCGGCACTGCACTCACTTATCCTAATTAGTTTTGGTTTTAATTAGTTTGTGTCGCTCTGCGCTCCAGTAACATGAACTCTGATACTGTAATGTACGCCTTACTCTCGGAACGAGACGAATGCTTGAAACAGGTTTTGAAATAAATACATACAGTACGTAAGTAAGGAATTATCCACGTACGACATGTTCATCTAACTACTGGGAAGCTGTTTTGGGCCAAACAATGTATTTCTTTCTTTCTTTGTTTCTTCCTTCTTTTCTTTCGTTCTCTTTCTTTCTGTCTTTCTTTCTTTATTTTTTTAGCATAGGCTTGCTTCGAAGCATGAGCCCATTGCTAAGGGAAACTCACCAAGCTTACGATTTGAGTTCACATGCCATTCAAATATTTTTATCTCTCATACATGCATGGATACCTGATCATCTACAACCATGAGTAACATAAATCAGTACTTAAAACTAACAATTTTAGTCCTGCAGCAGCGGGAATCGAATTGAAGTAACTCGGAGGCAAAAATATAGAGAGAGTTCGGCCATATATAAAGGGTGATAAGTCGCCGAGGAGACATCAATTGGCCACCGAGGAGCCCTGATTTAACGCCTGCTGATTTTTTCCTATGGGGCTACCTAAAAAGAAAAGTTTACAATCCATTGCCACCCAACCTGAATGTTTTGAAGCAAATAATCACAGAAGAAATCAAATCTATTCTAAGAGCGATGCTCCACCGAGTTATTGAAAATTTCAGCTCCAGGTTAAATGAGTGTGAACAAATGAATGGTGCGCATTTGCAAACGGTTGTTTTTCATAAATAAACTTCAAGAATTGCTCTTTAAATTTACATTAAATAAAACGAGATTTATTTGATATTTTGTTTTTTATTTAAAATCTAAAAACGAAAAACATTCTGAGACAGCCTTTATAAATTTATACATTCTATCATGGTTTATTATAAATTACATATTAAGAAACCATAAATTCATCAAAACATAATACCTAAAGGCAATACCTTGCATAATATTAACATAAAAAAATGAATAACAACAGTGGAGAATAAAGGGAAATATAACATTCCAAATGCCAACTTCGTCTGCACTCTGAGACTGGCGACCGAATGATATCGGAAGATCCATCCGAATTAGTCGAATCCAAATCCCACATACTAGTGACCAGGGGAGCAGCCACACTAGTGCGGGGCTGTCGGCACTGTCCTCACTAACCCGCTTGCTCAGCGTGGTGAGATAACATTAAAATGCCAATAGAAGTGTATTTCTATAGAGTAGTAATAGTCGTAGTGGAGAGGGCTTAGTTCAGCAGCGGACTTAAATAAGCCGATGAAAAATAAGAAGAGGAATGCTTTTACTTTACTCTGATCTCACGAGAATACTCCGGTATACTTCATCGCCACCTAATTTTCACCAAGAAGATAATGTACTTTGTAATTTTAGTACGTATACCCCTGGTCATCAATTCCTCTTCAATAGGGGAGATAGTCATATTATCCCTTGAAGCACTGTCTCCCCTAAAATGATTTAAGTGGTTTGAATTAAATATAGAAATAATACATTAAGTATAATAAACTCTATATTGAGTATGCGTAGTGGAGTGGTAAGATATTTGTTTTAGTCCATTGAACCCACTTTTCAGCAGCTTCTTCTAACAACGTGCGACAGGTGGTGAGCTTGTTACGTCATAGTGTCCAAGCCGTCATCAGAAAGAAATCGTACATAAGTTTCAAAAACTCATTGGCACGGACCCACCGCATAAAAGTCGGTCCTTTATTCTCTCGGTCTATCTGCCGAGTTTGTGAAAAAATTAAAAACAAATTTATATATATTTTTTTTTTTGTTACAGTTGGAGAATGTGCAATTATTGGACAAATACAACTTACGAAATCCTTCCAAGGGCACTCTGTACTTCGCGACCACACATCTCATATTCGTTGACCATGAGATGAGGAAGGAGACATGGGTCAGTACGAGTTTGAAAAGCTCATCCTATTTATTTATTTACCTTCATACACATGTACTGTTGTACAAGTTAAAAAATTATTTATAATTTTGTATACTTTATAGATTTTGATTAAGTAATTTATTTTATATTTTTATTTTATATACGTTGAGGATGATGAGTGTTCAGTTATAGACGGGGTAGTCAAATCAATTTCGATTACATCTTTTGATTATTTATTTTTAATGGTAAAGGGGGGGCAAAGGAGCAAGCAGCTCATCTCGTAACTGACTTTCTACCGTTGCCGGCCTTTAAGGATGGTTGCGGTTGGGAAAGGGGAAGAAGGAGAAGGCCTTCGGTCACCGCACTCATCGAAAGAAACGCAGAGGCACAAGATTCATCTAGTCTATTCGAGCCTTTATTATTTGAGCAGGAGTAAAAGCTGCCGCTTAACTCTACCGCTCGGGTGAGAACCACGACCTCGTAGCATACCGGCGTGAAGTAAAAGCATCTTGTGCCTTTACGTTTCGTACGGTGCGTGAGGTAACCGGAGGTCCGAGGAGTGGATATTCTTAAGGGCCGGCAACGCACCTGCAGCTTCTCTGGTGATGCAGATGTATGTATGTGCGTGCACTTACCATCAGGAGAGCTCGTTAGCCTGTTAAACCTGTTGTTTTAATATGTAGTATTCGAAAATTTAAGTAATATTATATAAAAAAAAGATGAATAGAACTTATATATCAGGCTATGGAATATTTTGTTCCATATTCTGATATCTCACTCCATGTGAGAGCCCGCCCTTGGTTCAACTCTTAGTGTGATAGTGCCGAAGCACTTAAGCACTTAGCTTACTAAGAGTGGGCGGATGCTCGAGCCCGCAAAGCACCGAATGTCCCGAAACTGAAAAGAGCCTACAATAGTGCTGCTAAGTCCTGCAAACGTGCTCTCCGCAAGGCCCGCTTCGACCATATTGGCCGTATTGGAGCCAAACTAGCGTCTTACCCATCCGGGAGTAAAGCTTTCTGGTCTCTTGCCAAATCGGTCGTAGCCAATTTCTGCCGGTCTTCTTTCCCGCCATTGCAGAAGTCTGATGGCTCATTAGCTCACACCGCCAAAGAGAAAGCAGACATGTTTGCCTCTCTATTTGCGAAGAATTCACAACTAGATGCAGCTGATAACTGCCCACCTTTGCTACCTCGTTGTGACTCTGCAATGCCTGAGGTACACATTCGGCAAAAAGAGGTACTCAAAATACTCAGATGTGAATAAGGCTAGTGGGCCTGACGGCATTCCTGCCATTTTCTTGCGGTCATGTGCGCCTGAGTTGTCTCCTGTTCTGACTCGCCTCTATCGCTTGTCCCTGAGGACTGGTCAAGTTCCGAAGTCCTGGAAGATTGCCAATGTCCAACCTGTACCTAAGAAAGGAAGTCGTGCCGACCCTGCCAACTACCGACCTATCGCAATCACCTCCATACTCTGTAAGGTTATGGAGCGCGTTTTAAACAACCGCCTCCTTGCATACCTGGAGGACAACGACCTCCTCAGTGACCGTCAATTCGGGTTTCGTCGAGGCCGATCTACTGGGGATCTTCTTGTGTATGCTATTCACCACTGGAGCGAAGCCATTGAGAGACACGGTGAAGCTCTTGCCGTGTCTCTTGATATCTCTAAGGCTTTCGACAGGGTCTGGCACGCAAGTCTCATTGGCAAGCTTCCGGCATATGGTATTGCTCCCGAGCTTTGCATCTGGATCGAGGATTTCCTGAGGAACAGATCGATTCGGGTTGTCGTTAATGGCGCCTCGTCCGATCTCCATGATATTAATGCCGGTGTGCCTCAGGGTCTGTGCTCTCCGCGACTCTTTTTGCTGCACATCAACGACCTGCTGGTAACACCCGATATCTTTGGGTATGCAGATGACAGCACAGTCTCGGGGAGATACTTGTCCGATGCGAAGTCTGGGGCAAAAGTCCAGTCTTTCAGAGAATCGATGATTGAGGGGTGAACTCGACTTTGGAGGCTGTTTCCCAATGGGGTGATGCCAATTTGGTCGAGTTTAACCCTCTAAAACACAGGCTTGTCTTTTTCGGCGAAACGGAGTCCATTCCAACTGACTCCGACTTTCCGGAATGTCTCCGTTCCGGTAAATGACCGTCTTGCGCTCTTAGGTCTAGATCTCTCTTCTAACCCAAATTTCGGTCGTTACATCGAGTCCATAGCAAACACTGCCGCCAAAAAACGTAGTATCCTCTCGGGGGTGAGACGGTACTTCACATCGGAGCAGCTCTTAAATCTATACAAAGCTCAAGTCCGCTCTTGCATGGAATACTGTTCCCACCTCTGGGATGGTTCGGCTAAACATCAGCTTGATGCTTTGGACTCGTTGGAGCGCCGAGCGAAGAGGATCATAGGCAGTGACTCACTAGTAGAGGCAAAACTTCAAAGCCTCGAACACCGTAGACGAGTGGCATGCCTCTCGGTTTTTTATCGAATTCATTTCGGAGAGTGTGCGGAGGTTTTGCATAACCTAATACCCTCTTCCCCTTTCCATCACCGAACGACTAGACGCGGCGAGAAGTTCCACCCTTATGTTGTAGACATTCCTCCATTACGCACGAGTCGGTTTGCCTCTTCTTTCTTTGTGCGGACGGCTAAGGAGTGGAACTCTCTGCCGAGGTCGGTTTTTCCGAAGGCCTATAACCTGGATATCTTCAAGGCCAAAGTGAACAGACATCTAGGCAAGCGTGTACCATCCTAGGCCTCATCTTCGCTTTCCATCGGGCAAGATTGAGGTCAAACGCAGGCCTATTTTTTCATAAAAAAAAAAAAAAATATATCATTCGAACGGTACTGTGACATAGATGTGCAAAAAAAAATATCACGTGTGTAATGCTGCCGTTAAGGTAGTTAAAATAAAGCCCACGTTATTTTTCCACACAAAACGCTTCAACCAATTAAATGAAACAGTCTGATTACCCAGAAAACAAGTTAAATTTCATTACTCTACAAAAATATTTGTTCGACTACAAGCGATTCGAGTTACATGTAATATTGCGTGTAATGTATTTGTTTCTCTCTCTATCAGATACTTCTAATGCACATATCGTCAGTAGAGCGCCTCCCCATCACCACAACTGGGTCACCGCTGCTTGTGCGCACGAAAACCTTTCAGTCGGTGTTCTTCGTTATTCCGAGGGAGAGGGACTGTCATGAAATGCATCAGACCCTTTTGCGACTTAGTCAGCCGGGTAAGATATGTAGATACTACACAATAAGATTATTCAATGTCGCGGCCGCCCCGGGGTCAGGGTGGATGCTTCGATCCCGGCGAAGGCACCACCAAAATAATTAATTGCAACTTAAAGTTTTGAATTTACCATGTGTTCGGCGGTAAAGGAAGCAATTCACATTGTAGCAGCTTGGCCATTTTTCACGGCTGTTAATCTTTCTCAAAACATTTATCCAGAAATATCCTAAACTCTTGAGAAAGAAACGTTAAAGGAGGAACTTTATTTTAAGATTTAACAATTACTCGTCATGAGGATGGATCCGTTCTCTCTGTGATATGGAAACATGCATGCTGCTGAAGTTGATTCGGTCCAATTCTACAATGTCAAAAATCTGAACCGCGGTTTAATGTAACGAATTCGGCTTCAGAAGCTTTTAAGCTTTTGGGAAACTATTTAAAAATAATATGCTGTAAAAACCTTTTAAAGAAAAATGTCTATTTACTCATGCTCTACCGCATCATGGCTTTCGTCGAGCACGATAAATACAATAATATCTATACAATTTGTGTCAAGAGTGTGAGTTTGCATCTATAGGCACTAGGCACTTCTGCTAATACCGTGAGAGATCATAGGAGTGAGTTACGTGTGTAAAAAAATGAACAGAAAATGATCAATAAAAGAATAAAACTAGCGCAATAGTGGCATTAATGTAACGCACTGGAGTCAATTGGTGTATATGTCCAGCTCTGGACGAATTAAAGGCTGCTAAAGACGTAGAAGAAGCCGAGGAATACACACATTTGTTGCATATATTGTTATGCACAATTATTTCTTTTAACAGTTCACATAGAGGAGCTGTACTGCTTCCACTATAAGTCGACTCCGGACGACCTGCCCAAGTCCGCGGGCTGGAATTTCTTCGACATACAGACGGAATACCAGCGTATGAACGTACCTAACGAGCACTGGGTCCTATGCAATGCCAATAAAGAGTACGAGGTATGCAGATTGGTTTCTTGTTTAAATTTATCGTAGGGTGCGTGTGACCATCGCGATTCCCGGTGCCGGGTCCACAAAAATGGTTAACAGCAATTTTATGTCCAGTTTTTACCACGTGCCCGGTGGTGAAAGGAAAACATTTGCGTGGAAATGTGTTAGGATCATGCAGAAGTCTGAGAAAAAAAATATGATTTCGTGGAGATGTGAAGCTAGCAAACCCGTACTAGTGCAGCGTGGTAGGTCATTCCCGGCACCACCAAAACCATCTCAGATACTTGAGAAAGAAGCCTTTGCCCAGCTGTGGGCACTTACGGGCTGCTACTTTACTTTACTTACATTGTTTCTTTTATTGATATCCATGTCTCGGATAAACTAATGGCAAAACATAACACGGTATGATTTTATAGGGGGACTTTTGTCGCACGGAATTTCTATGAAATTGTTAGAGGCATAGCGTATAAGGCCCCTGGAGGACGTCATTATCATCATCATATTATGTCAATCAATGCGCATGCCATCAGCTCTGCGACACGTACCCCAGCGAGCTGTACGTGCCGGCCCGCGCGTCCACCGCCACACTGCTGGGCAGCGCGAGCTTCCGTTCGCGCGGCCGTCTGCCCGTGCTGGCTTACTTGCACCACAACATGGCGGCGATAGCGCGCTGCAGCCAGCCGCTGAGTGGATTCTCAGCCAGGTAATAGTCATCGTTGAGTGATATGATGGTGGTGAGACCGGTGGTTCACATCTGTCTGTCTAAGCCAATGATACAAATCGTACACGAGTTTCGAACAGCTCGTTGGCACGAACCCTCCACATAGAGGACTCAATTCGGATCTCGAATCAGCAGCTTAATAAGCTCTGATGACCCTATATTAGGGTGACTAGTGGTAAATATATTATATTTAGCCGTTTTTACTCTATTTTCACATTTTGAACAGGTGTTGACCCTGAATTAGCAGTAGTAGCTAAATATAATAATATAATAATAGTAGTAAATTACAGGATTTATCCAAAACAATCAATTCACTAAATAAAGATTTAGATACCATTGTACAGTGGAGCAATTCTCATGGACTAAAGGTAAATCCTTCTAAAACACAAGCCATTATTATAGGAAGTCAAAGGATTGTTTCACGAATCGATTGGACTTCTCTTCCCTGTATTGTTTTTGACGGCGTTCAATTACAATATAGTGACACGGTTAAAAACCTAGGTGTTGTATTTGATAAGCTTCTGTGTTGGGTTCCTCAGATTAGTGAAGTGAGCAGGAAGATGTTTGCGGCTGTTAATTCTCTCCGGAGATTGAGAAACTTTTTACCCATACCGACTAAAATTGCACTCGCGGAATCTCCCCTTTTACCAATTCTTGATTATGCTGATGCATGTTACTTAGACTTAAGTATGGAGCATATAAATAAACTTAAGCGCCTTCAAAATCTGTGTATACGGTTCATATTTGGCCTTCGTAAATATGACCATGTTTCTGAATTTCGAAATAAGCTCGAGTGGCTCCCAATTCGTTTTCGCAGGAATACTCATCTTTTATCACTTTTGTTTTCTGTTCTATTCAATCCGACCACTCCCTTTTATCTAAAAGAGCGGTTTGAGTATCTCTGTGATTTTCACCCTGATCGTTCTCTTCGCTCTGATGACAATTTAATACTCAGAAATCCTTCTCACAGCACTTCTTTTTACTCTAAATCCTTTTCCGTTGAAGCTGTTCGGCTTTGGAACTCTCTTCCAGTTCATATTAAGCGAGCACAGTCATTACCTGTTTTGAAGCGCCAGTTAAAAAAAATACTTTATGCCTCCTTAATCTTTGTTTCCTTTTCCTTAATGTCGTTGACTTGTATCTCTATAATAGAAGGTACGTGTACGTATTTCATATATTCATATTATGTATATTTTTTGTATTTATTTTATTTGCAAATCATGTGTATGTATTATATGTTCACTTCACTTTATATTATGTGTACACCCGAACCCGATACTTATCATATTTCCTTTTTCTTTCTGGGTTGCCTGGAAGAAATCGCTTCTTAGCGATAAGGCCGCCTATTGTACTTTTTGTTTTTTGTTTCCTTATAATCTTTGTATGTTAAATCCGTGTGTGTGCAATTAAAGTATATTTCATTCATTCATTCATTCATAGTAGCACGAACTCGACTCAATACAGAACTCAATTCGGATCTCGAATCAGCCAGCAGCTTAATGGATTTTCAGCCATTGATTAATAATAATAAGCTCTGATGACCCAATACTAGGGGGCTAGTGGTAAAGATATTATTTTTAGCCGTTTTTACTCACTTTTCACATTTGGAACAAGTGCTGACCCTGGATTAGCAGTAGTACCACGAACTCGTAGAATGTCGGCGTGAAGTAGAGGCACATCTTGCACTTCTGCGTATCGTTCGGTGAGCTAGTTAACTCTCCCCCTCTCCTATTCTCCTTCCCGATCCTCCCTTCCATCCTAGAAATATCCTTAAAGACCGGTAACGCACGTGCAGCTCCTCTGGTGTTGCAGATATTAGTGGGCGATGCTTATCATACTAATCACTTCAAATCAAAACGTGGGGAAACGAACTCTGATCTCCTGATTCGGAGTTAGATCGTTTAACCAATGAGATGGGATGATTATCCAGCCGTCTGTCGGAACTGACATTTTCCTTAGCCGACTAGGACGTCCAATGGTATTCCACATATGAATACCATCAGAGCCGAGCAGTCACCTAAAGGTTTCATATTTATTGTTATGTTTATAACCCAACTAGACCCGTATCTGTGCTGGGGTCTATATGGCTACAGATACATCTAACTGATTTCAATTAATTTCAGTATTTTAACCATGACATTGTTCGCAGATGTATGGAAGACGAACAAATGCTCGATCTGATTCGTCGGGCCAACCCCAACTGCGGGTACATGTATGTCGTGGACACCAGGCCCCGGGTGAGTGAGCTTCGTGCGCGATAGCACATGGGTCGACTCCCGAATGGGTTAAATTCTGGTCTGAGGCCGCGCAAACTTTTGACAAACCCAGAGCAAACATTTGCAAAGGAACAGGACAGTTCCTTACATTTCTATTGTATTTGCGATTCAAATCAACCAGACGGGCTTACAGACTTCAATGTACACCTCTACCGGAGATGGAACGTGATAAATATCGCGTCTCGTTCGTTGTATTGATTTTCAAAGCTTTTCCCTTAGTCGCCTCTCACTAAACCGTCATAAACAAATAAAGGAAGAAAGGTGGTGGGTGATTCCGCTATCACCCGCCACCTGCTCTAATACTGACTAGCGATAGTATGTTTCATGTACAATAAGGACAATAAACAAAAACACTTATCTGTTACGGTCTCTAACGTCTCGTGAGATAGCTAGCGCCCCCACAGTCGGCGTATATTACGTAAGCTATGTTTTTGAAAGATGAAAGAGAGAAAAATATTCATTCACGGCACACGTACTGCACAATGCTTAGTATAGAAAAAAATAATTAAAAAAAAAATGGATTTGCGAATTGATATGGTAGACAAAACAAAATAAAATGCATAAGTGTAAAGATTAAATATTCTCAAATTAAATATGTAATTATTATTAAAATTAACACAGCTGTAATGAAACTAACTAGAGAAAAACAAACAAAAACAGGAAGACTATTGACTGCTATGACTTTTGTATTTATGCTATGACATCTTTGGTGCTGATTTTCAGCGAGACCAGTCATGGGTATGTGTCAGTGTCATATGGTATATTGGTTTTTTTTTTCGATAAAAATAGAAATCCGTCCCACAAAACGTGATAATTATATCGAACGTCTCGTGAATGTTTGCCAATACATACATAATATATAAATAAAAATATATTTAATGTAATAAAAATACATGAGTTAGTTTCAAATATTACTTTTCATCATTCATTCATGAGTGCTCCTTGTAGAACTAAGACAGATTATTTATTACTTATTACTGCCTTGAGCTTTGAGGTCAGACTTAGTAACGCGGCGAGATTTAGAAATGGTTTTTTTTTAGGGTTGCGTCGACCGCGAGGGTCAATGGTCATCCTATCTATCTATTGAGCCATGTGTCCGTGGTTCAAATCCCATCCACAGCCAATGTTTGCAACACACATATGATCGGTTTTCGGGTCTAGTTGTGTTCACATGACTCTGATACCTACCGCCTCCGATCCATCCTCCGATCTCATCGCGTAAGCGTTACATCGGCAGGAAGGTAACGACGAGCGAGTGCCTGTGTGTTCGTACACAAACATGCGGCACTATGATAATCCCGCTCAGTCAGTCAGTGGTCTTATTTTTTTTTTTTCAGATCAACGCGATGGTGAACCGAGCTGCGGGCAAGGGTTACGAGAACGAGGCATTCTACGAAAATATCAAGTTCCAGTTCATGGGCATCGGAAATATACACGTCATGCGCAAGAGCCTCCAGAAGCTGGTCGAAAGTTGGTTCCTCTCTCGATTACACGTATAGACTATAGACGTGTACATAGATTGGGATTTGTTTTTTGTTTTGTCAATGTCAATACACATTAACAATACGAAAAACATACATGTGTTAGCATAATAAAAATTATGAGTAATATTAAAAAGCGGATTCGTGAGTGTTGTGATAGGAAACTGGACGCCGTCCCGACGTTTCTTACAGCGTGCAGGTTGAAGTCTTGCTGTAAGCCAGCGCTATAACATAACCATAATAGGGACGCCAGTAACTGTTCAGACAGATTTTATAGTGTGATATAGGCCGTGTGGGTGTCTTAACGTGGGTGACGTAAGAGTAGACCATGGATAAAACGTGTATGTGAGTATACTTGTACGTATAACTTATATATTATATAAGTATATACCCTCGTAAGAGGTAATACTTCTTAATCGTAGCAAAACAAAAATAACTATAAATTTTATCCCGCGTGCCAGTAGTACTTTTTGTTGGTGAATGAATGAAAAATACTTTATTGTACACACACAGATTTAACGTACGTACAAAGATTATTTAAGGAAACAATAATAAAAAAAAAATTAAATTCATTCATTCATTCATTTTCATTACTTTTTGTTGGTGAAAAAAAGATTTGTTTAAAAAATTACTATTAACTTCAAAAGGTTTAAAAAAAAAATTTAGTCGATTTATAAATTATCACAATGCATCAATGAAAACTGAAAAAGAAGTAGATATTTAATTACATAGTGATAATTAAGAAACTATCAAAAGATTAATTATTTTTTTATCATAATAAAGTAAGATTCCAAAAAGAAGTAGAATAAACTATTTATCAAATAATAATAATGTAAGGTAAACAATAAAAAGAATATATACCGTCAGTTAACCGCAAATCTTCAAACTTATTTAAAAACAGTTTATAATATAAAAACAAAACACTTTATCACGAATACTCACAATAAATTATCATTCACCACCATATATAATTTAAAATCACACTTAAATACACATGTATATTTATGTATGAATATATATTTTTTATCTCCACTTATACTAAATACATGTTGTAGACTCATATATATTTGAATAACTACCCTGAATATAGTTATCAGTTCTCAGGATAACTAGAGAGACAATTACCAACCAAGTTCATGGTGTCGCTTTTAGGTGTCGGTGTGCGCGCGCATCGTAAAAATTCACTCTCATAATTTTTCCCAAACGCGCCAAAAGAACTATAACATTAAAAATCTTGAAAATATTATGACGTTTTGGCAGATTAACCATCTCAAATATTTACTGTTTGTTAACGTTATTTGATAGTGTTGACGATTGCCGTGCTAGACGTAGTGTAATGCATTTGTGAGAAGGATTATGTGAGAAGGATGATTGAAGCGAATTTACTTTCTCTGTCATCCTTAAAATATTAATTATTATTGCAGCTTGCGAACAAAACACGCCGTCCATGTCGTCATTCCTTAGCGGATTGGAGTCCTCTGGCTGGTTGAAACACATAAAGTGAGTGAATAAATACATCTAATAGGAATATTTAATAAATACCGGCACCGGGGATTTAAATTATTATCTTACTTAAAACTATAGTCCGATAAGTTCATAAAGCGACCGTTCCGCGTAGCGACGGCCGGGGAAGCCGGATAGCACTACTGTAGGGATATACAAGTAGTGACGTGTGCCCGAGTGATCTTAAGATAAGTTCGTAAGTATTTGTGACGCGACGACCAGCATGCATTTATATATTAGAGAGAGAGTCAAGGCGAAGGGTATAGACGGAACAAATTATTTACGTATAGTATCTTATTTAAATTGACATTTCAACGTTTTGTACACCATCTCTTTCTCCAAATGCCAACCTCAACTGCACGTGGGCACCCAGTGTGCCAACGAGCCGGGCTCTGGCGATCGAATGATGGCGGAATATCTATTCGAGTTAGCCGAGCTCAAATCCCAGAGGCTAGTGACGGGAAGAAGCATCACCAGTGCGAGCATAACACCGAACCGCTTCCTCGGCGTGGTGAATGTGGGCTAACCTTTCAAGAAATGTATGTCGGCTTGCTTGGAGAGGGCTATATTCAGCAGTGGACTACCTGGCTGGTAAGGATACAATAGGTAGTAGAGATGATAGATCTTAAAATGTGACAAGTTAAGTATCAGATAAAGCAATTTAATTGGTACAATTGGATAAGGTAAAGATGAAATTTAGGAATCACTGAGCACTTAAAATAGAACTTTGGAAACCGGTAACCGGTTTAGGCTAAGAAATCAGGTCTGGGGACTGTGTTCGTCTCGCGTTGTAGTGCAGAACAGTCATCATATAAGGTGTTTTATCAAATTTTATATCAGCATCTTACACTTACTTGTGGCACTCCGCAAATGGAGAGATCCTACCACCTCGCCCCCGCCAACGTCTGGCGCCGCGCGACGGACTGTACGTCCATGACATGTTCTTCATACTGTAACAACCCCTGACCAATCATTACAATGGACGGAACTGTAGCTTGTTGCCGCTCTTGTACACACCCATGTGTCAAAACTGTCTAACGAGGTATTGTTATTTCTCTCTGTTTCTCGGAGCCTCAGTACGAGTAAAAGAGATAGCACATGTACTTACATACATACAGCACATGCACACAAATACATACATACATACATATATTCACGCCTTGTTCCCGACGGGGACAATCTTCCACTTGCTACGGTCCTGACATAGGTCTTTCGCTTCTTCCTTCCACTTTCATCAATCTTCGCATTCATGCTCGTTGGTTTACGAGTACTCTTGACCTGGCCTTTTTCCAGAACGTCGTTCGAACAATCGTCGAACGATCCGATTTGATCGTGAAATGTTCGCCTAGGTCTTCCTCTCCCGACTCTACCATCCGTCCGTGAAATAGTGGCAATATATCGTGTGCAGCAGCGTTTTGTTCCTTCAAAACAACGAAAGGTGCCTTAAAGTATTGTCATTTCATCCGTGGCTTTAACAACTTTTAATAGTTAACATCTGTGATTTCGAAATTCGATGAACATTAAATATTTACATGTTATCTGTGATGTGATTACACAATGAAATTTGCATACAAATAACAGACACGACATTTGAAGCTCTCACTCCGTTCAGTGGCACATTTGGTCCAATTTGTGTAACAAGTTTACTCCAAGACTTTATCAAATTACTTTCAATATGTGCTATTATTCGTTGTAAAGTGTAAAAAAATATTAAATAATATTTTATAATAAAAATATTGTTATTTTTACTCTGTGTATATAAAGAACCCCGCCTTAGATAGAGTGGTGACAGTTACTCTGCCCACCTCCGAGTGACAGGCGTGAGTTCTAGAATATACTTGACTACTCGGAATGTATTCGAGCAAGAGCCTCGTCCCCGCTCAAGGTCGATCCTGGACACGTCGTGGTGGATCGCGGGCGCGCTGCAACGCGGCGTCAGCGTGTGCGTGCACTGCAGCGACGGCTGGGACCGCACGGCGCAGGCCTGCTCGCTGGCCGCGCTCTGCCTCGAGCCTCACTACCGCACCATCAACGGCTACCAGGTGAGTGAGTGAGTGAGTCCGTCAGTGAGCGGACACGTGTGCGTGCACTGCAGCGACGGCTGGGACCGCACAGTGCTGGCCTGCTCGCTGGCCATACTACCACACCATCTATAG
The DNA here is from genome assembly GCA_029286595.1 of Bhutanitis thaidina. Classification (NCBI taxonomy): domain Eukaryota; kingdom Metazoa; phylum Arthropoda; class Insecta; order Lepidoptera; family Papilionidae; genus Bhutanitis; species Bhutanitis thaidina. The sequence goes on along the minus strand of JAGSMS010000020.1, from coordinate 2,551,408 downwards.
CTACCGGGTGAGTGAGCGCCAGCATAACCTCTTTTCAATCTCGAATTAAAGTTGTTTGCAGAAGTGCTAGGCTATGCGATAGACACTAACCATCAACGTATACTGCTAGATAGTTTGTCACGGAAATGTTATAAAACACCAATGTGTCGCGCAGGCGCTGATCGAGAAGGACTGGCTGTCGTTCGGGCACAAGTTCAGCGCGCGCTGCGGCCACGTGGCGTGCGACGGCAGGGAGCGCGCGCCCGTCTTCACGCAGCTGCTCGACTGCACCTGGCAGCTGCTGCGGCAGAGGCCCGAGGTGAAACGAACACAGCCTCACGACCTTGACCTTACACTTTTTAGACAGATTTTAAAGACATGAGCATGTTGTCGTATTAGCGTAGGTAATCAGCTTAAACACTTATGGTTTAAGTAAATCAGGCGAATAATAATACATTGCGAAAGTCTTTTTTTAAGATGTTAGAAAATAGTTGCTTCGTTCCATTCCGCATGCAATATATATATATATGTCGACTCGTCCGCGCGCTCGAATAAAACATCGCACTGTGCACTCTAAAATACTCATTTATTGTCAATCACATATACATAAACATTGGAAAGACGAAACCATATCGTGTACTACAATATGACTAGTGCCATCTAGTTTGACCTGTTAACTATGTTTTGCTATATTATCTTACACAATTATTTACATATAGTTAGAGGAGAACAGCACTACCATCCTCACAATTCGCACTTATTTTTGCATTTTTCAAAGCATTTTCCGCTCGTCTTTGCCATTCAGTATCCCAGCAATAAATTTCCAAACAGTCGTTGCCAAAAGCCTTCCACATAGGGGATTGAACAGGAGTCTCCTGATTTGGACGCTTACCCACTCGGCTATCGTGGCTATTTAGTCTCGACGTACTTCTCTTATTACAGCTCTATTCTACTTCATAAAAATTCAAATAAACATAGTCGGACTTTAATTTCATGGTACATGAGTTAACTGGGTTTGTTTTGAGCATTGAATTTACCCCGGGCACGACGGTGAAAGAAAACATGAAGAAGTTTACATGACTTGAGAAAGTAATAAAAATATTATTCGAAGGAAAAGTGTCCAGTTCTCCGCACTGGAGTAGCACGTCGGGCACTTTCCCGCACCAAACGTCTTAAACATTACAGATGATGCCTTTTGTCCACCGATGGGCATTTACAGGCCGCTCTTTACTTTACTTGCACTTTGCACTTAAATCATATTTTTGTACGAAAATCAACGCCTAAATCGATCTTTGTTTTCAGGCATTTCAATTCAACGAGAGGTTTTTGCTGACGCTACACGACCATGCACACGCTTGTCAATATGGCACATTCGTCGGGAACTGCGAAAAAGATAGAAGGGATCTAAGGTTAATAGGTTTAATAATAAAATGAAACGTCCATGGAAGACTGAATAGACTCTACATAGAAGAGCAGTCGCGGCTGCCAGTATTGTCATGTACTAATGATAAAAAGTGGCCCCGCCCCCTTTTTCGTGCACGCCCCTACAGCATTTAAGTAAACTATTTTTTTATTTAACTGTTTGTCTCTGGCTGGTTTTGATACCATTAAATAGATGACACTTTAAAAATAGTAAAATTGGAGCAAAATCGGCATTTTAGCAGTTACGTCATAGCTGAAGACCTAGGGGGTTGATCACAAAACAGTTTTGACCCATTTGAAAGAGTCTGGATGTACAATAGCTCGATATTTGGTCCCCACTCGAGCTCACTGAAAGAAACCTAACGAATTCTGTACTCATTTGCGATTCTCTTTTGAAACGTAATGAAACCGAACCGTTGGGTAGTGTTAATCCGTCCACCATATAGCCCTTGCACCTTGCACCCTCAGGTTTTCATCTGTTTCGGTCTCGTCAGAATTATTTAGGTTGTGTTAGGTTAACATCAAGAGAGGACTGCCAAAACTACTTGTCGCAGTCGCAGATTAGAAGTTCCAAAACTCAATACCTACAAAATGGCGACAAGTTATCGAGCAAATGGCACATACATTAATAACGTACGCATAAACGTAAATAAAGAGTGAGAAAAATTATCTTAAATTTGTGTATAAAATAGGAAAAAACTTTTTACCCGACCTTTTACATGTCTACCTATGTCTTTCCCCTATATTTGATTTAATTTACTTTTTGGTCTTTGGAAACTTTATATTTAAACATTTATACCGACAATATGATTTTTACGTTTTGTTATCGTTTGCAGATTAGAAAAATTATAATAATCTAGTATTACTCACAGCTCTACTCAAACTGACCAATCAGAGCGCAGCCATCCCCACCACGTCCGCAATGCTTTGACACCTTTCTTTGCATTGTGAAATCAACCAAAGTAGTGTCCCATTAGGTAAAGTCGCCTATGAAAACCGTTTTAGAATAGAACATATGTACTTGTAAAGAGCCGTGGTAGCCTAGTGGTCAGGGCGCTCACTTAAGTGTTATAGAGCGCGAGTGACCGGGGTTCGATACCCGGTGCCGGCACCACTAAAATTGTTATTAACAATTTTAAGTGCTGTATTTACCACGTGCTAACGGTGAAGGAAAACATCGCGAGGAAACCTGCATGTCTGAGAAATAATAAAAATATTATTTCGAGGATATGTGGAGCTCGCCGACCCGCGCTGCAGCCGCGTGGCGGGTCTCCATCCATTTAAGGGAGAAATTAGAATAGTATCGTTTTTATATACATATATATGTTCAAAGCATCCGATAAGTTACTTGTTAATTACTTTTTTTATTTTTTCTTGTAATTTTGTGCTAATATCTCGACTATTTCAGCTGTTGTTTTAAGAAATTATTATTGTTAATCAACTTGGGAGAAGACACTGACCACTGTAACACAGGTTCTTAACCTAGCACGGATGTCAGGGAATTCATACTTTGTGGTCCATATTCTTATGACCATAAAGATTATTATTATTATTATTATTATATTTATGTTGAGATCTGGTTCCGAGTCTTAAACGGTAAAATTGCTTTTGTTATGTACAATGTTCTCTGTCACACGACACATTCTATATATCCATCCATTCAGGACTAATATTTATTAGAGGGAGAGGGCAGCTGTAGACGTAATCGGTTGTCTTTATCATTGTGGCTGTGACGTACCGGCCCGTGTCGCAGATCCAGGGTCCGTGTCGCGCGCGGCTCAACATTTGTGTGGCACATGTCTGGCAAACAGAAAATGAGCTTTCCACTCACAAGAATTTCCCAGAAATAAATTCTCACTTATTGTATTCATTTCAACCCACTTATCAGTAGCTCACGTTGACAAACATATCGTAGATAAGTTGCGAAACACATGATTCGAACCTTCTACATGGAGCATCGAACTCGGGTCACACCCGGTTCCGAGGTAGATTCAGTGGTCATCACTAGGATATTGGCTTTCGTTAACGCTTTAGCGAAAATTTCGTCAAATATATTTCACCGTGGGTTTTTGTCGTTACACAGGCTGTCGGAGCGCACGTTCTCCCTGTGGGGCTACATGGCGAGCCACTTGAACGAGTACAAGAACCCGCTTTACAACCCCAAAGCGCACCCCGATGTCCTCCGGCCGGATCTCAGCGCGCAGAGCATACGGTCGGTACCACGTGTGGCGACGTCTGTTTCGCCACACGAGAAGCTCAAGAATGGCAGATATTTAATCGGGAAAATCGTTTCTCCAGATGGCGCTACTATACAGTTTAAAATCTAAAAACACACTATTAAAGTATCTATAGGTCACTATATACTCAAGCAAATACCTCCTTCCTCTTACCTTCCCAATCGCACCTTCTCTGCCATACATGTCCATACACTATAACGTCCACAGACTCATATTTGTTTAACAATTTTCTTGTCTATTTAAATTGGAGATACCAACCGAATTTAGAGATAATATCAAGATATAATAAACGCCATGATAAAAAAAATATTTAGTGTATGAAAAATGAAGTTCGGCAAGAGACAATCGCAAGTATAAACTGTATATAAAACATGTCTTACGACCAAACCTTAGTTGATTTAACAGAAAGGCGTGTTTTTTAAAGGGTTTGTGGGCAGGCACCGCGCCGGGCTGGCGGTCCAGTGAGCGCAGCGCCTCGTAGTTTGTAAGATATGCTTTCGGCAAGTCGGCAAGGATTTTCCGACGTCAGTCGATTGTACATCCATAATCCATTCTAATATTATAAACTCGAAGAGTGTGTATGTTCGAACGACTAATCCCAGAAACAATCCGTCCGATTTGAAAAATATCTTTTGCGTTAGATAGCCCATTATTGAAGTAGGCTAGGAGCTGTTCACGCACGCAGCTGTGTAATACCATGCGAATGAAATTGCGAGCACAGCTAGAATCACATAAAGTGCATACGATTTTAGAGCTTAAATACGAGGTAAAGCCCAGTGGCGGCTTTCTACGGCCTTTCGAATGGGCCGGCTCGACTGGGTTAGTACCACGGTCTCGCCCCTTGCCTTAAAGGTCGCCAACGCACCTGCAGCTGGTGTTGCATATGTTACCTGCGAGACGGTAATCACTTATCATCAGCCGCTTGCTCGTGTGCCACCTCTCTCATAAGAGAACAGCTCAATCCGCCATTCGATTAAGTAGCAAATCGGCGCGCAGGTTCTGGCGCGGCATGTACTGCCGGCACGAGAGCGGCGTGCACCCGCGCGAGCCGCTCGGCGACCTGCTGCCCGCCGCCGTGGAGCACGCCTCCGCGCTCGACCACCACATCAACTACCTCGCCAAGGCAAATTGTCTTTCCATTTATCCATTTCATCGTTACATATTATTTACTTTACCGTTCTGAATCTATACACATAAACTATCTATGGAAATATGGTTATGAGAAAAAGAAACTCTTTAGATTTTTACTCTACTCCATTACTACTTCTAAAGAGCGAATGAAAGGAGGCAGTATTAATGAGCGACTTTTATAAGGTAGAATAAACAAATGAAGAGGATGGTGAGTGATTAGTTTTTGTGTATTAAATGACATATAAATTCAAGCGTCAAAATATCCAGTAGTAACAAAAACAGCAAAAATTAAAAACTTTACCTAATATTTGTTACTATTAACCTTGAAACCAAAAAGGTACAAGAACGTGAAACGCTGCAGTCTATACTGTCTACTGCACGAAGCAGAGCGAGTCCAAGTCCGCTCACGAATTCGAATACTTTGTAGAGTTTTAGTAAAAGTCAAGTTTTGTAGCAAACTTCAGAGGTGAAGTTAAAATATTCGACAATCATGTAATCAGGGGTCGGGAACACTTCCCGATCCCCATAGCCTCCGGGTGGCGGATTTGGAATTTACCAAATGCTAAGCGGTCAAGGAAAACAACATAAGCAAACTTGAAACCTGACCCACCGCCTCGCTCATAAATGTGTTTAAAAAAAAAACCAGTCAAGCGTGTGTAGGGCTCGCCAGCGTTGTGGTCACTTCATTTGTTTACACAGAAGTGTGAAAGTGATGTAAACGTGAGCGAGATTACATTTAATGTAATCTGAATGATTTCCACAGAGAATATCGACGTTCAAGAATCTTCTGTCGGGCAGGAGAGCGGAGAAGAGGCGGGAGTCGGCGGCGGTCAACTATCAGAACGGGAACGTGGATACGGTGCACATCGAAACGAGGACTGAAGCCCTGCAAATTGACAACAAGTATGTGCTCACTGGCCCTGTTTGCCTTCATCATCATCATCATCATCAAGTCCACTGCTGAACGGCCTACGTTGTGTGATATTATTTATATTACCTAGGTTTTATTAATTTACTAACAGATTAAATAATTTACACAGATTATTCTTAATAATATTATATACTAGCTTAATCTATGTTAAATGCTTTTATTTAATTCGCCTATTAGAATCAGAAGGATATAAAAAAGAACGAGCGTTTTTTCGTGCATTTTTCAAAGCATTGAGTACAAAAACAGAGCCTTAGTAATGATTATTTAAGTAGTACGTAAGGAAATGAAACAACCAATTATCACGTAACAGCGTGATTGTGTTGATTTATCTGATTACTAAACACTTGCACTTGGTACTTGACGAAGTGCGACTGCACTGATTTCCATCTCTTCCATTCACGGCATTGAATGGAAGACTTACTCACACCGACCACACTGGGTAGGAGGCGGGTCGGTGAGCGCAGTACCGGTCGTACCATAATCGCACTAAAGACATGGGGAGCAGGACATTACTAGTCTGTGACGGCAATCTATGATTCTACGATAACTGATTCAAGGGTCAAACGTAATGACTATGGCGAATCTTTGAAATCTTTTAACTGAGTTCTTCATCTTGGCTCCACTTGACTAGGCTTGGCTTGCTCGTCGGTAATAATTACAAGGAAATGTTACAGAGGCAACGGCTAGGGAAAAATAATTTTCAGGGTTAGATTCCCCTAAGTTTTTTGTAAGCTTTCGTGCATACTGTCATTAATGCCAATGTGTATTTTTCTTCAGTTCTTGCTTCGCTCTTGTCATCTAAAAGGGTTGGCAGTTATTACGGATTTCCATGCGGTACGATTTTGTTAACCAGGCTTCTGCAAACCTCTGTTTCGCTTCACAGGGAGATTGAACGTGACGGCTTGCGAGCCTCGTCACTTGTAGGACTTGATTGTCTGCTTTCCTACGGCACCTTGAAGTTCCATTAGGCTGGTTATTTTACATCGTTTCACTAATCGACGTGACTAACGTACAATGAGCTCTCGATCAGGTTGCTGTACGAGTCCAGCGGCGGTCTCTCGGAGCTGGAGTGTGCGAACCACGACCATCCCCTCAAAGAAGCCAATGGCGGTGTCACCAAACCCAAAAACATACCGCTTATAACGGAGGTAAGTTATAATATACATAATGATTTTCTCCAAACCGCACCTGAACGTGGTGAGACCTAACAAACGAGGTTCTGCAGGCTGACTGCGACGAATTTTCTGAATCCTAAACCCTATAAAGACCAGTGATGGGCAGGAGTGAGTCTGAGCGTGGCTTTTGCTGCTGCTCCAATGGGCCGGCTCGACCGGGTTGGTACCACGGCCTCGCAGAATACCGGCGTGAAGTAGAGGCATATTGTGTTCGGTGAGTGAGGTAACCGAAGGCCCGCTCCCCCTCCCCCTCCCCTTCCTCTCTCCCATCTCCCAATTATCCTTAAAGGCCGGCAACGCACCTGCAGCACCTCTGGCGTTGCGGATACGTGAGCGACGGTAATCACTTACCATCAGGTGAACCGCTTGCTCGTTTGCCGACTATCTCATAGAAAAAAAGGAGTATGCTTTTATCGGGAAATTATCTCACAGGGAATTTTAGTAAAATATTTTTGTCATTTAGCGGATAAGGCCCCTGGTAGCGAATCCTATCGACTACGGCAATTCCTGCCATTGGGAGAGTTCTATGTCCGGCAGTGGACTGTTCAGTCAAAGGTGATAGCGGGACCTCTAGGTTGTAGCGGTGATGATACTTGAACATTACATAACGCAAGTGCGGTTTCCGCCAGAGGCTGGAGGATTCGATCCCCTCAAGTTTCGCGGCGTTGCAGAGCGAAGTGGACTCGGTGGCGTTGGACTGGAAGAGCGTCAAGAACGTGACTGAGTGCAGCTGCTCCACGCCACTCGACCATTACAGCAGGAAGGTAAAGTACTACCAATCCAGTTATATCTAGAAGAAGATTTCTGAAGGGTCCTTCTCGAGGGTCCTGTTTTGCGGCTAAATCCTCTAACCGATTTAAACCGCTCACGGTAGATCCGCTTTAGGCCCGGTGTCCTTGACTGCTTAGGGACCCGCAAGTTACGTGGGAAAAAGAGCAGTCTGATATCTTTGCCATTTCCTTTTTTGAACCGAAACAAAACTAAATTATGTTCGTCAATATCGCATTAGAGGCGTCTGAAGAAATTTATATCAAAATTACTGTATGTGATGTGTTTTTGCATGTGGTAGAGCCAAGGCTTCGGTTTTTGCTGCCAGGGGTATTAGCTCGGCTTCGCAGAATACCGGCTTGGAGTAGAGGCATCTTGTGCTTCTGGGTTTCGTTCAGTGAGTGAGTGAGTGAGAGATTGTTATTAGATGGAGCACGCTCATATCTGTAACTAAGGGGCGTACTTGAGTAACGACGAGAAATTATGTTTTTCTACAATTCGGCGCAACAAGAATCCGCACACATGAAGAAATCCATCTTTATTTCGTCTATCGAATATCTCTTTGAAGCATGATCAGGTCGCTTAAATTTTGTTTAATTTCAATGATGATTCTAGTAATGTCTAATACTCGCGTAAAAATAAGAAACAATCGTGAAATTCTATGGTGTGTCCCGCGCAGCATCACTGCTGGGGCTGCGGACGCTGCGTGTGCACGCGCTGCATATGTCGGCGCGCGCCGCTGGCCGCGCTCGCGTCCCCGCGCCACGCGCCGCTCTGCGCCGCCTGCGCGCCCACGTCGCCCGGTAAGTGCGCGCCGCACCTACGTACCCACCGCGCAGTGCGCGCGCTGCGTGTGCCAATATGTTCTAATTTGTTGGTATCACTTTATCATCTATATACGAACTCCCGCCGGACACTGCTGAGCCCAAACACCACAGACTAGTGATGGGGAACAGTAATGCATGCTTCGACATTGCATTTACTGACGCGCCTACCCAGCGTGGTACGTATAGGCAGAACCACTTAGAAATACTTCTTTTTGCATGTCAATTTTTTTTTACATATTTTGTATGTGTGTGTGTGTTTTTACGGAACTACTTATGTCGACTCGAGTATTTAAAAAGGCATTTAGATGTCCTTAGCAATCTTTAACACGGACTTTTTTGTGATCCATTACCAGTTCGGACGGCAACGATTGGCGCACAGACAACGAACCCACCGTACGCAATATCAATTTGCTGTTGTTATATAATAGATGGACGCAGGTGGCTCAGGACCAATGTTCAGCAGTGGATTTGTGATAGGTTAAAATGATGATGATGATGTAAAAGAAACGCCTCCGTACCCTCATTCAAGGCCATCCAGTACTTAGGTTACAAGCTGAGCTACATCTTAATTGTATTCATTTTCTTTTCCAGATATAGTGACACCGATGAATTAAATTGCAGCGGGTGAAAATGATTGTAAACTATCAAGGTATCAATACACAACACAAAGTATCAATGCTACAGAATATTTTAGTAATAAAAATTAAAAAAAAGATGTATTGTAAATACAAATTATTAAGTTTAATGAATTTATTTGAATTATTTACAAGTTTTAAACATCAATTAATTTAAGACTATTTCAATGTATTTTATAAATAATTTGGACTCACATTTTTGTATTCTTAAATGGCTCTGTAAATATTTATGTAACATGTTAGTGTCAGCTCAATGTTTTTTAACTTTTAATATTACTAGAATAAAATGTAAGGCATATACAAATACTGCCATGTCACAGATATAAACGGATATTAATTTAAGGTCAATAATGCATCAAATACAATAAAAAAATATATATAACGATATAAAATGTAATTACAAATTTATGTATGGTACACAGGTGAACAATAGCATGTGATTTTATTTTCATTACCTATAAGTACATCATTTAAATATTTCTATTCCAAATTGTTTGTAAATAGTAATAAAATAATTAATGTATAAATATAAATTATTATTTTAAGGCTACATGCAATGTGTTTTTTTTTTTTCATAAAATTTGGATGTTGCAAATTTTAGTAATTATAATAAGAACGAAAACACTAAGTTACTTACAGGTACTACACTATCGCCAGGGCCCGCCACCTCCAAACATGAGTGCATACCTTACTTACGCCATTATTGTAATCGTTAATTTCGCGTTGAGTTATCTTTCTCAGTTATCTAACGAAAAAAAACCGGCAATGTTGTCTTCCCGAGGTCTGTGAATTATTCATTTGGATTATACCATTATAACACTATTTAAGTTGGATGAAAAAAAAAATTTTTTTTTATATTTCAAAAGAGCTAATCGCGTTTCTATTTAATGTTGTACTAAACTCTACAGAGTACTAACAATGACAATGTTGGACTAAGAATGATAAGTATGTGACTCACAAAGGTTTTTTTTTCTTTTATTATTTACACTGTAAGTCAGTCACGCCGTGTCGCTGGTCAGTAGCAGCCACAAACCCACTTGAAAGATTGAGTCTCGCTAGCGTACTGGTGCTAATTGAAACTTACGCTAATTACATAATTACTAAATATTACCGTCGGTCGTAGGTTCAATAATATCACACCCTAATGTTTCAAATTTTTTAATTCTTAAACAAAACTAGATTTGAACATATACAGTATACATACAGTAAAATATCATTTAACATTGTATCATCCCTAAACAATTTCACAAAATCTCGCATTGTCTTGCCACAAGTTTTAGGTACTGCCCAGCTGAAACTCTCTAAACTAGATTAAGAAATAAATTTATTTTTATTTCTATATTCACGCCTTGTTCCCAACTGGGAACTTCTAGTTTACCTGACTCACCGATGGGCAGAAGCAGATGAGTCGAAGGGGGAGGCTTTGGCGGTTAGTCTGGACGAAGCGAAAGCATTTGATAGGGTTTGGCATAAAGCGCTTCTTTCAAAGCTTTCATCTTACGGGGTTCCCGAGAGATTGTGCAGCTGGGTCACCAGCTTCCTCACGGTGCGGAGCATCAAGGCCCGTGAATGCTGGTGTTCCACAAGGCTGTGTGCTATCTCCCACTCTGTTCCTTCTGCATATCAACGACGTGCTACAAATCAGTAGCATTCATTGCTATGCAGACGACAGCACGGGTGATGCCCTATATACAGGCCGTGCGAATATTTCTCGGGAACACGTCGAAGAGTGCCGGAACAAACTTGTGTCTGAAGTCGAGACCTTGTTAACCAAAGTATCGGATTGGGGTCGACGTAATTTGGTCCTATTCAACCCCAAAAAGACAGGTTTGCGCGTTTACCGCTGAAAAGAATCCCTTTGTCGTTTCTCCTCTTTTTGAGAACATTCCCCTTATTGCTTCAGCCAGTATCAGAATCCTTGGCGTTGACATATCGAGCGACGTTCAGTTCCGTGGTCATTTGGAGGGAAAGGCCAAATTGACCTCCAAAAAGCTTGGTGTGCTCTGCAGAGCGGGTCAGTATTTCATGCCGGTCCACCGTTTGCAACTTTATAAGGCGCAAGTTCGGCCCCACTTGGAATACTGTTCTCACTCTGGGCAGGGGCACCCCAGTACCAACTCCTTCCATTTGACCGCATCCAACGTCGAGCGGCTCGAATTGTCGGCGACCAAGCTCTGTCTGATCGGCTTGATCCTTTAGCCTTGCGAAGAGATGTTGCTTCTCTTTGCATTTTTTACAAAATTTACCACGGGAAATGTTCTGAGGAACTGTTCAGATTGATCCCAGCTGCTGAGTTTCACCATCGTACATCGCAACAGAATTCGAAGTTCCATCGATACCCACCTAGATAGTTGGCATTCCACCACAGTGCGTTTTCGCAATCGAAGTTTTCTGGCACGCACTCAACTTTGTGGAATCAGCTGTCGCCAGCAGTATTTCCGAACATTTACGACTTAAGGACCTTCAAGAAAAGAGCTTATTCCTTCCTTAAAGGCCGGCAGCGCATCTGTAGCTCCTCTGGTGTTGTGGATGTTCGTGGGCGTCGGTGATCACTCACCATCAGGTGAGCCGCACGCTCGTTTGCCCTCTTCTGCAAACTGCCAGCTGTATAAGATTTTATGAAAGACTCTGTAGTATGAGGAACCTATATGGAACATGTAGGGGATTATGAAGGTCTAGATAACATGCTGGAAAGATAATAAGCTTGTCTCATTAGCGTCAACTTACGTAGGCTCTGAACCTCAAGCAGTAATGTAGTAAGGGAGATAGAAGATGAACATCACCGAGGTCCCACAAAGCCTGTCCCGCAAAAAGATATTCGGACTGATTGTATAGGTCATGATAAAAAAGGTCCAGTTCTAAAAATGGACGCAAACTACCTGGTTGTAAAGGATTTTCACGGACTGAGTACATCAAATGTAACACAACAAAAATCGCAATTGCTTTGCTATATTTTATTCATATATAATATGGAAATTCTAATACTAATTAATATAAATACAATATGACTAGTTGTTTACGTCTACAGCAATTTTCTAATAAAGGCATATTGTTGCCAAAAGTCTACATACAATTTAAATACATTCAAAATAAACGTACCATATTATTACCTGGATTTTTTATTAACTTTTTACGTATCCCATGACTTTCCCTATAATAAACGATTTTATTTAATTCAAATCAAATAATGCATTTATGGGTGCTCATTTGACACACGCCATAGAAATTGAGGACGTTACATATCCTAAATGATGGACCCACAACACAATATCGCAGCAAAAGTACGTTTTTTTTATGGGAAAGTCGGCAAACGAGCATGCGGTTCACCTGATGATAAGTGATTACCGTCGCCCACGTACATCTGCTACACCAGAGGAGCTGCAGATGCTTTGCTGGCCTTTAAGGGTATTTGGGAGATGGGAGAGAGGATGAGGAGGGGCATGGGGATGGGGAGTGGGCTTCGAGTGGGACGGTTATAAGTGTGTTCCACATGATAATAAACTATTTAAAGGGGCGCCTGACAATGTTGGCGGCTATGGAAGATATATATATATATATATATATATATATCGAATCGAACATAAATAATTGTTTGTAAGATAATTGTAAAGGTATTGAAATAAATGATAATGTCACCCATATATCCGAAATACAATATAGCAAATGCAAATAAATCTCGATCAAAGTTACTTTCCAAATCCGGCAAATTGTGTGACGCGCAAACGAGCTATTAGTACTATCGTATTCCATACTAGAAGACTGGGCTGTGGCTCTCGTTAACTGCCCTCATTTTGAGATTGGGTGAATTCAGATCGAATACGTCTTAGACCCTTAAGAAGCTTCATCACACGTTGCTTCAAGCCCTTCCAACGTAGCGTTGCGAAGGCCAGGCTCTTCTCCCGGAACAGCAAACGCGTTCATCCCATCCGTCCGTCTCAGAGCCGAGAACGCCGCTTTCATTTATTTTAACAACACAGTCACCAAGAAAGTGGATTTACTTTGAGGGCTTACTACGTATAGACTTTTCTAAAAATTACAGCTGTAAGTATGGATCAGAAATCCAATCAGCTCATTTGCACACCCGTGTCTACTGTTCTGAATATTCTCAGCCACTGCAAAACATTATAAAGTCTACATTTATTTGCACTGTCTCCGGAAATTTAAGCCATGATCATTTTTAACCACTACCACTACCCAAATGTTAGATCTTACCGGGGTAAATGTGGCTTCGATCATCAAGTTAATTCCTAAATAAAAATTTGTACTTATTTGACGAAATGTAATCGGAAATAGTAATTAATATTAATTATTCCTACCACATTTCTGCTACTAATTCTATCTTTTTCAGACAATGGGTACCTAGGAGGTTGACACGGAATGATATTATAATATTCCCTTACTAGGTAAACGCTCATCAAAATACTCTTGCCAAAATTGTTTATAGTTTATATTTCTCCTCCGTTACACATTTTAAATAATATTTCACTTGAAGATGTCACACTACTTCTGCTATTACAAAAACTTTGCCATGACCTAATTATTTACCATTACGAATCACTCTTTTTTCTATTGAGTAGAAGGCGGCAAGCGGTTCACCTGAAGGTAAGTGATTACCGTCGCACACGCACATCAGCAACAACAGAGATTCTGCTTTTCTGTTTCTGGCCGGGAGGCCACCCAATGGGTTATATCGGACTCGGATCTCAGAAGGCGAAATACATACCAACCAAAAACCATCCACGTTGCTGTTGGCCAGGGGGCCTTTACAGCTTCATCGGCCTTATCAGCTCATAAGGCAATAGGCCTTAAAAACTACTCTAGACTTAGGACTGAGCAGACTAGTGTGCTGACCACCGAACAATATTGTATTCAAAAGTTTCATCGAAAGAACGATACAAAAATACATGTAGAACTTTATCAGAATATCACCATTCCAATTAAACATAGTTGTTACTTAAGAAATAACAAGCAATTTGTTGCCATAAATGTTTTTTTTTAAATATATTTACTGCCTACTACTACTCCTACTACTCTGTTACATTGTCGTCAGTGTGATACTTTCTTGTTGAGAAAATGATTAAATATTTTATGTTTCTAGTTTTAGCCTTGGATTTAGTGACTCAAATGGTTTTTGCAGATGAGAAAAATAAAGCCCAAGAAAAGGATCTTATGATGGGGTTAGAGACAATCCATGATATAAAAATAGATAAAGACACAATTATAACTAGAAATATGAAATTAGAGAAAAAAACGCATGAAATTAAGAAAACTTCAGGTTTGGCTTTTATTTTAAATAGTTTTCTTTTTACATTTTATTCTCTTCCGTTTTTTTATTGACTACTTGGTGGGCTGGTGCTACTGTTGTGTTTAAAATTGTGTATACGTCTATGTATTATTTGTATTTTAATGATTTGTAATGTTAAGAGGGGTCTTTTTTCGTATGCCAACGACACTAGCACGTGCTGCGTCCTGCTGAATGACAAGCGGATTCTATTCCGTACTAAAGCTATTGCTCTTATTACAAATAATTTCTTTCTCCTAGTTTTATTTCATTCTCTTCTCTCATTTAATTTGGAATAGGTTAGGTGTTGCTGTTGTATTAAAAATGCAAGATTATTTTCTCTTGAGTACCCTATTTATCTATTCTAAATTTATTAAATGGGTAACCTCCAGAGTGGTTCCATTTTGTTTTTCCCGATATGAATACATTTTTGCATGCCTAAAAGCGGGGAAAATAGGAGTCACAGATTTAAGTCGGTTGTTTCGCTAAAACTTTGTTAGCTTTATTCGAACTGCATATGCTGCAAAACTAAGTTTGCGATAGATTTTACACAAATTATTGTTACCGTGATTGCTAAGCTTGCAATTTTGGAGTGTGGCGTTAAAGAAAACAGGTTTGCAGTGTATACACAAAGTGGGTAGGGACTGACGGCTCCATCCGTTTTTGTGACGCTTTAAAAGGTAAGCATCGGACGAATGTCTTACACCAAAAATTCCTCTATCGAAGACCATCAAAGTTCGGTGCGTCTCCGGAATCGATCAAAACACTTCCTATCCCGTTACGCTGGTGTAAGGCACAGAAATGTTCTTTTTACAGATAAAAAAGAGCGTGCTTACAGCACTAAAGAAGGCTCCAAAGATCATACGTCAAATTATTAACTACTACAAACAAATGACTAAGAAGTAATCAATATTTAATTGATTTTATAGGAAAAATTACTGAAAACAATGAAAACCGTGAACCAGATTGGTCGTATAGTACATTTCCACATACAGTTTCCACTCACGTCGAGCAGTTTAAGAGGAACATGTCCGAGTGCTTAAAAGAAGTGCAAGCCACGGACAAGAAAACGGTTAAGCGCTTATCACCGAAAAATGAATCGCCTATTCATGGGGAATGTCTAATTGCATGTGTACTTAGACGAAATGGCGTTATAAACAAAGGCAAAATTCATAAAGGTAAATGTCAAAGCGCCTGAAGGTAAACGTGAATTTAACATACAAGATCTCTATTCAACCTAATTACCATCATTACTAAAGTTATCAAAAAATCAATCTATTGAAACCTATGACCACTGCTAGACAAAGACATAGGCCTCTCCAAGTAAGCGCCAGCTGGTACTTACCCCGCCGGGTCGGCGCAACACTGATAGCCTCGCACTGGTAATTCTGCTTCACATCACTAGCCGATAGCTCCGCACTGGTAATTCTACTTCACATCACTAGCCGATAGCCCCGCACTGGCGATTCTGCTCTAGATCACTAGTCTGTGTGATTTGGGTTTGGCTCAAATGCCCGCAGCAACCACGTACGGTGCGTATGTTTGTAGAGCCAAGCAGTGGCTTTTGCTGCTGCTCGAATGGGCCGGTTGGGGTAGTACCACGATCTCGCAGAACACCGGCGTGAAGTATAGGCATATTGTGCTTCTGCGTTTCGTTCGGTGTGTGAGGTAACCGGAGGCCCAATCCCCCTCCCCATGCTCATCCTCCCTCCGAAATCCCAATATCCTTAAAGGCCGGCAACGCACCTGCAGCGTCTTTGGTGCTGCATATGTGCGTAAGCGACGGTAATCACTTACCAAAAGGTGAATCACTTGCACGTTTGTCTTTTACCAATAATATAAATTAAAAAAAATAATAGGCAGGACAAATATTTTATAACTGTATTTAAAAAAAAAACCACCACCCTCGCTTACACATAATACAATCTAAGACAAATAAATTATTCCTATATACAATCTCGACTGGCTCAATCCAGTTGGACAGGTGCGTTGATAACAATAAAGTGTAATTTATTTATAAATTTTGAATTCTAGAAGGAAGGAGTCTTCACACGTCCCTGGATTTTTATTTGCTCGACCATGCATGCTTCTTACTACATCAGGCCATTTTAGCCCAATGCTGAACATAGTCTTGTGCAAGGAAGCACCAGCACACACAATGACACCAGTATGTATGTCCTGGAATTGGATTGGAAGTGATGCCGCACCCCCCGTCACTGGTCTGTGGGGATTTAGGTTCGGCAATTTCGGATAGATATTTGGCCAGTTTCATTTGTTTGCCCTCAGCATATGCATCGCATAAACTTAAGGTTTTTTTTTGGAGAATTTGGATAAAGATTAGACTATTAGATAATCCCCCCCTTTTCACCGCTTAACATGTAAATTCATCACTAGATATACTAATTAACAAATTTATTGATTCAGTTCACTCGGTCCCAAACTATGAAACTGGTACACACGTTGTCCGAGCTATCAAACGCTTTCAAATTCACATTTAATATGGGCAAATTCAATTTTAGATAGCTTAATGACATTGGTGAGCAAGTTTTTCTCGAGGGATACCAAACTATTGAAGAAGCTTGATAAAAACCTGGATCGTTGCATTGAAGCGAGCTCCCAGAGCAAAGAAGAGTGTAAGATGGCGTCACAGCTCAACGATTGTACCAACGCTCTGATGGCTGGCAACAAACACAGAGTCATCGTAAACTACTGAATATATGTACTTCACCTGTAGCGGAAGGTTATTGTAGATGACTGGTAGATATATAGTGATACCCAATAGATGGCGTTCATTAATGCAATAATTATGACACAATTAACATCGTTCATTTATTGTTAACAATATTCATTTATTTAGATTTCAAAGAAAACCGAGTAAACCGATTTACTAATTTTGTGGCGTTCAATTTTTGCTTTTTATTCTTGACGTTTTCGGGTCGTACCACAGCGGCATTTTACAGCAAATTATAGTAATATAAATGTAATTGTTATGACGAAATCTCCGAGAACAGATGTAAAACACATCACTTACTTACGCTAGAATTAAGACGAAATCTGTGCCTAAGAAAATTATTACACGACGGGAACAGCCTCACTTCTTTACACTCTCCTTTCATTTTTACAAACTGAAAATGATATCAATTTTTTTTTACATACAAACAAGTACTGTTAAAAATATTTTACAAACTGAAAATGATGTCAATCTTTTTTTTACAATCAAACAAGTACTGTTAAAAATATTTTACAAACTGAAAATGATATCAATTTTTTTTTACATTCAAACAAGTACTGTTAAAAATATTTTACAAACTGAAAATGATATCAATTTTTTTTTACATTCAAACAAGTACTGTTAAAAATATTTTACAAACTGAAAATGATATCAATCTTTTTTACAATCAAACAAGTACTGTTAAAAATATTTTACAAACTGAAAATGTCAATCTTTTTTTTACAATCAAACAAGTACTGTTAAAAATATTTTACAAACTGAAAATGATGTCAATCTTTTTTTTACAATCAAACAAGTACTGTTAAAAATATTTTACAAACTGAAAATGATATCAATCTTTTTTACAATCAAACAAGTACTGTTAAAAATATTTTACAAACTGAAAATGATGTCAATCTTTTTTTTACAATCAAACAAGTACTGTTAAAAATATTTTACAAACTGAAAATGATGTCAATCTTTTTTTTACAATCAAACAAGTACTGTTAAAAATATTTTACAAACTGAAAATGATATCAATCTTTTTTACAATCAAACAAGTACTGTTAAAAATATTTTACAAACTGAAAATGATGTCAATCTTTTTTTTACAATCAAACAAGTACTGTTAAAAATATTTTACAAACTGAAAATGATATCAATCTTTTTTTTACATTCGAACAAGTACTGTCAAAAATGTTCTGGCATAACAATGGTTCTGTGAATTGAACCATTGTTTTGCCAGAACATTCGACACAAATCGTAATAAAATCATTCAAAGTTTAATGTTTTCGTGTGAGATGGTGGATTGCAAGAAGAAAATACTGGCCACCAGATTTGGAGACTGTTTATTGGTCACTTTAAGAATATACTTTGCTACAAAACTTCCTTCCTCCTGTTTAGCACTTTTCTTTCTTGAATTTTTTCCTGTTTCTATTTCTCCTATTAGTTGTTTCTTGCTTGAGCGCCGCGGCCGAGGTAACGATACGGAGAGAGATTTGCTCCTTTTATAAAAAAAAAATTGCCTGTTTAAATGTAGGTCCCCTGATTGATCGACGTGTTTTGGCTAATTATTAAGATTACCAACGAGTCTAATGACGCTATTACATTTTAGTTAATATCTTACGTATTTATAGATCGATTTTAATAATAAATATATCAAAACAATTACATCAGTTATAAAATTATTGCGGAGGGCTACGTAATTCATATTTACAATAAAATGAGCTTAACAGTAAAAAGTTAAAGTTCATAACACAGTTTATAAAATTTGTTAGCCATAGTTAAACATTCCGTCAAGAAGCCATCTTCACAACAGGGAGATTTCGATAGCTATGACTATGAAATCAGACTCTTCAAATCGATCCAGTGAACTTGAATGAAATTAACAAAATGCTTGCGGAAGGCGGTTTTTATATATATTGACCTGTACCCGTTTTTTTTTTATTGTATCAACAGTAACATAATACTTTCGAGAGATTTGTTCACACTGATGTGAGAAATTTAATTGCGGAACACAAATGAGTCTTTAAACTCTGAAGAATCCATCGCAGAACTGTCATAGACAATACTGCTCCACCTACAGCCAACGATCTTCAGGAAGGTGACTAAGTCAAAGTAAATATAATCTCAAGAACAAAACAACCTTTAAAACATTTTATTGGCAAAAATTAATATTACACTGTTTACTAAACACATTGTAATATTTCTACCTTTTCTTGAGTAACAAAAGAAATCGTATCAATGTGCCCCAACTCCCTCTAATTTGGACGAAATCTCTGAAGTATTCGGTCGATTTATATTAAAAATGAAGCAACATAGCAGTGAGAGAAATATTGTAAATGTTATCGATTTTCTAGCGATTGAAGCGAGCTCCTCCTTAAATGATGACTATGATACCAAACTAGACAAAACAGAAAAAGAAGAGCTAATACGAACAAAGATTATGTGAGCTGCAAGAGAAAAGATGTTTAATGCGAAACATTCATGTTTTAATAATTCTCATTAGTAGTTTTGAAATGTCGAATTGTATGAACCTCTCTATATGCTTTTACAGGGTACTACATAGAGTCAAATAAAAGAAGATCTTATTCATTGGCTTCCAAAAGAATGTTCAACTAATTGATAATTAATATTAAAAACAAGATAATATATTAAATTGATCAAGAAATATGTAAACAAAGCTCTTCTTAGTACAGACAGTCCAACACGGATTGATAATTAAAAAAAGGGGCCTATAGCTGACCACAGCGATGTCAAATCAGGGGGTAAAGTAAAAAAACAAAACAATAAAATAAACCCCTTACAGGAGCATTACAGACCCAACCAGTTTTAGATCACAATTATGAGTCATATGGCAGTGATCGTCCTCCACAAACCATGTAGTATGTTTTTCGTCATTTTAACATCACTGTAACGTCTGAGTATGTCAAACTTCTGATCCCAATCAAGAACAATGTTCCTCATCTTAGAGCATTGCTCTCATTACTCCTCAGCGGCATTGGCCATCAATTTCATAACTGATTTTAGGAGTCGAATTAAATCACAGCCACTTTACACGAAGACATCGATTTGTTGTATCTTGAAAACAGAGATGCATGTTTCGGTAATGGGCTATGGAAATACTCGATATCGCCATTCAAGAGGGCTTTCAGTCAGAAACTTTCTTCTTCAGTTTTGATCGTCACACCATTCATATGAATACAATTGTCTAAAAACTCCAGGATATCCTGGCTGGCACACGATGCATCAACCTCCCTCATAGCATTCAGCCGTGTGGTGACATGCCGGCCAAAAAACCAATACCGTGTGTCAACATCCACGGAGGAGGCAACTGTCGCAATAGGTTTCATGGCATTAACAAGCTCATCAAGGAACCGAATACATTTACTCCCTTTCTTATTTTTCTTAGCGGGAGATTTCAATCGACGCCTCGGCCGGTCTGTACGTTTGCCGCGTTGCCTAATACCAAGTTGTATATCCTCAGCTTCAGACTGGAGCTCTTCCTTAACATTTACATTGCTCTGTGCCTCGTGTAGTCTTTGTTGTAGGGAAGAATATTCCTGAAATAATATTAAAGTTATTTATTATAATAAAATATAATTCTCAGTATAGTCTCAGGTCAACTTAGTGTCAGAATGTACAATGTACTACTAACAAATATTGGTATAGGCCTGTACCAAGCAGGAAGACATTTAGACTGCTGTTTAAAAGAAATCTTCCCATGAATGCATAAGTTAAAGGCAACAATAACAAAAAAAATACTGTTACATTTTCGATTGTTAACCGACAATGATTAAAGTTCGTATAGTTCCGTTTACATGAACTATACTATACTATGCTATGATTCAAATTATAGTTAAATTATTTAAAATGAATTTATCGTATTCACTATATGAATGAAATACACTCTATTGAACAAACGATAGTCTGACAGGTATTTGTGGATTTGGCGCCACATTTTTAAAAAGAGCCTGGGCAAATATTTTATAGCAGAAACAGTTTTTTTTATTATTAATCGAAACTGTTATTTAATCTGTTAATGTATGATATCCAGAACAACATGTTGGATTGTTACTTAAGGGATGTGACTTGTGCTTATGCATAGGGAATGAAACTGCTACATGTGTATTTAAGTACTACTAGAAGAATTCTATGTGGGAATACCACATTCAAACACTGATGATTGTGCTGGACAGTAACAGAACAAATTTATGCTCGGCAAAAGATACTTTTAGCTGTTCAAAAGTTTACGAGCATTGAATCAATCTCTCACAATTACAATATTTATTACTACTTTTGAATTTCAATAACACATTGTTTTCATATATGAGCAATATGCACAACTTGAAATTATGTTACGAATATAATTGTACAAAAAAAAACTGAAATAATATGTAAGATTTTCTTAATAATTTCCATAATCAGACATAAACCCTTTTAGAAATACTTTATGAATTATTTAAATTACCAACTGAATATTAGCTTAATTATTTAATCTACTATTTGTGTCCTCACAATTGAGTTCATATGCGACCTTTACAAGTAAACTATTTATTTGACACTTCAGTCATTGTTTATTTGTAAAAACATTACATCATCATCATCATCATCATCATTTCAGCCTATCAGGAGTCCACTGCTGAACATAGGCCTCCCCCAAGGTAAAACATTACATAAGTATAGAAAAATATGAATTTATTGAATAAAAGAACCAACTGTCTCTAGGAGAACAAGTCAAAGGGATACACTGTGTTCCTAAATTTGATATTGCAATGATTGGAAGTACATGTGGCAATGTAATATAACATCTTTCTTCTTTTTGAAACTGTTGATGTTGATATGATACCCTCTATAATTTGATAAAAAAGTATACATTAAAAAGAAGAGGGATATTACATTCAAAATACAAAAAAAAACCAAATGCATTGATAAAGTTTAAGCTTAATAATAATTTTTTTCTTAGGTACCTCATAGCTATTGGAGTCCTCCTTTTTGGAAACTTCCCGTAAAAATTGCAGAGGTCTCCATAGTGGCCAGCAAGGTACATACACTTGTGCGGGTGACCTTGCCACTTCTTTAGACTTATCCACACGGCGAAGGTTATGATTGAATGTACTTCGAATATTTACCCAGCGATCTCTAACCGAACGTGCTGTAATTGATAAAGTGGTGTAATAATATTCTTAGTGCTTCTTAATTTAACACAAAAAAAATAAAATATTGTGTTAAGAAATAAATATCACATGAAATGAAGTTTTTATTTAAGGATTTTATTGTGTTTAATTAGATTTTTTAAATCTCGACATTTGGGTTGCTCTACAGCACCCGCGGTCATAGGGGAACTGAAGCATTTGACGCCCAGATGTCATAGTACAACAGCTTTATAATTATACATTTTATATCCGATCTACTCAGGATGAGCTTACGGTATCTTGAGATATTGCAGTGGTATGCTTGATTTTAGAATCAATTTCTTTATTACTGGATCCCAAGTCCGTGCTAGCACTCAGCCTCTTGGAGTTTAAAAAAAGAAAGTGGTTTTTAATTCAAATGTATTTTTAGTATTTTTTTTGTTTATTGCTATCCAAAATACTTTACTGATAGTATCTACACTATCAGTAAAGCCCTATTTAAATTTAACAAAAAAGTTCTGTCACTTAATGCTGTTTTGAATGAAGTACTGTGTGAAAATTACGTTTTAAAACACAAAATCTTTGGTCTGCTATTAATTTTAGAAACTCCTTCACTTTAATCTTTGAGATTAACTTACATCATTATTATTATTTAATGCCAAACAATGAATAAACTGTACAATACTAAAATCCAAAC
Source organism: Bhutanitis thaidina (assembly GCA_029286595.1). Lineage (NCBI taxonomy): Eukaryota > Metazoa > Arthropoda > Insecta > Lepidoptera > Papilionidae > Bhutanitis > Bhutanitis thaidina. Next base: position 2,528,480 of record JAGSMS010000020.1, on the reverse strand, counting down.
AGGTGTGATACATGCAGACTTCATAGATTAGATTGGGCTCCAAGGCTCAGATGTAATGAATACTATGATTAAAATATTACTGATAATAAAGCTTGTGGTGGATTTATTGATTGCTAACTATAATACCTTCTATGATGGTGTCAAAAGTCAGTGTGACATACATATAATCTGTAGCTTCAACATACACATTTTATTAGTAAATGCATGTTATCATTTATTAGTCAGCTCAAATGCATGGTCACTCAATAGGCACCCAATAAAACAATTATATAATAATCATAAATAGACCATACATGATGATATAATGAAAACTTAATTCTATTTAAATATAGGTGTATTAATAGTCTAAGATATGTGAGGAGCTGGTGTCAGTATGGATACTTGGTTAAAAACAAGAGCATTATTAAATATTTGTGTAGTACTGGTATTTAAACTTATGGTATAAAGGACCAATCAATTTATATATTATTACATGTATTGTACTAGGAGAACAGGGGTCATTACAGTGGTTCAATTTATAAGAAGATGGAAAATAAAAGATATGAGGAAGAGACAAATTAAGCAAAAGGTACTCACCAGTGAAGCCACGACCTAACTTTGCAGCAAATTCTGCATAAGCTTTATATTTTTGCTGAATTTGATGATTTGTGTTACCAAGTGGCTTCCAAATGAAGTCTCTTTCAAGTACAAATTCAACCAATTGTAACTCCAATTTACGCGTCCAATAACATGGTTTGCGCGGCATAATATTTGCGATTCCTTAAAACTGTTTCTAGTTTTCACATTTCATTCGGATCATAATTATAATACACTAATTGTAATATTTTGAATGGTTCATATTTAATTATTAGCAGGGTTGTATTCCTGTGCTTTACCATTTCATTCAAATGCGCTACAATATAAAACCGATAACAGCGTTACAATCAGTGTGACCGTTTTAAAAAATTGTCATCTACTAAAACTACAAGCTGCCATTACTAAATAATACAATGCTAATAAAACAAAACACATGCTGAATTATACTAAAATAAAAATAAAAAGTAGAAGAGGAAAAATTTAATTAAAATTCTTATTATCAGTTACTTTTTTTAATTTACCAATTACACACCTTCATTATACAGACATATTAAAATAATAATAAATATTTACAATTAGTTTTATTACAAATAGTCAGTATTCGACGGATTATTTTTTACCATATCTTTCGATGGGTCAAATGAGACGCAACCTACACTCCCTTCACTTAGACCTTGCTTAACATGCAACAGGCACGCACTATGTTTAGCTAGAAACCTGTTACTGTATTTAGTTTTTACATGATTAACTTTTAAAAAATTCTTTCGCATTCAGCGTTTGAAATGGGTATGCACATTAGACATTTTACAAAATTAGTAAAATTTTTGTACTCAGGAACATTTTACAACAATACAACTCAATTTGCTCCAAAACTGTTCAACGTTTACAGCACTAGCACTACTACTAGAACCACACATCAGGTTTTGTAGCTTTGAATCATACTTAATTTGACGATATTCCTCGTCAATTAATTGTCTTACTGTATCGTTTGTAGTAATGTTCGGAAACCTGTTCATAACGCTGATTAGAGACATAAAATTTTCATAAACCGCTACTTGTGGGTCTATGAAACGTAACTCGGAAAATACTTTTAAGTTAACATTTAAGTTGAGTACATAACTCTATCAAAAAGTTTTGACACCTTTTTAAAAAGTCTCTAATTACGATACAATTAATTCTACAAAATTTATGTTACTATTAGGAGCTATGTCCTCAATAGCAGTGACACGAAACTAGCTGCTTTTCATGTAGCAACTTAATATTGTTTTAAACATGTCAGTCAAATGCCGATAAAATGTATGAATAACACATGCATTACCTTGAAAAATTATGTTTAACTTGTTGACTATACGGAAAATAAAAACTAAAAACAAAAAGTAGAGCTTTATTTGTTTATTTTCGAAACTTTCATGTAAAAAAAAGCCGAATGGGTTATGTTCTACGAGATGTTCTTGCTGAAAATACAGCTGAAGTGCATTCCACTGTTCTACTATGCGATTTACACAGCCGTGTAGGGAGAGCCAACGTATGAGGCGATAAAATATAGTGAGAAAAACTAGGATTCGTATTTTAGGAAAAGGGTTGCCAAAGCTGTTACTCCTACATTTTCTATCCAGTAACCAGTAAGTGGCGATTTATATTTGACGGACGACCCATAGAGATGGTCCGACATATTGAAATTTACATATTATAGGGTAGGATTCTTGAATAAGAATTATATGTCGTACGATATATCAAACTATACTAAACATACGATAACTATCGTGCGAAATCCAACCCTCCTTAAAAAATTATGAAATTATTTTAATTTCGTAATTTCCAGTATTTTACGCCCAAGCATAGTATTTTACGTTCTTTTACGATTGGACATAAAATACTTGGAATTAAATTCGTTCCTTAATAAATAAAAGAGGCGATAAAATTTATTGTTGAATTAAAAATAACTCGGCTCGTACTTTGTGATAATTTTTAAATTTGAATAATTTTTTCCTTATTTTACGTAAATGTAAACTAACATTCTCTAATGTAATTAAAAAATAGTTCATCTTATTTTACTTCATATTATTGCAAATAGGTACATCACTAGCTCAAGAGGGAATATCACTTACAAAACTGTTACATGTTTTGCTGTAACTGCTTACTTCTTGTTATATCCAATGAAGGCGACATTTCCTGTACAGGGCTTTACCGGCCGCATTTTAGGCCTATGACTTCCTTGGAACCCTTTATTTTTAAATAATGTTCTGATTCGAAGAAAAATAAAATGCTGGTATTAATATTTCCGGGCGTGGAGATGACAGGGTATTTGTTCGACTATAATATTTTCTTTGCTATGTTGATATCTCATAAAATATCGAGAGTAGTTAGTCATAAAAGAAAAAATGTAAACGTATTTATTTAGGCGTTATTTCTTCTTTCTTGGTATTGGTCGAGGAACTTGTCTGGAACCCATCTTATACAAAGTTACCTACTACCTACAACCTACTTGGAGACTACATTAATTGATTATAATAACTTTAATACTCGATACTATTTAATCTTATTGAATCACGAATCCTCAAATGTTTAGTATACACGCTCTTATATACAGATTCCTACGTGTCTTAATTACACCTCGCCTCGTTCTACATGAGTATGCTATCTTCTGAATTTGCTCATTTCCTAAGTGGGTGTAATAATAATAATCCTTCTCATCTCCAGAATGACAACTCTCTACGCTCCATCTCCTTGATTAACATCTCTCAAGTCATCTGTTACTAAGTGTTATATCGACATCGTTAAATAAAACATCGAGAATGTAGTTAGAGTATTTGAAAGACTGCGTGCTGTTGGGTTGCGTGGGTTCATACCCATTTATAAGCTTACGGAGAGTGACAAATGTGCGGACTAAAATCATACGAATGATATACGTCGATCAAACAAACCGCGTGTGCCTCTTAATAAATCGAAAAGAACACTCATACATTATTCTTGATGAAGTGTACATAAAACATCCTTTTTATGTACACTTCATTAACACAGTTCAGTACCATGAACATGCCAATGCATGCGAACTAGCCCGTGAGTTTCCGACATTCTATTTTTAATAACAATTTTTTTGTTTGAACCTTGGTACCCAATACATTACTCACAACGGCCACAGTAACCTAGATGGTTGGCATTCCGCCACAGTGCGTTTTAGTCGAAATTTTCTGCCACGCACTGCGACTTTGTGGAATCAGCTGTCGCCAGCAGTATTTCCGAACAGTTACGACTTAGGGACCTTCAAGAAAAGAGCCTATTCCTTCCTTAAAGGCCGGCGGCGCATCTGTAGCTCCTCTGGTGTTGTGAATGTTCGTGGGCGTCGGTGATCACTTACTATCAGGTGAGCCGAACGCTTGTTTGCCCCCTTCTTCTATAAAAAAAAGTAAGGTGTAATGAGTGCGAAATACAACTTATGAGTGTGTCTTGCACTGACGCATCGATTCATTATCTATAATATTGTATTTTAAGTGTTCACGAAAGTGTCAAGAAAATGTTTTAATTATTATTGATCTCAGTATTGTCTTTGCTAAATATACAAACAATAAGACTTCTGTCATAAACATTTGGCGCCATTTAAAAAGATAATTTATTGGGTAGATAATAATCTATTCGAAACTTTAAAGATCGAAATACCGGCCTTAAGTAGTCCTTAAGTATTATCGCTAAGAAGATTATATGGTAAATTTTGTAAGTGAAAGTGAATATGTCTGTTTAACAAACAAGGAGTGTTAAACTAATCCGATTGAAATAAGGAAATATTATTCCACTCGTCTACCGTCACCTACTTTGCCACAAAACATATCTTATTTCTGGTATAATGTAACGGCACACATGTATGAGGAGAACCACGTAATCTAATATCTATTAAGACAAATAACTAGCTACTTATACGCTTAAGTTGAAATGAGTCTTTGTTAAATCTATCATATTTAAAAAGTAGAAGTAATGAGTTTGCTATATATATACTAACAAATCTGATTTATGGGAAAAATAAGTAAATAATATTATGAGTGATACTGAAGCCAAATGGGTGATTTTTTTAGAATTTTTGTTTATCAAATTTACCTGAATTGTTTGCTGGTTTATAACTCCAATCGAAAAACTTTTTATCCGACTGATATAAAAAGGAGTGTTACGATTCGTTTCTTTCATCCTCCCCCAAAGATTGTCATAAAGCCCGGTCCTGAATCACCTGCACCCATAGACTTCCCGCAACACTGTGCGAACTGCACTCAGTCTTGTGTGCCCCCCCACTGCGATAGCCGGGACGAGACTTCAGAACCTTTCTTCCCCGACGGTTTTCTGTTATGCGTACTATGAAATTATGATCTTACTTTTCTTTATTACCTACTAATTCAGAAACGAATATAGGAATTAAATTCCCATTTACAATTTTTAGCATTTAAATCAGAACCAAAAAATTCTCAAGGTTAACGCCGTGAACACGTTTCATAATAAATTATGACAGTTTGCCAAACACGTGGTATAACTAACTATAAGTCTTTTGAAATGACAATAAAGCAAGTCGAGTACAACATGACCAGCATAGATAGGTCTATTTAGTGACTGCAATTGTATGCAATGAAAGCCCCAACTTAGGATGATCCTGAAATTTTTCTCTATGTTTGTAAAACTGGCCCCCGACCGGTTCCCGCTTTAAAGCGTCGGGGGAGCGGGTCAGCGGCGGAGCCATTAGCCAGCTAGTGCTTTCGAGTGCTTGCCAGCTTAATTAAACCCAATGGCCTCCGGATGGTTTTAATGAAACAGTGCGAAGCATCTTTTCTGTAATATTCATTGTTATAACACTTTAAGGATTAATGAGAACAAAATAATAGACTGTAAATACATAGATGATTTAAGAACAGTAAATTGACAACCATTTCAATAAAATTTCCTGTATGGAATAAGCAGTGCCTTTGTACAAATCCCATATGCCTTTTTGTGGGTGCATAAATAGGTAAATAAAAAAAAACAGATTGCTTATTGATAATACCTGAAAATAACTTAGTGTTGTAGTATTGTTCCGTCGCGCTCCGATCGCGTTCCTCAGTTGTTTAGCCTACCAACCACTACTAATAATGTGTCACAGAATAAATACTTATAATAGAATAAGAATACTTATAATAGGATACGGATGTGTAAATTGTATAACGATCGCTTAGGGCCTCGCCAAGACATTTTTAATACATCTTTAAAAACTTTTAAAGCATCAGTTAAAAATATTATTTAATTGATACCGTAGCAGCCTGCAATTTGCTTTTAAATAGTATTTGCATATTTTTGTAAAGTGAATGTCGTGTACAATGTGTAATAGGGCCTAAGATTTATTAATATAGCATCATAATGCAATCATTTGTGTAAGCTGATCTGTGGTCCGTAAATTGTACCTATCTAAATAAATAAATAAATAAATTAGTAATCACAATAACGCGTCGGATTCTACATCTATAGCCTGTAGTGCATAGATATAAATTGCATAGATGTGTCATATGCATTAAAATTTGCATTATCGGAGCGGTGGCAGCATTAACAACTCGTACGACATTAGAGCTTATCGAGCGCCCCCTGATGGTTTATAGTTTCCTTTTCCCGCGTAATGGTAACATTTGCCGCGTCGGGTATTCGCGTTACATTATCCCATGATATATGATATTTTTTCGAGACTTACTTACCAACTGGACACAATTTAATTTGTAGATAATTGTAATTTTTTAAGATTTGCCGTAAGAATTTACCAGAGACTTATTTGAAATACATGTATTTAAAGTACTTAATACAACTTACCTAATAATTTTATTATGTATTTCGAACACAAATACGACAAAAAAAATGTATTTTATTTGAAAGTTTTTAAATTATTTTATTAATAGTTATTCATTATTGTTTATTTTTTTATGGGAAAGGGGGCAAACAAGCAAACGGCCTCTACTTCATGCCAGTGTTCTGCGAGGTCGTGGTAGAACCCGTTCGAGCCGGCCCGTTCAAGCCGGCTCATTCGTATTTGCTGAACAAAATCTAACAGACTAGTGAAGCAGCATCTCTAGTGTGAGGGTATCGGCGCTGCGCGGTGAGTGAGGTAACCGGAGGCCCACTTCACATTCCTATCCTCCTCCTCATCCTCCCTCCCATCTCCCAAATACCCGATAAGTAAGGGCGATAACGCACCTACAGCACCTCTGGTGTTGCAGATGTACGTGTGCGACGATAATCACTTACCATCAGGTGAACCGCTAGCTCGTTTGCCGCCTTTTCCATAAAAAAAAAATATATTTATGCTACAACAAATATGAAATTTACCGAATTATACATAAATTGCAGAAGAAGCACGTCGCCGTTCGTTTTCCAATTTGCGAAGTGCGAGATGACTAGACAGATCTCTTCGCCGATATAACGATACAGACCCTGACTAGTTTATCGCTAGCTATTAATCACCACGCCCGCCGCAGAGGTGGTGTTGACAACTTGGCTCCATACGGGCCGGGCCGACATTTTAATTTCACCGCACATTTTTTTCATAATCGCCGAACCATAAATCATTAACACGCCACCATGATGTATATTTTTTTATTTATTAATTTTTATAGATACGCCAATTTTTTTACATTACTTCTCATATACAAAGTTTTAAGATATATCAGGAGTGAGATGCAATATATTTCACCAATTACCAAACCTATTTCCATCGTTGTGACCGAATAATGGCGGAACAAGCCGAACCTAAATATCACAGACCATTAGAAGGTGACTGTTGCGATAACGAAACAACGGAGTTCAGATGACAACTCTTTTTATTTTTAAACACTTAATCTTTACAATACAGATCCTCTTTGGACTACACTCAACCAGGGACCAGTTCGTACCTTCCATGTCCCCGACTACCTGGGCCACTTGAGGATCTGGCTCTGACTATCGCATGCGGTGCTGCAGCTCTGATACCAGCTAACGTGCGCAACCTTGCGTTATTTGAGGGTTTTCTTTTTATCTCTTTTACCTTCAACCTCTGGGGCTTTTGAAAGCCTCTTCGGCGCGCCTACGTGTACGGCCGCTATATCACCTGAGGCGGCCAGTGTTAACAGCAATACTAGAAAATTAAGCAAATAGGATATAACCATCTGGCCAACCAACCATGCAGGATCCACCTTTGGCCCAGGGATGGTACCTAGCTCCATTAGCTGCATATATGTGTCCTACACTAGAGTGAGAGTTTAGGCTCGTTACCACGACTTTGCCGTGGCTTAAAAAAAGAAATAAAATATTTTCTGAGCAAAGCAATTGTCGAGAATTCGGCGTTGCTAACGATCACTAACCACCTTTTTTCAAGGTGTCGACCAGATCCAACGACAAAAATTTGCCAAATCCACCAAGTTGAAGTCTTCGGCCGGTTCTTGACAATTCAGGTAACAGGCCGGTTTCCTGAATTGTCAAGTTATGGGCTTCTCTCATTCCCAGCCAACAATTGAATGTTCTCGTTGTTTCCCACATTTTGACGGCGCATAGAAGGTGGATCACAGAGCCAGTGGTTTAATATTTTATCACTATGTCCGTGTGGGTCTACTCGGGACGATTATGTTAAACATAAGTTTCTCTTAACGCAAGAAATTATCGACGAATTAAACTATTGTTTTGATAATAAATTTGTGGCTGTCCAACTGTATATCGACTCACTTTTTAAAAAAAGTCGTACATTTTCTGACTCATCTGTCAAAGATTCGCGCCAATAGACAAACTAATATGACTGTCATGAGCTGTCAACGATACTTTGTCTCTATTAAAAAACCTTGTAGCATAAGGATTTTATTTTCGCTTTCATGTATCGAATCAACTCCTTGTATAATCGAACCGTAAAAGGGATGTTAAAGTGGATTATCGTTATTACTTACCTAATCTTTCGTATACACAATACTGTTCGTGTAGCTACGAGCAGGCTTTGATGAGAGCCAATATCCATAAACAAGGTGTTAAGGAGAAATAACTCGGCGTGTTTACGACGATTTAATGGTTGGGTATTTTTTCCGTGTCAAGGTATTGGTTGAATACTTTATCGTATTAGTATAAAATGTATTCTCTTACAGCCGATTTCGAAGACCTATCTACCGGCAGATTATCTTACTAAAGGCTGCTGCTTAATTAACGTAACTGGTGTGGATTTTCTCTCAAATATGTAACTGTTAATTAAAGACTATTATACGTGATTTTAACCGCTGTTGACCAGCGGTTTTAACCGCTGTTGGAATGGTACGCCTCGACCGGAGTTGTATTGCGAACTTGCAGAATATCGGCGGGAATAAGAGTCATTTTGTGCTTTTGTGTTTCGTTCGGCGAGAGGTAACCGGAGGCTCCCTTCCTCCGACCCATCACCAAATCTCTTTAAAGGTCGGTAACGCATCTGCAGGTCCTCTGGTGCCACAGATATACGTGGGCATCGGTAATCACTTACAAACAAGTGAGACCATAAAAATATCATCGGCATCATCATCGTCATGTAAGATTCGACTGCTGGACTATGTTCATCTTTTCGCACAAAAAATGCTGGTCTCCAATGCACGTAAGATTTGGCCATACTTACCGCGCAGGGCACGTGGATTGGTGATCGCACTGGTGACGCGCTCCCCATCACTAGATTTTTTTTTTTTTATTCTTTATTGTACACATTATAAAAAATTTACAAGTTTAATAATATACAAAATAAATGCACAAAGGCGAGCTTAACCCTAAGCAGCGTTCTCTTCCAGCAAACCCATGAGGAAAGAGAAAACTATTATTATTATTCAAGTAGGTAGTTGTGTACAGCAGGTTGCAACGGTTGCAAAAAAAACAAAACCGATTGAATTTCTATTCCTTTTCCTTGTATCCAATAACTAAAGCGTCACATCTAACGAAAACAATATAACTTCTACTGCGCGTCGAGTGAATCTATGACACAAAATATTCTACTTGAAATGTTGCATCATAAAGAATTTTTAATTAAAATCTATCCAGAGACGCAGTATCAATAATAAGGTGGGTGTCAAGCAACACTACGGTGTCGTGGTAATTAGTCGAATACAATGCTCAACAACCTAGTGTGGCCCTATTATTAGTTGGGCCCGTTGCCCACGCTAATGAGCTCCACGTACTTCACAGTGTGCTCGACATGCAGCTGCTTTGTTAATATAGGATTGTTTTCGTTGACGTTTCATGTTCTCATAAAGCCCGTTAAAGGTCTTTAGTTACAATTGTAATATGACTAGAAAAAAGATTCTTTAAATATTGTTAAAATAATTTTGCAGCCTGTCTCAAATGCATTACCCTTAATGAAAGTCTCAGAAAATAATTACATAATCATAAAATAATTACTCATGAACTGGAACCGTTTATTTAAGAAAATTAAATAGACCGTCTGTTTGTGACTTACCTAACTTAACGGTACAACTTTAAACTTCAGTCCTTTAAAATAAATAATTTCATAAAATTATCTGCTTAAGGATCTTGGAATAATTACCTTCGTTGCAAAAATCAACAATTTTTACTTTATATTTGGATAAAGATCTTTAGAGAGAAATAGCAAAGTTCGGCGGGCTCATACCAATAAGTATTTCATTACATTTATGTACGATACTTCTTTACTCTCTTTCTTATCTTTAAAAGACGTTAACTTGATCGTTGGTATAAATAAGCTCTGGTGAAAAGTAGGTTGAAACGGCCAAAAACTAAGGTCTCTGTACACCCCCGTCTTGGGTATACGGTAGTGAGAGCATTGTTTTTATGTTTAGAGACACTAGATTATTAATTGCCCGTGAACGTTGTGGAAAATTTAAATGAAAATCAAATAGAATCCATTTTAAAAGTTATTAAACAATCAATAGAGAAACAGATGCTCTGTTAAATCAGCACAAGCGCGGAACTTGTTACTTCACAGCAAGTGGAGGCACTGAAGTTTAGTGAATAATTAATTAGTTCTATAATAGGCTATACTCTTATAACTAGAGCGCCCGTTGGAGACTATTGTAAAAGGTGTTCTGTTAAAAGATTTACGGCTTTCTCATTTTGTTATTTTGTATTTAATATTTTGTCTAAATGTTGATGTTTACGTTATTATTCAGTTTTTGTAATCGCATTCAATGTAGGGTGATTCGTAACTGTGAGATGTTTTTGATGTTTTCTTATTTTGTTTTAAGGTTCTATTTAAATAAAATCATCACAGAATATTTTTTAACTTCAATTACTGGCTGGTGAAGAATTAATAGTCTACTACGGAACATAGGCACATTTTAGATGGCTAGGCGGCCATGTAACGAATGCCGTGATATATTGTCACGTAACGCAAATTTGATAAAAATCATAAAACTATATAATGTTTGATAGTCACTATACTTAGGATGTTCATTGTCACTGTATTCACCAATCAGATGGGCTAGGCAACGGATAATGAGAAGGCCGGTAGCGGATAGAAGGGCAGAGCCAGACGAGAGAAATATTTTAATTTTGGACAGCCTTATCAATTTACTAATAGATTATAATAAATATATATACATACCAGCTGTCAAATAAATATGTTAACAAAGATTGAAATATATAAAATACACTACAATAAATGCAAAACCGTACTATTTAGTAAATTTAGAAATGAATGAATAACTAAGGAAACAAAACCACGAACAGAATGATAATAATATAAAGGGACAGATAGAAAACAAGGAAGTAAAAGGTAACAAGATAAATAACATTACACTATCCAAAACTTTCCCCTTAATATATTTTTTTATTCATTCTTCACTGTGACACCTAAAACTAAGGTATACAATGGGGGGACTTAATGCCTTTTGGCATTCTCTACCAGTCAACCCTGAGCGAGAAAGAAATACATGTCGGCAGGTTTCAAATAAATAATAAATGTAAATTAAATATTAATATTAAATACTCAATCCACTCTTCTTACACGCAGTTATGTACGGGTTCAAAAGAACGTGACAGGCTTTATTACATATTTCCTAAAACGGTCTCGCGAAACCTTTCAGCGGGACGTTCTCACTATGACAGTGAGAAGTCAAGACCAGACAAGGCCCGTTAAAAGGTTTTGCTCAACTTTTGAACGATGAAATAACCAGCTCTTGCCATTAGCGACACACTGTGCATCCTATTATCCATCCACATATTTTTTTTTTTTATGGGAAAGGCGGCAAACGAGCTAGCGGTTCACCTGATGGTAAGTGATTACCGTCGCCCACGTACATCCGAAACACCAGAGAGAGATGGTAGGGAGGATGAGGAGTGGAGTGGGAAGGGGGTGTGGGCCTCCGGTTACCTCACTCACCGAACGAAACGCAGAAGCACAAGATCAAGCCTCTACTTAACGCCGGTATTCTGCGAGGCCGCGGTACCAATCCGGTTGAGCCGGCCCATTCGAGCAGCAGCTAAAGCCGCCGCTTGGCTGTACCATGTTTAAATGTCTATTTTTATCTGAAATACAAATTTCAGAATCGTGTTGACTTCTATGGTACTTGTGGCCGTTCTGCGGATTATTTTCATCCACGTATTCCTCGGTGTGGTGCGTGGTAACGGCGTAAGAATCAGCCACCGCTATTCCTCTATTTCCGTGGAATAAGAAAGAAGCCTCCAAAATCTCATGGCAGTCTCCGGGAGCGAACCCGATGATGCTTGCTTCCTTGCTTGCTTACATGGCTTGCTACTTCATAATTTCTATCCGTCGAAGCGAAAGATGGTTTGGGAAAGCTTTGCTGAAGCTAAGTCAAATGGAAATGATCTCTTAATATGACACTGCCTGTATGGGTGACAGGAGGTTCTTATAAAATTCTTTCGCCTATTACACCGTTACGCTGGAACGCGCTCCCAATAAATATACGTATCAATAGGGCTTCATCGAAACGTTTGCTCCGGATTCCCTTGCGATTCTGTAGAAATGATTAATTGTATTACTTTAATACTTTTATTTAGCTCATTACATACAACAGAAGATTTTCTCCTCTTGAAGGTTGATATCGAGTTAAAGGAACTATTTACACGAAAACTATTTTTGACTAGTGTCCTGCGTAATACTTCGGCTGTGGTAGAATTTTTGACATGCTTTACTTGGTTCAAGTTGTTTTTGTTTCTAACACTAATGACATACGCTGTCTACTCGAAGAAAAAAACTACGGATTATTCCTGTTAAAAAAATATATTCTATCCCACCATTATCAGAGTTGTACATTGTAGAGCAAACCAGCGGCTTTTGCTGCTGCTCCGATTCGCAGAATACCGGCGTGAAGTATGTAGTAGTGTAGTAGGCATCATGTGCTTTTGCGTTTCTTTCGGTAACCGGAGGTTCTTGGAAAGGTTTCATAAGAACTTGCAAGATAATCTTTCTAGTTTTTTTTTAAATATCAGCTACTTCACATTATGGGGTATTTGGTGAAGTAGATATCTCTTTCTGCAAAATGTCAATCACGCCTGCACCTCCTGCACCCTGCTGGCAAACAAACGATGCTCTGGCGGGTGCAAGCCATTTTCGTCAGATTTTGCCCAATCTAAATCCCATACAGAGTTGGGGAGCAGCATCACTAGTGCGAGGATACCGAGACTGCGCTCACAAACACGTTCGACCAGCGTGGCGAGTCTGGGCATACCTTCCAGGAAATGTATACCAGCTTATGCTAGCGTTTTCTTGGAGAGGCCTAAGATGTTCAACAGTGGACTAAAATAGGCTGATGTATACTAGTAGTATACAAAATATCTTGAGGTAGTTAATGATTCTTTGTCCCACTCATTTTCCTTAGTCGACTTTAGAATCATTAGTGACAAGGGAGTCACTAATGATTCTAAATTCGACTAAGGGAAATACTTGGATAATCCGATAGCAATCTCCGTGGCTTACGAATCGCCGAATAACTATCTAGTTATCTTCTTATTAACTTAGTTATCGTCTTCTTTAGAACGCTAACAGCAATTTTAAGTGCTGATCTTATAAGTAAGAAACCCTGCATGTCTGAAAAAATAATAAATTCATATTTCGTGGTCCGACAATCCGCACTGAAGCAGCGAGGCTGACCCTTCCCGGCTGCAAAACTTTCTCAAATATTTTAGAGGAGGCTTTACTTTACTCCCTACAGGAGTTACCTGTATGGCGGAGGAAGGACTACTGACTAAACGATGAAGAAGGTGAGTATTTAGTCATAACAGTTAGCTATGTGATTAATGAGGATCTAACACAATCAAGTACCGTGGGTGACGTAATAAAGGTTGATCTCGAATGAAAAAACAATCCAGTTCTTAATAACTAATTCATCAAAAGAGGCGAGGGGAAAGAGAGTCTAATGAGCTTCGGATACCGGTTCACCTTCCCAGAGTGGTTATTTTACAAATCCTTTTGCATCTGTTATTTACTACTCAGCTGTCTCAACATAATTCTATTTGAAAGTCACTATCGTTATTTAAACTAAAGGAAAATATCTTGGCGACCAATCGCTGCATTTTAACGTCGATGATAAATCAAAACCACGTTGTCCTTTGATGGAGAAGCAGCGTCTAAATTGTGAAATATCTGTTAATATGATCGGCAACACACTAGCTGGGGGTGGCGATACGGCAAATACTCCTTATGGCAGAGGTCTATGTGTAGCCTTGGACTATTTATTTGCAAAAGTCAAATTGACTAATTCATACTCTGTTTCTTTACTTAGATACTAAATACGTTTATTTCAAACTGGATTGATTGTTTAAGTTTTCTTTGTTGGTTGTATATAGTAGTGTTTTGTAGTGTTTAATATTATGTTGTTATTTTTTTTAATTTTAAAAGTTCACATTTTTTCTAATTTTAATCTAGTTTCAGAGACTATTTCGTTTGATACATTAATTGTTGCTTTTATATTAATTTGTTATAAGTAACTTTGTTATGCCTGTATAAGGAAGGTAAATCATGGAAGAGCAGTGCGTTTACAGCAAACATATCTTGCGTACTGCGATTATGAAACAGTATGCGAAGTACAACCCGCAACAGGGTCGGTGCTGACTGAAGATCAGCGTTGCGGTTGACCCCGCGACACCATGCTGAGTCAGCACCGTTTCATTTGACACGATACGGGTTATAAATTATAAAGTCTTTCTCTTAAATTATTTCTTTTTGTTTTTACGTATCTATGTAATGTTTTTTCTGTATAATTGTATTTCTTGTAACTTTCGTGTTATGTAAATGAATAAATCGTATCGTATCGTATTTACATGCTTCAAAAGAACAGACTTTTATTACTTTTAGAAATGTATTCAATAATATGCATTGACCTCGTACAGTACGTTTAAATTTAGAACTCTCGCATACTTTTAAGCTTGATATATTATATCGGAACGTTTTCACGTTTAAATACACGAGCGTGCCTGTATCAGCGGAAAAGGAAGACATAAAGACTGAACTTACGCGCGATAACAATGTAATGTGACCAAATAATAGCTCGACGGATGGCACGCGTAATGTAGTCGTATGTTAGACGATGCGGCGCCACAGCGGAAAATTTGAAAAAGTTTTAGTATTGTGAGATAAATCACAATCTCACAATACTAAAACTTTCCTACGAAACCCCACAAATTCACGCTTTCAATCTGTCTAGAGGCTCGTAGTCGTGCCGATACTATAGTGGCGTTCTGTGCCATTTGCAATGTTGCCAATCTGCCACCATTCAGTGCTATGATTTTTATTAGGATATACTCTGTGTCATAACTCTATCGAGAAGGAAAGAGGTTTCGAAGAGAAGAAGACCCTGGGTGAGTGGTGCTCTCTATAGTCCTTATGTGGTTGATCGTCACGGTGCAGCTGCATGGTGTGAAAGAAGTAGTGCACGCATTTGTGGAAGGGTGATGCTCATTTTCTCTTCGAACTATGCAATATATCTAATTTTATTGTTTTTGCATTCGGAAATGTGCAAAGTAATTTCTTCTATCATCTTTAAATTACTTCCTTAGACTAGAAATTAGATATTCTGGATGCTAAAGGATGCGGAAGAAACTAAGCTAGCCCAGCGTAGTGAGTAGGGGTAAACCTTTCAACAAATTCGTGCTGGCGATAGTAGACGCCGTTTTGGACAGGCTTCAAATCGGCTAATGAAGATATCGTACAGACGCTTCACACATCATTGGTGGAAGTTTTGCCAACAAGCCTGATATCTAGTTGATGGACCGGGCACAGTCAAGGATATATTTTTGGCCGACATCACCATCCCATATGACGAGAACCTCGTGAAAGTGAAAACAGACATTAAGACAAAATATTTGGACATGACTCACGAGGTGACCAACATGTGAGTTGGTACGCCGACCGATAGTATTCCAATAGTCGTCTCTGCAAATGGGTTAATTGCAGTGAGCCTCTCGGAACATCTGAAGCAGCTGGGATTCCGTGACGGACCGCTCCGAGCTCAAATGCAAAAGGCGGTGTTCCTCGATACCTCTCACATCGTCCGCCGGTTTTTTTCTCTTTCCCCCTAACCCATAACCGTCTGGTCTCCCCTGCCGAGGGTTTCCATCTGTTTGGGTTATTATCTATTTAATTTATGGTATTATATAAAAAATTACGAAAAATAGGCTTGCGTTTGACCTCAATCTTGCCCGATGGAAGGCGAAGATTGTAGGTAGAGTGTAGCGAAGGTACACGCGTGGCTAGATGTCTGATCACTTTGGCCTTAAAGATATCCAGATTATAGTTTTCCGGAAAAACTGACCTCAGCAGAGAGTTCCACTCCTTAGCCCTCCGCATAAAGAAAGAAGAGGCAAACCGCTTCGTGCGTAATGGAGGAATGTCTACAACATAAGGGTGGAACTGCTCGCCGCGTCTAGTCGTTCGGCGATGGAAAGGGGAAGGGGGTATCAGGTTATGCAAAACCTCCGCACACTCTCCGAAATGAAGAGGCAGGCCACTCGTCTACGGTGTTCGAGGCTTAGAAATTTGCCTCTACTAGTGAGTCACTGCCTATGATCCTCTTCGCTCGGCGCTCCAACGAGTCCAAAGAAGCAAGCTGTATCTATACAGATTTATATAAACCAATCAGTTGAGAATATATAGATATACCACAAATAATTCATAATTAATATTAAATTCACAAAACAGGCACAACAAATAAATTGATTCAATCAATATATGATGAAGATTAATTCAATTATTTTATACTAAGAGAATGAATAATTAATGAATATTGCGTTATGCCTTCAGTTCCAATCAACACACGTAATGAAGCCTAACCGTACGTTTGTGCTGTCGCTCGCAATTGGATATCCTTAAATAATGTCAACAGCAAGTTTATATTATGTGTTAAGTTATTCAATTGATTTATTTTATATTTGTCACTAGTTAAGTTATAATTACACTTTCACTGATTTGGGATAATAATAATAATAATAATGTAATAAGTATACATATTTATAGATATCACTCAACCAGACGAGTATATATCTAAATAACCCCAAATAATAATAATAACTTTATTCGTCCTTACAGTTAGAAAAACTAAATGGTAAGTATATATTAAAACATTTTTTTTGTTGTTACTTTTCTAATTAATCCGATACGGTGCAAGGGCCGCCGATGGCAGTAAAAGCCACCCCCACAGCCTTTCAACAAAGGCTTTCGATAACTGGGAAATAATAAATTGTACCTGATAATTATTTTTAAAATATCTTTCTTAGTCTTAGAATAATATTATTCTCATGAATATCGTAACCGACAACCGCGAAGGACAATACGCGGTGAAGGTAATTCATTATTACGGCATACGATAGTTAGCTCAGGCCCCAGATAGAGGCTCCCCCTCGAATGGGTTCCCGCCTTTGTCGTGGCGGGGGGCTTAGTGACCGTGGCTTGGTCTCCCACGGTGAACCAAGAGGAACCTACATGGCTGGCCTGTCTTTGTGGGGATCGCCGGCCCGAGGAGTGCGCTCCGAGTGGGCTTGGTGAGCCCACTTCGGATGCGTGTTGGTGAACTGTGGGGGGAGTGTTAGGTTAGCGCTCTCCTGGCCCTCCACAGCCGAGGTGGAGTCGCGGGGGAAGAGGAGTTTTGGTACTGCGTTTCGCCATTCTCCCTATCCTCCGTGACTCTGGCGGGGGCCGCACCGTTGATGCGGCCGTGGTGGGGCCGCGGGGGGAGAGGAGTGTCGGTATTACGATGGCCGTTCTCCCGTCCTTCATCCTGATCCCTATTGACTCCGGGTGACGGACTCGGGGGGGTTCGTTGCCCTCGTGGATTTGGAGGCCGAGTAGGTAGGCGCGTCTGTGTTCCGGCGCGTTTAGCCAGGGCGGTGTGCGAGAGGACGTTCTCTCCCGAGAAGGGGCCGCCTACAGCGGCCGGCGCTGGTGGGGTTGCGGATGTGTGCGAAAGCGTTCCCGTGACCCAGCCCACATGCGACGAAGGTGGAACACCATGGGGTTTTTGTCGTTGCGAACCCAACATAACCCGTCCTTGCCCCCGAGAGGGCGGGTATGCGTCAGGCATTTCTTAAAACAAAAACCAAACTTCTGCTCGCAATATCCAAAATTAGCAGATTCAGACTAAATTTATTCAGGTTTTCTCTGTAAATATATCCTCATATATATAAAGTTAGCAGTTTTAAAATGCCCGAGTGAATAAGTGAACAGACATTATAAAATACAATCGTATTCATACTCTATTGATGTCTGTTAAAAAAGAGATTCTTCTGCGAGACTTTGTTACGCGATTTGATTGAAAGCGTATGCTTAACGAATGTTATGCTTAGAATAATCAGCACTGTCAGCAGTAATTCTATAAAAACGCGTAGGATTTTATTTGAACAATCAATTTGGGGTTCATGAAAAAAATTCCAACGATTTTTTATTCGATGCCCCTCAGAAATAGAGCGCAACTTTGTGAATACGTCACGTCGAAGAGTGTAGCAGCGTAAGCTCTCCGGTTACTCATAGGAGCGGGCGGATATTGAGAAATGTAAATCGAAAAAAATTAAATTCAATAAAAAAAAAAGAATCCAAAAACCCTGATAGTCCACTACTCAGCTCTCCAAGAGATAGAACGTGTGTAAAGAGTGTAATGAGACTTGCTGATCGTTTCTCTTAGTCGCTTCTTGCTACACTTATGAGAAGAATATGATTTTTAGTTTCTCTTACGCCGCAACACAAGACGATATCTTTGTTTTTTTTTAGGGTTGTGTAGAGTAGTGATGCAGAGTTTATTGGATTGCATTGACAAACGTACTAATGGTTTGGATTATCAAGTTTTATAATTATAGTGTAGTTATTTAACCTCTTAATGAACTACTTCCTAAGATGACGCCAAATAATAGTCATTCTTAAATCTCTAACACTTTAACATTGTTCATAATAGTAATAAGTTTATGCTTAAGATAGGGACTTTATTTTTTGTTTGTTAACGTATTCAAATAAATTATACTGCCAGGACAACTGAATAAATGACAGCTGCTCGCAGGACTTCTGTCAAGGGTGCCGGCAGAATATCAGGGCTGCAGCATGTCGGCTGCAGCAATGTGCTGAGTCGGGCGCCTTTTTGTGGCTGCAGTTCAATACTGATATTAATATTGTTTATTTACTGTTTTTGTATTTTGCACCAAATGTATTGTGTTGTATTGTATTATGTTGTATACCATATATTGTAATGTAGGTAGTAATAAAACATTTTTCTTTCTTTTTATTTTGATAGAAAAAACATTAACCTTCCACTGTGGGAATTTCTTCTGTGTTGCGGAGGCAGTTTACATACATAAATTGCACACGGACAAATACCCAGACTCGGAACAATTATTTGTAGTCCATTCAAATACTACTCCCGCGCGGGAATCGAACCCGCGACGCTGCTAAACGCTTAGCCACTACGCCAACAAGCCGTCAAATTATTCGTCAGTTTATTCTGTTCTTTCTTACAATAATGAATAAATAATAACAATGTACGCCGTAATAATAATTAGGATACCTTCAGATTTAACATCTTTTATCAGTAACGTTTTTTGGTCTGCAAATCAATACTAATATTAATATTATTTATTGAGTGTTTTATGTATTATGCACCAAATGTTATAATATTGTAAGCAATGAATAAAACATTTTTTTCTTCTTTTTATTCTTATTTTTTTTTATTTATTTATGTACACACAAAAAGGCATGAAAACATTAAAACATATTATTGTACAAGGGTACTACTCATTTCATACATTGAAATTTCTTCCAGCAGACCCTGACAGGAAATTTTATTGAAATGGCAAACTTAGTGCGTACATTTCTAACAAATAATATGTATACAATTAAATAAATAAGATTACATGTAATTAAATAATATACATATATATATACACACATATTCTTTCTTCTTTAATGAGGAACTTCTTCGAAAGCGGTGTAAGTCAGGCCGTACTTACGATGATGTGAGCTATTTTGAGGGGTATGACTCTCAAATATCTCACTTTAGCTCGGGACATAAACTATTAGTGTTTCAACGGGAATAAAGAAGTTTTTATAATGTATTTCCGAGCGCTTATGCCGTAAAAGCTTTTACATTATTTGTTTTCTTTTTTTATTTTACTTAGACCAACAGTAAACATATCAATACATTTACAAGAAAATTAACAATATTAACTATAATTATTCCAATATAGACACCTATAACAGGTCAGTACAGTCTTCACCAATTTGTATTTACAATGCTGTACCAATTATTTAAAAATTTATTGATACGGTATTGCAAGGAATCGAGAAGAACAAATTCAAAAAGTTAATGATATGCTATATAAATATATTATACGTTATGAAGAAAAAAAATAATCGTAATTGGTTCTTGTAAAGTGTAAGGGAATCGTTAAATATGTCCACTTTGCGAGGCTTTATTCTATTTACACACAAAACGTTCTCGATTTGTTGGAGGCTTTACGATAAGTGACTGCAGGCTTTATCGAAGAAGAGATCACATGATTTAGGTATAGCATTTGTTTATTGCTTCTCCATTTATTATCGTATTACTAAAGATGCTCGACTTCGAATGCATTTATCTACCCGCAGGATATCATAGAGCGCCGGAAGTGTAGGCGTAACACCACTCACACGTCTTTACCTTCCCATATTCGATGGGATGAAGTCCTGGTGGCCTCGTGTTAGACCACGACTTCACCCCTTCTGAGTACTACATGACAACTGAATAGTTTGAAATTAGGTCTAGATACTAATTTAAATGATACCAACGAATATCTTCATTTAAACGTATATATATCATTTTGTAGTTTAACGTGGGGGAAAGGTGCTCGCTCTACCCCTTACCGTCTCCGGTGACTGGTTATGTCGGGAACAGCATTGAAGATGCCGGACCGACTAATACCCCCACGGTAGATATGCTGTTGGCCTAGTGGCCTTTACAGCTTCATCGGTAGAGACTCGCTTGGTAATGTCTTCAAAGGAGTATTTTCATAAAACCTTAACACGTATATTTTATAAAATCATCTGTCTAAGGTAATGATTTTGTGTCGACCGCTTAATAGTGGCTTTCAAACAACCAGTGGCGACATCTATTATCGAAAAATAAACATTACATACATATTAGTTGTGAACAACAACTGCGTAGAATATATCATAGTGCTGCATGCATATGTACGAGCCACTCTCGCATACATTCCCGTTTTAGATATAACGCTTATGCTATAGCATTTGGTAAATAAGACCCGAAAACCAAGAATTTGTGTCATGCATAAATATTGGCTCCGATTGAGACTCGAACGCCTTATGAGTTCTGAGGAGAAATTTAGTGAAAACAATAAACGTCAAAAAGTGTGTCGGATCATCGTGAGGAAACCGGCATGTCGAAGAATTAAAAAATATTAGTTCGAGGATATGTGAAGCCCGACTACCCGCACTGGAGCAGCGTGGCGAGCCCTCCCCAGCTCAAAAAACTGAGAAGAAGGCCTTTGTCCAGCAGTGGGCACAACAAGCTATTACAAGCTGTTACTTTTTACTCAAATAAATAGATATGTGCTTAAGATAAAAATATACCGTTCATTTCATACGTTCATACATGCTATATCTGTATATTTACCAACCTATGCTACATTATCAATAGTATCTGATAACAGGTGTCATCAAAAGGTGCTCACGTATCAGACGTTTGAAGTATAATTTATAAGTTACTTTTGTCTTCGAGCAAGAAATTCCACAGAAGTGTAAGCTGTAGCGCTATGGAAAGGGCTATGCTCGGTGTTTCTCTGCGTGATAGAGTCTGCAACGATGATATCCGCAGCAGAACTAAGGTAACCGACATAGCGGTAAAGATCAGCAAGCTGAAGTGGCAATGGGCCGGCCACATAGCTCGCAGAACTGACAACCGTTGGGGAAAAAAGGTTCTCGAGTGGCAGCCACGTACAGGCAAACGTAGTGTAGGACGACCCCCCACAAGATGGAGTGACGACCTGCGCAGTGTTGCGGGAAGTCGATGGATGCAGGTGGCTCAGGACCGAGCTTCGTGGCAATCTTTGGGGGAGGCAATCTATGTTCAGCAGTGGACTTCTGATAGGCTGAAATGATGAAATGATGTAAGCTGTACGGTAATAGAGCTTCCAAAGAAATCGGTAAAATGTTGTGGGATGCTAATGTTATAATTAGAAGAGGAACCAATATGTACAAATATATATATTTTTTAATTGAAACTGTACACTGATTTTAAATGCGTATTCATACGCAATAAAATCCATCATTAATAGTTTCATTTCGAGAAAGTAGTATTCGCGTAAATGCAGGAAATCATTATGTGAACAGAGATTGTTAAGTTTGTGTTAATTTTTAAAAAAAGTAACAGACTATTGAAGCAACAGTTTGAAATGAAATCACTATTTACGGAATCGGTTCTACGCAGAATGTGATCACATTATCTTGAGGATAAATAAAAGCTGAAGCTAGCCCAAGTTAACTATGACAGCTGGACGTCTAACCCCCCGTGACCACGGCCGCTGTAAAGCACTCGAAACGTCGGGAATATAAAAACAAAATTAATCTCGATATAATTTGAGATGAAAGAAACCTGCATGTCTGAGAAATAATCTAAAATATAACTTCGAGGATATGTGAAGCCCACCTACCCGCATTGCGGCAGCGTGGCGGGCCCTTCCCGGCTCCAAAATACTCTCAGATATTTGAGACCGAGGTCTTTGCCCAACATTGGACACTTACAGGCTGCTACTTTGCAGCATCTACCTTCTTAACTTAGACATCAGAATGAGATCTTCTCATGTGAGTTTTCTCTTCCATTTCAAGAAAAACACCATTAGATACGTATGTGCGGTCTTGCCGTAGTAATATTTTCTTACTTAACCTAGAATAAAGAAAATTTGCTACAAATTAACCCCTCCTCCTATTTGTTACATCACACTTTACATGCCGCGCGGCAAGCCATAAGCCACCCATTTTTCTGAGAGGGTTACTTGCGTATTACTTTTGGATATAAATTGTAACCGTGTAGATTACATAAAGAGGTTTGTTTCGTTACAGAATTAGCGAGCGTTTTGCTTGACGCAGCCAAAACATTTAATAAAAACATATATTTTTTAGTTGTTTATTAATTTTTTTTAATTTTTATTATGTCTGTATGGAATTCGAATCGGTTTGAATTGCATACTCATTCACCGCATAGTTATGAGTTCATTAATTGTAATTATTAATTTATAATCTATGAACTCGTGGTAGCTTGGTGGACAGGGCTCTCTGAAGTTTCATAGACTGTGAGTGTCCTGGGTGCAATCACTATTAATACCTCTAAAACTGCTACTTTTGCCAAATGCTCGACTGTGAAGGAAAACATCGAGAGGAACCCTGAACGTCTGAGAAATAATAAAAGATATTTTTCGAGGATATGTGAAGCCCGACTACCCGCACTGGAGCAGCGTGGCGAGCCCTCCCCAGCTCAAAAAACTGAGAAGAAGGCCTTTGTCCAGCAGTGGGCACAACAAGCTATTACAAGCTGTTACTTTTTACTCAAATAAATAGATATGTGCTTAAGATAAAAATATACCGTTAATTTCATACGTTCATACATGCTATATCTGTATATTTACCAACCTATGCTACATTATCAATAGTAACTGATAACAGGTGTCATCAAAAGGTGCTCACGTATCAAACGTTTGAAGTATAATTTATAAGTTACTTTTGTCTTCGAGCAAGAAATTCCACAGAAGTGTAAGCTGTAGCGCTATGGAAAGGGCTATGCTCGGTGTTTCTCTGCGTGATAGAGTCTGCAACGATGATATCCGCAGCAGAACTAAGGTAACCGACATAGCGGTAAAGATCAGCAAGCTGAAGTGGCAATGGGCCGGCCACATAGCTCGCAGAACTGACAACCGTTGGGGAAAAAAGGTTCTCGAGTAGCAGCCACGTACAGGCAAACGTAGTGTAGGACGACCCCCCACAAGATGGAGTGACGACCTGCGCAGTGTTGCGGGAAGTCGATGGATGCAGGTGGCTCAGGACCGAGCTTCGTGGCAATCTTTGGGGGAGGCAATCTATGTTCAGCAGTGGACTTCTGATAGGCTGAAATGATGAAATGATGTAAGCTGTACGGTAATAGAGCTTCCAAAGAAATCGGTAAAATGTTGTGGGATGCTAATGTTATAATTAGAAGAGGAACCAATATGTACAAATATATATATTTTTTAATTGAAACTGAACACTGATTTTAAATGCGTATTCATACGCAATAAAATCCATCATTAATAGTTTCATTTCGAGAAAGTAGTATTCGCGTAAATGCAGGAAATCATTATGTGAACAGAGATTGTTAAGTTTGTGTTAATTTTTAAAAAAAGTAACAGACTATTGAAGTAACAGTTTGAAATGAAATCACTATTTACGGAATCGGTTCTACGCAGAATGTGATCACATTATCTTGAGGATAAATAAAAGCTGAAGCTAGCCCAAGTTAACTATGACAGCTGGACGTCTAACCCTCCGTGACCACGGCCGCTGTAAAGCACTCGAAACGTCGGGAATATAAAAACAAAATTAATCTCGATATAATTTGAGATGAAAGAAACCTGCATGTCTGAGAAATAATCTAAAATATAACTTCGAGGATATGTGAAGCCCACCTACCCGCATTGCGGCAGCGTGGCGGGCCGTTCCCGGCTCCAAAATACTCTCAGATATTTGAGAACGAGGTCTTTGCCCAACATTGGACACTTACAGGCTGCTACTTTGCAGCATCTACCTTCTTAACTTAGACATCAGAATGAGATCTTCTCATGTGAGTTTTCTCTTCCATTTCAAGAAAAACACCATTAGATACGTATGTGCGGTCTTGCCGTAGTAATATTTTCTTACTTAACCTAGAATAAAGAAAATTTGCTACAAATTAACCCCTCCTCCTATTTGTTACATCACACTTTACATGCCGCGCGGCAAGCCATAAGCCACCCATTTTTCTGAGAGGGTTACTTGCGTATTACTTTTGGATATAAATTGTAACCGTGTAGATTACATAAAGAGGTTTGTTTCGTTACAGAATTAGCGAGCGTTTTGCTTGACGCAGCCAAAACATTTAATAAAACATATATTTTTAGTTGTTTATTAATTTTTTTTAATTTTTATTATGTCTGTATGGAATTCGAATCGGTTTGAATTGCATACTCATTCACCGCATAGTTATGAGTTCATTAATTGTAATTATTAATTTATAATCTATGAACTCGTGGTAGCTTGGTGGACAGGGCTCTCTGAAGTTTCATAGACTGTGAGTGTCCTGGGTGCAATCACTATTAATACCTCTAAAACTGCTACTTTTGCCAAATGCTCGACTGTGAAGGAAAACATCGAGAGGAACCCTGAACGTCTGAGAAATAATAAAAAGATATTTTTTCGAGGATATGTGAAGCCCGCCAACCTACCCTGGGGAAGCGTGACGGGCTCTTCCCGGCTCCAAACCCCTCTTTGGTATTAGATAGAAGGAGACCTTGGTCCAACACTGGGCACTAACACTGACTTTCCCTTTACTCTGTTAAATGTTAATCTTCCAAAGAACATAACCTACAGTCAAGCCGAAAAATGAGGAAATATTGTTTATATCTATATACCTCCTTCATTATAAGCCCAGTAGACCACTGCTGAGTTTAGATCTCTGCCAAGGGGAGGATTTGCAATCATCATAACGGAAAATGGGTTGACGATGAAATTACAATTTTTTTTCCACTGGTATGTTTTATAACAAACCTTACAAAAGAGATATCAATGTAATTTCGCTAGTTTTCCTGCATAAGTTACGTGGATAAGAATCTAATGAATTCTTCTCATGCAAACAAAATTATCCGAAGTTCATAATTAAAGGCCGTAGTCACGGCAGCGAATTGAAATAATAAGCAACTGGAAAGCTCCTTGCGAACACTCCACCAATTAAACTTTTAACATTTGACTACAGGTCAGCGTGGGACGCGTAATGAACAAACTTTGCGGGCATCTTGTTCGCAGCGAGCAATTCTGGCCAACTGGCAACAGTGCGGTGTTACGTACAATCGTATCTCATAAATTTCTATTGTGTTTTTTTTTAAAATCATTAACTTGTTACTTAAATGTTACTTACTTAAACGCGTACATGTATTACCTAGTTCGAAGAGATTTAGAGCACCACCTTGAGGTGAGGAAGAAATTGTGCTGCGGAAGACCTTCTCCATAACAATCAAAGTCCAATGTTGTGCTTAGTTTTGGATACAGCATTGAGCAACGTAACGTCTCTAAAACCCATAGTGCAAACCGATCTCACAAACAGCAGAAAGTTTTGGCTGCTGAGGTCAATCAAATAACAATTATTATTGAAGAACGAAGAAGAAAGAAACTATTATTTACGGATTTTATCGCGTTTAATTTTGTTTTTATATTTCCGGCGTTTCGATTGCTTTACTGCGGCCGTGGTCACGGGGGGACTGAGGTGTTAGACGTCCAGCTGTCATAGTTAACTTGGGCTAGCTTCAGCTTTTATTTATCCTCAAGATAATGTGATCACATTCTGCGTAGAACCGATTCCGTAAATAGTGATTTCATTTCAAACTGTTACTTCAATAGTCTGTTACTTTTTTTAAAAATTAACACAAACTTAACAATCTTTGTACACATAATGATTTCCTGCATTTACGCGAATACTACTTTCTCGAAATGAAACTATTAATGATGGATTTTATTGCGTATGAATACGCATTTCAAATCAGTGTTCAGCTTCAATTTAAAAAATATATATATTTGTACATATTGGTTCCTCTTCTAATTATAACATTAGCATCCCACAATATTTTACCGATTTCTTTAGAAGCTCTATTACCGTACAGCATACATTTCTGTGGAATTTCTTGCTCGAAGACAAAAGTAACTTATAAATTATACTTCAAACGTCTGATACGTGAGCACCTTTTGATGACACCTGTTATCAGATACTATTGATAATGTAGCATAGGTTGGTAAATATACAGATATAGCATGTATGAACGTATGAAATGAACGGTATATTTTTATCTTAAGCACATATCTATTTATTTGAGTAAAAAGTAACAGCCTGTCAGTGCCCACTGCTGAGCAAAGGTCTCCTTCTCAGTTTTTTGAGCTGGGAAGGACCCGCCACGCTGCTCCAGGAGCTGCAGGTGCGTCTGTGGTGGGCCTTTGTGATCACTTACCATCAGGTGAGCCGTTTCGAACCCTACCCAAAAAAAAAATCTCTACACGTAAGGGTGAGACGCAATGTTTTTTAATCTAAATTTGTTTGCCTGTCGCTGTCTTTTTCGTTTGTTAATAACCTGGGGACCAGGCAGAGAGAACCTCCTTCTCATGTTTATGTTATTGCTTAAAGGGATCACATATTTATTTCCAAATTTAATTTTTAATAAGAAATTACTTTTACTTTTTCTAGAAATTCGTCAACAGATGGCGTTACTTGCTTTAAAAATACTCTTACCGATCTTTTTAACAAACCATCGCACGTGTTACATTATTAGTACATACATACATTGGTAGACTCAACATCGTTAGCATCATTGCTAAATGTCCACTTTCATATTAAATGTTTCACGATACGAGGTTTTAGTAAAATGGGTCAAAACCTTGCTTATACTACGTTAATTCTCGATCCTTTCATAAGCTAACGCACTCAACATCTTCGACCTTATCTCAAATCAACGGACCTCTTATTAACTCTAATACATTAACATCACACTTAAGAAATTAGATATTTTCTTATTTTCAAAGGGGCTTAGAATATCCGTCACGTTGACCCGCCGATTTCATGTCGTTAATTTTTTAATTCTCAAACTATTTCCTTAAGTTTCCTTCCTTAACACCGAGCATATGATAAAATTACAATTAATTTTTTTTAAGTAGTATCAACACCACTGTATCGAATGAAAAAGCCAGTGGTTCTAAGCCATAAGGCGACCATGACACTAGATAAAACGTTAACTAAGTTTTTATTACTTAACACATATGTAGATCAATTTTTTTTTTATGCTTTCGTCAGTTCGATTATTATACGTATGCAATGCCCTAATTTCCCTCTAGTGTACTGACAGGGCGATCCTTAAAGCGACGATATCGCATTTACTAATTAATTAACGAGGCAGTGTTTTGTTTCATAAATAAAACAAGTTATGGTGTAGCGATGAAGCCGCGTTTGTGGCGCATAGTGAAGTGTGCAAGCCAGTCGCTTGTTTGCTGAGGGCGAGGGTGGACGTGCGTTACAGCGCCACGTCCGCGGCATCGCGAAATAATTAAATTACGAATTTTGATCCGTAGCAAAATTTGCAAGTAATCGCATGTATGTGGCGTTAAGTGATTGGTTATCAAAGTTTCGACGGGTCTCGGAACGCGTCGTGTGTCAAGTTTGAGCTTCGGTTTACTTTTTCGAGACCGCGTTAGGGGTGAATTTTTAAAAATAGAGAAAAATGGCAGTGATGTAAAAAAAAAAGGAGGATTTGTGCACGTTTAAAATAGGCGTTGGTGGAAGTTTTATAAGTGTTTCGCTGTCTTCGATTATCGCTTCGAAATTATAAGGTATGTCGTATGCGTGATGTACGATTGTTGCGTAGGTGTTGCCAACATTTTAATTGGATAGTTCTTCGGGGAATTTAGTATTTTAAAAATTAGGAAAACTTCTTTATTGTAATAAAATCATTTAAGAAGTTTAATATTATAAATAGCTTATATTGAATATACTTAGATGCAGTAGAGTAGTGTAAGTTTGTTTGTAATTTATTGTTGCTACTTCAATTTACCATAATAGGAAGTTACAAAGTTAATCTTTCGTACATAGTAAATTTAGAACATAATAAAAATTTTAGAAAATTTCGTAAATGGAATAGACCGTTAAATCCCGCGTTCCTCGCCTGTAAATGAGAATAAGTAATCAAAAAGTGTTTAGTTTGAATTATCAGGAAGGAATTCTCCTTTGTGCTTAATTAAAAGGAAAATACCCGCTACGGAATTTATAGCTTTTATCTGATGAAGATACTAAGGATTCTTTCTTTCTGTAGAAATATTTTTATCTGAAATATATATTAAATAACAATATAGTAGATAAGGTAAAAGAGCTTGTTATTTCTAATTCACTGCGGTAAAAAAAAAAATTATTTTGGTAGAGCGTAAGGGCTTGCGTGCTTACATGAAAATGCCGTAACAATTAACATGCAATGTCGGTATTGTATGAAGGTATGAACATACAATTTCTTGAACGAATTATAAGTGTTCTTTAATCAAATAATAACGAGACATACAAATCTAAGAATAAACACCAATTACCAATAATCATAGCTAAAATGTTGCTGGAAGTTGATGGATGCAGGTGGCTCGAGACCGAGCTTTGTGGCAATCTTTGAGCGAGGCCTATGTTCAGCAGTGGACTTGTAACAGGCTGAAATGTTGATGATGTTCATAGCTAAAATGTATGTCAGTAATATATATTTATCATCCATCTTATGTACGAATAATTAATATTTACAGAAAGGTGAGTTAGTTATATTTGGAATAAGCAATTCTCTCTTCACATTATACGTAGTACGGGATTTTATTACATACTGCCGTAGACTGACACATTAACTAGTGAAATGCGATAAAGCTTTATTATGTTTGTTAATCCCTTCGTTTTCTATGCAGTATTACAAAGGGGAATTTCGATAAAATGTCGAAATTGAATTAAAGTAACGTTTAACCCTTAGTAGCCTGATTTACGCGAGTCTTCTTTTTTAAATATTACTGTATTTGCTTGAGGGCCTAGATGAAGGGAAAAATAGCTAAATAAATCACAATATTTATTTTACATATTTATTTAAAAAAAAAACAGGTATCAATTTTGATACTTCAGGCATTATGGCCATAAAGAAATCTTAAATGACCTATGCATGAAATAATGCGAAACATCGATTGTTTTTATTATCGCATAACGATACTTTGCATTTTTTACAGAACCAGGAGGTAAGTTTCCTACAATTACTAAATTTACATTTATTCCTAGACTCCATAAATATTTTTTCATGACCAATACAATCGGAACGCACGTCAGTTGGGGGTAGTACTTGTGCACCTGTCCGGGGTTTTTTAGAGGGTACTGTATTGTCTTGTTGACTGTTGGTACTGGGTCTGCCCCTTTTATTTTTGAGTGACTTTGATATCTACATAAAGTATCGGCAAGCTCAGTTCTAAAATCTGCTAACTTCATAATATTCTTCTGAAGTTTTCCTTTCCTTGTGTTTACCTTTTGTACAGTACCCAAGCATTGATGACAGTCATGTCTAACAAGTGGTAGAAGAGCCTCGTTGTCCACTTTCTCGACTTTATGCGGATGCGATATCGACCAATGAAGCTATCCATCAAATCAACGCCGCCCATGTGTGCATTATATTCTTTACAACCTGAGGACATGATATTTGAATATTGGCCTTTAGTTTTTTTCGTAGCGGGTTATAGTATCCGCTGGTTCAGCGCCAACATACGTGGATAGTAATAATACCTGTTTGTTGTCTTTCCAACTTGTGGCCGACAATTCTAGGCCTTCGTGAGAGGCCACATTTTCGTGATATGTTCCTCTGGGTACGTTGGATTTCATAATCTCCCGTTTATCCGGCAACTTGCACGACTTTCCAAGCCTGTTTCTCTGTACTGTTCCAAGACAATAAATACCTTCGTTGGTCAAGTAATGTACCAGAGGAATATTCGTATAAAAATTGTCAAAATAAATTATATGATTGACATGCCTTGGTACTGGTCGTAGCAATCGAATAACTGTATTCGACACAGCTCCGAGGTCTGGTTCGCCAGGTAAACGGTCCATGTCCTTAGCTCCCGAGTAAATCTCAAAACTGTAGGCATAACCAGACAGAGAGCATAACACGTATAATTTGAATCCCCACTTATGGGGCTTGTTGGGTAAATATTGTTTCATAAAATGTTTCATTTTGTGGAACACATCTGCTCGTCTAGTGATAGACGATGCTCAAATGGTAAAGTAATAAATTTCTTGTTCAAATAGTCTATCACTGGTCTTACTTTATGCAGTCGGTCGTGCTGGGGTGATCAATGGGCAAATGTTTAGAGTCGTCATTCATGTGAAAAATTTCTCTAATTTTATCAAATCTGTTGCGATTCATTGTTTGTACTATGGGTTCAAACTTTGTAATGTTTGACCAGTATGACCGGACACTAGGATAATGATATACACCAGTAAAAATAAGAATTCCAATAAATTTACGTAATTCTAAGACAGTTACAGGTTCTGTAAAGTTGGGATTCTTTTGGAAGGCATATTTATTTGACTCGTCCACTAGAAATCTCAAAATGTCTTCACCGAAAAATAAGAAAAAACTGAAATGGAGTGTCTAAGTTCATAATTTCTTGTGAATACTCAGTATTTCCAGCAAACTGGAAACCATTTTCTAACCGCTTCAATATGTTCTCAATCTCTTCTGGCCGCATTTTGGATAAATTTCTATAATAAATAAAAACAAAAGTAATCCCCACACCAAGCTATGCAGAAAAATATGAAACGAAAGTTCAAAAAGTTTTATAGCTAAAGAGTTAGTAGGTAGGTTTTATGTAGGGCGGAATGCCTGAAGTATCAATATTGATACCAAAAAAAAAAAAAAAAAAAAAAAAAAAAAAAAAAAAAAAAAAAAAAAAAAAAAAAAAAAAAAAAAAAAAAAAAAAAAAAAAAAAAAAAAAAAAAAAAAAAAAAAAAAAAAAAAAAAAAAAAAAAAAAAAAAAAAAAAAAAAAAAAAAAAAAAAAAAAAAAAAAAAAAAAAAAAAAAAAAAAAAAAAAAAAAAAAAAAAAAAAAAAAAAAAAAAAAAAAAAAAAAAAAAAAAAAAAAAAAAAAAAAAAAAAAAAAAAAAAAAAAAAAAAAAAAAAAAAAAAAAAAAAAAAAAAAAAAAAAAAAAAAAAAAAAAAAAAAAAAAAAAAAAAAAAAAAAAAAAAAAAAAAAAAAAAAAAAAAAAAAAAAAAAAAAAAAAAAAAAAAAAAAAAAAAAAAAAAAAAAAAAAAAAAAAAAAAAAAAAAAAAAAAAAAAAAAAAAAAAAAAAAAAAAAAAAAAAAAAAAAAAAAAAAAAAAAAAAAAAAAAAAAAAAAAAAAAAAAAAAAAAAAAAAAAAAAAAAAAAAAAAAAAAAAAAAAAAAAAAAAAAAAAAAAAAAAAAAAAAAAAAAAAAAAAAAAAAAAAAAAAAAAAAAAAAAAAAAAAAAAAAAAAAAAAAAAAAAAAAAAAAAAAAAAAAAAAAAAAAAAAAAAAAAAAAAAAAAAAAAAAAAAAAAAAAAAAAAAAAAAAAAAAAAAAAAAAAAAAAAAAAAAAAAAAAAAAAAAAAAAAAAAAAAAAAAAAAAAAAAAAAAAAAAAAAAAAAAAAAAAAAAAAAAAAAAAAAAAAAAAAAAAAAAAAAAAAAAAAAAAAAAAAAAAAAAAAAAAAAAAAAAAAAAAAAAAAAAAAAAAAAAAAAAAAAAAAAAAAAAAAAAAAAAAAAAAAAAAAAAAAAAAAAAAAAAAAAAAAAAAAAAAAAAAAAAAAAAAAAAAAAAAAAAAAAAAAAAAAAAAAAAAAAAAAAAAAAAAAAAAAAAAAAAAAAAAAAAAAAAAAAAAAAAAAAAAAAAAAAAAAAAAAAAAAAAAAAAAAAAAAAAAAAAAAAAAAAAAAAAAAAAAAAAAAAAAAAAAAAAAAAAAAAAAAAAAAAAAAAAAAAAAAAAAAAAAAAAAAAAAAAAAAAAAAAAAAAAAAAAAAAAAAAAAAAAAAAAAAAAAAAAAAAAAAAAAAAAAAAAAAAAAAAAAAAAAAAAAAAAAAAAAAAAAAAAAAAAAAAAAAAAAAAAAAAAAAAAAAAAAAAAAAAAAAAAAAAAAAAAAAAAAAAAAAAAAAAAAAAAAAAAAAAAAAAAAAAAAAAAAAAAAAAAAAAAAAAAAAAAAAAAAAAAAAAAAAAAAAAAAAAAAAAAAAAAAAAAAAAAAAAAAAAAAAAAAAAAAAAAAAAAAAAAAAAAAAAAAAAAAAAAAAAAAAAAAAAAAAAAAAAAAAAAAAAAAAAAAAAAAAAAAAAAAAAAAAAAAAAAAAAAAAAAAAAAAAAAAAAAAAAAAAAAAAAAAAAAAAAAAAAAAAAAAAAAAAAAAAAAAAAAAAAAAAAAAAAAAAAAAAAAAAAAAAAAAAAAAAAAAAAAAAAAAAAAAAAAAAAAAAAAAAAAAAAAAAAAAAAAAAATTATTTTGGTAGAGCGTAAGGGCTTGCGTGCTTACATGAAAATGCCGTAACAATTAATATGCAATGTCGGTATTGTATGAAGGTATGAACATACAATTTCTTGAACGAATTATAAGTGTTCTTTAATCAAATAATAACGAGACATCCAAGTTTGGGTCAGTGGGAAAATTACCTACATCCTCTTCATCATCTAGCTCCATCAGACGATCTCTTTGGCTCGAATAATAGTCTATGTCATCTTCATTGTCGGTGGAATCGTCTTCCGAAATTTCACCATTTTCTAACCGCTTCAATATGTTCTCAATCTCTTCTGGCCGCATTTTGGATAAATTTCTATAATAAATAAAACAATAATGACATTTGTTTTTTTTTTAATTTCGTTGGATAGAATACTATACAACAGTAAAAATAAGAATTCCAATAAATTTACGTAATTCTAAGACAGTTACAGGTTCTGTAAAGTTGGGATTCTTTTGGAAGGCATATTTATTTGACTCGTCCACTAGAAATCTCAAAATGTCTTCACCGAAAAATAAGAAAAACTGAAATGGAGTGTCTAAGTTCATAATTTCTTGTGAATACTCAGTATTTCCAGCAAACTGGAAAGCATTTTGGACTAAATCCATATTTTTACTCTCCACACTAAGTTTCTAGAGTTGAAAGGTGCAGTTTGCAGGTTGTTCTGGCTGCTGGTTGTAGGAGTTGGGTTTCGTTCAACAGTCTCTAAATTATGTTGCATGTCGGTATCTACGTTTGCTGCAGGCGGATCTGCATCCAAGTTTGGGTCAGTGGGAAAATTACCTACATCCTCTTCATCATCTAGCTCCATCAGACGATCTCTTTGGCTCGAATAATAGTCTATGTCATCTTCATTGTCGGTGGAATCGTCTTCCGAAATTTCACCATTTTCTAACCGCTTCAATATGTTCTCAATCTCTTCTGGCCGCATTTTGGATAAATTTCTATAATAAATAAAACAATAATGACATTTGTTTTTTTTTTTAATTTCGTTGGATAGAATACTATACAACAGTAAAATACATACAGCCAACATATAAAAAAAACTAATAGTAATGTGAATATTCGGTTTAAAATATTAGTATCAAAATTGAAACTAGGTTATTAAGGGTTAAAAGATTTATTTAATTCCACTTCAGAATAATCACTTCTTTGTAATGCAGTTAACTGATTCTGAAGGTTCATCAAAACTAACATAATTATAATATATATATTTGTCCACTATTTTTATTATTTCGACTCTGCTTATATACTTAGCTATAATTATATACGTTACATCTATTAAATTAATGTTAATATCGCAATTTTCGTACAAAAATAGACAAGTTCAATCATCCATTAATTCTCGAAGTTTCGAATTGTTCCAAACAGGAAGTTCCGAAGCAAGAGATTTGGAATTTTCTAATTCAGACAACTTTCGATATAGAAATTGTGCTTCTATTACCAGAAGATTTTAATAAATTGCTCAAAGTTGAACTGACCTAAATAAATTTGGCTTAATTACGGCTAGACTAATCAAGATTATTTCAAAGTAAATGTAAGTAACATTTTCGATCTTTGTAACATTTAAACTTCAAATTAGATATTAAACAAGTGTGTTTATTTTTACATTTGGCCTTCAACATTATATTATTTATATACATTATTTACACAAACACAATTTGCCGTTTTCGAGCAAAGAGACTGAATTTAATCACAACTTTGATATTACTGATTTACTTGTTGACATTTATTATTGCCTTTTGTACTAGTTCTCGAAACGATAAATGCAATTTAATTTGAGGTACATGGTTTAATACCTTTATTGTTCTTTAGTACCTTTCTCCCGAATTAAATACCCTGAAGATGCTGGAAAGCGAAAACGGTCGGGAGATTTTTTATTTATTTAAACACCTTTAAATAAAAGTATTACAAAGGGCGGACTTAATGCCTCTTGGCATTCTCTGCCAGTCAACCCGGGGCGAGGAGACATATTGTAAGGGTGCAAAACATTAAATTAAAACAAAAATAACCAAAATACATGAATAATTTACAATTAGATACATACAAACGGAATAAATACATATAAATAAATATATATATATATATATATATATCTACATACATACACAATATTATTATAATTACAATGACCGATGATATCAATTCCACTAAGTGGGAACGGATGTCTTGAAGAGGTGTTCACGTACCAACTTGCTGGACACTTTCCTAATGTCTTCAGGCAAGGAATTCCAGAGTAGTGTAGCCTGAACAGTAAAGGAGCTGCCAACAAAATCGGTGAAGTGTTGCGGAATGCTAATCTTATGATTAGATGAAGAGCGAAAGACCCGGTCATGAGTAGAAAACACAAACCGAAATTTATCCTTTAGGTAAGAAGGAGAGGTAGCATCATTTAAGATAGAAAAGAGAATAAGCAGGATTCTAGAGTTACGCCTTGGATTATGAAAATAAATAAAATGTGTGAAACGTGAAACTAGTACAAAAGGTATATTACCTTATAATTGACAATATGATAATGTTTCACAATCTCACGTACAAATTATAAATTATAACAAAAAATTAAAAATACATTATAAATAAACTCAAAATAACTTTAGTAGAATTTGAAATGAAACTATTATTTACGGATTTCTACGCGTTTAATTTTGATTTTTATATTTCCGACGTTTCGATTGTTTTACATCAGCCGTGGTCACGGGGGGACACTCCGTAAATAATAGTTTAATTTGAAATGTTTAGTTTTTTTTTCTTATGGAATAGTAAGTGCTTACCGTCGCCCACATACATCTGCAAGATCAAAGATGCTGGAGGTGCGTTGCCGGTCTTAAAGGATATTTGGGAGATGGAAGGGAAGAGGAGAGGAATAGGGAGGGGATGTGGGCTTCCGGTTACCTCACTCACCGGATGAAACGCAGAAGCACAAGATGCCTCTACTTCACGCCGGTATTCTGCGAGGCCGTGGTATCAATCCGGTCGAGCCGGCCCATTCGAGCATAAGCTAAAGCCGCCGCTTGTCTCTACCACGCTTAAACTTTTTTTTCTTTAATAATTAAATAATTATTAATAAAAACTTTATAATTAATATAATAGTAATTTATATTACGTACTAATATACATATTTTAATTACCAGTATATATATAAACAATGTCGCGTCCTAATAATGTTATCAGAGAGGAGGCCCCCTCGTCCTCTCCCGCCCGTCCCCTCCTCTACCTCCCTTCCATCTTCCACCAAATGCAGCACTTATGGTGTTGCAGATGTAAGTGGGCGACGGTAATCACTTACCATCAGGGGAACCGCTAGCTCGTTTGCCGCCTTTCCCATAAAAAAATATATATTTATCTATGTTTTATATTAAGTAATAACCTCGTATGAACTTTCCTTTCGTTCCTTCTTGCTTTCTAATCATCCCATATATTAAATATGCAATTATGTAACTCAGACCCACGGGTAAAAGACTCGCATATATAACTCAAGGCCTAACACAACACCCACACGCTACCTCGTCATTATTTTTATTACACGTAAATCCAGACTACCTAGACTTACTTTACGATGTTAGTAATTAACCTCGATGTAATTAGGCTTAATTATAACAAAGCCTAAATGTTCGCCGCGTAATTTAAATATCATCGGAGCAAATATTATTTTGTTAAACAAAGTAAGTGTAGACAACTTGAATTTTATACATCGATAACTAATCATGGGATTATTTTATAAATAAACGAAAACGTTTTACTTAATCTGTAAGTATATATATTATATTATAATAGTTCATACGCTTGAAAAGTCACTTAAGCTGTGTTTGACGTTGAAGAAGATAAATTGTTTCAGTAGCCTCGAATCGTTTCGATCGAACTAAGTTAAATTATTTAAAAAAAATTATATAGAACCTCTTTACACTAATACGAGCGAACCACTATGTGTTTTTAATTTACTTACATAACGACTTTGCTTATATGTAGAGTTTTATATATGTGTCATATGAGACCACATAACTATGTTTTAGTACTTGAAGTACATGTCAAACATTGACATTCTGTCTGTCAGACTAAAAAAAAGGTTACTCACGAGCAGCTGTGGAACTGTATCCCTTAGACGTAAAGTGTCAAACACTAATGTAAACTTGATTTAAACGACATTAAATATTATTTTGATGAATAATCAATTTAATATTTATAGTCTGTGTCGGCCACGTTAAATATAAAACGTGGTATTCATCAAAGGTAATATGATCGCTACTATATAGTGTGCGAATAAAAAAAATTAAAACAATTTTTTTTTCACGTTGTAGGCAAAAGTCTTATGCCAATGTTATCTACACGTATTGCACTCTCTGGCTGACAAACGAAGCTCTGGGGGTTCCATCCAGCAGTCGAAATTCGTCGAAAAATATTTTTTTTTTTCGACGAACGGGGCAAACGAGCTTGCGGCTCATCTGATGGTATGTGATCACCGAAGCCCACGAACATCCGCAACATCAGAGGAGCCACACATGCGCCGCCGGGCTTTAAGGAAACATTATTCCTGCTATTTCACGCCGGTATTTTGTAACAGAACGTAATGCCTCCCAGGTCTAGCCGAGCCATTCGTGCTGCAGCTATAATACAGCTCTACGGCGTGGCTCTTACATAATATATCAAAATGTGTGTGTGTGTTTACTTTCTGAACAAATTGTTCTATCGTGGAAATGTTGGTACTAGAATACATCAGACTTGACTTCAGGACGCAGACAAATAACTTTACTTTCCTTTGTAGGTCGGCGTGTTCCGTCGGATTAAGTGCTCGACTTGTTTTTCGGCCGGCCCACTAAACGATGAAGCTTATTCCTTTTTTCGGTAAAAAGAAATCTTCCAGTATTGCATTTATACTGCGTTACTAGATCGCAACTTTGAATAGATCTTTAAAAAAGGAATATGTTGCTAATACTTAAATGTATTAATTATGTACATTACTGATTTCAGTAATAAGCTGGCTAACGGTAAATTTTAATTCAGATGAAAGGGAACGATAAAATAGTTTAAATGTTTAACTTCAACATCTAATACATTATTTCATAGTCATAGTTCATTTACTATGAATAATGTATGTAATAGCATTACGGCTAATATATACCGGGTAAGCATTCCGAATAAATTTATGAGCTGGTAGGTAGTAGGGGGTGAATAAAGGCTATAGTCGAATGGCGAAGACGCAGCGACTTAACGTTTCGAAGTAGGCATCCTAATAAGTGTAGAGGACACACCAAGGTACACCAAATACTGTCCATAAAGGATTAGCATTGAAACATTACCGGCCGATGAGACTGCATAGTTTGTTTTTCTTCTAAACAATTATGTTTGTGAAGATCGACCGCGTCGGTCAACATTTATTATCCGCACTAAAATCGATAGAATAATATGGATATAAATATTAAATTAAATACTTCTTCAATACAAAAAAAAATGTTCTCATTACTGAAGAATTGAACAGAAGAAACCCTAGACATAATTAAAATTTTATTCAAAATAATTATGTTATAAAATTTCAAGCAACTCCAAAATAATATTTTATTTATAAATTATGTAATATGTAATTATTTCTTGAAATTAGAATAATGTATTTAAATATAATTAATAGCTTCTATAAATGCTTAAGCTTCGTTTTTAGTTTTAGATATAGTTCCATAGATGGCGTTAGTTATGTGACAATAAAGCGTTGTTCGCATGGTTGTTTAAGAACAATTATGATTGATTTTATTAAAAAAAATAGCTGCCAGTATATGCTCACAGCTGGGAAAAAGCCGGTTCTCAAATATTCGAGATAGTTTTGGCGCGAGTTTTACCCTTTTATGTATTTGATTATTTTTAGTTCTAATGCAAGGTAAACAATTAAGATGCAATTTCCAGAAATTGTTGTCATTAGGTATCTACGAAACTACCTAAAAACAATGATTACTATCACGACACTGAATCTTTACCGCGTAAAAGATAGAGAATTACGAAACTGAAGTGCCCAACTATAATGGCGGACTATAATTTTTTATCGTTTTTAGAATTAATTTTGTTTTGTTTACTAACGGATATTCACGTTCATGTAAGTCTTGGAATTAGGCCATCATCACGAAATTGTTGTTGACTTCCGAAACCATTTTTCAAACCGCAGATTTTCGAATGCGGCACGAAAAACGGATTAATGTTATGTACATAATATAAAAATGTAGTGTGTTTAATCTTTGAACACGTTTTTTTTACACTATGTAATATTTAAAAAGAAAAAAGGTGTAAAGTAAGTGCTGCTTCGACGAATAATGACATAGAAGTAGCAGCCTGTAAATTCCCACCGTGTTCTCGAACGAATAATACTTAACAAGGTAGATGAAGCAAGAATTAAGTAATGTGTTCCGTTACATCGGATTTGATATGACTTTATATTTCAAAGATAGATCATAATATTAGCAGCCTGTTTGCTCTCTGATGGGCAAAGGCCTCCTTCTCAAATATCTGAGAATATTTTGGAGCCGGGAAGGGCCCGCCACGCTACTGCAGTGCGGACTTCATATAATATATAACTTAAAATTGTTAGCAAAAAATAAAAATTGTTATTGACAAATTTCGTCTTTACCGGTAAAGAGGAAATTTCTGGGATTGAATCCACCGCTCTATGAAAATAAAGCGAGCGCCGCGACCACTAGGCTTCTATGAAATATTTAGTAATATGAAATGAAACTATTATTTACGGATTATATAACACTACACATTTGAAATGAAACTATTATGTTGACGGTTACGGATGTAAAGATTTACGGATATCATTCGTAAATAATAGTTTCATTTCAAACGTTTTAGTGTTCGCGTAAATACAAGAAAACATTATATTTAGTAATACTTTCTTTATGGACACATAAATAAACACATTTAGGTACATCAACTAAAACATGGATATGTCTCTAGTGACGTCGCCTAATATATACAATCTTATGTTACATTATTGTGATGGATGGCTTTCGTTGTTTGGTGATTAAAGTGCGAATTATTGGCATGAGCGTGATATCGGCTATGAGAAGGGGTATAGCAGTGAGGTGTTTTAAATCTATACCTATCGTCGTGATTAAAATTGGCCTTAGGGTAATTTTGGTCAATGAGATCTACAGGGGACAAATGATTTTAAGCAGATATTCTCAGCGCGCTCCGAAATCGACCAGGACAACATGATCAGACCAGACTAACCGAGTAAATTATTTCACGAAAGCATTCTATGAAATTATTTGAATTATAACTTTGCTATTTAGTTCAAGTTCATTGCGGGTATTTAGAACAAGGAAAAAAAAAACAAACAACATCGCTTTTATCGCTTTTATCGCTTTTTATGACATTCAATTTTATTAGAAGGGTAAATATAAAATTCAATTTGTAGTTACACGCAGTATAAAGATAACGTAAAATAACGTCGTGGATTTGACGAGTAGCCAAAGATTATGCACCCACAATATACAGAGATGTAATTAGATAAAGCGTGTGGGTTGGCACACTGGATTTTTTTCATTTGTGTGTGTGTAAGTACTAACGCTTACTTACGCACACACGCTTTTTTTTAAGAAAGAAGTTATAATTCTTCCGCGTAACAAAACAAAAATAATAAAAAATATCCAGTGTGCCAGTACCCTTTGTTTGTAAAAAATACATTAAATGTAATTGATAACGGTTTAATTAGAAAAATATAATTAACTTTAAAAGACTTTAAAATAGACTATTTATCAAATAATAATGTAATAATAGTTTATAATGAAAACAAATAAAAAGAATACATACCTATAGTTAACCACAAATCAACAAATAAACACACTTAAAAAAGTGTATAATATAAAAACCACTTTCATCACGAATACTCACAATAAATTATCATTCACCACCATATATAATTTAAAATCTCACTTTATGTATGAATAATTTTTTTATCTCCGCTGATGTAAAACACGCTTGTTAAAGATACATAAATATCTGAATAACCACTTTGAATACAGTTACTGTGGAGACTATGCACTCCATAATAGTGTATAGTCTCCA
Source organism: Bhutanitis thaidina (assembly GCA_029286595.1). Lineage (NCBI taxonomy): Eukaryota > Metazoa > Arthropoda > Insecta > Lepidoptera > Papilionidae > Bhutanitis > Bhutanitis thaidina. The sequence continues at coordinate 2,487,169 of JAGSMS010000020.1, read as the reverse complement.
TAATAGTTACCTAGATAATTTAAGAGACGTTTAGACATCAACTTCATCGTGTTATTTTTAGACGTTGGTGTGCGCGCGCATCGTTAAAATTCAAACTCATAATTTTTCCAATTCAAAAGAAGTATAACTTCAAAAAACCAACAACTTTTGTTCTTTGCCTATTTTCATAATCAGGCATATCTGTAGGTCTCGGGAAAAGACATGGAACAATAATTATTGTCAAATTGTGTTTGTATATCTTTACTAATAAATACGGAATATTTGAACCAAAACTATGTATTTTTATTTCTAATTAAACTTGATCAAATTATTTATTTATTTATTTAATCTTTATGCACTAGTTCGTACATATGGAGGACTTAATGCCTAGAGGCATTCTCTCCCAGTCAACCATTAGGCTAAGCAGAGATATATACATAATAGAGGCGATACAGCTAAGAGAAAAAAACCAGTAAAAGGATATAAATATCAAAATATATACTTACAATAGATACATCCATACATACATACATAAATAAGATATATACAAATATACCATATATACATAGAATAATATACATGTCAAGACAAACAACTAAAGCGGCACAATAACAAACAGCACCACTAGTACAGACTTGCAACATTTCTGTAATGTTTGCGGATGTTATTTTTAAAGGCAAACTTATTAGGAGCTTTTTTAAAATCAAATTCGAAAAAAATGAAACTTTTCGAATGTTGTAGTGTTCGTGTAAATACACGAAATCATTACGTAAGTACATTACCAAAGACACCTCGAAGTTTGATACGTTCAAATAAAGAAATCTTATTAATAACGAATAAGATAAAAATACTTGGCAACATAACCTGAACCATAGTTGTAAGTTAATGCCCGTTTGACGGGTAAGTATGTCGTATGCACGTATTGTAATATCACAATACTACGTACCTATGTTAGTTATAAGCTCTCATGGGAACTAAGCACATGTTCTGTTAATTAACCTGTATTTTATTATTAATCAGTTCGAGTATGACATGGCGGCATAATAATGTTAATGCAATGTCTTATGTGGTGACAAATACAATTTATTCGAGATAAATTATTCCGGGGGTCACGGTGGCGGAGTGGGGGTTTAGGGAATCTGTCTACGAAACAGGAGACTAGGAGTTCCTTTATGTACAGGGTTCGTATGAACGAGTTTTTTGAAACTTATGTACGTTTTGTATCTTTAGAGTACATTGCCCTGTTGGGATATTCTCTTACGTGCCCATTCCTGGCTGCGCTCGATGGCAACTTCGACGTCGAGCCGAGCAGAGTTGATATTGACAAGTAAGCGATTGATGAACAACAGGCTTGTGCTTGCGAATACCGTTTTTTTCGCTTGAGAAAAGAATTGTCAAACTTGAGTAGTTCCACCAAAAGTCGTAAATTCTCGTGGCGCTAGTGCTACGCGAGCAAAGTTAGCGAACACAAAAATGGAGGTTTAGTAGCTTAGATAATGGCAAAACTGGATATAGAGACGATGACAGGTTGACCCAAATATGCTCTTGTGAAAAGCGGGTTGAAACGACAAAAATAAATGTCTAGACCTCTGGACGGGTGGTCATTGTCATCATTGGTTATTATACCCTTAGTTCCCCAAAGTGTTCCAGGTGGATCCCCAGGGGTCCACGGGAGACTCGACGGTAGTCTGCGTTGGCGTGACAAAAAAATGGGGGTTCACAATTCGTACCCGAAGCTTTATTTGCTTTCGATAGTGAAGAACTAAACTGTTGGCTTGACTTCACGTATCAACGTAGGAAGATTATATTTTAAGAAGCTCAGCGACTGTTACTTGTAATTTAGAAAAGAAAAGTAAATTAAAGTGAGTAAAGTGAATTGATGTTAGTGTTTGCCAGTGTCAGAAAAAGTTGTTAATTCGTGGTTGGAACTGGCTGAGTTTCGCGAACAACGAAAATTTTCATAGTTAGATCTAATCTTCACATTATTTGTCGACGTTTGGGAATATGGTAGATATGTAGCTGCTGGGGGTCCACCGGAGCCAGCTTAATTTTAAAAGTGGTCTATGAGAAAATAAGTCTGGGAACCTTTGGGTTATACGGTCGTGTAAGCTTAGTAAACTATCCTTTGAAACACATTCGTGGTTTGCAATGGTATTGACTTTTGAAATTAATTGAGGAATAATTAATGTTCTTAAATGTATTTCTAATATAATTAAGTTATAGAAATAACAATTATTTAGTAAAAAATTATTTTCAGTTCAGGAACGTCTAGATAGATGGCGCCAGTAACATGATAACAGATCTGTCTGTTATAATAATAAGTATATTTACGGTTATATTTAAGTTGTTACACACAACTTAATTAACACTAATTTTAGTAGATATTATTTATGAGAAATAAAAAACAAATAATTTCGTATCACACGAGTATCATCATAATATTATTCACTTACACTTCACTAAATAAAAATAGGAATAATATACGTATATAAAATCGTATATAGATCTTTTTTATTTCCGTGAAGTGTCAACAATAGGAAGTCTATTGTAGCGAAACGTCAAAAATGATAAGTGATATTTTTGTAAAACGAGCTTCTGTAAAAGCGTCTGCTTCGACAATATTTTGTTCATTGGTATGTTGACCATCGAACATAATACATACCGTGGGGCGAGTCTTCTGCGTGTCTGATAAAGGAACTGTTAAACATTGTTATCCATAGGGAACGGAAAAGCCCCCATTTTGTCTGCGGTTGTTGTGGTGAGTTACTCATAATGCCATAGAATTTATACCATAGCCAAGTTATATTTGTCTGTGTTATATGATATTTGTTATTTATACGTAATGTTTGTTAGTTACATACTCTTTGGATGTAACATTGTACGCCTGTCAGATGTCGCAGAACATGGGGAGTCAATAACAAACAGTGAAAGAAAACAGACCTGGCTGTATGGACTAAAGTCCTTTGCCTTTCCCATTAGAGATAAATTAATATCATCATCATAATCGCAGAACATGTTAAATGAAGAATGGCCTGTTCGTAAAATTGACGTGGCCTTTAGAAAACAACGTCAGCGTCAAACACGTACGCAAGATTTCCGTGGGGATAATGTTCTTTCACATCCATAAAATATAATATACTTTTACGAGCTACGGGTTGCGTGATTGGAGTAAAAAGGCCGGTTTCTAAAACTTATACTTTCTTTTAACACTCACAAAGGGAGTAAGCAGAGTATCTTCATGATGCGCTGTCCCTCGCACGTGATGTTCCACGGGTATTCCTGATAGTAACCGATTCTTCCTTTTCTCTTCTGTTCTTCGTTTGTCTCTTCCTTTTCGTCGTGATCTTCCTCTAATTAATTCAGAATTCACTTCAGAACTGTCCTTAGCGCGCTTCAGAGCCCCTTACATAGTACCGAATTTCGATAGTCTTTTCATTTTCGATTTTTCTAGAATATCCACGAAACTGTAATTTTTATTAAAGAAAATATGCTTATGTTTCAACCAGTGTACAGCAACAATAAGGGTTATTTACCTATCAAAGAGTTTTATTAACATCGACTGGTAATTAGTAAAACATTATTTCTAATTGACAGAATTGACATCTCTAGCAAGAATTGACAAGACATTATCGGGCATTCGATAGCTAGTTGTACAAGTAACTTATTCATTCTTTGTATTCAGTGAAATCATTACATGATCAGTCGATGATGAATCAGTACATCAGGGTAGAGAAACGGCAATTAATTTTATCTTAAAATAGTTAAGTAGCGAACCCCGTGCATGCTACGTACGGTCAGATCTGTAAAGCGAAGGTACCAGGGCTTCTTGATTGTTCTTGACGTGTCCAAACAAAATAAATTTTATTGTTATGACACGTGAAGGGTAATTTTAATTATCAACTAGACATTGTAATCGATAGAAATCGACCGGGTCAACATAACTGTGTAAACAATTTCTCTTGCAGAAGTGTATAAATCAATTTAGGATCAAATATTCTAACATATATATTGATAACATGTCCCGTAGATGTAGAAGGAGATTATGGATTTTCTTTTTACGTAATGGAAGGGACGACATAGTATATTCATATCTTCTACTCCAGTATATCTTAAAACCTCAAGATCAAAGTATACAACCAGTGCGTGTTGCCAGTGATGGCTTACGGATCTGAAACATGGTCCTTCACTGCAGACCGTATGAGTAAGCTCAAAGTTGCTCAGTGCGCTGTGGAAAGGACTATGCTCGGTGCACCACTGCGGGATAGAGTCTGCAACGATGATATCCGCAGTAGTACTAGAGGGTAACCGACATAGCCGTAAGGATCAACAAGCTGAAAAGGCAATGGGCCGGCCGTGTAGATCGCAGAACTGATAAACTAAAAAACGTCCTCGAATGGCAGCCACGTACAGACAAACGCAGTATGGGATGACACTTCACAAGATGGAGAGACGACCTGCGCAATGTTGCGGGAAGTCGATGGATGGCAGGTGGCTCAGGACCGAGCTTTGTGACAATGTATGGGGGAGGCCTATGGACGATGAGAAGATGGCAGCAGAGGACTTGTGATAGGCTGAAATGATGATGGATATTATCAGTCAGGTAGAACCTTACGTTTCACCCCCTTACGAGAGGGCCCTTTTCGACCGACGAGCCTCCTATGAAGTTACAGTAATTATAAATTGGCTATTTAATTTACCTTCATTACGGTTATTTAAATCAAGGCATGAACATACAACCTTCATACAATCAACTTCTGTAACAAGGACATCTCGTTTTATGACGAATATTTTTAAGTAGATGTGTATTTATTTGAAGGGTTAATTCATAACATGGGGAAGTTTCTCATTTAAGTAAGTCGATAACATAAATTGTTTCCTAGTACCTCAGAGGTCATAGATTCGAGGCCGAGTCGAAGACTATGTCATCCATTGCAGTTAATGATGTCAAGTCTAATAATTATTATTGTAGATTATTATAGTTTTTTTTTTTTTATAGAAGAAGGGGGCAAACGAGCGTGCGGCACACCTGATGGTAAGTGATCACCGACGCCCACGAACATCCACAACACCAGAGGAGCTACAGATGCGCTGCCGGCCTTTAAGGAAGGAATAAGCTCTTTTCTTGAAGGTCCCTAAGTCGTAACTGTTCGGAAATACTGCTGGCGACAGCTGATTCCACAAAATCGAAGTGCGTCGCAGAAAACTTCGATTAAAACGCACTGTGGTGGAATGCCAACCATCTAGGTGGTATCGATGGAACTTCGAATTCTGTCGCGATGTACGATGGTGAAACTCAGCAGCTGGGATCAATCCGAAAAGTTCCTCAGAACATTCCCCGTGGAAAATTTTGTAAAAAATGCAAAGAGAAGCAACATCTCTTCGCAAGGCCAAAGGATCAAGCCGATCAGAGAGAGCTTGGTCGCCGACAATTCGAGCCGCTTGACGTTGGATGCGGTCAAATGGAAGGAGTTGGTACTGGGGTGCCCCTGCCCAGAGATGAGAACAGTATTCCATGTGGGGCCGAACTTGCGCCTTATAAAGTTGCAAACGGTGGACCGGCATGAAATACTGTCCCGCTCTACAGAGCACACCAAGCTTTTTGGAGGCCAATTTGGCCTTTCCCTCCAGGTGACCACGGAACTGAACGTCGCTTGATATGTCAACGCCAAGGATTCTGATACTGGCTGAGCCAATAAGGGGAATGTTCTCAAAAAAGAGGAGAAACGACAAAGGGATTCTTTTTAGCGGTGAACGCGCAAACCTGTGTCTTTTTGGGGTTGAATAGGACCAAATTACGTCGACTCCAATCCGAGACTTTGAATAACAAGACATCACCCGTGCTGTCGTCTGCATAGCAATGAATGCTACTGATTTGTAGCATGTCGTTGATATGCAGAAGGAACAGAGTGGGAGATAGCACACAGCCTTGTGGAACACCAGCATTCACGGGTTTGGGGTCCGAGCATGCACCGTCGACAACAACCTTGATGCTCCGATCCGTGAGGAAGCTGGTGACCCAGTTGCACAATCTCTCAGGAACCCCGTAAGATGAAAGCTTTGAAAGAAGCGCTTTATGCCAAACCCTATCAAATGCTTTCGCTACGTCCAGACTAACCGCCAAAGCCTCCCCCTTAGACTCAACTGCTTCTGCCCATCGGTGAGTCAGGTAAACTAGAAGATCACCAGCTGATCGTCCGCGACGGAAACCGTACTGTCGGTCACTGATCAGCTGGTGTTCCTCCAGGTACCTCAGGAGCTGGGTGTTGATGAGTGACTCCATTATTTTAGATAACAAGGGGGTGATGGCAATAGGCCTGTAGTTGGACGGATCAGAGCGGTCGCCTTTTTGGGTATTGGATGCACAAATGCTGTCTTCCAAGATTCCGGGACGACGCCTGAAGAGTAGGAGTGCCGGAAAAGACGCGTGAGAACCGGTGCCAACTCAGGGCACACATCCTCAGCACAATTGAGGGATTCCGTCCGGCCCACTCGACTTATGAATGTCCAGGAGCGGAGTGCCTTTCGCACTGAGCTCTGCAGAAACTGAATTTCCGGCATGGAGCACTTACACCACGGGATGGTAGGTGGAGAGTTTCCCCGGTCATCAAGAGTCGAGTTGATGCAAAAAGAGAGCCCAAGAGATCGGCTTTCTCTTTTGCAGTATGGGCCAGCGAATCATCCTCCTTGTGTAGAGATGGGAGAGATGGCTGACAGAAATTCCCTGGACAGCCTTGGCGAGAGACCAGAATGCGCGGGATCCCGATGGGAGGCGAACTAGTCTCTCGCCAATTCTGCCAATGTGCTTTAACTTTGCCGCAGCGATAACTCTTTGAAGGACCTGGAGGCAGAGTTGTACTCGTTTTAAGAGCACTGGTTTTGCATCCCGAGACGCCGATGCATCGGCCCAGGCCTGGTAGCACTTCCGCTTTTGGCGTGACGCTATTTTGCAGGTGCGACCAAACCAAGGCTGGGATTTACCTCCGACAGGCACTGCAGAGAACGGAATAAAAGTTCCATTCCCTGAAGAACCACATCGGTGACAGAATCTGCAACGGCGTTGGGATCATCCAGCGAGAAGCAAACCTGCCCCCATGGGTAGGAAGCAAAGAAAGACCGCATTCCATCCCAATCTGCCGACCTATATTGCCACACACGGCGGAAGCCCGTAGATCGCGTTCGGGATCGGCGCGCGATAGGCACTACACTCCGGATCAGACAGTGGTCCGACGAGCCAAGAGGAGCATCGACTGAGACCAAATATCCGTCCGGGTGTGAGGTCAGCAAAAGGTCCAACAGGGAAGGTGTATGACCTTCCACGTCTGGGATCCGCGTCGGCGAGGTCACCAGTTGTGTCAGGCCATATGCTAATGCAAAGTCGTGAACCGATCTCCCCGCATGATCGGTTATGCGAGAACCGAGCCAATCGGTGTGGTGGGCATTAAAATCGCCGAGAATCACGATCTCTGCGGATGGGATCTGTTGTAGCACGGAATCTGTAGCCATTTGGATGTGGTCGATGAGTCGGTCAGTTACGGTGTTACCGCTATGGGACCTGTAAAGGCACGCATAGACGCGCGGATGGTCGTCGCTATCGATGCGCAGCCAAACGGTAGATAGGTCCAAACCTTCAAGACTACCGAGGCGTCGAGAACAGATATTATCTCTGACGTATACGCAAACTCCGGCACGGAGCACAAAGGAGTGTTCCAGTTTGTACCCCGGGTAATGGAGATAAGAGGTATCAGCCGGAGACGATATCTGAGTCTCTGTAAGAAAAAGCAAGGCTGGCTTCGCCGTTTCAAGATGGTAATGAACGGCGCTAAGGTTCGAGTGGAGTCCCCTGATATTGCAGAAATCCACGGCGAGCGCGGTAGGGGATGCCATAGTTTCCTTGCTGCGTTTGCCTCGAGTAGGAAAGAAAGAGAGCGGAATATTGCCCCCCCCGGAATACGCGGGGCAGACTGAGCATCCACGATTAGGTAGCGTAGGAAAGACTGAACGTAGATGCTCAGTGAGGGATTCTCCAGAACCGAAGGTACTGGTACCCTCCTGGGGTAGCTCAAAATTATATACCGCTACCATATTTGGGGGGGGGAGGGGGAGAGGGCCTCCGGTTACCTCACTCACCGCACGAAATGCAGAAGCACAAGATGCCTCTACTTCACGCCGGTATTCTGCGAGGCCGTGGTACTTATCCGGACGAGCCGGCCCATTCCTGCGGCAGCAAAAGCCGCCGCTTATCCAACTGTTCATTTATATAAATTCGTGGATTACATATTATTATTTTAAGTCGGAGTTAATTGCAGAATAATTGCTTGTACGTGAATTCATTACAAAGTTAATAATTAATAAAAATGAAATGTTCGATATTTAATAATTTTATTTCATAGGTTCGACAATAAATCGATAGATGACGCTAGTAATATGATAACGAAGTTAACGTAAGTTTGTAGTTTAATGATATTATTTATAAACAAACAATTTACGACTTAAGTAGTCATTTTAGCGAAAATAATATTTATCATTGCATTTTTTTTTATTGTTAATGTCAAGCGGCTCACCTGAATGCCCACGTACATTTGCAACACCACAATAGTTGCAAGTGCGTTGCCGACTTTTAAGAGTATTCGAGGGATGGTAGGGTCGATTTGGAGGGGAATGGTGAAGGGGGCGGGAGGGGGATTGGGACTCCAGTTACCTCACTCACCACTGCGCAGGTCGTCACTCCATCTTGTGGGGGTCGTCCTACACTGCGTTTGCCTGTACGTGGCTGCCACTCGAGAACCTTTTCTCCCCAGCGGTTGTCAGTTCTGCGAGCTATGTGGCCGGCCCATTTCCACTTCAGCTTGCTGATCTTTACGGCTATGTTGGTTACCTTAGTTCTGCTGCGGATATCATCGTTGCAGACTCTATCCTCTCCCTAAATATAGTTAAAGACAGCTACAACGCGCAGCGGCTCCCCCTGGTATTGCAGACGTACGTGGACGTCACCTACCATCAGGTAAGCCGCGTGCTCGTTTCTGACTTTTACCTTAAAAAAAAAGACAGTATACTTGTTTAATAACCCTATGAGATTTGAATTAAACTTAATAGAACTAATAACCTATGTTACACGAATTTGGGCGTTTTTTTTTTTTAGTAAGAAATATACAACAAAGGTTGCTGTTAAAAAGGTCACCTATCTGACATTTTTATTATACGTCAGGAGTAAATTTATGTGAAAGCGAATTCATAAGACATGAATTATTGTTATTGACATTTTGCATTTGATACGTGTAGCGAAATGCTTTCTTAACACGCAACGACGCTGTTATATTTTGCAATAGACAATTGTTTTTTTTTAAATCAATGAAGCCGTTTTAATAGCATTGGTGTAACAATGCCGGTTTCTTAAGCTTCTATTTATTTTTAACACCTACAAAGGGAGTAAGCATTTCTTCTTGATGCACGTGATCGTCTTCACGGGTCTTCCTGATGATAACCAATCCTTTTCTTTTCTTCCTTTCGTGATCCTCCAGTTACTTTAGAATTCATCACTGAACTGTCCTCGGCGCCCTCCAGTGCTGCTTATGTAGTCCAGAATTTCAATCGCCTTTTTATTTTCGATTATTCCAAAATATGCCTGAGACGGCATTTAATTTTTATTGGAGAAAATAGGCTATTACAACCAGTGTACAGCCACCGTTATTTACTTATCAAAAAGTTCTGTTCTGTTCTGTTCCGATGTTATCGGCTGGTAATTTATAAAACACTATTTCTTTTGAATTTTCATTCGATACAGTATTATATAAGTGTGGGTGCATACGTATTACGTTTTTCATTTAGGTTTATTAGAACTTTACCTAATAACACATGTCATAAGGCGAGATGAAAATCTGCTAAACATCTTTGTCATATTACTTACAGTACCAAAACGTCTTCGATGGGACTGAAAACCTGTCACGTCTGATGCTGTGTAGATTGTTTTGTCATGAGTGAGAAATCAGTGATAGAAATCATTGAAAAAATCCGTCGATTGTTTGGGGTGACATAAGTTGGACGTGTGTTTACCAATAAATACACGAACACAAAATTCGTGTAGTAAAAGTCTTACATATCGTTGATATTATTGCTGTGTTTGATATCTTTAGTAGAAGGATAAGATATGAAAAGCGAATTAGATATAGATCCTTGGCGATACATTCCTGATCCTTGTTGGAAACTAATGTCTGATTGAAGTGTAATACTTACATATAAGTCATATACTTATATAACATGCTAGTGTTCGTAGCGTGCGTTATGTTTAGTAAAGTAGCAGCTCACTGCTGAACATAGGCTTCCTTCTCAAATATCTGAAATGGTTTTGAAGCCGGGAAGGGTTCAGCCACGCTGCTTCAATGCTGGTTGGCGTACTTCACAGGTATGAGTATCTCTCAGACATGCAGGGTATTCTCACCCTGTTTTCCTTTACCACCGATCGAATGGTAAATTCAGCATTTGATTTTAAATGCTGAATTTACCATTCGATCGGTCTATATATCGGATCTATTAACAATTTTACTGGTGCGCGGCAACGGGTATCGAATCCAGGTCAATCGCACTCTATGAAAATAAAGCGAGCTCTCTCACCACTAGTCTACCACGGCTCATTATTTAGTAGGCCGTATTTAGTAATTATCAGTAGTAAACCATCATAGGAACTAACCACGTGTACTGTTTGTTAATCTGACCCGCATACTTTACGATGCTAAGTATAATATGAGAGGTATATAATGTTATGACGAAGCTATAAAAGAGATTAATTAAAACAATTATGCATATAGTATATATAATATATATTAGTGTATATATATGTTTGTGTATATATCAATAAATATTTATTATATTATATTTTCACTTCTTTGTAACTTGTGTACACCTTAACCCTTGCTCACAGGTCATTATTTCCTCAGCAAAGTGGTTGCCTGGTAGAGATCGCTTCTAAGCGATAAGGCCGCCAATTGTACCTTTGTGTATCTAATGTCTCTTTTTATTTATTTTTTTTCCTATTTTTGCTATTGGTGTACAATAAAGTGTATTTTCATTTCATTTCATTTAAAACTTCGTAGCCAGTTTATGAAACTATAATATGTTTAATTTGAAATATAATTTAAATTTTCCGGCACGGTATCGGACGTACAACAATTTAAATACTGTAGTTTTCTCGTTACAGAGATCCTTTGTTTAGCATGAAAGAATACAACATTTTATTTGATTGCTGATGATTATTTGTAGGTCGTGAATTCCATTTATTTATTGTTACGGGAGTAACAAGCGTGTTAACTCATCCTTCTCCCCCATCCCCAAATATCCCTTATGGTTGATAACGCACCTGCTAGCTCCTCTGATGTTGCAGACGTACGTGGGCATCTGTAGTGCTGATTTTCCCACTTTTTTATTTCTTAATTTTCACAAATTGCGACGTCAGTGATGACGATTTCGTCCATGAATGTCACAATGGTACAATTCTATAATTACTACAGCCATAACCTTATTTGTCAGCCATTGTATAACATATCTTCCCGTATATACATACTTTTATGGCCATATATCGACCCGAGTAATTTCAAATCTCCGTGGGAATTCTCGTTTGGAACTAGATCGGATCATGTCTGAATTAAAATAAGTAGCAATTTAACAATTCTTTCACGTACTAAAAAAAACATAATATCACAGCGAAAGGGCCATTCTGTTTGTCTTTGTAATTAAATCTAGTAAAAATGCCGAGTTGTGACAGTTTAAACGAATCTGGAACTCACAACTTATATAATAATCTCTTGTATTTACGGGAACACTATACATTTCAAACGAAACTATTATTTACGGATTTTATCGGGTTTAATTTTGTTTTTATATTACCGACGTTTCCATTGCTTTACGACAGCCGTGGTCACGGGGGGACTGAGGTGTTAGACGTCCAGATGTCATAGTTAACTCTGGCTTGCTTCAGCTTTTATTTATTAATATTTGGTCCGATCTACGCAGTGTGCTCACAGTATCTTATGTTCGCACAGTGGAATGCTTGGTTTAAGATTTAATTTTGTTTATTACTGGATCGCAAGCCGGTGGTAGCGCACCCAGCCATCTTCTCTATTGAAATTAGAATGTTTTTTGATTTCAATAGCCTCGCGAATCATCCTTGGCAGGAATCGGTGTTCTTTTGCGAGAATTTGTGGTCAATCAAATCTGATGTAGCGGTTGGAGCGATCGAGGATATGAGCACAGACTGCAGACAATTGATACTTCGGGAATATAAAAACAAAATTAAACGCGATAAAATCCGTAAATTATAGTTTCATTCAGAACTTATACCTTGAATGTAGGAAAAGTTAAAATACTTTTTTTTAACGGTATAGGCGGCTACCTTGCAAGCGGCTCACCTGATGGTAAGTGATTACCGTTGCCTACGTACATCTGCAACACCAGAGCTGCTGCAGGTGCGTTGCCGGCCTTTTAAGGGTATTTGGGAGTTGGGAGGGAGAATGAGGAGGGGTATGGGAGGGGAAGTAGGCCTCCGGTTACCGAGACGTTGAAGATTTTCCTGAAAATTCCATAACCTCGGATAGATGGGAAATGATCATCTTCGTTAGGGCTAAATTCAATTAATGGGGCCGTACCAAATGGTACGTCTAATAATACCGATGTGTACCAATCTTACTGTCGCAAATTCAAGCGATGTGCAAAATAGTGATGTGTGTAAAAGTAAAGTAAGAGTAGTAGCCTGTAAGTGCCCACTGCTGGGCAAAGACCTCGTTCTCAAATACGGGTATCAGAGAGGGTTTAGGAGTCTGGAAAGGCCAGACACGCTGCTCCAGTGCGGTTTGGCGGGGTTCACAAATCCTCGAAATAATATTTTTATTATTTCTCAGACATGCATGTTTCCTCACGATGTTTTCTTTCACCGCTCAGCACGTGGTAAATGCAGCACTTAAAATTGCTATTAACAATTTCAGTGGTGCCGGCACCGGGGATCAAACCCAGGTCACTCTCGCTCTATAATATTAAAGCGAGCACCTTGACCACTAGGCTACCACGGTCTAATGTGTATAAAGCTTATTATATTTAGATTTGATACAAAGTTTTACTGATAACCATCATTTACAGTACACAAAAGTCGAGCAGTACATGTGTACATAAGTGACGGTAGCAAACTTTTGTTTGTTAAATCTTCAATTCATGAAAACAAATTAAAAGTAAATTATTCAGGGGGGTTACCCGTAGCCACGGCACGGCTCCAATTCTGAATTTAGAAGTCGGATAGCAACTGGAATGTTTATCGAATTTATCGATTATTGGCGATTAAAAATGTACTGCTGTGTAGTATAAGACTTTTTTTTTTTTTTTTACTTTTGGAAAAGGAGGCCAACGACCAAGCGGCTCACCTGATAGTGAGTGATTACCGACCTCCTCATACACCTGCAAGACCATAGGAACTGCAGGAAGGGGCCTCCGGTTGCCTTAACCACCGATACAATATATATATTTTTTATGGATTAGGCTTCAAACGAGCAAGCGGTTCACCTGATGGTAAGTGATTACCGTCGGCCACTTACATCTGCAGCACCAGAGGTGCTGCAGGTGCGTTGACGGCTTTTATGGGTATTTGAGAGAAGGGAGGGAGGAAGAGGACGGGGAGGGGTAGAGGGCCTCTCAGTTACCTCACTCACCGAACGAAACGTAGAAGCACAAGATGCCTCTACTTGACGCCGGTATTCTGCGAGGCCTAGTCGGCTTGTACGAGCAGCAGCAAAAGCCGCCGCTTGCCTGTACCGCGTGTACATTATTAATTTTGCGTGTACTTTATTCGTACATTGCCTTACAGCACCGAGTAAATTACGGACTTAGACTTTAGACCCACGAGAATTTGAATAAAAGAAAATTTTGTCGAAGCGCAGGAGAATTTGTCACTTTTATGTTACTATTATATTCTGTTTCTTCTATCCTATGCTCAGTTTTCTACGACTTTCCTTCAAACATTTATGTTATAACTTAAAAAAAAAAATTAAACACATTCACTCTCTTTTTGTTCTTCTACATTTTTTAAGAAAAACTCCTTAAATTTTGTTTCCCTTGAATGCGTTTCTGTGCAAAATAAATATTATTGTAATTTTTTTAGTCTTTCTATTGTTTAGTTTTCGATGGATGGAGCTAGTGATATAATAATGTTGAGTTTAGTAAAAAAATCAGCTAGATTACGCGCGTACCAGTATTTTGTGTCAATCAATTTGTCATTATTTATAACTTAGCATTTTGATATAATGAGAATAATCGTTACAATTCAATACTCTCAGTATTATTTTATTATTAATACAAAATCAACTTATTTTCCTTTGCTTCTAACCACTTGCTTATCTCCTTTTACTCATCGTATTACTTATTCCTTTGCAATAAAGATTTACAAATCACATTACATGTACTTTCACTTATAGATATTGTATCAGAAAATTTCATTAAATTTTTGTTTGAACTTTAAGTGAAATTTAGTTAACATTAATATGTTTAAGTGCTTATAACAGACAGTCGTGGTATTCTAGTGGTCATGGCGCTCCCTTTAATATCATAGTGATCTAGGTTAGATCCCCGGTGCCGGCATCACACTTCGGCATGTCTGAGAAATAATAAAAAATATTTCCAGGATATGTAAAGCCCACTAACCCGCAGTGGAACAACGTGGCGGGCCCTTCCCGGCTCCAAAACGCTCTTAGATATTTGAGAAGGCCTTTGCCCATCAGTGGGGACCACATACATATTTATTTATTTACCACATGCTCGACAGTGAAGGCTAAGAGCTTGAGCTGTAATCTGAGAAATAAAAGCTCTATAAAACCATGTGGAGTACAGGATACCAGAAAATGTAAATTTGATAATTTTATTTTACTAAATTAAATATTTATGTTGGTATAGGGCATATTATGTGAATTTATTACAAGACCAAAGTGAACAGACATCTAGGCAAGCGTGTACCATCCTAGGCCTCATCTTCGCTTTCCATCGGGCAGGATTGAGGTCAAACGCAAGCCTACTTTTTCATAAAAAAAAAAAATTATGTCACGTCAAAATATAAACGTATCTACGTTATCGTCGTCGTTTATAGACGAAATATATAAAATGGAAAATTGCTTTTAATCATAGATAATAAATATAGTCTCTTATACACAATACTAAGTCATCTTTTGTTTGAACGGTACATTTAGTTTAGAAACTAATTCTAAAATTATTGCTCTGTCTAATTACACAATGAAAATAGATTTGTCAAAATATAGCGAGGCCTGCGCTCTAATTGGTACAAGGCCATATATGGCAGACTCAACTACGTAGAGACGTGCCTAATACAGTTCTATCGATCTACTAAAGTTTTCTATCGATTTTTATGGCTTTTCTAAATAAAACAAAAGAACCAGAATAAAATTTAAATACTGTATATGTTCGAAACGTTAATTTATGTCCACGCGTGAACATATAGTCCGCGGGGCGAGGCGGCGGGGGGAGGGCACTGCAACTCGACGATTGCCCCACCGCCGGCACTAAATGTTCAAGCGCACTAACATGCTGACGTCGTATTATCTATTTAATAATTAATACGTGTAATACGGGTTCGATCCGCGGTGCCGGCACCGCTAAAATTGTTAATAGCAATTTTAAGTGATGTATTTACCACGTGCTGAGCGGCGAAGAAAAAACATCGTGAGGAAACCTGCATGTCTGAGAAATAATAAAAATATCATTTCGAGGATATGTGAAGTCCGCCAACCCCCACTGGAGCAGCGTGGCGGGCCCTTCCCGGCTCCTAAACCCCCTCTGATACACGTATTTGAGAAGGAGGCCTTTGCCCAGCTGTGGGCACTTACAGGCTGCTACATTATTTAACTTTTTACATGTAACTTGTGCAAAGGTTGTAAGAATAAGTAAAGATATAAAGGATGAAGTCGATATTTTCATTTAGCATCGCTTCCCACATTTGTATTTTTGAACTTTGTTCTTTGCTAGTTTTTTTTTTCTTATGTGATATGTAACGTGAGCGTCGACATTACCAGCTCAAGCCGAAAGCCAGCTAAACGAAAAAACTACAAATAAAAGAAGTTTTGCAAATTTGAAACTTCTATTATAATTTCTGAATTTCATTCGGAAAGTACAGATTTTATAAGTGTTAAATTATTAAAAATTAAAACTCGATGAAACAACAGTTACATTTCAAATGTGTAGTATTCGATTAAATAAGTAAACAGAAATTGGGTATCGTTTGAAATAGTGTTTATGTGTTTCAAATTCAAAATTTTCATATGTTTATATTTTAAGTCTCACATCGCCCCTCACAACATTAATTTTAAAAACATTCTACAAATACATTCTGACGCTGTGCCAAATTAAAAGCCGTTGGCTATAGTAGATTTAAGAAAAAAAAAAACATTTCTTTGAGCTCGTAGTTTCTTTCGGAAATAAAAGAAAAGAGAAAAGTAGCAGATTACCGCAAGATGCCTTACATGACGCACGCGTGGCGCCGCATAGCTGGCCTTTACACCGTTTCTTTTCTAACCTTGAGCCGAGCTTCGCGTTACGTTACATCGATTTTTTTTTTCACGAGTAAACGCCGAAACTCAGCTCAGTTAAGGGATTTTTTTTTAACGTCATACGTCCTAGTTTCGTGCTTTTTACCGTGCAGGGGAGGTAGCGTGATACGATCTGTCATCTCCTTTTTTTTTGCCCGTGGGTATTGTAGGTATCGACTATGAGCGATGTCTCTTTGTTCTCTTTCAAACTTATAGTTACCCCCCAGTTACCAGAACAAAACAATGATGGCCATTCCCCTGCGCAGCATTGCAGTTAATAGCACAGCAGTGGACTGTTATCAAGATCTGGTTGTGTACATATTCGCTTACACTTCTTTCCACATGATGGAGCCACTTCCAATGAATAGACGGAACCGGATGGTTGGACCTTAATTAAGCAGGGTTCTAAAGGATATGAACTCGGGACGTAATTAATCGTAACCATAAAATTATACATGGTCCTAAGAGGTGAATGCTTGATCTATCTGTCTATACATAGTAAAAAAGGATGACCCGAAGCGTGCGTTCATACAGAAGGACAAACTTCTGTACAAATTCACTATTCTTTGGAAATACGGGTCCGATTAGAAAAAATATTTTTGCATCAGATAGCCTGTTTATTGAGGAATGTTATAGGCTATGTAACATCACGCTACGACCCTTAGGAGCGGAGCAGTAGCCATGCACCTCGGTCATGTACTCATCATTTGTATGAAACATGCATTTCTGATCCAAATTTATAGCATAGCTATATACATTATAATAGAGTGTATAACGTTTAACTAAGATTGCCTTATGTAATAGCAATACAATTGTGAACTATATATAAAATTATGTAACTATGTATCTTTAAAAAATATGTAAAATTATTACGACATTTTATGTGATAAAAATATGCACATACGTCTGCGATATCAAAGAGGGGTTTACGACATGGACATGATCCATTTTTATGCCAATAAAAATGGTATGTAGATAAGTAAGTTCGGCTTGTAGCTATGTAAACGATTGCAACTTAAAGTTACAAAAAGTTAATTATAGTGAATATTTAAAATATAAAATAATATTAATAATCGAGTCGAGACAATATGCTATTCCTCCTGTTTCTTCCTCTTTCGCCCTAAAATACGCTCTACTCCACCAGCGGCGGGTGCCGATTGCTGGATCCGGGAGGACCCTGCCGACACCAAGCCACACTGGTGGGGTTGATGGATTCGTGGTGCTACAAGGACCATAAATATTATTGATGACTCGGAAGTCGACGACAAACGAGGCTTTGACCGGCGACGGATAGTAAAAAAAAATTTCCTACTAAAAAAAACTACTACTTTCCTACTAAAAACTATCAAGAATTTATTATTCACAGTTTATTTGAAATTTTAAATGTTGACGAGGCTTTAATACTTCATCAGTGTTTCAGCTTCAATTAACGCTTTTAAGAATCTGTCACCCACTTTGGTCTATGTCGAAAGAGGCGACTAGGCGACTTTGGATCCGGTATACCACTGCACGACCACAAGATACAGTCGGTGCATTCTGCGTAGATCGGACCAAAATTAATAACTAAAAGCTAACAATGACATTAGGACGTCTAACACCCCCGTCAACCCGTAACAACGGGTGCTGCAAAGCACTCGTAATGTCGGGTACATAAAGACTAAAATTAAACGCGATAAAATCCGTAAATAATAGCTTTGTGTAAAAAAAATTGTAACAGCACGAATGATTATTAAAATGTTTAATTTTTAAGCGTACGTTTTGATTGTAGCCCAAATTGGCACTTAAGACATAATAGTTACTGCCAAGGAACTTATAAATTCTAATTAGTTAACCCTTTTGGAGAAACTGCTTTCATAACATAACATTTAATAATTCAAGCTATTTTACATGCTTTATTGGTACTATTTGGATCAAGGACAAACAAACAACAACACAGAAAGAA
This sequence comes from Bhutanitis thaidina, assembly GCA_029286595.1. Classification (NCBI taxonomy): domain Eukaryota; kingdom Metazoa; phylum Arthropoda; class Insecta; order Lepidoptera; family Papilionidae; genus Bhutanitis; species Bhutanitis thaidina. Next base: position 2,468,683 of record JAGSMS010000020.1, on the reverse strand, counting down.
CTTACTTGTATGCTTGAAGGGCATCAGTTTTTACGACCTTTGTTACTAAGTAGACTTCAAATTTTATTTAGCAGGAAACGAAAGCCTTGAGAGTTACGATAAATGTATTTTAGAACGCGTGTTTAATAACTGGAAACGGAAAAGAGCCGTGTTAGTCTAGGGATCAGTGTTCTTTCTTTAACTTCGCAGTAAGTGTGTGCACTGGAAAAATTGTTAATATCGATTTTAGGTGTTGAATTTACCACGGTTAAGAAAAACACCGCGACGAAACCTGCACACCTGAGAAATAATAAAAATATTATTTCGAGGACGTGTGAAGTCCGCCAACACGCACTGAAGCTTTGCCCTTTGGACCATTTCGTTCTCCAGTCTTTCTCAAAAAATATTCGTGAGAAGGCCTTTGTCCAGCGGTGGACGTTTTTAGGTTACTACTTTACTATATTGTAACCGAGATTACAATCAGGATACACGACTACGTCGTACGTTTATGTGAAGCCTGGAGATTTTTCTGCATTTAATTTTGGCCAATACAATTCAATAAAAAATAATATAATGGTCGTGTGGAAGAGACGTAAGAATAAATATTTTATATATATCAAGGTAAGTGATTACCGTCGCCCACGTACATCTGCAACACCAGAGGAGCTGCAGACCTTTAAGGATATTATAAAGTTGGGAGGAATGATTAGGATGGGCGATGGGAAAGGGGGATGTAGGCCTCCGGTTACCTCACTCGCCGACCGAAACGCAGAAACTCAAAATACCTCTACTTCACGCGGGTATTCAGCCATTCATCGTGTCATTTCGTGCAGCAGTAAATGCCACCGCTTGTCTCTACCACGTATAACCTATCCCCTTACATAATACCCGACAAGCGAACAGGCAAACTCCGGGCGCAAACTCCTGTCTCAAATCCGTTGACGTGGCTCACCACTGCTTGTATTATCTCCCAGAGAGATAAAAAGTGGGTGGCGGAAGCATGATATGCTACGCTACGGCGTGCCAAATGGAAATTCCTAATTTCTACCTACGTCTTTGAGTGACAGGCGTGAGTGTTATAACGGAACTATAATTTAAAATTAATATTTCTGTATTTTGTTTACTATTATATATTATAATTATATTAGATCTTATCGCGTTTAACTTTTGTTTTTCTGTTACCGACGTTTCGAGTGCTTCACCCATGGTTAACGGATAAACGGTACATTATTTTAATTTCAAATGAATAGTGTTCGCGTAAATACTAGAAATCATATGTTTTAATTGATCATACAACTTCGAACATAACTTTAATGCAGCGTAACAGTTTAAATTTAGTCTCAAAGGAAGGCGAAAGTTACTTTAAGAGCACGGCCGGAAAGTTACTTCAAAAGGCCGGCAGCGCATCTGTAGCTCCTCTGGTGTTGTGGATGTTCGTGGGCGTCGGTGATCACTTACCATCAGGTGAGCCGCACGCTCGTTTGCCCCTTCTTCTATAAAAAAAAAAAAAAAAAACGTAGTTCAAAGAATGGATAGAAAGTTCATATGTTAACATCTGGAAGTTGCACGGAATGGTACGTAAATTACAAAGAGCTGCCTGCACATTCACATCTTTTCAATGCAAGTTATTACGTATTGTAGGTGATGTATCGTATGCATTTGGTAAAACATCTGGAGTATACAACATTTTTAGAACATAAGCGATTTCCGATTCCATTTGTGTTTTTTATTTGTCGCATCGAAGTAACGAGGCGAGTGTGAATGGTAGTAGAGTCGGGAGAGGTAGAGCTAAGCGAACATTTCACGATCAAATCGGAGACGTTCTGAAAAAAAGCTAGGTCAAGAGTACTCTAAACAAAAGCTCATGCATGCGAAGATTGATGAAAGTGGAAGAAGCGAAAGACGTATGTCACGCCCGTAGCAAGTCGAAGAAGATTGTTTCTGTCTGCCCCGTTGGGAACAAGGCGTGAATATAGTCATACATACATCAATTAACAAAACTTATATGGTACATAGTTAAAAAATAACTAATAAGCAATAAAAAAACATAGCAAAATTTTAGCTCGGCAAAGGAGCTAGCGGTTCACCTGATGGTAAGTGATTACCGTCGCTCACTTACATCCGCAACACTGGAGGTGCTGTAAGTGCGTTGCCGGCCTTTAAGGGTATTAGGGAGATGAGAGGGGATGAGGAGGCGTTGGGAAGGGGGTGTGGGCCTCCGGCTTGATGCCCAATGTCAGTTTTTCGAAACTTATGGGATATTTGAATCGTTTCCCTCGACACTAAGACGGTCACGTTGTTCTACATGAGCACTGGTGATAAGTATTAAAACGACTAAAGCGTTTAGGCTTCTGTCCACCTCAATGCGTGGCTACGTCTGATGGTTATACGAATTTGTAGACTCTACATATTGTATCTTCGATGGCCCTACAGTCGGCAGTGAGATTGCGATAATTCTTTTTGGACGATGGTAATGATTTCGTTTGTACCGATGTCATGTACGTTTAATACATATATAATTTTTCGTGTATATAAAATTCATATTTTAAACGTGATAGAGCCAAGCGGCGGCTTTTGTTGCTGCTCGAATGGGCTGGCTCTACCACGGCCTCGTAGAATACCGGCGTTAAGTAGAGGCATCTTGTGCTCCTGCGTTTCGTTCGGTGAGTGAGGTATCCGGACGCCCACTCTCACTCCCCTGTCCTCATACCCTTCCATCTACCAAATACCCTAAAGGCCGGCAACGCACCGGCAGCACCTCTGGTCTTGTAGATGTACGTGGGGGACGGTAATCACTAAGCATCAGGTGAACCGCTTGCTGGTTTGCCGCCTTTCCCATAGAAAAAAAAGTGACCACTGCTGCTCGAATCGGCCGGCTCAACCGGGGTAGTATCGAGGCCTCGCAGAATAACGGCGTCAAGTAGAGGCCGTAGGTAACCGGTCGCCCGCTCCCCTTGACCCCCTTCATTCTTCTTCCTCTCTTACAAGCCGGTAACGCCTCTACAGCTTCTTTCGTTGTGAGGTTGGTATTTAGAGAAAGAGATAGCATATATTCACACTTACAGGGCCATAGATACCGATGGTTAATGGATATAAAAAGTAGCTGAATAAGGAAAGTTCTAAATCGAGATCACATAATGAAAGAAGCCGAAAAATTACGGGATAAGTTAAGATATCGCTGAAATGGCCCGATCACGCAAACGGGCCGTTATCGCGATTGTTATTGCTAACTTACGTAACAATTTTGTATCAGCGGCTTCTATTCATTATATTAAAGGCTATAAGCGAAAATAACCCTATGGTTATTTTCGCTTTTAACCGCTGAGCTATCTCATAGTCATAACTTTATCGTCTCTCAAAAATTTCCTTCCAACCACTACTAAGATTTTACTTGTCCAATCGCTCATTTTACCAATTATTGACTATGCCGATGTGTGTTGCACAGACCTATCTCAACAACATCTCAACACACTGGATCGTCTTCTTAACAATTGCATCAGATACATTTACGGTCTGCGCAAGTACGACCACGTGTCTTCCTTTCGTGCACAGCTCAATTGGCTGCCAATTCGTCAGCGCAGAAATGTTAGAACACTTTGCACCCTTTTCACAATTCTAAACGATCCTTGTGTTCCTGAGTATTTGAAATCTAAGTTTCAATACCTGGGTGATTCTCATAACTGTTTTCTCCGCTCTTCGGGTAGTCTCAAGTTGCTTACGCTTTACGGCTATAAGGCTCTGGAACGAAATCCCTCTTGACATTAAAAAAGCTCCTAATAAGTTTTCCTTTAAAAATAACATCCGCAAACATTACAGAAATGTTGCAAGTCTGTACTAGTGGTGCTGTTTGTTATTGTGCCGCTTTAGTTGTTTGTCTTGACATGTATATTATACTATGTATATATGGTATATTTGTATATATGTTATTTATGTATCTATCTATGTATGTATCTACCTATCTGTGTAAGTATATAGTTATATCCTATCCTTTTACTGGTCTTAGCTGTATCGCCTCTATTATGTATATATCTCTGCTTAGCCTAATGGTTGACTGGGAGAGAATGCCTCTAGGCATTAAGTCCGCCATATGTACCAATTAGGGCATAAAGATTAAATAAATAAATAATTCGATGGTATAATAAACTTTTGTACGAACGCTGACAATCGAGTTAGTGACTCACCTGATGTTAAGTGAATACCGTGGGCGTCTCCGGCAACATATATGTATTCGATGAAGTTATTGCTGTTAACCGTTTTGGCTTTTACAGCTTCATAGGTTTCTGCCTGCGTCCTTGAGGCCGCAGGCGTTATGCTTTAAGTAGATGTACAGGTGTATATCTACTGCTTACCTCTTTATAGTAAGCTATCTATGGACCGTCCAAGGAATGATTCGGACTTCGTCTCGGACGGTCGAGGTGTTCTTCGGCAACACCAGGGGAGCTGCCGGTGCGCTGCCGGCCTTTAACCTTATTTGAAGAGGGGAAGGGAGTGAGATGGCCTCCGGTCACCTCACTCACCGAACGACTTCGGGCTGGTTTTCTGCGAGGCCGTGCTGACCCCGTTCGAGTAGCACTATACGAGCAGCAGCAAAAACGACCACCTGGCTCTACCACACACTGATCTCACCAGGCCGTCAGAAGAAGAGTATATAGAGAAGGTCGATGAAGGAATAGGAAGGAAATCTTTGCCTCGCAGAATACCGGCGTGAAGTAGAGACGTCTTGTGCTTCTGCGTTTCGTTCGGTGAGTGAGGTAACCGGAGGCCCACACCCCCTCCCTATTCCCCTCCTCTTCCCTCCGATCTCCTAAATATCCTTAACGTCCGGCAACGCACCTGCAGCATCTATGGTGTTTTGCAGATGTATATGGGCGACGGTAATCACTTACCATCAGGTGAACCGCTAGCTCGTTTGCCGTGTTTTCCATAAAAAAAAATGTATGCTGCTATTTCACTTACTTAGTTGGTGTAGTACTTTATATATCTATATAATTAAAAATGAAATACTGTTCGCTAGTAGGCGCATCGCGGTAGCTCACTTAACAACTAAAAACAAATAATGTATCTACATAATCATCATCATCATCATCATCATCATTTCAGCCTATCAGAAGTCCACTGCTGAACATAGGCCTCCCCCAAAGATTGCCACGAAGCTCGGTCCTGAGCCACCTGCATCCATCGACTTTCCGCAACACTGCGCAGGTCGTCACCCATCTTGTGGGGGTCGTCCTACACTGCGTTTGCCTGTACGCGGCTGCCACTCGAGAACCTTTTTACCCCAACGGTTGTCAGTTCTGCGAGCTATGTGGCCGGCCCATTGGCACTTCAGCGTGCTGATCTTTACGGCTATGTCGGTTACCTTAGTTCTGCTGCGGATATCATCGTTGCAGACTCTATCACGCAGAGAAACACCGAGCATTGCCCTTTCCATAGCGCGCTGAGCAACTTTGAGCTTCCTCATACGGGCTGCAGTGAAGGACCAAGTCTCGGATCCGTATGTCATCACTGGCAACACGCACTGGTTGTATACTTTCGTTTTGAGGCTTTGCGGTATACTCGACGAGAAGATATGACGTAGTTTCCCGAACGCAGCCCAGCCGAGTTGGATTCGTCGATTGACCTCTGAGTCGAAGTTGGACTTACCTAATCGGACAATTTGTCCCAGGTATACGTACTCGTCTACAACTTCGAGCCTATTGTTCCCCAATAACAACCGGTATTGGTGTGACATGGACGTTTGACTTCGTCTTGTCCATGTTCATCTTAAGACCAACCTGTTGGGAGACGTTATTGAGGTCATTGAGCATTGTACTAAGCTCCTCCTGCATGGAATATACGATACGATACGATACGATACGATTTATTCATTTACACAACACAAAAGTTACAAGAAATTCAATTATACAGAAAAAAAACAATAGATATGTAAAAACAAAAGGAAATAATTTAAGAGAAAGACTTTATAATTTATAACCCGTGTCTATATGAAAGGGTGCTGACTCAGCACAGTATCGCGGGGTTAACCGCAACGCTGATCTTCAGTCAGCACCGACCCTGTTGCGCGTTGTACTTCGCATACTGTTTCATAATCGCAGTACGCAAGATATGTTTGCTGTAAACGAACTGCTCTTCCACGATTTACCATCCATATACAGGCATAACCAAGTTACTTATAACAAATTAATATAAAAGCGACAATTAATGTATATAACGACATTTTCTCCAAAAAAAAAACAAAAACAGCATAATATTAAACACTACAAAACACTACCATATATAACCAACAATGAAAACTTAAACAATTAATCCAGTTTTAAATAAACATATTTAGTATATATCTAAAGAAACAGAGTATGTATTAGTCAATTTGACTTTTGCAAATTTAATAAATATAGACGATATAATTTTTTAAACGTAGTTTTTGTTTTAGCCTCGCGAATAGGGGGTGGTATGTCATTCCAACATTTAGTAGCGCAAAATCTAAAACTCCCTCTGAAAGCGGCTGTTTTGTGTTTAGGTACAGAAGACTTGCGAACAGCGAACATATCTTTTTTTCATGCATGGATTATCTGCTTATAGTCTGCCCATAACACAGGGAAAGCAGGTTGCTGAGCGCAGTGCCGGTATCCTCACACTAGAGATGCTCCTACCTGTCCCATCTGATCTTCCATCATCCATTCATTTCATATTCAACGATGACATGGTATTTTCCACCTTAACACCCCATTTCCATGTTTCATCCATTACTTTCCTATACAATTATTCCAGTGTGCGTGCTTCTGCGTTTCGTTCGGTGAGTGAGGTAACCGGAGGCCCACACCCCCTCCCTATTCCCCTCCTCTTCCCTCCGATCTCCTAAATATCCTTAACGTCCGGCAACGCACCTGCAGCATCTATGGTGTTTTGCAGATGTATATGGGCGACGGTAATCACTTACCATCAGGTGAACCGCTAGCTCGTTTGCCGTGTTTTCCATAAAAAAAAATGTATGCTGCTATTTCACTTACTTAGTTGGTGTAGTACTTTATATATCTATATAATTAAAAATGAAATACTGTTCGCTAGTGAGCGCATCACTTGATGCGCTCACTAGCAAGCTTAACAAAAACAAATAATGTATCTACATAATCATCATCATCATCATCATCATCATTTCAGCCTATCAGAAGTCCACTGCTGAACATAGGCCTCCCCCAAAGATTGCCACGAAGCTCGGTCCTGAGCCACCTGCATCCATCGACTTTCCGCAACACTGCGCAGGTCGTCACTCCATCTTGTGGGGGGTCGTCCTACACTGCGTTTGCCTGTACGCGGCTGCCACTCGAGAACCTTTTTACCCCAACGGTTGTCAGTTCTGCGAGCTATGTGGCCGGCCCATTGGCACTTCAGCGTGCTGATCTTTACGGCTATGTCGGTTACCTTAGTTCTGCTGCGGATATCATCGTTGCAGACTCTATCACGCAGAGAAACACCGAGCATTGCCCTTTCCATAGCGCGCTGAGCAACTTTGAGCTTCCTCATACGGGCTGCAGTGAAGGACCAAGTCTCGGATCCGTATGTCATCACTGGCAACACGCACTGGTTGTATACTTTCGTTTTGAGGCTTTGCGGTATACTCGACGAGAAGATATGACGTAGTTTCCCGAACGCAGCCCAGCCGAGTTGGATTCGTCGATTGACCTCTGAGTCGAAGTTGGACTTACCTAATCGGACAATTTGTCCCAGGTATACGTACTCGTCTACAACTTCGAGCCTATTGTTCCCCAATAACAACCGGTATTGGTGTGACATGGACGTTTGACTTCGTCTTGTCCATGTTCATCTTAAGACCAACCTGTTGGGAGACGTTATTGAGGTCATTGAGCATTGTACTAAGCTCCTCCAGCGATCCTGCCATAAGAACTATGTCGTCGGCAAATCGAAGGTGAGTGATGTATTCGCCATTGATGTTGATACCGTATCCTTTCCAGTTCAGCTGCTTGAAAACATCTTCCAATGCAGCGGTGAAGAGTTTCGGGGATCTGACATCACCCTGTCTTACACCTTTCTGCAGTTGGATTGGTTTCGTACTCTGATTCTGTACTCGGATAGACATCGTAGCCTCATTGTACAAACACCTCAGCACTTCGATATACCGAGAGTCTATCTGGCACCGCTGGAGACACTGTAGCACCGCCCAAATTTCGACTGAATCGAAGGCTTTCTCATGGTCCACATACGCCAGAAATAATGGCAAATTGTACTCCTCGGCCTTTTGTACAATCTGGTGAAGAGTATGTATGTGGTCTATGGTACTATAGCCTTTTCGGAATCCGGCTTGTTCGGGAGGTTGGAAGTCGTCAAGTCTGTTCACTAGACGATTTGAGATGACTCTCGAAAACAGCACGTAGACGCGGCTTAGAAGCGATATCGGTCTATAATTCTTCAAAAGGCAGTTATCCCCTTTCTTGAAGAATAGGACAATCACGCTTCTACTCCACGCTTTGGAGATCTGTCTATTCAGTAGCCGATACGCTGACGCATCCGTTGTAGACTGCAGCTTTATCTCACGCCTGGCTTTCATGAGTTTAAGAGTGTGATCGGAGAGCTTTTGGGGCTTGTTCGTGCGGCGGGTCCTGCAAAACTTAGCTCCTACCGTATGGACAGTTTCCACTAGCCTGCTATTCGTATCGTCCACTGTAACGCAATCGTCTAGGCACTGAAAGCGATTATGCAATGCGAGCTAAAAGCTCTCGGGGTTCTGGATAAGGGCACATGGTGGGCGAAGCGTAGACTTCACCAGACGAGACCACTCGAGCCTAATGTTAAGGTTCAGTGTGCCTCTTACCATTCGGTGATCACTGCCGGTTTTTACCCTAGTGATCACAGAGACATCACTGAACAGCTGACGCTTTGTCGTTATGATGAAGTCGATCTCATTTTTTGTAGTACCGCCCGGGCTCATCCATGTCCACTTCCTGTGGGGCCGCTTCTGGAAATAGGAGTTCATCATAAAGAATCCCTCCTTTGCCATGAAGTCAGCCAGCTGTTGCCCTCTTGGGTTCCGTTGCCCTACTCCAAAGTTCCCCACTATCAGCTCATCGCCTTTGTGTACCGTGTAGTGAGTCTTAGAGCAATCCATGGGTCTTGAAATATCCTCATACATTGCCTCCACTTCATCATCAGGGTGTGTCGAGGTTGGTGCGTATACCTGTGTGACCTTCAGCGAATACCTTTTGGTTATTCTGAGTATAAGGTACGCGACCCTACTCGACACACTTCCGATCTCGATCACGTTGTTGATGAGAGACCTGTGGACACTAAACCCGACACCTCCTTGGGACAGATGGTCACCCTGTCGGTAGTAGAACAAGTTACCGGATTTTAGGATTATAGAGTTCTCTCCCTGTCTTCGGACTTCAGACAACCCTATAATACTCCAGTGTAACTTGCTTACTTCTTCTTCCAGTTCTAGTATCTTCTCGTCGGTCCTCAATGTGCGTGCGTTATATGTTGCCAGATCCAGTCGTTTGGGTTGGCAGCTAGAAATCAGCCGGTGATTCTTCGCACCCCCTGCCTCGCCGTTACCATGGCTGCCACCATAGCCAGGACTAGCGAGGCCGCCGGGGACTGGGGGCCATTGCTTTCTTCTACTTCTCATCATGGGGGGGTTTGCCTTGGTTGCCACGCCTGGCGAGTGGGTTGGCAACCGCAGTTTTTTTTGTTCTAGTGCAGGAAGATGCTGCTGCCCATCTCCTAATATAAATTTTTACCATTAGTCGCCTTTTACGACACCCATGGTTAGACAGGGTTGGCGCTATTCTTTACTTCCAACAGCCACACGGAAATGAGGATGCTCTCACCAACGAACAGTATTCGAGCGCATCACCTGGCTGGACCAAAAATTGGCAATTTTTTTAAAATATTCGGATTACACGGCTATGGCGACTGCGATGCCGGACCACCACCGCTGTATGGTTGTTTTAGGGAAATCGTAAGCGTCCAAGGCTGGAATGCCATGCATGGAATATACGATACGATACGATACGATACGATTTATTCATTTACACAACACAAAAGTTACAAGAAATTCAATTATACAGAAAAAAACAATAGATATGTAAAAACGAAAAGAAATAATTTAAGAGAAAGACTTTATAATTTATAACCCATGTCGTGTCAAATGAAAGGGTGCTGACTCAGCACAGTATCGCGGGGTTAACCGCAACGCTGATCTTCAGTCATCACCGACCCTGTTGCGGGTTGTACTTCGAATACTGTTTCATAATCGCAGTACGCAAGATATGTTTGCTGTAAACGAACTGCTCTTCCACGATTTACCATCCATATACAGGCATAACCAAGTTACTTATAACAAATTAATATAAAAGCGACAATTAATGTATATAACGACATTTTCTCCAAAAAAAACAAAACAGCATAATATTAAACACTACAAAACACTACCATATATAACCAACAATGAAAACTTAAACAATTAATCCAGTTTTAAATAAACATATTTAGTATATATCTAAAGAAACAGAGTATGTATTAGTCAATTTGACTTTGCAAATTTAATAAATATAGACGATATAATTTTTAAACGTAGTTTTTGTTTTAGCCTCGCGATTAGGGGGTGGTATGTCATTCCAACATTTAGTAGCGCAAAATCTAAAACTCCCTCTGGAAGCGGCTGTTTTGTGTTTAGGTACAGAAGATTTGCGAACAGCGAACATATCTTTTTTTCATGCATGGATTATCTGCTCATAGTCTGCCCATAACACAGGGAAAGCAGGTTGCTGAGCGCAGTGCCGGTATCCTCACACTAGAGATGGTCCTTCCTGTCCCATCTGATCTTCCATCATCGATTCATTTCATATTCAACGATGACATGGTATTTTCCACCTTAACACCCCATTTCCATGTCTCATCCATTACTTTCTTATACAATTATTCCAGTGTGCGTGTGCGTGGGCATGTGTGTATGCGTGAGTGTGTGTGACTAAAACAGGCAGATAAAAAAAAATAGGATTATAACGATTTTTTTTATTTACTGGCAGCCTTTTATACGTAAATGTATTTATTAAAAATGCTGAAAGAATTTTATAAGGTTAACGAGATACTCGGAGCAAACAAACAAAAAGTTTTAATAGCAAATATTGCAGCAAAGCAAACAAAACCGCCGGCCATTTCACGTTAAAAAAAAAACTCTACTCACCTGAAATATTCTAATGAGAAAACTCTCCGCCATTAAATGTGCTATCGGGCGGAAACGTTAAAATTAAAACGGGAGTTCAAATTTATGCATTTAACGAAAAAACTTTTTAACTAACTTACAATAAGACTTCTTTTAGTAATAACGCGATGGTTTTAGTGGTTCGCGTATCTGACAGCTGATCCACGAGTTAAAATCCCAGCCGAAACCCAATATTGGTACAAGAAACCAAAATTATCTTTTTTTTTTCTACCCTATGAATAATGCAGCTGAACCCGGTACTCTGTCCATAACTGTTCTCACAGAAAATCTTAGTTTAAAATGTCTTTTCGCAAAACAATAAATACAGAAGACGAGTCGACAAAACTTATTGTATTAATATATGTTGTATTGAAGAGATTATGTAAACAAAATATGAATGAACTTAATATGTACTGGAGTCGAGAGATAATTTACAAATTACAAATAATACCTCGCCAGTGCGATTAATAAGTAAAATAATAGTAATAATTAATGATAAGTATTGACATTATTTTTATTATTAATTACAGATTAAGTGCTTACGCATGTAAATGACAGATAAATGGGTTTCCACGACCCACTATTCGCCCTTTAGACGCACAACGTGATCGGTGTCGGGCTTTGTCGCCAGGCTTGCTGCCGAGTTTGAATTAATTCCAAGGAAAGTTATTTTTGATTACAGTATTATATTGTAACGTAAGAGTAAGGGCCGTGGTAGCCTAGTCGTCAGGGCACTCATTTTAGTGTCATAGAGCGTGAGTGACCTGGATTCGATCCCCGGTGCCGGCACCACTAAAATTGTTAATAGCAATTTTAAGTGCTGTATTTACCACGTGCTCAACGGTGAAGGAACACATCGTGAGGAAACCTGCACGTCTGAGAAATAATAAAAATATTATTTCGAGGATATGTGAAGTTCGCCAACCCGCACTGGAGCAGCGTGGCGGGTCCTTCCCGGCTTCTAAACCTTCTCTGATACTAGTATTTGAGAAGGAGTCCTTTGCCCAGCAGTGGGCACTTACAGGCTGGTACTTTACTTTTAAATATTGTAACGAATGCCCGATAATGTCTTGTCAACGCTTACGTCTTCGAATGACAAGTGAAAAGAAATAATGTTGTATAAATTACCAGTCGATGTTAACGAAAGGTAAATAAGGGTGGCTGAACGCTGGTTGAAACATAAGCCTATTTTCTTCAATAAGAATCAACTCCTCTTACGGGATTATTTCGAAATAATCGAAAATAAAACAATCATCGAAATACGGGTATCTACATATAGAGCTTCGGAGTGCGCTAAGGACAGTTCAGATGCGAGTTCTGAAGTAAGTGCAAAAGAGTGAGAGAGTGAGATCACAAAGAAGAGAAAAACAAGGAAAGAAGAAAAAGAGGAGACTGAAGAAAATAATTGGTTACTGTCAGGAAGACCCGGGGAAGATCACGTGCGAAAGATAGCGCATCAAGAAGAAATTCTGCAGCCTTTGTAAGTGCTAAAAATAAATAGAAGCTTAGGATACCGGGCTTTTATCTAATATCTAATTTATAATATCAATAACAATCAATAATATCTAATCTAGCAACCCGTAGCTCATAACAATATCATATATATTTTGTATTAAAAATCAAAAGTCACTTGTTTCAGAACCGGATAATTGTAAATGTTTGTCTAAGGATTGGATTATTATCACGGTATTATTGTTTGCTCGCGAAACTATATTCGAAGCCACAGATTTCCGAATATGGCACGAAGCGGATCTGTCTAATGTTTTGGATACGAAATTTAGATCCTTGTTTTATTCTAAATATACCTACTGGCTGATATTGGTTAAATTAACTTTGTATCTCTACCATTATCACTTCAAAATTTATAGTCCTTTACTGTTTATTGCACCGTTAAACATATTTATCGTCTTATATAAAATAGTGTAAAACAGTGTGCGCGTGTTCGTAATTCATCTCCTTTCAAATGGCTTGGCCGAATTTCGATGAAATTTTATTTTGGTACTTACAAGGTCATAATTAAGACATTAGACTCATCGCGCCACCTACCGGAAATAGCAGAACACCGTCTATCAAGCCTGCTGTCGGTAATATAATTGTACATCAATGCGATCCTTTAAGTTACGTAACGATTATGAAAACAATCATGGTCCGGGCAACTCGCCGCAAGTATACGCACTAACGCAGAGTGATTCGCTCGTCATTGCCTTCCCACAGTGAGAGCAACAGAGCAAGGGTCGGATGCTGTGACAGAGAATGCTGCATACTGATTGGTATCACTGAGCCAAACCACGTGGTCGTTAAATTTTTTTTTTTATAGAAGAAGGGGCCAAACGAGCGTGCGGCTCACCTGATGGTAAGCGATCACCGACGCCCACGAACATCCACAACACCAGAGGAGCTACAGATGCGCTGCCGGCCTTTAAGGAAGGAATAAGCTCTTTTCTTGAAGGTACCTAAGTCGTAACTGTTCGGAAATACTGCTGGCGACAGCTGATTCCACAAAATCGAAGTGCGTGGCAGAAAACTTCGATTAAAACGCACTGTGGTGGAATGTCCAACCGTCTAGGTGGTACCGATGGAACTTCGAATTCTGTCGCTATGTACGATGGTGAAACTCAGCAGCTGAGGTCAATCCGAACAGTTCCTCAGAACATTCCCCATATGATGTATTATATATTGTTCAAATTATATGACTAGGTTACTATTTTTTTCTGTAGATGGTGTTTGTAGTAAAAAATACAGAGCTTGGTGACGTATTAAAATAAATCTATATAACAGTATATGTCATGAAAAGTCTTCATATAACGGCCTTTGACAGGCATGAAGGTAATCTTAAGAGGATTTCAATTTTCTTTTAGACGTTCGTAGAAATTTCGGTTGATAAATATTGTAGGCTATTTTTCATGTTCACGTGATTCTTTAAAATGTTCTAAATCAACACTACTTATCCCTTTATGTGTTATAATTTTGAAACAGATTATTTTGATATGCGTTATATTAGGACTAAAGACGCTTGAAGGGGTAATAGATGAATTCGAGATATTGCCGGTATAACTTTGGATGGTGGTAAAATTAAACAGGCACGCGAATAAGCCATTATCTTAAATTTTATTGCCAACTTGCTGAATAATTTTGTACCTTTTTGTGGCTACGAATCATTGATTTAAAAGCCTAAAGAATGAAAACATGGCTCATAAGTCATAGTTTTATCTCTATGATTACAGAAAATTACCTTCACTGCCGATCACGAAGTAAATTTAGCACTTAAAATTGCTATTAAATGTTTTAGTGGTCCCGGCCCCGGGCATCGGTCCCCGGTCACACAGCTAAAGCTTTTTTCGCGGGTAGGTGTAGAACAACCAACAGCTCGTTTTAAGACCTCGTGAAAATTTGTTTTAATAATTTAACTTGCACAGTATTTTGAACTAATTGTATATAATTAAAGTGGAACAAGTATTTTAACAGTTGTTCTCCATAACTATGGTCATATAAACAAAATTTAAAGACTTACGAACACCTTCCACCATAACCACAATTAAACCGAAATAATTTAAATTCTCGCCACCGAAATATATTAATTACTACTACTATGGCAACAGCTGTGGATTTGCAAAGCATACAAAGGGACCTAGAAGGAAGCTGGACCCTAAAGATGGCTGAGTTCGAGAAAAGATTGAAGGCTGCTTCCTGCCCAACCAATCCAACAATTGTGCAGCTTCAAGAAGAGTTTTGTGCTTTCAAGGAAGTTGTGGGTTCAATGCTCAACCTTCTTCAGCAACAAGTTCGTGACTGTCTAAGTGGTATAGATGCTATTAACATGCGTCATAGAAGAAAGGCTTTACTTTTCAGTGGTATCTCTGAGGCACCCAATGAAGACATTCAAAACGAAGTTTTGCAGTTGATTCACTCCAAAATGGGGTTGTCTCAGATAACTTGTGCTTCTTTGAAACAATGTTATAGACTCGGTGTGCAACAGACTGATAGAATTAGGCCTGTCATTGTATATTTCACAATCACCAAACCAAAATTGAAGTGTGGAATTCAAAGTCAAAATTAAAAGGCTCTGTTTTCTCTGTTGCTGAATTTCTGACAAAAGAACGACAGTCAATATACAAAAACGCCTGAAAACATTTTGGAATGAGAAACGTATGGACTATTGACGGTGCCATATACATCAAGCATCCCAATGGTCGTGATAAAATTATTACACAGTTGGAGCTAGACGCTTTGATAGTTAAGTTTCCCCGGTCTCCGGTACTCCTAGGAGTTCCAATGCAGTACCCAGGGTGTGGATAATGCAACTAGTAGTGTCAAATTTACACAAGTTCATAACAACTCATCCAGTGTTGTCCGACAGCATGAAACTTCTGTCACCCGACGGAAACCAGCTTCTGCAGTAATTCTGTGTGATGATACCAAGAAGTCTCGACGAATCGCGAGTAAAAAGTAACAACAATTCGTGATTTTCTTCTCATGACATATAGATTTAAGTAACAATTACTATTAATATTTTTTTTCCTTTTAATTATGTTTTACACTTTTTTTATTCTTTACGAATTAATCAACTTTTTCGGATTTTTTAGTGCTTTGTATTTTGTTGACTAGCTTATTCTTGTTGGTTTTGTTGCACATAAGTTTTACTTCTCATTTGAATACTAATTTTGTACTTTTAAAATTATTTGTTAATGACTTCAGGGACTTACTTTAGCATGACATCGGTAGTTGATCACCAATTTTCTACTATGATCTAGTTACAAAATTATTAGTATTCAGTAATTCAGCTACCTTTTAGGCATGTTTTGTTTACAATCAGAGGAAATGTACCGTATAGACGCACTATGATAGATTAATACTGTATCACAGACTACAAATACTCCACGGTACATATATTATTATTGTCTTACACACGTGTAAATTTTCAGGAAATAGTGAGTATTTTTGTGTTGCGTACTAGTATTCGTGATAGATTTTTATATATTTATCATTGAGTCGTGGAACTAGATACTACTGCATTTATATTGTTACCAACTTTCTGCATATTATATCTGCTATAATTCATAGTGCTTTATTTTACAATAGCATGTTATTTTGGATATGAAAGGCAGAATATAGTTGGATAGGAACCTTTTAATTGTTTACATAATTTTATATAATTACACTATTTTGCTACCAACTCCTTTCGAATGTTGTAATTATTTCAGTATATTTTCACAATGTTTTTTATTAGACATAAGTTTTTTTTTTAGTTTTGTTACTTAGATTACTTGTTTTTTTTTTTTTAAGCTTGTAAACAATCAACTGGTGGGATGGTGTTTTGTGAGTTTTTCTTATGTTATTTTTTTTATTGTGTTTTTTGTATTGTTATTTCATTTATTTCTTTTACTTATCTTTTTTTTTTTTTTTTTTGGGTTCATTTATTATAATTTTATCTGCTCTATATATTAAATAACAATTAATATATTGTTATAAGTATTATCGTTATTCATTGTACATATGTATATAATATATAATGTCCGATACAGAATCATTCTTGTCCATTGATGACTCGGATCTTTCATTTATTTCTTGTGCTGGTTCGATCAATGGTACCACACCCAACTTAAATATACAACTGAAGGAAGTTTTTCAGCTAACGATAAATTATTAAATATATGTCACATAAACGCACAAAGTATTCCTAGTCACTTTTCGGAACTCGAAGCTTCATTCTCTTCTGATACTGTACATGCAATTTTAGTGTCTGAAAGCTGGCTTAAGCCAGCTTTACATTCGACATTATATCATTTACCGGGTTTTGTTATGATTAGAAACGACCGTATCGGTAAAGGGGGAGGTGGTGTTGCCATATATTTGCATAAGTCAATTTCACACAAGATTGTTATGGCATCCCCCTCGCCCTACTCTGCCTCTATAGAGTTCTTGTTTGCAGAATCTGATGTCAGGGGCGTAAGGATGACTCTTGGAGTAGTGTATTGTCCTCCTGTTATTGATATTACTCCATTAGAAGGAGTTCTTGAGGATATTGGTTCAGAATACGAGCATTGCATAATTATGGGTGATTTTAATTCAGACATGTTAAAAAAGTCTTCTCGTTCCCACAAACTTCGTTCGATCATTGAGTCCGTTAACTTCACCATTCTCCCTTTAGAGGCTACTCATCGAAATATTGACGCTGATGACTCCTTGATTGACCTTATTATTACGGCTTCTTCTGATCATGTAGTAAAATATGGTCAGCTTTCCGCTCCGGGTTTCTCACGTCATGATCTCATTTATGCTTCTTATAAGCTTATACCTCCCAAGACTCCCCCAACTTTTCTTCACTTACGTAATTTTTCAAGAATCAACACTGAGAAACTCATGGAGGATGCTTCTAATTTAAATTTTGGTCCTTTGGCGTCTGCATCTACAGTTGATGAAAAGTAACTTTATTTAATAGCACTATTCTTAGACTGTACGATGCTCATGCTCCAACTCATAAAGTTAGGATGAAGCGTCCTCCTGCTCCTTGGATGACTGAGGGTATTCGAGTGGCAATGACAAGGCGGAATAGGGCCTACCTAAAATTCAAAAGAGAGCGTACAGAAGAAAATTGGTCTGCCTTTAAATTGGCTAGAAATAGGTGCAACCAGATGGTACGTAATGCTAAACGCCGCTTTATCCATAGTAGTATATCTAATTTGTCGCCAGATGGTGTATGGAAATTTTTAAGATCTATTGGGGTGGGTAAGCCACCCATCTTGGATTGCGGCCCTTCTCTTTCTCTTGATGCTGTGAATTTGCATTTTGTTTCTGCTTCTGCTCTAGACCCTGTAATTCGATCTCAAACCATAGCTTATTTAGCTTCAATCCAACCTCCTCACACCTCAGACTTTCATTTCTCGCCTGTGGATCAGGAAGAGGTCAGAAAGGCTGCTATTGGAATCAAATCCAGGGCGGTGGGCATTGACGAGATCAATAGGATTATGATCCTAAATATTCTTGACCACCTTCTTCCAGCAATTACTCATATTGTTAATTTTTCTCTGGATTCTGGTCAGTATCCAACGCTCTGGAAAATGGCTTTTGTGAAGCCTCTACCCAAAGTATCTACCCCTAAACTTTCTAATGATTTTCGCCCTATATCCATATTACCCTTTCTGTCTAAAATTTTGGAAGCATGTGTTTATAAGCAAATCTCCATGTTTATTTTAAAAATAACCTACTGAGTGTTTATCAGTCTGGGTTTCGTCCTGGTCACAGTACTACCACTGCTTTGCTTAAGGTAACGGATGATATCCAGCAAGGGATGGAGAGCAGGAAAGTAACAGTGATGGTACTAGTAGACTTTTCCAACGCTTTTAACACAGTCGACCACGATATCCTCCTGTCCATCCTTTCCTATCTTAGATTTGAACCCTCAGCCTTGGATTGGTTTCTTCTTATCTTCGCGGGCGTCAGCAGTCAGTCCACGTAGGGCAAGAAGCCTCACAGTGGTTAAATTTGGAATCTGGCGTTCCGCAAGGCGGAATTCTTTTCTCCAATACTCTTCTCGGTTTTCATTAACTCTATCACCTCCACCTTCGACTGTGCGTACCATCTGTATGCAGATGACCTACAAATTTACGTACAATCTAATATAGATGATCTGCATAACGCGGTGACTATACTGAATAACAACCTAAAAGCAGTCTACGATTGGTCAATGCGTTTTGGAGTTTGCGTCAACCCAACGAAATGTCAAGCAATACTAATTGGCAGCTCAAGAATGCTGGCTAAGGTCGATCTTGGAACCTTGCCTCTATTGAATACAATAGTATTTTAGTACCATTTTCTGTTTCGGTTAGAAATCTGGTACTGCATATGGCCAAAACTTTAATCTGGGGTAAACAGATAACCGACATCAGCTGCAAATTCTCTGCCACCTTAACACTCTATCGTCTAAAACACTTTCTTCCGTACAAGACAAATCACATACTTGTGCAAACTCTAGTTATACCCATAATTGATTATGCTGACATATGTTATCCTGACCTGAACCAAGATTCTCAACAAGCTAGATTGCCTTCTTAATAACTGTATTCGTTTTATCTTTGGTCTTCGTAAGTATGACCACATCTCTGAATTCCGTATTCGCCTTAAATGGCTTACTATCCAACAAAGGCGTCACTCTAGGATTCTAGTTACTCTCTATTCCATCCTTAATGATGTAAATTCCCGGCGTATCTTCAAGAAAATTTTGTTATCTTTTCTTGACGCACGACAGAAAGCTGCGATCTTCATCTAATCTTAAGATTAGTATTCCACAACACTTCACCGGTTTTGTCGGCAACTCTTTAAGGTTCAGGCTATACTGCTCTGGAACTCCTGCCCGACGAAGTTAAGAAATCGGCAAGCAGGAACTCTTTTAAAATTTAGTTAAAGAAAATTATTTAAATTTAAATTTAAATGGACTTATTTAGTTATTATTGTGTTTCTTATTTATGTTTATTTATCTATCTACATATGTAATAGTATATTATTATGTATATTATTTATTTTTATTCATAAATTTTATTATATCTATTTATATTTGTTTATAGTTATTTTAAATCATTTTATTACTTAATTAATTTAATAAATGAATACACCTGCTACGGCTATCTCACCAACCCATGGGTTGACTGGGAGAGAATGCCAATAGGCATTAAGTCCGCCCTTTGTAACCTCCAATTGGAGTGTATGCAATAAAGTATTTTAAATAAATAAATAAAAAATAAAGCGAGCGTCCTGTCCACTGGGCTTCCACGACTAAGATGAGACGCGGATAGGAAGGAATACATCGTGCCCCTGTAACTTTGCCAGCTCCAAAACCTAGTGCCCTGTAGACATTTACAAGCTGTTACTTTACTTTTTACTGCTTATCACACATGCAGGTGAGCAGAGATAACTGATGTTCATTTGTCATGAAGCAGTCTAGCCAAAGGGTCATCTGCAGCCCCACTTTTCGCATCTGCAGAAGATAGAGTGTGACAGGTGGTAAGTCTCGTCACCGGGCTTGCACTCCGGGATTAATTCGATAAGATTTTCAAGACGTTTCCCTTACTAGCCTCTTATGATACCCAGAAAGTGAACTAAGATTAATATATTTTTTTAGCGTAACAAAACAAAATAACTACTAATAATAATTTATGATGTTAATTAACCTCAAATCTATAAACCCACTTAAAAAAGTATATTATTTAAAATCACACAAATACACATGTATATTTATGTATGAATATATATTTTATCTCCTCTTGAATATAGTTATCAGTTCTCACAAAAAGTTGACAGTCAATTACCAACCAACTTCATGGTGTCGCTTTTAGATGTCGGTGTGCGCGCGCATCGTAAAAATTCACTCTCATAATTTTTCCCAAACGCGCCAAAAGAAGTATAACTTACAAAAAAAAACAATCGATACTACGGCCTTGAACGAAACGAAAGAAATAAACGAAATATATTTATCGGAATCAAAGGTTGTTGAGTTGCGTAAATAATAAACTTGTTTTTTCATTGTAAATGTCGCAAAAGCTACGTAGTATTTCGACAGTACGTCGTGTCGCGTATTTGGGCTATTCATGAAGGCACAGATTTGTTGATCGATCTTGATTAATGTTTACCGAAGCCCGAAAGCAATTTACACGGCCAGGGGTATAAAACCTATTTATTTAACCTAAATATAGAAATAGGTTTAAAATTAAACCAATATTTCCGGATTTTGATCGCGCTTAAAGCTGATGGTACCCATGTTAACTATGTCATCACGTCGTCGTCAAACCCCTCAGTCCCGCCATGACGGGTACTGTAAAATGACCAAAACGTCGAGTTTTAAAAAGAATCCACCTAAACGCGATGAAATCCATAAATAATGTTTATTATGGGTTATTTCTATATATTCTCATCTGGTTGGATTGTATATATAAACACTTATAGATACAAATAAATACCGTAATATAAAAAAATATTTAAAAAATTTCATATATAATAAAAATAAATAGATAATTAAAACCCAACCAGATGGTTTTTGAATAATTATTAAAATTTCTAATGTGTAGTATTCGCGTAAATACAAGAAATGATTACAATTATAAAAGTAATAAATCACAATTGAATGCAAATGGCGTCTAAATAATCGGAGAATTATACATTTATTTTTAGCTGTTTCAATCCATTTCCCTCTAGAGCTTATTTGGTACCTGACAAGTGGTGAGCCTGACGCCTTCGCCGTGTAAGGAGGCTGTAAGGATTCTGCTTAGGGGATCCAACTGAGATCCTCCGATGCGGAAGCACATCCTCTATCATGGCTAATTAATAAAAATATAACAAATGAAATCCCGCATTACGTTTAATTAAGAATACATACCGAAACCAGTATGTGTATATTGTTAAACAATTGTTCGTCGTACGTAGAACACAATAGTAAAACAGAACTACGAAAAATAGCCCGCGCGCTAACATTTAAACCGACGTCGCTGTAAACATCGATTTGATAAATACGTCGCATTCTATCTATTGTTATGGATTTCTCCCGTTTAAAACGAGAGATTAGCCTGCAATTGGCTTTGTGTTCGTTGCAAAAATGCTATCAGATCTAATTCTACACGAACCAGCGCATCTGTGAGACAAATGGTGCCGTCTGGTTTATTGTTGTTGAATTTTGTGCTTTAAAGTAGTTTAGCAATGATGTTTGTTCATTTCCGAGACGTTTTATCGAGATCCTATCATAATCATCAAACTTTCATTGATTTGATTATTAATGTCTAATAATAAAAAATTGTATTACGAAATGTAATGTGATACCGCTCCGAATATGAAAAACAGATTTTGTTTTTGATTCTTGATTTTCTTAGTATCAATCTGTCTGAATGAATGACAGCCTAGTACTGGATAAAAGCCATCACGTGCATCGCGACAGAACGCTAAGTTTCACTAACACCATCTAAACGGTTGGCATTCCACTTCTGTTCGTTTCTCTCGGAGTACTCTGCCATGCACTTCAATTTGGAATCAGCTGTTGACAGTGGCATTTCCGAACAGTTACGAACTAGAGACCTTCAAGAAAATAACCTTTTACTTCCTTCCGGCAGCGCATCTGTAGCTTATCCGGTGTTGGGGATGTTCGTCAGTGGTATTATCGAATGGTTTTTCAAATCTAAGCAAACCTTCCAAATCTTCGACAAACATTCCCTGCAACAAATAAAACGACAAGCAAATTGTTCTTATAATAAAGCGTTTGACATATTGATGTACGTGGTGGAGCCAAGCGGTGGCTTTTGCAGCTGCTCGAGCCAGACCGGATCCAGAGTCTTCTTCTTCACGCAGAATATCAGCGTGAAGAAGAAGGATCTTGGACTTCGGTGTTTTGTTCGGTGAGTGCCGGAGGCCAATATCCATGAACGTCGGCAACGCGCTTGTAACCCCCTCTGGCGTTGTCAATGTTGTGGGTGACTGCATTACTTTGCATCTGATGAGCCCTGTCGTTATCCCATCTCTTTGTCGTTGGTCGTCTTTCCCTTAAAAAAATAAATAAAGAGAGTGTTTGCTCATTTGCCATCTTTTAAAAAAATATCATCAACCTTATCGGGAACATTAGTAATCTAAAAAGGATTACGATTATTCTTAAAAAAAAAAAGGAATCACTTTCGAACATTTCATATTTCCTCGGTAGGATATTTCGAGCAACTTACGTAATGTCTGAACACAGCTTTGATGTCAACAGTTACGAGTTCGTTGAGGGAATTTTAATTTTAAGAATTTGACGTAAAGCTTTTGGCGGTTCCTTTGTTAACATGTTTATAAATAAATTTACTTTAAATATTCTCACCTAACCTTAAATTAAGAAGGTAATTTATTTTGAAACATGCCACTCCTTATTATGTTTACTCAGTTTAATAAAATAAAAGTAGCACAATGAAAACAAAATGTACCGGCCATTAATTTCATTCCCTTATTTGGTTTTATGAATTGAACCAATTTCTGTGCTAGAAAATTTCAAAAGACACTGAAAGGCATTTGCGTTTAATGCTTCTGCTTTGAAGAGAGGTCTTTTGTGAACAGAAATAGAAGAGTTTGAATAACAAGCATGAGCAGCATGGTACAGTACAGCTTTTACTCTAGAAAAATCTTTTGTTTTAAATAATTTGATACTGATGTCCGACTTTTTATGTTGAATCGGTTTGTTACTAGTATGTAAACAGGTACTACGCTGTGAGTTTAGAGGTTTAAAGATATTACTGAATTTATATGTTGAAGTCTACGGAGAGAGAAAGGCTGGTATTAATTAAAAAGTTCGAATAATTTCAATTGTAATTGAAAACCATTAAACATTATTGACAGCGCCAATAGCTTAATGGGTTAGGGTGCAGACTGGGAAACATGACGTCGCAGTTTCGAGCCCACCATTCGACTATTGTAGTGAACCACTCCAAATACAAGCTCTAATGCTTAGTTGGAGGGTTAACAGGAATATTAGTAATGTTAGTTAAATAGCATTGCTAGTATTCTTTAAAAATAAAAATTTTATATTAATGTTCATTAATTTTACGTTGTACATAAAGTAAGGTGTAAAAGTATTCATGCCAATATTTATATGCTTTTAAAATAAAAATATTTAAATTGGGAAATCTATGAGTTTGATAGGTATAGTCTGCTACAAATCGAAGTACTTTAAAATACGTTTATCTATTACTATGTTTCTACACGAGAACTTTTCTTTGGCGAAGGTTGTCACTTTTGCGAGCTAAATTAATTTGTTATGATGCTGGTTCTGTCAGCTGTTTAAACTGTAGCTTAAGTTGTTTAGATAATTGAATAACAGAGGTGAAATACTTTATCTCCTCAAGTTTCGAAGGTTCTGTTTAAAGTATGTTAAGCGGAGTTGCAGAGTTTGTTACGTAAACTATTTAAGTCAAGTGAAGGCATTCCCGGACTTCGGCTTAAAATATCATGTTTGCTATCTAGTGAAAAAATTATTATTTATGCTTGTAATATTCGAGTACTACAGAAGTGATTTTAATATGTTTTTAGTGATGTAGATATATTTTTTTTTTTATTTTACATGGTTTTGAGTCACTCTAGATATGGCTTATAATTTGGTTTTGTAAGATATAAGTTCTCTTGCAGAAGTGATGCTGCTGGATGCAGGTTCCATATCCGGTTGGTAAAATTCTCTTCTATATATCAGGTACTTCTGTACCTTCTGTAACTGGGGCAATTAGGGCCCACCATCTTGAAAGTGCAATTAGTCTTGTATTTGTCGAACTAAATAAATGAGCTGTTTCATAAATACTATTAAACGTTAATATAAAAAAAAGAAAAGTGGATATTTAAAAATATTATAATTTTTCAAAACCCCTTTCGTGCATAAACCACTTTAAAGTGAAACCTGCTAACCTAAATTATATTTATCATTTAATATAAACGTAATGTTATATTTTCTTCGTGGTTATTATAATATATTTATTGCGGGGGTACCACAAGGGTCAGTTCTCTCTACGACACTGTTTTCGCTTTATATAAATAATCTGATCCTTAGGTATGCAGACGACAACGCGGTTATAGAGAAATAAATAACTGACGCGTGCACAAGTGGCGCACAAATTCAGTCTCCAAGGCACAATCAAATTGAATTGACATTGAATGGCATGTCAACCATGTCAAATTCCATGATTAGAAAACCCTGGCATATCTGTTCTTCGCTAAGAGGAGTCTATTCCATGTGACTTCCAATTTCCATTATGTATCTTTGCCGCTTACTGACTATCTAAAGTCTTGGGAGTTAACCTTACATCCAACCTTTCACTTCGATACCTTCATTGAGTCCAAGACAAAAGTTGGCATACTAGCTAGAAGATGAAGCAATACTTCACACCGGGACAGCTTCTAAATTTGTATCAAACATAAGTCCGATTGTGTATGGAGTATTGCTCG
The DNA here is from genome assembly GCA_029286595.1 of Bhutanitis thaidina. Lineage (NCBI taxonomy): Eukaryota > Metazoa > Arthropoda > Insecta > Lepidoptera > Papilionidae > Bhutanitis > Bhutanitis thaidina. The sequence continues at coordinate 2,443,554 of JAGSMS010000020.1, read as the reverse complement.
TATCATTTGTGTGGTGGCTCTGCTAAATACAGCTTGAGGTCTTGGAGCCTATAGAAAGGCGAGGCAAAAGGCTGATTATCAATGCTGCAGGCGGCAACATAAAAATAGGTCGACTCCATAGTATCTACCATGTTCCAGTCATAGAATAAAGGCATATATTATCAACATAACGTTCGAAATTAAGCATTTATTAACGGTTAATTTTAGTTTTGACGCTCACGACGTTTCATGCCAAGAATGATTCGGGATGCTTTTTAAATCAAAAACGTCCTAATTTCAATAGAAAAGATCGCTGAGTACTACCACCAGATCCGATAAAATTAAGCATAGATCTGCGTAGATCGGACCAAAAATTAATAATTAAAAGCTGAAGATGGCTCGAGACAACTACCTTTAAGACCTCAGTCTCTTCCATGTCCACGGGTGCTGTAAAGCTCTCGATACATCCATCTCGAAACTAGAATTAACCGCGATGCAATCCATAAATAATAGTTTCATTTCAAATGTGTATTATTCGCGTAAATACAAGAACATATGAGAACCATTGATTATATTGCTAACAACTTGGGTGATCCCGATGTATAGAGCCCACTAGAGTAATAAGCAAAAGATAAATGAGTATCAAGGAGAAATCAGTGACCATTATTCATTTTTGTTATACTAAATAAATCACAAGATGAAGGATACACCCATGTTTATTAACTTGATTCTCATATATAAGTATTCATAGTAGATTAGCGTGTTTTCTCTGAGGATTATTTCATAAAATCCTGGAATTTTGCGACGAGGTCGTTATCGCGCTTCGGTCACGGATTTTAAACGTAATTCCTTGCGAAGAGGAATTTCAATCCTTTAGCCTTTCGTTTAACAGAAAATGTTAAATGTCGTAGATGTTTTTACTGTAATGGAGCGAAATTTAAAACGATTTACCTTAAAGAGTTTGATGAAAATAGTTAAATAATTTTAATTGATACATTTGTTATTTTTCTTTAATAGTGTGTAGAAAAAGTGCTGTGCCCACAGTGCTTGCCACAGCTTTAGGCCCTTGTACACAGCTGGTCTGGGTATTGTTGACCTGTCATATTTTGTGATTGGGTTATTCCGCCATCTACCAGTAGGCATGAGATTTTTCAGACTTTCTCCTAACTTCGTTTTGCGACACACGGGATGAGACAGTCAGTAAAAAACTGAGACGAATATTACGACGCTATACCACGACCCCTTGATTCGCTTACATACAAAAGCGAAATGCTGGTAATTGTTTTGAGGAAGTTGTGTATGAGGAAATTCAGGTTTGTGTTGTTCTTTTTCTCTTTTACCGTAACTCGAGCTATACGCATAATCTCAATAATTTGCTGCTTTATGAAAAATAGATGGGTTCCAGATCAAACGATACTTATGGCTTTATAAATCAACAGTATATTCACCAACAATAAACACTTTATACCCTCTGTACATTTAAATAAAAATATAAAGTTAGAAAACATTACCCGTGGAAAGTGTTAAACGCAAAATGCGAACCTTCCAAAAGTCTTCGACTGCTTAAATATTCAGACGAAGTGCTCGAAAGGCTTAAGTGAGCTTTGACTCTTAAATACTTTCAAAAAGAAACTTTTATGGGCCTTCTAAGATAGGGATTAATTTTGTGACAAAAAAAAATTAAAATAATTTAACTTCAATTTCTTTTAATGATTTCTTATATTTACGCGAACACAACATATTTGAAATGAAGCCGTTGTGACCACGGAAATCGAAACGTCGGGGATATAAAAACATAATTGAACGCGATATAATCCTTAAATAATAGTAATAATTTCTAATTTTAAACTCTTATACTCTCAATATAACAATTGACACTTTCTAGATAAATTTAGAATGCATCAGAATAACAGCTTCATTTATGATTTTTTTTTAATGTTTGTCCCTAGGTCTAAATCTTTTTAAATTACCTTATTTTCCAATAGTAAGATTTAGTTTTATACTTATAATCAATACGTATGAATTAATCTAATATATTATTTCGTTGCATAGAATTATACTTTTTTTTTTAAGAAAAAAGGAGGGAAAATGGGCAAGCGTCTCCCTTAACGCCCACGTACATCTGCAACAGGAGCTGGCAAGTGCTTTGCCGGCCTTTAAGAATATTCTGGGAGAAAGAGGGAGGGATGGGACTCCGATTACCGCACTCACCGAACGAAACGCAGAAGCACAAGATACCTCTATTTCACGCTGGTATCCAGGGACGCCGTGAAACTACCCCGATCGGGCCGACCGTTCGAGTAGCAGTAAAAGCCGCCGCTTAGCTCTACCACATTTGTAATATATATTTATATAACTCCAATCGTTACAAGGTTGGAGGATGGTAGTCAAAAGAATCACAACCAAGAACTAAATGCCTCTACGAATAAATGAAAGCTGTATTGTTTCGTCCCCTTGTTATACCACGTCTGGGTTAGCTTCACGCTGTTACGCTTCGTTGCAGATTCCATCACGATTGTATTCTATCGATTTTACCTCAACTGATTATTATTCATCACCTCAACAACTATTATGTCATAGATCAGCTGCAGTGTTATTCAAGTTAAATTCACCATTAAGTTTCCATTTAAAACGTGCCTGTTAATTATCATTTCGTGGTAATGTGATTTATGCGCTATTTTAATAGCTCTTCACCTCATTAATAACGTAAACGACTAAAGGTATTCGATATGAGCTACATGACCTGCATGTCTCTTCTACTTGGTATCATTATTTTGTATCAGTGACTATGCCTATAGAAATTGTCTTACATCTTAATGTTTTGAATCGATACGATTTAATAATTGATTTCTTAAGGTTTCAATTCGTACCTTTAGAGCATTTACACTTTAGTCTTTATCTTGATTTGAATCTTCAGTTATAATCATCATTTACGTGTTTGTTTCAGGTACTATGCAGTCAAGTTAAATCGGTACAGTACCTAACAGAAAAGCATTGATTACTGTTATGCGACCAGTACGAGTATCATCATCACGATCATCATCATCGTCATATCTGCCAAGTAACTTTTAATTAATACCAATGCTCGCTGTTAATGTTTATTAGCGTAGCAGTACAGATAGCGAACATCTTTAAAATAACTTTACCATATGTTTGTTGAAGTCCTAATTTATTCAGGTTAACCCGTTTACATATGTTTGTGCAGACGTACGCTGTACGTGAGTCTCATACTAATGCCTTCGGCGGTGTAACTGCGAGAATTAAGTGCAAATTACACGTTGCAAGCTAAGCATAAACGTGTCTCGGAGAAAATACGGCACTCTATAGAAATTAACAATTAATTTACATGAGCTATGGGACTAGCGCTATTTAATGTCTATGGTATTTTATTATTTAGCAATATTTCGTGCTAGGTTTTAAAAGTGCATACAAACTCCATGTTTTGGTTATTTTGGTTACTTTCTAGGACTCTGCTTATTAAGTGAACGGATGTGTTAGAGACAATAGGCGGCTTTTGCAGCTGCATGAATGGGCCAGCTCGACTTGGGGTAATACCAGTAGTGAATGAGGTATCCGAAGAGCCATCAACGTTCTTATACCTGCAGCTCCTCGGATGTTGCAGACTACATATCAACATCTTGTTTTATCGTTAAGCATAGCATGGTCATAGTGTTCACTTCTTATCAGACGGATACCGTGGTCCTGAGCAGCGCTACACAAAATAATGCTTTATAGCTGCCATGAATGTTGAGCCATCTATCTTTGTACGCTCTTTACAGTTTAAAGCTGTTTGTGATTTTTTTTCATTATTTGCAATTAAAATTACATGTAACCATTTTATTAACAGAATTTTGATGTTATTGATTGTGAAGATGGGCACACATGTTGTTGTTCTTACATAGGAGAATTACTAAAAAAGGGTGCAACTTTTTTACGAAAAAAAAAGATTAATGCTTACGATCTAAAAATATTAAGAGAGTGAATTACAAAACTATTTCGTAGAGGTAGCATTTTGATAATAACGAAAACGTTTCTGCGATTTACGAGTATACGACAATTATCAGCTATAATACCGACAACAGTCACGTAGCAGGACACTTCTCCGAAGGCTATTTGTTTACTAAATTGAACATTTCCATGACTGGAGAACAATTAACCCTTGTCTGAATATTGCCACTCTCTGTCAAATTAACTCAAGGACTTACCCGAAGCAAGTGGAATGGTTTTACTTGTTATGGTAATTGAAGGTTCGTTTTTGGACGAAACTTAAATTAATGTATAAAATATTTTATAAGCACTCACTTTACTGACTGTATACCCAATTAAACTATATTTTTTAACATAGCCTTTTTGACTATTATTGCATTCTTCATTTACAAGAGTTCGATCCCGTATGTACTTATGCATAGGAGGGCTTGTACGAATGAGTTTTTTTTTTAATTTACGTTCGATTTGTATCTTGACTTGGACGCCAAAAACGGTGACAGTCTCACCACCTGACACGTTACCCTTACATATATACTATACTTATAACGATAATAAATACAAGAACTACTTTACAAATAGTGCACACAATATTTAGTATGACTAATCGTGACTTAAATATATATACAATCTACTGTTTGTTGGGAACGGTTTAGTTCTGATTTCCTCAAAATCGATTTCTCCCTACAATATTCAAGAACCTGTGATGAAGATAAGACGCTGAAACAGCTTCACGTGACATTGTCGCGATACGTGCAAAGCTGACTAAGTAACATTAAGTGTCGGTCGCAGGCTGCATGTGTCTGCTGTCCTCAATAAATTTGATTGTGAATTTAAAACAGCGCGAGCGGGAGACAAATATTAGAAAAAATCGTTTGTGTAGACGCATGAATAACATTCATGTTGTTTTACTCCATCATCATCATCATTTCAGCCTATCACAAGTCCATTGCTGAAGATAGGCCTCCCTCAAAGATTGCCACGAAGCTCGGTCCTGAGCCACCTGCATCCGTCGATTTCTCGCAACACTGCGCAGGTCCTCATTCCATCTTGTGGGGGTCGTCCTACACTGCAGAGAAACACCGAGCATAGCCCTTTCCATAGCGCAACATTGAGGTTCCTCATACGGCCTGCAGTGAAGGACCAAGTCTCGGATCCGTACGTCATCACTGGCAAGACGCACGCCGGCCCTATCGAGCAGCAACTAAAGCCTCCTTTTGGCTCCACTATATAATTAACGTCTGTGTGATTCGTGCCTTTTCAGTATGAATATTATTATATTCTTTATAAATATTCGAAAAAATTTTCCAGATGTTGAGTTTCTAATATTTTGTGCATGCATGAGTTGCATCTTGAATTTACTAGGAACGTCCGTGTTGCACTCACGCAACGTGGACCCTCGACGACAGCAAGCGAGACTTATTCGCATGCTACCCCTGTGTTTGAGCTATCAATATGGATTATATGAAAATAGGAATATCCCCTGAGTCGCGGAGACAGTTTGCATACATAAATTACACACGGATAAACTATCCAAACCCCAGAGATACAAAACCGTTATTTGGAGTTCAAACAACCAGAGTGCAGTGTGGATAAAGGAGGTCTTACAGTTTTTCTCGAATTTGCCAATTTTCCAGGGTAACTTTTCCAATTTTTCGTTCCATAAAAATCTAATTCGGGCTATTACAAATATTTAAAAAAATTGCTAAATCGGTTTAGCCCATCTCAACAGACGCACTTACCAACGAAATTTTTTTTTTTATTTATTTAGATGTACATGTTAGATAAGTGTCATTAAGAAAATAATTTAATAAAAAAAATAAAGTAAAAATAGTGAAATTATAATAATTTCTTATATTTACGCGAACACTACACATTTGTAAATAAACCATTATTTACGGATTTTACTGCGTTTAATTTTGTGACTATGACATCTGAACGTCTAACACCTCAGTCCTCCCGTGACCACGGCCGCTATAAAGCACTCGAAACGTCGGGAGTATAAAAACAAAATTTAACGAGATAAAATCCGTTTCATTTCAAATGGTGAATGTTTGTATGTTACAAAAGTAAGATTTAAATCCAATTGGTAATTCATACCACGGGTATTCTAATTAATACTTTTCGAGAAAGTTCCAGATTCAATTTGACAGAAAACGGCGAAGCTAAAGCAAGGGCTAATTGCCTTTGGTTACTGGAACGCTCAATTTATTCGACTAACATCATTTTATACATTGCGAGTAGTGGAGCTATTGCTTGATATTATGCTTTTTACTTATCGGAAGTCGGAAAAACACCGAGAAATTCAAGACTTTTAAACACTTTTTAACTTACAACTATAATGATCCATTCAGATTTGGCACCGCGACCGTGTGCTTCAGGCAATAGCGTCAAAATATAATATGCAATTAAATTTAAATATCTCTTTTATTTATAATACCGGCGTGAAGTAGAGGCATCGTGTGCTTCTGCGTTTTGTTTGGTTAGTGAGGTAACCGGAGGCCACTACCCCTCCCCAACCCCCTCCTCATCCTCCTTCCCATCTCCCAAATATCCTTAAAGGCCGGCAGTTACTCTGGTGTTGCATATGTACGTGTGCGACGGTAATAACTTACCATCAGATGAGCTTCGAACTCGAATCGGAGGTAAAAATGTATTGAGATCGCGTATTGGGATCGAGCATAAATCGCAATGTTGCTTACATTCACACAGAACGTTGCGTAACAAACCACCGAAATCCCCTCGCTTCGTTTACGTAAATTAGATTTTGTTCATCGATTATGGATCCCGCATAACTTTATCGTCCGTACAATCTATTCAAATTGTCTACAATTGAAGTATAGAATTCACGATACGTTACGTTTGAAACTTTATGAACAAATGTCGTTAAGAAGGTAATGTGATGTCAGAACCATACCGATTGGAACGTGGTTTAAGTCTCGTTGAGGCGGAGAGGGTGGTACCGTCTTCCACAGTAAACCAAGAGGAACCTACATGGCTGACCTTACTTAGCGGGGATGGCTGGTCCGAGTGGACTTTTGTATGTGGCAGAGCCGAGCGGCGGCTTTTGCTGCTGCTCGAATGGGCCGGCTCGACCGAATTGGTACCAAGGCCTCGCAGAATACCGGCGTGCAGTAAAGGCATCTTGTGCTTATGCGTTTCGTTCGGTGAGTAAGGTAACCGGAGGCTCACTCACCCTCCCCATCCTCATCCTTCATCTCATGGACGATCCAAATATCCTTAAAGGCCGGCCACGCACCTGCAGCACCTTCGGTGTTGCAAATTTACGTGGGCGTCGGTAATCACTTACCATCAGGTGAACCGCTTGCTTGTTTGCGGCCTTTCCCTCAATAAAAAAAAATTAGTCGAGCCTACTTCGAAAGCGGGTTGCTGGACTGTAAGAGAGAGAGAGAGAGGAGTGTTTGCGTCATTGCTTTGCACCGCTTTCCTTACCCCCAAAAGTCGAAGTGGAATAGTAAGGAAAGAGGAGTTCTGTCTTCAGCGACTTTAGCGGAGGCCGCAATGCTGATGCAGCTTAGTAGGGCCGAAGGGGGAGGGGTTTGTCGGTATTACGATGCGTCGCTCTGGCTACCTTCCGCGGCCAGAATATGGTCGGCGGTGGAGCAATAGAACAGATCCGCCGCAGGGTGGTGGGAGATCTCCGGGTGGCGGACTCGGGGTAGTCGTTGCCCACGTGGGTTTGGAAGCCGTGTATGAAGGCGCGTTAGTGTTCCGGCGTGCCTTGTCAGGAGGGAGAGGGTAAGGAAACGTCCTTTTCGGAGATGGGGCTGCAAACGGCGGCTACCGCCGGTGGAGTCGCCGATGTGTGCGAAAGCGTTCCGGTGGCTCTGTCGACATCCGGCGGAAGCGGATGGTGGGTTTGGATTTTGGACGTTAGTTTGAAATACGTTACGTATATCTGACTACGGGGCAGCAACGCCTATTTCCCCTCGGAAAAAAAAGGAAGGGCTTTGCTCCATTTTCAATCAATCAAAATCGATATTCTATGTATCGACTAAAATCAACATATATCTTAAGATTATGTGGTCAATTAAGGAACCGTTAACTAAATGCAACGCTATTGGGAGATTTGCCTGAAAAAAATATATCATTGTATCGATCAACGTACACATGTGGGGGTGGAACAATTTAGGCGTTTTTAGGACTTCGTTTCCAAGATACTGTCTGTCTACTGTAAACGGCTTTTGAAAGTTGTAGGCTTTAACTTAAACGAGAATAATGTTACCTTAACTTAAGCAATAAATTCAGCTCGTAGAGAGTTTAAAACTTTTACCATGACAAGGTGTCTGAGCAAATCGGTCACTTAAACTATTTATGGTTGAACCCTAAACTTTTACTTTAACTTGTAGTACATTTTCGCCTTTTTCGCGTGACTCGTGAAATATGTTTTAATAGAAGGAAAAAGTTTAAATAATATTCTCTTCGAAAAGTGACGATAGGTAAGTGATTGAACTGAAATAAGTTTAAGAAAAAAAGCATGTTTCAAATCCGCAATTTATAGTACGGTCTCTAAATACGTATTTTGGTAAATATTATTGACATTCTTTTATTATGACATACCAGCTATTATTGACACTTCCATGGAAAGGACTATGTCCAGCAGTAACACAGATTGATAAAGAAGAATAATTACTATTATCATTTCACTACTAAGTGGTCTCGATTCAAATTTAGTATTTTAAAATTTAACTAACATAATCATTTATCGCTTCGAGCTTTAATTTTTTCTTCGAAGCTTGTAATCAGATGTGGAAAAAAGTGCGTATTAAAACGTGGGGGAATATACAATCTAACATACATGTTTACCCTTTACAAATTGTAACAAGGAAGAGTGGACCTCCGGTTACCTCACTCACTGAACGAAACGCAGAAGCATAGGGTGCCTCTACATTTTTTTTATTTATTTATTTTGTAATCTATGTATATTTACAAATTTTGACTTATAGTATAGTATAGTAGTAGTAGTAGAGGAAACCTTCATAGGTTTGTGTACTAGTTATTCACTGATATTCGTTCAACCAACGAACGAGGTAACATGGCGTTATTCAATTCAACGAATGTGGGTATACTGCAAAAAAGAAATAAAACAACTGGAGGTACAGGGAGCACAGTAACCTACAGATCTACAGATTTGAATACTTATTGTTTAGTACATTATTACGTTGCATAGATCTACAGGATTATTGGAGAATATGGATTTATATTATGATAGTAGGTTTATTTACAGTAATATTATATATATAAAAAAAAATCAAATAGTTTATATATACCTATATATTCTTATGAATACATATTTATGTTTATTATTAATACCGTTAAAGTAGCGACTTTTTAGTTTATATTTAATATTATATGAGGTAAAATCATTAGTTAGTTTTTCGGGAAGATTGTTCAATATGTTTGCTAGTACGTTATTTGTTTGTCTGTCACCATTAAAATTCTTTGTTTTTGTTATGTTATATCGGCATCACGCCGGTATTCTGCATGGCTGTGATACTATCCCGTTCGAGCCGGCCCATTCAGGTAGCAGCAGAAACCTCCGCTTGGCTCTACCACGTACGAACCAAAGGATTTGAACAAAGAAATACCTTTGTCTTTTTCTAGTAATATTAAAGACCAATCCATTTTGTAATGTCGTCGATTCGATTAGGCCTTTGTGGTTTTGTGTTTGTGTGTGTTGAGATAGCGTTTGTAAATGTATCTGTAGGTAAAAATAAATTTTGTTATGTCGACAATATCTCTACTTTGGCGTTTGCTTTCTTTAAAATTCTATGTCATCATCATCATCATCATTCCAGCCTATCACAAGTCCACTGCTGAACATAGGCCTCCCCCAAAGATTGCCACGAAGCTCGGTCCTGAGCCGCCTGTAACATTGGTATTTATTTACTATTTTGTTAATTAATACCTGTATATTTATACCCACCCAAATTATTTTTATTTGTAAAAATTCAAGAAATCTTGATCAGAACATGCACAGCGTCCCTTCTATACGTTGTACTCGAGTTTTATATCAAATAATTTAACCGGGTCTGCAACATAAGGAAATGTTTATAATAGAGAAAATCTAATGCATACTAAGAAGGGACGAGAAACAAGCTATACTGAATATATGTTAGTCGGCCATTGTAGATGGTCTTTGTGATATTTGTTTGTAGAATATTTCCTTAAATAATAATTCAAGTGGCATTTTCAAGTTTTGTTACAAAGCACCTACGCATGCGACTCTGTACATGCGGCATGACCTTTTGTGGGTCATTGGCGCTTCGAATCAATCATTCAATTACCATTTATTTGCTAGAAAGTAGGTACGAATATTACGTCTCAATGTTAAAATGACGTTTATAAACATTCTGCTATGATCAGACATGAAAAAGTTAAAATGTTTACAACAAATACGTGATAAAACGTCTAAATTTGTTTCGTTTTAGGTAATCTTATCTCTAATAAATTTGTCAATAGAATAATAACATTTTTCAATCAATAGGTTTTAAGTTTTTAACAAGCCTTATTTGTTCACATAATGATTTAACATTACGCGAACACTACACATTTGAAATAAAGCTATTGTTAACGGGTTTATTTCATTAACTTTTAAATTTAAAACCAAGCTAATACCACTGCACGACTTCAAGATACTGTAAGCACATTCTGAGTACATCGGACCAAAATGAATAAAAAAGAGCGGAAGGTAGCCCGAGTTGACTATGACATCAGGACTTCTAAAACCTCAGTCCCACGTGACCACGGCTGTCGTAAAGCAATCGAAAGCTCGGGAATATAAAAACATTATTAAACGCAATCCAATCCGTAAATAATAGTTTTATTTCAAAAGCCTTATTTGAATAAATGAGTTTTGTCTTTGTTTTTGATATTTTATTTATTACTTAATAAGGTTGCTTCATCTAGCTCACACTAGTATGTCTACTGTCTATGCAAGGCACAATTTACATCGTTATTAATACAAACAATGATATCGAACTTAAGTTAATTTCTTGATAAACGTTGTCATAACAAGATGTAATTAATTGTGTCTCAAGTTAACCGAGGTTTGTGTATATCTCAAAGGTGGAAGTTTCGGCCAAGTTAGCTGATATTGATTTATATGTCGCACAACTTTAGCTATCCTCAGGTAAGCTTTGTGTTTTGCTATACAATGTTTTGAAACGTAAGAGACAGTTCAACGACTGTGTTTTATTCATATATAGAACTATATTTGAAATACATCAGCGGCGGCTTTTGATCCTGCTCGAATGGGCCGCCATGACCGGGGTAGAGCTACGGCCTCGCAGAATACCGGCTTGAAGTAGGCATCTTGTGCGCTTTCTTTCGTGCGTTTCGTTCGGTGAGTGAGGTAACCGGAGGCCCACACCTCCTCCCTATTCCCATCCTCATCCCTCCCATCTCACAAATATCCTTAACGACCGGCAACGCACCTGCAGCATCTATGGTGTTGCAGATGTATGTAGGCGACGGTAAGCACTTACCATAAGGTGAACCGCTAGCTCGTTTGCCGTCTTTTCCATAAAAAAAAAAAAAACACAACGGGCGTAGCGATAATTAAAGAACCTTCCAGTGAGTGAGGGCTATGTCAAGCAATAATCTATTTTAAACTGTAAAATAAGATAAATATATTAAACGAAACAGTTTCTTTTTTAATTTGGGAAAGGGAGCAATTGAGCAAAGGTCTCACGTGATAAGTGTTTACCGTCGCCGACGTACATCTGCAACACCAGAAGAGCTGCAGATGGATTGCCGGCCTTTAAGGATATTTGGGCGAAGGGGTGGTGCTCGAGAAGGGAGATGGGGGAGCGTGGAGGGGGGAAGTGGGCCTTCGGATACCTCACTCGCTAAACCGGCACATTGAAGCAATATCAAATCAGTCGCTTGGCTCTATCACGTAAGAACTTTTATCACGTAAAAATTCAGGTCACTGTGTTGTATAGGGTGGCCCTGTGATTATTCGGACATATTCTTTGGTTGACTACCGGGGTATGAGATGTGGTGGCAGAACAGGTTACGTCCCCTCAACACAGTTAAAAAAAATAACAGGCGAGCATAAAAAAAATTACATCTGTACTACATAAACATACTATACAAATATAGGGGCAGTGGCTTCCATTCCCGAAGGACCAACTTTTATGTAAATAACGGGTTTCATTTGTGAAACTTTATGTAACGCATGACATGTTGCCTTGGTAGAAAATATTTATTCTTTGTGCAGGAAAATCGAAATAGACAACATTGAGAAGAAAAGCTACAAAATGAAATCTCCACAAATTGACTAAATAATATCGTATAATGACCGAATAGATTACTTACAAGGGTTTGGATTTATACATTGTTGATCAACATAATATTTAGTGTCCTACGCGAAATGTTGGTGGTAGAAACGTGTAAAATCGAAAGAGAACTCATTTGAATTAAGTTCACTGTTGAACACTTAAACGTGGTAGAGCTCTGCGGCAGGTTTTGCTGCTACCCGAATTGGCATGCTTGACCGTGTTGGTACCACGACCTCGCAGAGTACCGGCGTGAACTATATGCATTTTGTGCTTGAGCGTTTCGTTCGGTGAGTGAGGTAACCGGAGGCCCACTCCCAATCCCCCTCCCCATCCCTCTCTCCATCCTCCTCGTCATGCTTCCTCTCATCTCCCAAAGCCGGCAACGCTCCTGCAGCACCTCTGGTGTTCGAGATCTACGTGGGCGACGGTAATCACTTACCATGAGATGAATCGCTCAGCTCGTTTGTCGACTTTTCCATAAAAAAAAAACACAGGCCCCTGTAATAAACCGCCAAAAGGCCAGTGTAGATTTCTTAGAGATATTTCCCATTGTCACCATGCTGGGCGGGGCGGGGCGGTTTGTGGAGCGCAGGGATGCTGCTCATAATCACAAGTTTGTGATAACAAAGTTTACGGAGTTTTGGATGAATTTCCACTATCAGTCCGTTAGTACGCAGGTGGGGCTGGTGGGGGGTTGGGGAGAATCAATGGGTATAATCCCCTTACTCTCCTTTTGACGCTCCAGACGAAATGTTACATTTTACCATATTCTCTGGAGCGTTAGGTTATCGTGAGTACTGTCATAAGCGTAGGGTTGTCACAATGTTAACTTAAAGCTCAAAGTAGAACAACAAATACACTTGTTATCAACTTCCGACCGCCGATTAATTTGCTTTTAGTCGTGTGATGTGGTGGTACTTTATGTTTACAAAAAGTGTAAGATAAAACACATAACAACCACTGTACGATACTCTTTTTACAGCATAGTGTTTTTTTTTTTTCGGTGGCAATTGCTCGCACCTACCTGTCACCGAAGGCGACCAGTCATATGGGTATCAGTATTAAGAGTCAGGCCGACTAAAACCGCAAGGAGATACGCTGTTACCCCAGTGGCCTTATCAGCTTCGGCGGATTAGACACCCGAGCAGAAGTCCCGCAAGTAATTGAAATAAAAGGCGTGATCTGTTCTTATAAATAAATCGTATTTAATAGACACTTCCTAGAGCCCTGGTAGCCTAGCACCGCACAGACACCGCTAAAAAATAATTTAATAAAATTAAGTTAATAGCAATTTTAAGTGCTGTATTCACCACGTGCTCAGCGGTGAAGGAGAACATCGTGAGGAAACCTGCATGTCTGAAAAATAATAAAAAATATTTTTTCGAGGATAAGGTGAAGCTCGCCAATCCCCACTGGAGCAGCGTGGCGGGTCCAAAACTCTCTCACATATTTGAGAAGGAGGCCTTTGCCCAGCAGTGAGCACTTACAGACTGCTACTTTTAGACACTTTCTTAAAGAATACATTCAATGTGTTTAGTGCGTGTGCAGGTGTTACCTTGTAAATCAGCATCAATCAATGATCAGGACTGTCCCGAAAGTACATGCAATAGCGGTAAAACATTTTTTTTAATAATATATTTCTCCACTATAGTCGTGTCGTGAGTGCATTAACATACGCGTGAGACCATTTTCTGAGCCACTGCACATATCAAACTGCCATTCTAGTTATGAGATCAGCAGGATCCTATACGGATCACGTCATGAGATATTGATGGAACAGCATTCCCACACAACGATGCTTTACCAAATCAGCATCCCATGCAAGATAGGGCCTTGTCTCCGAAGTCGAGATCTAGTTAAGTTTTATTTAAATAATGTTTAAACTCTTGCTTATTGAGAAGAATGATCATTACAAAACTCTTATTAAAATATACAAGTAATAAATACAAGTATTATCTTCTGTCTTATAGACAGAAATTGAAGCGTATGATAAACATTACTTGGCGTAATGTCCAGGATCAGTTTAAGGGTGTTCGTACTAAGAGCCCTATCTCCTTTATTGCTTGTACACAATATACTGAAATTGTTATGTGAGCCATATCATGACTGCTTTCAGACGGATTACATTGTATGACTCTTTATGTGTATATACTTCAACTTTTCCATAAAAGTTGTAATGAAAAAAAAAATACTTTCTTCCATTTTAACAGCCTGTGTAAGTCCACTGTTGGACAAAGGCCTCGCCATAAAAGCGTCAAGAATTGCATGCATAGCCTACACGGAAGATTTGCCAGTACACACCACGTTGGGTAAGCAGAGTTGATGAGCGCAGTACCGGTGCCCTCCCATTGGAGATACTGCTTTCCATCTCAAGTCTTCTCAAGGTTTGGACTTTTTTTTTTTGGACACCATTAGTCGGTTGACAAAGCTCTGGTCGTTAGTCAGCAGGTAGTTCGTTAGTTCTCTACGTTGGTAGAACTAAGCGGCGGCTTTTGCTGCTGTTCGTATGGGCCGGCTCGACCAGGGTAGTACCACGACCTCGTAGAATAGCGGCTTGAATTAGAGGCATCCTGTGCTTTGGCGTTTCGTTCGGTGTGGTCCACTTACACCCTCCCCCATCCCTTCTCCCCGTCCTCTCCTGCAGCTCCTCTGATGTTCCTGATGTATGAGGGCGTTGGTAATTACTTAGCATCGGGTAAACTGTTTGCTCGTTTGCCCCCTTTCCCATTTCTTTACTTGTACCAATTGCTACATGTCGGTGATGATGATTTCGATCACGAATGTCATGGTGGTACAGTTCTTTAATTAATACAGCAATAAACTTATTTGTCAGCCATAAGTTTTACATTATCTGCTCCTAAATCCGCTAAAACTACAAATCCGCAAAAACACCAAAACATTTATTGCTGTGATGGAGCTTTATGAAACTTATAACGCGATTTTATTAGGTACTTTGCCTTTGTCGCAAAAATCGTCTGAAAGATCGAGATATGTTTCAGTATATGAAAATATTCGCTGTTATTAAATATTTCTATAGCATAAAGCAGTGTGTGTACTGGTATAGTTTTATTTGTAGAGTATTGAAAAAAGATTTCCAAATATGATTCATAACATTTCTTTTTAAAATTTTGTAAACTGTCCCACACACGAAATTCCTCCTCTTGTGGAGGCAATTTACATACATAAACTGCACACGGACAAACTCTCAGACCCGGAACGATTTCTTGTAGTCCATGCCAAAACATGTACCAACAATTTGTATGTGTACATTCTCGAAACTAAGGCAAGTTTTAATGATATTTTAAAAGTAAACGGGAAGTGGCTTTCTACCCCTCTTTGATCGTCTTTATCAGACATTATACTGCCTTTATTTCATATAAGTGTCGCCAGTAGATATAGAACGTATTTTAGGAAGGGTTTGCCCAAAGTACGCTGATCTGGTGTATTGATGAACCCCGGTTCCTTTCCTCTAGTGACGCTGCTCCCTATCATTAATATGTGCAATTTAAATGAAAAAAATAAATAAAGTCTGTTATACACAATTATTAACAGTATATCATCAATGATTTCATGTATTTACGCGAACATTACCTTTGAAATTGTATGTATTATTCACAGATATTATAGCGTTTAATTTTTGTTTTAATGTTCCCCGAAGTTTCGACTGCTTTAGGATCGGAGCAAAAATTAATAATCAAAGCGGAAGGTAGTCTGAGTTAACTATAACATCGGGACGTCTAACATCTCAGTAAAGGACTCGAAAAGTCGGGAACATAAAAACAATAAATAAACCCGATAAAATCAGTAAGTAATATTTTTGGTACAGTTCAAAAGTATCAATAGTTGTAGCTAAGAAATTATTCCAATTATAACTGTTATTTGCTTAACTCCAGCAGCCAGAACTGTCTGCTGTTTGTAACATCGGTTTGCATCGTGTGTTTTAAATACGTTAGAAAAGGTATCACAATTTTGTATCCTAAAATAAGCACTACACTCGGGTGGTGGGTGATTGTTATGGCGAATGTCTTCCACAGCACAACTGCTTCCACATCGTGCGAAGAAGAAGTTGTGCGCGCATTTGTGGGAGGGGGGAGGGTGGTGCTCTTTATCTCTTCGAACTAGGTAATA
Source organism: Bhutanitis thaidina (assembly GCA_029286595.1). NCBI lineage: Eukaryota > Metazoa > Arthropoda > Insecta > Lepidoptera > Papilionidae > Bhutanitis > Bhutanitis thaidina. The sequence goes on along the minus strand of JAGSMS010000020.1, from coordinate 2,427,157 downwards.
TACGCCATTTTATTATTTTTGCTATTGATGGAATTTCGCAAAGTAACACCTTATTCTAATAAATATGCTCAATGTGATCGTAATAATAGAGTTTATTTTACAACAATTTTTCGGATGTACAAAGTTGTTTTCGTTTTTAGCTCGTAGACGAAAAAAATATAATAAACGGGTAGCCAATATATTTTATATCGCTATAAACTTTCCACGATGTAGTGCGAGATTCTTGACCTTAATAAAAAACAATATTAATAATTCAAGGGTTTTATTGTTTTTCTTTAGATGAAAAAATATCGCAATCGAGTAGATAAGAGTCAAGAATATATCGTTCTGAAACTTTTCATATTTGATTAATTTTTGATTAATTATTTTGTTTTTATAAACAAATTTTACAGCGTCTCGAAACAATTAAAATTATTAAAACTGGAAGTCCTAGTAATTAAAACTTTTCTGGGTTGAGAGCATAATATAAGTTTAGCTAAATGATATAATTTGATATAAGCTTTATTCAAAATAAACTACAATTGTTAATAGTAATTAAGTGCTGTATTTACCACGTGCTCGGCGGTGAAGGAAAACATCGTTAGAAAACCTGCATGTCTGAGGTATAATGAAATATATTATTTCAAGGATAATGAAGCCCGCCAACCCGTATTGGAGCAGCGTGGGGAGCAAGTGTGTAAATTATAAGACTTTAACTGTTGTTTTTATTATGTACGTATATATGCATATATTGACGCCTTGTTCCCTACGGGGTAGGCAGAGACAATCTTCTTCCACTTGCTACGGTCCTGACATACGTCTTTCGCTTCTTCCACTTTCATCAATCTTCGCATGCATGCTCGTTGGTTTAGAGGACTCTTGACCTGGCCTTTTTTCAGAACGTCTCCGATTTGATAGTGAAATGTTCGCGTTAGGTCTTCCTCTCCCGACTCTACCATTTACACTCGTCTCATATATTTGTTTCTTCAATCATCCTCTCCACATGTCCAAGCCAGCTCAGCATACCTTTCTCAATTTGTGTCACTAAATTGTCTTTCTCGCCACAACGCTCTCTGATCACATCATTACTACTAGCTATGTGTTTTAAAATTACATATTAAGAACTAAGATTTCATTTATGGTGACTCTTGTGTTAAATTTAAAAGGAATGAGTATTGAAAACGACTTTATTCCCTTCTCATTTACGCATTCGAATGGACTTTTCATGTTTGCCGGCCGGACTAAATTTATGAACATAGCACTACGTGAGAGGAATGAGCCATAGACTCCGAATACTGGCACATTCAAGGGACTCGAACCCGCAATTGTTATTCCTTCTAATAAAAAATTGTTGGGTAGTATTAAAATGTAACATTTTAAAACATTTGATATAATCGTTGGCTGAGGAATTGTATAAAAACTATGAGTATTTGAAATTAAACTATTATTTACGGATATTATGGCGTTTAAAAAAACAAAGGCGTAGAACTGTCTCTTACGTTTCAAAACATTGTATAGCAAAACACAAAGCTTATAGAAACCTGAGGATAACTAAAGTTGTGCGACATATAAATCAATATCAGCTAACTTGGCCGAAATTTCCACCTTTGAGATATACACAAACCTCGGTTAACTTGAGACACAATTAATTACATCTTGTTATGACAACGTTTATCAAGAAAATAACTTAAGTTCGATATCATTGTTTGTATTAAAAGTGATGTAAATTGTGCCTTGCATAGACAGCAGACATACTAGTGTGAGCTAGATGAAGCAACCTTATTAAGTAATAAATAAAATATCAAAAACAAAGACAAAACTCATTTATTCCAATAAGGCTTTAGAAATAAAACTATTATTTACGGATTTGATCGCGTTTAATTATGTTTTTGTATTCCCGACGTTTCGAGTGCTTTACAGCAGCTATGGTCACGGGGGAACAGAGGTGTTAGACGTCCTGATGTCATAGTCAACTCGGGTTACCTTCAGTTTTAATTATTATTTTGGTCCGATCTACGCAGAATTTCCTCATAGTACCATGAGGTCTTGCACCAAACACCCAGCCATCTTCTCTATTGAAATAAGGTTTATTGATTTTGATAGCCTCGCGAATTATCTATGGCGGGAATCTGTTATTATTGCACTAGAAACGTCGGGAATTTAAAAACAAAATTAAACGTTGTAAATCCGTAAATAATGGTTTCCTTACAAATGTATAGTGTTCGCGTAAATACTACAAATAAAAAACTGTAAATAATCATAATGAGGATATCAACCAAGAAGATATGAATATTAAGAAGGTGTAATATTTAATAAAAGTACGGAGTATAAATATAATAATAATAATTAGATAAAGTTACCCTTATACATAATGTTAATTTTAGTTTCAGTTGTTTCAGGAACTATATTCTCCCTTTTATCTAAAAGAGCGGTTTGAGTATCTCTGTGATTTTCATCCTGATCGTTCTCTTCGCTCTGATGACAATTTAATACTCAGAAATCATTCTCACAGCACTTCTTTTTACTCTAAATCCTTTTCCGTTGAAGTTGTGTTCGGCTTTGGAACTCTCTTCCAGTTCATATTAAGCGAGCACAATTATTACCTATTTTCAAGCGCCTGTTAAAAAAATACTTTATGCCTCCTTAATCTTTGTTTCCTTTTCCTTAATGTCGTTGACTTTTATCTCTGTAATAGTATGTACGTGTATATGTATTTCATATATTCATATTATGTATATTTTTTGTATTTATTTCATTTGCATATTATGTGGATGTATTATATGTTTATATACTTTATATTATGTGTACAGCCGAACCCGATATTTATCATATTTCCTTTTTCTTTCTGGGTTGTCTGGAAGAAATCGCTTCTTAGCGATAAGGCCGCCTATTGTACTTTTTGTTTTTGTTTCCTTTAATTAATCTTTGTATGTTAAATCTGTGTGTGTACAATAAAGTATATTTCATTCATTCATTCATTCATATATTCTTTGTAATATTATTTTAAATACTATGGATTAGTATATATTATACATATAAATTTAAATAAAGATAAACCAAAAATTATTATAACTACTGAAAATATTAGTAGAAATAAATACTAATATATCAGCCTATTTTAATCTACTGCTAAACTTCCACACCCTAAATATTCTTAAAGATCCTCAACGCTGGCACTGCTGGGCACACCACACACAACACCGGAGGAACTGGTGTTAGAAATTTACTTGGGTGTCGGCAATTACCTACCATCAGGTGAGCCGCTTTTTTTACCACCCCATTTCCCATAAAAAAACACTCACCATGCTGGCCAAACGCGTTGCTGAGAGCAGTTCTGTTAGATTTGGGGATCGGCAAATTCGGATGGATATTCACCATCACTCGGTCCCTAGATCCTAGATTTGTTGGTATTCTAAAGTCTTTATCTAAAAAGCTTAAATATTACAGCAATGACTTCTTCTATATGGAGAAAGTGATTTATAAAACTTTATATAGCACCATGCTACGTGACAAAAAGCTGGACCATGTGAACGAGGTCATTGAATATTTGACGAGTAAGATAAAAAAAGTTTGCTGCCTCGGTAGGTTTCAAAAATGGAATGTGCCAGTTGCTTTAATATGATAAAACTTCGCAGGATTGGCCGTTTCATGTTTTAGCTTTTTCTATATTTACAGCTTGCGACTAAAACTTTTTTTGGATTCAGAAAAGGTTGAATACCAATCTGCTGTAAGGCAATAGTATTCGCGTAAATACAAGAGAACATTAAAATGTTGAATGTTCGCCAGGGTCAAAAAAAAAAAATTAACGTGTTCAAATATTCGTACATTTGAATCAAGTGCATGCATACCAGTAAACGAAGTAGATGCTGGAAAAAAGTTGAATAGCAAATAAACAATCTGCTACATAATATACGTCGGCTCGATTGGGTAATGGCCAAGCGTGTTTGGCTCCGGCACTGCGGGTCGCGGGTTCGACGCCTGCACGGGACAGGCAAGCATGTTTTCCTACAAAAAATTGTTCCAGGTATGAGTGTTTAATATATGCGTATGCAAAAAAAAAAATTAAAAATTTATGTCTGGCATACATTATTACCATCTCCTCCTCTCTGATACTCGTATTTGAGAAGGAGCCCTTTGCCCAGCAGTGGGCACTTACAGGCTGCTACTTTATAGATTTTAGCTTCGACTGTGATTTGAACCTTAAGCTTATTACTTGAGTCCTGACTCTGAATGTATGACTGATACTGAGAGTGATTGAGCTATTATATCACCCAAAAGACTCACTAATGGTCTTCTTTGTACCTCGGAGCTTTATTTATAATCGTTCAAAACACGTTCATATATACATATATACACTAACAGACCCGGCCGCGCGTCGCTGCGGCTTTATGCGGTATTGTATATAAAAATAATTTATTCTGCAATTCATAAATAAAAAGATACATAATAAAACCTATTCTATCTTAGGCACGCCAGCAGAACACACATTTAAAAAAAACGTGAAAATCGGTTAGAAAGTTTCGGAGTTCATAGTGAGCGACGACGTGTCGCGTGAACTATACATAATGGATATGTATTACCGTCCGTGTGACGCTTCAGAGGATCTGCTTTTTTTTTTAGGTTAACGCGGGGGAAATGTGTTCGTACCTACCCGTCACCGTCTCCGGTGACTGGTTATGTCGGGATCAGCATTGAAGATGTCGGACCGACTAAAACCCCCCCGCGGTAGATATGCTGTTGGCCCAGTGGGCTTTACAGCTTCAGCGGTAGAGACTCGCGAGCAGGAGGCCCGCAAGTTAGAGGAGCTGCAGTTGCGTTATCGGCATTTAATAATATTTGGAGGGTATGGGAAGGACAGGGAGGAGGTTTAGGGAGTGGGCCTCCGGTTACCACGCTCACCGGACGTTTCGTTCAAGAAGAACAAAATGCCTACTTCATGCCGGTATTCAACGAGATCGTGGTATTAACCCAGTCGAACCGGCCTATTCGAGCAGCAGCAAAAGCCTCTGTTTGGCTCTACCACGTTCTAATTTAATAATCAAAGATGAAGCTAGTTTAAAAAAATCATCCAGGTTATTTTTTTTATATAACAAGATTTGAATTTTTATGTTGAATGAGTAAGAAATTGGAAAAATTATACAAACTAAGGTTTTTAATAAAAAGGTTTTTGTAAAATTTGGAATAATACTTCTTGGTCTTTGATTTCTATCCAATATATATTATCCACTATTCGTTTACTGTAACTAAAAAGTTTAAATAAATAAATTTTACATGCCATAGCACGTATTCTTATATTCATAACATTTTCTAATAATACAATTGCTAGGCTAGACAAATGTAATAACAAAGAGAACACACAACAACGTAAAATTTTGGGAGAACTCATTTCCTTTATGGTTTGTGCGCAATTTACCGAGATAGCTTTGAAGGCAGAGGGTCATTCCATGCTGTGTATATTTGTTTGGAAAGGGATTACCACAAATACCTCCCACATCTAAATCTTTTAAATAGCCTACTGAATTAAGAATTGGTCTGTTTTGTTTTTTTTAACATTGTAAACTAAAAGGTACATTATTATTCTGTGGTAGCTATATAAAAGAATTTACCATCTCATCGCGTCACGTTCAGAGGTTTAAGGAGCTATATTCTATATTTTTCTCCAAATAACATTACATTACAGTCATGGTAGTCTAAAGGTGAGGGCGCTGACTTAAGTTTCACAGAGCGACCACCAAAATGATTATTAGCAATTTGAAGTGCTGTATTTACCACGTGCTTAAAATAACCTAATTCAATCTGAGCTATTCTGGCGCCATTAATAAAGAGTAAATATAGAAACTTAATTTGGAACAAACATTACGTAATGTACATTATCTATAATATTAAAACGTACAATTCGGATATATCCGTTTTGATATGTTCGTTTTAATATGTTTATATACCGATATAAACATAAAAAAAACATATTGATCTGTCTCCTCAGGAGACTAGAGTTCAATCCCCTATCTGGAGCGCTCGTACTAATAAGGTTGACGGACCTTATGTCCGACTTGTGTAGTAGGTTTGAGCACTAAGACTGTGAGAAGCACCATTAGCTGTCGTCACGTCGTCACAAATTATTTCTGGTGAAAAGTGTATTGAAGGAGTGGCTAGAGCTTTGACCACCCCAGTATTGGGTTCAAAGAGCCCATTCATCATCATCATCATTTCAGCCTATCAGAAGTCCACTGCTGAATATAGGCCTCCCCCAAAGATTGCCACGAAGCTCGGTCCTGAGCCACCTGCATCCATCGACTTCCCGCAACACTGCGCAGGTCGTCACTCCATCTTGTGGGGGGTCGTCCTACACTGCGTTTGCCTGTACGTGGCTGCCACTCGAGAACCTTTTTTCCCCAACGGTTGTCAGTTCTGCGAGCTATGTGGCCGGCCCATTGCCACTTCAGCTTGCTGATCTTTACATAAAATTTATATTATTAAAATATTTAAAGAGCCCATTAAATTTAATTAAAGTAGAAATATTTTTGATGTCATATTTAGAGTCATCACAGTTGATAAAAAAGGCAAACCTGAGGTTGTCTTATAATATTGACTGATGTCGTCGTTGAAGGCGATCCTCATGTCCAGCAGTGAAAGAAGACTTTGGATCGTGGGAGAGCCAAGCGGCGGGTACAAGCCGCTCTTACCACCTACTACCTACTTCCGCTCAAATGGGCCGGTTCGTTCGGGGTAGTACCAACTTCGCAGAATATCGGCGTGAAGTAGAAACATCTTGTGCTTCTGCGTTTCGTTCGGTGAGTGAGGTAATCGGAGGTCCACTCCCTCCCCCTCTTCTACCCCAGGCGCAAATATCCTTTGCCGGCCGGCAGCGTACCTGCAGCTCCTCTGGTGTTGCAAGCGTCGGTAATCACTTACCATCAGAAGAGCCGCTTGGTCGTTTGCCCCCTTTACTCTTAAAAAAATACGCTAATTAATATTGTTATTTTATATTATATATGATCGATAGACATGTCCTAGACTTACCTTCAGAGTTTAAGGTTTTCGGGTTCGGGGAAATTGAGCTGATTGGGAGTGTGAATAAAAGAAATATTTTCTTTGAAAGAGAACAATAATAAATCTATATGCCGAAATATTCTCTGAAAGATTTTAACCGCACTAAAATGGTGTCTATACAGTGGACATATTGTCCTCCTTTGAAATTGGCTTCGGTTGTGCTTACGACTGCCGCATAACTTAACTGTCGTACGTGACAAGTATTACGTTACGCTATCGGACAGATAACTTCTGGATCTGGATTCTGCTCCTAGTATCCGGGAGACTCGTTGAATTTTACGATCTGGAAATAACCGTGGAGCGAGTTTTAAAATACTGACACTGTGGAAGGATTTGTGAGTCGTGTTACAGAGTAAGCGATTATCAGACATATATAAGAAATGTATAAATTCAAATTGATTTTTAGTACACAGTTAAAAGCTTCCCGAAGTCTTGTGAAATAAAGCTATCATTAAGCCACAATGTCCGTCTGTTGCAATCCATATTGTTCCAAAAGAATCTTCATATAGTTTGTTTCTTTTTATTAAATTTGGTTATTTACATGTTACGTCAGGAAATAATATAAGTAAAAGTTAAAATGACAGTCTGTCGACTGCTCGCGTATCTGTCATTGGCACCGGCAGAATAACAGCGCTGTAGTAGTGGGAAGTTTTGGCATTCGCCGAGTCTGATGCCCGTTCCCCATTTCTAATGTGAATTTTAGTTTGGCATGTCAGTTATGGGTATGTTGGGGCAGTGAATAAACTATTTATCTTTCTTTCTTTATTTAAACAATGAACTGAGAACAATAGCTTTTAAAAAAAAAGTAAGTTGTAAAGGTTGCATCGTGAGAATACCTGTCCCATCTTAATACCCTAGTTGTCGTATGAAACGACTAAGAGAGAAGCTTTTAAAGTCTCAACTGTCAAAATCGGCGACGAGGCTCGGCCATCCGCCAGTTTCCATCTCCCGAATAGTTCAAAAATCGTTTCGGAAGCCCATTTGGCAACACCGAATCGAAACAAAAACAAAATTACCCTTAATGGTAACAGGCTTAGATGCTTATAATGTACTATGAGTTAGTCATCCTATTACATATTACATAATGATAAAAGTAAAATGGTGGAAAAGAATGAAACCTATTTAATTAATACTTATTTGACCTTTAAAGTTATAACAATTTCGTCATTGTGTACGTGACATTGTAGTTAATGGAATGTTAGGTCTACAATTATCTTTAAGGCCAAGAAAACTCGACTTTCCAAATTAATGGAGATGTCAAATTATAGCAGTGGTAAATTACGTACGCACGCGACATCGAAAATTTTAATACATTTCTTAGAAAGACAAATTATTCCTTTGAAGTGTATTTTATAATTATATAGAGAAACTAAATTTCAATGAATGATATTGATGCTAATGTATTAATAATATTATTTGTTTTTCTTTGTTTTAGGAGTAATGTTCAAAATTTCACCCCTCCATAGGCCGACTGGTTAGAGAATACCTATAGATATTAAGTACACCTTTTGGGTTCTTGTGTTTTAAGGAATTGCAATAAAGAATAAATAAATAAATAATAAGAATAATTATCATTACATTATCTTTTACAGGTTTTGAAACTTAAGTTTGTAACTTGATTTAACTGTCAATGTTTTATATTATATTAAAAGTTTGTTACTCTAAGCGATATAACCTCGGGAGGAAAATTTAGTATATATTGTAATATGGTAGTTATATAATATTGCGAGTTCTGTGAAATTCACCCGAGCACTAAATAATCTCTAAATCATAAAAGTATATCCCGGAATTCAGGCAACAATTCGTAAAATATTTATGCTTATATTTTTTTAATTCAATTATTTTGATGTTATTCTTCTATTGTTATTATTGGATACGAATACTTAAAGCACCGTATTCGTTGGTGTATTATGTCGCAAGTACCCGTGCATGTGTAAATGAAAAATAAAGTCTATTTAAGATTTTGGTGGTTCGTTTTATCTGTCGCATACGTGTTTAGTAAAAGTTAACATACTTTTCTTATTCTTTGAAATTTCTGTACTTCTTCTCATACTTCTTCACTACCAAAAAGTGTTAAGGCCTCTGCAAGATTTATTACTTATGCATTTATTCAAACAGATTTAAGTTCAACCATTGTCAAATCATATTTTATTTAGAAACTATTTCTTATAAATCTAAAACCTATTCCTATAATTAAATCTACGCCCAAAACACCAAGGACCAAAGTATTTTTTCATAAAGAATACCTTACTTAAAAAAAAAAAATTGAAATTCATAAGATGATTTACAAAAATGCTCAATTCGTCTCTAAACGAAGCCCAAGTTAAAATATTTTTTTTTCTGTAGCATACAATTGTTCAGTTATTTAGCAGACGGCAGCTTGTGATGATGTGGAACTTAACGGTATGCAAATTCTTAAGTAAATCATATTTTATATGTAAACATAGCTTTATCGGCAGGACCGTTCGCTTCGAACAGAAGCTTAATTAAAAACTATTCGGACATTTTGTTATACATAATTGCGTTGGTTTTGTAATGACAAAACCAACGCAAGTATGTGTGATGGATTAGATTTCTTACATAAAAATGGTAAAGAAATGGCATCTTCTGATGAAGTTTGGTTAAACGCTGATGGTAGGGATCAAGTCCCTTTTCTTGTACGTAACTCAAAATCCCTTTATTAATATACAAACAGGCTGACGTGTAATGCGTAGGACAGCGTCTAAGGTACGAGGCGTCTGGTAATCCTGGAAGTGCTGCTAAATAACAGGCAGATGATGATGTCAATAGATTGTCATATAGCACGATCCTTATATCCACGTTCATAGTGCACGTGTATACGGCTACAAAGGTCGTATATGCGACTGTAGCGGACCTATATATGACTATGAAGGTCGTATATACGACTATTGTGAACGTGTCATCATTTCAGCCTATTAGAAGTCCACTGCTGAACATAGGCCTCCCCCAAAGATTACCTCTCATCATGGGGCGGGGGGAGGGTTTGCCTTAGTTGCCACGCCTGGCGAGCGGGTTGGCAACCGCAGTTTTGTGAACGTGTGGTAATGATGATTATATAAATCAACTATGTTTAATTAAAATTAACAAGATTCAAAGAGGAAAACATATTATACGATATGTTTGACAGCCTGGACGTGGTATTTCGACCCTGGCTACCAAATGATGGCGGAAGATCTAATCGAATTTGCGGAACCCAAATCTCACAGATCAATGACGGGGAGTAAAATCACTCGTGCGTGGGTATCGGCTCAGCGCTCAACGATCCTTGTCCAGTGTGATGAGTATGAGCCAACATACGTGGTAGAGCCAGGCAGCGGCTTTTGCTGCTGTTCGAATGGGTCGGCTCGACCGGGTTAATACTACGGCCTCGCAGAATACCGGCGTGAAGTAGAGGCATCTTGTGCTTCTGCGTTTGGTGAGAGAGGTAACTGGAGGCCCACTCCCCCTCCCCATCCTCTTCCTCGTCCTAGCGGCCGGCAACGCGGCCTGCAGCACCTCTGGTGTTGCAGATGTACGTGGCCGACAGTTATCACCATCAGGTGAACCGCTTGCCCGTTTTCCACCTTTCCTATAAAAAAAAAGAATATGCTTAAATAATAATCATTAAGTAAAACCTTCACCTTGTAGCTGATGTAAATTTTATTATAAATAATGACAGGCCATGGTGGAGTTAATGTAGGGTCTCGAAAATAATTTATAAACCAAATAAGAGGGTCGTAAACTTCTTATCGCCCAGACCATTCACCTCGCATTAATTTGATTTAAAATTATGGCAGGTTAATGTGCTTTTTCAGCGTTGTTTGTGCGATTGTTCTTTTGTGGTTAGCATTTTATAGAGTTAAATGCATCTTAAACTTCTATTAATTTGAACACTTACAAAGGGTACAGACTCTTTTCCTGATGCACGTGGTTTCTGGTGTTTCCGGTTTTCCTGCCAGTAACAACTCTGTCTTTTCCTGCACTGGCTATATTGCCTCCATTACTCGTGTTTTTCCTTCCTTTTCTTTTTCACATCGGAACCTTTTACAGTTCCTAATTCCGATCGTTTTTTTATCTTCGAGTAGTCCAGAATATTCCCAAAACGATATGTTATTTTGATTGAAAAATAGACTTTAATTACAACCAGTGTATAGCCACCCTTATTTACCTACCAACAAGTTTCGTAATCACGAACTGGCAATTTATCAAATATTATTTCCCTTGACTTGTCATTCGAATACATAACAGTTGACAAGGCGTTATCGAGCATTTGTCACTATATAAATCTTGCCACGCAATACGTCACAAAATCAAGATTTTAGTAGCCGAAACAAGCTACTATTTTATTACGTACAATGTCTATGCTAGGTGGAGCCAAGCAGCGACTTTCGCTGCTTCTCGAAAGGGCCGACTCGACCGTGATGGTGCCACGGCCTGGCAGAATACCGGCACGAAATACTACAGGTACAGGTAGCAGGCCCACGTCCTCCTCATCCTCTCTCCCATCTCACAAATAGAACGGCCGGCAAGGCACCTGCAGTACCTATGGCGTTGCAGATGTACGTGGGCAACGGTAATCACTTACAAGTACAATCAGGTGAACCGCTTGCTCGTTTGCCGCCGTTCCCACAAAACAAAAATGTTCATTAAAACATCTGCAAAACCGATATCGCAGCGGTGGTTATAGTTTGACCCGTGTGTGATAGAAAATATGACATTATATGTACATTTTACGAATCGTAAATGCTTTCAGTGTATTTTACCGTGTTATCACATAACTTTAAACCTTGCCATTCTGTCCTTTCGGTGTTGTGATTCTTGGTGAAAAAAAAAGTTGTAGTTATGTCATACTCCATGAATTATTTCTTATTTAAATTTGCTGTTTCTGTAATCTGGCGTGTCGTAGAAGCGTTAAAATCTGCTACCGTTTCTTTCAGTGGGTGCCGTAAGATACAAACCATGAAATTATCATGGTAATCTGTGGGACTAACCTCGGCCATGAAAATCGCCGCCCATTACGCTCCATCTCGCGGACAGGTGGACGTTGAGTTGTGTATCCATAATTTATGCTTATTCCCATGAGTAATGAGCGTGAGATGTCCTATGCAGGTGGCATGTGTGTACGCGCAAACACAGTGGCACTTACTGGTCCTTACCTTCCCATATCTACAGTAACTATTACGCGATCGGAGTAAGGATCAGATGCAGTGTGAGAGACACGGGACGTACACAACTCAGAATAGTAACTTAGGCTGGGATTCGAACCTATGACCCGTAGCTCAGCAATCAGGTACGCTAACCATCACCAGTCAATATCAAGTATACTTATATTCAAAGCAGGCCATCCTATGTGCCTCCAGTGGTCCTCGATGGGGTGCCTTTTAAGCGGGTTGACAAACTTAAGTACTTGGGACACATTGTAACCGGAAACCTTCGAGATGACGAGGACATGGAAAGGGAGCGCAGGGCATTGGCGGTAAGAGCCAATATGCTTGCTCGCAGGTTCACTAGATGCACAAATGCAGTCAAGATAACGCTTTTTAAAGCATACTGTCAATCATTTTACTCTTGTGCCGTGTGGGTGACATATTCGCGTCGAACTTACAATGCCCTGAGCGTGCAGTATAACAACGCTTTCCGGATGTTGTCGCGGCTGCCCTGGCACTGCAGCGCTTCAGGTATGTTTGTTGAGGCCCGCACGGAATTTTCCAGGCGATTATTCGCAAGAAAACAGCGTCCAGCTGCAGCGCATGCGAAGCAGCAGCAACGACATCCTGAAGGTGATATGTGTATGATGATACGACTATCCCATCCAGGACCACTGGAGGAGGGTAGTCATAGGAAAATAATATGCAATTAGCAATACTAACATAGTTATAAGTAAAAATTGTTACTAACAATATATGGATATTCCGGTCCGAAATAAACATTTTATTATTATTACATTATTATAAGCATCGCGGTCAACATATATGAGTACATATTCTATAATTAGAAAACTGTTTTTGTTGTTTATAAAACAAAAACTTCGTCTTTGACAATAATTTCCAGTTTAGTGATATTAGAGGGATCATTAATCTCAATTATAACTAATTTTACTAAATGCGGTACTCGGAAACAGCCAGTCTATCACGTTCGTGATTTAATGACGTCATTAAACAAAAATTTCTTCTCTTATTTTAAGTACTTACGTGATTAAGTAACATTTGCTTAAATAAAGCTGTGTACCTTCTGCATAGTCCATATGAACGAACGTATTCTTTTATCTAATTAAACTGAAAGAAATGTTTGTTTTTAAAAAATATTTTTGATTTTAGAATTCATCTATAATCTCAATTGCAATATAATGTTTCTTTATAACAAAGAGCTACTTCATAACAACTATTTGATAATACACAATTTGATACTTCAGATTAATAACACGGTATATTTCCGATATTAAAGCGATCTTTAATTCGGCTTCTCGGAAACAGTCATTGTATAAATCTATCAAGTTTGTGATTTAATGTCTCCTTTAAAGAAAACTTCTCTTATTCCCTTCTTTTATTATATTCTTTTAATTTAAGTAGTAGTGGTAGTTATATTGTAAGTAGATTAATACGACGCTAAATTTGCAATATTACAGGGATTATTACCAATTACAGCGATCATTAATCCCGGTTCTCGGAAAAAGCCATTGTATAAATCTATCACGTCTGTAAATTAATGTCTCCTTTAAATGAAACTTTCTCTTATTCTTCTTGTCCTTTTCTCTTCTCATATTCTATTTTTTTATTTTAAGTAGTAGACCACTACTACTGCTAAATTTTGCGATATTACAGGAGTTTGTATCGTATACTTTGTACGTGGTAGAGCCAAGCAGTGGCTTACGCTGCTGCTCGTATTGGCCGATACGGCTGCGTGGTACTACGACCTGGCAGAATACCGACGTGAAGTAGAGGCATCTTTTGCTTCTGCATTTCGTTCGCTTCAGAACTCACATCTGTACTGTGCTTAGTGAGCTCCTGTGCGCTTTATGCAGCTTAGAATTTCGAAAGTCTTTTTATTTTCGTCTTTTTATATTCTAGAATTTCCATTCCAATTAAAAACGTTTTATATTTATTGAAGAAAATAGGCATATAATTTAATATTAAATGTCTACTTTCACCTTCGAGCCCAAATACAACACTTAAAATTACCATTTACAACTTTAGTGTTGCCGCCACCGGGATCGAATCCAGGTCACAGGCGCTCTATGAAGCTAAAGCGAGCGCATATTTATGCATAAAATGTTTGCAATATCGTCAAGCTTCACTTCGAGAAATACTCATAGGACAGATAGTCCTCGATATCTCGCAATAGATTTATTACACGGTACTATGAAACCTAATAACATTTCTATTACTTGTTTTTATTATTACTTGTTTGCTGCTACTCCGGACTGCGGACCTCCATTGAATGTATATTATGTAATAAGTAATTTATATTGCGTTCAATCTGCAGTTATAGATTAAAAAAAAAAAACAAAAAAAAAACGTGTGCGTCTCGGGACGCCGGACAGAAGTGATAACTTTGTAATGTTGTGATAAAGTTGAACTATTTAATATTGAAATTGTTTAACTTGAAAGCTTAGGTTATTGGTTAAATTTTATGTATATTAATATGATAATGTAAGGAAAGGTTATTTATTAATAAAATCTTTTATTGATTATAAAATATCTTTTATTCTTAGTTACAATTTTATATGGTCACAGTCAACATTATCTATCTATCGCACACCATACACTGAGTAAAAAGAGGGGGAAGCCTCTGTCCGAAATACGGCTAGCGCTGTGGGTTAGCAAAAGCCGTATTAAAAAAAAAAATATTAAATGTATCGTTGAAAGTCAACAATAATCTCGATACAGTTGTTATTTTTTTATTTGTCAGTCGTTCCAATTACGCTGAATTATTCATACGAGCTCTTGATTGACGGCGAGTCGTAATGTGAATCAATACACAAACATTACGTAATAAAATCAAGACCAAGCAAGCAAAGTGCGATATTGTAGAGCCAATTCTTGACGTGGTAGAGCAGAGCGGCGGCTTTTGCTGGTGCTCGAAACCAGGGCTCGCCCTGGTTAGTACCAGAATACCGGCGTGAAGTAGAGGTATCTCATGCTTTTGCGTTTCTTTCGGTGAGTGAGTTTACCGGAGGACCACACACTCCTCTTCAAACCCTCTCCTCATCCTCCTTCCGATCTCGCAAATACCCGGCAACGCACCTGCAGCACCTCTGGCGTTGCAGATGTACATGAGCGACGGTAATCACTTAAGATTACCATCAGGTAAACCGCTGGCTCGTTCGCCGCCTTTCTCATAGTAAAAAAAAAACATTTTTATTCTCAATTTTTTTTTATTTTCACTTTTCAATTTATATTGTTTTTTAGTTTTATGTACTTAATTATCTTACAACATATGTTGCCGTGTGCCTTACGTATAAACCACTCGGACTGATATGTGACAGTCTTTACAGACATGTGCTCGAGGCAGATGAACCGCCAGATCAAACAATATTTTTGAGGACGCTGTATTACTGAGTAAATTATATTTACTGAGTAAATTAATATAACTATTATAGTTATATTTATTTTTCCACCACTAAATGTCTCTAATAAATATCTCAATGATGAAAATTGATGTCTTAAAATCACTAAAGGTAAAAACATAACGTTTATATAAAACGGCTTTCACTTGATGTTGTCCTGGTACAATAATGTTTTTTTATATTTTATGGAAGAGACGGCAAACGAGCAAGCGGTTCACCTGATGGTAAGTGATTAACGTCGCCCACATACATCTGCAACACCATAGATGCTGGAGGTGCGTTGCCGGTCTTTAAGGATATTTGGGAGATGGGAGGGAAGAGGAGGGAAATAGGGAGGGGGTGTGGGCCTCCGGTTACCTCAGTCAGCGAACGAAACGCAGAAGCACTATATGCCTTTACTTCACGCCGGTATTCTGCGAGGCCGTGATACCAATGCGGTCGAGCCGGCCCATTCGAGCAACAGCTAAAGCCGCCGCTTGGCTCTACCACGCATGGTCAGAGTGTTCCGAAAACTTGTCGTTTTTCAATTTTATGCTAACACTGAATGTATGAAGAAATTAAATTCCGATTTATCCCTTGAATTGTCTTTTGTACAAAACTGTTAAAAGAGATTTCGCAATAGATTAAATTTGAAATAAATTGCTGTCCAAAAGCTACGTAATGTCACATGTTTTCTTCCAGTGGTATGGTAAAAGAAAAACTTTTAAAATTTCATGACTGTCCCTGGGAGCCAACCCACCGATAAGGTTTAAAACATGAGAAGCCCACACCAGTTCAAAAATGTGAAAATAATCAGTGAAACATAGCATCTGAAAAATATAATAGATTTGATGACTATTTAGCAGTATACCGTCGTGAATTCATCTTGTGCTTCTCCATTTCGATCGGTGACAGAGTTAAACGGAGACACACTTCTCCTCCCCATCCCCCATTCTCTTTCTCCCTTCCAACTCCCAAATATCCTTTAAGGCTGGCAACTCATCTGCAGCTCCTCTAGTGTTGCAGATGTACGTGGGCGATGGTAATCACTTACCATCAGGTGGAGCCGAACGCGCGTTTGCCAGCTTTACCCACCCGTTAAAATAAAAATGTAAAGTGATCAATTTTGTTAAAATAAGGGGATACCTATGGAATTTCTTTCGCCTGTTTCTTTTCCGTCAAAGGATCATTCCGAAACGGTGGGAGATTAAATAAAAAATAATAAGTTTAGAGACGAGAAATTGATATTTCTTTGTAGAAGAATAAACATATTATTTTTATGAATTTGGAGACTCACATTGGCGGTGTATATTTTTAGTACAGCGATTTTAAGCTTACATTTCCTACAGCAGCGTCGCATTGGAAATTAAGATGAGAGAAAAGAAACAGCAGCTTTTCGAAGTTATTGGTTTCTCGGACGGCTTCCAGTCTGTGTAAAAGTACTCTGGGCGTTGTACGTGGGAGTATGTTGAATTGTAGGAAAGATTATGTCTAAATATATATAGTTATACTACAACTTTAAAATATCCAGTACACGACAATTGTTTTTTTTACATTTTAAATTAATTTATTAAAAATGTTTTTATTGTTTTCTCGAACTACTCGTAGATATTTTTTATTAATGTCTATGACTGAATAGAATACTCTAATGATGTTTAAACATACTGACAATGCTACTGTTATATACAAAAAAAGCACAAATACAAAGCTCATATACTATCTGTCTCTAGTTATAATTACATCGTACAGTAGGAATCCAAGATCTGATACGTATAAGTGAAGTAAAGTAGCAGTCTGTAAGTGCCCACTGCTGGGCAAAGGCCTCCTATATCTGAGAGGGTGTAGGAGCCGGGAATGGCCCGCCACGCTCCTCCATTGCGGGTTGGCGGGCTTCACATATCCTCGAAATATATATTTTTTATTACTTCTCAGATATGCTTTTTCTTGATTCTTCATGATGTTTTCCTTAGCCGCCGAGCACGTGGTAAATACAGCACTTAAAATTGCTATTATCAATTTTAGTGGTGTCGGCACTGGGGATCCAACCCAGGTCACTTGCGCTCTATAATACTAAAGCGAGCGCCCTGACCACTAGGGTACCACGGTTCTTCACTAGGCGGATACGTGTATTTAGCTTTATTATTAAAGGTTTAATCTTGTCACGTGGCAAGGATCAGACACAAAGTGCATTTGATCACAAAGCTAAATACATTTCTGTGGTTTAATGCAATTGTCATGCATGGCATTACGCTATTTTCTAATAAATTAATTCATGAACACTTAATTGAAGACGATTGAAACTTTAGACAAGTGGCAATTGGCGCAGTGGGTAAGCGTTAGGCGTTGAGGGATGTGGGTTCGATTCAATTACTGACTTAATTATTTAGCAGCCTTCTAACTATGGTCTACTGCAGGACACATGCCTCTCCCGTAAGAAGGAATTGCTATAATCGGAGGCAAACGGAATGGGGATCGCAGCACCAGGCACCTCGCACCTTAGACGCTTGTGCTCGTCATCGGTCTGCATAAATTTGATCTGGTACTTTTCGAGATGATTTCGATTTTCGAAGGCCTTTCCTGAAATATGTATCAAATATAAAGAGCCAATGGGCACCATTAAAATTGTCAATAGCAAATTTTGTTTAAACAAAAGTAACGCACAGTGAATAACGTACAATACGTGATTATTTGATACGGTGATTTGATGGTAACTAAAATACTGACGTGGAAAGTTATCTACGGTGGTTTCGGAGTAAGTCGCGCGCATTCAATTCATCAGCTTATTTTAGGAAAATACTATTATAGGTAATATATTTGTGATATCATGATATCCTATTATTCTACTATCGCGATCTCTATTATGACATCGATGTAGGTATCCGAACCGTTATAATTTGACAATAATAGAAACTACCTGGCCGGTTACCTTACTCCGTATATCGAGTTCCAATTACGGCAGTGAAATCCAATCTGAATCTACTCTGTTCATATTACGTAATTATAGTTAGCCCCAGTGGCGTAGAGGCTAAGCGTTAAGCTGCGCCGCGGTGGGTCGCGGGTTCGATTCCCGCACGTAGGAACAGTAGCTGTATGGGATATGAATAATATATGTGACTGTAAATAATAATGTGCAATTTATCTATGTATACTCCTTCCGCAACACAGACGAGTGGAATGTAACGTTTATTTTAAGAAAGAAGAAATTGTTACCAAGCTTCACTCTAGCTTTACGCTCAACCGATTAGAAGCTAGAGCTTAATCGTTTGAGCGATGCGCAAACGCATGGAAGTAGACCACACAAGCATTTATTTAGGAGGAAGAATGGAAAACAGATCATGTGAATTAAATACAGTAATATGGCAAGCATTTTGCGTGTCCTTCGGTGAGCGAGGTAACCGGAGGCTCACTCCAACTCCCCGTTCCACCTCCTTATCTCCTCCTTAAAAGCAGGTGTTCCTCTGGTGTTTCAGATGTAGGTGGGCGACTGTAATCACTTATCATCAGGCGAGCTGCTTGTTCGTTTGCCCCCTTTACTCTTGAAAAAACGCTAATTAATATTGTTCTATTATATTATAAATGATCGATAGACATGTCCTAGACTTACCTTCAGTGTCTAAGGTTTTCGTGTTCGATTCCGCTAAGTACAAATATCTTGTACATATGTACGAGCATATTTACGTAAATATGTATTTATATACTCATATTTATCACATCATTACTCAGAGCTTATTTTAGAACTGGCAGACATTATATGTAGAAGGATCTTTTCTTCTCTATCTCGCTCTGCCTAAACCGGAGGGTCTGGAAACCTGAAATTTTGCACAAGAGTTCCTTCTATGACGTAGGTGTGCGTTAAGAAAGAATTTTGAAAGTTCTTCCACTAAAGGGCTTAAACATAGGGGACATGTCTAGTAGACACTTAACTCTTTATTGTCGTTGACTAAGATAAGCAACAAACAATCATGGATAACTTCCAAAAGGTTTAGGTTCAAACTAAAAGGGATTTTTACCCGAAAAACCGAGCAGAGGACCCGTTGCTGGTCAAGATAATTATATATAAATTAAATTAAATTAATTTTGACATGTTTGCTCATCTTTTCTTTGGACATTGGCGATTGTAGTTGCGATATTATTTTTTATCGCTATCATATATAATTTTTTATGGGAAAGGCGGCAAACGAGCAAGCGGTTCACCTGATGGTAAGTGATTACCGTGCCCACGTACATCTGCAACACCAGAGATGCTGCGGGTGCGTTGCCGGCTTTTAAGGGTATTTGGGAGATAAAAGGAAGGAAGAGGAGGGTGGGAGGAGGAGGACACTCGCCGAACGAAACGCAGAAGCACTATATGCCTCTACTTCACGCCGGTATTCTGCGAGGCTGTAGTACCAACCCGGTCGAGCCGGCCCATTCGAGCAGCAGTTAAAGCCGCCGCTTGGCTCTACCACGTTTAGGAACTTTCCTTTACATACGGTTAACTTACTACTTATATTAATACACCTTTAACTATATTGTTTTCCATATTTTCTCCATATTCATTATCATAAGAAACTTCTCGATCGATTCGTTCTAGTGAAATAGAAGCAGAGTGATTATTAAAATTTTTCTTATTTTAATTAGCACTTTAATAAACCGATGCAGAATATAGTTTATGCGCAATAATGTTTGCGCACAAAATCAACTTCTGGTCAGTAAATTGCTTCCACGTAATACAAATGGCAGTACGTGCGACGCTTCCAAACGTCCGAGGTTTTCCTCGAGACGTACTGTGGCCTCATGGAATGTTATAAGGTTAATATCCATCTGATAATAAATTTTAATGCTATTTCTTGCATTTACTTTATGATTTGATTATGAAGGAAATTAACGATGAAGTACAGTTTTGCATGTCGATAAAATAAAAGGACCTAAACAGACACTGAAACTGAAAATAAGTAATAGAGTAAGTAAGTAATAGAGCAAGTTAAAATGTTACGTGATATACACAATCACGTTGGTATAAATAATAACACGTATTCACGGATTTATAATTAAAAAAAAATTTTTTAGCTTACACCTTATAGTATGAGGTGACAAAGGGAGAACTTAATGCCTATTGATATTCTCTGCCACGCAACCCATGGGTTGGGTAAGATAGCCGTAGCAGGTGTATTTATATAACTTAATAAATTAACTAACTATACATATAATTATTTTATATTATATTATATATGTAGTTAGATAAATAAATATTAATAACAAATGTAAATATTAAGTAGTTAAAGTGGTGACCATCGTTTTATTGGAATGGGGCATCTCTTAATTTCAATTAAACCTGCATGCATTTTTTTACTCATAAACATTCTTAGTTCAAACATTTCGTTCGTCATTCTTTTTTTGACTTTCAATTGGTTTTAAACTCATTCTTCATTTGGGTTTAGCTCATATACTTCAAATAGTACAACAGTTTTACAATTATACACACACGACAAACAGCACGGTTATACAATTTCGTTCCGTACAGTTTCCTTTCAGAATGACATTTTGGTATTGCTTTTATGTGGGGCAAGGAGAAAACTGTATTAAACCTCAACAAAGAGAAATAATAAACGATGTTTCTGTTTCGGTTTCCGGCAAAGAGAAACAAGTACAAGTAGTATGCTCTGTTATTATAAGTACTATGTAAAAGATAGAACCTTTTTTTATAAGTAGAGCGTCTCATCTGATAGGAAGTGATATCCGTCGCCCACGTACACCTACAGCTTTAGAGGAGCTGCATTTGCGTTGCGGGTCTTTGGATATTTTTGGGATGGAAAGGTGGGGGGTTGGTAGAGAGAGAGCGGGCCTATGGTACCTCACGCACCGAACGAGACGCAGAAGCATAAGACGAAGCCTCTACTTCACGTCATTTGTCTGTGAGGCCGTGGTGCCGGTCCTTCCGGCCCATTATCCAGCAAAAGCCGCCGCATGGCTCTACCTTCTCCAAATAACCTTCTGGTAGTTTTCATAGTCTAATTACTGGACCACGGTAATCTAAAATAAGAATATTTAACTGTGCTATTGTGTTTCCTGACTGAGTTTTCATGTCTTGCAGTCGTGTTGTTTGAGAAAAGTATACGTATCTGTATTATTATGGAAATAATACTTAAACATGTGATACATTATTTATTTATATTACCCGATTGTCGGGGTAGCCTAGTGGTCAGGACGCTCACTTTAGTTTCATAGAGCGCGAGTGATCTGGGTTCGATCCCCGGTGCCGGCACCGCTAAAATTGTTAATAGCAATTTTAAATACTGTATTTACCACGTGCTCTGAGAAATGATAAAAAATATTATTTCGAGAATCCAACCAACCTGACCCGCACTGAAGTAGGCGTGGCGGGCCATTCCAGGCTCCTAACCCTCTCAGATATTCGAGGAGGAGTCCTCTGACCAGCAGTAAGCACTTACGGGCTGCTACTTTACTTTATCATTTTCAACAGGCTTTTATTTTGAATTTTGTTATTTCTCAAAACCTATTTCACGTACATATTAGCGACAAGCCTCTTTTTATTCTGTTAACTTTACGTAGACGCTGAAGATTAAATATACTTGAGTGCCGCTGATCTTATCTTATTTGCTCTTTAAGTAGAGTCTCTGAGCAACGAAAACAGACCTACGAAATACAGAAAATGTACTTAGAATGAGATTAAGATGATTCAAAATGGACTACGAACAAAAGGAAAAGCTTCGTTAGAGTGCTTTCACATTTTTTGTTAGTAATTATATATCGTATATTACAACATAGTATGTTTCATTGAGTTTAGTTTATTCAAGACATTATGACGCCAATAAAGTACTTTTAAAAGAAACTCAACAATTGTATACGCTTCATATCGTTTTCAGTTTAAATGAAAAAAAATATTTATACGTGGTAGAGCCAAGCGTTGGCTTTTGCTGCTGTACGAATGGGCCGGCTCGACCGGATTCGTACCACGGACTTGCGTGAAGTAGAGGCATCTTATGCTGCTGCGTTTCGTTCGGTGAGTGAGGTAACCGGCGGCCCACTCCCCCTCCCTTGGTGAACCTGGTGAATCACTTACCATCAGGTGAACCGCTTGGTCGTTTGTCGCCTTTCCTATAAAAAAAAACTGCTCAACCTAATGGTAGACTGGTAGAGGAATTCCACTTCGCATTAAGTCTGCCATTTACCTCCTTTATTAGTGCAAATAAGTAAATTAAATATGCATTTCAGAACCTGCACAGCACCAGCACCAGCACCCGCGCCCTTTTTCCAGGTAAACTTAACGTTTCAATAAAACGCTTAAAACATCCTTCACTTATACGCCTATGACGTATTTAAATGAATAATATAGTCGTGGTACTGGAACGTGGGCAACTTTTATTGCCACTAATGGATATCATGTACTACTAAAACAAACTTAAACCTAAGCAGGATACACCTAATTATGTGCTGCAGAAGCTTTAGCGTAACTCTGTCAGTGTTTAGTACAATTAATATTCCCTTACACAACTGCAGTTTGACGAGAAAAGTGATTAAGTATTAAGCTTGCGGAAGCTTAAGCGTAAGACATCCGCGCGAGAGCTTCTAGTGAGACGATGAGCCGAGATTTTGTTCTAATTGGAATAAGTAATATCAAAGTGGTTTTGTTCGTTAGGCAAACTGTTTACTCAAAGCACACAGTCTTCAATAGCACTACACAATCAAAGCTTAGCTGTTCTATAATGAAAGTTAGCCGTAATTGTAAAACTTAATTTTGTCCAAACACTAATAATTACAAAGCTGTGCGGCTTTTTCAGCCAGGCACTATGAGATCATGACGTCAAACGTCACAGTCCCCACGTGACCAACAAGTGCTTTAAAGCATCCGAAACGTTGAGATATAAAAAATCTAATTGAACGCGATTAAGTAAACAATAGTTTAATTTCAAATGAATCAGACATTGTCAAACAAGTTCATCAAAGCAGTTCATTATCCACAGATATGGTTCAAGAAAAAATATATGTATATGGACCATTTTGTGAATAGTAATCACAAACCCTTGACTTCGTAAGGCTAAGCAGTAAAATTTGCAATAACCAAAATGAGTCACACACTACACACACAAACAAACGCAGATTTTTTATTAAAATTTTGCTGCATATAACATCTGGTCTTATTCTAAATTTATGAATATAACAGTTTTCCTATAATGATTTTTAGTTATTGCGCGAACACCACATATTTGAAATGAAACTATTATTTACGGATTTTATCGCGTTTAATTTTGTTTTTCTTTTCTATTATTTCAGACGTTTCGTGTGCGTATATAAACTTTACTACACTAGCCTATTTTAGTCCACTGTTGAGCCTATACAAGAAAGCCCCACTAACAGAGCCCAACCAGAAACAAAAGATGCCTCTACTTCGCGCCGGTTTTCTGCGAGGCCGTGGAACTACCTCGGAGGAGCCGGCTCATTCAGGCAGCAGCAGAAGCCGCCTCTACACCTAACACATGCAAACCCAAACTCATCCACACCCTCACACCGATACACACGTCCTCGCATTTAATACCGCGCTCTATCGTTTTAGTTAGTCGTTTTTGAAGGCTTTTTTAGTAATGTTACGTAGGTAGTACGAGGCAGACTAAACCCTACGACACTGGACACAGGATGCAGGTTCCTTTTTTATCAAACCTGTATGTTTTTAATAATTTATTATTATTAATTTTAGTAATTATTGTTTTATGGGATATCGATGGCTGACATATGCGTTATGGTACACTAACGTACGGAATTCGGTATAATTGAAAATTATTCTAATTTTTTTTTTTATAAAAGATATTAGAAATAAATAAGAGTAAACTATTGAGAACATTGACGGTCTTGTAGTGGCCACTACAGCAGTTCTACTGTGAAGCGTGACGATTACAGCACATCCTAAATAAGATAGCCGTATATGTATATTTGTGCTGCTAGGTTGTTTTTAAATATTGCAAAGAAAATCAATAAGGTTTTCGTTACTGCACTGGATATTATGTTGTTGTAGTTTTTGTTTATACTATATAAACAAATCACTTACATATACTTAAGAGGTAGGTTTCAATAAGGCGGTCTTATCCCTAAAGAGCGGACTCATCCAGACAACCTTAAGGCTAAGGAAAAAATACTTATCGAATTGTGGGAGGTTTTAGCAGGGTAAAAATCTATCTCCCTTTTTCTTCCTGTAGATGTCGTGAGAGGTGACTAAGCGAAAGCCTAGAAAATCTTTAGGCAATGTTGAAGTTTTATGGAAAATTGTAAATATCAAAAGCTGTCTTGAAAGCTGAAATAATTTAAATATTTATAATTTAAGACACCTACCTACTTGAATGATGAAATTCGCTCTAGACAATTTTCACACGTTTTTCCTTTGAGCGGCGGTCTGTGTCAACGAGAAACTTGCATAGTCTCTAATTAGCATTCGGTTATAATGTAGCCTCAATTCACAGCTCTCTGCACTTCAAGTACAATGAAGCTCGAACCTTGAACTGCAACGGTAGTAATTAAAAATTGCATAGATACTCGTTGTTTAAATTTAAATAAATTGAGGAACAGACTGCAAAATTGTACAATCCATGTCAGTTCTAAATAAAGCTTAACTGCTTACTATTGGACGCTCAGCTTGCTCAGTTTATTCAATAAGGATGGAGGCAAAATCTCGCCCTGTATATGTTCTACTCGAGGAACACGTAGAAAAGAATCTATGGAAAGAATCTATCCCTTGCCGCAACTGCAACATAAGGGGATTCCATTCAAGCATGAACGCTGTTCATTACCATTGGGAAACGACAAAGTCGCTTTGCTTTTTCTTACCGAGACTCACAAATCTTCCCCGGTTGTTACATACACATCTCCACTACTCTGGGTATAAATTGGAACATTCCTTTGCATCTGGAGCCGGAGTTGTTTATACGTCAGAGAAGATATCTGTTCTCGACACCTGGGTAGTTTTAAAGGTACGAAACTGTCATCTTGTGCTTCTGCGTTTCGTTCGGCGAGTGAGGTAACCGGAGGCCCACTCCCCCTCCCTATTCTCCTCCACTTCCCTCCCATCTCCCAAATATCCTTAAAGACTGGCAACGCACCTGCAGCATCTATGGTGTTGCAGATGTATGTGGGTGACAGTAATCACTTACCATCAGGTGAACCGCTTGCTCGTTTGCCGTCGTTTCTTTAAAAAAAAAAAAATATGAATTAGGGACTTTAAAAAAAAGCCTTTTTCCTTTCTCAAACACAGCTGCAGCTTCTCTGCTGTTGAAGGGTGTTCCTGGGAGTCGGTAATCATTTACCATCAGGTGAACCGTTTTCTCCGTCTTCTAATAGAAAAAACTAGAAAAAAATATATCCGCGATATCTTCAAGTTTATTTTTAATAAAATAGAAGACAGTATTTTTTCTCCTAATACACCGTGTCGATAGTAGTAATTTATATGAAGTATTACGCTTCATTAAGTAAGACATTAACGCGATTTGCGATACACTAAACACCTATAATTTTGTCGAGATGTTATCGGTGGGAAAAGTAATTTCACTAAGGTTTTCTTAGCAACGCGTTCTAACCAACGATCCGTAACGTGATAACGAAATACAGCAACATACGTGAAGCTACATATAAATCTATGTTTTGAAATGATAATCATAATAATATACAAGGTTTCAAATTTTTATTCAAAAGTTGTATATTGTTTGTTTTTTCCCTATTGTTTTAACTAAACTTGTATTAGGGATGGTTCATCCCGGTCTCCGCTCCTCCTCACCCCCAAATCTACTCTCGTCTGATCGTGGCGGGGGACTTATGATTGAAATTATGTCTTTTTTCCCACAGAGATGTTTATTTCTTTATTATTTGAAATGTCCAATTTTAGCATCTTATTTAAATATCACGATGTTTTAGTTGCACAATTTGTTAAGAGCAAAATGTTTCGCTGAGAGAAGTATAATATAAATAAATAATCTAAAACGCTGAGATTATGTTTGAAGTGGAACAAGTGACAGACGTACGTGACGACGGTTCTGTTCGACGAGCAAACCTAGCGTCGCGCAGTTGCGCTGTTAGAAATAATAAAGCGATAATAAAGCGAAGGTTATCTAAACTTAATTTTTAGGCCAAGGTTATATGTAACCACGGCTGCTGTAAAGCAGTAAACATCTGGAATATAAAAACAAAATTAAACGCAATATAATCCGTAAATAATAGTTTCATTTCAAATGTGTAGTGTTCGCGTAAATACAAGGTTATAATTGTATATGTAAGTTCGTTTATACTCCGGTATTTATTTTACGGTGGTTTTTATCGTAGAACCGATCCCGTTGCGTGTGGGACTATTGTTTCTTTTTAATTTAATCTTATGTAATATGGATTAACACATTATAACCTTAAACCCTTGAGTGTTTGACGCAAGATTTCGTATAACTTGTTTATTTTCATAATTATTTATGGTTCGGTGTTCTATCGTGACCGGTTTAAAAAGATAGATTTGCTAATTCCGCGCTCTGGTAGTCGTTTAAATAGTAGAAAGACTTTTCATCTATCACATTGTCGAACTAAATTAAGACAGCATTCCCCTCTCTATCGAATGTGATCTTTGTATAATACTATATATATGTTCATCTCTTGATATATTTAACGCTTCCCTGGATTCCGCCCAAAATACAATAAGTATTTTGGCTAAATTATTATTAATATAGAAATCTAAATGAATCTTCATTCATGTTCACAATATTAAGAATAAATTATACACAATATTTAAAAAAAAAGTATGTATGAAAACTAAATATATAAGCATTTAAACTCGACACCTATCTTTTTTTAAGGATGTTAAAAAGATTATGGATTATTTCTATCTGGCACGACACAGTGTAACCGAAGGTCATTCGAAACCCACATTTAGATAGAATCCAGGTTCTAGCCAGGACATATCTAGCCAGGAGTGACGGGTGGCAGGGCTCTTCCTGGATTTGCTCCCGGAGATTGCATTAAGATTTTAATGGCTTTATCGTCTATGGCACGAAAGTGGGTGGCATAATGTTATATCAACACGACGCGGCCCTGAGATTGTAAAACAAAATTAAAAAAAGAAAACGCGCTGACCTTTTTCGCCTGTTTCTATTCCTAATTACATCTGATTTCTTTCCTATTTCATTAACTATTCACAAAATCTTTTAGTGATATATAAAGAAATGTATATAACTACCAGTGTAACATAAGCTCTCACAACCTCATATCTCTAAAGTATGGTTTAGACATCTGTTCGAAATGATATTATTTACGCAAATATCGCGATTAGACGCGATATTTGCGTAAATACAAGAAATCGTTGTGTATGGACGTCTATTTTAATCGAGAATCGGCTAATCTAACACATTCCAGCATTTCAACCACTAATATGGGACAACGGGATAGGTATGAGTCTGCACCCATTTTAGTGTCCAGGTTAATCATTCAAATCATAAATAGATTTCGAAAAGGCTCATCAGAATAGTGCGTCGATCTCCTGGTTTGGAGACATCCACTAGCTATTCGGCTGTCGTATGCGGTTTTTGTTATTTAAAGGTGGAAATAGATATAAATGTCCTCTCTACTGGACATACCAAGTCCCTGATCATATTTGAGAGGGGTCTGAAAGAAGATTGCACGAATATGTTTCAGTGCAACTTTTCCGCGGGTGGTAACGCTTGCCGAGCACGGGGCGAACATTTTAAAGATGACCTGGGAACGAACTTTAGGCTGCTTTTTAGTTAATAGATGTAATTGTTAATAAAAAAAAAAGAAATTATGTTAAGAAGTGCTTTGAGCAATATAATGCTATAGAGTTGGTGTAAAGTTGTGTAATAGCAGTATACAAAAAAGCTTAGGGTGACCCGCTTTAAAAATTAATGACAACATAGTGTTGGGAAACAAAGGCGTGTTTATTCTTTGTGCAAACTCTGGCTGAGGTCGTTACTCCCGCAAGAAGAGATTCTAAATTAAAAGTCTTGTCTTTACGACGGAGCAAGTCACAGGTTACTCCCGTATAGCCTCGTGTTTGGTCACATAATAACGCGAAGATAAAATTTATTCAAATAGAGCAAACGTTATTAAAACGTATGTATATAGTTAAACGTATGTTAGTTAGTTCGCGAGTGGCAGCCACGAACAGGCAAACGCAGTGTAGGACGACCCCCCACAAGATAGAGTGACGACCTGCGCAGTGCTGCGGGAAGTCGACGGATGCAGGTGGCTCAGGACCGAGCTTCGTGGCAGCTTGCGTGGAGCTTCTTTGGGGGAGGCCTATACTATACTGCTGAACAGTAGACTTCTGATAGGCTGAAATGATGATGATGATGATGAATTTATTACGCTCCTGTTATATGACAGTTTAATCGTTCCAAAATAAAAATTTATTTAACTTTCAGTTTCACTGTTGTTAAATTTCTACATTCAGATCTATATTGTTAGTTATATATTATTACGTTATTGTATTAACGCTTATTTTTCAATTGAATGTACAAGCGTTAGAAAAAACTTTCATGAATTAATATAGAACGTTTAAAATGGTGATTTATTTTGTTTCCTCGGTTTACATATACACCGAGTTTTTTTTAAATTAATATGTAAAGAATCTATTTATGAGACAGTTTTGGAGCCAGGAAGAGTCCTTACCTTAATACCCTGTAAATACTTCAGTGCAGCATGTAGGTCTCTCCCATAAAGAGGATTTACCATAATTGCCACCCTCGTCCAGCGAATTAGCAATCGGCCGTCATCGGTCTGCTGATTTTCGGTCTGGTACTTAACTGCTTGAGAAGTATACCTGCCACCCTGCGAGGGTGAGGGACGAGGGTTTGCGGAATTCACATGTACTCGGAATTTATGTATAATTAATCAGACATAAAAGTGTGCTCCCGATGTTTTTATTTCACCGCCGAATACATAACCCAGTGCAGCCAACATCGGTTTTTATACCTAACAACATATAACTGCAATGTAATTAATGCTTCTTCCTATGGGTGTTTTGACCCAGGCTTCTACGATGTGCATAAAAATATTTTTAAATATATTTCCCTTTCTTCATCTACACGAGTCCACTTTTTTTAGTTCTCTGCTGGCATACATTTCGTGGTCTTCCATTTTCTTGATCAGTCTCTAGAAAGCCTTTTCTACTGGTTTATTCCATGGACATGACATTGGAAATAGGGTTAACGACCACCACGTCTTTTTATTTTGATAGCTATTTATCCATCGACCAGATATTCTCTATGGATTTCCATTAGTCTACTCTGGACAAAAAATCGAGTTCGCATTTTTTCGCACTTACGTCTATATATAAAATCAAAACTATGTGAAGGTTACGTAAGCAAATGAAACATTATAGTTCTGTCTAAACTTTAGTCTCAAATATACTACATATAATTTCAGCCTCCATTTCTAATGTTCGCCTTTTTAAACAACTTAAAATAACAATGTTAAATGTAGGGTCTGGTGACACGATGAAACAAGGTTTGAGAGATAGCTTTTAGCTATATCTGCTTTTGAATCTTTTACTTTGATTGGGTCTTGGGGAATGAGCTCGGGTTTGTATTATATCCCGGTGTTTCGATGTTATTGTTTAGCAAAATATAAATGTGTTTCACGTTACTTTACCAAATAATTTAGAATGATAAGAAATATTCTACTATTCGACCGGGTTGGTACCACGGCCTCGCAGAATACCGGCGTGAAAAAGAGGCATCATCTGCTTCTGTGTTTCGTTCGGTGAGTGAGGTAACTGGAGACCCACTTCCCTTCCCCATCCCTCTCCTCATCCTCCCTCCCATCTCCCAAGTACCCTTAAAAGCTGGCAAAGCACCTGCATCAACTTGGTGTTGCAGGTGTACGTGGGTAATCACTTGCCATCAGGTGAACCGTTTGTACGTTTGCCGCGTTTGATTTAAAAAAAAATAGTTCAGTATTAAAACACGATGGAAGTATTTAAGGGTTGCGATTGCGTGACCCGTCACGCTATGTACGACTGCAATAAATAATGGACTCGGTAGTGTGAGATATGCCCTCATATTATTAATCTAATAACTTCCGTTCGAAACATTAATATGGTGTGTCGTTAGAAAACTGTAGGGTGACATTTATTATATCTGACGAATTACTACTTATGAAATGATTATACTCTTCTCTACAACTATTAACATTACACATATTTATAGTTATTAGTAGTTACATTATTAGTAGTTATTGGATTCATGTTAATAAAATATTTACGACAACCTCCAACAACGGCTTAAAAATTAAAAAATAATCATAAATCTATTATTAATTCATATTACTCTCATAATTACTTTCAAATCATCAAGGTATTTAAATGGGTTTTAAAATATTATTCTTTAAAAGTCATGCCCTGTGGTGAATGTATTTGCGATAAGGCTTCAATCATACATAGAATTAGTACCTGAGATTAATACAACCCGCCTTCTTATAAAGTGAGAAATATTATTACTATTATATTCTTTAACTGTGAAGTCTTATGTTACTTTTGATTTATTTTGTACCTTGTGTTTTTTTTATATTATTTTCGATTTACATGTTCTGTGTGTGTTGTCTCTTTATGCTGTACCAATAAATATTTTTCTTGTTTTATATATTTTGATAATTATATTTCATTTCCGTTAGTTAATTAAATGACTATGTAACAAGTGTTAATTTGTTTCCACATTTATGTCTTGGTCTATCATAGAATATAGCAGTGAGTGTGTACTGTATGTGTGAATATTTATAGAACTGTCTCATCTATAACTAATAAAGAATAGTTTTACCTCAATAACAAAAATAATAACTTCTCTTGACGTCATACCAATTTACATCGCGTTGGAGGGCATAACACGATATACAATGGTTGTATTATATTTAATGGCACATTTAGTATACATTAGAGCCGTACTGCTCTAATAGGAATCATCCCTCCCACCCCCAAATATCTTCAAAGGCCGGCAACGTATCTACAGCTCCTCTAGTGTTGCAGATGTACGTGGGCGACGGTAATCACTTACCATCAGGTGGGCCGCTTGCTCGTTTGACACCTATACCATAAAAAAAAAACTTTTTCACGAAACATCTATTGTAGTTTTTTTTTAATTTAAGGTTTTTAAATACATTGCAAGGTCAGGGTAGATTTAGGATCAAAAAACATTTAATACTATGCAACTAGTATTTGGTAATTTACACTATTTAATGTATTAGAATAATAAAGAGCCGTGGTAGCCTAGTGGTCAGGGCGCTCACTTCAGTGTCAAAGAGCGTGAGTGACCTGGGTTCGATTCCCGGTGCCGCCACCACTAAAATTGTTGATAAAAATTTTAAGTGCTGTTTTTACCACGTGCTCAACGGTGAAGGAAAACATCGTGAGGAAACCTGCATATCTAAGAAATAATAATTATTATTTCGAGGATATGTAAAGCCCACCAACCCGCACTGGAGCAGCGTGGCGGATCCTTCCCGGCTCCTAAACCCTCTCTGATTACTAGTTTTTGAGAAAGAGGCCTTTGCCCAGCAGTTGGCATTACTTACAGGATGTTACTTTACTTTACTTTTTAGAATAATAAAAAACTAGCTGTGCTCGTGACGTCTCCCATTATATTTTAAATATTTTATATAGTCACACCAATTTTCTCTTAATGATAACATGGAAGTATGTTTAAGTGTTGGGATGTTTGTTGCTCAATTAGACTAACAACTGAATGGATTTAGATGAAATTTAACAGTAAATATACTTTCTTAAACCACAGCTTATTTTGGACAAATCAGGGGGCGGTCGCTAGTCATGTATAATATAGAAGATTAATGATATTGCATGATTTCCGTATGAGCGTCAAAATGTAAAGTTCAATAGGTTAATGAATACTTGCATTCTAATGATTGAATTCCTGTTGGAGCTTCTTTACGCTCTTTCAATACAATTTGTTAATAAAGCACAAAAGATAACTTTGTTTCTAACAACTATAACAATCTCTGCGAAGCTCTTGTTTTACGAACCGATGTAGAATTTGTCGTTCACGAGAGCTTTAAACAAGCTCGATTCAATTCAATTTAGAATAATAATGGACGGAGAAGGAAGGAAGGAAGGACTGGAAAGGATACGTAACCTGAAATTGCATGCACAATATTGTTTCACGTGATTTTGCATGACTTATAATTAATACTTATGTAGAACAAGTATAAAACACAAATTTAAAAAAACAAAAACCAAAATTAATAATTGAAGGAATTTGGACGTCTATCAGCTTAGTCCCACCGTGACCAAAAATCTATACAAAGCTCAAGTCCGCTCTTGCATGGAATACTGTTCCCACCTCTGGGGTGGTTCTGCTAAACATCAGCTTGATGCTTTGGACTCGTTGGAGCGTTGAGCGAAGAGGATCATAGGCAGTGACTCACTAGTAGAGGCAAAACTTCTGAGCTTCGAACACCGTAAACGAGTGGCCTGCCTCTCGGTTTTTTATCGGATTCATTTCGGAGAGTGTGCGTAAGTTTTGCATAACCTGATACCCCCTTTTCATCACCGAACGACTAGACGCGGCGAGCAGATCCACCCTTACGTTGTAGACATTTCTCCAATATGCACGAAGCGGTTTGCCTCTTCTTTCTTTATGCGGACGGCTAAGGAGTGGAACTCCCTACCGAGGTCAGTTTTTCCGGAAACCTATAACCTATATATCTTTAAGGCCAAAGTCTAAACTAAACAGACATCTAGCCAAGCGTGTACCATCCTAGGCCTCATCTTCGCCTTCCATCGGGCAAGATTGAGGTCGAACGCAAGCCTATTTTTCATAAAAAAAAAAACAACGGCCTATGTAAAGCCCTCGTAACATCCGGAATAAAAAAACAAAATTAAACTCGATTAAATCGTTTTTGTACCGAACCCGATGGAAAACTGTTTATGAATCTCCGTAGGATGTAATCGTAGCTGCGTTCTGTTACATACATTATAACAATACGGCGTAACCTTCTCTTTTTTTTTTATAGAATAGACGGCAAACGATCAAGCGGTTCACCTGATGGTAAGTGATTACCGTCGCCCGTACATCTGCAACACCATAGATGCTGCAGATGCGTTGCCGGTCTTTAAGGGTATTCGGGAGATGGGAGGGAAGAGGAGAAGAAAAGGGAGGGGGAGTGGGGCTCCGGTTACCTCACTCATCGTACGAAACGCAGAAGCACAAGATGCCTCTACTTCACGTCGGTATTCTGCGAGGCCGCGGTACCAACCCGGTCGAGCCGGTCCATTCGAGCAGCAGCAAAAGCCGCCGTTTGGCTCTACCACGCTTCTCTGTTTCAATGTATTCATTTTCTTTTAGTTCTACGACATTGTTATATAATACAATGTACTCGTAAATCGATTGTGACATTAAAACCATGTTAAATGTTGTTGTAAATGCTAAAAATGTTTTGTCATGTGACTGTATTTTTATGGCACAATATGAGACAATTTGTTATTCATGAGCACTTTTATTGTCCGATGGAGAATATTAGCGAGGATCCTATGGCATTACATTGTATAAAGATTAATATCCACTCATTTTTTTCTGCAATCCTAATAAGTGAGCTGGCTTTAACTGATCTCGTGGGTATAGTCAAAAGTCGACAGAGGGGTTAAGTTGTTTTTATGTAACTCGAAATTTTCTCTAAACATTTTAGGTGTTAGACGGTAGAACTCTTATGCAGGAGTCAACTCCGCTGTGCCAATTACTCTTGCCCATTGTTGATGCTTTACAACAGCCAATTTTCTTTCGATTGCAGATCTCCGATACTTCTGAAGTTTTACTCATATGTGTAATCAATGTTTTGTTTGGAATTTAAAGTTTTAAGTGTTAGCTCATCTGTTACGGTCAGTTCTGGTTATTTGCCTTTTGTTTCATAACTTGGTAAATCTACATTAACGTTTTCATAAAATTGTTTCCATTTTCATAATATTCGTAATTAACCATACGGAAATAAGGATTTTGAAGAAGCCGCAATAACTGAAGCATGTTTCTACACTTGATTTTTATATATACCTAATTGTTTCTCGTATTGTGTACCGAATTACAGACATACAGATTTAGCGCGACACGATTTGGCGTCAATATAGTGGATTGACCTCGATTTTGAGTCCGTCGGTCACATTCCCTCAGTGTGAGAACTTTTATTAGTTAACTCACGGGTCTCAGTTATTTGCTCGCGTTATGTGCACTTATCTGACAATAACTTATGTAATTCAACATCTGCGTTTCGATTATAGATAATACAAACATTAAGGAAGTAAAGTCCTGGCCTGGAAGGACCCTACTCGCGAAGGTTTTGTCACCACGTTGGTGATGTGTAACTGTTAGCTAGCGACAGGATGGGTGGTTGTGGCGGTGATTGATGTGATATTGCTACTAGAGATAGAGAGAGAGAGAGAGAGATCGAGAGAGAGGGGGAGAGAGGTTGCCTTTAATATATACCAGTCTATTTTATTATGTAAGTCTTAGAATACAATTGATTTCCGTAAAGTAAAACCCGACTCTGTTAACGAACTAAGATACCTCATAATACATACAATAAACACTAAGTTTTATCGTTCAATATTTAACTAAAAAATCCGATCTCCGATCGAAAAATGTAACGTAAAGGATAATGCATTTACCTTAAACGTATGGTAAGTTTACCTAAAAAGGAAAGTTTATGTTAACAGTTAATCGTTTGATAGCATTGAACGTTGGGCCTTTTCCTGATTAAAGGCACACGTCGAACACTCAAAGGTTGCGTTAACGTCATTCGAAGCCATGGCGTGTTTCTCGCTGAACTTAATGAGTTTATTCCTCTTGGCTCATTAACATAAATTTACACTACATAAAGCACTTTCTTGTTAGTTCGTTTAAAAAAAAATTATGGCATAGGGGACTAGCCTGCAAGGGGGCTTTAAGGATATTAGGGGGGTTTGGGAGCATATTCCGTCGATGATCAACTTGTTCCTATGACATGGCGTTCAATAAAATTGCTCGTCTTTTAGCGCCTTGGGGGTCGGTGACCTCGTTGATTTCATTGGCCACGAAGAAATAATTAATCTGAGCCGCATGTACCGTCCACTCATTCGGTTTACAATCGAAGATGGGCACACTTCCGAAAATAGACATTTTGACGCGTGAAGTTTGATTTTTAATTAATCTATTATTAACTTACAAAGTTTAAAAACTCGTAAACTCCTTCACTGTAAAACTGTAATATCCTTCACTGTTTGAAGGATTCGGAGCAGTTAATAAAACGCGTTAAACAGTAAAATCACCATTAATGACTGCTTGATAAATCAGGGGTACTTGTAGAAAACTTGTACTGACATCTACCAACATACATATGTTACAATTACCAAAAAATTTTTGATGAGATCTGAAGATTGTCTATTGCTTTTCCATGAGCTTGCTTTCCAACCGCCATCGCGACTCACCCTTTTTTAGAACTTTGTATTTTAAAAGCTAAAACGGTAGCCATACAACTGAAGGCATAGGGATAACATTAACAATAGCAGAAAAGCAGAAAGCTTATGTTAATAACGTACGTTTTAACGTACTTTAAAGCAGACAATGCATGAAGGACGATGGAGTTTTAGCGTGTACATAAAAGTACAATGAATATTTAAAATACAGGGTCTCGCTCTGAAATCTTAAAGTAGAAGCCATCGCTATCGAAGAACCGTATTATGCTTCCAGCGATTTGCGAAATGTTTGAAAACCCAACGTATAGGGGTTATTGTATATTGTGGACTATAGTTCAGGAGAACCGCAAAACCGTACTAAAAGTTGTTTGGATGACGGAACCCTAAAAGTGATGGATTCCTATGTTCAGCATTATTAGGATTCCGTACGGTTATTACTGTCCCTAAGTCATCTTTCCGTCCGTCCGTTCCAATGTATCATAAAGTAAATGAGAAAAGAAAAACATATTTTTTTGGTAAATATATAATTCAGAAATATTGTGTGTACATACGAAACCTTTCGTACGCGAATCCGACTCGCACTTGGCCGCACTGTTTAACAAAGCATCGTACAAGGTCGTACCAGGCGTATCACTGTAGCTCAAGGCAATTTTTATTTTGTTATCATTTCCATTCAGCGGTTCCAGCTGTAAGGGAAAACTAAAAATTAAATAAGAAAGAAAAGTTTTATCTATTATAGACTTCGTCATTAAGTGGCAATTTATGTAAATGGTCAAGAAACATAAAGATGTCGAGACTGCCGGCTGATTGAAAAACATCAAACCAATCAAAAAACCACACCGATGCCACATGCCCAGCGTATGGAATTCGCAAACCATCTCACGTGGGGTGAGCAGTCGCTCCTGCAGGCGACCGCTGTGATCCTGGTAACTTTATTATAATTCAGCAATAGCGTGTTCAACATATCGTGACCACGTTACCTACGTGATCATCCAACATGCCATTAAATAACATGCCATTCAATCCAGGGATGCTGAGCTGGTTACGACATGTGGAGAGGATGAATGAAAGTAGGTTGACGAAACAAATGTATGAGGCGAGTGTGAATGATAGAGTCCGGAGAGGAAGACTTAGGCGAACATTTCACGATCAAATCGGAGACGTTCTGAAAAAACCCAGGTCAAGAGTACTCTAAACCAACTAGCATGCATGCGAAGATTGATGGAAGTGGAACAAGCGAAAGACGTATGTCAGGACCATAGCAACTGAAAGAAGATTGTCTCTGCCTACCTCGTTGGGAACAAAGCGTGAATATATACATACATAAATTCACTCCAATATAAATTGACGTGAGGTCAGGTGAGGTTGAATTAAAACAAATGTTCTTAAATCTCCTCTCCCTCTTGCTGTAGTCGATTTAACACATTTGCAACTTATTTCGGAGATAGGATAAGATGCACACATGCACAGTAATATCTCCAAGCCGCAAACCAATTTTAAGGTCAGATTTAGGTTTTGGCTTTGATTCCAATGACAAGGCCTTACTCTGCTTTTTTGCAGTAAAATCACACAGCTTAGCGTGCTAGAGCCAAGCGGCGGCTTTAGCTGCTGCTCGAATGGGCCGGCTCGACCGGATTGATACCACGGCCTCGCAGAATACCGGCGTGAAGTAGAGGCATCTTGTGCTTCTGCGTTTCGCTCGGTGAGTGAGGTAACCGGAGGCCCACATCCCCTCCCTACTCCCCTCCTCTCCCCTCCCATCTCAGAAATATCCTAAAAGACCGGCAACGCACCTGCAGCATCTATGGTGTTGCAGATGTATTTGGGCGCCGGTAATCACTTACCGTCAGGTGAACCGCTTCCTCGTTTGCCGTCTTTCAATAAAAAAAAAAACAAGTCAGCATCCTCCCTAAGTTCATGCGGTGTACATTTTTTTTATCCTCTGACAGACTGTAATGAGCTAACAGCTGGGACGTAGGCCATTCATTAGTACTGGAAAAATGTAAAAGCGGAGAAAATATTTTTTTTTTCTTTAAAAGAACACTAGCAAAGCTATTTTTGTGTAACATTACTAATATACCCTCCAACCAAGCATTACAGCTTGTACCTGGAGCGGTTCACGACAATAGTGGAATGGCGGGCTCGAACATACGACGTCATCTTTCGTGGTCCGCACCCTAACCCATTAGGCTATTGACGCTTAATTTGTTTTGTATGTCAGTTAATGATTAATTTAGAGCACTAGAATTTTGACAAAACCAAAGGATATTTGCAGTAATTCGATTGGAATAATAAATGATTCAGCTGTTATAAGTACTATATACCGTATTAATGTTTCGAATGGATGTTATTAGGCTAATAAAATGAGGGTATATCTCACACTACTGAATCTATTATTTATGGCAGTCGTACACAGCGTGACAGGTCACGCAATCGCAACCCTAAATACTTCCATCGTGTTCTCGAATGAATAATACTAAATAAGGTAAATGAAGAAATAAGTAAGTAATGTGTTTCGTTGTATCAGAATTTAAATGGCTTTATATTTTAAAGTGTATGTAAAGATAGATTATAAAAGTAGAAGTCTGTCAGTGCCCAGTGCTGTACAAAGGCCACCTTCTTAAATATCTGAGAGGGTTTTTTTGAAGCCGGAAATAGTCCGCCACGCTGCTCCAGTGCGGGTTGGCGAGCTTCACATATCCTATTAACAATATTTTTTTATTATTTCTCAGATATGCTGGTTTCCTCACGATGTTTTCCTTCACCACCGAGAACGTGGTAAGTACAGCACTTAAAATTGCTATTAACAATTTTATTGGTGCCGTCACCGGGGATCGAATCCGAGTCACTCGCGCTCTACGATACTAAAGTAAGCGCCCTGACCACTAGGTTACCACTCTCTCGAAGATAGATCATACTTAAAGTTTTTGTGGTATTCCCAATAAACCTTTTGTTCAATGAACCGCGATGGCCCTAGGGCTCGGTGTTCGATATTAACGATATGATTTATCCGTGGTAGAGCCAAGCGGCGGCTTTTGCTGCTGTTCTAATGGGCCGGCTCGACCGGGGTTGTTACCACGGCCTCGCAGAATACCGGCGAGAAGTAGAAGCATCTTGTGCTTCTGCGTTTCGTTCGGTGAGTGAGGTAACCCACCCTCCCCATCCCTTCCTCCATTCTCCTAAATACCCTAAAAGCTTTGTATATTTGTATATATATTATGTATTTATATATGTATGTATGTATGTATGTATGTATGTATGTATGTATGTATGTATGTATGTATGTATGTATGTATGTATGTATGTATGTATGTATGTATGTATGTATGTATGTATGTATGTATGTATGTATCTACCTATCTGTGTAAGTATATATTTAGATATTTATTTGTTTTACTTGTTTTATTCTGTTAGCTGTATCGCCTCTACTACGTGTTTATCTCTACACCTAGACCTAGAGAGAATGCCTCTAGGCATTAAGTCCGCCATGTGTGCCATTTTGTGCATGAAAGTTAAATAAATAAATAAATAAATAAATAAATAAATAAATAAATAAATAAATAAATAAATAAATAAATAAATAAATAAATAAATAAATAAGAAAATAAAAGCTGGCAACGCACCTGCACCAACTCTGGTGTTGCAGATGTATTTGGGCGCCGGTAATCACTTACCGTCAGGTGAACCGCTTCCTCGTTTGCCGTCTTTCAATAAAAAAAAAAACAAGTCAGCATCCTCCCTAAGTTCATGCGGTGTACATTTTTTTTATCCTCTGACAGACTGTAATGAGCTAACAGCTGGGACGTAGGCCATTCATTAGTACTGGAAAAATGTAAAAGCGGAGAAAATATTTTTTTTTTCTTTAAAAGAACACTAGCAAAGCTATTTTTGTGTAACATTACTAATATACCCTCCAACCAAGCATTACAGCTTGTACCTGGAGCGGTTCACGACAATAGTGGAATGGCGGGCTCGAACATACGACGTCATCTTTCGTGGTCCGCACCCTAACCCATTAGGCTATTGACGCTTAATTTGTTTTGTATGTCAGTTAATGATTAATTTAGAGCACTCAAATCAAAAAACTAAATCAAAGGATATTTGCAGTAATTCGATTGGAATAATAAATGATTCAGCTGTTTTAAGTACTATATACCGTATTAATGTTTCGAATGGATGTTATTAGGCTAATAAAATGAGGGCATATCTCACACTACTGAATCTATTATTTATGGCAGTCGTACACAGCGTGACAGGTCACGCAATCGCAACCCTAAATACTTCCATCGTGTTCTCGAATGAATAATACTGAATAAGGTAAATGAAGAAATAAGTAAGTAATGTGTTTCGTTGTATCAGAATTTAAATGGCTTTATATTTTAAAGTGTATGTAAAGATAGATTATAAAAGTAGAAGTCTGTCAGTGCCCAGTGCTGTACAAAGGCCACCTTCTTAAATATCTGAGAGGGTTTTTTGAAGCCGGAAATAGTCCGCCACGCTGCTCCAGTGCGGGTTGGCGAGCTTCACATATCCTATTAACAATATTTTTTTATTATTTCTCAGATATGCTGGTTTCCTCACGATGTTTTCCTTCACCACCGAGAACGTGGTAAGTACAGCACTTAAAATTGCTATTAACAATTTCATTGGTGCCGTCACCGGGGATCGAATCCGAGTCACTCGCGCTCTACGATACTAAAGTAAGCGCCCTGACCACTAGGTTACCACTCTCGAAGATAGATCATACTTAAAGTTTTTGTGGTATTCCCAATAAACCTTTTGTTCAATCAACCGCGATGGCCCTAGGGCTCGGTGTTCGATATTAACGATATGATTTATCCGTGGTAGAGCCAAGCGGCGGCTTTTGCTGCTGTTCTAATGGGCCGGCTCGACCGGGGTTGTTACCACGGCCTCGCAGAATACCGGCGAGAAGTAGAAGCATCTTGTGCTTCTGCGTTTCGTTCGGTGAGTGAGGTAACCCACTCCCCCTCCCCATCCCCTTCCTCCATTCTCCTAAATACCCTAAAAAGCTTTGTATATTTGTATATATATTATGTATTTATATATGTATGTATGTATGTATCTACCAATCTGTGTAAGTATATATTTAGATATTTATTTGTTTTTACTTGTTTTATTCTGTTAGCTGTATCGCCTCTACTACGTGTTTATCTCTACACCTAGACCTAGAGAGAATGCCTCTAGGCATTAAGTCCGCCATGTGTGCCATTTTGTGCATG
Organism: Bhutanitis thaidina; assembly: GCA_029286595.1. Lineage (NCBI taxonomy): Eukaryota > Metazoa > Arthropoda > Insecta > Lepidoptera > Papilionidae > Bhutanitis > Bhutanitis thaidina. The sequence continues at coordinate 2,385,921 of JAGSMS010000020.1, read as the reverse complement.
AAAGTTAAATAAATAAATAAATAAGAAAAATAAAAGCCGGCAACGCACCTGCACCACCTCTGGTGTTGCAGATGTACGTAATTACTTACCATCAGGTTAGCCGCTCGCTCCTTCGCCCCCATTCCCATAAAAATAAAAAACACTTGGAGGCTGAGCACCTATAAAAACACTTCATTCCGCCGTCCTTGAAGGAAGCGACTGCATTGCGGTTCTTTATTAATATTTTACTTACTATTCCGACGTTTTCAACAACGCTCTTTACTTTAGCGTCGGTTAACCGAATCCATTTTTGGCAAAGACAGTCTCTGCTTTGGTTTATTACCATGTTTAACAGATACGATTATTGTTAATTTCTTGATTGATATTTTTAAAATCTTTTAATTTTTAAGTTTCTGGATATTCCGTATAGCAAGTACAATAAAAGATTTCTACAACAAACAGAAAATATACTTATCTTATTGGTTTTCGTCAAGTATCAGATGTGGGCCGATGGGCTGAAAAACTGTCACGTTCCGACGCTGTGTTCAAATTCTATTCAAGAACGGGAATTCCAATTGTCAGTTTATAATACGGGTACAATAAATATATATATATAAATCTGATATAAAAATATTGCTCATGTAACACTATTGCGTTTCTCTTCTTAATTTAGCTTCCTGAAAATAATTGCATTATGAAAACACAAGCAACATGTGGCGATAACGGCAAATACTTTCATCTTGAGAGAAAGCTGATTATGTGACCACCGATCACGTTAATAGAATTCACAGACTATCATGTTGTCCTAGTACTCTGATAAAATGTATGATACATTTCTACCTAACACAGAGAAAGAGAGACAGAGACTGAGAGATCTAACTTTATTTAAAGTATTCTTCATGATACTGTAATCGCCAATTCACCTATCAAGTGTGGCGATAACGGCAAATACTTTTATCTTGAGAAAGCTGATTATGTGACCACTGATCACGTAAATAGAATTCACAGACTATCATGTTGTCTTAGTACTTACTCTATGATAAAATTTATGATACATTTCTACTCTTAACACAGAGAAAGAGAGAGACAGAGACCGAGATCTAACTTTATTTAAAGTATTCTTCATGATACTATAATCGCCAATTCACCTAACAAGTGTGGCGATAACAACAAATACTTTTATCTTAAGAGAAAGCTGATTATGTGACCACTGATAACGTTAAAAGAATTCACAGACTATCATGTTGTCCTAGTACTCTGATAAAATTTATGATACATTTCTACTCTTAACACAGAGAAAGAGAGAGAGACAGAGACTGAGAGATCTAACTTATTTAAAGTATTCTTCAATTATACTGTAATCGCCAATTCACCCATCAAGTGTGGCGATAACAACAAATACTTTTATCTTGAGAGAAAGCTGATTATGTGACCACCGATCACGTTAATAGAATCTACAGACTATCATGTTGTCCTAGTACCTGATAAAATGTATGATACATTTCTACTCTTAACACAGAGAAAGAGAGAGACAGAGACTGAGAGATCTAACTTATTTAAAGTATTCTTCAATTATACTGTAATCGCCAATTCACCTATCAAGTGTGGCGATAACGGCAAATACTTTTATCTTGAGAGAAAGCTGATTATGTGACCACTGGATCACGTTAATAGAATTCACAGACTATCATGTTGTCTTAGTACTTACTCTTTGATAAAATTTATGATACATTTCTACTCTTAACACAGAGAAAGAGAGACAGAGACCGAGATCTAACTTTATTTAAAGTATTCTTCAAGTGATACTGTAATCGCCAATTCACTTAACAAGTGTGGCGATAACGGCAAATACTTTTATCTTGAGAAAGCTGATTATGTGACCACTGGATCACGTTAATAGAATTCACAGACTATCATGTTGTCCTAGTACTCTGATAAAATGTATGATACATTTCTACCTAACACAGAGAAAGAGAGACAGAGACTGAGAGATCTAACTTATTTAAAGTATTCTTCAAGTGATACTGTAATCGCCAATTCACTTAACAAGTGTGGCGATATCGGCAAATACTTTCATCTTGAGAGAAAGCTGATTATGTGACCACTGATAACGTTAATAGAATTCACAGACTATCATGTTGTCCTAGTACTCTGATAAAATGTATGATACATTTCTACCTAACACAGAGAAAGAGAGACAGAGACCGAGATCTAACTTTATTTAAAGTATTCTTCAAGTGATACTATAATCGCCAATTCACCTAACAAGTGTGGCGATAACAACAAATACTTTTATCTTAAGAGAAAGCTGATTATGTGACCACTGATAACGTTAATAGAATTCACAGACTATCATGTTGTCCTAGTACTCTGATAAAATGTATGATACATTTCTACTCTTAACACAGAGAAAGAGAGAGAGACAGAGACCGAGAGATCTAACTTTATTTAAAGTATTCTTCAAATTATACTGTAATCGCCAATTCACCTATCAAGTGTGGCGATAACGGCAAATACTTTTATCTTGAGAGAAAGCTGATTATGTGACCACTGATCACGTTAATAGAATTCACAGACTATCATGTTGTCTTAGTACTTACTCTTTGATAAAATTTATGATACATTTCTACTCTTAACACAGAGAAAGAGAGAGACAGAGACCGAGAGATCTAACTTATTTAAAGTATTCTTCAAGTGATACTGTAATCGCCAATTCACCTAACAAGTGTGGCGATAACGGCAAATACTTTTATCTTGAGAGAAAGCTGATTATGTGACCACTGATCACGTTAATAGAATTCACAGACTATCATGTTGTCTTAGTACTTACTCTTTGATAAAATTTATGATACATTTCTACTCTTAACACAGAGAAAAAGAGAGAGACAGAGACCGAGAGATCTAACTTTATTTAAAGTATTCTTCAAGTGATACTGTAATCGCCAATTCACTTAACAAGTGTGGCGATATCGGCAAATACTTTCATCTTGAGAGAAAGCTGATTATGTGACCACTGATAACGTTAATAGAATTCACAGACTATCATGTTGTCCTAGTACTCTGATAAAATGTATGATACATTTCTACTCTTAACACAGAGAAAGAGAGAGAGACAGAGACCGAGAGATCTAACTTTATTTAAAGTATTCTTCATGATACTGTAATCGCTAATTCACCTATCAAGTGTGGCGATAACGGCAAATACTTTTATCTTGAGAGAAAGCTGATTATGTGACCACTGATAACGTTAATAGAATTCACAGACTATCATGTTGTCCTAGTACTCTGATAAAATGTATGATACATTTCTACTCTTAACACAGAGAAAGAGAGAGAGACAGAGACCGAGAGATCTAACTTATTTAAAGTATTCTTCAAGTGATACTGTAATCGCTAATTCACCTATCAAGTGTGGCGATATCGGCAAATACTTTCATCTTGAGAAAGCTGATTATGTGACCACCGATCACGTTAATAGAATTCACAGACTATCATGTTGTCCTAGTACTCTGATAAAATGTATGATACATTTCTACTCTTAACACAGAGAAAGAGAGAGAGACAGAGACCGAGAGATCTAACTTTATTTAAAGTATTCTTCAAATTATACTGTAATCGCCAATTCACCTATCAAGTGTGGCGATAACGGCAAATACTTTTATCTTGAGAGAAAGCTGATTATGTGACCACTGATCACGTTAATAGAATTCACAGACTATCATGTTGTCTTAGTACTTACTCTTTGATAAAATTTATGATACATTTCTACCTAACACAGAGAAAGAGAGAGAGAGAGAGACAGAGACCGAGAGATCTAACTTTATTTAAAGTATTCTTCAAGTGATACTGTAATCGCCAATTCACTTAACAAGTGTGGCGATATCGGCAAATACTTTCATCTTGAGAGAAAGCTGATTATGTGACCACTGATAACGTTAATAGAATTCACAGACTATCATGTTGTCCTAGTACCTGATAAAATGTATGATACATTTCTACCTAACACAGAGAAAGAGAGAGACAGAGACCGAGAGATCTAACTTTATTTAAAGTATTCTTCAATTATACTGTAATCGCCAATTCACCCATCAAGTGTGGCGATAACGGCAAATACTTTTATCTTGAGAGAAAGCTGATTATGTGACCACCGATCACGTTAATAGAATTCACAGACTATCATGTTGTCTTAGTACTTACTCTTTGATAAAATTTATGATACATTTCTACCTAACACAGAGAAAGAGAGAGAGAGAGAGAGAGAGACAGAGACTGAGAGATCTAACTTTATTTAAAGTATTCTTCAAGTGATACTGTAATCGCCAATTCACCTATCAAGTGTGGCGATATCGGCAAATACTTTCATCTTGAGAGAAAGCTGATTATGTGACCACTGATCACGTTAATAGAATTCACAGACTATCATGTTGTCTTAGTACTTACTCTATGATAAAATTTATGATACATTTCTACTCTTAACACAGAGAAAGAGAGAGACAGAGACCGAGAGATCTAACTTTATTTAAAGTATTCTTCAAGTGATACTGTAATCGCCAATTCACTTAACAAGTGTGGCGATATCGGCAAATACTTTCATCTTGAGAGAAAGCTGATTATGTGACCACTGATCACGTTAATAGAATTCACAGACTATCATGTTGTCTTAGTACTTACTCTATGATAAAATTTATGATACATTTCTACCTTAACACAGAGAAAGAGAGACAGAGACCGAGAGATCTAACTTTATTTAAAGTATTCTTCATGTGATACTGTAATCGCCAATTCACTTAACAAGTGTGGCGATTTCGGCAAATACTTTCATCTTGAGAGAAAGCTGATTATGTGACCACTGATCACGTTAATAGAATTCACAGACTATCATGTTGTCTTAGTACTTACTCTATGATAAAATTTATGATACATTTCTACTCTTAACACAGAGAAAGAGAGAGACAGAGACCGAGAGATCTAACTTTATTTAAAGTATTCTTCAAGTGATACTGTAATCGCCAATTCACTTAACAAGTGTGGCGATATCGGCAAATACTTTTATCTTGAGAGAAAGCTGATTATGTGATCACCAGTTGACTCTTTACAGGATGATTATAATGACAATATTATTGACAATGATATAATATTCTGGCTTGAGCAAACACGTGATATGCTCACGTTAGCTTATTTATTGTGTATATAAAGGGCTATGCTCGGTGTTTCTCTGCGTGATAGAGTCTGCAACGATGATATCCGGAGCAGAACTAAGGTAACCGACATAGCCGTAAAGATCAGCAAACTGAAGTGGCAATGGGCCGGCCACATAGCTCGCAGAACTGACAACCGCTGGGGAAAAAAGGTTCTCGAGTGGGAGCCACGTACAGGCAAACGCAGTGTAGGACGTCCCCCCACAAGATGGAGAGACAACCTGCGCAGCGTTGCGGGAAGTCTATGGATGCAGGTGGCTCAGGACCGAGCTTCGTGGCAATCTTTGGGGGAGGCCTATGTTCAGCAGTGGACTTCTGATAGGCTGAAATGATGATGATAAAAGTATGATTCATGATATTATGTGCTTTATTTACCTTTGTAAATAAATATGAGCGCTTCCAATAAACACAATTAGGAATACAAATTCCATTTTAGTAAATTTACCTGCAAACCCTACTTTAAAAATCGAACAAAGTTTGAATGTTCGGTGTATTCCGAGAAAAATAAATGGAAAAATACTTTCCATGAAGTAGGTAACTATAAACTTTTCCATGAATCATTAGCCTATGTCACTTTAGTAATTAACAAAGTTTAGTTACAAAAATACCTTTTTAACTCTAAAGCACTGGCAAACTGTTTTAAATAGTTCTAGTAAAGGTTTAGAGTTATATATACGTTTTTTTTTCTTTTTCTGGAACAAGAAAGATCTGGACTTAGTTTTAAAATAGGAACATTTTGTTTTTACATTTATCTTCCTTAATGACTTGCATACTTATTTATGTTACAAATATTTATTTACTTATATAGTTTATTCATATGTACTTATCAATTTATTTTTATTGGAGTTTTTTATTTTATTTTATTGTTTTGTACCTGCCAACTACCTTTCACCATAACAAGGGTTGACACTAGTAGAGAATGCCACTTGGCATTAAGTCCGCCCATTGTAACCTTAAGCTTAAGGCAATAAAGAATAAATAAATAAATAAATACACTTCAATACATTTAAATTTTTTTTTCTTTTAAAAATTAAAGTGATCTGATTAACGCCTAGTTACGATAAAACTGTCAGAAGGTTTCTAAACGTTTGTATGACTCTGGTTGACAAGTTTTCTACAAACATGTCTCCTAAAGATTCTGTTAGCTAAAATGGCAATGAACAGTTAATGTAATTGGTCAACATCTCTGATATGACTGAAATTAGCTATACAAGTTTCCGAACAATTTTTTTTCTACCGAGTACGCACTGCTTTCTAAGTTGGCACTTGAATAAACAGAATGGAAAGAAGAACAGAATGATAACAATATCTTTATATTGTTATCGTTATGTTCAAAGGGATAGATAGAAAACATGGAAGTTAAAGGTAATAACATTACAATATGCTTTTATAAATACGTTCATAAATGATTGAAATGTTCATAAGTTAGTTAAAATTAAGATCAATTAAGCCGCAATGCGATTGAAGCACATGCGTTCTGAAACGCCTCTATACCTCTCGCCTTGTACGAGTGAATAACGCTCTAGCTCAAAGTTTAAATATGATACCGTTCGAACATTTTGCTTTCAATACATTAAGGTATACTTTTATTTACGTTGCTGCAGTTTTATGCTCACTACCTGACCATAAATGTCGAGAATGTGAGCCTCTCTACGGAGGCAAGCCATTAGGGTATTGAATAATCAATACCGGTTAACTTCTACAAACAGACTAGATAATACTAATATATTATAATGTGAGTATGACTCGTTAGATTAAATATATATATTTTTTTATCTTTACCAATTAAACAAACGTCTTAATTCGCAACAAGCTTAGTCAAAAAGGTGAACAAGATACATGATCCACAACATGCTTCGTCAGAAAATTTACCTAAAATTAGTCACAAAAAAGGCTCAGAGGTACCCATAATGCTAGAAGCATTGCCCCGCTGGATGGCCTAAGATAACCTTTGGAAAAGGTTAACAGTTCAGAATCATAAGTGCTACGTAGAAAATGTAATAAGTCACCATTTTTTAAGTGGCAATATTGAATTAAGTAAAAAAAAAATAGTTGCAGCCTATAAATGCCCACACACACAGCTGGGTAAAAGCCTCCAGTCAAGTATTAATTTGAGAGAGTTTGGAGTCGGGAAAGGTACGCCACGCTGTTCCATTGCGGGTTTTTATTATTAATCAGAAATGCATTCCTCACGAAGTTTTCCTTCATCGCCGAGCGCAAGGTGAATTCAGTGCTTAAAATTATTTATTGACCATTTTAGTAATGCCGGCAGCAGTGATCCAACCCAAGCCAGTACTATGATATAAAAGCGAACTGAATTACTTACATATATATATATATCTATATCGATTCTGAATATATATATGTTTAGACCGAATATATAATTTTTTTCTCCAAATGTTAACCACACCTGCACGTGGTGTAAGTGCACCTATTTATTAACAAGACCCTTGGTAGTGAACGGAATACCCATGATTTCCGAATCCAAACCTCATCAACCGCTTGCCAAGCGTAGTAAGTATGGTCAACCCTTTCAGGAGTCATTTATATTTTTCATCATAATTGCCACGCCTTGCGAACGGGTTGGCAGCCGAGTCTTTCGTTTTTGTTGGTCATATAGGAAGAAGCTGACTGGTAACTGTACGCGAGGGTCATGGTGCGATTCCCGGTGCCGGCACCATCGATTCTCTTATTTTTTTATGTGAAAGGGGGAAAACGAGTGAAGGGAGGATCGGCAGGCGGAATAAGGGAAGGGCCTCCGGTTACCTCACTTACCCTTGGTAAGTGATGCCTCAACTTCACGCCAGTATTCTGCGAGGTCGCGGTAACAACCCAGTCGAGTCGGCCCATTCGAGCACGAGCCACAGCTTGCCTCTACCACGTACAATAAAAGCTAGTTGTAGTTTTAACTGTTTGTGATATTTATAAAAAAATTCTTATGAAACAATAGCTAAAATGAAATATGTATGACTTAGTACGGTGTACGGAAAGCAGCGTGGTTTATTATATCTAGTAAAAATGCAGCTGCGTTCTTTTACACACATATCATAACGTACAGGCTGCAGCAGAAAGCCATAACTTACATTTATCAGTACACGCGTTGCGTTCCGTTAAAACACAAAGTACGATGCGGGCCTGTGTACTTGGATTCTAACTCACGTGTATAACAATTCGTAAATAACCTACATTCTGCTATCCTTACTCAGTGATACATTGCACTGTTAAATGTTAGGAGTTTTTAGTTTGAAAAATCTTTATACGTTCACTTCACATTTATATGACTTTTGTATATGAAATCATGTTATACTTATTTATATATTTATTATAACTTCATATACAGTATGATGTACATTGGCAAGTAGGTGTTTTAGTCAATTTTATTTGTGTGGGTATTTTTTTGGGAAAGGACGCAAACGAGCTAGCGGTTCACCTGATGGTAAGTGATTACCGTCGCCCACGTACATCTGAAACACCAAAGGTGCTGCAGGAGTATTGCAGGCTCTTAAGAGTGTTCGGGAGATGGGAGGCAGGATGCAGAAGGAGATGGGTATGGGGCAGGGGTGATGTGGGCTTCCGGTTACCTCAGTCACCGAAAGAAACGCAGAAGCACAAGATGCTTCTACTTCACGCCGGCCGTGGTACAAACCCGATCGAGCCGGCTCATTCGAGCAACACCAAGAGCCGCCTCTGGGCTCTACCACGTGTTAAAATATGTATGAGTAAATATATGTCAGACAGATTGTTAAATTAGAAAAAAAAGTAAAATTAAGTCATGAACAATTTATTTATATTATAACTCAACTCACCTCTTGTCTTGGTGTTCTAGAACAACAAGATAGAGGGTCAAGGTCTCTCGTGAAAAGTGGGTGGGGCCTAAAAAGAAAATAAAGATCTGTGACCACCCATGTGGTGGGTAGAAAATCGTGAAGTTTTTTTTTAAGAATAACTGGCAACTGTTTAACCAATGGATTTTTGATAGGCCGCAATGCTGGTTATTGGTCGTATCAAGTTGGTTGTTTAAAAATAATCACATAAGCTTGAAAATATGTTACGAATGAATTGAAATACTTTTTTTTTAAATCGTATATCTCAAGATGAACACAATTCAACTAAGTACCACTGAAGGCACTTACAGCATCAGAGATCTCGCGGACATTACGGATATTACGACACAAATTCAGATAATTCAGGCCTCCCCCAAAGATTGCCACGAAGCTCGGTCCTGAGCCACCTGCATCCATCGACTTCCCGCAACACTGCGCAGGTCGTCACTCCATCTTGTGGGGGGTCGTCCTACACTGCTTCCGTGTGGCTGTCGGAAGTAAAGAATAGCGCCAACCCTGTCTAACCATGGGTGTCGTAAAAGGCGACTAATGGTAAAAAATTATATTAGGTGATGGGCAGCAGCATCTTCCTGCACTAGAACAAAAAAAAAAACTGCGGTTGCCTACCCGCTCGCCAGGCGTGGCAACTAAGGCAAACGCCCCCATGATGAGAGGTAGAAAAAAGCAATGGCCCCCAGTCAGATATAATACTTAGTAGTAATACTACATCTATCCTTTATAGCGATTCAAGAAATATTCAATCCACTAAAGGTTCGGTGTAGTAAAGACTGGAGAGTTTGAGTTATGAATCTTCAGTAAAAACCTTTAGGGAGTGAATATTTGTTTTTTATAGTTTTAATTCTACATACAAGCAATAGCAAGATGACAGCAATAAACGCTTGTGTATAAATCTCTTTGACTGTCTGATATAAGGCACAATACAAAGAAACTCCCGGTTACAGTAACATAGGTTAAATTATACAAGTCACAAAAATTTATCATTGAGTCAATTATTTTAATTATAGAGCCAAGCGGGATCTCTTGCTGCTGCTCGAACGGCCCGTTGGAGCAGTCCCACGGCCTCTGAAGTGACGATTAACAAAACTTACAAACGCTTATAATACTTAACATACAGGGCACGCATATAGATCTTAACGTGGTAGAGTCAAGCGGAGTTTTGCTGCTACTCGAATGGGCCGGTTGGAACGGGTTGGCATCTCGAACTTCTGCATTTGGTTCGCTGAGTGTGGTAAGCGAAGGCTCAATTCCTCACTACCCCGGCCCACGACTGATCTTTAGCCTCATTCTGCATCCCACGCGTTTGGTTAATATACTAGCGAACCCACGAACTGCTGAATAATGTTGCGGCGCACGTATAAAATCGTTCGCGATGTCTCCTCATCTCGGACTTGCATGTTTACTTCACCACCAAACAGGTGATAAAAACAGCACTTAAAATTGCTAATGAATATTTTAGCTGTGCTGGAACCGGAAATTGTACCAGGTTACGAAACTTAAGTACTCGTAAAGCGAGCGCACGGACAACAGATCCATTCGATTGTATTTGTTAATAATCTCAGTACATAGCGTTTTTATTGGTTAAGTTAAAAATATATGTAATTCCTCTAACTGCGTCCACTTCAATTAAAACGAAAGCTGTAACAGTATTCTGCTTTCTCGTTAAATGGTAGAAAGGGGGATAAGTGAATTCTTGACGACACCGTTCTAATTAATTTGGCTCAGCTCGGCTTGACCTATATGCTGGACACAATTGAATCGACTCGTTACCATCTCGAATTGACTCGATCTCATTGACCAGATAATGGTTTCCTTTTCTTGTGCTTTCTTTTTCCGTAACATGTCAGTTATTTTTTTAGCGTTTTTTTTTAATTATATTACGGTTATTTTCTCGTATAATTGATATGAAATTTTTACTTCAGCTCACAATTTACAAAGATTTACTGTACCATGAGGATTTGAACACGTCTGAATCGAAATGAAACAACTAAAGCACTTCTCTCAAACATTAAGTTCATTTAATTAAATAAATGCTATTACATAATACCTTTGTTTCCCTATTACGTTATTGTAGAAACTTTTTGTAAAAATACAATAACTTAGTAGAGTACTGTAATACTATGACGAAAATTGGCTCATGCAAGGCTCATGACCAATCTGGGAAATTAACAGTGCCCTATTTTTCTCTATCATCACGGTGCACCGCGTACAGGTGAGGTTGACTTTCAGAAAATAGATGGTATGATTATCCTGTTTTTGATGTTTTAAAAAACTCACAATGTAATAGGAGTTTTTTTTTAAAAAAAGACAGATCAAAATTATTTTCGAACTGAAATTACATAATGTGGCGAAATAAAGTATTTTAACAATCGTATTTCTATTGTTATTACACATGAAAAATTTTGCAAAGTTAATCCAAATAACGGATCGAGGCAGTTTGCTCCGTGGGACACATACCCAAAATAAATTCACACGTTAGACGCTATTTTAAAATAACGTTTCACGTATACTCCCAAGTTTATATTTAATTCACGTTTTGCTTTATAAGCCTTATCTTATCACTTACGTAATCTACAACCCTATTTACCTCAGAAGTGATGTAAGATTCGCCAGATTAAGGGAAATACCTACAAAAACCTTTTCCGAAAGACGAAGGAATAATTCTCGAAATAATCGTCTTATCCAAATTCTTATTTTAAATGACAGTTAAGTCTAATTTCATTAAGCGTTCTTACTATTTTATTAAAACAACAGTCGTGAAAAGGACCTTCTCGTGTAAAATAAAAGGAAAATTTAAAGGAATTTATTCTGTTACAATTCTATTTGCAAGCTCTAATGACAATACTGGCAATATTGTATTTGTTAATAATCTCAGTACATAGCGTTTTAATTGGTTAAGTTAAAATATATGTAATTCCTCTAACTGCGTCCACTTCAATTAAAACGAGAGCTGTAACAGTATTCTGCTTTCTCGTTAAATGGTAGAAAGGGGGATAAGTGAATTCTTGACGACACCGTTCTAATTAATTTGGCTCAGCTCGGCTTGACCTATATGCTGGACACAATTGAATCGACTCGTTACCATCTCGAATTGACTCGATCTCATTGACCAGATAATGGTTTCCTTTTCTTGTGCTTTCTTTTCCGTAACATGTCAGTTATTTTTAGCGCTTTTTAAATTATGTAACGGTTATTTTCTCGTATAATTGATATGAAATTTTCACTTCAGCTCACAATTTACAAAGATTTACTGTACCATGGGGATTTGAACACGTCTGCATCGAAATGAAACAACTAAAGCACTTCTCTCAAACATTAAGTTCATTTAATTAAATAAATGCTATTACATAATACCTTTGTTTCCTATTACGTTATTGTAGAAACTTTTGTAAAAATACAATAACTTAGTAGAGTACTGTAATACTATGACGAAAATTGGCTCATGCAAGGCTCATGACCAATCTGGGAAATTAACAGTGCCCTATTTTTCTCTATCATCACGGTGCACCGCGTACAGGTGAGGTTGACTTTCAGAAAATAGATGGTATGATTATCCTGTTTTTGATGTTTTAAAAACTCACAATGTAATAGGAGTTTTTTAAAAAGACAGATCAAAATTATTTTCGAACAGAAATTACATAATGTGGCGAAATAAAGTATTTTAACAATCGTATTTCTATTGTTATTACACATGAAAAAATTAGCAAAGTTAATCCAAATAACGGATCGAGGAAGTTTGCTCCGTGGGACACATACCCAAAATAAATTCACACGTTAGACGCTATTTTAAAATAGCGTTTCACGTATACTCCCAAGTTTATTTTTAATTCACGTTTTGCTTTATAAGCCTTATCTTATCACTTACGTAATCTACAACCCTATTTACCTCAGAAGTGATGTAAGATTCGCCAGATTAAGGGAAATACCTACAAAAACCTTTTCCGAAAGACGAAGGAATAATCGTCTTATCCAAATTCTTATTTTAAATGACAGTTAAGTCTAATTTCATTAAGCGTTCTTACTATTTTATTAAAACAACAGTCGTGAAAAGGACCTCGTGTAAAATAATAGCCTTAAAAATACAGTGTAACAAACACTGTATTTTATGCATTTACACAAAATAAACTTTCTAGTTTTAGCCCATTTAAATTTAGAAACTTCTAACGTATGGTCTCCACTCATTCTACCGGAAGTGGCAAAGATTGCCGAAGGATTATAAAATATTATTATATTAAATAAAGTTATATTTAATTCACGTTTTGCTTTATAAGCCTTATCTTATCACTTACGTAATCTACAACCCTATTTACCACAGGAGTGATGTAAGATTCGCCAGATTAAGGGAAATACCTACAAAAACCTTTTCCGAAAGACGAAGGAATAATCGTCTTATCCAAATTCTAATTTTAAATGACAGTTAAGTCTAATTTCATTAAGCGTTCTTACTATTTTATTAAAACAACAGTCGTGAAAAGGACCTCGTGTAAAATAAAAGGAAAATTTAAAGGAATTTATTCTGTTACAATTCTATTTGCAAGCTCTAATGACAATACTGGCAATATTGTATTTGTCAACAAATTGAAAGTGCTTACATTTGTGAACTTAGTAATTTGTAAATTAGTAAAATTAAACAATGACGTAGGAGTCAATATATGAGCCTCTTTAATAATTCACGTCGCTACTCGCTAGACCCCAAGTTGTAGAATGTGCGTATCGTATGCTTTTGACAACTGTATACTGTTTCCAATCCAGCTTCAGGTCGTCATAGTAACACACTGTAGGACATGATATTACTACTGACATAAAGTAATATGTCTGTGGCTACATCAGTTGGATTCTTCCGTCATGAATGATGAAATTAAATACCTTCTGAAGGACTATCATCATCATCATCATCATCATCATCATCATCATCATCATCATCATCATCATCATCATCATCATCATCATCATCATCATCATCATCATCATCATCATCATCATCATCATCATCATCATCATCATCATCATCATCATCATCATCATCATCATCATCATCATCATCATCATCATCATCATCATCATCATCATCATCATCATCATCATCATCATCATCATCATCATCATCATCATCATCATCATCATCATCATCATCATCATCATCATCATCATCATCATCATCATCATCATCATCATCATCATCATCATCATCATCATCATCATCATCATCATCATCATTTCAGCCTATCACAAGTCCACTGCTGAACATAGGCCTCCCCAAAGATTGCCGAAGGATTATAAAATATTATTATATTAAATATTTACTGAAGAACTATAAGTACCGACATTCCACCTGCTTTTAGAAGCTTAGACAAATGTACCAACAAGTAATATATATATTTCCAATACAATTTAGTGTTGCATTTGTACGCAAAAAGGCCAGGTCAAGAGTACTCTAAACCAACGAGCATGCATGCGAAGATAGATGAAAGTGGAAGAAGCGAAAGACGTATGTCAGGACCGTAGCAAGTGGAAGGAGATTGTCTCTACCTGCCCCGATGGGAACAAGGCGTATATTCACGCCTTGTTCTATGTATGTATGTATGTATGTCTGTATTTCTACATACATACATACATATATTCATTCAAATAAACCTTACAAAAAAACGTTAGGCTAAAAAACTAAAAAACTGAATACACAAACCAATCCATAGGCGTTAAAGTATATTAAATTGCAGGACATGCAGGCTGCATGTTAATTGTTGCGTGCACACACTCTATCATTTTATTTGTATCTCTTTTTCCGGTTAAAAAAATATTTTACGTTACAATTTTACTGTGTAACGCTGAAATATAATTTGTAATCTCTCGGAAAACAGCACATTTGCTTAATGTTCGAAGGGAAAACATTTCCCATTTGTCTTTTAATCTTGCCTTGGTTAATGGTACGATAAACAATACACGGTATTATTTTTTTATGTTACGTCATGTTTATTTGATCATGAATAATGAAGACGACTGATGTCTTTCCTGCCAGTTGAAATAGTAATTAGAATCGAGTGACAGAACTTAAGATGCGGCGATGTACAGAAAATGAATACCAAAAGTAGTTTGAAGCTTCATTTTAAGCTTCAAACTACTTTCGATAATGTAAAACTAAAATATAACTCCTTAATGAGGCTTAAAGTAATTTGAAAGAATACTTTCAAATTACTTTAAGCCTCATCAAAGAGAGTAGATATATATATATTATTTCGATAGCAGAGTCGGGAGAGAAAGACCTAGGCGAACATTTCACGATCAATTTTGAGAGGTTCTAGAAAAAGGCCAGGTCATGAGTACTCTAAACCAACGAGCATGCATGCGAAGATCGATCAAAGTGGAAGAAGCGAAAGACGTAAGGACCGTACCAAGTGGAAGAAGATTGTCTCTACCTGCCCCGTAGGGGACAAGGCGTGATTATATACATATACATACTCATTAAATAGTAATACTTGTAACAACGCTTGGATACCAAATAATATCAGTGTGTAATGTTATTTATCATGTTACCTTTTACTTCCTTGTAGATTGAAAATCTACCTCTTTATGTTATTATCATGTTGTTCGTCTTTTTATTATTGTATAATTACTTAGTTAGTAATTAACTTCTACATTTGTTAAATAGTACGGTCTTGCATTTATTGTATTTTATTTTATATTTCAATTAATCTTTGTTTACATATTTCTATGACAATCCATTATACTTTTGTAATTTTCAAAAACTATTAAATATTATAAGATTGATTGAAATATAAAATAAAAAAGTTAAAGGTAGCAAGATAAATAACATTACAAGTGGTGAGAAGAAACTTTTGATGATTTTAATCAGTGACCTCTTGAAAATAGCCCCTTCAATATGCATCTGTAATATAGACAAATTTATTCATAAAATGTTGATTGCTTTGGGAGCAAATTGGCTAGCTGAATTAAGTTCCATGAGACTCCGATTTGGTTCTGAATAGTACTTAGTTCTTAATTACTTGCATAATACGTATGTGGTAATTTTTTTTAAGATATTTTAACATTTTGCCCCTCAAAAATGATTATAAAGTCTGAACCTATTCAGATGACTTCTAAAAGCGTACGCGAAGCGTAGAACTCTACTGTACCTATTAGTTAAAGCTCTGATAAAGCACTTTGGAGAAACTGCGCGATAGACGATCTCGAATATCGAATATTTTTTCTAAGTATCACTAGCAGTGCTAAAATCGTTAATAACATCCCTGTTAACCTCTCCAACTAAACCCATAGGTTTGTACCTAGAACAGTTCTCGCCTATAGTCGAATGGGAGGCTCGAACATTTTTTTTTAAATTTATTTCGTAACCTATGTATATTCAAAAATTTTGACATATAGTATGAGAAAATCTTCATAGGTTTGTGTACATACTAGTATTCACAGATATGCGTTCAACCAACCAACGCGGTACCATTGCTTTATTCAATTCAACGAATATTGTAACACAGTTATGTGAGTATACTGCAAAAATAAATCAAACTAAAAAAAGAGGTACAGTGCCACAGTGATCTACAGATCTACTGATTTTAATACTTATTGTTTAGTAAATTATTACATTGCATAGATCTAAAGGCTGATTGAAGAACATTAATTTATATATGATAATAGGTTTATTACAGTGATATTAAATATATAAAACTCTTTAAAATACTTTATATATACCTATGTATTCTTATGAATACATATTTATGTTTATTATTAATATCGTTTAAGTAGTGACTTTTTAGTTTATATATACATGTGCTCATGTTTCGCACCATAACCCATTAGGCTATTGGCGCTTCTTAAATATATTAAAAAATTCAAGGTCTCACCATGGATAGTCCTGTAATCATTTTACGTTATTAAAATGTTACATCGCATAAATCAAAGCAATAAGATAATGAGAGCAGTAGGTAATTTTTTTTAGAAAATAAACTCGTATTAGTAAATGAAGTGGTAATGGGCCGGCCACATAGCTCGCAGAACTGACAACCGCTGGGGAAAAATGGTTCTCGAGTGGCAGCCACGTACAGGCAAACGCAGTGTAGGACGACCCCCCACAAGATGGAGTGACGACCTGCGCAGTGTTGCGGGAAGTCGATGGATGCCGGTCCGAGCTTCGTGGCAATCTTTGGGGGAGGCCTATGTTCAGCAGTGGACTTCTCATAGGCTGAAATGATGATGATGATGATGATTGGGAAATGAAATATAAAAAAACTATTTTTACTTTTATCATCCCTACCGATTTATTTTCTTGTGCACATTTAATTACTCCTTCGTAGCATGTGAACTAATTAGTCGAATCAATGAAGGTGTTGTCGATGTGAAGTCGATCCATGCAACTGACTCGGGACCATGCTTTGACGCAATCTCCGGGGTAGCGGGGGTGGCAGGGGAGGGGGTAGGGCTACGTTCACCAGTAACTGGTTTATGATAATTATGAAATAAAGGTGTCTAACGTTAGTCTATTATTCGACACATAAATAAAAAAAAAAAATATTTTGGAATTAGCTTCTATGAAGTATATTACTATATCTAAACCGTAAATGTATGGGTTCACACGGCTTTAATTATCACACCTTCAGACCCTCCCATTAGGGGATACGGTCGAGAGCTCACTTTTTGTGTAATAATATCTTAATATAGACCTTTAATGATAGCCCCGGGCACTCTCGTCAAAATATCCATGAAGTTTCTATTAACCAGGCGTTTGTAAAACCTTATATGGGGCAGCGTAGCATAGAAAGCTCAAGCTGTAATATATAAGCTGTACATTTATTTATTTATATTATTTATTTACATCCTTAACGTTCATCAATGTGATCAGAGAGCGTTGAGGCGTGAAAGACGATGTAGTGACACGAATTGAGAAAGAGATACTGAGCTGGTTTGGACATGTGGAGAGGATGAATGAAAGTAGTTTGACGAAACAAATATATGAGGCGAGTGTAAATGGAAGAGTCGGAAGAGGAAGACCTCGGCGAACATTTCACGATCTAATCGGAGACGTTCTAAAAAAAGGCCAGGTCAAGAGTATACTAAACCAACGAGCATGCATGCGAAGATTGATGAAAGTGGAAGAAGCGAAAGAAGAAGAGAAAGAAAGGCGTGTATATATATATATATCCCTAACAGATTGAAATAAAATGTAGCCGTTTTTAAGTTACACTGTAACCTAAACAATGAACAAGGACAATAAAACGACGTTCAGTTAAGACTAATATGTGCATTCACAAGTGACACTTTAGCTCTAAGAATTTCGGCCGGAGTGATGTTTGCATAAGAGATTTCTAGCGTGTCCCCCGAGCGTAACTTGAGTGATGTCTTCCTTTCAAAAGTAAATTGAAATTTCGTTCTGAATGTATTATGTATCAGCACTATTAAATTCCGGTACATATTTTGTTAAACAAGAAAATTTAAGAGAAATGGTTTTGTTCATACATATATATTTCGCAAAATTAACTATTCCTTTTTTGTTTCTACTCTTTTATATCACTAAAGGTAACAACCAAGAACATAGTTCATCTGCTAACATATATGATAAAACTCTTATCTAAAAGTCCTTATTCTACCTCAACAGCCTGTAAATATCTCCATTGCTGGGCATAGCCTCTCTCATGAGGAGCAGTTGCCGTAATCTTTCGCCAAGTGGTTTGGCGATCAGTGTCAGACACCTCGCATTTTAGACGACGCGTTTTTATATTCATATGTCACGTGTAGATATATGAATATAAAAACATTTCTACACCGATACCCAGCATCCCATGTCGTCTCGTAGGTATCGTAAAAAATTGTCCAAGCAAACAGATTAACGATCTCATGCGATAGAATACGCAACGAATAAGACGGATGTCATCTCTTAACTTGAATTTATACAAATTAGCTTATCAGTGACGAGAGGCGATCACTATATAGAACATGGGAGAGTACTATAGACTACTTTAAACCTGGACGTCAAAAGAAAATAAAATGATTTTAAACGAATATTTTTTTTATTGCAGGAAGAATTGAAAAATTCAAACTAAGTGAAGAAAATATTGAAGAGGGATCAGAGAGCAGTCAAGTGGAATATTGTTTCTTCAATTATCTAGGTGAATAGGCAAGAGTGTAGATTTTATTTAATTCATACATTATGCTTACAAGTTTTTAATTTAGTTGATAACGTAATTTGCTCTTGGGTACGGAGAGATTTACCCAATACAAATCCAACTTTAAAAAACGGTGTAAAAAATTTACTTACTTCTCAAATACTACGTCATTAATATATTAATAGAGATCGCACATCCCGCACCGTATACCGATGAAACATTTTAAGCAAAAAGTAACTTATATTTATAATACAGTACATACTTATAGTGTTTATGGGAACGTTAAATCTTTAGCGCGCTTTATGCAACCTCAGAAATAAATAGCGTGACAAGGGCGTGTGGCGTGACCATTGTGAACGCAACCTTGTGTGACTAAAGGTCAATTGTATAGATTTGAACTTACACCTGACGTTGAGCCGGCACGGGACCAAAGTTAAAGCCACCGACTTCGTAATGAGACGAGAGTATTGTTCGCCTGATGTTAACAGTCACGCCAACAGTTGCAGTGACAGTCAAACTTTAAATTGTAAATTGTGCACACTTTTGTGCTGCTGCTGATTCCTTTGTCTCGTATGCCTTATAACTTCTCTTGTTTTAGTATTGTTCAGACCGAAACATAGTAATGATTTCGAACAACTTTGACGAAAGGATCTCTGTCACTGTGGCAATATCTATCCTAGATGACCTGCTGAAAAGACGTGCGCCTAGAAAAATATAATTTTGGGTTTTCTATTTGAACAATAATTTTCAATGAATGAAATTGTTTTACAATTACATTCTTTTGATTTTTAAACTTTAGCCAGTAGGCTCTGCCTGCTCCTATGGGTGACAGGCGTGAGTTATATAACTATAAAAAAAAAAATCGTACATTTAACAATTTTAAACTTCCTCCGATCGCTCCTAAATACGTTATATACGCCGTTAACAAAAGCAGCAAATAAAATTGTAGATTTTAACAATAGACAAATCGGCGTTATTTGTTTCATAGTATTTTTCCCATTCAAATATTGACATTTGTAGACTGCTTATGAAGTGTTACTCATGTACGGCGTAGATGATAATTAAATATTGATAGAAACTATAAAGTTATATTCAAAGCTACTTGTATCAATGGGAGTATTTTAATCCACGGAAACTATTAGTGGTTGTGAAGATGCTAGTATGCGACTAAAGAACATGATCGAATGCATCGTTAATGCTAAATCCCGGTTCACTGTATTAGATATGGCTCAGCCTCTAAAGTATTTTTAAGGGCTTAGTCTTTTGTGTGACGTGACATCTCTTCCTCCAAAATAAAAATTAAATTTAATTGTATTTGAATTATACCGAATGTCTGTGGCCGCGTTAGACACTCTAGGTGTCTTAAATCGATTCGTTTTGTCGGTTTGACAGATGGCGACTGAACAATCTCATAAAACGCCAAATCAAAAATATACGGATTGATAACAAGCGGCAGCATCTAAGGTATGAAGCGTCTGGTTCTTGGCTTGTCAACTCCCGCCTTCCAAGGCGGGTCACAGTTCATCATGACGACCAAGCGTCAGCTGTTCAGTGATGTCTCTATGATCACTAGGGTAAAAACCGGCAGTGATCACCGAATGGTAAGAGGCACACTGAACCTTAACATTAGGCTCGAGCGGTCTCGTCTGGTGAAGTCTGCGCTCCGCCCACCACGTGCCCTTATCCAGAACCCCGAGAGCTTTCAGCTCGAATTGCATAATCGCTTTCAGTGCCTAGACGATTGCGTTACAGTGGACGATACGAATAGCAGGCTAGTGGAAACTGTCCATGCGGTAGGAGCTAAGTTTTGCAGGACCCGCCGCACGAACAAGCCCCAAAAGCTCTCTGATCACACTCTTAAACTCATGAAAGCCAGGCGTGAGATAAAGCTGCAGTCTACAACGGATGCGTCAGCGTATCGGCTACTGAATAGACAGATCTCCAAATGTATGAGGCAAGACTTACGCAAATTCAATACAGCCTGTATTGAAAAAGCGATAGAGCGGAACCAAGGCTCCAAAGTCTTCGCCAGAGATCTGTCTATCGGAAAGAGCCAACTGACCAAGCTGAAGACCGAAAGCGGCGCAGTCATTTCCGCTGGAGCCGAGATTTTGAGTGAGATCGAGAGATTTTACGGACAGCTGTATACAACGTCGTTGAAACCACAAACTGATGTGAGTAACGACCCAAGAGCCAAGCTTATCCGACATTACTCCGATAACATCCCGGACGTCAGTCTGAGCGAGATTAGGATGGCTCTCAAACAGCTTAAAACGGCAAGGCGCCGGGTGAGGACGGAATTACAGCTGAGCTTCTGAAAGCGGGTGGAAAACCGATACTTGTTGTCCTTCAGAAGCTGTTTAATTCCGTCATTCATGGCGGTGTTACGCCGAATGCGTGGAGTTGAAGCCTGGTTGTCCTATTCTTCAAGAAAGGGATAACTGCCTTTTGAAGAATTATAGACCGATATCGCTTCTAAGCCGCGTCTACGTGCTGTTTTCGAGAGTCATCTCAAATCGTCTAGTGAACAGACTTGACGACTTCCAGCCTCCCGAACATTCCGAAAAGGTTATAGTACCATAGACCACATACATACTCTTCGCCAGATTGTACAGAAGGCCGTGGAGTACAACTTGCCATTATGTCTGGCGTATGTGGACTATGAGAAAGCCTTCGATTCAGTCGAAATTTGGGCGGTGCTACAGTCTCTCCAGCGGTGCCAGATAGACTCTCGGTATATCGAAGTGCTGAGGTGTTTGTACAATGAGGCTACGATGTCTATCCGAGTACAGAATCAGAGTACGAAACCAATCCAACTGCAGAAAGGTGTAAGACAGGGTGATGTCATATCCCCGAAACTCTTCACCGCTGCATTGGAAGATGATTAAGCAGCTGAACTGGAAAGGATACGGTATCAACATCAATGGCGAATACATCACTCACCTTCGATTTGCCGACGACATAGTTCTTATGGCAGGATCGCTGGAGGAGCTTAGTACAATGCTCAATGATCTCAATAACGTCTCCCAACAGGTTGGTCTTAAGATGAACATGGACAAGACGAAGTTCATGTCAAACGTCCATGTCACACCAATACCGGTTGTTGTTGGGAACAATAGGCTCGAAGTTGTAGACGAGTACGTATACCTGGGACAAATTGTCCGATTAGGTAAGTCCAACTTCGACTCAGAGGTCAATCGACGAATCCAACTCGGCTGGGCTGTGTTCGGGAAACTACGTCATATCTTCTCGTCGAGTATACCGCAAAGCCTCAAGACGAAAGTATACAATCAGTGCGTGTTGCCAGTGATGACATACGGATCCGAGACTTGGTCCTTCACTGCAGCCCGTATGAGGAAGCTCAAAGTTGCTCAGCGCGCTATGGAAAGGGCTATGCTCGGTGTTTCTCTGCGTGATAGAGTCTGCAACGATAATATCCGCAGCAGAACTAAGGTAACCGGCATAGCCGTAAAGATCAGCAATCTGAAGTGTCAATGGCCGGCCACATAGTTCGCAGAACTGACGACCGCTGGGGAAAAAGGTTCTCGAGTGGCAGCCACGTACGGGCAAACGCAGTGTAGGACTACCCCCACAAGATGGAGTGACGACCTGCGCAGTGTGGCGGGAAGTCGATGGATGCAGGTGGCTCAGGACCGTGCTTCGTGGCAATCTTTGGGGAGGCCTATGTTCAGCAGTGGACTTCTAATAGGCTGAAATGATGATGATGATGATGATTGAAGCAAATACTTTCAATGGGAGAAGTCTATATACCGCAGAGGATATTTAAAGACAGAAAACAAAGAAGTAGTATTCTTGTAAGGTTTATTTATATCGTTTTCGTTTGTTTCAGATTACATATGTATCAAGATAAGAGCAGCAAGCAGGTATGCCCTGTTTCGAAGAAATGACCAGCATCGTAGCAAAATGGCTCATAAATGTTGGACGACATGGATGAAAATCGCCATTGTGTCTCTTGTATCCATATGGTCGTCTACAATTGCCGATTTTACAACAGAATGTCAAAGGCCATGTGACTGTAGATGGCAGTCAGGTAACAAAGCTGCAATTTGCTCAAACTCAAGCCTAAGTAACATACCCTCAAACCTTAGCAATGATATACAAATTCTAGATCTCTCTAATAATCATTTGCAACAGTTACACCAGGAAGCGTTTAAAAGAGTAGGCCTAAGCAATTTAAAAAAGTTATTTTTAAGAGAGTGTAACATAGAAGTTGTGCATAGAGCAGCATTTACTACTTTAGCAATTATGATAGAATTGGATCTATCGAAAAATTTTATACAATATTTACATCCTGACACTTTTAAAGGAACAGAGAAACTAAGATTAATAAACCTGAACAATAACTTTATTGATAAGTTAGAGGACGGAACGTTCCGTAACTTAAAGTTCCTTCAGAAAGTCGAAGTGAGCAATAACAGGATTATTCGAATTGGTACTAAAGCTTTTGTAAATTTGCCACAACTTAAGATTCTACGATTCGATGGTAATAAATTGAATCATATGAAACCGGAATCTTTGAGTGCATTAAGAAACTTATCTGGTTTGGATCTTCACAATAATCCTTGGCGATGCGATTGCAATCTACAATCATTCAGAGATTGGGCAATAAGCCACAACCTGTACACTCCTCCAACGTCATGTGCGGAACCCGCTTCAATTCGAGACAAGCTTTGGAACGAATTAGATTCATCAAGTTTTGCTTGTCGACCTACAATACTAGAACCTCTTCCTCATTCTACAATCAAAAGTTATGACGATAACGTCACCCTTAGCTGTAAAATAGTCGGAAACCCGCCCCCAGATATTAATTGGCGTTTTAACGGAAAGCTTATAGAAATTAGATCTTTCGGAGAAACTAGATATTCTGTGACTGAAAACACAATGGATTTAATAAAATGGGTTAATATAACGATTGTACATGCTCGTTACAGTGATAGAGGTAACTACACATGTGTTGCTGAAAATCCTGGTGGGCGAGATGAGAAAACAATAATACTAGTTTTGTCAAAATACGCTGGAACTGGTACTATAGCGGGCATGAGTACGGATTCCTTTGCAATACTAGTCGGTAGTTTGGCGGCAATTGTCATTATATCAGGCGTCGTATTAGCTGTATGTTTCTTAAGTACACAAAACGTTGAAATGAAAAGATTAATCAAAACAGACACACGTTCTTCTAACGGAGAAGCTCTTATTGAAGGATCAGTCGTTTCCGAGGCAGAAAAAGCCAACAAGTGTGAAATCAATCCCTTAAATAAGCCACCTAGAAAGTATGAAGCACAGCCCTCCCTCACTAGTGCAGCAACAGAGATGTCTGAACTTAACAAGACTTTACTTGAAAATGAGTCTGTATTAGGTAAGAAAATTTTATATAATTACATTTCATGTATCATCATCATCATCATAATCATTTCAGCCTATCACAAGTCCACTGCTGAACATAGACTTCCCCAAAGATTGCCACGAAGCAGTTATCCCTTTCTTAAAGAATAGGATAACCACTATAATAACCATTTCATGTATAGAAAAATAAAATTATAGCATTTTTATTAAGTTATTTAAAAATTGTTATTTAATTATTATTATTTATATTTCTGGAGTTTCCTGTGAAGCGGATTAGTAATGATACTTAATAGTGGTATAAATAGTTTATGATTGCATGCATTGCAATGATTACTCATACATTCAGCCAACCACAGTCCACTGACCTTAAATAAATGAAGAGATAGTTGTGAGATATATGCGCTTATCGCAAATGGAACTAAAACCGCAGTAAATTAAAATATAGAAAAATGTGGTGGTGCAAATTCTCCAACGTATTATCCTAATAGAATCTCACCACATATATTACAAGATCTATCACCACATCTGTGACAATAGATAGATTGAGTGTGATAGATTGTTATAAAATACATCCACATGGTTGTTGTAAAACTTTGTCTAACCAAACAGAAAATCTACAGACTATACTTTTAAATTTGTATAAATATAAGCAGTCATGCCTCACCCATAAGGGTAGGGATAGATAAGCGGTTTCCTTTTGTTTCGATCCTATTTACCTTATTCGAATGGGTTTCTGCAAAGCTCTATTGAACTTTTTCAAAAGTAGTACGGTGATGAACCTAGTCGTAGCGCTTGATCCCGAAGGTTTCTCGCGCCTAAACTCCGTTCACAAAGTGCAGGAATTCGGATCAGCTCTGTTTGGTGTCTCGTCAATGGTGCGTTAAAACTTTTAACCTAACGTTAAATCTTAACAGCTTGTAACTAGTCAAGTGCAGGAAATTGCTCCGCTATAAGGAGGATATGGCACAATCGCCACGCGCAGTAAGCAAATTAGCGATGGCGGTACCAACTGCGAGTTATCGCACTTTAAACACCCCTTCATAATCGGTCTGCTTATTTTACGAGATAATTAATACGCCAACTGTCGGATTTTCAAAGCTTTACACTTAGTCATCTCTTGGGAAGCCACTGACGTTGATAGATCAAAGCTAATTGAAACTGACTATTGTGGAGTGACCAAATTCTTAGACTAAACTTCCAAGTTTGTATAATGAAAACCTTCAAATCGAAGTATATAGCATTAATTCAATGTCATTATTTTTTTGTTAACAGCATCATTCGAAGAAAGTCGTCGACAGGATGTGGAGTTACCCGAAATTTCGAACGAAATTTTACTTGATCACCTAACACAAGAGCATCAGGCGTATCCTCCAGACCTGCTTTCTTTTCCTCTCAGAAACAGTAATCATGTATCACCGTCTAGTGGTATATCAACTCAGGATCAACCGCGATTGAATCAAAAACATCTGGACAGTCCCATTAAATCTCCAAATTATGAAGCTTCGGCAGTAAATCCAATTGTATACAATAGGTTTCAAGATACTAATACGTATCAAGGGACAACACCACTTATTAATCCAAAAGGATACGTAACGTTGCCAAGAAGACCAAGAATAAGTTATCCTGATACCATTCGCCCGCAAGTGTTTTCAACGCTCAATGGTGTTATACCTTACTACGACAGTTTTAACATGAAACTTTTTGGACACGGTGTTAATTATAACAGTCTCAATAAAAGCGAAATGGATTTAGGCCCCAATACTAAGATCTGTTTGCAAGAAGATTCGGACGAAATTGAACCGGCACCATCACCAGCTCCAGGTACACCCCATGCAACCATTCCAAGAAACAGTCTCAGTTCACCCAATATCAATAATCAATTGTTGACTTTACAAGCGATGTCAATGAAAGCCGCGCAAGGGAGACAAACCTTACAACAGAGACCTTTGAAGGTGACGTTGGCTGAAATTGATAGTTTCCTCAGAAACCCGACAAAGGACCAGCGCGGCACTTACAGTGTAAATGTCAGTGGAACCATTGGCAGAACCAAAACGATCTCAAATCAACCGAACCAACTAAAGAAAAGACATTCAGGAGAAATTAAAGAGCCATTTGTAAATACAGTAGAACATGCTACACAGGTGTGAAGAAAACATAATCGATTAACAAAACAATAAAAGTAGAAAAACAATGTGCATCAAATTCTATAGCATGGTTGGGTCGTAAACTGAGACTTAAATATTATTATATTTTGTTGTTTGTTTTTGGACGTAATGTTTTTTTTTTAATCAGTCTTGTTAAATACGAGTATTTAAGCAATTGCGTAAACAGTTAAATAGCTCTGTGCCAAGCTGTAAGAGTGATAAACACCTGCATACGTTTATTAGCTTGAGGTATAGTTTACAAATTGGAAGCTAATGGAGGAAATAATATTTTAGCAATAGAGATGTTTTGAGATTTGTCATACTTACGTCACTAGTGCATTATATATTTTCTTTATTTTAACTATGATTGCAATGGCTAAGTTACCGTTGATGATGTAGATGTAAAAATATGTAAAGTAACTATTCCCATGTTGGTGCTTGCAAGTATAATAAAAATTAATTGCATTAAAACTGTAAAAGTACTTCGTATATTTTTTTTTTATGTTAAATATTTTGACTTTAATCTCGCTTGATGGAAGGCGAAGATGAGGCCTAGGATGGTACACGTTTGCCAAGAAGGTGTCTCTGTGTGTCGTATAATAAATTACTTGTATTTATGTGCATACTACAGATTTGAAATGAAACTATTATTTACGGATTTCATCTCGCGAAATATATATATATATATATATATATTAATTATCTTATTATAAATATATCTCTTTTATACTCCCGACGTTTTGGGTGCTTTATAGCGCCCGTGATGAAGTGGAGACAGATGTGTTTGGCGTCCTGATGTCATAGTTAAGCTGGCTACCTAATATAAATTATTAATTTTTGGTCCGATCTACGCATAATAAGCTCACAGTGTCTTAAGGTAATTAAACGTGTTATGATAGTTATTAATCCGTACATAATAATTTCATTTAAAGTACTTCTTAATTATCGGATCTGTTTCCTCTTTGAAAGCCTCTTAATTGTATCCTACTGCAGACAACCCACATCCAATAGGCAGATGTGCCGTAACCGCTACTCTTAGCTAGAGAATTGAAGATAACAACACCATTATTGATAGTGTAGGTCTGGCATAATTGGTATTATGTCGCCATGGATTTTTTTTATCTACATTACATTCTCTTACGCCTTTACTACATGATTTATATGAGGTGTAAAAATACTAGGTAACAAATGACGCTCTGGCACTTGCCGATAGCAGAAATGTTTTTGAAAATTATTCTCGAATTCATATCTCTTGGACTAATGTTGGACAGCAACATTACAAGTGAGAGTGTATCAATCAATCTGTCCAGCTTAGAGAGAATGGACAAGGTCTCCATGTGATCTATGTAGACTTGCTGGAATGTTCCTTTTTCAGCGGTAGATTCAACTTGGCATTGGCATTAGCAAAATAGAAAAGGTTTAACATTAAAATTTGTATACATTAAATATTTTAATTATTTTATGTAGTAATTCAGTTACTGTGTATCCTATATGTATTTATGTATGTATATATTCACGCCTTGTTCCAAACGGGGTAGGCAGAGACAATCTTCTTCCACTTGCTACGGTCCTGACATACTTCTTTCGCTCCTTCCGCTTTCAACAATCTTCGCATGCATGCTCGTTGGTTGAGTACTCTTGACCTGGCCTTTTTTCAGAACGTCTCCGATTTAATCGTGAAATGTTCACCTTAGGTCTTCCTCTCCCGACTCTACCATTTACACTCGCCTCACATATCCTGTACATCCATATTTAATTACTAATGAAATCAGCTAGACATAATTTTAAAAATGTACATTAAAAGATACTCAAATATTTGTAGTTTATGTAAATAGATACATTTCAGATTTTCTATGAACGGGCATATTATAATATGCACCAATATGATGTATTTAAATTATAAATAATTTTACAGCAGTTAGCAAAGGTATCCGCTTTTTTAACATGTTAAAACTTTTTAAATATGTAACGAACGATTGTAAAAATTGTAAATATTAACGTAAATAACTTGTATATAAGTGAGTGTTGTGGAAGTATGAGGACGCTAGATGGACCAATTGATTGAGTACACGTACTGAATGATGACAATTGAAGTAAATAAAGTTAAAAACTTTCCGATTGTTTTTATTTAGAAATGTCCTTCAGCGAATTACTTGTTTTCAGAAACAAAGGGCTAACTATTCGATGGATCAATCTATAGAGAAGATCTTAATAAAGATAACAACCCACGACACGACAAGAGCTGTGGTAGTCTAGAGGTCAGGGTGCTTGATTAAGTTTCATAGAGCGCAAATGAGACAGCTTCGATGTACCGGTACCACTAAAATTGTTAATAGCAAATTTTAAGTGCTGAATTTCCCATGTGTTCTCGGAAAACTTCGTGAAGAAATTTTAATGTACTTGAAATAATTAATTATATTATTTCGAGGACATGTAAAGTCCGTAAACCCGGAGCGTGGCTTGGGTCAGCCCAGGATTTAAAACCCTCAGACATATTCGAGTAGGAGGCCTTTTAATAACAATGAGTTATAAGTACTCCATTGGTTTCTTTACATTTAAACAAGATTTGAACATGATAATGTAAGTGGTAATTTTAAAGGAAAATAGACAATAATAGACAATGAAAGTAGAAATCGTAACGTTGCTAATCCTATACTGACACGCACAGATGAAGTGTTCTAGTAAATTTAAACAATTATTCAATTTAAATACATAGTTCTTATGTGTGTGTATAGGGTGTTGTTTTTTTATACCCTGACCAGGTAATCTTTTTTTTAAATTCTACTTCGATTACTGCACTCGTTAGTTATTCCGATAAACCTCTTTTATTAGTCTAATGTATTTACCCATCGGTAAATACCAATCAGCAATTTAGTTTTATGTTTTATGGTTTACTTAGTTCTTTGTTGCGCCTACCAAATACTTCACATTAACTCCGCCTTTTCTATCCTTATGTATTAACGAATGCAATAAAAATTAAATAAATAAATGTAATTAAAATGGATGCAGGTGGCTCAGGACCGAGCTTCGTGGCAATCTTTGGGGGAGGCCTATGTTCAGCAGTGGACTTCTGATAGGCTGAAATGATGATGATGATGATGATGAAAATGGCCCCGAAATGCAGTAAACCCGAAGCTAATTATCAATAGTAGCGTTTCATTATGTAATGCAGTCATAAATTTACAAGCGAGGCGATCCATTTTAAATTAACCATCATAATATTTAATTTATGATTATATGTTTTATTTATGAAGCACCATGTAGACTATCCAGCCTATTGAGACTTTATTTGGATTTGTAGTCCAACCTAAATCAATATTTGTGGGAAGATTTTTCTTGAAATAACTGTACATAGAGATACCTTTGTCTATTACTGACTGTATTGTATAAGCGATTCCACAGATACGAGAAGTTAGGATGAAGTAGTATCTATTCTAGAACTGATTATACTATTAAGGTGAATATTAATAACAGATTTAAAAATACACAAACATTACGGTGTATACGTTATATGTATGCGTGTGTGTTATATATTATACATACCTGATTTTTTAAACCACGGGTACAATTGGTGCAGAAGAGGATAATACTCGCACTAAAAAAAATATTACAAACCACCTTTTCATCCCTCCGCTAATTTATCCTTTGATGGTTTATAGTGAGAATGTCCTGTTTTAAGATTTTTTTTTGATTACATTTTGAGTTTTTTCTTTAAGGATGTGTTATATAATATTATCATGAAGGGGCTACCAATATAGAACCGCTTAATAAAAATATCAGTGAAAAAAATATAGTTAGTTTTTGAAATATTATTAGTTAGTAACTTTGACTGTGAGCAGTTTATTTGATTTTATAATGTAACTTTGATTTATTATATGATCATAATGTTGTGCTTGATTTGAATGATCGACATAAAACAAGCGGATGTCGGCCGTATGTAAAGTTATCTCTCTTTTTAATCCAATCTCATGTATGTTACTTATGTAGATTAAAAACAGTAAAGAGCCCAGGACTGATCCCTGAGAAATTCCGTAGGTAATTGCTTTACAGTCGCTTTGTTGAGCATAAACTTTTACAACTTAGTGCATATTTGAAATATATGTATCCGTTACACCTACATGCCTTAATGTCATCAAATCTTATTGATGACTGACTACTTACCTTTGAGATGCTTCGTTCGTGTAATTTGAAAAGATTTTTCCCATCAGTTTGTATATAATAGCCATGCCCTATCATCATCATCATCATTTCAGCCTGTCAGAAGTCCACTGCTGAACATAGGCCTCCCCCAAAGATTGCCACGAAGCTCGGTCCCGAGCCACCTGCATCCATCGACCTCCCGCAACACTGCGCAGGTCGTCACTCCATCTTGTGGGGGTCGTCCTACACTGCATTTGCCTGTACGTGGCTGCCACTCAAGAACCTTTTTTCACCAACGTTTATTTTTTAACCCTATATAGCCATATATACAAATTTTAATTTCTTTTTGTATTTTTTAATATCATACTTACATATCACCGGCCTGTAAATAGTCCACAGCAAGGCGATCGCAGTACCAGAGACCTCGCACCTTAGACCCTGCTGCCGGTCTGGTAATTTTCTTGATGGTCATCTCGCCATCTGTCGGTAGCAATTGCAATTTTCAAGGCTTTTCCATTAGTCGCTTTATAGGACACTCAAGGGAAGGCAGATTCTTACACCGTTGCCACACGGCAAATTTTAAGTACACAAAAAATTATAATGTCTTTTTGTTACATAATATAATTTTTAATATGCTTAGCATGTAATGTTTGTGTCTGAAAATCATCATTCGTACCGTACTTTATTTTTTATTTCAAAATCCAATGCAGTTGACCGTGACTTTTAAGCTTGAGCTTTATGTTTTTTAAGCAGGCACTGATACAAAGCATTGATAAAGGTAATTTAAGTGACAAGAGCACAGATATTACAATAAATTATTATTTTATTTAAGAAAACAAAAATTTTTTATTCAATAAAATTTAAAAAACAATTTAAAGTACGATTACAAAAGATGAAAAACTACTTTTATATATATTCGGTAAAAGGCTTAATGGAAAACTTTAATAATTAAATTGTGTCTATAATGAAAGATGATTTACATATATCCGTGTTTTAATGTGGTTTGCTTCGGCGTGACTCTGGGTAGTTGGTGCGAAGTTTTATGATATTTACATTGTCGTTCATGATGTTACGCACAACGACACTGCCTGTAAAACTTTTCTATAGCCCGATGCTATAAATATACGATTATTTATTTTATTTTTATGGGAAAGGCGGCGAACGAGCAAGCGGTTCACCTGATAGTAAGTGATTACCGTCGCCCAAGTACATCTGCAACACCGGATGAGCTGCAGGTTCGCTACCGGCCACAATCCCAAGAATCCCTCTTCTACACGCGAGGTTGGGGTACTACCACGGTCGAGCCGCCCCATTCGAGCATCAGTAAAAGCAACCGCCTGGCTCTACCACGTAAAAAATACAGGTGTTCAATTTTGGAACATAAAATAAAATTGCCAGCTCACACAATAAGACTTTAATCTACCCTTTGACAATACATTTGATAATATTACATATTGACCATGTTTTATAACCCTTTGCTCCTTTCGATGGCGTGTCGATGTCGGTAGTTATGCGCCGTCACTTTAGTCGTGATTGTTTTTATTATCTTACCCCTGTGCGCTTCCCGCGCTCCTTGCAGGCCAACAACAGGCAAATAACATAAAGGAAAGTGTATAATTAATAATTTACAACATTAACTTATTTAAAAACAGATATAGACGTAAAGTAGTATTGCTTCTTGTCCATAATTAAACTGCAATTTAACCCGGTCAGCGTATTATGAAAACTTTATTCATTTCAGTTGAATGATTTTGTTGAAGCATTTATCAAAGTTAATTCCAATTTAATCAGTGGGTTTATTCTGTTCGAAAATTAAATACAATTTTACGTTAAATTCAGTCAAATACTTAACTAAAACTAAAAAGTAATGTGGCTCGAAAATATAACTTTTTTCTTAGTTTACTGTAATGTTTTGCCATTTGAGCTACCTTTGTTAAATGAAACGGCAATCGTAGCATATGCGAAACGTAGTTTCAACGCTGCTGAGAATGAACGCACTGTGTATTTTCCTTTATAATTATTTTGTTATTGTAAATCCATCATTCGACAGAAGAGAAGCAGAAGTTGTCTCTACTTGACGTTGGTCTTCTGCGAGATCGTGGTACCACCACGGTGCACCCGACCCATTCGGATAGCAACAAAAGCCGCGACTTGGCTCTATCACGCACAAATACACGAGATAGTAATTTAACTTTGTATTATGTTATCAAAGTATAGTACGTATTTCGAACACTAAGCTTTATAGTTTATTTAAGATGTTTTAGTATTGTTTGGTGGCTAATAAGTTAATAATTGCTCATAATTATATTAAATAAAAGTTTATATTTTATGAATACTTTTGCACCCTACTATGATTGATTGCGGAAAAGCGATCCGTATATGCAGAAGTCTTCAGTAGTCTCAGAGTCTATTTATGGAGAACAGCATAAGCCGTTGCATTAGTGCGTGGTGAGTTAGGGGCTCTTCCAGAAATGTTAATAACGTTTAACCGCTTTAATAACTAAAATATTTAATTGTCATTATATTAATCATGAGAGCCTGTCGCTAGTCCACTGCAGGGTATAGGCCTTCCTCAAAATTTTGTAAAAAATGAAAACCTTCTTTGCATTTCTTACAACATTTTCCACGGGAAATGTTCTGAGGAACTGTTCGGATTGATCCCAGCTGCTGAGTTTCATCATCGTACATCGCGACAGAATTCGAAGTTTAATCGATACCACCTAGATGGTTGGCATTCCACCACAGTGCGTTTTAATCGAAGTTTTCTCCCACGCACTTCGCCAGCAGTATTTCCGAACAGTTACGACTTAGGGACCTTCAAGAAAAGAGCTTATTCCTTCCTTAAAAGCCGGCAGCGCATCTGTATGTCCTCTGGTGTTGTGGATGTTCGTGGGCGTCGGTGATCGCTTACCATCAGGTGAGCCGCACGATCGTTTGCCCCCTTCTTCTATAAAAAAAAACATTCACCTTCAACCATCGACTTCCCGCAATATTGCAGCACCTCTGGTGTTGCAGATGCTTCGCCGATGATCCCTTACCATCAGGTAAGCCGCTTGCTCGTTTGCCACATAAAAAAAGGCCGTTACTCCAATGGAATTATCAAATATAAATTGCAAAGTTTATCAATTCAGAAAAAAAAATATTCCTAAAATCATAGGCATATAACACAAGCATAGGATTTTCAATAAAGTTATTTCAATACTGTACACATATTTGCTAACACGTAACAATTTACGATTTACCCCGGACATCGTGCCTGCACTCCGTTGGTATACTCTTGTCACGTAACTCCATGATCATAAATTCTGCACGGTCCGCAAACGAAAATTCATTCGAACGGGTTAATGTCACGGCACTGAAGTCATTCTCATTTTTTCTCTGTTTCATTTTTCATTGTTCTATTCGTTGAAACGTACAAGTGTATTAACCAACAGTTATTTGCCAACAATTCTATGGTACACTAGTACATTTTTCACACGCCTAGTGAAATTGGATGCAAAATAGAGCGTTGCATCCAGCATCAAAGGCCAGCGTTACCAGGACGCGCAGACGTTCGTTAATAACCGCACACATACACACTGCTATGTGTGCAATGTGCCCCCACCTGGTACGTTATCCGATTCTCAAGGAAATAACAAGAAAGCAACTCCTTCCGGATCTTCGTATCATACAATCGAGTTATGAAGATTGGCTTTAATCGCCAAGCTCCACAAGTGGTTTGGCGATCGTAAAACTAGACACCTCGCACCTTGGAAGCAGCACACCGTCATCGGTCTGCGATTTTCAAGACTTTTCCCTTAGTCACCTCTCATGACTCCCACGGGTCTCACGTCAAATATCAAGTGTTTTTTTTTTCATTCCATATGTTCACAAAAGATACAAATAGAATGGTTCATACAATTAACGACAAGTTAAAACAATTTTGCGACGTTTAGTAAAGCAATACAGTTAAGTTTACTGCACTGAAACTAACTCCTTTCGATACGCGAACTTCAGTTAACAATTAGTTAACGATGAGGTGGTGACAACAACTTTAGTCAGTTAAAGAACTTGGGTATAATATTTAGTATATATAATAGTACTTGCGGTTAATATTCTTACAATCTTATTGGAAGTTAAGTATTTCCTATATTTATTAACAAAATATTATTTATACATGTATTAACCAACAGTTATTTGCCAACAATTCTATGGTACACTAGTACATTTTTCACACGCCTAGTGAAATTGGATGCAAAATAGAGCGTTGCATCCAGCATCAAAGGCCAGCGTTACCAGGACGCGCAGACGTTCGTTAATAACCGCACACATACACACTGCTATGTGTGCAATGTGCCCCCACCTGGTACGTTATCCGATTCTCAAGGAAATAACAAGAAAGCAACTCCTTCCGGATCTTCGTATCCCATGTCTTTTGCCGAAACGTCATGACGACCGACTGATGGCGATAAGGAATGTCTTCTCAAGTGCGAAGCTGTAGGCACCTCGACCACCAATCTGGCTGCTCAACGAGGCATGGGCAAATTTTGACGGAAAAAAAACATTCATCTTTAACCATCGACTTCCCGCAATATTGCAGCACCTCTGGTGTTGCAGATGTACGTGGACGACGGTAATCACTTACCATCAGGTAAGCCGCTTGCTCGTTTGCCACATAAAAAGGCCGTTACTCCAATGGAATTATCAAATATATCCAATTGCAAAGTTTATCAATTCAGAAAAAAAAATATTCCTAAAATCATAGGCATATAACACAAGCATAGGATTTTCAATAAAGTTATTTCAATACTGTACACATATTTGCTAACACGTAACAATTTACGATTTACCCCGGACATCGTGCCTGCACTCCGTTGGTATACTCTTGTCACGTAACTCCATGATCATAAATTCTGCACGGTCCGCAAACGAAAATTCATTCGAACGGGTTAATGTCACGGCACTGAAGTCATTCTCATTTTTTCTCTGTTTCATTTTTCATTGTTCTATTCGTTGAAACGTACAAGTGTATTAACCAACAGTTATTTGCCAACAATTCTATGGTACACTAGTACATTTTTCACACGCCTAGTGAAATTGGATGCAAAATAGAGCGTTGCATCCAGCATCAAAGGCCAGCGTTACCAGGACGCGTAGACGTTCGTTAATAACCGCACACATACACACTGCTATGTGTGCAATGTGCCCCCACCTGGTACGTTATCCGATTCTCAAGGAAATAACAAGAAAGCAACTCCTTCCGGATCTTCGTATCATACAATCGAGTTATGAAGATTGGCTTTAATCGCCAAGCTCCACAAGTGGTTTGGCGATCGTAAAACTAGACACCTCGCACCTTGGAAGCAGCACCCCGTCATCGGTCTGCGATTTTCAAGACTTTTCCCTTAGTCACCTCTCATGACTCCCACGGGTCTCACGTCAAATATCAAGTGTTTTTTTTTCATTCCATATGTTCACAAAAGATACAAATAGAATGGTTCATACAATTAACGACAAGTTAAAACAATTTTGCGACGTTTAGTAAAGCAATACAGTTAAGTTTACTGCACTGAAACTAACTCCTTTCGATACGCGAACTTCAGTTAACAATTAGTTAACGATGAGGTGGTGACAACAACTTTAGTCAGTTAAAGAACTTGGGTATAATATTTAGTATATATAATAGTACTTGCGGTTAATATTCTTACAATCTTATTGGAAGTTAAGTATTTCCTATATTTATTAACAAAATATTATTTATACATGTAACACTTAACGAAGTCTCAAGTTTTATTTTTTTTATGTCTTTAACCTTTAAAAACGATATAATTTCTGTTCACTTTATAAGATAAATGAATATGCGCAGTAAATCCACGCCTTTTATGTGGAATTAAATTAAAATACGACTTTAGAGAATTATAGACATAAAAATTGTGTGTATCGATTTTAGAAGGTACGACTACGGTTACGACTTTATACTTAATTCTAATTGCTCATATGATTTCGAGACGAGGTTGAAATCCATTATAGATATTTGGTGGTCTCTAGCTAGAAATGCATTTGGCAATAATAAATAAATAATAAAAGCAATTTTATTCTCACACCTTCTAATATTTCTGCCAAAAAAGTTATTACAACTTTTCTTTCATAACAAGTCTAAAAGTACTTAAATATTTTAAATTTCACCTCTGAGCGCACCTTCTGTTTCCTTTTGAAGGAGGAGTTTTACAAAAGTTTAACCTTACTTAACTTATCCAAGAATTTAAATGAAGAGAAATTTTAATAAAATAGGAAATTGATCCGCTATTCGAAAAAGCAAGGACACATGCTTAGCCACTGTGCCACCGAATAGTCAGATAAAAATTAAACATGACAACATATAGTGCGCGGTAGAGCCAAGCGGCGGCTTTCGCTGCTGCTCGAATGGGCCGGCTCGACCGGGGTGGTACCACGGCCTCGCAGAATACCGGCGTGAAGTAGACGCATCTTGTGCCACTGCGTTTCGTTCGCTGCCGGCAACGCCCCTGCAGCACCTCTGGTGTTGCAGATGTACGTGTACGACGGTAATCACTTACCATCAGGTGAACTGCTGGCTCGTTTGCCGCCTTTCCCATAAAAAAAGGTATACATCTTGAGGTTGACACGATTTGCAATTATAATAATCTATCATCTATTTCCAGTTGAAACAGGTTTATGTCGAGCAGTGGACAGCTTAAAGACCACTGAATAAGTAGATATTCGTAATTTCAACCTTTTCATTCTCACATTCATAATACAGATTTCACAGCTTTAAAGCGAAGGGCTTTTTATGTATTAGCTATTCCGTAAAGTTCGTTTAATACAAGACTGCTATATAAAAAATATAACAGATATATTTCCGTTAAAATGAATAGCAACTATTAATTAATTTTATGAAAGTATGCTATTTTCCATTTTAGCATAATGTAACGGACCAATAAGCCAAAACATTATGCATGTACATTGTTATTATTTTGAACTAATTAACATCAGGAAACGTTTCGAAATTACTATCCGATTTAATTATATTAATTATCTGATTTAAATAAGGAACAGGCGCTGGAAATATTAAAGGCCTTTGATTTTTAATTAACATTGCTTTGTATCTAAAGAGTTTTGACTCGTTCGATCTATCCGACTTCGAAGTAATATAATTTTTAAGTCGTTTTTTAACGTTAACGTCAAAGTTTTATTTGTTTAAATTAAACAAATAAACCTTTATCAGCCTATTTAAATTCGCCGCTGAACATGCGCCTTTCCGAAAAAGAGGCAGCAAATGATGCGATGTATTTCAGATACAAATCAGCACTATGTACTGCTTTCATGCAATTATGTGCTTTAATTCAATGAGCCGTTGCTCTTTTTCGGTTGAACAGATCCATTTTACATAATTAACATGCAGCCATTATATAGACATAGATGATTTTTTCATTGTGTATATGTAGCTTTACTATTAGTAACATACACCAGTACCATTTTAAATTGGTAGAGCCAAGCGGCGGCTTTCGCTGCTGCTCGAATGGGCCGGCTCGGCCGGGTTGGTACCACGGCCTCGCAGAATACCGGCGTGAAGTAGAGGCATCTTGTGCTTCTGCGTTTCGTTCGCTGCCGGCAACGCCCCTGCAGCACCTCTGGTGTTGCAGATGTACGTGGACGACGGTAATCACTTACCATCAGGTGAACTGCTGGCTCGTTTGCCGCCTTTCCCATAAAAAAAGGTATACATCTTGAGGTTGACACGATTTGCAATTATAATAATCTATCATCTATTTCCAGTTGAAACAGGTTTATGTCGAGCAGTGGACAGCTTAAAGACCACTGAATAAGTAGATATTCGTAATTTCAACCTTTTCATTCTCACATTCATAATACAGATTTCACAGCTTTAAAGCGAAGGGCTTTTATGTATTAGCTATTCCGTAAAGTTCGTTTAATACAAGACTGCTATATAAAAAATATAACAGATATATTTCCGTTAAAATGAATAGCAACTATTAATTAATTTTATGAAAGTATGCTATTTTCCATTTTAGCATAATGTAACGGACCAATAAGCCAAAACATTATGCATGTACATTGTTATTATTTTGAACTAATTAACATCAGGAAACGTTTCGAAATTACTATCCGATTTAATTATATTAATTATCTGATTTAAATAAGGAACAGGCGCTGGAAATATAAAAGGCCTTTGATTTTTAATTAACATTGCTTTGTATCTAAAGAGTTTTTGACTCGTTCGA
This sequence comes from Bhutanitis thaidina, assembly GCA_029286595.1. Taxonomy (NCBI): domain Eukaryota; kingdom Metazoa; phylum Arthropoda; class Insecta; order Lepidoptera; family Papilionidae; genus Bhutanitis; species Bhutanitis thaidina. The sequence goes on along the minus strand of JAGSMS010000020.1, from coordinate 2,346,905 downwards.
TCTATCCGACTTCGAAGTAATATAATTTTTAAGTCGTTTTTTTAACGTTAAGGTCAAAGTTTTATTTGTTTAAATTAAACAAATAAACCTTTATCAGCCTATTTAAATTCGCCGCTGAACATGCGCCTTTCCGAAAAAGAGGCAGCAAATGATGCGATGTATTTCAGATACAAATCAGCACTATGTACTGCTTTCATGCAATTATGTGCTTTAATTCAATGAGCCGTTGCTCTTTTTCGGTTGAACAGATCCATTTTACATAATTAACATGCAGCCATTATATAGACATAGATGATTTTTCATTGTGTATATGTAGCTTTACTATTAGTAACATACACCAGTACCATTTTAAATTGGTAGAGCCAAGCGGCGGCTTTCGCTGCTGCTCGAATGGGCCGGCTCGACCGGGGTGGTACCACGGCCTCGCAGAATACCGGCGTGAAGTAGTGAAGTAGACGCATCTTGTGCTTCTGCGTTTCGTTCGCTGCCGGCAACGCCCCTGCAGCACCTCTGGTGTTGCAGATGTACGTGGACGACGGTAATCACTTACCATCAGGTGAACTGCTGGCTCGTTTGCCGCCTTTCCCATAAAAAGGTATACATCTTGAGGTTGACACGATTTGCAATTATAATAATCTATCATCTATTTCCAGTTGAACAGATCCATTTTACATAATTAACATGCAGCCATTATATAGGCATAGATGATTTTTTCATTGTGTATATGTAGCTTTACTATTAGTAACATACACCAGTACCATTTTAAATTGGTAGAGCCAAGCGGCGGCTTTCGCTGCTGCTCGAATGGGCCGGCTCGGCCGGGTTGATACCACGACCCCATAGAATACCGGCGTGAAGAAGAGGCATCTTGTGCTTCTGCGTTTCGTTCGCTGCCGGCAACGCCCCTGCAGCACCTCTGGTGTTGCAGATGTACGTGGACGACGGTAATCACTTACCATCAGGTGAACTGCTGGCTCGTTTGCCGCCTTTCCCATAAAAAGGTATACATCTTGAGGTTGACACGATTTGCAATTATAATAATCTATCATCTATTTCCAGTTGAAACAGGTTTATGTCGAGCAGTGGACAGCTTAAAGACCACTGAATAAGTAGATATTCGTAATTTCAACCTTTTCATTCTCACATTCATAATACAGATTTCACAGCTTTAAAGCGAAGGGCTTTTATGTATTAGCTATTCCGTAAAGTTCGTTTAATACAAGACTGCTATATAAAAATATAACAGATATATTTCCGTTAAAATGAATAGCAACTATTAATTAATTTTATGAAAGTATGCTATTTTCCATTTTAGCATAATGTAACGGACCAATAAGCCAAAACATTATGCATGTACATTGTTATTATTTTGAACTAATTAACATCAGGAAACGTTTCGAAATTACTATCCGATTTAATTATATTAATTATCTGATTTAAATAAGGAACAGGCGCTGGAAATATAAAAGGCCTTTGATTTTAATTAACATTGCTTTGTATCTAAAGAGTTTTTGACTCGTTCGATCTATCCGACTTCGAAGTAATATAATTTTTAAGTCGTTTTTTTAACGTTAACGTCAAAGTTTTATTTGTTTAAATTAAACAAATAAACCTTTATCAGCCTATTTAAATTCGCCGCTGAACATGCGCCTTTCCGAAAAAGAGGCAGCAAATGATGCGATGTATTTCAGATACAAATCAGCACTATGTACTGCTTTCATGCAATTATGTGCTTTAATTCAATGAGCCGTTGCTCTTTTTCGGTTGAACAGATCCATTTTACATAATTAACATGCAGCCATTATATAGGCATAGATGATTTTTTCATTGTGTATATGTAGCTTTACTATTAGTAACATACACCAGTACCATTTTAAATTGGTAGAGCCAAGCGGCGGCTTTCGCTGCTGCTCGAATGGGCCGGCTCGGCCGGGTTGATACCACGACCCCATAGAATACCGGCGTGAAGAAGAGGCATCTTGTGCTTCTGCGTTTCGTTCGGTGAGTGATGTAACCGGAGGCCCCTTCCCCTTCACAGCATGCAGATGTGAGTGGGCGTCGGTAATCACCCGCCATCATGCTTGTTTGCCCCTTCTGCCATAAACACGTATAGGCAGGTTTATCTTTCTATTTATTTTACACACCTTATATTTATATGATATATATAAGTTAATATACAAAAGGTGTTATAAAGATATTATAGTAGTTCCTACAGAGCACCAAGCTTTACCTTTACAATACCTAATTACGTAACATTGCTTAGTTGCGATGGGTAGGTAATTTGCTCTTCATTCTCGAAGTAGCACCACCAATAAAATTAATAAGATACTCATGTGTATCGAAAGTGTACTCAAACATTGGCAAACTGAATAAATTAGGACTTCATGTAATATTTGGAAGTATAATTTTAGTAGCTAATTACGTTATAACTTGACAATAACCGTAAAAACACTGATTGCCTTATTAAAGTAGCAAGCTTAACAAAAAATAATAATGTATCTACATAATCATCATCATCATCATCATCATTTCAGCCTATCAGAAGTCCACTGCTGAACATAGGCCTCCCCCAAAGATTGCCACGAAGCTCGGTCCTGAGCCACCTGCATCCATCGACTTCCCGCAACACTGCGCAGGTCGTCACTCCATCTTGTGGGGGGTAGTCCTACACTGCGTTTGCCTGTACGTGGCTGCCACTCGAGAACCTTTTTTCCCCAGCGGTTGTCAGTTCTGCGAGCTATGTCGCCGGCCCATTGCCACTTCAGCTTGCTGATCTTTACGGCTATGTCGGTTACCTTAGTTCTGCTGCAGTGCTGTTCAGTGATGACATCTACATAATGATATGATATATATCAGGATGGAGTTGCGGGAAGTCGATGGATGCAGGTGGCTCAGGACCGAGCCTTACCGAGCCGTGGACTCGGGATAGGCTGAAATGATGATGATCATATACATATATACCTCCGAGTGATTTGTTTGAATATTTATACAGTTAAAGACTCTGTACAGGAAAGTCAGAAATAAGGTCAAAGTAATACATCAACAATATTTCTCAGCTTCACAAATTGTGGGTGGAACATAACTTTAAAGGAAACATTGCCGTATGCGAAGCTCGTTATGTGCAATCTCCACAATGCAAACTAATCACCCAGTCCATATAAGGAACAAGAACGTTTAATGGAATTTAAAATGCTTCTCCAGCTCATACTACACCGAGTTTGTATAAAAAGTGAATGCATTGCCTTGGAAACAAAATTTTCTCTCTCTTCTATACAATGTGTTGTATTCTCACCCTTCATATCATTAAGCAACGTTTTGAGTTTTTCAATAATTCTCATTCAGGTATATATATATGTAATAATAATATGCATATATTACTTTATTTATTTTGTGTATATTTTTCATTGTATATCAATTCCTTTTATGCTACTTCCAAATAAATTTTTAACAATCCAATCCATCGAAAGGTTGTCTGAAAGAGATCGCTTTTAGCGATAAGACTTCCCATCGTACGTTTAATAACGTTTGTGTATTATTATTTTTTTGCTATGTTTTTTCTTTGGTATGCATTGAAGCGAGTTCTGTCTGTCTATCTATCAGAATATCATTAAGATTGTAATTATTACGTAATTGTAGCTATTATACTAGAGGTATTACTACTTATAATAGAGTACTTATAAAAAGTAAAGTAAAGTAGCAGCCTGTAAGTGCCCACGGTTGGGCCAAGGTCTCCTTCCCAAATATCTGAGAGGGTTTTGAAGCCGGGAAGGACCCGCCGCACTGCTCCAGTGCGCGTTAGCGAGCTTTACATATCCTGGAAATAATATTTTTCATTATTTCTCAGACATGGAGGTTTCCTCACGTACTCACGTTTTAGTAGCACCGGGGATTGAACCCCGGTCACTACGATCTACGAAACTATAGTGAACGCCCTGACGGCTAGGCTACCACGGCTCTTATAGTGCTTATAGATTCTGTTAATAAAAGTATTTGAAATATACAGTCCGTTATTATTTAGGTAGAAACATTACGTTACTTGGAAGTGGTCAGAACTGATCTAACGGAAATTGTTTGGATTGTTTTAATGTCTAATAAAACTAAAAGGGCATTGGATTCGGAACGGTTACTGATATATGCATTCTCCGTTCGTTTATGTTCGAAAGACGGTTCGGCGAGAACGGAATTGTATTTCCAATTATACTATGCCATGCTTACGAACACGATCATTGCAATGTTTTTTGTATTTATCTGTTGCCATTTAGTATAATTAGTTGGTACTCAACCTTTATACTTTTCGTTTACACAATTCGTTCAATCTATTTCAAAACGAAATACTAAATAGACCGTGGTGTTAATGCTTTATTCATTTACATGTACAAATGTTAGTTACTTTTGAACAAATATTTGTTACAATATAAAGGGCAGATAGTTTTTTTTTAAATGTCTAATGAAGGAATTACAGAAACCAGATACGTAACTATTAACTCTATTCATCTGTCAGAGCTTCGAGATGCCTTTCTAGACACATATCGTTATAATTATATAAGAACATATTTGTACTGTATACGTATTAGGGAATATTTAAAGACCGGGTTGATACCACGACCCCATAGAATACCGGCGTGAAGAAGAGGCATCTTGTGCTTCTGCGTTTCGTTCGTTGAGTGATGTAACCGGAGCTCAACCCTCCTCCTCATCCCCTCCTCATGCTTTCCATCTCCCAAATACTCTTAATGGTCGGCATCTCACCTGCAGCACCTTGGGTAAGGGATATCATTGTGACTGATGCAGGTAGCGCTCCCCTTTCTTTGTTCTGTCTTTGACTTATCCCACCGAAAAACGTATTGTTGATAAAGATTAACATGAAATTTAACCTGCTGTTAGAAGTGTTTAATATTTCCAGGTATGGTTTAGAGAAGAGCCTTTGAGGCCTCATATTTCCTATGCACGGAGGCCTTCGCGGAAGATTCGTTTAATTTGTAAAATTTATATGCATTTGAAATTTGTGAATTTTAAAAGATGCGGAATAAGTGATATGACAAAAAAAAATTGTTTTAAAGAATTTTTAACCGTTATATATGCTTGAAGTTAACAAGTTTGAAATTCCATTTAACAAGGAATCTCGTTGAATATACGTGACCCCTACCGTGAACAGCTCTGTCGCAATATTCCTCAACTTGTACTAAGTACACGTAACTTCAAATGATCTAACGGTGAAGGAAGCAAGTGATACTAAGCATGCTTTTGAATAAAATTTTACTTTAAAAGTGTACAATGCTCTCTTGCATCTTACACTTATAAAGTATTGTTTTTATTACACGCAGACGCATCGACCCCCGTGAGGACCCCTGAGGACTATAAAGCTGTAATGGCTCTGACTGGTGATTGCCGGCAGAAATGGACAAGACCTCTTCACTTGCTAACTCAGAACATATCTAGGCAGAGAAAGAGTCTAGTCTCATCTAGAATAATTCATGGTTCATTGTAGGGATGCCTCTGTCATTAATTGGGGTTTGTTGTTATCGAAACGTGAATATGACATATTTTTTTGTCAAAAACACACTTCATTAATTATTTTTTGGTGTCACATGGGGGAAAAGATGTAAACAGTTTCCTGTTTTATTTTTTTTTTAATGGAAAAGACGGCAAACGAGCAAGCGGTCCACCTGGTGGTAAGTGATTACCGTCGCCCACGTACATCTGCAACACCATACGCACCTGCAGCATAGGTGCGGTTCCGGTCTATAAGGATATTTGGGAGATAGGAGCGAAGAGGAGGGGAATAGGGAGGGGGTGTGGGCCTGTTACTGAAGGCAGGTTGTGTTGGTCTTAGCAATAAGTGCCGTACCGACTAAAACCCCACGGAATTAGATATACGCTGTTGGCTCGGTAGCTTTGTAAGCTTCGACGAGAGAGACTCTCGAGCGGAACATTTCATGACTCTGCCCGGTGGCGTAATAACATAAAGCATTTCGGTATGGAATATTGCATCTTTTTATACAAACCCTTATTCACGGATTTTATAGCGTTTATTTTTGTTTCTATATTCGCCCCGTGCCCACGGCTGGTGCAAAGCAAGGTCACGGGGATATAAAAACAAAAATTAAACGCCATAAAATCCGTAAATAATAGTCTCATTTCAAATTTGTAATGAAATTTGCTTGAGTCAATACCTGATAGTTAAAAGAACATTATTTATTATTTCAAAAGAATATAGTATTTTAATATATTACAATGCGCTAAATAAGTTACATTATCTTACATATTTCGCGTAGCAAACGCTCAAGCTCCGTTTTAACTTGAAATTTTGCTTAAGTCACTTTTAAGTGTTTAGTCACCACGATGCATTTTCGAATGGAATTATTATTATATCTCATATCTATATATTTCACATGGCCGTAGAATTCTTACCTACTTCGTCGACATTATAGTTACAGGGAACATCCACATAGCACTTGATGCATTTTAATATTAGTAATTATATCGGAGTGGGTGTGATAAGAGTCGGACCAACCGTCTGGAATCTTACCGGAACAATATTAAGCAGACCGATGATGGGCAGTAGGGTCTAAGGAGCGTAGTGTCTGGTACTCCGATTGCCGATTCGCTTATAGGCGATTATAACAAATCTTCCTTACTGGAGATGCCTATGTCTTGCAGTGGACTGCTTACAGGCTAGTTAGTTAATATGACGAACGCTCCTGTCATTGATTGTTTTATGTTTTAATGCTTATTTAATACATTTATTATAAAAATGTATTAGGTTGGGGAATAAGTTCGTAGCGCCGCTGCAAGAGGTGGGAGGAGGTGTTTACGACCTCCTCCCACCTCTCGACTTGTCGATGCTGTCCCGCCAAATATCGCCCGGTTTGGTATCAAACAAGCTGTTGAGCCAGTTTTTAAGGTGCTCTCCATTGTCGAAGGTAACGCCCCTTATATGGTTTGACAGGCAGCGGAAAAGATGGTTATCCGCCGGTGCAAGGTCCGGAGAATACGGCGGATGCTGCAGGACCTCCCATTCGAGTTCTTGAAGTGCGGCTTTGACGAGTTGTGCAACTTGGGGACTGGCCTTGTCGATGGGGTCTTTTCAGTCTAATAGTCTCTTTCACGCGATGTACCTGGGCTATGTAGAGGTCCTTGTTGACCGTGGTATTGCTTTCGAGCATCTCCCATGCCCTCCCAGTCCCACCGAACGCAGATCATGGTCTTCTTTGGATTACCTCCTGGATATTCCATTTCTAAGCCTCAAAAGTAACAAAAACTCAATTACTCAAAAAGACGATTTGCACAGTTTTGTAGATCGAATCAATATACACTTTGTCAAACAGCGAAAAAATCGTTGTTGAACAAAAGAAAATATAAAAACGCTTCGAACGTTTTCCCCAATCGTATAGTTAATTTCCGTTCAGTGAATAATTTAATTTGATGAAGATTGTAACATTAATCGATTTTTTTATTTAATTGCATTGTGTACTATGTGTACTTCAATACGATTGTCATATATAACCAGAGCGACTAGATAATCGGTATAGTTGAAATTCTCGTGCACTCGCATTTAAAGGCCGGCAGCGCATCTGTAGCTCCTCTGGTGTTGTGGATGTTCGTGGGCGTCGGTGATCACTTACCATCAGGTGAGCCGCACGCTCGTTTGCCCCCTTCTTCTATAAAAAAAAAAAAAATTTGGCGCTTGAATAACGATGTGGGGATTTCATCAAATTTCACAGACTAGTGACGTAGAGCAGAGTCACATAGTAACACCGGCGCTGCTCTTACCGAACCGCCTTTCTTTTGCTGGTGCTTTCATCGACAGGTCTTAGTTCACTAGTTGACTACAACGCCCTGATGAATATGATGAAGATAACAAAGTACCAAAACTGTCACAGAACTTTTTAACGAACCCGTGATGTTCCAGCGCCGCTTAATAAATAACGCTTAACGTGCCAACCGAGCCGCTATCTAAAATGTCCAATTAATATACCAAGTAAATAAAAAAAAAATGTCTACACTCTGTTTATATTAAAAGACCGGAATATTTGAAGTTAGCTGTACAATTTGTAATTAAACTATTATTTACGGGTTCTATCGCGTTTAATTTTATTTGTTTATTTTCCCGACGTTTCGAGTGCTTTACAGCACCCGTGGTTACGGCGGGACTGAGGTGTTAGACGTCCTGATGTCATAGTTTGGTCTGATCTACACGAGATGTGCTCTCTGTATCTTGAGGTCGTATGATACCCTAGGGTAGAATGTTAGACGTCCAGATGTCATAGTTAACACGGGCTACCTTCAGCTTTTATTTATTAATTTTTGGTCCGATCTACGCAGAATGTGCTTACAGTATCTTGAGGTCGTGCAGTGGTACGCTTGGTCTTAGATTTAATTTTATTTATTACTGGATTCCATGCCGGTGGTAGCACGCAGCCATATTCTATATTGAAATTAAGATGTTTTTTGATTTTGTAATCTAAGTCTCTTGGCAGTCGATTAATATTGTATTAAGAGCACATACATAAATAAATACATATAAATGAACAATTAGAAAATAGTGAAACACTATTTACAAGAGTATTAAATTTCCGACAACGGACCCTTAAAATGTTCATGTATTCATATGTCGATTGTACAATCTTGGACCTTTAAAAGGTGAATAAAACTGAAGATCTGAATACCAGAATTGCAGAACCTTAATATTTACATCAATTAATAAACGAATTATTATTATTAAAACCCATTACAAGGAGGCATTCATTTGTTTGTTTTATTTCTGCGTATTCTCCATACTTTGCTGGTCACTGGGAAGTGAGTGTTAAGTCAACCAAATTGAATTTACAAAGAGTGCTGGAAAATTATAATCTCCCTTACGAGAAACTTAATTCTACGCTTGTGCAAATTGAATCTATACTGAATTTCCAGTCTCTCATGCGAATGCCATCAGAATATTTAAGCATTAAAGCCTCTAACATCTGGTTACTTTTTGATCGTGCGATCGCTCACTTCTTTACCACACAGAGTTAACAGAACACCTCGAACTAACTCTTAAATCCGTTTTCAAAGAATTGTGCAGCTACGTCAGATTTTCTGGTGGTTGGTTCCAGATGATGCAAAGAGTTTGCTATCGAAGTCCAGCAACGAACTAAATGGCGAGTCAGTTAAGATGACTTGAAATTTATTTCATTCATTGTTGGGAAAGAAGAGAACCATCGCGATTTTAAATAGAAGTAGGTTCGAGTCGAAGCTTTTCAGCCTGGATCTGTCAACGTAACTCGTATACCAGACATTAAAATGTCTGCAGGAATAATTAGACGGTCGTTTAGCAATATCAGCCCGTTGCCTTTGTCTACTGGTTGGAAGACGTACTTTCAAGGTCCGGGGGCTGATGTTGACGACGTTACCAGATCAATATTAAACTTAAAATTTGGAGTAACCCCCCATAAATACCTCGAGATTTGTCTGGCATTCGCAGACGATTCTCGGCAAAGAGGAAAAACATGTTGGCCAGAGCATACGTCCGAATAAAAAACTTGAATAATAAGAGTTCTGTAAATTAAATATATAGTACAATAAAAATAACACTATAATATATAAAACTTCTTATAAAATTCATTTTCATACTTATCTCTACTTATATACAACTTCTGAGTTTATCTATCCATAGAACCTTGATTGTTTTTATGAGACACTTAAATTATGAATCTTAGAGTCAACCGGATGGATACAGACGGCGTAGAACTCTTCCATGATACTCAAATTCATAGTAAATGCCTTGTATTCTTGGATCTTCGTCGATTATGAACGTAGGTGTTAATGAGAGACAGTCAAGCATCATGAGGGATTGTGTCTACGTCAGCACGGAAGAGGTGTCTCTATATAATTTGCATCTGGCCACTGAGGTAGCAAAAAAGCAAAAAGAAAGAAAATCGGTTCCAATTCTAAATCCTGCATGCATTATGTATTCATATTTTTATTATAATTATTTAATTGTTGAATCCAATATAGGCCATCCTATATATATATATATATATATATATATAAAACTTCTTATAAAATTCATTTTCATACTTATCTCTACTTATATACAACTTCTGAGTTTATCTATCCATAGAACCTTGATTGTTTTTATGAGACACTTAAATTATGAATCTTAGAGTCAACCGGATGGATACAGACGGCGTAGAACTCTTCCATGATACTCAAATTCATAGTAAATGCCTTGTATTCTTGGATCTTCGTCGATTATGAACGTAGGTGTTAATGAGAGACAGTCAAGCATCATGAGGGATTGTGTCTACGTCAGCACGGAAGAGGTGTCTCTATATAATTTGCATCTGGCCACTGAGGTAGCAAAAAAGCAAAAAGAAAGAAAATCGGTTCCAATTCTAAATCCTGCATGCATTATGTATTCATATTTTTATTATAATTATTTAATTGTTGAATCCAATATAGGCCATCCTATATATATATATATATATATATATATATATATATATATATATATAAATATTAGTAATCCCCTATAACGCGGAACCAATCTACCGCGTTATAAGGGGGGATTACTATATATATTTGTAGTACTATAAATTATCGTCGGTGACCACTTATCATCAGGTGAGCCACATGCTCGTTTGCCCCCTTCTCTTATAAAAAATAAAAAATAGGGATATTGGGGTAAATCTGCTTCTTGTATTTTTTATCTCCAAGCAGAGAACTTTCGTAGCGCTGTAGGTAATTTAGTCTACAGATGCTTTAACTGAACAAGAAAGGCACATTGAGTGAACATCAAACTTTTTCTTTTAAAACTTGTTCACTTTTATTGAACAAGTTTTTCCAATAGACATTGCTTTAGGTGTATTTCGTTCAGATCATAAAGCTCGGAGTAAAGTAAATTTTAGCTGAAAATTTGCTTGTGTACGCGACTTTGAAATTTATGTAAATAAGTTAGTTTTTATTTCAATGTAGTGTATTTTTGTATTATTAATTTATAATGAACTGTTACGCAATTTCACATTAAGTTAAATAAGCCGTGGTTGGTCATTGCATCGGTTTCAAATACTTTTGCCGACATGTCGAAAAATATTTTAAGCTAGCTGTTACCCGCGACTTCTTCCGCGTCGGTTATAGAATTGGGACTTATTTTGTAAACTATTATAAATTTGTAATAGTGTAAATGGTGACACATAAAGTTTGAAAATAATGTATAAAAATGTATAATAAATTCATTATTCAAACTCGTACTGTATGTTCCGTATTTTTTTTCGCCTCTAAGTTTAAAGGTTTTTAATTTTTGGGCAGAAACCCTTAATATTTCGCGGGTGAAATCTTACCTAAATAATGCCCTATAAAATCCTGTATCATCTCTTGAAAATCACACCACAGGGGTTTCAATTAAAATTTTCTCGCAGATAGGTTTAAAATTTCATGGGTAAAAAGTAGCCTAGTTATGGCCCTACTATGCGCTCACAAAAGTGAAAGTCTCGTCAAAAATGTTTTAGCCGTTTTTAAATTAGCTCGGTCAAACGAACAGACAAATATTTTAGAAATGGAGTTTTTAGTTTTGGTATTGTGCAAATAGTCATATGAACAAAGAAAGAAGCAGTTATTTATAATTATAAACCGACACTTCAATTTTATTTATATGTATGTCAGATGTAATATAAGGCGTTTTAATCGAAGTTTTCTGCCACGCACTTTGTCTTTGTGGAATCAGCTGTCGCCAGCCGTATTTCCGAACAGTTACGACTTAGGGACCTTCAAGAAAAGAGCTTATTCCTTCCTTAAAGGCCGGCAGCGCATCTGTAGCTCCACTGGTGTAGTGAATGTTCGTGGGTGTCTGTGATCACTTACCATCAGGTCAGCCGCACGCTCGTTTGCCCCCTTCTTCTATAAAAAAAAGTCAGTATAAGATTATAGAGATTAGAATTTTAAGTGCTGAATAACTAATACATTTTAATTTAACATAATATAATTTAACTTTATTATATTATAACATAATTTAACGAATTAAAACATTTCCCAGCGGTGGTTATTTCATTGTAAATAAAACAGTTTTACATAATTCAACGACACAACCTCGCACTTCTTACCATCGCAAATTGCTTTTAAAGACATCTTCGTCATAAACAGTGATTAGCTAAAACTATTTCGAATCAATGCTCAGATTTATCGCATCTTTATCTTGGTAGGAGTGAAATAATTTTATAACCGTACAACCCCAGTCTGTATCGAAAACTCATTCCGGCAATCACCATTAATTCCGCATCGTAGAGCAGCTTTTTAATCAACTTAGGTAATAGAAGTATATGATTCCTTCGTTAATTATTTAAATTTATAAAATTCCCACTTATGAATAATTGATAAACCATTATAATAAAATAATATTGTAGAATAAATTCTTTTTACAGTTTATGAGCATAGGTTAGGACATTGGAATATTTTTAAATTAGCTCGGTCAAACGAACAGACAAATATTTTAGAAATGGAGTTTTTAGTTTTGGTATTGTGCAAATAGTCATATGAACAAAGAAAGAAGCAGTTATTTATAATTATAAACCGACACTTCAATTTTATTTATATGTATGTCAGATGTAATATAAGGCGTTTTAATCGAAGTTTTCTGCCACGCACTTTGTCTTTGTGGAATCAGCTGTCGCCAGCCGTATTTCCGAACAGTTACGACTTAGGGACCTTCAAGAAAAGAGCTTATTCCTTCCTTAAAGGCCGGCAGCGCATCTGTAGCTCCACTGGTGTTGTGAATGTTCGTGGGTGTCTGTGATCACTTACCATCAGGTCAGCCGCACGCTCGTTTGCCCCCTTCTTCTATAAAAAAAAGTCAGTATAAGATTATAGAGATTAGAATTTTAAGTGCTGAATAACTAATACATTTTAATTTAACATAATATCATTTAACTTTATTATATTATAACATAATTTAACGAATTAAAACATTTCCCAGCGGTGGTTATTTCATTGTAAATAAAACAGTTTTACATAATTCAACGACACAACCTCGCACTTCTTACCATCGCAAATTGCTTTTAAAGACATCTTCGTCATAAACAGTGATTAGCTAAAACTATTTCGAATCAATGCTCAGATTTATCGCATCTTTATCTTGGTAGGAGTGAAATAATTTTATAACCGTACAACCCCAGTCTGTATCGAAAACTCATTCCGGCAATCACCATTAATTCCGCATCGTAGAGCAGCTTTTTTTTAATCAACTTAGGTAATAGAAGTATATGATTCCTTCGTTAATTATTTAAATTTATAAAATTCCCACTTATGAATAATTGATAAACCATTATAATAAAAATAATATTGTAGAATAAATTCTTTTTACAGTTTATGAGCATAGGTTAGGACATTGGAATATGTTTAAATTAGTTTGTATTTCTTGACATTAGAGTCGGATCTGGTAGCAGTAATTGTTCTTTGACTGAGGCATGCTATTCACTAAAGTACCACAAATCGCATCGCTATTCTACCGCGTACCTAATACGTTCACTAATTAATTGAGCGATCTTAGATTTTTTGTTATTCAAAACTATTTTTGTAATTTTCTTACTTTCCTTTAACGAAATGTTCTAGATCATAAACATTAAAAATGTGATTAAACCAATTACCATGAACATAATTCGCAACCTATAAATAAGTATTGATTCAATTCCAACTTCCATTTAGTAGATTGATGAAAATCTGGGTACCATGATTTTGTTAAGCATTTCTACGAGATCAACGTTTGTTACTTCAATATTCAAACTTTCGACACTTTCTGATATGAAATATTGATTATCTTTATTTTGTTTTCTTTTAATCACTGTAAAATAACATATTCTTTGTTTTTAAATAAAAAAACAATGTTGGAGCAATTCTGCATGGGACTTTATTTACCGTACAATGCCGTTCAAAAATTAAAATTACTAGTGATTTTTAGAATTTCTTGTCTGTCGGTCTGTCTGTGTTTGCGTTTCACGCAAAATCTTTTCATTAAATTTACATGAAATTTATTATTTTGTATGCAGGTAGTGTATGGTCAACATATAGAGTACGTTTTATCCGATTTCGCTGATGTGAAAAGTAGAGTTATGACTTTACTCCTTCTTGGTTACTAAGATTGCATGACTTTTGATAAAAGTTTTTCGAAATATAGATGTTTAGAATAATAACGTCTGGCAGGCCGATTGACTTAGCATTACTATGCACGTCGCATACTTAAATCTGCTACCTATTACAGGTGTATAATATTTATTTCTGACGACACTCAGGGGATGATTTGTTTTTTAAATTTAAGGTGGAGGTAAGGCACCTACCTGTCACCGTCTCCGGCGACTGGTTATATCTGGATCAGCATTGAAGATGCCGGACCGACTAAAATCCCCACGGTAGATATGCTGTTGGCCTTTACAGCTTCAGCGGTAGAGATTCGCGAGCAGCGGAACCGCAAGCAGCAGAAGGCACGCAAGTCTCACGGGATGACGTCCCTTTCTTTCTGTGCAATTTTTTTTGTTAAAATATTATATTTTCAATTTTATTATCGTAACAAATATTGAAATGCGCACTCTTAATCGTTGTACGTGGAATGTTATAATACTGTTTGTTAAAATATTATATTTTCAATTTAACTATCGTAACAAATATTGAAACGCGCGCTGTTAGTCGTTGAACGTAGAATGAATAAGAACAATCCCCAATGCACTTGGAACTCGATCCCGACACCCGTCACTCTCGAGATTGTGAGATTATACCAACCGAGCGGCTTCAGGCTATTTGTACATTCGACGATTCAACTGCCGCTTAGACCGAGCTCAGAGTTTGGAGCTTTTAGATAAGAGCATACGTAAATATGCCGGATCTTTGATCATGGTCACTTGACCGATTTTTTTTTGAACAAAGATATAATTTTCATCTAACAATTCTATTTTTCGTATTGATGGTGATATTTTCGGTCTGGTGGTGGTGTAAGAGAATTTGTCGTGTCGTGAAAGTGAAATAAAAGAGACGCTTGAAAAGTCTCGGGGTTCCAGACCTGGTGGAAAAGCCATCACGAGTATGCCGGACCTAAGTTATTCCTGTTTGTTACGGGACAGACGGCTAAAGTGCCAGGCCCCTGGCAATTCGATCGCGTATTTATGGGAAAACGATGATCTTCCTTTCGGGATAAGCTGAGTCTCTAAGTACAACATTAACATTTATTAAATATTAATATATATTATATTAATAGGGTTCCGTACGGAGCCCTATTTGTAAGCCTACGCAGTCTGTCCGTTAGTTCTACTTTTAATAGTCTGTATCTTTTGAACCATAATAGGTAGCCGGTTCAAATTATATGGTATAATAATATTAAATATAATAGAAAAACACTCGTAAGCTCGCTGACATGTATGAGCTTCTCGTAGCCCTAAACCGCTTCAAACCGGTTTTTACATCGCACGTCTCGTCCGTGAGCGCGTAGACAAGCGCTGTACGCACAACAATCGCGATTGTGTGAGTATACCTTAGACGTTCGTATCGCGTTCTATGGCAGATTACCTTCTGATTGATATTGTTTATTGCTGTGCACTTGGCCGGTACGTGCTAAGTAAATCATTTTATCTAGCTTTCTTGAGTTAGTCTCCGACAGATCTCCGACCGGATAATACTTATGTATTGCATATTCTCACATTTCAAGAAAGCATGCTCCACAAAATCTCAAACAAAGTGGTGCGAGTTTCTCAGTGCTTCTCAAATGTTAGTAATAAAATTATACTTGCACGTGTTACATATTAAGTATACGTATTAAGTACAAGTCGTACTAACTAAAAGTAAAAAGTTAAAATCACTTATTAAATGAAAATAATGTCACAAATAACCTAACGTTATTTGTGTCATTATTTTACTACTACGACCTCGCAGAATACCGGCGTGAAGTAGAGGCATCTTGTGCTTCTGCGTTTCGTTCGGTGTGTGAGGTAACCAGAGGCCCTCTCCCTCTTCCCCAACTCCCCATAATCCTTCCCATGCCTCAAATATCCTTTAAGGCCGGCAACGCACCCGCAATTCCTCTGGTGTTGCACATGTACGTGTGCGACGGTAATCACTTACCGAGGTGAACCGATTGCTCGTTTGCCGCCTTTCCCATAAAAAAAAAACGAGGTACATTTTAGTACTGATCACGGGGAGTGTCTGTTAATGATGATTTTTGTTTTGCTTGTTTAATTACTACTGTAATTTATTTTAGGGTTGTGCATTTATGCTTAAAGTAACAAATATTCATAAAAAATAACTTGTTATTGCCACGTCATTGTTTATTATACATTTATCACATTACGCCTTGGGTTATATTATATTATATTGCAGGACAAGATGTCGGTCAGAGTAGACCGAGTAAGCTTTCGGAAAATCCCTTTGTTCTTACTAGCCTAAGATAGATACATCTTACTCTACCGCTCTATCTGTATAGAGCGATAGAGTAAATTAAATAATATCTACAAAGGTAAGTGTAAAAAAAAAATACAATTTACATTACGAAGAAGGCTTACCTGAATATATATACTGTTGAGTATATATTGAAAAGAGCTAAAGTGATAGATAGAGTTTGTGGATATTCGAGGTATTAATATAATATTTTATGGCGTAGTTCATTTGACATACCTGAAGGTAATGTTGTTATTAACATAAAATTAAGAAATTTCCGCTATCTATTATTTTTAAATCATATTTTTGTTGTCGATGCCTATTTATATATTACTGTAAAATGTATACACCAGAATTATGAATACAAATGTAGCCTTCAAAGGTTTCTTCCAGTCTATATTTATCGTCCGGACGTTGGATCTGAATAAGGTATGAATTTTAGAGCCACGTTAAAAGCTTGAAAATTATTTTGGTTGCTGTGAATTAGTTTTATTAATAGCAAAGAATTTTCTTTTCTCTTCAATGATTGAAAATAAAATAATAAAAAAACGCGTCGTGTGGTGGTGAGTGTTGTTGAGTGCCAGGTGGTTAAAGGGTCGAATGGTGTACAGTGCAGTGTGGTGGTGAGTGCCAGGTGGTGATGAGAATCGTCTGGCGGTGTCAACTAAGACAAATGCCAGAAAAATCTCTAGCGCTAAATCAGCGCGCCCGATGACGAGCAGCAGTGGCCGACGTGCATGTTCATTACTGCGACCCGGCTTCCAAACACGGCCTTTGTGGCATTTTAACACTATCCAGTTTTGACTGAACTGAATGAATGATAAATAATAACCCGCTTGCTGTGGCACGTCCGGTGCGTGCAAATGCGTGGGGTAGGGGCTGGTCGTATTATATAAACTGAATGTCTCATATATACAAACATTCCTTATGAAATGAATTAAATGATGGAAAGAACCTATATATATATATATATATATATATGTTTTCAGCGTGGTAGAGCCAAGCGGCGGCTTTTGCTGCTGCTCGAATGGGCCTGCTCGACCGGGTTGGTACAACAGCCTCTCAGAATACCGGCGTGAAGTAGAGGCATCTTATGCTTCTGCGTTTCGTTCGGTGAGTGAGGTACCCGCAGGCCCCTCCCCATCCACCTCCTCGTCCTTCCTTCTATCTCCCAACTACCCTTAAGGCTGGCCACGCACCAGCAGCACCTCTGGTGTTACTGATGTACAAGGGCGACGGTAATCACCTGCCATCAGGTGAGCCGTTTGCTCGTTTGCCGCCTTTCCTTTGTTTAACGTTGTCTTCCCCAAGACAAACGACTTGACTTCTCTCAAAACTCTAGTCCTCGACCGTTCATCCTCTATTATTTCAATACACAAAAACTTTCCTTCCCTATAGGAAATCGATTTAATTCGAAACGTTCAATTTATTCAAAGAAACAAACACATGGTATAATAGCAATATCAGTTCAATTCGTAAATTATAAAAAACTGCTATAGCATGTGATACGGGCAATCTATAACTTGGAGACTTGCTGCGGCTTTTCAAATTGATTAACATTTTGACACTTCCGTCTTTATTAAAATAACTAAAAGAGAAAATACAAAAAGTAAAATTTTTTTTTATAAAAAAATCCATAGTTTAAATGAATATTGGAAATATAAGAGACGACGCGCGTTTTAAGAGATGGTTGGCGACAACGAAATTCCTATGTGCCTTCCTATGAGGAATGCAATTTCATTGTTGTCATAGAATATTGCTTCTACGTGGAAACTTCCCTCGAAAATTCACGTAAGAGCCAAGCAATCGTTCTGTTAGCACGCGCCGGCCCCTCATACAACAGAATTTCTATTGTTTAAACAGTTAAAAAATTAACGAATATCGTAAGAATAATAATCGACTTGATTTTTATTATTTTTGAGAACAAAAAAATTTTTTAGTAACTTTATATATTTATATATATACTTTTTCCCGACGTGGTAGGCAGAGACAATCTTCTTCCACTTGCTACGGTCCTGACATACGTCTTTCGCTTCTTCCAATTTCATCAATCTTCGCATGCATGCTCGTTGGTTTAGAGTACTCTTGACCTGGCCGTTTTCCAGAACGTATCCGATTTGATCGTGAAATGTTCGCCTAGGTCTTCCTCTCCTTCTATATTCGCCTCATATATTTGTTTCGTCAACCTACTTTCATTCATCCTCTCCACATGTCCAAACCAGCTCAGCATCCCTTTCTCAATTCGTGTCACTACATCGTCTTTCACGCCACAACGCTCTCTGATCACATAGTAACTTTTTCATTTTAATACTAACTTTTCCCCGCGTTTTAATCCGCGTTAAATTTATATGTACGGCGTTGTGTCCGAGTAAGAAGGTGGTCTGAAAGTTACCGATCTAACAAAGAAACAAGATATTGTTTCTTTAAATTAATTTAAATTTTTTTACATAGTCTGGTCTTTCACTGCTCAGTTGCTCAGCGCGCCATGGAAAGGGCTATGCTCGGTGTTTCTCTGCGTGATAGAGTCTGCAACGATGATATCCGCAGCAGAACTAAGCTAACCGACATAGCCGTAAAGATCAGCAAGCTGAAGTGGCAATGGGCCGGCCACATAGCTCGCAGAACTGACAACCGTTGGGGAAAAAAGGTTCTCGAGTGGCAGCCAAACGCAGTGTAGGACGGCCCCCCACAAGATGGAGTGACGACCTGCGCAGTGTTGCGGGAAGTCGATGGATGCAGGTGGCTCAGGACCGAGCATAGTGGCCATCTTTAGGGAGGCCTATGTTCAGCTGTGGACTTGAGAAAATCTCTGTCCTCCGTGCGCAATTGTAGATTAGAGAACAAAATAACTAATTTCTAACAGCCAAAATAACTTTAAATTCGTTATTATTGTAGTTTCCTGCCTAATCCTGGTATTAACATGACTAAAGCTAAAAAGTAAATTTTGATTTAGGAATATGATTCATATGAGAGTAGCAAGTTCTTAAGCACTCGTCCAGGGCAATTAAAACTGGTCAGGCAGATCCGGTCGCAGCCAACGCATACCAGCAGCCAGCCGCATCACGCCCTCGGAACTGGCGACAGAAACAATCTCATCTCATCCGACATCGATTCATCGAACAAAACAAAAAAAAAAACCCCCGAACCTAGAAAATTAGAAAATGTTAAGCGAATGAAGCGTTTGTAACGAACTTCATTAGCAATGTTCTCATTATTACTGATAGAGTCAATATGTAAAAATACAAATATAAAACAAATTTTGTAACATTTATAACATAAATATCGTTTAAAGTTACATAACACCACAGCGAGTGCAAATGACACTCGGAAATTTCCGTCCCACTAAAATCATGGTTGCGGAAATACAAGTCAATTATTATGAATTGTACGTACTCAAATAATTTAATTCAACAGTATAATGTTCCTCATATTATAATTCATTCAAATTATATTTATCTCAGCAATCTGACGACACAAATCCAATAATACTTGCGTATTTAAAAAATTATTGTTGAATTATTCAATGGTCGCATGCTAGCCTTAAAATTATTCATTCATAGCTGTTCAAGTTCCAATCCAGGTAGTAATAGGGTGTTACTAAGTGGTTGGACTACTGTTGTACCTAGGTGTGTGGTCTTTTTTTTATGGGTAAACGGGAAAACAAGCAAGCGGCTCATCTGATGGTAAGTGATTACCGTCCCCCATGTACATCTGCAACATCAAAAGAGCTGTAGTTACGTTGTCGGCTTATAAAGATATTTGAGGGATGGAAGGGATAGGGAAGGGTTTTGGGAGGAAGGGAGTGCAGATCCGGTAACCTGGGTGAGGTAACCCGGTACGATCCGGCCCATTCTAGCAGTAGCTAATAACATCGTTTGGCTCTACCACGTTAAAAATCGTCCGGGTAAGTAACACCTTCTTACATGTTCTTTAAACGAATAAATAAATTGCAACCTAAGTTGTGTTCCAGTTTGAAGGGAATTGAGAGTCAAAATAGTTTAGAAATTATGGCTTTTGGCTTGGAGATGTATTTGTATGGACTACAAATATTAGTTCCGGGTCTGGTGGTTTGTCCATGAGCAAAATACATTGCCCGGAAAAATATCTGATTATACAAAAATCACGACTCTATATTCCGAAACTCTGCTCAGTTCTAATCAGAGTAAATAAACCGCCGAACCGAACGGTCGGTCGTTGCTGCATAATTTCGCATCACTTCATTTGAAATGACCGCGAATCTAGTAGTTCATTACGATCTCATGTCCTGATTCATACGTCAATGCCGCGAATAATTCACTGATCTTTATTCATTTATTTACTTTATTCTTTCTTGCACAAAAAAAAGTGTAAAAGGTGAGCTTAAGGCTATATGGCATTATCTACCAGCGAACCTTGGTTAAATAGAGAGTGTGTTTTTTAATCTTTGTTACGATTATATTCGAAACATTCTCGTATGGTGTATATATTATGAGCACTCACGCCTGGTATTGCAGGGATTGGGCAGAGATAGTGGATTTCTGTTTGACATTGTTATGCTCAGCGTAGTGAAGCAGGCATCCGAAAATCTGTTTGTTTTGTCTCGAGATCGAGATGGGTGGTAAAAAGATCGAGATGGGTGGTAAAAGATCGAGATGGGTGGTAAAAAGATCGAGATGGGTGGTAAAAAGATCGAGATGGGTGGTAAAAATCTCGAGATGGGTGGTAAAAATCTCGAGATGGGTGGTAAAAATATCGAGATGGGTGGTAAAAAGATCGAGATGGGTGGTAAAAAGATCGAGATGGGTGGTAAAAATCGTCTCCGGGTTTGTCACTGATATTATTCGTACTTCCGTTTCACAGTAGAGCGCCGGGGTCATGAATGCTTATGCTGGTTTGTTTTCGGCGTCCGGTCCATTGTGCATGCAGCAAATGACCGAATTTTAATTGTATATTTTTATTATCATAAAATTGAAGAGGTATAAACTAGAGTTATCCCTCTTAAAATAGTCAAATAATTTAATTGTTAACGACTGCTACTGTAGCCACTGCTTAAAGCTTATTAATATATTAATAATATTCATCAAAAATATTACTTATGAATAACTGTTATGCTATATCACTGACATAACGCTAAAACGAAACCTGTATGAGAATTGATCGTCTGAATCCATTTAATAAAGGCATTGTTTAATAGAGTGATCCAGATTACTCAAAGAGGACATGTTCCCTAGCGTTAACTAGAAGTAACTATGACTGAAGCAGTGACGTGCATTCCTTGTAAGCCGAAAAAAAAAGATGCGGCGTTTTTTATGATACAATTACTTTAATTTTAATGGATACTGCATACCCAAGAACAAAGCAAGCACGCCTGCCACTGGGACAAGAAGTCGTCAATTATTTTCAAAATGAAGTAACTAAAATAGTACAAACAACGTGAACGCAGACTGCGCTGAACAAAATAGCAACAACGCCGACTATAACTTTTTTTTTTATGGAAAAGACGGCAAACGAGCAAGCGGTTCACCTGATGGTAAGTGATTACCGTCGCCCACATACATCTACAACACCATAGATGCTGGAGGTGCGTTGCCGGTCTTTAAGGATATTTGGAAGATGGGAGGGAAGAGGAGGGGAATAGGGAACGAATGAAACGCAGAAGCACAAGATGCCTCTTCTTCACGCCGGTATTCGGCGAGGCCGTGGTAACAATTCGGTCGAGCCGGCCCATTCGAGCAGCAGCTAAAGTCGCCGCTCGGCTCTACTACGCTTAACTTGCTAAAAAGCACAAAATTTGTTCTAAACTTCTAGAAACGTTACGAAAATTGGCTTAAATTTGAATTGAGCTTTCTATTTCTCTCGAATTTCTTGTTTAGAAATGTCACATAAATTCAATTTGTCGCGACGAACCTTAATTAACTTTTTCCGTCGTTTTTTTTAAATTAGTACCCGTTATACCAAACTGCCATTGAGCTGCTTTTAATATCCAATTACTTGTCCTGTAGCTGTTACAGCTATACTTAGTACGTAAATAACAAATACTGGTTGGCTATTGTATCCAAGAATATGTTGCGTAACGTTGGAATCGTAAATTAAGAGTCTGTCATACGAGTGCTTGTCCGCGCGGAAGACTTTTCCGCGCCTTTCCCGAGGTTTTTCTTTTTTGGGATAGCGGGCAAACGAGCTAGTGGCTCAACGTAAGTGATTGCCGACGCCCACGTACATCTGGAACAGCAGAGGAGCTGGATGCCTGCACATCACGCCGGTACTCTGCAAGGTCGCGGTACTACCCCGCTCGAGCCGGCCCATTCTAGCAGCAGATAAAGCCACCGCTTGACTCCACCACGATGAAGAGTACCTCGGTATTCAAGTCATCTTCATCCGAAGTTTCCTTAAAACATGACACTCGAAATGTATTAAACAATTATGGTGTAGTTTCCTCTTAATGATATATGGAATGTAAATAGACAAGTTACTGTAGTATCAAAACTGTCCTAGTTTACAGTTAGACAGCTTGTCCATTACATTTTATATAAAGTGTAATTAATGAAATAAGAATTATTTGTGCATCTCTAAAGCAAGAAATAATGATAGGATCTCCTCCTTGTCCTTCACTACTCTAATTTTACGTAAAAAAGACTTCCATTTGTTAGGTAAACTGTCGGTAGATAAGCAATATTTGCTACAAAAAAATTTCTCCGGAATGGCTTCGTTCAATCCGCTTTAAGATATTTTTCTTACGTTTTTGTACGAGAAAGATAAATTGTCTTTATTAAGAAAATAGAGAAAAGTTGTAATAAATTTGTAAATTTTGTAAAAAAAACAAAATAAGAAGTAAATTTGAATCGGGCATTGATAGAGAATATTATCATCACTTTGGTAACTAAAAAATTTAATTAAAATTAATGAATGTTATATCTAATGCGTGATAGAGCCAAGCGCCTGGTGTTGCTTGACCTTCTTCGTTTTTTCTCATCCAGTTATGTTATCTCAGTTTAACCGGAAACACATTCCGCCATCCCCTGTAAGAAGGAAACAGTTTGCAGTTCCTTAGGTTTAGGTTTATACAAATCAGTAAGTGATGAGATGCAAAGTGAGGTTTTAGATAAAAACACGTTTCAAATTTAGTGACATTTCAAACATTGACAACTTGTTTTTAATTAATGTAACACAAGGGAATAAGGTGATTGTTTATCAGTTTCAATGATTTTGATTCGTTTTAGCTGAATAATTTTATTTAGATATCCTCAAACAATATTTGTATTAGCGTAGGGTTTAATTTGTAAACCCTTTAAGTAAAAATAAAACGTTTAAGCGCATAGCTCTGAGACGAAAACAGCTATTAACGAAAAATTTAATCGGAACACGTTCCAATTGTCGCAGTGTCCTAACACTCATTAAGAGGATTTTAATTAAACAAGTTGAAGCAAACAGCGACAGTTAGCAGCAGCGCACTTGGTACAAGCTAACCACTGCGTTGTTGATAAAAAAAATTAAAATCACTATTACGTTACAATTGTATTCAAAGGTAAATTAAAAATAATTCACCAGTAGTTACACAGATCGAAATATAGGTTATTTATGAGTATATGGAGATGGTTCTTAATAGTCCAATAACACCCGATATGATACTGGAAAATGTTTAATTTTGTTTTTATATTCCCGACGTTTCGATTGCTTCGCAGCAGCCGTGGTCACCGAGGAGACTGAGGTGTTGGACGTCCAGATGACATAGTTTACACGGGGTTAAATCTACGCAGAATTTGCTCACAGTATCTTGACCGTGCTTCGTGGCAATCTTTGGGGGAGGCCTATGTTCAGCAGTGGACTTGTAATAGGCTGAAATGATGATGATCTTGAGATCGTGCAGCGGTATGCTTGGTTCTAGACCAAAATTAATAAATAAAAGCTGAAGGTAGCCCGAGTTAACTATCGCACCTGGACGTCTAACACCACAGTCCCCCCGGTGATCATGGCTGCTGTAAAGCAATCGAAACGTCGGTAATCAATCGCGATGGAATCCTTAAATGGTAATTTCATTTCAGGTGTGTTATGTTCGCGTAAATACATGAAGTACAATAACAGTTATCTTTTATTTCTTTTATTAGTTTAGTTTTAATTTGAACACATAACCGTAATAAAATAACGTCTTTCCACTAAATGGAATTCTATGCCGTTCAGATGTAGGACGTCAATATTTTTACTTCCCGTAGACACAACGGTACGCTGGTCGAGCGTTCCATGAACAATTAGCGTTGTGCAAACATCAGATAATTGAATAAGTATTAATGATACGAATGATTGGCTTTTAAAATTATTGACTAATGTATATTGTATGTATGTATATATTCACGCCTTGTTCCCAACGGGGTAGGCAGAGACAATCCTCTTCCACTTGCAACGGTCCTGACATACTTGTTACTAAGTATGGCCAATGCTCAGTTGATGTATTTTCTTACCATGATCTTATTTTTGTTTCGTACAAAATACGTCCACCTAAAGCAAAGTCCAAATTTCTTCTGCAACGCAATTTTGGTGGCATAAACATCAACAATCTACGTAAAGATGTTTCAAACATTGATTGGTTGCCTCTTTTAATAGCCGAATCAATCGATGAGAAAGTCCAATTCTTTACATCTAATTTAACCGACTTTTATGACAGGCATGCTCCTATTCGTGCCGTAAAAATTAAACAACTCCCTTCACCTTGGCTCACTAAGGACATAAAAACAATTTTAAATAGAAAAGTTGCAGCAAAATCTAAATATTAATGTAAGCCTACCGACATAAACTGGCAAAAATACGCTGCTATTCGAAATCACTGTAATAAGGTGTGTAGGGATGCTCAACGCCATCACATTCATGCAACGGTACAAAATGGAGACCCAGCAAAAGTCTGGAACTTTCTGAAATCACTAGGGGTAGGAAGGTCACGTAATGATAAACTCTCTAGAGATTTAAATATTGATTCTTTGAATCATCACTTCTGTGCTTCATCTCACTCTAATAGGGCTTCAAAAATAAATACTCTAAATTATCTTACTTCTCTACCTACTCAGGATTATTCGCATTTTGTTTTTAATCAATTCTCTGCTTCTGATGTTAAGAAGAGCGTTTTATCCATTACCTCTAATGCCGTTGGCAACGACTGTATCAGCCGTAATATGATCCTTCCAATCATTGACTTTCTTATTCCCGTTCTCTGTCATATCCTGAATTTCTCTGTCTCCTCTGGTGTGTTTCCATCAACATGGAAAGATGCACAAATTATACCCTTACCTAAGAAATCTAATCCTGCATCCTTTTCTGAATATCATCCTATATCTATTTTACCATTCCTTTCTAAAGTCCTAGAACGTCTTGTGTATGATCAGCTGAGCGCTTTCTTACGGGAAAATTCGCTTCTAAATTCTTTTCAATCTGGTTTCCGTCCCGGTCATAGTATTGTCACTGCCTTGGTCAATATTACGGACGATATTAGATCGGGAATGGAGAGTGGTAAGTTAACTGTGTTATCATTGCTAGATTTTAGCAATGCTTTTAATACTGTTGATTTTGACATCTTATTGGGTATACTCGGATCGGTTAACATATCTCCGACAGTAATTGATTGGTTTCGAAGTTACCTGTCTGGGCGCCGGCAACGTGTCCGCATTGAAGAGACTTTCTCTTCTTGGTGTAATACATTGCTGGTGTTCCACAGGGTGGCGTACTATCTCCTTTGCTTTTCGCTGTTTTTATTAATTCTGTATCAACTAAATAAGGTTTTTCCTACCACCTTTATGCAGATGATCTTCAAATCTACACCCAGGCTTCTCCTAATGATTTAGCTATAGGTATTGATACCTTGAACGCAGACCTCGCACGTATTTCAGAGTGGAGCAAGGAGTATGGTCTTAAGGTCAATCCATTAGAGAGCCAAGTTATAATAATTGGCAGCTCGAAATTAACAGGTAAATCTAATTTGGCTATGGCTCCCCAAGTTATTTTTGATGGAAGTGTAATCCCCATTAGTGATAAAGTTAATAACTTGGGTATTATCATAGATAAATCATTTTCATGGGGACCTCAATTGCAAGAAGTAAGTCGGAAACTTTTTGCTTCTGCCGCATCTTTGAGAAGATTACGAAACTTTCTTCCTACTGCCACTAAGATTGTGCTTGCACAGTCTCTTCTCCTACCAATTGTTGATTATGCAGATGTCAGCTATCTAGATCTAACCGAAAAGCAACTTGATAAGCTTGAGCGACTCCAAAATTTTTGTATAAGATTCGTATTTGGTCTACGCAAGTATGATCATGTTTCACATTTTCGTACTAAGCTCAAGTGGCTACCTATTCGCCTTCGCCGGAATGCTCATATTCTTTTTCTTCTATATAATGTGTTGTATAACCCTTCATGCCCTTCATATCTTAAGCAACGTTTTGAATTCCTTCATGGTTCTCATTCACGGTTTTTGAGGTCATCGGAGAATTTGAAATTAAGAATACCAGTGCATAGCACTAAATTTTTTGACAGATCATTCTCTGTACAAGCTGTCCGTCTATGGAATGCCCTACCTCTATCGGTAAGACGCGCCCAATCCTTACCAGTTTTTAAAAATCAAGTCAAGGCCTACTATCTATCTTTGTAACTTCGGTTATTTAGACAGTTCTTTTATATTTGTATTGATTTAGTCTATTTATGTATATGTATACATATATGAAAGGTATTTATAAAACATGTATGTATTTCTATAATATGTGTATATTATTTTTATGTACTGTTTTATTTCTATATCAATTGCTTTTATGCAACTTCCAAATTCATTTATAACAATCCTGTCCATCCAAAGGTTGTCTGGAAGAGATCGCTTTCAGCGATAAGACCGCCCATTGTTCCACCTCTCATCTAATTACGTTTTTGTACTATTACATTATTTTCCTCTTTTTGGTGTGCAATAAAGTGTATTCTATACGTCTTTCGCTTCTCCCACTTTCATCAATCTTCGCATGCATGCTCTTTCGTTTAGAGTACTCTTGACCTGGCCTTTTTTCAGAACGTCTCCGATTTGATCGTGAAATGTTCACCTGGGTCTTTCTCTCCAGACTCTGCCATCGAAATAATATAAAGATATCTACTCTCTTTGATGAGGCTTAAAGTAATTTGAAAGTATTATGTTTCAAATTACTTTAAGCCTCATTAAAGAGTTATATTTTAGTTTTACATTATCGAAAGTAGTTTGAAGCTTAAAATGAAGCTTCAAACTACTTTTGGTATTCATTTTCTGTACATCGCCGCATCTTAAGTTCTGTCACTCGATTCTAATTACTATTTCAACTGGCAGGAAAGACATCAGTCGTCTTCATAATTCATGATCAAATAAACATAACGACGTAAAATAAAAAATAATACCGTGTATTATAAGTGTAAATAATACTATTAACCAAGGCAAGATTAAGGGACAAATGGGAAACGCCTCTTATATTTGTTTGGTTTAACGCTACCACTTACTAGGCTACCATGACTCTTATATGTTAGGCATTAAATCGTCCTTTGTGTGCTTCTATATAGAAGAATAAATAAAATACACAATGTCCCACCCCCACTACTACATCTCTTAAACCTTTCGCAAAACGCTACTTGACTACTTATTTACTTATACACTTATTCGTTACTTACATATTTATTATCTTCTTCCCAACAGTTTTAAAATAGCCCTCCAAAAAGCGTTACGGAACCCTAAACGCCTTGTTATGCTTTTAATTGTTTACATCGTTTTACATTTTCCCTTTATTGTGTGATTATTACTGTTAATTGTAATAATCACACAATTCTATTGCGACTTATTAATACAGTGTCACTTACTTTTAAAATATTTAAATATATATATATACTTGTGAGTCACAAAGTAGTTGTTTGTTCATTACACACATATATACTAACGTTTCCAGTATATATATATATATATGCCCAAAGCATTCATTAAGTTACTTTTTTATTTAATTTTGTCTTGTAATTCTGTACTAATATTTAGATTACTTTAGCTGCTGTTATAAGAAATTATTATTGTTAATCAACTTGGGAGAAGACTGCCTGACCTCTGTAATACAGGTTGTTAACCTACCACGGATGTCTGGGAATTCATACTTTGTGTTCCAAATTCTTATGGCAATGAATATATTATATTTGTTTCCTTAATTTTTTTAACTAATTTGCTCGTGTGCTTTCTGTATTGTAGATGTCGAATAAAGTATATATCTTTGTTTATTTGTTAGTTAAAAAGACGATTGTGTGACTAGGGATTCACCATCCCTTTCTTCGTAACCGCACTTGCACGTGTTAGACCCCGCTAGTCAAGTCGAGGCTCTGGCGACCCAATGTCAGCGGAACCTCCATCCGAATTTGCCGAACCCTAATCACTAGTGCGAGGGCTGCGTTCATCAACTGACTCGCTTAGCGTGGTTAATATGGGCAAACCTTCCAGGAAATTCATGCCCGATTGAGGCGCTTTTTTTTCAGAAAGGTCTATGTTAAGCAGTGGAGTAAAAAAGGTTAATATACTCGTGGTTGTAGAAGGTTAAGTTAAGAGAATGTGTAAAGCAGTTTCATGTTATGTGATTTCATCTGTTATAAGACTATAGTGCATCATGAATAAGTCGAAGGTAGTTTTAAGTGGGTACAAATGTACATGTTATTCTTGCACGCATTACAATTAGTTAAAGAAAAATCGAAAGGACACCCACGGAGTTTAGTTCCCTTGTATCTTCTCCGTCAGTGGTGGATCGTCTTTATGAAGGGTCATTTTGGAAAATTGAAAAAAGAATTGTGGTCTTACAAAAGAAATAATCTTTTCGTTTGGAGAGAGAGAGACTTTCTTAAAACTTTCGTTGCGATCTGGGCAGTGTTGCGGGAAGTCAATGGATACAGGTGGCTCAAGACCGAGCTTTATGGCAAACTCTGTTTAGCAGTCGACTTGTGATAGGCCGAAATAATGATGACGATGAAGGAGAAGAATAAATAATTTTCATTTTATTTTGCTATAATTTTTAGGCTCTATGGTTTGGTCAATGTTAGGTGCAGACATAAATATAAGCGGTTTGAGAGCAGTAATCGACCTTTTACACAGTTTACAGTACTTAAAGATTTATATAATAAAATTAAAACATATCTAATATTTCTCTAGTGGACTCGGCAATTACCTACGTTTCATGAAATGTGTGCGCGTATTAAGACGGACATCAAATAAAAAGGGAGTAAGAAGTAACAATAAATTTTCGCATGACGACACTCTTGTAAGGTTTCTACGGCGATAAAAAGAGTCATAACGGAACTCGAGAAAGTCAGGGCTGTCAACCGAGGCTTTCTCTTTTTCTTTTTAAGAACAATAGGAATATAATCCAGTCCACCAATCAATACTTTTTCTTTTTCGGTTTTAGCGATTGCAAAGAATGTATTTGTTTTATTTAATTTATTAAATGGTTCTTTAACTGAATAAAGAAACGTACGTTCTTGAACAAGAAGCTGTTAATTGCGATGAATATATTATAGTGCCACGTAATATGTACTTGCAAGCTTACTTTAATCTGTATCCGATGAACATCTTAAGCACTCACATAGTACTAATGAACCGTTTCTGGGTCAGATTAATTTTATTAAATGTAGGGTTGCTCAACCAAGTCATTAAGAACTAATAATATAATTTTTTACATACAACTTCAGTTCGCTTTTTTTCATATACCATTTTTTATGATATACTTTGACAACCCTGAATACTATGTAATTTGTGATATTCCACTCAAACGAGTACTTTACCATTTACCATTATAATGAAAACATTTTCTAATACATAATAGTACAGAATACAATAGTAACATTTTCTAGTACCTACCGAAGTGATGTTAATTTTATAATTAAAGATATACATAGTTAGATTTCGCTAACCATGTGATGGTGGGTATCATAAAGCACGATGAAGAGATTAGCAAGAAAAATCTTGTAGGCTCCAGCAGAAGATGGATTAACAATCTCTTGTGTTGCAGACCGTCTGGATCTCCATATCATACACTTTTTTTTTTATGGAAGAGACGGCAAACGAGCAAGCGGTTCACCTGATGGTAAGTGATTACCGTCGCCCACACACATCTGCAACACCATAGATGCTGCAGGTGCGTTGCCGGTCTTTAAGGATATTTGGGAGATGGGAGGGAAAGAGGAGGGGAATAGGGAGGGGGTTTGGGCCTCCGGTTACCTCACTAACCGAACGAAACGCAGAAGCACAAGATGCCTCTACTTCACGCCGGTATTCTGCGAGGCTGTGGTACCAATCCGGTCGAGCCGGCCCTAGAGCTAAAGCCGCCGCTAGGCTCTACCACGCTTAATACATTACACTGGCAACAGTGAGCAAGAGGCGAGGAGTTTTGTACTGCGATCACCAATCCGCTCGATAACTTGGTGGTCACTGGTAAAGGCATGTGTCCAGCAGTGGATTATTAAAAGGCTCTTAAAGCAGAAGAACGAAGGTTTCGCTTTACGATTTACGTAAATAACGTACGCGAGGATTTTTAATTTCTTTTTCTTTAAAAGCTCTTTCGGGAAAAGCTCGTCAATAAGTATTGATTACCTTGCACGTCAGTGTTTCTTCATCAGACTTCAGACTTCATCTGCCCTGGAGAGTATATCGTTGATTATCAATTGTAGTTGTAGTTACATTTTTACACAACTTGTTACGTCAGGTCACAATGGGGAACAACCTACGAACGGGTTTCCGTGTTGTTATGGCGTCGCAACTTAATTGTCGTGGCATGGTTTCGATCAATGAAGAAGTACCTTCATGGCTGTAGAATTTTACAGAGTACTTTAATGTTTAGAATTTTTCTATAAGGAGATAATGACAGTTTCTATATTATACTTTAGTGAGTAGAAAATAATTACTATGCTTACATTACTACTGTAATGCCAGAGTTTTTTTTTTTTTTAATTTAACGTGGGGGAAAGGTGCTCGCACCTACTTGTCATGGTACCCCCTACTGGTTATGTCGGGATCAGCATTGAAGATGCCGGACCGACTAAAACCCCCACGGTAGATCTGCTGTTGGGCCAGTGACCTTTAAAGCTACATCGGTAAGACTCGCGAGCAGGAGGCCCGCAAGTTAAATGCCAGAGTTCCGAACTATTTATCCTTATATACGTATACTTACTAGTAGTAGTCCCACAGTTTTATTCATCTTTCTGTCTCTTGGCGAGAGATTATTTTCATTAACTCATAAAGCAGTTTGATTATTAAGTTTATATGTTTAATAGTTTGTGTAATAATTGAGTAATATATTACTACTAATAATGGAATGACTTGAAGATGCCGTCAGATGAAACCGGTTGGTTTTTTTATATCAAGGTAACCGTTAAAGGTTTCGCTACTTTTGTGAAACTTGTACAAGTAAAGTAAAGTGGGCACCTGTTGCTAGCCTGCAGGTGCCCACAGCTGGGCAAAGGCCTCCTTCTCAAATACGAGTATCGGAGAGGGTCTAGGAGCCGGGAAGTGTCCGCCACTCTGCTCCAGTGCGGGTTGGCTGGCTTCACATATCCTCGAAATTATTTCTCAGTCAAGCTGGTTTCCTCACGATGGTTTCCTTCAAATTGCTATTAACAAATTTAGTGATGCCATCACCGGGGATCAAACCCAGGTCACTCGTGCTCTATGTGAAAGTCGTGGTAATTAGAAATGATAATAATTGTCAATGTGTATTACTTTATTAATAAAAAACTTGTCAATTTGTATCAAAATATTTACTAACTCATTTCATAATACAGAAATCATATTCAGTTACAGCAACCTCAGTTACTGGGTCCACATTTGTTTTAGCTCTTGTAATTACGAGACCAAGCGCTACTTGAGAGAACATTCGGTTTGTTTGTAGTTAATATCGTGATCGAGACACGTTACATAAAAATAACGTAATTTGCTAAATTAAAAAAAAAAATTTTGATCGCAACAAATTACTGTTTGTTGTGTTGAGATATATATTTATGTATTTTAAGAAATATTTCTTGCATGGTTGTATCATATTTATAGCTTACGCGAATACTGGACGTTTTTGTGTAAAAGTCAATGAAACCAAGAGAAATTCAGATGCGTGCTGTTTCAATGTTTATTTCAAAAATACATATATAGAGTGACTACAGTAATTATTGACTTACTGGATTTTAAGCTAATGTTTTGCGTGAAACGAAGCTAACGAGAAGTTGCGAATTTGTCTTCCGAGCGCATAATAACGCGAGAAATGTATGTGTGTAATAATAAATACTGACAGTAAGTAATAACGAGAAATGTATGTATGTGTGTAATAAATTGTAATAAACATAATCACACAAAAAATCCAGTAGAAGATTGTAACATCTGTAAAAATTATTAAAACCTTAAATCACGCGTTGATGGAACCAGAGAGGTGCATAAAAACGATACAGCAAAAGAACAGGATTTGAGGAATAATTATTATTCAGCTGATCTGCAGAAGGTAATAATGCTTTCAAGATTGGAAGTCTACTATAATTACTAAGTTAGAAATAATAGTTTCTAACGAAACTTTTGTGCTAGTTGGAATGACATGAGGCTGATTCTGGCTATAGTTAAGAATACATTACAAGCATATTTTATCAATTTCTCAAGCATAAAAGAATCGTTGAAACTATCACGACCTGCGCCAATAACTTCGCTTCACAAATGAATGCTGGTCACTTTTTAGCATATGTAACTAATAGCGAAGATATAGCTGCTGAAACTACAGCATTGAAATACTATGAGCCTGGACACAGCATCATATCTGCCGATAGATTTCACCACCAAGTAGAGCATCCAGAGAAATGTAACCCAAAAACTTTCAACGAATTTTATGATTTTCATAAAACTGTAAATGTCGATTTCCAGGACTACTTGCACACCGTTTAAACATTGAATATTAGAGGTCCCAAGTGAGGCGAGGCTCTTTGAACTTGTAAATAAAGTAATCTTTTCAAGATAATGATTTGTGCTGAACTACAGTTTTTAAAAGTAAAATATGAAAAATAATTAACGATGTTTTTACACAAATTAGTTTCGAGAATAAAAAAATGATTTCTTCGATTCGTTATACTATTGTTTAGATGTACTCGTGTGTCATGCATATAATATACTAAATATACTATTATTAAGGGTGTTCTTATGATGATGCTATGTTAGTAATTAATGTTTCATAAAATGGTAACGATAACAGACTGCATTTCACGGTAAACGCGAGCTTCATTTGAATATTTATAAATTTTCTGAAAATATTATTCACCGTAGCTCACTTAACCACACGCTCAACAACAATGTCACGCTAAAACCAGATGCCGTGAATGATGATTCATGACGTTAACAGCGAGGCTTGCAACAAGAAGCCGTAAACATAAATTTCGTCTGTATTTAACATTATGGTGACATATTCATTACCAGTGGATTGAATCCTCTACACGCTAATGTTAGTTCCTTATGGATAACAAGGGTGACTTGACGTTTCCATACAAGTTGTAAGAAAACGTAAACTGTGAAGTAATAGTTAAAAACTTTCACATTGGGTATAAAAGAACTTAATACTAGTGTATGTAGTTGTAGTCTGAGTGAGTTAGTCTAATTATTGTTCGTTCCTAACATATTATACAATAGAAGAGCAATGAAATATATATTTTTTGAAGGTTTGGGGGGCAAATGAGCGAGCGGCTCACCAGATGGTAATTTTTTACTGACGCCCACGTACATCTGTTACATCAGAGAAGCTGCATGAGTTGCTAGCATTTAAGGATATTTGAGGTGGGGGAGGGGGGAGGGATGATAGTAAAAGCATTGGTAAATAATTGTGTAAATTTCTGAGTCTGCTGTATGAAGATACAATAGATACAATAGAGCCAGTAAGTTGAGTACCAATGCTTTTAATATCGCTATCGCATTCATTAGGGTAAAATATTTATATGACTCTGTAATAATGCATCTTGTCCCTTGGTATTCCATGACAATGTGTAATCGAATATTTATTAGAAAATCAAGCACTCTCAATCGTATATTAAATACTGTGGTGGTCATAGTTCTAGATATTTTTAGTCTTTAAACCCAGTTTATAGTTTACAGAGCTTATTTGTGATAATTGCTATCCCAATGGAGATGTAATAAATCGCGAGACATTCCGATACGCGTGAGATTACCCGCGGAGCCTGACATTTGAGACTAAAGTAATGAAGTCCACAGAGAGTAAGTCAAGGACTAAAGTATGTATGTACTAGGTATGACTTCATTTCTTTATTTATTTCTAGTGTTAGACAAGATATATTTACGATATAGCTCTATTTTGGTAGCTCAATAGAGTCTACCGACCCCATTAGGAAATTTACGGGCTCATAAAGATGAAGAAGATTATGTTGAATGGTAGTTCCTAGCTTCGAATCCCATCCGATGCCGAAATTTGTGCAACACACAAATGATTGATTATGGATTCTGGTTGTGAGTCATCCGATCTTATCACAGAGGGATTAGGAAATAAGGAAGGTAAAAAAAGGTAAGTGAAACTATGTTTGTCTTTAATATATTTACGCATTTGATACTTGTCGATAGTATTCAAAAGATGTCGCCGTGGTTGAAACTGTCCTTCATCATTATCATAATCCAACATTAAATCAACGCAAAACCATCATTATTAACAAGACAATTTAGATAAAGAGCTTTACTGGCATTATTTCACATAACTAATATTTAAGGATTTTATCGCGTGTTAATTTTTGTTTTTATGTTCCCGACATTTCGAGTGTTTTAAAGCACTACAGCATCCGTGGTCACGGAGGTACTGAGGTGTTAAACGTCCCGATGCCATAACAGATAACATCCGTAAATAATAGTTTAATCTAAATAGTTTTCTTTCATATGTGTAGTATTGGCGTAAATACAGGAAATCATTAGAATTTAACATATGCTAATAAGGTATGTAAAATAGGAAATTTTAAACATATATACAAATGTTGAACATTTGTAGAGGCCTATGCCAACATAGATTGCGTTCACATAGAGTTGCTAAGTAAAAAGTTACTTCTCATACCAGTTCTCTTTACGTATCACATAAAACTAAGGAAACATAATATTTCTGATGTTATACGCTGAAATTTGATGACATATTGGTTTTCTTTCCAATCGATGAATGAATAATTTATTCATGTTATTGGATATTCAAAAATTTTATTCCTCACTACGGGTTTAATCAAGCAAAGGCAGTATTTTAGACTAATCGAAAGGTGTGGTGTGCATTATCGAGTTAACCAATAAATAATTTAAAGATACGTTACGAGAATCGGTTCCTAATATTTACGTTGTATAGAACATAAGGCGATAGCTTTTAGCTCTGTCCCAGCCCACAATTACAGCTAATGGTTTTCTGGAAACAATCACATGAAACCCAATCCGCGTAATTACAGACGGGTCTTTTATTCATGGCGTACTCTGATACGCCACTGCCAGAATAAAGAAAATCCCATTTTATTAAATTAGTAAGGTTATATGCTTTTTGTTGTATGGTTATTTTAGACTGTCGGGGGATATACGGATTTGCCTTCTCCGGTATTTCTAGTCTGGTAAATGGGTACACGACCCCGGCCTCCCGTGCTGCTACTGTCTTATCTTAAGCCAAGACAGTAGTATCCCTCATACCTTTTCCTGTCCACAATCCACAATTTCCCGTAAAACTCCCCGACCCTTTCCTCTTTTCCCTTGTTCCTTTTTCTCCTCCAATCCAAGGTCTGCCGCGCCGACTGATGCATGGCTAGAAGCGAGTCTAGTCGAGAGCGTGCCGATTGCCCTGGGACCTGGTGAACCCAGAACAAGGATAACTCTATCCTGGCATGCGGGGTTTTCTCAAGACCGAACCATATTTCCCTAGCTACTCGTGGAAACGCAAAGAACAAACCTAGGAATCAAAACGGCGGCGGTATGGCTCGCAACACGCCACGTCTCGTTCCCAACGGGCGCGAGAAGCGGACTTTTGAGAGCCGCTTTTCTACGATGAATGTCTGAGGACGAATGAATGAGAAAATAGACGAAGTATGTATGATTATGATTGAAAGGAAGATTGATGTTCTGTGTGTGAATGAAACAGAACGAAAGGGACGGGACGCCACAATACTCTAAACCAACGAGCATGCATGCGAAGATTGATGAAAGAGGAAGAAGCGAAAGACGTAGCAACGTCAGGACCGTAGCAAGTGGAAGAAGATTTTCTCTGCCTACCCCGTTGGGAACAAGGCAATACATACAATATGTCATTTTAGACACTCAACTTTTAACATAATTGTAACGTTTTTTTTTTTTATGAGAAAGGCGGCAAACGAGCAATAGGTTCACCTGATGGTAAGTGATTACCGTCGCCCACATACATCTGTAACACCAAAGGAGCTACAGGTGCGTTGCCGGCCTTTAAGGGTATTCTGGAGATGGGAGAGAGGATAAGGCGTGGAATAGGGAGGGGGAGTGGGCCTCCGGTTACCTCACCTCTCACCGAACGAAACGCAGAAGCGCAAGATGCCTCTACTTGACGCCGGTATTCTGCGAGGTCGTGGTATTAAACCGGCCGAGCAGCAGCTAAAGCCGTCGCTTGGCTCTACCACGCTAATAATTTCTTTATAATTTCGATATTCGTTAATAAAAGTTTCATTTCAAATATGAAGCGTATGCTCTTATACCAGAAATCATAATATTACAATTTTACTTCATCATATTAGTACGCAGAACCTATATTAAAATAGCTACTTAACATTTTACAACACGAAGAACAAGCACTGAGGCAAAGTTAATGAAGAGATAGGACAATTAGCAGTTACTGCATTTCGCTAATTAAAAGGTCGACGGTGTAAAGATAACCAAAAAGATTTTCCTTCAATACTCTTTGGACTTGATGTTTTCATTATTCATAACGTCTATCTAGCATGGTTTGAATTACGTTGTTTCCGTGTGCTATTTAAATCAACTTTACATACTTCAACTTAATTTTTTTATTTTTTTATCTCAATGATAAAATACGCAATGTTATGAGAATGGAGCGGCTCAGTGTCGCAGCTTTTAACTGAGCCGTTCCGGGTTCGGGGAATAATTCTTCAGACTCAGTGTTTGCTGGACATATTTTAAAAAGGATAGGCAGATATTAAAGTGAAGGCGAAGGTAAAGTGATATGTTTCGAGTGCTTTACATCACTCGTGATCACGGGGAGACTGTGGTGTAAGACGTACCTTCAGCTTTCATTACAAATTTTTGGTCTGACTTCTGGAAGTGACGGGAATATAAAAACTTTTTATGCGTAGTAGAGCCAAGCATCGATTTTACTGCTGCTCGAATGGGCCGGCTCGACCGGGGAAGTATTACGGCCTCGCAGAATACCGGCGTGAAGTAGAGGCATCTAGTGGTTCTGCGTTTCGCTTGGAGAGTGAAGTAACCTCCTCCTTATTATCTCTCCCAACTGTCAAATATCTTTAAAGGCCGGTAACGCACATGCGGGACTGCATGTCGTACATGTACGTGTACATGTACGGTGTCGTACATGTACGTGGGCGACGGTAATCTCTTACCATCAGGTAGTCGCCCAGGTTACCTGATGGTGAACCGTTCGCACGTTTGCAGCCTGTAACGAAAAAAAAACTGATGACATTGCCTTTAACGCCAATCCTCGGGGGATCCTTGTAGTTCGTAAAACTATGTATGTATATATTCACACCTTATTTCCAACGGGGTAGGCAGCGACAATCTTATTCCAAATGCTACGGTCCTGACATACGTCTTTCGCTTCTTCCACTTTCATCGATCTTCGCATGCATGCTCGTTGGTTTTGTTAGTAAAAATATATTAACGACATATTAACATAATGTTACCGCGACGTTCTGATCAGACCAGCCTATTTAAGTCCACTCCAGAACTTACATCTAGAAAGCACCAGCTAAAACCGACGTGCGTTATACGGAAGATTTGTCCAAGCCCACTACGCTGGGTGATAAGCGCATAGAAGAAGATGATTACCATCATCCATGCACAACTGCAACTGTAGAAGAGCTGCAGGTGCTTTGCCCGGCGTTTAAGGATATTTGGCGATTAGTGGGAGAAGACCGGCGGTTACATCACTCGCCGAACGATACGCAGAAGCACAAGATGCTTTTACTTCACGCCGTAATTCTGAAAAGTCGTTATATTACACCGGTCGTGCAGAAGCAAAAGCCGCCGCTTGACTCTACCACATACAAAATATAGAGTTAAATATAAATTTAACATATTAATAATGAAACACGTAATAGAACACAACAGCTCTAACACTAAAATAATTAATGTCTTCAATCACAATTACAGCGACAAGATAAGGGTTACGTAGACCGCATTAAACAATGCGGAGCATCAAAATTCAAAGTGAAACAATGGAAGACAACATAAGGTTCTCGCGTTTCAATCCGCTAAACATTGTAACTACTCCAAGAGTATTCAGTAGGGATTTTAAGGGTACAATTTAAATAGCGAAGAAGTAAAATGCGGTTTACATCATGTTGGTGTCCGACTTTTCTTTAATTTTTTTGTTTATATATAACCTGGTACATTCTTTTCAAATAACAAAAGAATTCTCATTTAATTTTTTTGATTTATGTTTATAGAATTGTGGTATTTACTTCATTTATAAAATATTTTTATCACAGGCTCTAGGTTCTAAAGAATGCACAAATTTACTAAAACATGAGATTCATACAGTCGTAATGTAACAACATGCACTCCGAAAACGGAACGCTCTATAACACATTGTAGTAAATTCCAAAGCTGCACAGCTTTTAGTCGTCTAGCACAAAAAGTAAAACTTTTCAAAATATCTCGTCCCTTAAGCTCTTTTCAAGAGAGCATCGTCGTTCTATATACGAGTTGTTGATTATAGTGCTGGTGTCTTTACGGCTCGATGATTTACATTTGGAAACTCGACATGTAGCTACGTCAAGTATAAGAAAAGTTCATCAGGAGCCTGAGTGAGTGCTTACTGGCAAAGGCCTCCTGCTCAAATATTTTTTGAAGGGTTTTGGAGCCGGGAAGGGCCCGCCACGCCGCTCCATTGCGGGTCGTCGACATAACCTCGAATTTTTTTTTATTATTTCTCAGACATGCAGGGTTTCCTCACGATGTCTTCCTTCACCGCTGAGCACGTGCTAAACACAGCACTTGAAATTGTTATTACCAATTTTAGTGGTGCCGGCACCGTAGATCGAACCCAGGTCACTCGCGCTCTATGATATTACAATATATCTAATTTATAAGTTATACTTGCGATTGTACATACTTGGTGAAAAATCATCACATTGAAAAAATGAAACTATCTCTTGTACTAGTTTCATACTTTATTAATTCTTGTTACCATTCTTGTAATAGTACATATTCGATTATTCTGAAGAAGCCTTCTATGAAACTAGGCTACCACGGCAATTGGTGTAACTATTTATTAATTAATTAAATTGATTGCAAATGGCATGTCATGAGTAGAGATCGAGTAACTATATGACTGAGCATTACGCTACCACGGCTCAGTCGTACATGGTTATTATTATTATTTATTCATTATTGTAAACACTGTTAAATAAAAAAGACGTAGATACGGTAGAAGAAAGCTCTAGGCGAAAATAGGAAGGTAGTAACTTGTTTGCTATAAAAAAAAATTATAGAACACCATCGTTCACTACCACAACTTAAAGCAAACGATATAATAACTGTCTAATAGCTTAGTGCTATTTTAATCATAGGCGACTACATGCAAAATATGAGGAGCGATTAAAAGAAGTAACGGAAAATAATATTTTTTCAATTTAGTGTAAATAAAGTGAAAGTAATACTATGATTGAGAATTGAGGACATTATTATGAAGATAACATTGAGGAACAAATTAATAAACTATAAGTATTTGTTAAATAATTTACTCCAATGGTTTTTTTATAATAAATGTTATTTATTCACAAACTTTTTTTTTCTTCGAGTTCTATGTTATTACTTTGTTTTTCATTAGTAACTAACTATATAGTAAATGGGGTTCAAGTTCCAAATGCATGTCAAACATTGGATGTAATTCATATAAATATTAATAAGGTCGCTTGACATAAATATTTATTTATACGCTGTTTACACTATATAGATAGTAATTTGGGGTAAAAGGGCCAATTATTGTAAGATAAAACAGTATAGCGTAGCTGGATATGCCACGTTCATACGAACTTCGGAATTAAGACACCATTATGATTTAAACCAAGTGTGGTAAGTCTGTACTTAAAATCTTTATTGAATAACTCACCATTATGGATTGTGATCTCATATTATACTAAAATAGAATTTAAACAAGTCCGCCCCATATAACTAAATTATAATTATATTTCTATTATGTTAAAAAATTAAATTAAATTTTTCAAAGTCCGCACTGTAGTCTAGAATAGATTTTACAGCATATTTAAACAAAACCAGTTAAAATCAGATTATCAACTTTTTATATAAGTTATATTTTTAGATAAGTTTTTTTGTATATCTATTGCAATGCCATACTTTATACTGCACCAAACATCTCCTGGAAATAAATCATATTTATACGTAAGAAGATTTTCAAGTTTATTGAATTTAAAATCAATAGGACAGCGTTCTACAGCTGCTATGTTTTAGAATTTAAACCTGGCAGCTGTCGAACGCTGTCTGTAAGCGGCGGAAAATGTTAAGCTTAAAGCTTAGTGACACCGGAAACGGAATGCATTCCGTTTGCTATTCCTGTTGGATGCAATATTAAATTTTTTCTAGTTTCATGAAGTTCATTTAAAAAGTAGAGAATCTTAAAACTTAATCAGGAGCAATGAACGAAGCTTTAGGCATTAAAAACAGACAAGAATTTTCCTTTCTATGTTACTATAGTAGTATGTAATTACGGAAGTCTTTACTTAATGACTTATGCAACTGATTTTAAATATGAGAAATAAATTGTAAGAAAATAATGTTAGATTAAACATGTTCCAACTTTTATCGCCTTCAATACGTGTTGCATAAGAACCAGAATTTGTAGAACACTTACATTAAGAAACAAAATTCGAAAGCTCTTTATTGTGAGATCGTTCTGGACATTGTAGCAGGGTGACATGCATCCTAAACTTTACTTAATCGAATGTAATAAGACTTTTATTTCAACAGGTTGACTATGCAAATGTGAGCAAACGAAGAGGTTAATTCATAAGAAATATTCTGAATACAAATAGACATTGAATAACATCGAATTCCTTTCAATAGCACAATCATATACATTGAAAAAAATAATTAAAAACATGTTTGTTATGTTAGTTATGTTTGCACTTCTTAAATATAACAATGTTATTATCTGTGTCTAGTACTGTTAGTTTTACACAGGACATGTGTATAAAAGGATTTACCGAAGAAAAGAAAATCTTTATAAATATTTTCTTTTTAATTAACCTCATTTTAAAGCACCCGCGCGAGAAAATTGTCTTGTAAAGTCAAATCATGAATTAATTAAAAACAGCTCGCACTTTTATGAAGAAATAAACAGAAGTAAGATGTGGAAAATGTAAATTGTTAATATCCACCGCTCTGCGTAATCCTAACAAAATTATTAATAAATACCTGTTACCGGGTAGGGTACTGGTACCTAGTACCGGGAAAAAATAATATTTCCTTTTAAAGATTTTAAAAAGTACTAGCTTCGAATAGCGTGGAGCTTCGTCGGGCGGCTTTCATGGGGAAAGAGTAAAACTTAGCCGAATTTCATCAAAATACCTTTCAGCCGTTTCTGCGTGATTGAATGACACACAACAAAGCAAACATAAGTTCACATTTGTAATATCCACTCATATTACAAACGTGAACCAATGTTTGCTTTTTTTGCACAGCATGAAGTAGCTGGGCCTGATTTTTTAAAATCGATAAGTTTGTTAACCTTCTACCTGTGATTTTATCCACGTCAAAACCTG
This sequence comes from Bhutanitis thaidina, assembly GCA_029286595.1. Lineage (NCBI taxonomy): Eukaryota > Metazoa > Arthropoda > Insecta > Lepidoptera > Papilionidae > Bhutanitis > Bhutanitis thaidina. Next base: position 2,304,551 of record JAGSMS010000020.1, on the reverse strand, counting down.
TAAATGTCTCGCAACTGAGAATAGATCTCGTATAAATATTTGAGTGGGCTTTGAAGCCTAAACTAGTTTAAACTGTAGAATTGGCAACACTGCTGCGCTGAGCTGTGCTACTTGAATCCGTAATCTCTGCCTACACCCTTTAGATGGCGTGAGTGCTTATGCTATGTGTTCCGCTATGCACGACATTAATTAATGCATAGACAGTGCTAAATGGCAGTGATATTATAAAATTAATCAATTTAAAATTCGTTGATAATTGAAATTGTTTAATTTTCAAACAAACTAAATGCCCATTTTGTTTTATGGTTCCTTCATCGTTCAGGCTTCACTTCTCTGATACTCCTTGCCCGAAGACATTAGAAAAGCCCCATATAAAATTTCTTTCAAACAAATGGTACGCGAACACTTTTTAAAACCATCTGATACTTGTTAGTATTTATTCTGATTTATTATATATGTATGGATTAATGTGTTTGTATGTATGTGTATGTGGCAGCCACGTACAGGCAAACGCAGTGTAGGACGACCCGCCACAAGATGGAGTGACGACCTGCGCAGTGTTGCGGGAAGTCGATGGATGCAGGTGGCTCAGGACCGAGCTTCGTGGCAATCTTTGGGAGAGGCCTATGTTCAGCAGTGGACTTCTGATAGGCTGAAATGATGATGATGATGATGATGTATGTATATATCAGTGTAGGTATTTATGTACATATTATAGTATGTATTTGTATATGTATGTGTTTGTGTAGATATGTATGCTTACACATTTATATATGTTTTAATTATGTAGTATATTTCTCAATTAGCCTTTTCATATTTATATTATGTTAAATTTGATGCAACTATCACCATATTTGGTTGTATCACCATATATTGGCCCTGGGTTGACTGTTAGAGAATGCCGAAAGGCATTAAGTCCGCCTTTTGTAATCCTTTTGGTTCACACAATAAAGTATAACTAAATAAACAATTAAAATGTAAACTTATGAAACAGCCCTAAAAATTAAGTGAACTACAACATAAAGTTCATTAATAACGTGCCACGTACTAAATAAAAGCCGCCGCAGTTCGTCCTACAGTTTATTGACAATCTAGTCAGGATTACAAGAGCGTAAAATGTTTTTTTATAAACTATTTATTTCCAATTTAAGTACAATTAATAAACACATCATGATATAAGTCGATGTCAATAAGATCTGACCAAATTCAAAGCGTTCTGCATGATGCAACTAAAAGTGCTGACACCGGTTACTAGTGAGTACTGCTTGTGCTGCCCCATTTAGGTACAAACTCTTACAAATCCAGGGTCCAACCAGCTAGGGTCTTGTGGTTGCATAACTATCTACTAATAACTAGACAGTGCTAAATGGAAGTGATATTATAAAATTAATCAATTTAAAATTCGTTGATAATTGTAATTGTTTAATTTTCAAACAAACTAAATGCCCATTTTGTTTTATGGTTCCTTCATCGTTCAGGCTTCACTTCTCTGATACTCCTTGCCCGAAGACATTAGAAAAGCCCCATATAAAATTTCTTTCAAACAAATGGTACGCGAACACTTTTTAAAACCATCTGATACTTGTTAGTATTTATTCTGATTTATTATATATGTATGGATTAATGTGTTTGTATGTATGTGTATGTGGCAGCCACGTACAGGCAAACGCAGTGTAGGACGACCCGCCACAAGATGGAGTGACGACCTGCGCAGTGTTGCGGGAAGTCGATGGATGCAGGTGGCTCAGGACCGAGCTTCGTGGCAATCTTTGGGAGAGGCCTATGTTCAGCAGTGGACTTCTGATAGGCTGAAATGATGATGATGATGATGATGTATGTATATATCAGTGTAGGTATTTCTGTACATATTATAGTAAGTATTTGTATATGTATGTGTTTGTGTAGATATGTATGCTTACACATTTATATATGTTTTAATTATGTAGTATATTTCTCAATTAGCCTTTTCATATTTATATTATTTTAAATTTGATGCAACTATCACCATATTTGGTTGTATCACCATATATTGGCCCTGGGTTGACTGTTAGAGAATGCCGAAAGGCATTAAGTCCGCCTTTTGTAATCCTTTTGGTTCACACAATAAAGTATAAATAAATAAACAATTAAAATGTAAACTTATGAAACAGCCCTAAAAATTAAGTGAACTACAACATAAAGTTCATTAATAACGTGCCACGTACTAAATAAAAGCCGCCGCTCCGCTCTACCACGCTTAAAAGTTTCTTTCAAAGTTTCTTTCAAAGTTTCTTTCTTGCTTAGTTTCGAATGTTGAACAGATGTCTAATTTAAAGTAGAAATTATTTTAGAGATTTATTTTGAGTATTTTGTTTTTTTACGTCATATCAAAAGTGCAGATGTATTAGAGTTCCGAACCTATAAGGTCAAACGAAGTATGTTTTTGTCAAGCCGCATGATAAATTATTAACTATAGATTTCTATCCACTTGAAATCATGTACAGTTGTAAAAATCATTCTCCGGCATCTATTTAGCAGTTTTTTGTTGAAAATTTAATAAAATTAGTTACCAACTAACATAGTTTTGGATAATATAAGGATTATAACTATAATAAGGATTGATAACCTCAAAACTATGTTGTAACATCCTTATAGGATTGATAACCTCAAAACTATGTTGTAACATCCTTATAGGATTGATAACCTCAAAACTATGTTGTAACATCCTTATAGGATTGATAACCTCAAAACTATGTTGTAACATCCTTATAGGATTGATAACCTCAAAACTATGTTAGTTGGTTGTATCACCATATATTGGCCCTAGGTTGACTGTTAGAGAATGCCGAAAGGCATTAAGTCCGCCTTTTGTAATCCTTTTGGTTCACACAATAAAGTATAAATAAATAAACAATTAAAATGTAAACTTATGAAACAGCCCTAAAAATTAAGTGAACTACAACATAAAGTTCATTAATAACGTGCCACGTACTAAATAAAAGCCGCCGCTCCGCTCTACCACGCTTAAAAAGTTTCTTTCAAAGTTTCTTTCTTGCTTAGTTTCGAATGTTGAACAGATGTCTAATTTAAAGTAGAAATTATTTTAGAGATTTATTTTGAGTATTTTGTTTTTTTACGTCATATCAAAAGTGCAGATGTATTAGAGTTCCGAACCTATAAGGTCAAACGAAGTATGTTTTTGTCAAGCCGCATGATAAATTATTAACTATAGATTTCTATCCACTTGAAATCATGTACAGTTGTAAAAATCATTCTCCGGCATCTATTTAGCAGTTTTTTGTTGAAAATTTAATAAAATTAGTTACCAACTAACATAGTTTTGGATAATATAAGGATTATAACTATAATAAGGATTGATAACCTCAAAACTATGTTGTAACATCCTTATAGGATTGATAACCTCAAAACTATGTTAGTTGGTTGTATCATAATTTTGTTTAAAAATACATGTTCTTAAAATACCATCTGCTCATCTCTAAATTTTGATTGATAAAATGTTCGTCTGCAATGATTACTATATTTATAAAGGAGCTCTGATGTTTAAAATATTTTCGATATCCGCTATGATATTATTTAACAAATATATTTTAATAAATTATAAATTATATAAAGCATATTTTAATAAATTAACTTTATTTACTGCCTTTATTTAGGTCCTAGTAGCCAGCGTCCAGAAGTTATCGAACACACATCTCACGTAGGGTAGTTAAATTACGCCGTTGTCGTGACCACACCGAAGCTTATTTCAAAGTAGATAATAGCTTACAGTGAGGACATCATTTCACTGTGGTCAAAAATTTTCCAGATTAATCTTTGGTACGGACAAGATCTTCAAATATTTCTTTTTAACTCTTTGTTTTCTTAGTCTCTAGTATTTAGTAACGTTACGAACTAAGTGTTGTGTGATTGCAGTAAACGGCTATCTTTAAATTTTGTTTATTTTTACCACTTACAAAGGGTGCAGAGGTTATTCCTGTGCGCCTGTCACTCGAACTTGATCTTCGACATGTCTTCCAGTCAGTAACGAATCCTTTGACTTTTCTTCCCTTTTCCTCTTCTTTTATTCCTTTTCTTATACTTCCAATCTGTCTAAGTTAAGCTGATTAGCTTTACCAAGAAGCAGATACAATATTTAGCAAAACGTGGAATGTCTACCCGTACACTTGAGCTCGGACGGTTGGATGAGCACAGTCCAGGTCCTCTCGCGCTATTGATGCTCGGACACAGAACAATAATGATCTCTACCGAGAGTATACCGGATGTACGAGTATGAGGGTGTGCTCCAATTTGAATTAACGTAATTCGTTCGTGTCATCTGCTAACCAGCCAGTCACCACACCTCGCTCCGTGTCATGTCATTCAGCTGAATGCAATAAACAAGTGAGCTTGACAATAAAATGTCAAGATATTATAAGGTATTATATCTTCGTAACTGCACAAAATTATCTACTAAAAGTAGCAGCCTGTAAGTGTCCACTGCTGTGCAAAGGCCTCTTTTATATCTTATTTATATCCATTTTTATATCCATCCTTAATATGAACTAAAACATAGGAAGTGTCTAAGGAAACAAGCATACCACTACGTTCCAAATAAAATTACTACATTTTCATCTTATTTATTGGCTCGTGCAAGAATGGCGCCGATTGAATTAGGTTTATTTCAGGCGTATTCTGTTCTCTTTAAAATATTAACAAAGCTAACTTCAGATGTCCTTTTAAATTATTCCTCACGATGTTTTCCTTTATCGCCGAACAAGTGGTATTTTCGACAATTAAAATAGGCAATTAATCATTATAATTATGACAACACCGGATTTAAAACTTCACTTTAATATTATTTTATTATATAACCCTTGCAAAATAAATTAAAATTCTATAAAGGGATCTCTTCAACAGGAACATAGTTCAAAAGTATTTACCATTATTCTCTGTAAAGTCTAATTAAGTCAGAGATAACTTTTCGAATTCGTGGTCCTTTTGATTCATTATATTTAAGTATTATATATTATTCATTATACCGCCGTTTGGTTACAAGATGAAGATTAATATTGCCTTTGTTCTTGTTAAAGTTTGATTTTAATGTTACAATAAATAACTCATTAAGTGTTGCAAAGTAAATATTATTTTTATAATACGCTAGCGTTCACTTATGAACAATACAAATAACTCGAAGGATCGTTCAAGCGCACTTTGTTAGCTTCACTAAAGCTGTACTATTATTATATCAATCTATTTTAGCTGCTGAACATAGACCTCTCCAAGAAAGCATAAACAAAAGCCGGCCTACATTTCTTGGCAGGTTTTCCAACCAATCTTCTTTAAATTTAAACTGTGAGAATAGCAAATAAATGTTTTATTCATATTTTATAAAATTTCACACCATAAATGATCGCAACTTTTTAGACCATTTTGAACATGTAAAAGCTCCTAGTGACGTAGGAAGACTCTTATCTCCTGGCTGTCATAACGTTCGGAAACCAGGGTAAGAAAGCCCAACTGTTATCATTCCAGGTTTGAATGCACATGCCACAATTTCTACAATACACAAATATATATTTTTCTGTAGATAATGCTCGTACTTTTTGACTTGACCCTTTGGATATGGAAAGATACAGAATATACACTTTTATTTATCGTTATCCTTACTTCCTTTCAGTAACCTGTTTAATATTTCTCATAGTAGTATATTGGAGCATTGGTATATGATAAATCCAATCTTATTTCAGTACATCTTTTAAATTCCGGGCGAACATCCTAGAATTTTTTTTTAAACAAAGAAAAAAGAACCTAAATATAGAATGTTGGAGAAATACAAAGAGCTAAAACAAAATAGCCAATGCTGCGAAATTTTTATTGTATTAAAGCAACTGGCACATTCAATTTTTAATCCCGCCGAGACAGCAAACTTTTTTGTCCAGCTCGTCTTATTATTTGTGTTCAGTCCGTCGTCCTACTGTTTGATACGAAGCATGGTGCTAATTATGTCCATATTTGTAAGAAGTCATTGCAGGAATATATTTTTGGTGCATGACTATAACTTTTGGAGTTTTATTCATTAAACGTGGAAGACCCAAGCTGCGGCTTTGGCTGCTGCTCGAACGGGCCGGCTCGACCGCGTTGATGCCACGGCACCTTATGCTTCTGCGTTACGCTCGGTGAGTGAGGTATCTGGAGGCACCTCCCCCTTTTCATCCTCTTCCTTATGCTTAATCTCCCGAATACCCTTAAAAGCCGGCAACACACCTGCGGCACCACTGGTGTTGCAGATGTATGTGGATGAGGGTAATCACTTACCATCAGCTGAACCACTTGCTCGTTTGCCGCCTTTCCCATAAAAGAAAATAATAGATATATTTCATTCCATAGTCGTTTCTAACAGTTATTATAATTTTTTGGTTTATCTCTATTTTATGTTTGTAACTATAATTAATTCACAGTATTTAAATTTATATTAGAAAGAAAATGGGTCCTTTCACAGGACATGTTCCATCCCTTTGTCCCTTCTTAATGTCTTACCTGAATCACTAAGAGAATGACGGTAATATTATTTACTTATCCTTATTACAGCGTTGTTTCTCCACTGCGCAATGTCAACATATCCCAGTTCTTACGTTCAAATAATCTCATAACGAGATTCATCCTACGAGCTTTATATTCACTGCTTTGATATATTTTCTTTGCATGTGCCCAACATTGTATTCAATGCATTTTGTTACAGTAAAGTTCGCCAAGTTAGCAAACGTTTTGACAAAAATATAATATAATTTTAAAACTTACCACCAATTTCAGAAGGAACAACAATTCACGAGTCCCTTTGAATGCCGTGCCAGCACTCAGAGTTGATAGCACACTCGTGTCACGTAGCGCCATGTTCATAAATTTTGTTCTACCGTAAAACGTAAAAAGCCCATTCGAATGTGTATATAAATAAGAAGGGTATGAAGTAATTTCCAACTAACTCTAAAAGAAATGTCCGTGCCAATATATAATTTCGTAAGTAATAAAAAATATCAGTTGAAATATTATTTTGTATCTCAAAGTTATGACATATTTTCTCAACTCAGATAAGTTTTAACTAATAGGACTTCCGATTTAAAAAAAAATTTTTTCAAAGCTTTAATTGTTTATACTTTAAAACAATAATTTATATTTATACTCGTATATTTGATTGCGATGTTGTTTCGTCTAAAGAAAATCATATTACCTTTAGTGCAGATGAATTTATGAAATTCATAGAACTGTTGAGGGGTCAAGAATCATGCACTATATATCGTAGAAAATTTATAGCGATATAAAATACTCGTCGTAGATCCAAGCGGCAGCTTTTGGTGCTGCTCGAATGGGCCGGCTCCAGCGAATTGGTACCACGGCAGAATACCGGGGTGAAGTAGAGGCATCTTGCGCTTTGCGTTTTGATCGGTGACTGAGGTAACCGGAGGCCCACACCCCCTTCCCATCCTCCTCCTCATCCCCCCCGCACCTGCAGCAATTTCTCGGTTACAACTTATATACTGTTTAGTATTTTTTTTGTGATAGACTGTAACTATCTTTTAAAGAAAGAAGAAAGAAGAAAGAAGAAAGAAGAAAGAAGAAAGAAGAAAGAAGAAAGAAGAAAGAAGAAAGAAGAAAGAAGAAAGAAGAAAGAAGAAAGAAGAAAGAAGAAAGAAGAAAGAAGAAAGAAGAAAGAAGAAAGAAGAAAGAAGAAAGAAGAAAGAAGAAAGAAGAAAGAAGAAAGAAGAAAGAAGAAAGAAGAAAGAAGAAAGAAGAAAGAAGAAAGAAGAAAGAAGAAAGAAGAAAGAAGAAAGAAGAAAGAAGAAAGAAGAAAGAAGAAAGAAGAAAGAAGAAAGAAGAAAGAAGAAAGAAGAAAGAAGAAAGAAGAAAGAAAGTACTTTATTCATTGCCACAACTCAAGTAACACATAAGGAAAACTTAATTCACATTTCAAAAAATAATAATAATAATAATAATAATAATAATAATAATAATAATAATAATAATAATAATAATAATAATAATAATAATAATAATAATAATAATAATAATAATAATAATAATAATAATAATAATAATAATAATAATAATAATAATAATAATAATAATAATAATAATAATAATAATAATAATAATAATAATAATATTTTGTTGATAATGCTAAACCACAACTACAGCGCTGGTATTCTGTCAGAACCCTGTGTTTTTATATCGTTTCGTTTTGTTAAAATTTCACAGATTTGTGATGGGAAACAGCAGTATCACTTGTGGGAAGGTAATACGCTCACATATCCTCCAGCTCAGCATATTAGTTAAGGCAAATCCTCCACGAAATTCGTACCACCTTCGCTGGTAAGGGAATGTAAAAACATAATTTAACGCGATAAAATCCGTAAATAATAGTTTAAGTCGGTTGGACAGTTGGAGTCTGTTGCATGACCAGTTTGCATGGTGGCCGTTTAAATCACCTAACATTACAGACTTTTTCTTTTTAATCTACTAAATATGGTTCCACTAGTAAACGCCGATTAAAATTTCAGACATACCCTTCAACTATGGCCTCCGATATATTTCCTACTAAAATTAATATTTAAAAAAAAAGAAAAATGATTCTTTTTTTTTTTGCAGAATATTCTTATTAAGAATATTCTTATTAAGAATATTCTTATTAAGAATATTCTTATTAAGAATATTCTTATTAAGAATATTCTTATTAAGAATATTCTTATTAAGAATATTCTTATTAAGAATATTCTTATTAAGAATATTCTTATTAAGAATATTCTTATTAAGAATATTCTTATTAAGAATATTCTTATTAAGAATATTCTTATTAAGAATATTCTTATTAAGAATATTCTTATTAAGAATATTCTTATTAAGAATATTCTTATTAAGAATATTCTTATTAAGAATATTCTTATTAAGAATATTCTTATTAAGAATATTCTTATTAAGAATATTCTTATTAAGAATATTCTTATTAAGAATATTCTTATTAAGAATATTCTTATTAAGAATATTCTTATTAAGAATATTCTTATTAAGAATATTCTTATTAAGAATATTCTTATTAAGAATATTCTTATTAAGAATATTCTTATTAAGAATATTCTTATTAAGAATATTCTTATTAAGAATATTCTTATTAAGAATATTCTTATTAAGAATATTCTTATTAAGAATATTCTTATTAAGAATATTCTTATTAAGAATATTCTTATTAAGAATATTCTTATTAAGAATATTCTTATTAAGAATATTCTTATTAAGAATATTCTTATTAAGAATATTCTTATTAAGAATATTCTTATTAAGAATATTCTTATTAAGAATATTCTTATTAAGAATATTCTTATTAAGAATATTCTTATTAAGAATATTCTTATTAAGAATATTCTTATTAAGAATATTCTTATTAAGAATATTCTTATTAAGAATATTCTTATTAAGAATATTCTTATTAAGAATATTCTTATTAAGAATATTCTTATTAAGAATATTCTTATTAAGAATATTCTTATTAAGAATATTCTTATTAAGAATATTCTTATTAAGAATATTCTTATTAAGAATATTCTTATTAAGAATATTCTTATTAAGAATATTCTTATTAAGAATATTCTTATTAAGAATATTCTTATTAAGAATATTCTTATTAAGAATATTCTTATTAAGAATATTCTTATTAAGAATATTCTTATTAAGAATATTCTTATTAAGAATATTCTTATTAAGAATATTCTTATTAAGAATATTCTTATTAAGAATATTCTTATTAAGAATATTCTTATTAAGAATATTCTTATTAAGAATATTCTTATTAAGAATATTCTTATTAAGAATATTCTTATTAAGAATATTCTTATTAAGAATATTCTTATTAAGAATATTCTTATTAAGAATATTCTTATTAAGAATATTCTTATTAAGAATATTCTTATTAAGAATATTCTTATTAAGAATATTCTTATTAAGAATATTCTTATTAAGAATATTCTTATTAAGAATATTCTTATTAAGAATATTCTTATTAAGAATATTCTTATTAAGAATATTCTTATTAAGAATATTCTTATTAAGAATATTCTTATTAAGAATATTCTTATTAAGAATATTCTTATTAAGAATATTCTTATTAAGAATATTCTTATTAAGAATATTCTTATTAAGAATATTCTTATTAAGAATATTCTTATTAAGAATATTCTTATTAAGAATATTCTTATTAAGAATATTCTTATTAAGAATATTCTTATTAAGAATATTCTTATTAAGAATATTCTTATTAAGAATATTCTTATTAAGAATATTCTTATTAAGAATATTCTTATTAAGAATATTCTTATTAAGAATATTCTTATTAAGAATATTCTTATTAAGAATATTCTTATTAAGAATATTCTTATTAAGAATATTCTTATTAAGAATATTCTTATTAAGAATATTCTTATTAAGAATATTCTTATTAAGAATATTCTTATTAAGAATATTCTTATTAAGAATATTCTTATTAAGAATATTCTTATTAAGAATATTCTTATTAAGAATATTCTTATTAAGAATATTCTTATTAAGAATATTCTTATTAAGAATATTCTTATTAAGAATATTCTCTGTACATTTTGAGCTCTATGTTATAAGCACCAACTGAAGGGGTGCCATGTCTTCATAGGGCGGAAATTAAGGACATTTCCCAGAATGAGTTTTCGATATTGACTAGGGTTGCTCGGTTACAAAATTATTTCACTCTCACTACGATATCGATGCGATAGAAGTGAAAAGTGAAATTTCGGTAAATTATCTAATTAAATATGATTAGATAGAAGTGAAAAGTAAATTTACTAATACTCTACTCTATACCAACAAGTTATCTAATTAGCAATAATTAGACAGAAGTGACAAGTGAAATTTCGGTAAATTTACTAATACTCTACTCTATACCAACAAGTTATCTAATTAGCAATAATTAGACAGAAGTGACAAGTGAAATTTCGGTAAATTTCCTAATACTCTACTCTATACCAACAAGTTATCTAATTAGCAATAATTAGACAGAACTGACTAGTGAAATTTCGGTAAATTTCCTAATACTCTACTTATACCAACAAGTTATCTAATTAGCAATAATTAGACAGAAGTGAAAAGTGAAATTTCGGTAAATTTACTAATACTCTACTCTATACCAACAAGTTATCTAATTAGCTATAATTAGATAGAAGTGACAAGTGAAATTTCGGTAAATTTACTAATACTCTACTCTATACCAACAAGTTATCTAATTAACAATAATTAGACAGAAGTGACAAGTGAAATTTCGGTAAATTATCTAATTAAATATGATTAGATAGAAGGGAAAAGTGAAATTTCGGTAAATTTACTAATACTCTACTCTATACCAACAAGTTATCTAATTAACAATAATTAGACAGAAGTGACAAGTGAAATTTCGGTAAATTTACTAATACTCTACTCTATACCAACAAGTTATTTAATTAGATATAATAAGATAGAAGTGAAAAGTGAAATTTCGGTAAATTTACTAATACTCTACTCTATACCAACAAGTTATCTAATTAGCAATAATTAGACAGAAGTGACAAGTGAAATTTCGGTAAATTTACTAATACTCTACTCTATACCAACAAGTTATCTAATTAGCAATAATTAGACAGAAGTGACAAGTGAAATTTCGGTAAATTTCCTAATACTCTACTCTATACCAACAAGTTATCTAATTAGCAATAATTAGACAGAAGTGACAAGTGAAATTTCGGTAAATTTACTAATACTCTACTCTATACCAACAAGTTATCTAATTAGCTATAATTAGATAGAAGTGAAAAGTGAAATTTCGGTAAATTTACTAATACTCTACTCTATACCAATGTTATCTAATTAGCAATAATTAGACAGAAGTGACAAGTGAAATTTCGGTAAATTTCCTAATACTCTACTCTATACCAACAAGTTATCTAATTAGCTATAATTAGATAGAAGTGAAAAGTGAAATTTCGGTAAATTTACTAATACTCTACTCTATACCAACAAGTTATCTAATTAGCAATAATTAGATAGAAGTGACAAGTAAAATTTCGGTAAATTTATTAATACTCTACTCTATACCAACAAGTTATCTAATTAGCTATAATTAGATAGAAGTGAAAAGTGAAATTTCGGTAAATTTACTAATACTCTACTCTATACCAACAAGTTATCTAATTAGCAATAATTAGATAGAAGTGACAAGTGAAATTTCGGTAAATTTACTAATACTCTACTCTATACCAACAAGTTATTTAATTAGATATAATAAGATAGAAGTGAAAAGTGAAATTTCGGTAAATTTACTAATACTCTACTCTATACCAACAAGTTATCTAATTAGCAATAATTAGACAGAAGTGAAAAGTGAAATTTCGGTAAATTCACTAATACTCTACTTTATATCAACAAGGTATCTAATAAGATAACTTGTTGTTGTAGAGCCGTGGTAGCCTAGTGATCCGTGGAGCAGTGGTAGCCTAGTGATCTGTGTAGCCGTGGTAGCCCAGTGGTAAGTTATCTAATCAGAAAACTTCTTGTTGTAGAGCCACTGTAGCCTAGTGGTCAGTGGAGCCGTGGTAGACCAGTGATCAGGACGCTCACTTTAGTTTCATAGAGCACCTGGTGCCGGCACCACTAAAATGATTAATAACAATTTTAAGTTCTGTATTTACCACGTGCTCCCCGGTGAAGGGAAACCTGTATGTCTGAGTAATTAAAAATATTACTTGTCGCTACTAGTTAAATAACACTCCTGTAATATTCTAAATACCGCCAAAAAAAGATAAATAAATTAGTTTCTTTTATTTTTTATGAGAACAGGGGTCGAACTTTTGTCGTCGAATATTTGGTGGATGGATGGGATAACGGGGATCGGGGTTGGAGGAGAGGGGAGTAGGCTTCCGGATACCTCACTCACCGAACAAAACGCAGAAGCACAAGATGTGTCTACTTCACTGCGTTTATATAGGACTTGCGTGCGACCTATTATGTCGTACGCCAGCATTGTATTCGCGCATGTGCCCAAAACTCGGCTGAGCCCCCTTCAAGCGATTCAAAATCGCTTCATGCGCCGTGCAACCGGTGCACCCCAATATATGCGGAATGTAAACCTACACCGCGATCTCCAGATGCCTACTTTGGCAGCCCTTTTTAAAAAATTCTCTACAAACTATTTTGAGAGAATCAAAACACACCCCAATCCGTTAGTGGCAGCGTTAGGTAATTACACACCTGCGCGCAACACAACACTCTGCCTGAGGTGTCAAAGATGTCATCACGGACGATGATGACAGAATCACAAAGACTAATAACGCGTACGCGGTTGCGCCGCATCACACGTACAACACAAATAGCACAAGCACCCACACTAGCCAGGTCCTACGGCTAACACAACGGGATAGACTTCGTCGCCATCACTTCACGACCCGCCAGAGATTTATTCGAGGCAGAGGTCGTTATTAAGCCATACCATTAAGGCGGTCCCAGATGAGGTCACCTACCTCCCGTCAGGGGCCCCTCGGATCGCCTAGCCCCCCCCCTATTATTGGAAGTTTTTCTTTCGTTCTAGGGGTTGCAGCTCTTCACAGCAGCAGTCACCATCGATGTTCGTTAAACTTGCGGGCCTATGTCCCCGCAAGTCTCTTTAGACGAAGCTGTAAAGGCCTCCGGCCAACAACGGGTATGATTAAATCATTTTCCTCCACCGGAAAAAAAAAAAAAAAAAAAAGTGTCTACTTCACGCCGGTATTTTTCGAGGCCGTGGTACTAACCCGGTCGAACCGGCCCTTTCGAGTGTTAGCAAAAGCCACTGCTCCACCAAATGTATAGCTTTTTTAAAAACATTATACTTTCATTTATAAACCAAATAAATTCAAAAAGTTCAAATAACAACATAAACTACAATTCACGATTCCGATATGGTGTACTTAACTTCAATGCTTAGTGTATTAATATCTCTTGGATTTTTCAGTGCTTTGAACTTATAATAACTTATGCATGGGAAAGTTTAATGAGGCCAGACTAAACATAGACTAACTTTTCCCATAGACTAACGTCTTGATGCATCAATAATAGGATCGTTTCCAACAACGAAGGTGTTTATGTTAACATTGAAGTACTAATTTGAAATTAAACTATTATTTGCAAATTTTATCGTGTTTAATTTTTTTTTTCCTGTTGTTTCGAGTGCTTCATAGCAGTTCAGATGTCATAGTAACTCGGGCTACTTTCAGCTTTTAATTATTCATTTTGGTCCGATCTACGCAGAATGTGCTCACAGTATCTCGAGGTAAAGAGATAAAATAATAGTTTCATTTCAAATGTGTAGTGTTCGCGTAAATACAAGGCATCATAGACGAACTCGTTAAACGGTTTCGTTTAAATAACAATTTCATCATTATGTCGGAGCGGTTCAGTCTTTATCGTAGTTAATCATACTGCCAAAAACATTGGTAATTTTACACCAACTTTGATTCGGCATATGTATGAGATGTTTGTTCAGTCATGAGTCGAAGGCCATTCAATTGCCCGTATATTCCTCTTATTCGATTTCAAAGAAATGAGATAAGACTGTGTAAGTAAATGACTTGTTAATTTTACTTATTACAAGCAATTAAAGGAATCTTTAAAAATTTACTCTGTGGAACTGTACAGTGTGAATTGTATGAGCTTTTCATAATAATCTAAAATTAGATTTATTCACAATTTTCGTAGTCGAACGAACCCACAACTAAGCGACCGCAACGAAAATACTTATCACGGCCTTCGAATTCCTTTAGGATATGTTTCCATGATTACCTAAAAGATATGAAGAATATTCAGTCGAAAATTGCTAAAATACACTTCTATATCACGGCGCAGAATACTGGCGTGAAGCAGAGGCATCTTGTGCTTCTGCGTTTCGTTCGTTGAGTGAGGTATCAGGAGGCCCACTCCCCCTCCCCATCCCCCTCCTCGTCCTCCCTTCCATCCTCCAAATACCCTTAAAGGCCGGCAACTCACCTGATGATGTACATGGGCGACGGTAATCACTTACCAACAGGTGAACCGCTTGCTCGTCCATAAAAAAAAATATATATTCGTATATCGCAGCGGATGGCAGCGGAATATTATACACTAACATCTTGCTCCCCAGCGCTTGAGCAGTTTGCTACTTACTCTGTGTAATCTCACCCACGGGACGAGACACAATATTTTTTTTTATAAAGTCTCTACCACACGACACATTGCAGTTTTTCCATGCCAAAAATAATGACCCTAACGAGACGAATTGTTAAAGAAAGAGAAACGTTTTGAAGATGCAGCCGCTGTGAGACAGGCGTTACATCATAAACGAAATGTAAATAGCGTATAATACTAGGGGCCTACTGCCCGAAGTCACGCTAACGCAAACAACCATTAAAACCCGTCTGTATGTAAATCATCCTTTATTACCATTATTTGAACCCATTTGGACTTTACTGCAAACTGAATCCAATTATGAAAGTTTTGCATTAAGCTTTTTGGCTTAAGTTAATTTTCAATCACAAGTTCATCATTATGTTTTAATTAGTAAATATTCAATATTAAGCATTAAGTTATGTCTTTGCTTCACTATCAAGAATGTGCTAAATTCAATACTAGAAAATTGAAATGTACAATTTTAGTAGTTCCGACACCCAGGCAGCCAGGCATGGGTTGCGCATATTAAAGCGGGTGGCCTGAACCCTGAACTACCACGGCTTGTCTAAACTTCTTCTGCAAACTCATATCCTCTATAAACGATTTCAAAACAATAAGTCAGAAGAACGAAACGTCGGAACTCAACGAATCTAATTAAACACAATACAATCCGTAAATAATAAATTCATTTCGAACGTGTTGTATTCGGGTAAATTAAAAGAATCATCCAGTTAGAAGAATTATTTGTGTGTAACAAAATTGATCATAAAAGGTATGGTACCCCTTACTTAACTGAAAAAAGTACGAAAATAAATGTAAAGACGAGGTTTTACTCCAATAATGTTATCCCATCAGGATTATAATGTATTATATCAAAGATTAAATCAAAGAGCCCAAGTATGAAGCTAACTATGCTTTGTAATTCAACAAAGTATAAAAGTGACATGGTGTCTGTTTTATATAGAAATGATACTGAAATTTACGGATTTTACTATCTCGTTTAATTTTCCTTTTATAATTCACTCTTTCACATATTATCGGTTTAAGGGATAGGGTGTGACTGCTCCTTGGCATGGAGGAAAAATGTGATAGCTATCCGTATAGTATTAATGAATATACAGATACAATTTTGTGATTGTATGTTGTTTTTCTCTTTGACTCAACGATTTGAGTAAGCAACACTTAATAAGTAAATAAGTCATAAGTATAAAGAATATACACCAAATTGGACTTTATATTTAAAACATTCGAAATAATTTAAAGTGTAACTCTAATGTTCTATCAAACGATTGAATAATTGATTTTGTTTAAAGAAATTGATCGTCATATGTTAAACTTAGAGCCGTTAGCCCAGTGGTCAGGGTGCTCGCTTTAGTTTCATAGAGCGCGATTGACCTGGGTTCGATCCCCAGTGCCGGCAACACTAGCATTGTTGATAGCAATTTTAAGTGTTGTGTTTACGTGCTCGGCGGTGAAGGAAAATATCATGAGGAAACCTCCATGTCTGAGAAATAATAAAAAAAATAATTTCGAGTAATATGTGAAGCCCACCAACCCGCACCGGAGCAGCGTGGCCGGCCCTTCACGGCTACAAAAGGCCCAGCAGTGATATCTTTATGTATTTATATGGAAACCTAAATATATTGAACAAGAATAGTCTAATTCATAATGTAAATACTAGGAACAGATGACACCATAGAGTTAGTAACTCGTTCATGAGCAAGTCCCAGTAAGTGCGAAGTTGTCATATTAATAGGTTAATGAAAATATTAAACGAAGACTTCATAAAAGGGCTTATTATAATATTAAGGAGTATATGGATGATAGTCACCACTGGGAATGAGTTATTCGCTCCCGTTCTGTTTTTAAAAATGTTTTTTTTTTTTTAGGGGAAGGCGGCAAACGAGCAAGCGGTTCACCCGATGGTAAGTGATTACCGTCGCCCACGTACATCTGCAACACCATAGGTGCTGCAGGTGCGTTGCCGGCATTTAAGGGTATTTCGGAGATGGGAGGGAGGATGAGGAGGGGGATGGGAAGGGGGTGGGGCCTCCGGATACCTAACTCACCGAACGAAACGCAGAAGCGCAAGATGCCTCCACTTCACGGCGGTATTCAGCGAGGCCGTGGCACCGATCCGGTCGAGCCGGCCCATTCGAGCAGCAGCAAAAGCCGCCGCTCGGCTCTAATACGTTTATAAATGTCTCTGTAACATTGTGTTATTAAAAAAAATATAAAAAGATGTTACCACCACCGAGTTTCTTTCGCCTGTTACTTCTCCGTTAGTGGAAAGACACTAAAAATGGTTTTGTTGATTAAATTTAGCCACCGTAAGCATTGCAAACCGATTATACAAAGTTAATCGGGCCTGTACGTAATTTCAGTTTTAGCTCGGGTGCAAGCGCTGTTTTTATCGTTCGCTGGCGTACGCATACTAAACTACTTTGAATGGTACTCGAATGGTGTGAAGAGCCATTTAGACTTGACGGCACGGCGCCGACGGATTTGTTAAGAAAAAAACATTTTTTAGTTTATTTGATCTACCGCACCATATAAGCTTTTTATTGCATTTTTTTACAGATTTGTAAATGGTCTATTATTAATTTACAAGAACGAAATATTTCATACAATGTTTCTTTGTTTGAAATATTTGTTGAAGGCAAGGAAACAAAAACTTAAACAAGGCTTGATGCAGAAATAAATTACTTAGGTAAAAGAAATTTCCATTTAAATTTATTTCACTGTATTTTTTAATTTGGAAAAGGGAGCAATCGAGCATGCGGCTCACATGATGATCAGTGATTACCGTCGCCCACTTACACCTGCAACACCAGAGGAGCTGACCACGGATGCGGTGCCGGGCTACCACCTACCGGCGTGAGGTAGAAGCATCTTGTGCTGACAACGAAAACGAAACTTGTGGTAAAACGAAAGCAGTCTGTAACGAGTCCACTGCTCACCGAAAGTTTTTTTTTTATGGGAATGACAGCAAACGACCATGCGTTTCACCTGATGGTAAGTGATTACCGTCGCCCACGTACATCTGCAACACCATAGGTGCTGCAGGTGCGTTGCCGGCATTTAAGGGTATTTCGGAGATGGGAGGGAGGATGAGGAGGGGATGGGGCCTCCGGATGCCTCACTCACCGAACGAAACGCAAAAGCACTAAATGATGAGATACTTCATGCTGGTATTTTGCGAGCTCGTGGTATTACCCCGATCGAGCCGGCCCACTCGATCGTAGTAGCAAAAGCTACCACTTGACTCTAACAAGAACAGAAAGACGTGATAAGTTTTTAATCAAAATATTGAAAATAAAGACATGGTTTTTTTATGGTAAAAGGGGGCAAAGCGCAAGCGGCATCAGGTGAGCCCAAAGTGATTAACATCGCCCGCGATAAATATCCAACACCATAGGAGCTACGGGTTGCCGGCCTATTTGGGTGGCGGAAGTGACGACGGGGAGTACTTCATGCTGGTATTCTGCGAGGTCGTGGTACTACCCCGGTCGAGCCGGCCCATTCAGCAAAAGTCAATGACTGATTCTGCCACGTAAAAAAGTTTTTAATACTTTTATTATAATTTTATAATTTCATTATTTTTATCATATACTTTGAGCTTATTGTGCTCTCTAGCAAATTAACGAAACTCTTGTGAACGTATTTACGTTTTCAAATTATTTTACAAACTTCTGTTCGCTCGAGTATCAAGCAACAACCAAGTATCTCTACGCATGCCTCGAGGGCTCTCGGCAAATATGCTAATTCTATTGTCAGAGTTGTACAGCCGTATTCAACAAACCGAGAAATCGAGAAGGTTTTATATACTAGCTGTGCCCGCGACTACGTTCGCGTGAACAAGGTGGATTTGAAGCTGCGTGGCTTTCGACAAGTGACTAAAAAGGTATTTCAAATTCGTCTGAGCGTGGTAGAGCCAAGCGGCGGCTTTAGCTGCTGCTCGAATAGGCCGGCTCGACTGGATTGGATTGGATACTACGGCCTCGCAGAACACCGGCGTGAAGTAGAGGCATCTTGTGCTTCTGTGTTTCGTTCGGTGAGTGAGGTAACCCCCTCCTTATTCCCCTCCTCTTCCCTCCCATCTCCCAAATATCCTTAAAGACCGGCAACGCACCTGCAGCATCTATGGTGTTGCAGATGTATGTGGGCGACGGTAATCACTTACCATCAGGTGAACCGCTTGCTCGTTTGCCGTCTCTTCCATTAAAAAAAAATGTCAGACCTAAACACTGATTATATTTATAAAGTTCTCAGAGGTGTATTCACACGATAACTCTCTTCCTGTTCCACGATCTTTTGGATATGATAAATACGCAGATGATAACACAGTTGTAGAGAGTGAAATGAAATGAAAATGAAAAAAATACTACATTGAACACCATTACATACAACAGCGAAGAACATAAGTACAATAGGCGGCCTTATTGCTAAGATGCGATCTCTTTCAGGCAACCAAGATAAACAGGAAATGAAAACAGGGAGGTATATGTCGAGCCCTTAGGCTAGTCGGAATCGAGGGACCTGTTAGCAAAGCCATAGCAATGAGAAGATATTATGTTGTTACTAAAAGGATCTCGGTCGCTATGGTTACAGCTTTCAAACCTGTATCATGATTAGGACTACTATATTTAGTTTCTAGGAGTTCAAGTATTGTTCAATCTTAACTTATCAATTCATTGAATCTTAATCAATGGCTGCTGCAAAGAAGTGAGGCAGTATTTCATACAAACGACTGTGGTCATATTTGGGCAGACTCTCCGTATGTCTCAACAGCCTGAACGTACAGTGGAAACTGCAGCCCATGAAAAGAAAAAGGTTACAGGTGCGTTGTCGACCCGGAGGATTAAAATGTAAACCTGTACTTATAGTGAGAGAGCGTGAGTCATTATCATTATACTGGATCAGTTCAAACCGGAACACAACAGTAGTGCTGCTGTTGAATTATATTTTTAAGTAGCAATTCTATTAATGTACATAGTTTAATAGTTTAAAAAGCAATTGATATTCACAGCGAAATTACGCACTGTAATTATATCGTGCTTATGTGTCGCAAACGTGTGACCTGGCCCGTAATCATAATATTAAGCTTCAGTAATATCAGTGTCGCATGCCGTGTTATATTCCCCAATACCATCTAGATGGTTCGCATTCCACCACAGTGCGTTTCTCTCGGAATTTTCTGCCACGCACAACGACATTTATACCTTAATTTTAAATACCAGCACCACACTAAAACTAAATAATGCTCTGGTTTTTTCCGTGTTGTGGGGACCTGGTGTCTGAGATAGGCATTTCATGCCTATCTCAGACACCAGTACTTCACACGTCCTAGACTATGAACACACCTATATTTAAATAGATATAAGTTTTTCATTAGATTATCACATATGGTCTGTTTTTGTTGGGAGAAAATAGAATAAATAAATATTATTATTATGTTCGGTTATTTAGATATATTTATAAATATGCATACACACATAAAAACAATAAAATAAATAAGTCATTTTTAAATATATAATAATTATAATACTAAAAATAAAATAAAATAAATAAATAATTATAAATCAACCAAAAGGCCGTGAGTTAGTTATTATATTGTTATTAGTTATTGCGAATAATAATAATATTATTATTATTATTATTACATTGTGAAATCAGCTACCACCAGCGGTATTTCCGAACAATTACGACTTAGGGAACTTCAAGAGAAGCGCCTATTTCTTCCCTAAAGGCGGCAGCGAATCTCGATCACCAACCTTCTTCCTGCGCTTGGTGATTAAGGCAAAGAAAACGATAATGAAGACTGAAGTTTTGATTCTCTAATCTGCCTCGTTAAACTTCAGTTTAATTACTTTTACTATTTGCATTCCCAAAATTAACTTACTCGTTTTATCACAAGGCATATTCAAAGTGAAAAAAGTACTAAACTCATGCGTAGATTGTATAATAACAAAATTATATATTTAAGTATCTGAGATAACTTTCAAGCCCCGAAATTAATATACAAAATTAGGACGAAGGCACATATTTTATGAACAGGTGCTGGTGATATTATACTATTTTTATTCAAAGGTGTGCTGCGCTGCACGCGACATACTGCGGTCAACCCCTTGGGTATTTATTACATACAAATAATTTTCTAAACATTTCGGCTTACGGATTATAAATAATTTTTACATGTTTTAAAACAAAAATGATTAAAATGATATTGCTGTTAAAATCATTAACAATAAACAAATTTAATTATGTATACTAAAATGATATCATATAATAACCCACAAATAATATAACATGATTATAAAACTCGCTGTAATACTGTTATGCTTGTGATGTTATAAATTATCACATACCCACGCTTTACAATCACTTCATGTACTATAATTTTAAGTAATTAATGCAATGATTATGTAATGAAAATATAATTATGACCCTTCAACGTAGCCGCGAGAAATTACGTAACTTCCTAATCACTAGAAAAAAATGTTTCAGGATGTTTTTATTCGCACATTTCTCTGCCATGATTCCTCTTCACCATGCATTAACTCAGGGCTTAAAATTGCAATTGAACGAATTTTAACCCTGCCCGTACCGGAAGTAAATTTTTGCCGTTGCTCGAATGGGCCGGCTCGACCCGGAGTGGTACCACGGCTATTCGGAGTATGCCATAGTGAAGTAGAGGCTTGTTGTGCATCTGTGTTTCGTTCGGTGAGTGGGGATACCCGAGGCCCAATTCCCATACTCCCCTCCACATCCTCTCTCATATACCTCAAACATGCTTTTTTTTTATAGAAGAAGGGGGCAAACGAGGGTGCGGCTCACCTGATGGTAAGAGATCACCGACCCCCACAAACATCCACAACACCAGAGGACCTACAGATGCGCTGCCGACCTTTAAGGAAGGAATAGGCTCTTTTCTTGAAGGTCCCTAAGTCGTAATGCTTCAAGGCCGAAATCGCACTTGCAGCTCCTCTGGTGTTGCATATGTCCGCGGGCGACGGTAATCACTTACCATCAGGTGATCCGCTTGGCCTCTGTTCCCATAAAAAAAACAATTGCGTGCTATGAATCAGAAAGGCCAAGGCCTAACCCTGTACTGCCACGGCTCATACCTTTAGTCGTTATTTCTAATATCGCTAAGTTACATTTCAACCTTCAATTAAAATAAATAACTTTAAATACGTCCAATTAGAACCCGTCTAGTTACTACACCGGAAAGCTCTCTGGCGGCGAATCGTTGATAGTAGATATAACATTATAATTTGTTTTTTTCTCTTACAGCGTTATTATATACGGCATGTTTCAAAGCCATGGCTGACTGAGAGCTTTCCATTATAGAAAAATATTAACCTAACTTCGATTTAAATCTTCTCTTCAACTTCAAAAACACAGGACTCTCATATTGCTTATTTTACCCTCCTTTTTTCAGGAACCTACTTATCATATTTCTAGTTAGTGGGGCTTATAGCTGAGATTTCGTGAGTCATTGGTGGTATACTGCTTTTATATAATCCTCGTCTGTTCGCAAGCAGTACGTATAATTTACACCAAAATGTGTATGAAATTTTTTTTATTTTATTTTTGTGAAAAAAAAAACGTAACCTTCCACTGTAGGAATTTCTCCTGTGTCGCGGAGGTAGTTTACATACATGAATTGCACATGAACAAACACCCAGACCGTGAGCAATTATTTGTAGTCCATAGAAATACTAGTCCCGTGCGGAAATCGAACCCGCGACCCACAGCGCCGCAGCTAAACGCTTAGCCACTACGCCACCGAGCCTTTAATTAATGATGAAATGAAAAAATGAAATGAATTAATAACCTGATTAAATTTTATACATGTTTGTGTTAGAGATAATGTTAGCTCTGATAATTTTCCTGCCTTATGCCTGCTTTTGCTGTAAATAAATAATTATATCTTTTTGACCCCCCAGTCACGGGATATCCTAGTTTGGGGGTCTAGGGTAATTTTAAGAAAAATTGTGCCTTTTTTTTTTTTGGAAGAAATAAAGACTTATTATTATTGTGGAGTTATATATTATAAACTCAAGCAAATGGAGTTTCTTCTCAAGATGGATATTACGGAGCGCTTAAAGAAACTTCTTTATCATCGAAATATCAAATAAACGACGTTTACGTCCACATAGCTCACTTTAGTTTCATAGAGCGCGAGTGACCTGGGTTCGATCCCCGGTGCCGGCACCACTAAAATTGTTAATAGCAATTTTAAGTGCTGTATTTACCACGTGCTCAGCGGTGAAGGAAAACATCGTGAGGAAACCTGCATGTCTGAGAAATAATAAAAATATTATTTCGAGGATATGTGAAGCCCGCCTACTCGCACTAGAGCAGCGTGGCGGGCCCTTCCCGGCTCCTAAACCCTCTCTGATACTCGTATTTGAGAAGGAGGCCTTTGCCCAGCAGTGGGCACTTACAGGCTGCTACTTTACGTACACATAGAGGAGAGAATATATTTTCTGTTTAAATTCTATGCAATCATTTAAATATTTCATTACAATAAAACAAGCACACCAGATACAGGGTTTATATTTATGTCAATTTCTTATCCTACGTGATGTCCGAATTGATAAACGGAATAGCGGTTCTGGAATTCGGGCTGCCTATGGATTGAAGGCTTTATTTTTATCCAAGCAGATATACAATAACAATTGTGCGACAGACAGTTGTCAAATGTTGGAATACGGAATTTAGTTGAGTTTAGTATGGCTTAATATATTGTTTTTTTTTTTTAATAAAAAAATTGGCTTACGTTTGACCTCAATCTGAAAGACAGAGGATGGTACACGTTGGCCTAGAAGGTGTCCGTTCACTTTGGCCTTAAAGATATCCAGATTATAGCGTACTATATTCCATTTCAAACGAACAAACTCTCTTTCTTATCTTAATAATAACTTGACCGAGTGCCTCGATCTTCAAACAGTCTGAAAATTAGTGTTCAACGACGTACTCGAGTCTGGAACGCTCTCCCTGATGATACCAGGAAAGCACCGAACAGAAACTCCTTTAAAACTCATTCATATGAATGTATAGTATATTATTATTGGTATCAATTAAAAAAAGGTTAAGAAAATTGTGTTATCTAATTGATATTTCAATTTAAATTGCTTTTTTTATTATAGAAGCTTATTTAATTTTACAGTTTACACCTGGTAATATGTATTTCTTTCTCACTCAGGGTTGACTGACAGAGAATGCCAAAGGGCAATAAGTACGCCCATTGTAAACTTTAGTTTAAGTTGATAACAATTGTTAAGACAATTAGTGTGAGTGAGGGTGAGTGACTCACCTGTACGGAACATTAGCGAAACATATTCACGAGCCGGTTGCGGTTAAAAGTTGAAGTCGGAGCTGTTGCGAAATTGTGTTTGCATAAAAGATTTCTCACGTATCACTTGACTAATGTGTGAATAATGTATTCATAAAATTACTTTCACAATTCAGAGTGCTTTTTCCCAGCGATGCAGAAGCTTTTGCTTTTTTTTTTTAATTCTCTTAATTTGTTTTGTACACGTATGTATAAGGGTAGCTATAGATTACGATCCATTTTATACAGTTAAGCGTAACCGAACCTTCATCCCTCTTCAAAGCCCATCTCCACATGTCCAGGTGTCAGTGCGTGTCGGGTGACGAGTCTCGCCAAACCAAGGTTTTGCTCCAAGAGATTACTTTGTGATAATCGGGTCTTAATCGATTCTCATGACACATTCGGGAAGAAAGAAGATGATATTCCTCACGCGGCCATAATTATGTAAGAGAACAAAAGACAAGTACATGAAAATTATTAACATTGAAGCATCAATTACATTATGTTTAAACACGATGTAAAGCCATGGTAGCCCAGTGATCAGGGCGCTCCCTTTAAGTCCGTAGAACGCGCGTGGATTCAATCCCCGGTACAAGCACAGCTGAAATCGTTAATAGCTATTTTGGTGCTGAATTTGCCACGTGCTCCGCAGTAAATGATAACTAGTTGTATAAATAAGGAACAATATTTTGAGGACACGTCTGAAGTCCGCCGAGCAGCGTAGGAGCAGCGTGATGGATTCTTTCTGAGTCCATCTATCTCAAACGAGATGGCAGTTGCCCAGCCGTGGTTATTTAAAGGATGATACTTTACGTTACTTTTACTTTAAGTGGTCGTGGTGTTCATTTTAATTTCGAAAAGCGCGAGTGACCCTGTTTCGATCCCCCACTGGTGCCGGCACCGCTAAAATTGTTAATAGCAATTTTAAGTGCTGTATTTACCACGTGCTCGGCGGTGAAGGAAAACATCGTGAGGAAACTTAGATGTATGAGAAATGTTTAAAAAATATTATTTCGAAGAGATATTTGCACGCCAACCCGCACTGGAGCAGTTTGGCGGGCCCTTCTCGCCTCCAAATACCTCTCAGATACTCGTATTTGAGAGGGAGGCCTTTGCCTAGCTGTGGGCACAAAGACTTTGCTTATTTACATATTTGCGAGTACTTTTTATTAATAACTATATTCATAGACATATGACAGGCTTCGATATAATGTGATCAGAGAGCGTTGTGGCGCGAAAGACGATGTAGTGACACGAATTGAGAAAGGGATGATGAGCTGGTTTGGACATGTGGAGAGGATGAGTGAAAGTGGGTTGAGGAATCAAATATATGAGGCGAGTGTAAATGGTAGAGTCGGGAGAGGAAGACCTAGGCGAAAATTTCAAGATTGAAAAAAGGCCAGGTAAAGAGTACTCTACACCAACGAGCATGCGAAGATTGATGAAAGTGGAAGAAGCGAAAGACGTATGTCAGGACCGTAGCAAGTGGAAAAAGATTGTCTCTGCCTACCCCGTTGGGAACAAGGCGTGAATATATACATACATAGACACATGTATCACAGTTTTCTCAATCTCACATTAACTACTACGGTTTTTTTTTAAGTCACTGTTTCTGTAATTAGTATTCCAACCTGCTGCCATGTTTAATTGCAGTTCATATTTCAGTGAATTCATTTGAAGTGAAGAGCTGCAAGTAAATATTTACTTCGTTTGCTGCGAACATTAAAGTTGTTTCCGCATTCAGCTTTATCTCTGCACTGCTCCAGTTTGTTTTGATATGAATTAAATTAACAAAGCAATTTATATTACAATGAATTTCGAAAGAAATTTAAACGCAGTTCTTATTTCATTGTTTAAATGGAATATACAGTACTTAAATTTACATATCGGCCTGATTAGAGAACAGCACGCGATGTTAACACTGAAAGCACATATTTAAAAAAAAGTTCGTATGATATTAATTTAAAATGTTAAAGTCTGGTCCACTGTTTAACTACGTTAAAAGGAGAAAAGTGTATTGACGGACGAAGGGACGAAGAAGAGGAAGAGGAGACGGGGAGGGATTGGGTCAGAAAATTACTCCCTTAATGTTGTTTTTTTTGTGAAATCGCAACCTCACTTTTTTGTTCCGACGACATTAAAATGCTAGAGCTAGAGCTAGATTGTTAATGTTTTATTATTCCAATGGGTGTATTTGAAAAAAACCCGAAGGAACTGTTTTGCCACTTCATATTTATCTTTAACAATACTACATTTAATTTTACGGCGATCTCTTTCCTTTTTGCATAATGTTTCCAGCTACCAAATTCATTATATTGCACGAGGATCTCGTTTTGCTCGTTTAGTTTATTTTTTTTTTGCTTAAATATTCACTTTTAGCATTTAAACAAACTTTCTTAAACAATTTTTAGTATTTTTTTTTCCATTAGATGTTTCATTAGCTGTAAGTGATCATATAGCTCGTATAACTTATCATCCTATTCGTTCCAATTCATTTAGTAGCCCACTCGCTTAAGCATAGCTTAAGAAATTATAACTTAATTTCTAGTAAACTCTTTGTCAAATTCATTAGAGATCGCATAAAATATAATGTTCGTACTGCTATTGGTATCATTCCGGAAAAAGCATATCTTTGATAGTTTGAATTTTTCAATTTTGTTCTCAGTAAAAGGGTATAGATATATTGTCAATATGATTTTTTAAGATAAGCTGGATCTTTAAGACTGTGATTTGATCTAACTAATGTAATGCATTATTTCACAATTAACTATGACAGTATCATTATAAGAGGCATAAGGTGGTGTTACTCAAGTTCCATCATTGAAAATAAACTGTACGTTAAAACAATTAAAAAGAGATAAAAATCTTACTTTGTCCAGTATTTCTGTTATCAAATTAATGTTGAAATCAACACAAATTACGATTTATTTCTTAATCTTCCATTATAATCATAAACTCTGTAAAGTCTTCGTCTTCGAATAAGTTCTATAAATACACAATAAGAGATAGTCATTTATTTCGGCACAAGCAATCTCACATTAACTACTACGGTTTTTTTTAAGTCACTGTTTCTGTAATTAGTATTCCAACCTGCTGCCATGTTTAATTGCAGTTCATATTTCAGTGAATTCATTTGAAGTGAAGAGCTGCAAGTAAATATTTACTTCGTTTGCTGCGAACATTAAAGTTGTTTCCGCATTCAGCTTTATCTCTGCACTGCTCCAGTTTGTTTTGATATGAATTAAATTAACAAAGCAATTTATATTACAATGAATTTCGAAAGAAATTTAAACGCAGTTCTTATTTCATTGTTTAAATGGAATATACAGTACTTAAATTTACATATCGGCCTGATTAGAGAACAGCACGCGATGTTAACACTGAAAGCACATATTTAAAAAAAAGTTCGTATGATATTAATTTAAAATGTTAAAGTCTGGTCCACTGTTTAACTACGTTAAAAGGAGAAAAGTGTATTGACGGACGAAGGGAGGAAGAAGAGGAAGAGGAGAAGGGGAGGGATTGGGTCAGAAAATTACTCCTTAATGTTGTTTTTTTTGTGAAATCGCAACCTCACTTTTTGTTCCGACGACATTAAAATGCTAGAGCTAGAGCTAGATTGTTAATGTTTTATTATTCCAATGGGTGTATTTGAAAAAAAACCTGAAGGAACTGATTTGCCACTTCATATTTATCTTTAACAATACTACATTTAATTTTACGGCGATCTCTTTCCTTTTTGCATAATGTTTCCAGCTACCAAATTCATTATATTGCACGAGGATCTCGTTTTGCTCGTTTAGTTTATTTTTTTTTGCTTAAATATTCACTTTTAGCATTTAAACAAACTTTCTTAAACAATTTTAGTATTTTTTTCCGTTAGATGTTTCATTAGCTGTAAGTGATCATATAGCTCGTATAACTTATCATCCTATTCGTTCCAATTCATTTAGTAGCCCACTGCTTACATAGCTTAAGAAATTATAACTTAATTTCTAGTAAACTCTTTGTCAAATTCATTAGAGATCGCATAAAATATAATGTTCGTACTGCTATTGGTATCATTCCGGAAGAAGCATATCTTTGATAGTTTGAATTTTTCAATTTTGTTCTCAGTAAAAGGGTATAGATATATTGTCAATATGATTTTTTAAGATAAGCTGGATCTTTAAGACTGTGATTTGATCTAACTAATGTAATGCATTATTTCACAATTAACTATGACAGTATCATTATAAGAGGCATAAGGTGGTGTTACTCAAGTTCCATCATTGAAAATAAACTGTACGTTAAAACAATTAAAAAGAGATAAAAATCTTACTTTGTCCAGTATTTCTGTTATCAAATTAATGTTGAAATCAACACAAATTACGATTTATTTCTTAATCTTCCATTATGATTATATAATATATAAAATAAACTCTGTAAAGTCTTCGTCTTCGAATAAGTTCTATAAATACACAATAAGAGATAGTCATTTATTTCGGCACAAGCAATCTCACATTAACTACTACGGTTTTTTTTAAGTCACTGTTTCTGTAATTAGTATTCCAACCTGCTGCCATGTTTAATTGCAGTTCATATTTCAGTGAATTCATTTGAAGTGAAGAGCTGCAAGTAAATATTTACTTCGTTTGCTGCGAACATTAAAGTTGTTTCCGCATTCAGCTTTATCTCTGCACTGCTCCAGTTTGTTTTGATATGAATTAAATTAACAAAGCAATTTATATTACAATGAATTTTGAAAGAAATTTAAACGCAGTTCTTATTTCATTGTTTAAATGGAATATACAGTACTTAAATTTACATATCGGCCTGATTAGAGAACAGCACGCGATGTTAACACTGAAAGCACATATTTAAAAAGAAATCTAAGGAACATATCCTTAAAAAATGGCAGAAATATCACAGTAATAGTCTATTTTTATGTATATTTAATATTTAATTTATTAATATATTTAAAAATTACAAATGTACGTATTTAAATATTGCATGTAAATATAGATTTACATTTATTATATTTTGTTCTCTCTATTCTATCACCTACACCTACTTCATTTCATCTCTGCATCGTCCAAAGGTTGACTGGTAGAGAATGCTTCTGGCATTAAGTCCGCCTATATACATATTATATATGAAGTTAAATAAATAAATAAATATTATATCCTCCTTCGTATCTGGTATTAAAGAATCCATTCAGGAAAGCATAGACATGTAATAGAATTTAGTTCGTCAGAGAAACATAAAATTCCCCTCGTTTAAATAATACATGAAAGCTTTTTTAAGTACGTGCTTACAAGTTGCGGGCTGTTGAAAAAAACTTTCATTAACTTGATGAAAGCTCTTTTAATACAACATATTGTTATGTTTCTTAGCTGCATGCATATTACCTGAATATTAAATATTTAATATTCGCAAAGAAGCCTTTGTTATTATTGAACTAACTGTAATTATTTATTGTCATTCATATTCATAGAACATTTGTTTTATTATTACTCTAAATTTTTTTATGTAGCTGCCCTTCATGTCCGTAGTATGTGCATAGACTGGACTTGCGCATAGTGTAATTATCATATATAACTATCCAATGCAAGAGGTTGAAGTAGTGACTTCAATTAGTAGTGAATTCAAATAGAGTGCTATAACAGGATTTTCCACATTTACCACAATTTACAGTCTTTGTATCTAGTGATCATACCAGCAATTTTAAGTGCTGTGTTTACCACGTGCTCGGCGGTGAAGGAAAACATCGTGAGGAAACCTGCATGTCTAAGAAATAATAAAAATATTATTTCGAGGATATGTGAAGACCGCCAACCAGCATTGGAGCAGCGTGGCGGGTCCTTCACGGCTCCAAAACCATCTCAGATATTTGGGAAGGAGACCTTGGCCCAACCGTGGGCACTTGCAGGCTACTACTTTAGTTTACTTTATGCCTGTCTACTAATAACCAAAATCTTATTCGAGAAGCGGTTCATAGATTTTGTATAGCAAATAGTTTCTTGCTGTTTCTCTTCTGTCCAACTTACCTTAATTATCACCAGAGAGTTAAGTAAATCAGAAGATCGACAAGGCTTTTACGTTTTCATCGTTAATTATTATCACATACCTCGTGCTTTGTCCGTTCATCCTTTCCTGTTCGATCCGTACTTCTTTGGAATGCGCTCCCACTCGAAATCAGAGCGTCTAACAGTCGGAACATATTTAAAAAGAAATCTAAGGAACATATCCTTAAAAAAATGGCAGAAATATCACAGTAATAGTCTATTTTTATGTATATTTAATATTTAATTTATTAATATATTTAAAAATTACAAATGTACGTATTTAAATATTGCATGTAAATATAGATTTACATTTATTATATTTTGTTCTCTCTATTCTATCACCTACACCTACTTCATTTCATCTCTGCATCGTCCAAAGGTTGACTGGTAGAGAATGCTTCTGGCATTAAGTCCGCCTATATACATATTATATATGAAGTTAAATAAATAAATAAATATTATATCCTCCTTCGTATCTGGTATTAAAGAATCCATTCAGGAAAGCATAGACATGTAATAGAATTTAGTTCGTCAGAGAAACATAAAATTCCCCTCGTTTAAATAATACATGAAAGCTTTTTTAAGTACGTGCTTACAAGTTGCGGGCTGTTGAAAAAAACTTTCATTAACTTGATGAAAGCTCTTTTAATACAACATATTGTTATGTTTCTTAGCTGCATGCATATTACCTGAATATTAAATATTTAATATTCGCAAAGAAGCCTTTGTTATTATTGAACTAACTGTAATTATTTATTGTCATTCATATTCATAGAACATTTGTTTTATTATTACTCTAAATTTTTTTATGTAGCTGCCCTTCATGTCCGTAGTATGTGCATAGACTGGACTTGCGCATAGTGTAATTATCATATATAACTATCCAATGCAAGAGGTTGAAGTAGTGACTTCAATTAGTAGTGAATTCAAATAGAGTGCTATAACAGGATTTTCCACATTTACCACAATTTACAGTCTTTGTATCTAGTGATCATACCAGCAATTTTAAGTGCTGTTTGGAGCTTCATGGATTGAACGATATAATGGCTTAATATAGAAATTCTTATTTACTAAGTACTCGGGGGTGAAGGAAAAGATCGCGAGGTAACCTGCATATCTGAGAAATAATAAAAAATATTATTTCTAGGATATGCGAAGCCCGCCAACCCGCGATATGTGAAGCCCGCCCGCGCTTGAGCAGCGTGGCGGGCCTTTGCCGGCTCCAAGAACACTCTCACTTACAGGTTACTATACTTTACTTTTTTTTTACACTCAATTTAGCTAAGGAATGCTGTCGCACCCCAGGTGAAGTATCCCGCCATTAATTATCAAAAAAAAATTATAAACATTTAGGTTCATAAATATAAGACTACTTCCCCGTTAATTTATCTACCAAGAAGTGAAAAATTAGCGAAGAAAAGATAAATCCTTGTTATCTCACGCAGAAATTCGTGCTTTCCTGATCAGGAACGTGAATCTTTATTTTTTTTTAAAAAGATGCTTTAACAAACTGTATAAGTAAAAGTAAACTAAAGTCTGCTCGAATTAGAATATAGATTAAAGTTATTACAGCAACTCCGGTGCAGTCTTTATTTTATGACATAGACGCACGAAATAAATGGAAGAGTCGGGAGAGGAAGACCTAGGCGAACATTTCACGATCAAATCGGAGACGTTCTGAGAAAAGGCCAAGGCAAGAGTAGTCTAAACGAAGAAACATGCATGCGAAGATTGATGAAAGTGGAAGAAGTGAAAGACGTATGTCAGGACCGTAGCAAATGGAAGAAGATTGTCTCTGCCTACCCCGTTGGGAACAATGCGTGAATATATACATACATATACGTACATATGCACGAAAACGTATCTTTGAAGGTTTCATATAAATATTTATTTGATAAAAGACTCAAAATACATTTAACTAAAATTGTTAAAATTAATACATAAAAGTAGTATTAATGATAGAGTAGTCTATCTCGTAGAATACCGGCGTTACGTAGAGGCATGCTCTACCCCTCCCCCCTCCTATCTCCCAAATATCCTTAAAAGCCGGGAAAGCATCTGCAGCTCATCTGGTGTCCCCACTCTCTTCCTCCCCAAACCCCTCCCTATCCCTTCCATCCCTTAAATATCTTTATAAGCCGTCAACGTAACTACAGCTCTTTTGATGTTGCATATGTACGTGGGCGACGGTAATCACTTACCATCAGATGAGCCGCTATTGTTTGCCCACTTTCCCATAAAAAAACCGTGTTTGCCGGTGGGCTTTGCTAAATGAACAGCATAAGCGAAGTTAAGTTTGAATATAATATGTATAATTTATGATTGTTATATTATTTATTTTATTTATTTACTTATTCTTTATTGTGTCCCTTAACATAAGGAATACAATGCGCGACTTAATGCCTTTTGGCATTCTCTACCAGTCAACCCTGGGTAGGAAAGAATATATTTTGGTAGGTTCAAAATAAATGATAAATATAAATTAAATATTAATATTAAATTCATAACCCTTATACTTACATACTTATAACATACATAATATACTATACATAAACCATATATAAGACATATATATGTCTGATATATTTTCCTTTTCATTTCATCAAATTTTTGTTATGAAGACTACACTGATCTGTAAGTATTACACAATAACTCACTACACTTCTGTTCGAGTTATTTCTTAATTTTCTGAAAAAAAATCTTTCGCGTACAAAAATTGAAGAAATGGTCCTTAAGTAAATTATTTGAGAACAAATCTTTCCTAGCAAAAATTTTTTTCTTTAACAATTTTCTCAAAGTAATGAAAGTCATTTGTTACAAAATTTTCGTGCAATAGTATATTAAAGAAGTTCAGATTAATGTGTCTATTATTACTTTTCTAGTTAAAACGATACTGAGGTTTGTTTTATTTTAAATTACAATGAAATAAGAGTTATTCGCACTTACTCCAATTTCTCTAATTAATAAGGTTCATAGCTGAAATTTTTTTGTTTAAAGAAAGTGCTTTTGAAAGATGTTTGCTCCACGCTGGGCTCTTTACGCAACTCTAATGTACTAAGCTGGGTGAGAAGCTTGCTGTGCGCAGCGCTGGTACCTGTTCACTTCTTCTAAAGCAGTCTTCAAATAGACCAATGGTATGCCGATTTGCGTTTACTATATAGAAGTGAGTCATTCCGAGTGCATCGTCTCACACAACGGTTTAAATA
This sequence comes from Bhutanitis thaidina, assembly GCA_029286595.1. NCBI lineage: Eukaryota > Metazoa > Arthropoda > Insecta > Lepidoptera > Papilionidae > Bhutanitis > Bhutanitis thaidina. The sequence continues at coordinate 2,270,757 of JAGSMS010000020.1, read as the reverse complement.
ATTGAGATATATTTTAGTTGCCAGTACAAAAACAAAATAAACTAACCTGTCGCATATTGAGATTATAACGAAAACTCAACATTAGATTATCGCAGAAAACAATTTATGAACGAATTTAAAGAAGAGTAAACATACGTACGAATTATAAAAAAGACGTTGACAGAGTAAAAACAAAGCGGAAAGAATTTTGTTTCCAAAATTTTCTGTCCGAATTTGTTCGCTTGCAAATGTCAGTTCGTGTAACAAACGACCGTAATTTGTAACAAACATGGCATTATAAATATTCATAAGAAACGATGTCCGGCCTCAAAGTTAAATTTGATGTTTCGTTGAAGGCAATAGACATTTATCCTGGTTTTTTTTATAAGGAAAAATTGTAAACATATTACATTTTTGGGTATTTTTTGTAAATTTATGAATTTTGTGTAGTCCACTATATAATCAAGTCCAGAACAAATATTAAATATTTTTCACATATCGTAAAAACTAGCCGTTACCGGCGACTTTGTACGTATGGAGTTCGTAATTTGCCGACGTAAGTTTTGTGTGTTTGCGTAGGACAATTGTGATGAAAAACTCCGTACTTCGTGGGCTGGCAGATTTTCTTACAGTTTTCTTGTGTTGCTCGTGAGGTTTTCTTCCTTTTATATGTTAACACGAACGCAGGTCTGTTCTAAAGATCGCAACAAAGCACGGTCCTGAGCCACCAGCATCCATCGACTGCCCGCAACGCTGCGCAGGTCGTCACTCCATCTTGTGGGGGGTCGTCCCACAATGCGTTTGCCTGTACGTGGCTGCCACTCGAGAACCTTTTTTCCTCAACGCTTGTCAATTCTGCGAGCTATGCGGCCGGCCCATTGCCACTTCAGTTTGCTGATCTTTACGGCTATGTCGGTTACCTCAGTTCTGCTCCGGATATCATCGTTGCAGACTCTATCACGCAGAGAAACACCGAGCATAGCTCTTTCCATAGCGCGCTGAGCAACTTTGAGCTTCTACATTCGGCCTGCAATAAAGGACCAATTCTCAGCTCCGTAAGTCATCACTGGCAACAGGTAAAGCCGCCAAGCGGCGGCTTTAGCAGTTGCTCGAATGGGCCGGCTCGACCGGATTAATACCACGACCTCGCAGAATACCGGAGTGAAGTAGAGGCATCTTGTGCTTTTGCGTTTCGTTTGGTGAGTGAGGTAACCCGAGGCCCACTCGCCCTCCTCATTCCACTCCTTATCCTCTCTCCCATCTCCCAAATACCCTTAAAGGCTGGCAACGCACCTGTAGCTCCTCTGGTGTTGCAGATGTATGTGGGCAACGGTAACCACTTACCATTAGGTGAACCTATTGCTCGTTTGCTGCCTTTCGCATAAAAAAAAAACGCACTGGATGTATGCTTTACTATTGAGGTTTTGAAGCCAAGATACAGTTAGAAGTTTCTCGAACAATACTATTAATTAAATGCATTTATTTAGCAATTGAGGCTTCGCTTCTATCGAGGTGTTGATTTTCTCCATTAGAATAAATGTTACGTTTCGTCCCTTTCAAGAGGCGATGGTGAAAATCAGGGTAGTTAACAATGTATAGAAGATGTATAGGAATATGGAAATAAGGCGATTATTAGCGTAATCACATTATCACCACGTTGTGAAAATATAGTTTTCACAATTGATATGAAACTATTTACGAATTTCATCGCGTTCAATAAGCTTTTTTTAAATCCTGCCGTTTCGGCTGCTGTACAGCACCCGTGGTCACGGGGGTCAGAGATGTTTGACGTCCTGATGTCACAGTTAACCCGGCCACCGTCTGCTTTATATTTATTAATCTACGCAGAATGAGCTCACGACAGTATCTTGTGGTCGTTCAGTGGTATGCTTGGTCTTGAATTTAAGCGGGATCGTCGAGATTTAAAAAGAAGCTAATTGAACTCGATCAAAGTTCCCTTTCAAATGTGTATTCTATTGTTTAGTTGGAAAAATAAAGCAATTATTGTGAAGGTGGCGGATTAGATGTTATAAAAACACGTTACCGTTTACTGACTGTTTTTGAATTACACTGCGATTATTTATTATACTAGACGATTTAATTACATGCAATTTAAATGATTATCTGTTACTTCAGCGTCACTTATTTTTAATATTTCACCACTGTTAGTATATCGCAAAGAGCATACCATATTTTCCAGTGAGCAGGGGAATCAAAGAAAGTGCAGGGAAACAATTATATTTTGCCATTTTCAGTCTTCGAATTTGAAAAACAGTCGTCTTTTGGAACGAATACGATGTTTATCAGAATTAATACTATTTAAACACGAACTCGGAACGTTATTGAACTTTGGATGCCAGTCCAAACTTTCGCCGTAGAAGAATACTAAGAATGCGGCAGTAGTTTTTCCATAAATTGCATAAACGCTTATCTTTTAAATAATCTGCTTAAACACAAGTTTACCAAAAAAAAACTGTTTAGTTTATTGTTCAATGTCATTTAGTCTTTGATAATCGGTGTCTTTAATAATTGACACGACATAGTAGCTGGCTCTACATTTCTAACTATTCTGCGCATAGAATAAGTACTTTATTTATAAGAAATGGGGCAAAGCTGCTCACCGGATGGTAAGTGATTACCGTCAGCCACGTACATCTGCATCACTAGAGTAGCGGCAGGTGTGTTGCTGGTCTTTATTTGGGGGACGGAGAGTGGGCTTCTGGTTACCTCAGTTACTGAAACGTAGAAGCGCAAGATGCCTCTACTCCACGCCGGTATTCTGCGAGGCCGTCCTTGATCGACCTGGTCTGCTCGAGTGGGCCGGCTCGATCGAGCAGCAGCAAAAGCCCCCACTTGGCTCTACCACGTTTTAATAGTATACGATAGTACACGACGTTCCCATAATAATAAGCGTATAAATGCGAGAGAAACGAACGCTGCATGTCCTCAAAATACCGTGAGCACATTCTGCGTAGATTTCTGTATAGATCAAAACTTCTAAAGCCTCTTTCCCCCAGTGACCACGGGTGCTGTTAAGCACTCGAAACTTCGGGAACATAAAAACAAAAATTAAACGCGATGAAATAATGATGTCGTTTTAAAATGTGTAGCGTTCGCGTAAATACAAGAAATCATTATAAAATAGTGGAATGAAATTAAATGAATGAGAGTAATGTTAATACTGATGAAAATTATCAAGATGTAAGGAAGCTTTTGCAAAGCACTGCTGGGCGATAGCTTCCTTCTTAAATATCTGAGAGGGTTTTGGTGACTTCGCCACTCTGCTCCAGTGCGGGTTGGCGGACTACACGTGTCCTCAAAATAATATTTCTCGGGCATCCAGGTTTACTCACGATTGTTCCTCACGATAAATTCAGCACTTAAATTTGTTTTTAACAATTTTAGCAATGCCGCGACCGGGGATCGAACTCAGGTCACATCCGCTCTGTGAAGCTAAAGCTACCACGGCTCTGAACTATGTATTCTAGTGCGTAAATGGAATTAGTGTCCGATTTGTTGCACTCGTGAATTTACGACGGACGAATGAAAGGGAGACAAATGAGTTTGAAAAGCAAAAAATATGAAGGGAGATCGACCAAACGATCAGGCATTAAATGAGTGTTTGCGGTTCTTAAGTGGCGTTTGAAGATTTCTTAAACGCCTCCGTCGTGTGCGGTGCAAGAAGCAAGAATGAAGCGGTTTACGTCTTATTATTGTAGAATGATCATATTGTAAATGCGACTAGAAATAACTGATTAACATCGTTCGTTACATCACCCAGGATTGCTACTTCCAAGAAATGTATGCCGGCTTTCGCTGTCCCTTTCTGGGAGAGGCCTTTGTTCAGCAGTGGACTGAAATAGGCTGATGTAGTAGAAGTTATATTTTTTTTTATGAAAAAGGCAGCAAACGAGCAACCGGCTCGCCTAATGGTAAGTGATTACCGTCGCCCACGTACATCTGCAACAGCAGAGGAGCTGCAGGTGCATCGCCAGTCTTTAAGTGTATTCGAGGGATTGTAGAGATGACCGAACCGAACAAAAAGTCGAAGCACAAGACGCCTCTACGTCATGCAGTAAAGCCGCCGCTTGGCTCTACCACGTATAAAAGGTAGAGCTGTGGTAGAGCCAATCACCATTTGATATTACATGACAGATTCTTTCCGACCGCTAAATCTCGTCACTTAACCCCTAGGATAAAGGATATTATTTGGATTCCGCTATAGGAGTCCGCGGTCCTTTGTTCAAATGGACCAAGTGTAATCAGTGCGATAGTACAATGGGATTTCGACAAAGAGCATTATTTATATAATGGTTTCTGTTTCTTTTTATCATTTTTCTTTTATCTCATAATGAGATTGTTTTCATAGATTCTGTTCCACACGAATTTAGGCAAAAGTTGTTTATTCGATTTAATAATATTTTAAAGACAATATCTCATCAAATTAAACGTAACGATCATTCTCTTCAGTGAAGTTTTCTAAATATTTATTATATTTTTTTATTAAGTGTTTTTTATGTTCATATTAAGTAAATTAACTTTGTTATCAGATACTCTATCGTATACGACGAGGACCATCTTGCAGTGTAAGACATAATATCGTAAATAAAACCATTGAAGGAGGCCTCTCATAACAGGCTACGATTCTACGCTAGAAAGAAGAGCCCCAAACCTCTGTGTTTTATTAATAAAAAAATTAAAAGAGTAAGCATTGATATCAAATACTGTGAAATGCACTTTGCCAGTTTGACAAATTCAATTTATCGACACCTAGGGATTCTGTTCATAACAGATTTCCCAACTTATACCAGCACGTGCTCTCAGAGCGAAAGTTCGGCTCATACGTGAACACAATATTGATTTAGCAATATTTGATAAAAGTTGTCGCCAATATCTATAATAGATATTTGTGATTCTGATACGTCTTTGTCTACCTTATATATATATAAATCTCTATATATAAATCTATATATAAATCACTATATAAATATATAAATCTCTTGGACAACGCACATTTTATGATATTACCACTCTTTCGTGGTAATTTTGAAATGTAGATTATAGTTTGTTTTCGCTTTTCTATCGAAAATACTAGATACGAATTAATATCTAAGATTGTGTAATTCTCTATCACCAAAAATATGTGACTGAAAAACTATTTATGTATTTAAGAAAAGAATCGAAGACCGCTATATATCATTCGCAGTATGAATTATTGGTCCTATTCTGTTACGTATATATTTATTTAAGTTTAGTTATTTATGTATATATTCATCTGTATATTTATGTATTTATATAAGTACGTATTTATGCATTTATTTAAGTATATATTTATATTTATATGCATATATTTATGTATAAGAAGGTGTATGTAGATTTATGTAGAAAGTTTTGCATATATGTATGTTTTCTTTTTTTTTGTATTGTACCCGTGCAATCTACCATTGACTAACTACTGCCCTGTCGCAGTTCTGCTTGAAGAAATAAGCAGTACCTTTGTACAGACCATTTCTTCCCATCATATTTCTTTTTTTTCCAATTTACGTGTATGTAAATAATTTATTAAATAATTATAAATTATGATTATCAGCCTCTACGCTACTGCTGGATAGCGTCTATACGAAGTAAGGATATTGGTCGTGATTGCTTTTCAGAAGCAACAATAATTAACCTTAGATACATGACATGTATATTTGTTTATATTTTGTATTAAAATTCATTATTCTATGTGTATATGGTATATTTGTATATTTTTTATTTATGTATCTATGTATGTATGTATGTATGTATGTATCTACCTGTCTGTGTAAGTATATATTTTGATATTTATATCCTTTCACTTGTTTTATTCTCTTAGCTGTATCGCCTCTATTACGTATATATCTCTGCTTAGCCTAATGGTTGACTGGGAGGGAATGCCTCTAGGCATTAAGTGCGCCATATGTACCAATTTGTGCATAAAGATTAAATAAATAAATAAATAAGATTTATTAATGTGGGGCATAAACGATTTCGTATGTCATAAAAAACTAATTATGAAAAAAAAAGTGTAGGTCCTTTTCCGTTACATGTTTACCTCATCTCACACAATATCTTAAGAGTATTAAAAATATAAGCGAAAAAATTTGTATTGAAATATCCGATTTTAATACCTACGCCTCATATGTCAATTTTCGCAACGCGGATTCCGAGATTTGCCTGCACGCTGTGATACATACCGATAGACAGACTCAGGTCTGCCGACGGACTGATCGGAAAATCCATCTTCTCCAATCTACTCATAAAGGTAAGGATAGATACATCTTCCATATAAGACATGTCGCAGTTCCTTGGCCCTCTTTTGAATGGCCAATGTGGAGAGGATTTTTTTAGGGATGCTAAAGAAGGAGAAGAAAGTCGCGTATGATAGACATATACATAGACACTAATCTGTCACAGATACATTTGTGTTGTTCTTTACTCTTTACGTTCTTGTATATTGGTAGGGTATATATTGTGTATTTATTTAGATATATCAGTATATATGTGAGAGTAGATATCAATGTATAATTATTATATTATATTTTAATTTCTTAGTAACACTGCTCACTGGTTATTATTTTCTCTGCAAAGTGGTTGCCTGGTAGAGATCGCTTCTAAACGGCAATTAAGCCAAATGTACCTGTATGTTTTTATGTGTCTTATTATTGAATTTTTTCCTATTTTGTTAATTGGTGTACAAGAAAGTGTATTTCATTCATTCACTGTCTAAAATGTACTCTTACTTAAAACATTTAAATAATTATCATTTTCAACGGCATGTTTTCATGTCTATAAATTTTTTCGTTTTTATTTTATAACGTTTTTAAATTTCACGTACGTGTTAACCTTTGTTTAATAAATGGATGGAGTCACGCGGGCATTGTGGGAATTAATAGAAATAAATTGCCTCAAATCTGTGAATGTCCCAACAAACACACAGATTTGCTAATATATTTTTATCAAACAACATATCATTCTTTATTCAAACAACGTTTAATCATAATTACGTTACCTAGGAGTTTTCTTGCTTAATTACTTTTTAAAGTAATTCATAATATCAATTAAATTTTAACTGGGAATCTTTTTATTATCTTTTCGTATATCATAATATAGGCGGTTTCGAGTTTCAGTACAGTTATTACCCGCGGCTTCGCTTGCTTTTAATTCGGATTTATAATACAAATACAAGCTATTTACGTCTAAATTAAATATTTCGAAGTGCTTGTTAATAAGATGATTGTTTTAATCGGTCTGTTAGTTGGGTCTGTTTTGAAACGAATTTTTAAGTGTTTTATAAGAAATGGTGTACGGTATGAATAAAAAGGTGATTTGAAATGAAAAATTACTATGCACAATTTCGCATGGGCGAAATAATGAAATTGTATACAATTATTACTCAGTTCGTAGAGAAGAAGAGTACCACTGTCCCTCCCACAAATGGCTGCACTACTTCTTCTACACAATGCATCTTCGACACAATAATGACCCACACCAGCACTACACATAACACAGCCCTCACTAAGACTAGGAACTGAAGTCCTACCTAGTCCTGAGGATGTAACACCTTAATTAAAATATTCACGCGTGGTAACCGTGTAAAGGCAAACGCAGTATAGGATGACTCCCCCACAAGATGGGAATACGTGGTAGAGCCAAGCGGCGGCTTTTGCTGCTGCTCGAATGGACCGGCTCCACCGGGGTGGTACCACGGCCTCGCAGAATACCGGCTGGAAGTAGAGGCATCTTGTGCTTCTGCGTTTTGTTCGGCGAGCTAGGTAACCGGAGGCCCACTTCCCCTCCCTATTCCCCTCCTCTTCCCTCCCATCTTCCAAATATCCTTAAAGACCGGCAACGCAACTGCAGCATCTATGGTGTTGCAGATTTATGTGGGCGACGGTAATCACTTACCATCAGGTGAACCGCTTGCTCGTTTCCCGTCTTATTCATAAAAAAAAAAATTTTTTTTCAATTTTTAATCAAATTAAAATATTATCTGAAGCCTTGAGAAATTATTTTTCGTGCGGCACAGATTTACAGCTCCTAGCGTTCAAGCCAATCGTTTAGCCAATGCGCCAGCAGAGCCGAAGAAATGTTGAAAAAACTGTTTGTTCGACTCGTTTGCTCTTGTGCTTCTCATTCCGTCGTTTTGCAAAGCTTTGCAATATAGCACAGCAACGAATGCTTATGAAAGCTCGAAAGCCCATTACATTTATTTATACTGCTTCTGCTATTGCAATTAAGTATAAAATGAGCTACTTTGTTTACTTTACCGCGCTTTGTGTTACGTGAAATAACTAGACGTTATTTTAGATATTCCAAATAGCAAGTGAGAAATATTACAGAATAACTTTAGTAATTTTTCCTTAAAAAAAATAAGCGGATTTCCCATTAACTTCAAAGCTAAACCGAAATTGATATCATCCTGGTTTATATGTGAAAGAAGAGCCTCCCTCAAAGATTGCCACTATGCTCGGTCCTGAGCCACCTGCATACATCGACTTCCCGCAACGCTGCGCAGGTCGTCACTCCATCTTGTGGGGGGTCGCCCTACACTGCGTTTGCCTGTACGTGGCTGTTTTCGAATGAGCATATCAAAATAAGCAAGGTTGGCACGCTAAGAAGTTCATTATTCCATAGGTGGTTTATTTAAAAAAATCCTTACTGACGTAGTGATAAATTTTTCAATAATACAAATAGCGGTGACGTATTTGTGGTTTGATTTTATATACCCAAGTCTGCAGAATATACTACAGACATTAATTAGCTTTAGTTGCTCAACTTGCAGGGGATAGTTAGAGTTTCAAGCACAATTTTACAGATAAGTGAAATTTGGCCACTGATAACGATGGCAAACCAATTTAAATTATACTATTCACGGAAATATCCAACGCCATTTAATAGGTCTCGATGAGTTATTGCTTTAAGTTCGGATCGCGTTTCAAGTTTACTCGCTCGAAAACGTAATGACGCTAAACAGTATTCGAAGTTCCATCAATATCACCTAGATGGTTGGCATTCCACCACAGTGCGTTTTAGTCGATTTTCTGCCACGCACTTCGACTTTTTGATTTGATTTCCGAACAGTTCCTTCCCGAACCTTCAAGAAAAGTGCCTATTCCTTCCTTAAAGGCTGGCCACGCATCTGTAGCTCCTCTGGTGTTGCGGATGCTCGTTTGCCCCCTTTTTCTATAAAAAAAAAGAAACTGCGAGCGGTTATGAAATAATATTAATTTAACAATCATATTTAGTTAAAGGTTTATTAATAAAATACCTGTAAATTAAAGATTGGCGCAAGGGTTTAAAGGGAAACTATCAAGCTTATACTTACTACTCATAAAATTCCCAATAATCTGTTATATATAGATATTTTTTTTTTTTTTTTACTTCTGTTTACTCGGTGATTTTTTAATAAAGTTTTATTAATCATATTTTGATTTAATCACTCTCGAATATTACGCTGAGATTTCCTTTAACTTAGACCCAGCGAAGTGGCCTTGACCTGTTCGTATTTAGTTATTAAAGTAAACTTTCAATAAATATCGTCAGGAGATTAAGATGTAACAAACTTTGTAGACTTTCAATTTATAAGATCGTTGGTTTGGTTCGTTCTCTTATACAGATTTTCTACATCGGCTTGTCTGAAGTCACGGGGAGAACATAGGCGTTTGGAAAAAAGCGCCTAAACGTAAAGCGCCTAAACGTAAAGCGCAAAAAACAATTTCAATCGTATAGAGGCCAATAATCGACCATAATCGTATGGTCAATTATATTATTTATCTATTTAGTATTAATTAATGACAATTTAGAAGGGTTCATATTTGGCTGAATTTTTCTTCATTTATTATTTTAGACTTTTTTTTTTATGGAAAAGACGGCAAACGAGCAAGCGGTTCACCTGATGGTAAGTGATTACCTTCGCCCACATACATCTACAACACCATAGATGCTGCAGGTGCGTTGCCGGTCTTTAAGAATATTTGGGAGATGGGAGGGAACCTCTTCCCTCCCATCTCCCAAATATCCTTAAGGGGAATAGGAAGCGGGTGTGGGCCTCCGGTTACCTCACTCACCGAACGAAACGCAGAAGCACAAGATGCCTCTACTTCACGCCGGTATTCTGCGAGGCCGTGGTATCAATCCGGTCGAGCCAGCCAATTCGAGCAGCAGCTAAAGCCGCCGCTTGGCTCTACCACGCTTATAACTTGACTACTACGGCACGGAATAAGCAAAGTAAAGCGTAGCAGCTTTTAAGTGCGCACTGCTGGGCAAAGGTCTCCTCAAATATCTGAGAGGGTTTTGGAGTCGGGAAGGGTCCGCCCCGCTGCTCTAGTGCGGGTTGGCGGGCCTCACATATCGTCGATCGTTGATGATTTGTTGCCGGCTACCTGGGATCGAACCCAGGTCACTCGCGCTCTATTAAACCAGTCAGCGCTGCTGAGCAGTATCTGGCTGTCACGGCATGGAATAGAACAGAATAAATATTTATTCAGCACAGTAACCAATCAGTTGAAAGTGAAAAAAACACAGAATATCGCTTGTGCGGGAAAGAGTAATCTTTCTCGACGTTGATCGCCTAAAAATTGGCATAACGAATGATGCAGAAAATATACATAATACTCGTGAAAGCCGAAACAGACAAGAAGACCTGGCCTCACGAGGTGACCGACATGTGGGGTTGTGTGCTGACCGAAATTATTCCGATCATCGTCTCTGCGAATGGGTTAATCCCAGCCAGCCTCTCGGAACATCTGAGGCGGCTGGGACTCCGTCACGGACCGCTCAGAGCTCAAATGCAGAAGGCGGTGCTATTTGATACCGCTCGCATTGTCCGCCGGTTTCTTTCCCTTTCTCCCTAACCCTCGGTCTCACCTGTCGGGAGCTTCCGTCTGGTTGGGTTTTATTTATCTATTTAATTTTTTTATATATGTATTTTATTCAATATTATTTATTTTATGGTATTATATGTATCTATACGTATTTATATATACAACCCAACTAGATGAGAATATATAGAAATACTCGTAACTGCGTCACCGACCCGAGCGTGGCAGCATAGTATCTTTCTCTGCCCAGAAAAGTGTAAATGGAGTGACACTTAAAAACTCCTTAATAGAAGATAGTATAGACGAAGACAAATAAGCCCAACTCCGAATTCAATTGATTATATCTGATTTTTGTCTATCGGCGAGTTTATGTTTGTCTGTTTGTAAAGGCATTACGCGTAATACCGGGAGTGAACAGTACTAGAGTTTCATACAGAAAGTAGTTGCAGAAGTTATTACTTAGCTACTTAGTTTTGAGCACACATAGCAAGCTTATGCTAAGGTCGTAAACAGTCATGTCATTACATCGTATGACAAGCAAGCAGACATTTGCAACAACGTCCAATGCAGGCGTCACAGTGATTAATGCATCTGATATGCGACATTTTAATCGTATTATTCCGTAACTCGTATTATATTAAGACTTATGTATGACGAATGTCAAGTAATAATGCTTGATCTACCTGAACGATATTTTTCGTTTTTTTTTTTTAAGAAATTTGATTTACCCTGTAAGTGGCCTCCTTCTCAAATACATGTATCAGAGAGGGTTTGGGAGCCCTGAGTATAACTAAAGATAATTTTATGTTTATTAATAAAAACTTATGATAATTTTATCTATAATATGTACTGAACAGAGTTCATATTGTATAGTATTAAACCATTCCTTTTTTAAATATTAGTGAGTTTAGAACTTGACTTGCCTTCGACGACCAGCCACGGCATCTGCAGCTCGTTTTAAAAAGCACGTGAAGGCTTCTTCTAGAGATATCCACGCGCTTTCAGGTTTTCCAAAAAACACTACGTAGTTAGCAGATAAGTTACCCTGAAGTCGAGGTTTGGTAAATTGGTTTTGTAACAGTTTTTGAACCTAAACAAATCCAAAAAAAAAGTGTAGGATTCATTAATTTTTATTAGTCCCCCTATCAGGTGATAGTCGGACTAACAAAAATAAATAATGAAATAATATCGTTTTTCTCGTCGAATTTTAAAATTTGGACAGATAATTGTTGTTTTAACATTGATAAATATGCAGAGTTTATTTGTTTTTATAAATCACAAAGAAAAAATTTGATTTAAATTGATACTATTCTTTTAAATAAGTTTTAGATGTTGCATTTTTGACTTATTTTGAAAAAAGCGGAAAAACATGATAACTCAAAAATTTTATCTTTGCATAACGCATGTGGCGGTTAAAATTAGCGCAAATAGTCATTCCTATCACCTCCTAACGGGAATACGTCGAACTTCAAATAACCCTGTATACTTTTCGGATATATACATATATATACAGGGCGGATGCGACATTATTGACATTGATAAAAATGTTGCCATAGTTATTTGGAATAGTGAAAAAAGAATTATGAATAAGAAATATCCATTGTTTCAAAAAGCTCAAAAAAACTTACGGAAATAAAAATCATGAGCTTTTCGTAATGACACATAGATTACAGACTTCGGCAAGCTACTAGCACAAATATCTTGATTCAAAGTAACGAAAACTAAAACTATCGTTTGACTAAACCACTGTATATAGTTGATATTTGCTGTATGTAGAAATTTGTATTCCGTGTGTGATTTTTTTTTATAGATAATAGAATCAGGCGTTACATTGCTTCGGCTTTTATGCGCCTCGCCTATGCATATAACACATATATTCTGGATAGTGAAAATTTTGCTTGTACAACTAGGCATAATTATTCGGAAATAGTTACAAAAATTGTATCATTAATTTATTTGAAAACGCCTAGCCTAATAAAACGCTAATGCTATTCGGCTTGACTAAAAGTTTACTGACCTCGGCAAGAGCGGCGACCTCGCAGGATTTGACGGCACATCAGCTACTTCTAACGCGCAAAGCGAGTGCCGGCGCGGACTGTAGATGAGTCGTTGGCCTTGTTAGCGCAAATATTTCCTAGATTCAAAGTAATTTTAATTTAAATTAATTTTAAGCGTGGTAGAGCCAAGCGGCGGCTTTAGCTCCTGCTCGAAAGGGCTGGGTCGACCGGACTGGTACCACGGCCACGCAGAATACCGGCGCGAAGTAGATGCATCTTGTGCTTCTGCGTTTCGTTCGGTGAGTGAGGTAACCGGTGGCCCACACCTCCTCCCTATTCCTCTCCTCTTCCCTCCCATCTCCCAAATATCCTTATAATTAAAGACCGGCAACGCACCTGCAGCATCTATGGAGTTGCAGATGTATGCGGGCGACGGTAATCACTTACCATCAGGTGAACCGCTTGTTCGTTTGTCGTCTCTTCCATAAAAATTATCTTGTGGTTTATTTTAAACTACATACTATACTTATCTAAAGTTCATATTAGGTGAGTAATTTAAAAATGACTTGTAAAATCTGAGGATTCATTTTATGTCGTAACGTTGTATCCACTCTGTGTGTATATACATACATAAATAGGTCTGTTTATAAATATCCGTATAGACATACTTCCGACTACTTATACAAAAAAAATTTCATTACTTATCAATAAATTAAAAAAAAATATTAAACCAAGACTTTATGAAACATGACTCAAATAAGGATACAATATTGGTGTTGTAATGTTATCGGGGAGGGTGTTCCAGAGAAGTGTAGCTTAAACAGTAAAAGAAGAGTTAAGTATTATGTTGTGGAATGCGAATCTTAATTTGGTTTATGGAACGAAGCACTATGTAATGAGTAGAATAAAGACATTGGAAGTTATTCTTAAAATATGAAGGAGAATTGGGATCAGATAATACAGAATGTAATAAAATGCGAATAGAAAGCCTAAAGCTTGGAACGGTAATAAGAGACGCGATTATATTTACGTAAACCGAAAATAAATCAAATGCAGTTATAAAGAAGACGTAACAACTTGTCGATACGTTATTGCAATAACTTCGGGAAACACACATTTGCATAGTAAATAATAATATATAATATTTCTACTTTAATTGTATGTTTTTCTATTTTAACGCTTACATTAATAATTTATTTTTATTTTTTAACATCTCTAAGCTGTGCACTAAAGTATTTAAATAAAGTGTGTCTACGTCACTAATGGATTTAAAAGCACTTTTAATACTTTATCTTAAAGATAAGTATTTAAAAAAAATTATTATGTCATCGTCTCATATCTCTTAGAAAATAGATATATGCTTTATCCGGAGAACCTTAAAACGGATGGTCGTTGAAGACGTTTAGCCAGTTCAAATAGAATTCTTATTCTGTGCTCTTGCACCACAGTCCCTCCCATAAATGGCTGCACTACTTCTTCTACACCATGCTGCTTCGACACACCAATGACCCACACCAGCAATACACATAACACTGGATAATACACGCCACCAACGTTTAATATGCGACACATGTTTCGCCTCACACCAAGGCATTATCAAACGATAACAGATAACAAGCGGTAAAGCATCATTCTATTATCAATTGAATTTCAAAATAAGTGTCATATCATCATCATCATCATCATCATCATCATCATTTCAGCCTATCAGAAGTCCACTGCTGAACATAGGCCTCCCCCAAAGATTGCTCGGTCCTGAGCCACCTGCATCCATCGACTTCCCGCAACACTGCGCAGGTCGTCACTCCATCTTGTCGGGGGGTCGTCCTACACTGCGTTTGCCTGTACGTGGCTGCCACTCGAGAACCTTAAGTGTCATATACGTACTTATAATTGCAAAATTGTGTTGTGTGCAACTACCTTTCACCATGACCAGGGTGGACTGGTAAATAATGCCACCTGGCATTAAGCCCGCCCATTGTAACCATAAGCTCAGGGTAAATAAAAAATAAATAATTAAAAAAGTGATAGCCGTTTTAAAGTCAGCACTTAACAAACTTCTCGCGCAATTCTCTGATAAAGTTAAATTAATATTTAGTAAGTATACGATTAAGGCACTGTTTCCCTTGCTTACTTACTTGTTTTAGTTTTTTTTTAAGGTATGGGGGCAAACGAGAATGCGGTTCACCTGATTTCAAGTGAATACCGTCGCTCACGTATATATGCAACACTAGAGGAGCTGCAGGTGTGTTGCCGGCCTTTAAGGATATTTGGGAGTTAAGGGGTTGAATGAGGATGGGGGATGAGGAGGGGAAGTGGGCCTCCAGTTCCCCTTTCTATCATCCCTTACAAGGGTGACGTTCAAATATTGCGTGTCAGTAATGAAATAATTTGTTTAAAATACTTTTTTTTTAATATTTGTATGTATATAAACATTTATAGTTTATTAAAATTTGCGACGACGATGGGAAATGTCCAAATATCTTATAAAACTGGAGCAACTAGAGGAGGACAAGAGGGTGCCAGGACTCTGGTACTCGTAATTCATTCTTCATCAGCTATACAGGATGTCTAAGACTCAACGTCAAGCCGAAACGGGGTGACAGGATTGATCGTAACCATCATGAGAAGAATCAGAAAAAAAAATCTATCCCATGTAGTTTGAAAATTATGGGCATTTTAAGAAAAACCTAGAATTTTGGTCAAACTGTAGCCATTTTTCGGTTATTGTGGTTAATTTTTATTATTTTTGTTCATTTAAACTTTGGAACCATAACCCTAAATAACATATCTGAATGACAGTCAAAGATAATGACACAGTTGTCCCAAGTTTCCTAGAATTAAGACTAATTTGTTAAACTATGAATTTAAAATTATCAAAATTTGTCGACTTTGAAAGGCCCTCCTTTAAAAAAAATGTACTAGTGCCTTGGGAAGTGGCACTAAAAGTTGGCGCATTTAATCAGGCATCTAAAATGGTACAATACTTGTTAGTTTCATACTAAAAAAAAACAGAGCAGTGCTAGCGCCCCCGCACTAGTGATGCTGCTCCGCATCACTAGTCTGTGGGATTTGGGTTCGGCAAAATCAACATTCTGTCGCTAGAGCATCGTGCAACTGCAACTTGCATATGGAGGAAACATCGATTAATACTAAATTACCTATTTTATTATTAATAGAAAAGGAAATATTTTCACAGTTTCTGCTCTGAATAAAGTTATTTATTATTTTTATAAAGTTGCCATTTAACAAAATTCAAGAGGAGTTATATGACTACAGATAATAAACCTTGAAGTTTCAAAACAATTAGATTCGGGGAGGGAAGGTGAAAATCAAATACGCTATGTGACGCATTGGTTTGTTGTCTTAGCACCTTTAGGCAAACTAAAACTAAAAAAAAAATTTAATGATATTTTTCTTACTAACTTCTTGAATGAAAAGTAGACGGAATGAGAATACATATTACATTCAAACGTAAATGAATTGTAATCCTACAGAAATTATTAGTTTTCATTTTACTATATTGCCTGTGATGTGGTAGAACATATTTATATTTGGCTCGACCTATTTACCTGCTACAATCAAATGTTATGCTCTCACATATGACCCGTGCATATTCTTTATTATATTAATTTAAAGCAGAATTAACAGATATTTTAAAAATATTGTGAAGATACATTAACGCCCTCACTTATGACAAGGAACTTAAGTCCTACCTAATCCTGAGGATGTAACACCTTAATTAAAATATTCTCGCCTGGTAACCGTGTAGAGACAAACGCAGTGTAGGATGACTCCTCCACAAGAAAGAGTGACGATGGAACAATGAACTTCCTGCACAATGGAAGTCGACGGATCCTGGTAGGGTTGTACCGTGTTTTTTGGTAAACTTTAGCGGCTTCAAAGCAGTGAACGTGTGACGTTTATAACAAATAGAGATAGATAGATAGGTTAAATATATAGGTAGTTGTTGTGTTGGTCTTAAAGTAACAGCCTGTAAGTGCCCACTGCTGGGCAAAGGCCTCCTTCTCAAATACTAGTAATCAGAGAGGGATTAGGAGGTTGTCGTGGTCTTGTATATTTTTGATTAACTGAATGATTTGTCCCTTCAAAATCTTCGCAACCAAATGGATCATTCTCAAGCAAACATCCATACCAAAACTGATCTATAATAATAAAGACAGAAACAATGTCAGAGTATTTTCTGATTGTGCTGCCACGTCTTTATCAAATATATAATATATGTTCTGCACATGCAGTGAAAACGTAATAATGTCATTCAATTAAGATATACAAAACTAGCAACCGTGCGAACAATTTTCAGTTACATTCGTCGCATAATGAGGACATGCAAAGCTTTACATGTCAGCTGCTGAGCACGAAGCTTTGTTCACGATACAGCAATCGCTGTAGTTTAATATAATATTTTACAACTTGGTGTTAGATATTTTTTATACTTATATCTAAGCTGATGGAGACGCATCAAACGCAATAATACTAAAATCATATAAGGAAATGAGAAATGAGCTAGTAAATGATAGTATTAATTATTTAAACGACAACCAAATCAGATGTACAAAAACTGATTATGAGACCTGTATTTCAGAGGTCAGCCCCTTCCCAGTAAACGGTTTGAATTAGTTCATAATTTTACTCGTGGTAGAGCTAAACGGCGGCTTTTGCTGCTGCTCGAATGCTCCACCACCTGCAGAATACCAGTGTGAAGTAGAGGCATCTTGTGCTTCTTCGTTTTTTTCGCTAAGTGAGGTAACCGGAGGTCCCCTCCTCCTCCTCATCATCCCTCATATCTCCCAAATACCCTTAAAGGCAGGCAATGCACCTGCAGCACCTCTGGTGTTTCAGATGTAGTCACTTACCATCAGGTGAACCGCTTGCTCATTTGCCAACTTTCCCATAAAAAAAAAATTAGTTCGTTTCTTTATTGCATGTGAATATTTATCATATTATATTCACATGCAATAAAGAAACTACTGTGTAATAAATTACACAATATAATGAACCTTTTAAATATTAGGAAATACTCAGCACACATAATTGACATTACACACATTATCGTACACCCAATATTGCACACACACTAACGTATGCTCAGCGTTTCGCAGCTCCATTTGATAAATCACAATTTAAGAAAACCTCCATTTTGTATTTGCGGTTAATGTAAACGAGAGCCCACAGAACAAGGATTGAATAACCATAAAATTGCAAAATGTCCGAGAAATATTAATGAATATAGAAAAGCGATAACCTCATTAAGCAATCGACTCCAAAAATGCGATTAAATAACAACAACAACAACAAGTATCTAGGCTTCTGTTAACCATGTCAGGACATGTCACTACATGGACTCGAATTTGTATGTTATCTTACATCCGCAGTAGCTTGGTATGCCAGCTCTTTATGGTCTCCTATTTATGATCTTAATATCGCGCAGATAGAGAGAATTAAAAAAAAATCTATCATTTGCACACAGATCACTGTTGAAAATACAATCTCCTCACATTTGAAGAGAGAGGAGAAATATTTGACATGGGACCATTGTTCGATGGGTGTCGCAGAGATATCGATACGCACACATGCCCGCCTTACAACAGACAGACGTCACTGTTCCACGTTCCGTTTCATCCTACCAAATATGATATAAATGCTGTGCGAGACGCTAACTAATATTTACAATGAAGGATTATAAATTCAAAAATATTTGGCACTTTATATCTTACTTCCTCATGCTAGATGTGCTAAAACTCGGACGCGTACTTACACGGTCCACGACCTCCACGTGGGTAACGGACCCCACTAAGTTTGCCATCCAAATGTCAAAATTTTCGTAAACACGAGCCCTTCCGGCACCACGCGTCGAATCTGTTATATGGCTCACGGCCTCGGAACCCGTTCGGATCGTATCGACAATGTGTTTAATCGCAGCTACAACTAAGCGAACATCTTTAAAACAACATTCCCAAACATTTTGCAGAGTCTTTGTGTATTCAGTTAACCCATTTACAAATGTTTATGCGGAGGTACGCTGTACGTGAGTCTCATACTAAAGCCGTCGGCGGTGTAACTGCGAGAATTTAGTGCAAATTACCCGTTGCAACTAAGCATATTATGTCTTCTAGACGGAATATGGCGCTTAACTAGAATTTAAATTAGTTTACATGAGCAGTAAGTCTAGTCTGCACTAGACTGGAATAGTTAATATCGTAGATATTGGACGGTAGTTTAGTAAAAAATGTTTAACTAAGGATTATACGGCGTGTTTACATCAATCAGATATTTAGGGTATGTAATATACCAAAATATTACTCCAAAGTTGAACCTTATCTCGAAGCGTGCAGGTAAGGTAACCAATGGTCAAGGCTCTTGAAACTATCTGATGTAGAAAAATGATCCAAATCCAAATCTGATAGACTGATGATGGCGAGCAGCATCTATGATGCGAAGGTACGGACACTGGGCGCACCATCCTGTTCTGCCCAAAGTCTTCGCTCGGCGCGCCATCTTTTGTTGATGGATTTATGACAAGGTCTATGTTTAGCCATGTATTTCTAAAGTGTAATGATGCTGAATAAAAGGAACAAGATAAAATAAGAACAAAATAAAATAAATCAGATTAAAGAATTTCTTTGATTTGCAATCTATCTTGCAAAGATGGAATGTGTATTCTTTCTGAGACAAACCGCTGATGACTAATATATGTTTAGTTTTTTTTCCATTTTTTGGTTTTTATGTTCACGACGTTTCGAGTGCATTACAGCACCGTGTTCACGGAGGGACTGAGTGTGTCAGACGTACTGATGTCATAGTTAACTTGATCTACAGTTAGCATAAAATTATTAATTTTGGTCCGTTCTACGCAGAAAGTTCTGTCAGCATCTTGTGGTTGCGCACTGGCATGTTTGATTTTAGATTTAATTTTATTTATTACAGGAACCCAAGCCGGTGGTAGCACCCGGCCATCATTAAATTAGGAAGTTTTTTTGATTTCATTGGCCTCGCAAATCATAGGGATCGGTGTTCGGATCGTTCGGTGGGAACATAAATACTAAAATTAAACTCGATATAACATTCGTAAATAATAGATTAATTTCAAATGTATAGTAGTCACGTCACAAGGAACATATTAAATCATTATATTGATACTATAAACTAAACAGACAAACATTAGGTACAATTATTGTTTAATCCATTACTGGTTAATGATAGTGGAATATGACGTGGACTTTAGTAACGGCGATGTGGGTTTACATGAAGGGGAGTTACAAAGTAATTTGGAACTTCGACATTTCGTATGCACTGCATTGAATACATCGATTTCGTTTATTCGTTTATCTGTCCGTAGTACTGCATATGTGAAACTTCGTTTGCCTTAACTAGGTTTTTGTTAACCTTACCTTAACTTGTCTTTTGATACTTAAACAATAATTTTACATTTCTATTTCATCGTATTTCGAAGCAATGTCAGCAAGGAAAATGTTCCGAATAGACAAACAGATTTATAAATTGTTTCCACTGCGCTTGTTTACCAAGTGTTATTCAAATCCTGTATAGATAAAACCATGTTTGTTGATTCTGAACTGATTCTATGTAACAACTATATAGTACATTTATAGATTCATGATTTATTGTTGACCTTAAGCTAAAGGTTACAATAGGCGGATATAATGCCAAATGGAATTCGGGTTGACAACCTTGTCATTGTGGAAAGTAGTTGGCAGCAAAATAAAGAATAACAAACTATAATTGATTCCTAACAATAAATTAATATATATATATAATTATACACGCGCATTCGAACATACAGACAGTCATTTACTAGTCGAGGTGTACTATAATGCACTTACTTACTTTATATATACCCGCTTAATTAACATTCACAACGTGGCTTAAATAACTTAAATAAAAGTGTTTCATCTCACCATTGCTCCTTCACCGCCGAGCTGGTGATAGATAGTTGGATTTGAAAATTTCAATTTAAACTAACAGTTGTGTCGGTACTGGGGATTGGAAAAAGAGGTTGCTCGCGTTCTATGAAAATAAAGCGAGCGTGCGCTACTATGTATTCTATTTACAGAATGATACAAGAATCAATACGAACTTATTTGAGTAACGGACGAACACCGGAATCATTTATATTCTGCATGTATCATAAGCGTGGCAGAGCCATGCGGCGGCTTTAGCTGCTGCTCGAATGGGCCGACTCGACCGGATTGGTACCACGGCCTCGCAGAATACCGGCTTGAAGTAGAGGCATCTTGTGCTTCTGCGTCTCGTTCGGTGAGTGAGGTAACCGGAGGCCCTCTCCCTATTCCCCCCCTCTTACCTCCCATCTCCTAAATATCCTTAAAGACCGGCAACGCACCTGCAGCATCTATGATGTTGCAGATGCATGTGGGCGACGGTGATCACTTACCATCAGGTGAACCGCTTGCTCGTTAGCCGTCTTTTACATAAAAAAAAAATGAACTTTCGCTGAACGATGCATCGAGTCTAGTAAATGTTACGTAAAAACAGCAGCCTAAATAAAAGATAGTATAAACTCATTGAAATGTAAAACAATAGAAACGAAAACAAAGCAAAAGCGGGAACGACTATTTGAATATATTGTGGTAAATCGAAGCAGTACAATATGCGTCGCTTAACGAACTTGCGATCGACCTGTGGTGGTTCTGAATTTAGTTTCGATCGTCTCTAAAATCTTTATTTCTTCACAACGTACTCACATATTCGTTTTCCACAAGGAGTTATATTTGCTGTACACAACCCTCGCCAAGCGCACTCGGTCACACCGCGCGCCAGCCATCCCCGCTAAGTTAGGTTCCTCTCGGTTCACCATGGGAGACCAAAACATGGTTATTAACCGCTCCACCCTCCTCCGCTATTTTTATGGAGAAATTATATTTATTTTCATGCGCACTAAAATAAAAAAACTACGCATCTCCACGGGTAACGGTCATTGGGGGGATTAGGGAATACCTCCCCTAGAAAATGTAACTCTTACCGACCCCAACTATGCTTGATGGGAAAACCAACACCATTTTGATCCATAAATGAAGAATTTGTTATTTAGTTGACTACAGCACCATCTATCGGATCCTAGCATAGCTACGAACTTTAGGTTCAATAAAATAAAACAAATATTCATTGAATATGGCCTCAATCAGACAATTCGTTTAGAAGACACACCATAACTGACAGACGCTTCGTCTGATCGATTCTACTCGTATATACTGTTCAGTATCTTTTTTGTTAAAAAAGGAAAAGTTTAATCTAGAGGCAACAATCAAGAGGTAACAATATTGCATGCAATATTGTCTTATGTTGCGTGTCTTATGCATTCCTATGCTGCTTCTTTTACGTAATATGGAATGGATCGGCCATTTTGTAAAGTAATCGATCCTATTTTACCTTCGTTGTTACGACCATTTGATCTACTCGGGGAATAACCAAATAGATTCTTTTTGTAGAAATATTTATAAATTTAGATTTGAACGACAACATTCAAGAATTAAACTTTGACATTTGCTTTTTCTAATTCTTTTGTATTTGTCAAAATTCAACGAACATCGTGCCATCAAGCGCAACGTCCCTTTTGCGCGTTGTACTCAAGTTTTATATCAAATAATTTAACCGGGTTTTCAACATAAGGAAATGCTGATAACAGTGAAAATATAACGCATACTAAGGAGGTACGAGGAAGTCGTTAACCTTAAATTTATGCTTATTAGTCCGTCATTTCAGAAGGTTTTTATCTTTGGTTATTGTTGATATCTCTTTGTAGATTATTTCCTTGTTAATGTTTAATGATTTTAGTTAGGATTGGTTACGAACCATCCGCACCCGGTACTCTGTACGAGTGGACGGAAGACCTGTAATAGTCAAATCAACTCCATGCGATTCAACGGCTCGGTTGGCGTATTAATCAAGTTATCAATAGATAGTCATCCAGTCCCAAACTAGGAATTTCCGTGTCTTGATAACTGGTTGGTGATACTGACATAAGTAAATAATCATAAACATATATAAGTAAACATCCACGACTCGGGTACAAATGTTTATTTATCATAGAAAACTTCGAAGGCAGGGTTACTCCTAACCAGGATATCGGAACGATTAGCATCGAACCTGCAACGCCAAAGATTGCGAGCTCGTTCTCTGCACCGATCATAGATTTCAATGTACCATAGCTTTATTTCAGTATTTTTGATTCTGAATGTTTGTGCATTTGCGATATATTTCTATACCGACGATACGGAACAAACTCTAACGGGACTTTGTTTTATTAAATAATAATTGTTTTGTATGTGATAGAGAGTTAAACTGGAGAATGGCCATGGCATAATGTCGCTCTGTTTCGTTTCGCTAGTGATAGAACGGGAGACACGTCTTGGTCCTCATGGGTAACACCTCACGCGCCTACATATTTATTCTACAATGGGACTGGATGTTGGTGTGCGTATTAACTCATGACATAACATTGAACTCTCCTAAAGTTAGATTTTATTTATTAAACACCAAATCACAAAACTGGCCAAGAAGTATTAATATATGTAGATTATAAAGCCAAGCGCCAATAGCCTAATGGGTTAGGGTGCGGACAGCGAAACATCACGTCGCTGGTTCGAGCCCACCATTCGACTATTGTCGTGAACCACTCCAAATACAAGCTCTAATGCTTAGTTGGAGGGTTAACAGGAATATTGGTAATGTTAGTTACATAGCATTGCTAGTATTCTTTAAAAAAAAAAAGTATCAGTTGCGGTTGACGTCCATTTATCTATTTAAATAAGAATGATAATTTCCTTTATTTTATTTATTTATTTATACTTTATTGTGTACACCAAAAGGACTACGAAAGGCGGACTTAATGCCTTTTGGCATTCTCTAACAGTCAACCCAGGGCGTGAAGAAATGTGGTGATAGGTGCATCAAATTTAAAATAATGTAAATACCCAAAGGCTAATTGAGAAATATACTACATAATTAAAACATATATAAATGTATAAGCGTACATATCTTCACAAACACATAGATATACAAATATCTACTACAAAATATACATATATACCTACACAAACATATACATACATACAAACACATTAATACATATAATAAATCAGAATAAATACTAACAAGTATCAGATGGTTTTAAAAAGTGTTTGCGTACCAATCGTTTGAAAGAAATTTTATATGGGAGTTCTTTATGCGTATTTGACGCGACCCAGCTAAGCCATATACAGCTTTGGTGAATCTCATTTATTTATTTATTTATTTTATTCTTCATTGCACTAAAAAACTGTACAAAAGGCGAGCTTAATCCTTAACGCTAATGCTATATTTATTTTTTTTCTTTATTGTGTCCCTAAAAATAAGGAATACAATGGGCGGACTAATACATACATCGCCGAGGAAGTAAGGGTACCACGGCCTCGCGGAATACCGGCGTGAAGTAGAGGCTTCCTGTGCTTCCACGTTTCGTTCGGTGAGTGAGGTAACCGGAGGCCCACTCCTCCTCCTCCCCAAACCCTGTCTGGTCCGAGGCTGCCATTCGTCTATAGTCGTGGACCACTCCAGATACAAGCTAGAGTTAATGCCTAGTCGGAGTGGTTAACAAGAATAGTGTAGAGTGAGGTAACCGGAGGCCCAAATCATCCCACCCCCTTCCATCCTCCTGATTCTCTCTCCCATCTCCCAAATATCTTTAAAGGCCGGAAACGCAACTGCAGCTCCTCTAGTATTGCAGATTGTCCCCGTATCCCAAAAAAAAAAACATTACAACGAATGCAGAAATCGACAGTTCTATTTCAATACCATACAGATTCGTTTGATCAAATTTCCCTGATGCATTATTTCATTCCATTTTGGAAACACACTACCATCGTAGATCGTCTGAAAGATCTATATATCAAGAAGTTGTAAGCCTTGTTTAATGACTCAACATCAGGAGCATCGTTTCCATCCCTCTGTAGTTTAAGTCTTAGCTAGTCCCTCGCCTCGTTTCCAGTAATTGGGTCTCCGGTTGTCGGCACTCACCATATGTAACACAGCGGTGTATCATTACGCTACTATAAAATATTACCATATATACAGGATGGTTTAAAAATACCGACAAACTCTAATTTATAATAAAAACGAAATATTTATTAAGATTTATAAATAGAAACTTGGCGGAAATCCATTGTTTCAAAGATGTTGGAAAAAATTACTTTCCATAATTCTTCATGTAAATATCACTGGGGAGCCCGCAATGCATCTGTAGTAGTGAGGAACGCTCAGCTGAAGCAGACAGGTAAGTTGCAAGCAATTCCGCTGGTAAAAAAACAAACATAATTTAATATATAAACATAGAACCGGTCCCACCCTTGTGAGGTGAGCTGTCTTTCGTATTCTGTAAAAAAATATTTCCCACACCGCGTGTTGTCCTTTGCAGACACTTCACGAAGTAAGTATAAAAAATAGGTGTAAGGGGGTAATAATTTACACTCTAAATACTTTAATTGTTAAAAAGTATGATGATAAGTAAAATAAATAAACACAAAAATCAGATTTTCTTTCTCTTCTATATTTCTGCCCCCTGTTTAGCATTTGCTGCTCTTTAAATATCCTGTTAACGTGACAAAAGAATAAACTCATATTCCCTTTTTTTACTAATTCTCCCACAATTGATTGGTCGTGAAGTAAAAAATTTTTTAGGCTAAGAACTTGAATTAATTACTTTCTTAATATTTTTCGGTAGCATTTTAACATTCTGAAAGATATTTCTGTAGCATAAAACTGTGTAAGTGATCTGAAGCAGTTTTATTCGTATTGCAGAAATATTTCCTCGTAAAGAGAATTGAATCATTTATAATGTAGAGCTCCTCCTTATATGCGGGATGCAGACTCACACCGAAACTTGAACTTGGCTTCCTTTACAGCGAAATAACTTGTTGAAGTTTCCTTGACTATTCAAGAGAGAGAGTATTAAAAAATCACTTTAACTTGTTAGTGAAAGCGTTGGGTAATTAAAGAACCACACGCGAAATCCCACCTGTCTAAAGAAGCCCTATCTTAGTAATTGTCGACGATGATGGTATTATATGACGTATTATGACAACTTTAGCGCATCTGTAGCTCCTCTGGTGTTGTGGATGTTCGTGGGCGTCGGTGATCACTTACCATCAGGTGAGCCGCACGCTCGTTTGCCCCCTTCTTTGATAAAAAAAAAACTTGTTAGCAATGCGTTCGAGGTCACGCTCCTCGTACACATTCACTATTAACACACACACACACATACGAACTGCGTATCGCGTTCAGCCGGCGAACGCGTGATCCTGGTTTCACGACCTAAACGAGATGAAATTTTTAAAAGAATAGTGTCAGTGTCTCTGGCTTTTTTTTTGTTTTTTATGCGAAAGGAGGCAAACGAGCAAGGGGTACACCTGAAGGTAAGTGATTACCGTCGCCCATGTACATCTGCAACACCAGAGGAGCTGCAGGTGCGTTACCGGCCTTGAAAGAGTATTTGGGAGATTGGGGGGAGGATGAGGAGGGGGATGGGGAGGAGAAGGAGCAGTGGACCTCCGGTTACCTCGCTCACCGATACAAACGCAGAAGCACAAGATGCCTCGACTTCACGCCGGTATTCTGCGAGGCGGTGGTCGGCCCATTCGAGCAGCAGCAAAAGCCGCCGCTTGGCTCTTCCACGTTTAAATTTTCAGTAACTAAAACGTATTCGACTAAGCGTAATGCTACCGTACGCTACTACAGCGCTGTCGGTACCATAGATAAATTCTGAAGTAGTCGTCAGGCTTTTCCTTAGTGTTATCTATGAATTATCCAGTTAACTAAAGTAGCGGCCTGTAACTGCTGGGCCCTTCTTCTCATATTTCTGAGAGGGTTTTGGAGCCGGGAAAGGCCCGTCACGTTGCTTCAGTGCGGATTGGCGGCCTTCACCTAATCTCGAAATAAAATAACCCATGACACTCGCGCTCTATGAACTATCTAATCAGTAACAAAATATAAATAACAATAATAATAAAAATAACAATTAACATTGATAACTAATCTTAATATTAAAACAATTAAAAGCAAGTTATTGAATTTTTATATAATACGAAGCACGTAACTAGAACGCAGTTCCACAACGATGACTGTATAATTTCACTTTGTCTGTGACGTTTAAAACTGTACAAGCCACCGCTGAGCTCAACGCCGTCAGCATAGAGTAATAATAATATACGTTCGTAAGTAACTTGTTGACTCGTCTCAACTTCCTATATTAAGTAATATTGAAGGTTGAGATGTTAGATCTCGGTATACGTATACAGAGATCTTTCACCCTCACCTACTCAGATTGCATCCCGGCTGACATACGAGATGAGATGCGGTGACTGTCTGGTAGTGGATAATTTAATTGAATACCTTGAATAGAAATCCGTGGATCCTATGCAAGGTACCGGCACTGCGTACTCCAAACCGCCTGACCGGGACCCTGAGCAAACTTACCATGTTTTATAATATTCTATTTGTGTTTCTCGGGAAAGTCAAACAGCAATGAACTCAAGCAGATTCTAGGATATTGTAGTATAGTGTCAAAATGTAAAGAGAAAGAAAATAAAAGAAATAAGTATTTTCTTTGAAAGCGTTTTGTTTTCGGCAGAACCTTTCTCTGAACAATGTTGCTGTTTTGTGAATTATAATCTTCTTTAAAATTGGCTTCGGTTGCGCTCACGACCACGGGATAATTTAACTACCCTGCCTGAGAAGCGTATTCCATAACTTTTGGACGTTGGCTTCTAGTATCTAGGACACTCGTAGAATTTTACGATCTCCAAATATAGCTTGAGCACCTTTGATATACTGGCAATATGGTAGAATTTGTGACTACAATCACATATTATGAGAGTTTCGGTTAGGGATGGAATGTTATAATTTCCTATTAATTTTATTATAGGGTTAACATTTTCCCGAAGTCTTGTGAACTATAAAGAGATAATTAAAAACCACAATATTCGTCTGACGAAAGCCTATTTGTTGAAAAGACACTTCGTAAAGTTGGCTTCAAGTGAAACCTAACCAAAGCCAATCTATTTTACTTGGCTTTAACAATGTCTTTGAAATGTTTCAAATTGGCCCTTTCCAAAATTTGTGTTTATATTATTAATTATGCGATGGGACAAAGATACAGAGACTGGAAGCCTTAAGATTCTAATGGTGATATCCTGGAGCAAGTCCGGCGACGACGGTTGCTACTAGTTACGTTATATCAACGGGATACGAAAATAGAGTCGCGGATACCGGATTTGCTAATATAGTATAATATCAATATATAATCCCTGCCTACCCATAAGTGTAATAGGCGTGAGCATAGATACAATCACACCAATATTAAGATATGAATTAAATTGGAAGAAGGGATTAAAATCTAAATGAACGCTTGTATGGGCCTCAAACTCACGTTAAAATAATGTGATTAAAATATGTGACATTGTTGTTAATGAAATGTTAAGCCTGTAAAGATCAGCAAGCTGAAGTGGCAATGGGCCGGTCACATAGCTCGCAGAACTGACAACCGTTGGGGAAAAAAGATTCTCGAGTGGCAGCCGCGTACAGGCAAGCGCAGTGTAGGACGACCCCCCACAAGATGGAGTGACGACCTGCGCAGTGTTGCGGGAATTCGATGGATGCAGGTGGCTCAGGACCGAGCTTCGTGGCAATCTTTGGGGGAGGCCTATGTTCAGCAGTGGACTTCTGATAGGATTAAATGATGATGATGAAGCCTGTAATTATCTTTAAGGCCAAAAAACTGACTGAAAATTAATGGAGACTTCTAATTATAGACGAAGCAATTTAGGTTTGTATAAAGCTAAATAAGTTATTCCTTTGTTCTTTACTCAGCGTATTTTTGAGATTTTAAAAGTTCAGTACATATGTGTGTTGGTGCTAATAATTAAATAATAATTTATTATGATTGGTATTAACTTTGAAAATTTGCTTTAACTGGTTTTTAAACCTTACTTTGTAGCTCGATTAATATTGTATTAATGCTAAACTTAATATACTAAATATTAAGTTTGCAACATTAGGCTTTTAAACGTCTTTAGAACAATTGAATATGTGGTAAAATTGATATTGGTTGTTATACGAGTACAGTTATATTATATTTTGCGAGGTCTGTGAAATTCGACTCAACACTGAATAATCACAAAACATAAAAGTCGATCCTGAAATTTAGGCGATGATTCGACAATTTTACTGTTATAGTTTTTTTATTGATATTTATTCCAGCATAGGAATACTAGCCGTGGTAGCCTAGTGGTCAGGGCGCTCACTTTAGTTTCATAGAGCCTGAGTGACCTGGGTTCGATTCCCGGTGCCGGCACCACTAAAATTGTCAATAGCAATTTTAAGTGCTTTATTTACCACGTGCTCAGCGGTGAAGGAAAACATCGTGAGGAAACCTGCATGTCTGAGAAATAATAAAAATATTATTTCGAGGATAAATGAAGCCCGCTAACCCGCACTGGAGCAGCGTGGCGGGCCCTTCCCGGCTCCTAAACCCTCTCTGATACTTGTATTTGAGAAGGAGGCCTTTGCCCAGCTGTGGGCACTTACAGGCTGCTACTTTATTTTACTTTACTATAGGAATACTTGCGCCACAATATTTGGTAGTGAATATCTTTAATAAAAAGCTACGTTTCATTGCAGAGATTTATAAAAGATTCTCAATTCGTCTCTAAATGAACCTCTAGTTCAAAGGAACATTTTTTCTAGAGCAAAGAAATGTTTTGTAATTTAGCGGACGGCTTGTGACGGAGTGGAACTTAACAGTATGCAAATTCTTAAGTGAAACAAATTTTATTTGTAAACCTAGCTGTACAGACAGACGGGACCAGTCATTTTGCACTCAAGCTTAATTGGAAACCATTCAAGATAATAATTTATAAAGAATTGTGTTGTTCATACTTTCGTCATTTTTTAATTATAGTTATATAGTTACGTTAACCATGGTGACGGTTAGTGTTCTTAAATTATGGTCAAAGAAATGATGTCCCCCGATCAATTTGAGAATGAGCGTATCGAGGCCTGTCTCATGACCCGGGCGTAATCTCAGAGGTCTTGAGTACCGTGCTTGCAGCTTGGTGTAGAAGTATTAGTACGTAGTTTACGTCTTACATCGGCTAATGTAAAGCGCCAATTGACAAATGGTCTAAGGTGCGGACTACGAAACACGACGTCGTAAGTTCGAGTCCACCATTCGGCTATTGTCGTGAACCACTTCAGATACAAGCTGTAATGTTCAATTGGAGATTTTATTTTAAGATCTCCGGTGATGACGTCATACTTAGTGTAATAACTTGCTCCTACGATCGCACGGAGATTGATGGTTTTATGGGCTTGGTTCTTTAGTTGTTGCCGCTGTTTGTGTAACGTAAGCGGTTTACCATGGAGGTACTGCGTATGTTAATCAGGACCGGTTTTATGAATGCCAATTACATTGATCTGGTGTTTGTATGCCAGTAGGATATGGTAGTATAATCTACATGATGGGCCATGCGCAAGGTGCAGTCGACCCTTATTATTGTTATCAACTTCACGACTGTGAGCGTGGCCGTGTACCTGGGCTAGTTGATGGCTCGTTGATTCGCTGGATAGTCGGTTGCCCGGTATTTTGCAAGGGCTCCTGGTCAACCCTGGTCGCCTATGTAGTGTGGTGGGCGTGCATCTTTCTGGAGATTCAGAAGTAGATACTTCAAGTAGCGCAAGGGTGTGCACTGCGCACGTTAGATTGCAGATGGCTGCAGAACCACCTGCGGTAATAGGAGCCACCCAGCAGGCCCTCCGGTGGCCTATGTGGGTGAAACGGGGTGTAGGGTGGGGGCTCCTACATCGCATCGGTTTGCAAGTTAAGACAAAACAGTTACAGCAGAGTTAAACTGCAGTAATACAAATAACCATAAATGCCACCACGTGTAGTGCAATAATACAAATAATCATATATGCCACCACGTGAAGTGCAATAACACAAGTAACCATACATGTCACCACGTGAAGTGCAATAATATAAATAACCATACATGCCACCACGTGTAGTGCTATAACACAAATAATCATACATGCCTCCACGTGTAGTGCAATAACACAAATAACCATACATGCCTCCACGTGAAGTGCAATAATATAAATAACCATACATGCCACCACGTGTAGTGCAATAACACAAATAACCATACATGCCTCCACGTGTAGTGCAATAACACAAATAACCATACACGCCTCCACGTGTAGTGCAATAACACAAATAACTATACATGCCTCCACGTGAAGTGCAATAACACAAATAACCATACATGCCACTACGTGTAGTGCAATAAATTAGAGAATACTACAATAGATAACAAGTGCTAATTAAAATTGTGCAGAATGACATCAGTAAGTTTTAATTGACCTCAATTTGTCATTGCAAGATGAGAAAAATAAAATGGTTGGTGAAAATTAATTAAATTTACAGCTTAAATGAATTTTCGTATAGAAAAAAAAGCTTTAATTATATTTGGAAAACAAGTAGTGAATTGGAAGCTATGGTGCAAATAAAACTTCGCGTGAAACATACAAACGAGGAATACTTAAAAATTACATTGCAATAATGTTACGTGCAGCATTTTAACAAAAGAATAAGATTTTCAACTAGTTTTGCGATTAGATGTTAAGTAAACGACTTTGATAAAAACACTATCGGAGAGAAATGTACACAATACAATATTCATAAACAAATAATATACCTTATACAGCTCCGAAGACACTTTCAGCAAAGTAACAATTAAGAACTCGGGACAAGAGGTTTGTTAGCAGTGGTCGGATATTGTCCCCTCTCGGTACAGACCTGATTTGCGAGAAAAAGGAATGACAAGGCATTTTCACCTCCTTGTATATATATATATATATATATATATATATAGATATATAGATATATAAGGTAAGGGTGGTAGAGCCAAGCGGCGGTTTCACCTGCTCTACCTACCAGATTGGTACCACGGACTCGCAGAATACCTTTGTACATCTAAAATATGTTACTAACTATGATAATTTTTCTAGGAGAAATATGCTGCTCGTCCAATAGCAGGACTTGTGAACGAGGTTATTTTACGAGGTAGATAAAAAGTTTGCTGCCTCTAGGTATGAACATTGCTTATGCCAGTTGCTTCAATACGATAAAACTTGCCCAGCATTGGCCATTTAATTATGATTGAGCGTTCTCTATTTTGTCAACTTAAAATTTTTAGGAATTTCTCAAAACTTATACTTATACTTACTTATAAGTTTAGGTTACACACAATAAAAAGGTAAAAATAATATAACATAGTTTTTGAAATGAATGAAAGTAGGTTGACGAAATAAATATATGAGGCAAGTGTAAATGGTAGAGTCGGGAGAGGAAGACCTACGCGAACATTTCACGTTTCAAATCGTAGATGTTTTGAAAAAAGGCCAGGTCAAGAGTATTCTAAACCAACGAGCATGCATGCGAAGATTGATGAAAGTGGAAGAAGCGATAGACGTATGTCAGGATCGTAGCAAGTGGAAGAAGATTGTCTCTGCTTACCCCGTTAGGATCAAGGCGTGAATATATACATACATAGTTTTTGTACAAGGGCAACAAACGAAATGCAGAAGCACAAGATGCATCTAATTCACACCGGTATTCTGCGATGCCATGGTAAAAGCTCGGTAGAGCTGGCCTATACCCATCGAGGCAGTAAAAAGTGTCGCTTCACTCTGCCACGTACAAATCGTGATATATCAAAATATAATGTTGTTAAACGTGCGCACTCTAGCTCAGCATCAGTCGGACAGGAGATCGTACAGTCGCGTAAATAAATTACATGCTCCGGTTGATTGGTCTCCTTTGAGAGCCAACCAACGTTTCGCTGCACTGGGGTATATGCGGCTTACACCAAATGCACATAGGTCGCAGCGTTACTACACGATAAGCTTGTTTCTAATCGATAGATTAATTGCACTTACCTTGCTGACCTGAATCTAGCTCTAGAAAATTGTTAATTATCTTATTACCTACTACATTTTTTTTTATACGAAAGGCGGCAAACGACCAAACTATTCACCTGATAGTAAGTGATTACCGTGACCCACGTACATCTGCAACACCAGAGGCCTTTAAGGATATTTGGGAGATGGAATGGAGTATGTGGAGGGGGATGGGTAGTCTTTGTTTTTGAGCATTAAGAGAGATTAACTTCGTAATTATGTCAAATACTTAACTTGGTATGGGAATAATAATTTAACAAAATTTCTATTTCAGCTTATTTATACCGAAGCGATGTCAGCAACTCAAATGTTTCGGATAGACAAACAGATTTATAAATGGTTTCTACTCGCTGTTCTTGTTTACAAAGTGTTATTAAGATCTGGTATAGATAATACAGCGGTTGTTTGTTTTTGTTTTGCACTACGAAAATTACTTGTTCATTTTTAAGTTACTCTGTAAGCTGGATCATTATTGTATATTTTTTTTACAGTATTATTAATTACTCTTCTATTTTTTGTGTATACGAGTATACACTGACGACCGATTGATGGCAGAAAATCTATCCGAATATGGCGAATCCGAATATCACAGAGTAATGATGGAAAACAGCATTTTCTAGTACGAGGACTCTAGTATTGCCAAGTCGCCGAATAAAAGTTGCTAAAATTATGAAATATTTTATTTATTTATTTATAATTTTATTGTTGGCCTTAAGCTTAAGGTTACAATGGGCGGACATAATCAAAACAAAATGAACGAATGCATGGCGGATAATAATGAATGTTTCCTTCTTTTCGAAGAAACGTGAAGTTCTATTTAAATTCTTATATCTTAAACAATATGAGAATTTATGTAACTTCTCTTCAAAAATGAGGATAACCTTTGAAAACGAAATTGACTAAAAATATCCAAATAATACGCCGTGAAGCGTTAGCGTAGCGTTTATCAAAACCACTCAACGCGACATTAATTCCCAGACCGCGGTTGCCAACGACAGTTTAATTGCAGCACTGAATGATTTGCTACTTTTTGAACTTGCATGTGTTAAATATCGAATTTTTTTATACTGCACATTCGCTAGTGTAATTTAGATCATATTTTTCATACGTACAACATTCTTCCTGTAATATTGATTATGAAGACTTTGTAAGCTGGAACTTTTCATAAATCTACCAGTTTACAAGGTTCGTGTTCACATTTGTTATTTTTGTCTAATTAGCAGTACAAATACACGATGTTGAATACCCAGGTTTCATAACATAACTCCATTGTATACGTCTGCGTTTCGTTCGGTGAGTGGGGTAACCGAAGGCCCACGCCTCTCCCCCACTCCGTACCTCATCTCGAAATATCCTTAAGGTCTTGCCAATTTACAGTTGTAATTTTCAGATCATGCGCTTACAAATGAACCGGCGACGAGATGACTTTTGTACAACGCGTATATATCAATAAACAAATTGTGAAATGAATGGAAAAATTGATGGATGGTAAATCAGATTAAATCAGTTAATAATGAAAACAGATAAAACGTGTCTAAGGCCGATTCTTCGCTATGAACTGGAAATGAACGCGGACAGCGGATACCAAAAATGTGATTCATTATCGTTGTTCAATTTTGTTGCTAACATAATATTCTGTGAAAGCGAACTCCAATTTATTCCGTTAATTGTGTTTTGTACAAACAGTTAACAGCAAATCCACTGTAAATTAAATTTATAATAAATGCTATGTGATTTGAAACCTATTACAATATAAAGCCGTGGAGTGGCGGCTTAATAATATCTTCCACAACCCTTTCTCACCATGATATGCGCTCATTCACTAAACACAGCGTGGTGGTTAGCTTCCCGTCATCTCATATCGCGCGAAGAGATGTAATGTAGTTCGTGATGCTCATTTGGATTTTGACAAAATTCATTATAATATTTATGTTCTGATCAAAATCTGTGACAAGTAGTTTTGACAGTCCTCTGTTGATGTTAACCTAACGCTACATAAAGAATTCTGAAGAGACTGAAATAGGTGAAAATCTGATAGTCCATTGTCAGGTCTATAGCTATGGTCGATGCATTAACATTTCCCAACTAAGCTCTCTCAATATTTGATGAGTGGCTAAAGATGTGTATGGTCCGGCGTTATCTTGATGAAAAACCTCACCCTTTTTGTTGATCGATTCCAGCAGTTTTTTCTTTATTTCTTGCTTTAGTCATATCAGGTGTTGGCAGTAGAGATCCGAATTGATGGTTTTACTTACCCGTAAAAGCTCATAATGAACGATGCCCTTCCAATACCCCCATACACAGATCATTACCTTTGTTAGGGCGAGATCTTACAATCGGATGATTCCTTCTTCGTTGTCTTAAGCTGTCGCGTCTGTTCCACTTATTCTATCCCTCCTGATTTAGGGGACAGTAACTAACACGAATCACGCGCGGCGCGGGACGGCGTACCTACGAACCACGCGATGACACTAATGCCCTTTTGACATCTCGACAAGCATGGCGCCAGCGCACCCTCGTCGCGGCAAACTTTCTGACGTCACGCTTTGGCGTGTACAACCCTATTGCGAGTTTATCCAGGTTTAGTCTGTGGAGCTTGACTGCCATTTGACCATGGTTTTCTTTCGCACGTTCTTGTCGTAGGTAATCTACTTTTCATCACCAGAGATGAATCTTTTAAAAAACAGTTCAGTTTCATTACGTTTCAATGGACAATTGAAAATGAGCAACCCGTAACCAGAGTTTTACAAATGGATCCAAAACTGTTTCGTGGTCAACCCCCAGCTAGGTCGCTACCACAAATATGCCGATTTTACTTCACTTTTCAAAAATTACATCGACTTTTTGCGTAACAGGTCGACCGGAGCGAGCTTCATCTTTGAAATCAAAATTCTCAGTCAAATAACGCTTGAACCAATTTTGTACTGTTACTGGGTTAAGTCCATAAACGTTCTAAATTTATTTTGGCGGACGGAAAGACATTAGAAAAATAGCGGTAAACCGTTTTTACTTTTACTTTAGTTATCTGTTTTTAAAATGCTATTTATTTATTGGTATCAAAACCAGCCAGGTACAAACGGTACAACCAAAGAGATTTTACTGCAACTTTTTACTAATAGAATCAGAAATTTTCGTTTCATTTGACGCGACATGTCTTTCTCTTAAATTATTTCTTTTTGTTTTTACATTGTTTTATTTTTCTGTATAATTGTATTTCTTGTAACTTGTGTGTTGTGTAAATGAATAAATCGTATCGTAAATTATTTTATTTGACCTATAGGAATATTAAAAGCCTATACGAATAGAAATTTTCTTTCGTTGTAATGGTGTGTAATTTGGTTTTCATTCAATGCCTCCAGTTTTAGTACAGTAGTCGATAAAAAGATTTTTTAGAAGCGTTTGCGTGGTTTTTCGATTTCGTTTCGTTCAGATTCTTTAGAGAGTGATACTTCAATATTGATTCTGTGTTTCCCACGGGGATAACTGTGCTAATCCACAACAAGGAATAATAATGTAGTTTGTACATCGGTTTACATCATAGCTCTCTTCTATAAGGAAGATTTGCAATACTCACCACTTCACACCTTAGAAATTGTTCCTGGTCATCGGTTGCCTAATTTTCGGTCTGGTATTTTTCGTGATGGCAATCCCGTCATCTATGGAGAGCCATTGCGATTTTCAAGACTTCTCTCTTAGTTATCTCTCACGACCCCCACGCGAACAAATGGGGAAGATTTAAAGATCAACCTCTCCTGCACGAGGTGAACTCCTGTTGATTAACTGACGAGTCCATGGCCACCGACCGAAAAATTCATCCGAAAATATCAAACCCCAATCCCACAGGCCAGTGATAGGCAGCGGCAGCGGCATCTGTAGTGCAAGGGTATCGGCACCACTAAACAATCAACCTGCCCCGTTACATGAGAATGAGCAAAATTTCCATTTACGGCATGTAGAAATGTTTAAAGGTAATTTTATTTTAAGGAAGACCTATTTTAAGACCATCAGACATCTAGGCAAGCGTGTACCATCCTAGGCCTCATCTTCGCCTTCCATCGGGCAAGATTCAGGTCAAACGCAAGCCTATTTTTCATAAAAAAAAAAATCAAAGCCCGTTCAGTAGGCTAATACGTCAACAACTGAATTCTGTCGAACTATGTCGGTATTCTGTACGAACCAGCTAAAACGCAGATCGTCTACTTTTCAATTTCATATAAATCACACAATCAATAACCTTTCCGAACGTATTTTGATAATTTATTAAATACGACAATTGTTGATGAAGAGCAAACAATGTAAAGAAAAAATGTGAAAAACTTTAACGAACTTTTCATTTTGGTTCATTAAGCTTTATCCAATTCTCATTCTTTGTACCATTTTCTGTCTTTTTAGGTCTGTTTTTACAGTAATTTACGTTACTCAGCGAATCAAGCAGAAGAATAAGTAATAAGATCATTGTATGGCACTTAAGTAATTTTTTCCTTGTTAAAGCTACTTAAAATACACAGTTAGAGGCTCTTCGCGGACGTGTGCTCGAAACAGGCTTTCAGAAGGAATAAATATTATAAAAACATCTTCTCATCTGTCATCTTTTGTCTTTCAGTATTTTTTTGGCATTAGCAAATTAAAATTCGCTCAGCAAACTAGATATCATATCTTTCTCAGATATCTGATTGGTTTTTGGAGAAGAGGTTATCTATGAAATCATATTTTTTAATTCTTTCTCTGACGTGCAGGTTCCTTGCAATATTTTGACTTTATTGCCGAGCACGCGGTAAATACAGCACTTAAAATTGTTATTAACAATTTTACTGGTGCCGGCACCGGGGATCGAACCCAGGTCACTCTATAAAATTAAAGCGATCGCCCCACCAGTGGCCTACCGCGTCTCACCTAATAGTAAATACAACTAAAATATATTGTTTAAATCTTTCATCAGTCTTTTTGTTAACAAACTTCAAACCTTTTCCATTCTTTACGATCGAACCGAGATTAGAAAGCCAATCGCTGGTAGACGCGATCGAGCCATTTCGAGATGATTACGTGTTGATTCAATTGTTGCAGTGTATAGGTCAAGCCGTGCTGAGCTGATTCAATTACAACGGCTTCGTTAAGAATTCACTTGTCTCCATTTCTTCAATTCAATAGCATGAGCTTAATCCTATTTTATTTGACGTTTTAATTGAATTGTATTCTCTAAAAATAATTGCAATCAGCGAGCTATTTCTAAATGTTGTCGTTTGCGTATTTTTCAAGGATTTATTAAGAGTAGTTACTTATAAGAGTAGAAAATTATAAAAGAAGATGGAGGGGATGTAACCAGTGGTCATTATATGTATACAAGATGAATTTGAGGACTATGTATATATATATATATATATTCACGCCTTGTTCCCAACGGCAGAGACAATCTTCTTCCACTTGCTGCGGTCCTGACATACGTCGTTCGCTTCTTCCACTTTCATCAATCTTCACATGCATACTCGTTGGTTTAGAGTACTCTTCTTGACCTGGCCTTTTTTCAGAACGTCTACGATTTGATCGTGAAATGTTCGCCTAGCTCTTCCTCTCCCGACTCTACCGTTTACACTCGCCTCATATATTTGTTTCGTCAACCTACTTTCATTCATCCTCTCCACAAACCAGCTCAACATCCCTTTCTCAATTCGTGTCACTACATCGTCTTTCACGCCACAACGCACTCTGATCAAATTATTTCGAACCCTGTCAGTTATCTTCACATCAATCATACTTCTTGACGCTCTCATTTCTACTGCATTTATCCTGTTTTCATTCCTCTTCAACCATACCCAGCTTTTGAATGTGAGGACTATAAATCAAAATTATCTTTCTTCTTCCGGGTCTAGGGTTCTCGGTTAACGATTTGGTAAGTGCCCAAACGAAACGTGGCATGCTACTCAAACTCAAATATTTCTGATGCTCCACAATTTTACTTATTTTTATAGTATCGGTTAATTCTGTTTTAACTTAATTTGTGTTGTAATTATTAATAATTTTCGCTTGCAATAATTACTTACGCGAGTATATTCCCCGCTGAGTAAAATAACATTTATATTCTCACCCATTTAACCTTTCCGTATCTGATAGAAGCTGGGTTAATAATGCCTCTCATTGTAATTTTCACAGTGAAAAATAACGTTGGAAATGGCAATTCAATTTTAGTTTCTTACATAATAAACATGGAGCAAAAATTAATGTAGATATTGTTAATGCTTTAAAACTCGATATCTACCTTTAAACATCGATAATCTAAATTATTTCTTTAGGTATGTTTAATCTTATGTAGTAATATTATTTTCTTATCCCGTACCGAACATTGCTAAACAACACAAAATTGACTTGATTCTGTTTGTATCATGCGATTTCCCTGGAGTGTTTAAACAGAATGAAGTCTGAGCATGCATAAATCGGTAACCGCATTTTTTGCTCAGACCTGACGAATATTGCTTGCAATTCGAGCTGTACATGGCAACATTTGGGAAGAAGTAAAAGGGATTTTTTTCTTCTTACCATTACAGTCTACCCCGTCTTCTCTCCAAATTCTGAAAAATTGGGAAAAGTCTGAAAGTCTAAAAAGTTCAATATAAATAATAACAGGTTTGGTTTTAAAATACACCTGTACGCGCGTGTCTTACAAATTATTCCTCGAAATTTTCTATTTTAATTATTTGCTTTTTAAAGCAATGGAATAAATAATATACAGATAAAAAAAATCTTACTTCTATAATATAAGTACTTTTTGCATTTATTTTTATTGTGTTCTAAATTTGTTT
Source organism: Bhutanitis thaidina (assembly GCA_029286595.1). Classification (NCBI taxonomy): domain Eukaryota; kingdom Metazoa; phylum Arthropoda; class Insecta; order Lepidoptera; family Papilionidae; genus Bhutanitis; species Bhutanitis thaidina. Next base: position 2,231,097 of record JAGSMS010000020.1, on the reverse strand, counting down.
TACGTACACAATATAAAAGTAACAGCCTGTAAGTTCCCACTGCTGGGCAAAGGCCTCCTTCTCAAATACTAGTATCAGAGAGGGTTTTGGAGCCGGGAAGGGCCCGCCACGTTGCTCCAGTGCGGGTTGGCGAGCTTCACATATCCTCGAAATAATATTTTTATTATTTCTCAGACATGCAGGTTTCCTCACGATGTTTTCCTTCACCGTTGAGCACGTGGTAAACACAGCAATTAAAATTGTTAATAACAATTTTAGTGGTGCCGGCACCGGGGATCTAACCCTGGTCACTCGCGCTCTATGATGCGCGACTAAAGTGAGCGCCCTGACCACTAGGCTATCACGGGCCAATATACTTATAATGTAATTCAACAAAGCTACAAAGTTCGCGTAAGTTGTTTTCGAAACCGAAAACTTCCTTAGGCTCGCATCGCTGTACTCCGGTCGTGTGTAACCTCTGAATTATAAATAAGATAATGTCATCAAGCACATACTATCTGTTATTCGGCCTTGCTTTATTATTCTATTTCGGGGCACATAATTGTATTAGTCACGTTTTTATTTGTTGACCTTATGTTCGTTAACGGTGTTGGCGTATACTCTACAAAGTTGTTTCTTTTCTCTTTGTAGAGTTTTTGCAACTGCATCTGCTTTCAAAGTTATCACTGATTACTTGAATAAGCGATGATTGACTAAAAACCGGCTCCGAAACCTTACAGTAACAATTCGACCTTTGACCTTGTGAGTTTAGGCTAGAGGGTGAGAGAGAGAGAGAGTGAGAGAGAGAAAGAGAGGAAGAAAGAGAGAGAGCGAGCTCTCTTCCGGGTAAGAATCGCGAATCATCGCCAAAGCGTTTCCGTGGCCTTTTTTAATTTTTTTCTTAACGATATGCGACGAAAGCGAAACACCGCGGTATTGTAATCAGCGCAAGCCCGACATTATCCGGCCTTTGTCTCTACAAGGGCGGGTACGCGTTAGGTATTTCCTCATGTACATAAAAAAAAATTGAGTGGATTACTTCACTTTTTTAAATTCCACTAATGTCTACTATTCTAAATGCCTAGTCGTGTCATACATATATACATTACTATTATTCATATTAGGAAGGAAGCTCAAAGCTGCTCAGCACGCTTAGGAAAGGGCTATGCTCTGAGTTTCTCTGCGTGTTAGAGTCTGCAATGATGTTATTCGCAGAACTAGGGTAACCGACATAGTCGCAAGATTCAGCAAGCTGAAGTGGCAATTGACCGGCCACATAGCTCGCAGAACCGACAACCGTGGGGGAAGAAAGGTTTTCGAGTGGCAGCCACATCCAGGCAAACGCAGTGTAGGATGAGCCCCCACAAGATAGAGTGACGACCTGCCCAATGTTGCGGGAAGTCGATGGATGCAGGTTGCTCAGGACCGAGCTTTGTGGCAATCTTTGGGGGAGGCCTATGTTCAGCAGTGGACTTGTAGTAGGCTGAAATGATGATGATGATGATTATTCATACTTATTCAAAACGCCCATTATTATATACAAAGGTAAATAAAGCATGTAATATAATCATGAAGCATACTTTTACATACTAGGAGAATACCGGCGTGAAGTAGAGGGATCTTGAGCTTCTGCGTTTCGTTCGGTGAGTGAGGTAACCAGAGGCCCACACCCCCTACCTATTCCTCTCCTCTTCCCTCCCATCTCCCAAATATCCTTAAAGAACGGCAACGCACCTGCAGCATATATGGTGTTGCAGATGTATGTGGGCGACGGTAATCACTTACCATCAGGTGAACCCCTTGCTCATTTGCCATCTCTTCCATAAAAAAAAATCTACAATGTAATATTGTCGATTTTTTTTTGTAGATGTAGATTCTTTACCAACACAACTTGCTAACCACCTTTGATATAAAAAAACAACGCACTTGTCACTTCAAAACAAGAAACGATCAGCCGTTAAACACATATCAATAACAGAGATAATCCACTCTAATTCAAAAAGACACACTCGCTGTATTAATTTCTCTCCATCATCCAGATGCGTCATATTACATAATTAATATATCTTTCTCGCTTCCACTGGATACGATGCCAATTTTCTTGCTCCATCTCAAGTTGACGTACGTACGTCGGCTTATTATTGGGTATATTTCGCAAGTGTGTAAACTAAATGGAGGGAGAGATAATCTTAATTTATAGAAATATAAGAGACAGATGTTCAGTATGCAATTTTTGTAATGTGGGAAGGAAAGAAGGCATGGTAAGCATGCTGGTGATGCCGATGCATCAGCGTATGTGTTAAATTACTATTGTTGAAGCCTGACCTGCTAATAGTGAATATTCTTATATTTTTTTTACTCTAAGCCACTTCTAGGATGTTTTTAATACAACAACTTTGATATGCCGTTGTAAAATATATTAATCCACTGTGTTATTACAGAGAAGTACAAAACAAAGTAGTTTGAGTATTTTTCTACATTAAAAAATAAATAACTTGTGTAGTACAAGTTATTTATTTTTATTTATATAAAAAAATATTTCCAAGCCATGTAAAGTCTGCTGGAGCAGACTTCCGGGTTATCCGGAAACCCTCTAACATATCGTGACGCAGTCTTTTCCACGCAGTGGTACATTTGCAGTCTGCTAATTTTACATGAATTATGACACTTTATTCAGGTTAAGCTTAAATACAGTGATTAATTACACCCCTAGTCAACATTTAAATTTGTCCGTATAATTTAGAGAGGCATACATCCAGCAATAGGTACAGATGTACTAAACAAGAAGATGCATATAATAAAATGTTATATATATGTATATATTCACGCCATGTTCCCATCGGGGTAGGCAGAGACAATCTTCTTCCATTTGCTACGGTTCTCTTGACCTGGCCTTTTTTCGATCTTGAAATGTTCGCCTAGGTCTTCCTCTCCCGACTCTACCATTTACACTCACCTGCATATACTTGTTTTGTCAACCTACTTTCATTCATCCTCTCCACATGTCCAAACCAGCTCAGCATCCCTTTCTCAATTCCTGTAATTACATAGTCTTTCACGCCAATGTTATATTTGTTAATTAATAATTAAATAAATGATAACAGTAACTAAAGGGATAGATACGATGTAATAACTCTTCCTTTCATAGCTTCAACGAAGAATATGACTTCTTATATGCAATAATAATGCAGCTAACGTAGTATACCCGTGTGCCATACAAACCAAAACCAAAAGCTACCTAAACCAATATTTTCTTTACACTCAATCCAATTAAAATAAATAGAAATTAACAAGGGCTGCCGCATTAGTGGTGGATAGTTCACGTAACTAGACCCGATGACGGTGTTGGGAACGGCCAGTCGTTATGAAATACCTGCTACTTGGTTAATAATGCCTTCAAACGCTTATAAGGGCTCCCTAGCGAGTAATAATATAGGTTCTAATATACTTGTACCGTAGGAATTGGATTATTGGTTGATTCGCATGAATTATTTTTATCCCCGAACGGGACGAATCGACCTAGAATGAAGTCATTTTCACACTAAGGTAATTTATTTGCGTGCAGAATCGACGTCTTCAGAAATACTTACGAAATACGAACAGCCGTGGTAGCCTAGTGGTCTAGGCGCTCACTTTAGTATCATAGAGCGCAAGTGACCTGGGCTCGGTCCCCGGCGCCGGCACCACTAAAATTGTTAATAGTAATTTTAAATGCTGTATTTACCACGAGCTCAGCGGTGAAGGATAACATCGTGAGGAAACCTGCATGTCTGAGAAATAATGAAAAAAATGTTATTTCGAGGATATGTGAAGCCCACCAACCCGCAATGGAGCAGCGTGGCGGGCCATTCCCGGCTCCTACACCCTTTCAGATATTTGAGAATTAGGCCTCTGCCCAGCAGTTAGCACTTACAGGGTGCTACTTTACTTTACTTTACGAACATTTGGGAAATGGACAGAGTTGTAAGTGCTTGAAAAAAATTTGAAAACTTTTTCAATCCGGTTTTATTTTCTCTTCAGATTAGTATTCTAATTTTTTTCCTAAAAAATCTACGTTTGATTAAATCAATAAAATAAATATAAAAAAAAACAATAATCGTTTCTGTTCTCTCTATAGGGGAGAACGGGATGCTGTTTTAGGGTTTTGCCCCCTTCAGTAGTTTCGGTACGGTGCATATTAATATGTGCACGTCTTTAGGTTGCTTGTTGCCAAGGTACGTGGCTAGAGTACTGGCACAAATATAATAAATAACCGCTTACGCTTATGGAAATTTTAGCAAAACAATAGCGGGTTAGGTAACACGAGTTTTATGTGTGGCAAACATAGACATGGACATGAAAAGCTGTTCAGTAAGCCTAATGAGGTTTAATTGAAATTACAACTTGTCACATATATAGGATGGATAAGATCTAATTGAAAAATGGAGAACAATTAATTAGATGTAGTGGACATCATCTGGAAATATAGAAAAAAAAAATAACCAAAGAAAATAAAAAAACCTTAATTAAAACAATTTATATAACCTAATCGCTTTTCGTCGTGACTAATAGTTTAATGACCTTGTTCAAATTTCATTGTCGGTGCGTCGGCGACTTCAAATGCGGGCAGCAGACGCGTGCACAGACAGTCGATAAAATAGTCGATCTGGGGGCTATTGGGCTAGTTAACTAGTAACGCAAATATATTTCAAGGCAAAATAACAAAAACTAAATATGTTTACTACGATTAAACTACTGTGTTTATGTAATTGATATGATCTGATTGACCCTCATTTAGCCCACTATAACAACCATACTAACGATGTAATGCTGTGCCACCTGCTGTTGAGTATCTAACATACAGGTACCAATTGCCGTACCAAAAAAAAACGAATATTGTAGATAAAATTGGACAAAACATTACCTAAAAACAAAATTTCATCGTAATCGTTAGAGTCTTGTTTGAGAAACCGATTATATTTTAAAAATGTACTACAATTCCTCGCTTACAGTATTATGCTAATCTTATGTCTTGTGTTTTAGTGTATGACTTAGAAATAGTCTGTAGAAAATGATGATTTCAGGAGAAGAAGGAGAGATTTAATGCCGTAACGTTGTATCCATTCTGTATACTATGGTGTATCTTAAACTATTTTAATCCATATGAGCTTCGGAGAAAAGGTTAACTTCCAAAAACTTACTCAGTAGAGCCGTCACTCCGACGAGCGACGTGGTTTTAATGTATAAAAATTTTCTACTTTCGTTTCACAAATCTTGTTTAATACAGTAAAATAAATATTAATTATTTACATACACACATTGATATGTCTGTGACATATTGTATATTATGTAATTATATTAAAACAATTCCATAAATACATGTAACATTAAAAATTTCTATTGAAAATCAAATGCCATAGAATGATATCAAAACAAATACTGTTTATACAGTTAAGTTTTGTCAAGGGGACTTTAAATGTGAACGTTTTCTGATGAAATCTCAAGAAAGAATTGATCTCATTGTTTAATATCAAACTTAATATATTACGTTCATATTTATTTCATCAATAATTATTAAGTTTGACTATCATCCCGCTCACTACTCACTTCACTTTAATTTTTAAACCAACAATTATTACAACAAATCCAATATATTTAACATAATATGAAATTTAAGCACATACGAATTAAAAAGTTCAATGGAGGGTCATTCAATAATCTTTATATACTACAATAATTACAGAATACGCAACACTTATTGCAAATAAAAAATAAACAAAATCAAAGAAAAACGTTACAGATAAAATTGTCATTCCGTATGGCGTTTCAGTAAAAGATAAGAACATCTTAAAGGATTTGCTTTGTAAGCTGCCTGCCTTATAAAGCTAGTCGGATAAGCGTTCCCGTCTGTGTCAACGAAGAGAGAAAGCTTCATGAAATTCAATCCGATCGGCCGTTTTGCAAATGCCTGTTTGAGAACGAGACATAATGTGAGCACAATGTTGTAGGTAGGAGACCGTTGAAAGTAGTTGGAAGATTCAATGGCTAATCACTCCGCTCTGATGTTAATGTTTTATGGTTAATTATTAAAGAGCTGAACGGAAAATTCCAGCAGCTTTTTTACACTACTACAGATCATTGCAAAACAAAAGCATGACATGTGGATTACTAATAGATCTATCAGATGTAGAGCCGTGGTAGCCTTGAGGGCAAAGCGCTCGCTTTAGTTTTATAGAGCGCGAATTACATGGCAACACTAAAATTGTTAATAGCTAAAGCTTTAATTAAATTAAAAAAAATTGAGTGCTGTATTTACCAGAAAGAGGCCTTTCCCCAGCTTTTTTTATAGGGCAATAGATATGTAGTACTAACACTAATCAAATAAAGCTGTTATCAATAGGCTTAAAATTCAAATTAAGGTTAAGAAAACATTTTGCAATAAGAATAATAATAAAAAAAGTTCTTGTATCGAACTGTATCTTTAATGGTATTCCATTAGAACTCGAACTAAGTTCCAAACTTCAAGTAATTCCTTTATCCGGCTCGCATTTCGATCGCTTATAACTTGGCATAACTGGATTGCAAATAGTATTCTGCAGACAGACAACTCTGTTACACTTGAATACTCAAACCAGACGCAATACAAGTGTTATGTCTGTTTACTGTACTGCGATTTCATAACAAGTTTATTTAATATGTGTGTTTCTAGATTAGTTACAAATTGTTCCAGCAAGTTTACTCTCTAAATTTCAATTTTAGAATTCACTTAAATCCAGAAATCTTTTACTGTGATACATCTTCAGTAGTTTCGAGTTATTGTGTCTTTATAAGATGTACTCTTCCAGTGCCAGTCGATGAGGTATGACCTTGAGAACTACGAGACTGAAAATACACTTTCTCTATCTTCACTTAACCATTTCATATTGTATTCATCACTCATGTTGAAGTATTTTTTAACTACTTTCAACTATGCTTAAAAACCTAGGTAATGTCAAGAGGCGGGCTCGAACCAGTGACCAGTTATGTTTAGTTCGTACACTTTCGCACCAATAGGCTTTTTCGTAATTTATTTCGATCTAGTAGCAGACAGAAACATCATTCAGCTAAGCTATGGCCGGTGATAAATATTTATGAAATTTCTTACATAAGTATTTCGTACTCGGAAGTGGTGAATGCGAGCCTTATCAAAAAGAAAAAGCTGTGCTTAATGTTTTATTTCAGTTAGGTCATTCGGTTCCATTATGTGCACTTAAACGCAGTATAGGAAGTCCCACAAGATGGAGTCACGATCTGCGCAGTGTTGCCGGAAGTCGATGGATGCAGGTGGCTCAGGGCCGCGCTTCGTGGCAAAATTTGGGCGAGGCCTATGTTCAGCGGTGGACTTGTGATAGACTGAAACGAAGAAGCATAATAACGATCACGATCGTGTTCAAGAATAGGATTATGGGGGATACCAGACGGTGACCTCCGCCCCGAGGCGGCACACTCAGCACACGCACCGCGCGCGAGAATGAAGGACTAACCATTTGACTTTTCGACTTTTTTGCTTGGAATACTGGGGCTAATCTTGCTTACCACTTAGCTGTCGAAGGCTTGCAATACCGTGAAAGGAATTTGTAGAACGATTTAGTAAATATATAATCGCATGTCAGATCAGGACGTTCTAACTGCCTAGGTATCTGCAATGAAAGATATATTTCAGTAGTGCTCAAAAACTAAAAAAAAAATCGGTTCCGTATATTTGTCTAAGCATGTCGATGAGGTTCACGAACCGTCTCGTACAATCTCCCGAATAGGTGAGAAGTGGGGCACAGAAGCCTGTTTGAATGTTGTGACTAAAGGAACGTTGTAAGCGCTGTTAACTAAAACAAGCGAGAAGTTTTATATCTATATATATGTGTGTATGTGTATAGCCATTTAGCTATCACAAAAAATTCAACAATAATTTTTTTGATCATTGATATTTTTTCTTATATTTAAAATGGGGTGATGTACTTGTTGTTGCTACCCTCGTGATAGTGTTGCTGCTCTTCTACACCAGCTTCAGGTTTTCGGTTTTCCAACATCAATCAATCACAGTGTTCCGACAAAAAGCAAGATACAATCCGTGCAAGGGATGTTGGAATTTGGAGCTAGAGTTACAATCTTTACATTGTTACGTAAATTAAATAACATCGATAAACGAGTATTATAATGTAGGTATCCATAAGTATAATAAGTTCTTCTTCTTTATCTGTTTGTAATTCCACGACAGAACTTTCAATAAAAAAAGCCAACAAATGGTATGCCATGACACTTGACCTTTCTAACGTCGGGCAGAAGGGTTGGTGAGCGCATTCTGGTATCCACGTACCAGACATGCTGCCCCATTTCTAATCTGTAGATTTTGGGTTTGGCATTTTTTCCACCAGAGCTTGGTTAGCTATTTGCCTGGACACACACACACACACACCAGTTACAGGTGAAATTGACACTTAGAGCCTTTCCTCTGATTAATTAGATGAAAGTAACTCAACACTCGACAGTACTTGTCAAAAAGAAACATGATAATATGTAAATCCATAAAAATCCAACGCAGACGCGATTTAATGTGTGTCAGATTTATAATAATCTCAAGCTTTACAACGCGACATTGTAAGCCTCACCAAACAACGTTAACAATCATTATTTATTTTCTCTAGTACGCTTCGGAAATAAAAAAAAATATTTGTTTTGTACGTATAAAAGTAACGTTGCATTGCAAGGATCATTATTTATTTTCTCTAGCACGCTTAGGAAACACAAAAATCTTTACTTCTGTTTAAATTACCAAATACTAAAATCATTGCTGTGAATTATGTCATATCTATGTATATTTGTGCAATACAATTACCTCGAAGAGCAACGCTGGATTTAAACCTGAGAAATACAAGATTTGCAGCTGGACGTCACCGAGTTAGCGCGTGCTTCATTCCCTACATACCTGTTGTCACATTCAATTTCTAATCTAACCTAATTTTGTATATACAGTCCACTAACTTTTAAATAAGACGATTTTCCGCATCACCTAGGGTAAATTACCCTAAGATGACAACACTGCTTAATCACCAAGTTCCACTTTTTCAGATTAATTGCAACCTATGAACATACTCTTTAAAAACATTTTCTTCGACCCTTTAGTGGTTTATCTCTTGTGTATCTCTTGTCTGTTTGCTCAATGCTTAAATGATTTATGAAATTAACCCGGTTTAAGAAAATAAAAATTCATTTTCTGTCATAGGTACATTGTATTCAATCTATCAAAACATTTCGCTTTTTCTTTTGGAATCTTTTTAGAATTACTTGACAAATATCATCGTGAAGCAGAGGCAACGGGGCGTGTCACGATTCCCTCTCGGGGCAAGTATTTCTATGACCTACAAATAATTGTTCGACGTCTGGGTATTGGTACGGATGCAATTTATGTCTATAAAAGGCCTCTGCGACACAGGGAAAAATTCCCAAAGTGAAGGAAACATTTTTTTAAAAGGAAATTCTACTCATTTCGCTAAGAAGAGAAAACTTCCTTTCATTGCGAAATCACAAAAGCAGCGGATTACAAAAAAAAACAGTGTCAAAAATAAATAAATTTATTCGAGTAGAATATATTCGTGTATTATTTTTAACTGTGAATCATGATCATTATATTCACAAGTGCTGTGCTGATCACCGGTTTCTCGATAAGGTTGCCGTCAAAGCAGTGTCCTGAGCCACCTGCAACCACCGTTTGTCTCTTTTAAATAAATTGGCAAATAGATAAACAGAAATGTTAATGAAAGTTATATATAACGTTATTAATTATATAACGTTATATAGTGAATTATCATTAAACACTGTAACTGTTGCATCAAATATACCGCAATTATAACCGTTATTTGTATATCATTTACAACTAACAAGATATAATGCGCTTTTATCGATTAATCAAATTATTTTAAATATATAACAAGAATGCTATCAACGACGTTTACACGTGGTAGAGCCAAGCAGCGGCTTTAGCTAATGCTCGAAAGGGCCGGCACGACCGGGGTAGTAACCTACGACGTTTCGTTCGGTGAGTGAGGTAACCGGAGACCCTCTCCCTATCCCAATCCTCATCCCCCCCCCCCCCGTCACCCAAATATCCATCAAGGCCGGCAAGCTGGTGTTGCCGGTGTACGTAGGCACTTACCATCAGATGACCCGCTTGCTCGTTTGCCGCCTATAAAATAAAGAAAACAATTTAATATTTATATCATATAATAAAAATAACCAACTTTTTCTCTTAAGCAATCTTCAAACAGACAAGTATACTTGGAATTTTCCGTAATCGCCATGCATACCGATCGTAGTATCATATTGCATCTAAGACGTAACACTTGAATCTTTAAATAAATAGGTGGAAGTGTGCATAACATTAATATTAAATCCATAACGTGTCACCTATGACAATATTATTTGATTCATATTAATATTTGAAACTTATTCCTTTATTAGTATGTGTGCCCGCGGGAAAGTGATTACAGGGTAGTACTTAAGAAGCATAATAAACTAATTCTGACCTTACTGTTACAGGCTTTAAGCGGTATTAAACTAAAGGGTTGACGGTTAAGTCAAATCCAAGACGTCAGGGAGCTTAAATACTCTGAAATGGGTTAAATTTTATAGCCGCTAATACTGTAACTGTCTCCTGAATTACTAATGAATTTAACTTAGTAAAGTATAAATAAGAATAAAGACGTGAAATTGATGGTATGAACTTATTTAAACTGCACAATTGTATGTAATTATGGTAGAGAATGCCAAAAGGCGTTAAGTCCGCCCATTGTATACCTTATTTTTAGGGACACAATAAAAAATAAATAAAATAAAATTGTTATGAAAGGGTTGTTGAATTCACCTTGTTATCTCATATATTACACAATATTCAAGTTATAGTTTATTTTAATAACGCCTCGTCGCTGGCTCAAACCAGGCTCTACAGACATCGCGTTCTACGACTGTCTCACGGAAAGGCAAAAAGTGAGGAAGCTGCGGAAGTTGTACATGGTAGAGCCAAGCAGTGGCTTTTGCAGTTCCTCGCAAGGGCCGGATCGACCGGGGTAGCACCAACGCTTCGCAGAATACCGCTGGGAAGTAGAGGCTCGAGATTGTGCTTCTGCGTTTCGTTCGATGTGTGACGTAACCGGAGGACCATTTCCTCTCCCCAACCCTCATTTTTATCCGCCCTCCCAACTCTCGAATAGCCTCAAAGTCCGCCAAAGCACCAACAACCCATCTGGTACACCATCAAGCGAGCCTAATATGTATATTATAGGATTGATGCACTGTATATCCCCTTTAAAAGAGGCTCTGTCGGCATTTTAGTGTTAGTCAGATAGATGAGACCTAAGTTTAGTTCAGCTAGAGACAGTCCAATTCAGTTCATTCAAGTCTCGTTCAAATGTTATTTTCACATGTTCTAATAATTAATGGAATATAAAAAGGGCTTGCAAATAGGGCCCATAATAGTACCAACGTAAGTGATTTTGTTTAATAAATAATTTATTACCCTTATGCTCCTAACATCGAATGTAAGCAACATTCATATATTGTTCAAAATATCAGCACTGCGCAGTGTAAAGATAATAATATTGAACTTAATTTCATGCTAAGCGAACTTTGTTTGTGTTATCTCCACAGTACAACACTTTGTATGCTTGTAACACAAGAACTTGTTATTTTAGGACGACGAAACATTACAGCAGACCCTTCCTATCTATGTCAAATCTCAAGACATATCATAAAGTTTGAAGGAATCAACAGGCTTTGTACGAATATCGTACTTTTTTTTATTTGTTTGTTAAAGACAAAGGCATGTTTTATGAGGAGCATTATTGTGTAATAAAGCCTTCGGGATGTCGCCATACGTCGCAAGGAACGCGAACATCCTTCTACAAGAAAAAGATAATAATAAAATACGTATTTTGTATGACAAAGGTCCTATTCGTATTTACACCAAAACACAATGTGAAGAATTCTTTGATCCGACATAGACTTTATACGCCAGTATATACATACGTTGATCTAATGTATACATACTGGCGTATATTGGCTTGTAAATAGCAATATTCCGGTTTTTTATTAATCAATGACAACTTCACCTCCACCTGATGGAGTGTCTGTTTGTGTAGCGTGGTGATGAGTTAACCTTCCAGGTGCTTGCGTAGAAAAACTTCCTGTAGCGGATTTAGATTTTATTTCTAATGAAAATAATGATTCCGACAATACCTACAGCTGTAAAGTTTTTAATGAGTTTTTTTTATAGGAAAAGCGGCAAACGAGCAAGCGTCACGTCGCACAAGTTCATCTGCAACACCAGATGAGCTGCTGGTGCGTTGCTGGGCTTTGCGGGTACTTGTGAGATGGAAGGGATGGTGGGAAGTGGAGTGGGCCTCCCGATACCTCACTCACCAAACTAAACGCAAAAGCGCAGGATAATCCAGGCTGGTATTCTGAGAGGCCGTGGTAACAGTCCGGTTGAGCCGGCCCATTCGAGCAGCAGAAAAAGCCGCCGGCTCTGCCACGTATAAAGGGTTTTATATTTATATTCATACATGATAGGAAACTGAGTTGTCTTATAAAGATCGGAGAAATTATCACACAATTTGCGTATGCGATGAAGTGACACATCGGTAAACGAGTATAATATGAATACTCTTAAATAATGGTTACATATTACTATACATTTTCTGCTCTCAGATCTGCTGCTGCTCTGCCCGGCTCCAACGGCTGCAACCACGGCCTCGCGGAATACCGACCGACTTAAAGTAGAGGCGTCTTGAGCTTCCGCGTTTCGTTAATTAAAATAAGGTACCAATGCTAGTAAATTCTCCGCTGCTGGTAAAAAGCTGCCTCTCTATACGTGAGAAAGTTTTGAACCTCGCAAGGGTTCCCCAAGCTCCTCCAGCACAGTTTGGGGACTGAAAATATCCTCTAAATATGTTTCCTATTCATTTTCAGACATGCATGTTTTCTTACTATGTTCGTGTCAAGAACGAGGTAAATTCAGCGCTTAAAATTACAAGTGAGTGACACAGACACCGCGATTCGAACCCAGCTCAGTGACGTACACAGATATTAAAGCGAGCACCCTGATCTCTAAGCTACCGCGGCTCCTATGAGCTCCTATGAGGAGAGTTGTAATAGTTGAATAAGTAATAAACAATTTAAGTAAGCAGTTTGAACAACTTGGATCGTTAAGAATATATTACAATTAATCATTTTATGCCTTACACCGTGTTCGTGTACCATATTTATATGGAAAAGCTTTTTATAGAGCTTTTTAGGCTGTGACCGCAGCTGCCCGGTTACGAGTAAGTTTTGATATACGATACATTTTATTCCGCTTAGGAGATAAAATAAGTTTAATATCAAAACGCAGAATTTATTTTCTAACGTTCTCATGGAAAACTTACAAACTGTTGCAAAGTAATTTATTAAAAATTCTTTGACGTTTGGTTTTTATTTCGTTTCATCGTAGTAAAACTAACAATAATACCTATCCAAATTAATCTTTAGTTTACGAAATAAATTGAAACAATTGATCAATATCCCAATTATTTGTTAAATTTTTAAAATTTTAAATATTTCCTAATAATTATTTTCATAACTTGCGAAATATATGGTGTGACTTGGAGACAATTGTTCCGTGCCTGTGGTTTTGGTGTTGGTGTGTGTGCAATATACTCGTATGTACGTAATTGCAAACATGACTCTTTTAAGAACGTACGATATCACAATTCACACAGATAATACCTTATATAAATTCCTTGTGATATATTTATTTATTTTATATATAATTATCTTTATAATTATTATGCATCACCTGATCATGTACTATGTGTTTAGATGTAAGTGTCGGAATAAATGTCTTTATGTCTTTTCATGTACAGCCAACACTGTCACTTATCTGGTAATCTATAGCTTTTGTTTTCAAGTTATTGATTATAAATCATATAATAGCTATATAAAAGTGACTACATAAATTGTCTCATTCTTCTCTTTAAATAAAAAAAAATAGAATAAATTTTGCCTGTCTGAGGCTAAGTCAGATATTCACTCTTTGAATTTCTGATCAATAATAAAAAATAAAAAAATCTTTATATATTTTTCTAAATTACTGTTTGGACTTAATTTTCTGATCAACTTAATCCTAAAGCGAGTGCAGTTCTCCTTCGACGTCCATTTGTCTCCGTTAGCCTGCAACCCGCTGGGATTTTAACTTTTACATATAAACAACTTAAAGTAACTGAGTTATGGTACTATTTACAGTGTATACAAACGAGTTTAAATTAAAAATACATAAAACATCGGTAGTAGACAATGTTCATCAATCATCATCAGGACCGAGCTTCATGGCAATGGTAAGTATATTATTATATATTTGGTAAGTAAGACTTCGAAGTTTATCAAAATAGACAAACACCCGAATAAAGTGGCGGAAAAAAAAAACGTTTCGTAACTCCATTATACATACACGTTTATTCTTGTCCACTCGAGATTTGACCGGGACAATAAATACCATGAAATTACCGGACCATTGATCGTAACCGAATACACTTACCATCGGTAAAAACAAGTTATCACAAGCGCACACTGACAGACAAACGTGACAAGAAGCATTGTTTTCGATTGTTAAGTATGTTTTATTTTATTATTCCAGCGGCCTCATTCGACACGCCACAAAGATGTTTATGTGTAATTTTTTTTAAATCTTTTGTAGCTAATGAAGCCCTTGTTTTGATCAAAGTCCGCGTAAAGCTATATTTTGGCTTCTTAATTTATTTATTTATTACTTATATGTAATTAATATGTGAACATTAACTTTTTAATTTTTTTAATTAAGCATCTCTCTGTTAATATTTATTACTCGTTTATTGTGTAATTTAATGTTCATCATCATCACTTCAGTCTATCACAAGTCCACTGCTGAACATAGGCCTCCCCCAAAGATTGCCACGAAGCTCGGTTCTGACCCACCTACATCCATCCACTTCCCGCAACACTGCGCAGGTCGTCACTCCATCTTGTGGGTGGATCATCGTACTACACTGAGATTGCGATTAAATGAGAAGTAGTACTAGACAAAAGATTTTAATAATTGTCGATGTTGGTATTCACACACACTCAACGTTGAAACGTCTGCTCCTCGATACTACACTTAATATGCAAATACGTTATGCATATTTGGTATTAGCTGCCTTTTGTCTCACCCGTCCTGGTCCGATCAGGTGTGGTGTAATTTATTAAGTCCGGCAGCCACAGGTAATCCCCGAAGTCTCGTTCGTTAGCCAACATAACACACGACATACACAATTGATATCTCTTTACACTTTGAATATTTCGTTAGGACAGCTTCGAAATGGATAATCAGCTGTTGTTTAAACGAGCCAATGGTTATAAATTTACCACTATGTATTCGTGGGGTTAGCTGAATAGCTATCTAATCGTATAACAGGAAAAAAAACATTAAAAGTTTTAAAACAATAGGAACAAAATTAGCGCAGTTGTTGTGGTAACATTGATTAACGCTTTTAAAGATTTAAAAGCAGTTTGCTCATTTTCTTAAAATGTGGTAAGAAGCATGTACGTGACTAATGTTTATCACTTACCATCAGGTGAACCGCTTGCTCGTTTGCCGCCTTTCCTATGAAAAAAAAGTTATTCGTTAAATTTTATTTCACCTGTTTCAAGTACGGTGAATGAAAAATTGTATTAACATTAAATGCTAAGTCAATGAAGTAGTTTAAAAAACTTTCCTTTTCATGTATGTTCCTTTTTCTTTGAAATAATAAAGATAATTACGTTATTAAATGTCAAATTTTCGTAGTTAAATATGATAATTTATATATTGTTGTGTAAATTATTATATATAAAATATATATTTGATTATATAATAATTTACCCAATTTTCCTTACAATTTTTTTACAATACTTCTTCAGGCGACACATAACAGTGTAGATATAACGTGATATATTCATTTTAATGTCATAGTGGACATTATTTTATATTAGTTGTGTGGTAGCAGCTCCCATTAGTTTTCTTTCGGTAAGTAGCTTAAGCGACGACTAAGGATAAAATCCTAGAACATCCTATGGCAGTCTTCAGAGGCGAACTTGACAATGCGGCTCAGGGCTCGTTAAATCTCCCGGAAAGCCAAAAAGCGGGTTTGAATAGAAGAAAATACCAGATAGAAATACACGGGCACTACCTACCTTTTGCTCTGTTAAAAGTGCTTACATGTGCATAATATTTATAATGATGATATGTTTCAGCAAACAATTTAACGTTTTGTTCAAAATAAAATATTAAAATAAAATATTAAGGCCTATCTGCTATTGTTGTATATGATCATTCTTAAGTTTGAATAAAACCATATACGCATACCCACACTCAACATGAAATGCGCTAGTCAGAAATTTCACTAAATAAATTTTACCTTAAGCTTTACTTCAGATTACATTTTCGGCTTGTTCGATCAAAATATGTTTTTTGTACAAAATCCGACGAAAAAACTTTTTATAAACCTCCGTAGAGAGTAACCACAGCTGCGTTCATTTACGTTATTTTCTACATTGTTCTACACTGTGGGAAAACGATCTCTATTGTAATTTTGAATACTTATATATACATAAATGAAAATAATGTAGTATATGAAACATATGAAAAAACATATCATTTGGTTCTCCTGTCAAGAACGTTTTTATAAAACATATTTATAATGACATAAAAATCACGTTCTAAAATTAAAAATGTCTTAATATTTAGTCCCGTCACAATATTTTGGGCCCAATATGAAACAATCTGTTATTCATGAGCTCCGGTATTTCCCGATGGGAAACATTTGCTTCGATCCGGACGAGTAGTATTGATTGATATATAACATTGCATGTGGTTTATTTATTTTTATTATTCATGAAACCATAATAAGCGTGCAGGATTTAACTATCCTCGTGAGTAATGCAAGGGGGGACAAAGGGATTAAGTCGGTTATTTAAGATTATTAGTTAATTTTCGAAGACAGTGCTGTAGACTGAAATAATTTTAGAAGTTTTTTTTTTTTTGGGAAAGGGGGCAAACGTGCAAGCGGCTCACCTGATGGTAAGTGATTACCGTCGCCCACCTACATCTGTATGTTGTTGCAAGTGCGGCCTCTATGGATATTTGAGAGATGAGAAGGAGAATGAGTAGGGGAAAGGGGCACAAGCACAAGCACTCTACTATACGCCTTTACTGCGAGGTCGTGGTACTACCCCGGTCAGGCCAGCTCATTCAAGCAGCAGCTAAAGCCGCCGCTAGGCTCTACTTGGTAATTGGTAGGAATCGTGTCTTTGAATCTAATACAAATGCAGGAGATAAATCTTCTGTTCCTATTATACATGCTGCCATACAGCTGCAAACATGCTTTCACTTCGCATCTTTGATGCTAATTGAATTACACACATGGCTAAACCCTATATCCCAGGATACCATAGAACTTTGAATTAAAAATTTAATATCACATTTGATTTGGACAGATGTGATCACTTACCTTCAGGTTAATAACTCCCTTGTTTAGTCCATAGCTTTCTTGAAACATTTTCATTGCTATAATATTCTTAACTAACCATAATAATAATTCATATTAGTAAATACCTTCCTAACTGTCAATATGTAAGAAATATTTAACAGTTAACTGCATTTTCATTGTTTGTTACATCATACCAGTGGTTACACGTGTTGTGTACAAAATTACATCCTGCTGGATTTAGACCGACACAATTCGGCGTCCATAGTGACTGACCTCGATTATGCGTCCGTGTCACACATTCCCTCGGGGACTCACGGGTCACAGTTATTTATATCAGAACTTACTATTTATATTTCACACCTGCGCACTTTTAGTATTGATAAAATAAAGCATTAAACTGATCGAAGTGAAAGAAAAATAATTGAACAATGGTCTAATAATGATTTCTTATATTTACGCTAACACTACACATTTGAAATGAAACTATTGTTTACGGATGTTGTCGGGTTTAGATTTGTATTTATCAGACCCCCTGTGCTTGTATAGCCGTGGTAGCTACTGTAAAGCACTCGAAACGTCGAGAATATAAATAATTTGAACGGGATATTATCGCCTAATGGTAGAATATGATATAACATGGTAGAATAAAATATCCATTCGAACATGTCGAACTTGAATACGTTGTGTTGATAATAGGGTGCAGCTTCACGTTAGCGGTACTACCCTTTCCTGGGTAAGTAAATATGGGGAAATATTTCATGTAAGGTTACGCTTTTGCTTTTCCACATTATTATTTTCTATAAACAAAGAGAATGCGCTTCACTGTAAATTTGCATTAAAAGAGGTTGATATAATGTCATTATTGAGAGATATTTCCCTTTCGCCTGAAAACATCAAAGTTTATAATTTGAAAACATTATTTATATTTCGTGTTTACTACAGATGTGCGGTTATAAAGTTCATAAAGGTCCCGAGAGAAGTGGACGCTGTTTCAACTCACGTTATACAATTCCATTACGTCCTTTCTAAAATAATATTTGTTTTCAGTCACTCAGAAGATTCAATTGATTTGAACGCGTTGGATTTGAAACTGTCGCGTTATGCTTATACTTTATATATACTTTTATTCCTTTCTATTTATGTTAATTTAACAATTAAACATTGGATAGCTACGTGGTCGTAGTAAGAACCAGCCTATTAATTCATGGATTTTAGGTTCGAATCCAATCCAAAGCGAAACTTACTTTCAGGGGTCTTTCGGGTCTAGTATTGGGTCCCTTGATTTAAAGGCTGCATCAAACTCTTATCAAGTACATATCGAATAATTGTAACACTGAATATGAAACACAGAGGTATGTTTATACTAGCAATTACAGTACTTTATAATATTCCGAGCAGAAGTAATATTTTAAATTAAGCAAGAGAGTAGGACATCATCATATATTTTATATTCTATTAGGACTACTTACTACTTTGCAGGAAATTTCCATTTTTAAGGAAATTTCAATTTACGTGGACATCGATAATCTCTTACACTGAACGGAGACTCTTACCCTTTAGAGACTTTACACTCCGCAATTCCCGACTAGGAGCTCGGAACTGAACTTAGATAGGTGTGATGAGATTTTTACGGCCAAGCTGCTACAATAAAATTTGTTGCACTGTCATGTTTTCCGTAATCCTGGTTGATTAGGGCATTTTATGCAGCGATCTAGATTTGATTCATGATTTAAGTAACAAAAAACACACGCGAAATCAATCTTGTTGGAAAGGTTCGCGCTAGAAGATCCCATCTATCTTGTAGGTACGGAATCACATGAGTGAAGATGTGAACTGATAAACTCAGTATTGTGCACGCAATTCCAGGTTGCGTGACACGGCGTGTTATTTACGATTTTTGGTACGCAATGAAGTCCTTAGTGTGAGTTATGCTCAACGTTTCATGATCTATTAATACATTAATACAGTTCAAAGGATATTGAACGTAGCTAAGACAGGAATTTAATTAATAGGCTAGCATTTATTACCGAACTGAGTTTTTTTTTCTTCTGAATCAGTCTATATTACTCCACAGCTGAACACAGTGCCTCTCCATGAAAATGTCAGCAAAAGCCAGCAAAGATTTTTTGTAAGGTTTGCCCATATCCAACACGCGGGTTAAGTTCGTCGGTGAGCTCAGCGCCGATATCCTTGTACTAATACTGCTCCCCTGAGTATCTGAATTTGCCGAAACTTTACGAAAATTTCAAAACCCTTTTTTTAAACTACTAGGTCTCTACCCAACTCTATAAAGCACTAGCCATTGCTGTCATTGGTATCAATGCTTCTGACAAGTAGATTTTTCTGAAAGGCTAGATAAAGGGTTTTACATAACGATCTGCAGTTCAAATAGCAAAGCGGTTTTTTTGTGATATTCATAATATATTTTGAAGCTTCCAGAGGCCGGGACAAGCCAAGGATAAGTGGTCGTACCAGGCGCAGGCATATCACTAAAGCATTCGGCAATTTATATTGGTTACGTTATTATATTTTTGAATTGAATCTTTTTTTTTTCGACGGCTGCGTGGAAAAAACTACTAATATAGTATTAATATTTAACAAAGTAATATAAAATATTGGCAACTATTAAAATAAACCTGTAAAGCTCCGATGCGCTTTCTTTTCCACGCAAGCTTTTAAATGAACACTAACGCAGACTTTGAATGTTCGAACGTCATGATTCCTTTAGTCACGTGAAACATTTACATTGATTCACAGACTACCATGTTGTCATAGTGATGGAATTGAGTTCGCAAAACATGTCCTTCTCAGAAAAGGACATTATGCGAGTCTACAGCGAAATATCGACGAAAGTGTTATATTGAGTATACGTATGAAGCATGAAGGTTTAACAAAGTAAGTGAAAATTGATTGTTTGTAATATTATTAATATTGACAATATGCTCTCTAACTCTATTGTATGGATTAAATAATATTATAATAAAACGTCTTCTCAAGAAATAATGTTTTATAAATTACCAGTCGATGTTAACGTAAATCTTTAGCAGGTAAGTAAGAGTGGCTGTACCTTGGTTAAGAAAAAAGCAATTTTTTTTTTCGAATATTCTGGAATTACCGAAAATTCAATAACGATCGAAATTTGGGACACCGATAAGCACTGAATCGGGACAGTTCAATTGTGAGTTCTGACGTAAATGGAAGAAGAGAAGAGAAAAAGGAGGGATATGATAAGAAACGAAAGCAACCAGACCGGTGGAGGAAAAGACATGTTAATGGCAGGAATACCATTGGAAGGTCATGTACAAATGACGCATATCGAAGGAGAAACTCTAAAACTCTAAGCGGTCAAATAAATAGAAGTTTAAGATACTGACCCTTTACTACAATCTCACAACCCGTAGCTCGTAAACAATATGAATAATTGTTTAACTAAAATGAACAATATTCTAATAGATTTTGTTAGCAGTAGTTTGAAACTAACACCGGGTAGCTGTGTAACTGGTAAAGTACATTGACATGAGCTTTGATTAGTTGATGCGTGGTAACTGACATCAACTGGATACCAGCGTAAAGTAGAACATTACTTTCACTATATGTATTTATTATTGTATGAGTATTTAAATATTGTATCTATATATAGATTTACATTCATTTTAATTTTTTTTTCCATTTTTTTTTATTGGGTAAGCGAGCAAACGAGCAAGCGACTTATGTGACGGTAAGTGATTACCGTCGCCCACGTACATCTGCAACTCCAGAGGAGCTGCCGATGCGTTGCCGGCCTTTAAGGATATTTGGGGGATGGGAGGGATAGGGACAGGGTTTGGGGAGGAGGGGGAGTGGGCCTCCGTTTACCTCTACGGCACAAGATGCCTTCATGTCGGTATTCTGCGAGGTCGTGGTGTTAATACAGTCGGGCCGACCCATCCGAGCAGCAGCTTAAGCCTCCACTTAGCTCTACCGCGTTAAAAAAAATCCATGTCGACATCTGGCCTATATAAGCCTGTATTCTGATGATCATTGATCATCTAGGTGCAAACAGATCGATAAAAGAAGTTTATATTAAGGCCTTAGGTTTCATTGAGTAAGAAATGCGATCTCCTACACTAAACACCAATAATTATGCCGTGATGTTATCGCTTGGAAAAGCAATTTCAGTAAGGTTTTCGTAATTGCACGATCTTACTAGATTGGTCCGTAAAACGTTCAATTGTGTGATAAGAAAACATAGCTGCGATTTTAAAGTAACGTTTTTAATTACCTACCTCTTCTAATGTGAAGAATATTCGATGCAGTTACAATGTTTGTAAGATAGCCCTAAACTAAACCTATCCTAAAATTACAAACGATAAATGAAATTGTTTGTTTTTATCAACCATAATTAGTTTTTTACGTGGTAGAGCTAAGCGGCGGCTGCTGCTCGGCTGGGCCGGGTCAACCGGGGTAGTACCACGACCTCGCAGAATACCGGCGTATGACTGAGGTAACCGGAGGTCCCCTCCCCCTCCCCTAAACCCCGTCCCCTTCGTCCCTTCCACCTCTCAATTATCCTTACAGGTCGGCATACGCACCTGCAGCTCCTCTGGTGTTGAAGATGTACGTGGGCGACGGTAATCACTTACCATCAGGTGTCCCGTTTGCCCTATTACCATAAAAAAAAATTAACAACTTGTTATCGGTATAGTTCATCTCACACCCACCACCTGTGTAAATTGAAATAACAATAAATAGCTTTAGGTATTCAGCATCTTATTCAAAATGTACTGTGTTAAGTGCAAAATATGAACGCCCTGCCTGATAAAAGCAGCTCCTAACAGGAAATCATTTAAGAGTCTAGTTCGTGATTATCTAATAGATCATTGACAATATTCGGCTTATCTATTTTCGATTTTATTATATATTTATTAATATATCTTTTTATATATTTGTATACGTATTTGTGTATTGTATTCTATAAATATTTATTTATTTACATAGTTTGTTTATATGTATTTATTAACTTGTTATTATTGGAGTCCACCTATAGTTTTTTTTCATTTTATTCTTTGTACTGTACCTGCCACAGGGTTGACTGGTAGAGAATGCCACTTGGCATTAAGTCCGCCCATTGTAACCTTGAGCTTAAGGATAACAATAATGAATAAATAAATAAAAATAATAAAAATAAAATATTTTACTGGGGGAAGTCAAACTTAAATAAATACTAGTATATTTAAAAAGCTAAGATTATGTGTACTGAGAACCGAGAAATCGACGTAAGGTTCTGTTAGTATTTGCGCGGTGCTCAGTGGCGCAGATAGAAATAACAAAGCTGTGATTGAAAAGCTTCTTAAGGTAGTGTTAAGGTCAAGTACATAAGGATGCCGAAAGCCGTGGTAGCCTAATAGTACAAGAGATAATAATAATTGTCAATACGATTAAGTCTCACCAAGTGAAAATAATCGCGAGTTATTATAAGTTATTAAGGTATTATACTATAGTAAAGTAATTTGAAAGAGCCTTGTTAGGCCAGTGGCCTGAACGCGCATAGTTTAGTATCATAGAGCGCAAGTGACCTGGGCTCGATCCTCGGTGCCGGCATCACTAAAAAAGTTGATAGCAATTTTAGGAGCTGTATTTACCACGTGCTCGGCGGTGAAGGAAAACATCGTGAGGCAACCTGCATATCTGAGAAATAATAAAAAAATATTTTGTTTCTCGGATATGTGAAGCCCGTCAACCCGCAATGAAGCAGCGTGGCGGGTCATTCCCGGCTCCTACACCCTCTCAGATATCTGAGCAGGCCTTTTCCCACAAGTGGGCACTTACGGGCTGCTACATTACATTACACAAAGTGATTAGAAAAGCTTTCAAAGATCGCTAGAAGCGCTACTCGCATAAACGTTAGTAAAATGTTTTCTTTGTAATAGTTAAATCTTTCCCAATTTTTGACATAATGATCTCATAGCTTGTATCTCTGATGCCATTGAAGGAAACTTGTAGATCTCGGCAGTATGATCAGAACGGCCAATGTCTCAAATATCACTTTTTCCCTTCATAAATTTACGTATTAGATTATCTAAGCAAGTGGTGTCTCCAATTATTTCAACCCAATACAAATGGCGAATATCTAATCTAACAACCGTCACCTACAGCAAAACATGTTACTAATATGTACCGTCAACACGATACCAGTTATTCACATACGTTTACTGATTGCATACGATACGCTAATAACTGGCCTGGTAATATCCGGGTATTAACCCCGCAGTGGCCTCCAACCTCTGGATAACTGGTTAAAACTCAGTTTTAACCAGTTATCCGAGAAGAAACAGGCGAAAGAAACTCCGTAGGTCGTTCTTGAGTTTTGATATTACCTTTTATTGAAAGTGCCATGGTATTCAAAGGCATATTTAATTCGTTTTTGGCTAAAATAAATGGTAAATAAAACAAAATGTCTACAAACGATTTAAACCTATTTACGGTAACTTCGGATCCCGATCCTCTGTAACTTACTCCGTGCCGAGCGCATTAATATAGCTTGAATAATTTATTCCTTCAGGAAATACTAGTTAAACTTTTAATGAGGTCAGACTAACAAGGTAAAGTTAACATTCACTACATCTTGATGCGTCAATAATTAAATCGTTTCCAACAACGAAGGTATTCATAACGATTCCTTTTTTTTTTCAACAATTATTTTTATTCATAAAACAAATATAAGTTTCTGGACATGATTTCTTTGACGTATGTGTTGATCCAGTTTGCTAAATGGATAGCGTGAAGTGAGACAGCATCACTAGTGTGTGGGATTTATGTTTGCAAAATTCGGATATGTCCCGAACTGCGCTCACCCAACAACTTGCCCAGCTTGGTAAATATTGCCACATCTATCAAGAAATGTATGCCGACGTTTCCTGGCGCTTTCTTGCTGTCTCTTTTTTTATATGGAAATAACGGCCAACGAGCAAGCGGTTCACCTGATGGTAAGTAATGACCGTCGCCCACATACATCTGTAACACCATAGATGCTGCAGGTGCGTTGCCGGTCTTTAAGGATATTTGGGAGATGGGAGGGAAGAGGAGGGGAATAGGGAGGGGATGTGGGCCTCCGGTTACCTCACTCACCGAACGAAACGAAGAAGCACAAGATGCCTCTACTTCACGTCGGTATTCTGCGAGGCCGTGGTATCAATCCGGTCGAGCCGGCCCGTTCTAGCAGCAGCTAAAGGCGCTCTACTCTTAAAAGGCAAAATAATCTTAAAGATTGTATGAAATAAAGTTAGGATACACATAATATATGAAGAAAGGACATCCCTTGTGTGCAACAAAACCGTTTTGAACGGAACGTTTTTGCTACATTTTATTTTATAGAAGAAGGGGGCAAACGAGCATGCGGCTCACCTGATGGTAAGTGATCACCGACGCCCACGAACATCCACAACACCAGAGGAGCTGCAGATGCGTTGCCAGCCTTTAGGGAAGGAATATGCTCTTTTCTTGAAGGTCTTTAACGCAGTTTCCAAGAAAAGTTTAACAATTGCGGCCAACTAATTTAACGTATTGGAGTAACAATCTGGAAAGGGAATGGCCCTTTCTTCTGACTAAGGGAAAAGCCTTGAAAATCGTAATAGCTAGCGACAGATGACGGTATTACCATTTCGAAAACAACCATAAGAAAATTAAGCGGATCGATGACGGTCAGCAGCGTCTTGGGAGAGAGGCGTCTGGTACAGCGGTCACCAATCCGCCTGCCGAGCGTGGTAATTAGAAAGTAACAAACAAACATACTTTATACAGCTTACAAGTTGTTAATAAAACAATTTAAAGAATAATTAAGACTAAAAAAGAAACAACAACATTTTAGATTTCTTCTCTGTGTGTGATGCAACAAATGGGTTAGCTCTGCCTGCTGTACGCTCAGTTTACGTTTCGAATTCCCGCAACATTGATTTTCAACGCAGCCTTATACAACTATTTTATGTACGGTTAATCCTGTTCATGGAGAGGCATATGTCCTCATCGTCATCATCATCATTTCAGCCTTTCACAAGTCTCTCTTTGAACATAGGCCTCCCCCAAAGATTGCCACGAAGCTCGGTCCTGAGCCACCTGCATCCATCGACTTCCCGCAACACTGTGCAGGTCGTCACTCCATCTTGTGGGGGGTCGTCCTACATTGCGTTTGCCTATACGTGGCTGCCACTCGAGAATCTTTTTTTCCTCAACGGTTGTCAGTTCTGCGAGCTATGTGGCCGGCCCATTGCCACTTCAGCTTGCTGATTCTTGCGGCTATGTCGGTCGCTCTAGTTCTGCTGCGGATATCATAGTTGCAGACTCTATCACGCAGAGAAACACCGAGCATAGCCCTTTCCATAGCGCGCTGAGCAACTTTGAGCATTCTGTGTCTATTTACAGGCTGGTAAGGTACTAACCAGAGGGAGAACTATGTTCAGCTGCAGACTGCACAGAGGTTGACAATGATATTTCTCTATTGCAATTCGTACTTTTGACAAAAATAGGTAACAAAACAATACACTTGTTTAAACATTCCCGTCATAATACAGTGTGTGAAAGTCGCAAATATTATTTATATATTTAAACGTGGTAGAGCCAAGCGGCGGCTTATATAGATATAGATTAACAATGTGATTAAAATGGAATAAATAAACTGTATCCAATAATCGTTCGTGTGGAACAGAATGTTCGACAAACAATATCATTAAAGGAGAAAATGGAAAAAGTAACAAAAAGAAACAGAGACTATTATATAAATAATGCCTTTAGTCGGAAACCCATTGTGCTATTGTGCTGATTACACTTGGTCCATTTGAACAAAGCACCGTGAACTCTGAAAGTAATATCTCTCCAAATAATATCTTTTATGCTTGGGTTTTGGTGACGAGATTTTGTGGTTGGTTCGTTTATTAATATTATCCGATGGTAATGTGATTAACTTCGCCCTCGTACATCTGCAACACCAGAGTAGCTGCAGGTGCGTTGCCGGCCTCTAAGGATATTTGGGGGATAGACGAGAGGATGAGGCTGGTGGACAGAGGAGGAGGCAG
The DNA here is from genome assembly GCA_029286595.1 of Bhutanitis thaidina. Lineage (NCBI taxonomy): Eukaryota > Metazoa > Arthropoda > Insecta > Lepidoptera > Papilionidae > Bhutanitis > Bhutanitis thaidina. Next base: position 2,204,543 of record JAGSMS010000020.1, on the reverse strand, counting down.
TGCGCTTCCGGTTACCTCACTCGCCGAACGATACGCAAAAGCACAAGATGCGTCTACTTCACGCCGGCCGAGGCCGTGGTATTTACCCTCGGTCGTACAAAATCATACTAGTATATGGTCATTATAAATCAAAATTGCATAATTTAAGCAACAAGGGTACATAATAAACTATGCTTATTAGTTCTTTTTAACCTCATTTTCCATACAATCATAGCCAATGTTACAATCTGCTTTGTCCTTTGTTCCTGCACTACACACGGCTGAAGCGTTTAGGTAGTCTTCAAATGACAGTTCAGAACCGCGAACACTTCTTTAACGCCTCTGCCAAATTTCTCGATTGATCCTACTTCATTTTAATACTCTGGTAAGCCCATTGATCTCTCTTTCAATCTTCAAAAAAACTTTGTTCTTCTCAAGAGAGCTGCTTTGTTATTTATATCATTGCCAGAAAAATAAATAGTTTTATTGTATTTGTTAACTAATGAGTATATTATTACCATGAACTTAATTAAAGTTCGTTTAAAACTATTCACTTCTTCTTGTAATGTCATTGTTGCATAAATTAAAAAAAAACTTTTTATAAGCGTATTACGTAAGTTATTCAATTATAGTTTCTTCGTCAGTGAAAGAAACTAATTAAATAGAACAATACATTATGTAAGTAAATTAAAGTTGAAGCCTGTTAGTGCCCACAGCTGGATAATGCCCTCTTTCTCAAATATCTGAGTGAGTTTTGGAGCCGGGAACGGCCTGCCACGGTTTTCCAGTGCGGGAGGGCTTTGCATATCCTCGATTTCATATTTTTATTTTTTCTTAGATATGCTGGTTTCCAGCCGAGTCGCCGAGCACGTGGTAAATACAGTACTTAATATTGCTATTACCAATTTTAGAGGTGCCGGCACCGGGGATCGAACCCAGGTCACTCGCACTCTATGAATCTAAAGCGCGCACCCTGACTACTAGGCTATCACGGCTTTGTTTTCATTATGTATCTCTATCTAAATGATTGATACAAAAACTTATTTTAAGTACTAGTGTAAGTAATATAAGTAAATTGGTGGAAATATTTTTTTAAACTACATAATTGTACTCCATTCGATCAGAAATCATATTTATGGTGCGACTGTAAGCGATTAAAATTGTAAATATTCATAAAAAAACAGTCATAAATTAGTCCGATACTTGTGTTAATGTACAATTTTAAGTGCTGTATTTACCACGTACTCAGCGGTGAAGGAAAACATCGTGAGGAAACCTGAATGTCTGCGAAATAATGAAGAATATTATTTCGAGGATATGTGAAACCCGCTAACCCGCACTGGAGCAGCGTGGCGGGGCTTTCCCGGCTTCCAAACCATATTTGAGAACTCCTTCTCTTCTCCTTTAGGAGAAGAGAAGGCCTCCGCCTTTGCCCAGCAGTCGGCACTTACAGGCTGCTATTTTACTTTAGTTATGTTTTATCCGCTGGAAATTTTATGTGGAGCTTGCATCGTCCAAACCCCAAGGTGTCCAAACCCCTACACAGCATGTCGGCACGGCCAAGGGAATGCTCCAGCATCGGCCCTAGGCGGCACTTTCTTGGAAAATAACACATGCTTTTCCTCTCCCTCCAGGTTAGACCAGCCGGGATACGGAGAAGTATACCTACTCGGCCTCCAAACCCACGTGGTAAACAGACCCCCTCGAAGCCCTGGGAGCCTTATCCAGATGCCATAGGGATCAGGAAGGCGTGCCCTCGGATCCGGTCTATGTGTTCTCCGCTAACACTTACGCTCCAACTTTAAGAGATAAGGCACCAAACGACGCCATTTTGTGACGGAAATTATCAGCTATGAGACAGGCAAATGGTACAAAGATACCGCTTCTGTCAGTCTACTCCAACTCGGTGCACTTGACTCAATCGTGCGACACGACGTAAGGAAAATAAATAAAGCGAATAATTTATTAGACATACAAATAAATTGGAGAGTTAGTGCACTACTTAGGGCTTCATAGCCCTCGCACAGTGGGGTTGAAGTCAAAAATTGTAGTTATTTTTTTTTATGCGAAAGACGGAAAATGAGCAAGCGGTACACCTGATGGTAAGTGATTACCGTCGCCCACGTACATCTGCAACACCAGAGGTGCTGCTGGTGCGTTGCCAGCCTTATAAGGATATTTGGTAGATTGGAGGGAGGATGAGGAGGGGATGGGGGATTGGACCTCCGGTTACCTCACTCAAAAAAACGAAACGCAGAAGCACAAGATGCCTCTATTTCACGTCGGTATTCTGCGAGGCCGTGGTATCAATCCGGTCGTGCCGGCCAATTCGAGCAGCAGCAAAACCGCCGCTTGGCTCTACCACGTTAAGCAGTATATAATAAGCAACTACTTTAAAAAAACAAATGTGATTACAAAAAATAAAAATAACCTTTATTATCAGTAGTCACATTTTCGTTTTCATTTACCAGATGTCGCAATATCTACCAGTCCGTATATATAGTTATTTAGGGGTCTGACGAATTTAAAGTATTTTTTTCCTGTGGCCACGAGATTTTATCGACTTTATTGTGAGATCTCATATATGCCAGGCATATGATATTCACGCCGTTTTGCACTTCAGTCTCCAATCCACGTGATAAACAAAGCGTTATGACATTTTATTTACTTAATTATAATCCTTTACTGGTATCGTAAATATTATTCGATAAGTACAATACTAAGCTGGGCGGTGAACTGGTAACCTGTCTTTGTTTTAATTTCAATCTTAAAAACATGTCTTAAGAATAGATCTGCCTACCCCGGCGAGAGTTTGAGAACGGATGAAAAAATAAAAATTAATGATTGTTTTTATTTACGCGAACAGTTCTTTTGTGCATGGCTGTACTTCATGTAATTCGTAATGACAAACTTCGTCAGTTCGAATCACCCCATCCGAAAAGAGCCCAAGTGCTCAATTGCTCTATAAGTATGAAACACTTAAATACAAGACATTCCATTACAGCTTAAAACATACGATGTGTATATTATAAACTTAAAGCCTCTGAAAAAGTTTTTTTTTGTTATCATAACAATTGTTCCATATCTAATTCGTTGCTTCATGCTTCTATCTAGTCAAACATAATGTGCACAAACTATAAAGCGCACGCTTTCAAAGAATTCTCTGAGCTGTTCAAAGCAGTTCATCACGCATTCTGTACATCCTCAACGAGACAGCGAAATTAGTCTGATTACACACTTAGCCTGATTACTGAAATACAAATGGAGCCTTTGTTCTAACGAATTATTTGGGTTATTCTACACATTCTATTAAATTTTGAAATAAAAATTTTGCTATTTAATATATTTATATATAAGTGTTGAGTCAAATTCCGAATGGCGTTCTTAACAACCACTTCCTTTCGATTCTTGTGGCACTTACGCCGTAAGAGATTGCAGTTGAGTTGAAGTACCTGCACTTATTTAAGAAAAAGGTGCAAAAGAGCATGCGGTTCACCTGGTGCCAAGTGATTACGGACGTCCACATAAATCTGCAGCGCCAGAGAAGCTGCATTGTCGGACTTTAAGCAGGGAATACAATCTTTTTTCCGGGAGGTCCCTAAGTCTAATAAGATCTATTCTTGAAGGTCCCCTTGAAGGAAATTGTATAGATTCGGAAATAGACATTACCATAAATATATTAACATTATTCGACGGCTCGGTGGCGTAGTGGCTAAGGCGTTTAGCTGCGGCGCTGTGGGTCGCAGGTTCGATTCCCGCACGGGACTAGTATCTGTATGGACTACAAATAATAGTTCCCGGTCTGGGAGTTTGTCCATGAGCAATTCATGTATGTAAACTGCCTCCGCGACACAAGAGAAATTCCCACAGCGGAAGGTAAAGTTTTTTTTTTAAAAGAAACAAAGAATTATATCGCTGTGCGCGAAATCGGTTGACGTCGGTGATTCGGAATCTGCCTACAGAATGTAGGCAATTAATCACAGAGGTCTCCATGTTAGCCGTCAGACACGTGAACGACTATATCGACGTCATGCGATTTAGTTTGACAACATTATTAATTTACAATGACATAATCACATGGTGTTTAACGACAAAGGATGTATCGCATATGTCAAAAAAAAAATTTTACAAATTTTACATTCTTAAAATATTGAGTAAATAATTTCCAATCTTAGATTTAGATAATTTTTTAACAGCAGTACGCGTATAAAATTAATTTTGCTCCTTTTATTTATGTATTTTGTACACCGTACTTTGAGGTGAAATACTTCTTTCTGACTTAATTAATTTTCTTTATTTATTTCTGGCCGTGTTCTAATAAATCAGAGAAACAATTTGATACATAGTTACATAGACACACGTGTCACCTACATAAACATAATTTGGGCGTTTATGAAAACCACGACTGGTCGATCAATTGCCTGCCATCGAAACCACCCTCGGGAACACCTAACTTGTTGTGACGAGGGGATTAGAAGCCGTGGCTTGGTTATCCACCTACTTGGCCGGCTATAAGTAGAGGGAAAGTACGGCTTGAGGCGGCCACTTTGTGAGGGCTTGTCGAGCTCACTTCGCATACAAGTTGGTGGACTGCGAGGGGATAGGCTTTGCTTTGCACCACTGCACCCAGTTTCTTTGAAACTATGCCCATGCTTGCACTTGAGAGTACTGTTTCTGTAGTACTGGCGATGTCTTCAAAGTTCCGATGCTAGTAACACTAGAAAAGCTTATTCGCAATTTACGGTGTGCTCGGCGGTGATTATAAACTACACGAGGTAACCTGCATGTCTGAGAAATAAACAGATTCTAGTTCGAGAACAAAACCCAATCAAATATCGAGATGAGTGACGAGGCTTTTGTCCAATTGTGGGAAATTTACAGACTACTACTTGAACGTTTACTTATTGATAAATAATTAATTACATGCACATTATTTATACTAATCATATCGTACTAATCTTCAAATATAATCAAAGATCCACACTATGATACTATAAGCTTAAAATCTAATATAATTGTATTTTACTGTTGTTTTTCAACATTTGTTATATTGTAAATATTAATGACGTACGAATCTGAAGTTTCTTAAGCTGGAAAAAGTTTATATCTAAAATTACTTGCAGTCATGTTACATTTAAGGCACAAACATTTATTTTTAAAATATTTTTGCAACATAGTTAATCTTGCTGAACCAAAATAATTCGCACGCCGTGCGCTAGTGAAATTGCTGGATTAAAGTTAACGTTACCTTTAACGGAGTAACTAGGTATGAAAATCCAACTAAATTAGTCGTCTAATAAATCGTTCAATATTATATACTCAATTGTTAAATAGATTGTTTTTGAAATAAAAATTTTGCTATTTAATATATTTATATATAAGTGTTGAGTCAAATTCCGAATGGCGTTCTTAACAACCACTTCCTTTCGATTCTTGTGGCACTTACGCCGTAAGAGATTGCAGTTGAGTTGAAGTACCTGCACTTGTTTAAGAAAAAGGCAAAAGAGCATGCGGTTCACCTGGTGCCAAGTGATTACGGACGTCCACATAAATCTGCAGCGCCAGAGAAGCTGCATTGTCGGACTTTAAGCAGGGAATACAATCTTTTTTCCGGGAGGTCCCTAAGTCTAATAAGATCTATTCTTGAAGGTCCCCTTGAAGGAAATTGTATAGATTCGGAAATAGACATTACCATAAATATATTAACATTATTCGACGGCTCGGTGGCGTAGTGGCTAAGGCGTTTAGCTGCGGCGCTGTGGGTCGCAGGTTCGATTCCCGCACGGGACTAGTATCTGTATGGACTACAAATAATAGTTCCCGGTCTGGGAGTTTGTCCATGAGCAATTCATGTATGTAAAGTGCCTCCGCGACACAAGAGAAATTCCCACAGCGGAAGGTAAAGTTTTTTTTTTAAAAGAAACAAAGAATTATATCGCTGTGCGCGAAATCGGTTGACGTCGGTGATTCGGAATCTGCCTACAGAATGTAGGCAATTAATCACAGAGGTCTCCATGTTAGCCGTCAGACACGTGAACGACTATATCGACGTCATGCGATTTAGTTTGACAACATTATTAATTTACAATGACATAATCACATGGTGTTTAACGAGAAAGGATGTATCGCATATGTCAAAAAAAAATTTTTAGAAATTTTACATTCTTAAAATATTGAGTAAATAATTTCCAATCTTAGATTTAGATAATTTTTTAACAGCAGTACGCGTATAAAATTAATTTTGCTCCTTTTATTTATGTATTTTGTACACCGTACTTTGAGGTGAAATACTTCTTTCTGACTTAATTAATTTTCTTTATTTATTTCTGGCCGTGTTCTAATAAATCAGAGAAACAATTTGATACATAGTTACATAGACACACGTGTCACCTACATAAACATAATTTGGGCGTTTATGAAAACCACGACTGGTCGATCAATTGCCTGCCATCGAAACCACCCTCGGGAACACCTAACTTGTTGTGACGAGGGGATTAGAAGCCGTGGCTTGGTTATCCACCTACTTGGCCGGCTATAAGTAGAGGGAAAGTACGGCTTGAGGCGGCCACTTTGTGAGGGCTTGTCGAGCTCACTTCGCATACAAGTTGGTGGACTGCGAGGGGATAGGCTTTGCTTTGCACCACTGCACCCAGTTTCTTTGAAACTATGCCCATGCTTGCACTTGAGAGTACTGTTTCTGTAGTACTGGCGATGTCTTCAAAGTTCCGATGCTAGTAACACTAGAAAAGCTTATTCGCAATTTACGGTGTGCTCGGCGGTGATTATAAACTACACGAGGTAACCTGCATGTCTGAGAAATAAACAGATTCTAGTTCGAGAACAAAACCCAATCAAATATCGAGATGAGTGACGAGGCTTTTGTCCAATTGTGGGAAATTTACAGACTACTACTTGAACGTTTACTTATTGATAAATAATTAATTACATGCACATTATTTATACTAATCATATCGTACTAATCTTCAAATATAATCAAAGATCCACACTATGATACTATAAGCTTAAAATCTAATATAATTGTATTTTACTGTTGTTTTTCAACATTTGTTATATTGTAAATATTAATGACGTACGAATCTGAAGTTTCTTAAGCTGGAAAAAGTTTATATCTAAAATTACTTGCAGTCATGTTACATTTAAGGCACAAACATTTATTTTTAAAATATTTTTGCAACATAGTTAATCTTGCTGAACCAAAATAATTCGCACGCCGTGCGCTAGTGAAATTGCTGGATTAAAGTTAACGTTACCTTTAACGGAGTAACTAGGTATGAAAATCCAACTAAATTAGTCGTCTAATAAATCGTTCAATATTATATACTCAATTGTTAAATAGATTGTTTTTTAAAATAAAAATAAAATATGTCTCAACTAGTGAGCTGCCAGGAGAATAATGATCAAAGATTTTTTGAGTAATAACTTAATGGAGAAGTATACTAAGAAGTGCGGTTTTCATAACTTTGTTATGTGCCTACTTCAAAAAAATGTTTTACATTGAGAGTGAATGTTATATTACAAAGTACAATATTTCTGAATGGGTTAATATTAGATATTGTTATCTGTGGTTGTGATTTAAAATGTGACATAACACTCAAAAATATTCGAGAAGGAGGCCTTTGTCCATCAGTGGGCACTTATAGGCTATTTTACCACCCCAGATAAGCTGAAAATATTGCGATAGGAGATGATTGAGGACAGCTGTAGCGTTGCTCTATGTTCTGTCTTAACACGTCACCAATGTGTAGTCAAAAGACGTGCAGGTATTCATGTTTATTTTCCTAACGTGAATCAATCGAATTTGGGTTCAGTTTCCATTACTGACGTCTTAATTTTGCATAATATTCATCATCATTTCGCGGCGGTACTGGTATAAATATTCTTATCATTCGTTTCTGGTTCCACGACAGCGAGCTAGCTTTTTTTTTATTTTATGACACCAAATTTTCATGTCATATTATTTCATTCATATTGTTTACACGATGGTGCTTGTAACAACTCCATCAACATGTCTATGGCTTACCTTTCATACAACAAGAAATTATCAAAGCCCTGTCTGTAACATGTTCTAAGGGTTCATCGTTATGAGAGAATTAGTATAACAATGTCGATTCAAATTGAAATGAAATCCTACAAATCCGAAAGGCAATGAGAAGAGAAAATTGACACATCGAAGTCAATCGACTGATACCTATTCAAATATTATTAGGGATAATTTAAGACACCTGAATTGTGTGCTCTGCTATTAGAGGCTTTAAAGCTTTTGAAATGGTTCACGGTTCAATAAATCGTATTGAAAGTCAATCACATTAAGGCGTTGATATTATATTACATAGATATAAGTCCTTTAGAAAGACGAAAGATACGAAATCGTGTGTTTTATTTTAACAGTTTTAAATATACTGTTATAGAACACATGGTTTTCGAAACCAAAAGTGCAATCCTCTACCTGCCGGCATCAGACGGCCGGAGATTGAGGAACCAGGTCCTTGTCTGTCGCCGCTAAAATACTATAAATAACTTATAATGAAGATAAATATAAAAAGGTTTAAAAGTCGATTGGGTACATTACGATAAGGTAACAGTAACCAGCTGGCTGCTTACTATTACTTACTATTATTAATTACCCTAAGCACCAATCAAAACGAGATTTGTGATTTTAGTCAGATTATCGTGTTACCAGGGATGTAGCGGAACGCGAACTGGAAGGAATCGTGTTACCACCCTTATAGTTTAAATTTTATAATTATTTGTTCAAATTCTCTTCTTAAGCCATAGATTACTTAAATTAGGAAAAGGATGCTTTTCTACTGTTGTGCCATCTGCCCTGGGTGATGTAACTATTGGCATATGATGACATCAAACGACTTTTAAGATGAAAAAGAATAGTATTTGACTTACGTCTCCACGAGATGATATTTTTAACGCATAATAGAATTTAATGGCATTTTAAAATTACTATGTTTTTAAATGTTTAGAACCTTTCGTGATACAAATTCTTGTAACATTTTTATTGGAGTGTCATATGAAAACAATCATGCTTGGATTCACTTTTAAACCTGGAAACATACTGCAGCTATACTGCAGCTGGTAGCATTTGTTCATGGTAGAGCCTAGCGTTGGCTTTTGCTGCTACTCGAAAGGTCCGGATCCACTAGGGTTGAAGTAGAGGCAACTCGTGTTTCTGCTTTATGTTCTGTGAGAGACGCCCCCTCCCCTTTCCCTCTCCCCTATCTTCCTCCCGAAATATCCTTAAAGGTCGGCAACGCAACTGCAGCTCCTCTGGTGTTCCAGATGTACGAGGGCGTATATATATAAAAATAAAACTTACAGGTCACTGAATCGACCCGATCTGTAAATACAATGCGCTGATAAAATTCCAGCGTATACTTACTATTTATATAAACATATCGTTTCACATTGTGGATGAAGATAGATAGATAAGTAGATGGATGGATGGATGGATTTATGGATGGATGGATAGATAGACGGATATGTAGACAGACATATAGATAGATAGATAGATAGAATACGCTTTACTGCACACGAAAGTGAACACATTGTAAAAAAAGTAATAATACTAAAACAATTGCTCATGACAGGTAGTATTTCGGGCGGTCTAATCACTAAAAGCTATCTCTTCTAGACAATCCTATTGATATAGGGTCATTCCTTGATATCTCTTCATCATCAGATTCATAATTCTTGGTCAAGTATGAATGTAAATACCAATAAGCAACACACCCCCCTCTTAAGATCTCTGAATGAACAGAGTTCATTTGTTACCCATGCTGAAATAAACTTGAAGAATAACATACATAAATGTAAATACGTAAACAAAATTGTGAGTTCATCTGGTTTTTTTTTGATCATGTCTAAAAACAGTTCTTGTATACTCATGTCTCCAAGCTAAAACTTTCCCAGTGCTGTAGATAATTATGTCTATAAAGGCTTTAACTAAACAAGAAATGTATGTTAAAGTATATTGAAAAGTTTTCAGTAAATATCATACTCTAACTTATAAAATATTTTGCAAGATGGCTATTGTTGTATTTTGTAAAATTGTTTTGTCGTCTTTCAACAATACGTAAATTATTTCACTAAGTAATGTGTAGAAACTAATGTATATGTTTACTGTAATATATATAAAAATAAAACTTACAGGTCACTGAATCGACCCGATCTGTAAATACAATGCGCTGATAAAATTCCAGCGTATACTTACTATTTATATAAACATATCGTTTCACATTGTGGATGAAGATAGATAGATAAGTAGATGGATGGATGGATGGATTTATGGATGGATGGATAGATAGACGGATATGTAGACAGACATATAGATAGATAGATAGAATACGCTTTACTGCACACGAAAGTGAACACATTGTAAAAAGTAATAATACTAAAACAATTACTCATGACAGGTAGTATTTCGGGCGGTCTAATCACTAAAAGCTATCTCTTCTAGACAATCCTATTGATATAGGGTCATTCCTTGATATCTCTTCATCATCAGATTCATAATTCTTGGTCAAGTATGAATGTAAATACCAATAAGCAACACACCCCCCTCTTAAGATCTCTGAATGAACAGAGTTCATTTGTTACCCATGCTGAAATAAACTTGAAGAATAACATACATAAATGTAAATACGTAAACAAAATTGTGAGTTCATCTGGTTTTTTTTTTTGATCATGTCTAAAACAGTTCTTGTATACTCATGTCTCCAAGCTAAAACTTTCCCAGTGCTGTAGATAATTATGTCTATAAAGGCTTTAACTAAACAAGAAATGTATGTTAAAGTATATTGAAAAGTTTTCAGTAAATATCATACTCTAACTTATAAAATATTTTGCAAGATGGCTATTGTTGTATTTTGTAAAATTGTTTTGTCGTCTTTCAACAATACGTAAATTATTTCACTAAGTAATGTGTAGAAACTAATGTATATGTTTACTGTAATATATATAAAAATAAAACTTACAGGTCACTGAATCGACCCGATCTGTAAATACAATGCGCTGATAAAATTCCAGCGTATACTTACTATTTATATAAACATATCGTTTCACATTGTGGATGAAGATAGATAGATAAGTAGATGGATGGATGGATGGATTTATGGATGGATGGATAGATAGACGGATATGTAGACAGACATATAGATAGATAGATAGATAGAATACGCTTTACTGCACACGAAAGTGAACACATTGTAAAAAAAGTAATAATACTAAAACAATTGCTCATGACAGGTAGTATTTCGGGCGGTCTAATCACTAAAAGCTATCTCTTCTAGACAATCCTATTGATATAGGGTCATTCCTTGATATCTCTTCATCATCAGATTCATAATTCTTGGTCAAGTATGAATGTAAATACCAATAAGCAACACACCCCCCTCTTAAGATCTCTGAATGAACAGAGTTCATTTGTTACCCATGCTGAAATAAACTTGAAGAATAACATACATAAATGTAAATACGTAAACAAAATTGTGAGTTCATCTGGTTTTTTTTTTTTCATGTCTAAAAACAGTTCTTGTATACTCATGTCTCCAAGCTAAAACTTTCCCAGTGCTGTAGATAATTATGTCTATAAAGGCTTTAACTAAACAAGAAATGTATGTTAAAGTATATTGAAAAGTTTTCAGTAAATATCATACTCTAACTTATAAAATATTTTGCAAGATGGCTATTGTTGTATTTTGTAAAATTGTTTTGTCGTCTTTCAACAATACGTAAATTATTTCACTAAGTAATGTGTAGAAACTAATGTATATGTTTACTGTAATATATATAAAAATAAAACTTACAGGTCACTGAATCGACCCGATCTGTAAATACAATGCGCTGATAAAATTCCAGCGTATACTTACTATTTATATAAACATATCGTTTCACATTGTGGATGAAGATAGATAGATAAGTAGATGGATGGATGGATGGATTTATGGATGGATGGATAGATAGACGGATATGTAGACAGACATATAGATAGATAGATAGATAGAATACGCTTTACTGCACACGAAAGTGAACACATTGTAAAAAAAGTAATAATACTAAAACAATTACTCATGACAGGTAGTATTTCGGGCGGTCTAATCACTAAAAGCTATCTCTTCTAGACAATCCTATTGATATAGGGTCATTCCTTGATATCTCTTCATCATCAGATTCATAATTCTTGGTCAAGTATGAATGTAAATACCAATAAGCAACACACCCCCCTCTTAAGATCTCTGAATGAACAGAGTTCATTTGTTACCCATGCTGAAATAAACTTGAAGAATAACATACATAAATGTAAATACGTAAACAAAATTGTGAGTTCATCTGGTTTTTTTTTTTGATCATGTCTAAAAACAGTTCTTGTATACTCATGTCTCCAAGCTAAAACTTTCCCAGTGCTGTAGATAATTATGTCTATAAAGGCTTTAACTAAACAAGAAATGTATGTTAAAGTATATTGAAAAGTTTTCAGTAAATATCATACTCTAACTTATAAAATATTTTGCAAGATGGCTATTGTTGTATTTTGTATAATTGTTTTGTCGTCTTTCCACAATACGTAAATTTTTTCACTAAGTAATGTGTAGAAACTAATGTATATGTTTACTGTAATATATATAAAATAGGAAACAGCCTGAATTGGGTTATGATTATTCAAAAACTTAGGTGTTACATAATTTTCTTTAGACTTCTAAATAAAACAATTTACATAATTCACCGAAGTGTCTATGAACTTCTTATCATTGCAAACCGCTTCTGTGAGATATCTCCGTCATTAACAGCCACGAGTTTCAACTCGGTTTTATCGCATCGTTATCGTGGTACGAGTGAAATAATTTTATACCCGAACAACCCTAGCCTGTATCGAAAACTCATTTCGACAATCGCCCTTAATTTCCGCTCTATGGAGACATGGCACGCTTTCAAGTTGGAGCTTATGCCGTAGAGCTAAATATGTATAGATATATCCGTTAAAGAAATCTGAGTATGTATCCAACACACTTTTTATTTATTATAGTTTAATAATGGTTATGAATTGTTTAATACTAATCGTGGTGGAGCCAAGCGGCGGCTTTTGCTGCTGGTCGAATGGGCCGGCTCGACCGGGTCAGTATCACTACCTAGCAGAATACCGGCGTGAAGAAGAGGCATCTTGTGTTTCTGCTTTTCGTTCGCTGAGTGAGGTAACCGGAGGCCCGCTCTCCCTCCCAAATGTCCTTAAAGGCTAGCAACGCACCTGCAGCACCTCTGGTGTTGCAGATGTACGTGGGCGACGGTAATCACCCACCCCTAAAAAAAATAAGTTTATTAAACGATTATACAAATACAGCATAAATATATTATCGCGCGTGTTGTGCTTGATTGACTGACGTAGTACAGTACAATAACTCGTTTAAATTAGTTTTCATTATTGATATACAATACGGTTAGATAAGATAAGTCTTTATATGCTTAAAACATGGCACAAGGATGCTACAGTGTTTTCAGTCCACTTGTTTTGCTATCTTTAGTAAGAGCATGCACATCTTAATTACTGTTAAATTATTAAGCTTAACTTTCTTGATTTAATTATGTGTTTTCTAATTAAAAATGCACTTAAATTTTTATAATTTAATAATGACAAAACAAAACAAGATAGTTATTACTATTGTATGTATGCATATATTCACGCTTTGTTCCCAACGGGGTAGGCAGAGACAATCTTCTTCTACTTGCTACGGTCCTGAAATACTTCTTTAGTTTCTTCCACTTTCATCAATCTACTCTCAACTTAGTTGTTAGTTGAGAGTACTCTTGACCTGGCCTTTTTTCAGAACGTCTCCGATTTGATCGTGAAATGTTCGCCTAGGTCTTCCTCTCCCGACTCTACCATTTACACTCGCCTCATATATTTGTTTCGTCAACCTACTTTCAATCATCCTCTCCACATGTCCAAACCAGCTCAGCATCCCTTATCTCAATTCGCGTCACTACATCGTTATCTTTAGATCAATCATACTTCTTAACGCTCTCATTTCTACTGCATTTATCCTGCTTTCATGCCTCTTTTGCCATATCCAGTTTTCGCTTCCATATGTTAGTGTTGGTACCAATACTAATTGTTATTACTACTAATTGTTCTTAAATGAAACAGATTACTATCGTCTAAGATACTTGTTTTTTTTTTGATTATTTAAATATTCATGAAGAAATTATCTACTATTCTATTTCTTATTTATGAAAGTCCAACTTAGAAATCAAGAAAATCGGCATTTGTATGTAAATTATATTGTAGATTTAAATTCTCCTTACTATCTCTAACCTAGTGGTCAAGCAGTAATTGTTCTTTGAGTAAGGCTCGTTATCATCTAAAACACTGGGAACCGCATTGTCTGCCTGCTGGATTTGTGATACGTTCACTAAATAATAGCGAGATTTGTGAATTTCTGTAATCAAAACTTTTCTTACTCATTGTACTGTTCCTGTTCATTTCACTTTTAGTATCGGCTCCTCGGTGTACTGTACCGTTTGGGGTCCCAAAGGATGGAAATCCCCGCTATCCCACACTAAACACATTTAATTTAGTTTCCATGAATTAACTAATTAAGTTTGTCTATATTTAATTAATAACGTTGAACATTTGTAACGTTGTAACAAATTTCGAAACTTTGTGACTTGAATATTGAAAGCTTAATTCTTTTTCACTGCTAAATTAAGTGTTTATATATCTGAGAATATTAAATCGAAATTATACAATAATAATAATATATTCGTATAAGAAATAAAGCATTCGTTTCTTTACCGTACATTGCATATAATTTTTTTTAATATAAAATCTAAAATAATAACTTATTTTCTGAGAATATTAATCTACAGAAAAGCTAGAAACGGAAAACTTGGACTATTGTTCGAATTGTTGGATATTTTTTAACAGTGGTTGTGATGTTCTTACCTTTACAATTAAATTATTGTAACGTAAATTTAAGTTCGCAATATTATTCGTTGAACGTAGAATGTAAATAATTCCGACGCGCTTCTACCCCGATCCCGACACCCGTCACTCTGCAGATTGTGAGATTACACCAACTGAGCGGCTCCGCTCCAATCGAGCTCAGGGTTTTAATGCTTTGAGATAAGAGCATAAGAGCATAAGAGCATAGGTGAATATCCCAGCTTTTGGTCCTGAACACTTGGCCGATTTCCAACAAAAGAGAGACATCTTACAGTTTTGTTTTCCATTTTGATTTCCATGTTTTAATTTTTTTTTTATATTGTGGACCCACTAAAACACAAAGGAAATATCTTATTACGCGGTAGAGCCAAACGGCGGATTTTGCTGCTGCTCGAATGGGCCGGTTCGACCGGATTGGTATCACGGCCTCGCAGAATACCGGCGTGAAGTAGAGGAATCTTGTTGAGTTATAGGGTACTTCTGCGTTTTGTTCACTGAGTGAGATAAAGAAAAAAAGATGAGGAAGGGGAGTGGGTCTCCCACTCCTCTTCCTCATCCTCCTCCTCATCCTCCTCCTCATCCTCCTCCTCATCCTCCTCCTCATCCTCCTCCTCATCCTCCTCCTCATCCTCCTCCTCATCCTCCTCCTCATCCTCCTCCTCATCCTCCTCCTCATCCTCCTCCTCATCCTCCTCCTCATCCTCCTCCTCATCCTCCTCCTCATCCTCCTCCTCATCCTCCTCCTCATCCTCCTCCTCATCCTCCTCCTCATCCTCCTCCTCATCCTCCTCCTCATCCTCCTCCTCATCCTCCTCCTCATCCTCCTCCTCATCCTCCTCCTCATCCTCCTCCTCATCCTCCTCCTCATCCTCCTCCTCATCCTCCTCCTCATCCTCCTCCTCATCCTCCTCCTCATCCTCCTCCTCATCCTCCTCCTCATCCTCCTCCTCATCCTCCTCCTCATCCTCCTCCTCATCCTCCTCCTCATCCTCCTCCTCATCCTCCTCCTCATCCTCCTCCTCATCCTCCTCCTCATCCTCCTCCTCATCCTCCTCCTCATCCTCCTCCTCATCCTCCTCCTCATCCTCCTCCTCATCCTCCTCCTCATCCTCCTCCTCATCCTCCTCCTCATCCTCCTCCTCATCCTCCTCCTCATCCTCCTCCTCATCCTCCTCCTCATCCTCCTCCTCATCCTCCTCCTCATCCTCCTCCTCATCCTCCTCCTCATCCTCCTCCTCATCCTCCTCCTCATCCTCCTCCTCATCCTCCTCCTCATCCTCCTCCTCATCCTCCTCCTCATCCTCCTCCTCATCCTCCTCCTCATCCTCCTCCTCATCCTCCTCCTCATCCTCCTCCTCATCCTCCTCCTCATCCTCCTCCTCATCCTCCTCCTCATCCTCCTCCTCATCCTCCTCCTCATCCTCCTCCTCATCCTCCTCCTCATCCTCCTCCTCATCCTCCTCCTCATCCTCCTCCTCATCCTCCTCCTCATCCTCTTCCTCATCCTCCTCCTCATCCTCCCTCCTATCTCCCAACATCCCTTAAAGACAACGCACCTACAGCACCTCCGGTGTTGCAGATGTATGTGGGCGATGCTAAACACCTACCATCAGGTAGGTGATCAGGTAGGTCAACCGCTTGCGCGTCTGTCGCCTTTCTCATAAAAAAAAGCAATCTCCGGCTGCTGCGATACAGTGACGAGGGTTGCCTCAAGTCGCTTTCTCTCTACCGAAAAGGCAGCATCTACAGCATCTTCCTGCATTAGAACAAAAAAAAAACTGCGTTTGCCAACCCGCTCGGCAGGCGTGTCAACTAAGGAGAACCCCCCCATGAGGTAGAAAAAAGCAATGGCCCCCAGTCCCCAGCGGCCTCGCTAGTCTTGGCTATGGTGGCAGCCATGGCAACGGCGAGGCAGGTGGTGCGAAGAATCACCGGCTGATTTCTAGCTGCCAAGGAGGCCTATGTTCAGCAGTGGACTTGTGATAGGTTGAAATGATGATATGAATGATGAATTAATTTTAATGTTCAGTTGTAAAATGTACTTTTTATGTACGTAGCCACGTGGAAAGTAAACCATTTTCTTTTTGTTTGATCTGCAACAGTAACCGACAGCTAAAATTTTATACGATCCGATCGAAGAATAATACAATTTTATGACATGAAATACTACTTATTTCGAAATGTCCCGATAATTCTCACGTACTTCGACATTCCATTTTCAGAACGCTCCCGCTAATGTACGCCGTCATTTCAGCGGGTCCTTCGTATACCGGTGGCGTAGTGTGTAACCGTACAAGGAATGTGCAAAAATACAACTTTACAGGAGAGCGGTTCAAAGATTCTAAATAAAGACATAAAGACATTTATTCTTACACTTACATCTACACATACACATACATGATACATAATAATAATAAAAATAAAGTTGGTGCCAAACTTCCTACGACTGGACGTGCTAATAGGCAAAGTACCACCATACCAGCGTGGAGGAAATGGATCAAGAACCGTATCGGAAGGGCAAGGGCCCTCATTGGCAGGCTGATAAGCTACAGGTCGGGCAATAATAGGCCGAGAATTGTGCGCGCCGTCAAGATGACGTTTGCGGGGCCAATATCAGTTTGACCCAGCCCGATATTACGCAAGTGACGGAGCGCATAGACGACCTGAAGCAAAGGATCGCTGCTCGGGGGAATCGGATTCGGAACATACCGAGAGGTCGGCGTGGTTCAAGCAGAATCGCCTCTTTCAGAGTGGCCAGAAGAGGCTCTATAAGTCGTTGGATCGACCTCGAACATGCGGAACGGCTTTTTTCTTTATAATTGAGTTTAGTTCCATAGAATCGCGTTTAGGCACAATTTCATATTTATTTTTCCACTAAAAGAAAATTCTCAATTAGTATGCGACTGTTGGCATGTCGTATTCGTTTAGTATTATTTTTGTAATCAACAATGTCTTAGAAAAACATTAATTTAGGAATCACATAAATCATAATTTAGTTTTATTAATATGAAATATTAGAATAGATCTAATCTGGTTTCATTTATGGTGGCTTTCCCTCATTTCGTTTGATTGTGACGTAAGCTAATCTGACACCTTATTTCATCCCCGTGGGTGTCATCAAAATTGACTAAGTTAAACGTCAGTTAACCGTCGCAGATGACGTAGTTACCATCTCAAGTACGTTAGACTTAAATTATCCAGTTCGGTGACGATGAGCAGCAGCATGGTGCGAACTATTAGTTACTCCGTTCACCAACCCCATTGCCAATGGTGGTGATTGAACAAATCTTTCCATAAATATCTACCTGCCTACGATCAGCAGTGGGTTGTTGAGATTCAGCTATGAGGTAAACGAAGTATATAAAATATGTTTTTGAAACTTACAAGTTACATCGCAGTGAATGAAAAAGCTTGGCGCGGATTGTTAGTTGTAAAGGATAGGAAGCTTTAATGTATTCGACATTGACAAACCCCGATTACGAATTTGTTTTATTTTTCAGCGATAAGGAACCTCGAAAAATAAAATAAATGAACGTGAGAGTGTGAGTAAATATAAAGACTCGAGACTCTTAAGTACGTGTACAAAACTTTCCGTTTACAATACACGTGCAACTGTGTGTGTAAGTAACGCTGCAGTAGTTGTGGTATAATTTCATTCGAATGTTGAATATTCGCTGCATTAATCATCGAACTCTGCTGCAGAGGACGTAGATGCACATGTCCGCTCGCCGCTCATAGAATAATGTCTGTTTAGGAGCATGCTGTATCCTACGCTTTTGTAACATGTTTCATTACACTGTGTATCTATTTCAAGAGAGAAAAATTTCCAATTCCGGATTGTATTTAACATTTCTTAACCTTTTAAACCAAATCGATTAATTTATAGGAATAGTACAATTACATAGGTTTGTACGATAGGAATAAAGTGAACGAGATGTTTTTAATTACATTTATATTACAATTTACGTCAGAGTAAATTTTATTTGGATTTCCATTTTAGTTTTCTCAAACATATATATAGAGGCATATGATCAGCCGTGGACTATTTATGTATCATATTTATTAACAACAAATCAGACTTTTATGTGAACTAAAAAACAGCCGATTTGCACGGATGGTTGTGTCGAAGTTCAACGAGAAGTTGTGAAGCTATCAGCGAATACAACACATACGCACTGAACGTACGTGTGTATAAATGAACGTGAGAGTGTGAGTAAAAATAAAGACACGAGACTCGTAAGTACGTATACAAAACTTTCCGTTTTACAATACACGTGCAACTGTATGTGTAAGGAACGCTACACACACAGCTGTAGTATAATTTCATTCGAATGTTGAATATTCGCTGCATCAATCATCGAACTCGGCTGCAGAGGATGCTCATGTCCGCTCGCCGCTCATAGAATAACGTCTGTTTAGGAGCATGCTGTATCATGTACATGTTTCATCACACTGTCTACTTATTTCATGAGAGAAAAGAATGTGATCGTTAAGTTAATCTATCTAATCTAATAAATTATGTCATGTGTCTATTTGAACGTTTGTAGTATTTTTATTCTCCGCAATATATTAAAGAGTTTTTTTTAAAGAATGTTGGATTGTTTATTTGCCGCGTGTAGTCGGCGTAAGAATCTATCCCCTTCTTTCCTTCTAGGCCTTATATTTATTATGTAATAAAATCGAACCTGTTACCCAACGCTACGTTGAAACCTATCGCTGAGCAACTATGACCGTCAATACGTCAACACGAGCCGTTAAGGGTCCGCTAAGCTGCTTCAGCGCGGGTTTCCGGACTTCACACGTCCTCGAAATAATATGTCTATTCCCAGATATGTAGGATACGCAAGACGGTTTCTTTCTCCGCCGATTACGTGGTATTTTCAGCATTTAAGCTATATAAATATTTAACGCTAAATTTCTATCAGCACTTAAAATATAGCATTATATTTAACTTATACACATATAAATAAAAAAATTCAAAATTCCCTCGTCTGTAATCCGAAACTCCGCTCTAATCAGACTGTATATTCCGACGAACTGAACGGTCTGTCATTGGCGTCTAATTTCGCATCACCTAATTTGAATCGACCGCGAACCTAGCAGTTCGTTACTAGTATACGGCCCAATTTAACTGGCAGTACACGATAGTGCGGTGCCGAAAATAATTTGCTTTATATCCAATGAAAACGATGAAAACGTAACATGCTCGTATGACTCACATAATCTAAGCACTCACGCCTGGTAGCATAGCGCCAGAACAGAGACAACGGTTTGCTTTTTTTCTCTGAGAAACGTGCATCCAAATATCGCTTTTCAACTTTTCTTAAAAAAAAAAAGAATGAGACAGCTGACAAGCGTGGTGCCCGGGTTTGGTCACAGAGATTATTGGCTCTACTACGTAAATAATCATTTTTATAACTTGACTATAGAACTTGGTTATGGAACCAAGAAAAACGAACTCTATTCCTTTGACAATGTTCAATGTTGAAAGAAAACTTAAAAGAAATAGAAGCCAGATTAAAATTTCTCAATTTGAAATATCACATAAATTCAATTTGAAGCGTGGAGGATAAATAGAATTCTCCATAGTTTAATCAAATTATTATCGTTATACAAGAGTCGTGGTAGCCTAGTGGTCTAGGCGCTCACTTTAGTATCATAGAGCGCAAGTGACCTGGGCTCGATCCGGTGCCGGCACCACTAAAATTGTTAATAGCAATTTTAAGTGCTGTATTTACCACTTGCACGGCGGCGAAGAAAAACATTATGCGGAAACCTCCATATCTGAGAAATAATAAAATAAAATATTACTTCGAGGATATGTGAAGCCCGTCACCCTGCAATGGAACAGCTTGGCGGGCCATTTACGGCTCCTACACCCTCTCAGATATCATATAAAAAAAAACATAACGTCCTAAATACTACGCTACCAGGGCTTCAAGGTATCTTCATCTCAAATTATATTCAAAATAATTAGTGTGGAAGAATATTCTAATTAAGTTTTAGCATAATATTGAACGTTGTTTATGGAAAAACGTTACTTTTAATTTTAATCCTAGCACCTACCCCCTACCTATCATTATTACATTACATTTACATTACATTTACATTACATTTACATTACATTTACATTACATTTACATTACATTTACATTACATTTACATTACATTTACATTACATTTACATTACATTTACATTACATTTACATTACATTTACATTACATTACATTACATTACATTTACATTACATTACATTTATTACATTTACATTACATTACATTTACATTACATTTACATTCATTTACATTACATTACATTACATTTACATTACATTACATTACATTTACATTACATTTACATTACGTTTACATTACATTTACATTACATTTACATTACATTACATTACATTACATTACATTACATTACATTACATTACATTACATTACATTACATTACATTACATTACATTACATTACATTACATTACATTACATTTACATTCATTTACATTACATTACATTTACATTACATTTACATTACATTACATTACATTACATTTACATTACATTTACATTACATTTACATTACGTTTACATTACGTTTACATTACATTTACATTACATTACATTTACATTACATTTACATTACATTTACATTACATTTACATTACATTTACATTACATTTACATTACATTTACATTACATTTACATTACATTTACATTACATTTACATTACATTTACATTACATTTACATTACATTTACATTACATTACATTACATTTACATTACATTAGCATTACATTTACATTTACATTTACATTACATTTACATTACATTTACATTACATTTACATTACATTTACATTACATTACATTTACATTACATTTAAGGTAATGCCGTATTATAGGAATCAAAATATTTTATACTTAAAATTTAATTAAAATTATTCGTTTTGAATAATGATTCCTTGTATTTACGCGAACACTCTACATTTGTAATGTAAATACAAAGTAAAAAAAAATACGAGATAGTAAGTACAAAGCAAAGCTCGAAACTAAACACTCGAAAAGTCGGGAATTTAACGCAATCAAAAGCGTAAATAATACTTTCTTTGTATTTTGTAGCTGAATATCTAATGTAGCAAACATTAATAAGAACTCCTTCATGTGCTTCACCTAGTTTATCGCAATACACCAGTTTGCTCACAATGCGTGTTTTAGTTATATTTTTTTTCATAGAACTATTAGGAATAATTCAAAAGCACGGGTCTAAATTATAGTTATGTTTGTGCAAAACATAATGACATGACATTAGAAAAGTGTCTAGTAAGTTTTCGTTCAAGAGACTGGTACGTGAACACCTATTCAAGACATCCGTTCCCACTTAGTGGATTGATATCATCGGTCATTGTAATTATAATAATATTTTGTATGCTGTATGTATGTGTATATATATATATATATTTATATGTATTCATATTTGTTTATATGTATTTATTCCGTCAGTATGTTGTAAGTGTAAGTTATTCATGTATTTTAGTTCTTTTTTTTTAACAAATTTAATGTTTGGCACCCTTACAATATCTCTCCACACCCCTTTGTAATACTTTTATTTAAAGGTATTCAAATAAAGTTTAAATAAATAAATAATGTTTAGTTTTTTTTCTCTAACTTAAACACACGTATTGCGGGTTTTATTTCATCATATACGAATCTATCCGCTACATTTGATTCCACATATTTGTATAGAGCCATTCGCACGACGGACGTCAATATTTCACTTCCCCTAGACACAGCGGAACGCTGGTCGAGCGTTCTGTAATCAACGGCCGTTCTACAAACATCACATCGTAGAAGTGGTATTACGAATGACCGGTAGGTTATATAATTGGTTAATCTTCCGGGATTTAACCATCACTATATGCATGCACGTCGCAAGTCTCCAACTTCTATTATTGCGGGTTTCTTAGTGACTCCGGTGTTGTCACCGGAGGAGACGCAGGTGCTTTTCCGGGCTTTAGGGGTATTCGGGATGAGGAAGGGATGGGATGGGGTTGTGGGCCTCCGGTTACCTCACTCACCGAACGAAACGCAGAAGCACTAGATGCTCACTTCGCACCGGTATTCCGCGAGGCCGTGGTGCAAACCCGTCCGAGCAGCTGTAAGAGCCGCCGCTTATAAAACCGACAAGTGTGTAGGCGCGCTTGTGGCCTTCATCATCGTAGCGTAGTTGAACCGTTCAACTGGGTCTCCGGAGAGGAGGACATAACTCGTTTCCGAGACGGTAGGCATCAGGCGTGTAGGTTGCCTGGGAAGCACCTCTCGATCCATTATAGATCGTTGTAATTGTAGGCCAAAATACGTTATATCTATTTCAAGTTGCCCCAGTGAAGACGCTTTTCTAAGTTATTAACAAGAATAATTATTATTCTATTGATGGTTAAATACGGTGATGTATTACGTATTGAAATTGAAAATATTCATATTTTGTGAGAAGTTTTTTCGTGTTGTGTTTGTGTTGTATCACATAGTTTAATCACATATGGTAAGATATTATTTACTTATTCTTATGAAAACTATAAAAAAAAATTACTAATAATAGAGGATATCTCTGAAAATAATATAACGCAAGAGTACATAAAATGTATAACAAACAGGGATTAAATATTAAAAAGGAGTTTTTTTTTATAAGGAAGACAATTCGAAAATACAGACAGACAGCTTCATTTGGTCTCGTCGCAACAAATTGAATTTATGTGACAACCTGTCTAAAGAAGTCTTGTTTTATTTAAAAGGGGCTCGTTATGTTAAGACAATGTTATTAATGTTACACAATATTAATGATCATAATGTAATGAAACAAAATGTGGGCGATTTCTTTTCATTATATGCTGTTAAATAAGGAGTAACATCGGGTAGATAAGGGATTTTGTTATGTAATCTAATTTATGAAAACAATATTAGAATATGTAGTATAATAATTAAAGTTTGATATCAGTAGTAGTCGCCGTTTTCATTGCATGCATTTAAATTCATGATTTTCATTGCATGCATTTAGGATTCATGCTTTTTATTGCTTGCATTTATGATTCATGCTTTTTATTGAATGCATTTATGATTCATGCTTTTTATTGAATGCATTTAGGATTCATGCTTTTTATGGCATGCATTTAGAATTCATATGATTTTCATTGCATGCATTTATGATTTATGCTTTTTATTGAATGCATTTATGATTCATGCTTTTTATTGAATGCATTAAGGATCCATGCTATTCATTGCACGCATTTAGGATTCATGCTTTTCATTGCATGTATTTAGGATTCATGATTTTTATGGAATGCATTTAGAATTCATGATTTTCATTGCATTCATTTATGATTCATGCTTTTTATTGCATGCATTTATGATCCATGCTTTTTATTGAATGCATTTATGATTCATGCTTTTTATTGCATGCATTTATGATTCATGCTTTTCATTGCATGCATTTAGGATTCATGCTTTACATTGCATGCATTACGGATTCATGCTTTTTATGGAATGCATTTAGGATTCATGCTTTTCATTGCATGTATTTAGGATTCATGCTTTTATGGAATGCATTTAGATTCATGCTTTTATTGAATGCATTATGATTCATGCTTTTCATTGCATGCATTTATGATTCATGCTTTACATTGCATGCATTACGGATTCATGCTTTTTATGGAATGCATTTAGGATTCATGCTTTTCATTGCATGTATTTAGGATTCATGCTTTTTATGGAATGCATTTAGAATTCATGATTTTCATTGCATGCATTTATGATTCATGCTTTTTATTGAATGCATTTATGATTCATGCTTTTTATTGAATGCATTTATGATTCATGCTTTTTATTGAATGCATTTAGGATCCATGCTATTCATTGCACGCATTTAGGATTCATGCTTTTTATGGAATGCATTTAGGATTCATGCTTTTCATTGCATGTATTTAGGATTCATGCTTTTTATTGAATGCATTTAGGATTCATGATTTTTAAGTTAATCAAATGTGTATCACCCAGCATAACTGAAGAACTGAAGTTATGTTCTTCGTCTAGTTTTTCAGCAGTTTATGAACAGTTCACTGAGAGAATAAGAACGTTGAGCGTACATTATTTAATTTGACGACTCGGCGGTACAGTGGCTAAGAGTATAGCTGCAGCGCTGCGGGTCGAGTATTCGATTCCCGCACGGGACGACTACTTGCATGAACTACAAATGATTGTTCCGGGTCTGGGTGCTCGTCCATGTGCTATTTGTGTATGTAAACTGCTTCCGTGACATAGTAATAAGCTACTTCAGTGAGAGGTAGAGATTTAAAAAAAATGGAGAAACTATTGCTTCCAAGATGTTTAATTTTTATGATTATGATTTATAAAAAAATACTCTATATTGTAGATCATTTCGCTTGAAACGAAGTCGATTTTTATGTTAACTTTTCGTTACAAATTCCATTTATACGAAACATTTAAAATACACGTATACTTACACAACGGACATTTATTTTTTCATCAGAAAATGAATAAAAATGTCAAATCATCCTTTTTTTTATTTTATTTAGACAGACCAACAGTGATAAGTTTGCAAAAAATTTAACAATATTACCTTAAATTATTCCGATATGAACACCTATAACAGGTCTGTACAGCTAAGCTTTTGGTAAGTTTGTTTAATTTTTTAAATCTGACACCTGTAATCCGTTAAAAATATCAACAGACATCTAAATTGTGTAATTACATTTTAGTGTCCTCCATTTGGTCGCAAATTTTTTTTTAATTATGATTTTGTTTATGAATGCACCCACATTTGTAAGTTTTCGCATGTGTAATATTTTCTCCATGTCAACCTCACCATTCACCATATGCAGTGCAACCTGGTGACCAAGAAGGTGGTTCAGGCGACCCTTGATACCGGAAAATATGTCGTGAATATCCAAATTTCAAATTTTAATCTCAGTTAATTGATATAAAAGTATCATATATCCAATTATACGGTACAATCTACAGAAATGACTAAGTTCTTTCACATGCGTTCAGTCCTACGTGATCGAATAACGAAATTACTTATTTTCTCGTCTGTATGTTTGTGGTGCGATAAAATTTAATAAAATATAGCACTTCTATAATCATAGGATTTTATTTATTACCATAGATTTGTTACCCATCTCTTATATCATTTATAATCATCATCATTTCAGCTTATCACAAGTCCACCGCTGAACATAAAATTGCATTCTCCAAAAGATTGCCTCGAACTACGGTCAATTCGTTACTCCATATTGTCGACGGTCGTTCCACAATGCGTTTGTCTGTTCGTTCTTTTACCACCACGGAGTTCTCACTCGAGAACCTTTCTTCTGAAACGGTTGGTAGTTCTGAGAGCCATGTGGCCAGCCAATTCCACTTCATCTTGCTGATCCCTAACGGCTGTGTCGGTTATCCTAGTTCTCCTGTGGATATGATCGTTACAGTTTCTGTCGTGTAGATAAACACCGAGCAAAACCCTTTTCCACAGCCCGCTGAGCAAATTTGAGATTCCTCATACGTCCTGTAGCGAAAATCGGTTAATCAATTATGAAGTCATCACTAAAACGCGACATGCAATGTACACGTACATTCATTTCACCTTTAACTAACACTACAAAAATAACGACAGTCAATTATTGATTGAAAAAAAAAATCCGTTCTTATTATTCATAGAAAGCTCTTTTTTGAAATAAAATAATGAAAACGGCCATAACAAGGCGAGAAACTGATAACGAAATGACAAAGAAAAAAAAGCTTAAGCTCAAAGCCTGCGTTGGCATTGTACGTGACAAGACAGACAGGCTGGCTCTATTGTTAAAATTGTCCTGCGTAAAAGGAAGGATTATATAACTACGAATAGTAGTTATATAATCCTTCTCACATTGAAGTCTGAAATACACTACAAAATAAGGCAAGATTAATACTATCTATCGGTTTTACAGCACGTCACAAGCCCACTGCTGAACATCACCTCTCCCAGAGATTGCCCACAAAGCAAGGTCGCGAGCTACATGCATCGATTTTCTGCAACACTGTGGAGGTCGCCACTCAATTCCTACACTACGTTTGTCTGTACGACGTATTACGACAACCTTTCTTCCCCAACCGTTGTCTGCTCTGCAAGTTATATGGCCGGCCCGTTGCCACTTCAGCTTGCCGATCATTCCAGCTGTATCGGTCACACTAGTACTTCTGCCGGTGTCTTCTATCACGCAGAAAAAGACTGAGCATAGCCCTTTCTGTAGCCCGCTAAGTAACTTTAAACTTCCCCATACGGCCTGCAGAGAAAGACAGAAGAAGAAAGACGCCTGCACTGGCAACTGTACTGTTGTTGTAATATTGTCATGCTACTCCTGCATCTGTAGAATTAATTTTAACAGTATTAGATTAAAAGAAAATAATTATAGAAAGACAAAAGATTTAAAAGAAGCTGATCTCATTAGGACCCCGATCTCTTTATTTTTTTGAATATCAAATATGCAAAATTGACTTTTAAATGGAATTATTATTTACGGATCATATCGTGTTTAATACTTATTACTACCAAATAATAATATTCAGAAACCTAACGGTAACCTGGTTAATTATGACATCAGGAGTTCAAATACCTCAGTCCCACCAGGCCAACGATTGTCTAAATAATATTCTTACTTACTTAATCAAACGAATAACCTGGTTGTTACTGACATGTGTCATTATATGTATTATTACGTATGTGTCCTTATTTCAATTCTTCATCGCGTTTGAATCTATTAATTTTGACGTTATAACGTTAATATTGACATCAATATATGTTTATTTTTTTACAAACACCCATGCGTGTTAATCCGGTTTGCTTAATAAATGGATGGGGTCACGTGGGTATTACGGGAATTAATAGAAACGAATCGCCCTAAATGTCGTGCACGTCTCAACTAACAGACACAGCGTTGTTAATATATATTTATTAAACAATTTTACATTTACAACTTATATCTTTTTTTCTTATGGGAAAGGCGGTAAACGAGCAAGCGGTTCACCTGATGGTAAATGATTACCGTCACCCACGTACATCTGCAACACCAGAGGAGCTGCAGGCGCGTTGCCGGCCTTTAAGGGTATTTAGGAGATGGTGAGGAGGATGAGGAGGGGGTGGGGAGGGGGAGTGGGCCTCCGGTTAGCTCATTCACCGAACGAAACGCAGAAGCACAAGATGCCTATACTTCACGCCGGTATTCTGCGAGGCCGTGGTACCAATCCGGTCGAGCCGGCCAACTCGAGCGGCAGCTGAAGCAGCCATTTGACTCTACTTCAGAGTTATGCTGCTATTCTATGAAAAAGAATGACATATGCGTTTTAGTAAGGATATGCGTATTTAATAAGATATTTTTTTGGATTACTTAAACTTACCCGCTTACCCGCTTGCTCGTTTGCCCCATTACCCAAATAAAGAAATACTACTGTTGGGATCGTTCCGAACAGTTTTTCTGAACACTCCTCGTGATAAATACAGCTAAGTGATGCTACATCACATCTCCTGACCAACCTATAAACAAGCCGACTGGAGAGAACTTGGTCGCCAGAAATCCGAATCGCGCCGCGTTGGATTAAAAAGATAGAAAAGCTACGGTTAGTCTGGACGTAGCGAAAGCATTTGATAGGGTTTGGCATAAAGCGCTTCTTTCAAAGCTTTCATCTTACGGGGTTCCTGAGAGATTGTGCAACTGGGTCACCAGCTTCCTCACGGATCGGAGCATCAAGGTTGTTGTCAACGGTGCATGCTCGGACCCCAAACCCGTGAATGCTGGTGTTCCACAAGGCTGTGTGCTATCTCCCACTCTGTTCCTTCTGCATATCAACGACATGCTACAAATCAGTAGCATTCATTGCTATGCAGACGACAGCACGGGTGATGCCCTATATACAGGCCGTGCGAATATTTCTCGGGAACACGTCGACGAGTGCCGGAACAAACTTGTGTCTGAAGTCGAGACCTTGTTATTCAAAGTCTCGGATTGGGGTCGACGTAATTTGGTCCTATTCAACCCCAAAAGACACAGGTTTGCGCGTTCACCGCTAAAAAGAATCCCTTTGTCGTTTCTCCTCTTTTGAGAACATTCCCCTTATTGCCTCAGCCAGTATCAGAATCCTTGGCGTTGACATATCGAGCGACGTTCAGTTCCGTGGTCACTTGGAGGAAAGGCCAAATTGGCCTCCAAAAGCTTGGTGTGCTCTGTAGAGCGGGACAGTATTTCATGCCGGTCCACCGTTTGCAACTTTATAAGGCGCAAGTTCGGCCCCACATGGAATACTGTTCTCATCTCTGGGCAGGGGCACCCCAGTACCAACTCCTTCCATTTGACCGCATCCAACGTCGAGCGGCTCGAATTGTCGGCGACCAAGCTCTCTCTGATCGGCTTGATCCTTTGGCCTTGCGAAGAGATGTTGCTTCTCTTTGCATTTTTACAAAATTTTCCACGGGGAATGTTCTGAGGAACTGTTCGGATTGATCCCAGCTGCTGAGTTTCACCATCGTACATCGCGACTGAATTCGAAGTTCCATCGATACCACCTAGATGGTTGGCATTCCACCACAGTGCGTTTTAATCGAAGTTTTCTGCCACGCACTTCGACTTTGTGGAATCAGCTGTCGCCAGCAGTATTTCCGAATAGTTACGACTTAGGGACCTTCAAGAAAAGAGCTTATTCCTTCCTTAAAGGCCGGCAGCGCATCTGTAGCTCCTCTGGTGTTGTGGATGTTCGTGGGCGTCGGTGATCACTTACCATCAGGTGAGCCGCACGCTCGTTTGCCCCCTTCTTCTATAAAAAAAAAAAAACTATCCCAACGATATATGTAAGAGTATGAATAAGTGTATCTAAAAACCTTCCTTTGAATTAAATTCATTAATATTACGATGGTGTAATAAAATATTTTGTCTATTAGTTCAGAGTGTGATGTATTTTATTTTTATAGAAGAAGTAGTAGGCTATCAATCATAGTAAGGTTGAGAGATTTTTTTTATGGGGAAGGCGGCAAATGAACAAGCAGTTTTTTTTTATATAGAAGAAGGGGGCAAATGAGCGTGCGGCTCACCTGATGGTAAGTGATCACCGACGCCCACGAACATCCACAACACCAGAGGAGCTACAGTTGCGCTGCCGGCCTTTAAGGAATGAAGAAATGTATGTAAAAACTCTTAAAATATTACTTAATTTTTATTAAAAGCATAAAAAAATATAACGTCGGTGTGATAAATTATTTTGGTCTAATAAATCAAAAATCAAAGCTACTCAAAATTAAGCGGGATAGTCGTCTATGAACGTTGTGCGTTTCAATATTATCCATGTCAAAAGTAAACAAACTAAGATGTTATTTGGCAAACGCGATGTCATATAAATAATTGCGACTTTTTAATTAAATCTGAATAGATTTAAATTGATATTTTGTTATCGTATTAACAATAGATAGATTTTAAATGTTTAGATTGATTTTAAAATGGCGTCGATTTATGAAAACTGTCTGTATTTTATATTTATTACATAAGTATTCTTAATAACCCACGTTATCTTCATTTGTTATCGCTTTTCATTCCAGGAATAAAATAAATTTAGCTTGAGTAATAAAGTTAATAGCTATTTTAAGTGCTGCGTTCACCACGAACATCGTGCAAGGAAAACATCGTGAGTGAACCTGAATGCATGAGAAATAATAGAAAATATTTCAATATTATTTCCAGTCTTTGAAGTAATAAAGTTTAATAATGAATAAAAATTTATTTAATATAAATATTTTAATTTATCTATGTATTTATGTATATATTCACGCCTTGTTCCCAACGGGGTAGGCAGAGACAATCTTTTTCCACTTGCTACGGTCCTGACATTCGTCTTCTTCCACTTTCATCAATCTTCGTATGCATGCTCGTTAGTTTAGAGTACTCTTGACCTGCCCTTTTTCCAGAACGTCTCCGATTTGATCGTGAAATGTTCGCCTAGGTCTTTCTCTCCCGAAATGGTATGGTAGAGCCATTTACACTCGCCTCATATATTTGTTTCGTCAACCTACTTTCATTCATCCTCTCCACGTGTCCAAACCAGCTCAGCATCCCTTTCTCAATTCGTGTCACTACATAGTTTTAATTATTATGCAATATTATTTCGAAGACATCTGAAGGTCACTAACCCGCACTAGAGCAGCATGCCGGACCATACCCGAACCCAAAGCCCTTCCAAAGTTTGAGAGGAGGGTGATGGAATGAGAGAGAGAGAGAGAGAGATTTACAGGCTGCTATTTTACTTAAAGTCACTATTCACATCAAATTCTGCGTAGATCGGATATTCATATCATTAATAAATAATAGCTGAAGATAACCCAAGGTAACTATGACATCTGGACGTCTAACACCTCAGTCTCCTCGTGACTACGGTTGCTTTAAAGGACTCGAAACTGTTCTGTGTGACTATTTACATCTTTCGTCAATGATAAGTTAAGACGCACGTAAGACGTGTAACCAGCCGGACAGACAACCTTATTGTAACCATGACATACGTAACCTAGTTACATCAACACAACACTTGCATCAGTTTTTTCGCTTTCACAATAATTTCATCGTTTTGTCTATAATTTTTGAAGAAACTTTTTAACGATAAATCGTAATGTATTGATTTAATTAACGTCAAGTTTCATTAACTAGTGGGATTGCTAATTTGGTTCTTGTAACCTTTGTACCTCAAATCCAGAATAAACCAAGGTTAAATTATGATTTATGGTATTTACTAACTATTCCCGTGCAGTCCACGGCTCCATCACCACGGCTGCTGTGAAGCACTCTAAACTTTGGGAATATTAAAACAAAATTAAACGCGATAAAATCCGTAAACAATAGTTTTAAATCAAATGTCAATATAACTACAAACAATCTCTCCTATGCCCATCACGTGTGTCAAAATATTTCTTGATTAAGACTGACGAAAGGCATAATACAGGACACAGGTCTCTCCCATAAGGAGGATATTTCATAATCGCCACGCTCGGCAAGTGGATTGGCGTTCGCTTAACCAGACACCTGGCACTTTAGACGCTGCTTCTCGTCGACGATCTGCTAAATTTTGGGTCAGGTATATTTCAAGATGGTAGTCCCGTCATCAGTCGGTAGTCATTGTGGATTTTCAAAGCATTTCCATTACCCAATAGAAAAAGCTGGTGTGTGATACTAATGATGAATTTCTAAGTACATTCGGATAGCTTTGTCCTTTTGATCCAATTATTGACTTTAATGTTAATAGACTTTGTACAATGATAAATTATTATTCATCATTACACAATACACGTAATGATTTCTTGTATTTACGCGAACCCTACACATTTAAAATGAAACTGATTAATATAAAAACAAAATTAAACGCGATAAAATCCGTAAATGGTAGTTTCATTTCAAATTCAATTTCAGTATAATAGAAATATTATTTCTATTCTATTTTTTGATTCAGGTAATTGATTTTTATACAAAGCAATAAAGAATATATTTATGTCTGTCATGTTTATCAGATATACCCAATACCGATAACAGTCACGTAACAGGTGACTGCTCCAAAGGATATTTGTCTACTAAATGAAACATTGACAGTACTGGAGAACAATTAACCCTTGTTCTAATATTGCCACTTTCTGTCAAATTAACTCAAGGACTACCCGGGATTTCGAGTATTCTTGTTATACTAAGTGGCCACTTGGTCAGTTTAAAACTGGATTGTCAGCGCCATCTAGTTTCAAATAATTAAAAAAGATGTTGTTATAGAGTTTAATATTAGCACTATCCTGCAGGAATCTTTTTTTTTACTAGATAAAGGCATTTAGATTCTGAAAATAGTTTAGAATAAACCGTAGAGGTTCATATCATAAAGTACTAACAAGAAAGTAGTATTCATGTAACAACTTTACACTCATATATTATTCGCAAAACTTTTCTTCCTTTTGAACAAACGTTTCTAAAGTTTAATGCATTGTGAATCTAAAACGGCCGAGCTGCATTTACGAGTACGCAACACGAACTCACGACCAAAGGCAGGGAACGTATAATTTTTGATACAATAGAACAAACTGGAGAGAGAGACTCTCCCTCCTGGGAACACAGACGCACCTCGCTGGCAACGCACTCCACGAGTGCGCCACCCGGAAGCCGGAGGGATGAGGAAGGCGAGGCACGTAAGCATGATTGTAATGTCGAAACACATTTCCCCCCTCGAATCCACCACGGCAGCATCTGACGCGATCATAGGGAGAATGGTATATCGTAATAACACCGGGGACTCCACTGGGGAAGAAGAGGTTCTTGGAGTGGAAACTTCGGGATACCCCTGACAACTGCTAGCAGACAGCTAAGTCAGGTAGGCTATGTAGGTTAGGTTCCTCTAAGTTCACCATGGTTGACTACGGCTATTGAACCCATCGGCTACACAGCGGAAATCCGTTCGGGTGGGGTAAGGTAGAGGCCTATCAAAGTGAGATTAATTTCAATAATTTTGTTCATTTAATTCACCACATGCACTTGGTTCATTTCATTCATCTCATACACTTCCTTAATTTCATTCGCTTCATTCATTTTGTTCATTATATACCGCGACTGTATATATTCACGTCTACCCTTTTTGATACAAAGTTTCTTACGGAAGCATTATAATTTTGCAAACACGAAACCATCATGAAGTTGAAAAACTTGTTTAATGACTAAAGGTGAGAAGTATCGCTTCCATATCTCTGTACTTCTAGCTAGCTAGCTTTTAAAGGCCGGCAGCGCATCTGTAGCTCCTCTGGTATTGTGGATGTTCGTGGGCGTCGGTGATCACTTACCATCAGGTGAGCCGCATGCTCGTTTGCCTTCTTCTTCTATAAAAAAAATAAAAGCTATAAGTGGTAGAGTCAAGCGGTAGCTTTTTCTGCTCGAATGGGCTGACTCGACCGGTGTAGTACCACGACCTCACAGAATACCTACGTGATGTAGAGGCATCTTGTTCTTCTGCAACCGGAGGCCCAGTCCACCTACACCGTCTTCCCTCCTTATCCTCTCTTCCTTCCCATCATTTAAATTATTCATCTAAATATCCGTAAAGGCCGGCAACTCACCTGCAGCTCCTCTGGTGTTGCAGATGACGACGATAATCACGCGCCATCATGTTAACCTCCTGTTCGTTTGCCACCTTTCCGGAATAAAAAAACAGTTGTCCTATCTAAACGGTGCTAAGAAAAGCCTACAATCCGTTTTCAGAAGATTTCTCTACATATGTAGTTACCACGCCGAGCAAGCAGGGTGACAAACAACGCTTGAATTCTCACACTTTATATGCTCATATTTAGTCTAGATTTTAATTTAATCTAGATTTTCCGCAGTAAGTAAGTAACAAAAATCAGAGCGGCTAACAGTCGGTACATATTTAAAAAGAAAGCTAAGGAACATATTCTTAAAAAAATGGCAGAAACATCTCAGTAATAGTCTATTTTTATATATATTTAATATTTAATTTATTAATATATTTAAAAATTACAAATGTACGTATTTAAATATTGCATGTACATATAGATTTACATTTATTATATATATATTTTTTTCCTCTCTTTAGTTCTCTCTATTTTATCACCTACACCTACTTCATTTCATCTCTGCATCGTCCAAAGGTTGACTGGTAGAGAATGCTTCTGGCAATAAGTCCGCCTATATACATTTTCATGTATACGAAGTTAAATAAATTAATAAATAAATAAAATAACAAGAGCCACGTCTGTTCGTGGGCATGCGTTTGAGGTTTTTATTTCGATCCAAAGTCGCTACATTTCCTCTGTTAGTTCAGAATGAGAAGTACAAATACCGTTATTAATATACTCAATGATACTCATATCTTGCTCAAGTCCTTATCTTGATAAACCTTGTTGTCATAACTTGAACGTAACTTATTCCAACTAAAGTTAACCGAAGTCGGTGTAATCTCAACGGCGTAAGTTTCGGTGTAGTTAGCTGATATTAATTGTTATGTCGTACAACTTTGTATCTTCAATACTACATACTCCTCAAGTTTCAGTAAGATTTATGATCTGGAATATGATGACATAAAATTTAAGTTTACGAATATTTTAATATACTTATTTATCAAAATCTAGTTATTTTTTTCCTTACTAGTAATTAAGGGAATTACAGACATAACGAGGAAGCCGTGGTAGCCTCGTGGTCAGGGCTCTCACATCATAGAGTGTGAGTGACCTGGGTTTGCGAACCCCGGTGCCGGCACCACTAAAATTGTTAAAACCATTTTTAAGTGCTGTATTTACCGCGTGCTCAGCGGTGAAGGAAAGGATCGCGAGGAACCTACATGTCTGAGAAATAACAAAAATATTATTTCGAGGATATTTGAAGCCCGCCAACCCGCACTGGAGCAGCGTGGCGGGGCCTTCCTGGCTCCTAAACCCACTCTTATACTTCTATTTGAGAAGAAGGCCTTTGCCCTGGAGTGGGCACTTACAGGCTGCTACTTTTATGTCCTGTAATATCAGAGGCAAAATGAAAATGTATCACTATTTTATATAAAATGTGTTATGCTTAATATGTACGTACCAAAGGAAGAAATATATTTTAAAGCAAAGTAAAGTAAACTGTAAGTGCCCAGCTGTGGGGGCACTGTACTGGACTCTAAAATATCTGTGTGAGTTTTGGAGCCAAGAAAGGCCCGACCTGCTACTCCAGTTCATATGGCCTCGAAATAATATTTCTTTCTATTATCTCTCAGATATGCAGGTTTCCGCACGATGTTTTCCTTCAGCACCGAGCAAGTGTTAAATACTGCACTTAAAATTGTTATTAACAATTTTAGTGGTGTCGGCATCGGATCACTTGCGGTCTATGAAATTAAAGCGAGCACCCTGACCACTAGGCTAACACGGCTATAATTTATTTCTTTAAATACATTAATTAAGCGTGGTAGAGCCAAGCGGCGGCTTTAGCTGCAGCTCGAATGGGCCGGCTCGGCCTCGCAGAATACCAGCTTGAAGTAGGGGCATCTTGTCCTTCTGCGTTTCGATCGGTGAGTGAGGTTACCGGAGGCCCACATCCCCTCCCTATTCCCCTCCTCTTCTCTCCCATCTCCCAAATATTCTTAAGGACCGGCAACGCACCTGCTGCATCTATGGTGTTGCAGATGTACGTGGGCGACGGTAATCACTTACCATCAGGTGAACCGCTTGCTCGTTTGCCGTCTTTTCCATAAAAAAATAAATAAATAAGACGTCAATCCATAAAAAATATCCATTGACTTTATGGTTAAAGTGGTAATGTGATGTGTAAAGTAATGGTCTGAAATGAGTATAAAATGTGTATCAAAGGTTCTATATTTTTGATTGCGACTTATGAAGTGTTCGAGTACGGTTCAGAAAGCAGTGTAATGTCGAATTAGAGAAGAAATATGGCCATTAAGTTACTTTGGAGTTTCATAATGTGCTGGTATTTAACGTATTGCAGCACAGAGCTAGTTAGGTTTAGCGAAACCCTCATCAACATGACGAATTCTTAAAGAGTAAAGACTATAAAACCGATAGTTTTATAGTCTTTAGATATTACAATGTTACGCTCGTGAAATATTCGCTAAAGCTCTTTTGATGTCTACAGAAACATGACGTGGGTCAGAATGGTCCTGTTCAGCCCGAGCATGTTGACACTTGCATTATGTACGGTAAATGTCAGTAGACTCGATTGGTGTATTACATGTATTTGTTTACTTAGTAGCAATATAGATACGTTATGTAATGAGCAATTGATTTATATTGTATTGCATAACAATCTCACGGAAGAGGATCCTGAAAAATATAAAACTCGATCATGAGTTATAATGAAAAATTCTTTCGGCCTTCGTCACACGGCAAATTAACCATTTCCGATATGCTAACTATTTAGATGAGCGAAATTGACCCAATTTAGCTAATGCCTATATCCAGGAGCTACTTATGGGTTTAATTATAGTAAAAAATATTTATTGTACACATAGCATACGTTACTGAACATGGCACGTGTTTATTATTCGTACCTACTTTATAAGTACTCTATTAATTTGTGTACCTTTAAGATGAGTCTATATTTAGAAACTATATCTAGTCTTTTTTTATATGAGAAAGGCGGCAAACGAGCCGGCAGTTCACCTGATGGTAAGTGGTTACCGTCGCCCACATACATCTGTACCACCATAGGTGCTGCAGGTGCGTTGGCAGCCTATAAGGATGTTGAAGTGATTTCGGCTAATAGGAGGGAGGACAGGTTAGTGATGAACATGGACAAGACGAAGTTCATGTCAAACGTCCATGTACACCAATACCGGTTGTTGTTGGGAACAATAGGCTCGAAGTTGTAGACGAGTACGTATACCTGGGACAAATTGTCCGATTAGGTAAGTCCAACTTCGACTCAGAGGTCAATCGACGAATCCAACTCGGCTGGGCTGCGTTCGGGAAACTACGTCATATCTTCTCGTCGAGTATACCGCAAAGCCTCAAGACGAAACTATACAACCAGTGCGTGTTGCTAGTGATGACATACGGATCCGAGACTTGGTCCTTCACTGCAGCCCGTATGAGGAAGCTCAAAGTTGCTCAGCGCGCTATGGAAAGGGCTATGCTCGGTGTTTCTCTGCGTGATAGAGTCTGCAACGATAATATCCGCAGCAGAACTAAGGTAACCGACATAGCCGTAAAGATCAGCAAGCTGAAGTGGCAATGGGCCGGCCACATAGCTCCCAGAACTGACAACCACTGGGGGAAAAAAGGTTCTCGAGTGGCAGCCACGTACGGGCAAACGCAGTGTAGGACGACCCGCCACAAGATGGAGTGACGACCTGCGCAGTGTTGCGGGAAGTCGATGGATGCAGGTGGCTCAGGACCGTGCCTCGTGGCAATCTTTGGGGGAGGCCTATGTTCAGCAGTGGACTTCTAATAGGCTGAAATGATGAGGAGGGAGGAAGAAGACGGATAGGGAGGGGAGGGGGAGGTCTCCGGTTACCACACTCACCGAACGAAACGTCGAAGCACAATATACCTCTACTTGACGCCGGTATTCTGCGAGGCCGTGGTATCGACCCGGTCGAGCCGGCCCGTTTGAGCAGCAGCAAAAGCCGCCGCTTGGCTCTACCATGCTTAGTCTGTTTCATTTGTTAGATTTGGATGTCTTAGATGGGGTTCTTAAACTGAATTAACAGACACTAGACCATCATCAAGATCTTGCGTGCTAAAGATTAGAAATAGTCGTTTTCATATTGTTTAAATTATAATGCCATATTTTACAGTATTGTGGTAATACACCCCCCTCTTCCTTTCTCCCATCGCCCAAATATCGATATAGTTCGACGACCTACCTACAGCTCCTCCGGTTTTCCAGATGTACGTCAGCGACGGTAATCACTTACCATCAGCTGAAGCCGCTTGCGCTTACTTATTTGTTCCAATAAATATAAAAAGTACACATGGAAGATTTGCCCGTACTATCCCCGCGGGCGGGTTAGCGGGTCCAGCATCAGTACCCTCGCACTGGAGATGCCGCTCTCCGTCGCAACGTTACGGAACTTTGTTTCGGTAGATTCCGACGGATTTTCAGTCAGTCTCCAGAGCCTTGTCTGTTAATCAGCAGACTTAAGCTACGTTCAAGTTATGACAACAAGGTTTATCAAGATAAGGACTTGAGCAAGATATGAGTATCACTGAGTATATTAATAACGGTATTTGTACTTCTCATTCTGAACTAACAGAGGAAATGTAGCGACTTTGGATCGAAATAAAAACCTCAAACGCATGCTCACCAACAGACGTGGCTCTTGTTATTTTATTTATTTATTCAACTTCATATACATGAAAATGTATATAGGCGGACTTAATGCCAGAAGCATTCTCTACCAGTCAACCTTTGGACGATGCAGATATGAAATGAAGTAGTTGTAAGTGATAGAATAGAGAGAACTAAAGAGAGATTTTTTTTTTATAATAAATGTAAATCTATATGTAGATGCAATATTTAACTACGCATACAATAATAAATAAATATATATATATATATATATAATAAATACACACACACGTACGTACATACATTTATAATTTTTAAATTTATTAATAAATTAAATATTCAATATTCAATACACTACACACTACGTCTAGACCAGGTAAATATTTGGAGAAAAAGTTGGTATACGAGGAATATAATTATACTATTTTGGTTTTCTAACCATTAATAATTACATTATAGATAGGAGTACCAACAATAAGTGTAGTGAGCTTCACTGTTAATTTTTTTTTAATGTATACACGAAAAGGCTTAGAAACATTGAAACATAGTGTTTGTACAAGGCCACTACTTATTCCATACGTTGAAATTTCTTCCAGCAGACCACGGACAGGAAATTTTATTGAAATGGCAAACTTAGTGCGTACATTTCTAATACATATTATGTATACTTTATTTTTCCAAGTCGAACATCTGCGCATATTTTACCAACCATAGATCAGTTGTAAGGGACGCTGCTACTTATTATGCAAAAGTAAAAGAAAAGTAAAAGGAACAATTAAAATACGAATTTCCCGAAATCGAGTACATGTAATAGAAAAAAAAACTCGATTCACTGTGTATGCAAATTTTGTACAAGTATGCAAAATTATTAAAATACATTCAATGTATTTAAGAACGGCGCAATGAGCGACCCCGTAAAGCGATCTTGAACCTCAGACCCTTACCGAAAGTAGCAACAACAACAAAGTAATACTTTGTCGCTCTCTGCGATTTCCCCGGGATCGTTGAAGCATTTTGAGATGTATATCACACTTGACTCGGGACAAATTATCTACAGGTCACACGGACATTTGTTCCTTATGGGAATCCTTCTCATAACACGCGGCCTTGATGCTCATGCCATCAATAAAGTCGAAGAGCTCTTACTCGTTAAGAATAATGCAACGACACCAATCTCACACTAAAATACAAAGTTACCTGTAAACAAGTTGTAGTTTAAGACGTTCAGTTGAAGGGTGATCATACTAAGAACTCTATCTCCTTTATTGCTTGTACTGAAATTGTTACGTAAGCCTAAGCATAACAGTTTTCAGACGGATTACATGGTACGAGTATAATATAATTCGCATATCCACAAACATAAGGAGTTGTGATGAATTAAAAAAGAATCTTCTTTCTTTTGTTCCAGATCCATCTCTGTGAAATTGATAAGTAATGCTGGCATATCAAGCATAAAAGATTTCCCCTCAGTCACCAGGATGGATAGACAAGATGGAGAGCGCAGAGCCAGTAGAATCGCACAAGGGATACCCTCGCTAATCTGTCAGATTTGGGTTTCGGCAGAGTTTTCCGCCATCAACCGTACACAAAGCTTAATTCAGTATTCAGTAGGTGTATCGCCTGCAGGAGAATTAGAGTTTTTGAGAAAATTGTATTAGTCAAGCAGCCTGTAAATGCCCTGTCATTCATAAATTTTCATTAGATTTAAATTCCTATGGATTATTACGCGACGTAATAATATATGCTATCAGATGCGTAATAACATAAGCCACCTCTTTTCTTCCCATGGTGACGGCAAAGGCAAGCACAAGGTGCTTCTGCGTTTCGTTCGGTGAGTGAGGTAACCGAAGGAACACTACCCCTCCCCATCCCCCTCTTCATCCTCCCACTCATCTCGCGAATACAGTTTGAGGCCGCACCTCTGGTGTTGCAAATGTACGTGGGCGACGCTAATCACTTACCACCAAGCGAACAGCTTGCTCGTTTGCCGTGTTTCCCATAAAAAAAAAAATATAACATATTTACGTTTTCATCTGTCTTTTTGTATTTCTCATTACGAAGAACGCTGATTAAATTGTTGAAGTAATATTTTCGTATTTCGTTCGTTATTCTTCGTAGATGTTTCTCGGGCCTCGTCAGGTGCGCGATTGTTCCAATGTTCGGTACCTATTTATATTACAAACAGTGAAAAGAATAACCACCTTTAAGTACAGAATTTGTTACTGACTCGATTACAGCACCACCTATCGGATCGTTGCATAATCATGAATCATTGTCTCGAAGAAACAAATGAATCGTGTGAATTTCATATCAAGGTCAAGTCGATCATAAGTTACACGATCTCTAATAGATGCGCATAAGATTTTTTTTATTGGAAAGGCGGCAAACGTGCAATAGGTTCACCTGATGGTAAGTGATTACCGTCGCCCACATACATCTGTAACACCAGAGGAGCTACAGGTGCGTTGCCGGCCTTTAAGTGTATTTGGGAGATGGGAGGGCGGATAAGGAGTGGAATGGGGAGGGAGAGTGGGCCTCCGGTTACCTCACTCACCGAACGAAACGCAGAAGCACAAGATGCGTCTACTTCACGCCGGTATTCTGCGACGTCGTGGTATTAATCCGGTCGAGCCGACCCATCCGAGCAGCAGTTAAAGCCGGCGTTTGGATCTACCACGTTACTGTTATACACATATAAAGATAACATAAGGAAATCAGTTATATCCCCTTATCCGAACGAATAACGTTAAGCTTTATACCCCCCTTTGCTAATACATGCAATCCTAGATCGATAAAAAAAAACATATTGCCTTAAGTGCAGATGAAACTATGAATTTTATAGAGGTTGTAAACTAAGGGTGAGCCAAGATACGCGCACTACATCGTAGAAAGTTTATAGCGATATGAAATATGTTGTACTATATTTGGTATTACACTCGTCTTAGTGTTAACCAAAATCTATTTCACCACGAGGTTAATCAGACTTAACTAAAACTAAACTAAAATAAACAGCAGACAATTCTGGCTGCTAAGACAGGCGATCTAACAAATAATAATTGGATATTATACAATTAATTATTTATAACTTATATAGTGTTTCATATTTTTTGTGATAGATTGTTAGCAATGGGAAGCAACAGTATCACTACTGTGAAGGAAATGCGCTTACAAATCCTTCTTGTTAGTTTAGGCAACCCCATGAAGGGTTTGAAACGTTTGAGCTTTACTGGTGAGGCTTATGTCAATAAAAAGCGTCGTAAAATTTGGTAAATAACGACGAACAGGAAATATTTTGTTTCTCAAATAGATACATTTTCATTCAGTCAACGTTTAAATTTCAGAGCCTCGTCATTATAAATTATGCAATTCTCTGCGATTTCCCGGGATCGTTGAAGCATTTTGAGATGTATCACACTTGACTCGGGACAAATTATCTACAGGTCACACGGACATTTGTTCCTTATGGGAATCCTTCTCATAACACGCGGCCTTGATGCTCATGCCATCAATAAAGTCGAAGAGCTCTTACTCGTTAAGAATAATGCAACGACACCAATCTCACACTAAAATACAAAGTTACCTGTAAACAAGTTGTAGTTTAAGACGATCAGTTGAAGGGTGATCATACTAAGAACTCTATCTCCTTTATTGCTTGTACTGAAATTGTTACGTAAGCCATATCATAACAGTTTTCAGACGGATTACATGGTACGAGTATAATATAATTCGCATATCCACAAACATAAGAAGTTGTGATGAATTAAAAAATAATCTTCTTTCTTTTGTTCCAGATCCATCTCTGTGAAATTGATAAGTAATGCTGGCATATCAAGCATAAAAGATTTCCCCTCAGTCACCAGGATGGATAGACAAGATGGAGAGCGCAGAGCCAGTAGAATCGCACAAGGGATACCCTCGCTAATCTGTCAGATTTGGGTTTCGGCAGAGTTTTCCGCCATCAACCGTACACAAAGCTTAATTCATTATTCAGTAGGTGTATCGCCTGCAGGAGAATTAGAGTTTTTGAGAAAATTGTATTAGTCAAGCAGCCTGTAAATGCCCTGTCATTCATAAATTTACATTAGATTTAAATTCGTATGGATTATTACGCGACGTAATAATATATGCTATCAGATGCGTAATAACATAAGCCACCTCTTTTCTTCCCATGGTGACGGCAAAGGCAAGCACAAGGTGCTTCTGCGTTTCGTTCGGTGAGTGAGGTAACCGAAGGAACACTACCCCTCCCCATCCCCCTCTTCATCCTCCCACTCATCTCGCGAATACAGTTTGAGGCCGCACCTCTGGTGTTTCAAATGTACGTGGGCGGACATAACATATTTACGTTTTCATCTGTCTTTTTGTATTTCTCATTACGAAGAACGCTGATTAAATTGTTGAAGTAATATTTTCGTATTTCGTTCGTTATTCATCGTAGATGTTTCTCGGGCCTCGTCAGGTGCGCGATTGTTCCAATGTTCGGTACCTATTTATATTACAAACAGTGAAAAGAATAACCACCTTTAAGTACAGAATTTGTTACTGACTTGATTACAGCACCACCTATCGGATCGTTGCATAATCATGAATCATTGTCTCGAAGAAACAAATGAATCGTGTGAATTTCATATCAAGGTCAAGTCGATCATAAGTTACACGATCTCTAATAGATGCGCATAAGATTTTTTTTTATTGGAAAGGCGGCAAACGTGCAATAGGTTCACCTGATGGTAAGTGATTACCGTCGCCCACATACATCTGTAACACCAGAGGAGCTACAGGTGCGTTGCCGGCCTTTAAGTGTATTTGGGAGATGGGAGGAAGGGGATGGGTAGTGAGTGAGGATGTAGGGTAGTGTCCCTCCGGTTACCTCACTCACCGAACGAAACGCAGAAGCACAAGATGCGTCTACTTCACGCCGGTATTCTGCGACGTCGTGGTATTAATCCGGTCGAGCCGACCCATCCGAGCAGCAGTTAAAGCCGGCGTTTGGATCTACCACGTTACTGTTATACACATATAAAGATAACATAAGGAAATCAGTTATATCCCCTTATCCGAACGAATAACGTTAAGCTTTATACCCCCCTTTGCTAATACATGCAATCCTAGATCGATAAAAAAAAACATATTGCCTTAAGTGCAGATGAAACTATGAATTTTATAGAGGTTGTAAACTAAGGGTGAGCCAAGATACGCGCACTACATCGTAGAAAGTTTATAGCGATATGAAATATGTTGTACTATATTTGGTATTACACTCGTCTTAGTGTAAACCAAAATCTATTTCACCACGAGGTTAATCAGACTTAACTAAAACTAAACTAAAATAAAACTAAAATAAACAGCAGACAATTCTGGCTGATAAGACAGGCGATCTAACAAATAATAATTGGATATTATACAATTAATTATTTATAACTTATATAGTGTTTCATATTTTTTGTGATAGATTGTTAGCAATGGGAAGCAACAGTAT
This sequence comes from Bhutanitis thaidina, assembly GCA_029286595.1. Taxonomy (NCBI): domain Eukaryota; kingdom Metazoa; phylum Arthropoda; class Insecta; order Lepidoptera; family Papilionidae; genus Bhutanitis; species Bhutanitis thaidina. The sequence continues at coordinate 2,160,274 of JAGSMS010000020.1, read as the reverse complement.
CACTACTGTGAAGGAAATGCGCTTACAAATCCTTCTTGTTAGTTTAGGCAACCCCATGAAGGGTTTGAAACGTTTGAGCTTTACTGGTGAGGCTTATGTCAATAAAAAGCGTCGTAAAATTTGGTAAATGACGACGAACAGGAAATATTTTGTTTCTCAAATAGATACATTTTCATTCAGTCAACGTTTAAATTTCAGAGCCTCGTCATTATAAATTATGCAATTCTCTTTACAAGTTTCTGCAATACTTCTAAAATAAAATTAAAAATTGCTCCTGAAACTGTTTAAGAACATAATAAAGTAGAGATCTAAATTTCATAAAGTTCTTCTCCAAGAATATTTTACGGCAGTGGATTTTTAGTTCGAATCAAGACTATCTCGAATAAAAACGCGGGTTTGTATTTTAGATTCTTAGATACAATTCACAAGGCGTGTGATGTGTTTACTCTAAGGTCTCAAAAGTAGAAAATGCACGATTTGATATTATCTTTTTAATAAAAGATTTTTCAAGACAGAGTATTTTTAATGGGAAAGACGCCAAACGAGCAAGCGGTTCACCTGATGGTAAGTGACTACCGTCACCCACGTACATCTGCAACACCAGAGGTGCTGCAGGTGTGTTGCCGGCCTCCAACTGTATTTGGGAGATGGGAGGAAGGGGATGGGTAGTGAGTGAGGATGTAGGGGTAGTGTCCCTCCGGTTACCTCACTCACCGAACGAAACGCAGAAGCATCTTGTGCTTGCCTTTGCCGTCACCATGGGAATAAAAGAGGTGGCATATATTATTACGCCGCGTAATAATTCATATGGACAAATATGAATTTGATGAAAATATATATGAATGAAATAATAACGATAATGAATCTCATTTTCGTAAGATCGTGTATATCTCTAGTTCAAACATCAAGAAGAAGCTATCAATGCCATGTTTTATCCGTTTTCACATTGACTGATTTTAATCCCATGCATCAATACTGATATCTTGTGGTGAAAATTATTACAATTAAAAGTATTTTCTCAGTAAAATCACTCTCATATTTGCTTCCATATAATATCCGTTCGGATCGTCAAAACAATTTACTTTAGTACATTATTCATCTCTGTCAGTGACAAGTCTCCAAGTGTACATCGTTGTAGTCAATCTACTAACATACTTACAGAAGGTTTATTCAAATAGCTTCATAATTATGTCATACTACCTTCCCCTTGAACGTATTAATAGCTCGTTTCTGTCAGTGGTTATGTTATATCTTTTCTATGTGCATTTGACGGCTCGGTGGCGTATTGGCTAAGCGTTCAGCTGCGGCGCTGTGGGCCGCGGGTTCGATTCCCCCGCGGGACTAGTATACGTATGGACTACAAATAATTGTTCCGGGTCCGGGTATTTGTCCATGTGAAATGTAAACTGCCACCGCAACACAGGAGAAATTCCTACAGTGGAAGGTTAATGTTTTTTTTATGCCATTGTTCTGTGATTAATGTATTTTATTAACCGTAAGTTAACAATATTTAAATAGTTGTATTTTTTAAATAAAATAATACGCAACCCTCCGCGGAGAGTCATATCCACAATTAGCTAGCACGGCTTTTGTTTGTCTAATTTTAGCGTATTGATTTACATTACAACACGACGTTTACATATCAAGAGCTCGAATAAATTAACTCAACGTATTTGGTTCCAATATAAGACATACAGTTATAAATAATGTCAATTGCTTCGTCACTACTGTCAATATAGCAGTTGAGATTGCTGAAGTAATTATAGGCTACCCTATTAAAGATAGTTTTAAAAAGTAAAGGACCACCCATGAAGTGGCCATTCTTGTGGCCACAGCGACCATTCACTGTGGCCATAAGAATAGACGCAAAATGACTCAAAATGCAGACGCGCTATCATAAACAGATCTTAACTGTAGAAAATTTTATTTCTATTTCAGGCTTTCTTCGCCCCAGTCTTCACATGAAATTAAATGATAATTCTTTATTTGACATGTGAAATTCAAATTTCGTTTAACGTTTCGTAATGAGATCCTCTGACGGAGAAGATGCAGACTAAAGAAACTCTGTAGGCATCCTCTTTTATTAATTTTTTTAAGGTTTTTAAAGGTATAGGTAATTAAAGGATAAAATTAAATACTAAAAACAAGCGTGAAAAAAATTATAACTCAGGAATTGCAGACCCGAGCACACGAGCGAGATATCGAGGAGAGCCATTCTATGAGAGAATTGCAAAGTGAACGATATTTGATATTGTAAACATTCTAAGTCTATCCTCGAAGCTCTTGTCAAGATTGCGAATATGTTTATAATTTTTTTTTTTTGATATGTAAGAAAGAAAATAGGCAAGCGGCTCACACGTAAGTGATTACCGTCGCCCACGTGCATCTGTAACACCGGAGGAGCTGCAGGTGCTTTGCCAGCCTTGAAGGTTGGGAAATACGAGGGATGGTGGAGAGATGGAGTCGGGAAAGGGAGAGGTGGGTCTCCGGTTACCTCACTCACCGAACGAAACGCAGAAGCAAGCTTCTGCTTCACGTCGATATTCTGGTACCTCTGTAGAGCGTCGCTCTACCAAAAAGTTAGAGCAACGCACAAAAATCATAATTATGTATATAATCATAATTTTATTAAATTAAAATAAAATGGTTATTATCACCTCAAGATCGATAACGAGTTGTGTTGAAAACTTAGCTAAATAAACCAGGCAGTGAAAAGTGAAGAAAGTTCAAGAAAGGTTTTAGGAAAGTTAGTTGCTAATTAGTTGGCTAAATTTCGAAGTTATATGAAAATAGCAGAAACATAGTCGGATATTTATTAGTCGGTTCGGTTTACGCGTTAGAATTCGTCGCTCACTTGTTGCTGTAAAATCATAAACGTCGCAGGGAAGTCATATTTTTTTTTTAAACTTTTATATTCTCAGATTTAGTTTTTTACTCGTTGGCATCAAAATTTTCTTATTTCTGCAGACTTTTTTCAGTCAATTCTATGGAGCTCCTAAAAATCAAGTAGCATGGGTAGCACTAGGCGTTATTTGTGGAACAAACCGAGCACAAGCCTATTTGTCCACCGATGTAATCATTTAAGTACAATACTAAAGTTATATATCTATAGTATTATTTTACGACCCGGTAGCGTAGTGTCTAAGCACTTAGCTGCGACGCTGATGCTCGCGAGTTCGATTCCCGATCAGAACTAGTATTTATATGGACTACAAATAATTGTTCCGGGTCTAGGTGTTTTTTTTTTTTTTTTTTTTTTATTTATTTATGTACACACAAAAAGGCATGAAAAACAATAAAACATAGTGTTAGTACAAGGGTACTACTTATTCCATACATTGAAATTTCTTCCAGCAGACCCTAACAGGAAATTTTATTGAAATGGCAAACTTAGTGCGTACATTTCATAATATGTAATATATAATAAATTCATAAATAATATGTATACAATTAAATAAATAGGATTACATATAATTAAATAATATACATAGATATATTTAAATAAATAAATATATATATATATATATATATACATATATTTTGTACAGTTTTACCCACAGTGAAAGTAAACGTTAAATAATAATAAAAATATTATATAACTTACAAGCCCGCCAACCCGCACTGAAACAGCGTGGCGGGCAATTCCCGGCTCCAAAACCCTCTCAGATATTTTTGGGTAGTAGGCCTTTTCCCAGCAGTGGGCACTTACAGGCTGTTACTTTACTATATAATACTTAATCACGTTATTTGTATATTATTATTTGGGGTAAAAAATACTTAAAAAGAGTGTAGAAATTTTCATTTGAAGGTGACATTAAATTACAGACATGACAGATTGGTCGTCTCCGTGAAACAGATTTAGTAAAATTACTTACTTTATAATTGAGATAAATGATCTCTGTAATGCCTGTAATGTTTCATAAGAACCGTAAATTATTGTCAAAGAAAAACGTTTCGTTTAACAAAGAATAAAAATAGTATAATTATAGAATAAGAAATTACAAAAAAATATTATTTCGTTTGATCTGAATTCATATTTAAAATGCGTTAATTATAGAATAGAGTCGATTTGCCGCTATTATGAAATTATTATATGGAGTGGGATGTTAAAAACAAACAGAATTGTAGTGATTACACAAATAGGGTATGGAGCCGGCAGTAATTTGTAAGATGCTTCAAAAGCTAGGCATCAGTAGTATGATTGTGCATAACACCATCGAGAGATACATCAACAGTTCCTCTATCGAATACGATAAAATATCGGAGCAACCACGTGCTGTTAGAACCTGAAGGGCTGCGAACACTGTCAAAGCCAGAATTCAACAAAACCCAACGTATCGTGTAAATATTATCGTGTGAAATGGTAGATACACGCTAGGATCTGAGGCGAATTATTAAAGAATCAATTGAAGAATCAAGACCTGCAGCTCAAGAGAGTAGACAAATCAAAACGCTTCATATTCCGAAACGCTGATGAAGAGAAGAATGCACATAGAAATGAGCTAAAGAGGGCAGATGAAAAAGAAAATACGATTGAAGAGACTACAAGTAAAATGATAAAATTTTTCTCGCTAAAGAAGCCACGCAACTTGTAGGAAAACTTTAAGGCGGGTATCACAGCGTTAAAGTATCCTCCACGTGGTAGAGCAAGCGGTGGATTCTGCTGCTGATCGAATGGGCCGGCTCGATCGGATTAGTACCACGGCCTCGCAGAATACCGGCATGAAGTAGAGGCATCTTGTGCTTCTGCGTTTCATTCAGTGAGTGAGGTAACCGGAGGGCTACCTCACTCCCCTTCCCATTCTCCCTCCTCATCCTCTCTACCACCTTCCAAATAATATCCTTAAAGGCCGGCAACGCACCTGCAGCACCTCTGGTGTTGTAGATGTAAGTGGGCGACGGTAATAACTTACCATCAGGTGAACTGCTTGTTCGTTTGCCGCCTTTCCCATAAAATAAAAACTCTCAACCTCACTTTGATTGATGTACATACATCAAATATTGCTTGGAAGACTTAACTTAAACCTGGCTTGAGGACTTCCAGACTGCATAGGAGCTAAAGACTGGCCTACGTCCAGTTCAGATCTGAACCTGATGGACTACATGGTGTTAGACATCCTGATGTCATACTTAACATGGGCTACATTCAGCTTTTAATTAATAATTTTGTTCCGATTTACGCAGTAAGTGCTCACAGTCGCAGGGGTATGCTTGGTTTCAAGTTTCATTTCTAATTACAGGATCCCAAGTCGGTGGTAGCGTCCAACTTCTCTATTGAAATAAGGATGCTTTTGATATTAGCCACGCGAACTTTCGGCCGGAAACGGTATTCCTTAGTGAAGATTCGTGGTCTATCAAATCTGATCTAATGGTTGGGGCAATCTGCACTATCATCCTAGACTGCAAACTTCCTAGAGCGTAGATGTTTCATATCACAACACTATCTTATATTAAAACATCGAGTCTTTAGTTTTAACGTAATGTTTTTAATGTAAAAGACGGTTGATATCTTAGAAAAACTTTATAAAAACAACAATCGTTAGACGCTGAAAATATATTTTATTAATATTTATTACTCTATCTTTATCTACCGGTTCATGCCATCGTTTTAAAGGTAGCCGTAATTAATGCGACGTGAATGGTCTCCGCGATAAGAAGCTTATGATTTCGTTATTTGGTTTATAAAATTATTTTCGAAGCCCGGAATTTACTTCATCACGACCTGATATTATAAAAATTCAGCTTCCTTATGTATGTGTGCGCAAAACTCGTAAAGTAATCGATGGATTGACTTGAAATTTTTACACAACGTTGCGCTTCTACGTCAACGTTGTACTTGATGGGTACGATAATTAGCAGCAAACATACAATTAGATAAATAACTTCTTTTTTGGACAGTCGGTAGTTCAACTCCCGGTCGTCAAACGGCCTGCCCTCGACGACCGTGAGCTCCTGTCAACATTTAAGTTGTTTGCATTGTGTTGTCAAAATGTTTCTCTCTGATTTCGCACACGATTCTTCTGATTTTACACGATGTAAATTGTAAAAATAAACAATAGCGCGAAAGAAGACATCACTATGAACAGTTGATTGCTGTGCATATATCTGAAATATTTAATCAGAGGTTCGAATTGATTCGATTTTATCTGACAAGTGATCTGAATGTATGTATTCTAAAAAAAATCCTGTCACAGGTCCACAGCTGAACATAGGCCTCGCCCATCGATTGCCACAAAGAATTAAAAGTATAATAAAAGCCTGTAAGTGTCCACATCTGAGCAAAGGCGTCCTTCGTAAACAATTGAGGAGGTTTGACGGGCTTCACATATACTCGTGATAATATAATATATTTTTTGTTAGACGTGCAGGTTTCCTTACGATGTTTTCCTTCACCGCCGAACACGTGGTTAACACAGCACTTAAAATTGCTGTTAACAATTTTAGTGATGCCGGCTACGAGGATCGAAGTCAGGTCACGCTGTGTATAACTATAACCCGTTCTGACCACAAGGCTGCAATGTATTTAAGGATTATTGTCCATCAGTACCTTCATTATACTAAGTTTCTTTATTAATAGTTAATGAATGTTAGTAAAGACCAGGGAGTAGTTTAAGGGAAAAGCCTCCGCCTGCGAACAAAACCTGTCACTAAGTGGTTACACTTTTGAATTCTCATTCATTATGTTCTTAATAGAATTCCGCGTTTAAAACTTTTTATTTCATTGTTTTTCTGTTGTAACTATTTCTATTCAAATTCGCTTCGGGCGCGGAAAATCTCGTTATGGTAAATTATTCAACGGTTAAGAAAAGAGACATGAAAATAAATTGAGCATTTTATAATTATTTAAATTTAATTGTTATTAACTGTCGTGTTATTTGTATTGTGCTATTTAAAGTACATATTTAAATTATACGTTTTAGATGAAAGAATATGTATATATATATATGTGTATTTGAGTATATATCACTAGTCTGTAATGATGATATCCGCAGCAGAATAAGGGTAACCGACATAGTCACAAGGTTCAGCAAGCTGAAGTGGCAAGGGGCCGGCCACATAGCTCGCAGAACCGACAACCGTTGGGGAAGAAAGGTTCTCGAGTGGCAGCCACGTACAGGCAAACTCAGTATGGGACGACCCTCCAAAAGAGGGAGTGACGACCTGCGCAGTGTTGCGGGAAGTCGATGGCAATCTTTGGGGGAGGCCTATGTTCAGCAGTGGATTTGTGGTAGACTGTAATGAAGATGATGATGTTGATGTATCACTAAATAATCATAATAAGTTTTATCCCCGTATAGTAACATAGTAAACCACGAGATAATCTGATATGAAGCTTCACGAGATTCATCTTCATTGAGATATTAGTGAGTTAGACGAAGACTAATGTCAAAATCGGATCCCACTTCCACCCTCCCCAACTCCCTACCCCATATCCCCTTTTATTCTCTATCATCACTCTCATCCCAAACATCCTTAAAGGCTGGCAACGCACCTGCAGTTACTCTGGTGTTGCAGATTTACGTGGTCGCCAGTGAGCAACTTACCATTAGAAAAAAAACACACACACGGAAAGAAAAGGGGAGGCAGTAAAATACATTTTTTTAATTTACGCATTGATTAAAACATATAAGTAAATAGAGTTCTCTATTTCCAATAATAAGGTAATATATTTATTATTAGTATGATTAGTAATGTTTCACTAAAGAATTCAGATGAGTATAAATAATGCGAGCGATATTTTCTTTTCAATACGAAGAAATATTGCAGGAAATTGGATATCTCCTAGAACCTTCCTACAATAAATTCAAAGATGTTTCTATTTTCATTTCAATACTGCTTGAAATACGTTTTGAATATGGTAATAAAATTAAAAATTAAAGTTGGATATATTTGAGGATGACATGACTATTAAAAATAGTTTATAACAGTATCTCTGAAGGAGCTTGGCACTATTGGCACAATACACATTAGGTTGGTCTTAAGATGAAAATGGATAAGACGAAGATCATGTCTAACATACATACCAAACCAATACCGGTAGCTGTTGGGAACACTTGGCATGAAGTTAGTGAGACATACCTTAGTTTAGTATACCTGGTATAAATTGCCTGACTAAAAAGGAACAACTTTACCCCACGAACAGGTTCACGCCTTGTCGTGGCTGGGGGCTCAGTAACCTCGGCTTGGCTGCCCACGGTCAATAGAAGTGGAACCTACATGGTCGGCGTGTGTTGTCGGCCGTGGGCTGGCCCGAGGTGGCCGTTCCGAGTGGGCATGGTGAACCCACCTCCGATACGAGTCGTTGGACTGTGGGAGGAGGATTGGCGGTATTGCGAGGGATCACCCTCACTGCACTCTACAGTCAAGGTAGGGTTAGGAATATTGATATTGCGTTAGGCCACTCTGGCTATTTGGGAAATGACGTCACAAGTAGGTGTTGCCAGTGATGACTTACCAAAGCGAGTTGAGGTCTTTCATTGCTGGTCGTATGTAGAAGCAGCCAGTTGCATAGCGGACTATGAACAAAGCTAAGGCTCAGTGCTCTGCGTCATGGAATCTGCAACGACGATATCCGCAGAAGATCTTGGATAACAGACATAACCGTAAGTACCAAGCATCAGTAAGCTGAAGTCACAATGGGCCACGGATAAACGTTAGAGATGGAAGGTTCTCGAGTCACGAGGCAAACACGCGCTGGCAGAATTTGGAGCGACGAACTTTTCAGTGTTTCTGATAGTTGATGGAGCAATCTTTGGGCGAGGCCTATGTTCATCAGCAGTGGACTCGTGACCGGCTGAAGTAATGACCACTTTTAATGCTTAAATATGCAATTTTTTTATTAAAAAATTGTCAAAAAAATTGAAGTTGAATTTATAACTAGATGTTCACCACAGAGATTTTTTTTGGTTCATGTTAACGGTTAAAGGATATGGCGACCATATCGGTTAATATTCTTATACTTAATGGTCAATTATACAAATAATTGACGACACCATTCTACGAGCGTTCCGCTGTACAGCTTATCCTCAAAAAGCGGGCTTCCAAATACATTTTTTTTTTCAAATCGGACTGGTACTTAGTTCTGAACATGGTAAAGCCAAGCGGCGGTTTTTGCTGCTGCTCGAATGCGCCGGCTCGACCTGGTTGATATCACGGCCTCGCTGAATACCGGCGTGAAGTAGAGGCATCTTGTGCTTCTGCGTTTCGTTCGGTGAGTGAGGTAACCACTCCCCTTTCCCCATTACCCTCCTCATCCTCTCACCCATTTCCCAAATAAACTTAAAGACAAATCCTTCAGCTTTATAATATTAGTGCTGATTTGTGGCTTTACATGTAAATTTCTGATCGCAGTACTTAATAAAACTGTTTACTTTATAATTAACATTTTAATTGGCTTACTCTATTTCTGAGCCGGTGTAATTAAATAACTGTGCAGCATACTAGAATTCACTAAAACAAAAGTAATTAGTGCGGTTTGTTTGTAATAGCTGGTTAGTTACATAGGTAAATGCTGTAGGATACTTTTTTTGTAATTTCATTTTCATAACTCTGAAATTAGTCGCTCGATGGAAAAACTAACCATATTTAATGGTGCGTGATAGATTAAAATCTTTCCTTACGTTAAATTGCTTTAGTGAATTAGTACCAGTTTTATGCATTATTGTGTCTGTGTGTGTGTGTGTGAAACACTCGACTCGAGCAAATGCAGTTGGCAACTGTAAGTCACATTCGCTTTTTTGATAATAGTCGCGGCCATGACAAAAAAAATAATGATTTAATCTTTAACGTATTAAATTATTATCTACTATTGAAAATAAATTTGAAATTGAAACATTGATATTTTTCAAGTTAAAAGATCTATCGTGTTTTATTTGAATAATGGATCTGCATTACATTCGGACGACCCCCCACAAGATGGAGTGACGACCTGCGCAGTGTTGCGGGAAGTCGATGGATGCAGGTGGCTCAGGACCGAGCTACGTGGCAATCTTTGGGGGAGGTCTATGTTCAGCAGTGGACTTCTGGTAGGCTGAAGTGATGATGATGATTATGATGATGATTACATTCGACGCTATGATATTTTCGATTTTAAATGTCGCCTAAAGCCGGACGCATCGTCTGGTAAACATTTATGGACAACACACAAAGTAAGAGTGTACCGCTGGTATAAGAAATTTCAGCACGGTAGACTAACTCTGAGAGATGAAGAAAGAAGCGATCGCACTTTGACGTGGTTATGGAAGGAAATGTGCTAGAAGAGAACAATGTAATTGAAGCGAAGAGGCAAATTACACATGAAGAGATCTACCATATATAGCAAATTGGATCGGCAGGCGTTTACGAGATTTTACAAGAACACCTTCGCGAGAGGAGGATAGATCCGTGATGCCGTGACATGTTATCTAAATTTGAAGCAGGCGCGTCGCGGCGTGTTTGCGTGTGTTATTACAGGTAAAAATAAAATCTGAATGAATCTTGGATTTATCAATACGATCCAGAAACAAAGCGCCAGTTGATATGGCTGTTTCAAAATTAACCAACTCGTGCTGATACGAAGTCATCGAAAAGCGCAAGAAAGATTTTGATTGATAGTTTTTTTTCATTTCGAACAGAGTATCTGATGTCGATTCTCTTAAAAATCGAAGAAGCATCAATGTCGAATGGTATACTACCACGCGCATGCCAGAAGTGTTAACTGCCGCGTGCAACAAGCGGCCGAACGTGGGGCTACGCGGCGCTACGCGGGGCTACGTGGGGCTACGCGGTGCTACGACTGGCTACGTAGGGCTACGCGGGACTTTGAGGGCTACTGCTTTGTCATAACTACGAGCCCGCGCACTCAACGCTAAAGACGAGGGACTTCCTGGATAGCACACAGGTCAAGCTTTTCGGTCACCCTCATATGTGTGACTTTATTTTTATTTCCTAAAAAAAAACAACCTGCTGAAAGGAATATATTTCTCATTACCGGTAGAATCAAACAGCCCTCTTCTACAAGAGGTGTCCGTGGCGGATTGGAAAAAGTGTTTCGAAAATTAGTTTAGACGAATGAAACTTTGTACTGATGGTGGTGCAGAGTTTTATGAAAAGTTTTAGTAATAAAAACTTTAACCATAGAACTTTTTTATTGGTTTAGTAAATTTTTCTGAGTGACCCGCGTATAGTGTGTGTATATAATAATTATTTATGACTCTTTAAAGACCTATCATTGATTATACGAGGTAAATGCCTTATAATTTTGATGATGAGTGAGTCAGTGAGTAAAAAAATGTAAACTTTGATATTTTCCCCTTTAGAAAATAATATTAAAAGCAGTATACTAAACTACTTAAGAACATTAAAGATCAATGAACTACGACCACGTTTGTTTCAAATTTCAAGTCGATATTAAGAAGAAAACAAAGATATGATGATGAGAAAAACTAAAAGATTTTCGCCAAATCTCGTTTCCCAAAATCTATCCCAGATTTAACCGCACTGATATACATTCAAAACGAAATTTCAATTTACTTTTGAAAGGACGACATCACTCAAGCTGCGCTCGGGCGACACGCCAGAAATCTTTTATGCAAACATCATTTCAGCCGAAAGTCTGTGCGCTTAAATATTTTTGGGACATATTAAGCTGAACGTCGTTTTATTGACCTTTATTTACTTTAATTTGGCAAAACTCTTATCCCTTATTTTCTGAGTTTGCAAATTTAAAAAAAAAAGAAGAATACAAAGTTTAACTTTGTTCATTCGCTAAAAAAATATAACGAATTTCCTTCCGCTGGAGCAGAGATTTAACTAACAGCTGTACAGATCGTCGACGAAACCACACATTGGTGTGATTGCGACCCAAGAGCCAAGCTTATCCGACATTATTCCGATGACATCCCGGACGTCAGTCTCAACGAGATTAGGATCGCTCTCAAACAGCTTAAAAACGGCAAGTCGCTGGGTGAATATTGAATTACAGTAGAGCTTCTGAAAGCGGGTTGAAAACCGGTACTAGAAATCTTTCAGAAGCTGTTAAATTCCTACACATGGCGGTGTTACATCATGTGCAGGACATGTAACATTCTTCAAGTAAATGGGATAACTGTCTGTTGAAGAGCTATAGACCGATATCGCTATAACCACTTCAACGTGGCGTTTTCAAGAGTCATCACAAACCGTCTAGTTAACAGAGATTGACAACTTTCAGCCTCCCGAACGAGCTGAATTCCGAAAAGGCTATTGTATCATAGACCACATACAACATTTAAAGCATGGTAGAGCCAAGCGGAGGCTTTAGCTGCTGCACGAATGGTCCGGCTCGACCGGATTGGTACCACGGCCTCGCAGAATATCGGCGTGAAGTAGAGGCATCTTGTGCTTCTGCGTTTCGTTCGGTGAGTGAGGTAACCGCAGGCCCACACCCCCTCCCTATTCCCTTCTTCTTCCCTCCCATCTCCCAAATATCCTTTAAGACCGGCAACGCACCTGCAGCATCTATGGTGTTGCAGATGTATGTGGGCGACGGTAATCACTTACCATTAGGTGAACCGCATGCTCGTTTGCCATCTCTTTCATTAAAAAAAAGAAAAATATACATACTTTTCGCTAGATTGTACAGAAGATCGTGTTTACCAATATGTCTGGCGTATGTGGACTAAACGAAAGCCTACGATTCAGTCGAAATTTGGGTGGTGCTACAGATTCTTTAGCTAAGCCAGATATATCGAAGTGCAAACAATGTCTTTCCGTGTATACAAAACCGATCCGATTACACAGACAGTGTGATGTTATATCCGATAATGGTGAAGACAGTGTTTTTTAATTCTTCACTTCTTCTAAATTAAGGCTCTCTTTTAAAACTAACTCGATGTAGTCTCTCTAGCGTCATTTTGAATTCCATTCATAGTTTTCGTTCCTTGTTTGTACAGCGCGCTTAGTTTGTATTGTTAATATCGCACGTAACGAGCATCGCATGCGGTAAAGCTTTCCGTGAAATTGAGTTCAACCAACAATTTTTTAAAGCTGAAAAAAAGTTATGTAATAATAGTTTCTTGTATTTTTTTTAATGGATGAGATGTAGGGAAGAGGAGGGGAACAGGGAGGGGAAGTGGGCCTCCGGTTACCTCACTCACCGAACGAAACGCAGAAGCACAAGATGCCTCTACTTCACGCCGGTATTCTGCGAGGCCGTGGTACGAACCCGGTCGTGCCGGCCCATTCGAGCAGCAGCAAAAGCCGCCACTTGCCTCTACCACGCTTGAGGCCGTGGTACCAACCAAATTTACGCGATACATTTGGAAGAAGTCACTTTATTATAGACATAATTATTATTATTCGTTAATTTAACACTGATGTATTATTAAAAGATTTCCTTATCTTTTCCTTTATGAACTTCATGTAAAGGCTTTTATCTTAACAGCTTGTGATTAGTTCAATGAACAACAGAGGCCTCTCAGTAATCCTAATAGAGGAATTGCCATAATCCCCACGTATGTCACACAAATTCCTTGTGATATATATTCATTTATTTTTTAAAAAAATATTTTTAATTTTAATTTTTGTAATTATTATGTATCACCAGAACATGTACAATATGTGTAGATGTAAATGTAGGAATAAATGTAATTTAATATCTTTTCCCTTCTAATGTCCTTTTTAAGAGCCGTGGTAGACTAGTGGTCAGGACGCTCTCTTTTGTTTCATAGAGCGCGAGTGACCAGGATTCGATCCCCGGTCAGAGCGCTAACTTTAGTATCATAAAGTGCAAGTGATCTGGGTACGAGCCCAGATCAGGTGCCGGCACCGCTAAAATTGTTAATAGCAATTTTATGTGCTGTAATTACCACGTGCTCGGCGATGAAGGAAAATATCGTAAGGAAACCTGCATATCTGAGAAATAATAAAAAATATATATATATATTATTTCGAGGATATGTGAAGCCTGCCAACCCGTAACGGTCCAGCGTGGCGGGCTATTCCCGGCTCCAATACCCTCTCAGGTATTTGAGGAGGAGGCCTTTGCCCAGCTGTGGGCACTTACAGGCTGCTACTTTTTTTTTAAAGTCTTTTACGTCTTTATTTTTATGTGTGTCGAGTGTCGTCGACTTGTACGCGGTAGAGCCAAACGGTAGCTTTTGCCGTACCAGTCTGTCGGAACTCTTTTCCGGCGTTTCCCTTGTTCAGGTTTTGTGAGACTTACGAGATTGGATAGTGTGACAGAATTTCACAGTGGGGAATGTAAATATAAGTTCGCTAGAATGAACAAGGACCGAGCTTTCGTATAGTTCGAAGGTAAAATAGCAGCAGCTTTTCTTAGTACAGTATTTGTATACTAAATGATGAGAATCAGGGACTCAATTGAAATAAATCACTCTGAAGGCGGATTTCATTTACACCTCATCGTTAACTAAATATCTAAATCTTGTATTTTAATAGCGTATGGATTTACATTTAACACATTAACAATCCGCTAAACTGTGTTATGGATTCTCACCTATTCAATAGTGTAGAAAGTTTTATATTTACGTATTAAAAATACATAAATGCTTTCGATACTTCATAAGTACTATAAAAATTTAACTGCGAAATTTTAATTTTATGTTTACGTAACTGTTCGTAGTCTACCTTTTCTTCAGTAGTCTCTCCATTTCTTTCTTTTTTTGAAAAACTTTACATTCCACTGTACGAATTTCCCATGTGTCGCGGAGGCAGTTTACATACAGGGAACTATTATTTGAAGTCCAGACAAATACTGGTCCCGTGCGGGAATCGAACCCGCGACCCACAGCGCCGCAGCTGAACGCTTAGCCACTACGCCACAGAGCCGTCATTGCTCGACAATACTACTCACAATCGGAAGATTTTCCGTAAAACCTACAAGGTATACAGAAATATTGATTTCCAGTCTATGAAAACACTTTGCACCTTATCGCTTTACCAGAATGTATTCCGATCGTTGTTTCCCGCTTTGTGAATACACTTCTAAGGTTTTGCGTATGCATGAGTTACTTCGAGAACTTTCTACGTTAGAGCCCTCATATTGTATTCACGCAACATATACTCGAAAGTAAGAAAATATATTATGAACGGCTTGGAAGGATAGTGGCGTTTGTCTATGGGTTGCGGGTTCGAGTCCCGCAAGGGACAAGTCTTAGTATGGACTTTAAAATAATTGTTTCGGGTCTAGATGTTTGTCTGTGAGTAATTTATGTGTATATACAGCCTTCTTAAAATTCGAGAAATTCCGACCTCTTTGATAAAGAAAAGAAAGGTATAAAAAATCCTAAACAGAATCCAGAGTTCATTCGTACGCCGTATACCATATACAACATCATATACACAAACGTCAATGGTTGCTTGTCTCTTTCTTCATCGTCATTATTTTTAGGCTTGCAGTCTACTTCATTCTATATATTGCCCACGATGACTTGCGAACCGATAATTCGCTGCTGGGCGTATAAGGAAGTTGCACAGAGGAATATATGGACACGACAAAATGGTTGTCTGTATATTATGGTGAATAATTCGACATCACTGCGGACATTATATGTAACGCATCTCCATTTTACCGCTCGCTGCTACAGCTGGGTGCATTGCTACTTTAGCAATCCACGCGTGTAAAAAATATACTAAAGTACCCGCGAATTCGCTGCGACTCTATTCGCGCATGTGAATCATCGCGAATTCCTGGTGATGTCGCAGGTGAAGCAGGAAGGTCGTTTTACGCAATTACTCGTTGGCCTTTCTTGTCAATAATAATTGTATTGAAACAGTTTCTACCGTGGACTCGAGCTATATTTTCTATTTTGCCAGAACGATCAGGCATTCCGCAAAAAATAATTGCCCCCACCGTGTGTTGTCGTTCGTGAATATAACACAATAAAATGTGCTATATTTGGTGTCTGTTTATGATATAGTGTCTGTTACGTTTAATTTTTAATCAAAAGACTCCGTGGCGCGGCCTGGCGTACGCCTGCTGCGCTCCGGTCTGTCATCTTATTTAGGATTTATTCCATGTAGTAGAGCACCACCATTTCATAATCTCGTGCATTATTTCTACAACCGGTAACACCGAGCATAGTAGTCTATTACATTAAATACAACCGCAACAACAATCCAAAATTAGTTTATACGTACAAAAGTGGCAGAAAAGCCGACGACATATGCTCAGCCGTGAACCACAAACACCATCGAAGCACCTACTAGATAGCGCTCGGTAACACTACCCCTGAGTATAGGGAGCGTCGTTTTTATTAAGCAATGTGTGAAGTAACTGCCTATAAATATCTCACAGTTGGGTTTTGCAGGTGGTAGATAGATCCCTCTGTCTAAAAATCGTCTTAGTTAGTACCACACTCTTACCAATTTCTTCTGCTGCCAAACAGCAGAGCGTTTGATTTTGTGTTCCGGTTTGAAAGGTACGCATATGTATTCTTCTTCGATTGAAATTTTTTGCAGGTGATCATGTACAGCAGTGGCTACTTACGATAGGTTGGACTGTTGTCATGTTTTTCACCCCAATCTAATTAAAAAAAATGTATTCTTTCTCGTATTTCCGTTATTTTATTTTAAAAATGTTGTAAACTTTATTAGTAAGTGTAGAGTGTAAGGAAGTACTGGTCCGTCTCTTTCTCAAAATGCCAACATCAAATTCACGTGGTGCCCTGCTAAGGCATAACAATAGCGGAGCTCAAATAAATGTGTATTTTTTTTATATAAATTTTATATATATTGTATAAATAAATATTTCAAATAACCCAAATCCCATAGATTAGTGATGGGGAGCAACACCACTAACTCGAGGGTACCAGCAATGCACTCACCGAACCGCTAGTCCAGTGTGGTGGGAAAGCTCCCACAAAAAAAGCTGGCTTATGCTGGCACATTCTTGGAGAGATCTACGTTCAGCTCAAATAGTAAAGTAAAGTAAAGTAAAGCTTGTAAGTGCTCACTTCTCGGCAAAGGCCTCCTTCTCAAATATCTGTGAGGGTGTAGAAGCCGGGAATGGTCCCCCACGCTGTTCCATTGCGGAATGGCGGGCTTCACATATCTACGAAATAATATTTTTTTTATTGTTTCTCAGATATGCAGGTTTCCTCACGATGTTTTCCTTCACTGCGGGGTACGTGTTTAATGCAACACTTAAAATTGCTAATAGCAATAGTAGTGGTGCCGGCACCTGATCTGGGCTCGTACCCAGATCACTTGCACTTTGTAATACTAAAGTTAGCGCTCTGACCATTAGGCGGCTATCCTTTAATTTCAATTAGGCCGAAGAAAAAAACAAGAACCTAATTAAGTTTGTAAGCCTATTTAGATTTCATTACATTACCATAAATAATAACTACGAGAAAGTTATAACGTTATGTGAAATAAACTGTGACAAGGTTGAAATTCTTTTCAGCGAGAAATTACACTCAAAATCCGTGACCGTTCGCCTTAACAACTTCATCTCTAAATTCCAGTATTTTATACATTAATCCAGGGATCACTCTATCTGCGTCGTTAGAGATAAAAATCCGCTAAGATTCTGATTAAAATGAAGGATTTTGTATACGTAACAGCTCAGGGGACTGAGCGATTGCTTTCAATCCACAGTACCCGAGTGACTTAGTTTAAAATCCCACCATATTCAAAAACCACTAAAATTGTTAACAGAGAATTTTAAGTGCATTTACTACATGCCCGGCGGTGAAGTAGAACATCATAAAGAAATGTGCATGATTGAATATAAAAAATAAGTTTTGAGGACATTAACCATCTTGCATTGGAGCAGCGAGGCGGATCATTTCCGCTAAAACCCTGTCGAATATTGAAAAGGCCTCTCCCCATGGGTGGGAGATTATCTCGCTGCTGCCAAGCTGTAACGGTATCTGCAGGTTGCTACTTGCAGACTTTTATTTATTTATTTATTCTTTATTGCGTCCCTAAAAAAAGAAAGGAATACAATGGGCGGACTTAATGCCTTTTGGCATTCTCTACCGGTCAACCCTGGGTGAGAAAGAAAACATGTTGCCAGGTTCAAAATAAATAATAAATATATATTAAATATTTAGCCCTTATAATATACTTACATACTTATACTATACATAATACACTGTAAATGAACATATAATACATACATAAACAAATTAAATATGGAGAGGAAAATCTCGGATGGCATTTGCCTTTAGATAATGACGACGGAGCAGGTTTTTGAAGGAGTTTTTATTCGGAGCTTTCTTGATATCATCGGGGAGAGAGTTCCAGAGAAGAGTGGCTTGTACGGTGACAGAAGAAGAAAAGAAACCAGTACTATGTTGTGGAACACTAACACTAACACTTTTACTGTAGTTGCAGGGGTCTTGTGCTGCAGTCAGCAGTGTTGACTTACCGTATAATATATCCATGCCATTGCCAGGCACGATATTAGTACCAGGTTCAGTGATTGTTGAAATAGCTGATTTATATATAAAACTTGCATCGATCGTCTGATCTCGGAACATAGAATCTAATGCAACAGTACAACTTACGATTCCATGTGCTTAAGAAAACACTTTTTATATCCAACTTCGATACCAACGTTGAAAACATTTTTGAAATTCGACGGGACTAATAATTCAATCATTTCTACAGTCAAGATACTTAAAGCCAAAGTCTGAGCCAATGCTTAATCTCGACTAAAACATCGGATAAAGCCAACTCCAACTCCGATTAAAATATGTTATGCAGAGACCATAAGCATACCCAAATTTCAGCATTGCCCCTATTATTGTTACCTCAGCAACAATTTTTTTTTTGCCGAATTTGCGTCTATCCCATTTCCCAGCTTGCGGCTCACCCCGTGGAAATGGATTACCGACGCACACGTATATCTGCATCACCAGAGGAGCTGCAGGTGCGTTGCTGGCCTTAAATGATATCTGGTGCAGCAGAAGTGACAATGGGCCAGCCAGAAAACTCGCAGAACTAACAACCGATGGGCGTGGATTGGCAACTTCGTTCCGTGCCAAGTTCGACCCTCCTTTGTAGAACGCTTGTACATAATGAGTTTTTTGAAACTTAAATACAATTTATATCGTTGCCTTGATCACTAAGGCCGCCTCAGACTGTTGCCTTAGGCGGCCTGACGTTGCCCCAAATAAACTAATGTCTAAATTTCTAAACGTCTGTCCACTCCAGTATACGGTCTTAAGAACTTATATTTTTTAATTACACATCCCATAAAATAAAAATCCTTGCCTAACGTACAAGAAGGCGTGTTCATCATTCAGATGGTTGCGGAATTTGTACCAGCAACTGAGAGCTTTAAAGGCCTGAAAAACTTTATATCTATAATGTATGTATAGTGTATACGTAGAATTGTTACTCCAGTGGGAATGATGTCGGTATACTGTGATACATATGGAGCTACTAGGTAAGACTACTATATATATAAGAGCAATAAAGTCCACAGAGAGTAAATCTAGCACAAGAAATCGTAGGCATAACAGACAAATAACAATGAAGGTTAATTTGTAACGTCTATTTTTTTATAGAAGAAAGGGACTAACAAGCATGCGACTTACCTAGTTAAAAGTAAGCGCTCATCGACGCCCATGAACATCCACAACACCAGAGGAGCTAAAGATGCGCTGCCGATCTTTAAGGAAGGAATACTCTCTTTTCTTGAAGGTCCCTAAGTCGTAACTGTTCGGAAATACCGCTGGCGACAGCTGATTTCACAAAGTCTTCTTAAGGCCCACTCCCCTTACCATCTCCCTCCCGCCTTTCAAGTATCCTTTACGGCCGGCAACGTACATGCAGCGCCTCTGGTATTTCAGATGTACGTGAACGACAGTAATCACATACGATCAAGTGAGAGACGTTTGCACGTTTGGACCATTTAGTATAAAAAAAAACTAAAACTGCGAAAAATATCGTTAGGGTAAATTATTTAATGAATCATGGTGATAAGCGAACCGTGTGTCTGAACGTTACATTATATATACCAGTGCACGTTTTAAGCGCACCTGTGGTAAAGTGTAGGTGAAATTATATTTATCCTCAAACGCCGCCCGTTATGAAACGGAAGTGCGTCATACATTTACGAACCCCCTTGTATCATTCATAGGTCATTGCCATAGATTATTATAATGTGCGTCTTTAATGTAATAGAAGAAAATTGTTTTGAATTACCGCTTAGTAAAATGGATAACGTTTTTCAAACGTTTCTATAATTGACGCATTAAATATAGTTAAATATACAATTTTTATTACTATCTTATTGAATCATGTACTAATAGCATACCAGAATTTCTTAGATAAATAGACCCTCTGAAAATAGAAGAAGTATTAATTCGTTTCTTGTAGATCTTTAACCTATTTAATACATTTTAAATATTTCATTGAAAGTTTTTAGTTTTTAAGTCCATTATCTTTTCCCCAAAATCACTGTATTTAGTTTGTATTAACGATATGTATGAGGTTTAAACGTAGATAAACTAGACATTTATTCATATAATCTAAGTTGAACTTATGCATTATAAACCAGTGAAACCATCTCGCGATTTAAATACGTACAGCGACATCTGTTATTACAATATAAATTAATGACAAACTAATCGACGTTTTTACGATACTAGACATCGTACACTAAGGAAGTAGTCTGTTTCGTTATCGCTACTTTTGATCTGGCCTAATTGGCATGTTTAAAGTAAAAGTAAAGTAAAGTAGCGGCCCGTACGTCTCAAATATATGGGACAGTTTTGGATCCGGAAAGAGTTCACCACGCTGCTCCAGTGCGTCATGGCATACTACGCATGTCCTCGAAATATTTTATTTTTATTTTTCAGACCTGCAGTTAATGTAATTTTTTTTCACTTGCTCTTACTCAACATAGATGCAGCTCGCTGACTATTGTCTTCATATATTAAGCCTATATTAATTACTTGGTTATGTTTCCAATTATTTCGTAGGTCAATTATACGACATTCAGTGGGAAAGATGCAGTTTCTTAAATACATCGCCATATATGTATACATCTAAAATACCACTTACGAGCTTACGAGCTGCTACTTAACTTTACTTAAAATGGTAGAGTCGGGAGAAAAAGACCTAGGCGAACATTACACAATTACATCGGAGACGTTCTTAAAAAAGGTCAGGTCAAGAGTAGTCTAAACCAACGGGCATGCATGCGAAGATTGATGAAAGTGGAAGAAGCGAAAGACGTATGTCAGGACAGTAGTAAGTGGAAGAAGATTGTCTCTGCCTACCCTGTTAGTAACAAGGCATGAATATATACATATATAAATCTAAAATAAAACATCGGAACAGTATTTGTAACACGTACTGCAAACACTAGTGCATGCGGTATCAAAGAAAATTCTCTGGTTTTTTTTAATGGTAAAGACGGCAAACGAGTAAGCGGTTCACCTGATGGTAAGTGATTACCGTCCCCCCCACATACATCTGCAACACCATAGATGCTGCAGGTGCGTTGCCGGTCTTTAAGGATATTTGGGAGATTGTAGGGAAGAGGAGGGGAATAGGGAGGGGATGTGGGCCTCCGGTTACTCACTCACCGAACGAAACGCAGAAGCACAAGATGCCTCTACTTCACGCCGGTATTCTGCGAGGCCGTGGTATCAATCCGGTCGAGGCGGCCCATTCGAGCAGCAGCTAAAGCCGCCGCTTGGCTCAATCACATTGAAAAAAACGTGGTAGAGAACGTTGCCTTTAATAGCGAAACAAAAGAAGGCCATATTATTGCCGTCCTATTATAGGCAACTCGTTGTCAGTCTCAAACTTTTCCATTCACTTTCCCGTTCAATTACGAATTATTGACATCGATGTCGTTGCCAATTCTATGATTTGTTTGGCAATGACATACCAATGGATTACATTGTCATACAATAAAGCATACATTTTGCCGACATTAAAGTAAAGTAGCAGCCTGTAAGAGGCTAAGTATTTTTAATGTGAAATAATAATTAATACAAATTTATTTTGGTAATTTTGGTATATTTTTATTCTGTATAAACTAAAACTTAGTCCAAAAAAGAAAACGAACCAAAAAATAATTAAAAAAACGACAACTTCGTTGCGCGTCAACAAGCAACGGGTAAATTTATAGAATCTATGTCAGGAAAGTAGCCATGGTGGCCCGGTGGTCAAGGTGCTCATTCTAGTTTCATAGAGCGCGAGTGGTCTAGGTTCGATTTTGCTGTTCACTAAAATTTGTTGATAGTAATTTTAAAATTACGGTGAAGGAAAACATCGTGATGATACCAGCATATCTAAGAAATATTAAAAAGACATATATTATTTCGAGGACATGTGAAGGCCGCCCAGCTGCACTGGAGCAACATGGCGGGTCCTTCCCGGCTCCAAAACCCTCTTAGATATTTGAGAAGGAGGCCTTTGCCCAGCACTTACGAGCTGCTATTTTACTTTGCTTACTTTTTTGAAAACGACTGCCATTTGTGTATTGTAAATATTATTTTGACGATTCTGATAGGTATACCGATATTTAATATTCATCCATAATTTTGTTACGTATCGTAGTAAAACATTTTAGAGACTAGTTCGTGAATACCTAATGAAACATTGACAGTATTAGGCTTACCTATTTTCGGTTTTTATTATACATTTACATATTTATCTACGTATCTGTTTATATATTTGTATACATATTGATGTTATTTATATCATCAATGTTTATTTAATATATAATTACATAATGTGTGTTTAAATAACACTTAAATTTATTGTTTTTTATGCTATGGAAGGGGCTATGCTCGGTGTTTCTCTGCATGATAGAGTCTGCAACGATGATATCCGATCAGCAAGATGAAGTGGCAATGGGCCGGCCACATAGCTCGCAGAACTGATAACCGTTGGGGTAAAAAGGTTCTCGAGTAGCAGCCACGTACAGGCAAACGCAGTGTGGGACGACCCCCCACAAGATGGAGTGACGAGCTGCGCAGTGTTGCGGGAAGTCGATGGATGCAGGTGGCTCAGGACCGAGCTTCGTGACAATCCTTGGGGGAGGCCTATGTTCAGCGGTGGACTTGTGATAGACTGAAACGAAGAAGCATAATAACGATCACGATCGTGTTCAAGAATAGGATTATGGGGATACCAGATGGTGACCTCCGCCCGGAGGCGGCACACTCAGCACACGCACCGCGGGCGAGGATAGGCTGAAATCATGATCGTGTTTTCGAGTCGATCTATTAAAGTTTCTTATTCTTAGTTTTGCACCCGCCATCTACCTTTCATTTGGCATTAAGTCAGCACTTTTAGCTTAAGTTCGACAGTTTTTTACTAAATTTACAGTAGCCATATTCATATTTATACGCTTGCAGATCATGTGATCCCTGGCATTGTTTCGTAATGTAGGACATTAATTAAAACTTTAATTTACCTTTGGGTCACAGCTCACGTTCAAGATGTAACGTGAATCGGCTTATAAATTAATTTGTGCGGACCATAAGAGCCGTTATACGGACATTGTGACCAGAGAATGAATAATGTTCAATGTATATCACGAAAGTGTCGAATCTAAATATTATCAAATAATATCGGTGAAAATATATTCCGGAATTTACTGATGCTGTCTGTTACCGGCTTGAGATAATTTAGGTATGGCATATTTGTGATGTTTTTTCCGCCATCTGTCGGAGACAACGTTTAAATTGAATAAGAGAAATGCCAGAAGAATATTTAACAGAAAATAGGTATTTTTCTTGTGTTTAGATTTCAATTTATTTTGTATAATTGTATTTTATTTTATTATATTATATTATTCGAGTCGATCTGAAAGAGTTAAGTTTAAATTTGATCCCAACAAGTACTATATTTTAGGTTAAAGTGGTTTGTAGATGCTAATAATTATAATTAAGCTGATATCTAAATTATGGTTAAGATGGTTTGGTGTATTTAAAGGATTCGTATTTAAATACACCCACATTTATTCTACGAATGACGGTTAGAAACGTCAAAATTTCTTTGTACTTACTAATCTGCGATTCGCCTGGCATCGGGACGGAGGTCAATTCAATTCATCAATTATTCCGCGTTCCGCAATCATTGTCTGCCCTTTGATTTATCAAGAAACTACCGCGTGAAACTATTGTAGTAGTTGATTTGGAAAACTCTGTGTCATTAGTCACAATTATAATCATTTATTTGCGGAATATAGGTATTTCATAGATGTGAATTATACATTGATTTCGCTATACTCTGTTACTCAATTGAACGGAGTACGCAAATATTTAAATGGTCGCTAAAAGGATTGTCACATTATTTAATTATTAATATTAAACATGTCAACAAATTAGTAGATTGATATTAAAATGTCAATATTAGAAAACAGAAGTCAAATGATAAATAAAATTAACAGAAGTATTGGTCCAATTAGTGTTGCATTAAAGTCAAATGATAAATAAAATTAACAGAAGTATTGGTCCAATAAGTGGTGCATTGAAGTCAAATGATAAATAAAATTAACAGAAGTATTGGTCCAATAAGCGGTACATTGAAGTCAAATGATAAATAAAATTAACAGAAGTATTGATCCAATTAGTGATGCATTGAAGTCAAATGAGAAATAAAATTAACAGAAGTATTGGTCCAATAAGCGGTACATTGAAGTCAAATGAGAAATAAAATTAACAAGTATTGGTCCAATTAGTGTTGCATTAAAGTCAAATGATAAATAAAATTAACAGAAGTATTGGTCCAATTAGTGATGCATTGAAGTCAAATGATAAATAAAATTAACAGAAGTATTGGTCCAATTAGTGTTGCATTAAAGTCAAATGATAAATAAAATTAACAGAAGTATTGGTCCAATTAGTGTTGCATTAAAGTCAAATGATAAATAAAATTAACAGAAGTATTGGTCCAATTAGTGATACATTCTGTTCAACACAATAGAATTGTTGTCATGTCATCTCTGTGGCTTGGCATGAAGACATCGAACTGAAATTTTTAATTGCACAGGTTTACGAATGTTTTTAATATAGCTTATGCATGTTTTGTGCTGTTGGCCCGATTGCTGATGGAAGTCGCAGAGGATTTAAATATTCACATAAACAACATGCAAGAATGGACAGATCCAACAGTTGTGTTAGCATGGTTAAATGGTCATCGTAGTCGATGGTAGACGATCGTTGCGAATCGCGTATCCGTTATTTTAACTAACTAACTAAATATATAACTAACCAGTAACTCATTGGCTTCACATAAAGTGTGTAGACGATCCACCAGATAACGCATGACGAGGTATGTTATCATCAGAGCTAGTCAAGTCAAGCGTGGTAGTGCCAAGCGGCTTTTGATGCTGCACGAATGGGCCGGCTCGACCGGGTTGGTACCACGGCCTCGCAGAATACCGGCGTGAAGTAGAGGTATATTGTGCTTCTGCGTTTCGTTCGGTGAGTGAGGTAACCGGAGCCCCCCCCCCTCCTCTTCTTCTGTCCCATCTCCTAAATATCCTTATAGACCGGCAACGCACCTGCAGCACCCATGGTGTTTCAGATGCATGTGGGCGATGGTAATTATTTAAAATCAGGTGAACCGCTTGTTCTTTTGCCGCCTTTCTCATAAAAAGAAGTCAATTGGAAAACTCTGTGTCATTAGTCACAATTATAATCATTTATTTGCGGAATATAGGTATTTCATAGATGTGAATTATACATTGATTTCGCTATACTCTGTTACTCAATTGAACGGAGTACGCAAATATTTAAATGGTCGCTAAAAGGATTGTCACATTATTTAATTATTAATATTAAACATGTCAACAAATTAGTAGATTGATATTAAAATGTCAATATTAGAAAACAGAAGTCAAATGATAAATAAAATTAACAGAAGTATTGGTCCAATTAGTGTTGCATTAAAGTCAAATGATAAATAAAATTAACAGAAGTATTGGTCCAATTAGTGTTGCATTAAAGTCAAATGATAAATAAAATTAACAGAAGTATTGGTCCAATAAGCGGTACATTGAAGTCAAATGATAAATAAAATTAACAGAAGTATTGATCCAATTAGTGATGCATTGAAGTCAAATGAGAAATAAAATTAACAAGTATTGGTCCAATAAGCGGTACATTGAAGTCAAATGAGAAATAAAATTAACAAGTATTGGTCCAATTAGTGATGCATTGAAGTCAAATGATAAATAAAAATTAACAGAAGTATTGATCCAATTAGTGATGCATTGAAGTCAAATGATAAATAAAATTAACAGAAGTATTGGTCCAATTAGTGTTGCATTTAAGTCAAATGATAAATAAAATTAACAGAAGTATTGGTCCAATTAGTGTTGCATTAAAGTCAAATGATAAATAAAATTAACAGAAGTATTGGTCCAATTAGTGATGCATTGAAGTCAAATGATAAATAAAATTAACAGAAGTATTGGTCAATTAGTGTTGCATTAAAGTCAAATGATAAATAAAATTAACAAGTATTGGTCCAATAAGCGGTACATTGAAGTCAAATGAGAAATAAAATTAACAAGTATTGGTCCAATTAGTGTTGCATTAAAGTCAAATGATAAATAAAATTAATAGAAGTATTGGTCCAATTAGTGATGCATTGAAGTCAAATGAGAAATAAAATTAACAAGTATTGGTCCAATTAGTGATGCATTGAAGTCAAATGAGAAATAAAATTAACAAGTATTGGTCCAATTAGTGTTGCATTAAAGTCAAATGATAAATAAAATTAACAGAAGTATTGGTCCAATTAGTGATACATTCTGTTCAACACAATAGAATTGTTGTCATGTCATCTCTGTGGCTTGGCATGAAGACATCGAACTGAAATTTTTAATTGCACAGGTTTACGAATGTTTTTAATATAGCTTATGCATGTTTTGTGCTGTTGGCCCGATTGCTGATGGAAGTCGCAGAGGATTTAAATATTCACATAAACAACATGCAAGAATGGACAGATCCAACAGTTGTGTTAGCATGGTTAAATGGTCATCGTAGTCGATGGTAGACGATCGTTGCGAATCGCGTATCCGTTATTTTAACTAACTAACTAAATATATAACTAACCAGTAACTCATTGGCTTCACATAAAGTGTGTAGACGATCCACCAGATAACGCATGACGAGGTATGTTATCATCAGAGCTAGTCAAGTCAAGCGTGGTAGTGCCAAGCGGCTTTTGATGCTGCACGAATGGGCCGGCTCGACCGGGTTGGTACCACGGCCTCGCAGAATACCGGCGTGAAGTAGAGGTATATTGTGCTTCTGCGTTTCGTTCGGTGAGTGAGGTAACCGGAGCCCCCCCCCCCCTCCCCCCTCCTCTTCTTCTGTCCCATCTCCTAAATATCCTTATAGACCGGCAACGCACCTGCAGCACCCATGGTGTTTCAGATGCATGTGGGCGATGGTAATTATTTAAAATCAGGTGAACCGCTTGTTCTTTTGCCGCCTTTCTCATAAAAAAGAAGTCAATTGTAAAACGTCGGTATCTCGTCTAGAATTATTCAAAATGAAAAGGAAGTATGTCAGAAACTATTAAATTTGGATATTAATTTGGAAGAAGTGATAAGGTCTCCTTGGACTTCAATTGGCGTTTCTATATTAGACTTAGATAGTTAGATATTACAGTAAGCTACTAAGAGTGGTAGCATATTGTATGCGTTTTAGGCGTAACAGTCGCGAATGCGAAGCATTTGTCGTTTAATTAGAATAAAAGAGGTAGTTGCTTATATTAACTTAAATATAGAGAACTACACGGGGGCTCTTTTGGAGTGGTTGTGTCGGACCGAGCGGTAGAGAGGCTGTATCAGATTTACCAGTGTAATGTAATATATGTGTGTACGACTGTATAACAGTAACCAAGGTGCTCGGATGGACCGTCTGTGGACAGTGGTGACCAGACCAGGCTGAGATCAGACTAAGGATCATCAGTAACCGAGGCGCTCGGACGGACTGTCTGCGGACAGTGGTAACCAGACCAGGCTGAGATCAGACTAAGGATCATCAGTAACCGAGGCGCTCGGACGGACTGTCTGCGGACAGTGGTAACCAGACCAGGCTGAGATCAGACTATGGATCATCAGTAACCGAGGCGCTCGGATTGTCTGCGAACAGTGGTGACCATGATGATATAAATGTAATGAAATTCTACATGAAATTTTTGTATATTCTTAGTAATCGGAAAGGAATCGAATTCTTTAAAAAAAAAGTGTACTTATGTACGCTCATAAGTACTTATATTTATTTAACGTATAACTACAAAAATAACTACAACAAAAAATTTATCTTGTGTGCCAGTACTCTTTGTCTATGAAAAAAAAGACATTAAATGCAATTGATAACGTTTTTCATAAAATTATTTATCATTAACTATCATATATAATTAAAAATACTCACAAATACACATGTATGTATATTTATGTAAGAATATATTTTTTTATCTCCAAAGATATAAAAGACGCGTTGTAAATTTATATATATACTTATATTTGAATAACTACCTTGAATATAGTCATCAGTTCTCACGAAAACTTGAGAGTTAATTACCAAACAACTTCATGGTGTCGCTTTTCAGTGTCGGTGTGCGCGCGCATCGTAAAAATTCACTCTCATCATTTTTCCCAAACGCGCCAAAACTTTAAAAAAGGAAAAAAAAAAGAAAACAACTTAACGGAATTAAAATTCAATTATTAAAAAACAAATTATACTTCGTCTATTTGTAAAATTCTGAAACAACCAACCTACTGCAATTGGAGCAAAGTAGGAGTGAAATGGTTACATATAATATTTCCATTGTAAGCAGAACACAAAAGCTAAACAAAAGTACGAAAAATAGTACACGCTTACGATTAAACCAACGTACACAACATATATATCCCTTTGATAAAAATGTCGCATTTCATCTATTGTTCTCGATTTCTCCCGTTTAAAACAAGAGATTAGCTTTCAATTGGCTTTGTATTTGTAGCAAAAATGCTATCTGATCTAATTCTTTTCACAAAATGGCACAATGGAACAGAAATGGTACGCTTTGGAAACTTGTTGATAAAATCGTGTACGTTTTCGCTTCGGTAATACTTTATTGCTGGTTAATCTGATTGAGAATAATATAAATTACCAAATTAATTCATAAACCTGTGAGCTTCGAATATGAAATAGAGAACTTGGCTTTGATTTGATTGTTGAATAATTTCTAAAATGATAGCTTACGATATTCTACTGGATAACGCTTAACGCATCATGAATGTCATAAATTTTTCGGGGTTGGGATTTATAAACAGCTAATACTCTCCTGTGGACGGCCGCAATAGTGAAGCATGGTTCATCTCATGTGGCATAAAGTACAAGTACGTCATGTATATTCTAACGTGGTAGAGCCAAGCGGCGGCTTTAGCTGCTACTCGAATGGGCCGGCTCGACCGGATTAATACCACGACCTCGCAGAGTACCGGCGTGAAGTGGAGGCATCTTGTCCTTCTATGTTTCGTTCGGTGAGTGAGTTAAGCCGGAAACGCACCTGTAGCTCCTCTGGTGTTCCAGATGTATGTGGGCGATGGTAATCACTTACCATCAGGTGAATCTATTGCACGTTTGCCGCCTTACCCATTAAAAAAAAAGTTGTCATTTATGGACTGATTTTGTTCATTGTTTAATACAGCAGTTACAAAGTTTAATAAGAAGCTATTTAAATAAATGTTTAAGTAAGCTTAATAAAAAAATATTACAAAATTTAAATTCCTTTAAGAGAGAAATGCGGAATATAATCCGTGTCTGCTGACAATAAACGCTCTGTCGGGAAATTTCCTAACCCGTTTATAATAATCCACTGAAAGAACGACATGCAAAGTTCGCAACTTATTTCATTCGTTGTCGCTACTATGTATTTAGAAAGCCTTGTTGCCTAGATTATTTTTTCGTCGAGTGCATATACTGAAATATGATTGTTAGTAATCCTCTATTAACAAGCTATTAAGAATATTTTATTTTTATTTTAATCATTAATTTGTCACCTGTACCCCTCGCTCCATGAGCAAGTTAGGCCTTAACCAAATGCGACCCCAGACAGTGGTTCGGTGACCTGGAAATGGGGAAAGACAGATTGAATTTGAGCTGGTGCTGGTCCACCGTATACTGGATAGAATAATGCCATTTCTGTAGGTTATATAATAATGAAATAAAACAACGACTATTATATATAGCATAGAGGTCGTAAAGTTATTTATAGGTTTTACTAAACATATATACAGCTAGCAGACGAAATTAATATTTTAAATGTATAAGGTTCATTGAGGACGGCTTCACTCGGTAACTGTATATGGGCGGAACCCGAAGCTTGTTGTTCTAGAGGACTTGATTGACACCGTGAATACGGATGCTGTAAAACACTATCTTAAAAACAAAATTAAAAGCTATAAAATCTGTAAATAATAGTTTCATGCCGAATGTACTACACATTCGCGTGAATGCAAGAAATCATTATGATTAAAGATGATCAAAATTAACATATCAGTAATTTTATAAAAGCCGCAGTTGGATTTTGTTTTGTTTGTAATTTGACTATATCATTCATCAGCCTATTGATAGGTTACGTTACATTACATGAGACAAATTGTCCGATTAGGTAAGTCCAACTTCGAGCCAGAAGTCAATCGACGAATCCAACTCGGCTGGGCTGAGTTAGGTGAACTACGTCACATCTCCATGTCGAGTATACCACCGAATGCTCAAGAGCAAAGTACAACCTATGATTTACGGAATGAAGACGTGATGAAATAAATAACATTACAAGGTTCTTACTTAGATTTGATTTTGCATATACATATTTTAAACAAAATATTACAATCCATCGATCATTACACAGGTACTTTTAAAGCTAACGACTATAATTTATGTCACTAACTCTCTTTTGACACTAGGATGCACTTTGCAACAAAAATGGAATCTCTTGGGAGTGTGTGAACCACAGTATTTACCCCCGGCAACCGAAATCACTCCACGGTGAGTGAGTTTGGTTGCAGGACAGAAGGGGGGCGCTATCATCTCCTTATAACCAGGTCGGTTAGGATTAAGTTATTTGAAGAGGGGAAGTTATTTAATAACGCCAATGTATTTTCCCGACTTTATAAAGCTTTTAATTTAAGTAAATTTTGATATCTTCTTAGAAAATTTATTTAAAATATCGCATGCTAAATCAAATGCTTCCCAAAAATTTATGAAAAAGTGTACAGGTAAGTTAACTTCAGGTGGAATAGAAGATTGAATAATTTTTAAACTTTTAGTGACAGCTACAACTCTTCTCTAATCAAATTTGAAAACAGGTACCTGTAGAACAACTAGATCCCCAATCAACTGAACCCGAAACTCAAACCCCATAAACCTAGACCGCTAAGAAAGGTCTGATCTCTTTATCAGAAGGTTTTAAATACTTAGTCTACCAGAGAGAAATCCTAGAAAAGACTGACAATTTTTTTTATTTGATACAATTATTTTTACTGTCAGTGGTTTGACAGTCTTCAAGCCAAATTACAAACAAACTAAACACTGATCGCATCACTATTAACCAAAAGTAAAAGATGACATTTTATATTTCCCTAAAACGTGTAGACGTATGATCCATATTCGGTGTATTAATAAAAGCTTCAGATATTTGCTGAAGCATTGCGGAATATTAACTATTATTAATATCACGGAGCTATTGGTGGTATAACGGATTCGAACCCAATACTAACGATTCGTAAGCAAGTACTGTAATTGACATATTAGTCTGGTAATCTGGTAATAAACAAAATATTACAATCCATCGATCATTACACAGGTACTTTTAAAGCTAACGACTATAATTTATGTCACTAACTCTCTTTTGACACTAGGATGCACTTTGCAACAAAAATGGAATCTCTTGGGAGTGTGTGAACCACAGTATTTACCCCCGGCAACCGAAATCACTCCACGGTGAGTGAGTTTGGTTGAAGGACAGAAGGGGGGCTATCATCTCCTTATAACCAGGTCGGTTAGGGTTAAGTTATTTGAAGAGGGGAAGTTATTTAATAACGCCAATGTATTTTCCCGACTTTATAAAGCTTTTAATTTAAGTAAATTTTGATATCTTCTTAGAAAATTTATTTAAAATATCGCATGCTAAATCAAATGCTTCCCAAAAATTTATGAAAAAGTGTACAGGTAAGTTAACTTCAGGTGGAATAGAAGATTGAATAATTTTTAAACTTTTAGTGACAGCTACAACTCTTCTCTAATCAAATTTGAAAACAGGTACCTGTAGAACAACAAGATCCCCAATCAACTGAACCCGAAACTCAAACCCCATAAACCTAGACCGCTAAGAAAGGTCTGATCTCTTTATCAGAAGGTTTAAATATTTAGTCTACCAGAGAGAAATCCTAGAAAAGACTGACAATTTTTTTTTTATTTGATACAATTATTTTTACTGTCAGTGGTTTGACAGTCTTCAAGCCAAATTACAAACAAACTAAACACTGATCGCATCACTATTAACCAAAAGTAAAAGATGACATTTTATATTTCCCTAAAACGTGTAGACGTATGATCCATATTCGGTGTATTAATAAAAGCTTCAGATATTTGCTGAAGCATTGCGGAATATTAACTATTATTAATATCACGGAGCTATTGGTGGTATAACGGATTCGAACCCAATACTAACGATTCGTAAGCAAGTACTGTAATTGACATATTAGTCTGGTAATCTGGTAATAAAAAAAAAATTTTTTACAATATTCTTGGAATTGACACAAGAGAAAAATGTCACTTACTTCCGCATGTTTTATCCTTACAATATTTTACAACAATACGACGTAGGGTACAAAGTGTTTCAGGATGAAAGTTAAATTAGAATCAGTATTTCAGGGACCGTTTGGAAACTTCGCATAGCTTGTTTGCGGTCAACGATGCGTGATCTGCTTTGTAGTAGCCGTACCGCCGTCCTAAACTTTTATTGATATAAAATTAAAGTCCGCGCTTAATTCTGGTTTCAAATTCAGTTCAAAAGTGTTCGGGAATAATCCCTTTAAAATGTATCAGAGTAATGAAACTTTTTTTATCAACAGAATTTTAAACAAAAACATTTTAAGCTTTCGATTATAGTTAATGTTACTATAATCGTCTGATTAAAATAATATTAATGAATGAACCACAAATATTTATATCCTTAGTAAGTGACAATGTGTTTTGAACTTCTAGAGGCGTTTGTCTTCTATCTTAAAGTTAAGACAGACCGATGCATCGTGTAAGTTAGGTTCGAAACATTGCCTGTAACAAAGTAAATATATATTAAACTATAACTAAAAGGAGCATAAAAACTTGATTGATTACAAACATTGTTGGAAACACAACGCAACTTCTAGAAAGTTATTTCTAAATTGTCTTTATTTTTTAACGTAATCACCTTCTAACGAATAACTTGCTTTGCTTGAAAGTTGCTTAATTTGCTTGGAAAAAAATGCTCGATCTTGGGTATCGAAAAATCTTTACATCGCACGTCAAATTTTATAAATAGATAAACCGTTAATTTGGTCACTATACCACACTAACAATTTATATCCAAAGTACATATTACAGGCAGTAACAAAGAAAAAGCTGCATAGCAAAAATAAACAGAAAAGTAAACTTATAATATGTGTTCAGCAGTGGCACAAAAAGCTCATAGCTCAGTGTACGATTTACCATAACTGAGCAATACACTGATTTTCAGCTATTACCTAATATAAATGCTTTCTACTTTGCACGCAAGTGCTTTTTTTACATAGGTAAGAATAATATCATCAGGAGTTAGGTCTGGAGTATATGGCGGATGGAGCATCATCTGAAACCCAGCCAGTTCGGATGGCAGCGCCTGTAATGATGAAAAAGCTCTCTAGCACGAAACGTATCCTTGTCTTTCATTTTTTATTTTTTCGCGTAGTTTTTTGATCCATGTTACATAGTATTCTCCCCGTTTGTTATCTGTCCTTTAATAAATTAATGGAACATAAACATCACCATCCGCATCCCAGAAGAATCTCGCCAGCGGACGCAGAGCTCTTGAATCTCTTGTCTGGCATAGAGGACGATCTTTTGCAGACCTTACTTAGATGTTTCGTGTCCTCCTATAACACTATCAATTACTATTATAAATAGAGCATTAACCTCTTCAGGATTGGTCGAATTCTACGTAACCACTATGCTTATTATGCCATTTAGTGATTATGGTATTACAACACCAAACATATAACACTCGTAGTACATTGCCTGGTTATACCAATTTAGACCAAGGCAGTCACAGTCTGTGTACTTTAGATAAGATATTTCGAGATTACTCAGTCATCTTTTGGCAAAGAAATAACTCAGGGGACAATCATTAACAAATAATAATTAAACACGTGTTTACTTATTATGTATTCCAATTATTTAGCTTTTACTTTCGTATGCTCGATATATCAAAGCGCACGACATAAGGACCCTACCAAATATGCTAATTCTATTGTCAGTTGAAATGAAAACGAGCTTTGGCTTCTCCCCTTTCAAAACGTTACTCAAAGTGTATTAGATTAGAAGGTAGGTAGGAAAATAAATATCTCTGAATAATGCTGTAGTCGTGTTCGATGACGTAGAAAACCAGCTAGTAAGTAATATATATATATTATTATTATGAGTTTCTAATAACTTCTGATCAAAATTAATAAAAGTAAAGTAAAGTAACAGCCCGTAAGTGCCCACTGCTGGGCAAAAGCCTCCTTCTCAAATACTAGTATCAGAGGGGGTTTAGGAACCGGGAAAGGCCCGCCACGCTGCTCCAGTGAGGGTTGGCGAGCTTCACATATCCTCGAAATAATATTTTTATTATTTCTCATACATGCAGGTTTCCTCATGGTGTTTTCCTTCACCGTGGTAAATACAGCACTTAAAATTGTTAATAACAATTTTAATAGTGCCGGCACCGGGGATCGAACCCAGGTCACTCGCGCTCTATAACACTAAAGTGACCCTGACCACAAGGCTACCACGGCTCTAAGATGAATAAACATATAGAAAATACAAAATCTCTAGTTTATTTTTTTATTCTTTAAACACGATTGTATGTTTTGTTGAATCGTTGCAATACGTATTTATATATTTATTGTGAAAGAAAAACACTTCAATTTAGTAATAACACAGGTAAATGTTGGTTCTGTGAATCTTTATCTATTGTATAACGGTTAATTCAACTGGTCATATTAACTTAACAACATACCTGAAATAATGAAGTTTGATGTATTTTTATAATAACACAGTAACCATTGTGCTAACATTCCACCATTTTTTTTGGAAAAGGGGGCAAACGAGCAAGCGGCTCACCTGACGGTAAGTGATTAGCGTCGTCCACGTACATCTGTAACACCATGGGAGAAGATAGAAGGGAGGATGAGGAGGGGATGGGAGAGGGAGTGGGCCTCCGATTATCATACTCACCAATAGAAACGCAGAAGCACAAGATGTCTCTACTTCAAGCCGGTATTCTGCGAGGTCGAGGCCCTTCCGAGCAGCAGCTAAAGCCACTGCTTGAGGTAGTCAACAATTATCCCACTAGATGGGAAGTGGCTACTCTAGCCCATGAACACCTGGAAACATGTTCCATAGAAGAAGAATACGTATATGTAATCGCCTACCAACCTACCTATTACATACCGTATATTATACTACTGGCTCTCTTCAAATCGAAACACAGTAGTTGGACTGCTGCTGATTTATTATATTTTTATGACACTATTCTGCGGCTCAAATTTTCACAGCGTGCTATGGAATAAGCTGTGCTCGATGTGTTTCTGCGTGATAGAATCAGCAACGAAGATATCCGCAGCAGATCTAGAGTAACCGAGAGCGAAGTAGCAAGGCGAACTTATAATGGTCAGATCCTATAGGTCGCAGAACTGACAACCGTTGGAGGAGATAGGTCCTCGAGTGGCAATATTGTGCAGGCAAACGTTGTGTGACGACCTGCGCAGTGTTGCGGGAAGTCGATGGATGGAGGTGGCTCAGGACCGAGCTTCGTGGCAATCTTTGGGGGAGGGCTATGTTCAGCAGTGGACTTGTGATAGGCTGAAACGATGATGATGAAACGTTGTGCAGATAGAGTGACGACAGAAACAATGTTGATGGAAGTCGATGGAGCGTACATTGTGCCAATCTTTGGGAGAGGCCTATGTTCAGTAGTGTAATTGTGATAGGCTGAAACGATGATGATGAAACGTTGTGCAGATGGAGTGACGACAGAAACAATGTTGATGGAAGTCGATGGAGCGTACATTGTGCCAATCTTTGGGAGAGGCCTATGTTCAGTAGTGTAATTGTGACAGGCTGAAACGATGATGATGATGATGATGATGATGATGATGATGATGATGATGATGATGATGAAACGTTGTGCAGATGGAGGACGACAGAAACAATGTTGATGGAAGTCGATGGAGCGTACATTGTGCCAATCTTTGGGAGAGGCCTATGTTCAGTAGTGTAATTGTGATAGGCTGAAACGATGATGATGAAACGTTGTGCAGATGGAGTGACGACAGAAACAATGTTGATGGAAGTCGATGCAGCGTACATTGTGCCAATCTTTGGGAGAGGCCTATGTTCAGTAGTGTAATTGTGATAGGCTGAAACGATGATGATGAAACGTTGTGCAGATGGAGTGACGACAGAAACAATGTTGATGGAAGTCGATGGAGCGTACATTGTGCCAATCTTTGGGAGAGGCCTATGTTCAGCAGTGGACTTGTGATAGGCTGAAACGATGATGATGAAACGTTGTGCAGATGGAGTGACGACAGAAACAATGTTGATGGAAGTCGATGGAGCGTACATTGTGCCAATCTTTGGGAGAGGCCTATGTTCAGTAGTGTAATTGTGACAGGCCGTAATGATGATGATGATTCTATTAACGTTTTAACCATATTATATTATGTTTTCGCATCGTAATTATATCGCGCTGATGTGTCGGATGCGTGTGACCTGAACACATTGGGCCCGTAATCAATTATGCTTCAGTAATGTTAACGTCGCATGGTCGAAGTAATAATATTACACACCAAATAGTAATTCTAATTCGGTATTATGAGCCATGGTAGCATAGTGGCCAGGGCGCTGACTTCGGGCTCAGGTTCACAGAGCGCAAGTGACCTGGATTCGATTCCCGATGCCGGCAGCACTAAAATTGTTAATAGCGATTTTTAATGCTGATTTTTTTCACGTGCTCGGCGATGAAGGAAAACATCGTGTGGAGAAATATTGCACAACAGCAGCGTGGCGAAGTCTTCCAAAAACCCTTTCAAATATTTAAGAAGGAGGCCTTTGCTCACCTGTGGCTGCTACTTTAAATGCATTTTTAGTTCACCATCTCTTATCTTAAATAAATAATCAATCACCAATCGTAAATCATTTTTAATCCTTTATTATTCCCTAAAGTGAAATAAATTAAATACTAATAATGCATAATTAAAAATGTTGACATATACAGATATATATCCGGATTAGTTTTAGTTATACATATTTGTATTTAAATACCTGAGTATAGTGTTATTTTAATGAAAGGAATGTGAGCAGTATGGAATAGGCAATGGATAAATAAATATATAGTGAGTATATTATACTATTAATAGTTAAATATCGTTTAGAGACATTCGTCGTCGTAACCACTACCTACGATAAATACTCTGTAACACCTCAAATTGCTATTCAAGCAAGTTTTAAAATGTTTTTTTTTAAATGTATCCCGTATTGACATTTCCCATCAATCTACAGAGGACGCAGTTACATCTATAACCCTTGTGACAGATAGTCACGGTATAGGAAAAAAATGTCTAGGCGTATTTATCGACATAAAAAAAGCCTTTGACACCGTTTCCCATTCCATCCTCGAACAAAAATTAGAAAAAATAGGAATCAGGGGTCAAGAACTTTCTTTGTTTAGAGATTATCTCAAAAATAGGAAACAAAAGGTAAAATTAGCGCTATACATCAGCGAAGATATGGGTGTATCATGTGGCGTACCACAAGGTAGTGTTCTCGGACCTACTTTATTTTTAATCTATGTTAATGATCTCTGCAATATGAGTACCGAAAATGCAAACATCTTTTCGTATGCCGATGATACAGCTATTATCTTTACTGGATCAAATTGGGATGATGTTAATGTAAAAGCTGAACAAAGTATGGTCTACGTTGCTAAATGGCTAAAATATAATAATTTACTGACACTAAATACGGCAAATACAAACTATATCTGCTTTAGAATATATATCAAAGCACAACCTAATCCAAATTTCAACATTAAAATCCATAACTGTAATGACATAACTAGCAATAATTGTAACTGTCCAAACATAAATAAGGTATATCATACAAAATATTTAGGTATTCA
The DNA here is from genome assembly GCA_029286595.1 of Bhutanitis thaidina. Taxonomy (NCBI): domain Eukaryota; kingdom Metazoa; phylum Arthropoda; class Insecta; order Lepidoptera; family Papilionidae; genus Bhutanitis; species Bhutanitis thaidina. Next base: position 2,121,907 of record JAGSMS010000020.1, on the reverse strand, counting down.
AATTGACAGTAGATTATCATGGTATCCCCAAATCGAGCAGATTACTGCAAGAATTCGAAAATTTATTTGGTTATTTATAACTTTAAGATATGTTATTCCTAATAATAGGGCAGGTATATTTGACCAAATAACACATTGAACAATGTTTATATCGCTTTAGTGCAGTCTATACTAATATACTGTTTACCGATTTGGGGTGGTGCTGCTAAAACTCATTTCCTTGTAGTGGAACGAGCTCAAAGGGCGTTACTTAAAGTAATGAACTTTAAAAATAATATATCCTACTTATAGTTTATATGAAAATAGTGACTTATTATCCGTACGGCAATTGTATATATTACACATTGCATTAAAAACTCATATAGCAGTACCACTTGATATTAACACAAAATCTAAACGTAGGAAATATAGTGTCGCAAACACTGCCCCTGTAAAAACGGTATTTGCAAGTATGCAGTATAAGAAACGATCTGCTTTTTTATATAGTAAAATTAACAAAAAAATCGATATACACTCTAAATGTCATCGTGACTGCAAAGCTGTATTAACACAATGGCTAAAAACATTAACGTATGATGAAACGGAGAAACTCTTGGAATACGTGAAGTAATTTGGAAAGCACTAACACAAATACACTTACTCCCTTGACACACACACACATACACACACACGCATCCACAAACAAACAAACTCACCCACACACATACTCACAGAGAGAGAGAGAGAGACACACACACACTCACATATACACATGCAAACTATCTCTGCACGCATGTTACTTTATAATTAATATTTTGATAAATATAAAAAAATATATCTCGTTAATTTAAGATATGTAAGAGCGGCGTCTCCTGGCACAGGCACTTATCTGCTATAAAGGAGTCTCCAAATAATCGTTACATGTATTCTCTGTGTTTTCGGAAATAAAGTTTTTTTTTTTTTATCAATACCCGAACCAAATTAAGCCTAATCGGATTTAGAGCGACACTCTCGGTGTCCAGTTTTACTTACATCGATTTCACATCTGCCCTACCTATTCCCTAGTGAGAGACCTTAATTAGGTAATATGTGGACGACGATAAAGTAAACAGTGTTAAAAGTAAATTTGTGTCAGCAGGACACATGATATTGCTGACCTTATCTACCAACTTTAATAACAAAGTCTCCTAACCACTGCACTATATTTTTTAGATTCTTTGAATACTTTTTCGATTTGGTAGAAAAAAATGTAGGTGTCCATGCTGGTAAAAGGCCTGTATCTCAAATACGAGTATCTGTACGGGTTTCGGAGCCAGGAAGGATCCGCCACGCTGCTCCAAATGCCAACCTTACCTGCACTTGCCACATCCTGCTAACAAACTTTGGGAGATGGAAGGGAGAATGAGGAGGAGGAGATGGGGAGGGGGAGAGAGCCTCCGGATACCTCACTCACCGAACGAAACGCAAGAAGCATAAGATGCCTCTAATTCGCCGGTATTCTGCGAGGTAGTGGTACCAATTCGGTCGAGCCGGCCCATTCGAGCAGCAGCAAAAGCCCCCGCTTGGCTCTACCACATTAAAAAAACACAAATGGCGGACTTTATGCCTATATGCATTCTCTACCAGTCAACCTATGGTGTGGTGAAGTTTTATGGTAGACGCAAGTACATAGAATACCAAAAACACAAAAGAATAGTGCAACAAAAAAATTTTGGTATTTTTTGAAAGTTTTAAAAATTTCCTTAATGCACTTTATATGCCCATATGACTGAAAATTAGCTTCTGTAAAAGGCATAGTGAAAATTTTCTTTCCTAATTGAATTCAGTTTCCGTAATAGTCCAAATGGGTTAAAATAATGGAAATAAAGGATGATTTACATACAGACGGCTTTTTAAGGTAGTTTGCGTTAGCGTGACCCCGGGCAATAGTCGCGTAGTATTTATGCGCTATTTACATTTCGTTTATGATATAACGCCTCTCGCATAACGGCTACATCTTTAAAAAAAATCTATTTCTATAATAATACGATTATGTTCTTGGACATTTCGTCTCGTTTGTTCTATAATACATAAATTGTAATCCCCAATAATTTTGGACAGAGATCATATTAGACCTAATAATTACATCTCCAACATTGTGTGAATTTGCTGGCTCGTCCGGGGTCTCGCAGGATACCGGCTTGAAGAAGAGGCGAATCTTGAGCTTCTGCGTTTCGTTCGGCGAGTGAGGTACCGGTAGCGCACTCCACTTCCCCCAACCTCCCTCCTCATCATCCCTCTCATCTTCATCCGATGTCATAAAGTCGGCAATGCACCTACAAATCTCTCTCTCTCACAGGCCATCAGGTGAACCGCTTGCTCGTTTGCCCCTATACAGTAACAAAAAAAATAGCCCGAAAATCTGTTTTCTGATGTTGTTTGAGGTGAAAAAGTTATTAGTGTTTGGAAAATAAAACTATACGTACATGAATAGCAAAGTTTTATTAAAACTTCGGAAAAACGTTATGCCAAAAATTTACGGAAGTTGGGTATAAAATTTACTCCATTATCATAGACCGTAGCGTAAATGTTAAAAGTGTACAAGTTTGAAATTCCATTCAACAAGGAATTACGTTGAAAATCCGTGACCGTTGTCATTAACAGCTTCGTCGTCCAAATTCCTCAACTTCTATGAAATAATCCAGCAATGAAGCACGCAATTTTCACATAGAACCCTTTTGTGTAAAATTTTGCTTAAAGCTCTAGTGTAGAGCTAAAATGTAGAGACACTTTCAGAACGAATTGTGTGTTTTGTCACATATAACTTAAGATATTAAGTTATAACAAATTAAACCCATAGTTTTGTGTTAAACTTAGTTAATATAACTAAGGTGTTTTTTTATTTTAGCAAGAGTCGTCTCAGTACTCTCTATAACCTACATCACGTCTTAACGAAGAAAATATTTTAAGATACATTGTCACCATATGGGTTTTGCCAAAAAAGGTCCTCGAGTGGCAGCCAGTAACGAGGTGTGGGGTGACCCCCTACACGATGAAGTGACGACGATGGATGCAGGTGGCTCAGGACCGAGCATTGTGGCAATCTTTTGGGGAGGCCTATGTCCAGCAGTGGACTTGTGATAGGCTGAAGTCATGATATTTTTATACAAACACGCGATACAAAATAAAGCTTATTAAATACAAAACTTCAAAGCCTCGAACACTGTAGACGAGTGGCCTGCCTCTCGGTTTTTTATCGAATTCATTTCGGAGAGTGTGCGGAGGTTTTGCATAACCTAATACCCTCTTCCCCTTTCCATCACCGAACGACTAGACGCGGCGAGAAGTTCCACCCTTATGTTGTAGACATTCCTCCATTACGCACGAGGCGGTTTGCCTCTTCTTTCTTTGTGCGGACGGCTAAGGAGTGGAACTCTCTGCCGAGGTCGGTTTTTCCGGAGGCCTATAACCTGGATATCTTCAAGGCCAAAGTGAACAGACATCTAGGCAAGCGTGTACCATCCTAGGCCTCATCTTTGCTTTCCATCGGGCAAGATTGAGGTCAAACGCAGGCCTATTTTTTCATAAAAAAAAAAAAACTAACATACTATATATAAAGGAATTTTGAATCTAAATTAATTAATTTAACTAAATTACTGATAACCTCATCGTTTGATAAAAAATCGAAATGTATTTTATTCGAGAGAAATCTTCAATCTAAAGGATCTAATATGTTACTACACTAACTTAATAGTTATTGACGTGGAGTTATACGGAATGCATACGTATAAGTCATTAGTCATTTCCGATTTTTGGACGCGGTAGAGTCAGGCACAGGCTTTAGCTGCCGCTCTAATAGGCCGGCCTCTTCTGGGGTAGTACCACGGCCTCGCAGAATACCGGTATGAAGAAGAGGTATATTGTGCTGTAGCGTTTCGTTTGGTGAGCGAGGTAAGGGGCAGCCCACTCTCTCTCCCCGTCCTCGTGCTCCGTTTCATCTATCAAATATCCTTAAAGGCCAGCAACACACCTGCAGCTCCTCTACCATTACAGATGTACGTGAGCGACGGTAATCACTTACCATCGGATGAACCGCTAGCTCGTTTCTCCACTTTACCTTAAAAGTAACGTTGTCGTGTTAATGAAACAAAGATTCGAAATACAAAATCACAAAATTAAAATTCCTTCACGAGTGAAACGAGAAAAACTGTAGTCTGTAGTCACTAAACGCTTTGTCGGAAAATTTCTTATCTTCTTGGAAATAATCAAGTGAAAGAACAACATGCAATGTTATGTATGGAAGTAATTCGGTTAATCGTTGCTTATATAAATTTAGAACGCTATTTAGCTTTTATGTGTAATAGCTAGTTGATACTCTTTTGTAATTAGCTGTTACATTGTATTAGCTGTTGCATAGCCGTTACAATGTTGATTTATTTTATATTAACAAAGCATCTCACTTGACACGTTAATAGCCAAATGGGTTATTTAATATTTTAGTTATTCAAAGCCAAAAGTCAAAGTAACAGCCTGTAAGTGCCCACTGCTGGGCAAAGGCCTCCTTCTCAAACACGAGTATCAGAGAGGGTTTAGGAGCCGGGAATGGCCCGTCACGCTGCTCCAGTGCGGATTGGCGAGCTTCACATTTCCTCTAAATAATATTTTTATTATTTCTCAGATTTGCAGGTTTCCTCACGATATTTTCCTTCACCGCTAAGCACGTGGTAAATACAGCACTTAAAATTGCTATTAACAATTTTAGTGGTGCCGGCACCGGGGATCGAACCCAGGTCTCTCGCGCTCTATGAAACTAAAGTGAGCGCCCTGACCACTAGGCTACCACGGCTTAGCGGTTATTTTAGTTATTAATATATTTAAATAAATATTAATGTGTGTATGTACGTGTGTATGTAATTATAATTATATATGTATTTATTATTGTATGTGTATTTAAAAATTGTACCTATATATAGAGTTACATTCATTTTCCTTTTTTTTTCTCTTTAGTAGTCTCTATTTTATCACCTACACCTACTTCATTTCATTTAGACTGTAGAGATGTAGTTGACTGGTAGAGAATGCTTCTGGCATTATGTCCGCCTATGTACATTCCCATGTATATGAAGTTTAATAAATAAATAAATAATAATAATAAATGACGTTGCCTTACGCTTTAGGAATATCTCCTGTGTCGCGGAGACAGTTTACATAGATGAATTGTACAAGGACAAACACCCTGACCGGGAACTATACAAATACCAGTCCCGTTCGGGAATCGAACCCGCAACTCCCAGCGCCGCAGCTAAACGGTTAGCCACTACGCCACCGAGCCGTCATAAATAAAAATAAGTTTAGTTTAGCTCTCCACCGAGAGGAACGAACTGGAGTGTACAAATTCAGAAGCAGATCTCCTAAGCACTAGACCATCATGAATATACGGAAAAAATAAATATATAACTTCACCAAATTTTATACAATAGTTATGTAATACTCTCAACCAACGAGCATGCATGCGAAGATTGGTTAAAGTGAAAGACGTATGTTCTCTGCCTTTCCCGTTGGGAACAAGGCGTGTATATATGTATGTATGTACGATATGTAATTTTCAATTAAATGCTTTTTAGAATATTTACGAAGTGTAAACATTTTTTGTTTACACTTCGATACCTGCCAGATAATTCTAGACATTACAACGTATATAACTCGTATTAGGGTATAGAAAGTGTATGAGCCAAGATATGTACGATATCATGTTTATATGATCATATTAGACGAAGGATGCTAGAGACAATATATCACACACAAAACAGCCAGACACGAAAAACCGATACTATGTGCGTTTCACAAGTAACGGCAATGGCAGAGATTTGAACTGAGGGCCTGAGCACCTGAGCGTCTAGTATTCTGACTTTTAAGCGTAATGTGGTCGAAGTTTAAATACAATACATTTTACTCGTGTAATAATACCAGGCGAAGAAATTGCTTTCAGGCATCCGCAAATATTAATCCCGTTCAGTCAACAAATCTGTTCCTTCTCACAATTTTAACTTGAGACATTAAAATACTACTTAGCTTACATATGTTTAAAAATAAAAAAATATTTAAAGCGTAAGTTTAAGTTAAAAAAATATGCCAGAAAAATCTCAAAATACAGCACACTTTGCAGATTTGACATTGTTATTTCTTGACGAGTTAAAACAATAGATAACCACTAGATAGACAGCCATGGTGACAGCAAGGCAGGGGGTGCGAAAAATCTTCAGCATCAAAACGACTCGACCTGGGGACAATGCGTGCGCGCTATGGACCGATTAGACAATCCTGAGGCTGCAAGAAGAGGTGAACAACTTACACTGGAGTATTATAGGGCTGCCTGGAGTCCGGAGTCAGGGACAGGGGGAATCTTAGAATCCGGTAACATTCTTTACCACCCTTGATCAATTTCGGGAGTATCTCAAGTAGAGTAGAGAGTATAATGCTCCTTTCGCTCAAGATCATACAGTTGTGGAATTGTGACCGGTGGCATAGTGTAATTAAGATGATGACATAGTGGTGTAAAAGATAATGTACCAAACCTTTTTCCTTTCGCCAGCACGTGGTGCAACCTACAAATCAAGAAACGAGACCCTGGCGCGAACGAATCTTGGCGTAAAATCAATCTCCTCCTAATATTAAGGAGGCCTTTTTCAAGCATCCTATATATGTGTAAATTTCGGTCGCTACATCGAGTCCATAGCAAACACTGCTGTCAAAAAACTTGGAATCCTCTCCGGGGTGAGACGGTACTTCACATCGGAGCAGCTTTTAAATCTATGCAAAGCTCAAGTCCGCTCTTGCATGGAATACTGTTCTCATCTCTGGGATGATTCTGCTAAATATCAGCTGCATGCTTTGGACTCGTTGGACGCACTGAGCGAAGATGATTATAGGCAGTGACTCACTCGTGGAGGCAAATCTTCTAAGCCTCGAACACCGTAGACGAGTGGCCTGCCTCTCGGTTTTTTATCGGATACATTTCGGAGAGTGTGCGGAGGTTTTGCATAACCTGATACCCGCTTCCCCTTTCCATCACCGAACGACTAGGCGCGGCGAGCAGTTTCACCCTTATGTTGTAGACATTCCTACATTACCCACGAAGCGGTTTGCCTCTTCTTTGATCATGCGGACAGCTAAGGAGTGGAACTCTCTGTCGAGGTGAGTTTTTCCGGAACTCTATAATCTGGAGATCTAGGCAAACGTGTACCACCCTGGGCCTAATCTTCGCCTTCCATCAAGCGAGATTGAGGTCAAAAGTAAGTCTATTTTTTATAAAAAAAAACCATCGTTATTAAAGAATTAAAATCACAAAGTCGACTCAAATAAAATTGAAATGGAATCCATCAAATTTGAAAAGAAATGAAAAGGTGAGAATATTGGCTGGACGAAGGCAATTGATTGAATCATATTCAAATATTATTAGGGATAATTAAAGGCAACAGAATCCTTTTCTCTGCTGTTACACTACACTAGTTCACGCTTTAACAAATCGTATTGAATCATCATCATCATCATCATTTCTGCCTGGGATAGTCCACTGCTGAACATAGGCCTCCCTCAAAGATCATGGATGGGTTTGCCTTAGTTGTCACGCCTAGCGAGCGGGTTGGCAACCGCAGTTTTTTTTGGTTCTAATTCAGGAAGATGCTGCTTCCCATCTCCTAATACAATTTTTTGCCATTAGTCGCCTTTTACGGCACCCATGGTCAGACAGGGTTGGCGCTATTCTTTACTTCCGACAGCCATACGGAAAATTATTAAATCGTATTGAAAATTAATAATAATCATAAATTTGATTGACATAGAACATGTGACAAATTATGTTCAATGAATACATACCCCCCCGAGATGTAGATATATATTGATTTACTACACATACATATATAAGCCTTTTACTGGGAGGTTGGAAAGAAAATAGGTTTTGATAACCAACCTGAAATATGAGTATTTTTCTGGGATTTTCATTTGCTACAAGTATGCAATCAAAGGGTCTTCTTCGACTCACTTTTCAACATATTCAGGAGATAAATCTTGACGGGTTTGCTCTACGCAATGAGACTTTCAAAGATTTTCGCCTCCTAAAACATACAAGCGAAGAAATAGAATGGTTTATTCATACGCCTCTAACACTGATATATTAATACAAGATCTTAAGAAAAATCCTATCTTAAATATCAACGGTGATACCGCTACAGTATTTACTTTTAAATTTAAAAACAAAAGGCTTGCTGCCCGTATTATTTAATGAGAATGAAAAGTGAAATCTTGGAATCGAGGACAAGTATTTATAACAACTAGTTTAGTTTTTCAATGCCGGGAATATAGACTGTATTGATACGTACGTACCATCTGGACACCTACCCGCAGGGCCTTTGTCCCTTTAAATATGGAATTCTTGATCGGAATACGCTATCTATAAAGTTAAATAGCTTTTAACTTTAAATAAATATGTTAACTGTAACATAATAGAAATGAAACATCTTCACAAATAAATCAATATTACCTTTATTGTACAGGAAATATGGGGGTGTAATCATTGGAGACACACGATTGATTCTGCGACTCCAAAACCCTTTCAAGAATAAAAAAAAACATTTTGCCCAGCAGAGAGAGATTTGTAGGCCGCTACCGTAGTTTAAATCACCTGCTCAAAGTAGCCCACAGCTGAGGAAAATGCCTACTTCCCAAATATCTGAGAGGGTTTTTGGAGCCGGTAAGAGCCCGCCACGCTGCGCCAGTGGGGGTTGTCGGGCTTCACATATCCTCTTAATAATATGTTTTAATATTTCTCAGACATGCAGATTTCCTCGCGATGTTTTCCTTCACCGCCGAGCACGTGGCAAATACAGCACTTAAAATTGCTATTAACAATTTTAGTGTTGCCGGCGCCGTGGATCGAACCCAGGACACTCGCGCTCTATGAAAATGAATCGAGCACAATGACCACTAGGCTATCACTGCTCTCCTGATGATCCTCCTTAAAAAGACTTATCAATGTTACAAGAGGAAATAAATTGGTGAGAGTACAAATTTAACGACAACCTTCAATATTGTAATCTATTAAAAATGGTCTCTATAAAATTGTTTAGTCGTCCTAATAATAAATATGTTTTATTTTTCATCGATGTGCCGATATGTATCATTAACATCATTCCAGTCTATCACAAGTCCAGTGCTGAACACAGGCCTCTCTCAAAGATTGCCACAAACCTCGATCCTGACCCACCTAGATCCATCGACTTGCCACAACACTGTCCAGGTTGTCGTATATGTATTCTGTAACATATTGCGTCACAAAAAAGGAAACGGGCCGATGCGAATACATAAACTATAGCTGCAATATCATTCTAATATTTTTCAGCAGCCTCTAATTCTGTAACAAAACAGGTTGCATAATTTACAGAAACGCCCTTCTTATCATCGCTAAGTACTTATGAAAGACATCTTCATCGCGAGTTTAATCGAACCATTCGTACCACTTTCCAGTTTTATCGCATCGTCATCGCAGTGGGTGCGAAATAACCCGAACAACCCCCAGTCTGTATCGAAAACTCATTCCGACAATCACCCTTAATTTCCGCCCCATGAAGACATCGCACCGCTTCAGTCGATCGTTATAACATAGAGCTCAAAATGTTTGGAGATTTTTATTGAAGAAATCTATATAAAAACTTCTAATTTTATGAAATTTAAAAACTCTTATTCGTTCTTTATTCTTTTACAAATGCCATCAAGTGTCATATCTATGAAACAATATAACTACTTTTTATTTTTAATTTTATAATATTATATAATTTTTTTCAAATGTTTGATTATCTGTCAAATTAAATTAACGTACACAATAAGTAACACAGTGACATAAAATATAAAAGTATGTTAGATTTAATGATTTTTATTATTTAAATGATTGGGTTCTATTCTGTTCGGTTGTGTCGGTTAATACATAGAGCCACTACGGCGCTATATGTTCGAGCATGAGTCAGGCAGGGGTGACAACGGTTAAAAGGGTTACAGATACCTTCTTCTTTTGAAGTTGTCCATCGGGTAGACTGTTCGCACTTTTGGCACTCCAACTATGGTTATATACAACTATATAAAAAAATTCTTCGACGAAGGAACATTAATTTCACTTGTCAATAGTCATTATTTTTTTTTAATCTACTATCTACCGTTTCGTAATGAGGTTCCTTCGACGGAGGACGTAAACAATGTTTTTAGTCTGTTTCATTCTGTTTATAACGTAACACAAAGAATCATTAATTGACGGATTGAGGATGAGACAACAACAACAGTAAACAGAAATATTTACGATACTACATTTTCGATGTCGATTTATGATAGTATGTTATGATTCGAGTCATTATTTCTTATAAAATGTCGTTATTATAATCGGAAAGTATTGGAGAATTAAAATTATAGTATTCTACAAACTACACAATATTCTTTAATAATTAGACGAGTATTATTTAAAATTATTACCTCGTAATAAAAGGTAGGAAAAATTACGAACGAGCCACAGCTTGATAAAAAACCAATTAGACAGTGAACATTCTATCACCTTTAGTGTCGTATCTACTAGCAGCCTATAGTAAGTGCCCACTGTTGGCCAAAGGCCTCCTTTTCAAATATATGAGAGTTTTGGAGTCGCAAACGGCCCGACACGCTGCTTCTGTGTGGTTTGTCGAGCATCAAATATCCTTGATATAATATTTTCATTTATTATTTATTGATGTTTTCCTTCACCTATAGGCACGTGGTAAATACAGCACTTAAAATTGCGTACAGTGCCGAACGAGAATCTAACCCAGGACACTCGCGCTCTATGAAACTAAAGCACTGACGTGACAGCTAGGCCACCGCGGGTCTGTTTATGCGCTACATAATAGCCAACTGCAGCGTGGCACAGATTCGTTTCATATTTTATTAATATATTGCTAGATAGTAACTCTGAGATAGAATTGGCAAATTCTATCATCAAATTTCTGAAACTTTTCTTGTTAATCATAATATTACGCCATGTGGTGGCTGCCCTGCCACTCCGCCTTGGATGTTGTTAAATTTGACGAAGGGAACAATCCCGTAGCATCCGACAATTGACAGATAAACATCTCAATAACAGACCTAAAGCATCTACTGGTGACCCGCAGCTGTATCTGAAGTTAGTGGTATCCGGTACTTATGCTTGCCAATCTGTCTTTCAAACTTAGCGTTTAAGGTCAACATGGGCAGACAAGTGACATACGTTCAAATGTAGACTATTTAAAGTTCTAATATGTTAGTATGGATAAGTCTCTCTCAAATTAATCTGTGTTGCACGGTGTCTGATAATATCACCGCTAACCCGCTTATGAAACATAGTTATTTCAGCTAACCTTTGGTTGATGTACGGCAGTGTGCAGTGAAGAGTCTGAAGAAGCACGTAAACTATGTACCTGGTAGAGCCAAGCTGGTAATTTTGCTGCTGCTCGAATGGGCCGGCTCGATCGGGGTAGTACCACGGCTAAGCTAAGAGGCGTGTTGGCCTAGTGGACAGGGGGCTCACTTTAGTGGCATAGAGCGCGAGAGTGACCTGGGTTCGATCCCCGTTGCCAGCACCACTAAATTAGTTTACAGCAATTTTAAGTGCTGTATTTACCACGTGCTCAGCGGTTAAGGAAAACATCGTGAGGAAACCTGCATGTCTGAGAACAAATAGAAACATTATTTCAAGGATATGTGAAGCCCGCCAACCCGCACTGGAGTATCGTGGCGGGGGGGCCCTTCCCGGCTCCTAAACCCTCTCTGATACTATTATTTGAGGAGACCTTTGCCCAGCAGTGGACACTTACTGGCTGTTACTTAGAGCTAAGCTAATCGACCGCGACGAATAATAATTTGCGTTATAGCTCCTTCTTTATTCTTCTTTATTCTTTATTGTACACATTATGATAAATTTACAATTTTAATAATATACAAGATAAATGTACAAAGGCGAGCTTAACCCTAAGCAGAGTTCTCTTCCAGCAAACCCTTGAGGAAAGAAAAAACTATTATTATTATACGAGTAGGTAGTTGTGTACTTAATTAATACATAATATCTTAACTAATGTACTCGGCAATGAAAAAAAAGTAAATAAATATAATAAATATATAATAAATAATATCCGCAGCAGAACTAAGGTAACCGACATAGCCGTAAAGATCAGCAAGCTGAAGTGGCAATGGGCCGGCCACATAGCTCGCAGAACTGACAACCGCTGGGTAAAAAAGGTTCTCGAGTGGCAGCCACGTACAGGCAAACGCAGTGTAGGACGACCCCCCACAAGATGGAGTGACGACCTGCGCAGTGTTGCAGGAAGTCGATGGATGCAGGTGGCTCAGGACCGAGCTTCGAGGCAATCTTTGGGGGAGGCCTATGGTCAGCAGTGGACTTCCGATAGGCTGAAATGATGATGATGATGATGAAGTGGTCACAGCGGGGCTATGACTACATATATTGTACAATATTACATAATGTTTAAATACAATGTCTAAATAGATTCGTGTTGAACTAAATGAAGTAATTGTCATTCGACCCTTAAGTCGGTAGAGTCAAAGGTTTTGACCGGAGAGGAACTCGCGACCTCAAGTAGGCGATTGGTTTATGATTCGGTTATTACCCATTAGCTATTAGGGCTTTTTAGGAAATTCCACGAAAGCAACGAATTATTGATACAATACTTAAAGACAATTTGATTGTAATGGTATGGACGTTTCGATTATTATAATCTCTGTAATCGTTTAACATAATAAAGCAATGATATTATAGAACAACAACAAGACACTTCAATCATAAACTTCTTACAAAACATATATGATTCAAAAAGGATTTAAGGAGCAGTTACCTTGATATTGTAATAAAGAACTTTGGTCCATGGTGTGTTTTAGTGTTTGGCTCCGCCTTAAAGGAACACAGGTGTGTTTTTTGCCCTTTTCTTACTGTGTCTATTATATTTAGCGACTTTGTTTGTCACGTATGATATATGTTTTTTAAAAAAGGACATGAAGAACATGTAACAACAAAATTGTCTATTATACCAGTTTACTCACTGACACGAAAATAATTACAATCCAGCCTACAATACATTTCACGCACCGCACCATTGCACGTAAAGCTGGACAGACAGAACAACAATAATACAAAATAAACGATTACCTGTATTTACGCGAACACTACACAGTTGAAATGAAACTATTTATCTACGGATTTCTACTGTCTTTTGTTTGTTTTTATTCCAATACGTTCTGAATTTTCTTAAATTCGATATTATAGATGAACGAATTCGGCGCCAAAAGCGTTGGCAATATTTTTCATTTTGTAAATATCTATTCTATTGTATTGATCAAATTGTGCCACCACATTTAAATGTTAAGTAGTGTAGTTTTAAGCGTGGTAGAGCTAAGCGGAGGCTTCAGCTGCTGTTCGAATGGGCCGGCTCGACCGTATTGGTACCACGGCCTCGCAGAATACCGGCGTGAAGTAGAAGCATCTTGTGCTTCTGCGTTTCGTTCGGTGAGTGAGGTAACCGGAGGCCCGCTCCCCCTCCCTATTCCCCTCCTCTTCCCTCCCATCTCCCAAATATCCTTAAAGACCGGCAACACACCTGCAGCTACTATGGTGTTGCAGATGTATGTGGGCGACGGTAATCACTCATCATCAGGCGAACCGCTTGGTCGTTTGCCATCTTTTCACCATCACCGTAATTGGTAGGTGTTAGCATATTTCCATAAAACTAAAAACAAAAAAAAAACGGTCCTGCCGTATTTCTCTCCGACGTTTTTCTTGTCGATACACTGCGATATTTTCAGACGTTTTCTTTTATCAAATTTTACAACACCCACAAGATGCTACACGATGAATTCACATTTTATTTGCCACCGTTTTTTCTTAATATTTCCTCATTTTACCTCACGTGAATTTATTGGCATCCTGCTTTTTCTTATCCTGAGAAATATTTGAAAAGGGAATATTTGTATTAAAAAAATACCTTTTGTAATATCGGCACTTTTATTCATCACACAGTCGGAGAAATCGACAGAAAGAAATCCATCGGCGCGTGAAATAAGACAGCTACTGGGTTGCTAAGCATTGACACGCATTTATAATGATTATACATATTACGCATTTATCTGTAGCTCCTCTGGTGTTGTGGATGTTCGTGGGCGTCGGTGATCACTTACCATCAGGTGAGCCGCACGCTCGTTTGCCCCCTTCTTCTATAAAAAAAAAAAATGAGGCCTTCCGAGTTATCTGCTGATATATACGGCAAGTGATCTTTCAATTGAACTTGATAGGAAAGTGAATAATGCATGTTTTAGTGAAATAGAATTGTGATTAAATTAAATCAACATAGCTCGCAGAATTGACAACCGTTGGGGAAAAAAGGTTCTCGAGTGGCAGCCGCGTACAGGCAAATGCAGTGTAGGACGACCCCCCACAAGATGGAGTGACGACCTGCGCAGTGTTGCGGGAAGTCGATGGATGCAGGTGGCTCAGGGCCGAGCTTCGTGGCAATCTTTGGGGGAGGCCTATGTTCAGCAGTGGACTTCTGATAGGCTGAAATGATGATGATGATGTGTCAGCAGATGCGTTGCCGGGCAAGAAGGTAGGGGAAGAGTGGGGGTGTTGGACTCGCTGACTGAACGAAACTCAGAAGCACGAGATGTGTCTCTTCTTCACAACGATATGCGGCCGTGGTTCTACCCCGGTCGAGTCAGTCCATTCGAGCAGCTTGGCTCTACCTTATACATAACTATTGCCTCAAAAATAGCTATCAAATGTATTTGAAGATCCATGCTCAGTAAACGAACTTTTATAATGTTGTTCTAAGTTGTAAAACAGACAATTTTCGCTTATTTATCATTTAATGTTGCAATGCTACTGACATTAATTAATGAAAGATCTGTGAAAAAAAGAAACGAGACTAGTAGATGCGCATGTACTTCGTTGTTTGTGCAATTTCTTTTGTAAGATAAATGTAAAAAGAAATATTTATTATTCATATTATGCCAAATAAAATGAGGATCAGGAATGAATTTGGACAGTTTAATATATAAACGAAACTAATCTTCCGTATGTTTCAACTTCTTCGGCGCGGTACGTACGCGAGAAGTTCCGAGGATCGTTTATTTTGTAACGATGTCATCTTTAACTCGGGCCGACAATGTAATGTCGAGTTCAAACGTCTTCCACTGTGCGTTCATTGCATACTTCAGTCGAATGACACTTCATTTGAAGAAAAAATATTAATTACAATGCTGCGATGGATTGTCAACCTTCAAACATTTCTTCATATTTTTTTTTTGTGTACGATTTTTTTTTGTCTATCAACCGGCTCCTCTGATGGTAAGTGATCACCGTCACCTACGTACATTTGTAACACCAGAGGAGCTAAGAGGAGGAGGATTTTTTTTTGGTTTTGTATCATGTAGAACTGCACTGCACCCCCTATCACTGTCACTAGTCTGTGGAATTTGGGTTCGGCGAACTTGAATTGAATTTCCCCCGTCGATCGATCTCCAGAGCCTTGATAGTTAGCTGGGTGTAACACTTGCTGGTAAGGTTGACAATGATGGTATGGCAGAGAAGGTGTGAAGGAAACGGGTGGTTCCTCGCAAGGTCGGGTGTTCGTTCGTTCAGATTGTATTATAGGGGGTACCTTTACCCCCTATAATACAACCTGGACTGCTCGCGCCTACCAGCCACCGAAGGCGGTGACTGGTTATGTCGGGATCAGCATTGAAGATGCCGGCTAAAAACCTCCCACGGTTTAGATATACGCTGTGCGCCCGGTCGCTTGTACAGTTTCGGCAGTAAGACTCTTCGGAAGGCCTGTTTAGTAGACAGGTTGCCATAAACGAAACGCCCCATCAGTGGGACTTGCAATTTCATTAAAACAGCAATGAATCAGCTGTAACATTCTGATCCGGATCAATATTATTCTTCTTCTTCTTCTTAACACCCTGTATACTTCAGGATATAGGCCTCTCACATAAAATGATATTATTGATTATTATAGAATATTAGCCAACAAGCATATTGACGATCGCAGTGCCAGACACCACGCACCATAGACACTGCTGCCCGACATAGGTCTGCTTATTTTTGGTATGATATTTTTCGAGACAGTTACACCGCCATCTATCGGTAGCCATGGCTATCTACAAGGTTTAGTACTTTGTAACTTAGTTACCTCTTACAACATCCACGGGAAGTAAATGGTTAATATATTCCTACACTGATACCAGTAGATAGCTTGCTAACAGACAAACGAACCTTTGGGCGACCGTATGTTGGCGCAGACCGTACAGCAATGCTTATGTATGGGTGGGGGCACTGCTATCACCGACCAAGCACCCGAGGAACGTATGTGGCGTTTTCTTAAAGAGGCTTATGTTAGACTGATGTACGAGTAATACAATCATAGTCTAGCAGTTGAGTTAAAATAAATGGGTTAGAAGATCTGAAGCGGAAATATAATGTACACATATGTACTCTTCAAATTAAAAATACCAAATCTGCCCTAAAATCTTTGGAACGTCATGAAGTTATATGAATTCTCACAGTCAAACGAAACAATGTGAATTCTGAACACTATTTGAAATCTGCGAGATATTTGGAGAGAGTCCTTTCTTTGTTGATCTTCGACAGAAGTATCCATAATTTTATTGTTCTGTCAAGTGGTGGGTTTTAGTTGTACAAAAGTGTTTAGTTCTATGTCATCTTTGTAAATAACAATCATACATTTTCTGTGATCACAAATTTAATATCAAAATTGATTCGATCCAAAATCATGCTCAAAGCTGCGTACAAAAATGCTGCAACCAAATTAAATTATTATTAAGGTCGAGAATCATGACTGATATGCAATCGTAAACAATCTGCTTAGTATCTATGTATATATTCACGCCTTTTTCCCAACGGAATAGGCCGAGACAATCTTCTTCCACTTGCTATAGTCCTGACATACGTCTTTCGCTTCTTCCACTTTCAACAATCTTGGCATGCGTGCTGGTTGGTTTAGAGTACTCTTGATCTGGCCTGATCGTGAAATGTTCGCCTAGGTCTTCCTCTCCCGACTCTACCATTTTTTTCGCTCTCTGCTTAGACTCCCAAAAAAATGAGAATATGAAGTATTTCGAAATATCCATTCGGATTTTCTACGGCTTCGCGAAAGGCCGCGCGCCGTAAACGAAAGTAAACCTGTACCTCATACTTGGATTGTAACGTTTATTATATTCGTTACTTTTATAAGTAACGAATATAAGAAACGTAAACTTAAAACTAAAACTTTTAGTACATGTAGTTACCTACATATACCAAGAGTTCACAAGCGATATAATATACGTCAAACAGTATAGACGTCAGGGTTTATGAATGTTAAATTGACTCTATTGTTTGCCGGACGCAATACAAATCCAACAGACGCAATGTTACAAAGCTCTGCGGTTAGAGCGGTGGGTAACTTACAGTAAATTCTACACCGTAAGTTTTGTCTAGATTCACTTCGGCTTGGTAGAAAGTAATTCTGAATTAATTAACTCTTTTGTTAATAGATAACCATTTTGTCGCACAAAAGACGGCGCCTACTTAGTTTATTACTTATTATGTATAGTTGGCTTTTGAACCAACTTAAGTAAGTTATATCGTAGTTATACTTCATAGCTTTCATCCTCGAGATTGGAGTCTAATTATGGACTTTTAAAGTATATGAATAATTCGTTTATATTATGGAGAACGGAAGAAATAATAATAATTAAAAGTAGATATTCAAGTTTTTATTTTGTTGTAAGTTAGTAGGATAAGTCGTAAATATTTTATTTAAACAAAAATATAAAAGAATATCATAATTATCATATAATATTATTTAGTCTAAATAAAATTACTATTAATAATATCATTTAAATATATATATATATATATATATTTGAATAATATTTAAGCGTGGTAGAGCCAAGCGGCGGCTTTTGCCATACTAAAATATTAAAATATTGCGGTCGATGTCTTTAATAGATTCCTATGTTAGTACTAGGATTTGAAATGGTGCAGGTAAAAGGCATAAATTCTGTAAGTTCTGAAATAATAAGTTCTGCTGCTCGAATGAGCCGGCTCGACCAGGTCGATACCACGGCCTCGCAGGCTCGACCGGGTCGATACCGGCGTGAAGTAGAGACATCTTGTGCTTCTGCGTTTCGTTCGCTGAGTAGGCCGGCAACGCACCTGTGGCACCACTGGTGTTGCAGATGTACATGAGCGACGGTAATCATTTAACATCCGGTGAGCCGCTTGCTCGTTCGCCGACTTTTCTATAATAAAAAAGGATGTAAGTAAATTCCCATTGATACCGCTCTAACTAAATGACGAAATTCGCACATCTCAGCTTGATGTATCAGTTTCAGGGTTAATATTTCAGTGCAATTTCTGAAAAGTGTGATTTATTACATGACACGTGAACAATTTGTATCAAAGAATCATCACTGACATTTCCTCACAGGGTTAGTTTCGCTATGATGCTCTGCTTGAGGTCAGTTTGGTTTGTACAGACCACCTGCTCAATGCCATTTTAACCCGACAAGTTACTTCTAATTTTAGCAGTACCTAGTAAGGTTCTTTAGCTCTCGGCTCGATATCGTTATAACTCGAGCATTGCTCATTATAGCTCGTGTATTATATTCATCAACGTTTATTTAATATTTATAAAAGTTAGTACTTTTATTCATTCATGAGAATTAATGTTTAGGAAAACTACGCAATGAAACTGAGTTAGTAGCTATGTTTATTTTGCTGGTTGAACATTGAATTATTTTCGTATTAGTGTAATAAAAGTTGTAAACTTTTATATCCCTAGTTCTCAAACTTTTTCCCAGACTTACAAGTGATCTTCGATAACATAACAGTAACTACTTTAATGTTATATAAATATCTGTATAACGTAAACGTAAGTACGCGAAGCTCAGCGGTACAGCTGTTACCCAGAATTATTAAAAGAGTTTTTAGGGTCAGCAAGTATTCAATGTGCCTTGAAGTAGCAATCCGGACATTGCATCGACCGTGCCCCAATCGGAGCGGCCATCTGGGGCCAGCCATCCCAGTTAAGTTAAGCTAAGTTAAGCCGGCCATGTATTTGACTCTTGGTTCACCATTGTAGACCAAGCCATGACCACTGGGCGCCCTCGGTGGAGAAAAGGCGGGAATCCGTTCTAAAAGGCCACCTGTCACCCTAATACAATAAAAAAAGGTTTAACAGTGATTTAGACAAATGCTGTATACAAATTATTGTTTACTATATGATCGCCCTATAGGCTATCCTATTTAATTTCAATTATGACGTAAGATCCGTTCTGTCTTTGGGAAATACTGAGAAAATCTCTTCCGGCGCCTCCGCCATAGGATTAACTCTCAAAGCAATTATCACTTTTATTTTATCTAGCATTTTTTTTTATTGGCAAGGCGGCATTTGAGCAAGCGGTTCACCTAAAGGTAAGTGATTACCGTCGCCCACATACATCTGCAACACCATAGATACTGCAAGTATAGAAGGTGCACGTGAAGAAGGGGAGTATGGGGAGGGGGAGTTGGGCCTCCGATTACCTCACTCACCGAACGAAACGCATAAGCACAATATACCTCTACTTCACGCCGGTACCAACACCGGCGAGCCGGCCAATTCGAGCATTCTGACGAGGTTATTAAAATAACAGTCTTGTAAAAGACCTTTTCCAGCAAAACAAGCGGAAAATTTAAAATCATTTATTCAGCTAAAATTCTATTTGCCTACACTAATTAGAAAAATTAGTAACGGTAATGGTCAGCAAATTGAAAGCACTTACATTTGTAAACTTGGATAGAAAGAGGTACTAATGAAAAGAATAGAGTTATTGAAGGAATTAATACGTGTATAAATGATTCCTTCAATAGTTAAGCATTATGTACTTAATCTCTTATTACTACTTTGTTAGATCTTTAAGTTTTTGTTAGAGCTCAGTAATTTGGGTTATCATAGTTGTTTTGCAAAATCCTACCCGACTACTCAAACTATTGAGCCGGGGTAGTCCAATGGTCAAGGTGCTCGCTTTAGTTACAAACAGTGCGAGTGACCTGGGTTCGATCCTCAGTAGCCGGCACCACTAAAATTGTTTAATAGCAATTTTAAAAGCTGTATTTACCAAGTGCTCGGCAGTGAAGGAAAACGTCGTGCGGAATAGGTTTCCTCCATGTCGGAGAAATAATAAAAAAAATATTTTTTCGAGGATATGTGAAGCCCGCCAACCCGCGCTGGAGCAGTGTCTCGTATTTGAGAAAGAGGCCTTCCCCCAGCAGTGGGAACTTACAAGCTACTTTTTTTTTTACTCAAACCAAAACATCAATGTTAGAGTACAATGACCCGCTGGACATTCAGGCTACATGTTCACGCTCTTGGGAGCATACAGTGTCATCATTTGTTCTACTTATTTTTCGGAGTAGAAAAAGGTTCGACGAAATTAATTACCGCGTACTGCTACAATATAATTGGGAATGTCTCAAAGTAAAGGAACAGCACATCTTCTCAATGTACGTTGGTTAATTGTACGATAAACAATAATTATAATTCGAATAGACAGACAGAACTTAAGACACTGCGATGAACATGATCACTTTAATCAACACAACGACACAAATATTTTTCTGACTTCAGTGACGTCGTAAAATTGCTTCATCATCATCATCATCATCATTTCAGCCTATCAGAAGTCAAACCATATCGCGTTGCTAATTGATGAACGACACCTAGCGACAAATTACTTAACTAAAACTTTAGTCGAAGAGATCAAACAAGATGTAACAACTTTTTTGGGTAAAATTTCATTATCGTTATTTAATTTTTTTTCTTACCGTATCGCCGCGACTATTATTAAAAAAGTAGAATGGAAGTTGTCTACTACGTTAGCTTAGTCGAGCGTTTCACGCACTAATGTAAAACACTGGTACTAATGTACGAGTTTTTTGCATTAGTACTAATGTACCAGTTTTTGACATCATTCCTTACGTGAAATTAATTTGTTGAATTATCATTAAATTACTTTCACGTTAGTGAATTATCACTTAATTAATTTCACGTAAGGAATGATTTTGATATATCATACACCATTGAGAATTGTTAGTTTGTGCGTGGAATAGTTACTTTTAGAGTAATGAAATTTAATCACACAGTTTATTTATATTACCCTAACGGCTTTTTCCTCTCAAACTAACCTGCAATTACAAACAAACCGCACTAATTATTTTTATTTTTAAAAGTGAATTCTAGTATGCTGCACTGTAATTTAATTACAACGCCCCAGAAATGTTGTAAACCAATTAAAAAGTTAACTACCAAGTAAACCGTTTTATTAAGTACACTGTGCAAACAGTTAAAGCGATGTAACTGTATTAATATTATGAAGCTGAAGAGTTTGTAAGTTTGAACGCACTTATCCCAGAAACTACCGATATGAAAAATTATTAAAGTATTTATGTGGTTTTATTATAAACATAGTACCCAGAGTTTTTATGGAGACTGAGTAAAGTTTAAAATTAGACTAAGACTTTTTTTATAATATTATTACGTGCTATCAGTTCATCTGATGGTATTTGGTTACCACAGCCCATGGACACCTGCTTCCAAGGTCCATGGAACTTAGATGGAAAGCCTCAAGGTCTGTAATTAAACTCCAAAACCAAATCGGAACACAACATTGCTTCATAAATAGGCAATTGAGTGAGATGAGCAGTGGACTCTTAGGCAAGAAAATCACAAAGCTCAAGGTCCAACTCTGTTCTGAATTAAACATACCTCTACTTTTAACTTAAGCATTTAGCTGCGGCGTTGCTTAATGCGGGTTCTAGCTTCTACAAATAAATGTTCCGAAATTAGACGCTTCTCCATTAGTAATTTATGTTATGTATTTTTTTTTATGGAAAAGACGGAAAACGAGCAATCGGTTCACCTGATGGTAAGTGATTATCGTCGCCCACGTACATCTGCAGCACCTCTGGTGTTGGTGCGTTGCCGGCATTTAAGGGTATTTGGGTAATGGGAGGGAGGATGAGGGGGCGTGGGCCTCCCTCACCGAACGAAACCCAGAAGCACAAGATGCCTCTACTTCACGCCGGTATACTGCAAGGCCGTGGTACTAACCCGGTCGAGCGGGCCCATTCGAGCAACAGCAAAAGCAGCCGCTTGGCTCTAATACGTATAAAAAATGCTTTCACATTACAGAAGAAATTCCTACAGCGACATTGCAATAATTCCGTATTTTCAACTTCATCATTCATCATTTCAGCCTATCACAAGTCTACTGCTGTACATAGGCCTCTCCCAAAGAATATCACAAAGCTCGGTACTGAGCCACCAGCAACCATCGACTTCCCGCAACATTTTTAGCTTACCTAGAAGGAATTAAATTTTCAAAGAACTCTTAAAATATTTCAATTGCTATAGACAAATGGCGGTGTTTTAATCTCAATATTAAAATCCTTTCGATTAAAAAACTTTCATGACGTTCGATTGATATTAAGAAGCAATGAGAGACGAGTTATCTAAATGGTAGAAAACAACAATAGCATAGCTATCTAGGCATCTAGCACAAGAGTGTTTACAATAGATGAAACTTCGATATGTGGAGGAAATCCACACGGCATCTCTGATCACAAAACAATAGAACAAAAGGGACGAACGCTGAAAAGAACAGCTGCGTTGCTGTGAAATATAACACTGTAGTGGTAGAGCCAAGCGGCGGCTTTTGCTGCTGCTCGAATGGGCCGGCTCCGGTCCGGATTGGTCCACGGCCTCGCAGAAATGCAGCGACAAACTGAAGCACTGGAGCCATCTAGTGCTACTACTTTTAAACTTGTCACGTTGGGTTGATTAAAAATAAATATTAAACAATTTTTCTGTACCATAACAAGGAAATGTCTGATTTCCGCTATATCAAAAGTGTATTGTTCTATCTGTGCATATTAAAGATTACTTCGTCGACGATATTATATATTAATTTATCCAGAAAACATTTTAGTCGAATCTAAAAAGTAATTTCCTGTAAGCTAACAGAGGAAAAAATAAGCCCGGAGCAACGATTGACCGGTCTCTTTTGTGATGTGGATCGGGTTGCATGTATATGTTTCCAGAAACCATTAGAGTACCGTTAGAGTGTAACATAAAATATAGACAAATGATACAATTGAACATGGGACATCCATTCTAATGACATAGTGAAAATAAAGTAAAGTTAGAAAGTTACGTAAGAAGTCCTGGAAATATTTTTTTTTGTAAACAGAATGTAGAGCAAATTTAATGATTTTTTATGTTTAATTTTTTTCTCGGTGTATGCTTTGTAACTTTTTTTTTGCCAATGTTTTTGTTGTTACATAATTTCTTTCTGTACTATTCTATTATAACAAGGATGGCTGCTTGTAATTGTTGTTGAAATAATTGCATACGTGTAGGTATGCAATTATTAGTGGCCACAAAACAAAGTCTGAATGTAAAAATATCAAAATGAAACGCGATGATTTTCGTAAAATTAGTTTAATTTCGAAGTCCAGACATACTTAATTAAGAAATTGTATTGGCTCTTAAAATTCAATTATAATTAAAATGTAATCAAGTTTCTTGGTTTTTTGTTTTGTTTTGGTGGCCATCTTTAGAATAACAACTGGAAAGAAAAAGAAAAGAGATTAGGACTTTCAACTTAAAGCGTAGTGTACACGTATAATGAAGTCAAATATAGGTTACAAGTACGTTCGTTAAGGTTTTAATATTTGACTTTAGTCCTCGACTAACCCTCTGTGGACTTCATTACTTTAGTCTCAAATGTCGGTCTTCTCGTGAAGCTTCATATATCAGAATATCACGTGGTTTGCTACATAACTATACGAGGATAACACTTATATATACATAAATTCATAAGCTTTCACCAAAAACGTATAATTTAAATCTGTACTGTTAATAGCGCCTTGTTCCCAACGGGGTAGGCAGAGACAATCTTCTTCCACTCGCTACGGTCCTGACTTACGTCTTTTGCTTCTCCCAATTTCATCAATCTTCGCATGCATACTCTTTGATTTCGAGTACTCTTGACTTGGCCTTTTTCAGAACGTCTCCGATTTGATTTGAAGTTAATAGCACAATATTAATAACATTTAAATTGAAATAATTAGGAAATGCTGTGTATTGTTTTAATTTATTTTTGCGTCTCGTTTACGAACCGTTGAATAATTTACCATAACGAGCTTTTCCGCGCCTGAAGCGAATTCGAATAGCAGTAGTTGCAATAAAAAAAAACAAAAAGAAAGGAGTTTTAAACGCGGAATCCTATTGGAGTATCTCTATTATGAAGAGAATGAATGAGAAATTAAAAGTGTAACCACTTAGTGGGAGCTTTGGTCCGCAGCGGGAGGCTTTTCCCTTAAATAAAGAAACTTAATATAATGAGGGCAATGATGGATAATAATCCCTAAATCCATTGCAGCCTAGTGGTCATGGCGCGTTATAGTTTTACACAGCGTGACCCGACTTCGATCCTTATCTCGAAGCTTATACTCGTATGGTGTTTAACACGAAAAGCTTAACTTGAATCAGGTATATCATATTTGAGCTTGAGATTTAAGAGCCGTGGTAGCCTAGTGGCCAGGACGCTCACTTTAGTTTCGTAGAGCGCGAGTGACCTGGGTTCGATCCCCGGTGCCGGCATCACTAAAATTGTTAATAGCAATTTTAAGTGCTGTGTTAACCACGTGTTCGACGGTGAAGGAAACATCGTGAGGAAAGCTGCACGTCTGATAAAAAATAACTAATATTATTACGAGTATATGTGAAGCGCATCAAACCTCCTTAAATGTTTACGAAGGAAGCTTTGCTCAGCTGAGGACACTTACAGGCTTTTATTTTATGCTTTGGGACAATCGATGGGCGAGGCCTATGTTCATCTGTGGACTTGTGTCAGGCTGTAATCAATACATGATAGAATGATGGGCATTGTAATGATATATTTAATAACTATATTATTATCATTTCGTGCGCCACCTCCTGCATTTGAGCTCGGAGCAGTCTGTCACTGAGTGGCAGCCGCCTCAGAAGTTTCGAGAGACGGACTAAGACTTATTATATTATAGACAAGACATTCGATTAATAATGTTTAATTAGTGTACCCAAGATGCTTATTAAGAAATGAACGTGAATTTAATAATTAATCATAAGCAACCGACCCGTTAATAAACTCCTGATTTATTTAGAGGTTTTGTCCTTGATTTTATGTGGTACAGCGGAGATTAGTGAAATACTTAAAATCAGAAAAATATAGTCCTATAAGCTAGATATGTTTTTTTTTTAATCTATAAATCAGAACTACCAAGTGAAATATTTCGAAAACAAGGTCCGATTAAGCATGCATTGAACTGCGGAGTGAGAAAGAGTTGGTGTTATCTTTCCGAAAAGCTTACAGAACTAGTTGAAAACATTACATAGTATGAGTAAATTTGATACGTGTTCATATTATTCTTAAAATAATATTCATGTTGAAACCATTAGCGTTAATTACCGAGCCAGACGAAGTTAAATTATTCGTGCGAAGGTTGGCTTAGACTGTTTTAACAGTTAACGAATAATTTTGGGTTCATTCGCATTAAAACGTAACTTCTGTGTTCCTGTGCTAAGAATAATAATAAATTCGAATTCGTTGTACGAAAATAGTTTGCGTATTTGCTGAGGTTTGCTTAACAAAGAAAATAATAAAAAATATTTACAATTAAATTGAAATAATCAAAAATAATAGTCACACAACAATAGTAATATATAATATAATTAATACTGGTTTGGTAAATGTTTTTTTTTTAGTCTTTAGAACCCAATTCACCACAAAACATTTAGGAAAACGTGACAAGTGATGAGTCTGTCGTCGTGTTAATGTCCAAATTAATATATATCGTACATAAATTTCCATAATTCATTTGAACGAGCTCTCCACGTAAGGGATCTAAGTCGAGTCTCCCAATATTGGAGAGAATTGGATTCAGATCTCACAGGATATGATGACTTAATAACAATTTTGAATATACCTTGAAATATACTAACACAACATATAAAAATCAATACAAAGTCATAAAATGCTTCATATTTTTTTTTTCATTACGAGCTGCATAAATGCAATATTACATAAAAATTTTCCTCGACGAATGCGAAAGTGGGACTAAAAGCGTTGTCACTTCGCTTACAATATTCTTTTATATGTAATAAATTAATATTAATATTGAAAAAAAAAATTTTTATGTAGATAAAGCAGACATAGAAATTTAAACAATTATTATTCGAGTCCTTGTTATTTGGAAAGTTTGTTTATAATGATTGAAATAATAGAACTACAACTACAGAACACGTTGTTTAATTTAATATGTTATATATTATTTTGTACCCAGTTTGAGTTGAGTTTTTACTCATAAGGATGTAGTTGAAGTATTGCAAGATCCGTAATTGTATAGTTACGGTTTCACTTAAATGCATATGTTTCGGTCCGTTGCAAATTAATACGTCACATAATATTAAATTGCAACGAAATTAATACTTAAAAATATAGTACATACATGTGCTATATTTTTAAGCAGATTAACCAGATTTAACCAGAATTCGCCGACATAGTAAGTGAGAAACAACTTTTCCACAACGCTTTAAGCAACATAACCGCGCATCGAGGTAGTTTCACTCACATGACCCAGTTATAATAATTAAACAGAACATTAACGAGCGAGCTTGCTGAATTAAAAAGTTAACGTGCGGCTTGCAGTGGTTAAAATCTTAACAGGAAGAACAAAAGTGTTATAAATTTTGTAGCGATTTTGTATACGGAGAAATTTAAATGAGTAATCATTTAATTAAGGTACTATCGTCTATAAAGCTTATACTCGTATGGTGTTTAACAGGAAAAGCTTAATTTGAATCAAGTATGTCGCATTTGAGCGAGTCGTGCGATTTAAGAGCCGTGGTAGCCTAGTGGTCAGGACGCTCACTTTGGTTTAACCTGGGTTCGATCCCCGGTGCCGGCACCACTAAAATTGATAATAGCAATTTTAAGTGATGTATTTACCACGTGCTCAGCGGTGAAGGAAAGCATCGTGAGGAAAACTGCATGTCTGAGAAATAATAAAAATATTATGTCGAGGATATGTGAAGCCCGCCAATCCGCACTGGAGCAGCATGGCGGGCTCTTTCCGGCTCCTAATCCCTCTCTGGTACTCGTATTTGAGACGGAGGCATTTGCCCAGCAGTGGGCACTTATAGGCTGCGACTTTACTTTAGTTTACTTATATCATATTTCATGTAAAAGTTGCCTGTAAATGTCCCACTGCTCTTTTTTGAGAACATTTGTAAAAGTTTCACTCGCGTGGTATACTTTTCTTATTCTAGTCGAGTTTTTAATTGCGTGATTCACTCACGTAGCTCTCAATAATTACTGCGTAGTGTTTATGTATGTTGTGTATACATACATACACACATACATCGTTTGTCTGTGACCTCGGAACAACGAAACGTAATATTTTATATCACAACACACTAATACTACAAAAGTTCGGATGGGAATATGAACGCTTGTTGTCAGAGAACTACTGAACAGATTGTGCCAAAACTTAGTATGTATTATGTAGAAAAAAAAAACCCTGAAATAACAGATGCTACTTTTAACTACAACAAGTACAGTAGGGGTAAATAAAAGGTATATCACCTTACAGTCTACATATTTTTTTTTCTTCATGGGAAAGGAGGCAAACGAGCAAGCGGTTGACCTGATGGTAAATGATTACCGTCGCCCACGTAGATATGCAACACCTGCAAGTGCGTTGCCGGCCTTTAAGGGTATTTGGGAGATGGGAGTGTGGATGAGGAGGGGGAGGGGAAGTTGGCCTCCGGTTACCTCACTCACCGAAGGAAACGCGGAAGCAGAAACCGAATAAAATACATGTAATCTTTTCCATTCGCGTAGGATATACCCAATAACAGACCGACGTATCTCGGCTTATGACATATTAAAACATACGCTCATACGTGGCAATTAAGTTCTAATATTTATATATTTATAAGTTTTATTTAAATACAATTCTACTTCATTGAAACGTAGATTGCTATTTAACCGACTTTTTACCAGGTTTTTGATAAAATTTAACTTTTGACGAAGCGTTGAAAATACTTCGGAAGGCATCATTACAAATGCGTGACAACGCTAGATGCTGCCTCATTTTACACATCAGTGGCTCTCTTTCCTTTGATTTCTTTGATTGTACTTGTTCAAAGATGACTTGAATAAAAGTGCGTATATTGAAATGAAGGGTGTTTTTAATGAAAATATTCCTTTTTCGAATATATTTCAGAATAAGGTTGACTATAACTTCACGGGGAGTAACAAAAGAACTTGAGAATATTTGCCATTTTATCTTGTGGATGTTGCAAAAGTTGACTATGGGAAAAGCCTGAAAATGTCAGATAAATTCGTCACGAAAAATGTCACAGAGAAATATCCAGATTGATGACGAGCAGCACCGCCTAAGGTATTAAGCTTTATATGTAAGCATGCAGGATGGCCTTATTAGACGCCGCTGTATTAGGGAAAGTTAGACGTAACACACAATTTTCCCTATAAATGTCATGCAATTGTAAAATGTGATCCATTTGTGAAACCTTACAAATGTTAAAGTTATCAATAGAAAGTATTAGCTTCGTAAGACAACTCGCTCGTTATATCGACCATTCACGAAAGCTTAATAGCCAATCAGAGAACCTACTTTAAATTAAGAAAAAAAAACAATGTAAAAGCAGCGGACCTCGCACCGTATCGTCAGCCTACTTGACCCAACGCACTTTTCGCTATCAAATATAGGTCACGCAATCCTCAAGCCGTCCTCTTAAAGCAGGTGTCCCTCAAGGCTCTTGCTTCTCCCCAATCCACTTCTTAGTCTACACGAGTGACATTCCAAAGAAGCCACAGGTCAGTCTCGCGCTATTCGCGGACAACATGGCCCTATACTTCTCTAACCGTCACAAAGGTTGCATCACAATTCGACTCCAAGCCGCAAGCATGAACTGCACTTATATAATAAGACTTATCATGGCTTGTGCTTCCGTATTTATTACAAACTGTACAGAATAAAGTTCTGCATAGCGCCTCCGGTGCAAACGGGTACCGACACAACGTAGACTTAGACGAAGATTCCAAAATCGTCTGATGGTGTGACGTCACGGCGCTATTTTACGACTGCCGCCGTAGAGGGTCTACGCTGGTGCTGGTACAACTCTACGGTGCGTCACTATCGCCCGCTTAACGTATTAGTCGACCCGGACGACGTCACACCATCAGACGGACCAACCGACCCGGCCGCGGTTAACTCTGCACAAACCAACACTCTACAAACAGTTAGAAGTTGCAACATATTCACAATACCCCGCCAACGCATAAGAGCGTATTTAGATACGCTCTTCCGAACATCTCGACCGTCCGAGATGAGGTCCGAACCTCCTTTGGACGGTCCATAGATCGGTCATAGTCCATAGCTTATCGATAAAAGGTAAACAGTAGATGTACACTTATACACCTACCTCAAAAAAAAACACTTGCAGGCTATAGTAATATTATAAAATTGCATTTGATCAATATCATCTTATAATTCTTTGTCTCTCAGTGATAAGCTTATCTTCCTACTGAGGGTCAAGTCCCGGTTACACCCAGACAATGTTTAAAAATGAGAGAGTACATTTTATTTATTTTCTGGCCTAAATGTTGAAAAGCAAGTCCTTCACCTGGTAGCAAGTGTCACTTCCGCGAAATATACAGAAGCAGGGGCTCTAAAAATCGAGGCCAATGTTTTTGACTGTCTTCACTAACCA
Organism: Bhutanitis thaidina; assembly: GCA_029286595.1. NCBI lineage: Eukaryota > Metazoa > Arthropoda > Insecta > Lepidoptera > Papilionidae > Bhutanitis > Bhutanitis thaidina. The sequence goes on along the minus strand of JAGSMS010000020.1, from coordinate 2,092,010 downwards.
CATCCTATTATATCTAGATATACACATCTCTTTATTATTATGTTAGCAACAAATAAATCTTTATTTCTTTACATTGTAAGTGACCATTTTATTAAAACGTTTTTCCATAAAACAATATTCACTACGTACTTTACTGAAAAGTGAAATTTTCTCACATAAACGAAATGTTAAATTGTTTTAGGTTCAGCGTGGGAATTGTAGGCAGATATCTGAATAAGTATAATGAAGAGTATTAAAGGCAAATCAGTCGTTGATGCGGGAAATAAGATGACATCCAACTTTGACAGGTATTTTAGGTGATACCTCCTCCGGTTCTTGCTATTTATGCTCACGGAACTGAATGAAATTGAAATTTATAGTGAAATGATTTTATGAAATTCGATCCGAATTAATTTTAATGATATCTTTCTAAACGCTTTCAGTCACAAAGTAAACGCAAACAATCGCAAAATTTCATATCTCGTGTACGTGGTACACCTTGCTGAATGATGAAGGAAGCTTTGGGTACCAAGTGACGAACATATATTGATTCTAATACGACGAGAAATATAAATCCTGTAGACGGGTAAAGGCTCTGGTGATATGTCAGAATATCAATCTGTTGAAATACCACAGAGTACTGATGGTTAGGTTATGCATAAGAGCTATGTGCAAGCTAAAAACGATAGAAAGCTTCCAGCCATATTTTTTAAGACATAAAATATTGAGATTCCCGTCATTGTACATATTTGAGAGTGCAATGTTTGTAAAAAATAACTTAGCATTGTTTCCGAAAGCAAGTCATAATCGCAGTAGGCTTGACATCTATAGAATATGTGTACGCTAAAGCAACTCAATGCTCATGAACAAAAGTGCTCTCTGCATGGCAGCCAAGATTTATAACAAACTTCCAAATGAATTAAAGGAATTAAATACAAATTTATTTAAGAAAAGATTGCGCAATATTTTGACTCGAAAACGCCATTATAATGTCAATGAATTCTTGTTGGACCAATACTTGTGTTAAATTTATTTATCATATGCCTTCTGTTTGCAAATATTGACTTTTAATATCAATCTATTAATTTCTTGACACGTTTAATATTAATGATTAAATAATGTGACAATTTTTTAGCGAACATTTAAATATTTGCATACTACGGTGAATAGAGTAGTAGAATATAGCGAATCAATGCATAATTGACATCTGTCTAAATATATCTGTATAACCTGTAATAATTAACATCTGTATAAATATATCTGTATAACCTGTAATAATTAACATCTGTATAATCATTTGTTTGCGGAATTATTGATTACGATTAGCAGTCTCTAGTACTAGACTGCACAGCGGGATGATTATGGGCAAATATTCCATGCACTACATTTTTTTTTTTTTATAGAAGAAGGGGGCAAACGAGCGTGCGGCTCACCTGATGGTAAGTGATCACCGACGCCCACGAACATCCACAACACCGGAGGAGCTACAGATGCGCTGCCGGCCTTTAAGGAAGGAATAAGCTCTTTTCTTGAAGGTCCCTAAGTCGTAACTGTTCGGAAATACTACTGGCGACAGCTGATTCCACAAATTCGAAGTGCGTGGCAGAAAACTTCGATTAAAACGCACTGTGGTGGAATGCCAACCATGTGGTACCGATGGAACTTCGAATTCTGTCGCTATGTACGATGGTGAAACTCAGCAGCTGGGATCAATCCGAACAGTTCCTCAGAACATTCCCCGTGGATCTAGCTCTGTGCTTACACAAGACGATAATCGGGCGAGACACAGATACCCGCGGGGGAGGCACAAGAGTATCTGCCAACCCAACTTATGCATGTGACTTTAAAATCAACAAAGTGAAAGCCGGAATATTCGTGTAAGATATGTTTAAGGTACATTATATTTTTTTGCTTCGGATTAACTTTTGCGTGCGTTTACAAAATAATAGCCTTAATTTAATACTTGCCTTTGTCATTGTTCTTAACTCACATAGTGTTCGATATTCATAGGGAAATAATAGTCAAGTTGGAGAGGTTATCCTTCACGCTACTCCTCTGCTGGTGAGCAGACATCGAAAGTATTTGTTAATTTTTAGACTGACAGACAGAGAACGAGAGAGAAAGAGAGAGAGAGAGAGAGATAGAATTTATTGTAGTTACTGGTAATTACCGGTAAGGCAAGCCGGTCTTTTGAGCATGAGGTAAGAGCAGTAGTAGCTCATCGGTCAGAGCGCTCACTTTAATTTCATGGAGAGCGAGTGACCTGGATTCGATCCCCGGTGCCGTCACTCAAAATTGTTAAGTTTAAGTATTGTATTTACCACGTGACCGGCGGTGAAGGAAAACGTCGTGAGGAAATCTGCAGGTCTGCGAAATAACAAAAAAAATGTGGATCCGCACAGAAGCAGCGCGGACCCTTCCCGGCTCCAAAACCCTCTCATCTGAGACACGTTAAAATCCACATAGATATGTGATAGTGCCAAGCGGCGGCTTTTGCCGCTGCTCGAATGGGCCGGCTCGACCGGGTTGGTACCACGGCCTCGCAGAATACCGGCGTGAAGTCGAGAACATCTTTTGCTCTGCGTTTTGTTCGGTGAGTGAGGTCTCCCCATCCCCTTCCTTAACATCCCTTGCATCTCCCAAATACCCATGAAAGCCGGCAACGCACCTGTACGTTTTACAGATGTAAGTGGGCGACGGTAATCACTTACCATCAGGTGAAACGCTTGCTCATTTGCCGCCTTTCCCATTTCACTGCATGTATTTATAATAGGAAGTATACTAGATGCAACACGGAACGTGGAGATATTATTGATCTTCCTAAACATTGTATAGCTCAATTGTCATGTGTCGAACTGGAAGGGTTCATAGGGTTTAGATGTATCTGATGATAATGATTGAAAACAATTTGAAAATGTCTATTTTATAAATATTGTATTGTTTGCACTTAATTTTCTGATCCAAAGTCAATCTAAACTTTAAGTCTCTCGGAGAAAATATCTGTTTGAATAATTCAATGTAAGACTTTGGACTGCTCACGTCTCCACCATTTAGTAAGTACTGTTTTAGGTTTGCCAATGCCAACCTTTTAAAGTTATTTTGCAAAATCATGCATAACATTTAATCACAGGACATTATTTTTATGCATCACCTTTGATTTTAAACTCCAGTGGGGTTCCAGTATAGAAACTTAAGCGAATAAAGTCAGTTCAGCTGCTTATGCTATAAGAAAAATAGCATTAGTCAACTGACTAATGTAGCCACTGCTTAAACAAACTTTTGTAAGTTTCCAACTATAATGTCTTATGGTATTACATTATGGAGATATGTCTGTAAGGGCCTCTCTCTCTCTCTCTCTCCATGAGTGTGTGAGTCTCTATCTCTCCATGCATGTGTTGTATGTGTGTATGTCGGTGAGTGTGTGAGTGAATAATAAATTAAGACCAGATGCTATGCATCTGCCGTCTAGTCCGCTTGCGCCGTCGCCCGCGCATACGTGTGCTCGCCCCTCGGTTTGAGCAGCCATGACACTGTGCCGGAGTGTTTCGCAGCGGGATGAGTCATTAGTTCGCAATGGGTCGTTAGTGACCCCGCACCTGCGGTGCCTACTCGGCCCTATTGTCTTTCCGCGTCTTTGTCCGCGTGTTATTAAAGTGAGTGTCAAGCCCGTCGCCCGCGCATACGTGTGCTCGCCCCTCGGTTTGAGCAGCCATGACACTGTGCCGGAGTGTTTCGCAGCGGGATGAGTCATTAGTTCGCAATGGGTCGTTAGTGACCCCGCACCTGCGGGTGCCTACTCGGCCCTATTGTCTTTCCGCGTCTTTGTCCGCGTGTTATTAAAGTGAGTGCCGTCCGTGTCCCGCGCACGCCGCGCAGCAGTCCTGTTTGCGACTTCGCCCCGCGCATACGTGTGCTCGCCCCTCGGTTTGAGCAGCCATGACACTGTGCCGGAGTGTCTCACAATCGGGTTCTGTCGTGTCGGTTAGTCAGGGCCGTTGGTCGCCGCGCCTCAATCTTCCCGCGCATATTCGCGAGCTATTAAGTAGTGAGTGCCGTCCGTGTCCCGCGCACGCCGCGCAGCAGTCCTGTTTGCGACTTCGCCCCGCGCATACGTGTGCTCGCCCTAGGGTTAGAAGCAGCCATATACACTTTGCCGGAGCGTCTCACGATCGGGGTCTGTCGCGTCGGTTTGTCAGGGTCATAGGTCTTCACGCCACTATTAGCCTCCCGCATACGTGTGCTCGCCCCTCGGTTTGAGCAGCCATAACACTTTGTCGGAGTTTCGCAGTACAATATGTCGTGTGTCAGTATATCGCTAGTGGGCCCCGCATCAGCGGGTCCCTACTTCGACTCTACCACTTTTCCCGCGTTCAATCGCGAGCCATTACTAGTGAGTGCCGTCCGTGTCCCGCGCACGCCGCGCAGCAGTCCTGTTTGCGACTTCGCCCCGCGCATACGTGTGCTCGCCCTAGGGTTAGAAGCAGCCATATACACTTTGCCTGGGTAATAACCACCACAATCGGGTTCTATCGTGTCAGTTTGTATCAGGTCACTTAGGTCTTCACGCCACTATTGGCCTCGCATACGTGTGCTCGCCCCTCGGTTTGAGCAGCCATAACACTTTGTCGGAGTTTCGCAGTACAATATGTCGTGTGTCAGTATATCGCTAGTGGGCCCCGCATCAGCGGGTCCCTACTTCGACTCTACCACTTTTCCCGCGTTCAATCGCGAGCCATTACTAGTGAGTGCCGTCCGTGTCCCGCGCACGCTACGCGGCGGTCCCGTTAGCGACTTCGTTCCGCATACGTGTGCTCACCCCCAAGGGTTAGAAGCAGCCATATACACTTTGCCGGAGCGTCTCACGATCGGGGTCTGTCGCGTCGGTTTGTCAGGGTTCACCGGTCTCCGCACCACTATTTTTGTCTTATCCTTCCGCGTATAAATCCGCGCGCCATTAAAGTAAATCGTCATCCCGCCAAACTCGCGGGCCAATCTGCTCGCGAGTCAATTCAGATGAGGCTGTGAAAGCCTCCGCTAACAGCGTGTGGATGGTTTTAGTCGGTATGGTCCTCCTTCAGGGGATTGAGTCCGACATAAGCAGTTGCTGGCCTACCGGCCAGCAACAGGGTATGCGTAACAGCATTTTCCATCCAGGAAAAAAAAAAAAAAAAAAAGCATCTAAGTCGTTATTGAGCTGTGATAATTAACCAAAATGTTAAACAAATATAACATAACTCGGATAAATATTCAATTTAATTTTCTAGAAAGTCAACACGATTCTAGATAACTCATGCCTAAAGAAACGAAATACTGAATAAACGAAAACAGGTTTATTCGGTATATAAGCGATGGTCTTTTTATACCAAGGTTTCCTAAATCACGAGAACAATCCAACCGAGCTCGAACCATGGGCTATAAATGTATCACTTGACAATTACTTGAGTGAATAACGGTTGATAAATGCCAATATATTAACTATTTGTTGTAAAAAAGGAAAAGAAAATGGAAATAATCACGTGAGATCGTGAAACGTCATGTTTCGTCGTTTCGTCGTTGTCGTCACGTCACCATGTTATTCAGTCCCTAACTAGAATTCTTCTTGCGTCTTGGCAACTGGCAGATGATAAGATATACATTATAACACTTAGATAAATCATGATACATGCCTTATAAAGAAACATTCATGACTCTGTTACAAACAATCATATTAATCATACAAATGTTTGCGCTCAGAAGGGAGAACCGCGGCCTCCCAGAATATCGGTGTATGTACAGGCTCCTTCTGCGTTTCGTTCGATGAGTGAGGTAACTGGAGGCCCACTAACCTTTCCGATCTCCCATCCTCATCTTTCCTCCCAACTCCGAAATATCATTAACGATCTGCATCCCCTCTGGTGTTGCACTTACATCTAAGTGAGAGAAGGTAATCAAGGTTAAGTAGGGAAAGAGTCCCTGCTTTTCATTTCCAAACGTTATGACATGTTCACTCTTGACGAAAATTGTGCACAGTATCGAAACTTGTAGTTCGCTCTTCACTGTTCTTTTGATGCAGTTCATGATATAAAAACTCACCTTCTATTGCAGCTTTAAGGAATTATGACAATTTCGTTTTGGAGCCCGAAGGTCAACCCTTCAGGATTTGCATTAAATTTAAAAGATGGTTTTTTCGTTGTACTCCACTAACTTACCTACCTTTTGAGTTTTAAACTATTTAATTCTAGATCAGACATCAGAATTTTATCAGGCTATTTAAGTTCAGTGCTAAACACAGGCCTTTCAAGAAAGGGCCAGCAAAATCCAGCATTCATCGACTTCCCGCTACAATGCGCAGGTCGTCACTCCATCTTGTGGGGGGTCAATGGCTCTTAATTCAGCATCCATTTCTTGAAATGTTTACTTATACTCTAACTGCAGGATAAACTGGTGATGTTCGTGAGCTCGGGTGATGCTGCTCCCCATCACTACGTCTGTGGGATTGGGGTTCGGCAGTTTTCGTACGGATTCTTCGCCATAACTTGTTTATTAGCAAGAAGCGAACAAACGAAGCTCTGGCGACCGACTGACTGCTGTATTTTGAAAAATGTATCTATGTATGTATATATTTACGCCTTGTTCCCAACCAGGTAGGCAGAGACAATCTTCTTCCATTTGCTACGGTCCTGACATACGTCTTTCGCTTCTGCCACTTTTATCTTCGCATGCATGCGCGTTGGTTTAGAGTACAATTGACCTGGCCTTTTTTCAGAACATCTCCGATTTGATCGTGAAATGTTCGCCTAGATGTTCCTCTCCTGACTCTACCATTTTGAAAAAAGAATGGTATATTCCCCCTTTTACCCAGTCAAGTAAAGCTATTATTAAATACAATGAATATTAGATTAAAATGAATTACTTAAATAATTTTAAAAATTAGTATTTCATCGAATAATCATCCAAATAAAACGTTTTAACTACTCTTCTACGCTACTTAACCGAGAAATCTTTACGAAATTTAAATAATAATTGCATTTTTAAGGAATCTCCTATTATACAACTCACTTTTGTTTTGAAATTTATTACAAGATGCAATATGGAGTAATTTGGAACAGTATTCTGAAGGAAATAGAAACTCTTAAATCTATTGTTGGAAGGTTCCAGAAGATATATATCCAATTTCCTGCAGTATTTCTTCGTATTGTTGTTTTACGATATTTATGTTACTAAATCAAAATAAAATGTTTTCTGTGGAAGGAAATCAAATATCGTAAGTATTATTTAACTGATCTAAAATCGTTAGTAAAACTTTATTAGGAATTTCCGTATGCTTAGAAAGTACACTTTTTTTAATGAATGCTTTAATTAAATTATACTCTTTCTTGTAGATATATTGTATTCTTGACATCTGTACTTATGTTTCTTTTTATAATAGTAGTTCGGTAGGATTTTATTTTTTTGATTTTATGTGAGTAATGATGCAATATTGGTAAAGATTTTTCATAATTAAAGTAACAAGGCAGAAGGAAGCCTTTGCCGAGCTGTGGGCACTTACAGGCTGTTACTTTTAGGAAATTATTTAATATCATTCGCTATGGATAAGTTTGATTCTTAAAAGTCAAATGTTAAAAAAATATATTTTTTTAAGATGTTGTATTTATTTATTATTTGTTTATTTTATTTATTTATTTAATAATTTATGTACACACAAGTAAAACCGAATAAAAAGAAATATGATGGGAAGAAGTGGTCTGTACAAAGGTACTGCTTATTTCTTAAGAAATTTCTTCCAGCAGACCTGCGACAGGAGAATAGCTAGTGATTGGTAGATTCCGCGCGTACAATACAAAAAAAAACATACATATATGCGTTTTTATGGGAAAGGTGGCAAAAGAGATGGCGGCTCACTTCATGGTAAGTGATTACTGAGGAGCTGCAGGTACGTTACTGGCCCTTAAGAATATTTGGGTGATGGGAGGTAGTATGATGAGGAGGGACGGGGAGAGGGAGTGGACCACCGGTCATGTCATTCACCGAATGAAAAGCAGAACCACTAGATGCATCTTCTTCACGCCGGAATTCTGCAAGGTCGAAGTGCTACCCCGGTCAAAACAGCCCATTGTAGCAGCAGGTAGAGCAGCTGCTTAGCTCTAACACGGCGAAAAAAATACTTAGAATAGTGAGGAATAGAACTCTCGACTGGGAGAAAAGTGAACAGTTTCAGAATAACAATGATATGACATAGCTGTTGCGAATCACCTACACAAGAGTGTAAACAATAGACAAAACTTCGTCATCTGGAAATATTCTTCATTTTGCACAATGGCCTATTGTAAGAGGATTTGCTATAACCCCATGCTTGGTAGGCAGGTTGGCGGTCGCAGTACCAGACGTCTCGTTAAGTAAACGCTGCTGGTTACCATAGGTCCGGGTATTATATTATTATTTATATTAAGTAAGGATCAGCCGGCTGAAGTGGCAATGGGCCTGCCACATAGCTACCTTTCTTTAGAACCTTAGAGTGAGGACCTGCGCAGTGTTACGGGAAGTCGATGGATGCAGGTGGCTCACGACCGGCTAGGCAATCTTTGGGGGGGGCCTATGTTCAGCAATGGACTTGTGATAGGCTGAAATGACGATGATGCTGACGTATAAGAGTATTAGAAAGAAAGAAATGAAGACATTTCTAGCGTTAAGCATCCGGATCTTGACTAACTCTTGTCTAAATCTCTGTGGTCTTAATTATTTTAATCTCAAACTTTAGGGATCTCGGGTAGCCCCATGCGTATCGGAATATCTCGCGTTTTACTACAACTCTATTGGGATAATAATTAAACATATATACGTAATATATATATATAGTCTTAACCTAATTTTAACTCTACTATTACTAGAGTCTCACTATTAGTAGAGTCACAAATTGAAGACGATTCTGTATTTTTAATGCTACGTGTTTTGATAATCTATTTTCATGCCTCGTTTACTAACGATTGAATAATAATCAGTCATAACGAGATTATCCGCGCCTAAATCGGATGACAATATCGGATGGCAGTTGTGACAATGGTAAGAAAAATTTCAAGTCGGTCTCGGTGCAGTTTCCTATTCGAGTAGTTCCATTATGAATATAATGAATGAATGAATGAATGAAAAATTTAAAGTGTAACCACTTAGTGACAGCTTTTGTCAGCTTCGAGCTTCGAGGTTTATTTTTAATTGTGTAAAAACTACTCGATACTAAGAATATTGTTATGGTTTCGTGACCCTTTTTTTTGTATAAACGTATAAGGTGTAACATAAGTGAATAATGATACGCCCAATTTATTCAGCACTACAGCTCAAAGTTTAAAATAAAAAAAACCCGTTGTAGCTTGTTGTGAGTGAGAGAGATAGAATTAAGTAACTAAATCCTCTCTCAAGTACTCTGTCTTGTAATATGCCGTCTGAAAATCGGTTTTTGAATAGCTTTAGATTAATTTAAGATTTTTTGACATGGTTTTTATACGGTAATTTGAAGTCAGAACTTGGACTAAGGACTTATCAGGTGAACCAATTATGTATTTAAAATACAACTGGCTCGGCAATCAGATCAACCAAGTCAAATAGGTTAATAAGTTGTCCGATTAAGTGAGCATTAAATTTATTAAATAAAAATTATGTTATATTGGCTTTGGGAAACTTTGACTAAACTGCCTTAAAGCCTTCTCAAATGCACAGAGTTTGAAATTATCATTTTCATTTAAACCATTGGCGTCAATTACAAGTCAGACGATGTTAAATTATTCAAGCGAAAGTTCGCTAAACTGTTTCAACAGTTGACGAATAATTTAGGGTTAATTCGCTTTAATGTTAGACTTCTGTGTTTTTATCCACAGAATACTAATTATATTATAGTGGAAGTTACATAAAATTAATGATTTCTTTGAACACATTTGAAATTAAACTATAATTTACGGATTTTATCGCGTTTTATTTTGTTTTTATGTTCCAGGTGTTACGATTACTTTACGACAGCCGTGGTCACGGAATGAGGTGTTAGACGTCCAGATTACTATAGTTAACTTGGGCTACCTTCAGCTTTTATTTATTAATTTTGGTCCGATCTACGCAGAATGTGCACACAGTATCTTGAGGTCGTGCAGTGGTATGCTTGGTTTAAGATTTAATTTTGTTTATTACTCGATCCCAATCCGGAGGAAGCACCCAGCCGTCTTCTCTATTGAAATTAGAATGTATTTTGAATTCAATAGCCTCGCGAATCGTCATTGGTAGGAATAGGTGTTCTTTTGCGATTTGAGGTCTATCAAATATGAAGTAATGGTTATTACAATAGGAAGTGATACTTATGTAATAGTTTTAACAAGTTCTTATCCGTTATTATAAAAGTTATATCTTTTTTATCATTTCTAAAGAAACTATTTGGTAGATAAACAATGGTGGCTGTACACTGGTTGAAATATAAGCCTATTTTCTTCAATGAATTAAATATCGTTACGGGAATATTCTGGAATAATCGAAAATAAAAAGAAGATCGAAATTCGGGACTATATAAGGAGCACTGGAGTGCGCTAAGGACAGTCCAGTGGTTATTTCTAATGTAAATGGAAGAGGAAGATCACGAAGAAATGGAAGAATAGAAGAGCTTGCTTGTGGCAACATGTTATGAGGCCGCAAGTCTACCCGCAAGTACAGAGACACTCACTCCTCTTGAACTAAACGGGTCCTGCCGTTTCCCAGATACGATACGTGTACGCGATAAGATCGATGGAATTGTCAGATGCAAAGTGAACAAAAGGTATGTGATCTTAACCGGAGATGAAAATCGATATTATGTGTGATGCAGGACTATTGGCTCCGGCTAAGATTCGAATCTGCGACCCGTAGCTATCGTCCAGCGTAATAATGTGATTATAAATAGCTTTCCACCGTGGTAGCAGAATGGTTTAGAGCTCTCACTGTAGTTTCGTAGAGCGCGTGTGACCTGGGTTCGATCCCCGGTGCCGGCGCCACTAAATTTGTTTATAGCAATTTTAAGTGCTGTATTTACTACGTGCTCGGCGGTGAAGGAAAACAGCGTGAGGAAACCTGCATGACTGAAAGTGAAACTCTCTGATACTCGTAGGAGTCCTTTGCCCAGCTGTGGGCACTTACAGGCCGCTACTTTACTTTATTTTAAACAGATTTCTAAACTTCATTTCATACGCATAGCTATTTTGTAAATAAAAAGAATATAACACTTCGTTATTTTATTAAACCATTCCATCTCTCGTTTAATAACGAATTTGAATATAAATTGTGAATATTTACTTACACAAAGACGTAAAGTAAGAAGCTACGAGCTGCATTATGGCAGATAAATATTTAACCTAGAAGAACACGAAAGCGGGATTAAAACCGTTAGCACTTAACTTATAGGATTCTTTTATATATTCATAAAACGGACTTACAAAATGTACACCATTTTTTATTAATAATTAGAAAGAAAGAAAGACAAACAAACATTGCAACACATTTAATAAAACAACTATTTACACAAACAATGTTTAACGTTGACTCCTCTAGACGCGTCGCGTGGCGCGCGGGGCGAACAGATCACACTCAGCGTAATTCTGCAGTTATTTTTTTCAAAATTAAATACTGTCATCACTTATCCTACCAATTATCGAATATGCAGATGTGCGTTACCCAGGTCCACCGATCCGTCCAATATCTTCTCACTAAACTGTAGCGCATTCTCAATAACTGCATAAGATTTATATTCGGTTTACGTAAGTATGATCATATTTCCTTCTATCGTTCTAAGATAAAATGGCTTTCTATTCACCAAAGGCGTAACTCCAGAATCTTATCAGTACTTTATTCCGTTTTGAACGATGCAAACTCTCCTTCGTATTTAAGGATAACTTCAATTTTCTTTATTCGAGTCATAATCGAGTGCTTCGGACTTCAAACAGCCTCAAAGTTAGTGTTCCACAACAAAGTTCTGGTTTCTTTTCTTCTTCTTTCACCGTACAAGCCACTCTTCTTTCGAACGCTCTCTCCGATGATATCAAGCTCGTAATAAAAACTCTTTTAAAACCCTGCTCCGTCGTCACTTTCTGAAGGCAAATGCCATCTGAGATTTTCCTCTCAATATTTAATTTGTTTATGTATTATATGTTTATGTATAGTGTGTGTTATAAGTATGTAATTATGTAAGTATAAGGGCATTTAATATTAATATTCAATTAACATTTATTTTTTATTTTAAACCTGCCAACATGTTTACCTGATAGAGAATGCCAAAAGGCATTAAGTCCGCCCATTGCAAACCTTATTTTTAGGGTCACAATAAAAAATAAATAAATATGATAAATGCTGTCTGCTATCGGCGAAAGAATCTACACCACTTTTTATCCGTGGGTGTCGTAAGAGGCGATTAAGGGAAAATCTACCGATAGATGGCGGGATAATCAATCCCGAAAAATAGCAGACCAGACCGATGACGTGCAGCAGCATTTAAGGTGTCTGGTACCGCCATCATCATTCCGCTTGCCGAGCGCGACGATTATGACAAATCTCCCGCAATGAAGAAGTAGATTAAAACTATTTACGGGCCGATAAGGTAATGTTATTGAAATAAACAAACTAACTAATGTAGACTACAAACAACGTACGCCTAATATTTTTGTCTGCATTCATTTAAATTATTTTGTAATCCGTGTATGCGTTTACTTACAATTCATATGCCAATGACAATTGCTTCCCAAACTATACGGGAGGAGACGGAATGTAAATATCAGAAACTGTCTCATGCAGTTGCTAACTTCGATCGACACACAGACTAACATTCTTTATATATTTGTATAAAAAAGTCTTAAAGTATCCCAAAATATCCGGTAGAAGCACAATACAGTATTATTCTATAATCATAATGTTAAACTTTTAATATAATACGCAGTAAGTTATACTCAAAAGCTCTTTGTTAGTCAAGTTTTAGCCAAACATAATAAAAGCTAAATGATACGTGTTAGAGTCAAGCGGTGGCTTTTGCTGCTTCTCGTCGTCCGGCTCGTCCGGGTTCGTAGTACTAGCAGAATACTGACGTGAAGCAGAGCCTCTTGCTTCTGCGTTTCGTTCGGTGTGTGAGGTAACCGGAGGGCCACTCCCACTCACCATCCCCCTCATTCTGCCTCCTATCTGTCAACCCCCAAATATCTTTAAGTTGGCAACGCACCCGCAGCACGTCTAATGTTGCAGATATACGTGAGAGATGGTAATCACGAGCCACTTGCTCGTTTGCCGACAGTTCCATAAAAAGCTTCATGACTTAGGATCGATAAACGAATCGCAACTTCCCGATAACAAAACGAAGAAGCAAAGTCGGAGCAAAATTGTTCGTTTTTGTAACGTGGTCGTGTTTCCCAAAACGTTTTCGTTTCGGGATATAATCAGGGTCTATGTTTCATATCGCACCGGCCGGCACGGACGGCTATTGTTGCCGATAATATCTTTTGCTCGGTTCCCATGCTCGCCAGATGCAAACTTGAACTTTGTTGTTATGTAACGGCGGTTGAAAACCTAGTCTTAGTAGACTAGGTTTTCAACCGCTGTATATAAATCTCGTATACTTAGTAGTTTACGAGGTTTATATAGAACTTAAATTTAATCAATCTCAATCTTCTTCAGTTAGTCGACTTTTCCTTTAGAAGAAATCTGTATATAATTTATTAATTCATTATTGTGTCCCTAAATAAATAAAGGAATACAATGGGCGGACTTAATGCCTTTTGGCATTCTCTACCAGTCAACCATGGGTGAGGAAGAAAACATGTTGGCAGGTACAAAATAAATAATACATATAAATTAAACATAAATATTAAATATATAACCCTTATAATATACTTACATACTTATAACATAATATATATAATACACTATACATAAACATATAATACATACATAAACAAATTAAATATGGAGAGAAAAATCTCAGATGGCTTTTGCCTTCAGATAGTGACGACGGAGCAGGGCTTTGAAGGAGTTTTTGTTCGGAGCTTTCTTGATATCATCGGGGAGAGCGTTCCAGAGAAGTGTGGCTTGAACGGTGAAAGAAGAAGAAAAGAAACCAGTACTATGTTCTGGAACACTAACCTTCAAGCTGTTTGAAGTTCGAGATATAATGTATAATCTTAATATAATTTTTTTAAATATTAAAATAACTTCTAAATTTGCACATCTAAGCAAGCAGAACAAGTGATCTGTTTTCAAAAATATATAACAAATTATCTAAAGCCTAGTTCTATGGAAATAGAAAATTTATTTGTTACTTAGTTACATGTTGAAAATAATGATGAGTTTTCTGGTATTTACGCGAATATAACACTTTTGAAATTAAACTATTATTTACGGATTTTATCGCTTCTATTTAAAAAAAATTTAATCTCGAAGCGTCAAGGAACACATAGCTGATGTAAAACATAGCCGCTCTAGGTAGTCTGAAGTCGCCAATCATATTCTGGATCGCCCCAACCATTATATTATATTTGACAGACCACATATCCTCGCTAAATAATTCCGATTCGGGGATGATTCGCGCGGTTATAGAAATTAAAAAAAAAAAAAATCATTTCAATAGAGAAGATGGCTGGGTGCTACCACCTGCTTGGGATCCGGTAATTAATATCCAAGATCTGGCATACCACTGCGCGATCTCAGGTATTCTGATATCGCGCAGGTATGTGAGCTCATTCTGCGTAGATCGGGTTAACTATGACATCTGGACGTCAAACACATCAGTCCTCCCCGTGACCATGGATGCTATAAAGCATCCGAAACGTCACGATTTAAAAAATCTAATTAAATGTGATAGAATCTGTAAATAATAGTTTAATTTCAACTGCTGCTAAGATAAATCTGCCTAACGAACCTTGGAAGCGCATCGAACGAAACTAAAGATTGTTGAAAGTAATGAGAGATTTATATTTCGATGAGGAAATATTTTGAATTAAAACAAAAGATAATTTTAATACGTTCTTACTTAAACAACCTTTTCTACTTCGTTTTATTATTTCGTTCAAACGGAAAATGATAAAACTACTTCGTTAAACTAATACTATAAAAGAGAGAGCAAGTTAAGGAAATATAAAAAGCAGTTACAGTGCAGTGAATGAATCCGTTGTAAGAATCACGTACCTTAACCAAATACGGCTTAGCGGTCAGCAGATTCTATCATTTTGTGTTGGTGGTAGAAAAGCGAAGCGAAGGTTTTTGCTGTTGCTCGAATGGGATAGTACCAGGGCCACGCAGAACACTGGCGTGAAGTAGAGCCATCTTGTGCTTCTGCGTTTAGTTCTGTGAGTGAGGTGGCCGGGGGTTTCGGTTTAAACGAATCAGTTTCGTAGTTAATATGATGAAATGAAAAAATGTCTGTACTTTATTAATATGCCCATGGATGAGCGGAGGCCTCCTCTCCTATTTTCGAGAGTGATCGGAGCTGGGGAGGGCAACCAAGCTGCTCCAGTTGGCGGACTTCATACGTCCACGAAATAACATATTTATTATTTCTCAGCTTTCCTCACGATGTTTTCCTTCACCGCTGAGCACGTGGTACGTTCTGCGCATAGATTATAATTATATTGGTGCCGGAAATCGAACCCAGTCAGAGTAAAAGGATCAGAGCGTACGTACGCTTAAATATGAAAAAACAATGTAAAAGCTGCGTTCTAAATATAGAACTGTAAAAACTGTTTCGCAGAATGTGAATATTTCGCGCACTGAATATGGTACATTTCAATACCTTTGTTCGCATATTCTTCATACTGGATTGCATTCACTCTGTTCGTCGATCAGTGATCTTTTATTGTCAAATGGAATGAGTGCTCGTTTTTCAACCTCGCTGAAATAAATTTAAAAAATAGGATTCGCGACACTCGGCTGCTACGTGCAGTACTCCACGGTTTCAGCCTAATTATTATACGACTGTGAAATACACTTTATTGTACGCCAATTATCAAAAATAGAAACAAAAATGAAAAGAAACATAAAATACACTAAGGTAAAATTGGCGGGGCCTTATCGCTTCGAAGCGATCTCTACCAGGCAACCACTTTGCAGAGGAAATAATGACCAGTGAGCAAGGGTTAAGGGTGTAAGCAAGTTACTAAGAAGTGAAAATATAATATAACAAATATACATTGATATATAGTAATATATCTGAATAAATACACAATATATACCCATACATATACAAGAACGTAAGAGAAAAGAATAAATAAAATAAGAGCCATACGACGCAAAGAAAAGTAAGTGTTAAAGGAGAGATAAACGGATAATGAGAGATGAACGAATAACTATTTAGGGAGGAAGGAAGTGCGCTTTGTCCAGCGTTTTAAAAGTATATAGGGATTGTGCACGCTTTATATGAAGTAATAGGGAGTTCCAAAGCCGAACAGCTTCAATAGAAAAGGATTTATAATAGAAAGAAGTGTTATGTATGAATGGAATTTTTAAAGTAAGGTTGTTATCAGACTATGTATGCACTATCAACTTTAGTATTTTTAGCGAATAGAATAAGGCGTTGCTCTGCGGGAAATCCATCGTTTTAAAGAAATTGGAAAAGAAATCAATTAGCACTCCCACTCTTTGCAAGACGTTAAATTAAAATATTAATACAGAACTTTTTTTTTATGAGAAAGGCGGCAATCGAGCAAGGGGTTCACCTGATGGTGTTATGATGGATGATGATGGTATTATGATACCTGATGGATGGTGATTACCATCGACCACGTACATCTGCACCACGAGAGGTGCTGCAAGTACGTTGCTGACCTTTAAGGGTATTTGGGAGATGGGAGGGAGGACGAGGAGAGGGATGGGGACGGGGAGTGGGCCTCCGGATACCTCACTCACCGAACGAAACTCAGAAGCGTAAAATGCCTCTGATTCCCGCCGGTATACTGCTAGGCCTACTTGTAATGAACTGAGGTATATTGTGCTTAACTATAAACATTCCATTATAAACATAGATCGGCACGACCCGTGCCAAACCGCGGGATTCAAAGAGGAAATAATAATATGGACATGACATGATTCGCAAAAATTAAGAGTTATGTATTTGTAAATAAAAGTCAGAATATTAAATAAACTCGTAAAATGTATCATTTTTCATTAAAGAAAATATTGATAATCTATGGTTTCATTTTATGATGCGTAAAATATTACGTGCACTCATATAAAACGTAAGTGTTAAAATATAATCATTTGAAGTGCATAACGACCCTTCATAATTAATTAATTATATTGTATTGTCCCTACCTCTTCTATGTAACATTCTTTGTGATTAATGATTATATACACCCATTTTGAATTTCATGCAGTTTTATTTTATGGTAAAAATCATTAATCTTATCGCCGTTACGGACTTACTGTAATAAGAATATATTATTTTCGTTCGTCGATTCGAAAGCTGGAATCCCGGGGAATATCCATATTAACATAATGATTGAGGTCATTGACACCATGTGGCACGGGTCTATGCCGATCTATGATTATAAACGTCCAATTAAAGCTCGTCTATCAAATGGAAGTCTTCATTACCAAAAATTAGGGTAGTATGTTATAAAGAACTTAGTATAAAGAATGAAGATCACGGAAGTGCACGGTGTTCACAGCCAACTAAACTTGCGTACTGCGATTGTGAAACTTAATGCGAAGTACGTCGCGCAATAGGGGATAGGTGCTGACTGAAAATGAGCGTTGCGGTTAGCCCCGCGACACTATGCCATGTCAGTACCGTTTCATTTGACACGACACGTGTCATAAAGTTCAAAGTCGACTGACACTTCTCATAAATCATCTATTGTTTGCTTTTACCTTTGATTGTTTTTCTTGTAACTATGTATCTTTGCGTTGCGTAAATGATATTAGTTTACTAGTTATATACTATTTAGTCACCAAATTGATATTTTTAATTACACAAAATTTGATGTACAAATATACTTATTTCCATACTATAATTTTACACACTAATTTGAATGCGTAGTAGTAACGTTTTTCTTTATACTTCGTTCAATATTAAGGGAAAACTAAATTAGAATTTTTTACTACACCAAAGTTTTTTAATATAATTTAGGATAGAGAGTTGAAAAAACTCGAATCCCAAGAAATAACCTTGGTAACTTTTTAACTCGGGATAGCCTCTGGAAAGTCTTAGTTTCTTTTTGAGATCAATTACCTTTATATTTTTTACAAATTCAATTCTAGATATTTCAAACTACAAAACACCGTATTGAATATAGAATTTATATGACATTTCTGAATTATAAATTTTAATTGTATCTCAATACAAGGCTTCTATCAACATTGACAAGAATATCTTTCATTAAAAAAAGGGTTCGTTATTCTTGTTAAGAAATTGTACAAACCTATTTTAAATCTAAAATATACTACTAAATAATTACATTTAATTAACAATTAACCTTAATAGTAAAAACTAAATAATAATATTATTAAAATTTAAAAAAAAATGCTGAAATCTTTAAAACATTATTAAGCAAACAGTGGATTTTCTTGCGTTAAATTTATTCAAAGATAATTTAAGACGAGGGAAAATTCGATTTACAGATTTATCCCATTTTACTTGCGCGATATGAATATCTAATTACAAATTGGAGTGTAAAAGCCAAAACTACACATATCTTCAAATGCCATTGCAAAATTCACTGGGTGGCGTTATATCTGTTGGTATTTGTCATGTGACATGGATTTAAGCTCTGCCACATTAATGGTACAATTTGCACATATCGTTTCTATATGTCAAATACTAAAAGTAGTCTACTACTGCCTTTAAATATTGAAAGCTATATCACTTACTCGATTAAGAGAACGCGGGTCTGTAAGGACTCTACTTTCTTCGCTATATACGGACGCACTCGTCTCGAGTTCCATTACATCAGAAAAACCAAACAGAGCACTTCTCATAGTACGTGAACCCATTGTGTACTTCCACATATGGTCGGCGATGTACGACCATGCTTCGGCTCGGCAAATTCACAGGCTTTGAGACGGCTGGAGGCATAAATAATGGCGATGTGATATTCCCCGAATACCCTTATTGCTTGGATGGAGATAGCTTTCTTTCGCCTCGACAATTTTGATGGTTTTCATCGCTCATTGTACTAAATTTTGTAATCGAAAATACGGTTGTATTCGGAACCGTATGTACGGAAGTACAGATAATTTTAGTGCTTTCAACTCACTTCTCTCCAGTGATTATTTGGAACAAAGTGATAGGTGATGAGCCTGTCGTCGTCCTAATTACTAAGCCAACGATCCAATTCGTACATGAGTTTCAAAAATCTAATCGGTACGAGCCATGCACATAAAGGATCAAACTCTTAACGTGGTAGAGCCAAGCGGCGGTTTTAGCTGCTCCTCTAATGGGCCGGCTCGACCGGATTGGTACCACGGTCTCGCAGAATACCGGCGTGAAGTAGAGCCATCTTGTGCTTCTGCGTTTCGTTCGCTGAGTGAGGTAACCGGAGGCCCACATCCCCTCCCTGTTCCCCTCCTCTTCCCTCCCATATCTCACATATCCTTAAAGACCGGCAACGCACCTGCAGCATCTATGGTGTTGCAGATGCATGTGGGCGACGGTAATCACTTACCATCAGGTGAACCGCTTGCCCGTTCGCCGTCTTTTCCATAAAAAAAAACTCGTTTTGAACCCTAATCGCTCAACTACCATGACTTAATTACCATACATGACGTTGTTTTGGATACGCTGAAATAATCTACAAATCAGACACCAAGGCGATACTGGAGGTTGAGCTGGTGTTTGGGGTTATGTCTTGAAAGTATTGTGTTATTCAGAAAATGAAAACGCAGTCTGCGTTCTCGATGTTACTTTTCATTTAAGTAATAGAATCGTAATTTTGACTTGGGTTTTAATCTCCACCTGGATCATACGTACTTACATACTGAGATACTACTATGTCCCGTCCCTTATTATATTATTATTAATATAATATTTTTATTATTTCACAGACATGCAGGTTTTCTCACGATGTTTTCCTTCACCGCTGACCACTTGGTAAATACAGCACCGAGTGACCTGATCGAACCCAGGCCACTCGCGCTCTGTGATACTAAAGCGAGCTCCCTGACCACTAGGCTACCACGGATCTACTCAGCCCCTATTACTGTTTTATTACATGTATATATATATACATAGGTAGATCACACATTGGTTTTAATAGATATATTAAAAGCAATGTGTCATCTATCTATCTATTTTAATGAAAAAATAATACGAGTAAAATTTTACAGTAAAAATATATTTGAAATAATTGAATGTGCTTCCGAAACCATTATTTTAGTTGGACGGAACTTTTCGAGTGCCATTTACACTCGCTATGCGGCTATAGGTTTAAACGATTTTAACATGCATTTTAATTTGTATAAATCACGTAAAATTGTAAAAATTATAACTATTATTTTTAGGGGAAAGAGGGCAAACGTGCCACCGGCTCACCACCGACTAAACATCTGCAGCGCCAGAGGTGTTGAAAGATATTTGGAAAGGAGGGAGAGAGGAGAGGGAGGAAGAAGGGAGAAGGGGAAGTGGGCCTCCGGGTTACCTCATTCGGCGAACGAAACGCAAAAGCACAAGATGCCTCTACTCAGCTCTCTGCTCAGCTCCAGAAAAAGCCACCGCTTGGCTCTAACTCGTACAAAAAACTTAAATATTTTATTTTATATTTTAATATCTAATTATGTATTTAAATTTAATTTTAGTTTTTCAGTCGTAAATTTAATTAATTTAACCGATTGTTACCGTTATAGATTCAAAAGTCTGTGTAAACACATTTCTAATTAAATCGCTACAAATACTATAAATATTTTTATTGCTATACAAAGGTCTGCAAAGGTCTTTTTCTTACCTACGATATGTTTTTGAGTATTCTATACACTGGTATTAGTTATATACAACACAGAAGTCTGTAGCGAAGCATGGAATACGTTAGTAAAGTTAACAGAGAAATATTGTAGCTATATTTTCTTCGCTTGCACTGTCAGTTCAAGCGATCGGTTCGCGAAGGCGATCAGATGTCAAATGGCGCCATCTTGCAGCGGAAATTAACAGCTATACGTACTCCTTATCTCTGCGTTCATGAAGCTCAGTCGTGCTACAAAATCGTCTGAAAGTTAGTGCAGTAAATCTTTTGTATGACAAAATTATTTGATAATTTCGATAATCATTTTAAGATTTGTATCATTACAAATTTCTTTATTTTGGACCTGGTATTACACCAGGTGAAGATTTTTAACAGATATATTAAATAACAGATACTTTTTTGGTTTAATGGGGAATATACAATCTTTTTCTATTAATACCAACCTCATGTGTACGGAGTGTACCCTGCTAACAAAAAGGGTCCATCGACCGAATGATAGCGGAAAATCTATTTGCTGAACTTAAAAATTAATGTGTTTGTATGTATGTATATGTTTGTGTAGGTATTTATCTATATATTATATTATATATTTGTATATGTATGTGTTTGTGTAGGTATTTATGTATATATTATATTATATATTTGTATATGTATGTGTTTGTGTAGGTATGTATGCTTATACATTTATATATGTTTTAATTTGTAGTATATTTCTCAATTAGCCTTTCATATTTATATTATTTTAAATTTGATGCACCTATCACCACATATCTTCACGCCCTGGGTTGACTGTTAGAGAATGCCAAAAGGCATTAAGTACGCCCTTTGTAATCCTTTTGGTGTAGACAATAAAGTATAAATAAATAAATAAATAAAAAAAAATTAACAATTCTCTTTCTTTCTTTACATTTGTTAACAATACGATAATTGTTCTTTTCAAAAGATCGACATAATCATACTAACGGTGGCATTCTAGCTAATTTTGACAATATTGGTATCTGTATGTAGAGCCGGAAATTGGAATATTGCTTGCTTAGAGCTCATAAATTGAAATAAATTAATTTAAAAAAAATTGCGTTTCTATTTCTACTTTAGTAGGTGGCCAGTTTCAGAAACATTTAGTTTATTTTTTTATGGAAAAGGCGGCAAACGAGCAAGTGGTTTTACTGATGGTAAGTGATTACCGTCGCCCACGTACATCTGCAACACCAGAGGTGCTGCGGGTGTGTTGCCGGCCTTTGAGGTTCATTGTGAGATGGGAGGGAGGTTGAAGAGGGGGAAGGGGATGAGGCCTGGGAATCCGGTTACCACACTCAACGAACCCAGATTTCTACTTCACGCCAGTATTCAGCGAGGCCGTGGTACCAACCCGGAAGAGCCGGCCCATTCGAGCAGCAGCAAAAGCCACCGCTTGGCTCTACCACGTTTGATCTGTATCAACAGATATCCACATCAATTCTTAAAAGAAAAACAAACTGTAAAGTGACCACCTTTATAGCGAATAAAAGGCACTAATCTTATTTCACAGATAAATTCTTAAGAACATTAGAATAATGTCGGCTTTAAATTCTTGCAGAAAACAATAGAACACTTAATTCAGTCTTTATTCATTCTTCAAAGTTAGTCCTTTTTGTAACTTTATACGAACCAAACCTATATAATGCCGAATAGAAAACGAAAAATGTTTAAGAATGGCAAAACATCATAATGATGTTGGTTGATACTGATGACAGCGCCAACTTTCGGTTAATAACCTGAACTTTTTTTTTCTTTAGCTACCTCAGAACATACACTGCTCCCCATGCAATGGGATGATATACCATAAATGCACCACTACGCCTAGTGATCAAAGAGCCAGTGATACCAACCAAAGAAAATATTTTTTTGCAATACATGGACTTCAAAGAAAACAAAACTGTGTTTCGCTGGCCTCTATTGTCTGTGAGTGCTTTGACGTCGCTGCCAGAGTCTGTCATATTTTGCTAGACGGTTATAGCGCAATATGTCGGAAGCAGCGAGTTTTTCTAGATAATGAAGTCATTACTTAGAGATACTCAGCATATAACATAACTTCCAACATTGTCGGTTGTTTTGTTGTTTATTTACTCCATACAATAAAGTTACAAACTTAACCTATATAATTAAACACCAATTCTAACAAAGTATTATAAACTATAACTATATAAATAGAAATTCCATGCGTAAAGGGTTAAGTTGATCACTATCGTCTAAACTAGGCCGAAACTTTTGGTTTTTTTTTTATGGAAAAAGCGGCAAACGAGCAAGCGGTTTTACTGATGGTAAGTACCGTTGCCCATGTTCATATGCAACGCCAGGGAAGCTGCCGGTGTGTTGCCTGCCTTTAACGATATTAAGGGCTTTTAAGGGAGGGAGTGAGCCTCCGATTACCTCACTCTCCAAACGAAACGCATAAGTACTAGATGCCTCTGCTCCACGTTGGTATTCAGCGAATTCGTGGGATTACCCCAGTCGAGACAGCCGATTCGAGCAGCTGCAAAAATCCCCGCTTGGGTCTACCAGGTACAAAGCAAACTAAAATTTGCTCGTCGGGGAAAATATCTCGGAAGATTATTTCTAGACAGTCGCAGTGAGGTTTTAATAAAATTAATAAAAATCACTGTCTCCACCTTATGTCTTTATGTCTCTTGATTTGATAATATTGCCAAGAGCAGCCGCCAGAAACGAAACCTGTGTATAAAGCCTGTAAGTTTTTTTATGGGAAAAGCGGCAAACGAGCAACCGGTTCACCTGATGGTAAATGATTACCGTCACCCACGTACTACTGCAACACCAGAGGTGCTGCAGGAGCATTGCCGGCCTCTAAGGGTATTTGAGAGACAGAAGGGAGAATGAGGAAGGGGATAGGGAGGGGGAGTGGGTCTCCGGATTCCTTAATCACCGACGAAACGCAGAAGCATAAGATGCCTCTACTTCACGCCGGTATTCTGCAAGGTAGTGGTACCGATCCGGTCGAGCCGGGCCATTCGAACGGCAGGAAAAGCCGCCGCTTTGCTCTACCACGTTTAGAAGTGCCCACTGTTGTGCAAACACCTCCTTCTCAAATATCTGAGAGGGTTCTTGAGCCGGGAAGCCCCCGCCACGCTGCTCCATTGCGGGTTGGCGGGCTTCACATATCCTCGAAATAATATGTTTTTTTATTATTTCTCAGTTATGCTGTTTTTTTTACACAAGATTCAATTTACACACAATCTGTGTGTAAATAGTTGAAATTCAGGTTTAATTCTATTGGATGCATTAGCACAGAATTTTGATTTGAAGAAATATGTGTAGGACGTTCAAAGGCTGCGTTAGTGTTCACTTAAAAGAGTCCGTCGAAAAGAAAGCACATCGGAGCTTTACAGGTTTATTCATGCTGGCTCATTAGCGAAGCTTATTGCTGCATAAAACTCGTTCTACATAATATGTTTGCGGCTGAAGTGAAATGAATTGCTTACAACCTGTTTAAATGTGTATTATATTTATAGAGTATGTTCATTATTAAAACAAATTAATAAACCCTTTTTATGTATTATTAGCCGAGGTAGCCTAGTGGTAAGGGTGTTCGCTTTAGTCTCATAGAGCGCGAGGAACTTGGTTTCGATCCCTGGTGTCGGTTGATAGAAATTTTAAGTGTTGTATTTACCACGTCCTCGGCGTTATAAAAATATTGTTTCGAGGATATGCGAAGCCCGCCAATCCGCCCTTGAGCAGCATGGCGTGGGCTTCCCGGCTCAAAAACCCTCTCAGATATTTGAGAAGGAGAAGTTGGCTCAGCAGTGGGCACTTATAGCCTGCTAGTTTACTTTATGTCTTATTATTATTAATAACATGGTACATGCGTATATAAAATAGATCAGTGATGCTGCATTAGACTATTTAAATTATTGTCTCTGTGACAAACAGCGTTTTAAAAGATTAAAAAAACTGTTTATTGTCGTGTACAAGCTGCACATGAATCTATGTCACATTGGTGTCTAAAAAGGCGACTAAATAAAAAGCATTAAAAATCTCATTGAATTCTCTGGGTTTAAATACCTATGGGTATATGAACCCGGAGTATACCTTGGGGTTAGTTATGCCTTGTGCTGCGCCACAAAGAAATCCATAATCTCCAATTTTGTTTGAAATCCTTTACTAGGCTTCAGGCTGCATTACTATGGAATTCTTTGCCGGAAGACATTAGGAAAGTTTGTTGTAAGTTATTGTTCATAAGACTGGTACGTACCACTTATATAGATATCGTCGGTCATTGTAGTTATAATAATATTCATATTTGTTTATATCTATTTATTATGTTAATATGTATGTAAATAAGTATAAATGTAGTATGTGTTATGTACATTTATATGTCTAGTTAGGTCATTGAATGTCTTTAGACTTTACCGTTGAGAGATTTATTATGTCTTTTGGTTTTATTTCTCACATTTATATTTAAAATTGTTGTGCACGGTTAGTGCCCCTTAACAATATCTTTTTTTTTATGGAAAAGACGGCAAACTAGCAAGCGGTTCACCTGATGGTAAGTGTTTTCCGTCGCCCACATACATCTGCAACACCATAGATGCTGCAGGTGAGTTGCCAGTCTTTAAGGATATTTGGGAGATGGGAGGGATGTGGGCCTCCGGTTACCTCACTCACCGAACGAAACGCAGAAGCACAGGATGCCTCTACTTCACGCCGGTATTCTGCGAAACCGAGGTATCAATCCGAGCCGACCCATTCGAGCAGCAGCTAAAGCCGCCGCTTGGCTTTACCACGCATAAAATATCTCCTCACGCCTCGAGTTGACTGGCAGAGAATGCCAAACGGCATAAAGTCTGGCCTTTGTATTGCTTCACTTAACGTATACAAATAAATTATAAATAAATAAATTAAAAAAAATCTACGCCGACCCACACAACCAGGCGTTGTTGAATTATTGTATTAAAACGAATGAATAAAAGCAAATACTCAAGAGAAAGACCGGTCGAAAATTTCTTTGGTTTATGTAGAGTGCCTTGCAGACCGCAAGAAAGAATCATAAGTAAAATATTATTATTAAATCCGCATTGCGGGCGCTTCCTTCCAGGACGGAAAGAACTGGGTGTATTTTTCAGTTCAACTTAAAATTATATTTTATTTCGTGATATCTTTAATCTGGAAACTAGACTTCTAAAAAATACTAAAAGAATGTTATTGCTCTCTCTTAAATACGATAATACATACATGCTACGTGTTAGAGCCAAGCAGTGGCTTTTGCTGCTGCTCGAATCACCGGCTGGATCGAGAGTGTACCGCGTACTTGCGCATTCTCCAGCTCATCTGGTGGTGCAGATGTACGCATCGTACGCACGATGTAGCCGCTTGCTCGTTTATCCCCTGACCCATAAAAAAAGCTTCGAACTTCTTAAAAAGAATCGTAAAACAACAAAAAATAAAAAGCCGGCAAAGTGTGAGTCGAGGATCCCGAAATGGATGAAAGAAAACATTTATTTGGTAATATCCTATATTTAAACCTATTTCTAAATTAGGAAAAGCAGTTAATGAAAGGTATTAATTTGAATACCAGAAGTGGACACAGTTAATTTACTTCGTGCTGTTATGATTTCTCAATTTGTTATATGTACCTGATAGTTAGTTCAATGGAATGTTCTTAACAACCAATGCGTTGGTATTATTTCGTCTTCGTTGAAACAGAGGCATATTGTGTTATTGTACGGAACCCATGGTGTAAGAGTCCGACTGGCGCTTGTCCGGTTTTTCAGTATTATGTATTCGAAGATACGTTAGTCGAACGTCGGTTTGCGTGACCTATCGCGCTCTTTACGACAATATATTAATATTATTACAATAAATATTAAAAGTAGCTAGTGCCTGTGTGAGTTATTTCCCTAGTTATATATATTTTCTAATAACTATTCCTATTCAAAATGTCTTATTTGATACATATCGAACATCATAATCACTTTCAATGTAACTCATTTTCGTAATATACTCATATATAAATTCCACTACTAATGGAATAATTTATAATCGATGTTATATTAAAATGTTTACTACCACCGACTTATAAGGCTTAAAATTTTAAAGTATACCTGAGATTTTAATTAAGTATTCAAAGTGGCGCTTCAGAAATCTCTCTGATTTACTACGTTAGATTAATAATACTAGCTACCTAAGTGTTATGAAGACTGAAATTATATTTATTACCTGTTTTAAGTACAGGATATTAATAATATTAAATTTGTATTAGAGTCAGTACATAAATTTCACATGTCTGAAAGTAAAGTAAGAAAAGTAACAGCCTGTAAGTGTCCACTGCTGGGCAAAGGCCTCCTTCTCAATTACTAGTATCAGGGAGGGGTTAGGAGCCGGGAAGAGCCCACCACGCTGCTCCAGTGCGGGTTGGCGAGCTTCACATATCCTCGAAAAAATATTTTTATTATTTCTCAGACATGCAGGTTTCCTCGCGATGTTTTCCTTCACCGCTGAGCACGTGGTAAATACAGCACTTAAAATTGCTATTAACAATTTTAGTGGTGCCGGCACTGGGGATCGAACCCGGGTCACTCACGCTCTATGACACTAAAGTGAGCGCCCTGACCACCAGGCTACCATGGCTACCAATAGGCTACCATGTCTAAAGTCACTATTTTCGTTTCGTATTGAGGTTGTTCTGAAGGAGATTGCCACAAAGGTAGGTCTAGAGCCATCGACTTACCGCAACACTGCGCAGGTCGTTACTCCTTCTTGTGGGGGTCTTCCCACACTGCGTTTGCCTGTACGTGGCTGCCACTCGAGAACCTTTTTTCCCCAACGGTTGTCAGTTCTGCGCGCTATGTGGCCGGCCCGTTGCCACTTACCACACCAGCTGATCCTTACACATAAAGGTAAAACAATAAAATCGAAAATATTATAACGTCACCAAAGT
Source organism: Bhutanitis thaidina (assembly GCA_029286595.1). Lineage (NCBI taxonomy): Eukaryota > Metazoa > Arthropoda > Insecta > Lepidoptera > Papilionidae > Bhutanitis > Bhutanitis thaidina. The sequence continues at coordinate 2,064,191 of JAGSMS010000020.1, read as the reverse complement.
AAAATTGACACGGGCTGTAGCGATACTCCTGCCCCTGGTACGACCTATTATCCTTGGTTCGGCAACGTCCTTGGAAGCATAAAACTATACACGAATATGTTATAAAGAACATAACAAACGACTTTGCGGTTTTTCTGAGCTTTCATTTGTGTATTAAGACATATCGCTGTTGTAAAGTCAAATTGCCGGAAGCAATGACACCAATACTGATTAGAGACTTGTAGTTATAGAATTATTTGAATATATTCGCGTATCCAGCTACATTGTATTATTTAATTTTCGTGGATATTGTTTTTAAACAGTGTCGCCACTTGTATTTGTTCTGTGTTTTTGAATTAACACTGTATATGTCATTAGCAATTTTTTTTTTTTAAGTCAATCTCGAAAGGACACCCTCACGCGATGCGTACGTAAACGAGGCTCAGGTGACCCAATAATGGCGTAATACCCACCCGAATCTGCCGAACCAAAATCCCACCGACCAGTAAAGGGGAGCTGCATCACTAATGCGAGACTGGAACTGCTCTCATCAACTGAACTTCAGAGAGGTGATGAGTGGTTTTTTTTTATAACAAAGGCGGCAAACGAGCAAGCGGCTAACCTGATGGTTTACAGTGAAGTGAGTACGTACATCTACAGCGTTGCCAGCCTTTAAGGGTATTTGGGAGATGGGAGAGAGGATGAGGAGGGGATGAGGAGGGGGGAGTTGAGTGGGCTTTCGGTTACCTCACTCAGCAAATAAAACGCAGAAGCACAATATACCTCTACTTTACGCCAGTATTCTGTGAGACCGTGGTACCAATCCAGTCGAGCCGGCCCATTCGAGCAGCAGCAAAAGCCACCGCTTGTATCCGCTTGTCTCCCAAGTACCATAAAAGGCCGGCCGCGCACCTGCAGCTCCTCCGGTGTTGCAGATGTGCATGGGCGCCGGTGATCACTTACCATCGGGCGAACCGCTTGCTCGTTTGCCGCCTTCCCACAAGAAAGAAAAAAAGGCAAGTTCGTGCTTCTTGGGTCAAAGTTCGTTAAGTTACGCATCGCGGTAAAGCCACCTCTAGCTTAGTTCGATGTAGTTTGAACAAAATTTATTAGTAGAGCATAAAACGACGGGCATAACTCACACCAACGATTTTATTGCGTACGAAAGTCGTAAATGACACGTCGGGTCACGCAACTCAGGGTCGCGTGCACGACATTAAGTTCATCAGTTCATGTCTCCACTCGTACGGCTCCATGCCTGCATGAATCTTTTTGTGCGAACTTTTCCGGACGAACCAATATGAGTGTTTTACTTACATTCATCATATGTCAATTACTTACATTTTAAGCGTGGTAGAGCAAAGCGGCGGCTTTTGCTGCTGCTCGAATGGGCCGGCACGACCGGGTTGCTACCACGGCCTCGCAGACACGACGTGAGTAGAGAGTTGGGTCGGTGAGTGAGGTAAGCGGAGGCCCACTCCCCCTCCCTATTCCCCTCCTCTTCCCTCCCATCTCCCAAATATCCTTAAAGACCGGTAACTCACCTGCAGCATCTATGGTGTTGCAGATGTATGTGGGCGACGGTAATCACTTACCATCAGGTGAACCGCGTGCACGTTTGCCTCCTTTCCCGTAGAAAAAAAAATACTATTGGACAGAGGCCAATAGAAGATTTTGTAATATCATAAATCGGAGAGGGTGTAAATTTTCGGTTACCTAACTCAACGAAGGAAACTAACGAAAGGCGGAATCACGAGAATCTACCTTTACTTCACGCCGGTATTCGAGCTGTGCTTTATTTCTAAAAACGAGTAGTGGCCCCGCACCTGCGGTGCCTACCGGCCCTATTGTCTTTCCGCGTCTTTGTCCGCGTGTTATTAAAGTGAGTGCCGCCCGTCGCCCGCGCATACTGCACGGCGGTACTGTTTGCGACTTCGCCCCGCGCATACGTGTGCTCGCCCCTCGGTTTGAGCAGCCATGACACTGTGCCGGAGTGTTTCGCAGCGGGATGAGTCATTAGTTCGCAATGGGTCGTTAGTGGCCCCACCTGCGGGTGCCTACCGGCCCTATTGTCTTTCCGCGTCTTTGTCCGCGTGTTATTAAAGTGAGTGCCGCCCGTCGCCCGCGCATACTGCACGGCGGTACTGTTTGCGACTTCGCCCCGCGCATACGTGTGCTCGCCCCTCGGTTTGAGCAGCCATGACACTGTGCCGGAGTGTTTCGCAGCGGGATGAGTCATTAGTTCGCAATGGGTCGTTAGTGGCCCCGCACCTGCGGGTGCCTACCGGCCCTATTGTCTTTCCGCGTCTTTGTCCGCGTGTTATTAAAGTGAGTGCCGCCCGTCGCCCGCGCATACTGCACGGCGGTACTGTTTGCGACTTCGCCCCGCGCATACGTGTGCTCGCCCCTCGGTTTGAGCAGCCATGACACTGTGCCGGAGTGTTTCGCAGCGGGATGAGTCATTAGTTCGCAATGGGTCGTTAGTGGCCCCGCACCTGCGGGTGCCTACCGGCCCTATTGTCTTTCCGCGTCTTTGTCCGCGTGTTATTAAAGTGAGTGCCGCCCGTCGCCCGCGCATACTGCACGGCGGTACTGTTTGCGACTTCGCCCCGCGCATACGTGTGCTCGCCCCTCGGTTTGAGCAGCCATGACACTGTGCCGGAGTGTTTCGCAGCGGGATGAGTCATTAGTTCGCAATGGGTCGTTAGTGGCCCCGCACCTGCGGGTGCCTACCGGCCCTATTGTCTTTCCGCGTCTTTGTCCGCGTGTTATTAAAGTGAGTGCCGCCCGTCGCCCGCGCATACTGCACGGCGGTACTGTTTGCGACTTCGCCCCGCGCATACGTGTGCTCGCCCCTCGGTTTGAGCAGCCATGACACTGTGCCGGAGTGTTTCGCAGCGGGATGAGTCATTAGTTCGCAATGGGTCGTTAGTGGCCCCGCACCTGCGGTGCCTACCGGCCCTATTGTCTTTCCGCGTCTTTGTCCGCGTGTTATTAAAGTGAGTGCCGCCCGTCGCCCGCGCATACTGCACGGCGGTACTGTTTGCGACTTCGCCCCGCGCATACGTGTGCTCGCCCCTAGGGTTAGAAGCAGCCATATACACTTTGCCTGAGTGTCTCACAATCGGGTTCTGTCGTGTCGGTTAGTCAGGGCCGTTGGTCGCCGCGCCTCCATCTTACCGCGTATTCGCGAGTTATTATTTAGTGAGAGCCGTCCTATTCCCGCGCACGCTGCGCAGCAGTCCTGTTTGCGACTTCGCTCCGCATACAAGGTCACTGTGCTAAGCGTCTCACAAGCGGGTTCTGTCGTGTCGGTTAGTCAGGGCCGTTGGTCGCCGCGCCTCCATCTTCCGCGTCTTTGTCCGCGTGTTATTAAAGTGAGTGCCGCCCGTCGCCCGCGCATACTGCACGGCGGTACTGTTTGCGACTTCGCCCCGCGCATACGTGTGCTCACCCCAAGGGTTAGAAGCAGCCATATACACTTTGCCTGAGTGTCTCACAATCGGGTTCTGTCGTGTCGGTTAGTCAGGGCCGTTGGTCGCCGCGCCTCCATCTTCCCGCGCATATTCGCGAGCTATTAAGTAGTGAGTGTCGGCCGTGTCCCGCGCACGCTACGCGGCGGTCCTGTTAGCGACTTCGCTCCGCATACGTGTGCTCACCCCAAGGGTTAGAAGCAGCCATATACACTTTGCCTGAGTGTCTCACAATCGGGTTCTGTCGTGTCGGTTTGTCAGGGTCATAGGTCTTCACGCCACTATTAGCCTCCTGCATACGTGTGCTCGCCCCAGGTTTGAGCAGCCATAACACTTTGTCGGAGTTTCGCAGTACAATATGTCGTGTGTCAGTATATCGCTAGTGGGCCCCGCACCAGCGGGTCCCTACTTCGACTCTACCACTTTTCCCGCGTTCAATCGCGAGCCATTACTAGTGAGTGCCGTCCGTGTCCCGCGCACGCTACGCGGCGGTCCCGTTAGCGACTTCGCTCCGCATACGTGTGCTCACCCCAAGGGTTAGAAGCAGCCATATACACTTTGCCGGAGCGTCTCACGATCGGGGTCTGTCGCGTCGGTTTGTCAGGGTTCACCGGTCTCCGCACCACTATTTTTGTCTTATCCTTCCGCGTATAAATCCGCGCGCCATTAAAGTAAATCGTCATCCCGCCAAACTCGCGGGCCAATCTGCTCGCGAGTCAATTCAGATGAGGCTGTGAAAGCCTCCGGGCTAACAGCGTGTAGATGGTTTTAGTCGGTATGGTCCTCCTTCAGGGATTGAGTCTGATACCCAGTTGCTGGCCTACCGGCCAGCAACAGGGTATGCGTAACAGCATTTTCCATCCAGGGAAAAAAAAAAAAAAAAAAAAAAGCAGCTCCTCCGGTGTTGCAGATGTGCATGGGCGACGGTGATCACTTACCATCGGGCGAACCGCTTGCTCGTTTGCCGCCTTCCCACAAGAAAGAAAAAAAGGCAAGTTCGTGCTTCTTGGGTTAAAGTTCGTTAAGTTACGCATCGCGGTAAAGCCACCTTTAGCTTAGTTCGATGTAGTTTGAACAAAATTTATTAGTAGAGCATAAAACGATGGGCATAACTCACACCAACGATTTTATTGCGTACGAAAGTCGTAAATGACACATCGGGTCACGCAACTCAGGGTCGCGTGCACGACATTAAGTTCATCAGTTCACGTCTTCACTCGTACGACTCCATGCCTACTTGAATCTTTTTGTACGAACTTTTCCGGACAAACCAATATGAGTGTTTTTCTTACATTCATCATATGTCAATTTCTTACATTTTAAGCGTGGTAGAGCAAAGCGGCGGCTTTTGCTGCTGCTCGAATGGGCCGGCACGACCGGGTTGCTACCACGGCCTCGCAGAATACCGACGTGAAGTAGAGGCATCTTGTGCTTCTGCGTTTCGGTCGGTGAGTGAGGTAACCGGAGGCCCACTCCCCCTCCCTATTCCCCTCCTCTTCCCTCCCATCTCCCAAATATCCTTAAAGACCGGTAACTCACCTGCAGCATCTATGGTGTTGCAGATGCATGTGGGCGACGGTAATCACTTACCATTAGGTGAACCGCTTGCTCGTTTGCCTCCTTTCCCGTAGAAAAAAAAAAAAAAAAAAAAAAAAAAAAAAAAAAAAAAAAAAAAAAAAAAAAAAAAAAAAAAAAAAAAAAAAAAAAAAAAAAAAAAAAAAAAAAAAAAAAAAAAAAAAAAAAAAAAAAAAAAAAAAAAAAAAAAAAAAAAAAAAAAAAAAAAAAAAAAAAAAAAAAAAAAAAAAAAAAAAAAAAAAAAAAAAAAAAAAAAAAAAAAAAAAAAAAAAAAAAAAAAAAAAAAAAAAAAAAAAAAAAAAAAAAAAAAAAAAAAAAAAAAAAAAAAAAAAAAAAAAAAAAAAAAAAAAAAAAAAAAAAAAAAAAAAAAAAAAAAAAAAAAAAAAAAAAAAAAAAAAAAAAAAAAAAAAAAAAAAAAAAAAAAAAAAAAAAAAAAAAAAAAAAAAAAAAAAAAAAAAAAAAAAAAAAAAAAAAAAAAAAAAAAAAAAAAAAAAAAAAAAAAAAAAAAAAAAAAAAAAAAAAAAAAAAAAAAAAAAAAAAAAAAAAAAAAAAAAAAAAAAAAAAAAAAAAAAAAAAAAAAAAAAAAAAAAAAAAAAAAAAAAAAAAATACTATTGGACAGAGGCCAATAGAAGATTTTGTAATATCATAAATCGGAGAGGGTGTAGATTTTCGGTTACCTAACTCACCTAACGAAAGGCGGAATCACGAGAATCTACCTTTACTTCACGCCGGTATATACATAGTAGACTTATGCCTGCTTTAAAAAAGAAGTTGCAAAAATGTTATTTAATATGTATACAATGTAAATAATCACACATGTGAATGCAATTTAACTGCAGTGTAAAGTACGTAATATATCAAAACACTTTGATGAGATACTTTAATAAATGAATCGATTACAATCCAAGGAAAGGAAATAAAGGTTGATTTGCATATAGACGGGTTTTATATTAGTTTCTGTTAGCGTGACTTACTTTGCGCTATAATTTTCTACTGTTATACATAATGACGTTTATTATGTTACGCTTTTAGCATTCGTTATAATGCTAAAAGCGTAATAACTATTTAACGTTTATTTCCTTCTTCAGTAAGCAAAAAATTAAGGGTGCCAATTAGTGGTGGAGACCCCTTCGCGTCCCCAGGTTAACTTAAGAATATTTCCCCACGTCTCGTGTAATCTCTAGCTTCTAATAGATAGTTAACTAAAGAAAATTTCGGGAACGTCTCGTCTCGTCTCTAGCTTCTAATAGATAGTTAACTAAAGAAAATTTCGGGAAACTTTAGACTTGTTTCACAACAAATTTTGTATATTTATTTAAAAAAACCTTGACAACCAACAACAACAGCAACCACAAACAACACAAGTGTTGTTTATTTAGAACAACACCGAACAGTGTTGCTCTAAATTACATAACTTGTACACAGCAAGTGTGCCATTTGGTATGTTAAACAAACAAACAACCAAGTTGCAGTTAACTACTTAATATTTCCCACCTGTGGATTGTTGAAAATAATATGGCATTATTCATTTTTGGATTTATACTTCTTTTGGCGCGTTTGGGAAAAATGGTAAGAGTGAATTTTTACTATGCGCGCTCACGCCGACACCTAAAAGCGACACCGTGAAGTTGGTTGGTAAATGTCTTTCAAGTTTTCGTGGGAACTGATAACTATATTCAAGGTAGTTTATTCAAATATATATGAATCTACAACACGTGTTTTTCAGTAGAGATAAAAAAAATATTCATACATAAATGTACATGTGTATTTATGTGTGATTTTAAATTATGTATGGTGGTAAATGATAATTTGTTATGAGTATTCGTGATAAAAGTGTTTTTTATATTATAAACTTTTTTAAGTGCGCTCATAGATTTGAGGTTAACTGTCGGTACGAATTATTTTTATTTCTTTACATTATAAATTATTATTTTATAAATATTTTATTTTAAACTCTTTTTAAGTTAATTATAGTATATTTTTTTTACAAACAAAGAGTACTGACATACGGGATAACATTTTAAGTTATTTTTGTTTAGTTACTCTAAAGACGTATAACTTTTTACGTGCCTACGTTTTTTTTAATTTTCTCAACAAGCAAGTAATTTCCACATCAACCTATATCACATGCAATGTAATACAACATTTTTAATTCAAAGATCTGTGAGACAATGCAGTGGGCTCCTTGGAACATTCGGTGTTTATTCTAATGGGTGTAATTAAATTTGCATCAGAGCTCTGCATTTTTGCTGTTGTATAGCAGCTAAACTAATTGGAACAGCGGATTTGACTCCTGAATGATGAGTGCCTCCATGCCTTAAAATTATTTCAGTCTGCACCGAACTTCGATAATGAACTAATAATCTTAACTGACCAACTTAATTCCTCTGCCGCCCTTTATAATATTCACGAGATCAGCTAAATCCAGCTGACTATCTAATCCTAGTAGATTTCATGCAGCATCAAGAATAATAAAAATAAATAAATCACATACACCGTAATGTATCAATATTACACGTCGGATCCACGCAAACGTTTCCATCGGGAAATGCCGGAGTTCATGAATAACAAATTGTTTCAGATTGGGCCCAAAATATTGTGACTGGACTGAATATTAAGAAAAATTATTTTGGTATGTGGTTTTAATGTTACGTTATTTACGTATTATATATATACGTTGTTACGTATTTTAAATATGTTACAGAAATAAAAACAAATTTATATAAGTTTTTTGTAGATTTTATGTATATTGTTTTCATTTATGTATGGGCATCAGGTAAATCAGGCTTGCTTTTTGACTCCTTTCCTATTAAAAAAAAAAAATACTATTGGACAGAGGCCAATAGAAGATTTTGTAATATCATAAATCGGAGAGGGTGTAGATTTTCGGTTACCTAACTCAACGAAGGAAACTAACGAAAGGCGGAATCACGAGAATCTACCTTTACTTCACGCCGGTATATACATAGTACACTTATGCCTGCTTTAAAAAAGAAGTTGCAAAAATAATATGTATACAATGAAAATAATCACACATGTGAATGCAATTTAACCCCAGTGTAAAGTACGTACTATATCAAAACACTTTGATGAGATACTTTAATAAATGAATCGATTACAATCCAAGGAAAGGAAATAAAGGTTGATTTGCATATAGACGGGTTTTATATTAGTTTCCGTTAGCGTGACTTACTTTGCGCTATAATTTTCTACTGTTATACATAATGACGTTTATTATGTTATGCTTTTAGCATTCGTTATAATGCTAAAAGCGTAATTACTATTTAACGTTTATTTCCTTCTTCAGTAAGCAAAAAATTAAGGGTGCCAATTAGTTGTGGAGACCACTACTCGTCCCCAGGTTAACTTAAGAATATTTCCCCACGTCTCGTGTCATCTCTAGCTTCTAATAGATGGTTAACTAAAGAAAATTTCGGGAACGTCTCGTCTCGTCTCTAGCTTCTAATAGATAGTTAACTAAAGAAAATTTTGGGAAACTTTTGACTAGTTTCACAACAAATTTTGTATATTTATATAAAAAACCTTGACAACCAACAACAACAGCAACCACAAACAACACAAGTGTTGTTTATTTAGAACAACACGGAACAGTGTTGCTCTAAATTACATAACTTGTACACAGCAAGTGTGCCATTTGGTATGTTAAACAAACAAACAACCAAGTTGCAGTTAACTACTTAATATTTCCCACCTGTGGATTGTTGAAAATAGTATGGCAATATTCATTTTTGGATTTATACTTCTTTTGGCGCGTTTGGGAAAAATGCTGAGAGTGAATTTTTACTATGCGCGCGCACGCCGACACCTAAAAGCGACACCGTGAAGTTGGTTGTTGAACGAAAACTTGAAAATGTCTTCAAGTTTTCGTGGGAACTGATAACTATATTCAAGGTAGTTTATTCAAATATATATGAATCTACAACACGTGTTTTTCAGTGGAGATAAAAAAAAATATTCATACATAAATGTACATGTGTATTTATGTGTGATTTTAAATTATGTATGGTGGTAAATGATAATTTGTTATGAGTATTCGTGATAAAAGTGTTTTTTATATTATAAACTTTCTTAAGTGCGCTCATAGATTTGAGGTTAATTGTCGGTACGAATTATTTTTATTTCTTTACATTATAAATTATTATTTTATAAATATTTTATTTTAAAGCCTTTTTAAGTTAATTATAATAAATTTTTTTTACAAACAAAGAGTACTGGCATACGGGATAACATTTTAAGTTATTTTTGTTTAGTTACTCTAAAGACGTATAACTTTTTACGTGCCTACGTTTTTTTTAATTTTCTCAATAAGCAAGTAATTTCCACATCAACCTATATCACATGCAATGTAATACAACATTTTTAATTCAAAGATCTGTGAGACAATGCTGTGGGCTCCTTGGAACATTCGGTGTTTATTCTAATGGGTGTAATTAAATTTGCATCAGAGGTCTGCATTTTTGCTGTTGTATAGCAGCTAAACTAATTGGAACAGCGGATTTGACTCCTGAATGATGAGTGCCTCCATGCCTTAAAATTATTTCAGTCTGCACCGAACTTCGATAATGAACTAATAATCTTAACTGACCAACTTAATTCCTCTGCCGCCCTTATAATATTCACGAGATCAGCTAAATCCAGCTGACTATTTAATCCTAGTAGATTTCATGCAGCATCAAGAATAATAAAAATAAATAAATCACATACACCGTAATGTATCAATATTACACGTCGGATCCACGCAAACGTTTCCCATCGGGAAATGCCGGAGTTCATGAATAACAAATTGTTTCAGATTGGGCCCAAAATATTGTGACTGGACTGAATATTAAGAAAAAAATATTTTTGGTATGTGGTTTTAATGTTACGTTATTTACGTATTATATATATACGTTGTTACGTATTATAAATATGTTATAGAAATAAAAAACAAATTTATATAAGTTTTTTTGTAGATTTTATGTATATTGTTTTCATTTATGTATGGGCATCAGGTAAATCAGGCTTGCTTTTTTGACTCCTTTCCTATTAAAAAAAAATTACGTTTATCGCGGTTTCGTTACTAAATTCGCTTCTGTAGACTGCCATAAGATTTTCATCCTTTGTCGCCTCTTCCGCCACTCACCGTAAGAAAAGGGTGGCAAATTTTAAAGCTGCTATCCCACGGCTAATACAAAATAATGTCCAATATGAAATAAATATGACATTAAAGTGAATAGACGTCATATTTGCACTAGACTGATTCGTCAGACGAAGTTTTGTTTAAAAACAATCCTTAAGAAGGTTAGGTAAAACGTACAATATAATACGAAAATTATGATAAAAACACAACTATTTCCTGGCATTATGTCTAGCTATAGTCTAAATGTCTGAAAATATTTACGGGATAAGGAAGGTGGAATCTTCTACAGTTTCTGCGATACATATATATTAAAGAATACTGGCAATATTATTTAACTAACATTACTAATATTGCTGTTAACCCTCCAACTACGTACTGCAGCTTGTATCTAGACTGGAGTGGTACACGACCATAGGAATGGCGGGCTCGAACATAGGACGTCATGTTTCGCAGTCCGCACCCTAACCCATTAGGCTATAGGCGCACTCTTCATTACGGAACACAGCTGCAGTGGATGCACAGCTAATTGGCAGCTGAAATAAGTAAGAGACTGGCAACTAGCCAAACTGACTGACTTGTAACCAAAAAAAAGGAGTCCTATGGCCGAACAATGCGTATCTTGGAAAAATCTTGAACATATTACTCCCTTTCTCAATTACAATTCCCACTACCACCGTTAAGCGTTTTATATTCAAAACATAATATTGATCCGATTTTGTATCGTTTCTATCAGGCCTCATGCTCGCGAATATCCTCCACCGAAGCTGTAAATGTTCTCATCTCTCTCTCTTTGGGTTTTTAGTTGGATCGCATCGTAATGCAGCGCTCAACATTACCGACGGTGCCTGAAATGCGAGACGAAAACATATATCACTTGCAACTTCATCAAGCCGTTTTATTGTATGATGATGATGATGATGATGATTATTATTATCTCTTCACCTGTTAATTTTTCGATTGTTCTGACGCCATAATACTCCCGTCCCAGTACCCGCGAGGGAAGGTATGAAAAACAGAAAATATACTTCTTTATAAATTAATTGAAGCGGAGGGAGCCGTAGGGGATTGCTTATACTAAGGATATATTTAGGGATATACAAAGATATCACTGCTTCCTTTGAATAATGGCAGTGTATACATTTCAAATATGGCCTATAGACAACCGAAACATATCGCAATCTCCTTCGAATATCAACATCATATTATGTGTGTTGTGTATTCTATTGGGAAATAAACAAGACTGGGGATTACCTGTGGCTGCCGAATTTAATAAATTGCACCACACCTGATCCGACCAGCAGGGGTGAGACGAAAGGCAATTAATACCAAATACACATAACATATTTGCATATAACGTAGTATCGAGGAGCAGACGTTTCAATGGTGCATTAAAACTGTGTTCCGATTTTCAACCAATATTTTTCTTTATGGGAATGGGAGGTACAAATGAACAAGCGGCTCACCTGATGGTAAGATTGAATACTGGCGCCCACTTGAATCTGCAACACCAGAGGAGCTGCGGGTGCGTTGCCGGCCTTCAGGGGAGGGCAGAGAGGGGCGGGAGACTTGGCCTCTATTTACCTTACACAACGAACGAAACGCAGAGGCATAAGATCCTTCAACTTCATAACAATATTCAGCGAGGCCGTGGTAACAACCCAGTCGAGCCGGCCACGGCATAAAACTATCGGCGTACCACCGATAGTTTTATGCCTTATTCTTCAAACATCTAATTTAAATAAACTTTAAATAACAGCATATCTCAAAAGCTTGACTGGTAGATAATGCCTATAGGCAGTAAATCCGCCATTTGTATCCTACTGTATAAAGAAATGCCAATAAAGATTAGATAAATAAATGAATAACTGAAATACTACAATTTATCTATGTATAGAAGTAAAGATCCCGGCGGGTTGCAGGCTAACGGAGACAAATTGACGTCGAAGGGAAGCTGCACTTGTTTTAACATTAATTCGCTTCGAAAATTTATAGTCTTCGAAAAGTGAATTACAGTTGTGTGTGTTTGTTTTTTTTAAATTACTGTTAGGCAGATGTAAATAAATATGTTAAGAATGCAGTTGTTTTTTTTTGTACACAGATGAGAAATTAAAAGAGTGCATTAGACATGATTTCATAAATTATTATTTTTTATGCAAAGATTGAGGCAGTTAATGTTGTAGCTTTACGTATATATTATAAACCGCGGGTAGCTAACAGAAAACGTGGAAATAGAAGCAATTGATGACGAAATAACTGACAGATTTTCTGTAATCAAATGCATCATCATGATCATTTCAGTCTTTTTTTTTTTTATGGCAAAGTCGGCAAACGACCATGTGGTTCACCTGATGGTAAGTGATTATCGTCGCCCACGTACATCTGCAACAACGGAGGAGCTGCAGGTGTATTGTTGGCCTTTAAGTATATTTGAGAGATGGTAGAGAGGATGAGAAGGGTTATAGGGAAGGGGAGTGCGATCCTTCGGTTACCTCACTCACCTCCGTCTTATAATTTATTTTTTGTAAAATAGCTATTAGGAAAAATCATGAATTGAAATAATAATATAGCAATAGGAAGATTTATAATCTAAAACATCCATTAACTTATTTTTTAGTATGTTTAATTTAAAAAAATATATAATATTTATATAATGATTTCTTGTATTTACGCGAACACTACACATTAGAAAAAAAGTATTATTAAAGGATTTTAGTGCGTTTAAAGTAGTTTTTATATTCCCGACGTTTCGATTGCTTTACAGCAGCCGTGGTCACGGGGGGACCGAGCTGCTAGACGTCCAGATGTCTTGATGAATAGGTAATATTTTTAGCTTGAGTTAGTGCGAATATCTAAACAAAAACCAAACAAAAGGAAATCTTATAACACAACACAACAAAATATATTTAAATGTATTTGTATAGTACGTTTCTTTGTACAGTACATATCCTAGAAAAGTTTGAAAATAAATACTGCGTATTGATATTAATCTTATTTTAATAAAAAAGAAGGAAAGCGCCTAAGCGAAATAAAATGTACCGTAGATCAAAACTTACTCGTAACTGCGCAGCTGCGGTCACAGCTTACAAAGCTCTATAAAAACTTTTTCATTTAAACACGGTGTGCGACGTAAAATAATTATTTGTATCATCTTTGTTTACGATCAAATTTTTTTAAACTAACATTTTTTTTTATACTTACGAATATATACGTAGGATTCAATCTGCGTTAATGGCGAAATGGCGGCAAACGAACCACTAAACAGGGAAAGGGGGGGAGGGGAGGGGGCGTGACCCCGGTTAATTTACTCGCAGAACGAAATACAGAAGCAGAAGATGCCTCTGCTTTATGCCGGTATTCTACGAGGCCTTGGTACTACCCCGGTCGAGTCGGTCCATTCGAGCAGCAGCTAAAGTCGCCACTTGACTCTACCACGCAAAAATATGTGTAATCTCTTATAATTTCATAACTTCCAAGTGGATTTCAATGCGGGTTTCAACATTATTGCGCACATTTCACGGGGAAGCTTCTTTTATAACACATATATTTTGTATATTATAGATCTGGTCATGGGAAGCCGGGGCGGTTCTTCGTTACACCTTCCCTTTTAATATTTTTTTCCATTACCTAACTTGGTGTGCTTTTAATAAAGTTTTTAATGGAGTACTTATACAGATACAATGTAATTTTCTCCAAATTTGATGTTTCTACTTGACGGAATAAGATCGATGGGTGGTAGTTATTTTATCTGTAAAAGTATTTGGGATCAGAAATTATGTCTGATAGCATTTAAATTTACATGTAAAAAGTTATTCGCTTTTATATTCGTTAAAGCATTTCCACAAGTGGTTTTTATTATATCTTGTCAAAGGATGAGATGGCCTGAAAAGTTGAGACAATACTCCAATAAACTCATATTCAAGAATAATGTAAAGGCTTATTTCCTAAAAATAAAATCATAATTGCAGTTATCATTATTATCATAGTTCGTAGCGTTATAATAATATATCTATTGCATACATATACATGTATGTACATATTCGTAAATAATTAATTTATGCAATTTATATCTATTACGTATTAATGTTCACTGCTGGACATAAAAAGCCTCGTCCGCAAACACGAGATTGTTTGAGTCTTATAAGTAGATATGTAATAAAATATAATCAATATTAATGTGTATTTACGAGAGTATTATATGGGGACTTTAAAACTGCATTAATATTTCAGATGCTTATTTCGATACACTTAAAACAGTTTATTTTCCTTTAATTCGGCATCGCTTGTTTGTGTGTTTCTTTCTTTCTAACGAACATATATAAACAATCATAAAAAAGCTTTACAGCATAAGTGGCCCTGTTGCTTTGTTTATGAGGATTTTAGCATTGCTTGTAAAATCAGACATGTATTTCAATGAAGGATTGCCCATCGCCACGCTAGTTAGGCAGACAGAAGCTCCATCTGGCGCAAATGCCGGCGAGGCATGGCATTATAAGAAAAAGAAACCGCAACATTGTTCCTTACGGCGTGTAAACATCACTATTACTGTCGAAATATACGTCAGGACACATAAAATATCGTTTAATTTAATTAACGATTAGTATGGGTGAATGTTTAATAAAAAGTTCAAAAACATTCTATCAGATCAAAGTGGAAGTGAAAGAATGTTTTATATTGCGTTAGGTGGATATAAATTTATACGTTAAATTCGAAGAAAAACTTTGCGATACGAAATACGACATCAAACATACCAACTTAGCTATATATATCTCGTCGCCCACCAGATGAGCTGCAGGTCCGTTGCAGGTCTTTAAGGATCCTTGGGAGATTAGAGGGAGGATGAAGAAGTGGGGAGAGGGGGCTCCGGTTAATTCACTCACCACCGAACGAAACGCAAAAGCACAATATGTCTCTACTTCACGACGGTATTCTGCGAGGTCATGGTACTACCCCGGTCGGGGCTGCCCACTCGAAAGACCACAAAAGCCGCTGCTTGGCTCCACCAAGTACATCTAAAGAACTAATATCGAAATAACCTAGGTAGGCTTAATTTGTTTATCGAGACAACCAACAGCGATAACAATGAAATACAGTTTATAGTAATTAAAAACCAATAACAGGTTTTCCTATATTATTTAAAAGCACCTGTTGAAAGATACAACAATATATAAGCAATTTTTCAATAGTTCTGTATTATAGTTGTAACAAAATCATTAAAAAATGGATATCTCTAGAATACTGTAGTTTAATTTTATTGTGTGTAAATAAAATATTGTAATAGGTAATAAATAAAGTACAACAGTAGATGAAATAGTAAAGTAAATTTTATAGAATATTATAGTAAAACTGTCCAGTTTCATTATTAGGTATTGGTTATATATAAAGCGCCAATAGCCGAATGGGTTAGGGTGCGGACTACGAAACATGACGTCGTAAGTTCGAGCCCGCCATTCGACTATTGTCGTGAACCATTCCTGATACAAGCTGTAAGCTTAGTTGGCGGGTTAACAGGAATATTAGTAATGTTAATAAATAACATTGCTAGTATTCTTTATAAAAAAAAATAAAGTGTAGTTTGAGCAAGCTTTGCGCAAGCTTTATATGACTGAAAGCTTTATTGCACATACGAGCAATTCTTGAGAGCACTGTGTTATTTTGTTGCTGCTCCATTACGGGATGGTGGACTTCACATGTCCTCAAATTTTTTTTTGTTATATCTTAGACATGCTGGATTCTTCTAGATGTTTTCCTTAATCGCCGAGCACGTGTTTGGTGGTACCAGCACCGGGGTTCGAACCCAGGATGGTCGCGATCTGTGACACTAAAGCGTACGCTCTGACGACCAGCCTTCCACGGTTCTGCCGTACTGCATTGCTGGTTGTCATTATCAGGCGTTGCCGTGTACTCAGTATATTTAGTCTCCATGCAAGGAGCAAGCTTAAAATGTTTGCACTAATCTGCCATTACAGATACAATATGTACAATAAATATGTCTTGGACCTT
Organism: Bhutanitis thaidina; assembly: GCA_029286595.1. Lineage (NCBI taxonomy): Eukaryota > Metazoa > Arthropoda > Insecta > Lepidoptera > Papilionidae > Bhutanitis > Bhutanitis thaidina. Next base: position 2,048,023 of record JAGSMS010000020.1, on the reverse strand, counting down.
GAATGCAAAACGATATGCGCTTGCACAGCCACTTCTCTTGTAGCCCAATAGATGGCGCCTATAATATTTTAAATTATAACTAGGTATGAAACTAAAGAAAGGCAAGCTTTAACAGACACTTCTCACTTCACATGGGAGAGATTATTTTGGACTAAATGTTTTAAACAGGCCCGAAGCCGCTGGCAGACACTAGGCTATATACAAGTATATGGAATAGGTTAAAGAAGTTTTTCTTAGAGAAAAGTACATTCAACGTGAAATTTCATTTCTGTTACAAGACAAAGTTTCTTGAACTAAAACTTCGTAAACATGAATATCTTTTCTTGTAGAATGTTATTCGTGTTCCGCGTGGCGCATTTCTACGTCCCAGAGGCACTATTACACAATAACAGTTCTCATAAAACACGCCTACGTCTTTTACAAAAGAAAAAAAAACGTTAGTGCAAACCGAAAAAAAAATTTTAACGTTTTTTTATAGAAAAAAAAATTATATAATTTTTTGTGATGTGAATTTATTTATTTATATATAAATTAACATAGGTAGGTATACAGATTTTTTCGATAGTAAGAGTGGCTTATTAAAAATATTGTGTCATGAAAATTTTATTAGTGAAAAATTACCACTACCTCTTAACCGTTGAACGGAAACAGTCTGTCCATGACTGGACTCACTCAAAATCAGCGCAAAATATGTTCTGACGCCGTGGTCATAGCTTTTAAAGGCTGGGAGTGCATCTGTAGTGGTTATGGATGTTCGTGGGCATCGTTGATCACTTACCATCAGATGAGCCGCATGCTCGTTTGCCTTCTTCTTCTATAAAAAAAAAGCAGAGTGAGTTTTCACGGAAATGTTGCAGCGCGGCTAAACCATAGACAAGATACAAATCTTATTATGGACAAGTTTATTATATTTAGACGGCTCGGTGGCGCAGTGGCTAAGCGTTTCGCTGCGGCGCTTTGGGTCGCGGGTTTGATTCCCGCACGGGACTAGTATTTGTATGGACTGCAAATAATAGTAGTTTTAACGTGGTAGAGCCAAGCGGCGGCTTTTGCTGCTGCTCGAATGGGCTGGCGCGACCGGATTGTTACCACGGCCTCGGACGTGAAGTTTGGTGTTTGTTCGGTGAGTTACAAGAGGCCCACTGCCCCTCTCCATCCCACTTCTCATCCTCCCTCCCATCTCCTATATACCCTTAAAGGCTGGCAACGCACCTGCACCACCTGAACCGATTACTCGTTTGCCGCGTTCCCGATGAAAAAAAAATAGTTCCTACAGCAGAAGCAAACATTATCAAAAAAAAAAATTGTTGCGTATTTTATATTTAGTTTGATAATTATTAATTTAATAATAGTAACAAAAGTCACTGTTAAATCTGTCTGTAGCGAAGAAATAGATATAGTAGTCGAATTGGAAATTTGTCGAATTGGTCGATGGAGACGAATATAAACCTGTACAGCTGTCCATTTCCGAGTGAATTAAACCGATCATATAAATGTGAATAATTGAAAACTTAATTGTGATATCGTTTTGTTAATGACACGGAAATTATTTTAAGCGGGTTATTAATATAGCTGTAGCAACTCGATGGGGAGCGGTGTTGAAATGCTAAAAGCTCGTTATTTAGAAGTAGCGACATTATCCTTATCCTTACCAGATTTTAAACAGTTCACAGCAGGACATAGACATCTCTTCTTATCAGGAATTATTATATATATAGGCAAGCGGATTGACAACCGCAGTATCAGGCAGATCGTGTCTTAGACCCTGCAGCCGATCATCGATCTGCTATATTTTGGTCGGGTATTTTGCAAGATAGTTATTCCGCCAACTGACTGTAGCCACTTCATTCTCAAGGCTTTTCCCTTAGTCATATCTTAGGGGAAGAAAGGGAGAGACAGATTCTTACTTAAAACCTACTAGAAATTATTTAAGTTCTGTATTGCCAGGAATCAAATATATTATTTATGACTAAAAAGCACTTAGTGGTGAATTGATAAAATTGGTTTTTAAATTTTAGTCTCATTATTTTTTCGAAGTCATTATCCCTTTCTGAGCATAGATGAATATTATTAGTATTGAATAACTAATGAGATGACATACTACGAGTCTAACGACGGAGATTTCCTTTAGGAACATGATCTGTTTTCAGAATGGTAGAGATGATGATGAACTTAAATACAATAGTATCAGATTCTGTCTGAAGTTTTCGTCAATCGTATATCAGCGTTTCATCCAATAGAGGAAGCTAAAGACGAGAGAGGAAAAAATCACAACACACTCTATGTTTCTTTCAATTAAGATGTATTATCTATCCAATCGAGTCCTGAGGTGTGGATTCGAATTGAACTTGAAAACATGTATGTTTATATTAAAATTGTGAAACTAGTACAAGAGATAATAATAATTATCAAGGTAATATGGTTTCACCATATGACAACAATCGCATTAATAAATTACTTTATTTAATGATGATTGCAATTTAATGATCAATTCAATTTAAAGAGCCTTTGTGTCAAGACCGCTCGTGTTCCATATTTCTTTATTTTAGCTATAATAATGTTAAATGATATGTATTAATTAAAAAAATCCTCTGTAGTATCTAACAGATATCTAAATTAAATAAGGCATCATCATCATCATCATCATTTCAGCCTATCAGAAGTCCACTGCTGAACATAGACCTCCCCCAAAGAATAAAGGTAATAAGATATACGAACGAATAAAGACAGTATATTATTTCAATAAAACTTGGTCTATAAACGTTACATCAGTATGTTTCATGTGCTTCATGCACGCTCTTGTAATACGCGAGAAGTTCCGAGGATCGTTTATTTTGTAATGACATGATTTTTAACTCGGGCCGACAATGTAATGTCGAGTTCAAACGTCTTCCACTGTGCGTTCATTGCATTCTTCAGTTGAATGACAACTCCATTTCTAAGATACGGAAGATTAAGGTTAGATTGTGTAACAATGATACATTTCAAATACGATGGAGTGTCATCGGTCAATTAGAATGAATATGGATTTCTTTTATTTGGGAAAGGGGGCAGACGAGCAAGGGGCTGGCCTGATGATAAATGATTATCGACGCTCACTAACATCAGCAACACCGGAGGAGATGCAGGTTGTCGGATTTAAAGGATATTTGGAAAGGGGAAAGCAGCGGCGTATTTGGCTAAGGTAGAGCCAAGCGGCGGCTTCTGCTGCTGCTCGAATGGGCCGGCTCGACCGCGATGGTACCATGGCCTCGCAGAATACCGACGTGAAGTAGAGGCATCTTGTGCTTCTGCGTTTCGATCGGTGTGAGTGAGGTAACCGGAGGCCCACTCCCCCTCCCTATTCCTCTCCTCTTCCCGACCATCTCCCAAATATGCTTAAAGACCCGCAACGCACCGGCAGCATCTATGGTGTTGCAAATGTATGTGGGCGACGGTAATCACTTACCATCAGGTGACCGCTTGCTCGTTGTCCGTCTTTTCTTTAAAAAAAAAACAGAGTTCTTACTTCGCTAACCCAACGAAACGCACACGATGCTTCTTCTTCACGGCGGTATTCTGCTAGGTCGTGGTACTACCTTGTCGGGCCGGCCCATTCGAACAGTAGTAAAAGCTACCGCTTGGCTCTACCAATGTAACAATGTTAGAAATAAACTAATGTAAATGTCCCGTCCTCTCGTTTTAACATAAAGTTTATGGCTACCCCATTGGTAGGGGTCTACAGGATTTTCTTATCTTTTGTTTTTTACGTCACCTACGGGACGAGATGCGTTAATGGAGAATCTTCACGCTACAACCTCAAGGTTTTAGATAATTCTTTACGATAAATTGCTGAAAATATTAAAAGCCATTTTTTTTTAATTTGATCTAACTTTAGTTTGGGTTAAAATAATGCACGCGCAAATACTATGACATTCACTTGTCTTTACCTTCCAGTATCCGATGTACCTCTTTTGCTGCTGATTACATAAGCTTTAAATAAAAGTCAGATGTAAAGTAAAGTAGCATTCTATAAGTGCCTACTGCTGGGCAAAGGCCTCCTTCTCAAATACTAGTATCAGAGAGGGTTTAGGAGCCGGGAAGAGCCCGCCACGCTGCTCCAGTGCGGGTTGGCGGGCTTCACATATGCTCGAAATAATATTTTTATTATTTCTCAGACATGCAGGTTTCCTCTCGATGTTTTCCTTCACCGCCGAGCACGTGGTAAATACAGCACTTAAAATTGCTATTAACAACTTTAGTGGTGCCGGCACCGGGGATCGAACCCAGGTCACTTGCGCTCTGTGAAACTAAAGTGACCCGAAAAATATTTATTTGATGTGGCTCACAAACATTGACTGCCACTGCTTGGCTCTGCCACGAAAAAAAATAAGTAATGCAGAATCGAAATACATAATTAAAATACAGAAGAACTTTTTTTTTTATTATTTGGGATATTTGACAGGGAAAAGTATTTTCGTATCGTATTGTATATTTAAAAAGTGGCAGTAAAATCTCTTTGGTTCCGTGAAAAATCTTGGCCTTCACATTGATCAAACCAAGAATTAGGGAACTCGGGTTACCTATAGTTATTGCCACCTTGCGTTCTCATTATTATGTTAAATATTTCTTGCCATTTAAAATAAAACTTACGGTTGTCCATTCTATCATTACATATTCTACCTGTTCTTAATAAGGCAGATCTTTGTTACCCTGATATATATACTCATATATCTCTTCTAAACTATTTATATTCAGTAAGCCGTATCACTAGTGCCAGTGTGAGTATGGGTAAACTCTCCAAGAAATATATAACGGCTTGTGCTGGCTTAGTGAGACTTTTAAAGAAGACATCCGCCTTGGAAAGGGCTATGCTCGGTGTTACTCTGCGTGATAGAGTCTGCAACGACGATATCCGCAGCAGAACTAGGGTAACCGACATAGCCGTAAGGATCAGGAAGCTGAAGTGGCAATAGGCCGGCCACATAGCTCGCAGAACTGACAGCCACGTTCTCGAGTGGCAGCCACACAGGCAAACACAGTGTAGGACGACCCCCCACAAGATGGAGTGACGACCTGCGCAGTATTGCGGGAAGTCGATGGATGCAGGTGGCTCAGGACCGAGCTTCGTGACAATCTTCGGGGGGAGGCCTATGTTCAGCAGTGGACTTGTGATAGGCTGAAATGATGATGATGATGATGATGAATGAGCCACGGTGAAGACCAGACACTTGGGTAAGTAAAAGTATAGGTGGTAAGCCGATCCTTATTAAACAAGCAAGAAATTAGCTTCATGGTTTGACTTTAGTTTCCATACAATATTGACACATTTGTACCAAATTGGTAAAATAAAAAAACCTCTATGCCTCATGAATGAAGAGATGTGTCTACGCATATCAGTTAAATCCCCAACAAGTGCTCTGTGGGAGCATGTATTGATGATCTTGATGATGAATCTCGCCTTGCTTTGATAAATAGGTACAGAAGGGATTGAGGTCAGAACTGTGACGAGTGATAAAAGTGGTTTCTCTACGATAATCGAAAGCGAAAAGCGTATTAGCTGCACCAGGTCAAATACCGGAATAACACCCTTAAACGAACCTTACGCATGAAACATAATGTAAACGGTTTTGTGGACACTTCAAGGTGTAATTCACTATAGCATTTTGAAATCCATTGTATCAACAAGAGCAGATGTATATTCCGAAGAGTTTCGAACGATGTCAGCAATTTTTGCAACTAGCAATGCTATTTATTAAGTAACATTATTATTATTCCTGTTAACCCTCCAACTACAATAGGCGAATGGCGGGCTCGAACTTACGATGTCATGTTTCATAGTCCGCCCCACAACCCCGACTTCTCAATTGATCTATGCCATTATTGCTCCATGAGTTATTATGACCTCTCAAAACTCGACAAACCATTTTATCGTTACCTGCCGTTAGAACCCACACGACATCCCCCGCACTCGTCAGACCCCCAACCGATTATTATTGTTTCCCAATCGCGTTCACAAAATGCCTTCATATACTTTGTAGTGTCAATATCTCTTGAGTTTTGTCTCAATAACAAAAATAATATTTCCTCGTGATGGTAGAAATGTATAGATAATTAGGGTACATACTTTGATTAAATAAATATTTTTTTTTTCTAAGAAAAATCTATTTAATTTTTCATACTTTAGCCTCTAACATTCTCACGCAGATAACATGTTCTAAAATAATAAATGTTTATTTAGAAAGTATTTCCATCTCCTACATTATGTTCATAAACAGACAGAAAGATCGGTGGTAGCCTAGTGATCTGGGCGCAAGCTTTAGTTTCATAGAGTGCGTGACCGAAGTGACCTGGGTTCAATCCTCGGAGCCGATACCATTAAAATTGTTTAATAGCAATTTAAGTGCTGTATTTATCATGTGCTCGGTAGTGAAGGAAAACATCGTGACGAAACCTGCATGTTTGAGAAATTAAAAAAAAAATTATAATTTAAGAAGATACGTGAAGGCCGCCAACCCTCACTGGACCAGCGTGGCTGGCCTCTCATGGCTCCAAAACCCTCTCAGGTATTTGAGAAGGAGGCATTTTCCCAGTGGGCACTTATAGGCTACTACTTTATATTTAAGCAGACAGTTCTACGAGTATTTTAGACACAGGTAGTCAGTATATTTCAATTATATCTTCAGATATTTTGGAAGTGACGAATTTATTAATAGACTTTTTCTAAGTTTTAAATATACCCCTATATTAATATAATGTATGGTTCTGCTAAGTAGTTAAACTTAGTAACAAAACAACTATTTCACCAAAAAGTAAGTTTTGATATAAGGTGTTAATATGTTAAACAATGCCTTCAAGTTTTCTGTGTTGGGCATAATTATTTCCTTGTATATGATGTAATACTGTATTTTGTAATTATTTATTTACTCTTCATTGTTAACACCTAAAACTAAGATATCCAATGGGTGGACTAAATACCCGTTGGCATTCTCTACCAGTCAACCCTGGGTGAGAATGTAATACATGTATGCAGGTGCATAGATTCTAATAAATAAGAAAAGGAAATTAAATATTAATATCAAATACATAATCCTTACAATATACTTACGTACTTATTACATATCTAATATAATTTATATTCACATATGAAACATACATATGCAAATTAAATATAGAGAGGAATCAAATAGTGACGTCGGCGGAGTTTAAAAAGAATATTATGTATTCTTTTAACAAGGTTACCAAGACTACTGTTGTCAATTCCATATTTTGGCACTTTATCCATAATAAACACCGAACGATAACTTTGACTATCATTAAGGTAATGTAAAAGTAAAGTAGCAGCCTGTAAGCGCCCACAGCTGGGCAAAGGCTACATCTCAAATATCTGAGAGGATTTTGGAGCCGGGGAAGGCCCGACACGCTACTCCAGTGCGTGAAATAATATTTATATCATATCGGCATGAATAGATAATTTGGTTGCAAAATCCAAAAACCATAAAAAGTTCTTCTGCGAAATATTAAATGTAAGCTGATGCTGAATTTAAATTATTAAATGAAGTTGTTGCCAGGAGATTCCTTTGCAATTAACTGCCTTTGATAGCAAGCAGGTTTAATTCTCGAGACATCGTTGTTGGCAAAGACGGAATACCTCAGAGCATGTTGTTTCAGAACTCGTTAAATCAAGACGCAAGTTCTAAGAATGAGAACATTGTAATGATGGAATCCAAACTTTGTTTTTCTTATGCATTGGTTAATCAATGTCTATGATCAATCTACTGCTCTGTTTATGTTTTCCTAGTACCGGTCTCATTAAAAATACCTACATCCTACAATTACGATTCCATTTATTCGGTAGTTTATTCGTTTATCTTATTGCTTGTGAAGCACTAGTGACGCTGCTCAGCCTTGTGTTCACAAAAGGGGAAATAATATATACTTATGGCTACATTTTGGTATGGAAAAGTTGTCTATGACAGTTTAGTTATACATCTTCTGGAAAATGTATCTTGATTAAAAAAAAGTAAGTAAACTAAGCGAATCATAAACCAAAATACTTCAACCTCTATTACCATATAAGTTTAAGTCGATCTAAATAAAAGAAGTGTAAAACTTTGTTTAAATACTTAAGTTACAAGAGCAGTGCTGCATATTCGGATGTTGTTTTTTAATGTACGTTACGTTATAATAACTGCGTATGCTTAATAGTAATGATATTTCACGTGAAATAATTATAACGCCATAGACGTAGTAAAAATTTAAGGAATGGATGTATTATTACAAAAAACTTGTTAATTTTTTCCTCGAAGATTTGGTACTGTTCGGGACGCTTGGAACAGATGTGTGACGACCTACGACGGTGATCCATATCATATAAATCAGTAGATGATGATGGAAGAGCCAAGGGGCGGCTCTTGCTGCTGATCGAATGGGCCGGCTCGATCGGGCCAGCGCCACGACCTCGTTCGTTCGGCGAGCGAGGTAACCCGAGGCTCTCTCCCTCCCCTCCACCTACCCTTTTCCCTTCCCCAAATATCCTTAAAAGCCGACAACCCACCAGCAGCTCCTCTGGTGTTGCCGATATACGTGGATGACGGTAATCTGATGAGCCGTTTGCACGTTAGCCTCGTTACCCGAAAAAAAAAAGTCCGATTCCGACATTGTACGACTTCGGTACTCCGTAATGTTACTGGGAACTCTTAGTTATGTTCATTATTTTCGTTACTACGGAGTGACAATCTATGTAATATGGGCTTGGATGCGGACTACGAAACATGACATCGTAAGTTCGAGCCCGCCATTCGACTGTTGTCGTGAACCAATTCAGATACACGCTGTAAGCTTAGTTGGACGGTTAACAGGAATATTAGTAATGCTACTTAATAAATAGCATTGCTAGTATTCTTTTAAAAAAAATACTAGCTAGTGATAGAGTCACGCTTCTAGGTAACCTTTTTCGTAAGTCAAAGTAAAGTAAAGTAGCCTGTGAATGGCCACTGCTGGGCAAAAGGCTTCTCTCAAATGTTTGTGTGAGAGCTATGTAACTGAGAAGGGTCCGCCACGCTGCTCCAGAGCTGGTCGACAGACTTCACACATCCACGATATATTTCTTTTATTATTTCTTTATTCAGACGTGTATGTTTCCTCATGAGGTTTTCTTTCACCGGCGAGAATATGATTAATTTAGCACTTATAATTGCTATTAACAATTTTCGTGGTGCCGGCACCAGGAATCGACCCCAGGTCACTCGCGTTCTATTAAATCAAAGCGTGCGCTCTGCACCACCGGGTCACCACGGCAATTCTGATTTAATCAATTGTTTTGTAAAAGATAGCGTCTTTGCCTTAGAAAAGACTGTGTTTTATAACATTGTATATCTTTTTTTATACATAACTATTTAATTGCAAGTATTTTTTATTTCTCGAATGACAGCCACGTACAGACAAACGTAGGTGTAGGACGACCCCCCACAAGACGGAGTGACGACCTGCGTCGATGGAGCGTGGTGGCAATCTTTCGGGGAGGTCTATGTTCAGCAGTGCACTTGTTATAGGCTGAAAAGATTATGATCTTTTTTTCTTTAATTGTATTATAAATATTTACGTTTACTTAGTTTTTCCTTAGTTTTCCTTCATTAGCTTTTCCCCTCTTTGTATGTTTGCTATATATTCTTTGTATATGTCGTTAAGGGTCTTAATATGAGTAAAACGAGAATACAGAAGTCTACAGAATACGGTTTCATACTCACGTGTTACGACAAATGCTTTGTTAGGCAGCTCATTCATTGTATTTATGTTGAATTAAATTACAAAATATATATTACAAAATACAACATTACAAAATATTTCTTGTACTTACCCGAACACTACATATTTAAAATAAGTTTTTATGTTTCCGACGATTCGAAAACTGCTATACAGCATGCGTGAACAGAGGTGTTGGATGTTCTGATGTCCCAGTCAACACGGTCTAGCTTTAAATTATTAATTTTGGCTCCGATCTGAGCAGGATGTGCTCACAGTATCTTGAAGTCGTGCAGTGGTACGCATGGATAGATATGTAATTTAATTTATTATTGGACCTCAAGCCGTTTCCGCCTCCGGCTTGGCTTGATCTCAGCTTCTTCTCTATTGAAAACGTATGACAGTTTGAATTCAAATCACATTACAACTTGAAATATGAAACCAAAATAATTCTACAGTTAATTAAATCTACAAATCGGTGAATGCTTCTCGAATAGGAACATTGTTCGTAGTCATTTAAGTACGGTCTACGAATTCGAAATAACATACCCTTTCTCTCCGATTTCCGCACGAGTGCAGTCTATCTTATTGTTAACAGTTTCACGTTTACATTGAGGTTAGAATAAATATAAGCTATATCAATTGTCCTTCACTACAGGCCGGATGAGGAAGCTCAAAGTTGCTCAGCGCGCTATGGAAAGGGCTATGCTTGGAGTTTCTCTGCGCGATAGAGTCTGCAACGATGATATCCGCAGCAGAACTAGGGTAACCGATATAGTTGCAAGGATCAGCAAGCTGAAGTGGCAATGAGCCGGCCTCATACCTCGCAGTACCGACAACCGTTGGGGAAAAAAGGTTCTCGAGTGGCAGCCACGTACAGGCAAATGCCGTGTGGGATTACCCCCCACAAGATGGAGTGACGACCTGAGCAGTGTTGCGGGAAGTCGATGGATGCAGGTGGCTCAGGACCGAGCTTCGTGGCAATCTTTGAGGGAGACCTATCTTCAGCAGTGGACTTGTAGTAGGCTGAAATGATGATGATGATATCAATTGCGTTTTGGACCACGACCTCGCAGAATACCGGCGTTAAGCAGAGGCATTTTTTTTTTGTTTTTAATAAAATATAGGCTTACGTTTGATCTCAATCTTGACCTCCCGACGGAAGGCGAAGATGAAGCCTAGGATGGTACACGTTTGCCTAGAAGGTGTCTGTTCTTTTTGGCCTTATTGCGATTCTGAGTTTCGTTCGGTGAGTGTGGTAATATCATCTCACCCATCCTCAAAATAATCCTTTAAGGTCCTTTGCTGTTGCAGATGTACGTGGGCGATGGTAATCAATAATCATCAGGTTAGCCGCTTGCACGTTTACTTCAAAAGACAGCGAACGGTTTTTCCACTCATTTTTTTCAATCGGACGTCGAGCGTCTCTCGATATTTTTATATTGAATTTAAATAAAATTTAATTTATATTATACATATTATTTTTAGCTCATCGTATTTTACAAAAAAAGTTTATATACGTCATAACATTTAAGACTTCCGACACATAAGAAACAGTATCGAGATATAAAGACGGGGCATTACATTTTTGAGATAGTTATTCAGCCATTTGTCTGAAGTCACGATTAGGTTAAGAAAGGTAATGTCTGAGAAATCTATATCGAATTTTACGACACCGACGGGATGGCATAGTGTGATCTCTTACTTCGTCACTACTCGGCATCTTCACGAGGTATTCTGCGATTATTTAAAATTAAAACGTATGCCACCATTATAATACAACACATGCTCGGCGGTGAAGGAAAACGTATATGTCTGAGAAACAATAAAAAATATTATTCCGAGGATATTTGAAGCCCGCCAACCTGCTCTGGAGCGGCGTGGCGGGCGCTTCCCGGCTCCAAAATCCTCACAAATATTTGAGAAGGAGGCCTTTGCCCAGCTGTGGACACGTACAACCTGCTACTTTTCAAAGGCCGGCAACGCATCTGTAGCTGCTTTGGTGTTGCGGATGTTCGTGGGCGTCGGCGTTTTGCCGCATGCTCGTTTGCCCCCTTCTTCTATATAAAAATAAACTATTACTTTTAAAACATACAAGCTGTTCGTAATAACCCTATGAGATAGATCTTTGTCCACAGACTGTTGAAAAAATGTTAGAATGTTATTGAAAAGAATGTTATTCACTTACGAAAACTGACAAATAAATAAATATACTGAAAACAATATTTAAAACAATTTTCAGAGCACCATGGGATTCATTGAAATATATATATATGTACATTAACGAAAGTCTTATAGTCCACACTTTAAAAGGATAATCACGCTCTTGTTTCTATTCGATTAGGAAATAGTAACCGTGAAACAATTCCTTTAAATTAACGGCTCATTACTTGGAAATTATTCAGAAATCCCATAAGTGTACTTTGGGGACTACAGCAACCGTTAAGCAGAACAGGTGTTGTTTACGACAAGTCCTATTAATCTGGCTCCTTACTTACTACACACTAATACATGCGTGAATTTTGAATTGAAATACGAATGCTGTCGTTCTGCACAAATTGGTAAAAGTAAGAAAAGGTTATTCATTACTAGAAATTAACCCAATAAATAATATTTATAAATCAATTGAAATTCCTGACCCAAACTGATTTGATCAGGTTAGGAATTTTAATAATAATAAAATTGTATTTCATGCCAAGCGTTCGCTGAAAAAAAGTCAGTTTATTTAACATTAAATAAATAGAATTGATTGTAACAAGAGTAAATGGAACAGGCACTATAAAGAACCGTTTATCACGTGCTCGGCGGTGAAGGAAATCATCGTGACTTAGAAATAAAAAAAAAATCGAGAATTGGTGTTCGGCAAACTGGACTGCAGTAGTGAGGTGACCCATTCCCTCTAAACTCTTCCCAGATATTTGGGAAGGTAACCTTTACCCAGCTGTGGGCACTTACAGGCTTCTACTTTACTTTACAGACAGAAGATATAACAGACCTTCGAGACAATAACAGCGGATGCCTCATTTTTACTGCCTTGAGACTATAAAGTTAACATCTTACGAGAACATTTCTTGCAATTACCTCGTACATTGTTACATTTGCTCAGCTCTGAATAACATAAATAGTTCTGTCTTTCATACAAACGTCAATGAGAGTACAAGATAATTGTTTGAATTGTCCTTTACACAATGATAACGTAATGTTTTTGGTATAGTTAGTAGTTTAATGGAAAAACATGTTTGTTTTCCATTCACCCTATATGGAGCGTACAAAATTTATACGATTTCTATTTAATTTGAAACATGTTAATTTTCTATTGGTTCTGGAGGCAATATTTTTTATATAACGGGTATAAAATTAGTATTTAAACGAACTTGTTTTTATTCGATTCCACTTCTAAAGATTTCATCCACCATATATTTTAGAGGATCTTGCGCTCTACCTGACAGTTTTCTTCTACATTAGATACAGCTGCCTTTCCCCAATCGGATTAATTAGGTGTATTGGCATACATTTGAGTGACGACCTGCGTAGTGTTGCCTTCCCACAGATGCTAAGGACAGAGCTTTGTGGCAATCTTTGCTTTGAAATGATAATGCCACACTTTTATAACTTTTCCCATGGATCGAGCAGATATCTGATTTTCATAGTATTATAACCCATCACGTATCATGACTTTATTGTATTAAGACATCAAGTAGTTAGGAAAGTTACCATGGGCTTAACGTTTACATTAAGATTACATTACAAAGAATCTGCGATAGATAATATAAATTCTGGTATCGAACAGGTTCCATTACTAAGTTCTCTTTCGAAACTTGAACTAAACACAGCCAACATCGACTAATTCCTTTATCCAATTCCCCAGGACCCAACAGAATTGCAAATAGCGTAACGACAGACAACTCGGTTACACTCGAATACTCGAACCAGACGCGAAACAAGTAATGTGCTCGTTACTAAACTGTAATTCCATACACGTTCAAATATTCACCTACCCCGTGTATAAACGTTTTAAAACTTTGTTTATATAATAATAATAGATTATAGTTCAAAGTATATATTTGGCCTTATATCTAAAAACGTAATCAAAGTATATATTCAGAAGTAATCGTTATGATTTTGATACAAAACTTTCCTCTCCAAATAACAAAAAGCAATTTAACTTAACATATACTTACAGTATAGGAAAATGTATGGAAAGGTCAATGGAAGCAGGTGGTTTAGGACCGAGCTTTGTGGCAATCTTTGGGGGAGGCCTATGTTCAACAGTGGACTTCTAATAGGCTAAGATGGTGATGATGATGATGATAGAATAATAGAATTAAAATATATTCACAACCTGTCAATGTAGGTTGTGAATATTTTAATACTATTAAAAATAATTCACAAAAATTTTAAATTAAAAAAAACTACAAGCGCTAGACTTTTGATATGAAATAAGAAACCAGTAGATAAAATTCTGAACACGATAAAAAAAATCCGGTCTTGATACGTCAATTTTTTCGGGGGTTATCGTGACCACATCCCTAAAAACAATACGGACATCAATTTTTTTTAAAATGTTTTTTTTTCAAAATAGTAGATGATATTTCAAAATAATTTTAATAAATTAATTAAAGTGTTTTCTACATATGTGTCTCTTCATATTAGCATATAAGTGCAATAAATTTTTGTGGTAGAGGGCATTTGAACACCGCCGAATCGCTTGACCTTGACATGTCGGGTATAAAGCACTATCTCACGCAGCTTCGCGACATGAGAGTAAGCTTGGCATCAAGATAATTACTAACCTCAGACTTGCGGAAGACATCGTACTATTTGTACCAACAGCACAAGAGCTACATTAGTTGCTCCAAGATCTTAGCATGGCAAGCCTTAATGTTGAACTTATGGTGAATATGTCAAGGAACCATGCAAAATAATGATATTGTTTGGTTCAAACAGCAAAACGTAGCATAGGATCGAGATAGATACGATCCTCTATGGAGGAGTTACGCTATGTAGGTATAATACCTGGCCAGCTAGTCTGCTTCGGAAACCAGCAAAAAAGCGAAAAATAAGTAATAAATTGGCACAGAATTTCACATTTTGTTCTTAAACGTGGGCAAGATTGTCGAGGCGGGCCGAGATAACGTTTGGCAAGACTTCCTAGGAGTTTAGAATGAAAGTAGGTTGACGAAAGAAATATATGAGGCGAGTGTAAATGGTAGAGACGGGAGAGGAAGACCTAGGCGAACATTTCACGATCAAATCGGAGACGTTCTGAAAAAAGGCCAGGTCAAGAGTAATCTAAACCAACGGGCATGCATGCGAAGATTGATGAAAGTGGGAGAAGCGAAAGACGTATGTCAGGACCGTAGAAAGTGGAAAAACATTGTCTCTGCCTACCCCGTTGGGAACAAGGCGTGAATATATACAAACATACCTAGACACATTCCGCGGCGGTTGGTTGTATCTGGCTAAAGACCGCCATCGTTTGAAAGTACGAGGTGGGAGGGGAGACCTTGTCGGCAGTGGGCCAGTAAAGGTTTAAAAAATTAACATATATAAATATACCTGTACTATGTTATATTTACTCATATTTAAATAATGTAATGTTTTCAGTGTATACATAGCTAACACTAGTACAAATATATCTAAAGTATTGATTATGCTACCTGCAGTAGTGTTTTTGCTCCACGTCGCTAGTTTAAGGGATTTGGGTACAGCATATCGGGGTTCCCAGCATCAATCGTACCGCAGTGTCTTTTCCTTTGTCAGTCAACACATTTAGCACAATGCGTGCCATGCGTAATACAGATAATAACCTAAACATTTTAAGGATTTTGTAACATAATTTGCTATGTTAAAAAATCCTTAGATTTGTATGTTACATAAATATAATAACGACTTAACATTCGTTCAATGAGTGTCAATATTTCGTATTTTATTTGTTAAGGAATGATGAGAGAGAAAACACTTGGGAACATTGTAATACTTTGAAAATATATTTATTTGAACAAGTTTTTTTTTCAGTTGAAGTATTACGATGTAGGTGCTTGACGATGTATTTAAACGATTACTTTTCAACAGGTTCTCTCGCACAAGTCTTCTTGGAGAAATCGTACTTCGTTAGGAGTAATAATATTATTGTTTTCGTGTAGTAATAGAAAATGAACTCCATAATATAATGAAGGTAGATTTAATTTTCGCATTCCATTCGCACCGGATGTACGCCAAAATGGGTTAAAATTGTGATAGAGCCAAGCGGCAGATTTTGCTGCCGCTGCAGAATACCGCTTCTGCGTATTGTTCTTCTGCGTTTCGTTCGGTGAATGAAGTAACTAACGCCCTCTTCACTCCCACACACCGGTCCACATACCCTCTTCCATCCCCCAAATATCCTTAAAGGCCGGCAACGCATCTGCAGCTCCTTTTGCGTTACAGATGTAGACAGGCGACGGTTATCACTGTTAATGTTAATAATAACTGTTTGGTGGTAGAATAACTGACACTGCGATGGTACCTTCTTTGTTGATACTTGTTGGTTTTGATAGAATTATCAGCTCTGAAGGTTGCCCTGCTGCATTAAATTAAGCTAAAACTTTTTCACTGGTACTGGACATGCTCTTTTGTCCGTTGTAACGTGTGTCCGTTATTTTTCATTAATTTCACCTTACTTTTATGTGATGAATATTGTCTCTCTCTCTCTCTCTCTCTCTCTCTCTCTTTCCCTGTCTTACACACATCCGCTCCCTTCTATGCCAGGACGGATAGTGAAAAGCTTGCACTGTCCACGGTGTTGTTTGCCTTTGTCGCTTATCAGCAGGGCCAGGCCACGGGAACGCTCTTGTTCATATCCGCAGTCCTACCTGTTCTCCAGTAAGTGGTCACCTTTTAGAAAAGACCTCTCTCCTTAAGGAAGACCTCAAGACAAAGCGCGCTACGGCGTAACGAAACCATGCTCCACTCCCACCGCATCCAATCCCAAGTGAGCAATGTAACCCCCACCCTAATTCACGAGCCAGAGTAGTCATACCCCCCTCCCCCCTCAGATAAGTATCCCTGTTCTGGTGCGTCTAGCCAGGGCGAAAAGGGAAACGATCTGTTATCTCCCGAGGAGGAGACGCCCGGAGGGTCGCGGGTGTGTACGAAAGCGTTCCCGTGATCCTGCCGAACTTGCGGCGAAGGCGGAACATCGTGGGGTTTTCAAAAGATAAGATCACATGCTACTCAAGTATTCACGTCCATTACCAATAGAGGTAAGCAGTGATTACAGATTTTCATTTCTCACGACTCAGCGGAGCCAAAAGAGCTTGCATAATAAGCTTACTATTTTATTAATATGAATGAATGTTTAAAAACAAACTAGAGCACTTGGCAGATACTTGTCAAACAAAATATGTAAATCCAAAAAACTTTCGCTCAGACTCCAGTGAGTTCTGCCAGATTTAAAATAAATACGAGCTCAACAACGTGACAATGTAAGCCTCGACAAACAAACAACGAAGTATTAAATATTAATGAACACACAGAAGTTTACATTTTTGCGCAAGATATATTTTTTCTGATTCCTTTTTTTGACAGACATTTTTTTTTTTATAGAAGTGACGCAAACGAGCACGCGGTTCACCTGATGGTAAGTGATTACCGTCGCTCACATAAATCTGCAACACCATAGATGCTGCAGGTGCGTTGCCGGTCTTCAAGAGTCTCTTCTGTGTTTCTGAGCATCTTGTGCTTCTTGCGTTTCGCTCGGTGAGTGAGGTATCCGGAGGCCCGCTCCCCCTCCCCATCCCCCTCCTCCCCCTCCAAATACCCTTAGAGGCCGGCAACGCATCTGCAGCACCTATGGTGTTGCAGATGTACGTGGGCGAAATCACTTACCATCAGGTGAACCACTTGCTCGTTTGCCGCCTTTCTCCTTAAAATAAATATTTTTCAGTTATATTTGCAAATAAAATTTACAAAAAAAGATTTTTTTTTAATTTTTTAAATTAAAGTCGACGTTAATCTCGGTTAATATGTACATGTATATTGTATAGTATCCTCCGTATTTCTGTTTGTCTGATGACTTCTTTCACATAAAAATCAGTTGAAATTCAACGATTAATAGCATTTTTAAGTGCTGTTTTTGCCTCGTGCTCGGCGGTGAAGGAAACATCGTGAGGAAGCCTGCATGTCTTAGAAATAATAAAAAAAATAAAGTCCGCCAACCCGCACTGGAGCAGCGTGGCGAAGACCCTTCCCGGCTCCTAGAACCCTCTCAGATATTTGAGAAGGAGACGTCTGCCCCTTATAGGATGCTACTTTACTTTTTTTTACTATAAAATATACATTCATATTTTGTGTTAATTTGAAAATGAAATGCGCAAACAATTTGGGTACACGTATTCTCGCATGTTTAATTTTACCTGTACACCATTTTGGCGGATGTTTTAATATCGTTTTCATTTTGTAAATGTGTGGGGATTAATATTGACTTTACACCTATTCGTATTTCACGAGTTTCGTTTAAAAAATATCGCGGTGAAGGAACACGCGCGGGACAATTATTTGCATCACCTACTATTGTTGGTAAGTGTGTCAATTATGTAATTACTTTTTTAACATGTTCTTATTTATTTATTATCCGGTTTCAATATCTCTCGAAGAATATTTGAGAGAAAGCCTATGTCCAGCATTGGGCCTTTACAGGCTACTTTTATTAATTTGATTGCTATAAAGATAAAAATATCATTTTCAAGGAAACCTCGCAAGCAGCACCTTATAATATAAAATCATCAAATAGACACATTTTATTAAAGTATAAAATACCCATGTATATATATTATTTAAGTTTGTAACATATAGTGGTAATAGTGGCTTGTAAATTGCTTCTGTAAAGAACAAACACGAAGATCCGGAAAAAAATATTTCGTAGTCCATAACAATACCAGTGGCTTGCGGGAATCACACCCGCTACCTTCAGCGTCGCAGCCAATACGCTACTGAGCCGTCACATTACGTCACGTCATTATAGACTGACACACACTGATTTGTTGAAATAAATTCTATGGTTGGATAAGCAACAATCTAAACTCGAAAATACGTATTTTTTTAATCATGTAACTCGAGCTACACAATTCTAGTCTAACGTGTAAGTACCACTGAAGGCAGCAACAACACCAGAGAGCTCTCGGGCGATGGTTCGTTCACTGGAGATATTACGTCATAAATTCAAATAGAATACTTTATTACTACTTCTTTTCTTTACGGCCATTCAAGAATTAATGCAACCACTTAAGGTAAGGTGTAATAAAGAATGCTTACACTAAGTTATCACTCTACAATATTATCTACGAAGAAGAGGGCAAACGAGGACGCGGCTCAGATGATGGTAAGTGATCACCGACGCCCACGAACATCCACAACATCAAAAACTAGACTATTTAAAGTGTTTTGTTAACATAGTAATAGTGTTGCATCTATGCAGTCGTTCGGTGTGCGGGGTACACGGAGGCTCATGCCCCCCCTCCCCTCCTCACCGACTTCCCCTACCTCCTTTTCCATCGCGCCTCCCATCTCCCAAATATCATTAAAGGCCGGCAACGCACCTGGTGTTATATGTGAGACGTTTGCACGTTTGCCGTTTTACGATAAAAACTAATATATTATAAAGAGAAAATACAGAATCAACTTTATTACCGCGCATAAGATCAAATGAAAAGACAAGAAGGAAATTGCTGCCGAAGCTAGTTTGATAAAGTTCTGTAGACGAAAAAACAATTCTCTGGCGGCATTCGGCCTGTTGGCGCTGATGAGCGATGACAGAAAAAATAAATCAAGGAATTTGTATTGAAACATAGATAATCAAACGTAATCATTATATTGCTGTTCCGGATGTTTTTATTTCCTTTTACCATTTTGTTCAAAAGCTCGTTTCATTCAAACTGCAGTCCGTAATAGCAGATATATAATATTTATTTGCCAAAAACTTTGTTCGTATGGCTAGTGGGTAGTTTATTTTTACGTGGTAGAGCCAAGCAGCGGCTTTTGCTGCTGCTCGAATGGGCCGGCTCGACCGGATTGGTACCACGACTTCGCAGAATACCGGCGTGAAGTAGAGGCATCTTGTGTTTCTGCGTTTCGTTCGGTGAGTGAGGTAACCGGAGGCCTACACTCCCTTCCCATCCCCCTCCTCATCCTACCTCCCATCTCCCAAACACCCTTAAAGGCCGGCAACGCACCTGCAGCACATCCGGTGTTGCAGATGTACGTGGGCGACGGTAATCATTTACCATCAGGTGAATATCATCGTTGCAGACTCTATCACGCAGAGAAACAACGAGCATAGCCCTTTCCATAGGGCGCTGAGCAACTTTGAGCTTCGCTTTATGTTTGTTTATAGTTATTTTAATTAATTTTGTTAGTTAGTTAATTTACTAAGTTGAATAAATACACCTGCTACGGCTATCTCACCAAACCATGGGTTGACTGGCAGAGAATACCAATCGGCTTCAAGTCCGCCCTTTGTCACCTCAAATTATAAGGGCTAATTGGCGCTATTAATGACGTTGGTGACGTAAGATAATCTACCACCCTTTGGTATCGAGAGACTCGACAAAGGGTACCATCCAAGAAGCTCATGATGGTGGGATAACTGTCTCTAAGGTGAGAGACGTCTGTTATATAGATTAGTAATCCACCTGTCATGCGTTTTGTTTGTAGAACGTTCTCTTCTTGAGAGAACCTGATAAAATTTTGCGTTTAAGTAAGTGATCGTTTCTTTTTATTATCTAACTATAAAACTTTAACATAAGAGCGGTGCGTTACGCCATTAAACCTTCCAGCGATTTCCATTGGTCTCTTGCCTTCAGCATTGTGCACGTATTATGTCTCGCTCTCAAATGGGCACTTTGATTTGAAAATGGGCAAAACGGTCGATCGGAATGAATTTCACAAGGCTTTTACTTCTCGTTGTCGTTGACTCAGACCGGAACGCCCATCCAACTGGCTTTATAAGGTAGCGTCAGCTTACACAAAGCTTAATATTTTATGTGTTATTCTCTTTTACCGAATCGCCATACGGAACAACAATTTTATCTCCTCTGTGAGATACTTAGGTTATTATACGAGTCATAGATTTTGTGGAGAGATTTCTAAGGAGAGGAAAAGTTTCTTTCGCCTGTTTCTTCTTCGTTTTTCATTACGAAACGGTGAAAGATAGCAACGTCTTTATGACGTTGAAGAATACAGATTTTTTTTCATTCGTTCACACAAATCAAAACATTGAGCTAATTAACTTGGAGTAGGATAAATAAACAATCTACTAATATGCTACAGACGTAAATTGTTTTGCTATACGGTATACTGCAGCCGTGGTAGCCTAGTGCTCAGGGTGCTTACGCTAGTTTCAAAGAGTGCGAATGACCTGGGTTCGGTCTTCGGTGCCGGCACCACTAAAATTGTTGATAGCAATTTTAAGTGTTGTATTTACCACGTGCTCGGCGGTGAAGGAAAATATCGCGAGGAAACCTGCATGCCTGAGAAATAATAAAAAAAGATTCTTTCGAGGATATGTGAAGCCCGCCGACCCGCAATGGAGCAGCGTGCCGGGCCCTACCCGGCTCCAAAACCCTATCATTATATTTGAGATGGAGGCGATTGCTCAGCAGTGGGCACTTATAAGCTGCTACTTTCATACGGTATTCAATGAAATATGTGAAGAAAACCTAAAAGTAGAATATTTTAACAAAGACAATTGGAGTAACAGCAGATTAGTAGGAACCCACGCCGCTCGTGGGAGTGACCCATCCTTTTGGCAATTAACCTTTTGTCCTCTGCTCATATAGATTGAATTAGTTTAAGATAATGTAACAATGTTTTACCTTACTCGCTTTTGTTTTGCTCAAATTTACACAATACAAAGCTTGAGAGGTTATGAATTATATTTGTTTCGTTATGTAGATATGATGTATGTAGACAAAAGGATTAAGGCAACGTTTGTTGGAGTGTTTCGAAATGTACATTTTTTAGGAAAAAATTTGAAAACTCATCTGTGGAGGAAATTAAAAATGATTGAAAAAGATTTTTAGGGCACATAAAACTCGGCCCATTTTGAAGGAACGTTAATCTTCAACAAAAATCTTGAAATGTATAATGCGTTATTTACAACAAAACTAAGGTGGCTATGTATAAGCACTGTCTATCTATAGATAGTAATTTCAGACTAAATGGACCGCCATGGTCGTAAGTGTTTACCGTCGGGTTTGCTTCTAGAGATTCTTCACATCTCCGCCACTTTCGAGGACGTGCTCGTCGTCCATTTCATGCTGTGTTTTGGCATTTACACACTATGGCTTAAACACGTCGGATCGGCGATTTTTTCCCATTCCTTGCTTACGGACCGACTTACATGGGGTAATGTGATTACACCATGGTAGGGGTAATCAATCAATCGGTAAATCGATAGGGGTACATAGGTAAAGTAAAATATATGTAAGCTTAAAGATTTGTGGCTAAAAAAAAGAAAATTAAATCGATAACACTATTATAATATTTTAAATATACATAGCATAACTACACGAAGCTAACCGTGGTAGAGGCATCTTGTGCTTCTGCGTTTCGTTCGGTGAGTGAGGTAACCGGAGGCCCACATCCCCTCCCTATTCCTCTCCTCTTCCCTCCCATCTCCCAAATATCCTTAAAGACCGGCAACGCACCTGCAGCATGTATGGTGTTACAGATGTATGTGGGCGACGGTAAGCACTTATCATCAGGTGAACCGCTTGCTCGTTTGCCGTCTTTTCCATAAAAAAAAACACGACTTATTGTTAAATAATAATTGCTAAGTAATGTACATAGCATTTTTGCATGCGCGTGAGATGAGGCCAGTATATCGCAGTTTTTCGTCCTTATATACACTAATGATAGTCCTATGGAAAGGCACGAGGTACGTCTGTCAGTCAGCAGTGTGGAACGCATTCAAGCGAGGACTGACATTCGTAGAATAAGGTTGTATGCTCCCCGTAACACATGGGCCGAGGACGCTGACAAAATCGGAATTCAGCGAAACCCGGTAAGGATACAAAAAGTGTAATCGTGTGTAATGAAGACTCACGCTGGGATCCTGTAGCGAATTTTTAAACATATCCTGAAGCTAGGCGCTTACCATCGGTACACATGATATCCTACGAAGGGGTCACAAAGCTTCATTTTGGTGAAAAAAGGAGTAAACTTCGACTAAGTTCACCTATGACTCGGTAAAACTTCTCCCGAAATTTGGGATCATGTACTGAATTTCTTAGTGTATTTTGAAGAAGAAAAAAACGTTACCATCCGCTGTAGGAATTTCTCCTGTGTCGCGGAGGCAGTTTACATGCATGAATTGCACACGGACAAACCACCAAGACCGGAAACTATTATTTGTAGTCCATACATAATAAGCGCCAATAGCCTAAGGGGTTAGGGTGCGGACTGCGAAACATGACGTCGCAGGTTCGAGCCCACCATTCCAATATTGTCGTGAACCACTCAAAATACAAGCTCTAATGCTTAGTTGGAAGGTTAATAAGAATATTAGTAATGTTAGTTAAATAGCATTGCTAGTATTCTTTTTATTTATAACAAAAAATACAAATACTAGTCCCGTTCGGGAATCGAACCCGCGACCCACAGCGCCGCAGCTAACCGCCTTAGCCACTACGCCACCGAGCCGTTAAATTATCTTGGTTATACATTTTTTGAATATATACCTGATCATAAGGCACTAAGAACTCAACCCTGATTGGAGAAAAATGTTCCGGATCTCATAAGAGCAGAAGACTTGCCCTCGTGTAATCCAGATCTGAACCCGTTGGACTATAAATTGTGGTCAGTATTAGAAGATACGGCGTGCTAAAATCGTCACTTTGACATTGAGTCTCTCAAAACAAAACATGTTTAAAGTTTGTTGTGGCTAAATTCCCCATGGAGACTTTGAGTAAATAAAGCCAAAGCCGACCGATTTGAATGTAAATGTTTTCTTATTTTTGCTCAGACTTCGATAAATACGTAGCTTAATATTATTATACAGATTCTTTAAAGGAGATATACCTTTTAATGTGTAACAGACCTCATGTAGGTAATAAGTATAACATCTTCTTCTTACCTTCATTCCCTTAAAAGCAGCAACTAAAGCCAGTAATCCATGCATGGAAGATTTGCAAATATCGTTACGCTCTGCAGGCTGGTTGTTGAGTGCAGAGTGCCTTAGCTCTAGTGATGCTGCTCCTTATCACTATTCTATGAGACATGATTAAGGCATATTTATATGAATTCTCTCCCATAAGTTGTTCACCAGAGCACAATATAATTTTTTTTTGTGGCAAATGTACTTTTCCCATCCGAATTTAAGATGGGTCCCAGCGATTTATTTCTGTAAATAAATGTAAATAAAAGATTCCTGCATCAAAATAAATATGCAGGTTAATTTAAAAAACACAATCCGGTAAGGAAACCTCGTCTATAACCCAACCGTAAAGGTTTTAGAGTAGCATTAAGTGAATGTAGTTGGTCCCGGCGTGCGCTTTGATCCAGTTTCACTTAATAGATAATTTATTCGCGTCTGTCACCTAGGGATTACATATTTATGTACGGAGAATGTTATCTCTGAAACTCATTCATAGCCTAACGCTGTCGCGATGTGGCGTGATTCAAATTCAATATTCTTAGAGATAGAAAAGTATTTTATTACATAAAACTGTGCGTGCATTTTGGTGGAAATTACATGAATAGAATCTGCAGTTTGAAACCCACGGGGTCGATACAACGTGTTGACCATGATTATTGATGATAATGATATTTGGTGATCACTTTTTAAGCATTGATGAGCCAAGCGGCGGCTTTAGCTGCTGCTCGAATGGGCCGGCTCGACCGGGTTGGTACCACGGCCTAGCAGAATACCGACGTGAATTAGAAGCGTCTTGTGCCTTGGCGTTTAGTTCAGTAAATGCGTTAAGGCCCACTCCCCCTCCCCATCCCCCGCCTCATCCTCACTCCTCATCCTCTCTCCAATACCCTTAAAGGCCGGCAACGCACCTGCATCTCACCGGAGTACCTGCACAGTGGGCAAAGGAGATCACTTATCATCAGGAAAACCACACGGCCGTTGTCGCGTTTCCCACAAAAAAAAACACTTACCATCAGGTGAGCCGCGTGCTCGTTTGCCCCCGTCTTCTATAAAAAAAAATATTAGAAATTATTACTACCGGTGTAGTTTTGAATCGACGTTTTGTTTTTGTATTACTTTAACGAATATTAGAATAACATATTTTTTAAGTACACATTTAAATGATTGTAATCCTAAATCATTACCATAACAGTAGAGTTTATAAAATTTAGTCCCAAGAGTAACGTATGACACAGATAAGATAAACAAGATCTCTGAACCTCATACGGCCAAGTAGAAACATCAAATTTGGAGAACACTGCGATGTTTCTACATAAGTACCTACTCAAGTAAAAGCTTCATGAACACACTGTTTGATACGCCTCTTGTAAAAACAGCTTTGTGTATGGTCTAAGTTATATAATGGGGAAGGTTATAAAAAAATTGGTTAATAGGTTTATTAATATCCATCTTTTGAGAGTTTTCCTTAAATCAGCTTAAGTATTTTGTAAAAACTATACAAAATTCAAAAATACTAATTTTTTCGTGTAACATACATTTCTATACATTATTTCAAATAATTGAATATCAATAATATAAATAATTATAAAGGTGTCCCAGAACTCAACGTCAAGCCGAAACGGGGTGACAGGATTGATCGTAACCATCATGAGAACAATCAGAAAATTATTTTATCTGTTTTAAGAAGATGTAGGGCGTGTATTGAGGCTGATGGTAAAGAATTTGAACATTTCTTGTAATAAACAATGTTATTTCCCCATCTGACTTTTATTCCAATAAACCTAAACTAAACTAGGTCAAGATTTTTTATTATTTTATAGGTTTTTCTTAAAATGCCCATAATTTTCAAACTGCATGGGATAGATTTTTTTCTGATTTTTCTCATGATGGTTACGATAAATCCTGTCACCCCGTTTCGGCTTGACGTTGAGTTCTGGGCCAGCCTGTATATGAAAAATATATACATTTTGGTTAATTATAAATATAAATATTTATAACTAACTAAATTGATGTAAATGATTATGCCCCCGTGTTCGTGTACCACGTACCAAAAGTTTTTATAAAGCTCTGTGGGTTGTTACCGCAGCTGTGTTGTTATGAGAAAGTTTTGATATATGTTACATTTTATTCCGATTAGGAGATGTTCGTTGCTGTGTTTTATTTTCAGCCGAATTTAAAAAGGACGAATGAATGTTTTTTTTTCTTTTTGTATGTATGTTACGCAATATTCTTTTTTTTAGTGAATAGAATATACTTCCGGTGCGGTCTCATTTAAATTTGAAGATTATTTTCTCCTACCATGGGTGGTTATTACAGGGTATGACGTGTCTTAGCAGGCGCTCTCATAGGAAATATTGTCCCTCACTGACGCTGTTCGACGTTTTCCTTTCTCGTGTTCAGTATTAACTACATCTCACAACTCTAACCGGCTATGGAAGAAAGAACCTGACGAGTGACTAGACTCGCCGTCGGGTTTGCTAACGGACATTGCCATGAGATCTAATGCCCTTAGTCGCCTTTTACTTCACTCACGGAAAGAAAGTGATTATTTATGTGTCCGAATCGTCATAGAGAAGGTCTGTCAAATATGTATTTTCATCGTTGTGCATATTGAAAGCCGTAGCTTTATGGAAATTCGCAAATATTGTCTAACCACTGTGGCTGACATAGGTGCTTGCTTATATTTGGAGGAAACTTAGGCCACGACCCACAATGGACCAACGTGACCTTAAAAAAATTGCATATTTGATTGAATCTTTCAGCTAAGCTTAAATAAAGTTGTCAGAATGAACCCCTCTTCCAGTTCGTGTTATCTTGTTGGGTTTATATAGAAACAAAATGTTTCGTATTGAAAATATTATTAAAAATACGTGGTTAGAGTCAAGCGGCGGCTTTAGCTGCTACTCGAAAGGGCCGGCTCGACCGGATTATTACCACGACCTCGCAGAATACCGGCGCGAAGTAGAGGCATATTGTGTTTCTGCGTTTCGTTCGGTGATTGAGGTAACCGGAGGCCCCCTCCCCCTCCCCATTCCTCTCCTTATCCTCACTTCCATCTTCCAAATACCCTTAAAGGCCGGCAACGCGCCTGAAGCACCTCTGGTGTTGCAGATATATGTAGGCGACGGTAATCACTTACCATCAGGTGAAACTATTACTCGTTTGCCCCCTTACCCATAAAAAAAACATGGGCGTGTGAGTGCGTCTATACGCAATTGCGTGTTGTGTGTGTGTGTGTGTAAGTGCGTCTGCGTGAGTGTGTTTTTAGTATCTGCTTGTTTATGCACGTGTACATATGCGTCAGTGTGATATGTGTGTGAAATATGCGATCGCTTATTGTGTGTGCGCATGCGTTTATGAGTGTTTGTTAATTTCATCATCTAATCATATCAATGACCTTTTGTTAATAATTTTCGCTGTTTCGTCATAGTCTAAACTTTTTAACTAATTTTCAGTTTCTTATATAGCGATAGAAGAGCTATCGAATTTTCTGTATATTTTATTACACATCGATCTTCACTGTTTTCTTTAAAGTAAGAGAAACGAACCATTAAAAATCGACTTAGTTTATTATGAATGCTACAGATTTTATTTTAAATACTCAAAGAGAATTAACATTCCCGACACATTCTCTACATATACTCTTCTTTTACTGTTCAAGCTACACGCCTCTGGAACTTCCTGCCCGATAAAAGCAGCTCCAAGCAAGAAATCATTTAAGAGTCTAGTTCGTGATTACGTAATAGATCATTGACAATATTCGGCTTATCTATTTTCGATTTTTATTATATATTTATTTATGTATCTTTTTATATATTTGCATACGTATTTGTGTATTTTATGTTAAAAATATTTATTTAATTACATAGTGTGTTTATATGTATTTATCAACTTATTATTATCCGAGGCCACTTATTTATTTATTTATTTATTCTTTATTGCCTTAAGCTTAAGGTTACAATGGGCGGACTTAATTCCAAGTGGCATTCTCTACCAGTCAACCCTTGTTATGGTGAAAGGTAGTTGGCAGGTATAAAACAAAGAATTAAAAAAAAAAAAACTCAAATAAAAATAACTTGATTAGTACATATAAATAAACTATATAATTAAATAAATATTTATAACATAAAATACACAAATACGTAAACAAGTATATAAAAGGATACATAAATAAATATATAACATAAATCTAAAATAGATATGCCGAAAATTGTCAATGATCTATTATTCTGTTAGGTAATTACGAAGTAGACTCTTAAACAGTTTCTTGCTAGGAGCTGCTTTTATCTTATCGGGCAGGGCGTTCCAGAGGAGAGTAGCTTGAACAGTAAAAGAAGAGTTATAGTATCCTGTATTACGTTGTGGAACTCGAATCTTAAATTGGTTTATGGAACGAGGCTCTCTGTCATGAGCAGAATAAAGATATTGGAAATTATTCTTAAGATAAGAAGGAGAATTAGGATCAGTTAATACAGAATACAATAAACACAGAATTCTAGAGCTACGCCTTTGACGAATAGAAAGCGAATTAAGCTTGAATGATAAAAAGAGACGTGGTCATATTTACGTAAACCAAAGATAAATCTAATGCAGTTGTTAAGAAGGCGCTCCAACTTATCGAGACGTGATTGGGATAGGTCCGGGTAACACACATCTGCATAGTCGATAATTGGTAAAATTAAGGATTGAGTGAGCAAAAGCTTAGTTTTAAAGGGTAAGAAATTTTTCAAACGATATAGACAACGTAAGGTGGCAATGACTTTCCGGCTGACTTCAGCAACCTGAGTCTCCCAACACAATGACTGGTCCAGATGAATGCCTAGATTTTTCACAGTTTTGGAGAAAGGAATTAATGTTCCATTGAAATAAACTGGAGCAAGGTTACCATAATCAATACCGGCAAGCATCCTAGGACCACCCACTATGATTGCTTGACATTTTAATGGGTTGACAGTAACCCCAAATCTGTGCGACCAATCCCTAATAGAGACAAGATTGTTATTTAGCTTCATTATGCAGTTATTGAGGTCGTTAGTGCCTGATTGTGCATAAAGCTGAAGATCGTCTGCATACAGATGATACGAACAGTCGACAGCGGAGGTGATAGAATTAATAAATAACGAAAACATTACGAAAACATATAGTTTTTTTTGTTCTTTGTTTCATACCCGCCAACTACCTTTCACCATAACAAGGGTTGACTGGTAGAGAATGCCACTTGGCATTAAGTCCGCCCATTGTAACCTTAAGCTTAAGGCTAACAATAAAGAAGAAATAAATAAAAAAATTAATATACCTTAAAAAAATAATCAATCATGACTGACTTTAAAATACTATAAATCCTCTGAGGAAATTAATGTTAAAACTAGCTCAGTACTCTTCGACGTACATTTGTCTCCGTTAACCTGCAACCCGTCGGGATCTTTACTTTAGCACATAAATAACTTGCAGCGACTGAGTTAGGTTACTATTCTAACCTTTATATAAACTCTTTTTATTTAAAAGCTCAAAGAATTAAATATAGAACTATAATAACATCCTTACCTCTTTACGCATTGAATATTTTAGTTGGGGCATATTTAAAGCGGATGTTCAGCCATTATTCATATGATGTTTTCCTTTGTATTTCCGTAAAGGATCCCCCTTACCTAGTTAGATTAATTTAGGTTGCTATGTGGGCTTGACTAAATGCCTATTTAATCGCATAATAAGATGAAAGAGGCTGACCTTATAAAAGTAAGAATACCACATACTAGTAGGTGGCTGGGCTTGCAACTACACGTATGCTCGCCCCTGCTTGAGCACCTATAACACTGTACCGGATTGTTTCGTACCAGGGCTTTGCTTTGTTAAGATAAAGTGTTATCGTCTCTCAGTTTGTTGCAGATGTACGCAGGCGACGGTAATCACTTGCCATCAGGCGAGCCGCATGCAAGTTTTCCCCCTTCTACTATAAACCAGATATCACGCACCCTAAACGCTTCTTCTCGTCACTTGATCTTGCCAACTTAGTATCTCGTACATTTAAGGTAGTTGTTTCGCTTATCGGTTGTCACGAGCTTTTTCTGGCATTCCCCCTTTCGTAATCATTTCTTTTATTTGGGGGGCAAACGAGCAAGCAGCTCACCGGATGGTAAGAGATTACCGACGCCCACGTACATCTGCAACAGCGGAGGAGCTGCAGATGCGTTGCCGGTCTTTAAGGACACTTCGGAGATGGGACAGAGGATGAGAAGGGTGGACGGGGTCGCCGCTGGTCACAGAATGAAACGCAGCAGCAGAATACACTCCGCACCGGCATTCTGCGAGGTCTTGGTACTGCCTGTCTAGCCGAAGCGTTCGATCAGCAACAAAAGCTCCTGTTAAGCTCATCGACGACATCCGCTGAGTGAGTGTGCTGTTAGAATCGCTTTCGCCAATCGTAAACATTAAAAAAGATAATTCAATTATAAAAACTTATAGTATATCCGGCCGCATATAAATATATATATATTTGTGTTGTTCCATGATTTACAAAGAGGAAAAAATTCCCTCTTTCTGAAAATGCTTTTTGTGTAAACACTCTAGAGTATCTTAATGAGAAGCAATCATTTGTCGTTACATAGTATATATATTTATCCCTGCGGGTTGCAGGTGAACAAAGACCAATGGACATCCAAGATAAATTACATTTGCTTTTATATTAACTAACGCTGTAAATTAAAATGTATATAATAAGTCTTCATTCATATTTAATCTGGCGATTCTGATAATACTTCCAATGGTTACTTATACTTCTACACATAAAAACATAAACTCAAATTATTTATGTTAAATTCCTCGAAGTGAAGGTGGAATTACTACAAGAATAGGTATATTTTTGTATATTTAAATAACATAAGGAATTCAGTTATAGCCAAACACGTATCATTACAGGTCTTCAATTACAGATAACCGCAGCATATAAACAGAAATAGATATAACCTACATCGTCTATAATTAATAACTACTTCAAACACATAAACAGGATGAGCAGAGCGCATCATAACGTAACCCCACGTGTGCACAGCACAGATAACGTAAGAAAACAGTGTATCAACACATGACACACAGATCGCTAACCGCAACAAGTTTCTTTTAATTATATGATGGGATTAAATTGTATGCATTCCATTTATTACCACTACTCCCGCATGCTCGGTGAGAATCCCGATCTTTTCAGTGTTTGATGAATAATAAAAAGACATATCAATTATGTCAAAGATGAAAATTCATGCACCGTATGTAATTCCACCCTTGTCCTTCACTGATTCAGAGGACGACAATTTTGAAAATGACGGAATATTTATTAATTTCTCCTCGGCGACTTATCACTCTTCCAGGGAATAAATCGCGATTGCTATATGATCTGGACTTTTTTTGCTACAGAAATGCAAAACCAGCAGGGCTACAACTGCAACACCTTTTTCCAGCAAGATGGAGCCACTTCTCATGTTACAAATGACTCATTAGGTGGTCTTCACGATTTATACCCTGGAAGAGTGATAAGTCGCAGAGGACACACCAATTGGCCACCGAGGAGCCCTGATTTAACGCCTGCTGATTTCTTTGGGGCTACCTAAAAAGCAAAGTTTACAATCCATTGCCACCTAACCTGAATGTTTTGAAGCAAAGAATCACTGAAGAAATGAACTCTATTCCAAGAGCGATGCTCCAGCGAGTTATTGAAAATTTTAGCTCCAGGCTAAATGAGTGTGAACAATTGAATGGTGCGCATTTGCAAACGGTTGTTTTTTCATAAATAAACTTCAAGAATTCCACTTTAAATTAACATTAAATAAAACGAGATTTAATTGATATTTTGTTCTTTATTTAACATCTAAAAACGAAAATTATTCTGAGACATCCTTTACATTGATTAGAAAATAAACCCCCGCCGTTCTTGACAGCCGTGTGTTCTTATTTTACTAACTCCGAAAAGCCTGCCGCAAGGATACATTAGCATAATAAATTGCAAGCAAGCGGCGCTGGTAACTGACTTAAATGAGTGAAACGGCAGATATAAAACTTCAACAGGTCATAAGAGGACCCTCGGACTCGTATCTGTGCACAATGGTGACATAAATTATGTAAGCTCGCTATTGTTTAAGTTTCGAAGGCTTGGCTTTTTATATAACAAATTAAGATTAAGCCAATGGCGATTTTCATTTGAAAAAAAATTGAGCAGGAAAAAGAAGTGTGATTTCTATTTTCGGCTTCAGACATCCGGATTCCGCATCGCACTAGATGGTTTAACGGATTTCATACCCATGTTCATATCTCGTTTATATCTACGTACGTACGTACGTAATGTTTTTAAAAATAAACAACGATGGAAGTGTCGACATATTAGTGTCCTTGACGAGTTAAAGATTGCACATTTTTTTTTTTTATGGAAAAGACGGCAATCGAGCAAGCGGTTCACCTGACGGTAAGTGATTACCGTCGCTCACATACATCTGCAACACCATAGATGCTGCAGGTGCGTTGCCGGTCTTCAAGAGTCTCTTCTGTGTTAGTTAGTGTCTTAGTTAGTTATTACTAGATTAGTTCTGCATTATATCGTTATTACAGAATCTATCATGCAGTGAAACATAGCGCATTGCCCAACAACCCGCTGTGCAAGTTTAAGCTTTTTTTTTATGGGAAAGGCGGCAAAAGAGCAAGTGGTTCACCTGACGGTAAGTGATTACCGTCGCTCACATACATCTGCAACACCATAGATGCTGCAGGTGCGTTGCCGGTCTTCAAGAGTCTCTTCTGTGTTAGTTAGTGTCTTAGTTAGTTATTACTAGATTAGTTCTGCATTATATCGTTATTACAGAATCTATCATGCAGTGAAACATAGCGCATTGCCCAACAACCCGCTGTGCAAGTTTAAGCTTTTTTTTTATGGGAAAGGCGGCAAAAGAGCAAGTGGTTCACCTGACGGTAAGTGATTACCGTCGCTCACATACATCTGCAACACCATAGATGCTGCAGGTGCGTTGCCGGTCTTCAAGAGTCTCTTCTGTGTTAGTTAGTGTCTTAGTTAGTTATTACTAGATTAGTTCTGCATTATATCGTTATTACAGAATCTATCATGCAGTGAAACATAGCGCATTGCCCAACAACCCGCTGTGCAAGTTTAAGCTTTTTTATGGGAAAGGCGGCAAAAGAGCAAGTGGTTCACCTGATGGTAAGTGATTATCGTCGCCCACGTACATCTGCTACACCAGAGGTGCTGCACCTGCTTTGCCGGCCTTTAAGGATATGTGGGAGATGGGAGGGAAGAGGAGGGGAACAGGGAGGGGATGTGGGCCTCCGGTTACCTTACTCACCGAACGAAACGCAGAAGCACAAGATGCCTCTACTTCACGCCGGTATTCTGCGAGGCCGTGGTATCAATCCGGCCCATTCGAACAGCAGCTAAAGCCGCCGCTTGGCTCTACCACGCTAAAAATATTGGTTTGTGTGTTTTAATTATATAGTATATTTCTCGAATAGTCTTTTTGCTGTTTATATTATGTATAATTTGATTTGGTTGACTATTAGAGAATGCCAAAAGGCATTAAGTCCGCCTTTTGTAATCCTTTCGGTGTGCACAATAAAGTATAAATAACATTGCTAATCTGTAATTCAAAACACTACAGCCGGATGAAAACACACTAAAAATGTATTAATGTAAATTTTAGTTAAAGTTCTTTCACTAAATCACTCATTACTGCTTTTATATTAGGATTGTTTACCTTACCTGCTTTTAAATAGTCCTCTGCACGACATAAGCGAGGTGTCTAGATATGTATGCTTATACATTTATATATGTTTTAATTATGTAGTATATTTCTCGATTAGTCTTTTCATATTTATATTATTTTAAATTTGATGCACCTATCACCACATTTCTTCACGCCCTGGGTTGACTGTTAGAGAATGCCAAAAGGCATCAAGGCCGCCTTTTGTAATCCTTTCGGTGTAAACAAAAAAGTATAAATAACATTGCTAATCTGTAATTCAAAACACTACAGCCGGATGAAAACACACTAAAAATGTATTAATGTAAATTTTAGTTAAAGTTCTTTCACTAAATCACTCATTACTGCTTTTATATTAGGATTGTTTACCTTACCTGCTTTTAAATAGTCCTCTGCACGACATAAGCGAGGTGTCTAGATATGTATGCTTATACATTTATATATGTTTTAATTATGTAGTATATTTCTCGAATAGTCTTTTGCTGTTTATATTATGTATAATTTGATTTGGTTGACTATTAGAGAATGCCAAAAGGCATTAAGTCCGCCTTTTGTAATCCTTTCGGTGTAAACAAAAAGTATAAATAACATTGCTAATCTGTAATTCAAAACACTACAGCCGGATGAAAACACACTAAAAATGTATTAATGTAAATTTTAGTTAAAGTTCTTTCACTAAATCACTCATTACTGCTTTTATATTAGGATTGTTTACCTTACCTGCTTTTAAATAGTCCTCTGCACGACATAAGCGAGGTGTCTAGATATGTATGCTTATACATTTATATATGTTTTAATTATGTAGTATATTTCTCGAATAGTCTTTTGCTGTTTATATTATGTATAATTTGATTTGGTTGACTATTAGAGAATGCCAAAAGGCATTAAGTCCGCCTTTTGTAATCCTTTCGGTGTAAACAAAAAGTATAAATAACATTGCTAATCTGTAATTCAAAACACTACAGCCGGATGAAAACACACTAAAAATGTATTAATGTAAATTTTAGTTAAAGTTCTTTCACTAAATCACTCATTACTGCTTTTATATTAGGATTGTTTACCTTACCTGCTTTTAAATAGTCCTCTGCACGACATAAGCGAGGTGTCTAGATATGTATGCTTATACATTTATATATGTTTTAATTATGTAGTATATTTCTCGAATAGTCTTTTGCTGTTTATATTATGTATAATTTGATTTGGTTGACTATTAGAGAATGCCAAAAGGCATTAAGTCCGCCTTTTGTAATCCTTTCGGTGTAAACAAAAAGTATAAATAACATTGCTAATCTGTAATTCAAAACACTACAGCCGGATGAAAACACACTAAAAATGTATTAATGTAAATTTTAGTTAAAGTTCTTTCACTAAATCACTCATTACTGCTTTTATATTAGGATTGTTTACCTTACCTGCTTTTAAATAGTCCTCTGCACGACATAAGCGAGGTGTCTAGATATGTATGCTTATACATTTATATATGTTTTAATTATGTAGTATATTTCTCGAATAGTCTTTTGCTGTTTATATTATGTATAATTTGATTTGGTTGACTATTAGAGAATGCCAAAAGGCATTAAGTCCGCCTTTTGTAATCCTTTCGGTGTAAACAAAAAGTATAAATAACATTGCTAATCTGTAATTCAAAACACTACAGCCGGATGAAAACACACTAAAAATGTATTAATGTAAATTTTAGTTAAAGTTCTTTCACTAAATCACTCATTACTGCTTTTATATTAGGATTGTTTACCTTACCTGCTTTTAAATAGTCCTCT
The DNA here is from genome assembly GCA_029286595.1 of Bhutanitis thaidina. Taxonomy (NCBI): domain Eukaryota; kingdom Metazoa; phylum Arthropoda; class Insecta; order Lepidoptera; family Papilionidae; genus Bhutanitis; species Bhutanitis thaidina. The sequence continues at coordinate 2,012,636 of JAGSMS010000020.1, read as the reverse complement.
GCACGACATAAGCGAGGTGTCTAGATATGTATGCTTATACATTTATATATGTTTTAATTATGTAGTATATTTCTCGAATAGTCTTTTGCTGTTTATATTATGTATAATTTGATTTGGTTGACTATTAGAGAATGCCAAAAGGCATTAAGTCCGCCTTTTGTAATCCTTTCGGTGTAAACAAAAAGTATAAATAACATTGCTAATCTGTAATTCAAAACACTACAGCCGGATGAAAACACACTAAAAATGTATTAATGTAAATTTTAGTTAAAGTTCTTTCACTAAATCACTCATTACTGCTTTTATATTAGGATTGTTTACCTTACCTGCTTTTAAATAGTCCTCTGCACGACATAAGCGAGGTGTCTAGATATGTATGCTTATACATTTATATATGTTTTAATTATGTAGTATATTTCTCGAATAGTCTTTTGCTGTTTATATTATGTATAATTTGATTTGGTTGACTGTTAGAGAATGCCAAAAGGCATCAAGGCCGCCTTTTGTAATCCTTTCGGTGTAAACAAAAAGTATAAATAACATTGCTAATCTGTAATTCAAAACACTACAGCCGGATGAAAACACACTAAAAATGTATTAATGTAAATTTTAGTTAAAGTTCTTTCACTAAATCACTCATTACTGCTTTTATATTAGGATTGTTTACCTTACCTGCTTTTAAATAGTCCTCTGCACGACATAAGCGAGGTGTCTAGATATGTATGCTTATACATTTATATATGTTTTAATTATGTAGTATATTTCTCGATTAGTCTTTTCATATTTATATTATTTTAAATTTGATGCACCTATCACCACATTTCTTCACGCCCTGGGTTGACTGTTAGAGAATGCCAAAAGGCATTACTTTCACCCTTTGGTTTGCTTTAAGGTATACAGATCTTTATCTGTATAAATGAATTAAAAAAACTGTTTCTTTGTTGCTTTGCAGATATGGCGACATGTACCATAATAATTTATTTATTTCTTTATTCTTTATTGTTTGCCTTAAGCTTAAGGTTACAATGGGCGGACTTAATGCCAAGTGGCATTCTCTACCAGTCAACCAAACCAAAGAGACAAAAAAAAATAATAAAAAAAAAATTAATTACAATTTGGATAATAGTATGATTTTGCGCTGGTAATTAATATTTAATATAATTATAGTTTTTAATGTAAAAAATGTACAGCTCTATATTTATGTTACCTGCCTTCTTATTAATAGAAAAAAAAACGACTATAATTTTTAGTTTTATCACTTGAAAATTATTCCTGTATTAATATCAGTGTACAGTTTACATTTAAAATGATTTTTCATTAATTGTATCTTTAATATAATAACCATATTCAGTTTATTGTTCGTATGGATATTTTTTATCGTGTTTTCTTCCACATAGCCACGATAATCGAGTGGTTAAGCTGTCTGTCTTCGAATCGGACGACTCGAGTTCGATCTCCTACGTGGGGGGTCCGCACCCTCATTCGCACTTTTTCGAAACTTACGTACGATTTCAATCATTGGCTCGGATGACGGTACGATTTAAAAATCATTGGATTTGAGACGACGACTGGCTCACCACCTGCCACGCAGTCCCAAATAAGCTCAGGTGAAAAGTGGATTGAAATGACTGAAATTTCTAGATCTTTGACCACCCCTGCATCGAGTATACGGTTGAGAGTTTTTATATTTTTCTCCTCCAATCTTCATTTTTAGTTGAAAAACAATATACGAACAATTTTCATTTAAAACTCAGAAGCTTCGAATACGGTCTGTTCTGTTACGATCGCTTACAACTGAACGTGTTTCCAACTGCAGAGAAAGTTGTAAAACGACAGACAACTCTGTTCCATTCGGATAGTCGTACCAAACGCAATAACTGGTATGTGCTCATACATGGTAATTTCTTTAAAAGTTTATTTCATATACGGTTATTTTATTTGATAAAAACTACTCTTATGGCTTTGTACAGATAACATTTAGGTTTCAATTTTGAATTATCACGTCGGAATCGGATTCAGCGGTTTCGAAGTTTTCGAACTTAAGCTAAAGTGAAGAAAATACGCTAATTGAAAATACCACACAGATAATCTCAGCTGCTTTTAAATTGCCTAGTGTAAAAATTAATAATTATTTTTAATTTCGATTATACACTATCAGGATTCTGCCTAATCTGAAGTAGCCAACAGTGAAATGCAAGTTGGTTATGGTGAGAGTGATTTTATACATGGTAGAGCCAAGCGGCGGCTTTTGCTGCTGCTCGAATGGGCCGGCTTGAAGTAGATACTGCCTAATCTGAAGCAGCCAACAGCGAAATGCAAATTGGTTATGGTGAGAGTGATTTTATACATGGTAGAGCCAAGCGGCGGCATTTGCTGCTGCTCGAATGGGCCGGCTTGAAGTAGAGACATCTTGAGCATCTGCATTTCGTTCGGTGATTGAGGTAACCGGAGGCCCGGTCCCTTTTTCCATCTCCCTCCTCATCCTCCCTCCCATCTCTCAAATGCCCTTAAAGGCAGGCGACGCACTTGCAATCACTTACCATCAGGTGAATCGCTTGATCGTTTGCCGTCTTTCCCATAAAAAAACGACCGAGCTTAATTACGAGCTTAATATCGTGACAATGTGAGCCTTACGGAATAGAAAACAGCGACTGCAATCGCCTTAAATATCACCCACGTTCAAGGCGTCGCCACTGACCTTCACTGGAGGTCTGAGCGGGCCCCAGCATACTACAACCTCGCTACAGGATCCGTGCGCGTTGCTGCAAACTGATCAAAGGGCGTTGCGTACGTGTGCGCTCAAAGGCGTACGCATTTCTTCCTTCCAGGACAATTATCCTAGCTGGAACACAACAGATGTACCGGTGATATTATACCGTCTATATCTTAATACGTAATTAGATAATTTTATTTGTGTCTTCTTTCATCGGTAACTAATTTAATAAAGCTGTGTATTGTAATAAATTAGACATATTGTAAAAATAGTTTAATCTATTCGCACAATCCCAATCCCAGTCCTGTGCTACAATATGAATTTTACAAATTGTATTTTTTTCACTAATTGTTTTAGCTAATGTACAATGGAATACAAAAAAAAATTCGCTCGTTTCAGAAATGAATTGTCGCCAAAAAAGAAATATCAATTCGATATGAAGAAAATGCAATATGGCTGTAATAAGAAAAGAGAGATATCGCACAAGGACGTTTCATATCGCACAAAATAAACTTGCGGTAAATTACGACTGCATTGAAACCCACAGACTTTCAGAATAATGGACAATAACTTTGACGAAATTCAGTTTCAACAGTTGAATTAAAACAATGTTTTAGTAACAGCCGTGGTTGTGGTCAGGGTCAGCTCACTTAAGTATCACAGAGCGTGAGTGACCTGGGTTCGATCCCCGGTGCCGGCACCACTAAAATTGTTAATAACGATTTTAAGTGCTGTATTTACCACGTGCTCATCGGTGAAGGAAAACACCGTGAGGAAATCTGCATGTATAACAAATATTAAAAAATCATTGATTTGAGACGACGACTGGCTCACCACCTGCCACGCAGTCCCAAATAAGCTCAGGTGAAAAGTGATTGAAATGACTGAAATTTCTAGATCTTTGACCACCCCTGCATCGAGTATACGGTTGAGAGTTTTTATATTTTCTCCTCCAATCTTCATTTTAGTTGAAAACAATATACGAACAATTTTCATTTAAAACTCAGAAGCTTCGAATACGGTCTGTTCTGTTACGATCGCTTACAACTGAACGTGTTTCCAACTGCAGAGAAAGTTGTAAAACGACAGACAACTCTGTTCCATTCGGATAGTCGTACCAAACGCAATAACTGGTATGTGCTCATACATGGTAATTTCTTTAAAAGTTTATTTCATATACGGTTATTTTATTTGATAAAAAACTACTCTTATGGCTTTGTACAGATAACATTTAGGTTTCAATTTTGAATTATCACGTCGGAATCGGATTCAGCGGTTTCGAAGTTTTCGAACTTAAGCTAAGAAGAAAATACGCTAATTGAAAATACCACACAGATAATCTCAGCTGCTTTTAAATTGCCTAGTGTAAGAATTGATAACATCTTCCCTTTTTTTTAGGTTGAAATCGGTTGATTCTCTAAAACTTTGTTTTAAATGATGTACACATTTTATTGGTATTTAAAATACAAACAATGCTTCGCATCATACATGTATTTGTTTATTGAACAATATTTTACAAAAGTATGTGCCAATCTTTAATGTTGTGTGCCACAAAAGAATTACAGTCATAAGGAAAGGCGCATACGATAAAATTTAACCATATCCATTTTGGTATTTTTTTACTTTTAACGTAAATATTGTGAATTTTTGTATCATCTCATTTTTTTTTTTTAGTAAAACTACCTATTTATGAGTTGATCATAAAATACTGTCCAACAGACAGGGGTTAACGGGTGCTAGATTAACGGAAGTTTAATATGAAATATCATGACCTATTTTCGCAGGACTATATACAATAAGAAACGAATGATTAAAATTAGTTTACAATCAATGAAGATATCATGTAACATACATGAAACACACAATAAGAATTGATAACATCTTCCCCTTTTTTTTTTAGGTTGAAATCGGTTGATTCTCTAAAACTTTGTTTTAAATGATGTACACATTTTATTGGTATTTAAAAATACAAACAATGCTTCGCATCATACATGTATTTGTTTATTGAACAATATTTTACAAAAGTATGTGCCAATCTTTAATGTTGTATGCCACAAAAGAATTACAGTCATAAGGAAAGGCGCATACGATAAAATTTAACCATATCCATTTTGGTATTTTTTTTACTTTTAACGTAAATATTGTGAATTTTTGTATCATCTCATTTTTTTTTTAATATCTGAAGTATTAAAAAAGAAATAAAAAACATACGTTATGTAAGAGTCGCACATTGTTATGTTTGAAAATACGTAATGAAAGTGGGCGAATAATACATATAATATAAACCATGTTTTCTCACCCAGGGTTGACTTTTTTTTTATAGGGAAACGCGGCAAAAGAGCAATTGTTTCACCTGATGGTAAGTGATCACCGATGCCCACAAACATCCACAACACCAGAGGAGCTACAGATGCGCTGCCGGCCTTTAAGGAAGGAATAAGCTCTTTTCTTGAAGGTCCCTAAGTCGTAGCTGTTCGAAATACTGCTGGCGATAGCTGATTCCACAAAGTCGAAGTGCGTGGCAGAAAACTGCTGTTAGAGAATGGCAAAAGGCATTAAGTCCGCCCATTGTATTCCTTTCTTTTTAGGGACACAATAAAGAATGAATAAATAAATAAAAAAAATACTTACGTCTATGTCGGTCATCCACTAGCTAGTTATTACCAGATTAGTTCTGGATTATATCGTTATTACAGAATCTATCATGCAGTGAAACATAGCGCATTGCCCAACAACCCGCTGTGCAAGTTTAAGCTTTTATGGGAAACGCGGCAAAAGAGCAATTGTTTCACCTGATGGTAAGTGATCACCGATGCCCACAAACATCCACAACACCAGAGGAGCTACAGATGCGCTGCCGGCCTTTAAGGAAGGAATAAGCTCTTTTCTTGAAGGTCCCTAAGTCGTAGCTGTTCGGAAATACTGCTGGCGATAGCTGATTCCACAAAGTCGAAGTGCGTGGCAGAAAACTGCTGTTAGAGAATGGCAAAAGGCATTAAGTCCGCCCATTGTATTCCTTTCTTTTTTTAGGGACACAATAAAGAATGAATAAATAAATAAAAAAAAATACTTACGTCTATGTCGGTCATCCACTAGCTAGTTATTACCAGATTAGTTCTGGATTATATCGTTATTACAGAATCTATCATGCAGTGAAACATAGCGCATTGCCCAACAACCCGCTGTGCAAGTTTAAGCTTTTATGGGAAACGCGGCAAAAGAGCAATTGTTTCACCTGATGGTAAGTGATCACCGATGCCCACAAACATCCACAACACCAGAGGAGCTACAGATGCGCTGCCGGCCTTTAAGGAAGGAATAAGCTCTTTTCTTGAAGGTCCCTAAGTCGTAGCTGTTCGGAAATACTGCTGGCGATAGCTGATTCCACAAAGTCGAAGTGCGTGGCAGAAAACTGCTGTTAGAGAATGGCAAAAGGCATTAAGTCCGCCCATTGTATTCCTTTCTTTTTTTAGGGACACAATAAAGAATGAATAAATAAATAAAAAAAAATACTTACGTCTATGTCGGTCATCCACTAGCTAGTTATTACCAGATTAGTTCTGGATTATATCGTTATTACAGAATCTATCATGCAGTGAAACATAGCGCATTGCCCAACAACCCGCTGTGCAAGTTTAAGCTTTTATGGGAAACGCGGCAAAAGAGCAATTGTTTCACCTGATGGTAAGTGATCACCGATGCCCACAAACATCCACAACACCAGAGGAGCTACAGATGCGCTGCCGGCCTTTAAGGAAGGAATAAGCTCTTTTCTTGAAGGTCCCTAAGTCGTAGCTGTTCGGAAATACTGCTGGCGATAGCTGATTCCACAAAGTCGAAGTGCGTGGCAGAAAACTGCTGTTAGAGAATGGCAAAAGGCATTAAGTCCGCCCATTGTATTCCTTTCTTTTTTTAGGGACACAATAAAGAATGAATAAATAAATAAAAAAAAATACTTACGTCTATGTCGGTCATCCACTAGCTAGTTATTACCAGATTAGTTCTGGATTATATCGTTATTACAGAATCTATCATGCAGTGAAACATAGCGCATTGCCCAACAACCCGCTGTGCAAGTTTAAGCTTTTATGGGAAACGCGGCAAAAGAGCAATTGTTTCACCTGATGGTAAGTGATTATCGTCGCCCACGTACTTCTGCAACACCTGAGGCGCTGCAGGTGCGTTGCTTGCCTCTAAGGGTATTTGGGGAATGGAAGGGAGAACGAGGAGGGGGAGTGGGAGTGGGCCTTCGGATATCTCACTCACCTAACGAAACGCAGAAGCACATGATGCCTCTACTTCACGCCGGTATTCTGCAAGGTAGTGGTACCGATCCGGTACGATCCTGTGATCCTGATATTCGTCTTATAAAACAGTAAAGTAGCAGCCTGTAAGTGCCCACAGCTGGGCAAAGGCCTCCTTCTCAAATATGAGTACCAGAGAGGCTTTAGGAGCCGGGAAGGGTCCGCCACGCTGCTCCAGTGCGGGTTCGTCGTCGTTTCGTCTTATGCTGATTAATATTATGGTGTATATTGTTATGGCAAAGGTTTGACCAAACAATGATAAGACCAATCTCTAGACCTAAGTAAGTAGAAATATAAAATTCGAACGAAATAGCGGAGTATCTACCGAAGTACACCTGCAAGAGCTGTAGGAAGACGCGGTCTGTTAAGCTTAATGTAATGGGCGTTTTATGTGTGGTCCAAGTTTCGTAATATAACCAATGTCACAATGTTTCTTAAAAGATTTCACTTTCAAAAGAAATGAAAACTATGAAAGAAATAATAGTTGTTGATATAAATTTAAAATCTAATGTAATAAAAATATTATGTGGAAGGAAGTTTTTTTTTTCATTTATAATATCAGAAATTATCTTAGTTTACGTATGAAATGTATATATATATATATATATAATAAATATCTATTTATAGTGTGTAATGTGTTTTATATAATGAACAACTATATATATTACATGTATGTCTAGTATATTATTTGAATACTCAATATATACATATCATCATCATCATTTCAACCTACTAGAAGTCCACTGCTGAACATAGGACGACCCCAACGATTGCCATAAAGCTCGGTCCTGACCCACCTGCATCCATCGACTTCCCGCAACATTGCGCAGGTCGTCACTCCATCTTGTGGGGATTCGTCTCACACTGCGTTTGCCTGTACTTGGCTGCCACTCGAGAACCTTTTTTCCCCAAAGGTTGTCGGATCTGGGAGCTATATGGCTGGGACATTGCCACTTCAGCTTGCTGATCCTTGCGACTATGTCGGTTACCCTAGATCTGTTGCGGATATTATCGTTGCAGACTCTATCACGCAGAGAAACACCGAGCATAGCCCTTTCCATAGCGCGCTGAGCAACTTTGAGCTTCCTCATACGGCCTGCAGTGAAGGACCAAGTCTCAGTTCCGTATGACATCACTGGCAGCACGCATATATATATATATATATATGTATATATATATATATATATGTATATATATATATATAATATATGTGTGTACCCTTTTACATTTCCTCTGTTCAATCTAATGGTAGACTGGTAGAGAATGCCTCTTGGCATTAAGTCCGTCATTTTGTTCTATTATGTGCAAATAAAGTTTAAATAAATAAGCATACCTTCCTTATAGAGGATAGGCGGTTTTATATGATACATTAAACATTCCTAAATAGTTGTATCGTTCCACATATTATGATTGAAAAGCTTCGGTAAGAGACTCAAAGGAAAATTTTCATAATTGAATTCTGTCTCCCTTATATTCCAAATGAGTTCAAATAATGAAAATAAAGAATGATTCACGTACAGACGGGTTTTAATGGAAGTTTGCGTTAGCGTGACTTCGGGTAGTAGACGGGAAGTATTATACGCTATTTACATTTCGTTTATGATGTAACGCCTCTATAAATATTTTACTACAACACGTCCCGTGAGTTAGATGAAAACAGACTAAAGAAATTGCAAATCAGCTACGAACTGTTAGTTAGTTAGTGTTAAAAATGCCATTGTTGTAATTGCTGCAGATAGAAATAAATGCTATTCGACGTCGGTGCATGTAAGTGCCCACTGTTGGGCAAAGGCCTCGTTCTCAAATATCTAAGAAATTTTTGGAGCCGGGAAGGGCCTGCCACGCTGCCCCAGTGCGGGTTGGCGGGCTTCAGATATCCTCGAAATGATATTTTTTATTGATTTCTTAGACGTGCAAGTTTCCTCACAATGTTTTCCTTCACCACCGAGCACGTGGTAAATACAGCACTTAAAATTGCTATTAACAATTTCAGTGGTGCCGGCACCGGGGATCAAAACCGGGTCACACGCGTTCCTTAAAACTAACGGCCTCTGTCGGATGCTGCGTCGTAATTTTTTTTTCTTACCATAATGCGGCTGAATATTTTAATCTGTTCCGTAATCACAGAAAGGTATACTCCAAGGTATTCAGGGGCCCGCGATAAATATCTTTGTTACGGCCGGCCGGGCTGTGGGTTCCTTCGGTCACGGAACTTGGAAAAAACTGTAACCTATGAAAAACGCATATATAGAATGTTTGGTATAGTTGTGCAGTGAGACATTTGAAAGATTCATTTAATTGAAAGTAGTAAATTAAAAGAACTCATCACTTATTTTTCTGGTGTTGCAGATGTACGTGGGCGACGGTAATCACTCATCATTAGATGAGCCGGCAAGGCTCGTTTTGGCCGCGTATCTATAAAAAAAAAATTGCTTAGTGACATTACACAGTCCCGGGAAAATTTACAGCATCCGACAGATGACCGAACTCTCATAGATATGCCGTATGTAAGTTGAACCAGTGAAAGGTTCAAGTGTCTAAGTTCCGAAGTATTTGTCATTGCGATGAACTACGACAAATGCTGAATCTGTTAAATTTAATGAATGGTATTTTGACTAAGATCAAGTCATTTTATAAGTTATTTCTTTTTTTTTTATTTAAACTTTATTTAAATACCTTCATAAAGTTATTACAAAGAGCGGACTAAATGCCTCTTGGCATTCTTCGCCAGCTAACTCGAGGCTTTGAGAGTTGTAAAAAAAAAACTAAAATACATGAATAACTTAACTATACTAAAAACTAAAGATATTCTGTGTCCAAAACATATGAATTTATATAACACATAATAACGGAATAAATACGTATAAACAAATATAAGTAAAGTAGCAGCCTGTAAGTGCTCACTGCTGGGCAAAGGCCTCCTTCTCAAATACGAGTATCAGAGAGGGTTTAGGAGCAGGGAAGTGCCCGCCACGCTGCTTCAGTGCGGGTTGGCGGGCTTCACATGTCCTCGAAATTATTTCTCAGTCATGCAGGTTTGCTCACAATGTTTTCCTTCACCGCCGAGCACGTGGTAAATACAACAATTAAAATTGCTATCAACAAATTCAGTGGTGCCGGCACCGGGGATCGAACCCAGGTTACTCGCGCACTATGAAACTAAAGTGCCGTGGTAGTCTAGCCTATATGGCCTTTATAAACATTTTTTTTTTTTTATGAAAAAATAGGCCTGCGTTTGACCTCAATCTTGCCCGATGGAAAGCGAAGATGAGGCCTAGGATGGTACACGCTTGCCTAGATGTCTGTTCACTTTGGCCTTGAAGATATCCAGGTTATAGGCCTCCGGAAAAACCGACCTCGGCAGAGAGTTCCACTCCTTAGCCGTCCGCACAAAGAAAGAAGAGGCAAACCGCCTCGTGCGTAATGGAGGAATGTCTACAACATAAGGGTGGAACTTCTCGCCGCGTCTAGTCGTTCGGTGATGGAAAGGGGAAGAGGGTATTAGGTTATGCAAAACCTCCGCACACTCTCCGAAATGAATTCGATAAAAAACCGAGAGGCAGGCCACTCGTCTACAGTGTTCGAGGCTTTGAAGTTTTGCCTCTACTGTGAGTCACTGCCTATGATCCTCTTCGCTCGGCGCTCCAACGAGTCCAAAGCATCAAGCTGATGTTTAGCCGAACCATCCCAGAGGTGGGAACAGTATTCCATGCAAGAGCGGACTTGAGCTTTGTATAGATTTAAGAGCTGCTCCGATGTGAAGTACCGTCTCACCCCCGAGAGGATACTAAGTTTTTTGGCAGCAGTGTTTGCTATGGACTCGATGTAACGACCGAAATTTAGGTTAGAAGAGAGATCTAGACCTAAGAGCGCAAGACGGTCATTTACCGGAACGGAGACATTCCGGAAAGTCGGAGTCAGTTGGAATGGACTCCGTTTCGCCGAAAAAAGACAAGCTTGTGTTTTAGAGGTGTTAAACTCGACCAAATTGGCATCACCCCATTGGGAAACAGCCTCCAAAGTCGAGTTCACCCCCTCAATCATCGATTCTCTGAAAGACTGGACTTTTGCCCCAGACTTAGCATCGGACAAGTATCTCCCCGAGACTGTGCTGTCATCTGCATACCCAAAGATATCGGGTGTTACCAGCAGGTCGTTGATGTGCAGCAAAAAAAGAGTCGCGGAGAGCACAGACCCCTGAGGCACACCGGCATTAATATCATGGAGATCGGACGAGGCGCCATTAACGACAACCCGAATCGATCTGTTCCTCAGGAAATCCTCGATCCAGATGCAAAGCTCGGGAGCAATACCATATGCCGGAAGCTTGCCAATGAGACTTGCGTGCCATATATGAATACATATAAATATATCCATCACCGAACGACTAGACGCGGCGAGCAGTTCCACCCTTATGTTGTAGACATTCCTCCATTACGCGCGAAGAGGTTTGCCTCTTCTTTCTTTATGCGGACGGCTAAGGAGTGGAACTCCCTGCCGAGGTCAGTTTTTCCGGAAACCTGGATATCTTTAAGGCCAAAGTGAACAGACATCTAGGCAAGCGTGTACCATCCTAGGCCTCATCTTCGCCTTCCATCGGGCAAGATTGAGGTCAAACGCAAGCCTATTTTTCATAAAAAAATATGTTCGTTCGAGTGACAATGTTAATAATATTCAACACCATGGTCGTAGAAAACGATCTCATTATTGATGCACCTAGATGTAGTGTAAGCCGAAGTTTACCTTAGTTTGTCAGTCTTGCCTCGTTATAAGTTTCCCTTGCATAAGCTATTTCCCGGAGGAAGTTCACAGCGCTGAAAGATCCAAGCGATATTAATACGCTAAGCACTGAGGTGAAGTATATCTTATCGGAATTGTGATTTAAAATTACTGTTGTTACTTCAAGTTATTTAAACTTTATAGATGTATAAGTTTTTAATATATTAATACATGTATCTATGTCATCATACCCTGCTAGAGGCAAACATTTGTAAGATGAATGCAAATGTTTGTTAACCATGCCATGAATGTTTTTGTATGTATTCGTTTATATATTATAGGTAACGTACGGGTACAACTGTTTTGTCACCTACTAGTTACTAAAACAGAAGAAATCATACTTTGGGACTGGTAGATGCAAGAGATTGTTCGATTAATAAGAAAAATATGGGTAGTCGATTTTCAAACCTTTGGTCACACTTCAAAAAAGTTTCTACTTTCCGTACAGTAATCTTGCTTATTGGTAATTTTTATCCGTATGTTAAGTAGAGTTTCCAACGAACACAATAAAAAAAACCTTTTTATCCCTCTTTTGTCTCTCTCTCTCTCTTTCTCTCGCTATCACTCACACAGACGTAAACAAACACTCGCACATACTAAGTATTCATGTTAACTTTTCTTCTTGCTGTCATCGATATTCCACTCCAGGCTCCAATGAAAATTAGCGTCACGAACTCCAATTCCTGAAAGCTGAGTAGAGGCCGTTTTGAATTTGTCTTTATTATGTATTACCAATGCTGCAACGTTATTGTCAAAGCTATGATATCGCGAATGATATAATATGATATTATTGCAATTACGAATTCCTTCTCTTCTCTGTCCGATTTTAACCACATTGTAATTTCTGTATACCTAATCAGTGACATTATGGATCCAAGGGCTTTTGATAATTTTACTAAACGATCATCACCGTTCGAAAAATATTGGTGAAGCGATCAGTGATTGGTCCGCTTTTAATGTTATTGTTTTTAAACGGTTTTATTTAGCTCGACTCGTACGGAATTTATTTGTTTATTATTTATTTGGGTCAAAATTAGAAATTGAAATTTAAGCACCTTCCCGTTGTCAGATTGATCTGAAACTTGGTACACACATTTAATTTAGATGACAATACAATATAATGAAATCAATAACAATATAAATCTAAGATGGCCGCCGATACAAAATGGCGGATTACATATTTTTCCTTAATTATGTCTTTTGTAGTTTTCAGTGCACATAAAATAAAACTGTTTAACTTAAAAGTTTTTATTGTCAATATATTATTTAAATGAAAATTTAATTTCTTGTTACAGTTTTTTGTTTTGCAAACGGCAAATGGGACGGTTTTAGTCTATATTTACTATTAGAGACTAGACCAGTAAGTGGTAGAGTCGGGAGAGGAAGACCTAGGCGAGCATTTCACGATCAAATCGGAGACGCTCTGAAAAAAGGCCAGGTTAAGAGTAGTCTAAACCAACGAGCATGCATACGAAGATTGATGAAAGTGGAAGAAGCGAAAGACGTATGTCAGAACCGTAGGAAGTGGAAGCAGATTATCTCTGCCTACCCCGTTGGGAACAAGGTGTGAATACATACATAAAGGGGCAGGGTATAGTTCCTCATATTTAGATTTCAAGTACATATTATTTCGCATTATTTATAGTGTTGCATGACTTATTTAATATTAATTGCTAACGCTAAAGCATAACACTGCGGAAAACTCGTTACTGCTGTAACAGTTAAAAGTTACGTTTATAACTAAGCATAACTACTGAGTAATTTAATGTGCAAAATGCCAGCAGTTGAAACAACTACTTATCTCTTTGAACATGCAACGCTACGTGATATTTATGTACAGGATGAGCAACGTTTTATTTTTAAATTCACGTCGGGATCGACATTGAAGATGTTGGACCAACCAAAAACCCCCCACGGTGTTGGCGCGGTAGCCTTAACAGCTTCAGCAGTAGAGACTCGCGAGCGGAAGGCCCGCTGGAGTCCCAGTAGTAAAAAGGTACTGTACGGTAAAGGCTGTTTTTAAGACGATATGCGATATATTTCCAGATAATCCTTTAATTCCAAAGACCGATTACTTACTTTCTTTTTTTTTTCATACATTGATACAAAACTGCTGGATGAGAAATAATCTAACTGTGTAGATACTTTTGCATTTCAATTGCATATTGAAATATTTATTATCTAAAATATAAGTAATTTGGTGTACTTCAAACACGATGATATGTAAATTATGGTATATTTTTCCTTAGAAAATATTAAGTGATGTGTAGAGTCTATGCGCGGGGGCGAGGGGTAGTTACAGTGTGGCATTCAGACGGGCAGTCTGCGCGCTGGTGGATGAAAACAGATATATTTTGCACGTCTCATGTCGCGAAGCTGCGTGAGATAGTGCTTTATACCCGACATGTGAAGGTCAAGCGATTCGACGGTCTTCAAATGCCTTAATCGCAATTATATTGCACTTATATGCTAATATGAATAGAGACTCTCTTCTTATGTATCTTACATATCTTATCTTATCTTGATATGAGATGAAGAAGACGTCCGGATTTTTTTAGGGATGTGGTCACGATAACTCCCGAAAGAATTGACGTATCGGGACCGGGTTTTTTTTATCGTGTCCGGAATTTTATCTACCGGTTTCCTATTTCATATCAAAAGTCTAGCGCTTGTTGATATTTTTCTTATTGTTTCATCCGAAATGGAAATGACTAAATGTTTGTTGATCGATCCTCAATACGATTTATTTTTCTTAAGAGTTAAATAAGCGTCACGAGACGTGCACTTTTGGATTTAGCAAACGTTTTTTTTCTTTGCGTTCATAGTTCAAGAATTGATGACGCAGATCGTTGCCGGGCAGCAGCGTTTAACATGCGACTCGTACTGCGATCGTTAACCCACGCGCCAAGCGTAGAGCAGAGAGAGAGGGAAAGACAAAAAGCTCTTAAAAGCTCTCCTTACGGGACTTCTGCTCGGGATTCTCTACTGCCGAAGCAGTCAAGGCCACCGTGCCAACGGGGTATCTACCGTGGGGGGTTTTAGTCGCTCCAACGACTTAAATGTTGATACCAACATAACCCCAACCCCATCCAAAGTCACCGCCTTCGTTACCTTTCCTGACGTGAAACTATAAAAAAATACAGTAAAGAAAATGGATCCGACTCCACACTATGCTATAGTATGCTTGACATATATATGGTTATCAGAAAGGGGCATCATGAGCAAGCAACTCACCTGATGATGAGTGATTACAGTCGCCCACGTACATCTGTAACACCAGAGGAGCAGCAGGTGCGTTGCCAGCCTTTAAACATATTTGGGAGATGGGTGGTATGATGGGAAGCGGCGTGGGGGGAGATAGCTTCCGGTAAAAATAGCTAATAAAAAAATAATAAATAGCTATTAGTAACATAGTGGCTTTATCCATAACAATACAGAATTTTCATTTACTCATAAAGTTATGTATAGTTTTAAATGCAATTAGTAGTGTAATATTGGTTTAGATGAGGGACATTTATTAGTTAATGACAATTTTCTGGATAGACTAGAAATAAGGTCTTCTTAGACTAGAAATAAATAAGATCTTTTGGATACATTAGGTTTTCAGATAAATCTACCGCTATATCTAGTTAGCTTTGTGGACTATGTAAGTAAACCTGTACATACATAAAGTTTCATTTTTTGTTCCATTGTAGTTCCGCCCGATATGCGCACCAGCAAAAAATATCATCGGCCAAAATAGCCTAGCCGACCCTACCCGGCCGGTGCGTTATGAAACACGAAACTAAGCGCAGACTCTGAAAATTTCACGAAACGATGTTTTCGGTAACACGAACTCGTTTCAAAAATGAAAAATTATCACAGGGCTGGCTCTTCTTTGAATTCTTATTCAGATGGTTTACTGCATAATTGTGGTCATTTATATTATACTTAGGAACAACTAGACAAACAAAGACATTTCAGAATAATTTACAGTATATATGAAAGGTATTATTATGATAATAATACCATAAATATAAAATAATGAAAATTTGAATATTTACAAATTTATTCAAAATATTATTCATCATCATCATCATCATTTCAGCGTATAGGAAGTCCGCTGCTGAACATAGGCCTCCCCCAAAAATTGCCACGAAGCTCGGTCCTGAGCCACCTGCATCCATCGACTACCCGCAACACGGCGCAGGTCGTAACTCCATAAAAATATTATTACCAGTCACTTATTTAAGCACACGCACAACAATGTCATTCTTCAAACAAATGCCGTTGAATGGTGATTTTTGACGTCGATTACAGGGCTTGCAGCATAAAGTTTGTATTTTACGTTACGTAACGTATTTGCAACAGACTGAAATATGTGTATTGAACCAAATGAATCCATAACTGTTTTTCATTATGGATCAGTTATGTCCTTGTATACTTATTACTCTACTCTTACCGGTTAGTTATATATAACCGGTAATCATTGATGTTATTATACAAATCTTATTTATTTAAACTTTATTTGCACATTACAGAACAAAAAGGCGAACTTAATGCCTAGAGACATTCTCTACCAGTCTACCATTAGATTGGACAGAGAAAATGTAAAAACGGTGCACAATAATATTATGTTCATATATATATACTCGAATATTATACTACAATATAATACTTATATATGACGGTACTTAGACATACATGTAATTATAGTTGTACATTATATAAAATACATAACACACTATACATTCATATTTATATTACTATATACACATACATATACATATACACAATGCATACGTAAACTTAGATGATTTCTTATGTTATAAAAAAAAAACAAAAAAAAGTGTTCTTTAACTGCACTACTATTGCATCGCTAGGTAATAATCCCAAAGTAAACGCTTGAAAGTGCCTTTACTTTTACAAATCTTCTATCTACCTATGTAAAAAAAACAATGTTAGTCTGTGCCTGTGACATATTCACTTATAGACTCGATTACAATTAAAAGTCGTAATAATTGTTAATGTATTCTATCTGTACAAATTTGTGAGTGCGTAACTGTCCTGTCCGGATCTTTCCGGATGCTATGGGAAATGATTTATTATATTTATCTATTTAAACTTTTTATGCACCACGTGGTACATACGATTTAATACCTGTAGACATAGTCTCCCAGAGAACTATTAGGCTGAACAGAAATAAAGATTTGAGAGGCGGTGCAACAAACATAATTAAACCATAATTTAATTTATATGAGTATCATTTCATCATTTCAGCCTATTACAAGTCCACTGCTGAACATAAGCCTCTACCTAAAGATTGCCACGAAGCTCGGTCCTGAGCCACCTGCATCCATCGACTACCCGCAACACGGCGCAGGTCGTAACTCCATAAAAATATTATTACCAGTCACTTATTTAAGCACACGCACAACAATGTCATTCTTCAAACAAATGCCGTTGAATGGTGATTTTTGACGTCGATTACAGGGCTTGCAGCATAAAGTTTGTATTTTACGTTACGTAACGTATTTGCAACAGACTGAAATATGTGTATTGAACCAAATGAATCCATAACTGTTTTTCATTATGGATCAGTTATGTCCTTGTATACTTATTACTCTACTCTTACCGGTTAGTTATATATAACCGGTAATCATTGATGTTATTATACAAATCTTATTTATTTAAACTTTATTTGCACATTACAGAACAAAAAGGCGAACTTAATGCCTAGAGACATTCTCTACCAGTCTACCATTAGATTGGACAGAGAAAATGTAAAACGGTGCACAATAATATTATGTTCATATATATATACTCGAATATTATACTACAATATAATACTTATATATGACGGTACTTAGACATACATGTAATTATAGTTGTACATTATATAAAATACATAACACACTATACATTCATATTTATATTACTATATACACATACATATACATATACACAATGCATACGTAAACTTAGATGATTTCTTATGTTATAAAAAAAAAACAAAAAAAAGTGTTCTTTAACTGCACTACTATTGCATCGCTAGGTAATAATCCCAAAGTAAACGCTTGAAAGTGCCTTTACTTTTACAAATCTTCTATCTACCTATGTAAAAAAAACAATGTTAGTCTGTGCCTGTGACATATTCACTTATAGACTCGATTACAATTAAAAGTCGTAATAATTGTTAATGTATTCTATCTGTACAAATTTGTGAGTGCGTAACTGTCCTGTCCGGATCTTTCCGGATGCTATGGGAAATGATTTATTATATTTATCTATTTAAACTTTTTATGCACCACGTGGTACATACGATTTAATACCTGTAGACATAGTCTCCCAGAGAACTATTAGGCTGAACAGAAATAAAGATTTGAGAGGCGGTGCAACAAACATAATTAAACCATAATTTAATTTATATGAGTATCATTTCATCATTTCAGCCTATTACAAGTCCACTGCTGAACATAAGCCTCTACCTAAAGATTGCCACGAAGCTCGGTCCTGAGCCTGGATCCATCGAATTCCCGCAACACTGCGCAGGTCGTCACTTCATCTTGGGGGGTCGTCGTACACTGCGTTTGCCTGTACGCGGCTGCCACTCGAGAACTTTTATGAGTATACCTTCATAGAATTTACTTGTAATTTTATCTGACCCTACTTTTACACCAAGACACAAAACATGTATTCTACAAGATTTATTCATTGTTTTTGTTAAATGATTACAAATAAGTAAATGCTGTGAAAGTGTTTGTATAACAAAGTTGTTACAAATTTTTATTTGTTCGAAACGAGTACAAACATGTAAGGATACGATCTTAAATGTTAATATGAAGTTGAGATAGGTCTGACAATACACGTCCAACCTTAGCCAATAATCGGTAGGATAAGCTATTGAACAAGCAGTACTTTGGCCGAGGTTGAAAGAAAGTTTTTGAGACGATAAAGAGATCGCTGAACTTTTACGACTTACCTCTTTAATATGTTAAACAGCTATCAATATGCAGACCAAGATATTTACAATGGGGATAGTATGGAATAGCTTTCTTATTAAAGTTTACTAATGACCTTGCGAAGGTTTAAATAAGTTAAGTTATTTTTTTTAAAAGAAAAGGGAGCAAACGTGCAAGCGGCGTACCTGATGGCAAGTGATTACCTTTCCCCCACATACATCTGCAACACCAGAGGAGAGGAGCTGCAGGTGCGTTACCGGACTTGAAGGATATTTGGGTGATGGAAGGGAGAGGGAGTAGGGGGAATTGGAGAGGGAGTAGGCCTCCGGTTAAATCACACTGAACGAAACGCAGAAGCAAGAGATGCAGAAGAGCAGCAGCTAAAGTCGCTGCTTGACTCTACAAGTACTGCGTACCAAAAGTATCTAGGGGTGCCACAGATTATAACCCAGCGCTTAGAGGGATTGACGTTGATATCATCTGTGTACAAGTGGGGAAAATTAGACTTAGATCGCATGTTATAAGATTGATAAAAATTAAGAAACAAAAGAGCATCATTGACTGAATTTTATACGTGGTAGAGCCAAGCGGCGGCTTTTGCCGCTGCTCGAATGGGCTAGACCGGATTGGTACCACGGCCTCGCAGAATATCGGCGTGAATTAGAGGCATCTTGTGCTTCTGCGCTTCGTTCGGTGAGTGAGGTAACCGGAGGCCCACACCGCCTTCCCATCCCCCTCATCCTTATCCTCCCTCTCATCTCCCAAATACCCATAAAGGCCGGCAACGCACCTGCAGCATCTCTGATGTTTGCGGATGTAAGTGGGCGACGGTAATCACATACAACCAGGTGAACCGCATGTTCGTTTGCCGCCTTTCCCATAAAAAAAAAACATTTTCATATAAATTGTAAGTAAACGTAAACTGTGTATGAACAGTAAAAAAAATTAAACATAGTGTACAAAACAACTTAAATTATTGTAGACACATAATACTTGTGTATTTAGTTGTGCTCTACATTAGTTGAAGAAAGAAGAAACTTTCTTAATATAATATAATCGTCTGAACAAAAATATGTTAACAATTTTGCCAACGCTTTTAATCGCGTTTCAAGTTATTTTACATTGAGTACGTTTAATGTTGCGTACATACATTCTATAATTTCACTTGTTGTGTTTTACATATTTACGGTGAAAAAAAAAGATATACGCTGCTTGTTTCCCGCGTACCGCTGCAATATAATTTGGGATCCCTCGGAAAACAGCATATTTTTTTCAATACTCTAAGGGAGAAACCCTTCCTTTGCCTCTTAATCTTGTCGTTTAATGGTACGATAAACAACCCTCTGCATTTTTTTCAGTGTTGCTACGTTTATTTCATCATGAATAATAAAGGAAATCATTTCTTTCCCGCTTGAAACACATTCGTATATCGAATAGTGTTACTCTATTCAAATAACGAATGTTAGAAACGCGGCAATGAACTACTACTGTAAATAAATATCAGAAGTAGTTTGAAGCTGAATCGAAAATCTCACTAAGATCTCTAGCAACTTGTATCAATGCACCAACAAAGTGATGTCTGCGATCAGAAGAAACTTTTACTTATTTAAATCAGTCACATCGTGATAAAAGCCGCTATAATATGCACCTGCAAAATAAACGTATTTATTCATAAGCAGTAATTGCTTTAAAAATAAACTGACTCGCAGAATTTAGCTCGCTGTATGGATTAAAATATGCAGATTATTCAAACATATCTGCTACCTTTTAGATCGGAATAAATAGAAGCTGACATTTAACCAACTTTTAACTAATAAACCATATCCAATTAAGAGCGAAGAATATATTTTTTAACTTCTCGATTACAAATCAAAGAAGAGACGCCAGCCGTGATATATTTTTATTATTATTAAAGCGAGTTAGTGTTGCCTAAACCATGTCATGTCGTAAACATATCAGGGTCTGTGCTTAATATAGTGTTTAAAAACGCACCTTTTATAGGATCTTATGTAAATTTCTTATTTAAATTCTACTTATGATGAAGGGTTTACGCGAATACTACACATTTGAAATGAAACTGTTTGAACTGTTGAATTTACCTGGAAATATATTTATTTCAGACAGCACGAGGAATCTGTGACTATAAACACTTGGTCATGGAGTTTCAGCATGACAAAGAGCTTCCGGCTCCGCGCCTCCTTCACCAGCCAGTGTGCTTCACAGCTAGCATTGCATTGCCTATATTGATGGTTTTCACCGTATTTCAAACGCTTTATTAGATTTACTATGAACAATTCTTTGTTGAATTCTATATTACAAAAATGTTATACTTGACCTTGCTCCATAACAAACTTTCGAGTCGCTCGAAACGTACTTTGATGAATATAATCTTAAAGTCTTACGTATAAAATTTAGGCGTATCTTTTATACAAATTGAGAAACTGTTTTTGATGTATACTGCATTGTTGTAAAATTCAAACAAGATACTTATAATGTGAATGAAATTTGACTAAATCACTAAATGTTAGGGGGATATTATATCACTTTACCCAAATGCCAACCTCATCTGCTAGTTGTCCAACCTGTTTGGCAATAAACGTAGCTCTGGCGACTTAATGATCGCGGTATATCCGTCTTAAATTTTCGAACCCTTATCCCACAGACTTGTGACGGTGAGCAGCATCTCTAGTGCGAGAGTACCAACCTTGCGTGATGTGTATGGGAAAAACTTTTGAGAAAAGCATTAAATTTT
Organism: Bhutanitis thaidina; assembly: GCA_029286595.1. NCBI lineage: Eukaryota > Metazoa > Arthropoda > Insecta > Lepidoptera > Papilionidae > Bhutanitis > Bhutanitis thaidina. The sequence continues at coordinate 1,991,147 of JAGSMS010000020.1, read as the reverse complement.
AGCTATTTGCGGACGCTTACTTAAATTTTGGACAGCATCGGAGTTAAAAAGACTGATGGATAAATTGGACAAGGTAGTATTTTACCTTATATTCTTCTGATAGAGTTATTCCTTCATCTATCGGCGGTAGTCAAGTTTTAGATTAAGCATTCGTATGCCTATTCGTATGAAATTCAGCAGGCCCATTGCAGTAAATATGAGGAAATTTTCAAATATTCTCGACTGAGTTGGTATCACGGCCTCGCAGAATACCGGCGTGAATTAGAGCCAACCGGAGGCCCGCTCAAAACTACTCTATTAACAGCACTATTCAGCGTTATAAATCAGTTAATAGCATTTTACCAACTGGAAGATTTGTAGTCATCAGACATGATTGTCATCATTTTCATCTGGTATTAGTTGGATGTACTTCACTGCCGACAAGTAGTGTAGTGAATCCAAAGTAAGTAATAATGATACTTGCTTATTATAGGAAAGAAAAAGTTCTACGGAAATTAGATTGTATTAAAATTAAGCAAAAATGAAAGATATCCTAATAAAATTTACTAACTGCCATACTATTTAAAAAAAAAAAAAATAAGCGCCAATAGCCTAATGGGTTAGGGTGCGGACTGCGAAACATGACGTCGCAGGTTCGAGCCCACCATTCGACTATTGTCGTGAACCACTCCAAATACAAGCTCTAATGCTTAGTTGGAGGGTTAACAGGAACATTACTAATGTTAGTTAAATAGCATTGCTAGTATACTTAAAAAAAAAATAAGAAAAAAAACTATGTCACACATAACCCTAAAGTAACTCACACAGATGTTGAAAATATACCATCAGTACATTTTTTCGTTGGCAAACTGTTAAAATTACCACTTACACTCGACTGAATGAGTCATTCGATGGTAATGAGATCGAGTCCATTCGAGAAGATGTCGATTTTCAAATGAATCGATCATTTGTTCCAGCGTATAGATCGAGCCGAACTGAGCCGAATTAATTAGTACGGCGTCGCAAAGAATTCGCCTGTTCCCTTTTCTTCGGTTTTACGGCGGGAGCTAAATCCTTTTCTAGCTGTCCTCTTAATTGAAGTGGATGCACTAAAAGGAATTAAAACTGTTCAGCTATTTTTCAATTTATTTTACGTCTTTAATCCGAGTTTAATACGGATTCCGCTGAGCCCCACGGAGGTTAAGCAATGTCACTACGAAACTAACATTTTATACAAAATCTATATATTGAGCATCTGATCAGACTCACTCTGGACAAGCAAAAAATTTAAGGAACTGTCTGTGTTTTTGACTAGAAGAAGAAGAACTTGTTAACGAACCCAATCAAATACTTTTGCCTATTCTTTTAACTTGAGCCGTGGTACTGGAGGGACATGGCAGAGTATGTTTTGTAGTATACACGAGTTATCTAGAATCAATTCTCAATAATTACACTAAGAATTGCAATTTTTAGCACTGTTTTTACCACGTCTTCGCCTGAAAGGGATTATATGTATTTGTTTTTATGGGAAAGGCGGCAAACAATCAAGCGGTTCACGTGATGATGAGTGATTACCGACGCCCACGTACATCTGCAACACCAGAGAATCTGCTGGTGCGTCGCCTAGTCTTTTCGGATACTTGGGGACGGGGAAAAGGAAGGTAGGTGGAAAGGGAAAGGGAGGGGGAGGAGCCTCCGGTTTCCTCACTCACTGCCTGTACTTCAAGGCAGTATTCTCCATGATCGCGGTAGTAACCCATTCCATTCGAGCAGCAGCAAAAGCCGTCGCTTCATGTTTGATAAGATTTAATTAAATAATTTAAAATTTAATTTAGTAAATAAACTTCATCTTCCAGCACCGACAGCAGTTTGATTAAAACGAGCTTCGATACATAAAGAAAAAAGAAATGAAAACTAGCCAAATAAAATTATAATGATTTCGTTTTGGTTATCTATGTTTCAATACAAGTCGCTTGATTTATTTTTACTGTCATCGCTCATCAGCGCGAACAATGCCGCCAGAGAATGGATTGTTTTTTCGTCTACAGAACTTTATTAAAGCTTCGGCAGCAATTTTCTTCTTGTCTTTTTATTTGATCTTATGCGCGCTAATAAGGTTGATTCTGTGTTTTTCTCTTCATAACAACGTAATTCTTTTCTGGCTTATGTAACAATGTTAGGACTACGTAACTCAACATTTTATTATTCATGTAATTTTTTCCTTATATATCAGTTGATTTTTATTTTTCAAACGAATCGTGACTTTCTTTTTATTTCTTTATTGTATGTATGTATATATTCACGCCTTGGTCCTGACATACGTCTTTCGCTTCTTCCACTTTCATCGATCTTCGCATGCATGCTCTTTGGTTTAAAGTACTCTTGACTTGGCTTTTTTTCAGAACGTCTCCGATTTGATCGTGAAATGTTCGCCGAGCTCTTCCTCTCCCGACTCTACCATTTACACTCGCCTCTTATATTTGTTTCGTCAAACTACTTTCATTCGTCATCCACATGTCCAAACCATCCCAATTCGTTCTCAATTTTGTCACTACATCGTATTTCACGCCACAACGCTCCCTGTTCACATTATTTCGAACACTGTCAGTTATCTTCACATCAATCATACTTCTTAACGCTCTCATTTCTACTGCCTTTATCCTGCTTTCATGCTTCTTCTGCCATACCCAGCTTTCTCTTCCATATGTTAGTATTGGTACCAATACCCCTTTATGCACAGCCAAACGAGCATTGTGAGATATCGTCTGGCTGTTCATAAATGTATGCAATGCCCCATAAAACCACATTATTTTTTAAAAAACCACAAAACAATTTTATCGCTGTAAATAGAGCCTTGGTAGGCTTTCGTAGTACGCGAGTGAACTAGATTCCACCCCCGGTGTCGGCACTAACTAAATTATTAATAGCAATATGACAATTGTCTGTCAGATTCACAGTGCAGTTATATCTAACATCAAAAGTTACAAAAACTACAAATTTGAATAACAACTATAGTCTTTACCTCCTCGCTTGGTGGGTACATAATATTGTTAAGTGATAACTTAGTGTAAGCATTCTTTATTACACCTTACCTTAAGTGGTTGCAATAATTCTTGAATGGCCGTAAAGAAAAGAAGTAGTAATAAAGTATTCTATTTGAATTTATGACGTAATATCTCCAGTGAACGAACCATCGCCCGAGAGCTCTCTGGTGTTGTTACTGCCTTCAGTGGTACTTACTCGTTAGATGAATTATGAAGCACGAGTTACATTGTTTTGAAAAAAAAAACACATTTTCGAAATTAGATTGTTTACTTAACAACTTTAAAAAGAAAATAAGCGCTCTTGACCATATATACAGTTCTGAGCTAGTCCAGCATATGTTTTATTTTAGGTTCAACTTAATTTTCACCAGATCTTATTTAGATCAACATAACAGGCGGTTATGTGAAATAACAATCAAATTCTGTCATAACAAAAGAATTTCAATTATTTGAATTAAGTCAGTAAGTCAGAATTAAGTCTAAAAAGTACATAAGAATGTTTTTCTTTCTTTTTTTTTTTGTTGGTTTGGGATTGAATCGAATTAACAGTCCACCTGAGTTCAGTCCATGGACACCTGCTAACATCATCATTCGAAGAAGATTACAAATGTGTTATCACCCCAGAGGTCTAGGGTGAAATGGCTTTCAGCTCTGTTTAGCGGCAGAAATGGCGACCCCTAATATAATTTAATTTCATTCTAATACATGATAGAGTCAAACGGCGGTTTTTGCTGCTGCTCGAAAGGACCGGCTCGACCGAGTTGGTACCACGGCCTTGCAGAATACCGACGTGATATTTGCTATTGTGATTTGATATTGTGATTTTGCTCTCCCTCTCCACCCCCCTCGGCATCCTCCATCCCATCTCCTAAACCCTTAAAGGCCTGCAACGCACCTGCAGCTCCTCTAGTGTTGCAAATGTACGTGGGCGACGGTAATCACTTACCATCAGGTGAACCGCTTGCTCGTTTGCCGCCTTAAACACAATATTTTTTTTTATTAACAATATTTATATATTTAACAATTTGCTGGACATGTAAGTATGCTGTCTTATATATACGAATAAGAAATGATTTCATACGCGAAAGTCATAAACAATAAAAAAAAATATATTTTTCAAACTCATAAATATAAACACATTACATACATACATTTAACCGAGCAGGCTATTTCTGGATTCCTATAAACATGAGTTAGAATGCAAGCGTACAGGCAAGCTTCGTACTGGAAAAATTTAATGCGTGTGTTGATAAATGTAAGTTATGGCATTCTGCTGCAGCCTGTACGTTATGATTTGTGTGCAAAAGAATGCAGCTGAGTTTTAAACACGAGATAATTTTCACTAGATGTATTATTTTTTCGACTTAACTAAGCCCTACTACTTTCATATGCCGTATTCACACTACACATTTCATTTTTGCAAATATTTTAACATGAGAAACATGAGAAGATATCGTTTTATTTTTACAGTAAATAGATCCAACATTTGTCCAAGATTGCATCTAGTGTTTACAGGCGGTTAAGACTTAAAATATTTATCAAGTTAATTTAGAAGTTGCGTTTTCACTCTTACTTGAACAGTATAATCTTATAGTGGTATGGTACAGTGGTTGGAAAATAATCTTGAACGGCTTCTGTGCACGCCAAGGATGTAAGAGAAATCTGTCTGTGCGTTATTATTCGATAGGGAAAGAAGAACAGAGAAATGAGTATCTGTGATTCCTGTATAATCTATCAGAAAAACAACATATAGTAAACTCTCGTAACACGAATTAAAGTCTCACCTCAAAGAGTCTAAAACTTGACGCACAAGTGATTCCGTAAGCTGGTGTAGGAAACTTAATATTGTGGTCTTCAGTTAATCAGCAAGAGTTTTAACGAAATTCTCTTCCATAAGACGGCTGGCATGAACGGTTGCGCATTTGACTCCCGCTCTACAAATAATTGTTTCCCTTATTTGAGTAATATAACGTCCCGTGTCCTTAGGAGACAATGCTACACCTTTATCAAATCAAATCAAATAAGAGACAGACAGAGCATAGTCTTATTGTGTTTAAATTGATTATTCATGTTATTCTCTATTTTAAATTAATTATCTCTTACATTGAATTAGCTTACGGACAAACCGAAACACATTCACATTTGTATATTATGATTTATCGATGGAAAAATAATCGACACTGCGGTGTTGGCTATATAGACCAACTCCTGCGCAAGAGTAATCCAACAATCCCTTAGTTACAAATGGCTCCTAATTTGAAACTAACCCGCAAGGTTGCTGCGCCCCTTGTTACTGCTGTGCTAACGGAAGAGGCTCTAGCGATCGACGTACGGCCTAAAATCTATCTATATATGTGGAACCCAAAACCCATAGACTAGTGACGGGGAGCAGATGTAATACGCTCACTAATCCACCTGCCAAGTATAGTAAGTACGTACAAATTATCCATCGCAAGCGCGTTTTTCTTTGGGGTATTCATGGAATATACTATATCCAGCAGTGGACTTATAAATGCTGATAATGAAGAATTCGAAGAAGGAATGTGCCCGCGTACTGTCGGGTATCGTAAGAGGTGACTAAGTGAAAAGCTATCGACAGATGGCGCGATAACCATCATGATAGTTATTTATTATCAGATTAAGCTGATGAAGAACAAGATCGTCTAAGCGAAGCATCCGGTACTGGGATCGCCAATCCGCTTGCCGTTCATGTTTATAATAGCAAATCTGTAAAGTGGGAGAGACATTATGAAAATCACAACCAGTCCAACCGTTATTTAATAATAAACAATCAACGTCACCATTTTTGCAAAGTGAATTGCAAATGGAAACGTATATTGAACTAGCAGTCGAACATTTCCGACAGTCAACTAACGTGGACAGACGTAACATCTATTATTTCTATCGTCATTTAACATTATCGAAGTTTTCTGCCACGCACTTCGACTTTGTGGAATCAGCTTTCGCCAGCGGTATTTACGAACAGTTACGACTTAGGGACCTTCAAGAAAAGAGCTTATTCCTTCCTTAAAGGCCGGCAGCGCATCTGTAGCTCCTCCGGTGTTGTGGATGTTCGTGGGCGTCGGTGATCACTTACCATCAGGTGAGCCGCAACCTCGCTTGCCCCCTTCTTCTATAAAAAAAAAACGTAACAAACGTACCAAGCGAATAAAACTGATCAGATTGTGATTAATTGAATACGTAACTTTTGATGTTTGTAATTCAGCAACATGGAAACGATTTCAAGAGATGTCAAACATGTCACGTGTTGTTGAAACGTTATAGTTGCTTTTTTTTTACCGTCAGCAACATTAGCGGATTTAAAATTAGTTTGTTTATTGCCAGTTCGTTAAAATTTTATTAACGAGCAATGATTTTAATAATAATAATAATAATAATCTTCATTGTCATAAGAATATGGACCAAAAAGTATGAATTCCCCGACATCCGTGCTAGGTTAAGAACCTGTATTACAGAGGTCAGTGTCTTCTTCCAAGTTGATTAACAATAATAATTTCTTAAGAAAACAGCTAAAATAGTCGAGATATTAGTACAAAATTACAAGAAAAAATAAAAAATAAGAAAAACAAAAAGTAATTAAAAGTAACATAACGAATGCTTTGAACATATATATGTGTATATATAAACATATATACTGAGATCGTCTGTGTATGCGTGTGTGTGTGTGTGGTGTTTGTGTTTGTGTGTGTGTGTGTAATGAACGAACAACTACTTTGTGACTCACAAGTTTTTATTTATAGAAATTAAATTTAATTATTGTACAGTTATTTGTATTAGTTATTGAACAGGATAATTCTGCTCACTGGATTAAGTCCTCTGTTTGCTCATAGTTTAATGTAAGTAGCCATGTTCTTATCTTTCAAATTATGAACTGCAAGTGGATATATATTGAGTCTCCGATTTATTTTGTTGTATAAACACTTAGACAAATGACCGCGCTGCCGCCTTGCAGTTGCTGTGAGATACTTAAAAGGTGTGTGGATGTTAGGTATTGTGCGTTTTCCGTATTGTTCCGTTTTATAATACTATAAGAGATATATATGTTACTAACACACCAAAAATGAAGCGTACAAAAGACTAAAAATGCCTCAGGTCTCAGTCTCTTTCGAATAAGTAGGCGAAATCGAGAAGTATTTTTTTGAAATATTATCGATTTATTCATAATAATGTTATTATTGTTTCTGGTTTCCATCTGATGTGCTGTTGTTAGTTAACGAATAAACAAACATGTTTGGTTATATTGGCATTAGTACAAGATGTGCTCAAAAACTGGAAATCAAATTAGTGTATAACGTAATGCTATAATTATTTACATGTAATTAATAGTTAATTATGTGAATATTCAATTTTTTAATTTAGCATCTGTCTGTTAACATTTATTAAACGTTTATTGTCTAATTTAATGATGATGTACTCATTCATCATTTCAGCGTATCACAAGCCCACTGCTGAACATAGGCCTCCCCCAAAGATTTCCACGAAGCTCGGTCCTGAGCCACCTGCATCCATCGACTTCCCGCAACACTGCGCAGGTCGTCACTCCATCTTGTGGAGGGTCGTCCTACACTGCGTTTGCCTGTACGTGGCTGCCACTCGAGAACCTTTTTTTCCCAGCGGTTGTCAGTTCTGCGAGCTATGTGGCCGGCCCATTGCCACAATGCCATTGCCAATTTAATGTTACCAACGTTTATACTAAACAGCTTACTAACCAATACTAAGTGCTTAGTACTCTTGGTCCCTTCTGTGACGATGTTTTTGTTTGTCTATACCAAACATGCGGTGAATGTGAAAAGTGGTGAAACTTTAAACGTGGTAGAGCCAAGCGGCGGCTTTAGCTGTTGCACGAATGGGCCGGTTCGAATAGGTACCACGGCCTAGCAGAATGCTGGCGTGAAGTAGAGGCATCTTGTGCTTCTGCGTTTCGTTAGGTGAGTGAGGTAACCGGAGGCCCACTTCCCTTCCCCATTCCCCTTCTTATCCTCCCTCCCATCTCCCAAATACCCTTAAAGGCCAGCAACGCACCTGCAGCACCTCTGGTGTTGTAGATTTACGTGGAAAACGATAATCACTTATCATCAGTTGAACCGCTGGCTCGTTTGACGCCTTTCCTAATAAAAAAAAATGATTAGGGCAATCATCAAATGTGTCTGTTAAATAAAAAGAAAAAAATTAATGTTTCATAAATACGTAAGTACAGTTATAGTCTATTAATAACTCAATGAATGGTCTTTTATAATTATTGAGAGAGTTTCTTATTCCAAACGAGTATTTACATTATAAAGTTCAACGTACGAAAGAAACTCTTAGTTTTTTTTTAATTCAAGCGCCCACGCCTTTTCATACCGTGTTAGTTAGCCAGTTGCTCTCCTGTTGATCTTCATTTATTTATAAACGAACCTTACTAGCTTTCCCTCAGCTTGCTTTAGATTATTCATAACATTGTGAAGTATGAATGGCTCTCAACAATGCTAAAGTTTCCCTTGAAGCTAGAACCAGCACAGTAACATTTATAGAATGATGTAATTATAACAATTATAGGCTCTTATTACGATTGGGCACCTTCACCCAGACATCACCCAAGAAACCTAAATTTTACAAATGTCACTTAAATTACAATTAATTTTTTAAACATTTTCTTTTTGGGAAAAGGGGGGTAAACGAGCTAGCGACTCTCCTGATGTGAGTAGCGTCACCCACGCACTCGTACATCACCAGAGGTATTGCAGATGCGTTACCGGCCTTTGAGGATATCGGGGTATGATGGGGATCACGGGGTATATACCCATCCCGATTTGGAAGAGAGGATGAGGAGGGGCATAGGAGAAGGGAGAAGAGGGACTTCAGTTACCTCACGATTATATTTATATTTAGATTATAGACTATAAATAATTATGACAGTAGAAAATTGAGAAGTTGTGGTTTCTCTTGTTCAATAAATTCAGTTTAGTAAAGCATAATGTTGGCTCAGTTGAACAAAGTCATATCCTTTGTTGGAGATATAAGAGGAAGAGTAATTGCATCGTAGCATGCCTTTTGTTACTGTAATAAATCTGTTATATTTTGAGTTCGCGGCAATTTTATAACATATATCTTCTTGATCAGTCCATCAGTAATATATTGTTGAAAATAGGCTTCTTCAAATTGGACGATTTGCTATAATAGGCACAAATTTATTCACGCCGTCATCACACGGTATTAAATATAAATATATATGTATATGAAAGCCTTAGTACCCCAGTGGTCAGGGCGCTCATTTTAGTTTCTGAAGTGTGCGAGTGACATGGGTTCGATCCAAGATTGTTTCACCAATATAACTGTTAATAGCAAGTTTAAATGCTGTATTTACCACGTGCTCAGCGCTGAAACAAAACATCGTGAGGAAACCTGCATGTCTGAGAAATAATAAAAAAAAAGTTTATTTCGAGGTTATTTGTGGCTCGCCAACCCGCACTGGAGCAGCGAGGCGAGCCCTTCCCGGCTTTAAAACCCTCTCAAATATATTTGGGACGAAGGCCTTTGCCCAGCTGTGGGCACTTACAGGCTGATACTTTACATACTTTGAACAACAAAGAATTATAATCATTGAAAAGTTTATGTTCGGTTCTGTTGTGTTGTGTTCCGGGTAGGAAAGTAAGTACAAGCAACGAGGCGTCCATTTTAGTATTCAGAGGTGACAAAGCACCTATGATATCTTTCTATTGAAGTTGTAAGCGGTCTTCTATTGGTTTCCATGGACTGCAGTCACCACTTACCCATCAGATAGACATCAGGTATTCATCTGATACACTCATATTACGTGTACATATTAATATACTAAAAAAAAATGCTTCTTGAAAATATTAGAGGTTAATAGGTTTTGCGCAATAAATATTTTTTTTTTAGGGAAAAGACGACAAACGAGCTAGCGGTTCATCTGATGGTAAGTGATTACCGTCGCCCAATACATCTGCAACATCATAGATGCTGCAGGTGTGTTGCCGGTCTTTAAGGATATTTGGGAGATGGAAGAGAAGAGGAGGGAAATAGGGAGGGGAAGTAGGCTTTCGGTTACCACATTCACCGAAAGAAACGTAGAAGCACAAGATGCCTCTACTTCACGCCGGTATTCTGCGAGGTCGTGGTACCAACCCGGTCGAGCCGGCCCATTCGAGCAGCAGCAAAAGCCGCCGCCTGGCTCTACCACGCTTAAAAATAAATGATGTAATCTTGTAAAGAAACCTGATGTGATAATGTTCCACATCCCGGTTATGCATGTTCTTGTTGCAGAACACAAGGAATCATTAACGAACGCAAACACAAACACAACATAACAAAAGAAAACACGATTCGGAATATGTTTTGTGCTCGAATTGAATGTCGGTTACGTGTACATAAGGTAACGAACGTAATTGCATCTAGAGATCAGTTAAAGATTTTAATGATGATTTGATGAAACATTTGATGGCGTATTAATGATACAGTGAAATAAAGATAATATAAGAGAAGTAACTATTATCTACGATAATATGTTGATTCTAAATGTAACTACAATTTACGGATTTTATCGCATTTAATTTTATTTGTTTATCCGGTCGTTTTGGCTGATATGCAGGTGATAAATAAAATTAAAAAGCTAGCGGAGAATTAAAGACACAATGTAACTTAAAGTTTATAACATTCCTCAAAGATATTTGCGCTATAATAGTATGACCGTACCACAACTTGATAAATTTAAACTGTGCCTTTCTCTATACATTTTTATTTTGATGTTTGATTACATTTAGTATAAGGTCAAATGTTTATATACGTTTTGTTTATATACGCAGAAGTTTATTTTCTTCTTTTAAAATACTATTATATAAATAAAAAATTGCAAGTCTCTGGATTTAGCTAACAAAATGTGTTACTTACTCCAATTCTACCCACGATGTTCTGTGTGACTATTTACATCTTTCCTCAATGACAAGTTAAGACGCACGTAAGACGTGTAACCAGCCGGACAGACAACCTTATTGTAACCTTGACATACGTAACCTAGTTACATCAACACAACACTTTCATCAGTTTTTTCGCTTTCACAATAATTTCATCGTTCATTTTTGTCTATAATTTTTGAAGAAACTTTTTAATGATGAATCATAATGTATTGATTTAATTAACGTCAAGTTTCATTAACTAGTGGGATTGCTAATTTGGTTCTTGTAACCTTTGTAGCTCAAATCCAGGATAAACCAAGGCTAAATTATAATTTATGGTATTTAATAACTATTCCCGTGCAGTCCACGGCTCCATCACCACGGCTGCTGTGAAGCACTCCAAACGTCGGGAGTATAAAAACAAAATTAAACGTGATAAAATCCGTAAATAATATTTTCATTTCCAATAACGTTAAATTAGTTAAAGCAGAGTTTTTTTTGGTATAGTCCAGTTTAGGGATGGTTCTTGATCGAGTATACGTACTTGTATTATTTATAACTACACTAAACTGTATATACAGAGCCTATGTAATACAGTAGTAAAGTAAAGTAGCAGCCTGTAAGCGCCCACTGCTGGGCAAAGGCCTCCTTCTCAAATATCTGAGAGGGTGTAGGAGCCGGGAAGCCACGCTGCTCTATTGCAGGTTGGCGGGCTTCACATATCCTCGAAATAATATTTTTATCTTTTCGCAGACATGCAGGTTTCCTCACAATGTTTGCCTTCACCGCTGAGCACGTGTTAAATACAGCACTTAAAATAGTTATTAACAATTTTAGTGGTGATCGAACCCAGGTCACTCGCGCTTGTTAGATTTTAAGGTTAAATGAACTAACAAAAATATAAATATACTTGTTTTAAATATTTGAACTTAAACGTAGAACTTACTATAACAGTAATTAAAAGTAATCGATTATCAAAATTAGGTAGGAAATAAGAAAGTACAGAAGTAGTTTAAATAATACTTTATTTAATTATATAATTCTACCACCGTTTCGTAACGAGGTTCTTCTAACGGAGAAGAAACAGGCGAAAGAAACTCCGTAGGTACCCTCTCTTTTGAGAAATCTATTACACCTTAATTATTAACAATTCACTACCACTCCTTTATAACAACACCTCTTTATACAATTAATATGATTCATTAGGATTTAACATGAATTTACAATATTTAGGTATAGTATCCTAATTATTATATAAAATTAATATACAGTTAGATTCTAGAAATTTGTACTGCTTGGAAAGATTTAAATTATTGTTCAATTATTATGAAGCTAGGTAACATCATTGTCTAAACTATATACCCGTAAATATTCAAAGGATTAAGAGATAAAATGAGATATCCTAGAGAGGCTTCACAAATGGTCATCTATTGATAATTAACAATGTTACAATAATATCAGAAATAACACATTACCTTGTTGGTTGTTCACACCCTGATGGCTCAGAAACGACTCTCTCGCCCCTCACTGGGGAACCCATATTTAAAGTACCAAGTACCGACTTAGTAAAATAAAATGCTAAATACAAAGTCTTAGTCAATACAATTACTTACAACTATGGTTGTTTCAAATATAATTTTACACAATAAATTGCTCCATTTATTTTAATACAATTTGTCAAACATAAACACCTTTCGTTAATCATATTCACTAATAAGTAAACCAAACAGTTTTGGCAAATCAAATCATTACTATTACTATATAATACCCTCTTTTACATTTTTTAATTATATCGAATGGGAATTATTGTTGTAACTGCTTTAATAACGTATGTACGTTGTATAGCCATTATACGTTTAAAGTATGATAATATCACATTTATTAATACAATAATTCATCATTTATACTAATCTCACACGGCCAGACTGACAAGTACTTCGTCCTCGAAGTACACACAAGTGAAATAAAGACAAAATAAAACTAATGAGAAATTCATAATGAAATATGTAGTCGATAGTTTGTGTAGTGGACATAGATTAACGATGATATCATTGATGGTCATGATTGTAAGCCAACTAACTCGTGCTTTGTCCACCAGCTGTCAACTGGATAAGCGGATAAGCGCCAAATAAATGGAAAACCAAAGTTATATAAGTACAATTTACATAGACATGCATTGCCCCATCCACTCGCTGCCGGTGGGATAGACAAGCACCAAATAAATGTACGACCAGCGATATATAAGTACAATTTACATAGACATGCATTGTCCCGTCCACTCGCTGCCGGTGGGATAGACAAGCACCAAATAAATGTACGACCAGCGATATATAAGTACAATTTACATAGACATGCATTGTCCCGTCCACTCGCTGCCGGTGGGATAGACAAGCACCAAATAAATGTACGACCAGCGAAATATAAGTAATATTATCTTGATATTGGTACCTTAAATTTTAATAATCTCCTGCAACAATACACTGGTGTATTATAAGTATCTCACGAGAATATCCCGTATGACATAATTTGTTAAGATACTATATATATATATATATATATATATATATATATATATATATATATATAATCATAAATAATTTGGTTTACAATTAATAAACTTAAACAAAATTGAAATAACATAAAATTAACTTTAAAAAAAAAACGTTTACATTTTAACATAAAATTAACGGTAATTTAAACTTACAATTAACATTATAATGAAGGACATGTCAGGGCATATTCCTCAACTAGATGTTCTTCAACTAATTCACCTGGCCAATATTTTAATTTTTCTTTAGCGACAACGATATTTTAGGTTACCAATACCTCTTAGAGCATAGCGATCGTTAGAAAGGAGAGAAGAGATTTCATAAGGACCCTTAAATTTTTGTTTTAACTTGTCATTCCGTCGATGATCCTGGTTAACATAGACTAGGTCACCCACAGCAAAGGTTATATTGTTACGTCGCGTGGAGTCAAAGCGTGTTTTAAATTTTTCGGCAACTAATTTCAAGCGTTGTTCCGCCGTTTCACGGTCAGCTTGTATGTTAATAGTGTTTTCTACAGTGTTGTCGCTAAGTACTTCATCTAAACGGGCTTGTACTGACGGTATATTAGAGTCGATACCTACCGATAACCGAAGTGGTAAAAATCCATTAGACTTATTAACCATTGTATTTGTCGATTGCTGGACTCGAACATAATTCGCTCGGTCAATCTGACAAATCTTTGCAAATCATATTGAGCATATCAGTTACTATAGATACACAACGCTCCACTAGACCATCACTCCTAGGACTGCCCCCAGCAATCATATAGTGCTAAATTTGTAGTAGTCTCTTTTATACATAATTCCAAATTGTCCACCAATGGTGTCCATCCTTTTAATTAATTGTAGCTTTGATCGCATTACAGTCAGTATAAATTATGTACTTAATCTCCAGAAGACTAACTCTAATATATTTTAAGGCACTATAAATAGCCAAAGATTCAATTCTTAAGAACTATATTTTGATTCGGCGGGTGAACTTCTCTTACTGTGATAAGCATTAACTTTCATGGTCATTAGCGAATTTTTGCATTAAAAGCGCCATAACCTAATGAACTAGCATCGTTGTATAGTTGTATATAGATTTGAATCAATAATTGTAAGGATACAAGATGATCAATAGCGTACTTTATTGCCGACCAAATATATGATGATATTAGCAAAAAAAAATATTTTTTTTCCTAATCATTATCGTAAAGCTAGCTGTTTATCACTAAGCTACAATGGTCTGTTAAGATACTGAAGGGCCTATTGTATAGTTAAAGAAGATATTAAGATGTCGTTAATATAAAGTATCAGAAAGCCTAAAGTTATTCACGGCCTTTGTGACTGCACATTGAAATACAGAAGTTTCATTTTACAAATGCCAAAACGCATTTTCGGAAATTTTCAATGACCGTCTGTTGTAATATACGCGGTGTATTGGATGGATTCTGGAGAAACAGGGATTTGTTGGCAACCATTTTTCAAGTCAATTGATGTGAAATATTGAGTCTTACCTAACCGATCGTCAATGAAAGGGAGCATCTATTCTTTTCCAGAATTTTATTCAATAATCTATAGTCAATACACAATCTATTACTTCAATCTTTATTCTTTACTAGAAGAACTGAACAAGCAAACAAGGTATCACTGTTTTAATGTCTATCTCACATATGGAGAAAAACGTTAGGGTCTATAATATTAATCGTTATTTTAATTCACCCGGTTTAACAGTACCAATGGCATTTAAAAGGGTAAATGTTTCCGGAAAATAATTACAAGACGTTCTTGTGATATTAATAACTTTGGCTCTTAATTCCGTAATTTTAATTTTACTCTTAGTTTTATGAATTATTTTACTAGCATTAATATCTGTATTTATATCAATATTAAGGTTTTGGACAGCATTACTACCAAATAACATAAAAAAAATCCTATTTTTTTTACAACAAAAATATAGTTTCACGGCATACATCATTAAATTTGACCGATACCGAAAATTGCTTGAAACTCTTACAATATTCCGTTGCCGATTTCACTAATTTGTAATGAATGAGGTAAAATATTATAACGCTGACGAGCAGAAATACAAACTAATACAAAATGAAATCATCTGCTGACACCGTGATCAGTTTTAATTCTCTTCTAAAAATTCAATTCCCTACTGGACGAAGGTTTATTCGTATCGGCACGTATTTCAAAATAACAGGTTGGCTGTGTGCACATTTCTTTTAAAATACGCACAGAACCTTTCTCCTATCTCATCATCTTAAAACTCGGGGTTTTAGGAAAGTTTAATTAGTTCCATTAGTAATTTACAATATATGAAACATTTTCTATTTCATTGAGAAGGACATATTATATAATGTGCTTTGCTCTAAGGGCCTTTTTTTTTTTTAGGTTTTATACATGAATTGGGTAGTGAAAGAAATTGAAGTGATTTTAACGCTACTGTTAAAGATGGCATTCTAACATTAACATCGGTAATACCGCCACATACTAATTCTATCATCTATTCGTAAATCTTATATTAGTGTTGGGCAACAACTTAACCTTTTGTTTGTTACAATACAGCTTTAGATAGCTTATCAAAAAAAAAATCGTTATTTCGAATATAAATCGATAAGATCATTCCGGAAATTTTCCCAGGATCTTCCCGCAAGATAGCTTGCAAGACTCAAATTATAGTAATTTAGAACCTTTAAGGGCTTTACCAGATATCGCCACAGTAGTGATGCTGCTCCATCCTTTCATCATCATCTTAGATAGCTTTCAATGTTATCACACCAACCTCCTGCGCTGCAGTCACTCCTGGTTGGGTCAGAAACCGGTAATGCTACGTCATCGTCGGAGCGAGGTTTAGCAGCAACCGCCTCGCGAATTATCTTGAGGAGGTCCTCAATAACAGCAAGATTCATTCTGAAACTTGTAAGCAAGTGCATTAGAATAGACATAAGCGTATCCCACTTCTGATGTTAGATTTTAAGGTTAAATGAACTAACAAAAATATAAATATACTTGTTTTAAATATTTGAACTTAAACGTAGAACTTACTATAACAGTAATTAAAAGTAATCGATTATCAAAATTAGGTAGGAAATAAGAAAGTACAGAAGTAGTTTAAATAATACTTTATTTAATTATATAATTCTACCACCGTTTCGTAACGAGGTTCTTCTAACGGAGAAGAAACAGGCGAAAGAAACTCCGTAGGTACCTCTCTTTTGAGAAATCTATTACACCTTAATTATTAACAATTCACTACCACTCCTTTATAACAACACCTCTTTATACAATTAATATGATTCATTAGGATTTAACATGAATTTACAATATTTAGGTATAGTATCCTAATTATTATATAAAATTAATATACAGTTAGATTCTAGAAATTTGTACTGCTTGGAAAGATTTAAATTATTGTTCAATTATTATGAAGCTAGGTAACATCATTGTCTAAACTATATACCCGTAAATATTCAAAGGATTAAGAGATAAAATGAGATATCCTAGAGAGGCTTCACAAATGGTCATCTATTGATAATTAACAATGTTACAATAATATCAGAAATAACACATTACCTTGTTGGTTGTTCACACCCCGATGGCTCAGAAACGACTCTCTCGCCCCTCACTGGGGAACCCATATTTAAAGTACCAAGTACCGACTTAGTAAAATAAAAATGCTAAATACAAAGTCTTAGTCAATACAATTACTTACAACTATGGTTGTTTCAAATATAATTTTACACAATAAATTGCTCCATTTATTTTAATACAATTTGTCAAACATAAACACCTTTCGTTAATCATATTCACTAATAAGTAAACCAAACAGTTTTGGCAAATCAAATCATTACTATTACTATATAATACCCTCTTTTACATTTTTTAATTATATCGAATGGGAATTATTGTTGTAACTGCTTTAATAACGTATGTACGTTGTATAGCCATTATACGTTTAAAGTATGATAATATCACATTTATTAATACAATAATTCATCATTTATACTAATCTCACACGCTCTATGAAACTAAAGTGAACGTTCTGTCCACTAGGCTACCACGGCTCTTTGTGATATCTAAGTGTGGTCGGTAAAGTGTATGGGATGTTGTTGGCTAATAAGTCCATATACACGAAATATAATGTTTATTGTTCATACAAACACAATATAGCACACGGAAGAAAATCAAAAGGAGTGAAGAAGATAACACAGATTTACACAAGCAGAGAGATAGTTCATAGTAATAGAAATAGCACAATGATATAGGTTTTAGATTTAACAAAGCGTGAGCGTGGCGGAGTTAGAACAAGCGAAGGGCGTTAGCATATATCGTGTCTGGAGACCGACTTGCGCAGGCGCAGCCGTTGTAGAGTGCCGAACCGTTATCTTGCCCAAAAAAGGTTCGGTCGAGAGCGCGAAGTCATAAGGACCATCGGTGTAACAAATAATTGTGAAATGAATGTACTTAAATAATGTAAATATACTATTACTTATTATTAAATAAACGATATATAACTTAATATAATATGTGTAAATAATAAATATGTGTGTGTGTAAGTACACCACATAAGTATAAAAAAATGTTTTACTGTTGACAGGATGAAAAGGTCTACGTATAATAAATGAACATTATAAATGTTGTGTTTTCATTCATAGAAGTACTTGTTAGATAATTAACTTTGATTATGATAAACAGAATCGACCACAACATTACAATTGTCTCTGTAAGTATTGTATCAAAATAATTTCATGTTTGAGGAATTACCTTAAACGTCATAATCGTTTATGGAAGTCGAATTATAAATCAATCGCCTAGTTGAGTCGAATCCTTTGACTGTTGAATTAATGGTCGAACGATAATTACTTCAGCTTATTAACATTACAAATCTTTGCCGCTTTTTTTTTTTGGATGTGGACACGATAACTCCCGAAAAAAATGACGTCTCGATAGACCAGGCTATTTTTATCGTGTCCAGAATTTTATCTACCGGAATCATATTTCATATCAAAACTTTCGCTTGTAGTTATTAAGAACAATAATCGTTTTGCAAGATGCGAAGCGGCGTGAGATAGTGCTGTTTTAATCTTTATTAAGAGGCTTAATCACATATGCGATTATGTCGCCCCGTAAGTTATATACATTAATTACTTACTGCCTAGAAGTGGCCAGTCTATATAACAATGCAGCAACGTCTGACAGGGGCTTCGCCAAAATAATATTACAATCGTCCAGTTCCGAAATCATGTGAATGAATGTTCTGAGATAGTGTTTAATTTCTAATTGTTTTCATCTGAAATGGAAACCACTCGAAATATATGAACCTCAAAACGAGTTTCCGACTTGTATCTGTATTATGTACGTCTTCTATTCTTATTATATATGTATTTGAGTCAGCTACAGAGATCGGGTACACGTGAAGTTTAAAAATTGAGAAAAATCTAAAATCTTATTGAAACTCTTTTTGGGTAATAAGTAAAGGAAAAAATATTTAAAAATCACATTTCGAAATTCCAATTCACTGGAAATTTCATTTACATTCAATTCCGTTGGCATCAAAAGCGAGGACGTCTGGAAACATCGCATAAAATGCCTGTCAAATTTGCAAGTCATCTCATTTCGCTCATCAATTTCTCTTTTGCCTTTAATACACTTCATTATACTAACTTGGAGCCGTTATTATACTTTAGTTTCATAGAGCGCGAAAGCCCTGGGTTTGATCCTCGGTGTCGGCACCACTAAAATTTTTAATAACAATTTTAAGTTCTGTATTTACCACATGCTCAGCGGTGAAGGAAAATCGAAATCTCTGAGAAATAATAAAAAAAATATTATTTCGAGGATATGTGAAGCCCGCCAACTGGAGCAGTGTGGGCCCTTCCCGGCACCTAAATCCTCTCTGATACTAGTATTTGAGAAGGTGGCCTTTGCCCAGCAGTGGGCACTTATAGGCTGCTACTTTACTTATTATACTTACTCAGATATGCATACAATTCTAACACTGAAGGTAAAGCAATTTTATGAAAATGTTTCGTTTGTGTTAGAAAATTTAGCTCTCCAGTAAAATCATAAGTGAATATCGAATACAAAAACATTTGATACTTTGTACATATTATAAAATAAATAGTTATATATAACGGATTATCTGTTAGTTTATTGCTAATAGAATAACATTGTCTATACATACTTATACTGTAAAGACAAATTTACTTATAAATAGAATAAGACGTGATTATTTAAAACATTGGTAAGAAGGTTACATTTTGCTGAAAAACAGTACATATGAATTCGAGAGACTACTGGTTATGTTTGTTTTTTAGAGTTTTTGGATTTTTTATAATGTTTTATATGTCATCATGATATTTGGTCTCAGTCGATGCCCCTCTTGGCTCGTCGGACCACTGTCTGATCCGGAGTGTAGTGCCTATCGCGCGCCGATCCCGAACGCGATCTGCGGGCTTCCGCCGTGTGTGGCACTATAGGTCGGCAGATTGGGATGGAATGCGGTCTTTCTTTGGTTCCTACCCATGGGGGCAGGTTTGCTTCTCGCTGGATGATCCCAACGTCGTTGCAGATTCTGTCACCGATGTGGTACTTCAGGGAATGGAACTTTTTATTCCGTTCTCTGCAGTGCCTGTCGGAGGTAAATCCCAGCCTTGGTTTGGTCGCACCTGCAAAATAGCGTCACGCCGAAAGCGGAAGTGCTACCAGGCCTGGGCCGATGCATCGGCGTCTCGGAATGCAAAAAACCAGTGCTCTTAAAAACGAGTACAACTCTGCCTCCAGGTCCTTCAAAAGAGTTATCGCTGCGGCAAAGTTAAAGCACATTGGCAGAATTGGCGAGAGACTAGTTCGCCTCCCATCGGGATCCTGCCCATTCTGGGCTCTCGCCAAGGCTGTCCAGGGGAATTTCTGTCAGCCATCTCTCCCATCTCTACACAAGGAGGATGATTCGCTGGCCCATACTGCAAAAGAGAAAGCCGATCTCTTGGGCTCTCTTTTTGCATCCAACTCGACTCTTGATGACCGGGGAAACTCTCTACCTACCATCCCGTGGTGTAAGTGCTCCATGCCGGAAATTCAGTTTCTGCAGAGCTCAGTGCGAAAGGCACTCCGCTCCCTGGACATTCATAAGTCGAGTGGGCCGGACGGAATCCTCCAATTGTGCTGAGGATGTGTGCCCCTGAGTTGGCACCGGTTCTCACGCGTCTTTTCCGGCACTCCTACTCTTCAGGCGTCGTCCCGGAATCTTGGAAGACAGCATTTGTGCATCCAATACCGAAAAAAGGCGACCGCTCTGATCCGTCCAACTACAGGCCTATTGCCATCACCCCCTTGTTATCTAAAATAATGGAGTCACTCATCAACACCCAGCTCCTGAGGTACCTGGAGGAACACCAGCTGATCAGTGACCGACAGTACGGTTTCCGTCGCGGACGATCAGCTGGTGATCTTCTAGTTTACCTGACTCACCGATGGGCAGAAGCAGTTGAGTCTAAGGGGGAGGCTTTGGCGGTTAGTCTGGACGTAGCGAAAGCATTTGATAGGGTTTGGCATAAAGCGCTTCTTTCAAAGCTTTCATCTTACGGGGTTCCTGAGAGATTGTGCAACTGGGTCACCAGCTTCCTCACGGATCGGAGCATCAAGGTTGTTGTCGACGGTGCATGCTCGGACCCCAAACCCGTGAATGCTGGTGTTCCACAAGGCTGTGTGCTATCTCCCACTCTGTTCCTTCTGCATATCAACGACATGCTACAAATCAGTAGCATTCATTGCTATGCAGACGACAGCACGGGTGATGCCCTATATACAGGCCGTGCGAATATTTCTCGGGAACACGTCGACGAGTGCCGGAACAAACTTGTGTCTGAAGTCGAGACCTTGTTATTCAAAGTCTCGGATTGGGGTCGACGTAATTTGGTCCTATTCAACCCCAAAAGACACAGGTTTGCGCGTTCACCGCTAAAAGAATCCCTTTGTCGTTTCTCCTCTTTTGAGAACATTCCCTTATTGCCTCAGCCAGTATCAGAATCCTTGGCGTTGACATATCGAGCGACGTTCAGTTCCGTGGTCACTTGGAGGAAAGGCCAAATTGGCCTCCAAAGCTTGGTGTGCTCTGTAGAGCGGGACAGTATTTCATGCCGGTCCACCGTTTGCAACTTTATAAGGCGCAAGTTCGGCCCCACATGGAATACTGTTCTCATCTCTGGGCAGGGGCACCCCAGTACCAACTCCTTCCATTTGACCGCATCCAACGTCGAGCGGCTCGAATTGTCGGCGACCAAGCTCTCTGATCGGCTTGATCCTTTGGCCTTGCGAAGAGATGTTGCTTCTCTTTGCATTTTTACAAAATTTTCCACGGGGAATGTTCTGAGGAACTGTTCGGATTGATCCCAGCTGCTGAGTTTCACCATCGTACATCGCGACTGAATTCGAAGTTCCATCGATACCACCTAGATGGTTGGCATTCCACCACAGTGCGTTTTAATCGAAGTTTTCTGCCACGCACTTCGACTTTGTGGAATCAGCTGTCGCCAGCAGTATTTCCGAATAGTTACGACTTAGGGACCTTCAAGAAAAGAGCTTATTCCTTCCTTAAAGGCCGGCAGCGCATCTGTAGCTCCTCTGGTGTTGTGGATGTTCGTGGGCGTCGGTGATCACTTACCATCAGGTGAGCCGCACGCTCGTTTGCCCCCTTCTTCTATAAAAAAAAAAAAAACTTGCAAGTCTCTTTACTAAGCTCCATAGAACATTCAGACCAGAAAACCAATAGCTTGTACTATTGATCTTGACTGATGATGTACTTCTGGCAACTTTCGAACACTATCGTCAGTTGACAACTGAGCAGTATATATCATAGTGCCGTAGGTAGTATACTTATCCAATATAATGTTAATGCTATGAGATCGGAGAAAGGTTCAACGTTAAGAGATCCGTAACAAATGCACATATATCAGAGTTTCAAACAATTTTTTTTCCCAAGTTGCGCGCAAAATCAATTAAATTCGAACATAGAACAAATCTAATTCTACGGCCGATGAAATCTACAATCGGTGAGAAGTTCTCGAATTGGAACATTCTTCCGCGTCGGTC
The DNA here is from genome assembly GCA_029286595.1 of Bhutanitis thaidina. Taxonomy (NCBI): domain Eukaryota; kingdom Metazoa; phylum Arthropoda; class Insecta; order Lepidoptera; family Papilionidae; genus Bhutanitis; species Bhutanitis thaidina. The sequence continues at coordinate 1,968,579 of JAGSMS010000020.1, read as the reverse complement.
GTAATTAGGTAGGGTCGACCGATTCCATATAAAATAACCTTTCTCACCGTCTTTTCACTCGCAATCCGCCTATTGTTTCAAGCTTCACGTTTACGTTGAGGTTAAAACGAATATCTGTTCGAAATAACCGATAAACGTTATCATCTCAGTTAGCTACGGTCGGTAAGGCTTTGTTTAACATAGGCTTTGGTAAACACTTGACCGCCGAGCTGCAGCATGTCAAGCAAGTCCTGCACGATTACAAGCTTCGGCGACTCCGTCACAATGGCCGAGTGAAGCTGGCCACAGTCGAGCGAGTACCTGCTGTAATTCCGTATATCAGAGGCGTTACGGACAAGATTGGCTGTATCTTGAAGAGGGTTTCTATAAAAACTTTTTTCAAGCCGGCGAAAAAGATAAGTAAGTTTTCATCTACAAGATGCAGTAATCTACAAGCTTAATTGTGAATGTGGTCTCTCTTACATACGGCAAACGAAAAGATCTGTAAACCCGCGTGGAAAAAACACATAGCTGACGTGAAACACCGACGCTCTAGGAAGTCTTCAGTCTGTGATGACATCCTTGATCGCCCCTACCATTACATCAGATTTGTTAGACCACAAATACTTGCAAAAGAACACGGATTTCCTGCCAAGGATGATTTCGGAGGCTATTGAAATCAAGAAACATTCTAATTTCAATAGAGAAGACGGCTGGGTGCTACCATTGGCGTGTGATCCAGTAATAAACAAAATTAAATCTAAAACCAAACATACTACTGCACGATCTCACAATAATGAGAAGAGAATGTAAGAGTTGTTGAATATAAATACAAAAAAATCCATAAACAGTAGTTTAATTTCATACATAAAATTTAGATTAAAGCAACTGCCATGATGTTTATCAGTGTAGTAATATTTCTAGCAATAAATTACTCAATAGTTTTAATGCTTTTAATCGTGTTTGTTGAACGACAAGTTAATGTAATTAGGTAATACTCGAGACTCTCAGTATTGTTCTATAATATATATCCCTAACCTCCAAGAGTTTAAGACATAACAAATCTGAAACTGGTAATTCATACACATCCAGTAATTTAGATTGAAGTTCAATTAAGGAATAAAAGGGTTGAATTCGGTAGGTCCAGTAGTTAGATATTTTTTAAATTATAGCATTTGTATCAATTATCAGATATTAAAATCAAGTATTTACAACTTGTTGCTGATTTCAAATACAGAAGGCGAACGATTTTATCTCGTTTTATTGAGCTGTTACATTGGTTTGCTGAGTCCGCTCGCCACTCGACATTCACTTATTGACTTTACAGTGCATTTACATTTACAAGGACTGTTTCGCATAACGTTTACTTTTCTGACACTTAAGAACATAGGATGGAGTTACATGGACGCGATATGACTCATTTAAGATGATTTTGAGTCATCTGTGGTTGGCCATGAATAAGTATATGAAAATAATTAGTTTAATTACTTAAAATATTAGAATTATTAATTTCAGGTTCTCTTAGGACCAAGTTTTTAATTGCTATGAGCAAATACATAGAGGATATTATGGAAATTATTACATCTTCGTACGCGCCACGTGGTAGAGTCAAGCGGCGCCTTATGCTGCAGGATCGACCGGCTCCACCGAGGTAGTCTCGGTGTATCCGTAGAAGTAAAGGTATCTTGTGCTTCTCCGTTTCATTCGGTAAGTGAGGTAACCGGAGACCTACACCACTCTCTTTCCCCTCCACCTCCTCCTCCCAAATAACCTTTAAAACCAGCAACGTACCTACTGCTTCTCTGGTGTTGCAGATTAACATGGGCATCGATAATCACTTGGCATCAGGTGAGCCGTTTGCTTATTTGCTCCCTTCCATGGGAAGGACATGGCCTAATGGCATGGCCTTATTCTATAGTGACAGGTCACTATAGAATAAGGCCATGTCAACTTTATCATTTAAATGTTAATTCAGTTTATCCCCAGAGCATTGACAGTACTTTGAGCACTTTATTCTCTATGGGGAAAAGGTTGACTTGTCCATTATAAACAGTGTCCATTATATATACAATTTTAGTGGTGCCGGCACCGGGGATCGAAACCAGGTCAATCGCTTCGTTCGTTTCGGATCGGCGTGGCAGTCCAATCCTGGCCCCTAAAACCCTTTCAGATATTTGAGAAGGCCCAGCTGTGGGCAATAATAGGCTGCTACGTTTTTTTTACTTTACTTGGGTTACACGTATTGGTAACTCACTAATCTAACCCCACCGGTTTAGGGATGAAATGAAATTAATCTATAGTTTCAAATTGTGAAGACTAAGTTTTACGGATAAATGAGACGGGAATTATTGTTGTTTTATTATAATAATGATATACGTAAATGTATTGTTTGTTATAAGTACGTATAAATGTTTTAACGATATCGAAGTGTCATGGGGGTTTCCTGAAAAGCGGTGCTTTGTCGGAATTCACTTCCGTCATGGCGATATTATCCGGAATAGTGAACTATGTCAGCCTCACTTGCCGAGAATGGAGCATTCAATTTACATTCATTTTTAAATTTTGTTTTAGTATACTTTTGTTTTTCATGTCATTTAAGTTACTTTTGTGCGCTGTTATTTTTTCATAACCGCAATAATTTACATCGTCAAAACATAAATGTATTTAGATAATAAACTTTTCTTAACGGCCGTAATGGGCGAGGCCTATATCCAGCAGCGCACGGTTTATAGGCTATTAATAAAAAAAAACAAAAAAAAACATGTTACAAAATTTACATAAAATTCACTCATGGCTCGTAACCGAAAACCCCCATTCAAATGAATTTTTAAATCGACGCGTTTTACATGAATAAGAATTCCTATAAATAAAAAGCTCATTCACGAAAATTATTCAGAAAGCTCATAAGTACACTTCGGGGAGTATCGCAACTGGTCTGCAGAAGATTGCACTGGTTTACGAGTCAGATTAATCTGCCCTGGCAATACAACATGGGTAAATTGTGGTTCGTTACGGGATCGCTGATATTTTCACTAAAAGAAAAGAAGAAATCTGTCTGTTACTAATTCAAGTGCGAACAGAGAAAATATTCAACAATCTCCTTTAATCATCCCGTCTCGCTCTAGTGACGAAGTTTGATATTTTACGTATTGTTTTTTTTTGTGCCGGTGCCGGTGTTACGAAAGTATTGATTGCAATTTTAAGTACAGACCAAATCTCACGCACGGTGTTAAAGGAAAATATATAATAAATAGTGAATAAACCGAGAGATGTATGAGACATAATAATAAAAATAATCGCGAAAAATTTACTAATGACACACATGAGTTTCTTTTTCGGAAACGGGGCTGGCGGTTCACCTGATGGTAAGTGATTACCATCACCTACTTACATCTGAAAAACCAGAGGAGCTGCAGGTGTGGTGCCGGCCTTGAAAGATATTTAGAAGACGGGTGGGAGGATGAAGAGGAGTGGGAGGGGGGGTGGCTAGAGGGAGCGGGCTTCCGATTACCTTACTCACTAAAGCCGCTGCTTGGCTAAAGCTACAGCTCTACCACGTCCAACGAACAACGTGGCGAATTATTTCCGGCTGCAAAACTTTTGAATAATGAGGCGAGGATTTGTCTGTACGAGAGATTTTAATAAGTTGTTACTTTTCATTTTCTTTATGTCTATTTGAAATCTATTTACAATTATTTCTAAGACAATCTATAATTTAAACCTTAACATTTTGGTTTAATTTCTACGAGCGCTCACACTTCTCTCCCCACACGTCTCTACCTCGGCTGCAAAGGGCAGAAAGAGTTGTACAAAGCAATGACGTCGTTCTTCCCCGACATGCGTATCCTAGTTACCTCAGTAATTCACGACCACTGAGCCGGCCCTGAAACGTATTACACAACATATTATTCGTATATTTTATTCGATTCTCTGTTATTTCTATTTTTAGAGCCGTGGCAGCCTAATGGTCAGGGTGCTTACTTTCGATTCAAAGACCGCGAGAGACCTGAGTTTCGATCCCAGGGCACTCGCGGGTGCTGTATTTGTGCACGCGCTCGGCGGTGAAGGAAACATTGTGAGGTAACCATGTCTTAATAATAAAAACATATTATTTTGAGGATATGTGACGCCCCCAAACCCGCACTGGAGCAGTGTCACTTCAAAACCTTACGAGCTTCAAAACTATCTCAGATATTTAATGTCTCTTTGACCTTTCCCAGCAGTAGTCATTTAGAGGATGCTACTCTCTTTTTTTTACTATACTATATTATTAAAAAAAATATGTATTATTAATGAAAAATAGTACAGAATACTTAATAGTACAGAGTACAAAGACCTTTGAAACTGTTGTGCTCGTTAAAGTATATTTTAAAGTTAAACAAACACTAACTTGAAGCCGTAAAGACCTTCCCTCGCTACTTATTCGTAGGCAATTCGATGTCTTTTCTCATTACCTTACGACTTTAAAGTCAACATCATACGAGTGCATCTCTTGTAATTTCCTCGTTACTTTTGTTTAGCCTCAAAATATATAAGAAACGTTAATCATTTAACAATGAAATTTTCGGTTATTACCTAACCAGAATATAATTACGAATATTTAATAAATTAAACTGAGGATTATTCTAATAATATATAAGAGAAAAATGATAAATAATGATTAAACAATGGAATTTTTGGTTATTATCTAACCAGAATATAATTACGACTATTTAATAAATTAAACTAACAATTATTCTAAAGCAGTTAAAATTTTGTAAATAAAATAGATAATCCACACAGATAGATAAGATATTTCATAGCCTTTTTTTAAGAAAACTTTCAAAGCCCTTTCTTTCTATATCTAATGATGTTAATTGTTCAAAATTTAAACAATCCACTTGCCACAATCACCAATCCTGAGAAGCGGGTTGCTAATCGTAGTACAGCAACCGATGGCTGTCTGTGTTATGGTGAACGCAGAGAGTATGGAAAAGCTTTTCAAGAAATGTATTCCGGCTTTGTTAGCGCTTTTTTGGAACGCCTTTTTTTTGTTTGACGTGGCGGGTATAAGGTGCACGCACTTACTCATCACCGCCTCCGGTAACTGTTTGTGTGGGGATCAGCATCGAAGATGCCGGACCGACCAAAACCTACTCGGTAAATATGCTGGTCCGGTGGCCTTTACAGCTTCAGCGGTAGAGACTCTCGAGCAGAGAGCCTGCAAGTTACTTTGGAGAGGCTTATGTTCAGCAGTGGTCTAAATAGTCTGATGAAGATTGTAAGAATTTGAGGTAAAATAAATTTACTTTAATGCTTTTGCAACGTTTAAAATTTTTTAACGTATATTTATTGACTTAACGCAAAAGCTCCAGGAGCTATTTTGATGGATTACGAACAGGTTATATATTTTATCGTAATATTTCTAACGGTTCAGGAATTAAATAAAATTCAATCGGACGGAGCCACGAGGTCAGGCACGTGGCACATAAAATGATGAACCATAAATTTAGAACACGTAGCATATAACATAATATTTTATAGTCGATTAAAACTTATAAAGGGTTCTTATAACTTTTAACCGTGAGCACTGCTTACCAAATTAAATGTTAAATATATTTAAAACATTTAATGATTATCAAAAGCACGGTTAAAATCGTAGTGGATGACAAGGAAACTAAATGACGTCACAGCTGGCTGATGGAGATTGGACGTACAAGAACGAAGCTTGATAGTTTTGGATGTGTTAGTTTGAACAAAGTGTTGAGTTTAGTCAAACAAACATAACATAAAGCTTTTGAATGAGAAATTGAATACTAAAATTTTACAAAAAGATAATAACAATAATAATATTGTATCATTCACAAACGAGGTGTATGTATTCATATTTGGTTATAAGTATTTATTTTGTTAGTATGTGTCTAAGTATAAATTTAGTAGTACGTGTTATATACATTTATATGTTTATTTACTACATAGTATATCTTTAGGTATTAGTTTAGTTAAGTTATTCAAGTATTTTGGTTTATTTTACAACTTTAATGTTTTGCACCTTAACAATATCTCTACACGCCTCGTTTTGATTGGCAGAGAATTCCAAAAGGCATTAAATCCGCTCTTTGTTATACTTTTATAAAGGTATTTAAATAAATTCTAAGTTTAATAATAAATAAATAAATATATAAAGCATGAACTGGAAATAATAAAATAATGTGTTGTCTGAGGTGTATTATAATATAAAAATGTAACATGGCTGTTAGATCAATCAGTTTTTCGTTTCTTATCTATAATTTGAACTATCGGTTTGCACACTTAGATAACGACCTGATTTAGTACTTGCCACGTTTCACCAAGTAAGCTCTGGTGAAACTCAGTATTGGGTATACGGTCGTGCATTGGTGTTAACACAAGAAATGCATTAATTTGCAATATGATTTTAATCGAAAATAGTTCAAACTCACAATTTTATTCTCTTAAGGGAAAACGAAAATACTTAAACCTCTACTTGGTTTAAGATCTTCCGTAATCGCCGACCTTGGCGATCGGTGTACCAGATTTCTTGCTACTAAGATGCAGCAACCCAGATAAAGATTGCCACAAAGCACGGTCCTGAGCCACCTGCATCCATCGACTTCCCGCAACACTTACTCCGGTGGGGGGTCATCCCACACTGCGTTTGCCTGTACGCGGCTGCCCCTCTAAAACCTTTTTTCCCCAACGGTTGTCAGTTCTGGGAGCTATGTGGCCGGCCCATTGCCACTTCAGCCTGCTGATCCTGAAGGCTATGTCGGTTACCCTAGTTCTGCTGCGGATATCATCGATGCAGAATTTGTCGCGCAGAGAAACGCCGAGCATTGGTCTTTCCATAGCGCGCTGAGCAATTTTGAGCTTACTCATACGGACTTTACAATAATATTAATACGCTATTACTTGATCTTTCTGTCTATACATGTGCGAATGCCAGGTATGTGATTGCAGGGTAGTAGTTGTGAAGTATAATAAACTGATTCTGACCCCATTGTTCCTGGCTTTAAGCGCAATCAAATTAAAGGGTTGAGTTTAAGTCAAATCCATGATGCCTGTGAGCTTAATAACACTTACATTGGTTAAACTTTATAGTCGATAATACTATAACTGTCTCCTGAATAACTTAACTAATTATAGTCAACTTAGAAACCAATTGTACTTAAGTCGTCATAAAAAAACGAAAAGAGAGCTTCTTAGCTGCCAGGTACAGCTAACCGAAGCGTTGTACGAAAACGTTGCTCTCAAAATTGACCTTGAAATTTCACTCGCATCGCGTCGAACCAAACAATATAACAATTTCCATCAAAATCTTCGGAACCTTATAGTTTTTGTAAGAATCTACTATAAATTGAAAGTAATTTCTTTCTGATGCAATAAAACCTAGATTTGTTTAAATATTTTTTTTTAATTTATTACTTGTTAAACCATATTTATGTATTATGATTTCCTGTATTAACGCGAATACTACACATTTGAAATAAAACAAACTAAACTAATTATTAACGGATTTTATCACGTTTGAGTAGATTAAATTTTGAAAAAGATTTGTTACAAACCTATAGGTATACTGTTGGTATTCATGGTATTAAATTAGCTATCTCCCGGAGAGGTAAAACGCTGGTTACGGACTCCAGTAAGCCAAAATGGACACATGTTACCTCTGCCTACACTCGGGGGAGACAGGCGCGTGTGTGGTTACATATAAAACATTTTAATAAAATTACGCTTGTATTTTTCTTTTATTTATTATACAAATATCTGTCAAAAGATACCTTTATTAAAGTATTTCATGTTTCTAACAAAAGAACTTGTTAGTTTTGAACGCTCAAACATTCCAACATACCCTTCTTATAAATATAAAATATCACATTGAAAATCGTAGAGCTCTAAGTTCTCAGTACTAATGCTTTATCTGAATCTAGTATATTTTTTCTTTGTAAAAGACAAAGGCGTAGTTTATGAAGAAGCTTTATTGTGTAACTGAACTTCAGGGGACGTCTCCATTCGCCACGCGTTACGCAAACTTCCGTCCTGGTAAGAAATACTTTTAATTTATTAATAAATAAAAAATACACGGGCTACAGTAGCTTGCTTTTCACACCATTCCAAAAAAAAAAAAAAAAGGTTCCGAGGTTCAAAACTTTGTCTTATAAATCAAATTACATATTGATACTATTTTTCAATAAAAAATCACCATAGACCATTTCAATAATTGTATTGTAATATAAAGAATAATTGGTATATGCATGTTAATTTAATAAGCAGTTGCTTAATTATTACTCTTAGGTTTGATTTCAGCAGAGCTAAGCGTTTAGCTGCAGCGCAGTGGGTACGCGGGTTCAATTCACGCACGGCACTGGTATTTATATGGACTAAAAATTACGATTCCGGATCGGAGTGTTTGTCCGTGTGCAATTTATGTATAGAAATTGCCTCCGTGACACACGAGATATTCCTGCAGGGGAAGGTAACGTTTATAAAAGAATAAAAAAAAAAAAATGTATTAATACAAAAGTATGTTTAATTTTTTGATTTAGGATATCCATCACAATATCAACGACTTTACGTGATTTTTTTTCACGATAATAGTTTATTCCGGGAAAACATCTAATGTACACAGTAATGTTCTTATTGGAATATATTATGAAATTATTGTAGATGCGTGAGATTGTGAATCCCCAATAATTAAGGAGAAATAGTTATGCCATAAGAGAAGATTACCTACGGTGTTTCTTGCACCTGTTTCTTCTCCGTTAGAAGAATCTCGATGAAGAATCCGTTACGAAACGATGGTGAATTTATATAATTGAATAAAGTATTATTCAATTAACTTCAATACTTTTCATTTCCTTCCTAATTTTGATAATTGAATTACTACTTCTTAAATATTCTTTTAAGTTAAGTTCAAAGTTTAAGCTCCAATATTTAAAAACGAGTATATTTATATTTTATTGTACATTTAACTAGTTAAACTAGTACATGCAAGTAACATATAATATTATCCCAGTTTAAATAATATTATATCTTCTCCTTATCTTATCAGGCTATGTAAATCACGGCTGGACAAAAGCCAAAGAATGCATCATCTGAATCTGGAGCTGTTTTTTAATAGGAACAGCTGCAAACGAGCTAACGGTTCACCAGGTGGTAAGTGGTTGCCGTCGCTCACGTACATCTGCAACACCAGAGGAGCTACAGGTGCGTTGCCGGCCTTTAAGGGTATTTGGAAGATGGGAGGTGGGATGAGGAGGGGGATGGGGAAGGGGAGTGGTCCTCCGGTTACCTCACTCACCGAACGAAACGCAGAAGCACAAGATGCCTCTACTTCACGCCGGCATTCAGCACGGCCGTGGTAACAACCCGGTCGAGCCGGCCCATTCGAGCAGCAGCAAAAGCTGCCGCTTGGATTTACCACGTATAAAAACGTGTTACATTTACTTACCCATATCACCACTTTGCCCAAGATTAAGCACTGCTGATACTTTCCTTTCTATGGAAATAGTACAAAGTAACGACTAAGGGAAAATTCTTAAGAATCTAATGGCAATATCCGGGAGTAAACTAGGCACTTGTTAACAGATATCCAGCGGAAACTCGGGTGTACAATCCATGAATCCATGGTGCGCTTTGGCTGAAACTTAGGCTTTGTGCTTTTCGATTCGATTGATTTTTCCTTTGCACTGTGTACCAACCGGATTTCACCACTTAATGATGGTTAGGGTTGCCAAATCTGTGCTATTATAATATTTTTATTACTTAAACGAATATAAAGATTGATACTTTTTACCTGCAAAATTTTATTGATATTAGATTCAGTTTTATACGATTTCTTTCTTAGAGTTCTGTTTTATATAGAAAAACTAACCAAGATAACCAATCTAGACCTTGTTCGGTCAAGTAGGAACATCAAATTTGGAGAAAATTGCGAGGTATCTGTAGGAGTGCTGCAGTAAAAGCTCTACAAAACACACAATTGGATACGCTTCATGTAAAAACACTTTGTGTGTGGTCCAAGTCACGTAATGGACAACGTTATGAAATTTATTCGGTGAAAATAGACGATTCTTTAAACTTGTTTTTCTTTCGTGAGTTTACGTGAAACCAATTAAAGTCATTAGCAAATACTAAAACTAAAAGAATCGCCTGTTTTGCACTCAAATATTGATTTGAAAAAGTTTTGAAGCTGATAAAGCTCTGACGGAACTGTTAATTCAATACCCTCACATGATTTCCTTCGCCAATGAACATGAGGTAAATTCAGTAAATTATATTTTATTGGTGCATTTCACGTGTAATCTTAACTCCTTTTTACGTACTTTAACCTTAGCTGACAATGGTGAGATTATTTTCTGCTTCTTCGATCAAAATAAGTCTTTGCACCAAACCCTATGAAGAACTTTCTATAAACTTCCGTAAGCTGTAACCACAGCTGCGTTCTTTTACGTCGTGTGCTTATAATGTGATACATTTTTACCACCGAGGGAAATGTATTCATTTAATTTAACTTTGTAACATTTAAAAAAATATATGTTCATAATAATGTAACTCGATGGATATAATTAACTGTAAATATATTTTTTTAATAAAAGTCCTATTTGCAATATTTCTATGAAACAATTTGTTTTTCATGACGTTTCCCTTCAGTTAATGCACAAAAGGCACATCTCCGGATGGGTAATCTTACTTTGTATGTGAGTTCTTTCTGCTTATGTTTCCTGCTAGTGCATAAAATCTTGATAACTGGTCTCGTGAGTGTTGTAAGAAGCGACAGAGTAATTAAGTTAGTTAGTAAAGTGAGAAGAATGATCGAACCATCCTGTAGAATGAAATAATTTTTGAACAGGTTTTTGGGTTACAGATGGTAGGATACGTATGCATGAGCCAACTCTGCTGTCACGATTACGCTTGCTGCTGCTTACATTTGGCAGTGCTCTAAATATGAAATAGGAAAATGATAAATTTTCCAACAACACGGCACTATATTTTCCAACAACACGACACAATATTTTACTACAACACGACACAATATTTTACGACAACACGACACAATATTTTACTACAACACGACACAATATTTTACTACAACACGACACAATATTTTACTACAACACGACACAATATTTTACTACAACACGACACAATATTTTACTACAACACGACACAATATTTTACTACAACACGACACAATATTTTACTACAACACGACACAATATTTTACTACAACACGACACAATATTTTACTACAACACGACACAATATTTTACTACAACACGACACAATATTTTACTACAACACGACACAATATTTTACTACAACACGACACAATATTTTACTACAACACGACACAATATTTTACTACAACACGACACAATATTTTACTACAACACGACACAATATTTTACTACAACACGACACAATATTTTACTACAACACGACACAATATTTTACTACAACACGACACAATATTTTACTACAACACGACACAATATTTTACTACAACACGACACAATATTTTACTACAACACGACACAATATTTTACTACAACACGACACAATATTTTACTACAACACGACACAATATTTTACTACAACACGACACAATATTTTACTACAACACGGCACTATATTTTCCAACAACACGACACAATATTTTACTACAACACGACACAATATTTTACGACAACACGACGTTAGGTACAAATTGTTTCAGAATGAGAAATAAATTGACGTCAGTATTTCAGAGACCGTCAGTAACTTCACCTAGCGTGTTTGTGGTCAACGATGCGTGATCTGCTTTGTCGTGACCGTCCCGCCGTCAAAAACTTTTATTGAAATAAAATTATTGTTTAGTTTTAAATGAGGTGTCCAAAGGTTTTTATTGAAGGCCACGTATAATATTGGCATTTAAGTTAAAAGTACTCTGGAATACATTCAGTCAAAATCGTCTAACCTAACCTAAATCCCAACCTAACCTAACTCAACCTAACCTAACCTAACTCAACCTAACCTAACCTAACCCAATCCTAACCTAACCTAACTCAACCTAACCTAACTCTAACCTAACCCAACCTTAACCCAACCTAACCCAATCCTAACCTAACCTAAATCCCAACCTAACCCAACTCTAACCTAACCTAACTCAACCTAACCTAACTCTAACCTAACCTAACCTAACCCAATCCTAACCTAACCTAACCCAATCCCAACCCAACCTAACCTAAATCCCAACCTAACCTAACTCCAACCTAACCCAACCTTAACCTAACCTAAATCCCAACCTAACCCAACTCAACCTAACCTAACTCCAACCCAACCCAACCTAACCTAACTCCAACCCAACCTAACCTAACCTAACTCTAACCTAACCTAACTCAACCTAACCCAACCTTAACCTAACCTAACTCAACCTAACCTAACTCAACCTAACCTAACCTAACCTAACTCTAACCTAACCCAATCCTAACCTAACCTAACTCTAACCTAACCCAATCCTAACCTAACCTAACTCAACCTAACCCAACTCTAACCTAACCTAACCTAACCTAAATCCCAACCTAACCTAACTCAACCTAACCTAAATCCCAACCTAACCTAACTCTAACCTAACCTAAATCCCAACCTAACCTAACCTAAATCCCAACCCAACCTTAACCTAACCTAACCTAACCTAACTCTAACCTAACCCAACCTAACTCAACCTAACCCAATCCTAACCTAACCTAACCTAACTCTAACCTAACCTAAATCCCAACCCAACTCTAACCTAACCCAATCCCAACCTAACCTAAATCCCAACCTAACCTAACTCTAACCTAACCTAACCTAACTCTAACCTAACCTAACTCAACCTAACCCAACTCCAACCTAACCCAACCCAACCTTAACCTAACCTAACCTAACCTAACTCAACCTAACCTAACTCTAACCTAACCTAACTCAACCTAACCTAAATCCCAACCTAACCTAACTCCAACCTAACCTAACCTAAATCCCAACCTAACCTAAATCCCAACCCAACCTTAACCTAACCTAACCTAACTCTAACCTAACCTAACTCTAACCTAACCCAACCTAACCTAACCCAACCTTAACCTAACCTAACCTAAATCCCAACCTAACCCAACCCAACCTAACTCCAACCCAACCTAACCTAAATCCCAACCTAACCTAAATCCCAACCTAACCTAACTCTAACCTAACCTAAATCCCAACCTAACCCAACTCTAACCTAACCTAACTCTAACCTAACCTAACCTAACCTAAATCCCAACCTAACCCAATCCTAACCTAACCTAAATCCCAACCTAACCTAACCTAACTCTAACCTAACCCAACCTAAATCCCAACCTAACCTAACCCAACCTTAACCTAACCTAAATCCCAACCTAACCTAACCCAACTCCAACCTAACCCAACTCTAACCTAACCTAACTCAACCTAACCTAACTCCAACCCAACCTAACTCAACCTAACCTAACTCCAACCTAACCTAACCTAACCTAACTCTAACCTAACCTAACTCAACCTAACCTAACTCAACCTAACCTAACTCAACCTAACCTAACTCTAACCTAACCTAACCTAACTCAACCTAACCCAACCTTAACCTAACCTAACTCCAACCTAACCCAACTCAACCCAACCTAACCCAACTCAACCTAACCCAACTCAACCCAACCTAACCTAACTCTAACCTAACCTAACTCAACCTAACCTAAATCCCAACCTAACCTAACTCTAACCTAACCCAACCTAACCTAACCTAACCCAACCCAACCTAACCTAACCTAACCCAACCTAACCCAACCTAACCTAACCTAACCTAACCTAACCTAACCTAACCTAACCTAACCTAACCCAACCCAACCTAACCTAACCTAACTTAACCTAACCTAACCTAACCTAACTCAACCTAACCTAACCTAACCTAACCTAACCTAACCTAACCTAACTCTAACCTAACCTAACCTAACCCAACCTAACCTAACCTAACCTAACCTAACCTAACCTAACCTAACCTAACCCAACCCAACCTAACCTAACCCAACCCAACCTAACCCAACCCAACCTAACCCAACCCAACCTAACCCAACCTAACCTAACCTAACCCAACCTAACTCTAACCTAACCTAACCCAACCTAACCCAACCCAACCTAACCTAACCTAACCCAACCTAACCCAACCTAACCCAACCCAACCTAACCCAATCCTAACCTAACCTAACCCAACCTAACCTAACCCAACCCAACCCAACCCAATCCCAACCTAACCCAACCTAACCCAACCTAACCCAACCCAACCCAACCTAACCCAACCCAACCCAACCCAACCTAACCCAATCCCAACCCAACTCAACCTAACCCAACCCAACCTAACCTAACCTAACTCTAACCTAACCTAACCCAACCTAACCTAACCTAACCCAACCCAACCTAACCTAACCTAACCTAACCTAACCCAACCTAACCTGGCCTGGCCTGGCCTGGCCTGGCTGGCCTGGCTGGCCTGGCTGGCCTGGCTGGCCTGGCTGGCCTGGCCTGGCCTGGCCTGGCCTGGCCTGGCCTGGCTGGCCTGGCCTGGCTGGCCTGGCCTGGCTGGCCTGGCTGGCCTGGCTGGCCTGGCTGGCCTGGCTGGCCTGGCCTGGCTGGCCTGGCTGGCCTGGCCTGGCTGGCCTGGCCTGGCCTGGCTGGCCTGGCTGGCCTGGCCTGGCCTGGCTGGCCTGGCCTGGCTGGCCTGGCTGGCCTGGCTGGCCTGGCTGGCCTGGCTGGCCTGGCTGGCCTGGCTGGCCTGGCTGGCCTGGCTGGCCTGGCCTGGCTGGCCTGGCCTGGCTGGCCTGGCTGGCCTGGCTGGCCTGGCTGGCCTGGCCTGGCCTGGCTGGCCTGGCTGGCCTGGCTGGCCTGGCCTGGCTGGCCTGGCCTGGCTGGCCTGGCCTGGCCTGGCCTGGCCTGGCCTGGCTGGCCTGGCTGGCCTGGCCTGGCCTGGCTGGCCTGGCTGGCCTGGCTGGCCTGGCTGGCCTGGCTGGCCTGGCTGGCCTGGCTGGCCTGGCCTGGCTGGCCTGGCCTGGCCTGGCCTGGCTGGCCTGGCTGGCCTGGCCTGGCTGGCCTGGCCTGGCTGGCCTGGCTGGCCTGGCTGGCCTGGCCTGGCTGGCCTGGCCTGGCTGGCCTGGCCTGGCTGGCCTGGCTGGCCTGGCTGGCCTGGCTGGCCTGGCCTGGCTGGCCTGGCCTGGCTGGCCTGGCTGGCCTGGCTGGCCTGGCTGGCCTGGCTGGCCTGGCCTGGCCTGGCTGGCCTGGCCTGGCTGGCCTGGCCTGGCTGGCCTGGCCTGGCCTGGCTGGCCTGGCTGGCCTGGCTGGCCTGGCTGGCCTGGCTGGCCTGGCCTGGCTGGCCTGGCTGGCCTGGCCTGGCTGGCCTGGCCTGGCCTGGCCTGGCCTGGCCTGGCCTGGCCTGGCCTGGCCTGGCCTGGCCTGGCCTGGCCTGGCCTGGCCTGGCTGGCCTGGCTGGCCTGGCTGGCCTGGCCTGGCTGGCCTGGCCTGGCCTGGCCTGGCCTGGCCTGGCCTGGCTGGCCTGGCCTGGCTGGCCTGGCCTGGCCTGGCCTGGCCTGGCCTGGCTGGCCTGGCCTGGCCTGGCCTGGCCTGGCCTGGCCTGGCTGGCCTGGCCTGGCCTGGCCTGGCCTGGCCTGGCTGGCCTCAACCTAACCCAACTCTAACCTAACCCAATCCTAACCTAACCTTAACCTAACCTAACTTAACCTAACCCAACCCAACCTAACCCAATCCTAACCTAACCTAACTCTAACCTAACCTAACCCAACCTAACCTAACCAACCTAACCTAACCTAACCTAAATCCCAACCTAACCTTAACCTAACCTAACTCAACCTAACCCAACTCTAACCTAACCTAACCCAACTCTAACCTAACCTAACCCAATCCTAACCTAACCTTAACCTAACCTAACCTAACTCTAACCTAACCTAACTTAACCTAACCTAACCCAATCCTAACCCAACCTAACCTAACTCTAACCTAACCTAACCTAACCCAACCTAACCTAACCTAACTTAACCTAACCTAAATCCCAACCTAACCTAACTTAACCTAACCTAACTTAACCTAACCTAACTCAACCCAACCTAACTCAACCTAACCTAACTTAACCTAACCTAACCTAACTTAACCTAACCCAATCCTAACCTAACCTAAATCCCAACCTAACCTAACCCAACTCTAACCTAACCCAACCCAACCTAACCCAACTCCAACTCTAACCTAACCTAACTTAACCTAACCTAACCAACCTAACCTAACCTAACCCAACTCTAACCTAACCTAACTTAACCTAACCTAACTTAACCTAACCTAATCCCAACCTAACCCAACTCAACCTAACCTAACTCAACCTAACCTAACCTAACTTAACCTAACCTAACTTAACCTAACCTAACCCAACCTAACTCTAACCTAACCTAAATCCCAACCTAACCTTAACCTAACCTAACCTAACCAACCTAACCTAACTTAACCTAACCTAACTCCAACCTAACCCAACTCAACCTAACCTAATCCCAACCTAACCTAACCCAACCCAACTCAACCTAACCTAACTTAACCTAACCCAACCCAATCCCAACCCAACCCAACTCCAACCTAACCTAACTCCAACCTAACCTAACCTTAACCTAACCTAACCTAACCTAACCTAACCTAACCCAACTCAACCTAACCTAACTTAACCTAACCTAACCAACCTAACCTAACCTAACCCAACCCAACCCAACTCAACCTAACCCAACTCCAACCCAACCCAACCTAACTCTAACCTAACCCAACCCAACCCAACCTAACCTAACCCAACTCAACCCAACCCAACCTAACCCAACTCAACCTAACCTAACCTAACCTAACCTAACCCAACCCAATCCCAACCCAACCTAAATCCCAACCTAACCCAACCCAACCTAACCTAACCTAACCTAACCCAACCTAACCCAATCCCAACCCAACCTAACCCAACTCCAACCCAACCCAACCTAACCCAACCCAATCCCAACCTAACCCAACCTAACCCAACCTAAATCCCAACCTAACCCAACCCAACCTAACCTAACCCAACCTAACCTAACCCAACCTAACCTAACCTAACCCAACCTAACCTAACCTAAATCCCAACCCAACCTAACCCAACTCAACCTAACCTAACCTAACCTAACCCAATCCTAACCCAACCTAACCTAACCCAACCTAACCTAACCTAACCTAACCTAACCTAACCTAACCTAACCTAATCCCAACCTAACCTAACCTAACCTAACCCAACCTAACCCAACCCAATCCCAACCTAACCTAACCTAACCTAACCTAACCTAACCTAACCTAACCTAACCTAACCTAACCTAACCTAACCTAACCTAACCTAACCTAACCTAACCTAACCTAACCTAACCTAACCTAACCTAACCTAACCCAACCTAACCTAACTTAACCTAACCCAACTCAACCTAACCCAATCCTAACCTAACCTAACCTAACCTAACCTAACCTAACCTAACCTAACCTAACCTAACCTAACCAGTACGCACCCAATAACGTCACGATAATCATTAGCTCCACACAAAAAAATTGCTAGAAGTGGCAACTTTTGAGCTACGCGAGTGGAAGTGCTGTGAAAAGGTGTAATTGTGTGCAATTTTCCAGGATTTAGGTGGGCAAGTCGATATCTCGTCGGGCAAAGGCGCAGGGGCTCTTGGACTTTGGTGGAGTAAAACGATCAGAAGGTCAGTGCCTACTTGAACAACACAAAAACATCCAGATAGCCGCAAAAACCATCTACATAGCGGAAAAAAAAGTTTGAGAAAAGTCGAGAAACTGACGGAGTTATAAGCTTCGCAGTTATCCACGTTATAACCTCTCAAACCACGTGTTTTCAAGTACAACACGCGCACGCGGCCACCACGCGGAAACAGACACGAGGCGGTGACGACACAACACAAGTCGGGCTTCTGTGAAGACTCCACAGTCTAGGTGGAGACTCCGCTAGGCCTCCAAGACGCCGCTGAAGACTTCATCCCAGATCACCCGAGTCTCGACTCAATCGAGTCGGCATCCAGAAACCCTACCCCTAAAACGAAAAAATCGACCCCCTGTCAGACCCCTTTACCCCCTCCACCTCCCCTTTTTTCAAAAACCTATCTCAAACTCATCCCCACGAAACACCCCCCCCCCCCCCCTAACCCTCGAGGCTACCTCACCCCCGCGAGCTGTATCTCGGGGAGCACTTAAGCTAGACCCCCCGTGTGAGGGCTCATTAGAACCGGGAAGACGAGATCTATCTTTTGGCTCCAACAAAACCTGGAGTTAATCGTTTTCGACATCCACACCTGACCAGAAAGTGGTGCACTACACAAACAACTCGCAGCACAACATCACGGAGAATCCAGCACATCGGACTCTCTCTTCGCGTCAACGTACTCCACACAACGTGCAACAGCAACAAACGTTATTAAATTAAAGACATTAATTCATAGCAGTGAGTTCATCTAGTCAGAAATTAAATATAATTACATATATAACCCATTGACATAACTTTTAAGTAAATTGTAAAAAAATAAAAATATAAACATGTCACAAAAGATCAGTGCCAATCTGTCGGAGGTGGAGACCACTTTGTCCACAGGGCCACAAAGCCCTCCAGCGCTCCCAGCCAGACCTCCACGATCGCTGAGAGAGAAGGTCCTTACCAAAAGCAGCAAGCCCAGGTCAATACCAAACGACAAACTGCTGCAGCCTGCCTCTCAAACGGCCATCACCAAAAGCGGTATGGACACCGCTCCGACAGAAACACTCACAAAAGTAAAAAAGGCCTCCTCCCACAACGCCGCATCGAAGGCAAAGACATCGCACACCTCCAACAGAAGCGAAAAGTCATCCATCCCGGATCCAGTGGACGACTGCATAGAGAAGGTCGTCAACTGGAGGCGGGATGAAATCCCTCCGCACTCCATATTGTCGGATGAGGAACTGTCGGTGGCTTCAGCTTCGGAATCGCCGACATCAGAGATTCCGGCGAGAGGAAGACCCAGCCTGCTAGTGAACTACAGCAGGCGTCTGGGTGTGGAGATGGACATGGCCACCAAGGAAGCAAACGAGATGCTCCTTAGAGGGAAGGAGGCCTTAGAGTCGGCGGGCAACATGAAGAGGGAGTGCAAGCAAACAGCACTCGAGTGTCTACAGTCCTCTACGAGATTGTCCTTTCTTTATCAGACTCAAGATCCCGTCACAAACTTAATCTAGAGAAGGAGCGCCTGCGAGGTGCACAAGAGCTGGTACGAGTGGAGCGCGCCCACAACAAAGTAGTGACGGAGCTGATTAAGGAGCTGGCCAACGAACTAGGCCACACCAGAGCCGACGTCAAGAACACCCTGAAAGAGTCAAAAGCAATCCGTGGCTGGCTGGATTTTGAGACCCAAGAACCACACCGAAAATCAACGAGGTTCAAACATCGTTGCACGAACTAGAAAACGCATAGGGCAATTCAGGACACATTATCCAAACCAGGGCAGGGAGGAAGGACTGGCTCTAAAGAGGAAACAAACAAGGACCTCATGTCTGTTAAAGCCAGCGTGGACACTATTAAGACCCAGCTGGACGAACTGCGCAGAGGTCTAGAAAAAACCTCGAGCACAAGCCAAAAAACCCTGCTCTGCCTGGAGAAACAACCAACCCGCCCCTCCGAAAACAAAAACACCGCCGCGATTGAAAACAAATTATCAAAGTTGGAGGAATCACTGAGGAAATGGACACAAGCTTAAAACCAGACTCTCAGAACCTCCTCCAACAAGCCAAGACCACTCCCAACTGACAGAAAACTACAACCACTGACCGAACACCTACAAGCCATGTCCTCGGAGCTGAAAACCATTAGGAGCAGAGGCAACGGACGCCACCACCAGCCGCTGTTAGTCTGGCAACGGAACTGGCGCAGGCTGGGAGACGAAACCGAAGCCAAAGCCGACCTACGCTAAAGTGGCTGCAAACCCTCCACTGAAACTCAATCACACTCTCATCATCTCTTCAACTGACCCCAAAACACAGGGGACAAAGTCATTGAGAGGATAAGAGAGGCCCTTGACACCAAGAAGACCGGAGCCAAAGTGGATCGGGTAAGGAAGGCCAGAAACCAAAAGGTGGTTCTCAGCTGCAGCACTAAAGAGGACCTAAAGCTGATCCAAAATAGGGTTAAATTAGACAAACAGCTAAAAGTGGAGGTAGCTAAGACAAGCAACCCTTAGCAATAATCAGGGACGTGCTATCCTACCATACGGACACCGAAATGGTAGAAAACATACTTGCGCAGAATAAACACCTTCTGCAGGGCGTAGAACTCACAAACTGTGCAATAAGAGTGAAATACAGGAAGAGAGCAAGAAACCCTCTTGAATGCCATCCTGTTCTGGAACTCTCCCCCCAAATTCACAGGCGCTTAATCGAGGCAGAGAAAGTTCACATCGGTCTCCAGAGGAGACCCATAATGGATCACTCACCCCTAGTGCAATGCACTAAATGCTTGGGCTTTGGCCACACCAAGGCCATCTGCCAGGAAAAGGAAGACCTCTGCAGTCACTGCGGAGAGACTCACACCTGGGAGAAATGCCCAAGCAGACTGAAGGGGAGGCCACCGATCTGCAAAAACTGCTCAACAGCGCACGGGTAGGCACAGACCTTGCACACAATGCTTTAGCAGCATGTGCAGGAAAACAAAAGTGGGACGCCATAGCACGATCGCGTATATCCTATTGCTAAGGGCAGCGATGACAGCGACAGCTCAAAAGGGTCGAACAACTCCATAAACTTCATACAAGCCAACTTGCAACGCTCCAAAGTGGCAACAGCCGAACTTCTTCAAGTAGCAAAGGACAAAAAAGTGTCAGTCGCCATTGTTCAAGAGCCCTACGTAGGAAGAAATGGCTACCTAAAACAATATCCTGGCACTCGAGTAATCCAATGCACCTCAACCGGCAAAAGCCCGTGAAAGCTGCCATCATCATTTTGGAAACAGGCTGGAGGTCGTACATGACCCACAGCTCGTGACTGAAACTGAGGCAGCGGTTCTTCTGGTTGCGGGAAACTTGAAGCTAGGCGTGGTATCGGTCTACTTTGAAGGGGAGCAAGACATAGAACCCTACCTAAGACGCACCCAAGCAGCCTGCGAAAACTAAATACGAAAATATCATTGTAGCAGGTGATATCAACGCTTGGAGTCAATGGTGGGGCAGCAGCACAGAAGACGAGAGGGGCGCAGCATACAGCACCTTCCTAAACGACATGGAGCTGCAGATCCTAAACACCGGGGACACACCAACTTTTGAGGCCTACAGAAGGGGAAAACTTTGCACAAGCATAGTAGACGTAACAGCTTGTAGTCTGCCTCTGCTCGGAAAAGTTGAAGACTGGCGGTGAACAGAAGCCTTGTCACATCGGACCACAACGCTATCACATTTACTTTGCGAGCTGGCACAACCTTAACGGAAGTACTACCGTGCACAACTCGCAAATACAACACCAAAAAGGCGAATTGGACAGACTTCAAAACACACCTCAGCTCCCTACTGAAACAAAAAAACTTAACCTCAGCCTCAATTGAAGAGGTGAAGACCCCGGAGGATCTGGAATCCATAACAACAGCCTACACAAACGCCATCCAGGAATCCTGCGAAAAAACGATTCCGAAAGTGGGAAATAGGAGTGTAAACGCAGTGCCCCCATGGTGGTCACAGTCTCTCAACCAGGAAAAAAAGGAAGTTCTCCGGAAAAAAAGGAGAATAAAAAACGCAGCGCCAACTCGAAGGCATTTTGTAATTGACGAGTACTTAACAGCAAAAAAATTATATACATCAAGAGTTGACGAGGAACAAACACGGAGCTGGAAGGAGTTCTGCACGATACAGGAAAGGGAGAGCATGTGGGACAAGATCTACAGAGTCTTACGTAACACCTCAAGAAGACAAGAAGACATGCTCCTAAGAAACACCGAGGGTGTCACCCTAACTCCAAAAGAATCGGCGGAACTCCTGGCCGAAACCTTCTTTCCAGACGATAATGAGACAACAGATCAGCCTCTTCACACCAAAATAAGAGAACTGACTGAGGCAAATCAACAACACAACAAGGTCTATCTGATGATGATCCACTGTTTGCAGAACTGAATTGGCCTTAGTGCTTAGCGCACTGAACCCAAAAGCCCCTGGACCTGACGGGCTTACAGCCGATATATGTTCCGCAGCTATCCACAGCGAAACGGAGGTGTTCCTAGCTATTGCCAACAAGTGCTTAACGTTGGCGCACTTCCCCAAACAGTGGAAAACAGCTCATGTGGTCATCATCAGAAAACCGGGCAAAGACTACTACACACATCCCAAGTCCTACAGACCAATTGGCCTCCTGTCGATGTTCGGAAAGATCGTCGAAAAGTTAATGGTGGGCCGACTCCAGTGGCATATTCTCCCAACTCTAAATAACAAACAATATGGTTTCATGCCCCAGCGCAGCACCGAGGACGCCCTCTATGATCTGGTAGAACACGTTAGAGAGGGTATAAGCAACAAAAAAATTGCCTCATAATTTCACTAGACATAGAGGGGGCCTTCGACAACGCATGGTGGCCAGCGCTGAAACTACAACTCGTCAAGAAAAGTGCCCAAAAAACCTCTACGAAATGGTGTGCTCATACCACACAGACCGGAAGGTCGGAGTCAATTACGCTAGAGCGTGTAGCGAGAGGCAAACCACCAAGGGTTGCGTCCAAGGCTCCATCGGAGGACCGACTTTTTGGAATGTCATTCTTGACTCGCTACTGAACCGACTTTCGGTCGAAGGGCTACACTGCCAAGCCTTTGCGGATGACGTTGTCCTGGTGCTCACTGATCACTCAACAGGTGCTCTGGAGCGGCGGGCCAACGACACTCTCAAGAGCGTGGTGGAATGGGGGGCTCAGAATAAGCTAAACTTTGCCGCACACAAGACCAATGCGATGCTATTAACAAAAAAGCTTAAATTTGACCCTCCAAACCTATACATGGCTGGCAAAAGAGTACAGATAGTAGAGGAAATGAAAATACTAGGTCTCGTTATTGACAGCAGACTAACCTTCAGGGCACATGTAGCAGCTGCGTGCAAAAAGCAGCAGACATACACAAACAGCTGTCGCGCGCAGCTAAGGTGACCTGGGGCCTCAATAGCGAGATCATAAGAACCATATACGTCGCAGTAGTGGAGCCCATAGTGATGTACGCCTCGAGTGCATGGTCCTCAGCAACAGAGATGAAAATGATCCAAGATCAGCTGAACTCGTTGCAGAGGGATTTGCACAGAAGATCTGCAGAGCATACCGCACGGTGTCACTCACCTCCTCACTCACTATCTCTGGTTTGCTTCCGCTAGACCTGAGAATACAGGAAGTGGCTAGCCTATATAAAGTCAAAAAGAAATCTCTTGACTATTTACCACCTGATAGAGAGCTGGAGCAAGTAGTGGATCACATGGGTCAGCCACACCCCTCTAAACTTATCACAACAACGTATGAGTTACTGGAAAACTGCCATTCCGAAACCCTAAACTCCCACCAAGTAACCGGTCCTCAAATATATACGGACGGAAGCAAGATTGAGGGGAGGGTCGGAGCCGCTTTGACCTGCTGGGAGGGCGGCAGTGAGTCCAACTATGCCACCTTCAAATTGGACCCAGTTTGCACGGTTTTCCAATCAGAACTCTACGCGCTTCATAGGGCCATCCAGCTCGTCCAAACGAGGACTGACTCAGTCGTAAACATTTTTAGTGACTCAAGATCTTCACTAGACCTGCTGGCGAACCCAAAAGCGAACCACCCCCTAACACAAGCCATAAAACAAAGTTTAGGGGAGATCCGACGGAGTGGAAGAGAGGTGCGACTGTTCTGGTTGAGAGCACACATCGGAACGACCGGAAACGAGAGGGCAGACGAGCTCGCAGAGTCGGCGGCGCTCGGGAGGATGCTGCCTCGGACTACGACCAAGTTCCCCTGTCCTATGTCAAGAAAAGATCAGAGAGGAATCTGTCCGCAAATGGCAGGACAGATACGAAACCTCCATCACGGGGTCAGTCACAAAGAAATTCCTCCCGGATGTTGAAAAGCATACCGAGTGGTGAGGAAAACAAAGTTGACGCCCACGCAAGTACAAGTACTGACAGGACACGGTGGAATCGCGGAATACCTACACAAGTTCAAGCTGAAAGACAGCCCTGAGTGTGAGTGTGACGCGGAGGTGAATGAGTCTGTATGGCACGTCATCCTGGAGTGCCCTCGCTTTCAAGCGGCCCGTCTGGACTTCGAATTCAAAATAGGGACCTCAATCACAAAATCCGACCTACCAACGATCCTACAAGACGATGATAAGAGGAAACCATTTTTGGCTTTTGCGGAACACGCTTTCAAATTGCCGCCAAACGAAACAGCACAAACACTAAAACAACACATACACCGACAAACACACACATACAAATTTCCGCCCTTCAAGGCACTGCCGCGGACCCCATGTCGGCACATGCAAGAGATGGACGTCCCACGTACCGGACAGCCGAACACCAGCTGCTGGAACATGCAGAACGAGGCAAACCGGGAGTAAGGACAAGAGGAGTAGCTTTTATGGACAACAACTCGGAGACACTGGGAATAGGTTTCTGTGCAGCAATAAACCAAAACTTTGTGAAGATCTCGCCGGGCCTAGCCTATTTGTTGAATGGCAGCACGTTCAGAACGAGCATGAAGCGCAAAAAATACGACGCGCTGGCGGAGGTAGTATTTGCAAACCAGCGATGTCGTATAGTAAGATTAAGAAACAAAATAATCTTACTATTAGCATGGAGCGAAGACAACACCCCATTCGCAAAGGCGTGCTCGATTCTGAATGAGCTTGGAAAGCAGGAGGCGGACACTACAGTCACACCACGCATTATCAGTGTGGATGCTATGGCGGTTCTGCACGACAAAGGTGAAGTCGCAGATCGCATTGGGTGCATTAAAGCCTCCAGAAACCACAAGATAGTCGTATACGAGAACAGAGGAGAAAACCTAAGCTTCCTCATAAGTTACGACTCATCTACAGCGAGCACCCCATTGACAGCTGGGGACACCCCATAGCAAAACCTGAGACATGCAGCGGATCGGACCGACTGCAGCTCCAAACGGCCAGAGAGAAGGCAAAATCCAACAAGAAAACATCAAAACCTCTAAAACAAAGAGCACGATTGATGCCTTCCTTCACACCATAAGTGCAGCAGCACGGAGCCTTCCTGCAGTGTCAAGGAGGAAATTACTGAACCTCAAACAACACCACATAAGAGAGCTACCCAACATATCACCATCCCAAAAGCATGACCAAGCTAAAGCCGCCACGAGAAAATCCGGCCAGCCAAGTCTTCGTCCGGTAGCGGAGCCTAAAGACCACATGATAAACGCGTTCCTTGAGTTTAAAGCTTTTACAAAAGCCACCATAGAAGCGAACCTCACCACATGTAGAAACATTCTACAAACTTACCATCTCGGTAGTGAGGATCTGCTAAAGGTGCTACTCGAGGAGGCGGAAGCAGCCATATATGACAACAAAGCGTCCACAGTCTTGTGAGGCAGTTTTAAACACCATATGGCAGCTTACAGTGGAACGGCAGGCTTCGTGATGCTAGATGAAAACGAAACGGAAAAGAGCGGAAAACTCAAATTCAACGGTACACCAGGGTGATGCTAAACGACAAGATCCTCAAGATGGCTGAAGCCATCACAGAGGATGGAGTCGGGGCGCCCTGGGACACCTGGAAGAAACCAAAAATAACGTGGATCAACGGAGTCCCCGGATGCGGAAAGACGACGTGGGTGGTAAGCCAGTTCGAGGGGGAAAGGGACTTGATAATAACAACGACGCTGGAAGCAGCAAAAGATCTCAAAGAAAAACTAGCAAACCGCATAGGCGCAGACGCCAAAACGAAAATACGCACTATGGCCTCGGTGCTTGTAAATGGAGTAAGAGAGCCTGACAGGGGTCGATGCTCTCGACTCATCGTCGACGAGGCTCTCATGAACCATTTCGGAGCCATAGTGATGGCAACAAAGCTATGCGGAGCGCAAGAAATGCTGCTCATCGGCGATATCAATCAACTTCCCTTCATCGATAGAGAGAACCTCATGATGCAGTATAATTTCGCTCAAACCTGCAACTACGATCGCCAGAGTTCTTTGTGCGCAATTGGAACCCAATGGATGTGCCGTATGCCCTCAACGAGATCTACAGCGGCATATACTCATCCAAGTCTCTGGTGCACTCACCGAAAAGGGAAAGGTACACGGGAGCAAATATACCAAGCACTCTCTCTGACACACTGTACCTGGTGTTCACCCAAACCGAAAAGGAATCCCTGACGAACTTAGGGTACGGGTCGGGCGCCGGGTCACGCCTCTTAACAGTCCATGAGGCCCAAGGACTTACATGCGAAACTGTCATAATTATAAGAACTGCTGCAGAGAAGCTAAAACTGCACGACAGCGTTCAGCATGCGGTGGTGGCGGTGTCCAGACACACAGTTAGCTGCATCTATTACGCGGATGACTGTGACGACGCAACAGGAGGCTGATTCAGAGTGCCATGGCTGCATCAACTACCAAAATAAAAGAGTACAATTTAAAAATGGCAATGAGAAATAGGGACTCAGCGGTCATGGAAAACCTGACAACGCAAACGGCCCCAATACATAGTTAACCCAATAAACATAGTTAAAGATTGTTAAAAAAAAAAAAAAATTATATTAATGAGCATGTTCATACTAATAAAATAAGACTAATAACTGGAAAAAGAAAAAAAAATATAAAAAAAAAAAAAAAATTAATAATAATAAAAAAAAAAAAATATTAAAAAAAAATATTAAAAAAATATTATATATATAAATATATATACATAAGGAAGTAAGTGAACTCACTGCAATAACAAATTCTGTATTTATTTTATTTCATTTAGTTGCACAATGTGATAGGAGTTATGTTAAAATAATAAAATAATAACGACAAATCTAAAAAGGCACGGACAAAAGTCTGTGGAGACTTAGTTTTATTTAAAAAAAAAAAAAAAAAACCTAACCTAACCCAATCCCAACCTAACCTAACCCAACCTAACCTAACCCAACCTAACCCAACCTAACCTAACCTAACCTAACCTAACCTAACCTAACCTAACCTAACCTAACCTAACCTAACCTAACCTAACCCAACCTAACCCAACTCAACCTAACCTAACCTAATCCTAACCTAACCTAACCTAACCTAACTCAACCTAACCTAACCTAACCTAACCCAACCCAACCTAACCTAACCTAACCTAACCCAACCCAACTCCAACCCAACCCAATCCCAACCTAACCCAACTCAACCTAACCCAACCCAACCTAACTCTAACCTAACCCAATCCTAACCTAACCCAACCTAACCTAACTCCAACCCAACCTAACCTAACCTAACCTAACCCAACCTAACCCAACCTACCCTAACCTAACCTAACCCAACCTACCCTAACCTAACCTAACCTAACCCAACCTAACCTAACCCAACCTAACCTTAACCTAACCTAACCTAACCTACCCTAACCTAACCTAACCTAACCTAACCTAACCTAACCTAACTCCAACCTAACCTAACCTGACCTGGCCTGGCCTGACCTGGCCTGGCCTGGCTGGCCTGGCTGGCTGGCCTGGCTGGCCTGGCCTGGCTGGCCTGGCTGGCCTGGCCTGGCCTGGCCTGGCCTGGCCTGGCTGGCTGGCCTGGCCTGACCTGGCCTGGCCTGGCTGGCTGGCCTGGCCTGACCTGGCCTGGCCTGGCCTGGCCTGGCCTGGCCTGGCCTGGCCTGGCCTGGCCTGACCTGGCCTGGCCTGGCTGGCTGGCCTGGCTGGCTGGCCTGGCTGGCCTGGCTGGCCTGGCTGGCCTGGCCTGGCCTGGCCTGGCCTGACCTGGCCTGGCCTGACCTGGCCTGGCCTGGCCTGGCTGGCTGGCCTGGCCTGGCTGGCTGGCCTGGCTGGCTGGCCTGGCTGGCTGGCCTGGCCTGGCCTGGCCTGGCCTGGCCTGGCCTGGCCTGGCCTGGCCTGACCTGGCCTGGCCTGGCTGGCCTGGCTGGCTGGCCTGGCTGGCCTGGCCTGGCCTGGCTGGCCTGGCTGGCCTGGCCTGACCTGGCCTGGCCTGACCTGGCCTGGCCTGGCTGGCTGGCCTGGCTGGCTGGCCTGGCCTGACCTGGCCTGGCCTGACCTGGCCTGGCCTGACCTGGCCTGGCCTGGCCTGGCCTGGCCTGGCTGGCCTGGCTGGCTGGCCTGGCCTGACCTGGCCTGGCCTGGCTGGCCTGGCTGGCCTGGCCTGACCTGGCCTGGCCTGACCTGGCCTGGCCTGACCTGGCCTGGCCTGACCTGGCCTGGCCTGACCTGGCCTGGCCTGGCCTGGCCTGGCCTGGCCTGGCCTGGCCTGACCTGGCCTGGCCTGGCCTGACCTGGCCTGGCCTGACCTGGCCTGGCCTGACCTGGCCTGGCCTGACCTGGCCTGGCCTGGCCTGACCTGGCCTGGCCTGGCCTGACCTGGCCTGGCCTGACCTGGCCTGGCCTGGCCTGGCCTGGCCTGGCTGGCCTGGCCTGACCTGGCCTGGCCTGACCTGGCCTGGCCTGGCCTGACCTGGCCTGGCCTGGCCTGGCCTGACCTGGCCTGGCCTGACCTGGCCTGGCCTGGCTGGCCTGGCTGGCCTGGCCTGACCTGGCCTGGCCTGACCTGGCCTGGCCTGGCTGGCTGGCCTGGCCTGGCCTGGCCTGGCCTGACCTGGCCTGGCCTGACCTGGCCTGGCCTGACCTGGCCTGGCCTGGCTGGCCTGGCTGGCTGGCCTGGCTGGCTGGCCTGGCCTGACCTGGCCTGGCCTGGCTGGCCTGGCTGGCTGGCCTGGCTGGCTGGCCTGGCCTGACCTGGCCTGGCCTGACCTGGCCTGGCCTGGCCTGGCTGGCTGGCCTGGCCTGGCCTGGCCTGGCCTGGCCTGGCTGGCTGGCCTGGCCTGGCCTGGCCTGGCCTGGCCTGGCCTGGCCTGGCCTGGCTGGCCTGGCCTGGCCTGGCCTGGCCTGGCCTGGCCTGGCCTGGCCTGGCCTGGCCTGGCCTGGCCTGGCCTGGCCTGGCCTGGCCTGGCCTGGCCTGGCCTGGCCTGGCCTGGCCTGGCCTGTGGCCTGGCCTGGCCTGGCCTGGCCTGGCCTGGCCTGGCCTGGCCTGGCCTGGCCTGGCCTGGCCTGGCCTGGCCTGGCCTGGCCTGGCCTGGCCTGGCCTGGCCTGGCCTGGCCTGGCCTGGCCTGGCCTGTGGCCTGGCCTGGCCTGGCCTGGCCTGGCCTGGCCTGGCCTGGCCTGGCCTGGCCTGGCCTGGCCTGGCCTGGCCTGGCCCGGCCTGGCCTGGCCTGGCCTGGCCTGGCCTGGCCTGGCCTGGCCTGGCCTGGCTGGCCTGGCCTGGCCTGGCCTGGCCTGGCCTGGCCTGGCCTGGCCTGGCTGGCCTGGCCTGGCCTGGCCTGGCCTGGCCTGGCCTGGCCTGGCCTGGCCTGGCCTGGCTGGCTGGCCTGGCCTGGCCTGGCTGGCTGGCTGGCCTGGCCTGGCCTGAGCCTGGCCTGGCCTGGCCTGGCCTGGCCTGGCCTGGCCTGGCTGGCCTGGCCTGGCCTGGCCTGGCCTGGCCTGGCCTGGCCTGGCCTGGCCTGGCCTGGCCTGGCCTGGCCTGAGCCTGGCCTGGCCTGAGCCTGGCCTGGCCTGAGCCTGGCCTGGCCTGGCCTGGCCTGGCCTGGCCTGGCCTGGCCTGGCCTGGCCTGGCCTGGCCTGGCCTGGCCTGGCTGGCCTGGCCTGAGCCTGGCCTGGCCTGGCTGGCCTGGCCTGGCTGGCCTGGCCTGGCCTGGCTGGCCTGGCCTGGCCTGGCCTGGCTGGCCTGGCTGGCTGGCCTGGCCTGGCCTGGCCTGGCCTGGCCTGGCCTGACCTGGCCTGGCCTGGCCTGAGCCTGGCCTGGCCTGGCCTGGCCTGGCTGGCCTGGCCTGGCCTGGCCTGGCCTGGCCTGGCCTGGCCTGGCCTGGCCTGGCCTGGCCTGGCCTGGCCTGGCCTGGCTGGCTGGCCTGGCCTGGCCTGGCCTGGCTGGCCTGGCTGGCCTGGCCTGACCTGGCCTGGCCTGGCCTGGCCTGGCCTGGCCTGGCCTGGCTGGCCTGGCCTGGCCTGGCTGGCTGGCCTGGCCTGGCTGGCTGGCCTGGCCTGGCCTGGCCTGGCCTGACCTGGCCTGGCCTGGCTGGCCTGGCCTGGCCTGGCTGGCCTGGCCTGGCCTGGCTGGCCTGGCCTGGCCTGGCCTGGCTGGCCTGGCCTGGCCTGGCCTGGCCTGGCCTGGCCTGGCCTGGCCTGGCTGGCCTGGCTGGCCTGGCCTGGCCTGGCCTGGCCTGGCCTGGCTGGCCTGGCCTGGCTGGCCTGGCCTGGCCTGGCCTGGCCTGGCCTGGCCTGGCCTGGCCTGGCTGGCCTGGCCTGGCCTGGCCTGGCCTGGCCTGGCCTGGCCTGAGCCTGGCCTGGCTGGCCTGGCCTGAGCCTGGCCTGGCCTGAGCCTGGCCTGGCCTGGCCTGGCCTGGCCTGAGCCTGGCCTGGCCTGGCTGGCCTGGCCTGAGCCTGGCCTGGCCTGAGCCTGGCCTGGCCTGAGCCTGGCCTGGCCTGGCTGGCCTGGCCTGAGCCTGGCCTGGCCTGAGCCTGGCCTGGCCTGGCTGGCCTGGCCTGGCCTGAGCCTGGCCTGGCCTGGCTGGCCTGGCCTGAGCCTGGCCTGGCCTGAGCCTGGCCTGGCCTGGCCTGGCCTGAGCCTGGCCTGGCCTGGCTGGCCTGGCTGGCCTGGCTGGCCTGGCCTGGCCTGGCCTGGCTGGCCTGGCCTGAGCCTGGCCTGGCTGGCCTGGCTGGCCTGGCCTGAGCCTGGCCTGGCCTGGCCTGGCTGGCTGGCCTGGCCTGGCCTGTGGCCTGGCCTGGCCTGGCCTGAGCCTGGCCTGGCCTGGCTGGCCTGGCCTGGCTGGCCTGGCCTGGCTGGCCTGGCCTGGCCTGGCCTGGCCTGGCCTGGCCTGGCCTGGCCTGGCCTGGCCTGGCCTGGCCTGGCCTGGCCTGGCCTGGCCTGGCCTGGCCTGGCCTGGCCTGGCCTGGCCTGGCCTGGCCTGGCTGGCCTGGCTGGCTGGCCTGGCCTGGCCTGGCCTGGCCTGGCCTGGCTGGCCTGGCCTGGCCTAACCTAACCTCACCAAACCTAACCTAACCTAACCTAACCGGTACTGCACCGTCTACCAGGCTGAGCTTCTGGCCATATGCAAGGCCACACAGGTAATTCTCGGACACTCAGCGTCTTCCTTTGGAGTCTACAGCGACTCAATGGCAGCTTTACAAACGGTCATAAATCATAGTTGCCTCCATCCTCTTGCAGTAGAGAGCAGAGATAATCTAACAACAACATCTCTCCAGGGTAAAGTTGTTACCTTATTCTGGATCAAGGCCCATGCAGGGATGGAGGGCAACGAAAGAGCTGACCAGCTTGCCAAAAGCGCCGCCTTGGGCTCCAGGGGGAGACCTGATTATGATTTGTACCCGGTCTCCTTCGCCAAGCGAAGCATTCGACTTGCAACGCTTGACGAATGGAATCGTAGATATCAAATTGGAGAAACCGCCTTGGTCACAAAAATATTCTTCCCGGATGCTGTGACGGCGTACCGGATGATCCGCAAAATAAAAGTCGACTACTTGGTTACGCAAATTATGACAGGGCACGGTGGGTTCTCGGAGTACTTGAATCGCTTTAAGTGCAAAGAGAGCTCATCGTGCGCATGAGAGCCAGGAACACAGGAATCAGTCCCACACATCCTTTTTGACTGCCCAATACCTGCAATACAAAGACTAGAACTAAGAAACAAAATAAATGAAAATATAGTAAGGGAAAACGTACCGAACATCATAAACAGTCAAAAAAGAGACGTGTTCTTAAACTACTGCATCGAAATCGCTCAAAATGTCGTAAAGAGGAACAAAACAGCGTAGCAAGTAATAATGCTATCATAATGTAATGAAATATATTATAGACTAGTATAGTGTACGAAACTAGATAAATAAAAATGTAGAGTGAAAGAACAAACTGTTAAAAATAAGATGTTTACATTACTTTAGGAATAGAAGATTAAAACAATGTACATAAAACTCCTGAAAAAACTACTTAATATATTATATTTAAGAAATAAATAAATAGAATAGTAAGAAATAATAAACCTAACAGCCAAAGCTCCGATTATGTTGGAGATAGAAAGAAAAAAAAAAAAAACTAACCTAACCTAACCTAACCTAACCCAATCCTAACCTAACCCAACCCAACCCAACCCAATCCCAACCCAACCTAACTCCAACCCAACCCAACCCAACCTAACCCAACTCAACCTAACCTAACTAACCTAACCTAACCAACCTAACCTAACCTAACCTAACCTAACCTATTCTAACCCAACCTAACCTAACCTAACTCCAACCTAACCTAACCTAACCTAACCCAACCCAACTCTAACCTAACCCAACCTAACCCAACCTAACCCAACCCAACCTAACCTAACCTAACCTAACCTAAATCCTAACCTAACCTAACCTGACCTAACCTAACCTAACTTAACCTAACCTAACCTAACCTAATCCTAACCTAACCTAACCTAACCTAACTCAACCTAACCTAACCTAACCTAACTCTAACCCAACCTAACTCTAACCTAACCTAACCTAACCTAACTTAACCTAACCTAACTAACCTAACCTAACCTTAACCCAACCTAACTCTAACCTAACCTAACCTAACCTGACCTAACCTAACCTTAACCTAACCTAACTTAACCTAACCTAACTAACCTAACCTAAATCCTAACCTAACCTAACCAACCTAACCTAACCTAACCTAACCCAACCTAACTCCAACTCTAACCTAACCTAACCTAACCTAACCTAACCTAACCTAACCAACCTAACCTAACCTTAACCTAACCTAACCTAACCCAACCCAACCCAACCCAATCCCAACCCAACCTAACTCCAACCCAACCCAACCCAACCTAACCCAACTCAACCTAACTCTAACCTAACCTGACCTAACCTAACCTAACCTAACCCAACTCTAACCTAACCCAACCTAACCTAACCTCCAACCTAACCTAACCTAACCTAACCCAACCCAACTCTAACCTAACCCAACCTAACCCAACCTAACCCAACCCAACCTAACCTAACCTAACCTAACCCAATCCCAACCTAACCCAACCCAACCTAACCCAACCTAACCCAACCTAACCCAACCCAACCCAACCTAACCCAACCTAACCCAATCCCAACCCAACCCAACCCAATCCCAACCTAACCCAACCCAACCCAACCCAACTCCAACCTAACCCAACCCAACCTAACCCAATCCCAACCTAACCCAACCTAACCCAACCCAATCCCAACCTAACTCCAACTCTAACCTAACCCAACCTAACCTAACCCAACCTAACCTAACCTAACCTAACCCAATCCTAACCTAACTCAACCTAAC
Source organism: Bhutanitis thaidina (assembly GCA_029286595.1). Classification (NCBI taxonomy): domain Eukaryota; kingdom Metazoa; phylum Arthropoda; class Insecta; order Lepidoptera; family Papilionidae; genus Bhutanitis; species Bhutanitis thaidina. Next base: position 1,934,977 of record JAGSMS010000020.1, on the reverse strand, counting down.
CCAACCCAACCCAACCTAACCTAACCCAACTCAACCTAACCTAACCTAACCTAACCTAACCTAACCTAACTAACCTAACCTAACCCAACCCAACCTTAACCTAACCTAACCTAACCCAACCTAACTCAACCTAACCCAACTCCAACCCAACCTAACCCAACCTAACCTAACCTAACCTAACTCTAACCTAACCCAACCCAACTCAACCTAACCCAACCTAACCCAACCTCCAACCTAACCCAATCCCAACCCAACTCTAACCCAACCCAACCCAACCTAACCTAACCTAACCCAACTCAACCCAACCTAACCCAACCCAACTCCAACCTAACCTAACCCAATCCCAACCTAACCCAACTCTAACCCAACCTAACCTAACCCAACCCAACCCAACCTAACTCAACCCAACCTAACCTAACCTAACCTAACCCAACCTAACCTAACTAACCTAACCTAATCCCAACTCTAACCCAACCCAACCCAACCCAACCCAACCCAACCCAACCCAACCTAACCTAACCCAACCCAACCCAACCCAACCTAACCTAACCTAACCCAACCCAACTTAACCCAACCTAATCCCAACCCAACCTAACCTAACTCAACCCAACCCAACCCAACCTAACCCAACCTAACCCAATCCCAACCTAACCCAACTCCAACCCAACCTAACCTAACCCAACCTAACCCAACCTAACCCAACTCCAACCCAACCTAACCCAACCTAACCAACCTAACCCAACCTAACCCAATCCCAACCTAACCCAACTTAACCTAACCTAACCTAACCCAACCTCCAACCTAACCTAACCTAACCCAACTCTAACCCAACCCAACCCAACCCAACCCAATCCCAACCTAACCAACCTAACCCAACCTAACCTAACCTAACCCAACCCAACCCAACCTAACCTAACCTAACTCCAACCTAACCCAACCTAACCCAACCCAACCTAACCTAACCCAACCCAACTCCAACTCCAACCTAACCTAACCTAACCCAATCCTAACCTAACCTAACCTAACCTAACCTAACCCAACCTAACCTAACCCAACTCCAACTCAACCTAACCTAAATCAACCTAACCTAACCTAACCTAACCTAACCTAACCATCTCTCAAACATCCCTAAAGGCCGGCAACGTACCTGCAGCTCCTCCGGTGTTGCAGCAGCCATGAGCGACGGTAATCACTTACCATCATCAGGAATTTAGTTCATTAGATGAGTAGGTGTTACATACCATAGAATTCCTTTAATTTTTATCACGCCACGACATTCGAAAAACCTAACCTAACCTAACCATCTCTCAAACATCCCTAAAGGCCGGCAACGTACCTGCAGCTCCTCCGGTGTTGCAGCAGCCATGAGCGACGGTAATCACTTACCATCATCAGGAATTTAGTTCATTAGATGAGTAGGTGTTACATACCATAGAATTCCTTTAATTTTTATCACGCCTCGACATTCGAATAATGTTTCGTATTTTATATACAAATACAAGATATTTTTATCATCGTTTATCTATATTTAATTATAATGTATCCGTGCCATTTTGTTTGATAACTTTTTGCCTTTGTAGTAGGCTGTGACATAATCCCTTGCTGTATAAATTTTGGGACTTCTGATCAAATAACTGCGACAAGTAGTTTTGACAGCCCTCTTGATGTTAACCTAACACTATCTAAAGAATTCTGAAGAGACCGAAACTGGTGAAAATCTGAGGAGGCAAGGTCAAGGCTTTATGGTACTACTATAAGGCATCCAGCATTAACCTAACAATTTTTTCTTCGCGGCTTGTGTCGCAATTCACTAATTTTAGCGGACAGAAAACAATAGAAAAAGGGCGGGAAACCGTTTTAACGTTTTAGTTTTCTGTTTCTAAAATGTCATCTATGTAATGGTATCAAAACCAGCTAGATACAAACAGTACAACCAAAGAGATTATACGTATAATATTATTTTTTTGAAAGAATACTAGCATTGCTATATCACTGGTACGATCATTGCTATATCACTGGTTCTATCATTGTTATATCACCGTCTGATCACCGGTTCGATCATTGTTATATCACTGGTCTGATCACCGGTTCGGATCACCGGTCTGATCACTGGTCTGATCACTGGTCTGATCACCGTCTGATCACTGGTTCGATCACCGTCTGATCACTGGTTCGATCACTGGTTCGATCACCGTCTGATCACCGGTTATATCACCGGTTATATCACTGGTCTGATCACTGGTTATATCACCGGTTCTATCATTGTTATATCACCGGTTATATCACTGGTTCGATCACCGGTCTGATCACTGGTTCGATCACCGGTCTGGATCACTGGTTATATCACTGGTCTGATCACTGGTCTGGATCACCGGTTCGATCATTGTTATATCACCGTCTGATCACCGGTCTGGATCACCGGTTCGGATCACTGGTTCGATCACTGGTTCGATCATTGTTATATCACTGGTTCTATCATTGTTATATCACCGGTTCTATCATTGTTATATCACTGGTTATATCACTGGTCTGATCACCGTCTGATCACTGGTTATATCACTGGTACGATCATTGTTATATCACTGGTTCGATCACTGGTTATATCACTGGTTCTATCATTGTTATATCACTGGTTCGATCACTGGTTCGATCACTGGTTATATCACTGGTTCGATCATTGTTATATCACTGGTTCGATCACTGGTTCGGATCACTGGTTCGATCACTGGTCTGGATCATTGTTATATCACCGGTTCGGATCACTGGTTCGGATCACCGGTTATATCACCGGTTATATCACTGTCTGATCACCGGTTATATCACCGGTACGATCATTGCTATATCACTGGTTATATCACTGGTACGATCATTGCTATATCACCGGTTATATCACTGTCTGATCACCGGTTATATCACCGGTCTGATCATTGTTATATCACCGGTCTGATCATTGTTATATCACCGGTACGATCATTGTTATATCACCGGTTCGGATCACTGGTTCGATCACTGGTTATATCACTGGTTATATCACCGGTCTGATCACCGTCTGATCACTGGTTATATCACTGGTCTGATCATTGTTATATCACTGGTTATATCACCGGTTCGATCACCGGTTACATCACCGGTCTGATCACCGTCTGATCACCGGTTATATCACTGGTTATATCACTGGTACGATCATTGCTATATCACTGGTTATATCACTGGTTCGATCACTGGTTCGATCATTGTTATATCACTGTCTGATCACCGGTTCGATCATTGTTATATCACTGGTTATATCACTGGTTCGGATCACCGGTCTGATCATTGTTATATCACCGGTTATATCACCGGTACGATCATTGTTATATCACTGGTTATATCACTGGTTATATCACTGGTACGATCATTGCTATATCACCGGTTCGACTACCGGTTATATCACTGGTTCGATCACTGGTTCGATCACTGGTTCGATCACTGGTTCGATCACTGGTTCGATCACTGGTTCGATCACTGGTTCGATCACTGGTTCGATCACTGGTTCGATCACTGGTTATATCACTGGTTCGATCATTGTTATATCACTGGTTCGATCACTGGTTATATCACTGGTTCGATCATTGTTATATCACTGGTTCGATCACTGGTTCGATCACCGGTTCGACTACCGGTTATATCACTGGTACGATCATTGCTATATCACCGGTTCGATCACCGGTTCGATCACCGGTTATATCACTGGTCTGGATCATTGTTATATCACCGGTTCGATCACTGGTTATATCACCGGTTCGATCACTGGTTATATCACTGGTACGATCATTGCTATATCACCGGTCTGATCACTGGTTCGATCACCGGTTATATCACCGGTACGATCATTGCTATATCACTGGTCTGATCACCGGTTATATCACCGTCTGATCACCGGTTCGGATCACCGGTCTGGATCACCGGTTATATCACCGGTACGATCATTGCTATATCACCGGTTCGATCACCGGTTCGATCACCGGTTATATCACCGGTTCTATCATTGTTATATCACCGGTCTGATCACCGGTTCGGATCACCGGTCTGATCACCGGTTACATCACCGGTTCGATCACTGGTTATATCACTGGTTATATCACTGGTTCGATCATTGGTTATATCACTGGTTCGATCACCGGTCTGATCACTGGTTATATCACTGGTTCTATCATTGTTATATCACCGTCTGATCACCGGTTCGATCACCGGTTCGGATCACCGGTTATATCACTGGTTCGATCACCGGTTCGATCACCGGTCTGATCATTGTTATATCACCGTCTGGATCACCGGTTATATCACTGGTTCTATCATTGTTATATCACCGTCTGGATCACCGGTTCGATCACTGGTTATATCACTGGTTCGATCACCGGTTCGATCATTGTTATATCACTGGTCTGATCACCGGTCTGGATCACCGGTTATATCACCGGTTCTATCATTGTTATATCACTGGTTCGATCACCGGTTCGATCACTGTCTGATCACCGGTTATATCACCGGTACGATCATTGCTATATCACCGGTCTGATCATTGTTATATCACTGGTCTGATCACTGGTTCGATCACTGGTTATATCACTGGTCTGATCATTGTTATATCACCGGTTCGATCACTGGTTATATCACCGGTACGATCATTGTTATATCACCGTCTGATCACCGGTTCGGATCACTGGTTCGATCACTGGTTCGATCACTGGTTCGATCGCTGGTTCGATCACTGGTTCGTGGCCGGTGAACTGCATCACTAAAATGTTGAATGTTAAAATATGAAAACCCGCCAACCCGCACTGGAGCAGCGTGGCCAAAATCCTTTCCGATATAGGAGAAGAAAGCCTTTGCACAGCAGTCGGCATTTCAAAGCTGCTTCTTTTTTTTTACTGGTCTTTCACAGCCTGTAAATAATCCATTGCAGGGCATAGACTTCTCCCATAAGGAGGACTTCCCATAATCACCACATTCGGCGAGCTGATCGGCGATTGCAGTGGCTTTATTTTAGTTTTTTTAAACAGCATGTGCGTGAAAAACTTCTTGAGGACACGAAGGAAGTCATAGGCGAAGCTGGTTCTGTTCTATTTTTTTTTTTATAGAAGAAGCGGGCAAACGATCGTGCGGCTCACCTGATGGTAAGTGATCACCGACGCCCACGAACATCCACAACACCAGAGGAGCTACAGATGTGCTGCCGGTCTTTAAGAAGATAAGGTTCTAACATTCTGAATGCATTTAGAAATAGTCGTCATTTCGTTTGCGCTTTTGTGGCACATTCTGGATATGTGGGAATATGAAAGTAAATGACGTCGTGCATTAGCGAGAGCTTTCTGGAAATAGGGCGCCGGAAGATTCAATATTATTTTATGAACTTTCAAATTTTACTATTTCTGATCTTAAACGTAAAATTAAATTGTAATATTCTAAAAAATATTTCCGGTTTAGAAAATCTAGTCCCGAATAATGTCCTACGCATTTTCTGTTTGTAAATTTTTATTCTGCTTTAATGCTTTCACGGAGATCGTTCTCGTCTTACGGATTATTTGGCAAGCGCAACCTACTCCTATAATGTATTACGTAATAGTATTTCTGGACGTATTGGATATTTTGGTACTGTTATCATAAGTTATAGCAAAACACAGTACTTTTAATGCTACAGTTCCTAAAAATCAAGTATTTTAGGTACAAAACGATGTTATTAGTAGGGCGTTGGTATAGGGCACTCATATAATCAATCAAAATATACGATTCAAATTATTAATAAAAAAAAATTGTACCAATATCTTAAGTACATAATTATGGCTTCAAAAAAAATATAGAAATATCGACAAAATAAAACAGAACCATAATTATTAAACACGTTCTCTGCCGACGCGGTCAGTGCTGACCGTCAGTGAAGTTTCCCTTTAGGCCTATTAAAATTTTAAATCTGTATAAAATTACTAATTTTTTTTTTTTGCTTATATGCTTTTATCTTTTACTGAAATGTTACTTAGTAATAACAAAAGTCAATTTGAGCCACTATTTATGGAAATAGGCTGCATTGTATGGTAATTGTTGTTTTTCTTTCAAAGTTCTTAAATTTTTCAAAAACAAACTTGATATGGAGAAACTAGTGGGCCACGCGGGTCAATTAATATGCGATTTAGTTTGAGAGCACTGCCCAACGGCCTGTAAGAACGAAATGAAAACTCTCGTAAAATGCGCTCATCACTGACTGACGCGGCTTGAACTGAAAGTCTATATGTCAACCATCACTGACCGACACGGCCCGGACAGGAAACTGCGATTTTTTTCTCGGCATAGAACGTGTTAAGGTAGTTAAGCCAGCAAGTCATCTTGTATGAAAGCGGATTAGCTGCAGAAGCGGCGATGGTAGTGTTAAAAATATTTTAAGTAATTCTATATTGGTAAAATATAGGTTATTTAAAAATAAGCTCCAAAATTTAGCATACAAATTACGAAACAGGGCGCGTAGACAGAAGCCCGTTATTTCTCGATATAGCTGATGATCTAGCTATGTATTATTAGCTCAGCACCGAATTAGTACAATCGACACGAAACCTTCAAGTATGAAAAATAAAACAAATCGTGAACGTGATATAAGTTCATTCAAAATACACGACATCCGGTATGATATTGTTTTCCGATCCAAATCCTCTTAAAATTAAAAGCCAAAGTCTATGCAATGGAACGTCTCAAAGTTGTTAGCATCCCATCTTCGACCACAAAACCTCCTCAAAATCCTTGCATCCACTGCTAATACCCTTTAGTTTCTCCGCCTATTTTAAAACAATAACTTTCCTGTAATTTCTCTGTAACAGTAGCGACTCAGGGGCTTAGGATACGTAAGTGGTCTGGGTTCGATTAACGTTACTGAATTTGAAATACGATCGCCGATTGAAGAAAATAACACGAGTTTTTCTATTTCTGCGAAGCTTACTCGGTAATGATCATTGTCTTATTATATATACATCTTATCTTATTATATGTTATTATTGACTCTTCGTCTAGTATTGTACTGTCAAGTTTGTTAACCCCTTCTTCGTTTCCCCTTCTCGAAATATCATTTTGCACCTCACGAATTTCCGCGACCGGTTTTCTGGTCCGGGTTACGTTAGAGCAATGACGTAAAGTAGAGGCATCTTGTGTTTCTGCGTTTTGTTCGGTGTGTGAGGTAACAGGACTTCCCCTACTAACCCCCCTGTTATCTAATCTTCCCTCCCGTCACTCAAGCCTTTACCGCTGGAAACGCACATACAGCTCCTCTGGTGTTGCAGATGTACGTGAGCGTCAGTAATCAGCTACCATTAGGCGAGTCGCGTCGTTATTCCTGTTCCATAGACAACAACGTCTATCAGTACCGTAATGGACGGCAGCTTAAATTCAAGAATATATTTTAACCGATGTGCGAACTTTTATTATTTATATTCGACAATGTCATGATATAGATTAAACATTATTTAACGGTAATGTCCGTGTAACGTTCACAAGTTGCGCACAAAATCATTTACATTATAACGAACGTTACCGACGCGTTACATCTCAAATGCGGGTTGTGGGCCCAAAGGTAAATTGAACTTTTAATTAATGTTCTACGTGATGAAACACTGCCGGGAATTATGTGCTCAAGCGTATAAATAAGCATATACGCCGAAAATATTTAAATTTACAGAACACTTTTTTTTAATTATGTCATTTTTTTTTTGGTTTGCAGGTTTTTATTTGAAGGAATCGGTGTTCTTTTACGAGGATATGTGATCTGACAAATCTAATGTAACAGTTGGTTCTACCAGTTAGAAAGCAATGTCGTATTAGAAAGGTATTCTTTAATCTTACTGGTATTGGAGAGATAATAAAATATTTTTATTAACATTAATTTCTTCCGGTCGATTAATAATAACAAGACTTCATGTTAGCTTTCTTTACATATCTTTTACCGTAAAAACATTTGCGCTCTCGACGTTAACAATATTTTCTACTTTACCAAATTCAACACCACTAGTATTATCTGGCTCGGTTTTTAGTGAATAATGTACTTCCTCTTTGCTATAAGAGATATCATCATCGGACAATACTTTTTTTTTATGGGAAAGGCGGAAAACGAGCAAGCGGTTCACCTGATGGTAAGCGATTACCGTCGCCCACGTACATCTGCAACACCAGGGGTCCTGCAGGTGCGTTGCCGGCCTTTAAGGACTCACTATCCAAACGAAACTCAGAAGCAAGGCAAGATGCCTCTACTTCACGCTGGTATTCCTCGTGGTAGCAACCCGGTCCAGCCGGCCCATACGAACAGCAGCAAAAGCCGCCTCTAGGCTCTAGCTCGTGTAAATATATATTAAAAGCTATAGTAATTTTTTTTCCAGATGTTCTTTTATTCCAACAAGTTCAAGTATTATCACCTGAAATTGTTTTAATAATCTTTGTTCTAGTATTTTAATACATAATGTAAATAAAAATTTAACGTCCATTATTCAACTTATTTCAAATGATTTCCCACTTTAATAACCAATAATCCAACACAATTTGCGTGCGTTTTATAAAGACGCGCATTTCACCGTTGACGTAGCAATCTATGGAAATTGCACACGAATGATACGTGAGGGTTCTTAATTGAATGATGAGCTTTCCAGACGGCTTTAGTGGTAAGTAATTGACATAAAGACATTTACTCCGCCACTTACATCCTCACACATAGTACATGATCTGAAGATACAAAATAATTATGAAAAAACCAAACTAAAAAAATAAACAAAAGGATATTATAAGAGTTAAACAAATTATTCAATTAAAAAATAAATGAATATATATGTATATATAAATGAATTTGTGTGTGTTGAGATGAAGCGACGGAATTGCACCTACACTTTCCAACAGATCTGCTTACAACATTGTTTGTATGAAACATTTTTTTTATCGGATGGGGTGACCTCACAGTCGAGCTCACAGTTCACTTTATGGTAAGTGGTTACTCCAGCTCCTTGACCACTGCAACCAATTTCGATCAGAGAAGGTTACAGATGCGCTGTCACCCCTAAGGACTAAGCGGGACTCCTCACATCCCGTAAACAGCTCGGTGCTTTGTGGCAACGGTGCCAACTGTCTGCCATTGCCAAAGTGACATAAAAAGTTACCGATATGAATCCAATCGAGCTTGAAAACATGTTTCAGTATATCGACGGTAAAACGATAGACAACTTTTACCGAAGACCTGTAAGAATATTACTCATTATTATATGTTACATTTTACGTCCATTCTTATATATCTATGCCCCTATTATCACCTGAAATTGTTTTAATAATCTTTGTTCTAGTATTTTAATACATAATGTAAATAAAAATTTAACGTCCATTATTCAACTTATTTCAAATGATTTCCACTTTAATAACCAATAATCCAACACAATTTGCGTGCGTTTTATAAAGACGCGCATTTCACCGTTGACGTAGCAATCTATGGAAATTGCACACGAATGATACGTGAGGGTTCTTAATTGAATGAGAGCTCTGGTATCGGTTTTAGTGAATAATGTACTTCCTCTTTGCTATGAGATATCATCATCGGACAATACTTTTTTTTTTATGGGAAAGGCGGAAAACGAGCAAGCGTTCACCTGATGGTTGGTGATTACCGTCGCCCACGTACATCTGCAACACCAGGGTCCGCAGGTGCGTTGTCGGCCTTCATGACCACCATCCAAACGAAAACCTGAAGGCGCAAGATGCCTCTACTTCACGCTGGTATTCCTCGTGGTAGCAACCCGGTCCAGCTGGCCCATACGAACAGCAGCAAAGCCGCCTCTAGGCTCTAGCTCGTGTAAATATATATTAAAAGCTATAGTAATTCTTTTTCCAGATGGTCTTTTATTCCAACAAGTTCAAGTAATATCACCTGAAATTGTTTTAATACTCTTTGTTCTAGTATTTTAATACATAATGTAAATAAAAATTTAACGTCCATTATTCAACTTATTTCAAATGATTTCCCACTTTAATAACCAATAATCCAACACAATTTGCGTGCGTTTTATAAAGACGCGCATTTTACCGTTGACGTAGCAATCTAAGGAAATTGCACACGAATGATACGTGAGGGTTCTTAATTGAATGATGAGCTTTCCAGACGGCTTTAGTGGTAAGTAATTGACATAAAGACATTTACTCCGACACTTACGTCCACACTCATAGTACATGATCTGAAGATACAAAATAATTATGAAAAAACCAAACTAAAAAAATAAACAAAAGGATATTATAAGAGTTAAACAAATTATTCAATTAAAAATAAATACTAAAATACTAAACGTATTACAATCGCGTTTAGACGCCATAACTAATACACGCCAAAACTAAACTAAAGTAGCAGCCTGTAAATGCCCATAAATGCCGGGCAAAGGCCTCTTTCTGAGAAATATCTGAGAGGGTTCTAGAGCCGGGAAGGGCCCGCCATGCTGCTCCAGTGCGGCTTGGCCGGCTTACCTAAGCTCTAAGTAATATACATTTTTAAAAAAAGTTCTGCTTCTGCGTTTGTTTCAGCGAGTGAGGTAACCGGAGGCCCTCTCCCCTCCCGATCTCCCTCCTCATCCTCCTTCCATGGACACGTGACCATGAGCAAGCGCCAGGCGAAGCTGGCGTGCTATCCATAGCAGACATCACCACGCTGTTTTATATAAATAAACAGATAGCAGCATTCAAAGAAAAGAGCAATGTCTATAAGCATATCATATCTAGATTTGTTTAACGTGGAAAATTTTACAAAATGACGTACGGCTCCATTGAGGCTTCCCATGAGAAATTTAATTTATGTAACAATCTGACTACAAGGAGGGATTTCGTTAACATTTCGATGGAACATTTTCTTTGTAAAAGTAAAAGATTATACGATTTAAAAAAATAAAAATCATATAGTGTTGTCGTAAAGACATGAAATCATTATAATATCTTGTTTTAAACTGGAGAAATATAGTTGATTATATTAATGTTACAGTATCTTTTGAACGTGGTAGAGTCAAGCGGGGGCTTGGCTGCTGCTGTAATCGGCCGATGACAGCTGACAGGTTGTACTCGTGATTTTATGGTGGAAGATAAATTAGACAAAAGGGAGGTAAATGATTTGATAAATATTTTATAAAGCAAAAAAAATTATAAGTGATCGAGCAAACGACCAGGTATTAAATAAGTGTTGGCGGTTAAGTGGCCTTTGAAGATTTCTTAAACGGTAGCGGTGTAAGAACAAAGAATTAAGCGGTACTTTTTTCTTTTTTATGGAAGATTCGGCAAACGAGCAAGCGGTTCACCTGATGGTAAGTGATTACCGTCGCCCATAGATGCTGCAGGTGCGTTGCCGGTCTTTAAGGATATTTGGGAGATGGGAGGGAAGAGGAGGGGAATAGGGAGGGGATGTGGGCTTCCGGTTACCTCACTCACCGAACAAAACGCAGAAGCACAAAATGCCTCTATTTCACGCCGGTATTCTGCGAGGCCGTGGTACCAATTCGGTCGAGCCGGCCCATTCGAGCAGCAGCTAAAGCCGCCGCTTGGCTCTACCACGCTTAAAATTTATTATTATAATTAAAATCGTTTATTATTTCACCTGGTTTGTTACTCCCATCAAATTCGTGCCAGCTTTTGATAGAGCTTTCTTCGAAAGGCCTATGTCCAGCAGTGGACTTATATAGGCCGATGTAGTAATAGTAATTGTTTGTTAAATAGCTCACTATAGTTTCAAAGATCGCGAGTGACCTGGGTTCCATCCTCAGTGGCCAGCACCAATAATGTGTTGATAGCAATTTTAAGTGCTGTATTTACCACGTACTCAGCGGTGAAGGAAAAAATCATGAGGAAACCGGCATGTCTGAGCAATAATTTAAAAAAAAAATATTTCGGGGATATGTGAATCCGGCCAACCCGCACTGGGGCATAATGGCGGGCCCTTCCCAGCTCCAAAACCCTCTCAGATACTATATATACTATTTGTAAGGTAATTATAGATTCATTAACTTTGCTATTAAATGATAGATTCGTTCAAAGAATAATCCGACCGCTACTTCGTATCACTTAAACCCCAGGCATAAGAAATATTATTTGGATTCCGCTATTGGAGTCCGCGGTCCTTTGTTCGAATCGACTAAGTAAGTGTAATCAGTGCACAACGGACATTTCGACAAAGACCATTATTGATATAATTGCCACAGTTTCCAGTTATTTTTCTTTTCTCTTTTAATGAGATGAGTTTCAAGCGATTCTGTTCTATACAAACGATTATAGGTAATGCTTATAATGTGAATGGTTATAAGATTGTAAATCATTATTTCAGTGTGCCGGCGCCACTAAAATTGTTAATAGTAAAACTTCTATTAACAATCTTAAAGCGCCGGCATCGGAGATCGACCATTCGCGCTTTGTGAAACAAAAGCTAGTTCAACTCTATGGGTGTTCTATTAGAACAGATAATTGCTATTATCTCCTTTGTAGCTAGACATTTTGAAAATGTTAAAGCTATTTAGAGCTGCGTACAAAGTTTCATTAAAATTGATTAATTCATTTCAAAGATTTTGGGTTTAAAATTTTTATTAAAATCCATGTGGCTTGAATTCTTCTAAGCGTCGACTGAAAATCGACAAGTTTTATCTGGCAGAGTTCGTAGGTTATATTACACGTTCGTTGAACGTAACAGTCTTTATTATTCTGTGTAAATTTTGCTTAAACATTTGCTGAGCCATTTCCAAAATTCATTTCATTACCAACTGGGTAATGAATTGAAGTTATTAGGGCGGGCCGTGACTCACCTATGATTGTAACTATAAATTGTTTTAGAAGAATGATAAGTATCCGAGTTCGATCAGTACAAATGCCACTTTATCCGTCCGTACAATTTATTCCAATCTAATATAAAATTTAATTATAATAAATTTGTTTTAATGTGAGAAACGAACATATCCGACTTAGGAGAATATTTAAACGCACTTATGCTTGTAAATATGAAATATTTTTACTCAAGTATAAACCAAAGGAATAGCTCACGGGCTCAGAACTTAGATTCTCTTGTGCATATAGCATAGACTTATCTTTAAATAAAACTAGTAGTTACTTAAGCAATATTAAGTGCATTCTTCCTACGTGACGGCATATATTCCTCTTCAATAAATTTGAATTGCACTTAGGTTTACGTCGGCTGGGGGCACAAACTTCGTACGTGGAAGACAAAACTTAATATAGTCTTATCATAACGTTCCTAATCGTGTCATAAAATAAGGCATAAGAACATTAAAACAGTATTAGAACAAAGGTATTACTTACATTTAATTAAAATTTGAATTTGATTTGGTGTTATTAAAATCGCAGTTATATCTTTTCTGTTTTCAATAATTAAATGTAAATATTATAAGAAGGTTAAATGGAATTGAACCGCGGCCCGTTGCGTTGAACCACTTAGTCACTGTGCCAACGGGATCAACAACATATTGAACAAATGGTTTGTTTCACTCAGCATTGATTACTCTTGTGTTTCTCATTCAGTTGTTAAGCAAATATGTATGTATATATTTACGCCTTGTTCCCAACGGGGTAGGCAGAGACAATCTTCTCCCACTTTGATCAATCTTCTCAAAATATTTTGTATTATGAATCTGCGCTAAAAGATGAAATAATTATTTAGTTTCAGTGACAAAATCATTTTTTTTAATTTAGTGTTACTTCACTTAAGTGTTATAAAGGGAAAACGCTCTGATCCTACTCTGTATTTAAAATGATTCATCTACATTTTTCCGTTAGAAAGTGCCTTAGGTATGTTTTATCCCCCTCTACATTGACTCGGTTCAACTATATTCGGTTCGAATATAGTTTAACGTAATCTTACTCTATGAAATTAGTTACATTTCATATCGTGCAGTGGTATGCTTGGTTTTAAATTTAATTGTGTTTATTACTGGATCCCAAGTCGGCAATCTTCTCTATTGAAATTAGGAGGTTTTTTTTTTATTTCAATAACCTTGCGAATCGTCTTTGCCAGTAATGCGTGTTATTTTACGAGGATTTGTTGTCTATCAAATCTGATGTAATGGTTGGGGTGAACGACCATGTAAACATAGACTGCAGGATTCCAAGAGCGTCGGTGTTTCACATCAGCATGTGTTCTTTTACACTAGTCCACATAGATTTCTTAGTTTGTCCTATAGTAAAGAGACCGGATTGACAAACAAGACTGTACACTCCTCCTTCTTGTATTGGTATATATGCCTTCTTGCACTTGACAGATGGTAAAATTTACTTATTTTTCTCGCCGGCTAGAAAAACATATTTATGGCGGCCCTCTTCAAGATTTACCCAATCTTTTCCGTAATGCCTCTGACATATGGTAATACAGCTAGCACCCACTCGACTGCACGACCTCATGATAATGTAAGCACTTTGTGCGTAGATCGAACCAAAAATTAAAGACTGAAAGTAAACTATGACATCAGATCGTCTAACACCTCAGCTTCACTTCTTCTTCAGCAAGGAAGATTCGCAAGGCTATTGAAATAAAAAAAAACATCCTAATTGCAATAGTGAAGAAGGCCGGCTTGGAATCCGGTAATAAACAAAATTAAATTTAAAACCACTGCATGACCTTAAGATACTGTGAGCTCATTCTGTCTAGATCATACCAAAATTTAATAATTGAAATTGAAAACCGAGTTAACTTGGCATCTACCATCTCAATATCCTTCCCGGGTCCAGTAAAACACTCGATAAGTAGTGAACATAATAACTATAACTAAACGCTATAAAATCTCTAAATAATAGTTTAATTTTAAAAGTTAAGTGTTCGCGTTAATACAAGAAATCACTACACAGGTTTATTAAAAAAAAAAGTACTTTCACACTCTAATATTCGCACAGTAACCAAGCGATTGTCTTTAATGCAATGGGTGACGTATTCAATACCTGACCAAGGACAAGTATAGTTGTGAATACCAAAGTGATAGAATTATTACAACAGATTATAGCGAAACTATATATATATATATATATAGCCTCGTGTGAAGGCCACATGTATATCATACACTGTAAAATGCAAAACTGCGCTTGACATAATGTTTTTATTGTGTAAAATTCAGTTTTTTCAAATTTTGTATCTTTTAATATTATCTCATTAAATATAAAATAAAAATCATTATTTATAGAAAGCGATCAACACTATGTGTTATTGTAATAAACAAATCATTTGTAGGATAATTTAATTAAGCCTTGTCTTGAGGATTTAATTTACTCCATTGCAGATAACAGAGAATACAGAGAATAAGCGAACTAACTGACACACAGCTGTCGCTTTGATTTATATAATAACTAGCATTGGATTCAAATATAACTATTTTAATTAAATTTTAACGATTTCAATGTATCGTGTCGTCTCTCTCTCTCTCTTTCTACCGACAGTAGACATTCAGTTAATCATGAAATTACCACACCTTCCATTCGCTACTTAATATATTAACCTAAAACAAACTACAACTTCACAAATCTCATCACTGCCATAAAAGTTCTTGAAACAGTTCAAGCTTCCAGTTTAATGACAGTTCGACAGCTAAATATATTTCGAGCTGTGACTCCTATAATTATAAACGGTATAGACAAGCGGCGGCTTTTCCTGCTGATCGAATGTGCTGGCTCGACCTGGGTAGTGGCACGGCCTCGCGGCACACCGACATGAATAAGAGACGTCTCGAGCTTCTGCGTTTCGTTCGGTGAGTTAGGTAACCGGCGGCACTCTCCTCCCTCCCCTATTCCGCCTTCAGATCCTGAGTCTTCTTATCTTGTAATTATTATAGGTTATTTGAAAGTGGGAAAAAACGAGCAATGCGCTCAACTGATGGTAAGTGATTACCGTCGCCCACGCATATCAGCAACACTTAGAGGAGCTGCAGGTGCGTTGTTGGTTTTTAATGATATTCGAGGGAGTGGGCCTCCGATCATCTTACCTGAACCTGAAAAGTCACCGCTTGGCTCTACCACGTACAAGAAGAAGAAGAAGTCTACACTTAGGAGAAGTGCCTGCTGGCTTGTAACGCCATAAGGTACTAGTAATAAGTCCGCTATAAGCTTTTGCTTAATGTGTAGAAAATGTAGTATAAATAAATCAATTTTAAGCAAAGCTTCCTCATAAAAGCTTGCTATATCATAGCAGACTTATTTTAAGCTCTTTAACAAACACTACTCTATGTTTCCTTATGACATACAAACGGACATGTGCAACTGCGTCCATTGCAGCCGTCCCGGTGATTAATGTAGCTGATATGCAACATTGGAATTAAATTATTCCGTAATAGTTTACTGCATATTGTAGCGACATTTGTATGTTACATATAAGACAAATCCCTGAGAGAGAATGCTTTATTTTTTCTATGTATTTTATATCTATTGCATACCACTACAGATAATGAAAAGACAATCTCACAATCACAATCTTATCTATATATTTACTGTGCAGTTTTTATTTTACATTATTATTTTATTAGGATTACTCTTATATTAGTATTTAACTTAATTGTATTGCCTTTTTATATAAAAGCAGTCTAGTTTCATAGAATTAACTACATATCTTTCATTAGCAGCCTGTAAAGATGCCAATGTTTAACTTAGACCTTACCGAAATTTGTAAGCTTAACATGACCGGCACGCTAATCACCTGAACCGGGAATGAAGCAGGTGCCAGCTTTCTAGCACCTGCTTCATTCCCGCATGACACAGCATGCGGTGGAGGTGGCCGATGATGACATAGAGATATAGTATGTCTTATATCGTATACAGGTTCATAATGTTTATTATGTATTCATCTTTTGGAATGAAGGCATAACAATATGTAGATATTGTTACCTCTGCAAAACAGGATTCTGTCACAATATACCGAAAATTGGTTTTGTACCAAAACTCGTTATCACCTTTACTACCACTAAAATTGTTTATGGAAGTTTAGTAAGTAGGAAAGACACAAGTAAGACATCTTAAGACAACTTTAACAAAACAATTTTAATAGCCTCGCATGTTATCCAGCAGGCTATATAACTTCTTACACCACGGAATATAAACGGCGAAACTACAAACATGTCGAGACACGTTTACACATCGCAACAAAATACCTTTTCTTTTTAAAGAGTTATTATTACACGTACTTAAAAATATCTTCAAAGTCCTTCAGAGAACTCTTCGTATTTTATATGCCATTACACAAACGAGCATGTTCAATCCATTAAAAGTCAGTAGATAGAAATTACGACGTCCTAGAGGAAATTCTAAGATTCTAAACTCACGAACATTTAAAAGAAAACTTTAATATAAATGTTTTTTATTTTAACATATAAGTAACAAACGAGCCTGCAATCCACCTGATGATGAATTTCTGCTCCAGCTCATAGGTCCTGCAAACAACTTCAATCGAGAGACTTACAGATGCCGAACAAAAAACAATTTAATAAAAAATATACAGCGTATCTCCATCCTTCTAGTCCATTGCAGGACAATATCAGGAAAGTAGTAAATAATGGGTTTAAACCATATTCGATGTTGCAATGATGAATTGAGAAAACTGTCTAGTGAACAAATGTCCTAGTCTATGGTAGAGCCAAGCATCAGTTTTTTCTGCAGCTCGAATGGGCCGGCTCGACCGGGGCCTCGCAAAATATCGGCGTAAAGTATCTTGGGCGTTTTGTCTGGTAAGGGAGGTGAGTGGTGGCCCAAACCCTCCTCCTCATCCTCTTTCCTATCTCCCTAATATCGTCAGAAGCTGGCAACGGATCTGCAGCTCGTCTGGTGTTGTAGGTGTACATGGGCAACGGTAATCACTTACCACAGGAAGGGCTGATTGCCCGTTAGCCCCTTTCCCAAACAAAAAAAAAATAACAAAATACATTTAAATTTTAAGAGACTGTGTGCTTTGAAACCATTGCAAGAAACGTAGCCAATAGAGATGGAAATAACGCTGGATTGCTGCCAAAATATCAAAGATGGATCATTACCTACCATTAGTTACTGCGCGCAGTTTTGTATTTCACGTGTAATCTTGAAAACGGCAATAAGTTTAGTAAGCATAGAACAATAGTTAGCTTAATCAATGGCGATTAAAAAGACGTTTATGTACCTACGATACGAAACGGTATCCATGCCGACCGCTGGAATTAACCCACCCATCGAACAAGAGGGTATACTGCCAACCAAAGGGTTGTGTATTTTGTATGCTTTTCGCAACAAAAAAAATATAATATTTTTAAACTTAACTAGGCAATGTCTCTTCCCTTTTGTAGACGGTCCGATAGACTTGTTTGTAGTGATCCTATCTTCGAAGCTAAGAGTTACGGATTCGAATTCCGCTAGGAGCAAACATATATTTGATGAATATAAAAATTTGTATTACTGAGTTATGAATCTTTACATATGTATTTATGATTATATATCTATGTAAGTATATGAGTATCTATCTTATCACCATCCAGATACCAACACAGATAATCCTAGGTTGGGACTAAATGTAGTGTGGGATTTTTCTAATGATTATTATATATATTATATATATCTAAGATATATTATATATATCTAAAATAACCTGTTGTCATCAAAATCATTAAAATCACCAGTCTGCGGCTGTCATGGAATTAGATGTCATGTCAGCGCATATTATTCTAAAATAAAACACAATTTATGTATATACATTTCACATCATCGTCATCATCATTTCAGCCTCGCAAGTCCACTGCTAACTAAGGTAACCGACATAGCCGTAAAGATCAGCAAGCTGAAGTGGCAACGGGCCGGCCACATAGCTCGCGGAACTGACAACCGCTGGGGAACTTCCATGAGATTTAACGATGGCTATGATTATATCCTCATGGTCGTGCGAGAACTACCAAATGCAAATCGTCGGAGTTAATTGTGCATGTGTGCTGTAAGTGTTCGAGCAAACACAGAAGCACCCACTCGTCTTTACCCTCCCACATCCGACGCAACGCGTGTACGATAAGAGTTGAGGAACCGACAAAGGTCAGAGGCATGTGACACAAGACAATAGGACCCAAAAATCAATAATTTATGGAAGCTCAAATATTGCGTTCAGCTGGAATTCAAACCTAGGACTCGTAGATAAACAGTCAGCGGTCGATACGACATATAATACGATTGTAAAAAAATATATTGTGACAATCGTTTGGACAAGAAAGCTTCTCGAGTGGCAGCCACGTACAGGCAAACGCAGTGTAGGACGACCCCCCACAAGATGGAGTGATGACCTGCGCAGTGTTGCGGGAAGTCGATGGATGCAGGTGGCTCAGGACCCAGCTTCGTGGCAATCTTTGGGGGAGGCCTATGTTCAGCAGTGGACTTCTGATAGGCTGAAATGATGATGATGATGATGATGAAGTCCACTGCTGAACATAGACCTTCCCCAAAGATTGTCATAAAGCTCGATCATAGGATATAGGCATAGGCCACCTGCATCGACTTCCCGCAATACTGCGCAAGTCGTCACTCGACCTAATATTCGTTTATTATTATTCTTGTGTAGAAATAATTAAAACGTGTCTTCTATAAACAATACTTCTCGCAGAATACCATCAATCGCTGATAGCGTGACGAAAATATATTGAATCTTACCAACACTTCAATATCGTAACCAACGTTTTATATCCCCGAGTATCTTAGTCTCGATATTTTCAATTCCAGCAGAAATCAAATATGATATTCAAGAAATGCAATTTCTTGCTTGACAAAATTTTATTTCACTGTTCCTATTCATATCAATCATCCTTGTATTTTTAAGAATATAATATTTGACAATATTCGATTTCATTATAGATTTATAGACAATAAGCATTTTGAAACGCAAAATATGAAAGGATGTAATTTGATTATTATAACAAAATAGTTAGGTAAATTAAAAAGTATCAAAACAACAAACGCACAAATAACACGCAAAATAAGTTGTTTAAATAAATAAAATTACTATATATGTATCTCAAAATTAAATAAATCATTTGAGATAATAATTTCAAAAGCCTGGGTCTTGTTCAGCCCACACAGGGGTAAGTTACTTTTATATTTTCAAATTAAAGCCTAAATTCGAAAAAAAATAATGTGATAATTCTTTAAACATTTGCTATTAAAAAAAGTCAACAAATTTTACTATTTCAGCACAAAAGTTGAGACAAAAACCTTAGCCTAAACACAAAGTTGAAATTTTAGTCATAGACCAAATAACATGTTAACTTCCGCTTACACTAATCGATGTCATCATCATCATCATGATCATCATTTCAGCCTATCACAAGTCCACTGCTGAACATAGGCATCCCCCAAAGATTGCCACGAAGCTCGGTCCTGAGCCACCTGCATCCAACGACTTCCCGCAATACTGCGCAAGTCGTCACTGACCTAATATTCGTTTATTATTATTCTTGTGTAGAAATAATTAAAACGTGTCTTCTATAAACAATACTTCTCGCAGAATACCATCAATCGCTGATAGCGTGACGAAAATATATTGAATCTTACCAACACTTCAATATCGTAACCAACGTTTTATATCCCCGAGTATCTTAGTCTCGATATTTTCAATTCCAGCAGAAATCAAATATGATATTCAAGAAATGCAATTTCTTGCTTGACAAAATTTTATTTCACTGTTCCTATTCATATCAATCATCCTTGTATTTTTAAGAATATAATATTTGACAATATTCGATTTCATTATAGATTTATAGACAATAAGCATTTTGAAACGCAAAATATGAAAGGATGTAATTTGATTATTATAACAAAATAGTTAGGTAAATTAAAAAGTATCAAAACAACAAACGCACAAATAACACGCAAAATAAGTTGTTTAAATAAATAAAATTACTATATATGTATCTCAAAATTAAATAAATCATTTGAGATAATAATTTCAAAAGCCTGGGTCTTGTTCAGCCCACACAGGGGGTAAGTTACTTTTATATTTTCAAATTAAAGCCTAAATTCGAAAAAAAATAATGTGATAATTCTTTAAACATTTGCTATTAAAAAAAGTCAACAAATTTTACTATTTCAGCACAAAAGTTGAGACAAAAACCTTAGCCTAAACACAAAGTTGAAATTTTAGTCATAGACCAAATAACATGTTAACTTCCGCTTACACTAATCGATGTCATCATCATCATCATGATCATCATTTCAGCCTATCACAAGTCCACTGCTGAACATAGGCATCCCCCAAAGATTGCCACGAAGCTCGGTCCTGAGCCACCTGCATCCAACGACTTCCCGCAACACTGCACAGGTGGTCACTCCATCTTGTGGGGGGTCGTCCTACACTGCGTTTGCCTGTACGTGGCTGCCACTCGAGAACCTTTTTTCCCCAGCGGTTGTCAGTTCTGCGAGCAATGTGGCCGGCCCATTGGCACTTCAGCTTCCTGATCTTTACGGCTATGTCGGTTACCTTAGTTCTGCTGCGGATATCATCGTTGCAGACTCTATCACGCAGAGAAACACCGAGCATAGCCCTTTCCATAGCGCGCTGAGCAACTTTGAGCTTCCTCATACGGGCTGCAGTGAAGGACCAAGTCTCGGATCCGTATGTCATCACTGGCAACACGCACTGGTTGTATACTTTCGTCTTGAGGCTTTGCGGTATACTCGACGAGAAGATATGACGTAGTTTCCCGAACGCAGCCCAGCCGAGTTGGATTCGCCGATTGACCTCTGAGTCGAAAAGCGCGATATGTGTTTGTAGTTACTTATCATCAGGTTTGCCGCCTTTTCCATAAAAAAAAATATACTATTATAGAGCTGAAGTACTCCTTTAAGTCGCCATTATAGAACACTCAGTCGTAAAGGATACTTTAGTAACGCTTTTTTATAACTATATAGTGTTAAATGGTTTTCTTGACGAACTAATGTGCTGGTTGGGCGCCTGTATTAATCATAATGCTGAGCTTTGGTCTTTACCAAGTTGAGGCCGAAGAGAGATTTATCACACCTTAACATTGCACGGACCGGTTCATCTGTGGTGTTGTGTCGGTTCATGAAGCTTCTCGGCGCAGCCGCTTCTCAATACGTCAGCTGTCACTTTATAAAAATGTCAATTCCCAGAACGAACACCGAGCGCTGGTGAGGCGGCCATCGGGTGAAACAGACACGATGGCGCACGGTTGCGTGCGCCCTTGTGAACGTGAACGTGAGCGTTCTCGGTGGACGTTTCTTTTTAATCTAATTCGGTCTTAGCGATCTATAATTATTTGGTGAAATTATTGATTGTATTATCGAGAATTATAAGTGAAGTGATTATTGCCATAGTTATTTTATTGGAATACCGTCTCCCTACCCGATAAGCCACGCCTATCTGAAGATGTCTAATAACTCTGATAATAGTCGAAAGACTTTAAGCTTATTACTTAAAAATCACAAAAACATATATAATTATGGAATTCGCTTCGCGTAATTAAATTCCTAATGCCGTAGTCATAGAAGGGTATGTAAATAGCATCAAAAAGTAACAGAATGTCAAACAGTCGCCGCTCTTCCGATACTATATGGAATATTGGGCAATGTTATTGACTATGTGTCACCTTAGATACCACTGGTCAAATTGCACTGCTGTAATCTTCAGGTGTTTCGTTTGTCAATCAATATTCTATAAATAAAAACTTGCGGGTCACAAAGTAGTTGTTCGTTCATTACACACACACACACATACACACACGCATACACAGGCGATCTCAGTATATATATTTATATATATACATATATATGTTCAAAGCATTCGTTAAGTTACTTTTTAATTACTTTTTTTTTATTTCTGATTTTTTCTTGTTATTTTGTACTAATATCTCGACTATTTTAGCTGTTGTCTTAAGAAATTATTATTTTTAATCAACTTGGGAGAAGACACTGACCTCTGTAACACAGGTTCTTAACCTAGCACGGATGTCAGGGAATTCATACTTTGTGGTCCAAATTCTTATAACAATAAAGATTAACTTATTATTATTATTATTATTATTATTATTAATAGGGTACATGTAGGAATATACGTAAACAGTATTTCGTATTTTTATAGGCGTTAAACACATGGACGTACACTTTATAGGTTTCACCATAAGCTAGTAGCTACAATTTACGACGTCACGAAGCAGTTATAAATTCAGAAAATTTTTATCAGAAAATACGGTTTGGTAGCCGCATGCAACACGATTTAAGAGATCTGATATAGTTGATAGATTTCCTTAATATACATATTTCTTTTATAAGAATCGTCGGTCTCTGTGATCCTTGGACTGAGACGTCACAGGTAAATGCAAAACATTTAAATTCCAGATGGTTTATCTGTCTTCTGTCTGTGACCGTGCAATTTTGTTTGTTTGTTTCAAGTAAATAAGGGGTTTAAGAATCTCTGTCTGTCTCTTTCGTCGAATGCCATCTTTACTTGCACGTGGTGCACCTGGCGTTTCGTTTATGTCTTGTATGTTCGTTGTCACTGCGCTTAATAACCCGCTTACCCAATGTGGTGAGGCATATCTTCCAAGAAATAAATGCGGGCGTTCACTGGCATTTTTCAATGAGATTGGCCTCTCAGAATTGTACTAAAATAGGTTAAATTATGGTAATGAGTAAATTAAATAAATTAATTTTTATTATAATGGTTTAATTTTGAATAAAGTTAAGAAAATTTCATAAAACTGAGACGTAAAAGTGTTTTATTAAAGTATG
The DNA here is from genome assembly GCA_029286595.1 of Bhutanitis thaidina. Classification (NCBI taxonomy): domain Eukaryota; kingdom Metazoa; phylum Arthropoda; class Insecta; order Lepidoptera; family Papilionidae; genus Bhutanitis; species Bhutanitis thaidina. The sequence continues at coordinate 1,911,238 of JAGSMS010000020.1, read as the reverse complement.
TAAACGACTCTAGAAGTTTTGGAAGCATTTTAATTTTTTTTTATCACAGAGTGAAGCTTAAGAGTATTTAAACAAACTAAGTCTGCATCTCTAATGGATAAGGAAGTAGATTTATATTTAAAAAGGAATATGGAATAAGTCTTGAACAAACTTTAAAACGAATGGTCGTTCGAGACGATTCCAAGAAAGCAAGCAAGGTACAGTAATATTTTAACAGATTTAAATGAAAATGTAGTTTTGTAATATGGCTATTTATTACGGCCAGCAGTGTATTGGGCGTATAAACACACACATTGACACTGTAATCGTCATTGCAAAACAAAGCTTGACGATTACAACACACCCTCCAAACTAACGAGGCGTTTTTATTGCTGTGTTCGTTTCAAAGTCTATTAAAGAGGAATTACGGTACACAGAGGTTGCACTATTGACAGTCACGTCATTCAGTACATGGTAGAGCCTTTTGCTGCTGCTCAAACGGGCTGACTCGACCGAGGCAGTACCACCGGCCTCGCAGAATACCGCCGTGAGGGAGAGGCATCTTGTGCTTCTGGGTTACGTTCGGCTAGTGAGGTAACCGGAGTTTACCCCTCCCCCAAACCCCACTCCATCGTTCCTCTCATCAACCAAATATCCTTTAAGGCCGGCAAATAATCTGCAGCTGCTCTGGGCGACGAAACCTTTAATTTGTAATTGCCAACATCGCAATGGGCTATGCATGGATACGTCTGTCTATTCTTAGAGCATAGCCACTTGACAAGAAATATTTTTTTTGGCATTTTCTAATACTTATGTAACGTCTAGCAGTAGCTGTTAGCCGTGTAGTAACGGCGCATTAATCTGCCACCCCTATCTTCCCGTGAGAAGAGGAGGAGAAGAGGGAAGTGGAGGGTAAAACCTTGAAAATATAATGGCAATTACTGGAAACAAATGCTTATTTCATCACGCCGGTGGATATTAGAAATAGTATAAAAATTATAAAATTAATATCGAATTTGAAATACAAAAATGTGTTCGAGTATGAATTTATCGCTATCTCTTACTGCGAGCGGCGTTCTCAAAGAGAATCTAAGCTCGGTGTCCAAAGCCCTCCCCGAGGGAAGATATCCGTGATACGGAAGCGGAGCTGTGAAGTAAATAAAAATATGAATCATATTTAATTTTCGCTTCGACTAGATTTAAAATTTTCCTTATTCCGACTCTACATTATTCTCGAATATTACAATGGATATTGCTTAGTGCTTAGCGTATCTGACTACCGAGCCAAGGGTCCTCGATTCAATCCCGACCGAAGAAAATATTTGTGTAAAAACAAATGATTGGTTTTCAGGTTTATGAGAAGGCAAAGACATGCGAGTGTTTCTGTGTTCGCGCGTACACTTACGGCACTATAGCACCTCCTGCGCAGTTGACAACTGCCGACAGTAATCGGAAGTTGTCGCCGAGAAATCGGTCAGGAGGATATAACTAGTGTTGTAATTAAGTGATAAACTTTTAAACTTAGCAAATTAAAAAGTAGGAGTTGCAGCCTGTAAGTGCTCACAACTGGGCAAAGGCCTCCTTCTCCTACAACTTAGAGGTTTTTTGGTGTCGCGAAGGGCCCGCCACGCTGCTCCAGTGGGGGTTGAGTTATCTTTTTATTATCTCGATCTCGAGCACGTGGTAACTACAGCACTTAAAATTACTATTAATAATCTTAGTGGTGCCGGCACCGGGGATCGAACTCAGGTCGCACGCGCTCTATGATATTAAAGTGAACGCCCTGACCTCTGGGCTACTACTGCTCACGGACGACAGGGGTGAGAGTTTATGTTTATGTTAAATTATTTTCAAATCAAACCGTCTAATCCGCCATTATAGTTTTTACAACCTGGTGTCAGTGCCATCTGTTACCAAACGTAATTAATTACTTATTAATAACACAGAACACCACTTCTTTGTGTTACTCAGAAAGTTGTATTACATTTAGGTAGAAAGCGGGTTGCGGAACCCTGTTTGTGCATCTCGAGTCTTGCTAAAAGAAAATTCGGAATCTGCTTATCCTTAATTAACATATTGATTGAAAATGCTTGAAAGACGAATTACATCATCTAAGTGTTAAATATTGTTGTCCAACTAGATTGTTTATTACCTGTCCATCGTGACGTAACAATGTTTTAATTTTTTTTGGAAGATCGAAATATAAAACATAAGTTTAATTGACCAGGATAATTCCAGCTGCAACAGTTTTAATTAGTTATCCAAGTAAATAACGTATAAGCGAGTTAGTATTTTAAGTAACTTAACTATTGACTTATTGGTTGTAATAACTCAACACCAAATATTAAAATTAATTTATCCCAATGTTTTTTTTTCGTGTTTATATTTGGGAGCGGGGAAGGAGGATGAGGATGTCCGATGGGAGCGGGCCTCGGGTTACCTCACTCACCGAACGAAACGAAAAAGCACAAGATGAATACTTCACGCGGGTATTCTGCGAGATCGTGGCACTACCCTGGTCGAGCCGATCCCATTCGAGCAGCACCAAAAGCCACTGCTTTGCTCTACCACGTATAAAAAACAATTGTTATAATAACAAATGAGAATAACAAACGTGCACTCACTCGACCAGATGGTAATTGTTGGAAGCTGCGGATAGAGATTTTTATTAAGAACCAAGGCTTTTATGTAAGATCTTAGATGGAATCGTTACCAGTTAGTGGTTCTGCATTTCAATCGCCCACTCTGCTCGCTTTGTCGCTAGGACTTTGTGAGAGTATGGTCATACCGCGGTCGAACCCAACCGACCGTGCTGCAGATACAAAAGCCGCAGGAGCTTTGCTCTATCACAAAAAAAAAAATTTTTTTGACAAATTTCATGTATTTACGTGAATTGTACACGTTTTCCCTATGTCCGTGACCACACGAAACATTGAGAAAAAATAATTATTTCGAATGTAGACAAATATTACATACTTTTCATATTTTCAAATACTCGACATAGAAATGAAATTATTTTTGAAGTAATTTTTGCGCTAAATTTTAACTTACACTTTGCACCACCGATGGTTATTCGATCGGACGACAGTTATTAAAAAAGTTAAAATTAAACGCGATATTAGTACTGTAAACTAGTTTAATTACGATATGTTCGTGTAAACATTTTAACTTTTTGTAACACAGACTTGTTTTCTCGTTCTGTTTTTGTTGATATTTTCCGTCCACAAAGTTTAGAAGCACAATATTAACAACTTTTGTCTCAGCACACAGCGCTGCGGTATATATTTTTAATTAAAATTTACTTAACTCAGGGATAATGAGAATACGGATAAAATTGTCATCTACTTAAACTTTAAACTGGGTCCAAAATTTACATAAGCTGCCACCATTAAGCAACCCGGCCTCCGAGGCAGGCACGAGCGAATATTCGTAGTCTACGTCGTAACATCACTTAAAATATCGCCCACTTTATAATACTTTTTTTTTCATTCATTAGCATAAGGAAATATTTTCCAATGTTTCTTTTAATATAGTATGAGATGTAATTTCTATATGCTGATGATTTTGTGAGATTCATGAGATCATTTTGTTAGGGAAAAATGACTATAAAAAGAAGTTACAACTACTTACAAATTCCAATCATGTGATAATTGTTTATTCCGGAAAACATCGTGAGGAAACCTGCATGTTTGAAAAATAAAAAAAATATTATTTCGAGGATATGTGAAGCCCGCCATCCCGCACTAGAGCAGCGTGGCGGGCCCTTCCGGCTACTAAACCCTCTCTGATACTCGTATTTGAGAAGGAGGCCTTTGCCGAGCAGTGGGCACTTACATGCTGCTACTTTACTTTTTAGAGCTCATAGCTCAGTTTTATTCGTAAATTATATGATCAGATTCCAAGTCATTCAAAAAATAAACTGAAACTTACTCCTAAGTAAAGAGTGAAAACTAAGCGAACAATGAAAAGTCGTTTTGGCAGATATCTGAGTCTCTGCCAATCCCTTTCTTCACGCGGGTACACTAGTAGGCTACTAAACGAAAGTCATGAATCGATAAAAGAAAATCGCAATGCCATATGACGGGATTTTACACGTGGTAAAGGCCAAGCAATCTTTGGGGGAGGCCTATGTTCAGCAGTGGACTAGTGATAATATCATAATAATAAATTTTAAGCGTGGTAGAGTCAAGCGGCGGCTTTAGCTGCTGCTCGAATGGGCCGGCTCGACCGGATTGATACCACGGCCTCGCAGAATACCGGCGTGAAGTAGAGGCATCTTGTGCTTCTGCGTTTCGTTCGGTGAGTGAGGTAACCGGAGGCCCACATCCCCTCCCTATTCCCCTCCTCTTCCCTCCCATCTCCCAAACATCCTTAAAGACCGGCAACGCACCTGCAGCATCTATGGTGTTGCAGATGTATGTGGGCGACGGTAATCACTTACCATCAGGTGAACCGCTTGCTCGTTTGCCGTCTCTTCCATAAAAAAAAAAAAGTGACAGGCTGAAATGATGATGAATCTACTAATATCCTAGGCCTCATCTTCGTTTTCCATCGGGCAAGATTGAGGTCAAACGCAGGCCTATTTTTTCATAAAAAAAAAAAAGAGCAAAGCGGCGGCTTTTGCTGCTGCTCGACTAGGCCGTATCGACCTGGTTGGGACCACAGCCCCTCTGAATACCGGCGTGAAGCAGGTGCATCTTGTTATTTCCGCGTTTCGTTCGGTGAGTGAGGTAACCGTCGGAAACCCCCCCCCCCCTCCCTCTCTCCCCCTCCGCACCACCCAATTCAAAATAGCATAAACCACCACTGGTGTTACAGAGAAACGTGGGCGACGGTAATCATTTACCATCAGGCGCTTGCTCGTTTGCCGCCTGATAAAATACTTGTCCAAAATTAGGCATACCGATGACGGGTAGCAGCGTCCAAGGTGCGAGAAGTCTGGTGCTGCGTTCGCCTAGCCGCTTGCCTGTGTGGCGAGTGTGACAAATCCTACTTATGTCCTGCAATATCCTGAAGTTGGTGTGGAGTGCAAATGATGCGCATTCGAATTATGATTTTATAAATGAACTGTACGCAAAATTTTAAACCTACTATAAAGTTTAAGTATCAACTCAAAACCATATCTTTAACCTCGCATAGAATGACAAAAGCATAATTGATATTTCAGAGTGCTGAAATATCGGCCGGAGCCCGCTCGACTCCTTATTAAACGAATTCTCTGGAAATTCGGGTCAATAGGACTTTGCCAGATGAGCTGGAATCCGGATGGCTCTTTGTGCCCGTACTTCGCAGTATACAACACTACAAATATATTATGTTAATAATAATACTAAATTTTGACTTTCGTTATTGTGTAACATGTTACAAAATTTTTTAGCTCCACCAATCCGTAACTACATCAATATTTTTGGCACAACAGACATTAGCAGCTCACCTGCTGGTAAGTAATCACCTTCGCCCACGTACATCTTGTCGATGGATGGGATGAGAGAGGGGAAGGAGGGGGATTGGAGAAGGAAATGTGCCTTTGTTCGCTACCTCAGTCTTTGAACAAAACCTAGAAACAGGATACGTCTACGTCACTGACACCTGGAGCTGTAGGTGCGTTGTCAACCTTTAAGTATCTTTAGGTGATGGGAGAAAGGATAAGGAGGTGGTTGGGGGGAGGGGGGATTTTGGCCTCCGGATACCTCACTCACCGAACGAAACGCAGAAGCTCTAGATGACTCTACTTCATGCCTGTCATATCGTTATACTACCCCGGTGGAGTCTCCACATTCAACGAGCAGCTCAAGCCCCCGCTTGGCTCTACCACGCCATACAAACGTACAAAATGGTTCATCGTCTTTAATTATTTAGCGATACTTGCAAGAATATCACGTGGAAATTCATATCAGTCGGATACTTACCATATTACTTTCCAAGCAGCCAACTAAAGAAAGCTTCGAAGATCTTAACGCGTCTCACGTACAGCTATTTGTGTTACGTGCAACCAATTGATATACCAGAAGTCGATTTTGTGCCAAAATATTATTCCGCAAGAATTCTATATTCCTCGTCAGTTTAATTGCATGTTATAAGAAATTCAGAATAATCTCTAGCACGATAATCTCTGTAGAAGAATAGATTTAATCTTTTTAATAGAGTCTAACAAGTTGTGAAGAAGAAATCTCTATATGCTGTGTCTCTACTTTCTGTGGCCGCGAGAAACACTAGCAATTAATTATAGCGATTTTTGAAAGATACCTAAATACCCAGGCCAGGCTGATTCAATTATTACAGATAAAGAGATTTATCTGAAGAAGGACCAGCAGGAATGAGAATAGCATACCTGCATAGTTCATCTGACAATGGTAGCACTCCGCGCTCTAAACTCCAACTCATGCGTTAAGGTCGTCTGTGGTTCTCCAGCAATATTACCGGGAATATGCGAAGATTGTATCGTGGGCGCAGTGTCCAGCAGTTCGCGGGTTCACTAGTATATTTTTACAGGCGTGGGATAAAAAAGGAGCATTGCCTTCAGCAGGAGAGGCAAGCGAAGGGCAATACAAACACAACCACGCGAAAATTCGTGAGTTTGCAGAGAGTTGTCGAGAGGTGGCGCCTAATGCTCACCTATTAGCTAGGTGAAGCGATGATAAGTTACACACAAATCACGCTGTGATAAGAATTATTTGACATAATATAAAGACAGCCATTCTGACGTACCAAATGGGAGATGATAAAAAAATCGGATCAATTGCCAAGTGGTTCGGGGAATTGCCTTCGAATCGGGAGAACCAAGTTCGATTTCCAATGTGCAGGGCACGTTCCAATGAAAGCTTCGTAGGAAATGTACGTTTGTATGTTTTTTTTTTATGAGGTAGGCGGCAAACGAGCAATAGGTTCATCTGATGGTAAGTGATTACCGTCGCCCACATTCATCTGCAACACCAGAGGAGCTACAGGTGCGTTGCCGGCCTTTAAGGGTATTTGAGAGATAGAAGGGAGGATAAGAAGTGGAATGGGCAGGGGGAGTGGGCCTCCGGTTACTTCACTCACCGAACGAAACGCAGAAGCAAAAGATGCCTCTACTTCACGCCGGCGGTACTTCGCTTGGCAATTTTGGTTATCTTACCATCTGTTGGTAATTTATTTTCAAAGCTTTTATTTATTATTTGTAACAATAAATTATATTAAAATCAAATAAGTATTTATTTTTAATTTTTTTTTAAATCTTTTATTTCCTCTTGTAATAAAACTTAGGAACACCAAGTTGGAGAAGGGCACGAGTATCTTTAATAATAAGCAACATTTTATTGTACAGATTTATAAAATATACTCATTTTGCCTCCAAATGGGGCACAAGTTCAAAGGAACATTTTTCTAGAGCAAAGAAATGTTTTGTAATTTAGAGGACGGCTTGTGATGGAGTGGAACTTAACAGTATGCAAATTGTTAAGTGAAACAAATTTTATTTGTAAAACTAGCTCTACAGACAGACAGGACCAGTCGTTTCGCACTGAAGCTTGATTAGAAACCATTCAAGAAAATAATTTATTTAAATTTTTTTTACGTGCATCATTCTGCCGGATTACGAGGATTGCCTCATGGCTCAATACCCGATACAAGCGGGTCATGAACCGGGCGTAATCGCAGAGGGCTGCTGATACCTTGGTCCTGCCTACCGCATTGCAGCTTCATTTAGAAGTGTCAGCTCCCCCTGCTCTAGCCAGGTGGCGATTCCAGATAAGAGAGAAGGAGAAAAGTTTTGATCGTCGTCGGGTCGCACAGATGCTCGCCTGGTCTGTATTCTATGCGTTCAAACCTCCGCGCGAAAAGGACCACGAATCCTTTTTTTTTCTATTTTAAGATCTGTGACAATGACGTCATTCTTTACGTAACTACCTGCTGCCGGCGGTTGATGTTTTAAAGGCTCCGTATCACTTTGTGTTCTATTCGCACACGGAAATAGATATTTTACTCGTACATGCCTATTACATTGAACGGGAGTTTTGGAAACCAGTGCTGAGTGAGTTGTATGCACATATATATACAATGGCACAAGAGGCCATGCGCATGCGATCATAAATAAGTAAGTATTGTAAGTATTTATGATCGCATTGTAAGTACTTAAAGAAAAACTAAAAATAAACTTAAATAATTTCCATAAAAAAAACCCTATAAGGGCTAGTAAAGTCGCATTCATTTAGAACTACTCTACTCAAGCAACGCAAAGCTTTCTAGGTCCACCCCATCTACACAAGACTATAACATAGTCTTTTAAAAATAAAAAGCGTTCAAAATTTTCTTTGCATTAAAATAGCAATGATCGGATCCAAGCATAAGAAAGAACTAACAGTGATATAATAATTACCTACGACGTAATAGGTTGGTTAAATTAGGTAAGTTCGGATAAATTCCATTTCCGAATACTTCTGCTGGATTTCTTATATTTTTAAGAAGGTTGTATATTTTCAAATTATAGGATGGCGTAATATTATAACAGAGGAAATTCCTAAATACGTGAGACATCTAGTAAATTGGCATGATACGAAATTGATTCCCAGGGGACGACGAAAGGAAATAAATCCATAATAATGTGAAGGATATCTCGGTAAATAAAATTATCAAATATAATAATAATAATGAGTCAACGAAATATCTGGACCTGGCTCACGAGGTGACCGACATTTGGGGTGGTATGCCGAACGAAATTATTCCGATAGTCGTCTCTGCCTCCAATTGGGAGAGGCATATGGATACTGGCTTATGTCTAACAGTGGACCAATTAACACCCTGGTGATAATTACAATATATTACAATAAAACACGGCCCTGATCGTATTCATATACCCTGCATTTATCGTTCGTATTCAGCAGAGGCCGTATACTGGCGTTGCTGCTGCTGCAGAGCTATTGTGGTTATTTTTTCTGCAAAAGGGAGGGGGGGGGGGCAAACGAGCAAACGTCTCACCTGATGGTAAGCGATTACCGTCGACAACCTATGGAGGTTGCAGATGGCTGCAACTACAGAGGACCAGTTGGACTGGACACTCACCTAACGAAACGCAGAAGCATAAAATGCCTATATCTCACGCCGTTATTCTGCCAGATCGTGGTACTACTGTTGTTATATATATAAAAAGTAAAAGTACTATACATTAACTCCGCCGTCATCATTCCGACAGTACAAATATATATATTTTTTTAAATATTTGACGAGTTTGAGTTTTCCTCGTTTACGTTGGTGCATTAACGAGATGAGCCGTGGGTGTGAAGGTATGGTTCACTATCCTGGTTCACGCTGGGGCGTTAACGAGATGTGCCGTGGGTGTGGAGGTATGCTTCACTATCCTGGTTCACGCTGGGGCGTTACGAGATGAGCAGTGGGTGTGGAGGTATGCTTCACTATCCTGGTTTACGCTGGGGCGTTAACTAGATGAGCCGTGGGTGTGGAGGTATGCTTCACTATCCTGGTTCAAGCTGGGGCGTTAACGAGATGAGCCGTGGGTGTGGAGGAATGCTTCACTATCCTAGTTCACGCTGGGGCGTTAACGAGATGAGCCGCGGGTGTGGAGGTATGCTTCACTATCCTGGTTCACGCTGGGGCGTTAACGAGATGAGCCGCGGGTGTGGAGGTATGTTTCACTATCCTGGTTCACGCTGGGGCGTTAACGAGATGAGCCGCGGGTGTGGAGGTATGTTTCACTATCTTGATTCACGCTGGGGCGTTAACAAGATGCAAGTGTAAATGCTAGAGTCGGGAGAGGAAGACCTAGGTGAACATTACACGGTCAAATCGGAGACGCTCTAAAAAAAGGCCACCTCAAGAGTACTCCAACGAGCATGCATGCGAAGATTGATGAAAGTGGAAGAAGCGAAAGACGTATGTCAGGACCGTAGCAAGTGGAAGAAGATTGTCTCTGCCTACCCCGTTGGGAACAAGGCGTGAATATAAACATACATACATACTATTCTCATGGTAACGGTTACGTCTGCTTAAGGAATAATACGCTACCGTGGAAACCTCCCGGTTATCAAACGGTTCTGGCTCTTCCCGTAGTCGAGTTTCAAGTCACCTGTAGGTTAGAACAATATTTTATTATTATATGTGGCATCGTAAGAGATCATTGCCCCGCGTTCAGTGAGCGAATACAATAAATGGTGGGTAATGTACCACAAATGTGGAACATTACCCACCAAGATAGACCCGTTTTTGCTAGATCCCATCATATTTATGCTAGATATAAAATGATTAGGTGATTGTGAGTGGTCGCTGTGGATGGGCTAACTTAGTGATAAGCGTAAATTATAGCAATTACATTGTTTAAAAACCCCATCTTGATTATATCTTACGTTTTAAAAATATTTGACATTACTGTTTATCAATCTAAAACAATTTATGATATATAAATATAATGAACAACTATAATTACATGTACGTCTAAGTACCGTCATATATAAGTATTATATCGTAGTATAATATTCGAGTATATATATATATGAATATAATTGTTTTGTGCACCCTTTTACATTTTCTCTGTTCAATCTAATGGTAGACTGGTAGAGAATGCCTATTGGCATTAAGTCCGCCTTTTGGTTCTGTAATGTGCTAATAAAGTTTAAATAAATAAACATTAGTGTAATAGATAGAAGAGACTTGTAAAATTATATTAATTCTTATAAAATATGTACTCTTTAGGTTGTGAGTTACAAATTACTGATACGCTTTTAAGCGAAACTAAACTATCCCCAGATTTTAGTACCCTATAGTACAATTTTACAACATGTACAAAGTTAAATAACTCCGATACCAAATGCGGTAAAACCCTACCCAGCCATTTATTATGAACGGGGTCGGTTATGGGTCGAGTTTTACCACATTTCTGATAGAAAACATGACATTTTATGTTTATTTTACACTTCGTAAATACTTTTACTGTTTATCTACCAGTGATGCAAACATTTATAGCTCGTCATTTTTGAAATGATTTGAAATCCTCCGATATAATTTTATGGAGTACAGTTTACCTTTAAGAAATAATCTATTTAAAATTTTATCTATGTGAAATATCAAAGTGATAAACCATTAAAAGTTAGATTATGAAATATCTTAATTTAAAAATGTTTATACTTAATTAATCCAGGTCTCTCTCAATTTGGTAACTTTTTCATAATATTATCGCCAATTTGGCCGGCCTTTCCATTTACAGCGTAAATCACATGCGCATGTGTGCGCATCATCAGTGCGCATGCAGTGTACATTTATTTATTTTTGATGTGAAATAGCAGCCTGTAAGTGCTGGGCAAAGGCATCCTTATCAAATATCTGAGAGGGTGTAGGAGCAGGGTACCTTGGCAACAAGGAACCTAAAGACGTCCACATATTAATATGCACCGTACCGAAACTACTGAAGGGGACAAAACCCTAAAACAGCATCCCGTTCTCCCCTATAGAGAGAACAGAAACGATTATTGTTTTTTTTATATATATTTTATTGATTTAACCAAACGTAGATTTTTTAGGAAAAAAATTAGAATACTAATCTGAAGAGAAAATAAAACCGGATTGAAAAAGTTTTCAAATTTTTTTGAAGCACTTACAACTCTGTCCATTTCCAAGTGTTCGTAAAGTAAAGTAAAGTAGCAGCCTGTAAGTGCCCACTGCTGGGCAGAGGCCTTATTCTCAAATATCTGAAAGGGTGTAGGAGCCGGGAATGGCCCGCCACGCTGCTCCATTGCGGGTTGGCGGGCTTCACGTATCCTCGAAATATTTTTGTTTATTATTATTTCTCAGACATGCAGGTTTCCTCACGATGTTTTCCTTCACCGCCGAGCACGTGGTAAATACAGCGTTCAAAATTGCTGTTAACAATTTTAGTGGTGCCGGCACCGGGGATCGTACTCAGGTCACTTGCGCTCAATGATGCTAAAGTAAGCCCCCTGACCACTAGGCTACCACGGCTCTTATTGATGTAATTCGAAATAAAACAATATTTTATTGAATACGAAAAAAATAAATACAAACACATTATGAATCCGTTTACAAACAACTAAACTTAGTAATTACTTAAAACTTAATAATCTACTAAAATGTATGTAGATTATGTAACATGTGAGTCATATGAGTGTATGAGAGAAAGGGTATCTTAGTGCTGGTGTCTCTCACTCTCACACACTGATACTGAAACAACACTTAACCCAAAAGCTCAGGCGCGGGGTCGAACGTACCCCAGTGTTTGATTTCGGACAATAACTTTACTCGTACTTGACAGTGAAGTTAAACACTCAATCGTTAACCAAAAGCACACGTTTAACACTGCGCCGATGCTTCCTCGGCACTGTCGCTTGACCACCAAGTGTTGCCTAGCCTTGGGATATGCATGTCCCCACGCTAGCGTTTGCGGAATTCGTTTTAGTCGATTTTATCGAGATGTATTCGTCGAATACTTATTCATCATATAAGATATGATGAATAAGTATTCGACGAATTAATTATTATTAATTTGTTTAATTTATAAGTGCTTTTTGACTCGTGGACAACAAATACGACGTATGCACCGAACGGGTTTGCAGACTCATTATTCAATTGCTGCTGCTCGAATGGGCCGACTCGACCGGGTTCGTACCACGGCCTCGCACAATACCGGCGCGAAGTAGAGAGGTAACCGGAGGCCCACACCCCCCTTCCCATCCCCCTCATCGACCTCCCTCCCATCTCCCTAATACCCTTAAGGGCCGGCAACGCACCCGCAGCACCTCTGGTGTTGCGGACGTGGGCGACGGTAATCACTTACCATCAGATGAACCGCTTGCTCGTTTGCCGCCTTTCCCACAAAAAAAAAGTATTGTCCGATGATGATATTTCTTATAGCAAAGAGGATGTACATTGTTCACTAATAACCGATCAAGATAATACTAGTGGTGTTGAATTTGGTAAGGAAGAAAGTATTGTTAACGTCGAAAGCGCATTAATCACTTACCATCAGGTGACGGTTCACCTGATGGTAAGTTACGTTTGACGCCTTTCCAAAAAAAATTAATGTGTAAAGAAATAACTAAGAGAAGAAACTTATTGAAAATTATGATGTGTCTTGATTATCTTTACATAAGTTCGTGGCAATCTTTGGGGGAGGCCTATGTTCAGCAGTGGACTTCTGATAGGCTGAAATGATGATGATGATGATGATGATGAAGTTCAGTCAAAGATATTGGAATGAATGTTAAACAAGAACGCAACTGTATTTGTTTTTCATTTTACATTAAAATAACGTAGCAAAATAAAACAGCTTAAAACTTAATTTCGAGAGAGTTTTGGAGCCGGAAAGACTGGAGAGACTTGGCGGTGTTCACTAAAACTCAAAATATTTTAAAAGGCAAAATAGCCCGGAGATACATGCACACTTTGAAATTAAAACGAGCGCCCGGCTCCTGAGCTACCACAGATTAAAACTAAATTTGAGTCGTGGAACATAAGTTTACAATCGTAAGGGATGACTATAATGTTGTTCACGTTAAGTCCAAATTTTTTTTACAATTATGGTTAAACGGTACGAAAACTTGAGCCTGTCAATGGACCATTTCGAAACTTTTCTCAATGGATACAAACGTGTGCAGGAGCAAGTAATTAAATACAGGCGCAACAGGTCTAAATTCTAACATGGAAAAAAATATTTATTATGAAAGTTTGCAGCTTAATTATTTACGTCCAATTTGCTCTACTCCAAAAGCCTCCCCATAGATTAAGCCAATAAAGGAATCATCCTTTTGCGTTTACGCAGGTGGATGACCAACTCAGTAGATATGCTACATTTTATTAGAAGCTTTTATCATAAAAGTTAGTTGTATATCATCGTTAATAACATTTGTACATCATTTTAAGCTTTATTCAGTAACATAGTACGAAGAGTCTAAAGCATTGTCACGGATAAAATTTAATACGTGTTATGGATATGGTATGTTCTTTTTTTTTTTTTTGATGGTCAATGGGGTTGAACGTGCGAACAACTCACCTGGTGGTTAATTACTATCGTCACCGACGTACTAATTACAACGTTACACACAAACACACGTTACACGTACACCTACAAAACCAGAGGAGCCGTGGTAGCCTAGTGGTCAGAGCGCTCAATTTAGTTTCATAGACCGCGAGTGACCTGGCTTCGATCCCCGGTGCCGGCACCACTAGATTTGTTAATAGCAATTTTAAGTGGTGCATTTACGACGTGCTCGGCGGTGAAGGAAAACATCGTGATGAAACCTGCATGACTGAGAAATAATTTACAGGATATTTAAAGCCCGCCAACCCGCACTGGAGCAGCATGCAGGCACTTTCCGGCTCCTAAACCTTCTCTGATACTCGTATTTGAGAAAATCAAAGGCCTCCTTTGCCCAGCAGTGGGCACTTACAGGCTGCTTCTTTACCAGAAGAGCTGCAGGTACGTTGCCGGCCTTAAGAGATATTTGGGTGATGGGAGGGATGAAATGGACACACCGAATGAAACGCAGAAGCACAAGATACCTCTACTTCACGTCGGTATACTAACAGACCATAAAACCAGTCGAGGTGATTTGTGTCGAGGTGTAGAATTAGTACCACATACTTTCAGATTAAACGGGTACGTACTTAAGCTAACCGCTGATTAGTTTGACAACAGAGTTGTAATAATTTAATTAATATTTAAATCTACAATATTAAGTTCGTATTAAAGTTATATTTTTTCTCTTATAGATTATACAAGTAATCTTATTATTAAACGCTTTCTGAAAAAAAAAAAAGTAATAATAGACTCTATAACAGTACCTTCCGCTCTAGCCATGGATTTTCCTTGTTTGAGTGAGGTTTGAAGTGGTCTCGAGAGGTTCATACAACGCTTGAATGGTAAAAGCAATAGGGTTATAAGGTGCACAGACAAATTTCCGATTTATTCCCCATTACCGTAAAGTTTAGTTTCATTTGTACATGAACAAAATAACATTTAAAACGTTATGCTGTACTTCATCAAGTGAATGAAATAATATTAGTTATTTGAAATGAATGAAAACTTTATGAACATGCTATTCGGCGTAACATTTACAGGAGGGCGATTAATATATTTAAAAGCTTTTACGCAATGGTCTTGTTTCAGCTCTAAATCAATATATCGTCATCGATTTGGTCTAAGTTTCACCAAGATTCTATCTGCTTTAAGTGGTGTCAAGGTCTAAAATTGTCTGTTAGTCACCTAAATGCCTATTCATTGTTTCTACTAGATAGATTCTCCATCATCAGTCTATCAAAGACAGTCAGCGGGTTGGTGGGCGAGTGACAAAGTACCTCGAATCATTTAAAATTACAACAAGCTTATAAAACATCAAAAATCGTTTACTGGAATTTATAAATGAAATAAATTGATTATGAAATGCAAACTCGATAATTCTAAATTAATGATAAAGTAACATCACTCACATCACAATTACAGCCAAAAGATAAAGGTTATATAAACCACGTTGTAAAATTTGGGCCTGCAACATTTGGTGTATTACAATGGAAGATAATGTACGATTCTTGCGTTTTCACTCGCTCAGTATTCCAAGTACATCTGAGTAATCAGTATTTTTGTAGTAGTTTAATACGTAATAGAGCCAATGATAGAATCAAAAAAGAAGAATGGGCCGGCTCGTCAGTGACATTACCACGGCTTCGCAGAATACCGGCGTGAAGTAGAGGCACTTTGTGCTTCTGCGTTTCGTTCGGTGAGTGAGGTAACCGGAGGCCCTCTCCACCTCCCAATCCCCTTTCTAATCCTCCCTCTCATCTCCCAAATACCCTCAAAGGCCGGCAACGCGGCTACAGAACCTCTTGTGTTGCAGATGTACGTGGGCGACGGTAATTACTTACCATCAGGTGCACCGCTTGCACGCTTGCCGCCTTTCCTATAAATAAAAGACATTACCACGGCCACGCAGAATACCGGAAGTAGAAGTATTTTTTGCTTCTGCGTTTCGTTCGGTGAGTGAGGTAACCGGAGGCGAACTTCGACCTTCCCCTTCACCATTCTCCCCATCCCCAAATATACTTAAAGACCGACAATGTACTCGTACCTTCAGCACAGCAGCAACCAGCGTCGTGTCGCGGACCGTGGTATCAACACTGCAGTGTCGTGACGCCAAGTATGGTGTCTCCACTACAGCGTCGTTATTCTTTTATTACGTTTTACTTGCGAGCCTCCTGCTCGCGAGTCTTTACCGCCGAAGTTGTACAGGCCGGCGAGCCAACAGCGTATCTCTAACCAGACACTGTCATCAGCGACTGCTGGGTGTCAGACTTTCCTCCTATTAGAAATATAGAAAAACGTAGCTGCTCTGGTGTTGCAGATGTAAGTGGGCGTTGGTAATAACTTCACTCGATGACAAACGAGCTAGCGACTCTCCAAATGGCAGGTGATTACCGTCGCCCACGTCTTTTTCATTCATTCCACACTCGCCGAATGAAACGCAGAAGTACAAAGTGCCTCTACTTCACGGCGGTATTCTGCGAGGACGTGGTACCAACCCGGTCGAGCCAGCTCATTCAAGCAGCAGCAAAACCGCGACATGGCTCTACCACGTTAAAACGTGGTAGAGCCATGTCGTGCATTACAATTTGATTTTGAAGGGCATCCAATATAATAATGATCATCAAAAAGGAAACCCTTCTCGTATACAAGGAAAAAAATAAATCTCTTTCGTATAAATAACTATTATTTATGTAGCAATTTCCTTTGAAGTTTCTGGTGTTTTGTGAGATTGGTTTATAGATAAGGCTTGACAGTTATAGGCTTGGCAGTAAAGCTTCGGTGTCCTAAGCTAACAAGCTCGTTTTGTGAGCTTGCAAATTTGTAATATTATATTGATAATCACAAAACATAGCTTTCGTAAAGCTAGCTTTTAATGTTTCCAATACTTGTATTATTCTCTGAAATAAAATTGAAATTTGTAATTAAATGTCTAATTTTGTTTGAGTGTTCAAATATTGGAATGGTTCAAATAGATATTTTTTCAATTTATACTATAAACCGTAGGTGAAATGCATTCTCTATATTTCTATACTCTATGGTGGGTGAAAAGGAACCGGGATAAAAAAACCCACCTGCCGCCATTCTTGGCTCTCTGTTTATGGGCCATCTATATGGGCTCTCTTGACACAATAACTAATTGAATGTATCCAATATTGAGTGTTAAATTCCTGTACAAAACAAATCGTTTTATATCAAATATCAATTCTAGTCTGTGTTTACGAACGTGCATTTTATGTACATGGTAGAGCCAAGTGGCGGTTTTTGCTGTTGCTTGAACGGGTCGGCAGACCACCTCACAGCCTCGCAGAATACCGACGTGAAGTAGAAGCATCTTGTGGTTTTGTGTTTCATTCGGTCAGTGAGGTAATCGGAGGCTGACTACCCCCTACCCAAATATCCTTAAAACCGGCAAAGCACAAACTGCTCCTCTGGCTTTACAGATTTAAATGGAGGTCAGTAATCATCAATCATCACCTGATGGTGAACCGCTTGCTCGTTTGTCGCCTTTGCCATAAAAAGAAAAGCGTGGTCTACAGACTGGCACAAAGCTGTAGAGATGACCATCTGTTGATTTTACTTTTAAACATTTGCAAAATGGGTGCAAACCAGGTTATGCTGCGGTAACTAATAAAACAATGACGTAAACATTATACACCCATAATCGCGGCGCCTGGATTTTTAAGCCAAACTGCAAGATTTGGCGCCAAAAAAAAAAAAATTTTGTCAGTAAACACTTCGACAGTGCTTCGAAAAAATCCTACAGCAAGAACACGAAATAATGAAGAAGCCACAGTTCAGTATGATCGTTTGTCGTACTTAATGTGAAATTAGGAGTACTTTGAGTACTGCTAATTTCACACTTTCCTCTGCTAGGTAAAGCTGTCCAGTCTATTGTTTCATGGGATTTTGTAACCGGCAAGGGTTCGTTGTGCTGTAGACTTGACGAATCAACTCAAATCAAATACTCCATGTCCTCATAACCTAAAAATAATTAATTTTAGCGGTCCTGCGATTGGGATTCGGATGCAGGTCAGCTGGGATACAAAGAATTTACGCGAGCGTGAGTGTTTAGTGTTGAAATATTATTAAATATACACTCTAACCACCTGCCCAACGTGGCGGGAAGTCGATGGATGCAGGTGGCTCAGGACCGAGCTTTATGGCAATCGTTGGGGGAGGCCTATGTTCAGCAGTGGACTTGTAGTAGGCTGAAATGATGATGAAGATACACTCTTATTATATTATGATTTCTTTTTATATTCCATATTATGTAATATGCGTATATATAATCACTCACGGCCGTATACCCGAGAATTGGGTGGACAGAAGTCTGAACATTATAGACCTTTCAACCGACTTTTGAGCGGAGCTTATTTGGAAAGTGACACATCTGTCCGTCGTCTTGAAGCTTATCACCGTCTTGTAGTGCAGGCAAATAATACAAATCTTACCAGTTCTTGAAAAGCTCATTGATCCATACAGCGTAAGAAACTCGAGGCACCTGATTAGGAAACAGATCCCCTGACCGCTATAGTGGGATTTTATATACTATTTAAAACATGAGAATCTTAAAAAAAAATGTCAAAATGTATGTATATGTACGTGTCAGAATAAATTGTACAGAAAAATTTTAAATGTACTATATGTATTTTCGTACGATGAAGCAACAGCTTGAAACAGTACAAAGAAAGCAAAGAATTTCAAGGAGGCCACAATTTATACATAACTTGTGAAAAGTAAAACAAAGAAGAATTTAGTAAAAAGGTTTTCACATGAAAGTTTCCTTATGACAGCTATTCTTGCGTGACATACGACGTTAAACACTGACACACACGTCTGTATATTTTTAATAAATAAAAAATAATAATAATACGCTTATTTTATCTCCTACATGGAGATAAAATAAACGTATGCGGTATGTGATAACTAAATCCGACCTGCGCCGTGTTGCTGGAAGTCAATGGATACAGGTGGAACAGGTCTGAGCTGAGATAGGCATTGGAATTTCCGAATACAGATTACCAGGACCTAAAACCAAATACAAACACATTAAACATTACCAGCAACGATTGCAACGACTGGCACCAGTAGAGAGTATATCAAACAGTTACAAACATAGTCATAGGTAGGATAGGCAGGATATATAAATACACGAATGAGTAACATTTTTAAAATATTTAATTTTCAGTTCAATGTTACAAGTGGAATTCATACATTTATATTTTATAAAAAAAAATAATTTTCATTCTGATAATACATTTTTTCAGTGTACTTATATAATGTATTAAAAAAAAAACATTGTTTTTATGTGAGAAAAATTGTGCACACATCGTAGCAAACATCACATTGCTACATTATTATCCACTATTCTAGAAGTCCGTGTGTCCCATGCTGTCGTAATTTACCGCAAGCTTATTTCGTGCGATATGAAACTTTCCCGCGTGACATCGCTCTTTTCTTCTTACCGCCATATTGTATTTACTTCGTTTCGAATTTACGTTCCATTTGTGGCGCCGATTAATTCCTGATATTATCGTGGATTTGCTATCTTTTATTGTACTGCTGGGAAAAGGGCTCCTTCTCTATCTGTGGGGCTGTAGGAGCTGGGAAGTCCGCTAACCCACACTGCTCCAGTGTGGGTTAGCGGACTTCTTTTTTTTTATTTTTTCTCAGATATGCAGGTTTCCTCACGATGTTTCCCTTCGCCGCTGAGCACGTGGTAAATACAGCACTTAAAATTGCTATTAACAATTTCAGTGGTGCCTGCATCGGAAACCGAACCCTGGTCACTTGCGCTCTATGATACTAAAGTGAGCCTCCTGACCACTAGGCTACTACGGCTCTTTCCCTTTAGTTAAAGACTATAATTCTACTACTGAACCCGATTCTTCGTGATACTCTTTTTTAATTTCGGGAATGCTGGATGACGTATGAACAGGGTAACATACAATAGTATACACATTTTTGTCAAATAAAAAAACCTTAAATGAAATAAACCGGAAGTGAAATTACACTTTATTGAGCGATCACTTCGTAAGCGATCGAAACCGGATAAACCAATTTTCGAAGCTTATACTAAGTCCTGAATGAAATTTGTAAGTGGTAGAGCGAAACGGAGGCTTTTGCCAAAGTTAGCAGAACCGGCGTGATGTAGAGGCATCTTGTGCTTCTGCGTTTCGTTCGGTGAGTGAGGTAACCGGAGGCCCTCTCCCCCTAAACTCCTGTGGTGTTGCAGATGTACGTGAGCGACGGTAATCACTTACCGTAACATGACCGCTTGCCGTGTTCCGCAAAAAAACATAGTAATAAACGAATTGCCCAGCGGTTTAAAACATATCTAAGTGGATATAGAATGAATAAAAATATTATATTGATCTTGCGGAATTTACCAAAACTGCTTCTTGGGCAGAGAAGGTCATTCTACGAGTATGCTTAAAAGAGGCCGTGCGGCTCTACCACGTATTAAACACATATATACTGAGAATATTTATTTATTCTTTCTTTTCTTTATTGCCTTAAGCTTAAGGTTACAATGGGCGGACTTAATGCCAAGTGGCATTCTCTACCAGTCAACCCTTGTTATGGTGAAAGGTAGTTGGCAGGTATAAAACAAAGAATAAAAAAAAATAAAATAAAAAACTCCATTAAAAATAACTTGATTAGTACATATAAATAAACTATATAATTAAATAAATATTTATAACATAAAATACACAAATACGTATACTAGTATATAAAAGGATACATAAATAAATATATAACATAAATCTAAAATAGATAAGCCGAATATTGTCAATGATCTATTATTCTATTAGGTAATTACGAAGTAGACTCTTAAACAGTTTCTTGCTAGGAGCTGCTTTTATCTTATCGGGCAGGGCGTTCCAGAGGAGTGTAGCTTGAACAGTAAAAGAAGAGTTATAGTATCCTGTATTATGTTGTGGAACTCGAATCTTAAATTGGTTTATGGAACGAGGCTCTCTGTCATGAGCAGAATAAAGATATTTGAAATTATTCTTAAGATAAGAAGGAGAATTAGGATCAGTTAATACAGAATACAATAAACACAGAATTCTAGAGCTACGCCTTTGTCGAATAGAAAGCCAATTAAGCTTGGAACGTAAAAAGAGACGTGATCATATTTACGTAAACCAAAGATAAATCTAATGCAGTTGTTAAGAAGGCGCTCCAACTTATCGAGACGTGATTGGGATAGGTCCGGGTAACACACATCTGCATAGTCGATAATGGGTAAAATTAAGGATTGAGTGAGCAAAAGCTTAGTTTTAAAGGGTAAGAAATTTTTCAAACTATATAGACAACGTAAGGTGGCAATGACTTTCCGGCTGACTTCAGCAACCTGAGTCTCCCAACACAATGACTGGTCCAGATGAAATTTATATGTATATATATATATTTATTCAAAATATATCTATGTATATTATTTAATTACGTGTAATCTTATTTATTTAATATTATTTATTAGAAATGTATGCACTAAGTTTGCCATTTCAATAAAATTTCCTGTTAGGGTCTGCTGGAAGAAATTTCAATGTATGGAATAAGTAGTACCCTTGTACTAATACTATGTTTTAATGTTTTCATGCCTTTTTGTGTGTTAAAAAAATATATTAAATCTATTTACAATTAGCGAAACAAATTATAATTAATAACTATAAACATTTTATCCAATGTAGTTTATAACAGTCTTCAGAGACAATTGTTATTATCTCTGAACACTGTAATAAACTCCAGTGCACAATTTTCAACTAGACTCGAGTAAACAGGCAACAGTGGAATGATGACAACGTACGTATTGATTGGCAACAGGCAATGTCTCTTCGTTCGTGTAGTAACGTAACGTTCAATGTTGATTTGGTGTAAGCCACGTACACCCCGCAGCAGTGAAACGTTAGTGCACTCAAAGGAGACCAATCAAGCGGCGCCTGTTGCTTATTTGAACGACTGTACGATCTCCTGCTCTACTGCAGCTGAGCTAGAGCGGGCTCTAGTCAGTTGGGAATTGCTTTGGAGGTTTAACAACAACAGGTGTAGATACAGATCTTGATCTTGGAGATGTACGTGGACGATGGTTGCCGCCATTCCTATAAAAAAAAACAATATTAATCAATACAACATTATCAGTCCATTACTGAAAATAGAAAAATCTTGAAATCCATATGCTCTAGTAATAGGAATTTTATCTTTTATACCAATAAGCTTAAATTGTCATTACCAAATATTATGTTATGAATTACAATAATAATCTATATAATGATTATTACGAAATGTATAAAAATGGAGAGCAATGGAGAGAATATCTTTCGTCTGTTTCTTCTCTGTCAAAGGAATCTCATAGATATGATGATGATCTAGATCATCATCATCATCATTTCAGCCTATCAGAAGTCCACTGCTGAACATAGGCCTCCCCCAAAGATTGCCACAAAGCTCGGTCCTGAGCCAGATGTAGGTAAAATATATAAACAGTGTAGGCTTGTATTTACATTACATACATTCGTACTTGTAACGATTCTCGCTATGTGAAAATTATAAATAAAACTGGGAAAAGTATAAAAATGTAATGTGAATAAAAACTGTCTGAAAATATCTAATTCAGAATCCTATCTGAACAGCAAATTAAATTTTTATTATACATACATATTCAGGCCTTGTTCCCAACGGGGTAGGCAAAGACAATCTTCTTCCGCTTGCTACGGTCTGGATATACGTCTTTCGCTTCTTCCACTTTCATCAATCTTCGCATGCATGGTCGTTGGCTAAGAGTTTTTATTATTATATTCTAAAATTTAAAATCAAACAAATTCAATGAATGGGTTGAAAGGTTGGCACAAAATAGGTCCCAAGAAACCGACGAATAGCTGCTTAAAGTTGTTAAGAGACGTTTACTCAGATTCTTGTTATTCTCTCATATTGCGATTAACTGCCAATCGCTGAGCGTTCGATTTAAATGTATGACGAACTGAAGCCGTATATCATTTAAATTCCGGGAGTATTTTAATATCCAAAGTTTTGTTGAGACAAGAAATTCTTGATAAAAAAATAAAGTTGGAAAAACTGAAAAAGTTAAATCTTAAAATAGTCAATGCTGCACGAGCTTTATCGTATAAAGCCAACTGGCACGTACAATTTTTACCCTGCCAGGACAGCTAACTTTTTTTTATCTAACTCGTCAAATATCCAATGACCTGTGTCACGTATTCACCTTCACCTAAAATAATCATTGCTGAAACTTTGTTTTGGAAGTACAACAATACAGCCTCGGATTAATTTAGAGTATACCTTCACGTGTCATAACTCCGAAACAACTGAAATTCTATTCAAATACATGAAAGCTTAGGAAACAAGATAGGATCTTACGGCTTAGAGTTTGACCGCGGCGCTGCGGGCCGTGGGGTCGATTCCGCATGACAAGTATGGCCTATAAATAATTGTTGCGGTTCTTGGTGTCTGCTTTTTATATCCTCCGATATCATTCTATTGTTACGAGTCATATCTGGACATGTGACGCTATAGTTAGTTTTTTTTTATAGAAGAGACGGCAAACGAGCAAGCGGTTCACCTGATGGTAAGTGATTACCGTCGCCCACATACATCTGCAACACCATAGATGCTGCAGGTGCGTTGCCGCTCTTTAAGGATATTTGGGAGATGGGAGGGAAGAGGAGGGGAATCGGGAGGGGGTGTGGGCCTCCGGTTACCTCACTCACCGAACGAAACGCAGAAGCACAAGATGCCTCTACTTCACGCCGGTATTCTGCGAGACGGTGGTACCAATCCGGTCGAGCCGGCCCATTCGAGCAGCAGCTAAAGCCGCCGCTTGGCTCTACCACGCTTAGTTAGTGTTAACAAAATGTTATCCTCCACCCAATCCATGCCGCGGACCAATCAGGTTGCAACAAAAAACAAAAACAACTCGTGCACATTGACCAGTTCATTTGCTTCGTAATATAATAAACATTTAGTAGACGAAGATGTTATGAGTTATGGCATTGAAACTTTCCCACTACCGCCTTTACCAGATTTGGTGTGTGCCAAAATTTTAAAAAAATTAAGTCGGTGCCAATAACTCATAATTCAAATTGAATGGATTCAATATCTGGTGCTCGAATGGGCAGTCTCTACGGGGGTTGTGCGACGTCCTCGCTAAATATCGGTGTGAAATAGAGGCCTGCCTGTACTTCACGCCGGTATTCTGCGAGGCCGTGGTGCTATCGCGTTCGAACAATAGCCGCCGTCTGGCTCTACCACGTATTAAACACGTATATACTGAGAAAATAATATTAAATCTATTTACAATTAGCGAAACAAATTATTATTATTAACAATAAATACCTTATTCAATGGAGTTTATAACAGTATTCAGAGATGATTGATATTATCTCTAAACACTGTAACAAACTCCAGTGCACAATTTTCAACTAGACTCTAGAGGCTTGAACAGAGGCTCCGGTTCTTCTGTTAGTGTGATAACCGGAAGCGCACTTCCTCACTCCCGTTCCCCAAATATCTTTAAAGACCGGCATCGCACCTGCCTCTCCTCTGGTGTTGCAGATTTACCTGGACGACGGTAATCACTTGCCAGCCGGTGAGCCGCTTGTTCCTTTGTCTCCTTTTTCGTAAAAAAACAGACCATGATTTTTTATTTATTAATTGGGAAATATTAAAAAAAAAATCTTTTATTTAATGCAAAGTCACACAGCGCGTATATACTTCATTACAGTACAGTTACAGTTGATTAAATAAAAAGAGCAATATAAGGAAATAGAGAAAACAATATCTGTATCACAGAAACATAAATTTTTGGAAGAGATTAAATTAAAATGGAAATAATGAATAAGTAGTTTCTTATGCTATAGTTGCGATAAGGTTATGTAAATATAAGCGTAAGAAGTGAATTGCCAATAAGTTTTTATGTATTGAAATGAAACATACAGAATGGTTTGTAGAAAAACTGGTTAACATTATAAGCTATTTAACATATCAACAATTTCATTTAAAAAACATCTTTACTTTCTATAAAATGATCTACACTTGAGAAATGTTTAGTGAAAGAATAGTAAAATTTAAGGTAATATTCCTAATATTATTTCTGAATGTACTTGATACTGGATTACGATATAGTTTCATCTAAAGAAAATCATATTTAATACTCTTCGAGCGGATGGATCTATGAATCTTATAGACGGTGTAAACTCATGAAGGATCAAGAATCACGCACTAAGGTCACGAATCACGCACTAAGATAGTTTATAGCTTTATAAAATATATTGCCACCCATTCATTACATTTGTTACTTTTTTATTCGACTACGTGTAGAATAAAGATACAAAAACACTTAAGTGTAAACTAAAATCCGTTCTAACCTAGAGACTAACAGAATCAAATCAACCCTACGAACAGCAGACAGTTCTGTTTGCATAGGCTTGTGATTAAATAACAATTATTGATTAAAAAAACTTCTTGGTTACAACTGATGTAAAAGTAAAGTAAAGTAGCATCCTATAAGTGCCCACTGCTGGGAAAAGGCCTCTTTCTCAAATACGAGTATCAGAGAGGGTTTAGGAGCCGGGAAGAGCCCGCCACGCTGCTACAGTGCGGGTTGGCGGGCTTCACATATACTCGAAATAATATTTTTATTATTTGTCAGACATGCAGGTTTCCCACGATGTTTTCCGTCACCGCTGAGCACGTGGTAAATAACAGCACTTAAAATTGCTATTAACAATTTTTAGTGTTGCCGGCACCGGGGATCGAACCCGGGTCACTCGCGCTCTGTGAAACTAAAGTGAACGTCCTTACCACTAGACTACCACGGCTCTTGTACAAACTGATGTACTGTTTAACATTTTGTGCGATAGACATTAAAAAGTTTTACCTCCAAATTGCAATTATTAGTGGATGGGTACAGTATAGTACAGGCATATAGATACTGGTTCTATGCTTACCATCGATCCTGCTCATTATGCTTATTTTAGGCAAAGCTTCCATCAAATATAGTTACGAATGCGCTTTCATAAATTGACAGACGGTGTTAACGAAACTCTTTGGCATGCAAATAAGGTTTGCTTTACACTGCTTAACATGTACATAATTTTCTCAATAAAAAAAAAAAGACGATAGAAATTCGGAACTATGGAGGCGCGCTAAGGGGCAGTGCAGTGATGGCTTTCAAAGTAAGTGGAAGAGAAAAGGGGAGAAAAAGGAAGAAAAGAAGAAACAAAACTTTGCCTCCAATTCAGGTCTATATCCTCTAGACCTGAATTGGAGGCAAAGTGACCAGTGGTAGGATGAGACATAAGAAGGCCCGTTGAAGAAAAAACCCGTAGAAACTCTGCGCTCTTTGTAAGTAGTCAAATAAAACTTCAAGATACTAAAGTTTTTCTCCAATCTCGCAATTTAACTCTTTTTACCGCTGCTGATGAAGCGTACCTACGTGTATGTCAAGTAAAGGTCAAGTAAAAGCGGTTAAAATTGCTTAAAAATGATACATTTCACCAAGACAACGAAGAAAGACACTTCCAGTTCAAGTTTCATGTACTCGTATGAATGCGTTTAAATTTAAGAGTTACTAGGAGCACGTTATAAATGATACAATTCTCTTTACAGAGAAAATATTCATGCGAAACTCTTAAAATAAAACTAGGTAAGTAGTCTGGAATAGTTTTATGTTACGGAAATGTTAAAGAATATCGTATATCTTTCGGAATGTTAAAATACTAACGAAAAATGTGTGGAACGTAATAAAAAGAGTATTTTTCGGCAGTGGTTTTGATGTTTGAAATGAGAGTATATTTAATAAAGACGTGGATTTTAATTTTTAGATTGTTAGATTCAAAATACAATATATGAATATGTTTACACTAACGACCTGTGATTAAAAAGCACATATGTTTGTTTAACAAACACAAGCTTGTGTCGTTCGTTTCAAAAAAACAAAAAAAACTTTATTAAAACATATAAAGTTTTTTTTTACTTTGTTCTCCTCTCCTATAATATACAAAGATGAATGACAGAATAGAAATGTTTATCATTTCATATAATGCATAGCGCTAGCTGACAAAAGAGGTTTTTGTTGTAGTAATTATAGAATAACCACATCACCAGCTAGATGCATGTTAGTACATACATACATATATTCACGCCTTGTTCCCAACGGGGTAGGCAGAGACAATCTCCTTCCTCTTGCTACGGTCCTAACATACGTCTTTCGCTCCTTCCACTTTCATGAATCTTCGCATGCATGCTCGTTGGTTGACCTGACCTATTTTCAGAACATCTCCTATTTTATTTGTGAAATGTTCGCCTAGGTCTTCCTCTCCCGAAACTACCATTATGTATCTATATACCGAACTATATTTTTGTGTGGTCTATTTGTGTTTGTAGACTAACCTAAAATATTGATACCGGTAGATGACCCTGAAGATCCTTTAAGGCGATGCCGTATGCCGGTCGGATGCCTAAAAAAAAAGTTGTGAAGCATTTTCTGGTTTAAATTTGTCGTTGAGTGAGTGTAGTGTTTACACGGTCGCTTTCGCTAATATTTACAGCACTGTAATATTTCTTTGACGAGTGATAACTTATTTCTTTTAATTCTTCTGGGTTCGCTTTTATATCGCCTTAACTCCAAAGGAGTATGGCCTGTTATGAAACGCAAGCCTATAACGTACTTGCGTGTATCTGCTGGATACATTTTTGGGCCTGGTGTTACTTCACTCACCGAACGAAAAGCAGAAGCACAAGATGCATCTTTTTCACGCCGGTATTATGTGAGAACCTTGGTACTACCCCGGTAGAGCAGCAGCAAGTGCAGCAGTTTAGCTCTACCGCGTATATAACACGCACAAAGACAGCTAATGCAAAATACGATGAAACCAAACAATGGGTTCCTATTCTCCTTCATCATCGCGCACTACGAACACACTGGATCTTTTCATGAATGAGTCAACAAAACCGGGTGTGCTGTGGATGGAACATTTGCTCATACGAAGTTGGGCTGACAAATTGGTGCTCGCGGTGAAGGTACCTTCGCTATATAGATGCTGATCACCATCAAAAGTCTTTGTATTTTGGATCGGCATTTTCTTTATTTTTTTTCTGTAATAGTGGGCAAACGAGCAAGCGGCTCACCCATCAGGTTAGTCATTACCGTCGCCCATGTACATCTGCAACACCTTAGGTGCTGCAGGTACATTGCCGGCATTAAAGGATATTTGAGAGATGGGAGAGAGGATGAGGAGGGCTGGACGGGGAAGCTGATCTTCCGGTTACCTCAATCACCGAACGCGGAAACACAAGTTGCCTCTACTTCACGCCGGTCGTCTGCGTCTGCCGTGGTATTACCCCGGTCGCGTCAGCCCATTCGAGCTACAGCAAAAGCCGATGCTTGGCTCTACCACGTTCTTAATGTTATTCGAATAATTTTCCACCATCGGTCGATTGCCAGAGCCTTGTCCGTCTGTCAGGAGAGAGTACGTGCAGGTGAGATCGAACAATGGTGAAACGTTTTTCTATATTCCATCAACACTATACTCCAAATGTCGGTTTGGTGCAGACAAGTGGTATTATCCCCAGCTCAACACTCTTCACTATGTTACCGTCCAAAAAATCAATTTATCTGCAGACTAGTATTTTCATGCATCTATTGTTCATGTAAAAAAAAAGTAAAGTAGCAGCCTGTAAGTGCCTACTGCTGGGCAAAGGCCTCCTTCTCAAATACGAGTATCAGAGAGGGGTTTAGGAGCCAGGAATGGCCCGCCACGCTGCTCCAGTGCAGGTTGGCGGGGTTCACATATCCCCGAAATAATATTTTTAATATTTCTCAGGCATGCAGGTTTCCTCACGATGTTTTCCTTCACCGTTGAGCACGTGGTAAATACAGCACTTAAAATTGCTATTAACAATTTAGCGGTGCCGACACCGGGGATCGAACCCAGGTCACACGCGCTCTGTGAAACTGAAGTGAGCGTCATGACCACTAGGCTCGTGATTCTCGGCGATTTTAATGCCCACCACACCGATTGGCTCGGTTCTCGCATAACCGATCATGCGGGGAGATCTGTTCACGACTTTGCATTACCATATGGCCTGACACAACTGGTAACCTCGCCGACGCGGATCCCAGACGTGGAAGGTCATACACCTTCCCTGTTGGACCTTTTGCTGACCTCACACCCGGACGGATATTTGGTCTCAGTCGATGCTCCTCTTGGCTCGTCGGACCACTGTCTGATCCGGAGTGTAGTGCCTATCGCGCGCCGATCCCGAACGCGATCTGCGGGCTTCCGCCGTGTGTGACACTATAGGTCGGCAGATTGGGATGGAATGCGGTCTTTCTTTGCTTCCTACCCATGGGGGCAGGTTTGCTTCTCGCTGGATGATCCCAACGCCGTTGCAGATTCTGTCACCGATGTGGTACTTCAGGGAATGGAACTTTTTATTCCGTTCTCTGCAGTGCCTGTCGGAGGTAAATCCCAGCCTTGGTTTGGTCGCACCTGCAAAATAGCGTCACGCCGAAAGCGGAAGTGCTACCAGGCCTGGGCCGAAGCATCGGCGTCTCGGGATGCAAAACCAGTGCTCTTAAAACGAGTACAACTCTGCCTCCAGGTCCTTCAAAAGAGTTATCGCTGCGGCAAAGTTAAAGCACATTGGCAGAATTGGCGCGAGACTAGTTCGCCTCCCATCGGGATCCCGCGCATTCTGGTCTCTCGCCAAGGCTGTCCAGGGAATTTCTGTCAGCCATCTCTCCCATCTCTACACAAGGAGGATGATTCGCTGGCCCATACTGCAAAAGAGAAAGCCGATCTCTTGGGCTCTCTTTTGCATCCAACTCGACTCTTGATGACCGGGGAAACTCTCCACCTACCATCCCGTGGTGTAAGTGCTCCATGCCGGAAATTCAGTTTCTGCAGAGCTCAGTGCGAAAGGCACTCCGCTCCTGGACATTCATAAGTCGAGTGGGCCGGACGGAATCCTCCAATTGTGCTGAGGATGTGTGCCCCTGAGTTGGCACCGGTTCTCACGCGTCTTTTCCGGCACTCCTACTCTTCAGGCGTCGTCCCGGAATCTTGGAAGACAGCATTTGTGCATCCAATACCCAAAAGGCGACCGCTCTGATCCGTCCAACTACAGGCCTATTGCCATCACCCCCTTGTTATCTAAAATAATGGAGTCACTCATCAACACCCAGCTCCTGAGGTACCTGGAGGAACACCAGCTCATCAGTGACCGACAGTACGGTTTCCGTCACGGACGATCAGCTGGTGATCTTCTAGTTTACCTGACTCACCGATGGGCAGAAGCAGTTGAGTCTAAGGGGGAGGCTTTGGCGGTTAGTCTGGACGTAGCGAAAGCATTTGATAGGGTTTGGCATAAAGCGCTTCTTTCAAAGCTTTCATCTTACGGGGTTCCTGAGAGATTGTGCAACTGGGTCACCAGCTTCCTCACGGATCGGAGCATCAAGGTTGTTGTCGACGGTGCATGCTCGGACCCCAAACCCGTGAATGCTGGTGTTCCACAAGGCTGTGTGCTATCTCCCACTCTGTTCCTTCTGCATATCAACGACATGCTACAAATCAGTAGCATTCATTGCTATGCAGACGACAGCACGGGTGATGCCCTATATACAGGCCGTGCGAATATTTCTCGGGAACACGTCGACGAGTGCCGGAACAAACTTGTGTCTGAAGTCGAGACCTTGTTATTCAAAGTCTCGGATTGGGGTCGACGTAATTTGGTCCTATTCAACCCCAAAAGACACAGGTTTGCGCGTTCACCGCTAAAAGAATCCCTTTGTCGTTTCTCCTCTTTTGAGAACATTCCCCTTATTGCCTCAGCCAGTATCAGAATCCTTGGCGTTGACATATCGAGCGACGTTCAGTTCCGTGGTCACTTGGAGGGAAAGGCCAAATTGGCCTCCAAAAAGCTTGGTGTGCTCTGTAGAGCGGGACAGTATTTCATGCCGGTCCACCGTTTGCAACTTTATAAGGCGCAAGTTCGGCCCCACATGGAATACTGTCATCATCTCTGGGCAGGGGCACCCCAGTACCAACTCCTTCAATTTGACCGCATCCAACGTCGAGCGGCTCGAATTGTCGGCGACCAAGCTCTATCTGATCGGCTTGATCCTTTGGCCTTGCGAAGAGATGTTGCTTCTCTTTGCACTTTTTACAAAATTTTCCACGGGGAATGTTCTGAGGAACTGTTCGGATTGATCCCAGCTGCTGAGTTTCACCATCGTACATCGCGACAGAATTCGAAGTTCCATCGATACCACCTAGATGGTTGGCATTCCACCACAGTGCGTTTTAATCGAAGTTTTGTGCCACGCACTTCGATTTTGTGGAATCAGCTGTCGCCAGCAGTATTTCCGAACAGTTACGACTTAGGGACCTTCAAGAAAAGAGCTTATTCCTTCCTTAAAGGCCGGCAGCACATCTGTAGCTCCTCTGGTGTTGTGGATGTTCGTGGGCGTCGGTGATCACTTACCATCAGGTGAGCTGCACGCTCGTTTGCCCCCTTCTTCTATAAAAAAAAAAAAAGGCTACCACGGCTCTTGCTCTTGTAAGGTAATTTAAATTGATGTTATAACCTCCATATTCCTCCCAGAAGATATAATGTTGCAACGGGTAATTTGCGCAAAATTCACGGAATTACACCGCCGACGCACGGAATTACTATGAGGTTCATGTATAGCATATGTCTGCAAAAACATTCGTAAATGGTTAAAGTGAATAATAAAATAATAATATATTTACTTATTTATTCTTCATTGTGTCAATAAGGAATACATTGGGCGGACTTAACGCCTTTTGGCATTCTCCACCAGTCAACCCCGAGAAAGAAAACATGTTGGAAGGTTCAAAATAAATAATAAATATAAATATATATATTTTTCGACTCAGGCTAGCTTATATGACGTCCGGATGTCATACACCTCAGTCCTCCGTGACCACGGCTGCTGTAGAGCGTCGGGAATATAAAAACACAGTTTCATTTCAAATGTGTTGTGTTCGAGTAAATACAGGAAATTATTATAATATAAGATATTTTTTTTTATGAAAAAGACGGCAAACGAGCAAGCGGTTCAGCGTCACACACATACATCTGCAACACCAGATGCTGAGGTGCGTTGCCGATCTTTAAGGATATTTGGGAGGGAAGAGGAGAGGAATAGGGAGCACAAGATGCATCTACTTCACGCCGGTATTCTGCGAGGCCGTGGTATCAATCCGGTCGAGCCGACCCATTCGAGCAGCAGCTAAAGCCCCCGCTTGGCTCTACCACGCTTATAATACTCCAAGATGATAATACTCCATGTTTGCCGAGCTGTGGCCACACTAACAAACATCTTATTGGCACGTATTTCCTCTCCTATGGTGTTACCACCTTGTCGTGACGTGATCTCATTAGCCTTGGCTTGGTGACCCTCGGGGAATGAGAAGAAACCAAGCGGGAGCAGGGACTTGTTGTATAGGTGGAACGTCTGGAATTGTTTCACTTTCTAGTGCTGTTGGCGGTCCCTCATCGACATAGGACAATCCTCTGCATTTCCCTCCTGGCTAGCCGTCTCTCCCAAGCTTTTTTTTAAGAAAAAAAAACGTCAAATACTTTTTTACCCGTACCAGTCAACGGGGGCACTCGAAAAAAAAATTCTTGTTTATAAAGTAATTAAAAGTCTTAAGGACTTATGTTTCTTCTAGAAGTCACTTACTCGTGGTACGTTTCTTGTAAACTTGAGTGTCGAATACAAATAGGACAATATATGTCCCGAACATATAACGCCTTGTGACATTCTTAAATTGTTTTCTGTAATATATCTATATTAAAAAAAGCCTTAAAAAAAACTTTTTAGCGTATTTAAGAGTCAAAGCTCTCTTAAGCCCTTCAAGTGCTTTATTTGAATATTTAAGCAGTTGGAAACTTTGAAAACGTCTCACTGTTCGCATTTACCGTTCCACACTTACCTCGAGAAATATTTTCTTGCTTTTTAATTATTTGTCGAACATCAGATGGCATAAAGTGTTTTGTGTAATAATGCAACAGCTTTTATATGCCAACTGCTGGCCAAATGGTCTGCCGCGCTTCTCCAGTGCGGGGTGGTGGAAAATATATTTAATTAGACTCAGACATGCTGGTGTCCCCACGATGTTATCCTTCACCGCAGACCTTGTAATAAATTCATCACTTAAGTTTTAAATTATTCATATAAATACCCAACTTTAGTATATATATATATATATATTTAGCGCGATAAAGCGTCAGGGCGTCGACTAGGCTACCAGAGCTTGGCTACTAGTGCGTTTATAATGAACAAAATAAGCCAGGTGTTTTCAATTATGCAAAATTCATTGGAGCTTTATGGATTATTGAGGAACCTAGGCAGCCTAGTGGTCAGGGCGCCCACTTTATTTCACTCGCTTACTTTGATTCGTAGAGCGCGAATGACCTGGGTTCGATTCCCGTTGCCGGCACCATTAAAATTGTTAACAGCAATTTTAAGCGCTGTGTTTACCACGTTCTCGACTGTGAAGGAAACTTGGATGTCAGAAAAATACAAAAATATATTATTTCGCGGATAAGTGAAGCCTACCAACCAGCGCAGGAGTAGCATGCTGGGCCGTTTCCGGCTGCAAAACCCGCTCAGATATTTGATGAGGCCTTTGCCCCTTTACTTTTACTTTACTTTGAATATTTTGGATTTGATTTTGTTTTAGAAGATTTTGAAAGCTGTTGCTCTTCAAAAGCTTTTCTAAAGCTTTTTCGAAAAATTCAAGTTTACAATATGTTGTGTTGCAACAGAAGCACCTAACCCTGTCATCCATGGGGTTAGGCAAAGATTTGGTACTAGCACAGCGTAGTCAGACCGACTTCCGGTACCCACATTTTGCCGCTCCATGAGACATAACGTGATATGTCGCGAGCATCGACGGGTTACACTTTAGAAATATATATTAATATGTATGTATATATTCACGCCTTGTTCCCAACGGGGTAGGCAGAGACGATCTTCTTCCACTTGATCCGGTCCTGACATACGTCTTTCGCTTCTTCCACTTTCATCAATCTTCGCATGCATGCTCGTTGGTTTAGAGTACTCTTGACTTGGCCCTTTTTCAGAACTTCTCCGATTTGATCGTGAAATGTTTGCCTAGATCTTCCTCGTCCGACTCTACCATTTACGTTTACATATATTAAATATATATTAAAGCTTTCTTTAATTTAGAGTCGGACATACATTATTTATTTTATTTATTTGAGAGCCTTGTAGTGGGCATTTACAAGCTTTACTTTACTTTACTTTTTATATATTACTTAGAGGGTTTGTTTACACTTAGGGTTAGGGTTAGGTTACCTCCTAAACTCTCTCAGATGCTAGTATTTGAGAAGGAGGCCTTTGTCCAACAGTCGGCACTTACGGGCTGCTGCTTTACTTTGGTTGTAGGAGTTATAGCCACAATAGCTGAGTGGTTAAGGTATCCGGCTTCGAATCAGAAAACTCTAGTTCGGTACACTATAGTAACAATGAGTTTTATCCAACCCGATGTACGATTTATATTGTTAGCATGAATATTAAGACGGCGATCTGCTGACCACCTGACACGTTGTTTCAAATAAACTGGGTTAAACGGTTAAAAAATTTCAAGGCCTCTGACCGCCCCAGTGTTGGGTATACGATCGCGCAGGGTCATATTAATTTTATTTATTATAAAACTCCGGAACGTTTCCCTCGGTCGACCTCGATCGCGCTCTAGTTGAAATGGGGTAGCAAAGTTACTTAAGCCATCGCAATTAAATTTAGTCAGATATTCCTGTTCGATCCGTACTTCTTTGGAATGCGCTCCCACTCGAAATCAGAGCGGCTAACAGTCGGTACATATTTAAAAAGAAAGCTAAGGAACATATTCTTAAAAAAATGGCAGAAACTTCACAGTAATAGTCTATTTTTATATATATTTAATATTTAATTTATTAATATATTTAAAAATTGCAAATGTATGTACGTACGTGTGTATGTATTTATTATCATATATGTATTTATTATTGTATGCGTATTTAAATATTGCATGTACATATAGATTTACATTTATTATATATATATATATATTTTTCCTCTCTTTAGTTCTCTCTATTCTATCACCTACACCTACTTCATTTCATCTCTGCATCGTCCAAAGGTTGACTGGTAGAGAATGCTTCTGGCATTAAGTCCGCCTATATACATTTTTATGTATATGAAGTTAAATAAATAAACATATTTATATAATAAAATTTATTACACAGACGACACTAATTTACTAAGTGATATTTTGCAAATTGTATTTATGGTCAAAGTGAATTAAAATCTCAATTAAAAAGAGTGGCCATTATGTTAACGTGCAAGTTTTCCTCACAACGAAGGCCTGGGTAATTAGTGAAAATATTCCTTGTTGAAGTACGTCGCAGAATATTAAAAAGGAAAGATAAGCTTTATGTATTATCTTTCCATAACTCGACAGTGATTATCCACGTCAACATCAATACATATGAATAAGATAAACTACTCCGTTATTGTCAATCATAAATTTTGTAATAATTTTCATTAGAATCAAATGTTGTTAATACTGGTAATAAAAATGTTACATAGATAAAACTTAATAAAGATAGTATATTATAGTAATCTGTTTATTTTTATTTAATAATGTATGTACACACAAGTAAAACGGAAAAAAAGAAAAAAGATACGAAGAAATGGTCTGTACAAAGGTACTGCTTATTTCTTAAGAAATTTCTGTTTTATTGAGCATAACACATTAATATTAAATGTCAATATATTTAAATTAAATACTAATAAAATATTTCAATAGTTTTCTGTATCATTTGTCGTTTGCTTGACATTATTCAGGCTATCATTATATTTCATATAATGTGAAATATTAACCAAGTCAGCAAATTTTATAGATCATGCAAACAAAGTCGCGTGCGCAGCTTGACTACAATAAAACACGTGCCTGGAGAAATATCTTTTAAAGAAACAATTCACATCTACATGGTAGAGGCGGCTTTTGCTGCTGCACCAATGTGCCAACCTGATTAAAGCCACGACACAAACGTCTGCATTTTGTTCAGTTAGTGAGGTAACTGGAGGCCTTCTCACTCATTCCTAACCCCTCTCCCCATCATCCCTGCCTTCCTTTTAAATAGCATTAATGACCAACGCACCTTCAGCTTCTCTGGTGATTCAGATAAACATGGGCGACGGTAAACACTTACCATCAGGTGATCCGCTTGGTTGTCTGACTGGAGCGAATTTATTGCGCCCCAAACACTTGGTTACGATGGTATATGGCGGCTCTCTCTGGTATAGTACCTAGTACTTTATCTGGTACTAACATGAGAGGTTTCCTTCTGAGTCACATCACAAGGGTATACATTTAACAATTCGAACCCGGAGCCTGTGGCCGTCAAACGCTCAGTCACAACGACACCGAACCAACCAAACAAAATAGAAGAAAGAAAGAAAGAAATAAGCCTCATTTAATTGTTTCCTCTCTCCAAACAAAAATGATGTCCACTCATATATGACTATTCTCTGAAAATAACCAAATGTTACATCATGAAGTGGTAGCATTCGTTCACAACGCTCGACGCTACATTAATTTCACAACCGCGGTTGCCAAGGACAGTTTAATTGCAGTACAAAATGATTTGCTACGCTTTAAACTTCAATTGTTAACAGGCGAACTTTTTATACTACAGATTTGCTTGGGAAACGGGTATGAATTGTTTCATATTTCCCACTCTTTGTGAACACTGAATTATTAAGAGTTTAGTATGCGAGATGAAAGGATAATAACATAATAAAACGTACACTTTTTGCGCATAATGCGTTTTATGTTTGTATAAATCTCTAGTTACGCTTCAGGATACCTTTTCTAAGTGTTCGACCGGGACAGTACCATAACTTAACAGATGTACATGGGCGACTGTAATCACTTGCCATAAGGTAAGCCGCTTGCTCGTTTGCTCCCTGTACCATAAAAAAAAGTAAAAAAAGGATAGTAGCATTCTACTCGGTGGACTTCACATATCCTCGAAATAACATTTTTTTTTATTATTTGTCAGACATGCAGTATCCTCACGATGTTGTCCTTCACCGCCGAGAACGTGGTAAATACAGCGGTACTATCGGCATACGGTATTTATCATTTTAGTGATGTCGGCACCGGGGATCGACCCCAGGTCACTCGCATTCTGTGATACCAAAGTGAGCACCCTGACCATGGCTCTTCATATTATTAGTATCCCCCACATTCCATCATTATTCGGACACCAGAGCATCATTTATTAACCAGCTGGCAGCTTTCGTTAGTTGGCATTTGCATTAATATTCCTGGTCAGTTAACGCCAATCGCTTAGCCAAACTAGGG
This sequence comes from Bhutanitis thaidina, assembly GCA_029286595.1. NCBI lineage: Eukaryota > Metazoa > Arthropoda > Insecta > Lepidoptera > Papilionidae > Bhutanitis > Bhutanitis thaidina. The sequence goes on along the minus strand of JAGSMS010000020.1, from coordinate 1,873,810 downwards.
TCTTAAACCCGACCAGCCACACCAGCGTCTAGAGAGGAACTCTATCTAAACCTGTCGGAAGTCATATAATTTTTGAGGGATTTTCTGTATTTTTTTAATAAATATTTTTATTATTAAACTTCATATACATGTGTATAGGCATGTTTGACTTCATGCCTAAAGCATTCTATACTAGTCAACCTTTGGACGGTGCAGAGATGAAATGAACTAGGTGTAGGTGATAAAATATAGAGTACAAAAGAGATAAAAAAAAATAATGTAAATCTATATACATAGATACAATATTTAACATTTACAATACTAAATACATACACACGTACATACATACATTTATATTTTTTAATAACTCTAGTCGATTTTCAGTAGGGATTACTTGGCCGAGGAGATAAGACCGGATGCCACCTTACTGTCGTTCTAACATAAAAGATATTTATAATAGACAAAGTCGTGGATACCAATTGTTTCTTTAAGTTACACATTGACTATATCTTGTCATTAACAATTTTATTTTGGCTTTTCTAGTGCATGATCACATATGTTATTTGGTTGACATGGTGATATGTAACGAGTGCTCATGTCATAGCTCTAATAAATCAGAGAGACAATTTAGTACATTGCTGTTCGTGCATGCCGGTAACAGTGAATAATGGCAATTATAAATCCAAGCTTCTATGCAGATTGTGACAGGCATTTAGTCTAGAAACATCCTGCCGTTAGAGAGTAGTAAAAACATTAATAGTTACTGCCTTAAAATATATTTGAATGTTGTTGCAATTAAGTAGTACTTTGTTTTATAGTTTACGTATTTTCTCAATATCCTGCATGTAAACTAAAGTGAAGTAATGTAGCAGCCTGTTAGTGCCCGCTGCTGGACCAAGGCCTCCTTCTCAAAGATCTGGGAGACTACAGGAGCTGGGACTGGCCCGCCACGCTACATATACTCGAAATAATATTTTTTTACTATTTCTCAGGTACGCAGGTGGTAAATAGAGCACTTAAAATTGCTATTAACAATATTAGCGATTCCGGCACCGGGGATCGAACCCAGGTCACTTGCGCTCTATGATACTAAAGCGAGCGCCCTGACCACTAGGCTACCTACATGACACCTCTTTAAATTGTGTGACTGTTAGTTTTTTATATAGCTTAGTTATATTTAGCATGTATTTGGAACAATTTACTTCTACTTCAATAATTAGTTATGGGAAAGATAACGTTAAAGGATTTCAGCAAAGAAAACTGCATATTTAAAACACTGTTGTTAGCAGAATCGGGTACATCGCGTCCTTGCCACTTCGTCAGCTTGCCTTTAAAAGGTTCTTTGGTGCCTTTAAAAGGTTCGAGGAGGGCGATTGCCGCCATGTGGGTCATACTTGTGAACAGGCGCTGCTTGTGGAGGCTGGTCTGCTCGAGTGTGCAGTCCACTAGTGCTTGAACAAAAAATAATCAAAACGTAACGGAATACGTACGGAGTTTCTCTCGTCTGTTTCTTTGCCAGAGGAGGTGGTATCATCATCATCATCATCATTCCAGCCTATCAGAAGTCCACTGCTGAACATAGGCCTCCCCCAAAGATTGCCACGAAGCTCGGTCCTGAGCCACCTGCATCCATCGACTTCCCGCAACGCTGCGCAGGTCGTCACTCCATCTTGTGGGGGGTAGTCCTACACTGCGTTTGCCTGTACGTGGCTGCAACTCGAGAACCTTTTTTCCCCAGCGGTTGTTCAGGTGGTATACTGATGAGAAATGGGTGCTTTTCTATGTGAAACTTATGTACCGGTGACGTGGATCACAAGATAGATTTTCAGGTTTTTTGTTTAAAAAAACATAGTATGATAAATTTACTCAAAATCGCATGTAATGCGCAGCGTCATTCGATCTCAGAGTACTTCGTTCACTTTAACTTCCCATACCGCTGAAACAAGATTTGCACACAGCTTTAACGTTCATCAAAATTTGCATTTTAAAAGCACAAGTTAAGCATCACCTTGATGGCAGCAAGAGCGTCTTACAATATATGAACATGAATTAGCGAGTTTACTCTAGGCGGTACGTAAAACTAAGAATTAACTACGAGCTCATAATTATAATATTCCTGTTTTCAAATATACTTTAACGCCATTTTGTATTTTGGTAAGAAAAAAAAAAAATGAAGAAGCCGTATTCGCACAAGGGCCGTGTGTTCGCTATAGAATTATAGTAGATATCATTGTTACTTGGATTTGATTCCCGATTCCGGAACCTATAACATTTGTACTGCAATTTTATGTGAACGTTGATTGTAATTGGTACGGCATTGTAGGCAGTTCGATAGCCCGGCTGACCTACTGGCTCAAGGGCGATGAATTTTGAGGGCCTCTGTGGAGTTCATTAGTTTCCCTGGGTGTCCAGCAGCTCTCGAAGGAGCGCCTCGCCCTCGGGAGGTCGGGTTTGTAAAGGTGCCAGGTTCAGGACGTGTGTGTGCTGGGAAACATCCGTACTTGTAAGTGGTACTTGTAGCCAAACGGCGTCTTTCGCTGCTGCTGGCAGTCTCGTCCGGTATAGTACCACGGCCTCGCAGAATACCGGATTAAACAGAGGCATATTGTGATTCTGCGTTACTTTTAGTGAGTGAAGAACCCAGCGAACCATTCCTTCTTCCCCTTCCATCCCTTCGTTTTCCTTCCCCCACTCCCTCTCCTTTACCCAAATATAGATAAATGCCGGCAACACAGCTGCAACTCCTCCGGTGTTAAAGATTTACGTGGTGTGAGCGCTTTCTCGTTTGGCCCCTATCTTATAAAAAAAAAAACTTGACCCTGAAGGAAAACATTATAAGGAAACTTGTGCAAAATCCTTTCCACATCTTTAGAAGTCTGAAAGACTATTCTAACCTCAAAAACTTCCTTTTACAAAAATCTCAAGATGTCTGTCTGTCTAGTAAAGGCATATTAATTAACCGCTATTTTTTGTTTTTTTTTTTTACTTTTGAGATGATTCTATGTCCAATAGAAAACATTGCTAAGGTTATGTCAGGCGATTTGATAGTGACGATGTATTTCTCACTATATATATCATATACACCGTATTTATCATATAGGCATACAACAAAAATTATAAATGTACGTAAATTTCATGTAAATGTGCAAAATGCAATGAAAAACAAAGACATACAGTAATTGGTACTGCGAACACTAGCGGTTGAAAATCCATAATTATCTTCAATGCTGCGTAGAAATAAATGCTCGACGTATTCTCGAAGTCATATTGTGGAGCACGCGATGTCATTCGTATCTTAATATTGTTCATAGGCAATTTACTTCCAATATGCCTTGGCGTGTTGAAAAAAAAAACCATAACTCTGTAGTTGCAATGTGTCCTGTTATTAAATTAAGTAATTATTATATTGGGGTTATTTATAAAGATACTCGTCTGGTTGGGTGATACATATAAATATGTATACATACATAAAATACAATAAAATAAATAAATAAATTATAGCCCAAAAAAAATTATTCATTATTATTGTGGTATTATTATAAATAGACATTTTATAAAGGAAGAAAGAAAAAAGGAAAAATATTTTTATTTGCAACATATATCATTATAATATGCTAAATCAATCCATTATGTCTATGATAGTAGAAAATTTTAACTTACATTAATCTATGATCTTCACACTACGCGAGGCTGTACATTAAAGACTTTTCTGATATAATACATATTTTATATTTAATAGACCATTCATTGCGATCATCTCCGAACATGCCATAGAAATAATAAGGTTAATATAAATATCAAAGTGTCGTGCTTGAACTGGAATTCCTTTGTGTACGTTACACTGTTGTTTGAAAATATTATAGAAAAAAGTTCAAAGGGTTCAAAGGTAATACTATCTCATCTCCAACTCGAAATGTTTATTTGCCACCCGAGAACAAAATGGCTCTAAAATAAAGCGATGTATGTGGAGATTTTTTGGCTTTTAACAGGGATGAAATTTGCGGTAATAGGTAAACCTCCGTGTGACTTAACTATAGAATTTGTTTTGTTTCAACTTGTCACGAAATATATAAATATATAATAGTTAAAATAAAAGTTATGAAAATCACGTCCGCGAGATAGCGTATGATATCACCTTCGGGTAAGTGATTCTCGACGTCTGCAACAACAGACGAGCTGCAGGAGCGTCGTCGATCTTAAGGGACATTTGGGGATGGTGGAGGGAGACGAAGTCCCACTTCCTTCCAAGGGTCGAAGTGGGCCTCCGATTACCACTCTCACCAATTAAACGCAGAAGCACAAGATGCGTCTATTTCATGCTCATGTTCTGCGACGCCACGGTGCTACCCCGGCCGGGCCGGCCCATTCGAGCAACAGCAGAGCCCGTCGATTCTTAAATCTTACAATAACAAAGATTTCGTTTTTAAAAGTTGATTAATTTGTGTTAATAAACTGTGTCTACTGGCTTTCCGTGGTTGCCTTTAAGTAAGGTGGCACATGCCTTTATTTTAAAAAACTATTTTATATAAAAAAAAAATTATGTGTTAACCTTGTTGCTAATCCTTAATAAATATATAAATAAAATAATAGAAAAAGGTTTTGGAATTCATTCATTCTAATGTAAATCTTATATATATATATGAACATAATATTTTTGTGCAACCGACTACATTTTTTCCGTTCAATCTAATGGGTAGACTGGTAGAGAATGCCTCTTGGCATTAAGTCTGCCTTTTTGTTCTGTAATGTGCAAATAGTGTTTTAATAAATTAATCAAAGATTGACTGGTAGAGAATGTTTCTGGCATTAAGTCCGCCTATATACATTATCATGTACATGAAGTTTAATAAATAAAATAAATAAATCCAATCAAGGTAGGTTTTTATATATCGGAATATAAAAATCTTCTTCAATAAAAATAATTATCCTTTAATGCAAGGATTTTGTATTAACTTGAACAATCTGAAGTTAGCTTAAATCAGTACGGAAAGTGTAATGAACAGACGAATGTTTAATAATTAGTTTAGAATGCCAGAGGCCTCGTTATCTTTCCAACTTTGGTGGTGAATGGACCTACACGAAATGAAACTCTTCGAGTACTTTATTTAATTATTATTATAAGAATAAAATGGTTATACCAATAAGCGATTAGACTATTTTAGAAAAGCCTCGTAGATCATAGGGCTCAGTTTGAAAAAAGAGATCGTATAAATACAAAAACCAATGGTCCATTCCATTGGTTTTTGTCTCATCTGCCACGCACTACGACTTTGTGGAATCAGCAGTCGCCAGCGGTATTTCCGAACAGTTACGACTTAGGGAGCTTCAAGAAAAGAGCTTATTACTTCCTTAAAGGCCGGCAGCGCATCTGTAGCTCCTCCGGTGTTGTGGATGTCTGTGGGCGTCGGTGATCACTTACCATCAGGTGCCCCTACTTCTATAAAAAAAAAATAACATTTACTGTGCATTTCTAACGTTACTTAAAAGTTGAAAACTGCTAATAGTTCAACGCGGGACCATGCTTGGGAAGGTGATGAGCGAACGCACCACCAGGCCCTCGTGAATTGGAGCCCGTCATCGATCGGACATTTTTCGTTTATCAGTTTTACGACACCCACTGGAAACACTACGGTTCCTTATTTTGTTTGCCACTGTTTGTCGTGTTGTTTCCCTGTTTCGCTCTTTAGAAAGTCATTATCGCGCTTGCTCTACTTTATCCTTTGTGTAACGAAAATATAAAAAAAAAAAAATTGTTTCTTTACAAAAATTCCTTTATGAAATGATTTTAATATCAACGCCTTTATTCAAGTCATCTTTGAGCAAGTATATTCAGTTAAATCGAAAGGAAACTGAGGCTTTTAGATGAATGATATCTTCCAAACATTTGAGCAGATATGTACGGGTAAGGAATGTTACAATTGTGCCTAACAGAGCTTGCAAATAGGTGTTATCAAATGTAAATGGCAGGGGTACATCCGCCTAATATAATTTCTATGTTAATAATTTGTCTGATTAGTTTAACTCAATTATAATCACTTCTTTACTTTGTTTAGTTTCTAAATAAATTATAATTTGAATCTTGTCTATTTAAGGAATGTAATGATAATCTGTCAAGGGTATTTCCGTTAACAAAAGCAACAATATTAAATAATTTCATAACAGGGCTTAAAATTTACTATACTATATTTAATTCACTTTCGTGAATTAAATATGAAAGCAACATTAATTTATTTTAATTATGTAATTTTACATACCGGAAAAAATAAATAGGGTATCTATTTATTTTTTATTGCTTATGGTCGATTGCCGCATAAAGTCTGTATAAAAGCGCACTAACCTGTAGCAAAGGCATCTTATTGAAAATCAGATCTCATTTTCTATAAGATTCCTAAGATAGAAAGTAGATTGAAAAAGTGAACTAGCAGTGTGAAAGTACCCACTGGTCAAGGAGTCTGAAGGCCTCCTTCTCCAATATCTAAGAGGGTTTTGGAGCCGGGAATATTTTTTATTATTTCTCAGATATCCAGGTTCCCTCACGATGTTTCTCTTAACAGTCGAGCATGTGATTAATACAGCACTTAAAATCGCTATTAGCGGTGCCGGCTCTGGGCATCGAACCCAGGTCACACGCTCTCTATGAAACTAAAGCGAGCGCTCTGGCCACGGTTCTGAAGTATATTGTACTTCAATTAAATTTCAACAGCCTGCGTAACAAAGGCCGAGCGTTCGTATTACACTTTTTTTAAATTTTACTTTTAAAAATCTTAGAAGACGTGAATTAACGGAATTTCTGCAGTTAGATATACGAAAGAATTTAAACAGTTTATTACATTAATGAAAGTTAACCTAGAAACGTTACATCCGTATGTTTCGTGAAGTCGAGCGGCGCGTAGACGCTGTACGGGAGAAGTTCCGAGGATCGTTTATTTTGTAACGATGTCATCTTTAAGTCGGGCCGACAATGTAATGTCGAGTTTAAACGTCTTTCACTCTGCGTTCATTGCATACTTCAGTCGAATGACACTCTATAATTTGTTGGATACGGTATGTTACAATGTTTAACAAAGATACAATTCAAATGTTATAGTTATTCAACTTTCAAACGTTTAGGTTTAATATTAGATGATATAAAATACGATGAATCTTTATTTCCCTTAAAACATAAAACATAAAAACTTAAAACATGGTATGACTAAGTTATAGTCTTTTTTATGGCTCATTTTAATTACAATGAAATGTCAATTTTAAATCTAATGAAGATAGTCAATACAATAAAATTAACATTCAATTAAAAAACAAAAAAAAAATACATTTTCATGTCAATGGAATATTTGTATATTGAATGTAACAAATATTCAAAATTAGTAAAAATTAAATAAGAAAGCGTAAGGAGGCGTATAATGTAACGCTGTTATTATTTGAAATTTAGAAACAAAATTATAAATGTTCTCATAAAAATTATGTTCACTGAAAGTATGACAACGTTCAACGAATAAGGTTAAACACCTTTGTTCGCGGCGGCGTTGGGGCAAACGAGCAAGCGGCGAACCTGATGGTAAGTGATTACCGTCGCCCACGTACATCTGCAACAACAGAGAGACTGCATGTGCGTTGCCGGCCTTTAAGGACATTTGGGGATGGGAGTGAGGATGAGGATGAGGAGGAGGGAAGTCTGCCTCCGGCTACCACACTCACAAAACGAAACGCAGAAGCACAAGGTTCCGATCGTGCCGACCCATTCGAGGAGCAGCAAAAACTGCCACTTGGCTTCGTATTAATATAGTTGAGAAGCATATGACAGCCCTCGCCCGGCTGTCATATGCGTCACGCTTGTGAACATGTGCTGCTTGTGGGGGCTGGTCAGCTCTGGTCTGCAAGTCCTGCGTTATTTATTACCCCTTTTTTTATCTTTGAATATCCTTGTATTGCCCGTGAGACTATTTTTCGCTTTTGATTTTATGATGTATTACTTGTGATCTACTTATGAAATCTGTTTAAAAAAGTACCTACAGAGCTTGTTTCGCCTGTTTCTTCTCTATCAGAGGAACCTCGTTACGAAACGGTGGTAGATTTAAAAAAAATCTGAATTTCTTACGTAAGATAAAGATTTTTCATTTCATTCACTGTAATAACTGTAAAACTATTTACACTTCTATTAATAAAAATGAAAGATTTAGTAATTAGATGGGACTAATGAGAATTTATAAATTCAACATAAATTTTGTGAAAGCGATTTGAAGCAGGTCAAGATTGGGCTTAGTTAATTTTTAATTTAACGGACAGTAAGATGTTTTACATTTCACGGCCTGTTTTTCTATTTCAGTTTCATGAATTCAAGTATATTCAAGATTAGGATGTAATGGAAAAGATGATGAAGAGAAAAGCGCATAAAATACTATGTTTAATTAACATTTCGCTATTGGGGACTGATATATATAGACGGGAAATAATTTTTAATTGATTTAAAATTAAAAACTACATATCACTAGACCATCATCATCATCATCGTCATTTCAGCCTATCACAAGTCCGCTGCTGAACATAGGCCTCCCCCAAAGATTGCCACGAAGCTCCGTCCTGACCCACCTGCATCCATCGACGTCCCTCAACACTGCGCATGTCATCACTCCATCTCGTGCTCGTCCTACACTGCGTTTGCCTGTACGTGGCAGCCACTCGAGAACCTTTAATCACTACGTATCTCCTTTTAATACGATAAGGAGAAAGACAATAAAAGTAGATGTCAATAAAACCTAAATTGTAGTTTTGAACGAATGAACTCTGGAAAAGTTCAATGTTTTTATAGGTGGTAGGCGCCTATTGTACTGAGGAGACGCCTGGGTGGCAACCTGGCATCTGTAGTCTTCTTCGAATGTATAGATGAGACTGCAGTGGACACTAAGGAACACATAGCTGATGTAAAACAGCCTTATCATACCTATGATCTTTGTTGATCGTATGGATTTAGAACCCCATCACGTATGCCAGCGTAAGTCTAAAACTCAACCGAGCCGAATTACACAAACCCTGGATACTAAAACTCCTCTTGTTAGTTTCACACCACCTCTAGATTCTTGGCAAGAACTGTGTGTGAACGTCCAAATGCACGTAATCTGATGCCTAGTACTGCGATTCCGAGATTCCGGTCCCATGGAGGAGATGGGAGCGTGGGTGAGAAGAATCTCTGGTAGTATACCCAGCGTCGTGACTCAACACCTATTCCTGAGAGATAGGTATAGTGCCTATAAATATACTAAGATCTTTCGTACTGTTATACATTTTTCAGTTTATATTTCAAAATAATCGTAATCAACGTCCTTCGAAACGGGCCGAGTTTTAAGTGCTCCGAAAGAAAGTTGAAAACTTTTCCAATCTAATTTTATTTCCTCTCCACATATCTATACCGTACTATCTATATAAAAAAAAAATCAGCATCCGTCTGTTTGTGTCCGTAAAACTGGAAAAGTAATCGATGGATTGACAATAAATTTTAACAAACCGTTGCATTTTTGTATGAGAGTTTTTATATATATTTTATACCGAAGTTTTCATGGAAATGGGAATTGTTAATTCCAAAACAAACATACAAAAATGTAGTTTTTTTGTCAGTAGATCTGATTCACGGCTGTCACGAGCGGGCAGCTCCTGCCAACATTTCACTTTTTTTTGCCTTCTGTTATCAACATTTTTCTTTCTAATTTTTTTTTTTTGCCTTCTGTTATCAACATTTTTCTTTCTAATTTTTTTTTTGTAATTATGTATGTAGTAAAAATGAAAATCAGTGTGTAAAAAAGGTGTCACTCAAAATAAACCATTAAATATTGAATCTTAGAATTGATTCGATTTTATCTAAGAAGTGATTGGATTTAATGTTTTCAAAAAACTAAATGTGATCTCCTCTGGTGTTGCAGATGAGCTGCCGGAGACTGCGACCAGTTTTCGAATAAAAAAAAAAGCTTTGTCAAGAAACGTAGAAATACTTTGTACATACTCGTTTTGTTTTCAATTGCTATTCCGAATTCCATATGACGGTTCAGTAAAAGAGAATAACATCCTGAAAGATTCGCTTTGTACTTGTAAACTGTCTGCCTTATAAAGCTAGAGCAACAAGCGTTCGCGTCTGTGTCAACGATTACGAGAATAGAAAGCTTCAGGAAGTTCAGTCAAGACACGAACCCCGCTTAATATGTGCACAATGTTGCAGGCATGATAAGATTGGTAACACATCAGAACGTCGTATTATTTACATGTGTTATATATATCATTAAATTAATGCGTGCGCCCTGGCCCCCGTGCTATAAAGGCTCTATAGGAGTGATATAATGATGACGTCATCGATCATAAATGTGATACGTCCTAAAGGACGCCACCGTCGGCATCTGTCGAGCCTGTTGCCGTCCCGGGGAAACGCTTCGGCTTGTCATCTCCGGTTGTTGTGCGCTTTCTAACTCTGAGTATCTGCAGATACACATCCTAGTAGCCAGGATTCTGTATCAGGAGCTCGCTCTGAAATACTATCTCTTACATCGGATACCATCTAACTATAAATACTCGCCGGAAGCCGTGCACGAAAATGACCGCGCCAGGATCTATTGGGACCGGTCCATCATCACAGTCAGGAAGAGTCTTGCGAATCAGCCCGATATCGTATTGATGAACCGGGCACAGTCGAGGATATTTTTGGTTGACATCGCCGTTCCATATGACGAGAACCTCGTGAAAGCCGAAACAGACAACAAGACTAAATATCTGGACCTGGGTCACGAGTGGACCTACATCTGGGGGATGGTATACCGACCGAAATTATTCCGATAGCCTTCTCTGCAAATGGGTTAATCCCAGTCACCCTCTCGGAACATCTGAGGCGGTACCGCAAGCAACGTCCGCCGGTTTCTTACCCTTGGCCGTCTGGTCTCCCCTGCTGTGGGTTTTTATCTGGTTTGGTTATAAATTAGTCATTTATTTTATATTACTTTAAGTATTTTAATAATAATATATTTAAAGATAACTTATTTATTTAATAGTATTTTAAGTATGTACATATTTATATATACCACCCAAATAGACGATTATATATGTAAATAACCCTATAATATAATAAATATATAAAATAATAAATAATAAAGTAATTTGACATATAACATTTGACGATTTATGTTCCATGAATCCGTAGGCCTTTCTAGTAAAAATAATGTGTATGAATACGTAATAATATACATTGTTATATACGTGGACGATTAAATAAATATAAATAACTTACAAATAAACAAAAAATAACTAAATAATACATCACCCGGAAAGTAAAATTAAAAAATAACATTTTTATGTCGTTTGATAAGGACAAGTTTGTTGTAGTTTTTGTAATATCATTAGTACAGTATTAGTACAATCGAATACCGATCGCAGGGTGGCATACTGACACAGCTTGTACTAAACGGTTAGATCGTGTAGACATAAACACGAATGAGGAACCCGAATTAAATTTCCAACTCGCCAACTATGATAAATCCGTCTAGTGTCATTAGTCCTTATATGACTTAAAACAATACTATTAATTTAAACTTATGACACGTGAAGGGTGAAAGCTCCATTACTTCATGACGAGGCGCAACAGTGTAAAAAAAACGTAGAAGCCTGTAAGTGCCCACTGCTGGGTAAAAGCCTCCTTCCCAAATATTTAAGAGGGTTTTGGAGCCGAGAAGGAGAACTTCACATATTCTCGAACTAATTATTTTTATTATTTCTCAGATATACTGGTTTCCTCACGATATCTTCCTTCACCGCCGAGCACGTGGCCATTAAATATGCTAATAACAATTTTAGTGGTGCCAGCACTGAGGATCGAACCCCGGTCACTCGCGCTCTATTAAACTAAAGCGAGCACCCAGACCACTAGGCTACCACGGCTATAAATCAATATAAATTTTGTTCATTGTAATACCTTGTAGTAATACCTATTTCTAGCTTAAAACCCTATTATTAAGATTAAGAGTATATCTGAATAACGAATGATGTCTGTCTGTGATTTTCCGGTTACCTAATTCACCGAACGAAACGCAGAGGAACAAGATGTCTCTACTTCAAGCCGGTATTCTGCGAGACCGTGGCACTAACCCGGTCTAACCGGTCCATTCGAGCATCAACAAAAGCCGCCGCTTGGCTCTACACGTGTCTTAAGCACGAGCCTAAATATTGTACCAGAAAATAGCTAAAGCCTTTTGTTTTAAACGTAATTCAGTATTTTACTGAGACCTACAGAGGAGTTTATTAAAAACTGTTATTTATTTTTTATATACATGTATTAGCGGCTTAAGTCATCATCAAGACGTACTATGGCCATCACCTTAATTGTTTTACGAGAAATTGTGAAATAACAACCACGAAAAATGCCAAATATTATGTATACCAATAGTGGGCGTCAAGCGTGATCAACTTTAAATACAACGTTAATTGAAAAATTCAATACGAATACAAATAGGCATTATACGCCTTTTTGGCAAACCGGGCAGTAATTTATGTAACGAAGCATGTGGTGTTCTAGTTAAGTTATTGCAATATTCTCTAGAAATTACGACCTACATTCTCTCTGCAGTAATACACCCGCCGGGGAATTATTATTTTACGTACTGGTATATAATTTCTGAGGCAATACACATGCCTGTATCAAGTTCACTCCGTACCCCAACTGTGAGTTTATAGGTATTCACGCGTCACTATAAACGTCAAGTTTCTCAAACTTTCCGGTAGGATCGCTTAATTGTTTCTATATAAATTTATAGCAAGCGCGAACTACATTCTTATGTAGTCATAGTTCAAAGCTCTCTCAAGGTTAGGTAACCTCAATAGAGAAGATAGCTGACTACGATCTGCTTGGTGTCCGGTTATTGATAAAATTAAATCCAAGGGCAAACAATGTTTTGTATGTAATTGTACTGCACAACCTCAAGCCGAGACCGAGCGACCTTATATATATATTCTTAATCATTATACTTTAAACCGATACTTGAAGGAAAAGGTTGCAGACAGTCGCAGTGTGCAGGACGACCACCCACAAGATGCAGTGACGACCTGCGCAGTATTGCGGGAAATCGATGGATGCAGGTGGCTCAGGACCGAGCTTAGTGGCAATCTTTGGGGGAAGCCTATGTTCAGCAGTGGACTTGTAATAGGGTGAAATGATGATGATGATGAACCTCAAGACACGGTGACATCAGGATGTAAAACACCTCAGTGCTTCGACCACGGGTGCTGTAAAGCCCCCGAAACGTCGGAATTTAAAAATAAATAAATCTTATTAAACGTGATAAAATCGTAAAGAATACTTTAATTTCAAATTCATCTAAATCGTTAGAGCACTTCCCGAGAAGTCAATTACATATGTATATACATGTACAAGAATTAGTGGCTAAAGGTATTAATTTAATATTTCTCGCATATATACCATCATCAAAACGCGTCTATTAATAAAATATTTCCATTTCTGTGTACTACATGAGTTTATATGAGTCGAACAACTTATTCTCGATTATAGTTCTTCAGTATACTCCAACTTATCTATCATAAAATTACTTCCAATGTTTTGAAAGTCATGAATTTATTAGGCGTCTTTCTCTAAATTTTAAGTGTCGGGGGATATTATAATAATTTCTGGTTACGCTAAGTGGTTCAACTTTGTAACGAAACAACCATAATCTATTTCACCAAGAGGCTATTTTCAATATAAGGTGTCATTATTGTAAACGTTACCTTCTAATGTTTTGTGTTCGGCATGTTTATTACCTTGTGTAAGTATGTAGGTATTATCAACCAATATTAATTCGCTTTCTACAAGAAAACTAATATCTACACGGACACCTGTTGCTACACCATATTTGATCGCTTCTATGATCTTAATCTCTGTTCGGAAACGGAATAGATGGCCAGAAATGCGCATCGTAATAATTTTTTTTTTTAAAAAACGTTGCCTTTGCTGTAGGAATTTCTCCCGTGTCTTGGAGACAGTTTACATACATGAATTGCACATAGCGGGAACTACTATTTGGAGACCATACAAATACTAGTCCCGTACGTGAATCGAACCCAGCCCCATTTGGTAGCCCCACTAGCTCCTATCGTTTCACGTATAACTTAAATTTTTTGTTCCAACACGTCAAGAATTAATTTGTCCTCTATAGTCTTTAATTTATGGATAGACCAGGTTCATCCACGTGGTCGTCTCTTATATCTTATTTTTTGATTTAGTTGATTTATTATTTTTGTCTTTTTATTATTTCCAATCAAAAATAATGACATCCACGTAAATATCCAATAATTTCAAGAATTCTTTTTTTGATTGGGCTGAAAAACGAACGGACCATCCATCTGATGGTGAGTAGCGTCTCCTCTCTCTCTCTCATTCACCACTGCAGCCCACGAATATGTGCAAACTACTTCAAATGAAGATGGTCATTGATGCGTTATCAACCCTGAGGTCAAAGATGGAATGCACCACAGTTCGTAATTATGCTGGCTCTCTTTACCTTTCAGACCCGAACACAACAGTTACGGCTGCTTGAAATCTGAAGTGGTTAAGGATGTGGTACCTAGCTACATAACTCCTATGCAAAGCAGGAGTCGACCACCAGAGCAGCTGTTTAGTTGTATGACCATATAGTATTATAACAGATAATTGTATGGCTCGTTTTTAGGCCTCCAACATCCATTATATGATTGGTGGTAGCAAAGCGCTTACCCACTGTAGAGAGTCTGTCACCAACCGTTATCTTGACTTAACTTAATCAGTTGGAACTTGATAAATAGCAACTTGAAAATTTTAAAGTTATAATTAATTATTCACAAGTGCGACCAGCAATACCGATGGGAGTGTCTGTCGTGGTCGCCATGATTGACAGGTGGATTGGTGATCACAGTACCGGACATCTGGACCTTAGACAATACTTTTTAATTCACCTTTCATCAAAAGTACTAAGGTGACTTTCGCATCTTTCTTACAGGACGTGATATATTCGTTTCAAAATCCAATTTAGAAGAATTAAAACTTTTGTGAAATATTAACTATAAGGTGATGCTGAATTTAAATTATTAAGTTATTACCAGATACTTTGAAATTACCGGCCTTTGATACTAAGCAGTTGAATTCTTTAGATAGCGTTGTTGCCAAAGACAAAATGCCTCAGAGCTTGTTGCTACATAACTCTAAAAATTAAGCCTAACTTTAGAGAAAGCTAATGATTTTAATAATCTTGTACTGATAAAATCCAAGCTTATGATATCCGTGCTGTGTTTTCTTGTGAATTTTAGTCAACATATACTCATTTGAAATTAAATTATTATTTATGGATTTTATCGTGTTTAATTTTTGTTTTTAATTTCCCGACTTTTCGAGTGTTTTACATCGCCATTGAATAAAAACTTATATAGGCTTTTACGTCGTCTAAAAAAGTTATGGTTCATTTAAAAAATCATACGTAAAAATACGTAATTATCGGCACATGTAAATATAGTGTACGTATAATTTAGAACAATTCTAGTAACTTAGTATTAAAATTTGTATTCGGATTATTTTTCAATCAACCCTTTTCGTTAAACTACGTACGTTTCATAAAAGTGTATTATATATATTATAAGGCAATGTATGATAAAGAATGTTTCATGGTGAAAAGGATATAAATAGAAAAGAGTTATGAGTATAAGTAGATTCATAGAGTTAGACTAGTTCCAGCCTGTTTGAACATGTTTGTGACTACGAGCAGCGTTCGTAGCGAGCTACGAATTATTAAGAACGACGATTTTGAGACGCTTAGGGCACACTGTAGTTTATATTTATAGTCATCTCAATGAAACAATGATATTATAAATTTTATATTTGCATCCTTATCCGTGTGTAAATAGTCCACAGCAGGATTTGGGTTGATTGGCAATCGCAGTACCAGTTTTCTCACACCCTCCTGTCTTCAGTCTGCTCAATTTTATTATAATACTTTTCGAGCTAGTTATCCCGCCATCGGTCGGTAACCATTGGGATTTTAAATACTGTTCTCTTAGTCGCTTTTTTGAGCTGGTTTGGACCTGTGGAGAGGACGAATGAAAGTAGGTCGACGAAACAAATATATGAGGCGAGTGTAAATGGTAGAGTCGGAAGAGGAAGACCTAGGCGAACATTTCACGATCAAATCGGAGACGTTCTAAAAAGGCCAGGTCAAGAGTACTCTAAACCAACGAGCATGCATGCGAAGATTGATGAAAGTGGAAGAAGCGAAAGACGTATGTCAGGACCGTAGCAAGTGGAAGAAGATTGTCTCTGCCTACCCCGTTGGGAACTAGGTGTGAATATATACATACATTAGTCGCCTTTGACGATAACAACGTAAAGAAATAGGATGGCAGATTCATACGCTGATACCACTCGGCAAAATATGTTTCAGTAAATTCAATAAAGTATATTAGTATTTAAGTTTTCATAGAGCGCCAGTGACCTGGGTTCGATCCCCGATGCTGGCACCACTAAAATTTTTAATAGCAATTTTAAGTGCTGTTTTTACCACATGCTCGGTAAAGGAAAACATCGGGCTGCTACTTTACTTTAATTTTTTTTAATTTGATCTCTTTCCTAACTTCTCACCCGAGTGCTGAATTATGTGACAATATGCTTACTATATTATCTTGCTATAACATGAAAACTCTTTATGATTAATGGCCATAATAAACATGAGTCCTACGATATCATGTCCACTGGCCGGTTACCAATACTCGTTAAGCTACATATACATATAAATTCGTATAGTATTTCTAAACTTTTAATAAATATATATTTAGTGAACATTTAAATTATGATGTATTCGGAGTTCACATCACATTGTTCCACATCGCACAAAACTTTTGTGATCACGTCACCCACGTACATCTGCAACACCTGTGTAGCTGCAGATGCGTTGGTGGCCTTTAAGGATATTTGGGACATGCGAGGGAGGATGGGAAGAGGGATTGGGCCTCTGGTCACCTCACTCATCGAACGAAACGCAGAAGCACAAGATGCCTCTACTTCACGCCGGTATTCTGCAAAGTCGTGGTACTACCCCGGCCGAAATCGACCCATTTGAGAAGCAGCAAAAGCCACTGCTTGGCTCTACCACGTTCTAAGATATCACTCTTTCAATCACATTACAAGTTATATAACGTATTAAACTATTAATGAAATCTACAATCGCTGACTACTTGTCGAATCGGAACATTGTTCCCAGTCAATTAGATACGATCGTCCGATTCGAGATAAAATACCATTCCTCTCCGCTTTCCGCATGATTGCAACCGGTCTATTGTTTTCGGCTTCACGTTTACGTTGAGGTTAAAACAAATATACACCAAAAATAAACAAAAGCTATATTGATTGTGTGTGTTACCTTTACAATGACAAGAGCTGGTCAATGGTACTCCTGACTATATACCGTTCATTGTTTATGAGAGCCTGATAGATGAGTTAGCTGCCTAAATAATCTACAATGAAACCAACAATTTTTCAGCACAAATCGTTTAATCTGGACGTTTTGTTATCGAACATAAAGCTCTTACAATGTTTCATAAAAAAAGAAATTATGCTGGTGAAAATATCCAGTATTAAATTTATCATGCCTCGGTGAAAATTAGCCAGACGTACATACGCTATCATTATCACATCGCTTGGCAGTTTTCCTTTTAGTGCAATACACAAAGTTATTTATTGTCCAAATCTTGAATATATTGTTTATTCAACTATATGTCTAATTGAAAAAAAAATTATATGTACAGACTTAATTTTTCAGCAATAGTCAAATCGTCGCAGACGATAGCTTGTCTTTACAATGTGAAAATATCGTCTTGATTGATCAAGGATATATTTATATCAATTTAACCTTAACTTAACCTTGTCTAAATCATAAATTACCTTAACCTAACCTTAACAGCCTCTCAACCGTCCACTGCATGACATGGGCCTCTCGCAAAATTACGATTGGCCATAAACTCCACGGTCGGCCAGAGGATTGGCCTTATCCGATTCTGGCGATTCCGACTCGTATCAAATAGTTGCACCATCCCTATTTAACCATGGGCAATATAACGAAAGATGACGAATATGATCAACATCTTGTTTGCGTTTAAATGGCAGAATATATCTTAGAAACGAAACAATCGATAAAAACACTCTTTGTAGTAAAGATTCAATGAATCGCCACTTTATTTATTTATAAAATTTTAAATCTACCGCTAAGGTTGTCACAAAATATCCAATTCCAATTCAGTGGCATTTGGCTGGTTAAGAACAGTTTACGTACTAGAACTCAAGAGATGAGGTGAAAGTCACTAATTACTAATTAGTTAACAAAAACAACGTTCAAAGCCAGAACGAAACAGTATTAATTTTTTTTTTTTAGAATATTTATCTATTGAGATAAAAAGTTTGGTCAAAAATAACTTTACGATGAATGTTTTCATAGAGCACAACTAACTGGATTGCGTTCTGTGAAGGCATCGGGCCGTGAGACGAACAGACATTCCATCTGTCACATTCTCACAACGTTTAAACGAAGGAGCTACAGAGCTATATGTCTAATTACGGTTTCTATTCGCATGTATATTTTGCCTTTCAACAACATTCAAGATGATTGCTTTGAAATATCCAAATAAAAAACCTACATAGAATATGTTACGAATTAATGCCAACTCTGGAATAAGATTTGGATTAAGTAACCGGCATGATTTTATTCATGTTTGTAACTAAAGTAATGTGTTTTTGTCAAAATATAAACATTTCAAAGAAATGCATCACAAACTCTACACTGCTAAATGTTGTGAGATGCCATGTAGAGGCTATAATATTCTTATCATTGAATCGCCAATTCTGGTACAAGCACCTTAGACTTTGATGATAAGTGAGCTAGTGAATCAGTGACATAATGAGAGAACATTAACTTAATACATTTCATAAATTATATAAGGTTCAAACTTGTAGTTTGCTGTAGAGGTCGATTTAGTAAATACTCTTGGTAACTGAAATTTCAGACTTCTACACCGTCAACAGCAACGACAATACTAAAGGCTAGAGAGTGACGTAAAGTTGCTTCGAGGTAAGAATTGTAAGACGTCTTTTGCTCATCTTATGTTCGTCTCGGCCGGGACACCGCCGTGCTCCCTGATAGGTCACAGACAGGTATCAATCTTTAATATGTGTCCCACATTATCGACAGTTTAATTCAAACAACAATAATTCTCTCTCAGATACTCACACATATTCAGGAATTTCAATTTCAATTCAAAACCAGAATAAAAGCTTTGAGTATAGTAAATACTTGTTTCAGTCGTTAGATATATCTTTAAAGCATCGCACGTGTATAGATTTTCTGATGTCAAACCAGAGTATGTGTGCAACTTGTTGCTGAGTTCAGACGCAGACTGTGAAGGGTTTTATCTCATTTTGTGCAATTGGTCATTCGATCGAACGTCGTAAGCCACCCGATGTTTAGATATTGTTCAAAGCTAAAATAGCTTACTATTCACCAAAGGCGTAGCTCCAGAATCTTATCAGTACTTTATTCCGTTTTAAACGATGCAAACTCTCCTTCGTATCTTAAGGATAACTTCAATTTTCTTTATTCGAGTCATAACCGAGTGCCTCGAACTTCAAACAGCTTGAAGGTTAGTGTTCCACAACATAGTACTGGTTTCTTTTCTTCTTCTTTCACCGTTCAAGCCACACTTCTCTGGAACGCTCTCCCCGATGATATCAAGAAAGCTCCGAACAAAAACTCCTTCAAAACCCTGCTCCGTCGTCACTATCTGAAGGCAAATGCCATCTAAGAATTTTCTCTCCACATTTAATTTGTTTATGTATGTATTATATGTTTATATATAGTGTATTATGTATATTATATTATAAGTATGTAAGTATATTATAAGGGTTATATATTTAATATTTATGTTTAATTTATATGTATTATTTATTTTGTACCTGCCAACATGTTTTCTTTCTCACCCAGGGTTGAATGGTAGAGAATGCCAAAAGGCATTAAGTCCGCCCATTGTATTCCTTTCTTTTTTTTTAGGGACACAATAAAGTATTAATAAATAAAATAAATAAATATTGAGTTTTCAGTGCATTTAAATTTATAAAAAACTGTTTCGATAAAGTCTAGACTCCTGATACACAAGAACACAGTAGCGAGATTTAAAGACGATGTAACATGTTAAGAAGGTCGGAGACTACGATTTATTTTTAATTTTTTTTATAGAAGAAGCGGGCAAACGAGCGTGCGGCTCACCTGATAGTAAGTGATCACCGACGCCTACGAACATCTACAACACCAGAGGAGCTACAGATGCATTGCCGGCCTTTAAGGAAGGAATAGGCTCTCTTCTTGAAGCTCCCTAAGTCGTAACTGTTCGGAAATACCGCTGGCGACAGCTGATTCCACAAATTCGAAGTGCGTGGCAGAAAATTTCGACTAAAGCGCACTGTTGGAATGCCAACCATCTAGTTGGTATTGATGGGACTTCGAATTCTGTCGCGATGATAATTTAGTTACGGGAGAGAATATTAGAGAACTTTGTGTCATAAAATCCTTAAGGCCAAACAAGCAAGCGGCTCAACTGATGGTAAGTGATTACCATCGCACACCTATATCTACAACACCGGAGGAGCTGCAGATGTCATGCCGGCCTTTAAGGATTTTTAGGGATAGGAGGGATGATGGTGACGGGAGTTGGGAAAGGGGGGAGTGGGGTGTGCCTTACTCATCGAACGAAACGCCGAAGTACAAGATGTTTTTTTCATGGATGAAACATATTTTTTTATGATAAAGGGTGCAAACGAGCAATTGGCTCGCCTGATAGAAGTCATTACCGTCTCCCGCGTACATCTGCAACACCAAAGGAACTGATGGTGCCTTGCTGGCCTTGTATGCGTGTTGATGTGAGGGATGATACGGAAGGTAGTTGGGGAGGGGGAAGTGGGCCTCCGGTTATCTGGCTCGCCGAACGAAACGCAGAAGCACAAGTGGTACTGGCGGCACCATGGTTTACCCAAAATTAGACTCAGATAACCATCTATACCACCAAATGGACTAATGTACGATTTATAAATAAATCTCAAGTAGTAGTTTCAAGGTCGGTGACCGAAGGAAACCGTAGCCAACCGACCGTAACAGACCCTTGAGCCTTATCGCGGCCTTGAATTCCTTGTGGGATATTTTCGTGTAATCAGGCACTTAGCAATATGCTTTTTCTCCGGTTTGTAATATTACTCCGCATTTAAATAGTATTGTTAACCCAAATGTAATGCGTTTTTTATCATGTTTTACCAGATTAGAATATCCTTCCGCATTATGCTAAAACAAAACGAAGCTTCGACTAAAAAATATTTTTTTCTTTCTATGATTTTTCATCTAACGTCAGCTTGACACATTACCCACTGTATACTGTTTTTGGTTATCAAAGTCTTTAGATATTTTGACGTGACTCAGTAAAAAAACAATTTATGTAAGGTAATAAACCCAAAGTTTAGATATCAGAGATAAAATTCTTCTTTCTATATTATTTCTCGGTCAAAGTGAAAGACCAACTTCTAAATTATTTATTTTAAATTCCCATCTTGCTCTTACTCTTTAGAAAGTATTTTTATAGCGTACTTGTACCACGTTCCATATATTTACATCGTTGACGGTATCCGCGTAGGGGAAAGAAAGAAAGAAAGGAACTTTGTTCATTACACCACAATTAGTTAACAAGTTATTAATAAAACAATTTAAAAAAATAATAAAAACTACAAGATTACAGAATTTTTTTCCCCTTCAGTATGATGCAACAAATGGGTCTACGATACGGATTCCCGCAACACTGATTTTGAGCGCTGCCTTATATCACTATTGAGCCGGTAGTGTTTGCAATAGACACAGCTCATCCATATATTAATAAAAAAAGAAAATAAAATAGAAAGAAAAAGACATCTTAAACCAGCTGAAAAAAAATCATGAGCTTATAATAATAAAGTGAAATACATAACGATCATATGACTATATACAATGTACACCAAGGAGGTTTATCTAGTATCGCTGGCTTCCTTTGCCTCCATCCACAGTATTAACGATTGATGCATTATAATTCTACATAAAGCGTGAAGTGAACGCATCTTGTGCTCATACCTTTCGTCCGATGAGTAAGGTAACCGGAAGCCCACTCCACCCTCTCCCCTTCCCACCCCTCCTACTTCCCGAATATCTGCAATATCCCAAGTAAGGCGGGCAACGCATCTGCACCACCACTGGTGTTGCAGACGTACGTGGAAATCGGTAATCACTTGCCATCAGGTGAGCCGCTTGCTCCTGTGGCCTCTATCCCACGAAAAGAAATATTAATTTAAACTTGATATGTCCTTGTCCCGGCCAGGATATTCCACTGGATGCTAACATATTGCTTTCATAATAATTCCATGGACTAGATTTTCTACAGAGAGTTATCTAATCAAATTTTCTCAAACATATGCCATGTTTGAGAAAACTCAATTGGAAATCCGATGAATTTGCTCTGACGTAAATTGTATTTTAAATGTAATTAAAAACATCTCGTTTACTTTATTCCTATCGTGCGACCCTTTGTAATTGTACTATTTAAAATAGTTTAAAAGGTAAAGAAATGTTAAATACAATCCGGAATTCCAATTTTCTCTCTTGAAATTGATACACAGTGAAATGAAACATGTTACAAAAGCGTAGGATACAGCATGCTCTTAAACAGACATTATTCTATGAGCGGCGAGCGGACATGTGCATCTACGTCCTCTGCAGCAGAGTTCGATGATTGATGCAGCGAATATTCAACATTCGAATGAAATTATACCACAACTACTGCAGCGTTACTTACACACACAGTTGCACGTGTATTGTAAACGGAAAGTTTTGTGATACGTACTTACGAGTCTCGAGTCTTTATATTTACTCACACTCTCACGTTCATTTATACACACGTATGTTCAGTACGTATGTGTTGTATTCGCTGATAGCTTCACAACTTCTCGGTGAACTTCGACACAACCATCCACAGAGTGTGTACCACGCTGTGATAAACACTATGGATCCTGTCGTATGAGACTGTTCCGGATAATGCAGGTTTTATATACATGTGATGGTTATTTAGCGCCACCTGCGCCGGCGTTTTCCTGTCCTTTTGACACAAGGCAGTGTGACAGATTCTGTTACGTCACCATCATAGGGCAGGAATTTTTAAGCATTTAAACTAGTAAAGTAAAGTAGCAGCCTGTAAGTGCCCACAGCTGGGCAAAGATCTCCTTCCCAAATACGAGTATTTCAGAGGTTTTTGGAGCCGGGAAGGGCACGCTGCTCCAATGGGTGTTGGCGGGCTGGACATATTCTCGAAATAATTATAGTTATTATTTCTCAGAAATGCAGGTTTCCTCACGATGTTTTCCTTCACTGCTGAGCACTTGGTAAATACAGCACTTAAAATTGCTATTAACAATTTTGGTGGTGCCGGCCACTGGAGATCGAACCCGGGTCGCTCGCGCTCTTTGAAACTGAAATTTTTAATTTATTATAACTGAAAACATAATGTTAACTCGGCATTGACGAGATGCAAATATGTAGTAGTCAATAGTTTTTTTTTTTTAGTTTTTTTGTATCTACTAAGTTTCCATTACTGTTGTTGTGTTCATTTTACTTTAAGTACGGGAAAATATATTTTTTTAGCTTTATGCATTAAATTTCATTATATCAATTCCATTCATTTTGCAACACCATTTCGTTTCAATAGAAGAAGAAACTTTTTTTTAAATGTAAATATCACGTTAGTGAACATGTAAGAATGATTTCAAAACATTTCAGATGCATTAAGGCATTGGAATGTAAGAATGCGAAAGTAAATGATGTCGCACATTAGCGGGAGCGTTCTGGAAAAGGAACGTCGCAGTACGGTGAGAATTATCGGAACATTTTAAAATAAGTAACATTTCGTATAATAAAATTGTATTATTATTGATTTTTCTACGCCTGCGGTAACTGTTATAAATCAAACATAGAAAAAGATTTACTTTTAACGAGGCTGTGAAATTTAAAAGTCCTATTTAAAGTAAACATCAAGAATAACTCCTAGGCTGGTGGTCGGGGCGCTCTCTTGACCTGGCCTGTTTTCAGAACGTCTCCGATTTGATCGTGAAATGTTTGCATTAGTCGCCCGACTCTACCATTTACACTCGCCTCATATATTTGTTTCGTCAACCTACTTTCATACATCCTCTCTACATGTCCAAACCAGCTCTGCATCCCTTTCTCAATTCGTGTCACTACACCGTCTTTCACGCCACAATGCTCTCTAAAAGCTATACTCAACTTTAATTTTATTTTTATAAAGTGTTAAAATAAACGATAAGTACCAGTGGTACTGCTATACTCATTCAACACATACGAAAGCATTCAACCCTGTGTAATATAGGGGTAGACAGAGATTAGGTATTTCCATTTCCAGATTCAGTACAAAGGCAGTAAATGAGCCTCTGCAATCCACTTTTCGCCTTTCCGGAAGAAAGAACGTGACCGGAAGCTAGCCTCGTCGCCGTATCTTTCAAAGATTTCAAAGTTTTCATTAATCGCTTATTACCAATAAGGTGATGATACAAAAGTGTTATGTTATTTAAATAAAAAGAACCTAATGGTGATAATGCTCAAATCAAATCAAATTAAAGCTAGATTGATATATAGCCAGTTAGCAACGATAAATTATAGTTCAACAAGTAGAAAATATTACGCCAAAAACAACATTACATTAAAACATCTAAAACAAAATGTAAAACAAAACTGTAAGATGAATCTCTTGTGTTGGAAATCGGCCAAGTGTTCAGGATCAAAAGGTGGGATATTTACCTATGCTCTTATCTTAAAGTACTTAAACCCTGAGCTCGACTCGAGCGAGTAGTTCAGTCGTCTCAATGTACAAATGCGCTGGAGCCGATCTGTTGGTATAATCTCACAATCTGCAGAGTGACGGGTGTGCGGACCGCGGTTGAAGCGCATCGGGATTATTTACATTTTACGTTCAACAATTAAGAGTGCACACTTAAATATTCGTTACAATAATTTAGTTGTAAATATAACAACATGTCAATTATTAAAAAATATCGTACAATTCGAACAATAGTCTAAGTTTATAACTTTTATGTAGATTAGTTATTCGTTAATATGCACAGAAAATAAGATATTTTAGATTTTATATATAATGAACGCTTTATTAATAATATAATTATTGTATTAATTTTTATTTAATATTCTCAGACATATGTACACTTAATTTAGCAGTGACATAGAAAATAAATTCATTCAATATTCACGTCACAAAGTTTCGAAATTTGTTACAAATGTTCAACGTTATTAATTATATAAAGACAAACTTAATAGTTCATTCAAGGTAAGTAAATTAAATGAGTGTTGTGTATGTGTTGATTTAAAAAAGCATTCTGTCGTCCCCTGCGAACACGCCCGACAAGACGGTATGATGAGAGAGCGTGGATTTCCCGCCCTTTCTCACTCACTTTACTTTGTGACCGCGAACAGGACGGACGCGCGCGCGGTGCGTACAGTGATAGGCCGATACGTCAAACGCGAATTTTAGAATATACAGAAATAAAACATTTTGTAAAAAAGCTTGTCTCATTCGACGGAACACTGACACATGTTAAATATTGAGCCTAACTCAACAAATAAAAAACACTTCATTTCGTCGATTGCTATTCTTAATATACAAATAACGTAAACTCTTAAATCCAAATATTAACAGATATTGATACGCTGTAACATAACTTGGTGCAACTTTAATCAAATCTGTAATAAATATTTCACTTTAGAAAAGTGAAATAAACTACAACAGTACAATGAGAAAAACAAGTTTTGATTACAGAAATTCACAGATCTCGCTTTTAATTAGTGAACGTGTCCGAAATCCAGCAGACAGTCGAGGCGGTTTTCATTGTTTTAGATGATACCGAGCCTTATTCAAAGAATAATTACTGCTACCAGTTTCAACTCTTAAATCCAGTAATTTGGACTAATCAACTTGACCACTTGTAAGAGACAGTAAAGAGATTTTAAATCAACAATGCGATTTCTTTTAAAATGTTCTTTCTCTTGATTTCTAAGTGGGACTTTTTGGAACAAATATCATAGGAAATCAATGTATTAAGTTCAATTAGTAGCATTCACTAACTTGTTTTGTTATATTATTCTGAAATCATAATAATTTTGATCAAACTAACTTTTTCTTTTAAAAAGCTCAAACAATAACTGTATGTCATCTATAATTAAATAAGCTGTTATATCGCTTTCTTTTATAGGTTTCTCCGTCCGTCCATTCGTCTGTTCTATATTTAAAAGTTGGTTGAAGTTTGCACATAATGCACGTTATCATGACGGATATTCAGTTAAGTTAAAAGTTTATTTTAAATTAATACTACATTCGTCGCTTCCTAAGGTATAATTAATTGATTAAAACAAATATCACAGACCAAAGGAATTTGAACTGTATTACAAGTGCAATAAGGTCAAGGATTACATCAAGAATGTGACTCGTAATAATAGAATTTCACTCGATTCTAAGATATGACACGTTACACACAAAACAGCGATTGGTATTGAAAAAGTTGTAAATGAATGTAACATGTTAATTTAAAATTTCGACATTATAAAGAGAAAAAAAAAACAAAACAGTCCACGGCAATGCACACGATAGTATAATTGCAGAACGCAATAACCAGACAGATAATCAAATAGACAAAGATTCTAAAATGTAGAATAGGCATCTACTCCAAGTCAAAAAAAAAAGCTTACAGTAGTGTCAGCTTTTTTTTTTAAGTTTCTTGTAATTCTATTAACATTACTGAAACTTCTGTAAACTCTTCAACTAAGCCAAAGAGCTTGTATCTGGACCACTCCATGACAATAAGTTGATGGACGGGCTCGAACTTGCAAAATGATTTTGCAGTCTGTATCCTAAGCGGTTATTACAAATAAAAATCTATACATATTCAAGACTCTTTACCGCGGTATTTATAGCTTTCACGGGATATAATCTATCTTTGTATTTAACACTACAGACAGGCATAGTTACTTTCTTTTCTGTAACAATAGTATAGATATATAAATATAGACAAACACGTAAAAACCGTATTACACACAACAATGAAAACGAAATTACACGTCATTGTAATGCACTTTTTAGTATGTGGTAGAGATGACTAGTGTGTTTAGCTACTGCTCGAATGGCATGGAGGCATCTCGTGCTTAGGCGAGTGAGGAAACCGAAGGCCCACTTCCCTTCTCCCTTCCCCCATCTCCATCCCTCCCCACTCCCAAATATCCTTAAAGGCCGGCAACGCACCTACAGACCCATTGGTCTTACCATCAGATGAGCCGCTTGCTCGTTTCCCTCTTTCACATAAAAAAAGACTAGTTATAAATAAATTAATACTGTATTTGCATAATTAACGTAGTATATAACACGATTATTAAAATTTTATAAATAATAAGTGTATTAGAAACACTTGGTAGTTTTTTTCAATGGAACTTTCCCCTACTACACTACTCTACAACATTTTAACTCTATGGCAGAAGCTCCAACTTAAGATGTAACATGTCTTCACGGAGCGGAAATCAAGGGTGTTTATCGAGATGAGTTTTCGAAATGGGCTAGGGTTGATCGGGTATAAAATTATTTCCTCCTACCACGATAACGATGCGATAAAACCGAATTGAAAGCCGTGGCTGTTTCTGCCGGAGAGGTCTTACAGAAGCAGTTTGCGATGATAACTATTACGAGGTTATTTCGGGAAATTACCTTAACTTAACAGCATGTAAATAGATCAAAAGTAAAAGTAAAGTAGCAACCTGTAAGAACCCACTGCTGGGCAAAGGCCTTCTTTTCAAATATCTAGACCCGGAAAGGGCCTGCCATGCTGCTCCAGTACGAGTTGCCGGGCTTGACGTATCCTTGAAATATTTTTTATTATTGCGCAAACATGCAAGTTTTCTCACGATATTTTCTTTCATCGCTGATAAATACAGCACTTAAAATTCCTATAAATAATTCTAGTGGTACCGGCATCGGGAATCGAAACCAGGTCACTCGCGCTCTCTGAAACTAAAGAGAACGCTCTGACCACTAGGCTACCACGACTCTAAATACCTGACAGGACATATGCCTCTTCCATTGATTGTCCTCGATTGTCACAATCGGTCAGCGGATCTTTTGTTTGGAATTAGAGACTGCAAAAATCTAGCTATTTTTCATGTATTTCTTACCATCCAAGATATACACATCCAAAATACTTGTGCAATAAAAATGAGTTCAATTGTTAAAAAAGAATAAGTTTGATGTTCTTTAAATAAACTTTTCTTGTTTAGTTAAAGCTTTCTGTAGACATAATTATCTACAGTGCTACGAAAGTTCTATTTCTTGTCTCCCGGAGAGATGAAAAGTGGATTGTGAAATCATATATAGGTACGCGGATTTGTAGCATTTTGATAAGTTTTAAGGTATTTTAAAGAGTTGAAACAGGAAACATGCTTTCGTAAAATCGATAAAAAATGAATACCGTTACGGGAATATTCTAGAATAATCGAAAATAAAAAGACTTTCCAAATTCGGGATAAGAAAAAGAAAAAGGAAGAGAAGAAGAGGAAAAAGAAGAAACGACAGAGGATCGGTTACTATCAGGAAGTCCCGAGAAATATCACGTGCGAGGGACAGCGCATCTAGAGGAAACTCTGCACGCTTTGTAAGTGTCAAAAATAAATAGAAGTTTAAGAAACAGGCCTTTATACTTAAATCTCGCAACCCATAGCTCTTAACAGTATGATCATCTATTCCAGTGTTGTTCCAAGGTTACATTAGCTTTGTCCTTACTAGGCTATGTGGTGTCATTATAACCTACCCTATCTATTCCTTATGGTAGAGTTAATTTAAATATACGTTTTTTGTGGTTGGTTTTTAGTTAACATATACATAACAGTTCTAAAGGAGGTAGAGCAAAGCGATAATGTTCCGATTTGACAAGTATTCACCGATTGTAGATTTCATTAACAGTATAATACGTTTTGTTTTATATTTGAACTTGTAATCTGATTGAAAGAATGATATCTTAGAACGTGGTAGAGCCAAGCAGTGGCTTTTGCTGCTACTCGAATGGGCCGGCTCGACCGGGCTGGTACCACAGCCCCGTAGAATAACGGCGTGAGATATAGGCATCTTATGCTTCTGCGTTTCGTTTGATGAGTGTCCACTACTCCTGCTCCACTGTTGCTGCAGATGTACGTGGGCGACGGTAATCACTTACCATCAGGTGAACCGCTTGCTTGTTTGCCGCCTTTCACATAAAAAAAACAGTGCTGGGTAATAAGAATGATGGAACCGTGAACTAATTCAAAAGCATCACATTCATATCAGAGCAAACGCTTCCGTTGTGTTAAATTATGGTCTCACATTTTCATTATCTTTCGTATTGAAGGCATTCCATTTCAGTGTGATTTGAATCGAAATTCTTATTTGAATTCTTAAATAACGATGAACCCATAGACCATGTTATAGTCCGGGATTTGATAAATTTTTCTTGTAGTTTAAAGGTAGAAATAATTTGTCATTGAAATTGCTTGAGCTAGACTGTCATACAACCTAAAACGAATACTTGTCGACGTGGCATCAGATACTTACGATACAAGTAGACATTAGTGGTACTAGTGTACCACCAGAAATATTACGCAACGTAAAGACTTCAGTTATTAAAAACCGAGTCTAAATTCACCGTTTACAAAGTTTTAAACGTTGTTAACGTTTACAATGTAATGAAGCATACTGAGGAGAACAACAGACAGTCGACCAACGCTACTCCATCATCTCCCATTCCAGTCTCTTCAGCTAAGCTAGCGTGGTAAGCAGAAATATTATACCGGAATTCGGTTGATGAATATTGTGGTATCGTATTTAACATCAACTCGAAATAAGATAAAATACCACAGCGCTGTGTTTAACCACAGTGTTTAAAATTCAGCCTTTTTTTTTACTTTAAATTCCTCGGTTCCGTTTTACTATTACGGGAAAATATTGTAGCGTCCTACCGAACCCCCCTGCCAAAGAGGATGTTCAATGTTAAGTATCTTCGAAATAGTTAACACCTATTTTTTTAAGTTTTAACTTTTTTTTATGGATCTCCTGCTAGTAGTTATTAATACATCGATTACGAAAATAAATACTGGTTTAAATCTTAATGCACTATCATTTATAGTAAAGGTGAAAATAACACGCCTTAATAGCTTATAGTGAGATAAGCCTTATCTCACTATAAGCTATTAAGATATTATGATTATTCTTATAAGTTTAGAAAAATGTCTATGTTATAATTACATCTAATCGTACAAATTAGAAATGAGTATTCTAATATTCTTCCGTGTGGCTATCGGAAGTAAAGAATAGCGCCAACCCTGTCTGACCATGGATGTCGTAAAAGGCGACTAATGGTAAAAATTTATATTAGGAGATGGGCAGCAGCATCTTCCTGCACTAGAACAAATAAAAAAAAAACTGCGGTTGGCAACCCCCCCCCCCCCCCATGATGAGTAATCTTTGGGGGAGGCCTATGTTCAGCAGTGGACTTCTGATAGGCTGAAATGATGATGATGATGATGATGATCCTAATATTTTCACTGCTTTCACCTAAAGTTTTACTGGAAAGTTAGCCGGTACAAACATTTCTTTTTGTCCAAAACTTTAGACATTCTAGGACTGAACAAATAGCACTAAAAGTAACAATACTTTAGACAGATATCTATTATGTATATCAAAACAATAAGTTTTATTAATTTTTCGTACAGTCTTCATCCGTTTATACACTTTTTGACGTGGTAGAGCCAAGCAGCGGCTATAAGTGCTATTCGAATTGACTGGGGTAGTACCACGACCATGCAGAATACCGGCATGAAGTAGAGGCATCTTGAGCTTTTGCGTTTCGTTAGGTGAGTTAGGTAATCGTATACCGTAGTAGAAGTGGGCACTTCTCCCTTCTCCTATGCTCCTCCTCATCCTCTCTCCCATACAGAATATCCTTCAAGACCGGCATCGCAACTGCAGCTCTTCTGGTGTTTCAGATGTATGCGGGCGACGGTAGTCACTTCTCATATTTCATATATATACTATGAAAAATAACTAATAGTAGCAAATACATACCACCCACCCATACACACATACACACACCCATCAATACACGCACACACACCTACATACCCAAACAAAGAAACCAGAGATTGCAAGTTGAGCACAATGTTTCTGTAAAATTTTGATATATTTGTGTAATCCGTATTTGGCCATATTTAATGTTAGAAGTGAAGTATTAATTATTTTGTAAATCGCTGTTGGATTGCCTAATAAAATAAAAAAAAATAAAAAAAACCTTTCCAAGCAATACTCGCATGCTTCATTACTATTTTATATCAATGTTAAGAAATGTTGCGACAAATCTGTTGACACGACAATGCTAACGGTGGCGGACTTTCAACGTAAAAAGTTAAAAAGCTTCAAATTCCTTTTTACCCTTGTAAAATGGAATTCGAAGCTTGTTGCAGTTGGAACTTGTTTACTTTCAACATTAACGCTTGCTTCGTTTTAAGTTAATGGAGCAAATTCTATATCAAGCTTAGTTGAATTTTTTTGCATAATATATCTACATAAAATAATCCATCCTTCCTTTCTTTGTCTTCTTTATTCATTTTTATGTTATACGTGTAACGTACAATGTTACTCATACTCTTTAAAATTAAATAACTCTAAACATTATTAAAAACCACCAATATCGTTGACCGAACACATTGCCGCAGCTTCATACAGCTTCTTGTTATGGTCATTAATTTCAGTAAAATATTATAAACAGACACACAAACAAACAGAAACCTATATCGATTTTCGGTCTAAGAAAATACATTGAACCGATTTGCAACATCGCATTCCGGTGTTTGTTTCCGCTTTTCGAACACGCTCCTATGATTTTACGCGCATGAGTTAACCCGATTTCTTTATACGTACGACTCTTGCATATCTGCGTTGTATTCACGCAAGACTTGAAACAAAGCATATCGCGGCGCAAAATAATAAAATATATTTTGAAAAAGATATGGGTACTATATATAGTTCTATAGTACATACTAAGTACACATGAACATTGGTAATTTAAATGTGTCTTAACTACGAATTCATCTACGTCATTTTCAACTTTCATTTCAGATTTTCAATGCAGTATACAGGCCTCTCGAGAGATGGGAAAACTTGCTATTAACGCCTCGACAAAGTGACAATATTTATTATCTCCTGTACTAGTTTTACAACACATTTTATTTATATCATATAAGAAACCGATAAAATCCGAAAAAAAGAGTATCCTACGGAGTTTCTTCCGGCTGTTACTTCTCCGTCAGAGGAACCCGGGAAAGCCGGGAAAGGAACCCTTCCCGGCTTTCGGCTTACCACACTGGCAACCAGCATCTGTGTATAAGGTTCGTGGTGTCTGGTACAGAGACCTGGTGCGAGTTATTAGGGAACTGCGAAGTTATAAATTTATTGATTTTGATCAAAAAAGGCTTTTTACTAGATTTGCTTGTGTTATTCTTAAACTTCTATATCAACATTTTCGAACTGTTATCATAAGTCAATATATAATAAAAGTTATTTGGCAGTAACTGGAACCAAACCCAGATCACACGTGTAGTTTGAAATGCTCTATTTTATTTATCTTCGACTGCAGTATATGTACATCATTGTAGCGACATCTATGTCACAAAATGCGAAGCTGAAGCTCTGAATAGCAGAGATTCAGAATCAGTATCAGAAGATGCCGCTACTTTGCACACAATTCATCATCTCACTATGAAAGCTCTTACGGTCATTACATATAAACGAGATCCAAATAACACCCTGGAGGGTTTTACCACCGAAGCTGTTAAGCCCACCGTACCAACAGCATATACATAAGTCTAAACCGTGGGGTTTTATTCGGTCCGGCATCTTCATAGCTGATCCCGACATAACCAGTCACCGCCTTCAGAGGCTGGTAGGTGCGAGCACCTTTCCCCCTACATGACACAACCTGGGCGAATGAACACCCGACCTGGCGGGGAACCACCCGTTTCCTTCACACCTTCACTGCAATACCATCATTGTTAACCTTACCAGCAACTGTTACACCCAGCTGATTAACTATCAAGGCTCTGGCGACCGATCGACGGGGGAAATTCAATTCGAGTTGGCCGAACCCAAATTTCACAGACTAGTGATAGTGACAGAGGTGCCGTTCTAGTTTGGGGGTACTAAAACTGCGCTCACCATAATACCGGCGCAGCGTGGTGAGTATGGGTGAATTTTCCATGCAAGACTGCCAGCTTTTGTTGACGCTTTATATATATAAATAGGTTCAGCTGTGTACTTAAATATGGAATTCTTGAGAATTTTCGGATCAGTTAATGGACATCTATGATACCTTTGGGATTAGATTGACGTTTTTATTTGTTTTATAAAATCAAATCAAAATAAATATTTGTCCACAAATGAAAATAAATTTCAATTGTCAAACGTCAGTTTTTTCTTTAAATCTACCACCGTTTTCTTAATGAGATTCCTCTGACAAAAAAGAAACAGGCGAAAGATATTCCATTGGTAGATTTTTTTTTAATGGTACAGTAGTTTATTCAGTAAAATTTTGTTCAACAGCATGGATGCGATTCCATGGGGTCATTATCATTTATGTATTCCTTTATATTACAATAACCCTTTATATAAAATCCTTGTTTAATAAATATTTTAATACTAATGGTAGGAAGAATTTGCTCACTTACTGGGACTTTTTTGAATACACATCATAATTCCAGGCGTTACATTATTCATAATAACTAACTTGTTATGCCTGATTCGGTTTTTTTTACAGATTCAATGTCATATTTTACAAATATATTTTGACAAAAATAGTTTTGGCTTAAGTCAGTCAGTTTCGTTAGTCGGTTTTTTGACAAAAGTCTTCTTGAAAAAAGAGAACATATTAAATGAGTTACTAGACTACTAATTGGTAGGATTTTCATACCCTGTTACTTCGTTACGGTTAACTTTTAGTTTAATCCAGCAATTACACTAGTGCTCGGCGAGTGATTAATTTCTGTTCCTGCTAAATTAATTCTGTTGCAAAAATATTTTATAAACAAATGTCTGTGACTGGAGCGAAGCTAATTTGATGTATTGTTATTTATTAATGTACGATAATAAATTGTAATGTTACGTAAGCAACATCAGATACGTACCTCGGTTCCGGAATATTAGTTCTGTAATTTGCAACCTAAAGACATGTAGGAGAAGTATAGAGAAATAGACAACGATTTTAAGACAAGTAATCTGAGTTTATATTAAAAGATGAGCACAATAATGATGTGTATATGTTGCATATAAATAATATGCCTATAATTAATTATTACTTCAGGGCGATAACTATAATTTTGAAGAGCCTAAGTGACCTGGGTTCGATCCCCGAAGCCGGCACCACTAAAATTGTTAATAGCAATTTTAAGTGCTGTATTTAGCACGTGCTCAGCGGTGAAGGAAAACATCGTGAGGAAACCTATAGAAAAACCTATGGAAATAACCTCATTATGCAATATATGTAAAAAAACAACACACACACAGTTTCAACGTGAGTCTCAACGTACAGAAGAGACTCACTTTTGTTGGCTAAAAAAATGCTCGTGAAATTTTATTTTGTAAATGTTTAGTGGGTGATTTTCGCAGGTCAAGAGGCTTATGAAGGAGTAGAACAAGCTAAGTCTAGGAATTTAATGTTTACCACGGTAACATAATTCACAACATTTCTAGGTAGATTCTAAATATTACAAATCTATATTTCGCGTTAGATCGTACGTTAAGCTTCATGACAATCTGAACCAGGAATTTCCGAACTGCATGAAACCCTTTTTCCAAAATTAACTGATACCTCAGACCATAAACAAGCTCTGGTTTTTTCCCTAACAATACAAAACAATTACCAATCCTTTTCACTAAAATAATGTACCCATGGGGCTCATCCACCACTTTGGGAATACCTGATATAAACAGACTGCGTTCGGCTCCGTGATCCGTACATATTAATTTGCTTTATTGTGATTCAAATGACGATTGGTATGTCGATAACGATCGGCATACGTCTATATGAATTCCGATCGTATATACAACCGCGAGTCTAAAGGCGATTGGTACAGACGTACCAATAATATTATTAACATATGTTTTCATAATACAGTAATTGGTTGATAGTAATTTAACAGTTTGTGATTGCACTCTAGCCGTGCTGTGCACTAGTAGTGGTAGTGAAAAGTCAAAATCGATATAATAATAATAATTACGACCGATATTGAGGGGGGCCGAATAGTGTCCCCTGGTGACAAATACATACAAACCTAGTTTTATCGGATTGGACATTACGCATCATTCATTAGGAATTCCTATGGGTGCGCTTTGGTTGTATGATATCATGTCTAGTTCTATTTATTATTCGCTTGAAATTATTACCATTTTCTAAATGATTAAAGAATTAGAGAAAATAAATTTCAATTGTCAAACGTCAGTTTTTTCTTTAAATCTACCACCGTTTTCTTAATGAGATTCCTCTGACAAAAAGAAACAGGCGAAAGATATTCCATTGGTAGATTTTTTTTTTTTGTGATTGCAGAATACTTTTTAAAGTAATGGTTAGATGTGTTCCGTGTTAATGATGATTTTGTACGTGGTAGAGTCAAGCGGCGGCATTGCTGCTACTCGAATGGAATACCGGGATGAAGTTGAGTGAGGTAATTGAAGGACCACTTACCCCTCCCTTACCTCCCCAACAACAGCATATACATAAGTCTAAACCGTGGGGTTTTATTCGGTCCGGCATCTTCATAGCTGATCCCGACATAACCAGTCACCGCCTTCAGAGGCTGGTAGGTGCGAGCACCTTTCCCCCTACATGACACAACCTGGGCGAATGAACACCCGACCTGGCGGGGAACCACCCGTTTCCTTCACACCTTCACTGCAATACCATCATTGTTAACCTTACCAGCAACTGTTACACCCAGCTGATTAACTATCAAGGCTCTGGCGACCGATCGACGGGGGAAATTCAATTCGAGTTGGCCGAACCCAAATTTCACAGACTAGTGATAGTGACAGAGGTGCCGTTCTAGTTTGGGGGTACTAAAACTGCGCTCACCATAATACCGGCGCAGCGTGGTGAGTATGGGTGAATTTTCCATGCAAGACTGCCAGCTTTTGTTGACGCTTTATATATATAAATAGGTTCAGCTGTGTACTTAAATATGGAATTCTTGAGAATTTTCGGATCAGTTAATGGACATCTATGATACCTTTGGGATTAGATTGACGTTTTTATTTGTTTTATAAAATCAAATCAAAATAAATATTTGTCCACAAATGAAAATAAATTTCAATTGTCAAACGTCAGTTTTTTCTTTAAATCTACCACCGTTTTCTTAATGAGATTCCTCTGACAAAAAAGAAACAGGCGAAAGATATTCCATTGGTAGATTTTTTTTTAATGGTACAGTAGTTTATTCAGTAAAATTTTGTTCAACAGCATGGATGCGATTCCATGGGGTCATTATCATTTATGTATTCCTTTATATTACAATAACCCTTTATATAAAATCCTTGTTTAATAAATATTTTAATACTAATGGTAGGAAGAATTTGCTCACTTACTGGGACTTTTTTGAATACACATCATAATTCCAGGCGTTACATTATTCATAATAACTAACTTGTTATGCCTGATTCGGTTTTTTTTACAGATTCAATGTCATATTTTACAAATATATTTTGACAAAAGTCTTCTTGAAAAAAGAGAACATATTAAATGAGTTACTAGACTACTAATTGGTAGGATTTTCATACCCTGTTACTTCGTTACGGTTAACTTTTAGTTTAATCCAGCAATTACACTAGTGCTCGGCGAGTGATTAATTTCTGTTCCTGCTAAATTAATTCTGTTGCAAAAATATTTTATAAACAAATGTCTGTGACTGGAGCGAAGCTAATTTGATGTATTGTTATTTATTAATGTACGATAATAAATTGTAATGTTACGTAAGCAACATCAGATACGTACCTCGGTTCCGGAATATTAGTTCTGTAATTTGCAACCTAAAGACATGTAGGAGAAGTATAGAGAAATAGACAACGATTTTAAGACAAGTAATCTGAGTTTATATTAAAAGATGAGCACAATAATGATGTGTATATGTTGCATATAAATTATATGCCTATAATTAATTATTATTTCAGGGCGATAACTATAATTTTGAAGAGCCTGAGTGACCAGGGTTCGATCCCCCGGTGCCGGCACCACTAAAATTGTTAACAGCAATTTTAAGTGATGTATTTAACACGTGCTCGGCGGGGAAGGAAAACATCGTGAGGAAACCTGCATCTCTGAGAAATCATATAAATATTATTTCGATGATATATAAAGCCCGCAAACCCGCACTGGAGGAGCGTGGCGGGCCCTTCCCGGCTCCTAAACTCTCTCTGATACTCGTATTTGAGAAGGAGGCTTTTGCCCAGCAGTGGGCACTTGCAGGCTGCTACTTTTTTTTTTGTGATTGCAGAATACTTTTTAAAGTAATGGTTAGATGTGTTCCGTGTTAATGATGATTTTGTACGTGGTAGAGTCAAGCGGCGGCATTGCTGCTACTCGAATGGAATACCGGGATGAAGTTGAGTGAGGTAATTGAAGGACCACTTACCCCTCCCTTACCTCCCTAACAACAGCATCTCAGCTTCGCTGTACTATTCTTGGTTAATCATCTTACACTTTTCAAATTTCAAACCGGGGGGGTTTAATCCCCCATCCTCATCCTCCTCGCGTGCATCAGCAGCCCCTCTGGTGTTGCAGATGTACGTGGGCGATGGTAATCACTTGCCATAACGTAAGTCGTTTGCGCCTCTTTCCCATTACCAAAACAAACTCCTTTACTAGCGAAGACCAATCATTTATTAAATGGATTTGTAACCGGTAAGCGTCACAGTTCCGGTGCGAATAACGGGGTTTTTTTTTTGATGGATTTTTCTTTTAGACAGCTGTTCACGTGATGTATTGCTTCAGCGCCGAGCACAACTATATTAAACAGTTGTTAATGTCAATAGCTCCGGCACCTGGAATCGATAAGATAACTATCTAGCGTACACTATAGTTCTACAGCTAACGTCCAATACTTGGCCCATTATGGCTTTTTAAAAAAAAATACTTATAAAAACTTTAAGACTATGAAATATATGAACTCGTCGATTCATCTATCTTTTAACCAGCGTCTACGAACAACTTTAAACCTCCGTTTGCACCAAGTTAAATCACTAATTAGATCAAGATAATGCTTAACTTGCGCTTTTAAAATGCAAATTATCCCCGCGTAAGTTCCGATGAATGTTGAGACTGTGAGTTAAACATGTTTCTTAGGTTCGGGAAGTTAAAGTGAACCCAATATTTAGCGGCTATATACATTGCCGGTTGCAACTACAACTTAAAGTAAATGTGTAATTAATTATTATTAAATATTAAATATATATATTCACATAAAGTGTACTAAAATATTAGTAATACTCAATAATTTTACGCAGAACAAAAGCCACAGAACCAAATTTATTTGTTAGCTTTAATGTAATAATATCCATCTCCCGTAGAATGTTTCTTCATTCACTACATTCAAACTCATTTGTTAGTAAATATTTTTTTTAGAATAGGTAATCTAAACTGCATTTATTCTATTATCTATACATAAAAATAAATTGAGTCGAGATTTTTTCTTTGCACAAAATCAAAATTTTAAAATTGTAAATGTTATTGAGTCTATTTGTCCGTAAACCTGGAAACGGCTGAATCAATTTTAACAGGACTTTCAACTTTAGGGTTCCCCGCGAAAATTCGAAAACCTTTAACATAATAAGCACACAAATATTTTCTTTACCCTAACAACAGCATCTCAGCTTCGCTGTACTATTCTTGGTTAATCATCTTACACTTTTCAAATTTCAAACCGGGGGTTTAATCCCCATCCTCATCCTCCTCGCGTGCATCAGCAGCCCTCTGGTGTTGCAGATGTACGTGGGCGATGGTAATCACTTGCCATAACGTAAGTCGTTTGCGCCTCTTTCCCATTACCAAAACAAACTCCTTTACTAGCGAAGACCAATCATTTATTAAATGGATTTGTAACCGGTAAGCGTCACAGTTCCGGTGCGAATAACGGGTTTTTTTTTTTTTTTTTTTTGTGATTGCAGAATACTTTTTAAAGTAATGGTTAGATGTGTTCCGTGTTAATGATGATTTTGTACGTGGTAGAGTCAAGCGGCGGCATTGCTGCTACTCGAATGGAATACCGGGATGAAGTTGAGTGAGGTAATTGAAGGACCACTTACCCCTCCCTTACCTCCCTAACAACAGCATCTCAGCTTCGCTGTACTATTCTTGGTTAATCATCTTACACTTTTCAAATTTCAAACCGGGGGGGGTTAATCCCCCATCCTCATCCTCCTCGCGTGCATCAGCAGCCCCTCTGGTGTTGCAGATGTACGTGGGCGATGGTAATCACTTGCCATAACGTAAGTCGTTTGCGCCTCTTTCCCATTACCAAAACAAACTCCTTTACTAGCGAAGACCAATCATTTATTAAATGGATTTGTAACCGGTAAGCGTCACAGTTCCGGTGCGAATAACGGGGTTTTTTTTTTGATGGATTTTTCTTTTAGACAGCTGTTCACGTGATGTATTGCTTCAGCGCCGAGCACAACTATATTAAACAGTTGTTAATGTCAATAGCTCCGGCACCTGGAATCGATAAGATAACTATCTAGCGTACACTATAGTTCTACAGCTAACGTCCAATACTTGGCCCATTATGGCTTTTTAAAAAAAAATACTTATAAAAACTTTAAGACTATGAAATATATGAACTCGTCGATTCATCTATCTTTTAACCAGCGTCTACGAACAACTTTAAACCTCCGTTTGCACCAAGTTAAATCACTAATTAGATCAAGATAATGCTTAACTTGCGCTTTTAAAATGCAAATTATCCCCGCGTAAGTTCCGATGAATGTTGAGACTGTGAGTTAAACATGTTTCTTAGGTTCGGGAAGTTAAAGTGAACCCAATATTTAGCGGCTATATACATTGCCGGTTGCAACTACAACTTAAAGTAAATGTGTAATTAATTATTATTAAATATTAAATATATATATTCACATAAAGTGTACTAAAATATTAGTAATACTCAATAATTTTACGCAGAACAAAAGCCACAGAACCAAATTTATTTGTTAGCTTTAATGTAATAATATCCATCTCCCGTAGAATGTTTCTTC
This sequence comes from Bhutanitis thaidina, assembly GCA_029286595.1. NCBI lineage: Eukaryota > Metazoa > Arthropoda > Insecta > Lepidoptera > Papilionidae > Bhutanitis > Bhutanitis thaidina. The sequence continues at coordinate 1,833,370 of JAGSMS010000020.1, read as the reverse complement.
ATTCACTACATTCAAACTCATTTGTTAGTAAATATTTTTTTTAGAATAGGTAATCTAAACTGCATTTATTCTATTATCTATACATAAAAATAAATTGAGTCGAGATTTTTTCTTTGCACAAAATCAAAATTTTAAAATTGTAAATGTTATTGAGTCTATTTGTCCGTAAACCTGGAAACGGCTGAATCAATTTTAACAGGACTTTCAACTTTAGGGTTCCCCCGCGAAAATTCGAAAACCTTTAACATAATAAGCACACAAATATTTTCTTCTTTTAAGACTTTACGAATGTTTAAAAACAATAGACAAAATTTGCACTTAAAGGCTAGCTTTTTTTTTTTTTTGGTTTAACGCGGGGGAAAGGTGCTCGCACCTACACGTCACCGTCTCCGGTGACTGGTTAAGTCGGGATCAGCATTGAAGATGCCGGACCGACTAAAACCCCCACGGTAGATCTGCTGTTGGCCCAGTGGGCTTTACAGCTTCAGCGGTAGTTAAAGGCTAGCATCTGTGGTATCCACCATACGTAGGCTTGATTGTACTATAGAAAGAAGAAGCTAACCTTAGACGTAAAGACAGAAAGTACATCACTGCGCTATGCAAGTTGATATCATCGGCAGATCATCAACACATACAGAAGACCCAAATAAAACACGTGAGCGTGACAGCATCTCCTTCTCACTGTGAAAGCCGTCGGGCCGACAGCGTATGTCATACCGTGGAATTTTAGTCGATTGGCACTTAACTCTGATTTCGACATAACTGTCAACTGTAATAGGTACATTCGTAAAAAATCCCTCCGTGTGACAAAAAAAAACCCCGAAAGGAGGGGAGAGGTGGCCTTTTCTCTAGGTCACAACCGACCTTCCCTCCTTTTTTCTTCGCACCTTTTCGAATCAAACGATAACGACGATTTATAGCGTTATAAATAGTCGTTACCGTTTGTTAACTAGCGGCTCATCACAAGAGGAGCTGCAAGTGTGTTGCCAGCATTTAGAGATTTTTGGGAGATGGGTGGTAGGATGGGAGCGGGATGGGGAGAGGGAGTGGGCCTTCTGTTACCACTCGCACCCAAGGTATAAATAACGTAAAAAAAATACAAACAAAAATAGAGAAAATATACGATACAATTAATGTTCCACTTATTTCTTCCACAAAAGATATTACGGTATTTGTCATATCTTAATTAAGCTTATCATGAAATATACTCGATTCATTTCCAAGAATATGCCAGCTAAATCTGTGGTTCTCCGCGTAGAATATTTATTCCAGTTTTAATTAAATTTTTCATATATTGAGGTTTACATTAGTTGAATATATCATAATAACTGTGTTTCATTATACCCTTAAGATGACGTGAGGCGAACATGGTCGGTCACTTCTTTAAAAAAAATCTGTTTTAAAACTAATTAAAGAAATGATAATAATAATCGATATTCACTCACTAATTTCCCACGTAACCCATGTAACATGATAAATTTTAAGAAATGAATAACAGTTTATTCAGTTTAGTTGTTTGTGAACCTGAAATGGTTCGTATCGGAGGCCGGAAGCTGGATGTCGTCAAGTCTGTTTACTAGACGGTTTGTGATGACACTCGAAAAAAGCACATAGACATTGCTTCGAAGCGTCATCGCTTCCAAGCTGCGTCTATGAAAAGAATTATTCTTCTCTCGGTCTAATTCTTCAATATAATATAAATTAATAAAATAAATTATCGTAAAAACGTAAATAATGTTTTATATTATTTATGTATGTTACATCGAAGAACTAGTAATAGTTACATAATTTTATGAATATGATTGTGCTACTTTAAGTTTTAATTGAAATATGAGCCATGTTGAGAACCATTTATAATATCATGTATAATAAAATACAGCGCAGAGAATGCTTGCAAGGCTCACTTATGAATCATTAAACATCTACAGCAGTGAAATGAGCTGACTAACGTACTACGAAAAAGCGTGAATGCATCGCTTGAATTATTAAACATAATTAAAAATTATTCACATATACAGTGTGTTTTAAAATTGCAGGTGAGGATAGCATTTGGGGGAAGGAAGGTTTATTCCCTCTTTCAACCTCCTTATCTATACGCCAATATAAATTAAATTAGTAGCTCATAAATTATCCATTAGAAAAAAGGTAGTACAAACCCTTAAAAATGTTTTCTGGTTTTCTGGAGAATTTCCGAAGAGGCAGTGGGCTTTAATAGACTGCTTGAAAAGGAGATAAGTACACTGCTGGATATTAACTTTTCCTATGGTAGGAATTGCCATGGCTTACGTACGACAACAGACTGTGTTACGTACGACACTCAATGAATATAGTAAAAAAAAAGAGTTTGTCTATTAAAGTCAAATGTAGAAATATCTTATCAACTATTACTGTTTTTAATGGCGAAAGGCTGAATGAGCGTTCAAGCGGCTCATGGTAAATGATTACCGACGCTCACGACACCCGAGGAACTGCATGTGCATATAAGGCTTTTAAGGATATAGGGGCCTCACCTCCTCACTCCCCGAACGAAACGCAGGAGCACGAGATGTCTCTACTTCACTATATTCTGCCGGTATTCTGCGAGGCCGTGGTACTACCATGTAAAGACTATCTAACTTGTCTTATAATTTAAACTTTTAGGCCTACTTTGAATTCTAAATTAGTGTATTACTTATGTTAATAGCATTTTTAGTATTGTTTCTATGATAATGAACTAAAATGTACAATCCGCTTTCTGTTATACATCTGCAACACCAGAGGTGCTGCAGGTGCCTTGCCGGTCTTTAAAGGTTTTTGGGAAATGGGGGGGGGATGGGGAGTGGGCCGCCGGTCACCTCACTCACCGAACGAAACGCAGTAACACAAGGAGCCTCTACTTTACGCCGGTATTTTGCGAGGCCGTGGTACCAAGCCGGTCGAGCCGGCCCATCAGCAGCAAAACCCGCCGCTTGGCTCTACCACATCCATCGTATTTGTAATTTACAGTCGTTAAATAAAATTAATACTCGGTATTCAACAAGTAGAATGTCATGCGACAGAAGAATGTAATGAAGGTATCGTGGTACACGTGTACACACAACATCACATTATCGGCCCGAGTTAAAGATAACGTCGTTAAAAAGTAAACGATCCTTTGAACGTCTTGGGTATGGGGGAAACTGTACGTGATTTTTTTGTAAAGGAATTTTTATTAGCAACCCGTGATGTTAGCGTAAAGATTTACGTATAACTTAGAGCTTCCTCTCCAGGTGTCCACGGAACTTAACTTGGCTCGATGTAGATAATGATACTGGCGAAGGCGAAAAGTGGAAAATTTAAAAACAGGCATTAAACCGATACTTGTAGGAAAAACAAAATAATGTTACTGACAAGTTAGAATTTGTTGCAGCCACGTATAGACAATCGCAGTGTCCAGGACGTCCTGTGCAGTGTTGCTTGAAGTCGATGGATGCAGGTGGCTCAGGACCGAACTTTGTGGCCATCTTTGGGAGAGGCCTATGTGCAGCTGTGGACTTGTGATAGGCTGAAATGATGATGATGATGATATATTATGAGTAATGTATACGCAGAGTGTGCATGGTTGTTTACGACCGTCTGCGCGAGGCGGTAACGCTCGATTTTTTGCCTAGAGTATTGCGCTTTTTGCAGCCCACGTGTGTAAAAAAAAATCTACCCGTGAACTCTGCCATGTGTTTGAACTGTGCGCGGTACATGAGCGTGATTGGTATATACCTAGTAATATAACCGGTTAATCGAAGATCAGTAGTGATTACAGAGCCGCTGTAAGTACCTCCACCCTGGAAAAGTATTATTAAAAACGGATCCATTTGCTAGATAGTACTTCATTTTATTAAACGAACTTGTGTCTGGTGTGTCGTATAGTCGCTTTTATTTTACCACAATTGCCTTGTCTATATTTTTAAATTACAATGATAAAACAATTATTTCATAGTAGGTTCGATCCCATTGCCGTCACTAGTGAAATTATAGGTTATGTGCGACTTTAACTTGTGCAATGCGATGCTGGAAAGACTGTCTTTTAAATCTTCGTCAACAACAACTTCTTAATTATTTGCAGGTGTTATTACGAATAAAATTCTTTTTATAACATTCGGTGTAGATTTTAACAAAAAGTTCCGTTCTCTATAGCGTTACTTCACTGTAATGTAGAATTATGTTGATAACTTTAATAAAATCACGAGAGAAAATTATTTAAAAATTGTAATAGGAAACTAAGCACATATATTCAGTATCGAATGCTCAGCAAACAAACCTCGATGCTCTACAGTTTCATTGGAAATGATAAATTACGATAGTTATAGAATGGCTCTGTTTTTGTACTTGAGCTTAATGGAAATTTGAATTTAGTGAGCAAAGGAATTTTTTTGGGGTATTTCTATATATTCTCATCTGGTTTTATATATAAATACGTATAGATACAAATAATACCATAAAATAAATTATATATGATAAAATTGAAAAGACCAGACGGCCGGGGGTTAGGGGGAAAGGGATACAAACCGGCGGACAATGCGAGCGATATCGACTAGCACCGCCTTCTGCATTTAAGCTCGGAGCGGTCCGCCACGGAGTCCCAGCCGCCACAGATGTTCCGTTGTGTCCGTGATAATGGACCGGTCCCAATAGAGCCAGGCGCAGTAATTTTCGAGCTCGGCTTCCGGCGAATATTAAAAGTAAGGCCGCTCCACGATACCGTATTTCAGAGCGAGCTCCTGGTGTAGGATCCTGCCTACTAGGTTGTGTCTGTGCAGATACTCAGAGTTAGGAAACGCTGAACAACCGGGGATGACATGCCGAAGCGACTCACCGGGACGGCGACAGGCTCGACAAATGTCACGGGGTCAGACGGTGCTATTTATGGAACAAAGATTATTATTAAGGCATAACTTTCAAATTTTAATCCGTACAAAGCTTTGTATTTTCGCTACCTAAGTTTGAGTTTGTACTTTTATTCGAGTGTGTATTGAACATCAAAATATATGACAGTGGTCAATACTAGAAAGAAAAGAACAAGCTATCTCAACTTTGAGACTATTTTTCCCCTCAATATCCTTATAGGCCAGCAACTCGCCTGCAGCTTCTCTGGTGCTACAGATGTTCGTGAGCGACCAGTTACCATCAGATGAGCCGTCTGCTAGTTTGCGCCCTTTTCCATTTTCCCCATTTCATTTTTTCATTCGTTTCATTCATTCCATTCATTTCATTCATATCATTCATTTCATTCATTTCATTCATTTCATTCAGTGAAAATTGATTTTAAAATTTATATTAGGTATGTCATTATATTTCACTTTTGAAGTTGTCAATTCGCTCGTTAGGTTCGAATTTAATTACCACGTATCCACCAATAACCCAATAAGTATGGTACAAGCTTACAAGTACATTGTTACTTGCCATTGCGCCCTAATAAACACTTGATTGCCTCGTTAACCTTGTAGCAAGGTATTTTATAACGACTGACCTCTGCACCGAAGTCGGGTCCAGTTACGTTAACTGTTTAGTGAATTAATGAGGCAGCCCTTGTTACTTTCTATACATTTCAACTTGATCGAGTGTAGTTTTAGAGAAACTATTACATTAAAGTGCGATATTGCTGTTTGCGACACGGGAGCACTAGTTGATTAAGTGACAATATTATCTATTAAAAGGCCCTCATATATTTATTACGACTTTGCGGAATCAGCTGTCGCCAGCGGTATTTCCGAACAGTTACGACTTAGGGATCTTCAAGAAAAGAGCTTACTCCTTCCTTAAAGGCCGGCAGCGCATCTGTAGCTCCTCTGGTGTTGTGGATGTTCGTGGGCGTCGGTGATCACTTACCATCAGGTGAGCCGCACGCTCGTTTACCCCCTTCTTCTATAAAAAAAAATCTAATGCAGCGTTTTTGTATGCAGATAATTATTATTACCCCTGGGAATGAGTGCATCGCTCCCAAGCGTGTTCATAAAAGTTGTACTCTAATAATATAATACCTACGTACTAAAGATTCATTTTTTTATTTATTTTATATTATTTGTAATGGAGCACCATGTAGCAGTCTCAAAACACTTCATATAATTTATATACAAAAGTAGCGGGCCTGTAAGCTTCCCACAGCTGGGCAAAGGCCTCCTTCCCAAATACGAGTGGTTTGGGGCCGGGAGCGGAACTTCGCATATCATCGAAATAATATTTTTATTATTTCTCAATGCAAGTTTCCTCACGATGTTTTCCTTCCCCACTGTGCACGTGGTAAATACATGATTGTGACGTGGTGAATAAAAAATGTATTGTAATTTTAGTTACATTTGTAACATTTAGGGTTCTTGGGTGATGTTTGGGTGAAGGTTCCCAATTGTAATAAGAGCCTATAATTGTTATAATTACATTATTCTATAAATGTTACTGTGCTGGTTAAAGCTTCAAGGGAAACTTTAGCATTGTTGAGAGCCATTCATACTTAGCAATGTTATGAATAATCTAAAGCAAGCTGAGGGAAAGCTAGTAAGGTTCGTTTATAAATAAATGAAGATCAACAGGAGAGCAACTGGCTAACCAACACGGTATGAAAAGGCGTGAGGGCTTGAATTAAAAAAAAAACTAAGAGTTTCTTTTGTACGTTGAATTTTGTAATGTAAAGACTCCTTTGGTATAAGAAACTCTCTCAAAAATTATGAAAGACCATTCATTGAGTTATTATTTTACGTATTTATGAAACATTCAAATTTTTTCTTTTTAGATTTAACAGACACATGTGATGATTGCCCTAATCATCTTTTTTTTTTGGAGGAAAAGCGTCAAACGACCAAGCGGTTCACCTGATGATAAGTGATTACCGTTTTCCACGTACATCTACAACTCCAGAGGTGCTGCAGGTGCGTTGCTTGCCTTTAAGGGTATGTGGGAGATGGGAGGGAGGATAAGAAGGGGAATGGATATCTTCAAGGCCAGAGTGAACAGACATCTAGGCAAGCGTGTACCATCCTAGGCCACATCTTCGCTTTCCATCGGGGAAGATTGAGGTCAAACGCAAGCCTATTTTTTCATAAAAAAAATGGGGAGGGGGAGTGGGCCTCCCGTTACCTCACTCACAAAATCTACAATCACGCCGGTGTTCTGCGAGGCCGTGGTACCGACCCGGCCGAGCCAGCGCATTCGAGCAGCAGATAAAGCCGCCGCTTGGCTCTACCACGATTCAAATATTATAACTGGGTCATGTGAGTGCATCAACCCCAACCAATCAGAGGTATCTTGTGCTTCTGCGTTTCGTTCGGTGAGTGAGGTAACCGGAGGCCCACACCTCCTCCCTATCTTTCCTCCCATCTCCCAAATATCCTTAAAGACTGGCAACGCACCTGCAGCATCTATGGTGTTGCAGATGTACGTGGGCGACGGTAATAACTTACCATCAGGTGAACCGCTTGCTCGTTTGCCGTCTTTTCCATAAAAAAAAAACATCGCACAAGGGATTCTGGTGCTCTTCCCCTTACAATTAGTTTTTGTTTACATTAATTAATTTAATTAATGTACACAAACTCTATTCCATGTACAGAAAATCTACGCTTAGTCATTAAATGAATTGTCACCAAAAATGAAACATAAATTCGCAATACGTCGGTAAGAAGAAAAGAGCGATGTCACGCGGGAAAGTTTCATATCGCACGAAATAAACTTGCGGTAAATTACGACAGCATTGGACACACGGACTTCTAGAATAGTGAATAATACCTTGTACGAAATGCAGTATTGTACGAACAACAGTACACAGCTAAATCAAAAGAAAGTTTTAGGGATACAACCGAATTCAATTAATTTATAAGTTGATAGTCAAATCTTGACTGTCAGGTCCTGGTGCTGAGATGCTATTTTATCTCCTGTTCTTACATCCGCTGGAGTGCAATATTTTTCAAAACTTAACCCTCGTGGTATAAATAGACTATTCAATAAAAAAAAAATTAAATAAAGATATCGAGTAACATACATACAAGAAGAGAACCTCTTTGTTTGAAGTCGGTTAAAAACAATGTACATTTAAGTGTGCTTTTTCACAACATGTATTTATTTTTCTTAAAAAATATTATACGGATTAGTTTTATTACTGTTTTTTTTTATAAAATTTAATGTACAAATTTCATTTGTATTATATTGTCTTTGTTAATTAAAAATATTTTGTTAAAGTTTATGTGCCAGTCTTTAGTGTTGTGTGTCACGCAAGGATTGCTGTCATAAGAAAAATTTCATACGAAATCCCTTTTACTTTTTATGTCACTTCTTCGTCTTCTGTGTTTCAATTTTTACAAGTATTGTATAAAATGTGACCTTCTGTAAAATTATTCACTTTGTTTGTACTATTTTATGCTACTAAATAAAACATTATTAGAATAGACAACAAGCATTTTAAGCTATTTTTTTACATCCAGTGCATCTTAATCAGTCAAGTTAGTGATCTTCGATACGTAAAGTCTTGTGTTTTAATGGAAGTAATAAAGATTATTAAATAAAGTTTAAAAACAAAAGTTAATAATGAACGTTATGTTTGTAACACAACTTTTTAAGTATTTAATTTCGAAATGAAAGTCGGTGAAAAATATATAAAATAAACCACATTTTCTCCTCATCTACGCTTTATAAATTGTATCCTGAAAATCTCTACTGAATACTCAGATGTATTTACAATGCTTGGCGAATGAAAACGTGAAGTTCATCTATTATCTTCCTTTGTTCTGCTTTCGGTGTTGATGTACCATATTACTTAATGCGTTTTACGTAACCCTGATCTGAATTGTGATTGATTGTTAATTTATTGATTATTAGTTAGAATTGTTGAATTCTATATATTAATTTAATTACATAACATCGGTGACCGCGTGGCTTAATGGTTAACGTACCTGACTAAGACATGGGTACTGTGTTTGAATCCTAGCGCAAGCCAATGTTTGTGCATCAACAATTAATCATTGGTTTTCGGGTCGTGTCGTGTTGTATCGTGTCCCGTCTCTCCTGACACTGCATCTGACCGTTCCTGTGATTTTATCGCATATGCGTTACATCCCATACGGGGAGGTAATGGAGATTGAATGTCTCAACAATCAGGCATACATGAGGCACTATAATAACGCCAGTGCAGTTGACAAAACTGTTTAGCCGGTTTACTTATATAAATTACAGCACTTGGACATACATCCATACCCAGAAACATATTGAATTTTGAAACCAGAAACATATTGGATCATGGATTAAATATGTAACGTGTCGCGAACAAACGTTCCATATTTCAAATATTGCAAAATTTTTTTTATATTTTCTTTCAGTTTTCAACTCTACAGTGTACACTTTTTCAGCGTACGGTTTCACAAAATATTTTCTTTTTTTTTTATGGGAAAGGCGGTAAATTAGCAAGCGGTTACCCTGATGGTGAGTGATTACCGTTGCCTTACGTACATCTACAGCATCAGAGGTGCTGCAGGTGCGGTGCGGGCCTTCAATGGTATTTGAGAGATGGGATGGAGGATGAGGACGGCGATGGGGAGGGGGAGAGGGCCTCCGGTTACCTCACTCGTAGAACGAAACGCAGAAGCACAAGTTGCCTTCACTTTTTGCCGGTATTCTCGGCGAGGCCGTGGTACCAAAACGGTCGAGCCGGCCCATTCGAGCAGCAGCTAAAGCGGCCGCTTGGTTCTACCACGTAAAACATTTTATATTGAAAGTGATCTGTCTTCTAAAATAAGACATAAATAGAACAATATTATATATATAACCATTGGTGGATAGGCATCTCTTAGGTTTAAGTACCTATTTACCATTTCGGGACTTGCCACCGCTCACCACCAGATCTTGATAAAAACATGAAACGAAAGCGGTTAAGTTTTCTCATTGCTCTCCGGTACATAAATATCACGTCGAGTTGCATGTACAAAGAGATAAATGGCTGTTTCAACTGCAGACATTTTGAACATTAAACAACTTTGTAGTTTTGTTTAGTTTTAAACGTTACTTTGAACTGTTACAACGGTGACGAGTTTGCCGCAGTGCTATGGTTCGGCGTTAGTAAGAAGTATTAAAAATAAAGTCATGCAACACTATAAAAGTAGCCCGTAAATGCTTACAGCTGGTTAAACTCTTGAATGCCTGAAAAGGGTCTGCAACGCTGCTCCAGTGTGGGCTTCACGTGACCTCGGAACAATTTTTATGGGAAAGGCGGCAAACGAGCAAGCGGCTCATCTGATGGTAAGTGATTACCGTCGCTCACGTACGTCTGCAACGCCAGAGGAGCTGCAGGTGCGTTGCCGGCCTTCAAGGGTATTTGAAAGAAGGGAGGGAGTATGAGGAAACGCAGAAGCACAAGATGCCTGCCTCTACTTCACGCCGGTATTCTGCGAGGCCGTGGTACCAATGCGGTCGAGCCGGCCCATTCGAGCAGCAGCTAAAGCCGCCGCTTGGCTCTACCGCGCTTAAAATGTTTCTTAATCTCCGCTTAAATATATATTTTGTAAGTCTTACGTTGTTAAGCTCGTACTTATTGTTAATCACACAGACTCGCTTCTGAGTATTATCATATCGTATTAAGTGCAAATGTGTGCATGTTATTTGAGAGTATTTTATAAAATGCAAGACTGACCTGCCCTGCGCGGTAATGTTTAAAAGTTAAACACGTTATTTTACTTGAATAATAATTTATTACAATATTAAGAGCATCTATCGTGCCTTTAAACGTTATTATATTATTAAAACTCTAAACCAACGAGCATGCATGCGAAGATTGATGAAAGTGGAAGAAACGAAAGACGTATGTCAGAACCGTAGCAAGTGGAAGGAGACTGTCTCTGCCTAACCCGTTGGAAACAAGGTGTGAATATATCCATACATAAATACATTAAACGTTATTTGACATTATAATCTATACAACCAAATATATTTCAAGAAACGTGTGAAAGACCCCTACTTAGCATCGTTTTATTCGAATATATTTTGTGTATTTACAAATGTATGTATATATATATATATATATATATATTTACTATGTAGAGTAAATAAAAGTAAAGTAACAGCTTGTAAGTGCCCACTGCTGGGCAAAGGCCCCTTTCTCAAATACTAATATCAGAGAGTGTTTAAGAGCCGGGAAAGACCCGCCACTTTGCTCCAGTGCGGGTTGGCGGGCTTCACATATCCTCGAAATAATAATTATTATTTCTCAGACAAGCAGGTTTCCTCACGAACTTTTCCTTCGCCGTTGAGCACGTGGTAAATAGAGCACTTAAAATTGTTATTAACAACTTTAGTGGTGCCGGCACCGGAGATCGAACCCGGGTCACTCACGCTCTTTGACACTAAAGTGAGCGCCCTGACCACTAGAGTACCATGGCTATATACTAATTTAATTATGTAATCATATTTATTTAATTGTATACATAATATGTATTACAAATGTAAGCACTAAGATTGTCATTGCCATAAAATTTCTTGTTACGGTCTGCTGGAAGAAATATCAATGTATGGAATAAGTAGTGCCCTTGTGCAAATACTATGTTTTCATGTTATTATGCCTTTTTGTCTGTACATAAATAAATAAATTGTTATATTCAGAAATGACATATCTTTGTTACCATCAGAAGCTGATGTAAATACCTCATGGGATATATACTCACTCACTCACTGCGCTACGCTACTACGGGTAGGCAGTCTTCACAAGTTTTTGTATTTTTTTTTTGCTTATGTGTTTTGTGCAGATGTTAGGTTGTATGTTAAGTTTGTTTTTAAACTATTAATAAAAATAATTCAATCAAGTCAGACATAGATTTTTTTTTTATAGATGGTCAGTGATCACAGACGCCCACGAACATTCACAACACCAGAGGAGCTACAGATGCGCTGCCGGCCTTTAAGGAAGGAATAGGCTGTTTTCTTGAAGGTCCTTAAGTCGTAACTGTTCGGAAATACCGCTGGCTGATTCCACAAAGTCGAAGTGCGTGGCAGAAAATTTCGACTAAAACTGATGAAGAAAAGATAAATGAAATGAATATTATTATTTTTTTTGTTACGAAATTCAAAGTGAATTTCTAACGATCCCACCGGAAAAGATACAAAAAAAAAACTAAACAACTCTCCGGAGGTAATTACAATTTTGTTGCATAACAAACTTTTCATTGAATTAGGCTAAATAAATTATTGTTAAATTTATGCTCGGGAACCTACAACGTCAGGGAAAGTTTTCATTCTTTCCTTCTTTTTCTTTCCAGTTAATATCCAAAGCGACAACGCCCGAATGCAGTTAGGTTTCAGAGTTTTATCTTTTTAATAAAACGGGAAGAAATATGAGCGACGGCGAACGTTAAGCTTGAAACGTCGTGACATTTGAAAATGGAATACAGAACACGCGATAACGCAATCTTTTTTTAGGAGTAAACCAAAATAAATGAAGTTTCAAACTTTAACCTAGTGGTCAGGGGGTTTCCCACAGCGCGAGTGACCTGGGATTCGATCCCCGATGCAGGCACCAATAAAAATTGTTAAAAGCTATTTTGAGTGCTCTTTTTACCACGTGCTCGGCGGTAAAGGAAAACATCGTGAGGAAACCGGCATGACAAAAAATTGGCCGGGTTCGACCATGTTATCATATCAAAGAATACTGGTGTGAGGTAGAGGCGTCTTGTGCTTCTGCGTTTCGTTCGGTGCCGGCACTGGGGATCGAAGCCCTATGAAACTAAAGTGAACGCCCTGACCGCTTGGCTATCATGGCACTTATAAATTACAGAAATTCCAAACCAAGGTTATTTTCAAATCAAAACTTTTTATAAAATTAGGTAACTTTATTTGCATAAAGTTTCTTTGTGATATTATATTTTTTTTTTAAAACTTAAGACATATATCATGGCATATGGCCGAGCTCGATGGCATAGGGGCTGATGCCCTGTGGGTCGCGGGTTCGATTCCCGTACGGGACTGGTATTTGTATGGACTACAAATATCAGTTCCCGGTCTGAGTGTTTGTTCATGTGCAATTCATGTATTTAAACTGCCTCCGCGATACAGGAGAAATTCCTACATTGTGATAACGTTTATGTTAATATTTATGTTTTTATATAATCTTTGGGGGAGGCTTATGTTCAGCAGTGGACTTGTGATAGGCTGAAATGATAATGATTACACAAAGCTTTTATTGGAAGTAGTGGTAGTGAAAAGTCAAAATCGATATAATAATAATAATTACCGATATTGAGGGGGGCCGAATAGTGTCCCCTGATGACAAATACATACAAACCTAGTTTCATCGGATTGGACACTACGCATCATTCATTAGGAATTCCTATGGGCGCGCTTTGGTTGTATGATATCATGTCTAGTTCTATTTATTATTCGCTTGAAATTATTACCATTTTCTTAATGATGAATGCATTAGAGAATATAAAAAATAAAATTCAACGCGATGAAATCCGTAAATAATAGTTTAAAGATGATTAAAATTAACATATCAGTAATTTTATTAAAGCCGCAGTTGGATTTTGTTTTGTTTTTAATTTGACTATATCATTCATCAGCCTATTGATAGGTTACGTTACATTACATGGGACAAATTGTCCGATTAGGTAAGTCCAACTTCGAGCCAGAGGTCAATCGACGAATCCAACTCGGCTGGGCTGAGTTAGGTAACACTGAGTACGTCACATCTCCACGTCGAGTATACCACCGAATGCTCAAGAGCAAAGTACAACCTATGATTTACGGAATCAAGACGTGGTCTTTCACTGCGGACCATGTGAGGAAGCTCAAAGTTGCTCAGCGGGCTATGAAAAGGGCTAAGATTGGTGTTTCTCTGCGCCATAGAATTTGCAACGGCCATGTCCGGAGCAGAACAATGATAGCCGACATACTTGTTAGCATCGGCTAGCAGAAGTGGCAATGGGTCGTATATATAGCTCGCAGAACTGACAACCGTTGGGAAAGAAAGTATCTTGAATTGCCATCACATAGAGCCAAACGCAGCGTGGGGCGAACCCCCACAAGACAGAGTGATGATCTGCACTGCGTTGCGGGAAGTTGATGGATACAGGTGGCTCGGGCCAGTGCTTTGTGACAATTTTTGTGGTGGCCGGCAATGTTCAGCAGTGGACTTGTGACACAGGATGTAGGTGAGCGCAGAGTGATGTTGCTCCGTTATGCTAACCTGATGGATTTCCCGCTATCACTCAGTCGCCAAAGTCTGGTTTCGTAACCAACAAGGGACAGCACTTGCAAGGGAGGTTGTCAACGACAACTTGACGGGTAGAAAGTTGTTTTGTTTTCAATTTAATTATGTTACATGTCTACTGATGATCAAAGGTCACTCCAAGGAAGATCTACTAAAAGCGACACGTATTTCTTGAAGACATTCCACATACTCACTACGCTGGGTAAGCGTTTTGTTGAGTGCCGAGCCGTTACCCTCGCACAAGCGGGGCTGGTCCCTATCACTGGTCTGTGGGATTTGGGTTCCGATCATAAAAATTCTGTATATCGCGTTAGACCGTACATTAAGCTTCATGACAATCTTAACAGAGGCTCTCGCGTCAGGTCGCTCGTACGTTAAGCTTTATTATGATCTGAACAGACAGCGTACGTATTGATTGCTTCATTTCAATAATTGCAGCATACGTCTACTAGAATCATGAAAGTATTTTTAACGTGGTAGAGCCAAGTGGCGGCTTTAGCTGTTGCTCGAATGGCTCTACTGGGTTAATACCACGACCTCGCAGAATACAGGCGTGAAGTAGAGGCATCTTGTGCTTCTGCGTTTCGTTCGGTGAGTGAGGTAACCGGAGGTTCACCGGAGGTTCCCCTCCCCATTCCCCTTCTTATCCTCTCTCCCATCTCCCAAATACCCTTTAAGGCCGGCAACGCACCTGCAGCACCTCTGGTATTGCAGATGAACATGGGTGACGGTAATCACTTACCATCAGGTGAACCGATTGCTCGTTTGCCGCCTTTCCCATAAAAAAAAAAGTATATTCAAAATTTAGTCTAACATGCAATGATATTGTTGTGTTGAAGTAAACTAGGAGCCTGTAGTAAAGAAATATGATGATAAACTAGTAGAGAAGAGTAATATATACCATTCGGAACAAATCGTTCAAAAAATTATTTCGGCATTACATAAAAGTAGCAGCCAGTAAGCGCCCACAGCTGGACAAAGGCTCAAATAAATATATCTGTGAGGGTTTTGTAGCCGAGAAGGGTCCGCCACGATGCTTCAGCGCGGGTTGGCGGGCTGTGCGTATATGTGACGTATGGACCTTGAATAAAATAATAAAAATACCTATTTTATCTTCAAGCGGCGTCCGGCATTTCTCTTGTTCAATATAAATTTTACCTCCTGTCCTATCAGATGCCGGAATAAACATCTCTAATATGCCAGACCTAATTAGTCTACGGACAGTGGCATAAATTCGAGAATATCCGTATTACAGCTTTAAAGGTCCAAACAAAATCATTTAGATTGAAACGAGGCCGACACGTTACCTCTAGGAGTGGGTTGCGACCCAAAGGTAAATTGAAGTTTTAATTAATATTCTACGCGAAGAAACAATTTGGGATTACTTAAGCAAATGTATGAAAAGTTATATATATTTTTTTTCTATGGAAGAGACGGCAAACGAGCAAGCGGTTCACCTGATGGTAAGTGATTACCGTCGCCCATATACATCTGCAACAGCATAGATGCTGCAGGTGCGTTGCCGGTCTTTAACGATATTTGGGAGATGTGAGGGAAGAGGAGGGGAATAGGGAGGGGGTGGCTCTACCACGCTTAAATAAGTGCCAACAAGTGTAAATATGCAGGATATATATTACGATGTATTTTGTACTATTTTTTTTAATAGAAACGCTTAATCCGTAAAAAGTATCAACGATTAGGATCGTGTTTATCGTCGTAACAGACAGCGAAAATTCATGTATGATTTACAATACAATAAAAAATAATTAATAATGGTTAAAAAATATTTTAATTATCTCAAGAATTGAATCCGCACGGTTATTTCACGTCCTATACCTATATATAATACACAAGATCACGCTTGACCGCCGGGAACTGGCAAGTAGCTACGTATAACAATCGCAGAGAGAGGGAAGCGGTACGCGGACACAACCGTACAACACGACCGTCGGAGACATAATCCAAACCTATCTGCGACGGTCCATAGATAGCTTATCGAATAAAGATAAGGAGTAGAAGTACATTAGGACACCTTCTTTACCAACAACCGGTGAAGTAGTAAAATTATAAAACACCTAACAGCATTAACTTGACCGAATACATACTGTAACTAATGAGAAGGCTAAAGAGATAATGTTTCATAAATTACCAGTCAATGATAACGAAACTCTTTGGTAGGTTAATAAGAGGGCTGTACAGTGTTTGAAATACAAGCCTAGTTTTTTAATCAAAATTAATTATCGTTTCGGGAATATTCAGGAATAATCGAAAAATAAAGACTATCGAAATTCGGGACTATACTTATATATGTGCTCTAAGGAGCACTGGAGCACAAGGAACAGTTCACTGGTGAGTTCTGATGTAAGTGGAATAGGCAGATCAGGAAGAAAATAAAGAGAAAAAGAAAAGGAGGAAAAAGATAAGAAGTGAAGTCGAATTGTCCTGAATAGGAAAAGACAGGGGTGTGGTTACTCTCGGGAAGACCCTTCGAAGATCACGTGCGAGGGATAGCGTGGTAACCTTTGTACCGAACTTTGTAAGTGGTAAAAGCAAACGGAAGTTTAAGATTTCACTTCAATCTCCCAACCCGTAGCTCGTAACAAAACGGTCGCCTAGTACCTACGCGACCCGAACGCGTGCAAAGTTGTCTCATAAATCTATAAAACAAGAAATTATATTGACAATCTTTCTAGCTTGCGTTCGGATTTATTGGATTAGAGCTCTTTTTATTTTTTTTATTTCAAGTATAGGCTAATAGTTAGTTATAGTCTATGGTTAGGTTGCTTAAATTAAGTACATAGGTAATTTTAGTTTTCTGTGAGATTGAGGTTAATTTGGAAACAGACGCTAACTGTTGTTATTTTAGAAGTTTACATTGTAAGATAATGTTTTTCGTTTGGTTTTAAATTAAAATGTTACTTAATCAGTTTATTGAATGAAATGGGAGCTGCAGATCAAAGAGCATCGTTTGTTGGTGTTATTATTTTAATGACTTTTTATTTAGTTTAGCTTACTTCCTCATTCTTGTTTGTAAAGGAGGTAAACGAGCAAGCGGTTCACCTTATTGCAAGTGATTGCAGTCGCTCACGTTCATCTGCGACATCAGGGGAGCTTTTCATCATCTTTAAGGGTATTTGGGAGATAGAAGGGAATATGGGAGAGGGAGGATGGGGGAGGGAAACTGGGCCTTCGGTTACCTCACTCGCCGGACGTAACGCAGAACACACACACATGATGCCTCCACTTCACGCCGGTGTCCTGCGATGTTTTGGTACTATCCCGGTCGAGGCGCCCCATTCGAGCAGCAGCTAAAACCACTGCTATGCTCTACCGCGTACCAAAACAAATTGACATGGGTTACAATGTTACAATGTACCCCATATCAATTTGTAGATCATTACCGGACAAATCACAGAAATGGCAACGATATAAATGTCAAAGGAACGCTACTGAAAGGGATTTCCTTTGTGTGCCATCCGATTTCTTTGAAAAATATTACAGAAAAAAGTTCAAATGGTACAAACGTGATACGCTCTCTTCTCAAACTCATTATTTGCCAAGTGACAATAAAATGACTTTAAAAATAAACAAATGTGTCTTATAATATGACCGGAATTTATTAACTTTCATGTCTTTTGTAATATTTGGTACAGTGTGGCGAAAAAGTCTATTATCTCCTTTCTTTAGCGGCTTATACAGGCTGCTGAAAAAGAAGAAGAAAAAGAATAATTTTAATCTCAAATAAAAATAAAGCAATACACTGTAGGACTATTGCGTTTGTTTGTCGTGCACGTTGCCAACGTGGGTTTGTAGGCCGCATTAGTAAACATGTCCGTGTTCCGTGTGGGTATTACGTTGAGCCGTTGTCCTTACCCTATGCAGTCGAAATGTGGTCAGCTGGTATGGCTGGGAAGCACCTGCTGGGTAGCACCTGCTGGGGAGAACCTGCTGGGAAGCACCTGCTGGGAAGCACGTATGCAGGATTGGAAGTCGAGTGGGGGGCGCTTCCGTGTTCTGGCACGCCTGGCCAGGAGAGAGAAATGAAGTGTCTTTTCCAGGTAAAGTTATTTCCGATTATATAATAAAGGTTAAAAGATATTCTATTAGTACTAGAAAAACCTTTTACTAGAGTTAGCTAGAGCATGAATCTGAAACATAGAAAGACATTCACTCGCCACACTACAAAACTAGAAATCATACATCCTGCGCAATTGACAATTTCTGATGGTGCTGAGAAGTTGTACCATGTTGAAATCGACCGTGAGATAGGAGATAACAAAGGTGGTATGTGATCTATTAACTTGAGAGTACAGCACCGAGTTATATATAGCACATTCATAAACTAAAATAGTAGTAAATAATATTTTGGGAACCAACTGGAATCGAACCCAGACAACTAACAAGCGTTAGTCTAATTCAATTCAGACTCTAGTTCAAGTTGAAAGTTGTTCATATAACTTACAAATTGAATTAGAAACTAAAATTACGTAATTTATAAAGGAGTTACATTAGCTCAGGATTCTCTATACAATGACAGTACAGTTCTAGTATCTGGGTTATCAGAGAACCCTGTCCTTAGTGTGACTCTTTTATAAAATTTTTATTATCTTTGTATCTTTTCATATATTTGTTTAAATGTTTATGTGTTTTATATTATACATGTTTATTTATTATTTTTATTACATACTGTGTGTATATACATGAATAGTTTTTGGGAGTCTATTATAGTTTTTTAATCTTTGTTTTGCACCTGCCAACTGCTTTTCACCATGACAAGGGCAGTCTGGTAACCTTAAGCTCAAGATCAATAATAAATAATAAATATTTAGATAAATAAGTAATTCAAAACTTTCATTTAAATACAAAGAGACTATGAATTATTATAAGTAGGAATCGTATAATAATGAAGTCGTTGATTAATCTAACTTAAAGCTACCACCCAGCACCGTTTGCATAAGTTAATTCACTAATTCAAGTTGTAAGTTGTTCTCGCCGCGAACACGGTAATGCTTAACTTGTGCTTTTAAAATTCAAATTTTCCCCGCTTAAGTTTTGATGAAAGCTGTGGTTGTGAGCAAACCACGTTGCTTCGGTTCGGAAAGTTCAGATGATTGCAATATTCAGTGAATACATGTCGTCAACGATTTAAAGTTCAGAAAATGATATTACCATATGATATTTACATAAACAACAGGATTACCCCATCCTGTTGTTTATGTAAATAAGTAAAAATATCACTAAACATCAATAATTTTATAATTATCATATGTAATGAAACGAATTCAAATTCTTTATCGCAAAGTGAACATTAGTTTTATTCATAAATTAAAGAAAAATCAATTTATAACAACAGGATAGTGTTATAAAAATAACAGCAATCATCAATAATTTTATCATTATCATTACATATGAAACGAATTAAAATTCTTTATCGCAAATTGAACATAAAATTTATTCATAAATTAAAAAAAAAATCTAAAAAAAAAAAGTTTTGTAATGTACATGTGAAAAACAGTGCAGAGTTTTTGCCTAACCTTTACGCTTAACTAACTCTCCGTGGACTAACATTACTCCAGTTTCAGATGTCGCTCGTCTCCGCTAGATACATATGTATCACCTCATCACGTGATTTATCTCGACTTAGTCCGATGGGATGACAATTTTATCTACCACCACCTAACCATCACTCGACGAATGTATTTTATCTACCACCACCTAACCATCACTCGACGAATGTATTTTATCTACCACCACCTAACCATCACTCGACGAATGTATTTTATTCACCACCACCTAACCATCACCGACGAATGTATTTTATCTACCACCACCCAACCATCACTGACGAATGTATTTTATCTACCACCACCCAACCATCACCTGACGAATGTATTTTATCTACCACCACCCAACCATCACCTGACGAATGTATTTTATCTACCACCACCCAACCATCACCTGACGAATGTATTTTATCTACCACCACCTAACCATCACTCGACGAATGTATTTTATCTACCACCACCTAACCATCACTCGACGAATGTATTTTATCTACCACCACCTAACCATCACTCGACGAATGTATTTTATCTACCACCACCTAACCATCACTCGACGAATGTATTTTATCTACCACCACCTAACCATCACTCGACGAATGTATTTTATCTACCACCACCTAACCATCACTCGACGAATGTATTTTATCTACCACCACCCAACCATCACTGACGAATGTATTTTATCTACCACCACCTAACCATCACTCGACGAATGTATTTTATCTACCACCACCTAACCATCACTCGACGAATGTATTTTATCTACCACCACCTAACCATCACTCGACGAATGTATTTTTGTGTTATAATTTCATTCACTTATGAATATAAGATTTTATATCGCGACAAACAGACACAATATTTGTGATGCATGTCAAAGAAACTACGGATGCTTTATAAATATTCACGTACAAAACTTGAATGTTACAATTGATTTTTGTCCTCTGAGCCGATATAAAGGACTCATTAGCTGGTCTTCACGATTTATTCCCTGGAACAGTGATAAGTCGCCGAGGACACACCAATTGGCCACCGAGGAGCCCTGATTTAACGCCTGCTGATTTCTTCCTGTGGGGCTACCTAAAAAGCAAAGTTTACAATCCATTGCCACTCAACCTGAATGTTTTGAAGCAAAGAATCACTGAAGAAATCAACTCTATTCCAAGAGCGATGCTCCAGCGAGTTATTGAAAATTTTAGCTCCAGGTTAAAAAAAAAAAAAAAAAAAAAAAAAAAAAAAAAAAAAAAAAAAAAAAAAAAAAAAAAAAAAAAAAAAAAAAAAAAAAAAAAAAAAAAAAAAAAAAAAAAAAAAAAAAAAAAAAAAAAAAAAAAAAAAAAAAAAAAAAAAAAAAAAAAAAAAAAAAAAAAAAAAAAAAAAAAAAAAAAAAAAAAAAAAAAAAAAAAAAAAAAAAAAAAAAAAAAAAAAAAAAAAAAAAAAAAAAAAAAAAAAAAAAAAAAAAAAAAAAAAAAAAAAAAAAAAAAAAAAAAAAAAAAAAAAAAAAAAAAAAAAAAAAAAAAAAAAAAAAAAAAAAAAAAAAAAAAAAAAAAAAAAAAAAAAAAAAAAAAAAAAAAAAAAAAAAAAAAAAAAAAAAAAAAAAAAAAAAAAAAAAAAAAAAAAAAAAAAAAAAAAAAAAAAAAAAAAAAAAAAAAAAAAAAAAAAAAAAAAAAAAAAAAAAAAAAAAAAAAAAAAAAAAAAAAAAAAAAAAAAAAAAAAAAAAAAAAAAAAAAAAAAAAAAAAAAAAAAAAAAAAAAAAAAAAAAAAAAAAAAAAAAAAAAAAAAAAAAAAAAAAAAAAAAAAAAAAAAAAAAAAAAAAAAAAAAAAAAAAAAAAAAAAAAAAAAAAAAAAAAAAAAAAAAAAAAAAAAAAAAAAAAAAAAAAAAAAAAAAAAAAAAAAAAAAAAAAAAAAAAAAAAAAAAAAAAAAAAAAAAAAAAAAAAAAAAAAAAAAAAAAAAAAAAAAAAAAAAAAAAAAAAAAAAAAAAAAAAAAAAAAAAAAAAAAAAAAAAAAAAAAAAAAAAAAAAAAAAAAAAAAAAAAAAAAAAAAAAAAAAAAAAAAAAAAAAAAAAAAAAAAAAAAAAAAAAAAAAAAAAAAAAAAAAAAAAAAAAAAAAAAAAAAAAAAAAAAAAAAAAAAAAAAAAAAAAAAAAAAAAAAAAAAAAAAAAAAAAAAAAAAAAAAAAAAAAAAAAAAAACTCCAACTTTCCTCGTGGATCGTAATTACTTTTTAAAGTTGTCAACGCTACAAATGCAAGCGCTTACTAAGTGATAGGATTCTTCTCTGCCCAAGAGTCGTCTGGATAGGTGCCATCCTCCTACACATTTCTACCGCCAAACAGCGATGTAACTACTGGTGTATTCCGGCTAGAAAAGTATACAGAGCCTATGTATTCCAGCCAGAGGACCAAGTTAAGCCTACAGACTATGGGGCATTCCAACTTAGTTCTCGAGGGAGTCGACACATCCGTGACCTTCAGTTGAGGTAGATTGTAGGTGTTCATGAGCTGCATAGCCACTTACCATCTGGACTGTTGGCTCTGATAAAAAAAAACCATGAACCGATAGGCACTCGTTGTAGTTTTCTAAAACCTAACGGTTAAAAGACTAGTAGAACGTTTACGTTGCAAATATCGTGCATTTGACCTTATTGTATTCTACTATGGAAATATAATATTACCTCACAGAGTACCTACTTAGGGAATATCTAAAATTAGAAGATGGCATACTCTTACGTAGAACAAAACTGAGCACTATAGGTATGTGTAAATCTGTATATAAGAGAACATGAAATGTAGATGATATTGTTCAGTAAATTATTATCTGCTTAACGTTTTTTTGGCCTCATAATACTCATTATTAGGCATTTTATTTATTTATTTATTTATTTAAACTTTATTTGCACATAACAGAACAAAAAGGCGGACTTAATGCCAAGAGGCATTCTCTACCAGTCTACCATTAGATTGAACAGAGAAAATGTAAAAGGGTGACGCATTTTGACTCTGCGATAGTCAACCGCTGGGCTTAAGACTGGGCTTTATGGTGGTGATTGGTATTGTAATGGTGCGCACGGTTATATGAAGGAAGACGGTGCTCTTCTTCTCTTCAGCAGCGGCAATAGCGGTGCATAGCTTTGACCTTGGCTTGTAGACTTGTATACGAAATGGACTCGTTGGGTCTATTCTGAGTGAACACCTCGGGCCGGCCTTTCCGCTTCGTAGCATTGGCCATGTAGATTCCTCTTGGTAATCAAGCCACGGCTACTGAGCCTGTCCACCACGACAAGGCTGTATACCAGATGGGATGGCAACTTGGTGTCCAGTTGACATTTTAGCATTAAAGATTCATGCTAAAATGTCAACTCTATTATGGTAATTTCTCGGAACAGCACCACGCATAAATTCATCATTTCAGCCCACTACAAGTCCACTGCCAAACATAGGCCTCTCCCAAAGATTGCCACGAAGCTCGGTTCACAATCGCATAAATTATAGAACATAATTAGAAACACTTTTTCTCCAAAGTTCATGACAATGTTGCCCCTAAAACTTTCGTTTAAGTAGTAAATTTCCGCGCTATAAGCTTAAAGAGTCCAGATCTTTTCTAAATATTTATTTTGGTAAATTTTGCGTAATCCTTTTCTTTACATTGTTTTATTATCTATTTTTTTAAAATGTATACATATCATATCAAAAACTAGCGAACTATATAACAGGACAGATCCATAATACGTTTGGAATATTCGACGTGGTAGAGCCAAGCGGTGGCTTTTGCTGCTGCTCGAATGGGCCGGCTCGACCGGGGTGGTACCACAGCCTCGCAAAACACCGGCGTGAAGTAGAGGCATCTTGTGCTTCTGCGTTTCGTTCGGTCAGTAGTAGCAGAGGTTTATTCCCCTCTCCCCTAACCCTATCATCCCTACCATCCCCCATATGTCTCTAAAGGCGGGCCACACATCTGCACCCCTCTGGTGTGGCAGATACACGTGGGCGACGGTAATCACTTAAAATCAGGTGAGCATGCCATTTGCTCCCATTACCATAAAAAAAAACCTGTAACTTGAATACTCAATAACTCGAATAAATATAATAATTCTATAAAGTAAAGGATATATCTAGAAATATTATACATTAAAATAGGACAAGGAATCAAATATCCAAAAAAAAACATCGGTTTCTATAAGAGTGGGTTTTATATAAGGAAGGCCATTCGAAATTTGTCAGACAACTTAATTTGGCTTCCACGGAAGAAATTGAATTTATGTGACAACCTGTCTAAAGGAAAATTCCTGTTTCCTTTTCATTCAACGGGACTCGTTGTGTTAAGGCGATGTTACTAAAGCTCAGTACATAAGTGATGAAAACAAAATGGCTCACAATTTTTCATTATGCTGTTTTATAGCCGACTTACAATGGATACATGATTTGCTCATTTGGTGAGGACAGTGCCGATCACCTTGTACTTAAAACTTTGCTCCCCTATTTCGTGATATCTGGGTTCGGTGTGTTCGGATAGATTTTCCGTATCAGCTAGTCACCAGTGCTTTGTTTCAATGATAGTATATTCCTACTATTTCTATACTTCATATCCATAAATACTTAATTTTTTTTTTATAGGAGATAGATAGATTTTGCAATGGAGGCAAACGAGCAAGCATCTTACCTGATGATAAGTTATTACTGACGACCACGTACATCAGCAACACCAGAGGAGCCGACCTTGAGGATATTTCAGGACTTCCCTCCTCCTGAAATAGGGTGAGGGAGAGGTGAGTGGGCCTTCGGTTGCAACACTAACCGAACGAAACGCAGAATCACGAGATGCCTCTACTTCACGTCGGTATTCTCCAGCCGTGGTAGAACCCCGGTTGAGCCGACCCATTAGAGCCGTAGCAACAGAATAACATATCTACTAGTATTTAAAATTTCGAACTAAATCTGTAATTTTATATATTATACATTGTCCTTTCATCTCTTATGGCTTATACCAGCCTTAGTTTGCCGAAATTTTACACATATTTCAGTGATTCCTACTCATTTTACGATATGTAATATTGTTGGGAAACCGGTTTTATTGCGAAAGTTGCGTTGACGTATAAGTCAGGCGTACATCACATTTGGAAACATTTGGCTTTGCGCTACTAATAAGTCGAGGCGAGGCAAAGCAATTTTCATTTAAACCTGTTTTGGAGACATCTCAGAACGAGAAAACGGATGTTTAGAAAATTAGAGTTAGAAATCTTGTTGATGATTATATATTGTTGTAAGAAAATTAAACCTAATAAAATTTTGGTTTTTTTTTTTCAAATTACGATTCCTTCTAGTTAATAAAAGGGTCTCCTGTACTGGTTCCCTTTATTGTTTAGTCTTCATGCACAGTGCATTACTGTAAAACTGAATACATTTTAGAATATTGTTTAGTTTAAAAATTAACATGTTTTTTTTTTTTCAAATTACGATTCCTTCTAGTTAATAAAAGGGTCTCCTGTACTGGTTCCCTTTATTGTTTAGTCTTCATGCACAGTGCATTACTGTAAAACTGAATACATTTTAGAATATTGTTTAGTTTAAAAATTAACATGTTTTTTTTTTTTCAAATTACGATTCCTTCTAGTTAATAAAAGGGTCTCCTGTACTGGTTCCCTTTATTGTTTAGTCTTCATGCACAGTGCATTACTGTAAAACTGAATACATTTTAGAATATTGTTTAGTTTAAAATTAACATGTTTTTTTTTTTTCAAATTACGATTCCTTCTAGTTAATAAAAGGGTCTCCTGTACTGGTTCCCTTTATTGTTTAGTCTTCATGCACAGTGCATTACTGTAAAACTGAATACATTTTAGAATATTGTTTAGTTTAAAATTAACATGTTTTTTTTTTTTCAAATTACGATTCCTTCTAGTTAATAAAAGGGTCTCCTGTACTGGTTCCCTTTATTGTTTAGTCTTCATGCACAGTGCATTACTGTAAAACTGAATACATTTTAGAATATTGTTTAGTTTAAAATTAACATGTTTTTTTTTTTTCAAATTACGATTCCTTCTAGTTAATAAAAGGGTCTCCTGTACTGGTTCCCTTTATTGTTTAGTCTTCATGCACAGTGCATTACTGTAAAACTGAATACATTTTAGAATATTGTTTAGTTTAAAATTAACATGTTTTTTTTTTTTCAAATTACGATTCCTTCTAGTTAATAAAAGGGTCTCCTGTACTGGTTCCCTTTATTGTTTAGTCTTCATGCACAGTGCATTACTGTAAAACTGAATACATTTTAGAATATTGTTTAGTTTAAAATTAACATGTTTTTTTTTTTTCAAATTACGATTCCTTCTAGTTAATAAAAGGGTCTCCTGTACTGGTTCCCTTTATTGTTTAGTCTTCATGCACAGTGCATTACTGTAAAACTGAATACATTTTAGAATATTGTTTAGTTTAAAATTAACATGTTTTTTTTTTTTCAAATTACGATTCCTTCTAGTTAATAAAAGGGTCTCCTGTACTGGTTCCCTTTATTGTTTAGTCTTCATGCACAGTGCATTACTGTAAAACTGAATACATTTTAGAATATTGTTTAGTTTAAAATTAACATGTTTTTTTTTTTTCAAATTACGATTCCTTCTAGTTAATAAAAGGGTCTCCTGTACTGGTTCCCTTTATTGTTTAGTCTTCATGCACAGTGCATTACTGTAAAACTGAATACATTTTAGAATATTGTTTAGTTTAAAATTAACATGTTTTTTTTTTTTCAAATTACGATTCCTTCTAGTTAATAAAAGGGTCTCCTGTACTGGTTCCCTTTATTGTTTAGTCTTCATGCACAGTGCATTACTGTAAAACTGAATACATTTTAGAATATTGTTTAGTTTAAAATTAACATGTTTTTTTTTTTTCAAATTACGATTCCTTCTAGTTAATAAAAGGGTCTCCTGTACTGGTTCCCTTTATTGTTTAGTCTTCATGCACAGTGCATTACTGTAAAACTGAATACATTTTAGAATATTGTTTAGTTTAAAATTAACATGTTTTTTTTTTTTCAAATTACGATTCCTTCTAGTTAATAAAAGGGTCTCCTGTACTGGTTCCCTTTATTGTTTAGTCTTCATGCACAGTGCATTACTGTAAAACTGAATACATTTTAGAATATTGTTTAGTTTAAAATTAACATGTTTTTTTTTTTTCTATTGATACAAAATACTTACCAGAATAGTTTACCGATGGGGGTCGATGTCAACAACTTTAGGAATCCCTGGTCTAATCGCTCGACAATACCTTGTTAAGAGGCGTAAAGCGGTTCACCTCCTGATAGTAAATGATTACCGTAGCCCACGTACATCTTCAACACCAGAGAAGCTGCAGTTGCGTTGCCGGCCTTTAAGGATATTTGAGATGATGAGAGATGGGAAGGAGGGCAAGGAGGGATGGAGAAGGGGAGTAGGTCCGGTTACCTCACACACCGATCGAAACGCAGAAGCACAAAATGTCTGTCCTCCACGCCGGTACTCTGCGAGGCCGTGGTACCAACTCGGTCTAGCTGGCCCATTCGAGGAGCGGCAAAAGCCGCCGCTTGGCACTACCACGTACGTTATTTTACTAAATTATAGTATTTAATTTATTATTTACGGATTTATTTAATTATATTTATAAATGGATACCGTGTCCGTGGTTTTAGCCAGCCAGACATCTTTTCTATTAAAATTATGATGTGTTTTGATTTCGCCTCGCGAATCATCCTTGGTAGGAATAGATCTACTTTTACGAAGATTTGTGTTCTAGCCAATCTGATTTAATGGTCGTCGTGATCAATAGTGGCTGGGTAGAAATCAGTAATAAATAAAATTAAATTTTCGAGATACTGTGAGGACTTTCTGCGTAGATCGAACCAAAAGTTAATAATTAAAATCTGGACCTTAAAAGATCGGAACGACTAAAACACCTTAGTCCCCCCGTGGCCACGCGTGCTGTAAAGGACTAAGATAGGGACCATAAAAACAAAAATTAGACGCGATAAAATCCGTGAATAATAATTCAATTTCAAATTGATAGTGTTCGCGTAAATATAAGAAATCATTATGTAAATGATAGTACATCAGCAAAGTTGCACAAGGCCTTTTCAGGTTGAACGGTCCACAGTCTGTATTCCTCGAGATTAAACTTTTTTCTGCTCTTTAAACTGCTTCCATAACATTCAAGTTTGAGGTTTTCGCTTCGCATATCATTTTGAGTTTTTAAGAAACAATATTATATTGTTAAGGCCCGATGTAAGAAATATATTTAAACGATTTATATTATGTTCCGTGGTTGGTTTGGATTTTTACACTCGGTGCAATTTAATTAGACCTGATTTAATTCTAAATTTTAAAAATGATATTCTCTTTACGTAATCATTTTTATAACAGTTTTATCGTTGCCTAATAATGTAATAAAGTGGATCGCTCGCTCGAAAAGTAATCAATTTTTATGTTTATTTTCCGTAATAAATTCCATCGTAAGGAAAGTTTTATTAAATTAACTTCAATGTTCTACTATTATTCAGAAAACAATCAACAATCGACATCAAACCAACTTTATGGTAAATAACCTTTCAGCCAATATAAGACTCTAGAAAACCTGAAAAAATTTCCAGAGTGTTCGTTTTGGTCAAACATTGTCAGAAGTTTCATTTTTAATTGCAGATCTAAAATCGATCAAAAATGTTAAAATCCCGTAACATTTCTTTACTGGTTTTTTGAAATATTCACTATCAAAGAATGGTCTAAGGATAAGCTTATAAAGCTTGATAAGATAGTACTTGACTACTGAGCCATGAGTCTTGTGATTGAATTCTAGTCGGAGCCAATATTACTGGAACACACAAATGATTGGTTTTCAAGTTTGGTATTATTTGGTGGCGTACCATATCCCCAAAACTGAATGTGAATATTCCATCAGTTTTATCGCATATTACATATTACAGAGAGAATACATGATGCAAATTTAAAGGAGAAATTAATATTAGAAACAAAAATTGTTTGAGTCTCATTAGTCTTAGAAAGTTCTACATACAAAATAATATTGAACATGGTCTAAACGAGGCGAGAACCTGTTAAAGATCCTTGTAACTAATTAAAGGATACTCCAAAGACACCCGTCTGCGGTGTCATTGTCAGTGTACGTGACACGACAGACAAGCTGGCTCTACATTTTAAATTGTCCTGCGTAAATGGAATTTTCGTATTACTGGTAAAAGAGTACAGACTCAAAAAAATAAATAAAGAGACATAGAATAACCGGTAGTACTATTATTTTATATTTATAATTCGCGAAAACTGCTTCACCCGCACGGTAACAAATTTTCCCCAATGACTACTTTTAATTCTGAAATTAAAAAGCTCCATCAATTTCTTGTGAAGTAAGTCCGTTGAAGCCCATATTACTTCTTGTTTATGATTTTGAATTAAGAACGTAAGAGCTATCTACTTACATATCGTCTTCAATCGCTTCTACATGCTAACATTTCAAATTTATTTCAAGACAGTTGTCATTGATGTTTCTAACCAAATGTCTGCCGTAATCTCCATAAAGGCCTGGTTTACAATTACCATTATTCACTGTTACTGACACGTACGAACAGCTAGACATTAAATTGTCTCTGATTTATTAGATCTATGACAGGAGCACTCGTTTCGCATAATAAATTACTTGTCAGACAAATAGAATATTTGGCCGCAAGTGAAAATGCATGCCATTTTATACAGAGACAATATTTTATCTATTGTTTAATCTTGGTAACCGAAGTAGAGGTCAGGAGATCGCTTTAATTTTGTTTTTCGGAGAAATGGCTTCGTTCCTCGGTGCCAACTTTCTAGAGAATTAATCACCTCTCTGCTTGTGTACACGATTTAATGTCTATCGATAGAATATCATTAGGTATAAGCAACAGCGTAGTTTATCTTACTTAGTTTACGTTTATTCACAAACTTTTAATCGTGGAAATGGTATTAAAAATAGTTTTTTATGTGAAAGGCGGCAAACGAGCAAGCGGTTCACCTGATGATAAATGATCACCGTCGCCCACTTACATCCACATCACCAGAGATGCAAAAGCATGTATTTTGGGTATTGATCCTATTTAGCTTAATCTTGATATATTTGCTTTGATTAAATGTCTAATCTAAATAAGTACTGAAGGAGAATTTTGGCATCTCCACGGATTAAATATATGTTTATCGGACCTGTAGACTTATTATTTTAATTAGATTATTTTATTTGTATACAAGATATTTTTCATAAACGTTCGAAAAATTAAAGTAACCTTTTAAGATCAGCTTTTGTTGCATTATAATGCAATGCTGATTATAACATGTAATTCACACGTTATAATCAAAATTGCGTTATGAATGATGCTTATATCACAACGTTAATATGAATATTTTTGATATTTATGAAGATTAAGATGCACAAACAAACAGCTGATGCTTAGCTTCCAAATCCACTTTGTGCAAAGCATTTACTGCAATTCTGTTTTTTTTTTAACACTTTTCACTATACAATGTATCGTAACAATCACGGTGAAAAATAACATGTGAAACGACGGCAAATCGATGGGAGCTTTTAGCTCGCCGTGTTGCTAACAATCTCTAGAGAATTAATCACCTCTCTGCTTGTGTACACGATTTAATGTCTATCGATAGAATATCGTTAGGTATAAGCAACAGCGTAGTTTATCTTACTTAGTTTACGTTTATTCACAAACTTTTTAATCGTGGAAATGGTATTAAAAATAGTTTTTTTTTTATGTGAAAGGCGGCAAACGAGCAAGCGGTTCACCTGATGATAAGTGATCACCGTCGCCCACTTACATCCACATCACCAGAGATGCAAAAGCATGTATTTTGGGTATTGATCCTATTTAGCTTAATCTTGATATATTTGCTTTGATTAAATGTCTAATCTAAATAAGTACTGAAGGAGAATTTTGGCATTTCCACGGATTAAATATATGTTTATCGGACCTGTAGACTTATTATTTTAATTAGATTATTTTATTTGTATACAAGATATTTTTCATAAACGTTCGAAAAATTAAAGTAACCTTTTAAGATTAGCTTTTGTTGCATTATAATGCAACGCTGATTATAACATGTAATTCACACGTTATAATCAACATTGCGTTATGAATAATGCTTACATCACAACGTTAATATGAATATTTTTGATATTTATGAAGATTAAGATGCACAAACAAGCATGACATATAACCATCTTATTTCATATGATAGTAAACTGTAATAATAGGTAATTATTGATTATGCTGGGAAATGACCGCATTATAATTGTTTAACTAACTGACTATTAGGTTAGTTACTGACAGATGCTGTGTAACGAACTGAATTTTGTGCGTAAATATTTTCAAAACTTTCGTCAAAATTCTAGCAAAATGCCATAATTTGCTTCAAATATGGTGGTGGCCACCTATGAAATATAATTTTCGTAACATGATACAATTAAATTTATAGCATCAAATATGCCGTAACAAATATATTTTTATATTATTTTTGGAATTATAGCTCAAGAAAACACCTTGTACAGAAAGCTTTTATTTAAATCTTTTAATCGACTATAAAAAAAAGATCATGGACGAGTGCGGGTATAAAACTAGTGTCGCTTATTTTACTGGCCTAAGAAGACTAGACTATTACACGATCAGTGTCTTTTGTATTCTCTTAAAGGTATTACATTGTGGAAACCATAAGATTTTAACTTGTAAACTTAAATACTACAAAATGAACTCTTATCTACATATCTCTAAAACCAAAATCAAAAGGTTGCGACCAACGGTGTAGTGTCATCGAGTAGTATGGTTTAAATGGGTGTCCCTCAGGGATCAATACTTGGATCGTTTTTGTTCTTTATCTACATGAATGATCTTCCCTGTAAGATACAA
This sequence comes from Bhutanitis thaidina, assembly GCA_029286595.1. Taxonomy (NCBI): domain Eukaryota; kingdom Metazoa; phylum Arthropoda; class Insecta; order Lepidoptera; family Papilionidae; genus Bhutanitis; species Bhutanitis thaidina. The sequence goes on along the minus strand of JAGSMS010000020.1, from coordinate 1,801,707 downwards.
AAAATGTTTGAGATAGTTTTGTTAGCCGATGATACCACATTGTTATTTAAAATTAATCAAAACGATTGTACACTAGAATAACTAGAACTGATAAAAAAAATTACTGTATATATTGTTTCCAAGTGATTTGCAGCAAACAATTTACACCTAAATTCAGATAAAACCGAATGTTGCCAGTTTAAATTATGAAGTAGTCACCGTATGCTGTAATTAACTTAAAGAAAACATATCTAGAGTTTGAACGTTACTCCGTATTTCTCGGAATCTCTTTTGATTCTAAACTTCAGTGGAGAGGCCATGTTGATAAAATTGCTTCAAAATTAAGTTCCGCAATTTTCGCTAGTAAATGGATCAGACAGTTGCCTGATGAAATAACAGCCAAATTAATTGTATTGCATACTTTCACAATATCATGTCCTATGATATAGTGCAGTATAAGTTACGCTAGAGCTTTCTATATTTAGGTTGATAAAATTGGAAAAACTTTTTTGTACAATACATAATACATAAGATTTTACTAGGATATACCTAAAATACAACAACAACAATACTACAAACAGACACAATATTTAAAAAACTACACACAATGTAATAATACAAGTACATGCAACAATTGTCAAGAAACTTAAAAATTAAAAAAAATATATATAGAGTCATTAAACGGCATTACTATGAAATAGATCAATGTTTAGAGGACAAAGACTTATGGAAATAATCCTTTACCTGCACTGCTACTGAAACATTGTTTAAATAAATATTTAAAAAAAAATTCTTTATTGATAATTTGACATAGGACATTGTATTGATTTTCTTTTAAATTATAGTATTAAAAAACAGACTCCAGGTCTTTTATTTTCCGGTTCTTCTCTGAGGTCCGGTTTTGGGAACCGGTGTAGATTTTAAATAATAATTTTCTTATTTTTATAAGACCTAACATCTCGGCTTTCCCAGCCTTTTGTGATATTGAAAGATTTGACAGTTAGCGCACCATTTGTCATTATATTGCTCATCAATATTGAGATAATTACTATATAGTAATTATATCAAATTTTTAGGTGGATATCCACCTAAAAACTAGTTGCCCTGTCCTTGGAGTGGAATGCTTATAAAACTTACTTTTGACAAATGTAGACGCTAACAGAGAGTTGACAGCAATCTTATTGGAAAATAAATATGATTTGTAAAATACACACGTTTGTGACTTTTTAATCTGTAATTCAAAATGTGTTACCATTTTGAACGTATGTTATACTCGACGTAATGTCATATTCATGAAAAAAAAGAAGTATTAAAAGTAAAAACAATGGTTTTACTTCTTATATTTCCAAAGAAAAAAACTGTATTTATTTGTTTACTTACTACAATATATGCACGAAAATAAAATGGTAGTCTTTGACATAAAAATACTCTATAAATTGTCACAGATACTAAATTTTTATTGCTTACCAACGATTTTATAAATCTAATGAATACTTCCATAAGAAAGAAAGAGACTTTTTTTTGTATTGAAAGCGAAGTTACCCGATCGTCCTTTACGCGGCCGCGGCAGCGATCTTGGATCGATCAGTCCATATGGGAGTCAAGTAGTATGAGTGTTAGTATAACAAAAAAAAATAACTTTGTCTTTGAAACACCCGATCTACGAATTGAAGTGGCGAGAAAACTGTTAATACGCTGAATAAATGTGGCTAAAGATATTAAAAAACATTTGATTATACATTCAAGATATTTTATACCCTACAGATTTTTATTTTTCATGTTCATAAGCTTTAAAATTTTATCTCGTGTAAGTGGTAATGAAGTCCTGGTTATTATTGAGTTATTTTATTACAAAGCACTAGTTCGCTAATTTATGTTTATATAAAATAATGTTTAGGTCCATATATTTATTTACAGATGATCTCGTCGCACTATTGGGTCAAATAAACCAAGTCGGAGCAGACTGAGATAAGCGGTATCTTCGTACCATTTGCCTCATAGCTGATAATTTCCGCCGCGAGATGGCGTCATTTGCTGCCTGATCGCTTTAGGTTGGAGCGCAAGTGTAAGCGGGGAAAACACGAATGCGCCTTATTCGAATTTATTAGATTAGAATATCTGTTGTAGATACTGAAGTAACCGATATTCATCAATATTTACAATATTCTTATGTTACATATAACGTAATATAAGAGTCTCGTATATCATAAGTTTAAGAGCCTATTTCGTCTTCACTAAAAAGGCACGGTTATTTGCAAACGAATTAAATTTTTTTAAACTATTATTTACGGATTTTATCGCGTTTAATTATGTTTGTATATTCCCGACGTTTCGATTGCTTCACAGCAGCCGTGGTCACGGGGAGACTGAGGAGATAGACGTCCAGATGTCACAGTTAACTCGGGGTATCTTGAAATCAAACGTGTAGTATTCGCGTAAATACTTGGAAACATTATGTGAATTTTTTTATTAAAAAAAATATACTGAGTATATTAGCAGTGGAGAGAGAGTTTCAGGATTAAACAAACGGATAGTCCAAAAAGTAAAAAAAAAAAGTTTTTGAATGGAAGTTGTTATTTTTATTCTCATTATTGCATTACAGGGCTTACATGCTTCTTTATTTAATGTTTCTGAACAGCATATTCAATACAAGGGTGTTCACAGGTCTTAATATTATTTATATAACATATCGAACAAAATAAAAATTAACCAAATTTTCACCAAAACTTATTTGGAACAACGAAACAGGTTGCCAGCCTGTAGTCGTCTCAGTGTTCAGAACAACAATAAGAATCATATTATATAACATTTAAAAACCATTTATTTAGTTTGAAATTGCCGCCAAAATCGTGACAACCAATGGAACGTTCCCACCAACAAGTTCAACAGAAACGCAGAAACCCGTGGACCAATCGGAGGATTTCTACTGCAACCACCTGTTTTCGGCGGCCACAAACGTTTCTCATGTAAAATATAATATTGAAATGGTTAAATCCCTGTGTCATGTGTTCACTTTTCGGTGTACAAAATAACATTATTGTCGGAAAGGAGAAGCTCGGACTGCTTATTTATCGTGTCGCACGATCGAATTAAACATCACACTGTGCACTCAAAAAATACTCATTTATTGTCAATTACAGAAAACAATATATAAACATTCGAAAGATGAAACCATATCGTGTACTACAATGTGACTAGTGCTATCTAGTTTGACGATATAAGCTATGTTTTGCTATATTATCTTACATAATTATTTACAGATTAAACATATGGGATTGGTGACAATCGCCGGCGCCGCTGCTACCCTTGTGCCGTAGAAATGACGATCAAGTACCCAGCAGTGCTGGGTACTGAATGTGTGTATATTTTGAACATCGTTAAGTTCAATAGCCCTATACACAAATTCCTAACATAGTGGCTACTTTTGATAATTATGTACGCACAGTGGCTGTAGTTCTATGGCTTGGTTAAGTATAGGCGGCGTTAGTGAAGAGTTTTCTGTGTGAAGCTATCGTTCGTCTGCGGATTTAGTGAACATCTTCATCATGTAGGCTATGACGTCACCTTGTGCGGGGATATCATAAATATTTTTTTTTCCTTACAAGGTTCTACTTTTAATAATAACCGCCTTTAGAAAAAAAAAACGCTCGCATTCGCGCCATAAATATAATTTCTGTTTGGACGAGGTCTTAACATATAAAACATTTTCAATAAATTTTCTTATCTAATACACTTGTATTTATAAACGTGTTTTCATTGCAATAATTTTATATAAAAATACAAAATATATTCACGTTTAATTATTTTTATAGAACCAACAGGACGCATACAATTATTATAACAAAAATCTTTAATAACAGAGTAATAAACAATGCAGAGTATATCTTTTTAAGCTTAATGAAAAATTATAATGGTGACACTTGTTACAGCGGATAAATATCTGATTACTTATTTCGGCATTGAGTTGTTTTCAATTCAATTTAATACGCTTTATTTGCATTAAACATGACAATATACATTTTCACATACAGTACCATGTTTCGTCAAATAAAATACATGTTTTTTTTTGCATATTTTACATATATAATCGTAATCCTTCTATATTACCTTTAAATGACCAATTATAAGATAGTGATTTAATAAATAAATTAAACTACTTACAGTTTCGGGCTAAAAGAATTTTAAACGAAACAAAAACTTATTAAAGTACATAAAAAAATGTATGGATTTGGCGATGCGAGTGAGTGCAGAGGAAAAAGAATAATATTAATATCTTTTCAAAATTATCAGAAAGTATTAATTATAGATGTAATTTGGCCCCGAATAAATGCACTCGTGTCGTGATTTATGATGGAGGAATAAATATTTTATCGCCCTGTAACTGAGTTAACAAAGTAAAAATATGAAGATCGATCGAGCCAATGATCAGGCATTCAATAAGTGTTTGCGGTTCTTAAGTGGCGTTTGAAGATATCTTAAACGCTTCCGTCGTGTGCGGTGCAAGAAGCAAGAATGAAGCGGTATTCGTCTTATTATTTTAGAATGATCATATTGTAAATGCGACTATAAATAACTAATTAACATCGTTCATTAATATATATCCGTCATTTGCTGAACATATTCCTCTCCTCATCCTCCTTCCCATCTCCCAAATACCCTATAAAGGCCGGCAAAGCACCTGCAGCTAATCTGGTGTTGCAGATGTACGTGGGCGACGGTAATCGCTTACCCATCATGTGAGCCGCTTGCACTTTTGCCGCCTTTCCCATAAGATCTCTTTTCATCTTGTACACTAAGTTTAAGTTAATCTGTAATTGTTAGTTAAGCGTTTCAACGTGGTTGAGCCGAGCGTCGGCTTTTACCAATACCACTACGGCGTCGTGGACACGTGTACAATCATGTGGGCTCTCCACATCCCCCCCAAGTATCCTCAAAGGTCGGCAGCGCATCTGCAGCTCCTCTGGTGTTGCAGATGTGCCAGTGCGTCGGTGAGCACTTATCATCAGTTGAACCACTTGCTCGTTTGTCCCCTTTCCCATAAAAAAATCACATTACAATTTGTTCTACGGCTGCTGTAAAGCACTCGAAACTTCGGGAATAGAAAAACAAAAATAAACGTGATAAATTCCCGCATTGTCCGCGTAAAAAGTGAAGTAGCAGCCCGTAAGTGCCCACTGCTGGGCAAAGGCCTTCTTCTCAAATACAAATACCAGAGAGGGTTTAGGAGCCGGGAAGGGCTCGCCACGCTGCTCCAGTGCGGGTTGGCGGGGTTCACATATCCTCGAAATAATTTTTTTATTATTATTTCTCAGACATGCAGGTTACATCACGATGTTTTCCTTCACCGCTGAGAACGTGGTAAATACAGCACTTAAAATTGTTATTAACAATTTTAGTGTCGCCGGTACCGGGATCGAACCCAGGTCACTCACAGTCTATGAAACTAAACTAAGCGGCCTGACCACTGGGCTACAACGGTCTTACACTCCGCGTAAATACATGAAAACGTTATAAAAATCACACAATCAATTCCGCTACATCTTATCATTTAAACCCGAGCATAAAAGAAATTATTTGGATTCCGCTATTGGAGTCCGCGGTCCTTTGTTCAAACGGACTAAATGTAATCAGTGCGACAACACAATGGGATTTCGACAAGGAGCATTATTTAAGTAATGGTCTCTTTTATTTCTTGTTATTTTTCTTTTCTCTTTTAATGAAATTGTTTCGAGTGACTCGACACGATCGTATATGAAAAAAAAAACTGTTTATTTAATTTTTATAATTAAATTAAAATGTACTTAAAAGTAATAGGTCAACGCGAAATTCGAGTTTAGGTTCTAGTTTTTTCAAGCATTTATTTTAAATTACAATTAAACGAACTGCAGTTTCAGTTCATTTAGAACTACCAATTCAATAATAAACTACCGTGCCGCTGTAGCCTTTTGTTCGGGGCGCTCACTTAAGTTGCGTGGAGCGAGTGACCTGGGTTCGACACCCGGTGCCGGCACCGCAAAAAAATCTTATTAATAGCAATTTTTAGTGCATCGACCACATGCTCGACGGTGAAGGAAAACATCGCGAGGAAACCTGCATGTCTGAGAAATGATGAAGAATATTATTACGTGGATTTGTGAATCCCACACTGGAGCAGCGTGGCGGGCCTTTCCCGGCTCCAAAGCCCTCTCATGCAAATAAACTTACGTCACGCCGTCGTTACTGGCGATTGTAAAGCTATTCAGCCAGTTTTCAGTCCTCATCGCCTACAAAATAACAATAAAATGTTTCTGTTCTATTATATAAGTTTTATCTTGCAGAACTTTTATAACGCGGTAGAGCCGAGCGGCGGCTTTGTTGCTGCTCGAATGGGCCGGCTCGACCGGGAGTGTACCACGACCGCGCAGACCACCGGCGCGAAGAAGAAGCGTCTTGTGCTTCTTCGTTACCTTCGGCGAGTGATGTCACCGAACGCCTCCCCTTTCCCCTCCTCATCATCCTATCCCCCAAACACCCTTAAAGGCTGGCAAAGCACCTGCAGCACCTGTGGTGTTGCAGATTTATGTGGGCTACGATAATGACTAACCATCGGGCGAGCCGTCTGCTCGTTCCCAAATAAAAAAAAACACTTTTACACGGCCATTTTTAATTTTTTTTAATGGCTATACAACCGCCTTATGAAATCATCAGTAAATTAAAGAAGGCAATAAATTAGGCAATTTTAAGTGCTCTTTTCCCACGTGACTCGAAGCTTTTATTCTCTTAAGGCTCTAAAGCTCTCTACAATGAATTATTTTAAGAGAAATTAATTGTGCGTAAACTCCTTGCCCGAAGATATTAGAAAAGCTCCATATAAAATTTCTTTCAAACGATTGGTACGCGAATACTTTTTGAAACCATCTGATACTTGTTAGTATATATTCTGATTTATTATATATGTATGTATTAATGTGTTTGTATGTAAGTATATATCTGTGGTGGTATTTCTGTATATATTATAGTATGAATTTGTATATCTATGTGTCTGTGTAGATATGTATGCTTATACTTTTATATATGTTTTTATTATGTAGTATATTTCTCAATTAGCCTTTCATATTTATATTATTTTAAACTTGATGCACCTATCACCACATTTCTTCACGCCCTGGGTTGACTGTTAGAGAATGCTAAAAGGCATTAAGTCCGCCTTTTGTAATCCTTTTGGTGTAGATAAAGTATAAATATATAAATAAATCCACGAGTAGGATCTCTTATGCGCTGAGCTCGTACTTATGAAATTTCCCGTAACTTATGTATGATTTGTATCGTTGGCTTGGACCCCAAGATGGCGACAGGCTCGCCACCTGTCATTCAAGTTCCTTTACGTTTCTCCTGAAAAAACACTAGGAACATGTTAACAAGCATTAATATTGATGAATTGATTGAACGTGTCAATTAATTTCAAAAACCTTTTTTTCTATTTTATCAGTATATATTATAATTGACAAATAATTTGATTGTAGAGTTTATTATTCTTAAGATGGTTAATTATAAAAAACTTTACTGACGTACTGATATTTTTTTTTAATTATTAAAGATACGATGTTGCTTTGATGTTTTTTTTTCATAACACTCGAGTAGATGTACACTGCTGTCATAAGGTTATTGCAATTTTCAGCGCCTCGTATGTCAACCAGCAGGCTGTTTACACCTCCTTACATCCGGGAATATGAACAGCGAAACCTAGAAACACATCGAAACACGTCTACATATCGCTACAAAATAACGTTTATATTACTTGTACTTAAAAATAACTTAAATATTCTACAGAGAATTCTCTATATTTTATAAGCCGTTACACATCAGAACTTAGATGTTCCATTAAAAGCTAGCGGATAGAATTTACCCGCTGTCGCTACGCTCACCGCCCCGCTGTCGCTACGCTCACCGCCCTGCTGTCGCTACGCTCACCGCCCTGCTGTCGCTACGCTCACCGCCCCGCTGTCGCTACGCTCACCACCCCGCTGTCGCTACGCTCACCGCCCCGCTGTCGCTACGCTCACCGCCCCGCTGTCGCTACGCTCACCGCCCCGCTGTCGCTACGCTCACCGCCCCGCTGTCGCTACGCTCACCGCCCTGCTGTCGCTACGCTCACCGCCCCGCTGTCGCTACGCTCACCGCCCTGCTGTCGCTACGCTCACCGCCCTGCTGTCGCTACGCTCACCGCCCCGCTGTCGCCCGCACACCGCCCCGCTGTCGCTACGCTCACCGCCCTGCTGTCGCTACGCTCACCGCCCCGCTGTCGCTACGCTCACCGCCCTGCTGTCGCTACGCTCACCGCCCCGCTGTCGCTACGCTCACCGCCCTGCTGTCGCTACGCTCACCGCCCTGCTGTCGCTACGCTCACCGCCCTGCTGTCGCTACGCTCACCGCCCTGCTGTCGCTACGCTCACCGCCCCGCTGTCGCTACGCTCACCGCCCTGCTGTCGCTACGCTCACCGCCCTGCTGTCGCTACGCTCACCGCCCTGCTGTCGCTACGCTCACCGCCCTGCTGTCGCTACGCTCACCGCCCCGCTGTCGCTACGCTCACCGCCCTGCTGTCGCTACGCTCACCGCCCTGCTGTCGCTACGCTCACCGCCCCGCTGTCGCTACGCTCACCGCCCCGCTGTCGCTACGCTCACCGCCCCGCTGTCGCTACGCTCACCGCCCCGCTGTCGCTACGCTCACCGCCCTGCTGTCGCTACGCTCACCGCCCCGCTGTCGCTACGCTCACCGCCCTGCTGTCGCTACGCTCACCGCCCTGCTGTCGCTACGCTCACCGCCCCGCTGTCGCTACGCTCACCGCCCCGCTGTCGCTACGCTCACCGCCCCGCTGTCGCTACGCTCACCGCCCCGCTGTCGCTACGCTCACCGCCCCGCTGTCGCTACGCTCACCGCCCCGCTGTCGCTACGCTCACCGCCCCGCTGTCGCTACGCTCACCGCCCCGCTGTCGCTACGCTCACCGCCCCGCTGTCGCTACGCTCACCGCCCCGCTGTCGCTACGCTCACCGCCCCGCTGTCGCTACGCTCACCGCCCCGCTGTCGCCCGCACACCGCCCCGCTGTCGCCCGCACACCGCCCCGCTGTCGCTACGCTCACCGCCCCGCTGTCGCTACGCTCACCGCCCCGCTGTCGCTACGCTCACCGCCCCGCTGTCGCTACGCTCACCGCCCCGCTGTCGCTACGCTCACCGCCCCGCTGTCGCTACGCTCACCGCCCCGCTGTCGCTACGCTCACCGCCCCGCTGTCGCTACGCTCACCGCCCCGCTGTCGCCCGCACACCGCCCCGCTGTCGCTACGCTCACCGCCCCGCTGTCGCTACGCTCACCGCCCCGCTGTCGCTACGCTCACCGCCCCGCTGTCGCTACGCTCACCGCCCCGCTGTCGCTACGCTCACCGCCCCGCTGTCGCCCGCACACCGCCCCGCTATCGCTCCGCACACCGCCCCGCTGTCGCTCCGCACACCGCCCCGCAGTCGCTCCGCTCACCGCCCCGCTGTCGCTACGCTCACCGCCCCGCTGTCGCTACGCTCACCGCCCCGCTGTCGCCCGCACACCGCCCCGCTGTCGCTACGCTCACCGCCCCGCTGTCGCTACGCTCACCGCCCCGCTGTCGCTACGCTCACCGCCCCGCTGTCGCTCCGTTCACCACCCCGCTGTCGCTACGCTCACCGCCCCGCTGTCGCTCCGTTCACCACCCCGCTGTCGCTACGCTCACCGCCCCGCTGTCGCTACGCTCACCGCCCCGCTGTCGCTACGCTCACCGCCCCGCTGTCGCTACGCTCACCGCCCCGCTGTCGCTACGCTCACCGCCCCGCTGTCGCTACGCTCACCGCCCCGCTGTCGCCCGCACACCGCCCCGCTGTCGCCCGCACACCGCCCCGCTGTCGCTACGCTCACCGCCCCGCTGTCGCTACGCTCACCGCCCCGCTGTCGCTACGCTCACCGCCCCGCTGTCGCTCCGTTCACCACCCCGCTGTCGCTACGCTCACCGCCCCGCTGTCGCTACGCTCACCGCCCCGCTGTCGCCCGCACACCGCCCCGCTGTCGCCCGCACACCGCCCCGCTGTCGCTACGCTCACCGCCCCGCTGTCGCCCGCACACCGCCCCGCTATCGCTACGCTCACCGCCCCGCTGTCGCTACGCTCACCGCCCCGCTGTCGCTCCGCTCACCGCCCCGCTGTCGCTACGCTCACCGCCCCGCTGTCGCTACGCTCACCGCCCCGCTGTCGCTACGCTCACCGCCCCGCGGTCGCTACGCTTCCCGCTGTCGTTGTGAAAGTGCCCGTGAAGCGTCAGAGTATTTAAATAAAGAGTGTCTGCATCTTGAGGGACTTAAGAAATAGATTTATATTTTAAATGAAGCACAAAATCTACACGAACATCCCATCGAGTAATCGAACGTTGACTATTTTTAGTATTAAAAAGAAAACTAATAACTAAATAGTTTTGAGATGGCATTATTCTTAAAATTTCTTATAGGAGCTGACTACATGAGTCGACAAATACAAATGCGGTTAAACATTTCATTGTTGATAGGAATTCTTGTTATTCAATCGAAAACACACTTTATAAGTAAAGTAAAATAAGTGCCCATTGCTGGACAAAGACCTCCTTTTCTAATATCTGAGAGAGTTTTGGGGCCGGGAAGGGCCCGCCACTCTGCTTCAGTGCGGGGTGGCTGCCTTCACATATCCTCGAAATAATACTTTTATTATTTCTCAGACGTGCGAGTTTCATCACGATGTTCTCCTTCACCGCCAGGCGCGTAAATACAGTACTTAAATTGGTATTAGAAATTAATTGGTACCGGCAGCGGAATAGAACCCAGGTCACTAGCGCTCTATGATTCTAAACTGAGCGCCCTGACCACTAGGCTGCCACGGCTCTATAACTAAACACACAAACCCAAAGGTTTCGTATCCTGTATTACTTTTGTAAAACGCCATAAAAAGGTGAAACATAAATGCCTAAATACATGAAATCATTATATAAAAGAGTTGTTTGCTTGAAATGAGAGATACTTCATAAGAATTTTTAATCATAATACGCAATTATCTTTTATTTTTCTTATGTTTTACTATTTTCTCTTTGTGCACCCCGAAAATTTTAGGCTATATAATAAATAAGATAAATAAAATAGTTCATCCATATATTTTTTTATTACAATAGTACCATGCTTTGTTTACTTAATAATAACTGGTACATCCGCAACATCGGAGGTACTGCAGGTGCGTTGCCTGCCTATAAAGATATTTGGGAGATGAGAGGAAGAAGAGAACGTAACGCAGAAGCATAATATGCCTCTACTTCACATTCGAGCAGCAGCAGAAGCCGACGCTTGGACCTACCACGCTTAAAAAGTGGCCTAGGTAGTTTAGGAAGCCTACCACCTACATAATTGAATGGCAGGTAAACGTTACACTTGGCAATCTGATCTTGGATCGTAGTGCTATACACCATAGACACTGATGTCCTTTACGTTTCTGAATAATCTAGCTCTTTATATAAAAAGATAGCAGCATGAAAACGCCCAATTATGCATATGCTGGGCAAAGACATCCTTCTCAAATATCAGTGAGAGTTTTGGAGCCAGACTAAGAATATATTTAGCTCAACTCTTTAATTTTACTAAATAATGTAACTTTTATGACGAAATCCTTGTAATTAATTACCAAAAATGCCTGCAACTGCATTTAATTTTTTTTTAATGGCTATACAACCGCCTTATGAAATCATCAGTAAATTAAAGAAGGCAATAAATTAGGCAATTTTAAGTGCTTTTTTCCCACGTGACTCGAAGCTTTTATTCTCTTAAGGCTCTAAAGCTCTCTACAATGAATTATTTTAAGAGAAATTAATTGTGCGTAAACTCCTTGCCCGAAGATATTAGAAAAGCTCCATATAAAATTTCTTTCAAACGATTGGTACGCGAATACTTTTTGAAACCATCTGATACTTGTTAGTATATATTCTGATTTATTATATATGTATGTATTAATGTGTTTGTATGTAAGTATATATCTGTGGTGGTATTTCTGTATATATTATAGTATGAATTTGTATATCTATGTGTCTGTGTAGATATGTATGCTTATACTTTTATATATGTTTTTATTATGTAGTATATTTCTCAATTAGCCTTTCATATTTATATTATTTTAAACTTGATGCACCTATCACCACATTTCTTCACGCCCTGGGTTGACTGTTAGAGAATGCTAAAAGGCATTAAGTCCGCCTTTTGTAATCCTTTTGGTGTAGATAAAGTATAAATATATAAATAAATCCACGAGTAGGATCTCTTATGCGCTGAGCTCGTACTTATGAAATTTCCCGTAACTTATGTATGATTTGTATCGTTGGCTTGGACCCCAAGATGGCGACAGGCTCGCCACCTGTCATTCAAGTTCCTTTACGTTTCTCCTGAAAAAACACTAGGAACATGTTAACAAGCATTAATATTGATGAATTGATTGAACGTGTCAATTAATTTCAAAAACCTTTTTTTCTATTTTATCAGTATATATAATAATTGACAAATAATTTGATTGTAGAGTTTATTATTCTTAAGATGGTTAATTATAAAAAACTTTACTGACGTACTGATATTTTTTTTTAATTATTAAAGATACGATGTTGCTTTGATGTTTTTTTTTCATAACACTCGAGTAGATGTACACTGCTGTCATAAGGTTATTGCAATTTTCAGCGCCTCGTATGTCAACCAGCAGGCTGTTTACACCTCCTTACATCCGGGAATATGAACAGCGAAACCTAGAAACACATCGAAACACGTCTACATATCGCTACAAAATAACGTTTATATTACTTGTACTTAAAAATAACTTAAATATTCTACAGAGAATTCTCTATATTTTATAAGCCGTTACACATCAGAACTTAGATGTTCCATTAAAAGCTAGCGGATAGAATTTACTACGTCCGAGAAAAGATTCTAAACATATGTACATTTAAAAGTAAATACATTTCAATGCGCCCACATTAAAGATGTCTTTTAATATAACGTTAGAGTAATAAACGAGCTAACAGTTCACCCTATGGTGAGGCAACAGATGTCCCTGGGACCTGAAGAAAGCCCTCATCGTCTGTTACTATACGCAATGTATGCTCATCAAGTCAAGTTCAACAATGGTGGCTGCACCGCTGATTAGTTGCAATAGTTAAAATGGACACTTACCCAGACTGAGCCTGGGTTTTTTTCTTGTTTATGGGAAAGGCGGCAAACGAGCAAGCGATTCACCTGATGCTAAGTGATTAACGTCGCCCCCGTACATCCGTAACACCGGAGGTGCTGCAGGTGCATTGCCGGCCTTAACTTAATAAGGATATTTGGGAGATGAGAGGGAAGAAGAGAACGTAACGCAGAAGCATAATATGCCTCTACTTCACATTCGAGCAGCAGCAAAAGCCGCCGCTTGGCTCTACCACGCTTAAAAAAAGTGGTAGATGGTAAGTGGCCTAGGTAGTTTAGGAAGCCTACCACCTACATAATTGAATGGCAGGTAAACGTTACACTTGGCAATCTGATCTTGGATCGTAGTGCTATACACCATAGACACTGATGTCCTTTACGTTTCTGAATAATCTAGCTCTTTATATAAAAAAATAGCAGCATGAAAACGCCCAATTATGCATATGCTGGGCAAAGACATCCTTCTCAAATATCAGTGAGAGTTTTGGAGCCAGACTAAGAATATATTTAGCTCAACTCTTTAATTTTACTAAATAATGTATCCTTGTAATTAATTAACAAGAAATGCCTGCAACTGCATTTAATTTTTTTTTAAATCAGTAAATGAAGCCAAGGAGCAAGCGGTTCTCCTGAGGATGAGTGATTACCGTCGTCCACGTACGTCTGTAACAACAGAGGAGCTGCAGGTGCGTTGCCGGCCTTTAAGGATATTTCGGAGATTGTAGGCAGGATGGGGAAGGGTAGTGAGCCTCCAATTACCTCACTTATCGAACGAAACGCAGAGGCACAAGATGTCTCTACTTCACGCTGGTATTCTGTGATGGTGTGGTATCAATCCGGTTCAGCCAGCCCATGCGAGCAGCAGCAAAAGCCGTCGTTTGGCGCAGGAGGGGGATGGGGGATGGGAAGGGGGAGTAGGCCTCCGGTTACCTCACTCACCGAACGAAACGCAGAAGCACAATATGCCTCTACTTCAAATTCGAGCAGCAGCAGAAGCCGACGCTTGCCTCTACCACGCTTAAAAAAAGTGGTAGATGGTAAGTGGCCTAGGTAGTTTAGGAAGCCTACCACCTACATAATTGAATGGCAGGTAAACGTTACACTTGGCAATCTGATCTTGGATCGTAGTGCTATACACCATAGACACTGATGTCCTTTACGTTTCTGAATAATCTAGCTCTTTATATAAAAAAATAGCAGCATGAAAACGCCCAATTATGCATATGCTGGGCAAAGACATCCTTCTCAAATATCAGTGAGAGTTTTGGAGCCAGACTAAGAATATATTTAGCTCAACTCTTTAATTTTACTAAATAATGTAACTTTTATGACGAAATCCTTGTAATTAATTACCAAAAAATGCCTGCAACTGCATTTAATTTTTTTTAAATCAGTAAATGAAGCCAAGGAGCAAGCGGTTCTCCTGAGGATGAGTGATTACCGTCGTCCACGTACGTCTGTAACAACAGAGGAGCTGCAGGTGCGTTGCCGGCCTTTAAGGATATTTCGGAGATTGTAGGCAGGATGGGGAAGGGTAGTGAGCCTCCAATTACCTCACTTATCGAACGAAACGCACAAGACAAGATGCCTGAACTTTACGCCGGTATTCTGCGAGGTCATGGTACTACCGCGGTAGAGCCGGCCCTTTCGAACAGTAGCAAAAGCTACCGCTTGGCTCTACCGCGTAAAGATATCTTTGATTAAATAAAGTTTAAATCTAGTAAAACAGCGATGCAGCTGTGTTATAACTGCACCAGGAATAGGTTGGCTCGATCAGGGGAACAACACTCAAACGAACAAAATTAAAATTGTCATTAAATATTTTGAATATGACGTCACACGTCACTCGTGTTTGAAACTAAAGCAAGCCATCTGACCACGGAGCTCCCACAGAACTGACCCGTTGTTTTATAAAAAGAAGAAAAACTGAAAGAAAAAAAGAAAACAAAGCAAATAAATGTTACACGTACTGATTTAAAATTGCACCGGAAAGCAATTTCGAAGTCTCCGTTTAACATATAGACGGCTCGAACAACTGTCTTGATAAAGTTTAATTAACACTGTTTGTAAGTAAACGAGCACTGCACTCCTTGCTTTGCTCACTATCTTGTTTTAGAGTTCTACTTATGTATATAGGACTTATATATATAGACACATAGATAGGGAGAAACTCTACAAATTATTTGTATGTAAATTATAAACCTTACACTCAAGAGTGTTCAGTGGTTCCGGCATCGAGAATCGAACTCAAGTCACATGAGTTCCGTGAAATAAGCGAACGCTTTTTAAGTTTATAGATTATTGTTTATGCAGATGCCCGAGCATCTGTAACATATGTACTAGGTAGAGCCAAGCAGAGTCTTTTGTTGTTGTACAAATGGGCCGGCTCTACCGGGGTAGTACCACGGCCTCGCAAAATAACGGCGTGAAGTAGAGGCATTCGGTGAGTAGGGTAAATGAGGGCCCACCCCCCTTCCCCACCCCCCTTCCCCATCCTCATCCTACCTCGAAACTTTTAAGTACTCTTAATGTCCGGCAACGCACCGGCAGTCCCTCTGTAGTTGCAGATGTACGTCGGCAACGGTAATCACTTAGCTTTATCTGAGCCGATTGCTCGTTAGTCCCATCACACATCGTTTAGCTGCCGACCTGTTTTACTATTATCGTCGCTTTTTTTAAGGGAAAGGCGGCAAACGAGCAAGCGCTTCACCTGATGGTAATGATTAAGGGAAAGGGAAGGGTTAGTAGACCTCCGGTTACCTCACTCACCGAACGAAACGCAGAAGCACAACATGGCTCTACTTCACGCTGGTACTCTGCAAGGTTGTGTTACCAACTCGGTTGAGCCCGCCCATTCGAGCAGCAGCAAAAGCCCCCGCTTGGCTCTACCACGTTGAAGTATGTATGTATGTACTTAGAAAGGCCTCCTGCATTCATAGAATGAAAATACTCAATGTAAGCCCCATTGAAGAGCATATTACTTAATCTACTGTCACAACAGACAAATTAGATATATTCACAGCAACAATTATTTTTTCCTTATGATCTCATGTAGGGTTTTTTTTTTATTATCTCAACGTCTTGTATATTAAGCTGTAATGGCTTTGTAATGAAAGCTACTAGATACAATTTACGACGTACATATAAAGGTCATTAACTCGGCACTAAAAGAAAAAAAAAACCTAACCGATTCTCTCACACGGAAGATTTTTAACTTGATTAACTATGTACATACGAGTATATTTTTAATGAACTAAAGTTACATTAATTTTTAAGTATGTTCAATTCTATTGTTTGTCAAAGGCTGGACATTCGCCTTAAACTTCAAAGGACGCTAATATTTTTTTTTTTTTATTATCTCAACGTCTTGTATATTAAGCTGTAATGGCTTTGTAATGAAAGCTACTAGATACAATTTACGACGTACATATAAAGGTCATTAACTCGGCACTAAAAGAAAAAAAAAACCTAACCGATTCTCTCACACGGAAGATTTTTAACTTGATTAACTATGTACATACGAGTATATTTTTAGAACTAAAGTTACATTAATTTTTAAGTATGTTCAATTCTATTGTTTGTCAAAGGCTGGACATTCACCTTAAACTTCAAAGGACGCTAATATTTTTTTTTTATCGGAAAGGGGGCAAATGAGCAAGCGGCTCACCTGATGGTAAGTGAATACCGTCGCGCACGTACATTTGCAACACCAAAGGTTTGCTCTGTTTGTTTGAAGGATGAGGATGAGGGATGCGGAAGGGGAGTGGGCTGCTGGTAACCTCACTCACCGAACGAAACGCAGAAGCACAAGATGCCTCTACTTCACGCTGGTACTCTGCAAGGTTGTGTTATCAACTCAGTTGAGCCGGCCCATTCGAGCAGCAGCAAAAGCCCCGCTTGGCTCTACCACGTTGAAGTATGTATGTATGTACTTAGAAAGGCCTCCTGCATTCTTAGAATGAAAATACTCAATGTAAGCCCCATTGAAGAGCATATTACTTAATCTACTGTCACAACAGACAAATTAGATATATTCGAAGCAACAATTATTTTTTCCTTATGATCTCATGTAGGTGTTTTTTTATTATCTCAACGTCTTGTATATTAAGCTGTAATGGCTTTGTAATGAAAGCTACTAGATACAATTTACGACGTACATATAAAGGTCATTAACTCGGCACTAAAAGAAAAAAAAAACCTAACCGATTCTCTCACACGGAAGATTTTTAACTTGATTAACTATGTACATACGAGTATATTTTTAATGAACTAAAGTTACATTAATTTTTAAGTATGTTCAATTCTATTGTTTGTCAAAGGCTGGACATTCGCCTTAAACTTCAAAGGACGCTAATATTTTTTTTTTATGGGAAAGGGGGCAAATGAGCCAGCGGCTCACCTGATGGTAAGTGAATACCGTCGCGCACGTACATTTGCAACACCAAAGGTTTGCTCTGTTTGTTTGAAGGATGAGGATGAGGGATGCGGAAGGGGAGTGGGCTGCTGGTAACCTCACTCACCGAACGAAACGCAGAAGCACAAGATGCCTCTACTTCACGCCGGTATTCTGCGGGGTAGGGGTATTACCCTGGTTGTACCGGACCATTCGAGCGAACCATCAATGGGTAATGCATTGCAGGTCTGCACACAATTAATTTAATACTATTTTCATTGTTATGTTCCTTTATTTAAATGTCTTCGTCCTAAGAAACGCGGTGATATGCCTTGGTACCGGTAACGTCACGAAATACGAAACGCAGATGTCTCGCTATACAGGTTGTCTAGAGATATAACTTTTTACAATACGAAAACTTAGCAGGTAGTTGTAATTGTCAACTTTTGTTTTTAATTTTAAATAATATATTTATTATAGTTTGATGTCGATCTTTTTTATTTATTGTCCATATACGAGTATATTGTCTCTGCCTACCCCGTTGGGAACAAGGCGTGAATATATACATACGAGTATATACCAGCGTCATATTCTACATCGAGTTGTAGTAGTTATTTGTAGTCCTAAGGGGTAGGGACGTCAAAATCTCATGGAATATTTATGTGAGTAATTCCGGCTTTTCTCCTGGCCGGAGAATATAATGAGACGTCACCTAAACCGGATGTGGTCTATGTTACTGACTTGGCTGTTTCAGGACTTTTTCTTTGTTTTTTGTCCATGCGAACGAAGTCGGTGGCACGAGCCTGTACTATTATAACATTTTGAATGCATTAGGGAACGGCGTCATTTCGTTTGCGGTTTTGTGGTCGCATTCTGGATATGTTAGAATATAAAAGTAAACGACGCCGTGCATTAGCGAGAGCTTTGCACGAAGTACATGAGAGTTATTGAAAAATTTCATATTCAGTAATACTATATGTAGTTTAAAATTATATTTACTTCAATCACATCGTTAAATGAAATTACAATATTCAGTTAAAATATATTTGTTTGAGAAGAAATAAACATAATAACGTACTCTATGTCTGTCAATTGATATTTCTATTTATTCTAAGCAATTAGCTTGGAGATCATTCTCGTCTCGCAGATTTGTTATTTCCGAATTCGCCGAAAGCTTTACAGGCATTTGTCAATTTGGAGAGCGAAGTGACTAGTCGTTTAATAAGTTACGTAATGGTCTTACTGGACAAGGTATTGGATTCTCATGTACTCATACATCCACTGTATACAGCATAGTTAATAATATAATGCGTTAATACGTTCTTGAATTTCATGTTTCCTTTGGGGAGGGGTCCCAATCAAATTAACGGGAGATATCTTATCTTAGACCTTAAGGGGGTGGCATCTGTTATCATCATCATCATTACAGCCTGTCTCAAGTGCACTGCTGGACATAAGCCACCTACATGATCTTCACCTAACTGCTTACTGATTGTTACGGCTATGTCGGTTACTCCCAGTTACGGGCTTACCATAGCCCGCTGAGCACTATTGTGCTTCCTCATACGGTACTACAGTGAAAGAGCATGTCTTGGTTTCGTAACTGTAACTATCTCCAATAAGAGTTGTTTGCAGGTGTCCATTGGATTCGTTAGCCACTGCTTGCTGTTTGGCTGTATACTTACTTGATTATCAAAAAGTATATTTGAATTATAATATAATACAATAAAGCCCGCGGACCCGCACTGGAGCAGCGTGACGGGCCCTTCTCGGCTCCTAAACCCTCTCTGATACTCGTATTTGAGAAGGAGGCCTTTGCCCAGCAGTGGGCACTTATAGGCTGGTACTTTTTTTTACTTTTACAATAAATTTCGAATAATAAATATTTGAAATCGAATAGTAGCACATGTTTGTGTGGAATAAGTGTTGGGGTGGCTGGGAAACAGCTCCTGGTGAACTGTGTGACTCCTAGAGTAACAAAGAATCTGCTTCTGGCGAAGAACGAGGTTGTTCATTTCGTGCAAACTTATTGAGCTTGGAATTGTAAAGTTAATAAACGCGCATGAATTACTAGAATGTATCAGTATAATACGATAACCACCCACGAAGGTCCCTGCAACTAACCCGATTTCGCACTCCCCCCCTCCTCCTTTTTGTTGTTCATCTGAGGAGTACCCCATCAGTTTAAAGTCTATGCTTACCTTTAAGTATTCGCTTCTTCCTCTTAAGTTCATACTAAATTGTACCTTCTACTTGACTTGCTTTTTTTAAAGTCTTCTGTATCCTTATGTTTTAAGGTGTACAATAAGTTTGTTCATTCATTCAACAAACTGAACCTTTACTCTTTTTATTAATAAAAATCATTGCTATCATTAAACACATAATGTGTTAAAATTTCGTCTCAGCTATTTCTCACACAGTAACAAGATAACAGAATTTATATCACTACTGACCTCAGAGGCAAGTCTGAGCGGGTCCAGTTATGACCCGATGAAGTTTTATATCAGCATGTTTCACTCATTTAAGACCGGAACCGCCTGCTTGCAATTTATTATGCTAATGAATCCTTGCTTATACTTGGTAGGCTTTTGAGGGTCAGTGTAATAAGGACACACGGCTGTCAAGAATGTGGTGGGGGTTTTGCAATCTAAAGCAGTGTGCTAATAAAAACCAAATAGAAGCAATGTACCAATGTCCTTTTACTGCAAGCCAAATTTCAAATAAGCAGTCCGTCATCGAAGATGCAACGCTATTGGAAAATATTAGGTAAAGGCTGAAGCAAATGAATTTTGCGTCTGACCGATTTGATACAGAAGAAAAAAGAAAAAACATTTCTTGCACAATTACGTCACACATACACTATGTGTGTATTATAAGGAACATTAATACGTATTATAAGTTAAAAAAATGTAAGTATCAAACAATCTACACAAGCTAATGCCGAGATTAGTCATATTTTATTTTATTTTATTTTATTTAATGAACCCCAACACAATGTACACTATTACAACAAATGAAATGTATACATCAATAATATTGGCTCAGTACCACTACAGTTCCAGGCGAAGACCACATGCAAAATATAATGAGCGAAAAATTATGTTTTAATTTACACAAACCAATCATAGACAAAATAATAATGCCTTATGGTAATTATGATTAGTATTTTTTTTTAATGATGAATAAATTGCTCTCAAAAAATAACAAAAAAAAATCAAAACATAATTTGTTAAGATAATAGCAATTACCTCTTAAGCCCGCCAATTGCATCTGAGAACAAGTCTTACTTTAAAGTCTTCGCTAGATTATTATATTTCTTGACTATTCGGTTATAAATCTCGTGGGTCTTGGGACCCTCGATGGAACGGAAAAATAAAGAAGGGACAACAAGTTAGGAGCATCGAGAATGCCATTAGCGAGCTCATACAAGAATAAAATTTCGAGCATTTGTCTTCGATCAGACAAAGTATTCATTCTAAAATATTGAAGCCTTTCATTGAAGTGATACCTTTTCATCATATAGCTCTATTTATAAAGATTTTATGTAATTCGTTGAACTGTGCTTAACGCGATATTCTCCCTTATCACGCTAATCAAGTCGTCTATGCATTTAGTACTACAGAAACGTGTTTTGAAGGACTTGGACGGAGTGACAACAACCCAGCAGCTGA
This sequence comes from Bhutanitis thaidina, assembly GCA_029286595.1. Taxonomy (NCBI): domain Eukaryota; kingdom Metazoa; phylum Arthropoda; class Insecta; order Lepidoptera; family Papilionidae; genus Bhutanitis; species Bhutanitis thaidina. The sequence continues at coordinate 1,780,428 of JAGSMS010000020.1, read as the reverse complement.
AGGATTTGCTACAATTCCATTGGGAGCGAATACCGCAAGATGACATAAACAGTCACATTAATTTAATGAATAATCGTTGCCGACAAGTTCTGAATAGCTGAGGAGGCCATACTTTGTATTAAATTATCCTATTCTTTCACAATAAATTCATTTTCTTTAGAAAATTCATTTTGTTAAAAAAAAATGTTTAATTGCTTATGTACCTTAGTTTCTGCAGTATACTCTAATATTTTAATTTCTGTTATTAAAACAACTTATTAAGTTATACAACAGCTGTTATTTTTACATCATAGGACCCTAAAAATATTATTTTAAAAATAAAATACAACGTTTTAATGTGAAAAACCATCCTTAAATTTAAACATGTTGCTTAGACTTTTTTGATGTGTGTATTTTAAAATACAGTTTTCCACATCATGCAACTTAAAACCATTGTTTTTATTAAGGCTCAGTGTGTCACAGACTGGTTACTCACGTTATCTGTGCCGAGTACACGTTATGATGCTCTGTGCTCAACCTGTCCCTGTGTGAGTGTGTGTTTGTTTGTGTGTGATATAGGCATTCATTATGGCGGATGTATTTTATCTATTTGTGTTCTTTGAATAACATTCATATTTCATGCAGTAGTTTGAATTTTTTTTTCTTTTGATTCGTTGATGTATTCTTCTACTAGCAACGTTCTATGAACATTTTTTATACAAATACATAATTCATAGGAAACGTTCACAGTTGCAAACATGATATTTTGTTGCCCAGATTTCAAATCACATTCGTATTATTAATATAAAAAAATGGAATCCGATGCAGCAGGTCTTTTTTGCAGTATACTGTTATTAAGGAATTCCTATGTTTATCTTACTGGATGGATAAATGTTTTTATTTTATATTACTGTTACTGAATAAATTTAAAAATAAAATTATACACACGCAAAAAATTTACGAAACTATTTTAATGTTACTCCTCTATTAAAGAATATCTAATCATTGTGTAATAAAGTTTCCTGTTTTTGGAATATTTGTAAAAAAAAAGGGTATTTGAACAATAATTAGAAATACTTATAGACAATTATTAATAAACTAGTTATTTGTATAATTAGTTTATTCAGAACGTCTGATTTCACCTGACAGCATCTTCAGAGTATTTAATCATAGATTATAGAAGATTTAATTTAAGAAAGAGACAGCACTTATCGCATTGACGTTAACAGACCACAAACCTAAAGTACAAGTGAACTACAATCCCGATGCGCTGTAAAGCACAAAAAGGGTTAAAAAAAAGCCAATGAAACGTTGATAAAATCCGTAAATAATAGTTTCATTTCAAATGTGTCCTTTTCGCGTAAATACAAAAAATCATTATGTATATATTTAATCTTTTAGGAGATATAAAATATAATGTGGCTGTACGGCTGAAGACTTTTGCCTGACTTTAATGGTAAACCTTGAGCACACATTAATAACAACATTGATATTACGTTCATTACTCGAGTTCTGTGCTGAGCACAATTTAAATTATAGTTTGCATAATATTGCACGTGCAAAAGTAGATCTGTTCGTATGACCTTGAGTCTGGCTCACGTTATTTGTTTATTAATATTCTTGCTCTGCATGTTTTAAATTGCATGTAGCATGAATGAGATGAGTCTTGCCTTTAATAGAATTATATTAAGTGACACAAAATAGTACCCATATTAATGATTTCAAAAAGTCTTAATAATAATTCAGACTACCGATTTAATTACTCTCTAATTATCTAAGTCTAAGAGTAAAAAATAAAGTGACAGTCCATATCCCACAACTGGACAAATGTCTCCTTTTATTATGAACTTTAGGTAATGAGTTTTACTGAGTGCAAACCTTATACTTGGTACTTTTAATAGATGTTAATGGTAACTTTTAAGTGTTGATTTGCCTCGAGCTCGGCTAATGAAACCTTTATTTTGTTATGGCTAAAATACTTAAAAAAAACATTTACGGGAAAGGCGGCAAACGTGCAAGCGGTTCACCCGATGGTAAGCGATTACCGTCGCCCACGTACATCTGCAACACCAGAGGTGCTGCTGGTGCGTTGCCGGCCTTTAAGGCAGGGGGAGTGGGCCTCCGGTTACCTCACTCACCGAACAAAACGCAGAAGCACAAGATGCCTCTACTTCACGCCGGAATTCTGCGAGGCCGTGGTATCAATCCGGTCGTGGGAGCCCATTCGAGCAGCAGCAAAAGCCGCCGCTTGGCTCTACCACGAGGAAAAACACGCTGCCTCAACTGCAGACGTATTGTAAGTGTGGCTGTAAGGTTGTTTAACGTGAAGCACGAGTCCACTGCCTACCTCAATCAAAATCAAAAGTAATGTGGTATCACGTTAAACGGCTTTCGGCCCCAACCTATGTATAGTGTCATCCCGCCAGCTACCACCTACACGAGGTTAAAGTATTTTGCATCGGCTTTAAACTCCAACCTATGTATAGTGTCCTCCCGCCAGCTGCCACCTACACGAGGTTAAAGTATTTTGCATCGGCTTTAAACTCCAACCTATGTATAGTGTCCTCCCGCCAGCTGCCACCCACACGAGGTTAAAGTATTTTGCATTGGCTTTAAACTCAACCTATGTATAGTGTCCTCCCGCCAGCTGCCACCTACACGAGGTTAAAGTATTTTGCATTGGTTTTAAACTCCAACCTATGTATAGTGTCCTCCGCCAGCTGCCACCTACACGAGGTTAAGTATTTTGCATTGGCTTTAAACTCCAACCTATGTATATAGTGTCCTCCCGCCAGCTGCCACCTACACGAGGTTAAAGTATTTTGCATTGGCTTTAAACTCCAACCTATGTATAGTGTCCTCCCGCCAGCTGCCACCTACACGAGGTTAAAGTATTTTGCATTGGCTTTAAACTCCAACCTATGTATAGTGTCCTCCCGCCAGCTGCCACCTACACGAGATTAAAGTATTTTGCATTGGCTTTAAACTCCAACCTATGTATAGTGTCCTCCGCCAGCTGCCACCTACGAGGTTAAAGTATTTTGCATTGGCTTTAAACTCAACCTATGTATAGTGTCCTCCGCCAGCTGCCACCTACACGAGGTTAAAGTATTTTGCATTGGTTTTAAACTCCAACCTATGTATAGTGTCCTCCGCCAGCTGCCACCTACACGAGGTTAAGTATTTTGCATTGGCTTTAAGCTCCAACCTATGTATAGTGTCCTCCCGCCAGCTGCCACCTACGAGGTTAAAGTATTTTGCATTGGCTTTAAACTCCAACCTATGTATAGTGTCCTCCCGCCAGCTGCCACCTACACGAGGTTAAAGTATTTTGCATTGGCTTTAAACTCCAACCTATGTATAGTGTCCTCCCGCCAGCTGCCACCTACACGAGGTTAAAGTATTTTGCATTGGCTTTAAACTCCAACCTATGTATAGTGTCCTCCCGCCAGCTGCCACCTACACGAGGTTAAAGTATTTTGCATTGGCTTTAAACTCCAACCTATGTATAGTGTCCTCCCGCCAGCTGCCACCTACACGAGGTTAAAGTATTTTGCATTGGCTTTAAACTCCAACCTATGTATAGTGTCCTCCCGCCAGCTGCCACCTACACGAGGTTAAAGTATTTTGCATTGGCTTTAAACTCCAACCTATGTATAGTGTCCTCCCGCCAGCTGCCACCTACACGAGGTTAAAGTATTTTGCATTGGCTTTAAACTCCAACCTATGTATAGTGTCCTCCCGCCAGCTACCACCCACATCAGGTTAAAGTATTTTGCATTGGCTTTAAACCCAACCTATGTATAGTGTCCTCCTGCCAGCTGCCACCTACACGAGGTTAAAGTATTTTGCATTGGCTTTAAACTCCAACCTATGTATAGTGTCCTCCCGCCAGCTACCACCCACATCAGGTTAACGTATTATGCATCACCAACTGTTGTAATTATATATGTATTCGATGAAGTTATTGCTGTTAGCCGTTTTGGCTTTTACAGCTCCATAGGTTTGCGCCTGCGTCCTTGAGGCCGCGGGCGTTTATGCTTTAAATAGATGTACAGGAGTACATCTACTGCTTACCCTTTATGGTAAGTATCTAAGGACCGTCCGAGGGAGGTTCGGGCCTCGTCTCGGACGGTCGTGGTGTTTCGGTAGTAATGGGCGGTAAGGACCGCCCTGAATCCCGGGTGAAAGGTGTGTACGCGGGTGTTTGATTTGCACGATACGCTCTTACGCGTCGGCGGGGGATTGTGTATGTGACTCTACTCCTAACTGTATGTACAGTGTGTTCAGTTTGAGTAGTGTTAACCGAAACTAGTTCAGTTTGTCGGTCTGTAATTGTAATTATAGATATAACCTAACAAAGCACGGTCCCGTGACATCTGCATCCATTGACTTCCCACAGTCGTCCCTTATTGAATTTACCGATCCAGGATTTTTTTTTTTCAATAAGTTATTCAAAAACGTCTAATTGTAACTCAAATTAATATTCTATAAAATAAAATATATGTCTAAAATCCTTCTAATCTGAACGTTGGCTTAGGAGGCATGAATCCGCTTATCTTCGCCAAACATTACAATACTCAGTGCATCGTAGACTGAAATAGCTTTTATCGTGATAGTTCCCATTTCAGACATAATCAAATATGGCCAATATTATTGTCATAATAAAATGTGAATCAATTGCTATGAAAAATATATGTTTTACAAATAAAATTATGTTAATGATAATAATGTGTTAATTGCAGAACAGTTCACCAAAAAAAAATATCACGATGCATGATGTTGAAAACGCCTCAGAATCCAATCACTTATCGTGGAAATGAGACCCAAACAATCTTACAAAAGAAAATCTGCATCATACATAAACCCTTAATTGCTTCACGCCCACGATGCTAAAACCCGGAAAATTTTATGATATCTCTAACCGAGTCAGCATTTCAGCATTTCTTAAGTTCATAACTATGCATTACTCCTACTTTGATGACCAACAACGACATTTTATTTTTAATACTTAACACTAATCCAGTTTTCAAATTCGGTCTAAAGCACCAGATTCATACGTACTCACATGTGGGTTACGTGATTAATGGGAAGAAGAAAACTGAGAAGCATTTGCTGTGATAAATATTCGTCGTAGAATTAGGGCATGCAGAATCATGACACATAATATGTCCGTACAGTCGATGGGTAGTTGAAAGAACATCCGATGTAGTCCAAATTCATTACGAAACACTTTCTTACGCCCAAAATACTTTAGCTTGCACTTCTATATTTATAGAAGCGTTAAAAGCATGGAATTCAGATAATAGTAGATAACATTTATATACATATATAACATATATATAAAAAACGGTAATCATACACGGCAGCGCCATATTTTAGGAAATATACTAAATAGACTGGCTCTCATCAGACTAAGGTAATCAACTCACGAAAATAGAAAGTTGCTCCGAGTGCATATAATTCTAAAATAAAACACAGTTTATGTAAATACATTTCACATATTTGTTTATTATTATTGATATGGTTAAAAGTAAAAGTAAAGTAGCAGTATGTAAGTGCCTGCTGCTGGGCAAAGGACTCCTTCTCAAATACCTCAGAGGGTTTTGGAGCCGGGAAGGGCGCGCCACGCTGCTCCTGTGCGGTTTGGTGGGTTTCACATATCCTCGAAATAATATTTTTTATTATTTCTCAGACATGCAGGTTTCCTCACGATGTTTTCCTTCACCGCCGAGGATGTGGTAAATTTAGCTCAGAGAATTGCTGTTAACAATTTAAGTGTCGCCGATCACCAGGTCATTCGTGCTCTATGAAACTAAACAACCAGCCCCCTGACCACTAGTCTTTCACGGTTCTCTGCACATGGTTACAACAATTAAAACATATGCCATCTCTCACATACAATACTTCTTCGAGAATACCATTGACGCTGGTAATAATTAATGGCAGCCCACGTTTTGTATACAACAATATCACAGAAGAGCTAAAGCCAACCTCAATATTATTAATTCCAGCATAAACTAACGAGTTTAGCAATTTCATGCATGGCCAATTTCAAATACCTTCTATTCACGTTTATCATTGTATTTTTAAAGACTCAATGTTTGTCAATACCTACTATTTTTTGTATTTCATTTAAGTTTCATCGTTCGAATACAATATTTATATAATTATATTTTCTGTCTTTATCCTTTTACGAAATTTCAAGACGATATTTTCTAAAAAAAAAAATTTGTGTACCAATTAATCATTACAAATAAAAAATAAAATAAACAAACATACTTATAACATGAAAAATGACTTTATATGTATTAAATTTATAATGTCCTATGCCAATCATAATGATCACGGGCGGCGCTTCTTACATGTGCTTAAATTCGAACGAACCCAAAGAGCTGTCCTAAAAGACAGCTTGTTTCATTCTTTCTTTCATCACCTAACTTGCGGGCCTTCTGCTCGCAAGTCTCTACCGCCGAAGCTGTAGACGCCACCGGGCCAACAGAGTATCTGCCGTGGGGGGTTTTAGTCGGTCTGCTGATCCCGACATAACCAGTCACCGTCACCTTCTCCGGTGACTGGTAGGTTTTCCCCACGTAAAACAAAAAAAAAACACCACACAACAACCAAACACCGCGAGCACCTTTTCCCCACGTAAAACTAAAAAAAAAAAATATCTTTCTTTCATACCATAACGGATCTGTATATACTACAATACTAACAGTCCGACAACTTTTTACACTTCAAAATTTTCTCAGGAAACTTTCACTAACAAAGTTTTTCTCTTCCAGTTCGATACGTAAACTAAACAAAGACCCAACTTGCCATACGAAGTTATTCAAAACATGCTTCTCATATGAATTCTTTTGTTTTCTCGGTTTATCACTTTACAATTATATTAATACACATTATACATAGATAAATATGCATACACGCATACTCTGAGAGAAATTCCAAAAAAGAACTGTCCGCTTGGCTATAAAAATGTGATCTAGTATATTTTCAGTAGCAGCACTAGAAATAGTGCTGCTACTGAAAATTGTAGTGTGAATTTTTATTTAAATGCATATGTGACACACGCAAGCACAGACGCATATGCAATATACATAGAAAAATTAGTCCCACTAACCTTTATCGGTCTTCATTATATACTTTGTTTATTATTTATATTCTACCTCATTGATTTGATCGTGAAACTGATCCGATCGGACAGGGTACCAGTTGGATAACAGTTTCTCACGAAGTTCCATTTCAAAATTACATTTTAGTTTTAAGTAACTGTAAAAGAGAAATCATCACTATTATTATCTTCATTCATATTTTTTCTCGTCTCGTCTGTCTAGTTTACCCGACAATTCAGGAATCGGTGAATGATTCGCTCTTTTTCGGATACCACGACTTTTTCGATCTTCTTTATTATTGTTATTATTTGGAGTATTTCTATAATTTGCACGTCTGTTGTGGATATATTTAATTATATAATAGATGCTCGTAATAACAGACAGATTAAATTATTCATGCGGGAACAATTACGTGGGCGAAGGGTAGGTCTTGTTAAATCCATCATCCCACTCTGGGGCAAACGTAACAAACAACTCAAGTATTCTTCAATCTGAACAATCGAATAAATTATTTGTTAAGATAAAATGTTTAATGTTGTATTTTTATTAAGTAAAATTTATATTTTCCATCTAGAATCTAGTCCCGAAACAGATGTTATTACGAAGTAGCAATTTCAAAATGATCAAAACATTAATTAAAATATTATACGTTTCTTATTTAATTAAGATAATTATTATAGTACATTAGTTATTGTATTTCAATTAAAAAAAAACAAACTGATAGCTGAAATTAAAAAGATAATTCATGTTATAGAAAAGAAATACGATAGTACGATTGAACTCTGAAAATGAATAATACATACTTTATCGTCTCACACAGAATTGCAACGTATAGATCTCTCTGTAACAAGTCCTCTAACAAAGGATGCCTGGTCTCTGGACCTTTCATTATGCGCATCTTGATTGTTTCTACAATAACGAGCGGCAATTTCTGACAAATATCCGTCCGTCGGTCCGGTTTTATCACGACACGTCTCTCTGTTTCCCCAATGACACGGTCTGCAACGTCGCTCGGTGGGTCTACAGGACGTGAATTGTCTGCGATGAGGACACACACGATGCCCACAACCTTGGCTTGATCGCTCGTAATGAAATCCACGATGCCCCTTCCTGTGATGTGAAGGCCAATGGTGTCTGGTGATATTGCAGTGTCGTTGGTGAAGATCTAATCCAAGATGGCGGGAGGGATTACCATGACGACATGCTCCAAAACCACAACGCTTGTCATGGCCGCGACGTACGTGTTTATGCTGATGCCGATGAATATGGAATTTGGAACCGAAACCACCGAAGAAACCACACGCAGGATGTCCTCTCATTTTGATTCGTATATGCACAGTAGTTGTACAACGTAAAACGACTGAATGCTCAGTAACCGATTGCCGCTGCTATATATACGAAGTCTTTACACAATGTTGTGAAATACGGATATTTTATGAAATATAAAAGTTACTTTATGAATGACAGATACTTATAAAATCTCTGCATCGATTCCTGCACAGAACAAGTATTATTCTGGCACAAGTAATTGTTAAGAGTATAGGTTCGTGCACAATTTATCTGTAAATTGCCTTCACAATTCAACTCAAAGATGATTTCACAATGTATTTCATCTTATTGCACAACATTGTGAAACAATATATGAGTCATGGTGATTCTCGTATTGCACAATGTTTTGTAAAATAATGATTATATAAATATAGTATAAATGCAAAAGTTTAAATTCTAAACGAAACAAAAGCCAAATTATGAAACGATTCTATCTCTAAAAGTGCTAAAATTCTTGTCCTATTTAAGCTGAAGATTAGTCGTGAATTGTGCAAATACCCGTAGAGCAGCTTAGTTTAGTCGGGATAAGGCTCAAGTTATTGTAGGATTATCTCCACGTTCAAAGAGTTCGCATGCGATTATACCAATAGAAACAATGAATAAATCAAAAAATAATGCAGTGTAACGTGCAGCTGCATTTATTTGAAATTTAAAGATATTGTTAGATCCCACGATCGCCAGTTCTTCCCAAAGTTGTAGCGATTTCGACTAATCCACTCTCTCTGCTTCAGCCTGCTAATAGTCCACTGCTGAACATAGGCCTTCCCCCGTGGGAAACAATTTCCATAATCCCCACGTTTTACCAACCTTACCACCAGTTTGGCAATTGTAGTACCATACTTCTACCATACTTCTTGCTTTTGCAATTATACTAACATACTTCATTTTAAACGTGGCAGAGCCAAGCGGAAGCTTTTGTTGCTGCTCGAATGAGCCAGCTCGACCAGGTTGGTTCCACGGCGTCGTAGAATCCCGGCTTGAAGTAGAGACACCTTGTGCTTCTGCGTTTCGTTCAGAGATTGTGGTAATCGGAGTCCTCTCGTCCACCTTCCAATCTCCCAAATACCCTTAAAGGCCGGTAACGCATCTGCAGAACCTTTGCGGTTGCAGATGTACGTGGACGACGGTAATCGCTTACCATCGGGTGAACCGCTTGCACGTTTGCCGCCTTTTATGCTGCCTGCCCTCAACGCTCTGTGTAAATTTGGTCTAGCATTTTTGAGATAGTTTGTCCGCCATCCGCTGGATACTACGAGATTCAAGTTCTTTTCATAACTCAACTCTTAAGTTGCCTTACCTTAACTTAACAGTCTATAAATAGTCCACTGTAGGACATTGGCCTCCCCCATAAAGAGAAATTGCCATAATCACCACGTTCGACAACCGAATTGGCAATTGCAGTAGCAGACACCTCGCATCTTAAACACCGCTGACCATCAACGGTCTCATTAATTTTGGTAATGATATTTTTGTAACGGTTGTCCCGCCACCTGTCGGTAGTCTTTACGATTTTCAAGACCCCTTAGTCGCCTCTTACGACAACTACGGGAAGAAAGGAGATGGTAGATTCTTACGTCGCTACCACATGACAAATTATAATGAATTTATTTAATTAAACTTTATTTGCATATTACAGAACAAAAAGGCGGATTCAATGCCAAGAGGCATTCTCTACCAGTCTACCATTAGTTTGAACAGAGAAAATGTAAAAGGGTGCACATATGGATAACTAACATTATGTTTATATATATATTCCAATAATATACTACCATACAATACTTATATCTGACGGTACTTAGACATACTAGTAATTATAATTATTCATGATATAATTATACACTTTACACACATACATACTTATATATATATATATATATATATATATATATATATATATACATATATATATATATATATATATATATATATACATATATTTACATTTAATGTAACAAAAAAATTTAAATACATTTTTCACTAACACTTTTAATAATTCCATAATCGTTCAAACTGCTACTATCATTAATTACATCAAAGGCATTGTAGAGAAATTGGAGTCTATACTTAAGACAAACTTTTGCAGAGCCGTGACCTTGTCTGAGGTCCCTGAGTTATAAATGAGCCGAAACAGCAACAGCACCTAATTGTTTACATTACCGCTATTGTCCTCTAAAGATTAAAGTAATTGCCTCTCCTTGGTTAATCGCTTTGTAGATTATCTGACTCCATTCATTATGATTCGGATGACTACCAGTTAATGGTTGTACGCTTTTTAACCCTCCGCAAAGGGGGTGTTATAAATTGGAATCTTTTGTCGGTCTGTGCATCGTAACTCCCAAACGGATCGACTAATTTTAATGTGATTCTTAATGTTCATATTTGTAGGCTAGGCTAATCTAAGTTGGTGTAGAAATTTCTCATGATTTTTTTTTATGTGAAAGGCGGCAAACTATTCTAACTAAGCAATATATTCACCTGATGGTAAGTGATTACCGTCGCCCACATACATTTGCAACACCAGGGGAACAGCAGGTGCTTTGCCGGCCATTAAGGGTATTTGGGAGACGGGAGGAGGATAAGGAGTGGAATGGGGAGAGGGAGTAGGCCTCCGGTTACCTCACTCACCGAACGAAACGCAGAAGCACAAGATGCTTCTACTTCACGCCGGTATTCTGCAAGGTCGTGGTATTAATCCGGTCGAGCTGACCCAATCGAGTAGCAGCTAAAGCTGCCGCTTGGCTCTACCAAGTGTAGAAATTTCTCATAACATGGATATTTATTTTACTCCCACTGCTCTGATCAACTTGAAATTTTATACACTATGTATATTCAATAACATGATCACTTTGGCCTGATGCTGCAACTAGGGCGGTTGTGTTTAATATATAAATCTCTCTATGGTTACGTCTTGTACGTGCCGATAATCGGCATGAAGTAGAGGCTCTCTCTCATAGCTCTCAGATATTCTTAAAAGCCGGCAACCCAGCTGCAGCTCCTCTGGTGTGGTAGATGCACCGCTATGAGCCGCTGGCTCGTTCGCCCACCTTTCCCATATAAAAGAAAAATTATTGACCTGTAATAGAGAATAGGAGTGTTCATCCCTGATCCACGTAAGTTCAATATCCACGACGCATGTAACTGAAAGAGAAATTAAACTTTTGCTCGCGAAACCGAAAAGCAGTTCCAGACACTGAAGAAAAAAAAAATGCTTCGATAATTAAAAGTAACATTTTAACAAACTCTGGCGTAGGAATATTAAAAAATCGCCGGTCAACACTTGAATTTCCAAACGTAGCAAATCATTCAATGTTGCAATTAACCTGTCGCCGGCAACCGCAGTCGGCAAATTAATGTCGTGTCGAGTGGTGTGAATAAACGCTACCGCTTCATGGCAACACATTTTGATATTTCCAATTATTAATTCAGGTTCTTATTTATTATTATAATAGGCTTATTTATATTCATTAGTCTGATTATGATAGTAATTAGACGCAACGTTTACATTTGTTCAACCATAAACAAAAAAAATTAAAAAGTCACCACGTCAGCCGGTCTTAGTCTACCGCCGTTCAATGAATGCGCCAACCATTTAGGGCATACATTTCTTTAGAGATTTGTATCGTACTCACCACTAGTGGTGAGCGTGGCCAACCACAACCACTTGCACTAGTGCCGTCCCCATCACTAGACTGTGGGATTTGGGTTCGACAAATTAGAATGGATATTCCGGTGCCATTCTGTCGTCGCAAGAGTCGCTTTTGTGAGCTGGCAGGGTGCACCGCGTGCAGATGAGGTTGGCATTTCGAGTGACGTATTATATTATCACCTAGCTGGTCCCGTGACTCTGCGTGGTTTATATCATACGGTTGTAAGTAAACATATACATGTAAAGTACATTTGGCGTTGTGTGTTTAATTTAAACGAATATAACGTATGGCAGTCGCATTCGATTACCCTGAATTCGAATTTGATTGACGTTTAAAAATATTCGAAATGTTCAGCACACTATTTGATATGCTAAGCAAACATAACAAACATTGAACGTATAAAAAAAAAGTTAATTAGCGACCTGTAAGTGTGTGAGGCAAAGACCGCTTCCTCAAATACGAGTGTCTGTGGGGGTTTTGGAGCCGGGAAGGTACCGCCACGCTGCTCCAGTGCGGGTTGGCGTGCTTCACATATCTTCGTAATAATATATTTCATGTCTGAGACCTAAGACATGCTGGTTTCCTCACGATAGAATAGAATAGAATACGCTTTATTGCACACCAAAAACAGGAAAATAATATAATAGTACAAAAACGTAATTAGACATGAGAGGTGGAACAATGGGCGGTCTTATCGCTAAAAGTGATCTCTTCCAGACAACCTTTGGATGGACAGGATTGTTATAAATGAATTAGGAAGTTGCAAAAAGCAATTGATATACAAATAAAAAAGTACATAAAAAATAATATACACATACTATAGAAATACATAATTTTTATTTGTATATTAATTGCTTTTGTGTCTTCCTTCACCACCGAGCACGTGGTAAATACAGCGCTTAAAATTGCTGTTAACAATTTTAGTGGTGCCGGCTACTGGGGATAAAACCCTGGTCCCTCGCGCTCTTTGAAACTAAAGCGAGCGCCCTGGCCACTAGGCTACCACATCTACACCCTTGACCTTGATATACACAAAAATAAATATGAAAATCACCTTCGAAATTTATATATAATTAACAGTAAGTTTATTATATATAAATTTCAAGTCAATACATATAATTTTAGTTATTTCAGCTTATACTGAAATAAATTCTTAAAAATTATCTCCAATTTATTAGCAAAATGGTTTCAAACATACTTAACGAAACACTAACATTTTTAAGTCACTAACGGAATTTTTTGCTTTTATTGTTTGACGCCAAAACGAACGTCTGAGTATTACCTTTAATAATAAAAATAAAATCCGTAAACGATACAAAGGCTTTGCAAGTCTGCACTAGTGTTTTGGTTGTTCATCCTTACATACATATTTGTTTGTATTTAAGTATTCAAATTTATAATTATATGTGTTTACGTGTATATGTGTATATATAGCAAATATGTATCTACCTATCTATGTAAGTATATATTTTTATATTTATATCTTTTTACTTGTTTCATTTCGTTCACTTGCATCGCCTCTATCACGTGTTTATCTCTGCTCAGCCTAATGTTTGACTGGGAGAGAATGCTTTTAGGCATTAAGTCCGCTATGTGTGCGTGCTACTTTGTGCACAAAGTTTTAATAAATAAATGGACTTCACCACCGAGCACGAAATAACAATAGCACAATTTTTTTGTTGTTTTCTAACGCTACAAATAACGACATCAAACGTTTATTGATTAGCATAATACCTTATCGCTTATTGTTAATTGCAGAACGGTTCACTAAAAAATCACAATGCACGATATATGACAACGCTTCATCTGCATCCTCTCTATTATATGTTTATTTCTACTTAGCCTAATAGCTCGGAGAGAATGCCTTCAGGCATTAATTCCGCCATCGGGACCATTTTGTGCATAAAATTTAAGTATTAAAAAAACACGAAGGTATTTTATTTATACCAACGTCGCTTTGTTGAAAGGAACAAAAAAAATTTTGATCTTCCGCGATGATGTTTAACAATGAAAATTAATTATTTCAAAGCCTTTGTAACGAGGTGACCTTGCACGTTAAAATAATAACCACGTTTACGTTGTGATTATAATTCACTTTAACATAAACAATTTGAATGTTAATAACTTTCACACTGTAAATTAAAATTCATGGAAATAAAATTATTCCGCAGCTGCAGAGAAGCAGTTTCTTCAATTTGATAAGAGAATATCTCATGACGTGGCGACAATGGATATATGCAAATACCATAGAGTTAAAATTATCTTTTTAATTATAATTCGCTTTGAAGTGTAACAAGAAAATCAATAGAAAAGACCGGCAACGCACCTGCAACACCAGAGGAGCGGCAGGTGCGTTGCCGGCCTTTAAGGATATTTGGGAGATGGGAGGGAGGATTAGGAGGGGAGTGGGTCTCCGGTTACCTCACACACCGAACGAAACGCAGAAGCACAAGATGCCTCTATTTCACGGCCGGATATTCTGCGAGGTCGTGTTATTAACCCGGTCGAGCCAGCCTATTCGAGCAGCAGCTATACCCGCCGCTTACACGTTAAAAACTTTCCACCATGCTTATCTAAAGCATACCAAAATAAAACATGATTGAAATTTTCGATCGAGTTTTGGTACGCTTATCTGTTTTCCACCAAAATGTACTAAGTTTTAGGGGAAACGCTTCTACGGAGGAAAAATTTAAATGCCCTTTATCATAAATAAGTCTTCGTACCCTTACCGTAATATATCATATCAGAAGATATTGTATATTAAAGCAGCCCAGTTTTATTTTTAGAGGAAGGCGATGAAAAGCTTTCGTATTTAAATAAGCTCTTCTTACGATCTGATATTTAACGTTACAGTGCAGTGAAATTACATTCCATAAGTAATATGCCATGCCATTTGGCTTAAAAATCTGCCGCCCTTTCTGCCGTTCTTTCTTCACGTGGGTGTCGAAAAAGGCGACTAAGGCAAAAGCCTTAAAAATAGCAATGCCTTCCGGTAGATGGCGGGGCTCGAAGAATACCAGACTAAAATGAAGCAGACCGATGAAGGCCAACAGCTTCTAAGGCGCGAGGTATCTGATACTGAGATCTTCAATCCGCTTGCCGAACGTGACGATAATGGGAAATCCTTCTTATTGGAGAGGCATATGCCCTGTAGTTTTTTTAATTTAACGTAGGGGAAAGGTGCTCGCACCCGCCAGTCACCGTCTCCGGTGACTGGTTATGTCAGGATAAGCATTGAAGATCCGTCTCAAACCCACACGGTAGATATGCTGATGGCCTAGTGGCCTTTACAGCTTCAGCGGTAGAGACTCGCGAGCAGAAAGCCCATAAGAGATAGTAGTAATTGGTCACTTACAACATAGATATTTTGATTGAATCAAAAATGGGACAAAACTTTCACGTCTCACTAAAAATAAAGTGCCTTAGTGAATCAGACATTCGCACCTTAGTCGTTGTTTAATTAATATATGTATATGCCATATAATGACAATGACCGTATGTAACTAAAGAAAAAAACTTTAAAATTATTTAAAATACCCAACGTAAATTGTTTTAGTCATACAGTTTTACCAAAAGTAACGTTAACATAAAAAAAATTTTATTCAAAGAGGGTCTACAGCCTCTAATGTGATGAGGCGTCTGATACCGAAGTCACTAAGCCACAAAAGCATTCCTTCTAGAAGAAGGAATAGTAGAAGGGAGATTCCAAGGAAATCAAGCGACTGCTTGCCAACTGGTAAGTTTAAGTTTTAAAGTCCTTCGCTAAATAATTATGTTTTCGTATGTTAAGTACGTTGTTGACTGGACGAACTTTACAGGATGACTGAGCTTGCAACTTGCGACGCTGTCTGCCTTTACTATATGATAATTATTTTTCGAAAGTGTAAAGAATAACCAATAGATGGCACTTTCAAAAAACTGTTTAACATACTTTCAATAGTAACCAATAGATGGCGTTATTACAATATCATAAAATATAAAGAAGATATTGTAAAAATAATAACTATCAAAAAATAATCCGCTTTTTAGGCTACTTCTGTTCACATGTGGTAAAAACTGAGTATTTAACTGCTTTTTTGATTATGAAGTCAATATGATACATGAATCTAGAGGTCGTTTAGGTAGCTTGCAACTTGCATCCTCCCTGCTTCAATGCCATCTAAATTATATAAGTTTTTATTGCGTATTGGTATATACATACCTGTATACCTTGGAAAAATATTTCAAGAAGATACCTAAGGAATCTTTGTCGTCTAAAATGTTAAACAAAAACGTTTAGAAAACGGGATTGCAGCATCTTACATCGAAGACATAATATCTGTTATAATTCTATAAAATTCAAGTCGGTTACCAAAACTTATAGACGGCGACAAATTTGCACTTGACGTGTTGTTCAAACAAACTTAAAGCTCGCCGCTGCTATTGAATAGGACTTTTGCTTGTGCAGTTTGTACAGGTTTAAAATGGCTTTTGGAAGTTGCGAACTTTGAAGTTTTCAAACTTTTTATAACAACTTTTGAAATGTGACAGTTTAAACTGAATAACGACTAAAACGGCGACGAAAAGTTTGAGACGAAGGTTAATTAAATCGCCAGTAAGTGGATCAAAAGTCAATTAGAGAAATTTGATCTTCCTGTGTAGGATTATTATTTTTATTGGAAAAGGGGTAGACAAACCAGCGTCTCACCTGATGGTAAGTGATTACCGACGCCCACGTACATCTGCAACACCAGAGAATCTGCAGGTGTGTTGGCGCAAGATGCGTCTACCTCACGCCGGTATTCTGCGAGGCCGTGGTACTACCAAATAACACAAACTCAAATCTGAACCCGTCAATGGGAATAATACTCAACCACCTGACGAATCTGACTTAGATTATTATCTTTCAGTACATATACTGTGACACAACATTTTGTGTTATGTTTCTCAAATTCAAACTTGGCATGACAGACTGCGATGTGTCAAGCTTGTAGCCTTTATACATAAAATAAAAAGAAGCTTTAAATGTAAGCGGCTTAAAGTACGAATAGTAAAAAGTGTGGAGTTATAGTATCAAAATGGCGGTTTATATTTAAAAATTCAAACATCCTTTTTTTCCCCCATTATCCCTCATTGTCTATACATTTCTGCCATCTCAAGGGAAGATCATTTATGCCTTTGCGTAAGGATTTTGGGGATCTGCACAGTTTGTCAAAGCCTGTGAACGCATTTTGTGCCGCTTCCTGAGAACAAAATTTTCTAACTGCATCTCTTGTCATATTAAAAACGATTGGTGATGCAGTGTTAGGTATTGCGTTTTAAGGCTTCTCATCCTCCATCCCGTCTCCCAAATACCCTTAAAGGCCGGCAACGCGCTTGAAACTCATCTGGTGTTGCAGATGTACGTGGGCGACGGTAAACACTTACCATCAGGTGAACCGCTTGATCGATTGCCGCCATAGCCATAAAAAAAATAACTTTAACTAAAATACTGAATGTAAAAATTATTGAAATTCAAGTTCAACATTTTTAAATTTGACCTTCACAAATCTTGGACCATGCAATGCAGGTTTACAGTTACTTCTACAATTTCAGACTTTGACCTCTATTATTTAAGAATTTCTTTTTCTTTGATTTGGTTCGTTGGTTCCCGCAACCATCCAGTGCCAGTGAGGTTGACATTTGCATAAAAAAGTTGTTGTTGTTTAGGTTTAATACAATAACATACAGGGTTATTGGTTATTCGACGTATTCCTGTTAGGAGGTAATAGGGGAGACTATTTTTACTCCGACTTTCCGGAATGTCCCCGTTCCGGTAAATTACCGTCTTGAGCTCTTAGGTCTAGATCTCTCTTCTAACCTAAATTTCGGTCGTTACATCGAGTCCATAGCAAACACTGCTGCCAAAAACTTAGTATCCTCTCGGGGTGAGACGGTACTTCACATCGGAGCAGCTCTTAAATCTATACAAAGCTCAAGTCCGCTCTTGCATGGAATACTGTTCCCACCTCTGGGATGGTTCGGCTAAACATCAGCTTGATGCTTTGGACTCGTTGGAGCGCCGAGCGAAGAGGATCATAGGCAGTGACTCACTAGTAGAGGCAAAACTTCAAAGCCTCGAACACCGTAGACGAGTGGCCTGCCTCTCGGTTTTTTATCGAATTCATTTCGGAGAGTGTGCGGAGGTTTTGCATAACCTAATACCCTCTTCCCCTTTCCATCACCGAACGACTAGACGCGGCGAGAAGTTCCACCCTTATGTTGTAGACATTCCTCCATTACGCACGAGGCGGTTTGCCTCTTCTTTCTTTGTGCGGACGGCTAAGGAGTGGAACTCTCTGCCGAGGTCGGTTTTTCCGGAGGCCTATAACCTGGATATCTTCAAGGCCAAAGTGAACAGACATCTAGGCAAGCGTGTACCATCCTAGGCCTCATCTTCGCTTTCCATCGGGCAAGATTGAGGTCAAACGCAGGCCTATTTTTTTCATAAAAAAAAAATAAAAACTATTTGCGGTAATTTTAACCCATGTTTTTAGCTTTTTTCAAAATATGTCAAAATGCAACATCAAAATGTATTAAAAACAGTATCAATTTAAATCTCATTTTTCTTCTGGTTTATAAAAGATTAAAAACTGGTTTTGATCAATATTAAATTATACAACAATTACAGGCCCAAATTTAAACGAAAACCTATATTATTTATTTTAGAAAGATACTTTTCCACCAAAATGCCTTAAAACAAAAAAAAAAAACGCTATGAAACTTGGCTCGCAGATTATATTAAAACATTTTCTTAGTTCTCCAACAATGCATAACAACTAGGAACTTATTTATTTATTTATTTATTTATTATATGTAATTGATGCTAATAATTTATAATTGTTATTATAAGTGATTAGCATTAATTTTCAAATACAAAACATCAAAGGTTCTTGTAGACAGTCATATGATATATTCAGTACCTAAATGTCTCCGACTTGAACTAAGAACAGGTCCAGAGTGCATTTCACGCTCCAGGATAACTTATGACGATGCTCGACGTGTAATTTCATGTACCCGTGACTCTGCACAGTAGTACCGTACATAAGGTCCCTAAAGTTTCATTTAGCTTTGAGTCAAATAACTGTTACTAGGTATCTAAGAAGTACATAATAATTTAGTACTGATATAGATTTATAAAATTAAGTTTGTTGTTAATTGGCTTGTTGACTAATGAAGGTACCCCTATTGAATTTACACGATCTGTTCCATTAAAATAAAGAACAGTAGTGATGTTCGAGGATACTGCAAAGTGAAATAAATCTACGTTATGTATTTAACTTCCAAACTGCTGGGCCAAAAACCACAGCCGGATAGAATCCAACATGCTGCTCTGGTGCGTTGGCGGCGTTTAATGATATTCGCGAGATACTAGAGATGATGGGGAGGGAGGTTAGGAGTAGGCCTCCGATACGTCACTCACCGAACGAAACGCAGAAGCACAAGATGCATCTACTTCATGCCGGTATTCTGCGAGACAATATTACTGCCTCGTTCGAGTCGGCCCATTCGTGCAGCAGCAAAAGCTACCACGGTAATATAAAATTAGACAGAAAATAACAAATACTGTTATTGTTAGGAGCTAAATAAACATTTTTGAAATTATTCAGCTCTGGATAGAAAAGATGTGAACTTGTACATACCTTAAGCCTTACATAGTATAGAAATTTTTGAAAAACACACGCTATGGTAGTAGTTTTGTTATTAAAATTCAAATTATTTAAAGCTCTTATGAAAGTCAAAGTCTATACCGGGTGGAAAACGAAAATCTTCAAAGAGAAGAACTGGCTAGAAAATTAAACATTCTAAACTAAGATTAAAAACCCGCCAACAGCGAATTTCACTCGCTCACCGTCTACAATCACACAATATATATGTGTTATATATTTTCCAATAATATGTTATCTTAAAACTGTTGTTTTTCAATTAAGCCACATGTAAATTGACTCGTGATATTGGTTACAATGCTTGAATTGGACCGTTTATCACCGCGAATCGAGGAGGATTATCATAAAATATTCAAACTACAGTCAAAAGTCAAAACTTTTTATTCAATTAAGGCTTGTTTAAAGCTCTTCGAACAAAGTTCTTTGAAATCCATACAATATCAATTATAATAAAATCGTAACGACATTATTAGTACAAAAGTATATTCATTCTTATATATTGGGTATTAGTCAAGTTTTCAGCCAAGGGACTTGCAAGTGCAGACTATGAGTCATTTCCACACATCATTGTCCTTAATATATTGATCTATAGCATACTTTTTACAAAGTTCCTGTAACAAGTTTTTAAAATTTTGTAAATCAGATTGTTGTACTATAATTTCGACATTTTATTGTAAAAATATATATTCCTTTACTTAGAAAACACTTTCTAGTTTTAGCAAAATATAAATTAGATAAATTAATTTATTTGAAATGACTATTACTTAAGGATTTTATCGCTTTTATTTTGTATTTTACATTTTCCGACGCTTCGAGTGATTTACAGCAGCCGTAGACACGGGTGGACTGAGATTTAGACTTCCAGATGTCGTACTACCTTCAGATTTTAATTATTAATTTTGGTTCGATCTACGCAGAATATGCTCACAGTGTACAGTGGTATGCTTGGTTTCTGATTTCAGTAGTAGTAGTACCCAGACATTTTCTCTATTGAAATTAGGATGTTTTGATTTCAATAGTCTCATGAATCATCCTTGGCAGGAACCGGTTTTCTATGCAGCGAATTTGTGATCATATCCTAGATTGCCCCAACCTATAAATCAGAATTGATAAATCACAGATCCTCGCAAAGAAAACCGATTTCTTGCACGCAAAACGTTGGGAAAATAAAACAAAATTAAACGCTAAAATATCCGTAAATAATAGTTTCGTACATTATGTTTCCAAAGATAAACAACGACGGAAGCGTCAAAATATTAGTCTCCTTAAAAGGTCGGGTAGAGACTAACGAGGCTCGAGTCAAAGATTGTCCGTATCGTCTGTTTTTCCAAAATGGATATTGTTTCCAATTCGGGTGCAAATTCTAAGTAATACACCATAGGACATGATACTGTGGACTAAAATTAGCATAATATTTATTTACAAATATGCATATACAATTTTCACGTGGTAGAGCCAACCGGCGGATTTTGCTGCTACTCGAATGAGCCGGCTTGACCGGGTAGTTAACACGGCCGTGCAGAATACCAGAGTGAAGTAGCATCATGTGTTTCTGCGTTTCGTTCGGTGAGTGAGGTAACCGGAGGCTCCTCCCCTCTCCATATATTTTCACTGTACTCATCCTCCTCCCATCTCCCAAATACCCTTAAAGGCCGGCAACGCGCTTGAAACTCATCTGGTGTTGCAGATGTACATGGGCGACAGTAATCACTTACCATCAGGTTAACCGCTTGTTCGTTTGCTGCTTTTCGAATAAAAAATATGTAAAAGTAAATAAAATGAGGTATCTTTAAATTAGAGCGGGTTAAAAAGAGACAAATACTGCTGCCGTATTTGTTCCTCTCTTTATTTATCTAATACCTTCGATCATAGGGATCAGCATCCCTTAGGCTTGAGGACTTCATCATTATTGCATATATGGATTTCACTAAATTCTATCAAAATTCATTTCATAGTTGCCAGCATTAAATTGGCATAATACAAAAAATTACATTTAATTTTTTTGCTTATTAAATATACAAAATATTCTAACATTTTTATGAATTATTACTTTGTTTGTTACCTTTTCTTGACTGTTACTTTGTAAATAACACTATAAAATACAGCCTTAATGATATTTTTCGCTTTCATTAAATTTTTAAAGTCGTTACGGCTTTTCAACTATGTAATAGACTTTTCCAGAACTTTAATACTCCTTGAGAAGAGGTGGCAAGAATTCATTAAAAATTCTCATTTGATAGCGTCCCCCAGCACCGAGACGCAAGGTGTTCTCTGTGTTAAAGCGTATTATTATACTCTAGTTATAACATTTTACATCTCATAAAGAGAAAGTATTTTTTTTCAATACGTATTCTGAGTGCGATATTGTAAAGACCAGTAAAAATATATGGAAATAACTATAAAAGTCAGATTCAATTGACAATGTTTTAAATGACTAAAATAAACTTTACAAAATTACGCATGCAAAAAATAACCTATTGGGCATTTTGTGTTGCAGCTGTAGTGCATGCATTTGTAGGTGGCATGCTGATGATCGTGGAGGAACAGCTGGAGGGAACGGTTCGGCTCGATCGGTTCGGTACCACGGCCTCGCAGAATACAGGTGTGAAGTAGACGCATCTTATGCTTCTGCGTTTCGTTCGGATTATATCAAATCTGATTTATATCCGGAGCTCCACTCCTCCTCCCTTCCATCTTCCAACTAAGGCATATGTATTATTTTAAGGTATTAAAGGCCGGCAACGCGTCTGCCGCACCTCTGGTGTTGCAGATGTACATGGGCGACAGTAATCACTTACCATCAGGTGAGCCGCTCTGCTCGTTTGCATAGTATAGATAATGACTTCAAAGTAAATTTTTTTACAGGTTTTTTTTTTTTTAGATAAAAGACGGCAAACGAGCAAGCGGCTCACCCGATGGCAAGTGATTACCGTCGCCCACGTATATCTGCAACACCATAGATGCTGCAGGTGCGTAGCCGGTCCTTAAGGATATTTGTGAGATGGGAGGGAAGAGGAGGGGAATAGGGAGGGGATGTGGGCCTTCGGTTACCTCACTCACCGAACGAAACGCAGAAGCACAAGATGCCTCTACTTCACGCCGGTATTCTGCGAGGCCGTGGTATCAATCCGGTCGAGCCGGCCCCCATTCGAGCTGCAGCTAAAGCCGCCGCTTGGCTCTACCACGCTTGAAAATGTTAATCAAATAGAAAAATTCTTTGGTAAAGATAAAATGAGTGCAACGAGGCGTTGCTTAATAACTACGTACGCCGTGCCTGAAGTACGTTATGAAATGGGAATTTTTTAATTAATTCTTGCTATCTTCGTTTTACTGGAAAAAAATATTAATATACTAGATGTGTCAATTTCACTCCGAAAGTTTTCCAGTAATTCCGTTTTTTTTTTTGAAAGAATACTGTCAATGTTCTGAGTATTACTAGTTATCTTGATAAACACTTCACGAATTGCGAGTGCCAAACTGGGACAACGCGTTTTTCGGTCCTCAAATCATTATGACTAACATACTTCATCAATCAAATTATTTATTTGTTAACCGTATATATTTGAAAATGTATAGGCGGACTTAAATCCAGTGGCATCCTCTACCTAACCTTAGGTTCATACAGAGATGTAATTACATTACACAATACACTATTATCAAGACGATTCTGCTATTTAGTTTAAAAGATGTTCTTGAACTAAAAATTTAAACGCGTAGTGTTTGACGCGATAAATAGGAGAGGTAGCGCGTTCCTAAGAAGGATAGATTGTAGAGGAAACGATGAACGGACAGAGCCAGAGCTATGGGAGTTTTTATTCAGTTAAAAATAATATTAAGTAATTAAAATGTAATGCTGATATAGCCTTAGTAATATAGTGCAAAAATAAAAAAACCAACTAAGCAGAGCGTTGATAATTTAAATGTGTTGGTATACTATATTACCTAAAAAAAAAAAATATAATCACAACTAAAAATTTAAAAAAAAAATTCTTTTCAAAAATTAGACTGTTCCAGACAATCTATAGGTAGTCCAAGGAGAGCTTTACAAATGCAGCAGTCAATTACTGGAATATATAAAGTTTGCATTCGTCTCCACAAATATTTGCTAATGATTGAAAAGAAGTGTGCTTTACGAGCGGAATAATTATAACTTGCCTTGTTTAATTGCTGAAGATATAATAATTGCTGAAGACACGTATATAACGAAGTCGGGTCGCCCGCGACTCGTGATCTGTTCACATAAACGGCTATGAACCACGAGTCTGTTAACCACGAGGCTGTGAACTACCAGGCTGTGAACCGCGAGGTGGTTAATCACGAGGCTGTGAACCGCGAGGCGGTCAACCACGAGGCTGTGAACCGCGAGGCGGTCAACCACGAGGCGGTCAACCACGAGGCTGTGAACCGCGAGGCTGTGAACTACCAGGCTGTGAACCGCGAGGCGGTCAACCACGAGGCTGTCAACCACGAGGCTATGAACCGCGAGGCTGTGAACTACCAGGCTGTGAACCACGAGGCCAGAACCACGAGGCTGAACCGCGAGGCTGTGAACTATCAGGCTGTGAACTGGCGAGGCGGTCAACCACGAGGCTGTGAACCACGAGGCTGAACCGCGAGGCTGTCAACCACGAGGCTGTGAACCGCGAGGCGGTCAAATCACGAGGCTGTGAACCACGAGGCTGTGAACCACGAGGCTGGTGAACCGCGAGGCGGCCAACCACGAGGCTGTGAACCACGGGCTGTGAACCGCGAGGCTGTGAACCATGAGGCTGTGAACTGGCGAGGCGGTCAACCACGAGGCTGTGAACCGCGAGGCGGTCAACCACGAGGCTGTGAACCGCGAGGCTGTGAACTACCAGGCTGTGAACCGCGAGGCGGTCAACCACGAGGCTGTGAACCGCGAGGCGGTCAACCACGAGGCTGTGAACCGCGAGGCGGTCAACCACGAGGCTGTGAACCGCGAGGCGGTCAACCACGAGGCTGTGAACCGCGAGGCGGTCAACCACGAGGCTGTGAACCACTAGGCTGTGAACTACCAGGCTGTGAACCGCGAGGCGGTCAACCACGAGGCTGTGGAACCACCAGGCTGTGAACCACGAGGCTGGTGAACCGCGAGGTCAACCACGAGGCTGCGAACCGCGAGGCGGTCAAATCACGAGGCTGTGAACCACCAGGCTGTGAACCACGAGGCTGTGGAACCACTAGGCTGTGAACCAACAGGCTGTGAACTGCGAGGCGGTCAACCACGAGGCTGTGAACCACTAGGCTGTGAACTACCAGGCTGTGAACCGCGAGGCGGTCAACCACGAGGCTGTGAACCACTAGGCTGTGAACTACGAGGCTGTGAACCACGAGGCTGAACCGCGAGGCGGTCAACCACGAGGCTGTGAACCACTAGGCTGTGAACTACCAGGCTGTGGAACCGCGAGGCGGTCAACCACGAGGCTGTGGAACCACCAGGCTGTGAACCACGAGGCCAGGAACCGCGAGGCGGTCAACCGAGGCTGTGAACCACGAGGCTGTGAACCGCGAGGCGGTCAACCACGAGGCTGTGAACCACGAGGCTGTGAACCACGAGGCTGTGAACCGCGAGGCGGTCAACCACCAGGCTGTGAACTACCAGGCTGTGAACCGCGAGGCGGTCAACCACGAGGCTGTGAACCACTAGGCTGTGAACTACCAGGCTGTGAACCGCGAGGCGGTCAACCACGAGGCTGTGAACCACGAGGCCAGAACCACGAGGCTGTGAACCGCGAGGTCAACCACGAGGCCAGAACCGCGAGGCGGTCAACCACGAGGCTGTGAACCACGAGGCGGTCAACCACGAGGCTGTGAACCGCGAGGCGGTCAACCACGAGGCTGTGAACCACGAGGCTGTGAACCACGAGGCTGTGAACCGCGAGGCGGTCAACCACGAGGCTGTGAACCGCGAGGCGGTCAACCACGAGGCTGTGAACCGCGAGGCGGTCAACCACGAGGCTGTGAACCGCGAGGCGGTCAACCACGAGGCTGTGAACCACTAGGCTGTGAACTACCAGGCTGTGAACCGCGAGGCGGTCAACCACGAGGCTGTGAACCACTAGGCTGTGAACTACCAGGCTGTGAACCACTAGGCTGTGAACTACCAGGCTGTGAACCGCGAGGCGGTCAACCACGAGGCTGTGAACCACTAGGCTGTGAACTACCAGGCTGTGAACCGCGAGGCGGTCAACCACGAGGCTGTGAACCACTAGGCTGTGAACTACCAGGCTGTGAACCGCGAGGCGGTCAACCACGAGGCTGTGAACCACTAGGCTGTGAACTACCAGGCTGTGAACCGCGAGGCGGTCAACCACGAGGCTGTGAACCGCGAGGCGGTCAACCACGAGGCTGTGAACCACGAGGCTGTGAACCACGAGGCTGTGAACCGCGAGGCTGTGAATCATGAGGCGGTCAACCACCAGGCTGTGAACCACGAGGCTGCGGAACCGCGAGGCGGTCAACCACGAGGCTGTGAACTAACAGGCTGTGAACTACCAGGCTGTGAACCACGAGGCTGTGAACTATCAGGCTGTGAACTGCCAGGCTGTGAACTACCAGGCTGTGAACTGCCAGGCTGTGAACCGCGAGGCGGCCAACCACGAGGCTGGTGAACCGCGAGGCGTCAACCACGAGGCTGTGAACCACTAGGCTGTGAACTAACAGGCTGTGAACCGCGAGGCTGTCAACCACGAGGCTGTGAACTATCAGGCTGTGAACCACTAGGCTGTGAACCACTGGGCTGTGAACTACCAGGCTGTGAACCACGAGGCTGGTGAACCGCGAGGCGTCAACCACGAGGCTGTGAACCACTAGGCTGTGAACTACCAGGCTGTGAACCGCGAGGCGGTCAACCACGAGGCTGTGAACCGCGAGGCGGTCAGCCACGGGCTGTGAACTACCAGGCTGTGAACCGCGAGGCGGTCAACCACGAGGCTGTGAACCACTAGGCTGTGAACTACCAGGCTGTGAACCACTAGGCTGTGAACTGCGAGGCGGTCAACCACGAGGCCGTGAACTACCAGGCTGTGGAACCACTAGGCTGTGAATCATGAGGCGGTCAACCACGAGGCTGTGAACCACGGGCTGTGAACCACGAGGCTGTGAACTACCAGGCTGTGAACCGCGAGGCGGTCAACCACGAGGCTGTGAACCACTAGGCTGTGAACTACCAGGCTGTGAACCGCGAGGCGGTCAACCACGTCGTTTGAACTCACTTTTCAATAAAGATCATTTGAAATAACTTGACTGACCTCGTCGTCTTAGTGTTCAGATCAACGGTAATAATCGCATATAAGCTTGAAAAATACTCATTGGAGCAAACTGTCCACATAAGGTTTCGAACTCGGGTCTTCTGACACGTAGACATGTACTATAATAACCCAGATATCATGGCTTAAGAGTCGTAGTAGCTAAAATATAATATTGTTAAGTTTAATAGATACTGTTTTAACTTTAAACATGTGCTAAGTCAGCTTTAACTAAACTAAATTTAGGGATTATGGATAACAGAGGTCTGGATGCACATAAATGTATGTTTGTATATATTCACGCCTTGTTCCCAACGGGGTAGACAGAGACAATCTTCTTCCACCTGCTACGGTCCTGACATACGTCTTTCGCTTCTTCCACTTTCATCAATCTTCGAATGCATGCTCGTTAATTTAAGAGTACTCTCTTGACCTGGCCGTTTTTCAGAGCGTCTCCGATTTGATCGTGAAATGTTCGGCCAGGTATTCCCCTCCCGACTCTACCATTAACACTCGCCTCATAAAATTGTTTCGTGTCCAAACCAGCTCGGCATCCCTTTCTCAATTCGTGTCAATACATTGTCTTTCATGTCACAACGCTCTGTGATTACATTATTTCGAACCCTGTCAGAATACACATAAAATTTATAATAATTAATTATTCAATATAATTTAACTAATGTTAACTAAACCAACTGAGAAATGAAATAAACTGATAGTATCAGAATACAACACAACAACCAACACATTGTTATTCGCGAAAGGTTTTTAATTAGTATTTAAAGCCGCAATAAGTCAAATGCAGCAATTAAATCCCGAGGCCGGGTGCTCGTTTTAAATTTTAAATTACACGAGTAATCCGATCCAGGTGACAGCTCCATTGAAAATGTTGAATGCAAATTATGACGTACTCGGTGATGAATAAATGGCCAATCAGCAGCGTGCACCACGTGTAACCACTTTGCTCGACTGTTCGAAAGTCAAAAGCCATGCTCATAGCAACCCAAAGACCCGTACGTACTTCTACGTGCGGCGGTGGACACCACTGCAAAGGGGCAAAGCCTCGGTACAGTTTCCCCGACACCCAAAAGGCGTCGAGAGAAGATCTCGCACTACTCGAAAGACCGGTACAGGGGTAGATTGAACACCGAGATAAAATCCTCACGTAAGCGCTAGGATGTAACTTGGGGACGCTGATATTCATATCCTGCGATTGGAACGTTATTTGTGGGGCAGCGATTGGTATGATGGTGCAAACTTGGTGTTTAGGACATAGAAAACATTGAAAGAGCGTGTGTAATGCTCCGATCCGTGTTAGTTGCAGAATTGCGAACTGTCAATGACTGCAAATACCTATTTAAATCCGTATTCACACCACAGGGACAGTTACGAGTCCGTAAATAGTACACTGCCGGACACAAGCCTCTCGCATGAGCAGCATTTCCCATAATCGCCACCCTTGGCCAGCAGATTGGCGATGTCAGTAGCGAGTGCCTCGCGCCTCTCATGCTGTATCTGGTCTGGTGGTTATGCAGATCTGTTTATTTTTGGTCTAGTATTTTTAAGATCCGATCTGCCGCTAGCCATTACGATTTTCAAGGCTTTCCCTTAGTGCTGCTGCATTTCGTTTGGCGAGTGAGGTATCCGGAGGCCCACTCCCCCCTCCCCCAATCTCATCCTTGTCATCCCTCCTATCCCCCAAATAGGCCGGTAACGCGCCTGCATCTCCTCTGGTTTTGCAGATGGACGTAGGCGACGGTAATCACTTACCATCAGGTTAGCCGCATGCAAGTTAGCCGAAGTTCCTAACAAAAAATTTACCTTGACAGACAACCAACTGAAAATATATATATACCGACGAAGGTTAGTAGTATATAAGGTGCGAGGTATCTGATACTGCGGTCACCAATCCATTGTGCCAAAATATGGAAGAGGCTTATTCGTCCAGCTATGTCCTATACCGTCATCAGCAATGTTACTTCACATGAAATCACTTTTTAAAATCAAATCTTTTAAGTTCCTTTGACGGCAATGACGATTATGGCAAATCCTGTTGAAGAAGCTCGTGTCCTGCGGTGGATTCTTTACAGGGTGTTAAGGTTAACCAAAGCAACGCTATCTTCATCAGCCACCGACTGCGGCTATGCCAGCGTCCATGGAAGATTAGCTGATACTCAGGAATGCAGCGTATGCAGATTGATGAGGGATAGGATTAGTTGTGTTTGCTATAGTTAGATGGATTTTTGACATCAATTAGATACCAGGTCTTGTACGTTACTCAACAAAGTGCACCAAGTATTTAAACGTGGTAGAGTCAAACGGCGGCTTTTGCTGCTGCTCGCATGGGCTGGCTGAACCGGATTGGTACCACTGCATCACAGAATATCACCGTGAAGTAGAGACATCTTGTGCTTCTGCGTTTCGTTCGGTGAGTGTGGTAACCCGAGGCCCACACCCCCTTCCCATCTCCTTCCTCATTCTCCCTCACATCTCCCTAATACCCTTAAAGGCCGGCAACGCTCCTGCAGCACCTCTGGTTTTGCGGATGTACGTGGGCGACGGTAATCACTTACCATCAGGTGAACCGCTTGCTCGTTTGCGGCCTTTCCTATAAAAAAAAGGTAGTGATGAGGTTGACTTTGGAGAGAGAGCTATGCTGAAAGATATACTATGGGAGATCCATCACTTACATGCAACGTGGATGTTGCAGGATGCGAATCATGGTGTAAATAAATCAGGTATCAAATAAAAACAAGCTGTAGCACAAACATTTTATCTCCAGCTTAAGCAGTTACACTATTCTTGGTTAATTTTGATTTCTTTCTTTTCAGAAGGAGGCTTAAAAAAGAGTAACTATGTTTGAGATGATGTTCTTGAAACTTTAAGAAATATTGCCTTTGTAGGAAGATTTAGTTTTAGGTCAGAAATACGCTTTATATTTAGTTAGTACGAATCTCCTTTTTTTATAGACGTACGTACAAATTGTTGTCAAGAAAGACTACTTAAACCAAATTACGTTATTGTAGGATCCACAATAATCCGCCGCTTGGCTCTACCACTTTCAAGAATAGTTATTATTACATATATTGCAATAAAATGGACCTAATATTTCATACAATTCGCTTATATAGTAACCATAAACGATTTAAAAAGGTTCATAGCTACCGATTTGAGAGCACACGATTCAGTTACCTTAAATATTCCAATAATTTTATTTGAAAAGGAATCAGTCTATTGAACTGAACGAGCCAATATTCTCACCTTTTCATTTCCGTTCGGATTTTAGGGATTCCGTTTCAATTTGATATGATTCAACAGTGCTTCTTTAATTCTTTAATAATGAAAATCCTAAAGTACAAGTTACAGGCAGAAAGCTCGAATAAATAATTCATGCATCTAAAAGATAACGTGACTAGTTTTTTTTTTTATGGGAAAGAAGGCAAACGAGCAAGTATCAACAACTCACCTGATTATAATTGATTACACCACCAGAGTTGCATCTCTTAGGATACTGGGCGGATGAGAGGGATGATGGGGAAGAGGGTTGGGGGAGGAGCCACCAGTTACCTCACTCTCCGAACGATATGCAGAAGCACAAGATGCCTCTATTTCACGCCGGTATTCTGTGAGGCCGTGCCACTACCCCGGTCAAGCCCATTCGAGCAACAGCAAAAGTCGCTGCTTGGCTCTACATCGGTTCACTGGGTACGTTCTTCTATTGTGTGGACACGTTAAGGGTTATCGCACCATTTGGCGGATGGTGAGTTTACTCATTTCCTACGTTAAAACATATACATTAATATCAATAACGAATAATCTTTATCTAAATGTAAAATAAATGAGATCTTGAAATACGCTACATGTCTTGACTTTTAGACTACTGAGAATAAAAGAGGAGTAAAATATTTTTATAATGTTGAAGATGACTGATAATCTTATTGGTATTGGTTTCTTTACTCTCCGCATAGAATCTTGAGGAAGTTACTTTTATACTTTGGTTACGCTTATGACTTTTCCTTATTATTTGAATTCGTTACAAATTAAAATTTTGTAATTTATTTTATATACTTCGAAACAATGATCAAAGTAAAAAAAATATATCTTTATAACGCTAATAGATAAATAAACAAAATTAACACAGAAAAGAAAAAAAAATACTGACCTAAAATGCACCAAAGAAATAAGGTCATCCACTTTTTTTTTCTATTAAAGGTAATCTATAGAAAGTATAAATAATATTACAAATCGTTTTTTATACTCTCTGTTCATGGTCATAGGCTCTCATTTTTATATAGCTGTATTGAAGCGTATTCTGCTATACCTCTGATTTTGCATTAAATATCGAATAGTACAAAATATATACATTAATATCAATAACGAATAATCTTTATCTAAATGTAAAATAAATGAGATCTTGAAATACGCTACATGTCTTGACTTTTAGACTACTGAGAATAAAAGAGGAGTAAAATATTTTTATAATGTTGAAGATGACTGATAATCTTATTGGTATTGGTTTCTTTACTCTCCGCATAGAATCTTGAGGAAGTTACTTTTATACTTTGGTTACGCTTATGACTTTTCCTTATTATTTGAATTCGTTACAAATTAAAATTTTGTAATTTATTTTATATACTTCGAAACAATGATCAAAGTAAAAAAAATATATCTTTATAACGCTAATAGATAAATAAACAAAATTAACACAGAAAAGAAAAAAAAATACTGACCTAAAATGCACCAAAGAAATAAGGTCATCCACTTTTTTTTTCTATTAAAGGTAATCTATAGAAAGTATAAATAATATTACAAATCGTTTTTTATACTCTCTGTTCATGGTCATAGGCTCTCATTTTTATATAGCTGTATTGAAGCGTATTCTGCTATACCTCTGATTTTGCATTAAATATCGAATAGTACAAAATATATATGATAATGTAAAATATTCCAATGAAAGGTTAAATTTTAAATTGTATACCGTTTAGATTACCTGTCTGTACGTAACATTATACAAATCGTACGTGCAAAAGTAAAGCAAGGATAAGTACGAGACATTTTACTAGAAATGTTCACATTTTATACAAAGCACTTAGGCCATGGAACACACCTACCATAAGAGATTCCAGGACTATACTTTTATTTAAGAAACGTGTAAAGGACCACTACTTAGCTTCGTGTTAATGGAATATATATGGTATATTTACGAATGTGTATGCATGTATGTATATATCTATGTATATTATTTAATTATATGTAATCTTGTTTATTTAATTGTATACATATTATGTATTAGAAATGAACGCACTAAGTATGCCATTTCAATGAGGTCAAACACAAGCCTATTTTCCATAAAAAAAAAAAAATCCTGTTAGGGTCTGCTGGAATAAATTTCAATGTATGGAATAAGGAATATGGAATAAGGGTACTCCTTGTACTTATACTATGTTTTAATGTTTTCGTGCCTTTTTGTGTGTACATAAATAAAAAAAAAAAAGTTTTGTATCGAAAACCAAAGCGGACCCGATATTGCTATTCTCTTTCATTGAAGATGTATTACCAACTTGACGAATTAAATTCTTAGAGATAAGTATGGTGAGAATTTTTATTTTTCTCAGTGGCTCGTGGTGCAGCAAAACTTTCCATTTCTAATTGGAATTTTTCCTACCATTCCTGAAACTTTTAGCGCAGTGCGGGATCAATTTCCAATTCAGACAACGGATATTCTGTTCACGTTCCCGGGGATGCACAGTGAGGTGACACGTTTCTGCCTAGACATATCGATAAAAACTAAGCTTTGATCAGTAATTTCGACATATAAAGCAACCGCAAGTCGTTAACATTATTATTCACATTAATTTGCTCTTATCTCTAATATGATCTGTCCATAACGTCTGCGGCCTCAAAGACGCAGGCACAAACCTATGAAGCTGTAAAAGCCAAAACGACTAACAGCAATAACTTCATTGAACACATATATATATATGATCTGTTTCATATGTTGATGACAATAACTTCTTGTATTATTTACTACCATTTTCTGTTCTTAAGTTTGTGTTTGGAAAAGAAACAGTTTTCGTGCAGCTATTTAACGACTTTTGACACAAAAAAACCCAAGTATACACCAAAACGTGACAGAATGACAGTCAATTGCCGCTTTCCTGCCACTTCATACAATTCTTGATTAATAAACATAAGTGTTCATCTGTCAACCACAAGAGTTCATCGGGACACCATTAAGAGCTGTTGGTCCGGAGGCCTTTACAGCCTCGGCAGTAGAACTCGGGAGCAGGAGGCTCGTGAGTGGAAGAAGATTTGAGGAGCAGCAACGCTGCGTTGTTGGTGCGACGCTGGCTGCTGCTGTGCTATGCTCTGACCCCTGTTAACGAAAGATCTCCGGCAACTAGACGGGGGCACGCGGCAACCCAAGGGCCCCTCAATAAGGAGGTGCGATACCTCGTCTTAGGTTACCATCGATAAGGGTGGAGTGGGACGATTTTTAGAATAGTCCTTGTGCACGTGTAAATCTCGCGTAGGTCGTGAATCGGACACCACGCGTAAGGGAAAAGGTATTTTAATATAATTACAGTGACGATGATATGCGCAGCAGAACTAGGATAATCTACGTAGCTGTAAGGATCGGCAAGCTGTTGTGGGAATGGGTCGGCCACATAGCTCGCAGAACTGACAACCGGTAGATGTGAAAAGGGTCTCGAGTTACAAACTCGTGTCGGTAAGTGTCGTCGATGTGGATCGATCCCTCACGTCACAGACGTTACAATATAGCGATGACTTGCACTATGTTGCTGTAAGTCGATGGAGTGTTATTTTGACAGTAATGATCTCCTTTCCTGTTATTAATTAAAAGATTTAGGCACTCCGCAAGGTTTTTATTTATGTTGCAAGTGGAATGTTTAAGTTTACAATTAATGTACAAATTAATATTTAGCATAACAATCTAAGATGTTGGTTTGATATTATCAGATAAGGTATACATAATTCTTAATACATTCGTCTTTGATACATTTTTTGTCTTGTGACAATGCGTAAGTGAAAATATTCTTAAAGTACGAAACATTTAATTTCTGTCATCACCAAATAACTGTCCGGCTCTCCTTGCACCTACGACAATCCCAGCCCAGGTTTCTTTCGCAACCTGCTCTATGTACTTGGGGTCCAGATGGAATCCATCCGAGCCTTCTCCAATACCCGGCAGTTCCAAATTGTATGATAGGGGTATTCCCCTCAAGTGAGCGTAGTCCACCGCACTGCCAGATGTTTCGAGGCCGGTAACTAAGACTGTATTACCAACGATGTATCGTTTGAAATCGGGTAAGGAATTTTCATAAATAGCACCAGCAATTGATACTCCAACAGTTTGCAAGGCGAAGGCGTGGTTTGAGAGGGAACCATCATGGCCCCATGGATAAAGAATTAAACTGCCATAACTGTGCAAAGTGATGTAGAGAACCGCGCGAGAAACGTTTTCTTCGATGATGTCTTCAACAGCTTGTGTTTCTTTCTCTGAGAAAGGAGCGCTACCGGGATAGTTATCTTCACAAGGGGTATTACTTGTGCCCATGGTATTCCAGAAGAAGTCGAAGTTTTTATTGGCGTCAACACCTGGACAAACACTGCTTAGAACGTGTTGGTCGGTCGATCGAGTTTTGCTCCATAAGCGATCCTGAAAATGTAAAAGATACAGTATTTAATTAAGAATCAAATGAAATAACTTCTCAAAATTCGAAAAATCAAATGAAACTATTTATTGTACACCACAAAACAACAGCTAGCAAATTAGGAGATACAATTTGACGGTATTATCGCTGCTGCTTCCAAACAACCAAAATCTGATAGAGAAACTAAAGTACAGAAAAGAGAAAGTCGGTGCAATCATCATCACCATCATCATTTCAGTCTATCACAAGTCCACTGCTGAACATAGGCCTATAGGTTTGCCTGTACATGGCTGCCACTCGAGAACCTTTTTCCCAACAGTTGTCAGTTCTGCGAGCTATGTGGCTGGCCCAATGCCAGAATCATGCCATTCAGCTTGCTGACCGTTAGCGCTATGTCGGTTACCATATTTCTGCTGGAGATACCATCAATTGTTGGTGCAATATAAATATACATTCTATTCAACTAAAACTAATACGTACAATCTAATAATAATTATATATTTACATATTTATGTTACATGTGTACATGGTAGAGTCGGATGTGGAAAACCTAGGCGAACATTTCACGATCAAATCGGAGACGTTCTGGAAAAAGGCCAGGTCAAGAGTACTCTAAACCAACGAGCATGCATGCGATGCAAGATTGATGAAAGTAGAAGAAGCGAAAGACGTCATGGACCGTAGCAAGTGGAAAAAATGGTCTCTGGCTACCCCGTTGCCAGCAAGGCGTGAATATATATATACATAAAAAAATATAAATAAATTACTAGAATCCCCAAACACAGTCCTCAAAACATTAAATACAATATAAACTTAATAGTTGTAATTCGTCCAATCGTTACTCGTGAGATTGAGATAAAAATTAATATACTAACGGAAGTAAAAGTATAGTTGTATCCATCAGGATTGACCACAGGCAGAAGGATCCAGTCATAATCATTCAGCAAGTCGGCCTCGGTTAGGTCTTCGACTAGTTTATGTACAGCATATAGAACTACGGGTGGTGAAATCCATTCGCGTCCATGGATTGCGCCATCAATAACAATCACGGGCTTATCTTCCTCGTCGAAATTCGTGGTGGAGATCTTTAAATATTTAATTGGGGAACCTTCAAAGGATTCTCCGGCATCGACCAGTGTCACCAAGTCGGGGTATTGTTCGGCAACGTCTTCCAGATAGGCGTAGATCTGTAACGTTATAAATTTATTGTAATAATTTTTGTTAACACTTTTTGTTAGATCCCTGTGTTAGATTAATGAAGAACTCGATCTTGATTTAATCAGATGAAACCCAGACTAATCTCGCAGTACTGGCATGTAAAATAATATTAGTAAAACATTTTCAAATGAATATTGAACATAACAAACTAAGATATTCGTCTAAAAAGATGTGCATAATTCTTTGTGCATTTCGTTTTAGAATAAAAATAAGAATTTTCTTGGTTTTTAAAAATACAGTTAGAGTTTTAACTAATATGTCTATATTCACAACACACCGTTAATTTTAATCGTCGGTAATTCGATGTTAAAGATACACAATCACTTATAGACATACCTCTTCCAATTCCAGGTAGTTATCGAACGGTGAACTGTCATTGTTTTTAGCGAGTGCTTCGACTCTTCTTGTTTCAATAAGCTTATCATCGGTATCCAGTTGGCTGTGAAACGAAATGTTACTTTAATGCTCGCTGTTTACAATTAAATCAGCCCTACCATAGTTCACTGCAGGACATAGGCCTCTAATATAAGGAGGCTCGTGGTGTCGGACATCTCGAACCTTAGACGTTGCCGCCCGCCATCGGTGTGCTCGATTTGCGTGTGTGGTAATTTTCCGAGATCGTTATCACGCCATCTGGCGGTGGCTATTGCGTTTTTAAAGACTTTCTTCCATTAGTCGACCTTTTTGACCTTCACGGTTGGAAAGTTGGTGACAGATTCTTGCACTGATATCTCACTGCACTTAGATAAGCTTAGCAAGAAATTAATTAAGTTTCTAGAACGAACAATTACAAGTGAGTGGTGACAGATACTTAATGAATATAGTACGAATTGATTTAAGTTGCGTTAAGTTTCTGTTTCTTAGGGAGGCCTATGTTCAGCAATGGACAAGTGGTAGCCTGAAATGATGATGATGTTGATGATGAAGTTTCTGTTCGAGAGAAAAACAACTATTCCATTTGATCTAATAAGATCGAAAAGTCGACTGAGCATTATGTTAGACATACTGATACCGAAAATTTTAAACGTAAATAAGTGGTTAAATACCCGGAACCGTATAGTAAAGTAACGTCTAATCTATACTAAAACTCAAAATTATTTGTATGTATGTTATATATGTTTGAACGGATTTAACTTCAGAGTGATTTCACGCATTTTGATGAAACTCTTTCCAAAATGTTCTTTATAATTTCCAGGAGTGTTAAAGGTTGTTTTATTTTACTGCATAATTCTAAATTGAAAATTTGTAGGTATTTTGGTCATTCAATCGCGCTTATCCCCCTCATCTCCCAAATCCTTACAATGCTCGCAATCCATCTGTAGCTCCTCTGATGTTGCGGATGTACGTGGGCGATGGTAATCACTTACAATCAGGTGAAGTGCTTGCTCGTTTGCTGGCTTAACCCATAAACACCCATAAAAAACAACAAAGCTTATCATGCCAACTTCGAAGTCCAAAATCTTCAAAATGAACAAACAGCTTGTAATGAAACTAAATAGGATGTTGAGATCTAAAAAGTTAGAATATAGTAATTCCGAAATTTATAATTATCTCTTATTATTGAAAACTTATTAAATTCTAATGCGTACAAAGATTTAGGACTTCAAAGTTTGTATGAAAGCTCGTGAAGAGTAAAAACTGCTAAAAATCAGAACGGATATAAACATAATTCAACAGATATTTAGATTATGACATGGAATTTTAAACGCTTTTAGTCTTAATTATAAGAGATCTCTTGATATAAAATTGTGATAACGCAGGCAAAGCTGCGGGCAGCCCCTAGTATACAAGTCGTAGTATACAATCTTGAATGTAACTTGAAAAGTAGAAAAGAAATATTATTTACCTTAAATTTTATTCGAATACAATATGCAGAGTTATTATCAAACGAAACGTTTTAAATATGCTAAAATAAAAAAAAAAGGAAAGGCTTTGGAGCCGGGAAGGATCAGCCACACTGCTCCTGAGAGGTTTGGCGGACTTCACTTGTCCTCGAAATAATATTTTAAATTATTTATCAGAATGCAGCAAATGCAGATTTCCTCACCATGTTTTCCTTTACCGCCGAGCGCGTGGTAAATTCAGAACTTAAAATTGTTTATTAATTTTAGTGGGCTCGGCTTTGGGGACCGATCCCAGGTCATTCGAACTCTATGAAAATTAACCGAGCGCCCTGAGTACTAGGCCACCATGCTCAACTAAAATATGCCAACTACTTTAAATCCGGTTTATTGATTATATCTTATTTGTAGAATTAGGTCGGATTATGCAATCAGTTCAAATCGAAAATTTTATCTTGATCGATTAGCGGTAGGCTAAATTAAATTTCCGAATTAAAAGATCAATGTAGCTTCGATAAAAATTTAAACAACAGGAAACGCATGTAATCCCATTTTAACAGGAAACCTAATTAAAATTTTTCCGTTTCTGGATTCTGTACATTCGTCCGTTTTACAAGTATAAAAAAAATATAAAATATGGGTACAAAAATCAGAAATTTATTATATATAAAAAAAAATGCGAAAAATATTTCAGAAGAAACATTTATTAATTACAATATTAAAATCTATTAAAAGTTTCATCCCCTTTATCTACACGACCAAATGTGATAGAGTCTCAGAATTTGATTGTCTATGCAATTATAGAAAAAAGTCAAAAAGCTTTTTATTAGTTTAAACAATTTCTTGTTGCCATGTATACATATAATATTGATAAGTATAAAATATATTAATTTGGTACGAAATATTTTTTATAATCCACTTGAATGGCACAGCTAATGTCACCAATGCGAATTGGATAAAAATAAAAATAATATATACGGGTTACCAATAAACGAAAACATCTCTACGGTGTGAAAAATTACACGGTTTGATTTTATCGAGGAGTAACTTCACATGGTATTATTGTGAAATTTTAGACTATATTTCCCCTCAACAACCGCCTATCACGCGTGGTAGGGAAGTCATTACAATAGCTGACCGGGAGCAGCGTCGTAGGTGCGAGGGGTCTAGTACTGTGATGGCCTGATGGAGGCTTATATCAGGCAGTGAAATATAAAGAAGCTGCTGAAGTATAACAACGCTATGGCATCTGCTTCCCCCTTTCTAACTCTAGGTGTCATAAGAGACGATGTGAAAAGCCCGCTAAGTATCAGAGTGACCAAAGAATGAATTAAAATACAGAGAATGATGACGGACGGCAGCGTCTATGCTGCAATACAAACCAGTTTGACAAGCTTGACCATTATAGCCAATATTCGCATTGGAAGAGGTCTATGTTAAGAAGCTTACTTTGAACAAGCCAATGATGAAGAACATTATGAATAGATGTTGAACAAAGCTATTGTATATCTCGCAACAACTTAGTGTAAAATCCGAAAAAGCTTTGGGTTTTCTTAAAGTAATGGATACTTTAGCAATAAGACGTGATAAATAAATCCGCAGTCCGTACATGCCCACAGCTGGGCAAAGGGCTCCTCTCTAAAATTCTTAAAAGAGATTGGAGCCGGTAAGAATTCGACTCGATGCTCCATTGCTAGTTGGCGAACTTCCCATATCTTCGAAATAGTATATTTTTTTTATCTCAGTCGAGTAGGTTTCCTTACGATGTTTACGAGCAGGTGGTCTACGTGCTCGGATGGTGGTGGAGGAAGGAATCACCACTTCAAATCGCCATTAACAATTTTAGTGTCACCTGGGATCGAACCCAGGTCGTTCGCGTACTGTGAAATTAAAGCGATCGCCTTGACGACTAAGCCACGGTGATGAGTAAAATAAACAACACAATAATATAAAAAAAGATTATACTTACGTTTTGACATTCTCGGCATGAATCTTGTAAGCAATTCTCTGATTGTCCAGTTCGCTAATGAATTGCTCATTATGTTCCGGCTTCACCAGCACCACGCCATCACGTCCTACAGCTGCATTGCTCAATATGTCCAGACCATATTTATGTACTATCGAGCCCAAAGCCAACAGCTGCACTTTGCTGGACGGCCTCACGAAGTAGGACTTCCATCTAAAATAGAAAATATATGTTAATAAAGCTGTATTCCTAATAATAGATTTGAGTACTAAGAATTTTATAATATTTTGTTTAAAATACAAGTTAAAGGGTGAAATGTCTATCAGCGAAGCAAGAGCATAATTTTACATTTTTGCAGGAGGTTTTGGTGCAGTGAATTTTCGGCCACAATTCTCTACTGCGGTATAGTTTTTTTTTTTTTAAATTTCAATAATTAAAATTTCAATCAAAAACTTTGGTGGTGGACCGGACCGGAAGTCGAATCCAAGCCGCTGGGCTACTGTGACTACTACAACGGCACAAATAAAATATTTAAGATTATTTTAATCACAGTCGTTTTTTTAATGTTCTTTTAATTGAATTATAAAAGGAAATATAAACAAATTACCGACCCTTGATATTGTTCGTGTTTGGCATAAGCCACAGCAAACAGGACAACCAGAGCCCAGATCTTCATGGTCGAGAGTATCCGTGAAAGAATACGTGCAACCGTTTTATATTATGCGAATTGATAATGTACACCAAACAGCGCAGTTCGCTCCGAGGAAATTTATGTTCACAAATGCTGAACCGATATAGGCTCTTACGACCGTATACACAACACTAGGATAGTAATAGGTATTGAAACTTTTCATCAGAGCTTATTTTGGACAATGCGATTGGTGGTGAGCTTAGAGACCGGGTCAACCATACAAATCTTTCACTGCATCAACGTATTTTAGTCGAGGGAGCGATACCGAAAGCCGGCAAACAACTGTAGGAATGTTGGAAATTTGATGGATTGCTCACCATGTTGATAGAGCGAGCGGATTGTCCACTGCTGAACGTAGGTCTCCGTTACCCTCGCACTGGTGATACCACTGCCCATCAGTAACTGATCGTAGACTATTTTATCTTATGACAAACTCCATCTTTTCTATCTTCCTTCGCCGCCGTCTAAGTAGGCACCATACTCACGCCCATTTCTGCCGACAAACACCGATGTTATGCAACTTCTTCTGTGCTCCGGTTTGTAAGGCAATTTGTCGGGCATTCCATCTCAGTCCTCGGGGATCTTCGATTGAGATTGTTTGCAGCTGTTCATGGGCTGCCACTTACCATCACTGCTAGTTGATTTTTGACCCAATTACAATAAAAAAAAAATAGGGCTTTGCAAATTCGAATTTATATTCCACCATCTTCCTATCTTCCTATCAAAGCTCCACTCGACTGTTGTGGCCGAATGTAATGCAAAACTACTACTGAATACAAATGGCTAAAAAAGTCTTGAAGATTGATTTCTTGATAGAAATTAAGTCGATGAAAAGCTATGTTGTTGACTGTATGAAACAGGATTTAGGTTCTGTAACTTTATCTGAAAATCCTACTGAATGATTAAAATTATGTTTTGTATTTACATTCGCATACATTAGCATTCAAAAATATAAGACATTTGTCTTATATTTTTGCATGCTAGACGGTTCGTACATTTCATGAATTTTTTTTAATGTTATTTTATTGTGATTGATATAAACCTCGGAGCCGAAAGCAAAGTGATGGAGCTCAATCATCGGCCAAAAAAAAAGCGATACCTTCTGCTTGATCCATATTCACCACATCTGTAAAACACTCATAGGGTAAAAATTATATTCCTGTGTTTAAGGCATAAGTGATTTATATAAAAAAGTCAAGTGGTCATTTAAAAAGGTTCTATATAAGTCATCCGGATGCATGTGACGTAACTGATCCGGATCCAAGATGGTTGGAATTAGCTCTCACTCTGCACACGCGGGTCCCCGGTTACAGATATATTTTTATAGTGACATATTGAATTTTTTTTTTTTTTGTAAATTATACATGACAATACGGCGTTTGAAAAACAAGACCCCTGAGTTATTTGCCAGGTCTGACGATGACCGACATTTTGCCAATCCTAAGAGCTTCAAAGAAACCAAAATGGGAAAAAAAAAGTTTTGTCTTTGACGATACATATTATTTCAGCCAACTTAAATAGCCTATTAAACCAAATGACGCCGTGTCGGTGAACGCCCATAAGGTCTTTGACCTTGGTCTTGTTGGTTCGATAAACTACTAAATTGCACAAATGAGTGTGTATTGAGTTGGCGCATGTATTGGCGATTTACAACAAAGTGGATAGCAACAGTGTTGGAATTTATCAATCGCATATATACCAACACCCATTAATATATATATATATAGAAGAGTTAAAAGTCAAAGCTCGAAGCTCAAAGATCCTTCTATATTAGGGAGCTGAATAGTAAATATGAACGACGCAGGTTCGAACTCGCCTTCTAATTATTGTCTTGTACCACTTCAGATACAAGATACAAGCTTTATTTTTTTTTGTATCACGAGGGGAAAAGATGCTCGCGCCTACCCGTCACCGTCTCCGGTGACTGGTTATGTCGGGTACAGCATTGAAGATGCCGGACCGGCTCAAACCCCCCACGGTTTAGATAAAATACGCTGTTGGCCCGGTTGGAGCTTTACAGCTTCGGCTGTAAGACTTTAATATTTCTTTATTGTTGACCTTAACTTAACGATTATAATGGGCGGACTAAATGCCAAGCGTTACATCGGATATGTTAAGGTAAAGACGAGTGAGTGCCTCTGTGTTTGTTCACACACTCACGGTTCACTGACAGTGCACTCGTGGCACTATAATATCTCCCGCCCAGTTGATAACTGCCGATAGTAATCTGAATTGGTAGCTGTGGGTGTTCATTAGCCAGGAATACTTAGCCATCATAATGATATGGTTCTGAAAGTTTATTTTAATATAATAATAGTCCATTCCCAGACATCGGCCTTTTCCAATGGGGCAGCATAACTGAAATTGCCGTGAGCGTCAGCATGCTGAAGTGGCAAAGAGCTGGCCACATAGCTGGCAGAGTCACTTGACAATCGATGGGGAACAAAGGTTCTCGAGTGGCAGCCGCGTACAGACAAACGTAGTGTGATACGGGTGGTCTGATGGAGAGACGACCTGCACATTGTTACGGGTAGTCGCAGATGCCTAAGGAAGGTGCTTTGTGGTAATCTTATGTTCAGCAGTGAACCTGTAACAGGCTGAAATGATGATAAATGTGGTACGGAATTCCTATATTATAAATCCTAGATAATATACGGCTGAGATAAGCTTAATAATCTTCACGCATAAAATTATATAGCTGTAATCTAAATAGATTATTTGTTTTAGTCACTTTGAGGATTAAGTCCAGTACCTTTTCCGTTCTCTTAGATAATAAACATTCAACACACTGACGTTC
The DNA here is from genome assembly GCA_029286595.1 of Bhutanitis thaidina. Lineage (NCBI taxonomy): Eukaryota > Metazoa > Arthropoda > Insecta > Lepidoptera > Papilionidae > Bhutanitis > Bhutanitis thaidina. The sequence goes on along the minus strand of JAGSMS010000020.1, from coordinate 1,737,213 downwards.
GCGTCAATTTCAAATTTTTTTACTACAGAAAAAAATAACTGGAAGAAGTATAATATCCAGACCTCTGACCACCCCAGTATGAAGTAGTAGCATAGTAGTATATTACATATTTAAAAAAAAAAACAGTATCCTCAACTTCCGTGGAATTGCCTTTTTTTTTAAGAATACTGGCAATACTGTTAACACGGGTAACGATTATTGACCATGCAGTGTTAACCAGACCTATCCCAATTACGTTTCGACAAGTGAGAGCGCCTTCTTAACGACTGCACTAGATATATTTTCGGTCTACCTAAATATGATCACGTCTCTTCTTACCGATCCAAAGCTTAACTGGCTTTCAATTCTTTGAAGGCGTAGCTCCGTAATTCTCTCTTTATTATATTCTGTGTTAACTGATACCAATTCTCCTTCACATCTTAAGAATAATTTCCAATATCTTTATTCTGCTCATGACAGAGAGCCTTGTTCCATAAACCAACTTAAGATTCGCATTCCTCACCATAATATACTGTACAAGCTATTTTTTTATGGGAATGGCGACTAACGAACAATCGGTTCACTTGATGGTAAGTGACTACCGTCACCCACGTACATCTGCAACACCAGAGGTGCTGCAGGTGCGTTACCGGCCTTTATTTGGTAGATGGGAGGGAGAATGAAGAGGACGAGAGGAATAGATCTCCGGTTACTACTCTACTACTACTGACCGAACGAAAGCAGAAGCACAAGATGCCTCTCCTTCACGCCGGTATTCTGCGAGGCCGTGGTACCAACCCGGTCGGGCCGGCCGTTCGAGCAGCAGCTAAAGCCGCCGGTTGGCTCTATAAAGCTTCGCACGTATAAAGGTACACTCCACTTGAACGCTCTGCCTAATAGAGATACATTTAAGACATTAGTTCATGAATCCCTAATGAATCAGGCAATATTCGTCTTACCTATTTTCACTTTTAATTATTATAATTATTTATTTATTTAAACTTTATTTAAATACTTTTAAAAAAAAGTATTACAAAGGGCGGACTTAATGCCTTTTGGCATTCTCTGCCAGTCAACCCGGGGCGTGGACAGATATTGTAAGGGTGCAAAACATTAAATTAAAGAAAAAAAACTAAAATATATTAATGATTTAATGTATTAGTGTATGTATCTTTTTATATATTTTTAAACTTATTAAGGTATTTTATGTTATAAATGTTTTTTTATTACTTAATTACATGGCTCAGGACCGAGCTTCGTAGCAATCTTTGGGGGAGGCCAATGTTTAGCAGTGGACTTGTGATAGGCTGAAATGATGATGATGATGATGATGAAATAGTATTTTGGAGTTAAACTAGTTTTGGTTTAAATTCTTTGTTTGCATCTGCCGTCGACTTTCACTATGACAAGGGTAACGATAAAAGCCCGAAGACCAGGCCCGAAAATCAATAATTTATGTTTTTCCCCAATAACGGCGACGGCTCAGATTCGAACACGAGACTTATATCTCAGCACTCAGATTACGCTAACCTCTACGCCACGTGGACGTCTTACTTCATTATTAAGATCTGAACAGAAATGCTTATCTTAAGTTTTATCGATACCGCCCTAATATTCGAACATCACTGGCTCTTCTTGGCGTAAGTTCCAACATCTCCGCAATGGTAATGCGGTGAAATCCGAATGCTCAAACTTTTCAATGAATTTAGATTAGCACGGCATCCGTACGACAGAGGATGCAAGCGGGAAATAAGGCTGTTTGAGTTAAAACTATGTCAAATATAATACGCAGTATGTCTGTATGTATGTCTTAATGAAAAGTTTACCATTTTGATAAATATTCGACATTAAAATAGCCCTTACACAGGCCAGGGGTGGGCAGAGATCACGGACTTTCATTTATCAAGGCTCAGCGAAGGCAATTTTCGCCTGTCAAGAAGTAAGTTACAGGTGGCAAGTCTCGTTACGGGGCTACCATCCGAAGACTTCTATGAGATTTAACGATGGCTATGATTATATCCTCATGGTCGAGCGAGAACTACCAAATGTTAATTGTGCATGTGTGCTGTAAGTGTTCGAGCAAACACAGAAGCACCCACTCGTCTTTACCCTCCCATATCCGACGCAACGCGTGTACGATAAGAGTTGAGGAACCGACAAAGGTCAGAGGCATGTGACACAAGACAATAGGACCCAAAAATCAATAATTTATGGATGCTCAAATATTGCGTTCAGCTGGAATTCAAACCTAGGACTCGTAGATAAACAGTCAGCGGTCGTTACAACATATAATACGAATGTAAAAAAATATATTGTGACAATCGTTTGGGCAAGAAAGCTTCTCGAGTTGCAACCACGTACAGGCACGCAGTGTGGGAAGAGTGCCGACAAGATGCAGTGACGACCTGCACAGTGTTCCGGGAAGTCGATAGATGCCAATGGCATAGGACTGTTGTTAATAAGGTAGTCTATGGGATAGGCATATGTTCAACAGTGGACTTGTGACAGGGTGAAATGATGATGGTGAAATATATGATCACCATGGCTGACGACTTCTGCTGCGAGTTTACCGATATGTTCTGGTCATTGATTCCGGCTGTGATTCAAAACCAGGATCCATGACACTGCGATCAAGAACTCCTACCTACTAAGCCTCATACAAGCCTCACACCTTAACACATTTTTCGTAGACAGATAACGAGAAATATATTCCTGATATTAACGTAGCACACAATCTTGACTGATTGCAGTTTTTGTGTAATCCATCAATGCTAATATAAGTTTTATATCCATGAAAATTGGCTTACTTACAATGGCAATTCCACCTTCATGTGTTGCACGCTCATTCCATGAAAAAATGGTATGGAGTGCGAATGGCGTTGACACGATGTTACTGTCTGTACTGTGGGTCAGACGCAGCCTCTGCAACGGTGGAAACTAACAAACAATGCAAATATCGGAGATTTAACCGGAGGCTCACTTTTCCCCTCCCTCTCCCGAACCTGACCTCCCCCCCAATCCAGCACCCACATCCTCAAATAATTTAAAGGTTAGCATTGCACCTGCAGTTTCTATGGTGTTGTAGATGCACGAGGGTGTCGGAATTCACTTACCATCAGATGAGCCGCTTGCGCGTTTGTCCCCCTTTTTCGTAAATAATAATCTACATGTTTGTGACACTCGAGCCGTTGAGAACTGTAACGTAACGTTTGAACAGATAGATCTTATTAAGCGCAATCAATGTCTCTCACATCTCAATCTCAATGATCAGTCTGGACAGTTAATTTAATTAAAATATATAAAAAAGCTCAACATGTGGAAAACATTACGCTACAGTATTTCGTCTCAGTTAAAAAGCTAGGATTGTGAACTTAGTTACAGTTTTTTTAATCAGCTAAGCGCTATGCCATGCGTTTTATCATTTATATAATGCATATTGAATGTCATGACGATATCAATATGATAAGGAAGAATAATTGAGTTACTGTCTAAATAAAAACAGTAAATTGCACCAGTCGATGCCGCTACTGATTATTTTCTGAGGGAAAGATAAACAATTCGATAAATAGTTCAGTCTTTATATTTTCTCATTTATGAGTGGATTATGTAATGGATCCATAAAAAAATTAAAGCTACTTCGATTCTTACGTAATCGTGAAAGTAAGGGATGGTGTACATAATCGACTAATGAGAAGAGAATAACAGCTTATAAAAGCGGTTGGTGAAGCGAAGCTTCTCCCTCGAAAGCTATTTCCGTCATGCTTGATGATGTTTCGCCGAAAGTGTGAAAAAAAAAGTGTGGTATGTCAAGGACTGCTATGACTGCTCACTGAAGAACTGCAGACCCATATCGCTATGGAGCCACGTCTACAAAGCTGTTTTCGATTCTTAAATTATTGATTCAGTGAGAAAGTTCGATTCTTCTATAAAACATGATCGCCGGATGAGGACAGAATTACAGTTGGTCTTCTCATCTGAAATACCGGTACTTATCCTTCAGAAGCTAATTCTGTCATTCGTGGCGGAGTAATGCATGAGGAAGAAGTAGCGACCCGCTCTTCAAGAAAAGCTATAACTGCTTACTCAAGAACTATATGCCACTAAGCTGTTTACGAGAGTCATCATGAATCGTCTATCAGGTAGACTTAACGACTAACAGCCTCCCTAAATTAAACGGTTTCGAGATAGGCGAATAAGAAACTACGTCACTTCTTCTCGTCGAGTGTTCCTCAAAACCTCGAGACCAAAGTGTACAGTGTGTGTACCAGCGCGTGTTACCAGTTAAGTAACGGAGGACACGTCTTTCACTGCAGGCAGTTTGAGGTAACTCATAATTGCTCAGCCGACTATGGAAAGGGAAGTGCTCGTATGTTTTTTTGGTCTTTATCCTTAGTGTACTACTTTACTATCTTGACATTGTACAATTATATTCGTCTAATCTACATCGATTATTGATTTTGGTAGCTGTGACAATTATCTTAAGTACCTAATACATATGTAATAAAAGCCAACTTGCTAACATTCTCGGGTCAGTTTTATCGTAGTTGACCAAAGTAATAACTTGGTCATAATGTATAAGTTTGCGCTTTTCATTTCGCTGTCTTTCTGTTTGGCACTTGCCAAACATGAACAGTATATTGGGTAAGAGTTTGCTGTATTTAATTTTTTTTAAAATAAGATTTATTTTCTTCATAAACCAAATTCACTTGGCACTTGGCATTGCTAGCTGATGAGCAAGTTTCAAGACTAAAGATCCCACAGAATAAGAAGAACCAAAATCCCACGGTCAATTTATGAAGACCAGCATTCCTAGGACAAGGGTTCCGGTGATGCACCAGCCAATCGGAAAAGAAGTGTTTGTGTGAAACACTCAAGCATCCTTGAAATGTAGCAATTTTTTAAGAAATGCATAAATCATTGATATATATTTATGCCAAAAGATACATCACAAAAGCATATTAATTGGTCAAGTAAAGTCTTCTTTTTTTGAGGGGAAGAAAAACGACCCAAAAGTCTAGCGGCATATTCTACAGTAGCCACTTGCACACGTGCAACAACTTCAATCGAAGTAGTTTACAGATGCATCGTTACCCCAAGGAAATAAGATGTGCCTCATAGCGAGTAATTAAACAATATTCGATAAAGAGAATACTCTTATCGAATATATAGAAAAGCTTTTCTGAATAGACATAATTAACATATTAAACACAATAACATATTTGTTTTCAGCTCCATCGTATATGAGGTCAACGTAGCCAATGATGAACAGGCGCAACAAGTTAATGCATTGGAAAATCAACTGGGATTAGACCTGTGGTCATATGTCACTCCTAGCCGTCCAGGCTTAGTACTTGTACCAGGATCTATGCGTCACCATTTCGAGAATGAAATCATTTCCAGAGGTGCACAGTTCAAAATTCAAGTGGAAAATGTTAAAGAGTTAGTTTTTTTTTAAATCGTATCAATATATATGTAGTTTGTAAGATTTAATTAGAATTTCCATGGTAATACTATGATTCCAGTATCCTCTACATTATGTCAAGTAAATATTTTTCAGGATGTTGGACATGGAAGATCAATTACTAGTGGCTGCTACACAACGTAGCAACAGAACTGAGGGTCGTCTTTCATTCGACACTATCCATCGCTATGCAACGGTATTAAGAGTTTTATTTACTTCTCATCTCTTTTTCGAATATTTTTATTTAAATACGAGAACCATAATATTATTACTTTTAGGTTGACGCTTATCTTGTTGAATTGGCAAACAAATACCCCACTGTGTCTGTTGTGTCCGGAGGAAGGAGCTTCGAAGGGCGTGATATTAAGTACTTGAAGATTTCGACTACTGATTTCAAGGTAACTTAATTTCTACTACAAACATTAATGATGAAAATTTGTAAATATGATAAACTATTTCTTAAAACTTTGTTTCAGGATTCCTCAAAGCCAATTATCATGGTTCAGTCCATGCTTCATGCACGTGAATGGGTAACTTTACCAGTTTCTCTGTACGCCATCGAGAAACTAGTTGTCGACATCACCGACCGCGACCTGGTTGATAAAATTGACTGGATAATACTACCGATTGCCAATCCCGACGGATATGAGTTCACTCACACCAATGTAAGTTTAAGTTACACATTTAAGAATAATGTACCTTGTTGTATGAATTTAGTTTCAAAACTGTTAAATAAAAAAATATTAATGATATATTATATCATCATTCTTTAGTAGACACACATTTTAATTACATTATTTTGATTTGTCACAATAATTTGATAATTTTGTTTTCAGACACGCTTCTGGAGGAAAAACCGCTCCACCGGTCACATGATCGGCAACATTTGTCTCGGTGTAGATCTCAATCGTAACTTTGACATCAACTACGGATCGTGGTCCAGCAACTCTGTGTGCGCTGAGACTTTCCATGGCAGTGGAGCTTTCTCCGAACCCGAAAGTGTTGTCATTCGCAATATCATCGCCGAGTACAATAGCCGTCTTGAGTTATATCTTGACATTCACAGCTTCGGAAGCCTGATACTGTATGGCTATGGAAGTGGCGAGCTTCCACCCAATGCTCTTACACTTAACGTTGTTGGTGTCAGGATGGCACAGGCAATTGACGCTGTTAAATGGCCATCGAAACCTAACTATCGCGTTGGAAATGTTGCATTGATGCTATACAAGGCGTCTGGAGGCACTTCTGATTACGTTCAAGCAGTTGGTGTACCTCTTTCATATACCTACGAATTACCAGCTTACAGAAATATAAACAATAACTTAAATGGTTTCCTTGTAGACCCTGACTTTATTGAACAAGCCGGCTATGAAACTTGGGAAGGTATTAAGGTAGCCGCGAGATTCGTGCTAAATGTTTCTAGAATTAAGAAGTAATGAAGTTAAAAATGATGTTAATAACGTTATAGCGTTCAAGAAGAAATTGTTCAGCCTAATTAAAAGACAAAAATTGGTCCGTTTATTTGTTAATTTTGTTATTTAAGTAATGATAATTTTACTTATAAAAAACGGTATAAAATATATTAAAACGACGTTTTCAGTTTTATTTGATTTTAAACAATGTATTAAACTATGTTTGTTTGTTTGTGTATTATGTTTATTGATAACGATTTCACATCTATATGTGTCGTTATCTAAAATCAATAAACCTGTACTTCGATTGTCCCGAACTCTACATTCGCGTGTTTCATAACAACTTTTATTGCTTTTTGTCAGATTTGAGAGACCACCAGAATCCGATGCTTTATAATAAATGTTTGTTTGTTCGTTCGTAAGAAAATGGTGGCCTTAAGTGCTAAGAGTTGCTCAAACCGCCCATCACTTTGATCCTCTTACATGACTCAATCCTCTTAATGGATTTAATTTTCTTGAATTTCGTATTGATTTAGATTTGAAGTTAAATAAATACTGCTACTTTTCTACAAGCGTCAATTGTATATATTTGCAATGACAACCTTGGCGCAACCTTCCATTGTTGACTAAATCTTGTTGAAAGTTTTTTTCTACTTTTGCTACGCACTCCCTGTGCTATGGTAACAATCGCAAAATCTAGGTTCACATCTAAAGGTACAACGCTGCCAAATGTGGCCCAAACCTGTTAGATGGGATAGGAACAGCTAAAGAGACAAACTGACAATTGAACAATTTATCTAGTAGTAGTCTCTGTTACTTTTGTGTTATTGTGACCAAAGACAGCGTACAGAAACCATTCTGACTTATAGAAACAGTTTTTTGTATGATTTTTAGATAAATAGAATCATAGTATTTAACTTACATTTCGATCATCTTTAACAAAGTTCTTATATATCGTCGTCGTATTTATCGTTAATTTTACTACAAATTTTGTATTGTTCAGAAAGATACCAATTTATTTTACAATTTTTTTTAATGTGAATCAATGTGGATTTTGCCACCTGGAAACGAGCAAGCAGGTCACCTGCTGGTAAGTGATTACCGTCGCCTACGTATATCTTTTTTAATAATAATAATAATAATAATCTTTATAGTCATAAGAATATGGACCACAAAGTATGAATTCCCTGACATCCGTGCTAGGTTAAGAACCTGTATTACAGAGGTCAGTGTCTTCTCCCAAGTTGATTAACAATAATAATTTCTTAAAACAACAGCTAAAATAGTCGAGATATTAGTACAAAATTACAAGAAAAAATAATAAAAAAAAAGTAATTAAAAAGTAACTTAACGGATGCTTTGAACATATATATGTATATATAAATGTATATACTGAGATCGTCTGTGTATGCGTGTGTGCGTTAATGTGTGTGTGTGTGTGTAATGAACGAATAACTACTTTGTGACTCACAAGTTTTACTTATAGAAATTTAATTTAATTTAATTAATACTGTAATTTACGTGGATTATTGATCTTATTAACTTCAAAAATAGTTTCTACACCCACTTATCTAATAAAAATCCAGGTATTCTTGTGCTTGTTGCGATAGCATTGTTAACCGAAGCAAAAACTTGGTTACACGTTGCGCATTTTTTTTCAATTTGTCGATGATTTCGCTGTTATTCGGTCAGGCACTTGTTAAACATGAACAATACAATGTTTATTATCTATAAGTTTATATAAAATGTATCTTTGACATGAATTATCGGAATCTTTTAGATTAATAATAGTAACATCTGGTATTCTTTCTTTCCTTTCCTTGTTCTTCTAAAGTCGTTAAGCAATCTACTTCTTTGTCACTTTTTACAAGTCTACTGTTGGACCTTTCTGTAAATGCCCTAATAAGATTTTCATGACAAGCTTAGAATATTTATTGCTCAGAATGAATTAATGAATGAAAATTCTTTATATAATATTAGAAATTCAGATTTCGTATGTCAAGTGTCTTTTTTTTAATCTACAACTTTTTCGTAATGTGGTTCCTCTGACAGAGAAGAAACAGGCAAAAGAAACTACGTAGGTATTCTTTATTGTTAACAGATTTTATGCATTACAAATAATACAACATTTAAAAAAAGCAACGAATGATCTCACAGGCTATTAAACTGTCCAGCCCCTATCAACCATATAAGTGTAAAGAAGTGAAGTGGATGACCCACCACACAACGCGGCCACGAATAAAGGTTTTTAAGCGAGCATGACACACTTCAAGTCTACCGCCTACGACCATAGTTTGGAACTTTACTAAAAGCACTTGTAATTTTTTATGAGAACATTTACAATTTTGTTACAAATGAGTTACTAACTATTTATATTATAGTAGCGTTGTATTTACAATTGTTTGTGTCAAACTGGATGAGAACAAGCATGCTCTTCCACGCCTTATTATTAACATAATCGCTTAATCTATTATATTGTTATAGTTTCGGGAATTTTATTATAAATGCGTGTACTTTCTTTCAATAATCCCTTAAGCGAATTACGAGTGCACAAATAGCACACACGGCTCTTTTTTGCAAATTAAAAATTGTATTTACATCAACGGCATGTCTCAATATTAAAATACCATAAGACATTATGCTGTAAAAATAGCTAAAGTAAATGTTCTTGCAGGGGCTACATCAGTCAGTACAGCATAAGTAGCTAAACTGAGTTTATTGGTCAAAGTTTCTTTATGGAAACCCTATGGAAGAGTTTACAATCAATCGTGTTCCCTAAAAATACTACCCTATCAATAAACTCTAATGCATGGTTTAGCAAAATAACCTTATAATTTATCTGTTTTACATATGGCAATACAAATAATATGTATTTACTTTTGTTAGTATTAAGTGCTAAGTGCTAAATTGTTGGCATGAAACGTGTTCAAAAACTTTATTAGGGTTTTATTAACTTGACTCAGATATTCTGTTTTCCGATTAACTTTGGATATTAGCAGTCATCTGCAAGCTATACTATGTTCATAAACTTGAACCACAAATAGTAGATGTATATACATCAGAAATAAATATGAACCAATAATAGACCCCTGTGGCACACCCCTTTTTACTTCGAAACCTATTAAATTTACCTGTACTATTTGGATTCTATTACTGAGATATGAATCCAATAATTGAACTATCCGCTCGCTTAAACCATAATTTACAATGCATAGTGGTTTGATTCAGGCAATCAAATGCTTTTGAGAGTCACAGAACACACCAATTGCATTTTGAAAGTTCTACCATGCACCACAAATATATCGGATAAAACTTCCTCCTGCATCAGTTATGGAGTGCCCCTTGGTAGATCCGAACTGATTATCGTGAAATATTTCATAGATATAAAAAAAACGATAGCATTTGATTAAAAATAATCTTTTCACAAATTTTGCTCGGTACTGGAAATACCGAAACAGATCTAAAATTACTCGGATCTTTTTTGTCTCTGGATTAATAAAGTGGTATACCTTAATGTGCTTCATCAATTCCGGAAATATATTCTTCTCGATACGTGAATTAAATAATAGTTTTTCATTGCAGATTTTATTTATTTTACAGATATACCCACAGTATTATAAATCCACAGTATTTTTCATATTAAAATAATTAAATGCTTTAAAGTCATTAAAAGTAAGCCTATTAGGACTGGCCTTAACATTGCTAGTTAAAATAGCTACACACATTTCGTAATATTTTGGAAATAATTTTCGGAATCGAATTTCGCCTGCAAAACAGTTTCGTTAGCAGGACATAAATTGTGTGCAGCAGTATTAATGACAAGAAATGTTTATGATAAATATAAGTCTCGCCATAAGATACGCAATACTGTCGCTTTTGCATTTGAATCTTAAATATTATTTTCACGTCGCGGGCTCAGATAACTCTACTGATTGCTTATCACAAAGACACGCGTGGTTTGCGTTGGCTAGGTCCTTCGTGGTTTCCGACTCCAGTATCCTCTTGGATTTAGTCTTTAGCTCCCGTTAGCGGTAAAAGTATTTCTCAGCACTAAAAGTGTTTACTAAAACATAAACTACAAGACCATGTGTAATATCCCTTACAGGATTGGCAACAAACAATGCAAATGCGCGGTCCTAGTAGAAAACTACACGTTAGTGACTCTCGGGCCGCACGGATCCGAAAATAATGTTTGTACAGAAAAATCCCTTTAAGCCTTCTCTGGTGACTTCAATGTTTTATAGAATATACAGTTATCTAAATTAAAATATTGAAAAAAAAAACTTATTTTGATTATGTGAAACGAAATGAAACTCTTGTGGTGTTTCACGTCAGCAATGCGTTCTTTTATGCAGGTCCTTACAGATCTTTTACTTTGCCCTATGTAAGAGAGACCACATTCACCATCAAGCTTGTACACTCCTGCATCTTCGTCGTCGAAACGTCAGGAATATAAAAACAAAATTAAACGCGAAAAAATCCTTAAATAATGGCTTCATTTCAAATGCATTATATTCCTCTAATCTACATCGATTATTAACATTGAAAATTATCTTAAGTACCTATTACGTAGCTAATAAAAGGCAACTTTCTAGCATTAACGCGTCAGTTATATAAAATTGTCCAAATTAACAACTTGGTCAAAATGTATAAGTTTGCGTTTCACATTTCACTGTTTTTTTGTTTGGCACTTGCCAAACATGAACAGTATATTGGGTAAGAGTTTGAATTATTTAATAATATGTGTGATAAATGTATCGTGTCTCAATACAATCGAAAATTGAATTGAATTTAGGCCTCATATAAAGTAAAGTATGATGATGATGATGATGATGATCAGTAAAGTACATCATTATTATTAGTCTCTTCTATAAATCCAATTTTAATTCTTTAAGAAATGAAAATTATTAATAAGCGTTGATGAAAAAATAATGTATAACAAAAGTGTATTAATTATTAAATGACATTTTTTTAAGCAAAGAGAAAGCTATTCTGAAAGGACATAATTGATATATTTAACTTAAATTAAATATTTATTTTCAGCTCCGTCGTATATGAGGTCAACGTAGCCAATGATGAACAGGCGCAACAAGTTAATGCATTGGAAAATCAACTGGGAATAGACCTGTGGTCATATGCCACTCCTGGCCGTCCAGGTTTAGTACTTGTACCAGAATCTATGCGTCACCATTTTGAGAATGAAATCATTTCCACAGGTGCACAGTTCAAAATTCAAGTGGAAAATGTTAAAGAGTTAGTTTTTTTTTAAATCGTAATCTATATATATGTAGTTTATAAGATTTAATTAGATTTCCATGGTAATACTATGATTCCAGTATCCTCTACATTATGTCAAGTAAATATTTTTCAGGATGTTGGACATGGAAGATCAATTACTAGTGGCTGCTACACAACGTAGCAACAGAACTGAGGGTCGTCTTTCATTCGACACTATCCATCGCTATGCAACGGTATTAAGAGTTTTATTTACTTCTCATCTCTTTTTCGAATATTTTTATTTAAATACGAGAACCATAATATTATTACTTTTAGGTTGACGCTTATCTTGTTGAATTGGCAAACAAATACCCCACTGTGTCTGTTGTGTCCGGAGGAAGGAGCTTCGAAGGGCGTGATATTAAGTACTTGAAGATTTCGACTACTGATTTCAAGGTTAATTTCTACTACAAACATTAATGATGAAAATTTGTAAATATGTTTATCATATTTCTTAAAAACTTTGTTTCAGGATTCCTCAAAGCCAATTATCATGGTTCAGTCCATGCTCCATGCACGTGAATGGGTAACTTTACCAGTTTCTCTGTACGCCATCGAGAAACTAGTTGTCGACATCACCGACCGCGACCTGGTTGATAAAATTGACTGGATAATACTACCCATTGCCAATCCCGACGGATATGAGTTCAGTCACACCAATGTAAGTTTAAGTTACACATTTAAGAATAATGTACCTTGTTGTATGAACTTAGTTTCAACACAGCAGAATTAAACAAAAAGTTTTCGGTTAATAACGTTAAGTGTATACTTACGATGTCAATTTTTAGTGGTCATAAATTTTGAGTTTACTACACTTTAACACACTTTTACATTTCTCACAATCATTTGTTATTATCATATAATAATTTGCTTTCAGACACGCTTCTGGAGGAAAAACCGCTCCACCGGTCACATGATCGGCAACATTTGTCTCGGTGTAGATCTCAATCGTAACTTTGACTTCAACTACGGATCACAGTCCAGCAACTCTGTGTGCGCTGAGACTTTCCATGGCAGTAGAGCTTTCTCCGAACCCGAGAGTATTATCATTCGCAATATCATCGCAGAGTACAATAGCCGTCTCGAGTTATATCTCGACATTCACAGCTTCGGAAGCCTGATACTGTATGGTTATGGAAATGGCGAGCTTCCGCCTAATGCTCTTACACTTAACGTTGTTGGTGTCAGGATGGCACAGGCAATCGACGCTGTTAAATGGCCATCGAAACCTAACTATCGCGTTGGAAACGTAGCATTGATGCTATACCTTGTGTCTGGATCCGCTCCCGATTACGTTCAAGCAGTTGGTGTACCTCTATCATACACCTACGAATTACCAGCTTACAGAAATATAAACAATAACTTAAATGGTTTCCTCGTAGACCCTGACTTCATTGAGCAAGCCGGTCATGAAACTTGGGAAGGTATTAAGGCTGCCGCGAGATTCGTGCTAAACGTTTCCAGGAGTAAGAAGTAATGTAGTTAAAAATTATATTCATGATATTGGAGAAGAAATAGTTAAGCTTTATGATGTATGATATATTGTAGATATAAATATATCCGTTTATTCGTTAAGTTTGTAATTAAGTAATGATCATTTTATTTATATAAATGAGTAATAAATTTTATTTAAACAAACAGTTCTAAGTTTCATTTAATTTTGAATTATTAAGGGAATAATGCATGTCTGTGTATTATCTGTAGATGACGACATATCTGTAACTGCTTTTGAAATTGTGTGCCTTCAATATACTAGCGTAAGATAGAGTATTAGCTCGTTCTTTACTTTAGATTAGATTACTTATTATATTTATTGAGACAGACCTTCAATTAGATCACCAGATCGGGTATGCTATCTGTATGTACAACACATATAGTTTGAGTAGTAGAAATTGTGACAGAGCAATATAAGCAGTTTGTTACCTACCCTAAGTGACGAGTCGAACGATACAAATAGTCCACCTGATGTTAAATGGTCGTTCCGCCTAGATATCTGCATCCATACTCTATTACAAACCAAAATACCTACACATGCGTTATAACCCCTGATGGATAAGGTCATGTACCTTGTTACCAATGTGACATCTACATCACAACGTAACACAAAAAGTTACGGTTTAACTATATTTAACTAAGTAGGTATTTTGGTTTGTAATAAAGTATGGATGTAGATATCTAAACGGAACGACCACTTACCATCAGGTGGACTATTTGTATCGTTCGACTCGTTTGTATATGTGCAGGTATTAATAGGTTAAACAAGTCCACAGTCTGAATTAAAATTTGACAGTAGGTAAGTAATTGAGTATTTGATTGTTGTCATTCAACGTACGAAACTCAATAGCGTTCCCGCTTAATGCTATTCCATGACATCCGTTCTCCATTAGGACGAGCTGCTCACGTGAGTGAGTCACGTAAGTTATAGTTTCCGCTTTGCAGTTTCTATAACTTATGGGGTGAATAGTCCCCATTTTATTTCCTTATTTGTTTTGTTTTGTTTTGTTTATATTTTTTGTATTTCTGACTATTATTTTTGGGGTTTATTTACATATGTTCTCATCTGGTTGGGTATGTTTATATTCACGCCTTGTTCTCAATGGGGTAGGCAGAGAAAATGTACTTCCACTTGCTACGGTCCTGACATACGTCTTTCGCTTCTTCCACTCTCATCAATCTTCGTATGCATGCTCGTTGGTTTAGAGTACTCTTGCCTGGCCTTTTTTCAGAACGCCTCCGATTTGATCGTGAAATGTTCGCCTAGGTCTTCCTCTCCCGACTCTACCATTTACACTCGCCTCGTATATTTGTTTCGTCAACTTGCTTATATTCATCCTCTCCACATGTCTCAACCAGCTCAGCATCTCTTTCTCAATTCGTGTCACTACCTCGTCTTTCACGCCACAACGCTCTCTGATCACATTATTTCGAATCCTGTCAGTTATCTTCACATCAATCATACTTCTTAACGCTCTCATTTATCCTGCTTTCATTTCTACTGCATTTATCCTGCTTTCAGCGTATACATACATAAAACACTATAATTTATAATTATATTATTGCATGCATCAGTCAATGCCAGCCACAAAACATCGACACTTTAATTAAATTACGCCCTCTGTGATCAGATTAGTTTTCAACTATTGCGAATATCACGTTTCCTTCACAAACACAGATATAATGTAAATAAAAAAGAAAAGTAGCTGCCTGTAAATATCCTACTTCTGGACAAAGGTCTCCCCGCAATGTTTGAGTGAGTTATGGCATTAGAATTGCACAACTGCTCCGCCACGCTACTCCAGTGATGTTCGGTGGAATTCACACACCAGTAAATATTTTTTAATTACTTCTGATGTTTTCCTTCACCACAGAAGACGGTGGTAACTGCCATGACTGCTTGCATTACGCGCTGTCGTGGTTCATTGTGGTTTTAATTACGATGAATGATATTACATCATCTTTGTATATAGATTTCGATGTTGAAAACATAACTCAATTATTCCAAAACATTCGCAAATTTATTCACAATTATCATGCGGTCATGGAATTTCGAGAGTTGGATAAACATTTTAATTGAAAATCAGCCGGATCATATTGACATTCAAATAAGAAAATCTAATTGTAAAATCTTAAAGTTACGGAGATGCGATTAATAAACCTCGAGACCGTTCCCGTGACTAAAGTAAAACAAAAGATGTTTAATTATTTAAGTTCTGTATGGGAAATCTAGTCATTGATAAAATATTTTTAAAACATTAATGTTTCTACTCCATAGATGTTTTACTTAGTATAACTATGAATGTTCCAATTTCAAATTTCCCTTCACATTTTTTACAAGTTGTCTTATACAAAGAAACATTGATATATTAATATAAGAGAAATATATAATATAGTATACTAGTATTCTTTCCTTCTTTCCTACAAGCGAGGCTACAATCCTTCATGAGTACGCTACTATTATTTACAGCTACAGTAAAACTAATAAAATATGTGTTGCACTAAAATTGGCTTTCACTACGCTGTTCAACAGTCAGGTACGCTGAATACCAAACCAAAATTATTAAATGTTAACTGTCTACATCTGTGGTTATTTGTTTTGTTTGCAGCGGTGTATTTGTTTTATTTAATCTTTCATGTATAAATTGGTACAGATTACAGGCTAAATACCTAAAGGAGTTCTCACCATAGAATCATAATTTGGGACGAGCTAGCTGAGCGAAGAGCTCAGACGACTTTTTAGCTATCTCCATTGAAACTTATTTTTTTTATCTCCATTCAAACCGATTCTGATGAAACTTAGGACTTTACTTTAATCTACGTAGTATGAACAGTGCATGAAATACTGATAAAATAATAATAGAATGATAATGTACATGGACGTACCTAGTTCATATATAAATTATGTATATTTACACTATATGTACACCTATTTAAATACACACAAATATATAAGTATCCATGCCAGTATCAATATGAAAAATAAAAGATCATATTTTTAAAAACAAACGTGATCTGAGTTCTTTTTTTACTGTCACAGAAAGATTTCGTTGCAGTCTTATAGCCGTGAGGGTGAAGTTAGTTGTAACTAATAAACAATGTCAAGGTGAGATTGAGAATCTTCTAGGAAATTATTTTCGTTAAGGAAACTGTTTAGAATGGTGACGTGTTACGGCGCGCCTTGCGTGAAAGGAGATGGAGAAAAAGAGTACTTACCCATGGGACGGCCGGTTAATGCTTGAGCGTTATTACATCTTTTTTTTATGGGAAAGGCGGCAAACGAGCTTGCGTTTCACCTGATGGTAAGTGATTACCGTCGCCCACGTACATCTGCAACACCGTAGGTGCTGCAGGTGCGATCCCGGCCATTTAGAGTGTTTGACAGATGGGAGGGAGAAAGAGGAGGGGGATGGGGAGCGGGAGTGGGCCTCCGGTTACCTCACTCACCGAACGAAACGTAAAAGCACAAGATGCCTCTTCTTCACGCCGATATTCTGCGAGGCTGAGGTACCAACCCGATCGAGCCGGTCCATACAAGCCATATCGATATCTACCGCCGATCATCAGTGCAACCACTGGTGTGTTCCGGTTTAAATGGTTTCCTGAGCCCGTTACCCCATGTGGGATTGGAGTTGCGGCGCAGGAGGAGAGGAAAAGACTGATGTTCCCTGGAGGGAGAGGGAAAGGTAGTGTTCTTTCCCGAGACGGAGCTGAATGAATGAATCAAATACACTTTATTGTACACCAATTAGCAAAAGTAGGAACAAAATGTTTAAAAAGAAACATAAAATACACAAAGGTACAATTGGCGGCCTTATTGCTTAGAAGCGTACGCAAGTTACTAAGAAGTTAGAATATAATATAATAAATATACATTGATGTATACACAAACATATATATATATATATATATGTATATGCTCACATATACTGCTTAGGGCGACCAGTGCAGATGTTTCAGTCGGTGCAACATACTACGTACATGAACGGTTCTGTCATTGTATGTATGTATACATACATATAAATAAATATATTTTATTAATTATCTTATTCCAACAATTCCACTGGTAAGTTTTGTTTTCAATAATAACATTGAAAGATTATTTATTGTAGGTATTGTATTGTCCAAAACGTTATTAATTATGTTTCCTTAGTTTTTAATTTATACAAATTCCAGTAAGAAATGGATTACATAAATTATCTATGGCTTACTCCACTTTTACGACGTTCCTATTTAAATTTTATACGGCTTTAATTTACGTAGATTATTGATTTATCGACTTTTGTGGATTAGTTTAAATACCCACGTATCTAATAAAAACCCAATTAACCAGAATTCTTGTGTTTGTTTCCGAATCGTTGGTCGAAGCAAGAGCTTGGCCACAATGTACAAATTTGCGCTTTTGATTTCACTGTGCTTCTATTTGGCACTCGCCAAACATGAACAGTACAACGGGTATGAGTTTTCTTTTTTTTTTTATCTATATCTTTAGATATGTATCTTTGACATGAATCAGCAGTACCTTTTCGATTGATAATAGTCAACTCTGTTATTATTGTTTCCTTTTGCTGGTTCAAGCCATAACAATTCTCTGCTGGATTTTTTACAAGTCCATTTTTTCTATAAATGCCATGTCAGTTTTGGAACATATGTCCATACTCACGTTAAGCAAGAAGGTTAGTAAGCCTAGTGCCGGTATCTTCACACGCTAGAGACGCTGTTCGCCATTACCTGTCTGTGGGATTAAGGATCCCAACTTTACTGAAATTACTTTGATGAGAGTTACGATAATAGTTGGATATGAGATTGGGTATGCGCTGCTTTCTAAGACGGCGGTGTTCTCACCACAGTCACATTGTTCCAAATAAGCTGTGTTTAAACGTCTAATTTATATATCTAGATGTCTGACCACCTCAGTATTTGAGTCGTGGGAGCTTGTAATATATTTTTTAACACTTTCAATTGGACCATTTTATGAATAGTAACAACAACGGCTAACGCATATAATAATTCTAAAATTAATATCAATCAAAGTAAATGTATTTTATTTCAGCTTTGTCGTATATGAAGTAAAGGTCGACAATGTACAACAGGCGGAACGCGTTATTGCATTGGGAAACCAACTGGGTCTGGACACATGGTCATATGCTACTCCTACCCGTCCAGGCTTAATGCTTGTTCCAGGACCAACACGCCAGGACTTCGAGAATGAAATTGTTGCTGCTGGAGCACAATATAATGTTCAGGTGGAAAATATCAAAGAGTTAGTATAGTTTTTTTTTAAATATTAGTCTGCGATTGTAGGTGTTTGTAGAATTTAATTGAATTTTTATATTATTATATTTTATATAATGTGCATTTTTAAAGTAGATTAACTGTAACTAAAATTTTTAGATAGAATGTTTAAATTTATTTTAAACTTTTATGAAAAAATGAGGTCTAATTATTTGCGTGAAATGGGTGGTACCTGTCTAGATAAACTTGGAAAGTGAAACATTTTCTAAATACAACATTTCGTCCAAATCGTTAGAGTCGTTTCCGTGAAAACAATCGCACGTATATATATATGCATATATATATATATATATATATATATATATATATGAATACAGATACATGCACAAATTGCTCGCTTAGGGCACTAACATTTATTCTTAATTAATCACGTTATCTAAGGAAAGACATAGTTACACGTCAAACGGCCAACGTATAACAAATGTAAATACGTTTGAAATTAAAAAAAAAAATCTCCTGAACCCGTTTCTGTCTAATTAGACATAATGTGTGGTAAAACTAAATACGGTTGCTTATAACACGTCAAGGGTTAAATCTTAGTTATTTTGAAATTAGATTAGCGTTTTAAAAAAAAAATCTTTTCCAGGATGTTGGACATAGAAGATCAATTGCTAGCTGCTGCTGCACAACGCAGTAACAGGACAGAAGGTCGTCTTTCGTTTGATGTCATTCATCGTTATGCAGCGGTACAAATCTTTTTCAATACCAACACTAAGTAAAACAAAAAAAAAAGACCGTGTCTGTTGTGCCTTTCGGGCTTCGGTGGTGATACACATTTGGAACACCAAATCCTGAAGTCAACAAAACATGGAATATATTTGAAATATCAAATCTTAAAGTCACAAAATTATTCCATATTTGAAATCTTTGAGATGCCCGACTCTCGGTGTTAGTTTTTTGACACATCATGCGCAGGCGCGATTTTATTTATGAAACGAATGAAAACATTTACTTAAACGTTTTTAATTTTTAAGGTCGACGCACATTTAGTGGACTTGGCTAGAAGACACTCCACGGTAACCGTCGTATCTGCAGGAAGAAGCTTCGAAGGACGTGACATCAAATACTTGAGGATTTCGACAACGAACTTCGCGGTAAGTCAAGTAATAATGGTCAAAATCTCTGAAACATATTTTTTCTCAACCACCATCTTAATTTCAGGATTCATCGAAACCCATCATCATGATACAGTCCTTGCTTCACGCACGCGAATGGGTAACACTGCCAGCTTCTCTATACGCCATTGAGAAATTGGTTACCGATATCACCGACAGAGATCTGGTTGATAAAATTGATTGGATCATATTGCCAATTGCCAACCCCGATGGGTATGAGTTCACTCACACCAATGTAAGTATATGTAGATTCATTTCATCCTTACTACAAACAATAACAGTACTAGATGTGTTTTAGTTTAGTTCACCGCTGATTAGTATTGACGAAGTAAATACACATAAATTCACGCTTCTTATCCCACACCGTATAGTCAGAAATGAGATTTTCTATGACCTCTCTTCATCTCTCTCTTCACTAAATACAGTGTATACTCTCTGAAACGAAACACAGAAAGTGAATGTGTTGAATGAAAGTGTGGAAGTGTCTTGTGTGAAAGTGATTCTCAACTCACAATTGATGTATGAAATTGTGTTCGGTATTACAACATAAATTTATCACAATGTTAATCCCTTTAATAATTTTAATGTTAATTAATTTCGGAGAGTGTGCGGAGGTTTTGCATAACCTGATACCCCCTTCCCCTTTCCATCACCGAACGACTAGACGCGGCGAGCAGTTCCAGCCTTATGCTGTAGACATTCCTCCATTACGCACGAAACGGTTTGCCTCTTCTTTCTTTATGCGGACGGATAAGGAGTGGAACTCCCTGCCGAGGTTAGTTTTTCCGGAAAACTATAACCTGGATATCTTCAAGGCCAAAGTGAACAGACATCTAGGCAAGCGTGTACCATCCTAGGCCTCATCTTCGCTTTCCATCGGGCAAGATTGAGGTCAAACGCAAGCGCTATTTTTCATAGAAAAAAAAAATTTCCTCTGACGGAGAAGAAATAGGCGAAAGAACCTTGGTCTCCGAACATCTTAGTATTTATTACGTTTGCATCTATACTGGACACGAATAGAGATTTCATAATGATTTCCAACTTTGTTTTCAGACACGCTTCTGGAGAAAAAACCGCTCCACCGGTCACATGATCGGCAACGTTTGTCTCGGTGTAGATCTCAATCGTAACTTTGACATCAACTACGGATTATGGTCCAGCAACTCTGTGTGCGCTGACACTTTCCATGGCAGAGGACCTTTCTCCGAACCCGAAAGTGTTGCCGTTCGCAACATTGTACAGCAACACAGAAATCGTCTTGAGTTATTCCTTGACATTCACAGCTTCGGCAGCATGATCCTCTTTGGTTATGGAACCGGCGAGCTACCTCCCAATGCTCTTACACTCAACTTGGCTGGTGTAAGAATGGCACAAGCTATCGACTCCGTCAAATGGCCGTCCAAACCTAACTACCTGGTTGGTAATTCAGCCTTGATCCTTAACTACAGGGATTCCGGTGCTGCTCCTGATTACGTTCAAGCAATTGGTGTACCACTCTCATACACCTACGAATTACCAGCTTACAGAAATATAAACAATAACTTAAATGGTTTCCTAGTAGACCCTGACTTTATTAAACAAGCCGGTGTTGAAACTTGGGAAGGTATTAAGGCCGGCGGGAGATTCGTGCTAGAATTTTCAAGAAGTAAAAAGCAACTTAGTTAAAATATTTATTACACATGACACAATATTTTTAAACTGTTGTAGCTTAATCCAATAAAAGCGTTAATTTATTCTTTGAAATTTTTATTTTTCCCTGTAGGTAATTGTAAAACTTTTGTTATTAAATACGGCACTGGGAACCAAAAAAATATAGCGCTCGGTTTGATTTCATAGTATATTGAACAGCAATTGACTCGGGTTTGATCCCCGGTGTCAGCACCAATATAGATAAAGGGTAGCCTTTAAAATTAATCTCAAATATTGAGAGAGAGTCTTTGCCTATCAGTGGAATATTTACAGGCTTCTTCTTAACTTTACTTTTATTGAATTGATACAGAAATGTATGATCATTTCTGATCCGTCCCTTCTTGCGGAATTGTATGTGTATAGTATATAGCTCAGGTTATTTTTAAACCACACAAAGACATGTAACGGACACTAATCAAAAAAATATATCATGGCATGACTCAATGATTTGGCTATGCAGCTATGGTAAACGCTATACTGGAACCATAGCACAAGACATATTGCTCCCTGTCACTTATCTGTGGGATCTCGGTTCGGCATATACTGATGGTTTTTTTTGGTCATCAGCCGGTTGCAAGAGTTTCGTCCCTCAATCTGGGTGTACCACGTGAAGTAGAGTTTGACCATTTGAGAATAATGTTATCTATTTATAATTAACGTTTAAATAGGTTTCTAATCAATAAGTGTCAATGCAGAGTTCAGAGTTTAAATTTGTTTACCACAGAGTAATTTGAACATAAATATGTTTACCTAACCTGCATAATCTAACGCAGGAGAACGCAAACCAATATGGTCGAGGATAAACTAAGGGTCAGCAGTGTTTATATAAAAACAAAGTTTTAAATTTTAAACGGTTGTTAAACAGTTATTGTCTAGGGATTGTTAATATTTTTGTTCTAAGAATGTTAAGTGCTTAAAACAATTTCTTTATGCAACTATACGAATCTACGTATACGTACTTGTATGTAAGAAATTTGAGAACTCAAGTTTTATTTTTTTTAATTTGGACTCGTTCAATCGACAAGTAGGACTTAACTTTCTATTACATGAAGTTGTATAGATTATTCAATGCGTTTATTTACACAGATCACATATAAGACAGCCTGGTCGGGAGTGCTGTGTATATCTGTATGTGCAAGATATATAAAATGAGTTGTAGAAATTGACATGTAAGTACACGCAATTTAAGCAGTTTGTTTTATCTCACCTAAGTGCTGGGCTCACATTTTGATCTTATATAACCTCTTGTATCAATGCTTGCGTATTTTGGTTCTTAACAGAGGATAGATGCAGGTGTCTAGGCGCAACGATCACGGTCCATCAGCTGGACCGTGTGCTCATTGGTTTACCTTATATGTGTAAGAAAAGTATAACCTGGTTCATATGTAGTTAGTAGATATTTAAATAATAGCCTACAGTCAAAATATGCTATTCTATGACATACGCTCTCCGTTAAGACGACTTATTCATATGCTATGCTATGCATGCTAGAACGTTGGTTGCAACGGGACTCTGCCACGTACATTTGCGTCTGTATTAAACATAAGCTATTCCTTCCATAAAGACCGGCAGCCCATCTGTAGCTCCTCTGGTGTTGTAGATGTTCGTGGGCGTCGGTGATCACTTACCATCAGGTGAGCCGCACGCTCGTTTGCCCCCTTCTTCTATAAAAAAAAAAGCTACCAATAGATAATTGGCAATGTTGTGAAAAAATTTTCTAAGAGCACTGTCAAATATATTAATTTACGATTGACATTTTGGCTTAAACGATACAAATTGTTGGCTCAGTCTCCAGTTGGAACCACTATTTTTTTTGTGTTATTCTTGATCTGGGCGTTTATGCATAAGCGATTAGTGTCTCTAAATGGACATACACACGATACACCTCGCAGAATACCGGCGTGAAGTAGAGGCATCTTGTGCTTCTGCGTTTCGTTCGATTAGTGAGGTAACCGGAGGCCCACACCCCATCACTATTCCCCTCCTCTTTCCTCCCATCTCCCAAATATCCTTAACGACCGGCAACGCACCTGCAGCATATGGTGTTGCAGATGTATGTGGGCGACGGTAATCACTTACCATCAGGTGAACCGCTTGCCCGTTTGCCGTCTTTTCCATAAAAAAAAAAACGACAGAAACTCTTGGAATGGAGCAAGAATAAATGTTATATTAAAAATGAGAACACTTGTCCACCCCAGTTCACAACCAGCCCAATCTGGTAGACAATTACGTTCCTGCGGCACCTGGTCTTGTCAGATTCCAATGCAGCGTTGTCAACTCTGGACATGTTTATTGGACGGCTTAGATTTGTACCCAATATCATTGGATAATATCGGCTGTCAGATTTATTTTGATTTTAGTTTAAATTAGGAACACCGTGCACATGTCGACGTTCTAGTGTTATTTAATCAGGAAATGCCAGCCGCGAAACATAGACACTTTAATTTCCGTTGCTATTGCAGGAAGTAAAGTCAAAGAGAGATGGCTCGCAGTATTTCAGAGAGTAATGGTATTGGAATTGCTCCCCAGTGCTGATTGGCGGACTTCACATAGCCCGTGATCGTTTACCTGATTTCTCACGTAAATCAGGAGATGTTTAACTACTTAAGTTTCATATAGAAAATAATTACACTGCTTGATAAAATATATTTTGTTACGTATTAAAAAAAGAATTCTCGGTATTTACCAGCAACACCACGTAGGATCAAACGATAGGTCACAACGATCATATACCTAATAATAATGTCTCATTATGAATATCGTAAAAGCCGAAAGAGACAAGAAGACAAAATAACTGGCCACCGAGGTAACCGACATGTAGGGTGGTATGCCGACCGAAATTATTCCGATCGTCGTTTCTTGGAATGGGTTAAGGGAAAGGCCTCCAAAAATGGCCTCCAAAAAGCTTGGTGTGCTCTGTAGAGCGAGACAGTATTTCATGCCGGTCCACCGTTTCTAACTTTATAAGGCGCAAGTTCGGCCCCACTTAGAATACTGTTCTCATCTCTGGGCAGGGGCACCCCAGTACCAACTCCTTCCATTTGACCGCATCCAACGTCGAGCGGCTCGAATTGGAGCTTGGTAGCTCTCTGATCGGCTTGATCCTTTGGCCTTGCGAAGAGATGATGCTTTTTCTTTGCATTTTTTACAAAATTTTCCACGGGGAGTGTTCTGAGGAACTGTTCGGATTGATCCCAGCTGCTGAGTTTCACCATCGTACATCGCGACAGAATTCGAAGTTCCATCGATACCACCTAGATGGTTGGCATTCCACCACAGTGCGTTTTAATCGAAAAAAAAAAGTCAGCCTTTCGGAACATCCGTGGCGGACCGCTCCGAACTCAAATGCAGAAGGCGGTGTTCGTGGATACCGCCAGCATTGTCCGCCGGTTGCTTTCCCTTTCTTCCTAACACTCGGCCGTCTGGTCTGCCCTGCCGGGGGCTTCCATGTGGTTCTATTTCATTTTACTAAATATTTATTTTATTAAATATTATTTATTTCATGGTTTTATAAGTGTATTCAAACTAATTAAATGAGAAAGTATAGAAATACCCCAAAAAAATAATGTCACATTATTAATTATAACGTTTGCCCAAAATTTCAGCTGTATAATCAATTGACGATTCAGTGAATCATTGATTTTACTAAAAGTAAACAAAAAGCTTGTTAACTCTCACATATTTGAGAAAGTTTTGGAGGCACTGCGCTCAAGTGCGCGTTGATGGAACGCGTCCATGAAATAATAGTTTTAATTATTTCTCGGATATTCAGCTTTCCACGTCGTGACGTCGTATATACACCACTTACAATGGCTATTAACAACTTTAGAGTGGCCGGTATCGTGGATCGAACCCAAGCCACTCGCGTGCTACGAAACGAAGTATGTGACCTGATCACCAGACAACCACGGCTCATATTAAAGTCTAAATAATGATTTATTTATCACAAACCAAATACTTAAAAATGCTATGTAATAACTAAATAGATTAGAAAAAAAGCTATAAACATACAATATAATGTATACGTTTAAAGCTATAAAATTAACAAGAATGTACTAAAAAATTAATTAATATAAATGAGTGAATCCTGGCAACCTCTGTACGGGACCTTTAATAACCATTACAAGTGATACCTTACTTAACACTAAAGCTTACCCTTAAACTTATGGTAACATACAACTACAACAATTTTGGTAAAGTGGTTATTTATAAAATATTTGACTTATCTTTTTAATTAGTATTTAAAAAATAATATTGATATATAAACGCTTAACAAAAGCATGCTTTGCTATATAGTAAAACATAGTTTCGACGTTTTTTTTATTACGTACGTACATTACTAAAATTTTCTTTCACCGCACGCTCTTCATTAATCTATATCCGGATTATTCTTTCTACGTTTTATTCCCGGAAAACGTGATGGTACTTGAGAAACAGTTCTCATTGCTGCGTCTGTATTCCACTGGGATGTGGTTTATGGGGGTATATGTATATACCATAATTTTCTACAAATGCGAACATCACCTGAACTTTTATACTTCAAATTTACTGAACCCAAATCCCAGAAGTGATCGAAGTGATGGTGAGCAGCATTACTGGGTGCGAGTACCGGCATCTCTGCCCTCACCAATCCGAAGCCTAGCGTGAAGACGACTATGAGTAATATGAGTATGGGCGAATCAACTTTCAAGCAATGCATACCGGCCTTTGCTGGCAGTTTTTTGACGAGGCCAGCTGCGGACTCGAAAAGGCCGCAGAAAAAGAAAAACTGAAATCAGATTAATGATTGAAATTAAACTAATTTTACGAAACTTGCCTAGGTGTTTACTGTCATAGACTTTGACACCTGGCCTCTGCTTCATTATGTCATGCAAGTGTTTCATGACAACAAGCTTTGGGTCTCTCACTTGCGTCTTAGTGACCAAGTAAAGCTGGCCACAGACGAACCGGCGCCTGTTGTATTACCATAGATAAGACAGGTCACGGACAAAATTGCCTATATCTTACAAGGAGCTCCTAGTAGCACACTAGCTCTATAACTAGCTGTATATGGCTCTATGGATAAGCTATTAAGTAGTTTTACAAGCGGTTATAGCACTGTTGTACGATCGTATGATGCATCAACTCCTATCGGTTGCACAATCGCTCTATAGGGGCCTTAATATATACGATTGGGCCTTGGCCTCTTAAAAGAGGAAGTGATGCGGCTGTATAGACTCAAAGGTATAGAATACTACGACAATAATTCAATTGCAGAACCTAAGGGTGTACAACAACGAATACTAGAGCCTTTGTAAAGATTAAACCAGTATGTTAGGGCGAGATCTTACCTTCGGATGATTCCTTCTTCATAGTCTTAAGTTTACTCGTCTGTTCCACTTATTCTATCCCTCCTGATTTAGGGGACAGTAATTAACACGAATCACGCGCGGCGCGGGACGGCGCACGTACGAACCACACGATGGCACTAATGCCCTTTTGACATCTCGACAAGCATGGCGCCCGCGCACCCCCGTCCCGGCAAACTTTCTGACTTCACGCTTTGGCATGTACACACTAAGACGAATGCAATGAGCTTTGAGAGTTGTTGTGATAAAACGCTATTGATATTTGCAATAAAAGCATATAATAGAGACAGTATTAACATATTTAAGATCATGATCAGACCCTAATGTAACTACCAACGAACCATAAATATTAAAAAAAAATTTAACACAGTTTAACATCCTTAATATAAATGTATTTTATATTAAAAAACTGAATCATTTGCAGGCGCATAAATCTTTTAGTTAAAATAAATGAATACATTCATAACAATATCTTCTACATCAGCTTACTTTAGTCCACTAAGACCTCTCAGAAAGCTCCAAGCAAAAGTGTAAAACAATTTCTTGAAAGGTTTGCCCTTAGTTACACGCTGGGCTAGTGGGATTGCGAGTGCAGCGCCGCACCAGCGATGCTGCTCCCCATCATTAGTCTGTGGGATTTGTGTTCGGCACTTACGGATGTATAAATTTTGAAAGCTACGTTTGCTTAATAACAGGGTTGCACCAAGTGCAGGTTAGATGTGCATTAGTAGTAGCAGGAGAAGTATATGGTATGTTCCTTCTTACACCTTACGTATACAGTAATTCTTTAATTTATATAGTACTTGTTTAAACGCAGGGATAGTCTACTTCACAAGCACGGATTTCAGATCGTTATGTTCGACTGAGCCACGATAGATTCTCTAACCAGTTGGGTAAGAGAATCAAACTTCGAATCAGGAGACTGCAGTTCGATCCACTATCTGAAGGTCAAGTACCAATGAGTTTTTCGAAACTTACATACAACTAGCTGGCTTGGTATGGTATGGTCCGGAGTATGGTTAAACGATAATGAAGTTGGCGTGCTGCAGCGCCATCCACTGGCGAGGTACAACAAATTATACATAGCATAAAAACCATCTCAATGAAAGAACACATAGATGTGTCAACTTTCATGGTGATCGGTGAAACGGTGCTGGAGTTTATCAATCTGATATATACCAACATCCATTTCTATATATAGAGACTCGTATTGTTAGGTTAAAGTGGTAATGGGCCGGCCACATAGCTCGCAGAACCGACAACCGTTGGGGAAAAAAGGTTCTCGCGTGGCAGCCACGTACAGGCAAATGCAGTGTAGGACGACCCCCTACAAGATTGAGTGACGACCTGCGCAATGTTGCGGGAAGTCGATGGATGTCTCGAGGCTCGAATCGATGGATAGGTGGCTCAGGACCGAGCTTTGTGGCAATCTTTGGGCGAGGCCTATGTTCAGCAGTGGACTTGTAGTAGGCTGAAATGATGAAATGGTGATTGTTAGGCTTAGATCCCGAGACGACGACAGGCTCACCAGCTGTTTTATTATCCCAAATAAGATCAGGTAAAAAGTAGGTTGAAAAAACTAAAATTTCTTAACCTGACAACTCCTTATTTTCTTTATTTATTACGTTCGTCTGCAGAATAGGTTGATTGTTACAATTACTCATTTTGCCAGTCTCTATATGAAGTATGTACTGTTCTTGAGTAAATCATAGAGTATATTCTCCCGGTCAATTTCCACCACTGCAACAACTTCCATATACTGACATCAGTTGTCAATCTCGTAGGAGATATTATAGGTGTAATACCGTAAATCACGCTCAAATGTATCATTCCCATATCTTATGCGATAAGAATCCCAATCTTAGCAGTATCCTTTATGCAATAAGATCGTAGGAAAGATTAGATGGGATGTACATGGAAATGGTACGAACATAGCACAACCAGACTCGAAGACCAATAATATAGATTTATGTTTATTATGCTTCGACAGGGATTCCACTACACCGCCGAGCATTTATAATATAAGCAATAAACAACTTCAATAGTTTTGACATGACAGGTGTCACTCGCGTTATCGTAAATCGTATCGGAAGCGTTACCCCTGAGCTAAGTTGAATGTCGTGTATATTTCTTAATAAATTGTACTTTCCGTTGGCAATAAGTTGACAAATATTAATTAAATCCTTTTATCTAGAGCCAAAATACGATAATTTTTATCTTTATTGAGTCAATGAAGTAATATCAGAGTGTGATATTAAATTTATAAGTAATTAATGTCTTTAATCTGTAAATAAAAAGGGATGTTCGTTTATATTAAATTTCATAAGCGAATTTGTAAAAAGTTTTTTCTCTAGCCTTAAAATATTTTTGTCGGGTCAACTCCTTACCTGAGTGCCACTCATTATATGTGGAGCCTAAACCCTGTGCCTTTTCCTGACCAAGAACTTACTGGGGCAAGGTAAGAACCTCATTATCCATCTGGAAGCGGAGAAGATGAGTCTAGAAACTCACTCTCCGATTAAATTTTTATTGCTATCTCTTTTGAAATCAATTATGTGGATTTCATGAAACCAAGCACACTTAAATTACAAATAAAGACAGTAAGTATAAATGGTGCTGGTAAATTCTGTAGGTTCATAATCTAAATAAAAATGGGTGTGCCACAGGTACCTCCTCTTGGTCCAGTTTTATTTCTAATTTACATAAACGATCTGCTCAGAATTTTGCAAAAATAGAATTGTTTTCAGATGCCACTTCTTCTTCTTCTTGATATGTAAAGCCCGGCAACCCGCACTGGAGCAGCTCTGATGCATGTATGTGAGAAGGAGGCCTTAGCCCAGCCGTGGGCACTTATAGGCTGCTATTTTACTTTACTTATATATAATAGTAATTTATTTTATATATTCTTCATTGTTAACACCTAAAACTAAAGTATACGAGTACCATGGGTGGACTTAATGCGTTCTCTAAATCTTTTTTTAATTTCTTCTTCAAAGCATTCTCTGTTGGCCGGTGCAAAAATGTAAATAAAATATTAATATCATTTGCATAATCTTTATTATATACTTATATACTTATTACATACATAATATAATATACAAAATCATATAATATACACATAAATAAACTAAATATAGAGAGGAATATATCAAATGGTATTTGCCTTCCAGTATTGACGTCGAAGCAGAGTTTTAAAAGAGTTTTTGTTCGGTACTTTCTTGATATCATCGGGGAGGGCATTCCAGAGTATTCCAATTGTAGCTTGAAGCGTAAAAGAAGAAGTAAAGAAACCACTACTACGTTTTGAAACCATACATTCAGACTGTTTGAAGTTCGAGGTCATAACTCGAATAAAGAAAATTAAAGTTATTCTTAAGATATGAAGGAGAGTTTGGATCGTTTAAAATAGAATAAAGTACTAATGAGATTCTGAATCTACGCCTTTGGTAAATAGAGAGTCATTTCAGAATGATATATAAATTGTTTATCCATTCTATCTCTTGTAAATAATGTTAAGCGATTTGAAATAAAATTTTTCAGTTTTGTAAATTGGTGTCATAACGTATCTTTAGGCAAATAAATCTTGAAATGAAACTATTATTTACGGATTTGATCGCGTTTAATTTTGCAATAATATTTCCGACGTTTCGATTGATTTACATCAGCCCTGGTCACGGGGGGGCTGAGGTGTTAGAAGTCCAGATGTCATAGTTAACTCGGGCTTCCTTCAGCTTTTATTTATTAATTTTGGTTCGATCTTAAATTAATCTTCTTTTCTTTCTTTCTTTCTTTCTTTCTTTCCGATGTGTATCAAACAGTTTACTTGAGTTACTTTCACGGTATATGGAGTATTACATTCATGCAAAGCTTTGTTCGCGGTGGGGTCGTATGGCGGGACGTCCACTTCCCTTGAATATGGTAGAGCCTTCTCCACCAGATGCTGTTCACAAGCGTAACACATGTGACAGCCATTGCCCTCATCGCTGAGGCTGGTCAGCTCGTATCTGTCTGACATGTTTTTTTTTTTTAATTTTTATTTTTAATATGTATTTGAATAATAATTATTTTTATAAAATGTGTTGAAGAAGATACCTACGGATTTTATACAGCAGTTTCTACACCTTCGAGATTTTCGTTTTACCCGACATTACGTAACGGTGGTAGATTGTATAAAACGTTATAATTTACAAAGGAATTTTAAACAATCAAAATTCTTTCTAAATCGTCAAAAATCTCAAATTAAAAAAAAAACTCTTTCATTTAATTTATATATTAATGAGGTAAACAAAGATACATTTAATTCTAAGCTTATTCAGTTGATCATAGAACCAGACTGAAACCGTTAACTTAATTGAATGTTCGTCTCTCCATTCGTTTCTTAAACGGTCTGTTAACTAAATGGAAGTTTACTGTCTCTTATAGCGCTCTTAGAAAAACAGGAAAAGGAACGAATTGAAACGAAGGCAATTAAAGACGATGACTGAAAAAGACTTTAACTGCCATTGCAAATACCAATTGAGTTTTTTTCTATATTGTTTGCTCTCATTTATTACCTTTGTTAAGAGTTATATTATACATTATGAAGTAGACTCTTACAACCAATACAAACACCGATTTTCATTCGGTACGACTCAACGTAGTGAAACTGGCTTACACAACACAATTTTTAAACGTGGTAGAGCCAAGCAGCGGCTTTAGCTGCTCCTCGAATGGACCGGCCCGACCGGATTGGTACCACAGCCTCGCAGAATACCGCCATGAAGTAGAAGCATCTTGTGCTTCTGCGTTTCGTTCGGTGAATGAGGTAACCGGAGGCCCCCCTCCCGCCTTCCATCCCCCTCCTCATCCTCCCTCCCATCTCCCAAATACTTTCAAAGGCCGGCAACGTACCTGCAGCACCTCTGGAGTTGCAGATATACGTGGGTGACGGTAATCACTTACCATCAGGTGAACCGCTAGCTCGTTTGCCGCCTTTCCCATAAAAAAAAAAATCGTCGCTTCTTCTGGGAATGGAATAAGCAGCCTGTAAGTGCCCACTGCTGGGTAAAGATCCCGTACTCAAATACCTCAGAGGGTTTTGGAGACAGGAAAGACCAGCCACGTTACTCCATTGCGTTTCACATATTCTCGAAATTTTTTTTTATTATTTCTCAGACATGCTGGTTTCCTCACGCTGATAATGACGGCACCGGGCACGTGGTAAATACAGCAATCGTAACTGCTATTAACAATTTTAGTGGTGCTGGCCACCGGGAATCGTACCCGGGGAGGTCACTCGCGCTCTATGACACTAAAGCGAGCGCCCAGACCACTAGGCTACCACGGCTCAGACCACTAATGTTTGGTGTAATTACCTCTTACGTAATTCAAATCGAATACTATGAATCCGGTGAAGTGCTAAATTGTAAATAAGTTTGTAGAATAGTTAAGGATAACTTACGAGTGTTATATTACAAGAGTTAAAATAAACGATAGAGTTTTACCGAGTTACCACAAATATTTCATTATTATTATATATATATAATATATATAATAATAATTATTATATATATTATATATATAATATAGTAATGAAATATTTACTAAATATACTGAATATATACGTTCACGAGAACGCTGAATATTGCAATTAAATCATCTCAAAGGGCCGCAAAGTTCACCAGCTAAACAATTTCTAAGGTATTCAATCTGAAAGGGGAAAATTGAATTAGTTTATAATTGGTATTCATTCGGCTCTACGGCTGCCAGATTTGATGTAAATTGTTATTTCTTTAAAAATCTCAGATTTATAATTATATGGCGTCAAATTCTTTTCTATATTACATAACGGATTACGGAATTTTTTTATGGTGAAGGCGGCAAACGAGCAAGCGGTACACCTGATAGTAAGTGATTACCGTCGCCCGCGTACATCTGCAACACTTGAAGTGCTGCAGGTGCGTTGCCGGCCTTGCAGCATATTTGGGAGATGGGAGGGGGGGGGAGAGGGAGAGGGCCTCCGGTTACCTCACTCACCGAACGATACGCAGAAACACAAGATGCCTCTACTTTAAGCCGGTATTCTGCGAGGTCTCGGTACAACCCCGGTCGAGCCGTCCCATTCGATCAGCAGCCGCTTGGCTCTACCACGTAAAATAAATGTACCGAAACAATAGATATTCTATTGCTATGACAAGTGAAAAGTTTATAGAAATTTGTAATTGCTATTCCTATAAGCTTTTCTTATACGAATCAACCTATTTATTTAATTGTCTATTTGGGATTAATAATTAAACCGAGGAGAGGAATAATTCATTAGTAAAACAATTCAGTTCTCGTATTTTGAACTTTGTTACATAACTTTTAACACCGTTGCGATAAGAAATTATCTTGGAAGACTTTTCGCGTCTTATTTTATTCTCACTGAAAGCTATTTATGTGCTTTTTAGTTAAATCGTTTTTGTATTCTTAGCAGCTCGAAAGAAGACTGCAATGAAACGCCATTTGAATACATAAAAAGTACTGGCAATTGAATCATATAAAATAAGGAATGTTCAAAAGCTTCATGCATTTTGCTAAACAAAGCTTTACAATTAATATGTTTATTTAATTTATAAGTATGCCATTTTACGTTTATCTATAAAGTACTTGATAATAAATGAAATATATACTCCTACATAAATGATGTCCGTTTAAAAAGATATATAATATGGATTGGTGTGGTTGGTTGGGTTAATATGGAAGAAGATTGTCTCTACCTACCCCGATGGGAACAAGGCGTGATTATATACATATATACATAATATGGGTTCCTAAATTGTTGGTTGCGCTTACCATATAATTTCACCACACCATAGGTTGACTGATAGAGAATGCCTATAGACATTAAGTCTGCCGTTTTGTGTCCTTCTATATAAAGGAATGCAATAAAGATTAAATAAATTAATAATAAAGTTAACGCTTGCGAGTGTTGCCTTTTGGTAGTATTTCGTGGTAGATTTAGTAGGAACGCACACTTGTATTTATTTCACTGATTTTTTACATTTATACCAACACCAGTTATATCGAAGGTTTAAAAAAGAACGCGTTAAAGTTAGTTTTTAAGTAGCAGCCTGTAAGTGCCCGCTGCCGGGCAAAGGCCTTCTTCTCAAATATTTCGAGAGGGTTTTGGAGCCGATAAGGATCTGCCGCGCGGCTTTAGTGCAGGCTTTACATGTTCACGAAATACTTTTTTTTTATTTTTCAGACATGCAGGTTTCCTTCCGAAGTTTTCCTTCACCGCCGAGCACATGGTAAATACAGCACTTAGTTACTTTTAACAATATGAGTGGTGCCGGCACCGGGGATCTAACCCAGGTCACACGCGCTCTACGAAACTAAATTATAACATTGTAACATTATTAAATTAGCAATTTTATTTATGATTGTAAATTTAATTATGTTAGCATAGACGAATAGCAATGCATTCAGTGCGCTGTCGAATTCCAGGTTTTTCGCAGAGGCACGCGTCGATTGATTTCTCGGGATCTTGAGTAAGCGGCTATGCATATCTTATGTGTAGAATCCGCGGCGCAGCGGGTCGCGACTTCGTTTCCCTCGCGGGACTAGTGTTTATATTTACTACAAATAATATTTCCGGATCTGGGTGTCGGTCCATTTGCAATATATGCATGCAAACTACCTCCGCGACACAGGAGAAATTCCTACGGTGGAAGGTACGGTCGTTTCAAGAAGAAAGTCGTTGTAGAATGAGAAACCTGGAGAATGAATTAAGAATTGTGAATTTCTGTACGTTCACGGGAAAGACATGCGGTCACTGTAAAACAAAATCTACGGCAAGCCGGGCAAAGACCTCTACTCAATTTTTTTTTAAAAGATTTTTAATAGGTTCCGGAACAAGGCGGAAACCGACACGCTCTGCTTCAAATTTGTTTTCATCTGTTACAATTTCATTAAGATGCTTGCCTATGCAAATTTTGGTGCTAACTTTGTTTAGCTCACTGGATTCTTTCCGGAAAATCAAAAATAAACATTATAACGGTATGACCTTCACTAAATTACATTCTTAGGATATGCTTCATAAAAATAAATGCGATTATTCTTACTTGTTATAACTGCATCTATATTCACAATTGTTAATATCGCTTGTACTAGTTCTACAGCATATTTCAATTATTATTTAAGAAGTACGATTGATGTGAAGATAACTGACAGGGTTCGAAATAATGTGATCAGAGAGCGTTGTGGCGTGAAAGACGATGTAGTGACACGAATTGAGAAAGGGATGCTGATCGGATTTGGACATGTGGAGAGGATGAATGAAAGTAGGTTGACGAAACAAATATATGAGGCGAGTGTAAATGGTCGGGAGAGAAAGACCTAGGCGAACATTTCACGATCAAATCGGAGACGTTCTGAAAAAAGGCCAGTTCAAGAGTATTCTAAACCAACGAGTATGCATGCGAAGATTGATGAAAGTGGGAGAAGCGAAAGACTTATGTCAGGACCGTAGCAAGTGGAAGAAGATTGTCTCTGCCTACCCCGTTGGGAACAAGGCGTGAATATATATATACATAAAAAAATATAAATAAATTACTAGAATCCCCCAAACACTTTTGCCTTACATCATACTGGTCGATTATTATATTAGTCAAAATATTTATTTAAGTTACGAAAGAAATTCTGGAACCGGTTTAAATTATTCTCATGAACAATGTCCTTTTTTGTACCAAAATGTCTCGTACGAATATAGGATTCAGTGAAATGGTGAGAGTGGCCTCTAAATAGAATGGTTAGAAAATATAATGAGGAATATAAAAAAAAGAAGTGGGACATTTCAACCAAAATTTCCGAACTTGGAACTAAAATGCGGAGGGCATTGCGCAATAACTTATAGGAGAAAATCGTAGGTTACTTAATTATTTAATTTGTCTTTATTTTAATTATTAATCCTTCTTTGTTTGTTTTGTTTCAGCTAATATTGTTGTCAAGTTGTAGTTTTTCATAAGTAGTTGATCTTCCGCTTTCCGTGGTTGCCTTAAGTAAGGTGGCACTAGACTTTTAAAAAAAAAACTGTTTTTGTTGCGTTAACCTTGTAAATAAAATAAGGTATATGACGTTCAAGCATAGCATCTGCGCAATGTTGCAATGATTAAATTTGAAGTTTAAATAAAAGGGTTCCTCGTTCAATTTTATTTTCTACCTTTACAATGTTTGTAGAAAACACTTCGAGCTTTAACCTCGGCAGCAGGCCAAGACGTGATTAATGTCGGGCACTCGACGTGGAAAATTTATCTTCTAGTTGTTAAATTCAGGACCCTTTATCACTAACTATTGCTATAAAGGGGATTTTAAAAATAATATTTTCTTATATATTTTAACCTTGGCCTGATCAAATCAAATCATTTATTGAACATAATTAACATGTATTTCGCATCATCATCATCATCATCATTTCAGCCTATCAGAAGTCCACAGCTGAACATAGACCTCCCCCAAAGATTGCCACGAAGCTCGGTCCTGAGCAACCTGCATCCATCGACTTCCCGCAACACTGCGCAGGTCGTCACTCCATCTTGTGGGTCTCCTACACTGCGTTTGCCTGTACGTGGCTGCCACTCGAGAACCTTTTGTATTTCGCATGGCTTATGTAATTATTTTTTGGTTTCGTAATGAGGATCCTCTGACAGTGAAAAACAGAGGAAAGAAACTCCGTAGATATCAAAACACCTCCACCACACCAGATAAAAAAACCTCTTAATAGTACAAATTACAATATTTTTTCTAGGAACCCTCTTCATTTATTCCTTTATATCTTAATATTTTATATTATATCCTATATATTTTAAGTCTAAACAATTTTTTTAAACCTATTGACGGGATGATTTTACGCACTTACTGGGATTTTGTTCGTGGCTCAAGACCTGGGTTTGATTTAACTTTCATAGCACCCATGTTACCAGAGCTCTCTCATCGGTAAGGTACCGCTCAAATTGTTAATATTAAGCGCTGAATAACGTGTTCGGCTGTGACTAGTATCATCGTAAGGACACCTGCATATCTGTCCAATAATAAAACAGAAAATATTTAAAATGAAACTGTTATTTACGGATTTTAACGCGTTTAATTTTGAATTCCGACGTTTCGATTCCTTTACAGCAGCCGTGGTCACGGGGGGACTGAGGTGTTAGAAGTAAAAACAAAATTAAACGAGATAAAATCCGTAAATAATAGTTTCATTTGATATGTGTAGTGTTCGCGTAAATATAAGGCATCATTAAAAAAAATATTTTAAGTACATGTAAAAGCCATCGTTTGCAGATTTTGGCGCCCGGTGTCAGTGCCCAGTGCAGGTCTTACAAAAACTTTAACAGACCGATGACGGTAGCACGCACCTTTGCCGCTGCTGCCCGTCTTCCGTCTGGTCATCTGCCATCTGCCATCTATCGGTAGCAATTGCGATTTTCAAGGCTTTTCTCTTCGTGGCCTTTTTTTATGAGAAAGGGTCAACAGCAGAGGAGCTGCTTCTGCTAGTGTTGCAGTGGGTGACGGTAATCACTTACCATCAGGTGAGCCGCTAGTTGGTTTGGCCCCTTTCATATAAAAAAAAAATTCAGTCTGAGATAGTCGGAGAAGGTGCCAGACTTGGGTCAGACGCTACTTGCCGTATAATCGTTAGACGAGTAGACAGAAAAGGTCGATGTTGGCTTTCGTATGTAACTGACATGATGGATCACGGTACGGACGTAAAAAAAGTAAAGTAGCTTGCTGGATAAAAGCTTTTAATATCTGAGAGGGTTTTGGAGTCGAGAAGGGCCCATCACGCTGCTTCATTGCGGGCTTACGGGCCGTAAGTGGCAACAAGTGACACCTGGGATCGTACCTAGATCATTCGCTTTCTATGAAAGTAAAGTTGACCACTAAGCTGCCACAGCTCATTGTTAATAAAATAGACAATTAATGAAGTAATTTTGAAACATATTATTTATAAAAGTACATTACTACTGTGAAGACACGACGCTATCAAAATAATTGTTATTATAATGACATGTAATACAACAATACATCGTCGTTTAGAACTTTGTCTTTATATAATTTAATAAAAATATCTACTTAGAATTTTATTAATTAAATTTCACAGACCCAATGTTTAAAATGTAAGAAATATATTTGCTTTTAATTTCGGTGTAGTCGGTAAAAAGGGGAAGGTAGTACAAAATAATAACAAATTGATTGCCACAAAGGATATTTTAAGCTGCTCACAAACAGACATGTGCAAAGTGTTTACATTCAACAGGGAAAATAGGCAAACATTTATCGGTTATATTTTTGGCAAATTTAATTGGTAATTGTTTTAATTATTCCGAAAATGTATTCGTAACAGTTTTTGTATAATGTCTTGTTTTGTTACTGAAATAGTGATAGCCGGGTTGTCTAGTGGTTAGCGTATTCGACTCTTGAGCGCTGGGTTCGAAACTCAGATTGAGTAAATTTTTGTAAACAATTGATTATTTTTCGAGTCATTCTAATGTGTCATTTCTGGTGTCTCCGACACTACATCTGACCCAACCTCCGATGTAATCGCTTAGACGTTACATCGGATCCTGGCAGGAAAAATGATCCTATATATTGATGCACACACACTTGCGGCACTAATAATATATTGCCTTATATGGCATATTATAGTGCCGTCAACTTAAGACTTAAAGGAATGCCGCATTAATGAGACATGAACTCTCTGTTTCCTATAGGAGTTACTCCTATGAGATACGTTTGAGCAGCTTCGGATAATCTGCTGTCACATATATGGCGTAAAAGTCGCATATGGTATGACCAGTGCTGGAGACGTGGTAGAGCCAAGCGGCTTCTGCTACTGCTCGATTGGGCAGGCTCGACCGGGTTGGTACCACGGCCTCGCAGAATACAGGCGTGAAGTAGAGGCATCCTGAGCTTCTGCGTTTCGTTTGGTGAGTGAGGTAACCGGAGGCCCACTCCCCTCGCCATCTCCCAAATATCCTTTAAGGCCGGCAATGCACCTGCA
This sequence comes from Bhutanitis thaidina, assembly GCA_029286595.1. Classification (NCBI taxonomy): domain Eukaryota; kingdom Metazoa; phylum Arthropoda; class Insecta; order Lepidoptera; family Papilionidae; genus Bhutanitis; species Bhutanitis thaidina. The sequence goes on along the minus strand of JAGSMS010000020.1, from coordinate 1,698,124 downwards.
GCCTCCTCTGGCGCTACAGATGTACGTGGGCGACGGTAATCACTTACCACCGGGTGTACCGCTTGCTCGTTTGCCGCCTTTCCCATAAAAAATAAACCTTCGAATTATTTAAATACAGGGATGTTAACTCAACGAGCAGGTGACCTGAGCACTGTGCCTTAAATAATTATGCCATTCGCTCATTTTCGTATTCCTATCAGCTCATGAACATAATGAAATGCCACTTTAAGTAAGAGTAAAGTAATGTTAGATGCAAGTCACGCAGTTGAAATACGAGTGGAGACGTGATCCCTTGTTCCTTTTAATTTGTGCCTGAAACAAATGAAAGACTAAGTTTCATTTGTTCCAAATGCAGGGCATGCGACCTTAATTTGAATCGATTTCCAAATTAAGCCAGATGGACCGGACCGGACCTCGTCTGGATGTGGTATTAAAAGCTAAGCTCTGGCGATAGATTGACGGTGGTAAATCCATCCGAAGATGCGTTGCCCAAATATGAGATTTGGTTTTGGGTGGCGACGTTTTACATTAAAAGTTCAGTGTGGTCAGAAGGAGCATATTGTATTACACAGAATGTATGACTGGTATTTGTTAACGCTTCCTGGAATATGACAAATGTACAGCATTAGATTCAATTCTATCATACTGATAGAAAAGAAAAAGAACAGAAGACCTCATAAAAAGTTTGCTTTTAAAAATAAAATCCGTAAACGCTACAAAGGTGTTACAAGTCTGTACAAGTGTCACTGATAGTTATTTCGACGTTTTAGTTGTTCATCCAGACATACATATTTGTTTGTATTTCAGTTGTAACATTTATTATTCTATGTGTATTTGTATATATTGTATGTATGTAACTACCTATCTATATAAGTATATATTTCGATATTTATATCGTGTTACTTGTAAGATTTTCTTCGGCCGCATCGCCTCTATAATAAGTTTATCTCTGCTTAGCCTAATGGTAGATTGAAAGAGAATGCCTTTAGGCATTAAATCTGCCATATTTGCCACTATGTGCATAAAAGTTGAAATAAATAAATAAAAGTAAAGTAGCAGTCTGCATGTGCCCACAGCTGGGCATAGGCCTCCTAGCTAAATAACTGAGATAGGTTTGGAGCCGAGAAGGGCCCGCCTCGCTGCACCAGTGCGGGTTTGCGGGCTTCATATATCCTCGACATAATTTTCGTTTATTATTTCGCTGCCATGCAGGTTTCCTTACGATGTTTTCCTTCACCGCCAAGGACATGATAAATACAGCACTTCCGATTGCTATTAACAATATTAGTGGTGCCGGCACCGATCGGGATCCAATCCAGGTCACTCGCGCTCTATGAAATTAAAGTCAGCGCTTAACCATTCAGCGACCACTAAAATTTCTTCTATTGAGTTCTAAAATATTTTACGCTACATAAGATCATGGTGACAATGACCCACATGAGGTCATCGACCTCCCCCGTGCACATTCCCTTTGCCTGGCAATTTTTTCCGTATAGTTCAATCTTAAAAGATTATTTATGAAAACGCTAGAGAAACCTTTAACGTCGGACACAATGTAATTAATAAAACAATCCATTCCAAATAACTTCTACTTTTGTAATAAAAATAAAGCATTGGATGGAAACGAATTTTTCTTACGTTTTTCTTACATTTTTCGTACACCTCTCGCACAAAGATCGCGCAATTTCGCGCTGGCAACCGGCCAAGTAAATAATGTCATTGAAGGTAGAAAATTTTATCATACATATAGACCCTCTTGGAGATTTAAAGATTCTCCTTTATAGTACCTTAAAGTAACTATAATTCCTGCATTGTTTTCAATATCAAATAACGTCCTCCGGGTTATGTCACAGCACTTTTCAAATGCCAATTTTCCTTGTTTTCTTTTGGATCGGCGGCAAACGAGCAAGCGACTAACCCGATGGTAAGTGATTACCGTCGCCCACGTACATCTGCAACATCGGTGAAGCTGTCATAGTGAGACAGATCAAAGTAGTACCTTTAATAATTTCACATTATGTTAAGGAATATGTTGTACGGAATATTACGCATCTCATTAGTTTTTATTTGTGTCTAATATCTAGATATATTTATTAGTAATTTAGTTTTTATGAGTTTTTAGTTTTCAATTTAGTGTTTAAAATTTCACCACAACATCATCGGCAGTATCTACCAGTCAATATGCGGATTGTAATTTCTTAGTTAATTTTAACTTAGATAATTAGTTAATCATAGCAATTATTAGCTTCATTACATTTTTATTATTACGTACTCGTAAATGTATGGATTCTGTACTTCTGCTGAAAGAGATTATAGCAATTATTTATGATATTGTTCATTTACTACCACCTTCATTGATTACCTACCAATTATAATGCATCGTGCAATTGTTTTTCGAAAGGTTCTCGAGTGGCAACCACGCACAGGCAAACGCAGCGTGGAACTGTCGTGTCCTCCACAAAATGGGGTGGCAACCTGCGCATTGTTGCGGAAAGTCGATGGATGCAGGTGGCTCAGAACCGAGTTTTATGCCTATGCTAAGCAGTGGACTTGTGGTAGGCTGAAATAATGAATTGTGTTTTCAACTAGAAATCCATCACCTCTGCCTACTCCTATTGATGCCAGACGTGAGTGCTACTAGGACCTAAATTATGCCTTATTTTTTCACTCCTACGCATAAAAAAATTATGTATTTGTAGAGAAAATATGGGTCTTATTTATTTATCGCCAAAAACATTTGTTTAAATCTTATTTTATTATTCAATACTTCGTACACTGAGGGGACATATCGTAACTTGTCCTTTTTCACTGCTCACGTTAACAGAACACATAATGCACGATTTCCTCCGGCTCAAGTCGGCTTTTTATTTTCCGGAAATAGATGGGCTACCACACCCGGAATATTTTATGATAAATCCCATCGTACATTTTCTATATTTACGGCGGTGTGTGTAAATTTACGTAAATGTCTTACAATCTTGGATATTTGAGGCGATAAAATATAGGCAAGGAAATCTATAGCTAATACTTAATTTTTTTTTTAAAGTAACCCGAATTTAAAGCGAGCAAAGCCGAGGTGAAAAGCTTATATAATTTTTGTTAAGCGTGGTAGAGCCAAGCGGCGGCTTTTGTTGCTGCCCGAATAGGCAGGCTCGATCGGGTTGGCAGAATACCGGCGTGAAGTAGAGGCATCTTATGCTTTTGCGTTTCGTTCGGTGAGTGACGTAACCGGAGGCCCTCTCCTCCTCTCCATCCCCTTTCTGATCCTTCCTCCCATCTCCCAAATACCCTTTAAGGCCGGCAACGCACCTACATTACCTCTGGTGGTGCGGATGTACGTGGACGACGGTAATCACTTACCATCAGATGAATCGCTTGCTCGTTCGCCGTCGCCTTTCCCATAAAAAAAAATGTATTCGTCTTTCTAATCAAATACGTCAGGTTTCTGTACTACGTACGTACATTCAATTAATTTCGATTAATCTGATGAGTTTTGTTAACAACAAATTAGAAATTTAAGCCCAAATTGAAAATTCTCAGAGCCCTATTCAGTGAAGTAAAAAAAAAAGGGATATTCCAATTACGAATTCAAGAGCTATCGTTTATTAGTCGTTGAAATCAAGTTGGTCCTAACTATATTTACATAAGATGTTTATAGGGTACGCAATGATTCCTCGTGGCCTCGTGGCTTATGCTGAGATGGTCCTTTCTGCCGCTTCATCACAACACACACAAATTCCTTGTGATATAAAAACACTTATTTTTTTATAGCACAATTTATTTATTTTTAATTTCCGGTTTTTTTTGTGTACTGTACATTATGTGTAGATGTAAGTGTAGGAATAAATGTCTTTATGTCTTTATGTCTTTATGCCTTTATGATTATGGTTTTCCAATTGGCACGACTATATGTAACCAAACGGCCTTACGCAACTCACTTTTCACGTTTCCGGAAGATGGAACCTGGCAAAGCTCATCACCGTTTTTACTCTCGGAGATTACCATGAGATATGCCATGTCTAGGCACCTATGGGCAAAATACGACAGCTGATTTAAGAATCTATCTCGTCCCTTGTAAAGTAAAGTAGCAGTCTTTAAGTGCCCACAAATATTTTTTGATAGGCTTCTGGAGCCGGGAAGGGCCAGCCACGTAGCTCCAGTGTGGGTTGGCGGGTCAATATAATATTTCTGAGACATGCAGATTTCCTCACGATATCCTCCTTCATCGTCGAGCACGTGGTAAATACAGCACGGCCACTGGGCTACCACGGCTCCCCCTCGTACCTGTCACACTGTAACATTAGTCATCTTATCGTAATGCATCACCGCGGTGGAACTATAAAGTGGCAAGGAAAGAGAAAGAGATAACAAAAAGTGTTTCTCCCTGTCTCTCAGTCCCTCGTCTATCTTACTTAACTTCCATTATCCATGGAGTATTCCGCTCAAACGAAAGAACTTCCCCCTTGTACAGTATAATTACATAAATGAGGTTTGTCTGACCTGTCTCTCTCTTGTGTAATAAATATTATTAACTAAGTAAATATTACATAGTAATTTTTTAATGTTGGGTTATATACGTATGTTCACGTCTGGTTGGGTTTTTCCCCTTTGTTATTCCACATTCACTTAGTTTTGTAATCCTTTTTAAATTATACATATTATAAAATATTATATAATAATAATATTGAGGTGATCAGAGAGCAATATTTACTGAGTAAATATTGTATGGGTAATTATTATTATTATTGTGAGGTTATTTACATATATACACGTCTGGTTGGGAGGTATATATAAATATGCATACATACATAAAATAAATTATAATTAAAATACTTATAAGATAAATAAAAGGCCCACGGCAGGGGAGACCAGACGGCCGAGTGTAGGGGGAAAGGGAAAGTAACCGACGGACTATGCGAGCGATATCAAGGAGTCCCGCCTTCTGCATTTGAGGTCGGAGCAGTCCGTCATGGAGTCCCAGCCGCCTCAGATGTTCCGAGAGGCTGACCGGGAATAACCCATTTGCAGAAACGTCTGTCGGAATAATTTCAGTCGGCACACCACCTCACATGTCGGTCACCTCGTGAGTCACATCCAGATAAAATCTTCTTTTTCTGCTTTCACGAGGTTGTCATATGGAATGGTGATGTCTACCAAAAATATCCTCGACTGTGCCCAGTCTATCAACACGATATCAGGCTCGTTCTTGAATTATTATTATTATTATTTATGTAGTGTATTTTTATGAATGGATGCCACATCCATTCATAGAACTGATATGTACATACGTCGGCGCGTTGAGCAAATCCCGAGAAGCAAACTTTTTTGGAAGATTGCACCACTGATTAGGTGGGTTCGGAATATTTTTATTTTAAGATATAACAAATATATTTTCTGACTGACTTATGTCTTCGTGTTCTTTTAGTTCAGTTTATATTACACTATTTTTTGTGTCTGCGTAATTATACTGCAGGGCCTATTTGTTATGCGTGTATTGAAGAAATGTGTCTTTCTTTCAAACAACTACCACATAATGAATTAAGAAGTCAGTTAAAATCAAACTAGTTTGCAGTGAATATTTCTTAGCAGTGAATAAATCGCCGTCACGCTCGGATCGGTGACGCTGATTCGGGAATGCTCGGCTCCAGTCGACATCTCTGGGCAGTGAACGAAACTGTGCCTCGGGTCGGTGACGCTCAATGAACATAATAAATAATGTCCGTCACATAACATCAATGTAATTATACACATGGTATAATCAAGCGGGGGTTTTTGCTGCTGATCGAATGAGCCGGCTCGACCACCATGATCTCGGGTTTAGTACAGCATCGCAGAATGCCGGCGTAAAGAAGAGGCATATTGTGTTTCTGCGTTTCGTGCGGTGAGTGTCCGAGTAACCGGAGGCCTGGTCCCTCCCCCCTCCAAAATATTCTTAAAGATCAACAACGCACCTGCAGCTCCTCTGAAGTTGCAGATGTAAGTGGGCGTCGGTAATCACTTACCATCAGCATCCGATAACCAACAAAAAAAAAACATTAAAACTCCTTGAACAAGAAACTATGTTCTTTACCGAAATATTCGATAAAATAATAGCAACACCTGCCAAATCATACATCATACACGTTCAAACATGTTTTACCTCCAGCATGTTGTAAGTTGTCACTCCGTCTAAAGTAGGCTTTATTTATAATGTGTTTTTCATGTAATATAACAGAGAGATCATCTATCACCGGAAAAGGTGTCGCTGGAATAGGTAACGAAACACTATGTTTTGTTTTGTTATTTCACTATTATATAACGAATATTTTAACCAGATGTTTGGGTAGTGAACGTTAAACATAAATTCATAATTAAATTCACAGATGTGTGATAATGATCCCCATAATTACTTTTACAGTTTTAATGAATCCATTTATTATCTCCACATTTTGTAGCGCTGTGTTTTGTTTTCCTTCTTAATTTGTTTATCACTCTTTGTTACAATGTTTAATTGACATTTTGTTTTTAATTCATTTTTCTAGAATCGAAATCCATGGCCCTCAGATTTTCACCGGTTTCGATATTTATAGGTGTTAGTTTAACACCATGAAGTACTACTTATGGAATACTTGTGCTACAAAAATTTTTTTTTTATAGAAAAGACGGCAAACGTGCAAGCGGTTCACCTGGTCGTAAGTGATTACCGTCGCCCACATACATCTGCAACACCATAGATGCTGCAGGTGCGTTGCCGGTCTTTAAGGATATTTGGGAGATGGGAGGGAAGAGGAGGGGAATAGGAAGGGGGTGTGGGCCTCCGGTTACCTCACTCACCGAACGAAACGCGGAAGCACAAGATGCCTCTACTTCACATCGGTATCCTGCGAGGCCATGGTAACAATCCGGTCGAGCCGGCCCATTCAAGCAGCAGCACTTGGCTGTACCACGCTTGAAAAACATAGTAAAACATAAACACTATGGTTTATTTAAAAAGCACGTACATCGACAAACTTTCACTATTAACTAATGTTTATAATCGGGAAGGTAACTGACGAAGAAAAAACTAATAGCGTAGCTATTGAACATAAAAGACGTTCTTGTTTTAAATTTCTCCAATTATTAATTGCGAACCACCGGTTGGGATAAATAAAATTAAATCTCAAACCACACCTACCAATGCAGGACCTCAAAATACTGTACTTACTGCGTAGATCGAACCAGAAATAATTATCAAAATGCCGAAGACTGCCCTGCTATGTAACAAGTACGTCAAACGCCTCAGTCCCTACGTGACAATGGGCGTGGTGAAGTAAAGCTTTACTTTACTTTAGCAGCCTGTGAGTGCCCACGGGAAGGGCGCGTCACGCTGCACCAGTGCATACCGGTTTCCTCGCGATGTTTTCCTTCACCGCTGAGGTAAATACGGCTCTTAAAATGGCTATCAACAATCTTATTGGCACTGCTCTATGTAACTAAAGCGAGCGCCCTAGCCACTAAGCCACCACGGTATCCGAAACGTCGCAAAAATAAATAATCAAAAAGTATTCGCACTAGTAATTTTTTTTTTTTTATGAAAAATAGGCTTGCGTTTGACCTCAATCTTGCCCGATGGAAGGCAAAGATGAGGCCTAGGATGGAACACGCTTGCCTAGATGTCTGTTCACTTTGGCCTTAAAGATATCCAGATTATAGTTTTCTGGTAAAACTGACCTCGGCACAGAGTTCCACTCCTTAGCCGTCCGCATAAAGAAAGAAGAGGAATGAAGTCATAATGCGAATCAGATATGATTATATTTAATGTTGAATTATATCCATAGTGTCATCGTTATGTACTCGGTTAGTTATTTTCTGGAATAGAAAGTTAATGTAGAAATAGACTTACAACGATCTCGTTTCGTTCCACAAAGAACACACGGGTTCGCCAACTGAATACAGAATGAGGACGTTACTGTATGCCGTGTCGAATACGGTACAGTTAAGTGAAATTGTTGGTGTTTTTATATAGTGAAACAATATAATAAAATGTATAGGTTGTGAGAGGGAATATTCTAATATTTACCTCCCAATGACAGCGTCAACTGCACGCCGTGCGCTCTGTTGGATGGAAAAATACTTTTCTCCCCCCACCCCTGGTACCAAACATCCTTAAAGGCCGGCAACGTACCTGCAGCACTGGCCCCATCAGATCGACCAACCGACCCATTCTCGATTAACTGTACAAACCAACACAAACATAATAATGAAAATGTAAGATTATTTGAAAATACATATTTTTTTAAATAGAGTTAATTGGTTATAATACTATAATTGTGCTCTAGCGTTACTTTAGTTTAATAATAATTTATTTTTATTAGATATAAAATTAAATATATATAATATCGTACCTATTTCAAAGTCCTTTCTATACATATTAATGCAATAAATATTGAGTAATGAACATGTTATGACTCCCTTCATCATCATCATCATTTCAGCCTATGTTCAGCAGTGGACTTCTGCCACTGCTGAACATAGGCCTCCCCCAAAGATTGCCACGAAGCTCGGTCCTGAGCCACCTGCATCCATCGACTTCCCGCAACACTGCGCAGGTCGTCACTCCATCTTGTGGGGGGTCGTCCTACACTGCGTTCGCCTGTACGCGGCTGCCACTCGAGAACCTTTTTTTCCCCAGCGGTTGTCAGTTCTGCGAGCTATGTCTTCTGGCCTCCCTAAAAGTTCTAAAAAAAAAATCGTCCATCCTGCAACTCCTTATCTTTCTGAGGTTGCCGAACGAGAATAATATATTCCACTTACTAACAAATTAAACGATAACGTGATACGATTCACATTGACGGCTATTAAAATCACAGTGATATTTAAACTATTTCCAAAATACCCTTGGAATATTCCAAGCTTTACACCAAACAAAGGCCTCGTTCTCTGCCCCTCGCATTAAATATTCAGACAGCGGACTTATTTATTTCGGGTAAAGGAAACGTCAATACCGGGAAATCCGGTTTTGTTTTTATAGAACTCGGTAAACGCAGAAACACGCTCAATTTAGTTTCTTTTCTGCTATTTATTACATAAATTGGAGGATTATGAATCGCAACGATCGGTATGCTGGTATGTGTTTGGACTTCGAAAATATGTACCATGTATCAGAATTTCGCGAAAAACTTAAGTGGCTTCCAATCCGCTTCGCAGAAATACTCACATTCTTTCTCTTTTATACTGAGTTCTATTCAATCCCACTACCTTAAATAGCGGTTCGAGTTTCTCGGGGATTCTCACTGTCGATCACTTCGCTCTGATAAGAACCTTACTTTAAAAATTCCATACCATAACACTTCCTTCTATTCTAAATCCTGTTCCATTGAAGCTATTCGGCTTTGGAACTCCCTACCACTTCATATAAATCGTGCGCAATCTCTAGATACTTTTAAAAGGCTGGTCAAAGCGCACTTCCTTCCTCCGTGGGTATATATTGTGTATTTATTTAGATACATCAGTATATATATATTTTTGATGCTTATCGCGTAGAAGCGATCTCTACCACGCAACCACTTTGCAGAGGATATAATGACCAGTGAGCAAGGGTTAAGGGTGCATGAAAGTTACTAAGAAATTGAAATATAATATAATAAATATACATTGATATAAACACAAACATACATATATATGTATATGTTTATATATGTACCCAATTGTACCTTTGTCTATTTTACGTTACTTTTTTTTCCTATTTTTGTTAATTGGTGTACAATAAAGTATATAGCATAAGCCATAGCATAACCCTGGATTCGAGCAGCAGCAGCAAAAGCCGCCGCTTGGCTCTAGAAATTTGTTTACTTTCATTATTAAGTAAGACAGTAGGATTATGTTTGACTGTATACAAATCAAGACGAAAGTAGAGGGTATAGAAAAGAGGGGGCACTTTGTAACAGAGAAATGTTCTCTGATAAAGACGGTTGCATTTAAACTACTGTTGCTTTCCTACTGTATAGAATAAAATAATAAAATTAATAGGTAATAAAAAACTAAAATGGTTTCAAATTTTTATGTATTTAGTTATAATTAAATCATATTTGGGGGAGGCCTATGTTCAGCAGTGGACTTCTAATAGGCTGAAATGATGATGATGATGATGATGAAATCATATTTAAAAAAATTCTACAATAACATTTGGCCAATAAAACATAAAAGAGAATACATGGCGTATTATTTGCAAGCTACCCTGTTAAATCTGAAATGAGCCCCGATATCTGTGTCGTCTATTTTTCCGTCTCAACAATAATGTGGAGACTGGAACATCTTGACAATTGGAGAGGTTTGTATATAAAATTGTATCTTAAAACAAATTATCTCGCTGCTCTTTGATCCATCACTCTTAGGTGACATGTGAAGAAGATAAACTACTTTTTTATATAGTTGATACGGACAATTTTGGCAAAGAGTAGAGCATTATAGATTTACAGAAGAGCATTCTTATTGTTAAGAGGCATTTTGGTCAAATAGAGAATAAGAAAAACAACAAGAGAAATTGTATAGAGTTTGACATTTACAGTTAATTATAGTTCAGGCCTAACATGCATTTTTTTTTTTTATATAGAAGAAGGGGGCAAACGAGCGTGCGGCTCACCTGATGGTAAGTGATCACCGTCGCCCACGAACATCCACAACACCAGAGGAGCTACAGATGCGCTGCCGACCTTTAAGGAAGGAATAAGCTCTTTTCTTGAAGGTCCCTAAGTCGTAACTATTCGGAAATACTGCTGGCGACAGCTAGTCCAGCTAGCTATACCACAAAGTCGAAGTGCGGGCATTGCAAATACACATTGTACTAAGTACCTTATTTTTTGTTTTCCATTTTTTTTATGTGCAACCTTATGGGTATCTGTTGGAAAATTTTCCTAATTTCAAGAACTCTTCATATCGTATACGTCGTCGTTTTCGTGCTCTGCTTTGGCCTGGTTCTAGTCCTATGGAAAGCAGTTCTCTTGCAGGACTGACGAGGAAACTAGTGTATTGACAACTGAAGTAATGGTACTTCAGTTGTGAATTGCTACCACCACTATCTGTACGCTGATGATATGCTGTTAAATATCATGAACTCATCAAGAGTATCAAAAATCTCGAGGACAATATCGACGTCATCAGAGGTTGTCCAAACAGATATGGGGTCACTGTAAGTCCTTCCAAATGTAAGTTAGTGGTTGTAAGTAGTTCAATGTTGCTAAACAAGATTTACAAGATTCCATTTTCAAGCTTAGTAAAAAATATCGGATTGCATAAATATTTGCATGTGTAAATTGAGTAAGGAGACTGATGTTTTTAAACATTTTTATTTGAATATAATCACTATTGAACATTATCTATTTCAAAATAATTCCCTGGGAAGCCACACAGCTCAAGAGACGGTACTTCCATTCCTCATAGATGTACAGGAATTCGAATATTGAAATCGCATTTAGCTGGTCAGCTACAACCATTTGAGCATATTCAAGTGTCCGGAAATGATGTCCGTTCAGATAAATTTTCAATCTCGAGAAGAGGAAAGAGCCACAAGGACTCAAGCATGGTAAATAAGGAGGCGAAGGAGATACAGAATTTTTTTACTTGGCAAAAACCCGTTATAGTTAGGTTTTTGGGAACCATAATGTTTTCCTTCATCACCAAACACTTGGTATATTCAGCACTTAAAAAAGATATTATTAATCAATTTATAACCGGGAATTAAAATCGAGCCTCGGTTATTTGCGTAAAATGACAATCAAAGTGAGCGCTCGAGCTCGAGAGATATTCCGTTCAACGGGTTCAGATCTGGACTGGACGATAGCCTGTCTTCAGCACTTATGAAGCCCGGAATATTATTTTCGCGCGAGAGAAAAAGAACATTTTAAATTGTAACATTATTTATTACCAGACTAAACAACAACTTACTAAAAAAGATGATATATATACTCTGCGGGAAAGCCTAGTGGTTAGAGCTACCTTCAAATTCGGTGACTCAAATTCAATCTCCTAAACGGACGACTTTCGAACGATTTACGATTTTATCATTACCATTGTATCGGTGGCTTGAACAGAATACCAAAAAGGCAACTGACCCACCACCAGTTGTACGTTGCTGCAATAAATTCAGATGAAAACTGGTTCGAAACGGGTCTGACCACCTGACATTTGTTTTATAAATTACTATTGATAGAATTTCTGAACAATTCGGAGGCAGGAAGATGAAAACTTAATTTCAAATTTCATCCCCTCGGTGACCTTTCTGATTACGGTTTTAATAAAACAGGTGACTTAAAGTTTCCGTTAAATCTGCTGTTTTTAGAACAAGGAAAAGTTTTTTTTTTATAATGAAGAGAACTTTGCGAAGAAAATTCGTAACATTTATTTTGTAACCACTTTACTTTTATCACGTGACTAGCGATATATATAAGAAAGAAAGAAAGAAAGAAAGAAAGAAACTTTGTTTATTACATCACAATTAGTTAACTAGTTATTAATAAAACAATTAAAAAAATAACAAGATTATAGATATTTTTTTCTGCCCTACAGTGTGATTCAACAAATGGGTCTACGCTCAGTTTATGTTACCACTATTGAGCCGGTAGTGTCTGCAATAGATACAACTCATCTATATATTAATTTAAAAAAAAAGAAAGAAAAAGACATTTGAAAGACCTGAAATAAAATCATGGGCTTATAAAATCATATAATACACCATGTTCGAGAAGCCAGATCCAGTAAAATATACCAGACCAAATATACACTGTGTCACGAGGATAGCAGCACCAAAGGTGCAAGATGTCAGACACTGACTGAGGGTGCTAATGTGCTCGCCTATTAGTCACCTATTGGGCTATTGCGGTAAATCCTTGAGCGACGCCTAGGTCCAGCAGTAGACTATTTACGAGGTAATGATGCTGATGATTAATCGATTCTCCAATACCTGATTAATATGTAATTGGGCGATCTAACTTCGTTTGTTTAGCCTATTATTACAGCCACGCTAACGATGTAGCGCAGTGACATCTGCTGTTGAGTAGCTAGCGTACTGGTTTCACAATATTCTATGAGATGTCGATAGAAGAAATATATTTTAATTGTTATTTATGTAAAGCGTGGTAGAGCCAAGCGGCGGCTTTTGCTGCTGCACGAATGGGCCGGCTCGACCGGGTTGGTAGCACGGCCTCGCAGAATACCGGCGTGAAGTAGAGGCGTCTTGTGCTTCTGCGTTTCGTTCGGTGAGTGAGGTAACCGGAGGCCCACTCCCTCCCTATTCCGCAGAGCAGATTCACTAGCAACTGGGCTAACCGACTGGCTCATGATTGGATACATATTGTAACTAATGTGAAAATCTTTGATGATCTTTATAATTCATTGCTGACTACTGGCTCCCCATATAGTGTAAGTAGTTTAATATCACAGTCTACCAAATAATATAGTAGTAAATAAAAAAATATTTCATCATCATCGGCCTGTCATCATTCACTGCTGCAGGCCCCTGCCGAGTAGCCGCACGGACCGCTGTAACACCTCAACATGAAGCCTGTCAAAATTTCTTGAATTGTCGCTTCGACCGCAACATGGCCGCTGTCAACAGCGCACGGAGTGTGAGCGACCACAAAATGGCCGCGGTCGCCATTTTATGTGTCAGTAGTTGGCGGTAAATTAATCTTCTGTGTTGCGATAACAATTATTTTTACTTTGAAAACAAAAGACAATTTTTGACGATTGTACACATCGGTTTTGTGCATAGCTCTGTTAATAAACCACAGAACTATTTTTTTACGATAATGATTCGTCCACAATGGATGGGGACTATGCTAATTTTAGCTCTACTCAAGCGTGGTAGAGCCAAGTGGCGGCTTTAGCTACTGCACGAATGGGCCGGCTCGACCGGATTGTTACCACGGCCTCGCAGAATACTGGCATGAAGTAGAGGAATCTTGTGCCCCACACACCTTCTCTATTCCCCTCCTCTTCCCCCCCATCTCCCAAATATCCTTAACGACCGGCAACATACCTGCGGCATCTATGGTGTTGCAGATGTATGTAGGCGACGGTAATCACTTACCATCAGGTGCACCGCTTGCTCGTTTGCCGACTTTTCCATAAAAAAAAAAAAAATCATTCCAGGAAGTGTTCAAAATAGCGGTTGCCTATTAAAAATATGTCGTGTCAAAACGGTTTGCCGCTCGAAGAGATTTGCCGTCATCACCAGGCTGAGCAACCCAGCAGGCGTTCATCATACCAGCCATCGGCAGCAGAAGACGATATTTTGATACTTTTATGACTCAGATAATCATCACTTCGATGGATAAAGAATTAAGTATCACATATATTATAGCAGGGTATTTATTCCGGAGAGGTAGCAAGTGGGTTGCGGAATCGCGTTCCGCTACGCAAAGTTGTGTTGAAAATCTGCTTACCCCTATCTATAGAAGCAGTCGGGTTATGTGGGATTCACATCGTCCATTTCTTGGACTCGATATTATGATTATACGTGGTAGAGCCAAGCGGCAGCTTTTGCTGGTGCACGAATGGGTTGGCTCAACCGGGGTAATAAATACCACGGCCTCGCTGAATACCGACGTTCGGTGAGTGAGGTAACCAGAGGCACTCTTCCTCTTCTCTCTCGCCCTCTTCACCTCCACTCGTCACCTTCCCAGTCCCCATATATCCACCTACACCTGCAGCTCCTCTGGTTTTGCAGATGTAAGTGGGCGACGGTAATCACTTACCATCAGGCGAGCTGCTTGCTCCTTTGCCCCTTTCACATTAAAAAAAGTGGTAATGGCAAATTCGTGTTCCTCATGCCGAAGAATAAAGTATATCATTTCATTGTATTTTTCTACAAATTTACCCAGAAGTTCTTAACAAACTGTACCCTTTTCAACAAAACCAGCGACAAAACTCTTTGAACGCTCCGATGGCCGTCTCATTTAACTTCAGCTGTTTCGTGGTGCGCGTTAATTGAGGTATCCATTATTATGCCTTAATCGGTGTTCTAAATTAGTTTAAAATTTAAGTAGAGAAGCAAATTTTACATACGATTACTGTGGAACTTTTTAAACGTAGAATAAACAATATCAAATTGAAATTTTCAATTAGGTTTGTTTTGTTGTATAAAAAATCATTTTGTAATTGACATTACTAGGTTTTATTTCATACGTGTTTAAATTAGCAGTCTGTCAGTCCCCACTGCTGGGCAAAGACCTCTTTCTCAAATATCTGTGAGGGCTTTGGACCATGGAATGGTCCCCCACGCTGCTTATTTTTATTATTCCTCAGACATGTTTCCTCACGATGTATTCCTTCACCGCCGAGCATGTGGTAAATACAGCAATCAAAATTGTCATTAACAATTTAAGTGGTGCTGTCAACGGTGTTCGAACTCAGGTCTCTCGCGCTCTTCGATACTTAAGAGACCACTAGGATACCATGGCTCGTGCATGTTTACCAGTCCCAAAGTAGGATTACCCATGTATTGGTAGTAAACAAGTTCCTAGATACTGGCAGTATCAACCAATTGGTTGATGATAAAATAAAATATGCATTGATAAACAATGGCACTTGTTGAATAATCTCGGCTCGATGGATACAACTAAGCTACTACAACTAAGACTCAATTAAGTGAAATGTAAAACAAAAGATTGACCAAGAAATCTTACTATATAGTTATTTTTAAAACTTGTTTAACGTTATCATGAATTTCTCTTGATTCATAATCCTTTGTAGTATTGAAGGTAACCCTCAAACGATTTCTTGAGTTTCACATCAGTAAGATTTCGTATTAAGTTTACACGAAAACATTTTTTAAATGCACCTTCAAGTCTATTGCAATTTCTAATTTGAAATTAGTGACGTTTTAGTTAAAATTTTTATTCGTAGACTTAATATGTACAGTTATTAATGTTATTATAAAAATACATAGATACTTACACATCCTTATATATATATGTATATATAGATACATACACACATATTGCATAATAATTAATAGGTTTACCGTATCATCGAAACTGAGAGTGATTAACCATTTTTTAATATCTATCTTAGCTTCGTGCATTGATTTTATTTTTATATTGCAATGTTTATCAACTGCGTTGGCTTTAGTAAACTATCCAAAACGGTAAGTGAAGCTTGAAGATGTAACGCACTACGATAAGAGTGGAAGGTCAGATGCAGTGTCGAAGACACGAAACGAACAACACAACACAAGCAGACAGAGATACAAAATCTATAAATAGTTAGAGTTTTTGCACATGGCACAGAAGTCAAGTACACTAACCAATGTGCCGAGGGTTCAACAAATACAGTGAAAAGTACTTAAATTATAACCATTTACATTTATTGATTGAAATATTCATATTTTAACTTTTCTAAAGGATTTCATCAAATATTTGTAAGATCTTCTCACAGTAATCTGTCAGCAGCGACTGACACCGCTCTCCATATATCTTCGGCAATAACTAGAATTTCTTCTTTCGGTATAATAACACTATCTTCACCTCTCGCCACTATATCTATATTAAACGTATACAGTACACCATTGTCTCTCATATAATCTGCACTGGTACCCGATGCTCTATCACCATATATTACAGAAGCTACACCTAAATTGTAATTGTCTTCCATCGCCCCAACCATTTCAAGTCCTAGAAGATGATGTTGTACAAACATTCCGCTAGCAGCTCTTTCATACTGCCAAGGATATGAGACAAAGCCCCCACTATTTTGCAAAGACACGTAGAGACGTATTCTACTTCCATATTCGTCTAGCAAGGACTTGACTAATTGACTTTCTACTTCCGAAAAGGGTTGAGTGCCTCCATAAAGATGACTGCAAGGACTTGAACTTGAGTCAGAAAAAAGCCAATCTAAGTCAAAATTGCGATTTATGTTAACACCGGGACAAATAGCTCCCATGTGACTCTGGGTGCTCCTCGATTTCGTCCACAAGCGTAACTGAAAGAATGGTTTAGTGAATTATCATACTTAAAGGTTATTAACTAAATTAAACAATATACAGAACATGTTTATCAGGCATCACATGTAATTTTTTTTTAACTTAGGTTTATTCAGCTGCGTCTTGATCAGCCAGAATAAGTCCACTGGATATAGGTGTTTCATAACAGTACTGACTAAAAGTGGCATGTCCTGCATTTAAAATTTCCACACTCTACACTAGGCATACTGGCTAATGAGCTCAAAACCAGAACCCTCGCTTTAGAGATGCTGATTCCCATCACTGATCAGCGGAATTTATTTTCGGCATATTCGGATGGATTTTTCAGTATTAGAGAGTTTGATATTTTCGGAAAAAGTTGGTACACTTAAAGCGTTTTAGTTTTCTTTTACAAAAATAAAAAAAAAAAACTGAATCAACACTTACATTCGTGTGCGTGTATTCATATCCATCCGGATTCAGTACGGGTATGATTATCCATTCGAATCTATCCAATAGTCTAGATTGATTGGCGTTCAGTAATTTATTTACGATGTTCAATGA
Source organism: Bhutanitis thaidina (assembly GCA_029286595.1). Lineage (NCBI taxonomy): Eukaryota > Metazoa > Arthropoda > Insecta > Lepidoptera > Papilionidae > Bhutanitis > Bhutanitis thaidina. The sequence goes on along the minus strand of JAGSMS010000020.1, from coordinate 1,680,642 downwards.
CGACGGAATAGTAATCCATTGCCTGGGATTGATTCCGGCTTCGATGATAATAATAGGTTTGTAGTTTCCTGGCGTTTGATTTGTCACTTGAACGTAAACAAGAGGTCTTCCCGCTGCTGTAATGCCAGCTTCTGTTACTTTTAAATTTATCTCGGTTGAATTCTCGTAAGTGGTTTCCAAAGATTTGATGTAATCTAAAATCTACCATAAAAAGAAGTTGGAAATGATTGCCTCGCATACTGTTCTTATTCTAAGTACGTTAACTAGGGACCAATCTTCCTAAATTTACCATTCCTATTTGACCCAAAATAATTGGAAGTTGATCCTTTAACTGATGTTAATAAATGATTTAACCTTGACCTAAGCAGCATGTAAATAATCCAATGCGCCCTGCATTGGACTCTCCCAAAAGCAGGATTTGCCATAACTGCCACGCTCGGCAAACAAATTGGCGATTACAGTACGGGACGTTTTGCCGCTGCTGCCCGTCTACGGCCTGTTTAATTCTGGTCTGGTATTTCTCTAGAGTATTATCCCGCCATCTATCGGTAGCCATTGCTATATTCAAGTCTTATCCCTTAGTCACCTCTTACGGCATCCACAGGAAGCAAGATGGTAGTAGATGTCCACTTATAATGCAAATTTTATCTAAGATTGGTGAAACACTCGTTAGCTTTGTAAGTACTTGTAGTAAATTTTGCTGCTGCTCGAAAGGGCCTGCTCGTACCGGGTTGGTACCATGGCCTCGCAGAATACCGGCGTTAAGTAGAGGCATCTTGTGCTTCTGCGTTTCGTTCGGCGAGTGAGGTAAGCGGAGGCCCACTCCCCCTCCGCATCCCCTCCTTACCATCACCCAAATGTTTTTCTTAAAGGCCGGCAACTATCCTGCAGCACCTCTGGTGTTGCAAATGTACGTGGGCGAAGGTAATCACTTGCCATCAGGTGAACCAATTACTCGTTTGACGCCTTTCTCAAAAAAAAATGTAACCATATACTATGCTACTTTTACGTTACTTGCTCCTAAGCAGTCCAACACTGACCTTGTGGATTTCTCTTAGTTCATCCACTTGGCAGGTGAATTGGTGATCTCATTACCAGATGCACCGCAACTTGAACGCTATTGCCCGTTGCGGTTGGTGTATTTTAGATCTGGCATATACGAGTATATGACATGGGTACCTTCTCTCAGAATGCACGATATTTACCAAGAATTTCCTTTAGTTCACATTTAAGTACCCAAAGGACATAACTGGTCACATCAACACATTACCTTAATATATTGAAAATAATCTTAATTTGAATATTAATACTAGTCAGTGTTTAATAAAGATGTAACTATATAGTATGGTAGAGTCGGGAGAGGAAGACCTAGGCGAACATTACACGATCAAATCGGAGACGTTCTTAAAAAAGGCCAGGTCAAGAGTACTCGTAAACCAACGAGCATGCATGCGAAGATTGATGAAAGTGGAAGAAGCGAAAGACGTATGTCAGGACCGTAGCAAGTGGAAGAAGATTGTCTCTGTCTACCCCAAGGCGTGAATATATACATACATATATATCTGTTAAGCCTAGATAGAAGTTTACGTTTTCCTTTTCTTCTTCACGCTTCGTTCCTTGTTCTTTTAAAAAAATCTCCTGTCATACGATAAAATGTCTCGTTAGCTGAAATATTTGAACCGATAAATATATAGAGACACTCACTTCGTCATAACGGTAATAATTATCAAAGCCAAACTCTCTATTGCTTTCGTTTCTTAAAGTCTTTGTAGATACTTCCTCCTTCAACGATAAGTACCTGTAAAAGTCAAAGATCCTTTAATTGGTGGTTTTACGACGGACAATCGTTTGTTGTGGATAAATATCATGGAAGGTAGATTTTACACGGTATAAGAAATAAGGGAGAGAAGCTTTTCCTACCAATAAATATATTAGTAATGCGGTTTCTTTTGTTTTTGTTTAACTATACAATGATAACGAACTGAAAGCTAATTGCATCCATCCAGGTGAAGCACATAAAACTTTAACATTGAGCTGTAGTTTTTTTCATTAAATATGGTATGAAAAACAAGCTAACACTTCACCTGATGGTTAGGGACCTCTGCATTCGTTGGACACTTGCACACGTCTTCAATTGAACCCCTGAGTGAAACGGAATGTCACAGTCCGCATTTATACTGTCTCCCAAAGCTGATGACAACAGTAATTGTACTGCCGTTTGGGTGGGCTACGGTGAGCCGTGGTAAGCCAGTGGTCAGGGTGCTTTGGACTTTAGTTTCATAGAGCGCGAGTGATCACCGGTTACCGGCAACACTAAAATTGTTAATAGCAGTTTTATCTGCTGTACTTACCACGTGTTCAGCGGTGAAGGAAAACATCGTGAGCAAACCTGCATGTGTGAGAAATAATAAAAATATTATTTCGAGGATATGTGGAGCCCGCCAACCCGCACTGGAGCAGCGTGGGGAGCCCTTCCCGGCTCGAACCCAGGTCACTTGCGCCCTGACCACTAGGCATTACCACGGCCTTAACAGTGATCCGGAATATTTTTAAAATTTCACTGGGTTCGAGATAGTTGCACCAGGGTCACAGAAATTAAACAATCTCTTTGTCAACTACATCGGTCTGTTTTAGTCGACCCTGGAACTAGTGATACTGCACCCATTACCAGTCTATGGGTTTTGTGTTCGGGAAATTTTAATGGATGTTCTGCCGTCTTGTTCGCATAATATTACGTTCGCATAATATTACATTCGCAAAATATTATATTAGCAAAATATTTCATTCTTAAACTACCACAAGTACAATCAAACTTTACAATGAAACCCTTAAAAAAACGTAAAAGATTAACGCTTAGAAGTCTTATTAACACATTAATTATGGTTTTTATTAGTTATAGTAATCGTAAAATAATTAGCTACTTAAAACATAGTTTTCGATATTAATAAAAATCATGTACATGTTTTTATTTATTTACGAAAAACTTTTCTTTATATCCATGCAAGTAACAAAAGACACATCGCCTTTTGAACTTTGATTAAAAAGAGAAAAAAATCTATAAATATCTTAGAATTCAACATATATGCTTGATAAACATGCAGTCTACAAAGGCCAAAGTGAACAGACATCTAGGCAAGCGTGTACCATCCTAGGCCTCATCTTCGCTTTCCATCGGGCAAGATTGAGGTCAAACGCAAGCCTATTTTTTCATAAAAAAAAAAAGTCTATAATAAATTTTTTTTCTTTACATTTTACATTATGATTTTTTGTATTTACGAGAACACTTTTTTTATATATTCCCCAAGGTTCGAGTGCTTTACAAAACCCGTGGTCATGGGAAGAACTGAACTTTTTCGCCTATGTCAAACCACAGATGAAAATAGAAACAACAACAAAATAAAACTGTTTCTGTAACATCATTAGACGCAATGACTTCCATAAATGTATCTAATTTGGCGGATGTGCCAAAATAACAAACATGGTGTATGTTTGGTCAAAATACGCGATGACGTAAAATCTTAAACGTTTTACAAGCAAGGTGACAGCCTTTGAGCGCATTTACTTAATCCTAATTAATACTCCATTATCAAAACTTTAATTATTATAAAACTACACGGACGATATAATAAAATTTCTACTAAGAGATCTGTGTAATATCGATTTGAAAACGGCTAAACAAGATTAGATAAAACAGGGATTACCAATTACAGATCATATGAAGAGTTCAATTTGTTATCAGTATAAAGCAAGTACGCCGGAAAGCTTATCAGTTCAAGCAAACTAAGATTACAATAAATAACATGGAAATATGATTCAAATCATATGTAATCATTTTAATCAGTTAAAATTTTAGTGGAATATTAAAACTTCTTCTTTGGACAGAAACTGAAGAACATTGGTGTTGCGGGCGTTCTCGAGAACTTCATAAAAACAAATCGATCACACAGAGGCTTTATTTTTTTGTACATAATCCTAAAACGTGTTATATAAATCCGTATGTCCGAGACTTGGTCCTTCACTGCAGCCCGTATGAGGAAGCTCAAAGTTGCTCAGCGCGCTATGGAAAGGGCTATGCTCGGTGTTTGTCTGCGCGATAGAGTCTGCAACGATGATATCCGCAGCAGAACTAAGGTAGCCGACATAGCCGTAAGGATCAGCAAGCCGAAGTGGCAATGGCCCGGCCACATAGCTCGCAGAACTGACAACCGTTGGGGAAAAAAAGTTCTCGAGTGGCAGCCACGTACAGGCAAACGCAGTGTAGGACGACCCCCCACAAGATGGAGTGACGACCTGCGCAGTGTTGCGGGAAGTCGATGGATGCAGGTGGCTCAGGACCGTGCTTCGTGGCAATCTTTGGGGGAGGCCTATGTTCAGCAGTGGACTTCCGATAGGCTGAAATGATGAGTGATGAATCCTAAAAAGTATCATACGTGTGTTAATACTTACTGGAACACGTCGTCTACAAAAATATCTTTAGCCACATCCAGTTCAGCCAGCCTCTGTTCAAACCACTGGATCTGCGCTGGTGGCACCATAGCTTGACGAAGTATAGATTGTAGTCCTGTTAAGTTAATAGTAATACAGCACATAATCTAAGTGTATTGAGTTCGAATAATACAAGCAAGGAGTGAACATTGTTTCTCTTCATCTTCGACGAAGTATAGATTGTAGTCCTGTTAAGTTAATAGTAATACAGCACATAATCTAAGTGTATTGAGTTCGAATAATACAAGCAAGGAGTGAACATTGTTTCTCTTCATCTTCGACGAAGTATAGATTGTAGTCCTGTTAAGTTAATAGTAATACAGCACATAATCTAAGTGTATTGAGTTCGAATAATACAAGCAAGGAGTGAACATTGTTTCTCTTCATCTTCGACGAAGTATAGATTGTAGTCCTGTTAAGTTAATAGTAATACAGCACATAATCTAAGTGTATTGAGTTCGAATAATACAAGCAAGGAGTGAACATTGTTTCTCTTCATCTTCGACGAAGTATAGATTGTAGTCCTGTTAAGTTAATAGTAATACAGCACATAATCTAAGTGTATTGAGTTCGAATAATACAAGCAAGGAGTGAACATTGTTTCTCTTCATCTTCGACGAAGTATAGATTGTAGTCCTGTTAAGTTAATAGTAATACAGCACATAATCTAAGTGTATTGAGTTCGAATAATACAAGCAAGGAGTGAACATTGTTTCTCTTCATCTTCGACGAAGTATAGATTGTAGTCCTGTTAAGTTAATAGTAATACAGCACATAATCTAAGTGTATTGAGTTCGAATAATACAAGCAAGGAGTGAACATTGTTTCTCTTCATCTTCGACGAAGTATAGATTGTAGTCCTGTTAAGTTAATAGTAATACAGCACATAATCTAAGTGTATTGAGTTCGAATAATACAAGCAAGGAGTGAACATTGTTTCTCTTCATCTTCGACGAAGTATAGATTGTAGTCCTGTTAAGTTAATAGTAATACAGCACATAATCTAAGTGTATTGAGTTCGAATAATACAAGCAAGGAGTGAACATTGTTTCTCTTCATCTTCGACGAAGTATAGATTGTAGTCCTGTTAAGTTAATAGTAATACAGCACATAATCTAAGTGTATTGAGTTCGAATAATACAAGCAAGGAGTGAACATTGTTTCTCTTCATCTTCGACGAAGTATAGATTGTAGTCCTGTTAAGTTAATAGTAATACAGCACATAATCTAAGTGTATTGAGTTCGAATAATACAAGCAAGGAGTGAACATTGTTTCTCTTCATCTTCGACGAAGTATAGATTGTAGTCCTGTTAAGTTAATAGTAATACAGCACATAATCTAAGTGTATTGAGTTCGAATAATACAAGCAAGGAGTGAACATTGTTTCTCTTCATCTTCGACGAAGTATAGATTGTAGTCCTGTTAAGTTAATAGTAATACAGCACATAATCTAAGTGTATTGAGTTCGAATAATACAAGCAAGGAGTGAACATTGTTTCTCTTCATCTTCGACGAAGTATAGATTGTAGTCCTGTTAAGTTAATAGTAATACAGCACATAATCTAAGTGTATTGAGTTCGAATAATACAAGCAAGGAGTGAACATTGTTTCTCTTCATCTTCGACGAAGTATAGATTGTAGTCCTGTTAAGTTAATAGTAATACAGCACATAATCTAAGTGTATTGAGTTCGAATAATACAAGCAAGGAGTGAACATTGTTTCTCTTCATCTTCGACGAAGTATAGATTGTAGTCCTGTTAAGTTAATAGTAATACAGCACATAATCTAAGTGTATTGAGTTCGAATAATACAAGCAAGGAGTGAACATTGTTTCTCTTCATCTTCGACGAAGTATAGATTGTAGTCCTGTTAAGTTAATAGTAATACAGCACATAATCTAAGTGTATTGAGTTCGAATAATACAAGCAAGGAGTGAACATTGTTTCTCTTCATCTTCGACGAAGTATAGATTGTAGTCCTGTTAAGTTAATAGTAATACAGCACATAATCTAAGTGTATTGAGTTCGAATAATACAAGCAAGGAGTGAACATTGTTTCTCTTCATCTTCGACGAAGTATAGATTGTAGTCCTGTTAAGTTAATAGTAATACAGCACATAATCTAAGTGTATTGAGTTCGAATAATACAAGCAAGGAGTGAACATTGTTTCTCTTCATCTTCGACGAAGTATAGATTGTAGTCCTGTTAAGTTAATAGTAATACAGCACATAATCTAAGTGTATTGAGTTCGAATAATACAAGCAAGGAGTGAACATTGTTTCTCTTCATCTTCGACGAAGTATAGATTGTAGTCCTGTTAAGTTAATAGTAATACAGCACATAATCTAAGTGTATTGAGTTCGAATAATACAAGCAAGGAGTGAACATTGTTTCTCTTCATCTTCGACGAAGTATAGATTGTAGTCCTGTTAAGTTAATAGTAATACAGCACATAATCTAAGTGTATTGAGTTCGAATAATACAAGCAAGGAGTGAACATTGTTTCTCTTCATCTTCGACGAAGTATAGATTGTAGTCCTGTTAAGTTAATAGTAATACAGCACATAATCTAAGTGTATTGAGTTCGAATAATACAAGCAAGGAGTGAACATTGTTTCTCTTCATCTTCGACGAAGTATAGATTGTAGTCCTGTTAAGTTAATAGTAATACAGCACATAATCTAAGTGTATTGAGTTCGAATAATACAAGCAAGGAGTGAACATTGTTTCTCTTCATCTTCGACGAAGTATAGATTGTAGTCCTGTTAAGTTAATAGTAATACAGCACATAATCTAAGTGTATTGAGTTCGAATAATACAAGCAAGGAGTGAACATTGTTTCTCTTCATCTTCGACGAAGTATAGATTGTAGTCCTGTTAAGTTAATAGTAATACAGCACATAATCTAAGTGTATTGAGTTCGAATAATACAAGCAAGGAGTGAACATTGTTTCTCTTCATCTTCGACGAAGTATAGATTGTAGTCCTGTTAAGTTAATAGTAATACAGCACATAATCTAAGTGTATTGAGTTCGAATAATACAAGCAAGGAGTGAACATTGTTTCTCTTCATCTTCGACGAAGTATAGATTGTAGTCCTGTTAAGTTAATAGTAATACAGCACATAATCTAAGTGTATTGAGTTCGAATAATACAAGCAAGGAGTGAACATTGTTTCTCTTCATCTTCGACGAAGTATAGATTGTAGTCCTGTTAAGTTAATAGTAATACAGCACATAATCTAAGTGTATTGAGTTCGAATAATACAAGCAAGGAGTGAACATTGTTTCTCTTCATCTTCGACGAAGTATAGATTGTAGTCCTGTTAAGTTAATAGTAATACAGCACATAATCTAAGTGTATTGAGTTCGAATAATACAAGCAAGGAGTGAACATTGTTTCTCTTCATCTTCGACGAAGTATAGATTGTAGTCCTGTTAAGTTAATAGTAATACAGCACATAATCTAAGTGTATTGAGTTCGAATAATACAAGCAAGGAGTGAACATTGTTTCTCTTCATCTTCGACGAAGTATAGATTGTAGTCCTGTTAAGTTAATAGTAATACAGCACATAATCTAAGTGTATTGAGTTCGAATAATACAAGCAAGGAGTGAACATTGTTTCTCTTCATCTTCGACGAAGTATAGATTGTAGTCCTGTTAAGTTAATAGTAATACAGCACATAATCTAAGTGTATTGAGTTCGAATAATACAAGCAAGGAGTGAACATTGTTTCTCTTCATCTTCGACGAAGTATAGATTGTAGTCCTGTTAAGTTAATAGTAATACAGCACATAATCTAAGTGTATTGAGTTCGAATAATACAAGCAAGGAGTGAACATTGTTTCTCTTCATCTTCGACGAAGTATAGATTGTAGTCCTGTTAAGTTAATAGTAATACAGCACATAATCTAAGTGTATTGAGTTCGAATAATACAAGCAAGGAGTGAACATTGTTTCTCTTCATCTTCGACGAAGTATAGATTGTAGTCCTGTTAAGTTAATAGTAATACAGCACATAATCTAAGTGTATTGAGTTCGAATAATACAAGCAAGGAGTGAACATTGTTTCTCTTCATCTTCGACGAAGTATAGATTGTAGTCCTGTTAAGTTAATAGTAATACAGCACATAATCTAAGTGTATTGAGTTCGAATAATACAAGCAAGGAGTGAACATTGTTTCTCTTCATCTTCGACGAAGTATAGATTGTAGTCCTGTTAAGTTAATAGTAATACAGCACATAATCTAAGTGTATTGAGTTCGAATAATACAAGCAAGGAGTGAACATTGTTTCTCTTCATCTTCGACGAAGTATAGATTGTAGTCCTGTTAAGTTAATAGTAATACAGCACATAATCTAAGTGTATTGAGTTCGAATAATACAAGCAAGGAGTGAACATTGTTTCTCTTCATCTTCGACGAAGTATAGATTGTAGTCCTGTTAAGTTAATAGTAATACAGCACATAATCTAAGTGTATTGAGTTCGAATAATACAAGCAAGGAGTGAACATTGTTTCTCTTCATCTTCGACGAAGTATAGATTGTAGTCCTGTTAAGTTAATAGTAATACAGCACATAATCTAAGTGTATTGAGTTCGAATAATACAAGCAAGGAGTGAACATTGTTTCTCTTCATCTTCGACGAAGTATAGATTGTAGTCCTGTTAAGTTAATAGTAATACAGCACATAATCTAAGTGTATTGAGTTCGAATAATACAAGCAAGGAGTGAACATTGTTTCTCTTCATCTTCGACGAAGTATAGATTGTAGTCCTGTTAAGTTAATAGTAATACAGCACATAATCTAAGTGTATTGAGTTCGAATAATACAAGCAAGGAGTGAACATTGTTTCTCTTCATCTTCGACGAAGTATAGATTGTAGTCCTGTTAAGTTAATAGTAATACAGAAACTCATTCAAACCCTTAAATATTATCTGTAGATCACACAAAGACTGTTTACGTGGGGGCTGTGACCAATGGTTGCGACCAAGCAAATATACAATTGAATTTCATTTCAGGCACCTGTGCTTTGTAATAACTTTAACTTCAACTATTATTATTTAGTTTTTAACTATGACGTACTTGATGTACATCTAATGATTACAATTTTTCTTACATTATTAATTTGACTTTCATCTAATTGTTTCAGCAGTTTATTGGCGAACACACTCAATCAGTAAACTTACAAACTTATCTAGAAAATAAAAAACCGTTTTTTTTTTGTTACAATTTTTTAACTTTTCTTAAGAACATACTAGCACATTCACTATCCGATAATATTATTAACTTCTGATATCTTTTATCATAGCAGTCTGATATTTCGTTATTTTTTTTTATTTAAGTACGTCATTAAGAGGGGATTTATATGTTGTCACACATGACATTACACTTACCCAGTGTACGCTTCATTATTGGCATCAACGTTCCAAACAATATTTATGTATACCATAAAATAAATAATGAATTTACGAATGACTCCTCTCATTTTCACCACCACACCTTAATGGTACTAGAATAAACACTATGCGATTCCTTAGTTGCTTATTCTGTCCATATCTAATCGCTGCCTCGATATCTTAATCAAAGAACATTAAAAAAAGATTATTGGACCTAATTTTTATGTAATAAAATTCACATATCGATACGCCTGACTGGCCGATACGCGATGCAAAAATTTTTTTTTTTTTATTTAAGTACGTCATTAAGAGGGATTTATATGTTGTCACACATGACATTACACTTACCCAGTGTACGCTTCATTATTGGCATCAACGTTCCAAACAATATTTATGTATACCATAAAATAAATAATGAATTTACGAATGACTCCTCTCATTTTCACCACCACACCTTAATGGTACTAGAATAAACACTATGCGATTCCTTAGTTGCTTATTCTGTCCATATCTAATCGCTGCCTCGATATCTTAATCAAAGAACATTAAAAAAAGATTATTGGACCTAATTTTTATGTAATAAAATTCACATATCGATACGCCTGACTGGCCGATACGCGATGCAAAAATTTTTTTTTTTTTATTTAAGTACGTCATTAAGAGGGATTTATATGTTGTCACACATGACATTACACTTACCCAGTGTACGCTTCATTATTGGCATCAACGTTCCAATCAATATTTATGTATACCATAAAATAAATAATGAATTTACGAATGACTCCTCTCATTTTCACCACCACACCTTAATGGTACTAGAATAAACACTATGCGATTCCTTAGTTGCTTATTCTGTCCATATCTAATCGCTGCCTCGATATCTTAATCAAAGAACATTAAAAAGATTATTGGACCTAATTTTTATGTAATAAAATTCACATATCGATACGCCTGACTGGCTGATACGCGATGCAAAAATTTTTTTTTTTTTATTTAAGTACGTCATTAAGAGGGATTTATATGTTGTCACACATGACATTACACTTACCCAGTGTACGCTTCATTATTGGCATCAACGTTCCAATCAATATTTATGTATACCATAAAATAAATAATGAATTTACGAATGACTCCTCTCATTTTCACCACCACACCTTAATGGTACTAGAATAAACACTATGCGATTCCTTAGTTGCTTATTCTGTCCATATCTAATCGCTGCCTCGATATCTTAATCAAAGAACATTAAAAAAAGATTATTGGACCTAATTTTTATGTAATAAAATTCACATATCGATACGCCTGACTGGCCGATACGCGATGCAAAAAAATTTTCTTTTTTTTTATGGGAGAGGCGGCAAACGAGCAAGCGGTTCACCTGATGGTAAGTGATAACCGTCGCACATGTAGATCGGCCTTTAAGCGTAATTGGAAGATGGGAGGGAGGATGAGAAGGGCGATGGGGAGGGGGAGTGGGCCGCCGGTTACCTCACTCACCGCAGAAGCACAAGATGCCGCTTCTTCCGGCCAGTATTATGCGGGGCCGTGGTACCAACCCGGTCGAGCCGGCCCATTCCAGCAGCAGCAAAAGCCGCCGCTCGGCACTACTACGCTTAAATACTCATCACTTACCATCAGGTGTGCCGCACGCTCGTTTGTCACCTTCTTCTAGGAGTTAAAATTGATTCTCTTCATCTTCGACAGTATAGATTGTAGTCCTGTTAAGTTAATAGTATTACAGCACATAATCTAAGTGTATTGAGTTCCGAATAATACAAGCAAGGAGTTAAAATTGATTCTCTTCATCTTCGACGAAGCATAGATTGTAGTCCTGTTAGTTAATAGTAATACAGCATAATCTAAGTGTATTGAGTTCGAATAATACAAGCAAGGAGTGAATATTGTTTCTCTTCATCTTCGACGAAGCATAGATTGTAGTCCTGTTGGTTAATAGTAATACAGCACATAATCTAAGTGTATTGAGTTCCGAATAATACAAGCAAGGTGAACATTGTTTCTCTTCATCTTCGACAGTATAGATTGTAGTCCTGTTAGTTAATAGTAATACAGCACATAATCTGAGTGTATTGAGTTCGAATAATACAAGCAAGGAGTTAAAATTGATTCTCTTCATCTTCGACGAAGCATAGATTGTAGTCCTGTTAGTTAATAGTAATACAGCACATAATCTGAGTGTATTGAGTCTGAATAATACAAGCAAGGAGTTAAAATTGATTCTCTTCATCTTCGACAGTATAGATTGTAGTCCCGTTAAGTTAATAGTATTACAGCACATAATCTGGAGTGTATTGAGTCTGAATAATACAAGCAAGGAGTTAAAATTGATTCTCTTCATCTTCGACGAAGTATAGATTATTATAGTCCTGTTAAGTTATTAGTAATACAGCACATAATCTGAGTGTATTGAGTTCCGAATAATACAAGCAAGGAGTGAACATTGTTTCTCTTCATCTTCGACGAAGTATAGATTATTATAGTCCTGTTAAGTTAATAGTAATACAGCACATAATCTGGAGTGTATTGAGTTCGAATAATACAAGCAAGGAGGAATATTGTTTCTTCATCTTCGACAGTATAGATTGTAGTCCTGTTAAGTTAATAGTATTACAGCACATAATCTGAGTGTATTGAGTTCGAATAATACAAGCAAGGAGTTAAAATTGATTCTCTTCATCTTCGACAGTATAGATTGTAGTCCTATTAAGTTAATAGTATTACAGCACATAATCTAAGTGTATTGAGTTCGAATAATACAAGCAAGGAGTGAATATTGTTTCTTCATCTTCGACGAAGTATAGATTGTAGTCCTGTTAGTTAATAGTAATACAGCACATAATCTGAGTGTATTGAGTTCGAATGCGATTTTTTTTTTTTTTTATGGGAGAGGCGGCAAACGAGCAAGCGGTTCACCTGATGGTAAGTGATAACCGTCGCACATGTAGATCTGCAACATCAGAGGTGCTGCAGATACGGTGCCGGCCTTTAAGCGTAATTGGAAGATGGGAGGGAGGATGAGAAGGGCGATGGGGAGGGGGAGTGGGCCGCCGGTTACCTCACTCACCGCAGAAGCACAAGATGCCGCTTCTTCCGGCCAGTATTATGCGGGGCCGTGGTACCAACCCGGTCGAGCCGGCCCATTCCAGCAGCAGCAAAAGCCGCCGCTCGGCACTACTACGCTTAAATACTCATCACTTACCATCAGGTGTGCCGCACGCTCGTTCGTCACCTTCTTCTATAAAAAAACGAGAGGAGTTGCGTTCTTTTCAAGAGGAGAGCGTTGCCCACCTTTAAGGATGGTCGTAAAGTCCGGCTCTACCACGCTACAAGATAGGTGATGACGTAAGCTGATAATGATGCGGATGATCAGCTTATTTAAGTCCGCAGTACCCTCGCCCTGGTGATACTTCTTTACATCAATAGTCAGTGGAGCTTGGGTCTGGTGAATTAGGAAAGACTTTCGGCTGCTGTACAATCTTTCGAAATTGAAATCAAATATATTAATAAACGAATCTAATACAAGCAAGGAGTGAACATTGATTCTCTTCATCTTCGACGAAGTATAGATTATTATAGTCCTGTTAAGTTAATAGTAATACAGCACATAATCTGAGTGTATTGAGTTCGAATAATACAAGCAAGGAGTGAACATTGTTTCTCTTCATCTTCGACGAAGTATAGATTGTAGTCCTGTTAAGTTAATAGTAATACAGCACATAATCTAAGTGTATTGAGTTCGAATAATACAAGCAAGGAGTGAACATTGTTTCTCTTCATCTTCGACGAAGTATAGATTGTAGTCCTGTTGGTTAATAGTAATACAGCACATAATCTAAGTGTATTGAGTCTGAATAATACAAGCAAGGAGGAATATTGTTTCTCTTCATCTTCGACGAAGTATAGATTGTAGTCCTGTTAAGTTAATAGTACAGCACATAATCTAAGTGTATTGAGTTCGGAATAATACAAGCAAGGAGTGAACATTGTTTCTTCATCTTCGACGAAGTATAGATTGTAGTCCCGTTAAGTTAATAGTAATACAGCACATAATCTGAGTGTATTGAGTTCGAATAATACAAGCAAGGAGTTAAAATTGATTCTCTTCATCTTCGACGAAGTATAGATTGTAGTCCTGTTAAGTTAATAGTATTACAGCACATAATCTAAGTGTATTGAGTCTGAATAATACAAGCAAGGAGTGAATATTGTTTCTCTTCATCTTCGACGAAGTATAGATTGTAGTCCTGTTAAGTTAATAGTAATACAGCACATAATCTGAGTGTATTGAGTTCGAATAATACAAGCAAGGAGTTAAAATTGATTCTCTTCATCTTCGACGAAGTATAGATTGTAGTCCTGTTAAGTTAATAGTAATACAGCACATAATCTGGAGTGTATTGAGTTCGAATAATACAAGCAAGGAGTTAAAATTGATTCTCTTCATCTTCGACGAAGTATAGATTGTAGTCCTGTTAAGTTAATAGTAATACAGCACATAATCTAAGTGTATTGAGTTCGAATAATACAAGCAAGGAGTGAACATTGTTTCTCTTCATCTTCGACGAAGTATAGATTGTAGTCCTGTTAAGTTAATAGTAATACAGCACATAATCTGAGTGTATTGAGTTCGAATAATACAAGCAAGGAGTTAAAATTGATTCTCTTCATCTTCGACGAAGTATAGATTGTAGTCCTGTTAAGTTAATAGTAATACAGCACATAATCTAAGTGTATTGAGTTCGAATAATACAAGCAAGGAGTGAACATTGTTTCTCTTCATCTTCGACGAAGTATAGATTGTAGTCCTGTTAAGTTAATAGTAATACAGCACATAATCTGAGTGTATTGAGTTCGAATAATACAAGCAAGGAGTTAAAATTGATTCTCTTCATCTTCGACGAAGTATAGATTGTAGTCCTGTTAAGTTAATAGTAATACAGCACATAATCTAAGTGTATTGAGTTCGAATAATACAAGCAAGGAGTGAATATTGTTTCTCTTCATCTTCGACGAAGTATAGATTGTAGTCCTGTTAAGTTAATAGTAATACAGCACATAATCTAAGTGTATTGAGTTCGAATAATACAAGCAAGGAGTGAACATTGTTTCTCTTCATCTTCGACGAAGTATAGATTGTAGTCCTGTTAAGTTAATAGTAATACAGCACATAATCTGAGTGTATTGAGTTCGAATGCGATTTTTTTTTTTTTTTTTTTTTTTTTTTAATAACATTTTGTTCTTGTAATATGAAAACCCATGTGGAAATATTATTTACTACAAATCACGTACCAGTTCCACAACGATGTCTGTATTATCTGTGACGTTACAAACTGTACTAGCCAGCGCTGAGCTCAACTCCGTCAGCATAGAGTAATGCTAATGCACGTTCGTTATAGTAAAGTTGATAGCATTGAAATTCGTACTTAAATATTTTAAGAATTGAACAGTAGATTTTAACAACCCCCTTATCCATCACTACATTCCCACAATATTCATTGTTGAATGGGTACAATGGTACAATGGGTGAGCAAGCTGAAATGCAATTAAAAAAACTGCACAACGAATTAAGTTGGTTGTAGAGAATAACTATTTGAATTAACACCGTTATAATATATAACGCACCCGTGATGTAACGGCCTGTAAATGTCCCAATATTGGGCAAAGGCGTCCTCTAGTTAGTCTTTGTTAGTATGTATGTATGTGTATTCACCCCTTGTTCCCAACGGGGTAGGCAGAGATAATCTTCTTCCGCTTGCTACGGTCCTGACATACGTACTTTGTACTTAACATCGGAGCAGCTCTTAAATTTATACAAAGCTCAAGTCCGCTCTTGCATGGAATACTGTTCCCACCTCTGGGATGGTTCGGCAAAACATCAGCTCGATGCTTTGGACTCGTTGGAGCGCCGAGCGAAGAGGATCATAGGCAGTGACTCACTAGTAGAGGCAAAACTTCAAAGCCTCGAACACCGTAGACGAGTGGCCTGCCTCTCGGTTTTTTATCGGATTCATTTATTGCATAACATAATACCCCCTTCCCCTTTCCATCACCGAACGACTAGACGCGGCGAGCAGTTCCACCCATATGTTGTAGACATTCCTCCATTACGCACGAGGCGGTTTGCCTCTTCTTTCTTTATGCGGACGGCTAAGGAGTGGAACTCTCTGCCTAGGTCAGTTTTTCCGGAAACCTATAACCTGGACCTCTTCAAGGCCAAAGTGAACAGACATCTAGGCAAGCGTGTACCATCCTAGGCCACATCTTCGCTTTCCATCGGGCAAGATTGAGGTCAAACGCAAGCCTATTTTTTCATAAAAAAAAAAACGTCTGTCGCTTCTCCCACTTTCATCAATCTTCGCATGCATGCTCGTTGGTTTAGAGTACTCTTGACCTGGCCTTTTTTCAGAACGTCTCAGATTTGATAGTGAAATGTTCGTTGTTAGTACCGATTTTAAGTGCTGAATTTACCGGTAAAGGAAAACAGCTTGAGAATCCCTGCTTATTAGAGTAATAAAAAAAAATATTAAGTAAGCCCTACTCGTTTCAAAGCTCTCTCAATTATAAGAGAGGAGGCCTATATCCAGATGTGAGTATTTACTAGCCGTTACTTAATTTTTTTTAATAAGGTACTTTAGTGACCAGAGACCTGGGTGCATGCCTTATACAATATTTACTGAACGAATAAGCTACATTCGAATCACTACAAATCTTAACTCCACCAAGATGCCCTAGAGAAGCGAACTGTCTAGAATCGTCTCAAAAATTAGAGGAAGCTAGTGTTGTATATTCTTTTTTTATTGTCATGTGCTGTATTTTTATCCAGAAATATAATCAAATTAATCTAATCAAATCATATCATTTATTCAACGTAACATTTCACTTGTCGAACTTCATTTCACTTTAAAATCTACGAGCGTTTCGTAATGAGGTTCCTCTGTCGGAGAAGAAACAGGCGAAAGAATGGAGTTTCTTTTGGAGTTTTCCTTCGTTTTTTTTTCAAAACATACAACGTTTTAATAATCTAATATAATATAATAACTTCAATATAAAATGTACAATTTTGTAGGTTTTGTGGAACAATCCTGGATTGCTAACCCCTTTCTTTTCGAGATTCGTTCTGCGCAAAGTTTAAAAACAATGGAACAGATACAATGATATTAAACCATCGGTATAAACAATAAGTTCGGGACTGCCTTTGATGAAAACAATTTCCTCGTTTTACTTTAACTTTGCGTCATGTTACACCGACATTTTCTAATAAAAATACAAGACACCTATTGTGTTTTGTATGACATCATTAATTTCACATTCGACTGCATGAATCAACGGTTAGCGTAGCTGATTACAGAGCTCCTGGATACGACAGTATTTTTACCATAAACACCATTCAATGGTTTTCGGGTCAGGTTGAGTTTAATTGTTGTTTAAATGTCCCATAAACTGCATCCGTCTCTCCATCTGGTGTTATCGCATAAGTGTTATAGAAAAACCAACATGACAGGTTGTCTAGAGAACTTAGAAGTTTGCACCTTTTTTTTTACGGTAAAGTGGGCAAATGTAAGTGATTACCGTCGCCCACGTACATCTGCAACCTAATTAAGAAAATTAACTCTCTCGACCGTATACTTGTTTTTTTTTTGGGAATGGCGGCAAACGAGCAAGGGGTTCACCTGATGTTAAGTGTTTACCGTCGCCCACGTACATCTGCAGGTGTGTTGCCGGCCTTTAAGGGTATTTGGGTGATGGGAGGGAAGTTACGGAGAGGAGCTGGAGTGGGGGAACTGGGCCTCCGGTTACCTCACTCACCGAACGAAACGCAGAAGCACAAGATGCGTTTACATCACGCCGGTATTTTACGAGCCAGTGGCACTGCCCGAGCCGGTCCATTCGAGCGACAGCAAAAATCGCCGCTCGGCTCTACCTCGTACAAAACCACCTACACTTATGTCACTGCAAAATCCAAAGTCATTCGGCACGCAACGGTGTAACAGACGGTCCGTTTTATTCCAAACTCGTTCCGTGCTCCACTCCTTCCTTTAAACGACATATTCACATTTAAATTTATTGCAAAACTTTGAATAGTTAGGGCTAGACGAAGCAATATAAGTTGCTTTCATTGTTCCTGGCTCTTGAAAGTTGTCACTTTTAACGATTCTCCCAGTTTAAGGTAGCCGTTTTCCAAAGTTACGCGGGCAATAAATATCTCGGCTCGCTACTTTACCAAATTATTTACACCAGCCCCATATACCCGAGCGGTTGGATAGTTTAAAGCTGTATCATTGTCATTTCATTACAAAACTTTCTCAGCGTACGGTGGCCGAAGCATTTAAAACTGTACCAATATAGGCGACGAGGTAGTAATTATATGGGTTCAGCATATAAGATACGCTACAAGACCGATAGTAGAAAGTATACGTATGCCAAACGTCGCATCGCTACGTCTTCTTCATCAGTCTATTGACGGACACTTCTGAACGTAAGCGTCTCCATGAAAGCTCCAGCATGCATTTCTTGAAAGGTAGTAATAAAAAATACTGTCGGAGTTGATAGCCGTCGTGACAATAGTTAAGTTCCCATTCTCGATGGCTAGAAATTTGACGTACAATTTTCACACTTTGGTATAGAATTGCTGTTTACCTAACGTAAAACGTTTTCTTAAACATCCGATAGATGTCGCTACTTCTATTTTATATCGCGATAACGATAACTTACTTTACCTTTTTAACTAATTATAAGCTCATGATCATTTTTCACCAGTCTGCGACGCGCGCCCGTACGGAGTGGACGTTCTCTCAAACAGCACCCATGTGCTCACGAGAAGCCAATTCAAGTGACAGTAGAAATAGTGTCCAGTGTTCGCGGGAAACCGCTGTGAAAGTGTAGTGCTACTGAACTCCTGCCCTGTAAGTAGTTCGTACACAATTCTCGCCTCAGAGGCGGCTATTTTTAAATTTCTGTGTCGCTTGTTGCGCTAGGCAACAGCTAGGTACTCATCTCTGCGCACCTAAAAGCGCGGGGTATAGAACCAGTAGGCACACACCTCCCTGCCTTAGGTAGGGAGGTTTAGAATCTCACACACGCCATTCAATGGCCGACACGACCAAGATGGCCGACGCCGACAAGATGGCCGCCCATTGCGCAAACTCCGATTCCGAACTAGCGAAGTTCGTTAAATTCGCATTCCCAGATATCTGGGAAAAATACGAAGCTTTCCGGCTGGGATCGAACACCGAGGTCGCCTCGCGCCCGGCGTTCGACAAGGACAGCCCCCTCTCTCCGGACGCCTCCCCTGAGTCGCCCGTAGCCACGGAAGTTAGCCTTCCCGCGTCGCCCGCCGCCAACGGGCACGCCGCGTACCTGTCGGACTCCGGGTCCGACATGGAAGTCGAGGACGCCTCTCTGGACGACGGCTTCACGGTCGTCGTCAGGAGAAAGGCGAAAAAACGCGTTGCAAAAAACGAGGACGAGCCTAACTCGGACTCATCATTATCGCCGAAAGGCACGCCAGCCAAAAAGGCTGCGTCGCAAACCCGCCAGCCAATACCGAAGCGGGAATCCAAAACCAAACCGGCAAAGTCCGTTCAAGCAACCCGACTCGCGCCCAAACCCCCGCCGCCGATCATACTCCAGGACAAAGGGCACTGGAACGACCTGTCAGTATGGCTGACTAAAAACAAAATTCTGTGCCCAAAAGCACAAACCACAGCTCAAGGAATCCGCGTATTCCTAACTAATATAGACGACTTTCGCACGGTGACTAGACACCTCAAAAGTAAAAATATTAGTTTCCACACCTACTCGCTAGAGGAGGACAGACGTCTCCGCGTAGTAATTCGCGGACTCCCTAAGGAGCTCCTCCTGGAAAACATAAAAATCGACCTAATCGCAAAGAATATCCCTGTGCAGGAGGTACACCGAATGTACCACCCACAGAAAAAGTCGCCGTACGACTTGGTCCTAGCCATTCTCGACCTGTCCCCGGAAGGCAAGGCTATCTTTAACATCCAAGCGATTTGTAAGCTTACGAACCTATCCATCGAGGCTCCGCGGAACAAAGGCATCATAAATCAGTGCCACCGCTGCCAACTATACGGCCACTCGGCCAGAAATTGTTTCGCGCGTCCCCGCTGCGTCAAATGCCTCGGAGACCACGGCACTCCGGAGTGCGAGCGCACGCGCGACGCAACCGAACCGCCAAGCTGCGTCTTGTGCGGCGAACAGGGGCATCCCGCGAATTATCGCGGCTGCAACAGAGCGCCGCGAAAGAGACAGCGTGGCGGCACCCAAAAGAACGGTCGTAGGAAGGGCCCCGGGGCTCCACGGTCCCAACCTCCTGCGCCTGCCAAGCCAGCGCCTGCCAAAACGGCATCTGCCAAACCAGCACCTGCCAAACCAGCGCCAGCGCCTGCCAAGCCAGCGCCTGCCAATCCCACTGCTGAACTCACGCAGAAAGCCAATGCCTGGGCTAAACCCCTAGGCTATACTCAAAAGAGCGCGGTCGCTTCACGACCTGCGGCCTCCACTCTCGCGCCCCAAGGCGCCTCAAACTTCGCCGCCGACTTTTCGTTAGTATGCGGCTTCATAAACAACATCAACGTTGCTGATCTGTCAATCCTGGCCCGCAAATTACGCGAGGCAACGACACCCCAGGACAAACTCATGGCCACCATTGAGCACATGCCCACTATCGACGCGATCTGGTCGTTTCAATGCGCCTAAACCCACGTCATGCCCAAATTTAACACACATTAATTATTCCAATGGCTAACGCAGTAGGAAGATTAAAACCGCGCTCTCTGACTGTCGCTGCATTCAACGCAAACGGCCTCAAAACGCAGAAAGACGAAATCGCTACGTTTCTTCGCGATCACAACATCGACATTATGCTAGTGCAAGAAACCTTCTTGAAGCCTAGCAATCGCGATCCTAAAATAGCAAATTACAATATCATCCGTAATGACTGGTTAACGTCCGCCAAAGGCGGCACCCTGATTTACTTCAAAAGGTCCTTGCATTGCATACCGCTCGACCCTCCCGACCTAATAACAATCGAAGTTTCCGCGTGTAGAATAGCGCTAACCGGCCACAGGCCGCTTGTTCTAGTATCAGCCTATCTGCCGCCAAACAAAACCCTCCATTCGTCAGAGGTAGTTAACAGAGCTAGGCCCCTCCGTAATCATAGGCGGCGACCTAAACAGCAAACACATCAGCTGGAACTCGCGCGTCAATAATATAAACGGCAACGTGCTCGCCGACATACGGGACCGCTACTTGTTAGACGTAATCGCACCCGACTCGCCTACGAGATATCCGACGTATCACACCCACGCGGCGGACGTACTCGATATCGCGATTCTCAAAGACGTAAGCCTAGCTATTAACTCGATAGATACGCTTCACGAACTCGACTCAGACCACAGACCGGTCTTACTCAAGCTGGGCCAGCCGCATGGTGAGGTCCTCAGACCAAAACCATCGTGGACTGGCGTACCGAAGTCAAACTCGAAGCTACGTCATCACAGCACCTAGACAAAATACCGGACAAGATAGACTCGCCTGAAATAGCATGTAGGGCAATAAACTCACTCACTGACCATCTCAAGTCAGCCGTCGAAGAATCCAAAAGGACGGTCCCTGAGTCGAACTCTCGACACATGGAGGTCCCGGCAGGTCTTAGACGCCTAATTAGGAGAAAAAACGCAGCTATTAGAGCACATGACCGTTATAGAACGGAACAAAACCGCGAAACCATGCGACGCCTACAGCGGCAAGTAAAAGAGCGCATCACTGAATTTAGGAACACTAGGTGGGATTCTCTCCTTGGAGACATCGAGCCATCGCATACTGCCTACTGGCAGCTGGCCCGATCTCTCAAAGTAGAGAACGTGGCAACAATGCCCCCGCTATTACGCCCCGATTTAGACACGCTAGCCTTCGACGACAGCGAAAAGGCCGAATGCCTCGCGGACAGTCTAGAGAGCCAATGCACCCCCTCGCGTGAACCAACGGATCCGGACCACCTGCGGCAGGTGGACGAGGAAGTAACACGTAGGGACGCGTTACCACCAGTGGACGATCCACTAGAGCCAGTTACACCCAAAGAAGTCTCTGAGATAGTAAGCAACCTGAATAACCGGTCAGCACCCGGAATGAATGGTATAAGCAACAGGGTATTTAAAACTCTGCCTACTGGCAAACATCTTCAACGTACTCCTCGCCAGCTGCTCCTTCCCGGATGCCTGGAAAGAGGCAGACGTCATAGGCATTCCCAAACCAGGCAAGCCCCGTAACCTCGCCTCCAGCTATCGCCCTATAAGTCTCCTCAACTCTATGGGGAAAATTTATGAAAGGATAATCCTGAAAAGACTCAGGCAATTTGTGTTTGAGAACAACATAATCCCAGACGAGCAATTCGGCTTCCGTTCCGAACACTCGTGCGTCCAACAAGTGCACCGCTTAACGGAGCACATATTAAAAAACCTAAACCGCTCCTCCAAGCCCAATAGCACTGGAGCACTATTCTTCGATGTCGCAAAGGCATTCGACAAAGTCTGGCATAACGGTTTAATCTACAAACTGTATAACTTCAATATGCCAGACAGGCTCGTGCACATCCTACGAGCCTACTTGTCCAACCGCACCTTTCGCTATCGAGTAGAGGGCACGCGATCCTCAATCCGCCCTCTGAAAGCCGGAGTCCCTCAAGGCTCCTGCCTCTCCCCGATCCTCTTCTCACTTTACACGAGTGACATTCCAAAGCAGCCCCAGGTCAACCTCGCACTATTCGCGGACGACACGGCCCTATACTTCTCCGACCGCCACAAAGGTCGCATCACCTTACGACTCCAAACCGCTGCCAATCGTCTAGGCGAATGGTTCCGGAAATGGAGAATTGAGGTCAATCCGGAAAAAAGCGTAGGAGTTCTCTTCACAAGGGGAACGAACACGGCTAATCATAATTACCAATCTCGTAAATTAGGCACTATCACCCTATTCGACCGATCGATCCCTTGGGAAAGGAAGGCGAAATACTTAGGGGTAACCTTAGACGCGGCGATGACATTCGCCCTCCATATTAGGACAGTCAGGAACAGGGCAGCCTTCGTCGCAGCCCGCCTACATTCAATGATCTGCTCCTCAAGCAAGATGTCACTTAGACACAAAATACTCCTATACAAGGCTTGCATAAGACCTATCATGGCCTATGCCTCGGTAGCCTTCGCTCACGCGGCGAAAACACTCATCGCCTCGCTACAGACCGTCCAAAATAAGTTTCTGCGTAGCGCCACCGGTGCAAGCTGGTACCAGCGTAACGATGACTTACACAAGGACTGTAAAATACCGACGATCAAAGCATTCTTCAGGGAAACGTCACGGCGCTACTTCGAATCGGCCGCCGTACACCCTAACCCGCTGGTGGTAAACGCCAACAAATATTCCCCGATGTTAAACGCAACGGTGCGTCACCGTCGCCCGCGTAACGTATTAGACGACCCGGAAGACGTAACAGCACCGACAGACCGACAAACTGAACTAGTTTCGGTTAACACTACTCAACCTGAACACACTGTACATACAGTTAGAGTAGAGTCACATACACAATCCCCGCCGACGCGTAAGAGCGTATCGTGCAATCAAACACCCGCGTACACACCGTGCACCCGGGATTCAGGGCGGTCCTTACCGCCCATTACTACCGAAACACCACGACCGTCCGAGACGAGGCCCGAACCTCCCTCGGACGGTCCTTAGATTGCTTACCATAAAGAGGTAAGCAGTAGATGTACTCCTGTACATCTACTTAAAGCATAAACGCCCGCGGCCTCAAGGACGCAGGCGCAAACCTATGAAGCTGTAAAAGCCAAAACGGCTAACAGCAATAACTTCATCGAATACATATATATCATTTTCACTTTCAACTTGCGGGCCTCCCCGCTCTCGCGAGTCTCTTTCAACAAAGCTGTATAGGCCTCCGGGCCAACAGCAACTAGCTCTACTTCACGCCGGTATTCTGCGAGGTCGTGGTATCAATCCGGTCAAGCCGGCCCATTCGAGCAGCAACTAAAGCCGCCGCTTGTCTTTACCACGGAGAAAAAGTATCTAGCCGATTCTTCTCTGAGGTCGTGTTTTTTTAACCGTTATGGATATTGTATGAGCTTCAAACAAGCTTCTAAATTGAATAGAAAAGATTAGATTTTGACTATGTATAATGCAATTATACGTAATGATCTACACACGCACAGGGAGAAACAATAAAGTCTATTGTCATTTAATTGCAAATTTTCAGTCTATTGCAGCGGAAGCGAACGCGAACTGCACACATTACGACTGTTTCATATATGCAACCGCGGCTTTTAATTGTAAAGTAATTGCATAGAGCTGACACTACCATACATATTACATATATTAAATAGACATCTGTTACTGGCTGATTGGGTCGGTCCCAGGTTCACGCATACATAATATTTACTCGTGCATATACTTCTACCAATCCCCGACCTTATCGATGAATGGGTCTGGAGCAGCGCGGCGGGCTCTATCCACCTCCGTAACCCTCGAACAAGAAGGTCTTTGCCCTGCCTTGGGCGCTTACAGGCTGCTACTTTACTTTTTTTCTTTTTTACTTGCAGGCTAGGAAGCCTGCAGGTAAAAAATAGCGCAAGAGCTGGAGCGAAGATTTTCGAGCTTTTCCCCGAAGCTGTCGAGGTCGCCGGGCCAACAGCGTATCTATGATACGTGGAAGTTTTTGTCTGTCCGGCAATTAATGCTGAATCCTAAATAACCGGTCACTTCCCTTCAGTTTAGGTAGGTATTTACATATTTCCCCCACGTGATACAAGAAAGAACTCCATGACGAAGAAACAATGAAATACATTATTTCGATGATATGTGAAGCCCGGAGACCGTGTAGCATTGCTGGGTCGGCTCCAATGCCACTCGAATATTTAAGAAGGAAGCCTTTGCCCAGCAGTGGGCAATTACAGGGTGCTACTATACTTTTTTTCTATCTTGAGTGGTTTTCAAAAGGGTTCGAACCTGCTAGATCATGTTCCACAGTCCGCACCCTGAGACTATTGGAGCTTTTCTTGTGAGATTCGAATTTGGAACAAACACTGATATATTTAACGTAGAGTACTCCAATAGTTTCTGCTTTCTTATTACAGGGTTATTAAATTCTTATATTAAGTGAAAATTTTTAGTTGATTAAATTATAGTAAGTGTATTTTCTGATTTTTATATTATTCAATGAATTATTATTACTCTTTATAGAAGAAGGGGGCAAACGAGCGTGCGGCTCACCTGATGGTAAGTGATCACCGACGCCCACGAACATCCGCAACACCAGAGGGGCTACAGATGCGCTGCCGGCCTTTAAGGAAGGAATAAGCTCTTTTCTTGATGGTCCTTAAGTCGTAACTGTTCGGAAATACTGCTGGCGACAGCTGATTCCACAAAGTCAAAGTGCATGGCAGAAAACTTCGAGAAAAACGCACTGTGGTGGAATGCCAACCATCTAGGTGGTATCGATGGAACTTCGAATTCTGTTGCGATGGACTATGGTGAAACTCAGCAGCTGGGATCAATCCGAACAGTTTCTCAGAACATTCCCCGTGGAAAATTTTGTAAAAAATGCAAAGAGAAGCAACATCTCTTCTCATTTATTAGTATAGCTCTAGGAATATATCAAAGTTGTCATTAACTAACCTTCCTGCATCCGTCCTCACTCGATGAAATCCTGGAAATGTTTCCAACCCATACTCGGTGCTTCTGTATTGTTATGTTTAATGTCGTAGATAGTGGAAGCACACTGTTAGTTGTTGAGTTTGTTTTTATAGGAAAGGGGTATTCAGCTCTCTTACGCCCACTTACATCTGCAACACCAGAGGAGCTACAGGAGCACTCACTATACTAGGTAGTAAGGTAAGCTAAGGTAGTCACTATACTAAGTACTAGGTAAGTAATAGGGTAGTACCTAAACTACCTACCCAGACGGCTCCTGGACATAAAAGGACTCTACATAGTATACTTAATAATTGAAAAGATGGTTCTAATATGGTTGACGATGAATTCAAAAGTTTTGATACCAATTATTGCTGTTAAATTGAATGTATCAATTCTCCGTTACTAGTACAAAGGTACGGTAAATAAAAGCAAATTGTTGACGAGGAAATGCCCGTGGAATTTCAATTTAAAGCATTCTTCTATTTAGAAAAATGCCCGACGTAGCGACGTACCCTATTCGTACCGTATCGATTGATGTTGGCGACTTTAAATGAATCACTTCTGTGTGCTAAATGTTAAAATTGGATGTACGTAAAAAGACATCGCCCTAGTGTCTTATGACTTAATTGTGGTATTCAGAATTAAACTGAAAGAAATCAAAATGCTTATTATAGAAAGAGTGGAAGAAATAAAGAAATCAATGCGTAAATCAACTAAAAGTTAAAAAGATTAAATATTCACTAACTTAGAATAAAATACATACTACAGCAATAATAATAAACTAAGCAAAGAGAAGAAAAAAACAATAAACAAGTATAAAGTTTGTATGATGTCTATGGCACGATTTATCTGTGCTGCAACGTTGCTGTTATAAGTCCCTCACTCAGTTATCATGGCCACGACTGTAAAAATAGTATTAAAAAAAAATGGGTGCGTGTGTCGGTAAATATAACACGGCAAAGGTAACACGCGAACCTTCCGTGCCTAAAGAAATTTCACATTAAGAATCCACGATTCTTACCTAACAATGGTTAGACAAATGACAAATATTCTTAACGTCTTTGCATAATATTGCGTGCAGAATCTGAAGAACGGCAACAGTCTAACATGTATTGTTGACTGACGGAGAAAAGTTAAAGCGCATGATGCATCATAATATACAATCTCTTTCTCCAAATCCCAGCATCACCCGCACGCGATGCGCCCCGTTAACAAAGAAACGTGCCGATTGAATTATAGCGGAATACATATTCTAATTTACCGAACCCAAATCCCGCAGACTAGTGATGGGGAGCAGCGCCACCAGTCCGAAGGTATAGGTACTGCACTCACCAATCCGCTCGCTCGCCGTATTGAGTATGTCAAACCTTCGAAGAAAGAGCTTCTTCTTCAAAAGAGATGTAACGCCCGTTAAGAGGCCTACGTTCAGAAGTGGACTAAATATAATAGTAATGTGCACCAGATGTGACTAAGATTCAGCTTTGATTAAAAACGTTTTTATATTATCATCTTCTAAATTATAATGTTTAGTCGGAATCTGATCATTATTAAATAAATAATTGTGATGACGATAGATGTTTATTTATTTTACGATGACTAACATAGTTAACAAAAAACATATTTGTTAGTAAAAAAAGATAAAATCTTAATGTTTCTATACTTACAGGTGGTAAAAGCATACAATAAAGTTGAATGCGTATTAAAAACAATTGAAAATGATAAAAAAGAATACTATAAATAATAACAGATAAAGTTGCATAGCAAAAGCAAATCAAAAATAAATCAACACAAATAATTAAGATAAAGAAAAGGGATTAGGAGTCTATGATGTTACAACTATAGTCTTAACATCCTCATAAAATGATCCACGATGAGATTTTTATAGAACGCTATCTTATCGGTAGGTCTTTGGATAAACAGTTACATATTCTAATCATTCTGTTAATGCAAGTGAAGTGACCAAGGTTAGATTTAGATTTTTTGTTTACAATCAAGTTGTATCTACTACTTCGAGGTACTCTATTCGATTCAGCTATGTCTTATAAACTGAGCAATTCAGAACAGTTTAACATTGCACATTGGAGAAGGAAGCAGGTAGAATTGACATTCACAAATTCATACTTACGACATTAATTGATTTTATAGAACAAAGGGAACATACAGGCGTTAAAAGAGACATATTGGCTATAGATAAAGACTAATCGACCATGGATGTAGAAATCTACACAATCAGGAGTAATTTCTACGCAGATGTAACGTCCCCCGTTATTCCATGTCTTTGCGATTGCGATGACCTAAATTAAAGCGTAGGTGTCAATTTTGAGCTCGTCCAATCGAAATAGAAGGTTTCGAAGTAACTAATGCATGACATTTTCTTATTAATTGATATTGTTGTAGCTTAATTCTGATAGCTGTATTACGCGCAGGTATTAACGTTGCCGCGTAATTACTCTATTGGCTGTCCACTTAATCGCATAATATCATAGGTTAATGTAAATTTTCTGGGTAAACAAAGCTTAGGCAAACTACGGCTGTTTCGGCGAATCTACAGGTTGTATGTAATATATAATGATTATTTAATTTTAAAATTATCATCATAATTTTTGAATTAATAATCATGCAATTTATTTATATAAAATTATACACGCTTTTAGAGAAGTCTTAAAATACGGTCAAATACGGGTAAAACAAACATATTAGACCAGTAAATTAAAAGGGATCGCTTGTGACGTGAACATTCTTATATTGCGTAGGACAAGCCAAAGCGTAAATTGTAAACGTTAAAGCCTACCCCGAGATTATTATCTACTAAAACTCCATAAAATTTAATCAGGGCCGAACTCGAAAGAGTAATAAATATGTCTTAATTACATTTAGCAGGTCTGGACTCCTACGGGATTTCGCCTTAATATAAAGTTAACTCTTGTGTTTTGAATAAGTTAAACAGTTAATTACAACAATGTTCGTGAAGATTATCATTAGCTATTCTCGTGATTAAGCCACATGCTAATGTAGTCGATGTGTAAGTTTGTTAAAATACTATTCGACATAGTTATGTATGTAGTTATACCATTATAGTGAAGCCATTATCGTTATGGTATTACTATATACCATTCGACTACTATATATAGCAATACCATTATTAATGTAGGATATGTGTGTGTTCGAAAAAGAAGAGCGTGTGTGAACTTCATACAAATTATACTGTCAACGCGCCCAAGGAAATTTCAATTCCAATTTCAAATCATGAAAAAAAAGCAATCGAGATGGACAACAATCAACAGAATTTGTCATACAGATATATACACACGACAGTTCTTCTTACTATCAGCGATACATTTGCTATGTAATCTCCAATTGGGTTTCGAATGTTCAAATACATGGAGTCCAATGTATTTCGATTACACATTAGTGTGGCTTGTTGTAATTAACGAATGTGTTTCCTTTTATGTTTAATCACTGTGTGAATAGTGCTTAACTAGAACATCATAGATATGTTCGTAAACACTTCAAAGTAAAGGTTAATTCATATTTTTTACAAGGTAACAATGTGTTCTAGTAATTGCCGGCCTTGGTGGACCCGCTGGGGCAGAGGAGTGTTCATATTACGATGCGTCGCTCTCCCTTCCCTGTAAACGGCGGTGGAGTAATCAGCCACCGGGGGTCGGGAGGGCTGATGCTCGTTTTCCTGAGCCCCATAGCCTCCGGGTGGGTGACTCGGCACCAGTGAAGCTTCATCATATTGACAATTATCTTCTCTCGCATTAGTTTCACTTTCACAGTTGAGCGCCTTGTCCACTAGGCTACTGTCGGAATTAACAAGACCATACGTTAATTATTTCGCCCGCATCCGATCATTCGCTCAATTACACGTAACAGCTCTCGAAGGCTGGGAACGAGTGACCGCTTTGTGCTTGTTGATGTCAATGAAAATTAGTGAACTTCTTGATATTTGTAATCGATCATCAATTGCTAAATCTTGCTTACAGTTTATTTGATTTTTAATTTCGCCATGGAGATTCTGTCACACTCTTTCTTTAAGCAGGTTTTGTAGCGTCATCTATTTCGCCACATGAGAAGCTCAAGACTGGCAGACATTTGTTCGGGAAAATCGTTTCTAAAGATGGCGCTACTGCGCATACATCCATCCATCATTACACTATGAAAGTTTCTACGGGTCATTACACATATACAAGATCCAAATAACAACCTAGAGGAGTTGACGTCATCTCCAGGTCACATAGACCTGACCTGGCGTGTAGCTAGGTCGATCCCAGGTGCCAGCACCATTGAAATTGTTAATCGTAATCGAGGTCGGCAGGTCTGGAAGTCGGCTGCTGGCAAACAAGAGTTGGTCTTCAGCATGAGTTCCATATATAGGAATATGCTCGATTATGTGCTAAGCCTAGCTGTGGAACAATTACAAGCTGTTTACTTTACTGTTATTTAAAAAAAATGCCTGGTACTGTTATGTTCCCCGTGCCGTATCTCTGATACTGCATTTGCGCGGTTTTTATTTATTTTATGGAAGAGGGGGTCAACGAGCAAGCAGGTGATGGTCAGTGTTTGCAGGTGCGTGGGCGGCCTTAGGATAAGGAGGGGGACGGGGGGTGGAAGACGGGAGCTCACGGGCTTTCGCTGGTCTCACTCAACAAACGAAACGCAGAAGCACACGGTGCCTTTTACTTCAGCAGTGAACAAATATAACTTGCGGACCTTCTGCTTGCGAGTCTCTACCGCCGAAGCAGTCTAAGCCATCGAACCAACAGCGTATCTACCGTAAGGGGGGGGGGGTTAGTCGGTACGGCATCTTAAATGTTGATCCTGACATAACCAATCTCCGCCTTCGGTTAGCACTTTCCCCGCTAAAAATTAAAAAAAACGTTGACAACTTCTGATTGTATTCGGAAGTTGTCAGGGTAGTCGAAATCAGCCAATAGGACACCAACATTATCGTACGTCTGTAAACTCGCCGACAATGCAGGAGTAGTACCGTGTTAACAAAAAAAATAAGAAACCAAACTATACTATGTTTCTTTCAGCATTCGTTCGTGTGTCGTTGATTACTTTTAATATTTATGTTGTCGCTTACGAAGGGCCACTAATTGTGTAACAGACTGTGCCGGTGGATTTTGAAAAATTTTCGTCATTATATCACTCCCCCGTGACTTAATTATTTGCTATAAAATATCTTTTTGCCACAAAGTTTCGTCGTAATCACTTTAACTTTTTGATAGGAATTCGTAAATCTGTGAAATAAATTAAGGACGGATTATAAAGATGACATCTTAGACGGTTTTGGAACGCGGTGGAACATTTAGTAGGTCCTTCGTGATAGTGACTGACGCATTTATTATGATTAAGTTTGTTCATTATATCGACCGATGGCTTATTGACGCTGTGGCTAAGGGTTTAGCTTCGACACTGAAAATATCTGGGAGTGTCACATTATGACATTTTAAGCACCTTTAAAAAAGCCTGGTCTAAATTATGTGCGTGCGTGGGTTATCTTCAGTGGTGTAATAATTCCCCCCCCCCCCTCCCCCGAAAGGATTCTGGTTTCGAGGCCTTGCCTCCTGTCCCAAGCGTCTTTTCAGGGGGCGGCTCCTTCCGCGATCCTGGGTGCCGCGTCTGCGTCTTTATGTAGAAGTGTGACGTATTTCACGTCTTGTGGCGGGGCTTGTTGCTCGTCCTCGGCCCCCCTCTCTGGCCGAGCGGCAATTGCAGGAGATCCCGTGGAACTGGTCAATGCTCAGGTGGTCGAGCATGAAGAGGGAGGGTTCCTTCTAGGGAAGCCAGACCCCTAAGATGATAAGGTGACCTTATACCAACGGGTCTAAGTTACATAGATCGATGACCGATATTAAGGTTCAAAATGTCAGTTAATGACAACCACAAACTTCTGCAATGGGATGAAACGAGGTGATCATAGCATGAATGAATGAATGACAATTATTTATTCTACAACGAAAGAAAGATAATTTTGTCGTTTGACAAATGTCAATCCTTTACTTTAACAACCTATCACCGTTTCGTAATGAGTTTCCTGTGAGGGAGATGAAACAGGCGTAAAATACTCTACTAAAATGCATGCAAAAATAAAAGATATGGTCCCAATGGCAACTGAAAGCATGCTACAAGAATATAGTGATCCACAAAATGCAGGGGCACCCCAGTACCAACTCCTTCCATTTGACCGCATCCAACGTCGAGCGGCTCGAATTGTCGGCGACCAAAATCTCTCTGATCGGCTTGATCCTTTGGCCTTGCGAAGAGATGTTGCTTCTCTTTGCATTTTTTACAAAATTTTCCACGGGGAATGTTCTGAGGAACTGTTCGGATTGATCCCAGCTGCTGAGTTTCACCATCATACATCGCGACAGAATTCGAAGTTCCATCGATACCACCTAGATGGTTGGCATTCCACCACAGTGCGTTTCAATCGAAGTTTTCTGCCACGCACTTCGACTTTGTGGAATCAGCTGTCGCCAGCAGTATTTGCGCACAGTTACGACTTAAGGACCTTCAAGAAAAGAGCTTATTCCTTCCTTAAAGCCCGGCAGTGCATCTGTAGCTCCTCTGGTGTTGTGGTTGTTCGTGGGCGTCGGTGTTCACTTACTTGCCGCTCCAATGGGCCGTGGTATCTTGTGCTTCTGCGTTTCATTCGTTGAGTGAGGTAACCGGAGGCCCACTCTCCCTCCCCATTCTCTCTCCTCATCGTCCCTCTTATCTCCCAAGTATCCATCAGGGCCGGCAACGGACCTGCAGCTACTCTAGTGTTGCAGATGTACATGGGCGACGGTAATAATTTACCATCAGGTGAGCAACTTACGCGTTTGCCGCCTTTCTCATAAAAAAAATGCAGTTTAAATACGTTTTAAAACGCATATAAAACTTCTATAAAAGGATATTCGTAGTTCTTCTCTCCCACCTATCTTCAATAAAATACTATCAATTTGAAAGCTTCGATGACAAAAGTTTTCCAATCTTCTCTACGGGCGTTCAGTAGAGTGGGTAAGTTGAAAAAGAATTAGAAAAAAAGTCAACCGGATAATAATATTGTGATGGGTTCGTTGGATCTGTTACTCTATTATTATAAGTCATCGATAAATAATATAAGTTCTTGAATTTGTTTAATATTCTGCCAATTGCCTTTAGATAATTTATACAGGTCGAAGCTGTTTTTGTCAAAGTAATTTTTAGGAATTAATTTCGCCAAAACTATTTAAGTACTCATGATTTGCATATAGGGATAGACGCAGATAACAGGCGTGAAGTAGAGGCATCTTGTGCTTCTGCGTTTCGTTCGGTGAGTAAGTTAACCACGCGCTCCCCCCCCCCCCCTCCCCGCCCACCTCTTCCATCTCCATCGTCCCGAATACTATTAAAGACTAGCAACGGACCTGCAGCAAGGCTCCGTATCGCAGATGTACGTGGGCATCGGTAATCACTCACTATGAGGTGAACCGGTTGATCGTTTGCCGTCTATCCCATGAAATAAAGACAGGGATTACAAAATTCCATTTATCACGTCCATGTAGGCAAACGAGACTCTCCGAAACATTGAAAGTAAAAGTTTTCTTCTGTCTGGTCATTGGGTTGATTTCTATGAGAACCTCAAAGATATTGCCTTAACTGTCTCTTACGTCACACACGGGAATAAATCCGTTGTTATTGACCTTAGTTTATAACGTAACGAAAACTCCGTGTGACAACATTCCGGATAAAGTCCTAGAGAATTATTTTTGTGCCATATCGTATAAGGCTCTATGGTAGTGGTGAGGGTGGTCGTGAGTGACGTGGGATCGATCATCGGTGCCTGCACCGCTAAAATCTCTCGTCTGTCTGTCTGAGAAATAATAAAAAATATTATTTCTAAGTTATGTGAAGCCTGCCATATCGCACTGAACCCTTCCCGGCCACAAAACCATCTCAGATATATGCGAAGGAGGCCTTTGCCCATCTGTGGGAACTTACAGGCCTCTGCTTACTTTTATAGCTCATACGCATTTCTTCAGTTTTTTTATTCTCGTATATACACAGGTATAGATTGTTAGGTTGTTCCGATAGTAGCCTTATAATTATTACAAACGAATTAGTTAAGGCAATACATAATAGCCGGCGGCATTATAATGCGAACGAAACATTATTTAAAAATAAGGAGGGGCAAGGGGGAGGGGGGAGGGACTTCAAACGAAACAGCATTCAACGAAGTATACGAAAACAAACTTGACCGTTTTCCTTTGATCCGGAGCGCCGGACGATTTCGAGTGGCACGGTTTTCCGGTAAAGGGTCTCTTACTATGGCCGTTTGATGTCGTTCTGATTAGGCTTCCTCGATTGTTTATATAGCTACTAAGTGCTGGAATTATGTTTCACCTCCTCTACGTGAATAGAAATCCAAATTTAAACTTTAATCAGCAAGTAAAGCGTATTTATTTGACAAATAAGTAATTCAAACACGAGCTTACATTGCTATGTAAAATTATCTTTCTAGGCCTACAGTAAATATGACCGTAGTTCTTTTTCTTTTGCTTATTGTTTCAATGTTTCATTGATTAAATTTTTCTATGCCTACCCAGTGACTTACATATAGCGCAAAAGGACTCTCCTTTTAGGCTGATGCGCAGTTCCAATACCCTCACACCAGAGATTCTGCTCCTCATCACTCGTCTGTGGTAATCGAGCTCGGTGAATTTAGACGGATTTCCCACTAGTATTTGTTCGAGCCTCTTTCGTTAATCAACAGGGTGAGGTTGATTTTTGGGTAAAAAGTTTCACCGTTTACTGCTAATCTTCTTTCTCACGCAAATCTCATTCTCTCTCTTTTTCACATTAATACATATAAATATATATATATATATATATTTATAATTTTATTTAAAAATGTAAAGTAGCAGCCTGTAAGTGCCCACTGCTGGGCAAAGGCCTCCTTCTCAAATACGAGTATCAGAGAGGGTTTAGGAGCCGGGAAGGGCCCGCCACGCTGCTCCAGGGCCGGTTGGCGGGCTTCACATATCCTCGAAATATTAAATATTTTTATTATTTCTCAGACATGCAGGTTTCCTCACGATGTTTTCCTTCACCGCTGAGCACGTGGTAAATACAGCACTTAAAATTGCTATTAACAATTTTAGTGGGGATCGAACCCAGGTCACTCGCGCTCTATGAAACTAAAGTGAGCGCCCTGACCACTAGGCTACCACGGCAATTTTATTTATTTATTATGAATTACCAACCAGGTTTACACATAACAAAGAAGTTTTACAAAATTGCTTATAAAAAAGACATGAGTCTTACTTAAAGGCACCTTTCTTTAAGGCGACCACGGAAAGCAATTAGATGCAATCCAGTACAGTTAAATTAATATTAATATGATTCAGATCTATTACTTATATAAAATTACACTATAGTGAGTTACAAGAAGCTACTACTTGACAACAATAAAGAAGACAAAACAAAGAAGGATCATGATGATCTCTTGTATTTACACGAACACTACACATTAGAAATTAAACTATTATTTAAGAATTTTATAGCATCCGTGGTCTAACACCTGAGTCCCCCCGTGACCACGGCTGCTGTAAAACACTCGAAACGTCGTGAGTATAAAAACAAAATTAAACGCCATAATATCCGTAAATAACACTTTCATTTCAAAGGAAGGATCAATTAAAATGATTTCTATGTCGATCTGTATCAACGTAAACTAGCAAATAAAAGAATTATTTCTGATCCAAAAAAATACGTTGCTTATTATTTCAAGTAAACAACACTGCGTAGTGACATAGATAAAAGAAACCATGTATCTTGGTGGAATGGTAGTGAGCCATCGAATCTTTATAAATTGAAGAAATTTATCCTCCGGCGTCAGGCGCTGGACGAGACAATTTCTCAATATAATTAGACCTGCCAATATCAGACCCTTCCCCGATAACAGTTTGAGTTTTTCTCTCACTTTCTTCAAAATTTTTCCTTCTTAAGTATACGTTTAAGAAAATGGAAAAACTGACAGAAACTCTAACTAAACTTAAAAATTATTCTTTTTTTTTTCTTTTCTTTTTTAATTTTTTAAAAAAAAACATTAACCTTCCACTGTAGGAATTTCTCCTGTGTTGCGGAGGCTGTTTACATACATAAATTGCACACGGACATACACCCAGACCCGGAACAATTAATTGTAGTCCATACAAATACTAGTCCCGTGCGGGAATCGAACCCGCGACCCACAGCTCCGCAGCTAAACGCTTAGCCACTACGCTTCTAAAGAGATTAAAATGTATATATAAATCTGTATATTTATTTTTTTACATTACATTACATTGAATTTATTACAATAATTAGGGTAGATGAATACGAATTTCCTATTAAATTATAATTAAAAACCTTATTACATTACGGCGTCACGGAAATTGAAACACAATGGTGCACGTGAGCACGAATCGTGACAGAATAAAATTAAATACGCGTTTAAATTTTCGAGACGTTTTCATTTCGTTCGTATTAAAATTACTTACCACTCCAGCGACATGAGAAGTTCGACTTCAATAAAAAAAATCCTCACTCTTATTTCAGACATGAGACGAGTAAACAGTAAAAAGTTGCAACAACTTGTTCTCGCGTTTGACACACTGAATATTAATTTAATCTCGGTTTTTGTTTTCATATTCACTCCGAGAACGCTGTTGTTCTTTGACAAAAAACAGCAACTAGCAAAGTAGGAACTTGGTTTCCGACAGAGCTTTATAACATTATATTATTGCGTAGCATTATTTTGGCGACCACTTTCAAAATATATTTTACCTTTTGGCATTCTCGCGCCAGTCAACCCGAAGCGTGGAGATTTATTATTAAGCTGCATCGACATAAACGTATACAATAAAAATGTGAGTAATAAAACAAAGACATGAATATCTTAACAGTAAATCTAAAGACATTCAATGATCTAAATAAACATAAAAATTTAAATGACACACTCTACTGCATTTACACTTACGTTCATACTATCGGAATAACTACACATACACATATATGACTATGTATAAATATAGATACATACATCATACATTATTGCAACGGCTGTGACCACTACCCTGTATGTTGCTGTATTCAATGCGAAAGAATAAAATAATAACATGAACTTTGCTTTAAAAAAGAAAATAGAGTTTCTTGAGTCAAACAAGAAAAATTATAAAGGAGTTTCGTTTAAACAGACATAGCACAAAGCTGTCCGTTGCAAAAGTACTTGTAATCTAGAAAGTAAAAACCCGTGTTATAAAATTCATTTATGTTTATCACTATACATCCCTTGTAGCCCGTATTAGCCTAGTACAACAAACTAGCATACAGTGACTGATGGAAAGTGGTCACTGTGCCCCATAGAGACCATCCTCGAGTATGAATCAAGACGCAGACGCCGGCCGCCGAGCCAAGGCTCTACCTCGTGCAAAAAGTTGCAGTTCTGTGAGAGACATTTTCTCCGTGGTAGAGCCAAGCGGCGGCTGTAGCTGCTGCAACACCATAGATGCTGCAGGTGCGTTGCCGGTCTTTAAGGATATTTGGAAGATGGAAGGGAAGAGGAGGGGAATAAGGATGGGATGTGGGCCTCCGGCTACCTCATTCAACCGAACGAAACGCAGAAGCACAAGATGCCTCTACTACACGCCGGTATTCTGCGAGGCCGCGGTATCAATCCGATCGAGCCGGCCCATTCGAGCAACAGCTAAAGCCGCCGCTTGGCTCTACCACGCTTAAAAATGTATGTGAGCGACGGTAATCACTTACCATCAGGTGAGCCGCATGCTCGTTTGCCGTCTTTTACATAAAAAAAAAATAAAGACATTTTCATTAACAACAAAAAGTCATAACGTAACTGTATAAAGATAAGCAGCAAATTTGATTTTTTACGAGGCTGATATCTATGAAATCATAATTTGTTTTTACATCACACAAAAGTTAACTTAATTTCGTGTTACATCCCATGGGTGCTCGTGTTCGAATGTAATTACAATTTCGTTTCATTCACAGCTCATCTACGCCCGCCGGTAATTCAATTTAAACACATTAGATCAACAAAATCGAGTAAAACATGTTTACGCCGTTATACATCGTCAATGTTTCCTATAGTTACAAATACGCAATCTCATCTCTAATAATATCTAAAATTATTCGCTTCTACGGATTTAACTTAATAACAAATTGACATGATCTTCACGATCTTGATGTTTTTGGTTTTAATATTCTTTATTAATCTAGATTTATACACACTTTTCTTTTGTTTTTTTAAAGGGAGCAAAGGAGCAAACGGCTGACCTGATGTTAAGTGATTACCATCGCACATCAGGAACTCCAGAGGAACTGCAGTTGCGTCACCGGCCTTTAAGTATATTAGAAAGATGGGAAGAGACGCAGAAGCACAAGATGCCTCTACTTCACGCCGGTTTTTTGCGAGATCGTAATACTACCCCGGTCGACACGGTCCATTAGAGCAGCAGCAAAAGCGGCCGCTTGGCTCTACCACGTACAGAAAACCTCGTACGTCGCTCGATACACTGGGCTTCTGAAAACCAGCCCAGCGCTGCGCTGTAGTCACGTCTCATCTGCAGCATTAAACCGAGTGTGGACCGTCCACCCTATTCGTCACGCAGTGCACGCAGACAGAGGAGGTATACATATGTATATAAATTTTAGTTTTATTAAACGTTTTTCAATGTTTGTTGAGTCCTTTTAGTGGCGTATTTGTGCAATAAATGTTTCTTTCTTTAAATATTACCAAAATGGCGGATTTATGCACGGTATGTCTGTACCCTGGCACGAGAGATGCTGTGGAATTTACGTTTGGCATATTCAGGTGGCATTTTCTCAATGAGTCGATCAGCTTAACCTTTTTGTTAATCTACGCAAGCGTGTACCATCCTAGCCCTCATCTTCGCTTTCCATCGGGCAAGATTGAGGTCAAACGCAAGTCTATTCTTCATAAAAAAAAAATGATGTTGATATACGTAGAAAAATATGGTTACGTCACAACGTACCGTTTTAACGTACCGTTATAACGTAACGTTATTTCGTAACGTTATAACGTAAAGTAACCATAACGTAACATTCCTTTTACAACAAAATCCATTATGTAAATATCAAAAAACGAAGCTTATAAAAAAGGGCTCCAAAGTGGATTCCGAACTTTTTAAGATGATGATTAAAGAGTTCTTTTTGTATGCAAAAAGCTGTAATGGAAACATTCCTGAATTTAATGCCTTTTGCGTAATTGGAAGCGACTTGTAGCTTTAACTTCCATATCATTGTCTATCTAAAGGAAGTGAAGATAACCGAACGAGAATCGATACGGACTTTCGAACCGAGGGTTCCGTACAACATACATGCACAAAATAAATCAGTGTTATGTATTTAGTCCGTTTATATTCCCCCTCACATGAAATCCAATCTTTCAATGATTGAGGTGATTTTGTAATCTTGTCTATTCTGTAGACTTGTCTTTTGTGTAGACTGGTCTATATTGTAAACTAGTTTAGTTTGTAGACTTGTCTATTAATCCACACTCGCTCGTTCCGCTTGCTCTAGTGATGACCAATATTTTTCCGTGAGATCTGGGTTCGATATATTAGGATAGACTCCCCGCCATCGATCATCGATTCGCCAGAACCATCGCAACTGTCTATATAATAGTATATAATGTATTTCATTCAGTTCGGGATCCTTAGCGCGAGCCCGACTCACACTTGGCCGGATTATATTTTTTTTTTTTTATTTTTAAATTATCACTATATTTTTCTTTCTTAATTTTTGCTTTCTGTTCTTTTTATTATTGTTTAGGATTTACGCTATAATAGCATATTCTTTAAAAAATTCAACCGGCTACCTATATTACTTCAGTAAAAAAAAAAACCGCTTACAGATAGGTCAGACAAACGGAAGGAATAAACAAAGGCTTAGAAACATTCCGTACGGAACCCTTCATGGGTACACCCATCCTCCTAAAGTGTTCACTTGAATCCGTGACCACTGAACATGTAAATGGCAATTATATGTCCTAAGTTATGGATTAAAATAATTTCCAAGTTTCTGCAAACTCATTGACACGATCCTACTAAATCTCCTAATCACTCTATAACCGTCTATCTTATTTCATAGACGGTAATCAGCTCAACAAAATAGAAAAAGCGAAAAGAAACAGTACGAATGGAAGAAAGAAACAAATCAGAGATGCAGTAATACAGAAGCGTCTTTGATCGAAAACGTATTTCTAAATATAAACTAGAAGACGTCGACCATTGTCGGTACAATGATTGATAACATTTTGATCCTAATTACTTTATAAAGTGCGCTGTCTAATTTCTAATTTAATTGACGATAAATCCACGATCGTTCCGGGGAAAGCTTCTAAAACGAACTTCAACGTCGCTGCCGCTGGTTCGCCAGTGACTGGCTGCCTCTTACCACCAACATAGATTGAGTATAATGATTCAACGTTAAATGAAGCCATAGATAGCTGATTCACACGAAGTAGGTTTTTTTTATAATTAGAATTTTAAGCCGCGATAGTCAAGTGGTTAAGAATTCTCCTTGAGCGGACTCGATTCCGATTATGAAAAGCTCGAATTGAATTAACTCTAAGAGCGGCTTGCACCTAAACCTTACTAAAATATAATTAGCGATAAATATAATTAAAAACATCATTCTATTTCTCTTCAATTGTTTCACGCAGAAAGAGACAGAAGATTGATTTAAACATGTTTAGCAATAATTGTATTTAGTGAGGTCCAGTGGAAGTCATGTCAAGTGGCGAAAAGATCACCAACTGTTACGTTGATCCTAAAAAGGACAGGTGAAAAAGAGTTGAAACTACTAAACTATATATGTAGATTCTTCTCTGTAAGTAATAATAATTCGTGGTAACATAAGTGACTGACACTCATCCCGTGGGAATCGTAAAGTCGACTCAGAGATCTGCAAGAAACCTCAAAGGGATATGTCGACAGATGGCGGTATAATCATATCAAATATTCCAAATTTAAATCAATCCAAAGCCGTTAAAAATTAGCGACTTGTATCGCAATTCTGTAAAGCGCGTCGCAAATTGTCTCATTCGCTGATGCTTTTAATCCTGAATGTTGAATATGATTCTCGAAGTGTATTGTCATAAATTTATCACACACAATTACGGAAAGACATTACAGTTGAATCGAAAGCGAACTCTTTTGTTAGTCGACAATAGATTCGAATCCAATTTTTGTACCGACACAATGGCAGCGAATCGCGGCGGG
The DNA here is from genome assembly GCA_029286595.1 of Bhutanitis thaidina. Classification (NCBI taxonomy): domain Eukaryota; kingdom Metazoa; phylum Arthropoda; class Insecta; order Lepidoptera; family Papilionidae; genus Bhutanitis; species Bhutanitis thaidina. The sequence continues at coordinate 1,639,731 of JAGSMS010000020.1, read as the reverse complement.
AGAGCTTGTTATTATAAAATTGGGTCAGACCATTTGGCTGAAGAGTTATTGTGTTCGTGGCTCCTGCATTGTGATGAGAAATAGTTATTAGTTACTTTGCGGATATCAATTACGTTAATGGAAAAGAAACAAACAAAAGTCTGGAAGTGCAAAGTGGAAAATTAATTATTAATGTCATGGGTGTTGTTCACTTCTGCTCCCCCGGGAAGTCCCTTCGAATAAGATACTAGAGCCTAACATACCTTATCTTGTCTATATATATATACATAAATGTTTCTTATATTTTTGTCGTTTATAGACTTGGAAGTCACTCGACTGATTGAGAGAAAATATATGATTAAAAGCGAAAAAAGTAAATCGAATTCAGTACTTATAAAAATAGTCATTTTCAAACGTTACAGGGTCCAACTCGTCGCAGGGGGTGATGAGTATTGATAATGAGACGGGCAATTCCTCTCCATCTACAGCATCTCTACCAGTGTCTCTCCCGTCTGAGGTGGATGATCTCTACAATTGAAGGATGCTCGATGGTGGGGCGAAGGAACGGGGGGCCGGTGCTTTATAGTGCTCGGTTTTCTGATGACCATAGCTTCGGGTGGCTAACTCGAGGGGAGGTCCGGTAACCACGTGAGATTGGTGCGAAGTCGCACTTTGCTCTAAAGAGTCTTGTCATAAGGGATCCTGGTCTGAGACTTAACAAGGAAAATACATTTCTAAGACATGTCATGTTCGCCAATCGACATGGCGGATTCTCGTTTAAGGCGGTTTAATCTTTTTTTCACTCTTCTGACCGGCTCTTAAACCTTCGCCAATTGAACGGAGGCCGCTGGAGGTAATCGTTAAAAAGCTACTTCAGCTACATCCGGTTTTAAATAATTAAAGCTGATAACCGCAAAAACAGTGGCGGTTTTTTTTTAATTATCATTTAGGTCACGTGGCAATGGATTGTTCCACAGTCGTATTAAAGCCGGAGAAAATTCTTTCGCCGAATCAAACCGCATGGACGGGAAAATCGCAACGTAAGCCGCGGCGCAACGTAAATAGCTTTAATTATAAACTTATTGTAACTCCACTGTGAAGGAGCACTTTAAAGCTTTCGGGGCTTTAACAGGAAACAAAAGAAACTTTAGCACGTAATAAAAAAGCTTAGAACAAATGTTATGATAGTGAATATGGAGGCAAAAATCTTCAGTTAACTTTTTTAGTGTTACTCACCTTGTAGGCTGCTTCTCCTTGGAAGCCTCCAAGGTAAGTACCATCCTCTCATCTATTTTCGCTGCCAACAAGCGGTGCTGCAACTGTAGTTTCGTTTTGATAGGTATAGAGAGCCAGTACAATGACAATAGTTACTTTGCAGGCCGCTACTTACCACCGGTGAACAGTAAGCTCGATTGTCATTCTGACAGTCAGCACCGACACTTTTGACCACGCGGAATACTGGCGTGAAAAGTATTAGAAAAAAAGGTAATATGTTTCAACCGGATAATAGTATTGCGATGCATCGCAATCTATCTAATCTACAGATTATTGTTGGTGTTCGTTGGAACTATTGTAATAAACTCAGTACAATCTTTTTTTAAATATCAATTTTTACAATATAACTCTGCACCTGCGTGTGCATAGATATTTCCACTTATATTTTCCACAGGCTTATTTGATAAAGTTTCTTAGTTAATTAAAGCTTCCAAAAACAACATGCGTCTATTTGTTGCACTCCATTTTTAGGGATTTTGTCGTAAATCGAAGAAGGTAGCAGATTAAAAAAAATCAAACTATTAATGGAACGGCACACAGCCAGGATCTTTACTGGGTCAGGATACCTTTCAAAACGAAACACAACAGTAGTTGCAATGCCGGTAGCAGCAGAACTGGCTTCTTACCTCACTTACTCTTTTTAGTGAGTGAGAGAAGAAGCAGAGTGTGAGAGTGACCCAGCCAGCTCCTAGACAGCCGGAGTCTGGTGTCTATTAAAGTTTAAATCATATATATTTCATTAAGCATGATCGCATCAATGGGCTTGTTCGACAATATCTATTCCTCACATCAATATGTCAGTTCAAACAACACCGTCGGAAACAGATCACCGCCTCCTTGCAGACTAGCCGTAGATTACGACTAGGCTGTATTTTTACTTTTTAATTATTTACTTTTTCTTTTAGAACAACGTAGAAACTTTCAAACTAGCTGTACAAAATGTTGGTGTTGCTGTTGAATTATCATGAGTACATATAGTGTATGGGGTAGGACGTCAGTATCACAAACTATTACACGAAATAATTTCTGGTGAAAAGAACTTTCTAGAACTATGTAAATATTTTTCTTATTGTATTTATTTATTTCTGTAGGCAGCTAACGACATTTCGATAGTGACCTCTATTATATTTAATGTAAATCTCACAATCATATTATAAATTTTCATGGACCTTAAACTAATAAAAGAAAAATAATAAAAATACTATGGTAATAAATTATTACAAAATATTGAAAAGAATAATACAAAATATTGAGATTTAAAGAATAAACCTTTTTTTTTAAAGCAAAGGCGGCAAACGAGCAAGCGGTTCACCTGATGGTAAGTGATTACCGTCGCCCATGTACATCTGCAGCACCATAGGTACTGCAGGTGCGTTGCCGGCCTTTAAGGAGGCCGGCAATGGGAGGGAGGAAGAGGAGGGGGGTGAGGAAGGGGAGTGGACCTCCGGTTAACTTACTCACCGAAAGAAACACTGAAGCACAATATACCTCTACTTCAAGCCGGTATTCTGCGAGGTCGAGGCCCTTTCGAGCAGCTGCTACAGTCGCTGCTTGAGGTAGAGCCTCGACAATTATCCCACCAGATGGCAAAAGGCTACTGCAGCCCATGAATACCTGCAAACACCTTCCTCCACCAGTACGAAGATGGGGGGAGAGGCCTCCGGATACCTCACTCACCGAACGAAACACGAAGCACAAGACACATATACTTCTGCGAGGTCGTGGTACTCCCCTGGTCGAGTCGTACTACTACGCCTCCGGATAGCTCACTCACCGAACGAAACCTTACCCTTAAAAAAAATACCATATTACGCATCTGTTCCATCGATTGAAGTTGTTTTCGGATGAACATAAGTTACAGTAGCCCCTTACCCTATAGACAGTTATTTCGTTTTTCCAATAAAAATATATAAATATTACAAACAAACATATAAAAAGTTACAGCCTGTAAAATGAGTGGGCAAAGGGCTCCTTCTCAAATATCTGAGAGGGTTTTGCCTAGAAGGGTCCGCACGCTCTATCTCTCTCTCTGTTTCTCAGATGTGCAGGTTTCCTCACGATGTCTACCTTCACCACCAACCACGTGTTAAATTCAGCACTTAAAAAATTGCTATTAACAATTACATTGGTACCCGAACTGGGATCGAACTCAGATCACTTACGCTCCATGAAACTAAAGCGAGGATATTGACCACGACACCACACACATATTACCATATTATTTAGCTTAAGCATACGGGTAAATGTAATCCCACTTTGATTTAATTTAGAATGTCAGACGGCATTAAGCAATATATGTTAACTATTGCCGCGTAACAGACTGCTGTACAGTCAACTGGCAACATTCTGCCTTTGACGAGACTAATTAATTCGGTATTTTCGGAGTATATGTACGGTAAGTATATGTATAGCTCTGTGCTGTATTTACCAAACGTTATCAATCGATTTATCTTCGATACGTCGGTTTCGGTCCCATTTTAGACAGTCCGCGTTCCGAATTCAATTTGATAATGGTTCTATCATATTTTTATCGCATAGACTGTTCGCTCACATTGCTTGTAAAGCCTCTAATAGTATTGAGAAAATCTATTATTACTAAGAGACAATACCAATATCAGGCAGTGGCTGTTGCTGGTGTAACGGCCGGCTCGATTTAACAAGAAAATCATTCCCTCAAAAATGCATTAGTTTTTAAATATACACAAATAATGACTAACATTCAATATACAAAAGTTTATTAAACTAAAATAGATAATAACATCGGTCACTTTATACCGGTCTCCGCGTCTGGGCTCACTTGCCTAGTGTGGGGATCACTATTTTACTTCTACCGACGTGATATTGATAATCGTTTATATATAACTATGCTTGGATATTTGTTCTTGCTGGTATGGTATGGTTATGGCTTGGTAGTACCACGACCTCGCAAAATACCGGCGTGAAGTAGAAGCATCTAGTGCATCTGCGTTTGCATTCAGTGAATGAGGTAACCGAAGGCCCACTCCTCTTCCCCATCACCTTACTCATCTCTCCCGCTCTTCTCCCAAATATCCTTGAAGGCCGGCAACGCTCCTGCAGCGCCTCCGGTGTTGCTTTGCCATTAAAAAAAATAAGAATATGAATTGTTATTTGCTGTAAATTAAGATACAGATACGAAAGAAGAAACCATATTTAATAGTTTTTAAAGAAAAGGAAACTACTTTGAATAATATTACGAGTGGCACTCCGGCCTAATATGGCGTTACAAAGGCTTCATAGCGTACTTAAAAACTTAAAATTCCAGGCTTGCTTTTTGTATTGTACATTGCATCTTTTATTACTAGCATTGTCTATATCAGAGCAATCAATAACAACAGAAACGTCTCACCGAATGACATATTGTTTAGTGTGCTTTGAATTGCCATTGAAGAAAACTCCAACCCCTTGGTGCTTCAAACAGAAGTCCGATAGCTAACAAAAGGTACTTGACAGAGTCGATTTCATAATCTGTTTGACTCTGTGTTTCGAGTTCCTGGAAAAGACAACCTCGTCGCACAGAAGAACGGTATTGAGCACTTAACTAATCTGTTTTTTTTTTATGGGATAGGCGGCAAACGTGCAAGCGGTTCACCTGATGGTAAATGTAATCCCACTTTGATTTAATTTAGAATGTCAGACGGCATTAAGCAATATATGTTAACTATTGCCGCGTAACAGACTGCTGTACAGTCAACTGGCAACATTCTGCCTTTGTCGAGACTAATTAATTCGGTATTTTCGGAGTATATATTCGGTAAGTATATGTATAGCTCTGTGCTGTATTTACCAAACGTTATCAATCGATTTATCTTCGATACGTCGGTTTCGGTCCCATTTCAGACAGTCCGCGTTCCGAATTCAATTTGATAATGGTTCTATCATATTTTTATCGCACAGACTGTTCGCTCACATTGCTTGTAAAGCCTCTAATAGTATTGAGAAAATCTATTATTACTAAGAGACAATACCAATATCAGGCAGTGGCTGTTGCTGGTGTAACGGCCGGCTCGATTTAACAAGAAAATCATTCCCTCAAAAATGCATTAGTTTTTAAATATACACAAATAATGACTAACATTCAATATACAAAAGTTTATTAAACTAAAATAGATAATAACATCGGTCACTTTATACCGGTCTCCGCGTCTGGGCTCACTTGCCTAGTGTGGGGATCACTATTTTACTTCTACCGACGTGATATTGATAATCGTTTATATATAACTATGCTTGGATATTTGTTCTTGCTGGTATGGTATGGTTATGGCTTGGTAGTACCACGACCTCGCAAAATACCGGCGTGAAGTAGAAGCATCTAGTGCATCTGCGTTGGCATTCAGTGAATGAGGTAACCGAAGGCCCACTCCTCTTCCCCATCACCTTACTCATCTCTCCCGCTCTTCTCCCAAATATCCTTGAAGGCCGTCAACGCTCCTGCAGCGCCTCCGGTGTTGCTTTGCCATTAAAAAAAATAAGAATATGAATTGTTATTTGCTGTAAATTAAGATACAGATACGAAAGAAGAAACCATATTTAATAGTTTTTTAAAAAAAAGGAAACTACTTTGAATAATATTACAAGTGGCAATCCGGCCATAATATGGCGTTACAAAGGCTTCATAGCGTACTTAAAAACATAAAAATCCAGGCTTGCTTTTTGTATTGTACATTGCATCTTTTATTACTAGCATTGTCTATATCAGAGCAATCAATAACAACAGAAACGTCTCACCGAATGACATATTGTTTAGTGTGCTTTGAATTGCCATTGAAGAAAACTCCAACCCCTTGGTGCTTCATACAGAAGTCCGATAGCTAACAAAAGGTACTTGACAGAGTCGATTTTATAATCTGTTTGACTCTGTGTTTCGAGTTCCTGGAAAATAATAACACAGGATTGCGCGACAACCTCGTCGCACGGAAGAACGGTATTGAGCACTTAACTAATCTGTTTTTTTTTTATGGGATACGCGGCAAACGTGCAAGCGGTTCACCTGATGGTAAATGATTACCGTCGCCCACGTACATCTCGCAACACCAGAGGTGCTGCAGGTGCGTTGCCAGCGTTTAAGGGTATTTGAAAGACGAGAAGGTGGATGAGGAGGGGGATGGGGAGGGGGAGCGGGTCTCCGGATACCTCACTCAGGGAACGAAACGCAGAAGTAAAAACTCGCAAAATACCGGTTGTGAAGTACTCTAGTTGCTGCGTTAGCAACCCGGTGGAGCCGGCCCGTTCGTCTGAACGTCTGAATGTTACTTACGTCAAACCTTTCTCTTATTTAAAAAAAAACATATTTCTAACTATAATAAGTCTGCGTTGTATTGCATTGTTCTCTTAGAAAAACGTTATAAATCATATCCCATCGTACTTATCTATATAATAATACAAGACGCGCGACAGAAGTTAATTTAAATAAAATTGGAGGGCCTTACAATTTGGCTCTCAAAGTGGGCGGTGGGCGAAATAAGTTTGAGAAGCTATGTACACCGCAAGGCTTGGCGGCAACTTATAGATAAAATTAAGTAGGGTCACGAACCCAAACAATGAGGCAACGACTAAGTTAGTGTTAGAATCATATCTTCAAATTAAATCATACAAATGTAATTTTACGAAAAAGTGTAATAGATATTTTTTTATGGGAAAGGAGGCAAACGAGCAAGCGGTTCACCTGATGCTAAATGATTACCGTCGCTCACGTACATCTCGCAACACCAGAGGTGCTCCAGGTGCGTTGCCGGCCTTTAAGGGTAATTGGGAGATGGGAGGGAGGATGAGGAGGGGTATGTGGAGGGGGAGTGGGCCACCGGTTACCTCACTCACGCAGAAGCACAAGATGCCTCTACTTCACGCCGGTATTCTGCGAGGCTGTGGTACCAATCCGGTCGAGCTGGCCCATTCGAGCACCAGCTAAAGCCGGCGCTTGGCTCTAACACGTACATTATCAAGGAAAATTCAATTCATTCTTATCATAGTATTTATTTAAAAAGAAATTGTTTATTTGTTACAAACGTATAGCACACACTTGTCCTCCAAATATGAGGAAGGTCACTGTCGTCTCTATGGAAATTAAAACTAAACTCCTACACGTATGTATGTATGTATATATTCACCCCTTGATCCCAACGGGGTAGGCAGATACAATCTTCTTCCACTTGCTACGGTCCTGACATACGTCTTTCGCTTCCCCCACTTCGCATGCATACTCGTTGATTTAGAGTACTCTTGACCTGGCCTTTTTTTCAGAACATCTCCGATTTGATCGTGAAATGTTCGCCTAGGTCTTCCTCTCCCGACTCTATCATTAACACACACCTCATATATTTGTTTCGTCAACCTACTTTCATTCATCCTCTCCACGTGTCCGAACCATCTCAGCATCCCTTTCTCAATTCGTATCACTACATCGTCTTTCACGCCACAACGCTCTCTGATCACATTATTCCGCCGTAATCCGTACAATCTTATTTAATCGAAAAACTAAGGTTCAAAGTCAATTAAGATTTAATACACTATACTTTTATAACGCACTAAGCCACCGTAGTACCGTAAGGTATAGTTGTAGATGACGCTATCGGATACAGATCTGGACCGCGACGTTTGCTACAGTCAATATAATTAGATCGATTATTTTCATATACAGACTCCGTGTAGTTACAAGAAAAGGGATGGACACATCCTCTCGGTAGATTATCACCGAATATCGTGCAAATCTTCTTCATATACCAATTGTCCTCGACTTCGAAAATTGTATTCCCTGCACCGATTTCCACCACGGGACTGGCGTCTATGCCCAGCTGAGTGTACTTCGAAGCCGCAAAGCTGGCAAGGGAGCCTTTGGTGAGGACACAGTGTCTGAACTTCTGTGGGTCAATACCGGTATCGCAGAGGCACACTTCGCTTGAGGTCCCTGTTAAGATATAAGTAATGTAAATGTAAAAAGTATCAGCATATAAATTACCCTAAGCGTGGTAGAGCCAAGCGGCGGCTTTAGCTGCTTTATCTTGGTATGTAAACCAAAAATAAAATTGGTATGTAAATTCTTGACATGACGCAATAATTGAAATTACATTTTTATGACACGTGAAGGATTAAGCTACGGTCAACCGTTGAGTCAATTATTCTCGTTTTTCCGCATTTCAAATGTAATATACATAGTAACTTACCACGTGATCAGCGGTGAAGGAAAACATCGCGAGGAAACCTGCATGTCTGATAAATAAATAAAAAAAAATGTTATGTCGAGGATATGTGAAGCCCCCCAATCCGCACTGGAGCAGCGTGGCGGGCCCTTCACGGCTCCTAAACCCTCTCGGATATTCGTATTTGAGAAGGAGGCCTTTGCCCAGCAGTGGACACTCATAGGCCGCTACTTTACTTTACTTTTACACATAGTAACGTCTGACTCTATTAATCAGAACCTAAAAGAAGTAACAATGTTAATTTGATACCTACAGCACGATATTTACCTAAAAGTCTATACTCACCGTAAATCATAATGAAATATGACAAATGACCATTTCGTGTAAAATGTGGTATAAAAAAAGGTGTTATATTTTGAATTAGTACGACAATTATACCAGGAAACCTTTATAAGCTGCTACTACCTTATTTATCCTTTCACGTGTCATAACGTGTTTTAATTTTTATAGGTACTTTACTCTATTATTTACGAAACAAATGAAATATACAAACGTGCATTGTTTGCTCAATTAGAATTTTGTATTCACAACACATGTCACTAAATTTGATTTAAATTAGCTAACACTTTATTTAAGCTAATATATTAATATATTTTAAAGGTCAGAACTTTACGTTAAATATTATAAAACGCATAATCTTATGCTTTTTTTATATAATTCGTAATAATTATTGTAATGATCTCTTACCATTCAACTTTGTAACGGTCACATCGGTCCAGGGGAGAGAGTGAGAGTGACCTGGATTCGAATCACCGTTAGAATTTTTAACTGTTAAGTGCTGAATTAACCATGTGTTAGGCGATGGAGGAAAACATTATGAGGAAACCTGCAGGTACGTCAAAAATTACACGAGGCTTTTAACCAGTACTGTAAACTTAATTTTAAAGACGCCGTGCACTTGGTGAATACAGTACTTATGTAATTGCTATTAACAATTTTAGCGGTACTGAAATCGGGGATCGAACCCTAGTCACTCGCTCTCTATGAAACTAAACGGCTAAACGGCCAGTACCGTAGGCATATGCCAAATATTGTATGCAGTATAAGAAGAGCGCCATCAATTTTCGAACAATGAACATATGTGCGAGTGTGTGTAATTTGCCAGTCTCTCTCACTCTCTCTCTCTCTGTCCGTGTGCTTACCTCCTGCCTCGCACTTCAAGTACTGCGCTTGGAGGAAAGTATTCAGCCTCAGTGCACTCAAAGCGCACATTTGAGGCACGGTATACCTTCCACTACCAAGTAGATAATAATCGACCACCACATCCCCGCCAATGTTGTCTATCACCCATGGGTACGTTGTCGTGAAGAATTTCGTGTCTCTGTTCACGTCCCCATACACGGACAATACGTATGTACCGTCCGCAGAACAGTGAAACGTAAAGATAATAAAAAAAATTACCACCATTGTTAATATTTGTAAAACATAAACTGCTTTATAATAATTACAATAACATTTTGCCTCGTTTTATATACTTTATTTAATGATGTGTTTCTTAATGATAATATTTACAGTCGCAACTTAATTGTCATGTAACTTGGGTTATTTTAGAGTTCCGTATTTAAAAAAAAAAAATTTTGTCATTTTACTAGATTAATTCAATAACACTGTGTACCTTTTAACAATAATTAGACAATTTAAAGCATACTGTTCTAAAGTCGCCCACAACTGGTCGTTTAAAATTAAAAGAAAGAAAGAGAAAGAAAAGTAGTTCGTCTACTCAAGTAACACATAATGAAACTCAATTAACATAACAAAACTTGATAATAAAAAATTGGTTTTATTGAGTTGCACTAACAAAACGGCTTAATGGATAATATAGAAATTAAAAGAAAATTATAGTCATTGTGATCTTTAATAACGATTCTGTTATCTCATTATTAATAACATAAAATTAAAGTTATTAATAAAAATAAATAAATAATGTCGACAAACATCAGCAAGCTGAAGTGGCAATGGGCCGGCCACATAGCTCGCAGAACTGACATCCGTTGGGGATAAATGGTTCTCGAGTGGCAGCCGCGTACAGGCAAACGCAGTGTAGGACGACCCCCCGCAAGATGGAGTGACGACCTGCGCAGAGTTGCGGGAAGTCGATGGATGCTGGTGGCTCTGGACCGAGCTTCGTGGCAGTCTTTGGGGGAGGCCTATGTTCAGCAGTGGACTTCTAATAGGCTGAAATGATGATGATGATGAATAAAAATAAATAAATAATGTCGACAAACATCAGCAAGCTGAAGTGGCAGTGGGCCGGCCACATAGCTCGCAGAACTGACATCCGTTGGGGATAAATGGTTCTCGAGTGGCAGCCGCGTACAGGCAAACGCAGTGTAGGACGACCCCCCGCAAGATGGAGTGACGACCTGCGCAGAGTTGCGGGAAGTCGATGGATGCTGGTGGCTCTGGACCGAGCTTCGTGGCAGTCTTTGGGGGAGGCCTATGTTCAGCAGTGGACTTGTGATAGGCTGAAATGATGATGATGAATGACGATAACGCAATAGCAACTATTTTAGTAGATTCATAATGCACTCCAAAATAATATTTATCGAATTAAAGTGTATATTTTTATTTATTTATTAAACGTCATATACAAGAGTTTTTTTTATAGGCGGACTTAACAGTCGTTGACGTAAGGGCTCAGCGTTTCGCTGCGGCGCTGTGGGTCGCGGGTTCGATTACCGCACGGGACTAGTATTTGTATGGACTACAAATAATAGCTCCCGGTCTGGGTGTCGGTCCGTGTGCAATTCATTTACTGCAATTCAAAGTTTTTATTAGAAAAGAATTTAATTATTTTCTGTCAGATTTATTCATTATGAACTATTTCGAGCGAACCCCCTCTTAAGAAACATCGGAATACGCAGAAATACTGTTTTGCGTATTTGCATATTTTAAATACTTTTAAAATTTTTCTTCCAAAGGTATGTATAGATAATAATTTATTACAAACGATTATGTGCTTTTATATTACAAATATGTTGGGCAGTTAAGAAGTAAACGCTCTTAATAAAAACGGCTTTTTTTTAAGGAAGAGACGGCAAACGAGCAAGCGGTTCACCTGATGGTAAGTGATTACCGTCGCCCACATACATCTGCAACACCATAGATGCTGCAGGTGCGTTGCCAGTCTTTAGGGATATTTGGGAGATGGGAGGGAAGAGGAGGGGAATAGGGAGGGGATGTGGGCCTCCGGTTACCTCACTCACCGAACGAAACACAGAAGCACAAGTTGCCCCTACTTCACGCCGGTATTCTGCGAGGCCGTGGTACCAATCCGGTCGAGCCGGGCCATTCGAGCAGCAGCTAAAGCCGCCGCTTGGCTCTACCACGCTTATAAAATCTTTCAAGTACAATCTCTCCGAAGTTAATTGACCGATCTTAATGGAGATCTGTGGTAGCCTAGTGATCTGTGATGGCGCACGCTGTAGTTTCAAAGAGCGCGAGTGACCTGGATTCGATTTCCGATGCCAGCATTACAAAAATGATTAATAGCTATTTCAGGTGCTATATTTTCCTCGTGCTCGGCGGTGAAGGAAAACATCGTGTGGACACCGGCATGCCGGAGAATTAATAAAAAGAAATATAATTTCGAGGATACGTGAAGCCCGACTACTCGCACTGGAGCAGCGTGGCGGTGCATTCCCGGCTCCGAAACCGTCTCAGTTACAAGCTGCCACTTTACTTTACTTCAATCTTTGTACTTAAAACTTTGTACACATAAGTCGAAACAAACTATAATAGCTAAATTAGGGCTATTAAAAGTTCTCCATAATAACCAATGCCCTATGACACTAAAGTGAGCGCCCTGACCACTAGGCTACCTCGGCTCTTATAAACTAAACCAATAATATCTTGAACGAGTGAAAATGTTAAACAAGAGTGTAACTAAGTCTGTGCTGCAGCATGAGACCGCGAAATGGACCGGATTCTGTAATAGTCGAGATTCAAAGACTAAACCCGGACTAGACACTCCGCAATTTAGACGACGTCCTCCGTAACCGATCTATGTATGCTCTATTTGGCATTTTTCGAAGGCACGTGGTTTCTCTGGCGTTTCCATTTTTCCGCATTCACGACACCCGTGGGACGGGAAGGGGTGCCAGATCCTCGTACAAAAGTAATTGTTATAACTATTATTAAGAAGAAATTAGGAAAAACATAGTTAAAATAAATTTCCAAATACTTTTCAAGACTTTTTACAAAACCGGACCCAGTCTTCAACCCAGTGGAAATTATTAGTTTGAAACTAAGTAATAAATTTTGTTAATTTAGAATAATTTATAGAAGTAATGACAATTCAAAGACCCGTTTCGAAAGTTTGCGAAATAATCACCACGACTTAGGTACTCGTGATTTAAATCTGGGTATTGGATTTTATTGGGCTCCGAAATCAGCGTATATCATTTCTTTTATTATAAATGTTATTGAATAAAAAATCGCATTGCAAGGGCCCCGTTTTTATTGCATTAAGTTGGCACACGTGTTAATAGTCCATCTGATGGTAAGTGGCTATTACAGCACATGTACACCTGGAACTTCAATCGAAAGATATTACAGATGCGTTTTACCCCTGTGGCAGTCCAAAAATGTGCTGCAGCACATTTTTGACAAACCGGAACAAAACAGTGCAACAGCACCTCGTTCCTTCTAGGTATCTCAAGATTTGACTTAGATTAACGCCTAGGATATCTGATGGCGTCTGACAGAAATTTCTGGACTGGAGATACGAAGGTCGACCGGTATCAAGTACTGATAAGTGTAGTGTCTTGTTCCCTGATTACCAATACGTGTGCCAAGCGTAGCGATGACCTATTAGACTTCTTAACTGATGAAGAAGAAACTCCTTGGAGATAAGATGGAATGGTAATACTCATACTAGACGATGTATGTTCATTTGAATTTTAGGCAATTCCAATAATCATATCAACTCGTATGACGGTGGCCGTGTGGTATGTTAGAATCTGCCATCTCTTTCCTTCCCATTGAAACGCGACTAAGACAATAGTTAGCGACAGATGGCGGGATAATCATATCGAAAAATATCAGAGAGATAAGCAGCAGGGTCACAGATGCGAGACGTCTTGCACTGCGATTTCCAATCCGCTCGCTGAGCTTTGCGATTATGGCAAGTCCTCCTAATGGGTGAGGTCATATATCCTACAGTGGGCTGTTTAAAGGCTGGCGAGGATATGTAAGTGCAAATTATTTTTGAACTTCCTATATACATGATGAAACGATAATTATATCTTGTTTCTTAGTAGATGGTAAAACAACAACAGCATTTTCACACTTCATGCAGTTTTGTCGCTGTCGCAAAAAAACATATTAACCTCCTATTAAATCATTCGAAACACGCTAATGTTATGGCCACAAAATTATAAACCATTTTATGAGTTGAAGACGAGCGTTTAGGACGATTAATGGTATTATCTTTTATTCAATAATTCTGAAAGGGAGTTCTAATTTATTTTTCACTTTCAATTATTATGAAAGCTATTTCTTTTTCAGATTCAAGAGATGACAGATCAATACACATAAAGAGTTGTGGTATCAAAGGGGGCCTGATGCTCGTTTCTTAAATTTTATGGTACGCAAGTCACCACTGTTCGTCTCCGATCATCAATAAAATTGTCAATTGTATAAAAGAACTGTCCTTTGAACGTCACAAATGTTCAAAGGACAGTTCTCAAAATTATTTAAACATTCGTTACAAGAAGCGAAAAGTATTTGCAAAGTTTTAATCCTGACGGAGAGATTATTATTGGTTTAGAATGTGTTTCTGATAGGTTATAATAAAAAAATACATTTAAATCTATAAATCGGACATACTTCATAAATTTTTACTTATGACTGTATTATACTAACGTAACAGAACCCTGGTCCATAATTTTTAGAAGTCTATCCGATAAAACGCATCACAGGAATATTATAGGTTTTAATAAGCTTAAAGACTTAAATAAGTTATTATCTGGGTCGTATGCAAACCGTAGTTTCAAAAACGGCTTATTATAATATCCTATAGAGTAAGCCCGTAGTAAAGCCGTAACCGGAACAAAAGAAGTTTTGTAAAAATTTTAATACAAAGCCTGTTAAGCTTCCACTCTGCGCACGAAGGCAACTTAATATAAGTAATACCTTTGCTTGGCACTTGGCTGATATCTTAGGAATAGTCAATTACAATTGATAAATGTAAGGGGGAATATACTGTCACGTATAGGTCTGAATCATATGTTTATTTGACCACAAAGGTTACAGAGTTTCCTCATCGATGTGTTCTCCTTCGTACGTGTCCTTGCACAGGTCTTCCTGCCAGTAAATAATCCCCTGTCTTTTCCTACACTTGTCACTTTGCCTTCCATTTATCTCTTTTTCCTCCTTTTCCACTTCTTTGCTTCCTTTCTTTGTGATCTTCCTCTTCTTCTTACTCCAGTCTCGCCATTGAACTGTCCTTAGCGCGTTCCAGTGCTCCTTATATATTCCCGAACTTCGATCGTCTTTTTAGTTTTCGGTTATTCCAGAATATTCCCGAAACGATGTATAATAATTATTGAAGAAAATAGGCTTGTATTTCCGCCACATTTATTAATCTACCAAAGACTTTCGTCAACATACGATTGGTAATTTATGTAACATTATTTCCTTTGACTTGTCATTGGACTTCAACTTGGACATTACGTTATCGGGCATTCGTTATAACACCATCTCTTTCCCCAACTACCCACCACACCTGCTCGTGATAGTTGGCACAAACCGAAGCTATGGCTACCAAATGATGGCGGAAAAACCAATCCTAATGTTCTGAAGTCCAATCAATTTTGGAGCCGCGAAGGCCCTCCACGCTGCTCCAGTGCGGGTTGGCAGGCTTCTCATATCCCTTAAATAATAACCTTAATTATTTCTCAGACATGCAGGTTTCCTCGCGATGTTTTTCTTCACCGCCGAGCACGTGGTAAAGATGGCATGACATTGCTCCTACTCCAACGAATAATATTTTGTTATCTAGAATAAGTTAACATAAAGTCATACAGTACTTCAATTCTAATAATGAACAGAAGCAAAGGTAGTCAAATTAGAATGACCATTTTGCTCGCTAAAAATTTTGTATGTATGTATGTTTGTTAAAAGTATTTGTTGTCATGTACAGTTCATACCTAAGCGTCTTTACCAAACCATAGCACGATTTAACTCACTACTACCGCCATCTATACAAATAATTTGTAAACGATTGCATATATTTAATCCATTGTTTTCTAAAGAAGTGTCCTTATTCTGAAGATATTATTAGCTATTATGCTATACAAATTTATTACATATGTAGGCATTTTTATAAATTTTTACTGGGATTGTAGATTGTACTAATAAAATCTTTTGTGGTGTTCATTTTGTTGTATTTTTATATTAGCTTTTAAGTGATTTGTAATATTTACCTAATTGTTTTACCCAATTGGAGATTACATTAAATTCTTTGTTTGAACTTTACGGACTCAATATCATATACCTGCCATCTATTGATATTTACGAGTACCATTATCCTACAATGAAAAACTAGTTGTTTAGTTATCGTACAAATTATTTTTGTTTTTTTAAATACTATACTTTCTACACAAATTAAATCCACTTTGTGAATATTTTACTGTACGAGATATTGCGAACTACTATAAAGTTATAATGAGTACGTACTCATTCTATTTTCATAGGAACATACTAGATGGAGCTGTAATGAAAGATGAGCTTAAATTTTTTTAAATATATGAATGAAATTTAACGTTTAAAATAAATTTGTTACAATTAATTTTACCTATTTTAAAAATAAATAAGCATTTTATGAAACTAAAATAATGATAAAAGTTATTTTATTTAACTTAAAATAACTAACGGAGCCTAATTGAATGCCCAAATTTGTTGAAGTAATCAAATACGATATTAGTTAAAAAGCTAAAAAGTATTCAAAAAATACAAGAATATCGAAAAAATTACAGGCTTTTTCGTTGCTCCCATCCGCTAGATGTCAGTACTCGTAACTTCAGTAGGAGGAAAAGAAAAATCGTTAAAAAAAATTATGGGAAAAGCGGCTAACGAGCTGGCGGTTCACCTGATGGTAAGTGATTACCGTCGCCCACGTACATCTGCAACACCAGAGGTGCTGCAGGTGCGTTGCCGGTCTTTAAGGATATTTGGGAGATGAAAGGGAGGACGAGGAGAGGAATTGGGAAGGGAAGTGGGCCTACATATTAAGCATGTCGTATAACTTATGGCGTGTCGATATCGGTAGTTATCGGCGAGCGAGTCCATTCGTCTCAGTACGCTTCCCACGCTCCTTGCAAGCCGGGTCCCTTATATCTTAGATCAGGGGTCGTCAACCTTTTCAGACGGAAGAGTTAAAAATTTAAATTTACAAAATTTATTGAGCCCCAAAAAATGTTCTTGCCAACAATAAATAGCACTTGCATAGATAAAGTTCTTAGATAAAAAAAAACTAACTGCGTATGGAACATCATCACATCCAAAGAGCCGCAGGTTGGCGACCCCTGTCTTAGATGAAGTGTCAACACTGCCTTTTACTTCAATCGCGCAACCCATAGCTCGTAACAACATGTTAAAAATGACATAAGTATTATAGTGTGTATTCGTATGGCAATAAAGTTTAATTTGTGACATAATTTTTCTAACAATACATCCACGGAACAATGTCTCCCGGATAGATAAATGCATTAGGGCGTGCTACGCATCAGTGCTTGCTCGTGTGTAGGCATATTGACTTATAAGCCTTTAGGGATGTGAAACAATAGTGTCTGGTGTATCGATAATGTTCAATAATATCTATTCTATGTTTGTTTGCTCGCAAAAGTGTCAAGAATAATAAAATACATAACACTTTTCAGTTGTTATCAAACATTTAAAAAAAAAACATTTATTATTATTTAAGGTTTTTGTGTAAGGTTAGCAAAAATTTGACTAAAATATCACTCAATAATATTTCGAGACAAATGTTCGTGTTTCCGATCACTATAGATAATTTTTGGTTTTTATAACACATTTTATCATTTATCGTTCAAGAGACTGGTACGTGAACACCTCTTCAAGACATCCGTTCCCACTTGAACGCAGTGGAATTGATATCATAGGTCATTGTAATTATAATATGTATTTATTCCGTCAGTATGTATTTAATTGTAAGTGTAAGTTATTCATGTATTTTAGTTCTATTTTTTAACAAATTTAATGTTCGGCACCCTTACAATATCTCTCCCCGCTCCGGATTGACTGGCAGAGAATGCCAAGAGGCATTAAGTCCGCCCTTTGTAATACTTTTATATAAAGGTATTCGAATAAAGTTTAAATAAATAAATTTTTCCTCCATGTGCAAAAAAGTAATTTTGCAAAAACGTACAAAAAAACGTTTGTAAACCCTGTGCGCTCGTGGTTACTGTGGGACCTCATAGAGACATTAGTGAATACGGTTGCAAAGCATCAACGCACCTTACATCTCCCACAAAATGGAATACAACAGCGGTTGTATCGTTGATCAACGGCAGAAATAGATACGGTAGACCCAGACGGCTCCTATCATATCCCGCATGTATCACAGTCGAAGTAGACCTCCGCATAGGAGAACCCCGATTGGCATAGTTTTTAAAATTGTCAACTCCTTTTTTTTTATGGAAGTGTCGGCAAACGAGCGAGTGGTTCTCCTGATAGTAAGTGATTACCGTCGCCCACATACATCTGCAACAACAAAGACGCTGCAGGTGCGTTGCCGGTCTTTAAGGATATTTGGCAGATGGGAAGGAAGAAGAGGGGAATAGCGAGGGGGAGTGGGCCTCCGGTTTCCTCACTTACCGAACGAAACGCAGAAGCACAAGATGCATGTACTTCGCGTCGGTATTCTGCGAGGCCGTGGTACCAATCCGGTCCAGACGGCCCATTAGAGCAGCAGCTAAAGCCGCCGCTCGGCTCTACCACGCAAATCATTCATAACAATGTAGAAACTATCACGCTTTTAATATCATAAGTGTTGTGCTATTATTGGCAACTTTTTTTTTTATAGAAGAAAGGGCTCACCTGATGGTAAGTGATCACCGACGCCCACGAACATCCATAACACCAGAGGAGCTACTGATGCGCTGCCGGCCTTTAAGGAAGGAATAAGCTCTTTTCTTGAAGGTCCCTAAGTCGTAACTATTCGGAAATACTGCTGGCGACAGCTGATTCCACAAAGTCGAAGTGCGTGGCAGAAAACTTCGATTAAAACGCACTGTGGTGGAATGCCAACCATCTAGGTGGTATCGATGGAACTTCGAATTCAGTCGCGATGTACGATGGTGAAACTCAGCAGCTGGGATCAATCCGAACAGTTCCTCAGAACATTCCCCGTGGAAAATTTTTTAAAAAATGCAAAGAGAAGCGACATCTCTTCGCAAGGCCAAAGGATCAAGCCTCAACTTATGAGGTATTGGATAATCTCCATGGTCTCTACTCAATATAAAATTACAATATTAGGTACAAAGGTTTTAATCAATACTATATATATCGATACCATTTAGTAGATGCATATTGTCCTTCTGCGTTTCGTTCGGTGAGTGAGGTAACCGGAGGCCCACTCCCCCTCCCCATCCCCCTCCTCTTCCTCCAGCCCAACGCACGCCGGCAACGCACCTGTAGCACCTATGGTGTTGCAGATGTATGTAGGCGATGGAAATCACTTACCATTGGATGAATCGCATGATCGTTTGCCGTCTTTACCATAAAAAAAAAATGTATCGATACTAATCCTTTCGCAATCTCACATCCCTTAACAAAAACGATTGAAGCAGTATTTATGATCTTGCAGTGATGGTAACTTTTACAAATAAACAAAACATAATATTCTGGGATGATACCGTACAGTACGTGTGCGACAATATGTTTTGCAAAATAAATACTCTCGCTTTGCATTGTAATATAACCTTCCTTTGTGAAAACCTTATATTAAGGAAACATTTTCCTTGTGTAATTCTGTAGGTACATATTTAAAGAAATATATATTTTTTTATTTAATTTGAATAATTTTAAAAATTTATGTTCTGTAATTAAACACTACTAAGTACTTAAATAAATAATAAAATGATATAAATCTACTATTATTTAAATCACGTACAAGTATCCTTACATAAGTAGTACAATAAAAATAAATAAGTATTACACTATTAAGAATTGAATTCGTCACATTTTACAGTTTTCATCAGGACTGTACATGAGCGACCGGAATATTGAATAGAGAGCTAGTATTTTCAATGTAGTGTTGTTAATTTTTAATATAAAATCAGAAGTTATTTTCATCCCGGAAAAGAAATTAAAGTATTTATTACTATAACACAGGAAACATGACTAAAAACATGTCTCGAAAAGAAACTATTATACTGCTATTACTGGTTTAATCGGGTTTAATTTTCGTTTTAAAATTCCTGGCTTTACAGCACCCGGGGTTTGAGGTATTAAATGTCCTGATGTCTTAGGTTAACTTCCGCTTTTAATTATTAATTTTGGCCCGATGTATGCAGGATGTGCTCATGCTTAATTTTGTTTATTACTGGATCCCAGGCCAAGTGGTAGCACCCAGCCATCTTTTCTATTGAAATTTGTTTTTTTTTTTTTAATTTCAATAGCGTTTCAGAAAGGTTTTTTACATTCTTATCCGTTACGATTGTTATTCCTGTTACTGTGTACCTTGTCACTTTTTTACATCACTCTACTTGCGCGTCAGCTTCGAAAGCCTCTTTGGTTTAAGAGCCGCCAAGTTTAAATATTTTTACAACCACTGCTGCAGCTCTAATGTTGTAGTTGGCGTTCAACAAAACCTCGCAAGCAGCCTACGGACATTGTCGTTTAATTATCAGTAAGACAATGACAATTAGGTCAAGTGCTAATGCTCAAAACTAAAGTCATGGAAACATGTTCGATACCTAGCCTGACAAACGCCTGCCAACTGGCTCGGACTGCGAGCCTGTGTCAAAAACACTTTAACGAGGAAAATGATTGACGCTAAAGATTTTTACCATAACGAGCGAACTATGAAAGATGGACCAAAGTAACATCCAACTGGATACACAGAAGAATGTAAAAGAACACAAAAAAAGACGGAGCGAGGACATAGCAAGGACAGCAAGCAAAGAAGAACGAGATCGGCACGGGACAGGGAAACGTGGAAGGCTTTGGAGTAAGTATTCAACGCCAACGGCAGCTATTAAACACTATCAGACATATTATAAAACTGACAAAAAACTAATCAAATTAACTTATTAACTGTCAAAATAAATGGGGAAATAAAAAAAGGAGAGTTGATTTATTCGGTTCACATGACGCTAAGTGATTACCTTCACCCACGTACATCTACAACACCGGAGGAGCTGCAGGTGCGTTGGCAGCCTTGAAGGATATTTGACGGACGGGATGGATGATGGAAAACGGGGTTGGGGGAGGGGGCAGTGGGCCTCCGATTACCTTCGCCCACCGAACGAAACGCAGAAGCACAAGATGCCCCTACTCCACGCCGATGCTCTTCGATACCGTTGTTAGTGCCTTTTGTGTAATTGTTATCGTATGCGGACCAATAAAGCTATTATCATTGGCTTAAAGGTTACAAAAATATAACAATGATAAAAGAAAAAACAATAAAGAACCAATACGAAAACAGTAAATACTCTTTGTTAAAATATTCACTTCATTAAAAATAAATTTAAAAGTCTATGCGTCATTCGTTGGCTCGCTCGATTATCATCTGAACATCGACTATATAACAATCGTTGCTCTTGTATAAGCTGGAATTCGATACAATGTTCATTCACACGGCACGGCAGCATTGCGTGGACTCGCTACCAGTGAAGCGCAGGTGAGATTTCCTCTATACATGATTTTAGATCTGTATATACAAATAAATTAAGCGGAAGTCATGTCCGTTTAGATATAAGAACAACCCTCGCGAACCTAGTGGAGGACATTTGCTTGCCACTTTATATTTTATTATCACAACAGCTTCCTTTACTTCAGCAGCGCGGCCAGAAAAGGCTTAAGAAGAAGAGATTTTAGAGCCCACGGTCTCCTAAGTGGAAAGCTTTCATAGAGTTTTTCGAAATTTCGTGAACTTGAACACTATGACGGTAACCGACTCACCAACAGTCTCGTTGTTCCAAAAATAAGCTCCGGTGAAGAGTGAGTTGAAATGACTTTAATTGAAAACTGGATCGAAAATCCTTTCACTGGAAATAGGATCCGAGCCTTGGTCCTTCACTGCAGGCCGTATGAGGAAGCTCAAAGTTGCTCAGCGCGCTATGGAAAGGGCTATGGTCGGTGTTTCTCTGCGTGATAGAGTCTGCAACGATGATATCCGCAGGTAACTAAGGTAACCGACATAGCCGTAAAGATCAGCAAGCTAAAGTGGCAATGGGCCGGCCACATAGCTCGCGGAACTGACAACCGTTGGGGAAAAAAGGTTCTCGAGTGGCAGCCACGTACAGGCAAACGCAGTGTAGGACGACCCCCCACAAGATGGAGTAGCGACCTGCGCAGTGTTGCGGGAAGTCGATGGATGCAGGTGGCTCAGGACCGAGCTTCGTGGCAATCTTTGGGGGAGGCCTATGTTCAGCAGTGGACTTCTGATAGGCTGAAATGATGATGATGATGATGAGGTTCGTGCTTATATTTTTATTTACTAAAAACTTCTCTTTACCAACGATTCGTGTCTTACAATTCGTGCAAATATTTGTTTTATTGTGGTAGTTACATGCTCAATGGAGTTACGGACCCCAGCATAAAGTTATTATTATCGTCCTGTATTTATTGCATTTGTAGCATTTCTGCTAGATGAGTCTGTCTAGACGCCGTCTGTCTTGACGCTATTCGGTTTGTGCATCGCATGTGATATGTTTTACCGACACAAAATATGTCTTCCATCGCCTATCGTCCATTCGTAATTTGAAAACGAGTCTAAAGGTAAACGAAACACGGAAAACACACAACTTTGTCCGAGGGCCTGCCTCCGTACAGAATTGAAGAGATTTAAAGGAAAAATTTAAAGGTCAGGTCAATAATACAAAAATAAAAAAAAATCGAGGAAATTTACAGTAAGCGTGTCTTGGATGAACGAAACCATGTTAAAACATTAACAAGGTATGATTTTATAGAGAAATTTTGTAACACGGAATTTTTGTGAAATTGTTTGTGTCCTTTTCACACGTGGTAGAGCCAGGCGGCGGCTTTTGCTGCTGCTCGAATGGGACGGCTCGACCGGGTTGGTATCACGGCCTCGCAGAATAACGGCGTGAAGTAGAGGTATCTTATGTTTCTGCGTTTCGTTCGGTGAGTGAGGTACCGGAAGTCCTCTATCTCTCCCTATCCTCTCTCCTCATCCTCCCAGCTCCCAAATACCCCTAAAGGCGGGCTGCGCACCTGCAGTTTCTCTGGTGTTGCAGATGTACGTGGGAGACGGTAATCACTTACCATCAGGTGAGAGCCTCGTTCGTTTTCCACTTTTACTATAAAAAAAACCTAACCGCCGCTTGTTTGTACTTCCAAAGGATTTAAACCTGATCTTATAACGGTTCTTATGTCTGTCTGTCACATACCATTTGCAACTAACACTAAAATATTCAAGGTGTAAGAATATTGTTTTTGTCCTTTTAGGCTTTCCACTTAGGAGACCGTGGGTTTCTTGATTCGAAGGAAGATCTCCAATGCCTATGCTCTAAAACCTCTTCTTCTCGAAAATACTATTAAAGGCCGGCAACGCACCTTCAGTACCTCTGGCGTTGCAGATGTACGTGAGCGACGGTATTCACTTACCATCAGATGAACCGGTGGCTCGTTTGCCGTCTTCCCATAAAAAAAAAATCAGGTAAGGCACCAGGAGTAGCGAGGCGGACCCTTCTCTCAAACATTTAAGAGGTGCCCTTGGCCCAAGTGGACATTTACAGGCTGGAATTTTCTTAACACTCTTAATATTAGAACAATCCAAGTATAAATGTTTCTCTAGGTGTATGCAAAGTACAGCTAGTTCTTATGTTTGTTCTCCACACATTTTCAATCATCTCACCGGACATCAGCGCTGGCGCAACCGCTCTAACAAATATCTCTCAGCACACTATATTTCACAGAGCGCGTGTGACTTGTGTTCGATCTCCGATGCCGGCAAGGCTACTGTTACATGGAAATTTTAAATGTTGCATTTACCACGTGCTCGGCGGTGAAGGAAAACATCGTGGGGAAACCTGCATGTCTGAGAAATGATAAAAAAATATTATTTCGAGGATATGTGAAGCCCGTCAACACGTGGCGGGCGGGCCCTTTCCGTCTCCAAAACCTTCTCAGATATTTGATACATTATATCGAATGATGAGATAGTGTCCTTTGTCGTTTAGGCAACTATCATATAGACTTTACACATTTATTTACATGCGTTCGGCAAATATGTTTTCTTTACAATTTTTTTGTTTGCTTTTTTTTTAATTCAGATGTTTCAGGTGCTTTACAGCACCCGTGGTCGCGGGGCGACTGAGGGGACGGACGTCCCGACGCTATATTTAACCCGGCTACCGTCAGCTTTGAAATTATTAATCTTTGGTCCGATCTACGCAGAATGAGCTCACGTTATCTTGAGGTTGTGTAGTGGTATGCTTGATCCTGAATTTAATTTTATTAATTATACGGACCCTAAGTAGGCAAAAGTATCCACCCAGCTTCTCTATTGAAATTAGGATGTTTTTTTTTATTTCAATAACCTCGCGAATCATCCTTAACAGGTTGGCAGGAATGGGTGTCCTTTTTGAGGATATGTGGTCTGTCAAATCTAATGTAATGGTTGGTGCGATCCAGAATACGATCATAGACTGTAGACTTAAGGTCAGTTACTTACAATAAAGCAATATCAATGAGTAAGCAGTTTTCTTTCAATAAGTCACCTGCAAGTGCGAAAGTGGTGCATGCTTTTGGACCTTGGACTTACACTCACTCATTCACAGGCAAATACTGTCGCGTTGGACTTACACTCACTCATTCACAGGCAAATCCTGTCGCGTTAGATTACACTTGCTTTCAGCGATACCATCCAATCAAAAATCATAAAATCATCGCCATCTTCCAAGGGGATGCGTCTCGATATGGCAATCTGTTCTGCTCTATCCACATCATTAGGATTTTTTTTTGGATAAGTGAAGATTAATTAAAGTGATTTTTTTAAAAATAGTTCTTCTCACTAACCTGTTAATAGTCCCCTGCTGTATAACCTCTGACATTGAAAGGATTTGCCATAATCGTATCGCATGGCAAGCGGATTGGCTTTCGCGGAACAACTGGCAGCTGAGCGCTGCAGCACGTCGTTTACACTTTTGGTCTGTCATATTTTTTTTTACGTGGTTAAAATGCTATCCGTCCAACGCCCAGAGATTATTTCAAATCCTTATTCGAGTCGTATGATTCCCACGACCTATGAAAATAATAGGACAGGAAGAATACTTTTAGGTAATTCTATGAAAAGCTCCTCACGTAAATACTTGATAATTTAATTAGGGAATCGTTTCAACATTTCGTATTTATGTTTATTTGTATCAATTCACTAACATTTCTAGTTGCAACATAAACTGAACAATGAACGAAAAAAAAGAACACAACAGTAATATTCCTACCGACGGTTGTATTTTCGTAATTTTCGAAGCAGGCAACACAAAAGAGTCTCAGTAAAATACCTTTCACAATGCAGCCGGAATGTAGGCGGCGGGACGGTAGCAATTATGTGGTCGAATACCTTATCGCCTTCTCATAATGCTGAAAATTCCTCGACCTGCTTTTATAGAGACGTGGATAGAACAAAAAAAAATTGTCTTGTGTTTTGGAATCGGTTAGGAAAATTCGAGATATATTAGGTCAGGGATGAAGTTTTTTCGTATTTTTTAAAATTGATTCGGATATTTACTGCCAACAGCTGATGACACTCTAGCAAGAAATAGAGAAATAACGGACGAATTGATCAACAGAGAGGTTGTGGTTTTTCATCGTTATAACATCTTTAGCCACTCAGCTAATATTGAGAGAGCTTGGTTGGGAAGTGTTAATACTTATTCACCTTATATACCTGACCTTGCACCACCAGATTTTCTCATGTTTCGGTATCTATCGAATTATTTAGGTAGTTTTAGGTTAACATCAAGAGAGGACAGTCAAAACTTCTACGGCAATGGGATTTTGTCACTTACAACGAAATGGTAGAGTCGGGAGAGGAAGACCTAGGCGAACATTACACGATCAAATCGGAGACGTTCTTGAAAAAGGCCAGATCAAGAGTAGTTTAAACTAACGAGCATGCATGCGAAGATTGATGAAAGTGAAAGAAAGTGGTATGTCAGGACCGTAGCGAGTGGAAGAAGATTGTCTCTGCCTACCCCGTTGACACAAGGCGTGAATATATACAAACATACATACTACAAAATGGCGCATATTATAATCAAATGTAAATAAACGTTATCGTGAACTTATATGTATTTGAAATTATGTGTGCAAGAAATTAAAGTAGCAGCTTGTTAATGCTCTTCTGCTGGACAAATACCTCCCCTGAGATGGATTTTGGAGTCAGATAGTCTGGACTTCATGTGTAAACGAAATATAATGTTTTTTTTTTATTATATCTGCGGCATGCAGATTATTTTACTTCTCTAGCTGTCATCATCATCATCATCATCATTTCAGCCTATCAGAAGTCCACTGCTGAGCATAGGCCTCCCCCAAAGATTGTCAGGAAGCTCGGTCCTGAACCACCAGCATCCATCGACTTCCCGCAACACTGCGCAGGTCGTCACTCCATCTTGTGGGGGGTCGTCCAACACTGCGTTTGCCTGTACGTGGCTGCCACTCGAGAACCTTTTTTCCCTAACGGTTGTCAGTTCTGCGAGCTATGCGGCCGGCCCATTGCCACTTCAGCTTGCTGATCTTTACGGCTATGTCGGTTACCTTAGTTCTGCTGCGGATATCATCGTTGCAGACTCTATCGCGCAGAGAAACACCGAGCATAGCCCTTTCCATAGCGCGCTAAGCAACTTTGAGCTTCCTCATACGGCCTGCAGTGAAGGACCAAGTCTCGGATCCGTATGTGCACCCTTTTAAATATTCTTCTGTTCAACCTAATGGTGGACTGGTAAAGAATGCCTCTCGGCTTTAAGTCCGCCTTTTTGCTGGTTTTTTGATGATCGGACCAAAATTAATAAATAAGAGCTCCTTCCCTACTTACGTGCCTTCTGGGGTAGGCACTATTTCTGCCGTTCGTCCACTTTTGTGTTCCGAATAGTAAGGTACAGTGAGCCAGTATGGGTCCAGACTGTGAAGCATTCCATCTGAGTACTCGGAGGTGACGGGGCATTTGGAACTGCAGCAGCCACTTACCATCAGGTGGACTTTCAGCGCGTTCCTCACCACGATTCAATAACAAAAAACGGAGAGAAAAAGTAACATAACTGTGATGAAACTTTCTATCTTGAGAATGCTGTGGGAATTACGCAGCGTCCAACTACACAGATGCAAATAAGTAGCCGTATTGAATAACACTTTGGAATTTAAATTACTTTTCTTTTAATTCTCGGGCGGTGGCATTTTGTTTTGTGATATTTAACTGCAGCAATACTGGTTGTATAAATTCATCTAGATATATTTTCAGCATGGCTTACATTTTATTCAGTTACAGCGACAGCCCGTGGATTCAAAAATTTTGAAATGATACTTTGTGTATATGCATAACGAGAAACAATCAATTCGATGGGAATATAAAATTGATGTATGTACCTTTTTTCAGAACGTATCCGATTTGATCGTGAAATGTTCGTCTAGGTCTTCCTCTCCCGACTCTACCATAAAATTGAGATATAGACAAATATGAACGAACAACAACGCTGTTATCTGTTGATGCCTATGTAGTAGCCTATAAAGGCATTATATCTATAACCTTTTACTTTTATCCTGGTGAACAAAATTATACTAATAAATCAAGTGATTTAGTTTCCCCGGAGATTAAACAAAGCAATGGCTGTATCTGATACTACTTAAGCTCTCTCATAATTTATTACGTAGAGTGTTACAGGAACGCGTTCATTCTGATAGTGTATTTCACTTTTTTTTTGTTTTTTTTTTTATTTCTATCGCATATATATTGCAGCTGAACCGAGGTACTCTGTCCACTGCTGGTCTCACTGAAAATCAGCGCCAAGGCTGTTGTTACAGCTGCGGCCATAGCCTAGTGAGGTCCTTTTTACAGCAACGTTGCAGCACAGATAGATCGTGGTAAAGACAGCATAAAAAAATATAGCATTTCTTTTTTGTTTTCTTTGCTTAGTTTTGCATTTATTTCATTTTCTTTTTCTATAATAAGCAATGTGTTGTACTTGTGTCGTCAATAAATGGTTTTTCTTTCTTTCTTTCTTGACTCCTAGAAACATTATTTAACATATACACACAATGTTTATTGCATACATGAATGTATTAACCGATAATGTTAAAAAAATATAGGTACAGTACAAAAGGTTACGGCTAGGTTATATCTAATAATAATATTACGTAACTAAACTTATAATAAAATTGAATATCAAACTAATGTAGCAAATTAACTCTTTTCAAAAATAATACCGTGCGGTGTCGGTCTAAGAATCCGCCACCCCATTTCGACCCGCGGGTGTCGTAAGTGGCGACAGTGGGAAAAGCTTTTCCAGATCGAAACTAAGCAGACCGACGACGGGCGGCTGCGTCTGAGATCCGCGACCCAGCGATCTCCAATCCGCTCGTGGAACTTGATGATTATGTCAAATCCGCCTTATTGGAGAGGCCTATTCGCCGCGGTGGACTATTTATAGAAAGAAGAAAGAAAGAAAGAAAGTACTTTATTCATTGCCACCACTCAAGTAACACATAAGTAAACTTAATTAAAAAAATATATATATATTTTATTGGGTTGCAGCAACAAAACGGTGTCCGACTCAGCATAATGCTGTAGCAATGGTAAACCACAACTACAGCGCCGGTGTTCTGTCGGAAACCTTTTTTTTTTCGCGAGCAGTCGTCAGGCTTTTTGTACTACATGATGAATATAATATATATTCATCATGTAGTACAAAAAGCCTTATTACCTTACCTATTATATAGGTAAGGTCACAAATAATACTTATTTACGTTGCTTGCGTGGCGACGGGGTTCGAAGCCCACTTTGATGGGGACCAAAAAGCTCTAACAGAATACTTTACGAGACCCAGGCACATCTCGTCCGGTCGTAAATCAATTTAAATTGTTATGATAATTACATATACACAAACTTTATTTATTAGAACACTGGACAGGCCAGGATGTGGATAGATGCTGTCGGTGAATTCTGTGGGATTATTCGACATTAGCGGGTATTGTGTGAAGGTTGCGCTTCGCCTGCCAAGGGGACGGATGTCTGGCGCCACCCCCACGACAGCAGCAACAGAACCCCACTACGTGTGGTTGTGTCCATGCGTCGAGGCGCGCCACTTCAGCTGGATACTTTACTCTTTATGCAAACCACGCTAGTGATAATGCAATGGAGAAACCAAGAAGAACTGTTGGACACTCTGCGTGCACGGAAACCGTCGCAGTCTCTGGTAATCTCGCCGGGTAAACAGACCAGGTAGCAGACGACCGTAACGCGGCGTATTTTTTTTTTATGAGAAAGGGGCCAACGAGCGAGTGGCTCACCTAAAGGTAAGTGCCTATCATCACCTACGTACAACCGCAACACCAAGAGGAGGTGCAGATGCGCTGCCGGCCTCTAAGAGTATTTGGGGGATGGGAGAGACTGGGCCTCCAGTTACCTATAACACGTCTTTGCCGGTTTTACGCGAGGCCGTGGTACCCTACCCCGGTCTCATGCCAGGCTCATTCCAGCAACAGCATTCCGCTGCTGTTGGAGACTTTTCGTTCTAAGAGTGACAGGTAAGTTTTCATTATGCTTCCCCGCGGGTCCTTCGTAATATAAATGAACCAGCCTCCACCGGGAGCTTGAGCTGTCCAATTCATATTACGCAATAGTCGATTCCCCCCCACCGCGTGATTTTCCATGCGAACATAAACACTTTAGCGTCAACGGTCTATCTGATAATAGTTCAAATAGAGTTGTAAGTTGATTTAAAAAGTAAAGTAGCACTGCTGGACAAAGGCCTCCTTCTCAAATTTCCTAAGACATTCATTTATTTAATTTATTAAACTTCATATACATGAGAATTTATATAGGCGGACTTAATGCCAGAAGCATTCTCTACCGGTCAACCTTTGGACGATGCAGAGATGAAATGAAGTAGGTGTAGGTGATAGAATAGAGAGAACTAAGAAGAAAAAAAAAAATTATAATAAATGTAAATCTATATTCATATTGGTCTCCTTGCGATGTTTTCCTTTCAACGCCGAGTACGTGGAAAATACAGAACTTAAAATTGCTATTAACAGTTTTAGTGGTGGCTCTATGAAACTAAAGCAAATAACCCTGATAGGCTATATCTGAGCAATTGAACATAAATAAACAACAATATAAGTTTTCGCACCGTATTGCAAACGTCTAGTAGCAGACAAAGTCTAAATATAGATAGACCACGTCGTTCAAAAATTTCAATAATATTGTGACAAATTGCTTCATAGAGGAGGAAACTTTTAAAACGTCACTCGTCACTCTTTTATCTTTACTACGTAGAAAGGTTGGTAGCGCTGAAATTCAATATGAACACTGAAAGCTTTTCATATGTGATATCAAATCTTTGCTGGTTTTACGCGAGGCCGTGGTACCCTACCCCGGTCTCATGCCAGGCTCATTCCAGCAACAGCATTCCGCTGCTGTTGGAGACTTTTCGTTCTAAGAGTGACAGGTAAGTTTTCATTATGCTTCCTCGCGGGTCCTTCGTAATATAAATGAACCAGCCTCCACCGGGAGCTTGAGCTGTCCAATTCATATTCCGCAATAGTCGATTCCCCCACCGCGTGATTTTCCATGCGAACATAAACACTTTAGCGTCAACGGTCTATCTGATAATAGTTCAAATAGAGTTGTAAGTTGATTTAAAAAGTAAAGTAGCACTGCTGGACAAAGGGGCCAACGAGCGAGTGGCTCACCTAAAGGTAAGTGCCTATCATCACCTACGTACAACCGCAACACCAAGAGGAGGTGCAGATGCGCTGCCGGCCCTAAGAGTATTTGGGGGATGGGAGAGACTGGGCCTCCAGTTACCTATAACACGTCTTTGCCGGTTTCCCGCGAGGCCGTGGTACCCTACCCCGGTCTCATGCCAGGCTCATTCCAGCAACAGCATTCCGCTGCTGTTGGAGACTTTTCGTTCTAAGAGTGACAGGTAAGTTTTCATTATGCTTCCCCGCGGGTCCTTCGTAATATAAATGAACCAGCCTCTACCGGGAGCTTGAGCTGTCCAATTCATATTCCGCAATAGTCGATTCCCCCCCACCGCGTGATTTTCCATGCGAACATAAACACTTTAGCGTCAACGGTCTATCTGATAATAGTTCAAATAGAGTTGTAAGTTGATTTAAAAAGTAAAGTAGCACTGCTGGACAAAGGCCTCCTTCTCAAATTTCCTAAGACATTCATTTATTTAATTTATTAAACTTCATATACATGAGAATTTATATAGGCGGACTTAATGCCAGAAGCATCCGGTCACCCTTTGGACGATGCAGAGATGAAATGAAGTAGGTGTAGGTGATAGAATAGAGAGAACTAAGAAGAGAAAAAAAAAATTATAATAAATGTAAATCTATATTTAGATGCAATATGGTCTCCTTGCGATGTTTTCCTTTCAACGCCGAGTACGTGGAAAATACAGAACTTAAAATTGCTATTAACAGTTTTAGTGGTGGCTCTATGAAACTAAAGCAATCACCCTGATAGGCTATATCTGAGCAATTGAACATAAATAAACAACAATATAAGTTTTCGCACCGTATTGCAAACGTCTAGTAGCAGACAAAGTCTAAATATAGATAGACCACGTCGTTCAAAAATTTCAATAATATTGTGACAAATTGCTTCATAGAGGAGGAAACTTTTAAAACGTCACTCGTCACTCTTTTATCTTTACTACGTAGAAAGGTTGGTAGCGCTGAAATTCAATATGAACACTGAAAGCTTTTCATATGTGATATCAAATTCTTTTGCAGGGACAGAGTTTAACACGACAGCGTAAAATGTCGGTTAGGTTTCAAGATGGCTGAACTGAAATTGAGCCGGTCATTGTTTTGTATTTAATAGAAATACATTTTATTGATTATGAAACGCCACTATAGCCGTGTGGTTAAGGGATATGCCTCCGAATCAGGAGACCCAAGTCCGATCCCCTGTGGCAAGGGGGTCGACGTCGAGGACTAACATAATCAATTAAGTTATCAAAAATTCATACTGAACAAAATTTATTTTGGTACAATGATGAGTTTTAACTGGGCTTATACGTGATAAGTTGTATTTAAAAATCACTTAGAGTATTCTATATGTATATATATATATATATATATATATATATATATATATATATATATATTTTATTAAACTCATAAAAAAAGTCAAATTGATTAAAAATTATTTTTGTCCGAGAGTTATATTTGACGAATAGCATGAAGGTTACGCAAAGTGTTATCAAAAACTGTTGAATTATCTCTGCAAACACTATATGTCAGAGACTGTGTCAGAGACAGTGTCAGAGACAGTGTCAGAGACAGTGTCAGAGACAGTGTCAGAGACAGTGTCAGAGACAGTGTCAGAGACAGTGTCAGAGACAGTGTCAGAGACAGTGTCAGAGACAGTGTCAGAGACAGTGTCAGAGACAGTGTCAGAGACAGTGTCAGAGACAGTGTCAGAGACAGTGTCAGAGACAGTGTCAGAGACAGTGTCAGAGACAGTGTCAGAGACAGTGTCAGAGACAGTGTCAGAGACAGTGTCAGAGACAGTGTCAGAGACAGTGTCAGAGACAGTGTCAGAGACAGTGTCAGAGACAGTGTCAGAGACAGTGTCAGAGACAGTGTCAGAGACAGTGTCAGAGACAGTGTCAGAGACAGTGTCAGAGACAGTGTCAGAGACAGTGTCAGAGACAGTGTCAGAGACAGTGTCAGAGACAGTGTCAGAGACAGTGTCAGAGACAGTGTCAGAGACAGTGTCAGAGACAGTGTCAGAGACAGTGTCAGAGACAGTGTCAGAGACAGTGTCAGAGACAGTGTCAGAGACAGTGTCAGAGACAGTGACAGAGACAGGGTCAGAGACAGGGTCAGAGACAGGGTCAGAGACAGGGTCAGAGACAGGGTCAGAGACAGGGTCAGAGACAGGGTCAGAGACAGGGTCAGAGACAGGGTCAGAGACAGGGTCAGAGACAGGGTCAGAGACAGGGTCAGAGACAGGGTCAGAGACAGGGTCAGAGACAGGGTCAGAGACAGGGTCAGAGACAGGGTCAGAGACAGGGTCAGAGACAGTGTCAGAGACAGTGTCAGAGACAGTGTCAGAGACAGTGTCAGAGACAGTGTCAGAGACAGTGTCAGAGACAGTGTCAGAGACAGTGTCAGAGACAGTGACAGAGACAGGGTCAGAGACAGGGTCAGAGACAGGGTCAGAGACAGGGTCAGAGACAGGGTCAGAGACAGGGTCAGAGACAGGGTCAGAGACAGGGTCAGAGACAGGGTCAGAGACAGGGTCAGAGACAGGGTCAGAGACAGGGTCAGAGACAGGGTCAGAGACAGGGTCAGAGACAGGGTCAGAGACAGGGTCAGAGACAGGGTCAGAGACAGGGTCAGAGACAGGGTCAGAGACAGGGTCAGAGACAGGGTCAGAGACAGGGTCAGAGACAGGGTCAGAGACAGGGTCAGAGACAGGGTCAGAGACAGTGTCAGAGACAGTGTCAGAGACAGTGTCAGAGACAGTGTCAGAGACAGTGTCAGAGACAGTGTCAGAGACAGTGTCAGAGACAGTGTCAGAGACAGTGTCAGAGACAGTGTCCGAGACTGTGTCAGAGACAGTGACAGAGACAGGGTAGAGACAATGTTGGAGACAGTGTCAGAGACAATGTTAGAGACAGTGTCAGAGAGAGGGTCAGAGACAGTGTCAGAGACAGTGTTAGAGACAGTGTCAGAGACAGGGTCAGTGACAGGGTCAGAGAGAGGGTCAGAGACAGGGTCAGAGACAGGGTCAGAGACAGGGTCAGAGACAGGGTCAGAGACAGTGTCAGAGACAGTGTCAGAGACAGTGTCAGAGACAGTGTCAGAGACAGTGTCAGAGACAGTGACAGAGACAGGGTCAGAGACAGGGTCAGAGACAGGGTCAGAGACAGGGTCAGAGACAGGGTCAGTGACAGGGTCAGAGAGAGTTTCAGAGACAGTGTCAGAGACAATGTTAGAGACAGTGTCAGAGACAATGTCAGAGACTGTGTCAGTGACAGTGTCAGAGACAGTGTCAGAGACAGTGTCAGAGACAGTGACAGAGACAGGGTCAGAGACAGGGTCAGAGACAGGGTCAGAGACAGGGTCAGAGACAGGGTCAGAGACAGGGTCAGAGACAGGGTCAGAGACAGGGTCAGAGACAGGGTCAGAGACAGGGTCAGAGACAGGGTCAGAGACAGGGTCAGAGACAGGGTCAGAGACAGGGTCAGAGACAGGGTCAGAGACAGGGTCAGAGACAGGGTCAGAGACAGGGTCAGAGACAGGGTCAGAGACAGGGTCAGAGACAGGGTCAGAGACAGGGTCAGAGACAGGGTCAGAGACTGTGTCAGAGACAGTGACAGAGACAGGGTCAGAGACAGGGTCAGAGACAGGGTCAGAGACAGGGTCAGAGACAGGGTCAGAGACAGGGTCAGAGACAGGGTCAGAGACAGGGTCAGAGACAGGGTCAGAGACAGGGTCAGAGACAGGGTCAGAGACAGGGTCAGAGACAGGGTCAGAGACAGGGTCAGAGACAGGGTCAGAGACAGGGTCAGAGACAGGGTCAGAGACAGGGTCAGAGACAGGGTCAGAGACAGGGTCAGAGACAGGGTCAGAGACAGGGTCAGAGACAGGGTCAGAGACAGGGTCAGAGACAGGGTCAGAGACAGGGTCAGAGACAGGGTCAGAGACAGGGTCAGAGACAGGGTCAGAGACAGGGTCAGAGACAGGGTCAGAGACAGGGTCAGAGACAGGGTCAGAGACAGGGTCAGAGACAGGGTCAGAGACAGGGTCAGAGACAGGGTCAGAGACAGGGTCAGAGACAGGGTCAGAGACAGGGTCAGAGACAGGGTCAGAGACAGGGTCAGAGACAGGGTCAGAGACAGGGTCAGAGACAGAGTCAGAGAAGGTGTCAGAGACTGTGTCAGAGACAGTGTCAGAGACAGTGTCAGAGACAATGTTGGAGACAGTGTCAGAGACAATGTTAGAGACAGTGTCAGAGACAGTGTCCGAGACTGTGTCAGAGACAGTGACAGAGACAGGGTAGAGACAGAGTCAGAGAAGGTGTCAGAGACTGTGTCAGAGACAGTGACAGAGACAGGGTCAGAGACAGGGTCAGAGACAGATTCAGAGAAAGTGTCAGAGACTGTGTCAGAGACAGTGACAGAGACAGGGTCAGAGACAGAGTCAGAGAAGGTGTCAGAGACTGTGTCAGATACAGTGACAGAGACAGGGTCAGAGACAGGGTCAGAGAAAGTGTCAGAGACTGTGTCAGAGACAGTGACAGAGACAGGGTCAGAGACAGGGTCAGAGACATTTTTATAGACGCAAGACAACACAACCAGATCCGAAAACAAATAATTATTGTTTTGCACTAGCATTGTATTCGGCTGGGATTAGAAAACAGAACCAGGGGCTCATCGGTCAAGTACGCTATCCACGCGATTGTAAACAAGTGAAACTAAATACACGTTAAAGAAAATTGGTCGACAAATATTTCAATAACCTTTTCCGTACACATCGAAATCGGGAGGCATACAAGAGCCGCGCTGAAATAGCTTCGAAATGCAAAAAGAATGAAGTAAACGAAATAAAAGTATTTCACTTTTCTTTTTGTTTGTTTGTTTTCCTTATATATGGCATTATGATTCACTGGGAAATTACTTTTACAGTTTCCAATATATTGTACATTGAAGATCAGTTCGAGTGCGGTGAGACGTGGTGAGGAGTGGCAGCCACGTACAGGCAAACGCAGTGTAGGACGACCCCCCACAAGATGGAGTGACGACCAGCGCAGTATTGCGGGAAGTCGATGGATGCAGGTGGCTCAGGACCGAGCTTCGTGGTAATCTTTGGGGGAGGCCTATGTTCAGCAGTGGACTTCTGATAGGCTGAAATGATGATGATGATGATGATGAGACGTGGTAGCCTAGTGGTAGGGGCGCTCGCTTTCGCTTGTAAGACTCGCGAGTGACCTGTGTTCGATCCCCTGCATGTCGGAGAAATAATAAAAAATATTATTTCGAGGATATGCGAACCCCGACCAACCTGCATTGGGGCAGTGGGCCGGGGCCTTACCGGCTCCAAAACCCTCTCAGGTCTTTGCCCAGCTGTGGGCACTGACTGGCTGCTACTTTACATTTTTTTTACGGTGAACGAATAATTTTATTTATATTGTACGTCGTTTCAGGCGTTTTATTATGTGTTATTGACCTAGATTTGTCGTCATTTACCAAAAGATATAAAGCGCATTTTCATGTTTATTAGTAGAGTGGTCCACTCCTCTTTGTTTTGGTTTGAAGAGAGATAAAAGAATACATACAAAGTTTCTTTCGCCTGATTTATATATATATATCTCCGTCAGAGAAAATTTGAATTTATTACATCGATTTTCATTAATTCATTCATTCAAATCAATAAACACGAAACTAATAATTTATAAAACCTGAAGCGGTTGAGTAGGAAGCGGAGAAAACAAACAAGTCGTCCGTTGTAGAACTGCGTATATTATTTACCAGCTGTGTTTCGAGTGCAATCGGTTAGGGGCGAGTGACATGCGCTTTGGCTAGGTCCTGTATTCCGACTGCCCCCGCGACCGAGCGCTCGGGCAACCCGATAGCGGGGAGGCGTCGATCGCGGCGCGTGGACCGGTTCTTGCATTCGATACACAGAAAATTACTAATAACAAAGTAAGATAGTTTTGTCCGGAAGTTACATGCTTATTTTAATAACTGAAACATTTTATTTTACAATTTATATAACTTACAGAGAATACACACACATCACTACCAGTGTCTATTAAAAATTGCACTTTGGTCCTATGGTCGGTGATAAATAGTCGGCCGGTATTAGGGCAGGCGGCCGCCATCACAGACTGCCCTAATCTTTTCCCCTTATAGTCGCAAGGTTTTATGCACTTTATAGCCTTATCGCCGAATTTCACATGGTACCAACATAAGGGATGTTTCCGGTGGTTGGACTGGGAACGGCTCGAACGGAAGTTTCCACGTTCACGTCTTGCGTATCCGGATCTTCGGTGTTGTGGCCGCGACATCCTGTCCAATTTAGTAGTCAGCATCTGTACCTGACGTGTGAGTTCCGCGACATACGCCGTCCGGAACTGCCGACGCCGTGCCGCCACCGTAGCCGGCGATACTAGCGGGCCGGGGGTAGCGATGTCTTGTATGCGGTCTGCCAGGTCTGCCACTTCCTCTAGCGTGCATTTTTACTGCGAGGCTATTATGGACTGCATGTTACTGGGTAGTCGGCTGGCCCACATCGTCCTCAGGAACTCGGTGGGTACATTAGGTCCCGCAAGATGCTGGATGTGCCGTAGGAATTGTGAGGGTTTCCGGTCTCCTAGTTCTTCCTCGTTACCAGCTGCAATATCTTCTTCTCGCGAGACGCCGAAAGTCTTTAATAAGCTCCGATTTTAAGCGCTCGTACTTATCAGGTGTTGAGGGAGCGGCTATTATATCCTCCACTTCTGACGCATATATCGGATCTAATTGCCCCATAGCATAATGGAATTTTGTGCTATCTGCCGTACTATTGGCAAGGAAAAATTGGCTTTCCAGCTGATAAAACCACAATGCAGGTTTTTCGGGGTAGAATGGAGGTACACGTATGCCGACACGTTGAACATCGTGTGACTTGCCTGTGGATCCCCGGGCGTTGCCGCTTTCTTGCTCTCGGGTTGACTCGTCCATGGGTCGTGTTATTCGGGGTCACCAGTGAAGCGGTTGAGTAGGAAGCGGAGAAAACAAACAAGTCGTCCGTTGAAGAACTGCGTATATTATTTACTAGCTGTGTTTCGAGTGCAATCGGTTAGGGGCGAGTGACATGCGCTTTGGCTAGGTCCTGTATTCCGACTGCCCGCGCGACCTTGCGCTCGGGCAACCCGATAGCGGGGAGGCGTCGATCGCGGCGCGTGGACCGGTTCTTGCATTCGATACACAGAAAATTACTAATAACAAAGTAAGATAGTTTTGTCCGGAAGTTACATGCTTATTTTAATAACTGAAACATTTTATTTTACAATTTAAATAATTTAAATAGAAGGCACGCTACAAACCTAAATAATAATGGTTATTTAGGTCATATGGCATACTACGACACGATAGTCTGTTTATCAGTGACCCTACCTATGAAGACAATAGGCTGATCGTAGGTACAATGAACAAAGGCCTCCCCCAAAGCCTCTATTCTGGGTCACCTGCATCAATCCCGTCGTGCACTTCCCTTTTGTATGGCTGAGGTAGGCGATGACTCCCACATGCGTCTCACTCGTGAATGAGGTGCTTGTGGAAGCTGGTCTGCGAGGTAGCAGTGCACTTGTGCTTTAATTTTGTGGATCACTGTATTCTTGTAGCGTGCTTTCATTTGGCAATTCGATTACATCTTTTATTTCATCATATAAATACAGAAAAAGGATACGCCTGAAATTTCTTTATCCTATTTCTTCTTCGTCAGGTTCTACAATATATAAATAGCTTTAATTTTATTTAATTTTCGTTGTTCGAATACTCCACTCACTTTCCAATTACTCACGATATAGATGTAATGGCAGAATCGCTGGAGTACATTGGCACCATCCTCGATGACTCCAATAGTGTCCAAATAGAATCCAAATAAATATATATGTATTCACGCCTTTGTCGCAACGGGGGTGGCAGAGGCAATCTACTTCCACTTGCTACGGTCCTGACATACGTCTTTCGCTTCTTCCACTTTCATCAATCTTCGCATGCATGTTCGTTGGTTTAGATTACTCTTGACCTGACATTTTTTCAGAACGTCTCCAACTTAATAAATCTTCATTGTTAATTTTCAACATTAAATGTCTTTTTAATTTCACTTTTTGAAGAACACTGGAAATGCTATAAACGTTACTATAACGAACGTGCATTAGCATTACTCTATGCCGACTTAGTTGAGCTCAGCGCTGGCAAGTACAGTTTGTAACGTCACAGATTATACAGTCATCGTTGTGGAACTGGTACGTAATTTTTAGTATATAATAGTTCCACAACGACCTTTTAATTGTTTTCACATACATATATATTTTTTTAAATAATACGTTTTACTTTAATACGTTTTATAATACGTTTTACGTTTTACTTCAATAAGTTTTCAGATAGAGACAGCGTATATCATTCCATACTGTTCAGTGGAGTTCTTATCTCAAAAATTACATTAAATTTTTATTTTCAGTAAATCTTAATTGTTAGTAGTATATTATCCAAAAACCTCTGTCAATTACTTTTAATTTGGTTATTTAAGGCACCTTTATATATTTGACTACAATGGTTTCAACAATTGTTAAATAAATACCATTATTTACCTTATCTAATAATATTACATTACTTTTCTTTTAAATTTGACGTATATATAATACACAAAATTAAATGTATAAAAATTTAATTGAATTAGGTAAATGAAAAAACTGAAATTAAGTTTGAATTAAAATATTAAGCTTCTACCATCATTTCGTATTGAGTTTTCTCCGAAGGAGAACGATCAGACAGAAGAAACTCCTCGATGATGATGATTGCTGTGAAGTCGATGGCCTTATTTCAGACATAATAACTCTATCAATCAATTATGTAATATTATTCATAAAATTACAACAAGGTCCGACGACTGCTCGTGAATTTATCCATTGTGCCAACACTGCTGTAGTTGTGCCAGCACTGCTGTACCATTACATTGTGTCTTTTTTTTTTATAGAAGAAGGGGCAAACGAGCGTGCGGCTCACCTAATGGTATGTGATTACCGTAGCCCACGTACATCTGCAACACCAGAGGTGCTGCAGGTGCGTTGCCTGCCTTAAGGGTATTTGGGAAACGGAAGGGAGGATGAGGAAGGGGATGGGGAGGGGGAGCGGGAGTGAACCTTTTTTTTTTTATAGAAGAAGGGGGCAAACGAGCGTGCGGCTCACCTGATGGTAAGTGATCACCGACGCCCACGAACATCCACAACACCAGAGGAGCTACAGATGCGCTGCCGGCCTTTAAGGAAGGAATAAGCTCTTTTCTTGAAGGTCCCTAAGTCGTAACTGTTCGGAAATACTGCTGGCGACAGCTGATTCCACAAAATCGAAGTGCGTGGCAGAAAACTTCGATTAAAACGCACTGTGGTGGAATGCCAACCATCTAGGTGGTATCGATGGATTCTGTCGCGATGTACGATGGTGAAACTCAGCAGCTGGGATCAATCCGGATATCTCGCTCACCGGACGAAACGCAGAAGCACAAGATGCCTCTACTTCACGCCGGTATTCTGCGAGGCCGTGTTACCAACCCCATCGAGCCGGCCCATTCGAGCAGCAGCAAAAGCGGCCGCTTGGCTCTGCCACTTTAATAATAAGATTAGATATTAATGTCATTTGTTCTTTTAATTATGTTTTGTTATTTATATTTTCATACTAATTAATTACATCTTAGATTAACAGTATAGTAAACAATTTTTTTTTTTAGTTTAAACTGGGGGAAAGGTGCTTGCGCCTACCCGTCACCGTCTCCGGTGATTGGTTATGTCGGGATCAGCATTGAAGATGCCGACTAAAACCCCCCGCGGTAGATAAGCTGTTAGCCTAGTGGCCTTTACAGCATCAGCGGTAGAGACTAGCGAAGCGGAAGGCCCGCAAGTTAATTAAGTAAAAAGGAACGACGACGCTGCTGATGCTGTGTCGCGCTCGGACCCCTGTTAACGAAAGAAAAACTGGGGAGGAGGGGGGGGTCTGACGACAACCCAATGGGAGGAGAATCTTAGGGAGGTAAAACCTCGGCTTAGGCTGCAATCAAATTTGGGAAAACTTCGATATTAGAAACGCCTCCGCACACGAGTAATCCTCGTGTACGGCGTGAATCTGTGTCCGCGAGTTCGAAGGGGTACAGCGCGCTATGTGATGGTAAACCCTGTCGATCGCTCGCGAATTTATCCATTGTGCCAACACTGCTGTAGTTGTGCCAGCACTGCTGTACCATTACATTGTGTCTTTTTTTTTTATGAAAAAATAGGCTTGCGTTTGACCTCAATCTTCCCCGATGGAAAGTCAAAAAAAAATGAAGAATCGTCTGAGGCGGTTTGGACGCTGCATTGGTTAATTCATTTTCATTGTATGTTTAAGATCATTGAGATATGACAATGAATTTGACTTTCCTTAGCTTTATTCGGCAAAACACTTTCCTCGGGATATTCAAGGGATAGACGATGGTACCATCGTTGTATTTGAATTGTACTTTGTAAGCGTTACAAATTAGAAATTTACATTTCACTTTCTATCGTACCGATAGCTATGTCTGCAACGGTTTTGTGTAAATTTTCAATCAATTTCCGATTGAATTTCACCTAACAAGTACGGGACCAATTTCAACTCTGTTCGATTATATCTTTCTTGTTTGACTTTTTGTACAAAACATTCTCTATGCTATAAGTTTAGTGCTCTGTGCTATATGTGTACAATATATAAGATAAATTTTAATTTTTTTTTTGAAAAAGGCGGCAAACGAGCTAGCGGTTCAGCTGATGGTAAGTGATTACCGTCGCCTACGTACATCTACAACACCAGAGGAGGGAGGTGGGAGGGAGGATAAGGAGAATAACGTTTAAAGTCGAATGACGTTTTTTTTATTTTACTAAACTTCCATTACCTATATATATTTAAATTACTATTAACTAACTTTTATAATAGATTAAATATTTTTTTTAATAGTTTAAAAAATTTTTTTTTTGTTGAATTTTAAATTTTTTTTTTTGAGAAGCTAAAGACGTATATCAGGACCGTAGCGAGTGGAAGATTGTCTCTACCTACCCCGGTGGGAACAAGGCGTGAATATATTCATACATACATATACATTGAAACATCGAACAGCACTTATGGATAAAAGTGTTCTCTGCATGGCACCTAAAATACACAATAAAGTGCCAAAAGATCTGAACAGATTAAACACTAAATTATTAAAGATAAGAAAGACTACGAATGTCGTCTGAAAAATTGTAAAATTGTCGTCTGCAATAGAAACCTCTATAAATTGATTAATACTAATTACATTTAGTAACAACAAATAATTACATTTAGTAACAACAAATAATTACATTTAGCAACAACAAATAATTACATTTAGTAACAACAAATAATTACATTTAGTAACAACAAATAATTACATTTAGTAACAACAAATACTTACATTTAGTAACAACAAATAATTCAATTTAGTAACAACAAATAATTACATTTAGTAACAACAAATTAGTAAAAAACTATATTAAAAAAGGTAGTATCAATTGGCATAAAGAAAATTCATCGAAAAATGCATGTTTGTGTAAACTAACATTATTTTTCAATGGTAAAGGTTGCAAACGAGCCACCGGCTGCATCTCCAACGCCATAAGAACTGAAGGTACGTTGCCGGCCTTGTGTGGCTAGTGATGGGACGTACGGTAGGGAAGGGAGCTGGAGAAAGGGAAGTGGTTCTCCGGTTACCTCAATCACCGAACGAAACGCAGAAGCACAAACGTCTATTTCACGTCGGTATTCTGCGAGGTCGTGATACCACGCCGGTCGAACCAGCCTATTCGAGTAGCAGGAAAAGCCGCCACTTGGATCTAACGTAGGTAGGTAAATACCAATCTATACCCCGATCGTCAACTCACGCTGCACTGTGCTACTGGCGACGGATCGATGGCGACAAAACCATCCGAATTTTCCGAACAGAAATCCCACGGGCTAGTGGGGAGCAGCGTGTCTAGTGCAAGGCAACCGGTACCACTCTCACCAACCCAGCTCGGGGCACGGTGAGTGTGGGTAAGGCATACTCTTAATATGGTAGAGGAGAGCAATGGCTGCCACATTTTTTAAACGTGGTAGAGCCAAGCAGCGGCTTTTGCTGCTGCTCAAATGGTCTGGCTCGACCGGTTTGGTAACACAGCCTCGCAGAATACCGGCGTGAGGTAAAGGCACCTTGTGCTTCTGCGTTTCTTTCGGTGAGTGAGGTAACCGGAGGCCCCCTCCTCCTCTCCATCCCCTTCCTGATCCTCCCTTCCATCACCCAAGTATCCTTAAATGCCGGCAACGCATCTACAGCACCCCTGGTGTTGTAGATGTCCGTGGGCGACGGTAATCACTTACCATCAGGTGAACCGCTTGATCGTTTGCCGCCTATCCCATAAAAAAAAAACATTCGACACACTTGTGAACAGGCGCTGCTTGTCGAGGCTGGTCTGCTCGAGTGTGCAGCGCACTTGTGCTTTAGTTTGGTGCATCACTGTATTCTTTTGGCCTGCTTTCAGTGGGTTACATAGACATGTATTATGTGATGTACATTATAAATTTATGAAGAAAAAAAATCAAAAAGAGGATACCTATGGAGTTTCTTTCGCCTGTATCTTCCCCGTCAGAGGAGCCTCGTTAAGATACTTGAGTAGAACGGGAGAAATACTAAGATTAGCCATTGACAAAACGAAATTATCTTTCTAAATCTATCGACGTATCGAAGAATAAAAAAAAATCATTCATTCATTCATTTACTTTTCCGCACACCTAAAATCTCTCTCGCTGCGTGCGGATATAAAATCGAGCGATGAATTATTCATGCCCGAATACAGCGAACGGTATCGACGGTGAGTGTCGAGGCGAGTGGTGAAATCGACCGACGCCGGCGGCGGATGAATGTCAAGTGACGTATGGTGTTGTTTTTTTCTCTTTTTACAGAAGTCTGCTTTGTATCTTTTGGGATAGAGGTCCAGTGACGTGTGCCTTTCTATCAAA
Organism: Bhutanitis thaidina; assembly: GCA_029286595.1. Taxonomy (NCBI): domain Eukaryota; kingdom Metazoa; phylum Arthropoda; class Insecta; order Lepidoptera; family Papilionidae; genus Bhutanitis; species Bhutanitis thaidina. The sequence goes on along the minus strand of JAGSMS010000020.1, from coordinate 1,596,074 downwards.
CTTCGCACCGGGAATCGGATTCAACGGGGATCGGTGCGTAAGTAGTGAAATAAGAAATGCGCTTTTTCTGCCGCTTTCTTGGACAGGCCCGCTCATGTACAGCAGTGGATTAAAATATACTGATGGGTTTGTAGTGAGATTGAGGATTCGATGACTGTGGAGATATTTCTACTTGTTTGTGAACAAACTAGCCGTAGCCCAATAACTTTAACAAAGAAATATTTACTATGTATAGATAATTTTTTCTCTCCACATTTCATTTGTTTATGTACGTATTATATGTTTATGTATAGTGTATTGTGTATGTTACAAGTATGTAAGTATATTATAAGGGTTATATGTTTAATATTTATATTTAATTTATATGTATTATTTATTTTGTATCTGGCAACATGTTTTCTTTCTCACCCAGGGTTGACTGGTAGAGAATGCCAAAAGGCATTAAGTCCGCCCATTGTACTCCTTTCTTTTTTTTTAGGGACACAATAAAGAAATAATAAATTAAAAAAAAATGTTATGGATTATAATAGTTGTGGTTGTGCAATTTATGGATGTCGATGCATAAAATATTGATACGTCATACGCGATATTTTTAACGTTAACTATATATTTGGATTATTTAGAAGACTCTGTGTCGCTTTAATATCAATAAGCGCGAGTGATCTGGGTTCGATCCCCGGTGCCGGCACCACTAAAAATGTTAATAGCAATTTTTAGGTACGAGCCACGCGCTCGACGGTGAAGTGAAGGAAAACATCGTGAAGAAACCTGCATGTCTGATGACTAATAAAAAAATAATAATTCGTGAACATGTAAAGCCCGCCTACTTGCACTGGATCAGCGTGGCGTGCCCTTCCCGGCTCCAAAAGGTTTTGAAAATATGGTAAATATATAAATTAATAGGAAAAGGGTTTTATGTATGTATATATTCACGCCTTGTTCCCAACGGGGTAGGCAGAGACAATCTTCTTCCACTTGCTACAGTCCTGACATACGTCTTTCGCTTCTTCCACTTTTATCAATCTTTGCATGCATACTCGTTGGTTAAGAATACTCTTGACCTGGCCCCTTTTTCAGAACGTCTCCAATTTGACAGTGAAATGTTCGCCTAGGTCTTCCTCTCCCGACTCTACCATTTACACTCGCCTCATATATTTGTTTCGTCAACCTACTTTCATTCATCCTCTCCACGTGTCCAAACCAGCTCAGCATCCCTTTCTCAATTCATGTCACTATATCGTCTTTCACACCACAACGCTCTCTGATCACATTATTTCGAACCTTGTCAGCTATCTTCAAAAAAGGTTATAAATATTTTGAAAACCATCTCTCTTTGAGAGAGAGAGGCCTTTGCCCGGCAGTCGGCGCTAAGAGACTGCTACTTATACTGTGGTTAAGTGATAATTAAGCGTTTTCAACGCGAGAATCTAAGTCAAACAAACAGAAATACCTAAAGATTTTTCTCCTTAAAAGTACAAAAACATTTCCAAGACCACTAATTGGGTGTTGCTGGTATTATTGCGCTTTAATGTTAAAAGAGAACAATGCATTCAGGTCCCCGAGGTTTTCACGTACAGTAGCGCGCTCAGGCAAGTTCGTTGCAGGGAACGTGATCTGCCTTGTAGAGCTTGACCGTTCCGAATTTTCTTTACGTTTCATTTAAAGGAACAATTTTCAGTGACGACTTTTACGGCGTATATCGTATTTTTGTTCAGCATTATAAAACATCCCTCATCGGGGTAATCCATATCGTAGTTGAAACAATACGGAATTAAAAAGATAGTTCAGTTGTTTCAACCCTTTTTCCACCCTTTTTCCACATATTTGGAACAAAGTGACAGATTTGAGACAGAGATTATTTGGAATAAAGTTATTTGATGAATCTGTCTTACTGTACGGGCCAAAGATTCAAATCGTTAAGAAACATCCTTATGGGGGGAACGTGACCGAGAACTCCTTAGAGGGACGAATTGAGGTCTCCTGATTCAGGTACCCTCTAACCACTCGACAATCGTGGCTTAATGTACGAAATTAATTGTTTTATTAAAATTTTATTCCCATCGAGTTAAGATAAAGGTTAAACTTTAAATCATTATTTGCGCAAAGGGAATCTATGGATTAACTATATTATATTTGTTGAACTTTGTTAATAGATAATATCCCCGATGATATCAAGAAAGCTCCGAATAAAAACTCTTTCAAAACCCTGCTCCGTCGTCACTATCTGAAGGCAAATGCCATCTGAGATTTCCCTCTCCATATTTAATTTGTTTATGTATGTATTATATGTTTATGTATAGTGTATTATGTATGGTATAAGTATGTAAGTATATTATAAGGGTTATATATTTAATATTTATATTTACTATTTATTTTGGACCTGCCAACATGATTCATTCTCACCCAGGGTTGACTGGTAGAGAATGCCCAAAGGCATTCAGTCCGCTCATTGTATTCCTTATTTTTTAGGGACACAATATAGAATAAATAAATAAATAAATATATCGAAAGCCCAGATGAACAAACAATCTGGAGTTATTCTCATTAGGGTTTATTTCAGTGCAAGGATTACATTGATCTGTGGAATTTCCACAGACAAAATTTGCACTAAAGCTTCCTAACTCCAGGCTCTGACAGAGGCTAGTACTGAATTATTTATCTGTGAACATTGCGAGCGACACCGGTGAGTTTCCGGCGGATGTGTCAGGAAATAGAGCACAGCTGACGTATGCATTACGGAGCTGCTATTTACTTTTTAATCCACATGTATATATTAACTTCTGATACCCGCATGGCTCTGCGGCCTGTGCGTCTGACTGATCAACGACGGTACATGCGCTTAAAGTAATTATTTATAACACATTTCTTGTATGCCTTATGCTGCAGCTGGAATATGCTGGCCGGACCGGGGTAGTACCACGGCCTCGCAGAGTACCGGCGTGAAATTGACGCTTCTGCGTTTCGTTCAGTGAGTGAGGTAACCGAATATCTACTCTCCCTCCCCATGCCCCCTCTTTTTTAAATATAAAATAGGCTTATTTTTTTATTTAGTTAGCCTTAAGCTTAAGGTTACAATAGGCGGACTTAATGCCAAGTGGCATTTTCTACCAGTCAACCCTTGTTATGGTGAAAGGTAGTTGGCAGGTACAAAACAAAGAATAAAATGAAAAAAAAACTATAGGTGGACTCCAATAATAACAAGTTAATAAATACATATAAACACACTATGTAAATAAATAAATATTTATAACATACAATACACAAATACGTATACAAATATATGAAAAGATACATAAATAAATATATAATAAAAATCGAAAATAGCTTATATATAGGTTTGACCTCGATCTTGCTTGATGGAAGGCGAAGATGAGGCCTAGGATGGTACACGTTTGCCTAGAAGGTGTCTGTTCACTTTGGCCCCCTCTCGCACACATGCAGATCCTCTGGTGTTACAAATATAAGTGAGCGTCGGTAATCACTTCCGGTTAAAAAAATATGTTAGTTCTTACTAAAATAAAAAGAATTTTGAATGTCTTTATTTAAACAATACGCGTAACTTGTTGATGAAAGCTGAAGCTGAAAATGGAAGCTGTTATTTATTATCATACATGATGTTAATCTCAGCTGAACGATTATTTGGAACACTTGTTATTCGTAACCTCTGGTGTCAAATGGTGCGTTCTCGTCGTATTTACACCTCGTCTTCCACTCATCAACGTCGAGCAGATAGGGGGCTGTGATTTCATAGAACTTTTGAAAATCACACAGTGGCCCTCCACAGCCCTCGATCTGAAGGTACTGCACTGGATCACCAGGAGTTCTCACGTAGATGGGCTGCGAAGGACAGACAGTAAGAAGGAATTTTATCGGCATATTCTAGTTCACTATTGAAGTCACACATTTACCATGAAATTAATGGAAGAGCGAATCGTTAAGCTACGGTGACTTTTGTTATAAATAAATAAAAATTAAACCACGAGGAAGAACCGTCTTTTGGGTTTAAAAGTGAAGTAACAGCCTGTAAGTGCCCACTGCTGGGTATAGGCCTCCTTCTCAGATATTTGAGAGGGTTTCGGAGACGGGCAGGGCCCTCCACGCTGCTCCAGTGCGGGTTCACTTTCAACTAATCTTCCAATAATGCTTCTTGGAAAATCATCTCGATGTACCGAACCCAAATCCCATAGACTAGTGATGGGGAGGAGCACCGCTAGTGCTAGGGTATCGGCACTGTGCTCGCCCATCCGCTTCCCCAGCGTGGTGGTTATGGACATTTCAAGAAATGTATTACGGTTTCCGGTCCAATAAATATATGACATATTTGGATACGTGGTAGATCCTAGCGGCGGCTTTTGTTGCTGCTGAAATGGGCCGGTGGTAGTACCACGGCCTCCAGCAATACCAGCGAGAAATAGAGGCATCTTGTGCTTCTGCGTTCCGTTCGGTGAGCGTGGTAACCGGAGCTCCTCTGGTATCCTCTGGAGCATCCACAAGATGTACGTGAACGTCGGTGATCAGTCACCATCAGGTAAGCCGCTTCATAGTTTGCCCACTTTCCCATAAAAAAAATTGGCTCATGTAGTAGTAATGTAGTAGATCAATTAATATTATCATTATTTCAATGTGAATTACTCGCGGATCTTTTTCTCTTTCTTCTTGTCATTCGATATAAGATATTTAATTATATTCGTACAATTCTACTGTTGGTTCAACGGTTGATAAAGCTTTTCAGCGTGTTCCCCTGCATCGGATGCGCCTCTTTAAAATTATCCATGTTCCTATTTTTCTTTTCCATTAACAAGAACAATGCATTTAAATCCCCTGAGAATTCTGCGAACCGAAGTAAATCAGAAGCTCGCTGCGAGAAACTTTGCTGCAGTGGACGTGAGATGCTTGAGTTATAAATAATTCGATTGTTCTGATTGTGAAATTATTTCTCTTGTAATTCGAACAAAGGAGGGACGGGCAATATTAACATGTGCACAATTTATGTATTTTGGCCTATTTATGTCTTATTAACTAGGGTATCGTAGCCTTTCAGAATCACCAAGCTGATGTGGCAACGGGCCGACCACATAGCTCGCAGAACTGACAACCGTTGGGGAAGAAAGGTTCTCGAGTGGCAGAACTGACAACCGTTGAGTCAAAAGTTTCTCGAGTGGCAGCCACGTACAGACACAACGCAGTGTGATGAATGGAGCGACGATGTGCACAGTGTTGCGGGTAGTCGATGGATGCAATCTTTGGAGGAGGGCTTTGTTTAGTAGTGGACTTGTGAATAGGCTGAAATAATTATGATGATGTCTATTTTATGTTAGTCACATATATTAGTATATTATTATGTTATTAAGGTTTTTAAGCACGTAAGTTCATGATTTACATCACGTCCCACTGTTCAATGTGTAATGTTTTTCCATAGCCTTAAGGTTGTCTGAAAGAGATCGCTCTCTAGCGTTAAGACCGCCTTATTGTAACTATCTCTTAAGTTTATCTTTATTTTGTGCTTTTGCAGTGTAGAATGAAGTACATACATACATAGCTGTTTTCACTAATACTTTAGTAACCAATAAACGTATCTTAAACTGTGGTATGAAAGACGACATTGTGACCGAAATTGAATAATTTTCGTTATACCGAAATTGGGCAAAATTGTAAGTATATTCTTACATATAGCCGAAGATATAGACTTTGGCGACTGTACATTGGAATTACATAATTTAATCACCCTATTAATCTTCCAATCAGACAATCAGATGTACGGCAATGCGCCATAGATGTATGGTTGAAGTTCCCCCTTTTTTTTGTACTTTTTTTTGTTTCCCCTCTACGAACTAAGCGTTTCATTTCGTCCTTCATCACGCGGTCGGCTAACGAAATGGAATTCTCTGCCGACGTCGGTGTTTCCCGGAAGCTATAGTCTCTCATGTAGTATAGTCGTTATATTCATGCCGATTGAATAGCTTCCTTATAGACAATCTACATGACGTGGTACATCTTTGATGTTCATATTCATGAGATGAGTTAGAGGTCAAAAGCGATAGTAAAAAAAGAGCTCCACTGCTCCACATGAGCCTTTCGTAAACACCGTCGCCTCCCTCAACTGGCTGCGTTATCAAGACCTCTTTGAGGAAATCGAGGGTTTTGTCGGTGCGATACAGGATCAGGTTATTAAGATGAACAACTATCGGAGAAACATCCTTAGCGATGGTACCGTCGACATCTGTCGAGCTTGACGCTGTCGAGTCTTCGCCATGTCATCTCCGGTTGTTCGGCGCGTCCTAACTATTTCATTTATTTATTTAGTTAAACTTTATTTAAATACGTTCATAAAAGTATTACAAACGGCCTTTCGGCATTCACCACCAGTCAACCCGAGGCGAGATATTGTAAAGGTGCAAAACATTATGTATCTGAGTATCTGCACAAACACAACCTAGTAGCCAGGATTCTACATCAGCAGCTCGCTCTGGAATACGGTCTCGTGGATATATATATAGTATATAACTATAAGTACTCGTACTCGGAAACCGTGTTCTAAAATGACCGCGCCAGGCTCTATTGGGAGCGGCCGATCATCCCGGACAGGACGATTCTTGCGAGCAAGTCTGATATAGTGTTGATACACCATACCATATGACGAGAACCTCGTGAAAGCCGACACAGACAAGAAGGCATAATATCAGGACCTGGCTCACGAGGTAACCGATCCGAGCTCAAAGGCAGAAGGCGGTTCCCCCCAACCCTCGGCCACCTGGTCTCCCCTGCCTGCTAACGTCCGGTTGGGTCGTGAGAGTGAAATACACGAGATGGAAACTTGTATCAAAACCAAATCAAAAATTCATAATCGCTGCCCGGTGCATAGTAATATAATTTGTGATATAATTTGTCCTCCTTCTCAGTTATGGCATACATCATATAATATGTAGAGTCAGACCGTGAAGTCATCTTTATAAATGGCATGCAATTTTTTAATTACAATGAAATTTCAATTGAATTTTTGATGACATGATAATTACGACACGACTATATCTAAACGCTGCTGCAAGTTAATTGACGTCGTAGAAGTTTCGATATAAATTTCCATTATCATATCACTCCACGTACAGGCAAACGCAGTGTAGGACGACCCCACAAGATGGAGTGACGACCTGCGCATTGTTGCGGGAAGTCGATGGATGCAGGTGGCTCGGGACCGAGCTTCGTGGCAATCTTTGGGGGAGGCCTATGTTCACCAGTGGACTTCTGATGAAATGATGATGATGATGATCACTCACCAGGACGACATATCTTCCGGTTGCCACTCCTTTCCTCAACTCCAGCGCATATAAAGCGGAATAAGGCGGTGCGCCCTGTCTCGGTGTTGCTCTTGTTATCGCTTCGAAGGCGTAAACGTTCGTGTCATGTGCGGAATATATTCTCACACTGGGCGAAGGTTTACCAGCAATTGCAGCTGATGCCGCCTCGAAAAATTCCTTCAAGAGTAGACCTGTGCGCGTTAAGTTATTTATTCTTTTATTTATTTATTTAATCTTTATGCACAGATTGGTACATATGGCGGACTCAATGCCTTAATGGTTGACTGGGAGAGAATGCCTCTATTGCATTCTCTACCAGCTCAACCATTAAGCTAAGCAGAGATATATACGTAATAGAGGCGATACAGCTAAGAGAATAAAACATGTAAAAGGCTATAAATATCAAAATATATACTTACACAGATAGGTAGATACATACATACATACATACATAAATAAAATATATACAAATATACCACCATACTTTTAGTGTTTATCGAATCCCGTATCCTCCCCCAGTACCAAAGCCGTGGTGGCTTAGCGGTCAGGGCGCGCGCTTTGGTTTCTAAGTTTTTTTTTTCAGTCTGCTCATTGGGTCGATTTCTATGAGAATCTCAACGATTTTCCCTTAACTGTCTCTTACGTGACACACGAGAATAAATCCGTTGTTCTAGACTAAGGTCTAGTTTATAACGTTAGGCTCTATGGTAGTCGTGAGTGACGTGGGTTCGATCCCAGGTGCCGGCACCGCTAAAATTGTTAATAGCTTAATTTTAAATGCTGTATTTGCCACGTGCTCGGCGGTGAAGGAAAACATGGTGAGGAAAGCCGCGAAGGCTGCTATTTTACTTTTTTTTTTTTTTAACTTTGCACCAGGATCCCTGACTGTGATTTATGTCTAAGATTATCGAAGTGATGCCATGTCAGTTGATAAAACGGTTCATAGAATTTACATAGCAAGTCCCGCCCGCGGCTTGGTCCGCTTGGTTGAAAATTTCGTCCGTACAGATTTGAATAGAAACCGGATTAAGTCTGTCTGGAAGTCTGTCTGCAAGAAACCCGGGCGGTTTCGTAGTAATCAATATTTTCAAACGACTTCAAAAATGGAGGAGGTAATCCATTCGACTGTATTTTTTTTATATGTATTATATGCGATATATTTGCCAATTGTTAAACGATTTAGATAATTCTTTTTTTAATAAACAGGTTATACAATAAGGAAAATAGTCCACCCCTAAGGGTGGGAAAATAGGGGTTGAAGTGAGTTATATCTCTTCCTCGCAGAATACCGACGTGAAGTAGAGACTCTGTGAATCTTAGAATTCTGCGTTTCGTTCGGTGAGTGAGCTAACCGGGGTCTCACATCCCCATCCCATCTCCTCCTCATCCTCCCTCCCATCTCCCTAATACCCTTAAAGGCCGGCAACGCACCTGCAGCACCTCCGGTGTCGCGGATGTACGTAGGCGACGGTAATCACTTACCATCAGGTGTACCGCTTGCTCGTTTGCCGTTATTCCCATAAAAAAAAAAACTTCTTTTTAAATTCACTTGTTACTTACCAGCCTGTAATGGAAGCATGGTATCGTTACCAAATACAATGTCAAATGCAGCATCCGCTGCTCTTTTAATATCCGGTATCATTTTCTGTATCGATTGTTTAACAGGTAAACCCATGTTTGTCTGAAAATATTTAAACATAGTAATAATATTGATCAGTAGCATAGACTTGCATGTTAATCGCAGAGTTTTTCCCATTATCGCACTATGCAACGGCGTGGCGTAGATTCGTCTAGAAGTGGGTAATTGTTGAGCGGCTAAAGCGTTGCATCGACCGGTCAGGTTCAAGCCCTATGCGAGATTTACTCGTGCACAAGGCTGTTTCTAAAAATCGACCCATTCCACCCTTATCGATGGTATGCCAAGCCAAAAGTCGAAAGTTGTCGAAAACCTCGTGACAGAGTCGTTTCAACACTGCAGCTCGTACCTCCTTAAGTTTGAGTTTCCTTAGGTCACCACGACCCTTCTCTAGTTGTCGAAAGTCTTTTCATCAACAGAGGTCAGAGCACAGCACATCAGCAGCCAGCGTCGTGATAGAGTCGTATCAACACTTCAGCTCGTACCTCCTTAAGTTTGAGTTTCCTTGGATCACCACGACCCTTGTCTAGTTGTCGGAAGCCTTTTTCGTCAACAGAGGTCAGAGTACAGCACATCAGCAGCCAGCGTCATGACAGCGTCGTGTCAACAGTCCTGCTACTCGCGAGTCTAACCGTCGAAGCTGTAAAGGCCACCGGGCCAACAGCGTGTATTTATCTAAACCGTGGAGGTTTCAATCGGTCCGACATCTTCAACGCTGATCCCGTCATAACCAGACACTGCCTTCGATGACTGGTAGGGGCAGCACCGAAAAGCTTGCCAGGTTTGACCAGCCGCTTGATGATTGTAGTAACGACACTCTGGTATTAATGAAGCTGCTCCACATCTCTAGTCTGTGGGATTTGAGTGGGGTTTTCCACCATTGAACGGTCTCCAGAGCTTCGTTTGTTAGACAGCTTGGTGCACACCAAGCGCAGGTGAGGTTGACATTTGGAGATAAATATTGCATATCCCCCTTAGTAAAGTAAAGTAGCAGCCTGTAAGTGCCCACTGCTGGGCAAAGGCCTCCTTCTCAAATACGAGTACCAGAGAGGGATTAGGAGCCGGGAAGGGCCCACCACGCTGCTCCAGTGCGGGTTGGCGGGCTTCACATATCCTCGAAATAATATTTTTATTATTTCTCAGATATGCAGGTTTCCTCACGATGGTTTCCTTCACCGTTGAGCACGTGGTAAATCCCTTACACTTCCATTTTTAAATAACACACAGTGTTAAACGTCACGTGCTTTAGAAAAACCAGGGCATGTTACTTACTTGACTCACGAACAGATCGTAAGCGAAATAAATTTTTATGGGAGCACTTTTCAAATCCTGCCCCAGGGCCGCAGAAAGTCGGTCCGCCACGTCGCTGTAGATTTCCATTTCAGGGACATAGCCATTTGTCACTTCCTCGAAATGCTCCACGAACCTTGGACAGTTCATGCCCATTAGCTAAGAGAAAAAAGTGAAATGTGTTTATAAGACGTTTCCATTTTCTTTAGATATATACAAAAAAACCTGTTTCATTTACATTTTTTCATATCAACATTCATACATATAAAATGTATAATAAAAAAACAATTAATACGAAAAATATTTTTATACTAAATCCTTTCCCCTAAAAAAAATATGTAATAACGTGTATTCTTTATATATTAACATATACATTACTTGCCGAGGTAGCCTAGTGGTCAGGGCGCTCACTTTAGTGTCATAGAGCGCGACTGACCTGGGTTTGATCCCCGGTGCCGGCATCACTAAAATTGTTATTAACAATTTTAAGTGCTGTATTTAGAACGTGCTCAGCGGTGAAGGAAAACATCGTGGGGAAACCTGCATGTCTGAGAAATAATATAAATATTATTTCGAGGATATGTGAAGCTCGCCAACCCGCACTGGAGCAGCGTGGCGGGCCCTTCTCGGCTCCTAAACCCTCTCTGATACTAGTATTTGAGAAGGAGGCCTTTGCCCAGCAGTGGGCACTTACAGGCTGTTACTTTACTTTTCTTATATACATTACTTACATAATCGTAGCGCAACGGTGTGGTGGTATATGGTACGGGTACCCAATCGATATCTTCTTTAAAGCCATTCCCGTTCGGACGGTAAACGGCAGCCATCGCCGCCAGTATCGACATCTTGGTACGCGTGGAGTCAGTAGAACGGATATAGATCTCCGACAGGTTATAGTGGGGAGAAAGGTTGTTTTCATATCTACTGCGTATGTATTCGCCAAGTTCGTAGGCCCTACGTTTACCCGGCTAAAAGAAAACCTATTGTAAGATTAAATGTTTTTTTTTTATTCCATAACATAAAAATTCAAATCGAAGTTGAAAGTTGAGAGTTTAGTTGCATAAATCCAATAGCATTACTAAAAATAGGTGATCATAGAATAGAAAAAGAAGTATCTATTTAAAAAAAAACAAAGAAGTATTAAGTGTTGAAGAAACTTTGAATAAAAGACGCCAGATATTAAAAAATATGAATTGCTCCTTTTATTGATAAAGGATCGTTCATGATATAAAGGAAATGTAAGTGAACATTTCAATACTGTCTTCTTGTAGAGGTTTTCAAAGAAAATTAGTTACAATATAAGAAAAGACGAATAAACGAGTAATAGTCTAATTATTTTTTCATTTATTGGATTCAGATGGAAAACAAGCTTACAGTCCAGCCGATGGTAAGTGTCTATTTTCAAACTACGAAAGTGACAGATGTATTGTCAACCCTGAGGACTAAGACAGGAATGCCTCACAGCCCCTAATTACACCGGCTCTGTGTACCTTTCAAATCGGAACACAACAATAACAGAACAGTAATTGAAAACTGTTCTTTGGCGGTGGAAATGGTTAAGAGTCTAGCACCGATCCAGACGGTTTCCCGGCAGATAATAAATCAATCACCTGTACATATTTAAACATATACGTGTATAGATGGATTAAAAAATCTAAAACAACACATTTATCGTTCCAAATTTAAAACTTTTTTCAAGTCTCGAATAGCGTACATTAAAATTCAACTCGATTCAAAAACTTTGTTGCGCAACACTGTCACGTCCTACTGAATATAGAACGGCGGACCCAGCACGCGACTGAAGCAAACAGGCAGTCGCAAATTGCATAACTTATAGCGTCTACGAGTAAGTCATATGTTGGTACGAAGGAAATGCTCCACTTTTAGATTATGCCGTTCATTTTGAGCTTCCGATAATGACGAACATATATCAGGGGAAGACATGCGTCGCTTTCAAGTTTAACTAAGTGATAATATTATAGTTCCAAAAATGAAATGTAGTATGATTTCTTTATTACGAAAACCGTTGAAGTAGACAAGTCATGGTATATTTAGGTAAACTCAGGTTAATACGTAATCGTACTTAAACTTAACTGCAACTAAAGAAATTTTATAATTTTTTCTTATGAACCATTTGTGATATTTGAAAATCTGGCGTTAAATTCTGCCGAGGCTGTAGTGACAATACGTAATAAGGATCTAAAATGTTTACGTTGGATGAGACGGAAAGTTTTGAGATGTTTTAATAGTGATCACATAGGAGTTAGGCCTCTTTAAAATATTTATTTGAAATTTAAATTCTGTAAGTCATTTATTTAAAGGAAAAAAAATATTTATTTGTAATCGTATTTCGCTCGCTTTCATGTAGCAATGGATTATTTATTTATTTAATCTCTATTGCAATATTTTATATAGAAGGACACAAACGATAGACTTTATGTCTCTAGGTATTCTCTACCAGTAGATACCCTATGGTGTGGTGAAATTTTATGGTAGGCGCAACAAAGAATTTAAAACCATAAAAGTTAAAACTGCATTACTCATAAATACTACATATCTGGAGCAGCGAGGCGGACCTTTTCCGGCTCCTAAACCCTCTCTGATACTCCTATTTGAGAAGGTGGTCTTTTCCCAGCAGTGGGCACTTATAACGTACATATAATGCATAAACAAAATCTAATAAAATGTATAAAATCACCTACAAACATACTTTTACACTTACTGATGTTGTATACTTTAATATCAACCTTATTCGTCTATGCATGTATAATTCTAAAGTTATAGACAAACAAACTGACATGTGTACGAGTGCCCGCCATTCGTGACATTTTACGTGATCGTCTTCAACTACAACCTACACGTTATATAGCATGATTCACATTGGGTTAGATACATTTGTCACTGAACAAATGTCAACCCCCACGACATCATGCATGGTGAATATTGCATGAAAAATGTAGAAATACTGAATACATTTTTAACGTTATTACTTGAGACGGGAGTTGGGTTTATAAGTATGTCGTTCAACCCGTTTGTTTCAAGATGAAGCGTCAAAAATGTACGCAATGGAATACGCCGACATCGTGCCGACCGCCTCACTACATAAACTAGAATTTACTTAAGAGTCTTTGAAGAGTACAGACATTCGAGAATCGACTAAACCTAATGAAACTTAACAGTCCTGACGATAATTAAAAGTGAGTTTAATGACATACTCGTATATGTTGTGAAATGATACACGATGTCAAAGTAAGCTGAAAAGGAAAGAAAAAACAAGAAAAAATATTATGGTATTCAACCATAATACATATATCATTATAATATCGTATACCAAGCCAAGTTTATGTCTATGATTGTAGAAAATTTTAAATTATATGATAATCTATGTATGATCTTCTTAGGCGGGCCTGTACCATGAAGACCAGACTACGACTAACACTCTAAACACTTTACTGACAGAAATGTCCAGTCCTTATTATAAAACTGTATTATGGTTTATGCCCTAGTAATAAAGTATAGCAAGAGTATTAGGTCTATAATTTTAATAGACATAAAAATCTATTACTTCGTTGGCTGTTCATAAATATTAATTTTCGGTCTATTTGCTGAGTTATATAAACATCCATTAAGCATTCGGATCAGTTTTGCCGTTCTAAACATAAAAATCGTCATGTGGAATGGTGATGTCGACCAACAATATCCTCGACCGTGCCCGGTCCATCAGAACCATATCAGGCTTGTTCGCCTGAATCGACCAGGCGCGGTCATTTTCGAGCATGGCTTCCAGGTGAGACAGTCTCCGATCCACAAGAACGTACTTTAGAGCGAGCTCCTGGTGAAGGATCCTGGCAACTAGGTTGTGTCTGTACTGATGCTCAGATGTCATATTATTATAACCCCGTGTTTGTTTCTCGCCGTAAAGTCCGGTAAAGAGAAAAACTACCGTTGGGACTTATTTTATTGTCTAATCGGAGCAGAACAGACATTTTAATATCAATCTTACCTCAGTAAGCTGCCCATATCCGAGCGGTTTCACAATTTTATCGAGTACTTCCGGCTTATCGCTCAGGTACTGGTATGCTTGCACTGGTGTTCTATCACCGTGGCGATGTACCTTCGAATAAATAATTTCATTATTACCAGTCAATCATTCCCCTCGCGGTGATGATGAATATCCTCCGCCCGGGTGTCGTCCCGGTGTACCTACCGGGCTGTACAATACTCGTTACCGCTAAACACCAAAAACAATAGTTATGTTTCGCTTTCTAAGATATAGAGAGCCAATATGATTAGAAAGAAAGAATGAAACTTTAATCATTACACCACAATTAGTGTACAAGTTAGTAAAGTAGCAGCCTGTAAGTGCCCACTGCTGGGCAAACGCCTCCCTCTCAAATACGAGTATCAGAGAGGGTTTAGGAGCCGGGAAGGGCCCGCCACGCTGCTCCAGTGCGGGTTGGCGGGCTTCACATATCCTCGAAATAATATTTTTATTATTTCTCAGACATGCAGGTTTCCTCGCGATGTTTTCCTTCACCGCTGAGCACGTGGTAAATACAGCACTTAAAATTGCAATTATCGTTAATAGCAATTTATCAATAGATATATTAACATATAACAATATAACAATAGACATAAAATCGTTTTTAGTGGTGCCGGCACCGGGGATCGAACCCAGGTCACGAGCGCTCTGTGATACTAAAGTGAGCACCTTGACAGCTAGGCTACCACGGCTCGTTAAAAGTTAGTAATAAAAAAAAATTGATTTCTTTTCCGGCGCTACATTGCGATGCAACAAATGGGTCTACTCAGTTTACGTCACGGATTCCCGCAACACTGATCTTCAGCGCTGCCTTACACCACTATTGAGCCACACTGGTGAGCCGCATGCTCGTTTGCCCCCTTCTTCTATAAAAAAAAAAAAATTTGAACCGGTAGTGTCTTCAATAGATACAGCTCATCTATATATTAATTACAAGCTGTATGGCATTCCTTCTTTGCCATCAGTGGTTACAACGTATCTGCTGTATTCTTCGATCGTAGTCGTTCGCAGGTGGTCCATAGGCTACGCCGGTAACTCAGCATCCGATGAACTCTTAACCTCGATCCATTTAACAAAAATAATGTATGAGTAAATATTTCCGATATCACCAATGGCATACCAGAAAAGCCAACACGAGATCCGTTCCATTCGATCCGTCGCTCCGAACAACGCCATGCGAATGTGGTGTACTAACGGCAAAAAAAATCACAGAAAATAACAGATACATTTTCTTTTTTCTGTTGACGCTATGTCGTGACTATTATTAATTATTTACGATACGCGAAGTCGTTTGTTTTGCCACAATTGTGATTTATTTAACATATAAAATAGAAAAATAAAAATAGTAAAACTACTTAAAGCAGCAAATTAAATATATTTTTAAGAAATTATCACGACTTTTTATTACGTACGACGATTCATTGCCACGTTTTATTTGAAAAATCCATTATATTTAACACAAGGAGCACACGAAGTCATTTCAATACATGTTAACACGACCGTGTTCGCTATGAAACGATGTAAAACAATTCGATTCGGATGGCACAAGGAACATGTTTATTTTTTTGGTAATGTAACAGGTTTGCCTGCTTCTATATTATTTTTATTGTATGGTCGGATAACGCGATGGATGACACTGAAATAAATTTTCGATCTTCAACTAACCTACAGGGCATTAATATGCAGCGAACGGCTTAATCGCACGGTAACCAGGTTGTTAGTTAAACGTCTGTTTAGTCGGCGAAACGTTACGTGTTAAAGCGTTTGATAATTGGCAAATAAAGTAGCAGCCTCTTAGCTCACGGCTGGACAAAGGCGACTTAATATGAGAGTATTTATAGTATCTTCTGTATTCTCTATCGCGGAAGCTGTCAAGGTCACCGGGCGAACAGCGTGCCGTGGAGGATTAAGTTAGTCCGAGATTTATACAAGAATTTAATGTTGATACCGGCTGGTAGGTATCAGCACCTTTCATCAGCTCCCCCCAAAGATTGCCACGAAGCTCGGTCCTGAGCCACCTGCATCCATCGACTTCCCGCAACACTGAGCAGGTCGTGTCACTCGATCTTGTGGGGGTCGTCCCACAATGCGTTTGCTACTCGAGAACCTTCTTCCCCCCACGGTTGTCAGTTCTGCGAGCTATGTGGCCGGCCCATTGCCACTTCAGCTTGCTGATCCTTACGGCTACGTCGGTTACCTTAGTTCTGCTGCGGATATTATCGTTGCAGACTCTATCACGCAGAGAAGCACCTTTACTCCACGTGAACTAAATAAAAAAATTCTCACCACGCATGTTACAACTAATTACTACTTCATTACTAAACTAAATTTGCAATTCAATTAATTCTTGACGTGTTAGAAATTCTGTTACAATGACATTTGAAGGATCAGTAATTTGAATGGTGCCGGGACGAAGGATATCTAATTCACTCGAGTACTATGAAAGCTAAAGGAGCGTCCTGTCCTTGGTTAGCTTCACAAATTCTCCAAATAATACTTTTTTATCATTTCTCAGATATGCAGATTTCCTTACGATGTTTTCTTTCGCCGCCGAGCACGTAAAAAATAACGCACATGAAAAAAAATTCTGGTGAGACGACCTTATTAGGCTAGCAACCGATTACATAGCGCAGTGGCTAAACGTTTAGCTGCAGCGTTGTGAGTCGCGGGTTCGATTCCCGCACGGGACTAGTGTTTGTATGGACTACAAATAATTGTACCGGGTCTGTGTGTTTGTCCATGTGCAATTTATGTTTGTAAACTGCCTACGCGACACAGGAGAAATTCCTACAGTGGAAGGTTAATGTTTTAAAAAAACAAGAAAAAAGAATCAACACGAGCTTCTCTCATCAGAAACAAATCGTGATGTTCCTTAGTCTTCACGGACAATAATTATCATATTAATGTGTTGTTACTTACTACGAAAAATGAGGATAGATAATGTGTGCCTAATTTAACGATATTAAAATTAAGTTTTTACTAAAATCACTTTGGTATTTACCGATGACATATACCAATTATTATTTGACAAATAACCAGTTTGTCTCATTCCAAGTATTTTTATGGACTTAACTCTGAACTAATATTAGGTAGAAACCGAAATGTATGTTTTTACTGCTTACGTGATTAATTCATCTACTCTGCTCTGTATGTTTTTAAATTTCAAAACCGGTCAATTATATAGCACATGTTTTTATAATAAATTCTTAAATGTTTACGCGAACACTACACATTTGAAACGAAACTATTATTTACGTATATAATCGCGTTTAATTTTGTTTTTTATGTTCCCGAATATTAAAACAATTAGCGACCTAATTAAGAAACACTTCGAAAAATGTAATCTAGAGGTAAATGGAAATAGTAAGTATGTTTTTATGTTAAATCGTTACAAACAAACACCCTATTCACGCCCTCGACCTTTTAATATTCCTCGGGCATGCTAAGGTAGAGCCGTGGTAGCCTAGTGGTCAGGGCGCTCACTTTAGTATCATAGAGCGCGAGTGACCTGGCTTCGATCCCCGGTGCTGGCACCGCTAAGAATTGTTAATAACAATTTTAAGTCCTGTATTTACCACGTGCTCAACAGTGAAGGAAAACATCGTGAGGAAACCTGCATGTCTGAGAAATAATAAAAATATTATTTCGAGGATATGTGAAGCCCGCCAACCCGCACTGGAGCAGCGTGGCGGGCCCTTCCCGGCTCCTAAACCCTCTCTGATACTAGTATTTGAGAAGGAGGCCTTTGCCCAGCAGTGGGCACTTACAGGCTGTTACTTTACTTTTTTTTATGCTAAGGTTTCCTCACAATGTTTTCCTTCACCGCCGAGCACGTGGTAAATACAGCACTTAAAATAACTATTAGCAACTTTAGTGGTGCCAGCACAGCGTATCGAACTCAGGCCACTCGCGCTCTATGCGACTATTTTGAGTGCCCTGACCACTGGGCTACCACGGCTCCAGATAGTCATATATTTAATGAGGACAATACGAAATGTATTCTTCTCAGCTTTGTAGTGTTTGCTGGCGACGACATGACAGTAGCCACTTACCATAAGATGGACTGTTAGCTCGTTTATCCATCCAATATTATAAGAATAATTTCCATTCACCAGCTCGGAGTGGTAACTTGGTATTGTTATCGAATATTTATTTAATCTTTATCGAATATAATTTTTAAGCGTGGTAGAGCCAAGCGGCGGCATTAGCTTTTATATATAAGGCGTTGCAGGTGCGTTGCCGGCCTTTAAGGATATCTGAGTTGGGAGGAGACATGCAGAGCGAGGCTGGGGAGGGGAGTTGGGGAAGGCGGGGTGGACCTCCGGTTACCTCAGTCATCGAACGAAACACAAGAAGCACATGATGCCTCTACTTCACGCCGGTGTTCTGCGAGGCCGCGGTACCAATCCGATCGAGCCGGCCAATTCGAGCAGCAGCTAAAGCCGCCGCTTGGCTCTACCACGCTTATGAACAAGGTGTTGAAATTAATTGGATAAGGTTCACGCTACATTCTGACTGATATCCGATTAACTTTTTATTCACTACTCGGATAAATAATATCAAAATTCTCAGCGATTCATAGTTTGTTCCATAAAACTGTCACGCTACTGAATATGGAGCATCAGATCCAACAACAAGAAAGCGAACCGGCAGTCGCAAATTGCATAACTTATAGCGTCTACGAGTGAGTCATTTGTTTGCGTATAGGAAATGCTCCGCTTCGAGATTATGCCATTAATATCAAAGTTCCAATAACGAGGGTCATATATCATGAGGAGGCATGCGTTGCTTTGAAAACGCACTTGATGATAACAATTAATAATCCTTTGTGACCATTATGAGTGCTTATGATATTCAAAGATGTCTAAATAAATGGAAATAGGTTACAGTTTGTTTTATATAGAGCGCGATTGACCCGGTTTCGATCCCCGATGCCGGGCGCTTATCACGAATAGGCCAGACATACGCGATCTCACCAACGTCGATATGGGCAACTCCACCTCGGAGTCTTTTCCTTTCGCTCTTCCTCTTGGTGTGGCGCATCGGAACGGAGGCACGAATCCTACACCTGGGCAATGGATACCTACGAATGCACCATCCGGAGGGCAGGGTGGTCGGAAGAGCAAGCACTCGGTAGCGCCTGGCCTTCCTACCGCCAGCGACGGATTTGGTAGATGACTTCCCTTTCATACACATTTCAGCCATCTTTAACACGAGCTAGATTTCATCCTCGATTTGATAGATAGAGTGTGAGAGAGAGAGAGAGATAACTGAAACGTAATGAGAAATGGACAGAATCATTAAAAATTCTCGGACATGTGAGTTCCGACTAAGACACTCATGAAACTTAACATTTCCAGAATAATCTTTGAAGGGAGATATCTGCTGTTAGAACATATATAGGCTTCAACCTTATATTGCATAATATTTACGTTAATAAATGTTATAATCTATATACCGAAAGTATTAGAATAGAGTTAAAGTTAACAGTTTTGTAAGTGCCCACTGCTGGAAAAAGGTCTCCTTCTGAACATGTGAGTGTTTTGGAGCCGGGGAGGGCCCGCCACTACCCTAAAACGCCGGCAACGCAACTGCAGCACCTCTTGTTTTGCAGATGTACGCGGGCGACGGTAGTAACTAACCATCAGGTGAACAGCTTGTTCGTTTGCCGCCGCTCCAAAAAAAAAAACACTTAGCTGCCGATCTTCAGCGTGTCAAGCAAGTACTGCACGACAACGAGCTTCGGGTGCCGCGCCTCCGTCACAATGACCCAGTGAAGCCGGCCACAGTTGAGCGTGTATATTTTAAAGCGAGCTTCGATCGAAACTTATGACAAGCCTCCGAGCAAGTTTAGTCAGCTTTTAACATCTGTCAAATGTAATATTCCACTACATGATACAGGAGTGTACAAGCTTGATTGTGAATGTTATTATCTCTCTTAAATATGACAAACAAAAAGATAAATTTAAACCCGAGTCAAGGAACACATAGCGGATATAAAACATAGGTGCTCTAGGAAGTCTGCAGCGTTCTGGATCGTCTCAACGAAATATAATTTCAAATGCTACATTATTTTTTTTATTTACTTCTAAGTACGCCTTCTGCGTAATACCTAATAAAACGCTATCAGACAATATAAGATCTAAGTAAAACAAGACAATAAACAAAAAGAAAAACAATTTATTTATGTGTAACTTAAAACATAAATCAAATCAAGACAAAGAAAATGTTAAAAAATTGTTTCACCAAAGTCGGTATTAATGAAATCTGAATTCGAAATGTAACTTTGACTTTTATACTTTGTTCTTAAAGTTTGAAACAAGTTTATTAATGACTTTAAGTGACTCAATGTGATTATTCACTTCTCGTTGCGATGTCTAGACACTTGTCAACGCCGTGCTCGAGTTCAAAAGGGGGTGGTCAGAATTTCCGAAAAGAAAATTTACTTTTGATTTTTGATCTGAAATTTAAAGAACCTTACCAATTATATTTAAATTTCTTTATGAGTAATTGAAAAAGCATCCTGTGAATATTCCACTCGCTAAACCCAGGACTCCTCTCAATATTGGAGACGGTTTTGGAGAGCTACATGTTCAGCTGTGAACTAATATTGGGTGATGTTTGAGCAGTAGGTTAGTAGTTTTGTACGTGGTAGAGTCGAGCGGCGGCTTTTGCTGCTGGATCGACTCGGCCAGGGTGGTAGCACAGGCTCGCAGAATACTGGCGCTAATACGCCACTCAATAACAAACAAACATCGCCACACATTTAATAAAACAATTATTTACACAAACAATGTTTAACGTTGCCTCCTCTAGACGCGTTCAGAGTTCGCGAACAGACCACAATCAGCTTCAGCCAATAGAGACATCGTGTACTTCTACGTTTTGTTCAGCGAGTGAGGTAACCGGAGGCACAGTCCCTCTCCCTCTCTTCCCTTCGCACTTTATCCGTCCCGAATTGTCCGTATAGGTAAGCGACGCAGCTCCTCTGGTGGTGGTACGTGGGCGTCGGTAATCACCACCTTGCACGTTTGCCACCATTTCTAGAATAATAATAAAAAAAACAATGTAATCTTTACGAAATGTTTCTTTTAGATTTCCCGTTCTTATTAATTAATCTGTCTTAATGCCGCCTCCACTGCGATGTAAAGATCTCAACATGAAATAACACAACGCTAATGCTTTTAATAACTTTAAAAAACATTAATAGCATCTCAGTTTTTTGTGTATTTTTTTTTATGCGATAAGCTTTTGCTAATACTTCAAAATCTTTGACATTTATCGAGGGCTAAAATGCAGGTATTTATAATAATAGCATAAACGGTTATCCTAATTCCAAGTATTTTATACGGACCCAAGACCGTTGTCGTTGAGGCGTTGTGGGTTGCGGGTTCGAATACCGCTAAAGGCGAACATTTGTATGTTGAATATAAATGTTTCTTACTGATTCATCGATATAAGAGTATGCCATTGTATATATGAATTAGTATATACGTAGGTATATGTATATTCTATTTTATCACCATACGAGGGAATCCCAATTCGGGACTGTGGGCTAGAGACAGCGCGAAAGAATGCTTTTAACGATATTTAACTGTTATTTAAGTTTCAAGGCTCTGGTTGCCGAACTTAAATCTCTAGACTGGTGATGGGGAGCAGCATCCTTATTGCGGTGGTGAGTGAGGGCAATTCTTTTATGCATGTAAACAAAATTAGTAGCCTGTAAGTGACCACAGCTGAGCAAAGGTCACCTTCTCAAGTATCTGAGAGGGTTCTGAACCCGGCGCCCGCCACGCTGCACGAGTGCTATTGGCGGGCTTCACGTAACCTCGAATTAATATTATTTTATTGTTTCTCCATCGAGCACGTGGTAAATATAGCGCTTAAAATTGCTATTAACAATATCAGTGGTGCCGGCACCGGGAATCGAACCCACGTAACTCGCGCTCTTTGAAACTAAAGTGAGCGCCCTGTCTACTGGGCTACCACGGCTTTTAACGATATATAACTATAATTTACATTTAGACCAGAAGGGGACATTCATCGGCTGTTACTTTAGTTTTTTTAAACGCAATGTACACGAATTATAAATTTACAAATAAATAAATTAAATTACAACAAGACAAACGTACAGTTACAGAAACAGTGAAACGCGACAATGTTTAATATAGTTCAGAGAAAAATTAATTGTTCTAGCATAGCGTACTAATAATGAACAGAAGGTAGAAAAAATATTTCTCCAAGTTTAAAACCGACGTTGCCGGTGAGAAGAAAATTTGCCAATTTAGTAAATTACGAATAAATGCCCCGGGGAACCGGTTCTAGTTCGAAACTATTTTTTTTTTTTTTCACAGAAAGCCGAAATATCGACTCTGTTCTTTGAACATTTCGTTGTTCCGTAATAACTTTCATTTTGGAAGCTCAATTTCGTATTTTAAGGTTTTGATAAAAACTAATTATGTTTTATCACAGTGTAATAGATATGATGGTGTTTACATTAGTCAACGGCATAGGAGATGTATTTTTTTTATAGGGAGGGGAGGCAAACATCCAAGCGGCTCTTCCCCATGGTAAGTGAATACCGTCGCCCTGGTGCATCTGCAACACCGGGGCTGCGGAGCTGCAGGTGTATTGACGGCCTTCAAGGAAACCAATTTGAGGGGATGGGAGAGGGGATTAGGAAGGAAGGGGGAGGATGGGAGTGGGCCTGCGGTTACCTCTACTTCACGCCATAATTCTGTGCGCCACTACCCCGTTCAAGCCGGCCCATTCGAGCAGCAGCTAAAGCCGACGCTTGGCTCTACCGCGTCAAAGAAAAAAAGACTGACAATTAATAAATAAACATCTAAGTAAATTGGAGTTAAATACTTTAATTCTACCTAAATCCTTTACGTATTATAACTTTGAAGCAATTGAAATTGGAAACGAACCCAAGACCCACAACTCAATTGGCTTGTACGCTGACCTTTAAGACAAGTCGATAATGCATTGGACAATTTAATAATTGATTAATAAATTGTCCAATGCATTATTTAATACAAGGAATGGTACAAGGAAAATTTCGTCCGAAAATACTAGACGGACTTAGTTTGTCTCAATTGTTGATAAGGTCATAATATTAAAAAAAAAAAAGGTCTAAGACTTCTATTTCTTAGTTTCACGATCGGAGATGAGTCTCCTTGGTCGTTTATAATATCTTAAATAATGGATTAATATATGATAAATGTCTCGAATAGATAAATCAAATCAAATCATTTATTCAACAAAGGAAACATTAATTTCATTTGTCAAACGTAATTTTTTTTTAAATCTTCCTCCGCTTCGCAAGCCCCTCTTTAGATTTTTTTCTTCAATAATTATGACGTACATAGTAAAATAAAAAGTATGGTCATCATAGGCAGCTGAATGCATATCATGCATACCAGCTTCATTGGCTCCAGAGGAGCTGCAGGTGCGTTGCCGGCCTTTTGGGGTATTTGGGAGATGGGAGGGAGAATGGGAAGGGGATGGGGAAGGGGAGTGGGCCTCCGGTTACCTCACTCACCGAACGAAACGCAGAAGCACAAGATACCTCTACTTCACGCCGGTATTCTGCGAGGCGGTGGTACCAATCCGGTCGAGCCGGCCCATTCGAGCAGCAGCTAAAGCCGCCGCTTGGCTCTACCACGCTTAATTCGCTAGGTTATTGTTTTAAAATCGCTAAAATTCGCTAATTGTAAATATTAAATACAAGACCGAGCATACCATTGCCTGATCTCGAGACACCGTGAGATGATGCCGCGTAGATCGGAGCAAAAATTAATATTTTTTTTACGCGTGAAGTAGAGGTATCTTGTGCTTCTGCGTTTCGTTCGGTGAGTGAGGTAACCGGAGGCCCACACCCCCTCCCTATTCCCCTCCTCTTCCCTCCCATCTCCCAAATATCTTTAAAGAGCGGCAACGCACCTGCAGCATCTATGGCGTTGCAGATGTACGTGGGCGACACGGTAATCGCTTACCATCAGGTGAACCGCTTGCTCGTTTGCCGTCTCACCTATAAAAAAAAAAAAAAAAGAATCATCCTCGGCAGGAATCCGTGTCCATATGGATATGTGGTGCGTTAAATCTGATGTAATGGTTGGTGCATACCGGAATATGATCACAGACTGCAGACTTCCCAGAGCGCCTATATTGATGCACACCCGAAAGGACGGGACTTATGATATAATCTTATAATAGTTTCATTTCAAACGACAATATAGTAATACAACGAGTATTGATGTCATAAGTTATATTAATAAAAGAGTCAGTAACTCTTCTTAATTTTGATGTAACTTTAAACCAGCTCTAATCGGCTTAGCGTTCACACAGAGCGCTGACAGGAGTCTAGACGATGCTGTAAAATGAATAATCGCGTTCATCCATCGGCAATCATCTATAAGCACCGTTTTTATTCATAATGCAAATAGAAACGAATTGATGTTTCAGTGTGAAGTTTCATTTTTAACGAAGTGTATTTTTAATAATCTTCTGTATTTTTTTATGAGCGTAGGGTTGACAAACAAAAAAAAAGATCATTAGATTGTTCACGAGTTTATCGTAACTGTTTGGAAACCGCTGGCAATAGCTGATTCGATAAAATTGTAGTGCATTACAAAATATATCCTTAAAAATGGCCCGGTAGTGGTAAATACGATAATTATCAAGGTTGTCAACCCTAAGTATACAGGTGAAATTCCACTATGTCACAAACAATTTCACAAACATTTCCCTATAAAATCATACGGTGTTATTTTTTAACATAGTTTCGTTTATCCATGCCTTGTTAACGAATACATGAAACCTATTCTTATGAGATCTTATATCTCTACTGAATTAATTCATACGGATTTTTTGTGATTTGTTTTTTGGTTTAATGGATAAGGCACGTTAATTATGACCATAGTTGTCGTAACTCGCCATATAAAAACTCCGTAAGCATTGTACAGCCACTTAATAGTAGTATTCTGCCAGAGTGTGTTGTTTGTCAAACTTCTGAAGGTAATATACGAGACTTCAATAGTTTATAACAACATTTGACTATTTGCAGATTGATATCTGTCTTCCCTGGTGCTTCCACTGGGTGTCGTTATAGACAACTAAGGGAATCTCTTAAATATTATGCCGATATCCGGGAGCTAAGTCGACAACGAGGCTTACCACTCGTCACTTTATATCACTCGGAGAGGTGGAAAACGGGTTGTGATAGCTCGTTCGCACAGGTTGTTAGATTGTGCCGAACAGAAATGCCTAATATCTGCCTATCCCTGTAGGTGACGGATGTGAGTTTATATATTGTTTATAATACAACTTATTATCTACAAGCCTACAGCTTACAGTCCTAACCGTTTATGTGTCCGTGTTAATGTTCATATAAAAAAAAAAAAACACGAATTATAAATATCATAACAAATAACAGCGAAGAGCTTCGCAAAACAACCGAGTTAAATATCCTTTTATGAAATGAAATTATCCCCGCCTTGTAAGCTTAGATTGTACTCTAAACGGATTTGACAGACTCCGTACCAAAACAAATCTTGTTATTGTTTTAAAATCCAATTACAAGCTCATTACGATACTTAAAATCGATTACCTTTGTTCTGAGTTCGAGCTTTAGCTAGCTTAAACGTTTTGTGATTAATATTATCTCTATTTATATTAGACTCTAGATGGTAGACTCTTTCGTTGAGCTTTAAGAGTCATCTGGGTAGATACCACACTCTTTCTCACACTCTTTCTCACACTCTTACACACACTCTTACTCATTTTCACAACAGCTGTGCGATAACTGTTATGTTCCGGTTTGAGAGATATATAGAGAGCCGGTATAATTACGGGCAACGTTTCATCTTCGTATCAACGTAGTCCTTAGGTGTGACAACGCATCAGTGACCTTATCCGATAAGAAAATTTTTGTTTTGCAGGTGCAGAAGAGCATATTTTTCGCCATTGACTAATAAAAAATGACATAGTCCATGTAACAGAAACGCTGTATCTATCTATAAAAGATAATAGTCCATGGCCAGTAGGTTTCTTCATCACACCGAGACTAGCGCTTCACGAAAGGAGCAATCCATTTTATCCGTCAATACGCTCAGAATGCGAGTGGAGCTGTTCCGAAATCTACAGATCACGGATGCCGCCCTTTCACGGCTGAATTCGAACCTGTACTGCTATCCCGAATCGTGGTCTATCCGTGCAGCTGATCGAAAGGAGATCGAGGTATTTGAGATTTGGTGTTGGCGAGGGACGCTGCGCATACCGTGGACTGCAAAAAGAACCAACAAATCTATTCCCTACCAGCTAAAAATCAAGACAAGACTGTCCACTATCTGTTACTTATGAGCTCTAGGGTACTTTGGTCATGTCGCCTGGAGGCAATCCGACGATTAAGACAAGTTGGTTGTGCTGGGGAAGATTGAGGGTAAAAGACGACGGGACCGTTCACCTATCCGTTGGTCCCACCAAATAAAAGACGTGACCTGACTCACTATACCGACAGCACTGAGACAAGCCGAAGATAGAGCAGGATGGAAAAACCTTGTCACCATATCGGTAAAGGCTTTTCAAGAAAGGCACGACCTTCGGGATTGAAGAATGCGATGATGAAGAAGAAGTGCTATCCTCTATCATTCGTGCTTGCGACAAGCACGACGTGAAAGCAGTAGCAACGCGCGGGAACAGATCCGATATTATGCATAGAGATTGAAAGGCACAACAATTGTCAGGCCCTTATTAAGATATACTCTCAGGACCATCCACCCAAAACTTAGATAGTCAGAGGTAGAGCTAGGCTTCTTCTATAAAAAAAAATATTTGGGTAGCAAGCAGTTGGTTCTGACAAGTAGAGTCGAGACTGTGGTCGAGGCGATTGTCGAACGACAAGCCGCTTTGTGCTTAGCGAATACCGGTGTTTCATATAAGAATCGTTGACCTTTAGTAGTTACACCAAATACCGTAAATTCCTGTGGCGCTAGTGCTGCACGACTTCAACACACCGCTGCCGCAGTGTCGTGTTAAAGGTTGAGTATCTTAGAGACGGACGAAAAATTAATAATTATAATGCTGACGGTAGCCGGGTTAATGCACGTCACACACGCTATGACAATGCACGTCATGGCCCGGCAAACGTCTCAACCCACAAATGGTAAAAGTTTCAAATAAACTCATTTATACGAGCCCTTCATGTATGGGATGGAACTCATGCCTTTCCATTCGGAGGCAGATCTTCTAACCACCCTAACCACTCGCCTACCATTGTTTAAACATTTAAAAGAACGTGTTACGCAGACTTGTCATCAACTGCATTGGTCTATAAGTGTAAGCTAGCAAATTCCCAGATAGTGAAAACTAAACTAAACTTTACAATTGTTTATATTTCTATAGATATGCTGTAAAAAAACAAAATGGCGGATGTTGTACCATTCATTTAGACAGATACATGTTAAAAGCGTTTACTCCTTTCAGCTTTTCATACGAAGTTTCTTTTCCAAAATCTTCGAAATGAATAAAGATACTTTAAACACAGAAGGATACAACGGTCTAAAAAAGTTAGTGGAGAATATTTTCGACAATAAGTAATTAAGCTAAATAAGAACGATTTTAAGTTTTCCATTGTAACAGACAATAACAATTATCTCATTTCGAAAATGTTCTCTACCTCATAAAGAGAAATCTATGGATTTGATTATGTACTATTGTTTTCATTTTAAATATTTTCGATTAATGTTGAAACATTTTACTTTTAGTAAAGATCCAATCTTTCAAAGCTGCTGCTTTGTTGTTTATCGCAACTCTTTTGTCTAAAACATGAATTATAACTGCCGTTTTGGTTTATGGAAATTATTTACAACGAACATTTGAAGAGAATTTAAGCATCTACTTGCCGGTTTCACTCTTTTTTACAATATTTTACGTATAATTATTACACGCCTTTATTATAATTTTTTTTTAACCCTCCAATTAAGCTTAGAGCTTGTATCTGGAGTGGTTTACGACAATAGTCGAATGCCGGGCTCGAACTTACGACGTGTTGTTTGACGATGTTTCGTAGTCCGCACCCTAACCCATTCGGCTATTGGCGCTTATAATACAATTATAACTACAGACCCCATTCGCCCTGTATATGTATATAGATATATACATTGACATCTTGACCTTGATATATATGTATATATGTATGTATCAATGGAATCTTTCAATCAAATTTTGCACCCACTTCCAGACGTTTGAACAATTTAAAATTTTGCACACGCGTTAAGCACCGATGTCAATACAATAAAATATGAAACCACAGAGCTGTTCTCATGATGGTGCTGGAAGATGAGCGACGGATCTTTTGAATGGCTACCAAGCACAATGGAGTTTGGGCTCATTGGATTTGCCTTATCGAGTCTTATTAATTTTACCTGATGACGAGGATCCCATGGAAAGTGGAACAGAGAGGCGTGTCTACGTTTTGAAACAATATTTTTTATGTGTAATTTTTTTTTTTTTGTTAAAGACGGCAAACGTGCAAGCGGTTATGAAGCTTTTGCTGCTGTTCGAATTGGCCGGCTCGTCCGGATCGGTACCACGGCCCACTCCCTCTCCCTATTCCCCTCCTCTTCCCTCCCATCTCCCAAATATCCTTAAAGACCGGCAACGCACCTGCAGCATCTATGGTGTTGCAGATGTATGTGGGCGACGGTAATCACTTACCATCAGATGAACCGCTTGCTCGTTTGCCGCGTTTCCCATTTAAAAAAAAACTATAATATATAAATATTTAATTTATATATAATAAGGAAACATAAACTCACCATCTGTTTTACATGCAAGAATAGCTAAACGAATTAAGTTAGACATACTAACCGATAAAATAAAAACATCACGTAACACTACTGTAATATATTTACAAACAAGTTAACCTTGAATTGGTAGTGTTAATAATTAATTATTAACACTACCAAGAGCGCCGACAGGAAGCTCGCTTTAATTTCACCGTGCGCGTGTGACCCGGGTTCGATCCCCGGTGCCGGCAACACTGAAATTTATCACATCGCTCTGCGGTGAAGGAAATCGTTGTGAGGAATCCTGCGTGTCTGAGAATTTATATAAAAAAAAATATTCACTGACCATCTGAAGTCAGTCAACCCGCACTCGAGCAGCGTGGCGGACCCTTGCCGTCTCCAAACTATTGTCAGTTAATTGGGAAGGAGGTCCAGCTGTGGGCATTTACATTTAGTCTGCTAATTCACTTCTTTTATTCTCCCAAAACTGATATCACTTGTAATAGAAATTAGTGTTTTTTCTATGAATCTGTAAAATATATATTTGGATTAGCAACCTTCTGGTCTTTCAGGAGTTTGTAATGTCCCCACGATTTTATTTTGACCTGACGGTAAGTGATTACCGTCGCCCACGTACATCTGCAACAGCAGAGTTGATGCAGGCGCGTTGCCGGACATGAAGGATATTTCGGGAGAGTAGAAGCTGGAAGGAGTGGAAGGAGTAGAAGTTTGATATTTATATCCTTTTACTTGTTTTATTCTCTTACCTGTATCGCCTTTATTACGTATATATCTCTGCTTAGCCTAATGGTTGACTGGCCAATTTGTGCATAAAAATTAAATAAATAAATAAATCAATATATATATAATAAGTACAAAGACTAGATATTACATCAAAACACTTCACATATTATTACCCGAGCACACTACAAGCTACGTTGCTCATTTACATTATCTACCTTTGAGGCTTTGATGTTGTTTGTCCAACAAACACTGACTGGCTCTAAACTGACAAGTTTAGGTTATTAAATTGCCATCAGTGCTTAAAATATTGTTGATTTTGGCAATTTTACTTTAAAACCTTTACGGGTGGTAGTAAATTGTTAAAAAATATAGACTATATAAGGTGCAAAAGATAATCATCATCATCATTTCAGCCTATCACAAGTCCACTGCTGAACATAGGCCACCCCCAAAGATCAACAGAGAAGAGCAACAGATCAAAGTGTTTTAACGACTTATATGTAACTTTTTTTTTAATTAAGGCTTAACATTAAAAATTTACAAGCAAACAAACACAAACTAAAAGATCCATTGGCAGATATACGAGTATAAAAAAACAGAAACTTAATCTAAATATATGTTACATTTGAATATATATATTTCGTCTGCGGGAATCGGGAATTTTTTTTATATGCTTTCTTTTTAGTATTTAATTTTATCTTAGATTATACCTTAATTGCCTCAGTAATTATTCGTTTTTTTTATTTTACTTTTTGATAAAACATTAACCTTCCGCTGTAGGAATTTCTCCTGTGTCGCGGAGGCAGTTTAAATACATCAATAGCACATGGACAAACACCAAGACCCGGAACAACTATTTGTAGTCTATACAAATACTAGTCCCGTGCGGGAATCGAACCCGCGACCCACAGCGCAGCAGCTAAACGCTTAGCCACTACGCCACCGAGCCGTCGAACGTTAAACGTTGTTATTTGCAATTTCAAAGTCTGTTTAAAATGAGGATTCATGGAGTTTCTTTCGCCTTCTTCCATCAGAGGAACCTCATCACGAAACGGTGGTAGATTTAAATCTATAAGATCGAAATATATAACGTCAAATAAGTAATTTGAATTCATTTATTCAAAAGCAATAACGATACAAGTCATATTTTTTTACAAATTAGTGTATTCACCGTACAATACCTGTTTGATCTGGCGCGAATTGATTTAATACAGTTTGATAAGTATGACTTTGACTTTTGACCATAACTTTCACTCACTGAATCAAGTTGATACATTACCTGCTGATCATGAATAGAATCGGTAGGTTCTGATTCTATTCAGTGTCAATTTTTGATAATGAAATGTATGTTCCCAACGGGGTAGTCAGAGACAATCTTCTTCTACTTGCAACGGTCCTGACATACGTCTTTCGCTTCTTCCCCTTTCATCAATCTTCGCATGCATGTTCGTTGGTTTAGATTACTCTTGACCTGGCCTTTTTTCATAACGTCTCCGATTTCGATCGTGAAATGTTCGCGTAGGTCTTCCTGTCCCGACTCTACCATTTACACTCGCCTCATATATTTGTTTCGTCAACCTACTTCCATTCATCCTCTCCACATGTCCAAACCAGCTCAGCATCCCTTTCTCGATTTGTGTCACTACACCGTCTTTCACGCCACAACGCTCTCTGATCACGTTATTTCGAACCCTGTCAGTTATCATCACATCAATCATACTTCTTAACGCTCTCATTTCTACTGCATTTATCCTGCTTTCATGCATCTTCTGCCATATTTGATAATATTCTAGCCCTTTTTTGTATCGCTAATCCATTGAATTGTTTGTAACATTTTTCTTTGCCTGATTTAAGTTAGATTGTTAAGTTGCTGAGTCTATTTTTTTATGGGAGATGGAGTCAAACGAGCAAGCGGCTCATCTGATAACTATATAACTGATTACTATCGCCCAAGTACATTTTCAAAGCAAATGCTTTATTTAAAAAATTACTATTACATCGTTAGACATATCTTATATGGATTTAACATACTTCGTTATAATGGCAAACTTTAAAACCTTTAGAAATGACAGCGTCCTTGGATTTAATATTCATAATATTGTAACGAATGACAAGTCAAAAGAAATAATGGTTTATAAATTACTAGTCGATGTTAACACTAGGTAAATAAGGGTGCACACCGGTTGAAATAAAATCCTATTTTCTTCAATAACAAAAAAATACCGTTTCGGGAATATTCTGGAATAATCGAAAATAGAAAAACGATCGAAATCTGGGACTATATGAGGAGCACTGGAGCGCGCTAAGGACAGTTCTGTAGTGAACTCTGAAGTAAGTGGAAGAGGAAGATCACGGAGAAAAGGAAGAGAAAAACGAAGAAAAGAAGAGTAAAAAGGAAACGACAGAGGATTGGTTATCAGGAAGAGCCGTAGAAGACGTCGTGCGAAATGCGTCAAGAAGAAACTCTGCTTACTCCCTTTGTAAGTGTTAAAAAATTTTAGAAACCGGCCTTTTTACTCCAATCTCACAACCCGAACCTCGTAACAATATAATAGATAGTCAGTCATTTTCTACAATTGAATGTCATACATTTAGATACGTCACATTTTGGCATGAGTTCGAAGGTATAAAGAGATTAGAAATCCATTTCAAACCATGCTTTCTGGATGGACAGAGTTAATATACTTTGATTCGTTTCGCCTCATATCACGCACTCACGCCTCTAACCAACAGATGTCTGTCTGTTCAGAGATTACGGCTTTACATTTAGCAAAAGTCAAACGGGGTTCCGAAAACGTTTCTTCGACCCTTTTCATTTTTTCGTTATCTTCACCCCGGGACTTTGGGTATCCAGTCAACGGTAGGATTTTAGCGTTAACATAATAAAATTATATTAACATGTTCTTCCACTTGAGGAACATAAATTTCACTAGCTTAAGCGGGTTTTTATTGATCTTTTAGTTTGCTCCACACTCCTGCCTCTGGTAGAGGGATATTACACTTGACAGATGGCAAAAACTAACCAATCATTCTTGGTATAAAGGAAATAATATTATATAAAGGATAAAGAAAACAAAATTAAAACTGTACACAATAGTTTTATTTCAATCAAATATGATGTTGTTTGTAATGTTGCTGAGAGGAATGACGCAGGCGCATTAACTTATTGAACTAAGCTTACACGTTTGGTGAATTATAACAGATACACTTATCTTAGCTTACATGCTGACTTACATGCCCACTCATTCAGGCACACACACACGCTCACATATGTCATTTTAATTTTTATTTTTTGCTTTGTAATGTATTTTCAAACAGTAAAAACTGGGGGACCAGGTGACCTGTAAAGGCCCTCCTTTGATCCAACACGAGCACCAGAGCTCCCACATACACACATACTAAGAAATATGCTAACGTCAATACGCTAATATTAATTTATTAAGGTTACATTTTTTTTTCTTTTCTTTCTTATTAGTGAACTAACTTTATATCAATGTTTATTTAGGGAAGACATAAATATATAGCTAAATCATAAGGGGAAGCCACTGGCTCCTGAAACACAGTTTTTACCAATTTGGGGCCTATGGATTCATTGAACATAATTTGTCGCTTGTTTTGTCCAATAAAGTTATTATTATTATTATATGTCACATTTTCATATCACGTGTGGTGAGAAGTAGAAAGTATATTATTATCATTTATTAGTATGAACGTAGGGTGATAATCAAATTTTAAATCTAATGTTTAACCCCTCGTCTTTACATATGTAGAGACCTTAATATACAAATACATATACATCCACAGTGCCATCGAATTAAACTTCAAAATTAAAATCCACTTCGTTAATGATTGAATATGACTAACTTCTGGACTTCTGGCTTATATCATTTTACATCCGCCCGACATAACCGGACAGGTGATATAAAACAAAACCACACACATTTGCAAAAACAACGAAGCTCTCTAGTGGAACTTCTCTTTCTTCTTCATCTAATAGTCATTTTTAAACTGAATTCAGAGAGAGAGATAGTGTAGCAATAATCTCGATTTGAACTCTGAAGGGTCGTTCGGTAAACTAAGCCAATATGGTTTCACTTGCTTCAACTAACCCCTTAAAACAATCGCCTTTAAACTAAACAAAACATCAATTAGGAGAAAAGACAAGTAGCGAGCTGTAGATATATGATAGCAGCTTACCGTTTAGAGGTTAACCAGCAGACGGATGAAAGTATGTCACAGAAGTTTAGTCAACAATATAAACACCCGAATAGAACTAAAACAATTTTAAATTATTCTTATTTTTCCTAGCGCTTTGCATTAAATTATATCGGTTCATTTTTCTTGTGGCGTGAAAGACGATGTAGTGATACGAATTGAAAAAAGGATGCTGAGCTGGTTTGGACATGTGGAGAGGATGAATTAAAGTAGGTTGACGAAACAAATATATGAGGCGAGTGTAAATGGTAGAGTCGGGAGAGGAAGACCTAGGCGAACATTTCACGATCAAATCGGAGACGTTCTGGAAAAAGGCCAGGTCAAGAGTATTCTGAACCAACGAGCATGCATTCGAAGATTGATGAAAGGGGAAGAAGCGAAAGACGTATTTCAGGACCGTAGCAAGTGGAAGAAGATTGTCTCTGTCTAACGCGTTGGGAACAAAACGTGAATATATACATACATACATATACATTTTTTCTCAGTAATAGTGATTCCCTATCAATAGCAGAAGCTGGCTTCAAATATGAAGATACTACTGAGATTTGTCGAATACCTTTGAACGTGTTTCCGTCTCCATAATATTACGGCTTCTTAAAGAACATCACTGGAACCGTAAAACGATGTTATTGAAAGAAGATGTCCGACGTTTGTCATTTATTTTTAAAATCTTATTTATTATTTTATTACAAACGCGAAAAACTCACATGTCCTTGATATTTTTTTTTTTTTTTGGATTACCGATGAATTCACGCAAATAATTTTATATTTATTTGATAAATATTTTTCATTAGACGTCAAGCGTTTGTCTATGAACTACACGTATGTATAATTTCTAAAAGAAATATTATCTTAAAAAGAACAACAAGGAACGAGCTATTCGAGAATAATGTCACAAATCGTGTTACGGCGTATCTAATGTCGCGACCATAAAGGGAATCTGGATCGAGGGAATTTGTTTTAAAAACCTTATTACTTTATAACTGTTTATTTGTTATAAACGCCAGAGCGCCTAAAGAAATGTAATATGCAATTATTCTGTATCGATTATGTATAGTGTCTAGAGCCAAGCAGCGGCTTTTGCTGCTGCTCGAATGGGCCGGCACGTCCGGGTTAATACCACGGCCTCTCAGAATACCGGCGTGAAGTAGAGGCATCTTGTGCTTCTGCGTTTCGTTCGGTGAGTGAGGTAACCGGGAAGCCTCAACCCCTCCCCATCCCTCTCCTCATCATCCCTCTCATCTCCCAAATAGCCTTAAAGGCCGGCAACGCACCTGCAGCACCTCCTATGTTGCAGATGTACGTGGGCGACGGTAATCACTTACCATCATCTGAACCGCAGAAAAAAAAAAAAATATTTAAATCTATGTATTAATGAGACGTAATATCATCTCTATTTTTCAACGTTATATCGAGAGATGTCTACTTAGTAAAGAAAAGATTCAAGTAGTAAAGAAAGCACACATGCACACACCTGCACACACCGTGTAAATTCACAAGGGGTAAGCAGACATTGTCTATACTATCAACTGCTATTTAACATTTTGTTGTGAAATTTACAAGCATCCACAACACTGATCAATGCCCTGCTCGTTTACTGTAGAAATGTTTGCTATCTCTCCTGATATTACATATTATAATATTCGGGAATAATAATATTCGGAACTTTGTTTTCGTTGGTCAAACAGCGCCTGTGCGCTGCAACGTACAGCACCTGCAGCAAGCCGAGTTTAAAATCTACATAATGTGAACGAAAAACGTCCACGTTGCGGTAGAGAACGTGAAGCTTTTTTTAATATTCATGATATTGCTTTTTGTTTTCAAGTTTTTGAAAAAATAGCGAACGTGTCCATTTTGATAAGTGAAAAAGGTTGAATGGGATAGACAGTAAAACGTAGAAACAGATCAAAGCTATGGTTATGTTAAAGTCGTGTTCCAGCAGAGGAAGAATTAATCATGACAGTTCTCTATGACGTTATAAAATGGTCGCAGTTAACTAATTGTCGTGTGTGAACTGCGTAAGAGTCTGCCATCCCTTTCTTCTCGTGGACGTCGTAGGAGTGGACTAAGGTGGACTTGAAAGTCGTAATGGCTGCCGATAGATGGCGGGATAACCGTCTGGAAAATACCAGACTAAATTAAGACCGATGACGGGCATTAGCGTCTAAGGTGCGGGGTGTTCGGGATCCTCCTTAGTGGAAGATCAGGCCTTGTGTAAAAAAAGTAGCAGCCTTTAAGTGTCCACTGCTGAGCAAAGGCCTCCTTCTCAAATACGAATATCGGAGAGGGTTTAGAAGCCGGGAAGGGCCCGCCACGCTGCTCCAATGCTGGTAGGCGGGCTTCACATATCCTCGATATAATATTTTTTATTATTTCTCAGACATGCAGGTTTCTACACGAAGTTTTCTTTCACCGCTGAGCACGTGGTAAATACAGCACTTAAAATTGCTATTAACAATGTTAGTGATGCCGGTACCGGGGATCGAACCCAGGTCGCTCGCGCTCTATGAAACTAAAGTGAAGTGCACCGGCAGTCAAATATTTACAGGTGGTTAAAGTAAGATTTTTACCTATTTATAGCATATTTTAACCTAGTCTGCTGTATGTACGTCCACTGCTGGGCATTGGACTTTCCGCTAAAGCTGGCGTGCTAAGCATGGAAGATTCACCATCTCATCGCGCCGGTCACAATTGCCCGTTTTTTTTTTTTCAAGCATTTAAAAAAAAAACCATTTCGTATTTACCCGTGGAACGTTCAAAACACAACAATTTCAATACATCGTTGAACAGAATGCGCGAATGGTTATTGTTACGCGATAAAAAAAAAAGTTTTTCGATATAACAATCGTTTATTTACACAACGGACAGCGCAATAGTTCCATGCATGATACAAAATGAATACAGACCGTTCATTCTAGTATATGAATAAATAGCGAAAAAAATATCACACATCAAGTCCACTATTACTGCCGCCTATTTCAGTCCACCGCTGAACATTAACCTGTCTATTTGTAATGGAACTACTATCACTTTATAGGGTTCAATTTTGTTTTTATGTTCCCGATATAACGATTGCTTTACAGCAGCCGTGGTCTGCTGCTGGACGGCTGCTGAACATTGGCTTCACCGGTCACAAATCACAGTCCTCTGCTACCTTGCAGGCACTATGGACGTCGACACTTGCTTCACGGTGGGGTAAGGTATTATAGTAAAATTTCTAACGTGGTAGAGCCAAACGGTGGCTTTAGCTGCTACTCGAATAGGCCGGCTCGACCGGATTAATACCACAATATCGCAGAATACCGGCGCGAAGTGGAGGCATCTCGTGCTTCTTCGTTTCGTTCGGTGAGTGAGGTAACCCGAGGCCCACTCCCCCTCCCCATCCCCCTCTTTATCCCCCCTCCCATCTACCAAATACCCTTAGAGGCCGGCAACACATCAGTTGGACCGATTGCTCGTTTGCCGTTTTTCCCATAAAAAAAAACAATATGTTCATAGCTGAACATGGGACCTCCTCCAGAATGCGCCGGAAAAAGCGAGCACGCATTTCTTGAGCACTATGCCAGGCAAATAAAGCAGGCTAGATGACTCTGACCAATTGTTTATTTCAAGCACACTTCTAAAACTCAGTTCAAAACAAAGACCAAAAAAAAACATGGTGTTACTAAAAATACATTAAGCCTTTCGGTAGAAACAGGGTTGTAATACAATCTTGAAAAAAAAAAACTACCCTTAAAGTGCCCAAGTTTTTGGCGAAACATTGCTTTAAATAACGGTAATAGTCTCACAACAACTTAGATATGGCTCCTTGTGAGGCTGGCGCTTCTCCAATTTGAGAGCAACGATGTAGAAGCTCGTTTTCAAAGATTTACAAACGCCTTTGAATTGCGCCGACTTGAAAAAAAAAAACACCTAAAGAGATAACGATTAATGGCACAAGATTTCATTTATCTAAACCTTCATAGTTTTAAAATATAACTATTATTGACGAATTTTATAGCGTTCGATTAGCTTATTTAAATTAGTACGTTTCGGGCGCATTGAAGTCGCGATGTCATAGTTAATCCGGCAGTAAATAATGGTTTCATTTCAAACATGTCATATTAAAGTAAATACAAGAAATCTTCATAGTTTTTTTTTTTTCAATACATTAGCATAGGTTAGGTTAGGTTAGGTTAGGTTCCCCCCCGAATGGGTTCCCGCCTTTTCGTGGCGGGGGGGGCTTAGTAACCGTGGCTTGGTCTCCCACGGTGAACCAAGAGGAACCTACATGGCCAGCCTGTCTGCGGGGACGGCAGGCCCGAGGTGGCCGCTCCGAGTGGGCTTGGTGAGCCCACTTCGGATGCGTGTTGGTGGACTGTGGGGGGAGTGTTAGCTTAGCGCTCTCCTGGCTCCCCACAGCCGAGGTGGAGTCGCGGGGGAAGAGGAGTTTCGGTATTGCGTTTCGCCATTCTGCCAATCCTCCGCGACTCTGGCGGGGACCGCACCGCGGATGCGGCCGTGGTGGGGCCGCGGGGGGAGAGGAGTGTCGGTATTACGATGGCCGTTCTCCCTACCCTCCGCGGCCGAAACGTGGTCGGCGGCGGAGCCATAGACCAGATCCGCCGAGGGTGCCGGGAAGGCTGGTGCTTATGAGCGCCAGCCTTCCTGATACCCATGGCCTCCGGGTGGCGGACTCGGAGGGATCCGTTGCCCTCGTGGGTTTGGAGGCCGAGTAGGTAGGCGCGTCTATGTTCCGGCACGTCTAGTCAAAGCGGTGTGGGAGAGGACGTTCTCTCCCGAGAAGGGGCCGCCTACAGCGGCCGGCGCTGGTGGGGTCACGGATGTGTGCGAAAGCGTTCCCGTGACCCTGCCGACATGCGGCGAAGGTGGAACACCATGGGGTTTTAGTCGGTGTGAACCCGACATAACCCGTCCTTGCCCCCGAGGGGGCGGGTATGCGTCAGGCATTTCCCCATGTAAATAAAAAAGGTTAGGTTAGGTTAGGTTAAGTTAGGTTAGGTTGCGGTGGCAGCGAACCAGAAGAGGTGTTCGAGTCGATTAAACGGCAGGAACGTTAGAACGCATTCGCGACATGGCGCGCTAGGCTCAGCGATGAGCGATACGCGCGCAAACGTGTCGTCGAAGCCTTCCTGCCGGCCTTCGAAGCCTGGATGCAGC
This sequence comes from Bhutanitis thaidina, assembly GCA_029286595.1. Lineage (NCBI taxonomy): Eukaryota > Metazoa > Arthropoda > Insecta > Lepidoptera > Papilionidae > Bhutanitis > Bhutanitis thaidina. The sequence goes on along the minus strand of JAGSMS010000020.1, from coordinate 1,556,903 downwards.
GACGGGGAGGAAGACTCACCTACAGGCTTACACAGATAATTACCGGACACGGGTGTTTCGGTCAGGACAGATAATCATCCGTGTAAGATTGGACGTGAGGCGACGGCGAGCTGCTTTCACTGCGGTGGTAGGGACCAGGACTCCGCATCGCACACACTGATGGTGTGCCCAGCATGGGAGGCGGAGCGGAGGATCCTGGTGAACCATATTGGGCGAAACCTCTCCCTGCCAGCAGTCGTGTCGGCGATGCTGAGCGGGGATACGGCGTGGAGGGCCGTTGCCGCATTCTGTGAGACCGTGATGGTCCAGAAGGAGGCTGCTGAGCGGGAACGCGAGAGGACAGATCCCGCATGGAGACGGGGCCACAGAGGCGTGCGTGCGTCTCGTCATGGCCCTCCAAATATTGATGTTGTTCCCCTAGCAGAAACGGGGCCCCTGGGGTCGTGGACAAGCGTTGTCCAGTAAAACGATCTCGGGCTGGACGGTGACTCGAAGTGGTCTCGAGTCACTGTGCATAGCACCGCGGGGGTGCTGGGGGCAGGGCAATACTGCCCCGGGACGGGGGTATATTAGCCGAGCGCAAGAGGGGCCACGGTTGTGTTCCGAACGGAGATCCCGTGACCCCTTGCCAGTGCTGATGGCGACCACCGTGGGGTTTTAGTCGGTGGGAGTCCGACATAACCCGGCTACCTCGCAGGAACCGGGTATCCATAAGGGATTTCCCCACGAAAAACAGGTTATAGTTGTACATTATTATTTTTTTATTTTTTTTTATTTTTTTACCTTATGTACTTCCTGAGGGTTAGTAAGAGTATTTTTGTTTTGGGTTAGGTTGTTGTGGAGTGGGATATGGGATGGTTGTTTGTTATTTAGGTGTTTTGGGTTTGCTGACCAGGGACTTCGCCGGCCCGAACGAGGGACTTTTAGAACTGGGGAGACGTCTCGTCGACGCCTACGTCTTAAGTGTCCTTTTCGCCGTTAGGACGTCTGGGAAGAACACTTTTGTTACCGCTCCTGTACTTCAGGACTCGTATCTCATTTGCCATTTCTCTATGGTTTGCTCCCGTATCTTATTCCTCACGAAAGACACACGAAGGGAACTCTGTTATAGTCCACTATATTTGTTGTAAGGGCAGCTCGTCCGCTCTCTCATTCCCGGCAGTTCCCATATGGGCCCCAAGCCAGAAGAGCCTCACTTCTCTGCCTTCCTCTCTGGTCTCGCGGATGCATCTCTTGATTCGGAGTGCTAGGTGGTTAGTGACAGACGGTCTCCTCAGCAAGTCTAGTGATGATCTTGAGTCACTTAAGATGCTTACCGAGGCTGGCTTGGATTCTCTTGCCATCCTGACAGCTCTGAAGAGTGCATACATTTTCGATTGTGGCGCCAGGCCAAATGTGCCGTACTTTGACTCCTTTCCATTTTCCCACCAAGTTAAGGCAGCGCCGATTTTCCCCTCTATCTTGTTGCCGTCGGTATATATTTGGGGACCGATTACATGATGGGTTTTCATGGTTTCTGGAGTCAAGTCTTCTAACATGCGTATTCTGTGGTTGTTAGAAGCGCTGGGTGGGGATTTTGGGAGTGGCACTCTAACTCACAGCCCGGCGGTATGTGCTCTTGGGAATATCCCTTTTTGATTTTAAAAAGGGTTGCCGCCTCGATTACCCGGAGATCTAGGGGGAGCAGGCCCGCCAGGATGAGTGCCGATGTCAGAGAAACCGTGCGGTATGCTTTGCAGATTTTCTGCGCGAAGCCTCTCTGCAGTGAGTCAAACTGGTTTCTTGACATTAGTTTTTCAGCTGCAGGGGACCAGGCACTCGCTGCATACGTCACGATAGGCTCTATCACCGACACATATATCGTCCTGATTATCTCTCCGTTTAGACCCCAGGTCACCTTCGCTGCGCTCGCCAGCTGCTTGTAGATGTCTACAGCCTTTTCGCAGATAGCCGCCACGTGCGCGTTGAAGGTAAGTTTGGAGTTCACATTGAGACCGAGCAGCTTGACCTCCTCGACAAAGTTCAACCGCGTTCCCGACATGTCGGGGACATCGGAATGTCGCACTTTAGCTTCTTCGTTAGCACCATCGCGTTGGTCTTGTGCGCGGCGAAACGAAGCTTGTTCTGGACGCCCCATTCCGATACGACGTCTAGCGTGCCGTTGGCCGTTTGCTGCAGGGGGCCTGTACACCCCCATTTCGGCCAGCCTATGTAAGAAAGAGTCCAGGATGAGGTTCCAAAAGGTCGGTCCAGCAGTTGCGCCCTGGACGCATCCCTTCGTGGTACCCTTCTCACTGGTTGCTCTGGCGTAGTTCAGCCTGATGTTAAGGTCTTTCAGGTAAGAGGCGACGAGAGCGTAGAGGTTTTTAGGACAGTTTTTGACTACCATCTGTCGTTTTAGTGCCGGCCACCACGCGTTGTCGAAGGCCCCCTCTATGTCCAACGATATCAAAAGCACGATCTACTTGGCTTTTATTTCGGATCGTATATGCCCCATTAGAACATAGAGGGCGACCTCGGTCCCGCGCTCCGGCGTGAAACCATATTGGTTTGTGTTTAGTGTTGGGAGGAAGTGCCACTGGAGTCTGCCTACTAGGTGCTTCTCGAGGATTTTTCCTAGGACCGAGAGCAGACCTATTGGCCTGTACGACTTTGGGTTGGTGTAGTCGTTCTTTTGTGGCTTGCGGAGAATGCACACGTGTGCGACCTTCCACCGCTTCGGGAAGTGCGACAGCGACAAGCACCTGTTGGCTATCGCAAAAACACCTCCCTATCACAGTTTATTGCCCTTGTGCAGATGTCCGCTGTCAATCCGTCGGACCGGGGGCTTTTTTCGGGTTTTGGTTTTGGAGAACCATTTCCAGCTCCGCAGACGTGAAAAGTGGGTCATCAGCGGACAGTCCATGTGGATTTTTCTCCTCCGCTAGCCTCCTCAAAGCCGTGTGGTATGGCTGTTCGGCGTCCGTTGAGCCATCAGGGTAAAAGGTTTTTGCCAGAAGATCCGCTGATTGCTCTGGGCTGAGCGTCCCGCCCGCGGTATTTTTTAGGAGCGTGTCGTCCTGTCTTCTGGCTGTCTTCCTTAGTACCCTGTAGATGCCGTCCCATATGCTCTCTCGGTCCTGTCTCGAGCAGAATTCCTTCCAGCTGGCTGTGGCTGCTTCCGTCGCCACTGTGGTGTATATGTTTTTAGCCAGCTCGTATTCCTGGAAGGTGAAGTGTCTCCGGGTAGCGGCTGCATTTCGGATCCTTCTCTTCTTCGTCATGGCGTATTTTTTGAGACGATCTAGAGAAGGGGTCCACCATGGGGGCTTGGCGTCACTCTTAGGCAATCCCAGTTTTGGGATCGCTACCTCGCATGAGCGGTGGATGTTATGTGTGTAGATTGTGACAAATTCTTCCAGATCCTCCGTGTTAGAGACGTCCGAGACTCTGACTGGTGTTAAGTCGTTTTCGAGGCAGGTCTTGAAGTGCGTGCTAAAGTCGGACCACTTTGCCCTCCTCGTGTTGTAGATGCGCGTCGAGATTGGCCTTAGGGGTTATCGCATTGTGGTCCTAAATTGTAAGATTCCTTTCGACACGCCACTCCTCGACCTTGCCCAGCAGCGACAGGCTGCACCCTCCCACCAGGCTGTTATTTGTGTGTAATTTTTGTATTATGTTTTCTGTTTCGGAAAGGTAGGGTTCGATGTCCTGGTCATCCTCATAGTAGAGGTTAGGTTAGATTAGGTTAGGTTAGGTTAGGTTAGGTTAGGTTAGGTTAGGTTAGGTTAGGTTAGGTTAGGTTAGGTTAGGTTAGGTTAGGTTAGGTTAGGTTAGGTTAGGTTGGGATTAGGTTAGGTTAGGTTAGGTTAGGTTGGGTTGGGTTGGGTTGGGTTGGGTTGGGTTGGGTTGGGTTGGGTTGGGTTAGGTTGGGTTGGGTTGGGTTAGGTTGGGTTGGGTTAGGTTAGGTTGGGTTGGGTTAGGTTAGGTTGGGTTAGGTTGGGTTAGGTTGGGATTGGGTTAGGTTGGGTTGGGTTAGGTTAGGTTAGGTTAGGTTAGGTTAGGTTAGGTTAGAGTTAGGTTAGGTTGGGATTGGGTTAGGTTGGGATTAGGTTAGGTTGGGTTGAGTTGGGTTAGGTTAGGTTGGGTTAGGTTGGGATTGGGTTAGGTTGGGTTAGGTTAGGTTGGGTTAGGTTGGGATTGGGTTAGGTTGGGTTAGGTTAGGTTAGGTTAGAGTTAGGTTAGGTTGGGATTAGGTTAGGTTAGGTTAGGTTAGGTTGGGTTGGGTTAGGTTGGGATTGGGTTAGGTTGAGTTAGGTTAGGTTGGGTTGGGTTAGGTTAGGTTAGGTTGGGTTAGGTTGGGTTAGGTTGGGTTGAGTTGGGTTAGGTTGGAGTTGGGTTAGGTTGGGATTAGGTTAGGTTGGGTTGAGTTGGGTTAGGTTGGAGTTAGGTTGGGTTGGGTTAGGTTAGGTTAGTTAGGTTAGGTTAGGTTGGGTTGGGTTGGGTTAGGTTAGGTTGGGTTAGGTTAGGTTAGGTTAGGTTAGGTTGGGATTGGGTTAGGTTGGGATTGGGTTAGGTTAGGTTGGGTTAGGTTAGGTTAGGTTAGGTTAGGTTAGGTTAGGTTAGAGTTAGGTTAGGTTAGGTTGGGTTAGGTTGGGTTAGGTTAGGTTGGAGTTAGGTTAGGTTAGGTTGAGTTGGGTTGGGTTAGGTTGGGATTGGGTTAGGTTAGGTTAGGTTAGAGTTGGGTTAGGTTAGGTTAGGTTAGGTTAGGTTGGAGTTGGGTTAGGTTAGGTTAGGTTGGTTAGGTTAGGTTGGGTTAGGTTGGGATTAGGTTAGGTTAGTTAGGTTAGGTTGGGTTGGGATTGGGTTAGGTTAGAGTTGGGTTAGGTTAGGTTAGGTTGGGATTGGGTTAGGTTGGGTTAGGTTAGGTTAGGTTAGGTTAGGTTAGGTTAGGTTAGGTTAAGTTAGGTTAGGTTAGGTTAGGTTAGGTTAGATGAGCTCTCTTTGCACTTAAAGCGATTCAAGTACTCCGAGAACCCACCGTGCCCTGTCATAATTTGCGTAACCATGTAGTCGACTTTTATTTTGCGGATCATCCGGTACGCCGTCACAGCATCCGGGAAGAATATTTTTGTGACCAACGCGGTTTCTCCAATTTGATATCTACGATTCCATTCGTCAAGCGTTGCAAGTCGAATGCTTCGCTTGGCGAATGAGACCGGGTACAAATCATAATCAGGTCTCCCCCTGGAGCCCAAGGCGGCGCTTTTGGCAAGCTGGTCAGCTCTTTCGTTGCCCTCCATCCCTGCATGGGCCTTGATCCAGAATAAGGTAACAACTTTACCCTGGAGAGATGTTGTTGTTAGATTATCTCTGCTCTCTACTGCAAGAGGATGGAGGCAACTATGATTTATGACCGTTTGTAGAGCTGCCATTGAGTCGCTGTAGACTCCAAAGGAAGACGCTGAGTGTCCGAGAATTACCTGTGTGGCCTTGCATATGGCCAGAAGCTCAGCCTGGTAGACGGTGCAGTACCCTGGGAGAGCAAGCTTGATGGCTTTTGTTTCGGTCTCGCTGTTCCACACAGACACGGCAGCGCCGACTTTGCCCTCAATCTTGCTCCCGTCAGTAAATATACGAACGTCATAGTCACTGTTTTGAATGAGCTGCTCTCGATCTACCAGGCTCACGAGCCTCAGGCTGATACGCTCGGCGGGATGTGGCGCCGCAATGGCCGGGGCCATCCGCTCGATCTCCCTGTCCCCCAGACCCAGCTGAGGCACTCCTCTTGGCCCCGTACAGTGAGGCCGCCTCACGTACTCTGGAAATCAAGGGAAGTATCCCAGCCAGCAGCAGCGCCGAGTTCAGGGAGACCGTCCGATAGCCCTTACAAATTCTCTGTGCTATCCCACGCTGGACCACTTGAAGCTGTTTAATCGTCATCAGCTTCTCCGCCGCCGGTGCCCACACGCTAGCAGCGTACAGGATGATCGGCTCTATCGTAGCCGTATAAATTATCCTTATTACTTCAGGGTGGAGACCCCAGCTCACTCGCGCCGCTCTAGAGAGTTGTTTATATATTCCGATGGCCTTCCTGCAGACATTCGCCACGTGAGTGTTGAAAGTCAGCTTGTCATCCATGGTGACACCAAGGAGTTTTATTTCCCTGAACATGCCAATGTCGATCCCTCCCATCCTCAGACATGGGGTGTCGTGTTTAAGTTTTCTAGTAATAACCATCGCATTTGTTTTTTCAGGCGCAAATTTAAGCTTATTTTTGACACCCCACATCCGAACATGTTCGAGAGCGCCATTTGCGCGTCCTTGCACCTCTAGTGCGGTGTCACCATCGAAGACAAGCACGACGTCGTCCGCGAATGCCTGACCGTACACACCCCCATTCTCTAGGCTTTTTAAGAGGGGGTCCAGGAGGAGGTTCCACAAGATTGGTCCTCCAATGGAGCCCTGGACGCACCCCTTGGTGGTGATTTTAGTGCACTCCTCTCTTGCATACCTAACCACTACCTCTCTGTTCCTCAGGTAGCTATCAAATACCTTCCTGAGGTTCAGTGGGCACTTTTCCTCAGCCAGTCGGACTCGTATAGCTGGCCACCAGGCGCTATCGAAGGCTCCCTCTATGTCCAGAGAAACCAGAACAATTATATTCTTTTCATCTAATTTCCTGTAAATGTGTTGCATTAGGTTATAGAGGGAGTCCTCGGTGCTTCTTTGGGGCATAAATCCATACTGGCGGGTACTCATTTTAGGCAGCAGATGGAATTTGAGGCGTGACACTAACATTTTTTCATATATTTTGCCTAGTATAGGCAGTAGACCAATTGGTCTATATGATTTAGGGGCGGCGTAGTCAGTCTTTCCCGGCTTTCTCAACATCACGACCGTAGCCTTCTTCCAAGGCTCCGG